>OZ024929.1:96563792-101563792 GCA_964017235.1 Sabellastarte sp. h YS-2021
TTTCCTAATTTGAGGGGGGGCTGAGCCTGGCCCCAAACCCCGGAAAATTGAAATTTTTAATTGGTTTCCTGAGTAAGTCAAGCCAATACAATATCAATGTCTGATATGAACTGAGTTTCCTGTGAAAATCAGAGCCAGATTGATGAAGTTTAAGTGGGGTTTTGGACTGATGTGCCATATGATCACCCCCATCGATACCTGCACTTCCAATACATGTATTTTGGACCAGTTATGTATTTCTTAAGGAATATTCTTGTGGAATCTCATTTAGTGGCGCCAGCTCTAGCAAACAATATGGTTTTCAGCCTTAGATTTGTCTTACTTTGCCAAATTTAAGTATATCTTAATGCAGCCCCACAGAAGCGAATTTGGGGCCATCTGAATCCAATATTGCCAAATTATAAGTACTGTTATATCAGATGTAATTTTAAAACCGGTTCAGTCAGATTTAGCATGTGCCACCTTATATTCTGGCCAAATTTCAGCATTATAGACCAACATTTGGTACTGGATTGGTGTAATTTACATGTATTTTTGACCATTTTTACAGCAATATATGGGTGAAATAATTTATTTTCAGAGATGTAATGCTCCAAATGGGACTAATACATCCTCAATTATTGTTAAAACATATGCAAAATTAAAGAAGAGCTTCAGATTGGTTGTATAAGGATATACCTGATATTTCCTAATTTGAGGGGGGCTGAGCCTGGCCCCAAACCCCGGAAAATTGAAATTTTTAATTGGTTTCCTGAGTAAGTCAAGCCAATACAATATCAATGTCTGATATGAACTGAGTTTCCTGTGAAAATCTGAGCCAGATTGATGAAGTTTAAGTGGGGTTTTGGACTGAGGTGCCATATGATCACCCCCATCGATACCTGCACTTCCAATACATGTATTTTGGACCAGTTATGTATTTCTTAAGGAATATTCTTGTGGAATCTCATTTAGTGGCGCCAGCTCTAGCAAACAATATGGTTTTCAGCCTTAGATTTGTCTTACTTTGCCAAATTTAAGTATATCTTAATGCAGCCCCACAGAAGCGAATTTGGGGCCATCTGAATCCAATATTGCCAAATTATAAGTACTGTTATATCAGATGTAATTTTAAAACCGGTTCAGTCAGATTAAGTATGTGCCACCTCATATTCTGGCCAAATTTCAGCATTATAGACCAACATTTGGTACTGGTTTGGTGTAATTTACATGTATTTTTGACCATTTTTACAGCAATATATGGGTGAAATAATTTATTTTCAGAGATGTAATGCTCCAAATGGGCCTAATATATCCTCAATTATTGTTAAAACATATGCAAAATTAAAGAAGAGCTTCAGATTGGTTGTATAAGGATATACCTGATATTTCCTAATTTGAGGGGGGGCTGAGCCTGGCCCCAAACCCAGGAAAATTGAAATTTTTAATTGGTTTCCTGAGTAAGTCAAGCCAATACAATATCAATGTCTGATATGAACTGAGTTTCCTGTGAAAATCTGAGCCAGATTGATGAAGTTTAAGTGGGGTTTTGGACTGATGTGCCATATGATCACCCCCATCGATACCTGCACTTCCAATACATGTATTTTGGACCAGTTATGTATTTCTTAAGGAATATTCTTGTGGAATCTCATTTAGTGGCGCCAGCTCTAGCAAACAATATGGTTTTCAGCCTTAGATTTGTCTTACTTTGCCAAATTTAAGTATATCTTAATGCAGCCCCACAGAAGCGAATTTGGGGCCATCTGAATCCAATATTGCCAAATTATAAGTACTGTTATATCAGATGTAATTTTAAAACCGGTTTAGTCAGATTTAGCATATGCCACCTTATATTCTGGCCAAATTTCAGCATTATAGACCAACATTTGGTACTGGATTGGTGTAATTTACATGTATTTTTGACCATTTTTACAGCAATATATGGGTGAAATAATTTATTTTCAGAGATGTAATGCTCCAAATGGGCCTAATATATCCACAATTATTGTTAAAACATATGCAAAATTAAAGAAGAGCTTCAGATTGGTTGTATAAGGATATACCTGATATTTCCTAATTTGAGGGGGGCTGAGCCTGGCCCCAAACCCCGGAAAATTGAAATTTTTAATTGGTTTCCTGAGTAAGTCAAGCCAATACAATATCAATGTCTGATATGAACTGAGTTTCCTGTGAAAATCAGAGCCAGATTGATGAAGTTTAAATGGGGTTTTGGACTGAGGTGCCATATGATCACCCCCATCGATACCTGCACTTCCAATACATGTATTTTGGACCAGTTATGTATTTCTTAAGGAATATTCTTGTGGAATCTCATTTAGTGGCGCCAGCTCTAGCAAACAACATGGTTTTCAGCCTTAGATTTGTCTTACTTTGCCAAATTTAAGTATATCTTAATGCAGCCCCACAGAAGCGAATTTGGGGCCATCTGAATCCAATATTGCCAAATTATAAGTACTGTTATATCAGATGTAATTTTAAAACCGGTTCAGTCAGATTTAGTATGTGCCACGTTATATTCTGGCCAAATTTCAGCATTATAGACCAACATTTGGTACTGGTTTGGTGTAATTTACATGTATTTTTGACCATTTTTACAGCAATATATGGGTGAAATAATTTATTTTCAGAGATGTAATGCTCCAAATGGGCCTAATATATCCACAATTATTGTTAAAACATATGCAAAATTAAAGAAGAGCTTCAGATTGGTTGTATAAGGATATACCTGATATTTCCTAATTTAAGGGGGGCTGAGCCTGGCCCCAAACCCCGGAAAATTGAAATTTTTAATTGGTTTCCTGAGTAAGTCAAGCCAATACAATATCAATGTCTGATATGAACTGAGTTTCCTGTGAAAATCAGAGCCAGATTGATGAAGTTTAAATGGGGTTTTGGACTGAGGTGCCATATGATCACCCCCATCGATACCTGCACTTCCAATACATGTATTTTGGACCAGTTATGTATTTCTTAAGGAATATTCTTGTGGAATCTCATTTAGTGGCGCCAGCTCTAGCAAACAACATGGTTTTCAGCCTTAGATTTGTCTTACTTTGCCAAATTTAAGTATATCTTAATGCAGCCCCACAGAAGCGAATTTGGGGCCATCTGAATCCAATATTGCCAAATTATAAGTACTGTTATATCAGATGTAATTTTAAAACCGGTTCAGTCAGATTTAGTATGTGCCACGTTATATTCTGGCCAAATTTCAGCATTATAGACCAACATTTGGTACTGGTTTGGTGTAATTTACATGTATTTTTGACCATTTTTACAGCAATATATGGGTGAAATAATTTATTTTCAGAGATGTAATGCTCCAAATGGGCCTAATATATCCTCAATTATTGTTAAAACATATGCAAAATTAAAGAAGAGCTTCAGATTGGTTGTATAAGGATATACCTGATATTTCCTAATTTGAGGGGGGCTGAGCCTGGCCCCAAACCCCGGAAAATTGAAATTTTTAATTGGTTTCCTGAGTAAGTCAAGCCAATACAATATCAATGTCTGATATGAACTGAGTTTCCTGTGAAAATCTGAGCCAGATTGATGAAGTTTAAGTGGGGTTTTGGACTGAGGTGCCATATGATCACCCCCATCGATACCTGCACTTCCAATACATGTATTTTGGACCAGTTATGTATTTCTTAAGGAATATTCTTGTGGAATCTCATTTAGTGGCGCCAGCTCTAGCAAACAATATGGTTTTCAGCCTTAGATTTGTCTTACTTTGCCAAATTTAAGTATATCTTAATGCAGCCCCACAGAAGCGAATTTGGGGCCATCTGAAGCCAATATTGCCAAATTATAAGTACTGTTATATCAGATGTAATTTTAAAACCGGTTCAGTCAGATTTAGTATGTGCCACCTTATATTCTGGCCAAATTTCAGCATTATAGACCAACATTTGGTACTGGTTTGGTGTAATTTACATGTATTTTTGACTATTTTTACAGCAATATATGGGTGAAATAATTTATTTTCAGAGATGTAATGCTCCAAATGGGCCTAATATATCCTCAATTATTGTTAAAACATATGCAAAATTAAAGAAGAGCTTCAGATTGGTTGTATAAGGATATACCTGATATTTCCTAATTTGAGGGGGGCCGAGCATGGCCCCAAACCCCGGAAAATTGAAATTTTTAATTGGTTTCCTGAGTAAGTCAAGCCAATACAATATCAATGTCTGATATGCACTGAGTTTCCTGTGAAAATCTGAGCCAGATTGATGAAGTTTAAGTGGGGTTTTGGACTGATGTGCCATATGATCACCCCCTCGATACCTGCACTTCCAATACATGTATTTTGGACCAGTTATGTATTTCTTAAGGAATATTCTTGTGGAATCTCATTTAGTGGCGCCAGCTCTAGCAAAAAAATATGGTTTTCAGCCTTAGATTTGTCTTACTTTGCCAAATTTAAGTATATCTTAATGCAGCCCCACAGAAGCGAATTTGGGGCCATCTGAAGCCAATATTGCCAAATTATAAGTACTGTTATATCAGATGTAATTTTAAAACCGGTTCAGTCAGATTTAGTATGTGCCACCTTATATTCTGGCCAAATTTCAGCATTATAGACCAACATTTGGTACTGGTTTGGTGTAATTTACATGTAATTTTGACCATTTTTACAGCAATATATGGGTGAAATAATTTATTTTCAGAGATGTAATGCTCCAAATGGGCCTGATATATCCTCAATTATTGTTAAAACATATGCAAAATTAAAGAAGAGCTTCAGATTGGTTGTATAAGGATATACCTGATATTTCCTAATTTGAGGGGGGCTGAGCCTGGCCCCAAACCCCGGAAAATTGAAATTTTTAATTGGTTTCCTGAGTAAGTCAAGCCAATACAATATCAATGTCTGATATGAACTGAGTTTCCTGTGAAAATCTGAGCCAGATTGAAGAAGTTTAAGTGGGGTTTTGGACTGATGTGCCATATGATCACCCCCTCGATACCTGCACTTCCAATACATGTATTTTGGACCAGTTATGTATTTCTTAAGGAATATTCTTGTGGAATCTCATTTAGTGGCGCCAGCTCTAGCAAAAAAATATGGTTTTCAGCCTTAGATTTGTCTTACTTTGCCAAATTTAAGTATATCTTAATGCAGGCCCACAGAAGCGAATTTGGGGCCATCTGAAGCCAATATTGCCAAATTATAAGTACTATTATATCAGATGTAATTTTAAAACCGGTTCAGTCAGATTTAGTATGTGCCACCTTATATTCTGGCCAAATTTCAGCATTATAGACCAACATTTGGTACTGGTTTGGTGTAATTTACATGTATTTTTGACCATTTTTACAGCAATATATGGGTGAAATAATTTATTTTCAGAGATGTAATATTCCAAATGGGCCTAATATATCCTCATTTATTGTTAAAACATATGCAAAATTAAAGAAGAGCTTCAGATTGGTTGTATAAGGATATACCTGATATTTCCTAATTTGAGGGGGGCTGAGCCTGGCCCCAAACCCCGGAAAATTGAAATTTTTAATTGGTTTCCTGAGTAAGTCAAGCCAATACAATATCAATGTCTGATATGAACTGAGTTTCCTGTGAAAATCTGAGCCAGATTGAAGAAGTTTAAGTGGGGTTTTGGACTGATGTGCCATATGATCACCCCCTCGATACCTACACTTCCAATACATGTATTTTGGACCAGTTATGTATTTCTTAAGGAATATTCTTGTGGAATCTCATTTAGTGGCGCCAGCTCTAGCAAAAAAATATGGTTTTCAGCCTTAGATTTGTCTTACTTTGCCAAATTTAAGTATATCTTAATGCAGGCCCACAGAAGCGAATTTGGGGCCATCTGAAGCCAATATTGCCAAATTATAAGTACTATTATATCAGATGTAATTTTAAAACCGGTTCAGTCAGATTTAGTATGTGCCACCTTATATTCTGGCCAAATTTCAGCATTATAGACCAACATTTGGTACTGGTTTGGTGTAATTTACATGTATTTTTGACCATTTTTACAGCAATATATGGGTGAAATAATTTATTTTCAGAGATGTAATATTCCAAATGGGCCTAATATATCCTCATTTATTGTTAAAACATATGCAAAATTAAAGAAGAGCTTCAGATTGGTTGTATAAGGATATACCTGATATTTCCTAATTTGAGGGGGGCTGAACCTGGCCCCAAACCCCGGAAAATTGAAATTTTTAATTGGTTTCCTGAGTAAGTCAAGCCAATACAATATCAATGTCTGATATGAACTGAGTTTCCTGTGAAAATCTGAGCCAGATTGATGAAGTTTAAGTGGGGTTTTGGACTGATGTGCCATATGATCACCCCCATCGATACCTGCACTTCCAATACATGTATTTTGGACCAGTTATGTATTTCTTAAGGAATATTCTTGTGGAATCTCATTTAGTGGCGCCAGCTCTAGCAAACAATATGGTTTTCAGCCTTAGATTTGTCTTACTTTGCCAAATTTAAGTATATCTTAATGCAGCCCCACAGAAGCGAATTTGGGGCCATCTGAATCCAATATTGCCAAATTATAAGTACTGTTATATCAGATGTAATTTTAAAACCGGTTTAGTCAGATTTAGCATATGCCACCTTATATTCTGGCCAAATTTCAGCATTATAGACCAACATTTGGTACTGGATTGGTGTAATTTACATGTATTTTTGACCATTTTTACAGCAATATATGGGTGAAATAATTTATTTTCAGAGATGTAATGCTCCAAATGGGCCTAATATATCCACAATTATTGTTAAAACATATGCAAAATTAAAGAAGAGCTTCAGATTGGTTGTATAAGGATATACCTGATATTTCCTAATTTGAGGGGGGCTGAGCCTGGCCCCAAACCCCGGAAAATTGAAATTTTTAATTGGTTTCCTGAGTAAGTCAAGCCAATACAATATCAATGTCTGATATGAACTGAGTTTCCTGTGAAAATCAGAGCCAGATTGATGAAGTTTAAATGGGGTTTTGGACTGAGGTGCCATATGATCACCCCCATCGATACCTGCACTTCCAATACATGTATTTTGGACCAGTTATGTATTTCTTAAGGAATATTCTTGTGGAATCTCATTTAGTGGCGCCAGCTCTAGCAAACAACATGGTTTTCAGCCTTAGATTTGTCTTACTTTGCCAAATTTAAGTATATCTTAATGCAGCCCCACAGAAGCGAATTTGGGGCCATCTGAATCCAATATTGCCAAATTATAAGTACTGTTATATCAGATGTAATTTTAAAACCGGTTCAGTCAGATTTAGTATGTGCCACGTTATATTCTGGCCAAATTTCAGCATTATAGACCAACATTTGGTACTGGTTTGGTGTAATTTACATGTATTTTTGACCATTTTTACAGCAATATATGGGTGAAATAATTTATTTTCAGAGATGTAATGCTCCAAATGGGCCTAATATATCCACAATTATTGTTAAAACATATGCAAAATTAAAGAAGAGCTTCAGATTGGTTGTATAAGGATATACCTGATATTTCCTAATTTAAGGGGGGCTGAGCCTGGCCCCAAACCCCGGAAAATTGAAATTTTTAATTGGTTTCCTGAGTAAGTCAAGCCAATACAATATCAATGTCTGATATGAACTGAGTTTCCTGTGAAAATCAGAGCCAGATTGATGAAGTTTAAATGGGGTTTTGGACTGAGGTGCCATATGATCACCCCCATCGATACCTGCACTTCCAATACATGTATTTTGGACCAGTTATGTATTTCTTAAGGAATATTCTTGTGGAATCTCATTTAGTGGCGCCAGCTCTAGCAAACAACATGGTTTTCAGCCTTAGATTTGTCTTACTTTGCCAAATTTAAGTATATCTTAATGCAGCCCCACAGAAGCGAATTTGGGGCCATCTGAATCCAATATTGCCAAATTATAAGTACTGTTATATCAGATGTAATTTTAAAACCGGTTCAGTCAGATTTAGTATGTGCCACGTTATATTCTGGCCAAATTTCAGCATTATAGACCAACATTTGGTACTGGTTTGGTGTAATTTACATGTATTTTTGACCATTTTTACAGCAATATATGGGTGAAATAATTTATTTTCAGAGATGTAATGCTCCAAATGGGCCTAATATATCCTCAATTATTGTTAAAACATATGCAAAATTAAAGAAGAGCTTCAGATTGGTTGTATAAGGATATACCTGATATTTCCTAATTTGAGGGGGGCTGAGCCTGGCCCCAAACCCCGGAAAATTGAAATTTTTAATTGGTTTCCTGAGTAAGTCAAGCCAATACAATATCAATGTCTGATATGAACTGAGTTTCCTGTGAAAATCTGAGCCAGATTGATGAAGTTTAAGTGGGGTTTTGGACTGAGGTGCCATATGATCACCCCCATCGATACCTGCACTTCCAATACATGTATTTTGGACCAGTTATGTATTTCTTAAGGAATATTCTTGTGGAATCTCATTTAGTGGCGCCAGCTCTAGCAAACAATATGGTTTTCAGCCTTAGATTTGTCTTACTTTGCCAAATTTAAGTATATCTTAATGCAGCCCCACAGAAGCGAATTTGGGGCCATCTGAAGCCAATATTGCCAAATTATAAGTACTGTTATATCAGATGTAATTTTAAAACCGGTTCAGTCAGATTTAGTATGTGCCACCTTATATTCTGGCCAAATTTCAGCATTATAGACCAACATTTGGTACTGGTTTGGTGTAATTTACATGTATTTTTGACTATTTTTACAGCAATATATGGGTGAAATAATTTATTTTCAGAGATGTAATGCTCCAAATGGGCCTAATATATCCTCAATTATTGTTAAAACATATGCAAAATTAAAGAAGAGCTTCAGATTGGTTGTATAAGGATATACCTGATATTTCCTAATTTGAGGGGGGCCGAGCATGGCCCCAAACCCCGGAAAATTGAAATTTTTAATTGGTTTCCTGAGTAAGTCAAGCCAATACAATATCAATGTCTGATATGCACTGAGTTTCCTGTGAAAATCTGAGCCAGATTGATGAAGTTTAAGTGGGGTTTTGGACTGATGTGCCATATGATCACCCCCTCGATACCTGCACTTCCAATACATGTATTTTGGACCAGTTATGTATTTCTTAAGGAATATTCTTGTGGAATCTCATTTAGTGGCGCCAGCTCTAGCAAAAAAATATGGTTTTCAGCCTTAGATTTGTCTTACTTTGCCAAATTTAAGTATATCTTAATGCAGCCCCACAGAAGCGAATTTGGGGCCATCTGAAGCCAATATTGCCAAATTATAAGTACTGTTATATCAGATGTAATTTTAAAACCGGTTCAGTCAGATTTAGTATGTGCCACCTTATATTCTGGCCAAATTTCAGCATTATAGACCAACATTTGGTACTGGTTTGGTGTAATTTACATGTAATTTTGACCATTTTTACAGCAATATATGGGTGAAATAATTTATTTTCAGAGATGTAATGCTCCAAATGGGCCTGATATATCCTCAATTATTGTTAAAACATATGCAAAATTAAAGAAGAGCTTCAGATTGGTTGTATAAGGATATACCTGATATTTCCTAATTTGAGGGGGGCTGAGCCTGGCCCCAAACCCCGGAAAATTGAAATTTTTAATTGGTTTCCTGAGTAAGTCAAGCCAATACAATATCAATGTCTGATATGAACTGAGTTTCCTGTGAAAATCTGAGCCAGATTGAAGAAGTTTAAGTGGGGTTTTGGACTGATGTGCCATATGATCACCCCCTCGATACCTGCACTTCCAATACATGTATTTTGGACCAGTTATGTATTTCTTAAGGAATATTCTTGTGGAATCTCATTTAGTGGCGCCAGCTCTAGCAAAAAAATATGGTTTTCAGCCTTAGATTTGTCTTACTTTGCCAAATTTAAGTATATCTTAATGCAGGCCCACAGAAGCGAATTTGGGGCCATCTGAAGCCAATATTGCCAAATTATAAGTACTATTATATCAGATGTAATTTTAAAACCGGTTCAGTCAGATTTAGTATGTGCCACCTTATATTCTGGCCAAATTTCAGCATTATAGACCAACATTTGGTACTGGTTTGGTGTAATTTACATGTATTTTTGACCATTTTTACAGCAATATATGGGTGAAATAATTTATTTTCAGAGATGTAATATTCCAAATGGGCCTAATATATCCTCATTTATTGTTAAAACATATGCAAAATTAAAGAAGAGCTTCAGATTGGTTGTATAAGGATATACCTGATATTTCCTAATTTGAGGGGGGCTGAGCCTGGCCCCAAACCCCGGAAAATTGAAATTTTTAATTGGTTTCCTGAGTAAGTCAAGCCAATACAATATCAATGTCTGATATGAACTGAGTTTCCTGTGAAAATCTGAGCCAGATTGAAGAAGTTTAAGTGGGGTTTTGGACTGATGTGCCATATGATCACCCCCTCGATACCTACACTTCCAATACATGTATTTTGGACCAGTTATGTATTTCTTAAGGAATATTCTTGTGGAATCTCATTTAGTGGCGCCAGCTCTAGCAAAAAAATATGGTTTTCAGCCTTAGATTTGTCTTACTTTGCCAAATTTAAGTATATCTTAATGCAGGCCCACAGAAGCGAATTTGGGGCCATCTGAAGCCAATATTGCCAAATTATAAGTACTATTATATCAGATGTAATTTTAAAACCGGTTCAGTCAGATTTAGTATGTGCCACCTTATATTCTGGCCAAATTTCAGCATTATAGACCAACATTTGGTACTGGTTTGGTGTAATTTACATGTATTTTTGACCATTTTTACAGCAATATATGGGTGAAATAATTTATTTTCAGAGATGTAATATTCCAAATGGGCCTAATATATCCTCATTTATTGTTAAAACATATGCAAAATTAAAGAAGAGCTTCAGATTGGTTGTATAAGGATATACCTGATATTTCCTAATTTGAGGGGGGCTGAACCTGGCCCCAAACCCCGGAAAATTGAAATTTTTAATTGGTTTCCTGAGTAAGTCAAGCCAATACAATATCAATGTCTGATATGAACTGAGTTTCCTGTGAAAATCTGAGCCAGATTGATGAAGTTTAAGTGGGGTTTTGGACTGATGTGCCATATGATCACCCCCATCGATACCTGCACTTCCAATACATGTATTTTGGACCAGTTATGTATTTCTTAAGGAATATTCTTGTGGAATCTCATTTAGTGGCGCCAGCTGTAGCAAACAATATGGTTTTCAGCCATAGATTTGTCTTACTTTGCCAAATTTAACTATATCTTAATGCAGCCCCACAGAAGCGAATTTGGGGCCATCTGAAGCCAATATTGCCAAATTATAAGTACTGTTATATCAGATGTAATTTTAACACCGGTTCAGTCAGATTTAGCATGTGCCACCTTATATTCTGGCCAAATTTCAGCATTATAGACCAACATTTGGTACTGGTTTGGTGTAATTTACATGTATTTTTGACTATTTTTACAGCAATATATGGGTAAAATAATTTATTTTCAGAGATGTAATGCTCCAAATGGGCCTAATATATCCTCAATTATTGTTAAAACATATGCAAAATTAAAGAAGAGCTTCAGATTGGTTGTATAAGGATATACCTGATATTTCCTAATTTGAGGGGGGCTGAGCCTGGCCCCAAACCCCGGAAAATTGAAATTTTTAATTGGTTTCCTGAGTAAGTCAAGCCAATACAATATCAATGTCTGATATGCACTGAGTTTCCTGTGGAAATCTGAGCCAGATTGATGAAGTTTAAGTGGGATTTTGGACTGATGTGCCATATGATCACCCCCTCGATACCTGCACTTCCAATACATGTATTTTGGACCAGTTATGTATTTCTTAAGGAATATTCTTGTGGAATCTCATTTAGTGGCGCCAGCTCTAGCAAAAAATATGGTTTTCAGCCTTAGATTTGTCTTACTTTGCCAAATTTAAGTATATCTTAATGCAGCCCCACAGAAGCGAATTTGGGGCCATCTGAAGCCAATATTGCCAAATTATAAGTACTGTTATATCAGATGTAATTTTAAAACCGGTTCAGTCACATTTAGTATGTGCCACCTTAATTATATTCTGGCCAAATTTCAGCATTATAGACCAACATTTGGTACTGGTTTGGTGTAATTTACATGTATTTTTGACCATTTTTACAGCAATATATGGGTGAAATAATTTATTTTCAGAGATGTAATGCTCCAAATGGGCCTAATATATCCTCAATTATTGTTAAAACATATGCAAAATTAAAGAAGAGCTTCAGATTGGTTGTATAAGGATATACCTGATATTTCCTAATTTGAGGGGGGCTGAGCCTGGCCCCAAACCCCGGAAAATTGAAATTTTTAATTGGTTTCCTGAGTAAGTCAAGCCAATACAATATCAATGTCTGATATGCACTGAGTTTCCTGTGAAAATCTGAGCCAGATTGATGAAGTTTAAGTGGGGTTTTGGACTGATGTGCCATATGATCACCCCCTCGATACCTGCACTTCCAATACATGTATTTTGGACCAGTTATGTATTTCTTAAGGAATATTCTTGTGGAATCTCATTTAGTGGCGCCAGCTCTAGCAAAAAAATATGGTTTTCAGCCTTAGATTTGTCTTACTTTGCCAAATTTAAGTATATCTTAATGCAGCCCCACAGAAGCGAATTTGGGGCCATCTGAAGCCAATATTGCCAAATTATAAGTACTGTTATATCAGATGTAATTTTAACACCGGTTCAGTCAGATTTAGCATGTGCCACCTTATATTCTGGCCAAATTTCAGCATTATAGACCAACATTTGGTACTGGTTTGGTGTAATTTACATGTATTTTTGACTATTTTTACAGCAATATATGGGTAAAATAATTTATTTTCAGAGATGTAATGCTCCAAATGGGCCTAATATATCCTCAATTATTGTTAAAACATATGCAAAATTAAAGAAGAGCTTCAGATTGGTTGTATAAGGATATACCTGATATTTCCTAATTTGAGGGGGGCTGAGCCTGGCCCCAAACCGCGGAAAATTGAAATTTTTAATTGGTTTCCTGAGTAAGTCAAGCCAATACAATATCAATGTCTGATATGCACTGAGTTTCCTGTGGAAATCTGAGCCAGATTGATGAAGTTTAAGTGGGATTTTGGACTGATGTGCCATATGATCACCCCCTCGATACCTGCACTTCCAATACATGTATTTTGGACCAGTTATGTATTTCTTAAGGAATATTCTTGTGGAATCTCATTTAGTGGCGCCAGCTCTAGCAAAAAATATGGTTTTCAGCCTTAGATTTGTCTTACTTTGCCAAATTTAAGTATATCTTAATGCAGCCCCACAGAAGCGAATTTGGGGCCATCTGAAGCCAATATTGCCAAATTATAAGTACTGTTATATCAGATGTAATTTTAAAACCGGTTCAGTCACATTTAGTATGTGCCACCTTAATTATATTCTGGCCAAATTTCAGCATTATAGACCAACATTTGGTACTGGTTTGGTGTAATTTACATGTATTTTTGACCATTTTTACAGCAATATATGGGTGAAATAATTTATTTTCAGAGATGTAATGCTCCAAATGGGCCTAATATATCCTCAATTATTGTTAAAACATATGCAAAATTAAAGAAGAGCTTCAGATTGGTTGTATAAGGATATACCTGATATTTCCTAATTTGAGGGGGGCTGAGCCTGGCCCCAAACCCCGGAAAATTGAAATTTTTAATTGGTTTCCTGAGTAAGTCAAGCCAATACAATATCAATGTCTGATATGCACTGAGTTTCCTGTGAAAATCTGAGCCAGATTGATGAAGTTTAAGTGGGGTTTTGGACTGATGTGCCATATGATCACCCCCTCGATCCCTGCACTTCCAATACATGTATTTTGGACCAGTTATGTATTTCTTAAGGAATATTCTTGTGGAATCTCATTTAGTGGCGCCAGCTCTAGCAAAAAAATATGGTTTTCAGCCTTAGATTTGTCTTACTTTGCCAAATTTAAGTATATCTTAATGCAGCCCCACAGAAGCGAATTTGGGGCCATCTGAAGCCAATATTGCCAAATTATAAGTACTGTTATATCAGATGTAATTTTAACACCGGTTCAGTCAGATTTAGCATGTGCCACCTTATATTCTGGCCAAATTTCAGCATTATAGACCAACATTTGGTACTGGTTTGGTGTAATTTACATGTATTTTTGACTATTTTTACAGCAATATATGGGTAAAATAATTTATTTTCAGAGATGTAATGCTCCAAATGGGCCTAATATATCCTCAATTATTGTTAAAACATATGCAAAATTAAAGAAGAGCTTCAGATTGGTTGTATAAGGATATACCTGATATTTCCTAATTTGAGGGGGGCTGAGCCTGGCCCCAAACCCCGGAAAATTGAAATTTTTAATTGGTTTCCTGAGTAAGTCAAGCCAATACAATATCAATGTCTGATATGCACTGAGTTTCCTGTGGAAATCTGAGCCAGATTGATGAAGTTTAAGTGGGATTTTGGACTGATGTGCCATATGATCACCCCCTCGATACCTGCACTTCCAATACATGTATTTTGGACCAGTTATGTATTTCTTAAGGAATATTCTTGTGGAATCTCATTTAGTGGCGCCAGCTCTAGCAAAAAATATGGTTTTCAGCCTTAGATTTGTCTTACTTTGCCAAATTTAAGTATATCTTAATGCAGCCCCACAGAAGCGAATTTGGGGCCATCTGAAGCCAATATTGCCAAATTATAAGTACTGTTATATCAGATGTAATTTTAACACCGGTTCAGTCAGATTTAGCATGTGCCACCTTATATTCTGGCCAAATTTCAGCATTATAGACCAACATTTGGTACTGATTTGGTGTAATTTACATGTATTTTTGACTATTTTTACAGCAATATATGGGTAAAATAATTTATTTTCAGAGATGTAATGCTCCAAATGGGCCTAATATATCCTCAATTATTGTTAAAACATATGCAAAATTAAAGAAGAGCTTCAGATTGGTTGTATAAGGATATACCTGATATTTCCTAATTTGAGGGGGGCTGAGCCTGGCCCCAAACCCCGGAAAATTGAAATTTTTAATTGGTTTCCTGAGTAAGTCAAGCCAATACAATATCAATGTCTGATATGCACTGAGTTTCCTGTGGAAATCTGAGCCAGATTGATGAAGTTTAAGTGGGATTTTGGACTGATGTGCCATATGATCACCCCCTCGATACCTGCACTTCCAATACATGTATTTTGGACCAGTTATGTATTTCTTAAGGAATATTCTTGTGGAATCTCATTTAGTGGCGCCAGCTCTAGCAAAAAATATGGTTTTCAGCCTTAGATTTGTCTTACTTTGCCAAATTTAAGTATATCTTAATGCAGCCCCACAGAAGCGAATTTGGGGCCATCTGAAGCCAATATTGCCAAATTATAAGTACTGTTATATCAGATGTAATTTTAAAACCGGTTCAGTCACATTTAGTATGTGCCACCTTAATTATATTCTGGCCAAATTTCAGCATTATAGACCAACATTTGGTACTGGTTTGGTGTAATTTACATGTATTTTTGACCATTTTTACAGCAATATATGGGTGAAATAATTTATTTTCAGAGATGTAATGCTCCAAATGGGCCTAATATATCCTCAATTATTGTTAAAACATATGCAAAATTAAAGAAGAGCTTCAGATTGGTTGTATAAGGATATACCTGATATTTCCTAATTTGAGGGGGGCTGAGCCTGGCCCCAAACCCCGGAAAATTGAAATTTTTAATTGGTTTCCTGAGTAAGTCAAGCCAATACAATATCAATGTCTGATATGCACTGAGTTTCCTGTGAAAATCTGAGCCAGATTGATGAAGTTTAAGTGGGGTTTTGGACTGATGTGCCATATGATCACCCCCTCGATACCTGCACTTCCAATACATGTATTTTGGACCAGTTATGTATTTCTTAAGGAATATTCTTGTGGAATCTCATTTAGTGGCGCCAGCTCTAGCAAAAAAATATGGTTTTCAGCCTTAGATTTGTCTTACTTTGCCAAATTTAAGTATATCTTAATGCAGCCCCACAGAAGCGAATTTGGGGCCATCTGAAGCCAATATTGCCAAATTATAAGTACTGTTATATCAGATGTAATTTTAACACCGGTTCAGTCAGATTTAGCATGTGCCACCTTATATTCTGGCCAAATTTCAGCATTATAGACCAACATTTGGTACTGGTTTGGTGTAATTTACATGTATTTTTGACCATTTTTACAGCAATATATGGGTAAAATAATTTATTTTCAGAGATGTAATGCTCCAAATGGGCCTAATATATCCTCAATTATTGTTAAAACATATGCAAAATTAAAGAAGAGCTTCAGATTGGTTGTATAAGGATATACCTGATATTTCCTAATTTGAGGGGGGCTGAGCCTGGCCCCAAACCCCGGAAAATTGAAATTTTTAATTGGTTTCCTGAGTAAGTCAAGCCAATACAATATCAATGTCTGATATGCACTGAGTTTCCTGTGGAAATCTGAGCCAGATTGATGAAGTTTAAGTGGGATTTTGGACTGATGTGCCATATGATCACCCCCTCGATACCTGCACTTCCAATACATGTATTTTGGACCAGTTATGTATTTCTTAAGGAATATTCTTGTGGAATCTCATTTAGTGGCGCCAGCTCTAGCAAAAAATATGGTTTTCAGCCTTAGATTTGTCTTACTTTGCCAAATTTAAGTATATCTTAATGCAGCCCCACAGAAGCGAATTTGGGGCCATCTGAAGCCAATATTGCCAAATTATAAGTACTGTTATATCAGATGTAATTTTAAAACCGGTTCAGTCACATTTAGTATGTGCCACCTTAATTATATTCTGGCCAAATTTCAGCATTATAGACCAACATTTGGTACTGGTTTGGTGTAATTTACATGTATTTTTGACCATTTTTACAGCAATATATGGGTGAAATAATTTATTTTCAGAGATGTAATGCTCCAAATGGGCCTAATATATCCTCAATTATTGTTAAAACATATGCAAAATTAAAGAAGAGCTTCAGATTGGTTGTATAAGGATATACCTGATATTTCCTAATTTGAGGGGGGCTGAGCCTGGCCCCAAACCCCGGAAAATTGAAATTTTTAATTGGTTTCCTGAGTAAGTCAAGCCAATACAATATCAATGTCTGATATGCACTGAGTTTCCTGTGAAAATCTGAGCCAGATTGATGAAGTTTAAGTGGGGTTTTGGACTGATGTGCCATATGATCACCCCCTCGATACCTGCACTTCCAATACATGTATTTTGGACCAGTTATGTATTTCTTAAGGAATATTCTTGTGGAATCTCATTTAGTGGCGCCAGCTCTAGCAAAAAAATATGGTTTTCAGCCTTAGATTTGTCTTACTTTGCCAAATTTAAGTATATCTTAATGCAGCCCCACAGAAGCGAATTTGGGGCCATCTGAAGCCAATATTGCCAAATTATAAGTACTGTTATATCAGATGTAATTTTAAAACCGGTTCAGTCACATTTAGTATGTGCCACCTTATATTCTGGCCACATTTCAGCATTATAGACCAACATTTGGTACTGGTTTGGTGTAATTTACATGTATTTTTGACCATTTTTACAGCAATATATGGGTGAAATAATTTATTTTCAGAGATGTAATACTCCAAATGGGCCTAATATATCCTCAATTATTGTTAAAACATATGCAAAATTAAAGAAGAGCTTCAGATTGGTTGTATAAGGATATACCTGATATTTCCTAATTTGAGGGGGGCTGAGCCTGGCCCCAAACCCCGGAAAATTGAAATTTTTAATTGGTTTCCTGAGTAAGTCAAGCCAATACAATATCAATGTCTCATATGAACTGAGTTTCCTGTGAAAATCTGAGCCAGATTGATGAAGTTTAAGTGGGATTTTGGACTGATGTGCCATATGATCACCCCCATCGATACCTGCACTTCCAATACATGTATTTTGGACCAGTTATGTATTTCTTAAGGAATCTTCTTGTGCAATCTCATTTAGTGGCGCCAGCTCTAGCAAACAATATGGTTTTCAGCCTTAGATTTGTCTTACTTTGCCAAATTTAAGTATATCTTAATGCAGCCCCACAGAAGCGAATTTGGGGCCATCTGAAGCCAATATTGCCAAATTATAAGTACTGTTATATCAGATGTAATTTTAAAACCGGTTCAGTCAGATTTAGTATGTGCCACCTTACATTCTGGCCAAATTTCAGCATTATAGACCAACATTTGGTACTGGTTTGGTGTAATTTACATGTAATTTTGACCATTTTTACAGCAATATATGGGTGAAATAATTTATTTTCAGAGATGTAATGCTCCAAATGGGCCTGATATATCTTCAATTATTGTTAAAACATATGCAAAATTAAAGAAGAGCTTCAGATTGGTTGTATAAGGATATACCTGATATTTCCTAATTTGAGGGGGGCTGAGCCTGGCCCCAAACCCCGGAAAATTGAAATTTTTAATTGGTTTCCTGAGTAAGTCAAGCCAATACAATATCAATGTCTGATATGAACTGAGTTTCCTGTGAAAATCTGAGCCAGATTGATGAAGTTTAAGTGGGGTTTTGGACTGATGTGCCATATGATCACCCCCTCGATACCTGCACTTCCAATACATGTATTTTGGACCAGTTATGTATTTCTTAAGGAATATTCTTGTGGAATCTCATTTAGTGGCGCCAGCTCTAGCAAAAAAATATGGTTTTCAGCCTTAGATTTGTCTTACTTTGCCAAATTTAAGTATATCTTAATGCAGCCCCACAGAAGCGAATTTGGGGCCATCTGAAGCCAATATTGCCAAATTATAAGTACTATTATATCAGATGTAATTTTAAAACCGGTTCAGTCAGATTTAGTATGTGCCACCTTATATTCTGGCCAAATTTCAGCATTATAGACCAACATTTGGTACTGGTTTGGTGTAATTTACATGTATTTTTTACCATTTTTACAGCAATATATGGGTGAAATAATTTATTTTCAGTGATGTAATGTTCCAAATGGGCCTAATATATCCTCATTTATTGTTAAAACATATGCAAAATTAAAGAAGAGCTTCAGATTGGTTGTATAAGGATATACCTGATATTTCCTAATTTGAGGGGGGCTGAGCCTGGCCCCAAACCCCGGAAAATTGAAATTTTTAATTGGTTTCCTGAGTAAGTCAAGCCAATACAATATCAATGTCTGATATGAACTGAGTTTCCTGTGAAAATCTGAGCCAGATTGATGAAGTTTAAGTGGGGTTTTGGACTGATGTGCCATATGATCACCCCCATCGATACCTGCACTTCCAATACATGTATTTTGGACCAGTTATGTATTTCTTAAGGAATATTCTTGTGGAATCTCATTTAGTGGCGCCAGCTCTAGCAAACAACATGGTTTTCAGCCTTAGATTTGTCTTACTTTGCCAAATTTAACTATATCTTAATGCAGCCCCACAGAAGCGAATTTGGGGCCATCTGAAGCCAATATTGCCAAATTATAAGTACTGTTATATCAGATGTAATTTTAAAACTGGTTCAGTCACATTTAGTATGTGCCACCTTATATTCTGGCCACATTTCAGCATTATAGACCAACATTTGGTACTGGTTTGGTGTAATTTACATGTATTTTTGACCATTTTTACAGCAATATATGGGTGAAATAATTTATTTTCAGAGATGTAATACTCCAAATGGGCCTAATATATCCTCAATTATTGTTAAAACATATGCAAAATTAAAGAAGAGCTTCAGATTGGTTGTATAAGGATATACCTGATATTTCCTAATTTGAGGGGGGCTGAGCCTGGCCCCAAACCCCGGAAAATTGAAATTTTTAATTGGTTTCCTGAGTAAGTCAAGCCAATACAATATCAATGTCTGATATGAACTGAGTTTCCTGTGAAAATCTGAGCCAGATTGATGAAGTTTAAGTGGGGTTTTGGACTGATGTGCCATATGATCACCCCCATCGATACCTGCACTTCCAATACATGTATTTTGGACCAGTTATGTATTTCTTAAGGAATCTTCTTGTGCAATCTCATTTAGTGGCGCCAGCTCTAGCAAACAATATGGTTTTCAGCCTTAGATTTGTCTTACTTTGCCAAATTTAAGTATATCTTAATGCAGCCCCACAGAAGCGAATTTGGGGCCATCTGAAGCCAATATTGCCAAATTATAAGTACTGTTATATCAGATGTAATTTTAAAACCGGTTCAGTCAGATTTAGTATGTGCCACCTTACATTCTGGCCAAATTTCAGCATTATAGACCAACATTTGGTACTGGTTTGGTGTAATTTACATGTAATTTTGACCATTTTTACAGCAATATATGGGTGAAATAATTTATTTTCAGAGATGTAATGCTCCAAATGGGCCTGATATATCTTCAATTATTGTTAAAACATATGCAAAATTAAAGAAGAGCTTCAGATTGGTTGTATAAGGATATACCTGATATTTCCTAATTTGAGGGGGGCTGAGCCTGGCCCCAAACCCCGGAAAATTGAAATTTTTAATTGGTTTCCTGAGTAAGTCAAGCCAATACAATATCAATGTCTGATATGAACTGAGTTTCCTGTGAAAATCTGAGCCAGATTGATGAAGTTTAAGTGGGGTTTTGGACTGATGTGCCATATGATCACCCCCTCGATACCTGCACTTCCAATACATGTATTTTGGACCAGTTATGTATTTCTTAAGGAATATTCTTGTGGAATCTCATTTAGTGGCGCCAGCTCTAGCAAAAAAATATGGTTTTCAGCCTTAGATTTGTCTTACTTTGCCAAATTTAAGTATATCTTAATGCAGCCCCACAGAAGCGAATTTGGGGCCATCTGAAGCCAATATTGCCAAATTATAAGTACTATTATATCAGATGTAATTTTAAAACCGGTTCAGTCAGATTTAGTATGTGCCACGTTATATTCTGGCCAAATTTCAGCATTATAGACCAACATTTGGTACTGGTTTGGTGTAATTTACATGTATTTTTGACCATTTTTACAGCAATATATGGGTGAAATAATTTATTTTCAGTGATGTAATGTTCCAAATGGGCCTAATATATCCTCATTTATTGTTAAAACATATGCAAAATTAAAGAAGAGCTTCAGATTGGTTGTATAAGGATATACCTGATATTTCCTAATTTGAGGGGGGCTGAGCCTGGCCCCAAACCCCGGAAAATTGAAATTTTTAATTGGTTTCCTGAGTAAGTCAAGCCAATACAATATCAATGTCTGATATGAACTGAGTTTCCTGTGAAAATCTGAGCCAGATTGATGAAGTTTAAGTGGGGTTTTGGACTGATGTGCCATATGATCACCCCCATCGATACCTGCACTTCCAATACATGTATTTTGGACCAGTTATGTATTTCTTAAGGAATATTCTTGTGGAATCTCATTTAGTGGCGCCAGCTCTAGCAAACAACATGGTTTTCAGCCTTAGATTTGTCTTACTTTGCCAAATTTAACTATATCTTAATGCAGCCCCACAGAAGCGAATTTGGGGCCATCTGAAGCCAATATTGCCAAATTATAAGTACTGTTATATCAGATGTAATTTTAACACCGGTTCAGTCAGATTTAGCATGTGCCACCTTATATTCTGGCCAAATTTCAGCATTATAGACCAACATTTGGTACTGGTTTGGTGTAATTTACATGTATTTTTGACTATTTTTACAGCAATATATGGGTAAAATAATTTATTTTCAGAGATGTAATGCTCCAAATGGGCCTAATATATCCTCAATTATTGTTAAAACATATGCAAAATTAAAGAAGAGCTTCAGATTGGTTGTATAAGGATATACCTGATATTTCCTAATTTGAGGGGGGCTGAGCCTGGCCCCAAACCCCGGAAAATTGAAATTTTTAATTGGTTTCCTGAGTAAGTCAAGCCAATACAATATCAATGTCTGATATGCACTGAGTTTCCTGTGGAAATCTGAGCCAGATTGATGAAGTTTAAGTGGGATTTTGGACTGATGTGCCATATGATCACCCCCTCGATACCTGCACTTCCAATACATGTATTTTGGACCAGTTATGTATTTCTTAAGGAATATTCTTGTGGAATCTCATTTAGTGGCGCCAGCTCTAGCAAAAAATATGGTTTTCAGCCTTAGATTTGTCTTACTTTGCCAAATTTAAGTATATCTTAATGCAGCCCCACAGAAGCGAATTTGGGGCCATCTGAAGCCAATATTGCCAAATTATAAGTACTGTTATATCAGATGTAATTTTAAAACTGGTTCAGTCACATTTAGTATGTGCCACCTTAATTATATTCTGGCCAAATTTCAGCATTATAGACCAACATTTGGTACTGGTTTGGTGTAATTTACATGTATTTTTGACCATTTTTACAGCAATATATGGGTGAAATAATTTATTTTCAGAGATGTAATGCTCCAAATGGGCCTAATATATCCTCAATTATTGTTAAAACATATGCAAAATTAAAGAAGAGCTTCAGATTGGTTGTATAAGGATATACCTGATATTTCCTAATTTGAGGGGGGCTGAGCCTGGCCCCAAACCCCGGAAAATTGAAATTTTTAATTGGTTTCCTGAGTAAGTCAAGCCAATACAATATCAATGTCTGATATGCACTGAGTTTCCTGTGAAAATCTGAGCCAGATTGATGAAGTTTAAGTGGGGTTTTGGACTGATGTGCCATATGATCACCCCCATCGATACCTGCACTTCCAATACATGTATTTTGGACCAGTTATGTATTTCTTAAGGAATCTTCTTGTGGAATCTCATTTAGTGGCGCCAGCTCTAGCAAACAATATGGTTTTCAGCCTTAGATTTGTCTTACTTTGCCAAATTTAAGTATATCTTAATGCAGCCCCACAGAAGCGAATTTGGGGCCATCTGAAGCCAATATTGCCAAATTATAAGTACTGTTATATCAGATGTAATTTTAAAACCGGTTCAGTCAGATTTAGTATGTGCCACCTTACATTCTGGCCAAATTTCAGCATTATAGACCAACATTTGGTACTGGTTTGGTGTAATTTACATGTAATTTTGACCATTTTTACAGCAATATATGGGTGAAATAATTTATTTTCAGAGATGTAATGCTCCAAATGGGCCTGATATATCCTCAATTATTGTTAAAACATATGCAAAATTAAAGAAGAGCTTCAGATTGGTTGTATAAGGATATACCTGATATTTCCTAATTTGAGGGGGGCTGAGCCTGGCCCCAAACCCCGGAAAATTGAAATTTTTAATTGGTTTCCTGAGTAAGTCAAGCCAATACAATATCAATGTCTGATATGAACTGAGTTTCCTGTGAAAATCTGAGCCAGATTGATGAAGTTTAAGTGGGGTTTTGGACTGATGTGCCATATGATCACCCCCATCGATACCTGCACTTCCAATACATGTATTTTGGACCAGTTATGTATTTCTTAAGGAATATTCTTGTGGAATCTCATTTAGTGGCGCCAGCTCTAGCAAACAACATGGTTTTCAGCCTTAGATTTGTCTTACTTTGCCAAATTTAACTATATCTTAATGCAGCCCCACAGAAGCGAATTTGGGGCCATCTGAAGCCAATATTGCCAAATTATAAGTACTGTTATATCAGATGTAATTTTAACACCGGTTCAGTCAGATTTAGCATGTGCCACCTTATATTCTGGCCAAATTTCAGCATTATAGACCAACATTTGGTACTGGTTTGGTGTAATTTACATGTATTTTTGACTATTTTTACAGCAATATATGGGTAAAATAATTTATTTTCAGAGATGTAATGCTCCAAATGGGCCTAATATATCCTCAATTATTGTTAAAACATATGCAAAATTAAAGAAGAGCTTCAGATTGGTTGTATAAGGATATACCTGATATTTCCTAATTTGAGGGGGGCTGAGCCTGGCCCCAAACCCCGGAAAATTGAAATTTTTAATTGGTTTCCTGAGTAAGTCAAGCCAATACAATATCAATGTCTGATATGAACTGAGTTTCCTGTGAAAATCTGAGCCAGATTGAAGAAGTTTAAGTGGGGTTTTGGACTGATGTGCCATATGATCACCCCCTCGATACCTGCACTTCCAATACATGTATTTTGGACCAGTTATGTATTTCTTAAGGAATCTTCTTGTGGAATCTCATTTAGTGGCGCCAGCTCTAGCAAACAATATGGTTTTCAGCCTTAGATTTGTCTTACTTTGCCAAATTTAAGTATATCTTAATGCAGCCCCACAGAAGCGAATTTGGGGCCATCTGAAGCCAATATTGCCAAATTATAAGTACTGTTATATCAGATGTAATTTTAAAACCGGTTCAGTCAGATTTAGTATGTGCCACCTTACATTCTGGCCAAATTTCAGCATTATAGACCAACATTTGGTACTGGTTTGGTGTAATTTACATGTAATTTTGACCATTTTTACAGCAATATATGGGTGAAATAATTTATTTTCAGAGATGTAATGCTCCAAATGGGCCTGATATATCCTCAATTATTGTTAAAACATATGCAAAATTAAAGAAGAGCTTCAGATTGGTTGTATAAGGATATACCTGATATTTCCTAATTTGAGGGGGGCTGAGCCTGGCCCCAAACCCCGGAAAATTGAAATTTTTAATTGGTTTCCTGAGTAAGTCAAGCCAATACAATATCAATGTCTGATATGAACTGAGTTTCCTGTGAAAATCTGAGCCAGATTGATGAAGTTTAAGTGGGGTTTTGGACTGATGTGCCATATGATCACCCCCATCGATACCTGCACTTCCAATACATGTATTTTGGACCAGTTATGTATTTCTTAAGGAATATTCTTGTGGAATCTCATTTAGTGGCGCCAGCTCTAGCAAACAACATGGTTTTCAGCCTTAGATTTGTCTTACTTTGCCAAATTTAACTATATCTTAATGCAGCCCCACAGAAGCGAATTTGGGGCCATCTGAAGCCAATATTGCCAAATTATAAGTACTGTTATATCAGATGTAATTTTAACACCGGTTCAGTCAGATTTAGCATGTGCCACCTTATATTCTGGCCAAATTTCAGCATTATAGACCAACATTTGGTACTGGTTTGGTGTAATTTACATGTATTTTTGACTATTTTTACAGCAATATATGGGTAAAATAATTTATTTTCAGAGATGTAATGCTCCAAATGGGCCTAATATATCCTCAATTATTGTTAAAACATATGCAAAATTAAAGAAGAGCTTCAGATTGGTTGTATAAGGATATACCTGATATTTCCTAATTTGAGGGGGGCTGAGCCTGGCCCCAAACCCCGGAAAATTGAAATTTTTAATTGGTTTCCTGAGTAAGTCAAGCCAATACAATATCAATGTCTGATATGCACTGAGTTTCCTGTGGAAATCTGAGCCAGATTGATGAAGTTTAAGTGGCATTTTGGACTGATGTGCCATATGATCACCCCCTCGATACCTGCACTTCCAATACATGTATTTTGGACCAGTTATGTATTTCTTAAGGAATATTCTTGTGGAATCTCATTTAGTGGCGCCAGCTCTAGCAAAAAATATGGTTTTCAGCCTTAGATTTGTCTTACTTTGCCAAATTTAAGTATATCTTAATGCAGCCCCACAGAAGCGAATTTGGGGCCATCTGAAGCCAATATTGCCAAATTATAAGTACTGTTATATCAGATGTAATTTTAAAACTGGTTCAGTCACATTTAGTATGTGCCACCTTAATTATATTCTGGCCAAATTTCAGCATTATAGACCAACATTTGGTACTGGTTTGGTGTAATTTACATGTATTTTTGACCATTTTTACAGCAATATATGGGTGAAATAATTTATTTTCAGAGATGTAATGCTCCAAATGGGCCTAATATATCCTCAATTATTGTTAAAACATATGCAAAATTAAAGAAGAGCTTCAGATTGGTTGTATAAGGATATACCTGATATTTCCTAATTTGAGGGGGGCTGAGCCTGGCCCCAAACCCCGGAAAATTGAAATTTTTAATTGGTTTCCTGAGTAAGTCAAGCCAATACAATATCAATGTCTGATATGCACTGAGTTTCCTGTGAAAATCTGAGCCAGATTGATGAAGTTTAAGTGGGGTTTTGGACTGATGTGCCATATGATCACCCCCATCGATACCTGCACTTCCAATACATGTATTTTGGACCAGTTATGTATTTCTTAAGGAATCTTCTTGTGGAATCTCATTTAGTGGCGCCAGCTCTAGCAAACAATATGGTTTTCAGCCTTAGATTTGTCTTACTTTGCCAAATTTAAGTATATCTTAATGCAGCCCCACAGAAGCGAATTTGGGGCCATCTGAAGCCAATATTGCCAAATTATAAGTACTGTTATATCAGATGTAATTTTAAAACCGGTTCAGTCAGATTTAGTATGTGCCACCTTACATTCTGGCCAAATTTCAGCATTATAGACCAACATTTGGTACTGGTTTGGTGTAATTTACATGTAATTTTGACCATTTTTACAGCAATATATGGGTGAAATAATTTATTTTCAGAGATGTAATGCTCCAAATGGGCCTGATATATCCTCAATTATTGTTAAAACATATGCAAAATTAAAGAAGAGCTTCAGATTGGTTGTATAAGGATATACCTGATATTTCCTAATTTGAGGGGGGCTGAGCCTGGCCCCAAACCCCGGAAAATTGAAATTTTTAATTGGTTTCCTGAGTAAGTCAAGCCAATACAATATCAATGTCTGATATGAACTGAGTTTCCTGTGAAAATCTGAGCCAGATTGATGAAGTTTAAGTGGGGTTTTGGACTGATGTGCCATATGATCACCCCCATCGATACCTGCACTTCCAATACATGTATTTTGGACCAGTTATGTATTTCTTAAGGAATATTCTTGTGGAATCTCATTTAGTGGCGCCAGCTCTAGCAAACAACATGGTTTTCAGCCTTAGATTTGTCTTACTTTGCCAAATTTAACTATATCTTAATGCAGCCCCACAGAAGCGAATTTGGGGCCATCTGAAGCCAATATTGCCAAATTATAAGTACTGTTATATCAGATGTAATTTTAACACCGGTTCAGTCAGATTTAGCATGTGCCACCTTATATTCTGGCCAAATTTCAGCATTATAGACCAACATTTGGTACTGGTTTGGTGTAATTTACATGTATTTTTGACTATTTTTACAGCAATATATGGGTAAAATAATTTATTTTCAGAGATGTAATGCTCCAAATGGGCCTAATATATCCTCAATTATTGTTAAAACATATGCAAAATTAAAGAAGAGCTTCAGATTGGTTGTATAAGGATATACCTGATATTTCCTAATTTGAGGGGGGCTGAGCCTGGCCCCAAACCCCGGAAAATTGAAATTTTTAATTGGTTTCCTGAGTAAGTCAAGCCAATACAATATCAATGTCTGATATGCACTGAGTTTCCTGTGGAAATCTGAGCCAGATTGATGAAGTTTAAGTGGGATTTTGGACTGATGTGCCATATGATCACCCCCTCGATACCTGCACTTCCAATACATGTATTTTGGACCAGTTATGTATTTCTTAAGGAATATTCTTGTGGAATCTCATTTAGTGGCGCCAGCTCTAGCAAAAAATATGGTTTTCAGCCTTAGATTTGTCTTACTTTGCCAAATTTAAGTATATCTTAATGCAGCCCCACAGAAGCGAATTTGGGGCCATCTGAAGCCAATATTGCCAAATTATAAGTACTGTTATATCAGATGTAATTTTAAAACCGGTTCAGTCACATTTAGTATGTGCCACCTTAATTATATTCTGGCCAAATTTCAGCATTATAGACCAACATTTGGTACTGGTTTGGTGTAATTTACATGTATTTTTGACCATTTTTACAGCAATATATGGGTGAAATAATTTATTTTCAGAGATGTAATGCTCCAAATGGGCCTAATATATCCTCAATTATTGTTAAAACATATGCAAAATTAAAGAAGAGCTTCAGATTGGTTGTATAAGGATATACCTGATATTTCCTAATTTGAGGGGGGCTGAGCCTGGCCCCAAACCCCGGAAAATTGAAATTTTTAATTGGTTTCCTGAGTAAGTCAAGCCAATACAATATCAATGTCTGATATGCACTGAGTTTCCTGTGAAAATCTGAGCCAGATTGATGAAGTTTAAGTGGGGTTTTGGACTGATGTGCCATATGATCACCCCCTCGATACCTGCACTTCCAATACATGTATTTTGGACCAGTTATGTATTTCTTAAGGAATATTCTTGTGGAATCTCATTTAGTGGCGCCAGCTCTAGCAAAAAATATGGTTTTCAGCCTTAGATTTGTCTTACTTTGCCAAATTTAAGTATATCTTAATGCAGCCCCACAGAAGCGAATTTGGGGCCATCTGAAGCCAATATTGCCAAATTATAAGTACTGTTATATCAGATGTAATTTTAAAACCGGTTCAGTCAGATTTAGTATGTGCCACCTTAATTATATTCTGGCCAAATTTCAGCATTATAGACCAACATTTGGTACTGGTTTGGTGTAATTTACATGTATTTTTGACCATTTTTACAGCAATATATGGGTGAAATAATTTATTTTCAGAGATGTAATGCTCCAAATGGGCCTAATATATCCTCAATTATTGTTAAAACATATGCAAAATTAAAGAAGAGCTTCAGATTGGTTGTATAAGGATATACCTGATATTTCCTAATTTGAGGGGGGCTGAGCCTGGCCCCAAACCCCGGAAAATTGAAATTTTTAATTGGTTTCCTGAGTAAGTCAAGCCAATACAATATCAATGTCTGATATGCACTGAGTTTCCTGTGGAAATCTGAGCCAGATTGATGAAGTTTAAGTGGGATTTTGGACTGATGTGCCATATGATCACCCCCTCGATACCTGCACTTCCAATACATGTATTTTGGACCAGTTATGTATTTCTTAAGGAATATTCTTGTGGAATCTCATTTAGTGGCGCCAGCTCTAGCAAAAAATATGGTTTTCAGCCTTAGATTTGTCTTACTTTGCCAAATTTAAGTATATCTTAATGCAGCCCCACAGAAGCGAATTTGGGGCCATCTGAAGCCAATATTGCCAAATTATAAGTACTGTTATATCAGATGTAATTTTAAAACCGGTTCAGTCACATTTAGTATGTGCCACCTTAATTATATTCTGGCCAAATTTCAGCATTATAGACCAACATTTGGTACTGGTTTGGTGTAATTTACATGTATTTTTGACCATTTTTACAGCAATATATGGGTGAAATAATTTATTTTCAGAGATGTAATGCTCCAAATGGGCCTAATATATCCTCAATTATTGTTAAAACATATGCAAAATTAAAGAAGAGCTTCAGATTGGTTGTATAAGGATATACCTGATATTTCCTAATTTGAGGGGGGCTGAGCCTGGCCCCAAACCCCGGAAAATTGAAATTTTTAATTGGTTTCCTGAGTAAGTCAAGCCAATACAATATCAATGTCTGATATGCACTGAGTTTCCTGTGAAAATCTGAGCCAGATTGATGAAGTTTAAGTGGGGTTTTGGACTGATGTGCCATATGATCACCCCCATCGATACCTGCACTTCCAATACATGTATTTTGGACCAGTTATGTATTTCTTAAGGAATATTCTTGTGGAATCTCATTTAGTGGCGCCAGCTCTAGCAAAAAATATGGTTTTCAGCCTTAGATTTGTCTTACTTTGCCAAATTTAAGTATATCTTAATGCAGCCCCACAGAAGCGAATTTGGGGCCATCTGAAGCCAATATTGCCAAATTATAAGTACTGTTATATCAGATGTAATTTTAAAACCGGTTCAGTCACATTTAGTATGTGCCACCTTAATTATATTCTGGCCAAATTTCAGCATTATAGACCAACATTTGGTACTGGTTTGGTGTAATTTACATGTATTTTTGACCATTTTTACAGCAATATATGGGTGAAATAATTTATTTTCAGAGATGTAATGCTCCAAATGGGCCTAATATATCCTCAATTATTGTTAAAACATATGCAAAATTAAAGAAGAGCTTCAGATTGGTTGTATAAGGATATACCTGATATTTCCTAATTTGAGGGGGGCTGAGCCTGGCCCCAAACCCCGGAAAATTGAAATTTTTAATTGGTTTCCTGAGTAAGTCAAGCCAATACAATATCAATGTCTGATATGCACTGAGTTTCCTGTGAAAATCTGAGCCAGATTGATGAAGTTTAAGTGGGGTTTTGGACTGATGTGCCATATGATCACCCCCTCGATACCTGCACTTCCAATACATGTATTTTGGACCAGTTATGTATTTCTTAAGGAATATTCTTGTGGAATCTCATTTAGTGGCGCCAGCTCTAGCAAAAAAATATGGTTTTCAGCCTTAGATTTGTCTTACTTTGCCAAATTTAAGTATATCTTAATGCAGCCCCACAGAAGCGAATTTGGGGCCATCTGAAGCCAATATTGCCAAATTATAAGTACTGTTATATCAGATGTAATTTTAAAACCGGTTCAGTCACATTTAGTATGTGCCACCTTATATTCTGGCCACATTTCAGCATTATAGACCAACATTTGGTACTGGTTTGGTGTAATTTACATGTATTTTTGACCATTTTTACAGCAATATATGGGTGAAATAATTTATTTTCAGAGATGTAATACTCCAAATGGGCCTAATATATCCTCAATTATTGTTAAAACATATGCAAAATTAAAGAAGAGCTTCAGATTGGTTGTATAAGGATATACCTGATATTTCCTAATTTGAGGGGGGCTGAGCCTGGCCCCAAACCCCGGAAAATTGAAATTTTTAATTGGTTTCCTGAGTAAGTCAAGCCAATACAATATCAATGTCTGATATGAACTGAGTTTCCTGTGAAAATCTGAGCCAGATTGATGAAGTTTAAGTGGGGTTTTGGACTGATGTGCCATATGATCACCCCCATCGATACCTGCACTTCCAATACATGTATTTTGGACCAGTTATGTATTTCTTAAGGAATCTTCTTGTGCAATCTCATTTAGTGGCGCCAGCTCTAGCAAACAATATGGTTTTCAGCCTTAGATTTGTCTTACTTTGCCAAATTTAAGTATATCTTAATGCAGCCCCACAGAAGCGAATTTGGGGCCATCTGAAGCCAATATTGCCAAATTATAAGTACTGTTATATCAGATGTAATTTTAAAACCGGTTCAGTCAGATTTAGTATGTGCCACCTTACATTCTGGCCAAATTTCAGCATTATAGACCAACATTTGGTACTGGTTTGGTGTAATTTACATGTAATTTTGACCATTTTTACAGCAATATATGGGTGAAATAATTTATTTTCAGAGATGTAATGCTCCAAATGGGCCTGATATATCCTCAATTATTGTTAAAACATATGCAAAATTAAAGAAGAGCTTCAGATTGGTTGTATAAGGATATACCTGATATTTCCTAATTTGAGGGGGGCTGAGCCTGGCCCCAAACCCCGGAAAATTGAAATTTTTAATTGGTTTCCTGAGTAAGTCAAGCCAATACAATATCAATGTCTGATATGAACTGAGTTTCCTGTGAAAATCTGAGCCAGATTGATGAAGTTTAAGTGGGGTTTTGGACTGATGTGCCATATGATCACCCCCTCGATACCTGCACTTCCAATACATGTATTTTGGACCAGTTGTGTATTTCTTAAGGAATATTCTTGTGGAATCTCATTTAGTGGCGCCAGCTCTAGCAAACAACATGGTTTTCAGCCTTAGATTTGTCTTACTTTGCCAAATTTAACTATATCTTAATGCAGCCCCACAGAAGCGAATTTGGGGCCATCTGAAGCCAATATTGCCAAATTATAAGTACTGTTATATCAGATGTAATTTTAACACCGGTTCAGTCAGATTTAGCATGTGCCACCTTATATTCTGGCCAAATTTCAGCATTATAGACCAACATTTGGTACTGGTTTGGTGTAATTTACATGTATTTTTGACTATTTTTACAGCAATATATGGGTAAAATAATTTATTTTCAGAGATGTAATGCTCCAAATGGGCCTAATATATCCTCAATTATTGTTAAAACATATGCAAAATTAAAGAAGAGCTTCAGATTGGTTGTATAAGGATATACCTGATATTTCCTAATTTGAGGGGGGCTGAGCCTGGCCCCAAACCCCGGAAAATTGAAATTTTTAATTGGTTTCCTGAGTAAGTCAAGCCAATACAATATCAATGTCTGATATGCACTGAGTTTCCTGTGGAAATCTGAGCCAGATTGATGAAGTTTAAGTGGCATTTTGGACTGATGTGCCATATGATCACCCCCTCGATACCTGCACTTCCAATACATGTATTTTGGACCAGTTATGTATTTCTTAAGGAATATTCTTGTGGAATCTCATTTAGTGGCGCCAGCTCTAGCAAAAAATATGGTTTTCAGCCTTAGATTTGTCTTACTTTGCCAAATTTAAGTATATCTTAATGCAGCCCCACAGAAGCGAATTTGGGGCCATCTGAAGCCAATATTGCCAAATTATAAGTACTGTTATATCAGATGTAATTTTAAAACCGGTTCAGTCACATTTAGTATGTGCCACCTTAATTATATTCTGGCCAAATTTCAGCATTATAGACCAACATTTGGTACTGGTTTGGTGTAATTTACATGTATTTTTGACCATTTTTACAGCAATATATGGGTGAAATAATTTATTTTCAGAGATGTAATGCTCCAAATGGGCCTAATATATCCTCAATTATTGTTAAAACATATGCAAAATTAAAGAAGAGCTTCAGATTGGTTGTATAAGGATATACCTGATATTTCCTAATTTGAGGGGGCCTGAGCCTGGCCCCAAACCCCGGAAAATTGAAATTTTTAATTGGTTTCCTGAGTAAGTCAAGCCAATACAATATCAATGTCTGATATGCACTGAGTTTCCTGTGAAAATCTGAGCCAGATTGATGAAGTTTAAGTGGGGTTTTGGACTGATGTGCCATATGATCACCCCCTCGATACCTGCACTTCCAATACATGTATTTTGGACCAGTTATGTATTTCTTAAGGAATATTCTTGTGGAATCTCATTTAGTGGCGCCAGCTCTAGCAAAAAAATATGGTTTTCAGCCTTAGATTTGTCTTACTTTGCCAAATTTAAGTATATCTTAATGCAGCCCCACAGAAGCGAATTTGGGGCCATCTGAAGCCAATATTGCCAAATTATAAGTACTGTTATATCAGATGTAATTTTAAAACCGGTTCAGTCACATTTAGTATGTGCCACCTTATATTCTGGCCACATTTCAGCATTATAGACCAACATTTGGTACTGGTTTGGTGTAATTTACATGTATTTTTGACCATTTTTACAGCAATATATGGGTGAAATAATTTATTTTCAGAGATGTAATACTCCAAATGGGCCTAATATATCCTCAATTATTGTTAAAACATATGCAAAATTAAAGAAGAGCTTCAGATTGGTTGTATAAGGATATACCTGATATTTCCTAATTTGAGGGGGGCTGAGCCTGGCCCCAAACCCCGGAAAATTGAAATTTTTAATTGGTTTCCTGAGTAAGTCAAGCCAATACAATATCAATGTCTGATATGAACTGAGTTTCCTGTGAAAATCTGAGCCAGATTGATGAAGTTTAAGTGGGGTTTTGGACTGATGTGCCATATGATCACCCCCATCGATACCTGCACTTCCAATACATGTATTTTGGACCAGTTATGTATTTCTTAAGGAATCTTCTTGTGCAATCTCATTTAGTGGCGCCAGCTCTAGCAAACAATATGGTTTTCAGCCTTAGATTTGTCTTACTTTGCCAAATTTAAGTATATCTTAATGCAGCCCCACAGAAGCGAATTTGGGGCCATCTGAAGCCAATATTGCCAAATTATAAGTACTGTTATATCAGATGTAATTTTAAAACCGGTTCAGTCAGATTTAGTATGTGCCACCTTACATTCTGGCCAAATTTCAGCATTATAGACCAACATTTGGTACTGGTTTGGTGTAATTTACATGTAATTTTGACCATTTTTACAGCAATATATGGGTGAAATAATTTATTTTCAGAGATGTAATGCTCCAAATGGGCCTGATATATCCTCAATTATTGTTAAAACATATGCAAAATTAAAGAAGAGCTTCAGATTGGTTGTATAAGGATATACCTGATATTTCCTAATTTGAGGGGGGCTGAGCCTGGCCCCAAACCCCGGAAAATTGAAATTTTTAATTGGTTTCCTGAGTAAGTCAAGCCAATACAATATCAATGTCTGATATGAACTGAGTTTCCTGTGAAAATCTGAGCCAGATTGATGAAGTTTAAGTGGGGTTTTGGACTGATGTGCCATATGATCACCCCCTCGATACCTGCACTTCCAATACATGTATTTTGGACCAGTTATGTATTTCTTAAGGAATATTCTTGTGGAATCTCATTTAGTGGCGCCAGCTCTAGCAAAAAAATATGGTTTTCAGCCTTAGATTTGTCTTACTTTGCCAAATTTAAGTATATCTTAATGCAGCCCCACAGAAGCGAATTTGGGGCCATCTGAAGCCAATATTGCCAAATTATAAGTACTATTATATCAGATGTAATTTTAAAACCGGTTCAGTCAGATTTAGTATGTGCCACCTTATATTCTGGCCAAATTTCAGCATTATAGACCAACATTTGGTACTGGTTTGGTGTAATTTACATGTTTTTTTGACCATTTTTACAGCAATATATGGGTGAAATAATTTATTTTCAGTGATGTAATGTTCCAAATGGGCCTAATATATCCTCATTTATTGTTAAAACATATGCAAAATTAAAGAAGAGCTTCAGATTGGTTGTATAAGGATATACCTGATATTTCCTAATTTGAGGGGGGCTGAGCCTGGCCCCAAACCCCGGAAAATTGAAATTTTTAATTGGTTTCCTGAGTAAGTCAAGCCAATACAATATCAATGTCTGATATGAACTGAGTTTCCTGTGAAAATCTGAGCCAGATTGATGAAGTTTAAGTGGGGTTTTGGACTGATGTGCCATATGATCACCCCCATCGATACCTGCACTTCCAATACATGTATTTTGGACCAGTTATGTATTTCTTAAGGAATATTCTTGTGGAATCTCATTTAGTGGCGCCAGCTCTAGCAAACAACATGGATTTCAGCCTTAGATTTGTCTTACTTTGCCAAATTTAACTATATCTTAATGCAGCCCCACAGAAGCGAATTTGGGGCCATCTGAAGCCAATATTGCCAAATTATAAGTACTGTTATATCAGATGTAATTTTAACACCGGCTCAGTCAGATTTAGCATGTGCCACCTTATATTCTGGCCAAATTTCAGCATTATAGACCAACATTTGGTACTGGTTTGGTGTAATTTACATGTATTTTTGACTATTTTTACAGCAATATATGGGTAAAATAATTTATTTTCAGAGATGTAATGCTCCAAATGGGCCTAATATATCCTCAATTATTGTTAAAACATATGCAAAATTAAAGAAGAGCTTCAGATTGGTTGTATAAGGATATACCTGATATTTCCTAATTTGAGGGGGGCTGAGCCTGGCCCCAAACCCCGGAAAATTGAAATTTTTAATTGGTTTCCTGAGTAAGTCAAGCCAATACAATATCAATGTCTGATATGCACTGAGTTTCCTGTGGAAATCTGAGCCAGATTGATGAAGTTTAAGTGGGATTTTGGACTGATGTGCCATATGATCACCCCCTCGATACCTGCACTTCCAATACATGTATTTTGGACCAGTTATGTATTTCTTAAGGAATATTCTTGTGGAATCTCATTTAGTGGCGCCAGCTCTAGCAAAAAATATGGTTTTCAGCCTTAGATTTGTCTTACTTTGCCAAATTTAAGTATATCTTAATGCAGCCCCACAGAAGCGAATTTGGGGCCATCTGAAGCCAATATTGCCAAATTATAAGTACTGTTATATCAGATGTAATTTTAAAACCGGTTCAGTCAGATTTAGTATGTGCCACCTTAATTATATTCTGGCCAAATTTCAGCATTATAGACCAACATTTGGTACTGGTTTGGTGTAATTTACATGTATTTTTGACCATTTTTACAGCAATATATGGGTGAAATAATTTATTTTCAGAGATGTAATGCTCCAAATGGGCCTAATATATCCTCAATTATTGTTAAAACATATGCAAAATTAAAGAAGAGCTTCAGATTGGTTGTATAAGGATATACCTGATATTTCCTAATTTGAGGGGGCCTGAGCCTGGCCCCAAACCCCGGAAAATTGAAATTTTTAATTGGTTTCCTGAGTAAGTCAAGCCAATACAATATCAATGTCTGATATGCACTGAGTTTCCTGTGAAAATCTGAGCCAGATTGATGAAGTTTAAGTGGGGTTTTGGACTGATGTGCCATATGATCACCCCCTCGATACCTGCACTTCCAATACATGTATTTTGGACCAGTTATGTATTTCTTAAGGAATATTCTTGTGGAATCTCATTTAGTGGCGCCAGCTCTAGCAAAAAAATATGGTTTTCAGCCTTAGATTTGTCTTACTTTGCCAAATTTAAGTATATCTTAATGCAGCCCCACAGAAGCGAATTTGGGGCCATCTGAAGCCAATATTGCCAAATTATAAGTACTGTTATATCAGATGTAATTTTAAAACCGGTTCAGTCACATTTAGTATGTGCCACCTTATATTCTGGCCACATTTCAGCATTATAGACCAACATTTGGTACTGGTTTGGTGTAATTTACATGTATTTTTGACCATTTTTACAGCAATATATGGGTGAAATAATTTATTTTCAGAGATGTAATACTCCAAATGGGCCTAATATATCCTCAATTATTGTTAAAACATATGCAAAATTAAAGAAGAGCTTCAGATTGGTTGTATAAGGATATACCTGATATTTCCTAATTTGAGGGGGGCTGAGCCTGGCCCCAAACCCCGGAAAATTGAAATTTTTAATTGGTTTCCTGAGTAAGTCAAGCCAATACAATATCAATGTCTGATATGAACTGAGTTTCCTGTGAAAATCTGAGCCAGATTGATGAAGTTTAAGTGGGGTTTTGGACTGATGTGCCATATGATCACCCCCATCGATACCTGCACTTCCAATACATGTATTTTGGACCAGTTATGTATTTCTTAAGGAATCTTCTTGTGCAATCTCATTTAGTGGCGCCAGCTCTAGCAAACAATATGGTTTTCAGCCTTAGATTTGTCTTACTTTGCCAAATTTAAGTATATCTTAATGCAGCCCCACAGAAGCGAATTTGGGGCCATCTGAAGCCAATATTGCCAAATTATAAGTACTGTTATATCAGATGTAATTTTAAAACCGGTTCAGTCAGATTTAGTATGTGCCACCTTACATTCTGGCCAAATTTCAGCATTATAGACCAACATTTGGTACTGGTTTGGTGTAATTTACATGTAATTTTGACCATTTTTACAGCAATATATGGGTGAAATAATTTATTTTCAGAGATGTAATGCTCCAAATGGGCCTGATATATCCTCAATTATTGTTAAAACATATGCAAAATTAAAGAAGAGCTTCAGATTGGTTGTATAAGGATATACCTGATATTTCCTAATTTGAGGGGGGCTGAGCCTGGCCCCAAACCCCGGAAAATTGAAATTTTTAATTGGTTTCCTGAGTAAGTCAAGCCAATACAATATCAATGTCTGATATGAACTGAGTTTCCTGTGAAAATCTGAGCCAGATTGATGAAGTTTAAGTGGGGTTTTGGACTGATGTGCCATATGATCACCCCCTCGATACCTGCACTTCCAATACATGTATTTTGGACCAGTTATGTATTTCTTAAGGAATATTCTTGTGGAATCTCATTTAGTGGCGCCAGCTCTAGCAAAAAAATATGGTTTTCAGCCTTAGATTTGTCTTACTTTGCCAAATTTAAGTATATCTTAATGCAGCCCCACAGAAGCGAATTTGGGGCCATCTGAAGCCAATATTGCCAAATTATAAGTACTATTATATCAGATGTAATTTTAAAACCGGTTCAGTCAGATTTAGTATGTGCCACCTTATATTCTGGCCAAATTTCAGCATTATAGACCAACATTTGGTACTGGTTTGGTGTAATTTACATGTATTTTTGACCATTTTTACAGCAATATATGGGTGAAATAATTTATTTTCAGTGATGTAATGTTCCAAATGGGCCTAATATATCCTCATTTATTGTTAAAACATATGCAAAATTAAAGAAGAGCTTCAGATTGGTTGTATAAGGATATACCTGATATTTCCTAATTTGAGGGGGGCTGAGCCTGGCCCCAAACCCCGGAAAATTGAAATTTTTAATTGGTTTCCTGAGTAAGTCAAGCCAATACAATATCAATGTCTGATATGAACTGAGTTTCCTGTGAAAATCTGAGCCAGATTGATGAAGTTTAAGTGGGGTTTTGGACTGATGTGCCATATGATCACCCCCATCGATACCTGCACTTCCAATACATGTATTTTGGACCAGTTATGTATTTCTTAAGGAATATTCTTGTGGAATCTCATTTAGTGGCGCCAGCTCTAGCAAACAACATGGATTTCAGCCTTAGATTTGTCTTACTTTGCCAAATTTAACTATATCTTAATGCAGCCCCACAGAAGCGAATTTGGGGCCATCTGAAGCCAATATTGCCAAATTATAAGTACTGTTATATCAGATGTAATTTTAACACCGGCTCAGTCAGATTTAGCATGTGCCACCTTATATTCTGGCCAAATTTCAGCATTATAGACCAACATTTGGTACTGGTTTGGTGTAATTTACATGTATTTTTGACTATTTTTACAGCAATATATGGGTAAAATAATTTATTTTCAGAGATGTAATGCTCCAAATGGGCCTAATATATCCTCAATTATTGTTAAAACATATGCAAAATTAAAGAAGAGCTTCAGATTGGTTGTATAAGGATATACCTGATATTTCCTAATTTGAGGGGGGCTGAGCCTGGCCCCAAACCCCGGAAAATTGAAATTTTTAATTGGTTTCCTGAGTAAGTCAAGCCAATACAATATCAATGTCTGATATGCACTGAGTTTCCTGTGGAAATCTGAGCCAGATTGATGAAGTTTAAGTGGGATTTTGGACTGATGTGCCATATGATCACCCCCTCGATACCTGCACTTCCAATACATGTATTTTGGACCAGTTATGTATTTCTTAAGGAATATTCTTGTGGAATCTCATTTAGTGGCGCCAGCTCTAGCAAAAAATATGGTTTTCAGCCTTAGATTTGTCTTACTTTGCCAAATTTAAGTATATCTTAATGCAGCCCCACAGAAGCGAATTTGGGGCCATCTGAAGCCAATATTGCCAAATTATAAGTACTGTTATATCAGATGTAATTTTAAAACCGGTTCAGTCAGATTTAGTATGTGCCACCTTAATTATATTCTGGCCAAATTTCAGCATTATAGACCAACATTTGGTACTGGTTTGGTGTAATTTACATGTATTTTTGACCATTTTTACAGCAATATATGGGTGAAATAATTTATTTTCAGAGATGTAATGCTCCAAATGGGCCTAATATATCCTCAATTATTGTTAAAACATATGCAAAATTAAAGAAGAGCTTCAGATTGGTTGTATAAGGATATACCTGATATTTCCTAATTTGCGGGGGGCTGAGCCTGGCCCCAAACCCCGGAAAATTGAAATTTTTAATTGGTTTCCTGAGTAAGTCAAGCCAATACAATATCAATGTCTGATATGCACTGAGTTTCCTGTGAAAATCTGAGCCAGATTGATGAAGTTTAAGTGGGGTTTTGGACTGATGTGCCATATGATCACCCCCTCGATACCTGCACTTCCAATACATGTATTTTGGACCAGTTATGTATTTCTTAAGGAATATTCTTGTGGAATCTCATTTAGTGGCGCCAGCTCTAGCAAAAAAAATATGGTTTTCAGCCTTAGATTTGTCTTACTTTGCCAAATTTAAGTATATCTTAATGCAGCCCCACAGAAGCGAATTTGGGGCCATCTGAAGCCAATATTGCCAAATTATAAGTACTGTTATATCAGATGTAATTTTAAAACCGGTTCAGTCACATTTAGTATGTGCCACCTTATATTCTGGCCACATTTCAGCATTATAGACCAACATTTGGTACTGGTTTGGTGTAATTTACATGTATTTTTGACCATTTTTACAGCAATATATGGGTGAAATAATTTATTTTCAGAGATGTAATACTCCAAATGGGCCTAATATATCCTCAATTATTGTTAAAACATATGCAAAATTAAAGAAGAGCTTCAGATTGGTTGTATAAGGATATACCTGATATTTCCTAATTTGAGGGGGGCTGAGCCTGGCCCCAAACCCCGGAAAATTGAAATTTTTAATTGGTTTCCTGAGTAAGTCAAGCCAATACAATATCAATGTCTGATATGAACTGAGTTTCCTGTGAAAATCTGAGCCAGATTGATGAAGTTTAAGTGGGGTTTTGGACTGATGTGCCATATGATCACCCCCATCGATACCTGCACTTCCAATACATGTATTTTGGACCAGTTATGTATTTCTTAAGGAATCTTCTTGTGCAATCTCATTTAGTGGCGCCAGCTCTAGCAAACAATATGGTTTTCAGCCTTAGATTTGTCTTACTTTGCCAAATTTAAGTATATCTTAATGCAGCCCCACAGAAGCGAATTTGGGGCCATCTGAAGCCAATATTGCCAAATTATAAGTACTGTTATATCAGATGTAATTTTAAAACCGGTTCAGTCAGATTTAGTATGTGCCACCTTACATTCTGGCCAAATTTCAGCATTATAGACCAACATTTGGTACTGGTTTGGTGTAATTTACATGTATTTTTGACCATTTTTACAGCAATATATGGGTGAAATAATTTATTTTCAGATATGTAATGCTCCAAATGGGCCTAATATATCCTCAATTATTGTTAAAACATATGCAAAATTAAAGAAGAGCTTCAGATTGGTTGTATAAGGATATACCTGATATTTCCTAATTTGTGGGGCTGAGCCTGGCCCCAAACCCCGGAAAATTGAAATTTTTAATTGGTTTCCTGAGTAAGTCAAGCCAATACAATATCAATGTCTGATATGAACTGAGTTTCCTGTGAAAATCTGAGCCAGATTGATGAAGTTTAAGTGGGGTTTTGGACTGATGTGCCATATGATCACCCCCTCGATACCTGCACTTCCAATACATGTATTTTGGACCAGTTATGTATTTCTTAAGGAATATTCTTGTGGAATCTCATTTAGTGGCGCCAGATCTAGCAAAAAAATATGGTTTTCAGCCTTAGATTTGTCTTACTTTGCCAAATTTAAGTATATCTTAATGCAGCCCCACAGAAGCGAATTTGGGGCCATCTGAAGCCAATATTGCCAAATTATAAGTATTGTTATATCAGATGTAATTTTAAAACCGGTTCAGTCAGATTTAGTATGTGCCACCTTATATTCTGGCCAAATTTCAGCATTATAGACCAACATTTGGTACTGGTTTGGTGTAATTTACATGTATTTTTGACCATTTTTACAGCAATATATGGGTGAAATAATTTATTTTCAGAGATGTAATATTCCAAATGGGCCTAATATATCCTCAATTATTGTTAAAACATATGCAAAATTAAAGAAGAGATTCAGATTGGTTGTATAAGGATATACCTGATATTTCCTAATTTGAGGGGGGCTGAGCCTGGCCCCAAACCCCGGAAAATTGAAATTTTTAATTGGTTTCCTGAGTAAGTCAAGCCAATAAAATATCAATGTCTGATATGAACTGAGTTTCCTGTGAAAATCTGAGCCAGATTGATGAAGTTTAAGTGGGGTTTTGGACTGATGTGCCATATGATCACCCCCATCGATACCTGCACTTCCAATACATGTATTTTGGACCAGTTATGTATTTCTTAAGGAATATTCTTGTGGAATCTCATTTAGTGGCGCCAGCTCTAGCAAACAATATGGTTTTCAGCCTTAGATTTGTCTTACTTTGCCAAATTTAACTATATCTTAATGCAGCCCCACAGAAGCGAATTTGGGGCCATCTGAAGCCAATATTGCCAAATTATAAGTACTGTTATATCAGATGTAATTTTAACACCGGTTCAGTCAGATTTAGCATGTGCCACCTTATATTCTGGCCAAATTTCAGCATTATAGACCAACATTTGGTACTGGTTTGGTGTAATTTACATGTATTTTTGACTATTTTTACAGCAATATATGGGTAAAACAATTTATTTTCAGAGATGTAATGCTCCAAATGGGCCTAATATATCCTCAATTATTGTTAAAACATATGCAAAATTAAAGAAGAGCTTCAGATTGGTTGTATAAGGATATACCTGATATTTCCTAATTTGAGGGGGGCTGAGCCTGGCCCCAAACCCCGGAAAATTGAAATTTTTAATTGGTTTCCTGAGTAAGTCAAGCCAATACAATATCAATGTCTGATATGCACTGAGTTTCCTGTGAAAATCTGAGCCAGATTGATGAAGTTTAAGTGGGGTTTTGGACTGATGTGCCATATGATCACCCCCTCGATACCTGCACTTCCAATACATGTATTTTGGACCAGTTATGTATTTCTTAAGGAATATTCTTGTGGAATCTCATTTAGTGGCGCCAGCTCTAGCAAAAAAATATGGTTTTCCGCCTTAGATTTGTCTTACTTTGCCAAATTTAAGTATATCTTAATGCAGCCCCACAGAAGCGAATTTGGGGCCATCTGAAGCCAATATTGCCAAATTATAAGTACTGTTATATCAGATGTAATTTTAAAACCGGTTCAGTCAGATTTAGTATGTGCCACCTTATATTCTGGCCAAATTTCAGCATTATAGACCAACATTTGGTACTGGTTTGGTGTAATTTACATGTATTTTTGACCATTTTTACAGCAATATATGGGTGAAATAATTTATTTTCAGAGATGTAATATTCCAAATGGGCCTAATATATCCTCAATTATTGTTAAAACATATGCAAAATTAAAGAAGAGCTTCAGATTGGTTGTATAAGGATATACCTGATATTTCCTAATTTGAGGGGGGCTGAGCCTGGCCCCAAACCCCGGAAAATTGAAATTTTTAATTGGTTTCCTGAGTAAGTCAAGCCAATACAATATCAATGTCTGATATGAACTGAGTTTCCTGTGAAAATCTGAGCCAGATTGATGAAGTTTAAGTGGGGTTTTGGACTGATGTGCCATATGATCACCCCCATCGATACCTGCACTTCCAATACATGTATTTTGGACCAGTTATGTATTTCTTAAGGAATATTCTTGTGGAATCTGATTTAGTGGCGCCAGCTCTAGCAAAAAAATATGGTTTTCAGCCTTAGATTTGTCTTACTTTGACAAATTTAAGTATATCTTAATGCAGCCCCACAGAAGCGAATTTGGGGCCATCTGAAGCCAATATTGCCAAATTATAAGTACTGTTATATCAGATGTAATTTTAAAACCGGTTCAGTCAGATTTAGTATGTGCCACCTTATATTCTGGCCAAATTTCAGCATTATAGACCAACATTTGGTACTGGTTTGGTGTAATTTACATGTATTTTTGACTATTTTTACAGCAATATATGGGTGAAATAATTTATTTTCAGAGATGTAATGCTCCAAATGGACCTAATATATCCTCAATTATTGTTAAAACATATGCAAAATTAAAGAAGAGCTTCAGATTGGTTGTATAAGGATATACCTGATATTTCCTAATTTGAGGGGGGCTGAGCCTGGCCCCAAACCCCGGAAAATTGAAATTTTTAATTGGTTTCCTGAGTAAGTCAAGCCAATACAATATCAATGTCTGATATGAACTGAGTTTCCTGTGAAAATCTGAGCCAGATTGATGAAGTTTAAGTGGGGTTTTGGACTGATGTGCCATATGATCACCCCCTCGATACCTGCACTTCCAATACATGTATTTTGGACCAGTTATGTATTTCTTAAGGGATATTCTTGTGGAATCTCATTTAGTGGCGCCAGCTCTAGCAAACAATATGGTTTTCAGCCTTAGATTTGTCTTACTTTGCCAAATTTAAGTATATCTTAATGCAGCCCCACAGAAGCGAATTTGGGGCCATCTGAAGCCAATATTGCCAAATTATAAGTACTGTTATATCAGATGTAATTTTAAAACCGGTTCAGTCAGATTTAGTATGTACCACCTTATATTCTGGTCAAATTTCAGCATTATAGACCAACATTTGGTACTGGTTTGGTGTAATTTACATGTATTTTTGACTATTTTTACAGCAATATATGGGTGAAATAATTTATTTTCAGAGATGTAATGCTCCAAATGGGCCTAATATATCCTCAATTATTGTTAAAACATATGCAAAATTAAAGAAGAGCTTCAGATTGGTTGTATAAGGATATACCTGATATTTCCTAATTTGAGGGGGGCTGAGCCTGGCCCCAAATCCCGGAAAATTGAAATTTTTAATTGGTTTCCTGAATAAGTCAAGCCAATACAATATCAATGTCTGATATGAACTGAGTTTCCTGTGAAAATCTGAGCCACATTGATGAAGTTTAAGTGGGGTTTTGGACTGATGTGCCATATGATCACCCCCTCGATACCTGCACTTCCAATACATGTATTTTGGACCAGTTATGTATTTCTTAAGGAATATTCTTGTGGAATCTCATTTAGTGGCGCCAGCTCTAGCAAACAATATGGTTTTCAGCCTTAGATTTGTCTTACTTTGCCAAATTTAACTATATCTTAATGCAGCCCCACAGAAGCGAATTTGGGGCCATCTGAAGCCAATATTGCTAAATTATAAGTACTGTTATATCAGATGTAATTTTAAAACCGGTTCAGTCAGATTTAGTATGTGCCACCTTATATTCTGGCCAAATTTCAGCATTATAGACCAACATTTGGTACTGGTTTGGTGTAATTTACATGTATTAGTGACTATTTTTACAGCAATATATGGGTGAAATAATTTATTTTCATAGATGTAATGCTCCAAATGGGCCTAATATATCCTCAATTATTGTTAAAACATATGCAAAATTAAAGAAGAGCTTCAGATTGGTTGTATAAGGATATACCTGATATTTCCTAATTTGAGGGGCTGAGCCTGGCCCCAAACCCCGGAAAATTGAAATTTTTAATTGGTTTCCTGAGTAAGTCAAGCCAATACAATATCAATGTCTGATATGAACTGAGTTTCCTGTGAAAATCTGAGCCAGATTGATGAAGTTTAAGTGGGGTTTTGGACTGATGTGCCATATGATCACCCCCTCGATACCTGCACTTCCAATACATGTATTTTGGACCAGTTATGTATTTCTTAAGGAATATTCTTGTGGAATCTCATTTAGTGGCGCCAGCTCTAGCAACAAAATATGGTTTTCAGCCTTAGATTTGTCTTACTTTGCCAAATTTAAGTATATCTTAATGCAGCCCCACAGAAGCGAATTTGGGGCCATCTGAAGCCATTATTGCCAAATTATAAGTACTGTTATATCAGATGTAATTTTAAAACCGGTTCAGTCAGATTTAGTATGTGCCACCTTATATTCTGGCCAAATTTCAGCATTATAGACCAACATTTGGTACTGGTTTGGTGTAATTTACATGTATTTTTGACTATTTTTACAGCAATATATGGGTGAAATAATTTATTTTCAGAGATGTAATGCTCCAAATGGGCCTAATATATCCTCAATTATTGTTAAAACATATGCAAAATTAAAGAAGAGCTTCAGATTGGTTGTATAAGGATATACCTGATATTTCCTAATTTGAGGGGGGCTGAGCCTGGCCCCAAACCCCGGAAAATTGAAATTTTTAATTGGTTTCCTGAGTAAGTCAAGCCAATACAATATCAATGTCTGATATGAACTGAGTTTCCTGTGAAAATCTGAGCCAGATTGATGAAGTTTAAGTGGGGTTTTGGACTGATGTGCCATATGATCACCCCGTCGATACCTGCACTTCCAATACATGTATTTTGGACCAGTTATGTATTTCTTAAGGAATATTCTTGTGGAATCTCATTTAGTGGCGCCAGCTCTAGCAAAAAATATGGTTTTCAGCCTTAGATTTGTCTTACTTTGCCAAAGTTAAGTATATCTTAATGCAGCCCCACAGAAGCGAATTTGGGGCCATCTGAAGCCAATATTGCCAAATTATAAGTACTGTTATATCAGATGTAATTTTAAAACCGGTTCAGTCAGATTTAGTATGTGCCACCTTAATTATATTCTGGCCAAATTTCAGCATTATAGACCAACATTTGGTACTGGTTTGGTGTAATTTACATGTATTTTTGACCATTTTTACAGCAATATATGGGTGAAATAATTTATTTTCAGAGATGTAATGCTCCAAATGGGCCTAATATATCCTCAATTATTGTTAAAACATATGCAAAATTAAAGAAGAGCTTCAGATTGGTTGTATAAGGATATACCTGATATTTCCTAATTTGCGGGGGGCTGAGCCTGGCCCCAAACCCCGGAAAATTGAAATTTTTAATTGGTTTCCTGAGTAAGTCAAGCCAATACAATATCAATGTCTGATATGCACTGAGTTTCCTGTGAAAATCTGAGCCAGATTGATGAAGTTTAAGTGGGGTTTTGGACTGATGTGCCATATGATCACCCCCTCGATACCTGCACTTCCAATACATGTATTTTGGACCAGTTATGTATTTCTTAAGGAATATTCTTGTGGAATCTCATTTAGTGGCGCCAGCTCTAGCAAACAATATGGTTTTCAGCCTTAGATTTGTCTTACTTTGCCAAATTTAACTATATCTTAATGCAACCCCACAGAAGCGAATTTGGGGCCATCTGAAGCCAATATTGCTAAATTATAAGTACTGTTATATCAGATGTAATTTTAAAACCGGTTCAGTCAGATTTAGTATGTGCCACCTTATATTCTGGCCAAATTTCAGCATTATAGACCAACATTTGGTACTGGTTTGGTGTAATTTACATGTATTTTTGACTATTTTTACAGCAATATATGGGTGAAATAATTTATTTTCATAGATGTAATGCTCCAAATGGGCCTAATATATCCTCAATTATTGTTAAAACATATGCAAAATTAAAGAAGAGCTTCAGATTGGTTGTATAAGGATATACCTGATATTTTCTAATTTGAGGGGGGCTGAGCCTGGCCCCAAACCCCGGAAAATTGAAATTTTTAATTGGTTTCCTGAGTAAGTCAAGCCAATACAATATCAATGTCTGATATGAACTTAGTTTCCTGTGAAAATCTGAGCCAGATTGATGAAGTTTAAGTGGGGTTTTGGACTGATGTGCCATATGATCACCCCCTCGATACCTGCACTTCCAATACATGTATTTTGGACCAGTTATGTATTTCTTAAGGAATATTCTTGTGGAATCTCATTTAGTGGCGCCAGCTCTAGCAAACAATATGGTTTTCAGCCTTAGATTTGTCTTACTTTGCCTAATTTAAGTATATCTTAATGCAGCCCCACAGAAGCGAATTTGGGGCCATCTGAAGCCATTATTGCCAAATTATAAGTACTGTTATATCAGATGTAATTTTAAAACCGGTTCAGTCAGATTTAGTATGTGCCACCTTATATTCTGGCCAAATTTCAGCATTATAGACCAACATTTGGTACTGGTTTGGTGTAATTTACATGTATTTTTGACTATTTTTACAGCAATATATGGGTGAAATAATTTATTTTCAGAGATGTAATGCTCCAAATGGGCCTAATATATCCTCAATTATTGTTAAAACATATGCAAAATTAAAGAAGAGCTTCAGATTGGTTGTATGAGGATATACCTGATATTTCCTAATTTGAGGGGGGCTGAGCCTGGCCCCAAACCCCGGAAAATTGAAATTTTTAATTGGTTTCCTGAGTAAGTCAAGCCAATACAATATCAATGTCTGATATGAACTGAGTTTCCTGTGAAAATCTGAGCCAGATTGATGAAGTTTAAGTGGGGTTTTGGACTGATGTGCCATATGATCACCCCCTCGATACCTGCACTTCCAATACATGTATTTTGGACCAGTTATGTATTTCTTAAGGAATATTCTTGTGGAATCTCATTTAGTGGCGCCAGCTCTAGCAAACAATATGGTTTTCAGCCTTAGATTTGTCTTACTTTGCCAGATTTAAGTATATCTTAATGCAGCCCCACAGAAGCGAATTTGGGGCCATCTGAAACCAATATTGCCAAATTATAAGTACTGTTATATCAGATGTAATTTTAAAACCGGTTCAGTCAGATTTAGTATGTGCCACCTTATATTCTGGCCAAATTTCAGCATTATAGACCAACATTTGGTACTGGTTTGGTGTAATTTACATGTATTTTTGACCATTTTTACAGCAATATATGGGTGAAATAATTTATTTTCAGAGATGTAATGCTCCAAATGGGCCTAATATATCCACAATTATTGTTAAAACATATGCAAAATTAAAGAAGAGCTTCAGATTGGTTGTATAAGGATATACCTGATATTTCCTAATTTGAGGGGGGCTGAGCCTGGCCCCAAACCCCGGAAAATTGAAATTTTTAATTGGTTTCCTGAGTAAGTCAAGCCAATACAACATCAATGTCTGATATGAACTGAGTTTCCTGTGAAAATCTGAGCCAGATTGATGAAGTTTAAGTGGGGTTTTGGACTGAGGTGCCATATGATCACCCCCATCGATACCTGCACTTCCAATACATGTATTTTGGACCAGTTATGTATTTCTTAAGGAATATTCTTGTGGAATCTCATTTAGTGGCGCCAGCTCTAGCAAACAATATGGTTTTCAGCCTTAGATTTGTCTTACTTTGCCAAATTTAAGTATATCTTAATGCAGCCCCACAGAAGCGAATTTGGGGCCATCTGAAGCCAATATTGCCAAATTGTAAGTACTGTTGTATCAGATGTAATTTTAAAACCGGTTCAGTCAGATTTAGTATGTGCCACCTTATATTCTGGCCAAATTTCAGCATTATAGACCAACATTTGGTACTGGTTTGGTGTAATTTACATGTATTTTTGACTATTTTTACAGCAATATATGGGTGAAATAATTTATTTTCACAGATGTAATGCTCCAAATGGGCCTAATATATCCTCAATTATTGTTAAAACATATGCAAAATTAAAGAAGAGCTTCAGATTGGTTGTATAAGGATATACCTGATATTTCCTAATTTGAGGGGGGCTGAGCCTGGCCCCAAATCCTGGAAAATTGAAATTTTTAATTGGTTTCCTGAGTAAGTCAAGCCAATACAATATCAATGTCTGATATGAACTGAGTTTCCTGTGAAAATCTGAGCCAGATTGATGAAGTTTAAGTGGGGTTTTGGACTGATGTGCCATATGATCACCCCCTCGATACCTGCACTTCCAATACATGTATTTTGGACCAGTTATGTATTTCTTAAGGAATATTCTTGTGGAATCTCATTTAGTGGCGCCAGCTCTAGCAAACAATATGGTTTTCAGCCTTAGATTTGTCTTACTTTGCCAAATTTAAGTATATCTTAATGCAGCCCCACAGAAGCGAATTTGGGGCCATCTGAAGGCAATATTGCCAAATTATAAGTACTGTTATATCAGATGTAATTTTAGAACCGATTCAGTCAGATTTAGTATGTGCCACCTTATATTCTGGCCAAATTTCAGCATTATAGACCAACATTTGGTACTGGTTTGGTGTAATTTACATGTATTTTTGACCATTTTTACAGCAATATATGGGTGAAATAATTTATTTTCAGAGATGTAATGCTCCAAATGGGCCTAATATATCCTCAATTATTGTTAAAACATATGCAAAATTAAAGAAGAGCTTCAGATTGGTTGTATAAGGATATACCTGATATTTCCTAATTTGAGGGGGGCTGAGCCTGGCCTCAAATCCCGGAAAATTGAAATTTTTAATTGGTTTCCTGAGTAAGTCAAGCCAATACAATATCAATGTCTGATATGAACTGAGTTTCCTGTGAAAATCTGAGCCAGATTGATGAAGTTTAAGTGGGGTTTTGGACTGATGTGCCATATGATCACCCCCTCGATACCTGCACTTCCAATACATGTATTTTGGACCAGTTATGTATTTCTTAAGGAATATTCTTGTGGAATCTCATTTAGTGGCGCCAGCTCTAGCAAAAAAATATGGTTTTCAGCCTTAGATTTGTCTTACTTTGCCAAATTTAAGTATATCTTAATGCAGCCCCACAGAAGCGAATTTGGGGCCATCTGAAGCCAATATTGCCAAATTATAAGTACTATTATATCAGATGTAATTTTAAAACTGGTTCAGTCAGATTTAGTATGTGCCACCTTATATTCTGGCCAAATTTCAGCATTATAGACCAACATTTGGTACTGGTTTGGTGTAATTTACATGTATTTTTGACCATTTTTACAGCAATATATGGGTGAAATAATTTATTTTCAGAGATGTAATATTCCAAATGGGCCTAATATATCCTCAATTATTGTTAAAACATATGCAAAATTAAAGAAGAGCTTCAGATTGGTTGTATAAGGATATACCTGATATTTCCTAATTTGAGGGGGGCTGAGCCTGGCCCCAAACCTCGGAAAATTGAAATTTTTAATTGGTTTCCTGAGTAAGTCAAGCCAATACAATATCAATGTCTGATATAAACTGAGTTTCCTGTGAAAATCTGAGCCAGATTGATGAAGTTTAAGTGGGGTTTTGGACTGATGTGCCATATGATCACCCCCATCGATACCTGCACTTCCAATACATGTATTTTGGACCAGTTATGTATTTCTTAAGGAATATTATTGTGGAATCTCATTTAGTGGCGCCAGCTCTAGCAAACAATATGGTTTTCAGCCTTAGATTTGTCTTACTTTGCCAAATTTAACTATATCTTAATGCAGCCCCACAGAAGCGAATTAGGGGCCATCTGAAGCCAATATTGCCAAATTATAAGTACTGTTATATCAGATGTAATTTTAACACCGGTTCAGTCAGATTTAGCATGTGCCACCTTATATTCTGGCCAAATTTCAGCATTATAGACCAACATTTGGTACTGGTTTGGTGTAATTTACATGTATTTTTGACTATTTTTACAGCAATATATGGGTAAAATAATTTATTTTCAGAGATGTAATGCTCCAAATGGGCCTAATATATCCTCAATTATTGTTAAAACATATGCAAAATTAAAGAAGAGCTTCAGATTGGTTGTATAAGGATATACCTGATATTTCCTAATTTGAGGGGGGCTGAGCCTGGCCCCAAACCCCGGAAAATTGAAATTTTTAATTGGTTTCCTGAGTAAGTCAAGCCAATACAATATCAATGTCTGATATGCACTGAGTTTCCTGTGAAAATCTGAGCCAGATTGATGAAGTTTAAGTGGGGTTTTGGACTGATGTGCCATATGATCACCCCCTCGATACCTGCACTTCCAATACATGTATTTTGGACCAGTTATGTATTTCTTAAGGAATATTCTTGTGGAATCTCATTTAGTGGCGCCAGCTCTAGCAAAAAATATGGTTTTCAGCCTTAGATTTGTCTTACTTTGCCAAATTTAAGTATATCTTAATGCAGCCCCACAGAAGCGAATTTGGGGCCATCTGAAGCCAATATTGCCAAATTATAAGTACTGTTATATCAGATGTAATTTTAAAACCGGTTCAGTCAGATTTAGTATGTGCCACCTTAATTATATTCTGGCCAAATTTCAGCATTATAGACCAACATTTGGTACTGGTTTGGTGTAATTTACATGTATTTTTGACCATTTTTACAGCAATATATGGGTGAAATAATTTATTTTCAGAGATGTAATGCTCCAAATGGGCCTAATATATCCTCAATTATTGTTAAAACATATGCAAAATTAAAGAAGAGCTTCAGATTGGTTGTATAAGGATATGCCTGATATTTCCTAATTTGAGGGGGGCTGAGCCTGGCCCCAAACCCCGGAAAATTGAAATTTTTAATTGGTTTCCTGAGTAAGTCAAGCCAATACAATATCAATGTCTGATATGCACTGAGTTTCCTGTGAAAATTTGAGCCAGATTGATGAAGTTTAAGTGGGGTTTTGGACTGATGTGCCATATGATCACCCCCTCGATACCTGCACTTCCAATACATGTATTTTGGACCAGTTATGTATTTCTTAAGGAATATTCTTGTGGAATCTCATTTAGTGGCGCCAGCTCTAGCACAAAAATATGGTTTTCAGCCTTAGATTTGTCTTACTTTGCCAAATTTAAGTATATCTTAATGCAGCCCCACAGAAGCGAATTTGGGGCCATCTGAAGCCAATATTGCCAAATTATAAGTACTGTTATATCAGATGTAATTTTAAAACCGGTTCAGTCAGATTTAGTATGTGCCACCTTATATTCTGGCCAAATTTCAGCATTATAGACCAACATTTGGTACTGGTTTGGTGTAATTTACATGTATTTTTGACCATTTTTACAGCAATATATGGGTGAAATAATTTATTTTCAGAGATGTAATACTCCAAATGGGCCTAATATATCCTCAATTATTGTTAAAACATATACAAAATTAAAGAAGAGCTTCAGATTGGTTGTATAAGGATATACCTGATATTTCCTAATTTGAGGGGGGCTGAGCCTGGCCCCAAACCCCGGAAAATTGAAATTTTTAATTGGTTTCCTGAGTAAGTCAAGCCAATACAATATCAATGTCTGATATGAACTGAGTTTCCTGTGAAAATCTGAGCCAGATTGATGAAGTTTAAGTGGGGTTTTGGACTGATGTGCCATATGATCACCCCCATCGATACCTGCACTTCCAATACATGTATTTTGGACCAGTTATGTATTTCTTAAGGAATATTCTTGTGCAATCTCATTTAGTGGCGCCAGCTCTAGCAAACAATATGGTTTTCAGCCTTAGATTTGTCTTACATTGCCAAATTTTAGTATATCTTAATGCAGCCCCACAGAAGCGAATTTGGGGCCATCTGAAGCCAATATTGCCAAATTATAAGTACTGTTATATCAGATGTAATTTTAAAACCGGTTCAGTCAGATTTAGTATGTGCCACCTTATATTCTAGCCAAATTTCAGCATTATAGACCAACATTTGGTACTGGTTTGGTGTAATTTACATGTATTTTTGACCATTTTTACAGCAATATATGGGTGAAATAATTTATTTTCAGAGATGTAATGCTCCAAATGGGCCTAATATATCCTCAATTATTGTTAAAACATATGCAAAATTAAAGAAGAGCTTCAGATTGGTTGTATAAGGATATACCTCATATTTCCTAATTTGAGGGGGGCTGAGCCTGGCCTCAAATCCCGGAAAATTGAAATTTTTAATTGGTTTCCTGAGTAAGTCAAGCCAATACAATATCAATGTCTGATATGAACTGAGTTTCCTGTGAAAATCTGAGCCAGATTGATGAAGTTTAAGTGGGGTTTTGGACTGATGTGCCATATGATCACCCCCTCGATACCTGCACTTCCAATACATGTATTTTGGACCAGTTATGTATTTCTTAAGGAATATTCTTGTGGAATCTCATTTAGTGGCGCCAGCTCTAGCACAAAAATATGGTTTTCAGCCTTAGATTTGTCTTACTTTGCCAAATTTAAGTATATCTTAATGCAGCCCCACAGAAGCGAATTTGGGGCCATCTGAAGCCAATATTGCCAAATTATAAGTACTGTTATATCAGATGTAATTTTAAAACCGGTTCAGTCAGATTTAGTATGTGCCACCTTATATTCTGGCCAAATTTCAGCATTATAGACCAACATTTGGTACTGGTTTGGTGTAATTTACATGTATTTTTGACCATTTTTACAGCAATATATGGGTGAAATAATTTATTTTCAGAGATGTAATGCTCCAAATGGGCCTAATATATCCTCAATTATTGTTAAAACATATACAAAATTAAAGAAGAGCTTCAGATTGGTTGTATAAGGATATACCTCATATTTCCTAATTTGAGGGGGGCTGAGCCTGGCCCCAAACCCCGGAAAATTGAAATTTTTAATTGGTTTCCTGAGTAAGTCAAGCCAATACAATATCAATGTCTGATATGAACTGAGTTTCCTGTGAAAATCTGAGCCAGATTGATGAAGTTTAAGTGGGGTTTTGGACTGATGTGCCATATGATCACCCCCATCGATACCTGCACTTCCAATACATGTATTTTGGACCAGTTATGTATTTCTTAAGGAATATTCTTGTGCAATCTCATTTAGTGGCGCCAGCTCTAGCAAACAATATGGTTTTCAGCCTTAGATTTGTCTTACATTGCCAAATTTTAGTATATCTTAATGCAGCCCCACAGAAGCGAATTTGGGGCCATCTGAAGCCAATATTGCCAAATTATAAGTACTGTTATATCAGATGTAATTTTAAAACCGGTTCAGTCAGATTTAGTATGTGCCACCTTATATTCTAGCCAAATTTCAGCATTATAGACCAACATTTGGTACTGGTTTGGTGTAATTTACATGTATTTTTGACCATTTTTACAGCAATATATGGGTGAAATAATTTATTTTCAGAGATGTAATGCTCCAAATGGGCCTAATATATCCTCAATTATTGTTAAAACATATGCAAAATTAAAGAAGAGCTTCAGATTGGTTGTATAAGGATATACCTCATATTTCCTAATTTGAGGGGGGCTGAGCCTGGCCTCAAATCCCGGAAAATTGAAATTTTTAATTGGTTTCCTGAGTAAGTCAAGCCAATACAATATCAATGTCTGATATGAACTGAGTTTCCTGTGAAAATCTGAGCCAGATTGATGAAGTTTAAGTGGGGTTTTGGACTGATGTGCCATATGATCACCCCCTCGATACCTGCACTTCCAATACATGTATTTTGGACCAGTTATGTATTTCTTAAGGAATATTCTTGTGCAATCTCATTTAGTGGCGCCAGCTCTAGCAAACAATATGGTTTTCAGCCTTAGATTTGTCTTACTTTGCCAAATTTAAGTATATCTTAATGCAGCCCCACAGAAGCGAATTTGGGGCCATCTGAAGCCAATATTGCCAAATTATAAGTACTGTTATATCAGATGTAATTTTAAAACCGGTTCAGTCAGATTTAGTATGTGCCACCTTATATTCTGGCCAAATTTCAGCATTATAGACCAACATTTGGTACTGGTTTGGTGTAATTTACATGTATTTTTGACCATTTTTACAGCAATATATGGGTGAAATAATTTATTTTCAGAGATGTAATGCTCCAAATGGGCCTAATATATCCTCAATTATTGTTAAAACATATGCAAAATTAAAGAAGAGCTTCAGATTGGTTGTATAAGGATATACCTGATATTTCCTAATTTGAGGGGGGCTGAGCCTGGCCCCAAACCCCGGAAAATTGAAATTTTTAATTGGTTTCCTGAGTAAGTCAAGCCAATACAATATCAATGTCTGATATGCACTGAGTTTCCTGTGAAAATCTGAGCCAGATTGATGAAGTTTAAGTGGGGTTTTGGACTGATGTGCCATATGATCCCCTCGATACCTGCACTTCCAATACATGTATTTTGGACCAGTTATGTATTTCTTAAGGAATATTCTTGTGGAATCTCATTAAGTGGCGCCAGCTCTAGCAAAAAAATATGGTTTTCAGCCTTAGATTTGTCTTACTTTGCCAAATTTAAGTATATCTTAATGCAGCCCCACAGAAGCGAATTTGGGGCCATCTGAAGCCAATATTGCCAAATTATAAGTACTGTTATATCAGATGTAATTTTAAAACCGGTTCAGTCAGATTTAGTATGTGCCACCTTATATTCTGGCCAAATTTCAGCATTATAGACCAACATTTGGTACTGGTTTGGTGTAATTTACATGTATTTTTGACCATTTTTACAGCAATATATGGGTGAAATAATTTATTTTCAGAGATGTAATACTCCAAATGGGCCTAATATATCCTCAATTATTGTTAAAACATATGCAAAATTAAAGAAGAGCTTCAGATTGGTTGTATAAGGATATACCTGATATTTCCTAATTTGAGGGGGGCTGAGCCTGGCCCCAAACCCCGGAAAATTGAAATTTTTAATTGGTTTCCTGAGTAAGTCAAGCCAATACAATATCAATGTCTGATATGAACTGAGTTTCCTGTGAAAATCTGAGCCAGATTGATGAAGTTTAAGTGGGGTTTTGGACTGATGTGCCATATGATCACCCCCTCGATACCTGCACTTCCAATACATGTATTTTGGACCAGTTATGTATTTCTTAAGGAATATTCTTGTGGAATCTCATTTAGTGGCGCCAGCTCTAGCAAAAAATATGGTTTTCAGCCTTAGATTTGTCTTACTTTGCCAAATTTAAGTATATCTTAATGCAGCCCCACAGAAGCGAATTTGGGGCCATCTGAAGCCAATATTGCCAAATTATAAGTACTGTTATATCAGATGTAATTTTAAAACCGGTTCAGTCAGATTTAGTATGTGCCACCTTAATTATATTCTGGCCAAATTTCAGCATTATAGACCAACATTTGGTACTGGTTTGGTGTAATTTACATGTATTTTTGACCATTTTTACAGCAATATATGGGTGAAATAATTTATTTTCAGAGATGTAATGCTCCAAATGGGCCTAATATATCCTCAATTATTGTTAAAACATATGCAAAATTAAAGAAGAGCTTCAGATTGGTTGTATAAGGATATGCCTGATATTTCCTAATTTGAGGGGGGCTGAGCCTGGCCCCAAACCCCGGAAAATTGAAATTTTTAATTGGTTTCCTGAGTAAGTCAAGCCAATACAATATCAATGTCTGATATGCACTGAGTTTCCTGTGAAAATTTGAGCCAGATTGATGAAGTTTAAGTGGGGTTTTGGACTGATGTGCCATATGATCACCCCCTCGATACCTGCACTTCCAATACATGTATTTTGGACCAGTTATGTATTTCTTAAGGAATATTCTTGTGGAATCTCATTTAGTGGCGCCAGCTCTAGCACAAAAATATGGTTTTCAGCCTTAGATTTGTCTTACTTTGCCAAATTTAAGTATATCTTAATGCAGCCCCACAGAAGCGAATTTGGGGCCATCTGAAGCCAATATTGCCAAATTATAAGTACTGTTATATCAGATGTAATTTTAAAACCGGTTCAGTCAGATTTAGTATGTGCCACCTTATATTCTGGCCAAATTTCAGCATTATAGACCAACATTTGGTACTGGTTTGGTGTAATTTACATGTATTTTTGACCATTTTTACAGCAATATATGGGTGAAATAATTTATTTTCAGAGATGTAATACTCCAAATGGGCCTAATATATCCTCAATTATTGTTAAAACATATGCAAAATTAAAGAAGAGCTTCAGATTGGTTGTATAAGGATATACCTGATATTTCCTAATTTGAGGGGGGCTGAGCCTGGCCCCAAACCCCGGAAAATTGAAATTTTTAATTGGTTTCCTGAGTAAGTCAAGCCAATACAATATCAATGTCTGATATGCACTGAGTTTCCTGTGAAAATCTGAGCCAGATTGATGAAGTTTAAGTGGGGTTTTGGACTGATGTGCCATATGATCACCCCCATCGATACCTGCACTTCCAATACATGTATTTTGGACCAGTTATGTATTTCTTAAGGAATATTCTTGTGGAATCTCATTTAGTGGCGCCAGCTCTAGTAAAAAATATGGTTTTCAGCCTTAGATTTGTCTTACTTTGCCAAATTTAAGTATATCTTAATGCAGCCCCACAGAAGCGAATTTGGGGCCATCTGAAGCCAATATTGCCAAATTATAAGTACTGTTATATCAGATGTAATTTTAAAACCGGTTCAGTCACATTTAGTATGTGCCACCTTAATTATATTCTGGCCAAATTTCAGCATTATAGACCAACATTTGGTACTGGTTTGGTGTAATTTACATGTATTTTTGACCATTTTTACAGCAATATATGGGTGAAATAATTTATTTTCAGAGATGTAATGCTCCAAATGGGCCTAATATATCCTCAATTATTGTTAAAACATATGCAAAATTAAAGAAGAGCTTCAGATTGGTTGTATAAGGATATACCTGATATTTCCTAATTTGAGGGGGGCTGAGCCTGGCCCCAAACCCCGGAAAATTGAAATTTTTAATTGGTTTCCTGAGTAAGTCAAGCCAATACAATATCAATGTCTGATATGCACTGAGTTTCCTGTGAAAATCTGAGCCAGATTGATGAAGTTTAAGTGGGGTTTTGGACTGATGTGCCATATGATCACCCCCTCGATACCTGCACTTCCAATACATGTATTTTGGACCAGTTATGTATTTCTTAAGGAATATTCTTGTGGAATCTCATTTAGTGGCGCCAGCTCTAGCAAAAAAATATGGTTTTCAGCCTTAGATTTGTCTTACTTTGCCAAATTTAAGTATATCTTAATGCAGCCCCACAGAAGCGAATTTGGGGCCATCTGAAGCCAATATTGCCAAATTATAAGTACTGTTATATCAGATGTAATTTTAAAACCGGTTCAGTCACATTTAGTATGTGCCACCTTATATTCTGGCCACATTTCAGCATTATAGACCAACATTTGGTACTGGTTTGGTGTAATTTACATGTATTTTTGACCATTTTTACAGCAATATATGGGTGAAATAATTTATTTTCAGAGATGTAATACTCCAAATGGGCCTAATATATCCTCAATTATTGTTAAAACATATGCAAAATTAAAGAAGAGCTTCAGATTGGTTGTATAAGGATATACCTGATATTTCCTAATTTGAGGGGGGCTGAGCCTGGCCCCAAACCCCGGAAAATTGAAATTTTTAATTGGTTTCCTGAGTAAGTCAAGCCAATACAATATCAATGTCTGATATGAACTGAGTTTCCTGTGAAAATCTGAGCCAGATTGATGAAGTTTAAGTGGGGTTTTGGACTGATGTGCCATATGATCACCCCCATCGATACCTGCACTTCCAATACATGTATTTTGGACCAGTTATGTATTTCTTAAGGAATCTTCTTGTGCAATCTCATTTAGTGGCGCCAGCTCTAGCAAACAATATGGTTTTCAGCCTTAGATTTGTCTTACTTTGCCAAATTTAAGTATATCTTAATGCAGCCCCACAGAAGCGAATTTGGGGCCATCTGAAGCCAATATTGCCAAATTATAAGTACTGTTATATCAGATGTAATTTTAAAACCGGTTCAGTCAGATTTAGTATGTGCCACCTTACATTCTGGCCAAATTTCAGCATTATAGACCAACATTTGGTACTGGTTTGGTGTAATTTACATGTAATTTTGACCATTTTTACAGCAATATATGGGTGAAATAATTTATTTTCAGAGATGTAATGCTCCAAATGGGCCTGATATATCCTCAATTATTGTTAAAACATATGCAAAATTAAAGAAGAGCTTCAGATTGGTTGTATAAGGATATACCTGATATTTCCTAATTTGAGGGGGGCTGAGCCTGGCCCCAAACCCCGGAAAATTGAAATTTTTAATTGGTTTCCTGAGTAAGTCAAGCCAATACAATATCAATGTCTGATATGAACTGAGTTTCCTGTGAAAATCTGAGCCAGATTGATGAAGTTTAAGTGGGGTTTTGGACTGATGTGCCATATGATCACCCCCTCGATACCTGCACGTCCAATACATGTATTTTGGACCAGTTGTGTATTTCTTAAGGAATATTCTTGTGGAATCTCATTTAGTGGCGCCAGCTCTAGCAAACAACATGGTTTTCAGCCTTAGATTTGTCTTACTTTGCCAAATTTAACTATATCTTAATGCAGCCCCACAGAAGCGAATTTGGGGCCATCTGAAGCCAATATTGCCAAATTATAAGTACTGTTATATCAGATGTAATTTTAACACCGGTTCAGTCAGATTTAGCATGTGCCACCTTATATTCTGGCCAAATTTCAGCATTATAGACCAACATTTGGTACTGGTTTGGTGTAATTTACATGTATTTTTGACTATTTTTACAGCAATATATGGGTAAAATAATTTATTTTCAGAGATGTAATGCTCCAAATGGGCCTAATATATCCTCAATTATTGTTAAAACATATGCAAAATTAAAGAAGAGCTTCAGATTGGTTGTATAAGGATATACCTGATATTTCCTAATTTGAGGGGGGCTGAGCCTGGCCCCAAACCCCGGAAAATTGAAATTTTTAATTGGTTTCCTGAGTAAGTCAAGCCAATACAATATCAATGTCTGATATGCACTGAGTTTCCTGTGGAAATCTGAGCCAGATTGATGAAGTTTAAGTGGCATTTTGGACTGATGTGCCATATGATCACCCCCTCGATACCTGCACTTCCAATACATGTATTTTGGACCAGTTATGTATTTCTTAAGGAATATTCTTGTGGAATCTCATTTAGTGGCGCCAGCTCTAGCAAAAAATATGGTTTTCAGCCTTAGATTTGTCTTACTTTGCCAAATTTAAGTATATCTTAATGCAGCCCCACAGAAGCGAATTTGGGGCCATCTGAAGCCAATATTGCCAAATTATAAGTACTGTTATATCAGATGTAATTTTAAAACCGGTTCAGTCACATTTAGTATGTGCCACCTTAATTATATTCTGGCCAAATTTCAGCATTATAGACCAACATTTGGTACTGGTTTGGTGTAATTTACATGTATTTTTGACCATTTTTACAGCAATATATGGGTGAAATAATTTATTTTCAGAGATGTAATGCTCCAAATGGGCCTAATATATCCTCAATTATTGTTAAAACATATGCAAAATTAAAGAAGAGCTTCAGATTGGTTGTATAAGGATATACCTGATATTTCCTAATTTGAGGGGGCCTGAGCCTGGCCCCAAACCCCGGAAAATTGAAATTTTTAATTGGTTTCCTGAGTAAGTCAAGCCAATACAATATCAATGTCTGATATGCACTGAGTTTCCTGTGAAAATCTGAGCCAGATTGATGAAGTTTAAGTGGGGTTTTGGACTGATGTGCCATATGATCACCCCCTCGATACCTGCACTTCCAATACATGTATTTTGGACCAGTTATGTATTTCTTAAGGAATATTCTTGTGGAATCTCATTTAGTGGCGCCAGCTCTAGCAAAAAAATATGGTTTTCAGCCTTAGATTTGTCTTACTTTGCCAAATTTAAGTATATCTTAATGCAGCCCCACAGAAGCGAATTTGGGGCCATCTGAAGCCAATATTGCCAAATTATAAGTACTGTTATATCAGATGTAATTTTAAAACCGGTTCAGTCACATTTAGTATGTGCCACCTTATATTCTGGCCACATTTCAGCATTATAGACCAACATTTGGTACTGGTTTGGTGTAATTTACATGTATTTTTGACCATTTTTACAGCAATATATGGGTGAAATAATTTATTTTCAGAGATGTAATACTCCAAATGGGCCTAATATATCCTCAATTATTGTTAAAACATATGCAAAATTAAAGAAGAGCTTCAGATTGGTTGTATAAGGATATACCTGATATTTCCTAATTTGAGGGGGGCTGAGCCTGGCCCCAAACCCCGGAAAATTGAAATTTTTAATTGGTTTCCTGAGTAAGTCAAGCCAATACAATATCAATGTCTGATATGAACTGAGTTTCCTGTGAAAATCTGAGCCAGATTGATGAAGTTTAAGTGGGGTTTTGGACTGATGTGCCATATGATCACCCCCATCGATACCTGCACTTCCAATACATGTATTTTGGACCAGTTATGTATTTCTTAAGGAATCTTCTTGTGCAATCTCATTTAGTGGCGCCAGCTCTAGCAAACAATATGGTTTTCAGCCTTAGATTTGTCTTACTTTGCCAAATTTAAGTATATCTTAATGCAGCCCCACAGAAGCGAATTTGGGGCCATCTGAAGCCAATATTGCCAAATTATAAGTACTGTTATATCAGATGTAATTTTAAAACCGGTTCAGTCAGATTTAGTATGTGCCACCTTACATTCTGGCCAAATTTCAGCATTATAGACCAACATTTGGTACTGGTTTGGTGTAATTTACATGTAATTTTGACCATTTTTACAGCAATATATGGGTGAAATAATTTATTTTCAGAGATGTAATGCTCCAAATGGGCCTGATATATCCTCAATTATTGTTAAAACATATGCAAAATTAAAGAAGAGCTTCAGATTGGTTGTATAAGGATATACCTGATATTTCCTAATTTGAGGGGGGCTGAGCCTGGCCCCAAACCCCGGAAAATTGAAATTTTTAATTGGTTTCCTGAGTAAGTCAAGCCAATACAATATCAATGTCTGATATGAACTGAGTTTCCTGTGAAAATCTGAGCCAGATTGATGAAGTTTAAGTGGGGTTTTGGACTGATGTGCCATATGATCACCCCCTCGATACCTGCACTTCCAATACATGTATTTTGGACCAGTTATGTATTTCTTAAGGAATATTCTTGTGGAATCTCATTTAGTGGCGCCAGCTCTAGCAAAAAAATATGGTTTTCAGCCTTAGATTTGTCTTACTTTGCCAAATTTAAGTATATCTTAATGCAGCCCCACAGAAGCGAATTTGGGGCCATCTGAAGCCAATATTGCCAAATTATAAGTACTATTATATCAGATGTAATTTTAAAACCGGTTCAGTCAGATTTAGTATGTGCCACCTTATATTCTGGCCAAATTTCAGCATTATAGACCAACATTTGGTACTGGTTTGGTGTAATTTACATGTATTTTTGACCATTTTTACAGCAATATATGGGTGAAATAATTTATTTTCAGTGATGTAATGTTCCAAATGGGCCTAATATATCCTCATTTATTGTTAAAACATATGCAAAATTAAAGAAGAGCTTCAGATTGGTTGTATAAGGATATACCTGATATTTCCTAATTTGAGGGGGGCTGAGCCTGGCCCCAAACCCCGGAAAATTGAAATTTTTAATTGGTTTCCTGAGTAAGTCAAGCCAATACAATATCAATGTCTGATATGAACTGAGTTTCCTGTGAAAATCTGAGCCAGATTGATGAAGTTTAAGTGGGGTTTTGGACTGATGTGCCATATGATCACCCCCATCGATACCTGCACTTCCAATACATGTATTTTGGACCAGTTATGTATTTCTTAAGGAATATTCTTGTGGAATCTCATTTAGTGGCGCCAGCTCTAGCAAACAACATGGATTTCAGCCTTAGATTTGTCTTACTTTGCCAAATTTAACTATATCTTAATGCAGCCCCACAGAAGCGAATTTGGGGCCATCTGAAGCCAATATTGCCAAATTATAAGTACTGTTATATCAGATGTAATTTTAACACCGGCTCAGTCAGATTTAGCATGTGCCACCTTATATTCTGGCCAAATTTCAGCATTATAGACCAACATTTGGTACTGGTTTGGTGTAATTTACATGTATTTTTGACTATTTTTACAGCAATATATGGGTAAAATAATTTATTTTCAGAGATGTAATGCTCCAAATGGGCCTAATATATCCTCAATTATTGTTAAAACATATGCAAAATTAAAGAAGAGCTTCAGATTGGTTGTATAAGGATATACCTGATATTTCCTAATTTGAGGGGGGCTGAGCCTGGCCCCAAACCCCGGAAAATTGAAATTTTTAATTGGTTTCCTGAGTAAGTCAAGCCAATACAATATCAATGTCTGATATGCACTGAGTTTCCTGTGGAAATCTGAGCCAGATTGATGAAGTTTAAGTGGGATTTTGGACTGATGTGCCATATGATCACCCCCTCGATACCTGCACTTCCAATACATGTATTTTGGACCAGTTATGTATTTCTTAAGGAATATTCTTGTGGAATCTCATTTAGTGGCGCCAGCTCTAGCAAAAAATATGGTTTTCAGCCTTAGATTTGTCTTACTTTGCCAAATTTAAGTATATCTTAATGCAGCCCCACAGAAGCGAATTTGGGGCCATCTGAAGCCAATATTGCCAAATTATAAGTACTGTTATATCAGATGTAATTTTAAAACCGGTTCAGTCAGATTTAGTATGTGCCACCTTAATTATATTCTGGCCAAATTTCAGCATTATAGACCAACATTTGGTACTGGTTTGGTGTAATTTACATGTATTTTTGACCATTTTTACAGCAATATATGGGTGAAATAATTTATTTTCAGAGATGTAATGCTCCAAATGGGCCTAATATATCCTCAATTATTGTTAAAACATATGCAAAATTAAAGAAGAGCTTCAGATTGGTTGTATAAGGATATACCTGATATTTCCTAATTTGAGGGGGCCTGAGCCTGGCCCCAAACCCCGGAAAATTGAAATTTTTAATTGGTTTCCTGAGTAAGTCAAGCCAATACAATATCAATGTCTGATATGCACTGAGTTTCCTGTGAAAATCTGAGCCAGATTGATGAAGTTTAAGTGGGGTTTTGGACTGATGTGCCATATGATCACCCCCTCGATACCTGCACTTCCAATACATGTATTTTGGACCAGTTATGTATTTCTTAAGGAATATTCTTGTGGAATCTCATTTAGTGGCGCCAGCTCTAGCAAAAAAATATGGTTTTCAGCCTTAGATTTGTCATACTTTGCCAAATTTAAGTATATCTTAATGCAGCCCCACAGAAGCGAATTTGGGGCCATCTGAAGCCAATATTGCCAAATTATAAGTACTGTTATATCAGATGTAATTTTAAAACCGGTTCAGTCACATTTAGTATGTGCCACCTTATATTCTGGCCACATTTCAGCATTATAGACCAACATTTGGTACTGGTTTGGTGTAATTTACATGTATTTTTGACCATTTTTACAGCAATATATGGGTGAAATAATTTATTTTCAGAGATGTAATACTCCAAATGGGCCTAATATATCCTCAATTATTGTTAAAACATATGCAAAATTAAAGAAGAGCTTCAGATTGGTTGTATAAGGATATACCTGATATTTCCTAATTTGAGGGGGGCTGAGCCTGGCCCCAAACCCCGGAAAATTGAAATTTTTAATTGGTTTCCTGAGTAAGTCAAGCCAATACAATATCAATGTCTGATATGAACTGAGTTTCCTGTGAAAATCTGAGCCAGATTGATGAAGTTTAAGTGGGGTTTTGGACTGATGTGCCATATGATCACCCCCATCGATACCTGCACTTCCAATACATGTATTTTGGACCAGTTATGTATTTCTTAAGGAATCTTCTTGTGCAATCTCATTTAGTGGCGCCAGCTCTAGCAAACAATATGGTTTTCAGCCTTAGATTTGTCTTACTTTGCCAAATTTAAGTATATCTTAATGCAGCCCCACAGAAGCGAATTTGGGGCCATCTGAAGCCAATATTGCCAAATTATAAGTACTGTTATATCAGATGTAATTTTAAAACCGGTTCAGTCAGATTTAGTATGTGCCACCTTACATTCTGGCCAAATTTCAGCATTATAGACCAACATTTGGTACTGGTTTGGTGTAATTTACATGTAATTTTGACCATTTTTACAGCAATATATGGGTGAAATAATTTATTTTCAGAGATGTAATGCTCCAAATGGGCCTGATATATCCTCAATTATTGTTAAAACATATGCAAAATTAAAGAAGAGCTTCAGATTGGTTGTATAAGGATATACCTGATATTTCCTAATTTGAGGGGGGCTGAGCCTGGCCCCAAACCCCGGAAAATTGAAATTTTTAATTGGTTTCCTGAGTAAGTCAAGCCAATACAATATCAATGTCTGATATGAACTGAGTTTCCTGTGAAAATCTGAGCCAGATTGATGAAGTTTAAGTGGGGTTTTGGACTGATGTGCCATATGATCACCCCCTCGATACCTGCACTTCCAATACATGTATTTTGGACCAGTTATGTATTTCTTAAGGAATATTCTTGTGGAATCTCATTTAGTGGCGCCAGCTCTAGCAAAAAAATATGGTTTTCAGCCTTAGATTTGTCTTACTTTGCCAAATTTAAGTATATCTTAATGCAGCCCCACAGAAGCGAATTTGGGGCCATCTGAAGCCAATATTGCCAAATTATAAGTACTATTATATCAGATGTAATTTTAAAACCGGTTCAGTCAGATTTAGTATGTGCCACCTTATATTCTGGCCAAATTTCAGCATTATAGACCAACATTTGGTACTGGTTTGGTGTAATTTACATGTATTTTTGACCATTTTTACAGCAATATATGGGTGAAATAATTTATTTTCAGTGATGTAATGTTCCAAATGGGCCTAATATATCCTCATTTATTGTTAAAACATATGCAAAATTAAAGAAGAGCTTCAGATTGGTTGTATAAGGATATACCTGATATTTCCTAATTTGAGGGGGGCTGAGCCTGGCCCCAAACCCCGGAAAATTGAAATTTTTAATTGGTTTCCTGAGTAAGTCAAGCCAATACAATATCAATGTCTGATATGAACTGAGTTTCCTGTGAAAATCTGAGCCAGATTGATGAAGTTTAAGTGGGGTTTTGGACTGATGTGCCATATGATCACCCCCATCGATACCTGCACTTCCAATACATGTATTTTGGACCAGTTATGTATTTCTTAAGGAATATTCTTGTGGAATCTCATTTAGTGGCGCCAGCTCTAGCAAACAACATGGATTTCAGCCTTAGATTTGTCTTACTTTGCCAAATTTAACTATATCTTAATGCAGCCCCACAGAAGCGAATTTGGGGCCATCTGAAGCCAATATTGCCAAATTATAAGTACTGTTATATCAGATGTAATTTTAACACCGGCTCAGTCAGATTTAGCATGTGCCACCTTATATTCTGGCCAAATTTCAGCATTATAGACCAACATTTGGTACTGGTTTGGTGTAATTTACATGTATTTTTGACTATTTTTACAGCAATATATGGGTAAAATAATTTATTTTCAGAGATGTAATGCTCCAAATGGGCCTAATATATCCTCAATTATTGTTAAAACATATGCAAAATTAAAGAAGAGCTTCAGATTGGTTGTATAAGGATATACCTGATATTTCCTAATTTGAGGGGGGCTGAGCCTGGCCCCAAACCCCGGAAAATTGAAATTTTTAATTGGTTTCCTGAGTAAGTCAAGCCAATACAATATCAATGTCTGATATGCACTGAGTTTCCTGTGGAAATCTGAGCCAGATTGATGAAGTTTAAGTGGGATTTTGGACTGATGTGCCATATGATCACCCCCTCGATACCTGCACTTCCAATACATGTATTTTGGACCAGTTATGTATTTCTTAAGGAATATTCTTGTGGAATCTCATTTAGTGGCGCCAGCTCTAGCAAAAAATATGGTTTTCAGCCTTAGATTTGTCTTACTTTGCCAAATTTAAGTATATCTTAATGCAGCCCCACAGAAGCGAATTTGGGGCCATCTGAAGCCAATATTGCCAAATTATAAGTACTGTTATATCAGATGTAATTTTAAAACCGGTTCAGTCAGATTTAGTATGTGCCACCTTAATTATATTCTGGCCAAATTTCAGCATTATAGACCAACATTTGGTACTGGTTTGGTGTAATTTACATGTATTTTTGACCATTTTTACAGCAATATATGGGTGAAATAATTTATTTTCAGAGATGTAATGCTCCAAATGGGCCTAATATATCCTCAATTATTGTTAAAACATATGCAAAATTAAAGAAGAGCTTCAGATTGGTTGTATAAGGATATACCTGATATTTCCTAATTTGCGGGGGGCTGAGCCTGGCCCCAAACCCCGGAAAATTGAAATTTTTAATTGGTTTCCTGAGTAAGTCAAGCCAATACAATATCAATGTCTGATATGCACTGAGTTTCCTGTGAAAATCTGAGCCAGATTGATGAAGTTTAAGTGGGGTTTTGGACTGATGTGCCATATGATCACCCCCTCGATACCTGCACTTCCAATACATGTATTTTGGACCAGTTATGTATTTCTTAAGGAATATTCTTGTGGAATCTCATTTAGTGGCGCCAGCTCTAGCAAAAAAAATATGGTTTTCAGCCTTAGATTTGTCTTACTTTGCCAAATTTAAGTATATCTTAATGCAGCCCCACAGAAGCGAATTTGGGGCCATCTGAAGCCAATATTGCCAAATTATAAGTACTGTTATATCAGATGTAATTTTAAAACCGGTTCAGTCACATTTAGTATGTGCCACCTTATATTCTGGCCACATTTCAGCATTATAGACCAACATTTGGTACTGGTTTGGTGTAATTTACATGTATTTTTGACCATTTTTACAGCAATATATGGGTGAAATAATTTATTTTCAGAGATGTAATACTCCAAATGGGCCTAATATATCCTCAATTATTGTTAAAACATATGCAAAATTAAAGAAGAGCTTCAGATTGGTTGTATAAGGATATACCTGATATTTCCTAATTTGAGGGGGGCTGAGCCTGGCCCCAAACCCCGGAAAATTGAAATTTTTAATTGGTTTCCTGAGTAAGTCAAGCCAATAAAATATCAATGTCTGATATGAACTGAGTTTCCTGTGAAAATCTGAGCCAGATTGATGAAGTTTAAGTGGGGTTTTGGACTGATGTGCCATATGATCACCCCCATCGATACCTGCACTTCCAATACATGTATTTTGGACCAGTTATGTATTTCTTAAGGAATATTCTTGTGGAATCTCATTTAGTGGCGCCAGCTCTAGCAAACAATATGGTTTTCAGCCTTAGATTTGTCTTACTTTGCCAAATTTAACTATATCTTAATGCAGCCCCACAGAAGCGAATTTGGGGCCATCTGAAGCCAATATTGCCAAATTATAAGTACTGTTATATCAGATGTAATTTTAACACCGGTTCAGTCAGATTTAGCATGTGCCACCTTATATTCTGGCCAAATTTCAGCATTATAGACCAACATTTGGTACTGGTTTGGTGTAATTTACATGTATTTTTGACTATTTTTACAGCAATATATGGGTAAAACAATTTATTTTCAGAGATGTAATGCTCCAAATGGGCCTAATATATCCTCAATTATTGTTAAAACATATGCAAAATTAAAGAAGAGCTTCAGATTGGTTGTATAAGGATATACCTGATATTTCCTAATTTGAGGGGGGCTGAGCCTGGCCCCAAACCCCGGAAAATTGAAATTTTTAATTGGTTTCCTGAGTAAGTCAAGCCAATACAATATCAATGTCTGATATGCACTGAGTTTCCTGTGAAAATCTGAGCCAGATTGATGAAGTTTAAGTGGGGTTTTGGACTGATGTGCCATATGATCACCCCCTCGATACCTGCACTTCCAATACATGTATTTTGGACCAGTTATGTATTTCTTAAGGAATATTCTTGTGGAATCTCATTTAGTGGCGCCAGCTCTAGCAAAAAAATATGGTTTTCCGCCTTAGATTTGTCTTACTTTGCCAAATTTAAGTATATCTTAATGCAGCCCCACAGAAGCGAATTTGGGGCCATCTGAAGCCAATATTGCCAAATTATAAGTACTGTTATATCAGATGTAATTTTAAAACCGGTTCAGTCAGATTTAGTATGTGCCACCTTATATTCTGGCCAAATTTCAGCATTATAGACCAACATTTGGTACTGGTTTGGTGTAATTTACATGTATTTTTGACCATTTTTACAGCAATATATGGGTGAAATAATTTATTTTCAGAGATGTAATATTCCAAATGGGCCTAATATATCCTCAATTATTGTTAAAACATATGCAAAATTAAAGAAGAGCTTCAGATTGGTTGTATAAGGATATACCTGATATTTCCTAATTTGAGGGGGGCTGAGCCTGGCCCCAAACCCCGGAAAATTGAAATTTTTAATTGGTTTCCTGAGTAAGTCAAGCCAATACAATATCAATGTCTGATATGAACTGAGTTTCCTGTGAAAATCTGAGCCAGATTGATGAAGTTTAAGTGGGGTTTTGGACTGATGTGCCATATGATCACCCCCATCGATACCTGCACTTCCAATACATGTATTTTGGACCAGTTATGTATTTCTTAAGGAATATTCTTGTGGAATCTGATTTAGTGGCGCCAGCTCTAGCAAAAAAATATGGTTTTCAGCCTTAGATTTGTCTTACTTTGACAAATTTAAGTATATCTTAATGCAGCCCCACAGAAGCGAATTTGGGGCCATCTGAAGCCAATATTGCCAAATTATAAGTACTGTTATATCAGATGTAATTTTAAAACCGGTTCAGTCAGATTTAGTATGTGCCACCTTATATTCTGGCCAAATTTCAGCATTATAGACCAACATTTGGTACTGGTTTGGTGTAATTTACATGTATTTTTGACTATTTTTACAGCAATATATGGGTGAAATAATTTATTTTCAGAGATGTAATGCTCCAAATGGACCTAATATATCCTCAATTATTGTTAAAACATATGCAAAATTAAAGAAGAGCTTCAGATTGGTTGTATAAGGATATACCTGATATTTCCTAATTTGAGGGGGGCTGAGCCTGGCCCCAAACCCCGGAAAATTGAAATTTTTAATTGGTTTCCTGAGTAAGTCAAGCCAATACAATATCAATGTCTGATATGAACTGAGTTTCCTGTGAAAATCTGAGCCAGATTGATGAAGTTTAAGTGGGGTTTTGGACTGATGTGCCATATGATCACCCCCTCGATACCTGCACTTCCAATACATGTATTTTGGACCAGTTATGTATTTCTTAAGGGATATTCTTGTGGAATCTCATTTAGTGGCGCCAGCTCTAGCAAACAATATGGTTTTCAGCCTTAGATTTGTCTTACTTTGCCAAATTTAAGTATATCTTAATGCAGCCCCACAGAAGCGAATTTGGGGCCATCTGAAGCCAATATTGCCAAATTATAAGTACTGTTATATCAGATGTAATTTTAAAACCGGTTCAGTCAGATTTAGTATGTACCACCTTATATTCTGGTCAAATTTCAGCATTATAGACCAACATTTGGTACTGGTTTGGTGTAATTTACATGTATTTTTGACTATTTTTACAGCAATATATGGGTGAAATAATTTATTTTCAGAGATGTAATGCTCCAAATGGGCCTAATATATCCTCAATTATTGTTAAAACATATGCAAAATTAAAGAAGAGCTTCAGATTGGTTGTATAAGGATATACCTGATATTTCCTAATTTGAGGGGGGCTGAGCCTGGCCCCAAATCCCGGAAAATTGAAATTTTTAATTGGTTTCCTGAATAAGTCAAGCCAATACAATATCAATGTCTGATATGAACTGAGTTTCCTGTGAAAATCTGAGCCACATTGATGAAGTTTAAGTGGGGTTTTGGACTGATGTGCCATATGATCACCCCCTCGATACCTGCACTTCCAATACATGTATTTTGGACCAGTTATGTATTTCTTAAGGAATATTCTTGTGGAATCTCATTTAGTGGCGCCAGCTCTAGCAAACAATATGGTTTTCAGCCTTAGATTTGTCTTACTTTGCCAAATTTAACTATATCTTAATGCAGCCCCACAGAAGCGAATTTGGGGCCATCTGAAGCCAATATTGCTAAATTATAAGTACTGTTATATCAGATGTAATTTTAAAACCGGTTCAGTCAGATTTAGTATGTGCCACCTTATATTCTGGCCAAATTTCAGCATTATAGACCAACATTTGGTACTGGTTTGGTGTAATTTACATGTATTAGTGACTATTTTTACAGCAATATATGGGTGAAATAATTTATTTTCATAGATGTAATGCTCCAAATGGGCCTAATATATCCTCAATTATTGTTAAAACATATGCAAAATTAAAGAAGAGCTTCAGATTGGTTGTATAAGGATATACCTGATATTTCCTAATTTGAGGGGCTGAGCCTGGCCCCAAACCCCGGAAAATTGAAATTTTTAATTGGTTTCCTGAGTAAGTCAAGCCAATACAATATCAATGTCTGATATGAACTGAGTTTCCTGTGAAAATCTGAGCCAGATTGATGAAGTTTAAGTGGGGTTTTGGACTGATGTGCCATATGATCACCCCCTCGATACCTGCACTTCCAATACATGTATTTTGGACCAGTTATGTATTTCTTAAGGAATATTCTTGTGGAATCTCATTTAGTGGCGCCAGCTCTAGCAACAAAATATGGTTTTCAGCCTTAGATTTGTCTTACTTTGCCAAATTTAAGTATATCTTAATGCAGCCCCACAGAAGCGAATTTGGGGCCATCTGAAGCCATTATTGCCAAATTATAAGTACTGTTATATCAGATGTAATTTTAAAACCGGTTCAGTCAGATTTAGTATGTGCCACCTTATATTCTGGCCAAATTTCAGCATTATAGACCAACATTTGGTACTGGTTTGGTGTAATTTACATGTATTTTTGACTATTTTTACAGCAATATATGGGTGAAATAATTTATTTTCAGAGATGTAATGCTCCAAATGGGCCTAATATATCCTCAATTATTGTTAAAACATATGCAAAATTAAAGAAGAGCTTCAGATTGGTTGTATAAGGATATACCTGATATTTCCTAATTTGAGGGGGGCTGAGCCTGGCCCCAAACCCCGGAAAATTGAAATTTTTAATTGGTTTCCTGAGTAAGTCAAGCCAATACAATATCAATGTCTGATATGAACTGAGTTTCCTGTGAAAATCTGAGCCAGATTGATGAAGTTTAAGTGGGGTTTTGGACTGATGTGCCATATGATCACCCCGTCGATACCTGCACTTCCAATACATGTATTTTGGACCAGTTATGTATTTCTTAAGGAATATTCTTGTGGAATCTCATTTAGTGGCGCCAGCTCTAGCAAAAAATATGGTTTTCAGCCTTAGATTTGTCTTACTTTGCCAAAGTTAAGTATATCTTAATGCAGCCCCACAGAAGCGAATTTGGGGCCATCTGAAGCCAATATTGCCAAATTATAAGTACTGTTATATCAGATGTAATTTTAAAACCGGTTCAGTCAGATTTAGTATGTGCCACCTTAATTATATTCTGGCCAAATTTCAGCATTATAGACCAACATTTGGTACTGGTTTGGTGTAATTTACATGTATTTTTGACCATTTTTACAGCAATATATGGGTGAAATAATTTATTTTCAGAGATGTAATGCTCCAAATGGGCCTAATATATCCTCAATTATTGTTAAAACATATGCAAAATTAAAGAAGAGCTTCAGATTGGTTGTATAAGGATATACCTGATATTTCCTAATTTGCGGGGGGCTGAGCCTGGCCCCAAACCCCGGAAAATTGAAATTTTTAATTGGTTTCCTGAGTAAGTCAAGCCAATACAATATCAATGTCTGATATGCACTGAGTTTCCTGTGAAAATCTGAGCCAGATTGATGAAGTTTAAGTGGGGTTTTGGACTGATGTGCCATATGATCACCCCCTCGATACCTGCACTTCCAATACATGTATTTTGGACCAGTTATGTATTTCTTAAGGAATATTCTTGTGGAATCTCATTTAGTGGCGCCAGCTCTAGCAAACAATATGGTTTTCAGCCTTAGATTTGTCTTACTTTGCCAAATTTAACTATATCTTAATGCAACCCCACAGAAGCGAATTTGGGGCCATCTGAAGCCAATATTGCTAAATTATAAGTACTGTTATATCAGATGTAATTTTAAAACCGGTTCAGTCAGATTTAGTATGTGCCACCTTATATTCTGGCCAAATTTCAGCATTATAGACCAACATTTGGTACTGGTTTGGTGTAATTTACATGTATTTTTGACTATTTTTACAGCAATATATGGGTGAAATAATTTATTTTCATAGATGTAATGCTCCAAATGGGCCTAATATATCCTCAATTATTGTTAAAACATATGCAAAATTAAAGAAGAGCTTCAGATTGGTTGTATAAGGATATACCTGATATTTTCTAATTTGAGGGGGGCTGAGCCTGGCCCCAAACCCCGGAAAATTGAAATTTTTAATTGGTTTCCTGAGTAAGTCAAGCCAATACAATATCAATGTCTGATATGAACTTAGTTTCCTGTGAAAATCTGAGCCAGATTGATGAAGTTTAAGTGGGGTTTTGGACTGATGTGCCATATGATCACCCCCTCGATACCTGCACTTCCAATACATGTATTTTGGACCAGTTATGTATTTCTTAAGGAATATTCTTGTGGAATCTCATTTAGTGGCGCCAGCTCTAGCAAACAATATGGTTTTCAGCCTTAGATTTGTCTTACTTTGCCTAATTTAAGTATATCTTAATGCAGCCCCACAGAAGCGAATTTGGGGCCATCTGAAGCCATTATTGCCAAATTATAAGTACTGTTATATCAGATGTAATTTTAAAACCGGTTCAGTCAGATTTAGTATGTGCCACCTTATATTCTGGCCAAATTTCAGCATTATAGACCAACATTTGGTACTGGTTTGGTGTAATTTACATGTATTTTTGACTATTTTTACAGCAATATATGGGTGAAATAATTTATTTTCAGAGATGTAATGCTCCAAATGGGCCTAATATATCCTCAATTATTGTTAAAACATATGCAAAATTAAAGAAGAGCTTCAGATTGGTTGTATGAGGATATACCTGATATTTCCTAATTTGAGGGGGGCTGAGCCTGGCCCCAAACCCCGGAAAATTGAAATTTTTAATTGGTTTCCTGAGTAAGTCAAGCCAATACAATATCAATGTCTGATATGAACTGAGTTTCCTGTGAAAATCTGAGCCAGATTGATGAAGTTTAAGTGGGGTTTTGGACTGATGTGCCATATGATCACCCCCTCGATACCTGCACTTCCAATACATGTATTTTGGACCAGTTATGTATTTCTTAAGGAATATTCTTGTGGAATCTCATTTAGTGGCGCCAGCTCTAGCAAACAATATGGTTTTCAGCCTTAGATTTGTCTTACTTTGCCAGATTTAAGTATATCTTAATGCAGCCCCACAGAAGCGAATTTGGGGCCATCTGAAACCAATATTGCCAAATTATAAGTACTGTTATATCAGATGTAATTTTAAAACCGGTTCAGTCAGATTTAGTATGTGCCACCTTATATTCTGGCCAAATTTCAGCATTATAGACCAACATTTGGTACTGGTTTGGTGTAATTTACATGTATTTTTGACCATTTTTACAGCAATATATGGGTGAAATAATTTATTTTCAGAGATGTAATGCTCCAAATGGGCCTAATATATCCACAATTATTGTTAAAACATATGCAAAATTAAAGAAGAGCTTCAGATTGGTTGTATAAGGATATACCTGATATTTCCTAATTTGAGGGGGGCTGAGCCTGGCCCCAAACCCCGGAAAATTGAAATTTTTAATTGGTTTCCTGAGTAAGTCAAGCCAATACAACATCAATGTCTGATATGAACTGAGTTTCCTGTGAAAATCTGAGCCAGATTGATGAAGTTTAAGTGGGGTTTTGGACTGAGGTGCCATATGATCACCCCCATCGATACCTGCACTTCCAATACATGTATTTTGGACCAGTTATGTATTTCTTAAGGAATATTCTTGTGGAATCTCATTTAGTGGCGCCAGCTCTAGCAAACAATATGGTTTTCAGCCTTAGATTTGTCTTACTTTGCCAAATTTAAGTATATCTTAATGCAGCCCCACAGAAGCGAATTTGGGGCCATCTGAAGCCAATATTGCCAAATTGTAAGTACTGTTGTATCAGATGTAATTTTAAAACCGGTTCAGTCAGATTTAGTATGTGCCACCTTATATTCTGGCCAAATTTCAGCATTATAGACCAACATTTGGTACTGGTTTGGTGTAATTTACATGTATTTTTGACTATTTTTACAGCAATATATGGGTGAAATAATTTATTTTCACAGATGTAATGCTCCAAATGGGCCTAATATATCCTCAATTATTGTTAAAACATATGCAAAATTAAAGAAGAGCTTCAGATTGGTTGTATAAGGATATACCTGATATTTCCTAATTTGAGGGGGGCTGAGCCTGGCCCCAAATCCTGGAAAATTGAAATTTTTAATTGGTTTCCTGAGTAAGTCAAGCCAATACAATATCAATGTCTGATATGAACTGAGTTTCCTGTGAAAATCTGAGCCAGATTGATGAAGTTTAAGTGGGGTTTTGGACTGATGTGCCATATGATCACCCCCTCGATACCTGCACTTCCAATACATGTATTTTGGACCAGTTATGTATTTCTTAAGGAATATTCTTGTGGAATCTCATTTAGTGGCGCCAGCTCTAGCAAACAATATGGTTTTCAGCCTTAGATTTGTCTTACTTTGCCAAATTTAAGTATATCTTAATGCAGCCCCACAGAAGCGAATTTGGGGCCATCTGAAGGCAATATTGCCAAATTATAAGTACTGTTATATCAGATGTAATTTTAGAACCGATTCAGTCAGATTTAGTATGTGCCACCTTATATTCTGGCCAAATTTCAGCATTATAGACCAACATTTGGTACTGGTTTGGTGTAATTTACATGTATTTTTGACCATTTTTACAGCAATATATGGGTGAAATAATTTATTTTCAGAGATGTAATGCTCCAAATGGGCCTAATATATCCTCAATTATTGTTAAAACATATGCAAAATTAAAGAAGAGCTTCAGATTGGTTGTATAAGGATATACCTGATATTTCCTAATTTGAGGGGGGCTGAGCCTGGCCTCAAATCCCGGAAAATTGAAATTTTTAATTGGTTTCCTGAGTAAGTCAAGCCAATACAATATCAATGTCTGATATGAACTGAGTTTCCTGTGAAAATCTGAGCCAGATTGATGAAGTTTAAGTGGGGTTTTGGACTGATGTGCCATATGATCACCCCCTCGATACCTGCACTTCCAATACATGTATTTTGGACCAGTTATGTATTTCTTAAGGAATATTCTTGTGGAATCTCATTTAGTGGCGCCAGCTCTAGCAAAAAAATATGGTTTTCAGCCTTAGATTTGTCTTACTTTGCCAAATTTAAGTATATCTTAATGCAGCCCCACAGAAGCGAATTTGGGGCCATCTGAAGCCAATATTGCCAAATTATAAGTACTATTATATCAGATGTAATTTTAAAACTGGTTCAGTCAGATTTAGTATGTGCCACCTTATATTCTGGCCAAATTTCAGCATTATAGACCAACATTTGGTACTGGTTTGGTGTAATTTACATGTATTTTTGACCATTTTTACAGCAATATATGGGTGAAATAATTTATTTTCAGAGATGTAATATTCCAAATGGGCCTAATATATCCTCAATTATTGTTAAAACATATGCAAAATTAAAGAAGAGCTTCAGATTGGTTGTATAAGGATATACCTGATATTTCCTAATTTGAGGGGGGCTGAGCCTGGCCCCAAACCTCGGAAAATTGAAATTTTTAATTGGTTTCCTGAGTAAGTCAAGCCAATACAATATCAATGTCTGATATAAACTGAGTTTCCTGTGAAAATCTGAGCCAGATTGATGAAGTTTAAGTGGGGTTTTGGACTGATGTGCCATATGATCACCCCCATCGATACCTGCACTTCCAATACATGTATTTTGGACCAGTTATGTATTTCTTAAGGAATATTATTGTGGAATCTCATTTAGTGGCGCCAGCTCTAGCAAACAATATGGTTTTCAGCCTTAGATTTGTCTTACTTTGCCAAATTTAACTATATCTTAATGCAGCCCCACAGAAGCGAATTAGGGGCCATCTGAAGCCAATATTGCCAAATTATAAGTACTGTTATATCAGATGTAATTTTAACACCGGTTCAGTCAGATTTAGCATGTGCCACCTTATATTCTGGCCAAATTTCAGCATTATAGACCAACATTTGGTACTGGTTTGGTGTAATTTACATGTATTTTTGACTATTTTTACAGCAATATATGGGTAAAATAATTTATTTTCAGAGATGTAATGCTCCAAATGGGCCTAATATATCCTCAATTATTGTTAAAACATATGCAAAATTAAAGAAGAGCTTCAGATTGGTTGTATAAGGATATACCTGATATTTCCTAATTTGAGGGGGGCTGAGCCTGGCCCCAAACCCCGGAAAATTGAAATTTTTAATTGGTTTCCTGAGTAAGTCAAGCCAATACAATATCAATGTCTGATATGCACTGAGTTTCCTGTGAAAATCTGAGCCAGATTGATGAAGTTTAAGTGGGGTTTTGGACTGATGTGCCATATGATCACCCCCTCGATACCTGCACTTCCAATACATGTATTTTGGACCAGTTATGTATTTCTTAAGGAATATTCTTGTGGAATCTCATTTAGTGGCGCCAGCTCTAGCAAAAAATATGGTTTTCAGCCTTAGATTTGTCTTACTTTGCCAAATTTAAGTATATCTTAATGCAGCCCCACAGAAGCGAATTTGGGGCCATCTGAAGCCAATATTGCCAAATTATAAGTACTGTTATATCAGATGTAATTTTAAAACCGGTTCAGTCAGATTTAGTATGTGCCACCTTAATTATATTCTGGCCAAATTTCAGCATTATAGACCAACATTTGGTACTGGTTTGGTGTAATTTACATGTATTTTTGACCATTTTTACAGCAATATATGGGTGAAATAATTTATTTTCAGAGATGTAATGCTCCAAATGGGCCTAATATATCCTCAATTATTGTTAAAACATATGCAAAATTAAAGAAGAGCTTCAGATTGGTTGTATAAGGATATGCCTGATATTTCCTAATTTGAGGGGGGCTGAGCCTGGCCCCAAACCCCGGAAAATTGAAATTTTTAATTGGTTTCCTGAGTAAGTCAAGCCAATACAATATCAATGTCTGATATGCACTGAGTTTCCTGTGAAAATTTGAGCCAGATTGATGAAGTTTAAGTGGGGTTTTGGACTGATGTGCCATATGATCACCCCCTCGATACCTGCACTTCCAATACATGTATTTTGGACCAGTTATGTATTTCTTAAGGAATATTCTTGTGGAATCTCATTTAGTGGCGCCAGCTCTAGCACAAAAATATGGTTTTCAGCCTTAGATTTGTCTTACTTTGCCAAATTTAAGTATATCTTAATGCAGCCCCACAGAAGCGAATTTGGGGCCATCTGAAGCCAATATTGCCAAATTATAAGTACTGTTATATCAGATGTAATTTTAAAACCGGTTCAGTCAGATTTAGTATGTGCCACCTTATATTCTGGCCAAATTTCAGCATTATAGACCAACATTTGGTACTGGTTTGGTGTAATTTACATGTATTTTTGACCATTTTTACAGCAATATATGGGTGAAATAATTTATTTTCAGAGATGTAATACTCCAAATGGGCCTAATATATCCTCAATTATTGTTAAAACATATACAAAATTAAAGAAGAGCTTCAGATTGGTTGTATAAGGATATACCTGATATTTCCTAATTTGAGGGGGGCTGAGCCTGGCCCCAAACCCCGGAAAATTGAAATTTTTAATTGGTTTCCTGAGTAAGTCAAGCCAATACAATATCAATGTCTGATATGAACTGAGTTTCCTGTGAAAATCTGAGCCAGATTGATGAAGTTTAAGTGGGGTTTTGGACTGATGTGCCATATGATCACCCCCATCGATACCTGCACTTCCAATACATGTATTTTGGACCAGTTATGTATTTCTTAAGGAATATTCTTGTGCAATCTCATTTAGTGGCGCCAGCTCTAGCAAACAATATGGTTTTCAGCCTTAGATTTGTCTTACATTGCCAAATTTTAGTATATCTTAATGCAGCCCCACAGAAGCGAATTTGGGGCCATCTGAAGCCAATATTGCCAAATTATAAGTACTGTTATATCAGATGTAATTTTAAAACCGGTTCAGTCAGATTTAGTATGTGCCACCTTATATTCTAGCCAAATTTCAGCATTATAGACCAACATTTGGTACTGGTTTGGTGTAATTTACATGTATTTTTGACCATTTTTACAGCAATATATGGGTGAAATAATTTATTTTCAGAGATGTAATGCTCCAAATGGGCCTAATATATCCTCAATTATTGTTAAAACATATGCAAAATTAAAGAAGAGCTTCAGATTGGTTGTATAAGGATATACCTCATATTTCCTAATTTGAGGGGGGCTGAGCCTGGCCTCAAATCCCGGAAAATTGAAATTTTTAATTGGTTTCCTGAGTAAGTCAAGCCAATACAATATCAATGTCTGATATGAACTGAGTTTCCTGTGAAAATCTGAGCCAGATTGATGAAGTTTAAGTGGGGTTTTGGACTGATGTGCCATATGATCACCCCCTCGATACCTGCACTTCCAATACATGTATTTTGGACCAGTTATGTATTTCTTAAGGAATATTCTTGTGGAATCTCATTTAGTGGCGCCAGCTCTAGCACAAAAATATGGTTTTCAGCCTTAGATTTGTCTTACTTTGCCAAATTTAAGTATATCTTAATGCAGCCCCACAGAAGCGAATTTGGGGCCATCTGAAGCCAATATTGCCAAATTATAAGTACTGTTATATCAGATGTAATTTTAAAACCGGTTCAGTCAGATTTAGTATGTGCCACCTTATATTCTGGCCAAATTTCAGCATTATAGACCAACATTTGGTACTGGTTTGGTGTAATTTACATGTATTTTTGACCATTTTTACAGCAATATATGGGTGAAATAATTTATTTTCAGAGATGTAATGCTCCAAATGGGCCTAATATATCCTCAATTATTGTTAAAACATATACAAAATTAAAGAAGAGCTTCAGATTGGTTGTATAAGGATATACCTCATATTTCCTAATTTGAGGGGGGCTGAGCCTGGCCCCAAACCCCGGAAAATTGAAATTTTTAATTGGTTTCCTGAGTAAGTCAAGCCAATACAATATCAATGTCTGATATGAACTGAGTTTCCTGTGAAAATCTGAGCCAGATTGATGAAGTTTAAGTGGGGTTTTGGACTGATGTGCCATATGATCACCCCCATCGATACCTGCACTTCCAATACATGTATTTTGGACCAGTTATGTATTTCTTAAGGAATATTCTTGTGCAATCTCATTTAGTGGCGCCAGCTCTAGCAAACAATATGGTTTTCAGCCTTAGATTTGTCTTACATTGCCAAATTTTAGTATATCTTAATGCAGCCCCACAGAAGCGAATTTGGGGCCATCTGAAGCCAATATTGCCAAATTATAAGTACTGTTATATCAGATGTAATTTTAAAACCGGTTCAGTCAGATTTAGTATGTGCCACCTTATATTCTAGCCAAATTTCAGCATTATAGACCAACATTTGGTACTGGTTTGGTGTAATTTACATGTATTTTTGACCATTTTTACAGCAATATATGGGTGAAATAATTTATTTTCAGAGATGTAATGCTCCAAATGGGCCTAATATATCCTCAATTATTGTTAAAACATATGCAAAATTAAAGAAGAGCTTCAGATTGGTTGTATAAGGATATACCTCATATTTCCTAATTTGAGGGGGGCTGAGCCTGGCCTCAAATCCCGGAAAATTGAAATTTTTAATTGGTTTCCTGAGTAAGTCAAGCCAATACAATATCAATGTCTGATATGAACTGAGTTTCCTGTGAAAATCTGAGCCAGATTGATGAAGTTTAAGTGGGGTTTTGGACTGATGTGCCATATGATCACCCCCTCGATACCTGCACTTCCAATACATGTATTTTGGACCAGTTATGTATTTCTTAAGGAATATTCTTGTGCAATCTCATTTAGTGGCGCCAGCTCTAGCAAACAATATGGTTTTCAGCCTTAGATTTGTCTTACTTTGCCAAATTTAAGTATATCTTAATGCAGCCCCACAGAAGCGAATTTGGGGCCATCTGAAGCCAATATTGCCAAATTATAAGTACTGTTATATCAGATGTAATTTTAAAACCGGTTCAGTCAGATTTAGTATGTGCCACCTTATATTCTGGCCAAATTTCAGCATTATAGACCAACATTTGGTACTGGTTTGGTGTAATTTACATGTATTTTTGACCATTTTTACAGCAATATATGGGTGAAATAATTTATTTTCAGAGATGTAATGCTCCAAATGGGCCTAATATATCCTCAATTATTGTTAAAACATATGCAAAATTAAAGAAGAGCTTCAGATTGGTTGTATAAGGATATACCTGATATTTCCTAATTTGAGGGGGGCTGAGCCTGGCCCCAAACCCCGGAAAATTGAAATTTTTAATTGGTTTCCTGAGTAAGTCAAGCCAATACAATATCAATGTCTGATATGAACTGAGTTTCCTGTGAAAATCTGAGCCAGATTGATGAAGTTTAAGTGGGGTTTTGGACTGATGTGCCATATGATCCCCTCGATACCTGCACTTCCAATACATGTATTTTGGACCAGTTATGTATTTCTTAAGGAATATTCTTGTGGAATCTCATTAAGTGGCGCCAGCTCTAGCAAAAAAATATGGTTTTCAGCCTTAGATTTGTCTTACTTTGCCAAATTTAAGTATATCTTAATGCAGCCCCACAGAAGCGAATTTGGGGCCATCTGAAGCCAATATTGCCAAATTATAAGTACTGTTATATCAGATGTAATTTTAAAACCGGTTCAGTCAGATTTAGTATGTGCCACCTTATATTCTGGCCAAATTTCAGCATTATAGACCAACATTTGGTACTGGTTTGGTGTAATTTACATGTATTTTTGACCATTTTTACAGCAATATATGGGTGAAATAATTTATTTTCAGAGATGTAATACTCCAAATGGGCCTAATATATCCTCAATTATTGTTAAAACATATGCAAAATTAAAGAAGAGCTTCAGATTGGTTGTATAAGGATATACCTGATATTTCCTAATTTGAGGGGGGCTGAGCCTGGCCCCAAACCCCGGAAAATTGAAATTTTTAATTGGTTTCCTGAGTAAGTCAAGCCAATACAATATCAATGTCTGATATGAACTGAGTTTCCTGTGAAAATCTGAGCCAGATTGATGAAGTTTAAGTGGGGTTTTGGACTGATGTGCCATATGATCACCCCCTCGATACCTGCACTTCCAATACATGTATTTTGGACCAGTTATGTATTTCTTAAGGAATATTCTTGTGGAATCTCATTTAGTGGCGCCAGCTCTAGCAAAAAATATGGTTTTCAGCCTTAGATTTGTCTTACTTTGCCAAATTTAAGTATATCTTAATGCAGCCCCACAGAAGCGAATTTGGGGCCATCTGAAGCCAATATTGCCAAATTATAAGTACTGTTATATCAGATGTAATTTTAAAACCGGTTCAGTCAGATTTAGTATGTGCCACCTTAATTATATTCTGGCCAAATTTCAGCATTATAGACCAACATTTGGTACTGGTTTGGTGTAATTTACATGTATTTTTGACCATTTTTACAGCAATATATGGGTGAAATAATTTATTTTCAGAGATGTAATGCTCCAAATGGGCCTAATATATCCTCAATTATTGTTAAAACATATGCAAAATTAAAGAAGAGCTTCAGATTGGTTGTATAAGGATATGCCTGATATTTCCTAATTTGAGGGGGGCTGAGCCTGGCCCCAAACCCCGGAAAATTGAAATTTTTAATTGGTTTCCTGAGTAAGTCAAGCCAATACAATATCAATGTCTGATATGCACTGAGTTTCCTGTGAAAATTTGAGCCAGATTGATGAAGTTTAAGTGGGGTTTTGGACTGATGTGCCATATGATCACCCCCTCGATACCTGCACTTCCAATACATGTATTTTGGACCAGTTATGTATTTCTTAAGGAATATTCTTGTGGAATCTCATTTAGTGGCGCCAGCTCTAGCACAAAAATATGGTTTTCAGCCTTAGATTTGTCTTACTTTGCCAAATTTAAGTATATCTTAATGCAGCCCCACAGAAGCGAATTTGGGGCCATCTGAAGCCAATATTGCCAAATTATAAGTACTGTTATATCAGATGTAATTTTAAAACCGGTTCAGTCAGATTTAGTATGTGCCACCTTATATTCTGGCCAAATTTCAGCATTATAGACCAACATTTGGTACTGGTTTGGTGTAATTTACATGTATTTTTGACCATTTTTACAGCAATATATGGGTGAAATAATTTATTTTCAGAGATGTAATACTCCAAATGGGCCTAATATATCCTCAATTATTGTTAAAACATATGCAAAATTAAAGAAGAGCTTCAGATTGGTTGTATAAGGATATACCTGATATTTCCTAATTTGAGGGGGGCTGAGCCTGGCCCCAAACCCCGGAAAATTGAAATTTTTAATTGGTTTCCTGAGTAAGTCAAGCCAATACAATATCAATGTCTGATATGAACTGAGTTTCCTGTGAAAATCTGAGCCAGATTGATGAAGTTTAAGTGGGGTTTTGGACTGATGTGCCATATGATCACCCCCATCGATACCTGCACTTCCAATACATGTATTTTGGACCAGTTATGTATTTCTTAAGGAATATTCTTGTGCAATCTCATTTAGTGGCGCCAGCTCTAGCAAACAATATGGTTTTCAGCCTTAGATTTGTCTTACATTGCCAAATTTTAGTATATCTTAATGCAGCCCCACAGAAGCGAATTTGGGGCCATCTGAAGCCAATATTGCCAAATTATAAGTACTGTTATATCAGATGTAATTTTAAAACCGGTTCAGTCAGATTTAGTATGTGCCACCTTATATTCTAGCCAAATTTCAGCATTATAGACCAACATTTGGTACTGGTTTGGTGTAATTTACATGTATTTTTGACCATTTTTACAGCAATATATGGGTGAAATAATTTATTTTCAGAGATGTAATGCTCCAAATGGGCCTAATATATCCTCAATTATTGTTAAAACATATGCAAAATTAAAGAAGAGCTTCAGATTGGTTGTATAAGGATATACCTGATATTTCCTAATTTGAGGGGGGCTGAGCCTGGCCTCAAATCCCGGAAAATTGAAATTTTTAATTGGTTTCCTGAGTAAGTCAAGCCAATACAATATCAATGTCTGATATGAACTGAGTTTCCTGTGAAAATCTGAGCCAGATTGATGAAGTTTAAGTGGGGTTTTGGACTGATGTGCCATATGATCACCCCCTCGATACCTGCACTTCCAATACATGTATTTTGGACCAGTTATGTATTTCTTAAGGAATATTCTTGTGCAATCTCATTTAGTGGCGCCAGCTCTAGCAAACAATATGGTTTTCAGCCTTAGATTTGTCTTACTTTGCCAAATTTAAGTATATCTTAATGCAGCCCCACAGAAGCGAATTTGGGGCCATCTGAAGCCAATATTGCCAAATTATAAGTACTGTTATATCAGATGTAATTTTAAAACCGGTTCAGTCAGATTTAGTATGTGCCACCTTATATTCTGGCCAAATTTCAGCATTATAGACCAACATTTGGTACTGGTTTGGTGTAATTTACATGTATTTTTGACCATTTTTACAGCAATATATGGGTGAAATAATTTATTTTCAGAGATGTAATGCTCCAAATGGGCCTAATATATCCTCAATTATTGTTAAAACATATGCAAAATTAAAGAAGAGCTTCAGATTGGTTGTATAAGGATATACCTGATATTTCCTAATTTGAGGGGGGCTGAGCCTGGCCCCAAACCCCGGAAAATTGAAATTTTTAATTGGTTTCCTGAGTAAGTCAAGCCAATACAATATCAATGTCTGATATGCACTGAGTTTCCTGTGAAAATCTGAGCCAGATTGATGAAGTTTAAGTGGGGTTTTGGACTGATGTGCCATATGATCACCCCCTCGATACCTGCACTTCCAATACATGTATTTTGGACCAGTTATGTATTTCTTACGGAATATTCTTGTGGAATCTCATTAAGTGGCGCCAGCTCTAGCAAAAAAATATGGTTTTCAGCCTTAGATTTGTCTTACTTTGCCAAATTTAAGTATATCTTAATGCAGCCCCACAGAAGCGAATTTGGGGCCATCTGAAGCCAATATTGCCAAATTATAAGTACTGTTATATCAGATGTAATTTTAAAACCGGTTCAGTCAGATTTAGTATGTGCCACCTTAATTATATTCTGGCCAAATTTCAGCATTATAGACCAACATTTGGTACTGGTTTGGTGTAATTTACATGTATTTTTGACCATTTTTACAGCAATATATGGGTGAAATAATTTATTTTCAGAGATGTAATGCTCCAAATGGGCCTAATATATCCTCAATTATTGTTAAAACATATGCAAAATTAAAGAAGAGCTTCAGATTGGTTGTATAAGGATATGCCTGATATTTCCTAATTTGAGGGGGGCTGAGCCTGGCCCCAAACCCCGGAAAATTGAAATTTTTAATTGGTTTCCTGAGTAAGTCAAGCCAATACAATATCAATGTCTGATATGCACTGAGTTTCCTGTGAAAATCTGAGCCAGATTGATGAAGTTTAAGTGGGGTTTTGGACTGATGTGCCATATGATCACCCCCTCGATACCTGCACTTCCAATACATGTATTTTGGACCAGTTATGTATTTCTTAAGGAATATTCTTGTGCAATCTCATTTAGTGGCGCCAGCTCTAGCAAACAATATGGTTTTCAGCCTTAGATTTGTCTTACTTTGCCAAATTTAAGTATATCTTAATGCAGCCCCACAGAAGCGAATTTGGGGCCATCTGAAGCCAATATTGCCAAATTATAAGTACTATTATATCAGATGTAATTTTAAAACCGGTTCAGTCAGATTTAGTATGTGCCACCTTATATTCTGGCCAAATTTCAGCATTATAGACCAACATTTGGTACTGGTTTGGTGTAATTTACATGTATTTTTGACCATTTTTACAGCAATATATGGGTGAAATAATTTATTTTCAGAGATGTAATATTCCAAATGGGCCTAATATATCCTCAATTATTGTTAAAACATATGCAAAATTAAAGAAGAGCTTCAGATTGGTTGTATAAGGATATACCTGATATTTCCTAATTTGAGGGGGGCTGAGCCTGGCCCCAAACCCCGGAAAATTGAAATTTTTAATTGGTTTCCTGAGTAAGTCAAGCCAATACAATATCAATGTCTGATATGAACTGAGTTTCCTGTGAAAATCTGAGCCAGATTGATGAAGTTTAAGTGGGGTTTTGGACTGATGTGCCATATGATCACCCCCATCGATACCTGCACTTCCAATACATGTATTTTGGACCAGTTATGTATTTCTTAAGGAATATTCTTGTGGAATCTCATTTAGTGGCGCCAGCTCTAGCAAACAATATGGTTTTCAGCCCTAGATTTGTCTTACTTTGCCAAATTGAACTATATCTTAATGCAGCCCCACAGAAGCGAATTTGGGGCCATCTGAAGCCAATATTGCCAAATTATAAGTACTGTTATATCAGATGTAATTTTAACACCGGTTCAGTCAGATTTAGCATGTGCCACCTTATATTCTGGCCAAATTTCAGCATTATAGACCAACATTTGGTACTGGTTTGGTGTAATTTACATGTATTTTTGACTATTTTTACAGCAATATATGGGTAAAATAATTTATTTTCAGAGATGTAATGCTCCAAATGGGCCTAATATATCCTCAATTATTGTTAAAACATATGCAAAATTAAAGAAGAGCTTCAGATTGGTTGTATAAGGATATTCCTGATATTTCCTAATTTGAGGGGGGCTGAGCCTGGCCCCAAACCCCGGAAAATTGAAATTTTTAATTGGTTTCCTGAGTAAGTCAAGCCAATACAATATCAATGTCTGATATGAACTGAGTTTCCTGTGAAAATCTGAGCCAGATTGATGAAGTTTAAGTGGGGTTTTGGACTGATGTGCCATATGATCACCCCCTCGATACCTGCACTTCCAATACATGTATTTTGGACCAGTTATGTATTTCTTAAGGAATATTCTTGTGGAATCTCATTTAGTGGCGCCAGCTCTAGCAAAAAATATGGTTTTCAGCCTTAGATTTGTCTTACTTTGCCAAATTTAAGTATATCTTAATGCAGCCCCACAGAAGCGAATTTGGGGCCATCTGAAGCCAATATTGCCAAATTATAAGTACTGTTATATCAGATGTAATTTTAAAACCGGTTCAGTCAGATTTAGTATGTGCCACCTTAATTATATTCTGGCCAAATTTCAGCATTATAGACCAACATTTGGTACTGGTTTGGTGTAATTTACATGTATTTTTGACCATTTTTACAGCAATATATGGGTGAAATAATTTATTTTCAGAGATGTAATGCTCCAAATGGGCCTAATATATCCTCAATTATTGTTAAAACATATGCAAAATTAAAGAAGAGCTTCAGATTGGTTGTATAAGGATATGCCTGATATTTCCTAATTTGAGGGGGGCTGAGCCTGGCCCCAAACCCCGGAAAATTGAAATTTTTAATTGGTTTCCTGAGTAAGTCAAGCCAATACAATATCAATGTCTGATATGCACTGAGTTTCCTGTGAAAATCTGAGCCAGATTGATGAAGTTTAAGTGGGGTTTTGGACTGATGTGCCATATGATCACCCCCTCGATACCTGCACTTCCAATACATGTATTTTGGACCAGTTATGTATTTCTTAAGGAATATTCTTGTGGAATCTCATTAAGTGGCGCCAGCTCTAGCAAAAAAATATGGTTTTCAGCCTTAGATTTGTCTTACTTTGCCAAATTTAAGTATATCTTAATGCAGCCCCACAGAAGCGAATTTGGGGCCATCTGAAGCCAATATTGCCAAATTATAAGTACTGTTATATCAGATGTAATTTTAAAACCGGTTCAGTCAGATTTAGTATGTGCCACCTTATATTCTGGCCAAATTTCAGCATTATAGACCAACATTTGGTACTGGTTTGGTGTAATTTACATGTATTTTTGACCATTTTTACAGCAATATATGGGTGAAATAATTTATTTTCAGAGATGTAATACTCCAAATGGGCCTAATATATCCTCAATTATTGTTAAAAGATATGCAAAATTAAAGAAGAGCTTCAGATTGGTTGTATAAGGATATACCTGATATTTCCTAATTTGAGGGGGGCTGAGCCTGGCCCCAAACCCCGGAAAATTGAAATTTTTAATTGGTTTCCTGAGTAAGTCAAGCCAATACAATATCAATGTCTGATATGAACTGAGTTTCCTGTGAAAATCTGAGCCAGATTGATGAAGTTTAAGTGGGGTTTTGGACTGATGTGCCATATGATCACCCCCTCGATACCTGCACTTCCAATACATGTATTTTGGACCAGTTATGTATTTCTTAAGGAATATTCTTGTGCAATCTCATTTAGTGGCGCCAGCTCTAGCAAACAATATGGTTTTCAGCCTTAGATTTGTCTTACTTTGCCAAATTTAAGTATATCTTAATGCAGCCCCACAGAAGCGAATTTGGGGCCATCTGAAGCCAATATTGCCAAATTATAAGTACTATTATATCAGATGTAATTTTAAAACCGGTTCAGTCAGATTTAGTATGTGCCACCTTATATTCTGGCCAAATTTCAGCATTATAGACCAACATTTGGTACTGGTTTGGTGTAATTTACATGTATTTTTGACCATTTTTACAGCAATATATGGGTGAAATAATTTATTTTCAGAGATGTAATATTCCAAATGGGCCTAATATATCCTCAATTATTGTTAAAACATATGCAAAATTAAAGAAGAGCTTCAGATTGGTTGTATAAGGATATACCTGATATTTCCTAATTTGAGGGGGGCTGAGCCTGGCCCCAAACCCCGGAAAATTGAAATTTTTAATTGGTTTCCTGAGTAAGTCAAGCCAATACAATATCAATGTCTGATATGAACTGAGTTTCCTGTGAAAATCTGAGCCAGATTGATGAAGTTTAAGTGGGGTTTTGGACTGATGTGCCATATGATCACCCCCATCGATACCTGCACTTCCAATACATGTATTTTGGACCAGTTATGTATTTCTTAAGGAATATTCTTGTGGAATCTCATTTAGTGGCGCCAGCTCTAGCAAACAATATGGTTTTCAGCCCTAGATTTGTCTTACTTTGCCAAATTGAACTATATCTTAATGCAGCCCCACAGAAGCGAATTTGGGGCCATCTGAAGCCAATATTGCCAAATTATAAGTACTGTTATATCAGATGTAATTTTAACACCGGTTCAGTCAGATTTAGCATGTGCCACCTTATATTCTGGCCAAATTTCAGCATTATAGACCAACATTTGGTACTGGTTTGGTGTAATTTACATGTATTTTTGACTATTTTTACAGCAATATATCGGTAAAATAATTTATTTTCAGAGATGTAATGCTCCAAATGGGCCTAATATATCCTCAATTATTGTTAAAACATATGCAAAATTAAAGAAGAGCTTCAGATTGGTTGTATAAGGATATTCCTGATATTTCCTAATTTGAGGGGGGCTGAGCCTGGCCCCAAACCCCGGAAAATTGAAATTTTTAATTGGTTTCCTGAGTAAGTCAAGCCAATACAATATCAATGTCTGATATGAACTGAGTTTCCTGTGAAAATCTGAGCCAGATTGATGAAGTTTAAGTGGGGTTTTGGACTGATGTGCCATATGATCACCCCCTCGATACCTGCACTTCCAATACATGTATTTTGGACCAGTTATGTATTTCTTAAGGAATATTCTTGTGGAATCTCATTTAGTGGCGTCAGCTCTAGCAAAAAATATGGTTTTCAGCCTTAGATTTGTCTTACTTTGCCAAATTTAAGTATATCTTAATGCAGCCCCACAGAAGCGAATTTGGGGCCATCTGAAGCCAATATTGCCAAATTATAAGTACTGTTATATCAGATGTAATTTTAAAACCGGTTCAGTCAGATTTAGTATGTGCCACCTTAATTATATTCTGGCCAAATTTCAGCATTATAGACCAACATTTGGTACTGGTTTGGTGTAATTTACATGTATTTTTGACCATTTTTACAGCAATATATGGGTGAAATAATTTATTTTCAGAGATGTAATGCTCCAAATGGGCCTAATATATCCTCAATTATTGTTAAAACATATGCAAAATTAAAGAAGAGCTTCAGATTGGTTGTATAAGGATATGCCTGATATTTCCTAATTTGAGGGGGGCTGAGCCTGGCCCCAAACCCCGGAAAATTGAAATTTTTAATTGGTTTCCTGAGTAAGTCAAGCCAATACAATATCAATGTCTGATATGCACTGAGTTTCCTGTGAAAATTTGAGCCAGATTGATGAAGTTTAAGTGGGGTTTTGGACTGATGTGCCATATGATCACCCCCTCGATACCTGCACTTCCAATACATGTATTTTGGACCAGTTATGTATTTCTTAAGGAATATTCTTGTGGAATCTCATTTAGTGGCGCCAGCTCTAGCACAAAAATATGGTTTTCAGCCTTAGATTTGTCTTACTTTGCCAAATTTAAGTATATCTTAATGCAGCCCCACAGAAGCGAATTTGGGGCCATCTGAAGCCAATATTGCCAAATTATAAGTACTGTTATATCAGATGTAATTTTAAAACCGGTTCAGTCAGATTTAGTATGTGCCACCTTATATTCTGGCCAAATTTCAGCATTATAGACCAACATTTGGTACTGGTTTGGTGTAATTTACATGTATTTTTGACCATTTTTACAGCAATATATGGGTGAAATAATTTATTTTCAGAGATGTAATGCTCCAAATGGGCCTAATATATCCTCAATTATTGTTAAAACATATGCAAAATTAAAGAAGAGCTTCAGATTGGTTGTATAAGGATATGCCTGATATTTCCTAATTTGAGGGGGGCTGAGCCTGGCCCCAAACCCCGGAAAATTGAAATTTTTAATTGGTTTCCTGAGTAAGTCAAGCCAATACAATATCAATGTCTGATATGCACTGAGTTTCCTGTGAAAATTTGAGCCAGATTGATGAAGTTTAAGTGGGGTTTTGGACTGATGTGCCATATGATCACCCCCTCGATACCTGCACTTCCAATACATGTATTTTGGACCAGTTATGTATTTCTTAAGGAATATTCTTGTGGAATCTCATTTAGTGGCGCCAGCTCTAGCACAAAAATATGGTTTTCAGCCTTAGATTTGTCTTACTTTGCCAAATTTAAGTATATCTTAATGCAGCCCCACAGAAGCGAATTTGGGGCCATCTGAAGCCAATATTGCCAAATTATAAGTACTGTTATATCAGATGTAATTTTAAAACCGGTTCAGTCAGATTTAGTATGTGCCACCTTATATTCTGGCCAAATTTCAGCATTATAGACCAACATTTGGTACTGGTTTGGTGTAATTTACATGTATTTTTGACCATTTTTACAGCAATATATGGGTGAAATAATTTATTTTCAGAGATGTAATACTCCAAATAGGCCTAATATATCCTCAATTATTGTTAAAACATATGCAAAATTAAAGAAGAGCTTCAGATTGGTTGTATAAGGATATACCTGATATTTCCTAATTTGAGGGGGGCTGAGCCTGGCCCCAAACCCCGGAAAATTGAAATTTTTAATTGGTTTCCTGAGTAAGTCAAGCCAATACAATATCAATGTCTGATATGAACTGAGTTTCCTGTGAAAATCTGAGCCAGATTGATGAAGTTTAAGTGGGGTTTTGGACTGATGTGCCATATGATCACCCCCTCGATACCTGCACTTCCAATACATGTATTTTGGACCAGTTATGTATTTCTTAAGGAATATTCTTGTGCAATCTCATTTAGTGGCGCCAGCTCTAGCAAACAATATGGTTTTCAGCCTTAGATTTGTCTTACATTGCCAAATTTTAGTATATCTTAATGCAGCCCCACAGAAGCGAATTTGGGGCCATCTGAAGCCAATATTGCCAAATTATAAGTACTGTTATATCAGATGTAATTTTAAAACCGGTTCAGTCAGATTTAGTATGTGCCACCTTATATTCTAGCCAAATTTCAGCATTATAGACCAACATTTGGTACTGGTTTGGTGTAATTTACATGTATTTTTGACCATTTTTACAGCAATATATGGGTGAAATAATTTATTTTCAGAGATGTAATGCTCCAAATGGGCCTAATATATCCTCAATTATTGTTAAAACATATGCAAAATTAAAGAAGAGCTTCAGATTGGTTGTATAAGGATATACCTGATATTTCCTAATTTGAGGGGGGCTGAGCCTGGCCTCAAATCCCGGAAAATTGAAATTTTTAATTGGTTTCCTGAGTAAGTCAAGCCAATACAATATCAATGTCTGATATGAACTGAGTTTCCTGTGAAAATCTGAGCCAGATTGATGAAGTTTAAGTGGGGTTTTGGACTGATGTGCCATATGATCACCCCCTCGATACCTGCACTTCCAATACATGTATTTTGGACCAGTTATGTATTTCTTAAGGAATATTCTTGTGGAATCTCATTAAGTGGCGCCAGCTCTAGCAAAAAAATATGGTTTTCAGCCTTAGATTTGTCTTACTTTGCCAAATTTAAGTATATCTTAATGCAGCCCCACAGAAGCGAATTTGGGGCCATCTGAAGCCAATATTGCCAAATTATAAGTACTGTTATATCAGATCTAATTTTAAAACCGGTTCAGTCAGATTTAGTATGTGCCACCTTATATTCTGGCCAAATTTCAGCATTATAGACCAACATTTGGTACTGGTTTGGTGTAATTTACATGTATTTTTGACCATTTTTACAGCAATATATGGGTGAAATAATTTATTTTCAGAGATGTAATACTCCAAATGGGCCTAATATATCCTCAATTATTGTTAAAACATATGCAAAATTAAAGAAGAGCTTCAGATTGGTTGTATGAGATATACCTGATATTTCCTAATTTGAGGGGGGCTGAGCCTGGCCCCAAACCCCGGAAAATTGAAATTTTTAATTGGTTTCCTGAGTAAGTCAAGCCAATACAATATCAATGTCTGATATGAACTGAGTTTCCTGTGAAAATCTGAGCCAGATTGATGAAGTTTAAGTGGGGTTTTGGACTGATGTGCCATATGATCACCCCCTCGATACCTGCACTTCCAATACATGTATTTTGGACCAGTTATATATTTCTTAAGGAATATTCTTGTACAATCTCATTTAGTGGCGCCAGCTCTAGCAAACAATATGGTTTTCAGCCTTAGATTTGTCTTACTTTGCCAAATTTAAGTATATCTTAATGCAGCCCCACAGAAGCGAATTTGGGGCCATCTGAAGCCAATATTGCCAAATTATAAGTACTATTATATCAGATGTAATTTTAAAACCGGTTCAGTCAGAATTAGTATGTGCCACCTTATATTCTGGCCAAATTTCAGCATTATAGACCAACATTTGGTACTGGTTTGGTGTAATTTACATGTATTTTTGACCATTTTTACAGCAATATATGGGTGAAATAATTTATTTTCAGAGATGTAATATTCCAAATGGGCCTAATATATCCTCAATTATTGTTAAAACATATGCAAAATTAAAGAAGAGCTTCAGATTGGTTGTATAAGGATATACCTGATATTTCCTAATTTGAGGGGGGCTGAGCCTGGCCCCAAACCCCGGAAAATTGAAATTTTTAATTGGTTTCCTGAGTAAGTCAAGCCAATACAATATCAATGTCTGATATGAACTGAGTTTCCTGTGAAAATCTGAGCCAGATTGATGAAGTTTAAGTGGGGTTTTGGACTGATGTGCCATATGATCACCCCCATCGATACCTGCACTTCCAATACATGTATTTTGGATCAGTTATGTATTTCTTAAGGAATATTCTTGTGGAATCTCATTTAGTGGCGCCAGCTCTAGCAAACAATATGGTTTTCGGCCTTAGATTTGTCTTACTTTGCCAAATTGAACTATATCTTAATGCAGCCCCACAGAAGCGAATTTGGGGCCATCTGAAGCCAATATTGCCAAATTATAAGTACTGTTATATCAGATGTAATTTTAACACCGGTTCAGTCAGATTTTGCATGTGCCACCTTATATTCTGGCCAAATTTCAGCATTATAGACCAACATTTGGTACTGGTTTGGTGTAATTTACATGTATTTTTGACTATTTTTACAGCAATATATGGGTAAAATAATTTATTTTCAGAGATGTAATGCTCCAAATGGGCCTAATATATCCTCAATTATTGTTAAAACATATGCAAAATTAAAGAAGAGCTTCAGATTGGTTGTATAAGGATATACCTGATATTTCCTAATTTGAGGGGGGCTGAGCCTGGCCCCAAACCCCGGAAAATTGAAATTTTTAATTGGTTTCCTGAGTAAGTCAAGCCAATACAATATCAATGTCTGATATGCACTGAGTTTCCTGTGAAAATCTGAGCCAGATTGATGAAGTTTAAGTGGGGTTTTGGACTGATGTGCCATATGATCACCCCCTCGATACCTGCACTTCCAATACATGTATTTTGGACCAGTTATGTATTTCTTAAGGAATATTCTTGTGGAATCTCATTTAGTGGCGCCAGCTCTAGCAAAAAATATGGTTTTCAGCCTTAGATTTGTCTTACTTTGCCAAATTTAAGTATATCTTAATGCAGCCCCACAGAAGCGAATTTGGGGCCATCTGAAGCCAATATTGCCAAATTATAAGTACTGTTATATCAGATGTAATTTTAAAACCGGTTCAGTCAGATTTAGTATGTGCCACCTTAATTATATTCTGGCCAAATTTCAGCATTATAGACCAACATTTGGTACTGGTTTGGTGTAATTTACATGTATTTTTGACCATTTTTACAGCAATATATGGGTGAAATAATTTATTTTCAGAGATGTAATACTCCAAATGGGCCTAATATATCCTCAATTATTGTTAAAACATATGCAAAATTAAAGAAGAGCTTCAGATTGGTTGTATAAGGATATACCTGATATTTCCTAATTTGAGGGGGGCTGAGCCTGGCCCCAAACCTCGGAAAATTGAAATTTTTAATTGGTTTCCTGAGTAAGTCAAGCCAATACAATATCAATGTCTGATATGAACTGAGTTTCCTGTGAAAATCTGAGCCAGATTGATGAAGTTTAAGTGGGGTTTTGGACTGATGTGCCATATGATCACCCCCATCGATACCTGCACTTCCAATACATGTATTTTGGACCAGTTATGTATTTCTTAAGGAATATTCTTGTGCAATCTCATTTAGTGGCGCCAGCTCTAGCAAACAATATGGTTTTCAGCCTTAGATTTGTCTTACATTGCCAAATTTTAGTATATCTTAATGCAGCCCCACAGAAGCGAATTTGGGGCCATCTGAAGCCAATATTGCCAAATTATAAGTACTGTTATATCAGATGTAATTTTAAAACCGGTTCAGTCAGATTTAGTATGTGCCACCTTATATTCTGGCCAAATTTCAGCATTATAGACCAACATTTGGTACTGGTTTGGTGTAATTTACATGTATTTTTGACCATTTTTACAGCAATATATGGGTGAAATAATTTATTGTCAGAGATGTAATGCTCCAAATGGGCCTAATATATCCTCAATTATTGTTAAAACATATGCAAAATTAAAGAAGAGCTTCAGATTGGTTGTATAAGGATATACCTGATATTTCCTAATTTGAGGGGGGCTGAGCCTGGCCCCAAACCCCGGAAAATTGAAATTTTTAATTGGTTTCCTGAGTAAGTCAAGCCAATACAATATCAATGTCTGATATGAACTGAGTTTCCTGTGAAAATCTGAGCCAGATTGATGAAGTTTAAGTGGGGTTTTGGACTGATGTGCCATATGATCACCCCCTCGATACCTGCACTTCCAATACATGTATTTTGGACCAGTTATGTATTTCTTAAGGAATATTCTTGTGCAATCTCATTTAGTGGCGCCAGCTCTAGCAAACAATATGGTTTTCAGCCTTAGATTTGTCTTACATTGCCAAATTTTAGTATATCTTAATGCAGCCCCACAGAAGCGAATTTGGGGCCATCTGAAGCCAATATTGCCAAATTATAAGTACTGTTATATCAGATGTAATTTTAAAACCGGTTCAGTCAGATTTAGTATGTGCCACCTTATATTCTAGCCAAATTTCAGCATTATAGACCAACATTTGGTACTGGTTTGGTGTAATTTACATGTATTTTTGACCATTTTTACAGCAATATATGGGTGAAATAATTTATTTTCAGAGATGTAATGCTCCAAATGGGCCTAATATATCCTCAATTATTGTTAAAACATATGCAAAATTAAAGAAGAGCTTCAGATTGGTTGTATAAGGATATACCTGATATTTCCTAATTTGAGGGGGGCTGAGCCTGGCCTCAAATCCCGGAAAATTGAAATTTTTAATTGGTTTCCTGAGTAAGTCAAGCCAATACAATATCAATGTCTGATATGAACTGAGTTTCCTGTGAAAATCTGAGCCAGATTGATGAAGTTTAAGTGGGGTTTTGGACTGATGTGCCATATGATCACCCCCTCGATACCTGCACTTCCAATACATGTATTTTGGACCAGTTATGTATTTCTTAAGGAATATTCTTGTGGAATCTCATTAAGTGGCGCCAGCTCTAGCAAAAAAATATGGTTTTCAGCCTTAGATTTGTCTTACTTTGCCAAATTTAAGTATATCTTAATGCAGCCCCACAGAAGCGAATTTGGGGCCATCTGAAGCCAATATTGCCAAATTATAAGTACTGTTATATCAGATGTAATTTTAAAACCGGTTCAGTCAGATTTAGTATGTGCCACCTTATATTCTGGCCAAATTTCAGCATTATAGACCAACATTTGGTACTGGTTTGGTGTAATTTACATGTATTTTTGACCATTTTTACAGCAATATATGGGTGAAATAATTTATTTTCAGAGATGTAATACTCCAAATGGGCCTAATATATCCTCAATTATTGTTAAAACATATGCAAAATTAAAGAAGAGCTTCAGATTGGTTGTATGAGATATACCTGATATTTCCTAATTTGAGGGGGGCTGAGCCTGGCCCCAAACCCCGGAAAATTGAAATTTTTAATTGGTTTCCTGAGTAAGTCAAGCCAATACAATATCAATGTCTGATATGAACTGAGTTTCCTGTGAAAATCTGAGCCAGATTGATGAAGTTTAAGTGGGGTTTTGGACTGATGTGCCATATGATCACCCCCTCGATACCTGCACTTCCAATACATGTATTTTGGACCAGTTATATATTTCTTAAGGAATATTCTTGTACAATCTCATTTAGTGGCGCCAGCTCTAGCAAACAATATGGTTTTCAGCCTTAGATTTGTCTTACTTTGCCAAATTTAAGTATATCTTAATGCAGCCCCACAGAAGCGAATTTGGGGCCATCTGAAGCCAATATTGCCAAATTATAAGTACTATTATATCAGATGTAATTTTAAAACCGGTTCAGTCAGAATTAGTATGTGCCACCTTATATTCTGGCCAAATTTCAGCATTATAGACCAACATTTGGTACTGGTTTGGTGTAATTTACATGTATTTTTGACCATTTTTACAGCAATATATGGGTGAAATAATTTATTTTCAGAGATGTAATATTCCAAATGGGCCTAATATATCCTCAATTATTGTTAAAACATATGCAAAATTAAAGAAGAGCTTCAGATTGGTTGTATAAGGATATACCTGATATTTCCTAATTTGAGGGGGGCTGAGCCTGGCCCCAAACCCCGGAAAATTGAAATTTTTAATTGGTTTCCTGAGTAAGTCAAGCCAATACAATATCAATGTCTGATATGAACTGAGTTTCCTGTGAAAATCTGAGCCAGATTGATGAAGTTTAAGTGGGGTTTTGGACTGATGTGCCATATGATCACCCCCATCGATACCTGCACTTCCAATACATGTATTTTGGATCAGTTATGTATTTCTTAAGGAATATTCTTGTGGAATCTCATTTAGTGGCGCCAGCTCTAGCAAACAATATGGTTTTCGGCCTTAGATTTGTCTTACTTTGCCAAATTGAACTATATCTTAATGCAGCCCCACAGAAGCGAATTTGGGGCCATCTGAAGCCAATATTGCCAAATTATAAGTACTGTTATATCAGATGTAATTTTAACACCGGTTCAGTCAGATTTTGCATGTGCCACCTTATATTCTGGCCAAATTTCAGCATTATAGACCAACATTTGGTACTGGTTTGGTGTAATTTACATGTATTTTTGACTATTTTTACAGCAATATATGGGTAAAATAATTTATTTTCAGAGATGTAATGCTCCAAATGGGCCTAATATATCCTCAATTATTGTTAAAACATATGCAAAATTAAAGAAGAGCTTCAGATTGGTTGTATAAGGATATACCTGATATTTCCTAATTTGAGGGGGGCTGAGCCTGGCCCCAAACCCCGGAAAATTGAAATTTTTAATTGGTTTCCTGAGTAAGTCAAGCCAATACAATATCAATGTCTGATATGCACTGAGTTTCCTGTGAAAATCTGAGCCAGATTGATGAAGTTTAAGTGGGGTTTTGGACTGATGTGCCATATGATCACCCCCTCGATACCTGCACTTCCAATACATGTATTTTGGACCAGTTATGTATTTCTTAAGGAATATTCTTGTGGAATCTCATTTAGTGGCGCCAGCTCTAGCAAAAAATATGGTTTTCAGCCTTAGATTTGTCTTACTTTGCCAAATTTAAGTATATCTTAATGCAGCCCCACAGAAGCGAATTTGGGGCCATCTGAAGCCAATATTGCCAAATTATAAGTACTGTTATATCAGATGTAATTTTAAAACCGGTTCAGTCAGATTTAGTATGTGCCACCTTAATTATATTCTGGCCAAATTTCAGCATTATAGACCAACATTTGGTACTGGTTTGGTGTAATTTACATGTATTTTTGACCATTTTTACAGCAATATATGGGTGAAATAATTTATTTTCAGAGATGTAATACTCCAAATGGGCCTAATATATCCTCAATTATTGTTAAAACATATGCAAAATTAAAGAAGAGCTTCAGATTGGTTGTATAAGGATATACCTGATATTTCCTAATTTGAGGGGGGCTGAGCCTGGCCCCAAACCCCGGAAAATTGAAATTTTTAATTGGTTTCCTGAGTAAGTCAAGCCAATACAATATCAATGTCTGATATGAACTGAGTTTCCTGTGAAAATCTGAGCCAGATTGATGAAGTTTAAGTGGGGTTTTGGACTGATGTGCCATATGATCACCCCCATCGATACCTGCACTTCCAATACATGTATTTTGGACCAGTTATGTATTTCTTAAGGAATATTCTTGTGCAATCTCATTTAGTGGCGCCAGCTCTAGCAAACAATATGGTTTTCAGCCTTAGATTTGTCTTACATTGCCAAATTTTAGTATATCTTAATGCAGCCCCACAGAAGCGAATTTGGGGCCATCTGAAGCCAATATTGCCAAATTATAAGTACTGTTATATCAGATGTAATTTTAAAACCGGTTCAGTCAGATTTAGTATGTGCCACCTTATATTCTGGCCAAATTTCAGCATTATAGACCAACATTTGGTACTGGTTTGGTGTAATTTACATGTATTTTTGACCATTTTTACAGCAATATATGGGTGAAATAATTTATTTTCAGAGATGTAATGCTCCAAATGGGCCTAATATATCCTCAATTATTGTTAAAACATATGCAAAATTAAAGAAGAGCTTCAGATTGGTTGTATAAGGATATACCTGATATTTCCTAATTTGAGGGGGGCTGAGCCTGGCCCCAAACCCCGGAAAATTGAAATTTTTAATTGGTTTCCTGAGTAAGTCAAGCCAATACAATATCAATGTCTGATATGAACTGAGTTTCCTGTGAAAATCTGAGCCAGATTGATGAAGTTTAAGTGGGGTTTTGGACTGATGTGCCATATGATCACCCCCTCGATACCTGCACTTCCAATACATATATTTTGGACCAGTTATGTATTTCTTAAGGAATATTCTTGTGGAATCTCATTTAGTGGCGCCAGCTCTAGCAAAAAAATATGGTTTTCAGCCTTAGATTTGTCTTACTTTGCCAAATTTAAGTATATCTTAATGCAGCCCCACAGAAGCGAATTTGGGGCCATCTGAAGACAATATTGCCAAATTATAAGTACTGTTATATCAGATGTAATTTTAACACCGGTTCAGTCAGATTTAGCATGTGCCACCTTATATTCTGGCCAAATTTCAGCATTATAGACCAACATTTGGTACTGGTTTGGTGTAATTTACATGTATTTTTGACTATTTTTACAGCAATATATGGGTAAAATAATTTATTTTCAGAGATGTAATGCTCCAAATGGGCCTAATATATCCTCAATTATTGTTAAAACATATGCAAAATTAAAGAAGAGCTTCAGATTGGTTGTATAAGGATATACCTGATATTTCCTAATTTGAGGGGGGCTGAGCCTGGCCCCAAACCCGGGAAAATTGAAATTTTTAATTGGTTTCCTGAGTAAGTCAAGCCAATACAATATCAATGTCTGATATGAACTGAGTTTCCTGTGAAAATCTGAGCCAGATTGATGAAGTTTAAGTGGGGTTTTGGACTGATGTGCCATATGATCACCCCCATCGATACCTGCACTTCCAATACATATATTTTGGACCAGTTATGTATTTCTTAAGGAATATTCTTGTGGAATCTGATTTAGTGGCGCCAGCTCTAGCAAACAATATGGTTTTCAGCCTTAGATTTGTCTTACTTTGCCAAATTTAAGTATATCTTAATACAGCCCCACAGAAGCGAATTTGGGGCCATCTGAAGCCAATATTGCCAAATTATAAGTACTGTTTTATCAGATCAGTGGCCCATTTACAGTGATACAAGCAGGTGGGGTTTATATATTTATTAGCTTTTCTATGTTATCAATCTAACCTTTGTACACAATCAGACAAACAATAGAGTTAACATTAAAGTCACTTTGAGGTGACCTTATATACACTAAAATGATTATACATCAACACAGCACGTGACACTACGTGCCCTGACATTTTAAACTTTGACAGTCACTTAAGGTGACCATAAATTGAAATTTATGCAGTTACATTACAGTCCCTTTTAAGGTGACCTTATATATCAAATCACTTTATATTAACACAGCACGTGACACGACGTGCCCTGACATTTACTTTGACAGTCACTTAGGGTGACCATAAACTGACATTTAGCTTTAAGTAAAATTAGGATATGTATAAACCTTAAAGTGGAGGTTGGGAGTTTTTTAGATGAAATTTGAAGAGTTAAGATAATCTTAATCTGAGAAATCAATGATAAGAGGGTGACTTAGGGTGACCCTAAAGTAAGATGTTAAAATGGTAGTTAGGGTAGCCATAAGGTGACCCTAAGACAATTGATTTTGTGGGATAGTGAGAGTACATCTTACTGATGTTAAGATTTGTGTGAATGAGGAAAAACTTAAAGTGAAGTTTAAGAAATTGATTTTAGATTTAGAGTAGTTGTAGGTCAGAGGTAAGCTGCAGTATGAGGAGTAGAAAGAAAACCCCCATTTGAATGGCCAAATTAAGGCGGCCTCAGATAGATAATGTTAACTAAAATAGTAAAAGATAAGTTCAAGTTATATAACCAACTCGCCAGATTTAACAGGATAAAACACAATAAAACAAAGTACATGTAAATACAATACAGATAAAATGAATTAATATATGAGTATAATATATATAAGCATCTTGTGCCTAGGGGCAGGCACTAGCTCATGATTGAGACTCCTTACTGGACTGAGCAATACAGCCCCCTTATCTCAGACTGGAACACCCTACTTGACTTCCGGACGCCGCGGCTGCCCCCAGCCACAAGATACATGTGATTTAAAAGAAAATCTTGCTTACAGAAATAAGTTACGTATCAATGGTTGCATCATGGCTGTATTACTTGTATTCAGACTAAGACAATTATATTGCTGCTGAGCAGGAAGAGACAGTCGCACTACATGAGACAAATTAAAACTTTACTGATTTTATTTGTAGAAATATTATGTCCTTTGGACCAGAAGCAGGGCCACAGCAGCCCCTCAACAACTGTGAGAACCAAATCTTCTGGCAAGTTAAGGAAGTGCAGAAGGTGCGACATGTCCGACCTCTCCATGGCCGTTGGTTATGACTTGGAGCATTGCCACCAGGATGCAGCTTTCTGTCTATTCACGTTTTATTCATGTATTATCTGAAAATAAACTACACCAGCAGAATATGTTTCATTATGTACAGGCCTCAGTGAGGCAAATGATACATACAAATGACCTAAGCCTAAACCCCTACCTTGGGCCTTGGGTGGGTTTAGGGAAGCTTTTGATTTTATAAAAGGGGTGTTTCCCCGTTGAAAACTTAAAAGTTAATGAAAATGGCTGCCTTCGGCGGGAGTATGAAGTTCAAAGGTCATGACCCCATTATTTACAGGAAGGTTACATAAACAAGAATATTTTTTGCCATCGCCACTGACAGTTCAGACACCCACCATGCCTGACCAACACAGTGGCCCATTTACAGTGATACAAGCAGGTGGGGTTTATATATTTATTAGCTTTTCTATGTTATCAATCTAACCTTTGTACACAATCAGACAAACAATAGAGTTAACATTAAAGTCACTTTGAGGTGACCTTATATACACTAAAATGATTATACATCAACACAGCACGTGACACTACGTGCCCTGACATTTTAAACTTTGACAGTCACTTAAGGTGACCATAAATTGAAATTTATACAGTTACATTACAGTCCCTTTTAAGGTGACCTTATATATCAAATCACTTTATATTAACACAGCACGTGACACGACGTGCCCTGACATTTACTTTGACAGTCACTTAGGGTGACCATAAACTGACATTTAGCTTTAAGTAAAATTAGGATATGTATAAACCTTAAAGTGGAGATTGGGAGTTTTTTAGATGAAATTTGAAGAGTTAAGATAATCTTAATCTGAGAAATCAATGATAAGAGGGTGACTTAGGGTGACCCTAAAGTAAGATGTTAAAATGGTAGTTAGGGTAGCCATAAGGTGACCCTAAGACAATTGATTTTGTGGGATAGTGAGAGTACATCTTACTGATGTTAAGATTTGTGTGAATGAGGAAAAACTTAAAGTGAAGTTTAAGAAATTGATTTTAGATTTAGAGTAGTTGTAGGTCAGAGGTATGTGCCACCTTATATTCTGGCCAAATTTCAGCATTATAGACCAACATTTGGTACTGGTTTGGTGTAATTTACATGTATTTTTAACCATTTTTACAGCAATATATGGGTGAAATAATTTATTTTCAGAGATGTAATGCTCCAAATGGGCCTAATATATCCTCAATTATTGTTAAAACATATGCAAAATTAAAGAAGAGCTTCAGATTGGTTGTATAAGGATATACCTGATATTTCCTAATTTGAGGGGGGCTGAGCCTGGCCCCAAACCCCGGAAAATTGAAATTTTTAATTGGTTTCCTGAGTAAGTCAAGCCAATACAATATCAATGTCTGATATGAACTGAGTTTCCTGTGAAAATCTGAGCCAGATTGATGAAGTTTAAGTGGGGCTTTGGACTGATGTGCCATATGATCACCCCCATCGATGCCTGCACTTCCAATACATGTATTTTGGACCAGTTATGTATTTCTTAAGGAATATTCTTGTGGAATCTCATTTAGTGGCGCCAGCTCTAGCAAACAATATGGTTTTCAGCCTTAGATTTGTCTTACTTTGCCAAATTTAAGTATATCTTAATGCAGCCCCACAGAAGCGAATTTGGGGCCATCTGAAGCCAATATTGCCAAATTATAAGTACTGTTATATCAGATGTAATTTTAAAACCGGTTCAGTCAGATTTAGTATGTGCCACCTTATATTCTGGCCAAATTTCAGCATTATAGACCAACATTTGGTACTGATTTGGTGTAATTTACATGTATTTTTGACCATTTTTACAGCAATATATGGGTGAAATAATTTATTTTCAGAGATGTAATACTCCAAATGGGCCTAATATATCCTCAATTATTGTTAAAACATATGCAAAATTAAAGAAGAGCTTCAGATTGGTTGTATGAGATATACCTGATATTTCCTAATTTGAGGGGGGCTGAGCCTGGCCCCAAACCCCGGAAAATTGAAATTTTTAATTGGTTTCCTGAGTAAGTCAAGCCAATACAATATCAATGTCTGATATGAACTGAGTTTCCTGTGAAAATCTGAGCCAGATTGATGAAGTTTAAGTGGGGTTTTGGACTGATGTGCCATATGATCACCCCCTCGATACCTGCACTTCCAATACATGTATTTTGGACCAGTTATGTATTTCTTAAGGAATATTCTTGTGCAATCTCATTTAGTGGCGCCAGCTCTAGCAAACAATATGGTTTTCAGCCTTAGATTTGTCTTACTTTGCCAAATTTAAGTATATCTTAATGCAGCCCCACAGAAGCGAATTTGGGGCCATCTGAAGCCAATATTGCCAAATTATAAGTACTATTATATCAGATGTAATTTTAAAACCGGTTCAGTCAGATTTACTATGTGCCACCTTATATTCTGGCCAAATTTCAGCATTATAGACCAACATTTGGTACTGGTTTGGTGTAATTTACATGTATTTTTGACCATTTTTACAGCAATATATGGGTGAAATAATTTATTTTCAGAGATGTAATATTCCAAATGGGCCTAATATATCCTCAATTATTGTTAAAACATATGCAAAATTAAAGAAGAGCTTCAGATTGGTTGTATAAGGATATACCTGATATTTCCTAATTTGAGGGGGGCTGAGCCTGGCCCCAAACCCCGGAAAATTGAAATTTTTAATTGGTTTCCTGAGTAAGTCAAGCCAATACAATATCAATGTCTGATATGAACTGAGTTTCCTGTGAAAATCTGAGCCAGATTGATGAAGTTTAAGTGGGGTTTTGGACTGATGTGCCATATGATCACCCCCATCGATACCTGCACTTCCAATACATGTATTTTGGACCAGTTATGTATTTCTTAAGGAATATTCTTGTGGAATCTCATTTAGTGGCGCCAGCTCTAGCAAACAATATGGTTTTCAGCCTTAGATTTGTCTTACTTTGCCAAATTGAACTATATCTTAATGCAGCCCCACAGAAGCGAATTTGGGGCCATCTGAAGCCAATATTGCCAAATTATAAGTACTGTTATATCAGATGTAATTTTAACACCGGTTCAGTCAGATTTAGCATGTGCCACCTTATATTCTGGCCAAATTTCAGCATTATAGACCAACATTTGGTACTGGTTTGGTGTAATTTACATGTATTTTTGACTATTTTTACAGCAATATATGGGTAAAATAATTTATTTTCAGAGATGTAATGCTCCAAATGGGCCTAATATATCCTCAATTATTGTTAAAACATATGCAAAATTAAAGAAGAGCTTCAGATTGGTTGTATAAGGATATACCTGATATTTCCTAATTTGAGGGGGGCTGAGCCTGGCCCCAAACCCCGGAAAATTGAAATTTTTAATTGGTTTCCTGAGTAAGTCAAGCCAATACAATATCAATGTCTGATATGCACTGAGTTTCCTGTGAAAATCTGAGCCAGATTGATGAAGTTTAAGTGGGGTTTTGGACTGATGTGCCATATGATCACCCCCTCGATACCTGCACTTCCAATACATGTATTTTGGACCAGTTATGTATTTCTTAAGGAATATTCTTGTGGAATCTCATTTAGTGGCGCCAGCTCTAGCAAAAAATATGGTTTTCAGCCTTAGATTTGTCTTACTTTGCCAAATTTAAGTATATCTTAATGCAGCCCCACAGAAGCGAATTTGGGGCCATCTGAAGCCAATATTGCCAAATTATAAGTACTGTTATATCAGATGTAATTTTAAAACCGGTTCAGTCAGATTTAGTATGTGCCACCTTAATTATATTCTGGCCAAATTTCAGCATTATAGACCAACATTTGGTACTGGTTTGGTGTAATTTACATGTATTTTTGACCATTTTTACAGCAATATATGGGTGAAATAATTTATTTTCAGAGATGTAATGCTCCAAATGGGCCTAATATATCCTCAATTATTGTTAAAACATATGCAAAATTAAAGAAGAGCTTCAGATTGGTTGTATAAGGATATACCTGATATTTCCTAATTTGAGGGGGGCTGAGCCTGGCCCCAAACCCCGGAAAATTGAAATTTTTAATTGGTTTCCTGAGTAAGTCAAGCCAATACAATATCAATGTCTGATATGCACTGAGTTTCCTGTGAAAATTTGAGCCAGATTGATGAAGTTTAAGTGGGGTTTTGGACTGATGTGCCATATGATCACCCCCTCGATACCTGCACTTCCAATACATGTATTTTGGACCAGTTATGTATTTCTTAAGGAATATTCTTGTGGAATCTCATTTAGTGGCGCCAGCTCTAGCACAAAAATATGGTTTTCAGCCTTAGATTTGTCTTACTTTGCGAAATTTAAGTATATCTTAATGCAGCCCCACAGAAGCGAATTTGGGGCCATCTGAAGCCAATATTGCCAAATTATAAGTACTGTTATATCAGATGTAATTTTAAAACCGGTTCAGTCACATTTAGTATGTGCCACCTTATATTCTGGCCAAATTTCAGCATTATAGACCAACATTTGGTACTGGTTTGGTGTAATTTACATGTATTTTTGACCATTTTTACAGCAATATATGGGTGAAATAATTTATTTTCAGAGATGTAATACTCCAAATGGGCCTAATATATCCTCAATTATTGTTAAAACATATGCAAAATTAAAGAAGAGCTTCAGATTGGTTGTATAAGGATATACCTGATATTTCCTAATTTGAGGGGGGCTGAGCCTGGCCCCAAACCCCGGAAAATTGAAATTTTTAATTGGTTTCCTGAGTAAGTCAAGCCAATACAATATCAATGTCTGATATGAACTGAGTTTCCTGTGAAAATCTGAGCCAGATTGATGAAGTTTAAGTGGGGTTTTGGACTGATGTGCCATATGATCACCCCCATCGATACCTGCACTTCCAATACATGTATTTTGGACCAGTTATGTATTTCTTAAGGAATATTCTTGTGCAATCTCATTTAGTGGCGCCAGCTCTAGCAAACAATATGGTTTTCAGCCTTAGATTTGTCTTACATTGCCAAATTTTAGTATATCTTAATGCAGCCCCACAGAAGCGAATTTGGGGCCATCTGAAGCCAATATTGCCAAATTATAAGTACTGTTATATCAGATGTAATTTTAAAACCGGTTCAGTCAGATTTAGTATGTGCCACCTTATATTCTGGCCAAATTTCAGCATTATAGACCAACATTTGGTACTGGTTTGGTGTAATTTACATGTATTTTTGACCATTTTTACAGCAATATATGGGTGAAATAATTTATTTTCAGAGATGTAATGCTCCAAATGGGCCTAATATATCCTCAATTATTGTTAAAACATATGCAAAATTAAAGAAGAGCTTCAGATTGGTTGTATAAGGATATACCTGATATTTCCTAATTTGAGGGGGGCTGACCCTGGCCCCAAACCGCGGAAAATTGAAATATTTAATTGGTTTCCTGAGTAAGTCAAGCCAATACAATATCAATGTCTGATATGAACTGAGTTTCCTGTGAAAATCTGAGCCAGATTGATGAAGTTTAAGTGGGGTTTTGGACTGATGTGCCATATGATCACCCCCATCGATACCTGCACTTCCAATACATGTATTTTGGACCAGTTATGTATTTCTTAAGGAATATTCTTGTGGAATCTCATTTAGTGGCGCCAGCTCTAGCAAACAATATGGTTTTCAGCCTTAGATTTGTCTTACTTTGCCAAATTGAACTATATCTTAATGCAGCCCCACAGAAGTGAATTTGGGGCCATCTGAAGCCAATATTGCCAAATTATAAGTACTGTTATATCAGATGTAATTTTAACACCGGTTCAGTCAGATTTAGCATGTGCCACCTTATATTCTGGCCACATTTCAGCATTATAGACCAACATTTGGTACTGGTTTGGTGTAATTTACATGTATTTTTGACTATTTTTACAGCAATATATGGGTAAAATAATTTATTTTCAGAGATGTAATGCTCCAAATGGGCCTAATATATCCTCAATTATTGTTAAAACATATGCAAAATTAAAGAAGAGCTTCAGATTGGTTGTATAAGGATATACCTGATATTTCCTAATTTGAGGGGGGCTGAGCCTGGCCCCAAACCCCGGAAAATTGAAATTTTTAATTGGTTTCCTGAGTAAGTCAAGCCAATACAATATCAATGTCTGATATGCACTGAGTTTCCTGTGAAAATCTGAGCCAGATTGATGAAGTTTAAGTGGGGTTTTGGACTGATGTGCCATATGATCACCCCCTCGATACCTGCACTTCCAATACATGTATTTTGGACCAGTTATGTATTTCTTAAGGAATATTCTTGTGGAATCTCATTTAGTGGCGCCAGCTCTAGCAAAAAATATGGTTTTCAGCCTTAGATTTGTCTTACTTTGCCAAATTTAAGTATATCTTAATGCAGCCCCACAGAAGCGAATTTGGGGCCATCTGAAGCCAATATTGCCAAATTATAAGTACTGTTATATCAGATGTAATTTTAAAACCGGTTCAGTCAGATTTAGTATGTGCCACCTTAATTATATTCTGGCCAAATTTCAGCATTATAGACCAACATTTGGTACTGGTTTGGTGTAATTTACATGTATTTTTGACCATTTTTACAGCAATATATGGGTGAAATAATTTATTTTCAGAGATTTAATGCTCCAAATGGGCCTAATATATCCTCAATTATTGTTAAAACATATGCAAAATTAAAGAAGAGCTTGTGATTGGTTGTATAAGGATATACCTGATATTTCCTAATTTGAGGGGGGCTGAGCCTGGCCCCAAACCCCGGAAAATTGAAATTTTTAATTGGTTTCCTGAGTAAGTCAAGCCAATACAATATCAATGTCTGATATGCACTGAGTTTCCTGTGAAAATTAGAGCCAGATTGATGAAGTTTAAGTGGGGTTTTGGACTGATGTGCCATATGATCACCCCCTCGATACCTGCACTTCCAATACATGTATTTTGGACCAGTTATGTATTTCTTAAGGAATATTCTTGTGGAATCTCATTTAGTGGCGCCAGCTCTAGCACAAAAATATGGTTTTCAGCCTTAGATTTGTCTTACTTTGCCAAATTTAAGTATATCTTAATGCAGCCCCACAGAAGCGAATTTGGGGCCATCTGAAGCCAATATTGCCAAATTATAAGTACTGTTATATCAGATGTAATTTTAAAACCGGTTCAGTCACATTTAGTATGTGCCACCTTATATTCTGGCCAAATTTCAGCATTATAGACCAACATTTGGTACTGGTTTGGTGTAATTTACATGTATTTTTGACCATTTTTACAGCAATATATGGGTGAAATAATTTATTTTCAGAGATGTAATACTCCAAATGGGCCTAATATATCCTCAATTATTGTTAAAACATATGCAAAATTAAAGAAGAGCTTCAGATTGGTTGTATAAGGATATACCTGATATTTCCTAATTTGAGGGGGGCTGAGCCTGGCCCCAAACCCCGGAAAATTGAAATTTTTAATTGGTTTCCTGAGTAAGTCAAGCCAATACAATATCAATGTCTGATATGAACTGAGTTTCCTGTGAAAATCTGAGCCAGATTGATGAAGTTTAAGTGGGGTTTTGGACTGATGTGCCATATGATCACCCCCATCGATACCTGCACTTCCAATACATGTATTTTGGACCAGTTATGTATTTCTTAAGGAATATTCTTGTGCAATCTCATTTAGTGGCGCCAGCTCTAGCAAACAATATGGTTTTCAGCCTTAGATTTGTCTTACATTGCCAAATTTTAGTATATCTTAATGCAGCCCCACAGAAGCGAATTTGGGGCCATCTGAAGCCAATATTGCCAAATTATAAGTACTGTTATATCAGATGTAATTTTAAAACCGGTTCAGTCAGATTTAGTATGTGCCACCTTATATTCTGGCCAAATTTCAGCATTATAGACCAACATTTGGTACTGGTTTGGTGTAATTTACATGTATTTTTGACCATTTTTACAGCAATATATGGGTGAAATAATTTATTTTCAGAGATGTAATGCTCCAAATGGGCCTAATATATCCTCAATTATTGTTAAAACATATGCAAAATTAAAGAAGAGCTTCAGATTGGTTGTATAAGGATATACCTGATATTTCCTAATTTGAGGGGGGCTGACCCTGGCCCCAAACCGCGGAAAATTGAAATATTTAATTGGTTTCCTGAGTAAGTCAAGCCAATACAATATCAATGTCTGATATGAACTGAGTTTCCTGTGAAAATCTGAGCCAGATTGATGAAGTTTAAGTGGGGTTTTGGACTGATGTGCCATATGATCACCCCCTCGATACCTGCACTTCCAATACATGTATTTTGGACCAGTTATGTATTTCTTAAGGAATATTCTTGTGGAATCTCATTTAGTGGCGCCAGCTCTAGCAAAAAAATATGGTTTTCAGCCTTAGATTTGTCTTACTTTGCCAAATTTAAGTATATCTTAATGCAGCCCCACAGAAGCGAATTTGGGGCCATCTGAAGACAATATTGCCAAATTATAAGTACTGTTATATCAGATGTAATTTTAACACCGGTTCAGTCAGATTTAGCATGTGCCACCTTATATTCTGGCGAAATTTCATCATTATAGACCAACATTTGGTACTGGTTTGGTGTAATTTACATGTATTTTTGACTATTTTTACAGCAATATATGGGTAAAATAATTTATTTTCAGAGATGTAATGCTCCAAATGGGCCTAATATATCCTCAATTATTGTTAAAACATATGCAAAATTAAAGAAGAGCTTCAGATTGGTTGTATAAGGATATACCTGATATTTCCTAATTTGAGGGGGGCTGAGCCTGGCCCCAAACCCGGGAAAATTGAAATTTTTAATTGGTTTCCTGAGTAAGTCAAGCCAATACAATATCAATGTCTGATATGAACTGAGTTTCCTGTGAAAATCTGAGCCAGATTGATGAAGTTTAAGTGGGGTTTTGGACTGATGTGCCATATGATCACCCCCATCGATACCTGCACTTCCAATACATGTATTTTGGACCAGTTATGTATTTCTTAAGGAATATTCTTGTGGAATCTCATTAAGTGGCGCCAGCTCTAGCAAAAAAATATGGTTTTCAGCCTTAGATTTGTCTTACTTTGCCAAATTTAAGTATATCTTAATGCAGCCCCACAGAAGCGAATTTGGGGCCATCTGAAGCCAATATTGCCAAATTATAAGTACTGTTATATCAGATGTAATTTTAAAACCGGTTCAGTCAGATTTAGTATGTGCCACCTTATATTCTGGCCAAATTTCAGCATTATAGACCAACATTTGGTACTGGTTTGGTGTAATTTACATGTATTTTTGACCATTTTTACAGCAATATATGGGTGAAATAATTTATTTTCAGAGATGTAATACTCCAAATGGGCCTAATATATCCTCAATTATTGTTAAAACATATGCAAAATTAAAGAAGAGCTTCAGATTGGTTGTATAAGGATATACCTGATATTTCCTAATTTGAGGGGGGCTGAGCCTGGCCCCAAACCCCGGAAAATTGAAATTTTTAATTGGTTTCCTGAGTAAGTCAAGCCAATACAATATCAATGTCTGATATGAACTGAGTTTCCTGTGAAAATCTGAGCCAGATTGATGAAGTTTAAGTGGGGTTTTGGACTGATGTGCCATATGATCACCCCCATCGATACCTGCACTTCCAATACATGTATTTTGGACCAGTTATGTATTTCTTAAGGAATATTCTTGTGGAATCTCATTTAGTGGCGCCAGCTCTAGCAAACAATATGGTTTTCAGCCCTAGATTTGTCTTACTTTGCCAAATTGAACTATATCTTAATGCAGCCCCACAGAAGCGAATTTGGGGCCATCTGAAGCCAATATTGCCAAATTATAAGTACTGTTATATCAGATGTAATTTTAACACCGGTTCAGTCAGATTTAGCATGTGCCACCTTATATTCTGGCCAAATTTCAGCATTATAGACCAACATTTGGTACTGGTTTGGTGTAATTTACATGTATTTTTGACTATTTTTACAGCAATATATGGGTAAAATAATTTATTTTCAGAGATGTAATGCTCCAAATGGGCCTAATATATCCTCAATTATTGTTAAAACATATGCAAAATTAAAGAAGAGCTTCAGATTGGTTGTATAAGGATATTCCTGATATTTCCTAATTTGAGGGGGGCTGAGCCTGGCCCCAAACCCCGGAAAATTGAAATTTTTAATTGGTTTCCTGAGTAAGTCAAGCCAATACAATATCAATGTCTGATATGAACTGAGTTTCCTGTGAAAATCTGAGCCAGATTGATGAAGTTTAAGTGGGGTTTTGGACTGATGTGCCATATGATCACCCCCTCGATACCTGCACTTCCAATACATGTATTTTGGACCAGTTATGTATTTCTTAAGGAATATTCTTGTGGAATCTCATTTAGTGGCGCCAGCTCTAGCAAAAAATATGGTTTTCAGCCTTAGATTTGTCTTACTTTGCCAAATTTAAGTATATCTTAATGCAGCCCCACAGAAGCGAATTTGGGGCCATCTGAAGCCAATATTGCCAAATTATAAGTACTGTTATATCAGATGTAATTTTAAAACCGGTTCAGTCAGATTTAGTATGTGCCACCTTAATTATATTCTGGCCAAATTTCAGCATTATAGACCAACATTTGGTACTGGTTTGGTGTAATTTACATGTATTTTTGACCATTTTTACAGCAATATATGGGTGAAATAATTTATTTTCAGAGATGTAATGCTCCAAATGGGCCTAATATATCCTCAATTATTGTTAAAACATATGCAAAATTAAAGAAGAGCTTCAGATTGGTTGTATAAGGATATGCCTGATATTTCCTAATTTGAGGGGGGCTGAGCCTGGCCCCAAACCCCGGAAAATTGAAATTTTTAATTGGTTTCCTGAGTAAGTCAAGCCAATACAATATCAATGTCTGATATGCACTGAGTTTCCTGTGAAAATTTGAGCCAGATTGATGAAGTTTAAGTGGGGTTTTGGACTGATGTGCCATATGATCACCCCCTCGATACCTGCACTTCCAATACATGTATTTTGGACCAGTTATGTATTTCTTAAGGAATATTCTTGTGGAATCTCATTTAGTGGCGCCAGCTCTAGCACAAAAATATGGTTTTCAGCCTTAGATTTGTCTTACTTTGCCAAATTTAAGTATATCTTAATGCAGCCCCACAGAAGCGAATTTGGGGCCATCTGAAGCCAATATTGCCAAATTATAAGTACTGTTATATCAGATGTAATTTTAAAACCGGTTCAGTCAGATTTAGTATGTGCCACCTTATATTCTGGCCAAATTTCAGCATTATAGACCAACATTTGGTACTGGTTTGGTGTAATTTACATGTATTTTTGACCATTTTTACAGCAATATATGGGTGAAATAATTTATTTTCAGAGATGTAATACTCCAAATGGGCCTAATATATCCTCAATTATTGTTAAAACATATGCAAAATTAAAGAAGAGCTTCAGATTGGTTGTATAAGGATATACCTGATATTTCCTAATTTGAGGGGGGCTGAGCCTGGCCTCAAACCCCGGAAAATTGAAATTTTTAATTGGTTTCCTGAGTAAGTCAAGCCAATACAATATCAATGTCTGATATGAACTGAGTTTCCTGTGAAAATCTGAGCCAGATTGATGAAGTTTAAGTGGGGTTTTGGACTGATGTGCCATATGATCACCCCCTCGATACCTGCACTTCCAATACATGTATTTTGGACCAGTTATGTATTTCTTAAGGAATATTCTTGTGCAATCTCATTTAGTGGCGCCAGCTCTAGCAAACAATATGGTTTTCAGCCTTAGATTTGTCTTACATTGCCAAATTTTAGTATATCTTAATGCAGCCCCACAGAAGCGAATTTGGGGCCATCTGAAGCCAATATTGCCAAATTATAAGTACTGTTATATCAGATGTAATTTTAAAACCGGTTCAGTCAGATTTAGTATGTGCCACCTTATATTCTAGCCAAATTTCAGCATTATAGACCAACATTTGGTACTGGTTTGGTGTAATTTACATGTATTTTTGACCATTTTTACAGCAATATATGGGTGAAATAATTTATTTTCAGAGATGTAATGCTCCAAATGGGCCTAATATATCCTCAATTATTGTTAAAACATATGCAAAATTAAAGAAGAGCTTCAGATTGGTTGTATAAGGATATACCTGATATTTCCTAATTTGAGGGGGGCTGAGCCTGGCCTCAAATCCCGGAAAATTGAAATTTTTAATTGGTTTCCTGAGTAAGTCAAGCCAATACAATATCAATGTCTGATATGAACTGAGTTTCCTGTGAAAATCTGAGCCAGATTGATGAAGTTTAAGTGGGGTTTTGGACTGATGTGCCATATGATCACCCCCTCGATACCTGCACTTCCAATACATGTATTTTGGACCAGTTATGTATTTCTTAAGGAATATTCTTGTGCAATCTCATTTAGTGGCGCCAGCTCTAGCAAACAATATGGTTTTCAGCCTTAGATTTGTCTTACTTTGCCAAATTTAAGTATATCTTAATGCAGCCCCACAGAAGCGAATTTGGGGCCATCTGAAGCCAATATTGCCAAATTATAAGTACTGTTATATCAGATGTAATTTTAAAACCGGTTCAGTCAGATTTAGTATGTGCCACCTTATATTCTGGCCAAATTTCAGCATTATAGACCAACATTTGGTACTGGTTTGGTGTAATTTACATGTATTTTTGATCATTTTTACAGCAATATATGGGTGAAATAATTTATTTTCAGAGATGTAATGCTCCAAATGGGCCTAATATATCCTCAATTATTGTTAAAACATATGCAAAATTAAAGAAGAGCTTCAGATTGGTTGTATAAGGATATACCTGATATTTCCTAATTTGAGGGGGGCTGAGCCTGGCCCCAAACCCCGGAAAATTGAAATTTTTAATTGGTTTCCTGAGTAAGTCAAGCCAATACAATATCAATGTCTGATATGAACTGAGTTTCCTGTGAAAATCTGAGCCAGATTGATGAAGTTTAAGTGGGGTTTTGGACTGATGTGCCATATGATCACCCCCTCGATACCTGCACTTCCAATACATGTATTTTGGACCAGTTATGTATTTCTTAAGGAATATTCTTGTGGAATCTCATTAAGTGGCGCCAGCTCTAGCAAAAAAATATGGTTTTCAGCCTTAGATTTGTCTTACTTTGCCAAATTTAAGTATATCTTAATGCAGCCCCACAGAAGCGAATTTGGGGCCATCTGAAGCCAATATTGCCAAATTATAAGTACTGTTATATCAGATGTAATTTTAAAACCGGTTCAGTCAGATTTAGTATGTGCCACCTTATATTCTGGCCAAATTTCAGCATTATAGACCAACATTTGGTACTGGTTTGGTGTAATTTACATGTATTTTTGACCATTTTTACAGCAATATATGGGTGAAATAATTTATTTTCAGAGATGTAATACTCCAAATGGGCCTAATATATCCTCAATTATTGTTAAAACATATGCAAAATTAAAGAAGAGCTTCAGATTGGTTGTATGAGATATACCTGATATTTCCTAATTTGAGGGGGGCTGAGCCTCGCCCCAAACCCCGGAAAATTGAAATTTTTAATTGGTTTCCTGAGTAAGTCAAGCCAATACAATATCAATGTCTGATATGAACTGAGTTTCCTGTGAAAATCTGAGCCAGATTGATGAAGTTTAAGTGGGGTTTTGGACTGATGTGCCATATGATCACCCCCTCGATACCTGCACTTCCAATACATGTATTTTGGACCAGTTATATATTTCTTAAGGAATATTCTTGTGCAATCTCATTTAGTGGCGCCAGCTCTAGCAAACAATATGGTTTTCAGCCTTAGATTTGTCTTACTTTGCCAAATTTAAGTATATCTTAATGCAGCCCCACAGAAGCGAATTTGGGGCCATCTGAAGCCAATATTGCCAAATTATAAGTACTATTATATCAGATGTAATTTTAAAACCGGTTCAGTCAGAATTAGTATGTGCCACCTTATATTCTGGCCAAATTTCAGCATTATAGACCAACATTTGGTACTGGTTTGGTGTAATTTACATGTATTTTTGACCATTTTTACAGCAATATATGGGTGAAATAATTTATTTTCAGAGATGTAATATTCCAAATGGGCCTAATATATCCTCAATTATTGTTAAAACATATGCAAAATTAAAGAAGAGCTTCAGATTGGTTGTATAAGGATATACCTGATATTTCCTAATTTGAGGGGGGCTGAGCCTGGCCCCAAACCCCGGAAAATTGAAATTTTTAATTGGTTTCCTGAGTAAGTCAAGCCAATACAATATCAATGTCTGATATGAACTGAGTTTCCTGTGAAAATCTGAGCCAGATTGATGAAGTTTAAGTGGGGTTTTGGACTGATGTGCCATATGATCACCCCCATCGATACCTGCACTTCCAATACATGTATTTTGGACCAGTTATGTATTTCTTAAGGAATATTCTTGTGGAATCTCATTTAGTGGCGCCAGCTCTAGCAAACAATATGGTTTTCGGCCTTAGATTTGTCTTACTTTGCCAAATTGAACTATATCTTAATGCAGCCCCACAGAAGCGAATTTGGGGCCATCTGAAGCCAATATTGCCAAATTATAAGTACTGTTATATCAGATGTAATTTTAACACCGGTTCAGTCAGATTTAGCATGTGCCACCTTATATTCTGGCCAAATTTCAGCATTATAGACCAACATTTGGTACTGGTTTGGTGTAATTTACATGTATTTTTGACTATTTTTACAGCAATATATGGGTAAAATAATTTATTTTCAGAGATGTAATGCTCCAAATGGGCCTAATATATCCTCAATTATTGTTAAAACATATGCAAAATTAAAGAAGAGCTTCAGATTGGTTGTATAAGGATATACCTGATATTTCCTAATTTGAGGGGGGCTGAGCCTGGCCCCAAACCCCGGAAAATTGAAATTTTTAATTGGTTTCCTGAGTAAGTCAAGCCAATACAATATCAATGTCTGATATGCACTGAGTTTCCTGTGAAAATCTGAGCCAGATTGATGAAGTTTAAGTGGGGTTTTGGACTGATGTGCCATATGATCACCCCCTCGATACCTGCACTTCCAATACATGTATTTTGGACCAGTTATGTATTTCTTAAGGAATATTCTTGTGGAATCTCATTTAGTGGCGCCAGCTCTAGCAAAAAATATGGTTTTCAGCCTTAGATTTGTCTTACTTTGCCAAATTTAAGTATATCTTAATGCAGCCCCACAGAAGCGAATTTGGGGCCATCTGAAGCCAATATTGCCAAATTATAAGTACTGTTATATCAGATGTAATTTTAAAACCGGTTCAGTCAGATTTAGTATGTGCCACCTTATTTATATTCTGGCCAAATTTCAGCATTATAGACCAACATTTGGTACTGGTTTGGTGTAATTTACATGTATTTTTGACCATTTTTACAGCAATATATGGGTGAAATAATTTATTTTCAGAGATGTAATACTCCAAATGGGCCTAATATATCCTCAATTATTGTTAAAACATATGCAAAATTAAAGAAGAGCTTCAGATTGGTTGTATAAGGATATACCTGATATTTCCTAATTTGAGGGGGGCTGAGCCTGGCCCCAAACCCCGGAAAATTGAAATTTTTAATTGGTTTCCTGAGTAAGTCAAGCCAATACAATATCAATGTCTGATATGAACTGAGTTTCCTGTGAAAATCTGAGCCAGATTGATGAAGTTTAAGTGGGGTTTTGGACTGATGTGCCATATGATCACCCCCATCGATACCTGCACTTCCAATACATGTATTTTGGACCAGTTATGTATTTCTTAAGGAATATTCTTGTGCAATCTCATTTAGTGGCGCCAGCTCTAGCAAACAATATGGTTTTCAGCCTTAGATTTGTCTTACATTGCCAAATTTTAGTATATCTTAATGCAGCCCCACAGAAGCGAATTTGGGGCCATCTGAAGCCAATATTGCCAAATTATAAGTACTGTTATATCAGATGTAATTTTAAAACCGGTTCAGTCAGATTTAGTATGTGCCACCTTAATTATATTCTGGCCAAATTTCAGCATTATAGACCAACATTTGGTACTGGTTTGGTGTAATTTACATGTATTTTTGACCATTTTTACAGCAATATATGGGTGAAATAATTTATTTTCAGAGATGTAATACTCCAAATGGGCCTAATATATCCTCAATTATTGTTAAAACATATGCAAAATTAAAGAAGAGCTTCAGATTGGTTGTATAAGGATATACCTGATATTTCCTAATTTGAGGGGGGCTGAGCCTGGCCCCAAACCCCGGAAAATTGAAATTTTTAATTGGTTTCCTGAGTAAGTCAAGCCAATACAATATCAATGTCTGATATGAACTGAGTTTCCTGTGAAAATCTGAGCCAGATTGATGAAGTTTAAGTGGGGTTTTGGACTGATGTGCCATATGATCACCCCCTCGATACCTGCACTTCCAATACATATATTTTGGACCAGTTATGTATTTCTTAAGGAATATTCTTGTGGAATCTCATTTAGTGGCGCCAGCTCTAGCAAAAAAATATGGTTTTCAGCCTTAGATTTGTCTTACTTTGCCAAATTTAACTATATCTTAATGCAGCCCCACAGAAGCGAATTTGGGGACATCTGAAGACAATATTGCCAAATTATAAGTACTGTTATATCAGATGTAATTTTAACACCGGTTCAGTCAGATTTAGCATGTGCCACCTTATATTCTGGCCAAATTTCAGCATTATAGACCAACATTTGGTACTGGTTTGGTGTAATTTACATGTATTTTTGACTATTTTTACAGCAATATATGGGTAAAATAATTTATTTTCAGAGATGTAATGCTCCAAATGGGCCTAATATATCCTCAATTATTGTTAAAACATATGCAAAATTAAAGAAGAGCTTCAGATTGGTTGTATAAGGATATACCTGATATTTCCTAATTTGAGGGGGGCTGAGCCTGGCCCCAAACCCGGGAAAATTGAAATTTTTAATTGGTTTCCTGAGTAAGTCAAGCCAATACAATATCAATGTCTGATATGAACTGAGTTTCCTGTGAAAATCTGAGCCAGATTGATGAAGTTTAAGTGGGGTTTTGGACTGATGTGCCATATGATCACCCCCATCGATACCTGCACTTCCAATACATATATTTTGGACCAGTTATGTATTTCTTAAGGAATATTCTTGTGGAATCTGATTTAGTGGCGCCAGCTCTAGCAAACAATATGGTTTTCAGCCTTAGATTTGTCTTACTTTGCCAAATTTAAGTATATCTTAATACAGCCCCACAGAAGCGAATTTGGGGCCATCTGAAGCCAATATTGCCAAATTATAAGTACTGTTTTATCAGATCAGTGGCCCATTTACAGTGATACAAGCAGGTGGGGTTTATATATTTATTAGCTTTTCTATGTTATCAATCTAACCTTTGTACACAATCAGACAAACAATAGAGTTAACATTAAAGTCACTTTGAGGTGACCTTATATACACTAAAATGATTATACATCAACACAGCACGTGACACTACGTGCCCTGACATTTTAAACTTTGACAGTCACTTAAGGTGACCATAAATTGAAATTTATGCAGTTACATTACAGTCCCTTTTAAGGTGACCTTATATATCAAATCACTTTATATTAACACAGCACGTGACACGACGTGCCCTGACATTTACTTTGACAGTCACTTAGGGTGACCATAAACTGACATTTAGCTTTAAGTAAAATTAGGATATGTATAAACCTTAAAGTGGAGGTTGGGAGTTTTTTAGATGAAATTTGAAGAGTTAAGATAATCTTAATCTGAGAAATCAATGATAAGAGGGTGACTTAGGGTGACCCTAAAGTAAGATGTTAAAATGGTAGTTAGGGTAGCCATAAGGTGACCCTAAGACAATTGATTTTGTGGGATAGTGAGAGTACATCTTACTGATGTTAAGATTTGTGTGAATGAGGAAAAACTTAAAGTGAAGTTTAAGAAATTGATTTTAGATTTAGAGTAGTTGTAGGTCAGAGGTATGTGCCACCTTATATTCTGGCCAAATTTCAGCATTATAGACCAACATTTGGTACTGGTTTGGTGTAATTTACATGTATTTTTAACCATTTTTACAGCAATATATGGGTGAAATAATTTATTTTCAGAGATGTAATGCTCCAAATGGGCCTAATATATCCTCAATTATTGTTAAAACATATGCAAAATTAAAGAAGAGCTTCAGATTGGTTGTATAAGGATATACCTGATATTTCCTAATTTGAGGGGGGCTGAGCCTGGCCCCAAACCCCGGAAAATTGAAATTTTTAATTGGTTTCCTGAGTAAGTCAAGCCAATACAATATCAATGTCTGATATGAACTGAGTTTCCTGTGAAAATCTGAGCCAGATTGATGAAGTTTAAGTGGGGTTTTGGACTGATGTGCCATATGATCACCCCCTCGATACCTGCACTTCCAATACATGTATTTTGGACCAGTTATGTATTTCTTAAGGAATATTCTTGTGCAATCTCATTTAGTGGCGCCAGCTCTAGCAAACAATATGGTTTTCAGCCTTAGATTTGTCTTACTTTGCCAAATTTAAGTATATCTTAATGCAGGCCAACAGAAGCGAATTTGGGGCCATCTGAAGCCAATATTGCCAAATTATAAGTACTATTATATCAGATGTAATTTTAAAACCGGTTCAGTCAGATTTAGTATGTGCCACCTTATATTCTGGCCAAATTTCAGCATTATAGACCAACATTTGGTACTGGTTTGGTGTAATTTACATGTATTTTTGACCATTTTTACAGCAATATATGGGTGAAATAATTTATTTTCAGAGATGTAATATTCCAAATGGGCCTAATATATCCTCAATTATTGTTAAAACATATGCAAAATTAAAGAAGACCTTCAGATTGGTTGTATAAGGATATACCTGATATTTCCTAATTTGAGGGGGGCTGAGCCTGGCCCCAAACCCCGGAAAATTGAAATTTTTAATTGGTTTCCTGAGTAAGTCAAGCCAATACAATATCAATGTCTGATATGAACTGAGTTTCCTGTGAAAATCTGAGCCAGATTGATGAAGTTTAAGTGGGGTTTTGGACTGATGTGCCATATGATCACCCCCATCGATACCTGCACTTCCAATACATGTATTTTGGATCAGTTATGTATTTCTTAAGGAATATTCTTGTGGAATCTCATTTAGTGGCGCCAGCTCTAGCAAACAATATGGTTTTCAGCCTTAGATTTGTCTTACTTTGCCAAATTGAACTATATCTTAATGCAGCCCCACAGAAGCGAATTTGGGGCCATCTGAAGCCAATATTGCCAAATTATAAGTACTGTTATATCAGATGTAATTTTAACACCGGTTCAGTCAGATTTAGCATGTGCCACCTTATATTCTGGCCAAATTTCAGCATTATAGACCAACATTTGGTACTGGTTTGGTGTAATTTACATGTATTTTTGACTATTTTTACAGCAATATATGGGTAAAATAATTTATTTTCAGAGATGTAATGCTCCAAATGGGCCTAATATATCCTCAATTATTGTTAAAACATATCCAAAATTAAAGAAGAGCTTCAGATTGGTTGTATAAGGATATACCTGATATTTCCTAATTTGAGGGGGGCTGAGCCTGGCCCCAAACCCCGGAAAATTGAAATTTTTAATTAGTTTCCTGAGTAAGTCAAGCCAATACAATATCAATGTCTGATATGCACTGAGTTTCCTGTGAAAATCTGAGCCAGATTGATGAAGTTTAAGTGGGGTTTTGGACTGATGTGCCATATGATCACCCCCTCGATACCTGCACTTCCAATACATGTATTTTGGACCAGTTATGTATTTCTTAAGGAATATTCTTGTGGAATCTCATTTAGTGGCGCCAGCTCTAGCAAAAAATATGGTTTTCAGCCTTAGATTTGTCTTACTTTGCCAAATTTAAGTATATCTTAATGCAGCCCCACAGAAGCGAATTTGGGGCCATCTGAAGCCAATATTGCCAAATTATAAGTACTGTTATATCAGATGTAATTTTAAAACCGGTTCAGTCAGATTTAGTATGTGCCACCTTAATTATATTCTGGCCAAATTTCAGCATTATAGACCAACATTTGGTACTGGTTTGGTGTAATTTACATGTATTTTTGACCATTTTTACAGCAATATAAGGGTGAAATAATTTATTTTCAGAGATGTAATGCTCCAAATGGGCCTAATATATCCTCAATTATTGTTAAAACATATGCAAAATTAAAGAAGAGCTTCAGATTGGTTGTATAAGGATATACCTGATATTTCCTAATTTGAGGGGGGCTGAGCCTGGCCCCAAACCCCGGAAAATTGAAATTTTTAATTGGTTTCCTGAGTAAGTCAAGCCAATACAATATCAATGTCTGATATGCACTGAGTTTCCTGTGAAAATTTGAGCCAGATTGATGAAGTTTAAGTGGGGTTTTGGACTGATGTGCCATATGATCACCCCCTCGATACCTGCACTTCCAATACATGTATTTTGGACCAGTTATGTATTTCTTAAGGAATATTCTTGTGGAATCTCATTTAGTGGCGCCAGCTCTAGCACAAAAATATGGTTTTCAGCCTTAGATTTGTCTTACTTTGCCAAATTTAAGTATATCTTAATGCAGCCCCACAGAAGCGAATTTGGGGCCATCTGAAGCCAATATTGCCAAATTATAAGTACTGTTATATCAGATGTAATTTTAAAACCGGTTCAGTCACATTTAGTATGTGCCACCTTATATTCTGGCCAAATTTCAGCATTATAGACCAACATTTGGTACTGGTTTGGTGTAATTTACATGTATTTTTGACCATTTTTACAGCAATATATGGGTGAAATAATTTATTTTCAGAGATGTAATACTCCAAATGGGCCTAATATATCCTCAATTATTGTTAAAACATATGCAAAATTAAAGAAGAGCTTCAGATTGGTTGTATAAGGATATACCTGATATTTCCTAATTTGAGGGGGGCTGAGCCTGGCCCCAAACCCCGGAAAATTGAAATTTTTAATTGGTTTCCTGAGTAAGTCAAGCCAATACAATATCAATGTCTGATATGAACTGAGTTTCCTGTGAAAATCTGAGCCAGATTGATGAAGTTTAAGTGGGGTTTTGGACTGATGTGCCATATGATCACCCCCATCGATACCTGCACTTCCAATACATGTATTTTGGACCAGTTATGTATTTCTTAAGGAATATTCTTGTGCAATCTCATTTAGTGGCGCCAGCTCTAGCAAACAATATGGTTTTCAGCCTTAGATTTGTCTTACATTGCCAAATTTTAGTATATCTTAATGCAGCCCCACAGAAGCGAATTTGGGGCCATCTGAAGCCAATATTGCCAAATTATAAGTACTGTTATATCAGATGTAATTTTAAAACCGGTTCAGTCACATTTAGTATGTGCCACCTTATATTCTGGCCAAATTTCAGCATTATAGACCAACATTTGGTACTGGTTTGGTGTAATTTACATGTATTTTTGACCATTTTTACAGCAATATATGGGTGAAATAATTTATTTTCAGAGATGTAATACTCCAAATGGGCCTAATATATCCTCAATTATTGTTAAAACATATGCAAAATTAAAGAAGAGCTTCAGATTGGTTGTATAAGGATATACCTGATATTTCCTAATTTGAGGGGGGCTGAGCCTGGCCCCAAACCCCGGAAAATTGAAATTTTTAATTGGTTTCCTGAGTAAGTCAAGCCAATACAATATCAATGTCTGATATGAACTGAGTTTCCTGTGAAAATCTGAGCCAGATTGATGAAGTTTAAGTGGGGTTTTGGACTGATGTGCCATATGATCACCCCCATCGATACCTGCACTTCCAATACATGTATTTTGGACCAGTTATGTATTTCTTAAGGAATATTCTTGTGCAATCTCATTTAGTGGCGCCAGCTCTAGCAAACAATATGGTTTTCAGCCTTAGATTTGTCTTACATTGCCAAATTTTAGTATATCTTAATGCAGCCCCACAGAAGCGAATTTGGGGCCATCTGAAGCCAATATTGCCAAATTATAAGTACTGTTATATCAGATGTAATTTTAAAACCGGTTCAGTCAGATTTAGTATGTGCCACCTTATATTCTGGCCAAATTTCAGCATTATAGACCAACATTTGGTACTGGTTTGGTGTAATTTACATGTATTTTTGACCATTTTTACAGCAATATATGGGTGAAATAATTTATTTTCAGAGATGTAATGCTCCAAATGGGCCTAATATATCCTCAATTATTGTTAAAACATATGCAAAATTAAAGAAGAGCTTCAGATTGGTTGTATAAGGATATACCTGATATTTCCTAATTTGAGGGGGGCTGAGCCTGGCCCCAAACCCCGGAAAATTGAAATTTTTAATTGGTTTCCTGAGTAAGTCAAGCCAATACAATATCAATGTCTGATATGAACTGAGTTTCCTGTGAAAATCTGAGCCAGATTGATGAAGTTTAAGTGGGGTTTTGGACTGATGTGCCATATGATCACCCCCTCGATACCTGCACTTCCAATACATGTATTTTGGACCAGTTATGTATTTCTTAAGGAATATTCTTGTGCAATCTCATTTAGTGGCGCCAGCTCTAGCAAACAATATGGTTTTCAGCCTTAGATTTGTCTTACTTTGCCAAATTTAAGTATATCTTAATGCAGGCCAACAGAAGCGAATTTGGGGCCATCTGAAGCCAATATTGCCAAATTATAAGTACTATTATATCAGATGTAATTTTAAAACCGGTTCAGTCAGATTTAGTATGTGCCACCTTATATTCTGGCCAAATTTCAGCATTATAGACCAACATTTGGTACTGGTTTGGTGTAATTTACATGTATTTTTGACCATTTTTACAGCAATATATGGGTGAAATAATTTATTTTCAGAGATGTAATATTCCAAATGGGCCTAATATATCCTCAATTATTGTTAAAACATATGCAAAATTAAAGAAGACCTTCAGATTGGTTGTATAAGGATATACCTGATATTTCCTAATTTGAGGGGGGCTGAGCCTGGCCCCAAACCCCGGAAAATTGAAATTTTTAATTGGTTTCCTGAGTAAGTCAAGCCAATACAATATCAATGTCTGATATGAACTGAGTTTCCTGTGAAAATCTGAGCCAGATTGATGAAGTTTAAGTGGGGTTTTGGACTGATGTGCCATATGATCACCCCCATCGATACCTGCACTTCCAATACATGTATTTTGGATCAGTTATGTATTTCTTAAGGAATATTCTTGTGGAATCTCATTTAGTGGCGCCAGCTCTAGCAAACAATATGGTTTTCAGCCTTAGATTTGTCTTACTTTGCCAAATTGAACTATATCTTAATGCAGCCCCACAGAAGCGAATTTGGGGCCATCTGAAGCCAATATTGCCAAATTATAAGTACTGTTATATCAGATGTAATTTTAACACCGGTTCAGTCAGATTTAGCATGTGCCACCTTATATTCTGGCCAAATTTCAGCATTATAGACCAACATTTGGTACTGGTTTGGTGTAATTTACATGTATTTTTGACTATTTTTACAGCAATATATGGGTAAAATAATTTATTTTCAGAGATGTAATGCTCCAAATGGGCCTAATATATCCTCAATTATTGTTAAAACATATCCAAAATTAAAGAAGAGCTTCAGATTGGTTGTATAAGGATATACCTGATATTTCCTAATTTGAGGGGGGCTGAGCCTGGCCCCAAACCCCGGAAAATTGAAATTTTTAATTGGTTTCCTGAGTAAGTCAAGCCAATACAATATCAATGTCTGATATGCACTGAGTTTCCTGTGAAAATCTGAGCCAGATTGATGAAGTTTAAGTGGGGTTTTGGACTGATGTGCCATATGATCACCCCCTCGATACCTGCACTTCCAATACATGTATTTTGGACCAGTTATGTATTTCTTAAGGAATATTCTTGTGGAATCTCATTTAGTGGCGCCAGCTCTAGCAAAAAATATGGTTTTCAGCCTTAGATTTGTCTTACTTTGCCAAATTTAAGTATATCTTAATGCAGCCCCACAGAAGCGAATTTGGGGCCATCTGAAGCCAATATTGCCAAATTATAAGTACTGTTATATCAGATGTAATTTTAAAACCGGTTCAGTCAGATTTAGTATGTGCCACCTTAATTATATTCTGGCCAAATTTCAGCATTATAGACCAACATTTGGTACTGGTTTGGTGTAATTTACATGTATTTTTGACCATTTTTACAGCAATATATGGGTGAAATAATTTATTTTCAGAGATGTAATGCTCCAAATGGGCCTAATATATCCTCAATTATTGTTAAAACATATGCAAAATTAAAGAAGAGCTTCAGATTGGTTGTATAAGGATATACCTGATATTTCCTAATTTGAGGGGGGCTGAGCCTGGCCCCAAACCCCGGAAAATTGAAATTTTTAATTGGTTTCCTGAGTAAGTCAAGCCAATACAATATCAATGTCTGATATGCACTGAGTTTCCTGTGAAAATTTGAGCCAGATTGATGAAGTTTAAGTGGGGTTTTGGACTGATGTGCCATATGATCACCCCCTCGATACCTGCACTTCCAATACATGTATTTTGGACCAGTTATGTATTTCTTAAGGAATATTCTTGTGGAATCTCATTTAGTGGCGCCAGCTCTAGCACAAAAATATGGTTTTCAGCCTTAGATTTGTCTTACTTTGCCAAATTTAAGTATATCTTAATGCAGCCCCACAGAAGCGAATTTGGGGCCATCTGAAGCCAATATTGCCAAATTATAAGTACTGTTATATCAGATGTAATTTTAAAACCGGTTCAGTCACATTTAGTATGTGCCACCTTATATTCTGGCCAAATTTCAGCATTATAGACCAACATTTGGTACTGGTTTGGTGTAATTTACATGTATTTTTGACCATTTTTACAGCAATATATGGGTGAAATAATTTATTTTCAGAGATGTAATACTCCAAATGGGCCTAATATATCCTCAATTATTGTTAAAACATATGCAAAATTAAAGAAGAGCTTCAGATTGGTTGTATAAGGATATACCTGATATTTCCTAATTTGAGGGGGGCTGAGCCTGGCCCCAAACCCCGGAAAATTGAAATTTTTAATTGGTTTCCTGAGTAAGTCAAGCCAATACAATATCAATGTCTGATATGAACTGAGTTTCCTGTGAAAATCTGAGCCAGATTGATGAAGTTTAAGTGGGGTTTTGGACTGATGTGCCATATGATCACCCCCATCGATACCTGCACTTCCAATACATGTATTTTGGACCAGTTATGTATTTCTTAAGGAATATTCTTGTGCAATCTCATTTAGTGGCGCCAGCTCTAGCAAACAATATGGTTTTCAGCCTTAGATTTGTCTTACATTGCCAAATTTTAGTATATCTTAATGCAGCCCCACAGAAGCGAATTTGGGGCCATCTGAAGCCAATATTGCCAAATTATAAGTACTGTTATATCAGATGTAATTTTAAAACCGGTTCAGTCAGATTTAGTATGTGCCACCTTATATTCTGGCCAAATTTCAGCATTATAGACCAACATTTGGTACTGGTTTGGTGTAATTTACATGTATTTTTGACCATTTTTACAGCAATATATGGGTGAAATAATTTATTTTCAGAGATGTAATGCTCCAAATGGGCCTAATATATCCTCAATTATTGTTAAAACATATGCAAAATTAAAGAAGAGCTTCAGATTGGTTGTATAAGGATATACCTGATATTTCCTAATTTGAGGGGGGCTGAGCCTGGCCCCAAACCCCGGAAAATTGAAATTTTTAATTGGTTTCCTGAGTAAGTCAAGCCAATACAATATCAATGTCTGATATGAACTGAGTTTCCTGTGAAAATCTGAGCCAGATTGATGAAGTTTAAGTGGGGTTTTGGACTGATGTGCCATATGATCACCCCCTCGATACCTGCACTTCCAATACATATATTTTGGACCAGTTATGTATTTCTTAAGGAATATTCTTGTGGAATCTCATTTAGTGGCGCCAGCTCTAGCAAAAAAATATTGTTTTCAGCCTTAGATTTGTCTTACTTTGCCAAATTTAAGTATATCTTAATGCAGCCCCACAGAAGCGAATTTGGGGCCATCTGAAGACAATATTGCCAAATTATAAGTACTGTTATATCAGATGTAATTTTAACACCGGTTCAGTCAGATTTAGCATGTGCCACCTTATATTCTGGCCAAATTTCAGCATTATAGACCAACATTTGGTACTGGTTTGGTGTAATTTACATGTATTTTTGACTATTTTTACAGCAATATATGGGTAAAATAATTTATTTTCAGAGATGTAATGCTCCAAATGGGCCTAATATATCCTCAATTATTGTTAAAACATATGCAAAATTAAAGAAGAGCTTCAGATTGGTTGTATAAGGATATACCTGATATTTCCTAATTTGAGGGGGGCTGAGCCTGGCCCCAAACCCGGGAAAATTGAAATTTTTAATTGGTTTCCTGAGTAAGTCAAGCCAATACAATATCAATGTCTGATATGAACTGAGTTTCCTGTGAAAATCTGAGCCAGATTGATGAAGTTTAAGTGGGGTTTTGGACTGATGTGCCATATGATCACCCCCATCGATACCTGCACTTCCAATACATATATTTTGGACCAGTTATGTATTTCTTAAGGAATATTCTTGTGGAATCTGATTTAGTGGCGCCAGCTCTAGCAAACAATATGGTTTTCAGCCTTAGATTTGTCTTACTTTGCCAAATTTAAGTATATCTTAATACAGCCCCACAGAAGCGAATTTGGGGCCATCTGAAGCCAATATTGCCAAATTATAAGTACTGTTTTATCAGATCAGTGGCCCATTTACAGTGATACAAGCAGGTGGGGTTTATATATTTATTAGCTTTTCTATGTTATCAATCTAACCTTTGTACACAATCAGACAAACAATAGAGTTAACATTAAAGTCACTTTGAGGTGACCTTATATACACTAAAATGATTATACATCAACACAGCACGTGACACTACGTGCCCTGACATTTTAAACTTTGACAGTCACTTAAGGTGACCATAAATTGAAATTTATGCAGTTACATTACAGTCCCTTTTAAGGTGACCTTATATATCAAATCACTTTATATTAACACAGCACGTGACACGACGTGCCCTGACATTTACTTTGACAGTCACTTAGGGTGACCATAAACTGACATTTAGCTTTAAGTAAAATTAGGATATGTATAAACCTTAAAGTGGAGGTTGGGAGTTTTTTAGATGAAATTTGAAGAGTTAAGATAATCTTAATCTGAGAAATCAATGATAAGAGGGTGACTTAGGGTGACCCTAAAGTAAGATGTTAAAATGGTAGTTAGGGTAGCCATAAGGTGACCCTAAGACAATTGATTTTGTGGGATAGTGAGAGTACATCTTACTGATGTTAAGATTTGTGTGAATGAGGAAAAACTTAAAGTGAAGTTTAAGAAATTGATTTTAGATTTAGAGTAGTTGTAGGTCAGAGGTAAGCTGCAGTATGAGGAGTAGAAAGAAAACCCCCATTTGAATGGCCAAATTAAGGCGGCCTCAGATAGATAATGTTAACTAAAATAGTAAAAGATAAGTTCAAGTTATATAACCAACTCGCCAGATTTAACAGGATAAAACACAATAAAACAAAGTACATGTAAATACAATACAGATAAAATGAATTAATATATGAGTATAATATATATAAGCATCTTGTGCCTAGGGGCAGGCACTAGCTCATGATTGAGACTCCTTACTGGACTGAGCAATACAGCCCCCTTATCTCAGACTGGAACACCCTACTTGACTTCCGGACGCCGCGGCTGCCCCCAGCCACAAGATACATGTGATTTAAAAGAAAATCTTGCTTACAGAAATAAGTTACGTATCAATGGTTGCATCATGGCTGTATTACTTGTATTCAGACTAAGACAATTATATTGCTGCTGAGCAGGAAGAGACAGTCGCACTACATGAGACAAATTAAAACTTTACTGATTTTATTTGTAGAAATATTATGTCCTTTGGACCAGAAGCAGGGCCACAGCAGCCCCTCAACAACTGTGAGAACCAAATCTTCTGGCAAGTTAAGGAAGTGCAGAAGGTGCGACATGTCCGACCTCTCCATGGCCGTTGGTTATGACTTGGAGCATTGCCACCAGGATGCAGCTTTCTGTCTATTCACGTTTTATTCATGTATTATCTGAAAATAAACTACACCAGCAGAATATGTTTCATTATGTACAGGCCTCAGTGAGGCAAATGATACATACAAATGACCTAAGCCTAAACCCCTACCTTGGGCCTTGGGTGGGTTTAGGGAAGCTTTTGATTTTATAAAAGGGGTGTTTCCCCGTTGAAAACTTAAAAGTTAATGAAAATGGCTGCCTTCGGCGGGAGTATGAAGTTCAAAGGTCATGACCCCATTATTTACAGGAAGGTTACATAAACAAGAATATTTTTTGCCATCGCCACTGACAGTTCAGACACCCACCATGCCTGACCAACACAGTGGCCCATTTACAGTGATACAAGCAGGTGGGGTTTATATATTTATTAGCTTTTCTATGTTATCAATCTAACCTTTGTACACAATCAGACAAACAATAGAGTTAACATTAAAGTCACTTTGAGGTGACCTTATATACACTAAAATGATTATACATCAACACAGCACGTGACACTACGTGCCCTGACATTTTAAACTTTGACAGTCACTTAAGGTGACCATAAATTGAAATTTATACAGTTACATTACAGTCCCTTTTAAGGTGACCTTATATATCAAATCACTTTATATTAACACAGCACGTGACACGACGTGCCCTGACATTTACTTTGACAGTCACTTAGGGTGACCATAAACTGACATTTAGCTTTAAGTAAAATTAGGATATGTATAAACCTTAAAGTGGAGATTGGGAGTTTTTTAGATGAAATTTGAAGAGTTAAGATAATCTTAATCTGAGAAATCAATGATAAGAGGGTGACTTAGGGTGACCCTAAAGTAAGATGTTAAAATGGTAGTTAGGGTAGCCATAAGGTGACCCTAAGACAATTGATTTTGTGGGATAGTGAGAGTACATCTTACTGATGTTAAGATTTGTGTGAATGAGGAAAAACTTAAAGTGAAGTTTAAGAAATTGATTTTAGATTTAGAGTAGTTGTAGGTCAGAGGTATGTGCCACCTTATATTCTGGCCAAATTTCAGCATTATAGACCAACATTTGGTACTGGTTTGGTGTAATTTACATGTATTTTTAACCATTTTTACAGCAATATATGGGTGAAATAATTTATTTTCAGAGATGTAATGCTCCAAATGGGCCTAATATATCCTCAATTATTGTTAAAACATATGCAAAATTAAAGAAGAGCTTCAGATTGGTTGTATAAGGATATACCTGATATTTCCTAATTTGAGGGGGGCTGAGCCTGGCCCCAAACCCCGGAAAATTGAAATTTTTAATTGGTTTCCTGAGTAAGTCAAGCCAATACAATATCAATGTCTGATATGAACTGAGTTTCCTGTGAAAATCTGAGCCAGATTGATGAAGTTTAAGTGGGGTTTTGGACTGATGTGCCATATGATCACCCCCATCGATGCCTGCACTTCCAATACATGTATTTTGGACCAGTTATGTATTTCTTAAGGAATATTCTTGTGGAATCTCATTTAGTGGCGCCAGCTCTAGCAAACAATATGGTTTTCAGCCTTAGATTTGTCTTACTTTGCCAAATTTAAGTATATCTTAATGCAGCCCCACAGAAGCGAATTTGGGGCCATCTGAAGCCAATATTGCCAAATTATAAGTACTGTTATATCAGATGTAATTTTAAAACCGGTTCAGTCAGATTTAGTATGTGCCACCTTATATTCTGGCCAAATTTCAGCATTATAGACCAACATTTGGTACTGATTTGGTGTAATTTACATGTATTTTTGACCATTTTTACAGCAATATATGGGTGAAATAATTTATTTTCAGAGATGTAATACTCCAAATGGGCCTAATATATCCTCAATTATTGTTAAAACATATGCAAAATTAAAGAAGAGCTTCAGATTGGTTGTATGAGATATACCTGATATTTCCTAATTTGAGGGGGGCTGAGCCTGGCCCCAAACCCCGGAAAATTGAAATTTTTAATTGGTTTCCTGAGTAAGTCAAGCCAATACAATATCAATGTCTGATATGAACTGAGTTTCCTGTGAAAATCTGAGCCAGATTGATGAAGTTTAAGTGGGGTTTTGGACTGATGTGCCATATGATCACCCCCTCGATACCTGCACTTCCAATACATGTATTTTGGACCAGTTATGTATTTCTTAAGGAATATTCTTGTGCAATCTCATTTAGTGGCGCCAGCTCTAGCAAACAATATGGTTTTCAGCCTTAGATTTGTCTTACTTTGCCAAATTTAAGTATATCTTAATGCAGCCCCACAGAAGCGAATTTGGGGCCATCTGAAGCCAATATTGCCAAATTATAAGTACTATTATATCAGATGTAATTTTAAAACCGGTTCAGTCAGATTTACTATGTGCCACCTTATATTCTGGCCAAATTTCAGCATTATAGACCAACATTTGGTACTGGTTTGGTGTAATTTACATGTATTTTTGACCATTTTTACAGCAATATATGGGTGAAATAATTTATTTTCAGAGATGTAATATTCCAAATGGGCCTAATATATCCTCAATTATTGTTAAAACATATGCAAAATTAAAGAAGAGCTTCAGATTGGTTGTATAAGGATATACCTGATATTTCCTAATTTGAGGGGGGCTGAGCCTGGCCCCAAACCCCGGAAAATTGAAATTTTTAATTGGTTTCCTGAGTAAGTCAAGCCAATACAATATCAATGTCTGATATGAACTGAGTTTCCTGTGAAAATCTGAGCCAGATTGATGAAGTTTAAGTGGGGTTTTGGACTGATGTGCCATATGATCACCCCCATCGATACCTGCACTTCCAATACATGTATTTTGGACCAGTTATGTATTTCTTAAGGAATATTCTTGTGGAATCTCATTTAGTGGCGCCAGCTCTAGCAAACAATATGGTTTTCAGCCTTAGATTTGTCTTACTTTGCCAAATTGAACTATATCTTAATGCAGCCCCACAGAAGCGAATTTGGGGCCATCTGAAGCCAATATTGCCAAATTATAAGTACTGTTATATCAGATGTAATTTTAACACCGGTTCAGTCAGATTTAGCATGTGCCACCTTATATTCTGGCCAAATTTCAGCATTATAGACCAACATTTGGTACTGGTTTGGTGTAATTTACATGTATTTTTGACTATTTTTACAGCAATATATGGGTAAAATAATTTATTTTCAGAGATGTAATGCTCCAAATGGGCCTAATATATCCTCAATTATTGTTAAAACATATGCAAAATTAAAGAAGAGCTTCAGATTGGTTGTATAAGGATATACCTGATATTTCCTAATTTGAGGGGGGCTGAGCCTGGCCCCAAACCCCGGAAAATTGAAATTTTTAATTGGTTTCCTGAGTAAGTCAAGCCAATACAATATCAATGTCTGATATGCACTGAGTTTCCTGTGAAAATCTGAGCCAGATTGATGAAGTTTAAGTGGGGTTTTGGACTGATGTGCCATATGATCACCCCCTCGATACCTGCACTTCCAATACATGTATTTTGGACCAGTTATGTATTTCTCAAGGAATATTCTTGTGGAATCTCATTTAGTGGCGCCAGCTCTAGCAAAAAATATGGTTTTCAGCCTTAGATTTGTCTTACTTTGCCAAATTTAAGTATATCTTAATGCAGCCCCACAGAAGCGAATTTGGGGCCATCTGAAGCCAATATTGCCAAATTATAAGTACTGTTATATCAGATGTAATTTTAAAACCGGTTCAGTCAGATTTAGTATGTGCCACCTTAATTATATTCTGGCCAAATTTCAGCATTATAGACCAACATTTGGTACTGGTTTGGTGTAATTTACATGTATTTTTGACCATTTTTACAGCAATATATGGGTGAAATAATTTATTTTCAGAGATGTAATGCTCCAAATGGGCCTAATATATCCTCAATTATTGTTAAAACATATGCAAAATTAAAGAAGAGCTTCAGATTGGTTGTATAAGGATATACCTGATATTTCCTAATTTGAGGGGGGCTGAGCCTGGCCCCAAACCCCGGAAAATTGAAATTTTTAATTGGTTTCCTGAGTAAGTCAAGCCAATACAATATCAATGTCTGATATGCACTGAGTTTCCTGTGAAAATTTGAGCCAGATTGATGAAGTTTAAGTGGGGTTTTGGACTGATGTGCCATATGATCACCCCCTCGATACCTGCACTTCCAATACATGTATTTTGGACCAGTTATGTATTTCTTAAGGAATATTCTTGTGGAATCTCATTTAGTGGCGCCAGCTCTAGCACAAAAATATGGTTTTCAGCCTTAGATTTGTCTTACTTTGCGAAATTTAAGTATATCTTAATGCAGCCCCACAGAAGCGAATTTGGGGCCATCTGAAGCCAATATTGCCAAATTATAAGTACTGTTATATCAGATGTAATTTTAAAACCGGTTCAGTCACATTTAGTATGTGCCACCTTATATTCTGGCCAAATTTCAGCATTATAGACCAACATTTGGTACTGGTTTGGTGTAATTTACATGTATTTTTGACCATTTTTACAGCAATATATGGGTGAAATAATTTATTTTCAGAGATGTAATACTCCAAATGGGCCTAATATATCCTCAATTATTGTTAAAACATATGCAAAATTAAAGAAGAGCTTCAGATTGGTTGTATAAGGATATACCTGATATTTCCTAATTTGAGGGGGGCTGAGCCTGGCCCCAAACCCCGGAAAATTGAAATTTTTAATTGGTTTCCTGAGTAAGTCAAGCCAATACAATATCAATGTCTGATATGAACTGAGTTTCCTGTGAAAATCTGAGCCAGATTGATGAAGTTTAAGTGGGGTTTTGGACTGATGTGCCATATGATCACCCCCATCGATACCTGCACTTCCAATACATGTATTTTGGACCAGTTATGTATTTCTTAAGGAATATTCTTGTGCAATCTCATTTAGTGGCGCCAGCTCTAGCAAACAATATGGTTTTCAGCCTTAGATTTGTCTTACATTGCCAAATTTTAGTATATCTTAATGCAGCCCCACAGAAGCGAATTTGGGGCCATCTGAAGCCAATATTGCCAAATTATAAGTACTGTTATATCAGATGTAATTTTAAAACCGGTTCAGTCAGATTTAGTATGTGCCACCTTATATTCTGGCCAAATTTCAGCATTATAGACCAACATTTGGTACTGGTTTGGTGTAATTTACATGTATTTTTGACCATTTTTACAGCAATATATGGGTGAAATAATTTATTTTCAGAGATGTAATGCTCCAAATGGGCCTAATATATCCTCAATTATTGTTAAAACATATGCAAAATTAAAGAAGAGCTTCAGATTGGTTGTATAAGGATATACCTGATATTTCCTAATTTGAGGGGGGCTGACCCTGGCCCCAAACCGCGGAAAATTGAAATATTTAATTGGTTTCCTGAGTAAGTCAAGCCAATACAATATCAATGTCTGATATGAACTGAGTTTCCTGTGAAAATCTGAGCCAGATTGATGAAGTTTAAGTGGGGTTTTGGACTGATGTGCCATATGATCACCCCCATCGATACCTGCACTTCCAATACATGTATTTTGGACCAGTTATGTATTTCTTAAGGAATATTCTTGTGGAATCTCATTTAGTGGCGCCAGCTCTAGCAAACAATATGGTTTTCAGCCTTAGATTTGTCTTACTTTGCCAAATTGAACTATATCTTAATGCAGCCCCACAGAAGTGAATTTGGGGCCATCTGAAGCCAATATTGCCAAATTATAAGTACTGTTATATCAGATGTAATTTTAACACCGGTTCAGTCAGATTTAGCATGTGCCACCTTATATTCTGGCCACATTTCAGCATTATAGACCAACATTTGGTACTGGTTTGGTGTAATTTACATGTATTTTTGACTATTTTTACAGCAATATATGGGTAAAATAATTTATTTTCAGAGATGTAATGCTCCAAATGGGCCTAATATATCCTCAATTATTGTTAAAACATATGCAAAATTAAAGAAGAGCTTCAGATTGGTTGTATAAGGATATACCTGATATTTCCTAATTTGAGGGGGGCTGAGCCTGGCCCCAAACCCCGGAAAATTGAAATTTTTAATTGGTTTCCTGAGTAAGTCAAGCCAATACAATATCAATGTCTGATATGCACTGAGTTTCCTGTGAAAATCTGAGCCAGATTGATGAAGTTTAAGTGGGGTTTTGGACTGATGTGCCATATGATCACCCCCTCGATACCTGCACTTCCAATACATGTATTTTGGACCAGTTATGTATTTCTTAAGGAATATTCTTGTGGAATCTCATTTAGTGGCGCCAGCTCTAGCAAAAAATATGGTTTTCAGCCTTAGATTTGTCTTACTTTGCCAAATTTAAGTATATCTTAATGCAGCCCCACAGAAGCGAATTTGGGGCCATCTGAAGCCAATATTGCCAAATTATAAGTACTGTTATATCAGATGTAATTTTAAAACCGGTTCAGTCAGATTTAGTATGTGCCACCTTAATTATATTCTGGCCAAATTTCAGCATTATAGACCAACATTTGGTACTGGTTTGGTGTAATTTACATGTATTTTTGACCATTTTTACAGCAATATATGGGTGAAATAATTTATTTTCAGAGATTTAATGCTCCAAATGGGCCTAATATATCCTCAATTATTGTTAAAACATATGCAAAATTAAAGAAGAGCTTGTGATTGGTTGTATAAGGATATACCTGATATTTCCTAATTTGAGGGGGGCTGAGCCTGGCCCCAAACCCCGGAAAATTGAAATTTTTAATTGGTTTCCTGAGTAAGTCAAGCCAATACAATATCAATGTCTGATATGCACTGAGTTTCCTGTGAAAATTAGAGCCAGATTGATGAAGTTTAAGTGGGGTTTTGGACTGATGTGCCATATGATCACCCCCTCGATACCTGCACTTCCAATACATGTATTTTGGACCAGTTATGTATTTCTTAAGGAATATTCTTGTGGAATCTCATTTAGTGGCGCCAGCTCTAGCACAAAAATATGGTTTTCAGCCTTAGATTTGTCTTACTTTGCCAAATTTAAGTATATCTTAATGCAGCCCCACAGAAGCGAATTTGGGGCCATCTGAAGCCAATATTGCCAAATTATAAGTACTGTTATATCAGATGTAATTTTAAAACCGGTTCAGTCACATTTAGTATGTGCCACCTTATATTCTGGCCAAATTTCAGCATTATAGACCAACATTTGGTACTGGTTTGGTGTAATTTACATGTATTTTTGACCATTTTTACAGCAATATATGGGTGAAATAATTTATTTTCAGAGATGTAATACTCCAAATGGGCCTAATATATCCTCAATTATTGTTAAAACATATGCAAAATTAAAGAAGAGCTTCAGATTGGTTGTATAAGGATATACCTGATATTTCCTAATTTGAGGGGGGCTGAGCCTGGCCCCAAACCCCGGAAAATTGAAATTTTTAATTGGTTTCCTGAGTAAGTCAAGCCAATACAATATCAATGTCTGATATGAACTGAGTTTCCTGTGAAAATCTGAGCCAGATTGATGAAGTTTAAGTGGGGTTTTGGACTGATGTGCCATATGATCACCCCCATCGATACCTGCACTTCCAATACATGTATTTTGGACCAGTTATGTATTTCTTAAGGAATATTCTTGTGCAATCTCATTTAGTGGCGCCAGCTCTAGCAAACAATATGGTTTTCAGCCTTAGATTTGTCTTACATTGCCAAATTTTAGTATATCTTAATGCAGCCCCACAGAAGCGAATTTGGGGCCATCTGAAGCCAATATTGCCAAATTATAAGTACTGTTATATCAGATGTAATTTTAAAACCGGTTCAGTCAGATTTAGTATGTGCCACCTTATATTCTGGCCAAATTTCAGCATTATAGACCAACATTTGGTACTGGTTTGGTGTAATTTACATGTATTTTTGACCATTTTTACAGCAATATATGGGTGAAATAATTTATTTTCAGAGATGTAATGCTCCAAATGGGCCTAATATATCCTCAATTATTGTTAAAACATATGCAAAATTAAAGAAGAGCTTCAGATTGGTTGTATAAGGATATACCTGATATTTCCTAATTTGAGGGGGGCTGACCCTGGCCCCAAACCGCGGAAAATTGAAATATTTAATTGGTTTCCTGAGTAAGTCAAGCCAATACAATATCAATGTCTGATATGAACTGAGTTTCCTGTGAAAATCTGAGCCAGATTGATGAAGTTTAAGTGGGGTTTTGGACTGATGTGCCATATGATCACCCCCTCGATACCTGCACTTCCAATACATGTATTTTGGACCAGTTATGTATTTCTTAAGGAATATTCTTGTGGAATCTCATTTAGTGGCGCCAGCTCTAGCAAAAAAATATGGTTTTCAGCCTTAGATTTGTCTTACTTTGCCAAATTTAAGTATATCTTAATGCAGCCCCACAGAAGCGAATTTGGGGCCATCTGAAGACAATATTGCCAAATTATAAGTACTGTTATATCAGATGTAATTTTAACACCGGTTCAGTCAGATTTAGCATGTGCCACCTTATATTCTGGCGAAATTTCATCATTATAGACCAACATTTGGTACTGGTTTGGTGTAATTTACATGTATTTTTGACTATTTTTACAGCAATATATGGGTAAAATAATTTATTTTCAGAGATGTAATGCTCCAAATGGGCCTAATATATCCTCAATTATTGTTAAAACATATGCAAAATTAAAGAAGAGCTTCAGATTGGTTGTATAAGGATATACCTGATATTTCCTAATTTGAGGGGGGCTGAGCCTGGCCCCAAACCCGGGAAAATTGAAATTTTTAATTGGTTTCCTGAGTAAGTCAAGCCAATACAATATCAATGTCTGATATGAACTGAGTTTCCTGTGAAAATCTGAGCCAGATTGATGAAGTTTAAGTGGGGTTTTGGACTGATGTGCCATATGATCACCCCCATCGATACCTGCACTTCCAATACATGTATTTTGGACCAGTTATGTATTTCTTAAGGAATATTCTTGTGGAATCTCATTAAGTGGCGCCAGCTCTAGCAAAAAAATATGGTTTTCAGCCTTAGATTTGTCTTACTTTGCCAAATTTAAGTATATCTTAATGCAGCCCCACAGAAGCGAATTTGGGGCCATCTGAAGCCAATATTGCCAAATTATAAGTACTGTTATATCAGATGTAATTTTAAAACCGGTTCAGTCAGATTTAGTATGTGCCACCTTATATTCTGGCCAAATTTCAGCATTATAGACCAACATTTGGTACTGGTTTGGTGTAATTTACATGTATTTTTGACCATTTTTACAGCAATATATGGGTGAAATAATTTATTTTCAGAGATGTAATACTCCAAATGGGCCTAATATATCCTCAATTATTGTTAAAACATATGCAAAATTAAAGAAGAGCTTCAGATTGGTTGTATAAGGATATACCTGATATTTCCTAATTTGAGGGGGGCTGAGCCTGGCCCCAAACCCCGGAAAATTGAAATTTTTAATTGGTTTCCTGAGTAAGTCAAGCCAATACAATATCAATGTCTGATATGAACTGAGTTTCCTGTGAAAATCTGAGCCAGATTGATGAAGTTTAAGTGGGGTTTTGGACTGATGTGCCATATGATCACCCCCATCGATACCTGCACTTCCAATACATGTATTTTGGACCAGTTATGTATTTCTTAAGGAATATTCTTGTGGAATCTCATTTAGTGGCGCCAGCTCTAGCAAACAATATGGTTTTCAGCCCTAGATTTGTCTTACTTTGCCAAATTGAACTATATCTTAATGCAGCCCCACAGAAGCGAATTTGGGGCCATCTGAAGCCAATATTGCCAAATTATAAGTACTGTTATATCAGATGTAATTTTAACACCGGTTCAGTCAGATTTAGCATGTGCCACCTTATATTCTGGCCAAATTTCAGCATTATAGACCAACATTTGGTACTGGTTTGGTGTAATTTACATGTATTTTTGACTATTTTTACAGCAATATATGGGTAAAATAATTTATTTTCAGAGATGTAATGCTCCAAATGGGCCTAATATATCCTCAATTATTGTTAAAACATATGCAAAATTAAAGAAGAGCTTCAGATTGGTTGTATAAGGATATTCCTGATATTTCCTAATTTGAGGGGGGCTGAGCCTGGCCCCAAACCCCGGAAAATTGAAATTTTTAATTGGTTTCCTGAGTAAGTCAAGCCAATACAATATCAATGTCTGATATGAACTGAGTTTCCTGTGAAAATCTGAGCCAGATTGATGAAGTTTAAGTGGGGTTTTGGACTGATGTGCCATATGATCACCCCCTCGATACCTGCACTTCCAATACATGTATTTTGGACCAGTTATGTATTTCTTAAGGAATATTCTTGTGGAATCTCATTTAGTGGCGCCAGCTCTAGCAAAAAATATGGTTTTCAGCCTTAGATTTGTCTTACTTTGCCAAATTTAAGTATATCTTAATGCAGCCCCACAGAAGCGAATTTGGGGCCATCTGAAGCCAATATTGCCAAATTATAAGTACTGTTATATCAGATGTAATTTTAAAACCGGTTCAGTCAGATTTAGTATGTGCCACCTTAATTATATTCTGGCCAAATTTCAGCATTATAGACCAACATTTGGTACTGGTTTGGTGTAATTTACATGTATTTTTGACCATTTTTACAGCAATATATGGGTGAAATAATTTATTTTCAGAGATGTAATGCTCCAAATGGGCCTAATATATCCTCAATTATTGTTAAAACATATGCAAAATTAAAGAAGAGCTTCAGATTGGTTGTATAAGGATATGCCTGATATTTCCTAATTTGAGGGGGGCTGAGCCTGGCCCCAAACCCCGGAAAATTGAAATTTTTAATTGGTTTCCTGAGTAAGTCAAGCCAATACAATATCAATGTCTGATATGCACTGAGTTTCCTGTGAAAATTTGAGCCAGATTGATGAAGTTTAAGTGGGGTTTTGGACTGATGTGCCATATGATCACCCCCTCGATACCTGCACTTCCAATACATGTATTTTGGACCAGTTATGTATTTCTTAAGGAATATTCTTGTGGAATCTCATTTAGTGGCGCCAGCTCTAGCACAAAAATATGGTTTTCAGCCTTAGATTTGTCTTACTTTGCCAAATTTAAGTATATCTTAATGCAGCCCCACAGAAGCGAATTTGGGGCCATCTGAAGCCAATATTGCCAAATTATAAGTACTGTTATATCAGATGTAATTTTAAAACCGGTTCAGTCAGATTTAGTATGTGCCACCTTATATTCTGGCCAAATTTCAGCATTATAGACCAACATTTGGTACTGGTTTGGTGTAATTTACATGTATTTTTGACCATTTTTACAGCAATATATGGGTGAAATAATTTATTTTCAGAGATGTAATACTCCAAATGGGCCTAATATATCCTCAATTATTGTTAAAACATATGCAAAATTAAAGAAGAGCTTCAGATTGGTTGTATAAGGATATACCTGATATTTCCTAATTTGAGGGGGGCTGAGCCTGGCCTCAAACCCCGGAAAATTTAAATTTTTAATTGGTTTCCTGAGTAAGTCAAGCCAATACAATATCAATGTCTGATATGAACTGAGTTTCCTGTGAAAATCTGAGCCAGATTGATGAAGTTTAAGTGGGGTTTTGGACTGATGTGCCATATGATCACCCCCTCGATACCTGCACTTCCAATACATGTATTTTGGACCAGTTATGTATTTCTTAAGGAATATTCTTGTGCAATCTCATTTAGTGGCGCCAGCTCTAGCAAACAATATGGTTTTCAGCCTTAGATTTGTCTTACATTGCCAAATTTTAGTATATCTTAATGCAGCCCCACAGAAGCGAATTTGGGGCCATCTGAAGCCAATATTGCCAAATTATAAGTACTGTTATATCAGATGTAATTTTAAAACCGGTTCAGTCAGATTTAGTATGTGCCACCTTATATTCTAGCCAAATTTCAGCATTATAGACCAACATTTGGTACTGGTTTGGTGTAATTTACATGTATTTTTGACCATTTTTACAGCAATATATGGGTGAAATAATTTATTTTCAGAGATGTAATGCTCCAAATGGGCCTAATATATCCTCAATTATTGTTAAAACATATGCAAAATTAAAGAAGAGCTTCAGATTGGTTGTATAAGGATATACCTGATATTTCCTAATTTGAGGGGGGCTGAGCCTGGCCTCAAATCCCGGAAAATTGAAATTTTTAATTGGTTTCCTGAGTAAGTCAAGCCAATACAATATCAATGTCTGATATGAACTGAGTTTCCTGTGAAAATCTGAGCCAGATTGATGAAGTTTAAGTGGGGTTTTGGACTGATGTGCCATATGATCACCCCCTCGATACCTGCACTTCCAATACATGTATTTTGGACCAGTTATGTATTTCTTAAGGAATATTCTTGTGCAATCTCATTTAGTGGCGCCAGCTCTAGCAAACAATATGGTTTTCAGCCTTAGATTTGTCTTACTTTGCCAAATTTAAGTATATCTTAATGCAGCCCCACAGAAGCGAATTTGGGGCCATCTGAAGCCAATATTGCCAAATTATAAGTACTGTTATATCAGATGTAATTTTAAAACCGGTTCAGTCAGATTTAGTATGTGCCACCTTATATTCTGGCCAAATTTCAGCATTATAGACCAACATTTGGTACTGGTTTGGTGTAATTTACATGTATTTTTGATCATTTTTACAGCAATATATGGGTGAAATAATTTATTTTCAGAGATGTAATGCTCCAAATGGGCCTAATATATCCTCAATTATTGTTAAAACATATGCAAAATTAAAGAAGAGCTTCAGATTGGTTGTATAAGGATATACCTGATATTTCCTAATTTGAGGGGGGCTGAGCCTGGCCCCAAACCCCGGAAAATTGAAATTTTTAATTGGTTTCCTGAGTAAGTCAAGCCAATACAATATCAATGTCTGATATGAACTGAGTTTCCTGTGAAAATCTGAGCCAGATTGATGAAGTTTAAGTGGGGTTTTGGACTGATGTGCCATATGATCACCCCCTCGATACCTGCACTTCCAATACATGTATTTTGGACCAGTTATGTATTTCTTAAGGAATATTCTTGTGGAATCTCATTAAGTGGCGCCAGCTCTAGCAAAAAAATATGGTTTTCAGCCTTAGATTTGTCTTACTTTGCCAAATTTAAGTATATCTTAATGCAGCCCCACAGAAGCGAATTTGGGGCCATCTGAAGCCAATATTGCCAAATTATAAGTACTGTTATATCAGATGTAATTTTAAAACCGGTTCAGTCAGATTTAGTATGTGCCACCTTATATTCTGGCCAAATTTCAGCATTATAGACCAACATTTGGTACTGGTTTGGTGTAATTTACATGTATTTTTGACCATTTTTACAGCAATATATGGGTGAAATAATTTATTTTCAGAGATGTAATACTCCAAATGGGCCTAATATATCCTCAATTATTGTTAAAACATATGCAAAATTAAAGAAGAGCTTCAGATTGGTTGTATGAGATATACCTGATATTTCCTAATTTGAGGGGGGCTGAGCCTCGCCCCAAACCCCGGAAAATTGAAATTTTTAATTGGTTTCCTGAGTAAGTCAAGCCAATACAATATCAATGTCTGATATGAACTGAGTTTCCTGTGAAAATCTGAGCCAGATTGATGAAGTTTAAGTGGGGTTTTGGACTGATGTGCCATATGATCACCCCCTCGATACCTGCACTTCCAATACATGTATTTTGGACCAGTTATATATTTCTTAAGGAATATTCTTGTGCAATCTCATTTAGTGGCGCCAGCTCTAGCAAACAATATGGTTTTCAGCCTTAGATTTGTCTTACTTTGCCAAATTTAAGTATATCTTAATGCAGCCCCACAGAAGCGAATTTGGGGCCATCTGAAGCCAATATTGCCAAATTATAAGTACTATTATATCAGATGTAATTTTAAAACCGGTTCAGTCAGAATTAGTATGTGCCACCTTATATTCTGGCCAAATTTCAGCATTATAGACCAACATTTGGTACTGGTTTGGTGTAATTTACATGTATTTTTGACCATTTTTACAGCAATATATGGGTGAAATAATTTATTTTCAGAGATGTAATATTCCAAATGGGCCTAATATATCCTCAATTATTGTTAAAACATATGCAAAATTAAAGAAGAGCTTCAGATTGGTTGTATAAGGATATACCTGATATTTCCTAATTTGAGGGGGGCTGAGCCTGGCCCCAAACCCCGGAAAATTGAAATTTTTAATTGGTTTCCTGAGTAAGTCAAGCCAATACAATATCAATGTCTGATATGAACTGAGTTTCCTGTGAAAATCTGAGCCAGATTGATGAAGTTTAAGTGGGGTTTTGGACTGATGTGCCATATGATCACCCCCATCGATACCTGCACTTCCAATACATGTATTTTGGACCAGTTATGTATTTCTTAAGGAATATTCTTGTGGAATCTCATTTAGTGGCGCCAGCTCTAGCAAACAATATGGTTTTCGGCCTTAGATTTGTCTTACTTTGCCAAATTGAACTATATCTTAATGCAGCCCCACAGAAGCGAATTTGGGGCCATCTGAAGCCAATATTGCCAAATTATAAGTACTGTTATATCAGATGTAATTTTAACACCGGTTCAGTCAGATTTAGCATGTGCCACCTTATATTCTGGCCAAATTTCAGCATTATAGACCAACATTTGGTACTGGTTTGGTGTAATTTACATGTATTTTTGACTATTTTTACAGCAATATATGGGTAAAATAATTTATTTTCAGAGATGTAATGCTCCAAATGGGCCTAATATATCCTCAATTATTGTTAAAACATATGCAAAATTAAAGAAGAGCTTCAGATTGGTTGTATAAGGATATACCTGATATTTCCTAATTTGAGGGGGGCTGAGCCTGGCCCCAAACCCCGGAAAATTGAAATTTTTAATTGGTTTCCTGAGTAAGTCAAGCCAATACAATATCAATGTCTGATATGCACTGAGTTTCCTGTGAAAATCTGAGCCAGATTGATGAAGTTTAAGTGGGGTTTTGGACTGATGTGCCATATGATCACCCCCTCGATACCTGCACTTCCAATACATGTATTTTGGACCAGTTATGTATTTCTTAAGGAATATTCTTGTGGAATCTCATTTAGTGGCGCCAGCTCTAGCAAAAAATATGGTTTTCAGCCTTAGATTTGTCTTACTTTGCCAAATTTAAGTATATCTTAATGCAGCCCCACAGAAGCGAATTTGGGGCCATCTGAAGCCAATATTGCCAAATTATAAGTACTGTTATATCAGATGTAATTTTAAAACCGGTTCAGTCAGATTTAGTATGTGCCACCTTATTTATATTCTGGCCAAATTTCAGCATTATAGACCAACATTTGGTACTGGTTTGGTGTAATTTACATGTATTTTTGACCATTTTTACAGCAATATATGGGTGAAATAATTTATTTTCAGAGATGTAATACTCCAAATGGGCCTAATATATCCTCAATTATTGTTAAAACATATGCAAAATTAAAGAAGAGCTTCAGATTGGTTGTATAAGGATATACCTGATATTTCCTAATTTGAGGGGGGCTGAGCCTGGCCCCAAACCCCGGAAAATTGAAATTTTTAATTGGTTTCCTGAGTAAGTCAAGCCAATACAATATCAATGTCTGATATGAACTGAGTTTCCTGTGAAAATCTGAGCCAGATTGATGAAGTTTAAGTGGGGTTTTGGACTGATGTGCCATATGATCACCCCCATCGATACCTGCACTTCCAATACATGTATTTTGGACCAGTTATGTATTTCTTAAGGAATATTCTTGTGCAATCTCATTTAGTGGCGCCAGCTCTAGCAAACAATATGGTTTTCAGCCTTAGATTTGTCTTACATTGCCAAATTTTAGTATATCTTAATGCAGCCCCACAGAAGCGAATTTGGGGCCATCTGAAGCCAATATTGCCAAATTATAAGTACTGTTATATCAGATGTAATTTTAAAACCGGTTCAGTCAGATTTAGTATGTGCCACCTTAATTATATTCTGGCCAAATTTCAGCATTATAGACCAACATTTGGTACTGGTTTGGTGTAATTTACATGTATTTTTGACCATTTTTACAGCAATATATGGGTGAAATAATTTATTTTCAGAGATGTAATACTCCAAATGGGCCTAATATATCCTCAATTATTGTTAAAACATATGCAAAATTAAAGAAGAGCTTCAGATTGGTTGTATAAGGATATACCTGATATTTCCTAATTTGAGGGGGGCTGAGCCTGGCCCCAAACCCGGGAAAATTGAAATTTTTAATTGGTTTCCTGAGTAAGTCAAGCCAATACAATATCAATGTCTGATATGAACTGAGTTTCCTGTGAAAATCTGAGCCAGATTGATGAAGTTTAAGTGGGGTTTTGGACTGATGTGCCATATGATCACCCCCATCGATACCTGCACTTCCAATACATATATTTTGGACCAGTTATGTATTTCTTAAGGAATATTCTTGTGGAATCTGATTTAGTGGCGCCAGCTCTAGCAAACAATATGGTTTTCAGCCTTAGATTTGTCTTACTTTGCCAAATTTAAGTATATCTTAATACAGCCCCACAGAAGCGAATTTGGGGCCATCTGAAGCCAATATTGCCAAATTATAAGTACTGTTTTATCAGATCAGTGGCCCATTTACAGTGATACAAGCAGGTGGGGTTTATATATTTATTAGCTTTTCTATGTTATCAATCTAACCTTTGTACACAATCAGACAAACAATAGAGTTAACATTAAAGTCACTTTGAGGTGACCTTATATACACTAAAATGATTATACATCAACACAGCACGTGACACTACGTGCCCTGACATTTTAAACTTTGACAGTCACTTAAGGTGACCATAAATTGAAATTTATGCAGTTACATTACAGTCCCTTTTAAGGTGACCTTATATATCAAATCACTTTATATTAACACAGCACGTGACACGACGTGCCCTGACATTTACTTTGACAGTCACTTAGGGTGACCATAAACTGACATTTAGCTTTAAGTAAAATTAGGATATGTATAAACCTTAAAGTGGAGGTTGGGAGTTTTTTAGATGAAATTTGAAGAGTTAAGATAATCTTAATCTGAGAAATCAATGATAAGAGGGTGACTTAGGGTGACCCTAAAGTAAGATGTTAAAATGGTAGTTAGGGTAGCCATAAGGTGACCCTAAGACAATTGATTTTGTGGGATAGTGAGAGTACATCTTACTGATGTTAAGATTTGTGTGAATGAGGAAAAACTTAAAGTGAAGTTTAAGAAATTGATTTTAGATTTAGAGTAGTTGTAGGTCAGAGGTATGTGCCACCTTATATTCTGGCCAAATTTCAGCATTATAGACCAACATTTGGTACTGGTTTGGTGTAATTTACATGTATTTTTAACCATTTTTACAGCAATATATGGGTGAAATAATTTATTTTCAGAGATGTAATGCTCCAAATGGGCCTAATATATCCTCAATTATTGTTAAAACATATGCAAAATTAAAGAAGAGCTTCAGATTGGTTGTATAAGGATATACCTGATATTTCCTAATTTGAGGGGGGCTGAGCCTGGCCCCAAACCCCGGAAAATTGAAATTTTTAATTGGTTTCCTGAGTAAGTCAAGCCAATACAATATCAATGTCTGATATGAACTGAGTTTCCTGTGAAAATCTGAGCCAGATTGATGAAGTTTAAGTGGGGTTTTGGACTGATGTGCCATATGATCACCCCCTCGATACCTGCACTTCCAATACATGTATTTTGGACCAGTTATGTATTTCTTAAGGAATATTCTTGTGCAATCTCATTTAGTGGCGCCAGCTCTAGCAAACAATATGGTTTTCAGCCTTAGATTTGTCTTACTTTGCCAAATTTAAGTATATCTTAATGCAGGCCAACAGAAGCGAATTTGGGGCCATCTGAAGCCAATATTGCCAAATTATAAGTACTATTATATCAGATGTAATTTTAAAACCGGTTCAGTCAGATTTAGTATGTGCCACCTTATATTCTGGCCAAATTTCAGCATTATAGACCAACATTTGGTACTGGTTTGGTGTAATTTACATGTATTTTTGACCATTTTTACAGCAATATATGGGTGAAATAATTTATTTTCAGAGATGTAATATTCCAAATGGGCCTAATATATCCTCAATTATTGTTAAAACATATGCAAAATTAAAGAAGACCTTCAGATTGGTTGTATAAGGATATACCTGATATTTCCTAATTTGAGGGGGGCTGAGCCTGGCCCCAAACCCCGGAAAATTGAAATTTTTAATTGGTTTCCTGAGTAAGTCAAGCCAATACAATATCAATGTCTGATATGAACTGAGTTTCCTGTGAAAATCTGAGCCAGATTGATGAAGTTTAAGTGGGGTTTTGGACTGATGTGCCATATGATCACCCCCATCGATACCTGCACTTCCAATACATGTATTTTGGATCAGTTATGTATTTCTTAAGGAATATTCTTGTGGAATCTCATTTAGTGGCGCCAGCTCTAGCAAACAATATGGTTTTCAGCCTTAGATTTGTCTTACTTTGCCAAATTGAACTATATCTTAATGCAGCCCCACAGAAGCGAATTTGGGGCCATCTGAAGCCAATATTGCCAAATTATAAGTACTGTTATATCAGATGTAATTTTAACACCGGTTCAGTCAGATTTAGCATGTGCCACCTTATATTCTGGCCAAATTTCAGCATTATAGACCAACATTTGGTACTGGTTTGGTGTAATTTACATGTATTTTTGACTATTTTTACAGCAATATATGGGTAAAATAATTTATTTTCAGAGATGTAATGCTCCAAATGGGCCTAATATATCCTCAATTATTGTTAAAACATATCCAAAATTAAAGAAGAGCTTCAGATTGGTTGTATAAGGATATACCTGATATTTCCTAATTTGAGGGGGGCTGAGCCTGGCCCCAAACCCCGGAAAATTGAAATTTTTAATTGGTTTCCTGAGTAAGTCAAGCCAATACAATATCAATGTCTGATATGCACTGAGTTTCCTGTGAAAATCTGAGCCAGATTGATGAAGTTTAAGTGGGGTTTTGGACTGATGTGCCATATGATCACCCCCTCGATACCTGCACTTCCAATACATGTATTTTGGACCAGTTATGTATTTCTTAAGGAATATTCTTGTGGAATCTCATTTAGTGGCGCCAGCTCTAGCAAAAAATATGGTTTTCAGCCTTAGATTTGTCTTACTTTGCCAAATTTAAGTATATCTTAATGCAGCCCCACAGAAGCGAATTTGGGGCCATCTGAAGCCAATATTGCCAAATTATAAGTACTGTTATATCAGATGTAATTTTAAAACCGGTTCAGTCAGATTTAGTATGTGCCACCTTAATTATATTCTGGCCAAATTTCAGCATTATAGACCAACATTTGGTACTGGTTTGGTGTAATTTACATGTATTTTTGACCATTTTTACAGCAATATATGGGTGAAATAATTTATTTTCAGAGATGTAATGCTCCAAATGGGCCTAATATATCCTCAATTATTGTTAAAACATATGCAAAATTAAAGAAGAGCTTCAGATTGGTTGTATAAGGATATACCTGATATTTCCTAATTTGAGGGGGGCTGAGCCTGGCCCCAAACCCCGGAAAATTGAAATTTTTAATTGGTTTCCTGAGTAAGTCAAGCCAATACAATATCAATGTCTGATATGCACTGAGTTTCCTGTGAAAATTTGAGCCAGATTGATGAAGTTTAAGTGGGGTTTTGGACTGATGTGCCATATGATCACCCCCTCGATACCTGCACTTCCAATACATGTATTTTGGACCAGTTATGTATTTCTTAAGGAATATTCTTGTGGAATCTCATTTAGTGGCGCCAGCTCTAGCACAAAAATATGGTTTTCAGCCTTAGATTTGTCTTACTTTGCCAAATTTAAGTATATCTTAATGCAGCCCCACAGAAGCGAATTTGGGGCCATCTGAAGCCAATATTGCCAAATTATAAGTACTGTTATATCAGATGTAATTTTAAAACCGGTTCAGTCACATTTAGTATGTGCCACCTTATATTCTGGCCAAATTTCAGCATTATAGACCAACATTTGGTACTGGTTTGGTGTAATTTACATGTATTTTTGACCATTTTTACAGCAATATATGGGTGAAATAATTTATTTTCAGAGATGTAATACTCCAAATGGGCCTAATATATCCTCAATTATTGTTAAAACATATGCAAAATTAAAGAAGAGCTTCAGATTGGTTGTATAAGGATATACCTGATATTTCCTAATTTGAGGGGGGCTGAGCCTGGCCCCAAACCCCGGAAAATTGAAATTTTTAATTGGTTTCCTGAGTAAGTCAAGCCAATACAATATCAATGTCTGATATGAACTGAGTTTCCTGTGAAAATCTGAGCCAGATTGATGAAGTTTAAGTGGGGTTTTGGACTGATGTGCCATATGATCACCCCCATCGATACCTGCACTTCCAATACATGTATTTTGGACCAGTTATGTATTTCTTAAGGAATATTCTTGTGCAATCTCATTTAGTGGCGCCAGCTCTAGCAAACAATATGGTTTTCAGCCTTAGATTTGTCTTACATTGCCAAATTTTAGTATATCTTAATGCAGCCCCACAGAAGCGAATTTGGGGCCATCTGAAGCCAATATTGCCAAATTATAAGTACTGTTATATCAGATGTAATTTTAAAACCGGTTCAGTCAGATTTAGTATGTGCCACCTTATATTCTGGCCAAATTTCAGCATTATAGACCAACATTTGGTACTGGTTTGGTGTAATTTACATGTATTTTTGACCATTTTTACAGCAATATATGGGTGAAATAATTTATTTTCAGAGATGTAATGCTCCAAATGGGCCTAATATATCCTCAATTATTGTTAAAACATATGCAAAATTAAAGAAGAGCTTCAGATTGGTTGTATAAGGATATACCTGATATTTCCTAATTTGAGGGGGGCTGAGCCTGGCCCCAAACCCCGGAAAATTGAAATTTTTAATTGGTTTCCTGAGTAAGTCAAGCCAATACAATATCAATGTCTGATATGAACTGAGTTTCCTGTGAAAATCTGAGCCAGATTGATGAAGTTTAAGTGGGGTTTTGGACTGATGTGCCATATGATCACCCCCTCGATACCTGCACTTCCAATACATGTATTTTGGACCAGTTATGTATTTCTTAAGGAATATTCTTGTGCAATCTCATTTAGTGGCGCCAGCTCTAGCAAACAATATGGTTTTCAGCCTTAGATTTGTCTTACTTTGCCAAATTTAAGTATATCTTAATGCAGGCCAACAGAAGCGAATTTGGGGCCATCTGAAGCCAATATTGCCAAATTATAAGTACTATTATATCAGATGTAATTTTAAAACCGGTTCAGTCAGATTTAGTATGTGCCACCTTATATTCTGGCCAAATTTCAGCATTATAGACCAACATTTGGTACTGGTTTGGTGTAATTTACATGTATTTTTGACCATTTTTACAGCAATATATGGGTGAAATAATTTATTTTCAGAGATGTAATATTCCAAATGGGCCTAATATATCCTCAATTATTGTTAAAACATATGCAAAATTAAAGAAGACCTTCAGATTGGTTGTATAAGGATATACCTGATATTTCCTAATTTGAGGGGGGCTGAGCCTGGCCCCAAACCCCGGAAAATTGAAATTTTTAATTGGTTTCCTGAGTAAGTCAAGCCAATACAATATCAATGTCTGATATGAACTGAGTTTCCTGTGAAAATCTGAGCCAGATTGATGAAGTTTAAGTGGGGTTTTGGACTGATGTGCCATATGATCACCCCCATCGATACCTGCACTTCCAATACATGTATTTTGGATCAGTTATGTATTTCTTAAGGAATATTCTTGTGGAATCTCATTTAGTGGCGCCAGCTCTAGCAAACAATATGGTTTTCAGCCTTAGATTTGTCTTACTTTGCCAAATTGAACTATATCTTAATGCAGCCCCACAGAAGCGAATTTGGGGCCATCTGAAGCCAATATTGCCAAATTATAAGTACTGTTATATCAGATGTAATTTTAACACCGGTTCAGTCAGATTTAGCATGTGCCACCTTATATTCTGGCCAAATTTCAGCATTATAGACCAACATTTGGTACTGGTTTGGTGTAATTTACATGTATTTTTGACTATTTTTACAGCAATATATGGGTAAAATAATTTATTTTCAGAGATGTAATGCTCCAAATGGGCCTAATATATCCTCAATTATTGTTAAAACATATCCAAAATTAAAGAAGAGCTTCAGATTGGTTGTATAAGGATATACCTGATATTTCCTAATTTGAGGGGGGCTGAGCCTGGCCCCAAACCCCGGAAAATTGAAATTTTTAATTGGTTTCCTGAGTAAGTCAAGCCAATACAATATCAATGTCTGATATGCACTGAGTTTCCTGTGAAAATCTGAGCCAGATTGATGAAGTTTAAGTGGGGTTTTGGACTGATGTGCCATATGATCACCCCCTCGATACCTGCACTTCCAATACATGTATTTTGGACCAGTTATGTATTTCTTAAGGAATATTCTTGTGGAATCTCATTTAGTGGCGCCAGCTCTAGCAAAAAATATGGTTTTCAGCCTTAGATTTGTCTTACTTTGCCAAATTTAAGTATATCTTAATGCAGCCCCACAGAAGCGAATTTGGGGCCATCTGAAGCCAATATTGCCAAATTATAAGTACTGTTATATCAGATGTAATTTTAAAACCGGTTCAGTCAGATTTAGTATGTGCCACCTTAATTATATTCTGGCCAAATTTCAGCATTATAGACCAACATTTGGTACTGGTTTGGTGTAATTTACATGTATTTTTGACCATTTTTACAGCAATATATGGGTGAAATAATTTATTTTCAGAGATGTAATGCTCCAAATGGGCCTAATATATCCTCAATTATTGTTAAAACATATGCAAAATTAAAGAAGAGCTTCAGATTGGTTGTATAAGGATATACCTGATATTTCCTAATTTGAGGGGGGCTGAGCCTGGCCCCAAACCCCGGAAAATTGAAATTTTTAATTGGTTTCCTGAGTAAGTCAAGCCAATACAATATCAATGTCTGATATGCACTGAGTTTCCTGTGAAAATTTGAGCCAGATTGATGAAGTTTAAGTGGGGTTTTGGACTGATGTGCCATATGATCACCCCCTCGATACCTGCACTTCCAATACATGTATTTTGGACCAGTTATGTATTTCTTAAGGAATATTCTTGTGGAATCTCATTTAGTGGCGCCAGCTCTAGCACAAAAATATGGTTTTCAGCCTTAGATTTGTCTTACTTTGCCAAATTTAAGTATATCTTAATGCAGCCCCACAGAAGCGAATTTGGGGCCATCTGAAGCCAATATTGCCAAATTATAAGTACTGTTATATCAGATGTAATTTTAAAACCGGTTCAGTCACATTTAGTATGTGCCACCTTATATTCTGGCCAAATTTCAGCATTATAGACCAACATTTGGTACTGGTTTGGTGTAATTTACATGTATTTTTGACCATTTTTACAGCAATATATGGGTGAAATAATTTATTTTCAGAGATGTAATACTCCAAATGGGCCTAATATATCCTCAATTATTGTTAAAACATATGCAAAATTAAAGAAGAGCTTCAGATTGGTTGTATAAGGATATACCTGATATTTCCTAATTTGAGGGGGGCTGAGCCTGGCCCCAAACCCCGGAAAATTGAAATTTTTAATTGGTTTCCTGAGTAAGTCAAGCCAATACAATATCAATGTCTGATATGAACTGAGTTTCCTGTGAAAATCTGAGCCAGATTGATGAAGTTTAAGTGGGGTTTTGGACTGATGTGCCATATGATCACCCCCATCGATACCTGCACTTCCAATACATGTATTTTGGACCAGTTATGTATTTCTTAAGGAATATTCTTGTGCAATCTCATTTAGTGGCGCCAGCTCTAGCAAACAATATGGTTTTCAGCCTTAGATTTGTCTTACATTGCCAAATTTTAGTATATCTTAATGCAGCCCCACAGAAGCGAATTTGGGGCCATCTGAAGCCAATATTGCCAAATTATAAGTACTGTTATATCAGATGTAATTTTAAAACCGGTTCAGTCAGATTTAGTATGTGCCACCTTATATTCTGGCCAAATTTCAGCATTATAGACCAACATTTGGTACTGGTTTGGTGTAATTTACATGTATTTTTGACCATTTTTACAGCAATATATGGGTGAAATAATTTATTTTCAGAGATGTAATGCTCCAAATGGGCCTAATATATCCTCAATTATTGTTAAAACATATGCAAAATTAAAGAAGAGCTTCAGATTGGTTGTATAAGGATATACCTGATATTTCCTAATTTGAGGGGGGCTGAGCCTGGCCCCAAACCCCGGAAAATTGAAATTTTTAATTGGTTTCCTGAGTAAGTCAAGCCAATACAATATCAATGTCTGATATGAACTGAGTTTCCTGTGAAAATCTGAGCCAGATTGATGAAGTTTAAGTGGGGTTTTGGACTGATGTGCCATATGATCACCCCCTCGATACCTGCACTTCCAATACATGTATTTTGGACCAGTTATGTATTTCTTAAGGAATATTCTTGTGGAATCTCATTTAGTGGCGCCAGCTCTAGCAAAAAAATATGGTTTTCAGCCTTAGATTTGTCTTACTTTACCAAATTTAAGTATATCTTAATGCAGCCCCACAGAAGCGAATTTGGGGCCATCTGAAGACAATATTGCCAAATTATAAGTACTGTTATATCAGATGTAATTTTAACACCGGTTCAGTCAGATTTAGCATGTGCCACCTTATATTCTGGCGAAATTTCATCATTATAGACCAACATTTGGTACTGGTTTGGTGTAATTTACATGTATTTTTGACTATTTTTACAGCAATATATGGGTAAAATAATTTATTTTCAGAGATGTAATGCTCCAAATGGGCCTAATATATCCTCAATTATTGTTAAAACATATGCAAAATTAAAGAAGAGCTTCAGATTGGTTGTATAAGGATATACCTGATATTTCCTAATTTGAGGGGGGCTGAGCCTGGCCCCAAACCCGGGAAAATTGAAATTTTTAATTGGTTTCCTGAGTAAGTCAAGCCAATACAATATCAATGTCTGATATGAACTGAGTTTCCTGTGAAAATCTGAGCCAGATTGATGAAGTTTAAGTGGGGTTTTGGACTGATGTGCCATATGATCACCCCCATCGATACCTGCACTTCCAATACATATATTTTGGACCAGTTATGTATTTCTTAAGGAATATTCTTGTGGAATCTGATTTAGTGGCGCCAGCTCTAGCAAACAATATGGTTTTCAGCCTTAGATTTGTCTTACTTTGCCAAATTTAAGTATATCTTAATACAGCCCCACAGAAGCGAATTTGGGGCCATCTGAAGCCAATATTGCCAAATTATAAGTACTGTTTTATCAGATCAGTGGCCCATTTACAGTGATACAAGCAGGTGGGGTTTATATATTTATTAGCTTTTCTATGTTATCAATCTAACCTTTGTACACAATCAGACAAACAATAGAGTTAACATTAAAGTCACTTTGAGGTGACCTTATATACACTAAAATGATTATACATCAACACAGCACGTGACACTACGTGCCCTGACATTTTAAACTTTGACAGTCACTTAAGGTGACCATAAATTGAAATTTATGCAGTTACATTACAGTCCCTTTTAAGGTGACCTTATATATCAAATCACTTTATATTAACACAGCACGTGACACGACGTGCCCTGACATTTACTTTGACAGTCACTTAGGGTGACCATAAACTGACATTTAGCTTTAAGTAAAATTAGGATATGTATAAACCTTAAAGTGGAGGTTGGGAGTTTTTTAGATGAAATTTGAAGAGTTAAGATAATCTTAATCTGAGAAATCAATGATAAGAGGGTGACTTAGGGTGACCCTAAAGTAAGATGTTAAAATGGTAGTTAGGGTAGCCATAAGGTGACCCTAAGACAATTGATTTTGTGGGATAGTGAGAGTACATCTTACTGATGTTAAGATTTGTGTGAATGAGGAAAAACTTAAAGTGAAGTTTAAGAAATTGATTTTAGATTTAGAGTAGTTGTAGGTCAGAGGTAAGCTGCAGTATGAGGAGTAGAAAGAAAACCCCCATTTGAATGGCCAAATTAAGGCGGCCTCAGATAGATAATGTTAACTAAAATAGTAAAAGATAAGTTCAAGTTATATAACCAACTCGCCAGATTTAACAGGATAAAACACAATAAAACAAAGTACATGTAAATACAATACAGATAAAATGAATTAATATATGAGTATAATATATATAAGCATCTTGTGCCTAGGGGCAGGCACTAGCTCATGATTGAGACTCCTTACTGGACTGAGCAATACAGCCCCCTTATCTCAGACTGGAACACCCTACTTGACTTCCGGACGCCGCGGCTGCCCCCAGCCACAAGATACATGTGATTTAAAAGAAAATCTTGCTTACAGAAATAAGTTACGTATCAATGGTTGCATCATGGCTGTATTACTTGTATTCAGACTAAGACAATTATATTGCTGCTGAGCAGGAAGAGACAGTCGCACTACATGAGACAAATTAAAACTTTACTGATTTTATTTGTAGAAATATTATGTCCTTTGGACCAGAAGCAGGGCCACAGCAGCCCCTCAACAACTGTGAGAACCAAATCTTCTGGCAAGTTAAGGAAGTGCAGAAGGTGCGACATGTCCGACCTCTCCATGGCCGTTGGTTATGACTTGGAGCATTGCCACCAGGATGCAGCTTTCTGTCTATTCACGTTTTATTCATGTATTATCTGAAAATAAACTACACCAGCAGAATATGTTTTATTATGTACAGGCCTCAGTGAGGCAAATGATACATACAAATGACCTAAGCCTAAACCCCTACCTTGGGCCTTGGGTGGGTTTAGGGAAGCTTTTGATTTTATAAAAGGGGTGTTTCCCCGTTGAAAACTTAAAAGTTAATGAAAATGGCTGCCTTTGGCGGGAGTATGAAGTTCAAAGGTCATGACCCCATTATTTACAGGAAGGTTACATAAACAAGAATATTTTTTGCCATCGCCACTGACAGTTCAGACACCCACCATGCCTGACCAACACAGTGGCCCATTTACAGTGATACAAGCAGGTGGGGTTTATATATTTATTAGCTTTTCTATGTTATCAATCTAACCTTTGTACACAATCAGACAAACAATAGAGTTAACATTAAAGTCACTTTGAGGTGACCTTATATACACTAAAATGATTATACATCAACACAGCACGTGACACTACGTGCCCTGACATTTTAAACTTTGACAGTCACTTAAGGTGACCATAAATTGAAATTTATACAGTTACATTACAGTCCCTTTTAAGGTGACCTTATATATCAAATCACTTTATATTAACACAGCACGTGACACGACGTGCCCTGACATTTACTTTGACAGTCACTTAGGGTGACCATAAACTGACATTTAGCTTTAAGTAAAATTAGGATATGTATAAACCTTAAAGTGGAGGTTGGGAGTTTTTTAGATGAAATTTGAAGAGTTAAGATAATCTTAATCTGAGAAATCAATGATAAGAGGGTGACTTAGGGTGACCCTAAAGTAAGATGTTAAAATGGTAGTTAGGGTAGCCATAAGGTGACCCTAAGACAATTGATTTTGTGGGATAGTGAGAGTACATCTTACTGATGTTAAGATTTGTGTGAATGAGGAAAAACTTAAAGTGAAGTTTAAGAAATTGATTTTAGATTTAGAGTAGTTGTAGGTCAGAGGTATGTGCCACCTTATATTCTGGCCAAATTTCAGCATTATAGACCAACATTTGGTACTGGTTTGGTGTAATTTACATGTATTTTTAACCATTTTTACAGCAATATATGGGTGAAATAATTTATTTTCAGAGATGTAATGCTCCAAATGGGCCTAATATATCCTCAATTATTGTTAAAACATATGCAAAATTAAAGAAGAGCTTCAGATTGGTTGTATAAGGATATACCTGATATTTCCTAATTTGAGGGGGGCTGAGCCTGGCCCCAAACCCCGGAAAATTGAAATTTTTAATTGGTTTCCTGAGTAAGTCAAGCCAATACAATATCAATGTCTGATATGCACTGAGTTTCCTGTGAAAATCTGAGCCAGATTGATGAAGTTTAAGTGGGGTTTTGGACTGATGTGCCATATGATCACCCCCATCGATACCTGCACTTCCAATACATGTATTTTGGACCAGTTATGTATTTCTTAAGGAATATTCTTGTGGAATCTCATTTAGTGGCGCCAGCTCTAGCAAACAATATGGTTTTCAGCCTTAGATTTGTCTTACTTTGCCAAATTTAAGTATATCTTAATGCAGCCCCACAGAAGCGAATTTGAGGCCATCTGAAGCCAATATTGCCAAATTATAAGAACTGTTATATCAGATGTAATTTTAAAACCGGTTCAGTCAGATTTAGTATGTGCCACCTTATATTCTGGCCAAATTTCAGCATTATAGACCAACATTTGGTACTGGTTTGGTGTAATTTACATGTATTTTTGACTATTTTTACAGAAATATATGGGTGAAATAATTTATTTTCAGAGATGTAATGCTGTAAATGGACCTAATATATCCTCAATTATTGTTAAAACATATGCAAAATTAAAGAAGAGCTTCAGATTGGTTGTATAAGGATATACCTGATATTTCCTAATTTGAGGGGGGCTGAGCCTGGCCCCAAACCCCGGAAAATTGAAATTTTTAATTGGTTTCCTGAGTAAGTCAAGCCAATACAATATCAATGTCTGATATGAACTGAGTTTCCTGTGAAAATCTGAGCCAGATTGATGAAGTTTAAGTGGGGTTTTGGACTGATGTGCCATATGATCACCCCCATCGATACCTGCACTTCCAATACATATATTTTGGACCAGTTATGTATTTCTTAAGGAATATTCTTGTGCAATCTGATTTAGTGGCGCCAGCTCTAGCAAACAATATGGTTTTCAGCCTTAGATTTATCTTACTTTGCCAAATTTAAGTATATCTTAATACAGCCCCACAGAAGCGAATTTGGGGCCATCTGAAGCCAATATTGCCAAATTATAAGTACTGTTATATCAGATGTAATTTTAAAACCGGTTCAGTCAGATTTAGTATGTGCCACCTTATATTCTGGCCAAATTTCAGCCTTATAGACCAACATTTGGTACTGGTTTGGTGTAATTTACATATATTTTTAACCATTTTTACAGCAATATATGGGTGAAATAATTTATTTTCAGAGATGTAATGCTCCAAATGGGCCGAATATATCCTCAATTATTGTTAAAACATATGCAAAATTAAAGAAGAGCTTCAGATTGGTTGTATAAGGATATACCTGATATTTCCTAATTTGAGGGGGGCTGAGCCTGGCCCCAAACCCCGGAAAATTGAAATTTTTAATTGGTTTCCTGAGTAAGTCAAGCCAAAACAATATCAATGTCTGATATAAACTGAGTTTCCTGTGAAAATCTGAGCCAGATTGATGAAGTTTAAGTGGGGTTTTGGACTGATGTGCCATATGATCACCCCCATCGATACCTGTACTTCCAATACATGTATTTTGGACCAGTTATGTATTTCTTAAGGAATATTCTTGTGGAATCTCATTTAGTGGCGCCAGCTCTAGCAAACAATATGGTTTTCAGCCTTAGATTTGTCTTACTTTGCCAAATTTAACTATATCTTAATGCAGCCCCACAGAAGCGAATTTGGGGCCATCTGAAGCCAATATTGCCAAATTATAAGTACTGTTATATCAGATGTAATTTTAAAACCGGTTCAGTCAGATTTAGTATGTGCCACCTTATATTCTGGCCAAATTTCAGCATTATAGACCAACATTTGGTACTGGTTTGGTGTAATTTACATGTATTTTTGACCATTTTTACAGCAATATATGGGTGAAATAATTTATTTTCAAAGATGTAATGCTCCAAATGGGCCTAATATATCCTCAGTTATTGTTAAAACATATGCAAAATTAAAGAAGAGCTTCAGATTGGTTGTATAAGGATATACCTGATATTTCCTAATTTGAGGGGGGCTGAGCCTGGCCCCAAACCCCGGAAAATTGAAATTTTTAATTGGTTTCCTGAGTAAGTCAAGCCAATACAAAATCAATGTCTGATATGAACTGAGTTTCCTGTGAAAATCTGAGCTAGATTGATGAAGTTTAAGTGGGGTTTTGGACTGATGTGCCATATGATCACCCCCATGGATACCTGCACTTCCAATACATATATTTTGGACCAGTTATGTATTTCTTAAGGACTATTCTTGTGGAATCTGATTTAGTGGCGCCAACTCTAGCAAAAAAATATGTTTTTCAGCCTTAGATTTGTCTTACTTTGCCAAATTTAAGTATATCTTAATGCAGCCCCACAGAAGCGAATTTGGGGCCATCTGAAGCCAATATTGCCAAATTATAAGTACTGTTATATCAGATGTAATTTTAAAACCGGTTCAGTCAGATTTAGTATGTGCCACCTTATATTCTGGCCAAATTTCAGCATTATAGACCAACATTTGGTACTGGTTTGGTGTAATTTACATGTATTTTTGACTATTTTTACAGCAATATATGGGTGAAATAATTTATTTTCAGAGATGTAATGCTCCAAATGGACCTAATATATCCTCAATTATTGTTAAAACATATGCAAAATTAAAGAAGAGCTTCAGATTGGTTGTATAAGGATATACCTGATATTTCCTAATTTGAGGGGGGCTGAGCCTGGCCCCAAACCCCGGAAAATTGAAATTTTTAATTGGTTTCCTGAGTAAGTCAAGCCAATACAATATCAATGTCTGATATGAACTGAGTTTCCTGTGAAAATCTGAGCCAGATTGATGAAGTTTAAGTGGGGTTTTGGACTGATGTGCCATATGATCACCCCCTCGATACCTGCACTTCCAATACATGTATTTTGGACCAGTTATGTATTTCTTAAGGGATATTCTTGTGGAATCTCATTTAGTGGCGCCAGCTCTAGCAAACAATATGGTTTTCAGCCTTAGATTTGTCTTACTTTGCCAAATTTAAGTATATCTTAATGCAGCCCCACAGAAGCGAATTTGGGGCCATCTGAAGCCATTATTGCCAAATTATAAGTACTGTTATATCAGATGTAATTTTAAAACCGGTTCAGTCAGATTTAGTATGTGCCACCTTATATTCTGGCCAAATTTCAGCATTATAGACCAACATTTGGTACTGGTTTGGTGTAATTTACATGTATTTTTGACTATTTTTACAGCAATATATGGGTGAAATAATTTATTTTCAGAGATGTAATGCTCCAAATGGGCTTAATATATCCTCAATTATTGTTAAAACATATGCAAAATTAAAGAAGAGCTTCAGATTGGTTGTATAAGGATATACCTGATATTTCCTAATTTGAGGGGGGCTGAGCCTGGCCCCAAACCCCGGAAAATTGAAATTTTTAATTGGTTTCCTGAGTAAGTCAAGCCAATACAATATCAATGTCTGATATGAACTGAGTTTCCTGTGAAAATCTGAGCCAGATTGATGAAGTTTAAGTGGGGTTTTGGACTGATGTGCCATATGATCACCCCCTCGATACCTGCACTTCCAATACATGTATTTTGGACCAGTTATGTATTTCTTAAGGGATATTCTTGTGGAATCTCATTTAGTGGCGCCAGCTCTAGCAAACAATATGGTTTTCAGCCTTAGATTTGTCTTACTTTGCCAAATTTAAGTATATCTTAATGCAGCCCCACAGAAGCGAATTTGGGGCCATCTGAAGCCAATATTGCCAAATTATAAGTACTGTTATATCAGATGTAATTTTAAAACCGGTTCAGTCAGATTTAGTAAGTGCCACCTTATATTCTGGCCAAATTTCAGCATTATAGACCAACATTTGGTACTGGTTTGGTGTAATTTACATGTATTTTTGACTATTTTTACAGCAATATATGGGTGAAATAATTTATTTTCAGAGATGTAATGCTCCAAATGGGCCTAATATATCCTCAATTATTGTTAAAACATATATAAAATTAAAGAAGAGCTTCAGATTGGTTGTATAAGGATATACCTGATATTTCCTAATTTGAGGGGGGCTGAGCCTGGCCCCAAACCCCGGAAAATTGAAATTTTTAATTGGTTTTCTGAGTAAGTCAAGCCAATACAATATCAATGTCTGATATGAACTGAGTTTCCTGTGAAAATCTGAGCCAGATTGATGAAGTTTAAGTGGGGTTTTGGACTGATGTGCCATATGATCACCCCCTCGATACCTGCACTTCCAATACATGTATTTTGGACCAGTTATGTATTTCTTAAGGAATATTCTTGTGGAATCTCATTTAGTGGCGCCAGCTCTAGCAAACAATATGGTTTTCAGCCTTAGATTGGTCTTACTTTGCCAAATTTAACTATATCTTAATGCAGCCCCACAGAAGCGAATTTGGGGCCATCTGAAGCCAATATTGCTAAATTATAAGTACTGTTATATCAGATGTAATTTTAAAACCGGTTCAGTCAGATTTAGTATGTGCCACCTTATATTCTGGCCAAATTTCAGCATTATAGACCAACATTTGGTACTGGTTTGGTGTAATTTACATGTATTTTTGACTATTTTTACAGCAATATATGGGTGAAATAATTTATTTTCAGAGATGTAATGCTCCAAATGGGCTTAATATATCCTCAATTATTGTTAAAACATATGCAAAATTAAAGAAGAGCTTCAGATTGGTTGTATAAGGATATACCTGATATTTCCTAATTTGAGGGGGGCTGAGCCTGGCCCCAAACCCCGGAAAATTGAAATTTTTAATTGGTTTCCTGAGTAAGTCAAGCCAATACAATATCAATGTCTGATATGAACTGAGTTTCCTGTGAAAATCTGAGCCAGATTGATGAAGTTTAAGTGGGGTTTTGGACTGATGTGCCATATGATCACCCCCTCGATACCTGCACTTCCAATACATGTATTTTGGACCAGTTATGTATTTCTTAAGGGATATTCTTGTGGAATCTCATTTAGTGGCGCCAGCTCTAGCAAACAATATGGTTTTCAGCCTTAGATTTGTCTTACTTTGCCAAATTTAAGTATATCTTAATGCAGCCCCACAGAAGCGAATTTGGGGCCATCTGAAGCCAATATTGCCAAATTATAAGTACTGTTATATCAGATGTAATTTTAAAACCGGTTCAGTCAGATTTAGTAAGTGCCACCTTATATTCTGGCCAAATTTCAGCATTATAGACCAACATTTGGTACTGGTTTGGTGTAATTTACATGTATTTTTGACTATTTTTACAGCAATATATGGGTGAAATAATTTATTTTCAGAGATGTAATGCTCCAAATGGGCCTAATATATCCTCAATTATTGTTAAAACATATATAAAATTAAAGAAGAGCTTCAGATTGGTTGTATAAGGATATACCTGATATTTCCTAATTTGAGGGGGGCTGAGCCTGGCCCCAAACCCCGGAAAATTGAAATTTTTAATTGGTTTTCTGAGTAAGTCAAGCCAATACAATATCAATGTCTGATATGAACTGAGTTTCCTGTGAAAATCTGAGCCAGATTGATGAAGTTTAAGTGGGGTTTTGGACTGATGTGCCATATGATCACCCCCTCGATACCTGCACTTCCAATACATGTATTTTGGACCAGTTATGTATTTCTTAAGGAATATTCTTGTGGAATCTCATTTAGTGGCGCCAGCTCTAGCAAACAATATGGTTTTCAGCCTTAGATTGGTCTTACTTTGCCAAATTTAACTATATCTTAATGCAGCCCCACAGAAGCGAATTTGGGGCCATCTGAAGCCAATATTGCTAAATTATAAGTACTGTTATATCAGATGTAATTTTAAAACCGGTTCAGTCAGATTTAGTATGTGCCACCTTATATTCTGGCCAAATTTCAGCATTATAGACCAACATTTGGTACTGGTTTGGTGTAATTTACATGTATTTTTGACTATTTTTACAGCAATATATGGGTGAAATAATTTATTTTCAGAGATGTAATGCTCCAAATGGGCCTAATATATCCTCAATTATTGTTAAAACATATGCAAAATTAAAGAAGAGCTTCAGATTGGTTGTATAAGGATATACCTGATATTTCCTAATTTGAGGGGGGCTGAGCCTGGCCCCAAACCCCGGAAAATTGAAATTTTTAATTGGTTTCCTGAGTAAGTCAAGCCAATACAATATCAATGTCTGATATGAACTGAGTTTCCTGTGAAAATCTGAGCCAGATTGATGAAGTTTAAGTGGGGTTTTGGACTGATGTGCCATATGATCACCCCCTCGATACCTGCACTTCCAATACATGTATTTTGGACCAGTTATGTATTTCTTAAGGAATATTCTTGTGGAATCTCATTTAGTGGCGCCAGCTCTAGCAACAAAATATGGTTTTCAGCCTTAGATTTGTCTTACTTTGCCAAATTTAAGTATATCTTAATGCAGCCCCACAGAAGCGAATTTGGGGCCATCTGAAGCCATTATTGCCAAATTATAAGTACTGTTATATCAGATGTAATTTTAAAACCGGTTCAGTCAGATTTAGTATGTGCCACCTTATATTCTGGCCAAATTTCAGCATTATAGACCAACATTTGGTACTGGTTTGGTGTAATTTACATGTATTTTTGACTATTTTTACAGCAATATATGGGTGAAATAATTTATTTTCAGAGATGTAATGCTCCAAATGGGCCTAATATATCCTCAATTATTGTTAAAACATATGCAAAATTAAAGAAGAGCTTCAGATTGGTTGTATAAGGATATACCTGATATTTCCTAATTTGAGGGGGGCTGAGCCTGGCCTCAAACCCCGGAAAATTTAAATTTTTAATTGGTTTCCTGAGTAAGTCAAGCCAATACAATATCAATGTCTGATATGAACTGAGTTTCCTGTGAAAATCTGAGCCAGATTGATGAAGTTTAAGTGGGGTTTTGGACTGATGTGCCATATGATCACCCCCTCGATACCTGCACTTCCAATACATGTATTTTGGACCAGTTATGTATTTCTTAAGGAATATTCTTGTGGAATCTCATTTAGTGGCGCCAGCTCTAGCAAACAATATGGTTTTCAGCCTTAGATTGGTCTTACTTTGCCAAATTTAACTATATCTTAATGCAGCCCCACAGAAGCGAATTTGGGGCCATCTGAAGCCAATATTGCTAAATTATAAGTACTGTTATATCAGATGTAATTTTAAAACCGGTTCAGTCAGATTTAGTATGTGCCACCTTATATTCTGGCCAAATTTCAGCATTATAGACCAACATTTGGTACTGGTTTGGTGTAATTTACATGTATTTTTGACTATTTTTACAGCAATATATGGGTGAAATAATTTATTTTCAGAGATGTAATGCTCCAAATGGGCCTAATATATCCTCAATTATTGTTAAAACATATGCAAAATTAAAGAAGAGCTTCAGATTGGTTGTATAAGGATATACCTGATATTTCCTAATTTGAGGGGGGCTGAGCCTGGCCCCAAACCCCGGAAAATTGAAATTTTTAATTGGTTTCCTGAGTAAGTCAAGCCAATACAATATCAATGTCTGATATGAACTGAGTTTCCTGTGAAAATCTGAGCCAGATTGATGAAGTTTAAGTGGGGTTTTGGAATGATGTGCCATATGATCACCCCCTCGATACCTGCACTTCCAATACATGTATTTTGGACCAGTTATGTATTTCTTAAGGAATATTCTTGTGGAATCTCATTTAGTGGCGCCAGCTCTAGCAACAAAATATGGTTTTCAGCCTTAGATTTGTCTTACTTTGCCAAATTTAAGTATATCTTAATTCAGCCCCACAGAAGCGAATTTGGGGCCATCTGAAGCCATTATTGCCAAATTATAAGTACTGTTATATCAGATGTAATTTTAAAACCGGTTCAGTCAGATTTAGTATGTGCCACCTTATATTCTGGCCAAATTTCAGCATTATAGACCAACATTTGGTACTGGTTTGGTGTAATTTACATGTATTTTTGACTATTTTTACAGCAATATATGGGTGAAATAATTTATTTTCAGAGATGTAATGCTCCAAATGGGCCTAATATATCCTCAATTATTGTTAAAACATATGCAAAATTAAAGAAGAGCTTCAGATTGGTTGTATCAGGATATACCTGATATTTCCTAATTTGAGGGGGGCTGAGCCTGGCCCCAAACCCCGGAAAATTGAAATTTTTAATTGGTTTCCTGAGTAAGTCAAGCCAATACAATATCAATGTCTGATATGAACTGAGTTTCCTGTGAAAATCTGAGCCAGATTGATGAAGTTTAAGTGGGGTTTTGGACTGATGTGCCATATGATCACCCCCTCGATACCTGCACTTCCAATACATGTATTTTGGACCAGTTATGTATTTCTTAAGGGATATTCTTGTGGAATCTCATTTAGTGGCGCCAGCTCTAGCAAACAATATGGTTTTCAGCCTTAGATTTGTCTTACTTTGCCAAATTTAAGTATATCTTAATGCAGCCCCACAGAAGCGAATTTGGGGCCATCTGAAGCCAATATTGCCAAATTATAAGTACAGTTATATCAGATGTAATTTTAAAACCGGTTCAGTCAGATTTAGTATGTACCACCTTATATTCTGGCCAAATTTCAGCATTATAGACCAACATTTGGTACTGGTTTGGAGTAATTTACATGTATTTTTGACTATTTTTACAGCAATATATGGGTGAAATAATTTATTTTCAGAGATGTAATGCTCCAAATGGGCCTAATATATCCTCAATTATTCTTAAAACATATGCAAAATTAAAGAAGAGCTTCAGATTGGTTGTATAAGGATATACCTGATATTTCCTAATTTGAGGGGGGCTGAGCCTGGCCCCAAATCCCGGAAAATTGAAATTTTTAATTGGTTTCCTGAATAAGTCAAGCCAATACAATATCAATGTCTGATATGAACTGAGTTTCCTGTGAAAATCTGAGCCAGATTGATGAAGTTTAAGTGGGGTTTTGGACTGATGTGCCATATGATCACCCCCTCGATACCTGCACTTCCAATACATGTATTTTGGACCAGTTATGTATTTCTTAAGGAATATTCTTGTGGAATCTCATTTAGTGGCGCCAGCTCTAGCAAACAATATGGTTTTCAGCCTTAGATTTGTCTTACTTTGCCAAATTTAACTATATCTTAATGCAGCCCCACAGAAGCGAATTTGGGGCCATCTGAAGCCAATATTGCTAAATTATAAGTACTGTTATATCAGATGTAAATTTAAAACCGGTTCAGTCAGATTTAGTATGTGCCACCTTATATTCTGGCCAAATTTCAGCATTATAGACCAACATTTGGTACTGGTTTGGTGTAATTTACATGTATTAGTGACTATTTTTACAGCAATATATGGGTGAAATAATTTATTTTAATAGATGTAATGCTCCAAATGGGCCTAATATATCCTCAATTATTGTTAAAACATATGCAAAATTAAAGAAGAGCTTCAGATTGGTTGTATAAGGATATACCTGATATTTCCTAATTTGAGGGGGGCTGAGCCTGGCCCCAAACCCCGGAAAATTGAAATTTTTAATTGGTTTCCTGAGTAAGTCAAGCCAATACAATATCAATGTCTGATATGAACTGAGTTTCCTGTGAAAATCTGAGCCAGATTGATGAAGTTTAAGTGGGGTTTTGGACTGATGTGCCATATGATCACCCCCATCGATACCTGCACTTCCAATACATGTATTTTGGACCAGTTATGTATTTCTTAAGGAATATTCTTGTGGAATCTCATTTAGTGGCGCCAGCTCTAGCAAACAATATGGTTTTCAGCCTTAGATTTGTCTTACTTTGCCAAATTTAAGTATATCTTAATGCAGCCCCACAGAAGCGAATTTGGGGCCATCTGAAGCCATTATTGCCAAATTATAAGTACTGTTATATCAGATGTAATTTTAAAACCGGTTCAGTCAGATTTAGTATGTGCCACCTTATATTCTGGCCAAATTTCAGCATTATAGACCAACATTTGGTACTGGTTTGGTGTAATTTACATGTATTTTTGACTATTTTTACAGCAATATATGGGTGAAATAATTTATTTTCAGAGATGTAATGCTCCAAATGGGCCTAATATATCCTCAATTATTGTTAAAACATATGCAAAATTAAAGAAGAGCTTCAGATTGGTTGTATAAGGATATACCTGATATTTCCTAATTTGAGGGGGGCTGAGCCTGGCCCCAAACCCCGGAAAATTGAAATTTTTAATTGGTTTCCTGAGTAAGTCAAGCCAATACAATATCAGTGTCTGATATGAACTGAGTTTCCTGTGAAAATCTGAGCCAGATTGATGAAGTTTAAGTGGGGTTTTGGACTGATGTGCCATATGATCACCCCCTCGATACCTGCACTTCCAATACATGTATTTTGGACCAGTTATGTATTTCTTAAGGGATATTCTTGTGGAATCTCATTTAGTGGCGCCAGCTCTAGCAAACAATATGGTTTTCAGCCTTAGATTTGTCTTACTTTGCCAAATTTAAGTATATCTTAATGCAGCCCCACAGAAGCGAATTTGGGGCCATCTGAAGCCAATATTGCCAAATTATAAGTACTGTTATATCAGATGTAATTTTAAAACCGGTTCAGTCAGATTTAGTATGTGCCACCTTATATTCTGGCCAAATTTCAGCATTATAGACCAACATTTGGTACTGGTTTGGTGTAATTTACATGTATTTTTGACTATTTTTACAGCAATATATGGGTGAAATAATTTATTTTCAGAGATGTAATGCTCCAAATGGGCCTAATATATCCTCAATTATTGTTAAAACATATGCAAAATTAAAGAAGAGCTTCAGATTGGTTGTATAAGGATATACCTGATATTTCCTAATTTGAGGGGGGCTGAGCCTGGCCCCAAATCCCGGAAAATTGAAATTTTTAATTGGTTTCCTGAATAAGTCAAGCCAATACAATATCAATGTCTGATATGAACTGAGTTTCCTGTGAAAATCTGAGCCAGATTGATGAAGTTTAAGTGGGGTTTTGGACTGATGTGCCATATGATCACCCCCTCGATACCTGCACTTCCAATACATGTATTTTGGACCAGTTATGTATTTCTTAAGGAATATTCTTGTGGAATCTCATTTAGTGGCGCCAGCTCTAGCAAACAATATGGTTTTCAGCCTTAGATTTGTCTTACTTTGCCAAATTTAACTATATCTTAATGCAGCCCCACAGAAGCGAATTTGGGGCCATCTGAAGCCAATATTGCTAAATTATAAGTACTGTTATATCAGATGTAATTTTAAAACCGGTTCAGTCAGATTTAGTATGTGCCACCTTATATTCTGGCCAAATTTCAGCATTATAGACCAACATTTGGTACTGGTTTGGTGTAATTTACATGTATTTTTGACTATTTTTACAGCAATATATGGGTGAAATAATTTATTTTCATAGATGTAATGCTCCAAATGGGCCTAATATATCCTCAATTATTGTTAAAACATATGCAAAATTAAAGAAGAGCTTCAGATTGGTTGTATAAGGATATACCTGATATTTCCTAATTTGAGGGGGGCTGAGCCTGGCCTCAAACCCCGGAAAATTTAAATTTTTAATTGGTTTCCTGAGTAAGTCAAGCCAATACAATATCAATGTCTGATATGAACTGAGTTTCCTGTGAAAATCTGAGCCAGATTGATGAAGTTTAAGTGGGGTTTTGGACTGATGTGCCATATGATCACCCCCTCGATACCTGCACTTCCAATACATGTATTTTGGACCAGTTATGTATTTCTTAAGGAATATTCTTGTGGAATCTCATTTAGTGGCGCCAGCTCTAGCAAACAATATGGTTTTCAGCCTTAGATTTGTCTTACTTTGCCTAATTTAAGTATATCTTAATGCAGCCCCACAGAAGCGAATTTGGGGCCATCTGAAGCCATTATTGCCAAATTATAAGTACTGTTATATCAGATGTAATTTTAAAACCGGTTCAGTCAGATTTAGTATGTGCCACCTTATATTCTGGCCAAATTTCAGCATTATAGACCAACATTTGGTACTGGTTTGGTGTAATTTACATGTATTTTTGACTACTTTTACAGCAATATATGGGTGAAATAATTTATTTTCAGAGATGTAATGCTCCAAATGGGCCTAATATATCCTCAATTATTGTTAAAACATATGCAAAATTAAAGAAGAGCTTCAGATTGGTTGTATGAGGATATACCTGATATTTCCTAATTTGAGGGGGGCTGAGCCTGGCCCCAAACCCCGGAAAATTGAAATTTTTAATTGGTTTCCTGAGTAAGTCAAGCCAATACAATATCAATGTCTGATATGAACTGAGTTTCCTGTGAAAATCTGAGCCAGATTGATGAAGTTTAAGTGGGGTTTTGGACTGATGTGCCATATGATCACCCCCTCGATACCTGCACTTCCAATACATGTATTTTGGACCAGTTATGTATTTCTTAAGGGATATTCTTGTGGAATCTCATTTAGTGGCGCCAGCTCTAGCAAACAATATGGTTTTCAGCCTTGGATTTGTCTTACTTTGCCAAATTTAAGTATATCTTAATGCAGCCCCACAGAAGCGAATTTGGGGCCATCTGAAGCCAATATTGCCAAATTATAAGTACAGTTATATCAGATGTAATTTTAAAACCGGTTCAGTCAGATTTAGTATGTACCACCTTATATTCTGGCCAAATTTCAGCATTATAGACCAACATTTGGTACTGGTTTGGTGTAATTTACATGTATTTTTGACTATTTTTACAGCAATATATGGGTGAAATAATTTATTTTCAGAGATGTAATGCTCCAAATGGGCCTAATATATCCTCAATTATTCTTAAAACATATGCAAAATTAAAGAAGAGCTTCAGATTGGTTGTATAAGGATATACCTGATATTTCCTAATTTGAGGGGGGCTGAGCCTGGCCCCAAATCCCGGAAAATTGAAATTTTTAACTGGTTTCCTGAATAAGTCAAGCCAATACAATATCAATGTCTGATATGAACTGAGTTTCCTGTGAAAATCTGAGCCAGATTGATGAAGTTTAAGTGGGGTTTTGGACTGATGTGCCATATGATCACCCCCATCGATACCTGCACTTCCAATACATGTATTTTGGACCAGTTATGTATTTCTTAAGGAATATTCTTGTGGAATCTCATTTAGTGGCGCCAGCTCTAGCAAACAATATGGTTTTCAGCCTTAGATTTGTCTTACTTTGCCAAATTTAACTCTATCTTAATGCAGCCCCACAGAAGCGAATTTGGGGCCATCTGAAGCCAATATTGCTAAATTATAAGTACTGTTATATCAGATGTAAATTTAAAACCGGTTCAGTCAGATTTAGTATGTGCCACCTTATATTCTGGCCAAATTTCAGCATTATAGACCAACATTTGGTACTGGTTTGGTGTAATTTACATGTATTAGTGACTATTTTTACAGCAATATATGGGTGAAATAATTTATTTTCATAGATGTAATGCTCCAAATGGGCCTAATATATCCTCAATTATTGTTAAAACATATGCAAAATTAAAGATGAGCTTCAGATTGGTTGTATAAGGATATACCTGATATTTCCTAATTTGAGGGGGGCTGAGCCTGGCCCCAAACCCCGGAAAATTGAAATTTTTAATTGGTTTCCTGAGTAAGTCAAGCCAATACAATATCAATGTCTGATATGAACTGAGTTTCCTGTGAAAATCTGAGCCAGATTGATGAAGTTTAAGTGGGGTTTTGGACTGATGTGCCATATGATCACCCCCTCGATACCTGCACTTCCAATACATGTATTTTGGACCAGTTATGTATTTCTTAAGGGATATTCTTGTGGAATCTCATTTAGTGGCGCCAGCTCTAGCAAACAATATGGTTTTCAGCCTTGGATTTGTCTTACTTTGCCAAATTTAAGTATATCTTAATGCAGCCCCACAGAAGCGAATTTGGGGCCATCTGAAGCCAATATTGCCAAATTATAAGTACAGTTATATCAGATGTAATTTTAAAACCGGTTCAATCAGATTTAGTATGTACCACCTTATATTCTGGCCAAATTTCAGCATTATAGACCAACATTTGGTACTGGTTTGGTGTAATTTACATGTATTTTTGACTATTTTTACAGCAATATATGGGTGAAATAATTTATTTTCAGAGATGTAATGCTCCAAATGGGCCTAATATATCCTCAATTATTCTTAAAACATATGCAAAATTAAAGAAGAGCTTCAGATTGGTTGTATAAGGATATACCTGATATTTCCTAATTTGAGGGGGGCTGAGCCTGGCCCCAAATCCCGGAAAATTGAAATTTTTAATTGGTTTCCTGAATAAGTCAAGCCAATACAATATCAATGTCTGATATGAACTGAGTTTCCTGTGAAAATCTGAGCCAGATTGATGAAGTTTAAGTGGGGTTTTGGACTGATGTGCCATATGATCACCCCCATCGATACCTGCACTTCCAATACATGTATTTTGGACCAGTTATGTATTTCTTAAGGAATATTCTTGTGGAATCTCATTTAGTGGCGCCAGCTCTAGCAAACAATATGGTTTTCAGCCTTAGATTTGTCTTACTTTGCCAAATTTAACTATATCTTAATGCAGCCCCACAGAAGCAAATTTGGGGCCATCTGAAGCCAATATTGCTAAATTATAAGTACTGTTATATCAGATGTAAATTTAAAACCGGTTCAGTCAGATTTAGTATGTGCCACCTTATATTCTGGCCAAATTTCAGCATTATAGACCAACATTTGGTACTGGTTTGGTGTAATTTACATGTATTAGTGACTATTTTTACAGCAATATATGGGTGAAATAATTTATTTTCATAGATGTAATGCTCCAAATGGGCCTAATATATCCTCAATTATTGTTAAAACATATGCAAAATTAAAGATGAGCTTCAGATTGGTTGTATAAGGATATACCTGATATTTCCTAATTTGAGGGGGGCTGAGCCTGGCCCCAAACCCCGGAAAATTTAAATTTTTAATTGGTTTCCTGAGTAAGTCAAGCCAATACAATATCAATGTCTGATATGAACTGAGTTTCCTGTGAAAATCTGAGCCAGATTGATGAAGTTTAAGTGGGGTTTTGGACTGATGTGCCATATGATCACCCCCTCGATACCTGCACTTCCAATACATGTATTTTGGACCACTTATGTATTTCTTAAGGAATATTCTTGTGGAATCTCATTTAGTGGCGCCAGCTCTAGCAAACAATATGGTTTTCAGCCTTAGATTTGTCTTACTTTGCCAAATTTAAGTATATCTTAATGCAGCCCCACAGAAGCGAATTTGGGGCCATCTGAAGCCATTATTGCCAAATTATAAGTACTGTTATATCAGATGTAATTTTAAAACCGGTTCAGTCAGATTTAGTATGTGCCACCTTATATTCTGGCCAAATTTCAGCATTATAGACCAACATTTGGTACTGGTTTGGTGTAATTTACATGTATTTTTGACTATTTTTACAGCAATATATGGGTGAAATAATTTATTTTCAGAGATGTAATGCTCCAAATGGGCCTAATATATCCTCAATTATTGTTAAAACATATGCAAAATTAAAGAAGAGCTTCAGATTGGTTGTATAAGGATATACCTGATATTTCCTAATTTGAGGGGGGCTGAGCCTGGCCCCAAACCCCGGAAAATTGAAATTTTTAATTGGTTTCCTGAGTAAGTCAAGCCAATAAAATATCAATGTCTGATATGAACTGAGTTTCCTGTGAAAATCTGAGCCAGATTGATGAAGTTTAAGTGGGGTTTTGGACTGATGTGCCATATGATCACCCCCTCGATACCTGCACTTCCAATACATGTATTTTGGACCAGTTATGTATTTCTTAAGGGATATTCTTGTGGAATCTCATTTAGTGGCGCCAGCTCTAGCAAACAATATGGTTTTCAGCCTTAGATTTGTCTTACTTTGCCAAATTTAAGTATATCTTAATGCAGCCCCACAGAAGCGAATTTGGGGCCATCTGAAGCCAATATTGCCAAATTATAAGTACTGTTATATCAGATGTAATTTTAAAACCGGTTCAGTCAGATTTAGTATGTGCCACCTTATATTCTGGCCAAATTTCAGCATTATAGACCAACATTTGGTACTGGTTTGGTGTAATTTACATGTATTTTTGACTATTTTTACAGCAATATATGGGTGAAATAATTTATTTTCAGAGATGTAATGCTCCAAATGGGCCTAATATATCCTCAATTATTGTTAAAACATATGCAAAATTAAAGAAGAGCTTCAGATTGGTTGTATAAGGATATACCTGATATTTCCTAATTTGAGGGGGGCTGAGCCTGGCCCCAAACCCCGGAAAATTTAAATTTTTAATTGGTTTCCTGAGTAAGTCAAGCCAATACAATATCAATGTCTGATATGAACTGAGTTTCCTGTGAAAATCTGAGCCAGATTGATGAAGTTTAAGTGGGGTTTTGGACTGATGTGCCATATGATCACCCCCTCGATACCTGCACTTCCAATACATGTATTTTGGACCACTTATGTATTTCTTAAGGAATATTCTTGTGGAATCTCATTTAGTGGCGCCAGCTCTAGCAAACAATATGGTTTTCAGCCTTAGATTTGTCTTACTTTGCCAAATTTAAGTATATCTTAATGCAGCCCCACAGAAGCGAATTTGGGGCCATCTGAAGCCATTATTGCCAAATTATAAGTACTGTTACATCAGATGTAATTTTAAAACCGGTTCAGTCAGATTTAGTATGTGCCACCTTATATTCTGGCCAAATTTCAGCATTATAGACCAACATTTGGTACTGGTTTGGTGTAATTTACATGTATTTTTGACTATTTTTACAGCAATATATGGGTGAAATAATTTATTTTCAGAGATGTAATGCTCCAAATGGGCCTAATATATCCTCAATTATTGTTAAAACATATGCAAAATTAAAGAAGAGCTTCAGATTGGTTGTATAAGGATATACCTGATATTTCCTAATTTGAGGGGGGCTGAGCCTGGCCCCAAACCCCGGAAAATTGAAATTTTTAATTGGTTTCCTGAGTAAGTCAAGCCAATAAAATATCAATGTCTGATATGAACTGAGTTTCCTGTGAAAATCTGAGCCAGATTGATGAAGTTTAAGTGGGGTTTTGGACTGATGTGCCATATGATCACCCCCTCGATACCTGCACTTCCAATACATGTATTTTGGACCAGTTATGTATTTCTTAAGGGATATTCTTGTGGAATCTCATTTAGTGGCGCCAGCTCTAGCAAACAATATGGTTTTCAGCCTTGGATTTGTCTTACTTTGCCAAATTTAAGTATATCTTAATGCAGCCCCACAGAAGCGAATTTGGGGCCATCTGAAGCCATTATTGCCAAATTATAAGTACTGTTATATCAGATGTAATTTTAAAACCGGTTCAGTCAGATTTAGTATGTGCCACCTTATATTCTGGCCAAATTTCAGCATTATAGACCAACATTTGGTACTGGTTTGGTGTAATTTACATGTATTTTTGACTATTTTTACAGCAATATATGGGTGAAATAATTTATTTTCAGAGATGTAATGCTCCAAATGGGCCTAATATATCCTCAATTATTGTTAAAACATATGCAAAATTAAAGAAGAGCTTCAGATTGGTTGTATAAGGATATACCTGATATTTCCTAATTTGAGGGGGGCTGAGCCTGGCCCCAAACCCCGGAAAATTGAAATTTTTAATTGGTTTCCTGAGTAAGTCAAGCCAATAAAATATCAATGTCTGATATGAACTGAGTTTCCTGTGAAAATCTGAGCCAGATTGATGAAGTTTAAGTGGGGTTTTGGACTGATGTGCCATATGATCACCCCCTCGATACCTGCACTTCCAATACATGTATTTTGGACCAGTTATGTATTTCTTAAGGGATATTCTTGTGGAATCTCATTTAGTGGCGCCAGCTCTAGCAAACAATATGGTTTTCAGCCTTAGATTTGTCTTACTTTGCCAAATTTAAGTATATCTTAATGCAGCCCCACAGAAGCGAATTTGGGGCCATCTGAAGCCAATATTGCCAAATTATAAGTACTGTTATATCAGATGTAATTTTAAAACCGGTTCAGTCAGATTTAGTATCTGCCACCTTATATTCTGGCCAAATTTCAGCATTATAGACCAACATTTGGTACTGGTTTGGTGTAATTTACATGTATTTTTGACTATTTTTACAGCAATATATGGGTGAAATAATTTATTTTCAGAGATGTAATGCTCCAAATGGGCCTAATATATCCTCAATTATTGTTAAAACATATGCAAAATTAAAGAAGAGCTTCAGATTGGTTGTATAAGGATATACCTGATATTTCCTAATTTGAGGGGGGCTGAGCCTGGCCCCAAACCCCGGAAAATTTAAATTTTTAATTGGTTTCCTGAGTAAGTCAAGCCAATACAATATCAATGTCTGATATGAACTGAGTTTCCTGTGAAAATCTGAGCCAGATTGATGAAGTTTAAGTGGGGTTTTGGACTGATGTGCCATATGATCACCCCCTCGATACCTGCACTTCCAATACATGTATTTTGGACCACTTATGTATTTCTTAAGGAATATTCTTGTGGAATCTCATTTAGTGGCGCCAGCTCTAGCAAACAATATGGTTTTCAGCCTTAGATTTGTCTTACTTTGCCAAATTTAAGTATATCTTAATGCAGCCCCACAGAAGCGAATTTGGGGCCATCTGAAGCCATTATTGCCAAATTATAAGTACTGTTACATCAGATGTAATTTTAAAACCGGTTCAGTCAGATTTAGTATGTGCCACCTTATATTCTGGCCAAATTTCAGCATTATAGACCAACATTTGGTACTGGTTTGGTGTAATTTACATGTATTTTTGACTATTTTTACAGCAATATATGGGTGAAATAATTTATTTTCAGAGATGTAATGCTCCAAATGGGCCTAATATATCCTCAATTATTGTTAAAACATATGCAAAATTAAAGAAGAGCTTCAGATTGGTTGTATAAGGATATACCTGATATTTCCTAATTTGAGGGGGGCTGAGCCTGGCCCCAAACCCCGGAAAATTGAAATTTTTAATTGGTTTCCTGAGTAAGTCAAGCCAATAAAATATCAATGTCTGATATGAACTGAGTTTCCTGTGAAAATCTGAGCCAGATTGATGAAGTTTAAGTGGGGTTTTGGACTGATGTGCCATATGATCACCCCCTCGATACCTGCACTTCCAATACATGTATTTTGGACCAGTTATGTATTTCTTAAGGGATATTCTTGTGGAATCTCATTTAGTGGCGCCAGCTCTAGCAAACAATATGGTTTTCAGCCTTGGATTTGTCTTACTTTGCCAAATTTAAGTATATCTTAATGCAGCCCCACAGAAGCGAATTTGGGGCCATCTGAAGCCAATATTGCCAAATTATAAGTACAGTTATATCAGATGTAATTTTAAAACCGGTTCAGTCAGATTTAGTATGTGCCACCTTATATTCTGGCCAAATTTCAGCATTATAGACCAACATTTGGTACTGGTTTGGTGTAATTTACATGTATTTTTGACTATTTTTACAGCAATATATGGGTGAAATAATTTATTTTCAGAGATGTAATGCTCCAAATGGGCCTAATATATCCTCAATTATTCTTAAAACATATGCAAAATTAAAGAAGAGCTTCAGATTGGTTGTATAAGGATATACCTGATATTTCCTAATTTGAGGGGGGCTGAGCCTGGCCCCAAATCCCGGAAAATTGAAATTTTTAATTGGTTTCCTGAATAAGTCAAGCCAATACAATATCAATGTCTGATATGAACTGAGTTTCCTGTGAAAATCTGAGCCAGATTGATGAAGTTTAAGTGGGGTTTTGGACTGATGTGCCATATGATCACCCCCATCGATACCTGCACTTCCAATACATGTATTTTGGACCAGTTATGTATTTCTTAAGGAATATTCTTGTGGAATCTCATTTAGTGGCGCCAGCTCTAGCAAACAATATGGTTTTCAGCCTTAGATTTGTCTTACTTTGCCAAATTTAACTATATCTTAATGCAGCCCCACAGAAGCAAATTTGGGGCCATCTGAAGCCAATATTGCTAAATTATAAGTACTGTTATATCAGATGTAAATTTAAAACCGGTTCAGTCAGATTTAGTATGTGCCACCTTATATTCTGGCCAAATTTCAGCATTATAGACCAACATTTGGTACTGGTTTGGTGTAATTTACATGTATTAGTGACTATTTTTACAGCAATATATGGGTGAAATAATTTATTTTCATAGATGTAATGCTCCAAATGGGCCTAATATATCCTCAATTATTGTTAAAACATATGCAAAATTAAAGATGAGCTTCAGATTGGTTGTATAAGGATATACCTGATATTTCCTAATTTGAGGGGGGCTGAGCCTGGCCCCAAACCCCGGAAAATTTAAATTTTTAATTGGTTTCCTGAGTAAGTCAAGCCAATACAATATCAATGTCTGATATGAACTGAGTTTCCTGTGAAAATCTGAGCCAGATTGATGAAGTTTAAGTGGGGTTTTGGACTGATGTGCCATATGATCACCCCCTCGATACCTGCACTTCCAATACATGTATTTTGGACCACTTATGTATTTCTTAAGGAATATTCTTGTGGAATCTCATTTAGTGGCGCCAGCTCTAGCAAACAATATGGTTTTCAGCCTTAGATTTGTCTTACTTTGCCAAATTTAAGTATATCTTAATGCAGCCCCACAGAAGCGAATTTGGGGCCATCTGAAGCCATTATTGCCAAATTATAAGTACTGTTATATCAGATGTAATTTTAAAACCGGTTCAGTCAGATTTAGTATGTGCCACCTTATATTCTGGCCAAATTTCAGCATTATAGACCAACATTTGGTACTGGTTTGGTGTAATTTACATGTATTTTTGACTATTTTTACAGCAATATATGGGTGAAATAATTTATTTTCAGAGATGTAATGCTCCAAATGGGCCTAATATATCCTCAATTATTGTTAAAACATATGCAAAATTAAAGAAGAGCTTCAGATTGGTTGTATAAGGATATACCTGATATTTCCTAATTTGAGGGGGGCTGAGCCTGGCCCCAAACCCCGGAAAATTGAAATTTTTAATTGGTTTCCTGAGTAAGTCAAGCCAATAAAATATCAATGTCTGATATGAACTGAGTTTCCTGTGAAAATCTGAGCCAGATTGATGAAGTTTAAGTGGGGTTTTGGACTGATGTGCCATATGATCACCCCCTCGATACCTGCACTTCCAATACATGTATTTTGGACCAGTTATGTATTTCTTAAGGGATATTCTTGTGGAATCTCATTTAGTGGCGCCAGCTCTAGCAAACAATATGGTTTTCAGCCTTAGATTTGTCTTACTTTGCCAAATTTAAGTATATCTTAATGCAGCCCCACAGAAGCGAATTTGGGGCCATCTGAAGCCAATATTGCCAAATTATAAGTACTGTTATATCAGATGTAATTTTAAAACCGGTTCAGTCAGATTTAGTATGTGCCACCTTATATTCTGGCCAAATTTCAGCATTATAGACCAACATTTGGTACTGGTTTGGTGTAATTTACATGTATTTTTGACTATTTTTACAGCAATATATGGGTGAAATAATTTATTTTCAGAGATGTAATGCTCCAAATGGGCCTAATATATCCTCAATTATTGTTAAAACATATGCAAAATTAAAGAAGAGCTTCAGATTGGTTGTATAAGGATATACCTGATATTTCCTAATTTGAGGGGGGCTGAGCCTGGCCCCAAACCCCGGAAAATTGAAATTTTTAATTGGTTTCCTGAGTAAGTCAAGCCAATACAATATCAATGTCTGATATGAACTGAGTTTCCTGTGAAAATCTGAGCCAGATTGATGAAGTTTAAGTGGGGTTTTGGACTGATGTGCCATATGATCACCCCCTCGATACCTGCACTTCCAATACATGTATTTTGGACCAGTTATGTATTTCTTAAGGAATATTCTTGTGGAATCTCATTTAGTGGCGCCAGCTCTAGCAAACAATATGGTTTTCAGCCTTAGATTGGTCTTACTTTGCCAAATTTAACTATATCTTAATGCAGCCCCACAGAAGCGAATTTGGGGCCATCTGAAGCCAATATTGCCAAATTATAAGTACTGTTATATCAGATGTAATTTTAAAACCGGTTCAGTCAGATTTAGTATGTGCCACCTTATATTCTGGCCAAATTTCAGCATTATAGACCAACATTTGGTACTGGTTTGGTGTAATTTACATGTATTTTTGACTATTTTTACAGCAATATATGGGTGAAATAATTTATTTTCAGAGATGTAATGCTCCAAATGGGCCTAATATATCCTCAATTATTGTTAAAACATATGCAAAATTAAAGAAGAGCTTCAGATTGGTTGTATAAGGATATACCTGATATTTCCTAATTTGAGGGGGGCTGAGCCTGGCCCCAAACCCCGGAAAATTGAAATTTTTAATTGGTTTCCTGAGTAAGTCAAGCCAATACAATATCAATGTCTGATATGAACTGAGTTTCCTGTGAAAATCTGAGCCAGATTGATGAAGTTTAAGTGGGGTTTTGGACTGATGTGCCATATGATCACCCCCTCGATACCTGCACTTCCAATACATGTATTTTGGACCAGTTATGTATTTCTTAAGGAATATTCTTGTGGAATCTCATTTAGTGGCGCCAGCTCTAGCAAACAATATGGTTTTCAGCCTTAGATTGGTCTTACTTTGCCAAATTTAAGTATATCTTAATGCAGCCCCACAGAAGCGAATTTGGGGCCATCTGAAGCCAATATTGCTAAATTATAAGTACTGTTATATCAGATGTAAATTTAAAACCGGTTCAGTCAGATTTAGTATGTGCCACCTTATATTCTGGCCAAATTTCAGCATTATAGACCAACATTTGGTACTGGTTTGGTGTAATTTACATGTATTAGTGACTATTTTTACAGCAATATATGGGTGAAATAATTTATTTTCATAGATGTAATGCTCCAAATGGGCCTAATATATCCTCAATTATTGTTAAAACATATGCAAAATTAAAGATGAGCTTCAGATTGGTTGTATAAGGATATACCTGATATTTCCTAATTTGAGGGGGGCTGAGCCTGGCCCCAAACCCCGGAAAATTGAAATTTTTAATTGGTTTCCTGAGTAAGTCAAGCCAATACAATATCAATGTCTGATATGAACTGAGTTTCCTGTGAAAATCTGAGCCAGATTGATGAAGTTTAAGTGGGGTTTTGGACTGATGTGCCATATGATCACCCCCTCGATACCTGCACTTCCAATACATGTATTTTGGACCACTTATGTATTTCTTAAGGAATATTCTTGTGGAATCTCATTTAGTGGCGCCAGCTCTAGCAAACAATATGGTTTTCAGCCTTAGATTTGTCTTACTTTGCCAAATTTAAGTATATCTTAATGCAGCCCCACAGAAGCGAATTTGGGGCCATCTGAAGCCATTATTGCCAAATTATAAGTACTGTTATATCAGATGTAATTTTAAAACCGGTTCAGTCAGATTTAGTATGTGCCACCTTATATTCTGGCCAAATTTCAGCATTATAGACCAACATTTGGTACTGGTTTGGTGTAATTTACATGTATTTTTGACTATTTTTACAGCAATATATGGGTGAAATAATTTATTTTCAGAGATGTAATGCTCCAAATGGGCCTAATATATCCTCAATTATTGTTAAAACATATGCAAAATTAAAGAAGAGCTTCAGATTGGTTGTATAAGGATATACCTGATATTTCCTAATTTGAGGGGGGCTGAGCCTGGCCCCAAACCCCGGAAAATTTAAATTTTTAATTGGTTTCCTGAGTAAGTCAAGCCAATACAATATCAATGTCTGATATGAACTGAGTTTCCTGTGAAAATCTGAGCCAGATTGATGAAGTTTAAGTGGGGTTTTGGACTGATGTGCCATATGATCACCCCCTCGATACCTGCACTTCCAATACATGTATTTTGGACCAGTTATGTATTTCTTAAGGAATATTCTTGTGGAATCTCATTTAGTGGCGCCAGCTCTAGCAAACAATATGGTTTTCAGCCTTAGATTGGTCTTACTTTGCCAAATTTAACTATATCTTAATGCAGCCCCACAGAAGCGAATTTGGGGCCATCTGAAGCCAATATTGCCAAATTATAAGTACTGTTATATCAGATGTAATTTTAAAACCGGTTCAGTCAGATTTAGTATGTGCCACCTTATATTCTGGCCAAATTTCAGCATTATAGACCAACATTTGGTACTGGTTTGGTGTAATTTACATGTATTTTTGACTATTTTTACAGCAATATATGGGTGAAATAATTTATTTTCAGAGATGTAATGCTCCAAATGGGCCTAATATATCCTCAATTATTGTTAAAACATATGCAAAATTAAAGAAGAGCTTCAGATTGGTTGTATAAGGATATACCTGATATTTCCTAATTTGAGGGGGGCTGAGCCTGGCCCCAAACCCCGGAAAATTTAAATTTTTAATTGGTTTCCTGAGTAAGTCAAGCCAATACAATATCAATGTCTGATATGAACTGAGTTTCCTGTGAAAATCTGAGCCAGATTGATGAAGTTTAAGTGGGGTTTTGGACTGATGTGCCATATGATCACCCCGTCGATACCTGCACTTCCAATACATTTATTTTGGACCAGTTATGTATTTCTTAAGGAATATTCTTGTGGAATCTCATTTAGTGGCGCCAGCTCTAGCAAACAATATGGTTTTCAGCCTTAGATTTGTCTTACTTTGCCAAATTTAACTATATCTTAATGCAGCCCCACAGAAGCGAATTTGGGGCCATCTGAAGCCAATATTGCTAAATTATAAGTACTGTTATATCAGATGTAATTTTAAAACCGGTTCAGTCAGATTTAGTATGTGCCACCTTATATTCTGGCCAAATTTCAGCATTATAGACCAACATTTGGTACTGGTTTGGTGTAATTTACATGTATTTTTGACTATTTTTACAGCAATATATGGGTGAAATAATTTATTTTCATAGATGTAATGCTCCAAATGGGCCTAATATATCCTCAATTATTGTTAAAACATATGCAAAATTAAAGAAGAGCTTCAGATTGGTTGTATGAGGATATACCTGATATTTCCTAATTTGAGGGGGGCTGAGCCTGGCCCCAAACCCCGGAAAATTGAAATTTTTAATTGGTTTCCTGAGTAAGTCAAGCCAATACAATATCAATGTCTGATATGAACTGAGTTTCCTGTGAAAATCTGAGCCAGATTGATGAAGTTTAAGTGGGGTTTTGGACTGATGTGCCATATGATCACCCCCTCGATACCTGCACTACCAATACATGTATTTTGGACCAGTTATGTATTTCTTAAGGGATATTCATGTGGAATCTCATTTAGTGGCGCCAGCTCTAGCAAACAATATGGTTTTCAGCCTTGGATTTGTCTTACTTTGCCAAATTTAAGTATATCTTAATGCAGCCCCACAGAAGCGAATTTGGGGCCATCTGAAGCCAATATTGCCAAATTATAAGTACAGTTATATCAGATGTAATTTTAAAACCGGTTCAGTCAGATTTAGTATGTACCACCTTATATTCTGGCCAAATTTCAGCATTATAGACCAACATTTGGTACTGGTTTGGTGTAATTTACATGTATTTTTGACTATTTTTACAGCAATATATGGGTGAAATAATTTATTTTCAGAGATGTAATGCTCCAAATGGGCCTAATATATCCTCAATTATTCTTAAAACATATGCAAAATTAAAGAAGAGCTTCAGATTGGTTGTATAAGGATATACCTGATATTTCCTAATTTGAGGGGGGCTGAGCCTGGCCCCAAATCCCGGAAAATTGAAATTTTTAATTGGTTTCCTGAATAAGTCAAGCCAATACAATATCAATGTCTGATATGAACTGAGTTTCCTGTGAAAATCTGAGCCAGATTGATGAAGTTTAAGTGGGGTTTTGGACTGATGTGCCATATGATCACCCCCTCGATACCTGCACTTCCAATACATGTATTTTGGACCAGTTATGTATTTCTTAAGGAATATTCTTGTGGAATCTCATTTAGTGGCGCCAGCTCTAGCAAACAATATGGTTTTCAGCCTTAGATTTGTCTTACTTTGCCAAATTTAACTATATCTTAATGCAGCCCCACAGAAGCGAATTTGGGGCCATCTGAAGCCAATATTGCTAAATTATAAGTACTGTTATATCAGATGTAAATTTAAAACCGGTTCAGTCAGATTTAGTATGTGCCACCTTATATTCTGGCCAAATTTCAGCATTATAGACCAACATTTGGTATTGGTTTGGTGTAATTTACATGTATTAGTGACTATTTTTACAGCAATATATGGGTGAAATAATTTATTTTCATAGATGTAATGCTCCAAATGGGCCTAATATATCCTCAATTATTGTTAAAACATATGCAAAATTAAAGAAGAGCTTCAGATTGGTTGTATAAGGATATACCTGATATTTCCTAATTTGAGGGGGGCTGAGCCTGGCCCCAAACCCCGGAAAATTGAAATTTTTAATTGGTTTCCTGAGTAAGTCAAGCCAATACAATATCAATGTCTGATATGAACTGAGTTTCCTGTGAAAATCTGAGCCAGATTGATGAAGTTTAAGTGGGGTTTTGGACTGATGTGCCATATGATCACCCCCTCGATACCTGCACTTCCAATACATGTATTTTGGACCACTTATGTATTTCTTAAGGAATATTCTTGTGGAATCTCATTTAGTGGCGCCAGCTCTAGCAAACAATATGGTTTTCAGCCTTAGATTTGTCTTACTTTGCCAAATTTAAGTATATCTTAATGCAGCCCCACAGAAGCGAATTTGGGGCCATCTGAAGCCATTATTGCCAAATTATAAGTACTGTTATATCAGATGTAATTTTAAAACCGGTTCAGTCAGATTTAGTATGTGCCACCTTATATTCTGGCCAAATTTCAGCATTATAGACCAACATTTGGTACTGGTTTGGTGTAATTTACATGTATTTTTGACTATTTTTACAGCAATATATGGGTGAAATAATTTATTTTCAGAGATGTAATGCTCCAAATGGGCCTAATATATCCTCAATTATTGTTAAAACATATGCAAAATTAAAGAAGAGCTTCAGATTGGTTGTATAAGGATATACCTGATATTTCCTAATTTGAGGGGGGCTGAGCCTGGCCCCAAACCCCGGAAAATTGAAATTTTTAATTGGTTTCCTGAGTAAGTCAAGCCAATACAATATCAATGTCTGATATGAACTGAGTTTCCTGTGAAAATCTGAGCCAGATTGATGAAGTTTAAGTGGGGTTTTGGACTGATGTGCCATATGATCACCCCCTCGATACCTGCACTTCCAATACATGTATTTTGGACCAGTTATGTATTTCTTAAGGAATATTCTTGTGGAATCTCATTTAGTGGCGCCAGCTCTAGCAAACAATATGGTTTTCAGCCTTAGATTGGTCTTACTTTGCCAAATTTAAGTATATCTTAATGCAGCCCCACAGAAGCGAATTTGGGGCCATCTGAAGCCAATATTGCTAAATTATAAGTACTGTTATATCAGATGTAATTTTAAAACCGGTTCAGTCAGATTTAGTATGTGCCACCTTATATTCTGGCCAAATTTCAGCATTATAGACCAACATTTGGTACTGGTTTGGTGTAATTTACATGTATTTTTGACTATTTTTACAGCAATATATGGGTGAAATAATTTATTTTCATAGATGTAATGCTCCAAATGGGCCTAATATATCCTCAATTATTGTTAAAACATATGCAAAATTAAAGAAGAGCTTCAGATTGGTTGTATAAGGATATACCTGATATTTCCTAATTTGAGGGGGGCTGAGCCTGGCCCCAAACCCCGGAAAATTTAAATTTTTAATTGGTTTCCTGAGTAAGTCAAGCCAATACAATATCAATGTCTGATATGAACTGAGTTTCCTGTGAAAATCTGAGCCAGATTGATGAAGTTTAAGTGGGGTTTTGGACTGATGTGCCATATGATCACCCCGTCGATACCTGCACTTCCAATACATTTATTTTGGACCAGTTATGTATTTCTTAAGGAATATTCTTGTGGAATCTCATTTAGTGGCGCCAGCTCTAGCAAACAATATGGTTTTCAGCCTTAGATTTGTCTTACTTTGCCAAATTTAACTATATCTTAATGCAGCCCCACAGAAGCGAATTTGGGGCCATCTGAAGCCAATATTGCTAAATTATAAGTACTGTTATATCAGATGTAATTTTAAAACCGGTTCAGTCAGATTTAGTATGTGCCACCTTATATTCTGGCCAAATTTCAGCATTATAGACCAACATTTGGTACTGGTTTGGTGTAATTTACATGTATTTTTGACTATTTTTACAGCAATATATGGGTGAAATAATTTATTTTCATAGATGTAATGCTCCAAATGGGCCTAATATATCCTCAATTATTGTTAAAACATATGCAAAATTAAAGAAGAGCTTCAGATTGGTTGTATGAGGATATACCTGATATTTCCTAATTTGAGGGGGGCTGAGCCTGGCCCCAAACCCCGGAAAATTGAAATTTTTAATTGGTTTCCTGAGTAAGTCAAGCCAATACAATATCAATGTCTGATATGAACTGAGTTTCCTGTGAAAATCTGAGCCAGATTGATGAAGTTTAAGTGGGGTTTTGGACTGATGTGCCATATGATCACCCCCTCGATACCTGCACTTCCAATACATGTATTTTGGACCAGTTATGTATTTCTTAAGGGATATTCATGTGGAATCTCATTTAGTGGCGCCAGCTCTAGCAAACAATATGGTTTTCAGCCTTGGATTTGTCTTACTTTGCCAAATTTAAGTATATCTTAATGCAGCCCCACAGAAGCGAATTTGGGGCCATCTGAAGCCAATATTGCCAAATTATAAGTACAGTTATATCAGATGTAATTTTAAAACCGGTTCAGTCAGATTTAGTATGTACCACCTTATATTCTGGCCAAATTTCAGCATTATAGACCAACATTTGGTACTGGTTTGGTGTAATTTACATGTATTTTTGACTATTTTTACAGCAATATATGGGTGAAATAATTTATTTTCAGAGATGTAATGCTCCAAATGGGCCTAATATATCCTCAATTATTCTTAAAACATATGCAAAATTAAAGAAGAGCTTCAGATTGGTTGTATAAGGATATACCTGATATTTCCTAATTTGAGGGGGGCTGAGCCTGGCCCCAAATCCCGGAAAATTGAAATTTTTAATTGGTTTCCTGAATAAGTCAAGCCAATACAATATCAATGTCTGATATGAACTGAGTTTCCTGTGAAAATCTGAGCCAGATTGATGAAGTTTAAGTGGGGTTTTGGACTGATGTGCCATATGATCACCCCCTCGATACCTGCATTTCCAATACATGTATTTTGGACCAGTTATGTATTTCTTAAGGAATATTCTTGTGGAATCTCATTTAGTGGCGCCAGCTCTAGCAAACAATATGGTTTTCAGCCTTAGATTTGTCTTACTTTGCCAAATTTAACTATATCTTAATGCAGCCCCACAGAAGCGAATTTGGGGCCATCTGAAGCCAATATTGCTAAATTATAAGTACTGTTATATCAGATGTAAATTTAAAACCGGTTCAGTCAGATTTAGTATGTGCCACCTTATATTCTGGCCAAATTTCAGCATTATAGACCAACATTTGGTATTGGTTTGGTGTAATTTACATGTATTAGTGACTATTTTTACAGCAATATATGGGTGAAATAATTTATTTTCATAGATGTAATGCTCCAAATGGGCCTAATATATCCTCAATTATTGTTAAAACATATGCAAAATTAAAGAAGAGCTTCAGATTGGTTGTATAAGGATATACCTGATATTTCCTAATTTGAGGGGGGCTGAGCCTGGCCCCAAACCCCGGAAAATTGAAATTTTTAATTGGTTTCCTGAGTAAGTCAAGCCAATACAATATCAATGTCTGATATGAACTGAGTTTCCTGTGAAAATCTGAGCCAGATTGATGAAGTTTAAGTGGGGTTTTGGACTGATGTGCCATATGATCACCCCCTCGATACCTGCACTTCCAATACATGTATTTTGGACCACTTATGTATTTCTTAAGGAATATTCTTGTGGAATCTCATTTAGTGGCGCCAGCTCTAGCAAACAATATGGTTTTCAGCCTTAGATTTGTCTTACTTTGCCAAATTTAAGTATATCTTAATGCAGCCCCACAGAAGCGAATTTGGGGCCGTCTGAAGCCATTATTGCCAAATTATAAGTACTGTTATATCAGATGTAATTTTAAAACCGGTTCAGTCAGATTTAGTATGTGCCACCTTATATTCTGGCCAAATTTCAGCATTATAGACCAACATTTGGTACTGGTTTGGTGTAATTTACATGTATTTTTGACTATTTTTACAGCAATATATGGGTGAAATAATTTATTTTCAGAGATGTAATGCTCCAAATGGGCCTAATATATCCTCAATTATTGTTAAAACATATGCAAAATTAAAGAAGAGCTTCAGATTGGTTGTATAAGGATATACCTGATATTTCCTAATTTGAGGGGGGCTGAGCCTGGCCCCAAACCCCGGAAAATTGAAATTTTTAATTGGTTTCCTGAGTAAGTCAAGCCAATACAATATCAATGTCTGATATGAACTGAGTTTCCTGTGAAAATCTGAGCCAGATTGATGAAGTTTAAGTGGGGTTTTGGACTGATGTGCCATATGATCACCCCCTCGATACCTGCACTTCCAATACATGTATTTTGGACCAGTTATGTATTTCTTAAGGGATATTCTTGTGGAATCTCATTTAGTGGCGCCAGCTCTAGCAAACAATATGGTTTTCAGCCTTAGATTTGTCTTACTTTGCCAAATTTAAGTATATCTTAATGCAGCCCCACAGAAGCGAATTTGGGGCCATCTGAAGCCAATATTGCCAAATTATAAGTACTGTTATATCAGATGTAATTTTAAAACCGGTTCAGTCAGATTTAGTATGTGCCACCTTATATGCTGGCCAAATTTCAGCATTATAGACCAACATTTGGTACTGGTTTGGTGTAATTTACATGTATTTTTGACTATTTTTACAGCAATATATGGGTGAAATAATTTATTTTCAGAGATGTAATGCTCCAAATGGGCCTAATATATCCTCAATTATTGTTAAAACATATGCAAAATTAAAGAAGAGCTTCAGATTGGTTGTATAAGGATATACCTGATATTTCCTAATTTGAGGGGGGCTGAGCCTGGCCCCAAACCCCGGAAAATTGAAATTTTTAATTGGTTTCCTGAGTAAGTCAAGCCAATACAATATCAATGTCTGATATGAACTGAGTTTCCTGTGAAAATCTGAGCCAGATTGATGAAGTTTAAGTGGGGTTTTGGACTGATGTGCCATATGATCACCCCCTCGATACCTGCACTTCCAATACATTTATTTTGGACCAGTTATGTATTTCTTAAGGAATATTCTTGTGGAATCTCATTTAGTGGCGCCAGCTCTAGCAAACAATATGGTTTCAGCCTTAGATTTGTCTTACTTTGCCAAATTTAACTATATCTTAATGCAGCCCCACAGAAGCGAATTTGGGGCCATCTGAAGCCAATATTGCTAAATTATAAGTACTGTTATATCAGATGTAATTTTAAAACCGGTTCAGTCAGATTTAGTATGTGCCACCTTATATTCTGGCCAAATTTCAGCATTATAGACCAACATTTGGTACTGGTTTGGTGTAATTTACATGTATTTTTGACTATTTTTACAGCAATATATGGGTGAAATAATTTATTTTCATAGATGTAATGCTCCAAATGGGCCTAATATATCCTCAATTATTGTTAAAACATATGCAAAATTAAAGAAGAGCTTCAGATTGGTTGTATAAGGATATACCTGATATTTCCTAATTTGAGGGGGGCTGAGCCTGGCCTCAAACCCCGGAAAATTTAAATTTTTAATTGGTTTCCTGAGTAAGTCAAGCCAATACAATATCAATGTCTGATATGAACTGAGTTTCCTGTGAAAATCTGAGCCAGATTGATGAAGTTTAAGTGGGGTTTTGGACTGATGTGCCATATGATCACCCCCTCGATACCTGCACTTCCAATACATGTATTTTGGACCAGTTATGTATTTCTTAAGGAATATTCTTGTGGAATCTCATTTAGTGGCGCCAGCTCTAGCAAATAATATGGTTTTCAGCCTTAGATTTGTCTTACTTTGCCTAATTTAAGTATATCTTAATGCAGCCCCACAGAAGCGAATTTGGGGCCATCTGAAGCCATTATTGCCAAATTATAAGTACTGTTATATCAGATGTAATTTTAAAACCGGTTCAGTCAGATTTAGTATGTGCCACCTTATATTCTGGCCAAATTTCAGCATTATAGACCAACATTTGGTACTGGTTTGGTGTAATTTACATGTATTTTTGACTACTTTTACAGCAATATATGGGTGAAATAATTTATTTTCAGAGATGTAATGCTCCAAATGGGCCTAATATATCCTCAATTATTGTTAAAACATATGCAAAATTAAAGAAGAGCTTCAGATTGGTTGTATGAGGATATACCTGATATTTCCTAATTTGAGGGGGGCTGAGCCTGGCCCCAAACACCGGAAAATTGAAATTTTTAATTGGTTTCCTGAGTAAGTCAAGCCAATACAATATCAATGTCTGATATGAACTGAGTTTCCTGTGAAAATCTGAGCCAGATTGATGAAGTTTAAGTGGGGTTTTGGACTGATGTGCCATATGATCACCCCCTCGATACCTGCACTTCCAATACATGTATTTTGGACCAGTTATGTATTTCTTAAGGGATATTCTTGTGGAATCTCATTTAGTGGCGCCAGCTCTAGCAAACAATATGGTTTTCAGCCTTGGATTTGTCTTACTTTGCCAAATTTAAGTATATCTTAATGCAGCCCCACAGAAGCGAATTTGGGGCCATCTGAAGCCAATATTGCCAAATTATAAGTACAGTTATATCAGATGTAATTTTAAAACCGGTTCAGTCAGATTTAGTATGTGCCACCTTATATTCTGGCCAAATTTCAGCATTATAGACCAACATTTGGTACTGGTTTGGTGTAATTTACATGTATTTTTGACTATTTTTACAGCAATATATGGGTGAAATAATTTATTTTCAGAGATGTAATGCTCCAAATGGGCCTAATATATCCTCAATTATTGTTAAAACATATGCAAAATTAAAGAAGAGCTTCAGATTGGTTGTATAAGGATATACCTGATATTTCCTAATTTGAGGGGGGCTGAGCCTGGCCCCAAACCCCGGAAAATTGAAATTTTTAATTGGTTTCCTGAGTAAGTCAAGCCAATACAATATCAATGTCTGATATGAACTGAGTTTCCTGTGAAAATCTGAGCCAGATTGATGAAGTTTAAGTGGGGTTTTGGACTGATGTGCCATATGATCACCCCCTCGATACCTGCACTTCCAATACATGTATTTTGGACCAGTTATGTATTTCTTAAGGGATATTCTTGTGGAATCTCATTTAGTGGCGCCAGCTCTAGCAAACAATATGGTTTTCAGCCTTAGATTTGTCTTACTTTGCCAAATTTAAGTATATCTTAATGCAGCCCCACAGAAGCGAATTTGGGGCCATCTGAAGCCAATATTGCCAAATTATAAGTACTGTTATATCAGATGTAATTTTAAAACCGGTTCAGTCAGATTTAGTATGTGCCACCTTATATTCTGGCCAAATTTCAGCATTATAGACCAACATTTGGTACTGGTTTGGTGTAATTTACATGTATTTTTGACTATTTTTACAGCAATATATGGGTGAAATAATTTATTTTCAGAGATGTAATGCTCCAAATGGGCCTAATATATCCTCAATTATTGTTAAAACATATGCAAAATTAAAGAAGAGCTTCAGATTGGTTGTATAAGGATATACCTGATATTTCCTAATTTGAGGGGGGCTGAGCCTGGCCCCAAACCCCGGAAAATTGAAATTTTTAATTGGTTTCCTGAGTAAGTCAAGCCAATACAATATCAATGTCTGATATGAACTGAGTTTCCTGTGAAAATCTGAGCCAGATTGATGAAGTTTAAGTGGGGTTTTGGACTGATGTGCCATATGATCACCCCCTCGATACCTGCACTTCCAATACATTTATTTTGGACCAGTTATGTATTTCTTAAGGAATATTCTTGTGGAATCTCATTTAGTGGCGCCAGCTCTAGCAAACAATATGGTTTTCAGCCTTAGATTTGTCTTACTTTGCCAAATTTAACTATATCTTAATGCAGCCCCACAGAAGCGAATTTGGGGCCATCTGAAGCCAATATTGCTAAATTATAAGTACTGTTATATCAGATGTAATTTTAAAACCGGTTCAGTCAGATTTAGTATGTGCCACCTTATATTCTGGCCAAATTTCAGCATTATAGACCAACATTTGGTACTGGTTTGGTGTAATTTACATGTATTTTTGACTATTTTTACAGCAATATATGGGTGAAATAATTTATTTTCATAGATGTAATGCTCCAAATGGGCCTAATATATCCTCAATTATTGTTAAAACATATGCAAAATTAAAGAAGAGCTTCAGATTGGTTGTATAAGGATATACCTGATATTTCCTAATTTGAGGGGGGCTGAGCCTGGCCTCAAACCCCGGAAAATTTAAATTTTTAATTGGTTTCCTGAGTAAGTCAAGCCAATACAATATCAATGTCTGATATGAACTGAGTTTCCTGTGAAAATCTGAGCCAGATTGATGAAGTTTAAGTGGGGTTTTGGACTGATGTGCCATATGATCACCCCCTCGATACCTGCACTTCCAATACATGTATTTTGGACCAGTTATGTATTTCTTAAGGAATATTCTTGTGGAATCTCATTTAGTGGCGCCAGCTCTAGCAAATAATATGGTTTTCAGCCTTAGATTTGTCTTACTTTGCCTAATTTAAGTATATCTTAATGCAGCCCCACAGAAGCGAATTTGGGGCCATCTGAAGCCATTATTGCCAAATTATAAGTACTGTTATATCAGATGTAATTTTAAAACCGGTTCAGTCAGATTTAGTATGTGCCACCTTATATTCTGGCCAAATTTCAGCATTATAGACCAACATTTGGTACTGGTTTGGTGTAATTTACATGTATTTTTGACTACTTTTACAGCAATATATGGGTGAAATAATTTATTTTCAGAGATGTAATGCTCCAAATGGGCCTAATATATCCTCAATTATTGTTAAAACATATGCAAAATTAAAGAAGAGCTTCAGATTGGTTGTATGAGGATATACCTGATATTTCCTAATTTGAGGGGGGCTGAGCCTGGCCCCAAACACCGGAAAATTGAAATTTTTAATTGGTTTCCTGAGTAAGTCAAGCCAATACAATATCAATGTCTGATATGAACTGAGTTTCCTGTGAAAATCTGAGCCAGATTGATGAAGTTTAAGTGGGGTTTTGGACTGATGTGCCATATGATCACCCCCTCGATACCTGCACTTCCAATACATGTATTTTGGACCAGTTATGTATTTCTTAAGGGATATTCTTGTGGAATCTCATTTAGTGGCGCCAGCTCTAGCAAACAATATGGTTTTCAGCCTTGGATTTGTCTTACTTTGCCAAATTTAAGTATATCTTAATGCAGCCCCACAGAAGCGAATTTGGGGCCATCTGAAGCCAATATTGCCAAATTATAAGTACAGTTATATCAGATGTAATTTTAAAACCGGTTCAGTCAGATTTAGTATGTACCACCTTATATTCTGGCCAAATTTCAGCATTATAGACCAACATTTGGTACTGGTTTGGTGTAATTTACATGTATTTTTGACTATTTTTACAGCAATATATGGGTGAAATAATTTATTTTCAGAGATGTAATGCTCCAAATGGGCCTAATATATCCTCAATTATTCTTAAAACATATGCAAAATTAAAGAAGAGCTTCAGATTGGTTGTATAAGGATATACCTGATATTTCCTAATTTGAGGGGGGCTGAGCCTGGCCCCAAATCCCGGAAAATTGAAATTTTTAATTGGTTTCCTGAATAAGTCAAGCCAATACAATATCAATGTCTGATATGAACTGAGTTTCCTGTGAAAATCTGAGCCAGATTGATGAAGTTTAAGTGGGGTTTTGGACTGATGTGCCATATGATCACCCCCTCGATACCTGCACTTCCAATACATGTATTTTGGACCAGTTATGTATTTCTTAAGGAATATTCTTGTGGAATCTCATTTAGTGGCGCCAGCTCTAGCAAACAATATGGTTTTCAGCCTTAGATTTGTCTTACTTTGCCAAATTTAACTATATCTTAATGCAGCCCCACAGAAGCGAATTTGGGGCCATCTGAAGCCAATATTGCTAAATTATAAGTACTGTTATATCAGATGTAAATTTAAAACGGTTCAGTCAGATTTAGTATGTGCCACCTTATATTCTGGCCAAATTTCAGCATTATAGACCAACATTTGGTATTGGTTTGGTGTAATTTACATGTATTAGTGACTATTTTTACAGCAATATATGGGTGAAATAATTTATTTTCATAGATGTAATGCTCCAAATGGGCCTAATATATCCTCAATTATTGTTAAAACATATGCAAAATTAAAGAAGAGCTTCAGATTGGTTGTATAAGGATATACCTGATATTTCCTAATTTGAGGGGGGCTGAGCCTGGCCCCAAACCCCGGAAAATTGAAATTTTTAATTGGTTTCCTGAGTAAGTCAAGCCAATACAATATCAATGTCTGATATGAACTGAGTTTCCTGTGAAAATCTGAGCCAGATTGATGAAGTTTAAGTGGGGTTTTGGACTGATGTGCCATATGATCACCCCCTCGATACCTGCACTTCCAATACATGTATTTTGGACCACTTATGTATTTCTTAAGGAATATTCTTGTGGAATCTCATTTAGTGGCGCCAGCTCTAGCAAACAATATGGTTTTCAGCCTTAGATTTGTCTTACTTTGCCAAATTTAAGTATATCTTAATGCAGCCCCACAGAAGCGAATTTGGGGCCATCTGAAGCCATTATTGCCAAATTATAAGTACTGTTATATCAGATGTAATTTTAAAACCGGTTCAGTCAGATTTAGTATGTGCCACCTTATATTCTGGCCAAATTTCAGCATTATAGACCAACATTTGGTACTGGTTTGGTGTAATTTACATGTATTTTTGACTATTTTTACAGCAATATATGGGTGAAATAATTTATTTTCAGAGATGTAATGCTCCAAATGGGCCTAATATATCCTCAATTATTGTTAAAACATATGCAAAATTAAAGAAGAGCTTCAGATTGGTTGTATAAGGATATACCTGATATTTCCTAATTTGAGGGGGGCTGAGCCTGGCCCCAAACCCCGGAAAATTGAAATTTTTAATTGGTTTCCTGAGTAAGTCAAGCCAATACAATATCAATGTCTGATATGAACTGAGTTTCCTGTGAAAATCTGAGCCAGATTGATGAAGTTTAAGTGGGGTTTTGGACTGATGTGCCATATGATCACCCCCTCGATACCTGCACTTCCAATACATGTATTTTGGACCAGTTATGTATTTCTTAAGGGATATTCTTGTGGAATCTCATTTAGTGGCGCCAGCTCTAGCAAACAATATGGTTTTCAGCCTTAGATTTGTCTTACTTTGCCTAATTTAAGTATATCTTAATGCAGCCCCACAGAAGCGAATTTGGGGCCATCTGAAGCCATTATTGCCAAATTATAAGTACTGTTATATCAGATGTAATTTTAAAACCGGTTCAGTCAGATTTAGTATGTGCCACCTTATATTCTGGCCAAATTTCAGCATTATAGACCAACATTTGGTACTGGTTTGGTGTAATTTACATGTATTTTTGACTACTTTTACAGCAATATATGGGTGAAATAATTTATTTTCAGAGATGTAATGCTCCAAATGGGCCTAATATATCCTCAATTATTGTTAAAACATATGCAAAATTAAAGAAGAGCTTCAGATTGGTTGTATAAGGATATACCTGATATTTCCTAATTTGAGGGGGGCTGAGCCTGGCCCCAAACCCCGGAAAATTGAAATTTTTAATTGGTTTCCTGAGTAAGTCAAGCCAATACAATATCAATGTCTGATATGAACTGAGTTTCCTGTGAAAATCTGAGCCAGATTGATGAAGTTTAAGTGGGGTTTTGGACTGATGTGCCATATGATCACCCCCTCGATACCTGCACTTCCAATACATGTATTTTGGACCAGTTATGTATTTCTTAAGGAATATTCTTGTGGAATCTCATTTAGTGGCGCCAGCTCTAGCAAACAATATGGTTTTCAGCCTTAGATTTGTCTTACTTTGCCAAATTTAACTATATCTTAATGCAGCCCCACAGAAGCGAATTTGGGGCCATCTGAAGCCAATATTGCTAAATTACAAGTACTGTTATATCAGATGTAAATTTAAAACCGGTTCAGTCAGATTTAGTATGTGCCACCTTATATTCTGGCCAAATTTCAGCATTATAGACCAACATTTGGTATTGGTTTGGTGTAATTTACATGTATTAGTGACTATTTTTACAGCAATATATGGGTGAAATAATTTATTTTCATAGATGTAATGCTCCAAATGGGCCTAATATATCCTCAATTATTGTTAAAACATATGCAAAATTAAAGAAGAGCTTCAGATTGGTTGTATAAGGATATACCTGATATTTCCTAATTTGAGGGGGGCTGAGCCTGGCCCCAAACCCCGGAAAATTGAAATTTTTAATTGGTTTCCTGAGTAAGTCAAGCCAATACAATATCAATGTCTGATATGAACTGAGTTTCCTGTGAAAATCTGAGCCAGATTGATGAAGTTTAAGTGGGGTTTTGGACTGATGTGCCATATGATCACCCCCTCGATACCTGCACTTCCAATACATGTATTTTGGACCAGTTATGTATTTCTTAAGGAATATTCTTGTGGAATCTCATTTAGTGGCGCCAGCTCTAGCAAACAATATGGTTTTCAGCCTTAGATTTGTCTTACTTTGCCTAATTTAAGTATATCTTAATGCAGCCCCACAGAAGCGAATTTGGGGCCATCTGAAGCCATTATTGCCAAATTATAAGTACTGTTATATCAGATGTAATTTTAAAACCGGTTCAGTCAGATTTAGTATGTGCCACCTTATATTCTGGCCAAATTTCAGCATTATAGACCAACATTTGGTACTGGTTTGGTGTAATTTACATGTATTTTTGACTACTTTTACAGCAATATATGGGTGAAATAATTTATTTTCAGAGATGTAATGCTCCAAATGGGCCTAATATATCCTCAATTATTGTTAAAACATATGCAAAATTAAAGAAGAGCTTCAGATTGGTTGTATGAGGATATACCTGATATTTCCTAATTTGAGGGGGGCTGAGCCTGGCCCCAAACCCCGGAAAATTGAAATTTTTAATTGGTTTCCTGAGTAAGTCAAGCCAATACAATATCAATGTCTGATATGAACTGAGTTTCCTGTGAAAATCTGAGCCAGATTGATGAAGTTTAAGTGGGGTTTTGGACTGATGTGCCATATGATCACCCCCTCGATACCTGCACTTCCAATACATGTATTTTGGACCAGTTATGTATTTCTTAAGGGATATTCTTGTGGAATCTCATTTAGTGGCGCCAGCTCTAGCAAACAATATGGTTTTCAGCCTTGGATTTGTCTTACTTTGCCAAATTTAAGTATATCTTAATGCAGCCCCACAGAAGCGAATTTGGGGCCATCTGAAGCCAATATTGCCAAATTATAAGTACAGTTATATCAGATGTAATTTTAAAACCGGTTCAGTCAGATTTAGTATGTACCACCTTATATTCTGGCCAAATTTCAGCATTATAGACCAACATTTGGTACTGGTTTGGTGTAATTTACATGTATTTTTGACTATTTTTACAGCAATATATGGGTGAAATAATTTATTTTCAGAGATGTAATGCTCCAAATGGGCCTAATATATCCTCAATTATTCTTAAAACATATGCAAAATTAAAGAAGAGCTTCAGATTGGTTGTATAAGGATATACCTGATATTTCCTAATTTGAGGGGGGCTGAGCCTGGCCCCAAATCCCGGAAAATTGAAATTTTTAATTGGTTTCCTGAATAAGTCAAGCCAATACAATATCAATGTCTGATATGAACTGAGTTTCCTGTGAAAATCTGAGCCAGATTGATGAAGTTTAAGTGGGGTTTTGGACTGATGTGCCATATGATCACCCCCTCGATACCTGCACTTCCAATACATGTATTTTGGACCAGTTATGTATTTCTTAAGGAATATTCTTGTGGAATCTCATTTAGTGGCGCCAGCTCTAGCAAACAATATGGTTTTCAGCCTTAGATTTGTCTTACTTTGCCAAATTTAACTATATCTTAATGCAGCCCCACAGAAGCGAATTTGGGGCCATCTGAAGCCAATATTGCTAAATTATAAGTACTGTTATATCAGATGTAAATTTAAAACCGGTTCAGTCAGATTTAGTATGTGCCACCTTATATTCTGGCCAAATTTCAGCATTATAGACCAACATTTGGTATTGGTTTGGTGTAATTTACATGTATTAGTGACTATTTTTACAGCAATATATGGGTGAAATAATTTATTTTCATAGATGTAATGCTCCAAATGGGCCTAATATATCCTCAATTATTGTTAAAACATATGCAAAATTAAAGAAGAGCTTCAGATTGGTTGTATAAGGATATACCTGATATTTCCTAATTTGAGGGGGGCTGAGCCTGGCCCCAAACCCCGGAAAATTGAAATTTTTAATTGGTTTCCTGAGTAAGTCAAGCCAATACAATATCAATGTCTGATATGAACTGAGTTTCCTGTGAAAATCTGAGCCAGATTGATGAAGTTTAAGTGGGGTTTTGGACTGATGTGCCATATGATCACCCCCTCGATACCTGCACTTCCAATACATGTATTTTGGACCACTTATGTATTTCTTAAGGAATATTCTTGTGGAATCTCATTTAGTGGCGCCAGCTCTAGCAAACAATATGGTTTTCAGCCTTAGATTTGTCTTACTTTGCCAAATTTAAGTATATCTTAATGCAGCCCCACAGAAGCGAATTTGGGGCCATCTGAAGCCATTATTGCCAAATTATAAGTACTGTTATATCAGATGTAATTTTAAAACCGGTTCAGTCAGATTAAGTATGTGCCACCTTATATTCTGACCAAATTTCAGCATTATAGACCAACATTTGGTACTGGTTTGGTGTAATTTACATGTATTTTTGACTATTTTTACAGCAATATATGGGTGAAATAATTTATTTTCAGAGATGTAATGCTCCAAATGGGCCTAATATATCCTCAATTATTGTTAAAACATATGCAAAATTAAAGAAGAGCTTCAGATTGGTTGTATAAGGATATACCTGATATTTCCTAATTTGCGGGGGGCTGAGCCTGGCCCCAAACCCCGGAAAATTGAAATTTTTAATTGGTTTCCTGAGTAAGTCAAGCCAATACAATATCAATGTCTGATATGAACTGAGTTTCCTGTGAAAATCTGAGCCAGATTGATGAAGTTTAAGTGGGGTTTTGGACTGATGTGCCATATGATCACCCCCTCGATACCTGCACTTCCAATACATGTATTTTGGACCAGTTATGTATTTCTTAAGGGATATTCTTGTGGAATCTCATTTAGTGGCGCCAGCTCTAGCAAACAATATGGTTTTCAGCCTTAGATTTGTCTTACTTTGCCAAATTTAAGTATATCTTAATGCAGCCCCACAGAAGCGAATTTGGGGCCATCTGAAGCCAATATTGCCAAATTATAAGTACTGTTATATCAGATGTAATTTTAAAACCGGTTCAGTCAGATTTAGTATGTGCCACCTTATATTCTGGCCAAATTTCAGCATTATAGACCAACATTTGGTACTGGTTTGGTGTAATTTACATGTATTTTTGACTATTTTTACAGCAATATATGGGTGAAATAATTTATTTTCATAGATGTAATGCTCCAAATGGGCCTAATATATCCTCAATTATTGTTAAAACATATGCAAAATTAAAGAAGAGCTTCAGATTGGTTGTATAAGGATATACCTGATATTTCCTAATTTGAGGGGGGCTGAGCCTGGCCTCAAACCCCGGAAAATTTAAATTTTTAATTGGTTTCCTGAGTAAGTCAAGCCAATACAATATCAATGTCTGATATGAACTGAGTTTCCTGTGAAAATCTGAGCCAGATTGATGAAGTTTAAGTGGGGTTTTGGACTGATGTGCCATATGATCACCCCCTCGATACCTGCACTTCCAATACATGTATTTTGGACCAGTTATGTATTTCTTAAGGAATATTCTTGTGGAATCTCATTTAGTGGCGCCAGCTCTAGCAAATAATATGGTTTTCAGCCTTAGATTTGTCTTACTTTGCCTAATTTAAGTATATCTTAATGCAGCCCCACAGAAGCGAATTTGGGGCCATCTGAAGCCATTATTGCCAAATTATAAGTACTGTTATATCAGATGTAATTTTAAAACCGGTTCAGTCAGATTTAGTATGTGCCACCTTATATTCTGGCCAAATTTCAGCATTATAGACCAACATTTGGTACTGGTTTGGTGTAATTTACATGTATTTTTGACTACTTTTACAGCAATATATGGGTGAAATAATTTATTTTCAGAGATGTAATGCTCCAAATGGGCCTAATATATCCTCAATTATTGTTAAAACATATGCAAAATTAAAGAAGAGCTTCAGATTGGTTGTATGAGGATATACCTGATATTTCCTAATTTGAGGGGGGCTGAGCCTGGCCCCAAACACCGGAAAATTGAAATTTTTAATTGGTTTCCTGAGTAAGTCAAGCCAATACAATATCAATGTCTGATATGAACTGAGTTTCCTGTGAAAATCTGAGCCAGATTGATGAAGTTTAAGTGGGGTTTTGGACTGATGTGCCATATGATCACCCCCTCGATACCTGCACTTCCAATACATGTATTTTGGACCAGTTATGTATTTCTTAAGGGATATTCTTGTGGAATCTCATTTAGTGGCGCCAGCTCTAGCAAACAATATGGTTTTCAGCCTTGGATTTGTCTTACTTTGCCAAATTTAAGTATATCTTAATGCAGCCCCACAGAAGCGAATTTGGGGCCATCTGAAGCCAATATTGCCAAATTATAAGTACAGTTATATCAGATGTAATTTTAAAACCGGTTCAGTCAGATTTAGTATGTACCACCTTATATTCTGGCCAAATTTCAGCATTATAGACCAATATTTGGTACTGGTTTGGTGTAATTTACATGTATTTTTGACTATTTTTACAGCAATATATGGGTGAAATAATTTATTTTCAGAGATGTAATGCTCCAAATGGGCCTAATATATCCTCAATTATTCTTAAAATATATGCAAAATTAAAGAAGAGCTTCAGATTGGTTGTATAAGGATATACCTGATATTTCCTAATTTGAGGGGGGCTGAGCCTGGCCCCAAATCCCGGAAAATTGAAATTTTTAATTGGTTTCCTGAATAAGTCAAGCCAATACAATATCAATGTCTGATATGAACTGAGTTTCCTGTGAAAATCTGAGCCAGATTGATGAAGTTTAAGTGGGGTTTTGGACTGATGTGCCATATGATCACCCCCTCGATACCTGCACTTCCAATACATGTATTTTGGACCAGTTATGTATTTCTTAAGGAATATTCTTGTGGAATCTCATTTAGTGGCGCCAGCTCTAGCAAACAATATGGTTTTCAGCCTTAGATTTGTCTTACTTTGCCAAATTTAACTATATCTTAATGCAGCCCCACAGAAGCGAATTTGGGGCCATCTGAAGCCAATATTGCTAAATTATAAGTACTGTTATATCAGATGTAAATTTAAAACCGGTTCAGTCAGATTTAGTATGTGCCACCTTATATTCTGGCCAAATTTCAGCATTATAGACCAACATTTGGTATTGGTTTGGTGTAATTTACATGTATTTTTGACTACTTTTACAGCAATATATGGGTGAAATAATTTATTTTCAGAGATGTAATGCTCCAAATGGGCCTAATATATCCTCAATTATTGTTAAAACATATGCAAAATTAAAGAAGAGCTTCAGATTGGTTGTATGAGGATATACCTGATATTTCCTAATTTGAGGGGGGCTGAGCCTGGCCCCAAACACCGGAAAATTGAAATTTTTAATTGGTTTCCTGAATAAGTCAAGCCAATACAATATCAATGTCTGATATGAACTGAGTTTCCTGTGAAAATCTGAGCCAGATTGATGAAGTTTAAGTGGGGTTTTGGACTGATGTGCCATATGATCACCCCCTCGATACCTGCACTTCCAATACATGTATTTTGGACCAGTTATGTATTTCTTAAGGAATATTCTTGTGGAATCTCATTTAGTGGCGCCAGCTCTAGCAAACAATATGGTTTTCAGCCTTAGATTTGTCTTACTTTGCCAAATTTAACTATATCTTAATGCAGCCCCACAGAAGCGAATTTGGGGCCATCTGAAGCCAATATTGCTAAATTATAAGTACTGTTATATCAGATGTAAATTTAAAACCGGTTCAGTCAGATTTAGTATGTGCCACCTTATATTCTGGCCAAATTTCAGCATTATAGACCAACATTTGGTATTGGTTTGGTGTAATTTACATGTATTAGTGACTATTTTTACAGCAATATATGGGTGAAATAATTTATTTTCATAGATGTAATGCTCCAAATGGGCCTAATATATCCTCAATTATTGTTAAAACATATGCAAAATTAAAGAAGAGCTTCAGATTGGTTGTATAAGGATATACCTGATATTTCCTAATTTGAGGGGGGCTGAGCCTGGCCCCAAACCCCGGAAAATTGAAATTTTTAATTGGTTTCCTGAGTAAGTCAAGCCAATACAATATCAATGTCTGATATGAACTGAGTTTCCTGTGAAAATCTGAGCCAGATTGATGAAGTTTAAGTGGGGTTTTGGACTGATGTGCCATATGATCACCCCCTCGATACCTGCACTTCCAATACATGTATTTTGGACCAGTTATGTATTTCTTAAGGGATATTCTTGTGGAATCTCATTTAGTGGCGCCAGCTCTAGCAAACAATATGGTTTTCAGCCTTAGATTTGTCTTACTTTGCCAAATTTAAGTATATCTTAATGCAGCCCCACAGAAGCGAATTTGGGGCCATCTGAAGCCAATATTGCCAATTTATAAGTACTGTTATATCAGATGTAATTTTAAAACCGGTTCAGTCAGATTTAGTATGTGCCACCTTATATTCTGGCCAAATTTCAGCATTATAGACCAACATTTGGTACTGGTTTGGTGTAATTTACATGTATTTTTGACTATTTTTACAGCAATATATGGGTGAAATAATTTATTTTCAGAGATGTAATGCTCCAAATGGGCCTAATATATCCTCAATTATTGTTAAAACATATGCAAAATTAAAGAAGAGCTTCAGATTGGTTGTATAAGGATATACCTGATATTTCCTAATTTGAGGGGGGCTGAGCCTGGCCCCAAACCCCGGAAAATTGAAATTTTTAATTGGTTTCCTGAGTAAGTCAAGCCAATACAATATCAATGTCTAATATGAACTGAGTTTCCTGTGAAAATCTGAGCCAGATTGATGAAGTTTAAGTGGGGTTTTGGACTGATGTGCCATATGATCACCCCCTCGATACCTGCACTTCCAATACATGTATTTTGGACCAGTTATGTATTTCTTAAGGAATATTCTTGTGGAATCTCATTTAGTGGCGCCAGCTCTAGCAAACAATATGGTTTTCAGCCTTAGATTGGTCTTACTTTGCCAAATTTAACTATATCTTAATGCAGCCCCACAGAAGCGAATTTGGGGCCATCTGAAGCCAATATTGCCAAATTATAAGTACTGTTATATCAGATGTAATTTTAAAACCGGTTCAGTCAGATTTAGTATGTGCCACCTTATATTCTGGCCAAATTTCAGCATTATAGACCAACATTTGGTACTGGTTTGGTGTAATTTACATGTATTTTTGACTATTTTTACAGCAATATATGGGTGAAATAATTTATTTTCAGAGATGTAATGCTCCAAATGGGCCTAATATATCCTCAATTATTGTTAAAACATATGCAAAATTAAAGAAGAGCTTCAGATTGGTTGTATAAGGATATACCTGATATTTCCTAATTTGAGGGGGGCTGAGCCTGGCCCCAAACCCCGGAAAATTGAAATTTTTAATTGGTTTCCTGAGTAAGTCAAGCCAATACAATATCAATGTCTGATATGAACTGAGTTTCCTGTGAAAATCTGAGCCAGATTGATGAAGTTTAAGTGGGGTTTTGGACTGATGTGCCATATGATCACCCCCTCGATACCTGCACTTCCAATACATGTATTTTGGACCACTTATGTATTTCTTAAGGAATATTCTTGTGGAATCTCATTTAGTGGCGCCAGCTCTAGCAAACAATATGGTTTTCAGCCTTAGATTTGTCTTACTTTGCCAAATTTAAGTATATCTTAATGCAGCCCCACAGAAGCGAATTTGGGGCCATCTGAAGCCATTATTGCCAAATTATAAGTACTGTTATATCAGATGTAATTTTAAAACCGGTTCAGTCAGATTTAGTATGTGCCACCTTATATTCTGGCCAAATTTCAGCATTATAGACCAACATTTGGTACTGGTTTGGTGTAATTTACATGTATTTTTGACTATTTTTACAGCAATATATGGGTGAAATAATTTATTTTCAGAGATGTAATGCTCCAAATGGGCCTAATATATCCTCAATTATTGTTAAAACATATGCAAAATTAAAGAAGAGCTTCAGATTGGTTGTATAAGGATATACCTGATATTTCCTAATTTGAGGGGGGCTGAGCCTGGCCCCAAACCCCGGAAAATTGAAATTTTTAATTGGTTTCCTGAGTAAGTCAAGCCAATACAATATCAATGTCTGATATGAACTGAGTTTCCTGTGAAAATCTGAGCCAGATTGATGAAGTTTAAGTGGGGTTTTGGACTGATGTGCCATATGATCACCCCCTCGATACCTGCACTTCCAATACATGTATTTTGGACCAGTTATGTATTTCTTAACGGATATTCTTGTGGAATCTCATTTAGTGGCGCCAGCTCTAGCAAACAATATGGTTTTCAGCCTTAGATTTGTCTTACTTTGCCAAATTTAAGTATATCTTAATGCAGCCCCACAGAAGCGAATTTGGGGCCATCTGAAGCCAATATTGCCAAATTATAAGTACTGTTATATCAGATGTAATTTTAAAACCAGTTCAGTCAGATTTAGTATGTGCCACCTTATATTCTGGCCAAATTTCAGCATTATAGACCAACATTTGGTACTGGTTTGGTGTAATTTACATGTATTTTTGACTATTTTTACAGCAATATATGGGTGAAATAATTTATTTTCAGAGATGTAATGCTCCAAATGGGCCTAATATATCCTCAATTATTGTTAAAACATATGCAAAATTAAAGAAGAGCTTCAGATTGGTTGTATAAGGATATACCTGATATTTCCTAATTTGAGGGGGGCTGAGCCTGGCCCCAAACCCCGGAAAATTGAAATTTTTAATTGGTTTCCTGAGTAAGTCAAGCCAATACAATATCAATGTCTGATATGAACTGAGTTTCCTGTGAAAATCTGAGCCAGATTGATGAAGTTTAAGTGGGGTTTTGGACTGATGTGCCATATGATCACCCCCTCGATACCTGCACTTCCAATACATGTATTTTGGACCAGTTATGTATTTCTTAAGGGATATTCTTGTGGAATCTCATTTAGTGGCGCCAGCTCTAGCAAACAATATGGTTTTCAGCCTTAGATTTGTCTTACTTTGCCAAATTTAAGTATATCTTAATGCAGCCCCACAGAAGCGAATTTGGGGCCATCTGAAGCCAATATTGCCAATTTATAAGTACTGTTATATCAGATGTAATTTTAAAACCGGTTCAGTCAGATTTAGTATGTGCCACCTTATATTCTGGCCAAATTTCAGCATTATAGACCAACATTTGGTACTGGTTTGGTGTAATTTACATGTATTTTTGACTATTTTTACAGCAATATATGGGTGAAATAATTTATTTTCAGAGATGTAATGCTCCAAATGGGCCTAATATATCCTCAATTATTGTTAAAACATATGCAAAATTAAAGAAGAGCTTCAGATTGGTTGTATAAGGATATACCTGATATTTCCTAATTTGAGGGGGGCTGAGCCTGGCCCCAAACCCCGGAAAATTGAAATTTTTAATTGGTTTCCTGAGTAAGTCAAGCCAATACAATATCAATGTCTAATATGAACTGAGTTTCCTGTGAAAATCTGAGCCAGATTGATGAAGTTTAAGTGGGGTTTTGGACTGATGTGCCATATGATCACCCCCTCGATACCTGCACTTCCAATACATGTATTTTGGACCAGTTATGTATTTCTTAAGGAATATTCTTGTGGAATCTCATTTAGTGGCGCCAGCTCTAGCAAACAATATGGTTTTCAGCCTTAGATTGGTCTTACTTTGCCAAATTTAACTATATCTTAATGCAGCCCCACAGAAGCGAATTTGGGGCCATCTGAAGCCAATATTGCCAAATTATAAGTACTGTTATATCAGATGTAATTTTAAAACCGGTTCAGTCAGATTTAGTATGTGCCACCTTATATTCTGGCCAAATTTCAGCATTATAGACCAACATTTGGTACTGGTTTGGTGTAATTTACATGTATTTTTGACTATTTTTACAGCAATATATGGGTGAAATAATTTATTTTCAGAGATGTAATGCTCCAAATGGGCCTAATATATCCTCAATTATTGTTAAAACATATGCAAAATTAAAGAAGAGCTTCAGATTGGTTGTATAAGGATATACCTGATATTTCCTAATTTGAGGGGGGCTGAGCCTGGCCCCAAACCCCGGAAAATTGAAATTTTTAATTGGTTTCCTGAGTAAGTCAAGCCAATACAATATCAATGTCTGATATGAACTGAGTTTCCTGTGAAAATCTGAGCCAGATTGATGAAGTTTAAGTGGGGTTTTGGACTGATGTGCCATATGATCACCCCCTCGATACCTGCACTTCCAATACATGTATTTTGGACCACTTATGTATTTCTTAAGGAATATTCTTGTGGAATCTCATTTAGTGGCGCCAGCTCTAGCAAACAATATGGTTTTCAGCCTTAGATTTGTCTTACTTTGCCAAATTTAAGTATATCTTAATGCAGCCCCACAGAAGCGAATTTGGGGCCATCTGAAGCCATTATTGCCAAATTATAAGTACTGTTATATCAGATGTAATTTTAAAACCGGTTCAGTCAGATTTAGTATGTGCCACCTTATATTCTGGCCAAATTTCAGCATTATAGACCAACATTTGGTACTGGTTTGGTGTAATTTACATGTATTTTTGACTATTTTTACAGCAATATATGGGTGAAATAATTTATTTTCAGAGATGTAATGCTCCAAATGGGCCTAATATATCCTCAATTATTGTTAAAACATATGCAAAATTAAAGAAGAGCTTCAGATTGGTTGTATAAGGATATACCTGATATTTCCTAATTTGAGGGGGGCTGAGCCTGGCCCCAAACCCCGGAAAATTGAAATTTTTAATTGGTTTCCTGAGTAAGTCAAGCCAATACAATATCAATGTCTGATATGAACTGAGTTTCCTGTGAAAATCTGAGCCAGATTGATGAAGTTTAAGTGGGGTTTTGGACTGATGTGCCATATGATCACCCCCTCGATACCTGCACTTCCAATACATGTATTTTGGACCAGTTATGTATTTCTTAACGGATATTCTTGTGGAATCTCATTTAGTGGCGCCAGCTCTAGCAAACAATATGGTTTTCAGCCTTAGATTTGTCTTACTTTGCCAAATTTAAGTATATCTTAATGCAGCCCCACAGAAGCGAATTTGGGGCCATCTGAAGCCAATATTGCCAAATTATAAGTACTGTTATATCAGATGTAATTTTAAAACCAGTTCAGTCAGATTTAGTATGTGCCACCTTATATTCTGGCCAAATTTCAGCATTATAGACCAACATTTGGTACTGGTTTGGTGTAATTTACATGTATTTTTGACTATTTTTACAGCAATATATGGGTGAAATAATTTATTTTCAGAGATGTAATGCTCCAAATGGGCCTAATATATCCTCAATTATTGTTAAAACATATGCAAAATTAAAGAAGAGCTTCAGATTGGTTGTATAAGGATATACCTGATATTTCCTAATTTGAGGGGGGCTGAGCCTGGCCCCAAACCCCGGAAAATTGAAATTTTTAATTGGTTTCCTGAGTAAGTCAAGCCAATACAATATCAATGTCTGATATGAACTGAGTTTCCTGTGAAAATCTGAGCCAGATTGATGAAGTTTAAGTGGGGTTTTGGACTGATGTGCCATATGATCACCCCCTCGATACCTGCACTTCCAATACATGTATTTTGGACCAGTTATGTATTTCTTAAGGAATATTCTTGTGGAATCTCATTTAGTGGCGCCAGCTCTAGCAAACAATATGGTTTTCAGCCTTAGATTGGTCTTACTTTGCCAAATTTAACTATATCTTAATGCAGCCCCACAGAAGCGAATTTGGGGCCATCTGAAGCCAATATTGCCAAATTATAAGTACTGTTATATCAGATGTAATTTTAAAACCGGTTCAGTCAGATTTAGTATGTGCCACCTTATATTCTGGCCAAATTTCAGCATTATAGACCAACATTTGGTACTGGTTTGGTGTAATTTACATGTATTTTTGACTATTTTTACAGCAATATATGGGTGAAATAATTTATTTTCAGAGATGTAATGCTCCAAATGGGCCTAATATATCCTCAATTATTGTTAAAACATATGCAAAATTAAAGAAGAGCTTCAGATTGGTTGTATAAGGATATACCTGATATTTCCTAATTTGAGGGGGGCTGAGCCTGGCCCCAAACCCCGGAAAATTGAAATTTTTAATTGGTTTCCTGAGTAAGTCAAGCCAATACAATATCAATGTCTGATATGAACTGAGTTTCCTGTGAAAATCTGAGCCAGATTGATGAAGTTTAAGTGGGGTTTTGGACTGATGTGCCATATGATCACCCCCTCGATACCTGCACTTCCAATACATGTATTTTGGACCAGTTATGTATTTCTTAAGGAATATTCTTGTGGAATCTCATTTAGTGGCGCCAGCTCTAGCAAACAATATGGTTTTCAGCCTTAGATTGGTCTTACTTTGCCAAATTTAACTATATCTTAATGCAGCCCCACAGAAGCGAATTTGGGGCCATCTGAAGCCAATATTGCCAAATTATAAGTACTGTTATATCAGATGTAATTTTAAAACCGGTTCAGTCAGATTTAGTATGTGCCACCTTATATTCTGGCCAAATTTCAGCATTATAGACCAACATTTGGTACTGGTTTGGTGTAATTTACATGTATTTTTGACTATTTTTACAGCAATATATGGGTGAAATAATTTATTTTCATAGATGTAATGCTCCAAATGGGCCTAATATATCCTCAATTATTGTTAAAACATATGCAAAATTAAAGAAGAGCTTCAGATTGGTTGTATAAGGATATACCTGATATTTCCTAATTTGAGGGGGGCTGAGCCTGGCCCCAAACCCCGGAAAATTGAAATTTTTAATTGGTTTCCTGAGTAAGTCAAGCCAATACAATATCAATGTCTGATATGAACTGAGTTTCCTGTGAAAATCTGAGCCAGATTGATGAAGTTTAAGTGGGGTTTTGGACTGATGTGCCATATGATCACCCCCTCGATACCTGCACTTCCAATACATGTATTTTGGACCAGTTATGTATTTCTTAACGGATATTCTTGTGGAATCTCATTTAGTGGCGCCAGCTCTAGCAAACAATATGGTTTTCAGCCTTAGATTTGTCTTACTTTGCCAAATTTAAGTATATCTTAATGCAGCCCCACAGAAGCGAATTTGGGGCCATCTGAAGCCAATATTGCCAAATTATAAGTACTGTTATATCAGATGTAATTTTAAAACCAGTTCAGTCAGATTTAGTATGTGCCACCTTATATTCTGGCCAAATTTCAGCATTATAGACCAACATTTGGTACTGGTTTGGTGTAATTTACATGTATTTTTGACTATTTTTACAGCAATATATGGGTGAAATAATTTATTTTCAGAGATGTAATGCTCCAAATGGGCCTAATATATCCTCAATTATTGTTAAAACATATGCAAAATTAAAGAAGAGCTTCAGATTGGTTGTATAAGGATATACCTGATATTTCCTAATTTGAGGGGGGCTGAGCCTGGCCCCAAACCCCGGAAAATTGAAATTTTTAATTGGTTTCCTGAGTAAGTCAAGCCAATACAATATCAATGTCTGATATGAACTGAGTTTCCTGTGAAAATCTGAGCCAGATTGATGAAGTTTAAGTGGGGTTTTGGACTGATGTGCCATATGATCACCCCCTCGATACCTGCACTTCCAATACATGTATTTTGGACCAGTTATGTATTTCTTAAGGAATATTCTTGTGGAATCTCATTTAGTGGCGCCAGCTCTAGCAAACAATATGGTTTTCAGCCTTAGATTGGTCTTACTTTGCCAAATTTAACTATATCTTAATGCAGCCCCACAGAAGCGAATTTGGGGCCATCTGAAGCCAATATTGCCAAATTATAAGTACTGTTATATCAGATGTAATTTTAAAACCGGTTCAGTCAGATTTAGTATGTGCCACCTTATATTCTGGCCAAATTTCAGCATTATAGACCAACATTTGGTACTGGTTTGGTGTAATTTACATGTATTTTTGACTATTTTTACAGCAATATATGGGTGAAATAATTTATTTTCAGAGATGTAATGCTCCAAATGGGCCTAATATATCCTCAATTATTGTTAAAACATATGCAAAATTAAAGAAGAGCTTCAGATTGGTTGTATAAGGATATACCTGATATTTCCTAATTTGAGGGGGGCTGAGCCTGGCCCCAAACCCCGGAAAATTGAAATTTTTAATTGGTTTCCTGAGTAAGTCAAGCCAATACAATATCAATGTCTGATATGAACTGAGTTTCCTGTGAAAATCTGAGCCAGATTGATGAAGTTTAAGTGGGGTTTTGGACTGATGTGCCATATGATCACCCCCTCGATACCTGCACTTCCAATACATGTATTTTGGACCAGTTATGTATTTCTTAAGGAATATTCTTGTGGAATCTCATTTAGTGGCGCCAGCTCTAGCAAACAATATGGTTTTCAGCCTTAGATTGGTCTTACTTTGCCAAATTTAACTATATCTTAATGCAGCCCCACAGAAGCGAATTTGGGGCCATCTGAAGCCAATATTGCCAAATTATAAGTACTGTTATATCAGATGTAATTTTAAAACCGGTTCAGTCAGATTTAGTATGTGCCACCTTATATTCTGGCCAAATTTCAGCATTATAGACCAACATTTGGTACTGGTTTGGTGTAATTTACATGTATTTTTGACTATTTTTACAGCAATATATGGGTGAAATAATTTATTTTCAGAGATGTAATGCTCCAAATGGGCCTAATATATCCTCAATTATTGTTAAAACATATGCAAAATTAAAGAAGAGCTTCAGATTGGTTGTATAAGGATATACCTGATATTTCCTAATTTGAGGGGGGCTGAGCCTGGCCCCAAACCCCGGAAAATTGAAATTTTTAATTGGTTTCCTGAGTAAGTCAAGCCAATACAATATCAATGTCTGATATGAACTGAGTTTCCTGTGAAAATCTGAGCCAGATTGATGAAGTTTAAGTGGGGTTTTGGACTGATGTGCCATATGATCACCCCCTCGATACCTGCACTTCCAATACATGTATTTTGGACCAGTTATGTATTTCTTAAGGAATATTCTTGTGGAATCTCATTTAGTGGCGCCAGCTCTAGCAAACAATATGGTTTTCAGCCTTAGATTGGTCTTACTTTGCCAAATTTAACTATATCTTAATGCAGCCCCACAGAAGCGAATTTGGGGCCATCTGAAGCCAATATTGCTAAATTATAAGTACTGTTATATCAGATGTAATTTTAAAACCGGTTCAGTCAGATTTAGTATGTGCCACCTTATATTCTGGCCAAATTTCAGCATTATAGACCAACATTTGGTACTGGTTTGGTGTAATTTACATGTATTTTTGACTATTTTTACAGCAATATATGGGTGAAATAATTTATTTTCAGAGATGTAATGCTCCAAATGGGCCTAATATATCCTCAATTATTGTTAAAACATATGCAAAATTAAAGAAGAGCTTCAGATTGGTTGTATAAGGATATACCTGATATTTCCTAATTTGAGGGGGGCTGAGCCTGGCCCCAAACCCCGGAAAATTGAAATTTTTAATTGGTTTCCTGAGTAAGTCAAGCCAATACAATATCAATGTCTGATATGAACTGAGTTTCCTGTGAAAATCTGAGCCAGATTGATGAAGTTTAAGTGGGGTTTTGGACTGATGTGCCATATGATCACCCCCTCGATACCTGCACTTCCAATACATGTATTTTGGACCAGTTATGTATTTCTTAAGGAATATTCTTGTGGAATCTCATTTAGTGGCGCCAGCTCTAGCAAACAATATGGTTTTCAGCCTTAGATTGGTCTTACTTTGCCAAATTTAACTATATCTTAATGCAGCCCCACAGAAGCGAATTTGGGGCCATCTGAAGCCAATATTGCCAAATTATAAGTACTGTTATATCAGATGTAATTTTAAAACCGGTTCAGTCAGATTTAGTATGTGCCACCTTATATTCTGGCCAAATTTCAGCATTATAGACCAACATTTGGTACTGGTTTGGTGTAATTTACATGTATTTTTGACTATTTTTACAGCAATATATGGGTGAAATAATTTATTTTCAGAGATGTAATGCTCCAAATGGGCCTAATATATCCTCAATTATTGTTAAAACATATGCAAAATTAAAGAAGAGCTTCAGATTGGTTGTATAAGGATATACCTGATATTTCCTAATTTGAGGGGGGCTGAGCCTGGCCCCAAACCCCGGAAAATTTAAATTTTTAATTGGTTTCCTGAGTAAGTCAAGCCAATACAATATCAATGTCTGATATGAACTGAGTTTCCTGTGAAAATCTGAGCCAGATTGATGAAGTTTAAGTGGGGTTTTGGACTGATGTGCCATATGATCACCCCCTCGATACCTGCACTTCCAATACATGTATTTTGGACCACTTATGTATTTCTTAAGGAATATTCTTGTGGAATCTCATTTAGTGGCGCCAGCTCTAGCAAACAATATGGTTTTCAGCCTTAGATTTGTCTTACTTTGCCAAATTTAAGTATATCTTAATGCAGCCCCACAGAAGCGAATTTGGGGCCATCTGAAGCCATTATTGCCAAATTATAAGTACTGTTATATCAGATGTAATTTTAAAACCGGTTCAGTCAGATTTAGTATGTGCCACCTTATATTCTGGCCAAATTTCAGCATTATAGACCAACATTTGGTACTGGTTTGGTGTAATTTACATGTATTTTTGACTATTTTTACAGCAATATATGGGTGAAATAATTTATTTTCAGAGATGTAATGCTCCAAATGGGCCTAATATATCCTCAATTATTGTTAAAACATATGCAAAATTAAAGAAGAGCTTCAGATTGGTTGTATAAGGATATACCTGATATTTCCTAATTTGAGGGGGGCTGAGCCTGGCCCCAAACCCCGGAAAATTGAAATTTTTAATTGGTTTCCTGAGTAAGTCAAGCCAATACAATATCAATGTCTGATATGAACTGAGTTTCCTGTGAAAATCTGAGCCAGATTGATGAAGTTTAAGTGGGGTTTTGGACTGATGTGCCATATGATCACCCCCTCGATACCTGCACTTCCAATACATGTATTTTGGACCAGTTATGTATTTCTTAACGGATATTCTTGTGGAATCTCATTTAGTGGCGCCAGCTCTAGCAAACAATATGGTTTTCAGCCTTAGATTTGTCTTACTTTGCCAAATTTAAGTATATCTTAATGCAGCCCCACAGAAGCGAATTTGGGGCCATCTGAAGCCAATATTGCCAAATTATAAGTACTGTTATATCAGATGTAATTTTAAAACCAGTTCAGTCAGATTTAGTATGTGCCACCTTATATTCTGGCCAAATTTCAGCATTATAGACCAACATTTGGTACTGGTTTGGTGTAATTTACATGTATTTTTGACTATTTTTACAGCAATATATGGGTGAAATAATTTATTTTCAGAGATGTAATGCTCCAAATGGGCCTAATATATCCTCAATTATTGTTAAAACATATGCAAAATTAAAGAAGAGCTTCAGATTGGTTGTATAAGGATATACCTGATATTTCCTAATTTGAGGGGGGCTGAGCCTGGCCCCAAACCCCGGAAAATTGAAATTTTTAATTGGTTTCCTGAGTAAGTCAAGCCAATACAATATCAATGTCTGATATGAACTGAGTTTCCTGTGAAAATCTGAGCCAGATTGATGAAGTTTAAGTGGGGTTTTGGACTGATGTGCCATATGATCACCCCCTCGATACCTGCACTTCCAATACATGTATTTTGGACCAGTTATGTATTTCTTAAGGAATATTCTTGTGGAATCTCATTTAGTGGCGCCAGCTCTAGCAAACAATATGGTTTTCAGCCTTAGATTGGTCTTACTTTGCCAAATTTAACTATATCTTAATGCAGCCCCACAGAAGCGAATTTGGGGCCATCTGAAGCCAATATTGCCAAATTATAAGTACTGTTATATCATATGTAATTTTAAAACCGGTTCAGTCAGATTTAGTATGTGCCACCTTATATTCTGGCCAAATTTCAGCATTATAGACCAACATTTGGTACTGGTTTGGTGTAATTTACATGTATTTTTGACTATTTTTACAGCAATATATGGGTGAAATAATTTATTTTCAGAGATGTAATGCTCCAAATGGGCCTAATATATCCTCAATTATTGTTAAAACATATGCAAAATTAAAGAAGAGCTTCAGATTGGTTGTATAAGGATATACCTGATATTTCCTAATTTGAGGGGGGCTGAGCCTGGCCCCAAACCCCGGAAAATTGAAATTTTTAATTGGTTTCCTGAGTAAGTCAAGCCAATACAATATCAATGTCTGATATGAACTGAGTTTCCTGTGAAAATCTGAGCCAGATTGATGAAGTTTAAGTGGGGTTTTGGACTGATGTGCCATATGATCACCCCCTCGATACCTGCACTTCCAATACATGTATTTTGGACCAGTTATGTATTTCTTAAGGAATATTCTTGTGGAATCTCATTTAGTGGCGCCAGCTCTAGCAAACAATATGGTTTTCAGCCTTAGATTGGTCTTACTTTGCCAAATTTAACTATATCTTAATGCAGCCCCACAGAAGCGAATTTGGGGCCATCTGAAGCCAATATTGCCAAATTATAAGTACTGTTATATCAGATGTAATTTTAAAACCGGTTCAGTCAGATTTAGTATGTGCCACCTTATATTCTGGCCAAATTTCAGCATTATAGACCAACATTTGGTACTGGTTTGGTGTAATTTACATGTATTTTTGACTATTTTTACAGCAATATATGGGTGAAATAATTTATTTTCAGAGATGTAATGCTCCAAATGGGCCTAATATATCCTCAATTATTGTTAAAACATATGCAAAATTAAAGAAGAGCTTCAGATTGGTTGTATAAGGATATACCTGATATTTCCTAATTTGAGGGGGGCTGAGCCTGGCCCCAAACCCCGGAAAATTGAAATTTTTAATTGGTTTCCTGAGTAAGTCAAGCCAATACAATATCAATGTCTGATATGAACTGAGTTTCCTGTGAAAATCTGAGCCAGATTGATGAAGTTTAAGTGGGGTTTTGGACTGATGTGCCATATGATCACCCCCTCGATACCTGCACTTCCAATACATGTATTTTGGACCAGTTATGTATTTCTTAAGGAATATTCTTGTGGAATCTCATTTAGTGGCGCCAGCTCTAGCAAACAATATGGTTTTCAGCCTTAGATTGGTCTTACTTTGCCAAATTTAACTATATCTTAATGCAGCCCCACAGAAGCGAATTTGGGGCCATCTGAAGCCAATATTGCTAAATTATAAGTACTGTTATATCAGATGTAATTTTAAAACCGGTTCAGTCAGATTTAGTATGTGCCACCTTATATTCTGGCCAAATTTCAGCATTATAGACCAACATTTGGTACTGGTTTGGTGTAATTTACATGTATTTTTGACTATTTTTACAGCAATATATGGGTGAAATAATTTATTTTCAGAGATGTAATGCTCCAAATGGGCCTAATATATCCTCAATTATTGTTAAAACATATGCAAAATTAAAGAAGAGCTTCAGATTGGTTGTATAAGGATATACCTGATATTTCCTAATTTGAGGGGGGCTGAGCCTGGCCCCAAACCCCGGAAAATTGAAATTTTTAATTGGTTTCCTGAGTAAGTCAAGCCAATACAATATCAATGTCTGATATGAACTGAGTTTCCTGTGAAAATCTGAGCCAGATTGATGAAGTTTAAGTGGGGTTTTGGACTGATGTGCCATATGATCACCCCCTCGATACCTGCACTTCCAATACATGTATTTTGGACCAGTTATGTATTTCTTAACGGATATTCTTGTGGAATCTCATTTAGTGGCGCCAGCTCTAGCAAACAATATGGTTTTCAGCCTTAGATTTGTCTTACTTTGCCAAATTTAAGTATATCTTAATGCAGCCCCACAGAAGCGAATTTGGGGCCATCTGAAGCCAATATTGCCAAATTATAAGTACTGTTATATCAGATGTAATTTTAAAACCAGTTCAGTCAGATTTAGTATGTGCCACCTTATATTCTGGCCAAATTTCAGCATTATAGACCAACATTTGGTACTGGTTTGGTGTAATTTACATGTATTTTTGACTATTTTTACAGCAATATATGGGTGAAATAATTTATTTTCAGAGATGTAATGCTCCAAATGGGCCTAATATATCCTCAATTATTGTTAAAACATATGCAAAATTAAAGAAGAGCTTCAGATTGGTTGTATAAGGATATACCTGATATTTCCTAATTTGAGGGGGGCTGAGCCTGGCCCCAAACCCCGGAAAATTGAAATTTTTAATTGGTTTCCTGAGTAAGTCAAGCCAATACAATATCAATGTCTGATATGAACTGAGTTTCCTGTGAAAATCTGAGCCAGATTGATGAAGTTTAAGTGGGGTTTTGGACTGATGTGCCATATGATCACCCCCTCGATACCTGCACTTCCAATACATGTATTTTGGACCAGTTATGTATTTCTTAAGGAATATTCTTGTGGAATCTCATTTAGTGGCGCCAGCTCTAGCAAACAATATGGTTTTCAGCCTTAGATTGGTCTTACTTTGCCAAATTTAACTATATCTTAATGCAGCCCCACAGAAGCGAATTTGGGGCCATCTGAAGCCAATATTGCCAAATTATAAGTACTGTTATATCAGATGTAATTTTAAAACCGGTTCAGTCAGATTTAGTATGTGCCACCTTATATTCTGGCCAAATTTCAGCATTATAGACCAACATTTGGTACTGGTTTGGTGTAATTTACATGTATTTTTGACTATTTTTACAGCAATATATGGGTGAAATAATTTATTTTCAGAGATGTAATGCTCCAAATGGGCCTAATATATCCTCAATTATTGTTAAAACATATGCAAAATTAAAGAAGAGCTTCAGATTGGTTGTATAAGGATATACCTGATATTTCCTAATTTGAGGGGGGCTGAGCCTGGCCCCAAACCCCGGAAAATTGAAATTTTTAATTGGTTTCCTGAGTAAGTCAAGCCAATACAATATCAATGTCTGATATGAACTGAGTTTCCTGTGAAAATCTGAGCCAGATTGATGAAGTTTAAGTGGGGTTTTGGACTGATGTGCCATATGATCACCCCCTCGATACCTGCACTTCCAATACATGTATTTTGGACCAGTTATGTATTTCTTAAGGAATATTCTTGTGGAATCTCATTTAGTGGCGCCAGCTCTAGCAAACAATATGGTTTTCAGCCTTAGATTGGTCTTACTTTGCCAAATTTAACTATATCTTAATGCAGCCCCACAGAAGCGAATTTGGGGCCATCTGAAGCCAATATTGCCAAATTATAAGTACTGTTATATCAGATGTAATTTTAAAACCGGTTCAGTCAGATTTAGTATGTGCCACCTTATATTCTGGCCAAATTTCAGCATTATAGACCAACATTTGGTACTGGTTTGGTGTAATTTACATGTATTTTTGACTATTTTTACAGCAATATATGGGTGAAATAATTTATTTTCAGAGATGTAATGCTCCAAATGGGCCTAATATATCCTCAATTATTGTTAAAACATATGCAAAATTAAAGAAGAGCTTCAGATTGGTTGTATAAGGATATACCTGATATTTCCTAATTTGAGGGGGGCTGAGCCTGGCCCCAAACCCCGGAAAATTGAAATTTTTAATTGGTTTCCTGAGTAAGTCAAGCCAATACAATATCAATGTCTGATATGAACTGAGTTTCCTGTGAAAATCTGAGCCAGATTGATGAAGTTTAAGTGGGGTTTTGGACTGATGTGCCATATGATCACCCCCTCGATACCTGCACTTCCAATACATGTATTTTGGACCAGTTATGTATTTCTTAAGGAATATTCTTGTGGAATCTCATTTAGTGGCGCCAGCTCTAGCAAACAATATGGTTTTCAGCCTTAGATTGGTCTTACTTTGCCAAATTTAACTATATCTTAATGCAGCCCCACAGAAGCGAATTTGGGGCCATCTGAAGCCAATATTGCTAAATTATAAGTACTGTTATATCAGATGTAATTTTAAAACCGGTTCAGTCAGATTTAGTATGTGCCACCTTATATTCTGGCCAAATTTCAGCATTATAGACCAACATTTGGTACTGGTTTGGTGTAATTTACATGTATTTTTGACTATTTTTACAGCAATATATGGGTGAAATAATTTATTTTCATAGATGTAATGCTCCAAATGGGCCTAATATATCCTCAATTATTGTTAAAACATATGCAAAATTAAAGAAGAGCTTCAGATTGGTTGTATAAGGATATACCTGATATTTCCTAATTTGAGGGGGGCTGAGCCTGGCCCCAAACCCCGAAAATTTAAATTTTTAATTGGTTTCCTGAGTAAGTCAAGCCAATACAATATCAATGTCTGATATGAACTAAGTTTCCTGTGAAAATCTGAGCCAGATTAATGAAGTTTAAGTGGGGTTTTGGACTGATGTGCCATATGATCACCCCCTCGATACCTGCACTTCCAATACATGTATTTTGGACCAGTTATGTATTTCTTAAGGAATATTCTTGTGGAATCTCATTTAGTGGCGCCAGCTCTAGCAAACAATATGGTTTTCAGCCTTAGATTTGTCTTACTTTGCCTAATTTAATTATATCTTAATGCAGCCCCACAGAAGCGAATTTGGGGCCATCTGAAGCCATTATTGCCAAATTATAAGTACTGTTATATCAGATGTAATTTTAAAACTGGTTCAGTCAGATTTAGTATGTGCCACCTTATATTCTGGCCAAATTTCAGCATTATAGACCAACATTTGGTACTGGTTTGGTGTAATTTACATGTATTTTTGACTATTTTTACAGCAATATATGGGTGAAATAATTTATTTTCAGAGATGTAATGCTCCAAATGGGCCTAATATATCCTCAATTATTGTTAAAACATATGCAAAATTAAAGAAGAGCTTCAGATTGGTTGTATAAGGATATACCTGATATTTCCTAATTTGAGGGGGGCTGAGCCTGGCCCCAAACCCCGGAAAATTGAAATTTTTAATTGGTTTCCTGAGTAAGTCAAGCCAATACAATATCAATGTCTGATATGAACTGAGTTTCCTGTGAAAATCTGAGCCAGATTGATGAAGTTTAAGTGGGGTTTTGGACTGATGTGCCATATGATCACCCCCTCGATACCTGCACTTCCAATACATGTATTTTGGACCAGTTATGTATTTCTTAAGGAATATTCTTGTGGAATCTCATTTAGTGGCGCCAGCTCTAGCAACAAAATATGGTTTTCAGCCTTAGATTTGTCTTACTTTGCCAAATTTAAGTATATCTTAATGCAGCCCCACAGAAGCGAATTTGGGGCCATCTGAAGCCATTATTGCCAAATTATAAGTACTGTTATATCAGATGTAATTTTAAAACTGGTTCAGTCAGATTTAGTATGTGCCACCTTATATTCTGGCCAAATTTCAGCATTATAGACCAACATTTGGTACTGGTTTGGTGTAATTTACATGTATTTTTGTACTATTTTTACAGCAATATATGGGTGAAATAATTTATTTTCAGAGATGTAATGCTCCAAATGGGCCTAATATATCCTCAATTATTGTTAAAACATATGCAAAATTAAAGAAGAGCTTCAGATTGGTTGTATAAGGATATAACTGATATTTCCTAATTTGAGGGGGGCTGAGCCTGGCCCCAAACCCCGGAAAATTGAAATTTTTAATTGGTTTCCTGAGTAAGTCAAGCCAATACAATATCAATGTCTGATATGAACTGAGTTTCCTGTGAAAATCTGAGCCAGATTGATGAAGTTTAAGTGGGGTTTTGGACTGATGTGCCATATGATCACCCCGTCGATACCTGCACTTCCAATACATTTATTTTGGACCAGTTATGTATTTCTTAAGGAATATTCTTGTGGAATCTCATTTAGTGGCGCCAGCTCTAGCAAACAATATGGTTTTCAGCCTTAGATTTGTCTTACTTTGCCAAATTTAACTATATCTTAATGCAGCCCCACAGAAGCGAATTTGGGGCCATCTGAAGCCAATATTGCTAAATTATAAGTACTGTTATATCAGATGTAATTTTAAAACCGGTTCAGTCAGATTTAGTATGTGCCACCTTATATTCTGGCCAAATTTCAGCATTATAGACCAACATTTGGTACTGGTTTGGTGTAATTTACATGTATTTTTGACTATTTTTACAGCAATATATGGGTGAAATAATTTATTTTCATAGATGTAATGCTCCAAATGGGCCTAATATATCCTCAATTATTGTTAAAACATATGCAAAATTAAAGAAGAGCTTCAGATTGGTTGTATAAGGATATACCTGATATTTCCTAATTTGAGGGGGGCTGAGCCTGGCCTCAAACCCCGGAAAATTTAAATTTTTAATTGGTTTCCTGAGTAAGTCAAGCCAATACAATATCAATGTCTGATATGAACTGAGTTTCCTGTGAAAATCTGAGCCAGATTGATGAAGTTTAAGTGGGGTTTTGGACTGATGTGCCATATGATCACCCCCTCGATACCTGCACTTCCAATACATGTATTTTGGACCAGTTATGTATTTCTTAAGGAATATTCTTGTGGAATCTCATTTAGTGGCGCCAGCTCTAGCAAACAATATGGTTTTCAGCCTTAGATTTGTCTTACTTTGCCTAATTTAAGTATATCTTAATGCAGCCCCACAGAAGCGAATTTGGGGCCATCTGAAGCCATTATTGCCAAATTATAAGTACTGTTATATCAGATGTAATTTTAAAACCGGTTCAGTCAGATTTAGTATGTGCCACCTTATATTCTGGCCAAATTTCAGCATTATAGACCAACATTTGGTACTGGTTTGGTGTAATTTACATGTATTTTTGACTACTTTTACAGCAATATATGGGTGAAATAATTTATTTTCAGAGATGTAATGCTCCAAATGGGCCTAATATATCCTCAATTATTGTTAAAACATATGCAAAATTAAAGAAGAGCTTCAGATTGGTTGTATGAGGATATACCTGATATTTCCTAATTTGAGGGGGGCTGAGCCTGGCCCCAAACCCCGGAAAATTGAAATTTTTAATTGGTTTCCTGAGTAAGTCAAGCCAATACAATATCAATGTCTGATATGAACTGAGTTTCCTGTGAAAATCTGAGCCAGATTGATGAAGTTTAAGTGGGGTTTTGGACTGATGTGCCATATGATCACCCCCTCGATACCTGCACTTCCAATACATGTATTTTGGACCAGTTATGTATTTCTTAAGGAATATTCTTGTGGAATCTCATTTAGTGGCGCCAGCTCTAGCAACAAAATATGGTTTTCAGCCTTAGATTTGTCTTACTTTGCCAAATTTAAGTATATCTTAATGCAGCCCCACAGAAGCGAATTTGGGGCCATCTGAAGCCATTATTGCCAAATTATAAGTACTGTTATATCAGATGTAATTTTAAAACCGGTTCAGTCAGATTTAGTATGTGCCACCTTATATTCTGGCCAAATTTCAGCATTATAGACCAACATTTGGTACTGGTTTGGTGTAATTTACATGTATTTTTGTACTATTTTTACAGCAATATATGGGTGAAATAATTTATTTTCAGAGATGTAATGCTCCAAATGGGCCTAATATATCCTCAATTATTGTTAAAACATATGCAAAATTAAAGAAGAGCTTCAGATTGGTTGTATAAGGATATAACTGATATTTCCTAATTTGAGGGGGGCTGAGCCTGGCCCCAAACCCCGGAAAATTGAAATTTTTAATTGGTTTCCTGAGTAAGTCAAGCCAATACAATATCAATGTCTGATATGAACTGAGTTTCCTGTGAAAATCTGAGCCAGATTGATGAAGTTTAAGTGGGGTTTTGGACTGATGTGCCATATGATCACCCCGTCGATACCTGCACTTCCAATACATTTATTTTGGACCAGTTATGTATTTCTTAAGGAATATTCTTGTGGAATCTCATTTAGTGGCGCCAGCTCTAGCAAACAATATGGTTTTCAGCCTTAGATTTGTCTTACTTTGCCAAATTTAACTATATCTTAATGCAGCCCCACAGAAGCGAATTTGGGGCCATCTGAAGCCATTATTGCCAAATTATAAGTACTGTTATATCAGATGTAATTTTAAAACCGGTTCAGTCAGATTTAGTATGTGCCACCTTATATTCTGGCCAAATTTCAGCATTATAGACCAACATTTGGTACTGGTTTGGTGTAATTTACATGTATTTTTGACTACTTTTACAGCAATATATGGGTGAAATAATTTATTTTCAGAGATGTAATGCTCCAAATGGGCCTAATATATCCTCAATTATTGTTAAAACATATGCAAAATTAAAGAAGAGCTTCAGATTGGTTGTATGAGGATATACCTGATATTTCCTAATTTGAGGGGGGCTGAGCCTGGCCCCAAACCCCGGAAAATTGAAATTTTTAATTGGTTTCCTGAGTAAGTCAAGCCAATACAATATCAATGTCTGATATGAACTGAGTTTCCTGTGAAAATCTGAGCCAGATTGATGAAGTTTAAGTGGGGTTTTGGACTGATGTGCCATATGATCACCCCCTCGATACCTGCACTTCCAATACATGTATTTTGGACCAGTTATGTATTTCTTAAGGAATATTCTTGTGGAATCTCATTTAGTGGCGCCAGCTCTAGCAACAAAATATGGTTTTCAGCCTTAGATTTGTCTTACTTTGCCAAATTTAAGTATATCTTAATGCAGCCCCACAGAAGCGAATTTGGGGCCATCTGAAGCCATTATTGCCAAATTATAAGTACTGTTATATCAGATGTAATTTTAAAACCGGTTCAGTCAGATTTAGTATGTGCCACCTTATATTCTGGCCAAATTTCAGCATTATAGACCAACATTTGGTACTGGTTTGGTGTAATTTACATGTATTTTTGTACTATTTTTACAGCAATATATGGGTGAAATAATTTATTTTCAGAGATGTAATGCTCCAAATGGGCCTAATATATCCTCAATTATTGTTAAAACATATGCAAAATTAAAGAAGAGCTTCAGATTGGTTGTATAAGGATATAACTGATATTTCCTAATTTGAGGGGGGCTGAGCCTGGCCCCAAACCCCGGAAAATTGAAATTTTTAATTGGTTTCCTGAGTAAGTCAAGCCAATACAATATCAATGTCTGATATGAACTGAGTTTCCTGTGAAAATCTGAGCCAGATTGATGAAGTTTAAGTGGGGTTTTGGACTGATGTGCCATATGATCACCCCGTCGATACCTGCACTTCCAATACATTTATTTTGGACCAGTTATGTATTTCTTAAGGAATATTCTTGTGGAATCTCATTTAGTGGCGCCAGCTCTAGCAAACAATATGGTTTTCAGCCTTAGATTTGTCTTACTTTGCCAAATTTAACTATATCTTAATGCAGCCCCACAGAAGCGAATTTGGGGCCATCTGAAGCCAATATTGCTAAATTATAAGTACTGTTATATCAGATGTAATTTTAAAACCGGTTCAGTCAGATTTAGTATGTGCCACCTTATATTCTGGCCAAATTTCAGCATTATAGACCAACATTTGGTACTGGTTTGGTGTAATTTACATGTATTTTTGACTATTTTTACAGCAATATATGGGTGAAATAATTTATTTTCATAGATGTAATGCTCCAAATGGGCCTAATATATCCTCAATTATTGTTAAAACATATGCAAAATTAAAGAAGAGCTTCAGATTGGTTGTATAAGGATATACCTGATATTTCCTAATTTGAGGGGGGCTGAGCCTGGCCTCAAACCCCGGAAAATTTAAATTTTTAATTGGTTTCCTGAGTAAGTCAAGCCAATACAATATCAATGTCTGATATGAACTGAGTTTCCTGTGAAAATCTGAGCCAGATTGATGAAGTTTAAGTGGGGTTTTGGACTGATGTGCCATATGATCACCCCCTCGATACCTGCACTTCCAATACATGTATTTTGGACCAGTTATGTATTTCTTAAGGAATATTCTTGTGGAATCTCATTTAGTGGCGCCAGCTCTAGCAAACAATATGGTTTTCAGCCTTAGATTTGTCTTACTTTGCCTAATTTAAGTATATCTTAATGCAGCCCCACAGAAGCGAATTTGGGGCCATCTGAAGCCATTATTGCCAAATTATAAGTACTGTTATATCAGATGTAATTTTAAAACCGGTTCAGTCAGATTTAGTATGTGCCACCTTATATTCTGGCCAAATTTCAGCATTATAGACCAACATTTGGTACTGGTTTGGTGTAATTTACATGTATTTTTGACTACTTTTACAGCAATATATGGGTGAAATAATTTATTTTCAGAGATGTAATGCTCCAAATGGGCCTAATATATCCTCAATTATTGTTAAAACATATGCAAAATTAAAGAAGAGCTTCAGATTGGTTGTATGAGGATATACCTGATATTTCCTAATTTGAGGGGGGCTGAGCCTGGCCCCAAACCCCGGAAAATTGAAATTTTTAATTGGTTTCCTGAGTAAGTCAAGCCAATACAATATCAATGTCTGATATGAACTGAGTTTCCTGTGAAAATCTGAGCCAGATTGATGAAGTTTAAGTGGGGTTTTGGACTGATGTGCCATATGATCACCCCCTCGATACCTGCACTTCCAATACATGTATTTTGGACCAGTCATGTATTTCTTAAGGAATATTCTTGTGGAATCTCAATTAGTGGCGCCAGCTCTAGCAACAAAATATGGTTTTCAGCCTTAGATTTGTCTTACTTTGCCAAATTTAAGTATATCTTAATGCAGCCCCACAGAAGCGAATTTGGGGCCATCTGAAGCCATTATTGCCAAATTATAAGTACTGTTATATCAGATGTAATTTTAAAACCGGTTCAGTCAGATTTAGTATGTGCCACCTTATATTCTGGCCAAATTTCAGCATTATAGACCAACATTTGGTACTGGTTTGGTGTAATTTACATGTATTTTTGTACTATTTTTACAGCAATATATGGGTGAAATAATTTATTTTCAGAGATGTAATGCTCCAAATGGGCCTAATATATCCTCAATTATTGTTAAAACATATGCAAAATTAAAGAAGAGCTTCAGATTGGTTGTATAAGGATATACCTGATATTTCCTAATTTGAGGGGGGCTGAGCCTGGCCCCAAACCCCGGAAAATTGAAATTTTTAATTGGTTTCCTGAGTAAGTCAAGCCAATACAATATCAATGTCTGATATAAACTGAGTTTCCTGTGAAAATCTAAGCCAGATTGATGAAGTTTAAGTGGGGTTTTGGACTGATGTGCCATATGATCACCCCCTCGATACCTGCACTTCCAATACATGTATTTTGGACCAGTTATGTATTTCTTAAGGAATATTCTTGTGGAATCTCATTTAGTGGCGCCAGCTCTAGCAAACAATATGGTTTTCAGCCTTAGATTGGTCTTACTTTGCCAAATTTAACTATATCTTAATGCAGCCCCACAGAAGCGAATTTGGGGCCATCTGAAGCCAATATTGCTAAATTATAAGTACTGTTATATCAGATGTAATTTTAAAACCGGTTCAGTCAGATTTAGTATGTGCCACCTTATATTCTGGCCAAATTTCAGCATTATAGACCAACATTTGGTACTGGTTTGGTGTAATTTACATGTATTTTTGACTATTTTTACAGCAATATATGGGTGAAATAATTTATTTTCATAGATGTAATGCTCCAAATGGGCCTAATATATCCTCAATTATTGTTAAAACATATGCAAAATTAAAGAAGAGCTTCAGATTGGTTGTATAAGGATATACCTGATATTTCCTAATTTGAGGGGGGCTGAGCCTGGCCTCAAACCCCGGAAAATTTAAATTTTTAATTGGTTTCCTGAGTAAGTCAAGCCAATACAATATCAATGTCTGATATGAACTGAGTTTCCTGTGAAAATCTGAGCCAGATTGATGAAGTTTAAGTGGGGTTTTGGACTGATGTGCCATATGATCACCCCCTCGATACCTGCACTTCCAATACATGTATTTTGGACCAGTTATGTATTTCTTAAGGAATATTCTTGTGGAATCTCATTTAGTGGCGCCAGCTCTAGCAAACAATATGGTTTTCAGCCTTAGATTTGTCTTACTTTGCCTAATTTAAGTATATCTTAATGCAGCCCCACAGAAGCGAATTTGGGGCCATCTGAAGCCATTATTGCCAAATTATAAGTACTGTTATATCAGATGTAATTTTAAAACCGGTTCAGTCAGATTTAGTATGTGCCACCTTATATTCTGGCCAAATTTCAGCATTATAGACCAACATTTGGTACTGGTTTGGTGTAATTTACATGTATTTTTGACTACTTTTACAGCAATATATGGGTGAAATAATTTATTTTCAGAGATGTAATGCTCCAAATGGGCCTAATATATCCTCAATTATTGTTAAAACATATGCAAAATTAAAGAAGAGCTTCAGATTGGTTGTATGAGGATATACCTGATATTTCCTAATTTGAGGGGGGCTGAGCCTGGCCCCAAACCCCGGAAAATTGAAATTTTTAATTGGTTTCCTGAGTAAGTCAAGCCAATACAATATCAATGTCTGATATGAACTGAGTTTCCTGTGAAAATCTGAGCCAGATTGATGAAGTTTAAGTGGGGTTTTGGACTGATGTGCCATATGATCACCCCCTCGATACCTGCACTTCCAATACATGTATTTTGGACCAGTCATGTATTTCTTAAGGAATATTCTTGTGGAATCTCATTTAGTGGCGCCAGCTCTAGCAACAAAATATGGTTTTCAGCCTTAGATTTGTCTTACTTTGCCAAATTTAAGTATATCTTAATGCAGCCCCACAGAAGCGAATTTGGGGCCATCTGAAGCCATTATTGCCAAATTATAAGTACTGTTATATCAGATGTAATTTTAAAACCGGTTCAGTCAGATTTAGTATGTGCCACCTTATATTCTGGCCAAATTTCAGCATTATAGACCAACATTTGGTACTGGTTTGGTGTAATTTACATGTATTTTTGTACTATTTTTACAGCAATATATGGGTGAAATAATTTATTTTCAGAGATGTAATGCTCCAAATGGGCCTAATATATCCTCAATTATTGTTAAAACATATGCAAAATTAAAGAAGAGCTTCAGATTGGTTGTATAAGGATATACCTGATATTTCCTAATTTGAGGGGGGCTGAGCCTGGCCCCAAACCCCGGAAAATTGAAATTTTTAATTGGTTTCCTGAGTAAGTCAAGCCAATACAATATCAATGTCTGATATAAACTGAGTTTCCTGTGAAAATCTAAGCCAGATTGATGAAGTTTAAGTGGGGTTTTGGACTGATGTGCCATATGATCACCCCCTCGATACCTGCACTTCCAATACATGTATTTTGGACCAGTTATGTATTTCTTAAGGAATATTCTTGTGGAATCTCATTTAGTGGCGCCAGCTCTAGCAAACAATATGGTTTTCAGCCTTAGATTGGTCTTACTTTGCCAAATTTAACTATATCTTAATGCAGCCCCACAGAAGCGAATTTGGGGCCATCTGAAGCCAATATTGCTAAATTATAAGTACTGTTATATCAGATGTAATTTTAAAACCGGTTCAGTCAGATTTAGTATGTGCCACCTTATATTCTGGCCAAATTTCAGCATTATAGACCAACATTTGGTACTGGTTTGGTGTAATTTACATGTATTTTTGACTATTTTTACAGCAATATATGGGTGAAATAATTTATTTTCATAGATGTAATGCTCCAAATGGGCCTAATATATCCTCAATTATTGTTAAAACATATGCAAAATTAAAGAAGAGCTTCAGATTGGTTGTATAAGGATATACCTGATATTTCCTAATTTGAGGGGGGCTGAGCCTGGCCCCAAACCCCGGAAAATTGAAATTTTTAATTGGTTTCCTGAGTAAGTCAAGCCAATACAATATCAATGTCTGATATGAACTGAGTTTCCTGTGAAAATCTGAGCCAGATTGATGAAGTTTAAGTGGGGTTTTGGACTGATGTGCCATATGATCACCCCCTCGATACCTGCACTTCCAATACATGTATTTTGGACCAGTTATGTATTTCTTAAGGAATATTCTTGTGGAATCTCATTTAGTGGCGCCAGCTCTAGCAAACAATATGGTTTTCAGCCTTAGATTTGTCTTACTTTGCCTAATTTAAGTATATCTTAATGCAGCCCCACAGAAGCGAATTTGGGGCCATCTGAAGCCATTATTGCCAAATTATAAGTACTGTTATATCAGATGTAATTTTAAAACCGGTTCAGTCAGATTTAGTATGTGCCACCTTATATTCTGGCCAAATTTCAGGATTATAGACCAACATTTGGTACTGGTTTGGTGTAATTTACATGTATTTTTGACTATTTTTACAGCAATATATGGGTGAAATAATTTATTTTCAGAGATGTAATGCTCCAAATGGGCCTAATATATCCTCAATTATTGTTAAAACATATGCAAAATTAAAGAAGAGCTTCAGATTGGTTGTATAAGGATATACCTGATATTTCCTAATTTGAGGGGGGCTGAGCCTGGCCTCAAACCCCGGAAAATTGAAATTTTTAATTGGTTTCCTGAGTAAGTCAAGCCAATACAATATCAATGTCTGATATGAACTGAGTTTCCTGTGAAAATCTGAGCCAGATTGATGAAGTTTAAGTGGGGTTTTGGACTGATGTGCCATATGATCACCCCCTCGATACCTGCACTTCCAATACATGTATTTTGGACCAGTTATGTATTTCTTAAGGAATATTCTTGTGGAATCTCATTTAGTGGCGCCAGCTCTAGCAAACAATATGGTTTTCAGCCTTAGATTTGTCTTACTTTGCCTAATTTAAGTATATCTTAATGCAGCCCCACAGAAGCGAATTTGGGGCCATCTGAAGCCATTATTGCCAAATTATAAGTACTGTTATATCAGATGTAATTTTAAAACCGGTTCAGTCAGATTTAGTATGTGCCACCTTATATTCTGGCCAAATTTCAGCATTATAGACCAACATTTGGTACTGGTTTGGTGTAATTTACATGTATTTTTGACTACTTTTACAGCAATATATGGGTGAAATAATTTATTTTCAGAGATGTAATGCTCCAAATGGGCCTAATATATCCTCAATTATTGTTAAAACATATGCAAAATTAAAGAAGAGCTTCAGATTGGTTGTATGAGGATATACCTGATATTTCCTAATTTGAGGGGGGCTGAGCCTGGCCCCAAACCCCGGAAAATTGAAATTTTTAATTGGTTTCCTGAGTAAGTCAAGCCAATACAATATCAATGTCTGATATGAACTGAGTTTCCTGTGAAAATCTGAGCCAGATTGATGAAGTTTAAGTGGGGTTTTGGACTGATGTGCCATATGATCACCCCCTCGATACCTGCACTTCCAATACATGTATTTTGGACCAGTCATGTATTTCTTAAGGAATATTCTTGTGGAATCTCATTTAGTGGCGCCAGCTCTAGCAACAAAATATGGTTTTCAGCCTTAGATTTGTCTTACTTTGCCAAATTTAAGTATATCTTAATGCAGCCCCATAGAAGCGAATTTGGGGCCATCTGAAGCCATTATTGCCAAATTATAAGTACTGTTATATCAGATGTAATTTTAAAACCGGTTCAGTCAGATTTAGTATGTGCCACCTTATATTCTGGCCAAATTTCAGCATTATAGACCAACATTTGGTACTGGTTTGGTGTAATTTACATGTATTTTTGTACTATTTTTACAGCAATATATGGGTGAAATAATTTATTTTCAGAGATGTAATGCTCCAAATGGGCCTAATATATCCTCAATTATTGTTAAAACATATGCAAAATTAAAGAAGAGCTTCAGATTGGTTGTATAAGGATATACCTGATATTTCCTAATTTGAGGGGGGCTGAGCCTGGCCCCAAACCCCGGAAAATTGAAATTTTTAATTGGTTTCCTGAGTAAGTCAAGCCAATACAATATCAATGTCTGATATAAACTGAGTTTCCTGTGAAAATCTAAGCCAGATTGATGAAGTTTAAGTGGGGTTTTGGACTGATGTGCCATATGATCACCCCCTCGATACCTGCACTTCCAATACATGTATTTTGGACCAGTTATGTATTTCTTAAGGAATATTCTTGTGGAATCTCATTTAGTGGCGCCAGCTCTAGCAAACAATATGGTTTTCAGCCTTAGATTGGTCTTACTTTGCCAAATTTAACTATATCTTAATGCAGCCCCACAGAAGCGAATTTGGGGCCATCTGAAGCCAATATTGCTAAATTATAAGTACTGTTATATCAGATGTAATTTTAAAACCGGTTCAGTCAGATTTAGTATGTGCCACCTTATATTCTGGCCTAATTTCAGCATTATAGACCAACATTTGGTACTGGTTTGGTGTAATTTACATGTATTTTTGACTATTTTTACAGCAATATATGGGTGAAATAATTTATTTTCATAGATGTAATGCTCCAAATGGGCCTAATATATCCTCAATTATTGTTAAAACATATGCAAAATTAAAGAAGAGCTTCAGATTGGTTGTATAAGGATATACCTGATATTTCCTAATTTGAGGGGGGCTGAGCCTGGCCCCAAACCCCGGAAAATTGAAATTTTTAATTGGTTTCCTGAGTAAGTCAAGCCAATACAATATCAATGTCTGATATAAACTGAGTGTCCTGTGAAAATCTAAGCCAGATTGATGAAGTTTAAGTGGGGTTTTGGACTGATGTGCCATATGATCACCCCCTCGATACCTGCACTTCCAATACATGTATTTTGGACCAGTTATGTATTTCTTAAGGAATATTCTTGTGGAATCTCATTTAGTGGCGCCAGCTCTAGCAAACAATATGGTTTTCAGCCTTAGATTGGTCTTACTTTGCCAAATTTAACTATATCTTAATGCAGCCCCACAGAAGCGAATTTGGGGCCATCTGAAGCCAATATTGCTAAATTATAAGTACTGTTATATCAGATGTAATTTTAAAACCGGTTCAGTCAGATTTAGTATGTGCCACCTTATATTCTGGCCAAATTTCAGCATTATAGACCAACATTTGGTACTGGTTTGGTGTAATTTACATGTATTTTTGACTATTTTTACAGCAATATAAGGGTGAAATAATTTATTTTCATAGATGTAATGCTCCAAATGGGCCTAATATATCCTCAATTATTGTTAAAACATATGCAAAATTAAAGAAGAGCTTCAGATTGGTTGTATAAGGATATACCTGATATTTCCTAATTTGAGGGGGGCTGAGCCTGGCCCCAAACCCCGGAAAATTGAAATTTTTAATTGGTTTCCTGAGTAAGTCAAGCCAATACAATATCAATGTCTGATATGAACTGAGTTTCCTGTGAAAATCTGAGCCAGATTGATGAAGTTTAAGTGGGGTTTTGGACTGATGTGCCATATGATCACCCCCTCGATACCTGCACTTCCAATACATGTATTTTGGACCAGTTATGTATTTCTTAAGGAATATTCTTGTGGAATCTCATTTAGTGGCGCCAGCTCTAGCAAACAATATGGTTTTCAGCCTTAGATTTGTCTTACTTTGCCTAATTTAAGTATATCTTAATGCAGCCCCACAGAAGCGAATTTGGGGCAATCTGAAGCCATTATTGCCAAATTATAAGTACTGTTATATCAGATGTAATTTTAAAACCGGTTCAGTCAGATTTAGTATGTGCCACCTTATATTCTGGCCAAATTTCAGCATTATAGACCAACATTTGGTACTGGTTTGGTGTAATTTACATGTATTTTTGACTACTTTTACAGCAATATATGGGTGAAATAATTTATTTTCAGAGATGTAATGCTCCAAATGGGCCTAATATATCCTCAATTATTGTTAAAACATATGCAAAATTAAAGAAGAGCTTCAGATTGGTTGTATGAGGATATACCTGATATTTCCTAATTTGAGGGGGGCTGAGCCTGGCCCCAAACCCCGGAAAATTGAAATTTTTAATTGGTTTCCTGAGTAAGTCAAGCCAATACAATATCAATGTCTGATATGAACTGAGTTTCCTGTGAAAATCTGAGCCAGATTGATGAAGTTTAAGTGGGGTTTTGGACTGATGTGCCATATGATCACCCCCTCGATACCTGCACTTCCAATACATGTATTTTGGACCAGTTATGTATTTCTTAAGGAATATTCTTGTGGAATCTCATTTAGTGGCGCCAGCTCTAGCAAACAATATGGTTTTCAGCCTTAGATTTGTCTTACTTTGCCTAATTTAAGTATATCTTAATGCAGCCCCACAGAAGCGAATTTGGGGCCATCTGAAGCCATTATTGCCAAATTATAAGTACTGTTATATCAGATGTAATTTTAAAACCGGTTCAGTCAGATTTAGTATGTGCCACCTTATATTCTGGCCAAATTTCAGCATTATAGACCAACATTTGGTACTGGTTTGGTGTAATTTACATGTATTTTTGACTACTTTTACAGCAATATATGGGTGAAATAATTTATTTTCAGAGATGTAATGCTCCAAATGGGCCTAATATATCCTCAATTATTGTTAAAACATATGCAAAATTAAAGAAGAGCTTCAGATTGGTTGTATGAGGATATACCTGATATTTCCTAATTTGAGGGGGGCTGAGCCTGGCCCCAAACCCCGGAAAATTGAAATTTTTAATTGGTTTCCTGAGTAAGTCAAGCCAATACAATATCAATGTCTGATATGAACTGAGTTTCCTGTGAAAATCTGAGCCAGATTGATGAAGTTTAAGTGGGGTTTTGGACTGATGTGCCATATGATCACCCCCTCGATACCTGCACTTCCAATACATGTATTTTGGACCAGTCATGTATTTCTTAAGGAATATTCTTGTGGAATCTCATTTAGTGGCGCCAGCTCTAGCAACAAAATATGGTTTTCAGCCTTAGATTTGTCTTACTTTGCCAAATTTAAGTATATCTTAATGCAGCCCCACAGAAGCGAATTTGGGGCCATCTGAAGCCATTATTGCCAAATTATAAGTACTGTTATATCAGATGTAATTTTAAAACCGGTTCAGTCAGATTTAGTATGTGCCACCTTATATTCTGGCCAAATTTCAGCATTATAGACCAACATTTGGTACTGGTTTGGTGTAATTTACATGTATTTTTGTACTATTTTTACAGCAATATATGGGTGAAATAATTTATTTTCAGAGATGTAATGCTCCAAATGGGCCTAATATATCCTCAATTATTGTTAAAACATATGCAAAATTAAAGAAGAGCTTCAGATTGGTTGTATAAGGATATACCTGATATTTCCTAATTTGAGGGGGGCTGAGCCTGGCCCCAAACCCCGGAAAATTGAAATTTTTAATTGGTTTCCTGAGTAAGTCAAGCCAATACAATATCAATGTCTGATATAAACTGAGTTTCCTGTGAAAATCTAAGCCAGATTGATGAAGTTTAAGTGGGGTTTTGGACTGATGTGCCATATGATCACCCCCTCGATACCTGCACTTCCAATACATGTATTTTGGACCAGTTATGTATTTCTTAAGGAATATTCTTGTGGAATCTCATTTAGTGGCGCCAGCTCTAGCAAACAATATGGTTTTCAGCCTTAGATTGGTCTTACTTTGCCAAATTTAACTATATCTTAATGCAGCCCCACAGAAGCGAATTTGGGGCCATCTGAAGCCAATATTGCTAAATTATAAGTACTGTTATATCAGATGTAATTTTAAAACCGGTTCAGTCAGATTTAGTATGTGCCACCTTATATTCTGGCCAAATTTCAGCATTATAGACCAACATTTGGTACTGGTTTGGTGTAATTTACATGTATTTTTGACTATTTTTACAGCAATATATGGGTAAAATAATTTATTTTCATAGATGTAATGCTCTAAATGGGCCTAATATATCCTCAATTATTGTTAAAACATATGCAAAATTAAAGAAGAGCTTCAGATTGGTTGTATAAGGATATACCTGATATTTCCTAATTTGAGGGGGGCTGAGCCTGGCCCCAAACCCCGGAAAATTGAAATTTTTAATTGGTTTCCTGAGTAAGTCAAGCCAATACAATATCAATGTCTGATATGAACTGAGTTTCCTGTGAAAATCTGAGCCAGATTGATGAAGTTTAAGTGGGGTTTTGGACTGATGTGCCATATGATCACCCCCTCGATACCTGCACTTCCAATACATGTATTTTGGACCAGTTATGTATTTCTTAAGGAATATTCTTGTGGAATCTCATATAGTGGCGCCAGCTCTAGCAAACAATATGGTTTTCAGCCTTAGATTTGTCTTACTTTGCCTAATTTAAGTATATCTTAATGCAGCCCCACAGAAGCGAATTTGGGGCCATCTGAAGCCATTATTGCCAAATTATAAGTACTGTTATATCAGATGTAATTTTAAAACCGGTTCAGTCAGATTTAGTATGTGCCACCTTATATTCTGGCCAAATTTCAGCATTATAGACCAACATTTGGTACTGGTTTGGTGTAATTTACATGTATTTTTGACTATTTTTACAGCAATATATGGGTGAAATAATTTATTTTCAGAGATGTAATGCTCCAAATGGGCCTAATATATCCTCAATTATTGTTAAAACATATGCAAAATTAAAGAAGAGCTTCAGATTGGTTGTATAAGGATATACCTGATATTTCCTAATTTGAGGGGGGCTGAGCCTGGCCTCAAACCCCGGAAAATTGAAATTTTTAATTGGTTTCCTGAGTAAGTCAAGCCAATACAATATCAATGTCTGATATGAACTGAGTTTCCTGTGAAAATCTGAGCCAGATTGATGAAGTTTAAGTGGGGTTTTGGACTGATGTGCCATATGATCACCCCCTCGATACCTGCACTTCCAATACATGTATTTTGGACCAGTTATGTATTTCTTAAGGAATATTCTTGTGGAATCTCATTTAGTGGCGCCAGCTCTAGCAAACAATATGGTTTTCAGCCTTAGATTTGTCTTACTTTGCCTAATTTAAGTATATCTTAATGCAGCCCCACAGAAGCGAATTTGGGGCCATCTGAAGCCATTATTGCCAAATTATAAGTACTGTTATATCAGATGTAATTTTAAAACCGGTTCAGTCAGATTTAGTATGTGCCACCTTATATTCTGGCCAAATTTCAGCATTATAGACCAACATTTGGTACTGGTTTGGTGTAATTTACATGTATTTTTGACTACTTTTACAGCAATATATGGGTGAAATAATTTATTTTCAGAGATGTAATGCTCCAAATGGGCCTAATATATCCTCAATTATTGTTAAAACATATGCAAAATTAAAGAAGAGCTTCAGATTGGTTGTATGAGGATATACCTGATATTTCCTAATTTGAGGGGGGCTGAGCCTGGCCCCAAACCCCGGAAAATTGAAATTTTTAATTGGTTTCCTGAGTAAGTCAAGCCAATACAATATCAATGTCTGATATGAACTGAGTTTCCTGTGAAAATCTGAGCCAGATTGATGAAGTTTAAGTGGGGTTTTGGACTGATGTGCCATATGATCACCCCCTCGATACCTGCACTTCCAATACATGTATTTTGGACCAGTCATGTATTTCTTAAGGAATATTCTTGTGGAATCTCATTTAGTGGCGCCAGCTCTAGCAACAAAATATGGTTTTCAGCCTTAGATTTGTCTTACTTTGCCAAATTTAAGTATATCTTAATGCAGCCTCACAGAAGCGAATTTGGGGCCATCTGAAGCCATTATTGCCAAATTATAAGTACTGTTATATCAGATGTAATTTTAAAACCGGTTCAGTCAGATTTAGTATGTGCCACCTTATATTCTGGCCAAATTTCAGCATTATAGACCAACATTTGGTACTGGTTTGGTGTAATTTACATGTATTTTTGTACTATTTTTACAGCAATATATGGGTGAAATAATTTATTTTCAGAGATGTAATGCTCCAAATGGGCCTAATATATCCTCAATTATTGTTAAAACATATGCAAAATTAAAGAAGAGCTTCAGATTGGTTGTATAAGGATATACCTGATATTTCCTAATTTGAGGGGGGCTGAGCCTGGCCCCAAACCCCGGAAAATTGAAATTTTTAATTGGTTTCCTGAGTAAGTCAAGCCAATACAATATCAATGTCTGATATAAACTGAGTTTCCTGTGAAAATCTAAGCCAGATTGATGAAGTTTAAGTGGGGTTTTGGACTGATGTGCCATATGATCACCCCCTCGATACCTGCACTTCCAATACATGTATTTTGGACCAGTTATGTATTTCTTAAGGAATATTCTTGTGGAATCTCATTTAGTGGCGCCAGCTCTAGCAAACAATATGGTTTTCAGCCTTAGATTGGTCTTACTTTGCCAAATTTAACTATATCTTAATGCAGCCCCACAGAAGCGAATTTGGGGCCATCTGAAGCCAATATTGCTAAATTATAAGTACTGTTATATCAGATGTAATTTTAAAACCGGTTCAGTCAGATTTAGTATGTGCCACCTTATATTCTGGCCAAATTTCAGCATTATAGACCAACATTTGGTACTGGTTTGGTGTAATTTACATGTATTTTTGACTACTTTTACAGCAATATATGGGTGAAATAATTTATTTTCAGAGATGTAATGCTCCAAATGGGCCTAATATATCCTCAATTATTGTTAAAACATATGCAAAATTAAAGAAGAGCTTCAGATTGGTTGTATGAGGATATACCTGATATTTCCTAATTTGAGGGGGGCTGAGCCTGGCCCCAAACCCCGGAAAATTGAAATTTTTAATTGGTTTCCTGAGTAAGTCAAGCCAATACAATATCAATGTCTGATATGAACTGAGTTTCCTGTGAAAATCTGAGCCAGATTGATGAAGTTTAAGTGGGGTTTTGGACTGATGTGCCATATGATCACCCCCTCGATACCTGCACTTCCAATACATGTATTTTGGACCAGTCATGTATTTCTTAAGGAATATTCTTGTGGAATCTCATTTAGTGGCGCCAGCTCTAGCAACAAAATATGGTTTTCAGCCTTAGATTTGTCTTACTTTGCCAAATTTAAGTATATCTTAATGCAGCCCCACAGAAGCGAATTTGGGGCCATCTGAAGCCATTATTGCCAAATTATAAGTACTGTTATATCAGATGTAATTTTAAAACCGGTTCAGTCAGATTTAGTATGTGCCACCTTATATTCTGGCCAAATTTCAGCATTATAGACCAACATTTGGTACTGGTTTGGTGTAATTTACATGTATTTTTGTACTATTTTTACAGCAATATATGGGTGAAATAATTTATTTTCAGAGATGTAATGCTCCAAATGGGCCTAATATATCCTCAATTATTGTTAAAACATATGCAAAATTAAAGAAGAGCTTCAGATTGGTTGTATAAGGATATACCTGATATTTCCTAATTTGAGGGGGGCTGAGCCTGGCCCCAAACCCCGGAAAATTGAAATTTTTAATTGGTTTCCTGAGTAAGTCAAGCCAATACAATATCAATGTCTGATATAAACTGAGTTTCCTGTGAAAATCTAAGCCAGATTGATGAAGTTTAAGTGGGGTTTTGGACTGATGTGCCATATGATCACCCCCTCGATACCTGCACTTCCAATACATGTATTTTGGACCAGTTATGTATTTCTTAAGGAATATTCTTGTGGAATCTCATTTAGTGGCGCCAGCTCTAGCAAACAATATGGTTTTCAGCCTTAGATTGGTCTTACTTTGCCAAATTTAACTATATCTTAATGCAGCCCCACAGAAGCGAATTTGGGGCCATCTGAAGCCAATATTGCTAAATTATAAGTACTGTTATATCAGATGTAATTTTAAAACCGGTTCAGTCAGATTTAGTATGTGCCACCTTATATTCTGGCCAAATTTCAGCATTATAGACCAACATTTGGTACTGGTTTGGTGTAATTTACATGTATTTTTGACTATTTTTACAGCAATATATGGGTGAAATAATTTATTTTCATAGATGTAATGCTCCAAATGGGCCTAATATATCCTCAATTATTGTTAAAACATATGCAAAATTAAAGAAGAGCTTCAGATTGGTTGTATAAGGATATACCTGATATTTCCTAATTTGAGGGGGGCTGAGCCTGGCCCCAAACCCCGGAAAATTGAAATTTTTAATTGGTTTCCTGAGTAAGTCAAGCCAATACAATATCAATGTCTGATATAAACTGAGTTTCCTGTGAAAATCTAAGCCAGATTGATGAAGTTTAAGTGGGGTTTTGGACTGATGTGCCATATGATCACCCCCTCGATACCTGCACTTCCAATACATGTATTTTGGACCAGTTATGTATTTCTTAAGGAATATTCTTGTGGAATCTCATTTAGTGGCGCCAGCTCTAGCAAACAATATGGTTTTCAGCCTTAGATTGGTCTTACTTTGCCAAATTTAACTATATCTTAATGCAGCCCCACAGAAGCGAATTTGGGGCCATCTGAAGCCAATATTGCTAAATTATAAGTACTGTTATATCAGATGTAATTTTAAAACCGGTTCAGTCAGATTTAGTATGTGCCACCTTATATTCTGGCCAAATTTCAGCATTATAGACCAACATTTGGTACTGGTTTGGTGTAATTTACATGTATTTTTGACTATTTTTACAGCAATATATGGGTGAAATAATTTATTTTCATAGATGTAATGCTCCAAATGGGCCTAATATATCCTCAATTATTGTTAAAACATATGCAAAATTAAAGAAGAGCTTCAGATTGGTTGTATGAGGATATACCTGATATTTCCTAATTTGAGGGGGGCTGAGCCTGGCCCCAAACCCCGGAAAATTGAAATTTTTAATTGGTTTCCTGAGTAAGTCAAGCCAATACAATATCAATGTCTGATATGAACTGAGTTTCCTGTGAAAATCTGAGCCAGATTGATGAAGTTTAAGTGGGGTTTTGGACTGATGTGCCATATGATCACCCCCTCGATACCTGCACTTCCAATACATGTATTTTGGACCAGTTATGTATTTTTTAAGGAATATTCTTGTGGAATCTCATTTAGTGGCGCCAGCTCTAGCAAACAATATGGTTTTCAGCCTTAGATTTGTCTTACTTTGCCAAATTTAACTATATCTTAATGCAGCCCCACAGAAGCGAATTTGGGGCCATCTGAAGCCAATATTGCTAAATTATAAGTACTGTTATATCAGATGTAATTTTAAAACCGGTTCAGTCAGATTTAGTATGTGCCACCTTATATTCTGGCCAAATTTCAGCATTATAGACCAACATTTGGTACTGGTTTGGTGTAATTTACATGTATTTTTGACTATTTTTACAGCAATATATGGGTGAAATAATTTATTTTCATAGATGTAATGCTCCAAATGGGCCTAATATATCCTCAATTATTGTTAAAACATATGCAAAATTAAAGAAGAGCTTCAGATTGGTTGTATAAGGATATACCTGATATTTCCTAATTTGAGGGGGGCTGAGCCTGGCCTCAAACCCCGGAAAATTTAAATTTTTAATTGGTTTCCTGAGTAAGTCAAGCCAATACAATATCAATGTCTGATATGAACTGAGTTTCCTGTGAAAATCTGAGCCAGATTGATGAAGTTTAAGTGGGGTTTTGGACTGATGTGCCATATGATCACCCCCTCGATACCTGCACTTCCAATACATGTATTTTGGACCAGTTATGTATTTCTTAAGGAATATTCTTGTGGAATCTCATTTAGTGGCGCCAGCTCTAGCAAACAATATGGTTTTCAGCCTTAGATTTGTCTTACTTTGCCTAATTTAAGTATATCTTAATGCAGCCCCACAGAAGCGAATTTGGGGCCATCTGAAGCCATTATTGCCAAATTATAAGTACTGTTATATCAGATGTAATTTTAAAACCGGTTCAGTCAGATTTAGTATGTGCCACCTTATATTCTGGCCAAATTTCAGCATTATAGACCAACATTTGGTACTGGTTTGGTGTAATTTACATGTATTTTTGACTACTTTTACAGCAATATATGGGTGAAATAATTTATTTTCAGAGATGTAATGCTCCAAATGGGCCTAATATATCCTCAATTATTGTTAAAACATATGCAAAATTAAAGAAGAGCTTCAGATTGGTTGTATGAGGATATACCTGATATTTCCTAATTTGAGGGGGGCTGAGCCTGGCCTCAAACCCCGGAAAATTGAAATTTTTAATTGGTTTCCTGAGTAAGTCAAGCCAATACAATATCAATGTCTGATATGAACTGAGTTTCCTGTGAAAATCTGAGCCAGATTGATGAAGTTTAAGTGGGGTTTTGGACTGATGTGCCATATGATCACCCCCTCGATACCTGCACTTCCAATACATGTATTTTGGACCAGTCATGTATTTCTTAAGGAATATTCTTGTGGAATCTCATTTAGTGGCGCCAGCTCTAGCAACAAAATATGGTTTTCAGCCTTAGATTTGTCTTACTTTGCCAAATTTAAGTATATCTTAATGCAGCCCCACAGAAGCGAATTTGGGGCCATCTGAAGCCATTATTGCCAAATTATAAGTACTGTTATATCAGATGTAATTTTAAAACCGGTTCAGTCAGATTTAGTATGTGCCACCTTATATTCTGGCCAAATTTCAGCATTATAGACCAACATTTGGTACTGGTTTGGTGTAATTTACATGTATTTTTGTACTATTTTTACAGCAATATATGGGTGAAATAATTTATTTTCAGAGATGTAATGCTCCAAATGGGCCTAATATATCCTCAATTATTGTTAAAACATATGCAAAATTAAAGAAGAGTTTCAGATTGGTTGTATAAGGATATACCTGATATTTCCTAATTTGAGGGGGGCTGAGCCTGGCCCCAAACCCCGGAAAATTGAAATTTTTAATTGGTTTCCTGAGTAAGTCAAGCCAATACAATATCAATGTCTGATATAAACTGAGTTTCCTGTGAAAATCTAAGCCAGATTGATGAAGTTTAAGTGGGGTTTTGGACTGATGTGCCATATGATCACCCCCTCGATACCTGCACTTCCAATACATGTATTTTGGACCAGTTATGTATTTCTTAAGGAATATTCTTGTGGAATCTCATTTAGTGGCGCCAGCTCTAGCAAACAATATGGTTTTCAGCCTTAGATTGGTCTTACTTTGCCAAATTTAACTATATCTTAATGCAGCCCCACAGAAGCGAATTTGGGGCCATCTGAAGCCAATATTGCTAAATTATAAGTACTGTTATATCAGATGTAATTTTAAAACCGGTTCAGTCAGATTTAGTATGTGCCACCTTATATTCTGGCCAAATTTCAGCATTATAGACCAACATTTGGTACTGGTTTGGTGTAATTTACATGTATTTTTGACTATTTTTACAGCAATATATGGGTGAAATAATTTATTTTCATAGATGTAATGCTCCAAATGGGCCTAATATATCCTCAATTATTGTTAAAACATATGCAAAATTAAAGAAGAGCTTCAGATTGGTTGTATAAGGATATACCTGATATTTCCTAATTTGAGGGGGGCTGAGCCTGGCCCCAAACCCCGGAAAATTGAAATTTTTAATTGGTTTCCTGAGTAAGTCAAGCCAATACAATATCAATGTCTGATATAAACTGAGTTTCCTGTGAAAATCTAAGCCAGATTGATGAAGTTTAAGTGGGGTTTTGGACTGATGTGCCATATGATCACCCCCTCGATACCTGCACTTCCAATACATGTATTTTGGACCAGTTATGTATTTCTTAAGGAATATTCTTGTGGAATCTCATTTAGTGGCGCCAGCTCTAGCAAACAATATGGTTTTCAGCCTTAGATTGGTCTTACTTTGCCAAATTTAACTATATCTTAATGCAGCCCCACAGAAGCGAATTTGGGGCCATCTGAAGCCAATATTGCTAAATTATAAGTACTGTTATATCAGATGTAATTTTAAAACCGGTTCAGTCAGATTTAGTATGTGCCACCTTATATTCTGGCCAAATTTCAGCATTATAGACCAACATTTGGTACTGGTTTGGTGTAATTTACATGTATTTTTGACTATTTTTACAGCAATATATGGGTGAAATAATTTATTTTCATAGATGTAATGCTCCAAATGGGCCTAATATATCCTCAATTATTGTTAAAACATATGCAAAATTAAAGAAGAGCTTCAGATTGGTTGTATAAGGATATACCTGATATTTCCTAATTTGAGGGGGGCTGAGCCTGGCCCCAAACCCCGGAAAATTGAAATTTTTAATTGGTTTCCTGAGTAAGTCAAGCCAATACAATATCAATGTCTGATATGAACTGAGTTTCCTGTGAAAATCTGAGCCAGATTGATGAAGTTTAAGTGGGGTTTTGGACTGATGTGCCATATGATCACCCCCTCGATACCTGCACTTCCAATACATGTATTTTGGACCAGTTATGTATTTCTTAAGGAATATTCTTGTGGAATCTCATTTAGTGGCGCCAGCTCTAGCAAACAATATGGTTTTCAGCCTTAGATTTGTCTTACTTTGCCTAATTTAAGTATATCTTAATGCAGCCCCACAGAAGCGAATTTGGGGCCATCTGAAGCCATTATTGCCAAATTATAAGTACTGTTATATCAGATGTAATTTTAAAACCGGTTCAGTCAGATTTAGTATGTGCCACCTTATATTCTGGCCAAATTTCAGCATTATAGACGAACATTTGGTACTGGTTTGGTGTAATTTACATGTATTTTTGACTATTTTTACAGCAATATATGGGTGAAATAATTTATTTTCAGAGATGTAATGCTCCAAATGGGCCTAATATATCCTCAATTATTGTTAAAACATATGCAAAATTAAAGAAGAGCTTCAGATTGGTTGTATAAGGATATACCTGATATTTCCTAATTTGAGGGGGGCTGAGCCTGGCCCCAAACCCCGGAAAATTGAAATTTTTAATTGGTTTCCTGAGTAAGTCAAGCCAATACAATATCAATGTCTGATATGAACTGAGTTTTCTGTGAAAATCTGAGCCAGATTGATGAAGTTTAAGTGGGGTTTTGGACTGATGTGCCATATGATCACCCCGTCGATACCTGCACTTCCAATACATGTATTTTGGACCAGTTATGTATTTCTTAAGGAATATTCTTGTGGAATCTCATTTAGTGGCGCCAGCTCTAGCAAACAATATGGTTTTCAGCCTTAGATTGGTCTTACTTTGCCAAATTTAACTATATCTTAATGCAGCCCCACAGAAGCGAATTTGGGGCCATCTGAAGCCAATATTGCTAAATTATAAGTACTGTTATATCAGATGTAATTTTAAAACCGGTTCAGTCAGATTTAGTATGTGCCACCTTATATTCTGGCCAAATTTCAGCATTATAGACCAACATTTGGTACTGGTTTGGTGTAATTTACATGTATTTTTGACTATTTTTACAGCAATATATGGGTGAAATAATTTATTTTCATAGATGTAATGCTCCAAATGGGCCTAATATATCCTCAATTATTGTTAAAACATATGCAAAATTAAAGAAGAGCTTCAGATTGGTTGTATAAGGATATACCTGATATTTCCTAATTTGACGGGGGCTGAGCCTGGCCTCAAACCCCGGAAAATTGAAATTTTTAATTGGTTTCCTGAGTAAGTCAAGCCAATACAATATCAATGTCTGATATGAACTGAGTTTCCTGTGAAAATCTGAGCCAGATTGATGAAGTTTAAGTGGGGTTTTGGACTGATGTGCCATATGATCACCCCCTCGATACCTGCACTTCCAATACATGTATTTTGGACCAGTCATGTATTTCTTAAGGAATATTCTTGTGGAATCTCATTTAGTGGCGCCAGCTCTAGCAACAAAATATGGTTTTCAGCCTTAGATTTGTCTTACTTTGCCAAATTTAAGTATATCTTAATGCAGCCCCACAGAAGCGAATTTGGGGCCATCTGAAGCCATTATTGCCAAATTATAAGTACTGTTATATCAGATGTAATTTTAAAACCGGTTCAGTCAGATTTAGTATGTGCCACCTTATATTCTGGCCAAATTTCAGCATTATAGACCAACATTTGGTACTGGTTTGGTGTAATTTACATGTATTTTTGTACTATTTTTACAGCAATATATGGGTGAAATAATTTATTTTCAGAGATGTAATGCTCCAAATGGGCCTAATATATCCTCAATTATTGTTAAAACATATGCAAAATTAAAGAAGAGCTTCAGATTGGTTGTATAAGGATATACCTGATATTTCCTAATTTGAGGGGGGCTGAGCCTGGCCCCAAACCCCGGAAAATTGAAATTTTTAATTGGTTTCCTGAGTAAGTCAAGCCAATACAATATCAATGTCTGATATAAACTGAGTTTCCTGTGAAAATCTAAGCCAGATTGATGAAGTTTAAGTGGGGTTTTGGACTGATGTGCCATATGATCACCCCCTCGATACCTGCACTTCCAATACATGTATTTTGGACCAGTTATGTATTTCTTAAGGAATATTCTTGTGGAATCTCATTTAGTGGCGCCAGCTCTAGCAAACAATATGGTTTTCAGCCTTAGATTGGTCTTACTTTGCCAAATTTAACTATATCTTAATGCAGCCCCACAGAAGCGAATTTGGGGCCATCTGAAGCCAATATTGCTAAATTATAAGTACTGTTATATCAGATGTAATTTTAAAACCGGTTCAGTCAGATTTAGTATGTGCCACCTTATATTCTGGCCAAATTTCAGCATTATAGACCAACATTTGGTACTGGTTTGGTGTAATTTACATGTATTTTTGACTATTTTTACAGCAATATATGGGTGAAATAATTTATTTTCATAGATGTAATGCTCCAAATGGGCCTAATATATCCTCAATTATTGTTAAAACATATGCAAAATTAAAGAAGAGCTTCAGATTGGTTGTATAAGGATATACCTGATATTTCCTAATTTGAGGGGGGCTGAGCCTGGCCCCAAACCCCGGAAAATTGAAATTTTTAATTGGTTTCCTGAGTAAGTCAAGCCAATACAATATCAATGTCTGATATAAACTGAGTTTCCTGTGAAAATCTAAGCCAGATTGATGAAGTTTAAGTGGGGTTTTGGACTGATGTGCCATATGATCACCCCCTCGATACCTGCACTTCCAATACATGTATTTTGGACCAGTTATGTATTTCTTAAGGAATATTCTTGTGGAATCTCATTTAGTGGCGCCAGCTCTAGCAAACAATATGGTTTTCAGCCTTAGATTGGTCTTACTTTGCCAAATTTAACTATATCTTAATGCAGCCCCACAGAAGCGAATTTGGGGCCATCTGAAGCCAATATTGCCAAATTATAAGTACTGTTATATCAGATGTAATTTTAAAACCGGTTCAGTCAGATTTAGTATGTGCCACCTTATATTCTGGCCAAATTTCAGCATTATAGACCAACATTTGGTACTGGTTTGGTGTAATTTACATGTATTTTTGACCATTTTTACAGCAATATATGGGTGAAATAATTTATTTTCAGAGATGTAATGCTCCAAATGGGCCTAATATATCCTCAATTATTGTTAAAACATATGAAAAATTAAAGAAGAGCTTCAGATTGGTTGTATAAGGATATACCTGATATTTCCTAATTTGAGGGGGGCTGAGCCTGGCCCCAAACCCCGGAAAATTGAAATTTTTAATTGGTTTCATGAGTAAGTCAAGCCAATACAATATCAATGTCTGATATGAACTGAGTTTCCTGTGAAAATCTGAGCCAGATTGATGAAGTTTAAGTGGGGTTTTGGACTGATGTGCCATATGATCACCCCCATCGATACCTGCACTTCCAATACATGTATTTTGGACCAGTTATGTATTTCTTAAGGAATATTCTTGTGGAATCTCATTTAGTGGCGCCAGCTCTAGCAAACAATATGGTTTTCAGCCTTAGATTTGTCTTACTTTGCCAAATTTAAGTATATCTTAATGCAGCCCCACAGAAGCGAATTTGGGACCATCTGAAGCCAATATTGCCAAATTATAAGTACTGTTATATCAGATGTAATTTTAAAACCGGTTCAGTCAGATTTAGTATGTGCCACCTTATATTCTGGCCAAATTTCAGCATTATAGACCAACATTTGGTACTGGTTTGGTGTAATTTACATGTATTTTTGACTATTTTTACAGCAATATATGGGTGAAATAATTTATTTTCAGAGATGTAATGCTCCAAATGGGCCTAATATATCCTCAATTATTGTTAAAACATATGAAAAATTAAAGAAGAGCTTCAGATTGGTTGTATAAGGATATACCTGATATTTCCTAATTTGAGGGGGGCTGAGCCTGGCCCCAAACCCCGGAAAATTGAAATTTTTAATTGGTTTCCTGAGTAAGTCAAGCCAATACAATATCAATGTCTGATATGAACTGAGTTTCCTGTGAAAATCTGAGCCAGATTGATGAAGTTTAAGTGGGGTTTTGGACTGATGTGCCATATGATCACCCCCATCGATACCTGCACTTCCAATACATGTATTTTGGACCAGTTATGTATTTCTTAAGGAATATTCTTGTGGAATCTCATTTAGTGGCGCCAGCTCTAGCAAACAATATGGTTTTCAGCATTAGATTTGTCTTACTTTGCCAAATTTAAGTATATCTTAATGCAGCCCCACAGAAGCGAATTTGGGGCCATCTGAAGCCAATATTGCCAAATTATAAGTACTGTTATATCAGATGTAATTTTAAAACCGGTTCAGTCAGATTTAGTATGTGCCACCTTATATTCTGGCCAAATTTCAGCATTATAGACCAACATTTGGTACTGGTTTGGTGTAATTTACATGTATTTTTGACTATTTTTACAGCAATATATGGGTGAAATAATTTATTTTCAGAGATGTAATGCTCCAAATGGGCCTAATATATCCTCAATTATTGTTAAAACATATGCAAAATTAAAGAAGAGCTTCAGATTGGTTGTATAAGGATATACCTGATATTTCCTAATTTGAGGGGGGCTGAGCCTGGCCCCAAATCCCGGAAAATTGAAATTTTTAATTGGTTTCCTGAGTAAGTCAAGCCAATACAATATCAATGTCTGATATGAACTGAGTTTCCTGTGAAAATCTGAGCCAGATTGATGAAGTTTAAGTGGGGTTTTGGACTGATGTGCCATATGATCACCCCCTCGATACCTGCACTTCCAATACATGTATTTTGGACCAGTTATGTATTTCTTAAGGAATATTCTTGTGGAATCTCATTTAGTGGCGCCAGCTCTAGCAAACAATATGGTTTTCAGCCTTAGATTTGTCTTACTTTGCCAAATTTAAGTATATCTTAATGCAGCCCCACAGAAGCGAATTTGGGGACATCTGAAGCCAATATTGCTAAATTATAAGTACTGTTATATCAGATGTAATTTTAAAACCGGTTCAGTCAGATTTAGTATGTGCCACCTTATATTCTGGCCAAATTTCAGCATTATAGACCAACATTTGGTACTGGTTTGGTGTAATTTACATTTATTTGTGACTATTTTTACAGCAATATATGGGTGAAATAATTTATTTTCAGAGATGTAATGCTCCAAATGGGCCCAATATATCCTCAATTATTGTTAAAACATATGCAAAATTAAAGAAGAGCTTCAGATTGGTTGTATAAGGATATACCTGATATTTCCTAATTTGAGGGGGGCTGAGCCTGGCCCCAAATCCCGGAAAATTGAAATTTTTAATTGGTTTCCTGAGTAAGTCAAGCCAATACAATATCAATGTCTGATATGAACTGATTTTCCTGTGAAAATCTGAGCCAGATTGATGAAGTTTAAGTGGGGTTTTGGACTGATGTGCCATATGATCACCCCCTCGATATCTGCACTTCCAATACATGTATTTTGGACCAGTTATGTATTTCTTAAGGAATATTCTTGTGGAATCTCATTTAGTGGCGCCAGCTCTAGCAAAAAAATATGGTTTTCAGCCTTAGATTTGTCTTACTTTGCCAAATTTAAGTATATCTTAATGCAGCCCCACAGAAGCGAATTTGGGGCCATCTGAAGCCAATATTGCCAAATTATAAGTACTGTTATATCAGATGTAATTTTAAAACCGGTTCAGTCAGATTTAGTATGTGCCACCTTATATTCTGGCCAAATTTCAGCATTATAGACCAACATTTGGTACTGGTTTGGTGTAATTTACATGTATTTTTGACCATTTTTACAGCAATATATGGGTGAAATAATTTATTTTCAGAGATGTAATGCTCCAAATGGGCCTAATATATCCTCAATTATTGTTAAAACATATGAAAAATTAAAGAAGAGCTTCAGATTGGTTGTATAAGGATATACCTGATATTTCCTAATTTGAGGGGGGCTGAGCCTGGCCCCAAACCCCGGAAAATTGAAATTTTTAATTGGTTTCATGAGTAAGTCAAGCCAATACAATATCAATGTCTGATATGAACTGAGTTTCCTGTGAAAATCTGAGCCAGATTGATGAAGTTTAAGTGGGGTTTTGGACTGATGTGCCATATGATCACCCCCATCGATACCTGCACTTCCAATACATGTATTTTGGACCAGTTATGTATTTCTTAAGGAATATTCTTGTGGAATCTCATTTAGTGGCGCCAGCTCTAGCAAACAATATGGTTTTCAGCCTTAGATTTGTCTTACTTTGCCAAATTTAAGTATATCTTAATGCAGCCCCACAGAAGCGAATTTGGGACCATCTGAAGCCAATATTGCCAAATTATAAGTACTGTTATATCAGATGTAATTTTAAAACCGGTTCAGTCAGATTTAGTATGTGCCACCTTATATTCTGGCCAAATTTCAGCATTATAGACCAACATTTGGTACTGGTTTGGTGTAATTTACATGTATTTTTGACCATTTTTACAGCAATATATGGGTGAAATAATTTATTTTCAGAGATGTAATGCTCCAAATGGGCCTAATATATCCTCAATTATTGTTAAAACATATGAAAAATTAAAGAAGAGCTTCAGATTGGTTGTATAAGGATATACCTGATATTTCCTAATTTGAGGGGGGCTGAGCCTGGCCCCAAACCCCGGAAAATTGAAATTTTTAATTGGTTTCCTGAGTAAGTCAAGCCAATACAATATCAATGTCTGATATGAACTGAGTTTCCTGTGAAAATCTGAGCCAGATTGATGAAGTTTAAGTGGGGTTTTGGACTGATGTGCCATATGATCACCCCCATCGATACCTGCACTTCCAATACATGTATTTTGGACCAGTTATGTATTTCTTAAGGAATATTCTTGTGGAATCTCATTTAGTGGCGCCAGCTCTAGCAAACAATATGGTTTTAAGCATTAGATTTGTCTTACTTTGCCAAATTTAAGTATATCTTAATGCAGCCCCACAGAAGCGAATTTGGGGCCATCTGAAGCCAATATTGCCAAATTATAAGTACTGTTATATCAGATGTAATTTTAAAACCGGTTCAGTCAGATTTAGTATGTGCCACCTTATATTCTGGCCAAATTTCAGCATTATAGACCAACATTTGGTACTGGTTTGGTGTAATTTACATGTATTTTTGACTATTTTTACAGCAATATATGGGTGAAATAATTTATTTTCAGAGATGTAATGCTCCAAATGGGCCTAATATATCCTCAATTATTGTTAAAACATATGCAAAATTAAAGAAGAGCTTCAGATTGGTTGTATAAGGATATACCTGATATTTCCTAATTTGAGGGGGGCTGAGCCTGGCCCCAAATCCCGGAAAATTGAAATTTTTAATTGGTTTCCTGAGTAAGTCAAGCCAATACAATATCAATGTCTGATATGAACTGAGTTTCCTGTGAAAATCTGAGCCAGATTGATGAAGTTTAAGTGGGGTTTTGGACTGATGTGCCATATGATCACCCCCTCGATACCTGCACTTCCAATACATGTATTTTGGACCAGTTATGTATTTCTTAAGGAATATTCTTGTGGAATCTCATTTAGTGGCGCCAGCTCTAGCAAACAATATGGTTTTCAGCCTTACATTTGTCTTACTTTGCCAAATTTAAGTATATCTTAATGCAGCCCCACAGAAGCGAATTTGGGGACATCTGAAGCCAATATTGCTAAATTATAAGTACTGTTATATCAGATGTAATTTTAAAACCGGTTCAGTCAGATTTAGTATGTGCCACCTTATATTCTGGCCAAATTTCAGCATTATAGACCAACATTTGGTACTGGTTTGGTGTAATTTACATTTATTTGTGACTATTTTTACAGCAATATATGGGTGAAATAATTTATTTTCAGAGATGTAATGCTCCAAATGGGCCCAATATATCCTCAATTATTGTTAAAACATATGCAAAATTAAAGAAGAGCTTCAGATTGGTTGTATAAGGATATACCTGATATTTCCTAATTTGAGGGGGGCTGAGCCTGGCCCCAAATCCCGGGAAATTGAAATTTTTAATTGGTTTCCTGAGTAAGTCAAGCCAATACAATATCAATGTCTGATATGAACTGAGTTTCCTGTGAAAATCTGAGCCAGATTGATGAAGTTTAAGTGGGGTTTTGGACTGATGTGCCATATGATCACCCCCTCGATATCTGCACTTCCAATACATGTATTTTGGACCAGTTATGTATTTCTTAAGGAATATTCTTGTGGAATCTCATTTAGTGGCGCCAGCTCTAGCAAAAAAATATGGTTTTCAGCCTTAGATTTGTCTTACTTTACCAAATTTAAGTATATCTTAATGCAGCCCCACAGAAGCGAATTTGGGGCCATCTGAAGCCAATAATGCCAAATTATAAGTACTGTTATATCAGATGTAATTTTAAAACCGGTTCAGTCAGATTTAGTATGTGCCACCTTATATTCTGGCCAAATTTCAGCATTATAGACCAACATTTGGTACTGGTTTGGTGTAATTTACATGTATTTTTGACCATTTTTACAGCAATATATGGGTAAAATAATTTATTTTCAGAGATGTAATGCTCCAAATGGGCCTAATATATCCTCAATTATTGTTAAAACATATTCAAAATTAAAGAAGAGCTTCAGATTGGTTGTATAAGGATATACCTGATATTTCCTAATTTGAGGGGGGTTGAGCCTGGCCCCAAACCCCGGAAAATTGAAATTTTTAATTGGTTTCCTGAGTAAGTCAAGCCAATACAATATCAATGCCTGATATGAACTGAGTTTCCTGTGAAAATCTGAGCCAGATTGATGAAGTTTAAGTGGGGTTTTGGACTGATGTGCCATATGATCACCCCCTGGATACCTGCACTTCCAATACATGTATTTTGGACCAGTTATGTATTTCTTAAGGAATATTCTTGTGGAATCTCATTTAGTGGCGCCAGCTCTAGCAAACAATATGGTTTTCAGCCTTAGATTTGTCTTACTTTACCAAATTTAAGTATATCTTAATGCAGCCCCACAGAAGCGAATTTGGGGCCATCTGAAGCCAATATTGCTAAATTATAAGTACTGTTATATCAGATGTAATTTTAAAACCGGTTCAGTCAGATTTAGTATGTGCCACCTTATATTCTGGCCAAATTTCAGCATTATAGACCAACATTTGGTACTGGTTTGGTGTAATTTACATGTATTTTTGACCATTTTTACAGCAATATATGGGTGAAATAATTTATTTTCAGAGATGTAATGCTCCAAATGGGCCTAATATATCCTCAATTATTGTTAAAACATATGCAAAATTAAAGAAGAGCTTCAGATTGGTTGTATAAGGATATACCTGATATTTCCTAATTTGAGGGGGGCTGAGCCTGGCCCCAAATCCCGGAAAATTGAAATTTTTAATTGGTTTCCTGAGTAAGTCAAGCCAATACAATATCAATGTCTGATATGAACTGAGTTTCCTGTGAAAATCTGAGCCAGATTGATTAAGTTTAAGTGGGGTTTTGGACTGATGTGCCATATGATCACCCCCACCGATACTTGCACTTCCAATACATGTATTTTGGACCAGTTATGTATTTATTAAGGAATATTCTTGTGGAATCTCATTTAGTGGCGCCAGCTCTAGCAAACAATATGGTTTTCAGCCTTAGATTTGTCTTACTTTGCCAAATTTAAGTATATCTTAATGCAGCCCCACAGAAGCGAATTTGGGGCCATCTGAAGCCAATATTGCCAAATTATAAGTACTGTTATATCAGATGTAATTTTAAAACCGGTTCAGTCAGATTTAGTATGTGCCACCTTATATTCTGGCCAAATTTCAGCATTATAGACCAACATTTGGTACTGGTTTGGTGTAATTTACATGTATTTTTGACCATTTTTACAGCAATATATGGGTGAAATAATTTATTTTCAGAGATGTAATGCTCCAAATGGGCCTAATATATCCTCAATTATTGTTAAAACATATGCAAAATTAAAGAAGAGCATCAGATTGGTTGTATAAGGATATACCTGATATTTCCTAATTTGAGGGGGGCTGAGCCTGGCCCCAAACCCCGGAAAATTGAAATTTTTAATTGGTTTCCTGAGTAAGTCAAGCCAATACAATATCAATGTCTGATATGAACTGAGTTTCCTGTGAAAATCTGAGCCAGATTGATGAAGTTTAAGTGGGGTTTTGGACTGATGTGCCATATGATCACCCCCTCGATACCTGCACTTCCAATACATGTATTTTGGACCAGTTATGTATTTCTTAAGGAATATTCTTGTGGAATCTCATTTAGTGGCGCCAGCTCTAGCAAACAATATGGTTTTCAGCCTTAGATTTGTCTTACTTTGCCAAATTTAAGTATATCTTAATGCAGCCCCACAGAAGCGAATTTGGGGACATCTGAAGCCAATATTGCTAAATTATAAGTACTGTTATATCAGATGTAATTTTAAAACCGGTTCAGTCAGATTTAGTATGTGCCACCTTATATTCTGGCCAAATTTCAGCATTATAGACCAACATTTGGTACTGGTTTGGTGTAATTTACATGTATTTTTGACCATTTTTACAGCAATATATGGGTGAAATAATTTATTTTCAGAGATGTAATGCTCCAAATGGGCCTAATATATCCTCAATTATTGTTAAAACATATTCAAAATTAAAGAAGAGCTTCAGATTGGTTGTATAAGGATATACCTGATATTTCCTAATTTGAGGGGGGCTGAGCCTGGCCCCAAACCCCGGAAAATTGAAATTTTTAATTGGTTTCCTGAGTAAGTCAAGCCAATACAATATCAATGCCTGATATGAACTGAGTTTCCTGTGAAAATCTGAGCCAGATTGATGAAGTTTAAGTGGGGTTTTGGACTGATGTGCCATATGATCACCCCCTGGATACCTGCACTTCCAATACATGTATTTTGGACCAGTTATGTATTTCTTAAGGAATATTCTTGTGGAATCTCATTTAGTGGCGCCAGCTCTAGCAAACAATATGGTTTTCAGCCTTAGATTTGTCTTACTTTACCAAATTTAAGTATATCTTAATGCAGCCCCACAGAAGCGAATTTGGGGCCATCTGAAGCCAATATTGCTAAATTATAAGTACTGTTATATCAGATGTAATTTTAAAACCGGTTCAGTCAGATTTAGTATGTGCCACCTTATATTCTGGCCAAATTTCAGCATTATAGACCAACATTTGGTACTGGTTTGGTGTAATTTACATTTATTTGTGACTATTTTTACAGCAATATATGGGTGAAATAATTTATTTTCAGAGATGTAATGCTCCAAATGGGCCCAATATATCCTCAATTATTGTTAAAACATATGCAAAATTAAAGAAGAGCTTCAGATTGGTTGTATAAGGATATACCTGATATTTCCTAATTTGAGGGGGGCTGAGCCTGGCCCCAAATCCCGGAAAATTGAAATTTTTAATTGGTTTCCTGAGTAAGTCAAGCCAATACAATATCAATGTCTGATATGAACTGAGTTTCCTGTGAAAATCTGAGCCAGATTGATGAAGTTTAAGTGGGATTTTGGACTGATGTGCCATATGATCACCCCCTCGATATCTGCACTTCCAATACATGTATTTTGGACCAGTTATGTATTTCTTAAGGAATATTCTTGTGGAATCTCATTTAGTGGCGCCAGCTCTAGCAAAAAAATATGGTTTTCAGCCTTAGATTTGTCTTACTTTACCAAATTTAAGTATATCTTAATGCAGCCCCACAGAAGCGAATTTGGGGCCATCTGAAGCCAATAATGCCAAATTATAAGTACTGTTATATCAGATGTAATTTTAAAACCGGTTCAGTCAGATTTAGTATGTGCCACCTTATATTCTGGCCAAATTTCAGCATTATAGACCAACATTTGGTACTGGTTTGGTGTAATTTACATGTATTTTTGACCATTTTTACAGCAATATATGGGTGAAATAATTTATTTTCAGAGATGTAATGCTCCAAATGGGCCTAATATATCCTCAATTATTGTTAAAACATATTCAAAATTAAAGAAGAGCTTCAGATTGGTTGTATAAGGATATACCTGATATTTCCTAATTTGAGGGGGGCTGAGCCTGGCCCCAAACCCCGGAAAATTGAAATTTTTAATTGGTTTCCTGAGTAAGTCAAGCCAATACAATATCAATGCCTGATATGAACTGAGTTTCCTGTGAAAATCTGAGCCAGATTGATGAAGTTTAAGTGGGGTTTTGGACTGATGTGCCATATGATCACCCCCTGGATACCTGCACTTCCAATACATGTATTTTGGACCAGTTATGTATTTCTTAAGGAATATTCTTGTGGAATCTCATTTAGTGGCGCCAGCTCTAGCAAACAATATGGTTTTCAGCCTTAGATTTGTCTTACTTTACCAAATTTAAGTATATCTTAATGCAGCCCCACAGAAGCGAATTTGGGGCCATCTGAAGCCAATATTGCTAAATTATAAGTACTGTTATATCAGATGTAATTTTAAAACCGGTTCAGTCAGATTTAGTATGTGCCACCTTATATTCTGGCCAAATTTCAGCATTATAGACCAACATTTGGTACTGGTTTGGTGTAATTTACATGTATTTTTGACCATTTTTACAGCAATATATGGGTGAAATAATTTATTTTCAGAGATGTAATGCTCCAAATGGGCCTAATATATCCTCAATTATTGTTAAAACATATGCAAAATTAAAGAAGAGCTTCAGATTGGTTGTATAAGGATATACCTGATATTTCCTAATTTGAGGGGGGCTGAGCCTGGCCCCAAATCCCGGAAAATTGAAATTTTTAATTGGTTTCCTGAGTAAGTCAAGCCAATACAATATCAATGTCTGATATGAACTGAGTTTCCTGTGAAAATCTGAGCCAGATTGATGAAGTTTAAGTGGGGTTTTGGACTGATGTGCCATATGATCACCCCCACCGATACTTGCACTTCCAATACATGTATTTTGGACCAGTTATGTATTTCTTAAGGAATATTCTTGTGGAATCTCATTTAGTGGCGCCAGCTCTAGCAAACAATATGGTTTTCAGCCTTAGATTTGTCTTACTTTGCCAAATTTAAGTATATCTTAATGCAGCCCCACAGAAGCGAATTTGGGGCCATCTGAAGCCAATATTGCCAAATTATAAGTACTGTTATATCAGATGTAATTTTAAAACCGGTTCAGTCAGATTTAGTATGTGCCACCTTATATTCTGGCCAAATTTCAGCATTATAGACCAACATTTGGTACTGGTTTGGTGTAATTTACATTTATTTGTGACTATTTTTACAGCAATATATGGGTGAAATAATTTATTTTCAGAGATGTAATGCTCCAAATGGGCCCAATATATCCTCAATTATTGTTAAAACATATGCAAAATTAAAGAAGAGCTTCAGATTGGTTGTATAAGGATATACCTGATATTTCCTAATTTGAGGGGGGCTGAGCCTGGCCCCAAATCCCGGAAAATTGAAATTTTTAATTGGTTTCCTGAGTAAGTCAAGCCAATACAATATCAATGTCTGATATGAACTGAGTTTCCTGTGAAAATCTGAGCCAGATTGATGAAGTTTAAGTGGGGTTTTGGACTGATGTGCCATATGATCACCCCCTGGATACCTGCACTTCCAATGCATGTATTTTGGACCAGTTATGTATTTCTTAAGGAATATTCTTGTGGAATCTCATTTAGTGGCGCCAGCTCTAGCAAACAATATGGTTTTCAGCCTTAGATTTGTCTTACTTTACCAAATTTAAGTATATCTTAATGCAGCCCCACAGAAGCGAATTTGGGGCCATCTGAAGCCAATATTGCTAAATTATAAGTACTGTTATATCAGATGTAATTTTAAAACCGGTTCAGTCAGATTTAGTATGTGCCACCTTATATTCTGGCCAAATTTCAGCATTATAGACCAACATTTGGTACTGGTTTGGTGTAATTTACATGTATTTTTGACCATTTTTACAGCAATATATGGGTGAAATAATTTATTTTCAGAGATGTAATGCTCCAAATGGGCCTAATATATCCTCAATTATTGTTAAAACATATGCAAAATTAAAGAAGAGCTTCAGATTGGTTGTATAAGGATATACCTGATATTTCCTAATTTGAGGGGGGCTGAGCCTGGCCCCAAATCCCGGAAAATTGAAATTTTTAATTGGTTTCCTGAGTAAGTCAAGCCAATACAATATCAATGTCTGATATGAACTGAGTTTCCTGTGAAAATCTGAGCCAGATTGATTAAGTTTAAGTGGGGTTTTGGACTGATGTGCCATATGATCACCCCCACCGATACTTGCACTTCCAATACATGTATTTTGGACCAGTTATGTATTTCTTAAGGAATATTCTTGTGGAATCTCATTTAGTGGCGCCAGCTCTAGCAAACAATATGGTTTTCAGCCTTAGATTTGTCTTACTTTGCCAAATTTAAGTATATCTTAATGCAGCCCCACAGAAGCGAATTTGGGGCCATCTGAAGCCAATATTGCCAAATTATAAGTACTGTTATATCAGATGTAATTTTAAAACCGGTTCAGTCAGATTTAGTATGTGCCACCTTATATTCTGGCCAAATTTCAGCATTATAGACCAACATTTGGTACTGGTTTGGTGTAATTTACATGTATTTTTGACCATTTTTACAGCAATATATGGGTGAAATAATTTATTTTCAGAGATGTAATGCTCCAAATGGGCCTAATATATCCTCAATTATTGTTAAAACATATGCAAAATTAAAGAAGAGCTTCAGATTGGTTGTATAAGGATATACCTGATATTTCCTAATTTGAGGGGGGCTGAGCCTGGCCCCAAATCCCGGAAAATTGAAATTTTTAATTGGTTTCCTGAGTAAGTCAAGCCAATACAATATCAATGTCTGATATGAACTGAGTTTCCTGTGAAAATCTGAGCCAGATTGATGAAGTTTAAGTGGGGTTTTGGACTGATGTGCCATATGATCACCCCCACCGATACTTGCACTTCCAATACATGTATTTTGGACCAGTTATGTATTTCTTAAGGAATATTCTTGTGGAATCTCATTTAGTGGCGCCAGCTCTAGCAAACAATATGGTTTTCAGCCTTAGATTTGTCTTACTTTGCCAAATTTAAGTATATCTTAATGCAGCCCCACAGAAGCGAATTTGGGGCCATCTGAAGCCAATATTGCCAAATTATAAGTACTGTTATATCAGATGTAATTTTAAAACCGGTTCAGTCAGATTTAGTATGTGCCACCTTATATTCTGGCCAAATTTCAGCATTATAGACCAACATTTGGTACTGGTTTGGTATAATTTACATTTATTTGTGACTATTTTTACAGCAATATATGGGTGAAATAATTTATTTTCAGAGATGTAATGCTCCAAATGGGCCCAATATATCCTCAATTATTGTTAAAACATATGCAAAATTAAAGAAGAGCTTCAGATTGGTTGTATAAGGATATACCTGATATTTCCTAATTTGAGGGGGGCTGAGCCTGGCCCCAAATCCCGGAAAATTGAAATTTTTAATTGGTTTCCTGAGTAAGTCAAGCCAATACAATATCAATGTCTGATATGAACTGAGTTTCCTGTGAAAATCTGAGCCAGATTGATGAAGTTTAAGTGGGGTTTTGGACTGATGTGCCATATGATCACCCCCTGGATACCTGCACTTCCAATACATGTATTTTGGACCAGTTATGTATTTCTTAAGGAATATTCTTGTGGAATCTCATTTAGTGGCGCCAGCTCTAGCAAACAATATGGTTTTCAGCCTTAGATTTGTCTTACTTTACCAAATTTAAGTATATCTTAATGCAGCCCCACAGAAGCGAATTTGGGGCCATCTGAAGCCAATATTGCTAAATTATAAGTACTGTTATATCAGATGTAATTTTAAAACCGGTTCAGTCAGATTTAGTATGTGCCACCTTATATTCTGGCCAAATTTCAGCATTATAGACCAACATTTGGTACTGGTTTGGTGTAATTTACATGTATTTTTGACCATTTTTACAGCAATATATGGGTGAAATAATTTATTTTCAGAGATGTAATGCTCCAAATGGGCCTAATATATCCTCAATTATTGTTAAAACATATGCAAAATTAAAGAAGAGCTTCAGATTGGTTGTATAAGGATATACCTGATATTTCCTAATTTGAGGGGGGCTGAGTCTGGCCCCAAATCCCGGAAAATTGAAATTTTTAATTGGTTTCCTGAGTAAGTCAAGCCAATACAATATCAATGTCTGATATGAACTAAGTTTCCTGTGAAAATCTGAGCCAGATTGATTAAGTTTAAGTGGGGTTTTGGACTGATGTGCCATATGATCACCCCCACCGATACTTGCACTTCCAATACATGTATTTTGGACCAGTTATGTATTTCTTAAGGAATATTCTTGTGGAATCTCATTTAGTGGCGCCAGCTCTAGCAAACAATATGGTTTTCAGCCTTAGATTTGTCTTACTTTGCCTAATTTAAGTATATCTTAATGCAGCCCCACAGAAGCGAATTTGGGGCCATCTGAAGCCAATAATGCCAAATTATAAGTACTGTTATATCAGATGTAATTTTAAAACCGGTTCAGTCAGATTTAGTATGTGCCACCTTATATTCTGGCCAAATTTCAGCATTATAGACCAACATTTGGTACTGGTTTGGTGTAATTTACATGTATTTTTGACCATTTTTACAGCAATATATGGGTGAAATAATTTATTTTCAGAGATGTAATGCTCCAAATGGGCCTAATATATCCTCAATTATTGTTAAAACATATGCAAAATTAAAGAAGAGCTTCAGATTGGTTGTATAAGGATATACCTGATATTTCCTAATTTGAGGGGGGCTGAGCCTGGCCCCAAACCCCGGAAAATTGAAATTTTTAATTGGTTTCCTGAGTAAGTCAAGCCAATACAATATCAATGCCTGATATGAACTGAGTTTCCTGTGAAAATCTGAGCCAGATTGATGAAGTTTAAGTGGGGTTTTGGACTGATGTGCCATATGATCACCCCCTGGATACCTGCACTTCCAATACATGTATTTTGGACCAGTTATGTATTTCTTAAGGAATATTCTTGTGGAATCTCATTTAGTGGCGCCAGCTCTAGCAAACAATATGGTTTTCAGCCTTAGATTTGTCTTACTTTACCAAATTTAAGTATATCTTAATGCAGCCCCACAGAAGCGAATTTGGGGCCATCTGAAGCCAATATTGCTAAATTATAAGTACTGTTATATCAGATGTAATTTTAAAACCGGTTCAGTCAGATTTAGTATGTGCCACCTTATATTCTGGCCAAATTTCAGCATTATAGACCAACATTTGGTACTGGTTTGGTGTAATTTACATGTATTTTTGACCATTTTTACAGCAATATATGGGTGAAATAATTTATTTTCAGAGATGTAATGCTCCAAATGGGCCTAATATATCCTCAATTATTGTTAAAACATATGCAAAATTAAAGAAGAGCTTCAGATTGGTTGTATAAGGATATACCTGATATTTCCTAATTTGAGGGGGGCTGAGCCTGGCCCCAAATCCCGGAAAATTGAAATTTTTAATTGGTTTCCTGAGTAAGTCAAGGCAATACAATATCAATGTCTGATATGAACTGAGTTTCCTGTGAAAATCTGAGCCAGATTGATTAAGTTTAAGTGGGGTTTTGGACTGATGTGCCATATGATCACCCCCACCGATACTTGCACTTCCAATACATGTATTTTGGACCAGTTATGTATTTCTTAAGGAATATTCTTGTGGAATCTCATTTAGTGGCGCCAGCTCTAGCAAAAAAATATGGTTTTCAGCCTTAGATTTGTCTTACTTTGCCAAATTTAAGTATATCTTAATGCAGCCCCACAGAAGCGAATTTGGGGCCATCTGAAGCTAATATTGCCAAATTATAAGTACTGTTATATCAGATGTAATTTTAAAACCGGTTCAGTCAGATTTAGTATGTGCCACCTTATATTCTGGCCAAATTTCAGCATTATAGACCAACATTTGGTACTGGTTTGGTGTAATTTACATGTATTTTTGACCATTTTTACAGCAATATATGGGTGAAATAATTTATTTTCAGAGATGTAATGCTCCAAATGGGCCTAATATATCCTCAATTATTGTTAAAACATATGAAAAATTAAAGAAGAGCTTCAGATTGGTTGTATAAGGATATACCTGATATTTCCTAATTTGAGGGGGGCTGAGCCTGGCCCCAAACCCCGGAAAATTGAAATTTTTAATTGGTTTCCTGAGTAAGTCAAGCCAATACAATATCAATGTCTGATATGAACTGAGTTTCCTGTGAAAATCTGAGCCAGATTGATGAAGTTTAAGTGGGGTTTTGGACTGATGTGCCATATGATCACCCCCATCGATACCTGCACTTCCAATACATGTATTTTGGACCAGTTATGTATTTCTTAAGGAATATTCTTGTGGAATCTCATTTAGTGGCGCCAGCTCTAGCAAACAATATGGTTTTCAGCCTTAGATTTGTCTTACTTTACCAAATTTAAGTATATCTTAATGCAGCCCCACAGAAGCGAATTTGGGGCCATCTGAAGCCAATATTGCTAAATTATAAGTACTGTTATATCAGATGTAATTTTAAAACCGGTTCAGTCAGATTTAGTATGTGCCACCTTATATTCTGGCCAAATTTCAGCATTATAGACCAACATTTGGTACTGGTTTGGTGTAATTTACATTTATTTGTGACTATTTTTACAGCAATATATGGGTGAAATAATTTATTTTCAGAGATGTAATGCTCCAAATGGGCCTAATATATCCTCAATTATTGTTAAAACATATGAAAAATTAAAGAAGAGCTTCAGATTGGTTGTATAAGGATATACCTGATATTTCCTAATTTGAGGGGGGCTGAGCCTGGCCCCAAACCCCGGAAAATTGAAATTTTTAATTGGTTTCCTGAGTAAGTCAAGCCAATACAATATCAATGTCTGATATAAACTGAGTTTCCTGTGAAAATCTGAGCCAGATTGATGAAGTTTAAGTGGGGTTTTGGACTGATGTGCCATATGATCACCCCCATCGATACCTGCACTTCCAATACATGTATTTTGGACCAGTTATGTATTTCTTAAGGAATATTCTTGTGGAATCTCATTTAGTGGCACCAGCTCTAGCAAACAATAGGGTTTTCAGCCTTAGATTTGTCTTACCTTGCCAAATTTAAGTATATCTTAATGCAGCCCCACAGAAGCGAATTTGGGGCCATCTGAAGCCAATATTGCCAAATTATAAGTACTGTTATATCAGATGTAATTTTAAAACCGGTTCAGTCAGATTTAGTATGTGCCACCTTATATTCTGGCCAAATTTCAGCATTATAGACCAACATTTGGTACTGGTTTGGTGTAATTTACATGTATTTTTGACCATTTTTACAGCAATATATGGGTGAAATAATTTATTTTCAGAGATGTAATGCTCCAAATGGGCCTAATATATCCTCAATTATTGTTAAAACATATGCAAAATTAAAGAAGAGCTTCAGATTGGTTGTATAAGGATATACCTGATATTTCCTAATTTGAGGGGGGCTGAGCCTGGCCCCAAACCCCGGAAAATTGAAATTTTTAATTGGTTTCCTGAGTAAGTCAAGCCAATACAATATCAATGTCTGATATGAACTGAGTTTCCTGTGAAAATCTGAGCCAGATTGATTAAGTTTAAGTGGGGTTTTGGACTGATGTGCCATATGATCACCCCCACCGATACCTGCACTTCCAATACATGTATTTTGGACCAGTTATGTATTTCTTAAGGAATATTCTTGTGGAATCTCATTTAGTGGCGCCAGCTCTAGCAAACAATATGGTTTTCAGCCTTAGATTTGTCTTACTTTGCCAAATTTCAGTATATCTTAATGCAGCCCCACAGAAGCGAATTTGGGGCCATCTGAAGCCAATATTGCCAAATTATAAGTACTGTTATATCAGATGTAATTTTAAAACCGGTTCAGTCAGATTTAGTATGTGCCACCTTATATTCTGGCCAAATTTCAGCATTATAGACCAACATTTGGTACTGGTTTGGTGTAATTTACATGTATTTTTGACCATTTTTACAGCAATATATGGGTGAAATAATTTATTTTCAGAGATGTAATGCTCCAAATGGGCCTAATATATCCTCAATTATTGTTAAAACATATGCAAAATTAAAGAAGAGCTTCAGATTGGTTGTATAAGGATATACCTGATATTTCCTAATTTGAGGGGGGCTGAGCCTGGCCCCAAACCCCGGAAAATTGAAATTTTTAATTGGTTTCCTGAGTAAGTCAAGCCAATACAATATCAATGTCTGATATGAACTGAGTTTCCTGTGAAAATCTGAGCCAGATTGATTAAGTTTAAGTGGGGTTTTGGACTGATGTGCCATATGATCACCCCCACCGATACCTGCACTTCCAATACATGTATTTTGGACCAGTTATGTATTTCTTAAGGAATATTCTTGTGGAATCTCATTTAGTGGCGCCAGCTCTAGCAAACAATATGGTTTTCAGCCTTAGATTTGTCTTACTTTGCCAAATTTCAGTATATCTTAATGCAGCCCCACAGAAGCGAATTTGGGGCCATCTGAAGCCAATATTGCCAAATTATAAGTACTGTTATATCAGATGTAATTTTAAAACCGGTTCAGTCAGATTTAGTATGTGCCACCTTATATTCTGGCCAAATTTCAGCATTATAGACCAACATTTGGTACTGGTTTGGTGTAATTTACATGTATTTTTGACCATTTTTACAGCAATATATGGGTGAAATCATTTATTTTCAGAGATGTAATGCTCCAAATGGGCCTAATATATCCTCAATTATTGTTAAAACATATGCAAAATTAAAGAAGAGCTTCAGATTGGTTGTATAAGGATATACCTGATATTTCCTAATTTGAGGGGGGCTGAGCCTGGCCCCAAACCCCGGAAAATTGAAATTTTTAATTGGTTTCCTGAGTAAGTCAAGCCAATACAATATCAATGTCTGATATGAACTGAGTTTCCTGTGAAAATCTGAGCCAGATTGATGAAGTTTAAGTGGGGTTTTGGACTGATGTGCCATATGATCACCCCCTCGATACCTGCACTTCCAATACATGTATTTTGGACCAGTTATGTATTTCTTAAGGAATATTCTTGTGGAATCTCATTTAGTGGCGCCAGCTCTAGCAAACAATATGGTTTTCAGCCTTAGATTTGTCTTACTTTGCCAAATTTAAGTATATCTTAATGCAGCCCCACAGAAGCGAATTTGGGGACATCTGAAGCCAATATTGCTAAATTATAAGTACTGTTATATCAGATGTAATTTTAAAACCGGTTCAGTCAGATTTAGTATGTGCCACCTTATATTCTGGCCAAATTTCAGCATTATAGACCAACATTTGGTACTGGTTTGGTGTAATTTACATTTATTTGTGACTATTTTTACAGCAATATATGGGTGAAATAATTTATTTTCAGAGATGTAATGCTCCAAATGGGCCCAATATATCCTCAATTATTGTTAAAACATATGCAAAATTAAAGAAGAGCTTCAGATTGGTTGTATAAGGATATACCTGATATTTCCTAATTTGAGGGGGGCTGAGCCTGGCCCCAAATCCCGGAAAATTGAAATTTTTAATTGGTTTCCTGAGTAAGTCAAGCCAATACAATATCAATGTCTGATATGAACTGAGTTTCCTGTGAAAATCTGAGCCAGATTGATGAAGTTTAAGTGGGGTTTTGGACTGATGTGCCATATGATCACCCCCTCGATATCTGCACTTCCAATACATGTATTTTGGACCAGTTATGTATTTCTTAAGGAATATTCTTGTGGAATCTCATTTAGTGGCGCCAGCTCTAGCAAAAAAATATGGTTTTCAGCCTTAGATTTGTCTTACTTTACCAAATTTAAGTATATCTTAATGCAGCCCCACAGAAGCGAATTTGGGGCCATCTGAAGCCAATAATGCCAAATTATAAGTACTGTTATATCAGATGTAATTTTAAAACCGGTTCAGTCAGATTTAGTATGTGCCACCTTATATTCTGGCCAAATTTCAGCATTATAGACCAACATTTGGTACTGGTTTGGTGTAATTTACATGTATTTTTGACCATTTTTACAGCAATATATGGGTGAAATAATTTATTTTCAGAGATGTAATGCTCCAAATGGGCCTAATATATCCTCAATTATTGTTAAAACATATTCAAAATTAAAGAAGAGCTTCAGATTGGTTGTATAAGGATATACCTGATATTTCCTAATTTGAGGGGGGCTGAGCCTGGCCCCAAACCCCGGAAAATTGAAATTTTTAATTGGTTTCCTGAGTAAGTCAAGCCAATACAATATCAATGCCTGATATGAACTGAGTTTCCTGTGAAAATCTGAGCCAGATTGATGAAGTTTAAGTGGGGTTTTGGACTGATGTGCCATATGATCACCCCCTGGATACCTGCACTTCCAATACATGTATTTTGGACCAGTTATGTATTTCTTAAGGAATATTCTTGTGGAATCTCATTTAGTGGCGCCAGCTCTAGCAAACAATATGGTTTTCAGCCTTAGATTTGTCTTACTTTACCAAATTTAAGTATATCTTAATGCAGCCCCACAGAAGCGAATTTGGGGCCATCTGAAGCCAATATTGCTAAATTATAAGTACTGTTATATCAGATGTAATTTTAAAACCGGTTCAGTCAGATTTAGTATGTGCCACCTTATATTCTGGCCAAATTTCAGCATTATAGACCAACATTTGGTACTGGTTTGGTGTAATTTACATGTATTTTTGACCATTTTTACAGCAATATATGGGTGAAATAATTTATTTTCAGAGATGTAATGCTCCAAATGGGCCTAATATATCCTCAATTATTGTTAAAACATATGCAAAATTAAAGAAGAGCTTCAGATTGGTTGTATAAGGATATACCTGATATTTCCTAATTTGAGGGGGGCTGAGCCTGGCCCCAAATCCCGGAAAATTGAAATTTTTAATTGGTTTCCTGAGTAAGTCAAGCCAATACAATATCAATGTCTGATATGAACTAAGTTTCCTGTGAAAATCTGAGCCAGATTGATTAAGTTTAAGTGGGGTTTTGGACTGATGTGCCATATGATCACCCCCACCGATACTTGCACTTCCAATACATGTATTTTGGACCAGTTATGTATTTCTTAAGGAATATTCTTGTGGAATCTCATTTAGTGGCGCCAGCTCTAGCAAACAATATGGTTTTCAGCCTTAGATTTGTCTTACTTTGCCTAATTTAAGTATATCTTAATGCAGCCCCACAGAAGCGAATTTGGGGCCATCTGAAGCCAATAATGCCAAATTATAAGTACTGTTATATCAGATGTAATTTTAAAACCGGTTCAGTCAGATTTAGTATGTGCCACCTTATATTCTGGCCAAATTTCAGCATTATAGACCAACATTTGGTACTGGTTTGGTGTAATTTACATGTATTTTTGACCATTTTTACAGCAATATATGGGTGAAATAATTTATTTTCAGAGATGTAATGCTCCAAATGGGCCTAATATATCCTCAATTATTGTTAAAACATATGCAAAATTAAAGAAGAGCTTCAGATTGGTTGTATAAGGATATACCTGATATTTCCTAATTTGAGGGGGGCTGAGCCTGGCCCCAAACCCCGGAAAATTGAAATTTTTAATTGGTTTCCTGAGTAAGTCAAGCCAATACAATATCAATGCCTGATATGAACTGAGTTTCCTGTGAAAATCTGAGCCAGATTGATGAAGTTTAAGTGGGGTTTTGGACTGATGTGCCATATGATCACCCCCTGGATACCTGCACTTCCAATACATGTATTTTGGACCAGTTATGTATTTCTTAAGGAATATTCTTGTGGAATCTCATTTAGTGGCGCCAGCTCTAGCAAACAATATGGTTTTCAGCCTTAGATTTGTCTTACTTTACCAAATTTAAGTATATCTTAATGCAGCCCCACAGAAGCGAATTTGGGGCCATCTGAAGCCAATATTGCTAAATTATAAGTACTGTTATATCAGATGTAATTTTAAAACCGGTTCAGTCAGATTTAGTATGTGCCACCTTATATTCTGGCCAAATTTCAGCATTATAGACCAACATTTGGTACTGGTTTGGTGTAATTTACATGTATTTTTGACCATTTTTACAGCAATATATGGGTGAAATAATTTATTTTCAGAGATGTAATGCTCCAAATGGGCCTAATATATCCTCAATTATTGTTAAAACATATGCAAAATTAAAGAAGAGCTTCAGATTGGTTGTATAAGGATATACCTGATATTTCCTAATTTGAGGGGGGCTGAGCCTGGCCCCAAATCCCGGAAAATTGAAATTTTTAATTGGTTTCCTGAGTAAGTCAAGCCAATACAATATCAATGTCTGATATGAACTGAGTTTCCTGTGAAAATCTGAGCCAGATTGATTAAGTTTAAGTGGGGTTTTGGACTGATGTGCCATATGATCACCCCCACCGATACTTGCACTTCCAATACATGTATTTTGGACCAGTTATGTATTTCTTAAGGAATATTCTTGTGGAATCTCATTTAGTGGCGCCAGCTCTAGCAAACAATATGGTTTTCAGCCTTAGATTTGTCTTACTTTGCCAAATTTAAGTATATCTTAATGCAGCCCCACAGAAGCGAATTTGGGGCCATCTGAAGCCAATATTGCCAAATTATAAGTACTGTTATATCAGATGTAATTTTAAAACCGGTTCAGTCAGATTTAGTATGTGCCACCTTATATTCTGGCCAAATTTCAGCATTATAGACCAACATTTGGTACTGGTTTGGTGTAATTTACATGTATTTTTGACCATTTTTACAGCAATATATGGGTGAAATAATTTATTTTCAGAGATGTAATGCTCCAAATGGGCCTAATATATCCTCAATTATTGTTAAAACATATGCAAAATTAAAGAAGAGCTTCAGATTGGTTGTATAAGGATATACCTGATATTTCCTAATTTGAGGGGGGCTGAGCCTGGCCCCAAACCCCGGAAAATTGAAATTTTTAATTGGTTTCCTGAGTAAGTCAAGCCAATACAATATCAATGTCTGATATGAACTGAGTTTCCTGTGAAAATCTGAGCCAGATTGATGAAGTTTAAGTGGGGTTTTGGACTGATGTGCCATATGATCACCCCCTCGATACCTGCACTTCCAATACATGTATTTTGGACCAGTTATGTATTTCTTAAGGAATATTCTTGTGGAATCTCATTTAGTGGCGCCAGCTCTAGCAAACAATATGGTTTTCAGCCTTAGATTTGTCTTACTTTGCCTAATTTAAGTATATCTTAATGCAGCCCCACAGAAGCGAATTTGGGGCCATCTGAAGCCAATATTGCTAAATTATAAGTACTGTTATATCAGATGTAATTTTAAAACCGGTTCAGTCAGATTTAGTATGTGCCACCTTATATTCTGGCCAAATTTCAGCATTATAGACCAACATTTGGTACTGGTTTGGTGTAATTTACATGTATTTTTGACTATTTTTACAGCAATATATGGGTGAAATAATTTATTTTCAGAGATGTAATGCTCCAAATGGGCCTAATATATCCTCAATTATTGTTAAAACATATGCAAAATTAAAGAAGAGCTTCAGATTGGTTGTATAAGGATATACCTGATATTTCCTAATTTGAGGGGGGCTGAGCCTGGCCCCAAATCCCGGAAAATTGAAATTTTTAATTGGTTTCCTGAGTAAGTCAAGCCAATACAATATCAATGTCTGATATGAACTGAGTTTCCTGTGAAAATCTGAGCCAGATTGATGAAGTTTAAGTGGGGTTTTGGACTGATGTGCCATATGATCACCCCCTCGATATCTGCACTTCCAATACATGTATTTTGGACCAGTTATGTATTTCTTAAGGAATATTCTTGTGGAATCTCATTTAGTGGCGCCAGCTCTAGCAAAAAAATATGGTTTTCAGCCTTAGATTTGTCTTACTTTGCCAAATTTAAGTATATCTTAATGCAGCCCCACAGAAGCGAATTTGGGGCCATCTGAAGCTAATATTGCCAAATTATAAGTACTGTTATATCAGATGTAATTTTAAAACCGGTTCAGTCAGATTTAGTATGTGCCACCTTATATTCTGGCCAAATTTCAGCATTATAGACCAACATTTGGTACTGGTTTGGTGTAATTTACATGTATTTTTGACCATTTTTACAGCAATATATGGGTGAAATAATTTATTTTCAGAGATGTAATGCTCCAAATGGGCCTAATATATCCTCAATTATTGTTAAAACATATGAAAAATTAAAGAAGAGCTTCAGATTGGTTGTATAAGGATATACCTGATATTTCCTAATTTGAGGGGGGCTGAGCCTGGCCCCAAACCCCGGAAAATTGAAATTTTTAATTGGTTTCCTGAGTAAGTCAAGCCAATACAATATCAATGTCTGATATGAACTGAGTTTCCTGTGAAAATCTGAGCCAGATTGATGAAGTTTAAGTGGGGTTTTGGACTGATGTGCCATATGATCACCCCCATCGATACCTGCACTTCCAATACATGTATTTTGGACCAGTTATGTATTTCTTAAGGAATATTCTTGTGGAATCTCATTTAGTGGCGCCAGCTCTAGCAAACAATATGGTTTTCAGCCTTAGATTTGTCTTACTTTACCAAATTTAAGTATATCTTAATGCAGCCCCACAGAAGCGAATTTGGGGCCATCTGAAGCCAATATTGCTAAATTATAAGTACTGTTATATCAGATGTAATTTTAAAACCGGTTCAGTCAGATTTAGTATGTGCCACCTTATATTCTGGCCAAATTTCAGCATTATAGACCAACATTTGGTACTGGTTTGGTGTAATTTACATTTATTTGTGACTATTTTTACAGCAATATATGGGTGAAATAATTTATTTTCAGAGATGTAATGCTCCAAATGGGCCTAATATATCCTCAATTATTGTTAAAACATATGAAAAATTAAAGAAGAGCTTCAGATTGGTTGTATAAGGATATACCTGATATTTCCTAATTTGAGGGGGGCTGAGCCTGGCCCCAAACCCCGGAAAATTGAAATTTTTAATTGGTTTCCTGAGTAAGTCAAGCCAATACAATATCAATGTCTGATATAAACTGAGTTTCCTGTGAAAATCTGAGCCAGATTGATGAAGTTTAAGTGGGGTTTTGGACTGATGTGCCATATGATCACCCCCATCGATACCTGCACTTCCAATACATGTATTTTGGACCAGTTATGTATTTCTTAAGGAATATTCTTGTGGAATCTCATTTAGTGGCACCAGCTCTAGCAAACAATATGGTTTTCAGCCTTAGATTTGTCTTACCTTGCCAAATTTAAGTATATCTTAATGCAGCCCCACAGAAGCGAATTTGGGGCCATCTGAAGCCAATATTGCCAAATTATAAGTACTGTTATATCAGATGTAATTTTAAAACCGGTTCAGTCAGATTTAGTATGTGCCACCTTATATTCTGGCCAAATTTCAGCATTATAGACCAACATTTGGTACTGGTTTGGTGTAATTTACATGTATTTTTGACCATTTTTACAGCAATATATGGGTGAAATAATTTATTTTCAGAGATGTAATGCTCCAAATGGGCCTAATATATCCTCAATTATTGTTAAAACATATGCAAAATTAAAGAAGAGCTTCAGATTGGTTGTATAAGGATATACCTGATATTTCCTAATTTGAGGGGGGCTGAGCCTGGCCCCAAACCCCGGAAAATTGAAATTTTTAATTGGTTTCCTGAGTAAGTCAAGCCAATACAATATCAATGTCTGATATGAACTGAGTTTCCTGTGAAAATCTGAGCCAGATTGATTAAGTTTAAGTGGGGTTTTGGACTGATGTGCCATATGATCACCCCCACCGATACCTGCACTTCCAATACATGTATTTTGGACCAGTTATGTATTTCTTAAGGAATATTCTTGTGGAATCTCATTTAGTGGCGCCAGCTCTAGCAAACAATATGGTTTTCAGCCTTAGATTTGTCTTACTTTGCCAAATTTCAGTATATCTTAATGCAGCCCCACAGAAGCGAATTTGGGGCCATCTGAAGCCAATATTGCCAAATTATAAGTACTGTTATATCAGATGTAATTTTAAAACCGGTTCAGTCAGATTTAGTATGTGCCACCTTATATTCTGGCCAAATTTCAGCATTATAGACCAACATTTGGTACTGGTTTGGTGTAATTTACATGTATTTTTGACCATTTTTACAGCAATATATGGGTGAAATAATTTATTTTCAGAGATGTAATGCTCCAAATGGGCCTAATATATCCTCAATTATTGTTAAAACATATGCAAAATTAAAGAAGAGCTTCAGATTGGTTGTATAAGGATATACCTGATATTTCCTAATTTGAGGGGGGCTGAGCCTGGCCCCAAACCCCGGAAAATTGAAATTTTTAATTGGTTTCCTGAGTAAGTCAAGCCAATACAATATCAATGTCTGATATGAACTGAGTTTCCTGTGAAAATCTGAGCCAGATTGATTAAGTTTAAGTGGGGTTTTGGACTGATGTGCCATATGATCACCCCCACCGATACCTGCACTTCCAATACATGTATTTTGGACCAGTTATGTATTTCTTAAGGAATATTCTTGTGGAATCTCATTTAGTGGCGCCAGCTCTAGCAAACAATATGGTTTTCAGCCTTAGATTTGTCTTACTTTGCCAAATTTAAGTATATCTTAATGCAGCCCCACAGAAGCGAATTTGGGGCCATCTGAAGCCAATATTGCCAAATTATAAGTACTGTTATATCAGATGTAATTTTAAAACCGGTTCAGTCAGATTTAGTATGTGCCACCTTATATTCTGGCCAAATTTCAGCATTATAGACCAACATTTGGTACTGGTTTGGTGTAATTTACATGTATTTTTGACCATTTTTACAGCAATATATGGGTGAAATCATTTATTTTCAGAGATGTAATGCTCCAAATGGGCCTAATATATCCTCAATTATTGTTAAAACATATGCAAAATTAAAGAAGAGCTTCAGATTGGTTGTATAAGGATATACCTGATATTTCCTAATTTGAGGGGAGCTGAGCCTGGCCCCAAACCCCGGAAAATTGAAATTTTTAATTGGTTTCCTGAGTAAGTCAAGCCAATACAATACAATGTCTGATATGAACTGAGTTTCCTGTGAAAATCTGAGCCAGATTGATGAAGTTTAAGTGGGGTTTTGGACTGATGTGCCATATGATCACCCCCTCGATACCTGCACTTCCAATACATGTATTTTGGACCAGTTATGTATTTCTTAAGGAATATTCTTGTGGAATCTCATTTAGTGGCGCCAGCTCTAGCAAACAATATGGTTTTCAGCCTTAGATTTGTCTTACTTTGCCAAATTTAAGTATATCTTAATGCAGCCCCACAGAAGCGAATTTGGGGCCATCTGTAGCCAATATTGCCAAATTATAAGTACTGTTATATCAGATGTAATTTTAAAACCGGTTCAGTCAGATTTAGTATGTGCCACCTTATATTCTGGCCAAATTTCAGCATTATAGACCAACATTTGGTACTGGTTTGGTGTAATTTACATGTATTTTTGACTATTTTTACAGCAATATATGGGTGAAATAATTTATTTTCAGAGATGTAATGCTCCAAATGGGCCTAATATATCCTCAATTATTGTTAAAACATATGCAAAATTAAAGAAGAGCTTCAGATTGGTTGTATAAGGATATACCTGATATTTCCTAATTTGAGGGGGGCTGAGCCTGGCCCCAAATCCCGGAAAATTGAAATTTTTAATTGGTTTCCTGAGTAAGTCAAGCCAATACAATATCAATGTCTGATATGAACTGAGTTTCCTGTGAAAATCTGAGCCAGATTGATGAAGTTTAAGTGGGGTTTTGGACTGATGTGCCATATGATCACCCCCTCGATACCTGCACTTCCAATACATGTATTTTGGACCAGTTATGTATTTCTTAAGGAATATTCTTGTGGAATCTCATTTAGTGGCGCCAGCTCTAGCAAAAAAATATGGTTTTCAGCCTTAGATTTGTCTTACTTTGCCAAATTTAAGTATATCTTAATGCAGCCCCACAGAAGCGAATTTGGGACCATCTGAAGCCATTATTGCCAAATTATAAGTACTGTTATATCAGATGTAATTTTAAAACCAGTTCAGTCAGATTTAGTATGTGCCACCTTATATTCTGGCCAAATTTCAGCATTATAGACCAACATTTGGTACTGGTTTGGTGTAATTTACATGTATTTTTGACTATTTTTACAGCAATATATGGGTGAAATAATTTATTTTCAGAGATGTAATGCTCCAAATGGGCCTAATATATCCTCAATTATTGTTAAAACATATGCAAAATTAAAGAAGAGCTTCAGATTGGTTGTATAAGGATATACCTGATATTTCCTAATTTGAGGGGGGCTGAGCCTGGCCCGAAACCCCGGAAAATTGAAATTTTAATTGGTTTCCTGAGTAAGTCAAGCCAATACAATATCAATGTCTGATATAAACTGAGTTTCCTGTGAAAATCTGAGCCAGATTGATGAAGTTTAAGTGGGGTTTTTGACTGATGTGCCATATGATCACCCCCATCGATACCTGCACTTCCAATACATGTATTTTGGACCAGTTATGTATTTCTTAAGGAATATTCTTGTGGAATCTCATTTAGTGGCGCCAGCTCTAGCAAACAATATGGTTTTCAGCCTTAGATTTGTCTTACTTTGCCAAATTTAAGTATATCTTAATGCAGCCCCACAGAAGCGAATTTGGGGCCATCTGAAGCCAATATTGCTAAATTATAAGTACTGTTATATCAGATGTAATTTTAAAACCGGTTCAGTCAGATTTAGTATGTGCCACCTTATATTCTGGCCAAATTTCAGCATTATAGACCAACATTTGGTACTGGTTTGGTGTAATTTACATTTATTTGTGACTATTTTTACAGCAATATATGGGTGAAATAATTTATTTTCAGAGATGTAATGCTCCAAATGGGCCTAATATATCCTCAATTATTGTTAAAACATATGCAAAATTAAAGAAGAGCTTCAGATTGGTTGTATAAGGATATACCTGATATTTCCTAATTTGAGGGGGGCTGAGCCTGGCCCCAAATCCCGGAAAATTGAAATTTTTAATTGGTTTCCTGAGTAAGTCAAGCCAATACAATATCAATGTCTGATATGAACTGAGTTTCCTGTGAAAATCTGAGCCAGATTGATGAAGTTTAAGTGGGGTTTTGGACTGATGTGCCATATGATCACCCCCTCGATATCTGCACTTCCAATACATGTATTTTGGACCAGTTATGTATTTCTTAAGGAATATTCTTGTGGAATCTCATTTAGTGGCGCCAGCTCTAGCAAAAAAATATGGTTTTCAGCCTTAGATTTGTCTTACTTTGCCAAATTTAAGTATATCTTAATGCAGCCCCACAGAAGCGAATTTGGGGCCATCTGAAGCCAATATTGCCAAATTATAAGTACTGTTATATCAGATGTAATTTTAAAACCGGTTCAGTCAGATTTAGTATGTGCCACCTTATATTCTGGCCAAATTTCAGCATTATAGACCAACATTTGGTACTGGTTTGGTGTAATTTACATGTATTTTTGACCATTTTTACAGCAATATATGGGTGAAATAATTTATTTTCAGAGATGTAATGCTCCAAATGGGCCTAATATATCCTCAATTATTGTTAAAACATATGAAAAATTAAAGAAGAGCTTCAGATTGGTTGTATAAGGATATACCTGATATTTCCTAATTTGAGGGGGGCCGAGCCTGGCCCCAAACCCCGGAAAATTGAAATTTTTAATTGGTTTCCTGAGTAAGTCAAGCCAATACAATATCAATGTCTGATATGAACTGAGTTTCCTGTGAAAATCTGAGCCAGATTGATGAAGTTTAAGTGGGGTTTTGGACTGATGTGCCATATGATCACCCCCTCGATATCTGCACTTCCAATACATGTATTTTGGACCAGTTATGTATTTCTTAAGGAATATTCTTGTGGAATCTCATTTAGTGGCGCCAGCTCTAGCAAAAAAACATGGTTTTCAGCCTTAGATTTGTCTTACTTTGCCAAATTTAAGTATATCTTAATGCAGCCCCACAGAAGCGAATTTGGGGCCATCTGAAGCCAATATTGCCAAATTATAAGTACTGTTATATCAGATGTAATTTTAAAACCGGTTCAGTCAGATTTAGTATGTGCCACCTTATATTCTGGCCAAATTTCAGCATTATAGACCAACATTTGGTACTGGTTTGGTGTAATTTACATGTATTTTTGACCATTTTTACAGCAATATATGGGTGAAATAATTTATTTTCAGAGATGTAATGCTCCAAATGGGCCTAATATATCCTCAATTATTGTTAAAACATATGAAAAATTAAAGAAGAGCTTCAGATTGGTTGTATAAGGATATACCTGATATTTCCTAATTTGAGGGGGGCCGAGCCTGGCCCCAAACCCCGGAAAATTGAAATTTTTAATTGGTTTCCTGAGTAAGTCAAGCCAATACAATATCAATGTCTGATATGAACTGAGTTTCCTGTGAAAATCTGAGCCAGATTGATGAAGTTTAAGTGGGGTTTTGGACTGATGTGCCATATGATCACCCCCTCGATACCTGCACTTCCAATACATGTATTTTGGACCAGTTATGTATTTCTTAAGGAATATTCTTGTGGAATCTCATTTAGTGGCGCCAGCTCTAGCAAACAATATGGTTTTCAGCCTTAGATTTGTCTTACTTTGCCAAATTTAAGTATATCTTAATGCAGCCCCACAGAAGCGAATTTGGGGCCATCTGAAGCCAATATTGCTAAATTATAAGTACTGTTATATCAGATGTAATTTTAAAACCGGTTCAGTCAGATTTAGTATGTGCCACCTTATATTCTGGCCAAATTTCAGCATTATAGACCAACATTTGGTACTGGTTTGGTGTAATTTACATTTATTTGTGACTATTTTTACAGCAATATATGGGTGAAATAATTTATTTTCAGAGATGTAATGCTCCAAATGGGCCTAATATATCCTCAATTATTGTTAAAACATATGCAAAATTAAAGAAGAGCTTCAGATTGGTTGTATAAGGATATACCTGATATTTCCTAATTTGAGGGGGGCTGAGCCTGGCCCCAAATCCCGGAAAATTGAAATTTTTAATTGGTTTCCTGAGTAAGTCAAGCCAATACAATATCAATGTCTGATATGAACTGAGTTTCCTGTGAAAATCTGAGCCAGATTGATGAAGTTTAAGTGGGGTTTTGGACTGATGTGCCATATGATCACCCCCTCGATATCTGCACTTCCAATACATGTATTTTGGACCAGTTATGTATTTCTTAAGGAATATTCTTGTGGAATCTCATTTAGTGGCGCCAGCTCTAGCAAAAAAATATGGTTTTCAGCCTTAGATTTGTCTTACTTTGCCAAATTTAAGTATATCTTAATGCAGCCCCACAGAAGCGAATTTGGGGCCATCTGAAGCCAATATTGCCAAATTATAAGTACTGTTATATCAGATGTAATTTTAAAACCGGTTCAGTCAGATTTAGTATGTGCCACCTTATATTCTGGCCAAATTTCAGCATTATAGACCAACATTTGGTACTGGTTTGGTGTAATTTACATGTATTTTTGACCATTTTTACAGCAATATATGGGTGAAATAATTTATTTTCAGAGATGTAATGCTCCAAATGGGCCTAATATATCCTCAATTATTGTTAAAACATATGAAAAATTAAAGAAGAGCTTCAGATTGGTTGTATAAGGATATACCTGATATTTCCTAATTTGAGGGGGGCCGAGCCTGGCCCCAAACCCCGGAAAATTGAAATTTTTAATTGGTTTCCTGAGTAAGTCAAGCCAATACAATATCAATGTCTGATATGAACTGAGTTTCCTGTGAAAATCTGAGCCAGATTGATGAAGTTTAAGTGGGGTTTTGGACTGATGTGCCATATGATCACCCCCTCGATATCTGCACTTCCAATACATGTATTTTGGACCAGTTATGTATTTCTTAAGGAATATTCTTGTGGAATCTCATTTAGTGGCGCCAGCTCTAGCAAAAAAACATGGTTTTCAGCCTTAGATTTGTCTTACTTTGCCAAATTTAAGTATATCTTAATGCAGCCCCACAGAAGCGAATTTGGGGCCATCTGAAGCCAATATTGCCAAATTATAAGTACTGTTATATCAGATGTAATTTTAAAACCGGTTCAGTCAGATTTAGTATGTGCCACCTTATATTCTGGCCAAATTTCAGCATTATAGACCAACATTTGGTACTGGTTTGGTGTAATTTACATGTATTTTTGACCATTTTTACAGCAATATATGGGTGAAATAATTTATTTTCAGAGATGTAATGCTCCAAATGGGCCTAATATATCCTCAATTATTGTTAAAACATATGAAAAATTAAAGAAGAGCTTCAGATTGGTTGTATAAGGATATACCTGATATTTCCTAATTTGAGGGGGGCCGAGCCTGGCCCCAAACCCCGGAAAATTGAAATTTTTAATTGGTTTCCTGAGTAAGTCAAGCCAATACAATATCAATGTCTGATATGAACTGAGTTTCCTGTGAAAATCTGAGCCAGATTGATGAAGTTTAAGTGGGGTTTTGGACTGATGTGCCATATGATCACCCCCTCGATACCTGCACTTCCAATACATGTATTTTGGACCAGTTATGTATTTCTTAAGGAATATTCTTGTGGAATCTCATTTAGTGGCGCCAGCTCTAGCAAACAATATGGTTTTCAGCCTTAGATTTGTCTTACTTTACCAAATTTAAGTATATCTTAATGCAGCCCCACAGAAGCGAATTTGGGGCCATCTGAAGCCAATATTGCTAAATTATAAGTACTGTTATATCAGATGTAATTTTAAAACCGGTTCAGTCAGATTTAGTATGTGCCACCTTATATTCTGGCCAAATTTCAGCATTATAGACCAACATTTGGTACTGGTTTGGTGTAATTTACATTTATTTGTGACTATTTTTACAGCAATATATGGGTGAAATAATTTATTTTCAGAGATGTAATGCTCCAAATGGGCCTAATATATCCTCAATTATTGTTAAAACATATGAAAAATTAAAGAAGAGCTTCAGATTGGTTGTATAAGGATATACCTGATATTTCCTAATTTGAGGGGGGCTGAGCCTGGCCCTAAACCCCGGAAAATTGAAATTTTTAATTGGTTTCCTGAGTAAGTCAAGCCAATACAATATCAATGTCTGATATAAACTGAGTTTCCTGTGAAAATCTGAGCCAGATTGATAAAGTTTAAGTGGGGTTTTGGACTGATGTGCCATATGATCACCCCCATCGATACCTGCACTTCCAATACATGTATTTTGGACCAGTTATGTATTTCTTAAGGAATATTCTTGTGGAATCTCATTTAGTGGCGCCAGCTCTAGCAAACAATATGGTTTTCAGCCTTAGATTTGTCTTACCTTGCCAAATTTAAGTATATCTTAATGCAGCCCCACAGAAGCGAATTTGGGGCCATCTGAAGCCAATATTGCAAAATTATAAGTACTGTTATATCAGATGTAATTTTAAAACCGGTTCAGTCAGATTTAGTATGTGCCACCTTATATTCTGGCCAAATTTCAGCATTATAGACCAACATTTGGTACTGGTTTGGTGTAATTTACATGTATTTTTGACCATTTTTACAGCAATATATGGGTGAAATAATTTATTTTCAGAGATGTAATGCTCCAAATGGGCCTAATATATCCTCAATTATTATTAAAACATATGAAAAATTAAAGAAGAGCTTCAGATTGGTTGTATAAGGATATACCTGATATTTCCTAATTTGAGGGGGGCTGAGCCTGGCCCCAAACCCCGGAAAATTGAAATTTTTAATTGGTTTCCTGAGTAAGTCAAGCCAATACAATATCAATGTCTGATATGAACTGAGTTTCCTGTGAAAATCTGAGCCAGATTGATTAAGTTTAAGTGGGGTTTTGGACTGATGTGCCATATGATCACCCCCACCGATACCTGCACTTCCAATACATGTATTTTGGACCAGTTATGTATTTCTTAAGGAATATTCTTGTGGAATCTCATTTAGTGGCGCCAGCTCTAGCAAACAATATGGTTTTCAGCCTTAGATTTGTCTTACTTTGCCAAATTTAAGTATATCTTAATGCAGCCCCACAGAAGCGAATTTGGGGCCATCTGAAGCCAATATTGCCAAATTATAAGTACTGTTATATCAGATGTAATTTTAAAACCGGTTCAGTCAGATTTAGTATGTGCCACCTTATATTCTGGCCAAATTTCAGCATTATAGACCAACATTTGGTACTGGTTTGGTGTAATTTACATGTATTTTTGACCATTTTTACAGCAATATATGGGTGAAATAATTTATTTTCAGAGATGTAATGCTCCAAATGGGCCTAATATATCCTCAATTATTGTTAAAACATATGCAAAATTAAAGAAGAGCTTCAGATTGGTTGTATAAGGATATACCTGATATTTCCTAATTTGAGGGGGGCTGAGCCTGGCCCCAAATCCCGGAAAATTGAAATTTTTAATTGGTTTCCTGAGTAAGTCAAGCCAATACAATATCAATGTCTGATATGAACTGAGTTTCCTGTGAAAATCTGAGCCAGATTGATGAAGTTTAAGTGGGGTTTTGGACTGATGTGCCATATGATCACCCCCATCGATACCTGCACTTCCAATACATGTATTTTGGACCAGTTATGTATTTCTTAAGGAATATTCTTGTGGAATCTCATTTAGTGGCGCCAGCTCTAGCAAACAATATGGTTTTCAGCCTTAGATTTGTCTTACCTTGCCAAATTTAAGTATATCTTAATGCAGCCCCACAGAAGCGAATTTGGGGCCATCTGAAGCCAATATTGCCAAATTATAAGTACTGTTATATCAGATGTAATTTTAAAACCGGTTCAGTCAGATTTAGTATGTGCCACCTTATATTCTGGCCAAATTTCAGCATTATAGACCAACATTTGGTACTGGTTTGGTGTAATTTACATGTATTTTTGACCATTTTTACAGCAATATATGGGTGAAATAATTTATTTTCAGAGATGTAATGCTCCAAATGGGCCTAATATATCCTCAATTATTGTTAAAACATATGCAAAATTAAAGAAGAGCTTCAGATTGGTTGTATAAGGATATACCTGATATTTCCTAATTTGAGGGGGGCTGAGCCTGGCCCCAAACCCCGGAAAATTGAAATTTTTAATTGGTTTCCTGAGTAAGTCAAGCCAATACAATATCAATGTCTGATATGAACTGAGTTTCCTGTGAAAATCTGAGCCAGATTGATTAAGTTTAAGTGGGGTTTTGGACTGATGTGCCATATGATCACCCCCACCGATACCTGCACTTCCAATACATGTATTTTGGACCAGTTATGTATTTCTTAAGGAATATTCTTGTGGAATCTCATTTAGTGGCGCCAGCTCTAGCAAACAATATGGTTTTCAGCCTTAGATTTGTCTTACTTTGCCAAATTTAAGTATATCTTAATGCAGCCCCACAGAAGCGAATTTGGGGCCATCTGAAGCCAATATTGCCAAATTATAAGTACTGTTATATCAGATGTAATTTTAAAACCGGTTCAGTCAGATTTAGTATGTGCCACCTTATATTCTGGCCAAATTTCAGCATTATAGACCAACATTTGGTACTGGTTTGGTGTAATTTACATGTATTTTTGACCATTTTTACAGCAATATATGGGTGAAATAATTTATTTTCAGAGATGTAATGCTCCAAATGGGCCTAATATATCCTCAATTATTGTTAAAACATATGCAAAATTAAAGAAGAGCTTCAGATTGGTTGTATAAGGATATACCTGATATTTCCTAATTTGAGGGGGGCTGAGCCTGGCCCCAAATCCCGGAAAATTGAAATTTTTAATTGGTTTCCTGAGTAAGTCAAGCCAATACAATATCAATGTCTGATATGAACTGAGTTTCCTGTGAAAATCTGAGCCAGATTGATGAAGTTTAAGTGGGGTTTTGGACTGATGTGCCATATGATCACCCCCATCGATACCTGCACTTCCAATACATGTATTTTGGACCAGTTATGTATTTCTTAAGGAATATTCTTGTGGAATCTCATTTAGTGGCGCCAGCTCTAGCAAACAATATGGTTTTCAGCCTTAGATTTGTCTTACTTTGCCAAATTTAAGTATATCTTAATGCAGCCCCACAGAAGCGAATTTGGGGCCATCTGAAGCCAATATTGCCAAATTATAAGTACTGTTATATCAGATGTAATTTTAAAACCGGTTCAGTCAGATTTAGTATGTGCCACCTTATATTCTGGCCAAATTTCAGCATTATAGACCAACATTTGGTACTCTTGTGGTGTAATTTACATGTATTTTTGACCATTTTTACAGCAATATATGGGTGAAATAATTTATTTTCAGAGATGTAATGCTCCAAATGGGCCTAATATATCCTCAATTATTGTTAAAACATATGCAAAATTAAAGAAGAGCTTCAGATTGGTTGTATAAGGATATACCTGATATTTCCTAATTTGAGGGGGGCTGAGCCTGGCCCCAAACCCCGGAAAATTGAAATTTTTAATTGGTTTCCTGAGTAAGTCAAGCCAATACAATATCAATGTCTGATATGAACTGAGTTTCCTGTGAAAATCTGAGCCAGATTGATGAAGTTTAAGTGGGGTTTTGGACTGATGTGCCATATGATCACCCCCTCGATACCTGTACAGTCCCCCCAGTGACCCCCCCAAAGACAGCCAGACAACAGACAGAGGGAAATAATATTTAATATACAATAACAAGTAATATGATATACAATTACTAAAACTACAGTCTTTATACATGCCCATGAAAATACACAAGTGTTAAACATTCACGTTGGATTGAGGTTTACTATAAGAACCATAATTTCATACACAACATCTTTCCAGAAAAATATGAATATATAAGATCAATACAGAAATGATCCAAAAGTACATGATAATTTTGAGTTACATATGTGAAAATATCTAACCATAAATATAAATACATCAGACAGATACATAATCCACATTTGATAAATACGTGATCCAAAATGAATACATGAACATTTCTGGAATTACATATGTTGGAATAAATTACCAAATATAATCTGAATCAATAGAATCACTAAAGTTTATGTTACATCCGAGAGAAATGAATTTACACCTAAGAGTAACCCAGATCACCCAGGTAAACTGAACTGAAAAAGTACCCAAAAAACACTAACCACTCCGGGTGACCCAGGTAGATTGATGACAAATGATATGAATGTATCGAAATTTTTTTGAAGAGGAGTACATTATAGGACATAAAAATTATTGAAGGGGACATTATAAAAGTACCTCCTACATCAGTTAAAACACGTAAAAATAGACTAAGAATATAAAATGACACATAAAAGCAAGACTGTAAAGTTTAATGTATAAAATAATGCCACCTAAAAATAAAACTGTCTCTCATCTGATCAACAAGGTGGAGGCATTTTTTAACTTTTTACACCTGGATAACAGATGAATGGGGCCTGAATCAGGTGGTTGACTGCCTATGCATGTGGTAACATGAAGTATGAATCATGGGGAGGGAAGGGTGGGTAACAAAATATTCTCGACTTAACAGTTCTGGCTCCAGAAATTTTATGACCACAACTGAGCAAGAACACCTTAGCATCATTAGCCCAGCCAATCAGGGGTCAGGACACAACTTCCTAGAATCGACTTCTACTTGACCTCATGAATATTCATGAGAGAATTCCCGCCTTTGGCACTTTCCCAAGAACCCCCAATAATTTTAAACCAAATCAGGACATCACCAGGGATATGGTGATTACTAAGACATGACCCTCTAGTCTGGTACCCGACCAAGACCAAGAGGAGGGTCAGATTGACTGACCCCCCGAGTGCCTAAACACTCAGGAAGACAGTCCCCCAGTGACCCCCCCCAAAGACAGCCAGACAACAGACAGAGGGTAATAATATTTAATATACAATAACAAGTAATATGATATACAATTACTAAAACTACAGTCTTTATACATGCCCATGAAAATACACAAGTGTTAAACATTCACGTTGGATTAAGGTTTACTATAAGAACCATAATTTCATACACAACATCTTTCCAGAAAAATATGAATATATAAGATCAATACAGAAATGATCCAAAAGTACATGATAATTTTGAGTTACATATGTGAAAATATCTAACCATAAATATAAATACATCAGACAGATACATAATCCACATTTGATAAATACGTGATCCAAAATGAATACATGAACATTTCTGGAATTACATATGTTGGAATAAATTACCAAATATAATCTGAATCAATAGAATCACTAAAGTTTATGTTACATCCGAGAGAAATGAATTTACACCTAAGAGTAACCCAGATCACCCAAGTAAACTGAACTGAAAAAAGTACCCAAAAAACACTAACCACTCCGGGTGACCCAGGTAGATTGATGACAAATGATATGAATGTATCGAAAATTTTTTGAAGAGGAGTACATTATAGGACATAAAAATTATTGAAGGGGACAATATAAAAGTACCTCAAACCCAAACAAGCATCATAGCAATACGTGTAGGAATATTTTACATGGAATACAGGCGGGAAAAAGTAGTTGCTGCTTGAGAAGCATTATCTGGATTCGAGTGTATGTAAGACCAGACACAGTCCGAAGACCAAGTTCCTTGGAACTTGATTTGTTGCAGGGGAACATGGCTGGCAAAAGCTAATGAAGCTCCAGATTTCCGAAAGGAGTGAAAAGTGAAATAATGAGGGGGGTAGCCTAATTTAGTATTGAGATAGCTCAAAGTCTTTCTGACCTTGGAATCAATAAGAACTTTCCAGCCTGAGGGGTATTTGTATTGAAATAAGGGTTGATTTTTTTCAGGAAAGTACATGGTTAATAGCTTCTTAATTGCTTTAATTGGACAGATTTTAGCTTTACCTAGTCCAGGCAATGAAATAATTTTTACTTTGTCACGAGACTGAATGGTTTTTGACCATTTGAGAAGAACTTTTAGAATATTGTTATGGAAAAAAATATCACCTGCAGATAAGTGCCTGGTGAAGTCATAAGAGTCTAATGAGTGAGGGCAGAGGTTTGAGAGGCGGAAGAACCCGAAGAAGGCCATAAGGAATAATGCCTTGAAGACTTGACCCATGTATAATTCATCACAGCAAGCCACCAGGGCATAAAGGTCCTCAATACTGATGATATTGCACCTAGATATGTTAAGGGGTCTATTTATTCTGAGGGACTTGACATAATAATAGATTCTTCTGCTTTCTAGACATTTGGTAGGAAGGCCATAAATTACAAATTTTGCTTTAATAGCAGACACATAGTTGCTCAACATGTTAGGAGAAACACCATTTTCATTTAGACATTCTAAAAATGCAAGCAAAACTTTTACATTGACACTTGACATCAAAATACCCATGTGACAACAGAAGGCCACGAAGACCCTGAACACTGACGAGTAGGCAGCCTGTGTGCTTGGCCTGAAGGCAGAATTCAATCTTGACAACGCTTTCTCTGTTAGACCTTTTATTCTGGAGCGACCTACAACAAAGTATAGCATCAGTTAAATATCATTATTAAGGTCAAGGTGACCTAATGACACATGTTGCCACTGGGCATTGGGAACCAGACTATGCAATTTTTTATCATTGTCTACACACTGAGTCCACCTGGACAATAAATCAGCTGTTACATTAGTCTTACCAGCAATATGCACAAACTGAAAGTCTATGTCATGACTTGCAGACCACAACCATATGTTTCTGGCACAGGCAGCCATATAAGGGTCTTTGGTCCTGCCTGATTGCAACACACATACAACAGCCATGTTGTCACAAAAAATCTTTACTCTTTTACTCTTCCAGTATGCCCCAAGCAGTTTGACAGCAACCAATATGTTGATCATTTCCAAATGAACAATGTCTAGGTTTTGATACCCTAGGGGAATAGAGAGATGGTACACTAAGTTGTTGAAGACCCCTCCTAACCCTTGTAAACATGCATCAAGATGCACTTGAAAATCAACTGGTCTATGGTCATAAAGGGAGACGCCATTAAACTTTGGAAGAAAAGTTTGAAACCATCTGAGGTCTCTGTGAAAATTATGGTCAAGAGTGATACGAGTATGACCATGAGCATTTCTAAGGACTTGCAACATACGGTTTAGGAATATCCTGGCGGGTTTTACACACTTGTGAATGTACAAGAGATTTCCTAGTAGGGACTGAAGTTGTCTTTTTGTACATTGTTTTTTCCCGGTCCATTCATGAACCATTTCAGTAATTTTTTGCAATTTTTCCTCAGGGATGGAGACAGATCCTGTCACAGTGTCAATTTCAATGCCCAAGCATGTAACCTTGGTACTAGGGGGTACTAGTTTTTTACTGCTGATGGTGAGACCCAGACGACCCAGTAATTGGTACAGAAAATCATAGGAAGCCCTAGCTTCAGACGGGACGCCGAACCCCACATAATCATCAATGTACCCCACTATTTTGTGGCCATTCTGACGCATGATATGACGCACAGCATCGCTGCAACGCTGAAAAATTTGGGAACCATGCTTTGTCCCAAAAGGTACGCAAGTGTAAACGTGACGCCAGGAGAGCCCTAGAAGGTCATAATCCAATGGATCCACTTTTATGTGTCTAAAGGCTCTTGAGATATCTATTTTGTATAAGTGACAACCTTTTCCTAAAGCTTTTAATTGATCTGTGATGTGGTCAATAGTGGGGAGGGTGAGAAGAAAGTCAGTCCTAAATATGAAGTTTTATCTATGCCTGCATTGACAGATTGACCTAAAGGCCAACTGAGGTCAACAATGACCCTGTGATTGTCAGAATTAGGTTTTTCTCTGGTTAAAAACGGTGAGATGTGACCTCCAGGGCAAGGATGATTTTCAAAAGGGCCAACAATAGCTTTGTGCTGCAATTCTTCAGTCAGATACGCCTCAATGTCCCCAGGATACTCAGTGGCTGACTTGTGATTTGAACCCACCCACTGTAGGGGTGAACCCCGATTAAAATCCAATGGAAACCCAAAATATAACAGGTCAATGAGCTGGGAATCCCAATAACCGACTAATTCTTTTTTCCATTGATCTAAGTTTAGTTGAGAGTCGACTTTTAGTCTTGCACCCAAATAATTGGGTTTGTTGTACTGTTTGACAATTTTGTGGGCAGTGATGGGACAATAATTCTCCATGGTGTTTATTTCAGTGCTACCTGACAAACGGAAATCACCCAGTGGGATAAAGCCAAAGTTGAAATCAGCTTGACTTTTCCAAAGCTCATGTGTTATTACATTGCAAGCCGGGACTGATTTACCTTCATGACAAGATTTTATCAGTATAGAACTAAAATACTTATCATCGAGTCCATTGATGTCATACACCTTCATGTTTTCATTATCCCTATCAGTAACACACGTTTCTTCATGCACAGCATTTGTACTATGATCATATACAGTGTTTACCATGCGTGGTTCAGTATTGGGTTCACTATGCTTGTCAATATTACTGCCAGAGCGAGGCCGTGAATTTGTGTTAAACAAGTATGTCTTTCCAGAGGCGCAGCCCTTTACTCCATCAGCATATAATCTACCCGCAATGAGAGCATTACTTGCGTGACTGTTTGAGGAGACGCCGCCATCTTGGGCAAAACTGCTAACTGCAGTGTCCTGCTTGTGACTGTTTTTACACCAACTTAATACTCTTTGCTTTGGCATGCGTAGCAGAGTTTCAACCTCTGAAGATTTGAACCGAGAATTTGTCACATATCTAGTATTGTGTTTTGTTTTAAGTGGGAGTACTCTCACCTTTGCAGTACTTTTTGTACTTTTTCGAACACAGGTAACAAGATCATTAGATTTATAGCTGCCACTGAAAACAAGATTCTCAGTGCAGCTTTTTACTCGTTTTTTGAACTCTTTTTTGCTCTGCAATCTTTCTCAGCATGGTTAAGTTGCTTGCCATTTTCTAAGCAATGAGCACATATGTGCCTATGAAGTCTACCATTAGTCTCATGATCTTTACTATGACTACATGTACCTGACTGAGAAAACTTGCAAAAGCAGGGACGCTTGTTGCCAGAATCATTACTTCTACCAAAAAACCTTGAACTTGTGACATGTTTTTGAGCATGAGCCCTTCTTATTCGGTCAATTCGACCAGTATCACTCCAAGTTACAGCCCCCCTTTCCATTTCACATAATAAAATGGCATGTGAGGCCTTGGCCCCCTGCCAACTGAAATCAGTGGTATCTTCCATCAAATCAGAAAGATAGGTGAGCATGATTTCCCTAGTTTTTTGAGATTTTTCATCCAGAATGTTTCTGGCAAAGCCCTGGACCCATTGTGACCACGTAAGCTGGTCATATGACAACCTTTGTTTGGTAGTACCACCTAAGATAGAATCATGGGGCCAAGCTACTTTTTTACTCACAATACAATCAACATTGCCCCCTCTTTTTGACTTTAACTTATGTTTTTGGTTACCTTGAACGAAAGAACATTCTTCCAGCTCACGTAGTCTGGAATCTACTTGTTGTTGAATGTCTTTACTCGATTTTAACATACTGAGACTAGGCACCAAAGATTCATCAGAAGAAGAGTCACTTTCTTGAACAGGTGATGACTTACTAGCCAAAGAAAGACTACTTATCTTTTTCTGTTTCGCAGAATGTTGTTTCACTTGAGCTACTTCATCTTCCATATGATCAAGCCTTGAGTTGACCTTTTCCAGCTGTTCCAAAATCTTTGTCTGCACATCTGACGCCTTTTCAGAGCTCTGACACTTGACAGGTGACACTGGAGTTGAACTGTGACCTTGCCCTTCGTCCACATCATCAGCCAGTAGATATTTGCATTTTTTCCAGTTGGAGGAGCATGCCTTCCAAGACACTTGCTGCATTTGGATTTTGTACTGGGCATTTTCAAGCCCTATTAATTTATAGTCAATGTCCTAAGAATCTGGAAATATAAAGAGGAACCGTGCGCTGTATAAACTATCTTATGCCTGCTTTAACTCGAGGTAAATTGTGAATAAATATCAAATCTCAGCCAATATGGCATGCAAGAATAACAAGGTTAGACCGTCCCTCATGTGGCAGAAAAACAGGCTTAAGGTTGTCTATACAGCGCCCAGGTAGTCAAGAAACAACTAGTTTCAAGACTGGAAACAACAGATGAAGTTCAGGCACAAATCCACTATGATATTAGCAAGTCCATAGTTCAATCATATCATGACACAGCACAGCCACTAAAATGTTTCTTATTAAAAACAAGTGATTCTAAAATAACTAAAACACATAAAAACGTAGATAAAAAAAAAGGTTTCCAATCAGATATAACAACATGGGAGCCAACAAAATATTCTCGACTTAACAGTTCTGGCTCCAGAAATTTTATGACCACAACTGAGCAAGAACACCTTAGCATCATTAGCCCAGCCAATCAGGGGTCAGGACACAACTTCCTAGAATCGACTTCTACTTGACCTCATGAATATTCATGAGAGAATTCCCGCCTTTGGCACTTTCTCAAGAACCCCCAATAATTTTAAACCAAATCAGGACATCACCAGGGATATGGTGATTACTAAGACATGACCCTCTAGTCTGGTACCCGACCAAGACCAAGAGGAGGGTCAGAGGGACTGACCCCCAGAGTGCCTAAACACTCAGGAAGACTTCCAATACATGTATTTTGGACCAGTTATGTATTTCTTAAGGAATATTCTTGTGGAATCTCATTTAGTGGCGCCAGCTCTAGCAAAAAAATATGGTTTTCAGCCGTAGATTTGTCTTACTTTGCCAAATTTAAGTATATCTTAATGCAGCCCCACAGAAGCGAATTTGGGGCCATCTGAAGCCATTATTGCCAAATTATAAGTACTGTTATATCAGATGTAATTTTAAAACCGGTTCAGTCAGATTTAGTATGTGCCACCTTATATTCTGGCCAAATTTCAGCATTATAGACCAACATTTGGTACTGGTTTGGTGTAATTTACATGTATTTTTGACTATTTTTACAGCAATATATGGGTGAAATAATTTATTTTCAGAGATGTAATGCTCCAAATGGGCCTAATATATCCTCAATTATTGTTAAAACATATGCAAAATTAAAGAAGAGCTTCAGATTGGTTGTATAAGGATATACCTGATATTTCCTAATTTGAGGGGGGCTGAGCCTGGCCCCAAACCCCGGAAAATTGAAATTTTAATTGGTTTCCTGAGTAAGTCAAGCCAATACAATATCAATGTCTGATATGAACTGAGTTTCCTGTGAAAATCTGAGCCAGATTGATGAAGTTTAAGTGGGGTTTTGGACTGATGTGCCATATGATCACCCCCATCGATACCTGCACTTCCAATACATGTATTTTGGACCAGATATGTATTTCTTAAGGAATATTCTTGTGGAATCTGATTTAGTGGCGCCAGCTCTAGCAAACAATATGGTTTTCAGCCTTAGATTTGTCTTACTTTGCCAAATTTAAGTATATCTTAATGCAGCCCCACAGAAGCGAATTTGGGGCCATCTGAAGCCAATATTGCCAAATTATAAGTACTGTTATATCAGATGTAATTTTAAAACCGGTTCAGTCAGATTTAGTATGTGCCACCTTATATTCTGGCCAAATTTCAGCATTATAGACCAACATTTGGTACTGGTGTGGTGTAATTTACATGTATTTTTGACTATTTTTACAGCAATATATGGGTGAAATAATTTATTTTCAGAGATGTAATGCTCCAAATGGGCCTAATATATCCTCAATTATTGTTAAAACATATGCAAAATTAAAGAAGAGCTTCAGATTGGTTGTATAAGGATATACCTGATATTTCCTAATTTGAGGGGGGCTGAGCCTGGCCCCAAATCCCGGAAAATTGAAATTTTTAATTGGTTTCCTGAGTAAGTCAAGCCAATACAATATCAATGTCTGATATGAACTGAGTTTCCTGTGAAAATCTGAGCCAGATTGCTGAAGTTTAAGTGGGGTTTTGGACTGATGTGCCATATGATCACCCCGTCGATACCTGCACTTCCAATACATTTATTTTGGACCAGTTATGTATTTCTTAAGGAATATTCTTGTGGAATCTCATTTAGTGGCGCCAGCTCTAGCAAACAATATGGTTTTCAGCCTTAGATTTGTCTTACTTTGCCAAATTTAAGTATATCTTAATGCAGCCCCACAGAAGCGAATTTGGGGCCATCTGAAGCCATTATTGCCAAATTATAAGTACTGTTATATCAGATGTAATTTTAAAACCGGTTCAGTCAGATTTAGTATGTGCCACCTTATATTCTGGCCAAATTTCAGCATTATAGACCAACATTTGGTACTGGTTTGGTGTAATTTACATGTATTTTTGACTATTTTTACAGCAATATATGGGTGAAATAATTTATTTTCAGAGATGTAATGCTCCAAATGGGCCTAATATATCCTCAATTATTCTTAAAACATATGCAAAATTAAAGAAGAGCTTCAGATTGGTTGTATAAGGATATACCTGATATTTCCTAATTTGAGGGGGCCTGAGCCTGGCCCCAAACCCCGGAAAATTGAAATTTTTAATTGGTTTCCTGAGTAAGTCAAGCCAATACAATATCAATGTCTGATATGAACTGAGTTTCCTGTGAAAATCTGAGCCAGATTGATGAAGTTTAAGTGGGGTTTTGGACTGATGTGCCATATGATCACCCCCATCGATACCTGCACTTCCAATACATGTATTTTGGACCAGTTATGTATTTCTTAAGGAATATTCTTGTGGAATCTCATTTAGTGGCGCCAGCTCTAGCAAACAATATGGTTTTCAGCCTTAGATTTGTCTTACTTTGCCAAATTTAAGTATATCTTAATGCAGCCCCACAGAAGCGAATTTGGGGCCATCTGAAGCCAATATTGCCAAATTATAAGTACTGTTATATCAGATGTAAATTTAAAACCGGTTCAGTCAGATTTAGTATGTGCCACCTTATATTCTGGCCAAATTTCAGCATTATAGACCAACATTTGGTACTGGTTTGGTGTAATTTACATGTATTTTTGACTATTTTTACAGCAATATATGGGTGAAATAATTTATTTTCAGAGATGTAATGCTCCAAATGGGCCTAATATATCCTCAATTATTGTTAAAACATATGCAAAATTAAAGAAGAGCTTCAGATTGGTTGTATAAGGATATACCTGATATTTCCTAATTTGAGGGGGGCTGAGCCTGGCCCCAAATCCCGGAAAATTGAAATTTTTAATTGGTTTCCTGAGTAAGTCAAGCCAATACAATATCAATGTCTGATATGAATTGAGTTTCCTGTGAAAATCTGAGCCAGATTGCTGAAGTTTAAGTGGGGTTTTGGACTGATGTGCCATATGATCACCCCCTCGATACCTGCACTTCCAATACATGTATTTTGGACCAGTTATGTATTTCTTAAGGAATATTCTTGTGGAATCTCATTTAGTGGCGCCAGCTCTAGCAAAAAAATATGGTTTTCAGCCGTAGATTTGTCTTACTTTGCCAAATTTAAGTATATCTTAATGCAGCCCCACAGAAGCGAATTTGGGGCCATCTGAAGCCATTATTGCCAAATTATAAGTACTGTTATATCAGATGTAATTTTAAAACCGGTTCAGTCAGATTTAGTATGTGCCACCTTATATTCTGGCCAAATTTCAACATTATAGACTAACATTTGGTACTGGTTTGGTGTAATTTACATGTATTTTTGACTATTTTTACAGCAATATATGGGTGAAATAATTTATTTTCAGAGATGTAATGCTCCAAATGGGCCTAATATATCCTCAATTATTGTTAAAACATATGCAAAATTAAAGAAGAGCTTCAGATTGGTTGTATAAGGATATACCTGATATTTCCTAATTTGAGGGGGCCTGAGCCTGGCCCCCAAACCCCGGAAAATTGAAATTTTTAATTGGTTTCCTGAGTAAGTCAAGCCAATACAATATCAATGTCTGATATGAACTGAGTTTCCTGTGAAAATCTGAGCCAGATTGATGAAGTTTAAGTGGGGTTTTGGACTGATGTGCCATATGATCACCCCCATCGATACCTGCACTTCCAATACATGTATTTTGGACCAGTTATGTATTTCTTAAGGAATATTCTTGTGGAATCTCATTTAGTGGCGCCAGCTCTAGCAAACAATATGGTTTTCAGCCTTAGATTTGTCTTACTTTGCCAAATTTAAGTATATCTTAATGCAGCCCCACAGAAGCGAATTTGGGGCCATCTGAAGCCAATATTGCCAAATTATAAGTACTGTTATATCAGATGTAAATTTAAAACCGGTTCAGTCAGATTTAGTATGTGCCACCTTATATTCTGGCCAAATTTCAGCATTATAGACCAACATTTGGTACTGGTTTGGTGTAATTTACATGTATTTTTGACTATTTTTACAGCAATATATGGGTGAAATAATTTATTTTCAGAGATGTAATGCTCCAAATGGGCCTAATATATCCTCAATTATTGTTAAAACATATGCAAAATTAAAGAAGAGCTTCAGATTGGTTGTATAAGGATATACCTGATATTTCCTAATTTGAGGGGGGCTGAGCCTGGCCCCAAACCCCGGAAAATTGAAATTTTTAATTGGTTTCCTGAGTAAGTCAAGCCAATACAATATCAGTGTCTGATATAAACTGAGGTTCCTGTGAAAATCTGAGCCAGATTGCTAAAGTTTAAGTGGGGTTTTGGACTGATGTGCCATATGATCACCCCCATCGATACCTGCACTTCCAATACATGTATTTTGGACCAGTTATGTATTTCTTAAGGAATATTCTTGTGGAATCTCATTTAGTGGCGCCAGCTCTAGCAAACAATATGGTTTTCAGCCTTAGATTTGTCTTACTTTGCCAAATTTAAGTATATCTTAATGCAGCCCCACAGAAGCGAATTTGGGGCCATTTGAAGCCAATATTGCCAAATTATAAGTACTGTTATATCAGATGTAATTTTAAAACCGGTTCAGTCAGATTTAGTATGTGCCACCTTATATTCTGGCCAAATTTCAGCATTATAGACCAACATTTGGTACTGGTTTGGTGTAATTTACATGTATTTTTGACCATTTTTACAGCAATATATGGGTGAAATAATTTATTTTCAGAAATGTAATGCTCCAAATGGGCCTAATATATCCTCAATTATTGTTAAAACATATGCAAAATTAAAGAAGAGCTTCAGATTGGTTTTATAAGGATATACCTGATATTTCCTAATTTGAGGGGGGCTGAGCCTGGCCCCAAATCCCGGAAAATTGAAATTTTTAATTGGTTTCCTGAGTAAGTCAAGCCAATACAATATCAATGTCTGATATGAACTGAGTTTCCTGTGAAAATCTGAGCCAGATTGCTGAAGTTTAAGTGGGGTTTTGGACTGATGTGCCATATGATCACCCCCTCGATACCTGCACTTCCAATACATGTATTTTGGACCAGTTATGTATTTCTTAAGGAATATTCTTGTGGAATCTCATTTAGTGGGGCCAGCTCTAGCAAAAAAATATGGTTTTCAGCCGTAGATTTGTCTTACTTTGCCAAATTTAAGTATATCTTAATGCAGCCCCACAGAAGCGAATTTAGGGCCATCTGAAGCCATTATTGCCAAATTATGAGTACTGTTATATCAGATGTAATTTTAAAACCGGTTCAGTCAGATTTAGTATGTGCCACCTTATATTCTGGCCAAATTTCAGCATTATAGACCAACATTTGGTACTGGTTTGGTGTAATTTACATGTATTTTTGACTATTTTTACAGCAATATATGGGTGAAATAATTTATTTTCAGAGATGTAATGCTCCAAATGGGCCTAATATATCCTCAATTATTGTTAAAACATATGCAAAATTAAAGAAGAGCTTCAGATTGGTTGTATAAGGATATACCTGATATTTCCTAATTTGAGGGGGGCTGAGCCTGGCCCCAAACCCCGGAAAATTGAAATTTTTAATTGGTTTCCTGAGTAAGTCAAGCCAATACAATATCAATGTCTGATATAAACTGAGGTTCCTGTGAAAATCTGAGCCAGATTGCTAAAGTTTAAGTGGGGTTTTGGACTGATGTGCCATATGATCACCCCATCGATACCTGCACTTCCAATACATGTATTTTGGACCAGTTATGTATTTCTTAAGGAATATTCTTGTGGAATCTCATTTAGTGGCGCCAGCTCTAGCAAACAATATGGTTTTCAGCCTTAGATTTGTCTTACTTTGCCAAATTTAAGTATATCTTAATGCAGCCCCACAGAAGCGAATTTGGGGCCATTTGAAGCCAATATTGCCAAATTATAAGTACTGTTATATCAGATGTAATTTTAAAACCGGTTCAGTCAGATGTAGTATGTGCCACCTTATATTCTGGCCAAATTTCAGCATTATAGACCAACATTTGGTACTGGTTTGGTGTAATTTACATGTATTTTTGACCATTTTTACAGCAATATATGGGTGAAATAATTTATTTTCAGAGATGTAATGCTCCAAATGGGCCTAATATATCCTCAATTATTGTTAAAACATATGCAAAATTAAAGAAGAGCTTCAGATTGGTTGTATAAGGATATACCTGATATTTCCTAATTTGAGGGGGGCTGAGCCTGGCCCCAAATCCCGGAAAATTGAAATTTTTAATTGGTTTCCTGAGTAAGTCAAGCCAATACAATATCAATGTCTGATATGAATTGAGTTTCCTGTGAAAATCTGAGCCAGATTGCTGAAGTTTAAGTGGGGTTTTGGACTGATGTGCCATATGATCACCCCCTCGATACCTGCACTTCCAATACATGTATTTTGGACCAGTTATGTATTTCTTAAGGAATATTCTTGTGGAATCTCATTTAGTGGCGCCAGCTCTAGCAAAAAAATATGGTTTTCAGCCGTAGATTTGTCTTACTTTGCCAAATTTAAGTATATCTTAATGCAGCCCCACAGAAGCGAATTTGGGGCCATCTGAAGCCATTATTGCCAAATTATAAGTACTGTTATATCAGATGTAATTTTAAAACCGGTTCAGTCAGATTTAGTATGTGCCACCTTATATTCTGGCCAAATTTCAACATTATAGACTAACATTTGGTACTGGTTTGGTGTAATTTACATGTATTTTTGACTATTTTTACAGCAATATATGGGTGAAATAATTTATTTTCAGAGATGTAATGCTCCAAATGGGCCTAATATATCCTCAATTATTGTTAAAACATATGCAAAATTAAAGAAGAGCTTCAGATTGGTTGTATAAGGATATACCTGATATTTCCTAATTTGAGGGGGCCTGAGCCTGGCCCCCAAACCCCGGAAAATTGAAATTTTTAATTGGTTTCCTGAGTAAGTCAAGCCAATACAATATCAATGTCTGATATGAACTGAGTTTCCTGTGAAAATCTGAGCCAGATTGATGAAGTTTAAGTGGGGTTTTGGACTGATGTGCCATATGATCACCCCCATCGATACCTGCACTTCCAATACATGTATTTTGGACCAGTTATGTATTTCTTAAGGAATATTCTTGTGGAATCTCATTTAGTGGCGCCAGCTCTAGCAAACAATATGGTTTTCAGCCTTAGATTTGTCTTACTTTGCCAAATTTAAGTATATCTTAATGCAGCCCCACAGAAGCGAATTTGGGGCCATCTGAAGCCAATATTGCCAAATTATAAGTACTGTTATATCAGATGTAAATTTAAAACCGGTTCAGTCAGATTTAGTATGTGCCACCTTATATTCTGGCCAAATTTCAGCATTATAGACCAACATTTGGTACTGGTTTGGTGTAATTTACATGTATTTTTGACTATTTTTACAGCAATATATGGGTGAAATAATTTATTTTCAGAGATGTAATGCTCCAAATGGGCCTAATATATCCTCAATTATTGTTAAAACATATGCAAAATTAAAGAAGAGCTTCAGATTGGTTGTATAAGGATATACCTGATATTTCGTAATTTGAGGGGGGCTGAGCCTGGCCCCAAACCCCGGAAAATTGAAATTTTTAATTGGTTTCCTGAGTAAGTCAAGCCAATACAATATCAGTGTCTGATATAAACTGAGGTTCCTGTGAAAATCTGAGCCAGATTGCTAAAGTTTAAGTGGGGTTTTGGACTGATGTGCCATATGATCACCCCCATCGATACCTGCACTTCCAATACATGTATTTTGGACCAGTTATGTATTTCTTAAGGAATATTCTTGTGGAATCTCATTTAGTGGCGCCAGCTCTAGCAAACAATATGGTTTTCAGCCTTAGATTTGTCTTACTTTGCCAAATTTAAGTATATCTTAATGCAGCCCCACAGAAGCGAATTTGGGGCCATTTGAAGCCAATATTGCCAAATTATAAGTACTGTTATATCAGATGTAATTTTAAAACCGGTTCAGTCAGATTTAGTATGTGCCACCTTATATTCTGGCCAAATTTCAGCATTATAGACCAACATTTGGTACTGGTTTGGTGTAATTTACATGTATTTTTGACCATTTTTACAGCAATATATGGGTGAAATAATTTATTTTCAGAAATGTAATGCTCCAAATGGGCCTAATATATCCTCAATTATTGTTAAAACATATGCAAAATTAAAGAAGAGCTTCAGATTGGTTTTATAAGGATATACCTGATATTTCCTAATTTGAGGGGGGCTGAGCCTGGCCCCAAATCCCGGAAAATTGAAATTTTTAATTGGTTTCCTGAGTAAGTCAAGCCAATACAATATCAATGTCTGATATGAACTGAGTTTCCTGTGAAAATCTGAGCCAGATTGCTGAAGTTTAAGTGGGGTTTTGGACTGATGTGCCATATGATCACCCCCTCGATACCTGCACTTCCAATACATGTATTTTGGACCAGTTATGTATTTCTTAAGGAATATTCTTGTGGAATCTCATTTAGTGGGGCCAGCTCTAGCAAAAAAATATGGTTTTCAGCCGTAGATTTGTCTTACTTTGCCAAATTTAAGTATATCTTAATGCAGCCCCACAGAAGCGAATTTAGGGCCATCTGAAGCCATTATTGCCAAATTATGAGTACTGTTATATCAGATGTAATTTTAAAACCGGTTCAGTCAGATTTAGTATGTGCCACCTTATATTCTGGCCAAATTTCAGCATTATAGACCAACATTTGGTACTGGTTTGGTGTAATTTACATGTATTTTTGACTATTTTTACAGCAATATATGGGTGAAATAATTTATTTTCAGAGATGTAATGCTCCAAATGGGCCTAATATATCCTCAATTATTGTTAAAACATATGCAAAATTAAAGAAGAGCTTCAGATTGGTTGTATAAGGATATACCTGATATTTCCTAATTTGAGGGGGGCTGAGCCTGGCCCCAAACCCCGGAAAATTGAAATTTTTAATTGGTTTCCTGAGTAAGTCAAGCCAATACAATATCAATGTCTGATATAAACTGAGGTTCCTGTGAAAATCTGAGCCAGATTGCTAAAGTTTAAGTGGGGTTTTGGACTGATGTGCCATATGATCACCCCATCGATACCTGCACTTCCAATACATGTATTTTGGACCAGTTATGTATTTCTTAAGGAATATTCTTGTGGAATCTCATTTAGTGGCGCCAGCTCTAGCAAACAATATGGTTTTCAGCCTTAGATTTGTCTTACTTTGCCAAATTTAAGTATATCTTAATGCAGCCCCACAGAAGCGAATTTGGGGCCATTTGAAGCCAATATTGCCAAATTATAAGTACTGTTATATCAGATGTAATTTTAAAACCGGTTCAGTCAGATGTAGTATGTGCCACCTTATATTCTGGCCAAATTTCAGCATTATAGACCAACATTTGGTACTGGTTTGGTGTAATTTACATGTATTTTTGACCATTTTTACAGCAATATATGGGTGAAATAATTTATTTTCAGAGATGTAATGCTCCAAATGGGCCTAATATATCCTCAATTATTGTTAAAACATATGCAAAATTAAAGAAGAGCTTCAGATTGGTTGTATAAGGATATACCTGATATTTCCTAATTTGAGGGGGGCTGAGCCTGGCCCCAAATCCCGGAAAATTGAAATTTTTAATTGGTTTCCTGAGTAAGTGAAGCCAATACAATATCAATGTCTGATATGAACTGAGTTTCCTGTGAAAATCTGAGCCAGATTGCTGAAGTTTAAGTGGGGTTTTGGACTGATGTGCCATATGATCACCCCCTCGATACCTGCACTTCCAATACATGTATTTTGGACCAGTTATGTATTTCTTAAGGAATATTCTTGTGGAATCTCATTTAGTGGCGCCAGCTCTAGCAAAAAAATATGGTTTTCAGCCGTAGATTTGTCTTACTTTGCCAAATTTAAGTATATCTTAATGCAGCCCCACAGAAGCGAATTTGGGGCCATCTGAAGCCATTATTGCCAAATTATAAGTACTGTTATATCAGATGTAATTTTAAAACCGGTTCAGTCAGATTTAGTATGTGCCACCTTATATTCTGGCCAAATTTCAACATTATAGACCAACATTTGGTACTGGTTTGGTGTAATTTACATGTATTTTTGACTATTTTTACAGCAATATATGGGTGAAATAATTTATTTTCAGAGATGTAATGCTCCAAATGGGCCTAATATATCCTCAATTATTGTTAAAACATATGCAAAATTAAAGAAGAGCTTCAGATTGGTTGTATAAGGATATACCTGATATTTCCTAATTTGAGGGGGCCTGAGCCTGGCCCCCAAACCCCGGAAAATTGAAATTTTTAATTGGTTTCCTGAGTAAGTCAAGCCAATACAATATCAATGTCTGATATGAACTGAGTTTCCTGTGAAAATCTGAGCCAGATTGATGAAGTTTAAGTGGGGTTTTGGACTGATGTGCCATATGATCACCCCCATCGATACCTGCACTTCCAATACATGTATTTTGGACCAGTTATGTATTTCTTAAGGAATATTCTTGTGGAATCTCATTTAGTGGCGCCAGCTCTAGCAAACAATATGGTTTTCAGCCTTAGATTTGTCTTACTTTGCCAAATTTAAGTATATCTTAATGCAGCCCCACAGAAGCGAATTTGGGGCCATCTGAAGCCAATATTGCCAAATTATAAGTACTGTTATATCAGATGTAAATTTAAAACCGGTTCAGTCAGATTTAGTATGTGCCACCTTATATTCTGGCCAAATTTCAGCATTATAGACCAACATTTGGTACTGGTTTGGTGTAATTTACATGTATTTTTGACTATTTTTACAGCAATATATGGGTGAAATAATTTATTTTCAGAGATGTAATGCTCCAAATGGGCCTAATATATCCTCAATTATTGTTAAAACATATGCAAAATTAAAGAAGAGCTTCAGATTGGTTGTATAAGGATATAACTGATATTTCCTAATTTGAGGGGGGCTGAGCCTGGCCCCAAACCCCGGAAAATTGAAATTTTTAATTGGTTTCCTGAGTAAGTCAAGCCAATACAATATCAATGTCTGATATAAACTGAGGTTCCTGTGAAAATCTGAGCCAGATTGCTAAAGTTTAAGTGGGGTTTTGGACTGATGTGCCATATGATCACCCCCATCGATACCTGCACTTCCAATACATGTATTTTGGACCAGTTATGTATTTCTTAAGGAATATTCTTGTGGAATCTCATTTAGTGGCGCCAGCTCTAGCAAACAATATGGTTTTCAGCCTTAGATTTGTCTTACTTTGCCAAATTTAAGTATATCTTAATGCAGCCCCACAGAAGCGAATTTGGGGCCATTTGAAGCCAATATTGCCAAATTATAAGTACTGTTATATCAGATGTAATTTTAAAACCGGTTCAGTCAGATTTAGTATGTGCCACCTTATATTCTGGCCAAATTTCAGCATTATAGACCAACATTTGGTACTGGTTTGGTGTAATTTACATGTATTTTTGACCATTTTTACAGCAATATATGGGTGAAATAATTTATTTTCAGAGATGTAATGCTCCAAATGGGCCTAATATATCCTCAATTATTGTTAAAACATATGCAAAATTAAAGAAGAGCTTCAGATTGGTTGTATAAGGATATACCTGATATTTCCTAATTTGAGGGGGGCTGAACCTGGCCCCAAACCCCGGAAAATTGAAATTTTTAATTGGTTTCCTGAGTAAGTCAAGCCAATACAATATCAATGTCTGATATGAACTGAGTTTCCTGTGAAAATCTGAGCCAGATTGATGAAGTTTAAGTGGGGTTTTGGACTGATGTGCCATATGATCACCCCCTCGATACCTGCACTTCCAATACATGTATTTTGGACAAGTTATGTATTTCTTAAGGAATATTCTTGTGGAATCTCATTTAGTGGCACCAGCTCTAGCAAAAAAATATGGTTTTCAGCCGTAGATTTGTCTTACTTTGCCAAATTTAAGTATATCTTAATGCAGCCCCACAGAAGCGAATTTGGGGCCATCTGAAACCATTATTGCCAAATTATAAGTACTGTTATATCAGATGTAATTTTAAAACCGGTTCAGTCAGATTTAGTATGTGCCACCTTATATTCTGGCGAAATTTCAGCATTATAGACCAACATTTGGTACTGGTTTGGTGTAATTTACATGTATTTTTGACTATTTTTACAGCAATATATGGGTGAAATAATTTATTTTCAGAGATGTAATGCTCCAAATGGGCCTAATATATCCTCAATTATTGTTAAAACATATGCAAAATTAAAGAAGAGCTTCAGATTGGTTGTATAAGGATATACCTGATATTTCCTAATTTGAGGGGGGCTGAGCCTGGCCCCAAACCCCGGAAAATTGAAATTTTTAATTGGTTTCCTGAGTAAGTCAAGCCAATACAATATCAATGTCTGATATGAACTGAGTTTCCTGTGAAAATCTGAGCCAGATTGATGAAGTTTAAGTGGGGTTTTGGACTGATGTGCCATATGATCACCCCCATCGATACCTGCACTTCCAATACATGTATTTTGGACCAGTTATGTATTTCTTAAGGAATATTCTTGTGGAATCTCATTTAGTGGCGCCAGCTCTAGCAAACAATATGGTTTTCAGCCTTAGATTTGTCTTACTTTGCCAAATTTAAGTATATCTTAATGCAGCCCCACAGAAGCGAATTTGGGGCCATCTGAAGCTAATATTGCCAAATTATAAGTACTGTTATATCAGATGTAATTTTAAAACCGATTCAGTCAGATTTAGTATGTGCCACCTTATATTCTGGCCAAATTTCAGCATTATAGACCAACATTTGGTACTGGTTTGGTGTAATTTACATGTATTTTTGACTATTTTTACAGCAATATATGGGTGAAATAATTTATTTTCAGAGATGTAATGCTCCAAATGGGCCTAATATATCCTCAATTATTGTTAAAACATATGCAAAATTAAAGAAGAGCTTCAGATTGGTTGTATAAGGATATAACTGATATTTCGTAATTTGAGGGGGGCTGAGCCTGGCCCCAAACCCCGGAAAATTGAAATTTTTAATTGGTTTCCTGAGTAAGTCAAGCCAATACAATATCAATGTCTGATATGAACTGAGTTTCCTGTGAAAATCTGAGCCAGATTGATGAAGTTTAAGTGGGGTTTTGGACTGATGTGCCATATGATCACCCCCTCGATACCTGCACTTCCAATACATGTATTTTGGACAAGTTATGTATTTCTTCAGGAATATTCTTGTGGAATCTCATTTAGTGGCGCCAGCTCTAGCAAAAAAATATGGTTTTTAGCCGTAGATTTGTCTTACTTTTCCAAATTTAAGTATATCTTAATGCAGCCCCACAGAAGCGAATTTGGGGCCATCTGAAGCCATTATTGCCAAATTATAAGTACTGTTATATCAGATGTAATTTTAAAACCGGTTCAGTCAGATTTAGTATGTGCCACCTTATATTCTGGCCAAATTTCAGCATTATAGACCAACATTTGGTACTGGTTTGGTGTAATTTACATGTATTTTTGACTATTTTTACAGCAATATATGGGTGAAATAATTTATTTTCAGAGATGTAATGCTCCAAATGGGCCTAATATATCCTCAATTATTCTTAAAACATATGCAAAATTAAAGAAGAGCTTCAGATTGGTTGTATAAGGATATACCTGATATTTCCTAATTTGAGGGGGGCTGAGCCTGGCCCCAAACCCCTGAAAATTGAAATTTTTAATTGGTTTCCTGAGTAAGTCAAGCCAATACAATATCAATGTCTGATATAAACTGAGTTTCCTGTGAAAATCTGAGCCAGATTGCTGAAGTTTAAGTGGGGTTTTGGACTGATGTGCCATATGATCACCCCCATCGATACCTGCACTTCCAATACATGTATTTTGGACCAGTTATGTATTTCTTAAGGAATATTCTTGTGGAATCTCATTTAGTGGCGCCAGCTCTAGCAAACAATATGGTTTTCAGCCTTAGATTTGTCTTACTTTGCCAAATTTAAGTATATCTTAATGCAGCCCCACAGAAGCGAATTTGGGGCCATCTGAAGCCAATATTGCCAAATTATAAGTACTGTTATATCAGATGTAATTTTAAAACCGGTTCAGTCAGATTTAGTATGTGCCACCTTATATTCTGGCCAAATTTCAGCATTATAGACCAACATTTGGTACTGGTTTGGTGTAATTTACATGTATTTTTGACCATTTTTACAGCAATATATGGGTGAAATAATTTATTTTCAGAGATGTAATGCTCCAAATGGGCCTAATATATCCTCAATTATTATTAAAACATATGCAAAATTAAAGAAGAGCTTCAGATTGGTTGTATAAGGATATACCTGATATTTCCTAATTTGAGGGGGGCTGAGCCTGGCCCCAAACCCCGGAAAATTGAAATTTTTAATTGGTTTCCTGAGTAAGTCAAGCCAATACAATATCAATGTCTGATATGAACTGAGTTTCCTGTGAAAATCTGAGCCAGATTGATGAAGTTTAAGTGGGGTTTTGGACTGATGTGCCATATGATCACCCCCATCGATACCTGCACTTCCAATACATGTATTTTGGACCAGTTATGTATTTCTTAAGGAATATTCTTGTGGAATCTCATTTAGTGGCACCAGCTCTAGCAAACAATATGGTTTTCAGCCTTAGATTTGTCTTACTTTGCCAAATTTAAGTATATCTTAATGCAGCCCCACAGAAGCGAATTTGGGGCCATCTGAAGCCAATATTGCCAAATTATAAGTACTGTTATATCAGATGTAATTTTAAAACCGGTTCAGTCAGATTTAGTATGTGCCACCTTATATTCTGGCCAAATTTCAGCATTATAGACCAACATTTGGTACTGGTTTGGTGTAATTTACATGTATTTTTGACTATTTTTACAGCAATATATGGGTGAAATAATTTATTTTCAGAGATGTAATGCTCCAAATGGGCCTAATATATCCTCAATTATTGTTAAAACATATGCAAAATTAAAGAAGAGCTTCAGATTGGTTGTATATGGATATACCTGATATTTCCTAATTTGAGGGGGGCTGAGCCTGGCCCCAAATCCCGGAAAATTGAAATTTTTAATTGGTTTCCTGAGTAAGTCAAGCCAATACAATATCAATGTCTGATATGAACTGAGTTTCCTGTGAAAATCTGAGCCAGATTGATGAAGTTTAAGTGGGGTTTTGGACTGATGTGCCATATGATCACCCCCTCGATACCTGCACTTCCAATACATGTATTTTGGACCAGTTATGTATTTCTTAAGGAATATTCTTGTGGAATCTCATTTAGTGGCGCCAGCTCTAGCCAAAAAATATGGTTTTCAGCCTTAGATTTGTCTTACTTTGCCAAATTTAAGTATATCTTAATGCAGCCCCACAGAAGCGAATTTGGGGCCATCTGAAGCCATTATTGCCAAATGATAAGTACTGTTATATCAGATGTAATTTTAAAACCGGTTCAGTCAGATTTAGTATGTGCCACCTTATATTCTGGCCAAATTTCAGCATTATAGACCAACATTTGGTACTGGTTTGGTGTAATTTACATGTATTTTTGACTATTTTTACAGCAATATATGGGTGAAATAATTTACTTTCAGAGATGTAATGCTCCAAATGGGCCTAATATATCCTCAATTATTGTTAAAACATATGCAAAATTAAAGAAGAGCTTCAGATTGGTTGTATAAGGATATACCTGATATTTCCTAATTTGATGGGGGGGCCTGAGCCTGGCCCCAAACCCCGGAAAATTGAAATTTTTAATTGGTTTCCTGAGTAAGTCAAGCCAATACAATATCAATGTCTGATATGAACTGAGTTTCCTGTGAAAATCTGAGCCAGATTGATGAAGTTTAAGTGGGGGTTTGGACTGATGTGCCATATGATCACCCCCATCGATACCTGCACTTCCAATACATGTATTTTGGACTAGTTATGTATTTCTTAAGGAATATTCTTGTGGAATCGCATTTAGTGGCGCCAGCTCTAGCAAACAATATGGTTTTCAGCCTTAGATTTGTCTTACTTTGCCAAATTTAAGTATATCTTAATGCAGCCCCACAGAAGCGAATTTGGGGCCATCTGAAGCCAATATTGCCAAATTATAAGTACTGTTATATCAGATGTAATTTTAAAACCGGTTCAGTCAGATTTAGTATGTGCCACCTTATATTCTGGCCAAATTTCAGCATTATAGACCAACATTTGGTACTGGTTTGGTGTAATTTACATGTATTTTTGACCATTTTTACAGCAATATATGGGTGAAATAATTTATTTTCAGAGATGTAATGCTCCAAATAGGCCTAATATATCCTCAATTATTGTTAAAACATATGCAAAATTAAAGAAGAGCTTCAGATTGGTTGTATAAGGATATACCTGATATTTCCTAATTTGAGGGGGGCTGAGCCTGGCCCCAAACCCCGGAAAATTGAAATTTTTAATTGGTTTCCTGAGTAAGTCAAGCCAATACAATATCAATGTCTGATATGAACTGAGTTTCCTGTGAAAATCTGAGCCAGATTGATGAAGTTTAAGTGGGGGTTTGGACTGATGTGCCATATGATCACCCCCATCGATACCTGCAATTCCAATACATGTATTTTGGACTAGTTATGTATTTCTTAAGGAATATTCTTGTGGAATCGCATTTAGTGGCGCCAGCTCTAGCAAACAATATGGTTTTCAGCCTTAGATTTGTCTTACTTTGCCAAATTTAAGTATATCTTAATGCAGCCCCACAGAAGCGAATTTGGGGCCATCTGAAGCCAATATTGCCAAATTATAAGTACTGTTATATCAGATGTAATTTTAAAACCGGTTCAGTCAGATTTAGTATGTGCCACCTTATATTCTGGCCAAATTTCAGCATTATAGACCAACATTTGGTACTGGTTTGGTGTAATTTACATGTATTTTTGACCATTTTTACAGCAATATATGGGTGAAATAATTTATTTTCAGAGATGTAATGCTCCAAATAGGCCTAATATATCCTCAATTATTGTTAAAACATATGCAAAATTAAAGAAGAGCTTCAGATTGGTTGTATAAGGATATACCTGATATTTCCTAATTTGAGGGGGGCTGAGCCTGGCCCCAAACCCCGGAAAATTGAAATTTTTAATTGGTTTCCTGAGTAAGTCAAGCCAATACAATATCAATGTCTGATATGAACTGAGTTTCCTGTGAAAATCTGAGCCAGATTGATGAAGTTTAAGTGGGGGTTTGGACTGATGTGCCATATGATCACCCCCATCGATACCTGCACTTCCAATACATGTATTTTGGACCAGTTATGTATTTCTTAAGGAATATTCTTGTGGAATCTCATTTAGTGGCGCCAGCTCTAGCAAACAATATGGTTTTCAGCCTTAGATTTGTCTTACTTTGCCAAATTTAAGTATATCTTAATGCAGCCCCACAGAAGCGAATTTGGGGCCATCTGAAGCCAATATTGCCAAATTATAAGTACTGTTATATCAGATGTAATTTTAAAACCGGTTCAGTCAGATTTAGTATGTGCCACCTTATATTCTGGCCAAATTTCAGCATTATAGACCAACATTTGGTACTGGTTTGGTGTAATTTACATGTATTTTTGACTATTTTTACAGCAATATATGGGTGAAATAATTTATTTTCAGAGATGTAATGCTCCAAATGGGCCTAATATATCCTCAATTATTGTTAAAACATATGCAAAATTAAAGAAGAGCTTCAGATTGGTTGTATAAGGATATACCTGATATTTCCTAATTTGAGGGGGGCTGAGCCTGGCCCCAAACCCCGGAAAATTGAAATTTTTAATTGGTTTCCTGAGTAAGTCAAGCCAATACAATATCAATGTCTGATATGAACTGAGTTTCCTGTGAAAATCTGAGCCAGATTGATGAAGTTTAAGTGGGGTTTTGGACTGATGTACCATATGATCACCCCCATCGATACCTGCACTTCCAATACATGTATTTTGGACCAGTTATGTATTTCTTAAGGAATATTCTTGTGGAATCTCATTTAGTGGCGCCAGCTCTAGCAAACAATATGGTTTTCAGCCTTAGATTTGTCTTACTTTGCCAAATTTAAGTATATCTTAATGCAGCCCCACAGAAGCGAATTTGGGGCCATCTGAGCCAATATTGCCAAATTATAAGTACTGTTATATCAGATGTAATTTTAAAACCGGTTCAGTCAGATTTAGTATGTGCCACCTTATATTCTGGCCAAATTTCAGCATTATAGACCAACATTTGGTACTGGTTTGGTGTAATTTACATGTATTTTTGACTATTTTTACAGCAATATATGGGTGAAATAATTTATTTTCAGAGATGTAATGCTCCAAATGGGCCTAATATATCCTCAATTATTGTTAAAACATATGCAAAATTAAAGAAGAGCTTCAGATTGGTTGTATAAGGATATACCTGATATTTCCTAATTTGAGGGGGGCTGAGCCTGGCCCAAAACCCCGGAAAATTGAAATTTTTAATTGGTTTCCTGAGTAAGTCAAGCCAATACAATATCAATGTCTGATATGAACTGAGTTTCCTGTGAAAATCTGAGCCAGATTGATGAAGTTTAAGTGGGGTTTTGGACTGATGTGCCATATGATCACCCCCTCGATACCTGCACTTCCAATACATGTATTTTGGACCAGTTATGTATTTCTTAAGGAATATTCTTGTGGAATCTCATTTAGTGGCGCCAGCTCTAGCAAAAAAATATGGTTTTCAGCCTTAGATTTGTCTTACTTTGCCAAATTTAAGTATATCTTAATGCAACCCCACAGAAGCGAATTTGGGGCCATCTGAAGCCATTATTGCCAAATTATAAGTACTGTTATATCAGATGTAATTTTAAAACCGGTTCAGTCAGATTTAGTATGTGCCACCTTATATTCTGGCCAAATTTCAGCATTATAGACCAACATTTGGTACTGGTTTGGTGTAATTTACATGTATTTTTGACTATTTTTACAGCAATATATGGGTGAAATAATTTACTTTCAGAGATGTAATGCTCCAAATGGGCCTAATATATCCTCAATTATTGTTAAAACATATGCAAAATTAAAGAAGAGCTTCAGATTGGTTGTATAAGGATATACCTGATATTTCCTAATTTGATGGGGGGGCCTGAGCCTGGCCCCAAACCCCGGAAAATTGAAATTTTTAATTGGTTTCCTGAGTAAGTCAAGCCAATACAATATCAATGTCTGATATGAACTGAGTTTCCTGTGAAAATCTGAGCCAGATTGATGAAGTTTAAGTGGGGGTTTGGACTGATGTGCCATATGATCACCCCCATCGATACCTGCACTTCCAATACATGTATTTTGGACCAGTTATGTATTTCTTAAGGAATATTCTTGTGGAATCTCATTTAGTGGCGCCAGCTCTAGCAAACAATATGGTTTTCAGCCTTAGATTTGTCTTACTTTGCCAAATTTAAGTATATCTTAATGCAGCCCCACAGAAGCGAATTTGGGGCTATCTGAAGCCAATATTGCCAAATTATAAGTACTGTTATATCAGATGTAATTTTAAAACCGGTTCAGTCAGATTTAGTATGTGCCACCTTATATTCTGGCCAAATTTCAGCATTATAGACCAACATTTGGTACTGGTTTGGTGTAATTTACATGTATTTTTGACTATTTTTACAGCAATATATGGGTGAAATAATTTATTTTCAGAGATGTAATGCTCCAAATGGGCCTAATATATCCTCAATTATTGTTAAAACATATGCAAAATTAAAGAAGAGCTTCAGATTGGTTGTATAAGGATATACCTGATATTTCCTAATTTGAGGGGGGCTGAGCCTGGCCCCAAACCCCGGAAAATTGAAATTTTTAATTGGTTTCCTGAGTAAGTCAAGCCAATACAATATCAATGTCTGATATGAACTGAGTTTCCTGTGAAAATCTGAGCCAGATTGATGAAGTTTAAGTGGGGTTTTGGACTGATGTACCATATGATCACCCCCATCGATACCTGCACTTCCAATACATGTATTTTGGACCAGTTATGTATTTCTTAAGGAATATTCTTGTGGAATCTCATTTAGTGGCGCCAGCTCTAGCAAACAATATGGTTTTCAGCCTTAGATTTGTCTTACTTTGCCAAATTTAAGTATATCTTAATGCAGCCCCACAGAAGCGAATTTGGGGCCATCTGAGCCAATATTGCCAAATTATAAGTACTGTTATATCAGATGTAATTTTAAAACCGGTTCAGTCAGATTTAGTATGTGCCACCTTATATTCTGGCCAAATTTCAGCATTATAGACCAACATTTGGTACTGGTTTGGTGTAATTTACATGTATTTTTGACTATTTTTACAGCAATATATGGGTGAAATAATTTATTTTCAGAGATGTAATGCTCCAAATGGGCCTAATATATCCTCAATTATTGTTAAAACATATGCAAAATTAAAGAAGAGCTTCAGATTGGTTGTATAAGGATATACCTGATATTTCCTAATTTGAGGGGGGCTTAGCCTGGCCCCAAACCCCGGAAAATTGAAATTTTTAATTGGTTTCCTGAGTAAGTCAAGCCAATACAATATCAATGTCTGATATGAACTGAGTTTCCTGTGAAAATCTGAGCCAGATTGATGAAGTTTAAGTGGGGTTTTGGACTGATGTGCCATATGATCACCCCCTCGATACCTGCACTTCCAATACATGTATTTTGGACCAGTTATGTATTTCTTAAGGAATATTCTTGTGGAATCTCATTTAGTGGCGCCAGCTCTAGCAAAAAAATATGGTTTTCAGCCTTAGATTTGTCTTACTTTGCCAAATTTAAGTATATCTTAATGCAACCCCACAGAAGCGAATTTGGGGCCATCTGAAGCCATTATTGCCAAATTATAAGTACTGTTATATCAGATGTAATTTTAAAACCGGTTCAGTCAGATTTAGTATGTGCCACCTTATATTCTGGCCAAATTTCAGCATTATAGACCAACATTTGGTACTGGTTTGGTGTAATTTACATGTATTTTTGACTATTTTTACAGCAATATATGGGTGAAATAATTTACTTTCAGAGATGTAATGCTCCAAATGGGCCTAATATATCCTCAATTATTGTTAAAACATATGCAAAATTAAAGAAGAGCTTCAGATTGGTTGTATAAGGATATACCTGATATTTCCTAATTTGATGGGGGGGCCTGAGCCTGGCCCCAAACCCCGGAAAATTGAAATTTTTAATTGGTTTCCTGAGTAAGTCAAGCCAATACAATATCAATGTCTGATATGAACTGAGTTTCCTGTGAAAATCTGAGCCAGATTGATGAAGTTTAAGTGGGGGTTTGGACTGATGTGCCATATGATCACCCCCATCGATACCTGCACTTCCAATACATGTATTTTGGACCAGTTATGTATTTCTTAAGGAATATTCTTGTGGAATCTCATTTAGTGGCGCCAGCTCTAGCAAACAATATGGTTTTCAGCCTTAGATTTGTCTTACTTTTCCAAATTTAAGTATATCTTAATGCAGCCCCACAGAAGCGAATTTGGGGCCATCTGAAGCCAATATTGCCAAATTATAAGTACTGTTATATCAGATGTAATTTTAAAACCGGTTCAGTCAGATTTAGTATGTGCCACCTTATATTCTGGCCAAATTTCAGCATTATAGACCAACATTTGGTACTGGTTTGGTGTAATTTACATGTATTTTTGACTACTTTTACAGCAATATATGGGTGAAATAATTTATTTTCAGAGATGTAATGCTCCAAATGGGCCTAATATATCCTCAATTATTGTTAAAACATATGCAAAATTAAAGAAGAGCTTCAGATTGGTTGTATAAGGATATACCTGATATTTCCTAATTTGAGGGGGGCTGAGCCTGGCCCCAAACCCCGGAAAATTGAAATTTTTAATTGGTTTCCTGAGTAAGTCAAGCCAATACAATATCAATGTCTGATATGAACTGAGTTTCCTGTGAAAATCTGAGCCAGATTGATGAAGTTTAAGTGGGGTTTTGGACTGATGTACCATATGATCACCCCCATCGATACCTGCACTTCCAATACATGTATTTTGGACCAGTTATGTATTTCTTAAGGAATATTCTTGTGGAATCTCATTTAGTGGCGCCAGCTCTAGCAAACAATATGGTTTTCAGCCTTAGATTTGTCTTACTTTGCCAAATTTAAGTATATCTTAATGCAGCCCCACAGAAGCGAATTTGGGGGCATCTGAGCCAATATTGCCAAATTATAAGTACTGTTATATCAGATGTAATTTTAAAACCGGTTCAGTCAGATTTAGTATGTGCCACCTTATATTCTGGCCAAATTTCAGCATTATAGACCAACATTTGGTACTGGTTTGGTGTAATTTACATGTATTTTTGACTATTTTTACAGCAATATATGGGTGAAATAATTTATTTTTAGAGATGTAATGCTCCAAATGGGCCTAATATATCCTCAATTATTGTTAAAACATATGCAAAATTAAAGAAGAGCTTCAGATTGGTTGTATAAGGATATACCTGATATTTCCTAATTTGAGGGGGGCTGAGCCTGGCCCCAAACCCCGGAAAATTGAAATTTTTAATTGGTTTCCTGAGTAAGTCAAGCCAATACAATATCAATGTCTGATATGAACTGAGTTTCCTGTGAAAATCTGAGCCAGATTGATGAAGTTTAAGTGGGGTTTTGGACTGATGTGCCATATGATCACCCCCATCGATACCTGCACTTCCAATACATATATTTTGGACCAGTTATGTATTTCTTAAGGAATATTCTTGTGGAATCTCATTTAGTGACGCCAGCTCTAGCAAACAATATGGTTTTCAGCCTTAGCTTTGTCTTACTTTGCCAAATTTAAGTATATCTTAATGCAGCCCCACAGAAGCGAATTTGGGGCCATCTGAAGCCAATGTTGCCAAATTATAAGTACTGTTATATCAGATGTAATTTTAAAACCGGTTCAGTCAGATTTAGTATGTGCCACCTTATATTCTGGCCAAATTTCAGCATTATAGACCAACATTTGGTACTGGTTTGGTGTAATTTACATGTATTTTTGACCATTTTTACAGCAATATATGGGTGAAATAATTTATTTTCAGAGATGTAATGCTCCAAATGGGTCTAATATATCCTCAATTATTGTTAAAACATATGCAAAATTAAAGAAGAGCTTCAGATTGGTTGTATAAGGATATACCTGATATTTCCTAATTTGAGGGGGGCTGAGCCTGGCCCCAAACCCCGGAAAATTAAAATTTTTAATTGGTTTCCTGAGTAAGTCAAGCCAATACAATATCAATGTCTGATATGAACTGAGTTTCCTGTGAAAATCTGAGCCAGATTGATGAAGTTTAAGTGGGGTTTTGGACTGATGTGCCATATGATCACCCCCTCGATACCTGCACTTCCAATACATGTATTTTGGACCAGTTATGTATTTCTTAAGGAATATTCTTGTGGAATCTCATTTAGTGGCGCCAGCTCTAGCAAAAAAATATGGTTTTCAGCCTTAGATTTGTCTTACTTTGCCAAATTTAAGTATATCTTAATGCAGCCCCACAGAAGCGAATTTGGGGCCATCTGAAGCCATTATTGCCAAATTATAAGTACTGTTATATCAGATGTAATTTTAAAACCGGTTCAGTCAGATTTAGTATGTGCCACCTTATATTCTGGCCAAATTTCAGCATTATAGACCAACATTTGGTACTGGTTTGGTGTAATTTACATGTATTTTTGACCATTTTTACAGCAATATATGGGTGAAATAATTTATTTTCAGAGATGTAATACTCCAAATGGGCCTAATATATCCTCAATTATTGTTAAAACATATGCAAAATTAAAGAAGAGCTTCAGATTGGTTGTATAAGGATATACCTGATATTTCCTAATTTGAGGGGGGCTGAGCCTGGCCCCAAACCCCGGAAAATTGAAATTTTTAATTGGTTTCCTGAGTAAGTCAAGCCAATACAATATCAATGTCTGATATGAACTGAGTTTCCTGTGAAAATCTGAGCCAGATTGATGAAGTTTAAGTGGGGTTTTGGACTGATGTGCCATATGATCACCCCCATCGATACCTGCACTTCCAATACATATATTTTGGACCAGTTATGTATTTCTTAAGGAATATTCTTGTGGAATCTCATTTAGTGGCGCCAGCTCTAGCAAACAATATGGTTTTCAGCCTTAGCTTTGTCTTACTTTGCCAAATTTAAGTATATCTTAATGCAGCCCCACAGAAGCGAATTTGGGGCCATCTGAAGCCAATATTGCCAAATTATAAGTACTGTTATATCAGATGTAATTTTAAAACCGGTTCAGTCAGATTTAGTATGTGCCACCTTATATTCTGGCCAAATTTCAGCATTATAGACCAACATTTGGTACTGGTTTGGTGTAATTTACATGTATTTTTGACCATTTTTACAGCAATATATGGGTGAAATAATTTATTTTCAGAGATGTAATGCTCCAAATGGGCCTAATATATCCTCAATTATTGTTAAAACATATGCAAAATTAAAGAAGAGCTTCAGATTGGTTGTATAAGGATATACCTGATATTTCCTAATTTGAGGGGGGCTGAGCCTGGCCCCAAACCCCGGAAAATTGAAATTTTTAATTGGTTTCCTGAGTAAGTCAAGCCAATACAATATCAATGTCTGATATGAACTGAGTTTCCTGTGAAAATCTGAGCCAGATTGATGAAGTTTAAGTGGGGTTTTGGACTGATGTGCCATATGATCACCCCCATCGATACCTGCACTTCCAATACATATATTTTGGACCAGTTATGTATTTCTTAAGGAATATTCTTGTGGAATCTCATTTAGTGGCGCCAGCTCTAGCAAACAATATGGTTTTCAGCCTTAGATTTGTCTTACTTTGCCAAATTTAAGTATATCTTAATACAGCCCCACAGAAGCGAATTTGGGGCCATCTGAAGCCAATATTGCCAAATTATAAGTACTGTTATATCAGATGTAATTTTAAAACCGGTTCAGTCAGATTTAGTATGTGCCACCTTATATTCTGGCCAAATTTCAGCATTATAGACCAACATTTGGTACTGGTTTGGTGTAATTTACATGTATTTTTGACTATTTTTACAGCAATATATGGGTGAAATAATTTATTTTCAGAAATGTAATGCTCCAAATGGGCCTAATATATCCTCAATTATTGTTAAAACATATGCAAAATTAAAGAAGAGCTTCAGATTGGTTGTATAAGGATATACCTGATATTTCGTAATTTGAGGGGGGCTGAGCCTGGCCCCAAACCCCGGAAAATTGAAATTTTTAATTGGTTTCCTGAGTAAGTCAAGCCAATACAATATCAATGTCTGATATGAACTGAGTTTCCTGTGAAAATCTGAGCCAGATTGATGAAGTTTAAGTGGGGTTTTGGACTGATGTGCCATATGATCACCCCCATCGATACCTGCACTTCCAATACATATATTTTGGACCAGTTATGTATTTCTTAAGGAATATTCTTGTGGAATCTCATTTAGTGACGCCAGCTCTAGCAAACAATATGGTTTTCAGCCTTAGCTTTGTCTTACTTTGCCAAATTTAAGTATATCTTAATGCAGCCCCACAGAAGCGAATTTGGGGCCATCTGAAGCCAATGTTGCCAAATTATAAGTACTGTTATATCAGATGTAATTTTAAAACCGGTTCAGTCAGATTTAGTATGTGCCACCTTATATTCTGGCCAAATTTCAGCATTATAGACCAACATTTGGTACTGGTTTGGTGTAATTTACATGTATTTTTGACCATTTTTACAGCAATATATGGGTGAAATAATTTATTTTCAGAGATGTAATGCTCCAAATGGGTCTAATATATCCTCAATTATTGTTAAAACATATGCAAAATTAAAGAAGAGCTTCAGATTGGTTGTATAAGGATATACCTGATATTTCCTAATTTGAGGGGGGCTGAGCCTGGCCCCAAACCCCGGAAAATTAAAATTTTTAATTGGTTTCCTGAGTAAGTCAAGCCAATACAATATCAATGTCTGATATGAACTGAGTTTCCTGTGAAAATCTGAGCCAGATTGATGAAGTTTAAGTGGGGTTTTGGACTGATGTGCCATATGATCACCCCCTCGATACCTGCACTTCCAATACATGTATTTTGGACCAGTTATGTATTTCTTAAGGAATATTCTTGTGGAATCTCATTTAGTGGCGCCAGCTCTAGCAAAAAAATATGGTTTTCAGCCTTAGATTTGTCTTACTTTGCCAAATTTAAGTATATCTTAATGCAGCCCCACAGAAGCGAATTTGGGGCCATCTGAAGCCAATATTGCCAAATTATAAGTACTGTTATATCAGATGTAATTTTAAAACCGGTTCAGTCAGATTTATTATGTGCCACCTTATATTCTGGCCAAATTTCAGCATTATAGACCAACATTTGGTACTGGTTTGGTGTAATTTACATGTATTTTTAACCATTTTTACAGCAATATATGGGTGAAATAATTTATTTTCAGAGATGTAATGCTCCAAATGGGCCTAATATATCCTCAATTATTGTTAAAACATATGCAAAATTAAAGAAGAGCTTCAGATTGGTTGTATAAGGATATACCTGATATTTCCTAATTTGAGGGGGGCTGAGCCTGGCCCCAAACCCCGGAAAATTGAAATTTTTAATTGGTTTCCTGAGTAAGTCAAGCCAATACAATATCAATGTCTGATATGAACTGAGTTTCCTGTGAAAATCTGAGCCAGATTGATGAAGTTTAAGTGGGGTTTTGGACTGATGTGCCATATGATCACCCCCATCGATACCTGCACTTCCAATACATATATTTTGGACCAGTTATGTATTTCTTAAGGAATATTCTTGTGGAATCTCATTTAGTGGCGCCAGCTCTAGCAAACAATATGGTTTTCAGCCTTAGCTTTGTCTTACTTTGCCAAATTTAAGTATATCTTAATGCAGCCCCACAGAAGCGAATTTGGGGCCATCTGAAGCCAATATTGCCAAATTATAAGTACTGTTATATCAGATGTAATTTTAAAACCGGTTCAGTCAGATTTATTATGTGCCACCTTATATTCTGGCCAAATTTCAGCATTATAGACCAACATTTGGTACTGGTTTGGTGTAATTTACATGTATTTTTAACCATTTTTACAGCAATATATGGGTGAAATAATTTATTTTCAGAGATGTAATGCTCCAAATGGGCCTAATATATCCTCAATTATTGTTAAAACATATGCAAAATTAAAGAAGAGCTTCAGATTGGTTGTATAAGGATATACCTGATATTTCCTAATTTGAGGGGGGCTGAGCCTGGCCCCAAACCCCGGAAAATTGAAATTTTTAATTGGTTTCCTGAGTAAGTCAAGCCAATACAATATCAATGTCTGATATGAACTGAGTTTCCTGTGAAAATCTGAGCCAGATTGATGAAGTTTAAGTGGGGTTTTGGACTGATGTGCCATATGATCACCCCCTCGATACCTGCACTTCCAATACATGTATTTTGGACCAGTTATGTATTTCTTAAGGAATATTCTTGTGGAATCTCATTTAGTGGCGCCAGCTCTAACAAAAAAATATGGTTTTCAGCCTTAGATTTGTCTTACTTTGCCAAATTTAAGTATATCTTAATGCAGCTCCACAGAAGCGAATTTGGGGCCATCTGAAGCCATTATTGCCAAATTATAAGTAGTGTTATATCAGATGTAATTTTAAAACCGGTTCAGTCAGATTTAGTATGTGCCACCTTATATTCTGGCCAAATTTCAGCATTATAGACCAACATTTGGTACTGGTTTGGTGTAATTTACATGTATTTTTGACCATTTTTACAGCAATATATGGGTGAAATAATTTATTTTCAGAGATGTAATACTCCAAATGGGCCTAATATATCCTCAATTATTGTTAAAACATATGCAAAATTAAAGAAGAGCTTCAGATTGGTTGTATAAGGATATACCTGATATTTCCTAATTTGAGGGGGGCTGAGCCTGGCCCCAAACCCCGGAAAATTGAAATTTTTAATTGGTTTCCTGAGTAAGTCAAGCCAATACAATATCAATGTCTGATATGAACTGAGTTTCCTGTGAAAATCTGAGCCAGATTGATGAAGTTTAAGTGGGGTTTTGGACTGATGTGCCATATGATCACCCCCTCGATACCTGCACTTCCAATACATGTATTTTGGACCAGTTATGTATTTCTTAAGGAATATTCTTGTGGAATCTCATTTAGTGGCGCCAGCTCTAGCAAAAAAATATGGTTTTCAGCCTTAGATTTGTCTTACTTTGCCAAATTTAAGTATATCTTAATGCAGCCCCACAGAAGCGAAATTGGGGCCATCTGAAGCCATTATTGCCAAATTATAAGTACTGTTATATCAGATGTAATTTTAAAACCGGTTCAGTCAGATTTAGTATGTGCCACCTTATATTCTGGCCAAATTTCAGCATTATAGACCAACATTTGGTACTGGTTTGGTGTAATTTACATGTATTTTTGACCATTTTTACAGCAATATATGGGTGAAATAATTTATTTTCAGAGATGTAATGCTCCAAATGGGCCTAATATATCCTCAATTATTGTTAAAACATATGCAAAATTAAAGAAGAGCTTCAGATTGGTTGTATAAGGATATACCTGATATTTCCTAATTTGAGGGGGGCTGAGCCTGGCCCCAAACCCCGGAAAATTGAAATTTTTAATTGGTTTCCTGAGTAAGTCAAGCCAATACAATATCAATGTCTGATATGAACTGAGTTTCCTGTGAAAATCTGAGCCAGATTGATGAAGTTTAAGTGGGGTTTTGGACTGATGTGCCATATGATCACCCCCATCGATACCTACACTTCCAATACATATATTTTGGACCAGTTATGTATTTCTTAAGGAATATTCTTGTGGAATCTCATTTAGTGGCGCCAGCTCTAGCAAACAATATGGTTTTCAGCCTTAGCTTTGTCTTACTTTGCCAAATTTAAGTATATCTTAATGCAGCCCCACAGAAGCGAATTTGGGGCCATCTGAAGCCAATATTGCCAAATTATAAGTACTGTTATATCAGATGTAATTTTAAAACCGGTTCAGTCAGATTTAGTATGTGCCACCTTATATTCTGGCCAAATTTCAGCATTATAGACCAACATTTGGTACTGGTTTGGTGTAATTTACATGTATTTTTGACTATTTTTACAGCAATATATGGGTGAAATAATTTATTTTCAGAGATGTAATGCTCCAAATGGGCCTAATATATCCTCAATTATTGTTAAAACATATGCAAAATTAAAGAAGAGCTTCAGATTGGTTGTATAAGGATATACCTGATATTTCCTAATTTGAGGGGGGCTGAGCCTGGCCCCAAACCCCGGAAAATTGAAATTTTTAATTGGTTTCCTGAGTAAGTCAAGCCAATACAATATCAATGTCTGATATGAACTGAGTTTCCTGTGAAAATCTGAGCCAGATTGATGAAGTTTAAGTGGGGTTTTGGACTGATGTGCCATATGATCACCCCCATCGATACCTGCACTTCCAATACATATATTTTGGACCAGTTATGTATTTCTTAAGGAATATTCTTGTGGAATCTCATTTAGTGGCGCCAGCTCTAGCAAACAATATGGTTTTCAGCCTTAGCTTTGTCTTACTTTGCCAAATTTAAGTATATCTTAATGCAGCCCCACAGAAGCGAATTTGGGGCCATCTGAAGCCAATATTGCCAAATTATAAGTACTGTTATATCAGATGTAATTTTAAAACCGGTTCAGTCAGATTTAGTATGTGCCACCTTATATTCTGGCCAAATTTCAGCATTATAGACCAACATTTGGTACTGGTTTGGTGTAATTTACATGTATTTTTGACTATTTTTACAGCAATATATGGGTGAAATAATTTATTTTCAGAGATGTAATGCTCCAAATGGGCCTAATATATCCTCAATTATTGTTAAAACATATGCAAAATTAAAGAAGAGCTTCAGATTGGTTGTATAAGGATATACCTGATATTTCCTAATTTGAGGGGGGCTGAGCCTGGCCCCAAACCCCGGAAAATTGAAATTTTTAATTGGTTTCCTGAGTAAGTCAAGCCAATACAATATCAATGTCTGATATGAACTGAGTTTCCTGTGAAAATCTGAGCCAGATTGATGAAGTTTAAGTGGGGTTTTGGACTGATGTGCCATATGATCACCCCCTCGATACCTGCACTTCCAATACATGTATTTTGGACCAGTTATGTATTTCTTAAGGAATATTCTTGTGGAATCTCATTTAGTGGCGCCAGCTCTAGCAAAAAAATATGGTTTTCAGCCTTAGATTTGTCTTACTTTGCCAAATTTAAGTATATCTTAATGCAGCCCCACAGAAGCGAAATTGGGGCCATCTGAAGCCATTATTGCCAAATTATAAGTACTGTTATATCAGATGTAATTTTAAAACCGGTTCAGTCAGATTTAGTATGTGCCACCTTATATTCTGGCCAAATTTCAGCATTATAGACCAACATTTGGTACTGGTTTGGTGTAATTTACATGTATTTTTGACCATTTTTACAGCAATATATGGGTGAAATAATTTATTTTCAGAGATGTAATACTCCAAATGGGCCTAATATATCCTCAATTATTGTTAAAACATATGCAAAATTAAAGAAGAGCTTCAGATTGGTTGTATAAGGATATACCTGATATTTCCTAATTTGAGGGGGGCTGAGCCTGGCCCCAAACCCCGGAAAATTGAAATTTTTAATTGGTTTCCTGAGTAAGTCAAGCCAATACAATATCAATGTCTGATATGAACTGAGTTTCCTGTGAAAATCTGAGCCAGATTGATGAAGTTTAAGTGGGGTTTTGGACTGATGTGCCATATGATCACCCCCATCGATACCTACACTTCCAATACATATATTTTGGACCAGTTATGTATTTCTTAAGGAATATTCTTGTGGAATCTCATTTAGTGGCGCCAGCTCTAGCAAACAATATGGTTTTCAGCCTTAGCTTTGTCTTACTTTGCCAAATTTAAGTATATCTTAATGCAGCCCCACAGAAGCGAATTTGGGGCCATCTGAAGCCAATATTGCCAAATTATAAGTACTGTTATATCAGATGTAATTTTAAAACCGGTTCAGTCAGATTTAGTATGTGCCACCTTATATTCTGGCCAAATTTCAGCATTATAGACCAACATTTGGTACTGGTTTGGTGTAATTTACATGTATTTTTGACTATTTTTACAGCAATATATGGGTGAAATAATTTATTTTCAGAGATGTAATGCTCCAAATGGGCCTAATATATCCTCAATTATTGTTAAAACATATGCAAAATTAAAGAAGAGCTTCAGATTGGTTGTATAAGGATATACCTGATATTTCCTAATTTGAGGGGGGCTGAGCCTGGCCCCAAACCCCGGAAAATTGAAATTTTTAATTGGTTTCCTGAGTAAGTCAAGCCAATACAATATCAATGTCTGATATGAACTGAGTTTCCTGTGAAAATCTGAGCCAGATTGATGAAGTTTAAGTGGGGTTTTGGACTGATGTGCCATATGATCACCCCCATCGATACCTGCACTTCCAATACATATATTTTGGACCAGTTATGTATTTCTTAAGGAATATTCTTGTGGAATCTCATTTAGTGGCGCCAGCTCTAGCAAACAATATGGTTTTCAGCCTTAGCTTTGTCTTACTTTGCCAAATTTAAGTATATCTTAATGCAGCCCCACAGAAGCGAATTTGGGGCCATCTGAAGCCAATATTGCCAAATTATAAGTACTGTTATATCAGATGTAATTTTAAAACCGGTTCAGTCAGATTTAGTATGTGCCACCTTATATTCTGGCCAAATTTCAGCATTATAGACCAACATTTGGTACTGGTTTGGTGTAATTTACATGTATTTTTGACTATTTTTACAGCAATATATGGGTGAAATAATTTATTTTCAGAGATGTAATGCTCCAAATGGGCCTAATATATCCTCAATTATTGTTAAAACATATGCAAAATTAAAGAAGAGCTTCAGATTGGTTGTATAAGGATATACCTGATATTTCCTAATTTGAGGGGGGATGAGCCTGGCCCCAAACCCCGGAAAATTGAAATTTTTAATTGGTTTCCTGAGTAAGTCAAGCCAATACAATATCAATGTCTGATATGAACTGAGTTTCCTGTGAAAATCTGAGCCAGATTGATGAAGTTTAAGTGGGGTTTTGGACTGATGTGCCATATGATCACCCCCTCGATACCTGCACTTCCAATACATGTATTTTGGACCAGTTATGTATTTCTTAAGGAATATTCTTGTGGAATCTCATTTAGTGGCGCCAGCTCTAACAAAAAAATATGGTTTTCAGCCTTAGATTTGTCTTACTTTGCCAAATTTAAGTATATCTTAATGCAGCCCCACAGAAGCGAATTTGGGGCCATCTGAAGCCATTATTGCCAAATTATAAGTAGTGTTATATCAGATGTAATTTTAAAACCGGTTCAGTCAGATTTAGTATGTGCCACCTTATATTCTGGCCAAATTTCAGCATTATAGACCAACATTTGGTACTGGTTTGGTGTAATTTACATGTATTTTTGACCATTTTTACAGCAATATATGGGTGAAATAATTTATTTTCAGAGATGTAATACTCCAAATGGGCCTAATATATCCTCAATTATTGTTAAAACATATGCAAAATTAAAGAAGAGCTTCAGATTGGTTGTATAAGGATATACCTGATATTTCCTAATTTGAGGGGGGCTGAGCCTGGCCCCAAACCCCGGAAAATTGAAATTTTTAATTGGTTTCCTGAGTAAGTCAAGCCAATACAATATCAATGTCTGATATGAACTGAGTTTCCTGTGAAAATCTGAGCCAGATTGATGAAGTTTAAGTGGGGTTTTGGACTGATGTGCCATATGATCACCCCCATCGATACCTGCACTTCCAATACATATATTTTGGACCAGTTATGTATTTCTTAAGGAATATTCTTGTGGAATCTCATTTAGTGGCGCCAGCTCTAGCAAACAATATGGTTTTCAGCCTTAGCTTTGTCTTACTTTGCCAAATTTAAGTATATCTTAATGCAGCCCCACAGAAGCGAATTTGGGGCCATCTGAAGCCAATATTGCCAAATTATAAGTACTGTTATATCAGATGTAATTTTAAAACCGGTTCAGTCAGATTTAGTATGTGCCACCTTATATTCTGGCCAAATTTCAGCATTATAGACCAACATTTGGTACTGGTTTGGTGTAATTTACATGTATTTTTGACTATTTTTACAGCAATATATGGGTGAAATAATTTATTTTCAGAGATGTAATGCTCCAAATGGGCCTAATATATCCTCAATTATTGTTAAAACATATGCAAAATTAAAGAAGAGCTTCAGATTGGTTGTATAAGGATATACCTGATATTTCCTAATTTGAGGGGGGCTGAGCCTGGCCCCAAACCCCGGAAAATTGAAATTTTTAATTGGTTTCCTGAGTAAGTCAAGCCAATACAATATCAATGTCTGATATGAACTGAGTTTCCTGTGAAAATCTGAGCCAGATTGATGAAGTTTAAGTGGGGTTTTGGACTGATGTGCCATATGATCACCCCCATCGATACCTGCACTTCCAATACATATATTTTGGACCAGTTATGTATTTCTTAAGGAATATTCTTGTGGAATCTCATTTAGTGGCGCCAGCTCTAGCAAACAATATGGTTTTCAGCCTTAGCTTTGTCTTACTTTGCCAAATTTAAGTATATCTTAATGCAGCCCCACAGAAGCGAATTTGGGGCCATCTGAAGCCAATATTGCCAAATTATAAGTACTGTTATATCAGATGTAATTTTAAAACCGGTTCAGTCAGATTTAGTATGTGCCACCTTATATTCTGGCCAAATTTCAGCATTATAGACCAACATTTGGTACTGGTTTGGTGTAATTTACATGTATTTTTGACTATTTTTACAGCAATATATGGGTGAAATAATTTATTTTCAGAGATGTAATGCTCCAAATGGGCCTAATATATCCTCAATTATTGTTAAAACATATGCAAAATTAAAGAAGAGCTTCAGATTGGTTGTATAAGGATATACCTGATATTTCCTAATTTGAGGGGGGCTGAGCCTGGCCCCAAACCCCGGAAAATTGAAATTTTTAATTGGTTTCCTGAGTAAGTCAAGCCAATACAATATCAATGTCTGATATGAACTGAGTTTCCTGTGAAAATCTGAGCCAGATTGATGAAGTTTAAGTGGGGTTTTGGACTGATGTGCCATATGATCACCCCCTCGATACCTGCACTTCCAATACATGTATTTTGGACCAGTTATGTATTTCTTAAGGAATATTCTTGTGGAATCTCATTTAGTGGCGCCAGCTCTAGCAAAAAAATATGGTTTTCAGCCTTAGCTTTGTCTTACTTTGCCAAATTTAAGTATATCTTAATGCAGCCCCACAGAAGCGAATTTGGGGCCATCTGAAGCCATTTTTGCCAAATTATAAGTACTGTTATATCAGATGTAATTTTAAAACCGGTTCAGTCAGATTTAGTATGTGCCACCTTATATTCTGGCCAAATTTCAGCATTATAGACCAACATTTGGTACTGGTTTGGTGTAATTTACATGTATTTTTGACCATTTTTACAGCAATATATGGGTGAAATAATTTATTTTCAGAGATGTAATGCTCCAAATGGGCCTAATATATCCTCAATTATTGTTAAAACATATGCAAAATTAAAGAAGAGCTTCAGATTGGTTGTATAAGGATATACCTGATATTTCCTAATTTGAGGGGGGCTGAGCCTGGCCCCAAACCCCGGAAAATTGAAATTTTTAATTGGTTTCCTGAGTAAGTCAAGCCAATACAATATCTGGCCAAATTTCAGCATTATAGACCAACATTTGGTACTGGTTTGGTGTAATTTACATGTATTTTTGACTATTTTTACAGTAATATATGGGTGAAATAATTTATTTTCAGAGATGTAATGCTCTAAATGGGCCTAATATATCCTCAATTATTGTTAAAACATATGCAAAATTAAAGAAGAGCTTCAGATTGGTTGTATAAGGATATACCTGATATTTCCTAATTTGAGGGGGGCTGAGCCTGGCCCCAAACCCCGGAAAATTGAAATTTTTAATTGGTTTCCTGAGTAAGTCAAGCCAATACAATATCAATGTCTCATATGAACTGAGTTTCCTGTGAAAATCTGAGCCAGATTGATGAAGTTTAAGTGGGGTTTTGGACTGATGTGCCATATGATCACCCCCTCGATACCTGCACTTCCAATACATGTATTTTGGACCAGTTATGTATTTTTTAAGGAATATTCTTGTGGAATCTCATTTAAAGGCGCCAGCTCTAGCAAAAAATATGGTTTTCAGCCTTAGATTTGTCTTACTTTGCCAAATTTAAGTATATCTTAATGCAGCCCCACAGAAGCGAATTTGGGGCCATCTGAAGCCAATATTGCCAAATTATAAGTACTGTTATATCAGATGTAATTTTAAAACCGGTTCAGTCAGATTTAGTATGTGCCACCTTATATTCTGGCCAAATTTCAGCATTATAGACCAACATTTGGTACTGGTTTGGTGTAATTTACATGTATTTTTGACGATTTTTACAGCAATATATGGGTGAAATAATTTATTTTCAGAGATGTAATACTCCAAATGGGCCTAATATATCCTCAATTATTGTTAAAACATATGCAAAATTAAAGAAGAGCTTCAGATTGGTTGTATAAGGATATACCTGATATTTCCTAATTTGAGGGGGGCTGAGCCTGGCCCCAAACCCCGGAAAATTGAAATTTTTAATTGGTTTCCTGAGTAAGTCAAGCCAATACAATATCAATGTCTGATATGAACTGAGTTTCCTGTAAAAATCTGAGCCAGATTGATGAAGTTTAAGTGGGGTTTTGGACTGATGTGCCATATGATCACCCCCATCGATACCTGCACTTCCAATACATATATTTTGGACCAGTTATGTATTTCTTAAGGAATATTCTTGTGGAATCTCATTTAGTGGCGCCAGCTCTAGCAAACAATATGGTTTTCAGCCTTAGCTATGTCTTACTTCGCCAAATTTAAGTATATCTTAATGCAGCCCCACAGAAGCGAATTTGGGGCCATCTGAAGCCAATATTGCCAAATTATAAGTACTGTTATATCAGATGTAATTTTAAAACCGGTTCAGTCAGATTTAGTATGTGCCACCTTATATTCTGGCCAAATTTCAGCATTATAGACCAACATTTGGTACTGGTTTGGTGTAATTTACATGTATTTTTGACCATTTTTACAGCAATATATGGGTGAAATAATTTATTTTCAGAGATGTAATGCTCCAAATGGGCCTAATATATCCTCAATTATTGTTAAAACATATGCAAAATTAAAGAAGAGCTTCAGATTGGTTGTATAAGGATATACCTGATATTTCCTAATTTGAGGGGGGCTGAGCCTGGCCCCAAACCCCGGAAAATTGAAATTTTTAATTGGTTTCCTGAGTAAGTCAAGCCAATACAATATCAATGTCTGATATGAACTGAGTTTCCTGTGAAAATCTGAGCCAGATTGATGAAGTTTAAGTGGGGTTTTGGACTGATGTGCCATATGATCACCCCCTCGATACCTGCACTTCCAATACATGTATTTTGGACCAGTTATGTATTTCTTAAGGAATATTCTTGTGGAATCTCATTTAGTGGCGCCAGCTCTAGCAAAAAAATATGGTTTTCAGCCTTAGATTTGTCTTACTTTGCCAAATTTAAGTATATCTTAATGCAGCCCCACAAAAGCGAATTTGGGGCCATCTGAAGCCAATATTGCCAAATTATAAGTACTGTTATATCAGATGTAATTTTAAAACCGGTTCAGTCAGATTTAGTATGTGCCACCTTATATTCTGGCCAAATTTCAGCATTATAGACCAACATTTGGTACTGGTTTGGTGTAATTTACATATATTTTTGACCATTTTTACAGCAATATATGGGTGAAATAATTTATTTTCAGAGATGTAATACTCCAAATGGGCCTAATATATCCTCAATTATTGTTAAAACATATGCAAAATTAAAGAAGAGCTTCAGATTGGTTGTATAAGGATATACCTGATATTTCCTAATTTGAGGGGGGCTGAGCCTGGCCCCAAACCCCGGAAAATTGAAATTTTTAATTGGTTTCCTGAGTAAGTCAAGCCAATACAATATCAATGTCTGATATGAACTGAGTTTCCTGTGAAAATCTGAGCCAGATTGATGAAGTTTAAGTGGGGTTTTGGACTGATGTGCCATATGATCACCCCCATCGATACCTGCACTTCCAATACATATATTTTGGACCAGTGATGTATTTCTTAAGGAATATTCTTGTGGAATCTCATTTAGTGGCGCCAGCTCTAGCAAACAATATGGTTTTCAGCCTTAGCTTTGTCTTACTTTGCCAAATTTAAGTATATCTTAATGCAGCCCCACAGAAGCGAATTTGGGGCCATCTGAAGCCAATATTGCCAAATAAAAAGTACTGTTATATCAGATGTAATTTTAAAACCGGTTCAGTCAGATTTAGTATGTGCCACCTTATATTCTGGCCAAATTTCAGCATTATAGACCAACATTTGGTACTGGTTTGGTGTAATTTACATGTATTTTTGACCATTTTTACAGCAATATATGGGTGAAATAATTTATTTTCAGAGATGTAATGCTCCAAATGGGCCTAATATATCCTCAATTATTGTTAAAACATATGCAAAATTAAAGAAGAGCTTCAGATTGGTTGTATAAGGATATACCTGATATTTCCTAATTTGAGGGGGGCTGAGCCTGGCCCCAAACCCCGGAAAATTGAAATTTTTAATTGGTTTCCTGAGTAAGTCAAGCCAATACAATATCAATGTCTGATATAAACTGAGTTTCCTGTGAAAATCTGAGCCAGATTGATGAAGTTTAAGTGGGATTTTGGACTGATGTACCATATGATCACCCCCATCGATACCTGCACTTCCAATACATGTATTTTGGACCAGTTATGTATTTCTTAAGGAATATTCTTGTGGAATCTCATTTAGTGGCGCCAGCTCTAGCAAACAATATGGTTTTCAGCCTTAGATTTGTCTTACTTTGCCAAATATAAGTATATCTTAATGCAGCCCCACAGAAGCGAATTTGGGGCCATCTGAAGCCAATATTGCCAAATTATAAGTACTGTTATATCAGATGTAATTTTAAAACCGGTTCAGTCAGATTTAGTATGTGCCACCTTATATTCTGGCCAAATTTCAGCATTATAGACCAACATTTGGTACTGGTTTGGTGTAATTTACATGTATTTTTGACTATTTTTACAGCAATATATGGGTGAAATAATTTATTTTCAGAGATGTAATGCTCCAAATGGGCCTAATATATCTTCAATTATTGTTAAAACATATGCAAAATTAAAGAAGAGCTTCAGATTGGTTGTATAAGGATATACCTGATATTTCCTAATTTGAGGGGGGCTGAGCCTGGCCCCAAACCCCGGAAAATTGAAATTTTTAATTGGTTTCCTGAGTAAGTCAAGCCAATACAATATCAATGTCTGATATGAACTGAGTTTCCTGTGAAAATCTGAGCCAGATTGATGAAGTTTAAGTGGGGTTTTGGACTGATGTGCCATATGATCACCCCCATCGATACCTGCACTTCCAATACATGTATTTTGGACCAGTTATGTATTTCTTAAGGAATATTCTTGTGGAATCTCATTTAGTGGCGCCAGCTCTAGCAAACAATATGGTTTTCAGCCTTAGATTTGTCTTACTTTGCCAAATTTAAGTATATCTTAATGCAGCCCCACAGAAGCGAATTTGGGGCCATCTGAAGCCAATATTGCCAACTTATAAGTACTGTTATATCAGATGTAATTTTAAAACCGGTTCAGTCAGATTTAGTATGTGCCACCTTATATTCTGGCCAAATTTCAGCATTATAGACCAACATTTGGTACTGGTTTGGTGTAATTTACATGTATTTTTGACCATTTTTACAGCAATATATGGGTGAAATAGTTTATTTTCAGAGATGTAATGCTCCAAATGGGCCTAATATATCCACAATTATTGTTAAAACATATGCAAAATTAAAGAAGAGCTTCAGATTGGTTGTATAAGGATATACCTGATATTTCCTAATTTGAGGGGGGCTGAGCCTGGCCCCAAACCCCGGAAAATTGAAATTTTTAATTGGTTTCCTGAGTAAGTCAAGCCAATACAATATCAATGTCTGATATGAACTGAGTTTCCTGTGAAAATCTGAGCCAGATTGATGAAGTTTAAGTGGGGTTTTGGACTGATGTGCCATATGATCACCCCCATCGATACCTGCAGTTCCAATACATGTATTTTGGACCAGTTATGTATTTCTTAAGGAATATTCTTGTGGAATCTCATTTAGTGGCGCCAGCTCTAGCAAACAATATGGTTTTCAGCCTTAGCTTTGTCTTACTTTGCCAAATTTAACTATATCTTAATGCAGCCCCACAGAAGCGAATTTGGGGCCATCTGAAGCCAATATTGCCAAATTATAAGTACTGTTATATCAGATGTAATTTTAAAACCGGTTCAGTCAGATTTAGTATGTGCCACCTTATATTCTGGCCAAATTTCAGCATTATAGACCAACATTTGGTACTGGTTTGGTGTAATTTACATGTATTTTTGACTATTTTTACAGCAATATATGGGTGAAATAATTTATTTTCAGAGATGTAATGCTCCAAATGGGCCTAATATATCCACAATTATTGTTAAAACATATGCAAAATTAAAGAAGAGCTTCAGATTGGTTGTATAAGGATATACCTGATATTTCCTAATTTGAGGGGGGCTGAGCCTGGCCCCAAACCCCGGAAAATTGAAATTTTTAATTGGTTTCCTGAGTAAGTCAAGCCAATACAATATCAATGTCTGATATGAACTGAGTTTCCTGTGAAAATCTGAGCCAGATTGATGAAGTTTAAGTGGGGTTTTGGACTGATGTGCCATATGATCACCCCCATCGATACCTGCACTTCCAATACATGTATTTTGGACCAGTTATGTATTTCTTAAGGAATATTCTTGTGGAATCTCATTTAGTGGCGCCAGCTCTAGCAAAAAAATATGGTTTTCAGCCTTAGATTTGTCTTACTTTGCCAAATTTAAGTATATCTTAATGCAGCCCCACAGAAGCGAATTTGGGGCCATCTGAAGCCATTATTGCCAAATTATAAGTACTGTTATATCAGATGTAATTTTAAAACCGGTTCAGTCAGATTTAGTATGTGCCACCTTATATTCTGGCCAAATTTCAGCATTATAGACCAACATTTGGTACTGGTTTGGTGTAATTTACATGTATTTTTGACTATTTTTACAGCAATATATGGGCGAAATAATTTATTTTCAGAGATGTAATGCTCTAAATGGGCCTAATATATCCTCAATTATTGTTAAAACATATGCAAAATTAAAGAAGAGCTTCAGATTGGTTGTATAAGGATATACCTGATATTTCCTAATTTGAGGGGGGCTGAGCCTGGCCCCAAACCCCGGAAAATTGAAATTTTTAATTGGTTTCCTGAGTAAGTCAAGCCAATACAATATCAATGTCTGATATGAACTGAGTTTCCTGTGAAAATCTGAGCCAGATTGATGAAGTTTAAGTGGGGTTTTGGACTGATGTGCCATATGATCACCCCCTCGATACCTGCACTTCCAATACATGTATTTTGGACCAGTTATGTATTTTTTAAGGAATATTCTTGTGGAATCTCATTTAGAGGCGCCAGCTCTAGCAAAAAAATAAGGTTTTCAGCCTTAGATTTGTCTTACTTTGCCAAATTTAAGTATATCTTAATGCAGCCCCACAGAAGCGAATTTGGGGCCATCTGAAGTCAATATTGCCAAATTATAAGTACTGTTATATCGGATGTAATTTTAAAACCGGTTCAGTCAGATTTAGTATGTGCCACCTTATATTCTGGCCAAATTTCAGCATTATAGACCAACATTTGGTACTGGTTTGGTGTAATTTACATGTATTTTTGACGATTTTTACAGCAATATATGGGTGAAATAATTTATTTTCAGAGAAGTAATACTCCAAATGGGCCTAATATATCCTCAATTATTGTTAAAACATATGCAAAATTAAAGAAGAGCTTCAGATTGGTTGTATAAGGATATACCTGATATTTCCTAATTTGAGGGGGGCTGAGCCTGGCCCCAAACCCCGGAAAATTGAAATTTTTAATTGGTTTCCTGAGTAAGTCAAGCCAATACAATATCAATGTCTGATATGAACTGAGTTTCCTGTAAAAATCTGAGCCAGATTGATGAAGTTTAAGTGGGGTTTTGGACTGATGTGCCATATGATCACCCCCATCGATACCTGCACTTCCAATACATATATTTTGGACCAGTTATGTATTTCTTAAGGAATATTCTTGTGGAATCTCATTTAGTGGCGCCAGCTCTAGCAAACAATATGGTTTTCAGCCTTAGCTTTGTCTTACTTTGCCAAATTTAAGTATATCTTAATGCAGCCCCACAGAAGCGAATTTGGGGCCATCTGAAGCCAATATTGCCAAATTATAAGTACTGTTATATCAGATGTAATTTTAAAACCGGTTCAGTCAGATTTAGTATGTGCCACCTTATATTCTGGCCAAATTTCAGCATTATAGACCAACATTTGGTACTGGTTTGGTGTAATTTACATGTATTTTTGACCATTTTTACAGCAATATATGGGTGAAATAATTTATTTTCAGAGATGTAATGCTCCAAATGGGCCTAATATATCCTCAATTATTGTTAAAACATATGCAAAATTAAAGAAGAGCTTCAGATTGGTTGTATAAGGATATACCTGATATTTCCTAATTTGAGGGGGGCTGAGCCTGGCCCCAAACCCCGGAAAATTGAAATTTTTAATTGGTTTCCTGAGTAAGTCAAGCCAATACAATATCAATGTCTGATATGAACTGAGTTTCCTGTGAAAATCTGAGCCAGATTGATGAAGTTTAAGTGGGGTTTTGGACTGATGTGCCATATGATCACCCCCTCGATACCTGCACTTCCAATACATGTATTTTGGACCAGTTATGTATTTCTTAAGGAATATTCTTGTGGAATCTCATTTAGTGGCGCCAGCTCTAGCAAAAAAATATGGTTTTCAGCCTTAGATTTGTCTTACTTTGCCAAATTTAAGTATATCTTAATGCAGCCCCACAGAAGCGAATTTGGGGCCATCTGAAGCCATTATTGCCAAATTATAAGTACTGTTATATCAGATGTAATTTTAAAACCGGTTCAGTCAGATTTAGTATGTGCCACCTTATATTCTGGCCAAATTTCAGCATTATAGACCAACATTTGGTACTGGTTTGGTGTAATTTACATGTATTTTTGACCATTTTTACAGCAATATATGGGTGAAATAATTTATTTTCAGAGATGTAATGCTCCAAATGGGCCTAATATATCCTCAATTATTGTTAAAACATATGCAAAATTAAAGAAGAGCTTCAGATTGGTTGTATAAGGATATACCTGATATTTCCTAATTTGAGGGGGGCTGAGCCTGGCCCCAAACCCCGGAAAATTGAAATTTTTAATTGGTTTCCTGAGTAAGTCAAGCCAATACAATATCAATGTCTGATATGAACTGAGTTTCCTGTGAAACTCTGAGCCAGATTGATGAAGTTTAAGTGGGGTTTTGGACTGATGTGCCATATGATCACCCCCATCGATACCTGCACTTCCAATACATATATTTTGGACCAGTGATGTATTTCTTAAGGCATATTCTGGTGGAATCTCATTTAGTGGCGCCAGCTCTAGCAAACAATATGGTTTTCAGCCTTAGATTTGTCTTACTTTGCCAAATTTAAGTATATCTTAATGCAGCCCCACAGAAGCGAATTTGGGGCCATCTGAAGCCAATATTGCCAAATTATAAGTACTGTTATATCAGATGTAATTTTAAAACCGGTTCAGTCAGATTTAGTATGTGCCACCTTATATTCTGGCCAAATTTCAGCATTATAAACCAACATTTGGTACTGGTTTGGTGTAATTTACATGTATTTTTGACCATTTTTACAGCAATTTATGGGTGAAATAATTTATTTTCAGAGATATAATGCTCCAAATGGGCCTAATATATCCTAACTTATTATTAAAACATATGCAAAATTAAAGAAGAGCTTCAGATTGGTTGTATAAGGATATACCTGATATTTCCTAATTTGAGGGGGGCTGAGCCTGGCCCCAAACCCCGGAAAATTGAAATTTTTAATTGGTTTCCTGAGTAAGTCAAGCCAATACAATATCAATGTCTCATATGAACTGAGTTTCCTGTGAAAATCTGAGCCAGATTGATGAAGTTTAAGTGGGGTTTTGGACTGATGTGCCATATGATCACCCCCTCGATACCTGCACTTCCAATACATGTATTTTGGACCAGTTATGTATTTCTTAAGGAATATTCTTGTGGAATCTCATTTAGTGGCGCCAGCTCTAGCAAACAATATGGTTTTCAGCCTTAGATTTGTCTTACTTTGCCAGATTTAAGTATATCTTAACGCAGCCCCACAGAAGCGAATTTGGGGCCATCTGAAGCCAATATTGCCAATTATAAGTACTGTTATATCAGATGTAATTTTAAAACCGGTTCAGTCAGATTTAGTATGTGTCACCTTATATTCTGGCCAAATTTCAGCATTATAGACCAACATTTGGTACTGGTTTGGTGTAATTTACATGTATTTTTGACCATTTTTACAGCAATATATGGGTGAAATAATTTATTTTCAGAGATGTAATGCTCCAAATGGGCCTAATATATCCTCAATTATTGTTAAAACATATGCAAAATTAAAGAAGAGCTTCAGATTGGTTGTATAAGGATATACCTGATATTTACTAATTTGAGGGGGCTGAGCATGGCCCCAAACCCCGGAAAATTGAAATTTTTAATTGGTTTCCTGAGTAAGTCAAGCCAATACAATATCAATGTCTGATATGAACTGAGTTTCCTGTGAAAATCTGAGCCAGATTGATGAAGTTTAAGTGGGGTTTTGGACTGATGTGCCATCTGATCACCCCCTCGATACCTGCACTTCCAATACATGTATTTTGGACCAGTTATGTATTTCTTAAGGAATATTCTTGTGGAATCTTATTTAGTGGCGCCAGCTCTAGCAAACAATATGGTTTTCAGCCTTAGATTTGTCTTACTTTGCCAGATTTAAGTATATCTTAACGCAGCCCCACAGAAGTGAATTTGGGGCCATCTGAAGCCAATATTGCCAAATTATAAGTACTGTTATATCAGATGTAATTTTAAAACCGGTTCAGTCAGATGTAGTATGTGTCACCTTATATTCTGGCCAAATTTCAGCATTATAGACCAACATTTGGTACTGGTTTGGTGTAATTTACATGTATTTTTGACCATTTTTACAGCAATATATGGGTGAAATAATTTATTTTCAGAGATATAATGCTCCAAATGGGCCTAATATATCCTAACTTATTATTAAAACATATGCAAAATTAAAGAAGAGCTTCAGATTGGTTGTATAAGGATATACCTGATATTTCCGAATTTGAGGGGGGCTGAGCCTGGCCCCAAACCCCGGAAAATTGAAATTTTTAATTGGTTTCCTGAGTAAGTCAAGCCAATACAATATCAATGTCTGATATGAATTGAGTTTCCTGTGAAAATCTGAGCCAGATTGATGAAGTTTAAGTGGGGTTTTGGACTGATGTGCCATATGATCACCCCCTCGATACCTGCACTTCCAATACATGTATTTTGGACCAGTTATGTATTTCTTAAGGAATATTCTTGTGGAATCTCATTTAGTGGCGCCAGCTCTAGCAAACAATATGGTTTTCAGCTTTAGATTTGTCTTACTTTGCCAGATTTAAGTATATCTTAACGCAGCCCCACAGAAGCGAATTTGGGGCCATCTGAAGCCAATATTGCCAAATTATAAGTACTGTTATATCAGATGTAATTTTAAAACCGGTTCAGTCAGATTTAGTATGTACCACCTTATATTCTGGCCAAATTTCAGCATTATAGACCAACATTTGGTACTGGTTTGGTGTAATTTACATGTATTTTTGACCATTTTTACAGCAATATATGGGTGAAATAATTTATTTTCAGAGATGTAATGCTCCAAATGGGCCTAATATATCCTCAATTATTGTTAAAACATATGCAAAATTAAAGAAGAGCTTCAGATTGGTTGTATAAGGATATACCTGATATTTTCTAATTTGAGAGGGGCTGAGCCTGGCCCCAAACCCCGGAAAATTGAAATTTTTAATTGGTTTCCTGAGTAAGTCAAGCCAATACAATATCAATGTCTGATATGAACTGAGTTTCCTGTGAAAATCTGAGCCAGATTGATGAAGTTTAAGTGGGGTTTTGGACTGATGTGCCATATGATCACCCCCTCGATACCTGCACTTCCAATACATGTATTTTGGACCAGTTATGTATTTCTTAAGGAATATTCTTGTGGAATCTCATTTAGTGGCGCCAGCTCTAGCAAATAATATGGTTTTCAGCCTTAGATTGGTCTTACTTTGCCAGATTTAAGTATATCTTAACGCAGCCCCACAGAAGCGAATTTGGGGCCATCAGAAGCCAATATTGCCAAATTATAAGTACTGTTATATCAGATGTAATTTTAAAACCGGTTCAGTCAGATTTAGTATGTGCCACCTTATATTCTGGCCAAATTTCAGCATTATAGACCAACATTTGGTACTAGTTTGGTGTAATTTACATATATTTTTGACCATTTTTACAGCAATATATGGGTGAAATAATTTATTTTCAGAGATATAATGCTCCAAATGGGCGTAATATATCCTAAATTATTGTTAAAACATATGCAAAATTAAAGAAGAGCTTCAGATTGGTTGTATAAGGATATATCTGATATTTCCGAATTTGAGGGGGGCTGAGCCTGGCCCCAAACCCCGGAAAATTGAAATTTTTAATTGGTTTCCTGAGTAAGTCAAGCCAATACAATATCAATGTCTGATATGAACTGAGTTTCCTGTGAAAATCTGAGCCAGATTGATGAAGTTTAAGTGGGGTTTTGGACTGATGTGCCATATGATCACCCCCTCGATACCTGCACTTCCAATACATGTATTTTGGACCAGTTATGTATTTCTTAAGGAATATTCTTGTGGAATCTCATTTAGTGGCGCCAGCTCTAGCAAACAATATGGTTTTCAGCTTTAGATTTGTCTTACTTTGCCAGATTTAAGTATATCTTAACGCAGCCCCACAGAAGCGAATTTGGGGCCATCTGAAGCCAATATTGCCAAATTATAAGTACTGTTATATCAGATGTAATTTTAAAACCGGTTCAGTCAGATTTAGTATGTACCACCTTATATTCTGGCCAAATTTCAGCATTATAGACCAACATTTGGTACTGGTTTGGTGTAATTTACATGTATTTTTGACCATTTTTACAGCAATATATGGGTGAAATAATTTATTTTCAGAGATGTAATGCTCCAAATGGGCCTAATATATCCTCAATTATTGTTAAAACATATGCAAAATTAAAGAAGAGCTTCAGATTGGTTGTATAAGGATATACCTGATATTTTCTAATTTGAGAGGGGCTGAGCCTGGCCCCAAACCCCGGAAAATTGAAATTTTTAATTGGTTTCCTGAGTAAGTCAAGCCAATACAATATCAATGTCTGATATGAACTGAGTTTCCTGTGAAAATCTGAGCCAGATTGATGAAGTTTAAGTGGGGTTTTGGACTGATGTGCCATATGATCACCCCCTCGATACCTGCACTTCCAATACATGTATTTTGGACCAGTTATGTATTTCTTAAGGAATATTCTTGTGGAATCTCATTTAGTGGCGCCAGCTCTAGCAAATAATATGGTTTTCAGCCTTAGATTGGTCTTACTTTGCCAGATTTAAGTATATCTTAACGCAGCCCCACAGAAGCGAATTTGGGGCCATCAGAAGCCAATATTGCCAAATTATAAGTACTGTTATATCAGATGTAATTTTAAAACCGGTTCAGTCAGATTTAGTATGTGCCACCTTATATTCTGGCCAAATTTCAGCATTATAGACCAACATTTGGTACTAGTTTGGTGTAATTTACATATATTTTTGACCATTTTTACAGCAATATATGGGTGAAATAATTTATTTTCAGAGATATAATGCTCCAAATGGGCGTAATATATCCTAAATTATTGTTAAAACATATGCAAAATTAAAGAAGAGCTTCAGATTGGTTGTATAAGGATATATCTGATATTTCCGAATTTGAGGGGGGCTGAGCCTGGCCCCAAACCCCGGAAAATTGAAATTTTTAATTGGTTTCCTGAGTAAGTCAAGCCAATACAATATCAATGTCTGATATGAACTGAGTTTCCTGTGAAAATCTGAGCCAGATTGATGAAGTTTAAGTGGGGTTTTGGACTGATGTGCCATCTGATCACCCCCTCGATACCTGCACTTCCAATACATGTATTTTGGACCAGTTATGTATTTCTTAAGGAATATTCTTGTGGAATCTCATTTAGTGGCGCCAGCTCTAGCAAACAATATGGTTTTCAGCCTTAGATTTGTCTTACTTTGCCAGATTTAAGTATATCTTAACGCAGCCCCACAGAAGTGAATTTGGGGCCATCTGAAGCCAATATTGCCAAATTATAAGTACTGTTATATCAGATGTAATTTTAAAACCGGTTCAGTCAGATGTAGTATGTGTCACCTTATATTCTGGCCAAATTTCAGCATTATAGACCAACATTTGGTACTGGTTTGGTGTAATTTACATGTATTTTTGACCATTTTTACAGCAATATATGGGTGAAATAATTTATTTTCAGAGATATAATGCCCCAAATGGGCGTAATATATCCTAAATTATTGTTAAAACATATGCAAAATTAAAGAAGAGCTTCAGATTGGTTGTATAAGGATATACCTGATATTTCCGAATTTGAGGGGGGCTGAGCCTGGCCCCAAACCCCGGAAAATTGAAATTTTTAATTGGTTTCCTGAGTAAGTCAAGCCAATACAATATCAATGTCTGATATGAATTGAGTTTCCTGTGAAAATCTGAGCCAGATTGATGAAGTTTAAGTGGGGTTTTGGACTGATGTGCCATATGATCACCCCCTCGATACCTGCACTTCCAATACATGTATTTTGGACCAGTTATGTATTTCTTAAGGAATATTCTTGTGGATTTGTCTTACTTTGCCAGATTTAAGTATATCTTAACGCAGCCCCACAGAAGCGAATTTGGGGCCATCTGAAGCCAATATTGCCAAATTATAAGTACTGTTATATCAGATGTAATTTTAAAACCGGTTCAGTCAGATTTAGTATGTACCACCTTATATTCTGGCCAAATTTCAGCATTATAGACCAACATTTGGTACTGGTTTGGTGTAATTTACATGTATTTTTGACCATTTTTACAGCAATATATGGGTGAAATAATTTATTTTCAGAGATGTAATGCTCCAAATGGGCCTAATATATCCTCAATTATTGTTAAAACATATGCAAAATTAATGAAGAGCTTCAGATTGGTTGTATAAGGATATACCTGATATTTTCTAATTTGAGAGGGGCTGAGCCTGGCCCCAAACCCCGGAAAATTGAAATTTTTAATTGGTTTCCTGAGTAAGTCAAGCCAATACAATATCAATGTCTGATATGAACTGAGTTTCCTGTGAAAATCTGAGCCAGATTGATGAAGTTTAAGTGGGGTTTTGGACTGATGTGCCATATGATCACCCCCTCGATACCTGCACTTCCAATACATGTATTTTGGACCAGTTATGTATTTCTTAAGGAATATTCTTGTGGAATCTCATTTAGTGGCGCCAGCTCTAGCAAATAATATGGTTTTCAGTCTTAGATTGGTCTTACTTTGCCAGATTTAAGTATATCTTAACGCAGCCCCACAGAAGCAAATTTGGGGCCATCAGAAGCCAATATTGCCAAATTATAAGTACTGTTATATCAGATGTAATTTTAAAACCGGTTCAGTCAGATTTAGTATGTGCCACCTTATATTCTGGCCAAATTTCAGCATTATAGACCAACATTTGGTACTAGTTTGGTGTAATTTACATATATTTTTGACCATTTTTACAGCAATATATGGGTGAAATAATTTATTTTCAGAGATATAATGCTCCAAATGGGCGTAATATATCCTAAATTATTGTTAAAACATATGCAAAATTAAAGAAGAGCTTCAGATTGGTTGTATAAGGATATATCTGATATTTCCGAATTTGAGGGGGGCTGAGCCTGGCCCCAAACCCCGGAAAATTGAAATTTTTAATTGGTTTCCTGAGTAAGTCAAGCCAATACAATATCAATGTCTGATATGAACTGAGTTTCCTGTGAAAATCTGAGCCAGATTGATGAAGTTTAAGTGGGGTTTTGGACTGATGTGCCATCTGATCACCCCCTCGATACCTGCACTTCCAATACATGTATTTTGGACCAGTTATGTATTTCTTAAGGAATATTCTTGTGGAATCTCATTTAGTGGCGCCAGCTCTAGCAAACAATATGGTTTTCAGCCTTAGATTTGTCTTACTTTGCCAGATTTAAGTATATCTTAACGCAGCCCCACAGAAGTGAATTTGGGGCCATCTGAAGCCAATATTGCCAAATTATAAGTACTGTTATATCAGATGTAATTTTAAAACCGGTTCAGTCAGATGTAGTATGTGTCACCTTATATTCTGGCCAAATTTCAGCATTATAGACCAACATTTGGTACTGGTTTGGTGTAATTTACATGTATTTTTGACCATTTTTACAGCAATATATGGGTGAAATAATTTATTTTCAGAGATATAATGCCCCAAATGGGCGTAATATATCCTAAATTATTGTTAAAACATATGCAAAATTAAAGAAGAGCTTCAGATTGGTTGTATAAGGATATACCTGATATTTCCGAATTTGAGGGGGGCTGAGCCTGGCCCCAAACCCCGGAAAATTGAAATTTTTAATTGGTTTCCTGAGTAAGTCAAGCCAATACAATATCAATGTCTGATATGAATTGAGTTTCCTGTGAAAATCTGAGCCAGATTGATGAAGTTTAAGTGGGGTTTTGGACTGATGTGCCATATGATCACCCCCTCGATACCTGCACTTCCAATACATGTATTTTGGACCAGTTATGTATTTCTTAAGGAATATTCTTGTGGATTTGTCTTACTTTGCCAGATTTAAGTATATCTTAACGCAGCCCCACAGAAGCGAATTTGGGGCCATCTGAAGCCAATATTGCCAAATTATAAGTACTGTTATATCAGATGTAATTTTAAAACCGGTTCAGTCAGATTTAGTATGTACCACCTTATATTCTGGCCAAATTTCAGCATTATAGACCAACATTTGGTACTGGTTTGGTGTAATTTACATGTATTTTTGACCATTTTTACAGCAATATATGGGTGAAATAATTTATTTTCAGAGATGTAATGCTCCAAATGGGCCTAATATATCCTCAATTATTGTTAAAACATATGCAAAATTAATGAAGAGCTTCAGATTGGTTGTATAAGGATATACCTGATATTTTCTAATTTGAGAGGGGCTGAGCCTGGCCCCAAACCCCGGAAAATTGAAATTTTTAATTGGTTTCCTGAGTAAGTCAAGCCAATACAATATCAATGTCTGATATGAACTGAGTTTCCTGTGAAAATCTGAGCCAGATTGATGAAGTTTAAGTGGGGTTTTGGACTGATGTGCCATATGATCACCCCCTCGATACCTGCACTTCCAATACATGTATTTTGGACCAGTTATGTATTTCTTAAGGAATATTCTTGTGGAATCTCATTTAGTGGCGCCAGCTCTAGCAAAAAAATATGGTTTTCAGCCTTAGATTTGTCTTACTTTGCCAAATTTAAGTATATCTTAATGCAGCCCCACAGAAGCGAATTTGGGGCCATCTGAAGCCATTATTGCCAAATTATAAGTACTGTTATATCAGATGTAATTTTAAAACCGGTTCAGTCAGATTTAGTATGTGCCACCTTATATTCTGGCCAAATTTCAGCATTATAGACCAACATTTGGTACTGGTTTGGTGTAATTTACATGTATTTTTGACCATTTTTACAGCAATATATGGGTGAAATAATTTATTTTCAGAGATGTAATACTCCAAATGGGCCTAATATATCCTCAATTATTGTTAAAACATATGCAAAATTAAAGAAGAGCTTCAGATTGGTTGTATAAGGATATACCTGATATTTCCTAATTTGAGGGGGGCTGAGCCTGGCCCCAAACCCCGGAAAATTGAAATTTTTAATTGGTTTCCTGAGTAAGTCAAGCCAATACAATATCAATGTCTGATATGAACTGAGTTTCCTGTGAAAATCTGAGCCAGATTGATGAAGTTTAAGTGGGGTTTTGGACTGATGTGCCATATGATCACCCCCATCGATACCTGCACTTCCAATACATATATTTTGGACCAGTTATGTATTTCTTAAGGAATATTCTTGTGGAATCTCATTTAGTGGCGCCAGCTCTAGCAAACAATATGGTTTTCAGCCTTAGATTTGTCTTACTTTGCCAAATTTAAGTATATCTTAATGCAGCCCCACAGAAGCGAATTTGGGGGCATCTGAGCCAATATTGCCAAATTATAAGTACTGTTATATCAGATGTAATTTTAAAACCGGTTCAGTCAGATTTAGTATGTGCCACCTTATATTCTGGCCAAATTTCAGCATTATAGACCAACATTTGGTACTGGTTTGGTGTAATTTACATGTATTTTTGACTATTTTTACAGCAATATATGGGTGAAATAATTTATTTTTAGAGATGTAATGCTCCAAATGGGCCTAATATATCCTCAATTATTGTTAAAACATATGCAAAATTAAAGAAGAGCTTCAGATTGGTTGTATAAGGATATACCTGATATTTCCTAATTTGAGGGGGGCTGAGCCTGGCCCCAAACCCCGGAAAATTGAAATTTTTAATTGGTTTCCTGAGTAAGTCAAGCCAATACAATATCAATGTCTGATATGAACTGAGTTTCCTGTGAAAATCTGAGCCAGATTGATGAAGTTTAAGTGGGGTTTTGGACTGATGTGCCATATGATCACCCCCATCGATACCTGCACTTCCAATACATATATTTTGGACCAGTTATGTATTTCTTAAGGAATATTCTTGTGGAATCTCATTTAGTGGCGCCAGCTCTAGCAAATAATATGGTTTTCAGTCTTAGATTGGTCTTACTTTGCCAGATTTAAGTATATCTTAACGCAGCCCCACAGAAGCGAATTTGGGGCCATCAGAAGCCAATATTGCCAAATTATAAGTACTGTTATATCAGATGTAATTTTAAAACCGGTTCAGTCAGATTTAGTATGTGCCACCTTATATTCTGGCCAAATTTCAGCATTATAGACCAACATTTGGTACTGGTTTGGTGTAATTTACATATATTTTTGACCATTTTTACAGCAATATATGGGTGAAATAATTTATTTTCAGAGATATAATGCTCCAAATGGGCGTAATATATCCTAAATTATTGTTAAAACATATGCAAAATTAAAGAAGAGCTTCAGATTGGTTGTATAAGGATATATCTGATATTTCCGAATTTGAGGGGGGCTGAGCCTGGCCCCAAACCCCGGAAAATTGAAATTTTTAATTGGTTTCCTGAGTAAGTCAAGCCAATACAATATCAATGTCTGATATGAACTGAGTTTCCTGTGAAAATCTGAGCCAGATTGATGAAGTTTAAGTGGGGTTTTGGACTGATGTGCCATCTGATCACCCCCTCGATACCTGCACTTCCAATACATGTATTTTGGACCAGTTATGTATTTCTTAAGGAATATTCTTGTGGAATCTTATTTAGTGGCGCCAGCTCTAGCAAACAATATGGTTTTCAGCCTTAGATTTGTCTTACTTTGCCAGATTTAAGTATATCTTAACGCAGCCCCACAGAAGTGAATTTGGGGCCATCTGAAGCCAATATTGCCAAATTATAAGTACTGTAATATCAGATGTAATTTTAAAACCGGTTCAGTCAAATGTAGTATGTGACACCTTATATTCTGGCCAAATTTCAGCATTATAGACCAACATTTGGTACTGGTTTGGTGTAATTTACATGTATTTTTGACCATTTTTACAGCAATATATGGGTGAAATAATTTATTTTCAGAGATATAATGCTCCAAATGGGCGTAATATATCCTAAATTATTGTTAAAACATATGCAAAATTAAAGAAGAGCTTCAGATTGGTTGTATAAGGATATATCTGATATTTCCGAATTTGAGGGGGGCTGAGCCTGGCCCCAAATCCCGGAAAATTGAAATTTTTAATTGGTTTCCTGAGTAAGTCAAGCCAATACAATATCAATGTCTGATATGAACTGAGTTTCCTGTGAAAATCTGAGCCAGATTGATGAAGTTTAAGTGGGGTTTTGGACTGATGTGCCATATGATCACCCCCTCGATACCTGCACTTCCAATACATGTATTTTGGACCAGTTATGTATTTCTTAAGGAATATTCTTGTGGAATCTCATTTAGTGGCGCCAGCTCTAGCAAATAATATGGTTTTTAGCCTTAGATTTGTCTTACTTTGCCAGATTTAAGTATATCTTAACGCAGCCCCACAGAAGCGAATTTGGGGCCATCTGAAGCCAATATTGCCAAATTATAAGTACTGTTATATCAGATGTAATTTTAAAACCGGTTCAGTCAGATTTAGTATGTGCCACCTTATATTCTGGCCAAATTTCAGCATTATAGACCAACATTTGGTACTGGTTTGGTGTAATTTACATGTATTTTTGACCGTTTTTACAGCAATATATGGGTGAAATAATTTATTTTCAGAGATATAATGCTCCAAATGGGCATAATATATCCTCAATTATTGTTAAAACATATGCAAAATTAAAGAAGAGCTTCAGATTGGTTGTATAAGGATATACCTGATATTTCCGAATTTGAGGGGGGCTGAGCCTGGCCCCAAACCCCGGAAAATTGAAATATTTAATTGGTTTCCTGAGTAAGTCAAGCCAATACAATATCAATGTCTGATATGTATTGAGTTTCCTGTGAAAATCTGAGCCAGATTGATGAAGTTTAAGTGGGGTTTTGGACTGATGTGCCATATGATCACCCCCTCGATACCTGCACTTCCAATACATGTATTTTGGACCAGTTATGTATTTCTTAAGGAATATTCTTGTGGAATCTTATTTAGTGGCGCCAGCTCTAGCAAACAATATGGTTTTCAGCCTTAGATTTGTCTTACTTTGCCAGATTTAAGTATATCTTAACGCAGCCCCACAGAAGTGAATTTGGGGCCATCTGAAGCCAATATTGCCAAATTATAAGTACTGTTATATCAGATGTAATTTTAAAACCGGTTCAGTCAAATGTAGTATGTGACACCTTATATTCTGGCCAAATTTCAGCATTATAGACCAACATTTGGTACTGGTTTGGTGTAATTTACATGTATTTTTGACCATTTTTACAGCAATATATGGGTGAAATAATTTATTTTCAGAGATATAATGCTCCAAATGGGCGTAATATATCCTAAATTATTGTTAAAACATATGCAAAATTAAAGAAGAGCTTCAGATTGGTTGTATAAGGATATATCTGATATTTCCGAATTTGAGGGGGGCTGAGCCTGGCCCCAAACCTCGGAAAATTGAAATTTTTAATTGGTTTCCTGAGTAAGTCAAGCCAATACAATATCAATGTCTGATATGAATTGAGTTTCCTGTGAAAATCTGAGCCAGATTGATGAAGTTTAAGTGGGGTTTTGGACTGATGTGCCATATGATCACCCCCTCGATACCTGCACTTCCAATACATGTATTTTGGACCAGTTATGTATTTCTTAAGGAATATTCTTGTGGAATCTCATTTAGTGGCGCCAGCTTTAGCAAACAATATGGTTTTCAGCCTTAGATTTGTCTTACTTTGCCAGATTTAAGTATATCTTAACGCAGCCCCACAGAAGCGAATTTGGGGCCATCTGAAGCCAATATTGCCAAATTATAAGTACTGTTATATCAGATGTAATTTTAAAACCGGTTCAGTCAGATTTAGTATGTGCCACCTTATATTCTGGCCAAATTTCAGCATTATAGACCAACATTTGGTACTGGTTTGGTGTAATTTACATGTATTTTTGACCATTTTTACAGCAATATATGGGTGAAATAATTTATTTTCAGAGATATAATGCTCCAAATGGGCGTAATATATCCTAAATTATTGTTAAAACATATGCAAAATTAAAGAAGAGCTTCAGATTGGTTGTATAAGGATATACCTGATATTTCCTAATTTGAGGAGGACTGAGCCTGGCCCCAAACCTCGGAAAATTGAAATTTTTAATTGGTTTCCTGAGTAAGTCAAGCCAATACAATATCAATGTCTGATATGAATTGAGTTTCCTGTGAAAATCTGAGCCAGATTGATGAAGTTTAAGTGGGGTTTTGGACTGATGTGCCATATGATCACCCCCTCGATACCTGCACTTCCAATACATGTATTTTGGACCAGTTATGTATTTCTTAAGGAATATTCTTGTGGAATCTCATTTAGTGGCGCCAGCTCTAGCAAACAATATGGTTTTCAGCCTTAGATTTGTCTTACTTTGCCAGATTTAAGTATATCTTAACGCAGCCCCACAGAAGCGAATTTGGGGCCATCTGAAGCCAATATTGCCAAATTATAAGTACTGTTATATCAGATGTAATTTTAAAACCGATTCAGTCAGATTTAGTATGTGCCACCTTATATTCTGGCCAAATTTCAGCATTATAGACCAACATTTGGTACTGGTTTGGTGTAATTTACATGTATTTTTGACCATTTTTACAGCAATATATGGGTGAAATAATTTATTTTCAGAGATATAATGCTCCAAATGGGCCTAATATATCCTAAATTATTGTTAAAACATATGCAAAATTAAAGAAGAGCTTCAGATTGGTTGTATAAGGATATACCTGATATTTCCGAATTTGAGGGGGGCTGAGCCTGGCCCCAAACCCCGGAAAATTGAAATTTTTAATTGGTTTCCTGAGTAAGTCAAGCCAATACAATATCAATGTCTGATATGAATTGAGTTTCCTGTGAAAATCTGAGCCAGATTGATGAAGTTTAAGTGGGGTTTTGGACTGATGTGCCATATGATCACCCCCTCGATACCTGCACTTCCAATACATGTATTTTGGACCAGTTATGTATTTCTTAAGGAATATTCTTGTGGAATCTCATTTAGTGGCGCCAGCTCTAGCAAATAATATGGTTTTCAGTCTTAGATTGGTCTTACTTTGCCAGATTTAAGTATATCTTAACGCAGCCCCACAGAAGCGAATTTGGGCCCATCAGAAGCCAATATTGCCAAATTATAAGTACTGTTATATCAGATGTAATTTTAAAACCGATTCAGTCAGATTTAGTATGTGCCACCTTATATTCTGGCCAAATTTCAGCATTATAGACCAACATTTGGTACTGGTTTGGTGTAATTTACATATATTTTTGACCATTTTTACAGCAATATATGGGTGAAATAATTTATTTTCAGAGATATAATGCTCCAAATGGGCGTAATATATCCTAAATTATTGTTAAAACATATGCAAAATTAAAGAAGAGCTTCAGATTGGTTGTATAAGGATATATCTGATATTTCCGAATTTGAGGGGGGCTGAGCCTGGCCCCAAACCCCGGAAAATTGAAATTTTTAATTGGTTTCCTGAGTAAGTCAAGCCAATACAATATCAATGTCTGATATGAACTGAGTTTCCTGTGAAAATCTGAGCCAGATTGATGAAGTTTAAGTGGGGTTTTGGACTGATGTGCCATCTGATCACCCCCTCGATACCTGCACTTCCAATACATGTATTTTGGACCAGTTATGTATTTCTTAAGGAATATTCTTGTGGAATCTTATTTAGTGGCGCCAGCTCTAGCAAACAATATGGTTTTCAGCCTTAGATTTGTCTTACTTTGCCAGATTTAAGTATATCTTAACGCAGCCCCACAGAAGTGAATTTGGGGCCATCTGAAGCCAATATTGCCAAATTATAAGTACTGTAATATCAGATGTAATTTTAAAACCGGTTCAGTCAAATGTAGTATGTGACACCTTATATTCTGGCCAAATTTCAGCATTATAGACCAACATTTGGTACTGGTTTGGTGTAATTTACATGTATTTTTGACCATTTTTACAGCAATATATGGGTGAAATAATTTATTTTCAGAGATATAATGCTCCAAATGGGCGTAATATATCCTAAATTATTGTTAAAACATATGCAAAATTAAAGAAGAGCTTCAGATTGGTTGTATAAGGATATATCTGATATTTCCGAATTTGAGGGGGGCTGAGCCTGGCCCCAAACCCCGGAAAATTGAAATTTTTAATTGGTTTCCTGAGTAAGTCAAGCCAATACAATATCAATGTCTGATATGAACTGAGTTTCCTGTGAAAATCTGAGCCAGATTGATGAAGTTTAAGTGGGGTTTTGGACTGATGTGCCATATGATCACCCCCTCGATACCTGCACTTCCAATACATGTATTTTGGACCAGTTATGTATTTCTTAAGGAATATTCTTGTGGAATCTCATTTAGTGGCGCCAGCTCTAGCAAACAATATGGTTTTCAGCCTTAGATTTGTCTTACTTTGCCAGATTTAAGTATATCTTAACGCAGCCCCACAGAAGCGAATTTGGGGCCATCTGAAGCCAATATTGCCAATTATAAGTACTGTTATATCAGATGTAATTTTAAAACCGGTTCAGTCAGATTTAGTATGTGTCACCTTATATTCTGGCCAAATTTCAGCATTATAGACCAACATTTGGTACTGGTTTGGTGTAATCTAAATGTATTTTTGACCATTTTTACAGCAATATATGGGTGAAATAATTTATTTTCAGAGATATAATGCCCCAAATGGGCGTAATATATCCTAAATTATTGTTAAAACATATGCAAAATTAAAGAAGAGCTTCAGATTGGTTGTATAAGGATATACCTGATATTTCCGAATTTGAGGGGGGCTGAGCCTGGCCCCAAACCCCGGAAAATTGAAATTTTTAATTGGTTTCCTGAGTAAGTCAAGCCAATACAATATCAATGTCTGATATGAATTGAGTTTCCTGTGAAAATCTGAGCCAGATTGATGAAGTTTAAGTGGGGTTTTGGACTGATGTGCCATATGATCACCCCCTCGATACCTGCACTTCCAATACATGTATTTTGGACCAGTTATGTATTTCTTAAGGAATATTCTTGTGGAATCTCATTTAGTGGCGCCAGCTCTAGCAAACAATATGGTTTTCAGCTTTAGATTTGTCTTACTTTGCCAGATTTAAGTATATCTTAACGCAGCCCCACAGAAGCGAATTTGGGGCCATCTGAAGCCAATATTGCCAAATTATAAGTACTGTTATATCAGATGTAATTTTAAAACCGGTTCAGTCAGATTTAGTATGTACCACCTTATATTCTGGCCAAATTTCAGCATTATAGACCAACATTTGGTACTGGTTTGGTGTAATTTACATGTATTTTTGACCGTTTTTACAGCAATATATGGGTGAAATAATTTTTTTTCAGAGATATAATGCTCCAAATGGGCATAATATATCCTCAATTATTGTTAAAACATATGCAAAATTAAAGAAGAGCTTCAGATTGGTTGTATAAGGATATACCTGATATTTCCGAATTTGAGGGGGGCTGAGCCTGGCCCCAAACCCCGGAAAATTGAAATATTTAATTGGTTTCCTGAGTAAGTCAAGCCAATACAATATCAATGTCTGATATGTATTGAGTTTCCTGTGAAAATCTGAGCCAGATTGATGAAGTTTAAGTGGGGTTTTGGACTGATGTGCCATATGATCACCCCCTCGATACCTGCACTTCCAATACATGTATTTTGGACCAGTTATGTATTTCTTAAGGAATATTCTTGTGGAATCTTATTTAGTGGCGCCAGCTCTAGCAAACAATATGGTTTTCAGCCTTAGATTTGTCTTACTTTGCCAGATTTAAGTATATCTTAACGCAGCCCCACAGAAGTGAATTTGGGGCCATCTGAAGCCAATATTGCCAAATTATAAGTACTGTTATATCAGATGTAATTTTAAAACCGGTTCAGTCAAATGTAGTATGTGACACCTTATATTCTGGCCAAATTTCAGCATTATAGACCAACATTTGGTACTGGTTTGGTGTAATTTACATGTATTTTTGACCATTTTTACAGCAATATATGGGTGAAATAATTTATTTTCAGAGATATAATGCTCCAAATGGGCGTAATATATCCTAAATTATTGTTAAAACATATGCAAAATTAAAGAAGAGCTTCAGATTGGTTGTATAAGGATATATCTGATATTTCCGAATTTGAGGGGGGCTGAGCCTGGCCCCAAACCTCGGAAAATTGAAATTTTTAATTGGTTTCCTGAGTAAGTCAAGCCAATACAATATCAATGTCTGATATGAATTGAGTTTCCTGTGAAAATCTGAGCCAGATTGATGAAGTTTAAGTGGGGTTTTGGACTGATGTGCCATATGATCACCCCCTCGATACCTGCACTTCCAATACATGTATTTTGGACCAGTTATGTATTTCTTAAGGAATATTCTTGTGGAATCTCATTTAGTGGCGCCAGCTCTAGCAAACAATATGGTTTTCAGCCTTAGATTTGTCTTACTTTGCCAGATTTAAGTATATCTTAACGCAGCCCCACAGAAGCGAATTTGGGGCCATCTGAAGCCAATATTGCCAAATTATAAGTACTGTTATATCAGATGTAATTTTAAAACCGGTTCAGTCAGATTTAGTATGTGCCACCTTATATTCTGGCCAAATTTCAGCATTATAGACCAACATTTGGTACTGGTTTGGTGTAATTTACATGTATTTTTGACCATTTTTACAGCAATATATGGGTGAAATAATTTATTTTCAGAGATATAATGCTCCAAATGGGCGTAATATATCCTAAATTATTGTTAAAACATATGCAAAATTAAAGAAGAGCTTCAGATTGGTTGTATAAGGATATACCTGATATTTCCTAATTTGAGGAGGACTGAGCCTGGCCCCAAACCTCGGAAAATTGAAATTTTTAATTGGTTTCCTGAGTAAGTCAAGCCAATACAATATCAATGTCTGATATGAATTGAGTTTCCTGTGAAAATCTGAGCCAGATTGATGAAGTTTAAGTGGGGTTTTGGACTGATGTGCCATATGATCACCCCCTCGATACCTGCACTTCCAATACATGTATTTTGGACCAGTTATGTATTTCTTAAGGAATATTCTTGTGGAATCTCATTTAGTGGCGCCAGCTCTAGCAAACAATATGGTTTTCAGCCTTAGATTTGTCTTACTTTGCCAGATTTAAGTATATCTTAACGCAGCCCCACAGAAGCGAATTTGGGGCCATCTGAAGCCAATATTGCCAAATTATAAGTACTGTTATATCAGATGTAATTTTAAAACCGATTCAGTCAGATTTAGTATGTGCCACCTTATATTCTGGCCAAATTTCAGCATTATAGACCAACATTTGGTACTGGTTTGGTGTAATTTACATGTATTTTTGACCATTTTTACAACAATATATGGGTGAAATAATTTATTTTCAGAGATATAATGCTCCAAATGGGCCTAATATATCCTAAATTATTGTTAAAACATATGCAAAATTAAAGAAGAGCTTCAGATTGGTTGTATAAGGATATACCTGATATTTCCGAATTTGAGGGGGGCTGAGCCTGGCCCCAAACCCCGGAAAATTGAAATTTTTAATTGGTTTCCTGAGTAAGTCAAGCCAATACAATATCAATGTCTGATATGAATTGAGTTTCCTGTGAAAATCTGAGCCAGATTGATGAAGTTTAAGTGGGGTTTTGGACTGATGTGCCATATGATCACCCCCTCGATACCTGCACTTCCAATACATGTATTTTGGACCAGTTATGTATTTCTTAAGGAATATTCTTGTGGAATCTCATTTAGTGGCGCCAGCTCTAGCAAATAATATGGTTTTCAGTCTTAGATTGGTCTTACTTTGCCAGATTTAAGTATATCTTAACGCAGCCCCACAGAAGCGAATTTGGGCCCATCAGAAGCCAATATTGCCAAATTATAAGTACTGTTATATCAGATGTAATTTTAAAACCGGTTCAGTCAGATTTAGTATGTGCCACCTTATATTCTGGCCAAATTTCAGCATTATAGACCAACATTTGGTACTGGTTTGGTGTAATTTACATATATTTTTGACCATTTTTACAGCAATATATGGGTGAAATAATTTATTTTCAGAGATATAATGCTCCAAATGGGCGTAATATATCCTAAATTATTGTTAAAACATATGCAAAATTAAAGAAGAGCTTCAGATTGGTTGTATAAGGATATATCTGATATTTCCGAATTTGAGGGGGGCTGAGCCTGGCCCCAAACCCCGGAAAATTGAAATTTTTAATTGGTTTCCTGAGTAAGTCAAGCCAATACAATATCAATGTCTGATATGAACTGAGTTTCCTGTGAAAATCTGAGCCAGATTGATGAAGTTTAAGTGGGGTTTTGGACTGATGTGCCATCTGATCACCCCCTCGATACCTGCACTTCCAATACATGTATTTTGGACCAGTTATGTATTTCTTAAGGAATATTCTTGTGGAATCTTATTTAGTGGCGCCAGCTCTAGCAAACAATATGGTTTTCAGCCTTAGATTTGTCTTACTTTGCCAGATTTAAGTATATCTTAACGCAGCCCCACAGAAGTGAATTTGGGGCCATCTGAAGCCAATATTGCCAAATTATAAGTACTGTAATATCAGATGTAATTTTAAAACCGGTTCAGTCAAATGTAGTATGTGACACCTTATATTCTGGCCAAATTTCAGCATTATAGACCAACATTTGGTACTGGTTTGGTGTAATTTACATGTATTTTTGACCATTTTTACAGCAATATATGGGTGAAATAATTTATTTTCAGAGATATAATGCTCCAAATGGGCGTAATATATCCTAAATTATTGTTAAAACATATGCAAAATTAAAGAAGAGCTTCAGATTGGTTGTATAAGGATATATCTGATATTTCCGAATTTGAGGGGGGCTGAGCCTGGCCCCAAACCCCGGAAAATTGAAATTTTTAATTGGTTTCCTGAGTAAGTCAAGCCAATACAATATCAATGTCTGATATGAACTGAGTTTCCTGTGAAAATCTGAGCCAGATTGATGAAGTTTAAGTGGGGTTTTGGACTGATGTGCCATATGATCACCCCCTCGATACCTGCACTTCCAATACATGTATTTTGGACCAGTTATGTATTTCTTAAGGAATATTCTTGTGGAATCTCATTTAGTGGCGCCAGCTCTAGCAAACAATATGGTTTTCAGCCTTAGATTTGTCTTACTTTGCCAGATTTAAGTATATCTTAACGCAGCCCCACAGAAGCGAATTTGGGGCCATCTGAAGCCAATATTGCCAATTATAAGTACTGTTATATCAGATGTAATTTTAAAACCGGTTCAGTCAGATTTAGTATGTGTCACCTTATATTCTGGCCAAATTTCAGCATTATAGACCAACATTTGGTACTGGTTTGGTGTAATCTAAATGTATTTTTGACCATTTTTACAGCAATATATGGGTGAAATAATTTATTTTCAGAGATATAATGCCCCAAATGGGCGTAATATATCCTAAATTATTGTTAAAACATATGCAAAATTAAAGAAGAGCTTCAGATTGGTTGTATAAGGATATACCTGATATTTCCGAATTTGAGGGGGGCTGAGCCTGGCCCCAAACCCCGGAAAATTGAAATTTTTAATTGGTTTCCTGAGTAAGTCAAGCCAATACAATATCAATGTCTGATATGAATTGAGTTTCCTGTGAAAATCTGAGCCAGATTGATGAAGTTTAAGTGGGGTTTTGGACTGATGTGCCATATGATCACCCCCTCGATACCTGCACTTCCAATACATGTATTTTGGACCAGTTATGTATTTCTTAAGGAATATTCTTGTGGAATCTCATTTAGTGGCGCCAGCTCTAGCAAACAATATGGTTTTCAGCTTTAGATTTGTCTTACTTTGCCAGATTTAAGTATATCTTAACGCAGCCCCACAGAAGCGAATTTGGGGCCATCTGAAGCCAATATTGCCAAATTATAAGTACTGTTATATCAGATGTAATTTTAAAACCGGTTCAGTCAGATTTAGTATGTACCACCTTATATTCTGGCCAAATTTCAGCATTATAGACCAACATTTGGTACTGGTTTGGTGTAATTTACATGTATTTTTGACCATTTTTACAGCAATATATGGGTGAAATAATTTATTTTCAGAGATATAATGCTCCAAATGGGCGTAATATATCCTAAATTATTGTTAAAACATATGCAAAATTAAAGAAGAGCTTCAGATTGGTTGTATAAGGATATACCTGATATTTCCTAATTTGAGGAGGGCTGAGCCTGGCCCCAAACCTCGGAAAATTGAAATTTTTAATTGGTTTCCTGAGTAAGTCAAGCCAATACAATATCAATGTCTGATATGAATTGAGTTTCCTGTGAAAATCTGAGCCAGATTGATGAAGTTTAAGTGGGGTTTTGGACTGATGTGCCATATGATCACCCCCTCGATACCTGCACTTCCAATACATGTATTTTGGACCAGTTATGTATTTCTTAAGGAATATTCTTGTGGAATCTCATTTAGTGGCGCCAGCTCTAGCAAATAATATGGTTTTTAGCCTTAGATTTGTCTTACTTTGCCAGATTTAAGTATATCTTAACGCAGCCCCACAGAAGCGAATTTGGGGCCATCTGAAGCCAATATTGCCAAATTATAAGTACTGTTATATCAGATGTAATTTTAAAACCGGTTCAGTCAGATTTAGTATGTGCCACCTTATATTCTGGCCAAATTTCAGCATTATAGACCAACATTTGGTACTGGTTTGGTGTAATTTACATGTATTTTTGACCGTTTTTACAGCAATATATGGGTGAAATAATTTTTTTTCAGAGATATAATGCTCCAAATGGGCATAATATATCCTCAATTATTGTTAAAACATATGCAAAATTAAAGAAGAGCTTCAGATTGGTTGTATAAGGATATACCTGATATTTCCGAATTTGAGGGGGGCTGAGCCTGGCCCCAAACCCCGGAAAATTGAAATTTTTAATTGGTTTCCTGAGTAAGTCAAGCCAATACAATATCAATGTCTGATATGTATTGAGTTTCCTGTGAAAATCTGAGCCAGATTGATGAAGTTTAAGTGGGGTTTTGGACTGATGTGCCATATGATCACCCCCTCGATACCTGCACTTCCAATACATGTATTTTGGACCAGTTATGTATTTCTTAAGGAATATTCTTGTGGAATCTCATTTAGTGGCGCCAGCTCTAGCAAACAATATGGTTTTCAGCTTTAGATTTGTCTTACTTTGCCAGATTTAAGTATATCTTAACGCAGCCCCACAGAAGCGAATTTGGGGCCATCTGAAGCCAATATTGCCAAATTATAAGTACTGTTATATCAGATGTAATTTTAAAACCGGTTCAGTCAGATTTAGTATGTACCACCTTATATTCTGGCCAAATTTCAGCATTATAGACCAACATTTGGTACTGGTTTGGTGTAATTTACATGTATTTTTGACCATTTTTACAGCAATATATGGGTGAAATAATTTATTTTCAGAGATATAATGCTCCAAATGGGCGTAATATATCCTAAATTATTGTTAAAACATATGCAAAATTAAAGAAGAGCTTCAGATTGGTTGTATAAGGATATACCTGATATTTCCTAATTTGAGGAGGGCTGAGCCTGGCCCCAAACCTCGGAAAATTGAAATTTTTAATTGGTTTCCTGAGTAAGTCAAGCCAATACAATATCAATGTCTGATATGAATTGAGTTTCCTGTGAAAATCTGAGCCAGATTGATGAAGTTTAAGTGGGGTTTTGGACTGATGTGCCATATGATCACCCCCTCGATACCTGCACTTCCAATACATGTATTTTGGACCAGTTATGTATTTCTTAAGGAATATTCTTGTGGAATCTCATTTAGTGGCGCCAGCTCTAGCAAATAATATGGTTTTTAGCCTTAGATTTGTCTTACTTTGCCAGATTTAAGTATATCTTAACGCAGCCCCACAGAAGCGAATTTGGGGCCATCTGAAGCCAATATTGCCAAATTATAAGTACTGTTATATCAGATGTAATTTTAAAACCGGTTCAGTCAGATTTAGTATGTGCCACCTTATATTCTGGCCAAATTTCAGCATTATAGACCAACATTTGGTACTGGTTTGGTGTAATTTACATGTATTTTTGACCGTTTTTACAGCAATATATGGGTGAAATAATTTTTTTTCAGAGATATAATGCTCCAAATGGGCATAATATATCCTCAATTATTGTTAAAACATATGCAAAATTAAAGAAGAGCTTCAGATTGGTTGTATAAGGATATACCTGATATTTCCGAATTTGAGGGGGGCTGAGCCTGGCCCCAAACCCCGGAAAATTGAAATATTTAATTGGTTTCCTGAGTAAGTCAAGCCAATACAATATCAATGTCTGATATGTATTGAGTTTCCTGTGAAAATCTGAGCCAGATTGATGAAGTTTAAGTGGGGTTTTGGACTGATGTGCCATATGATCACCCCCTCGATACCTGCACTTCCAATACATGTATTTTGGACCAGTTATGTATTTCTTAAGGAATATTCTTGTGGAATCTTATTTAGTGGCGCCAGCTCTAGCAAACAATATGGTTTTCAGCCTTAGATTTGTCTTACTTTGCCAGATTTAAGTATATCTTAACGCAGCCCCACAGAAGTGAATTTGGGGCCATCTGAAGCCAATATTGCCAAATTATAAGTACTGTTATATCAGATGTAATTTTAAAACCGGTTCAGTCAGATTTAGTATGTACCACCTTATATTCTGCCCAAATTTCAGCATTATAGACCAACATTTGGTACTGGTTTGGTGTAATTTACATGTATTTTTGACCATTTTTACAGCAATATATGGGTGAAATAATTTATTTTCAGAGATATAATGCTCCAAATGGGCGTAATATATCCTAAATTATTGTTAAAACATATGCAAAATTAAAGAAGAGCTTCAGATTGGTTGTATAAGGATATACCTGATATTTCCTAATTTGAGGAGGGCTGAGCCTGGCCCCAAACCTCGGAAAATTGAAATTTTTAATTGGTTTCCTGAGTAAGTCAAGCCAATACAATATCAATGTCTGATATGAATTGAGTTTCCTGTGAAAATCTGAGCCAGATTGATGAAGTTTAAGTGGGGTTTTGGACTGATGTGCCATATGATCACCCCCTCGATACCTGCACTTCCAATACATGTATTTTGGACCAGTTATGTATTTCTTAAGGAATATTCTTGTGGAATCTCATTTAGTGGCGCCAGCTCTAGCAAATAATATGGTTTTTAGCCTTAGATTTGTCTTACTTTGCCAGATTTAAGTATATCTTAACGCAGCCCCACAGAAGCGAATTTGGGGCCATCTGAAGCCAATATTGCCAAATTATAAGTACTGTTATATCAGATGTAATTTTAAAACCGGTTCAGTCAGATTTAGTATGTGCCACCTTATATTCTGGCCAAATTTCAGCATTATAGACCAACATTTGGTACTGGTTTGGTGTAATTTACATGTATTTTTGACCGTTTTTACAGCAATATATGGGTGAAATAATTTTTTTTCAGAGATATAATGCTCCAAATGGGCATAATATATCCTCAATTATTGTTAAAACATATGCAAAATTAAAGAAGAGCTTCAGATTGGTTGTATAAGGATATACCTGATATTTCCGAATTTGAGGGGGGCTGAGCCTGGCCCCAAACCCCGGAAAATTGAAATATTTAATTGGTTTCCTGAGTAAGTCAAGCCAATACAATATCAATGTCTGATATGTATTGAGTTTCCTGTGAAAATCTGAGCCAGATTGATGAAGTTTAAGTGGGGTTTTGGACTGATGTGCCATATGATCACCCCCTCGATACCTGCACTTCCAATACATGTATTTTGGACCAGTTATGTATTTCTTAAGGAATATTCTTGTGGAATCTTATTTAGTGGCGCCAGCTCTAGCAAACAATATGGTTTTCAGCCTTAGATTTGTCTTACTTTGCCAGATTTAAGTATATCTTAACGCAGCCCCACAGAAGTGAATTTGGGGCCATCTGAAGCCAATATTGCCAAATTATAAGTACTGTTATCAGATGTAATTTTAAAACCGGTTCAGTCAAATGTAGTATGTGACACCTTATATTCTGGCCAAATTTCAGCATTATAGACCAACATTTGGTACTGGTTTGGTGTAATTTACATGTATTTTTGACCATTTTTACAGCAATATATGGGTGAAATAATTTATTTTCAGAGATATAATGCTCCAAATGGGCGTAATATATCCTAAATTATTGTTAAAACATATGCAAAATTAAAGAAGAGCTTCAGATTGGTTGTATAAGGATATATCTGATATTTCCGAATTTGAGGGGGGCTGAGCCTGGCCCCAAACCCCGGAAAATTGAAATTTTTAATTGGTTTCCTGAGTAAGTCAAGCCAATACAATATCAATGTCTGATATGAATTGAGTTTCCTGTGAAAATCTGAGCCAGATTGATGAAGTTTAAGTGGGGTTTTGGACTGATGTGCCATATGATCACCCCCTCGATACCTGCACTTCCAATACATGTATTTTGGACCAGTTATGTATTTCTTAAGGAATATTCTTGTGGAATCTCATTTAGTGGCGCCAGCTCTAGCAAACAATATGGTTTTCAGCCTTAGATTTGTCTTACTTTGCCAGATTTAAGTATATCTTAACGCAGCCCCACAGAAGCGAATTTGGGGCCATCTGAAGCCAATATTGCCAAATTATAAGTACTGTTATATCAGATGTAATTTTAAAACCGGTTCAGTCAGATTTAGTATGTGCCACCTTATATTCTGGCCAAATTTCAGCATTATAGACCAACATTTGGTACTGGTTTGGTGTAATTTACATGTATTTTTGACCATTTTTACAGCAATATATGGGTGAAATAATTTATTTTCAGAGATATAATGCTCCAAATGGGCGTAATATATCCTAAATTATTGTTAAAACATATGCAAAATTAAAGAAGAGCTTCAGATTGGTTGTATAAGGATATACCTGATATTTCCTAATTTGAGGAGGACTGAGCCTGGCCCCAAACCTCGGAAAATTGAAATTTTTAATTGGTTTCCTGAGTAAGTCAAGCCAATACAATATCAATGTCTGATATGAATTGAGTTTCCTGTGAAAATCTGAGCCAGATTGATGAAGTTTAAGTGGGGTTTTGGACTGATGTGCCATATGATCACCCCCTCGATACCTGCACTTCCAATACATGTATTTTGGACCAGTTATGTATTTCTTAAGGAATATTCTTGTGGAATCTCATTTAGTGGCGCCAGCTCTAGCAAACAATATGGTTTTCAGCCTTAGATTTGTCTTACTTTGCCAGATTTAAGTATATCTTAACGCAGCCCCACAGACGCGAATTTGGGGCCATCTGAAGCCAATATTGCCAAATTATAAGTACTGTTATATCAGATGTAATTTTAAAACCGGTTCAGTCAGATTTAGTATGTGCCACCTTATATTCTGGCCAAATTTCAGCATTATAGACCAACATTTGGTACTGGTTTGGTGTAATTTACATGTATTTTTGACCATTTTTACAGCAATATATGGGTGAAATAATTTATTTTCAGAGATATAATGCTCCAAATGGGCCTAATATATCCTAAATTATTGTTAAAACATATGCAAAATTAAAGAAGAGCTTCAGATTGGTTGTATAAGGATATACCTGATATTTCCGAATTTGAGGGGGGCTGAGCCTGGCCCCAAACCCCGGAAAATTGAAATTTTTAATTGGTTTCCTGAGTAAGTCAAGCCAATACAATATCAATGTCTGATATGTATTGAGTTTCCTGTGAAAATCTGAGCCAGATTGATGAAGTTTAAGTGGGGTTTTGGACTGATGTGCCATATGATCACCCCCTCGATACCTGCACTTCCAATACATGTATTTTGGACCAGTTATGTATTTCTTAAGGAATATTCTTGTGGAATCTCATTTAGTGGCGCCAGCTCTAGCAAACAATATGGTTTTCAGCCTTAGATTTGTCTTACTTTGCCAGATTTAAGTATATCTTAACGCAGCCCCACAGAAGCGAATTTGGGGCCATCTGAAGCCAATATTGCCAAATTATAAGTACTGTTATATCAGATGTAATTTTAAAACCGGTTCAGTCAGATTTAGTATGTGCCACCTTATATTCTGGCCAAATTTCAGCATTATAGACCAACATTTGGTACTGGTTTGGTGTAATTTACATGTATTTTTGACCATTTTTACAGCAATATATGGGTGAAATAATTTATTTTCAGAGATATAATGCTCCAAATGGGCCTAATATATCCTAAATTATTGTTAAAACATATGCAAAATTAAAGAAGAGCTTCAGATTGGTTGTATAAGGATATACCTGATATTTCCTAATTTGAGGAGGGCTGAGCCTGGCCCCAAACCTCGGAAAATTGAAATTTTTAATTGGTTTCCTGAGTAAGTCAAGCCAATACAATATCAATGTCTGATATGAATTGAGTTTCCTGTGAAAATCTGAGCCAGATTGATGAAGTTTAAGTGGGGTTTTGGACTGATGTGCCATATGATCACCCCCTCGATACCTGCACTTCCAATACATGTATTTTGGACCAGTTATGTATTTCTTAAGGAATATTCTTGTGGAATCTCATTTAGTGGCGCCAGCTCTAGCAAACAATATGGTTTTCAGCCTTAGATTTGTCTTACTTTGCCAGATTTAAGTATATCTTAACGCAGCCCCACAGAAGCGAATTTGGGGCCATCTGAAGCCAATATTGCCAAATTATAAGTACTGTTATATCAGATGTAATTTTAAAACCGGTTCAGTCAGATTTAGTATGTGCCACCTTATATTCTGGCCAAATTTCAGCATTATAGACCAACATTTGGTACTGGTTTGGTGTAATTTACATGTATTTTTGACCATTTTTACAGCAATATATGGGTGAAATAATTTATTTTCAGAGATATAATGCTCCAAATGGGCCTAATATATCCTAAATTATTGTTAAAACATATGCAAAATTAAAGAAGAGCTTCAGATTGGTTGTATAAGGATATACCTGATATTTCCTAATTTGAGGGGGGCTGAGCCTGGCCCCAAACCCCGGAAATTGAAATTTTTAATTGGTTTCCTGAGTAAGTCAAGCCAATACAATATCAATGTCTGATATGTATTGAGTTTCCTGTGAAAATCTGAGCCAGATTGATGAAGTTTAAGTGGGATTTTGGACTGATGTGCCATATGATCACCCCCTCGATACCTGCACTTCCAATACATGTATTTTGGACCAGTTATGTATTTCTTAAGGAATATTCTTGTGGAATCTCATTTAGTGGCGCCAGATCTAGTAAACAATATGGTTTTCAGCCTTAGATTTGTCTTACTTTGCCAGATTTAAGTATATCTTAACGCAGCCCCACAGAAGCGAATTTGGGGCCATCTGAAGCCAATATTGCCAAATTATAAGTACTGTTATATCAGATGTAATTTTAAAACCGGTTCAGTCAGATTTAGTATGTGCCACCTTATATTCTGGCCAAATTTCAGCATTATAGACTAACATTTGGTACTGGTTTGGTGTAATTTACATGTATTTTTGACCATTTTTACAGCAATATATGGGTGAAATAATTTATTTTCAGAGATATAATGCTCCAAATGGGCGTAATATATCCTAAATTATTGTTAAAACATATGCAAAATTAAAGAAGAGCTTCAGATTGGTTGTATAAGGATATACCTGATATTTCCTAATTTGAGGAGGGCTGAGCCTGGCCCCAAACCTCGGAAAATTGAAATTTTTAATTGGTTTCCTGAGTAAGTCAAGCCAATACAATATCAATGTCTGATATGAATTGAGTTTCCTGTGAAAATCTGAGCCAGATTGATGAAGTTTAAGTGGGGTTTTGGACTGATGTGCCATATGATCACCCCCTCGATACCTGCACTTCCAATACATGTATTTTGGACCAGTTATGTATTTCTTAAGGAATATTCTTGTGGAATCTCATTTAGTAGCGCCAGCTCTAGCAAACAATATGGTTTTCAGCCTTAGATTTGTCTTACTTTGCCAGATTTAAGTATATCTTAACGCAGCCCCACAGAAGCGAATTTGGGGCCATCTGAAGCCAATATTGCCAAATTATAAGTACTGTTATATCAGATGTAATTTTGAAACCGGTTCAGTCAGATTTAGTATGTGCCACCTTATATTCTGGCCAAATTTCAGCATTATAGACCAACATTTGGTACTGGTTTGGTGTAATTTACATGTATTTTTGACCATTTTTACAGCAATATATGGGTGAAATAATTTATTTTCAGAGATATAATGCTCCAAATGGGCCTAATATATCCTAAATTATTGTTAAAACATATGCAAAATTAAAGAAGAGCTTCAGATTGGTTGTATAAGGATATACCTGATATTTCCTAATTTGAGGGGAGCTGAGCCTGGCCCCAAACCCCGGAAAATTGAAATTTTTAATTGGTTTCCTGAGTAAGTCAAGCCAATACAATATCAATGTCTGATATGTATTGAGTTTCCTGTGAAAATCTGAGCCAGATTGATGAAGTTTAAGTGGGGTTTTGGACTGATGTGCCATATGATCACCCCCTCGATACCTGCACTTCCAATACATGTATTTTGGACCAGTTATGTATTTCTTAAGGAATATTCTTGTGGAATCTCATTTAGTGGCGCCAGCTCTAGCAAACAATATGGTTTTCAGCCTTAGATTTGTCTTACTTTGCCAGATTTAAGTATATCTTAACGCAGCCCCACAGAAGCGAATTTGGGGCCATCTGAAGCCAATATTGCCAAATTATAAGTACTGTTATATCGGATGTAATTTTAAAACCGGTTCAGTCAGATTTAGTATGTGCCACCTTATATTCTGGCCAAATTTCAGCATTATAGACCAACATTTGGTACTGGTTTGGTGTAATTTACATGTATTTTTGACCATTTTTACAGCAATATATGGGTGAAATAATTTATTTTCAGAGATATAATGCTCCAAATGGGCGTAATATATCCTCAATTATTGTTAAAACATATGCAAAATTAAAGAAGAGCTTCAGATTGGTTGTATAAGGATATACCTGATATTTCCTAATTTGATGAGGGCTGAGCCTGGCCCCAAACCTCGGAAAATTGAAATTTTTAATTGGTTTCCTGAGTAAGTCAAGCCAATACAATATCAATGTCTGATATGAATTGAGTTTCCTGTGAAAATCTGAGCCAGATTGATGAAGTTTAAGTGGGGTTTTGGACTGATGTGCCATATGATCACCCCCTCGATACCTGCACTTCCAATACATGTATTTTGGACCAGTTATGTATTTCTTAAGGAATATTCTTGTGGAATCTCATTTAGTGGCGCCAGCTCTAGCAAACAATATGGTTTTCAGCCTTAGATTTGTCTTACTTTGCCAGATTTAAGTATATCTTAACGCAGCCCCACAGAAGCGAATTTGGGGCCATCTGAAGCCAATATTGCCAAATTATAAGTACTGTTATATCAGATGTAATTTTAAAACCGGTTCAGTCAGATTTAGTATGTGCCACCTTATATTCTGGCCAAATTTCAGCATTATAGACCAACATTTGGTACTGGTTTGGTGTAATTTACATGTATTTTTGACCATTTTTACAGCAATATATGGGTGAAATAATTTATTTTCAGAGATGTAATGCTCCAAATGGGCCTAATATATCCTCAATTATTGTTAAAACATATGCAAAATTAAAGAAGAGCTTCAGATTGGTTGTATAAGGATATACCTGATATTTCCTAATTTGAGGGGGGCTGAGCCTGGCCCCAAACCCCGGAAAATTGAAATTTTTAATTGGTTTCCTGAGTAAGTCAAGCCAATACAATATCAATGTCTGATATGAATTGAGTTTCCTGTGAAAATCTGAGCCAGATTGATGAAGTTTAAGTGGGGTTTTGGACTGATGTGCCATATGATCACCCCCTCGATACCTGCACTTCCAATACATGTATTTTGGACCAGTTATGTATTTCTTAAGGAATATTCTTGTGGAATCTCATTTAGTGGCGCCAGCTCTAGCAAACAATATGGTTTTCAGCCTTAGATTTGTCTTACTTTGCCAGATTTAAGTATATCTTAACGCAGCCCCACAGAAGCGAATTTGGGGCCATCTGAAGCCAATATTGCCAAATTATAAGTACTGTTATATCAGATGTAATTTTAAAACCGGTTCAGTCAGATTTAGTATGTGCCACCTTATATTCTGGCCAAATTTCAGCATTATAGACCAACATTTGGTACTGGTTTGGTGTAATTTACATGTATTTTTGACCATTTTTACAGCAATATATGGGTGAAATAATTTATTTTCAGATATGTAATGCTCCAAATTGGCCTAATATATCCTCAATTATTGTTAAAACATATGCAAAATTAAAGAAGAGCTTCAGATTGGTTGTATAAGGATATACCTGATATTTCCTAATTTGAGGGGGGCTGAGCCTGGCCCCAAACCCCGGAAAATTGAAATTTTTAATTGGTTTCCTGAGTAAGTCAAGCCAATACAATATCAATGTCTGATATGAATTGAGTTTCCTGTGAAAATCTGAGCCAGATTGATGAAGTTTAAGTGGGGTTTTGGACTGATGTGCCATATGATCACCCCCTCGATACCTGCACTTCCAATACATGTATTTTGGACCAGTTATGTATTTCTTAAGGAATATTCTTGTGGAATCTCATTTAGTGGCGCCAGCTCTAGCAAACAATATGGTTTTCAGCCTTAGATTTGTCTTACTTTGCCAGATTTAAGTATATCTTAACGCAGCCCCACAGAAGCGAATTTGGGGCCATCTGAAGCCAATATTGCCAAATTATAAGTACTGTTATATCAGATGTAATTTTAAAACCGGTTCAGTCAGATTTAGTATGTGCCACCTTATATTCTGGCCAAATTTCAGCATTATAGACCAACATTTGGTACTGGTTTGGTGTAATTTACATGTATTTTTGACCATTTTTACAGCAATATATGGGTGAAATAATTTATTTTGAGATATGTAATGCTCCAAATTGGCCTAATATATCCTCAATTATTGTTAAAACATATGCAAAATTAAAGAAGAGCTTCAGATTGGTTGTATAAGGATATACCTGATATTTCCTAATTTGAGGGGGGCTGAGCCTGGCCTCAAATCCCGGAAAATTGAAATTTTTAATTGGTTTCCTGAGTAAGTCAAACCAATACAATATCAATGTCTGATATGAACTGAGTTTCCTGAGAAAATCTGAGCCAGATTGATGCAGTTTAAGTGGGGTTTTGGACTGATGTGCCATATGATTACCCACTCGATACCTGCACTTCCAATACATGTATTTTGGACCAGTTATGTATTTCTTAAGGAATATTCTTGTGGAATCTCATTTAGTGGCGCCAGCTCTAGCAATCAATATGGTTTTCAGCCTTAGATTTGTCTTACTTTGCCAAATTTAAGTATATCTTAATGCAGCCACACAGAAGCGAATTTGGGGCCATCTGAAGCCAATATTGCCAAATTATAAGTACTGTTATATCAGATGTAATTTTAAAACCGGTTCAGTCAGATTTAGTATGTGCCACCTTATATTCTGGCCAAATTTCAGCATTATAGACCAACATTTGGTACTGGATTGGTGTAATTTACATGTATTTTTGACCATTTTTACAGCAATATATGGATGAAATAATTTATTTTCAGAGATGTAATGCACCAAATGGGCCTAATATATCCTCAATTATTGTTAAAACATATGCAAAATTAAAGAAGAGCTTCAGATTGGTTGTATAAGGATATACCTGATATTTCCGAATTTGAGGGCGGCTGAGCCTGGCCCCAAACCCCGGAAAATTGAAATTTTTAATTGGTTTCCTGAGTAAGTCAAGCCAATACAATATCAATGTCTGATATGAACTGATTTTCCTGTGAAAATCTGAGCCAGATTGATGAAGTTTAAGTGGGGTTTTGGACTGATGTGCCATATGATCACCCCCTCGATACCTGCACTTCCAATGCATGTATTTTGGACCAGTTATGTATTTCTTAAGGAATATTCTTGTGGAATCCCATTTAGTGGCGCCAGCTCTAGCAAACAATATGGTTTTCAGCCTTAGATTTGTCTTACTTTGCCAGATTTCAGTATATCTTAATGCAGCCCCACAGAAGCGAATTTGGGGCCATCTGAAGCCAATATTGCCAAATTATAAGTACTGTTATATCAGATGTAATTTTAAAACCGGTTCAGTCAGATTTAGTATGTGCCACCTTATATTCTGGCCAAATTTCAGCATTATAGACCAACATTTGGTACTGGTTTGGTGTAATTTACATGTATTTTTGAGCATTTTTACAGCAATATATGGATGAAATAATTTATTTTCAGAGATGTAATGCTCCAAATGGGCCTAATATATCCTCAATTATTGTTAAAACATATGCAAAATTAAAGAAGAGCTTCAGATTGGTTGTATAAGGATATACCTGATATTTCCTAATTTGAGGGGGGCTGAGCCTGGCCCCAAACCCCGGAAAATTGAAATTTTTAATTGGTTTCCTGAGTAAGTCAAGCCAATACAATATCAATGTCTGATATGAACTGAGTTTCCTGTGAAAATCTGAGCCAGATTTATGAAGTTTAAGTGGGGTTTTGGACTGATGTGCCATATGATCACCCCCTCGATACCTGCACTTCCAATACATGTATTTTGGACCAGTTATGTATTTCTTAAGGAATATTCTTGTGGAATCTCATTTAGTGGCGCCAGCTCTAGCAAACAATATGGTTTTCAGCCTTAGATTTGTCTTACTTTGTCAAATTTAAGTATATCTTAATGCAGCCCCACAGAAGCGAATTTGGGGCCATCTGAAGCCAATATTGCCAAATTATAAGTACTGTTATATCAGATGTAATTTTAAAACCGGTTCAGTCAGATTTAGTATGTGCCACCTTATATTCTGGCCAAATTTCAGCATTATAGACCAACATTTGGTACTGGATTGGTGTAATTTACATGTATTTTTGACCATTTTTACAGCAATATATGGATGAAATAATTTATTTTCAGAGATGTAATGCACCAAATGGGCCTAATATATCCTCAATTATTGTTAAAACATATGCAAAATTAAAGAAGAGCTTCAGATTGGTTGTATAAGGATATACCTGATATTTCCTAATTTGAGGGCGGCTGAGCCTGGCCCCAAACCCCGGAAAATTGAAATTTTTAATTGGTTTCCTGAGTAAGTCAAGCCAATACAATATCAATGTCTGATATGAACTGATTTTCCTGTGAAAATCTGAGCCAGATTGATGAAGTTTAAGTGGGGTTTTGGACTGATGTGCCATATGATCACCCCCTCGATACCTGCACTTCCAATGCATGTATTTTGGACCAGTTATGTATTTCTTAAGGAATATTCTTGTGGAATCTCATTTAGTGGCGCCAGCTCTAGCAAACAATATGATTTTCAGCCTTAGATTTGTCTTACTTTGCCAGATTTCAGTATATCTTAATGCAGCCCCACAGAAGCGAATTTGGGGCCATCTGAAGCCAATATTGCCAAATTATAAGTACTGTTATATCAGATGTAATTTTAAAACCGGTTCAGTCAGATTTAGTATGTGCCACCTTATATTCTGGCCAAATTTCAGCATTATAGACCAACATTTGGTACTGGTTTGGTGTAATTTACATGTATTTTTGAGCATTTTTACAGCAATATATGGATGAAATAATTTATTTTCAGAGATGTAATGCTCCAAATGGGCCTAATATATCCTCAATTATTGTTAAAACATATGCAAAATTAAAGAAGAGCTTCAGATTGGTTGTATAAGGATATACCTGATATTTCCTAATTTGAGGGGGGCTGAGCCTGGCCCCAAACCCCGGAAAATTGAAATTTTTAATTGGTTTCCTGAGTAAGTCAAGCCAATACAATATCAATGTCTGATATGAACTGAGTTTCCTGTGAAAATCTGAGCCAGATTGATGAAGTTTAAGTGGGGTTTTGGACTGATGTGCCATATGATCACCCCCTCGATACCTGCACTTCCAATACATGTATTTTGGACCAGTTATGTATTTCTTAAGGAATATTCTTGTGGAATCTCATTTAGTGGCGCCAGCTCTAGCAAACAATATGGTTTTCAGCCTTAGATTTGTCTTACTTTGCCAGATTTAAGTATATCTTAACGCAGCCCCACAGAAGCGAATTTGGGGCCATCTGAAGCCAATATTGCCAAATTATAAGTACTGTTATATCAGATGTAATTTTAAAACCGGTTCAGTCAGATTTAGTATGTGCCACCTTATATTCTGGCCAAATTTCAGCATTATAGACCAACATTTGGTACTGGTTTGGTGTAATTTACATGTATTTTTGACCATTTTTACAGCAATATATGGGTGAAATAATTTATTTTCAGAGATATAATGCTCCAAATGGGCCTAATATATCCTAAATTATTGTTAAAACATATGCAAAATTAAAGAAGAGCTTCAGATTGGTTGTATAAGGATATACCTGATATTTCCGAATTTGAGGGGGGCTGAGCCTGGCCCCAAACCCCGGAAAATTGAAATTTTTAATTGGTTTCCTGAGTAAGTCAAGCCAATACAATATCAATGTCTGATATGAACTGATTTTCCTGTGAAAATCTGAGCCAGATTGATGAAGTTTAAGTGGGGTTTTGGACTGATGTGCCATATGATCACCCCCTCGATACCTGCACTTCCAATGCATGTATTTTGGACCAGTTATGTATTTCTTAAGGAATATTCTTGTGGAATCTCATTTAGTGGCGCCAGCTCTAGCAAACAATATGGTTTTCAGCCTTAGATTTGTCTTACTTTGTCAAATTTAAGTATATCTTAATGCAGCCCCACAGAAGCGAATTTGGGGCCATCTGAAGCCAATATTGCCAAATTATAAGTACTGTTATATCAGATGTAATTTTAAAACCGGTTCAGTCAGATTTAGTATGTGCCACCTTATATTCTGGCCAAATTTCAGCATTATAGACCAACATTTGGTACTGGATTGGTGTAATTTACATGTATTTTTGACCATTTTTACAGCAATATATGGATGAAATAATTTATTTTCAGAGATGTAATGCACCAAATGGGCCTAATATATCCTCAATTATTGTTAAAACATATGCAAAATTAAAGAAGAGCTTCAGATTGGTTGTATAAGGATATACCTGATATTTCCTAATTTGAGGGCGGCTGAGCCTGGCCCCAAACCCCGGAAAATTGAAATTTTTAATTGGTTTCCTGAGTAAGTCAAGACAATACAATATCAATGTCTGATATGAACTGATTTTCCTGTGAAAATCTGAGCCAGATTGATGAAGTTTAAGTGGGGTTTTGGACTGATGTGCCATATGATCACCCCCTCGATACCTGCACTTCCAATGCATGTATTTTGGACCAGTTATGTATTTCTTAAGGAATATTCTTGTGGAATCTCATTTAGTGGCGCCAGCTCTAGCAAACAATATGATTTTCAGCCTTAGATTTGTCTTACTTTGCCAGATTTCAGTATATCTTAATGCAGCCCCACAGAGCGAATTTGGGGCCATCTGAAGCCAATATTGCCAAATTATAAGTACTGTTATATCAGATGTAATTTTAAAACCGGTTCAGTCAGATTTAGTATGTGCCACCTTATATTCTGGCCAAATTTCAGCATTATAGACCAACATTTGGTACTGGTTTGGTGTAATTTACATGTATTTTTGAGCATTTTTACAGCAATATATGGATGAAATAATTTATTTTCAGAGATGTAATGCTCCAAATGGGCCTAATATATCCTCAATTATTGTTAAAACATATGCAAAATTAAAGAAGAGCTTCAGATTGGTTGTATAAGGATATACCTGATATTTCCTAATTTGAGGGGGGCTGAGCCTGGCCCCAAACCCCGGAAAATTGAAATTTTTAATTGGTTTCCTGAGTAAGTCAAGCCAATACAATATCAATGTCTGATATGAACTGAGTTTCCTGTGAAAATCTGAGCCAGATTGATGAAGTTTAAGTGGGGTTTTGGACTGATGTGCCATATGATCACCCCCTCGATACCTGCACTTCCAATACATGTATTTTGGACCAGTTATGTATTTCTTAAGGAATATTCTTGTGGAATCTCATTTAGTGGCGCCAGCTCTAGCAAACAATATGGTTTTCAGCCTTAGATTTGTCTTACTTTGTCAAATTTAAGTATATCTTAATGCAGCCCCACAGAAGCGAATTTGGGGCCATCTGAAGCCAATATTGCCAAATTATAAGTACTGTTATATCAGATGTAATTTTAAAACCGGTTCAGTCAGATTTAGTATGTGCCACCTTATATTCTGGCCAAATTTCAGCATTATAGACCAACATTTGGTACTGGATTGGTGTAATTTACATGTATTTTTGACCATTTTTACAGCAATATATGGATGAAATAATTTATTTTCAGAGATGTAATGCACCAAATGGGCCTAATATATCCTCAATTATTGTTAAAACATATGCAAAATTAAAGAAGAGCTTCAGATTGGTTGTATAAGGATATACCTGATATTTCCTAATTTGAGGGCGGCTGAGCCTGGCCCCAAACCCCGGAAAATTGAAATTTTTAATTGGTTTCCTGAGTAAGTCAAGACAATACAATATCAATGTCTGATATGAACTGATTTTCCTGTGAAAATCTGAGCCAGATTGATGAAGTTTAAGTGGGGTTTTGGACTGATGTGCCATATGATCACCCCCTCGATACCTGCACTTCCAATGCATGTATTTTGGACCAGTTATGTATTTCTTAAGGAATATTCTTGTGGAATCTCATTTAGTGGCGCCAGCTCTAGCAAACAATATGATTTTCAGCCTTAGATTTGTCTTACTTTGCCAGATTTCAGTATATCTTAATGCAGCCCCACAGAGCGAATTTGGGGCCATCTGAAGCCAATATTGCCAAATTATAAGTACTGTTATATCAGATGTAATTTTAAAACCGGTTCAGTCAGATTTAGTATGTGCCACCTTATATTCTGGCCAAATTTCAGCATTATAGACCAACATTTGGTACTGGTTTGGTGTAATTTACATGTATTTTTGAGCATTTTTACAGCAATATATGGATGAAATAATTTATTTTCAGAGATGTAATGCTCCAAATGGGCCTAATATATCCTCAATTATTGTTAAAACATATGCAAAATTAAAGAAGAGCTTCAGATTGGTTGTATAAGGATATACCTGATATTTCCTAATTTGAGGGGGGCTGAGCCTGGCCCCAAACCCCGGAAAATTGAAATTTTTAATTGGTTTCCTGAGTAAGTCAAGCCAATACAATATCAATGTCTGATATGAACTGAGTTTCCTGTGAAAATCTGAGCCAGATTGATGAAGTTTAAGTGGGGTTTTGGACTGATGTGCCATATGATCACCCCCTCGATACCTGCACTTCCAATACATGTATTTTGGACCAGTTATGTATTTCTTAAGGAATATTCTTGTGGAATCTCATTTAGTGGCGCCAGCTCTAGCAAACAATATGGTTTTCAGCCTTAGATTTGTCTTACTTTGCCAGATTTAAGTATATCTTAACGCAGCCCCACAGAAGCGAATTTGGGGCCATCTGAAGCCAATATTGCCAAATTATAAGTACTGTTATATCAGATGTAATTTTAAAACCGGTTCAGTCAGATTTAGTATGTGCCACCTTATATTCTGGCCAAATTTCAGCATTATAGACCAACATTTGGTACTGGTTTGGTGTAATTTACATGTATTTTTGACCATTTTTACAGCAATATATGGGTGAAATAATTTATTTTCAGAGATATAATGCTCCAAATGGGCCTAATATATCCTAAATTATTGTTAAAACATATGCAAAATTAAAGAAGAGCTTCAGATTGGTTGTATAAGGATATACCTGATATTTCCGAATTTGAGGGGGGCTGAGCCTGGCCCCAAACCCCGGAAAATTGAAATTTTTAATTGGTTTCCTGAGTAAGTCAAGCCAATACAATATCAATGTCTGATATGTATTGAGTTTCCTGTGAAAATCTGAGCCAGATTGATGAAGTTTAAGTGGGGTTTTGGACTGATGTGCCATATGATCACCCCCTCGATACCTGCACTTCCAATACATGTATTTTGGACCAGTTATGTATTTCTTAAGGAATATTCTTGTGGAATCTCATTTAGTGGCGCCAGCTCTAGCAAACAATATGGTTTTCAGCCTTAGATTTGTCTTACTTTGCCAGATTTAAGTATATCTTAACGCAGCCCCACAGAAGCGAATTTGGGGCCATCTGAAGCCAATATTGCCAAATTATAAGTACTGTTATATCAGATGTAATTTTAAAACCGGTTCAGTCAGATTTAGTATGTGCCACCTTATATTCTGGCCAAATTTCAGCATTATAGACCAACATTTGGTACTGGATTGGTGTAATTTACATGTATTTTTGACCATTTTTACAGCAATATATGGATGAAATAATTTATTTTCAGAGATGTAATGCACCAAATGGGCCTAATATATCCTCAATTATTGTTAAAACATATGCAAAATTAAAGAAGAGCTTCAGATTGGTTGTATAAGGATATACCTGATATTTTCGAATTTGAGGGCGGCTGAGCCTGGCCCCAAACCCCGGAAAATTGAAATTTTTAATTGGTTTCCTGAGTAAGTCAAGCCAATACAATATCAATGTCTGATATGAACTGATTTTCCTGTGAAAATCTGAGCCAGATTGATGAAGTTTAAGTGGGGTTTTGGACTGATGTGCCATATGATCACCCCCTCGATACCTGCACTTCCAATGCATGTATTTTGGACCAGTTATGTATTTCTTAAGGAATATTCTTGTGGAATCTCATTTAGTGGCGCCAGCTCTAGCAAACAATATGGTTTTCAGCCTTAGATTTGTCTTACTTTGCCAGATTTAAGTATATCTTAACGCAGCCCCACAGAAGCGAATTTGGGGCCATCTGAAGCCAATATTGCCAAATTATAAGTACTGTTATATCAGATGTAATTTTAAAACCGGTTCAGTCAGATTTAGTATGTGCCACCTTATATTCTGGCCAAATTTCAGCATTATAGACCAACATTTGGTACTGGATTGGTGTAATTTACATGTATTTTTGACCATTTTTACAGCAATATATGGATGAAATAATTTATTTTCAGAGATGTAATGCACCAAATGGGCCTAATATATCCTCAATTATTGTTAAAACATATGCAAAATTAAAGAAGAGCTTCAGATTGGTTGTATAAGGATATACCTGATATTTTCGAATTTGAGGGCGGCTGAGCCTGGCCCCAAACCCCGGAAAATTGAAATTTTTAATTGGTTTCCTGAGTAAGTCAAGCCAATACAATATCAATGTCTGATATGAACTGATTTTCCTGTGAAAATCTGAGCCAGATTGATGAAGTTTAAGTGGGGTTTTGGACTGATGTGCCATATGATCACCCCCTCGATACCTGCACTTCCAATGCATGTATTTTGGACCAGTTATGTATTTCTTAAGGAATATTCTTGTGGAATCTCATTTAGTGGCGCCAGCTCTAGCAAACAATATGGTTTTCAGCCTTAGATTTGTCTTACTTTGCCAGATTTCAGTATATCTTAATGCAGCCCCACAGAAGCGAATTTGGGGCCATCTGAAGCCAATATTGCCAAATTATAAGTACTGTTATATCAGATGTAATTTTAAAACCGGTTCAGTCAGATTTAGTATGTGCCACCTTATATTCTGGCCAAATTTCAGCATTATAGACCAACATTTGGTACTGGATTGGTGTAATTTACATGTATTTTTGACCATTTTTACAGCAATATATGGATGAAATAATTTATTTTCAGAGATGTAATGCTCCAAATGGGCCTAATATATCCTCAATTATTGTTAAAACATATGCAAAATTAAAGAAGAGCTTCAGATTGGTTGTATAAGGATATACCTGATATTTCCTAATTTGAGGGGGGCTGAGCCTGGCCCCAAACCCCGGAATATTGAAATTTTTAATTGGTTTCCTGAGTAAGTCAAGCCAATACAATATCAATGTCTGATATGAACTGAGTTTCCTGTGAAAATCTGAGCCAGATTGATGAAGTTTAAGTGGGGTTTTGGACTGATGTGCCATATGATCACCCCCTCGATACCTGCACTTCCAATACATGTATTTTGGACCAGTTATGTATTTCTTAAGGAATATTCTTGTGGAATCTCATTTAGTGGCGCCAGCTCTAGCAAACAATATGGTTTTCAGCCTTAGATTTGTCTTACTTTGCCAGATTTAAGTATATCTTAACGCAGCCCCACAGAAGCGAATTTGGGGCCATCTGAAGCCAATATTGCCAAATTATAAGTACTGTTATATCAGATGTAATTTTAAAACCGGTTCAGTCAGATTTAGTATGTGCCACCTTATATTCTGGCCAAATTTCAGCATTATAGACCAACATTTGGTACTGGTTTGGTGTAATTTACATGTATTTTTGACCATTTTTACAGCAATATATGGGTGAAATAATTTATTTTCAGAGATATAATGCTCCAAATGGGCCTAATATATCCTAAATTATTGTTAAAACATATGCAAAATTAAAGAAGAGCTTCAGATTGGTTGTATAAGGATATACCTGATATTTCCGAATTTGAGGGGGGCTGAGCCTGGCCCCAAACCCCGGAAAATTGAAATTTTTAATTGGTTTCCTGAGTAAGTCAAGCCAATACAATATCAATGTCTGATATGTATTGAGTTTCCTGTGAAAATCTGAGCCAGATTGATGAAGTTTAAGTGGGGTTTTGGACTGATGTGCCATATGATCACCCCCTCGATACCTGCACTTCCAATACATGTATTTTGGACCAGTTATGTATTTCTTAAGGAATATTCTTGTGGAATCTCATTTAGTGGCGCCAGCTCTAGCAAACAATATGGTTTTCAGCCTTAGATTTGTCTTACTTTGCCAGATTTAAGTATATCTTAACGCAGCCCCACAGAAGCGAATTTGGGGCCATCTGAAGCCAATATTGCCAAATTATAAGTACTGTTATATCAGATGTAATTTTAAAACCGGTTCAGTCAGATTTAGTATGTGCCACCTTATATTCTGGCCAAATTTCAGCATTATAGACCAACATTTGGTACTGGTTTGGTGTAATTTACATGTATTTTTGACCATTTTTACAGCAATATATGGGTGAAATAATTTATTTTCAGAGATATAATGCTCCAAATGGGCGTAATATATCCTCAATTATTGTTAAAACATATGCAAAATTAAAGAAGAGCTTCAGATTGGTTGTATAAGGATATACCTGATATTTCCTAATTTGAGGAGGGCTGAGCCTGGCCCCAAACCCCGGAAAATTGAAATTTTTAATTGGTTTCCTGAGTAAGTCAAGCCAATACAATATCAATGTCTGATATGAATTGAGTTTCCTGTGAAAATCTGAGCCAGATTGATGAAGTTTAAGTGGGGTTTTGGACTGATGTGCCATATGATCACCCCCTCGATACCTGCACTTCCAATACATGTATTTTGGACCAGTTATGTATTTCTTAAGGAATATTCTTGTGGAATCTCATTTAGTGGCGCCAGCTCTAGCAAACAATATGGTTTTCAGCCTTAGATTTGTCTTACTTTGCCAGATTTAAGTATATCTTAACGCAGCCCCACAGAAGCGAATTTGGGGCCATCTGAAGCCAATATTGCCAAATTATAAGTACTGTTATATCAGATGTAATTTTAAAACCGGTTCAGTCAGATTTAGTATGTGCCACCTTATATTCTGGCCAAATTTCAGCATTATAGACCAACATTTGGTACTGGTTTGGTGTAATTTACATGTATTTTTGACCATTTTTACAGCAATATATGGGTGAAATAATTTATTTTCAGAGATATAATGCTCCAAATGGGCCTAATATATCCTAAATTATTGTTAAAACATATGCAAAATTAAAGAAGAGCTTCAGATTGGTTGTATAAGGATATACCTGATATTTCCGAATTTGAGGGGGGCTGAGCCTGGCCCCAAACCCCGGAAAATTGAAATTTTTAATTGGTTTCCTGAGTAAGTCAAACCAATACAATATCAATGTCTGATATGTATTGAGTTTCCTGTGAAAATCTGAGCCAGATTGATGAAGTTTAAGTGGGGTTTTGGACTGATGTGCCATATGATCACCCCCTCGATACCTGCACTTCCAATACATGTATTTTGGACCAGTTATGTATTTCTTAAGGAATATTCTTGTGGAATCTCATTTAGTGGCGCCAGCTCTAGCAAACAATATGGTTTTCAGCCTTAGATTTGTCTTACTTTGCCAGATTTAAGTATATCTTAACGCAGCCCCACAGAAGCGAATTTGGGGCCATCTGAAGCCAATATTGCCAAATTATAAGTACTGTTATATCAGATGTAATTTTAAAACCGGTTCAGTCAGATTTAGTATGTGCCACCTTATATTCTGGCCAAATTTCAGCATTATAGACCAACATTTGGTACTGGTTTGGTGTAATTTACATGTATTTTTGACCATTTTTACAGCAATATATGGGTGAAATAATTTATTTTCAGAGATATAATGCTCCAAATGGGCGTAATATATCCTCAATTATTGTTAAAACATATGCAAAATTAAAGAAGAGCTTCAGATTGGTTGTATAAGGATATACCTGATATTTCCTAATTTGAGGAGGGCTGAGCCTGGCCCCAAACCTCGGAAAATTGAAATTTTTAATTGGTTTCCTGAGTAAGTCAAGCCAATACAATATCAATGTCTGATATGAATTGAGTTTCCTGTGAAAATCTGAGCCAGATTGATGAAGTTTAAGTGGGGTTTTGGACTGATGTGCCATATGATCACCCCCTCGATACCTGCACTTCCAATACATGTATTTTGGACCAGTTATGTATTTCTTAAGGAATATTCTTGTGGAATCTCATTTAGTGGCGCCAGCTCTAGCAAACAATATGGTTTTCAGCCTTAGATTTGTCTTACTTTGCCAGATTTAAGTATATCTTAACGCAGCCCCACAGAAGCGAATTTGGGGCCATCTGAAGCCAATATTGCCAAATTATAAGTACTGTTATATCAGATGTAATTTTAAAACCGGTTCAGTCAGATTTAGTATGTGCCACCTTATATTCTGGCCAAATTTCAGCATTATAGACCAACATTTGGTACTGGTTTGGTGTAATTTACATGTATTTTTGACCATTTTTACAGCAATATATGGGTGAAATAATTTATTTTCAGAGATATAATGCTCCAAATGGGCGTAATATATCCTCAATTATTGTTAAAACATATGCAAAATTAAAGAAGAGCTTCAGATTGGTTGTATAAGGATATACCTGATATTTCCTAATTTGAGGAGGGCTGAGCCTGGCCCCAAACCCCGGAAAATTGAAATTTTTAATTGGTTTCCTGAGTAAGTCAAGCCAATACAATATCAATGTCTGATATGAATTGAGTTTCCTGTGAAAATCTGAGCCAGATTGATGAAGTTTAAGTGGGGTTTTGGACTGATGTGCCATATGATCACCCCCTCGATACCTGCACTTCCAATACATGTATTTTGGACCAGTTATGTATTTCTTAAGGAATATTCTTGTGGAATCTCATTTAGTGGCGCCAGCTCTAGCAAACAATATGGTTTTCAGCCTTAGATTTGTCTTACTTTGCCAGATTTAAGTATATCTTAACGCAGCCCCACAGAAGCGAATTTGGGGCCATCTGAAGCCAATATTGCCAAATTATAAGTACTGTTATATCAGATGTAATTTTAAAACCGGTTCAGTCAGATTTAGTATGTGCCACCTTATATTCTGGCCAAATTTCAGCATTATAGACCAACATTTGGTACTGGTTTGGTGTAATTTACATGTATTTTTGACCATTTTTACAGCAATATATGGGTGAAATAATTTATTTTCAGAGATATAATGCTCCAAATGGGCCTAATATATCCTAAATTATTGTTAAAACATATGCAAAATTAAAGAAGAGCTTCAGATTGGTTGTATAAGGATATACCTGATATTTCCGAATTTGAGGGGGGCTGAGCCTGGCCCCAAACCTCGGAAAATTGAAATTTTTAATTGGTTTCCTGAGTAAGTCAAGCCAATACAATATCAATGTCTGATATGTATTGAGTTTCCTGTGAAAATCTGAGCCAGATTGATGAAGTTTAAGTGGGGTTTTGGACTGATGTGCCATATGATCACCCCCTCGATACCTGCACTTCCAATACATGTATTTTGGACCAGTTATGTATTTCTTAAGGAATATTCTTGTGGAATCTCATTTAGTGGCGCCAGCTCTAGCAAACAATATGGTTTTCAGCCTTAGATTTGTCTTACTTTGCCAGATTTAAGTATATCTTAACGCAGCCCCACAGAAGCGAATTTGGGGCCATCTGAAGCCAATATTGCCAAATTATAAGTACTGTTATATCAGATGTAATTTTAAAACCGGTTCAGTCAGATTTAGTATGTGCCACCTTATATTCTGGCCAAATTTCAGCATTATAGACCAACATTTGGTACTGGTTTGGTGTAATTTACATGTATTTTTGACCATTTTTACAGCAATATATGGGTGAAATAATTTATTTTCAGAGATATAATGCTCCAAATGGGCGTAATATATCCTCAATTATTGTTAAAACATATGCAAAATTAAAGAAGAGCTTCAGATTGGTTGTATAAGGATATACCTGATATTTCCTAATTTGAGGAGGGCTGAGCCTGGCCCCAAACCTCGGAAAATTGAAATTTTTAATTGGTTTCCTGAGTAAGTCAAGCCAATACAATATCAATGTCTGATATGAATTGAGTTTCCTGTGAAAATCTGAGCCAGATTGATGAAGTTTAAGTGGGGTTTTGGACTGATGTGCCATATGATCACCCCCTCGATACCTGCACTTCCAATACATGTATTTTGGACCAGTTATGTATTTCTTAAGGAATATTCTTGTGGAATCTCATTTAGTGGCGCCAGCTCTAGCAAACAATATGGTTTTCAGCCTTAGATTTGTCTTACTTTGCCAGATTTAAGTATATCTTAACGCAGCCCCACAGAAGCGAATTTGGGGCCATCTGAAGCCAATATTGCCAAATTATAAGTACTGTTATATCAGATGTAATTTTAAAACCGGTTCAGTCAGATTTAGTATGTGCCACCTTATATTCTGGCCAAATTTCAGCATTATAGACCAACATTTGGTACTGGTTTGGTGTAATTTACATGTATTTTTGACCATTTTTACAGCAATATATGGGTGAAATAATTTATTTTCAGAGATATAATGCTCCAAATGGGCGTAATATATCCTAAATTATTGTTAAAACATATGCAAAATTAAAGAAGAGCTTCAGATTGGTTGTATAAGGATATACCTGATATTTCCGAATTTGAGGGGGGCTGAGCCTGGCCCCAAACCCCGGAAAATTGAAATTTTTAATTGGTTTCCTGAGTAAGTCAAGCCAATACAATATCAATGTCTGATATGAATTGAGTTTCCTGTGAAAATCTGAGCCAGATTGATGAAGTTTAAGTGGGGTTTTGGACTGATGTGCCATATGATCACCCCCTCGATACCTGCACTTCCAATACATGTATTTTGGACCAGTTATGTATTTCTTAAGGAATATTCTTGTGGAATCTCATTTAGTGGCGCCAGCTCTAGCAAACAATATGGTTTTCAGCCTTAGATTTGTCTTACTTTGCCAGATTTAAGTATATCTTAACGCAGCCCCACAGAAGCGAATTTGGGGCCATCTGAAGCCAATATTGCCAAATTATAAGTACTGTTATATCAGATGTAATTTTAAAACCGGTTCAGTCAGATTTAGTATGTGCCACCTTATATTCTGGCCAAATTTCAGCATTATAGACCAACATTTGGTACTGGTTTGGTGTAATTTACATGTATTTTTGACCATTTTTACAGCAATATATGGGTGAAATAATTTATTTTCAGAGATATAATGCTCCAAATGGGCCTAATATATCCTAAATTATTGTTAAAACATATGCAAAATTAAAGAAGAGCTTCAGATTGGTTGTATAAGGATATACCTGATATTTCCGAATTTGAGGGGGGCTGAGCCTGGCCCCAAACCCCGGAAAATTGAAATTTTTAATTGGTTTCCTGAGTAAGTCAAGCCAATACAATATCAATGTCTGATATGTATTGAGTTTCCTGTGAAAATCTGAGCCAGATTGATGAAGTTTAAGTGGGGTTTTGGACTGATGTGCCATATGATCACCCCCTCGATACCTGCACTTCCAATACATGTATTTTGGACCAGTTATGTATTTCTTAAGGAATATTCTTGTGGAATCTCATTTAGTGGCGCCAGCTCTAGCAAACAATATGGTTTTCAGCCTTAGATTTGTCTTACTTTGCCAGATTTAAGTATATCTTAACGCAGCCCCACAGAAGCGAATTTGGGGCCATCTGAAGCCAATATTGCCAAATTATAAGTACTGTTATATCAGATGTAATTTTAAAACCGGTTCAGTCAGATTTAGTATGTGCCACCTTATATTCTGGCCAAATTTCAGCATTATAGACCAACATTTGGTACTGGTTTGGTGTAATTTACATGTATTTTTGACCATTTTTACAGCAATATATGGGTGAAATAATTTATTTTCAGAGATATAATGCTCCAAATGGGCGTAATATATCCTCAATTATTGTTAAAACATATGCAAAATTAAAGAAGAGCTTCAGATTGGTTGTATAAGGATATACCTGATATTTCCTAATTTGAGGAGGGCTGAGCCTGGCCCCAAACCTCGGAAAATTGAAATTTTTAATTGGTTTCCTGAGTAAGTCAAGCCAATACAATATCAATGTCTGATATGAATTGAGTTTCCTGTGAAAATCTGAGCCAGATTGATGAAGTTTAAGTGGGGTTTTGGACTGATGTGCCATATGATCACCCCCTCGATACCTGCACTTCCAATACATGTATTTTGGACCAGTTATGTATTTCTTAAGGAATATTCTTGTGGAATCTCATTTAGTGGCGCCAGCTCTAGCAAACAATATGGTTTTCAGCCTTAGATTTGTCTTACTTTGCCAGATTTAAGTATATCTTAACGCAGCCCCACAGAAGCGAATTTGGGGCCATCTGAAGCCAATATTGCCAAATTATAAGTACTGTTATATCAGATGTAATTTTAAAACCGGTTCAGTCAGATTTAGTATGTGCCACCTTATATTCTGGCCAAATTTCAGCATTATAGACCAACATTTGGTACTGGTTTGGTGTAATTTACATGTATTTTTGACCATTTTTACAGCAATATATGGGTGAAATAATTTATTTTCAGAGATATAATGCTCCAAATGGGCGTAATATATCCTAAATTATTGTTAAAACATATGCAAAATTAAAGAAGAGCTTCAGATTGGTTGTATAAGGATATACCTGATATTTCCGAATTTGAGGGGGGCTGAGCCTGGCCCCAAACCCCGGAAAATTGAAATTTTTAATTGGTTTCCTGAGTAAGTCAAGCCAATACAATATCAATGTCTGATATGAATTGAGTTTCCTGTGAAAATCTGAGCCAGATTGATGAAGTTTAAGTGGGGTTTTGGACTGATGTGCCATATGATCACCCCCTCGATACCTGCACTTCCAATACATGTATTTTGGACCAGTTATGTATTTCTTAAGGAATATTCTTGTGGAATCTCATTTAGTGGCGCCAGCTCTAGCAAACAATATGGTTTTCAGCCTTAGATTTGTCTTACTTTGCCAGATTTAAGTATATCTTAACGCAGCCCCACAGAAGCGAATTTGGGGCCATCTGAATCCAATATTGCCAAATTATAAGTACTGTTATATCAGATGTAATTTTAAAACCGGTTCAGTCAGATTTAGTATGTGCCACCTTATATTCTGGCCAAATTTCAGCATTATAGACCAACATTTGGTACTGGTTTGGTGTAATTTACATGTATTTTTGACCATTTTTACAGCAATATATGGGTGAAATAATTTATTTTCAGAGATATAATGCTCCAAATGGGCCTAATATATCCTAAATTATTGTTAAAACATATGCAAAATTAAAGAAGAGCTTCAGATTGGTTGTATAAGGATATACCTGATATTTCCTAATTTGAGGGGGGCTGAGCCTGGCCCCAAACCCCGGAAAATTGAAATTTTTAATTGGTTTCCTGAGTAAGTCAAGCCAATACAATATCAATGTCTGATATGAACTGAGTTTCCTGTGAAAATCTGAGCCAGATTGATGAAGTTTAAGTGGGGTTTTGGACTGATGTGCCATATGATCACCCCCTCGATACCTGCACTTCCAATACATGTATTTTGGACCAGTTATGTATTTCTTAAGGAATATTCTTGTGGAATCTCATTTAGTGGCGCCAGCTCTAGCAAACAATATGGTTTTCAGCCTTAGATTTGTCTTACTTTGCCAGATTTAAGTATATCTTAACGCAGCCCCACAGAAGCGAATTTGGGGCCATCTGAAGCCAATATTGCCAAATTATAAGTACTGTTATATCAGATGTAATTTTAAAACCGGTTCAGTCAGATTTAGTATGTGCCACCTTATATTCTGGCCAAATTTCAGCATTATAGACCAACATTTGGTACTGGTTTGGTGTAATTTACATGTATTTTTGACCATTTTTACAGCAATATATGGGTGAAATAATTTATTTTCAGAGATATAATGCTCCAAATGGGCCTAATATATCCTAAATTATTGTTAAAACATATGCAAAATTAAAGAAGAGCTTCAGATTGGTTGTATAAGGATATACCTGATATTTCCGAATTTGAGGGGGGCTGAGCCTGGCCCCAAACCCCGGAAAATTGAAATTTTTAATTGGTTTCCTGAGTAAGTCAAGCCAATACAATATCAATGTCTGATATGTATTGAGTTTCCTGTGAAAATCTGAGCCAGATTGATGAAGTTTAAGTGGGGTTTTGGACTGATGTGCCATATGATCACCCCCTCGATACCTGCACTTCCAATACATGTATTTTGGACCAGTTATGTATTTCTTAAGGAATATTCTTGTGGAATCTCATTTAGTGGCGCCAGCTCTAGCAAACAATATGGTTTTCAGCCTTAGATTTGTCTTACTTTGCCAGATTTAAGTATATCTTAACGCAGCCCCACAGAAGCGAATTTGGGGCCATCTGAAGCCAATATTGCCAAATTATAAGTACTGTTATATCAGATGTAATTTTAAAACCAGTTCAGTCAGATTTAGTATGTGCCACCTTATATTCTGGCCAAATTTCAGCATTATAGACCAACATTTGGTACTGGTTTGGTGTAATTTACATGTATTTTTGACCATTTTTACAGCAATATATGGGTGAAATAATTTATTTTCAGAGATATAATGCTCCAAATGGGCGTAATATATCCTCAATTATTGTTAAAACATATGCAAAATTAAAGAAGAGCTTCAGATTGGTTGTATAAGGATATACCTGATATTTCCTAATTTGAGGAGGGCTGAGCCTGGCCCCAAACCTCGGAAAATTGAAATTTTTAATTGGTTTCCTGAGTAAGTCAAGCCAATACAATATCAATGTCTGATATGAATTGAGTTTCCTGTGAAAATCTGAGCCAGATTGATGAAGTTTAAGTGGGGTTTTGGACTGATGTGCCATATGATCACCCCCTCGATACCTGCACTTCCAATACATGTATTTTGGACCAGTTATGTATTTCTTAAGGAATATTCTTGTGGAATCTCATTTAGTGGCGCCAGCTCTAGCAAACAATATGGTTTTCAGCCTTAGATTTGTCTTACTTTGCCAGATTTAAGTATATCTTAACGCAGCCCCACAGAAGCGAATTTGGGGCCATCTGAAGCCAATATTGCCAAATTATAAGTACTGTTATATCAGATGTAATTTTAAAACCGGTTCAGTCAGATTTAGTATGTGCCACCTTATATTCTGGCCAAATTTCAGCATTATAGACCAACATTTGGTACTGGTTTGGTGTAATTTACATGTATTTTTGACCATTTTTACAGCAATATATGGGTGAAATAATTTATTTTCAGAGATATAATGCTCCAAATGGGCCTAATATATCCTAAATTATTGTTAAAACATATGCAAAATTAAAGAAGAGCTTCAGATTGGTTGTATAAGGATATACCTGATATTTCCGAATTTGAGGGGGGCTGAGCCTGGCCCCAAACCCCGGAAAATTGAAATTTTTAATTGGTTTCCTGAGTAAGTCAAGCCAATACAATATCAATGTCTGATATGTATTGAGTTTCCTGTGAAAATCTGAGCCAGATTGATGAAGTTTAAGTGGGGTTTTGGACTGATGTGCCATATGATCACCCCCTCGATACCTGCACTTCCAATACATGTATTTTGGACCAGTTATGTATTTCTTAAGGAATATTCTTGTGGAATCTCATTTAGTGGCGCCAGCTCTAGCAAACAATATGGTTTTCAGCCTTAGATTTGTCTTACTTTGCCAGATTTAAGTATATCTTAACGCAGCCCCACAGAAGCGAATTTGGGGCCATCTGAAGCCAATATTGCCAAATTATAAGTACTGTTATATCAGATGTAATTTTAAAACCGGTTCAGTCAGATTTAGTATGTGCCACCTTATATTCTGGCCAAATTTCAGCATTATAGACCAACATTTGGTACTGGTTTGGTGTAATTTACATGTATTTTTGACCATTTTTACAGCAATATATGGGTGAAATAATTTATTTTCAGAGATATAATGCTCCAAATGGGCGTAATATATCCTCAATTATTGTTAAAACATATGCAAAATTAAAGAAGAGCTTCAGATTGGTTGTATAAGGATATACCTGATATTTCCTAATTTGAGGAGGGCTGAGCCTGGCCCCAAACCTCGGAAAATTGAAATTTTTAATTGGTTTCCTGAGTAAGTCAAGCCAATACAATATCAATGTCTGATATGAATTGAGTTTCCTGTGAAAATCTGAGCCAGATTGATGAAGTTTAAGTGGGGTTTTGGACTGATGTGCCATATGATCACCCCCTCGATACCTGCACTTCCAATACATGTATTTTGGACCAGTTATGTATTTCTTAAGGAATATTCTTGTGGAATCTCATTTAGTGGCGCCAGCTCTAGCAAACAATATGGTTTTCAGCCTTAGATTTGTCTTACTTTGCCAGATTTAAGTATATCTTAACGCAGCCCCACAGAAGCGAATTTGGGGCCATCTGAAGCCAATATTGCCAAATTATAAGTACTGTTATATCAGATGTAATTTTAAAACCGGTTCAGTCAGATTTAGTATGTGCCACCTTATATTCTGGCCAAATTTCAGCATTATAGACCAACATTTGGTACTGGTTTGGTGTAATTTACATGTATTATTGACCATTTTTACAGCAATATATGGGTGAAATAATTTATTTTCAGAGATATAATGCTCCAAATGGGCGTAATATATCCTAAATTATTGTTAAAACATATGCAAAATTAAAGAAGAGCTTCAGATTGGTTGTATAAGGATATACCTGATATTTCCGAATTTGAGGGGGGCTGAGCCTGGCCCCAAACCCCGGAAAATTGAAATTTTTAATTGGTTTCCTGAGTAAGTCAAGCCAATACAATATCAATGTCTGATATGAATTGAGTTTCCTGTGAAAATCTGAGCCAGATTGATGAAGTTTAAGTGGGGTTTTGGACTGATGTGCCATATGATCACCCCCTCGATACCTGCACTTCCAATACATGTATTTTGGACCAGTTATGTATTTCTTAAGGAATATTCTTGTGGAATCTCATTTAGTGGCGCCAGCTCTAGCAAACAATATGGTTTTCAGCCTTAGATTTGTCTTACTTTGCCAGATTTAAGTATATCTTAACGCAGCCCCACAGAAGCGAATTTGGGGCCATCTGAAGCCAATATTGCCAAATTATAAGTACTGTTATATCAGATGTAATTTTAAAACCGGTTCAGTCAGATTTAGTATGTGCCACCTTATATTCTGGCCAAATTTCAGCATTATAGACCAACATTTGGTACTGGTTTGGTGTAATTTACATGTATTTTTGACCATTTTTACAGCAATATATGGGTGAAATAATTTATTTTCAGAGATATAATGCTCCAAATGGGCCTAATATATCCTAAATTATTGTTAAAACATATGCAAAATTAAAGAAGAGCTTCAGATTGGTTGTATAAGGATATACCTGATATTTCCGAATTTGAGGGGGGCTGAGCCTGGCCCCAAACCCCGGAAAATTGAAATTTTTAATTGGTTTCCTGAGTAAGTCAAGCCAATACAATATCAATGTCTGATATGTATTGAGTTTCCTGTGAAAATCTGAGCCAGATTGATGAAGTTTAAGTGGGGTTTTGGACTGATGTGCCATATGATCACCCCCTCGATACCTGCACTTCCAATACATGTATTTTGGACCAGTTATGTATTTCTTAAGGAATATTCTTGTGGAATCTCATTTAGTGGCGCCAGCTCTAGCAAACAATATGGTTTTCAGCCTTAGATTTGTCTTACTTTGCCAGATTTAAGTATATCTTAACGCAGCCCCACAGAAGCGAATTTGGGGCCATCTGAAGCCAATATTGCCAAATTATAAGTACTGTTATATCAGATGTAATTTTAAAACCGGTTCAGTCAGATTTAGTATGTGCCACCTTATATTCTGGCCAAATTTCAGCATTATAGACCAACATTTGGTACTGGTTTGGTGTAATTTACATGTATTTTTGACCATTTTTACAGCAATATATGGGTGAAATAATTTATTTTCAGAGATATAATGCTCCAAATGGGCGTAATATATCCTCAATTATTGTTAAAACATATGCAAAATTAAAGAAGAGCTTCAGATTGGTTGTATAAGGATATACCTGATATTTCCTAATTTGAGGAGGGCTGAGCCTGGCCCCAAACCTCGGAAAATTGAAATTTTTAATTGGTTTCCTGAGTAAGTCAAGCCAATACAATATCAATGTCTGATATGAATTGAGTTTCCTGTGAAAATCTGAGCCAGATTGATGAAGTTTAAGTGGGGTTTTGGACTGATGTGCCATATGATCACCCCCTCGATACCTGCACTTCCAATACATGTATTTTGGACCAGTTATGTATTTCTTAAGGAATATTCTTGTGGAATCTCATTTAGTGGCGCCAGCTCTAGCAAACAATATGGTTTTCAGCCTTAGATTTGTCTTACTTTGCCAGATTTAAGTATATCTTAACGCAGCCCCACAGAAGCGAATTTGGGGCCATCTGAAGCCAATATTGCCAAATTATAAGTACTGTTATATCAGATGTAATTTTAAAACCGGTTCAGTCAGATTTAGTATGTGCCACCTTATATTCTGGCCAAATTTCAGCATTATAGACCAACATTTGGTACTGGTTTGGTGTAATTTACATGTATTTTTGACCATTTTTACAGCAATATATGGGTGAAATAATTTATTTTCAGAGATATAATGCTCCAAATGGGCGTAATATATCCTAAATTATTGTTAAAACATATGCAAAATTAAAGAAGAGCTTCAGATTGGTTGTATAAGGATATACCTGATATTTCCTAATTTGAGGAGGGCTGAGCCTGGCCCCAAACCTCGGAAAATTGAAATTTTTAATTGGTTTCCTGAGTAAGTCAAGCCAATACAATATCAATGTCTGATATGAATTGAGTTTCCTGTGAAAATCTGAGCCAGATTGATGAAGTTTAAGTGGGGTTTTGGACTGATGTGCCATATGATCACCCCCTCGATACCTGCACTTCCAATACATGTATTTTGGACCAGTTATGTATTTCTTAAGGAATATTCTTGTGGAATCTCATTTAGTGGCGCCAGCTCTAGCAAACAATATGGTTTTCAGCCTTAGATTTGTCTTACTTTGCCAGATTTAAGTATATCTTAACGCAGCCCCACAGAAGCGAATTTGGGGCCATCTGAAGCCAATATTGCCAAATTATAAGTACTGTTATATCAGATGTAATTTTAAAACCGGTTCAGTCAGATTTAGTATGTGCCACCTTATATTCTGGCCAAATTTCAGCATTATAGACCAACATTTGGTACTGGTTTGGTGTAATTTACATGTATTTTTGACCATTTTTACAGCAATATATGGGTGAAATAATTTATTTTCAGAGATATAATGCTCCAAATGGGCGTAATATATCCTAAATTATTGTTAAAACATATGCAAAATTAAAGAAGAGCTTCAGATTGGTTGTATAAGGATATACCTGATATTTCCGAATTTGAGGGGGGCTGAGCCTGGCCCCAAACCCCGGAAAATTGAAATTTTTAATTGGTTTCCTGAGTAAGTCAAGCCAATACAATATCAATGTCTGATATGTATTGAGTTTCCTGTGAAAATCTGAGCCAGATTGATGAAGTTTAAGTGGGGTTTTGGACTGATGTGCCATATGATCACCCCCTCGATACCTGCACTTCCAATACATGTATTTTGGACCAGTTATGTATTTCTTAAGGAATATTCTTGTGGAATCTCATTTAGTGGCGCCAGCTCTAGCAAACAATATGGTTTTCAGCCTTAGATTTGTCTTACTTTGCCAGATTTAAGTATATCTTAACGCAGCCCCACAGAAGCGAATTTGGGGCCATCTGAAGCCAATATTGCCAAATTATAAGTACTGTTATATCAGATGTAATTTTAAAACCGGTTCAGTCAGATTTAGTATGTGCCACCTTATATTCTGGCCAAATTTCAGCATTATAGACCAACATTTGGTACTGGTTTGGTGTAATTTACATGTATTTTTGACCATTTTTACAGCAATATATGGGTGAAATAATTTATTTTCAGAGATATAATGCTCCAAATGGGCGTAATATATCCTCAATTATTGTTAAAACATATGCAAAATTAAAGAAGAGCTTCAGATTGGTTGTATAAGGATATACCTGATATTTCCTAATTTGAGGAGGGCTGAGCCTGGCCCCAAACCTCGGAAAATTGAAATTTTTAATTGGTTTCCTGAGTAAGTCAAGCCAATACAATATCAATGTCTGATATGAATTGAGTTTCCTGTGAAAATCTGAGCCAGATTGATGAAGTTTAAGTGGGGTTTTGGACTGATGTGCCATATGATCACCCCCTCGATACCTGCACTTCCAATACATGTATTTTGGACCAGTTATGTATTTCTTAAGGAATATTCTTGTGGAATCTCATTTAGTGGCGCCAGCTCTAGCAAACAATATGGTTTTCAGCCTTAGATTTGTCTTACTTTGCCAGATTTAAGTATATCTTAACGCAGCCCCACAGAAGCGAATTTGGGGCCATCTGAAGCCAATATTGCCAAATTATAAGTACTGTTATATCAGATGTAATTTTAAAACCGGTTCAGTCAGATTTAGTATGTGCCACCTTATATTCTGGCCAAATTTCAGCATTATAGACCAACATTTGGTACTGGTTTGGTGTAATTTACATGTATTTTTGACCATTTTTACAGCAATATATGGGTGAAATAATTTATTTTCAGAGATATAATGCTCCAAATGGGCGTAATATATCCTAAATTATTGTTAAAACATATGCAAAATTAAAGAAGAGCTTCAGATTGGTTGTATAAGGATATACCTGATATTTCCGAATTTGAGGGGGGCTGAGCCTGGCCCCAAACCCCGGAAAATTGAAATTTTTAATTGGTTTCCTGAGTAAGTCAAGCCAATACAATATCAATGTCTGATATGAATTGAGTTTCCTGTGAAAATCTGAGCCAGATTGATGAAGTTTAAGTGGGGTTTTGGACTGATGTGCCATATGATCACCCCCTCGATACCTGCACTTCCAATACATGTATTTTGGACCAGTTATGTATTTCTTAAGGAATATTCTTGTGGAATCTCATTTAGTGGCGCCAGCTCTAGCAAACAATATGGTTTTCAGCCTTAGATTTGTCTTACTTTGCCAGATTTAAGTATATCTTAACGCAGCCCCACAGAAGCGAATTTGGGGCCATCTGAAGCCAATATTGCCAAATTATAAGTACTGTTATATCAGATGTAATTTTAAAACCGGTTCAGTCAGATTTAGTATGTGCCACCTTATATTCTGGCCAAATTTCAGCATTATAGACCAACATTTGGTACTGGTTTGGTGTAATTTACATGTATTTTTGACCATTTTTACAGCAATATATGGGTGAAATAATTTATTTTCAGAGATATAATGCTCCAAATGGGCGTAATATATCCTCAATTATTGTTAAAACATATGCAAAATTAAAGAAGAGCTTCAGATTGGTTGTATAAGGATATACCTGATATTTCCTAATTTGAGGAGGGCTGAGCCTGGCCCCAAACCCCGGAAAATTGAAATTTTTAATTGGTTTCCTGAGTAAGTCAAGCCAATACAATATCAATGTCTGATATGAATTGAGTTTCCTGTGAAAATCTGAGCCAGATTGATGAAGTTTAAGTGGGGTTTTGGACTGATGTGCCATATGATCACCCCCTCGATACCTGCACTTCCAATACATGTATTTTGGACCAGTTATGTATTTCTTAAGGAATATTCTTGTGGAATCTCATTTAGTGGCGCCAGCTCTAGCAAACAATATGGTTTTCAGCCTTAGATTTGTCTTACTTTGCCAGATTTAAGTATATCTTAACGCAGCCCCACAGAAGCGAATTTGGGGCCATCTGAAGCCAATATTGCCAAATTATAAGTACTGTTATATCAGATGTAATTTTAAAACCGGTTCAGTCAGATTTAGTATGTGCCACCTTATATTCTGGCCAAATTTCAGCATTATAGACCAACATTTGGTACTGGTTTGGTGTAATTTACATGTATTTTTGACCATTTTTACAGCAATATATGGGTGAAATAATTTATTTTCAGAGATATAATGCTCCAAATGGGCGTAATATATCCTAAATTATTGTTAAAACATATGCAAAATTAAAGAAGAGCTTCAGATTGGTTGTATAAGGATATACCTGATATTTCCGAATTTGAGGGGGGCTGAGCCTGGCCCCAAACCCCGGAAAATTGAAATTTTTAATTGGTTTCCTGAGTAAGTCAAGCCAATACAATATCAATGTCTGATATGAATTGAGTTTCCTGTGAAAATCTGAGCCAGATTGATGAAGTTTAAGTGGGGTTTTGGACTGATGTGCCATATGATCACCCCCTCGATACCTGCACTTCCAATACATGTATTTTGGACCAGTTATGTATTTCTTAAGGAATATTCTTGTGGAATCTCATTTAGTGGCGCCAGCTCTAGCAAACAATATGGTTTTCAGCCTTAGATTTGTCTTACTTTGCCAGATTTAAGTATATCTTAACGCAGCCCCACAGAAGCGAATTTGGGGCCATCTGAAGCCAATATTGCCAAATTATAAGTACTGTTATATCAGATGTAATTTTAAAACCGGTTCAGTCAGATTTAGTATGTGCCACCTTATATTCTGGCCAAATTTCACCATTATAGACCAACATTTGGTACTGGTTTGGTGTAATTTACATGTATTTTTGACCATTTTTACAGCAATATATGGGTGAAATAATTTATTTTCAGAGATATAATGCTCCAAATGGGCCTAATATATCCTAAATTATTGTTAAAACATATGCAAAATTAAAGAAGAGCTTCAGATTGGTTGTATAAGGATATACCTGATATTTCCGAATTTGAGGGGGGCTGAGCCTGGCCCCAAACCCCGGAAAATTGAAATTTTTAATTGGTTTCCTGAGTAAGTCAAGCCAATACAATATCAATGTCTGATATGTATTGAGTTTCCTGTGAAAATCTGAGCCAGATTGATGAAGTTTAAGTGGGGTTTTGGACTGATGTGCCATATGATCACCCCCTCGATACCTGCACTTCCAATACATGTATTTTGGACCAGTTATGTATTTCTTAAGGAATATTCTTGTGGAATCTCATTTAGTGGCGCCAGCTCTAGCAAACAATATGGTTTTCAGCCTTAGATTTGTCTTACTTTGCCAGATTTAAGTATATCTTAACGCAGCCCCACAGAAGCGAATTTGGGGCCATCTGAAGCCAATATTGCCAAATTATAAGTACTGTTATATCAGATGTAATTTTAAAACCGGTTCAGTCAGATTTAGTATGTGCCACCTTATATTCTGGCCAAATTTCAGCATTATAGACCAACATTTGGTACTGGTTTGGTGTAATTTACATGTATTTTTGACCATTTTTACAGCAATATATGGGTGAAATAATTTATTTTCAGAGATATAATGCTCCAAATGGGCGTAATATATCCTCAATTATTGTTAAAACATATGCAAAATTAAAGAAGAGCTTCAGATTGGTTGTATAAGGATATACCTGATATTTCCTAATTTGAGGAGGGCTGAGCCTGGCCCCAAACCTCGGAAAATTGAAATTTTTAATTGGTTTCCTGAGTAAGTCAAGCCAATACAATATCAATGTCTGATATGAATTGAGTTTCCTGTGAAAATCTGAGCCAGATTGATGAAGTTTAAGTGGGGTTTTGGACTGATGTGCCATATGATCACCCCCTCGATACCTGCACTTCCAATACATGTATTTTGGACCAGTTATGTATTTCTTAAGGAATATTCTTGTGGAATCTCATTTAGTGGCGCCAGCTCTAGCAAACAATATGGTTTTCAGCCTTAGATTTGTCTTACTTTGCCAGATTTAAGTATATCTTAACGCAGCCCCACAGAAGCGAATTTGGGGCCATCTGAAGCCAATATTGCCAAATTATAAGTACTGTTATATCAGATGTAATTTTAAAACCGGTTCAGTCAGATTTAGTATGTGCCACCTTATATTCTGGCCAAATTTCAGCATTATAGACCAACATTTGGTACTGGTTTGGTGTAATTTACATGTATTTTTGACCATTTTTACAGCAATATATGGGTGAAATAATTTATTTTCAGAGATATAATGCTCCAAATGGGCCTAATATATCCTAAATTATTGTTAAAACATATGCAAAATTAAAGAAGAGCTTCAGATTGGTTGTATAAGGATATACCTGATATTTCCGAATTTGAGGGGGGCTGAGCCTGGCCCCAAACCCCGGAAAATTGAAATTTTTAATTGGTTTCCTGAGTAAGTCAAGCCAATACAATATCAATGTCTGATATGAATTGAGTTTCCTGTGAAAATCTGAGCCAGATTGATGAAGTTTAAGTGGGGTTTTGGACTGATGTGCCATATGATCACCCCCTCGATACCTGCACTTCCAATACATGTATTTTGGACCAGTTATGTATTTCTTAAGGAATATTCTTGTGGAATCTCATTTAGTGGCGCCAGCTCTAGCAAACAATATGGTTTTCAGCCTTAGATTTGTCTTACTTTGCCAGATTTAAGTATATCTTAACGCAGCCCCACAGAAGCGAATTTGGGGCCATCTGAAGCCAATATTGCCAAATTATAAGTACTGTTATATCAGATGTAATTTTAAAACCGGTTCAGTCAGATTTAGTATGTGCCACCTTATATTCTGGCCAAATTTCAGCATTATAGACCAACATTTGGTACTGGTTTGGTGTAATTTACATGTATTTTTGACCATTTTTACAGCAATATATGGGTGAAATAATTTATTTTCAGAGATATAATGCTCCAAATGGGCCTAATATATCCTAAATTATTGTTAAAACATATGCAAAATTAAAGAAGAGCTTCAGATTGGTTGTATAAGGATATACCTGATATTTCCGAATTTGAGGGGGGCTGAGCCTGGCCCCAAACCCCGGAAAATTGAAATTTTTAATTGGTTTCCTGAGTAAGTCAAGCCAATACAATATCAATGTCTGATATGAACTGAGTTTCCTGTGAAAATCTGAGCCAGATTGATGAAGTTTAAGTGGGGTTTTGGACTGATGTGCCATATGATCACCCCCTCGATACCTGCACTTCCAATACATGTATTTTGGACCAGTTATGTATTTCTTAAGGAATATTCTTGTGGAATCTCATTTAGTGGCGCCAGCTCTAGCAAACAATATGGTTTTCAGCCTTAGATTTGTCTTACTTTGCCAGATTTAAGTATATCTTAACGCAGCCCCACAGAAGCGAATTTGGGGCCATCTGAAGCCAATATTGCCAAATTATAAGTACTGTTATATCAGATGTAATTTTAAAACCGGTTCAGTCAGATTTAGTATGTGCCACCTTATATTCTGGCCAAATTTCAGCATTATAGACCAACATTTGGTACTGGTTTGGTGTAATTTACATGTATTTTTGACCATTTTTACAGCAATATATGGGTGAAATAATTTATTTTCAGAGATATAATGCTCCAAATGGGCGTAATATATCCTAAATTATTGTTAAAACATATGCAAAATTAAAGAAGAGCTTCAGATTGGTTGTATAAGGATATACCTGATATTTCCGAATTTGAGGGGGGGCTGAGCCTGGCCCCAAACCCCGGAAAATTGAAATTTTTAATTGGTTTCCTGAGTAAGTCAAGCCAATACAATATCAATGTCTGATATGAATTGAGTTTCCTGTGAAAATCTGAGCCAGATTGATGAAGTTTAAGTGGGGTTTTGGACTGATGTGCCATATGATCACCCCCTCGATACCTGCACTTCCAATACATGTATTTTGGACCAGTTATGTATTTCTTAAGGAATATTCTTGTGGAATCTCATTTAGTGGCGCCAGCTCTAGCAAACAATATGGTTTTCAGCCTTAGATTTGTCTTACTTTGCCAGATTTAAGTATATCTTAACGCAGCCCCACAGAAGCGAATTTGGGGCCATCTGAAGCCAATATTGCCAAATTATAAGTACTGTTATATCAGATGTAATTTTAAAACCGGTTCAGTCAGATTTAGTATGTGCCACCTTATATTCTGGCCAAATTTCAGCATTATAGACCAACATTTGGTACTGGTTTGGTGTAATTTACATGTATTTTTGACCATTTTTACAGCAATATATGGGTGAAATAATTTATTTTCAGAGATATAATGCTCCAAATGGGCGTAATATATCCTCAATTATTGTTAAAACATATGCAAAATTAAAGAAGAGCTTCAGATTGGTTGTATAAGGATATACCTGATATTTCCTAATTTGAGGAGGGCTGAGCCTGGCCCCAAACCTCGGAAAATTGAAAATTTTAATTGGTTTCCTGAGTAAGTCAAGCCAATACAATATCAATGTCTGATATGAATTGAGTTTCCTGTGAAAATCTGAGCCAGATTGATGAAGTTTAAGTGGGGTTTTGGACTGATGTGCCATATGATCACCCCCTCGATACCTGCACTTCCAATACATGTATTTTGTACCAGTTATGTATTTCTTAAGGAATATTCTTGTGGAATCTCATTTAGTGGCGCCAGCTCTAGCAAACAATATGGTTTTCAGCCTTAGATTTGTCTTACTTTGCCAGATTTAAGTATATCTTAACGCAGCCCCACAGAAGCGAATTTGGGGCCATCTGAAGCCAATATTGCCAAATTATAAGTACTGTTATATCAGATGTAATTTTAAAACCGGTTCAGTCAGATTTAGTATGTGCCACCTTATATTCTGGCCAAATTTCAGCATTATAGACCAACATTTGGTACTGGTTTGGTGTAATTTACATGTATTTTTGACCATTTTTACAGCAATATATGGGTGAAATAATTTATTTTCAGAGATATAATGCTCCAAATGGGCGTAATATATCCTAAATTATTGTTAAAACATATGCAAAATTAAAGAAGAGCTTCAGATTGGTTGTATAAGGATATACCTGATATTTCCGAATTTGAGGGGGGCTGAGCCTGGCCCCAAACCCCGGAAAATTGAAATTTTTAATTGGTTTCCTGAGTAAGTCAAGCCAATACAATATCAATGTCTGATATGAATTGAGTTTCCTGTGAAAATCTGAGCCAGATTGATGAAGTTTAAGTGGGGTTTTGGACTGATGTGCCATATGATCACCCCCTCGATACCTGCACTTCCAATACATGTATTTTGGACCAGTTATGTATTTCTTAAGGAATATTCTTGTGGAATCTCATTTAGTGGCGCCAGCTCTAGCAAACAATATGGTTTTCAGCCTTAGATTTGTCTTACTTTGCCAGATTTAAGTATATCTTAACGCAGCCCCACAGAAGCGAATTTGGGGCCATCTGAAGCCAATATTGCCAAATTATAAGTACTGTTATATCAGATGTAATTTTAAAACCGGTTCAGTCAGATTTAGTATGTGCCACCTTATATTCTGGCCAAATTTCAGCATTATAGACCAACATTTGGTACTGGTTTGGTGTAATTTACATGTATTTTTGACCATTTTTACAGCAATATATGGGTGAAATAATTTATTTTCAGAGATATAATGCTCCAAATGGGCGTAATATATCCTCAATTATTGTTAAAACATATGCAAAATTAAAGAAGAGCTTCAGATTGGTTGTATAAGGATATACCTGATATTTCCTAATTTGAGGAGGGCTGAGCCTGGCCCCAAACCTCGGAAAATTGAAATTTTTAATTGGTTTCCTGAGTAAGTCAAGCCAATACAATATCAATGTCTGATATGAATTGAGTTTCCTGTGAAAATCTGAGCCAGATTGATGAAGTTTAAGTGGGGTTTTGGACTGATGTGCCATATGATCACCCCCTCGATACCTGCACTTCCAATACATGTATTTTGGACCAGTTATGTATTTCTTAAGGAATATTCTTGTGGAATCTCATTTAGTGGCGCCAGCTCTAGCAAACAATATGGTTTTCAGCCTTAGATTTGTCTTACTTTGCCAGATTTAAGTATATCTTAACGCAGCCCCACAGAAGCGAATTTGGGGCCATCTGAAGCCAATATTGCCAAATTATAAGTACTGTTATATCAGATGTAATTTTAAAACCGGTTCAGTCAGATTTAGTATGTGCCACCTTATATTCTGGCCAAATTTCAGCATTATAGACCAACATTTGGTACTGGTTTGGTGTAATTTACATGTATTTTTGACCATTTTTACAGCAATATATGGGTGAAATAATTTATTTTCAGAGATATAATGCTCCAAATGGGCCTAATATATCCTAAATTATTGTTAAAACATATGCAAAATTAAAGAAGAGCTTCAGATTGGTTGTATAAGGATATACCTGATATTTCCGAATTTGAGGGGGGCTGAGCCTGGCCCCAAACCCCGGAAAATTGAAATTTTTAATTGGTTTCCTGAGTAAGTCAAGCCAATACAATATCAATGTCTGATATGAATTGAGTTTCCTGTGAAAATCTGAGCCAGATTGATGAAGTTTAAGTGGGGTTTTGGACTGATGTGCCATATGATCACCCCCTCGATACCTGCACTTCCAATACATGTATTTTGGACCAGTTATGTATTTCTTAAGGAATATTCTTGTGGAATCTCATTTAGTGGCGCCAGCTCTAGCAAACAATATGGTTTTCAGCCTTAGATTTGTCTTACTTTGCCAGATTTAAGTATATCTTAACGCAGCCCCACAGAAGCGAATTTGGGGCCATCTGAAGCCAATATTGCCAAATTATAAGTACTGTTATATCAGATGTAATTTTAAAACCGGTTCAGTCAGATTTAGTATGTGCCACCTTATATTCTGGCCAAATTTCAGCATTATAGACCAACATTTGGTACTGGTTTGGTGTAATTTACATGTATTTTTGACCATTTTTACAGCAATATATGGGTGAAATAATTTATTTTCAGAGATATAATGCTCCAAATGGGCGTAATATATCCTAAATTATTGTTAAAACATATGCAAAATTAAAGAAGAGCTTCAGATTGGTTGTATAAGGATATACCTGATATTTCCGAATTTGAGGGGGGCTGAGCCTGGCCCCAAACCCCGGAAAATTGAAATTTTTAATTGGTTTCCTGAGTAAGTCAAGCCAATACAATATCAATGTCTGATATGAATTGAGTTTCCTGTGAAAATCTGAGCCAGATTGATGAAGTTTAAGTGGGGTTTTGGACTGATGTGCCATATGATCACCCCCTCGATACCTGCACTTCCAATACATGTATTTTGGACCAGTTATGTATTTCTTAAGGAATATTCTTGTGGAATCTCATTTAGTGGCGCCAGCTCTAGCAAACAATATGGTTTTCAGCCTTAGATTTGTCTTACTTTGCCAGATTTAAGTATATCTTAACGCAGCCCCACAGAAGCGAATTTGGGGCCATCTGAAGCCAATATTGCCAAATTATAAGTACTGTTATATCAGATGTAATTTTAAAACCGGTTCAGTCAGATTTAGTATGTGCCACCTTATATTCTGGCCAAATTTCAGCATTATAGACCAACATTTGGTACTGGTTTGGTGTAATTTACATGTATTTTTGACCATTTTTACAGCAATATATGGGTGAAATAATTTATTTTCAGAGATGTAATGCTCCAAATGGGCCTAATATATCCTCAATTATTGTTAAAACATATGCAAAATTAAAGAAGAGCTTCAGATTGGTTGTATAAGGATATACCTGATATTTCCTAATTTGAGGGGGGCTGAGCCTGGCCCCAAACCCCGGAAAATTGAAATGTTTAATTGGTTTCCTGAGTAAGTCAAGCCAATACAATATCAATGTCTGATATGAATTGAGTTTCCTGTGAAAATCTGAGCCAGATTGATGAAGTTTAAGTGGGGTTTTGGACTGATGTGCCATATGATCACCCCCTCGATACCTGCACTTCCAATACATGTATTTTGGACCAGTTATGTATTTCTTAAGGAATATTCTTGTGGAATCTCATTTAGTGGCGCCAGCTCTAGCAAACAATATGGTTTTCAGCCTTAGATTTGTCTTACTTTGCCAGATTTAAGTATATCTTAACGCAGCCCCACAGAAGCGAATTTGGGGCCATCTGAAGCCAATATTGCCAAATTATAAGTACTGTTATATCAGATGTAATTTTAAAACCGGTTCAGTCAGATTTAGTATGTGCCACCTTATATTCTGGCCAAATTTCAGCATTATAGACCAACATTTGGTACTGGTTTGGTGTAATTTACATGTATTTTTGACCATTTTTACAGCAATATATGGGTGAAATAATTTATTTTCAGAGATGTAATGCTCCAAATGGGCCTAATATATCCTCAATTATTGTTAAAACATATGCAAAATTAAAGAAGAGCTTCAGATTGGTTGTATAAGGATATACCTGATATTTCCTAATTTGAGGGGGGCTGAGCCTGGCCCCAAACCCCGGAAAATTGAAATGTTTAATTGGTTTCCTGAGTAAGTCAAGCCAATACAATATCAATGTCTGATATGAATTGAGTTTCCTGTGAAAATCTGAGCCAGATTGATGAAGTTTAAGTGGGGTTTTGGACTGATGTGCCATATGATCACCCCCTCGATACCTGCACTTCCAATACATGTATTTTGGACCAGTTATGTATTTCTTAAGGAATATTCTTGTGGAATCTCATTTAGTGGCGCCAGCTCTAGCAAACAATATGGTTTTCAGCCTTAGATTTGTCTTACTTTGCCAGATTTAAGTATATCTTAACGCAGCCCCACAGAAGCGAATTTGGGGCCATCTGAAGCCAATATTGCCAAATTATAAGTACTGTTATATCAGATGTAATTTTAAAACCGGTTCAGTCAGATTTAGTATGTGCCACCTTATATTCTGGCCAAATTTCAGCATTATAGACCAACATTTGGTACTGGTTTGGTGTAATTTACATGTATTTTTGACCATTTTTACAGCAATATATGGGTGAAATAATTTATTTTCAGAGATGTAATGCTCCAAATGGGCCTAATATATCCTCAATTATTGTTAAAACATATGCAAAATTAAAGAAGAGCTTCAGATTGGTTGTATAAGGATATACCTGATATTTCCTAATTTGAGGGGGGCTGAGCCTGGCCCCAAACCCCGGAAAATTGAAATGTTTAATTGGTTTCCTGAGTAAGTCAAGCCAATACAATATCAATGTCTGATATGAATTGAGTTTCCTGTGAAAATCTGAGCCAGATTGATGAAGTTTAAGTGGGGTTTTGGACTGATGTGCCATATGATCACCCCCTCGATACCTGCACTTCCAATACATGTATTTTGGACCAGTTATGTATTTCTTAAGGAATATTCTTGTGGAATCTCATTTAGTGGCGCCAGCTCTAGCAAACAATATGGTTTTCAGCCTTAGATTTGTCTTACTTTGCCAGATTTAAGTATATCTTAACGCAGCCCCACAGAAGCGAATTTGGGGCCATCTGAAGCCAATATTGCCAAATTATAAGTACTGTTATATCAGATGTAATTTTAAAACCGGTTCAGTCAGATTTAGTATGTGCCACCTTATATTCTGGCCAAATTTCAGCATTATAGACCAACATTTGGTACTGGTTTGGTGTAATTTACATGTATTTTTGACCATTTTTACAGCAATATATGGGTGAAATAATTTATTTTCAGAGATATAATGCTCCAAATGGGCGTAATATATCCTAAATTATTGTTAAAACATATGCAAAATTAAAGAAGAGCTTCAGATTGGTTGTATAAGGATATACCTGATATTTCCTAATTTGAGGGGGGCTGAGCCTGGCCCCAAATCCCGGAAAATTGAAATTTTTAATTGGTTTCCTGAGTAAGTCAAGCCAATACAATATCAATGTCTGATATAAACTGAGTTTCCTGAGAAAATCTGAAACAGATTGATGCAGTTTAAGTGGGGTTTTGGACTGATGTGCCATATGATTACCCACTCGATACCTGCACTTCCAATACATGTATTTTGGACCAGTTATGTATTTCTTACGGAATATTCTTGTGGAATCTCATTTAGTGGCGCCAGCTCTAGCAAACAATATGGTTTTCAGCCTTAGATTTGTCTTACTTTGTCAAATTTAAGTATATCTTAATGCAGCCCCACAGAAGCGAATTTGGGGCCATCTGAAGCCAATATTGCCAATTATAAGTACTGTTATATCAGATGTAATTTTAAAACCGGTTCAGTCAGATGTAGTATGTGCCACCTTATATTCTGGCCAAATTTCAGCATTATAGACCAACATTTGGTACTGGATTGGTGTAATTTACATGTATTTTTGACCATTTTTACAGCAATATATGGATGAAATAATTTATTTTCAGAGATGTAATGCACCAAATGGGCCTAATATATCCTCAATTATTCTTAAAACATATGCAAAATTAAAGAAGAGCTTCAGATTGGTTGTATAAGGATATACCTGATATTTCCGAATTTGAGGGCGGCTGAGCCTGGCCCCAAACCCCGGAAAATTGAAATTTTTAATTGGTTTCCTGAGTAAGTCAAGCCAATACAATATCAATGTCTGATATGAACTGATTTTCCTGTGAAAATCTGAGCCAGATTGATGAAGTTTAAGTGGGGTTTTGGACTGATGTGCCATATGATCACCCCCTCGATACCTGCACTTCCAATGCATGTATTTTGGACCAGTTATGTATTTCTTAAGGAATATTCTTGTGGAATCTCATTTAGTGGCGCCAGCTCTAGCAAACAATATGGTTTTCAGCCTTAGATTTGTCTTACTTTGCCCAATTTCAGTATATCTTAATGCAGCCCAACAGAAGCGAATTTGGGGCCATCTGAAGCCAATATTGCCAAATTATAAGTACTGTTATATCAGATGTAATTTTAAAACCGGTTCAGTCAGATTTAGTATGTGCCACCTTATATTCTGGCCAAATTTCAGCATTATAGACCAACATTTGGTACTGGTTTGGTGTAATTTACATGTATTTTTGAGCATTTTTACAGCAATATATGGATGAAATAATTTATTTTCAGAGATGTAATGCTCCAAATGGGCCTAATATATCCTCAATTATTGTTAAAACATATGCAAAATTAAAGAAGAGCTTCAGATTGGTTGTATAAGGATATACCTGATATTTCCTAATTTGAGGGGGGCTGAGCCTGGCCCCAAACCCCGGAAAATTGAAATTTTTAATTGGTTTCCTGAGTAAGTCAAGCCAATACAATATCAATGTCTGATATGAACTGAGTTTCCTGTGAAAATCTGAGCCAGATTGATGAAGTTTAAGTGGGGTTTTGGACTGATGTGCCATATGATCACCCCCTCGATACCTGCACTTCCAATACATTTATTTTGGACCAGTTATGTATTTCTTAAGGAATATTCTTGTGGAATCTCATTTAGTGGCGCCAGCTCTAGCAAACAATATGGTTTTCAGCCTTAGATTTGTCTTACTTTGCCAGATTTAAGTATATCTTAACGCAGCCCCACAGAAGCGAATTTGGGGCCATCTGAAGCCAATATTGCCAAATTATAAGTACTGTTATATCAGATGTAATTTTAAAACCAGTTCAGTCAGATGTAGTATGTGTCACCTTATATTCTGGCCAAATTTCAGCATTATAGACCAACATTTGGTACTGGTTTGGTGTAATTTAGATGTATTTTTGAACATTTTTACAGCAATATATGGGTGAAATAATTTATTTTCAGAGATGTAATGCTCCAAATGGGCCTAATATATCCTCAATTATTGTTAAAACATATGCAAAATTAAAGAAGAGCTTCAGATTGGTTGTATAAGGATATACCTGATATTTCCTAATTTGAGGGGGGCTGAGCCTGGCCCCAAACCCCGGAAAATTGAAATTTTTAATTGGTTTCCTGAGTAAGTCAAGCCAATACAATATCAATGTGTGATATGAACTGAGTTTCCTGTGAAAATCTGAGCCAGATTGATGAAGTTTAAGTGGGGTTTTGAACTGATGTGCCATATGATCACCCCCTCGATACCTGCACTTCCAATACATGTATTTTGGACCAGTTATGTATTTCTTAAGGAATATTCTTGTGGAATCTCATTTAGTGGCGCCAGCTCTAGCAAACAATATGGTTTTCAGCCTTAGATTTGTCTTACTTTGCCAGATTTACGTATATCTTAACGCAGCCCCACAGAAGCGAATTTGGGGCCATCTGAAGCCAATATTGCCAAATTATAAGTACTGTTATATCAGATGTAATTTTAAAACCGGTTCAGTCAGATTTAGTATGTGCCACCTTATATTCTGGCCAAATTTCAGCATTATAGACCAACATTTGGTACTGGTTTGGTGTAATTTACATGTATTTTTGACCATTTTTACAGCAATATATGGGTGAAATAATTTATTTTCAGAGATATAATGCTCCAAATGGGCGTAATATATCCTAAATTATTGTTAAAACATATGCAAAATTAAAGAAGAGCTTCAGATTGGTTGTATAAGGATATACCTGATATTTCCTAATTTGAGGGGGGCTGAGCCTGGCCCCAAACCCCGGAAAATTGAAATGTTTAATTGGTTTCCTGAGTAAGTCAAGCCAATACAATATCAATGTCTGATATGAATTGAGTTTCCTGTGAAAATCTGAGCCAGATTGATGAAGTTTAAGTGGGGTTTTGGACTGATGTGCCATATGATCACCCCCTCGATACCTGCACTTCCAATACATGTATTTTGGACCAGTTATGTATTTCTTAAGGAATATTCTTGTGGAATCTCATTTAGTGGCGCCAGCTCTAGCAAACAATATGGTTTTCAGCCTTAGATTTGTCTTACTTTGCCAGATTTAAGTATATCTTAACGCAGCCCCACAGAAGCGAATTTGGGGCCATCTGAAGCCAATATTGCCAAATTATAAGTACTGTTATATCAGATGTAATTTTAAAACCGGTTCAGTCAGATTTAGTATGTGCCACCTTATATTCTGGCCAAATTTCAGCATTATAGACCAACATTTGGTACTGGTTTGGTGTAATTTACATGTATTTTTGACCATTTTTACAGCAATATATGGGTGAAATAATTTATTTTCAGATATGTAATGCTCCAAATTGGCCTAATATATCCTCAATTATTGTTAAAACATATGCAAAATTAAAGAAGAGCTTCACATTAGTTGTATAAGGATATACCTGATATTTCCTAATTTGAGGGGGGCTGAGCCTGGCCCCAAATCCCGGAAAATTGAAATTTTTAATTGGTTTCCTGAGTAAGTCAAGCCAATACAATATCAATGTCTGATATGAACTGAGTTTCCTGAGAAAATCTGAAACAGATTGATGCAGTTTAAGTGGGGTTTTGGACTGATGTGCCATATGATTACCCACTCGATACCTGCACTTCCAATACATGTATTTTGGACCAGTTATGTATTTCTTACGGAATATTCTTGTGGAATCTCATTTAGTGGCGCCAGCTCTAGCAAACAATATGGTTTTCAGCCTTAGATTTGTCTTACTTTGTCAAATTTAAGTATATCTTAATGCAGCCCCACAGAAGCGAATTTGGGGCCATCTGAAGCCAATATTGCCAATTATAAGTACTGTTATATCAGATGTAATTTTAAAACCGGTTCAGTCAGATGTAGTATGTGCCACCTTATATTCTGGCCAAATTTCAGCATTATAGACCAACATTTGGTACTGGATTGGTGTAATTTACATGTATTTTTGACCATTTTTACAGCAATATATGGATGAAATAATTTATTTTCAGAGATGTAATGCACCAAATGGGCCTAATATATCCTCAATTATTCTTAAAACATATGCAAAATTAAAGAAGAGCTTCAGATTGGTTGTATAAGGATATACCTGATATTTCCGAATTTGAGGGCGGCTGAGCCTGGCCCCAAACCCCGGAAAATTGAAATTTTTAATTGGTTTCCTGAGTAAGTCGAGCCAATACAATATCAATGTCTGATATGAACTGATTTTCCTGTGAAAATCTGAGCCAGATTGATGAAGTTTAAGTGGGGTTTTGGACTGATGTGCCATATGATCACCCCCTCGATACCTGCACTTCCAATGCATGTATTTTGGACCAGTTATGTATTTCTTAAGGAATATTCTTGTGGAATCTCATTTAGTGGCGCCAGCTCTAGCAAACAATATGGTTTTCAGCCTTAGATTTGTCTTACTTTGCCCAATTTCAGTATATCTTAATGCAGCCCCACAGAAGCGAATTTGGGGCCATCTGAAGCCAATATTGCCAAATTATAAGTACTGTTATATCAGATGTAATTTTAAAACCGGTTCAGTCAGATTTAGTATGTGCCACCTTATATTCTGGCCAAATTTCAGCATTATAGACCAACATTTGGTACTGGTTTGGTGTAATTTACATGTATTTTTGAGCATTTTTACAGCAATATATGGATGAAATAATTTATTTTCAGAGATGTAATGCTCCAAATGGGCCTAATATATCCTCAATTATTGTTAAAACATATGCAAAATTAAAGAAGAGCTTCAGATTGGTTGTATAAGGATATACCTGATATTTCCTAATTTGAGGGGGGCTGAGCCTGGCCCCAAACCCCGGAAAATTGAAATTTTTAATTGGTTTCCTGAGTAAGTCAAGCCAATACAATATCAATGTGTGATATGAACTGAGTTTCCTGTGAAAATCTGAGCCAGATTGATGAAGTTTAAGTGGGGTTTTGAACTGATGTGCCATATGATCACCCCCTCGATACCTGCACTTCCAATACATGTATTTTGGACCAGTTATGTATTTCTTAAGGAATATTCTTGTGGAATCTCATTTAGTGGCGCCAGCTCTAGCAAACAATATGGTTTTCAGCCTTAGATTTGTCTTACTTTGCCAGATTTACGTATATCTTAACGCAGCCCCACAGAAGCGAATTTGGGGCCATCTGAAGCCAATATTGCCAAATTATAAGTACTGTTATATCAGATGTAATTTTAAAACCGGTTCAGTCAGATTTAGTATGTGCCACCTTATATTCTGGCCAAATTTCAGCATTATAGACCAACATTTGGTACTGGTTTGGTGTAATTTACATGTATTTTTGACCATTTTTACAGCAATATATGGGTGAAATAATTTATTTTCAGAGATATAATGCTCCAAATGGGCGTAATATATCCTAAATTATTGTTAAAACATATGCAAAATTAAAGAAGAGCTTCAGATTGGTTGTATAAGGATATACCTGATATTTCCTAATTTGAGGGGGGCTGAGCCTGGCCCCAAACCCCGGAAAATTGAAATTTTTAATTGGTTTCCTGAGTAAGTCAAGCCAATACAATATCAATGTCTGATATGAATTGAGTTTCCTGTGAAAATCTGAGCCAGATTGATGAAGTTTAAGTGGGGTTTTGGACTGATGTGCCATATGATCACCCCCTCGATACCTGCACTTCCAATACATGTATTTTGGACCAGTTATGTATTTCTTAAGGAATATTCTTGTGGAATCTCATTTAGTGGCGCCAGCTCTAGCAAACAATATGGTTTTCAGCCTTAGATTTGTCTTACTTTGCCAGATTTAAGTATATCTTAACGCAGCCCCACAGAAGCGAATTTGGGGCCATCTGAAGCCAATATTGCCAAATTATAAGTACTGTTATATCAGATGTAGTTTTAAAACCGGTTCAGTCAGATTTAGTATGTGCCACCTTATATTCTGGCCAAATTTCAGCATTATAGACCAACATTTGGTACTGGTTTGGTGTAATTTACATGTATTTTTGACCATTTTTACAGCAATATATGGGTGAAATAATTTATTTTCAGAGATATAATGCTCCAAATGGGCCTAATATATCCTCAATTATTGTTAAAACATATGCAAAATTAAAGAAGAGCTTCAGATTGGTTGTATAAGGATATACCTGATATTTCCTAATTTGAGGGGGGCTGAGCCTGGCCCCAAACCCCGGAAAATTGAAATTTTTAATTGGTTTCCTGAGTAAGTCAAGCCAATACAATATCAATGTCTGATATGAATTGAGTTTCCTGTGAAAATCTGAGCCAGATTGATGAAGTTTAAGTGGGGTTTTGGACTGATGTGCCATATGATCACCCCCTCGATACCTGCACTTCCAATACATGTATTTTGGACCAGTTATGTATTTCTTAAGGAATATTCTTGTGGAATCTCATTTAGTGGCGCCAGCTCTGGCAAACAATATGGTTTTCAGGCTTAGATTTGTCTTACTTTGCCAGATTTAAGTATATCTTAACGCAGCCCCACAGAAGCGAATTTGGGACCATCTGAAGCCAATATTGCCAAATTATAAGTACTGTTATATCAGATGTAATTTTAAAACCGGTTCAGTCAGATTTAGTATGTGCCACCTTATATTCTGGCCAAATTTCAGCATTATAGACCAACATTTGGTACTGGTTTGGTGTAATTTACATGTATTTTTGACCATTTTTACAGCAATATATGGGTGAAATAATTTATTTTCAGATATGTAATGCTCCAAATGGGCGTAATATATCCTCAATTATTGTTAAAACATATGCAAAATTAAAGAAGAGCTTCAGATTGGTTGTATAAGGATATACCTGATATTTCCTAATTTGAGGGGGGCTGAGCCTGGCCCCAAATCCCGGAAAATTGAAATTTTTAATTGGTTTCCTGAGTAAGTCAAGCCAATACAATATCAATGTGTGATATGAACTGAGTTTCCTGTGAAAATCTGAGCCAGATTGATGAAGTTTAAGTGGGGTTTTGAACTGATGTGCCATATGATCACCCCCTCGATACCTGCACTTCCAATACATGTATTTTGGACCAGTTATGTATTTCTTAAGGAATATTCTTGTGGAATCTCATTTAGTGGCGCCAGCTCTAGCAAACAATATGGTTTTCAGCCTTAGATTTATCTTACTTTGCCAGATTTACGTATATCTTAACGCAGCCCCACAGAAGCGAATTTGGGGCCATCTGAAGCCAATATTGCCAAATTATAAGTACTGTTATATCAGATGTAATTTTAAAACCGGTTCAGTCAGATTTAGTATGTGCCACCTTATATTCTGGCCAAATTTCAGCATTATAGACCAACATTTGGTACTGGTTTGGTGTAATTTACATGTATTTTTGACCATTTTTACAGCAATATATGGGTGAAATAATTTATTTTCAGAGATATAATGCTCCAAATGGGCGTAATATATCCTAAATTATTGTTAAAACATATGCAAAATTAAAGAAGAGCTTCAGATTGGTTGTATAAGGATATACCTGATATTTCCTAATTTGAGGGGGGCTGAGCCTGGCCCCAAACCCCGGAAAATTGAAATTTTTAATTGGTTTCCTGAGTAAGTCAAGCCAATACAATATCAATGTCTGATATGAATTGAGTTTCCTGTGAAAATCTGAGCCAGATTGATGAAGTTTAAGTGGGGTTTTGGACTGATGTGCCATATGATCACCCCCTCGATACCTGCACTTCCAATACATGTATTTTGGACCAGTTATGTATTTCTTAAGGAATATTCTTGTGGAATCTCATTTAGTGGCGCCAGCTCTAGCAAACAATATGGTTTTCAGCCTTAGATTTGTCTTACTTTGCCAGATTTAAGTATATCTTAACGCAGCCCCACAGAAGCGAATTTGGGGCCATCTGAAGCCAATATTGCCAAATTATAAGTACTGTTATATCAGATGTAGTTTTAAAACCGGTTCAGTCAGATTTAGTATGTGCCACCTTATATTCTGGCCAAATTTCAGCATTATAGACCAACATTTGGTACTGGTTTGGTGTAATTTACATGTATTTTTGACCATTTTTACAGCAATATATGGGTGAAATAATTTATTTTCAGAGATATAATGCTCCAAATGGGCCTAATATATCCTCAATTATTGTTAAAACATATGCAAAATTAAAGAAGAGCTTCAGATTGGTTGTATAAGGATATACCTGATATTTCCTAATTTGAGGGGGGCTGAGCCTGGCCCCAAACCCCGGAAAATTGAAATTTTTAATTGGTTTCCTGAGTAAGTCAAGCCAATACAATATCAATGTCTGATATGAATTGAGTTTCCTGTGAAAATCTGAGCCAGATTGATGAAGTTTAAGTGGGGTTTTGGACTGATGTGCCATATGATCACCCCCTCGATACCTGCACTTCCAATACATGTATTTTGGACCAGTTATGTATTTCTTAAGGAATATTCTTGTGGAATCTCATTTAGTGGCGCCAGCTCTGGCAAACAATATGGTTTTCAGGCTTAGATTTGTCTTACTTTGCCAGATTTAAGTATATCTTAACGCAGCCCCACAGAAGCGAATTTGGGACCATCTGAAGCCAATATTGCCAAATTATAAGTACTGTTATATCAGATGTAATTTTAAAACCGGTTCAGTCAGATTTAGTATGTGCCACCTTATATTCTGGCCAAATTTCAGCATTATAGACCAACATTTGGTACTGGTTTGGTGTAATTTACATGTATTTTTGACCATTTTTACAGCAATATATGGGTGAAATAATTTATTTTCAGATATGTAATGCTCCAAATGGGCGTAATATATCCTCAATTATTGTTAAAACATATGCAAAATTAAAGAAGAGCTTCAGATTGGTTGTATAAGGATATACCTGATATTTCCTAATTTGAGGGGGGCTGAGCCTGGCCCCAAATCCCGGAAAATTGAAATTTTTAATTGGTTTCCTGAGTAAGTCAAGCCAATACAATATCAATGTGTGATATGAACTGAGTTTCCTGTGAAAATCTGAGCCAGATTGATGAAGTTTAAGTGGGGTTTTGAACTGATGTGCCATATGATCACCCCCTCGATACCTGCACTTCCAATACATGTATTTTGGACCAGTTATGTATTTCTTAAGGAATATTCTTGTGGAATCTCATTTAGTGGCGCCAGCTCTAGCAAACAATATGGTTTTCAACCTTAGATTTATCTTACTTTGCCAGATTTACGTATATCTTAACGCAGCCCCACAGAAGCGAATTTGGGGCCATCTGAAGCCAATATTGCCAAATTATAAGTACTGTTATATCAGATGTAATTTTAAAACCGGTTCAGTCAGATTTAGTATGTGCCACCTTATATTCTGGCCAAATTTCAGCATTATAGACCAACATTTGGTACTGGTTTGGTGTAATTTACATGTATTTTTGACCATTTTTACAGCAATATATGGGTGAAATAATTTATTTTCAGAGATATAATGCTCCAAATGGGCGTAATATATCCTAAATTATTGTTAAAACATATGCAAAATTAAAGAAGAGCTTCAGATTGGTTGTATAAGGATATACCTGATATTTCCTAATTTGAGGGGGGCTGAGCCTGGCCCCAAACCCCGGAAAATTGAAATTTTTAATTGGTTTCCTGAGTAAGTCAAGCCAATACAATATCAATGTCTGATATGAATTGAGTTTCCTGTGAAAATCTGAGCCAGATTGATGAAGTTTAAGTGGGGTTTTGGACTGATGTGCCATATGATCACCCCCTCGATACCTGCACTTCCAATACATGTATTTTGGACCAGTTATGTATTTCTTAAGGAATATTCTTGTGGAATCTCATTTAGTGGCGCCAGCTCTAGCAAACAATATGGTTTTCAGCCTTAGATTTGTCTTACTTTGCCAGATTTAAGTATATCTTAACGCAGCCCCACAGAAGCGAATTTGGGGCCATCTGAAGCCAATATTGCCAAATTATAAGTACTGTTATATCAGATGTAGTTTTAAAACCGGTTCAGTCAGATTTAGTATGTGCCACCTTATATTCTGGCCAAATTTCAGCATTATAGACCAACATTTGGTACTGGTTTGGTGTAATTTACATGTATTTTTGACCATTTTTACAGCAATATATGGGTGAAATAATTTATTTTCAGAGATATAATGCTCCAAATGGGCCTAATATATCCTCAATTATTGTTAAAACATATGCAAAATTAAAGAAGAGCTTCAGATTGGTTGTATAAGGATATACCTGATATTTCCTAATTTGAGGGGGGCTGAGCCTGGCCCCAAACCCCGGAAAATTGAAATTTTTAATTGGTTTCCTGAGTAAGTCAAGCCAATACAATATCAATGTCTGATATGAATTGAGTTTCCTGTGAAAATCTGAGCCAGATTGATGAAGTTTAAGTGGGGTTTTGGACTGATGTGCCATATGATCACCCCCTCGATACCTGCACTTCCAATACATGTATTTTGGACCAGTTATGTATTTCTTAAGGAATATTCTTGTGGAATCTCATTTAGTGGCGCCAGCTCTGGCAAACAATATGGTTTTCAGGCTTAGATTTGTCTTACTTTGCCAGATTTAAGTATATCTTAACGCAGCCCCACAGAAGCGAATTTGGGACCATCTGAAGCCAATATTGCCAAATTATAAGTACTGTTATATCAGATGTAATTTTAAAACCGGTTCAGTCAGATTTAGTATGTGCCACCTTATATTCTGGCCAAATTTCAGCATTATAGACCAACATTTGGTACTGGTTTGGTGTAATTTACATGTATTTTTGACCATTTTTACAGCAATATATGGGTGAAATAATTTATTTTCAGATATGTAATGCTCCAAATGGGCGTAATATATCCTCAATTATTGTTAAAACATATGCAAAATTAAAGAAGAGCTTCAGATTGGTTGTATAAGGATATACCTGATATTTCCTAATTTGAGGGGGGCTGAGCCTGGCCCCAAATCCCGGAAAATTGAAATTTTTAATTGGTTTCCTGAGTAAGTCAAGCCAATACAATATCAATGTCTGATATGAACTGAGTTTCCTGAGAAAATCTGAGCCAGATTGATGCAGTTTAAGTGGGGTTTTGGACTGATGTGCCATATGATTACCCACTCGATACCTGCACTTCCAATACATGTATTTTGGACCAGTTATGTATTTCTTAAGGAATATTCTTGTGGAATCTCATTTAGTGGCGCCAGCTCTAGCAAACAATATGGTTTTCAGCCTTAGATTTGTCTTACTTTGTCAAATTTAAGTATATCTTAATGCAGCCCCACAGAAGCGAATTTGGGGCCATCTGAAGCCAATATTGCAATTATAAATACTGTTATATCAGATGTAATTTTAAAACCTGTTCAGTCAGATTTAGTATGTGCCACCTTATATTCTGGCCAAATTTCAGCATTATAGACCAACATTTGGTACTGGATTGGTGTAATTTACATGTATTTTTGACCATTTTTACAGCAATATATGGATGAAATAATTTATTTTCAGAGATGTAATGCACCAAATGGGCCTAATATATCCTCAATTATTGTTAAAACATATGCAAAATTAAAGAAGAGCTTCAGATTGGTTGTATAAGGATATACCTGATATTTCCTAATTTGAGGGCGGCTGAGCCTGGCCCCAAACCCTGGAAAATTGAAATTTTTAATTGGTTTCCTGAGTAAGTCAAGCCAATACAATATCAATGTCTGATATGAACTGAGTTTCCTGTGAAAATCTGAGCCAGATTGATGAAGTTTAAGTGGGGTTTTGGACTGATGTGCCATATGATCACCCCCTCGATACCTGCACTTCCAATACATGTATTTTGGACCAGTTATGTATTTCTTAAGGAATATTCTTGTGGAATCTCATTTAGTGGCGCCAGCTCTAGCAAACAATATGGTTCTCAGCCTTAGATTTGTCCTACTTTGCCAAATTTAAGTATATCTTAATGCAGCCCCACAGAAGCGAATTTCGGGCCATCTGAAGCCAATATTGCCAAATTATAAGTACTGTTATATCAGATGTAACTTTAAAACCGGTTCACTCAGATTTAGTATGTGCCACCTTATATTCTGGCCGAAATTCAGCATTATAGACCAACATTTGGTACTGGTTTGGTGCAATTTACCTGTATTTTTGACCATTTTTACAGCAATATATGGGTGAAATAATTTATTTTCAGAGATGCAATGCTCCAAATGGGCCTAATATATCCTCAATTATTGTTAAAACATATGCAAAATTAAAGAAAAGCTTCAGATTGGTTGTATAGGGATATACCTGATATTTCCTAATTTGAGGGGGGCTGAGCCTGGCCCCAAAGCCCGGAAAATTGAAATTTTTAATTGGTTTCCTGAGTAAGTCAAGCCAATACAATATCAATGTCTGATATGAACTGAGTTTCCTGTGAAAATCTGAGCCAGATTGATGCAGTTTAAGTGGGGTTTTGGACTGATGTGCCATATGATTACCCACGCGATACCTGCACTTCCAATACATGTATTTTGGACCAGTTATGTATTTCTTAAGGAATATTCTTGTGGAATCTCATTTAGTGGCGCCAGCTCTAGCAAACAATATGGTTTTCAGCCTTAGATTTGTCCTACTTTGCCAAATTTAAGTACATCTTAATGTAGCCCCACAGAAGCGAATTTGGGGCCATCTGAAGCCAATATTGCCAATTATAAGTACTGTTATATCAGATGTAATTTTAAAACCGGTTCAGTCAGATTTAGTATGTGCAACCTTATATTCTGGCCAAATTTCAGCATTATAGACCAACATTTGGTACTGGTTTGGTGTAATTTACATGTATTTTTGACCATTTTTACAGCAATATATGGGTGAAATAATTTATTTTCAGATATGTAATGCTCCAAATGGGCCTAATATATCCTCAATTATTGTTAAAACATATGCAAAATTAAAGAAGAGCTTCAGATTGGTTGTATAAGGATATACCTGATATTTCCTAATTTGAGGGGGCTGAGCATGGCCCCAAACCCCGGAAAATTGAAATTTTTAATTGGTTTCCTGAGTAAGTCAAGCCAATACAATATCAATGTCTGATATGAACTGAGTTTCCTGTGAAAATCTGAGCCAGATTGATGAAGTTTAAGTGGGGTTTTGGACTGATGTGCCATATGATCACCCCCTGGATACCTGCACTTCCAATACATGTATTTTGGACCAGTTATGTATTTCTTAAGGAATATTCTTGTGGAATCTCATTTAGTGGCGCCAGCTCTAGCAAACAATATGGTTTTCAGCCTTAGATTTGTCTTACTTTGCCAGATTTAAGTATATCTTAACGCAGCCCCACAGAAGCGAATTTGGGGCCATCTGAAGCCAATATTGCCAAATTATAAGTACTGTTATATCAGATGTAATTTTAAAACCGGTTCAGTCAGATTTAGTATGTGTCACCTTATATTCTGGCCAAATTTCAGCATTATAGACCAACATTTGGTACTGGTTTGGTGCAATTTACCTGTATTTTTGACCATTTTTACAGCAATATATGGGTGAAATAATTTATTTTCAGAGATGTAATGCTCCAAATGGGCCTAATATATCCTCAATTATTGTTAAAACATATGCAAAATTAAAGAAGAGCTTCAGCTTGGTTGTATAGGGATATACCTGATATTTCCTAATTTGAGGGGGGCTGAGCCTGGCCCCAAACCCCGGAAAATTGAAAGTTTTAATTGGTTTCCTGAGTAAGTCAAGCCAATACAATATCAATGTCTGATATGAACTGAGTTTCCTGTGAAAATCTGAGCCAGATTGATGCAGTTTAAGTGGGGTTTTGGACTGATGTGCCATATGATTACCCACTCGATACCTGCACTTCCAATACATGTATTTTGGACCAGTTATGTATTTCTTAAGGAATATTCTTGTGGAATCTCATTTAGTGGCGCCAGCTCTAGCAAACAATATGGTTTTCAGCCTTAGATTTGTCTTACTTTGCCAGATTTAAGTATATCTTAACGCAGCCCCACAGAAGCGAATTTGGGGCCATCTGAAGCCAATATTGCCAAATTATAAGTACTGTTATATCAGATGTAATTTTAAAACCGGTTCAGTCAGATGTAGTATGTGTCACCTTATATTCTGGCCAAATTTCAGCATTATAGACCAACATTTGGTACTGGTTTGGTGCAATTTACCTGTATTTTTGACCATTTTTACAGCAATATATGGGTGAAATAATTTATTTTCAGAGATGTAATGCTCCAAATGGGCCTAATATATCCTCAATTATTGTTAAAATATATGCAAAATTAAAGAAGAGCTTCAGCTTGGTTGTATAGGGATATACCTGATATTTCCTAATTTGAGGGGGGCTGAGCCTGGCCCCAAACCCCGGAAAATTGAAAGTTTTAATTGGTTTCCTGAGTAAGTCAGGCCAATACAATATCAATGTCTGATATGAACTGAGTTTCCTGTGAAAATCTGAGGCAGATTGATGCAGTTTAAGTGGGGTTTTGGACTGATGTGCCATATGATTACCCACTCGATACCTGCACTTCCAATACATGTATTTTGGACCAGTTATGTATTTCTTAAGGAATATTCTTGAGAAATCTCATTTAGTGGCGCCAGCTCTAGCAAACAATATGGTTTTCAGCCTTAGATTTGTCTTACTTTGCCAAATGTAAGTATATCTTAATGCAGCCCCACAGAAGCGAATTTGGGGCCATCTGAAGCCAATATTGCCAATTATAAGTACTGTTATATCAGATGTAATTTTAAAACCGGTTCAGTCAGATTTAGTATGTGCCACCTTATATTCTGGCCAAATTTCAGCATTATAGACCAACATTTGGTACTGGTTTGGTGTAATTTACATGTATTTTTGACCATTTTTACAGCAATATATGGGTGAAATAATTTATTTTCAGATATGTAATGCTCCAAATGGGCCTAATATATCCTCAATTATTGTTAAAACATATGCAAAATTAAAGAAGAGCTTCAGATTGGTTGTATAAGGATATACCTGATATTTCCTAATTTGAGGGGGCTGAGCATGGCCCCAAACCCCGGAAAATTGAAATTTTTAATTGGTTTTCAGGAATGGTGTAAAAGGCATCATGAAGGTCAGTCCCCCCTTCTTGGGACAGGCGGGAATTCCAGGTAGTTCTGGGGTATAGTAGCCCCCAATTGGGGTTCACATTGGCAAAACAAAGGGGCATGTATCGAGCAATCTGATTGGTTGGGCAATTTAAAGGTGGGAAATTTGGAAACAAGAAGCTTCAGTTGGCCAGGAACAATGAAACTAGGAGGACATGTTTGAAAAATTTGAAACATAGCAAATATTTGTGAAAAAAAAACAAAACAAACTGACTTTACAAGCTTGTTTTATTAACTTTGATTTTACAAACGGTTTTTATTTATGGGCATAGTCTACTGCCCGCTTTTATGGTTTTTATGTGTGAATGTCATTTGGACGGTCATTTAGATTATATATTGCCATTTTAAGATTATGTGTGTTATGAACTGTGAATAATCTGTCAACACTATCAAACTGAGTGGAGTCATCTGTCAACACCTTCTGTGAACTGCTACCTGGAAAGTCACCGAGACAACCTCAGGCTTTATTTGGCTACCCTCAAGGGACGGTCTACCCCATGTTTTTAGTTCCTTCGCAGTGAATAGCCAAATTCAACCTAAGGATTGTCGTGTGCACATCACCAGGAAGCAGGGTCTGTGTATTTTTCAGTAATAAAACTTGACATAAAAAGCACAAGTATGGGAAAAAATAAAAATAAGTGCTGGGCTTGTGGTGAAAAACATTACCCACCCACGGGTAAGAACTGTAAAAATGCCCAAAATCCAGAGGAAGAAGCTGAATCAAGTGTCAGTGTAGATGTGAGCCTTGATGAACGGGACTCTCCAGCAAGCCAAGTGAAAAGTCATAAAAAAGTTAAGAAATGTGTAAAGAAGCCAGGTGTCACAGTAGAGAAGGACTCTGCCGTCAGCCATTATGGCCATGGTGACACCACAGATGAAAGAGGCTTGGTGGAGGAGGCAGCCGGACAAGGGGTGCAGCTACAGATTCTGGCAGAACTAAGAAGTATGTCAGCACGACTGGAGGCGGTTGAAGGGCAAGTGAACAAGCAAGGCAGCGTCCATGGCAGTACCAAGACAAAAGGACAAAAGTTAAGTAGTTGTACTAAGTCAAAAAAGTTTGTTAAACAATCTGATACCAGTTCAAGTGAGTCAAATGAAAGTCTTGAGTCTTCTGACGATGAAGTAAAAATCCCACAGTTATCCCATATTCGAAGTTCAAAAGAGGTCCAGAGGCAAATTGATAGAAGTATTGCAAAGCTTAGTAGGAAACAGTTGGAAGGTAACGACATATCCCAAAAATTGAAATCAAAAAGGGGGGGTCCTGTAGAGGTTGCAGTGCAAAAGAAGGTGGCCTGGCCACACGAACATATTTTGGGAGGTCAAACCAGGCAAAGAGTGACCTATGACCAGTTGACCATGCCTCAATTTGTCCAGGGTTTCGTTAAAAACATTCTTGATGAAAAAAATTTAGATAACAGGGAATTTATGTTGAGATATCTGGGGGATATAATGGAAGATACCTCAGACTTTGCATGGGTCAGTGCCAAGGCCAGTCACGCAGTTCTACTCTGCGAAATGGAAAGGGGCCAAGTTGTCTGGTCAGATACCGCCAGGATAGACCGAATTAGAAGGGCTCATGCCCAAAAACATCAAAATAGACAAAATTGGGGTTTCAGGCAGCAAGAAAAACGCCCATGGTTCTGTAAAAATTTTCAAACAGGGTCTTGCAGTTTTAACAAAGATCATGAGGTTGGGGGGAAACTCCACAGGCACATTTGTGCCCATTGCCTGTCACAAGGCAAGCACTTGAATCACTCAGAACGTGACTGCCATTTTTCAAACAAATCGGGTCCAAAAAACGACCAGGGAGCTGCCCACCTATAGGTACAGGGGGCAGCCACAAAATAACAAAGGGTAGTGAATTCCTGCAAAGTGTTACTATTCAAAATACGTGTGTCAATGACAATAAAAAGTTAACATGCTGTATGTCAGGAAATGATACAGGCAAGGGTCCTGTGATCAGTAGAACATTCACTAACTCCAATTTCTCTGTCAAAAGTGTCAATGCCCTGATGGCTAGGGGTAATAAATACAAAACACTTCAGAACATGAAGCGAAAGCATATCACAGGCCAGAAGGCAAATCATTCAGTACAGGGTCACCATTATGATAGTGACCAGGTAAAAACAAAGGTGTTTAGAAACAATGTAAGTCAAAGTGAACTGAAAAACAACGGTAATGAAGGTAAACAAGGGGGACACTGGCCAGTTAAAACATGGGTGAGAACTGACCAGTGCCCCCAAAGTCGAGAGACCGTCGTTTCACCAAAACAACCCAAAAATGTAGTAAAAGAGGTGGCAGATCACAAATTGCATGCTCCAGTGGTTATAAGTGTCCCACAAGAACGCGTCAATGTTGACAATACCCAGGCTTTGTTATTCGACATCAATGGCATTGATGAGGACAAATTTGTCAACACAATGTTTGCAAAGCGATTCAACCGTCAACTTAGGCGTCAGGCTGAGTTGAACTGTGATAATTATAACAAATGGAAATGTCAAACCTCGTTCGATTTTGGTTTCACACCTCTGGGGGAATTTGTAAGCTCTGACACTTGTGTTCAATCAGAAAGTGTCACAGATGACCCAATTCACCTACACAGAATTATAAAAAATAGTGGTACATACAACTATCTGGGATGCAGAATTTTCATCAAGTCCCAGTTAAAAGTTGACGTGTGGGCTCAACAGTTGCAAGGTTACTGGGACACCCAGTTACTTGATTTTTTAACATATGGATTTCCACTTGATTTTAATAGGGACTCAAAATTACGTTGTGAGGGCAATAACCATAACTCTGCACTCCAGTTCCCCAAGGACGTAGATGCTTACTTGCAAGAGGAGACACACTTTGAGGCCATTGTAGGTCCTTTTGGGGATAGCCCCATAAAAAACTTGCACTATTCACCATTCATGACCCGTGAAAAAGCGAATGCAGCTCATAGGAGAGTCATTATTGACCTATCATGGCCAAAAGATGCATCTGTAAATCTGGGCATAGACAAGGACTCATACCTGGCCACAAATTTTGATCTGACCTTCCCAACTGTGGATCACATCACTGACGCAATAAAAAAGGTGGGCCCTGGGGCCCATTTATTCAAAATTGACATAAGTCGCGCGTTTAGGCACGTAAAAATTGATCCTTTTGATCTGGACTTGTTGGGCTTACGTTGGCGTGACGTCACGTACGTGGACACCTGTCTCCCGTTCGGGAGCAGGCACGGGACGCAAATTTTTCAACGTATAAGCGACGCCGTATGCTTCATGATGCGTTGTGACGGCTATGACGTCATAAATTACGTCGACGATTTTGTCGGGGTCGCGACGCTGGGCGTCGCGACCCCGACAAAATCGTCGACGTAAATCCTATGATCACTTGACCCAATTACTTCAACGCCTGGGACTTGACGTCAGCGTCAAAAAATTGGTATCTCCGTCTACCTCTGCAATTTGTCTGGGCGTCGAAATTGACACAGTCGCAAAAACTATTGCTATTCCACAAGAAAAATTGGCTCGTATAAACGTCATCCTAGCTGATTGGCGTCAGAAGCGTTTTTGCTCAAAACAACAGCTACAGTCATTATTGGGCAACTTACTGTATGTCCATAAGTGTGTACGTCCTTCAAGAATTTTTGTGAACCGTATGTTGGAACTTCTCAGGCAGAACTATGACAAAAAATCTATCACCCTCACCCCAGGTTTCAGAAGGGACTTGCGTTGGTTCGAAAAATTCCTGGCTAGATACAATGGTGCATCTTTCTTTGACCACCAGCCAATTTTTGGCACCATCGAGCTGGATGCATGCTTAACTGGTTTTGGAGGTTGCTGGGAGAATCTCATATACCATGTAGCAATTGAAAAACACTATAATAACTTAGCCATCACCCAGCTCGAGATGCTAAATATTTTGGTAGCACTGCGAATTTTTAGCACATTTTGGCAGGGCCAAAGGATTCAGGTCAAATGCGACAACATGGCAGTTGTGCAAGTATTGCAAACAGGCAAGGCCAGAGACCCATTCCTGGGCGCATGTGCGCGTAACATATGGATGGAAGCTGCAAAAGCAGACATAGATATTGTATACACCCATATACAAGGTAGAAAGAATGTAGTGGCTGATTTATTGTCCAGGTGGAAAAACACCCAAAGTCACCACCAAATATTGTGTCAACATGTTAACAATCCCATATGGATGGTCATTCCCCACAATGTATTGGAAATAGACAATGAAATATAACACAAGTAACAAATGCTATACTTTGTTTCAGGCCAGAAGGCGTTAACAGAATTGAAGTCAAAAGCAGCCTCAAGGGTCTAACCAAGCCTTTCGCCCCAAGACCAGGAGGTGCTATGAACTGTTATTTAGAAATTTCATAGGTTTTTGTGTAATTAGCACCTTAAATGTTCAGTCCATTCAGGTCCAGGACATCATGGCGTACCTGGAATATTTAGTGGAAAATGGGGTTTCATATAACATGATATGTAACAATGTGTCAGCTTTAAAAGCAAACTTTATTATGTACGACCTCGAGTTTCACCTGTTAGAACACCCTCGCATCAGGTTCTTCACAAAGTCTCTAAAAATCAACCGCCCTATGTCCCTGGTGAAGAGAAATATCATTTCCCTTCCAACTTTGCAACAATTAGCCCAAGCATGTCACGACCTGGTGTCCCCTTTCACTTTCAAAGCAATTTTCCTAGTTGCGTTCTTTGGATTTCTCAGGATCTCCAATATAGCTCCACATTCATATGCACAATTTGATAATACTAGACACCTCACCAGGTCAGATGTGGAATTTACCAAATCTGGAATGCGCATTACCCTAAAGTGGTCAAAAACAATGCAAAGTCGAGACAAAGTACATATCATCACCCTCCCCCTCCTCCACCCTTCTCCACTTTGCCCTGTGTATGCCCTAAAGAGGGCTTTGGCCCATTATAAACCAGCTCCTCTCCAACCCTTGTTCCAAGTTAGAACCAATGATGGTTTCAGAGTTGTCACAGAATCCAGATTGCGAAAAACCTTGTCAAAACTCAATGTGAAATTAGGTCTCCATCCTCATCATTTTTCCTTTCACACTTTCAGACGCTCAGGAGCCTCCTGTGCGTATAATGCCCATGTCCCTGTTCAGACTATCAAGTCCCATGGCTCCTGGGCGTCCGACTGTGTCTGGACTTATATCCAGCAAGATTCCTCTCGCAGTGCTGAGATAGCTGCTTCTTTTCAACACCTAATAAATGCTTCATAATGTTGCAATTGGGCTTGAGGCAGTTGGCTAAAAATGATGTAGAAAAATCCAGTACTTACAAGTAATAACACCAAAACCCTTTGACCTTTGACCTCTGGGTCCCCTCGTACGGCACTTAGTTAGGGTCAAATTTGAACAGGGGAGTTAACCTTACTTTTACTCTGACCTTGAGGTCAAGGGTCAAAGTGTCATTCACATGTGGGTTCTGTGATTGTATCATATCTCAGTTTAAACAAATGTAAAACATCAGAGATGTTAAAGAATTGTCTGTATTTACATTTAACCTTTTAACACTCTGCTTTATGTTTAACTTAACTTGTGTTATATTTAATGGATTCACTGCTGCATTATGCCAATTGTAATCTGTAAAAATAAAGTAGATTTACATATTAACCATTGTACAACTGTAATTTACTTATGTTATTGTATATCAATAAAATGTTAACCCGCACTGTCTTGTTGCTTGGACCTGGAAGGGTGGGGACTGCCTGAGTAAGTCAGGCCAATATAATATCAATGTCTGATATGAACTGAGTTTCCTGTGAAAATCTGAGCCAGATTGATGAAGTTTAAGTGGGGTTTTGGACTGATGTGCCATATGATCACCCCCTGGATACCTGCACTTCCAATACATGTATTTTGGACCAGTTATGTATTTCTTAAGGAATATTCTTGTGGAATCTCATTTAGTGGCGCCAGCTCTAGCAAACAATATGGTTTTCAGCCTTAGATTTGTCTTACTTTGCCAGATTTAAGTATATCTTAACGCAGCCCCACAGAAGCGAATTTGGGGCCATCTGAAGCCAATATTGCCAAATTATAAGTACTGTTATATCAGATGTAATTTTAAAACCGGTTCAGTCAGATTTAGTATGTGCCACCTTATATTCTGGCCGAATTTCAGCATTATAGACCAACATTTGGTACTGGTTTGGTGCAATTTACCTGTATTTTTGACCATTTTTACAGCAATATATGGGTGAAATAATTTATTTTCAGATATGTAATGCTCCAAATGGGCCTAATATATCCTCAATTATTGTTAAAACATATGCAAAATTAAAGAAGAGCTTCAGATTGGTTGTATAAGGATATACCTGATATTTCCGAATTTGAGGGGGGCTGAGCCTGGCCCCAAACCCCGGAAAATTGAAATTTTTAATTGGTTTCCTGAATAAGTCAAGCCAATACAATATCAATGTCTGATATGAACTGAGTTTCCTGTGAAAATCTGAGCCAGATTGATGAAGTTTAAGTGGGGTTTTGGACTGATGTGCCATATGATCACCCCCTCGATACCTGCACTTCCAATACATGTATTTTGGACCTGTTATGTATTTGTTAAGGAATATTCTTGTGGAATCTCATTTAGTGGCGCCAGCTCTAGCAAACAATATGGTTTTCAGCCTTAGATTTGTCTTACTTTGCCAATTTTAAGTATATCTTAATGCAGCCCCACAGAAGCGAATTTGGGGCCATCTGAAGCCAATATTGCCAAATTATAAATACTGTTATATCAGATGTAATTTTAAAACCGGTTCAGTCAGATTTAGTATGTGCCACCTTATATTCTGGCCGAATTTCAGCATTATAGACCAACATTTGGTACTGGTTTGGTGCAATTTACCTGTATTTTTGACCATTTTTACAGCAATATATGGGTGAAATAATTTATTTTCAGAGATGTAATGCTCCAAATGGGCCTAATATATCCTCAATTATTGTTAAAACATATGCAAAATTAAAGAAGAGCTTCAGCTTGGTTGTATAGGGATATACCTGATATTTCCTAATTTGAGGGGGGCTGACCCTGGCCCCAAACCCCGGAAAATTGAAAGTTTTAATTGGTTTCCTGAGTAAGTCAAGCCAATACAATATCAATGTCTGATATGAACTGAGTTTCCTGTGAAAATCTGAGCCAGATTGATGCAGTTTAAGTGGGGTTTTGGACTGATGTGCCATATGATCACCCCCTGGATACCTGCACTTCCAATACATGTATTTTGGACCAGTTATGTATTTCTTAAGGAATATTCTTGTGGAATCTCATTTAGTGGCGCCAGCTCTAGCAAACAATATGGTTTTCAGCCTTAGATTTGTCTTACTTTGCCAGATTTAAGTATATCTTAACGCAGCCCCACAGAAGCGAATTTGGGGCCATCTGAAGCCAATATTGCCAAATTATAAGTACTGTTATATCAGATGTAATTTTAAAACCGGTTCAGTCAGATTTAGTATGTGCCACCTTATATTCTGGCCGAATTTCAGCATTATAGACCAACATTTGGTACTGGTTTGGTGCAATTTACCTGTATTTTTGACCATTTTTACAGCAATATATGGGTGAAATAATTTATTTTCAGATATGTAATGCTCCAAATGGGCCTAATATATCCTCAATTATTGTTAAAACATATGCAAAATTAAAGAAGAGCTTCAGATTGGTTGTATAAGGATATACCTGATATTTCCTAATTTGAGGGGGGCTGAGCCTGGCCCCAAACCCCGGAAAATTGAAATTTTTAATTGGTTTCCTGAATAAGTCAAGCCAATACAATATCAATGTCTGATATGAACTGAGTTTCCTGTGAAAATCTGAGCCAGATTGATGAAGTTTAAGTGGGGTTTTGGACTGATGTGCCATATGATCACCCCCTCGATACCTGCACTTCCAATACATGTATTTTGGACCTGTTATGTATTTGTTAAGGAATATTCTTGTGGAATCTCATTTAGTGGCGCCAGCTCTAGCAAACAATATGGTTTTCAGCCTTAGATTTGTCTTACTTTGCCAATTTTAAGTATATCTTAATGCAGCCCCACAGAAGCGAATTTGGGGCCATCTGAAGCCAATATTGCCAAATTATAAATACTGTTATATCAGATGTAATTTTAAAACCGGTTCAGTCAGATTTAGTATGTGCCACCTTATATTCTGGCCGAATTTCAGCATTATAGACCAACATTTGGTACTGGTTTGGTGCAATTTACCTGTATTTTTGACCATTTTTACAGCAATATATGGGTGAAATAATTTATTTTCAGAGATGTAATGCTCCAAATGGGCCTAATATATCCTCAATTATTGTTAAAACATATGCAAAATTAAAGAAGAGCTTCAGCTTGGTTGTATAGGGATATACCTGATATTTCCTAATTTGAGGGGGGCTGACCCTGGCCCCAAACCCCGGAAAATTGAAAGTTTTAATTGGTTTCCTGAGTAAGTCAAGCCAATACAATATCAATGTCTGATATGAACTGAGTTTCCTGTGAAAATCTGAGCCAGATTGATGCAGTTTAAGTGGGGTTTTGGACTGATGTGCCATATGATCACCCCCTGGATACCTGCACTTCCAATACATGTATTTTGGACCAGTTATGTATTTCTTAAGGAATATTCTTGTGGAATCTCATTTAGTGGCGCCAGCTCTAGCAAACAATATGGTTTTCAGGCTTAGATTTGTCTTACTTTGCCAGATTTCAGTATATCTTAACGCAGCCCCACAGAAGCGAATTTGGGGCCATCTGAAGCCAATATTGCCAAATTATAAGTACTGTTATATCAGATGTAATTTTAAAACCGGTTCAGTCAGATTTAGTATGTGTCACCTTATATTCTGGCCAAATTTCAGCATTATAGACCAACATTTGGTACTGGTTTGGTGCAATTTACCTGTATTTTTGACCATTTTTACAGCAATATATGGGTGAAATAATTTATTTTCAGAGATGTAATGCTCCAAATGGGCCTAATATATCCTCAATTATTGTTAAAACATATGCAAAATTAAAGAAGAGCTTCAGCTTGGTTGTATAGGGATATACCTGATATTTCCTAATTTGAGGGGGGCTGAGCCTGTCCCCAAACCCCGGAAAATTGAAAGTTTTAATTGGTTTCCTGAGTAAGTCAAGCCAATACAATATCAATGTCTGATATGAACTGAGTTTCCTGTGAAAATCTGAGCCAGATTGATGCAGTTTAAGTGGGGTTTTGGACTGATGTGCCATATGATTACCCACTCGATACCTGCACTTCCAATACATGTATTTTGGACCAGTTATGTATTTCTTAAGGAATATTCTTGTGGAATCTCATTTAGTGGCGCCAGCTCTAGCAAACAATATGGTTTTCAGCCTTAGATTTGTCTTACTTTGCCAGATTTAAGTATATCTTAACGCAGCCCCACAGAAGCGAATTTGGGGCCATCTGAAGCCAATATTGCCAAATTATAAGTACTGTTATATCAGATGTAATTTTAAAACCGGTTCAGTCAGATGTAGTATGTGTCACCTTATATTCTGGCCAAATTTCAGCATTATAGACCAACATTTGGTACTGGTTTGGTGCAATTTACCTGTATTTTTGACCATTTTTACAACAATATATGGGTGAAATAATTTATTTTCAGAGATGTAATGCTCCAAATGGGCCTAATATATCCTCAATTATTGTTAAAACATATGCAAAATTAAAGAAGAGCTTCAGCTTGGTTGTATAGGGATATACCTGATATTTCCTAATTTGAGGGGGGCTGAGCCTGGCCCCAAACCCCGGAAAATTGAAAGTTTTAATTGGTTTCCTGAGTAAGTCAGGCCAATACAATATCAATGTCTGATATGAACTGAGTTTCCTGTGAAAATTTGAGCCAGATTGATGAAGTTTAAGTGGGGTTTTGGACTGATGTGCCATATGATCACCCCCTGGATACCTGCACTTCCAATACATGTATTTTGGACCAGTTATGTATTTCTTAAGGAATATTCTTGTGGAATCTCATTTAGTGGCGCCAGCTCTAGCAAACAATATGGTTTTCAGCCTTAGATTTGTCTTACTTTGCCAGATTTAAGTATATCTTAACGCAGCCCCACAGAAGCGAATTTGGGGCCATCTGAAGCCAATATTGCCAAATTATAAGTACTGTTATATCAGATGTAATTTTAAAACCGGTTCAGTCAGATTTAGTATGTGTCACCTTATATTCTGGCCAAATTTCAGCATTATAGACCAACATTTGGTACTGGTTTGGTGCAATTTACCTGTATTTTTGACCATTTTTACAGCAATATATGGGTGAAATAATTTATTTTCAGAGATGTAATGCTCCAAATGGGCCTAATATATCCTCAATTATTGTTAAAACATATGCAAAATTAAAGAAGAGCTTCAGCTTGGTTGTATAGGGATATACCTGATATTTCCTAATTTGAGGGGGGCTGAGCCTGGCCCCAAACCCCGGAAAATTGAAAGTTTTAATTGGTTTCCTGAGTAAGTCAAGCCAATACAATATCAATGTCTGATATGAACTGAGTTTCCTGTGAAAATCTGAGCCATATTGATGCAGTTTAAGTGGGGTTTTGGACTGATGTGCCATATGATTACCCACTCGATACCTGCACTTCCAATACATGTATTTTGGACCAGTTATGTATTTCTTAAGGAATATTCTTGTGGAATCTCATTTAGTGGCGCCAGCTCTAGCAAACAATATGGTTTTCAGCCTTAGATTTGTCTTACTTTGCCAGATTTAAGTATATCTTAACGCAGCCCCACAGAAGCGAATTTGGGGCCATCTGAAGCCAATATTGCCAAATTATAAGTACTGTTATATCAGATGTAATTTTAAAACCGGTTCAGTCAGATGTAGTATGTGTCACCTTATATTCTGGCCAAATTTCAGCATTATAGACCAACATTTGGTACTGGTTTGGTGCAATTTACCTGTATTTTTGACCATTTTTACAGCAATATATGGGTGAAATAATTTATTTTCAGAGATGTAATGCTCCAAATGGGCCTAATATATCCTCAATTATTGTTAAAACATATGCAAAATTAAAGAAGAGCTTCAGCTTGGTTGTATAGGGATATACCTGATATTTCCTAATTTGAGGGGGGCTGAGCCTGGCCCCAAATCCCGGAAAATTGAAAGTTTTAATTGGTTTCCTGAGTAAGTCAGACCAATACAATATCAATGTCTGATATGAACTGAGTTTCCTGTGAAAATCTGAGCCAGATTGATGAAGTTTAAGTGGGGTTTTGGACTGATGTGCCATATGATTACCCACTCGATACCTGCACTTCCAATACATGTATTTTGGACCAGTTATGTATTTCTTAAGGAATATTCTTGTGGAATCTCATTTAGTGGCGCCAGCTCTAGCAAACAATATGGTTTTCAGCCTTAGATTTGTCTTACTTTGCCAGATTTAAGTATATCTTAACGCAGCCCCACAGAAGCGAATTTGGGGCCATCTGAAGCCAATATTGCCAAATTATAAGTACTGTTATATCAGATGTAATTTTAAAACCGGTTCAGTCAGATTTAGTATGTGTCACCTTATATTCTGGCCAAATTTCAGCATTATAGACCAACATTTGGTACTGGTTTGGTGCAATTTACCTGTATTTTTGACCATTTTTACAGCAATATATGGGTGAAATAATTTATTTTCAGAGATGTAATGCTCCAAATGGGCCTAATATATCCTCAATTATTGTTAAAACATATGCAAAATTAAAGAAGAGCTTCAGCTTGGTTGTATAGGGATATACCTGATATTTCCTAATTTGAGGGGGGCTGAGCCTGGCCCCAAACCCCGGAAAATTGAAAGTTTTAATTGGTTTCCTGAGTAAGTCAAGCCAATACAATATCAATGTCTGATATGAACTGAGTTTCCTGTGAAAATCTGAGCCAGATTGATGCAGTTTAAGTGGGGTTTTGGACTGATGTGCCATATGATTACCCACTCGATACCTGCACTTCCAATACATGTATTTTGGACCAGTTATGTATTTCTTAAGGAATATTCTTGTGGAATCTCATTTAGTGGCGCCAGCTCTAGCAAACAATATGGTTTTCAGCCTTAGATTTGTCTTACTTTGCCAGATTTAAGTATATCTTAACGCAGCCCCACAGAAGCGAATTTGGGGCCATCTGAAGCCAATATTGCCAAATTATAAGTACTGTTATATCAGATGTAATTTTAAAACCGGTTCAGACAGATGTAGTATGTGTCACCTTATATTCTGGCCAAATTTCAGCATTATAGACCAACATTTGGTACTGGTTTGGTGCAATTTACCTGTATTTTTGACCATTTTTACAGCAATATATGGGTGAAATAATTTATTTTCAGAGATGTAATGCTCCAAATGGGCCTAATATATCCTCAATTATTGTTAAAACATATGCAAAATTAAAGAAGAGCTTCAGCTTGGTTGTATAGGGATATACCTGATATTTCCTAATTTGAGGGGGCTGAGCCTGGCCCCAAACCCCGGAAAATTGAAAGTTTTAATTGGTTTCCTGAGTAAGTCAGGCCAATACAATATCAATGTCTGATATGAACTGAATTTCCTGTGAAAATCTGAGCCAGATTGATGCAGTTTAAGTGGGGTTTTGGACTGATGTGCCATATGATTACCCACTCGATACCTGCACTTCCAATACATGTATTTTGGACCAGTTATGTATTTCTTAAGGAATATTCTTGTGGAATCTCATTTAGTGGCGCCAGCTCTAGCAAACAATATGGTTTTCAGCCTTAGATTTGTCTTACTTTGCCAAATGTAAGTATATCTTAATGCAGCCCCACAGAAGCGAAGTTGGGGCCATCTGAAGCCAATATTGCCAATTATAAGTACTGTTATATCAGATGTAATTTTAAAACCGGTTCAGTCAGATTTAGTATGTGCCACCTTATATTCTGGCCAAATTTCAGCATTATAGACCAACATTTGGTACTGGTTTGGTGTAATTTACATGTATTTTTGACCATTTTTACAGCAATATATGGGTGAAATAATTTATTTTCAGATATGTAATGCTCCAAATGGGCCTAATATATCCTCAATTATTGTTAAAACATATGCAAAATTAAAGAAGAGCTTCAGATTGGTTGTATAAGGATATACCTGATATTTCCTAATTTGAGGGGGCTGAGCATGGCCCCAAACCCCGGAAAATTGAAATTTTTAATTGGTTTCCTGAGTAAGTCAGGCCAATATAATATCAATGTCTGATATGAACTGAGTTTCCTGTGAAAATCTGAGCCAGATTGATGAAGTTTAAGTGGGGTTTTGGACTGATGTGCCATATGATCACCCCCTCGATACCTGCACTTCCAATACATGTATTTTGGACCAGTTATGTATTTCTTAAGGAATATTCTTGTGGAATCTCATTTAGTGGCGCCAGCTCTAGCAAACAATATGGTTTTCAGCCTTAGATTTGTCTTACTTTGCCAGATTTAAGTATATCTTAACGCAGCCCCACAGAAGCGAATTTGGGGCCATCTGAAGCCAATATTGCCAAATTATAAGTACTGTTATATCAGATGTAATTTTAAAACCGGTTCAGTCAGATTTAGTATGTGCCACCTTATATTCTGGCCAAATTTCAGCATTATAGACCAACATTTGGTACTGGTTTGGTGTAATTTACATGTATTTTTGACCATTTTTACAGCAATATATGGGTGAAATAATTTATTTTCAGATATGTAATGCTCCAAATGGGCCTAATATATCCTCAATTATTGTTAAAACATATGCAAAATTAAAGAAGAGCTTCAGATTGGTTGTATAAGGATATACCTGATATTTCCTAATTTGAGGGGGCTGAGCATGGCCCCAAACCCCGGAAAATTGAAATTTTTAATTGGTTTCCTGAGTAAGTCAAGCCAATACAATATCAATGCCTGATATGAACTGAGTTTCCTGTGAAAATCTGAGCCAGATTGATGAAGTTTAAGTGGGGTTTGGACTGATGTGCCATATGATCACCCCCTGGATACCTGCACTTCCAATACATGTATTTTGGACCAGTTATGTATTTCTTAAGGAATATTCTTGTGGAATCTCATTTAGTGGCGCCAGCTCTAGCAAACAATATGGTTTTCAGCCTTAGATTTGTCTTACTTTGCCAAATTTAAGTATATCTTAATGCAGCCCCACAGAAGCGAATTTGGGGCCATGTGAAGCCAATATTGCCAAATTATAAGTACTGTTATATCAGATGTAATTTTAAAACCGGTTCAGTCAGATTTAGTATGTGCCACCTTATATTCTGGCCGAATTTCAGCATTATAGACCAACATTTGGTACTGGTTTGGTGCAATTTACCTGTATTTTTGACCATTTTTACAGCAATATATGGGTGAAATAATTTATTTTCAGATATGTAATACTCCAAATGGGCCTAATATATCCTCAATTATTGTTAAAACATATGCAAAATTAAAGAAGAGCTTCAGATTGGTTGTATAAGGATATACCTGATATTTTCTAATTTGAGGGCGGCTGAGCCTGGCCCCAAACCCCGGAAAATTGAAATTTTTAATTGGTTTCCTGAAAAAGTCAAGCCAATACAATATCAATGTCTGATATGAACTGAGTTTCCTGTGAAAATCTGAGCCAGATTGATGAAGTTTAAGTGGGGTTTTGGACTGATGTGCCATATGATCACCCCCTCGATACCTGCACTTCCAATACATGTATTTTGGACCAGTTATGTATTTCTTAAGGAATATTCTTGTGGAATCTCATTTAGTGGCGCCAGCTCTAGCAAACAATATGGTTTTCAGCCTTAGATTTGTCTTACTTTGCCAGATTTAAGTATATCTTAACGCAGCCCCACAGAAGCGAATTTGGGGCCATCTGAAGCCAATATTGCCAAATTATAAGTACTGTTATATCAGATGTAATTTTAAAACCGGTTCAGTCAGATTTAGTATGTGCCACCTTATATTCTGGCCAAATTTCAGCATTATAGACCAACATTTGGTACTGGTTTGGTGTAATTTACATGTATTTTTGACCATTTTTACAGCAATATATGGGTGAAATAATTTATTTTCAGATATGTAATGCTCCAAATGGGCCTAATATATCCTCAATTATTGTTAAAACATATGCAAAATTAAAGAAGAGCTTCAGATTGGTTGTATAAGGATATACCTGATATTTCCTAATTTGAGGGGGCTGAGCATGGCCCCAAACCCCGGAAAATTGAAATTTTTAATTGGTTTCCTGAGTAAGTCAAGCCAATACAATATCAATGCCTGATATGAACTGAGTTTCCTGTGAAAATCTGAGCCAGATTGATGAAGTTTAAGTGGGCTTTGGACTGATGTGCCATATGATCACCCCCTGGATACCTGCACTTCCAATACATGTATTTTGGACCAGTTATGTATTTCTTAAGGAATATTCTTGTGGAATCTCATTTAGTGGCGCCAGCTCTAGCAAACAATATGGTTTTCAGCCTTAGATTTGTCTTACTTTGCCAAATTTAAGTATATCTTAATGCAGCCCCACAGAAGCGAATTTGGGGCCATGTGAAGCCAATATTGCCAAATTATAAGTACTGTTATATCAGATGTAATTTTAAAACCGGTTCAGTCAGATTTAGTATGTGCCACCTTATATTCTGGCCGAATTTCAGCATTATAGACCAACATTTGGTACTGGTTTGGTGCAATTTACCTGTATTTTTGACCATTTTTACAGCAATATATGGGTGAAATAATTTATTTTCAGATATGTAATGCTCCAAATGGGCCTAATATATCCTCAATTATTGTTAAAACATATGCAAAATTAAAGAAGAGCTTCAGATTGGTTGTATAAGGATATACCTGATATTTCCTAATTTGAGGGGGGCTGAGCCTGGCCCCAAACCCCGGAAAATTGAAATTTTTAATTGGTTTCCTGAATAAATCAAGCCAATACAACATCAATGTCTGATATGAACTGAGTTTCCTGTGAAAATCTGAGCCAGATTGATGAAGTTTAAGTGGGGTTTTGGACTGATGTGCCATATGATCACCCCCTCGATACCTGCACTTCCAATACATGTATTTTGGACCAGTTATGTATTTGTTAAGGAACATTCTTGTGGAATCTCATTTAGTGGCGCCAGCTCTAGCAAACAATATGGTTTTCAGCCTTAGATTTGTCTTACTTTGCCAATTTTAAGTATATCTTAATGCAGCCCCACAGAAGCGAATTTGGGGCCATCTGAAGCCAATATTGCCAAATTATAAATACTGTCATATCAGATGTAATTTTAAAACCGGTTCAGTCAGATTTAGTATGTGCCACCTTATATTCTGGCCGAATTTCAGCATTATAGACCAACATTTGGTACTGGTTTGGTGCAATTTACCTGTATTTTTGACCATTTTTACAGCAATATATGGGTGAAATAATTTATTTTCAGAGATGTAATGCTCCAAATGGGCCTAATATATCCTCAATTATTGTTAAAACATATGCAAAATTAAAGAAGAGCTTCAGATTGGTTGTATAGGGATATACCTGATATTTCCTAATTTGAGGGGGGCTGAGCCTGGCCCCAAACCCCGGAAAATTGAAATTTTTAATTGGTTTCCTGAGTAAGTCAAGCCAATACAATATCAATGTCTGATATGAACTGAGTTTCCTGTGAAAATCTGAGCCAGATTGATGCAGTTTAAGTGGGGTTTTGGACTGATGTGCCATATGATCACCCCCTCGATACCTGCACTTCCAATACATGTATTTTGGACCAGTTATGTATTTCTTAAGGAATATTCTTGTGGAATCTCATTTAGTGGCGCCAGCTCTAGCAAACAATATGGTTTTCAGCCTTAGATTTGTCTTACTTTGCCAAATTTAAGTATATCTTAATGCAGCCCCACAGAAGCGAATTTGGGGCCATCTGAAGCCAATATTGCCAAATTATAAGTACTGTTATATCAGATGTAATTTTAAAACCGGTTCAGTCAGATTTAGTATGTGCCACCTTATATTCTGGCCGAATTTCAGCATTATAGACCAACATTTGGTGCTGGTTTGGTGCAATTTACCTGTATTTTTGACCATTTTTACAGCAATATATGGGTGAAATAATTTATTTTCAGATATGTAATGCTCCAAATGTGCCTAATATATCCTCAATTATTGTTAAAACATATGCAAAATTAAAGAAGAGCTTCAGATTGGTTGTATAAGGATATACCTGATATTTCCTAATTTGAGGGGGGCTGAGCCTGGCCCCAAACCCCGGAAAATTGAAATTTTTAATTGGTTTCCTGAGTATGTCAAGCCAATACAATATCAATGTCTGATATGAACTGAGTTTCCTGTAAAAATCTGAGCCAGATTGATGAAGTTTAAGTGGGGTTTTGGACTGATGTGCCATATGATCACCCCCTCGATACCTGCACTTCCAATACATGTATTTTGGACCAGTTATGTATTTCTTAAGGAATATTCTTGTGGAATCTCATTTAGTGGCGCCAGCTCTAGCAAACAATGTGGTTTTCAGCCTTAGATTTGCCTTACTTTGCCAGATTTAAGTATATCTTAACGCAGCCCCACAGAAGCGAATTTGGGGCCATCTGAAGCCAATATTGCCAAATTATAAGTACTGTTATATCAGATGTAACTTTAAAACCGGTTCAGTCAGATGTAGTATGTGCCACCTTATATTCTGGCCAAATTTCAGCATTATAGACCAACATTTGGTACTGGTTTGGTGTAATTTACATGTATTTTTGACCATTTTTACAGCAATATATGGGTGAAATAATTTATTTTCAGATATGTAATGCTCCAAATGGGCCTAATATATCCTCAATTATTGTTAAAACATATTCAAAATTAAAGAAGAGCTTCAGATTGGTTGTATAAGGATATACCTGATATTTCCTAATTTGAGGGGGGCTGAGCCTGGCCCCAAACCCCGGAAAATTGAAATTTTTAATTGGTTTCCTGAGTAAGTCAAGCCAATACAATATCAATGTCTGATATGAACTGAGTTTCCTGTGAAAATCTGAGCCAGATTGATGAAGTTTAAGTGGGGTTTTGGACTGATGTGCCATATGATCACCCCCTCGATACCTGCACTTCCAATACATGTATTTTGGACCAGTTATGTATTTCTTAAGGAATATTCTTGTGGAATCTCATTTAGTGGCGCCAGCTCTAGCAAACAATATGGTTTTCAGCCTTAGATTTGTCTTACTTTGCCAAATTTAAGTATATCTTAACGCAGCCCCACAGAAGCGAATTTGGGGCCATCTGAAGCCAATATTGCCAAATTATAAGTACTGTTATATCAGATGTAATTTTAAAACCGGTTCAGTCAGATTTAGTATGTGCCACCTTATATTCTGGCCGAATTTCAGCATTATAGACCAACATTTGGTACTGGTTTGGTGCAATTTACCTGTATTTTTGACCATTTTTACAGCAATATATGGGTGAAATAATTTATTTTCAGATATGTAATGCTCCAAATGGGCCTAATATATCCTCAATTATTGTTAAAACATATGCAAAATTAAAGAAGAGCTTCAGATTGGTTGTATAAGGATATACCTGATATTTCCTAATTTGAGGGGGGCTGAGCCTGGCCCCAAACCCCGGAAAATTGAAATTTTTAATTGGTTTCCTGAATAAGTCAAGCCAATACAACATCAATGTCTGATATGAACTGAGTTTCCTGTGAAAATCTGAGCCAGATTGATGAAGTTTAAGTGGGGTTTTGGACTGATGTGCCATATGATCACCCCCTCGATACCTGCACTTCCAATACATGTATTTTGGACCAGTTATGTATTTGTTAAGGAACATTCTTGTGGAATCTCATTTAGTGGCGCCAGCTCTAGCAAACAATATGGTTTTCAGCCTTAGATTTGTCTTACTTTGCCAATTTTAAGTATATCTTAATGCAGCCCCACAGAAGCGAATTTGGGGCCATCTGAAGCCAATATTGCCAAATTATAAATACTGTCATATCAGATGTAATTTTAAAACCGGTTCAGTCAGATTTAGTATGTGCCACCTTATATTCTGGCCGAATTTCAGCATTATAGACCAACATTTGGTACTGGTTTGGTGCAATTTACCTGTATTTTTGACCATTTTTACAGCAATATATGGGTGAAATAATTTATTTTCAGAGATGTAATGCTCCAAATGGGCCTAATATATCCTCAATTATTGTTAAAACATATGCAAAATTAAAGAAGAGCTTCAGATTGGTTGTATAGGGATATACCTGATATTTCCTAATTTGAGGGGGGCTGAGCCTGGCCCCAAACCCCGGAAAATTGAAATTTTTAATTGGTTTCCTGAGTAAGTCAAGCCAATACAATATCAATGTCTGATATGAACTGAGTTTCCTGTGAAAATCTGAGCCAGATTGATGCAGTTTAAGTGGGGTTTTGGACTGATGTGCCATATGATCACCCCCTCGATACCTGCACTTCCAATACATGTATTTTGGACCAGTTATGTATTTCTTAAGGAATATTCTTGTGGAATCTCATTTAGTGGCGCCAGCTCTAGCAAACAATATGGTTTTCAGCCTTAGATTTGTCTTACTTTGCCAAATTTAAGTATATCTTAATGCAGCCCCACAGAAGCGAATTTGGGGCCATCTGAAGCCAATATTGCCAAATTATAAGTACTGTTATATCAGATGTAATTTTAAAACCGGTTCAGTCAGATTTAGTATATGCCACCTTATATTCTGGCCGAATTTCAGCATTATAGACCAACATTTGGTACTGGTTTGGTGCAATTTACCTGTATTTTTGACCATTTTTACAGCAATATATGGGTGAAATAATTTATTTTCAGATATGTAATGCTCCAAATGTGCCTAATATATCCTCAATTATTGTTAAAACATATGCAAAATTAAAGAAGAGCTTCAGATTGGTTGTATAAGGATATACCTGATATTTCCTAATTTGAGGGGACTGAGCCTGGCCCCAAACCCCGGAAAATTGAAATTTTTAATTGGTTTCCTGAGTATGTCAAGCCAATACAATATCAATGTCTGATATGAACTGAGTTTCCTGTGAAAATCTGAGCCAGATTGATGAAGTTTAAGTGGGGTTTTGGACTGATGTGCCATATGATCACCCCCTCGATACCTGCACTTCCAATACATGTATTTTGGACCAGTTATGTATTTCTTAAGGAATATTCTTGTGGAATCTCATTTAGTGGCGCCAGCTCTAGCAAACAATGTGGTTTTCAGCCTTAGATTTGCCTTACTTTGCCAGATTTAAGTATATCTTAACGCAGCCCCACAGAAGCGAATTTGGGGCCATCTGAAGCCAATATTGCCAAATTATAAGTACTGTTATATCAGATGTAACTTTAAAACCGGTTCAGTCAGATGTAGTATGTGCCACCTTATATTCTGGCCAAATTTCAGCATTATAGACCAACATTTGGTACTGGTTTGGTGTAATTTACATGTATTTTTGACCATTTTTACAGCAATATATGGGTGAAATAATTTATTTTCAGATATGTAATGCTCCAAATGGGCCTAATATATCCTCAATTATTGTTAAAACATATTCAAAATTAAAGAAGAGCTTCAGATTGGTTGTATAAGGATATACCTGATATTTCCTAATTTGAGGGGGGCTGAGCCTGGCCCCAAACCCCGGAAAATTGAAATTTTTAATTGGTTTCCTGAGTAAGTCAAGCCAATACAATATCAATGTCTGATATGAACTGAGTTTCCTGTGAAAATCTGAGCCAGATTGATGAAGTTTAAGTGGGGTTTTGGACTGATGTGCCATATGATCACCCCCTCGATACCTGCACTTCCAATACATGTATTTTGGACCAGTTATGTATTTCTTAAGGAATATTCTTGTGGAATCTCATTTAGTGGCGCCAGCTCTAGCAAACAATATGGTTTTCAGCCTTAGATTTGTCTTACTTTGCCAAATTTAAGTATATCTTAACGCAGCCCCACAGAAGCGAATTTGGGGCCATCTGAAGCCAATATTGCCAAATTATAAGTACTGTTATATCAGATGTAATTTTAAAACCGGTTCAGTCAGATTTAGTATGTGCCACCTTATATTCTGGCCGAATTTCAGCATTATAGACCAACATTTGGTACTGGTTTGGTGCAATTTACCTGTATTTTTGACCATTTTTACAGCAATATATGGGTGAAATAATTTATTTTCAGATATGTAATGCTCCAAATGGGCCTAATATATCCTCAATTATTGTTAAAACATATGCAAAATTAAAGAAGAGCTTCAGATTGGTTGTATAAGGATATACCTGATATTTCCTAATTTGAGGGGGGCTGAGCCTGGCCCCAAACCCCGGAAAATTGAAATTTTTAATTGGTTTCCTGAATAAGTCAAGCCAATACAACATCAATGTCTGATATGAACTGAGTTTCCTGTGAAAATCTGAGCCAGATTGATGAAGTTTAAGTGGGGTTTTGGACTGATGTGCCATATGATCACCCCCTCGATACCTGCACTTCCAATACATGTATTTTGGACCAGTTATGTATTTGTTAAGGAACATTCTTGTGGAATCTCATTTAGTGGCGCCAGCTCTAGCAAACAATATGGTTTTCAGCCTTAGATTTGTCTTACTTTGCCAATTTTAAGTATATCTTAATGCAGCCCCACAGAAGCGAATTTGGGGCCATCTGAAGCCAATATTGCCAAATTATAAATACTGTCATATCAGATGTAATTTTAAAACCGGTTCAGTCAGATTTAGTATGTGCCACCTTATATTCTGGCCGAATTTCAGCATTATAGACCAACATTTGGTACTGGTTTGGTGCAATTTACCTGTATTTTTGACCATTTTTACAGCAATATATGGGTGAAATAATTTATTTTCAGAGATGTAATGCTCCAAATGGGCCTAATATATCCTCAATTATTGTTAAAACATATGCAAAATTAAAGAAGAGCTTCAGATTGGTTGTATAGGGATATACCTGATATTTCCTAATTTGAGGGGGGCTGAGCCTGGCCCCAAACCCCGGAAAATTGAAATTTTTAATTGGTTTCCTGAGTAAGTCAAGCCAATACAATATCAATGTCTGATATGAACTGAGTTTCCTGTGAAAATCTGAGCCAGATTGATGCAGTTTAAGTGGGGTTTTGGACTGATGTGCCATATGATCACCCCCTCGATACCTGCACTTCCAATACATGTATTTTGGACCAGTTATGTATTTCTTAAGGAATATTCTTGTGGAATCTCATTTAGTGGCGCCAGCTCTAGCAAACAATATGGTTTTCAGCCTTAGATTTGTCTTACTTTGCCAAATTTAAGTATATCTTAATGCAGCCCCACAGAAGCGAATTTGGGGCCATCTGAAGCCAATATTGCCAAATTATAAGTACTGTTATATCAGATGTAATTTTAAAACCGGTTCAGTCAGATTTAGTATATGCCACCTTATATTCTGGCCGAATTTCAGCATTATAGACCAACATTTGGTACTGGTTTGGTGCAATTTACCTGTATTTTTGACCATTTTTACAGCAATATATGGGTGAAATAATTTATTTTCAGATATGTAATGCTCCAAATGTGCCTAATATATCCTCAATTATTGTTAAAACATATGCAAAATTAAAGAAGAGCTTCAGATTGGTTGTATAAGGATATACCTGATATTTCCTAATTTGAGGGGACTGAGCCTGGCCCCAAACCCCGGAAAATTGAAATTTTTAATTGGTTTCCTGAGTATGTCAAGCCAATACAATATCAATGTCTGATATGAACTGAGTTTCCTGTGAAAATCTGAGCCAGATTGATGAAGTTTAAGTGGGGTTTTGGACTGATGTGCCATATGATCACCCCCTCGATACCTGCACTTCCAATACATGTATTTTGGACCAGTTATGTATTTCTTAAGGAATATTCTTGTGGAATCTCATTTAGTGGCGCCAGCTCTAGCAAACAATGTGGTTTTCAGCCTTAGATTTGCCTTACTTTGCCAGATTTAAGTATATCTTAACGCAGCCCCACAGAAGCGAATTTGGGGCCATCTGAAGCCAATATTGCCAAATTATAAGTACTGTTATATCAGATGTAACTTTAAAACCGGTTCAGTCAGATGTAGTATGTGCCACCTTATATTCTGGCCAAATTTCAGCATTATAGACCAACATTTGGTACTGGTTTGGTGTAATTTACATGTATTTTTGACCATTTTTACAGCAATATATGGGTGAAATAATTTATTTTCAGATATATAATGCTCCAAATGGGCCTAATATATCCTCAATTATTGTTAAAACATATTCAAAATTAAAGAAGAGCTTCAGATTGGTTGTATAAGGATATACCTGATATTTCCTAATTTGAGGGGGGCTGAGCCTGGCCCCAAACCCCGGAAAATTGAAATTTTTAATTGGTTTCCTGAGTAAGTCAAGCCAATACAATATCAATGTCTGATATGAACTGAGTTTCCTGTGAAAATCTGAGCCAGATTGATGAAGTTTAAGTGGGGTTTTGGACTGATGTGCCATATGATCACCCCCTCGATACCTGCACTTCCAATACATGTATTTTGGACCAGTTATGTATTTCTTAAGGAATATTCTTGTGGAATCTCATTTAGTGGCGCCAGCTCTAGCAAACAATATGGTTTTCAGCCTTAGATTTGTCTTACTTTGCCAAATTTAAGTATATCTTAACGCAGCTCCACAGAAGCGAATTTGGGGCCATCTGAAGCCAATATTGCCAAATTATAAGTACTGTTATATCAGATGTAATTTTAAAACCGGTTCAGTCAGATGTAGTATGTGCCACCTTATATTCTGGCCAAATTTCAGCATTATAGACCAACATTTGGTACTAGTTTCGTGTAATTTACATGTATTTTTGACCATTTTTACAGCAATATATGGGTGAAATAATTTATTTTCAGATATGTAATGCTCCAAATGGGCCTAATATATCCTCAATTATTGTTAAAACATATTCAAAATTAAAGAAGAGCTTCAGATTGGTTGTATAAGGATATACCTGATATTTCCTAATTTGAGGGGGGCTGAGCCTGGCCCCAAATCCCGGAAAATTGAAATTTTTAATTGGTTTCCTGAGTAAGTCAAGCCAATACAATATCAATGTCTGATATGAACTGAGTTTCCTGTGAAAATCTGAGCCAGATTGATGAAGTTTAAGTGGGGTTTTGGACTGATGTGCCATATGATCACCCCCTCCATACCTGCACTTCCACTACATGTATTTTGGACCAGTTATGTATTTCTTAAGGAATATTCTTGTGGAATCTCATTTAGTGCCGCCAGCTCTAGCAAACAATATGGTTTTCAGCCTTAGATTTGTCTTACTTTGCCAAATTTAAGTATATCTTAACGCAGCCCCACAGAAGCGAATTTGGGGCCATCTGAAGCCAATATTGCCAAATTATAAGTACTGTTATATCAGATGTAATTTTAAAAGCGGTTCAGTCAGATTTAGTATGTACCACCTTATATTCTGGCCAAATTTCAGCATTATAGACCAACATTTTGTACTAGTTTGGTGTAATTTACATGTATTTTTGACCATTTTTACAGCAATATATGGGTGAAATAATTTATTTTCAGAGATGTAATGCTCCAAATGGGCCTAATATATCCTCAATTATTGTTAAAACATATTCAAAATTAAAGAAGAGCTTCAGATTGGTTGTATAAGGATATACCTGATATTTCCTAATTTGAGGGGGGCTGAGCCTGGCCCCAAACCCCGGAAAATTGAAATTTTTAATTGGTTTCCTGAGTAAGTCAAGCCAATACAATATCAATGTCTGATATGAACTGAGTTTCCTGTGAAAATCTGAGCCAGATTGATGAAGTTTAAGTGGGGTTTTGGACTGATGTGCCATATGATCACCCCCTCCATACCTGCACTTCCACTACATGTATTTTGGACCAGTTATGTATTTCTTAAGGAATATTCTTGTGGAATCTCATTTAGTGCCGCCAGCTCTAGCAAACAATATGGTTTTCAGCCTTAGATTTGTCTTACTTTGCCAAATTTAAGTATATCTTAACGCAGCCCCACAGAAGCGAATTTGGGGCCATCTGAAGCCAATATTGCCAAATTATAAGTACTGTTATATCAGATGTAATTTTAAAAGCGGTTCAGTCAGATTTAGTATGTACCACCTTATATTCTGGCCAAATTTCAGCATTATAGACCAACATTTGGTACTAGTTTGGTGTAATTTACATGTATTTTTGACCATTTTTACAGCAATATATGGGTGAAATAATTTATTTTCAGAGATGTAATGCTCCAAATGGGCCTAATATATCCTCAATTATTGTTAAAACATATTCAAAATTAAAGAAGAGCTTCAGATTGGTTGTATAAGGATATACCTGATATTTCCTAATTTGAGGGGGGCTGAGCCTGGCCCCAAACCCCGGAAAATTGAAATTTTTAATTGGTTTCCTGAGTAAGTCAAGCCAATACAATATCAATGTCTGATATGAACTGAGTTTCCTGTGAAAATCTGAGCCAGATTGATGAAGTTTAAGTGGGGTTTTGGACTGATGTGACATATGATCACCCCCTCGATACCTGCACTTCCAATACATGTATTTTGGACCAGTTATGTATTTGTTAAGGAATATTCTTGTGGAATCTCATTTAGTGGCGCCAGCTCTAGCAAACAATATGGTGGTTTTCAGCCTTAGATTTGTCTTACTTTGCCAAATTTAAATGTATCTTAACGCAGCCCCACAGAAGCGAATTTGGGGCCATCTGAAGCCAATATTGCCAAATTATAAGTACTGTTATATCAGATGTAATTTTAAAACCGGTTAAGTCAGATTTAGTATGTGTCACCTTATATTCTGGCCAAATTTCAGCATTATAGACCAACATTTAGTCCTGCTTTGGTGTAATTTACATGTATTTTTGACCATTTTTACAGCAATATATGGGTGAAATAATTTATTTTCAGAGATGTAATGCTCCAAATGGGCCTAATATATCCTCAATTATTGTTAAAACATATGCAAAATTAAAGAAGAGCTTCAGATTGGTTGTATAAGGATATACCTGATATTTCCTAATTTGAGGGGGGCTGAGCCTGGCCCCAAACCCCGGAAAATTGAAATTTTTAATTGGTTTCCTGAGTAAGTCAAGCCAATACAATATCAATGTCTGATATGAACTGAGTTTCCTGTGAAAATCTGAGACAGATTGATGAAGTTTAAGTGGGGTTTTGGACTGATGTGCCATATGATCACCCCCTCGATACCTGCACTTCCAATACATGTATTTTGGACCAGTTATGTATTTCTTAAGGAATATTCTTGTGGAATCTCATTTAGTGGCGCCAGCTCTAGCAAACAATATGGTTTTCAGCCTTAGATTTGTCTTACTTTGACAAATTTAAGTATATCTTAACGCAGCCCCACAGAAGCGAATTTGGGGCCATCTGAAGCCAATATTGCCAAATTATAAGTACTGTTATATCAGATGTAATTTTAAAACCGGTTCAGTCAGATGTAGTATCTGCCGCCTTATATTCTGGCCAAATTTCAGCATTATAGACCCTAATTTGGTCCTGGTTAGGTGTAATTTACATGTATTTTTGACCATTTTTACAGCAATATATGGGTGAAATAATTTATTTTCAGAGATGTAATGCTCCAAATGGGCCTAATATATCCTCAATTATTGTTAAAACATATGCAAAATTAAAGAAGAGCTTCAGATTGGTTGTATAAGGATATACCTGATATTTCCTAATTTGAGGGGGGCTGAGCCTGGCCCCAAACCCCGGAAAATTGAAATTTTTAATTGGTTTCCTGAGTAAGTCAAGCCAATACAATATCAATGTCTGATATGAACTGAGTTTCCTGTGAAAATCTGAGCCAGATTGATGAAGTTTAAGTGGGGTTTTGGACTGATGTGCCATATGATTACCCCCTCGATACCTGCACTTCCAATACATGTATTTTGGACCAGTTATGTATTTCTTAAGGAATATTCTTGTGGAATCTCATTTAGTGCCGCCAGCTCTAGCAAACAATATGGTTTTCAGCCTTAGATTTGTCTTACTTTGCCAAATTTAAGTATATCTTAACGCAGCCCCACAGAAGCGAATTTGGGGCCTTCTGAAGCCAATATTGCCAAATTATAAGTACTGTTATATCAGATGTAATTTTAAAACCGGTTCAGTCAGATGTAGTATGTGCCACCTTATATTCTGGCCAAATTTCAGCATTATAGACCAACATTTGGTACTGGTTTGGTGTAATTTACATGTATTTTTGACCATTTTTACAGCAATATATGGGTGAAATAATTTATTTTCAGAGATGTAATGCTCCAAATGGGCCTAATATATCCTCAATTATTGTTAAAACATATTCAAAATTAAAGAAGAGCTTCAGATTGGTTGTATAAGGATATACCTGATATTTCCTAATTTGAGGGGGGCTGAGCCTGGCCCCAAACCCCGGAAAATTGAAATTTTTAATTGGTTTCCTGAGTAAGTCAAGCCAATACAATATCAATGTCTGATATGAACTGAGTTTCCTGTGAAAATCTGAGCCAGATTGATGAAGTTTAAGTGGGGTTTTGGACTGATGTGCCATATGATCACCCCCTCCATACCTGCACTTCCAATACATGTATTTTGGACCAGTTATGTATTTCTTAAGGAATATTCTTGTGGAATCTCATTTAGTGGCGCCAGCTCTAGCAAACAATATGGTTTTCAGCCTTAGATTTGTCTTACTTTGACAAATTTAAGTATATCTTAACGCAGCCCCACAGAAGCGAATTTGGGGCCATCTGAAGCCAATATTGCCAAATTATAAGTACTGTTATATCAGATGTAATTTTAAAACCGGTTCAGTCAGATGTAGTATCTGCCGCCTTATATTCTGGCCAAATTTCAGCATTATAGACCCTAATTTGGTCCTGGTTAGGTGTAATTTACATGTATTTTTGACCATTTTTACAGCAATATATGGGTGAAATAATTTATTTTCAGAGATGTAATGCTCCAAATGGGCCTAATATATCCTCAATTATTGTTAAAACATATGCAAAATTAAAGAAGAGCTTCAGATTGGTTGTATAAGGATATACCTGATATTTCCTAATTTGAGGGGGGCTGAGCCTGGCCCCAAACCCCGGAAAATTGAAATTTTTAATTGGTTTCCTGAGTAAGTCAAGCCAATACAATATCAATGTCTGATATGAACTGAGTTTCCTGTGAAAATCTGAGCCAGATTGATGAAGTTTAAGTGGGGTTTTGGACTGATGTGCCATATGATTACCCCCTCGATACCTGCACTTCCAATACATGTATTTTGGACCAGTTATGTATTTCTTAAGGAATATTCTTGTGGAATCTCATTTAGTGCCGCCAGCTCTAGCAAACAATATGGTTTTCAGCCTTAGATTTGTCTTACTTTGCCAAATTTAAGTATATCTTAACGCAGCCCCACAGAAGCGAATTTGGGGCCATCTGAAGCCAATATTGCCAAATTATAAGTACTGTTATATCAGATGTAATTTTAAAACCGGTTCAGTCAGATGTAGTATGTGCCACCTTATATTCTGGCCAAATTTCAGCATTATAGACCAACATTTGGTACTGGTTTGGTGTAATTTACATGTATTTTTGACCATTTTTACAGCAATATATGGGTGAAATAATTTATTTTCAGATATGTAATGCTCCAAATGGGCCTAATATATCCTCAATTATTGTTAAAACATATTCAAAATTAAAGAAGAGCTTCAGATTGGTTGTATAAGGATATACCTGATATTTCCTAATTTGAGGGGGGCTGAGCCTGGCCCCAAACCCCGGAAAATTGAAATTTTTAATTGGTTTCCTGAGTAAGTCAAGCCAATACAATATCAATGTCTGATATGAACTGAGTTTCCTGTGAAAATCTGAGCCAGATTGATGAAGTTTAAGTGGGGTTTTGGACTGATGTGCCATATGATCACCCCCTCCATACCTGCACTTCCAATACATGTATTTTGGACCAGTTATGTATTTCTTAAGGAATATTCTTGTGGAATCTCATTTAGTGGCGCCAGCTCTAGCAAACAATATGGTTTTCAGCCTTAGATTTGTCTTACTTTGCCAAATTTAAGTATATCTTAACGCAGCCCCACAGAAGCGAATTTGGGGCCATCTGAAGCCAATATTGCCAAATTATAAGTACTGTTATATCAGATGTAATTTTAAAACCGGTTCAGTCAGATGTAGTATGTGCCACCTTATATTCTGGCCAAATTTCAGCATTATAGACCAACATTTGGTACTAGTTTCGTGTAATTTACATGTATCTTTGACCATTTTTACAGCAATATATGGGTGAAATAATTTATTTTCAGATATGTAATGCTCCAAATGGGCCTAATATATCCTCAATTATTGTTAAAACATATGCAAAATTAAAGAAGAGCTTCAGATTGGTTGTATAAGGATATACCTGATATTTCCTAATTTGAGGGGGGCTGAGCCTGGCCCCAAACCCCGGAAAATTGAAATGTTTAATTGGTTTCCTGAGTAAGTCAAGCCAATACAATATCAATGTCTGATATGAACTGAGTTTCCTGTGAAAATCTGAGCCAGATTGATGAAGTTTAAGTGGCGTTTTGGACTGATGTGCCATATGATTACCCCCTCGATACCTGCACTTCCAATACATGTATTTTGGACCATTTATGTATTTCTTAAGGAATATTCTTGTGGAATCTCATTTAGTGGTGCCAGCTCTAGCAAACAATATGGTTTTCAGCCTTAGATTTGTCTTACTTTGCCAAATTTAAGTATATCTTAATGCAGCCCCACAGAAGCGAATTTGGGGCCATCTGAAGCCAATATTGCCAATTATAAGTACTGTTATATCAGATGTAATTTTAAAACCGGTTCAGTCAGATTCAGTATGTGTCACCTTATATTCTGGCCAAATTTCAGCATTATGGACCAACATTTGGTACCGGTTTGGTGTAATTTACATGTATTTTTGACCATTTTTACAGCAATATATGCGTGAAATAGTTTATTTTCAGATATGTAATGCTCCAAATGGGCCTAATATATCCTCAATTATTGTTAAAACATATGCAAAATTAAAGAAGAGCTTCAGATTGGTTGTATAAGGATATACCTGATATTTCCTAATTTGAGGGGGGCTGAGCATGGCCCCAAACCCCGGAAAATTGAAATTTTTAATTGGTTTCTTGAGTAAGTCAAGCCAATACAATATCAATGCCTGATATGAACTGAGTTTCCTGTGAAAATCTGAGCCAGATTGATGAAGTTTAAGTGGGGTTTTGGACTGATGTGCCATATGATCACCCCCTGGATACCTGCACTTCCAATACATGTATTTTGGACCAGTTATGTATTTCTTAAGGAATATTCTTGTGGAATCTCATTTAGTGGCGCCAGCTCTAGCAAACAATATGGTTTTCAGCCTTAGATTTGTCTTACTTTGCCAAATTTAAGTATATCTTAATGCAGCCCCACAGAAGCGAATTTGGGGCCATCTGAAGCCAATATTGCCAAATTATAAGTACTGTTATATCAGATGTAATTTTAAAACCGGTTCAGTCAGATTTAGTATGTGCCACCTAATATTCTGGCCGAATTTCAGCATTATAGACCAACATTTGGTACTGCTTTGGTGCAATTTACCTGTATTTTTGACCATTTTACAGCAATATATGGGTGAAATAATTTATTTTCAGATATGTAATGCTCCAAATGGGCCTAATATATCCTCAATTATTGTTAAAACATATGCAAAATTAAAGAAGAGCTTCAGATTGGTTGTATAAGGATATACCTGATATTTCCTAATTTGAGGGGGCTGAGCATGGCCCCAAACCCCGGAAAATTGAAATTTTTAATTGGTTTCCTGAGTAAGTCAAGCCAATACAATATCAATGTCTGATATGAACTGAGTTTCCTGTGAAAATCTGAGCCAGATTGATGAAGTTTAAGTGGGGTTTTGGACTGATGTGCCATATGATCACCCCCTCGATACCTGCACTTCCAATACATGTATTTTGGACCAGTTATGTATTTCTTAAGGAATATTCTTGTGGAATCTCATTTAGTGGCGCCAGCTCTAGCAAACAATATGGTTTTCAGCCTTAGATTTGTCTTACTTTACCAGATTTAAGTATATCTTAACGCAGCCCCACAGAAGCGAATTTGGGGCCATCTGAAGCCAATATTGCCAAATTATAAGTACTGTTATATCAGATGTAATTTTAAAACCGGTTCAGTCAGATTTAGTATGTGCCACCTTATATTCTGGCCAAATTTCAGCATTATAGACCAACATTTGGTACTGGATTGGTGTAATTTACTTGTATTTTTGACCATTTTTACAGCAATATATGGGTGAAATAATTTATTTTCAGAGATGTAATGCTCCAAATGGGCCTAATATATCCTCAATTATTGTTAAAACATATGCAAAATTAAAGAAGAGCTTCAGATTGGTTGTATAAGGATATACCTGATATTTCCTAATTTGAGGGGGGCTGAGCCTGGCCCCAAACCCCGGAAAATTGAAATTTTTAATTGGTTTCCTGAGTATGTCAAGCCAATACAATATCAATGTCTGATATGAACTGAGTTTCCTGTGAAAATCTGAGCCAGATTGATGAAGTTTAAGTGGGGTTTTGGACTGATGTGCCATATGATCACCCCCTCGATACCTGCACTTCCAATACATGTATTTTGGACCAGTTATGTATTTCTTAAGGAATATTCTTGTGGAATCTCATTTAGTGGCGCCAGCTCTAGCAAACAATGTGGTTTTCAGCCTTAGATTTGCCTTACTTTGCCAGATTTAAGTATATCTTAACGCAGCCCCACAGAATCGAATTTGGGGCCATCTGAAGCCAATATTGCCAAATTATAAGTACTGTTATATCAGATGTAACTTTAAAACCGGTTCAGTCAGATGTAGTATGTGCCACCTTATATTCTGGCCAAATTTCAGCATTATAGACCAACATTTGGTACTGGTTTGGTGTAATTTACATGTATTTTTGACCATTTTTACAGCAATATATGGGTGAAATAATTTATTTTCAGATATGTAATGCTCCAAATGGGCCTAATATATCCTCAATTATTGTTAAAACATATTCAAAATTAAAGAAGAGCTTCAGATTGGTTGTATAAGGATATACCTGATATTTCCTAATTTGAGGGGGGCTGAGCCTGGCCCCAAACCCCGGAAAATTGAAATTTTTAATTGGTTTCCTGAGTAAGTCAAGCCAATACAATATCAATGTCTGATATGAACTGAGTTTCCTGTGAAAATCTGAGCCAGATTGATGAAGTTTAAGTGGGGTTTTGGACTGATGTGCCATATGATTACCCCCTCGATACCTGCACTTCCAATACATGTATTTTGGACCAGTTATGTATTTCTTAAGGAATATTCTTGTGGAATCTCATTTAGTGCCGCCAGCTCTAGCAAACAATATGGTTTTCAGCCTTAGATTTGTCTTACTCTGCCAAATTTAAGTATATCTTAACGCAGCCCCACAGAAGCGAATTTGGGGCCATCTGAAGCCAATATTGCCAAATTATAAGTACTGTTATATCAGATGTAATTTTAAAACCGGTTCAGTCAGATGTAGTATGTGCCACCTTATATTCTGGCCAAATTTCAGCATTATAGACCAACATTTGGTACTGGTTTGGTGTAATTTACATGTATTTTTGACCATTTTTACAGCAATATATGGGTGAAATAATTTATTTTCAGATATGTAATGCTCCAAATGGGCCTAATATATCCTCAATTATTGTTAAAACATATTCAAAATTAAAGAAGAGCTTCAGATTGGTTGTATAAGGATATACCTGATATTTCCTAATTTGAGGGGGGCTGAGCCTGGCCCCAAACCCCGGAAAATTGAAATTTTTAATTGGTTTCCTGAGTAAGTCAAGCCAATACAATATCAATGTCTGATATGAACTGAGTTTCCTGTGAAAATCTGAGCCAGATTGATGAAGTTTAAGTGGGGTTTTGGACCGATGTGCCATATGATCACCCCCTCCATACCTGCACTTCCAATACATGTATTTTGGACCAGTTATGTATTTCTTAAGGAATATTCTTGTGGAATCTCATTTAGTGGCGCCAGCTCTAGCAAACAATATGGTTTTCAGCCTTAGATTTGTCTTACTTTGCCAAATTTAAGTATATCTTAACGCAGCCCCACAGAAGCGAATTTGGGGCCATCTGAAGCCAATATTGCCAAATTATAAGTACTGTTATATCAGATGTAATTTTAAAACCGGTTCAGTCAGATGTAGTATGTGCCACCTTATATTCTGGCCAAATTTCAGCATTATAGACCAACATTTGGTACTAGTTTCGTGTAATTTACATGTATTTTTGACCATTTTTACAGCAATATATGGGTGAAATAATTTATTTTCAGATATGTAATGCTCCAAATGGGCCTAATATATCCTCAATTATTGTTAAAACATATGCAAAATTAAAGAAGAGCTTCAGATTGGTTGTATAAGGATATACCTGATATTTCCTAATTTGAGGGGGGCTGAGCCTGGCCCCAAACCCCGGAAAATTGAAATGTTTAATTGGTTTCCTGAGTAAGTCAAGCCAATACAATATCAATGTCTGATATGAACTGAGTTTCCTGTGAAAATCTGAGCCAGATTGATGAAGTTTAAGTGGCGTTTTGGACTGATGTGCCATATGATTACCCCCTCGATACCTGCACTTCCAATACATGTATTTTGGACCATTTATGTATTTCTTAAGGAATATTCTTGTGGAATCTCATTTAGTGGTGCCAGCTCTAGCAAACAATATGGTTTTCAGCCTTAGATTTGTCTTACTTTGCCAAATTTAAGTATATCTTAATGCAGCCCCACAGAAGCGAATTTGGGGCCATCTGAAGCCAATATTGCCAATTATAAGTACTGTTATATCAGATGTAACTTTAAAACCGGTTCAGTCAGATGTAGTATGTGCCACCTTATATTCTGGCCAAATTTCAGCATTATAGACCAACATTTGGTACTGGTTTGGTGTAATTTACATGTATTTTTGACCATTTTTACAGCAATATATGGGTGAAATAATTTATTTTCAGATATGTAATGCTCCAAATGGGCCTAATATATCCTCAATTATTGTTAAAACATATTCAAAATTAAAGAAGAGCTTCAGATTGGTTGTATAAGGATATACCTGATATTTCCTAATTTGAGGGGGGCTGAGCCTGGCCCCAAACCCCGGAAAATTGAAATTTTTAATTGGTTTCCTGAGTAAGTCAAGCCAATACAATATCAATGTCTGATATGAACTGAGTTTCCTGTGAAAATCTGAGCCAGATTGATGAAGTTTAAGTGGGGTTTTGGACTGATGTGCCATATGATTACCCCCTCGATACCTGCACTTCCAATACATGTATTTTGGACCAGTTATGTATTTCTTAAGGAATATTCTTGTGGAATCTCATTTAGTGCCGCCAGCTCTAGCAAACAATATGGTTTTCAGCCTTAGATTTGTCTTACTCTGCCAAATTTAAGTATATCTTAACGCAGCCCCACAGAAGCGAATTTGGGGCCATCTGAAGCCAATATTGCCAAATTATAAGTACTGTTATATCAGATGTAATTTTAAAACCGGTTCAGTCAGATGTAGTATGTGCCACCTTATATTCTGGCCAAATTTCAGCATTATAGACCAACATTTGGTACTGGTTTGGTGTAATTTACATGTATTTTTGACCATTTTTACAGCAATATATGGGTGAAATAATTTATTTTCAGATATGTAATGCTCCAAATGGGCCTAATATATCCTCAATTATTGTTAAAACATATTCAAAATTAAAGAAGAGCTTCAGATTGGTTGTATAAGGATATACCTGATATTTCCTAATTTGAGGGGGGCTGAGCCTGGCCCCAAACCCCGGAAAATTGAAATTTTTAATTGGTTTCCTGAGTAAGTCAAGCCAATACAATATCAATGTCTGATATGAACTGAGTTTCCTGTGAAAATCTGAGCCAGATTGATGAAGTTTAAGTGGGGTTTTGGACCGATGTGCCATATGATCACCCCCTCCATACCTGCACTTCCAATACATGTATTTTGGACCAGTTATGTATTTCTTAAGGAATATTCTTGTGGAATCTCATTTAGTGGCGCCAGCTCTAGCAAACAATATGGTTTTCAGCCTTAGATTTGTCTTACTTTGCCAAATTTAAGTATATCTTAACGCAGCCCCACAGAAGCGAATTTGGGGCCATCTGAAGCCAATATTGCCAAATTATAAGTACTGTTATATCAGATGTAATTTTAAAACCGGTTCAGTCAGATGTAGTATGTGCCACCTTATATTCTGGCCAAATTTCAGCATTATAGACCAACATTTGGTACTAGTTTCGTGTAATTTACATGTATTTTTGACCATTTTTACAGCAATATATGGGTGAAATAATTTATTTTCAGATATGTAATGCTCCAAATGGGCCTAATATATCCTCAATTATTGTTAAAACATATGCAAAATTAAAGAAGAGCTTCAGATTGGTTGTATAAGGATATACCTGATATTTCCTAATTTGAGGGGGGCTGAGCCTGGCCCCAAACCCCGGAAAATTGAAATGTTTAATTGGTTTCCTGAGTAAGTCAAGCCAATACAATATCAATGTCTGATATGAACTGAGTTTCCTGTGAAAATCTGAGCCAGATTGATGAAGTTTAAGTGGCGTTTTGGACTGATGTGCCATATGATTACCCCCTCGATACCTGCACTTCCAATACATGTATTTTGGACCATTTATGTATTTCTTAAGGAATATTCTTGTGGAATCTCATTTAGTGGTGCCAGCTCTAGCAAACAATATGGTTTTCAGCCTTAGATTTGTCTTACTTTGCCAAATTTAAGTATATCTTAATGCAGCCCCACAGAAGCGAATTTGGGGCCATCTGAAGCCAATATTGCCAATTATAAGTACTGTTATATCAGATGTAATTTTAAAACCGGTTCAGTCAGATTTAGTATATGTCACCTTATATTCTGGCCAAATTTCAGCATTATGGACCAACATTTGGTACTTGTTTGGTGTAATTTACATGTATTTTTGACCATTTTTACAGCAATATATGCGTGAAATAATTTATTTTCAGATATGTAATGCTCCAAATGGGCCTAATATATCCTCAATTATTGTTAAAACATATGCAAAATTAAAGAAGAGCTTCAGATTGGTTGTATAAGGATATACCTGATATTTCCTAATTTGAGGGGGCTGAGCATGGCCCCAAACCCCGGAAAATTGAAATTTTTAATTGGTTTCCTGAGTAAGTCAAGCCAATACAATATCAATGCCTGATATGAACTGAGTTTCCTGTGAAAATCTGAGCCAGATTGATGAAGTTTAAGTGGGGTTTTGGACTGATGTGCCATATGATCACCCCCTGGATACCTGCACTTCCAATACATGTATTTTGGACCAGTTATGTATTTCTTAAGGAATATTCTTGTGGAATCTCATTTAGTGGCGCCAGCTCTAGCAAACAATATGGTTTTCAGCCTTAGATTTGTCTTACTTTGCCAAATTTAAGTATATCTTAATGCAGCCCCACAGAAGCGAATTTGGGGCCATCTGAAGCCAATATTGCCAAATTATAAGTACTGTTATATCAGATGTAATTTTAAAACCGGTTCAGTCAGATTTAGTATGTGCCACCTTATATTCTGGCCGAATTTCAGCATTATAAACCAACATTTGGTACTGGTTTGGTGCAATTTACCTGTATTTTTGACCATTTTTACAGCAATATATGGGTGAAATAATTTATTTTCAGATATGTAATGCTCCAAATGGGCCTAATATATCCTCAATTATTGTTAAAACATATGCAAAATTAAAGAAGAGCTTCAGATTGGTTGTATAAGGATATACCTGATATTTCCTAATTTGAGGGGGCTGAGCATGGCCCCAAACCCCGGAAAATTGAAATTTTTAATTGGTTTCCTGAGTAAGTCAAGCCAATACAATATCAATGTCTGATATGAACTGAGTTTCCTGTGAAAATCTGAGCCAGATTGATGAAGTTTAAGTGGGGTTTTGGACTGATGTGCCATATGATCACCCCCTCGATACCTGCACTTCCAATACATGTATTTTGGACCAGTTATGTATTTCTTAAGGAATATTCTTGTGGAATCTCATTTAGTGGCGCCAGCTCTAGCAAACAATATGGTTTTCAGCCTTAGATTTGTCTTACTTTGCCAGATTTAAGTATATCTTAACGCAGCCCCACAGAAGCGAATTTGGGGCCATCTGAAGCCAATATTGCCAAATTATAAGTACTGTTATATCAGATGTAATTTTAAAACCGGTTCAGTCAGATGTAGTATGTGCCACCTTATATTCTGGCCAAATTTCAGCATTATAGACCAACATTTGGTACTGGATTGGTGTAATTTACTTGTATTTTTGACCATTTTTACAGCAATATATGGGTGAAATAATTTATTTTCAGATATGTAATGCTCCAAATGGGCCTAATATATCCTCAATTATTGTTAAAACATATTCAAAATTAAAGAAGAGCTTCAGATTGGTTGTATAAGGATATACCTGATATTTCCTAATTTGAGGGGGGCTGAGCCTGGCCCCAAACCCCGGAAAATTGAAATTTTTAATTGGTTTCCTGAGTAAGTCAAGCCAATACAATATCAATGTCTGATATGAACTGAGTTTCCTGTGAAAATCTGAGCCAGATTGATGAAGTTTAAGTGGGGTTTTGGACCGATGTGCCATATGATCACCCCCTCCATACCTGCACTTCCAATACATGTATTTTGGACCAGTTATGTATTTCTTAAGGAATATTCTTGTGGAATCTCATTTAGTGGCGCCAGCTCTAGCAAACAATATGGTTTTCAGCCTTAGATTTGTCTTACTTTGCCAAATTTAAGTATATCTTAACGCAGCCCCACAGAAGCGAATTTGGGGCCATCTGAAGCCAATATTGCCAAATTATAAGTACTGTTATATCAGATGTAATTTTAAAACCGGTTCAGTCAGATGTAGTATGTGCCACCTTATATTCTGGCCAAATTTCAGCATTATAGACCAACATTTGGTACTAGTTTCGTGTAATTTACATGTATTTTTGACCATTTTTACAGCAATATATGGGTGAAATAATTTATTTTCAGATATGTAATGCTCCAAATGGGCCTAATATATCCTCAATTATTGTTAAAACATATGCAAAATTAAAGAAGAGCTTCAGATTGGTTGTATAAGGATATACCTGATATTTCCTAATTTGAGGGGGGCTGAGCCTGGCCCCAAACCCCGGAAAATTGAAATGTTTAATTGGTTTCCTGAGTAAGTCAAGCCAATACAATATCAATGTCTGATATGAACTGAGTTTCCTGTGAAAATCTGAGCCAGATTGATGAAGTTTAAGTGGCGTTTTGGACTGATGTGCCATATGATTACCCCCTCGATACCTGCACTTCCAATACATGTATTTTGGACCATTTATGTATTTCTTAAGGAATATTCTTGTGGAATCTCATTTAGTGGTGCCAGCTCTAGCAAACAATATGGTTTTCAGCCTTAGATTTGTCTTACTTTGCCAAATTTAAGTATATCTTAATGCAGCCCCACAGAAGCGAATTTGGGGCCATCTGAAGCCAATATTGCCAAATTATAAGTACTGTTATATCAGATGTAATTTTAAAACCGGTTCAGTCAGATTTAGTATGTGCCACCTTATATTCTGGCCGAATTTCAGCATTATAAACCAACATTTGGTACTGGTTTGGTGCAATTTACCTGTATTTTTGACCATTTTTACAGCAATATATGGGTGAAATAATTTATTTTCAGATATGTAATGCTCCAAATGGGCCTAATATATCCTCAATTATTGTTAAAACATATGCAAAATTAAAGAAGAGCTTCAGATTGGTTGTATAAGGATATACCTGATATTTCCTAATTTGAGGGGGCTGAGCATGGCCCCAAACCCCGGAAAATTGAAATTTTTAATTGGTTTCCTGAGTAAGTCAAGCCAATACAATATCAATGTCTGATATGAACTGAGTTTCCTGTGAAAATCTGAGCCAGATTGATGAAGTTTAAGTGGGGTTTTGGACTGATGTGCCATATGATCACCCCCTCGATACCTGCACTTCCAATACATGTATTTTGGACCAGTTATGTATTTCTTAAGGAATATTCTTGTGGAATCTCATTTAGTGGCGCCAGCTCTAGCAAACAATATGGTTTTCAGCCTTAGATTTGTCTTACTTTGCCAGATTTAAGTATATCTTAACGCAGCCCCACAGAAGCGAATTTGGGGCCATCTGAAGCCAATATTGCCAAATTATAAGTACTGTTATATCAGATGTAATTTTAAAACCGGTTCAGTCAGATGTAGTATGTGCCACCTTATATTCTGGCCAAATTTCAGCATTATAGACCAACATTTGGTACTGGATTGGTGTAATTTACTTGTATTTTTGACCATTTTTACAGCAATATATGGGTGAAATAATTTATTTTCAGAGATGTAATGCTCCAAATGGGCCTAATATATCCTCAATTATTGTTAAAACATATGCAAAATTAAAGAAGAGCTTCAGATTGGTTGTATAAGGATATACCTGATATTTCCTAATTTGAGGGGGGCTGAGCCTGGCCCCAAACCCCGGAAAATTGAAATTTTTAATTGGTTTCCTGAGTATGTCAAGCCAATACAATATCAATGTCTGATATGAACTGAGTTTCCTGTGAAAATCTGAGCCAGATTGATGAAGTTTAAGTGGGGTTTTGGACTGATGTGCCATATGATCACCCCCTCGATACCTGCACTTCCAATACATGTATTTTGGACCAGTTATGTATTTCTTAAGGAATATTCTTGTGGAATCTCATTTAGTGGCGCCAGCTCTAGCAAACAATGTGGTTTTCAGCCTTAGATTTGCCTTACTTTGCCAGATTTAAGTATATCTTAACGCAGCCCCACAGAAGCGAATTTGGGGCCATCTGAAGCCAATATTGCCAAATTATAAGTACTGTTATATCAGATGTAACTTTAAAACCGGTTCAGTCAGATGTAGTATGTGCCACCTTATATTCTGGCCAAATTTCAGCATTATAGACCAACATTTGGTACTGGTTTGGTGTAATTTACATGTATTTTTGACCATTTTTACAGCAATATATGGGTGAAATAATTTATTTTCAGATATGTAATGCTCCAAATGGGCCTAATATATCCTCAATTATTGTTAAAACATATTCAAAATTAAAGAAGAGCTTCAGATTGGTTGTATAAGGATATACCTGATATTTCCTAATTTGAGGGGGGCTGAGCCTGGCCCCAAACCCCGGAAAATTGAAATTTTTAATTGGTTTCCTGAGTAAGTCAAGCCAATACAATATCAATGTCTGATATGAACTGAGTTTCCTGTGAAAATCTGAGCCAGATTGATGAAGTTTAAGTGGGGTTTTGGACTGATGTGCCATATGATTACCCCCTCGATACCTGCACTTCCAATACATGTATTTTGGACCAGTTATGTATTTCTTAAGGAATATTCTTGTGGAATCTCATTTAGTGCCGCCAGCTCTAGCAAACAATATGGTTTTCAGCCTTAGATTTGTCTTACTTTGCCAAATTTAAGTATATCTTAACGCAGCCCCACAGAAGCGAATTTGGGGCCATCTGAAGCCAATATTGCCAAATTATAAGTACTGTTATATCAGATGTAATTTTAAAACCGGTTCAGTCAGATGTAGTATGTGCCACCTTATATTCTGGCCAAATTTCAGCATTATAGACCAACATTTGGTACTGGTTTGGTGTAATTTACATGTATTTTTGACCATTTTTACAGCAATATATGGGTGAAATAATTTATTTTCAGATATGTAATGCTCCAAATGGGCCTAATATATCCTCAATTATTGTTAAAACATATTCAAAATTAAAGAAGAGCTTCAGATTGGTTGTATAAGGATATACCTGATATTTCCTAATTTGAGGGGGGCTGAGCCTGGCCCCAAACCCCGGAAAATTGAAATTTTTAATTGGTTTCCTGAGTAAGTCAAGCCAATACAATATCAATGTCTGATATGAACTGAGTTTCCTGTGAAAATCTGAGCCAGATTGATGAAGTTTAAGTGGGGTTTTGGACCGATGTGCCATATGATCACCCCCTCCATACCTGCACTTCCAATACATGTATTTTGGACCAGTTATGTATTTCTTAAGGAATATTCTTGTGGAATCTCATTTAGTGGCGCCAGCTCTAGCAAACAATATGGTTTTCAGCCTTAGATTTGTCTTACTTTGCCAAATTTAAGTATATCTTAACGCAGCCCCACAGAAGCGAATTTGGGGCCATCTGAAGCCAATATTGCCAAATTATAAGTACTGTTATATCAGATGTAATTTTAAAACCGGTTCAGTCAGATGTAGTATGTGCCACCTTATATTCTGGCCAAATTTCAGCATTATAGACCAACATTTGGTACTAGTTTCGTGTAATTTACATGTATTTTTGACCATTTTTACAGCAATATATGGGTGAAATAATTTATTTTCAGATATGTAATGCTCCAAATGGGCCTAATATATCCTCAATTATTGTTAAAACATATGCAAAATTAAAGAAGAGCTTCAGATTGGTTGTATAAGGATATACCTGATATTTCCTAATTTGAGGGGGGCTGAGCCTGGCCCCAAACCCCGGAAAATTGAAATGTTTAATTGGTTTCCTGAGTAAGTCAAGCCAATACAATATCAATGTCTGATATGAACTGAGTTTCCTGTGAAAATCTGAGCCAGATTGATGAAGTTTAAGTGGCGTTTTGGACTGATGTGCCATATGATTACCCCCTCGATACCTGCACTTCCAATACATGTATTTTGGACCATTTATGTATTTCTTAAGGAATATTCTTGTGGAATCTCATTTAGTGGTGCCAGCTCTAGCAAACAATATGGTTTTCAGCCTTAGATTTGTCTTACTTTGCCAAATTTAAGTATATCTTAATGCAGCCCCACAGAAGCGAATTTGGGGCCATCTGAAGCCAATATTGCCAATTATAAGTACTGTTATATCAGATGTAATTTTAAAACCGGTTCAGTCAGATTTAGTATGTGCCACCTTATATTCTGGCCAAATTTCAGCATTATAGACCAACATTTGGTACTGGTTTGGTGTAATTTACATGTATTTTTGACCATTTTTACAGCAATATATGCGTGAAATAATTTATTTTCAGATATGTAATGCTCCAAATGGGCCTAATATATCCTCAATTATTGTTAAAACATATGCAAAATTAAAGAAGAGCTTCAGATTGGTTGTATAAGGATATACCTGATATTTCCTAATTTGAGGGGGCTGAGCATGGCCCCAAACCCCGGAAAATTGAAATTTTTAATTGGTTTCCTGAGTAAGTCAAGCCAATACAATATCAATGCCTGATATGAACTGAGTTTCCTGTGAAAATCTGAGCCAGATTGATGAAGTTTAAGTGGGGTTTTGGACTGATGTGCCATATGATCACCCCCTGGATACCTGCACTTCCAATACATGTATTTTGGACCAGTTATGTATTTCTTAAGGAATATTCTTGTGGAATCTCATTTAGTGGCGCCAGCTCTAGCAAACAATATGGTTTTCAGCCTTAGATTTGTCTTACTTTGCCAAATTTAAGTATATCTTAATGCAGCCCCACAGAAGCGAATTTGGGGCCATCTGAAGCCAATATTGCCAAATTATAAGTACTGTTATATCAGATGTAATTTTAAAACCGGTTCAGTCAGATTTAGTATGTGCCACCTCATATTCTGGCCGAATTTCAGCATTATAAACCAACATTTGGTACTGGTTTGGTGCAATTTACCTGTATTTTTGACCATTTTTACAGCAATATATGGGTGAAATAATTTATTTTCAGATATGTAATGCTCCAAATGGGCCTAATATATCCTCAATTATTGTTAAAACATATGCAAAATTAAAGAAGAGCTTCAGATTGGTTGTATAAGGATATACCTGATATTTCCTAATTTGAGGGGGCTGAGCATGGCCCCAAACCCCGGAAAATTGAAATTTTTAATTGGTTTCCTGAGTAAGTCAAGCCAATACAATATCAATGTCTGATATGAACTGAGTTTCCTGTGAAAATCTGAGCCAGATTGATGAAGTTTAAGTGGGGTTTTGGACTGATGTGCCATATGATCACCCCCTCGATACCTGCACTTCCAATACATGTATTTTGGACCAGTTATGTATTTCTTAAGGAATATTCTTGTGGAATCTCATTTAGTGGCGCCAGCTCTAGCAAACAATATGGTTTTCAGCCTTAGATTTGTCTTACTTTGCCAGATTTAAGTATATCTTAACGCAGCCCCACAGAAGCGAATTTGGGGCCATCTGAAGCCAATATTGCCAAATTATAAGTACTGTTATATCAGATGTAATTTTAAAACCGGTTCAGTCAGATGTAGTATGTGCCACCTTATATTCTGGCCAAATTTCAGCATTATAGACCAACATTTGGTACTGGATTGGTGTAATTTACTTGTATTTTTGACCATTTTTACAGCAATATATGGGTGAAATAATTTATTTTCAGAGATGTAATGCTCCAAATGGGCCTAATATATCCTCAATTATTGTTAAAACATATGCAAAATTAAAGAAGAGCTTCAGATTAGTTGTATAAGGATATACCTGATATTTCCTAATATGAGGGGGGCTGAGCCTGGCCCCAAACCCCGGAAAATTGAAATTTTTAATTGGTTTCCTGAGTATGTCAAGCCAATACAATATCAATGTCTGATATGAACTGAGTTTCCTGTGAAAATCTGAGCCAGATTGATGAAGTTTAAGTGGGGTTTTGGACTGATGTGCCATATGATCACCCCCTCGATACCTGCACTTCCAATACATGTATTTTGGACCAGTTATGTATTTCTTAAGGAATATTCTTGTGGAATCTCATTTAGTGGCGCCAGCTCTAGCAAACAATGTGGTTTTCAGCCTTAGATTTGCCTTACTTTGCCAGATTTAAGTATATCTTAACGCAGCCCCACAGAAGCGAATTTGGGGCCATCTGAAGCCAATATTGCCAAATTATAAGTACTGTTATATCAGATGTAACTTTAAAACCGGTTCAGTCAGATGTAGTATGTGCCACCTTATATTCTGGCCAAATTTCAGCATTATAGACCAACATTTGGTACTGGTTTGGTGTAATTTACATGTATTTTTGACCATTTTTACAGCAATATATGGGTGAAATAATTTATTTTCAGATATGTAATGCTCCAAATGGGCCTAATATATCCTCAATTATTGTTAAAACATATTCAAAATTAAAGAAGAGCTTCAGATTGGTTGTATAAGGATATACCTGATATTTCCTAATTTGAGGGGGGCTGAGCCTGGCCCCAAACCCCGGAAAATTGAAATTTTTAATTGGTTTCCTGAGTAAGTCAAGCCAATACAATATCAATGTCTGATATGAACTGAGTTTCCTGTGAAAATCTGAGCCAGATTGATGAAGTTTAAGTGGGGTTTTGGACTGATGTGCCATATGATTACCCCCTCGATACCTGCACTTCCAATACATGTATTTTGGACCAGTTATGTATTTCTTAAGGAATATTCTTGTGGAATCTCATTTAGTGGCGCCAGCTCTAGCAAACAATATGGTTTTCAGCCTTAGATTTGTCTTACTTTGCCAAATTTAAGTATATCTTAACGCAGCCCCACAGAAGCGAATTTGGGGCCATCTGAAGCCAATATTGCCAAATTATAAGTACTGTTATATCAGATGTAATTTTAAAACCGGTTCAGTCAGATGAAGTATGTGCCACCTTATATTCTGGCCAAATTTCAGCATTATAGACCAACATTTGGTACTGGTTTGGTGTAATTTACATGTATTTTTGACCATTTTTACAGCAATATATGGGTGAAATAATTTATTTTCAGATATGTAATGCTCCAAATGGGCCTAATATATCCTCAATTATTGTTAAAACATATTCAAAATTAAAGAAGAGCTTCAGATTGGTTGTATAAGGATATACCTGATATTTCCTAATTTGAGGGGGGCTGAGCCTGGCCCCAAACCCCGGAAAATTGAAATTTTTAATTGGTTTCCTGAGTAAGTCAAGCCAATACAATATCAATGTCTGATATGAACTGAGTTTCCTGTGAAAATCTGAGCCAGATTGATGAAGTTTAAGTGGGGTTTTGGACTGATGTGCCATATGATCACCCCCTCGATACCTGCACTTCCAATACATGTATTTTGGACCAGTTATGTATTTCTTAAGGAATATTCTTGTGGAATCTCATTTAGTGGCACCAGCTCTAGCAAACAATGTGGTTTTCAGCCTTAGATTTGCCTTACTTTGCCAGATTTAAGTATATCTTAACGCAGCCCCACAGAAGCGAATTTGGGGCCATCTGAAGCCAATATTGCCAAATTATAAGTACTGTTATATCAGATGTAACTTTAAAACCGGTTCAGTCAGATGTAGTATGTGCCACCTTATATTCTGGCCAAATTTCAGCATTATAGACCAACATTTGGTACTGGTTTGGTGTAATTTACATGTATTTTTGACCATTTTTACAGCAATATATGGGTGAAATAATTTATTTTCAGATATGTAATGCTCCAAATGGGCCTAATATATCCTCAATTATTGTTAAAACATATTCAAAATTAAAGAAGAGCTTCAGATTGGTTGTATAAGGATATACCTGATATTTCCTAATTTGAGGGGGGCTGAGCCTGGCCCCAAACCCCGGAAAATTGAAATTTTTAATTGGTTTCCTGAGTAAGTCAAGCCAATACAATATCAATGTCTGATATGAACTGAGTTTCCTGTGAAAATCTGAGCCAGATTGATGAAGTTTAAGTGGGGTTTTGGACTGATGTGCCATATGATTACCCCCTCGATACCTGCACTTCCAATACATGTATTTTGGACCAGTTATGTATTTCTTAAGGAATATTCTTGTGGAATCTCATTTAGTGCCGCCAGCTCTAGCAAACAATATGGTTTTCAGCCTTAGATTTGTCTTACTTTGCCAAATTTAAGTATATCTTAACGCAGCCCCACAGAAGCGAATTTGGGGCCATCTGAAGCCAATATTGCCAAATTATAAGTACTGTTATATCAGATGTAATTTTAAAACCGGTTCAGTCAGATGTAGTATGTGCCACCTTATATTCTGGCCAAATTTCAGCATTATAGACCAACATTTGGTACTGGTTTGGTGTAATTTACATGTATTTTTGACCATTTTTACAGCAATATATGGGTGAAATAATTTATTTTCAGATATGTAATGCTCCAAATGGGCCTAATATATCCTCAATTATTGTTAAAACATATTCAAAATTAAAGAAGAGCTTCAGATTGGTTGTATAAGGATATACCTGATATTTCCTAATTTGAGGGGGGCTGAGCCTGGCCCCAAACCCCGGAAAATTGAAATTTTTAATTGGTTTCCTGAGTAAGTCAAGCCAATACAATATCAATGTCTGATATGAACTGAGTTTCCTGTGAAAATCTGAGCCAGATTGATGAAGTTTAAGTGGGGTTTTGGACCGATGTGCCATATGATCACCCCCTCCATACCTGCACTTCCAATACATGTATTTTGGACCAGTTATGTATTTCTTAATGAATATTCTTGTGGAATCTCATTTAGTGGCGCCAGCTCTAGCAAACAATATGGTTTTCAGCCTTAGATTTGTCTTACTTTGCCAAATTTAAGTATATCTTAACGCAGCCCCACAGAAGCGAATTTGGGGCCATCTGAAGCCAATATTGCCAAATTATAAGTACTGTTATATCAGATGTAATTTTAAAACCGGTTCAGTCAGATGTAGTATGTGCCACCTTATATTCTGGCCAAATTTCAGCATTATAGACCAACATTTGGTACTAGTTTCGTGTAATTTACATGTATTTTTGACCATTTTTACAGCAATATATGGGTGAAATAATTTATTTTCAGATATGTAATGCTCCAAATGGGCCTAATATATCCTCAATTATTGTTAAAACATATGCAAAATTAAAGAAGAGCTTCAGATTGGTTGTATAAGGATATACCTGATATTTCCTAATTTGAGGGGGGCTGAGCCTGGCCCCAAACCCCGGAAAATTGAAATGTTTAATTGGTTTCCTGAGTAAGTCAAGCCAATACAATATCAAAGTCTGATATGAACTGAGTTTCCTGTGAAAATCTGAGCCAGATTGATGAAGTTTAAGTGGGGTTTTGGACCGATGTGCCATATGATCACCCCCTCCATACCTGCACTTCCAATACATGTATTTTGGACCAGTTATGTATTTCTTAAGGAATATTCTTGTGGAATCTCATTTAGTGGCGCCAGCTCTAGCAAACAATATGGTTTTCAGCCTTAGATTTGTCTTACTTTGCCAAATTTAAGTATATCTTAACGCAGCCCCACAGAAGCGAATTTGGGGCCATCTGAAGCCAATATTGCCAAATTATAAGTACTGTTATATCGGATGTAATTTTAAAACCGGTTCAGTCAGATGTAGTATGTGCCACCTTATATTCTGGCCAAATTTCAGCATTATAGACCAACATTTGGTACTAGTTTCGTGTAATTTACATGTATTTTTGACCATTTTTACAGCAATATATGGGTGAAATAATTTATTTTCAGATATGTAATGCTCCAAATGGGCCTAATATATCCTCAATTATTGTTAAAACATATGCAAAATTAAAGAAGAGCTTCAGATTGGTTGTATAAGGATATACCTGATATTTCCTAATTTGAGGGGGGCTGAGCCTGGCCCCAAACCCCGGAAAATTGAAATGTTTAATTGGTTTCCTGAGTAAGTCAAGCCAATACAATATCAATGTCTGATATGAACTGAGTTTCCTGTGAAAATCTGAGCCAGATTGATGAAGTTTAAGTGGCGTTTTGGACTGATGTGCCATATGATTACCCCCTCGATACCTGCACTTCCAATACATGTATTTTGGACCATTTATGTATTTCTTAAGGAATATTCTTGTGGAATCTCATTTAGTGGTGCCAGCTCTAGCAAACAATATGGTTTTCAGCCTTAGATTTGTCTTACTTTGCCAAATTTAAGTATATCTTAATGCAGCCCCACAGAAGCGAATTTGGGGCCATCTGAAGCCAATATTGCCAATTATAAGTACTGTTATATCAGATGTAATTTTAAAACCGGTTCAGTCAGATTTAGTATGTGTCACCTTATATTCTGGCCAAATTTCAGCATTATGGACCAACATTTGGTACTGGTTTGGTGTAATTTACATGTATTTTTGACCATTTTTACAGCAATATATGCGTGAAATAATTTATTTTCAGATATGTAATGCTCCAAATGGGCCTAATATATCCTCAATTATTGTTAAAACATATGCAAAATTAAAGAAGAGCTTCAGATTGGTTGTATAAGGATATACCTGATATTTCCTAATTTGAGGGGGCTGAGCATGGCCCCAAACCCCGGAAAATTGAAATTTTTAATTGGTTTCCTGAGTAAGTCAAGCCAATACAATATCAATGCCTGATATGAACTGAGTTTCCTGTGAAAATCTGAGCCAGATTGATGAAGTTTAAGTGGGGTTTTGGACTGATGTGCCATATGATCACCCCCTGGATACCTGCACTTCCAATACATGTATTTTGGACCAGTTATGTATTTCTTAAGGAATATTCTTGTGGAATCTCATTTAGTGGCGCCAGCTCTAGCAAACAATATGGTTTTCAGCCTTAGATTTGTCTTACTTTGCCAAATTTAAGTATATCTTAATGCAGCCCCACAGAAGCGAATTTGGGGCCATCTGAAGCCAATATTGCCAAATTATAAGTACTGTTATATCAGATGTAATTTTAAAACCGGTTCAGTCAGATTTAGTATGTGCCACCTTATATTCTGGCCGAATTTCAGCATTATAAACCAACATTTGGTACTGGTTTGGTGCAATTTACCTGTATTTTTGACCATTTTTACAGCAATATATGGGTGAAATAATTTATTTTCAGATATGTAATGCTCCAAATGGGCCTAATATATCCTCAATTATTGTTAAAACATATGCAAAATTAAAGAAGAGCTTCAGATTGGTTGTATAAGGATATACCTGATATTTCCTAATTTGAGGGGGCTGAGCATGGCCCCAAACCCCGGAAAATTGAAATTTTTAATTGGTTTCCTGAGTAAGTCAAGCCAATACAATATCAATGTCTGATATGAACTGAGTTTCCTGTGAAAATCTGAGCCAGATTGATGAAGTTTAAGTGGGGTTTTGGACTGATGTGCCATATGATCACCCCCTCGATACCTGCACTTCCAATACATGTATTTTGGACCAGTTATGTATTTCTTAAGGAATATTCTTGTGGAATCTCATTTAGTGGCGCCAGCTCTAGCAAACAATATGGTTTTCAGCCTTAGATTTGTCTTACTTTGCCAGATTTAAGTATATCTTAACGCAGCCCCACAGAAGCGAATTTGGGGCCATCTGAAGCCAATATTGCCAAATTATAAGTACTGTTATATCAGATGTAATTTTAAAACCGGTTCAGTCAGATTTAGTATGTGCCACCTTATATTCTGGCCAAATTTCAGCATTATAGACCAACATTTGGTACTGGATTGGTGTAATTTACTTGTATTTTTGACCATTTTTACAGCAATATATGGGTGAAATAATTTATTTTCAGAGATGTAATGCTCCAAATGGGCCTAATATATCCTCAATTATTGTTAAAACATATGCAAAATTAAAGAAGACTTCAGATTGGTTGTATAAGGATATACCTGATATTTCCTAATTTGAGGGGGGCTGAGCCTGGCCCCAAACCCCGGAAAATTGAAATTTTTAATTGGTTTCCTGAGTATGTCAAGCCAATACAATATCAATGTCTGATATGAACTGAGTTTCCTGTGAAAATCTGAGCCAGATTGATGAAGTTTAAGTGGGGTTTTGGACTGATGTGCCATATGATCACCCCCTCGATACCTGCACTTCCAATACATGTATTTTGGACCAGTTATGTATTTCTTAAGGAATATTCTTGTGGAATCTCATTTAGTGGCGCCAGCTCTAGCAAACAATATGGTTTTCAGCCTTAGATTTGTCTTACTTTGCCAAATTTAAGTATATCTTAACGCAGCCCCACAGAAGCGAATTTGGGGCCATCTGAAGCCAATATTGCCAAATTATAAGTACTGTTATATCAGATGTAATTTTAAAACCGGTTCAGTCAGATGTAGTATGTGCCACCTTATATTCTGGCCAAATTTCAGCATTATAGACCAACATTTGGTACTAGTTTCGTGTAATTTACATGTATTTTTGACCATTTTTACAGCAATATATGGGTGAAATAATTTATTTTCAGATATGTAATGCTCCAAATGGGCCTAATATATCCTCAATTATTGTTAAAACATATTCAAAATTAAAGAAGAGCTTCAGATTGGTTGTATAAGGATATACCTGATATTTCCTAATTTGAGGGGGGCTGAGCCTGGCCCCAAACCCCGGAAAATTGAAATTTTTAATTGGTTTCCTGAGTAAGTCAAGCCAATACAATATCAATGTCTGATATGAACTGAGTTTCCTGTGAAAATCTGAGCCAGATTGATGAAGTTTAAGTGGGGTTTTGGACTGATGTGCCATATGATCACCCCCTCCATACCTGCACTTCCACTACATGTATTTTGGACCAGTTATGTATTTCTTAAGGAATATTCTTGTGGAATCTCATTTAGTGCCGCCAGCTCTAGCAAACAATATGGTTTTCAGCCTTAGATTTGTCTTACTTTGCCAAATTTAAGTATATCTTAACGCAGCCCCACAGAAGCGAATTTGGGGCCATCTGAAGCCAATATTGCCAAATTATAAGTACTGTTATATCAGATGTAATTTTAAAACCGGTTCAGTCAGATTTAGTATGTACCACCTTATATTCTGGCCAAATTTCAGCATTATAGACCAACATTTGGTACTAGTTTGGTGTAATTTACATGTATTTTTGACCATTTTTACAGCAATATATGGGTGAAATAATTTATTTTCAGAGATGTAATGCTCCAAATGGGCCTAATATATCCTCAATTATTGTTAAAACATATTCAAAATTAAAGAAGAGCTTCAGATTGGTTGTATAAGGATATACCTGATATTTCCTAATTTGAGGGGGGCTGAGCCTGGCCCCAAACCCCGGAAAATTGAAATTTTTAATTGGTTTCCTGAGTAAGTCAAGCCAATACAATATCAATGTCTGATATGAACTGAGTTTCCTGTGAAAATCTGAGCCAGATTGATGAAGTTTAAGTGGGGTTTTGGACTGATGTGCCATATGATCACCCCCTCGATACCTGCACTTCCAATACATGTATTTTGGACCAGTTATGTATTTGTTAAGGAATATTCTTGTGGAATCTCATTTAGTGGTGCCAGCTCTAGCAAACAATATGATGGTTTTCAGCCTTAGATTTGTCTTACTTTGCCAAATTTAAGTATATCTTAACGCAGCCCCACAGAAGCGAATTTGGGGCCATCTGAAGCCAATATTGCCAAATTATAAGTACTGTTATATCAGATGTAATTTTAAAACCGGTTAAGTCAGATTTAGTATGTGTCACCTTATATTCTGGCCAAATTTCAGCATTATAGACCAACATTTGGTCCTGCTTTGGTGTAATTTACATGTATTTTTGACCATTTTTACAGCAATATATGGGTGAAATGATTTATTTTCAGAGATGTAATGCTCCAAATGGGCCTAATATATCCTCAATTATTGTTAAAACATATGCAAAATTAAAGAAGAGCTTCAGATTGGTTGTATAAGGATATACCTGATATTTCCTAATTTGAGGGGGGCTGAGCCTGGCCCCAAACCCCGGAAAATTGAAATTTTTAATTGGTTTCCTGAGTAAGTCAAGCCAATACAATATCAATGTCTGATATGAACTGAGTTTCCTGTGAAAATCTGAGACAGATTGATGAAGTTTAAGTGGGGTTTTGGACTGATGTGCCATATGATCACCCCCTCGATACCTGCACTTCCAATACATGTATTTTGGACCAGTTATGTATTTCTTAAGGAATATTCTTGTGGAATCTCATTTAGTGGCGCCAGCTCTAGCAAACAATATGGTTTTCAGCCTTAGATTTGTCTTACTTTGACAAATTTAAGTATATCTTAACGCAGCCCCACAGAAGCGAATTTGGGGCCATCTGAAGCCAATATTGCCAAATTATAAGTACTGTTATATCAGATGTAATTTTAAAACCGGTTCAGTCAGATACTACGTAGTATCTGCCGCCTTATATTCTGGCCAAATTTCAGCATTATAGACCCTAATTTGGTCCTGGTTAGGTGTAATTTACATGTATTTTTGACCATTTTTACAGCAATATATGGGTGAAATAATTTATTTTCAGAGATGTAATGCTCCAAATGGGCCTAATATATCCTCAATTATTGTTAAAACATATGCAAAATTAAAGAAGAGCTTCAGATTGGTTGTATAAGGATATACCTGATATTTCCTAATTTGAGGGGGGCTGAGCCTGGCCCCAAACCCCGGAAAATTGAAATTTTTAATTGGTTTCCTGAGTAAGTCAAGCCAATACAATATCAATGTCTGATATGAACTGAGTTTCCTGTGAAAATCTGAGCCAGATTGATGAAGTTTAAGTGGGGTTTTGGACTGATGTGCCATATGATTACCCCCTCGATACCTGCACTTCCAATACATGTATTTTGGACCAGTTATGTATTTCTTAAGGAATATTCTTGTGGAATCTCATTTAGTGCCGCCAGCTCTAGCAAACAATATGGTTTTCAGCCTTAGATTTGTCTTACTTTGCCAAATTTAAGTATATCTTAACGCAGCCCCACAGAAGCGAATTTGGAGCCATCTGAAGCCAATATTGCCAAATTATAAGTACTGTTATATCAGATGTAATTTTAAAACCGGTTCAGTCAGATTTAGTATGTGCCACCTTATATTCTGGCCAAATTTCAGCATTATAGACCCTAATTTTGTCCTGGTTTGGTGTAATTTACATGTATTTTTAACCATTTTTACAGCAATATATGGGTGAAATAATTTATTTTCAGATATGTAATGCTCCAAATGGGCCTAATATATCCTCAATTATTGTTAAAACATATTCAAAATTAAAGAAGAGCTTCAGATTGGTTGTATAAGGATATACCTGATATTTCCTAATTTGAGGGAGGCTGAGCCTGGCCCCAAACCCCGGAAAATTGAAATTTTTAATTGGTTTCCTGAGTAAGTCAAGCCAATACAGTATCAATGTCTGATATGAACTGAGTTTCCTGTGAAAATCTGAGCCAGATTGATGAAGTTTAAGTGGGGTTTTGGACTGATGTGCCATATGATCACCCCCTCCATACCTGCACTTCCAATACATGTATTTTGGACCAGTTATGTATTTCTTAAGGAATATTCTTGTGGAATCTCATTTAGTGGCGCCAGCTCTAGCAAACAATATGGTTTTCAGCCTTAGATTTGTCTTACTTTGCCAAATTTAAGTATATCTTAACGCAGCCCCACAGAAGCGAATTTGGGGCCATCTGAAGCCAATATTGCCAAATTATAAGTACTGTTATATCAGATGTAATTTTAAAACCGGTTCAGTCAGATGTAGTATGTGCCACCTTATATTCTGGCCAAATTTCAGCATTATAGACCAACATTTGGTACTAGTTTCGTGTAATTTACATGTATTTTTGACCATTTTTACAGCAATATATGGGTGAAATAATTTATTTTCAGATATGTAATGCTCCAAATGGGCCTAATATATCCTCAATTATTGTTAAAACATATGCAAAATTAAAGAAGAGCTTCAGATTGGTTGTATAAGGATATACCTGATATTTCCTAATTTGAGGGGGGCTGAGCCTGGCCCCAAACCCCGGAAAATTGAAATGTTTAATTGGTTTCCTGAGTAAGTCAAGCCAATACAATATCAATGTCTGATATGAACTGAGTTTCCTGTGAAAATCTGAGCCAGATTGATGAAGTTTAAGTGGCATTTTGGACTGATGTGCCATATGATCACCCCCTCGATACCTGCACTTCCAATACATGTATTTTGGACCATTTATGTATTTCTTAAGGAATATTCTTGTGGAATCTCATTTAGTGGTGCCAGCTCTAGCAAACAATATGGTTTTCAGCCTTAGATTTGTCTTACTTTGCCAAATTTAAGTATATCTTAATGCAGCCCCACAGAAGCGAATTTGGGGCCATCTGAAGCCAATATTGCCAATTATAAGTACTGTTATATCAGATGTAATTTTAAAACCGGTTCAGTCAGATTTAGTATGTGTCACCTTATATTCTGGCCAAATTTCAGCATTATGGACCAACATTTGGTACTGGTTTGGTGTAATTTACATGTATTTTTGACCATTTTTACAGCAATATATGCGTGAAATAATTTATTTTCAGATATGTAATGCTCCAAATGGGCCTAATATATCCTCAATTATTGTTAAAACATATGCAAAATTAAAGAAGAGCTTCAGATTGGTTGTATAAGGATATACCTGATATTTCCTAATTTGAGGGGGGCTGAGCCTGGCCCCAAAACCCGGAAAATTGTAATTTTTAATTGGTTTCCTGAGTAAGTCAAGCCAATACAATATCAATGTCTGATATGAACTGAGTTTCCTGTAAAAATCTGAGCCAGATTGATGAAGTTTAAGTGGGGTTTTGGACTGATGTGCCATATGATCACCCCCTCCATACCTGCACTTCCAATACATGTATTTTGGACCATTTATGTATTTCTTAAGGAATATTCTTGTGGAATCTCATTTAGTGGTGCCAGCTCTAGCAAACAATATGATGGTTTTCAGCCTTAGATTTGTCTTACTTTGCCAAATTTAAGTATATCTTAACGCAGCCCCACAGAAGCGAATTTGGGGCCATCTGAAGCCAATATTGCCAAATTATAAGTACTGTTATATCAGATGTAATTTTAAAACCGGTTAAGTCAGATTTAGTATGTGTCACCTTATATTCTGGCCAAATTTCAGCATTATAGACCAACATTTGGTCCTGCTTTGGTGTAATTTACATGTATTTTGGACCATTTTTACAGCAATATATGGGTGAAATGATTTATTTTCAGAGATGTAATGCTCCAAATGGGCCTAATATATCCTCAATTATTGTTAAAACATATGCAAAATTAAAGAAGAGCTTCAGATTGGTTGTATAAGGATATACCTGATATTTCCTAATTTGAGGGGGCTGAGCCTGGCCCCAAACCCCGGAAAATTGAAATTTTTAATTGGTTTCCTGAGTAAGTCAAGCCAATACAATATCAATGTCTGATATGAACTGAGTTTCCTGTGAAAATCTGAGACAGATTGATGAAGTTTAAGTGGGGTTTTGGACTGATGTGCCATATGATCACCCCCTCGATACCTGCACTTCCAATACATGTATTTTGGACCAGTTATGTATTTCTTAAGGAATATTCTTGTGGAATCTCATTTAGTGGCGCCAGCTCTAGCAAACAATATGGTTTTCAGCCTTAGATTTGTCTTACTTTGACAAATTTAAGTATATCTTAACGCAGCCCCACAGAAGCGAATTTGGGGCCATCTGAAGCCAATATTGCCAAATTATAAGTACTGTTATATCAGATGTAATTTTAAAACCGGTTCAGTCAGATACTACGTAGTATCTGCCGCCTTATATTCTGGCCAAATTTCAGCATTATAGACCCTAATTTGGTCCTGGTTAGGTGTAATTTACATGTATTTTTGACCATTTTTACAGCAATATATGGGTGAAATAATTTATTTTCAGAGATGTAATGCTCCAAATGGGCCTAATATATCCTCAATTATTGTTAAAACATATGCAAAATTAAAGAAGAGCTTCAGATTGGTTGTATAAGGATATACCTGATATTTCCTAATTTGAGGGGGCTGAGCCTGGCCCCAAACCCCGGAAAATTGAAATTTTTAATTGGTTTCCTGAGTAAGTCAAGCCAATACAATATCAATGTCTGATATGAACTGAGTTTCCTGTGAAAATCTGAGACAGATTGATGAAGTTTAAGTGGGGTTTTGGACTGATGTGCCATATGATCACCCCCTCGATACCTGCACTTCCAATACATGTATTTTGGACCAGTTATGTATTTCTTAAGGAATATTCTTGTGGAATCTCATTTAGTGGCGCCAGCTCTAGCAAACAATATGGTTTTCAGCCTTAGATTTGTCTTACTTTGACAAATTTAAGTATATCTTAACGCAGCCCCACAGAAGCGAATTTGGGGCCATCTGAAGCCAATATTGCCAAATTATAAGTACTGTTATATCAGATGTAATTTTAAAACCGGTTCAGTCAGATACTACGTAGTATCTGCCGCCTTATATTCTGGCCAAATTTCAGCATTATAGACCCTAATTTGGTCCTGGTTAGGTGTAATTTACATGTATTTTTGACCATTTTTACAGCAATATATGGGTGAAATAATTTATTTTCAGAGATGTAATGCTCCAAATGGGCCTAATATATCCTCAATTATTGTTAAAACATATGCAAAATTAAAGAAGAGCTTCAGATTGGTTGTATAAGGATATACCTGATATTTCCTAATTTGAGGGGGGCTGAGCCTGGCCCCAAACCCCGGAAAATTGAAATTTTTAATTGGTTTCCTGAGTAAGTCAAGCCAATACAATATCAATGTCTGATATGAACTGAGTTTCCTGTGAAAATCTGAGCCAGATTGATGAAGTTTAAGTGGGGTTTTGGACTGATGTGCCATATGATTACCCCCTCGATACCTGCACTTCCAATACATGTATTTTGGACCAGTTATGTATTTCTTAAGGAATATTCTTGTGGAATCTCATTTAGTGCCGCCAGCTCTAGCAAACAATATGGTTTTCAGCCTTAGATTTGTCTTACTTTGCCAAATTTAAGTATATCTTAACGCAGCCCCACAGAAGCGAATTTGGGGCCATCTGAAGCCAATATTGCCAAATTATAAGTACTGTTATATCAGATGTAATTTTAAAACCGGTTCAGTCAGATGTAGTATGTGCCACCTTATATTCTGGCCAAATTTCAGCATTATAGACCCTAATTTTGTCCTGGTTTGGTGTAATTTACATGTATTTTTGACCATTTTTACAGCAATATATGGGTGAAATAATTTATTTTCAGATATGTAATGCTCCAAATGGGCCTAATATATCCTCAATTATTGTTAAAACATATTCAAAATTAAAGAAGAGCTTCAGATTGGTTGTATAAGGATATACCTGATATTTCCTAATTTGAGGGGGGCTGAGCCTGGCCCCAAACCCCGGAAAATTGAAATTTTTAATTGGTTTCCTGAGTAAGTCAAGCCAATACAGTATCAATGTCTGATATGAACTGAGTTTCCTGTGAAAATCTGAGCCAGATTGATGAAGTTTAAGTGGGGTTTTGGACTGATGTGCCATATGATCACCCCCTCCATACCTGCACTTCCAATACATGTATTTTGGACCAGTTATGTATTTCTTAAGGAATATTCTTGTGGAATCTCATTTAGTGGCGCCAGCTCTAGCAAACAATATGGTTTTCAGCCTTAGATTTGTCTTACTTTGCCAAATTTAAGTATATCTTAATGCAGCCCCACAGAAGCGAATTTGGGGCCATCTGAAGCCAATATTGCCAAATTATAAGTACTGTTATATCAGATGTAATTTTAAAACCGGTTCAGTCAGATGTAGTATGTGCCACCTTATATTCTGGCCAAATTTCAGCATTATGGACCAACATTTGGTACTGGTTTGGTGTAATTTACATGTATTTTTGACCATTTTTACAGCAATATATGCGTGAAATAATTTATTTTCAGATATGTAATGCTCCAAATGGGCCTAATATATCCTCAATTATTGTTAAAACATATGCAAAATTAAAGAAGAGCTTCAGATTGGTTGTATAAGGATATACCTGATATTTCCTAATTTGAGGGGGGCTGAGCCTGGCCCCAAAACCCGGAAAATTGTAATTTTTAATTGGTTTCCTGAGTAAGTCAAGCCAATACAATATCAATGTCTGATATGAACTGAGTTTCCTGTAAAAATCTGAGCCAGATTGATGAAGTTTAAGTGGGGTTTTGGACTGATGTGCCATATGATCACCCCCTCCATACCTGCACTTCCAATACATGTATTTTGGACCATTTATGTATTTCTTAAGGAATATTCTTGTGGAATCTCATTTAGTGGTGCCAGCTCTAGCAAACAATATGATGGTTTTCAGCCTTAGATTTGTCTTACTTTGCCAAATTTAAGTATATCTTAACGCAGCCCCACAGAAGCGAATTTGGGGCCATCTGAAGCCAATATTGCCAAATTATAAGTACTGTTATATCAGATGTAATTTTAAAACCGGTTAAGTCAGATTTAGTATGTGTCACCTTATATTCTGGCCAAATTTCAGCATTATAGACCAACATTTGGTCCTGCTTTGGTGTAATTTACATGTATTTTTGACCATTTTTACAGCAATATATGGGTGAAATGATTTATTTTCAGAGATGTAATGCTCCAAATGGGCCTAATATATCCTCAATTATTGTTAAAACATATGCAAAATTAAAGAAGAGCTTCAGATTGGTTGTATAAGGATATACCTGATATTTCCTAATTTGAGGGGGGCTGAGCCTGGCCCCAAACCCCGGAAAATTGAAATTTTTAATTGGTTTCCTGAGTAAGTCAAGCCAATACAATATCAATGTCTGATATGAACTGAGTTTCCTGTGAAAATCTGAGACAGATTGATGAAGTTTAAGTGGGGTTTTGGACTGATGTGCCATATGATCACCCCCTCGATACCTGCACTTCCAATACATGTATTTTGGACCAGTTATGTATTTCTTAAGGAATATTCTTGTGGAATCTCATTTAGTGGCGCCAGCTCTAGCAAACAATATGGTTTTCAGCCTTAGATTTGTCTTACTTTGACAAATTTAAGTATATCTTAACGCAGCCCCACAGAAGCGAATTTGGGGCCATCTGAAGCCAATATTGCCAAATTATAAGTACTGTTATATCAGATGTAATTTTAAAACCGGTTCAGTCAGATACTACGTAGTATCTGCCGCCTTATATTCTGGCCAAATTTCAGCATTATAGACCCTAATTTGGTCCTGGTTAGGTGTAATTTACATGTATTTTTGACCATTTTTACAGCAATATATGGGTGAAATAATTTATTTTCAGAGATGTAATGCTCCAAATGGGCCTAATATATCCTCAATTATTGTTAAAACATATGCAAAATTAAAGAAGAGCTTCAGATTGGTTGTATAAGGATATACCTGATATTTCCTAATTTGAGGGGGGCTGAGCCTGGCCCCAAACCCCGGAAAATTGAAATTTTTAATTGGTTTCCTGAGTAAGTCAAGCCAATACAATATCAATGTCTGATATGAACTGAGTTTCCTGTGAAAATCTGAGCCAGATTGATGAAGTTTAAGTGGGGTTTTGGACTGATGTGCCATATGATTACCCCCTCGATACCTGCACTTCCAATACATGTATTTTGGACCAGTTATGTATTTCTTAAGGAATATTCTTGTGGAATCTCATTTAGTGCCGCCAGCTCTAGCAAACAATATGGTTTTCAGCCTTAGATTTGTCTTACTTTGCCAAATTTAAGTATATCTTAACGCAGCCCCACAGAAGCGAATTTGGGGCCATCTGAAGCCAATATTGCCAAATTATAAGTACTGTTATATCAGATGTAATTTTAAAACCGGTTCAGTCAGATGTAGTATGTGCCACCTTATATTCTGGCCAAATTTCAGCATTATAGACCCTAATTTTGTCCTGGTTTGGTGTAATTTACATGTATTTTTGACCATTTTTACAGCAATATATGGGTGAAATAATTTATTTTCAGATATGTAATGCTCCAAATGGGCCTAATATATCCTCAATTATTGTTAAAACATATTCAAAATTAAAGAAGAGCTTCAGATTGGTTGTATAAGGATATACCTGATATTTCCTAATTTGAGGGGGGCTGAGCCTGGCCCCAAACCCCGGAAAATTGAAATTTTTAATTGGTTTCCTGAGTAAGTAAAGCCAATACAATATCAATGTCTGATATGAACTGAGTTTCCTGTGAAAATCTGAGCCAGATTGATGAAGTTTAAGTGGGGTTTTGGACTGATGTGCCATATGATCACCCCCTCCATACCTGCACTTCCAATACATGTATTTTGGACCAGTTATGTATTTCTTAAGGAATATTCTTGTGGAATCTCATTTAGTGGCGCCAGCTCTAGCAAACAATATGGTTTTCAGCCTTAGATTTGTCTTACTTTGCCAAATTTAAGTATATCTTAACGCAGCCCCACAGAAGCGAATTTGGGGCCATCTGAAGCCAATATTGCCAAATTATAAGTACTGTTATATCAGATGTAATTTTAAAACCGGTTCAGTCAGATGTAGTATGTGCCACCTTATATTCTGGCCAAATTTCAGCATTATAGACCAACATTTGGTACTAGTTTCGTGTAATTTACATGTATTTTTGACCATTTTTACAGCAATATATGGGTGTAATAATTTATTTTCAGATATGTAATGCTCCAAATGGGCCTAATATATCCTCAATTATTGTTAAAACATATGCAAAATTAAAGAAGAGCTTCAGATTGGTTGTATAAGGATATACCTGATATTTCCTAATTTGAGGGGGGCTGAGCCTGGCCCCAAACCCCGGAAAATTGAAATGTTTAATTGGTTTCCTGAGTAAGTCAAGCCAATACAATATCAATGTCTGATATGAACTGAGTTTCCTGTGAAAATCTGAGCCAGATTGATGAAGTTTAAGTGGCATTTTGGACTGATGTGCCATATGATCACCCCCTCGATACCTGCACTTCCAATACATGTATTTTGGACCATTTATGTATTTCTTAAGGAATATTCTTGTGGAATCTCATTTAGTGGTGCCAGCTCTAGCAAACAATATGGTTTTCAGCCTTAGATTTGTCTTACTTTGCCAAATTTAAGTATATCTTAATGCAGCCCCACAGAAGCGAATTTGGGGCCATCTGAAGCCAATATTGCCAATTATAAGTACTGTTATATCAGATGTAATTTTAAAACCGGTTCAGTCAGATTTAGTATGTGTCACCTTATATTCTGGCCAAATTTCAGCATTATGGACCAACATTTGGTACTGGTTTGGTGTAATTTACATGTATTTTTGACCATTTTTACAGCAATATATGCGTGAAATAATTTATTTTCAGATATGTAATGCTCCAAATGGGCCTAATATATCCTCAATTATTGTTAAAACATATGCAAAATTAAAGAAGAGCTTCAGATTGGTTGTATAAGGATATACCTGATATATCCTAATTTGAGGGGGGCTGAGCCTGGCCCCAAAACCCGGAAAATTGTAATTTTTAATTGGTTTCCTGAGTAAGTCAAGCCAATACAATATCAATGTCTGATATGAACTGAGTTTCCTGTAAAAATCTGAGCCAGATTGATGAAGTTTAAGTGGGGTTTTGGACTGATGTGCCATATGATCACCCCCTCCATACCTGCACTTCCAATACATGTATTTTGGACCATTTATGTATTTCTTAAGGAATATTCTTGTGGAATCTCATTTAGTGGCGCCAGCTCTAGCAAACAATATGTTTTTCAGCCTTAGATTGGTCTTACTTTGCCAAATTTAAGTATATCTTAATGCAGCCCCACAGAAGCGAATTTGGGGCCATCTGAAGCCAATATTGCCAAATTATAAGTACTGTTATATCAGATGTAATTTTAAAACCGGTTCAGTCAGATTTAGTATGTGCCACCTTATATTCTGGCCAAATTTCAGCATTATAGACCAACATTTGGTCCTGGTTTGGTGTAATTTACATGTATTTTTGACCATTTTTACAGCAATATATGGGTGAAATAATTTATTTTCAGAGATGTAATGCTCCAAATGGGCCTAATATATCCTCAATTATTGTTAAAACATATGCAAAATTAAAGAAGAGCTTCAGATTGGTTGTATAAGGATATACCTGATATTTCCTAATTTGAGGGGGGCTGAGCCTGGCCCCAAACCCCGGAAAATTGAAATTTTTAATTGGTTTCCTGAGTAAGTCAAGCCAATACAATATCAATGTCTGATATGAACTGAGTTTCCTGTGAAAATCTGAGACAGATTGATGAAGTTTAAGTGGGGTTTTGGACTGATGTGCCATATGATTACCCCCTCCATACCTGCACTTCCACTACATGTATTTTGGACCAGTTATGTATTTCTTAAGGAATATTCTTGTGGAATCTCATTTAGTGGTGCAGCTCTAGCAAACAATATGATGGTTTTCAGCCTTAGATTTGTCTTACTTTGCCAAATTTAAGTATATCTTAACGCAGCCCCACAGAAGCGAATTTGGGGCCATCTGAAGCCAATATTGCCAAATTATAAGTACTGTTATATCAGATGTAATTTTAAAACCGGTTCAGTCAGATACTACGTAGTATCTGCCGCCTTATATTCTGGCCAAATTTCAGCATTATAGACCCTAATTTGGTCCTTGTTAGGTGTAATTTACATGTATTTTTGACCATTTTTACAGCAATATATGGGTGAAATAATTTATTTTCAGAGATGTAATGCTCCAAATGGGCCTAATATATCCTCAATTATTGTTAAAACATATGCAAAATTAAAGAAGAGCTTCAGATTGGTTGTATAAGGATATACCTGATATTTCCTAATTTAAGGGGGGCTGAGCCTGGCCCCAAACCCCGGAAAATTGAAATTTTTAATTGGTTTCCTGAGTAAGTCAAGCCAATACAATATCAATGTCTGATATGAACTGAGTTTCCTGTAAAAATCTGAGCCAGATTGATGAAGTTTAAGTGGGGTTTTGGACTGATGTGCCATATGATCACCTCCTCCATACCTGCACTTCCAATACATGTATTTTGGACCATTTATGTATTTCTTAAGGAATATTCTTGTGGAATCTCATTTAGTGGCGCCAGCTCTAGCAAACAATATGTTTTTCAGCCTTAGATTGGTCTTACTTTGCCAAATTTAAGTATATCTTAATGCAGCCCCACAGAAGCGAATTTGGGGCCATCTGAAGCCAATATTGCCAAATTATAAGTACTGTTATATCAGATGTAATTTTAAAACCGGTTCAGTCAGATTTAGTATGTGCCACCTTATATTCTGGCCAAATTTCAGCAATATAGACCAACATTTGGTCCTGGTTTGGTGTAATTTACATGTATTTTTGACCATTTTTACAGCAATATATGGGTGAAATAATTTATTTTCAGAGATGTAATGCTCCAAATGGGCCTAATATATCCTCAATTATTGTTAAAACATATGCAAAATTAAAGAAGAGCTTCAGATTGGTTGTATAAGGATATACCTGATATTTCCTAATTTGAGGGGGGCTGAGCCTGGCCCCAAACCCCGGAAAATTGAAATTTTTAATTGGTTTCCTGAGTAAGTCAAGCCAATACAATATCAATGTCTGATATGAACTGAGTTTCCTGTGAAAATCTGAGACAGATTGATGAAGTTTAAGTGGGGTTTTGGACTGATGTGCCATATGATTACCCCCTCCATACCTGCACTTCCACTACATGTATTTTGGACCAGTTATGTATTTCTTAAGGAATATTCTTGTGGAATCTCATTTAGTGGTGCAGCTCTAGCAAACAATATGATGGTTTTCAGCCTTAGATTTGTCTTACTTTGCCAAATTTAAGTATATCTTAACGCAGCCCCACAGAAGCGAATTTGGGGCCATCTGAAGCCAATATTGCCAAATTATAAGTACTGTTATATCAGATGTAATTTTAAAACCGGTTCAGTCAGATACTACGTAGTATCTGCCGCCTTATATTCTGGCCAAATTTCAGCATTATAGACCCTAATTTGGTCCTTGTTAGGTGTAATTTACATGTATTTTTGACCATTTTTACAGCAATATATGGGTGAAATAATTTATTTTCAGAGATGTAATGCTCCAAATGGGCCTAATATATCCTCAATTATTGTTAAAACATATGCAAAATTAAAGAAGAGCTTCAGATTGGTTGTATAAGGATATACCTGATATTTCCTAATTTGAGGGGGGCTGAGCCTGGCCCCAAACCCCGGAAAATTGAAATTTTTAATTGGTTTCCTGAGTAAGTCAAGCCAATACAATATCAATGTCTGATATGAACTGAGTTTCCTGTGAAAATCTGAGCCAGATTGATGAAGTTTAAGTGGGGTTTTGGACTGATGTGCCATTTGATCACCCCCTCGATACCTGCACTTCCAATACATGTATTTTGGACCAGTTATGTATTTCTTAAGGAATATTCTTGTGGAATCTCATTTAGTGGCGCCAGCTCTAGCAAACAATATGGTTTTCAGCCTTAGATTTGTCTTACTTTGCCAAATTTAAGTATATCTTAACGCAGCCCCACAGAAGCGAATTTGGGGCCATCTGAAGCCAATATTGCCAAATTATAAGTACTGTTATATCAGATGTAATTTTAAAACCGGTTCAGTCAGATGTAGTATGTGCCACCTTATATTCTGGCCAAATTTCAGCATTATGGACCAACATTTGGTACTGGTTTGGTGTAATTTACATGTATTTTTGACCATTTTTACAGCAATATATGCGTGAAATAATTTATTTTCAGATATGTAATGCTCCAAATGGGCCTAATATATCCTCAATTATTGTTAAAACATATGCAAAATTAAAGAAGAGCTTCAGATTGGTTGTATAAGGATATACCTGATATTTCCTAATTTGAGGGGGGCTGAGCCTGGCCCCAAAACCCGGAAAATTGTAATTTTTAATTGGTTTCCTGAGTAAGTCAAGCCAATACAATATCAATGTCTGATATGAACTGAGTTTCCTGTAAAAATCTGAGCCAGATTGATGAAGTTTAAGTGGGGTTTTGGACCGATGTGCCATATGATCACCCCCTCCATACCTGCACTTCCACTACATGTATTTTGGACCAGTTATGTATTTCTTAAGGAATATTCTTGTGGAATCTCATTTAGTGGTGCAGCTCTAGCAAACAATATGATGGTTTTCAGCCTTAGATTTGTCTTACTTTGCCAAATTTAAGTATATCTTAACGCAGCCCCACAGAAGCGAATTTGGGGCCATCTGAAGCCAATATTGCCAAATTATAAGTACTGTTATATCAGATGTAATTTTAAAACCGGTTCAGTCAGATACTACGTAGTATCTGCCGCCTTATATTCTGGCCAAATTTCAGCATTATAGACCCTAATTTGGTCCTTGTTAGGTGTAATTTACATGTATTTTTGACCATTTTTACAGCAATATATGCGTGAAATAATTTATTTTCAGAGATGTAATGCTCCAAATGGGCCTAATATATCCTCAATTATTGTTAAAACATATGCAAAATTAAAGAAGAGCTTCAGATTGGTTGTATAAGGATATACCTGATATTTCCTAATTTGAGGGGGGCTGAGCCTGGCCCCAAACCCCGGAAAATTGAAATTTTTAATTGGTTTCCTGAGTAAGTCAAGCCAATACAATATCAATGTCTGATATGAACTGAGTTTCCTGTGAAAATCTGAGCCAGATTGATGAAGTTTAAGTGGGGTTTTGGACTGATGTGCCATTTGATCACCCCCTCGATACCTGCACTTCCAATACATGTATTTTGGACCAGTTATGTATTTCTTAAGGAATATTCTTGTGGAATCTCATTTAGTGGCGCCAGCTCTAGCAAACAATATGGTTTTCAGCCTTAGATTTGTCTTACTTTGCCAAATTTAAGTATATCTTAACGCAGCCCCACAGAAGCGAATTTGGGGCCATCTGAAGCCAATATTGCCAAATTATAAGTACTGTTATATCAGATGTAATTTTAAAACCGGTTCAGTCAGATGTAGTATGTGCCACCTTATATTCTGGCCAAATTTCAGCATTATGGACCAACATTTGGTACTGGTTTGGTGTAATTTACATGTATTTTTGACCATTTTTACAGCAATATATGCGTGAAATAATTTATTTTCAGATATGTAATGCTCCAAATGGGCCTAATATATCCTCAATTATTGTTAAAACATATGCAAAATTAAAGAAGAGCTTCAGATTGGTTGTATAAGGATATACCTGATATTTCCTAATTTGAGGGGGGCTGAGCCTGGCCCCAAAACCCGGAAAATTGTAATTTTTAATTGGTTTCCTGAGTAAGTCAAGCCAATACAATATCAATGTCTGATATGAACTGAGTTTCCTGTAAAAATCTGAGCCAGATTGATGAAGTTTAAGTGGGGTTTTGGACTGATGTGCCATATGATCACCCCCTCCATACCTGCACTTCCAATACATGTATTTTGGACCATTTATGTATTTCTTAAGGAATATTCTTGTGGAATCTCATTTAGTGGCGCCAGCTCTAGCAAACAATATGTTTTTCAGCCTTAGATTGGTCTTACTTTGCCAAATTTAAGTATATCTTAATGCAGCCCCACAGAAGCGAATTTGGGGCCATCTGAAGCCAATATTGCCAAATTATAAGTACTGTTATATCAGATGTAATTTTAAAACCGGTTCAGTCAGATACTACGTAGTATCTGCCGCCTTATATTCTGGCCAAATTTCAGCATTATAGACCCTAATTTGGTCCTTGTTAGGTGTAATTTACATGTATTTTTGACCATTTTTACAGCAATATATGGGTGAAATAATTTATTTTCAGAGATGTAATGCTCCAAATGGGCCTAATATATCCTCAATTATTGTTAAAACATATGCAAAATTAAAGAAGAGCTTCAGATTGGTTGTATAAGGATATACCTGATATTTCCTAATTTGAGGGGGGCTGAGCCTGGCCCCAAACCCCGGAAAATTGAAATTTTTAATTGGTTTCCTGAGTAAGTCAAGCCAATACAATATCAATGTCTGATATGAACTGAGTTTCCTGTGAAAATCTGAGCCAGATTGATGAAGTTTAAGTGGGGTTTTGGACTGATGTGCCATTTGATCACCCCCTCGATACCTGCACTTCCAATACATGTATTTTGGACCAGTTATGTATTTCTTAAGGAATATTCTTGTGGAATCTCATTTAGTGGTGCCAGCTCTAGCAAACAATATGGTTTTCAGCCTTAGATTTGTCTTACTTTGCCAAATTTAAGTATATCTTAACGCAGCCCCACAGAAGCGAATTTGGGGCCATCTGAAGCCAATATTGCCAAATTATAAGTACTGTTATATCAGATGTAATTTTAAAACCGGTTCAGTCAGATGTAGTATGTGCCACCTTATATTCTGGCCAAATTTCAGCATTATGGACCCTAATTTGGTACTGGTTTGCTGTAATTTACATGTATTTTTGACCATTTTTACAGCAATATATGCGTGAAATAATTTATTTTCAGATATGTAATGCTCCAAATGGGCCTAATATATCCTCAATTATTGTTAAAACATATGCAAAATTAAAGAAGAGCTTCAGATTGGTTGTATAAGGATATACCTGATATTTCCTAATTTGAGGGGGGCTGAGCCTGGCCCCAAAACCCGGAAAATTGTAATTTTTAATTGGTTTCCTGAGTAAGTCAAGCCAATACAATATCAATGTCTGATATGAACTGAGTTTCCTGTAAAAATCTGAGCCAGATTGATGAAGTTTAAGTGGGGTTTTGGACTGATGTGCCATATGATCACCCCCTCCATACCTGCACTTCCAATACATGTATTTTGGACCATTTATGTATTTCTTAAGGAATATTCTTGTGGAATCTCATTTAGTGGTGCCAGCTCTAGCAAACAATATGATGGTTTTCAGCCTTAGATTTGTCTTACTTTGCCAAATTTAAGTATATCTTAACGCAGCCCCACAGAAGCGAATTTGGGGCCATCTGAAGCCAATATTGCCAAATTATAAGTACTGTTATATCAGATGTAATTTTAAAACCGGTTAAGTCAGATTTAGTATGTGTCACCTTATATTCTGGCCAAATTTCAGCATTATAGACCAACATTTGGTCCTGCTTTGGTGTAATTTACATGTATTTTTGACCATTTTTACAGCAATATATGGGTGAAATAATTTATTTTCAGATATGTAATGCTCCAAATGGGCCTAATATATCCTCAATTATTGTTAAAACATATTCAAAATTAAAGAAGAGCTTCAGATTGGTTGTATAAGGATATACCTGATATTTCCTAATTTGAGGGGGGCTGAGCCTGGCCCCAAACCCCGGAAAATTGAAATTTTTAATTGGTTTCCTGAGTAAGTCAAGCCAATACAATATCAATGTCTGATATGAACTGAGTTTCCTGTGAAAATCTGAGCCAGATTGATGAAGTTTAAGTGGGGTTTTGGACTGATGTGCCATATGATCACCCCCTCCATACCTGCACTTCCAATACATGTATTTTGGACCAGTTATGTATTTCTTAAGGAATATTCTTGTGGAATCTCATTTAGTGGCGCCAGCTCTAGCAAACAATATGGTTTTCAGCCTTAGATTTGTCTTACTTTGCCAAATTTAAGTATATCTTAACGCAGCCCCACAGAAGCGAATTTGGGGCCATCTGAAGCCAATATTGCCAAATTATAAGTACTGTTATATCAGATGTAATTTTAAAACCGGTTCAGTCAGATGTAGTATGTGCCACCTTATATTCTGGCCAAATTTCAGCATTATAGACCAACATTTGGTACTAGTTTCGTGTAATTTACATGTATTTTTGACCATTTTTACAGCAATATATGGGTGAAATAATTTATTTTCAGATATGTAATGCTCCAAATGGGCCTAATATATCCTCAATTATTGTTAAAACATATGCAAAATTAAAGAAGAGCTTCAGATTGGTTGTATAAGGATATACCTGATATTTCCTAATTTGAGGGGGGCTGAGCCTGGCCCCAAACCCCGGAAAATTGAAATGTTTAATTGGTTTCCTGAGTAAGTCAAGCCAATACAATATCAATGTATGATATGAACTGAGTTTCCTGTGAAAATCTGAGCCAGATTGATGAAGTTTAAGTGGCATTTTGGACTGATGTGCCATATGATCACCCCCTCGATACCTGCACTTCCAATACATGTATTTTGGACCATTTATGTATTTCTTAAGGAATATTCTTGTGGAATCTCATTTAGTGGTGCCAGCTCTAGCAAACAATATGGTTTTCAGCCTTAGATTTGTCTTACTTTGCCAAATTTAAGTATATCTTAATGCAGCCCCACAGAAGCGAATTTGGGGCCATCTGAAGCCAATATTGCCAATTATAAGTACTGTTATATCAGATGTAATTTTAAAACCGGTTCAGTCAGATTTAGTATGTGTCACCTTATATTCTGGCCAAATTTCAGCATTATGGACCAACATTTGGTACTGGTTTGGTGTAATTTACATGTATTTTTGACCATTTTTACAGCAATATATGGGTGAAATAATTTATTTTCAGATATGTAATGCTCCAAATGGGCCTAATATATCCTCAATTATTGTTAAAACATATGCAAAATTAAAGAAGAGCTTCAGATTGGTTGTATAAGGATATACCTGATATTTCCTAATTTGAGGGGGGCTGAGCCTGGCCCCAAAACCCGGAAAATTGTAATTTTTAATTGGTTTCCTGAGTAAGTCAAGCCAATACAATATCAATGTCTGATATGAACTGAGTTTCCTGTAAAAATCTGAGCCAGATTGATGAAGTTTAAGTGGGGTTTTGGACTGATGTGCCATATGATCACCCCCTCCATACCTGCACTTCCAATACATGTATTTTGGACCATTTATGTATTTCTTAAGGAATATTCTTGTGGAATCTCATTTAGTGGCGCCAGCTCTAGCAAACAATATGTTTTTCAGCCTTAGATTGGTCTTACTTTGCCAAATTTAAGTATATCTTAATGCAGCCCCACAGAAGCGAATTTGGGGCCATCTGAAGCCAATATTGCCAAATTATAAGTACTGTTATATCAGATGTAATTTTAAAACCGGTTCAGTCAGATTTAGTATGTGCCACCTTATATTCTGGCCAAATTTCAGCATTATAGACCAACATTTGGTCCTGGTTTGGTGTAATTTACATGTATTTTTGACCATTTTTACAGCAATATATGGGTGAAATAATTTATTTTCAGAGATGTAATGCTCCAAATGGGCCTAATATATCCTCAATTATTGTTAAAACATATGCAAAATTAAAGAAGAGCTTCAGATTGGTTGTATAAGGATATACCTGATATTTCCTAATTTGAGGGGGGCTGAGCCTGGCCCCAAACCCCGGAAAATTGAAATTTTTAATTGGTTTCCTGAGTAAGTCAAGCCAATACAATATCAATGTCTGATATGAACTGAGTTTCCTGTGAAAATCTGAGACAGATTGATGAAGTTTAAGTGGGGTTTTGGACTGATGTGCCATATGATTACCCCCTCCATACCTGCACTTCCACTACATGTATTTTGGACCAGTTATGTATTTCTTAAGGAATATTCTTGTGGAATCTCATTTAGTGGCGCCAGCTCTAGCAAACAATATGATGGTTTTCAGCCTTAGATTTATCTTACTTTGCCAAATTTAAGTATATCTTAACGCAGCCCCACAGAAGCGAATTTGGGGCCATCTGAAGCCAATATTGCCAAATTATAAGTACTGTTATATCAGATGTAATTTTAAAACCGGTTAAGTCAGATTTAGTATGTGTCACCTTATATTCTGGCCAAATTTCAGCATTATAGACCAACATTTGGTCCTGCTTTGGTGTAATTTACATGTATTTTTGACCATTTTTACAGCAATATATGGGTGAAATGATTTATTTTCAGAGATGTAATGCTCCAAATGGGCCTAATATATCCTCAATTATTGTTAAAACATATGCAAAATTAAAGAAGAGCTTCAGATTGGTTGTATAAGGATATACCTGATATTTCCTAATTTGAGGGGGGCTGAGCCTGGCCCCAAACCCCGGAAAATTGAAATTTTTAATTGGTTTCCTGAGTAAGTCAAGCCAATACAATATCAATGTCTGATATGAACTGAGTTTCCTGTGAAAATCTGAGACAGATTGATGAAGTTTAAGTGGGGTTTTGGACTGATGTGCCATATGATCACCCCCTCGATACCTGCACTTCCAATACATGTATTTTGGACCAGTTATGTATTTCTTAAGGAATATTCTTGTGGAATCTCATTTAGTGGCGCCAGCTCTAGCAAACAATATGGTTTTCAGCCTTAGATTTGTCTTACTTTGACAAATTTAAGTATATCTTAACGCAGCCCCACAGAAGCGAATTTGGGGCCATCTGAAGCCAATATTGCCAAATTATAAGTACTGTTATATCAGATGTAATTTTAAAACCGGTTCAGTCAGATACTACGTAGTATCTGCCGCCTTATATTCTGGCCAAATTTCAGCATTATAGACCCTAATTTGGTCCTTGTTAGGTGTAATTTACATGTATTTTTGACCATTTTTACAGCAATATATGGGTGAAATAATTTATTTTCAGAGATGTAATGCTCCAAATGGGCCTAATATATCCTCAATTATTGTTAAAACATATGCAAAATTAAAGAAGAGCTTCAGATTGGTTGTATAAGGATATACCTGATATTTCCTAATTTGAGGGGGGCTGAGCCTGGCCCCAAACCCCGGAAAATTGAAATTTTTAATTGGTTTCCTGAGTAAGTCAAGCCAATACAATATCAATGTCTGATATGAACTGAGTTTCCTGTGAAAATCTGAGCCAGATTGATGAAGTTTAAGTGGGGTTTTGGACTGATGTGCCATATGATTACCCCCTCGATACCTGCACTTCCAATACATGTATTTTGGACCAGTTATGTATTTCTTAAGGAATATTCTTGTGGAATCTCATTTAGTGCCGCCAGCTCTAGCAAACAATATGGTTTTCAGCCTTAGATTTGTCTTACTTTGCCAAATTTAAGTATATCTTAACGCAGCCCCACAGAAGCGAATTTGGGGCCATCTGAAGCCAATATTGCCAAATTATAAGTACTGTTATATCAGATGTAATTTTAAAACCGGTTCAGTCAGATGTAGTATGTGCCACCTTATATTCTGGCCAAATTTCAGCATTATAGACCCCAATTTTGTCCTGGTTTGGTGTAATTTACATGTATTTTTGACCATTTTTACAGCAATATATGGGTGAAATAATTTATTTTCAGATATGTAATGCTCCAAATGGGCCTAATATATCCTCAATTATTGTTAAAACATATTCAAAATTAAAGAAGAGCTTCAGATTGGTTGTATAAGGATATACCTGATATTTCCTAATTTGAGGGGGGCTGAGCCTGGCCCCAAACCCCGGAAAATTGAAATTTTTAATTGGTTTCCTGAGTAAGTCAAGCCAATACAATATCAATGTCTGATATGAACTGAGTTTCCTGTGAAAATCTGAGCCAGATTGATGAAGTTTAAGTGGGGTTTTGGACTGATGTGCCATATGATCACCCCCTCCATACCTGCACTTCCAATACATGTATTTTGGACCAGTTATGTATTTCTTAAGGAATATTCTTGTGGAATCTCATTTAGTGGCGCCAGCTCTAGCAAACAATATGGTTTTCAGCCTTAGATTTGTCTTACTTTGCCAAATTTAAGTATATCTTAGCGCAGCCCCACAGAAGCGAATTTGGGGCCATCTGAAGCCAATATTGCCAAATTATAAGTACTGTTATATCAGATGTAATTTTAAAACCGGTTCAGTCAGATGTAGTATGTGCCACATTATATTCTGGCCAAATTTCAGCATTATAGACCTACATTTGGTACTAGTTTCGTGTAATTTACATGTATTTTTGACCATTTTTACAGCAATATATGGGTGAAATAATTTATTTTCAGATATGTAATGCTCCAAATGGGCCTAATATATCCTCAATTATTGTTAAAACATATGCAAAATTAAAGAAGAGCTTCAGATTGGTTGTATAAGGATATACCTGATATTTCCTAATTTGAGGGGGGCTGAGCCTGGCCCCAAACCCCGGAAAATTGAAATGTTTAATTGGTTTCCTGAGTAAGTCAAGCCAATACAATATCAATGTCTGATATGAACTGAGTTTCCTGTGAAAATCTGAGCCAGATTGATGAAGTTTAAGTGGCATTTTGGACTGATGTGCCATATGATCACCCCCTCGATACCTGCACTTCCAATACATGTATTTTGGACCATTTATGTATTTCTTAAGGAATATTCTTGTGGAATCTCATTTAGTGGTGCCAGCTCTAGCAAACAATATGGTTTTCAGCCTTAGATTTGTCTTACTTTGCCAAATTTAAGTATATCTTAATGCAGCCCCACAGAAGCGAATTTGGGGCCATCTGAAGCCAATATTGCCAATTATAAGTACTGTTATATCAGATGTAATATTAAAACCGGTTCAGTCAGATTTAGTATGTGTCACCTTATATTCTGGCCAAATTTCAGCATTATGGACCAACATTTGGTACTGGTTTGGTGTAATTTACATGTATTTTTGACCATTTTTACAGCAATATATGCGTGAAATAATTTATTTTCAGATATGTAATGCTCCAAATGGGCCTAATATATCCTCAATTATTGTTAAAACATATGCAAAATTAAAGAAGAGCTTCAGATTGGTTGTATAAGGATATACCTGATATTTCCTAATTTGAGGGGGGCTGAGCCTGGCCCCAAACCCCGGAAAATTGAAATTTTTAATTGGTTTCCTGAGTAAGTCAAGCCAATACAATATCAATGTCTGATATGAACTGAGTTTCCTGTGAAAATCTGAGACAGATTGATGAAGTTTAAGTGGGGTTTTGGACTGATGTGCCATATGATTACCCCCTCCATACCTGCACTTCCACTACATGTATTTTGGACCAGTTATGTATTTCTTAAGGAATATTCTTGTGGAATCTCATTTAGTGGCGCCAGCTCTAGCAAACAATATGGTTTTCAGCCTTAGATTTGTCTTACTTTGCCAAATTTAAGTATATCTTAACGCAGCCCCACAGAAGCGAATTTGGGGCCATCTGAAGCCAATATTGCCAAATTATAAGTACTGTTATATCAGATGTAATTTTAAAACCGGTTCAGTCAGATGTAGTATGTGCCACCTTATATTCTGGCCAAATTTCAGCATTATGGACCAACATTTGGTACTGGTTTGGTGTAATTTACATGTATTTTTGACCATTTTTACAGCAATATATGCGTGAAATAATTTATTTTCAGATATGTAATGCTCCAAATGGGCCTAATATATCCTCAATTATTGTTAAAACATATGCAAAATTAAAGAAGAGCTTCAGATTGGTTGTATAAGGATATACCTGATATTTCCTAATTTGAGGGGGGCTGAGCCTGGCCCCAAAACCCGGAAAATTGTAATTTTTAATTGGTTTCCTGAGTAAGTCAAGCCAATACAATATCAATGTCTGATATGAACTGAGTTTCCTGTAAAAATCTGAGCCAGATTGATGAAGTTTAAGTGGGGTTTTGGACCGATGTGCCATATGATCACCCCCTCCATACCTGCACTTCCACTACATGTATTTTGGACCAGTTATGTATTTCTTAAGGAATATTCTTGTGGAATCTCATTTAGTGGTGCAGCTCTAGCAAACAATATGATGGTTTTCAGCCTTAGATTTGTCTTACTTTGCCAAATTTAAGTATATCTTAACGCAGCCCCACAGAAGCGAATTTGGGGCCATCTGAAGCCAATATTGCCAAATTATAAGTACTGTTATATCAGATGTAATTTTAAAACCGGTTCAGTCAGATACTACGTAGTATCTGCCGCCTTATATTCTGGCCAAATTTCAGCATTATAGACCCTAATTTGGTCCTTGTTAGGTGTAATTTACATGTATTTTTGACCATTTTTACAGCAATATATGCGTGAAATAATTTATTTTCAGAGATGTAATGCTCCAAATGGGCCTAATATATCCTCAATTATTGTTAAAACATATGCAAAATTAAAGAAGAGCTTCAGATTGGTTGTATAAGGATATACCTGATATTTCCTAATTTGAGGGGGGCTGAGCCTGGCCCCAAACCCCGGAAAATTGAAATTTTTAATTGGTTTCCTGAGTAAGTCAAGCCAATACAATATCAATGTCTGATATGAACTGAGTTTCCTGTGAAAATCTGAGCCAGATTGATGAAGTTTAAGTGGGGTTTTGGACTGATGTGCCATTTGATCACCCCCTCGATACCTGCACTTCCAATACATGTATTTTGGACCAGTTATGTATTTCTTAAGGAATATTCTTGTGGAATCTCATTTAGTGGCGCCAGCTCTAGCAAACAATATGGTTTTCAGCCTTAGATTTGTCTTACTTTGCCAAATTTAAGTATATCTTAACGCAGCCCCACAGAAGCGAATTTGGGGCCATCTGAAGCCAATATTGCCAAATTATAAGTACTGTTATATCAGATGTAATTTTAAAACCGGTTCAGTCAGATGTAGTATGTGCCACCTTATATTCTGGCCAAATTTCAGCATTATGGACCAACATTTGGTACTGGTTTGGTGTAATTTACATGTATTTTTGACCATTTTTACAGCAATATATGCGTGAAATAATTTATTTTCAGATATGTAATGCTCCAAATGGGCCTAATATATCCTCAATTATTGTTAAAACATATGCAAAATTAAAGAAGAGCTTCAGATTGGTTGTATAAGGATATACCTGATATTTCCTAATTTGAGGGGGGCTGAGCCTGGCCCCAAAACCCGGAAAATTGTAATTTTTAATTGGTTTCCTGAGTAAGTCAAGCCAATACAATATCAATGTCTGATATGAACTGAGTTTCCTGTAAAAATCTGAGCCAGATTGATGAAGTTTAAGTGGGGTTTTGGACTGATGTGCCATATGATCACCCCCTCCATACCTGCACTTCCAATACATGTATTTTGGACCATTTATGTATTTCTTAAGGAATATTCTTGTGGAATCTCATTTAGTGGCGCCAGCTCTAGCAAACAATATGTTTTTCAGCCTTAGATTGGTCTTACTTTGCCAAATTTAAGTATATCTTAATGCAGCCCCACAGAAGCGAATTTGGGGCCATCTGAAGCCAATATTGCCAAATTATAAGTACTGTTATATCAGATGTAATTTTAAAACCGGTTCAGTCAGATACTACGTAGTATCTGCCGCCTTATATTCTGGCCAAATTTCAGCATTATAGACCCTAATTTGGTCCTTGTTAGGTGTAATTTACATGTATTTTTGACCATTTTTACAGCAATATATGGGTGAAATAATTTATTTTCAGAGATGTAATGCTCCAAATGGGCCTAATATATCCTCAATTATTGTTAAAACATATGCAAAATTAAAGAAGAGCTTCAGATTGGTTGTATAAGGATATACCTGATATTTCCTAATTTGAGGGGGGCTGAGCCTGGCCCCAAACCCCGGAAAATTGAAATTTTTAATTGGTTTCCTGAGTAAGTCAAGCCAATACAATATCAATGTCTGATATGAACTGAGTTTCCTGTGAAAATCTGAGCCAGATTGATGAAGTTTAAGTGGGGTTTTGGACTGATGTGCCATTTGATCACCCCCTCGATACCTGCACTTCCAATACATGTATTTTGGACCAGTTATGTATTTCTTAAGGAATATTCTTGTGGAATCTCATTTAGTGGTGCCAGCTCTAGCAAACAATATGGTTTTCAGCCTTAGATTTGTCTTAATTTGCCAAATTTAAGTATATCTTAACGCAGCCCCACAGAAGCGAATTTGGGGCCATCTGAAGCCAATATTGCCAAATTATAAGTACTGTTATATCAGATGTAATTTTAAAACCGGTTCAGTCAGATGTAGTATGTGCCACCTTATATTCTGGCCAAATTTCAGCATTATGGACCAACATTTGGTACTGGTTTGCTGTAATTTACATGTATTTTTGACCATTTTTACAGCAATATATGCGTGAAATAATTTATTTTCAGATATGTAATGCTCCAAATGGGCCTAATATATCCTCAATTATTGTTAAAACATATGCAAAATTAAAGAAGAGCTTCAGATTGGTTGTATAAGGATATACCTGATATTTCCTAATTTGAGGGGGGCTGAGCCTGGCCCCAAAACCCGGAAAATTGTAATTTTTAATTGGTTTCCTGAGTAAGTCAAGCCAATACAATATCAATGTCTGATATGAACTGAGTTTCCTGTAAAAATCTGAGCCAGATTGATGAAGTTTAAGTGGGGTTTTGGACTGATGTGCCATATGATCACCCCCTCCATACCTGCACTTCCAATACATGTATTTTGGACCATTTATGTATTTCTTAAGGAATATTCTTGTGGAATCTCATTTAGTGGTGCCAGCTCTAGCAAACAATATGATGGTTTTCAGCCTTAGATTTGTCTTACTTTGCCAAATTTAAGTATATCTTAACGCAGCCCCACAGAAGCGAATTTGGGGCCATCTGAAGCCAATATTGCCAAATTATAAGTACTGTTATATCAGATGTAATTTTAAAACCGGTTAAGTCAGATTTAGTATGTGTCACCTTATATTCTGGCCAAATTTCAGCATTATAGACCAACATTTGGTCCTGCTTTGGTGTAATTTACATGTATTTTTGACCATTTTTACAGCAATATATGGGTGAAATAATTTATTTTCAGATATGTAATGCTCCAAATGGGCCTAATATATCCTCAATTATTGTTAAAACATATTCAAAATTAAAGAAGAGCTTCAGATTGGTTGTATAAGGATATACCTGATATTTCCTAATTTGAGGGGGGCTGAGCCTGGCCCCAAACCCCGGAAAATTGAAATTTTTAATTGGTTTCCTGAGTAAGTCAAGCCAATACAATATCAATGTCTGATATGAACTGAGTTTCCTGTGAAAATCTGAGCCAGATTGATGAAGTTTAAGTGGGGTTTTGGACTGATGTGCCATATGATCACCCCCTCCATACCTGCACTTCCAATACATGTATTTTGGACCAGTTATGTATTTCTTAAGGAATATTCTTGTGGAATCTCATTTAGTGGCGCCAGCTCTAGCAAACAATATGGTTTTCAGCCTTAGATTTGTCTTACTTTGCCAAATTTAAGTATATCTTAACGCAGCCCCACAGAAGCGAATTTGGGGCCATCTGAAGCCAATATTGCCAAATTATAAGTACTGTTATATCAGATGTAATTTTAAAACCGGTTCAGTCAGATGTAGTATGTGCCACCTTATATTCTGGCCAAATTTCAGCATTATAGACCAACATTTGGTACTAGTTTCGTGTAATTTACATGTATTTTTGACCATTTTTACAGCAATATATGGGTGAAATAATTTATTTTCAGATATGTAATGCTCCAAATGGGCCTAATATATCCTCAATTATTGTTAAAACATATGCAAAATTAAAGAAGAGCTTCAGATTGGTTGTATAAGGATATACCTGATATTTCCTAATTTGAGGGGGGCTGAGCCTGGCCCCAAACCCCGGAAAATTGAAATGTTTAATTGGTTTCCTGAGTAAGTCAAGCCAATACAATATCAATGTATGATATGAACTGAGTTTCCTGTGAAAATCTGAGCCAGATTGATGAAGTTTAAGTGGCATTTTGGACTGATGTGCCATATGATCACCCCCCTCGATACCTGCACTTCCAATACATGTATTTTGGACCATTTATGTATTTCTTAAGGAATATTCTTGTGGAATCTCATTTAGTGGTGCCAGCTCTAGCAAACAATATGGTTTTCAGCCTTAGATTTGTCTTACTTTGCCAAATTTAAGTATATCTTAATGCAGCCCCACAGAAGCGAATTTGGGGCCATCTGAAGCCAATATTGCCAATTATAAGTACTGTTATATCAGATGTAATTTTAAAACCGGTTCAGTCAGATTTAGTATGTGTCACCTTATATTCTGGCCAAATTTCAGCATTATGGACCAACATTTGGTACTGGTTTGGTGTAATTTACATGTATTTTTGACCATTTTTACAGCAATATATGCGTGAAATAATTTATTTTCAGATATGTAATGCTCCAAATGGGCCTAATATATCCTCAATTATTGTTAAAACATATGCAAAATTAAAGAAGAGCTTCAGATTGGTTGTATAAGGATATACCTGATATTTCCTAATTTGAGGGGGGCTGAGCCTGGCCCCAAAACCCGGAAAATTGTAATTTTTAATTGGTTTCCTGAGTAAGTCAAGCCAATACAATATCAATGTCTGATATGAACTGAGTTTCCTGTAAAAATCTGAGCCAGATTGATGAAGTTTAAGTGGGGTTTTGGACTGATGTGCCATATGATCACCCCCTCCATACCTGCACTTCCAATACATGTATTTTGGACCATTTATGTATTTCTTAAGGAATATTCTTGTGGAATCTCATTTAGTGGCGCCAGCTCTAGCAAACAATATGTTTTTCAGCCTTAGATTGGTCTTACTTTGCCAAATTTAAGTATATCTTAATGCAGCCCCACAGAAGCGAATTTGGGGCCATCTGAAGCCAATATTGCCAAATTATAAGTACTGTTATATCAGATGTAATTTTAAAACCGGTTCAGTCAGATTTAGTATGTGCCACCTTATATTCTGGCCAAATTTCAGCATTATAGACCAACATTTGGTCCTGGTTTGGTGTAATTTACATGTATTTTTGACCATTTTTACAGCAATATATGGGTGAAATAATTTATTTTCAGAGATGTAATGCTCCAAATGGGCCTAATATATCCTCAATTATTGTTAAAACATATGCAAAATTAAAGAAGAGCTTCAGATTGGTTGTATAAGGATATACCTGATATTTCCTAATTTGAGGGGGGCTGAGCCTGGCCCCAAACCCCGGAAAATTGAAATTTTTAATTGGTTTCCTGAGTAAGTCAAGCCAATACAATATCAATGTCTGATATGAACTGAGTTTCCTGTGAAAATCTGAGACAGATTGATGAAGTTTAAGTGGGGTTTTGGACTGATGTGCCATATGATTACCCCCTCCATACCTGCACTTCCACTACATGTATTTTGGACCAGTTATGTATTTCTTAAGGAATATTCTTGTGGAATCTCATTTAGTGGCGCCAGCTCTAGCAAACAATATGATGGTTTTCAGCCTTAGATTTATCTTACTTTGCCAAATTTAAGTATATCTTAACGCAGCCCCACAGAAGCGAATTTGGGGCCATCTGAAGCCAATATTGCCAAATTATAAGTACTGTTATATCAGATGTAATTTTAAAACCGGTTAAGTCAGATTTAGTATGTGTCACCTTATATTCTGGCCAAATTTCAGCATTATAGACCAACATTTGGTCCTGCTTTGGTGTAATTTACATGTATTTTTGACCATTTTTACAGCAATATATGGGTGAAATGATTTATTTTCAGAGATGTAATGCTCCAAATGGGCCTAATATATCCTCAATTATTGTTAAAACATATGCAAAATTAAAGAAGAGCTTCAGATTGGTTGTATAAGGATATACCTGATATTTCCTAATTTGAGGGGGGCTGAGCCTGGCCCCAAACCCCGGAAAATTGAAATTTTTAATTGGTTTCCTGAGTAAGTCAAGCCAATACAATATCAATGTCTGATATGAACTGAGTTTCCTGTGAAAATCTGAGACAGATTGATGAAGTTTAAGTGGGGTTTTGGACTGATGTGCCATATGATCACCCCCTCGATACCTGCACTTCCAATACATGTATTTTGGACCAGTTATGTATTTCTTAAGGAATATTCTTGTGGAATCTCATTTAGTGGCGCCAGCTCTAGCAAACAATATGGTTTTCAGCCTTAGATTTGTCTTACTTTGACAAATTTAAGTATATCTTAACGCAGCCCCACAGAAGCGAATTTGGGGCCATCTGAAGCCAATATTGCCAAATTATAAGTACTGTTATATCAGATGTAATTTTAAAACCGGTTCAGTCAGATACTACGTAGTATCTGCCGCCTTATATTCTGGCCAAATTTCAGCATTATAGACCCTAATTTGGTCCTTGTTAGGTGTAATTTACATGTATTTTTGACCATTTTTACAGCAATATATGGGTGAAATAATTTATTTTCAGAGATGTAATGCTCCAAATGGGCCTAATATATCCTCAATTATTGTTAAAACATATGCAAAATTAAAGAAGAGCTTCAGATTGGTTGTATAAGGATATACCTGATATTTCCTAATTTGAGGGGGGCTGAGCCTGGCCCCAAACCCCGGAAAATTGAAATTTTTAATTGGTTTCCTGAGTAAGTCAAGCCAATACAATATCAATGTCTGATATGAACTGAGTTTCCTGTGAAAATCTGAGCCAGATTGATGAAGTTTAAGTGGGGTTTTGGACTGATGTGCCATATGATTACCCCCTCGATACCTGCACTTCCAATACATGTATTTTGGACCAGTTATGTATTTCTTAAGGAATATTCTTGTGGAATCTCATTTAGTGCCGCCAGCTCTAGCAAACAATATGGTTTTCAGCCTTAGATTTGTCTTACTTTGCCAAATTTAAGTATATCTTAACGCAGCCCCACAGAAGCGAATTTGGGGCCATCTGAAGCCAATATTGCCAAATTATAAGTACTGTTATATCAGATGTAATTTTAAAACCGGTTCAGTCAGATGTAGTATGTGCCACCTTATATTCTGGCCAAATTTCAGCATTATAGACCCCAATTTTGTCCTGGTTTGGTGTAATTTACATGTATTTTTGACCATTTTTACAGCAATATATGGGTGAAATAATTTATTTTCAGATATGTAATGCTCCAAATGGGCCTAATATATCCTCAATTATTGTTAAAACATATTCAAAATTAAAGAAGAGCTTCAGATTGGTTGTATAAGGATATACCTGATATTTCCTAATTTGAGGGGGGCTGAGCCTGGCCCCAAACCCCGGAAAATTGAAATTTTTAATTGGTTTCCTGAGTAAGTCAAGCCAATACAATATCAATGTCTGATATGAACTGAGTTTCCTGTGAAAATCTGAGCCAGATTGATGAAGTTTAAGTGGGGTTTTGGACTGATGTGCCATATGATCACCCCCTCCATACCTGCACTTCCAATACATGTATTTTGGACCAGTTATGTATTTCTTAAGGAATATTCTTGTGGAATCTCATTTAGTGGCGCCAGCTCTAGCAAACAATATGGTTTTCAGCCTTAGATTTGTCTTACTTTGCCAAATTTAAGTATATCTTAGCGCAGCCCCACAGAAGCGAATTTGGGGCCATCTGAAGCCAATATTGCCAAATTATAAGTACTGTTATATCAGATGTAATTTTAAAACCGGTTCAGTCAGATGTAGTATGTGCCACATTATATTCTGGCCAAATTTCAGCATTATAGACCTACATTTGGTACTAGTTTCGTGTAATTTACATGTATTTTTGACCATTTTTACAGCAATATATGGGTGAAATAATTTATTTTCAGATATGTAATGCTCCAAATGGGCCTAATATATCCTCAATTATTGTTAAAACATATGCAAAATTAAAGAAGAGCTTCAGATTGGTTGTATAAGGATATACCTGATATTTCCTAATTTGAGGGGGGCTGAGCCTGGCCCCAAACCCCGGAAAATTGAAATGTTTAATTGGTTTCCTGAGTAAGTCAAGCCAATACAATATCAATGTCTGATATGAACTGAGTTTCCTGTGAAAATCTGAGCCAGATTGATGAAGTTTAAGTGGCATTTTGGACTGATGTGCCATATGATCACCCCCTCGATACCTGCACTTCCAATACATGTATTTTGGACCATTTATGTATTTCTTAAGGAATATTCTTGTGGAATCTCATTTAGTGGTGCCAGCTCTAGCAAACAATATGGTTTTCAGCCTTAGATTTGTCTTACTTTGCCAAATTTAAGTATATCTTAATGCAGCCCCACAGAAGCGAATTTGGGGCCATCTGAAGCCAATATTGCCAATTATAAGTACTGTTATATCAGATGTAATATTAAAACCGGTTCAGTCAGATTTAGTATGTGTCACCTTATATTCTGGCCAAATTTCAGCATTATGGACCAACATTTGGTACTGGTTTGGTGTAATTTACATGTATTTTTGACCATTTTTACAGCAATATATGCGTGAAATAATTTATTTTCAGATATGTAATGCTCCAAATGGGCCTAATATATCCTCAATTATTGTTAAAACATATGCAAAATTAAAGAAGAGCTTCAGATTGGTTGTATAAGGATATACCTGATATTTCCTAATTTGAGGGGGGCTGAGCCTGGCCCCAAAACCCGGAAAATTGTAATTTTTAATTGGTTTCCTGAGTAAGTCAAGCCAATACAATATCAATGTCTGATATGAACTGAGTTTCCTGTAAAAATCTGAGCCAGATTGATGAAGTTTAAGTGGGGTTTTGGACTGATGTGCCATATGATCACCCCCTCCATACCTGCACTTCCAGTACATGTATTTTGGACCATTTATGTATTTCTTAAGGAATATTCTTGTGGAATCTCATTTAGTGGCGCCAGCTCTAGCAAACAATATGTTTTTCAGCCTTAGATTGGTCTTACTTTACCAAATTTAAGTATATCTTAATGCAGCCCCACAGAAGCGAATTTGGGGCCATCTGAAGCCAATATTGCCAAATTATAAGTACTGTTATATCAGATGTAATTTTAAAACCGGTTCAGTCAGATTTAGTATCTGCCACCTTATATTCTGGCCAAATTTCAGCATTATAGACCAACATTTGGTCCTGGTTTGGTGTAATTTCCATGTATTTTTGACCATTTTTACAGCAATGTATGGGTGAAATAATTTATTTTCAGAGATGTAATGCTCCAAATGGGCCTAATATATCCTCAATTATTGTTAAAACATATGCAAAATTAAAGAAGAGCTTCAGATTGGTTGTATAAGGATATACCTGATATTTCCTAATTTGAGGGGGGCTGAGCCTGGCCCCAAACCCCGGAAAATTGAAATTTTTAATTGGTTTCCTGAGTAAGTCAAGCCAATACAATATCAATGTCTGATATGAACTGAGTTTCCTGTGAAAATCTGAGACAGATTGATGAAGTTTAAGTGGGGTTTTGGACTGATGTGCCATATGATTACCCCCTCCATACCTGCACTTCCACTACATGTATTTTGGACCAGTTATGTATTTCTTAAGGAATATTCTTGTGGAATCTCATTTAGTGGCGCCAGCTCTAGCAAACAATATGGTTTTCAGCCTTAGATTTGTCTTACTTTGCCAAATTTAAGTATATCTTAACGCAGCCCCACAGAAGCGAATTTGGGGCCATCTGAAGCCAATATTGCCAAATTATAAGTACTGTTATATCAGATGTAATTTTAAAACCGGTTCAGTCAGATGTAGTATGTGCCACCTTATATTCTGGCCAAATTTCAGCATTATAGACCCTAATTTGGTCCTGGTTTGGTGTAATTTACATGTATTTTTGACCATTTTTACAGCAATATATGGGTGAAATAATTTATTTTCAGATATGTAATGCTCCAAATGGGCCTAATATATCCTCAATTATTGTTAAAACATATGCAAAATTAAAGAAGAGCTTCAGATTGGTTGTATAAGGATATACCTGATATTTCCTAATTTGAGGGGGGCTGAGCCTGGCCCCAAACCCCGGACAATTGAAATTTTTAATTGGTTTCCTGAGTAAGTCAAGCCAATACAATATCAATGTCTGATATGAACTGAGTTTCCTGTGAAAATCTGAGCCAGATTGATGAAGTTTAAGTGGGGTTTTGGACTGATGTGCCATATGATCACCCCCTCGATACCTGCACTTCCAATACATGTATTTTGGACCAGTTATGTATTTCTTAAGGAATATTCTTGTTGAATCTCATTTAGTGCCGCCAGCTCTAGCAAACAATATGTTTTTCAGCCTTAGATTGGTCTTACTTTGCCAAATTTAAGTATATCTTAATGCAGCCCCACAGAAGCGAATTTGGGGCCATCTGAAGCCAATATTGCCAAATTATAAGTACTGTTACATCAGATGTAATTTTAAAACCGGTTCAGTCAGATGTAGTATGTGCCACCTTATATTCTGGCCAAATTTCAGCATTATAGACCAACATTTGGTCCTGGTTTGGTGTAATTTACATGTATTTTTGACCATTTTTACAGCAATATATGGGTGAAATAATTTATTTTCAGAGATGTAATGCTCCAAATGGGCCTAATATATCCTCAATTATTGTTAAAACATATGCAAAATTAAAGAAGAGCTTCAGATTGGTTGTATAAGGATATACCTGATATTTCCTAATTTGAGGGGGGCTGAGGCTAGCCCCAAACCCCGGAAAATTGAAATTTTTAATTGGTTTCCTGAGTAAGTCAAGCCAATACAATATCAATGTCTGATATGAATTGAGTTTCCTGTGAAAATCTGAGCCAGATTGATGAAGTTTAAGTGGGGTTTTGGACTGATGTGCCATATGATCACCCCCTCGATACCTGCACTTCCAATACATGTATTTTGGACCAGTTATGTATTTCTTAAGGAATATTCTTGTGGAATCTCATTTAGTGGCGCCAGCTCTAGCAAACAATATGGTTTTCAGCCTTAGATTTGTCTTACTTTGCCAAATTTAAGTATATCTTAATGCTGCCCCACAGAAGCGAATTTGGGGCCATCTGAAGCCAATATTGCCAATTATAAGTACTGTTATATCAGATGTAATTTTAAAACCGGTTCAGTCAGATTTAGTATGGGTCACCTTATATTCTGGCCAAATTTCAGCATTATGGACCAACATTTGGTACTGGTTTGGTGTAATTTACATGTATTTTTGACCATTTTTACAGCAATATATGCGTGAAATAATTTATTTTCAGATATGTAATGCTCCAAATGGGCCTAATATATCCTCAATTATTGTTAAAACATATGCAAAATTAAAGAAGAGCTTCAGATTGGTTGTATAAGGATATACCTGATATTTCCTAATTTGAGGGGGGCTGAGCCTGGCCCCAAACCCCGGAAAATTGAAATTTTTAATTGGTTTCCTGAGTAAGTCAAGCCAATACAATATCAATGTCTGATATGAACTGAGTTTCCTGTGAAAATCTGAGCCAGATTGATGAAGTTTAAGTGGGGTTTTGGACTGATGTGCCATATGATCACCCCCTCGATACCTGCACTTCCAATACATGTATTTTGGACCAGTTATGTATTTCTTAAGGAATATTCTTGTGGAATCTCATTTAGTGGCGCCAGCTCTAGCAAACAATATGGTTTTCAGCCTTAGATTTGTCTTACTTTGCCAAATTTAAGTATATCTTAACGCAGCCCCACAGAAGCGAATTTGGGGCCATCTGAAGCCAATATTGCCAAATTATAAGTACTGTTATATCAGATGTAATTTTAAAACCGGTTCAGTCAGATGTAGTATGTGCCACCTTATATTCTGGCCAAATGTCAGCATTATAGACCCTAATTTGGTCGTGGTTTGGTGTAATTTACATGTATTTTTGACCATTTTTACAGCAATATATGGGTGAAATAATTTATTTTCAGATATGTAATGCTCCAAATGGGCCTAATATATCCTCAATTATTGTTAAAACATATGCAAAATTAAAGAAGAGCTTCAGATTGGTTGTATAAGGATATACCTGATATTTCCTAATTTGAGGGGGGCTGAGCCTGGCCCCAAACCCCGGAAAATTGAAATTTTTAATTGGTTTCCTGAGTAAGTCAAGCCAATACAATATCAATGTCTGATATGAACTGAGTTTCCTGTGAAAATCTGAGCCAGATTGATGAAGTTTAAGTGGGGTTTTGGACTGATGTGCCATATGATTACCCCCTCGATACCTGCACTTCCACTACATGTATTTTGGACCAGTTATGTATTTCTTAAGGAATATTCTTGTGGAATCTCATTTAGTGCCGCCAGCTCTAGCAAACAATATGGTTTTCAGCCTTAGATTTGTCTTACTTTGCCAAATTTAAGTATATCTTAACGCAGCCCCACAGAAGCGAATTTGGGGCCATCTGAAGCCAATATTGCCAAATTATAAGTACTGTTATATCAGATGTAATTTTAAAACCGGTTCAGTCAGATGTAGTATGTGCCACCTTATATTCTGGCCAAATTTCAGCATTATAGACCCTAATTTGGTCCTGGTTTGGTGTAATTTACATGTATTTTTGACCATTTTTACAGCAATATATGGGTGAAATAATTTATTTTCAGATATGTAATGCTCCAAATGGGCCTAATATATCCTCAATTATTGTTAAAACATATGCAAAATTAAAGAAGAGCTTCAGATTGGTTGTATAAGGATATACCTGATATTTCCTAATTTGAGGGGGGCTGAGCCTGGCCCCAAACCCCGGAAAATTGAAATTTTTAATTGGTTTCCTGAGTAAGTCAAGCCAATACAATATCAATGTCTGATATGAACTGAGTTTCCTGTGAAAATCTGAGCCAGATTGATGAAGTTTAAGTGGGGTTTTGGACTGATGTGCCATATGATCACCCCCTCGATACCTGCACTTCCAATACATGTATTTTGGACCAGTTATGTATTTCTTAAGGAATATTCTTGTGGAATCTCATTTAGTGGCGCCAGCTCTAGCAAACAATATGATTTTCAGCCTTAGATTTGTCTTACTTTGCCAAATTTAAGTATATCTTAACGCAGCCCCACAGAAGCGAATTTGGGGCCATCTGAAGCCAATATTGCCAAATTATAAGTACTGTTATATCAGATGTAATTTTAAAACCGGTTCAGTCAGATTTAGTATGTGTCACCTTATATTCTGGCCAAATTTCAGCATTATAGACCAACATTTGGTCCTGGTTTGGTGTAATTTACATGTATTTTTGACCATTTTTACAGCAATATATGGGTGAAATAATTTATTTTCAGAGATGTAATGCTCCAAATGGGCCTAATATATCCTCAATTATTGTTAAAACATATGCAAAATTAAAGAAGAGCTTCAGATTGGTTGTATAAGGATATACCTGATATTTCCTAATTTGAGGGGGGCTGAGCCTGGCCCCAAACCCCGGAAAATTGAAATTTTTAATTGGTTTCCTGAGTAAGTCAAGCCAATACAATATCAATGTCTGATATGAACTGAGTTTCCTGTGAAAATCTGAGCCAGATTGATGAAGTTTAAGTGGGGTTTTGGACTGATGTGCCATATGATCACCCCCTCGATACCTGCACTTCCAATACATGTATTTTGGACCAGTTATGTATTTCTTAAGGAATATTCTTGTGGAATCTCATTTAGTGGCGCCAGCTCTAGCAAACAATATGGTTTTCAGCCTTAGATTGGTCTTACTTTGCCAAATTTAAGTATATCTTAATGCAGCCCCACAGAAGCGAATTTGGGGCCATCTGAAGCCAATATTGCCAAATTATAAGTACTGTTATATCAGATGTAATTTTAAAACCGGTTCAGTCAGATGTAGTATGTGCCACCTTATATTCTGGCCAAATGTCAGCATTATAGACCCTAATTTGGTCCTGGTTTGGTGTAATTTACATGTATTTTTGACCATTTTTACAGCAATATATGGGTGAAATAATTTATTTTCAGAGATGTAATGCTCCAAATGGGCCTAATATATCCTCAATTATTGTTAAAACATATGCAAAATTAAAGAAGAGCTTCAGATTGGTTGTATAAGGATATACCTGATATTTCCTAATTTGAGGGGGACTGAGCCTGGCCCCAAACCCCGGAAAATTGAAATTTTTAATTGGTTTCCTGAGTAAGTCAAGCCAATACAATATCAATGTCTGATATGAACTGAGTTTCCTGTGAAAATCTGAGCCAGATTGATGAAGTTTAAGTGGGGTTTTGGACTGATGTGCCATATGATTACCCCCTCGATACCTGCACTTCCACTACATGTATTTTGGACCAGTTATGTATTTCTTAAGGAATATTCTTGTGGAATCTCATTTAGTGCCGCCAGCTCTAGCAAACAATATGGTTTTCAGCCTTAGATTTGTCTTACTTTGCCAAATTTAAGTATATCTTAACGCAGCCCCACAGAAGCGAATTTGGGGCCATCTGAAGCCAATATTGCCAAATTATAAGTACTGTTATATCAGATGTAATTTTAAAACCGGTTCAGTCAGATGTAGTATGTGCCACCTTATATTCTGGCCAAATTTCAGCATTATAGACCCTAATTTGGTCCTGGTTTGGTGTAATTTACATGTATTTTTGACCATTTTTACAGCAATATATGGGTGAAATAATTTATTTTCAGATATGTAATGCTCCAAATGGGCCTAATATATCCTCAATTATTGTTAAAACATATGCAAAATTAAAGAAGAGCTTCAGATTGGTTGTATAAGGATATACCTGATATTTCCTAATTTGAGGGGGGCTGAGCCTGGCCCCGAACCCCGGAAAATTGAAATTTTTAATTGGTTTCCTGAGTAAGTCAAGCCAATACAATATCAATGTCTGATATGAACTGAGTTTCCTGTGAAAATCTGAGCCAGATTGATGAAGTTTAAGTGGGGTTTTGGACTGATGTGCCATATGATCAACCCCTCGATACCTGCACTTCCAATACATGTATTTTGGACCAGTTATGTATTTCTTAAGGAATATTCTTGTGGAATCTCATTTAGTGGCGCCAGCTCTAGCAAACAATATGGTTTTCAGCCATAGATTCGTCTTACTTTGCCAAATTTAAGTATATCTTAATGCAGCCCCACAGAAGCGAATTTGGGGCCATCTGAAGCCAATATTGCCAAATTATAAGTACTGTTATATCAGATGTAATTTTAAAACCGGTTCAGTCAGATTTAGTATGTGCCACCTTATATTCTGGCCAAATTTCAGCATTATAGACCAACATTTGGTACTAGTTTGGTGTAATTTACATGTATTTTTGACCATTTTTACAGCAATATATGGGTGAAATAATTTATTTTCAGAGATGTAATGCTCCAAATGGGCCTAATATATCCTCAATTATTGTTAAAACATATTCAAAATTAAAGAAGAGCTTCAGATTGGTTGTATAAGGATATACCTGATATTTCCTAATTTGAGGGGGGCTGAGCCTGGCCCCAAACCCCGGAAAATTGAAATTTTTAATTGGTTTCCTGAGTAAGTCAAGCCAATACAATATCAATGTCTGATATGAACTGAGTTTCCTGTGAAAATCTGAGCCAGATTGATGAAGTTTAAGTGGGGTTTTGGACTGATGTGCCATATGATCACCCCCTCGATACCTGCACTTCCAATACATGTATTTTGGACCAGTTATGTATTTCTTAAGGAATATTCTTGTGGAATCTCATTTAGTGGCGCCAGCTCTAGCAAACAATATGGTTTTCAGCCTTAGATTTGTCTTACTTTGCCAAATTTAAGTATATCTTAACGCAGCCCCACAGAAGCGAATTTGGGGCCATCTGAAGCCAATATTGCCAAATTATAAGTACTGTTATATCAGATGTAATTTTAAAACCGGTTCAGTCAGATATAGTATGTGCCACCTTATATTCTGGCCAAATGTCAGCATTATAGACCCTAATTTGGTCCTGGTTTGGTGTAATTTACATGTATTTTTGACCATTTTTACAGCAATATATGGGTGAAATAATTTATTTTCAGATATGTAATGCTCCAAATGGGCCTAATATATCCTCAATTATTGTTAAAATATATGCAAAATTAAAGAAGAGCTTCAGATTGGTTGTATAAGGATATACCTGATATTTCCTAATTTGAGGGGGGCTGAGCCTGGCCCCAAACCCCGGAAAATTGAAATTTTTAATTGGTTTCCTGAGTAAGTCAAGCCAATACAATATCAATGTCTGATATGAACTGAGTTTCCTGTGAAAATCTGAGCCAGATTGATGAAGTTTAAGTGGGGTTTTGGACTGATGTGCCATATGATCAACCCCTCGATACCTGCACTTCCAATACATGTATTTTGGACCAGTTATGTATTTCTTAAGGAATATTCTTGTGGAATCTCATTTAGTGGCGCCAGCTCTAGCAAACAATATGGTTTTCAGCCTTAGATTCGTCTTACTTTGCCAAATTTAAGTATATCTTAATGCAGCCCCACAGAAGCGAATTTGGGGCCATCTGAAGCCAATATTGCCAAATTATAAGTACTGTTATATCAGATGTAATTTTAAAACCGGTTCAGTCAGATTTAGTATGTGCCACCTTATATTCTGGCCAAATTTCAGCATTATAGACCAACATTTGGTACTAGTTTGGTGTAATTTACATGTATTTTTGACCATTTTTACATCAATATATGGGTGAAATAATTTATTTTCAGAGATGTAATGCTCCAAATGGGCCTAATATATCCTCAATTATTGTTAAAACATATTCAAAATTAAAGAAGAGCTTCAGATTGGTTGTATAAGGATATACCTGATATTTCCTAATTTGAGGGGGGCTGAGCCTGGCCCCAAACCCCGGAAAATTGAAATTTTTAATTGGTTTCCTGAGTAAGTCAAGCCAATACAATATCAATGTCTGATATGAACTGAGTTTCCTGTGAAAATCTGAGCCAGATTGATGAAGTTTAAGTGGGGTTTTGGACTGATGTGCCATATGATCACCCCCTCGATACCTGCACTTCCAATACATGTATTTTGGACCAGTTATGTATTTCTTAAGGAATATTCTTGTGGAATCTCATTTAGTGGCGCCAGCTCTAGCAAACAATATGGTTTTCAGCCTTAGATTTGTCTTACTTTGCCAAATTTAAGTATATCTTAACGCAGCCCCAAAGAAGCGAATTTGGGGCCATCTGAAGCCAATATTGCCAAATTATAAGTACTGTTATATCAGATGTAATTTTAAAACCGGTTCAGTCAGATGTAGTATGTGCCACCTTATATTCTGGCCAAATGTCAGCATTATAGACCCTAATTTGGTCCTGGTTTGGTGTAATTTACATGTATTTTTGACCATTTTTACAGCAATATATGGGTGAAATAATTTATTTTCAGATATGTAATGCTCCAAATGGGCCTAATATATCCTCAATTATTGTTAAAACATATGCAAAATTAAAGAAGAGCTTCAGATTGGTTGTATAAGGATATACCTGATATTTCCTAATTTGAGGGGGGCTGAGCCTGGCCCCAAACCCCGGAAAATTGAAATTTTTAATTGGTTTCCTGAGTAAGTCAAGCCAATACAATATCAATGTCTGATATGAACTGAGTTTCCTGTGAAAATCTGAGCCAGATTGATGAAGTTTAAGTGGGGTTTTGGACTGATGTGCCATATGATTACCCCCTCCATACCTGCACTTCCACTACATGTATTTTGGACCAGTTATGTATTTCTTAAGGAATATTCTTGTGGAATCTCATTTAGTGCCGCCAGCTCTAGCAAACAATATGGTTTTCAGCCTTAGATTTGTCTTACTTTGCCAAATTTAAGTATATCTTAACGCAGCCCCACAGAAGCGAATTTGGGGCCATCTGAAGCCAATATTGCCAAATTATAAGTACTGTTATATCAGATGTAATTTTAAAACCGGTTCAGTCAGATGTAGTATGTGCCACCTTATATTCTGGCCAAATTTCAGCATTATAGACCCTAATTTGGTCCTGGTTTGGTGTAATTTACATGTATTTTTGACCATTTTTACAGCAATATATGGGTGAAATAATTTATTTTCAGATATGTAATGCTCCAAATGGGCCTAATATATCCTCAATTATTGTTAAAACATATGCAAAATTAAAGAAGAGCTTCAGATTGGTTGTATAAGGATATACCTGATATTTCCTAATTTGAGGGGGGCTGAGCCTGGCCCCAAACCCCGGAAAATTGAAATTTTTAATTGGTTTCCTGAGTAAGTCAAGCCAATACAATATCAATGTCTGATATGAACTGAGTTTCCTGTGAAAATCTGAGCCAGATTGATGAAGTTTAAGTGGGGTTTTGGACTGATGTGCCATATGATCAACCCCTCGATACCTGCACTTCCAATACATGTATTTTGGACCAGTTATGTATTTCTTAAGGAATATTCTTGTGGAATCTCATTTAGTGCCGCCAGCTCTAGCAAACAATATGGTTTTCAGCCTTAGATTCGTCTTACTTTGCCAAATTTAAGTATATCTTAATGCAGCCCCACAGAAGCGAATTTGGGGCCATCTGAAGCCAATATTGCCAAATTATAAGTACTGTTATATCAGATGTAATTTTAAAACCGGTTCAGTCAGATGTAGTATGTGCCACCTTATATTCTGGCCAAATTTCAGCATTATAGACCCTAATTTGGTCCTGGTTTGGTGTAATTTACATGTATTTTTGACCATTTTTACAGCAATATATGGGTGAAATAATTTATTTTCAGATATGTAATGCTCCAAATGGGCCTAATATATCCTCAATTATTGTTAAAACATATGCAAAATTAAAGAAGAGCTTCAGATTGGTTCTATAAGGATATACCTGATATTTCCTAATTTGAGGGGGGCTGAGCCTGGCCCCAAAACCCGGAAAATTGTAATTTTTAATTGGTTTCCTGAGTAAGTCAAGCCAATACAATATCAATGTCTGATATGAACTGAGTTTCCTGTAAAAATCTGAGCCAGATTGATGAAGTTTAAGTGGGGTTTTGGACTGATGTGCCATATGATCACCCCCTCGATACCTGCACTTCCAATACATGTATTTTGGACCATTTATGTATTTCTTAAGGAATATTCTTGTGGAATCTCATTTAGTGGCGCCAGCTCTAGCAAACAATATGTTTTTCAGCCTTAGATTGGTCTTACTTTGCCAAATTTAAGTATATCTTAATGCAGCCCCACAGAAGCGAATTTGGGGCCATCTGAAGCCAATATTGCCAAATTATAAGTACTGTTATATCAGATGTAATTTTAAAACCGGTTCAGTCAGATTTAGTATGTGCCACCTTATATTCTGGCCAAATTTCAGCATTATAGACCAACATTTGGTCCTGGTTTGGTGTAATTTACATGTATTTTTGACCATTTTTACAGCAATATATGGGTGAAATAATTTATTTTCAGAGATGTAATGCTCCAAATGGGCCTAATATATCCTCAATTATTGTTAAAACATATGCAAAATTAAAGAAGAGCTTCAGATTGGTTGTATAAGGATATACCTGATATTTCCTAATTTGAGGGGGGCTGAGCCTGGCCCCAAACCCCGGAAAATTGAAATTTTTAATTGGTTTCCTGAGTAAGTCAAGCCAATACAATATCAATGTCTGATATGAACTGAGTTTCCTGTGAAAATCTGAGACAGATTGATGAAGTTTAAGTGGGGTTTTGGACTGATGTGCCATATGATTACCCCCTCCATACCTGCACTTCCACTACATGTATTTTGGACCAGTTATGTATTTCTTAAGGAATATTCTTGTGGAATCTCATTTAGTGGTGCCAGCTCTAGCAAACAATATGATGGTTTTCAGCCTTAGATTTGTCTTACTTTGCCAAATTTAAGTATATCTTAACGCAGCCCCACAGAAGCGAATTTGGGGCCATCTGAAGCCAATATTGCCAAATTATAAGTACTGTTATATCAGATGTAATTTTAAAACCGGTTAAGTCAGATTTAGTATGTGTCACCTTATATTCTGGCCAAATTTCAGCATTATAGACCAACATTTGGTCCTGCTTTGGTGTAATTTACATGTATTTTTGACCACTTTTACAGCAATATATGGGTGAAATGATTTATTTTCAGAGATGTAATGCTCCAAATGGGCCTAATATATCCTCAATTATTGTTAAAACATATGCAAAATTAAAGAAGAGCTTCAGATTGGTTGTATAAGGATATACCTGATATTTCCTAATTTGAGGGGGGCTGAGCCTGGCCCCAAACCCCGGAAAATTGAAATTTTTAATTGGTTTCCTGAGTAAGTCAAGCCAATACAATATCAATGTCTGATATGAACTGAGTTTCCTGTGAAAATCTGAGACAGATTGATGAAGTTTAAGTGGGGTTTTGGACTGATGTGCCATATGATCACCCCCTCGATACCTGCACTTCCAATACATGTATTTTGGACCAGTTATGTATTTCTTAAGGAATATTCTTGTGGAATCTCATTTAGTGCCGCCAGCTCTAGCAAACAATATGGTTTTCAGCCTTAGATTTGTCTTACTTTGACAAATTTAAGTATATCTTAACGCAGCCCCACAGAAGCGAATTTGGGGCCATCTGAAGCCAATATTGCCAAATTATAAGTACTGTTATATCAGATGTAATTTTAAAACCGGTTCAGTCAGATACTACGTAGTATCTGCCGCCTTATATTCTGGCCAAATTTCAGCATTATAGACCCTAATTTGGTCCTTGTTAGGTGTAATTTACATGTATTTTTGACCATTTTTACAGCAATATATGGGTGAAATAATTTATTTTCAGAGATCTAATGCTCCAAATGGGCCTAATATATCCTCAATTATTGTTAAAACATATGCAAAATTAAAGAAGAGCTTCAGATTGGTTGTATAAGGATATACCTGATATTTCCTAATTTGAGGGGGGCTGAGCCTGGCCCCAAACCCCGGAAAATTGAAATTTTTAATTGGTTTCCTGAGTAAGTCAAGCCAATACAATATCAATGTCTGATATGAACTGAGTTTCCTGTGAAAATCTGAGACAGATTGATGAAGTTTAAGTGGGGTTTTGGACTGATGTGCCATATGATCACCCCCTCGATACCTGCACTTCCAATACATGTATTTTGGACCAGTTATGTATTTCTTAAGGAATATTCTTGTGGAATCTCATTTAGTGGCGCCAGCTCTAGCAAACAATATGGTTTTCAGCCTTAGATTTGTCTTACTTTGACAAATTTAAGTATATCTTAACGCAGCCCCACAGAAGCGAATTTGGGGCCATCTGAAGCCAATATTGCCAAATTATAAGTACTGTTATATCAGATGTAATTTTAAAACCGGTTCAGTCAGATACTACGTAGTATCTGCCGCCTTATATTCTGGCCAAATTTCAGCATTATAGACCCTAATTTGGTCCTTGTTAGGTGTAATTTACATGTATTTTTGACCATTTTTACAGCAATATATGGGTGAAATAATTTATTTTCAGAGATGTAATGCTCCAAATGGGCCTAATATATCCTCAATTATTGTTAAAACATATGCAAAATTAAAGAAGAGCTTCAGATTGGTTGTATAAGGATATACCTGATATTTCCTAATTTGAGGGGGGCTGAGCCTGGCCCCAAACCCCGGAAAATTGAAATTTTTAATTGGTTTCCTGAGTAAGTCAAGCCAATACAATATCAATGTCTGATATGAACTGAGTTTCCTGTGAAAATCTGAGCCAGATTGATGAAGTTTAAGTGGGGTTTTGGACTGATGTGCCATATGATTACCCCCTCGATACCTGCACTTCCAATACATGTATTTTGGACCAGTTATGTATTTCTTAAGGAATATTCTTGTGGAATCTCATTTAGTGCCGCCAGCTCTAGCAAACAATATGGTTTTCAGCCTTAGATTTGTCTTACTTTGCCAAATTTAAGTATATCTTAACGCAGCCCCACAGAAGCGAATTTGGGGCCATCTGAAGCCAATATTGCCAAATTATAAGTACTGTTATATCAGATGTAATTTTAAAACCGGTTCAGTCAGATGTAGTATGTGCCACCTTATATTCTGGCCAAATTTCAGCATTATAGACCCTAATTTTGTCCTGGTTTGGTGTAATTTACATGTATTTTTGACCATTTTTACAGCAACATATGGGTGAAATAATTTATTTTCAGATATGTAATGCTCCAAATGGGCCTAATATATCCTCAATTATTGTTAAAACATATTCAAAATTAAAGAAGAGCTTCAGATTGGTTGTATAAGGATATACCTGATATTTCCTAATTTGAGGGGGGCTGAGCCTGGCCCCAAACCCCGGAAAATTGAAATTTTTAATTGGTTTCCTGAGTAAGTCAAGCCAATACAATATCAATGTCTGATATGAACTGAGTTTCCTGTGAAAATCTGAGCCAGATTGATGAAGTTTAAGTGGGGTTTTGGACTGATGTGCCATATGATCACCCCCTCCATACCTGCACTTCCAATACATGTATTTTGGACCAGTTATGTATTTCTTAAGGAATATTCTTGTGGAATCTCATTTAGTGGCGCCAGCTCTAGCAAACAATATGGTTTTCAGCCTTAGATTTCTCTTACTTTGCCAAATTTAAGTATATCTTAGCGCAGCCCCACAGAAGCGAATTTGGGGCCATCTGAAGCCAATATTGCCAAATTATAAGTACTGTTATATCAGATGTAATTTTAAAACCGGTTCAGTCAGATGTAGTATGTGCCACATTATATTCTGGCCAAATTTCAGCATTATAGACCTACATTTGGTACTAGTTTCGTGTAATTTACATGTATTTTTGACCATTTTTACAGCAATATATTGGTGAAATAATTTATTTTCAGATATGTAATGCTCCAAATGGGCCTAATATATCCTCAATTATTGTTAAAACATATGCAAAATTAAAGAAGAGCTTCAGATTGGTTGTATAAGGATATACCTGATATTTCCTAATTTGAGGGGGGCTGAGCCTGGCCCCAAACCCCGGAAAATTGAAATGTTTAATTGGTTTCCTGAGTAAGTCAAGCCAATACAATATCAATGTCTGATATGAACTGAGTTTCCTGTGAAAATCTGAGCCAGATTGATGAAGTTTAAGTGGCATTTTGGACTGATGTGCCATATGATCACCCCCTCGATACCTGCACTTCCAATACATGTATTTTGGACCATTTATGTATTTCTTAAGGAATATTCTTGTGGAATCTCATTTAGTGGTGCCAGCTCTAGCAAACAATATGGTTTTCAGCCTTAGATTTGTCTTACTTTGCCAAATTTAAGTATATCTTAATGCAGCCCCACAGAAGCGAATTTGGGGCCATCTGAAGCCAATATTGCCAATTATAATTACTGTTATATCAGATGTAATTTTAAAACCGGTTCAGTCAGATTTAGTATGTGTCACCTTATATTCTGGCCAAATTTCAGCATTATGGACCAACATTTGGTACTGGTTTGGTGTAATTTACATGTATTTTTGACCATTTTTACAGCAATATATGCGTGAAATAATTTATTTTCAGATATGTAATGCTCCAAATGGGCCTAATATATCCTCAATTATTGTTAAAACATATGCAAAATTAAAGAAGAGCTTCAAATTGGTTGTATAAGGATATACCTGATATTTCCTAATTTGAGGGGGGCTGAGCCTGGCCCCAAAACCCGGAAAATTGTAATTTTTAATTGGTTTCCTGAGTAAGTCAAGCCAATACAATATCAATGTCTGATATGAACTGAGTTTCCTGTAAAAATCTGAGCCAGATTGATGAAGTTTAAGTGGGGTTTTGGACTGATGTGCCATATGATCACCCCCTCCATACCTACACTTCCAATACATGTATTTTGGACCATTTATGTATTTCTTAAGGAATATTCTTGTGGAATCTCATTTAGTGGCGCCAGCTCTAGCAAACAATATGTTTTTCAGCCTTAGATTGGTCTTACTTTGCCAAATTTAAGTATATCTTAATGCAGCCCCACAGAAGCGAATTTGGGGCCATCTGAAGCCAATATTGCCAAATTATAAGTACTGTTATATCAGATGTAATTTTAAAACCGGTTCAGTCAGATTTAGTATGTGCCACCTTATATTCTGGCCAAATTTCAGCATTATAGACCAACATTTGGTCCTGGTTTGGTGTAATTTCCATGTATTTTTGACCATTTTTACAGCAATATATGGGTGAAATAATTTATTTTCAGAGATGTAATGCTCCAAATGGGCCTAATATATCCTCAATTATTGTTAAAACATATGCAAAATTAAAGAAGAGCTTCAGATTGGTTGTATAAGGATATACCTGATATTTCCTAATTTGAGGGGGGCTGAGCCTGGCCCCAAACCCCGGAAAATTGAAATTTTTAATTGGTTTCCTGAGTAAGTCAAGCCAATACAATATCAATGTCTGATATGAACTGAGTTTCCTGTGAAAATCTGAGACAGATTGATGAAGTTTAAGTGGGGTTTTGGACTGATGTGCCATATGATTACCCCCTCCATACCTGCACTTCCACTACATGTATTTTGGACCAGTTATGTATTTCTTAAGGAATATTCTTGTGGAATCTCATTTAGTGGCGCCAGCTCTAGCAAACAATATGGTTTTCAGCCTTAGATTTGTCTTACTTTGCCAAATTTAAGTATATCTTAACGCAGCCCCACAGAAGCGAATTTGGGGCCATCTGAAGCCAATATTGCCAAATTATAAGTACTGTTATATCAGATGTAATTTTAAAACCGGTTCAGTCAGATGTAGTATGTGCCACCTTATATTCTGGCCAAATTTCAGCATTATAGACCCTAATTTGGTCCTGGTTTGGTGTAATTTACATGTATTTTTGACCATTTTTACAGCAATATATGGGTGAAATAATTTATTTTCAGATATGTAATGCTCCAAATGGGCCTAATATATCCTCAATTATTGTTAAAACATATGCAAAATTAAAGAAGAGCTTCAGATTGGTTGTATAAGGATATACCTGATATTTCCTAATTTGAGGGGGGCTGAGCCTGGCCCCAAACCCCGGAAAATTGAAATGTTTAATTGGTTTCCTGAGTAAGTCAAGCCAATACAATATCAATGTCTGATATGAACTGAGTTTCCTGTGAAAATCTGAGCCAGATTGATGAAGTTTAAGTGGCATTTTGGACTGATGTGCCATATGATCACCCCCTCGATACCTGCACTTCCAATACATGTATTTTGGACCATTTATGTATTTCTTAAGGAATATTCTTGTGGAATCTCATTTAGTGGTGCCAGCTCTAGCAAACAATATGGTTTTCAGCCTTAGATTTGTCTTACTTTGCCAAATTTAAGTATATCTTAATGCAGCCCCACAGAAGCGAATTTGGGGCCATCTGAAGCCAATATTGCCAATTATAAGTACTGTTATATCAGATGTAATTTTAAAACCGGTTCAGTCAGATTTAGTATGTGTCACCTTATATTCTGGCCAAATTTCAGCATTATGGACCAACATTTGGTACTGGTTTGGTGTAATTTACATGTATTTTTGACCATTTTTACAGCAATATATGCGTGAAATAATTTATTTTCAGATATGTAATGCTCCAAATGGGCCTAATATATCCTCAATTATTGTTAAAACATATGCAAAATTAAAGAAGAGCTTCAAATTGGTTGTATAAGGATATACCTGATATTTCCTAATTTGAGGGGGGCTGAGCCTGGCCCCAAAACCCGGAAAATTGTAATTTTTAATTGGTTTCCTGAGTAAGTCAAGCCAATACAATATCAATGTCTGATATGAACTGAGTTTCCTGTAAAAATCTGAGCCAGATTGATGAAGTTTAAGTGGGGTTTTGGACTGATGTGCCATATGATCACCCCCTCCATACCTGCACTTCCAATACATGTATTTTGGACCATTTATGTATTTCTTAAGGAATATTCTTGTGGAATCTCATTTAGTGGCGCCAGCTCTAGCAAACAATATGTTTTTCAGCCTTAGATTGGTCTTACTTTGCCAAATTTAAGTATATCTTAATGCAGCCCCACAGAAGCGAATTTGGGGCCATCTGAAGCCAATATTGCCAAATTATAAGTACTGTTATATCAGATGTAATTTTAAAACCGGTTCAGTCAGATTTAGTATGTGCCACCTTATATTCTGGCCAAATTTCAGCATTATAGACCAACATTTGGTCCTGGTTTGGTGTAATTTCCATGTATTTTTGACCATTTTTACAGCAATATATGGGTGAAATAATTTATTTTCAGAGATGTAATGCTCCAAATGGGCCTAATATATCCTCAATTATTGTTAAAACATATGCAAAATTAAAGAAGAGCTTCAGATTGGTTGTATAAGGATATACCTGATATTTCCTAATTTGAGGGGGGCTGAGCCTGACCCCAAACCCCGGAAAATTGAAATTTTTAATTGGTTTCCTGAGTAAGTCAAGCCAATACAATATCAATGTCTGATATGAACTGAGTTTCCTGTGAAAATCTGAGACAGATTGATGAAGTTTAAGTGGGGTTTTGGACTGATGTGCCATATGATTACCCCCTCCATACCTGCACTTCCACTACATGTATTTTGGACCAGTTATGTATTTCTTAAGGAATATTCTTGTGGAATCTCATTTAGTGGCGCCAGCTCTAGCAAACAATATGGTTTTCAGCCTTAGATTTGTCTTACTTTGCCAAATTTAAGTATATCTTAACGCAGCCCCACAGAAGCGAATTTGGGGCCATCTGAAGCCAATATTGCCAAATTATAAGTACTGTTATATCAGATGTAATTTTAAAACCGGTTCAGTCAGATGTAGTATGTGCCACCTTATATTCTGGCCAAATTTCAGCATTATAGACCCTAATTTGGTCCTGGTTTGGTGTAATTTACATGTATTTTTGACCATTTTTACAGCAATATATGGGTGAAATAATTTATTTTCAGATATGTAATGCTCCAAATGGGCCTAATATATCCTCAATTATTGTTAAAACATATGCAAAATTAAAGAAGAGCTTCAGATTGGTTGTATAAGGATATACCTGATATTTCCTAATTTGAGGGGGGCTGAGCCTGGCCCCAAACCCCGGAAAATTGAAATGTTTAATTGGTTTCCTGAGTAAGTCAAGCCAATACAATATCAATGTCTGATATGAACTGAGTTTCCTGTGAAAATCTGAGCCAGATTGATGAAGTTTAAGTGGCATTTTGGACTGATGTGCCATATGATCACCCCCTCGATACCTGCACTTCCAATACATGTATTTTGGACCATTTATGTATTTCTTAAGGAATATTCTTGTGGAATCTCATTTAGTGGTGCCAGCTCTAGCAAACAATATGGTTTTCAGCCTTAGATTTGTCTTACTTTGCCAAATTTAAGTATATCTTAATGCAGCCACACAGAAGCGAATTTGGGGCCATCTGAAGCCAATATTGCCAATTATAAGTACTGTTATATCAGATGTAATTTTAAAACCGGTTCAGTCAGATTTAGTATGTGTCACCTTATATTCTGGCCAAATTTCAGCATTATGGACCAACATTTGGTACTGGTTTGGTGTAATTTACATGTATTTTTGACCATTTTTACAGCAATATATGCGTGAAATAATTTATTTTCAGATATGTAATGCTCCAAATGGGCCTAATATATCCTCAATTATTGTTAAAACATATGCAAAATTAAAGAAGAGCTTCAAATTGGTTGTATAAGGATATACCTGATATTTCCTAATTTGAGGGGGGCTGAGCCTGGCCCCAAAACCCGGAAAATTGTAATTTTTAATTGGTTTCCTGAGTAAGTCAAGCCAATACAATATCAATGTCTGATATGAACTGAGTTTCCTGTAAAAATCTGAGCCAGATTGATGAAGTTTAAGTGGGGTTTTGGACTGATGTGCCATATGATCACCCCCTCCATACCTGCACTTCCAATACATGTATTTTGGACCATTTATGTATTTCTTAAGGAATATTCTTGTGGAATCTCATTTAGTGGCGCCAGCTCTAGCAAACAATATGTTTTTCAGCCTTAGATTGGTCTTACTTTGCCAAATTTAAGTATATCTTAATGCAGCCCCACAGAAGCGAATTTGGGGCCATCTGAAGCCAATATTGCCAAATTATAAGTACTGTTATATCAGATGTAATTTTAAAACCGGTTCAGTCAGATTTAGTATGTGCCACCTTATATTCTGGCCAAATTTCAGCATTATAGACCAACATTTGGTCCTGGTTTGGTGTAATTTCCATGTATTTTTGACCATTTTTACAGCAATATATGGGTGAAATAATTTATTTTCAGAGATGTAATGCTCCAAATGGGCCTAATATATCCTCAATTATTGTTAAAACATATGCAAAATTAAAGAAGAGCTTCAGATTGGTTGTATAAGGATATACCTGATATTTCCTAATTTGAGGGGGGCTGAGCCTGGCCCCAAACCCCGGAAAATTGAAATTTTTAATTGGTTTCCTGAGTAAGTCAAGCCAATACAATATCAATGTCTGATATGAACTGAGTTTCCTGTGAAAATCTGAGACAGATTGATGAAGTTTAAGTGGGGTTTTGGACTGATGTGCCATATGATTACCCCCTCCATACCTGCACTTCCACTACATGTATTTTGGACCAGTTATGTATTTCTTAAGGAATATTCTTGTGGAATCTCATTTAGTGGCGCCAGCTCTAGCAAACAATATGGTTTTCAGCCTTAGATTTGTCTTACTTTGCCAAATTTAAGTATATCTTAACGCAGCCCCACAGAAGCGAATTTGGGGCCATCTGAAGCCAATATTGCCAAATTATAAGTACTGTTATATCAGATGTAATTTTAAAACCGGTTCAGTCAGATGTAGTATGTGCCACCTTATATTCTGGCCAAATTTCAGCATTATAGACCCTAATTTGGTCCTGGTTTGGTGTAATTTACATGTATTTTTGACCATTTTTACAGCAATATATGGGTGAAATAATTTATTTTCAGATATGTAATGCTCCAAATGGGCCTAATATATCCTCAATTATTGTTAAAACATATGCAAAATTAAAGAAGAGCTTCAGATTGGTTGTATAAGGATATACCTGATATTTCCTAATTTGAGGGGGGCTGAGCCTGGCCCCAAACCCCGGACAATTGAAATTTTTAATTGGTTTCCTGAGTAAGTCAAGCCAATACAATATCAATGTCTGATATGAACTGAGTTTCCTGTGAAAATCTGAGCCAGATTGATGAAGTTTAAGTGGGGTTTTGGACTGATGTGCCATATGATCACCCCCTCGATACCTGCACTTCCAATACATGTATTTTGGACCAGTTATGTATTTCTTAAGGAATATTCTTGTGGAATCTCATTTAGTGGCGCCAGCTCTAGCAAACAATATGGTTTTCAGCCTTAGATTTGTCTTACTTTGCCAAATTTAAGTATATCTTAACGCAGCCCCACAGAAGCGAATTTGGGGCCATCTGAAGCCAATATTGCCAAATTATAAGTACTGTTATATCAGATGTAATTTTAAAACCGGTTCAGTCAGATGTAGTATGTGCCACCTTATATTCTGGCCAAATTTCAGCATTATAGACCCTAATTTGGTCCTGGTTTGGTGTAATTTACATGTATTTTTGACCATTTTTACAGCAATATATGGGTGAAATAATTTATTTTCAGATATGTAATGCTCCAAATGGGCCTAATATATCCTCAATTATTGTTAAAACATATGCAAAATTAAAGAAGAGCTTCAGATTGGTTGTATAAGGATATACCTGATATTTCCTAATTTGAGGGGGGCTGAGCCTGGCCCCAAACCCCGGCCAATTGAAATTTTTAATTGGTTTCCTGAGTAAGTCAAGCCAATACAATATCAATGTCTGATATGAACTGAGTTTCCTGTGAAAATCTGAGCCAGATTGATGAAGTTTAAGTGGGGTTTTGGACTGATGTGCCATATGATCACCCCCTCGATACCTGCACTTCCAATACATGTATTTTGGAACAGTTATGTATTTCTTAAGGAATATTCTTGTGGAATCTCATTTAGTGCCGCCAGCTCTAGCAAACAATATGTTTTTCAGCCTTAGATTGGTCTTACTTTGCCAAATTTAAGTATATCTTAATGCAGCCCCACAGAAGCGAATTTGGGGCCATCTGAAGCCAATATTGCCAAATTATAAGTACTGTTACATCAGATGTAATTTTAAAACCGGTTCAGTCAGATGTAGTATGTGCCACCTTATATTCTGGCCAAATTCAGCATTATAGACCAACATTTGGTCCTGGTTTGGTGTAATTTACATGTATTTTTGACCATTTTTACAGCAATATATGGGTGAAATAATTTATTTTCAGAGATGTAATGCTCCAAATGGGCCTAATATATCCTCAATTATTGTTAAAACATATGCAAAATTAAAGAAGAGCTTCAGATTGGTTGTATAAGGATATACCTGATATTTCCTAATTTGAGGGGGGCTGAGCCTAGCCCCAAACCCCGGAAAATTGAAATTTTTAATTGGTTTCCTGAGTAAGTCAAGCCAATACAATATCAATGTCTGATATGGATTGAGTTTCCTGTGAAAATCTGAGCCAGATTGATGAAGTTTAAGTGGGGTTTTGGACTGATGTGCCATATGATCACCCCCTCGATACCTGCACTTCCAATACATGTATTTTGGACCAGTTATGTATTTCTTAAGGAATATTCTTGTGGAATCTCATTTAGTGGCGCCAGCTCTAGCAAACAATATGGTTTTCAGCCTTAGATTTGTCTTACTTTGCCAAATTTAAGTATATCTTAATGCAGCCCCACAGAAGCGAATTTGGGGCCATCTGAAGCCAATATTGCCAATTATAAGTACTGTTATATCAGATGTAATTTTAAAACCGGTTCAGTCAGATTTAGTATGGGTCACCTTATATTCTGGCCAAATTTCAGCATTATGGACCAACATTTGGTACTGGTTTGGTGTAATTTACATGTATTTTTGACCATTTTTACAGCAATATATGCGTGAAATAATTTATTTTCAGATATGTAATGCTCCAAATGGGCCTAATATATCCTCAATTATTGTTAAAACATATGCAAAATTAAAGAAGAGCTTCAGATTGGTTGTATAAGGATATACCTGATATTTCCTAATTTGAGGGGGGCTGAGCCTGGCCCCAAAACCCGGAAAATTGTAATTTTTAATTGGTTTCTTGAGTAAGTCAAGCCAATACAATATCAATGTCTGATATGAACTGAGTTTCCTGTAAAAATCTGAGCCAGATTGATGAAGTTTAAGTGGGGTTTTGGACTGATGTGCCATATGATCACCCCCTCCATACCTGCACTTCCAATACATGTATTTTGGACCATTTATGTATTTCTTAAGGAATATTCTTGTGGAATCTCATTTAGTGGCGCCAGCTCTAGCAAACAATATGTTTTTCAGCCTTAGATTGGTCTTACTTTGCCAAATTTAAGTATATCTTAATGCAGCCCCACAGAAGCGAATTTGGGGCCATCTGAAGCCAATATTGCCAAATTATAAGTACTGTTATATCAGATGTAATTTTAAAACCGGTTCAGTCAGATTTAGTATGTTCCACCTTATATTCTGGCCAAATTTCAGCATTATAGACCAACATTTGGTACTAGTTTGGCGTAATTTACATGTATTTTTGACCATTTTTCAGCAATATATGGGTGAAATAATTTATTTTCAGAGATGTAATGCTCCAAATGGGCCTAATATATCCTCAATTATTGTTAAAACATATTCAAAATTAAAGAAGAGCTTCAGATTGGTTGTATAAGGATATACCTGATATTTCCTAATTTGAGGGGGGCTGAGCCTGGCCCCAAACCCCGGAAAATTGAAATTTTTAATTGGTTTCCTGAGTAAGTCAAGCCAATACAATATCAATGTCTGATATGAACTGAGTTTCCTGTGAAAATCTGAGCCAGATTGATGAAGTTTAAGTGGGGTTTTGGACTGATGTGCCATTTGATCACCCCCCTCGATACCTGCACTTCCAATACATGTATTTTGGACCAGTTATGTATTTCTTAAGGAATATTCTTGTGGAATCTCATTTAGTGGCGCCAGCTCTAGCAAACAATATGGTTTTCAGCCTTAGATTTGTCTTACTTTGCCAAATTTAAGTATATCTTAATGCAGCCCCACAGAAGCGAATTTGGGGCCATCTGAAGCCAATATTGCCAAATTATAAGTACTGTTATATCAGATGTAATTTTAAAACCGGTTCAGTCAGATGTAGTATCTGCCGCCTTATATTCTGGCCAAATTTCAGCATTATAGACCCTAATTTGGTCCTGGTTAGGTGTAATTTACATGTATTTTTGACCATTTTTACAGCAATATATGGGTGAAATAATTTATTTTCAGAGATGTAATGCTCCAAATGGGCCTAATATATCCTCAATTATTGTTAAAACATATGCAAAATTAAAGAAGAGCTTCAGATTGGTTGTATAAGGATATACCTGATATTTCCTAATTTGAGGGGGGCTGAGCCTGGCCCCAAACCCCGGAAAATTGAAATTTTTAATTGGTTTCCTGAGTAAGTCAAGCCAATACAATATCAATGTCTGATATGAACTGAGTTTCCTGTGAAAATCTGAGCCAGATTGATGAAGTTTAAGTGGGGTTTTGGACTGATGTGCCATATGATCACCCCCTCGATACCTGCACTTCCAATACATGTATTTTGGACCAGTTATGTATTTCTTAAGGAATATTCTTGTGGAATCTCATTTAGTGGCGCCAGCTCTAGCAAACAATATGGTTTTCAGCCTTAGATTGGTCTTACTTTGCCAAATTTAAGTATATCTTAATGCAGCCCCACAGAAGCGAATTTGGGGCCATCTGAAGCCAATATTGCCAAATTATAAGTACTGTTATATCAGATGTAATTTTAAAACCGGTTCAGTCAGATGTAGTATGTGCCACCTTATATTCTGGCCAAATGTCAGCATTATAGACCCTAATTTGGTCCTGGTTTGGTGTAATTTACATGTATTTTTGACCATTTTTACAGCAATATATGGGTGAAATAATTTATTTTCAGATATGTAATGCTCCAAATGGGCCTAATATATCCTCAATTATTGTTAAAACATATGCAAAATTAAAGAAGAGCTTCAGATTGGTTGTATAAGGATATACCTGATATTTCCTAATTTGAGGGGGGCTGAGCCTGGCCCCAAACCCCGGAAAATTGAAATTTTTAATTGGTTTCCTGAGTAAGTCAAGCCAATACAATATCAATGTCTGATATGAACTGAGTTTCCTGTGAAAATCTGAGACAGATTGATGAAGTTTAAGTGGGGTTTTGGACTGATGTGCCATATGATTACCCCCTCCATACCTGCACTTCCACTACATGTATTTTGGACCAGTTATGTATTTCTTAAGGAATATTCTTGTGGAATCTCATTTAGTGCCGCCAGCTCTAGCAAACAATATGGTTTTCAGCCTTAGATTTGTCTTACTTTGCCAAATTTAAGTATATCTTAACGCAGCCCCACAGAAGCGAATTTGGGGCCATCTGAAGCCAATATTGCCAAATTATAAGTACTGTTATATCAGATGTAATTTTAAAACCGGTTCAGTCAGATGTAGTATGTGCCACCTTATATTCTGGCCAAATTTCAGCATTATAGACCCTAATTTGGTCCTGGTTTGGTGTAATTTACATGTATTTTTGACCATTTTTACAGCAATATATGGGTGAAATAATTTATTGTCAGAGATGTAATGCTCCAAATGGGCCTAATATATCCTCAATTATTGTTAAAACATATGCAAAATTAAAGAAGAGCTTCAGATTGGTTGTATAAGGATATACCTGATATTTCCTAATTTGAGGGGGGCTGAGCCTGGCCCCAAACCCCGGAAAATTGAAATTTTTAATTGGTTTCCTGAGTAAGTCAAGCCAATACAATATCAATGTCTGATATGAACTGAGTTTCCTGTGAAAATCTGAGCCAGATTGATGAAGTTTAAGTGGGGTTTTGGACTGATGTGCCATATGATCAACCCCTCGATACCTGCACTTCCAATACATGTATTTTGGACCAGTTATGTATTTCTTAAGGAATATTCTTGTGGAATCTCATTTAGTGGCGCCAGCTCTAGCAAACAATATGGTTTTCAGCCTTAGATTCGTCTTACTTTGCCAAATTTAAGTATATCTTAATGCAGCCCCACAGAAGCGAATTTGGGGCCATCTGAAGCCAATATTGCCAAATTATAAGTACTGTTATATCAGATGTAATTTTAAAACCGGTTCAGTCAGATTTAGTATGTGCCACCTTATATTCTGGCCAAATTTCAGCATTATAGACCAACATTTGGTACTAGTTTGGTGTAATTTACATGTATTTTTGACCATTTTTACAGCAATATATGGGTGAAATAATTTATTTTCAGAGATGTAATGCTCCAAATGGGCCTAATATATCCTCAATTATTGTTAAAACATATTCAAAATTAAAGAAGAGCTTCAGATTGGTTGTATAAGGATATACCTGATATTTCCTAATTTGAGGGGGGCTGAGCCTGGCCCCAAACCCCGGAAAATTGAAATTTTTAATTGGTTTCCTGAGTAAGTCAAGCCAATACAATATCAATGTCTGATATGAACTGAGTTTCCTGTGAAAATCTGAGCCAGATTGATGAAGTTTAAGTGGGGTTTTGGACTGATGTGCCATATGATCACCCCCTCGATACCTGCACTTCCAATACATGTATTTTGGACCAGTTATGTATTTCTTAAGGAATATTCTTGTGGAATCTCATTTAGTGGCGCCAGCTCTAGCAAACAATATGGTTTTCAGCCTTAGATTTGTCTTACTTTGCCAAATTTAAGTATATCTTAACGCAGCCCCACAGAAGCGAATTTGGGGCCATCTGAAGCCAATATTGCCAAATTATAAGCACTGTTATATCAGATGTAATTTTAAAACCGGTTCCGTCAGATTTAGTATGTGTCACCTTATATTCTGGCCAAATTTCAGCATTATAGACCAACATTTGGTCCTGGTTTGGTGTAATTTACATGTATTTTTGACCATTTTTACAGCAATATATGGGTGAAATAATTTATTTTCAGAGATGTAATGCTCCAAATGGGCCTAATATATCCTCAATTATTGTTAAAACATATTCAAAATTAAAGAAGAGCTTCAGATTGGTTGTATAAGGATATACCTGATATTTCCTAATTTGAGGGGGGCTGAGCCTGGCCCCAAACCCCGGAAAATTGAAATTTTTAATTGGTTTCCTGAGTAAGTCAAGCCAATACAATATCAATGTCTGATATGAACTGAGTTTCCTGTGAAAATCTGAGCCAGATTGATGAAGTTTAAGTGGGGTTTTGGACTGATGTGCCATATGATCACCCCCTCGATACCTGCACTTCCAATACATGTATTTTGGACCAGTTATGTATTTCTTAAGGAATATTCTTGTGGAATCTCATTTAGTGGCGCCAGCTCTAGCAAACAATATGGTTTTCAGCCTTAGATTTGTCTTACTTTGCCAAATTTAAGTATATCTTAACGCAGCCCCACAGAAGCGAATTTGGGGCCATCTGAAGCCAATATTGCCAAATTATAAGTACTGTTATATCAGATGTAATTTTAAAACCGGTTCCGTCAGATTTAGTATGTGTCACCTTATATTCTGGCCAAATTTCAGCATTATAGACCAACATTTGGTCCTGGTTTGGTGTAATTTACATGTATTTTTGACCATTTTTACAGCAATATATGGGTGAAATAATTTATTTTCAGATATGTAATGCTCCAAATGGGCCTAATATATCCTCAATTATTGTTAAAACATATGCAAAATTAAAGAAGAGCTTCAGATTGGTTGTATAAGGATATACCTGATATTTCCTAATTTGAGGGGGGCTGAGCCTAGCCCCAAACCCCGGAAAATTGAAATTTTTAATTGGTTTCCTGAGTAAGTCAAGCCAATACAATATCAATGTCTGATATGAACTGAGTTTCCTGTGAAAATCTGAGCCAGATTGATGAAGTTTAAGTGGGGTTTTGGACTGATGTGCCATTTGATCACCCCCTCGATACCTGCACTTCCAATACATGTATTTTGGACCAGTTATGTATTTCTTAAGGAATATTCTTGTGGAATCTCATTTAGTGGCGCCAGCTCTAGCAAACAATATGGTTTTCAGCCTTAGATTTGTCTTACTTTGCCAAATTTAAGTATATCTTAATGCAGCCCCACAGAAGCGAATTTGGGGCCATCTGAAGCCAATATTGCCAAATTATAAGTACTGTTATATCAGATGTAATTTTAAAACCGGTTCAGTCAGATGTAGTATCTGCCGCCTTATATTCTGGCCAAATTTCAGCATTATAGACCCTAATTTGGTCCTGGTTAGGTGTAATTTACATGTATTTTTGACCATTTTTACAGCAATATATGGGTGAAATAATTTATTTTCAGAGATGTAATGCTCCAAATGGGCCTAATATATCCTCAATTATTGTTAAAACATATGCAAAATTAAAGAAGAGCTTCAGATTGGTTGTATAAGGATATACCTGATATTTCCTAATTTGAGGGGGGCTGAGCCTGGCCCCAAAACCCCGGAAAATTGAAATTTTTAATTGGTTTCCTGAGTAAGTCAAGCCAATACAATATCAATGTCTGATATGAACTGAGTTTCCTGTGAAAATCTGAGCCAGATTGATGAAGTTTAAGTGGGGTTTTGGACTGATGTGCCATATGATCACCCCCTCGATACCTGCACTTCCAATACATGTATTTTGGACCAGTTATGTATTTCTTAAGGAATATTCTTGTGGAATCTCATTTAGTGGCGCCAGCTCTAGCAAACAATATGGTTTTCAGCCTTAGATTGGTCTTACTTTGCCAAATTTAAGTATATCTTAATGCAGCCCCACAGAAGCGAATTTGGGGCCATCTGAAGCCAATATTGCCAAATTATAAGTACTGTTATATCAGATGTAATTTTAAAACCGGTTCAGTCAGATGTAGTATGTGCCACCTTATATTCTGGCCAAATGTCAGCATTATAGACCCTAATTTGGTCCTGGTTTGGTGTAATTTACATGTATTTTTGACCATTTTTACAGCAATATATGGGTGAAATAATTTATTTTCAGATATGTAATGCTCCAAATGGGCCTAATATATCCTCAATTATTGTTAAAACATATGCAAAATTAAAGAAGAGCTTCAGATTGGTTGTATAAGGATATACCTGATATTTCCTAATTTGAGGGGGGCTGAGCCTGGCCCCAAACCCCGGAAAATTGAAATTTTTAATTGGTTTCCTGAGTAAGTCAAGCCAATACAATATCAATGTCTGATATGAACTGAGTTTCCTGTGAAAATCTGAGCCAGATTGATGAAGTTTAAGTGGGGTTTTGGACTGATGTGCCATATGATTACCCCCTCCATACCTGCACTTCCACTACATGTATTTTGGACCAGTTATGTATTTCTTAAGGAATATTCTTGTGGAATCTCATTTAGTGCCGCCAGCTCTAGCAAACAATATGGTTTTCAGCCTTAGATTTGTCTTACTTTGCCAAATTTAAGTATATCTTAACGCAGCCCCACAGAAGCGAATTTGGGGCCATCTGAAGCCAATATTGCCAAATTATAAGTACTGTTATATCAGATGTAATTTTAAAACCGGTTCAGTCAGATGTAGTATGTGCCACCTTATATTCTGGCCAAATTTCAGCATTATAGACCCTAATTTGGTCCTGGTTTGGTGTAATTTACATGTATTTTTGACCATTTTTACAGCAATATATGGGTGAAATAATTTATTTTCAGATATGTAATGCTCCAAATGGGCCTAATATATCCTCAATTATTGTTAAAACATATGCAAAATTAAAGAAGAGCTTCAGATTGGTTGTATAAGGATATACCTGATATTTCCTAATTTGAGGGGGGCTGAGCCTGGCCCCAAAACCCCGGAAAATTGAAATTTTTAATTGGTTTCCTGAGTAAGTCAAGCCAATACAATATCAATGTCTGATATGAACTGAGTTTCCTGTGAAAATCTGAGCCAGATTGATGAAGTTTAAGTGGGGTTTTGGACTGATGTGCCATATGATCACCCCCTCGATACCTGCACTTCCAATACATGTATTTTGGACCAGTTATGTATTTCTTAAGGAATATTCTTGTGGAATCTCATTTAGTGGCGCCAGCTCTAGCAAACAATATGGTTTTCAGCCTTAGATTGGTCTTACTTTGCCAAATTTAAGTATATCTTAATGCAGCCCCACAGAAGCGAATTTGGGGCCATCTGAAGCCAATATTGCCAAATTATAAGTACTGTTATATCAGATGTAATTTTAAAACCGGTTCAGTCAGATGTAGTATGTGCCACCTTATATTCTGGCCAAATGTCAGCATTATAGACCCTAATTTGGTCCTGGTTTGGTGTAATTTACATGTATTTTTGACCATTTTTACAGCAATATATGGGTGAAATAATTTATTTTCAGATATGTAATGCTCCAAATGGGCCTAATATATCCTCAATTATTGTTAAAACATATGCAAAATTAAAGAAGAGCTTCAGATTGGTTGTATAAGGATATACCTGATATTTCCTAATTTGAGGGGGGCTGAGCCTGGCCCCAAACCCCGGAAAATTGAAATTTTTAATTGGTTTCCTGAGTAAGTCAAGCCAATACAATATCAATGTCTGATATGAACTGAGTTTCCTGTGAAAATCTGAGCCAGATTGATGAAGTTTAAGTGGGGTTTTGGACTGATGTGCCATATGATTACCCCCTCCATACCTGCACTTCCACTACATGTATTTTGGACCAGTTATGTATTTCTTAAGGAATATTCTTGTGGAATCTCATTTAGTGCCGCCAGCTCTAGCAAACAATATGGTTTTCAGCCTTAGATTTGTCTTACTTTGCCAAATTTAAGTATATCTTAACGCAGCCCCACAGAAGCGAATTTGGGGCCATCTGAAGCCAATATTGCCAAATTATAAGTACTGTTATATCAGATGTAATTTTAAAACCGGTTCAGTCAGATGTAGTATGTGCCACCTTATATTCTGGCCAAATTTCAGCATTATAGACCCTAATTTGGTCCTGGTTTGGTGTAATTTACATGTATTTTTGACCATTTTTACAGCAATATATGGGTGAAATAATTTATTTTCAGATATGTAATGCTCCAAATGGGCCTAATATATCCTCAATTATTGTTAAAACATATGCAAAATTAAAGAAGAGCTTCAGATTGGTTGTATAAGGATATACCTGATATTTCCTAATTTGAGGGGGGCTGAGCCTGGCCCCAAAGCCCGGAAAATTGAAATTTTTAATTGGTTTCCTGAGTAAGTCAAGCCAATACAATATCAATGTCTGATATGAACTGAGTTTCCTGTGAAAATCTGAGCCAGATTGATGAAGTTTAAGTGGGGTTTTGGACTGATGTGCCATATGATCAACCCCTCGATACCTGCACTTCCAATACATGTATTTTGGACCAGTTATGTATTTCTTAAGGAATATTCTTGTGGAATCTCATTTAGTGGCGCCAGCTCTAGCAAACAATATGGTTTTCAGCCTTAGATTGGTCTTACTTTGCCAAATTTAAGTATATCTTAATGCAGCCCCACAGAAGCGAATTTGGGGCCATCTGAAGCCAATATTGCCAAATTATAAGTACTGTTATATCAGATGTAATTTTAAAACCGGTTCAGTCAGATTTAGTATGTGCCACCTTATATTCTGGCCAAATTTCAGCATTATAGACCAACATTTGGTACTAGTTTGGTGTAATTTACATGTATTTTTGACCATTTTTACAGCAATATATGGGTGAAATAATTTATTTTCAGAGATGTAATGCTCCAAATGGGCCTAATATATCCTAAATTATTGTTAAAACATATTCAAAATTAAAGAAGAGCTTCAGATTGGTTGTATAAGGATATACCTGATATTTCCTAATTTGAGGGGGGCTGAGCCTGGCCCCAAACCCCGGAAAATTGAAATTTTTAATTGGTTTCCTGAGTAAGTCAAGCCAATACAATATCAATGTCTGATATGAACTGAGTTTCCTGTGAAAATCTGAGCCAGATTGATGAAGTTTAAGTGGGGTTTTGGACTGATGTGCCATATGATCACCCCCTCGATACCTGCACTTCCAATACATGTATTTTGGACCAGTTATGTATTTCTTAAGGAATATTCTTGTGGAATCTCATTTAGTGGCGCCAGCTCTAGCAAACAATATGGTTTTCAGCCTTAGATTTGTCTTACTTTGCCAAATTTAAGTATATCTTAACGCAGCCCCACAGAAGCGAATTTGGGGCCATCTGAAGCCAATATTGCCAAATTATAAGTACTGTTATATCAGATGTAATTTTAAAACCGGTTCAGTCAGATTTAGTATGTGTCACCTTATATTCTGGCCAAATTTCAGCATTATAGACCAACATTTGGTCCTGGTTTGGTGTAATTTACATGTATTTTTGACCATTTTTACAGCAATATATGGGTGAAATAATTTATTTTCAGATATGTAATGCTCCAAATGGGCCTAATATATCCTCAATTATTGTTAAAACATATGCAAAATTAAAGAAGAGCTTCAGATTGGTTGTATAAGGATATACCTGATATTTCCTAATTTGAGGGGGGCTAAGCCTAGCCCCAAACCCCGGAAAATTGAAATTTTTAATTGGTTTCCTGAGTAAGTCAAGCCAATACAATATCAATGTCTGATATGAACTGAGTTTCCTGTGAAAATCTGAGCCAGATTGATGAAGTTTAAGTGGGGTTTTGGACTGATGTGCCATATGATCACCCCCTCCATACCTGCACTTCCAATACATGTATTTTGGACCAGTTATGTATTTCTTAAGGAATATTCTTGTGGAATCTCATTTAGTGGCGCCAGCTCTAGCAAACAATATGGTTTTCAGCCTTAGATTTGTCTTACTTTGCCAAATTTAAGTATATCTTAATGCAGCCCCACAGAAGCGAATTTGGGGCCATCTGAAGCCAATATTGCCAAATTATAAGTACTGTTATATCAGATGTAATTTTAAAACCGGTTCAGTCAGATTTAGTATGTGCCACCTTATATTCTGGCCAAATTTCAGCATTATAGACCAACATTTGGTACTAGTTTGGTGTAATTTACATGTATTTTTGACCATTTTTACAGCAATATATGGGTGAAATAATTTATTTTCAGAGATGTAATGCTCCAAATGGGCCTAATATATCCTAAATTATTGTTAAAACATATTCAAAATTAAAGAAGAGCTTCAGATTGGTTGTATAAGGATATACCTGATATTTCCTAATTTGAGGGGGGCTGAGCCTGGCCCCAAACCCCGGAAAATTGAAATTTTTAATTGGTTTCCTGAGTAAGTCAAGCCAATACAATATCAATGTCTGATATGAACTGAGTTTCCTGTGAAAATCTGAGCCAGATTGATGAAGTTTAAGTGGGGTTTTGGACTGATGTGCCATATGATCACCCCCTCGATACCTGCACTTCCAATACATGTATTTTGGACCAGTTATGTATTTCTTAAGGAATATTCTTGTGGAATCTCATTTAGTGGCGCCAGCTCTAGCAAACAATATGGTTTTCAGCCTTAGATTTGTCTTACTTTGCCAAATTTAAGTATATCTTAACGCAGCCCCACAGAAGCGAATTTGGGGCCATCTGAAGCCAATATTGCCAAATTATAAGTACTGTTATATCAGATGTAATTTTAAAACCGGTTCAGTCAGATTTAGTATGTGTCACCTTATATTCTGGCCAAATTTCAGCATTATAGACCAACATTTGGTCCTGGTTTGGTGTAATTTACATGTATTTTTGACCATTTTTACAGCAATATATGGGTGAAATAATTTATTTTCAGATATGTAATGCTCCAAATGGGCCTAATATATCCTCAATTATTGTTAAAACATATGCAAAATTAAAGAAGAGCTTCAGATTGGTTGTATAAGGATATACCTGATATTTCCTAATTTGAGGGGGGCTAAGCCTAGCCCCAAACCCCGGAAAATTGAAATTTTTAATTGGTTTCCTGAGTAAGTCAAGCCAATACAATATCAATGTCTGATATGAACTGAGTTTCCTGTGAAAATCTGAGCCAGATTGATGAAGTTTAAGTGGGGTTTTGGACTGATGTGCCATATGATCACCCCCTCGATACCTGCACTTCCAATACATGTATTTTGGACCAGTTATGTATTTCTTAAGGAATATTCTTGTGGAATCTCATTTAGTGGCGCCAGCTCTAGCAAACAATATGGTTTTCAGCCTTAGATTTGTCTTACTTTGCCAAATTTAAGTATATCTTAATGCAGCCCCACAGAAGCGAATTTGGGGCCATCTGAAGCCAATATTGCTAAATTATAAGTACTGTTATATCAGATGTAATTTTAAAACCGGTTCAGTCAGATGTAGTATGTGCCACCTTATATTCTGGCCAAATTGCAGCATTATAGACCCTAATTTGGTCCTGGTTTGGTGTAATTTACATGTATTTTTGACCATTTTTACAGCAATATATGGGTGAAATAATTTATTTTCAGATATGTAATGCTCCAAATGGGCCTAATATATCCTCAATTATTGTTAAAACATATGCAAAATTAAAGAAGAGCTTCAGATTGGTTGTATAAGGATATACCTGATATTTCCTAATTTGAGGGGGGCTGAGCCTGGCCCCAAACCCCGGAAAATTGAAATTTTAATTGGTTTCCTGAGTAAGTCAAGCCAATACAATATCAATGTCTGATATGAACTGAGTTTCCTGTGAAAATCTGAGCCAGATTGATGAAGTTTAAGTGGGGTTTTGGACTGATGTGCCATATGATCAACCCTTCGATACCTGCACTTCCAATACATGTATTTTGGACCAGTTATGTATTTCTTAAGGAATATTCTTGTGGAATCTCATTTAGTGGCGCCAGCTCTAGCAAACAATATGGTTTTCAGCCTTAGATTCGTCTTACTTTGCCAAATTTAAGTATATCTTAATGCAGCCCCACAGAAGCGAATTTGGGGCCATCTGAAGCCAATATTGCCAAATTATAAGTACTGTTATATCAGATGTAATTTTAAAACCGGTTCAGTCAGATTTAGTATGTGCCACCTTATATTCTGGCCAAATTTCAGCATTATAGACCAACATTTGGTACTAGTTTGGTGTAATTTACATGTATTTTTGACCATTTTTACAGCAATATATGGGTGAAATAATTTATTTTCAGAGATGTAATGCTCCAAATGGGCCTAATATATCCTCAATTATTGTTAAAACATATTCAAAATTAAAGAAGAGCTTCAGATTGGTTGTATAAGGATATACCTGATATTTCCTAATTTGAGGGGGGCTGAGCCTGGCCCCAAACCCCGGAAAATTGAAATTTTTAATTGGTTTCCTGAGTAAGTCAAGCCAATACAATATCAATGTCTGATATGAACTGAGTTTCCTGTGAAAATCTGAGCCAGATTGATGAAGTTTAAGTGGGGTTTTGGACTGATGTGCCATTTGATCACCCCCTCGATACCTGCACTTCCAATACATGTATTTTGGACCAGTTATGTATTTCTTAAGGAATATTCTTGTGGAATCTCATTTAGTGGCGCCAGCTCTAGCAAACAATATGGTTTTCAGCCTTAGATTTGTCTTACTTTGCCAAATTTAAGTATATCTTAATGCAGCCCCACAGAAGCGAATTTGGGGCCATCTGAAGCCAATATTGCCAAATTATAAGTACTGTTATATCAGATGTAATTTTAAAACCGGTTCAGTCAGATGTAGTATGTGCCACCTTATATTCTGGCCAAATTTCAGCATTATAGACCCTAATTTGGTCCTGGTTTGGTGTAATTTACATGTATTTTTGACCATTTTTACAGCAATATATGGGTGAAATAATTTATTTTCAGATATGTAATGCTCCAAATGGGCCTAATATATCCTCAATTATTGTTAAAACATATGCAAAATTAAAGAAGAGCTTCAGATTGGTTGTATAAGGATATACCTGATATTTCCTAATTTGAGGGGGGCTGAGCCTGGCCCCAAACCCCGGAAAATTGAAATTTTAATTGGTTTCCTGAGTAAGTCAAGCCAATACAATATCAATGTCTGATATGAACTGAGTTTCCTGTGAAAATCTGAGCCAGATTGATGAAGTTTAAGTGGGGTTTTGGACTGATGTGCCATATGATCAACCCCTCGATACCTGCACTTCCAATACATGTATTTTGGACCAGTTATGTATTTCTTAAGGAATATTCTTGTGGAATCTCATTTAGTGGCGCCAGCTCTAGCAAACAATATGGTTTTCAGCCTTAGATTCGTCTTACTTTGCCAAATTTAAGTATATCTTAATGCAGCCCCACAGAAGCGAATTTGGGGCCATCTGAAGCCAATATTGCCAAATTATAAGTACTGTTATATCAGATGTAATTTTAAAACCGGTTCAGTCAGATTTAGTATGTGCCACCTTATATTCTGGCCAAATTTCAGCATTATAGACCAACATTTGGTACTAGTTTGGTGTAATTTACATGTATTTTTGACCATTTTTACAGCAATATATGGGTGAAATAATTTATTTTCAGAGATGTAATGCTCCAAATGGGCCTAATATATCCTCAATTATTGTTAAAACATATTCAAAATTAAAGAAGAGCTTCAGATTGGTTGTATAAGGATATACCTGATATTTCCTAATTTGAGGGGGGCTGAGCCTGGCCCCAAACCCCGGAAAATTGAAATTTTTAATTGGTTTCCTGAGTAAGTCAAGCCAATACAATATCAATGTCTGATATGAACTGAGTTTCCTGTGAAAATCTGAGCCAGATTGATGAAGTTTAAGTGGGGTTTTGGACTGATGTGCCATTTGATCACCCCCTCGATACCTGCACTTCCAATACATGTATTTTGGACCAGTTATGTATTTCTTAAGGAATATTCTTGTGGAATCTCATTTAGTGGCGCCAGCTCTAGCAAACAATATGGTTTTCAGCCTTAGATTTGTCTTACTTTGCCAAATTTAAGTATATCTTAATGCAGCCCCACAGAAGCGAATTTGGGGCCATCTGAAGCCAATATTGCCAAATTATAAGTACTGTTATATCAGATGTAATTTTAAAACCGGTTCAGTCAGATGTAGTATCTGCCGTCTTATATTCTGGCCAAATTTCAGCATTATAGACCCTAATTTGGTCCTGGTTAGGTGTAATTTACATGTATTTTTGACCATTTTTACAGCAATATATGGGTGAAATAATTTATTTTCAGAGATGTAATGCTCCAAATGGGCCTAATATATCCTCAATTATTGTTAAAACATATGCAAAATTAAAGAAGAGCTTCAGATTGGTTGTATAAGGATATACCTGATATTTCCTAATTTGAGGGGGGCTGAGCCTGGCCCCAAACCCCGAAAAATTGAAATTTTAATTGGTTTCCTGAGTAAGTCAAGCCAATACAATATCAATGTCTGATATGAACTGAGTTTCCTGTGAAAATCTGAGCCAGATTGATGAAGTTTAAGTGGGGTTTTGGACTGATGTGCCATATGATCACCCCCTCGATACCTGCACTTCCAATACATGTATTTTGGACCAGTTATGTATTTCTTAAGGAATATTCTTGTGGAATCTCATTTAGTGCCGCCAGCTCTAGCAAACAATATAGTTTTCAGCCTTAGATTTGTCTTACTTTGCCAAATTTAAGTATATCTTAACGCAGCCCCACAGAAGCGAATTTGGGGCCATCTGAAGCCAATATTGCCAAATTATAAGTACTGTTATATCAGATGTAATTTTAAAACCGGTTCAGTCAGATGTAGTATGTGCCACCTTATATTCTGGCCAAATTTCAGCATTATAGACCCTAATTTGGTCCTGGTTTGGTGTAATTTACATGTATTTTTGACCATTTTTACAGCAATATATGGGTGAAATAATTTATTTTCAGATATGTAATGCTCCAAATGGGCCTAATATATCCTCAATTATTGTTAAAACATATGCAAAATTAAAGAAGAGCTTCAGATTGGTTGTATAAGGATATACCTGATATTTCCTAATTTGAGGGGGGCTGAGCCTGGCCCCAAACCCCGGAAAATTGAAATTTTTAATTGGTTTCCTGAGTAAGTCAAGCCAATACAATATCAATGTCTGATATGAACTGAGTTTCCTGTGAAAATCTGAGCCAGATTGATGAAGTTTAAGTGGGGTTTTGGACTGATGTGCCATATGATCAACCCCTCGATACCTGCACTTCCAATACATGTATTTTGGACCAGTTATGTATTTCTTAAGGAATATTCTTGTGGAATCTCATTTAGTGGCGCCAGCTCTAGCAAACAATATGGTTTTCAGCCTTAGATTCGTCTTACTTTGCCAAATTTAAGTATATCTTAATGCAGCCCCACAGAAGCGAATTTGGGGCCATCTGAAGCCAATATTGCCAAATTATAAGTACTGTTATATCAGATGTAATTTTAAAACCGGTTCAGTCAGATGTAGTATGTGCCACCTTATATTCTGGCCAAATTTCAGCATTATAGACCCTAATTTGGTCCTGGTTTGGTGTAATTTACATGTATTTTTGACCATTTTTACAGCAATATATGGGTGAAATAATTTATTTTCAGATATGTAATGCTCCAAATGGGCCTAATATATCCTCAATTATTGTTAAAACATATGCAAAATTAAAGAAGAGCTTCAGATTGGTTGTATAAGGATATACCTGATATTTCCTAATTTGAGGGGGGCTGAGCCTGGCCCCAAACCCCGGAAAATTGAAATTTTAATTGGTTTCCTGAGTAAGTCAAGCCAATACAATATCAATGTCTGATATGAACTGAGTTTCCTGTGAAAATCTGAGCCAGATTGATGAAGTTTAAGTGGGGTTTTGGACTGATGTGCCATATGATCAACCCCTCGATACCTGCACTTCCAATACATGTATTTTGGACCAGTTATGTATTTCTTAAGGAATATTCTTGTGGAATCTCATTTAGTGGCGCCAGCTCTAGCAAACAATATGGTTTTCAGCCTTAGATTCGTCTTACTTTGCCAAATTTAAGTATATCTTAATGCAGCCCCACAGAAGCGAATTTGGGGCCATCTGAAGCCAATATTGCCAAATTATAAGTACTGTTATATCAGATGTAATTTTAAAACCGGTTCAGTCAGATTTAGTATGTGCCACCTTATATTCTGGCCAAATTTCAGCATTATAGACCAACATTTGGTACTAGTTTGGTGTAATTTACATGTATTTTTGACCATTTTTACAGCAATATATGGGTGAAATAATTTATTTTCAGAGATGTAATGCTCCAAATGGGCCTAATATATCCTCAATTATTGTTAAAACATATTCAAAATTAAAGAAGAGCTTCAGATTGGTTGTATAAGGATATACCTGATATTTCCTAATTTGAGGGGGGCTGAGCCTGGCCCCAAACCCCGGAAAATTGAAATTTTTAATTGGTTTCCTGAGTAAGTCAAGCCAATACAATATCAATGTCTGATATGAACTGAGTTTCCTGTGAAAATCTGAGCCAGATTGATGAAGTTTAAGTGGGGTTTTGGACTGATGTGCCATTTGATCACCCCCTCGATACCTGCACTTCCAATACATGTATTTTGGACCAGTTATGTATTTCTTAAGGAATATTCTTGTGGAATCTCATTTAGTGGCGCCAGCTCTAGCAAACAATATGGTTTTCAGCCTTAGATTTGTCTTACTTTGCCAAATTTAAGTATATCTTAATGCAGCCCCACAGAAGCGAATTTGGGGCCATCTGAAGCCAATATTGCCAAATTATAAGTACTGTTATATCAGATGTAATTTTAAAACCGGTTCAGTCAGATGTAGTATCTGCCGTCTTATATTCTGGCCAAATTTCAGCATTATAGACCCTAATTTGGTCCTGGTTAGGTGTAATTTACATGTATTTTTGACCATTTTTACAGCAATATATGGGTGAAATAATTTATTTTCAGAGATGTAATGCTCCAAATGGGCCTAATATATCCTCAATTATTGTTAAAACATATGCAAAATTAAAGAAGAGCTTCAGATTGGTTGTATAAGGATATACCTGATATTTCCTAATTTGAGGGGGGCTGAGCCTGGCCCCAAACCCCGAAAAATTGAAATTTTAATTGGTTTCCTGAGTAAGTCAAGCCAATACAATATCAATGTCTGATATGAACTGAGTTTCCTGTGAAAATCTGAGCCAGATTGATGAAGTTTAAGTGGGGTTTTGGACTGATGTGCCATATGATCACCCCCTCGATACCTGCACTTCCAATACATGTATTTTGGACCAGTTATGTATTTCTTAAGGAATATTCTTGTGGAATCTCATTTAGTGCCGCCAGCTCTAGCAAACAATATAGTTTTCAGCCTTAGATTTGTCTTACTTTGCCAAATTTAAGTATATCTTAACGCAGCCCCACAGAAGCGAATTTGGGGCCATCTGAAGCCAATATTGCCAAATTATAAGTACTGTTATATCAGATGTAATTTTAAAACCGGTTCAGTCAGATGTAGTATGTGCCACCTTATATTCTGGCCAAATTTCAGCATTATAGACCCTAATTTGGTCCTGGTTTGGTGTAATTTACATGTATTTTTGACCATTTTTACAGCAATATATGGGTGAAATAATTTATTTTCAGATATGTAATGCTCCAAATGGGCCTAATATATCCTCAATTATTGTTAAAACATATGCAAAATTAAAGAAGAGCTTCAGATTGGTTGTATAAGGATATACCTGATATTTCCTAATTTGAGGGGGGCTGAGCCTGGCCCCAAACCCCGGAAAATTGAAATTTTTAATTGGTTTCCTGAGTAAGTCAAGCCAATACAATATCAATGTCTGATATGAACTGAGTTTCCTGTGAAAATCTGAGCCAGATTGATGAAGTTTAAGTGGGGTTTTGGACTGATGTGCCATATGATCAACCCCTCGATACCTGCACTTCCAATACATGTATTTTGGACCAGTTATGTATTTCTTAAGGAATATTCTTGTGGAATCTCATTTAGTGGCGCCAGCTCTAGCAAACAATATGGTTTTCAGCCTTAGATTCGTCTTACTTTGCCAAATTTAAGTATATCTTAATGCAGCCCCACAGAAGCGAATTTGGGGCCATCTGAAGCCAATATTGCCAAATTATAAGTACTGTTATATCAGATGTAATTTTAAAACCGGTTCAGTCAGATTTAGTATGTGCCACCTTATATTCTGGCCAAATTTCAGCATTATAGACCAACATTTGGTACTAGTTTGGTGTAATTTACATGTATTTTTGACCATTTTTACAGCAATATATGGGTGAAATAATTTATTTTCAGAGATGTAATGCTCCAAATGGGCCTAATATATCCTCAATTATTGTTAAAACATATTCAAAATTAAAGAAGAGCTTCAGATTGGTTGTATAAGGATATACCTGATATTTCCTAATTTGAGGGGGGCTGAGCCTGGCCCCAAACCCCGGAAAATTGAAATTTTTAATTGGTTTCCTGAGTAAGTCAAGCCATTACAATATCAATGTCTGATATGAACTGAGTTTCCTGTGAAAATCTGAGCCAGATTGATGAAGTTTAAGTGGGGTTTTGGACTGATGTGCCATATGATCACCCCTCGATACCTGCACTTCCAATACATGTATTTTGGACCAGTTATGTATTTCTTAAGGAATATTCTTGTGGAATCTCATTTAGTGCCGCCAGCTCTAGCAAACAATATGGTTTTCAGCCTTAGATTTGTCTTACTTTGCCAAATTTAAGTATATCTTAACGCAGCCCCACAAAAGCGAATTTGGGGCCATCTGAAGCCAATATTGCCAAATTATAAGTATTGTTATATCAGATGTAATTTTAAAACCGGTTCAGTCAGATTTAGTATGTGTCACCTTATATTCTGGCCAAATTTCAGCATTATAGACCAACATTTGGTCCTGGTTTGGTGTAATTTACATGTATTTTTGACCATTTTTACAGCAATATATGGGTGAAATAATTTATTTTCAGATATGTAATGCTCCAAATGGGCCTAATATATCCTCAATTATTGTTAAAACATATGCAAAATTAAAGAAGAGCTTCAGATTGGTTGTATAAGGATATACCTGATATTTCCTAATTTGATGGGGGCTGAGCCTAGCCCCAAACCCCGGAAAATTGAAATTTTTAATTGGTTTCCTGAGTAAGTCAAGCCAATACAATATCAATGTCTGATATGAACTGAGTTTCCTGTGAAAATCTGAGCCAGATTGATGAAGTTTAAGTGGGGTTTTGGACTGATGTGCCATTTGATCACCCCCTCGATACCTGCACTTCCAATACATGTATTTTGGACCAGTTATGTATTTCTTAAGGAATATTCTTGTGGAATCTCATTTAGTGGCGCCAGCTCTAGCAAACAATATGGTTTTCAGCCTTAGATTTGTCTTACTTTGCCAAATTTAAGTATATCTTAATGCAGCCCCACCGAAGCGAATTTGGGGCCATCTGAAGCCAATATTGCCAAATTATAAGTACTGTTATATCAGATGTAATTTTAAAACCGGTTCAGTCAGATGTAGTATCTGCCGCCTTATATTCTGGCCAAATTTCAGCATTATAGACCCTAATTTGGTCCTGGTTAGGTGTAATTTACATGTATTTTTGACCATTTTTACAGCAATATATGGGTGAAATAATTTATTTTCAGAGATGTAATGCTCCAAATGGGCCTAATATATCCTCAATTATTGTTAAAACATATGCAAAATTAAAGAAGAGCTTCAGATTGGTTGTATAAGGATATACCTGATATTTCCTAATTTGAGGGGGGCTGAGCCTGGCCCCAAACCCCGGAAAATTGAAATTTTTAATTGGTTTCCTGAGTAAGTCAAGCCAATACAATATCAATGTCTGATATGAACTGAGTTTCCTGTGAAAATCTGAGCCAGATTGATGAAGTTTAAGTGGGGTTTTGGACTGATGTGCCATATGATCAACCCCTCGATACCTGCACTTCCAATACATGTATTTTGGACCAGTTATGTATTTCTTAAGGAATATTCTTGTGGAATCTCATTTAGTGGCGCCAGCTCTAGCAAACAATATGGTTTTCAGCCTTAGATTTGTCTTACTTTGCCAAATTTAAGTATATCTTAATGCAGCCCCACAGAAGCGAATTTGGGGCCATCTGAAGCCAATATTGCCAAATTATAAGTACTGTTATATCAGATGTAATTTTAAAACCGGTTCAGTCAGATGTAGTATGTGCCACCTTATATTCTGGCCAAATTTCAGCATTATAGACCCTAATTTGGTCCTGGTTTGGTGTAATTTACATGTATTTTTGACCATTTTTACAGCAATATATGGGTGAAATAATTTATTTTCAGATATGTAATGCTCCAAATGGGCCTAATATATCCTCAATTATTGTTAAAACATATGCAAAATTAAAGAAGAGCTTCAGATTGGTTGTATAAGGATATACCTGATATTTCCTAATTTGAGGGGGGCTGAGCCTGGCCCCAAACCCCGGAAAATTGAAATTTTAATTGGTTTCCTGAGTAAGTCAAGCCAATACAATATCAATGTCTGATATGAACTGAGTTTCCTGTGAAAATCTGAGCCAGATTGATGAAGTTTAAGTGGGGTTTTGGACTGATGTGCCATATGATCAACCCCTCGATACCTGCACTTCCAATACATGTATTTTGGACCAGTTATGTATTTCTTAAGGAATATTCTTGTGGAATCTCATTTAGTGGCGCCAGCTCTAGCAAACAATATGGTTTTCAGCCTTAGATTCGTCTTACTTTGCCAAATTTAAGTATATCTTAATGCAGCCCCACAGAAGCGAATTTGGGGCCATCTGAAGCCAATATTGCCAAATTATAAGTACTGTTATATCAGATGTAATTTTAAAACCGGTTCAGTCAGATTTAGTATGTGCCACCTTATATTCTGGCCAAATTTCAGCATTATAGACCAACATTTGGTACTAGTTTGGTGTAATTTACATGTATTTGTGACCATTTTTACAGCAATATATGGGTGAAATAATTTATTTTCAGAGATGTAATGCTCCAAATGGGCCTAATATATCCTCAATTATTGTTAAAACATATGCAAAATTAAAGAAGAGCTTCAGATTGGTTGTATAAGGATATACCTGATATTTCCTAATTTGAGGGGGGCTGAGCCTGGCCCCAAACCCCGGAAAATTGAAATTTTAATTGGTTTCCTGAGTAAGTCAAGCCAATACAATATCAATGTCTGATATGAACTGAGTTTCCTGTGAAAATCTGAGCCAGATTGATGAAGTTTAAGTGGGGTTTTGGACTGATGTGCCATATGATCACCCCCTCGATACCTGCACTTCCACTACATGTATTTTGGACCAGTTATGTATTTCTTAAGGAATATTCTTGTGGAATCTCATTTAGTGCCGCCAGCTCTAGCAAACAATATGGTTTTCAGCCTTAGATTTGTCTTACTTTGCCAAATTTAAGTATATCTTAACGCAGCCCCACAGAAGCGAATTTGGGGCCATCTGAAGCCAATATTGCCAAATTATAAGTACTGTTATATCAGATGTAATTTTAAAACCGGTTCAGTCAGATGTAGTATGTGCCGCCTTATATTCTGGCCAAATTTCAGCATTATAGACCCTAATTTGGTCCTGGTTTGGTGTAATTTACATGTATTTTTGACCATTTTTACAACAATATATGGGTGAAATAATTTATTTTCAGATATGTAATGCTCCAAATGGGCCTAATATATCCTCAATTATTGTTAAAACATATGCAAAATTAAAGAAGAGCTTCAGATTGGTTGTATAAGGATATACCTGATATTTCCTAATTTGAGGGGGGCTGAGCCTGGCCCCAAACCCCGGAAAATTGAAATTTTTAATTGGTTTCCTGAGTAAGTCAAGCCAATACAATATCAATGTCTGATATGAACTGAGTTTCCTGTGAAAATCTGAGCCAGATTGATGAAGTTTAAGTGGGGTTTTGGACTGATGTGCCATATGATCAACCCCTCGATACCTGCACTTCCAATACATGTATTTTGGACCAGTTATGTATTTCTTAAGGAATATTCTTGTGGAATCTCATTTAGTGGCGCCAGCTCTAGCAAACAATATGGTTTTCAGCCTTAGATTCGTCTTACTTTGCCAAATTTAAGTATATCTTAATGCAGCCCCACAGAAGCGAATTTGGGGCCATCTGAAGCCAATATTGCCAAATTATAAGTACTGTTATATCAGATGTAATTTTAAAACCGGTTCAGTCAGATTTAGTATGTGCCACCTTATATTCTGGCCAAATTTCAGCATTATAGACCAACATTTGGTACTAGTTTGGTGTAATTTACATGTATTTTTGACCATTTTTACAGCAATATATGGGTGAAATAATTTATTTTCAGAGATGTAATGCTCCAAATGGGCCTAATATATCCTCAATTATTGTTAAAACATATTCAAAATTAAAGAAGAGCTTCAGATTGGTTGTATAAGGATATACCTGATATTTCCTAATTTGAGGGGGGCTGAGCCTGGCCCCAAACCCCGGAAAATTGAAATTTTTAATTGGTTTCCTGAGTAAGTCAAGCCAATACAATATCAATGTCTGATATGAACTGAGTTTCCTGTGAAAATCTGAGCCAGATTGATGAAGTTTAAGTGGGGTTTTGGACTGATGTGCCATATGATCACCCCCTCGATACCTGCACTTCCAATACATGTATTTTGGACCAGTTATGTATTTCTTAAGGAATATTCTTGTGGAATCTCATTTAGTGGCGCCAGCTCTAGTAAACAATATGGTTTTCAGCCTTAGATTTGTCTTACTTTGCCAAATTTAAGTATATCTTAACGCAGCCCCACAGAAGCGAATTTGGGGCCATCTGAAGCCAATATTGCCAAATTATAAGTACTGTTATATCAGATGTAATTTTAAAACTGGTTCAGTCAGATTTAGTATGTGTCACCTTATATTCTGGCCAAATTTCAGCATTATAGACCAACATTTGGTCCTGATTTGGTGTAATTTACATGTATTTTTGACCATTTTTACAGCAATATATGGGTGAAATAATTTATTTTCAGATATGTAATGCTCCAAATGGGCCTAATATATCCTCAATTATTGTTAAAACATATGCAAAATTAAAGAAGAGCTTCAGATTGGTTGTATAAGGATATACCTGATATTTCCTAATTTGAGGGGGGGCTGAGCCTAGCCCCAAACCCCGGAAAATTGAAATTTTTAATTGGTTTCCTGAGTAAGTCAAGCCAATACAATATCAATGTCTGATATGAACTGAGTTTCCTGTGAAAATCTGAGCCAGATTGATGAAGTTTAAGTGGGGTTTTGGACTGATGTGCCATTTGATCACCCCCTCGATACCTGCACTTCCAATACATGTATTTTGGACCAGTTATGTATTTCTTAAGGAATATTCTTGTGGAATCTCATTTAGTGGCGCCAGCTCTAGCAAACAATATGGTTTTCAGCCTTAGATTTGTCTTACTTTGCCAAATTTAAGTATATCTTAATGCAGCCCCACAGAAGCGAATTTGGGGCCATCTGAAGCCAATATTGCCAAATTATAAGTACTGTTATATCAGATGTAATTTTAAAACCGGTTCAGTCAGATGTAGTATCTGCCGCCTTATATTCTGGCCAAATTTCAGCATTATAGACCCTAATTTGGTCCAGGTTAGGTGTAATTTACATGTATTTTTGACCATTTTTACAGCAATATATGGGTGAAATAATTTATTTTCAGATATGTAATGCTCCAAATGGGCCTAATATATCCTCAATTATTGTTAAAACATATGCAAAATTAAAGAAGAGCTTCAGATTGGTTGTATAAGGATATACCTGATATTTCCTAATTTGAGGGGGGCTGAGCCTGGCCCCAAACCCCGGAAAATTGAAATTTTTAATTGGTTTCCTGAGTAAGTCAAGCCAATACAATATCAATGTCTGATATGAACTGAGTTTCCTGTGAAAATCTGAGCCAGATTGATGAAGTTTAAGTGGGGTTTTGGACTGATGTGCCATATGATCACCCCCTCGATACCTGCACTTCCAATACATGTATTTTGGACCAGTTATGTATTTCTTAAGGAATATTCTTGTGGAATCTCATTTAGTGGCGCCAGCTCTAGCAAACAATATGGTTTTCAGCCTTAGATTTGTCTTACTTTGCCAAATTTAAGTATATCTTAATGCAGCCCCACAGAAGCGAATTTGGGGCCATCTGAAGCCAATATTGCCAAATTATAAGTACTGTTATATCAGATGTAATTTTAAAACCGGTTCAGTCAGATGTAGTATGTGCCACCTTATATTCTGGCCAAATTTCAGCATTATAGACCCTAATTTGGTCCTGGTTTGGTGTAATTTACATGTATTTTTGACCATTTTTACAGCAATATATGGGTGAAATAATTTATTTTCAGATATGTAGTGCTCCAAATGGGCCTAATATATCCTCAATTATTGTTAAAACATATGCAAAATTAAAGAAGAGCTTCAGATTGGTTGTATAAGGATATACCTGATATTTCCTAATTCGAGGGGGGCTGAGCCTGGCCCCAAACCCCGGAAAATTGAAATTTTTAATTGGTTTCCTGAGTAAGTCAAGCCAATACAATATCAATGTCTGATATGAACTGAGTTTCCTGTGAAAATCTGAGCCAGATTGATGAAGTTTAAGTGGGGTTTTGGACTGATGTGCCATATGATCAACCCCTCGATACCTGCACTTCCAATACATGTATTTTGGACCAGTTATGTATTTCTTAAGGAATATTCTTGTGGAATCTCATTTAGTGGCGCCAGCTCTAGCAAACAATATGGTTTTCAGCCTTAGATTCGTCTTACTTTGCCAAATTTAAGTATATCTTAATGCAGCCCCACAGAAGCGAATTTGGGGCCATCTGAAGCCAATATTGCCAAATTATAAGTACTGTTATATCAGATGTAATTTTAAAACCGGTTCAGTCAGATTTAGTATGTGCCACCTTATATTCTGGCCAAATGTCAGCATTATAGACCAACATTTGGTACTAGTTTGGTGTAATTTACATGTATTTTTGACCATTTTTACAGCAATATATGGGTGAAGTAATTTATTTTCAGAGATGTAATGCTCCAAATGGGCCTAATATATCCTCAATTATTGTTAAAACATATTCAAAATTAAAGAAGAGCTTCAGATTGGTTGTATAAGGATATACCTGATATTTCCTAATTTGAGGGGGGCTGAGCCTGGCCCCAAACCCCGGAAAATTGAAATTTTTAATTGGTTTCCTGAGTAAGTCAAGCCAATACAATATCAATGTCTGATATGAACTGAGTTTCCTGTGAAAATCTGAGCCAGATTGATGAAGTTTAAGTGGGGTTTTGGACTGATGTGCCATATGATCACCCCCTCGATACCTGCATTTCCAATACATGTATTTTGGACCAGTTATGTATTTCTTAAGGAATATTCTTGTGGAATCTCATTTAGTGGCGCCAGCTCTAGCAAACAATATGGTTTTCAGCCTTAGATTTGTCTTACTTTGCCAAATTTAAGTATATCTTAACGCAGCCCCACAGAAGCGAATTTGGGGCCATCTGAAGCCAATATTGCCAAATTATAAGTACTGTTATATCAGATGTAATTTTAAAACCGGTTCAGTCAGATTTAGTATGTGTCACCTTATATTCTGGCCAAATTTCAGCATTATAGACCAACATTTGGTCCTGGTTTGGTGTAATTTACATGTATTTTTGACCATTTTTACAGCAATATATGGGTGAAATAATTTATTTTCAGATATGTAATGCTCCAAATGGGCCTAATATATCCTCAATTATTGTTAAAACATATGCAAAATTAAAGAAGAGCTTCAGATTGGTTGTATAAGGATATACCTGATATTTCCTAATTTGAGGGGGGCTGAGCCTAGCCCCAAACCCCGGAAAATTGAAATTTTTAATTGGTTTCCTGAGTAAGTCAAGCCAATACAATATCAATGTCTGATATGAACTGAGTTTCCTGTGAAAATCTGAGCCAGATTGATGAAGTTTAAGTGGGGTTTTGGACTGATGTGCCATTTGATCACCCCCTCGATACCTGCACTTCCAATACATGTATTTTGGACCAGTTATGTATTTCTTAAGGAATATTCTTGTGGAATCTCATTTAGTGGCGCCAGCTCTAGCAAACAATATGGTTTTCAGCCTTAGATTTGTCTTACTTTGCCAAATTTAAGTATATCTTAATGCAGCCCCACAGAAGCGAATTTGGGGCCATCTGAAGCCAATATTGCCAAATTATAAGTACTGTTATATCAGATGTAATTTTAAAACCGGTTCAGTCAGATGTAGTATCTGCCGCCTTATATTCTGGCCAAATTTCAGCATTATAGACCCTAATTTGGTCCTGGTTTGGTGTAATTTACATGTATTTTTGACCATTTTTACAGCAATATATGGGTGAAATAATTTATTTTCAGAGATGTAATGCTCCAAATGGGCCTAATATATCCTCAATTATTGTTAAAACATATGCAAAATTAAAGAAGAGCTTCAGATTGGTTGTATAAGGATATACCTGATATTTCCTAATTTGAGGGGGGCTGAGCCTGGCCCCAAACCCCGGAAAATTGAAATTTTTAATTGGTTTCCTGAGTAAGTCAAGCCAATACAATATCAATGTCTGATATGAACTGAGTTTCCTGTGAAAATCTGAGCCAGATTGATGAAGTTTAAGTGGGGTTTTGGACTGATGTGCCATATGATTACCCCATCGATACCTTCACTTCCAATACATGTATTTTGGACCAGTTATGTATTTCTTAAGGAATATTCTTGTGGAATCTCATTTAGTGCCGCCAGCTCTAGAAAACAATATGGTTTTCAGCCTTAGATTTGTCTTACTTTGCCAAATTTAAGTATATCTTAACGCAGCCCCACAGAAGCGAATTTGGGGCCATCTGAAGCCAATATTGCCAAATTATAAGTACTGTTATATCTGATGTAATTTTAAAACCGGTTCAGTCAGATGTAGTATGTGCCACCTTATATTCTGGCCAAATTTCAGCATTATAGACCCTAATTTTGTCCTGGTTTGGTGTAATTTACATGTATTTTTGACCATTTTTACAGCAATATATGGGTGAAATAATTTATTTTCAGATATGTAATGCTCCAAATGGGCCTAATATATCCTCAATTATTGTTAAAACATATTCAAAATTAAAGAAGAGCTTCAGATTGGTTGTATAAGGATATACCTGATATTTCCTAATTTGAGGGGGGCTGAGCCTGGCCCCAAACCCCGGAAAATTGAAATTTTTAATTGGTTTCCTGAGTAAGTCAAGCCAATACAATATCAATGTCTGATATGAACTGAGTTTCCTGTGAAAATCTGAGCCAGATTGATGAAGTTTAAGTGGGGTTTTGGACTGATGTGCCATATGATCACCCCCTCGATACCTGCACTTCCAATACATGTATTTTGGACCAGTTATGTATTTCTTAAGGAATATTCTTGTGGAATCTCATTTAGTGGCGCCAGCTCTAGCAAACAATATGGTTTTCAGCCTTAGATTTGTCTTACTTTGCCAAATTTAAGTATATCTTAACGCAGCCCCACAGAAGCGAATTTGGGGCCATATGAAGCCAATATTGCCAAATTATGAGTACTGTTATATCAGATGTAATTTTAAAACCGGTTCAGTCAGATGTAGTATGTGCCACCTTATATTCTGGCCAAATTTCAGCATTATAGACCAACATTTGGTCCTGGTTTGGTGTAATTTACATGTATTTTTGACCATTTTTACAGCAATATATGGGTGAAATAATTTATTTTCAGAGATGTAATGCTCCAAATGGGCCTAATATATCCTCAATTATTGTTAAAACATATGCAAAACTAAAGAAGAGCTTCAGATTGGTTGTATAAGGATATACCTGATATTTCCTAATTTGAGGGGGGCTGAGCCTAGCCCCAAACCCCGGAAAATTGAAATTTTTAATTGGTTTCCTGAGTAAGTCAAGCCAATACAATATCAATGTCTGATATGAACTGAGTTTCCTGTGAAAATCTGAGCCAGATTGATGAAGTTCAAGTGGGGTTTTGGACTGATGTGCCATATGATCACCCCCTCGATACCTGCACTTCCAATACATGTATTTTGGACCAGTTATGTATTTCTTAAGGAATATTCTTGTGGAATCTCATTTAGTGGCGCCAGCTCTAGCAAACAATATGGTTTTCAGCCTTAGATTTGTCTTACTTTGCCAAATTTAAGTATATCTTAACGCAGCCCCACAGAAGCGAATTTGGGGCCATCTGAAGCCAATATTGCCAAATTATAAGTACTGTTATATCAGATGTAATTTTAAAACCGGTTCAGTCAGATGTAGTATCTGCCGCCCTATATTCTGGCCAAATTTCAGCATTATAGACCCTAATTTGGTCCTGGTTTGGTGTAATTTACATGTATTTTTGACCATTTTTACAGCAATATATGGGTGAAATAATTTATTTTCAGAGATGTAATGCTCCAAATGGGCCTAATATATCCTCAATTATTGTTAAAACATATGCAAAATTAAAGAAGAGCTTCAGATTGGTTGTATAAGGATATACCTGATATTTCCTAATTTGAGGGGGGCTGAGCCTGGCCCCAAACCCCGGAAAATTGAAATTTTTAATTGGTTTCCTGAGTAAGTCAAGCCAATACAATATCAATGTCTGATATGAACTGAGTTTCCTGTGAAAATCTCACCCAGATTGATGAAGTTTAAGTGGGGTTTTGGACTGATGTGCCATATGATTACCCCCTCCATACCTGCACTTCCAATACATGTATTTTGGACCAGTTATGTATTTCTTAAGGAATATTCTTGTGGAATCTCATTTAGTGCCGCCAGCTCTAGCAAACAATATGGTTTTCAGCCTTAGATTTGTCTTACTTTGCCAAATTTAAGTATATCTTAACGCAGCCCCACAGAAGCGAATTTGGGGCCATCTGAAGCCAATATTGCCAAATTGTAAGTACTGTTATATCAGATGTAATTTTAAAACCGGTTCAGTCAGATGTAGTATGTGCCACCTTATATTCTGGCCGAATTTCAGCATTATAGACCCTAATTTGGTCCTGGTTTGGTGTAATTTACATGTCAGTCCCCCCCCCTTCCCAGGAAAACACACTCTGCGGAGCATTGAGTTTATTAAATACACATAACAAGTATAAAAGTGTAAAGAAATAGTATGAGTATAATTCAAGGATATATGAGACTACTAAGTTATTTACATGTATAGTTATAATATAAAGTTAGTTATAATATAAAGTCCATTAATGTCCATATGCAGCAATACCATGAAATTACTAAATTACAATACACATATGAAATTACTGAGTTACTGTACAATTTCCATGAATTACTAATTTCAATGTTAAACATTGCCTGATCAAAATTGAAACCCAAATACAACAGGAAGTGACCCTGTAGAGCTGAGCTTGACCCGAGAGGTCAAGTTCACCCCAGTAGATGACCGCAAGGTCACCCAGACTCCAGGTTCTGCCAGATGGGAGGAAAGGTATAATACACACAAGTAAATGATTGTGTGAGTGAAATTTTTAAGGGTGAACCCTTGAGGAGCTAAGAGGTGACCTTAAGTCAAATCTTAAGTAATACACATAATTCTCGATTACACACATAAAGAATCCCTACACATAAACTAAAACCCAATAAGAAACACACAATTAAAACCAAGATTAAAAACATAACTAGGCTGATTAGACTACTGTAATGGGTAGGGAGGGTGGGAAGTGAAATAAAACAGTCCTTCCACTCTGGCTTCTACACATAAACTGAGGCATTTCCCATTATTTTCTGGAGGGAAAACAAGCCAAGCATTCAGATTGGCTCCTTCAAATTGGTCACTTAGCTACTAGCTAATGCCACAGAGTACAAAGTGGGTGCACCGACAATCTTAAGGTGCAGCCACACATAACTGGGGAAGAGGGACTGACATCTGTGATGCCCTTGACAACACAGTTGACAGTCCCCCCCCTTCCCAGGAAAACACACTCTGCGGAGCATTGAGTTTATTAAATACACATAACAAGTATAAAAGTGTAAAGAAATAGTATGAGTATAATTCAAGGATATATGAGACTACTAAGTTATTTACATGTATAGTTATAATATAAAGTTAGTTATAATATAAAGTCCATTAATGTCCATATGCAGCAATACCATGAAATTACTAAATTACAATACACATATGAAATTACTGAGTTACTGTACAATTTCCATGAATTACTAATTTCAATGTTAAACATTGCCTGATCAAAATTGAAACCCAAATACAACAGGAAGTGACTCTGTAGAGCTGAGCTTGACCCGAGAGGTCAAGTTCACCCCAGTAGATGACCGCAAGGTCACCCAGACTCCAGGTTCTGCCAGATGGGAGGAAAGGTATAATACACACAAGTAAATGATTGTGTGAGTGAAATTTTTAAGGGTGAACCCTTGAGGAGCTAAGAGGTGACCTTAAGTCAAATCTTAAGTAATACACATAATTCTCGATTACACACATAAAGAATCCCTCAACCCCAAAGTAGGACATACTAAGCATTTATGAGCTTAGCAAAAGACATAGCAATATCCTGACTATAAGCACTGTCCTGTTGAATATACCTCCACACACAATCCGACGTCCAGGAGCCATGATATTTAATTTTTTGAATGGGCATATGAGAGTTGTAAGCAAGGGTGGCCCCTGAACGCCGGAAAGTGTGGAAGGTGAAGTGATGTGGTGAATAACCCATTTTAATATTCAATTTAGTCAAAACTTTTCTAATCCTACTATCTAACACTACTTGCCAACCACGACGTGAATGAATTTGAAATAAGGGCTAATTTCCTGTGGGTTTATAGACACTGATGGCTTTTTTCAGGGCCCTGACTGTGCACAAAATTGACTTGAGGCGTGGAAGGGTGAGGATATGAACCCTGTCCCTGGTTTGAAGTGTTTTAGACCACTTTATGCACAAAGTCATGTGTGTATCAAAAAATGCAATATCTTGTATAGTCAAGTGTCTGGTGGGGTCAAAAGCCCCCCCCGGCATGGGGAGCCAGGTTCGAGATTCTCAAGAACCCCAAAAAGGCAATTAAGAAGATGGCTTTGAAAACCTGACCTGAATATATAGTGTCGCACTGTGAAACCAAGTCTTTAAGGACCTGGAGGGACATGATGTTTCTTTTAACCGTATGAAGGGGTCTGGTTAATCTCATAGACCTGACAAAATACTTTACCTTTTGATCATCTAATAAAGTGTGTTTTAAACCATACAACGTGAACATGGCCTTAAGGGCAGATACATGGTTGGCAACCATATCAGCAGACATAACTGGGGAAGAGGGACTGACATCTGTGATGCCCTTGACAACACAGTTGAATTTTTTACCATTTTTACAGCAATATATGGGTGAAATAATTTATTTTCAGATATGTAATGCTCCAAATGGGCCTAATATATCCTCAATTATTGTTAAAACATATTCAAAATTAAAGAAGAGCTTCAGATTGGTTGTATAAGGATATACCTGATATTTCCTAATTTGAGGGGGGCTGAGCCTGGCCCCAAACCCTGGAAAATTGAAATTTTTAATTGGTTTCCTGAGTAAGTCAAGCCAATACAATATCAATGTCTGATATGAACTGAGTTTCCTGTAAAATTCTGAGCCAGATTGATGAAGTTTAAGTGGGGTTTTGGACTGATGTGCCATATGATCACCCCCTCGATACCTGCACTTCCAATACATGTATTTTGGACCAGTTATGTATTTCTTAAGGAATATTCTTGTGGAATCTCATTTAGTGGCGCCAGCTCTAGCAAACAATATGCTTTTCACCCTTAGATTTGTCTTACTTTGCCAAATTTAAGTATATCTTAATGCAGCCCCACAGAAGCGAATTTGGGGCCATCTGAAGCCAATATTGCCAAATTATAAGTACTGTTATATCAGATGTAATTTTAAAACCGGTTCAGTCAGATGTAGTATGTGCCACCTTATATTCTGGCCAAATTTCAGCATTATAGACCAACATTTGGTACTGGTTTGGTGTAATTTACATGTATTTTTGAACATTTTTACAGCAATATATGGGTGAAAAAATTTATTTTCAGAGATGTAATGCTCCAAATGGGCCTAATATATCCTCAATTATTGTTAAAACATATGCAAAATTAAAGAAGAGCTTCAGATTGGTTGTATAAGGATATACCTGATATTTCCTAATTTGAGGGGGGCTGAGCCTGGCCCCAAACCCCGGAAAATTGAAATTTTTAAGTGGTTTCCTGAGTAAGTCAAGCCAATACAATATCAATGTCTGATATGAACTGAGTTTCCTGTGAAAATCTGAGCCAGATTGATGAAGTTTAAGTGGGGTTTTGGACTGATGTGCCATATGATCACCCCCTCGATACCTGCACTTCCAATACATGTATTTTGGACCAGTTATGTATTTCTTAAGGAATATTCTTGTGGAATCTCATTTAGTGGCGCCAGCTCTAGCAAACAATATGGTTTTCAACCTTAGATTTGTCTTACTTTGCCAAATTTAAGTATATCTTAATGCAGCCCCACAGAAGCGAATTTGGGGCCATCTGAAGCCAATATTGCCAAATTATAAGTACTGTTATGTCAGATGTAATTTTAAAACCGGTTCAGTCAGATGTAGTATGTGCCACCTTTTATTCTGGCCAAATTTCAGCATTATAGACCAACATTTGGTACTGGTTTGGTGTAATTTACATGTATTTTTGACCATTTTTACAGCAATATATGGGTGAAATAATTTATTTTCAGAGATGTAATGCTCCAAATGGGCCTAATATATCCTCAATTATTGTTAAAACATATGCAAAATTAAAGAAGAACTTCAGATTGGTTGCATAAGGATATACCTGATATTTCCTAATTTGAGGGGGGCTGAGCCTGGCCCCAAACCCCGGAAAATTGAAAATTTTAATTGGTTTCCTGAGTAAGTCAAGCCAATACAATATCAATGTCTGATATGAACTGAGTTTCCTGTGAAAATCTGAGCCAGATTGATGAAGTTTAAGTGGTGTTTTGGACTGATGTGCCATATGATCACCCCCTCGATACCTGCACTTCCAATACATGTATTTTGGACCAGTTATGTATTTCTTAAGGAATATTCTTGTGGAATCTCATTTAGTGGCACCAGCTCTAGCAAACAATATGGTTTTCAGCCTTAGATTTGTCTTACTTTGCCAGATTTAAGTATAGCTTAATGCAGCCCCACAGAAGCGAATTTGGGGCCATCTGAAGCCAATATTGCCAAATTATAAGTACTGTTATGTCAGATGTAATTTTAAAACCGGTTCAGTCAGATGTAGTATGTGCCACCTTATATTCTGGCCAAATTTCAGCATTATAGACCAACATTTGGTACTGGTTTGGTGTAATTTACATGTATTTTTGAACATTTTTACAGCAATATATGGGTGAAAAAATTTATTTTCAGAGATGTAATGCTCCAAATGGGCCTAATATATCCTCAATTATTGTTAAAACATATGCAAAATTAAAGAAGAGCTTCAGATTGGTTGTATAAGGATATACCTGATATTTCCTAATTTGAGGGGGGCTGAGCCTGGCCCCAAACCCCGGAAAATTGAAATTTTTAAGTGGTTTCCTGAGTAAGTGAAGTCAATACAATATCAATGTCTGATATGAACTGAGTTTCCTGTGAAAATCTGAGCCAGATTGATGAAGTTTAAGTGGGGTTTTGGACTGATGTGCCATATGATCACCCCCTCGATACCTGCACTTCCAATACATGTATTTTGGACCAGTTATGTATTTCTTAAGGAATATTCTTGTGGAATCTCATTTAGTGGCGCCAGCTCTAGCAAACAATATGGTTTTCAACCTTAGATTTGTCTTACTTTGCCAAATTTAAGTATATCTTAATGCAGCCCCACAGAAGCGAATTTGGGGCCATCTGAAGCCAATATTGCCAAATTATAAGTACTGTTATATCAGATGTAATTTTAAAACCGGTTCAGTCAGATGTAGTATGTGCCACCTTTTATTCTGGCCAAATTTCAGCATTATAGACCAACATTTGGTACTGGTTTGGTGTAATTTACATGTATTTTTGACCATTTTTACAGCAATATATGGGTGAAATAATTTATTTTCAGAGATGTAATGCTCCAAATGGGCCTAATATATCCTCAATTATTGTTAAAACATATGCAAAATTAAAGAAGAGCTTCAGATTGGTTGCATAAGGATATACCTGATATTTCCTAATTTGAGGGGGGCTGAGCCTGGCCCCAAACCCCGGAAAATTGAAATTTTTAATTGGTTTCCTGAGTAAGTCAAGCCAATACAATATCAATGTCTGATATGAACTGAGTTTCCTGTGAAAATCTGAGCCAGATTGATGAAGTTTAAGTGGTGTTTTGGACTGATGTGCCATATGATCACCCCCTCGAAACCTGCACTTCCAATACATGTATTTTGGACCAGTTATGTATTTCTTAAGGAATATTCTTGTGGAATCTCATTTAGTGGCACCAGCTCTAGCAAACAATATGGTTTTCAGCCTTAGATTTGTCTTACTTTGCCAGATTTAAGTATATCTTAATGCAGCCCCACAGAAGCGAATTTGGGGCCATCTGAAGCCAATATTGCCAAATTATAAGTACTGTTATGTCAGATGTAATTTTAAAACCGGTTCAGTCAGATGTAGTATGTGCCACCTTTTATTCTGGCCAAATTTCAGCATTATAGACCAACATTTGGTACTGGTTTGGTGTAATTTACATGTATTTTTGACCATTTTTACAGCAATATATGGGTGAAATAATTTATTTTCAGAGATGTAATGCTCCAAATGGGCCTAATATATCCTCAATTATTGTTAAAACATATGCAAAATTAAAGAAGAGCTTCAGATTGGTTGTATAAGGATATACCTGATATTTCCTAATTTGAGGGGGGCTGAGCCTGGCCCCAAACCCCGGAAAATTGAAATTTTTAATTGGTTTCCTGAGTAAGTCAAGCCAATACAATATCAATGTCTGATATGAACTGAGTTTCCTGTGAAAATCTGAGCCAGATTGATGAAGTTTAAGTGGGGTTTTGGACTGATGTGCCATATGATCACCCCCTCGATACCTGCACTTCCAATACATGTATTTTGGACCAGTTATGTATTTCTTAAGGAATATTCTTGTGGAATCTCATTTAGTGGCGCCAGCTCTAGCAAACAATATGGTTTTCAGCCTTAGATTTGTCTTACTTTGCCAGATTTAAGTATATCTTAATGCAGCCCCACAGAAGCGAATTTGGGGCCATCTGAAGCCAATATTGCCAAATTATAAGTACTGTTATGTCAGATGTAATTTTAAAACCGGTTCAGTCAGATTTTGTTTGTGCCACCTTTTATTCTGGCCAAATTTCAGCATTATAGACCAACATTTGGTACTGGTTTGGTGTAATTTACATGTATTTTTGACCATTTTTACAGCAATATATGGGTGAAATAATTTATTTTCAGAGATGTAATGCTCCAAATGGGCCTAATATATCCTCAATTATTGTTAAAACATATGCAAAATTAAAGAAGAGCTTCAGATTGGTTGTATAAGGATATACCTGATATTTCCTAATTTGAGGGGGGGCTGAGCCTGGCCCCAAACCCCGGAAAATTGAAATTTTTAATTGGTTTCCTGAGTAAGTCAAGCCAATACAATATCAATGTATGATATGAACTGAGTTTCCTGTGAAAATCTGAGCCAGATTGATGAAGTTTAAGTGGGGTTTTGGACTGATGTGCCATATGATCACCCCCTCGATACCTGCACTTCCAATACATGTATTTTGGACCAGTTATGTATTTCTTAAGGAATATTCTTGTGGAATCTCATTTAGTGGCGCCACCTCTAGCAAACAATATGGTTTTCAGCCTTAGATTTGTCTTACTTTGCCAAATTTAAGTATATCTTAATGCAGCCCCACAGAAGCGAATTTGGGGCTATCTGAAGCCAATATTGCCAAATTATAAGTACTATTATATCAGATGTAATTTTAAAACCGGTTCAGTCAGATTTAGTATGTGCCACCTTATATTCTGGCCAAATTTCAGCATTATAGACCAACATTTGGTACTGGTTTGGTGTAATTTACATGTATTTTTGACCATTTTTACAGCAATATATGGGTGAAATAATTTATTTTCAGAGATGTAATGCTCCAAATGGGCCTAATATATCCTCAATTATTGTTAAAACATATGCAAAATTAAAGAAGAGCTTCAGATTGGTTGTATAAGGATATACCTGATATTTCCTAATTTGAGGGGGGGGCTGAGCCTGGCCCCAAACCCCGGAAAATTGAAATTTTTAATTGGTTTCCTGAGTAAGTCAAGCCAATACAATATCAATGTATGATATGAACTGAGTTTCCTGTGAAAATCTGAGCCAGATTGATGAAGTTTAAGTGGGGTTTTGGACTGATGTGCCATATGATCACCCCCTCGATACCTGCACTTCCAATACATGTATTTTGGACCAGTTATGTATTTCTTAAGGAATATTCTTGTGGAATCTCATTTAGTGGCGCCAGCTCTAGCAAACAATATGGTTTTCAGCCTTAGATTTGTCTTACTTTGCCAAATTTAAGTATATCTTAATGCAGCCCCACAGAAGCGAATTTGGGGCCATCTGAAGCCAATATTGCCAAATTATAAGTACTGTTATATCAGATGTAAATTTAAAACCGGTTCAGTCAGATTTAGTATGTGCCACCTTATATTCTGGCCAAATTTCAGCATTATAGACCAACATTTGGTACTGGTTTGGTGTAATTTACATGTATTTTTGACCATTTTTACAGCAATATATGGGTGAAATAATTTATTTTCAGAGATGTAATGCTCCAAATGGGCCTAATATATCCTCAATTATTGTTAAAACATATGCAAAATTAAAGAAGAGCTTCAGATTGGTTGTATAAGGATATACCTGATATTTCCTAATTTGAGGGGGGGCTGAGCCTGGCCCCAAACCCCGGAAAATTGAAATTTTTAATTGGTTTCCTGAGTAAGTCAAGCCAATACAATATCAATGTATGATATGAACTGAGTTTCCTGTGAAAATCTGAGCCAGATTGATGAAGTTTAAGTGGGGTTTTGGACTGATGTGCCATATGATCACCCCCTCGATACCTGCACTTCCAATACATGTATTTTGGACCAGTTATGTATTTCTTAAGGAATATTCTTGTGGAATCTCATTTAGTGGCGCCACCTCTAGCAAACAATATGGTTTTCAGCCTTAGATTTGTCTTACTTTGCCAAATTTAAGTATATCTTAATGCAGCCCCACAGAAGCGAATTTGGGGCCATCTGAAGCCAATATAGCCAAATTATAAGTACTATTATATCAGATGTAATTTTAAAACCGGTTCAGTCAGATTTAGTATGTGCCACCTTATATTCTGGCCAAATTTCAGCATTATAGACCAACATTTGGTACTGGTTTGGTGTAATTTACATGTATTTTTGACCATTTTTACAGCAATATATGGGTGAAATAATTTATTTTCAGAGATGTAATGCTCCAAATGGGCCTAATATATCCTCAATTATTGTTAAAACATATGCAAAATTAAAGAAGAGCTTCAGATTGGTTGTATAAGGATATACCTGATATTTCCTAATTTGAGGGGGGGCTGAGCCTGGCCCCAAACCCCGGAAAATTGAAATTTTTAATTGGTTTCCTGAGTAAGTCAAGCCAATACAATATCAATGTATGATATGAACTGAGTTTCCTGTGAAAATCTGAGCCAGATTGATGAAGTTTAAGTGGGGTTTTGGACTGATGTGCCATATGATCACCCCCTCGATACCTGCACTTCCAATACATGTATTTTGGACCAGTTATGTATTTCTTAAGGAATATTCTTGTGGAATCTCATTTAGTGGCACCAGCTCTAGCAAACAATATGGTTTTCAGCCTTAGATTTGTCTTACTTTGCCAGATTTAAGTATATCTTAATGCAGCCCCACAGAAGCGAATTTGGGGCCATCTGAAGCCAATATTGCCAAATTATAAGTACTGTTATGTCAGATGTAATTTTAAAACCGGTTCAGTCAGATGTAGTATGTGCCACCTTTTATTCTGGCCAAATTTCAGCATTATAGACCAACATTTGGTACTGGTTTGGTGTAATTTACATGTATTTTTGACCATTTTTACAGCAATATATGGGTGAAATAATTTATTTTCAGAGATGTAATGCTCCAAATGGGCCTAATATATCCTCAATTATTGTTAAAACATATGCAAAATTAAAGAAGAGCTTCAGATTGGTTGTATAAGGATATACCTGATATTTCCTAATTTGAGGGGGGCTGAGCCTGGCCCCAAACCCCGGAAAATTGAAATTTTTAATTGGTTTCCTGAGTAAGTCAAGCCAATACAATATCAATGTCTGATATGAACTGAGTTTCCTGTGAAAATCTGAGCCAGATTGATGAAGTTTAAGTGGGGTTTTGGACTGATGTGCCATATGATCACCCCCTCGATACCTGCACTTCCAATACATGTATTTTGGACCAGTTATGTATTTCTTAAGGAATATTCTTGTGGAATCTCATTTAGTGGCGCCAGCTCTAGCAAACAATATGGTTTTCAGCCTTAGATTTGTCTTACTTTGCCAGATTTAAGTATATCTTAATGCAGCCCCACAGAAGCGAATTTGGGGCCATCTGAAGCCAATATTGCCAAATTATAAGTACTGTTATGTCAGATGTAATTTTAAAACCGGTTCAGTCAGATTTTGTTTGTGCCACCTTTTATTCTGGCCAAATTTCAGCATTATAGACCAACATTTGGTACTGGTTTGGTGTAATTTACATGTATTTTTGACCATTTTTACAGCAATATATGGGTGAAATAATTTATTTTCAGAGATGTAATGCTCCAAATGGGCCTAATATATCCTCAATTATTGTTAAAACATATGCAAAATTAAAGAAGAGCTTCAGATTGGTTGTATAAGGATATACCTGATATTTCCTAATTTGAGGGGGGGCTGAGCCTGGCCCCAAACCCCGGAAAATTGAAATTTTTAATTGGTTTCCTGAGTAAGTCAAGCCAATACAATATCAATGTATGATATGAACTGAGTTTCCTGTGAAAATCTGAGCCAGATTGATGAAGTTTAAGTGGGGTTTTGGACTGATGTGCCATATGATCACCCCCTCGATACCTGCACTTCCAATACATGTATTTTGGACCAGTTATGTATTTCTTAAGGAATATTCTTGTGGAATCTCATTTAGTGGCGCCACCTCTAGCAAACAATATGGTTTTCAGCCTTAGATTTGTCTTACTTTGCCAAATTTAAGTATATCTTAATGCAGCCCCACAGAAGCGAATTTGGGGCTATCTGAAGCCAATATTGCCAAATTATAAGTACTATTATATCAGATGTAATTTTAAAACCGGTTCAGTCAGATTTAGTATGTGCCACCTTATATTCTGGCCAAATTTCAGCATTATAGACCAACATTTGGTACTGGTTTGGTGTAATTTACATGTATTTTTGACCATTTTTACAGCAATATATGGGTGAAATAATTTATTTTCAGAGATGTAATGCTCCAAATGGGCCTAATATATCCTCAATTATTGTTAAAACATATGCAAAATTAAAGAAGAGCTTCAGATTGGTTGTATAAGGATATACCTGATATTTCCTAATTTGAGGGGGGGGCTGAGCCTGGCCCCAAACCCCGGAAAATTGAAATTTTTAATTGGTTTCCTGAGTAAGTCAAGCCAATACAATATCAATGTATGATATGAACTGAGTTTCCTGTGAAAATCTGAGCCAGATTGATGAAGTTTAAGTGGGGTTTTGGACTGATGTGCCATATGATCACCCCCTCGATACCTGCACTTCCAATACATGTATTTTGGACCAGTTATGTATTTCTTAAGGAATATTCTTGTGGAATCTCATTTAGTGGCGCCAGCTCTAGCAAACAATATGGTTTTCAGCCTTAGATTTGTCTTACTTTGCCAGATTTAAGTATATCTTAATGCAGCCCCACAGAAGCGAATTTGGGGCCATCTGAAGCCAATATTGCCAAATTATAAGTACTGTTATATCAGATGTAAATTTAAAACCGGTTCAGTCAGATTTAGTATGTGCCACCTTATATTCTGGCCAAATTTCAGCATTATAGACCAACATTTGGTACTGGTTTGGTGTAATTTACATGTATTTTTGACCATTTTTACAGCAATATATGGGTGAAATAATTTATTTTCAGAGATGTAATGCTCCAAATGGGCCTAATATATCCTCAATTATTGTTAAAACATATGCAAAATTAAAGAAGAGCTTCAGATTGGTTGTATAAGGATATACCTGATATTTCCTAATTTGAGGGGGGGCTGAGCCTGGCCCCAAACCCCGGAAAATTGAAATTTTTAATTGGTTTCCTGAGTAAGTCAAGCCAATACAATATCAATGTATGATATGAACTGAGTTTCCTGTGAAAATCTGAGCCAGATTGATGAAGTTTAAGTGGGGTTTTGGACTGATGTGCCATATGATCACCCCCTCGATACCTGCACTTCCAATACATGTATTTTGGACCAGTTATGTATTTCTTAAGGAATATTCTTGTGGAATCTCATTTAGTGGCGCCACCTCTAGCAAACAATATGGTTTTCAGCCTTAGATTTGTCTTACTTTGCCAAATTTAAGTATATCTTAATGCAGCCCCACAGAAGCGAATTTGGGGCCATCTGAAGCCAATATAGCCAAATTATAAGTACTATTATATCAGATGTAATTTTAAAACCGGTTCAGTCAGATTTAGTATGTGCCACCTTATATTCTGGCCAAATTTCAGCATTATAGACCAACATTTGGTACTGGTTTGGTGTAATTTACATGTATTTTTGACCATTTTTACAGCAATATATGGGTGAAATAATTTATTTTCAGAGATGTAATGCTCCAAATGGGCCTAATATATCCTCAATTATTGTTAAAACATATGCAAAATTAAAGAAGAGCTTCAGATTGGTTGTATAAGGATATACCTGATATTTCCTAATTTGAGGGGGGGCTGAGCCTGGCCCCAAACCCCGGAAAATTGAAATTTTTAATTGGTTTCCTGAGTAAGTCAAGCCAATACAATATCAATGTATGATATGAACTGAGTTTCCTGTGAAAATCTGAGCCAGATTGATGAAGTTTAAGTGGGGTTTTGGACTGATGTGCCATATGATCACCCCCTCGATACCTGCACTTCCAATACATGTATTTTGGACCAGTTATGTATTTCTTAAGGAATATTCTTGTGGAATCTCATTTAGTGGCGCCAGCTCTAGCAAACAATATGGTTTTCAGCCTTAGATTTGTCTTACTTTGCCAAATTTAAGTATATCTTAATGCAGCCCCACAGAAGCGAATTTGGGGCCATCTGAAGCCAATATTGCCAAATTATAAGTACTGTTATATCAGATGTAAATTTAAAACCGGTTCAGTCAGATTTAGTATGTGCCACCTTATATTCTGGCCAAATTTCAGCATTATAGACCAACATTTGGTACTGGTTTGGTGTAATTTACATGTATTTTTGACCATTTTTACAGCAATATATGGGTGAAATAATTTATTTTCAGAGATGTAATGCTCCAAATGGGCCTAATATATCCTCAATTATTGTTAAAACATATGCAAAATTAAAGAAGAGCTTCAGATTGGTTGTATAAGGATATACCTGATATTTCCTAATTTGAGGGGGGCTGAGCCTGGCCCCAAACCCCGGAAAATTGAAATTTTTAATTGGTTTCCTGAGTAAGTCAAGCCAATACAATATCAATGTCTGATATGAACTGAGTTTCCTGTGAAAATCTGAGCCAGATTGATGAAGTTTAAGTGGGGTTTTGGACTGATGTGCCATATGATCACCCCCTCGATACCTGCACTTCCAATACATGTATTTTGGACCAGTTATGTATTTCTTAAGGAATATTCTTGTGGAATCTCATTTAGTGGCGCCAGCTCTAGCAAACAATATGGTTTTCAGCCTTAGATTTGTCTTACTTTGCCAAATTTAAGTATATCTTAATGCAGCCCCACAGAAGCGAATTTGGGGCCATCTGAAGCCAATATTGCCAAATTATAAGTACTGTTATATCAGATGTAATTTTAAAACCGGTTCAGTCAGATTTAGTATGTGCCACCTTATATTCTGGCCAAATTTCAGCATTATAGACCAACATTTGGTACTGGTTTGGTGTAATTTACATGTATTTTTGACCATTTTTACAGCAATATATGGGTGAAATAATTTATTTTCAGAGATGTAATGCTCCAAATGGGCCTAATATATCCTCAATTATTGTTAAAACATATGCAAAATTAAAGAAGAGCTTCAGATTGGTTGTATAAGGATATACCTGATATTTCCTAATTTGAGGGGGGCTGAGCCTGGCCCCAAACCCCGGAAAATTGAAATTTTTAATTGGTTTCCTGAGTAAGTCAAGCCAATACAATATCAATGTCTGATATGAACTGAGTTTCCTGTGACAATCTGAGCCAGATTGATGAAGTTTAAGTGGGGTTTTGGAGTGATGTGCCATATGATCACCCCCTCGATACCTGCACTTCCAATACATGTATTTTGGACCAGTTATGTATTTCTTAAGGAATATTCTTGTGGAATCTCATTTAGTGGCGCCAGCTCTAGCAAACAATATGGTTTTCAGCCTTAGATTTGTCTTACTTTGCCAGATTTAAGTATATCTTAATGCAGCCCCACAGAAGCGAATTTGGGGCCATCTGAAGCCAATATTGCCAAATTATAAGTACTGTTATATCAGATGTAATTTTAAAACCGGTTCAGTCAGATTTAGTATGTGCCACCTTATATTCTGGCCAAATTTCAGCATTATAGACCAACATTTGGTACTGGTTTGGTGTAATTTACATGTATTTTTGACCATTTTTACAGCAATATATGGGTGAAATAATTTATTTTCAGAGATGTAATGCTCCAAATGGGCCTAATATATCCTCAATTATTGTTAAAACATATGCAAAATTAAAGAAGAGCTTCAGATTGGTTGTATAAGGATATACCTGATATTTCCTAATTTGAGGGGGGCTGAGCCTGGCCCCAAACCCCGGAAAATTGAAATTTTTAATTGGTTTCCTGAGTAAGTCAAGCCAATACAATATCAATGTCTGATATGAACTGAGTTTCCTGTGACAATCTGAGCCAGATTGATGAAGTTTAAGTGGGGTTTTGGAGTGATGTGCCATATGATCACCCCCTCGATACCTGCACTTCCAATACATGTATTTTGGACCAGTTATGTATTTCTTAAGGAATATTCTTGTGGAATCTCATTTAGTGGCGCCAGCTCTAGCAAACAATATGGTTTTCAGCCTTAGATTTGTCTTACTTTGCCAGATTTAAGTATATCTTAATGCAGCCCCACAGAAGCGAATTTGGGGCCATCTGAAGCCAATATTGCCAAATTATAAGTACTGTTATGTCAGATGTAATTTTAAAACCGGTTCAGTCAGATGTAGTATGTGCCACCTTTTATTCTGGCCAAATTTCAGCATTATAGACCAGCATTTGGTACTGGTTTGGTGTAATTTACATGTATTTTTGACCATTTTTACAGCAATATATGGGTGAAATAATTTATTTTCAGAGATGTAATGCTCCAAATGGGCCTAATATATCCTCAATTATTGTTAAAACATATGCAAAATTAAAGAAGAGCTTCAGATTGGTTGTATAAGGATATACCTGATATTTCCTAATTTGAGGGGGGCTGAGCCTGGCCCCAAACCCCGGAAAATTGAAATTTTTAATTGGTTTCCTGAGTAAGTCAAGCCAATACAATATCAATGTCTGATATGAACTGAGTTTCCTGTGAAAATCTGAGCCAGATTGATGAAGTTTAAGTGGGGTTTTGGACTGATGTGCCATATGATCACCCCCTCGATACCTGCACTTCCAATACATGTATTTTGGACCAGTTATGTATTTCTTAAGGAATATTCTTGTGGAATCTCATTTAGTGGCGCCAGCTCTAGCAAACAATATGGTTTTCAGCCTTAGATTTGTCTTACTTTGCCAGATTTAAGTATATCTTAATGCAGCCCCACAGAAGCGAATTTGGGGCCATCTGAAGCCAATATTGCCAAATTATAAGTACTGTTATGTCAGATGTAATTTTAAAACCGGTTCAGTCAGATGTAGTATGTGCCACCTTTTATTCTGGCCAAATTTCAGCATTATAGACCAACATTTGGTACTGGTTTGGTGTAATTTACATGTATTTTTGACCATTTTTACAGCAATATATGGGTGAAATAATTTATTTTCAGAGATGTAATGCTCCAAATGGGCCTAATATATCCTCAATTATTGTTAAAACATATGCAAAATTAAAGAAGAGCTTCAGATTGGTTGTATAAGGATATACCTGATATTTCCTCATTTGAGGGGGGGCTGAGCCTGGCCCCAAACCCCGGAAAATTGAAATTTTTAATTGGTTTCCTGAGTAAGTCAAGCCAATACAATATCAATGTATGATATGAACTGAGTTTCCTGTGAAAATCTGAGCCAGATTGATGAAGTTTAAGTGGGGTTTTGGACTGATGTGCCATATGATCACCCCCTCGATACCTGCACTTCCAATACATGTATTTTGGACCAGTTATGTATTTCTTAAGGAATATTCTTGTGGAATCTCATTTAGTGGCGCCAGCTCTAGCAAACAATATGGTTTTCAGCCTTAGATTTGTCTTACTTTGCCAGATTTAAGTATATCTTAATGCAGCCCCACAGAAGCGAATTTGGGGCCATCTGAAGCCAATATTGCCAAATATAAGTACTGTTATGTCAGATGTAATTTTAAAACCGGTTCAGTCAGATTTAGTATGTGCCACCTTTTATTCTGGCCAAATTTCAGCATTATAGACCAACATTTGGTACTGGTTTGGTGTAATTTACATGTATTTTTGACCATTTTTACAGCAATATATGGGTGAAATAATTTATTTTCAGAGATGTAATGCTCCAAATGGGCCTAATATATCCTCAATTATTGTTAAAACATATGCAAAATAAAAGAAGAGCTTCAGATTGGTTGTATAAGGATATACCTGATATTTCCTAATTTGAGGGGGGCTGAGCCTGGCCCCAAACCCCGGAAAATTGAAATTTTTAATTGGTTTCCTGAGTAAGTCAAGCCAATACAATATCAATGTATGATATGAACTGAGTTTCCTGTGAAAATCTGAGCCAGATTGATGAAGTTTAAGTGGGGTTTTGGACTGATGTGCCATATGATCACCCCCTCGATACCTGCACTTCCAATACATGTATTTTGGACCAGTTATGTATTTCTTAAGGAATATTCTTGTGGAATCTCATTTAGTGGCGCCAGCTCTAGCAAACAATATGGTTTTCAGCCTTAGATTTGTCTTACTTTGTCAAATTTAAGTATATCTTAATGCAGCCCCACAGAAGCGAATTTGGGGCCATCTGAAGCCAATATTGCCAAATTATAAGTACTGTTATATCAGATGTAATTTTAAAACCGGTTCAGTCAGATGTAGTATGTGCCACCTTATATTCTGGCCAAATTTCAGCATTATAGACCAACATTTGGTACTGGTTTGGTGTAATTTACATGTATTTTTGACCATTTTTACAGCAATATATGGGTGAAATAATTTATTTTCAGAGATGTAATGCTCCAAATGGGCCTAATATATCCTCAATTATTGTTAAAACATATGCAAAATTAAAGAAGAGCTTCAGATTGGTTGTATAAGGATATACCTGATATTTTCTAATTTGAGGGGGCCTGAGCCTGGCCCCAAACCCCGGAAAATTGAAATTTTTAATTGGTTTCCTGAGTAAGTCAAGCCAATACAATATCAATGTCTGATATGAACTGAGTTTCCTGTGAAAATCTGAGCCAGATTGATGAAGTTTAAGTGGGGTTTTGGACTGATGTGCCATATGATCACCCCCTCGATACCTGCACTTCCAATACATGTATTTTGGACCAGTTATGTATTTCTTAAGGAATATTCTTGTGGAATCTCATTTAGTGGCGCCAGCTCTAGCAAACAATATGGTTTTCAGCCTTAGATTTGTCTTACTTTGCCAGATTTAAGTATATCTTAATGCAGCCCCACAGAAGCGAATTTGGGGCCATCTGAAGCCAATATTGCCAAATTATAAGTACTGTTATATCAGATGTAATTTTAAAACCGGTTCAGTCAGATTTAGTATGTGCCACCTTATATTCTGGCCAAATTTCAGCATTATAGACCAACATTTGGTACTGGTTTGGTGTAATTTACATGTATTTTTGACCATTTTTACAGCAATATATGGGTGAAATAATTTATTTTCAGAGATGTAATGCTCCAAATGGGCCTAATATATCCTCAATTATTGTTAAAACATATGCAAAATTAAAGAAGAGCTTCAGATTGGTTGTATAAGGATATACCTGATATTTCCTAATTTGAGGGGGGCTGAGCCTGGCCCCAAACCCCGGAAAATTGAAATTTTTAATTGGTTTCCTGAGTAAGTCAAGCCAATACAATATCAATGTCTGATATGAACTGAGTTTCCTGTGAAAATCTGAGCCAGATTGATGAAGTTTAAGTGGGGTTTTGGACTGATGTGCCATATGATCACCCCCTCGATACCTGCACTTCCAATACATGTATTTTGGACCAGTTATGTATTTCTTAAGGAATATTCTTGTGGAATCTCATTTAGTGGCGCCAGCTCTAGCAAACAATATGGTTTTCAGCCTTAGATTTGTCTTACTTTGCCAGATTTAAGTATATCTTAATGCAGCCCCACAGAAGCGAATTTGGGGCCATCTGAAGCCAATATTGCCAAATTATAAGTACTGTTATGTCAGATGTAATTTTAAAACCGGTTCAGTCAGATGTAGTATGTGCCACCTTTTATTCTGGCCAAATTTCAGCATTATAGACCAACATTTGGTACTTGTTTGGTGTAATTTACATGTATTTTTGACAATTTTTACAGCAATATATGGGTGAAATAATTTATTTTCAGAGATGTAATGCTCCAAATGGGCCTAATATATCCTCAATTATTGTTAAAACATATGCAAAATTAAAGAAGAGCTTCAGATTGGTTGTATAAGGATATACCTGATATTTCCTCATTTGAGGGGGGGCTGAGCCTGGCCCCAAACCCCGGAAAATTGAAATTTTTAATTGGTTTCCTGAGTAAGTCAAGCCAATACAATATCAATGTCTGATATGAACTGAGTTTCCTGTGAAAATCTGAGCCAGATTGATGAAGTTTAAGTGGGGTTTTGGACTGATGTGCCATATGATCACCCCCTCGATACCTGCACTTCCAATACATGTATTTTGGACCAGTTATGTATTTCTTAAGGAATATTCTTGTGGAATCTCATTTAGTGGCGCCAGCTCTAGCAAACAATATGGTTTTCAGCCTTAGATTTGTCTTACTTTGCCAGATTTAAGTATATCTTAATGCAGCCCCACAGAAGCGAATTTGGGGCCATCTGAAGCCAATATTGCCAAATTATAAGTACTGTTATATCAGATGTAATTTTAAAACCGGTTCAGTCAGATTTAGTATGTGCCACCTTATATTCTGGCCAAATTTCAGCATTATAGACCAACATTTGGTACTGGTTTGGTGTAATTTACATGTATTTTTGACCATTTTTACAGCAATATATGGGTGAAATAATTTATTTTCAGAGATGTAATGCTCCAAATGGGCCTAATATATCCTCAATTATTGTTAAAACATATGCAAAATTAAAGAAGAGCTTCAGATTGGTTGTATAAGGATATACCTGATATTTCCTAATTTGAGGGGGGCTGAGCCTGGCCCCAAACCCCGGAAAATTGAAATTTTTAATTGGTTTCCTGAGTAAGTCAAGCCAATACAATATCAATGTCTGATATGAACTGAGTTTCCTGTGAAAATCTGAGCCAGATTGATGAAGTTTAAGTGGGGTTTTGGACTGATGTGCCATATGATCACCCCCTCGATACCTGCACTTCCAATACATGTATTTTGGACCAGTTATGTATTTCTTAAGGAATATTCTTGTGGAATCTCATTTAGTGGCGCCAGCTCTAGCAAACAATATGGTTTTCAGCCTTAGATTTGTCTTACTTTGCCAGATTTAAGTATATCTTAATGCAGCCCCACAGAAGCGAATTTGGGGCCATCTGAAGCCAATATTGCCAAATTATAAGTACTGTTATGTCAGATGTAATTTTAAAACCGGTTCAGTCAGATGTAGTATGTGCCACCTTTTATTCTGGCCAAATTTCAGCATTATAGACCAACATTTGGTACTGGTTTGGTGTAATTTACATGTATTTTTGACAATTTTTACAGCAATATATGGGTGAAATAATTTATTTTCAGAGATGTAATGCTCCAAATGGGCCTAATATATCCTCAATTATTGTTAAAACATATGCAAAATTAAAGAAGAGCTTCAGATTGGTTGTATAAGGATATACCTGATATTTCCTAATTTGAGGGGGGCTGAGCCTGGCCCCAAACCCCGGAAAATTGAAATTTTTAATTGGTTTCCTGAGTAAGTCAAGCCAATACAATATCAATGTCTGATATGAACTGAGTTTCCTGTGAAAATCTGAGCCAGATTGATGAAGTTTAAGTGGGGTTTTGGACTGATGTGCCATATGATCACCCCCTCGATACCTGCACTTCCAATACATGTATTTTGGACCAGTTATGTATTTCTTAAGGAATATTCTTGTGGAATCTCATTTAGTGGCGCCAGCTCTAGCAAACAATATGGTTTTCGGCATTAGATTTGTCTTACTTTACCAGATTTAAGTATATCTTAATGCAGCCCCACAGAAGCGAATTTGGGGCCATCTGAAGCCAATATTGCCAAATTATAAGTACTGTTATGTCAGATGTAATTTTAAAACCGGTTCAGTCAGATGTAGTATGTGCCACCTTTTATTCTGGCCAAATTTCAGCATTATAGACCAACATTTGGTACTTTTTTGGTGTAATTTACATGTATTTTTGACAATTTTTACAGCAATATATGGGTGAAATAATTTATTTTCAGAGATGTAATGCTCCAAATGGGCCTAATATATCCTCAATTATTGTTAAAACATATGCAAAATTAAAGAAGAGCTTCAGATTGGTTGTATAAGGATATACCTGATATTTCCTCATTTGAGGGGGGGCTGAGCCTGGCCCCAAACCCCGGAAAATTGAAATTTTTAATTGGTTTCCTGAGTAAGTCAAGCCAATACAATATCAATGTCTGATATGAACTGAGTTTCCTGTGAAAATCTGAGCCAGATTGATGAAGTTTAAGTGGGGTTTTGGACTGATGTGCCATATGATCACCCCCTCGATACCTGCACTTCCAATACATGTATTTTGGACCAGTTATGTATTTCTTAAGGAATATTCTTGTGGAATCTCATTTAGTGGCGCCAGCTCTAGCAAACAATATGGTTTTCAGCCTTAGATTTGTCTTACTTTGCCAGATTTAAGTATATCTTAATGCAGCCCCACAGAAGCGAATTTGGGGCCATCTGAAGCCAATATTGCCAAATTATAAGTACTGTTATATCAGATGTAATTTTAAAACCGGTTCAGTCAGATTTAGTATGTGCCACCTTATATTCTGGCCAAATTTCAGCATTATAGACCAACATTTGGTACTGGTTTGGTGTAATTTACATGTATTTTTGACCATTTTTACAGCAATATATGGGTGAAATAATTTATTTTCAGAGATGTAATGCTCCAAATGGGCCTAATATATCCTCAATTATTGTTAAAACATATGCAAAATTAAAGAAGAGCTTCAGATTGGTTGTATAAGGATATACCTGATATTTCCTAATTTGAGGGGGGCTGAGCCTGGCCCCAAACCCCGGAAAATTGAAATTTTTAATTGGTTTCCTGAGTAAGTCAAGCCAATACAATATCAATGTCTGATATGAACTGAGTTTCCTGTGAAAATCTGAGCCAGATTGATGAAGTTTAAGTGGGGTTTTGGACTGATGTGCCATATGATCACCCCCTCGATACCTGCACTTCCAATACATGTATTTTGGACCAGTTATGTATTTCTTAAGGAATATTCTTGTGGAATCTCATTTAGTGGCGCCAGCTCTAGCAAACAATATGGTTTTCAGCCTTAGATTTGTCTTACTTTGCCAGATTTAAGTATATCTTAATGCAGCCCCACAGAAGCGAATTTGGGGCCATCTGAAGCCAATATTGCCAAATTATAAGTACTGTTATGTCAGATGTAATTTTAAAACCGGTTCAGTCAGATGTAGTATGTGCCACCTTTTATTCTGGCCAAATTTCAGCATTATAGACCAACATTTGGTACTGGTTTGGTGTAATTTACATGTATTTTTGACCATTTTTACAGCAATATATGGGTGAAATAATTTATTTTCAGAGATGTAATGCTCCAAATGGGCCTAATATATCCTCAATTATTGTTAAAACATATGCAAAATTAAAGAAGAGCTTCAGATTGGTTGTATAAGGATATACCTGATATTTCCTAATTTGAGGGGGGCTGAGCCTGGCCCCAAACCCCGGAAAATTGAAATTTTTAATTGGTTTCCTGAGTAAGTCAAGCCAATACAATATCAATGTCTGATATGAACTGAGTTTCCTGTGAAAATCTGAGCCAGATTGATGAAGTTTAAGTGGGGTTTTGGACTGATGTGCCATATGATCACCCCCTCGATACCTGCACTTCCAATACATGTATTTTGGACCAGTTATGTATTTCTTAAGGAATATTCTTGTGGAATCTCATTTAGTGGCGCCAGCTCTAGCAAACAATATGGTTTTCGGCATTAGATTTGTCTTACTTTACCAGATTTAAGTATATCTTAATGCAGCCCCACAGAAGCGAATTTGGGGCCATCTGAAGCCAATATTGCCAAATTATAAGTACTGTTATGTCAGATGTAATTTTAAAACCGGTTCAGTCAGATGTAGTATGTGCCACCTTTTATTCTGGCCAAATTTCAGCATTATAGACCAACATTTGGTACTGGTTTGGTGTAATTTACATGTATTTTTGACAATTTTTACAGCAATATATGGGTGAAATAATTTATTTTCAGAGATGTAATGCTCCAAATGGGCCTAATATATCCTCAATTATTGTTAAAACATATGCAAAATTAAAGAAGAGCTTCAGATTGGTTGTATAAGGATATACCTGATATTTCCTAATTTGAGGGGGGCTGAGCCTGGCCCCAAACCCCGGAAAATTGAAATTTTTAATTGGTTTCCTGAGTAAGTCAAGCCAATACAATATCAATGTCTGATATGAACTGAGTTTCCTGTGAAAATCTGAGCCAGATTGATGAAGTTTAAGTGGGGTTTTGGACTGATGTGCCATATGATCACCCCCTCGATACCTGCACTTCCAATACATGTATTTTGGACCAGTTATGTATTTCTTAAGGAATATTCTTGTGGAATCTCATTTAGTGGCGCCAGCTCTAGCAAACAATATGGTTTTCAGCCTTAGATTTGTCTTACTTTGCCAGATTTAAGTATATCTTAATGCAGCCCCACAGAAGCGAATTTGGGGCCATCTGAAGCCAATATTGCCAAATTATAAGTACTGTTATGTCAGATGTAATTTTAAAACCGGTTCAGTCAGATGTAGTATGTGCCACCTTTTATTCTCGCCAAATTTCAGCATTATAGACCAACATTTGGTACTGGTTTGGTGTAATTTACATGTATTTTTGACCATTTTTACAGCAATATATGGGTGAAATAATTTATTTTCAGAGATGTAATGCTCCAAATGGGCCTAATATATCCTCAATTATTGTTAAAACATATGCAAAATTAAAGAAGAGCTTCAGATTGGTTGTATAAGGATATACCTGATATTTCCTAATTTGAGGGGGGCTGAGCCTGGCCCCAAACCCCGGAAAATTGAAATTTTTAATTGGTTTCCTGAGTAAGTCAAGCCAATACAATATCAATGTCTGATATGAACTGAGTTTCCTGTGAAAATCTGAGCCAGATTGATGAAGTTTAAGTGGGGTTTTGGACTGATGTGCCATATGATCACCCCCTCGATACCTGCACTTCCAATACATGTATTTTGGACCAGTTATGTATTTCTTAAGGAATATTCTTGTGGAATCTCATTTAGTGGCGCCAGCTCTAGCAAACAATATGGTTTTCAGCCTTAGATTTGTCTTACTTTGCCAGATTTAAGTATATCTTAATGCAGCCCCACAGAAGCGAATTTGGGGCCATCTGAAGCCAATATTGCCAAATTATAAGTACTGTTATGTCAGATGTAATTTTAAAACCGGTTCAGTCAGATGTAGTATGTGCCACCTTTTATTCTGGCCAAATTTCAGCATTATAGACCAACATTTGGTACTGGTTTGGTGTAATTTACATGTATTTTTGACCATTTTTACAGCAATATATGGGTGAAATAATTTATTTTCAGAGATGTAATGCTCCAAATGGGCCTAATATATCCTCAATTATTGTTAAAACATATGCAAAATTAAAGAAGAGCTTCAGATTGGTTGTATAAGGATATACCTGATATTTCCTCATTTGAGGGGGGCTGAGCCTGGCCCCAAACCCCGGAAAATTGAAATTTTTAATTGGTTTCCTGAGTAAGTCAAGCCAATACAATATCAATGTCTGATATGAACTGAGTTTCCTGTGAAAATCTGAGCCAGATTGATGAAGTTTAAGTGGGGTTTTGGACTGATATGCCATATGATCACCCCCTCGATACCTGCACTTCCAATATATGTATTTTGGACCAGTTATGTATTTCTTAAGGAATATTCTTGTGGAATCTCATTTAGTGGCGCCAGCTCTAGCAAACAATATGGTTTTCAGCCTTAGATTTGTCTTACTTTGCCAGATTTAAGTATATCTTAATGCAGCCCCACAGAAGCGAATTTGGGGCCATCTGAAGCCAATATTGCCAAATTATAAGTACTGTTATGTCAGATGTAATTTTAAAACCGGTTCAGTCAGATGCAGTATGTGCCACCTTTTATTCTGGCCAAATTTCAGCATTATAGACCAACATTTGGTACTGGTTTGGTGTAATTTACATGTATTTTTGACCATTTTTACAGCAATATATGGGTGAAATAATTTATTTTCAGAGATGTAATGCTCCAAATGGGCCTAATATATCCTCAATTATTGTTAAAACATATGCAAAATTAAAGAAGAGCTTCAGATTGGTTGTATAAGGATATACCTGATATTTCCGAATTTGAGGGGGGCTGAGCCTGGCCCCAAACCCCGGAAAATTGAAATTTTTATTTGGTTTCCTGAGTAAGTCAAGCCAATACAATATCAATGTCTGATATGAACTGAGTTTCCTGTGAAAATCTGAGCCAGATTGATGAAGTTTAAGTGGGGTTTTGGACTGATGTGCCATATGATCACCCCCTCGATACCTGCACTTCCAATACATGTATTTTGGACCAGTTATGTATTTCTTAAGGAATATTCTTGTGGAATCTCATTTAGTGGCACCAGCTCTAGCAAACAATATGGTTTTCAGCCTTAGATTTGTCTTACTTTGCCAGATTTAAGTATATCTTAATGCAGCCCCACAGAAGCGAATTTGGGGCCATCTGAAGCTAATATTGCCAAATTATAAGTACTGTTATGTCAGATGTAATTTTAAAACCGGTTCAGTCAGATGTAGTATGTGCCACCTTTTATTCTGGCCAAATTTTAGCATTATAGACCAACATTTGGTACTGGTTTGGTGTAATTTACATGTATTTTTGACCATTTTTACAGCAATATATGGGTGAAATAATTTATTTTCAGAGATGTAATGCTCCAAATGGGCCTAATATATCCTCAATTATTGTTAAAACATATGCAAAATTAAAGAAGAGCTTCAGATTGGTTGTATAAGGATATACCTGATATTTCCTAATTTGAGGGGGGGGGGCTGAGCCTGGCCCCAAAGCCCGGAAAATTGAAATTTTTAATTGGTTTCCTGAGTAAGTCAAGCCAATACAATATCAATGTCTGATATGAACTGAGTTTCCTGTGAAAATCTGAGCCAGATTGATGAAGTTTAAGTGGGGTTTTGGACTGATATGCCATATGATCACCCCCTCGATACCTGCACTTCCAATACATGTATTTTGGACCAGTTATGTATTTCTTAAGGAATATTCTTGTGGAATCTCATTTAGTGGCGCCAGCTCTAGCAAACAATATGGTTTTCAGCCTTAGATTTGTCTTACTTTGCCAAATTTAAGTATATCTTAATGCAGCCACACAGAAGCGAATTTGGGGCCATCTGAAGCCAATATTGCCAAATTATAAGTACTGTTATATCAGATGTAATTTTAAAACCGGTTCAGTCAGATGTAGTATGTGCCACCTTATATTCTGGCCAAATTTCAGCATTATAGACCAACATTTGGTACTGGTTTGGTGTAATTTACATGTATTTTTGACCATTTTTACAGCAATATATGGGTGAAATAATTTATTTTCAGAGATGTAATGCTCCAAATGGGCCTAATATATCCTCAATTATTGTTAAAACATATGCAAAATTAAAGAAGAGCTTCAGATTGGTTGTATAAGGATATACCTGATATTTCCTAATTTGAGGGGGCTGAGCCTGGCCCCAAACCCCGGAAAATTGAAATTTTTAATTGGTTTCCTGAGTAAGTCAAGCCAATACAATATCAATGTCTGATATGAACTGAGTTTCCTGTGAAAATCTGAGCCAGATTGATGAAGTTTAAGTGGGGATTTGGACTGATGTGCCATATGATCACCCCCTCGATACCTGCACTTCCAATACATGTATTTTGGACCAGTTATGTATTTCTTAAGGAATATTCTTGTGGAATCTCATTTAGTGGCGCCAGCTCTAGCAAACAATATGGTTTTCAACCTTAGATTTGTCTTACTTTGCCAAATTTAAGTATATCTTAATGCAGCCCCACAGAAGCGAATTTGGGGCCATCTGAAGCCAATATTGCCAAATTATAAGTACTGTTATATCAGATGTAATTTTAAAACCGGTTCAGTCAGATGTAGTATGTGCCACCTTATATTCTGGCCAAATTTCAGCATTATAGACCAACATTTGGTACTGGTTTGGTGTAATTTACATGTATTTTTGACCATTTTTACAGCAATATATGGGTGAAATAATTTATTTTCAGAGATGTAATGCTCCAAATGGGCCTAATATATCCTCAATTATTGTTAAAACATATGCAAAATTAAAGAAGAGCTTCAGATTGGTTGTATAAGGATATACCTGATATTTCCTAATTTGAGGGGGCTGAGCCTGGCCCCAAACCCCGGAAAATTGAAATTTTTAATTGGTTTCCTGAGTAAGTCAAGCCAATACAATATCAATGTCTGATATGAACTGAGTTTCCTGTGAAAATCTGAGCCAGATTGATGAAGTTTAAGTGGGGTTTTAGACTGATGTGCCATATGATCACCCCCTCGATACCTGCACTTCCAATACATGTATTTTGGACCAGTTATGTATTTCTTAAGGAATATTCTTGTGGAATCTCATTTAGTGGCGCCAGCTCTAGCAAACAATATGGTTTTCAACCTTAGATTTGTCTTACTTTGCCAAATTTAAGTATATCTTAATGCAGCCCCACAGAAGCGAATTTGGGGCCATCTGAAGCCAATATTGCCAAATTATAAGTACTGTTATATCAGATGTAATTTTAAAACCGCTTCAGTCAGATGTAGTATGTGCCACCTTATATTCTGGCCAAATTTCAGCATTATAGACCAACATTTGGTACTGGTTTGGTGTAATTTACATGTATTTTTGACCATTTTTACAGCAATATATGGGTGAAATAATTTATTTTCAGAGATGTAATGCTCCAAATGGGCCTAATATATCCTCAATTATTGTTAAAACATATGCAAAATTAAAGAAGAGCTTCAGATTGGTTGTATAAGGATATACCTGATATTTCCTAATTTGAGGGGGGCTGAGCCTGGCCCCAAACCCGGGAAAATTGAAATTTTTAATTGGTTTCCTGAGTAAGTCAAGCCAATACAATATCAATGTCTGATATGAACTGAGTTTCCTGTGAAAATCTGAGCCAGATTGATGAAGTTTAAGTGGGGTTTTGGACTGATGTGCCATATGATCACCCCCTCGATACCTGCACTTCCAATACATGTATTTTGGACCAGTTATGTATTTCTTAAGGAATATTCTTGTGGAATCACATTTAGTGGCGCCATCTCTAGGAAACAATATTGTTTTCAGCCTTAGATTTGTCTTACTTTGCCAAATTTAAGTATATCTTAATGCAGCCCCACAGAAGCGAATTTGGGGCCATCTGAAGCCAATATTGCCAAATTATAAGTACTGTTATATCAGATGTAATTTTAAAACCGGTTCAGTCAGATGTAGTATGTGCCACCTTATATTCTGGCCAAATTTCAGCATTATAGACCAACATTTGGTACTGGTTTGGTGTAATTTACATGTATTTTTGACCATTTTTACAGCAATATATGGGTGAAATAATTTATTTTCAGAGATGTAATGCTCCAAATGGGCCTAATATATCCTCAATTATTGTTAAAACATATGCAAAATTAAAGAAGAGCTTCAGATTGGTTGTATAAGGATATACCTGATATTTCCTAATTTGAGGGGGGCTGAGCCTGGCCCCAAACCCGGGAAAATTGAAATTTTTAATTGGTTTCCTGAGTAAGTCAAGCCAATACAATATCAATGTCTGATATGAACTGAGTTTCCTGTGAAAATCTGAGCCAGATTGATGAAGTTTAAGTGGGGTTTTGGACTGATGTGCCATATGATCACCCCCTCGATACCTGCTCTTCCAATACATGTATTTTGGACCAGTTATGTATTTCTTAAGGAATATTCTTGTGGAATCTCATTTAGTGGCGCCATCTCTAGCAAACAATATTGTTTTCAGCCTTAGATTTGTCTTACTTTGCCAAATTTAAGTATATCTTAATGCAGCCACACAGAAGCGAATTTGGGGCCATCTGAAGCCAATATTGCCAAATTATAAGTACTGTTATATCAGATGTAATTTTAAAGCCTGTTCATTCAGATATAGTATGTGCCACATATTCTGGCCAAATTTCAGCATTATAGACCAACATTTGGTACTGGTTTGGTGTAATTTACATGTATTTTTGACCATTTTTACAGCAATATATGGGTGAAATAATTTATTTTCAGAGATGTAATGCTCCAAATGGGCCTAATATATCCTCAATTATTGTTAAAACATATGCAAAATAAAAGAAGAGCTTCAGATTGGTTGTATAAGGATATACCTGATATTTCCTAATTTGAGGGGGGCTGAGCCTGGCCCCAAACCCCGGAAAATTGAAATTTTAATTGGTTTCCTGAGTAAGTCAAGCCAATACAATATCAATGTCTGATATGAACTGAGTTTCCTGTGAAAATCTGAGCCAGATTGATGACGTTTAAGTGAGGTTTTGGACTGATGTGCCATATGATCACCCCCTCGATACCTCCACTTCCAATACATGTATTTTGGACCAGTTATGTATTTCTTAAGGAATATTCTTGTGGAATCTCATTTAGTGGCGCCAGCTCTAGCAAACAATATGGTTTTCAACCTTAGATTTGTCTTACTTTGTCAAATTTAAGTATATCTTAATGCAGCCCCACAGAAGCGAATTTGGGGCCATCTGAAGCCAATATTGCCAAATTATAAGTACTGTTATATCAGATGTAATTTTAAAACCGGTTCAGTCAGATGTAGTATGTGCCACCTTATATTCTGGCCAAATTTCAGCATTATAGACCAACATTTGGTACTGGTTTGGTGTAATTTACATGTATTTTGTCCATTTTTACAGCAATATATGGGTGAAATAATTTATTTTCAGAGATGTAATGCTCCAAATGGGCCTAATATATCCTCAATTATTGTTAAAACATATGCAAAATTAAAGAAGAGCTTCAGATTGGTTGTATAAGGATATACCTGATATTTCCTAATTTGAGGGGGGCTGAGCCTGGCCCCAAACCCCGGAAAATTGAAATTTTAAGTGGTTTCCTGAGTAAGTGAAGCCAATACAATATCAATGTCTGATATGAACTGAGTTTCCTGTGAAAATCTGAGCCAGATTGATGAAGTTTAAGTGGGGTTTTGGACTGTGCCATATGATCACCCCCTCGATACCTGCACTTCCAATACATGTATTTTGGACCAGTTATGTATTTCTTAAGGAATATTCTTGTGGAATCTCATTTAGTGGCGCCAGCTCTAGCAAACAATATGGTTTTCAACCTTAGATTTGTCTTACTTTGCCAAATTTAAGTATATCTTAATGCAGCCCCACAGAAGCGAATTTGAGGCCATCTGAAGCCAATATTGCCAAATTATAAGTACTGTTATATCAGATGTCATTTTAAAACCGGTTCAGTCAGATGTAGTATGTGCCACCTTTTATTCTGGCCAAATTTCAGCATTATAGACCAACATTTGGTACTGGTTTGGTGTAATTTACATGTATTTTTGACCATTTTTACAGCAATATATGGGTGAAATAATTTATTTTCAGAGATGTAATGCTCCAAATGGGCCTAATATATCCTCAATTATTGTTAAAACATATGCAAAATTAAAGAAGAGCTTCAGATTGGTTGTATAAGGATATACCTGATATTTCCTCATTTGAGGGGGGCTGAGCCTGGCCCCAAACCCCGGAAAATTGAAATTTTTAATTGGTTTCCTGAGTAAGTCAAGCCAATACAATATCAATGTCTGATATGAACTGAGTTTCCTGTGAAAATCTGAGCCAGATTGATGAAGTTTAAGTGGGGTTTTGGACTGATGTGCCATATGATCACCCCCTCGATACCTGCACTTCCAATATATGTATTTTGGACCAGTTATGTATTTCTTAAGGAATATTCTTGTGGAATCTCATTTAGTGGCGCCAGCTCTAGCAAACAATATGGTTTTCAGCCTTAGATTTGTCTTACTTTGCCAGATTTAAGTATATCTTAATGCAGCCCCACAGAAGCGAATTTGGGGCCATCTGAAGCCAATATTGCCAAATTATAAGTACTGTTATGTCAGATGTAATTTTAAAACCGGTTCAGTCAGATGCAGTATGTGCCACCTTTTATTCTGGCCAAATTTCAGCATTATAGACCAACATTTGGTACTGGTTTGGTGTAATTTACATGTATTTTTGACCATTTTTACAGCAATATATGGGTGAAATAATTTATTTTCAGAGATGTAATGCTCCAAATGGGCCTAATATATCCTCAATTATTGTTAAAACATATGCAAAATTAAAGAAGAGCTTCAGATTGGTTGTATAAGGATATACCTGATATTTCCGAATTTGAGGGGGGCTGAGCCTGGCCCCAAACCCCGGAAAATTGAAATTTTTATTTGGTTTCCTGAGTAAGTCAAGCCAATACAATATCAATGTCTGATATGAACTGAGTTTCCTGTGAAAATCTGAGCCAGATTGATGAAGTTTAAGTGGGGTTTTGGACTGATGTGCCATATGATCACCCCCTCGATACCTGCACTTCCAATACATGTATTTTGGACCAGTTATGTATTTCTTAAGGAATATTCTTGTGGAATCTCATTTAGTGGCGCCAGCTCTAGCAAACAATATGGTTTTCAGCCTTAGATTTGTCTTACTTTGCCAGATTTAAGTATATCTTAATGCAGCCCCACAGAAGCGAATTTGGGGCCATCTGAAGCTAATATTGCCAAATTATAAGTACTGTTATGTCAGATGTAATTTTAAAACCGGTTCAGTCAGATGTAGTATGTGCCACCTTTTATTCTGGCCAAATTTTAGCATTATAGACCAACATTTGGTACTGGTTTGGTGTAATTTACATGTATTTTTGACCATTTTTACAGCAATATATGGGTGAAATAATTTATTTTCAGAGATGTAATGCTCCAAATGGGCCTAATATATCCTCAATTATTGTTAAAACATATGCAAAATTAAAGAAGAGCTTCAGATTGGTTGTATAAGGATATACCTGATATTTCCTAATTTGAGGGGGGGGGGGCTGAGCCTGGCCCCAAAGCCCGGAAAATTGAAATTTTTAATTGGTTTCCTGAGTAAGTCAAGCCAATACAATATCAATGTCTGATATGAACTGAGTTTCCTGTGAAAATCTGAGCCAGATTGATGAAGTTTAAGTGGGGTTTTGGACTGATATGCCATATGATCACCCCCTCGATACCTGCACTTCCAATACATGTATTTTGGACCAGTTATGTATTTCTTAAGGAATATTCTTGTGGAATCTCATTTAGTGGCGCCAGCTCTAGCAAACAATATGGTTTTCAGCCTTAGATTTGTCTTACTTTGCCAAATTTAAGTATATCTTAATGCAGCCACACAGAAGCGAATTTGGGGCCATCTGAAGCCAATATTGCCAAATTATAAGTACTGTTATATCAGATGTAATTTTAAAACCGGTTCAGTCAGATGTAGTATGTGCCACCTTATATTCTGGCCAAATTTCAGCATTATAGACCAACATTTGGTACTGGTTTGGTGTAATTTACATGTATTTTTGACCATTTTTACAGCAATATATGGGTGAAATAATTTATTTTCAGAGATGTAATGCTCCAAATGGGCCTAATATATCCTCAATTATTGTTAAAACATATGCAAAATTAAAGAAGAGCTTCAGATTGGTTGTATAAGGATATACCTGATATTTCCTAATTTGAGGGGGCTGAGCCTGGCCCCAAACCCCGGAAAATTGAAATTTTTAATTGGTTTCCTGAGTAAGTCAAGCCAATACAATATCAATGTCTGATATGAACTGAGTTTCCTGTGAAAATCTGAGCCAGATTGATGAAGTTTAAGTGGGGTTTTGGACTGATGTGCCATATGATCACCCCCTCGATACCTGCACTTCCAATACATGTATTTTGGACCAGTTATGTATTTCTTAAGGAATATTCTTGTGGAATCTCATTTAGTGGCGCCAGCTCTAGCAAACAATATGGTTTTCAACCTTAGATTTGTCTTACTTTGCCAAATTTAAGTATATCTTAATGCAGCCCCACAGAAGCGAATTTGGGGCCATCTGAAGCCAATATTGCCAAATTATAAGTACTGTTATATCAGATGTAATTTTAAAACCGGTTCAGTCAGATGTAGTATGTGCCACCTTATATTCTGGCCAAATTTCAGCATTATAGACCAACATTTGGTACTGGTTTGGTGTAATTTACATGTATTTTTGACCATTTTTACAGCAATATATGGGTGAAATAATTTATTTTCAGAGATGTAATGCTCCAAATGGGCCTAATATATCCTCAATTATTGTTAAAACATATGCAAAATTAAAGAAGAGCTTCAGATTGGTTGTATAAGGATATACCTGATATTTCCTAATTTGAGGGGGCTGAGCCTGGCCCCAAACCCCGGAAAATTGAAATTTTTAATTGGTTTCCTGAGTAAGTCAAGCCAATACAATATCAATGTCTGATATGAACTGAGTTTCCTGTGAAAATCTGAGCCAGATTGATGAAGTTTAAGTGGGGTTTTAGACTGATGTGCCATATGATCACCCCCTCGATACCTGCACTTCCAATACATGTATTTTGGACCAGTTATGTATTTCTTAAGGAATATTCTTGTGGAATCTCATTTAGTGGCGCCAGCTCTAGCAAACAATATGGTTTTCAACCTTAGATTTGTCTTACTTTGCCAAATTTAAGTATATCTTAATGCAGCCCCACAGAAGCGAATTTGGGGCCATCTGAAGCCAATATTGCCAAATTATAAGTACTGTTATATCAGATGTAATTTTAAAACCGCTTCAGTCAGATGTAGTATGTGCCACCTTATATTCTGGCCAAATTTCAGCATTATAGACCAACATTTGGTACTGGTTTGGTGTAATTTACATGTATTTTTGACCATTTTTACAGCAATATATGGGTGAAATAATTTATTTTCAGAGATGTAATGCTCCAAATGGGCCTAATATATCCTCAATTATTGTTAAAACATATGCAAAATTAAAGAAGAGCTTCAGATTGGTTGTATAAGGATATACCTGATATTTCCTAATTTGAGGGGGGCTGAGCCTGGCCCCAAACCCGGGAAAATTGAAATTTTTAATTGGTTTCCTGAGTAAGTCAAGCCAATACAATATCAATGTCTGATATGAACTGAGTTTCCTGTGAAAATCTGAGCCAGATTGATGAAGTTTAAGTGGGGTTTTGGACTGATGTGCCATATGATCACCCCCTCGATACCTGCACTTCCAATACATGTATTTTGGACCAGTTATGTATTTCTTAAGGAATATTCTTGTGGAATCACATTTAGTGGCGCCATCTCTAGCAAACAATATTGTTTTCAGCCTTAGATTTGTCTTACTTTGCCAAATTTAAGTATATCTTAATGCAGCCCCACAGAAGCGAATTTGGGGCCATCTGAAGCCAATATTGCCAAATTATAAGTACTGTTATATCAGATGTAATTTTAAAACCGGTTCAGTCAGATGTAGTATGTGCCACCTTATATTCTGGCCAAATTTCAGCATTATAGACCAACATTTGGTACTGGTTTGGTGTAATTTACATGTATTTTTGACCATTTTTACAGCAATATATGGGTGAAATAATTTATTTTCAGAGATGTAATGCTCCAAATGGGCCTAATATATCCTCAATTATTGTTAAAACATATGCAAAATTAAAGAAGAGCTTCAGATTGGTTGTATAAGGATATACCTGATATTTCCTAATTTGAGGGGGGCTGAGCCTGGCCCCAAACCCCGGAAAATTGAAATTTTAAGTGGTTTCCTGAGTAAGTGAAGCCAATACAATATCAATGTCTGATATGAACTGAGTTTCCTGTGAAAATCTGAGCCAGATTGATGAAGTTTAAGTGGGGTTTTGGACTGTGCCATATGATCACCCCCTCGATACCTGCACTTCCAATACATGTATTTTGGACCAGTTATGTATTTCTTAAGGAATATTCTTGTGGAATCTCATTTAGTGGCGCCAGCTCTAGCAAACAATATGGTTTTCAACCTTAGATTTGTCTTACTTTGCCAAATTTAAGTATATCTTAATGCAGCCCCACAGAAGCGAATTTGAGGCCATCTGAAGCCAATATTGCCAAATTATAAGTACTGTTATATCAGATGTCATTTTAAAACCGGTTCAGTCAGATGTAGTATGTGCCACCTTATATTCTGCCCAAATTTCAGCATTATAGACCAACATTTGGTACTGGTTTGGTGTAATTTACATGTATTTTTGACCATTTTTACAGCAATATATGGGTGAAATAATTTATTTTCAGAGATGTAATGCTCCAAATGGGCCTAATATATCCTCAATTATTGTTAAAACATATGCAAAATTAAAGAAGAGCTTCAGATTGGTTGTATAAGGATATACCTGATATTTCCTAATTTGAGGGGGGCTGAGCCTGGCCCCAAACCCCGGAAAATTGAAATTTTAATTGGTTTCCTGAGTAAGTCAAGCCAATACAATATCACTGTCTGATATGAACTGAGTTTCCTGTGAAAATCTGAGCCAGATTGATGAAGTTTAAGTGGGGTTTTGGACTGATGTGCCATATGACCACCCCCTCGATACCTGCACTTCCAATACATGTATTTTGGACCAGTTATGTATTTCTTAAGGAATATTCTTGTGGAATCTCATTTAGTGGCGCCAGCTCTAGCAAACAATATGGTTTTCAGCCTTAGATTTGTCTTACTTTGTAAAATTTAATTATATCTTAATGCAGCCCCACAGAAGCGAATTTGGGGCCATCTGAAGCCAATATTGCCAAATTATAAGTACTGTTATATCAGATGTAATTTTAAAACCGGTTCAGTCAGATGTAGTATGTGCCACCTTTTATTCTGGCCAAATTTCAGCATTATAGACCAACATTTGGTACTGGTTTGGTGTAATTTACATGTATTTTTGACCATTTTTACAGCAATATATGGGTGAAATAATTTATTTTCAGAGATGTAATGCTCCAAATGGGCCTAATATATCCTCAATTATTGTTAAAACATATGCAAAATTAAAGAAGAGCTTCAGATTGGTTGTATAAGGATATACCTGATATTTCCTAATTTGAGGGGGCTGAGCCTGGCCCCAAACCCCGGAAAATTTAAATTTTTAATTGGTTTCCTGAGTAAGTCAAGCCAATACAATATCAATGTCTGATATGAACTGAGTTTCCTGTGAAAATCTGAGCCAGATTGATGAAGTTTAAGTGGGGTTTTGGACTGATGTGCCATATGATCACCCCCTCGATACCTGCACTTCCAATACATGTATTTTGGACCAGTTATGTATTTCTTAAGGAATATTCTTGTGGAATCTCATTTAGTGGCGCCAGCTCTAGCAAACAATATGGTTTTCAACCTTAGATTTGTCTTACTTTGCCAAATTTAAGTATATCTTAATGCAGCCCCACAGAAGCGAATTTGGGGCCATCTGAAGCCAATATTGCCAAATTATAAGTACTGTTATATCAGATGTAATTTTAAAACCGGTTCAGTCAGATGTAGTATGTGCCACCTTATATTCTGGCCAAATTTCAGCATTATAGACCAACATTTGGTACTGGTTTGGTGTAATTTACATGTATTTTTGACCATTTTTACAGCAATATATGGGTGAAATAATTTATTTTCAGAGATGTAATGCTCCAAATGGGCCTAATATATCCTCAATTATTGTTAAAACATATGCAAAATTAAAGAAGAGCTTCAGATTGGTTGTATAAGGATATACCTGACAGTTCCTAATTTGAGGGGGGCTGAGCCTGGCCCCAAACCCCGGAAAATTGAAATTTTTAATTAGTTTCCTGAGTAAGTCAAGCCAATACAATATCACTGTCTGATATGAACTGAGTTTCCTGTGAAAATCTGAGCCAGATTGATGAAGTTTAAGTGGGGTTTTGGACTGATGTGCCATATGATCACCCCCTCGATACCTGCACTTCCAATACATGTATTTTGGACCAGTTATGTATTTCTTAAGGAATATTCTTGTGGAATCTCATTTAGTGGCGCCAGCTCTAGCAAACAATATGGTTTTCAACCTTAGATTTGTCTTACTTTGCCAAATTTAAGTATATCTTAATGCAGCCCCACAGAAGCGAATTTGGGGCCATCTGAAGCCAATATTGCCAAATTATAAGTACTGTTATATCAGATGTAATTTTAAAACCGGTTCAGTCAGATGTAGTATGTGCCACCTTATATTCTGGCCAAATTTCAGCATTATAGACCAACATTTGGTACTGGTTTGGTGTAATTTACATGTATTTTTGACCATTTTTACAGCAATATATGGGTGAAATAATTTATTTTCAGAGATGTAATGCTCCAAATGGGCCTAATATATCCTCAATTATTGTTAAAACATATGCAAAATTAAAGAAGAGCTTCAGATTGGTTGTATAAGGATATACCTGATATTTCCTAATTTGAGAGGGGCTGAGCCTGGCCCCAAACCCCGGAAAATTGAAATTTTAATTCGTTTCCTGAGTAAGTCAAGCCAATACAATATCACTGTCTGATATGAACTGAGTTTCCTGTGAAAATCTGAGCCAGATTGATGAAGTTTAAGTGGGGTTTTGGACTGATGTGCCATATGATCACCCCCTCGATACCTGCACTTCCAATACATGTATTTTGGACCAGTTATGTATTTCTTAAGGAATATTCTTGTGGAATCTCATTTAGTGGCGCCAGCTCTAGCAAACAATATGGTTTTCAGCCTTAGATTTGTCTTACTTTGTCAAATTTAAGTATATCTTAATGCAGCCCCACAGAAGCGAATTTGGGGCCATCTGAAGCCAATATTGCCAAATTATAAGTACTGTTATATCAGATGTAATTTTAAAACCGGTTCAGTCAGATGTAGTATGTGCCACCTTATATTCTGGCCAAATTTCAGCATTATAGACCAACATTTGGTACTGGTTTGGTGTAATTTACATGTATTTTTGACCATTTTTACAGCAATATATGGGTGAAATAATTTATTTTCAGAGATGTAATGCTCCAAATGGGCCTAATATATCCTCAATTATTGTTAAAACATATGCAAAATTAAAGAAGAGCTTCAGATTGGTTGTATAAGGATATACCTGATATTTCCTAATTTGAGGGGGGCTGAGCCTGGCCCCAAACCCCGGAAAATTGAAATTTTTAATTAGTTTCCTGAGTAAGTCAAGCCAATACAATATCACTGTCTGATATGAACTGAGTTTCCTGTGAAAATCTGAGCCAGATTGATGAAGTTTAAGTGGGGTTTTGGACTGATGTGCCATATGATCACCCCCTCGATACCTGCACTTCCAATACATGTATTTTGGACCAGTTATGTATTTCTTAAGGAATATTCTTGTGGAATCTCATTTAGTGGCGCCAGCTCTAGCAAACAATATGGTTTTCAACCTTAGATTTGTCTTACTTTGCCAAATTTAAGTATATCTTAATGCAGCCCCACAGAAGCGAATTTGGGGCCATCTGAAGCCAATATTGCCAAATTATAAGTACTGTTATATCAGATGTAATTTTAAAACCGGTTCAGTCAGATGTAGTATGTGCCACCTTATATTCTGGCCAAATTTCAGCATTATAGACCAACATTTGGTACTGGTTTGGTGTAATTTACATGTATTTTTGACCATTTTTACAGCAATATATGGGTGAAATAATTTATTTTCAGAGATGTAATGCTCCAAATGGGCCTAATATATCCTCAATTATTGTTAAAACATATGCAAAATTAAAGAAGAGCTTCAGATTGGTTGTATAAGGATATACCTGATATTTCCTAATTTGAGAGGGGCTGAGCCTGGCCCCAAACCCCGGAAAATTGAAATTTTAATTGGTTTCCTGAGTAAGTCAAGCCAATACAATATCACTGTCTGATATGAACTGAGTTTCCTGTGAAAATCTGAGCCAGATTGATGAAGTTTAAGTGGCGTTTTGGACTGATGTGCCATATGATCACCCCCTCGATACCTGCACTTCCAATACATGTATTTTGGACCAGTTATGTATTTCTTAAGGAATATTCTTGTGGAATCTCATTTAGTGGCGCCAGCTCTAGCAAACAATATGGTTTTCAGCCTTAGATTTGTCTTACTTTGTAAAATTTAAGTATATCTTAATGCAGCCCCACAGAAGCGAATTTGGGGCCATCTGAAGCCAATATTGCCAAATTATAAGTACTGTTATATCAGATGTAATTTTAAAACCGGTTCAGTCAGATGTAGTATGTGCCACCTTTTATTCTGGCCAAATTTCAGCATTATAGACCAACATTTGGTACTGGTTTGGTGTAATTTACATGTATTTTTGACCATTTTTACAGCAATATATGGGTGAAATAATTTATTTTCAGAGATGTAATGCTCCAAATGGGCCTAATATATCCTCAATTATTGTTAAAACATATGCAAAATTAAAGAAGAGCTTCAGATTGGTTGTATAAGGATATACCTGATATTTCCTAATTTGAGGGGGCTGAGCCTGGCCCCAAACCCCGGAAAATTTAAATTTTTAATTGGTTTCCTGAGTAAGTCAAGCCAATACAATATCAATGTCTGATATGAACTGAGTTTCCTGTGAAAATCTGAGCCAGATTGATGAAGTTTAAGTGGGGTTTTGGACTGATGTGCCATATGATCACCCCCTCGATACCTGCACTTCCAATACATGTATTTTGGACCAGTTATGTATTTCTTAAGGAATATTCTTGCGGAATCTCATTTAGTGGCGCCAGCTCTAGCAAACAATATGGTTTTCAACCTTAGATTTGTCTTACTTTGCCAAATTTAAGTATATCTTAATGCAGCCCCACAGTCACGAATTTGGGGCCATCTGAAGCCAATATTGCCAAATTGTAAGTACTGTTATATCAGATGTAATTTTAAAACCGGTTCAGTCAGATGTAGTATGTGCCACCTTATATTCTGGCCAAATTTCAGCATTATAGACCAACATTTGGTACTGGTTTGGTGTAATTTACATGTATTTTTGACCATTTTTACAGCAATATATGGGTGAAATAATTTATTTTCAGAGATGTAATGCTCCAAATGGGCCTAATATATCCTCAATTATTGTTAAAACATATGCAAAATTAAAGAAGAGCTTCAGATTGGTTGTATAAGGATATACCTGATATTTCCTAATTTGAGGGGGGCTGAGCCTGGCCCCAAACCCCGGAAAATTGAAATTTTAATTGGTTTCCTGAGTAAGTCAAGCCAATACAATATCACTGTCTGATATGAACTGAGTTTCCTGTGAAAATCTGAGCCAGATTGATGAAGTTTAAGTGGGGTTTTGGACTGATGTGCCATATGATCACCCCCTCGATACCTGCACTTCCAATACATGTATTTTGGACCAGTTATGTATTTCTTAAGGAATATTCTTGTGGAATCTCATTTAGTGGCGCCAGCTCTAGCAAACAATATGGTTTTCAACCTTAGATTTGTCTTACTTTGCCAAATTTAAGTATATCTTAATGCAGCCCCACAGAAGCGAATTTGGGGCCATCTGAAGCCAATATTGCCAAATTATAAGTACTGTTATATCAGATGTAATTTTAAAACCGGTTCAGTCAGATGTAGTATGTGCCACCTTATATTCTGGCCAAATTTCAGCATTATAGACCAACATTTGGTACTGGTTTGGTGTAATTTACATGTATTTTTGACCATTTTTACAGCAATATATGGGTGAAATAATTTATTTTCAGAGATGTAATGCTCCAAATGGGCCTAATATATCCTCAATTATTGTTAAAACATATGCAAAATTAAAGAAGAGCTTCAGATTGGTTGTATAAGGATATACCTGATATTTCCTAATTTGAGGGGGGCTGAGCCTGGCCCCAAACCCCGGAAAATTGAAATTTTAATTGGTTTCCTGAGTAAGTCAAGCCAATACAATATCACTGTCTGATATGAACTGAGTTTCCTGTGAAAATCTGAGCCAGATTGATGAAGTTTAAGTGGGGTTTTGGACTGATGTGCCATATGATCACCCCCTCGATACCTGCACTTCCAATACATGTATTTTGGACCAGTTATGTATTTCTTAAGGAATATTCTTGTGGAATCTCATTTAGTGGCGCCAGCTCTAGCAAACAATATGGTTTTCAGCCTTAGATTTGTCTTACTTTGTAAAATTTAAGTATATCTTAATGCAGCCCCACAGAAGCGAATTTGGGGCCATCTGAAGCCAATATTGCCAAATTATAAGTACTGTTATATCAGATGTAATTTTAAAACCGGTTCAGTCAGATGTAGTATGTGCCACCTTTTATTCTGGCCAAATTTCAGCATTATAGACCAACATTTGGTACTGGTTTGGTGTAATTTACATGTATTTTTGACCATTTTTACAGCAATATATGGGTGAAATAATTTATTTTCAGAGATGTAATGCTCCAAATGGGCCTAATATATCCTCAATTATTGTTAAAACATATGCAAAATTAAAGAAGAGCTTCAGATTGGTTGTATAAGGATATACCTGATATTTCCTAATTTGAGGGGGCTGAGCCTGGCCCCAAACCCCGGAAAATTGAAATTTTTAATTGGTTTCCTGAGTAAGTCAAGCCAATACAATATCAATGTCTGATATGAACTGAGTTTCCTGTGAAAATCTGAGCCAGATTGATGAAGTTTAAGTGGGGTTTTGGACTGATGTGCCATATGATCACCCCCTCGATACCTGCACTTCCAATACATGTATTTTGGACCAGTTATGTATTTCTTAAGGAATATTCTTGTGGAATCTCATTTAGTGGCGCCAGCTCTAGCAAACAATATGGTTTTCAACCTTAGATTTGTCTTACTTTGCCAAATTTAAGTATATCTTAATGCAGCCCCACAGAAGCGAATTTGGGGCCATCTGAAGCCAATATTGCCAAATTATAAGTACTGTTATATCAGATGTAATTTTAAAACCGGTTCAGTCAGATGTAGTATGTGCCACCTTATATTCTGGCCAAATTTCAGCATTATAGACCAACATTTGGTACTGGTTTGGTGTAATTTACATGTATTTTTGACCATTTTTACAGCAATATATGGGTGAAATAATTTATTTTCAGAGATGTAATGCTCCAAATGGGCCTAATATATCCTCAATTATTGTTAAAACATATGCAAAATTAAAGAAGAGCTTCAGATTGGTTGTATAAGGATATACCTGATATTTCCTAATTTGAGGGGGGCTGAGCCTGGCCCCAAACCCCGGAAAATTGAAATTTTAATTGGTTTCCTGAGTAAGTCAAGCCAATACAATATCATTGTCTGATATGAACTGAGTTTCCTGTGAAAATCTGAGCCAGATTGATGAAGTTTAAGTGGGGTTTTGGACTGATGTGCCATATGATCACCCCCTCGATACCTGCACTTCCAATACATGTATTTTGGACCAGTTATGTATTTCTTAAGGAATATTCTTGTGGAATCTCATTTAGTGGCGCCAGCTCTAGCAAACAATATGGTTTTCAACCTTAGATTTGTCTTACTTTGCCAAATTTAAGTATATCTTAATGCAGCCCCACAGAAGCGAATTTGGGGCCATCTGAAGCCAATATTGCCAAATTATAAGTACTGTTATATCAGATGTAATTTTAAAACCGGTTCAGTCAGATGTAGTATGTGCCACCTTATATTCTGGCCAAATTTCAGCATTATAGACCAACATTTGGTACTGGTTTGGTGTAATTTACATGTATTTTTGACCATTTTTACAGCAATATATGGGTGAAATAATTTATTTTCAGAGATGTAATGCTCCAAATGGGCCTAATATATCCTCAATTATTGTTAAAACATATGCAAAATTAAAGAAGAGCTTCAGATTGGTTGTATAAGGATATACCTGATATTTCCTAATTTGAGGGGGGCTGAGCCTGGCCCCAAACCCCGGAAAATTGAAATTTTAATTGGTTTCCTGAGTAAGTCAAGCCAATACAATATCACTGTCTGATATGAACTGAGTTTCCTGTGAAAATCTGAGCCAGATTGATGAAGTTTAAGTGGGGTTTTGGACTGATGTGCCATATGATCACCCCCTCGATACCTGCACTTCCAATACATGTATTTTGGACCAGTTATGTATTTCTTAAGGAATATTCTTGTGGAATCTCATTTAGTGGCGCCAGCTCTAGCAAACAATATGGTTTTCAGCCTTAGATTTGTCTTACTTTGTAAAATTTAAGTATATCTTAATGCAGCCCCACAGAAGCGAATTTGGGGCCATCTGAAGCCAATATTGCCAAATTATAAGTACTGTTATATCAGATGTAATTTTAAAACCGGTTCAGTCAGATGTAGTATGTGCCACCTTTTATTCTGGCCAAATTTCAGCATTATAGACCAACATTTGGTACTAGTTTGGTGTAATTTACATGTATTTTTGACCATTTTTACAGCAATATATGGGTGAAATAATTTATTTTCAGAGATGTAATGCTCCAAATGGGCCTAATATATCCTCAATTATTGTTAAAACATGTGCAAAATTAAAGAAGAGCTTCAGATTGGTTGTATAAGGATATACCTGATATTTCCTAATTTGAGGGGGGCTGAGCCTGGCCCCAAACCCCGGAAAATTGAAATTTTAATTGGTTTCCTGAGTAAGTCAAGCCAATACAATATCACTGTCTGATATGAACTGAGTTTCCTGTGAAAATCTGAGCCAGATTGATGAAGTTTAAGTGGGGTTTTGGACTGATGTGCCATATGATCACCCCCTCGATACCTGCACTTCCAATACATGTATTTTGGACCAGTTATGTATTTCTTAAGGAATATTCTTGTGGAATCTCATTTAGTGGCGCCAGCTCTAGCAAACAATATGGTTTTCAACCTTAGATTTGTCTTACTTTGCCAAATTTAAGTATATCTTAATGCAGCCCCACAGAAGCGAATTTGGGGCCATCTGAAGCCAATATTGCCAAATTATAAGTACTGTTATATCAGATGTAATTTTAAAACCGGTTCAGTCAGATGTAGTATGTGCCACCTTATATTCTGGCCAAATTTCAGCATTATAGACCAACATTTGGTACTGGTTTGGTGTAATTTACATGTATTTTTGACCATTTTTACAGCAATATATGGGTGAAATAATTTATTTTCAGAGATGTAATGCTCCAAATGGGCCTAATATATCCTCAATTATTGTTAAAACATATGCAAAATTAAAGAAGAGCTTCAGATTGGTTGTATAAGGATATACCTGATATTTCCTAATTTGAGGGGGGCTGAGCCTGGCCCCAAACCCCGGAAAATTGAAATTTTAATTGGTTTCCTGAGTAAGTCAAGCCAATACAATATCACTGTCTGATATGAACTGAGTTTCCTGTGAAAATCTGAGCCAGATTGATGAAGTTTAAGTGGGGTTTTGGACTGATGTGCCATATGATCACCCCCTCGATACCTGCACTTCCAATACATGTATTTTGGACCAGTTATGTATTTCTTAAGGAATATTCTTGTGGAATCTCATTTAGTGGCGCCAGCTCTAGCAAACAATATGGTTTTCAGCCTTAGATTTGTCTTACTTTGTAAAATTTAAGTATATCTTAATGCAGCCCCACAGAAGCGAATTTGGGGCCATCTGAAGCCAATATTGCCAAATTATAAGTACTGTTATATCAGATGTAATTTTAAAACCGGTTCAGTCAGATGTAGTATGTGCCACCTTATATTCTGGCCAAATTTCAGCATTATAGACCAACATTTGGTACTGGTTTGGTGTAATTTACATGTATTTTTGACCATTTTTACAGCAATATATGTGTGAAATAATTTATTTTCAGAGATGTAATGCTCCAAATGGGCCTAATATATCCTCAATTATTGTTAAAACATATGCAAAATTAAAGAAGAGCTTCAGATTGGTTGTATAAGGATATACCTGATATTTCCTAATTTGAGGGGGGCTGAGCCTGGCCCCAAACCCCGGAAAATTGAAATTTTAATTGGTTTCCTGAGTAAGTCAAGCCAATACAATATCACTGTCTGATATGAACTGAGTTTCCTGTGAAAATCTGAGCCAGATTGATGAAGTTTAAGTGGGGTTTTGGACTGATGTGCCATATGATCACCCCCTCGATACCTGCACTTCCAATACATGTATTTTGGACCAGTTATGTATTTCTTAAGGAATATTCTTGTGGAATCTCATTTAGTGGCGCCAGCTCTAGCAAACAATATGGTTTTCAGCCTTAGATTTGTCTTACTTTGTAAAATTTAAGTATATCTTAATGCAGCCCCACAGAAGCGAATTTGGGGCCATCTGAAGCCAATATTGCCAAATTATAAGTACTGTTATATCAGATGTAATTTTAAAACCGGTTCAGTCAGATGTAGTATGTGCCACCTTTTATTCTGGCCAAATTTCAGCATTATAGACCAACATTTGGTACTGGTTTGGTGTAATTTACATGTATTTTTGACCATTTTTACAGCAATATATGGGTGAAATAATTTATTTTCAGAGATGTAATGCTCCAAATGGGCCTAATATATCCTCAATTATTGTTAAAACATATGCAAAATTAAAGAAGAGCTTCAGATTGGTTGTATAAGGATATACCTGATATTTCCTAATTTGAGGGGGGTTAGCCTGGCCCCAAACCCCGGAAAATTGAAATTTTTAATTGGTTTCCTGAGTAAGTCAAGCCAATACAATATCAATGTCTGATATGAACTGAGTTTCCTGTGAAAATCTGAGCCAGATTGATGAAGTTTAAGTGGGGTTTTGGACTGATGTGCCATATGATCACCCCCTCGATACCTGCACTTCCAATACATGTATTTTGGACCAGTTATGTATTTCTTAAGGAATATTCTTGTGGAATCTCATTTAGTGGCGCCAGCTCTAGCAAACAATATGGTTTTCAACCTTAGATTTGTCTTACTTTGCCAAATTTAAGTATATCTTAATGCAGCCCCACAGAAGCGAATTTGGGGCCATCTGAAGCCAATATTGCCAAATTATAAGTACTGTTATATCAGATGTAATTTTAAAACCGGTTCAGTCAGATGTAGTATGTGCCACCTTATATTCTGGCCAAATTTCAGCATTATAGACCAACATTTGGTACTGGTTTGGTGTAATTTACATGTATTTTTGACCATTTTTACAGCAATATATGGGTGAAATAATTTATTTTCAGAGATGTAATGCTCCAAATGGGCCTAATATATCCTCAATTATTGTTAAAACATATGCAAAATTAAAGAAGAGCTTCAGATTGGTTGTATAAGGATATACCTGATATTTCCTAATTTGAGGGGGGCTGAGCCTGGCCCCAAACCCCGGAAAATTGAAATTTTAATTGGTTTCCTGAGTAAGTCAAGCCAATACAATATCATTGTCTGATATGAACTGAGTTTCCTGTGAAAATCTGAGCCAGATTGATGAAGTTTAAGTGGGGTTTTGGACTGATGTGCCATATGATCACCCCCTCGATACCTGCACTTCCAATACATGTATTTTGGACCAGTTATGTATTTCTTAAGGAATATTCTTGTGGAATCTCATTTAGTGGCGCCAGCTCTAGCAAACAATATGGTTTTCAACCTTAGATTTGTCTTACTTTGCCAAATTTAAGTATATCTTAATGCAGCCCCACAGAAGCGAATTTGGGGCCATCTGAAGCCAATATTGCCAAATTATAAGTACTGTTATATCAGATGTAATTTTAAAACCGGTTCAGTCAGATGTAGTATGTGCCACCTTATATTCTGGCCAAATTTCAGCATTATAGACCAACATTTGGTACTGGTTTGGTGTAATTTACATGTATTTTTGACCATTTTTACAGCAATATATGGGTGAAATAATTTATTTTCAGAGATGTAATGCTCCAAATGGGCCTAATATATCCTCAATTATTGTTAAAACATATGCAAAATTAAAGAAGAGCTTCAGATTGGTTGTATAAGGATATACCTGATATTTCCTAATTTGAGGGGGGCTGAGCCTGGCCCCAAACCCCGGAAAATTGAAATTTTAATTGGTTTCCTGAGTAAGTGAAGCCAATACAATATCACTGTCTGATATGAACTGAGTTTCCTGTGAAAATCTGAGCCAGATTGATGAAGTTTAAGTGGGGTTTTGGACTGATGTGCCATATGATCACCCCCTCGATACCTGCACTTCCAATACATGTATTTTGGACCAGTTATGTATTTCTTAAGGAATATTCTTGTGGAATCTCATTTAGTGGCGCCAGCTCTAGCAAACAATATGGTTTTCAGCCTTAGATTTGTCTTACTTTGTAAAATTTAAGTATATCTTAATGCAGCCCCACAGAAGCGAATTTGGGGCCATCTGAAGCCAATATTGCCAAATTATAAGTACTGTTATATCAGATGTAATTTTAAAACCGGTTCAGTCAGATGTAGTATGTGCCACCTTTTATTCTGGCCAAATTTCAGCATTATAGACCAACATTTGGTACTAGTTTGGTGTAATTTACATGTATTTTTGACCATTTTTACAGCAATATATGGGTGAAATAATTTATTTTCAGAGATGTAATGCTCCAAATGGGCCTAATATATCCTCAATTATTGTTAAAACATGTGCAAAATTAAAGAAGAGCTTCAGATTGGTTGTATAAGGATATACCTGATATTTCCTAATTTGAGGGGGGCTGAGCCTGGCCCCAAACCCCGGAAAATTGAAATTTTAATTGGTTTCCTGAGTAAGTCAAGCCAATACAATATCACTGTCTGATATGAACTGAGTTTCCTGTGAAAATCTGAGCCAGATTGATGAAGTTTAAGTGGGGTTTTGGACTGATGTGCCATATGATCACCCCCTCGATACCTGCACTTCCAATACATGTATTTTGGACCAGTTATGTATTTCTTAAGGAATATTCTTGTGGAATCTCATTTAGTGGCGCCAGCTCTAGCAAACAATATGGTTTTCAACCTTAGATTTGTCTTACTTTGCCAAATTTAAGTATATCTTAATGCAGCCCCACAGAAGCGAATTTGGGGCCATCTGAAGCCAATATTGCCAAATTATAAGTACTGTTATATCAGATGTAATTTTAAAACCGGTTCAGTCAGATGTAGTATGTGCCACCTTATATTCTGGCCAAATTTCAGCATTATAGACCAACATTTGGTACTGGTTTGGTGTAATTTACATGTATTTTTGACCATTTTTACAGCAATATATGGGTGAAATAATTTATTTTCAGAGATGTAATGCTCCAAATGGGCCTAATATATCCTCAATTATTGTTAAAACATATGCAAAATTAAAGAAGAGCTTCAGATTGGTTGTATAAGGATATACCTGATATTTCCTAATTTGAGGGGGGCTGAGCCTGGCCCCAAACCCCGGAAAATTGAAATTTTAATTGGTTTCCTGAGTAAGTCAAGCCAATACAATATCACTGTCTGATATGAACTGAGTTTCCTGTGAAAATCTGAGCCAGATTGATGAAGTTTAAGTGGGGTTTTGGACTGATGTGCCATATGATCACCCCCTCGATACCTGCACTTCCAATACATGTATTTTGGACCAGTTATGTATTTCTTAAGGAATATTCTTGTGGAATCTCATTTAGTGGCGCCAGCTCTAGCAAACAATATGGTTTTCAGCCTTAGATTTGTCTTACTTTGTAAAATTTAAGTATATCTTAATGCAGCCCCACAGAAGCGAATTTGGGGCCATCTGAAGCCAATATTGCCAAATTATAAGTACTGTTATATCAGATGTAATTTTAAAACCGGTTCAGTCAGATGTAGTATGTGCCACCTTTTATTCTGGCCAAATTTCAGCATTATAGACCAACATTTGGTACTGGTTTGGTGTAATTTACATGTATTTTTGACCATTTTTACAGCAATATATGGGTGAAATAATTTATTTTCAGAGATGTAATGCTCCAAATGGGCCTAATATATCCTCAATTATTGTTAAAACATATGCAAAATTAAAGAAGAGCTTCAGATTGGTTGTATAAGGATATACCTGATATTTCCTAATTTGAGGGGGCTGAGCCTGGCCCCAAACCCCGGAAAATTGAAATTTTTAATTGGTTTCCTGAGTAAGTCAAGCCAATACAATATCAATGTCTGATATGAACTGAGTTTCCTGTGAAAATCTGAGCCAGATTGATGAAGTTTAAGTGGGGTTTTGGACTGATGTGCCATATGATCACCCCCTCGATACCTGCACTTCCAATACATGTATTTTGGACCAGTTATGTATTTCTTAAGGAATATTCTTGTGGAATCTCATTTAGTGGCGCCAGCTCTAGCAAACAATATGGTTTTCAACCTTAGATTTGTCTTACTTTGCCAAATTTAAGTATATCTTAATGCAGCCCCACAGAAGCGAATTTGGGGCCATCTGAAGCCAATATTGCCAAATTATAAGTACTGTTATATCAGATGTAATTTTAAAACCGGTTCAGTCAGATGTAGTATGTGCCACCTTATATTCTGGCCAAATTTCAGCATTATAGACCAACATTTGGTACTGGTTTGGTGTAATTTACATGTATTTTTGACCATTTTTACAGCAATATATGGGTGAAATAATTTATTTTCAGAGATGTAATGCTCCAAATGGGCCTAATATATCCTCAATTATTGTTAAAACATATGCAAAATTAAAGAAGAGCTTCAGATTGGTTGTATAAGGATATACCTGATATTTCCTAATTTGAGGGGGCTGAGCCTGGCCCCAAACCCCGGAAAATTGAAATTTTTAATTGGTTTCCTGAGTAAGTCAAGCCAATACAATATCAATGTCTGATATGAACTGAGTTTCCTGTGAAAATCTGAGCCAGATTGATGAAGTTTAAGTGGGGTTTTGGACTGATGTGCCATATGATCACCCCCTCGATACCTGCACTTCCAATACATGTATTTTGGACCAGTTATGTATTTCTTAAGGAATATTCTTGTGGAATCTCATTTAGTGGCGCCAGCTCTAGCAAACAATATGGTTTTCAACCTTAGATTTGTCTTACTTTGCCAAATTTAAGTATATCTTAATGCAGCCCCACAGAAGCGAATTTGGGGCCATCTGAAGCCAATATTGCCAAATTATAAGTACTGTTATATCAGATGTAATTTTAAAACCGGTTCAGTCAGATGTAGTATGTGCCACCTTATATTCTGGCCAAATTTCAGCATTATAGACCAACATTTGGTACTGGTTTGGTGTAATTTACATGTATTTTTGACCATTTTTACAGCAATATATGGGTGAAATAATTTATTTTCAGAGATGTAATGCTCCAAATGGGCCTAATATATCCTCAATTATTGTTAAAACATATGCAAAATTAAAGAAGAGCTTCAGATTGGTTGTATAAGGATATACCTGATATTTCCTAATTTGAGGGGGGCTGAGCCTGGCCCCAAACCCCGGAAAATTGAAATTTTAATTGGTTTCCTGAGTAAGTCAAGCCAATACAATATCACTGTCTGATATGAACTGAGTTTCCTGTGAAAATCTGAGCCAGATTGATGAAGTTTAAGTGGGGTTTTGGACTGATGTGCCATATGATCACCCCCTCGATACCTGCACTTCCAATACATGTATTTTGGACCAGTTATGTATTTCTTAAGGAATATTCTTGTGGAATCTCATTTAGTGGCGCCAGCTCTAGCAAACAATATGGTTTTCAACCTTAGATTTGTCTTACTTTGCCAAATTTAAGTATATCTTAATGCAGCCCCACAGAAGCGAATTTGGGGCCATCTGAAGCCAATATTGCCAAATTATAAGTACTGTTATATCAGATGTAATTTTAAAACCGGTTCAGTCAGATGTAGTATGTGCCACCTTATATTCTGGCCAAATTTCAGCATTATAGACCAACATTTGGTACTGGTTTGGTGTAATTTACATGTATTTTTGACCATTTTTACAGCAATATATGGGTGAAATAATTTATTTTCAGAGATGTAATGCTCCAAATGGGCCTAATATATCCTCAATTATTGTTAAAACATATGCAAAATTAAAGAAGAGCTTCAGATTGGTTGTATAAGGATATACCTGATATTTCCTAATTTGAGGGGGGCTGAGCCTGGCCCCAAACCCGGGAAAATTGAAATTTTTAATTGGTTTCCTGAGTAAGTCAAGCCAATACAATATCACTGTCTGATATGAACTGAGTTTCCTGTGAAAATCTGAGCCAGATTGATGAAGTTTAAGTGGGGTTTTGGACTGATGTGCCATATGATCACCCCCTCGATACCTGCACTTCCAATACATGTATTTTGGACCAGTTATGTATTTCTTAAGGAATATTCTTGTGGAATCTCATTTAGTGGCGCCAGCTCTAGCAAACAATATGGTTTTCAGCCTTAGATTTGTCTTACTTTGTAAAATTTAAGTATATCTTAATGCAGCCCCACAGAAGCGAATTTGGGGCCATCTGAAGCCAATATTGCCAAATTATAAGTACTGTTATATCAGATGTAATTTTAAAACCGGTTCAGTCAGATGTAGTATGTGCCACCTTTTATTCTGGCCAAATTTCAGCATTATAGACCAACATTTGGTACTGGTTTGGTGTAATTTACATGTATTTTTGACCATTTTTACAGCAATATATGGGTGAAATAATTTATTTTCAGAGATGTAATGCTCCAAATGGGCCTAATATATCCTCAATTATTGTTAAAACATATGCAAAATTAAAGAAGAGCTTCAGATTGGTTGTATAAGGATATACCTGATATTTCCTAATTTGAGGGGGCTGAGCCTGGCCCCAAACCCCGGAAAATTGAAATTTTTAATTGGTTTCCTGAGTAAGTCAAGCCAATACAATATCAATGTCTGATATGAACTGAGTTTCCTGTGAAAATCTGAGCCAGATTGATGAAGTTTAAGTGGGGTTTTGGACTGATGTGCCATATGATCACCCCCTCGATACCTGCACTTCCAATACATGTATTTTGGACCAGTTATGTATTTCTTAAGGAATATTCTTGTGGAATCTCATTTAGTGGCGCCAGCTCTAGCAAACAATATGGTTTTCAACCTTAGATTTGTCTTACTTTGCCAAATTTAAGTATATCTTAATGCAGCCCCACAGAAGCGAATTTGGGGCCATCTGAAGCCAATATTGCCAAATTATAAGTACTGTTATATCAGATGTAATTTTAAAACCGGTTCAGTCAGATGTAGTATGTGCCACCTTATATTCTGGCCAAATTTCAGCATTATAGACCAACATTTGGTACTGGTTTGGTGTAATTTACATGTATTTTTGACCATTTTTACAGCAATATATGGGTGAAATAATTTATTTTCAGAGATGTAATGCTCCAAATGGGCCTAATATATCCTCAATTATTGTTAAAACATATGCAAAATTAAAGAAGAGCTTCAGATTGGTTGTATAAGGATATACCTGATATTTCCTAATTTGAGGGGGCTGAGCCTGGCCCCAAACCCCGGAAAATTGAAATTTTTAATTGGTTTCCTGAGTAAGTCAAGCCAATACAATATCAATGTCTGATATGAACTGAGTTTCCTGTGAAAATCTGAGCCAGATTGATGAAGTTTAAGTGGGGTTTTGGACTGATGTGCCATATGATCACCCCCTCGATACCTGCACTTCCAATACATGTATTTTGGACCAGTTATGTATTTCTTAAGGAATATTCTTGTGGAATCTCATTTAGTGGCGCCAGCTCTAGCAAACAATATGGTTTTCAACCTTAGATTTGTCTTACTTTGCCAAATTTAAGTATATCTTAATGCAGCCCCACAGAAGCGAATTTGGGGCCATCTGAAGCCAATATTGCCAAATTATAAGTACTGTTATATCAGATGTAATTTTAAAACCGGTTCAGTCAGATGTAGTATGTGCCACCTTATATTCTGGCCAAATTTCAGCATTATAGACCAACATTTGGTACTGGTTTGGTGTAATTTACATGTATTTTTGACCATTTTTACAGCAATATATGGGTGAAATAATTTATTTTCAGAGATGTAATGCTCCAAATGGGCCTAATATATCCTCAATTATTGTTAAAACATATGCAAAATTAAAGAAGAGCTTCAGATTGGTTGTATAAGGATATACCTGATATTTCCTAATTTGAGGGGGGCTGAGCCTGGCCCCAAACCCCGGAAAATTGAAATTTTAATTGGTTTCCTGAGTAAGTCAAGCCAATACAATATCACTGTCTGATATGAACTGAGTTTCCTGTGAAAATCTGAGCCAGATTGATGAAGTTTAAGTGGGGTTTTGGACTGATGTGCCATATGATCACCCCCTCGATACCTGCACTTCCAATACATGTATTTTGGACCAGTTATGTATTTCTTAAGGAATATTCTTGTGGAATCTCATTTAGTGGCGCCAGCTCTAGCAAACAATATGGTTTTCAACCTTAGATTTGTCTTACTTTGCCAAATTTAAGTATATCTTAATGCAGCCCCACAGAAGCGAATTTGGGGCCATCTGAAGCCAATATTGCCAAATTATAAGTACTGTTATATCAGATGTAATTTTAAAACCGGTTCAGTCAGATGTAGTATGTGCCACCTTATATTCTGGCCAAATTTCAGCATTATAGACCAACATTTGGTACTGGTTTGGTGTAATTTACATGTATTTTTGACCATTTTTACAGCAATATATGGGTGAAATAATTTATTTTCAGAGATGTAATGCTCCAAATGGGCCTAATATATCCTCAATTATTGTTAAAACATATGCAAAATTAAAGAAGAGCTTCAGATTGGTTGTATAAGGATATACCTGATATTTCCTAATTTGAGGGGGGCTGAGCCTGGCCCCAAACCCGGGAAAATTGAAATTTTTAATTGGTTTCCTGAGTAAGTCAAGCCAATACAATATCACTGTCTGATATGAACTGAGTTTCCTGTGAAAATCTGAGCCAGATTGATGAAGTTTAAGTGGGGTTTTGGACTGATGTGCCATATGATCACCCCCTCGATACCTGCACTTCCAATACATGTATTTTGGACCAGTTATGTATTTCTTAAGGAATATTCTTGTGGAATCTCATTTAGTGGCGCCAGCTCTAGCAAACAATATGGTTTTCAGCCTTAGATTTGTCTTACTTTGTAAAATTTAAGTATATCTTAATGCAGCCCCACAGAAGCGAATTTGGGGCCATCTGAAGCCAATATTGCCAAATTATAAGTACTGTTATATCAGATGTAATTTTAAAACCGGTTCAGTCAGATGTAGTATGTGCCACCTTTTATTCTGGCCAAATTTCAGCATTATAGACCAACATTTGGTACTGGTTTGGTGTAATTTACATGTATTTTTGACCATTTTTACAGCAATATATGGGTGAAATAATTTATTTTCAGAGATGTAATGCTCCAAATGGGCCTAATATATCCTCAATTATTGTTAAAACATATGCAAAATTAAAGAAGAGCTTCAGATTGGTTGTATAAGGATATACCTGATATTTCCTAATTTGAGGGGGCTGAGCCTGGCCCCAAACCCCGGAAAATTGAAATTTTTAATTGGTTTCCTGAGTAAGTCAAGCCAATACAATATCAATGTCTGATATGAACTGAGTTTCCTGTGAAAATCTGAGCCAGATTGATGAAGTTTAAGTGGGGTTTTGGACTGATGTGCCATATGATCACCCCCTCGATACCTGCACTTCCAATACATGTATTTTGGACCAGTTATGTATTTCTTAAGGAATATTCTTGTGGAATCTCATTTAGTGGCGCCAGCTCTAGCAAACAATATGGTTTTCAACCTTAGATTTGTCTTACTTTGCCAAATTTAAGTATATCTTAATGCAGCCCCACAGAAGCGAATTTGGGGCCATCTGAAGCCAATATTGCCAAATTATAAGTACTGTTATATCAGATGTAATTTTAAAACCGGTTCAGTCAGATGTAGTATGTGCCACCTTATATTCTGGCCAAATTTCAGCATTATAGACCAACATTTGGTACTGGTTTGGTGTAATTTACATGTATTTTTGACCATTTTTACAGCAATATATGGGTGAAATAATTTATTTTCAGAGATGTAATGCTCCAAATGGGCCTAATATATCCTCAATTATTGTTAAAACATATGCAAAATTAAAGAAGAGCTTCAGATTGGTTGTATAAGGATATACCTGATATTTCCTAATTTGAGGGGGCTGAGCCTGGCCCCAAACCCCGGAAAATTGAAATTTTTAATTGGTTTCCTGAGTAAGTCAAGCCAATACAATATCAATGTCTGATATGAACTGAGTTTCCTGTGAAAATCTGAGCCAGATTGATGTAGTTTAAGTGGGGTTTTGGACTGATGTGCCATATGATCACCCCCTCGATACCTGCACTTCCAATACATGTATTTTGGACCAGTTATGTATTTCTTAAGGAATATTCTTGTGGAATCTCATTTAGTGGCGCCAGCTCTAGCAAACAATATGGTTTTCAACCTTAGATTTGTCTTACTTTGCCAAATTTAAGTATATCTTAATGCAGCCCCACAGAAGCGAATTTGGGGCCATCTGAAGCCAATATTGCCAAATTATAAGTACTGTTATATCAGATGTAATTTTAAAACCGGTTCAGTCAGATGTAGTATGTGCCACCTTATATTCTGGCCAAATTTCAGCATTATAGACCAACATTTGGTACTGGTTTGGTGTAATTTACATGTATTTTTGACCATTTTTACAGCAATATATGGGTGAAATAATTTATTTTCAGAGATGTAATGCTCCAAATGGGCCTAATATATCCTCAATTATTGTTAAAACATATGCAAAATTAAAGAAGAGCTTCAGATTGGTTGTATAAGGATATACCTGATATTTCCTAATTTGAGGGGGGCTGAGCCTGGCCCCAAACCCCGGAAAATTGAAATTTTAATTGGTTTCCTGAGTAAGTCAAGCCAATACAATATCACTGTCTGATATGAACTGAGTTTCCTGTGAAAATCTGAGCCAGATTGATGAAGTTTAAGTGGGGTTTTGGACTGATGTGCCATATGATCACCCCCTCGATACCTGCACTTCCAATACATGTATTTTGGACCAGTTATGTATTTCTTAAGGAATATTCTTGTGGAATCTCATTTAGTGGCGCCAGCTCTAGCAAACAATATGGTTTTCAACCTTAGATTTGTCTTACTTTGCCAAATTTAAGTATATCTTAATGCAGCCCCACAGAAGCGAATTTGGGGCCATCTGAAGCCAATATTGCCAAATTATAAGTACTGTTATATCAGATGTAATTTTAAAACCGGTTCAGTCAGATGTAGTATGTGCCACCTTATATTCTGGCCAAATTTCAGCATTATAGACCAACATTTGGTACTGGTTTGGTGTAATTTACATGTATTTTTGACCATTTTTACAGCAATATATGGGTGAAATAATTTATTTTCAGAGATGTAATGCTCCAAATGGGCCTAATATATCCTCAATTATTGTTAAAACATATGCAAAATTAAAGAAGAGCTTCAGATTGGTTGTATAAGGATATACCTGATATTTCCTAATTTGAGGGGGGCTGAGCCTGGCCCCAAACCCGGGAAAATTGAAATTTTTAATTGGTTTCCTGAGTAAGTCAAGCCAATACAATATCACTGTCTGATATGAACTGAGTTTCCTGTGAAAATCTGAGCCAGATTGATGAAGTTTAAGTGGGGTTTTGGACTGATGTGCCATATGATCACCCCCTCGATACCTGCACTTCCAATACATGTATTTTGGACCAGTTATGTATTTCTTAAGGAATATTCTTGTGGAATCTCATTTAGTGGCGCCAGCTCTAGCAAACAATATGGTTTTCAGCCTTAGATTTGTCTTACTTTGTAAAATTTAAGTATATCTTAATGCAGCCCCACAGAAGCGAATTTGGGGCCATCTGAAGCCAATATTGCCAAATTATAAGTACTGTTATATCAGATGTAATTTTAAAACCGGTTCAGTCAGATGTAGTATGTGCCACCTTTTATTCTGGCCAAATTTCAGCATTATAGACCAACATTTGGTACTGGTTTGGTGTAATTTACATGTATTTTTGACCATTTTTACAGCAATATATGGGTGAAATAATTTATTTTCAGAGATGTAATGCTCCAAATGGGCCTAATATATCCTCAATTATTGTTAAAACATATGCAAAATTAAAGAAGAGCTTCAGATTGGTTGTATAAGGATATACCTGATATTTCCTAATTTGAGGGGGCTGAGCCTGGCCCCAAACCCCGGAAAATTGAAATTTTTAATTGGTTTCCTGAGTAAGTCAAGCCAATACAATATCAATGTCTGATATGAACTGAGTTTCCTGTGAAAATCTGAGCCAGATTGATGAAGTTTAAGTGGGGTTTTGGACTGATGTGCCATATGATCACCCCCTCGATACCTGCACTTCCAATACATGTATTTTGGACCAGTTATGTATTTCTTAAGGAATATTCTTGTGGAATCTCATTTAGTGGCGCCAGCTCTAGCAAACAATATGGTTTTCAACCTTAGATTTGTCTTACTTTGCCAAATTTAAGTATATCTTAATGCAGCCCCACAGAAGCGAATTTGGGGCCATCTGAAGCCAATATTGCCAAATTATAAGTACTGTTATATCAGATGTAATTTTAAAACCGGTTCAGTCAGATGTAGTATGTGCCACCTTATATTCTGGCCAAATTTCAGCATTATAGACCAACATTTGGTACTGGTTTGGTGTAATTTACATGTATTTTTGACCATTTTTACAGCAATATATGGGTGAAATAATTTATTTTCAGAGATGTAATGCTCCAAATGGGCCTAATATATCCTCAATTATTGTTAAAACATATGCAAAATTAAAGAAGAGCTTCAGATTGGTTGTATAAGGATATACCTGATATTTCCTAATTTGAGGGGGCTGAGCCTGGCCCCAAACCCCGGAAAATTGAAATTTTTAATTGGTTTCCTGAGTAAGTCAAGCCAATACAATATCAATGTCTGATATGAACTGAGTTTCCTGTGAAAATCTGAGCCAGATTGATGAAGTTTAAGTGGGGTTTTGGACTGATGTGCCATATGATCACCCCCTCGATACCTGCACTTCCAATACATGTATTTTGGACCAGTTATGTATTTCTTAAGGAATATTCTTGTGGAATCTCATTTAGTGGCGCCAGCTCTAGCAAACAATATGGTTTTCAACCTTAGATTTGTCTTACTTTGCCAAATTTAAGTATATCTTAATGCAGCCCCACAGAAGCGAATTTGGGGCCATCTGAAGCCAATATTGCCAAATTATAAGTACTGTTATATCAGATGTAATTTTAAAACCGGTTCAGTCAGATGTAGTATGTGCCACCTTATATTCTGGCCAAATTTCAGCATTATAGACCAACATTTGGTACTGGTTTGGTGTAATTTACATGTATTTTTGACCATTTTTACAGCAATATATGGGTGAAATAATTTATTTTCAGAGATGTAATGCTCCAAATGGGCCTAATATATCCTCAATTATTGTTAAAACATATGCAAAATTAAAGAAGAGCTTCAGATTGGTTGTATAAGGATATACCTGATATTTCCTAATTTGAGGGGGGCTGAGCCTGGCCCCAAACCCCGGAAAATTGAAATTTTAATTGGTTTCCTGACTAAGTCAAGCCAATACAATATCACTGTCTGATATGAACTGAGTTTCCTGTGAAAATCTGAGCCAGATTGATGAAGTTTAAGTGGGGTTTTGGACTGATGTGCCATATGATCACCCCCTCGATACCTGCACTTCCAATACATGTATTTTGGACCAGTTATGTATTTCTTAAGGAATATTCTTGTGGAATCTCATTTAGTGGCGCCAGCTCTAGCAAACAATATGGTTTTCAACCTTAGATTTGTCTTACTTTGCCAAATTTAAGTATATCTTAATGCAGCCCCACAGAAGCGAATTTGGGGCCATCTGAAGCCAATATTGCCAAATTATAAGTACTGTTATATCAGATGTAATTTTAAAACCGGTTCAGTCAGATGTAGTATGTGCCACCTTATATTCTGGCCAAATTTCAGCATTATAGACCAACATTTGGTACTGGTTTGGTGTAATTTACATGTATTTTTGACCATTTTTACAGCAATATATGGGTGAAATAATTTATTTTCAGAGATGTAATGCTCCAAATGGGCCTAATATATCCTCAATTATTGTTAAAACATATGCAAAATTAAAGAAGAGCTTCAGATTGGTTGTATAAGGATATACCTGATATTTCCTAATTTGAGGGGGGCTGAGCCTGGCCCCAAACCCGGGAAAATTGAAATTTTTAATTGGTTTCCTGAGTAAGTCAAGCCAATACAATATCAATGTCTGATATGAACTGAGTTTCCTGTGAAAATCTGAGCCAGATTGATGAAGTTTAAGTGGGGTTTTGGACTGATGTGCCATATGATCACCCCCTCGATACCTGCACTTCCAATACATGTATTTTGGACCAGTTATGTATTTCTTAAGGAATATTCTTGTGGAATCTCATTTAGTGGCGCCAGCTCTAGCAAACAATATGGTTTTCAGCCTTAGATTTGTCTTACTTTGTAAAATTTAAGTATATCTTAATGCAGCCCCACAGAAGCGAATTTGGGGCCATCTGAAGCCAATATTGCCAAATTATAAGTACTGTTATATCAGATGTAATTTTAAAACCGGTTCAGTCAAATGTAGTATGTGCCACCTTTTATTCTGGCCAAATTTCAGCATTATAGACCAACATTTGGTACTGGTTTGGTGTAATTTACATGTATTTTTGACCATTTTTACAGCAATATATGGGTGAAATAATTTATTTTCAGAGATGTAATGCTCCAAATGGGCCTAATATATCCTCAATTATTGTTAAAACATATGCAAAATTAAAGAAGAGCTTCAGATTGGTTGTATAAGGATATACCTGATATTTCCTAATTTGAGGCGGCTGAGCCTGGCCCCAAACCCCGGAAAATTGAAATTTTTAATTGGTTTCCTGAGTAAGTCAAGCCAATACAATATCAATGTCTGATATGAACTGAGTTTCCTGTGAAAATCTGAGCCAGATTGATGAAGTTTAAGTGGGGTTTTGGACTGATGTGCCATATGATCACCCCCTCGATACCTGCACTTCCAATACATGTATTTTGGACCAGTTATGTATTTCTTAAGGAATATTCTTGTGGAATCTCATTTAGTGGCGCCAGCTCTAGCAAACAATATGGTTTTCAACCTTAGATTTGTCTTACTTTGCCAAATTTAAGTATATCTTAATGCAGCCCCACAGAAGCGAATTTGGGGCCATCTGAAGCCAATATTGCCAAATTATAAGTACTGTTATATCAGATGTAATTTTAAAACCGGTTCAGTCAGATGTAGTATGTGCCACCTTATATTCTGGCCAAATTTCAGCATTATAGACCAACATTTGGTACTGGTTTGGTGTAATTTACATGTATTTTTGACCATTTTTACAGCAATATATGGGTGAAATAATTTATTTTCAGAGATGTAATGCTCCAAATGGGCCTAATATATCCTCAATTATTGTTAAAACATATGCAAAATTAAAGAAGAGCTTCAGATTGGTTGTATAAGGATATACCTGATATTTCCTAATTTGAGGGGGGCTGAGCCTGGCCCCAAACCCCGGAAAATTGAAATTTTAATTGGTTTCCTGAGTAAGTCAAGCCAATACAATATCACTGTCTGATATGAACTGAGTTTCCTGTGAAAATCTGAGCCAGATTGATGAAGTTTAAGTGGGGTTTTGGACTGATGTGCCATATGATCACCCCCTCGATACCTGCACTTCCAATACATGTATTTTGGACCAGTTATGTATTTCTTAAGGAATATTCTTGTGGAATCTCATTTAGTGGCGCCAGCTCTAGCAAACAATATGGTTTTCAGCCTTAGATTTGTCTTACTTTGTAAAATTTAAGTATATCTTAATGCAGCCCCACAGAAGCGAATTTGGGGCCATCTGAAGCCAATATTGCCAAATTATAAGTACTGTTATATCAGATGTAATTTTAAAACCGGTTCAGTCAGATGTAGTATGTGCCACCTTTTATTCTGGCCAAATTTCAGCATTATAGACCAACATTTGGTACTGGTTTGGTGTAATTTACATGTATTTTTGACCATTTTTACAGCAATATATGGGTGAAATAATTTATTTTCAGAGATGTAATGCTCCAAATGGGCCTAATATATCCTCAATTATTGTTAAAACATATGCAAAATTAAAGAAGAGCTTCAGATTGGTTGTATAAGGATATACCTGATATTTCCTAATTTGAGGGGGCTGAGCCTGGCCCCAAACCCCGGAAAATTGAAATTTTTAATTGGTTTCCTGAGTAAGTCAAGCCAATACAATATCAATGTCTGATATGAACTGAGTTTCCTGTGAAAATCTGAGCCAGATTGATGAAGTTTAAGTGGGGTTTTGGACTGATGTGCCATATGATCACCCCCTCGATACCTGCACTTCCAATACATGTATTTTGGACCAGTTATGTATTTCTTAAGGAATATTCTTGTGGAATCTCATTTAGTGGCGCCAGCTCTAGCAAACAATATGGTTTTCAACCTTAGATTTGTCTTACTTTGCCAAATTTAAGTATATCTTAATGCAGCCCCACAGAAGCGAATTTGGGGCCATCTGAAGCCAATATTGCCAAATTATAAGTACTGTTATATCAGATGTAATTTTAAAACCGGTTCAGTCAGATGTAGTATGTGCCACCTTATATTCTGGCCAAATTTCAGCATTATAGACCAACATTTGGTACTGGTTTGGTGTAATTTACATGTATTTTTGACCATTTTTACAGCAATATATGGGTGAAATAATTTATTTTCAGAGATGTAATGCTCCAAATGGGCCTAATATATCCTCAATTATTGTTAAAACATATGCAAAATTAAAGAAGAGCTTCAGATTGGTTGTATAAGGATATACCTGATATTTCCTAATTTGAGGGGGCTGAGCCTGGCCCCAAACCCCGGAAAATTGAAATTTTTAATTGGTTTCCTGAGTAAGTCAAGCCAATACAATATCAATGTCTGATATGAACTGAGTTTCCTGTGAAAATCTGAGCCAGATTGATGAAGTTTAAGTGGGGTTTTGGACTGATGTGCCATATGATCACCCCCTCGATACCTGCACTTCCAATACATGTATTTTGGACCAGTTATGTATTTCTTAAGGAATATTCTTGTGGAATCTCATTTAGTGGCGCCAGCTCTAGCAAACAATATGGTTTTCAACCTTAGATTTGTCTTACTTTGCCAAATTTAATTATATCTTAATGCAGCCCCACAGAAGCGAATTTGGGGCCATCTGAAGCCAATATTGCCAAATTATAAGTACTGTTATATCAGATGTAATTTTAAAACCGGTTCAGTCAGATGTAGTATGTGCCACCTTATATTCTGGCCAAATTTCAGCATTATAGACCAACATTTGGTACTGGTTTGGTGTAATTTACATGTATTTTTGACCATTTTTACAGCAATATATGGGTGAAATAATTTATTTTCAGAGATGTAATGCTCCAAATGGGCCTAATATATCCTCAATTATTGTTAAAACATATGCAAAATTAAAGAAGAGCTTCAGATTGGTTGTATAAGGATATACCTGATATTTCCTAATTTGAGGGGGGCTGAGCCTGGCCCCAAACCCCGGAAAATTGAAATTTTAATTGGTTTCCTGAGTAAGTCAAGCCAATACAATATCACTGTCTGATATGAACTGAGTTTCCTGTGAAAATCTGAGCCAGATTGATGAAGTTTAAGTGGGGTTTTGGACTGATGTGCCATATGATCACCCCCTCGATACCTGCACTTCCAATACATGTATTTTGGACCAGTTATGTATTTCTTAAGGAATATTCTTGTGGAATCTCATTTAGTGGCGCCAGCTCTAGCAAACAATATGGTTTTCAACCTTAGATTTGTCTTACTTTGCCAAATTTAAGTATATCTTAATGCAGCCCCACAGAAGCGAATTTGGGGCCATCTGAAGCCAATATTGCCAAATTATAAGTACTGTTATATCAGATGTAATTTTAAAACCGGTTCAGTCAGATGTAGTATGTGCCACCTTATATTCTGGCCAAATTTCAGCATTATAGACCAACATTTGGTACTGGTTTGGTGTAATTTACATGTATTTTTGACCATTTTTACAGCAATATATGGGTGAAATAATTTATTTTCAGAGATGTAATGCTCCAAATGGGCCTAATATATCCTCAATTATTGTTAAAACATATGCAAAATTAAAGAAGAGCTTCAGATTGGTTGTATAAGGATATACCTGATATTTCCTAATTTGAGGGGGGCTGAGCCTGGCCCCAAACCCGGGAAAATTGAAATTTTTAATTGGTTTCCTGAGTAAGTCAAGCCAATACAATATCACTGTCTGATATGAACTGAGTTTCCTGTGAAAATCTGAGCCAGATTGATGAAGTTTAAGTGGGGTTTTGGACTGATGTGCCATATGATCACCCCCTCGATACCTGCACTTCCAATACATGTATTTTGGACCAGTTATGTATTTCTTAAGGAATATTCTTGTGGAATCTCATTTAGTGGCGCCAGCTCTAGCAAACAATATGGTTTTCAGCCTTAGATTTGTCTTACTTTGTAAAATTTAAGTATATCTTAATGCAGCCCCACAGAAGCGAATTTGGGGCCATCTGAAGCCAATATTGCCAAATTATAAGTACTGTTATATCAGATGTAATTTTAAAACCGGTTCAGTCAGATGTAGTATGTGCCACCTTTTATTCTGGCCAAATTTCAGCATTATAGACCAACATTTGGTACTGGTTTGGTGTAATTTACATGTATTTTTGACCATTTTTACAGCAATATATGGGTGAAATAATTTATTTTCAGAGATGTAATGCTCCAAATGGGCCTAATATATCCTCAATTATTGTTAAAACATATGCAAAATTAAAGAAGAGCTTCAGATTGGTTGTATAAGGATATACCTGATATTTCCTAATTTGAGGCGGCTGAGCCTGGCCCCAAACCCCGGAAAATTGAAATTTTTAATTGGTTTCCTGAGTAAGTCAAGCCAATACAATATCAATGTCTGATATGAACTGAGTTTCCTGTGAAAATCTGAGCCAGATTGATGAAGTTTAAGTGGGGTTTTGGACTGATGTGCCATATGATCACCCCCTCGATACCTGCACTTCCAATACATGTATTTTGGACCAGTTATGTATTTCTTAAGGAATATTCTTGTGGAATCTCATTTAGTGGCGCCAGCTCTAGCAAACAATATGGTTTTCAACCTTAGATTTGTCTTACTTTGCCAAATTTAAGTATATCTTAATGCAGCCCCACAGAAGCGAATTTGGGGCCATCTGAAGCCAATATTGCCAAATTATAAGTACTGTTATATCAGATGTAATTTTAAAACCGGTTCAGTCAGATTTAGTATGTGCCACCTTATATTCTGGCCAAATTTCAGCATTATAGACCAACATTTGGTACTGGTTTGGTGTAATTTACATGTATTTTTGACCATTTTTACAGCAATATATGGGTGAAATAATTTATTTTCAGAGATGTAATGCTCCAAATGGGCCTAATATATCCTCAATTATTGTTAAAACATATGCAAAATTAAAGAAGAGCTTCAGATTGGTTGTATAAGGATATACCTGATATTTCCTAATTTGAGGGGACTGAGCCTGGCCCCAAACCCCGGAAAATTGAAATTTTTAATTGGTTTCCTGAGTAAGTCAAGCCAATACAATATCAATGTCTGATATGAACTGAGTTTCCTGTGAAAATCTGAGCCAGATTGATGAAGTTTAAGTGGGGTTTTGGACTGATGTGCCATATGATCACCCCCTCGATACCTGCACTTCCAATACATGTATTTTGGACCAGTTATGTATTTCTTAAGGAATATTCTTGTGGAATCTCATTTAGTGGCGCCAGCTCTAGCAAACAATATGGTTTTCAACCTTAGATTTGTCTTACTTTGCCAAATTTAAGTATATCTTAATGCAGCCCCACAGAAGCGAATTTGGGGCCATCTGAAGCCAATATTGCCAAATTATAAGTACTGCTATATCAGATGTAATTTTAAAACCGGTTCAGTCAGATTTAGTATGTGCCACCTTATATTCTGGCTAAATTTCAGCATTATAGACCAACATTTGGTACTGGTTTGGTGTAATTTACATGTATTTTTGACCATTTTTACAGCAATATATGGGTGAAATAATTTATTTTCAGAGATGTAATGCTCCAAATGGGCCTAATATATCCTCAATTATTGTTAAAACATATGCAAAATTAAAGAAGAGCTTCAGATTGGTTGTATAAGGATATACCTGATATTTCCTAATTTGAGGGGGCTGAGCCTGGCCCCAAACCCCGGAAAATTGAAATTTTTAATTGGTTTCCTGAGTAAGTCAAGCCAATACAATATCAATGTCTGATATGAACTGAGTTTCCTGTGAAAATCTGAGCCAGATTGATGAAGTTTAAGTGGGGTTTTGGACTGATGTGCCATATGATCACCCCCTCGATACCTGCACTTCCAATACATGTATTTTGGAACAGTTATGTATTTCTTAAGGAATATTCTTGTGGAATCTCATTTAGTGGCGCCAGCTCTAGCAAACAATATGGTTTTCAACCTTAGATTTGTCTTACTTTGCCAAATTTAAGTATATCTTAATGCAGCCCCACAGAAGCGAATTTGGGGCCATCTGAAGCCAATATTGCCAAATTATAAGTACTGTTATATCAGATGTAATTTTAAAACCGGTTCAGTCAGATGTAGTATGTGCTACCTTATATTCTGGCCAAATTTCAGCATTATAGACCAACATTTGGTACTGGTTTGGTGTAATTTACATGTATTTTTGACCATTTTTACAGCAATATATGGGTGAAATAATTTATTTTCAGAGATGTAATGCTCCAAATGGGCCTAATATATCCTCAATTATTGTTAAAACATATGCAAAATTAAAGAAGAGCTTCAGATTGGTTGTATAAGGATATACCTGATATTTCCTAATTTGAGGGGGGCTGAGCCTGGCCCCAAACCCCGGAAAATTGAAATTTTAATTGGTTTCCTGAGTAAGTCAAGCCAATACAATATCACTGTCTGATATGAACTGAGTTTCCTGTGAAAATCTGAGCCAGATTGATGAAGTTTAAGTGGGGTTTTGGACTGATGTGCCATATGATCACCCCCTCGATACCTGCACTTCCAATACATGTATTTTGGACCAGTTATGTATTTCTTAAGGAATATTCTTGTGGAATCTCATTTAGTGGCGCCAGCTCTAGCAAACAATATGGTTTTCAGCCTTAGATTTGTCTTACTTTGTAAAATTTAAGTATATCTTAATGCAGCCCCACAGAAGCGAATTTGGGGCCATCTGAAGCCAATATTGCCAAATTATAAGTACTGTTATATCAGATGTAATTTTAAAACCGGTTCAGTCAGATGTAGTATGTGCCACCTTTTATTCTGGCCAAATTTCAGCATTATAGACCAACATTTGGTACTGGTTTGGTGTAATTTACATGTATTTTTGACCATTTTTACAGCAATATATGGGTGAAATAATTTATTTTCAGAGATGTAATGCTCCAAATGGGCCTAATATATCCTCAATTATTGTTAAAACATATGCAAAATTAAAGAAGAGCTTCAGATTGGTTGTATAAGGATATACCTGATATTTCCTAATTTGAGGGGGCTGAGCCTGGCCCCAAACCCCGGAAAATTGAAATTTTTAATTGGTTTCCTGAGTAAGTCAAGCCAATACAATATCAATGTCTGATATGAACTGAGTTTCCTGTGAAAATCTGAGCCAGATTGATGAAGTTTAAGTGGCGTTTTGGACTGATGTGCCATATGATCACCCCCTCGATACCTGCACTTCCAATACATGCATTTTGGACCAGTTATGTATTTCTTAAGGAATATTCTTGTGGAATCTCATTTAGTGGCGCCAGCTCTAGCAAACAATATGGTTTTCAACCTTAGATTTGTCTTACTTTGCCAAATTTAAGTATATCTTAATGCAGCCCCACAGAAGCGAATTTGGGGCCATCTGAAGCCAATATTGCCAAATTATAAGTACTGTTATATCAGATGTAATTTTAAAACCGGTTCAGTCAGATTTAGTATGTGCCACCTTATATTCTGGCCAAATTTCAGCATTATAGACCAACATTTGGTACTGGTTTGGTGTAATTTACATGTATTTTTGACCATTTTTACAGCAATATATGGGTGAAATAATTTATTTTCAGAGATGTAATGCTCCAAATGGGCCTAATATATCCTCAATTATTGTTAAAACATATGCAAAATTAAAGAAGAGCTTCAGATTGGTTGTATAAGGATATACCTGATATTTCCTAATTTGAGGGGGGCTGAGCCTGGCCCCAAACCCCGGAAAATTGAAATTTTAATTGGTTTCCTGAGTAAGTCAAGCCAATACAATATCACTGTCTGATATGAACTGAGTTTCCTGTGAAAATCTGAGCCAGATTGATGAAGTTTAAGTGGGGTTTTGGACTGATGTGCCATATGATCACCCCCTCGATACCTGCACTTCCAATACATGTATTTTGGAACAGTTATGTATTTCTTAAGGAATATTCTTGTGGAATCTCATTTAGTGGCGCCAGCTCTAGCAAACAATATGGTTTTCAGCCTTAGATTTGTCTTACTTTGTAAAATTTAAGTATATCTTAATGCAGCCCCACAGAAGCGAATTTGGGGCCATCTGAAGCCAATATTGCCAAATTATAAGTACTGTTATATCAGATGTAATTTTAAAACCGGTTCAGTCAGATTTAGTATGTGCCACCTTATATTCTGGCCAAATTTCAGCATTATAGACCAACATTTGGTACTGGTTTGGTGTAATTTACATGTATTTTTGACCATTTTTACAGCAATATATGGGTGAAATAATTTATTTTCAGAGATGTAATGCTCCAAATGGGCCTAATATATCCTCAATTATTGTTAAAACATATGCAAAATTAAAGAAGAGCTTCAGATTGGTTGTATAAGGATATACCTGATATTTCCTAATTTGAGGGGACTGAGCCTGGCCCCAAACCCCGGAAAATTGAAATTTTTAATTGGTTTCCTGAGTAAGTCAAGCCAATACAATATCAATGTCTGATATGAACTGAGTTTCCTGTGAAAATCTGAGCCAGATTGATGAAGTTTAAGTGGGGTTTTGGACTGATGTGCCATATGATCACCCCCTCGATACCTGCACTTCCAATACATGTATTTTGGACCAGTTATGTATTTCTTAAGGAATATTCTTGTGGAATCTCATTTAGTGGCGCCAGCTCTAGCAAACAATATGGTTTTCAACCTTAGATTTGTCTTACTTTGCCAAATTTAAGTATATCTTAATGCAGCCCCACAGAAGCGAATTTGGGGCCATCTGAAGCCAATATTGCCAAATTATAAGTACTGCTATATCAGATGTAATTTTAAAACCGGTTCAGTCAGATTTAGTATGTGTCACCTTATATTCTGGCTAAATTTCAGCATTATAGACCAACATTTGGTACTGGTTTGGTGTAATTTACATGTATTTTTGACCATTTTTACAGCAATATATGGGTGAAATAATTTATTTTCAGAGATGTAATGCTCCAAATGGGCCTAATATATCCTCAATTATTGTTAAAACATATGCAAAATTAAAGAAGAGCTTCAGATTGGTTGTATAAGGATATACCTGATATTTCCTAATTTGAGGGGGCTGAGCCTGGCCCCAAACCCCGGAAAATTGAAATTTTTAATTGGTTTCCTGAGTAAGTCAAGCCAATACAATATCAATGTCTGATATGAACTGAGTTTCCTGTGAAAATCTGAGCCAGATTGATGAAGTTTAAGTGGGGTTTTGGACTGATGTGCCATATGATCACCCCCTCGATACCTGCACTTCCAATACATGTATTTTGGAACAGTTATGTATTTCTTAAGGAATATTCTTGTGGAATCTCATTTAGTGGCGCCAGCTCTAGCAAACAATATGGTTTTCAACCTTAGATTTGTCTTACTTTGCCAAATTTAAGTATATCTTAATGCAGCCCCACAGAAGCGAATTTGGGGCCATCTGAAGCCAATATTGCCAAATTATAAGTACTGTTATATCAGATGTAATTTTAAAACCGGTTCAGTCAGATGTAGTATGTGCTACCTTATATTCTGGCCAAATTTCAGCATTATAGACCAACATTTGGTACTGGTTTGGTGTAATTTACATGTATTTTTGACCATTTTTACAGCAATATATGGGTGAAATAATTTATTTTCAGAGATGTAATGCTCCAAATGGGCCTAATATATCCTCAATTATTGTTAAAACATATGCAAAATTAAAGAAGAGCTTCAGATTGGTTGTATAAGGATATACCTGATATTTCCTAATTTGAGGGGGGCTGAGCCTGGCCCCAAACCCCGGAAAATTGAAATTTTAATTGGTTTCCTGAGTAAGTCAAGCCAATACAATATCACTGTCTGATATGAACTGAGTTTCCTGTGAAAATCTGAGCCAGATTGATGAAGTTTAAGTGGGGTTTTGGACTGATGTGCCATATGATCACCCCCTCGATACCTGCACTTCCAATACATGTATTTTGGACCAGTTATGTATTTCTTAAGGAATATTCTTGTGGAATCTCATTTAGTGGCGCCAGCTCTAGCAAACAATATGGTTTTCAGCCTTAGATTTGTCTTACTTTGTAAAATTTAAGTATATCTTAATGCAGCCCCACAGAAGCGAATTTGGGGCCATCTGAAGCCAATATTGCCAAATTATAAGTACTGTTATATCAGATGTAATTTTAAAACCGGTTCAGTCAGATGTAGTATGTGCCACCTTTTATTCTGGCCAAATTTCAGCATTATAGACCAACATTTGGTACTGGTTTGGTGTAATTTACATGTATTTTTGACCATTTTTACAGCAATATATGGGTGAAATAATTTATTTTCAGAGATGTAATGCTCCAAATGGGCCTAATATATCCTCAATTATTGTTAAAACATATGCAAAATTAAAGAAGAGCTTCAGATTGGTTGTATAAGGATATACCTGATATTTCCTAATTTGAGGGGGCTGAGCCTGGCCCCAAACCCCGGAAAATTGAAATTTTTAATTGGTTTCCTGAGTAAGTCAAGCCAATACAATATCAATGTCTGATATGAACTGAGTTTCCTGTGAAAATCTGAGCCAGATTGATGAAGTTTAAGTGGGGTTTTGGACTGATGTGCCATATGATCACCCCCTCGATACCTGCACTTCCAATACATGTATTTTGGACCAGTTATGTATTTCTTAAGGAATATTCTTGTGGAATCTCATTTAGTGGCGCCAGCTCTAGCAAACAATATGGTTTTCAACCTTAGATTTGTCTTACTTTGCCAAATTTAAGTATATCTTAATGCAGCCCCACAGAAGCGAATTTGGGGCCATCTGAAGCCAATATTGCCAAATTATAAGTACTGCTATATCAGATGTAATTTTAAAACCGGTTCAGTCAGATTTAGTATGTGTCACCTTATATTCTGGCTAAATTTCAGCATTATAGACCAACATTTGGTACTGGTTTGGTGTAATTTACATGTATTTTTGACCATTTTTACAGCAATATATGGGTGAAATAATTTATTTTCAGAGATGTAATGCTCCAAATGGGCCTAATATATCCTCAATTATTGTTAAAACATATGCAAAATTAAAGAAGAGCTTCAGATTGGTTGTATAAGGATATACCTGATATTTCCTAATTTGAGGGGGCTGAGCCTGGCCCCAAACCCCGGAAAATTGAAATTTTTAATTGGTTTCCTGAGTAAGTCAAGCCAATACAATATCAATGTCTGATATGAACTGAGTTTCCTGTGAAAATCTGAGCCAGATTGATGAAGTTTAAGTGGGGTTTTGGACTGATGTGCCATATGATCACCCCCTCGATACCTGCACTTCCAATACATGTATTTTGGAACAGTTATGTATTTCTTAAGGAATATTCTTGTGGAATCTCATTTAGTGGCGCCAGCTCTAGCAAACAATATGGTTTTCAACCTTAGATTTGTCTTACTTTGCCAAATTTAAGTATATCTTAATGCAGCCCCACAGAAGCGAATTTGGGGCCATCTGAAGCCAATATTGCCAAATTATAAGTACTGTTATATCAGATGTAATTTTAAAACCGGTTCAGTCAGATGTAGTATGTGCTACCTTATATTCTGGCCAAATTTCAGCATTATAGACCAACATTTGGTACTGGTTTGGTGTAATTTACATGTATTTTTGACCATTTTTACAGCAATATATGGGTGAAATAATTTATTTTCAGAGATGTAATGCTCCAAATGGGCCTAATATATCCTCAATTATTGTTAAAACATATGCAAAATTAAAGAAGAGCTTCAGATTGGTTGTATAAGGATATACCTGATATTTCCTAATTTGAGGGGGGCTGAGCCTGGCCCCAAACCCCGGAAAATTGAAATTTTAATTGGTTTCCTGAGTAAGTCAAGCCAATACAATATCACTGTCTGATATGAACTGAGTTTCCTGTGAAAATCTGAGCCAGATTGATGAAGTTTAAGTGGGGTTTTGGACTGATGTGCCATATGATCACCCCCTCGATACCTGCACTTCCAATACATGTATTTTGGACCAGTTATGTATTTCTTAAGGAATATTCTTGTGGAATCTCATTTAGTGGCGCCAGCTCTAGCAAACAATATGGTTTTCAGCCTTAGATTTGTCTTACTTTGTAAAATTTAAGTATATCTTAATGCAGCCCCACAGAAGCGAATTTGGGGCCATCTGAAGCCAATATTGCCAAATTATAAGTACTGTTATATCAGATGTAATTTTAAAACCGGTTCAGTCAGATGTAGTATGTGCCACCTTTTATTCTGGCCAAATTTCAGCATTATAGACCAACATTTGGTACTGGTTTGGTGTAATTTACATGTATTTTTGACCATTTTTACAGCAATATATGGGTGAAATAATTTATTTTCAGAGATGTAATGCTCCAAATGGGCCTAATATATCCTCAATTATTGTTAAAACATATGCAAAATTAAAGAAGAGCTTCAGATTGGTTGTATAAGGATATACCTGATATTTCCTAATTTGAGGGGGCTGAGCCTGGCCCCAAACCCCGGAAAATTGAAATTTTTAATTGGTTTCCTGAGTAAGTCAAGCCAATACAATATCAATGTCTGATATGAACTGAGTTTCCTGTGAAAATCTGAGCCAGATTGATGAAGTTTAAGTGGCGTTTTGGACTGATGTGCCATATGATCACCCCCTCGATACCTGCACTTCCAATACATGCATTTTGGACCAGTTATGTATTTCTTAAGGAATATTCTTGTGGAATCTCATTTAGTGGCGCCAGCTCTAGCAAACAATATGGTTTTCAACCTTAGATTTGTCTTACTTTGCCAAATTTAAGTATATCTTAATGCAGCCCCACAGAAGCGAATTTGGGGCCATCTGAAGCCAATATTGCCAAATTATAAGTACTGTTATATCAGATGTAATTTTAAAACCGGTTCAGTCAGATTTAGTATGTGCCACCTTATATTCTGGCCAAATTTCAGCATTATAGACCAACATTTGGTACTGGTTTGGTGTAATTTACATGTATTTTTGACCATTTTTACAGCAATATATGGGTGAAATAATTTATTTTCAGAGATGTAATGCTCCAAATGGGCCTAATATATCCTCAATTATTGTTAAAACATATGCAAAATTAAAGAAGAGCTTCAGATTGGTTGTATAAGGATATACCTGATATTTCCTAATTTGAGGGGGGCTGAGCCTGGCCCCAAACCCCGGAAAATTGAAATTTTAATTGGTTTCCTGAGTAAGTCAAGCCAATACAATATCACTGTCTGATATGAACTGAGTTTCCTGTGAAAATCTGAGCCAGATTGATGAAGTTTAAGTGGGGTTTTGGACTGATGTGCCATATGATCACCCCCTCGATACCTGCACTTCCAATACATGTATTTTGGAACAGTTATGTATTTCTTAAGGAATATTCTTGTGGAATCTCATTTAGTGGCGCCAGCTCTAGCAAACAATATGGTTTTCAGCCTTAGATTTGTCTTACTTTGTAAAATTTAAGTATATCTTAATGCAGCCCCACAGAAGCGAATTTGGGGCCATCTGAAGCCAATATTGCCAAATTATAAGTACTGTTATATCAGATGTAATTTTAAAACCGGTTCAGTCAGATGTAGTATGTGCCACCTTTTATTCTGGCCAAATTTCAGCATTATAGACCAACATTTGGTACTGGTTTGGTGTAATTTACATGTAGTTTTGACCATTTTTACAGCAATATATGGGTGAAATAATTTATTTTCAGAGATGTAATGCTCCAAATGGGCCTAATATATCCTCAATTATTGTTAAAACATATGCAAAATTAAAGAAGAGCTTCAGATTGGTTGTATAAGGATATACCTGATATTTCCTAATTTGAGGGGGCTGAGCCTGGCCCCAAACCCCGGAAAATTGAAATTTTTAATTGGTTTCCTGAGTAAGTCAAGCCAATACAATATCAATGTCTGATATGAACTGAGTTTCCTGTGAAAATCTGAGCCAGATTGATGAAGTTTAAGTGGGGTTTTGGACTGATGTGCCATATGATCACCCCCTCGATACCTGCACTTCCAATACATGTATTTTGGACCAGTTATGTATTTCTTAAGGAATATTCTTGTGGAATCTCATTTAGTGGCGCCAGCTCTAGCAAACAATATGGTTTTCAACCTTAGATTTGTCTTACTTTGCCAAATTTAAGTATATCTTAATGCAGCCCCACAGAAGCGAATTTGGGGCCATCTGAAGCCAATATTGCCAAATTATAAGTACTGTTATATCAGATGTAATTTTAAAACCGGTTCAGTCAGATTTAGTATGTGCCACCTTATATTCTGGCCAAATTTCAGCATTATAGACCAACATTTGGTACTGGTTTGGTGTAATTTACATGTATTTTTGACCATTTTTACAGCAATATATGGGTGAAATAATTTATTTTCAGAGATGTAATGCTCCAAATGGGCCTAATATATCCTCAATTATTGTTAAAACATATGCAAAATTAAAGAAGAGCTTCAGATTGGTTGTATAAGGATATACCTGATATTTCCTAATTTGAGGGGGGCTGAGCCTGGCCCCAAACCCCGGAAAATTGAAATTTTAATTGGTTTCCTGAGTAAGTCAAGCCAATACAATATCACTGTCTGATATGAACTGAGTTTCCTGTGAAAATCTGAGCCAGATTGATGAAGTTTAAGTGGGGTTTTGGACTGATGTGCCATATGATCACCCCCTCGATACCTGCACTTCCAATACATGTATTTTGGACCAGTTATGTATTTCTTAAGGAATATTCTTGTGGAATCTCATTTAGTGGCGCCAGCTCTAGCAAACAATATGGTTTTCAGCCTTAGATTTGTCTTACTTTGCCAGATTTAAGTATATCTTAATGCAGCCCCACAGAAGCGAATTTGGGGCCATCTGAAGCCAATATTGCCAAATTATAAGTACTGTTATATCAGATGTAATTTTAAAACCGGTTCAGTCAGATTTAGTATGTGTCACCTTATATTCTGGCCAAATTTCAGCATTATAGACCAACATTTGGTACTGGTTTGGTGTAATTTACCTATATTTTTGACCATTTTTACAGCAATATATGGGTGAAATAATTTATTTTCAGAGATGTAATGCTCCAAATGGGCCTAATATATCCTCAATTATTGTTAAAACATATGCAAAATTAAAGAAGAGCTTCAGATTGGTTGTATAAGGATATACCTGATATTTCCTAATTTGAGGGGGCTGAGCCTGGCCCCAAACCCCGGAAAATTGAAATTTTTAATTGGTTTCCTGAGTAAGTCAAGCCAATACAATATCAATGTCTGATATGAACTGAGTTTCCTGTGAAAATCTGAGCCAGATTGATGAAGTTTAAGTGGGGTTTTGGACTGATGTGCCATATGATCACCCCCTCGATACCTGCACTTCCAATACATGTATTTTGGACCAGTTATGTATTTCTTAAGGAATATTCTTGTGGAATCTCATTTAGTGGCGCCAGCTCTAGCAAACAATATGGTTTTCAACCTTAGATTTGTCTTACTTTGCCAAATTTAAGTATATCTTAATGCAGCCCCACAGAAGCGAATTTGGGGCCATCTGAAGCCAATATTGCAAAATTATAAGTACTGTTATATCAGATGTAATTTTAAAACCGGTTCAGTCAGATTTAGTATGTGCCACCTTATATTCTGGCCAAATTTCAGCATTATAGACCAACATTTGGTACTGGTTTGGTGTAATTTACATGTATTTTTGACCATTTTTACAGCAATATATGGGTGAAATAATTTATTTTCAGAGATGTAATGCTCCAAATGGGCCTAATATATCCTCAATTATTGTTAAAACATATGCAAAATTAAAGAAGAGCTTCAGATTGGTTGTATAAGGATATACCTGATATTTCCTAATTTGAGGGGGGCTGAGCCTGGCCCCAAACCCCGGAAAATTGAAATTTTAATTGGTTTCCTGAGTAAGTCAAGCCAATACAATATCAATGTCTGATATGAACTGAGTTTCCTGTGAAACTCTGAGCCAGATTGATGAAGTTTAAGTGGGGTTTTGGACTGATGTGCCATATGATCACCCCCTCGATACCTGCACTTCCAATACATGTATTTTGGACCAGTTATGTATTTCTTAAGGAATATTCTTGTGGAATCTCATTTAGTGGCGCCAGCTCTAGCAAACAATATGGTTTTCAACCTTAGATTTGTCTTACTTTGCCAAATTTAAGTATATCTTAATGCAGCCCCACAGAAGCGAATTTGGGGCCATCTGAAGCCAATATTGCCAAATTATAAGTACTGTTATATCAGATGTAATTTTAAAACCGGTTCAGTCAGATGTAGTATGTGCCACCTTATATTCAGGCTAAATTTCAGCATTATAGACCAACATTTGGTACTGGTTTGGTGTAATTTACATGTATTTTTGACCATTTTTACAGCAATTATGGGTGAAATAATTTATTTTCAGAGATGTAATGCTCCAAATGGGCCTAATATATCCTCAATTATTGTTAAAACATATGCAAAATTAAAGAAGAGCTTCAGATTGGTTGTATAAGGATATACCTGATATTTCCTAATTTGAGGGGGGCTGAGCCTGGCCCCAAACCCCGGAAAATTGAAATTTTAAGTGGTTTCCTGAGTAAGCCAAGCCAATACAATATCAATGTCTGATATGAACTGAGTTTCCTGTGAAAATCTGAGCCAGATTGATGAAGTTTAAGTGGGGTTTTGGACTGATGTGCCATATGATCACCCCCTCGATACCTGCACTTCCAATACATGTATTTTGGACCAGTTATGTATTTCTTAAGGAATATTCTTGTGGAATCTCATTTAGTGGTGCCAGCTCTAGCAAACAATATGGTTTTCAGCCTTAGATTTGTCTTACTTTGTCAAATTTAAGTATATCTTAATGCAGCCCCACAGAAGCGAATTTGGGGCCATCTGAAGCCAATATTGCCAAATTATAAGTACTGTTATATCAGATGTAATTTTAAAACCGGTTCAGTCAGATGTAGTATGTGCCACCTTATATTCTGGCCAAATTTCAGCATTATAGACCAACATTTGGTACTGGTTTGGTGTAATTTACATGTATTTTTGACCATTTTTACAGCAATATATGGGTGAAATCATTTATTTTCAGAGATGTAATGCTCCAAATGGGCCTAATATATCCTCAATTATTGTTAAAACATATGCAAAATTAAAGAAGAGCTTCAGATTGGTTGTATAAGGATATACCTGATATTTTCTAATTTGAGGGGGCCTGAGCCTGGCCCCAAACCCCGGAAAATTGAAATTTTAATTGGTTTCCTGAGTAAGTCAAGCCAATACAATATCAATGTCTGATATGAACTGAGTTTCCTGTGAAACTCTGAGCCAGATTGATGAAGTTTAAGTGGGGTTTTGGACTGATGTGCCATATGATCACCCCCTCGATACCTGCACTTCCAATACATGTATTTTGGACCAGTTATGTATTTCTTAAGGAATATTCTTGTGGAATCTCATTTAGTGGCGCCAGCTCTAGCAAACAATATGGTTTTCAACCTTAGATTTGTCTTACTTTGCCAAATTTAAGTATATCTTAATGCAGCCCCACAGAAGCGAATTTGGGGCCATCTGAAGCCAATATTGCCAAATTATAAGTACTGTTATATCAGATGTAATTTTAAAACCGGTTCAGTCAGATGTAGTATGTGCCACCTTATATTCTGGCCAAATTTCAGCATTATAGACCAACATTTGGTACTGGTTTGGTGTAATTTACATGTATTTTTGACCATTTTTACAGCAATTATGGGTGAAATAATTTATTTTCAGAGATGTAATGCTCCAAATGGGCCTAATATATCCTCAATTATTGTTAAAACATATGCAAAATAAAAGAAGAGCTTCAGATTGGTTGTATAAGGATATACCTGATATTTCCTAATTTGAGGGGGGCTGAGCCTGGCCCCAAACCCCGGAAAATTGAAATTTTAAGTGGTTTCCTGAGTAAGCCAAGCCAATACAATATCAATGTCTGATATGAACTGAGTTTCCTGTGAAAATCTGAGCCAGATTGATGAAGTTTAAGTGGGGTTTTGGACTGATGTGCCATATGATCACCCCCTCGATACCTGCACTTCCAATACATGTATTTTGGACCAGTTATGTATTTCTTAAGGAATATTCTTGTGGAATCTCATTTAGTGGTGCCAGCTCTAGCAAACAATATGGTTTTCAGCCTTAGATTTGTCTTACTTTGTCAAATTTAAGTATATCTTAATGCAGCCCCACAGAAGCGAATTTGGGGCCATCTGAAGCCAATATTGCCAAATTATAAGTACTGTTATATCAGATGTAATTTTAAAACCGGTTCAGTCAGATTTAGTATGTGCCACATATTCTGGCCAAATTTCAGCATTATAGACCAACATTTGGTACTGGTTTGGTGTAATTTACATGTATTTTTGACCATTTTTACAGCAATATATGGGTGAAATAATTTATTTTCAGAGATGTAATGCTCCAAATGGGCCTAATATATCCTCAATTATTGTTAAAACATATGCAAAATAAAAGAAGAGCTTCAGATTGGTTGTATAAGGATATACCTGATATTTCCTAATTTGAGGGGGGCTGAGCCTGGCCCCAAACCCCGGAAAATTGAAATTTTAAGTGGTTTCCTGAGTAAGTCAAGCCAATACAATATCAATGTCTGATATGAACTGAGTTTCCTGTGAAAATCTGAGCCAGATTGATGAAGTTTAAGTGGGGTTTTGGACTGATGTGTCATATGATCACCCCCTCGATACCTGCACTTCCAATACATGTATTTTGGACCAGTTATGTATTTCTTAAGGAATATTCTTGTGGAATCTCATTTAGTGGCGCCAGCTCTAGCAAACAATATGGTTTTCAGCCTTAGATTTGTCTTACTTTGTCAAATTTAAGTATATCTTAATGCAGCCCCACAGAAGCGAATTTGGGGCCATCTGAAGCCAATATTGCCAAATTATAAGTACTGTTATATCAGATGTAATTTTAAAACCGGTTCAGTCAGATGTAGTATGTGCCACCTTATATTCTGGCCAAATTTCAGCATTATAGACCAACATTTGGTACTGGTTTGGTGTAATTTACATGTATTTTTGACCATTTTTACAGCAATATATGGGTGAAATCATTTATTTTCAGAGATGTAATGCTCCAAATGGGCCTAATATATCCTCAATTATTGTTAAAACATATGCAAAATTAAAGAAGAGCTTCAGATTGGTTGTATAAGGATATACCTGATATTTTCTAATTTGAGGGGGCCTGAGCCTGGCCCCAAACCCCGGGAAATTGAAATTTTTAATTGGTTTCCTGAGTAAGTCAAGCCAATACAATATCAATGTCTGATATGAACTGAGTTTCCTGTGAAAATCTGAGCCAGATTGATGAAGTTTAAGTGGGGTTTTGGACTGATGTGCCATATGATCACCCCCTCGATACCTGCACTTCCAATACATGTATTTTGGACCAGTTATGTATTTCTTAAGGAATATTCTTGTGGAATCTCATTTAGTGGCGCCAGCTCTAGCAAACAATATGGTTTTCAGCCTTAGATTTGTCTTACTTTGCCAAATTTAAGTATATCTTAATGCAGCCCCACAGAAGCGAATTTGGGGCCATCTGAAGCCAATATTGCCAAATTATAAGTACTGTTATATCAGATGTAATTTTAAAACCGGTTCAGTCAGATGTAGTATGTGCCACCTTATATTCTGGCCAAATTTCAGCATTATAGACCAACATTTGGTACTGATTTGGTGTAATTTACATGTATTTTTAACCATTTTTACAGCAATATATGGGTAAAATAATTTATTTTCAGAGATGTAATGCTCCAAATGGGCCTAATATATCCTCAATTATTGTTAAAACATATGCAAAATTAAAGAAGAGCTTCAGATTGGTTGTATAAGGATATACCTGATATTTCCTAATTTGAGGGGGGCTGAGCCTGGCCCCAAACCCCGGAAAATTGAAATTTTAAGTGGTTTCCTGAGTAAGTCAAGCCAATACAATATCAATGTCTGATATGAACTGAGTTTCCTGTGAAAATCTGAGCCAGATTGATGAAGTTTAAGTGGGGTTTTGGACTGATGTGCCATATGATCACCCCCTCGATACCTGCACTTCCAATACATGTATTTTGGACCAGTTATGTATTTCTTAAGGAATATTCTTTTGGAATCTCATTTAGTGGCGCCAGCTCTAGCAAACAATATGGTTTTCAGCCTTAGATTTGTCTTACTTTGCCAAATTTAAGTATATCTTAATGCAGCCCCACAGAAGCGAATTTGGGGCCATCTGAAGCCGATATTGCCAAATTATAAGTACTGTTATATCAGATGTAATTTTAAAACCGGTTCAATCAGATTTAGTATGTGCCACATATTCTGGCCAAATTTCAGCATTATAGACCAACATTTGGTACTGGTTTGGTGTAATTTACATGTATTTTTGACCATTGTTACAGCAATATATGGGTGAAATAATTTATTTTCAGAGATGTAATGCTCCAAATGAGCCTAATATATCCTCAATTATTGTTAAAACATATGCAAAATAAAAGAAGAGCTTCAGATTGGTTGTATAAGGATATACCTGATATTTCCTAATTTGAGGGGGGCTGAGCCTGGCCCCAAACCCCGGAAAATTGAAATTTTAAGTGGTTTCCTGAGTAAGCCAAGCCAATACAATATCAATGTGTGATATGAACTGAGTTTCCTGTGAAAATCTGAGCCAGATTGATGAAGTTTAAGTGGGGTTTTGGACTGATGTGCCATATGATCACCCCCTCGATACCTGCACTTCCAATACATGTATTTTGGACCAGTTATGTATTTCTTAAGGAATATTCTTGTGGAATCTCATTTAGTGGCGCCAGCTCTAGCAAACAATATGGTTTTCAACCTTAGATTTGTCTTACTTTGCCAAATTTAAGTATATCTTAATGCAGCCCCACAGAAGCGAATTTGGGGCCATCTGAAGCCAATATTGCCAAATTATAAGTACTGTTATATCAGATGTAATTTTAAAACCGGTTCAGTCAGATTTAGTATGTGCCACATATTCTGGCCAAATTTCAGCATTATAGACCAACATTTGGTACTGGTTTGGTGTAATTTACATGTATTTTTGACCATTTTTACAGCAATATATGGGTGAAATAATTTATTTTCAGAGATGTAATGCTCCAAATGGGCCTAATATATCCTCAATTATTGTTAAAACATATGCAAAATAAAAGAAGAGCTTCAGATTGGTTGTATAAGGATATACCTGATATTTCCTAATTTGAGGGGGGCTGAGCCTGGCCCCAAACCCCGGAAAATTGAAATTTTAAGTGGTTTCCTGAGTAAGTCAAGCCAATACAATATCAATGTCTGATATGAACTGAGTTTCCTGTGAAAATCTGAGCCAGATTGATGAAGTTTAAGTGGGGTTTTGGACTGATGTGTCATATGATCACCCCCTCGATACCTGCACTTCCAATACATGTATTTTGGACCAGTTATGTATTTCTTAAGGAATATTCTTGTGGAATCTCATTTAGTGGTGCCAGCTCTAGCAAACAATATGGTTTTCAGCCTTAGATTTGTCTTACTTTGTCAAATTTAAGTATATCTTAATGCAGCCCCACAGAAGCGAATTTGGGGCCATCTGAAGCCAATATTGCCAAATTATAAGTACTGTTATATCAGATGTAATTTTAAAACCGGTTCAGTCAGATGTAGTATGTGCCACCTTATATTCTGGCCAAATTTCAGCATTATAGACCAACATTTGGTACTGGTTTGGTGTAATTTACATGTATTTTTGACCATTTTTACAGCAATATATGGGTGAAATAATTTATTTTCAGAGATGTAATGCTCCAAATGGGCCTAATATATCCTCAATTATTGTTAAAACATATGCAAAATTAAAGAAGAGCTTCAGATTGGTTGTATAAGGATATACCTGATATTTTCTAATTTGAGGGGGCCTGAGCCTGGCCCCAAACCCCGGGAAATTGAAATTTTTAATTGGTTTCCTGAGTAAGTCAAGCCAATACAATATCAATGTCTGATATGAACTGAGTTTCCTGTGAAAATCTGAGCCAGATTGATGAAGTTTAAGTGGGGTTTTGGACTGATGTGCCATATGATCACCCCCTCGATACCTGCACTTCCAATACATGTATTTTGGACCAGTTATGTATTTCTTAAGGAATATTCTTGTGGAATCTCATTTAGTGGCGCCAGCTCTAGCAAACAATATGGTTTTCAGCCTTAGATTTGTCTTACTTTGCCAAATTTAAGTATATCTTAATGCAGCCCCACAGAAGCGAATTTGGGGCCATCTGAAGCCAATATTGCCAAATTATAAGTACTGTTATATCAGATGTAATTTTAAAACCGGTTCAGTCAGATGTAGTATGTGCCACCTTATATTCTGGCCAAATTTCAGCATTATAGACCAACATTTGGTACTGGTTTGGTGTAATTTACATGTATTTTTGACCATTTTTACAGCAATATATGGGTAAAATAATTTATTTTCAGAGATGTAATGCTCCAAATGGGCCTAATATATCCTCAATTATTGTTAAAACATATGCAAAATTAAAGAAGAGCTTCAGATTGGTTGTATAAGGATATACCTGATATTTCCTAATTTGAGGGGGGCTGAGCCTGGCCCCAAACCCCGGAAAATTGAAATTTTAAGTGGTTTCCTGAGTAAGTCAAGCCAATACAATATCAATGTCTGATATGAACTGAGTTTCCTGTGAAAATCTGAGCCAGATTGATGAAGTTTAAGTGGGGTTTTGGACTGATGTGCCATATGATCACCCCCTCGATACCTGCACTTCCAATACATGTATTTTGGACCAGTTATGTATTTCTTAAGGAATATTCTTTTGGAATCTCATTTAGTGGCGCCAGCTCTAGCAAACAATATGGTTTTCAGCCTTAGATTTGTCTTACTTTGCCAAATTTAAGTATATCTTAATGCAGCCCCACAGAAGCGAATTTGGGGCCATCTGAAGCCGATATTGCCAAATTATAAGTACTGTTATATCAGATGTAATTTTAAAACCGGTTCAATCAGATTTAGTATGTGCCACATATTCTGGCCAAATTTCAGCATTATAGACCAACATTTGGTACTGGTTTGGTGTAATTTACATGTATTTTTGACCATTGTTACAGCAATATATGGGTGAAATAATTTATTTTCAGAGATGTAATGCTCCAAATGAGCCTAATATATCCTCAATTATTGTTAAAACATATGCAAAATAAAAGAAGAGCTTCAGATTGGTTGTATAAGGATATACCTGATATTTCCTAATTTGAGGGGGGCTGAGCCTGGCCCCAAACCCCGGAAAATTGAAATTTTAAGTGGTTTCCTGAGTAAGCCAAGCCAATACAATATCAATGTGTGATATGAACTGAGTTTCCTGTGAAAATCTGAGCCAGATTGATGAAGTTTAAGTGGGGTTTTGGACTGATGTGCCATATGATCACCCCCTCGATACCTGCACTTCCAATACATGTATTTTGGACCAGTTATGTATTTCTTAAGGAATATTCTTGTGGAATCTCATTTAGTGGCGCCAGCTCTAGCAAACAATATGGTTTTCAACCTTAGATTTGTCTTACTTTGCCAAATTTAAGTATATCTTAATGCAGCCCCACAGAAGCGAATTTGGGGCCATCTGAAGCCAATATTGCCAAATTATAAGTACTGTTATATCAGATGTAATTTTAAAACCGGTTCAGTCAGATGTAGTATGTGCCACCTTATATTCTGGCCAAATTTCAGCATTATAGACCAACATTTGGTACTGGTTTGGTGTAATTTACATGTATTTTTGACCATTTTTACAGCAATTATGGGTGAAATAATTTATTTTCAGAGATGTAATGCTCCAAATGGGCCTAATATATCCTCAATTATTGTTAAAACATATGCAAAATTAAAGAAGAGCTTCAGATTGGTTGTATAAGGATATACCTGATATTTCCTAATTTGAGGGGGGCTGAGCCTGGCCCCAAACCCCGGAAAATTGAAATTTTAAGTGGTTTCCTGAGTAAGCCAAGCCAATACAATATCAATGTCTGATATGAACTGAGTTTCCTGTGAAAATCTGAGCCAGATTGATGAAGTTTAAGTGGGGTTTTGGACTGATGTGCCATATGATCACCCCCTCGATACCTGCACTTCCAATACATGTATTTTGGACCAGTTATGTATTTCTTAAGGAATATTCTTGTGGAATCTCATTTAGTGGTGCCAGCTCTAGCAAACAATATGGTTTTCAGCCTTAGATTTGTCTTACTTTGTCAAATTTAAGTATATCTTAATGCAGCCCCACAGAAGCGAATTTGGGGCCATCTGAAGCCAATATTGCCAAATTATAAGTACTGTTATATCAGATGTAATTTTAAAACCGGTTCAGTCAGATTTAGTATGTGCCACATATTCTGGCCAAATTTCAGCATTATAGACCAACATTTGGTACTGGTTTGGTGTAATTTACATGTATTTTTGACCATTTTTACAGCAATATATGGGTGAAATAATTTATTTTCAGAGATGTAATGCTCCAAATGGGCCTAATATATCCTCAATTATTGTTAAAACATATGCAAAATAAAAGAAGAGCTTCAGATTGGTTGTATAAGGATATACCTGATATTTCCTAATTTGAGGGGGGCTGAGCCTGGCCCCAAACCCCGGAAAATTGAAATTTTAAGTGGTTTCCTGAGTAAGTCAAGCCAATACAATATCAATGTCTGATATGAACTGAGTTTCCTGTGAAAATCTGAGCCAGATTGATGAAGTTTAAGTGGGGTTTTGGACTGATGTGTCATATGATCACCCCCTCGATACCTGCACTTCCAATACATGTATTTTGGACCAGTTATGTATTTCTTAAGGAATATTCTTGTGGAATCTCATTTAGTGGTGCCAGCTCTAGCAAACAATATGGTTTTCAGCCTTAGATTTGTCTTACTTTGTCAAATTTAAGTATATCTTAATGCAGCCCCACAGAAGCGAATTTGAGGCCATCTGAAGCCAATATTGCCAAATTATAAGTACTGTTATATCAGATGTAATTTTAAAACCGGTTCAGTCAGATGTAGTATGTGCCACCTTATATTCTGGCCAAATTTCAGCATTATAGACCAACATTTGGTACTGGTTTGGTGTAATTTACATGTATTTTTGACCATTTTTACAGCAATATATGGGTGAAATAATTTATTTTCAGAGATGTAATGCTCCAAATGGGCCTAATATATCCTCAATTATTGTTAAAACATATGCAAAATTAAAGAAGAGCTTCAGATTGGTTGTATAAGGATATACCTGATATTTTCTAATTTGAGGGGGCCTGAGCCTGGCCCCAAACCCCGGAAAATTGAAATTTTTAATTGGTTTCCTGAGTAAGTCAAGCCAATACAATATCAATGTCTGATATGAACTGAGTTTCCTGTGAAAATCTGAGCCAGATTGATGAAGTTTAAGTGGGGTTTTGGACTGATGTGCCATATGATCACCCCCTCGATACCTGCACTTCCAATACATGTATTTTGGACCAGTTATGTATTTCTTAAGGAATATTCTTGTGGAATCTCATTTAGTGGCGCCAGCTCTAGCAAACAATATGGTTTTCAGCCTTAGATTTGTCTTACTTTGCCAAATTTAAGTATATCTTAATGCAGCCCCACAGAAGCGAATTTGCGGCCATCTGAAGCCGATATTGCCAAATTATAAGTACTGTTATATCAGATGTAATTTTAAAACCGGTTCAGTCAGATGTAGTATGTGCCACCTTATATTCTGGCCAAATTTCAGCATTATAGACCAACATTTGGTACTGGTTTGGTGTAATTTACATGTATTTTTGACCATTTTTACAGCAATATATGGGTGAAATAATTTATTTTCAGAGATGTAATGCTCCAAATGGGCCTAATATATCCTCAATTATTGTTAAAACATATGCAAAATTAAAGAAGAGCTTCAGATTGGTTGTATAAGGATATACCTGATATTTCCTAATTTGAGGGGGGCTGAGCCTGGCCCCAAACCCCGGAAAATTGAAATTTTTAATTGGTTTCCTGAGTAAGTCAAGCCAATACAATATCAATGTCTGATATGAACTGAGTTTCCTGTGAAAATCTGAGCCAGATTGATGAAGTTTAAGTGGGGTTTTGGACTGATGTGCCATATGATCACCCCCTCGATACCTGCACTTCCAATACATGTATTTTGGAACAGTTATGTATTTCTTAAGGAATATTCTTGTGGAATCTCATTTAGTGGCGCCAGCTCTAGCAAACAATATGGTTTTCAGCCTTAGATTTGTCTTACTTTGCCAAATTTAAGTATATCTTAATGCAGCCCCACAGAAGCGAATTTGGGGCCATCTGAAGCCGATATTGCCAAATTATAAGTACTGTTATATCAGATGTAATTTTAAAACCGGTTCAGTCAGATGTAGTATGTGCCACCTTATATTCTGGCCAAATTTCAGCATTATAGACCAACATTTGGTACTGGTTTGGTGTAATTTACATGTATTTTTGACCATTTTTACAGCAATATATGGGTGAAATAATTTATTTTCAGAGATGTAATGCTCCAAATGGGCCTAATATATCCTCAATTATTGTTAAAACATATGCAAAATTAAAGAAGAGCTTCAGATTGGTTGTATAAGGATATACCTGATATTTCCTAATTTGAGGGGGGCTGAGCCTGGCCCCAAACCCCGGAAAATTGAAATTTTTAATTGGTTTCCTGAGTAAGTCAAGCCAATACAATATCAATGTCTGATATGAACTGAGTTTCCTGTGAAAATCTGAGCCAGATTGATGAAGTTTAAGTGGGGTTTTGGACTGATGTGCCATATGATCACCCCCTCGATACCTGCACTTCCAATACATGTATTTTGGACCAGTTATGTATTTCTTAAGGAATATTCTTGTGGAATCTCATTTAGTGGCGCCAGCTCTAGCAAACAATATGGTTTTCAACCTTAGATTTGTCTTACTTTGCCAAATTTAAGTATATCTTAATGCAGCCCCACAGAAGCGAATTTGGGGCCATCTGAAGCCAATATTGCCAAACTATAAGTACTGTTATATCAGATGTAATTTTAAAACCGGTTCAGTCAGATGTAGTATGTGCCACCTTATATTCTGGCCAAATTTCAGCATTATAGACCAACATTTGGTACTAGTTTGGTGTAATTTACATGTATTTTTGACCATTTTTACAGCAATATATGGGTGAAATAATTTATTTTGAGAGATGTAATGCTCCAAATGGGCCTAATATATCCTCAATTATTGTTAAAACATATGCAAAATAAAAGAAGAGCTTCAGATTGGTTGTATAAGGATATACCTGATATTTCCTAATTTGAGGGGGGCTGAGCCTGGCCCCAAACCCCGGAAAATTGAAATTTTTAATTGGTTTCCTGAGTAAGTCAAGCCAATACAATATCAATGTCTGATATGAACTGAGTTTCCTGTGAAAATCTGAGCCAGATTGATGAAGTTTAAGTGGGGTTTTGGACTGATGTGCCATATGATCACCCCCTCGATACCTGCACTTCCAATACATGTATTTTGGACCAGTTATGTATTTCTTAAGGAATATTCTTGTGGAATCTCATTTAGTGGCGCCAGCTCTAGCAAACAATATGGTTTTCAGCCTTAGATTTGTCTTACTTTGTCAAATTTAAGTATATCTTAATGCAGCCCCACAGAAGCGAATTTGGGGCCATCTGAAGCCGATATTGCCAAATTATAAGTACTGTTATATCAGATGTAATTTTAAAACCGGTTCAGTCAGATTTAGTATGTGCCACCTTATATTCTGGCCAAATTTCAGCATTATAGACCAACATTTGGTACTGGTTTGGTGTAATTTACATGTATTTTTGACCATTTTTACAGCAATATATGGGTGAAATAATTTATTTTCAGAGATGTAATGCTCCAAATGGGCCTAATATATCCTCAATTATTGTTAAAACATATGCAAAATAAAAGAAGAGCTTCAGATTGGTTGTATAAGGATATACCTGATATTTCCTAATTTGAGGGGGGCTGAGCCTGGCCCCAAACCCCGGAAAATTGAAATTTTAAGTGGTTTCCTGAGTAAGTCAAGCCAATACAATATCAATGTCTGATATGAACTGAGTTTCCTGTGAAAATCTGAGCCAGATTGATGAAGTTTAAGTGGGGTTTTGGACTGATGTGTCATATGATCACCCCCTCGATACCTGCACTTCCAATACATGTATTTTGGACCAGTTATGTATTTCTTAAGGAATATTCTTGTGGAATCTCATTTAGTGGTGCCAGCTCTAGCAAACAATATGGTTTTCAGCCTTAGATTTGTCTTACTTTCTCAAATTTAAGTATATCTTAATGCAGCCCCACAGAAGCGAATTTGGGGCCATCTGAAGCCAATATTGCCAAATTATAAGTACTGTTATATCAGATGTAATTTTAAAACCGGTTCAGTCAGATGTAGTATGTGCCACCTTATATTCTGGCCAAATTTCAGCATTATAGACCAACATTTGGTACTGGTTTGGTGTAATTTACATGTATTTTTGACCATTTTTACAGCAATATATGGGTGAAATAATTTATTTTCAGAGATGTAATGCTCCAAATGGGCCTAATATATCCTCAATTATTGTTAAAACATATGCAAAATAAAAGAAGAGCTTCAGATTGGTTGTATAAGGATATACCTGATATTTCCTAATTTGAGGGGGGCTGAGCCTGGCCCCAAACCCCGGAAAATTGAAATTTTAAGTGGTTTCCTGAGTAAGTCAAGCCAATACAATATCAATGTCTGATATGAACTGAGTTTCCTGTGAAAATCTGAGCCAGATTGATGAAGTTTAAGTGGGGTTTTGGACTGATGTGCCATATGATCACCCCCTCGATACCTGCACTTCCAATACATGTATTTTAGACCAGTTATGTATTTCTTAAGGAATATTCTTGTGGAATCTCATTTAGTGGCGCCAGCTCTAGCAAACAATATGGTTTTCAGCCTTAGATTTGTCTTACTTTGCCAAATTTAAGTATATCTTAATGCAGCCCCACAGAAGCGAATTTGGGGCCATCTGAAGCCAATATTGCCAAATTATAAGTACTGTTATATCAGATGTAATTTTAAAACCGGTTCAGTCAGATGTAGTATGTGCCACCTTATATTCTGGCCAAATTTCAGCATTATAGACCAACATTTGGTACTGGTTTGGTGTAATTTACATGTATTTTTGACCATTTTTACAGCAATATATGGGTAAAATAATTTATTTTCAGAGATGTAATGCTCCAAATGGGCCTAATATATCCTCAATTATTGTTAAAACATATGCAAAATTAAAGAAGAGCTTCAGATTGGTTGTATAAGGATATACCTGATATTTCCTAATTTGAGGGGGGCTGAGCCTGGCCCCAAACCCCGGAAAATTGAAATTTTAAGTGGTTTCCTGAGTAAGTCAAGCCAATACAATATCAATGTCTGATATGAACTGAGTTTCCTGTGAAAATCTGAGCCAGATTGATGAAGTTTAAGTGGGGTTTTGGACTGATGTGCCATATGATCACCCCCTCGATACCTGCACTTCCAATACATGTATTTTGGACCAGTTATGTATTTCTTAAGGAATATTCTTTTGGAATCTCATTTAGTGGCGCCAGCTCTAGCAAACAATATGGTTTTCAGCCTTAGATTTGTCTTACTTTGCCAAATTTAAGTATATCTTAATGCAGCCCCACAGAAGCGAATTTGGGGCCATCTGAAGCCGATATTGCCAAATTATAAGTACTGTTATATCAGATGTAATTTTAAAACCGGTTCAATCAGATTTAGTATGTGCCACATATTCTGGCCAAATTTCAGCATTATAGACCAACATTTGGTACTGGTTTGGTGTAATTTACATGTATTTTTGACCATTGTTACAGCAATATATGGGTGAAATAATTTATTTTCAGAGATGTAATGCTCCAAATGAGCCTAATATATCCTCAATTATTGTTAAAACATATGCAAAATAAAAGAAGAGCTTCAGATTGGTTGTATAAGGATATACCTGATATTTCCTAATTTGAGGGGGGCTGAGCCTGGCCCCAAACCCCGGAAAATTGAAATTTTAAGTGGTTTCCTGAGTAAGCCAAGCCAATACAATATCAATGTGTGATATGAACTGAGTTTCCTGTGAAAATCTGAGCCAGATTGATGAAGTTTAAGTGGGGTTTTGGACTGATGTGCCATATGATCACCCCCTCGATACCTGCACTTCCAATACATGTATTTTGGACCAGTTATGTATTTCTTAAGGAATATTCTTGTGGAATCTCATTTAGTGGTGCCAGCTCTAGCAAACAATATGGTTTTCAGCCTTAGATTTGTCTTACTTTCTCAAATTTAAGTATATCTTAATGCAGCCCCACAGAAGCGAATTTGGGGCCATCTGAAGCCAATATTGCCAAATTATAAGTACTGTTATATCAGATGTAATTTTAAAACCGGTTCAGTCAGATGTAGTATGTGCCACCTTATATTCTGGCCAAATTTCAGCATTATAGACCAACATTTGGTACTGGTTTGGTGTAATTTACATGTATTTTTGACCATTTTTACAGCAATATATGGGTGAAATAATTTATTTTCAGAGATGTAATGCTCCAAATGGGCCTAATATATCCTCAATTATTGTTAAAACATATGCAAAATAAAAGAAGAGCTTCAGATTGGTTGTATAAGGATATACCTGATATTTCCTAATTTGAGGGGGGCTGAGCCTGGCCCCAAACCCCGGAAAATTGAAATTTTAAGTGGTTTCCTGAGTAAGTCAAGCCAATACAATATCAATGTCTGATATGAACTGAGTTTCCTGTGAAAATCTGAGCCAGATTGATGAAGTTTAAGTGGGGTTTTGGACTGATGTGTCATATGATCACCCCCTCGATACCTGCACTTCCAATACATGTATTTTGGACCAGTTATGTATTTCTTAAGGAATATTCTTGTGGAATCTCATTTAGTGGTGCCAGCTCTAGCAAACAATATGGTTTTCAGCCTTAGATTTGTCTTACTTTGTCAAATTTAAGTATATCTTAATGCAGCCCCACAGAAGCGAATTTGGGGCCATCTGAAGCCAATATTGCCAAATTATAAGTACTGTTATATCAGATGTAATTTTAAAACCGGTTCAGTCAGATGTAGTATGTGCCACCTTATATTCTGGCCAAATTTCAGCATTATAGACCAACATTTGGTACTGGTTTGGTGTAATTTACATGTATTTTTGACCATTTTTACAGCAATATATGGGTGAAATAATTTATTTTCAGAGATGTAATGCTCCAAATGGGCCTAATATATCCTCAATTATTGTTAAAACATATGCAAAATTAAAGAAGAGCTTCAGATTGGTTGTATAAGGATATACCTGATATTTTCTAATTTGAGGGGGCCTGAGCCTGGCCCCAAACCCCGGGAAATTGAAATTTTTAATTGGTTTCCTGAGTAAGTCAAGCCAATACAATATCAATGTCTGATATGAACTGAGTTTCCTGTGAAAATCTGAGCCAGATTGATGAAGTTTAAGTGGGGTTTTGGACTGATGTGCCATATGATCACCCCCTCGATACCTGCACTTCCAATACATGTATTTTGGACCAGTTATGTATTTCTTAAGGAATATTCTTGTGGAATCTCATTTAGTGGCGCCAGCTCTAGCAAACAATATGGTTTTCAGCCTTAGATTTGTCTTACTTTGCCAAATTTAAGTATATCTTAATGCAGCCCCACAGAAGCGAATTTGGGGCCATCTGAAGCCAATATTGCCAAATTATAAGTACTGTTATATCAGATGTAATTTTAAAACCGGTTCAGTCAGATGTAGTATGTGCCACCTTATATTCTGGCCAAATTTCAGCATTATAGACCAACATTTGGTACTGGTTTGGTGTAATTTACATGTATTTTTGACCATTTTTACAGCAATATATGGGTAAAATAATTTATTTTCAGAGATGTAATGCTCCAAATGGGCCTAATATATCCTCAATTATTGTTAAAACATATGCAAAATTAAAGAAGAGCTTCAGATTGGTTGTATAAGGATATACCTGATATTTCCTAATTTGAGGGGGGCTGAGCCTGGCCCCAAACCCCGGAAAATTGAAATTTTAAGTGGTTTCCTGAGTAAGTCAAGCCAATACAATATCAATGTCTGATATGAACTGAGTTTCCTGTGAAAATCTGAGCCAGATTGATGAAGTTTAAGTGGGGTTTTAGACTGATGTGCCATATGATCACCCCCTCGATACCTGCACTTCCAATACATGTATTTTGGACCAGTTATGTATTTCTTAAGGAATATTCTTTTGGAATCTCATTTAGTGGCGCCAGCTCTAGCAAACAATATGGTTTTCAGCCTTAGATTTGTCTTACTTTGCCAAATTTAAGTATATCTTAATGCAGCCCCACAGAAGCGAATTTGGGGCCATCTGAAGCCGATATTGCCAAATTATAAGTACTGTTATATCAGATGTAATTTTAAAACCGGTTCAATCAGATTTAGTATGTGCCACATATTCTGGCCAAATTTCAGCATTATAGACCAACATTTGGTACTGGTTTGGTGTAATTTACATGTATTTTTGACCATTGTTACAGCAATATATGGGTGAAATAATTTATTTTCAGAGATGTAATGCTCCAAATGAGCCTAATATATCCTCAATTATTGTTAAAACATATGCAAAATAAAAGAAGAGCTTCAGATTGGTTGTATAAGGATATACCTGATATTTCCTAATTTGAGGGGGGCTGAGCCTGGCCCCAAACCCCGGAAAATTGAAATTTTAAGTGGTTTCCTGAGTAAGCCAAGCCAATACAATATCAATGTGTGATATGAACTGAGTTTCCTGTGAAAATCTGAGCCAGATTGATGAAGTTTAAGTGGGGTTTTGGACTGATGTGCCATATGATCACCCCCTCGATACCTGCACTTCCAATACATGTATTTTGGACCAGTTATGTATTTCTTAAGGAATATTCTTGTGGAATCTCATTTAGTGGCGCCAGCTCTAGCAAACAATATGGTTTTCAACCTTAGATTTGTCTTACTTTGCCAAATTTAAGTATATCTTAATGCAGCCCCACAGAAGCGAATTTGGGGCCATCTGAAGCCAATATTGCCAAATTATAAGTACTGTTATATCAGATGTAATTTTAAAACCGGTTCAGTCAGATGTAGTATGTGCCACCTTATATTCTGGCCAAATTTCAGCATTATAGACCAACATTTGGTACTGGTTTGGTGTAATTTACATGTATTTTTGACCATTTTTACAGCAATTATGGGTGAAATAATTTATTTTCAGAGATGTAATGCTCCAAATGGGCCTAATATATCCTCAATTATTGTTAAAACATATGCAAAATTAAAGAAGAGCTTCAGATTGGTTGTATAAGGATATACCTGATATTTCCTAATTTGAGGGGGGCTGAGCCTGGCCCCAAACCCCGGAAAATTGAAATTTTAAGTGGTTTCCTGAGTAAGCCAAGCCAATACAATATCAATGTCTGATATGAACTGAGTTTCCTGTGAAAATCTGAGCCAGATTGATGAAGTTTAAGTGGGGTTTTGGACTGATGTGCCATATGATCACCCCCTCGATACCTGCACTTCCAATACATGTATTTTGGACCAGTTATGTATTTCTTAAGGAATATTCTTGTGGAATCTCATTTAGTGGTGCCAGCTCTAGCAAACAATATGGTTTTCAGCCTTAGATTTGTCTTACTTTGTCAAATTTAAGTATATCTTAATGCAGCCCCACAGAAGCGAATTTGGGGCCATCTGAAGCCAATATTGCCAAATTATAAGTACTGTTATATCAGATGTAATTTTAAAACCGGTTCAGTCAGATTTAGTATGTGCCACATATTGTGGCCAAATTTCAGCATTATAGACCAACATTTGTTACTGGTTTGGTGTAATTTACATGTATTTTTGACCATTTTTACAGCAATATATGGGTGAAATAATTTATTTTCAGAGATGTAATGCTCCAAATGGGCCTAATATATCCTCAATTATTGTTAAAACATATGCAAAATTAAAGAAGAGCTTCAGATTGGTTGTATAAGGATATACCTGATATTTTCTAATTTGAGGGGGCCTGAGCCTGGCCCCAAACCCCGGGAAATTGAAATTTTTAATTGGTTTCCTGAGTAAGTCAAGCCAATACAATATCAATGTCTGATATGAACTGAGTTTCCTGTGAAAATCTGAGCCAGATTGATGAAGTTTAAGTGGGGTTTTGGACTGATGTGCCATATGATCACCCCCTCGATACCTGCACTTCCAATACATGTATTTTGGACCAGTTATGTATTTCTTAAGGAATATTCTTGTGGAATCTCATTTAGTGGCGCCAGCTCTAGCAAACAATATGGTTTTCAGCCTTAGATTTGTCTTACTTTGCCAAATTTAAGTATATCTTAATGCAGCCCCACAGAAGCGAATTTGGGGCCATCTGAAGCCAATATTGCCAAATTATAAGTACTGTTATATCAGATGTAATTTTAAAACCGGTTCAGTCAGATGTAGTATGTGCCACCTTATATTCTGGCCAAATTTCAGCATTATAGACCAACATTTGGTACTGGTTTGGTGTAATTTACATGTATTTTTGACCATTTTTACAGCAATATATGGGTAAAATAATTTATTTTCAGAGATGTAATGCTCCAAATGGGCCTAATATATCCTCAATTATTGTTAAAACATATGCAAAATTAAAGAAGAGCTTCAGATTGGTTGTATAAGGATATACCTGATATTTCCTAATTTGAGGGGGGCTGAGCCTGGCCCCAAACCCCGGAAAATTGAAATTTTAAGTGGTTTCCTGAGTAAGTCAAGCCAATACAATATCAATGTCTGATATGAACTGAGTTTCCTGTGAAAATCTGAGCCAGATTGATGAAGTTTAAGTGGGGTTTTAGACTGATGTGCCATATGATCACCCCCTCGATACCTGCACTTCCAATACATGTATTTTGGACCAGTTATGTATTTCTTAAGGAATATTCTTTTGGAATCTCATTTAGTGGCGCCAGCTCTAGCAAACAATATGGTTTTCAGCCTTAGATTTGTCTTACTTTGCCAAATTTAAGTATATCTTAATGCAGCCCCACAGAAGCGAATTTGGGGCCATCTGAAGCCGATATTGCCAAATTATAAGTACTGTTATATCAGATGTAATTTTAAAACCGGTTCAATCAGATTTAGTATGTGCCACATATTCTGGCCAAATTTCAGCATTATAGACCAACATTTGGTACTGGTTTGGTGTAATTTACATGTATTTTTGACCATTGTTACAGCAATATATGGGTGAAATAATTTATTTTCAGAGATGTAATGCTCCAAATGAGCCTAATATATCCTCAATTATTGTTAAAACATATGCAAAATAAAAGAAGAGCTTCAGATTGGTTGTATAAGGATATACCTGATATTTCCTAATTTGAGGGGGGCTGAGCCTGGCCCCAAACCCCGGAAAATTGAAATTTTAAGTGGTTTCCTGAGTAAGCCAAGCCAATACAATATCAATGTGTGATATGAACTGAGTTTCCTGTGAAAATCTGAGCCAGATTGATGAAGTTTAAGTGGGGTTTTGGACTGATGTGCCATATGATCACCCCCTCGATACCTGCACTTCCAATACATGTATTTTGGACCAGTTATGTATTTCTTAAGGAATATTCTTGTGGAATCTCATTTAGTGGCGCCAGCTCTAGCAAACAATATGGTTTTCAACCTTAGATTTGTCTTACTTTGCCAAATTTAAGTATATCTTAATGCAGCCCCACAGAAGCGAATTTGGGGCCATCTGAAGCCAATATTGCCAAATTATAAGTACTGTTATATCAGATGTAATTTTAAAACCGGTTCAGTCAGATGTAGTATGTGCCACCTTATATTCTGGCCAAATTTCAGCATTATAGACCAACATTTGGTACTGGTTTGGTGTAATTTACATGTATTTTTGACCATTTTTACAGCAATTATGGGTGAAATAATTTATTTTCAGAGATGTAATGCTCCAAATGGGCCTAATATATCCTCAATTATTGTTAAAACATATGCAAAATTAAAGAAGAGCTTCAGATTGGTTGTATAAGGATATACCTGATATTTCCTAATTTGAGGGGGGCTGAGCCTGGCCCCAAACCCCGGAAAATTGAAATTTTAAGTGGTTTCCTGAGTAAGCCAAGCCAATACAATATCAATGTCTGATATGAACTGAGTTTCCTGTGAAAATCTGAGCCAGATTGATGAAGTTTAAGTGGGGTTTTGGACTGATGTGCCATATGATCACCCCCTCGATACCTGCACTTCCAATACATGTATTTTGGACCAGTTATGTATTTCTTAAGGAATATTCTTGTGGAATCTCATTTAGTGGTGCCAGCTCTAGCAAACAATATGGTTTTCAGCCTTAGATTTGTCTTACTTTGTCAAATTTAAGTATATCTTAATGCAGCCCCACAGAAGCGAATTTGGGGCCATCTGAAGCCAATATTGCCAAATTATAAGTACTGTTATATCAGATGTAATTTTAAAACCGGTTCAGTCAGATTTAGTATGTGCCACATATTGTGGCCAAATTTCAGCATTATAGACCAACATTTGTTACTGGTTTGGTGTAATTTACATGTATTTTTGACCATTTTTACAGCAATATATGGGTGAAATAATTTATTTTCAGAGATGTAATGCTCCAAATGGGCCTAATATATCCTCAATTATTGTTAAAACATATGCAAAATAAAAGAAGAGCTTCAGATTGGTTGTATAAGGATATACCTGATATTTCCTAATTTGAGGGGGGCTGAGCCTGGCCCCAAACCCCGGAAAATTGAAATTTTAAGTGGTTTCCTGAGTAAGTCAAGCCAATACAATATCAATGTCTGATATGAACTGAGTTTCCTGTGAAAATCTGAGCCAGATTGATGAAGTTTAAGTGGGGTTTTGGACTGATGTGTCATATGATCACCCCCTCGATACCTGCACTTCCAATACATGTATTTTGGACCAGTTATGTATTTCTTAAGGAATATTCTTGTGGAATCTCATTTAGTGGTGCCAGCTCTAGCAAACAATATGGTTTTCAGCCTTAGATTTGTCTTACTTTGTCAAATTTAAGTATATCTTAATGCAGCCCCACAGAAGCGAATTTGGGGCCATCTGAAGCCAATATTGCCAAATTATAAGTACTGTTATATCAGATGTAATTTTAAAACCGGTTCAGTCAGATGTAGTATGTGCCACCTTATATTCTGGCCAAATTTCAGCATTATAGACCAACATTTGGTACTGGTTTGGTGTAATTTACATGTATTTTTGACCATTTTTACAGCAATATATGGGTGAAATAATTTATTTTCAGAGATGTAATGCTCCAAATGGGCCTAATATATCCTCAATTATTGTTAAAACATATGCAAAATTAAAGAAGAGCTTCAGATTGGTTGTATAAGGATATACCTGATATTTTCTAATTTGAGGGGGCCTGAGCCTGGCCCCAAACCCCGGAAAATTGAAATTTTTAATTGGTTTCCTGAGTAAGTCAAGCCAATACAATATCAATGTCTGATATGAACTGAGTTTCCTGTGAAAATCTGAGCCAGATTGATGAAGTTTAAGTGGGGTTTTGGACTGATGTGCCATATGATCACCCCCTCGATACCTGCACTTCCAATACATGTATTTTGGACCAGTTATGTATTTCTTAAGGAATATTCTTGTGGAATCTCATTTAGTGGCGCCAGCTCTAGCAAACAATATGGTTTTCAGCCTTAGATTTGTCTTACTTTGCCAAATTTAAGTATATCTTAATGCAGCCCCACAGAAGCGAATTTGCGGCCATCTGAAGCCGATATTGCCAAATTATAAGTACTGTTATATCAGATGTAATTTTAAAACCGGTTCAGTCAGATGTAGTATGTGCCACCTTATATTCTGGCCAAATTTCAGCATTATAGACCAACATTTGGTACTGGTTTGGTGTAATTTACATGTATTTTTGACCATTTTTACAGCAATATATGGGTGAAATAATTTATTTTCAGAGATGTAATGCTCCAAATGGGCCTAATATATCCTCAATTATTGTTAAAACATATGCAAAATTAAAGAAGAGCTTCAGATTGGTTGTATAAGGATATACCTGATATTTCCTAATTTGAGGGGGGCTGAGCCTGGCCCCAAACCCCGGAAAATTGAAATTTTTAATTGGTTTCCTGAGTAAGTCAAGCCAATACAATATCAATGTCTGATATGAACTGAGTTTCCTGTGAAAATCTGAGCCAGATTGATGAAGTTTAAGTGGGGTTTTGGACTGATGTGCCATATGATCACCCCCTCGATACCTGCACTTCCAATACATGTATTTTGGACCAGTTATGTATTTCTTAAGGAATATTCTTGTGGAATCTCATTTAGTGGCGCCAGCTCTAGCAAACAATATGGTTTTCAGCCTTAGATTTGTCTTACTTTGTCAAATTTAAGTATATCTTAATGCAGCCCCACAGAAGCGAATTTGGGGCCATCTGAAGCCGATATTGCCAAATTATAAGTACTGTTATATCAGATGTAATTTTAAAACCGGTTCAGTCAGATTTAGTATGTGCCACCTTATATTCTGGCCAAATTTCAGCATTATAGACCAACATTTGGTACTGGTTTGGTGTAATTTACATGTATTTTTGACCATTTTTACAGCAATATATGGGTGAAATAATTTATTTTCAGAGATGTAATGCTCCAATTGGGCCTAATATATCCTCAATTATTGTTAAAACATATGCAAAATTAAAGAAGAGCTTCAGATTGGTTGTATAAGGATATACCTGATATTTCCTAATTTGAGGGGGGCTGAGCCTGGCCCCAAACCCCGGAAAATTGAAATTTTTAATTGGTTTCCTGAGTAAGTCAAGCCAATACAATATCAATGTCTGATATGAACTGAGTTTCCTGTGAAAATCTGAGCCAGATTGATGAAGTTTAAGTGGGGTTTTGGACTGATGTGCCATATGATCACCCCCTCGATACCTGCACTTCCAATACATGTATTTTGGACCAGTTATGTATTTCTTAAGGAATATTCTTGTGGAATCTCATTTAGTGGTGCCAGCTCTAGCAAACAATATGGTTTTCAGCCTTAGATTTGTCTTACTTTGTCAAATTTAAGTATATCTTAATGCAGCCCCACAGAAGCGAATTTGGGGCCATCTGAAGCCAATATTGCCAAATTATAAGTACTGTTATATCAGATGTAATTTTAAAACCGGTTCAGTCAGATGTAGTATGTGCCACCTTATATTCTGGCCAAATTTCAGCATTATAGACCAACATTTGGTACTGGTTTGGTGTAATTTACATGTATTTTTGACCATTTTTACAGCAATATATGGGTGAAATAATTTATTTTCAGAGATGTAATGCTCCAAATGGGCCTAATATATCCTCAATTATTGTTAAAACATATGCAAAATTAAAGAAGAGCTTCAGATTGGTTGTATAAGGATATACCTGATATTTCCTAATTTGAGGGGGGCTGAGCCTGGCCCCAAACCCCGGAAAATTGAAATTTTTAATTGGTTTCCTGAGTAAGTCAAGCCAATACAATATCAATGTCTGATATGAACTGAGTTTCCTGTGAAAATCTGAGCCAGATTGATGAAGTTTAAGTGGGGTTTTGGACTGATGTGCCATATGATCACCCCCTCGATACCTGCACTTCCAATACATGTATTTTGGACCAGTTATGTATTTCTTAAGAAATATTCTTGTGGAATCTCATTTAGTGGCGCCTAGCTCTAGCAAACAATATGGTTTTCAACCTTAGATTTGTCTTACTTTGCCAAATTTAAGTATATCTTAATGCAGCCCCACAGAAGCGAATTTGGGGCCATCTGAAGCCGATATTGCCAAATTATAAGTACTGTTATATCAGATGTAATTTTAAAACCGGTTCAGTCAGATTTAGTATGTGCCACCTTATATTCTGGCCAAATTTCAGCATTATAGACCAACATTTGGTACTGGTTTGGTGTAATTTACATGTATTTTTGACCATTTTTACAGCAATATATGGGTGAAATAATTTATTTTGAGAGATGTAATGCTCCAAATGGGCCTAATATATCCTCAATTAGTGTTAAAACATATGCAAAATAAAAGAAGAGCTTCAGATTGGTTGTATAAGGATATACCTGATATTTCCTAATTTGAGGGGGGCTGAGCCTGGCCCCAAACCCCGGAAAATTGAAATTTTTAATTGGTTTCCTGAGTAAGTCAAGCCAATACAATATCAATGTCTGATATGAACTGAGTTTCCTGTGAAAATCTGAGCCAGATTGATGAAGTTTAAGTGGGGTTTTGGACTGATGTGCCATATGATCACCCCCTCGATACCTGCACTTCCAATACATGTATTTTGGACCAGTTATGTATTTCTTAAGGAATATTCTTGTGGAATCTCATTTAGTGGCGCCAGCTCTAGCAAACAATATGGTTTTCAGCCTTAGATTTGTCTTACTTTGTCAAATTTAAGTATATCTTAATGCAGCCCCACAGAAGCGAATTTGGGGCCATCTGAAGCCCATATTGCCAAATTATAAGTACTGTTATATCAGATGTAATTTTAAAACCGGTTCAGTCAGATGTAGTATGTGCCACCTTATATTCTGGCCAAATTTCAGCATTATAGACCAACATTTGGTACTGGTTTGGTGTAATTTACATGTATTTTTGACCATTTTTACAGCAATATATGGGTGAAATAATTTATTTTGAGAGATGTAATGCTCCAAATGGGCCTAATATATCCTCAATTAGTGTTAAAACATATGCAAAATAAAAGAAGAGCTTCAGATTGGTTGTATAAGGATATACCTGATATTTCCTAATTTGAGGGGGGCTGAGCCTGGCCCCAAACCCCGGAAAATTGAAATTTTTAATTGGTTTCCTGAGTAAGTCAAGCCAATACAATATCAATGTCTGATATGAACTGAGTTTCCTGTGAAAATCTGAGCCAGATTGATGAAGTTTAAGTGGGGTTTTGGACTGATGTGCCATATGATCACCCCCTCGATACCTGCACTTCCAATACATGTATTTTGGACCAGTTATGTATTTCTTAAGGAATATTCTTGTGGAATCTCATTTAGTGGCGCCAGCTCTAGCAAACAATATGGTTTTCAGCCTTAGATTTGTCTTACTTTGTCAAATTTAAGTATATCTTAATGCAGCCCCACAGAAGCGAATTTGGGGCCATCTGAAGCCAATATTGCCAAATTATAAGTACTGTTATATCAGATGTAATTTTAAAACCGGTTCAGTCAGATGTAGTATGTGCCACCTTATATTCTGGCCAAATTTCAGCATTATAGACCAACATTTGGTACTGGTTTGGTGTAATTTACATGTATTTTTGACCATTTTTACAGCAATATATGGGTGAAATAATTTATTTTCAGAGATGTAATGCTCCAAATGGGCCTAATATATCCTCAATTATTGTTAAAACATATGCAAAATTAAAGAAGAGCTTCAGATTGGTTGTATAAGGATATACCTGATATTTCCTAATTTGAGGGGGGCTGAGCCTGGCCCCAAACCCCGGAAAATTGAAATTTTAATTGGTTTCCTGAGTAAGTCAAGCCAATACAATATCACTGTCTGATATGAACTGAGTTTCCTGTGAAAATCTGAGCCAGATTGATGAAGTTTAAGTGGGGTTTTGGACTGATATGCCATATGATCACCCCCTCGATACCTGCACTTCCAATACATGTATTTTGGACCAGTTATGTATTTCTTAAGGAATATTCTTGTGGAATCTCATTTAGTGGCGCCAGCTCTAGCAAACAATATGGTTTTCAGCCTTAGATTTGTCTTACTTTGCCAAATTTAAGTATATCTTAATGCAGCCCCACAGAAGCGAATTTGAGGCCATCTGAAGCCAATATTGCCAAATTATAAGTACTGTTATATCAGATGTAATTTTAAAACCGGTTCAGTCAGATGTAGTATGTGCCACCTTATATTCTGGCCAAATTTCAGCATTATAGACCAACATTTGGTACTGGTTTGGTGTAATTTACATGTATTTTTGACCATTTTTACAGCAATATATGGGTGAAATAATTTATTTTCAGAGATGTAATGCTCCAAATGGGCCTAATATATCCTCAATTATTGTTAAAACATATGCAAAATTAAAGAAGAGCTTCAGATTGGTTGTATAAGGATATACCTGATATTTCCTAATTTGAGGGGGGCTGAGCCTGGCCCCAAACCCCGGAAAATTGAAATTTTTAATTGGTTTCCTGAGTAAGTCAAGCCAATACAATATCAATGTCTGATATGAACTGAGTTTCCTGTGAAAATCTGAGCCAGATTGATGAAGTTTAAGTGGGGTTTTGGACTGATGTGCCATATGATCACCCCCTCGATACCTGCACTTCCAATACATGTATTTTGGACCAGTTATGTATTTCTTAAGGAATATTCTTGTGGAATCTCATTTAGTGGCGCCAGCTCTAGCAAACAATATGGTTTTCAGCCTTAGATTTGTCTTACTTTGTCAAATTTAAGTATATCTTAATGCAGCCCCACAGAAGCGAATTTGGGGCCATCTGAAGCCGATATTGCCAAATTATAAGTACTGTTATATCAGATGTAATTTTAAAACCGGTTCAGTCAGATTTAGTATGTGCCACCTTATATTCTGGCCAAATTTCAGCATTATAGACCAACATTTGGTACTGGTTTGGTGTAATTTACATGTATTTTTGACCATTTTTACAGCAATATATGGGTGAAATAATTTATTTTCAGAGATGTAATGCTCCAATTGGGCCTAATATATCCTCAATTATTGTTAAAACATATGCAAAATTAAAGAAGAGCTTCAGATTGGTTGTATAAGGATATACCTGATATTTCCTAATTTGAGGGGGGCTGAGCCTGGCCCCAAACCCCGGAAAATTGAAATTTTTAATTGGTTTCCTGAGTAAGTCAAGCCAATACAATATCAATGTCTGATATGAACTGAGTTTCCTGTGAAAATCTGAGCCAGATTGATGAAGTTTAAGTGGGGTTTTGGACTGATGTGCCATATGATCACCCCCTCGATACCTGCACTTCCAATACATGTATTTTGGACCAGTTATGTATTTCTTAAGGAATATTCTTGTGGAATCTCATTTAGTGGTGCCAGCTCTAGCAAACAATATGGTTTTCAGCCTTAGATTTGTCTTACTTTGTCAAATTTAAGTATATCTTAATGCAGCCCCACAGAAGCGAATTTGGGGCCATCTGAAGCCAATATTGCCAAATTATAAGTACTGTTATATCAGATGTAATTTTAAAACCGGTTCAGTCAGATGTAGTATGTGCCACCTTATATTCTGGCCAAATTTCAGCATTATAGACCAACATTTGGTACTGGTTTGGTGTAATTTACATGTATTTTTGACCATTTTTACAGCAATATATGGGTGAAATAATTTATTTTCAGAGATGTAATGCTCCAAATGGGCCTAATATATCCTCAATTATTGTTAAAACATATGCAAAATTAAAGAAGAGCTTCAGATTGGTTGTATAAGGATATACCTGATATTTCCTAATTTGAGGGGGGCTGAGCCTGGCCCCAAACCCCGGAAAATTGAAATTTTTAATTGGTTTCCTGAGTAAGTCAAGCCAATACAATATCAATGTCTGATATGAACTGAGTTTCCTGTGAAAATCTGAGCCAGATTGATGAAGTTTAAGTGGGGTTTTGGACTGATGTGCCATATGATCACCCCCTCGATACCTGCACTTCCAATACATGTATTTTGGACCAGTTATGTATTTCTTAAGAAATATTCTTGTGGAATCTCATTTAGTGGCGCCTAGCTCTAGCAAACAATATGGTTTTCAACCTTAGATTTGTCTTACTTTGCCAAATTTAAGTATATCTTAATGCAGCCCCACAGAAGCGAATTTGGGGCCATCTGAAGCCGATATTGCCAAATTATAAGTACTGTTATATCAGATGTAATTTTAAAACCGGTTCAGTCAGATTTAGTATGTGCCACCTTATATTCTGGCCAAATTTCAGCATTATAGACCAACATTTGGTACTGGTTTGGTGTAATTTACATGTATTTTTGACCATTTTTACAGCAATATATGGGTGAAATAATTTATTTTGAGAGATGTAATGCTCCAAATGGGCCTAATATATCCTCAATTAGTGTTAAAACATATGCAAAATAAAAGAAGAGCTTCAGATTGGTTGTATAAGGATATACCTGATATTTCCTAATTTGAGGGGGGCTGAGCCTGGCCCCAAACCCCGGAAAATTGAAATTTTTAATTGGTTTCCTGAGTAAGTCAAGCCAATACAATATCAATGTCTGATATGAACTGAGTTTCCTGTGAAAATCTGAGCCAGATTGATGAAGTTTAAGTGGGGTTTTGGACTGATGTGCCATATGATCACCCCCTCGATACCTGCACTTCCAATACATGTATTTTGGACCAGTTATGTATTTCTTAAGGAATATTCTTGTGGAATCTCATTTAGTGGCGCCAGCTCTAGCAAACAATATGGTTTTCAGCCTTAGATTTGTCTTACTTTGTCAAATTTAAGTATATCTTAATGCAGCCCCACAGAAGCGAATTTGGGGCCATCTGAAGCCAATATTGCCAAATTATAAGTACTGTTATATCAGATGTAATTTTAAAACCGGTTCAGTCAGATGTAGTATGTGCCACCTTATATTCTGGCCAAATTTCAGCATTATAGACCAACATTTGGTACTGGTTTGGTGTAATTTACATGTATTTTTGACCATTTTTACAGCAATATATGGGTGAAATAATTTATTTTGAGAGATGTAATGCTCCAAATGGGCCTAATATATCCTCAATTAGTGTTAAAACATATGCAAAATAAAAGAAGAGCTTCAGATTGGTTGTATAAGGATATACCTGATATTTCCTAATTTGAGGGGGGCTGAGCCTGGCCCCAAACCCCGGAAAATTGAAATTTTTAATTGGTTTCCTGAGTAAGTCAAGCCAATACAATATCAATGTCTGATATGAACTGAGTTTCCTGTGAAAATCTGAGCCAGATTGATGAAGTTTAAGTGGGGTTTTGGACTGATGTGCCATATGATCACCCCCTCGATACCTGCACTTCCAATACATGTATTTTGGACCAGTTATGTATTTCTTAAGGAATATTCTTGTGGAATCTCATTTAGTGGCGCCAGCTCTAGCAAACAATATGGTTTTCAGCCTTAGATTTGTCTTACTTTGTCAAATTTAAGTATATCTTAATGCAGCCCCACAGAAGCGAATTTGGGGCCATCTGAAGCCAATATTGCCAAATTATAAGTACTGTTATATCAGATGTAATTTTAAAACCGGTTCAGTCAGATGTAGTATGTGCCACCTTATATTCTGGCCAAATTTCAGCATTATAGACCAACATTTGGTACTGGTTTGGTGTAATTTACATGTATTTTTGACCATTTTTACAGCAATATATGGGTGAAATAATTTATTTTCAGAGATGTAATGCTCCAAATGGGCCTAATATATCCTCAATTATTGTTAAAACATATGCAAAATTAAAGAAGAGCTTCAGATTGGTTGTATAAGGATATACCTGATATTTCCTAATTTGAGGGGGGCTGAGCCTGGCCCCAAACCCCGGAAAATTGAAATTTTAATTGGTTTCCTGAGTAAGTCAAGCCAATACAATATCACTGTCTGATATGAACTGAGTTTCCTGTGAAAATCTGAGCCAGATTGATGAAGTTTAAGTGGGGTTTTGGACTGATATGCCATATGATCACCCCCTCGATACCTGCACTTCCAATACATGTATTTTGGACCAGTTATGTATTTCTTAAGGAATATTCTTGTGGAATCTCATTTAGTGGCGCCAGCTCTAGCAAACAATATGGTTTTCAGCCTTAGATTTGTCTTACTTTGCCAAATTTAAGTATATCTTAATGCAGCCCCACAGAAGCGAATTTGAGGCCATCTGAAGCCAATATTGCCAAATTATAAGTACTGTTATATCAGATGTAATTTTAAAACCGGTTCAGTCAGATGTAGTATGTGCCACCTTATATTCTGGCCAAATTTCAGCATTATAGACCAACATTTGGTACTGGTTTGGTGTAATTTACATGTATTTTTGACCATTTTTACAGCAATATATGGGTGAAATAATTTATTTTCAGAGATGTAATGCTCCAAATGGGCCTAATATATCCTCAATTATTGTTAAAACATATGCAAAATTAAAGAAGAGCTTCAGATTGGTTGTATAAGGATATACCTGATATTTCCTAATTTGAGGGGGGCTGAGCCTGGCCCCAAACCCCGGAAAATTGAAATTTTAATTGGTTTCCTGAGTAAGTCAAGCCAATACAATATCAATGTCTGATATGAACTGAGTTTCCTGTGAAAATCTGAGCCAGATTGATGAAGTTTAAGTGGGGTTTTGGACTGATGTGCCATATGATCACCCCCTCGATACCTGCACTTCCAATACATGTATTTTGGACCAGTTATGTATTTCTTAAGGAATATTCTTGTGGAATCTCATTTAGTGGCGCCAGCTCTAGCAAACAATATGGTTTTCAACCTTAGATTTGTCTTACTTTGCCAAATTTAAGTATATCTTAATGCAGCCCCACAGAAGCGAATTTGGGGCCATCTGAAGCCAATATTGCCAAATTATAAGTACTGTTATATCAGATGTAATTTTAAAACCGGTTCAGTCAGATGTAGTATGTGCCACCTTATATTCTGGCCAAATTTCAGCATTATAGACCAACATTTGGTACTGGTTTGGTGTAATTTACATGTATTTTTGACCATTTTTACAGCAATATATGGGTGAAATAATTTATTTTCAGAGATGTAATGCTCCAAATGGGCCTAATATATCCTCAATTATTGTTAAAACATATGCAAAATTAAAGAAGAGCTTCAGATTGGTTGTATAAGGATATACCTGATATTTCCTAATTTGAGGGGGGCTGAGCCTGGCCCCAAACCCCGGAAAATTGAAATTTTAATTGGTTTCCTGAGTAAGTCAAGCCAATACAATATCAATGTCTGATATGAACTGAGTTTCCTGTGAAACTCAGAGCCAGATTGATGAAGTTTAAGTGGGGTTTTGGACTGATGTGCCATATGATCACCCCCTCGATACCTGCACTTCCAATACATGTATTTTGGACCAGTTATGTATTTCTTAAGGAATATTCTTGTGGAATCTCATTTAGTGGCGCCAGCTCTAGCAAACAATATGGTTTTCAACCTTAGATTTGTCTTACTTTGCCAAATTTAAGTATATCTTAATGCAGCCCCACAGAAGCGAATTTGGGGCCATCTGAAGCCAATATTGCCAAATTATAAGTACTGTTATATCAGATGTAATTTTAAAACCGGTTCAGTCAGATGTAGTATGTGCCACCTTATATTCTGGCCAAATTTCAGCATTATAGACCAACATTTGGTACTGGTTTGGTGTAATTTACATGTATTTTTGACCATTTTTACAGCAATTATGGGTGAAATAATTTATTTTCAGAGATGTAATGCTCCAAATGGGCCTAATATATCCTCAATTATTGTTAAAACATATGCAAAATTAAAGAAGAGCTTCAGATTGGTTGTATAAGGATATACCTGATATTTCCTAATTTGAGGGGGGCTGAGCCTGGCCCCAAACCCCGGAAAATTGAAATTTTAAGTGGTTTCCTGAGTAAGCCAAGCCAATACAATATCAATGTCTGATATGAACTGAGTTTCCTGTGAAAATCTGAGCCAGATTGATGAAGTTTAAGTGGGGTTTTGGACTGATGTGCCATATGATCACCCCCTCGATACCTGCACTTCCAATACATGTATTTTGGACCAGTTATGTATTTCTTAAGGAATATTCTTGTGGAATCTCATTTAGTGGTGCCAGCTCTAGCAAACAATATGGTTTTCAGCCTTAGATTTGTCTTACTTTGTCAAATTTAAGTATATCTTAATGCAGCCCCACAGAAGCGAATTTGGGGCCATCTGAAGCCAATATTGCCAAATTATAAGTACTGTTATATCAGATGTAATTTTAAAACCGGTTCAGTCAGATTTAGTATGTGCCACATATTCTGGCCAAATTTCAGCATTATAGACCAACATTTTGTACTGGTTTGGTGTAATTTACATGTATTTTTGACCATTTTTACAGCAATATATGGGTGAAATAATTTATTTTCAGAGATGTAATGCTCCAAATGGGCCTAATATATCCTCAATTATTGTTAAAACATATGCAAAATTAAAGAAGAGCTTCAGATTGGTTGTATAAGGATATACCTGATATTTCCTAATTTGAGGGGGGCTGAGCCTGGCCCCAAACCCCGGAAAATTGAAATTTTAATTGGTTTCCTGAGTAAGTCAAGCCAATACAATATCAATGTCTGATATGAACTGAGTTTCCTGTGAAAATCTGAGCCAGATTGATGAAGTTTAAGTGGGGTTTTGGACTGATGTGCCATATGATCACCCCCTCGATACCTGCACTTCCAATACATGTATTTTGGACCAGTTATGTATTTCTTAAGGAATATTCTTGTGGAATCTCATTTAGTGGCGCCAGCTCTAGCAAACAATATGGTTTTCAACCTTAGATTTGTCTTACTTTGCCAAATTTAAGTATATCTTAATGCAGCCCCACAGAAGCGAATTTGGGGCCATCTGAAGCCAATATTGCCAAATTATAAGTACTGTTATATCAGATGTAATTTTAAAACCGGTTCAGTCAGATGTAGTATGTGCCACCTTATATTCTGGCCAAATTTCAGCATTATAGACCAACATTTGGTACTGGTTTGGTGTAATTTACATGTATTTTTGACCATTTTTACAGCAATTATGGGTGAAATAATTTATTTTCAGAGATGTAATGCTCCAAATGGGCCTAATATATCCTCAATTATTGTTAAAACATATGCAAAATTAAAGAAGAGCTTCAGATTGGTTGTATAAGGATATACCTGATATTTCCTAATTTGAGGGGGGCTGAGCCTGGCCCCAAACCCCGGAAAATTGAAATTTTAAGTGGTTTCCTGAGTAAGCCAAGCCAATACAATATCAATGTCTGATATGAACTGAGTTTCCTGTGAAAATCTGAGCCAGATTGATGAAGTTTAAGTGGGGTTTTGGACTGATGTGCCATATGATCACCCCCTCGATACCTGCACTTCCAATACATGTATTTTGGACCAGTTATGTATTTCTTAAGGAATATTCTTGTGGAATCTCATTTAGTGGTGCCAGCTCTAGCAAACAATATGGTTTTCAGCCTTAGATTTGTCTTACTTTGTCAAATTTAAGTATATCTTAATGCAGCCCCACAGAAGCGAATTTGGGGCCATCTGAAGCCAATATTGCCAAATTATAAGTACTGTTATATCAGATGTAATTTTAAAACCGGTTCAGTCAGATGTAGTATGTGCCACCTTATATTCTGGCCAAATTTCAGCATTATAGACCAACATTTGGTACTGGTTTGGTGTAATTTACATGTATTTTTGACCATTTTTACAGCAATATATGGGTGAAATAATTTATTTTCAGAGATGTAATGCTCCAAATGGGCCTAATATATCCTCAATTATTGTTAAAACATATGCAAAATTAAAGAAGAGCTTCAGATTGGTTGTATAAGGATATACCTGATATTTCCTAATTTGAGGGGGGCTGAGCCTGGCCCCAAACCCCGGAAAATTGAAATTTTAATTGGTTTCCTGAGTAAGTCAAGCCAATACAATATCAATGTCTGATATGAACTGAGTTTCCTGTGAAAATCTGAGCCAGATTGATGAAGTTTAAGTGGGGTTTTGGACTGATGTGCCATATGATCACCCCCTCGATACCTGCACTTCCAATACATGTATTTTGGACCAGTTATGTATTTCTTAAGGAATATTCTTGTGGAATCTCATTTAGTGGCGCCAGCTCTAGCAAACAATATGGTTTTCAACCTTAGATTTGTCTTACTTTGCCAAATTTAAGTATATCTTAATGCAGCCCCACAGAAGCGAATTTGGGGCCATCTGAAGCCAATATTGCCAAATTATAAGTACTGTTATATCAGATGTAATTTTAAAACCGGTTCAGTCAGATGTAGTATGTGCCACCTTATATTCTGGCCAAATTTCAGCATTATAGACCAACATTTGGTACTGGTTTGGTGTAATTTACATGTATTTTTGACCATTTTTACAGCAATATATGGGTGAAATAATTTATTTTCAGAGATGTAATGCTCCAAATGGGCCTAATATATCCTCAATTATTGTTAAAACATATGCAAAATTAAAGAAGAGCTTCAGATTGGTTGTATAAGGATATACCTGATATTTCCTAATTTGAGGGGGGCTGAGCCTGGCCCCAAACCCCGGAAAATTGAAATTTTAATTGGTTTCCTGAGTAAGTCAAGCCAATACAATATCAATGTCTGATATGAACTGAGTTTCCTGTGAAACTCAGAGCCAGATTGATGAAGTTTAAGTGGGGTTTTGGACTGATGTGCCATATGATCACCCCCTCGATACCTGCACTTCCAATACATGTATTTTGGACCAGTTATGTATTTCTTAAGGAATATTCTTGTGGAATCTCATTTAGTGGCGCCAGCTCTAGCAAACAATATGGTTTTCAACCTTAGATTTGTCTTACTTTGCCAAATTTAAGTATATCTTAATGCAGCCCCACAGAAGCGAATTTGGGGCCATCTGAAGCCAATATTGCCAAATTATAAGTACTGTTATATCAGATGTAATTTTAAAACCGGTTCAGTCAGATGTAGTATGTGCCACCTTATATTCTGGCCAAATTTCAGCATTATAGACCAACATTTGGTACTGGTTTGGTGTAATTTACATGTATTTTTGACCATTTTTACAGCAATTATGGGTGAAATAATTTATTTTCAGAGATGTAATGCTCCAAATGGGCCTAATATATCCTCAATTATTGTTAAAACATATGCAAAATTAAAGAAGAGCTTCAGATTGGTTGTATAAGGATATACCTGATATTTCCTAATTTGAGGGGGGCTGAGCCTGGCCCCAAACCCCGGAAAATTGAAATTTTAAGTGGTTTCCTGAGTAAGCCAAGCCAATACAATATCAATGTCTGATATGAACTGAGTTTCCTGTGAAAATCTGAGCCAGATTGATGAAGTTTAAGTGGGGTTTTGGACTGATGTGCCATATGATCACCCCCTCGATACCTGCACTTCCAATACATGTATTTTGGACCAGTTATGTATTTCTTAAGGAATATTCTTGTGGAATCTCATTTAGTGGTGCCAGCTCTAGCAAACAATATGGTTTTCAGCCTTAGATTTGTCTTACTTTGTCAAATTTAAGTATATCTTAATGCAGCCCCACAGAAGCGAATTTGGGGCCATCTGAAGCCAATATTGCCAAATTATAAGTACTGTTATATCAGATGTAATTTTAAAACCGGTTCAGTCAGATTTAGTATGTGCCACATATTCTGGCCAAATTTCAGCATTATAGACCAACATTTTGTACTGGTTTGGTGTAATTTACATGTATTTTTGACCATTTTTACAGCAATATATGGGTGAAATAATTTATTTTCAGAGATGTAATGCTCCAAATGGGCCTAATATATCCTCAATTATTGTTAAAACATATGCAAAATTAAAGAAGAGCTTCAGATTGGTTGTATAAGGATATACCTGATATTTCCTAATTTGAGGGGGGCTGAGCCTGGCCCCAAACCCCGGAAAATTGAAATTTTAATTGGTTTCCTGAGTAAGTCAAGCCAATACAATATCAATGTCTGATATGAACTGAGTTTCCTGTGAAAATCTGAGCCAGATTGATGAAGTTTAAGTGGGGTTTTGGACTGATGTGCCATATGATCACCCCCTCGATACCTGCACTTCCAATACATGTATTTTGGACCAGTTATGTATTTCTTAAGGAATATTCTTGTGGAATCTCATTTAGTGGCGCCAGCTCTAGCAAACAATATGGTTTTCAACCTTAGATTTGTCTTACTTTGCCAAATTTAAGTATATCTTAATGCAGCCCCACAGAAGCGAATTTGGGGCCATCTGAAGCCAATATTGCCAAATTATAAGTACTGTTATATCAGATGTAATTTTAAAACCGGTTCAGTCAGATGTAGTATGTGCCACCTTATATTCTGGCCAAATTTCAGCATTATAGACCAACATTTGGTACTGGTTTGGTGTAATTTACATGTATTTTTGACCATTTTTACAGCAATTATGGGTGAAATAATTTATTTTCAGAGATGTAATGCTCCAAATGGGCCTAATATATCCTCAATTATTGTTAAAACATATGCAAAATTAAAGAAGAGCTTCAGATTGGTTGTATAAGGATATACCTGATATTTCCTAATTTGAGGGGGGCTGAGCCTGGCCCCAAACCCCGGAAAATTGAAATTTTAAGTGGTTTCCTGAGTAAGCCAAGCCAATACAATATCAATGTCTGATATGAACTGAGTTTCCTGTGAAAATCTGAGCCAGATTGATGAAGTTTAAGTGGGGTTTTGGACTGATGTGCCATATGATCACCCCCTCGATACCTGCACTTCCAATACATGTATTTTGGACCAGTTATGTATTTCTTAAGGAATATTCTTGTGGAATCTCATTTAGTGGTGCCAGCTCTAGCAAACAATATGGTTTTCAGCCTTAGATTTGTCTTACTTTGTCAAATTTAAGTATATCTTAATGCAGCCCCACAGAAGCGAATTTGGGGCCATCTGAAGCCAATATTGCCAAATTATAAGTACTGTTATATCAGATGTAATTTTAAAACCGGTTCAGTCAGATTTAGTATGTGCCACATATTCTGGCCAAATTTCAGCATTATAGACCAACATTTGGTACTGGTTTGGTGTAATTTACATGTATTTTTGACCATTTTTACAGCAATATATGGGTGAAATAATTTATTTTCAGAGATGTAATGCTCCAAATGGGCCTAATATATCCTCAATTATTGTTAAAACATATGCAAAATAAAAGAAGAGCTTCAGATTGGTTGTATAAGGATATACCTGATATTTCCTAATTTGAGGGGGGCTGAGCCTGGCCCCAAACCCCGGAAAATTGAAATTTTAAGTGGTTTCCTGAGTAAGTCAAGCCAATACAATATCAATGTCTGATATGAACTGAGTTTCCTGTGAAAATCTGAGCCAGATTGATGAAGTTTAAGTGGGGTTTTGGACTGATGTGTCATATGATCACCCCCTCGATACCTGCACTTCCAATACATGTATTTTGGACCAGTTATGTATTTCTTAAGGAATATTCTTGTGGAATCTCATTTAGTGGTGCCAGCTCTAGCAAACAATATGGTTTTCAGCCTTAGATTTGTCTTACTTTGTCAAATTTAAGTATATCTTAATGCAGCCCCACAGAAGCGAATTTGGGGCCATCTGAAGCCAATATTGCCAAATTATAAGTACTGTTATATCAGATGTAATTTTAAAACCGGTTCAGTCAGATGTAGTATGTGCCACCTTATATTCTGGCCAAATTTCAGCATTATAGACCAACATTTGGTACTGGTTTGGTGTAATTTACATGTATTTTTGACCATTTTTACAGCAATATATGGGTGAAATAATTTATTTTCAGAGATGTAATGCTCCAAATGGGCCTAATATATCCTCAATTATTGTTAAAACATATGCAAAATTAAAGAAGAGCTTCAGATTGGTTGTATAAGGATATACCTGATATTTTCTAATTTGAGGGGGCCTGAGCCTGGCCTCAAACCCCGGAAAATTGAAATTTTTAATTGGTTTCCTGAGTAAGTCAAGCCAATACAATATCAATGTCTGATATGAACTGAGTTTCCTGTGAAAATCTGAGCCAGATTGATGAAGTTTAAGTGGGGTTTTGGACTGATGTGCCATATGATCACCCCCTCGATACCTGCACTTCCAATACATGTATTTTGGACCAGTTATGTATTTCTTAAGGAATATTCTTGTGGAATCTCATTTAGTGGTGCCAGCTCTAGCAAACAATATGGTTTTCAGCCTTAGATTTGTCTTACTTTGTCAAATTTAAGTATATCTTAATTAGTGTTCTCAAAATACCCTTTTTGGTGGGACCGGGTAGGTATTGATTTCAGTGGGCGGGTACCCGGGTACTCGCGCCGATGGACGATAATAGGTGATTATACAAAAATCTCCACATTTACAAACTTAAAACTTACACAAATCATGGGATCCAACCATTTGCTTTATTTCCCGTCAACCACCCTTTTTGCATTCAAAACAGTGCGATACAGAAGAAATATTAACCAAGAAAAGATTTCTGTACATTCAAAACACGGTTGTTCATAAAAGTGGAGTCACATGACCTATCAGTAAAGCATTCACTGTTGCTCGAATGCAATTTCGGAATTGAAACTCTATTTTTTTATTCAGGCAGGTAAGTGAACTTTATTGATTCTAAATTAAGAACTACTGTTTGAAAATATCGTACTTTTATTTATTTAAGGTGTGCATGTCATATAGGTAATATATACAACGTTTCATGTACTCGGAATTATGTAACTGTGTTAATATACTCACGATTTTCAAAGGGTATCGGCATTTAACAATGTATAAACAACCAAAATAAAAGACAAATAAAATACTATAAATGGTGTACACGGGAGAGAAAACAATATTTGTGTGCATTTTAATTGAGTAGTTTTATTTTTAAGTGAATTAATTAAGTCCAGATACATCTGTACTCGGTCAGCCAACGTGGGCAATATTGACAGAAATAAAGCTTAGATTCGGGTACTCGGGTATGTGATTTCGGATTCGGGTAAATATTCAGAGTTCGGGTACCCGGGTATCCGGATACCCGTTGAGATCACTAATCTTAATGCAGCCCCACAGAAGCGAATTTGGGGCCATCTGAAGCCAATATTGCCAAATTATAAGTACTGTTATATCAGATGTAATTTTAAAACCGGTTCAGTCAGATGTAGTATGTGCCACCTTATATTCTGGCCAAATGTCAGCATTATAGACCAACATTTGGTACTGGTTTGGTGTAATTTACATGTATTTTTGACCATTTTTACAGCAATATATGGGTGAAATAATTTATTTTCAGAGATGTAATGCTCCAATTGGGCCTAATATATCCTCAATTATTGTTAAAACATATGCAAAATTAAAGAAGAGCTTCAGATTGGTTGTATAAGGATATACCTGATATTTCCTAATTTGAGGGGGGCTGAGCCTGGCCCCAAACCCCGGAAAATTGAAATTTTTAATTGGTTTCCTGAGTAAGTCAAGCCAATACAATATCAATGTCTGATATGAACTGAGTTTCCTGTGAAAATCTGAGCCAGATTGATGAAGTTTAAGTGGGGTTTTGGACTGATGTGCCATATGATCACCCCCTCGATACCTGCACTTCCAATACATGTATTTTGGACCAGTTATGTATTTCTTAAGGAATATTTTTGTGGAATCTCATTTAGTGGTGCCAGCTCTAGCAAACAATATGGTTTTCAGCCTTAGATTTGTCTTACTTTGTCAAATTTAAGTATATCTTAATGCAGCCCCACAGAAGCGAATTTGGGGCCATCTGAAGCCAATATTGCCAAATTATAAGTACTGTTATATCAGATGTAATTTTAAAACCGGTTCAGTCAGATGTAGTATGTGCCACCTTATATTCTGGCCAAATGTCAGCATTATAGACCAACATTTGGTACTGGTTTGGTGTAATTTACATGTATTTTTGACCATTTTTACAGCAATATATGGGTGAAATAATTTATTTTCAGAGATGTAATGCTCCAAATGGGCCTAATATATCCTCAATTATTGTTAAAACATATGCAAAATTAAGAGCTTCAGATTGGTTGTATAAGGATATACCTGATATTTCCTAATTTGAGGGGGGCTGAGCCTGGCCCCAAACCCCGGAAAATTGAAATTTTTAATTGGTTTCCTGAGTAAGTCAAGCCAATACAATATCAATGTCTGATATGAACTGAGTTTCCTGTGAAAATCTGAGCCAGATTGATGAAGTTTAAGTGGGGTTTTGGACTGATGTGCCATATGATCACCCCCTCGATACCTGCACTTCCAATACATGTATTTTGGACCAGTTATGTATTTCTTAAGGAATATTCTTGTGGAATCTCATTTAGTGGCGCCTAGCTCTAGCAAACAATATGGTTTTCAACCTTAGATTTGTCTTACTTTGCCAAATTTAAGTATATCTTAATGCAGCCCCACAGAAGCGAATTTGGGGCCATCTGAAGCCGATATTGCCAAATTATGAGTACTGTTATATCAGATGTAATTTTAAAACCGGTTCAGTCAGATTTAGTATGTGCCACCTTATATTCTGGCCAAATTTCAGCATTATAGACCAACATTTGGTACTGGTTTGGTGTAATTTACATGTATTTTTGACCATTTTTACAGCAATATATGGGTGAAATAATTTATTTTGAGAGATGTAATGCTCCAAATGGGCCTAATATATCCTCAATTAGTGTTAAAACATATGCAAAATAAAAGAAGAGCTTTAGATTGGTTGTATAAGGATATACCTGATATTTCCTAATTTGAGGGGGGCTGAGCCTGGCCCCAAACCCCGGAAAATTGAAATTTTTAATTGGTTTCCTGAGTAAGTCAAGCCAATACAATATCAATGTCTGATATGAACTGAGTTTCCTGTGAAAATCTGAGCCAGATTGATGAAGTTTAAGTGGGGTTTTGGACTGATGTGCCATATGATCACCCCCTCGATACCTGCACTTCCAATACATGTATTTTGGACCAGTTATGTATTTCTTAAGGAATATTCTTGTGGAATCTCATTTAGTGGCGCCAGCTCTAGCAAACAATATGGTTTTCAGCCTTAGATTTGTCTTACTTTGTCAAATTTAAGTATATCTTAATGCAGCCCCACAGAAGCGAATTTGGGGCCATCTGAAGCCAATATTGCCAAATTATAAGTACTGTTATATCAGATGTAATTTTAAAACCGGTTCAGTCAGATGTAGTATGTGCCACCTTATATTCTGGCCAAATTTCAGCATTATAGACCAACATTTGGTACTGGTTTGGTGTAATTTACATGTATTTTTGACCATTTTTACAGCAATATATGGGTGAAATAATTTATTTTCAGAGATGTAATGCTCCAAATGGGCCTAATATATCCTCAATTATTGTTAAAACATATGCAAAATTAAAGAAGAGCTTCAGATTGGTTGTATAAGGATATACCTGATATTTCCTAATTTGAGGGGGGCTGAGCCTGGCCCCAAACCCCGGAAAATTGAAATTTTTAATTGGTTTCCTGAGTAAGTCAAGCCAATACAATATCAATGTCTGATATGAACTGAGTTTCCTGTGAAAATCTGAGCCAGATTGATGAAGTTTAAGTGGGGTTGTGGACTGATGTGCCATATGATCACCCCCTCGATACCTGCACTTCCAATACATGTATTTTGGACCAGTTATGTATTTCTTAAGGAATATTCTTGTGGAATCTCATTTAGTGGCGCCAGCTCTAGCAAACAATATGGTTTTCAGCCTTAGATTTGTCTTACTTTGTCAAATTTAAGTATATCTTAATGCAGCCCCACAGAAGCGAATTTGGGGCCATCTGAAGCCAATATTGCCAAATTATAAGTACTGTTATATCAGATGTAATTTTAAAACCGGTTCAGTCAGATGTAGTATGTGCCACCTTATATTCTGGCCAAATTTCAGCATTATAGACCAACATTTGGTACTGGTTTGGTGTAATTTACATGTATTTTTGACCATTTTTACAGCAATATATGGGTGAAATAATTTATTTTCAGAGATGTAATGCTCCAAATGGGCCTAATATATCCTCAATTATTGTTAAAACATATGCAAAATTAAAGAAGAGCTTCAGATTGGTTGTATAAGGATATACCTGATATTTCCTAATTTGAGGGGGGCTGAGCCTGGCCCCAAACCCCGGAAAATTGAAATTTTAATTGGTTTCCTGAGTAAGTCAAGCCAATACAATATCAATGTCTGATATGAACTGAGTTTCCTGTGAAGATCTGAGCCAGATTGATGAAGTTTAAGTGGGGTTTTGGACTGATGTGCCATATGATCACCCCCTCGATACCTGCACTTCCAATACATGTATTTTGGACCAGTTATGTATTTCTTAAGGAATATTCTTGTGGAATCTCATTTAGTGGCGCCAGCTCTAGCAAACAATATGGTTTTCAGCCTTAGATTTGTCTTACTTTGCCAAATTTAAGTAATGCAGCCCCACAGAAGCGAATTTGGGGCCATCTGAAGCCAATATTGCCAAATTATAAGTACTGTTATATCAGATGTAATTTTAAAACCGGTTCAGTCAGATTTAGTATGTGCCACCTTATATTCTGGCCAAATTTCAGCATTATAGACCAACATTTGGTACTAGTTTGGTGTAATTTACATGTATTTTTGACCATTTTTACAGCAATATATGGGTGAAATAATTTATTTTCAGAGATGTAATGCTCCAAATGGGCCTAATACATCCTCAATTATTCTTAAAACATATGCAAAATTAAAGAAGAGCTTCAGATTGGTTGTATAAGGATATACCTGATATTTCCTAATTTGAGGGGGGCTGAGCCTGGCCCCAAACCCCGGAAAATTGAAATTTTAATTGGTTTCCTGAGTAAGTCAAGCCAATACAATATCACTGTCTGATATGAACTGAGTTTCCTGTGAAAATCTGAGCCAGATTGATGAAGTTTAAGTGGGGTTTTGGACTGATGTGCCATATGATCACCCCCTCGATACCTGCACTTCCAATACATGTATTTTGGACCAGTTATGTATTTCTTAAGGAATATTCTTGTGGAATCTCATTTAGTGGCGCCAGCTCTAGCAAACAATATGGTTTTCAGCCTTAGATTTGTCTTACTTTGTCAAATTTAAGTATATCTTAATGCAGCCCCACAGAAGCGAATTTGGGGCCATCTGAAGCCAATATTGCCAAATTATAAGTACTGTTATATCAGATGTAATTTTAAAACCGGTTCAGTCAGATGTAGTATGTGCCACCTTATATTCTGGCCAAATTTCAGCATTATAGACCAACATTTGGTACTGGTTTGGTGTAATTTACATGTATTTTTGACCATTTTTACAGCAATATATGGGTGAAATAATTTATTTTCAGAGATGTAATGCTCCAAATGGGCCTAATATATCCTCAATTATTGTTAAAACATATGCAAAATTAAAGAAGAGCTTCAGATTGGTTGTATAAGGATATACCTGATATTTCCTAATTTGAGGGGGCTAAGCCTGGCCCCAAACCCCGGAAAATTGAATTTTTTAATTGGTTTCCTGAGTAAGTCAAGCCAATACAATATCAATGTCTGATATGAACTGAGTTTCCTGTGAAAATCTGAGCCAGATTGATGAAGTTTAAGTGGGGTTTTGGACTGATGCGCCATATGATCACCCCCTCGATACCTGCACTTCCAATACATGTATTTTGGACCAGTTATGTATTTCTTAAGGAATATTCTTGTGGAATCTCATTTAGTGGCGCCAGCTCTAGCAAACAATATGGTTTTCAACCTTAGATTTGTCTTACTTTGCCAAATTTAAGTATATCTTAATGCAGCCCCACAGAAGCGAATTTGGGGCCATCTGAAGCCAATATTGCCAAATTATAAGTACTGTTATATCAGATGTAATTTTAAAACCGGTTCAGTCAGATGTAGTATGTGCCACCTTATATTCTGGCCAAATTTCAGCATTATAGACCAACATTTGGTACTGGTTTGGTGTAATTTACATGTATTTTTGACCATTTTTACAGCAATATATGGGTGAAATAATTTATTTTCAGAGATGTAATGCTCCAAATGGGCCTAATATATCCTCAATTATTGTTAAAACATATGCAAAATTAAAGAAGAGCTTCAGATTGGTTGTATAAGGATATACCTGATATTTCCTAATTTGAGGGGGCTAAGCCTGGCCCCAAACCCCGGAAAATTGAATTTTTTAATTGGTTTCCTGAGTAAGTCAAGCCAATACAATATCAATGTCTGATATGAACTGAGTTTCCTGTGAAAATCTGAGCCAGATTGATGAAGTTTAAGTGGGGTTTTGGACTGATGTGCCATATGATCACCCCCTCGATACCTGCACTTCCAATACATGTATTTTGGACCAGTTATGTATTTCTTAAGGAATATTCTTGTGGAATTTCATTTAGTGGCGCCAGCTCTAGCAAACAATATGGTTTTCAACCTTAGATTTGTCTTACTTTGCCAAATTTAAGTATATCTTAATGCAGCCCCACAGAAGCGAATTTGGGGCCATCTGAAGCCAATATTGCCAAATTATAAGTACTGTTATATCAGATGTAATTTTAAAACCGGTTCAGTCAGATTTAGTATGTGCCACCTTATATTCTGGCCAAATTTCAGCATTATAGACCAACATTTGGTACTGGTTTGGTGTAATTTACATGTATTTTTGAACATTTTTACAGCAATATATGGGTGAAATAATTTATTTTCAGAGATGTAATGCTCCAAATGGGCCTAATATATCCTCAATTATTGTTAAAACATATGCAAAATTAAAGAAGAGCTTCAGATTGGTTGTATAAGGATATACCTGATATTTCCTAATTTGAGGGGGGCTGAGCCTGGCCCCAAACCCCGGAAAATTGAAATCTTTAAGTGGTTTCCTGAGTAAGTCAAGCCAATACAATATCAATGTCTGATATGAACTGAGTTTCCTGTGAAAGTCTGAGCCAGATTGATGAAGTTTAAGTGGGGTTTTGGACTGATGTGCCATATGATCACCCCCTCGATACCTGCACTTCCAATACATGTATTTTGGACCAGTTATGTATTTCTTAAGGAATATTCTTGTGGAATCTCATTTAGTGGCGCCAGCTCTAGCAAACAATATGGTTTTCAGCCTTAGATTTGTCTTACTTTGCCAAATTTAAGTATATCTTAATGCAGCCCCACAGAAGCGAATTTGAGGCCATCTGAAGCCAATATTGCCAAATTATAAGTACTGTTATATCAGATGTAATTTTAAAACCGGTTCAGTCAGATGTAGTATGTGCCACCTTATATTCTGGCCAAATTTCAGCATTATAGACCAACATTTGGTACTAGTTTGGTGTAATTTACATGTATTTTTGACCATTTTTACAGCAATATATGGGTGAAATAATTTATTTTCAGAGATGTAATGCTCCAAATGGGCCTAATATATCCTCAATTATTGTTAAAACATATGCAAAATTAAAGAAGAGCTTCAGATTGGTTGTATAAGGATATACCTGATATTTCCTAATTTGAGGGGGGCTGAGCCTGGCCCCAAACCCCGGAAAATTGAAATTTTTAATTGGTTTCCTGAGTAAGTCAAGCCAATACAATATCAATGTTTGATATGAACTGAGTTTCCTGTGAAAATCTGAGCCAGATTGATGAAGTTTAAGTGGGGTTTTGGACTGATGTGCCATATGATCACCCCCTCGATACCTGCACTTCCAATACATGTATTTTGGACCAGTTATGTATTTCTTAAGGAATATTCTTGTGGAATCTCATTTAGTGGCGCCAGCTCTAGCAAACAATATGGTTTTCAGCCTTAGATTTGTCTTACTTTGCCAAATTTAAGTATATCTTAATGCAGCCCCACAGAAGCGAATTTGGGTCCATCTGAAGCCGATATTGCCAAATTATAAGTACTGTTATATCAGATGTAATTTTAAAACCGGTTCAGTCAGATGTAATATGTGCCACCTTATATTCTGGCCAAATTTCAGCATTATAGACCAACATTTGGTACTGGTTTGGTGTAATTTACATGTATTTTTGACCATTTTTACAGCAATATATGGGTGAAATAATTTATTTTCAGAGATGTAATGCTCCAAATGGGCCTAATATATCCTCAATTATTGTTAAAACATATGCAAAATTAAAGAAGAGCTTCAGATTGGTTGTATAAGGATATACCTGATATTTCCTAATTTGAGGGGGGCTGAGCCTGGCCCCAAACCCCGGAAAATTGAAATTTTTAATTGGTTTCCTGAGTAAGTCAAGCCAATACAATATCAATGTCTGATATGAACTGAGTTTCCTGTGAAAATCTGAGCCAGATTGATGAAGTTTAAGTGGGGTTTTGGACTGATGTGCCATATGATCACCCCCTCGATACCTGCACTTCCAATACATGTATTTTGGACCAGTTATGTATTTCTTAAGGAATATTCTTGTGGAATCTCATTTAGTGGCGCCAGCTCTAGCAAACAATATGGTTTTCAACCTTAGATTTGTCTTACTTTGCCAAATTTAAGTATATCTTAATGCAGCCCCACAGAAGCGAATTTGGGGCCATCTGAAGCCGATATTGCCAAATTATAAGTACTGTTATATCAGATGTAATTTTAAAACCGGTTCAGTCAGATTTAGTATGTGCCACCTTATATTCTGGCCAAATTTCAGCATTATAGACCAACATTTGGTACTGGTTTGGTGTAATTTACATGTATTTTTGAACATTTTTACAGCAATATATGGGTGAAATAATTTATTTTCAGAGATGTAATGCTCCAAATGGGCCTAATATATCCTCAATTATTGTTAAAACATATGCAAAATTAAAGAAGAGCTTCAGATTGGTTGTATAAGGATATACCTGATATTTCCTAATTTGAGGGGGGCTGAGCCTGGCCCCAAACCCCGGAAAATTGAAATTTTTAATTGGTTTCCTGAGTAAGTCAAGCCAATACAATATCAATGTCTGATATGAACTGAGTTTCCTGTGAAAATCTGAGCCAGATTGATGAAGTTTAAGTGGGGTTTTGGACTGATGTGCCATATGATCACCCCCTCGATACCTGCACTTCCAATACATGTATTTTGGACCAGTTATGTATTTCTTAAGGAATATTCTTGTGGAATCTCATTTAGTGGCGCCAGCTCTAGCAAACAATATGGTTTTCAGCCTTAGATTTGTCTTACTTTGCCAGATTTAAGTATATCTTAATGCAGCCCCACAGAAGCGAATTTGGGGCCATCTGAAGCCGATATTGCCAAATTATAAGTACTGTTATATCAGATGTAATTTTAAAACCGGTTCAGTCAGATTTAGTATGTGCCACCTTATATTCTGGCCAAATTTCAGCATTATAGACCAACATTTGGTACTGGTTTGGTGTAATTTACATGTATTTTTGACCATTTTTACAGCAATATATGGGTGAAATAATTTATTTTCAGAGATGTAATGCTCCAAATGGGCCTAATATATCCTCAATTATTGTTAAAACATATGCAAAATTAAAGAAGAGCTTCAGATTGGTTGTATAAGGATATACCTGATATTTTCTAATTTGAGAGGGGCTGAGCCTGGCCCCAAACCCCGGAAAATTGAAATTTTTAATTGGTTTCCTGAGTAAGTCAAGCCAATACAATATCAATGTCTGATATGAACTGAGTTTCCTGTGAAAATCTGAGCCAGATTGATGAAGTTTAAGTGGGGTTTTGGACTGATGTGCCATATGATCACCCCCTCGATACCTGCACTTCCAATACATGTATTTTGGACCAGTTATGTATTTCTTAAGGAATATTCTTGTGGAATCTCATTTAGTGGCGCCAGCTCTAGCAAACAATATGGTTTTCAACCTTAGATTTGTCTTACTTTGCCAGATTTAAGTATATCTTAATGCAGCCCCACAGAAGCGAATTTGGGGCCATCTGAAGCCAATATTGCCAAATTATAAGTACTGTTATATCAGATGTAATTTTAAAACCGGTTCAGTCAGATGTAGTATGTGCCACCTTATATTCTGGCCAAATTTCAGCATTATCGACCAACATTTGGTACTAGTTTGGTGTAATTTACATGTATTTTTGACCATTTTTACAGCAATATATGGGTGAAATAATTTTTTTTCAGAGATGTAATGCTCCAAATGGGCCTAATATATCCTCAATTATTGTTAAAACATATGCAAAATTAAAGAAGAGCTTCAGATTGGTTGTATAAGGATATACCTGATATTTTCTAATTTGAGAGGGGCTGAGCCTGGCCCCAAACCCCGGAAAATTGAAATTTTTAATTGGTTTCCTGAGTAAGTCAAGCCAATACAATATCAATGTCTGATATGAACTGAGTTTCCTGTGAAAATCTGAGCCAGATTGATGAAGTTTAAGTGGGGTTTTGGACTGATGTGCCATATGATCACCCCCTCGATACCTGCACTTCCAATACATGTATTTTGGACCAGTTATGTATTTCTTAAGGAATATTCTTGTGGAATCTCATTTAGTGGCGCCAGCTCTAGCAAACAATATGGTTTTCAACCTTAGATTTGTCTTACTTTGCCAAATTTAAGTATATCTTAATGCAGCCCCACAGAAGCGAATTTGGGGCCATCTGAAGCCAATATTGCCAAATTATAAGTACTGTTATATCAGATGTAATTTTAAAACCGGTTCAGTCAGATTTAGTATGTGCCACCTTATATTCTGGCCAAATTTCAGCATTATAGACCAACATTTGGTACTAGTTTGGTGTAATTTACATGTATTTTTGACCATTTTTACAGCAATATATGGGTGAAATAATTTATTTTCAGAGATGTAATGCTCCAAATGGGCCTAATACATCCTCAATTATTCTTAAAACATATGCAAAATTAAAGAAGAGCTTCAGATTGGTTGTATAAGGATATACCTGATATTTCCTAATTTGAGGGGGGCTGAGCCTGGCCCCAAACCCCGGAAAATTGAAATTTTAATTGGTTTCCTGAGTAAGTCAAGCCAATACAATATCACTGTCTGATATGAACTGAGTTTCCTGTGAAAATCTGAGCCAGATTGATGAAGTTTAAGTGGGGTTTTGGACTGATGTGCCATATGATCACCCCCTCGATACCTGCACTTCCAATACATGTATTTTGGACCAGTTATGTATTTCTTAAGGAATATTCTTGTGGAATCTCATTTAGTGGCGCCAGCTCTAGCAAACAATATGGTTTTCAGCCTTAGATTTGTCTTACTTTGTCAAATTTAAGTATATCTTAATGCAGCCCCACAGAAGCGAATTTGGGGCCATCTGAAGCCAATATTGCCAAATTATAAGTACTGTTATATCAGATGTAATTTTAAAACCGGTTCAGTCAGATTTAGTATGTGCCACCTTATATTCTGGCCAAATTTCAGCATTATAGACCAACATTTGGTACTGGTTTGGTGTAATTTACATGTATTTTTGACCATTTTTACAGCAATATATGGGTGAAATAATTTATTTTCAGAGATGTAATGCTCCAAATGGGCCTAATACATCCTCAATTATTCTTAAAACATATGCAAAATTAAAGAAGAGCTTCAGATTGGTTGTATAAGGATATACCTGATATTTCCTAATTTGAGGGGGGCTGAGCCTGGCCCCAAACCCCGGAAAATTGAAATTTTAATTGGTTTCCTGAGTAAGTCAAGCCAATACAATATCACTGTCTGATATGAACTGAGTTTCCTGTGAAAATCTGAGCCAGATTGATGAAGTTTAAGTGGGGTTTTGGACTGATGTGCCATATAATCACCCCCTCGATACCTGCACTTCCAATACATGTATTTTGGACCAGTTATGTATTTCTTAAGGAATATTCTTGTGGAATCTCATTTAGTGGCGCCAGCTCTAGCAAACAATATGGTTTTCAGCCTTAGATTTGTCTTACTTTGTCAAATTTAAGTATATCTTAATGCAGCCCCACAGAAGCGAATTTGGGGCCATCTGAAGCCAATATTGCCAAATTATAAGTACTGTTATATCAGATGTAATTTTAAAACCGGTTCAGTCAGATGTAGTATGTGCCACCTTATATTCTGGCCAAATTTCAGCATTATAGACCAACATTTGGTACTGGTTTGGTGTAATTTACATGTATTTTTGACCATTTTTACAGCAATATATGGGTGAAATAATTTATTTTCAGAGATGTAATGCTCCAAATGGGCCTAATATATCCTCAATTATTGTTAAAACATATGCAAAATTAAAGAAGAGCTTCAGATTGGTTGTATAAGGATATACCTGATATTTCCTAATTTGAGGGGGCTAAGCCTGGCCCCAAACCCCGGAAAATTGAATTTTTTAATTGGTTTCCTGAGTAAGTCAAGCCAATACAATATCAATGTCTGATATGAACTGAGTTTCCTGTGAAAATCTGAGCCAGATTGATGAAGTTTAAGTGGGGTTTTGGACTGATGTGCCATATGATCACCCCCTCGATACCTGCACTTCCAATACATGTATTTTGGACCAGTTATGTATTTCTTAAGGAATATTCTTGTGGAATCTCATTTAGTGGCGCCAGCTCTAGCAAACAATATGGTTTTCAACCTTAGATTTGTCTTACTTTGCCAAATTTAAGTATATCTTAATGCAGCCCCACAGAAGCGAATTTGGGGCCATCTGAAGCCAATATTGCCAAATTATAAGTACTGTTATATCAGATGTAATTTTAAAACCGGTTCAGTCAGATGTAATATGTGCCACCTTATATTCTGGCCAAATTTCAGCATTATAGACCAACATTTGGTACTGGTTTGGTGTAATTTACATGTATTTTTGACCATTTTTACAGCAATATATGGGTGAAATAATTTATTTTCAGAGATGTAATGCTCCAAATGGGCCTAATATATCCTCAATTATTGTTAAAACATATGCAAAATTAAAGAAGAGCTTCAGATTGGTTGTATAAGGATATACCTGATATTTCCTAATTTGAGGGGGGCTGAGCCTGGCCCCAAACCCCGGAAAATTGAAATTTTTAATTGGTTTCCTGAGTAAGTCAAGCCAATACAATATCAATGTCTGATATGAACTGAGTTTCCTGTGAAAATCTGAGCCAGATTGATGAAGTTTAAGTGGGGTTTTGGACTGATGTGCCATATGATCACCCCCTCGATACCTGCACTTCCAATACATGTATTTTGGACCAGTTATGTATTTCTTAAGGAATATTCTTGTGGAATCTCATTTAGTGGCGCCAGCTCTAGCAAACAATATGGTTTTCAACCTTAGATTTGTCTTACTTTGCCAAATTTAAGTATATCTTAATGCAGCCCCACAGAAGCGAATTTGGGGCCATCTGAAGCCGATATTGCCAAATTATAAGTACTGTTATATCAGATGTAATTTTAAAACCGGTTCAGTCAGATTTAGTATGTGCCACCTTATATTCTGGCCAAATTTCAGCATTATAGACCAACATTTGGTACTGGTTTGGTGTAATTTACATGTATTTTTGAACATTTTTACAGCAATATATGGGTGAAATAATTTATTTTCAGAGATGTAATGCTCCAAATGGGCCTAATATATCCTCAATTATTGTTAAAACATATGCAAAATTAAAGAAGAGCTTCAGATTGGTTGTATAAGGATATACCTGATATTTCCTAATTTGAGGGGGGCTGAGCCTGGCCCCAAACCCCGGAAAATTGAAATTTTTAATTGGTTTCCTGAGTAAGTCAAGCCAATACAATATCAATGTCTGATATGAACTGAGTTTCCTGTGAAAATCTGAGCCAGATTGATGAAGTTTAAGTGGGGTTTTGGACTGATGTGCCATATGATCACCCCCTCGATACCTGCACTTCCAATACATGTATTTTGGACCAGTTATGTATTTCTTAAGGAATATTCTTGTGGAATCTCATTTAGTGGCGCCAGCTCTAGCAAACAATATGGTTTTCAGCCTTAGATTTGTCTTACTTTGCCAGATTTAAGTATATCTTAATGCAGCCCCACAGAAGCGAATTTGGGGCCATCTGAAGCCGATATTGCCAAATTATAAGTACTGTTATATCAGATGTAATTTTAAAACCGGTTCAGTCAGATTTAGTATGTACCACCTTATATTCTGGCCAAATTTCAGCATTATAGACCAACATTTGGTACTGGTTTGGTGTAATTTACATGTATTTTTGACCATTTTTACAGCAATATATGGGTGAAATAATTTATTTTCAGAGATGTAATGCTCCAAATGGGCCTAATATATCCTCAATTATTGTTAAAACATATGCAAAATTAAAGAAGAGCTTCAGATTGGTTGTATAAGGATATACCTGATATTTTCTAATTTGAGAGGGGCTGAGCCTGGCCCCAAACCCCGGAAAATTGAAATTTTTAATTGGTTTCCTGAGTAAGTCAAGCCAATACAATATCAATGTCTGATATGAACTGAGTTTCCTGTGAAAATCTGAGCCAGATTGATGAAGTTTAAGTGGGGTTGTGGACTGATGTGCCATATGATCACCCCCTCGATACCTGCACTTCCAATACATGTATTTTGGACCAGTTATGTATTTCTTAAGGAATATTCTTGTGGAATCTCATTTAGTGGCGCCAGCTCTAGCAAACAATATGGTTTTCAACCTTAGATTTGTCTTACTTTGCCAAATTTAAGTATATCTTAATGCAGCCCCACAGAAGCGAATTTGGGGCCATCTGAAGCCAATATTGCCAAATTATAAGTACTGTTATATCAGATGTAATTTTAAAACCGGTTCAGTCAGATTTAGTATGTGCCACCTTATATTCTGGCCAAATGTCAGCATTATAGACCAACATTTGGTACTGATTTGGTGTAATTTACATGTATTTTTGACCATTTTTACAGCAATATATGGGTGAAATAATTTATTTTCAGAGAAGTAATGCTCCAAATGGGCCTAATATATCCTCAATTATTGTTAAAACATATGCAAAATTAAAGAAGAGCTTCAGATTGGTTGTATAAGGATATACCTGATATTTCCTAATTTGAGGGGGGCTGAGCCTGGCCCCAAACCCCAGAAAATTGAAATTTTTAATTGGTTTCCTGAGTAAGTCAAGCCAATACAATATCAATGTCTGATATGAACTGAGTTTCCTGTGAAAATCTGAGCCAGATTGATGAAGTTTAAGTGGGGTTTTGGACTGATGTGCCATATGATCACCCCCTCGATACCTGCACTTCCAATACATGTATTTTGGACCAGTTATGTATTTCTTAAGGAATATTCTTGTGGAATCTCATTTAGTGGCGCCAGCTCTAGCAAACAATATGGTTTTCAGCCTTAGATTTGTCTTACTTTGCCAGATTTAAGTATATCTTAATGCAGCCCCACAGAAGCGAATTTGGGGCCATCTGAAGCCAATATTGCCAAATTATAAGTACTGTTATATCAGATGTAATTTTAAAACCGGTTCAGTCAGATTTAGTATGTGCCACCTTATATTCTGGCCAAATTTCAGCATTATAGACCAACATTTGGTACTGGTTTGGTGTAATTTACATGTATTTTTGACCATTTTTACAGCAATATATGGGTGAAATAATTTATTTTCAGAGATGTAATGCTCCAAATGGGCCTAATATATCCTCAATTATTGTTAAAACATATGCAAAATTAAAGAAGAGCTTCAGATTGGTTGTATAAGGATATACCTGATATTTCCTAATTTGAGGGGGGCTGAGCCTGGCCCCAAACCCCGGAAAATTGAAATTTTTAATTGGTTTCCTGAGTAAGTCAAGCCAATACAATATCAATGTCTGATATGAACTGAGTTTCCTGTGAAAATCTGAGCCAGATTGATGAAGTTTAAGTGGGGTTTTGGACTGATGTGCCATATGATCACCCCCTCGATACCTGCACTTCCAATACATGTATTTTGGACCAGTTATGTATTTCTTAAGGAATATTCTTGTGGAATCTCATTTAGTGGCGCCAGCTCTAGCAAACAATATGGTTTTCAACCTTAGATTTGTCTTACTTTGCCAGATTTAAGTATATCTTAATGCAGCCCCACAGAAGCGAATTTGGGGCCATCTGAAGCCAATATTGCCAAATTATAAGTACTGTTATATCAGATGTAATTTTAAAACCGGTTCAGTCAGATGTAGTATGTGCCACCTTATATTCTGGCCAAATTTCAGCATTATAGACCAACATTTGGTACTAGTTTGGTGTAATTTACATGTATTTTTGACCATTTTTACAGCAATATATGGGTGAAATAATTTTTTTTCAGAGATGTAATGCTCCAAATGGGCCTAATATATCCTCAATTATTGTTAAAACATATGCAAAATTAAAGAAGAGCTTCAGATTGGTTGTATAAGGATATACCTGATATTTTCTAATTTGAGAGGGGCTGAGCCTGGCCCCAAACCCCGGAAAATTGAAATTTTTAATTGGTTTCCTGAGTAAGTCAAGCCAATACAATATCAATGTCTGATATGAACTGAGTTTCCTGTGAAAATCTGAGCCAGATTGATGAAGTTTAAGTGGGGTTTTGGACTGATGTGCCATATGATCACCCCCTCGATACCTGCACTTCCAATACATGTATTTTGGACCAGTTATGTATTTCTTAAGGAATATTCTTGTGGAATCTCATTTAGTGGCGCCAGCTCTAGCAAACAATATGGTTTTCAACCTTAGATTTGTCTTACTTTGCCAAATTTAAGTATATCTTAATGCAGCCCCACAGAAGCGAATTTGGGGCCATCTGAAGCCAATATTGCCAAATTATAAGTACTGTTATATCAGATGTAATTTTAAAACCGGTTCAGTCAGATTTAGTATGTGCCACCTTATATTCTGGCCAAATTTCAGCATTATAGACCAACATTTGGTACTGGTTTGGTGTAATTTACATGTATTTTTGACCATTTTTACAGCAATATATGGGTGAAATAATTTATTGTCAGAGAAGTAATGCTCCAAATGGGCCTAATATATCCTCAATTATTGTTAAAACATATGCAAAATTAAAGAAGAGCTTCAGATTGGTTGTATAAGGATATACCTGATATTTCCTAATTTGAGGGGGGCTGAGCCTGGCCCCAAACCCCAGAAAATTGAAATTTTTAATTTGTTTCCTGAGTAAGTCAAGCCAATACAATATCAATGTCTGATATGAACTGAGTTTCCTGTGAAAATCTGAGCCAGATTGATGAAGTTTAAGTGGGGTTTTGGACTGATGTGCCATATGATCACCCCCTCGATACCTGCACTTCCAATACATGTATTTTGGACCAGTTATGTATTTCTTAAGGAATATTCTTGTGGAATCTCATTTAGTGGCGCCAGCTCTAGCAAACAATATGGTTTTCAGCCTTAGATTTGTCTTACTTTGCCAGATTTAAGTATATCTTAATGCAGCCCCACAGAAGCGAATTTGGGGCCATCTGAAGCCAATATTGCCAAATTATAAGTACTGTTATATCAGATGTAATTTTAAAACCGGTTCAGTCAGATTTAGTATGTGCCACCTTATATTCTGGCCAAATTTCAGCATTATAGACCAACATTTGGTACTGGTTTGGTGTAATTTACATGTATTTTTGACCATTTTTACAGCAATATATGGGTGAAATAATTTATTTTCAGAGATGTAATGCTCCAAATGGGCCTAATATATCCTCAATTATTGTTAAAACATATGCAAAATTAAAGAAGAGCTTCAGATTGGTTGTATAAGGATATACCTGATATTTTCTAATTTGAGAGGGGCTGAGCCTGGCCCCAAACCCCGGAAAATTGAAATTTTTAATTGGTTTCCTGAGTAAGTCAAGCCAATACAATATCAATGTCTGATATGAACTGAGTTTCCTGTGAAAATCTGAGCCAGATTGATGAAGTTTAAGTGGGGTTTTGGACTGATGTGCCATATGATCACCCCCTCGATACCTGCACTTCCAATACATGTATTTTGGACCAGTTATGTATTTCTTAAGGAATATTCTTGTGGAATCTCATTTAGTGGCGCCAGCTCTAGCAAACAATATGGTTTTCAACCTTAGATTTGTCTTACTTTGCCAAATTTAAGTATATCTTAATGCAGCCCCACAGAAGCGAATTTGCGGCCATCTAAAGCCAATATTGCCAAATTATAAGTACTGTTATATCAGATGTAATTTTAAAACCGGTTCAGTCAGATTTAGTATGTGCCACCTTATATTCTGGCCAAATTTCAGCATTATAGACCAACATTTGGTACTGGTTTGGTGTAATTTACATGTATTTTTGACCATTTTTACAGCAATATATGGGTGAAATAATTTATTTTCAGAGAAGCTATGCTCCAAATGGCCCTAATATATCCTCAATTATTGTTAAAACATATGCAAAATTAAAGAAGAGCTTCAGATTGGTTGTATAAGGATATACCTGATTTTTCCTAATTTGAGGGGGGCTGAGCCTGGCCCCAAACCCCAGAAAATTGAAATTTTTAATTGGTTTCCTGAGTAAGTCAAGCCAATACAATATCAATGTCTGATATGAACTGAGTTTCCTGTGAAAATCTGAGCCAGATTGATGAAGTTTAAGTGGGGTTTTGGACTGATGTGCCATATGATCACCCCCTCGATACCTGCACTTCCAATACATGTATTTTGGACCAGTTATGTATTTCTTAAGGAATATTCTTGTGGAATCTCATTTAGTGGCGCCAGCTCTAGCAAACAATATGGTTTTCAGCCTTAGATTTGTCTTACTTTGCCAGATTTAAGTATATCTTAACGCAGCCCCACAGAAGCGAATTTGGGGCCATCTGAAGCCAATATTGCCAAATTATAAGTACTGTTATATCAGATGTAATTTTAAAACCGGTTCAGTCAGATGTAGTATGTGCCACCTTATATTCTGGCCAAATTTCAGCATTATAGACCAACATTTGGTACTGGTTTGGTGTAATTTACATGTATTTTTGACCATTTTTACAGCAATATATGGGTGAAATAATTTATTTTCAGAGATGTAATGCTCCAAATGGGCCTAATATATCCTCAATTATTGTTAAAACATATGCAAAATTAAAGAAGAGCTTCAGATTGGTTGTATAAGGATATACCTGATATTTCCTAATTTGAGGGGGGCTGAGCCTGGCCCCAAATCCCGGAAAATTGAAATTTTTAATTAGTTTCCTGAGTAAGTCAAGCCAATACAATATCAATGTCTGATATGAACTGAGTTTCCTGTGAAAATCTGAGCCAGATTGATGAAGTTTAAGTGGGGTTTTGGACTGATGTGCCATATGATCACCCCCTCGATACCTGCACTTCCAATACATGTATTTTGGACCAGTTATGTATTTCTTAAGGAATATTCTTGTGGAATCTCATTTAGTGGCGCCAGCTCTAGCAAACAATATGGTTTTCAGCCTTAGATTTGTCTTACTTTGCCAGATTTAAGTATATCTTAATGCAGCCCCACAGAAGCGAATTTGGGGCCATCTGAAGCCAATATTGCCAAATTATAAGTACTGTTATATCAGATGTAATTTTAAAACCGGTTCAGTCAGATGTAGTATGTGCCACCTTATATTCTGGCCAAATTTCAGCATTATAGACCAACATTTGGTACTGGTTTGGTGTAATTTACATGTATTTTTGACCATTTTTACAGCAATATATGGGTGAAATAATTTATTTTCAGAGATGTAATGCTCCAAATGGGCCTAATATATCCTCAATTATTGTTAAAACATATGCAAAATTAAAGAAGAGCTTCAGATTGGTTGTATAAGGATATACCTGATATTTCCTAATTTGAGGGGGGCTGAGCCTGGCCCCAAATCCCGGAAAATTGAAATTTTTAATTGGTTTCCTGAGTAAGTCAAGCCAATACAATATCAATGTCTGATATGAACTGAGTTTCCTGTGAAAATCTGAGCCAGATTGATGAAGTTTAAGTGGGGTTTTGGACTGATGTGCCATATGATCACCCCCTCGATACCTGCACTTCCAATACATGTATTTTGGACCAGTTATGTATTTCTTAAGGAATATTCTTGTGGAATCTCATTTAGTGGCGCCAGCTCTAGCAAACAATATGGTTTTCAACCTTAGATTTGTCTTACTTTGCCAAATTTAAGTATATCTTAATGCAGCCCCACAGAAGCGAATTTGGGGCCATCTGAAGCCAATATTGCCAAATTATAAGTACTGTTATATCAGATGTAATTTTAAAACCGGTTCAGTCAGATTTAGTATGTGCCACCTTATATTCTGGCCAAATTTCAGCATTATAGACCAACATTTGGTACTGGTTTGGTGTAATTTACATGTATTTTTGACCATTTTTACAGCAATATATGGGTGAAATAATTTATTGTCAGAGATGTAATGCTCCAAATGGGCCCAATATATCCTCAATTATTGTTAAAACATATGCAAAATTAAAGAAGAGCTTCAGATTGGTTGTATAAGGATATACCTGATATTTCCTAATTTGAGGGGGGCTGAGCCTGGCCCCAAACCCCGGAAAATTGAAATTTTAATTGGTTTCCTGAGTAAGTCAAGCCAATACAATATCAATGTCTGATATGAACTGAGTTTCCTGTGAAAATCTGAGCCAGACTGATGAAGTTTAAGTGGGGTTTTGGACTGATGTGCCATATGATCACCCCCTCGATACCTGCACTTCCAATACATGTATTTTAGACCAGTTATGTATTTCTTAAGGAATATTCTTGTGGAATCTCATTTAGTGGCGCCAGCTCTAGCAAACAATATGGTTTTCAGCCTTAGATTTGCCTTACTTTGCCAGATTTCAGTATATCTTAATGCAGCCCCACAGAAGCGAATTTGGGGCCATCTGAAGCCAATATTGCCAAATTATAAGTACTGTTATATCAGATGTAATTTTAAAACCGGTTCAGTCAGATTTAGTATGTGCCACCTTATATTCTGGCCAAATTTCAGCATTATAGACCAACATTTGGTACTGGTTTGGTGTAATTTACATGTATTTTTGACCATTTTTACAGCAATATATGGGTGAAATAATTTATTTTCAGAGATGTAATGCTCCAAATGGGCCTAATATATCCTCAATTATTGTTAAAACATATGCAAAATTAAAGAAGAGCTTCAGATTGGTTGTATAAGGATATACCTGATATTTCCTAATTTGAGGGGGGCTGAGCCTGGCCCCAAACCCCGGAAAATTGAAATTTTTCATTGGTTTCCTGAGTAAGTCAAGCCAATACAATATCAATGTCTGATATGAACTGAGTTTCCTGTGAAAATCTGAGCCAGATTGATGAAGTTTAAGTGGGGTTTTGGACTGATGTGCCATATGATCACACCCTCGATACCTGCACTTCCAATACATGTATTTTGGACCAGTTATGTATTTCTTAAGGAATATTCTTGTGGAATCTCATTTAGTGGCGCCAGCTCTAGCAAACAATATGGTTTTCAACCTTAGATTTGTCTGACTTTGCCAAATTTAAGTATATCTTAATGCAGCCCCACAGAAGCGAATTTGGGGCCATCTGAAGCCAATATTGCCAAATTATAAGTACTGTTATATCAGATGTAATTTTAAAACCGGTTCAGTCAGATTTAGTATGTGCCACCTTATATTCTGGCCAAATTTCAACATTATAGACCAACATTTGGTACTGGTTTGGTGTAATTTACATGTATTTTTGACCATTTTTACAGCAATATATGGGTGAAATAATTTATTGTCAGAGAAGTAATGCTCCAAATGGGCCTAATATATCCTCAATTATTGTTAAAACATATGCAAAATTAAAGAAGAGCTTCAGATTGGTTGTATAAGGATATACCTGATATTTCCTAATTTGAGGGGGGCTGAGCCTGGCCCCAAACCCCAGAAAATTGAAATTTTTAATTGGTTTCCTGAGTAAGTCAAGCCAATACAATATCAATGTCTGATATGAACTGAGTTTCCTGTGAAAATCTGAGCCAGATTGATGAAGTTTAAGTGGGGTTTTGGACTGATGTGCCATATGATCACCCCCTCGATACCTGCACTTCCAATACATGTATTTTGGACCAGTTATGTATTTCTTAAGGAATATTCTTGTGGAATCTCATTTAGTGGCGCCAGCTCTAGCAAACAATATGGTTTTCAGCCTTAGATTTGTCTTACTTTGCCAGATTTAAGTATATCTTAATGCAGCCCCACAGAAGCGAATTTGGGGCCATCTGAAGCCAATATTGCCAAATTATAAGTACTGTTATATCAGATGTAATTTTAAAACCGGTTCAGTCAGATTTAGTATGTGCCACCTTATATTCTGGCCAAATTTCAGCATTATAGACCAACATTTGGTACTGGTTTGGTGTAATTTACATGTATTTTTGACCATTTTTACAGCAATATATGGGTGAAATAATTTTTTTTCAGAGATGTAATGCTCCAAATGGGCCTAATATATCCTCAATTATTGTTAAAACATATGCAAAATTAAAGAAGAGCTTCAGATTGGTTGTATAAGGATATACCTGATATTTCCTAATTTGAGGGGGGCTGAGCCTGGCCCCAAACCCCGGAAAATTGAAATTTTTAATTGGTTTCCTGAGTAAGTCAAGCCAATACAATATCAATGTCTGATATGAACTGAGTTTCCTGTGAAAATCTGAGCCAGATTGATGAAGTTTAAGTGGGGTTTTGGACTGATGTGCCATATGATCACCCCCTCGATACCTGCACTTCCAATACATGTATTTTGGACCAGTTATGTATTTCTTAAGGAATATTCTTGTGGAATCTCATTTAGTGGCGCCAGCTCTAGCAAACAATATGGTTTTCAACCTTAGATTTGTCTTACTTTGCCAGATTTAAGTATATCTTAATGCAGCCCCACAGAAGCGAATTTGGGGCCATCTGAAGCCAATATTGCCAAATTATAAGTACTGTTATATCAGGTGTAATTTTAAAACCGGTTCAGTCAGATGTAGTATGTGCCACCTTATATTCTGGCCAAATTTCAGCATTATAGACCAACATTTGGTACTAGTTTGGTGTAATTTACATGTATTTTTGACCATTTTTACAGCAATATATGGGTGAAATAATTTATTGTCAGAGAAGTAATGCTCCAAATGGGCCTAATATATCCTCAATTATTGTTAAAACATATGCAAAATTAAAGAAGAGCTTCAGATTGGTTGTATAAGGATATACCTGATATTTCCTAATTTGAGGGGGGCTGAGCCTGGCCCCAAACCCCAGAAAATTGAAATTTTTAATTGGTTTCCTGAGTAAGTCAAGCCAATACAATATCAATGTCTGATATGAACTGAGTTTTCTGTGAAAATCTGAGCCAGATTGATGAAGTTTAAGTGGGGTTTTGGACTGATGTGCCATATGATCACCCCCTCGATACCTGCACTTCCAATACATGTATTTTGGACCAGTTATGTATTTCTTAAGGAATATTCTTGTGGAATCTCATTTAGTGGCGCCAGCTCTAGCAAACAATATGGTTTTCAGCCTTAGATTTGTCTTACTTTGCCAGATTTAAGTATATCTTAATGCAGCCCCACAGAAGCGAATTTGGGGCCATCTGAAGCCAATATTGCCAAATTATAAGTACTGTTATATCAGATGTAATTTTAAAACCGGTTCAGTCAGATTTAGTATGTGCCACCTTATATTCTGGCCAAATTTCAGCATTATAGACCAACATTTGGTACTGGTTTGGTGTAATTTACATGTATTTTTGACCATTTTTAAGGCAATATATGGGTGAAATAATTTATTGTCAGAGGTGTAATGCTCCAAATGGGCCTAATATATCCTCAATTATTGTTAAAACATATGCAAAATTAAAGAAGAGCTTCAGATTGGTTGTATAAGGATATACCTGATATTTCCTAATTTGAGGGGGGCTGAGCCTGGCCCCAAACCCCAGAAAATTGAAATTTTTAATTGGTTTCCTGAGTAAGTCAAGCCAATACAGTATCAATGTCTGATATGAACTGAGTTTCCTGTGAAAATCTGAGCCAGATTGATGAAGTTTAAGTGGGGTTTTGGACTGATGTGCCATATGATCACCCCCTCGATACCTGCACTTCCAATACATGTATTTTGGACCAGTTATGTATTTCTTAAGGAATATTCTTGTGGAATCTCATTTAGTTGCACCAGCTCTAGCAAACAATATGGTTTTCAGCCTTAGATTTGTCTTACTTTGCCAGATTTAAGTATATCTTAATGCAGCCCCACAGAAGCGAATTTGGGGCCATCTGAAGCCAATATTGCCAAATTATAAGTACTGTTATATCAGATGTAATTTTAAAACCGGTTCAGTCAGATTTAGTATGTGCCACCTTATATTCTGGCCAAATTTCAGCATTATAGACCAACATTTGGTACTGGTTTGGTGTAATTTACATGTATTTTTGACCATTTTTACAGCAATATATGGGTGAAATAATTTATTTTCAGAGATGTAATGCTCCAAATGGGCCTAATATATCCTCAATTATTGTTAAAACATATGCAAAATTAAAGAAGAGCTTCAGATTGGTTGTATAAGGATATACCTGATATTTTCTAATTTGAGAGGGGCTGAGCCTGGCCCCAAACCCCGGAAAATTGAAATTTTTAATTGGTTTCCTGAGTAAGTCAAGCCAATACAATATCAATGTCTGATATGAACTGAGTTTCCTGTGAAAATCTGAGCCAGATTGATGAAGTTTAAGTGGGGTTTTGGACTGATGTGCCATATGATCACCCCCTCGATACCTGCACTTCCAATACATGTATTTTGGACCAGTTATGTATTTCTTAAGGAATATTCTTGTGGAATCTCATTTAGTGGCGCCAGCTCTAGCAAACAATATGGTTTTCAACCTTAGATTTGTCTTACTTTGCCAAATTTAAGTATATCTTAATGCAGCCCCACAGAAGCGAATTTGGGGCCATCTGAAGCCAATATTGCCAAATTATAAGTACTGTTATATCAGATGTAATTTTAAAACCGGTTCAGTCAGATTTAGTATGTGCCACCTTATATTCTGGCCAAATTTCAGCATTATAGACCAACATTTGGTACTGGTTTGGTGTAATTTACATGTAGTTTTGACCATTTTTACAGCAATATATGGGTGAAATAATTTATTGTCAGAGAAGTAATGCTCCAAATGGGCCTAATATATCCTCAATTATTGTTAAAACATATGCAAAATTAAAAAAGAGCTTCAGATTGGTTGTATAAGGATATACCTGATATTTCCTAATTTGAGGGGGGCTCAGCCTGGCCCCAAACCCCAGAAAATTGAAATTTTCATTGGTTTCCTGAGTAAGTCAAGCCAATACAATATCAATGTCTGATATGAACTGAGTTTCCTGTGAAAATCTGAGCCAGATTGATGAAGTTTAAGTGGGGTTTTGGACTGATGTGCCATATGATCACCCCCTCGATACCTGCACTTCCAATACATGTATTTTGGACCAGTTATGTATTTCTTAAGGAATATTCTTGTGGAATCTCATTTAGTGGCGCCAGCTCTAGCAAACAATATGGTTTTCAGCCTTAGATTTGTCTTACTTTGCCAGATTTAAGTATATCTTAATGCAGCCCCATAGAAGCGAATTTGGGGCCATCTGAAGCCAATATTGCCAAATTATAAGTACTGTTATATCAGATGTAATTTTAAAACCGGTTCAGTCAGATTTAGTATGTGCCACCTTATATTCTGGCCAAATTTCAGCATTATAGACCAACATTTGGTACTGGTTTGGTGTAATTTACATGTATTTTTGACCATTTTTACAGCAATATATGGGTGAAATAATTTATTGTCAGAGATGTAATGCTCCAAATGGGCCCAATATATCCTCAATTATTGTTAAAACATATGCAAAATTAAAGAAGAGCTTCAGATTGGTTGTATAAGGATATACCTGATATTTCCTAATTTGAGGGGGGCTGAGCCTGGCCCCAAACCCCGGAAAATTGAAATTTTTCATTGGTTTCCTGAGTAGGTCAAGCCAATACAATATCAATGTCTGATATGAACTGAGTTTCCTGTGAAAATCTGAGCCAGATTGATGAAGTTTAAGTGGGGTTTTGGACTGATGTGCCATATGATCACCCCCTCGATACCTGCACTTCCAATACATGTATTTTGGACCAGTTATGTATTTCTTAAGGAATATTCTTGTGGAATCTCATTTAGTTGCACCAGCTCTAGCAAACAATATGGTTTTCAGCCTTAGATTTGTCTTACTTTGCCAGATCTAAGTATATCTTAATGCAGCCCCACAGAAGCGAATTTGGGGCCATCTGAAGCCAATATTGCCAAATTATAAGTACTGTTATATCAGATGTAATTTTAAAACCGGTTCAGTCAGATGTAGTATGTGCCACCTTATATTCTGGCCAAATTTCAGCATTATAGACCAACATTTGGTACTGGTTTGGTGTAATTTACATGTATTTTTGACCATTTTTACAGCAATATATGGGTGAAATAATTTATTTTCAGAGATGTAATGCTCCAAATGGGCCTAATATATCCTCAATTATTGTTAAAACATATGCAAAATTAAAGAAGAGCTTCAGATTGGTTGTATAAGGATATACCTGATATTTCCTAATTTGAGGGGGGCTGAGCCTGGCCCCAAATCCCGGAAAATTGAAATTTTTAATTGGTTTCCTGAGTAAGTCAAGCCAATACAATATCAATGTCTGATATGAACTGAGTTTCCTGTGAAAATCTGACCCAGATTGATGAAGTTTAAGTGGGGTTTTGGACTGATGTGCCATATGATCACCCCCTCGATACCTGCACTTCCAATACATGTATTTTGGACCAGTTATGTATTTCTTAAGGAATATTCTTGTGGAATCTCATTTAGTGGCGCCAGCTCTAGCAAACAATATGGTTTTCAACCTTAGATTTGTCTTACTTTGCCAAATTTAAGTATATCTTAATGCAGCCCCACAGAAGCGAATTTGGGGCCATCTGAAGCCAATATTGCCAAATTATAAGTACTGTTATATCAGATGTAATTTTAAAACCGGTTCAGTCAGATTTAGTATGTGCCACCTTATATTCTGGCCAAATTTCAGCATTATAGACCAACATTTGGTACTGGTTTGGTGTAATTTACATGTATTTTTGACCATTTTTACAGCAATATATGGGTGAAATAATTTATTGTCAGAGATGTAATGCTCCAAATGGGCCCAATATATCCTCAATTATTGTTAAAACATATGCAAAATTAAAGAAGAGCTTCAGATTGGTTGTATAAGGATATACCTGATATTTCCTAATTTGAGGGGGGCTGAGCCTGGCCCCAAACCCCGGAAAATTGAAATTTTTCATTGGTTTCCTGAGTAAGTCAAGCCAATACAATATCAATGTCTGATATGAACTGAGTTTCCTGTGAAAATCTGAGCCAGATTGATGAAGTTTAAGTGGGGTTTTGGACTGATGTGCCATATGATCACCCCCTCGATACCTGCACTTCCAATACATGTATTTTGGACCAGTTATGTATTTCTTAAGGAATATTCTTGTGGAATCTCATTTAGTGGCCCCAGCTCTAGCAAACAGTATGGTTTTCAGCCTTAGATTTGTCTTACTTTGCCAGATTTAAGTATATCTTAATGCAGCCCCACAGAAGCGAATTTGGGGCCATCTGAAGCCAATATTGCCAAATTATAAGTACTGTTATATCAGATGTAATTTTAAAACCGGTTCAGTCAGATGTAGTATGTGCCACCTTATATTCTGGCCAAATTTCAGCATTATAGACCAACATTTGGTACTGGTTTGGTGTAATTTACATGTATTTTTGACCATTTTTACAGCAATATATGGGTGAAATAATTTATTGTCAGAGGTGTAATGCTCCAAATGGGCCTAATATATCCTCAATTATTGTTAAAACATATGCAAAATTAAAGAAGAGCTTCAGATTGGTTGTATAAGGATATACCTGATATTTCCTAATTTGAGGGGGGCTGAGCCTAGCCCCAAACCCCAGAAAATTGAAATTTTTAATTGGTTTCCTGAGTAAGTCAAGCCAATACAGTATCAATGTCTGATATGAACTGAGTTTCCTGTGAAAATCTGAGCCAGATTGATGAAGTTTAAGTGGGGTTTTGGACTGATGTGCCATATGATCACCCCCTCGATACCTGCACTTCCAATACATGTATTTTGGACCAGTTATGTATTTCTTAAGGAATATTCTTATGGAATCTCATTTAGTTGCACCAGCTCTAGCAAACAATATGGTTTTCAGCCTTAGATTTGTCTTACTTTGCCAGATTTAAGTATATCTTAATGCAGCCCCACAGAAGCGAATTTGAGGCCATCTGAAGCCAATATTGCCAAATTATAAGTACTGTTATATCAGATGTAATTTTAAAACCAGTTCAGTCAGATTTAGTATGTGCCACCTTATATTCTGGCCAAATTTCAGCATTATAGACCAACATTTGGTACTGGTTTGGTGTAATTTACATGTATTTTTGACCATTTTTACAGCAATATATGGGTGAAATAATTTATTTTCAGAGATGTAATGCTCCAAATGGGCCTAATATATCCTCAAATATTGTTAAAACATATGCAAAATTAAAGAAGAGCTTCAGATTGGTTGTATAAGGATATACCTGATATTTCCTAATTTGAGGGCGGCTGAGCCTGGCCCCAAACCCCGGAAAATTGAAATTTTTCATTGGTTTCCTGAGTAAGTCAAGCCAATACAATATCAATGTCTGATATGAACTGAGTTTCCTGTGAAAATCTGAGCCAGATTGATGAAGTTTAAGTGGGGTTTTGGACTGATGTGCCATATGATCACCCCCTCGATACCTGCACTTCCAATACATGTATTTTGGACCAGTTATGTATTTCTTAAGGAATATTCTTGTGGAATCTCATTTAGTGGCGCCAGCTCTAGCAAACAGTATGGTTTTCAGCCTTAGATTTGTCTTACTTTGCCAGATTTAAGTATATCTTAATGCAGCCCCACAGAAGCGAATTTGGGGCCATCTGAAGCCAATATTGCCAAATTATAAGTACTGTTATATCAGATGTAATTTTAAAACCGGTTCAGTCAGATGTAGTATGTGCCACCTTATATTCTGGCCAAATTTCAGCATTATAGACCAACATTTGGTACTGGTTTGGTGTAATTTACATGTATTTTTGACCATTTTTACAGCAATATATGGGTGAAATAATTTATTTTCAGAGATGTAATGCTCCAAATGGGCCTAATATATCCTCAATTATTGTTAAAACATATGCAAAATTAAAGAAGAGCTTCAGATTGGTTGTATAAGGATATACCTGATATTTCCTAATTTGAGGGGGGCTGAGCCTGGCCCCAAATCCCGGAAAATTGAAATTTTTAATTGGTTTCCTGAGTAAGTCAAGCCAATACAATATCAATGTCTGATATGAACTGAGTTTCCTGTGAAAATCTGACCCAGATTGATGAAGTTTAAGTGGGGTTTTGGACTGATGTGCCAAATGATCACCCCCTCGATACCTGCACTTCCAATACATGTATTTTGGACCAGTTATGTATTTCTTAAGGAATATTCTTGTGGAATCTCATTTAGTGGCGCCAGCTCTAGCAAACAATATGGTTTTCAACCTTAGATTTGTCTTACTTTGCCAAATTTAAGTATATCTTAATGCAGCCCCACAGAAGCGAATTTGGGGCCATCTGAAGCCAATATTGCCAAATTATAAGTACTGTTATATCAGATGTAATTTTAAAACCGGTTCAGTCAGATTTAGTATGTGCCACCTTATATTCTGGCCAAATTTCAGCATTATAGACCAACATTTTGTACTGGTTTGGTGTAATTTACATGTATTTTTGACCATTTTTACAGCAATATATGGGTGAAATAATTTATTTTCAGAGATGTAATGCTCCAAATGAGCCTAATATATCCTCAATTATTGTTAAAACATATGCAAAATTAAAGAAGAGCTTCAGATTGGTTGTATAAGGATATACCTGATATTTCCTAATTTGAGGGGGGCTGAGCCTGGCCCCAAACCCCGGAAAATTGAAATTTTTCATTGGTTTCCTGAGTAAGTCAAGCCAATACAATATCAATGTCTGGTATGAACTGAGTTTCCTGTGAAAATCTGAGCCAGATTGATGAAGTTTAAGTGGGGTTTTGGACTGATGTGCCATATGATCACCCCCTCGATACCTGCACTTCCAATACATGTATTTTGGACCAGTTATGTATTTCTTAAGGAATATTCTTGTGGAATCTCATTTAGTTGCACCAGCTGTAGCAAACAATATGGTTTTCAGCCTTAGATTTGTCTTACTTTGCCAGATTTAAGTATATCTTAATGCAGCCCCACAGAAGCGAATTTGAGGCCATCTGAAGCCAATATTGCCAAATTATAAGTACTGTTATATCAGATGTAATTTTAAAACCGGTTCAGTCAGATTTAGTATGTGCCACCTTATATTCTGGCCAAATTTCAGCATTATAGACCAACATTTCGTACTGGTTTGGTGTAATTTACATGTATTTTTGACCATTTTTACAGCAATATATGGGTGAAATAATTTATTTTCAGAGATGTAATGCTCCAAATGGGCCTAATATATCCTCAAATATTGTTAAAACATATGCAAAATTAAAGAAGAGCTTCAGATTGGTTGTATAAGGATATACCTGATATTTCTTAATTTGAGGGCGGCTGAGCCTGGCCCCAAACCCCGGAAAATTGAAATTTTTCATTGGTTTCCTGAGTAAGTCAAGCCAATACAATATCAATGTCTGATATGAACTGAGTTTCCTGTGAAAATCTGAGCCAGATTGATGAAGTTTAAGTGGGGTTTTGGACTGATGTGCCATATGATCACCCCCTCGATACCTGCACTTCCAATACATGTATTTTGGACCAGTTATGTATTTCTTAAGGAATATTCTTGTGGAATCTCATTTAGTGGCGCCAGCTCTAGCAAACAGTATGGTTTTCAGCCTTAGATTTGTCTTACTTTGCCAGATTTAAGTATATCTTAATGCAGCCCCACAGAAGCGAATTTGGGGCCATCTGAAGCCAATATTGCCAATTTATAAGTACTGTTATATCAGATGTAATTTTAAAACCGGTTCAGTCAGATGTAGTATGTGCCACCTTATATTCTGGCCAAATTTCAGCATTATAGACCAACATTTGGTACTGGTTTGGTGTAATTTACATGTATTTTTGACCATTTTTACAGCAATATATGGGTGAAATAATTTATTTTCAGAGATGTAATGCTCCAAATGGGCCTAATATATCCTCAATTATTGTTAAAACATATGCAAAATTAAAGAAGAGCTTCAGATTGGTTGTATAAGGATATACCTGATATTTCCTAATTTGAGGGGGGCTGAGCCTGGCCCCAAATCCCGGAAAATTGAAATTTTTAATTGGTTTCCTGAGTAAGTCAAGCCAATACAATATCAATGTCTGATATGAACTGAGTTTCCTGTGAAAATCTGACCCAGATTGATGAAGTTTAAGTGGGGTTTTGGACTGATGTGCCATATGATCACCCCCTCGATACCTGCACTTCCAATACATGTATTTTGGACCAGTTATGTATTTCTTAAGGAATATTCTTGTGGAATCTCATTTAGTGGCGCCAGCTCTAGCAAACAATATGGTTTTCAACCTTAGATTTGTCTTACTTTGCCAAATTTAAGTATATCTTAATGCAGCCCCACAGAAGCGAATTTGGGGCCATCTGAAGCCAATATTGCCAAATTATAAGTACTGTTATATCAGATGTAATTTTAAAACCGGTTCAGTCAGATTTAGTATGTGCCACCTTATATTCTGGCCAAATTTCAGCATTATAGACCAACATTTGGTACTGGTTTGGTGTAATTTACATGTATTTTTGACCATTTTTACAGCAATATATGGGTGAAATAATTTATTGTCAGAGATGTAATGCTCCAAATGGGCCCAATATATCCTCAATTATTGTTAAAACATATGCAAAATTAAAGAAGAGCTTCAGATTGGTTGTATAAGGATATACCTGATATTTCCTAATTTGAGGGGGGCTGAGCCTGGCCCCAAACCCCGGAAAATTGAAATTTTTAATTGGTTTCCTGAGTAAGTCAAGCCAATACAATATCAATGTCTGATATGAACTGAGTTTCCTGTGAAAATCTGAGCCAGATTGATGAAGTTTAAGTGGGGTTTTGGACTGATGTGCCATATGATCACCCCCTCGATACCTGCACTTCCAATACATGTATTTTGGACCAGTTATGTATTTCTTAAGGAATATTCTTGTGGAATCTCATTTAGTGGCGCCAGCTCTAGCAAACAATATGGTTTTCAGCCTTAGATTTGCCTTACTTTGCCAGATTTCAGTATATCTTAATGCAGCCCCACAGAAGCGAATTTGGGGCCATCTGAAGCCAATATTGCCAAATTATAAGTACTGTTATATCAGATGTAATTTTAAAACCGGTTCAGTCAGATTTAGTATGTGCCACCTTATATTCTGGCCAAATTTCAGCATTATAGACCAACATTTGGTACTGGTTTGGTGTAATTTACATGTATTTTTGACCATTTTTACAGCAATATATGGGTGAAATAATTTATTTTCAGAGATGTAATGCTCCAAATGGGCCTAATATATCCTCAATTATTGTTAAAACATATGCAAAATTAAAGAAGAGCTTCAGATTGGTTGTATAAGGATATACCTGATATTTCCTAATTTGAGGGGGGCTGAGCCTGGCCCCAAACCCCGGAAAATTGAAATTTTTCATTGGTTTCCTGAGTAAGTCAAGCCAATACAATATCAATGTCTGGTATGAACTGAGTTTCCTGTGAAAATCTGAGCCAGATTGATGAAGTTTAAGTGGGGTTTTGGACTGATGTGCCATATGATCACCCCCTCGATACCTGCACTTCCAATACATGTATTTTGGACCAGTTATGTATTTCTTAAGGAATATTCTTGTGGAATCTCATTTAGTGGCGCCAGCTCTAGCAAACAATATGGTTTTCAGCCTTAGATTTGTCTTACTTTGCCAGATTTAAGTATATCTTAATGCAGCCCCACAGAAGCGAATTTGGGGCCATCTGACGCCAATATTGCCAAATTATAAGTACTGTTATATCGGATGTAATTTTAAAACCGGTTCAGTCAGATGTAGTATGTGCCACCTTATATTCTGGCCAAATTTCAGCATTATAGACCAACATTTGGTACTGGTTTGGTGTAATTTACATGTATTTTTGACCATTTTTACAGCAATATATGGGTGAAATAATTTATTTTCAGAGATGTAATGCTCCAAATGGGCCTAATATATCCTCAATTATTGTTAAAACATATGCAAAATTAAAGAAGAGCTTCAGATTGGTTGTATAAGGATATACCTGATATTTCCTAATTTGAGGGGGGCTGAGCCTGGCCCCAAATCCCGGAAAATTGAAATTTTTAATTGGTTTCCTGAGTAAGTCAAGCCAATACAATATCAATGTCTGATATGAACTGAATTTCCTGTGAAAATCTGAGCCAGATTGATGAAGTTTAAGTGGGGTTTTGGACTGATGTGCCATATGATCACCCCCTCGATACCTGCACTTCCAATACATGTATTTTGGACCAGTTATGTATTTCTTAAGGAATATTCTTGTGGAATCTCATTTAGTGGCGCCAGCTCTAGCAAACAATATGGTTTTCAGCCTTAGATTTGTCTTACTTTGCCAGATTTAAGTATATCTTAATGCAGCCCCACAGAAGCGAATTTGGGGCCATCTGAAGCCAATATTGCCAAATTATAAGTACTGTTATATCAGATGTAATTTTAAAACCGGTTCAGTCAGATGTAGTATGTGCCACCTTATATTCTGGCCAAATTTCAGCATTATAGACCAACATTTGGTACTGGTTTGGTGTAATTTACATGTATTTTTGACCATTTTTACAGCAATATATGGGTGAAATAATTTATTTTCAGAGATGTAATGCTCCAAATGGGCCTAATATATCCTCAATTATTGTTAAAACATATGCAAAATTAAAGAAGAGCTTCAGATTGGTTGTATAAGGATATACCTGATATTTCCTAATTTGAGGGGGGCTGAGCCTGGCCCCCAATCCCGGAAAATTGAAATTTTTAATTGGTTTCCTGAGTAAGTCAAGCCAATACAATATCAATGTCTGATATGAACTGAGTTTCCTGTGAAAATCTGACCCAGATTGATGAAGTTTAAGTGGGGTTTTGGACTGATGTGCCATATGATCACCCCCTCGATACCTGCACTTCCAATACATGTATTTTGGACCAGTTATGTATTTCTTAAGGAATATTCTTGTGGAATCTCATTTAGTGGCGCCAGCTCTAGCAAACAATATGGTTTTCAGCCTTAGATTTGTCTTACTTTGCCAGATTTAAGTATATCTTAATGCAGCCCCACAGAAGCGAATTTGGGGCCATCTGAAGCCAATATTGCCAAATTATAAGTACTGTTATATCAGATGTAATTTTAAAACCGGTTCAGTCAGATTTAGTATGTGCCACCTTATATTCTGGCCAAATTTCAGCATTATAGACCAACATTTGGTACTGGTTTGGTGTAATTTACATGTATTTTTGACCATTTTTACAGCAATATATGGGTGAAATCATTTATTGTCAGAAATGTAATGCTCCAAATGGGCCCAATATATCCTCAATTATTGTTAAAACATATGCAAAATTAAAGAAGAGCTTCAGATTGGTTGTATAAGGATATACCTGATATTTCCTAATTTGAGGGGGGCTGAGCCTGGCCCCAAACCCCGGAAAATTGAAATTTTAATTGGTTTCCTGAGTAAGTCAAGCCAATACAATATCAATGTCTGATATGAACTGAGTTTCCTGTGAAAATCTGAGCCAGACTGATGAAGTTTAAGTGGGGTTTTGGACTGATGTGCCATATGATCACCCCCTCGATACCTGCACTTCCAATACATGTATTTTGGACCAGTTATGTATTTCTTAAGGAATATTCTTGTGGAATCTCATTTAGTGGCGCCAGCTCTAGCAAACAATATGGTTTTCAGCCTTATGTGGGTGTTCCACCACACGACTAAGGCTCCCGATTAAGGGTTTTTGAGGGTCGGTTTGAAATATTTGCTTAGTCCCAGACCTTCTGTAAGGGTCGGTTGTGGTCGGTTGGGGCCGTGTGAGAAATCAAACATGTTTGATATTTCACACGACCCCAACCGATTATTTTTTCCCGCCATAAACAAAATGTCCAGTCCCAGGCGTCCTCAGGCCTCCTCAGATCAAATTTACACAGTCCTATGTGGTCCCAGGCCGCCTGCGACCCTTAGTCGCCGACCCTTAGTCCCAGACCCTCTATTCTTAGTCCCAGGCCTCCTGCGACCCTTAGTCCCATTGCAAAACAAAAATCGGCTATCTCGGTCTGGGGACGCCTGGGGACGCCTCAGGACACCTTGTGGGGTCGGGACTTAATCCTGGGTTAGTCGGCTCTTAGTCCCAGGAGGCCTGAGGCGTCCTGGGACCCAGTCGGTTTGTCTACGACAGGATCGTGGTTCAAACCGACCACAAAAATGGCTTAGTCGGTTCTTAGTCCCAGACCAGTTAGGGACTGTCTGGGGCCTCCTGGGGCGTCCTGAGGCCGATCTGTAGTTAATCCCAGACCTTCATACCGATTCTGTCTTCCACCCCATTGGTCAATTTTTTTTCCATTTTTTCCAAGACTACCCACGATTAAGGGTCGCCGACAGGATCGGGGCTTAATCCTTTGGTGGAACAAGGGCATTAGATTTGCCTTACTTTGCCAGATTTCAGTATATCTTAATGCAGCCCCACAGAAGCGAATTTGGGGCCATCTGAAGCCAATATTGCCAAATTATAAGTACTGTTATATCAGATGTAATTTTAAAACCGGTTCAGTCAGATTTAGTATGTGCCACCTTATATTCTGGCCAAATTTCAGCATTATAGACCAACATTTGGTACTGGTTTGGTGTAATTTACATGTATTTTTGACCATTTTTACAGCAATATATGGGTGAAATAATTTATTTTCAGAGATGTAATGCTCCAAATGGGCCTAATATATCCTCAATTATTGTTAAAACATATGCAAAATTAAAGAAGAGCTTCAGATTGGTTGTATAAGGATATACCTGATATTTCCTAATTTGAGGGGGGCTGAGCCTGGCCCCAAACCCCGGAAAATTGAAATTTTTCATTGGTTTCCTGAGTAAGTCAAGCCAATACAATATCAATGTCTGATATGAACTGAGTTTCCTGTGAAAATCTGAGCCAGATTGATGAAGTTTAAGTGGGGTTTTGGACTGATGTGCCATATGATCACCCCCTCGATACCTGCACTTCCAATACATGTATTTTGGACCAGTTATGTATTTCTTAAGGAATGTTCTTGTGGAATCTCATTTAGTGGCGCCAGTTCTAGCAAACAATATGGTTTTCAGCCTTAGATTTGTCTTACTTTGCCAGATTTAAGTATATCTTAATGCAGCCCCACAGAAGCGAATTTGGGGCCATCTGAAGCCAATATTGCCAAATTATAAGTACTGTTATATCAGATGTAATTTTAAAACCGGTTCAGTCAGATGTAGTATGTGCCACCTTATATTCTGGCCAAATTTCAGCATTATAGACCAACATTTGGTACTGGTTTGGTGTAATTTACATGTATTTTTGACCATTTTTACAGCAATATATGGGTGAAATAATTTATTTTCAGAGATGTAATGCTCCAAATGGGCCTAATATATCCTCAATTATTGTTAAAACATATGCAAAATTAAAGAAGAGCTTCAGATTGGTTGTATAAGGATATACCTGATATTTCCTAATTTGAGGGGGGCTGAGCCTGGCCCCAAATCCCGGAAAATTGAAATTTTTAATTGGTTTCCTGAGTAAGTCAAGCCAATACAATATCAATGTCTGATATGAACTGAGTTTCCTGTGAAAATCTGACCCAGATTGATGAAGTTTAAGTGGGGTTTTGGACTGATGTGCCATATGATCACCCCCTCGATACCTGCACTTCCAATACATGTATTTTGGACCAGTTATGTATTTCTTAAGGAATATTCTTGTGGAATCTCATTTAGTGGCGCCAGCTCTAGCAAACAATATGGTTTTCAGCCTTAGATTTGTCTTACTTTGCCAGATTTAAGTATATCTTAATGCAGCCCCACAGAAGCGAATTTGGGGCCATCTGAAGCCAATATTGCCAAATTATAAGTACTGTTATATCAGATGTAATTTTAAAACCGGTTCAGTCAGATTTAGTATGTGCCACCTTATATTCTGGCCAAATTTCAGCATTATAGACCAACATTTGGTACTGGTTTGGTGTAATTTACATGTATTTTTGACCATTTTTACAGCAATATATGGGTGAAATAATTTATTTTCAGAGATGTAATGCTCCAAATGGGCCTAATATATCCTCAATTATTGTTAAAACATATGCAAAATTAAAGAAGAGCTTCAGATTGGTTGTATAAGGATATACCTGATATTTCCTAATTTGAGGGGGGCTGAGCCTGGCCCCAAACCCCGGAAAATTGAAATTTTTAATTGGTTTCCTGAGTAAGTCAAGCCAATACAATATCAATGTCTGATATGAACTGAGTTTCCTGTGAAAATCTGACCCAGATTGATGAAGTTTAAGTGGGGTTTTGGACTGATGTGCCATATGATCACCCCCTCGATACCTGCACTTCCAATACATGTATTTTGGACCAGTTATGTATTTCTTAAGGAATATTCTTGTGGAATCTCATTTAGTGGCGCCAGCTCTAGCAAACAATATGGTTTTCAACCTTAGATTTGTCTTACTTTGCCAAATTTAAGTATATCTTAATGCAGCCCCACAGAAGCGAATTTGGGGCCATCTGAAGCCAATATTGCCAAATTATAAGTACTGTTATATCAGATGTAATTTTAAAACCGGTTCAGTCAGATTTAGTATGTGCCACCTTATATTCTGGCCAAATTTCAGCATTATAGACCAACATTTGGTACTGGTTTGGTGTAATTTACATGTATTTTTGACCATTTTTACAGCAATATATGGGTGAAATAATTTATTGTCAGAGATGTAATGCTCCAAATGGGCCCAATATATCCTCAATTATTGTTAAAACATATGCAAAATTAAAGAAGAGCTTCAGATTGGTTGTATAAGGATATACCTGATATTTCCTAATTTGAGGGGGGCTGAGCCTGGCCCCAAACCCCGGAAAATTGAAATTTTTAATTGGTTTCCTGAGTAAGTCAAGCCAATACAATATCAATGTCTGATATGAACTGAGTTTCCTGTGAAAATCTGAGCCAAATTTAAGTATATCTTAATGCAGCCCCACAGAAGCGAATTTGGGGCCATCTGAAGCCAATATTGCCAAATTATAAGTACTGTTATATCAGATGTAATTTTAAAACCGGTTCAGTCAGATTTAGTATGTGCCACCTTATATTCTGGCCAAATTTCAGCATTATAGACCAACATTTGGTACTGGTTTGGTGTAATTTACATGTATTTTTGACCATTTTTACAGCAATATATGGGTGAAATAATTTATTGTCAGAGATGTAATGCTCCAAATGGGCCCAATATATCCTCAATTATTGTTAAAACATATGCAAAATTAAAGAATAGCTTCAGATTGGTTGTATAAGGATATACCTGATATTTCCTAATTTGAGGGGGGCTGAGCCTGGCCCCAAACCCCGGAAAATTGAAATTTTTAATTGGTTTCCTGAGTAAGTCAAGCCAATACAATATCAATGTCTGATATGAACTGAGGTTCCTGTGAAAATCTGAGCCAGATTGATGAAGTTTAAGTGGGGTTTTGGACTGATGTGCCATATGATCACCCCCTCGATACCTGCACTTCCAATACATGTATTTTGGACCAGTTATGTATTTCTTAAGGAATATTCTTGTGGAATCTCATTTAGTGGCGCCAGCTCTAGCAAACAATATGGTTTTCAGCCTTAGATTTGCCTTACTTTGCCAGATTTCAGTATATCTTAATGCAGCCCCACAGAAGCGAATTTGGGGCCATCTGAAGCCAATATTGCCAAATTATAAGTACTGTTATATCAGATGTAATTTTAAAACCGGTTCAGTCAGATTTAGTATGTGCCACCTTATATTCTGGCCAAATTTCAGCATTATAGACCAACATTTGGTACTGGTTTGGTGTAATTTACATGTATTTTTGACCATTTTTACAGCAATATATGGGTGAAATAATTTATTTTCAGAGATGTAATGCTCCAAATGGGCCTAATATATCCTCAATTATTGTTAAAACATATGCAAAATTAAAGAAGAGCTTCAGATTGGTTGTATAAGGATATACCTGATATTTCCTAATTTGAGGGGGGCTGAGCCTGGCCCCAAACCCCGGAAAATTGAAATTTTTCATTGGTTTCCTGAGTAAGTCAAGCCAATACAATATCAATGTCTGATATGAACTGAGTTTCCTGTGAAAATCTGAGCCAGATTGATGAAGTTTAAGTGGGGTTTTGGACTGATGTGCCATATGATCACCCCCTCGATACCTGCACTTCCAATACATGTATTTTGGACCAGTTATGTATTTCTTAAGGAATATTCTTGTGGAATCTCATTTAGTGGCGCCAGCTCTAGCAAACAATATGGTTTTCAGCCTTAGATTTGTCTTATTTTGCCAGATTTAAGTATATCTTAATGCAGCCCCACAGAAGCGAATTTGGGGCCATCTGAAGCCAATATTGCCAAATTATAAGTACTGTTATATCAGATGTAATTTTAAAACCGGTTCAGTCAGATGTAGTATGTGCCACCTTATATTCTGGCCAAATTTCAGCATTATAGACCAACATTTGGTACTGGTTTGGTGTAATTTACATGTATTTTTGACCATTTTTACAGCAATATATGGGTGAAATAATTTATTTTCAGAGATGTAATGCTCCAAATGGGCCCAATATATCCTCAATTATTGTTAAAACATATGCAAAATTAAAGAAGAGCTTCAGATTGGTTGTATAAGGATATACCTGATATTTCCTAATTTGAGGGGGGCTGAGCCTGGCCCCAAACCCCGGAAAATTGAAATTTTTAATTGGTTTCCTGAGTAAGTCAAGCCAATACAATATCAATGTCTGATATGAACTGAGTTTCCTGTGAAAATCTGAGCCAGATTGATGAAGTTTAAGTGGGGTTTTGGACTGATGTGCCATATGATCACCCCCTCGATACCTGCACTTCCAATACATGTATTTTGGACCAGTTATGTATTTCTTAAGGAATATTCTTGTGGAATCTCATTTAGTGGCGCCAGCTCTAGCAAACAATATGGTTTTCAGCCTTAGATTTGCCTTACTTTGCCAGATTTCAGTATATCTTAATGCAGCCCCACAGAAGCGAATTTGGGGCCATCTGAAGCCAATATTGCCAAATTATAAGTACTGTTATATCAGATGTAATTTTAAAACCGGTTCAGTCAGATTTAGTATGTGCCACCTTATATTCTGGCCAAATTTCAGCATTATAGACCAACATTTGGTACTGGTTTGGTGTAATTTACATGTATTTTTGACCATTTTTACAGCAATATATGGGTGAAATAATTTATTTTCAGAGATGTAATGCTCCAAATGGGCCTAATATATCCTCAATTATTGTTAAAACATATGCAAAATTAAAGAAGAGCTTCAGATTGGTTGTATAAGGATATACCTGATATTTCCTAATTTGAGGGGGGCTGAGCCTGGCCCCAAACCCCGGAAAATTGAAATTTTTCATTGGTTTCCTGAGTAAGTCAAGCCAATACAATATCAATGTCTGATATGAACTGAGTTTCCTGTGAAAATCTGAGCCAGATTGATGAAGTTTAAGTGGGGTTTTGGACTGATATGCCATATGATCACCCCCTCGATACCTGCACTTCCAATACATGTATTTTGGACCAGTTATGTATTTCTTAAGGAATATTCTTGTGGAATCTCATTTAGTGGCGCCAGCTCTAGCAAACAATATGGTTTTCAGCCTTAGATTTGTCTTACTTTGCCAGATTTAAGTATATCTTAATGCAGCCCCACAGAAGCGAATTTGGGGCCATCTGAAGCCAATATTGCCAAATTATAAGTACTGTTATATCAGATGTAATTTTAAAACCGGTTCAGTCAGATGTAGTATGTGCCACCTTATATTCTGGCCAAATTTCAGCATTATAGACCAACATTTGGTACTGGTTTGATGTAATTTACATGTATTTTTGACCATTTTTACAGCAATATATGGGTGAAATAATTTATTTTCAGAGATGTAATGCTTCAAATGGGCCTAATATATCCTCAATTATTGTTAAAACATATGCAAAATTAAAGAAGAGCTTCAGATTGGTTGTATAAGGATATACCTGATATTTTCTAATTTGAGGGGGGCTGAGCCTTGCCCCAAATCCCGGAAAATTGAAATTTTTAATTGGTTTCCTGAGTAAGTCAAGCCAATACAATATCAATGTCTGATATGAACTGAGTTTCCTGTGCAAATCTGAGCCAGATTGATGAAGTTTAAGTGGGGTTTTGGACTGATGTGCCATATGATCACCCCCTCGATACCTGCACTTCCAATACATGTATTTTGGACCAGTTATGTATTTCTTAAGGAATATTCTTGTGGAATCTCATTTAGTGGCGCCAGCTCTAGCAAACAATATGGTTTTCAACCTTAGATTTGTCTTACTTTGCCAGATTTAAGTATATCTTAATGCAGCCCCACAGAAGCGAATTTGGGACCATCTGAAGCCAATATTGCCAAATTATAAGTACTGTTATATCAGATGTAATTTTAAAACCGGTTCAGTCAGATTTAGTATGTGCCACCTTATATTCTGGCCAAATTTCAGCATTATAGACCAACATTTGGTACTGGTTTGGTGTAATTTACATGTATTTTTGACCATTTTTACAGCAATATATGGGTGAAATAATTTATTGTCAGAGATGTAATGCTCCAAATGGGCCTAATATATCCTCAATTATTGTTAAAACATATGCAAAATTAAAGAAGAGCTTCAGATTGGTTGTATAAGGATATACCTGATATTTCCTAATTTGAGGGGGGCTGAGCCTGGCCCCAAACCCCGGAAAATTGAAATTTTTAATTGGTTTCCTGAGTAAGTCAAGCCAATACAATATTAATGTCTGATATGAACTGAGTTTCCTGTGAAAATCTGAGCCAGATTGATGAAGTTTAAGTGGGATTTTGGACTGATGTGCCATATGATCACCCCCTCGATACCTGCACTTCCAATACATGTATTTTGGACCAGTTATGTATTTCTTAAGGAATATTCTTGTGGAATCTCATTTAGTGGCGCCAGCTCTAGCAAACAATATGGTTTTCAGCCTTAGATTTGTCTTACTTTGCCAGATTTAAGTATATCTTAATGCAGCCCCACAGAAGCGAATTTGGGGCCATCTGAAGCCAATATTGCCAAATTATAAGTACTGTTATATCAGATGTAATTTTAAAACCGGTTCAGTCAGATTTAGTATGTGCCACCTTATATTCTGGCCAAATTTCAGCATTATAGACCAACATTTGGTACTGGTTTGGTGTAATTTACATGTATTTTTGACCATTTTTACAGCAATATATGGGTGAAATAATTTATTGTCAGAGATGTAATGCTCCAAATGGGCCTAATATATCCTCAATTATTGTTAAAACATATGCAAAATTAAAGAAGAGCTTCAGATTGGTTGTATAAGGATATACCTGATATTTCCTAACTTGAGGGGGGCTGAGCCTGGCCCCAAACCCCGGAAAATTGAAATTTTTAATTGGTTTCCTGAGTAAGTCAAGCCAATACAATATCAATGTCTGATATGAACTGAGTTTCCTGTGAAAATCTGAGCCAGTTTGATGAAGTTTAAGTGGGGTTTTGGACTGATGTGCCATATGATCACCCCCTCGATACCTGCACTTCCAATACATGTATTTTGGACCAGTTATGTATTTCTTAAGGAATATTCTTGTGGAATCTCATTTAGTTGCGCCAGCTCTAGCAAACAATATGGTTTTCAGCCTTAGATTTGTCTTACTTTGCCAGATTTAAGTATATCTTAACGCAGCCCCACAGAAGCGAATTTGGGGCCATCTGAAGCCAATATTGCCAAATTATAAGTACTGTTATATCAGATGTAATTTTAAAACCGGTTCAGTGAGATTTAGTATGTGCCACCTTATATTCTGGCCAAATTTCAGCATTATAGACCAACATTTGGTACTGGTTTGGTGTAATTTACATGTATTTTTGACCATTTTTACAGCAATATATGGGTGAAATAATTTATTGTCAGAGATGTAATGCTCCAAATGGGCCTAATATATCCTCAATTATTGTTAAAACATATGCAAAATTAAAGAAGAGCTTCAGATTGGTTGTATAAGGATATACCTGATATTTCCTAATTTGAGGGGGGCTGAGCCTGGCCCCAAACCCCGGAAAATTGAAATTTTTAATTGGTTTCCTGAGTAAGTCAAGCCAATACAATATCAATGTCTGATATGAACTGAGTTTCCTGTGAAAATCTGAGCCAGATTGATGAAGTTTAAGTGGGGTTTTGGACTGATGTGCCATATGATCACCCCCTCGATACCTGCACTTCCAATACATGTATTTTGGACCAGTTATGTATTTCTTAAGGAATATTCTTGTGGAATCTCATTTAGTTGCGCCAGCTCTAGCAAACAATATGGTTTTCAGCCTTAGATTTGTCTTACTTTGCCAGATTTAAGTATATCTTAACGCAGCCCCACAGAAGCGAATTTGGGGCCATCTGAAGCCAATATTGCCAAATTATAAGTACTGTTATATCAGATGTAATTTTAAAACCGGTTCAGTCAGATTTAGTATGTGCCACCTTATATTCTGGCCAAATTTCAGCATTATAGACAAACATTTGGTACTGGTTTGGTGTAATTTACATGTATTTTTGACCATTTTTACAGCAATATATGGGTGAAATAATTTATTGTCAGAGATGTAATGCTCCAAATGGGCCCAATATATCCTCAATTATTGTTAAAACATATGCAAAATTAAAGAAGAGCTTCAGATTGGTTGTATAAGGATATACCTGATATTTCCTAATTTGAGGGGGGCTGAGCCTGGCCCCAAACCCCGGAAAATTGAAATTTTTAATTGGTTTCCTGAGTAAGTCAAGCCAATACAATATCAATGTCTGATATGAACTGAGTTTCCTGTGAAAATCTGAGCCAGATTGATGAAGTTTAAGTGGGGTTTTGGACTGATGTGCCATATGATCACCCCCTCGATACCTGCACTTCCAATACATGTATTTTGGACCAGTTATGTATTTCTTAAGGAATATTCTTGTGGAATCTCATTTAGTGGCGCCAGCTCTAGCAAACAATATGGTTTTCAGCCTTAGATTTGTCTTACTTTGCCAGATTTAAGTATATCTTAACGCAGCCCCACAGAAGCAAATTTGGGGCCATCTGACGCCAATATTGCCAAATTATAAGTACTGTTATATCAGATGTAATTTTAAACCGGTTCAGTCAGATGTAGTATGTGCCACCTTATATTCTGGCCAAATTTCAGCATTATAGACCAACATTTGGTACTGGTTTGGTGTAATTTACATGTATTTTTGACCATTTTTACAGCAATATATGGGTGAAATAATTTATTGTCAGAGATGTAATGCTCCAAATGGGCTTAATATATCCTCAATTATTGTTAAAACATATGCAAAATTAAAGAAGAGCTTCAGATTGGTTGTATAAGGATATACCTGATATTTCCTAATTTGAGGGGGGCTGAGCCTGGCCCCAAACCCCGGAAAATTGAAATTTTTAATTGGTTTCCTGAGTAAGTCAAGCCAATACAATATCAATGTTTGATATGAACTGAGTTTCCTGTGAAAATCTGAGCCAGATTGATGAAGTTTAAGTGGGGTTTTGGACTGATGTGCCATATGATCACCCCCTCGATACCTGCACTTCCAATACATGTATTTTGGACCAGTTATGTATTTCTTAAGGAATATTCTTGTGGAATCTCATTTAGTGGCGCCAGCTCTAGCAAACAATATGGTTTTCAGCCTTAGATTTGTCTTACTTTGCCAAATTTAAGTATATCTTAACGCAGCCCCACAGAAGCGAATTTGGGGCCATCTGAAGCCAATATTGCCAAATTATAAGTACTGTTATATCAGATGTAATTTTAAAACCGGTTCATTGAGATTTAGTATGTGCCACCTTATATTCTGGCCAAATTTCAGCATTATAGACCAACATTTGGTACTGGTTTGGTGTAATTTACATGTATTTTTGACCATTTTTACAGCAATATATGGGTGAAATAATTTATTGTCAGAGATGTAATGCTCCAAATGGGCCTAATATATCCTCAATTATTGTTAAAACATATGCAAAATTAAAGAAGAGCTTCAGATTGGTTGTATAAGGATATACCTGATATTTCCTAACTTGAGGGGGGCTGAGCCTGGCCCCAAACCCCGGAAAATTGAAATTTTTAATTGGTTTCCTGAGTAAGTCAAGCCAATACAATATCAATGTCTGATATGAACTGAGTTTCCTGTGAAAATCTGAGCCAGTTTGATGAAGTTTAAGTGGGGTTTTGGACTGATGTGCCATATGATCACCCCCTCGATACCTGCACTTCCAATACATGTATTTTGGACCAGTTATGTATTTCTTAAGGAATATTCTTGTGGAATCTCATTTAGTTGCGCCAGCTCTAGCAAACAATATGGTTTTCAGCCTTAGATTTGTCTTACTTTGCCAGATTTAAGTATATCTTAACGCAGCCCCACAGAAGCGAATTTGGGGCCATCTGAAGCCAATATTGCCAAATTATAAGTACTGTTATATCAGATGTAATTTTAAAACCGGTTCAATCAGATTTAGTATGTGCCACCTTATATTCTGGCCAAATTTCAGCATTATAGACCAACATTTGGTACTGGTTTGGTGTAATTTACATGTATTTTTGACCATTTTTACAGCAATATATGGGTGAAATAATTTATTGTCAGAGAAGTAATGCTCCAAATGGGCCTAATATATCCTCAATTATTGTTAAAACATCTGCAAAATTAAAGAAGAGCTTCAGATTGGTTGTATAAGGATATACCTGATATTTCCTAACTTGAGGGGGGCTGAGCCTGGCCCCAAACCCCGGAAAATTGAAATTTTTAATTGGTTTCCTGAGTAAGTCAAGCCAATACAATATCAATGTCTGATATGAACTGAGTTTCCTGTGAAAATCTGAGCCAGTTTGATGAAGTTTAAGTGGGGTTTTGGACTGATGTGCCATATGATCACCCCCTCGATACCTGCACTTCCAATACATGTATTTTGGACCAGTTATGTATTTCTTAAGGAATATTCTTGTGGAATCTCATTTAGTTGCGCCAGCTCTAGCAAACAATATGGTTTTCAGCCTTAGATTTGTCTTACTTTGCCAGATTTAAGTATATCTTAACGCAGCCCCACAGAAGCGAATTTGGGGCCATCTGAAGCCAATATTGCCAAATTATAAGTACTGTTATATCAGATGTAATTTTAAAACCGGTTCAGTCAGATTTAGTATGTGCCACCTTATATTCTGGCCAAATTTCAGCATTATAGACCAACATTTGGTACTGGTTTGGTGTAATTTACATGTATTTTTGACCATTTTTACAGCAATATATGGGTGAAATAATTTATTTTCAGAGATGTAATGCTCCAAATGGGCCTAATATATCCTCAATTATTGTTAAAACATATGCAAAATTAAAGAAGAGCTTCAGATTGGTTGTATAAGGATATACCTGATATTTCCTAATTTGAGGGGGGCTGAGCCTGGCCCCAAACCCCGGAAAATTGAAATTTTTAATTGGTTTCCTGAGTAAGTCAAGCCAATACAATATCAATGTCTGATATGAACTGAGTTTCCTGTGAAAATCTGAGCCAGATTGATGAAGTTTAAGTGGGGTTTTGGACTGATGTGCCATATGATCACCCCCTCGATACCTGCACTTCCAATACATGTATTTTGGAACAGTTATGTATTTCTTAAGGAATATTCTTGTGGAATCTCATTTAGTGGCGCCAGCTCTAGCAAACAATATGGTTTTCAGCCTTAGATTTGTCTTACTTTGCCAAATTTAAGTATATCTTAATGCAGCCCCACAGAAGCGAATTTGGGGCCATCTGAAGCCGATATTGCCAAATTATAAGTACTGTTATATCAGATGTAATTTTAAAACCGGTTCAGTCAGATGTAGTATGTGCCACCTTATATTCTGGCCAAATTTCAGCATTATAGACCAACATTTGGTACTGGTTTGGTGTAATTTACATGTATTTTTGACCATTTTTACAGCAATATATGGGTGAAATAATTTATTTTCAGAGATGTAATGCTCCAAATGGGCCTAATATATCCTCAATTATTGTTAAAACATATGCAAAATTAAAGAAGAGCTTCAGATTGGTTGTATAAGGATATACCTGATATTTCCTAATTTGAGGGGGGCTGAGCCTGGCCCCAAACCCCGGAAAATTGAAATTTTTAATTGGTTTCCTGAGTAAGTCAAGCCAATACAATATCAATGTCTGATATGAACTGAGTTTCCTGTGAAAATCTGAGCCAGATTGATGAAGTTTAAGTGGGGTTTTGGACTGATGTGCCATATGATCACCCCCTCGATACCTGCACTTCCAATACATGTATTTTGGACCAGTTATGTATTTCTTAAGGAATATTCTTTTGGAATCTCATTTAGTTGCGCCAGCTCTAGCAAACAATATGGTTTTCAGCCTTAGATTTGTCTTACTTTGCCAGATTTAAGTATATCTTAACGCAGCCCCACAGAAGCGAATTTGGGGCCATCTGAAGCCAATATTGCCAAATTATAAGTACTGTTATATCAGATGTAATTTTAAAACCGGTTCAGTCAGATTTAGTATGTGCCACCTTATATTCTGGCCAAATTTCAGCATTATAGACCAACATTTGGTACTGGTTTGGTGTAATTTACATGTATTTTTGACCATTTTTACAGCAATATATGGGTGAAATAATTTATTTTCAGAGATGTAATGCTCCAAATGGGCCTAATATATCCTCAATTATTGTTAAAACATATGCAAAATTAAAGAAGAGCTTCAGATTGGTTGTATAAGGATATACCTGATATTTCCTAATTTGAGGGGGGCTGAGCCTGGCCCCAAACCCCGGAAAATTGAAATTTTTAATTGGTTTCCTGAGTAAGTCAAGCCAATACAATATCAATGTCTGATATGAACTGAGTTTCCTGTGAAAATCTGAGCCAGATTGATGAAGTTTAAGTGGGGTTTTGGACTGATGTGCCATATGATCACCCCCTCGATACCTGCACTTCCAATACATGTATTTTGGACCAGTTATGTATTTCTTAAGGAATTTTCTTGTGGAATCTCATTTAGTGGCGCCAGCTCTAGCAAACAATATGGTTTTCAGCCTTAGATTTGTCTTACTTTGCCAGATTTAAGTATATCTTAACGTAGCCCCACAGAAGCAAATTTGGGGCCATCTGACGCCAATATTGCCAAATTATAAGTACTGTTATATCAGATGTAATTTTAAAACCGGTTCAGTCAGATTTAGTATGTGCCACCTTATATTCTGGCCAAATTTCAGCATTATAGACCAACATTTGGTACTGGTTTGGTGTAATTTACATGTATTTTTGACCATTTTTACAGCAATATATGGGTGAAATAATTTATTTTCAGAGATGTAATGCTCCAAATGGGCCTAATATATCCTCAATTATTGTTAAAACATATGCAAAATTAAAGAAGAGCTTCAGATTGGTTGTATAAGGATATACCTGGTATTTCCTAATTTGAGGGGGGCTGAGCCTGGCCCCAAACCCCGGAAAATTGAAATTTTTAATTGGTTTCCTGAGTAAGTCAATCCAATACAATATCAATGTTTGATATGAACTGAGTTTCCTGTGAAAATCTGAGCCAGATTGATGAAGTTTAAGTGGGGTTTTGGACTGATGTGCCATATGATCACCCCCTCGATACCTGCACTTCCAATACATGTATTTTGGACCAGTTATGTATTTCTTAAGGAATATTCTTGTGGAATCTCATTTAGTGGCGCCAGCTCTAGCAAACAATATGGTTTTCAACCTTAGATTTGTCTTACTTTGCCAAATTTAAGTATATCTTAACGCAGCCCCACAGAAGCGAATTTGGGGCCATCTGAAGCCAATATTGCCAAATTATAAGTACTGTTATATCAGATGTAATTTTAAAACCGGTTCAGTCAGATTTAGTATGTGCCACCTTATATTCTGGCCAAATTTCAGCATTATAGACCAACATTTGGTACTGGTTTGGTGTAATTTACATGTATTTTTGACCATTTTTACAGCAATATATGGGTGAAATAATTTATTGTCAGAGAAGTAATGCTCCAAATGGGCCTAATATATCCTCAATTATTGTTAAAACATATGCAAAATTAAAGAAGAGCTTCAGATTGGTTGTATAAGGATATACCTGATATTTCCTAACTTGAGGGGGGCTGAGCCTGGCCCCAAACCCCGGAAAATTGAAATTTTTAATTGGTTTCCTGAGTAAGTCAAGCCAATACAATATCAATGTCTGATATGAACTGAGTTTCCTGTGAAAATCTGAGCCAGTTTGATGAAGTTTAAGTGGGGTTTTGGACTGATGTGCCATATGATCACCCCCTCGATACCTGCACTTCCAATACATGTATTTTGGACCAGTTATGTATTTCTTAAGGAATATTCTTGTGGAATCTCATTTAGTTGCGCCAGCTCTAGCAAACAATATGGTTTTCAGCCTTAGATTTGTCTTACTTTGCCAGATTTAAGTATATCTTAACGCAGCCCCACAGAAGCGAATTTGGGGCCATCTGAAGCCAATATTGCCAAATTATAAGTACTGTTATATCAGATGTAATTTTAAAACCGGTTCAGTCAGATTTAGTATGTGCCACCTTATATTCTGGCCAAATTTCAGCATTATAGACCAACATTTGGTACTGGTTTGGTGTAATTTACATGTATTTTTGACCATTTTTACAGCAATATATGGGTGAAATAATTTATTTTCAGAGATGTAATGCTCCAAATGGGCCTAATATATCCTCAATTATTGTTAAAACATATGCAAAATTAAAGAAGAGCTTCAGATTGGTTGTATAAGGATATACCTGATATTTCCTAATTTGAGGGGGGCTGAGCCTGGCCCCAAACCCCGAAAAATTGAAATTTTTAATTGGTTTCCTGAGTAAGTCAAGCCAATACAATATCAATGTCTGATATGAACTGAGTTTCCTGTGAAAATCTGAGCCAGATTGATGAAGTTTAAGTGGGGTTTTGGACTGATGTGCCATATGATCACCCCCTCGATACCTGCACTTCCAATACATGTATTTTGGACCAGTTATGTATTTCTTAAGGAATATTCTTGTGGAATCTCATTTAGTGGCGCCAGCTCTAGCAAACAATATGGTTTTCAGCCTTAGATTTGTCTTACTTTGCCAGATTTAAGTATATCTTAACGTAGCCCCACAGAAGCAAATTTGGGGCCATCTGACGCCAATATTGCCAAATTATAAGTACTGTTATATCAGATGTAATTTTAAAACCGGTTCAGTCAGATTTAGTATGTGCCACCTTATATTCTGGCCAAATTTCAGCATTATAGACCAACATTTGGTACTGGTTTGGTGTAATTTACATGTATTTTTGACCATTTTTACAGCAATATATGGGTGAAATAATTTATTTTCAGAGATGTAATGCTCCAAATGGGCCTAATATATCCTCAATTATTGTTAAAACATATGCAAAATTAAAGAAGAGCTTCAGATTGGTTGTATAAGGATATACCTGGTATTTCCTAATTTGAGGGGGGCTGAGCCTGGCCCCAAACCCCGGAAAATTGAAATTTTTAATTGGTTTCCTGAGTAAGTCAATCCAATACAATATCAATGTTTGATATGAACTGAGTTTCCTGTGAAAATCTGAGCCAGATTGATGAAGTTTAAGTGGGGTTTTGGACTGATGTGCCATATGATCACCCCCTCGATACCTGCACTTCCAATACATGTATTTTGGACCAGTTATGTATTTCTTAAGGAATATTCTTGTGGAATCTCATTTAGTGGCGCCAGCTCTAGCAAACAATATGGTTTTCAACCTTAGATTTGTCTTACTTTGCCAAATTTAAGTATATCTTAACGCAGCCCCACAGAAGCGAATTTGGGGCCATCTGAAGCCAATATTGCCAAATTATAAGTACTGTTATATCAGATGTAATTTTAAAACCGGTTCAGTCAGATTTAGTATGTGCCACCTTATATTCTGGCCAAATTTCAGCATTATAGACCAACATTTGGTACTGGTTTGGTGTAATTTACATGTATTTTTGACCATTTTTACAGCAATATATGGGTGAAATAATTTATTGTCAGAGAAGTAATGCTCCAAATGGGCCTAATATATCCTCAATTATTGTTAAAACATATGCAAAATTAAAGAAGAGCTTCAGATTGGTTGTATAAGGATATACCTGATATTTCCTAACTTGAGGGGGGCTGAGCCTGGCCCCAAACCCCGGAAAATTGAAATTTTTAATTGGTTTCCTGAGTAAGTCAAGCCAATACAATATCAATGTCTGATATGAACTGAGTTTCCTGTGAAAATCTGAGCCAGTTTGATGAAGTTTAAGTGGGGTTTTGGACTGATGTGCCATATGATCACCCCCTCGATACCTGCACTTCCAATACATGTATTTTGGACCAGTTATGTATTTCTTAAGGAATATTCTTGTGGAATCTCATTTAGTTGCGCCAGCTCTAGCAAACAATATGGTTTTCAGCCTTAGATTTGTCTTACTTTGCCAGATTTAAGTATATCTTAACGCAGCACCACAGAAGCGAATTTGGGGCCATCTGAAGCCAATATTGCCAAATTATAAGTACTGTTATATCAGATGTAATTTTAAAACTGGTTCAGTCAGATTTAGTATGTGCCACCTTATATTCTGGCCAAATTTCAGCATTATAGACCAACATTTGGTACTGGTTTGGTGTAATTTACATGTATTTTTGACCATTTTTACAGCAATATATGGGTGAAATAATTTATTGTCAGAGATGTAATGCTCCAAATGGGCCTAATATATCCTCAATTATTGTTAAAACATATGCAAAATTAAAGAAGAGCTTCAGATTGGTTGTATAAGGATATACCTGATATTTCCTAATTTGAGGGGGGCTGAGCCTGGCCCCAAACCCCGGAAAATTGAAATTTTTAATTGGTTTCCTGAGTAAGTCAAGCCAATACAATATCAATGTCTGATATGAACTGAGTTTCCTGTGAAAATCTGAGCCAGATTGATGAAGTTTAAGTGGGGTTTTGGACTGATGTGCCATATGATCACCCCCTCGATACCTGCACTTCCAATACATGTATTTTGGACCAGTTATGTATTTCTTAAGGAATATTCTTGTGGAATCTCATTTAGTGGCGCCAGCTCTAGCAAACAATATGGTTTTCAACCTTAGATTTGTCTTACTTTGCCAAATTTAAGTATATCTTAATGCAGCCCCACAGAAGCGAATTTGGGGCCATCTGAAGCCAATATTGCCAAATTATAAGTACTGTTATATCAGATGTAATTTTAAAACCGGTTCAGTCAGATTTAGTATGTGCCACCTTATATTCTGGCCAAATTTCAGCATTATAGACCAACATTTGGTACTGGTTTGGTGTAATTTACATGTATTTTTAACCATTTTTACAGCAATATATGGGTGAAATAATTTATTGTCAGAGGTGTAATGCTGCAAATGGGCCTAATATATCCTCAATTATTGTTAAAACATATGCTAAATTAAAGAAGAGCTTCAGATTGGTTGTATAAGGATATACCTGATATTTCCTAATTTGAGGGGGACTGAGCCTGGCCCCAAACCCCGGAAAATTGAAATTTTTAATTGGTTTCCTGAGTAAGTCAAGCCAATACAATATCAATGTCTGATATGAACTGGGTTTTCTGTGAAAATCTGAGCCAGTTTGATGAAGTTTAAGTGGGGTTTTGGACTGATGTGCCATATGATCACCCCCTCGATACCTGCACTTCCAATACATGTATTTTGGATCAGTTATGTATTTCTTAAGGAATATTCTTGTGGAATCTCATTTAGTGGCGCCAGCTCTAGCAAACAATATGGTTTTCAGCCTTAGATTTGTCTTACTTTGCCAGATTCAAGTATATCTTAACGCAGCCCCACAGAAGCAAATTTGGGGCCATCTGACGCCAATATTGCCAAATTATAAGTACTGTTATATCAGATGTAATTTTAAAACCGGTTCAGTCAGATTTAGTATGTGCCACCTTATATTCTGGCCAAATTTCAGCATTATAGACCAACATTTGGTACTGGTTTGGTGTAATTTACATGTATTTTTGACCATTTTTACAGCAATATATGGGTGAAATAATTTATTTTCAGAGATGTAATGCTCCAAATGGGCCTAATATATCCTCAATTATTGTTAAAACATATGCAAAATTAAAGAAGAGCTTCAGATTGGTTGTATAAGGATATACCTGATATTTCCTAATTTGAGGGGGGCTGAGCCTGGCCCCAAACCCCGGAAAATTGAAATTTTTAATTGGTTTCCTGAGTAAGTCAAGCCAATACAATATCAATGTCTGATATGAACTGAGTTTTCTGTGAAAATCTGAGCCAGTTTGATGAAGTTTAAGTGGGGTTTTGGACTGATGTGCCATATGATCACCCCCTCGATACCTGCACTTCCAATACATGTATTTTGGACCAGTTATGTATTTCTTAAGGAATATTCTTGTGGAATCTCATTTAGTGGCGCCAGCTCTAGCAAACAATATGGTTTTTAGCCTTAGATTTGTCTTACTTTGCCAGATTTAAGTATATCTTAACGCAGCCCCACAGAAGCAAATTTGGGGCCATCTGACGCCAATATTGCCAAATTATAAGTACTGTTATATCAGATGTAATTTTAAAACCGGTTCAGTCAGATTTAGTATGTGCCACCTTATATTCTGGCCAAATTTCAGCATTATAGACCAACATTTGGTACTGGTTTGGTGTAATTTACATGTATTTTTGACCATTTTTACAGCAATATATGGGTGAAATAATTTATTGTCAGAGATGTAATGCTCCAAATGGGCCTAATATATCCTCAATTATTGTTAAAACATATGCAAAATTAAAGAAGAGCTTCAGATTGGTTGTATAAGGATATACCTGATATTTCCTAATTTGAGGGGGGCTGAGCCTGGCCCCAAACCCCGGAAAATTGAAATTTTTAATTGGTTTCCTGAGTAAGTCAAGCCAATACAATATCAATGTCTGATATGAACTGAGTTTCCTGTGAAAATCTGAGCCAGATTGATGAAGTTTAAGTGGGGTTTTGGACTGATGTGCCATATGATCACCCCCTCGATACCTGCACTTCCAATACATGTATTTTGGACCAGTTATGTATTTCTTAAGGAATATTCTTGTGGAATCTCATTTAGTGGCGCCAGCTCTAGCAAACAATATGGTTTTCAACCTTAGATTTGTCTTACTTTGCCAAATTTAAGTATATCTTAATGCAGCCCCACAGAAGCGAATTTGGGGCCATCTGAAGCCAATATTGCCAAATTATAAGTACTGTTATATCAGATGTAATTTTAAAACCGGTTCAGTCAGATTTAGTATGTGCCACCTTATATTCTGGCCAAATTTCAGCATTATAGACCAACATTTGGTACTGGTTTGGTGTAATTTACATGTATTTTTAACCATTTTTACAGCAATATATGGGTGAAATAATTTATTGTCAGAGGTGTAATGCTGCAAATGGGCCTAATATATCCTCAATTATTGTTAAAACATATGCTAAATTAAAGAAGAGCTTCAGATTGGTTGTATAAGGATATACCTGATATTTCCTAATTTGAGGGGGACTGAGCCTGGCCCCAAACCCCGGAAAATTGAAATTTTTAATTGGTTTCCTGAGTAAGTCAAGCCAATACAATATCAATGTCTGATATGATCTGGGTTTTCTGTGAAAATCTGAGCCAGTTTGATGAAGTTTAAGTGGGGTTTTGGACTGATGTGCCATATGATCACCCCCTCGATACCTGCACTTCCAATACATGTATTTTGGATCAGTTATGTATTTCTTAAGGAATATTCTTGTGGAATCTCATTTAGTGGCGCCAGCTCTAGCAAACAATATGGTTTTCAGCCTTAGATTTGTCTTACTTTGCCAGATTCAAGTATATCTTAACGCAGCCCCACAGAAGCAAATTTGGGGCCATCTGACGCCAATATTGCCAAATTATAAGTACTGTTATATCAGATGTAATTTTAAAACCGGTTCAGTCAGATTTAGTATGTGCCACCTTATATTCTGGCCAAATTTCAGCATTATAGACCAACATTTGGTACTGGTTTGGTGTAATTTACATGTATTTTTGACCATTTTTACAGCAATATATGGGTGAAATAATTTATTTTCAGAGATGTAATGCTCCAAATGGGCCTAATATATCCTCAATTATTGTTAAAACATATGCAAAATTAAAGAAGAGCTTCAGATTGGTTGTATAAGGATATACCTGATATTTCCTAATTTGAGGGGGGCTGAGCCTGGCCCCAAACCCCGGAAAATTGAAATTTTTAATTGGTTTCCTGAGTAAGTCAAGCCAATACAATATCAATGTTTGATATGAACTGAGTTTCCTGTGAAAATCTGAGCCAGATTGATGAAGTTTAAGTGGGGTTTTGGACTGATGTGCCATATGATCACCCCCTCGATACCTGCACTTCCAATACATGTATTTTGGACCAGTTATGTATTTCTTAAGGAATATTCTTGTGGAATCTCATTTAGTGGCGCCAGCTCTAGCAAACAATATGGTTTTCAACCTTAGATTTGTCTTACTTTGCCAAATTTAAGTATATCTTAACGCAGCCCCACAGAAGCGAATTTGGGGCCATCTGAAGCCAATATTGCCAAATTATAAGTACAGTTATATCAGATGTAATTTTAAAACCGGTTCAGTCAGATTTAGTATGTGCCACCTTATATTCTGGCCAAATTTCAGCATTATAGACCAACATTTGGTACTGGTTTGGTGTAATTTACATGTATTTTTGACCATTTTTACAGCAATATATGGGTGAAATAATTTATTGTCAGAGGTGTAATGCTCCAAATGGGCCTAATATATCCTCAATTATTGTTAAAACATATGCAAAATTAAAGAAGAGCTTCAGATTGGTTGTATAAGGATATACCTGATATTTCCTAATTTGAGGGGGCTGAGCCTGGCCCCAAACCCCGGAAAATTGAAATTTTTAATTGGTTTCCTGAGTAAGTCAAGCCAATACAATATCAATGTCTGATATGAACTGAGTTTTCTGTGAAAATCTGAGCCAGTTTGATGAAGTTTAAGTGGGGTTTTGGACTGATGTGCCATATGATCACCCCCTCGATACCTGCACTTCCAATACATGTATTTTGGACCAGTTATGTATTTCTTAAGGAATATTCTTGTGGAATCTCATTTAGTGGCGCCAGCTCTAGCAAACAATATGGTTTTTAGCCTTAGATTTGTCTTACTTTGCCAGATTTAAGTATATCTTAACGCAGCCCCACAGAAGCAAATTTGGGGCCATCTGACGCCAATATTGCCAAATTATAAGTACTGTTATATCAGATGTAATTTTAAAACCGGTTCAGTCAGATTTAGTATGTGCCACCTTATATTCTGGCCAAATTTCAGCATTATAGACCAACATTTGGTTCTGGTTTGGTGTAATTTACATGTATTTTTGACCATTTTTACAGCAATATATGGGTGAAATAATTTATTTTCAGAGATGTAATGCTCCAAATGGGCCTAATATATCCTCAATTATTGTTAAAACATATGCAAAATTAAAGAAGAGCTTCAGATTGGTTGTATAAGGATATACCTGATATTTCCTAATTTGAGGGGGGCTGAGCCTGGCCCCAAACCCCGGAAAATTGAAATTTTTAATTGGTTTCCTGAGTAAGTCAAGCCAATACAATATCAATGTTTGATATGAACTGAGTTTCCTGTGAAAATCTGAGCCAGATTGATGAAGTTTAAGTGGGGTTTTGGACTGATGTGCCATATGATCACCCCCTCGATACCTGCACTTCCAATACATGTATTTTGGACCAGTTATGTATTTCTTAAGGAATATTCTTGTGGAATCTCATTTAGTGGCGCCAGCTCTAGCAAACAATATGGTTTTCAACCTTAGATTTGTCTTACTTTGCCAAATTTAAGTATATCTTAACGCAGCCCCACAGAAGCGAATTTGGGGCCATCTGAAGCCAATATTGCCAAATTATAAGTACTGTTATATCAGATGTAATTTTAAAACCGGTTCAGTGAGATTTAGAATGTGCCACCTTATATTCTGGCCAAATTTCAGCATTATAGACCAACATTTGGTACTGGTTTGGTGTAATTTACATGTATTTTTGACCATTTTTACAGCAATATATGGGTGAAATAATTTATTGTCAGAGATGTAATGCTCCAAATGGGCCTAATATATCCTCAATTATTGTTAAAACATATGCAAAATTAAAGAAGAGCTTCAGATTGGTTGTATAAGGATATACCTGATATTTCCTAACTTGAGGGGGGCTGAGCCTGGCCCCAAACCCCGGAAAATTGAAATTTTTAATTGGTTTCCTGAGTAAGTCAAGCCAATACAATATCAATGTCTGATATGAACTGAGTTTCCTGTGAAAATCTGAGCCAGTTTGATGAAGTTTAAGTGGGGTTTTGGACTGATGTGCCATATGATCACCCCCTCGATACCTGCACTTCCAATACATGTATTTTGGACCAGTTATGTTTTTCTTTAGGAATATTCTTGTGGAATCTCATTTAGTTGCGCCAGCTCTAGCAAACAATATGGTTTTCAGCCTTAGATTTGTCTTACTTTGCCAGATTTAAGTATATCTTAACGCAGCCCCACAGAAGCGAATTTGGGGCCATCTGAAGCCAATATTGCCAAATTATAAGTACTGTTATATCAGATGTAATTTTAAAACCGGTTCAGTCAGATTTAGTATGTGCCAGCTTATATTCTGGCCAAATTTCAGCATTATAGACCAACATTTGGTACTGGTTTGGTGTAATTTACATGTATTTTTGACCATTTTTACAGCAATATATGGGTGAAATAATTTATTGTCAGAGATGTAATGCTCCAAATGGGCCTAATATATCCTCAATTATTGTTAAAACATATGCAAAATTAAAGAAGAGCTTCAGATTGGTTGTATAAGGATATACCTGATATTTCCTAATTTGAGGGGGGCTGAGCCTGGCCCCAAACCCCGGAAAATTGAAATTTTTAATTGGTTTCCTGAGTAAGTCAAGCCAATACAATATCAATGTCTGATATGAACTGAGTTTCCTGTGAAAATCTGAGCCAGATTGATGAAGTTTAAGTGGGGTTTTGGACTGATGTGCCATATGATCACCCCCTCGATACCTGCACTTCCAATACATGTATTTTGGACCAGTTATGTATTTCTTAAGGAATATTCTTGTGGAATCTCATTTAGTGGCGCCAGCTCTAGCAAACAATATGGTTTTCAGCCTTAGATTTGTCTTACTTTGCCAGATTTAAGTATATCTTAACGCAGCCCCACAGAAGCGAATTTGGGGCCATCTGAAGCCAATATTGCCAAATTATAAGTACTGTTATATCAGATGTAATTTTAAAACCGGTTCAGTCAGATTTAGTATGTGCCACCTTATATTCTGGCCAAATTTCAGCATTATAGACCAACATTTGGTACTGGTTTGGTGTAATTTACATGTATTTTTGACCATTTTTACAGCAATATATGGGTGAAATAATTTATTTTCAGAGATGTAATGCTCCAAATGGGCCTAATATATCCTCAATTATTGTTAAAACATATGCAAAATTAAAGAAGAGCTTCAGATTGGTTGTATAAGGATATACCTGATATTTCCTAATTTGAGGGGGGCTGAGCCTGGCCCCAAACCCCGGAAAATTGAAATTTTTAATTGGTTTCCTGAGTAAGTCAAGCCAATACAATATCAATGTCTGATATGAACTGAGTTTCCTGTGAAAATCTGAGCCAGATTGATGAAGTTTAAGTGGGGTTTTGGACTGATGTGCCATATGATCACCCCCTCGATACCTGCACTTCCAATACATGTATTTTGGACCAGTTATGTATTTCTTAAGGAATATTCTTGTGGAATCTCATTTAGTGGCGCCAGCTCTAGCAAACAATATGGTTTTCAGCCTTAGATTTGTCTTACTTTGTAAAATTTAAGTATATCTTAATGCAGCCCCACAGAAGCGAATTTGGGGCCATCTGAAGCCAATATTGCCAAATTATAAGTACTGTTATATCAGATGTAATTTTAAAACCGGTTCAGTCAGATTTAGTATGTGCCACCTTTTATTCTGGCCAAATTTCAGCATTATAGACCAACATTTGGTACTGGTTTGGTGTAATTTACATGTATTTTTGACCATTTTTACAGCAATATATGGGTGAAATAATTTATTGTCAGAGATGTAATGCTCCAAATGGGCCTAATATATCCTCAATTATTGTTAAAACATATGCAAAATTAAAGAAGAGCTTCAGATTGGTTGTATAAGGATATACCTGATATTTCCTAATTTGAGGGGGGCTGAGCCTGGCCCCAAACCCCGGAAAATTGAAATTTTTAATTGGTTTCCTGAGTAAGTCAAGCCAATACAATATCAATGTCTGATATGAACTGAGTTTCCTGTGAAAATCTGAGCCAGATTGATGAAGTTTAAGTGGGGTTTTGGACTGATGTGCCATATGATTACCCCCTCCATACCTGCACTTCCAATACATGTATTATGGACCAGTTATGTATTTCTTAAGGAATATTCTTGTGGAATCTCATTTAGTGGCGCCAGCTCTAGCAAACAATATGGTTTTCAACCTTAGATTTGTCTTACTTTGCCAAATTTAAGTATATCTTAATGCAGCCCCACAGAAGCGAATTTGGGGCCATCTGAAGCCAATATTGCCAAATTATAAGTACTGTTATATCAGATGTAATTTTAAAACCGGTTCAGTCAGATTTAGTATGTGCCACCTTATATTCTGGCCAAATTTCAGCATTATAGACCAACATTTGGTACTGGTTTGGTGTAATTTACATGTATTTTTAACCATTTTTACAGCAATATATAGGTGAAATAATTTATTGTCAGAGGTGTAATGCTGCAAATGGGCCTAATATATCCTCAATTATTGTTAAAACATATGCTAAATTAAAGAAGAGCTTCAGATTGGTTGTATAAGGATATACCTGATATTTCCTAATTTGAGGGGGGCTGAGCCTGGCCCCAAACCCCGGAAAATTGAAATTTTTAATTGGTTTCCTGAGTAAGTCAAGCCAATACAATATCAATGTCTGATATGAACTGGGTTTTCTGTGAAAATCTGAGCCAGTTTGATGAAGTTTAAGTGGGGTTTTGGACTGATGTGCCATATGATCACCCCCTCGATACCTGCACTTCCAATACATGTATTTTGGATCAGTTATGTATTTCTTAAGGAATATTCTTGTGGAATCTCATTTAGTGGCGCCAGCTCTAGCAAACAATATGGTTTTCAGCCTTAGATTTGTCTTACTTTGCCAGATTCAAGTATATCTTAACGCAGCCCCACAGAAGCAAATTTGGGGCCATCTGACGCCAATATTGCCAAATTATAAGTACTGTTATATCAGATGTAATTTTAAAACCGGTTCAGTCAGATTTAGTATGTGCCACCTTATATTCTGGCCAAATTTCAGCATTATAGACCAACATTTGGTACTGGTTTGGTGTAATTTACATGTATTTTTGACCATTTTTACAGCAATATATGGGTGAAATAATTTATTTTCAGAGATGTAATGCTCCAAATGGGCCTAATATATCCTCAATTATTGTTAAAACATATGCAAAATTAAAGAAGAGCTTCAGATTGGTTGTATAAGGATATACCTGATATTTCCTAATTTGAGGGGGGCTGAGCCTGGCCCCAAACCCCGGAAAATTGAAATTTTTAATTGGTTTCCTGAGTAAGTCAAGCCAATACAATATCAATGTTTGATATGAACTGAGTTTCCTGTGAAAATCTGAGCCAGATTGATGAAGTTTAAGTGGGGTTTTGGACTGATGTGCCATATGATCACCCCCTCGATACCTGCACTTCCAATACATGTATTTTGGACCAGTTATGTATTTCTTAAGGAATATTCTTGTGGAATCTCATTTAGTGGCGCCAGCTCTAGCAAACAATATGGTTTTCAACCTTAGATTTGTCTTACTTTGCCAAATTTAAGTATATCTTAACGCAGCCCCACAGAAGCGAATTTGGGGCCATCTGAAGCCAATATTGCCAAATTATAAGTACTGTTATATCAGATGTAATTTTAAAACCGGTTCAGTCAGATTTAGTATGTGCCACCTTATATTCTGGCCAAATTTCAGCATTATAGACCAACATTTGGTACTGGTTTGGTGTAATTTACATGTATTTTTGACCATTTTTACAGCAATATATGGGTGAAATAATTTATTGTCAGAGGTGTAATGCTCCAAATGGGCCTAATATATCCTCAATTATTGTTAAAACATATGCAAAATTAAAGAAGAGCTTCAGATTGGTTGTATAAGGATATACCTGATATTTCCTAATTTGAGGGGGCCTGAGCCTGGCCCCAAATCCCGGAAAATTGAAATTTTTAATTGGTTTCCTGAGTAAGTCAAGCCAATACAATATCAATGTCTGATATGAACTGAGTTTTCTGTGAAAATCTGAGCCAGTTTGATGAAGTTTAAGTGGGGTTTTGGACTGATGTGCCATATGATCACCCCCTCGATACCTGCACTTCCAATACATGTATTTTGGACCAGTTATGTATTTCTTAAGGAATATTCTTGTGGAATCTCATTTAGTGGCGCCAGCTCTAGCAAACAATATGGTTTTCAGCCTTAGATTTGTCTTACTTTGCCAGATTTAAGTATATCTTAACGCAGCCCCACAGAAGCAAATTTGGGGCCATCTGACGCCAATATTGCCAAATTATAAGTACTGTTATATCAGATGTAATTTTAAAACCGGTTCAGTCAGATTTAGTATGTGCCACCTTATATTCTGGCCAAATTTCAGCATTATAGACCAACATTTGGTACTGGTTTGGTGTAATTTACATGTATTTTTGACCATTTTTACAGCAATATATGGGTGAAATAATTTATTTTCAGAGATGTAATGCGCCAAATGGGCCTAATATATCCTCAATTATTGTTAAAACATATGCAAAATTAAAGAAGAGCTTCAGATTGGTTGTATAAGGATATACCTGATATTTCCTAACTTGAGGGGGGCTGAGCCTGGCCCCAAACCCCGGAAAATTGAAATTTTTAATTGGTTTCCTGAGTAAGTCAAGCCAATACAATATCAATGTCTGATATGAACTGAGTTTCCTGTGAAAATCTGAGCCAGTTTGATGAAGTTTAAGTGGGGTTTTGGACTGATGTGCCATATGATCACCCCCTCGATACCTGCACTTCCAATACATGTATTTTGGACCAGTTATGTTTTTCTTTAGGAATATTCTTGTGGAATCTCATTTAGTGGCGCCAGCTCTAGCAAACAATATGGTTTTCAGCCTTAGATTTGTCTTACTTTGCCAGATTTAAGTATATCTTAACGCAGCCCCACAGAAGCAAATTTGGGGCCATCTGACGCCAATATTGCCAAATTATAAGTACTGTTATATCAGATGTAATTTTAAAACCGGTTCAGTCAGATTTAGTATGTGCCACCTTATATTCTGGCCAAATTTCAGCATTATAGACCAACATTTGGTACTGGTTTGGTGTAATTTACATGTATTTTTGACCATTTTTACAGCAATATATGGGTGAAATAATTTATTTTCAGAGATGTAATGCTCCAAATGGGCCTAATATATCCTCAATTATTGTTAAAACATATGCAAAATTAAAGAAGAGCTTCAGATTGGTTGTATAAGGATATACCTGATATTTCCTAATTTGAGGGGGGCTGAGCCTGGCCCCAAACCCCGGAAAATTGAAATTTTTAATTGGTTTTCTGAGTAAGTCAAGCCAATACAGTATCAATGTTTGATATGAACTGAGTTTCCTGTGAAAATCTGAGCCAGATTGATGAAGTTTAAGTGGGGTTTTGGACTGATGTGCCATATGATCACCCCCTCGATACCTGCACTTCCAATACATGTATTTTGGACCAGTTATGTATTTCTTAAGGAATATTCTTGTGGAATCTCATTTAGTGGCGCCAGCTCTAGCAAACAATATGGTTTTCGACCTTAGATTTGTCTTACTTTGCCAAATTTAAGTATATCTTAACGCAGCCCCACAGAAGCGAATTTGGGGCCATCTGAAGCCAATATTGCCAAATTATAAGTACTGTTATATCAGATGTAATTTTAAAACCGGTTCAGTCAGATTTAGTATGTGCCACCTTATATTCTGGCCAAATTTCAGCATTATAGACCAACATTTGGTACTGGTTTGGTGTAATTTACATGTATTTTTGACCATTTTTACAGCAATATATGGGTGAAATAATTTATTGTCAGAGAAGTAATGCTCCAAATGGGCCTAATATATCCTCAATTATTGTTAAAACATATGCAAAATTAAAGAAGAGCTTCAGATTGGTTGTATAAGGATATACCTGATATTTCCTAACTTGAGGGGGGCTGAGCCTGGCCCCAAACCCCGGAAAATTGAAATTTTTAATTGGTTTCCTGAGTAAGTCAAGCCAATACAATATCAATGTTTGATATGAACTGAGTTTCCTGTGAAAATCTGAGCCAGTTTGATGAAGTTTAAGTGGGGTTTTGGACTGATGTGCCATATGATCACCCCCTCGATACCTGCACTTCCAATACATGTATTTTGGACCAGTTATGTATTTCTTAAGGAATATTCTTGTGGAATCTCATTTAGTGGCGCCAGCTCTAGCAAACAATATGGTTTTCAGCCTTAGATTTGTCTTACTTTGCCAGATTTAAGTATATCTTAACGCAGCCCCACAGAAGCGAATTTGGGGCCATCTGAAGCCAATATTGCCAAATTATAAGTACTGTTATATCAGATGTAATTTTAAAACCGGTTCAGTCAGATTTAGTATGTGCCACCTTATATTCTGGCCAAATTTCAGCATTATAGACCAACATTTGGTACTGGTTTGGTGTAATTTACATGTATTTTTGACCATTTTTACAGCAATATATGGGTGAAATAATTTATTGTCAGAGATGTAATGCTCCAAATGGGCCTAATATATCCTCAATTATTGTTAAAACATATGCAAAATTAAAGAAGAGCTTCAGATTGGTTGTATAAGGATATACCTGATATTTCCTACTTTGAGGGGGGCTGAGCCTGGCCCCAAACCCCGGAAAATTGAAATTTTTAATTGGTTTCCTGAGTAAGTCAAGCCAATACAATATCAATGTCTGATATGAACTGAGTTTCCTGTGAAAATCTGAGCCAGATTGATGAAGTTTAAGTGGGGTTTTGGACTGATGTGCCATATGATCACCCCCTCGATACCTGCACTTCCAATACATGTATTTTGGACCAGTTATGTATTTCTTAAGGAATATTCTTGTGGAATCTCATTTAGTGGCGCCAGCTCTAGCAAACAATATGGTTTTCAACCTTAGATTTGTCTTACTTTGCCAAATTTAAGTATATCTTAATGCAGCCCCACAGAAGCGAATTTGGGGCCATCTGAAGCCAATATTGCCAAATTATAAGTACTGTTATATCAGATGTAATTTTAAAACCGGTTCAGTCAGATTTAGTATGTGCCACCTTATATTCTGGCCAAATTTCAGCATTATAGACCAACATTTGGTACTGGTTTGGTGTAATTTACATGTATTTTTGACCATTTTTACAGCAATATATGGGTGAAATAATTTATTGTCAGAGGTGTAATGCTCCAGATGGGCCTAATATATCCTCAATTATTGTTAAAACATATGCAAAATTAAAGAAGAGCTTCAGATTGGTTGTATAAGGATATACCTGATATTTCCTAATTTGAGGGGGGCTGAGCCTGGCCCCAAACCCCGGAAAATTGAAATTTTTAATTGGTTTCCTGAGTAAGTCAAGCCAATACAATATCAATGTCTGATATGAACTGAGTTTCCTGTGAAAATCTGAGCCAGATTGATGAAGTTTAAGTGGGGTTTTGGACTGATGTGCCATATGATCACCCCCTCGATACCTGCACTTCCAATACATGTATTTTGGACCAGTTATGTATTTCTTAAGGAATATTCTTGTGGAATCTCATTTAGTGGTGCCAGCTCTAGCAAACAATATGGTTTTCAACCTTAGATTTGTCTTACTTTGCCAAATTTAAGTATATCTTAATGCAGCCCCACAGAAGCGAATTTGGGGCCATCTGAAGCCAATATTGCCAAATTATAAGTACTGTTATATCAGATGTAATTTTAAAACCGGTTCAGTCAGATTTAGTATGTGCCACCTTATATTCTGGCCAAATTTCAGCATTATAGACCAACATTTGGTACTGGTTTGGTGTAATTTACATGTATTTTTGACCATTTTTACAGCAATATATTGGTGAAATAATTTATTTTCAGAGATGTAATGCTCCAAATGGGCCTAATATATCCTCAATTATTGTTAAAACATATGCAAAATTAAAGAAGAGCTTCAGATTGGTTGTATAAGGATATACCTGATATTTCCTAATTTGAGGGGGGCTGAGCCTGGCCCCAAACCCCGGAAAATTGAAATTTTTAATTGGTTTCCTGAGTAAGTCAAGCCAATACAATATCAATGTTTGATATGAACTGAGTTTCCTGTGAAAATCTGAGCCAGATTGATGAAGTTTAAGTGGGGTTTTGGACTGATGTGCCATATGATCACCCCCTCGATACCTGCACTTCCAATACATGTATTTTGGACCAGTTATGTATTTCTTAAGGAATATTCTTGTGGAATCTCATTTAGTGGCGCCAGCTCTAGCAAACAATATGGTTTTCAGCCTTAGATTTGTCTTACTTTGCCAGATTTAAGTATATCTTAACGCAGCCCCACAGAAGCAAATTTGGGGCCATCTGATGCCAATATTGCCAAATTATAAGTACTGTTATATCAGATGTAATTTTAAAACCGGTTCAGTCAGATTTAGTATGTGCCACCTTATATTCTGGCCAAATTTCAGCATTATAGACCAACATTTGGTACTGGTTTGGTGTAATTTACATGTATTTTTGACCATTTTTACAGCAATATATGGGTGAAATAATTTATTTTCAGAGATGTAATGCTCCAAATGGGCCTAATATATCCTCAATTATTGTTAAAACATATGCAAAATTAAAGAAGAGCTTCAGATTGGTTGTATAAGGATATACCTGATATTTTCTAATTTGAGATTGGCTGAGCCTGGCCCCAAACCCCGGAAAATTGAAATTTTTAATTGGTTTCCTGAGTAAGTCAAGCCAATACAATATCAATGTCTGATATGAACTGAGTTTCCTGTGAAAATCTGAGCCAGATTGATGAAGTTTAAGTGGGGTTTTGGACTGATGTGCCATATGATCACCCCCTCGATACCTGCACTTCCAATACATGTATTTTGGACCAGTTATGTATTTCTTAAGGAATATTCTTGTGGAATCTCATTTAGTGGCGCCAGCTCTAGCAAACAATATGGTTTTCAACCTTAGATTTGTCTTACTTTGCCAAATTTAAGTATATCTTAATGCAGCCCCACAGAAGCGAATTTGGGGCCATCTGAAGCCAATATTGCCAAATTATAAGTACTGTTATATCAGATGTAATTTTAAAACCGGTTCAGTCAGATTTAGTATGTGCCACCTTATATTCTGGCCAAATTTCAGCATTATAGACCAACATTTGGTACTGGTTTGGTGTAATTTACATGTATTTTTGACCATTTTTACAGCAATATATGGGTGAAATAATTCATTGTCAGAGGTGTAATGCTCCAAATGGGCCTAATATATCCTCAATTATTGTTAAAACATATGCAAAATTAAAGAAGAGCTTCAGATTGGTTGTATAAGGATATACCTGATATTTTCTAATTTGAGAGGGGCTGAGCCTGGCCCCAAACCCCGGAAAATTGAAATTTTTAATTGGTTTCCTGAGTAAGTCAAGCCAATACAATATCAATGTCTGATATGAACTGAGTTTCCTGTGAAAATCTGAGCCAGATTGATGAAGTTTAAGTGGGGTTTTGGACTGATGTGCCATATGATCACCCCCTCGATACCTGCACTTCCAATACATGTATTTTGGACCAGTTATGTATTTCTTAAGGAATATTCTTGTGGAATCTCATTTAGTGGCGCCAGCTCTAGCAAACAATATGGTTTTCAACCTTAGATTTGTCTTACTTTGCCAAATTTAAGTATATCTTAATGCAGCCCCACAGAAGCGAATTTGGGGCCATCTGAAGCCAATATTGCCAAATTATAAGTACTGTTATATCAGATGTAATTTTAAAACCGGTTCAGTCAGATTTAGTATGTGCCACCTTATATTCTGGCCAAATTTCAGCATTATAGACCAACATTTGGTACTGGTTTGGTGTAATTTACATGTATTTTTGACCATTTTTACAGCAATATATGGGTGAAATAATTTATTGTCAGAGGTGTAATGCTCCAAATGGGCCTAATATATCCTCAATTATTGTTAAAACATATGCAAAATTAAAGAAGAGCTTCAGATTGGTTGTATAAGGATATACCTGATATTTCCTAATTTGAGGGGGGCTGAGCCTGGCCCCAAACCCCGGAAAATTGAAATTTTTAATTGGTTTCCTGAGTAAGTCAAGCCAATACAAACTCAATGTCTGATATGAACTGAGTTTTCTGTGAAAATCTGAGCCAGTTTGATGAAGTTTAAGTGGGGTTTTGGACTGATGTGCCATATGATCACCCCCTCGATACCTGCACTTCCAATACATGTATTTTGGAGCAGTTATGTATTTCTTAAGGAATATTCTTGTGGAATCTCATTTAGTGGCGCCAGCTCTAGCAAACAATATGGTTTTCAGCCTTAGATTTGTCTTACTTTGCCAGATTTAAGTATATCTTAACGCAGCCCCACAGAAGCAAATTTGGGGCCATCTGACGCCAATATTGCCAAATTATAAGTACTGTTATATCAGATGTAATTTTAAAACCGGTTCAGTCAGATTTAGTATGTGCCACCTTATATTCTGGCCAAATTTCAGCATTATAGACCAACATTTGGTACTGGTTTGGTGTAATTTACATGTATTTTTGACCATTTTTACAGCAATATATGGGTGAAATAATTTATTTTCAGAGATGTAATGCTCCAAATGGGCCTAATATATCCTCAATTATTGTTAAAACATATGCAAAATTAAAGAAGAGCTTCAGATTGGTTGTATAAGGATATACCTGATATTTCCTAATTTGAGGGGGGCTGAGCCTGGCCCCAAACCCCGGAAAATTGAAATTTTTAATTGGTTTCCTGAGTAAGTCAAGCCAATACAATATCAATGTTTGATATGAACTGAGTTTCCTGTGAAAATCTGAGCCAGATTGATGAAGTTTAAGTGGTGTTTTGGACTGATGTGCCATATGATCACCCCCTCGATACCTGCACTTCCAATACATGTATTTTGGAGCAGTTATGTATTTCTTAAGGAATATTCTTGTGGAATCTCATTTAGTGGCGCCAGCTCTAGCAAACAATATGGTTTTCAGCCTTAGATTTGTCTTACTTTGCCAGATTTAAGTATATCTTAACGCAGCCCCACAGAAGCAAATTTGGGGCCATCTGACGCCAATATTGCCAAATTATAAGTACTGTTATATCAGATGTAATTTTAAAACCGGTTCAGTCAGATTTAGTATGTGCCACCTTATATTCTGGCCAAATTTCAGCATTATAGACCAACATTTGGTACTGGTTTGGTGTAATTTACATGTATTTTTGACCATTTTTACAGCAATATATGGGTGAAATAATTTATTTTCAGAGATGTAATGCTCCAAATGGGCCTAATATATCCTCAATTATTGTTAAAACATATGCAAAATTAAAGAAGAGCTTCAGATTGGTTGTATAAGGATATACCTGATATTTCCTAATTTGAGGGGGGCTGAGCCTGGCCCCAAACCCCGGAAAATTGAAATTTTTAATTGGTTTCCTGAGTAAGTCAAGCCAATACAATATCAATGTTTGATATGAACTGAGTTTCCTGTGAAAATCTGAGCCAGATTGATGAAGTTTAAGTGGGGTTTTGGACTGATGTGCCATATGATCACCCCCTCGATACCTGCACTTCCAATACATGTATTTTGGACCAGTTATGTATTTCTTAAGGAATATTCTTGTGGAATCTCATTTAGTGGCGCCAGCTCTAGCAAACAATATGGTTTTCAACCTTAGATTTGTCTTACTTTGCCAAATTTAAGTATATCTTAATGCAGCCCCACAGAAGCGAATTTGGGACCATCTGAAGCCAATATTGCCAAATTATAAGTACTGTTATATCAGATGTAATTTTAAAACCGGTTCAGTCAGATTTAGTATGTGCCACCTTATATTCTGGCCAAATTTCAGCATTATAGACCAACATTTGGTACTGGTTTGGTGTAATTTACATGTATTTTTGACCATTTTTACAGCAATATATGGGTGAAATAATTTATTGTCAGAGATGTAATGCTCCAAATGGGCCTAATATATCCTCAATTATTGTTAAAACATATGCAAAATTAAAGAAGAGCTTCAGATTGGTTGTATAAGGATATACCTGATATTTCCTAATTTGAGGGGGGCTGAGCCTGGCCCCAAACCCCGGAAAATTGAAATTTTTAATTGGTTTCCTGAGTAAGTCAATCCAATACAATATCAATGTCTGATATGAACTGAGTTTCCTGTGAAAATCTGAGCCAGATTGATGAAGTTTAAGTGGGGTTTTGGACTGATGTGCCATATGATCACCCCCTCGATACCTGCACTTCCAATACATGTATTTTGGACCAGTTATGTATTTCTTAAGGAATATTCTTGTGGAATCTCATTTAGTGGCGCCAGCTCTAGCAAACAATATGGTTTTCAACCTTAGATTTGTCTTACTTTGCCAAATTTAAGTATATCTTAATGCAGCCCCACAGAAGCGAATTTGGGGCCATCTGAAGCCAATATTGCCAAATTATAAGTACTGTTATATCAGATGTAATTTTAAAACCGGTTCAGTCAGATTTAGTATGTGCCACCTTATATTCTGGCCAAATTTCAGCATTATAGACCAACATTTGCTACTGGTTTGGTGTAATTTACATGTATTTTTGACCATTTTTACAGCAATATATGGGTGAAATAATTTATTTTCAGAGATGTAATGCTCCAAATGGGCCTAATATATCCTCAATTATTGTTAAAACATATGCAAAATTAAAGAAGAGCTTCAGATTGGTTGTATAAGGATATACCTGATATTTCCTAATTTGAGGGGGGCTGAGCCTGGCCCCAAACCCCGGAAAATTGAAATTTTTAATTGGTTTCCTGAGTAAGTCAAGCCAATACAATATCAATGTCTGATATGAACTGAGTTTCCTGTGAAAATCTGAGCCAGATTGATGAAGTTTAAGTGGGGTTTTGGACTGATGTGCCATATGATCACCCCCTCGATACCTGCACTTCCAATACATGTATTTTGGACCAGTTATGTATTTCTTAAGGAATATTCTTGTGGAATCTCATTTAGTGGCGCCAGCTCTAGCAAACAATATGGTATTCAGCCTTAGATTTGTCTTACTTTGCCAGATTTAAGTATATCTTAACGCAGCCTCACAGAAGCAAATTTGGGGCCATCTGATGCCAATATTGCCAAATTATAAGTACTGTTATATCAGATGTAATTTTAAAACCGATTCAGTCAGATTTAGTATGTGCCACCTTATATTCTGGCCAAATTTCAGCATTATAGACCAACATTTGGTACTGGTTTGGTGTAATTTACATGTATTTTTGACCATTTTTACAGCAATATATGGGTGAAATAATTTATTTTCAGAGATGTAATGCTCCAAATGGGCCTAATATATCCTCAATTATTGTTAAAACATATGCAAAATTAAAGAAGAGCTTCAGATTGGTTGTATAAGGATATACCTGATATTTTCTAATTTGAGAGGGGCTGAGCCTGGCCCCAAACCCCGGAAAATTGAAATTTTTAATTGGTTTCCTGAGTAAGTCAAGCCAATACAATATCAATGTCTGATATGAACTGAGTTTCCTGTGAAAATCTGAGCCAGATTGATGAAGTTTAAGTGGGGTTTTGGACTGATGTGCCATATGATCACCCCCTCGATACCTGCACTTCCAATACATGTATTTTGGACCAGTTATGTATTTCTTAAGGAATATTCTTGTGGAATCTCATTTAGTGGCGCCAGCTCTAGCAAACAATATGGTTTTCAACCTTAGATTTGTCTTACTTTGCCAAATTTAAGTATATCTTAATGCAGCCCCACATAAGCGAATTTGGGACCATCTGAAGCCAATATTGCCAAATTATAAGTACTGTTATATCAGATGTAATTTTAAAACCGGTTCAGTCAGATTTAGTATGTGCCACCTTATATTCTGGCCAAATTTCAGCATTATAGACCAACATTTGGTACTGGTTTGGTGTAATTTACATGTATTTTTGACCATTTTTACAGCAATATATGGGTGAAATAATTTATTGTCAGAGATGTAATGCTCCAAATGGGCCTAATATATCCTCAATTATTGTTAAAACATATGCAAAATTAAAGAAGAGCTTCAGATTGGTTGTATAAGGATATACCTGATATTTCCTAATTTGAGGGGGGCTGAGCCTGGCCCCAAACCCCGGAAAATTGAAATTTTTAATTGGTTTCCTGAGTAAGTCAATCCAATACAATATCAATGTCTGATATGAACTGAGTTTCCTGTGAAAATCTGAGCCAGATTGATGAAGTTTAAGTGGGGTTTTGGACTGATGTGCCATATGATCACCCCCTCGATACCTGCACTTCCAATACATGTATTTTGGACCAGTTATGTATTTCTTAAGGAATATTCTTGTGGAATCTCATTTAGTGGCGCCAGCTCTAGCAAACAATATGGTTTTCAACCTTAGATTTGTCTTACTTTGCCAAATTTAAGTATATCTTAATGCAGCCCCACAGAAGCGAATTTGGGGCCATCTGAAGCCAATATTGCCAAATTATAAGTACTGTTATATCAGATGTAATTTTAAAACCGGTTCAGTCAGATTTAGTATGTGCCACCTTATATTCTGGCCAAATTTCAGCATTATAGACCAACATTTGGTACTGGTTTGGTGTAATTTACATGTATTTTTGACCATTTTTACAGCAATATATGGGTGAAATAATTTATTTTCAGAGATGTAATGCTCCAAATGGGCCTAATATATCCTCAATTATTGTTAAAACATATGCAAAATTAAAGAAGAGCTTCAGATTGGTTGTATAAGGATATACCTGATATTTCCTAATTTGAGGGGGGCTGAGCCTGGCCCCAAACCCCGGAAAATTGAAATTTTTAATTGGTTTCCTGAGTAAGTCAAGCCAATACAATATCAATGTCTGATATGAACTGAGTTTCCTGTGAAAATCTGAGCCAGATTGATGAAGTTTAAGTGGGGTTTTGGACTGATGTGCCATATGATCACCCCCTCGATACCTGCACTTCCAATACATGTATTTTGGACCAGTTATGTATTTCTTAAGGAATATTCTTGTGGAATCTCATTTAGTGGCGCCAGCTCTAGCAAACAATATGGTTTTCAGCCTTAGATTTGTCTTACTTTGCCAGATTTAAGTATATCTTAACGCAGCCCCACAGAAGCAAATTTGGGGCCATCTGATGCCAATATTGCCAAATTATAAGTACTGTTATATCAGATGTAATTTTAAAACCGATTCAGTCAGATTTAGTATGTGCCACCTTATATTCTGGCCAAATTTCAGCATTATAGACCAACATTTGGTACTGGTTTGGTGTAATTTACATGTATTTTTGACCATTTTTACAGCAATATATGGGTGAAATAATTTATTTTCAGAGATGTAATGCTCCAAATGGGCCTAATATATCCTCAATTATTGTTAAAACATATGCAAAATTAAAGAAGAGCTTCAGATTGGTTGTATAAGGATATACCTGATATTTTCTAATTTGAGAGGGGCTGAGCCTGGCCCCAAACCCCGGAAAATTGAAATTTTTAATTGGTTTCCTGAGTAAGTCAAGCCAATACAATATCAATGTCTGATATGAACTGAGTTTCCTGTGAAAATCTGAGCCAGATTGATGAAGTTTAAGTGGGGTTTTGGACTGATGTGCCATATGATCACCCCCTCGATACCTGCACTTCCAATACATGTATTTTGGACCAGTTATGTATTTCTTAAGGAATATTCTTGTGGAATCTCATTTAGTGGCGCCAGCTCTAGCAAACAATATGGTTTTCAACCTTAGATTTGTCTTACTTTGCCAAATTTAAGTATATCTTAATGCAGCCCCACAGAAGCGAATTTAGGGCCATCTGAAGCCAATATTGCCAAATTATAAGTACTGTTATATCAGATGTAATTTTAAAACCGGTTCAGTCAGATTTAGTATGTGCCACCTTATATTCTGGCCAAATTTCAGCATTATAGACCAACATTTGGTACTGGTTTGGTGTAATTTACATGTATTTTTGACCATTTTTACAGCAATATATGGGTGAAATAATTTATTGTCAGAGGTGTAATGCTCCAAATGGGCCTAATATATCCTCAATTATTGTTAAAACATATGCAAAATTAAAGAAGAGCTTCAGATTGGTTGTATAAGGATATACCTGATATTTCCTAATTTGAGGGGGCTGAGCCTGGCCCCAAACCCCGGAAAATTGAAATTTTTAATTGGTTTCCTGAGTAAGTCAAGCCACTACAATATCAATGTCTGATATGAACTGAGTTTTCTGTGAAAATCTGAGCCAGTTTGATGAAGTTTAAGTGGGGTTTTGGACTGATGTGCCATATGATCACCCCCTCGATACCTGCACTTCCAATACATGTATTTTGGAGCAGTTATGTATTTCTTAAGGAATATTCTTGTGGAATCTCATTTAGTGGCGCCAGCTCTAGCAAACAATATGGTTTTCAGCCTTAGATTTGTCTTACTTTGCCAGATTTAAGTATATCTTAACGCAGCCCCACAGAAGCAAATTTGGGGCCATCTGAAGCCAATATTGCCAAATTATAAGTACTGTTATATCAGATGTAATTTTAAAACCGGTTCAGTCAGATTTAGTATGTGCCACCTTATATTCTGGCCAAATTTCAGCATTATAGACCAACATTTGCTACTGGTTTGGTGTAATTTACATGTATTTTTGACCATTTTTACAGCAATATATGGGTGAAATAATTTATTTTCAGAGATGTAATGCTCCAAATGGGCCTAATATATCCTCAATTATTGTTAAAACATATGCAAAATTAAAGAAGAGCTTCAGATTGGTTGTATAAGGATATACCTGATATTTCCTAATTTGAGGGGGGCTGAGCCTGGCCCCAAACCCCGGAAAATTGAAATTTTTAATTGGTTTCCTGAGTAAGTCAAGCCAATACAATATCAATGTCTGATATGAACTGAGTTTCCTGTGAAAATCTGAGCCAGATTGATGAAGTTTAAGTGGGGTTTTGGACTGATGTGCCATATGATCACCCCCTCGATACCTGCACTTCCAATACATGTATTTTGGACCAGTTATGTATTTCTTAAGGAATATTCTTGTGGAATCTCATTTAGTGGCGCCAGCTCTAGCAAACAATATGGTTTTCAGCCTTAGATTTGTCTTACTTTGCCAGATTTAAGTATATCTTAACGTAGCCCCACAGAAGCAAATTTGGGGCCATCTGACGCCAATATTGCCAAATTATAAGTACTGTTATATCAGATGTAATTTTAAAACCGGTTCAGTCAGATTTAGTATGTGCCACCTTATATTCTGGCCAAATTTCAGCATTATAGACCAACATTTGGTACTGGTTTGGTGTAATTTACATGTATTTTTGACCATTTTTACAGCAATATATGGGTGAAATAATTTATTTTCAGAGATGTAATGCTCCAAATGGGCCTAATATATCCTCAATTATTGTTAAAACATATGCAAAATTAAAGAAGAGCTTCAGATTGGTTGTATAAGGATATACCTGGTATTTCCTAATTTGAGGGGGGCTGAGCCTGGCCCCAAACCCCGGAAAATTGAAATTTTTAATTGGTTTCCTGAGTAAGTCAATCCAATACAATATCAATGTTTGATATGAACTGACTTTTCCTGTGAAAATCTGAGCCAGATTGATGAAGTTTAAGTGGGGTTTTGGACTGATGTGCCATATGATCACCCCCTCGATACCTGCACTTCCAATACATGTATTTTGGACCAGTTATGTATTTCTTAAGGAATATTCTTGTGGAATCTCATTTAGTGGCGCCAGCTCTAGCAAACAATATGGTTTTCAACCTTAGATTTGTCTTACTTTGCCAAATTTAAGTATATCTTAACGCAGCCCCACAGAAGCGAATTTGGGGCCATCTGAAGCCAATATTGCCAAATTATAAGTACTGTTATATCAGATGTAATTTTAAAACCGGTTCAGTCAGATTTAGTATGTGCCACCTTATATTCTGGCCAAATTTCAGCATTATAGACCAACATTTGGTACTGGTTTGGTGTAATTTACATGTATTTTTGACCATTTTTACAGCAATATATGGGTGAAATAATTTATTGTCAGAGAAGTAATGCTCCAAATGGGCCTAATATATCCTCAATTATTGTTAAAACATATGCAAAATTAAAGAAGAGCTTCAGATTGGTTGTATAAGGATATACCTGATATTTCCTAACTTGAGGGGGGCTGAGCCTGGCCCCAAACCCCGGAAAATTGAAATTTTTAATTGGTTTCCTGAGTAAGTCAAGCCAATACAATATCAATGTCTGATATGAACTGAGTTTCCTGTGAAAATCTGAGCCAGTTTGATGAAGTTTAAGTGGGGTTTTGGACTGATGTGCCATATGATCACCCCCTCGATACCTGCACTTCCAATACATGTATTTTGGACCAGTTATGTATTTCTTAAGGAATATTCTTGTGGAATCTCATTTAGTTGCGCCAGCTCTAGCAAACAATATGGTTTTCAGCCTTAGATTTGTCTTACTTTGCCAGATTTAAGTATATCTTAACGCAGCCCCACAGAAGCGAATTGGGGGCCATCTGAAGCCAATATTGCCAAATTATAAGTACTGTTATATCAGATGTAATTTTAAAACCGGTTCAGTCAGATTTAGTATGTGCCACCTTATATTCTGGCCAAATTTCAGCATTATAGACCAACATTTGGTACTGGTTTGGTGTAATTTACATGTATTTTTGACCATTTTTACAGCAATATATGGGTGAAATAATTTATTTTCAGAGATGTAATGCTCCAAATGGGCCTAATATATCCTCAATTATTGTTAAAACATATGCAAAATTAAAGAAGAGCTTCAGATTGGTTGTATAAGGATATACCTGATATTTCCTAATTTGAGGGGGGCTGAGCCTGGCCCCAAACCCCGGAAAATTGAAATTTTTAATTGGTTTCCTGAGTAAGTCAAGCCAATACAATATCAATGTCTGATATGAACTGAGTTTCCTGTGAAAATCTGAGCCAGATTGATGAAGTTTAAGTGGGGTTTTGGACTGATGTGCCATATGATCACCCCCTCGATACCTGCACTTCCAATACATGTATTTTGGACCAGTTATGTATTTCTTAAGGAATATTCTTGTGGAATCTCATTTAGTGGCGCCAGCTCTAGCAAACAATATGGTTTTCAGCCTTAGATTTGTCTTACTTTGCCAGATTTAAGTATATCTTAACGTAGCCCCACAGAAGCAAATTTGGGGCCATCTGACGCCAATATTGCCAAATTATAAGTACTGTTATATCAGATGTAATTTTAAAACCGGTTCAGTCAGATTTAGTATGTGCCACCTTATATTCTGGCCAAATTTCAGCATTATAGACCAACATTTGGTACTGGTTTGGTGTAATTTACATGTATTTTTGACCATTTTTACAGCAATATATGGGTGAAATAATTTATTGTCAGAGGTGTAATGCTCCAAATGGGCCTAATATATCCTCAATTATTGTTAAAACATATGCAAAATTAAAGAAGAGCTTCAGATTGGTTGTATAAGGATATACCTGATATTTCCTAATTTGAGGGGGGCTGAGCCTGGCCCCAAACCCCGGAAAATTGAAATTTTTAATTGGTTTCCTGAGTAAGTCAAGCCAATACAATATCAATGTCTGATATGAACTGAGTTTTCTGTGAAAATCTGAGACAGTTTTATGAAGTTTAAGTGGGGTTTTGGACTGATGTGCCATATGATCACCCCCTCGATACCTGCACTTCCAATACATGTATTTTGGAGCAGTTATGTATTTCTTAAGGAATATTCTTGTGGAATCTCATTTAGTGGCGCCAGCTCTAGCAAACAATATGGTTTTCAGCCTTAGATTTGTCTTACTTTGCCAGATTTAAGTATATCTTAACGCAGCCCCACAGAAGCAAATTTGGGGCCATCTGACGCCAATATTGCCAAATTATAAGTACTGTTATATCAGATGTAATTTTAAAACCGGTTCAGTCAGATTTAGTATGTGCCACCTTATATTCTGGCCAAATTTCAGCATTATAGACCAACATTTGGTACTGGTTTGGTGTAATTTACATGTATTTTTGACCATTTTTACAGCAATATATGGGTGAAATAATTTATTTTCAGAGATGTAATGCTCCAAATGGGCCTAATATATCCTCAATTATTGTTAAAACATATGCAAAATTAAAGAAGAGCTTCAGATTGGTTGTATAAGGATATACCTGATATTTCCTAATTTGAGGGGGGCTGAGCCTGGCCCCAAACCCCGGAAAATTGAAATTTTTAATTGGTTTCCTGAGTAAGTCAAGCCAATACAATATCAATGTTTGATATGAACTGAGTTTCCTGTGAAAATCTGAGCCAGATTGATGAAGTTTAAGTGGGGTTTTGGACTGATGTGCCATATGATCACCCCCTCGATACCTGCACTTCCAATACATGTATTTTGGACCAGTTATGTATTTCTTAAGGAATATTCTTGTGGAATCTCATTTAGTGGCGCCAGCTCTAGCAAACAATATGGTTTTCAACCTTAGATTTGTCTTACTTTGCCAAATTTAAGTATATCTTAATGCAGCCCCACAGAAGCGAATTTGGGGCCATCTGAAGCCAATATTGCCAAATTATAAGTACTGTTATATCAGATGTAATTTCAAAACCGGTTCAGTCAGATTTAGTATGTGCCACCTTATATTCTGGCCAAATTTCAGCATTATAGACCAACATTTGGTACTGGTTTGGTGTAATTTACATGTATTTTTGACCATTTTTACAGCAATATATGGGTGAAATAATTTATTGTCAGAGAAGTAATGCTCCAAATGGGACTAATATATCCTCAATTATTGTTAAAACATATGCAAAATTAAAGAAGAGCTTCAGATTGGTTGTATAAGGATATACCTGATATTTCCTAACTTGAGGGGGGCTGAGCCTGGCCCCAAACCCCGGAAAATTGAAATTTTTAATTGGTTTCCTGAGTAAGTCAAGCCAATACAATATCAATGTCTGATATAAACTGAGTTTCCTGTGAAAATCTGAGCCAGTTTGATGAAGTTTAAGTGGGGTTTTGGACTGATGTGCCATATGATCACCCCCTCGATACCTGCACTTCCAATACATGTATTTTGGACCAGTTATGTATTTCTTAAGGAATATTCTTGTGGAATCTCATTTAGTTGCGCCAGCTCTAGCAAACAATATGGTTTTCAGCCTTAGATTTGTCTTACTTTGCCAGATTTAAGTATATCTTAACGCAGCCCCACAGAAGCGAATTTGGGGCCATCTGAAGACAATATTGCCAAATTATAAGTACTGTTATATCAGATGTAATTTTAAAACCGGTTCAGTCAGATTTAGTATGTGCCACCTTATATTCTGGCCAAATTTCAGCATTATAGACCAACATTTGGTACTGGTTTGGTGTAATTTACATGTATTTTTGACCATTTTTACAGCAATATATGGGTGAAATAATTTATTGTCAGAGATGTAATGCTCCAAATGGGCCTAATATATCCTCAATTATTGTTAAAACATATGCAAAATTAAAGAAGAGCTTCAGATTGGTTGTATAAGGATATACCTGATATTTCCTAATTTGAGGGGGGCTGAGCCTGGCCCCAAACCCCGGAAAATTGAAATTTTTAATTGGTTTCCTGAGTAAGTCAAGCCAATACAATATCAATGTCTGATATGAACTGAGTTTCCTGTGAAAATCTGAGCCAGATTGATGAAGTTTAAGTGGGGTTTTGGACTGATGTGCCATATGATCACCCCCTCGATACCTGCACTTCCAATACATGTATTTTGGACCAGTTATGTATTTCTTAAGGAATATTCTTGTGGAATCTCATTTAGTGGCGCCAGCTCTAGCAAACAATATGGTTTTCAACCTTAGATTTGTCTTACTTTGCCAAATTTAAGTATATCTTAATGCAGCCCCACAGAAGCGAATTTGGGGCCATCTGAAGCCAATATTGCCAAATTATAAGTACTGTTATATCAGATGTAATTTTAAAACCGGTTCAGTCAGATTTAGTATGTGCCACGTTATATTCTGGCCAAATTTCAGCATTATAGACCAACATTTGGTACTGGTTTGGTGTAATTTACATGTATTTTTGACCATTTTTACAGCAATATATGGGTGAAATAATTTATTGTCAGAGAAGTAATGCTCCAAATGGGCCTAATATATCCTCAATTATTGTTAAAACATATGCAAAATTAAAGAAGAGCTTCAGATTGGTTGTATAAGGATATACCTGATATTTCCTAATTTGAGGGGGGCTGAGCCTGGCCCCAAACCCCGGAAAAATGAAATTTTTAATTGGTTTCCTGAGTAAGTCAAGCCAATACAATATCAATGTCTGATATGAACTGAGTTTCCTGTGAAAATCTGAGCCAGATTGATGAAGTTTAAGTGGGGTTTTGGACTGATGTGCCATATGATCACCCCCTCGATACCTGCACTTCCAATACATGTATTTTGGACCAGTTATGTATTTCTTAAGGAATATTCTTGTGGAATCTCATTTAGTGGTGCCAGCTCTAGCAAACAATATGGTTTTCAACCTTAGATTTGTCTTACTTTGCCAAATTTAAGTATATCTTAATGCAGCCCCACAGAAGCGAATTTGGGGCCATCTGAAGCCAATATTGCCAAATTATAAGTACTGTTATATCAGATGTAATTTTAAAACCGGTTCAGTCAGATTTAGTATGTGCCACCTTATATTCTGGCCAAATTTCAGCATTATAGACCAACAATTGGTACTGGTTTGGTGTAATTTACATGTATTTTTGACCATTTTTACAGCAATATATGGGTGAAATAATTTATTTTCAGAGATGTAATGCTCCAAATGGGCCTAATATATCCTCAATTATTGTTAAAACATATGCAAAATTAAAGAAGAGCTTCAGATTGGTTGTATAAGGATATACCTGATATTTCCTAATTTGAGGGGGGCTGAGCCTGGCCCCAAACCCCGGAAAATTGAAATTTTTAATTGGTTTCCTGAGTAAGTCAAGCCAATACAATATCAATGTTTGATATGAACTGAGTTTTCTGTGAAAATCTGAGCCAGATTGATGAAGTTTAAGTGGGGTTTTGGACTGATGTGCCATATGATCACCCCCTCGATACCTGCACTTCCAATACATGTATTTTGGACCAGTTATGTATTTCTTAAGGAATATTCTTGTGGAATCTCATTTAGTGGCGCCAGCTCTAGCAAACAATATGGTTTTTAGCCTTAGATTTGTCTTACTTTGCCAGATTTAAGTATATCTTAACGCAGCCCCACAGAAGCAAATTTGGGGCCATCTGATGCCAATATTGCCAAATTATAAGTACTGTTATATCAGATGTAATTTTAAAACCGGTTCAGTCAGATTTAGTATGTGCCACCTTATATTCTGGCCAAATTTCAGCATTATAGACCAACATTTGGTACTGGTTTGGTGTAATTTACATGTATTTTTGACCATTTTTACAGCAATATATGGGTGAAATAATTTATTTTCAGAGATGTAATGCTCCAAATGGGCCTAATATATCCTCAATTATTGTTAAAACATATGCAAAATTAAAGAAGAGCTTCAGATTGGTTGTATAAGGATATACCTGATATTTTCTAATTTGAGAGGGGCTGAGCCTGGCCCCAAACCCCGGAAAATTGAAATTTTTAATTGGTTTCCTGAGTAAGTCAAGCCAATACAATATCAATGTCTGATATGAACTGAGTTTCCTGTGAAAATCTGAGCCAGATTGATGAAGTTTAAGTGGGGTTTTGGACTGATGTGCCATATGATCACCCCCTCGATACCTGCACTTCCAATACATGTATTTTGGACCAGTTATGTATTTCTTAAGGAATATTCTTGTGGAATCTCATTTAGTGGCGCCAGCTCTAGCAAACAATATGGTTTTCAGCCTTAGATTTGTCTTACTTTGCCAGATTTAAGTATATCTTAACGCAGCCCCACAGAAGCAAATTTGGGGCCATCTGACGCCAATATTGCCAAATTATAAGTACTGTTATATCAGATGTAATTTTAAAACCGGTTCAGTCAGATTTAGTATGTGCCACCTTATATTCTGGCCAAATTTCAGCATTATAGACCAACATTTGGTACTGGTTTGGTGTAATTTACATGTATTTTTGACCATTTTTACAGCAATATATGGGTGAAATAATTTATTTTCAGAGATGTAATGCTCCAAATGGGCCTAATATATCCTCAATTATTGTTAAAACATATGCAAAATTAAAGAAGAGCTTCAGATTGGTTGTATAAGGATATACCTGATATTTTCTAATTTGAGAGGGGCTGAGCCTGGCCCCAAACCCCGGAAAATTGAAATTTTTAATTGGTTTCCTGAGTAAGTCAAGCCAATACAATATCAATGTCTGATATGAACTGAGTTTCCTGTGAAAATCTGAGCCAGATTGATGAAGTTTAAGTGGGGTTTTGGACTGATGTGCCATATGATCACCCCCTCGATACCTGCACTTCCAATACATGTATTTTGGACCAGTTATGTATTTCTTAAGGAATATTCTTGTGGAATCTCATTTAGTGGCGCCAGCTCTAGCAAACAATATGGTTTTCAACCTTAGATTTGTCTTACTTTGCCAAATTTAAGTATATCTTAATGCAGCCCCACAGAAGCGAATTTGGGGCCATCTGAAGCCAATATTGCCAAATTATAAATACTGTTATATCAGATGTAATTTTAAAACCGGTTCAGTCAGATTTAGTATGTGCCACCTTATATTCTGGCCAAATTTCAGCATTATAGACCAACATTTGGTACTGGTTTGGTGTAATTTACATGTATTTTTGACCATTTTTACAGCAATATATGGGTGAAATAATTTATTGTCAGAGGTGTAATGCTCCAAATGGGCCTAATATATCCTCAATTATTGTTAAAACATATGCAAAATTAAAGAAGAGCTTCAGATTGGTTGTATAAGGATATACCTGATATTTCCTAATTTGAGGGGGGCTGAGCCTGGCCCCAAACCCCGGAAAATTGAAATTTTTAATTGGTTTCCTGAGTAAGTCAAGCCAATACAGTATCAATGTCTGATATGAACTGAGTTTCCTGTGAAAATCTGAGCCAGATTGATGAAGTTTAAGTGGGGTTTTGGACTGATGTGCCATATGATCACCCCCTCGATACCTGCACTTCCAATACATGTATTTTGGACCAGTTATGTATTTCTTAAGGAATATTCTTGTGGAATCTCATTTAGTTGCACCAGCTCTAGCAAACAATATGGTTTTCAGCCTTAGATTTGTCTTACTTTGCCAGATTTAAGTATATCTTAACGCAGCCCCACAGAAGCGAATTTGGGGCCATCTGAAGCCAATATTGCCAAATTATAAGTACTGTTATATCAGATGTAATTTTAAAACCGGTTCAGTCAGATTTAGTATGTGCCACCTTATATTCTGGCCAAATTTCAGCATTATAGACCAACATTTGGTACTGGTTTGGTGTAATTTACATGTATTTTTGACCATTTTTACAGCAATATATGGGTGAAATAATTTATTGTCAGAGGTGTAATGCTCCAAATGGGCCTAATATATCCTCAATTATTGTTAAAACATATGCAAAATTAAAGAAGAGCTTCAGATTGGTTGTATAAGGATATACCTGATATTTCCTAATTTGAGGGGGGCTGAGCCTGGCCCCAAACCCCGGAAAATTGAAATTTTTAATTGGTTTCCTGAGTAAGTCAAGCCAATACAGTATCAATGTCTGATATGAACTGAGTTTCCTGTGAAAATCTGAGCCAGATTGATGAAGTTTAAGTGGGGTTTTGGACTGATGTGCCATATGATCACCCCCTCGATACCTGCACTTCCAATACATGTATTTTGGACCAGTTATGTATTTCTTAAGGAATATTCTTGTGGAATCTCATTTAGTTGCACCAGCTCTAGCAAACAATATGGTTTTCAGCCTTAGATTTGTCTTACTTTGCCAGATTTAAGTATATCTTAACGCAGCCCCACAGAAGCAAATTTGGGGCCATCTGAAGCCAATATTGCCAAATTATAAGTACTGTTATATCAGATGTAATTTTAAAACCGGTTCAGTCAGATTTAGTATGTGCCACCTTATATTCTGGCCAAATTTCAGCATTATAGACCAACATTTGGTACTGGTTTGGTGTAATTTACATGTATTTTTGACCATTTTTACAGCAATATATGGGTGAAATAATTTATTGTCAGAGGTGTAATGCTCCAAATGGGCCTAATATATCCTCAATTATTGTTAAAACATATGCAAAATTAAAGAAGAGCTTCAGATTGGTTGTATAAGGATATACCTGATATTTCCTAATTTGAGGGGGGCTGAGCCTGGCCCCAAACCCCGGAAAATTGAAATTTTTAATTGGTTTCCTGAGTAAGTCAAGCCAATACAGTATCAATGTCTGATATGAACTGAGTTTCCTGTGAAAATCTGAGCCAGATTGATGAAGTTTAAGTGGGGTTTTGGACTGATGTGCCATATGATCACCCCCTCGATACCTGCACTTCCAATACATGTATTTTGGACCAGTTATGTATTTCTTAAGGAATATTCTTGTGGAATCTCATTTAGTTGCACCAGCTCTAGCAAACAATATGGTTTTCAGCCTTAGATTTGTCTTACTTTGCCAGATTTAAGTATATCTTAACGCAGCCCCACAGAAGCGAATTTGGGGCCATCTGAAGCCAATATTGCCAAATTATAAGTACTGTTATATCAGATGTAATTTTAAAACCGGTTCAGTCAGATTTAGTATGTGCCACCTTATATTCTGGCCAAATTTCAGCATTATAGACTAACATTTGGTACTGGTTTGGTGTAATTTACATGTATTTTTGACCATTTTTACAGCAATATATGGGTGAAATAATTTATTGTCAGAGATGTAATGCTCCAAATGGGCCTAATATATCCTCAATTATTGTTAAAACATATGCAAAATTAAAGAAGAGCTTCAGATTGGTTGTATAAGGATATACCTGATATTTCCTCATTTGAGGGGGGCTGAGCCTGGCCCCAAAACCCGGAAAATTGAAATTTTTAATTGGTTTCCTGAGTAAGTCAAGCCAATACAATATCAATGTCTGATATGAACTGAGTTTCCTGTGAAAATCTGAGCCAGATTGATGAAGTTTAAGTGGGGTTTTGGACTGATGCGCCATATGATCACCCCCTCGATACCTGCACTTCCAATACATGTATTTTGGACCAGTTATGTATTTCTTAAGGAATATTCTTGTGGAATCTCATTTAGTGGCGCCAGCTCTAGCAAACAATATGTTTTTCAGCCTTAGATTTGTCTTACTTTGCCAGATTTAAGTATATCTTAACGCAGCCCCACAGAAGCGAATTTGGGGCCATCTGAAGCCAATATTGCCAAATTATAAGTACTGTTATATCAGATGTAATTTTAAAACCGGTTCAGTCAGATTTAGTATGTGCCACCTTATATCCTGGCCAAATTTCAGCATTATAGACCAACATTTGGTACTGGTTTGGTGTAATTTACATGTATTTTTGACCATTTTTACAGCAATATATGGGTGAAATAATTTATTGTCAGAGATGTAATGCTCCAAATGGGCCTAATATATCCTCAATTATTGTTAAAACATATGCAAAATTAAAGAAGAGCTTCAGATTGGTTGTATAAGGATATACCTGATATTTCCTAATTTGAGGGGGGCTGAGCCTGGCCCCAAACCCCGGAAAATTGAAATTTTTAATTGGTTTCCTGAGTAAGTCAAGCCAATACAATATCAATGTCTGATATGAACTGAGTTTCCTGTGAAAATCTGAGCCAGATTGATGAAGTTTAAGTGGGGTTTTGGACTGATGTGCCATATGATCACCCCCTCGATACCTGCACTTCCAATACATGTATTTTGGACCAGTTATGTATTTCTTAAGGAATATTCTTGTGGAATCTCATTTAGTGGCGCCAGCTCTAGCAAACAATATGGTTTTCAACCTTAGATTTGTCTTACTTTGCCAAATTTAAGTATATCTTAATGCAGCCCCACAGAAGCGAATTTGGGGCCATCTGAAGCCAATATTGCCAAATTATAAGTACTGTTATATCAGATGTAATTTTAAAACCGGTTCAGTCAGATTTAGTATGTGCCACCTTATATCCTGGCCAAATTTCAGCATTATAGACCAACATTTGGTACTGGTTTGGTGTAATTTACATGTATTTTTGACCATTTTTACAGCAATATATGGGTGAAATAATTTATTGTCAGAGATGTAATGCTCCAAATGGGCCTAATATATCCTCAATTATTGTTAAAACATATGCAAAATTAAAGAAGAGCTTCAGATTGGTTGTATAAGGATATACCTGATATTTCCTAATTTGAGGGGGGCTGAGCCTGGCCCCAAACCCCGTAAAATTGAAATTTTTAATTGGTTTCCTGAGTAAGTCAAGACAATACAATATCAATGTCTGATATGAACTGAGTTTCCTGTGAAAATCTGAGCCAGATTGATGAAGTTTAAGTGGGGTTTTGGACTGATGTGCCATATGATCACCCCCTCGATACCTGCACTTCCAATACATGTATTTTGGACCAGTTATGTATTTCTTAAGGAATATTCTTGTGGAATCTCATTTAGTGGCGCCAGCTCTAGCAAACAATATGGTTTTCAACCTTAGATTTGTCTTACTTTGCCAAATTTAAGTATATCTTAATGCAGCCCCACAGAAGCGAATTTGGGGCCATCTGAAGCCAATATTGCCAAATTATAAGTACTGTTATATCAGATGTAATTTTAAAACCGGTTCAGTCAGATTTAGTATGTGCCACCTTATATCCTGGCCAAATTTCAGCATTATAGACCAACATTTGGTACTGGTTTGGTGTAATTTACATGTATTTTTGACCATTTTTACAGCAATATATGGGTGAAATAATTTATTGTCAGAGATGTAATGCTCCAAATGGGCCTAATATATCCTCAATTATTGTTAAAACATATGCAAAATTAAAGAAGAGCTTCAGATTGGTTGTATAAGGATATACCTGATATTTCCTAATTTGAGGGGGGCTGAGCCTGGCCCCAAACCCCGGAAAATTGAAATTTTTAATTGGTTTCCTGAGTAAGTCAAGACAATACAATATCAATGTCTGATATGAACTGAGTTTCCTGTGAAAATCTGAGCCAGATTGATGAAGTTTAAGTGGGGTTTTGGACTGATGTGCCATATGATCACCCCCTCGATACCTGCACTTCCAATACATGTATTTTGGACCAGTTATGTATTTCTTAAGGAATATTCTTGTGGAATCTCATTTAGTGGCGCCAGCTCTAGCAAACAATATGGTTTTCAACCTTGGATTTGTCTTACTTTGCCAAATTTAAGTATATCTTAATGCAGCCCCACAGAAGCGAATTTGGGGCCATCTGAAGCCAATATTGCCAAATTATAAGTACTGTTATATCAGATGTAATTTTAAAACCGGTTCAGTCAGATTTAGTATGTGCCACCTTATATTCTGGCCAAATTTCAGCATTATAGACCAACATTTGGTACTGGTTTGGTGTAATTTACATGTATTTTTGACCATTTTTACAGCAATATATGGGTGAAATAATTTATTGTCAGAGAAGTAATGCTCCAAATGGGCCTAATATATCCTCAATTATTGTTAAAACATATGCAAAATTAAAGAAGAGCTTCAGATTGGTTGTATAAGGATATACCTGATATTTCCTAATTTGAGGGGGGCTGAGCCTGGCCCCAAACCCCGGAAAATTGAAATTTTTAATTGGTTTCCTCAGTAAGTCAAGCCAATACAATATCAATGTTTGATATGAACTGAGTTTCCTGTGAAAATCTGAGCCAGATTGATGAAGTTTAAGTGGGGTTTTGGACTGATGTGCCATATGATCACCCCCTCGATACCTGCACTTCCAATACATGTATTTTGGACCAGTTATGTATTTCTTAAGGAATATTCTTGTGGAATCTCATTTAGTGGCGCCAGCTCTAGCAAACAATATGGTTTTCAGCCTTAGATTTGTCTTACTTTGCCAGATTTAAGTATATCTTAACGCAGCCCCACAGAAGCAAATTTGGGGCCATCTGATGCCAATATTGCCAAATTATAAGTACTGTTATATCAGATGTAATTTTAAAACCGGTTCAGTCAGATTTAGTATGTGCCACCTTATATTCTGGCCAAATTTCAGCATTATAGACCAACATTTGGTACTGGTTTGGTGTAATTTACATGTATTTTTGACCATTTTTACAGCAATATATGGGTGAAATAATTTATTTTCAGAGATGTAATGCTCCAAATGGGCCTAATATATCCTCAATTATTGTTAAAACATATGCAAAATTAAAGAAGAGCTTCAGATTGGTTGTATAAGGATATACCTGATATTTTCTAATTTGAGAGGGGCTGAGCCTGGCCCCAAACCCCGGAAAATTGAAATTTTTAATTGGTTTCCTGAGTAAGTCAAGCCAATACAATATCAATGTCTGATATGAACTGAGTTTCCTGTGAAAATCTGAGCCAGATTGATGAAGTTTAAGTGGGGTTTTGGACTGATGTGCCATATGATCACCCCCTCGATACCTGCACTTCCAATACATGTATTTTGGACCAGTTATGTATTTCTTAAGGAATATTCTTGTGGAATCTCATTTAGTGGCGCCAGCTCTAGCAAACAATATGGTTTTCAACCTTAGATTTGTCTTACTTTGCCAAATTTAAGTATATCTTAATGCAGCCCCACAGAAGCGAATTTGGGGCCATCTGACGCCAATATTGCCAAATTATAAATACTGTTATATCAGATGTAATTTTAAAACCGGTTCAGTCAGATTTAGTATGTGCCACCTTATATTCTGGCCAAATTTCAGCATTATAGACCAACATTTGGTACTGGTTTGGTGTAATTTACATGTATTTTTGACCATTTTTACAGCAATATATGGGTGAAATAATTTATTGTCAGAGGTGTAATGCTCCAAATGGGCCTAATATATCCTCAATTATTGTTAAAACATATGCAAAATTAAAGAAGAGCTTCAGATTGGTTGTATAAGGATATACCTGATATTTCCTAATTTGAGGGGGGCTCAGCCTGGCCCCAAACCCCGGAAAATTGAAATTTTTAATTGGTTTCCTGAGTAAGTCAAGCCAATACAGTATCAATGTCTGATATGAACTGAGTTTCCTGTGAAAATCTGAGCCAGATTGATGAAGTTTAAGTGGGGTTTTGGACTGATGTGCCATATGATCACCCCCTCGATACCTGCACTTCCAATACATGTATTTTGGACCAGTTATGTATTTCTTAAGGAATATTCTTGTGGAATCTCATTTAGTTGCACCAGCTCTAGCAAACAATATGGTTTTCAGCCTTAGATTTGTCTTACTTTGCCAGATTTAAGTATATCTTAACGCAGCCCCACAGAAGCGAATTTGGGGCCATCTGAAGCCAATATTGCCAAATTATAAGTACTGTTATATCAGATGTAATTTTAAAACCGGTTCAGTCAGATTTAGTATGTGCCACCTTATATTCTGGCCAAATTTCAGCATTATAGACCAACATTTGGTACTGGTTTGGTGTAATTTACATGTATTTTTGACCATTTTTACAGCAATATATGGGTGAAATAATTTATTGTCAGAGGTGTAATGCTCCAAATGGGCCTAATATATCCTCAATTATTGTTAAAACATATGCAAAATTAAAGAAGAGCTTCAGATTGGTTGTATAAGGATATACCTGATATTTCCTAATTTGAGGGGGGCTGAGCCTGGCCCCAAACCCCGGAAAATTGAAATTTTTAATTGGTTTCCTGAGTACGTCAAGCCAATACAGTATCAATGTCTGATATGAACTGAGTTTCCTGTGAAAATCTGAGCCAGATTGATGAAGTTTAAGTGGGGTTTTGGACTGATGTGCCATATGATCACCCCCTCGATACCTGCACTTCCAATACATGTATTTTGGACCAGTTATGTATTTCTTAAGGAATATTCTTGTGGAATCTCATTTAGTTGCACCAGCTCTAGCAAACAATATGGTTTTCAGCCTTAGATTTGTCTTACTTTGCCAGATTTAAGTATATCTTAACGCAGCCCCACAGAAGCGAATTTGGGGCCATCTGAAGCCAATATTGCCAAATTATAAGTACTGTTATATCAGATGTAATTTTAAAACCGGTTCAGTCAGATTTAGTATGTGCCACCTTATATTCTGGCCAAATTTCAGCATTATAGACCAACATTTGGTACTGGTTTGGTGTAATTTACATGTATTTTTGACCATTTTTACAGCAATATATGGGTGAAATAATTTATTGTCAGAGATGTAATGCTCCAAATGGGCCTAATATATCCTCAATTATTGTTAAAACATATGCAAAATTAAAGAAGAGCTTCAGATTGGTTGTATAAGGATATACCTGATATTTCCTCATTTGAGGGGGGCTGAGCCTGGCCCCAAAACCCGGAAAATTGAAATTTTTAATTGGTTTCCTGAGTAAGTCAAGCCAATACAATATCAATGTCTGATATGAACTGAGTTTCCTGTGAAAATCTGAGCCAGATTGATGAAGTTTAAGTGGGGTTTTGGACTGATGTGCCATATGATCACCCCCTCGATACCTGCACTTCCAATACATGTATTTTGGACCAGTTATGTATTTCTTAAGGAATATTCTTGTGGAATCTCATTTAGTGGCGCCAGCTCTAGCAAACAATATGTTTTTCAGCCTTAGATTTGTCTTACTTTGCCAGATTTAAGTATATCTTAACGCAGCCCCACAGAAGCGAATTTGGGGCCATCTGAAGCCAATATTGCCAAATTATAAGTACTGTTATATCAGATGTAATTTTAAAACCGGTTCAGTCAGATTTAGTATGTGCCACCTTATATTCTGGCCAAATTTCAGCATTATAGACCAACATTTGGTACTGGTTTGGTGTAATTTACATGTATTTTTGACCATTTTTACAGCAATATATGGGTGAAATAATTTATTGTCAGAGATGTAATGCTCCAAATGGGCCTAATATATCCTCAATTATTGTTAAAACATATGCAAAATTAAAGAAGAGCTTCAGATTGGTTGTATAAGGATATACCTGATATTTCCTAATTTGAGGGGGGCTGAGCCTGGCCCCAAACCCCGGAAAATTGAAATTTTTAATTGGTTTCCTGAGTAAGTCAAGCCAATACAATATCAATGTCTGATATGAACTGAGTTTCCTGTGAAAATCTGAGCCAGATTGATGAAGTTTAAGTGGGGTTTTGGACTGATGTGCCATATGATCACCCCCTCGATACCTGCACTTCCAATACATGTATTTTGGACCAGTTATGTATTTCTTAAGGAATATTCTTGTGGAATCTCATTTAGTGGCGCCAGCTCTAGCAAACAATATGGTTTTCAACCTTAGATTTGTCTTACTTTGCCAAATTTAAGTATATCTTAATGCAGCCCCACAGAAGCGAATTTGGGGCCATCTGAAGCCAATATTGCCAAATTATAAGTACTGTTATATCAGATGTAATTTTAAAACCGGTTCAGTCAGATTTAGTATGTGCCACGTTATATTCTGGCCAAATTTCAGCATTATAGACCAACATTTGGTACTGGTTTGGTGTAATTTACATGTATTTTTGACCATTTTTACAGCAATATATGGGTGAAATAATTTATTGTCAGAGATGTAATGCTCCAAATGGGCCTAATATATCCTCAATTATTGTTAAAACATATGCAAAATTAAAGAAGAGCTTCAGATTGGTTGTATAAGGATATACCTGATATTTCCTCATTTGAGGGGGGCTGAGCCTGGCCCCAAAACCCGGAAAATTGAAATTTTTAATTGGTTTCCTGAGTAAGTCAAGCCAATACAATATCAATGTCTGATATGAACTGAGTTTCCTGTGAAAATCTGAGCCAGATTGATGAAGTTTAAGTGGGGATTTGGACTGATGTGCCATATGATCACCCCCTCGATACCTGCACTTCCAATACATGTATTTTGGACCAGTTATGTATTTCTTAAGGAATATTCTTGTGGAATCTCATTTAGTGGCGCCAGCTCTAGCAAACAATATGTTTTTCAGCCTTAGATTTGTCTTACTTTGCCAGATTTAAGTATATCTTAACGCAGCCCCACAGAAGCGAATTTGGGGCCATCTGAAGCCAATATTGCCAAATTATAAGTACTGTTATATCAGATGTAATTTTAAAACCGGTTCAGTCAGATTTAGTATGTGCCACCTTATATTCTGGCCAAATTTCAGCATTATAGACCAACATTTGGTACTGGTTTGGTGTAATTTACATGTATTTTTGACCATTTTTACAGCAATATATGGGTGAAATAATTTATTGTCAGAGATGTAATGCTCCAAATGGGCCTAATATATCCTCAATTATTGTTAAAACATATGCAAAATTAAAGAAGAGCTTCAGATTGGTTGTATAAGGATATACCTGATATTTCCTAATTTGAGGGGGGCTGAGCCTGGCCCCAAACCCCGGAAAATTGAAATTTTTAATTGGTTTCCTGAGTAAGTCAAGCCAATACAATATCAATGTCTGATATGAACTGAGTTTCCTGTGAAAATCTGAGCCAGATTGATGAAGTTTAAGTGGGGTTTTGGACTGATGTGCCATATGATCACCCCCTCGATACCTGCACTTCCAATACATGTATTTTGGACCAGTTATGTATTTCTTAAGGAATATTCTTGTGGAATCTCATTTAGTGGCGCCAGCTCTAGCAAACAATATGGTTTTCAGCCTTAGATTTGTCTTACTTTGCCAGATTTAAGTATATCTTAACGCAGCACCACAGAAGCAAATTTGGGGCCATCTGACGCCAATATTGCCAAATTAAAAGTACTGTTATATCAGATGTAATTTTAAAACCGGTTCAGTCAGATTTAGTATGTGCCACCTTATATTCTGGCCAAATTTCAGCATTATAGACCAACATTTGGTACTGGTTTGGTGTAATTTACATGTATTTTTGACTATTTTTACAGCAATATATGGGTGAAATAATTTATTTTCAGAGATGTAATGCTCCAAATGGGCCTAATATATCCTCAATCATTGTTAAAACATATGCAAAATTAAAGAAGAGCTTCAGATTGGTTGTATAAGGACATACCTGATATTTCCTAATTTGAGGGGGGCTGAGCCTGGCCCCAAACCCCGGAAAATTGAAATTTTTAATTGGTTTCCTGAGTAAGTCAAGCCAATACAATATCAATGTTTGATATGAACTGAGTTTCTTGTGAAAATCTGAGCCGGATTGATGAAGTTTAAGTGGGGTTTTGGACTGATGTGCCATATGATCACCCCCTCGATACCTGCACTTCCAATACATGTATTTTGGACCAGTTATGTATTTCTTAAGGAATATTCTTGTGGAATCTCATTTAGTGGCGCCAGCTCTAGCAAACAATATGGTTTTCAACCTTAGATTTGTCTTACTTTGCCAAATTTAAGTATATCTTAACGCAGCCCCACAGAAGCGAATTTGGGGCCATCTGAAGCCAATATTGCCAAATTATAAGTACTGTTATATCAGATGTAATTTTAAAACCGGTTCAGTCAGATTTAGTATGTGCCACCTTATATTCTGGCCAAATTTCAGCATTATAGACCAACATTTGGTACTGGTTTGGTGTAATTTACATGTATTTTTGACCATTTTTACAGCAATATATGGGTGAAATAATTTATTGTCAGAGGTGTAATGCTCCAAATGGGCCTAATATATCCTCAATTATTGTTAAAACATATGCAAAATTAAAGAAGAGCTTCAGATTGGTTGTATAAGGATATACCTGATATTTCCTAATTTGAGGGGGGCTGAGCCTGGCCCCAAACCCGGGAAAATTGAAATTTTTAATTGGTTTCCTGAGTAAGTCAAGCCAATACAATATCAATGTCTGATATGAACTGAGTTTCCTGTGAAAATCTGAGCCAGATTGATGAAGTTTAAGTGGGGTTTTGGACTGATGTGCCATATGATCACCCCCTCGATACCTGCACTTCCAATACATGTATTTTGGACCAGTTATGTATTTCTTAAGGAATATTCTTGTGGAATCTCATTTAGTGGCGCCAGCTCTAGCAAACAATATGGTTTTCAACCTTAGATTTGTCTTACTTTGCCAAATTTAAGTATATCTTAATGCAGCCCCACAGAAGCGAATTTGGGGCCATCTGAAGCCAATATTGCCAAATTATAAGTACTGTTATATCAGATGTAATTTTAAAACCGGTTCAGTCAGATTTAGTATGTGCCACCTTATATTCTGGCCAAATTTCAGCATTATAGACCAACATTTGGTACTGGTTTGGTGTAATTTACATGTATTTTTGACCATTTTTACAGCAATATATGGGTGAAATAATTTATTTTCAGAGATGTAATGCTCCAAATGGGCCTAATATATCCTCAATTATTGTTAAAACATATGCAAAATTAAAGAAGAGCTTCAGATTGGTTGTATAAGGATATACCTGATATTTCCTAATTTGAAAGGGGCTGAGCCTGGCCCCAAACCCCGGAAAATTGAAATTTTTAATTGGTTTCCTGAGTAAGTCAAGCCAATACAATATCAATGTTTGATATGAACTGAGTTTCCTGTGAAAATCTCAGCCAGACTGATGAAGTTTAAGTGGGGTTTTGGACTGATGTGCCATATGATCACCCCCTCGATACCTGCACTTCCAATACATGTATTTTGGACCAGTTATGTATTTCTTAAGGAATATTCTTGTGGAATCTCATTTAGTGGCGCCAGCTCTAGCAAACAATATGGTTTTCAACCTTAGATTTGTCTTACTTTGCCAAATTTAAGTATATCTTAATGCAGCCCCACAGAAGCGAATTTGGGGCCATCTGAAGCCAATATTGCCAAATTATAAGTACTGTTATATCAGATGTAATTTTAAAACTGGTTCAGTCAGATTTAGTATGTGCCACCTTATATTCTGGCCAAATTTCAGCATTATAGACCAACATTTGGTACTGGTTTGGTGTAATTTACATGTATTTTTGACCATTTTTACAGCAATATATGGGTGAAATAATTTATTTTCAGAGATGTAATGCTCCAAAGGGGCCTAATATATCCTCAATTATTGTTAAAACATATGCAAAATTAAAGAAGAGCTTCAGATTGGTTGTATAAGGATATACCTGATATTTCCTAATTTGAAAGGGGCTGAGCCTGGCCCCAAACCCCGGAAAATTGAAATTTTTAATTGGTTTCCTGAGTAAGTCAAGCCAATACAATATCAATGTTTGATATGAACTGAGTTTCCTGTGAAAATCTCAGCCAGATTGATGAAGTTTTAGTGGGGTTTTGGACTGATGTGCCATATGATCACCCCCTCGATACCTGCACTTCCAATACATGTATTTTGGACCAGTTATGTATTTCTTAAGGAATATTCTTGTGGAATCTCATTTAGTGGCGCCAGCTCTAGCAAACAATATGGTTTTCAACCTTAGATTTGTCTTACTTTGCCAAATTTAAGTATATCTTAATGCAGCCCCACAGAAGCGAATTTGGGGCCATCTGAAGCCAATATTGCCAAATTATAAGTACTGTTATATCAGATGTAATTTTAAAACTGGTTCAGTCAGATTTAGTATGTGCCACCTTATATTCTGGCCAAATTTCAGCATTATAGACCAACATTTGGTACTGGTTTGGTGTAATTTACATGTATTTTTGACCATTTTTACAGCAATATATGGGTGAAATAATTTATTTTCAGAGATGTAATGCTCCAAATGGGCCTAATATATCCTCAATTATTGTTAAAACATATGCAAAATTAAAGAAGAGCTTCAGATTGGTTGTATAAGGATATACTTGATATTTTCTAATTTGAGAGGGGCTGAGCCTGGCCCCAAACCCCGGAAAATTGAAATTTTTAATTGGTTTCCTGAGTAAGTCAAGCCAATACAATATCAATGTCTGATATGAACTGAGTTTCCTGTGAAAATCTGAGCCAGATTGATGAAGTTTAAGTGGGGTTTTGGACTGATGTGCCATATGATCACCCCCTCGATACCTGCACTTCCAATACATGTATTTTGGACCAGTTATGTATTTCTTAAGGAATATTCTTGTGGAATCTCATTTAGTGGCGCCAGCTCTAGCAAACAATATGGTTTTCAGCCTTAGATTTGTCTTACTTTGCCAGATTTAAGTATATCTTAACGCAGCACCACAGAAGCAAATTTGGGGCCATCTGACGCCAATATTGCCAAATTATAAGTACTGTTATATCAGATGTAATTTTAAAACCGGTTCAGTCAGATTTAGTATGTGCCACCTTATATTCTGGCCAAATTTCAGCATTATAGACCAACATTTGGTACTGGTTTGGTGTAATTTACATGTATTTTTGACTATTTTTACAGCAATATATGGGTGAAATAATTTATTTTCAGAGATGTAATGCTCCAAATGGGCCTAATATATCCTCAATCATTGTTAAAACATATGCAAAATTAAAGAAGAGCTTCAGATTGGTTGTATAAGGACATACCTGATATTTCCTAATTTGAGGGGGGCTGAGCCTGGCCCCAAACCCCGGAAAATTGAAATTTTTAATTGGTTTCCTGAGTAAGTCAAGCCAATACAATATCAATGTTTGATATGAACTGAGTTTCTTGTGAAAATCTGAGCCGGATTGATGAAGTTTAAGTGGGGTTTTGGACTGATGTGCCATATGATCACCCCCTCGATACCTGCACTTCCAATACATGTATTTTGGACCAGTTATGTATTTCTTAAGGAATATTCTTGTGGAATCTCATTTAGTGGCGCCAGCTCTAGCAAACAATATGGTTTTCAACCTTAGATTTGTCTTACTTTGCCAAATTTAAGTATATCTTAACGCAGTCCCACAGAAGCGAATTTGGGGCCATCTGAAGCCAATATTGCCAAATTATAAGTACTGTTATATCAGATGTAATTTTAAAACCGGTTCAGTCAGATTTAGTATGTGCCACCTTATATTCTGGCCAAATTTCAGCATTATAGACCAACATTTGGTACTGGTTTGGTGTAATTTACATGTATTTTTGACCATTTTTACAGCAATATATGGGTGAAATAATTTATTGTCAGAGGTGTAATGCTCCAAATGGGCCTAATATATCCTCAATTATTGTTAAAACATATGCAAAATTAAAGAAGAGCTTCAGATTGGTTGTATAAGGATATACCTGATATTTCCTAATTTGAGGGGGGCTGAGCCTGGCCCCAAACCCGGGAAAATTGAAATTTTTAATTGGTTTCCTGAGTAAGTCAAGCCAATACAATATCAATGTCTGATATGAACTGAGTTTCCTGTGAAAATCTGAGCCAGATTGATGAAGTTTAAGTGGGGTTTTGGACTGATGTGCCATATGATCACCCCCTCGATACCTGCACTTCCAATACATGTATTTTGGACCAGTTATGTATTTCTTAAGGAATATTCTTGTGGAATCTCATTTAGTGGCGCCAGCTCTAGCAAACAATATGGTTTTCAACCTTAGATTTGTCTTACTTTGCCAAATTTAAGTATATCTTAATGCAGCCCCACAGAAGCGAATTTGGGGCCATCTGAAGCCAATATTGCCAAATTATAAGTACTGTTATATCAGATGTAATTTTAAAACCGGTTCAGTCAGATTTAGTATGTGCCACCTTATATTCTGGCCAAATTTCAGCATTATAGACCAACATTTGGTACTGGTTTGGTGTAATTTACATGTATTTTTGACCATTTTTACAGCAATATATGGGTGAAATAATTTATTTTCAGAGATGTAATGCTCCAAATGGGCCTAATATATCCTCAATTATTGTTAAAACATATGCAAAATTAAAGAAGAGCTTCAGATTGGTTGTATAAGGATATACCTGATATTTCCTAATTTGAGGGGGGCTGAGCCTGGCCCCAAACCCCGGAAAATTGAAATTTTTAATTGGTTTCCTGAGTAAGTCAAGCCAATACAATATCAATGTTTGATATGAACTGAGTTTCCTGTGAAAATCTGAGCCAGATTGATGAAGTTTAAGTGGGGTTTTGGACTGATGTGCCATATGATCACCCCCTCGATACCTGCACTTCCAATACATGTATTTTGGACCAGTTATGTATTTCTTAAGGAATATTCTTGTGGAATCTCATTTAGTGGCGCCAGCTCTAGCAAACAATATGGTTTTCAGCCTTAGATTTGTCTTACTTTGCCAAATTTAAGTATATCTTAACGCAGCCCCACAGAAGCAAATTTGGGGCCATCTGACGCCAATATTGCCAAATTATAAGTACTGTTATATCAGATGTAATTTTAAAACCGGTTCAGTCAGATTTAGTATGTCCCACCTTATATTCTGGCCAAATTTCAGCATTATAGACCAACATTTGGTACTGGTTTGGTGTAATTTACATGTATTTTTGACCATTTTTACAGCAATATATGGGTGAAATAATTTATTTTCAGAGATGTAATGCTCCAAATGGTCCTAATATATCCTCAATTATTGTTAAAACATATGCAAAATTAAAGAAGAGCTTCAGATTGGTTGTATAAGGATATACCTGATATTTCCTAATTTGAAAGGGGCTGAGCCTGGCCCCAAACCCCGGAAAATTGAAATTTTTAATTGGTTTCCTGAGTAAGTCAAGCCAATACAATATCAATGTCTGATATGAACTGAGTTTCCTGTGAAAATCTGAGACAGATTGATGAAGTTTAAGTGGGGTTTTGGACTGATGTGCCATATGATCACCCCCTCGATACCTGCACTTCCAATACATGTATTTTGGACCAGTTATGTATTTCTTAAGGAATATTCTTGTGGAATCTCATTTAGTGGCGCCAGCTCTAGCAAACAATATGGTTTTCAACCTTAGATTTGTCTTACTTTGCCAAATTTAAGTATATCTTAATGCAGCCCCACAGAAGCGAATTTGGGGCCATCTGAAGCCAATATTGCCAAATTATAAGTACTGTTATATCAGATGTAATTTTAAAACTGGTTCAGTCAGATTTAGTATGTGCCACCTTATATTCTGGCCAAATTTCAGCATTATAGACCAACATTTGGTACTGGTTTGGTGTAATTTACATGTATTTTTGACCATTTTTACAGCAATATATGGGTGAAATAATTTATTTTCAGAGATGTAATGCTCCAAATGGGCCTAATATATCCTCAATTATTGTTAAAACATATGCAAAATTAAAGAAGAGCTTCAGATTGGTTGTATAAGGATATACCTGATATTTCCTAATTTGAAAGGGGCTGAGCCTGGCCCCAAACCCCGGAAAATTGAAATTTTTAATTGGTTTCCTGAGTAAGTCAAGCCAATACAATATCAATGTTTGATATGAACTGAGTTTCCTGTGAAAATCTCAGCCAGATTGATGAAGTTTAAGTGGGGTTTTGGACTGATGTGCCATATGATCACCCCCTCGATACCTGCACTTCCAATACATGTATTTTGGACCAGTTATGTATTTCTTAAGGAATATTCTTGTGGAATCTCATTTAGTGGCGCCAGCTCTAGCAAACAATATGGTTTTCAACCTTAGATTTGTCTTACTTTGCCAAATTTAAGTATATCTTAATGCAGCCCCACAGAAGCGAATTTGGGGCCATCTGAAGCCAATATTGCCAAATTATAAGTACTGTTATATCAGATGTAATTTTAAAACCGGTTCAGTCAGATTTAGTATGTGCCACCTTATATTCTGGCCAAATTTCAGCATTATAGACCAACATTTGGTACTGGTTTGGTGTAATTTACATGTATTTTTGACCATTTTTACAGCAATATATGGGTGAAATAATTTATTTTCAGAGATGTAATGCTCCAAATGGGCCTAATATATCCTCAATTATTGTTAAAACATATGCAAAATTAAAGAAGAGCTTCAGATTGGTTGTATAAGGATATACCTGATATTTCCTAATTTGAGGGGGGCTGAGCCTGGCCCCAAACCCCGGAAAATTGAAATTTTTAATTGGTTTCCTGAGTAAGTCAAGCCAATACAATATCAATGTTTGATATGAACTGAGTTTCCTGTGAAAATCTGAGCCAGATTGATGAAGTTTAAGTGGGGTTTTGGACTGATGTGCCATATGATCACCCCCTCGATACCTGCACTTCCAATACATGTATTTTGGACCAGTTATGTATTTCTTAAGGAATATTCTTGTGGAATCTCATTTAGTGGCGCCAGCTCTAGCAAACAATATGGTTTTCAGCCTTAGATTTGTCTTACTTTGCCAAATTTAAGTATATCTTAACGCAGCCCCACAGAAGCAAATTTGGGGCCATCTGACGCCAATATTGCCAAATTATAAGTACTGTTATATCAGATGTAATTTTAAAACCGGTTCAGTCAGATTTAGTATGTCCCACCTTATATTCTGGCCAAATTTCAGCATTATAGACCAACATTTGGTACTGGTTTGGTGTAATTTACATGTATTTTTGACCATTTTTACAGCAATATATGGGTGAAATAATTTATTTTCAGAGATGTAATGCTCCAAATGGTCCTAATATATCCTCAATTATTGTTAAAACATATGCAAAATTAAAGAAGAGCTTCAGATTGGTTGTATAAGGATATACCTGATATTTCCTAATTTGAAAGGGGCTGAGCCTGGCCCCAAACCCCGGAAAATTGAAATTTTTAATTGGTTTCCTGAGTAAGTCAAGCCAATACAATATCAATGTTTGATATGAACTGAGTTTCCTGTGAAAATCTCAGCCAGATTGATGAAGTTTAAGTGGGGTTTTGGACTGATGTGCCATATGATCACCCCCTCGATACCTGCACTTACAATACATGTATTTTGGACCAGTTATGTATTTCTTAAGGAATATTCTTGTGGAATCTCATTTAGTGGCGCCAGCTCTAGCAAACAATATGGTTTTCAACCTTAGATTTGTCTTACTTTGCCAAATTTAAGTATATCTTAATGCAGCCCCACAGAAGCGAATTTGGGGCCATCTGAAGCCAATATTGCCAAATTATAAGTACTGTTATATCAGATGTAATTTTAAAACTGGTTCAGTCAGATTTAGTATGTGCCACCTTATATTCTGGCCAAATTTCAGCATTATAGACCAACATTTGGTACTGGTTTGGTGTAATTTACATGTATTTTTGACCATTTTTACAGCAATATATGGGTGAAATAATTTATTTTCAGAGATGTAATGCTCCAAATGGGCCTAATATATCCTCAATTATTGTTAAAACATATGCAAAATTAAAGAAGAGCTTCAGATTGGTTGTATAAGGATATACCTGATATTTCCTAATTTGAAAGGGGCTGAGCCTGGCCCCAAACCCCGGAAAATTGAAATTTTTAATTGGTTTCCTGAGTAAGTCAAGCCAATACAATATCAATGTTTGATATGAACTGAGTTTCCTGTGAAAATCTCAGCCAGATTGATGAAGTTTAAGTGGGGTTTTGGACTGATGTGCCATATGATCACCCCCTCGATACCTGCACTTCCAATACATGTATTTTGGACCAGTTATGTATTTCTTAAGGAATATTCTTGTGGAATCTCATTTAGTGGCGCCAGCTCTAGCAAACAATATGGTTTTCAACCTTAGATTTGTCTTACTTTGCCAAATTTAAGTATATCTTAATGCAGCCCCACAGAAGCGAATTTGGGGCCATCTGAAGCCAATATTGCCAAATTATAAGTACTGTTATATCAGATGTAATTTTAAAACTGGTTCAGTCAGATTTAGTATGTGCCACCTTATATTCTGGCCAAATTTCAGCATTATAGACCAACATTTGGTACTGGTTTGGTGTAATTTACATGTATTTTTGACCATTTTTACAGCAATATATGGGTGAAATAATTTATTTTCAGAGATGTAATGCTCCAAATGGGCCTAATATATCCTCAATTATTGTTAAAACATATGCAAAATTAAAGAAGAGCTTCAGATTGGTTGTATAAGGATATACCTGATATTTTCTAATTTGAGAGGGGCTGAGCCTGGCCCCAAACCCCGGAAAATTGAAATTTTTAATTGGTTTCCTGAGTAAGTCAAGCCAATACAATATCAATGTCTGATATGAACTGAGTTTCCTGTGAAAATCTGAGCCAGATTGATGAAGTTTAAGTGGGGTTTTGGACTGATGTGCCATATGATCACCCCCTCGATACCTGCACTTCCAATACATGTATTTTGGACCAGTTATGTATTTCTTAAGGAATATTCTTGTGGAATCTCATTTAGTGGCGCCAGCTCTACCAAACAATATGGTTTTCAACCTTAGATTTGTCTTACTTTGCCAAATTTAAGTATATCTTAATGCAGCCCCACAGAAGCGAATTTGGGGCCATCTGAAGCCAATATTGCCAAATTATAAGTACTGTTATATCAGATGTAATTTTAAAACCGGTTCAGTCAGATTTAGTATGTGCCACCTTATATTCTGGCCAAATTTCAGCATTATAGACCAACATTTGGTACTGGTTTGGTGTAATTTACATGTATTTTTGACCATTTTTACAGCAATATATGGGTGAAATAATTTATTTTCAGAGATGTAATGCTCCAAATGGGCCTAATATATCCTCAATTATTGTTAAAACATATGCAAAATTAAAGAAGAGCTTCAGATTGGTTGTATAAGGATATACCTGATATTTCCTAATTTGAGGGGGGCTGAGCCTGGCCCCAAACCCCGGAAAATTGAAATTTTTAATTGGTTTCCTGAGTAAGTCAAGCCAATACAATATCAATGTCTGATATGAACTGAGTTTCCTGTGAAAATCTGAGCCAGATTGATGAAGTTTAAGTGGGGTTTTGGACTGATGTGCCATATGATCACCCCCTCGATACCTGCACTTCCAATACATGTATTTTGGACCAGTTATGTATTTCTTAAGGAATATTCTTGTGGAATCTCATTTAGTGGCGCCAGCTCTACCAAACAATATGGTTTTCAACCTTAGATTTGTCTTACTTTGCCAAATTTAAGTATATCTTAATGCAGCCCCACAGAAGCGAATTTGGGGCCATCTGAAGCCAATATTGCCAAATTATAAGTACTGTTATATCAGATGTAATTTTAAAACCGGTTCAGTCAGATTTAGTATGTGCCACCTTATATTCTGGCCAAATTTCAGCATTATAGACCAACATTTGGTACTGGTTTGGTGTAATTTACATGTATTTTTGACCATTTTTACAGCAATATATGGGTGAAATAATTTATTTTCAGAGATGTAATGCTCCAAATGGGCCTAATATATCCTCAATTATTGTTAAAACATATGCAAAATTAAAGAAGAGCTTCAGATTGGTTGTATAAGGATATACCTGATATTTCCTAATTTGAAGGGGGCTGAGCCTGGCCCCAAACCCCGGAAAATTGAAATTTTTAATTGGTTTCCTGAGTAAGTCAAGCCAATACAATATCAATGTCTGATATGAACTGAGTTTCCTGTGAAAATCTGAGCCAGATTGATGAAGTTTAAGTGGGGTTTTGGACTGATGTGCCATATGATCACCCCCTCGATACCTGCACTTCCAATACATGTATTTTGGACCAGTTATGTATTTCTTAAGGAATATTCTTGTGGAATCTCATTTAGTGGCGCCAGCTCTAGCAAACAATATGGTTTTCAACCTTAGATTTGTCTTACTTTGCCAAATTTAAGTATATCTTAATGCAGCCCCACAGAAGCGAATTTGGGGCCATCTGAAGCCAATATTGCCAAATTATAAGTACTGTTATATCAGATGTAATTTTAAAACCGGTTCAGTCAGATTTAGTATGTGCCACCTTATATTCTGGCCAAATTTCAGCATTATAGACCAACATTTGGTACTGGTTTGGTGTAATTTACATGTATTTTTGACCATTTTTACAGCAATATATGGGTGAAATAATTTATTTTCAGAGATGTAATGCTCCAAATGGGCCTAATATATCCTCAATTATTGTTAAAACATATGCAAAATTAAAGAAGAGCTTCAGATTGGTTGTATAAGGATATACCTGATATTTCCTAATTTGAGGGGGGCTGAGCCTGGCCCCAAACCCCGGAAAATTGAAATTTTTAATTGGTTTCCTGAGTAAGTCAAGCCAATACAATATCAATGTCTGATATGAACTGAGTTTCCTGTGAAAATCTGAGCCAGATTGAAGAAGTTTAAGTGGGGTTTTGGACTGATGTGCCATATGATCACCCCCTCGATACCTGCACTTCCAATACATGTATTTTGGACCAGTTATGTATTTCTTAAGGAATATTCTTGTGGAATCTCATTTAGTGGCGCCAGCTCTAGCAAACAATATGGTTTTCAACCTTAGATTTGTCTTACTTTGCCAAATTTAAGTATATCTTAATGCAGCCCCACAGAAGCGAATTTGGGGCCATCTGAAGCCAATATTGCCAAATTATAAGTACTGTTATATCAGATGTAATTTTAAAACCGGTTCAGTCAGATTTAGTATGTGCCACCTTATATTCTGGCCAAATTTCAGCATTATAGACCAACATTTGGTACTGGTTTGGTGTAATTTACATGTCTTTTTGACCATTTTTACAGCAATATATGGGTGAAATAATTTATTTTCAGAGATGTAATGCTCCAAATGGGCCTAATATATCCTCAATTATTGTTAAAACATATGCAAAATTAAAGAAGAGCTTCAGATTGGTTGTATAAGGATATACCTGATATTTTCTAATTTGAGAGGGGCTGAGCCTGGCCCCAAACCCCGGAAAATTGAAATTTTTAATTGGTTTCCTGAGTAAGTCAAGCCAATACAATATCAATGTCTGATATGAACTGAGTTTCCTGTGAAAATCTGAGCCAGATTGATGAAGTTTAAGTGGGGTTTTGGACTGATGTGCCATATGATCACCCCCTCGATACCTGCACTTCCAATACATGTATTTTGGACCAGTTATGTATTTCTTAAGGAATATTCTTGTGGAATCTCATTTAGTGGCGCCAGCTCTACCAAACAATATGGTTTTCAACCTTAGATTTGTCTTACTTTGCCAAATTTAAGTATATCTTAATGCAGCCCCACAGAAGCGAATTTGGGGCCATCTGAAGCCAATATTGCCAAATTATAAGTACTGTTATATCAGATGTAATTTTAAAACCGGTTCAGTCAGATTTAGTATGTGCCACCTTATATTCTGGCCAAATTTCAGCATTATAGACCAACATTTGGTACTGGTTTGGTGTAATTTACATGTATTTTTGACCATTTTTACAGCAATATATGGGTGAAATAATTTATTTTCAGAGATGTAATGCTCCAAATGGGCCTAATATATCCTCAATTATTGTTAAAACATATGCAAAATTAAAGAAGAGCTTCAGATTGGTTGTATAAGGATATACCTGATATTTCCTAATTTGAGGGGGGCTGAGCCTGGCCCCAAACCCCGGAAAATTGAAATTTTTAATTGGTTTCCTGAGTAAGTCAAGCCAATACAATATCAATGTCTGATATGAACTGAGTTTCCTGTGAAAATCTGAGCCAGATTGATGAAGTTTAAGTGGGGTTTTGGACTGATGTGCCATATGATCACCCCCTCGATACCTGCACTTCCAATACATGTATTTTGGACCAGTTATGTATTTCTTAAGGAATATTCTTGTGGAATCTCATTTAGTGGCGCCAGCTCTACCAAACAATATGGTTTTCAACCTTAGATTTGTCTTACTTTGCCAAATTTAAGTATATCTTAATGCAGCCCCACAGAAGCGAATTTGGGGCCATCTGAAGCCAATATTGCCAAATTATAAGTACTGTTATATCAGATGTAATTTTAAAACCGGTTCAGTCAGATTTAGTATGTGCCACCTTATATTCTGGCCAAATTTCAGCATTATAGACCAACATTTGGTACTGGTTTGGTGTAATTTACATGTATTTTTGACCATTTTTACAGCAATATATGGGTGAAATAATTTATTTTCAGAGATGTAATGCTCCAAATGGGCCTAATATATCCTCAATTATTGTTAAAACATATGCAAAATTAAAGAAGAGCTTCAGATTGGTTGTATAAGGATATACCTGATATTTCCTAATTTGAAGGGGGCTGAGCCTGGCCCCAAACCCCGGAAAATTGAAATTTTTAATTGGTTTCCTGAGTAAGTCAAGCCAATACAATATCAATGTCTGATATGAACTGAGTTTCCTGTGAAAATCTGAGCCAGATTGATGAAGTTTAAGTGGGGTTTTGGACTGATGTGCCATATGATCACCCCCTCGATACCTGCACTTCCAATACATGTATTTTGGACCAGTTATGTATTTCTTAAGGAATATTCTTGTGGAATCTCATTTAGTGGCGCCAGCTCTAGCAAACAATATGGTTTTCAACCTTAGATTTGTCTTACTTTGCCAAATTTAAGTATATCTTAATGCAGCCCCACAGAAGCGAATTTGGGGCCATCTGAAGCCAATATTGCCAAATTATAAGTACTGTTATATCAGATGTAATTTTAAAACCGGTTCAGTCAGATTTAGTATGTGCCACCTTATATTCTGGCCAAATTTCAGCATTATAGACCAACATTTGGTACTGGTTTGGTGTAATTTACATGTCTTTTTGACCATTTTTACAGCAATATATGGGTGAAATAATTTATTTTCAGAGATGTAATGCTCCAAATGGGCCTAATATATCCTCAATTATTGTTAAAACATATGCAAAATTAAAGAAGAGCTTCAGATTGGTTGTATAAGGATATACCTGATATTTCCTAATTTGAGGGGGGCTGAGCCTGGCCCCAAACCCCGGAAAATTGAAATTTTTAATTGGTTTCCTGAGTAAGTCAAGCCAATACAATATCAATGTTTGATATGAACTGAGTTTCCTGTGAAAATCTGAGCCAGATTGATGAAGTTTAAGTGGGGTTTTGGACTGATGTGCCATATGATCACCCCCTCGATACCTGCACTTCCAATACATGTATTTTGGACCAGTTATGTATTTCTTAAGGAATATTCTTGTGGAATCTCATTTAGTGGCGCCAGCTCTACCAAACAATATGGTTTTCAACCTTAGATTTGTCTTACTTTGCCAAATTTAAGTATATCTTAATGCAGCCCCACAGAAGCGAATTTGGGGCCATCTGAAGCCAATATTGCCAAATTATAAGTACTGTTATATCAGATGTAATTTTAAAACCGGTTCAGTCAGATTTAGTATGTGCCACCTTATATTCTGGCCAAATTTCAGCATTATAGACCAACATTTGGTACTGGTTTGGTGTAATTTACATGTATTTTTGACCATTTTTACAGCAATATATGGGTGAAATAATTTATTGTCAGAGATGTACTGCTCCAAATGGGCCTAATATATCCTCAATTATTGTTAAAACATATGTAAAATTAAAGAAGAGCTTCAGATTGGTTGTATAAGGATATACCTGATATTTCCTCATTTGAGGGGGGCTGAGCCTGGCCCCAAACCCCGGAAAATTGAAATTTTTAATTGGTTTCCTGAGTAAGTCAAGCCAATACAATATCAATGTCTGATATGAACTGAGTTTCCTGTGAAAATCTGAGCCAGATTGATGACGTTTAAGTGGGGTTTTGGACTGATGTGCCATATGATCACCCCCTCGATACCATATGCCATATGATCACCCCCTCGATACCTGCACTTCCAATACATGTATTTTGGACCAGTTATGTATTTCTTAAGGAATATTCTTGTGGAATCTCATTTAGTGGCGCCAGCTCTACCAAACAATATGGTTTTCAACCTTAGATTTGTCTTACTTTGCCAAATTTAAGTATATCTTAATGCAGCCCCACAGAAGCGAATTTGGGGCCATCTGAAACATCAACAATCCCAGAAAACTCACATTGCTCTCTGTGTGTTTATTTGGGGAGAATACCAGTCCCATGCAGACTTTTAACAACAATAATGCAGTCCACTCTCTTTTAGATAAGCGAAAATGGACTGAAGGCAAGGTATTCTGTGTTCCAAAGACACAGAATCCAATGTGAGTTTTCTTGGAGTAGACATGGCTGTTGAATGAACTTAGCTCCTCAAACCAAAATGAAATAAAGGAATATAATAACAATATTTTATTATAGCAGTAGTTTCACATTATACAATTCTTGGATATATACAAGGGTTAATACGATATATACATATATACAGATTTATACTTTGTCACTTATAATTTACTTCGTAAATTCACTGTACAGATTTTTAACAATTTTTTCATTACATTCCTGATTACTGGTGAAATTTGATAATATCATGTTATAGTCTATCTTTCTACAACTGTAATAACTGTAATAGAAGCAAAATAAACCACAGCTCTCTGTATATGCTGATTGTAACCTCTTTTTATTGTACTTATATATGAATTCATTACTTGTCAATAAATTATGAATACTTTTTACTGGTTCTTTTCCTAACGAGTCGAAGTACTCCACATGTTTTCTTTGAAAATGTAGAACAATCCAATGACTACCTTTCTTCTCAGAACTGTCCAGATTCACTACGATGATACACGGTATGGGGAGATGATGTGGTATTAGATCTAAGGCATATACTCCCATGAATTTGTTTCTGACAAAGGTTTTGAAAATCTCATAGTTAACCTTATGTGACCTTTAATACCCTTACTCATAGTGTGACCTGAGAGGTAGCTTTGAATGTCAAATAAGAACAGGGTGTAGCCTTTATCATATTCTAATAATTTTATAATAATTCCATTTTTCCTGTTATAATCATTGTCCAATAAAGATAAGTAAGATGATACGAAATCCCCTTTCTTGAAATTTGGAGTTAAGGCTCTGTTAGGTACAGGCTGGCCATCTACAGTCACCTCCAGGTAATTTAAGTTCATGTGTTTGAAATCAAAAGGATTTTTACTATAATCACCAGAGTAACCTGTATTGGAAACCATTCCTATTATTAATTTACTTGGAACTGTACCATGATATATATTATCTGTCATGAAATTAAGGGAACCTTTAGCAACACTGAAACTCTTAATGTCACTTCTCCAGAAAGGATATAATGCAGGACTAATTTTTAAAGCCTCATCGTGCGCCAGTATCATATTTGGATCCAGGGAAATATAACATACTTTCCATACAGCACTAGTGATTACTAACTTGTAATTTTTAGTCCCTAATCTCATTAATCTGAAGTCATTTAAAGCCTGGAACAACTTAAGGTTTACAGATACTCCATTGGGGACTGCTCTGTTTTCTCCTTGACAAATATCTAGATATAGACATCCCTCAATATTGGCTGCATCACCATCTTTTGTTGGTCTTCCTCTTTCTGAGTATCCACTATTACTCCCTATGTATTGTAATTCATCAAAATGTCCTGCCTGATCTTTGAAAAACATAGCTGCCTGAGCCTGAGATAATATCATATCATTACTAGATCCTAAAAGTAGGTCAATGAGAGCCTTGTAAGGGTAATTAACACCCACATCCGGTGATACAAGTTTCTGATTTAAAGATAAGTCAATTTGTCTGAAAATTGAATGTAAGGTGAAATTTACTGGGGCTACTTGATCTGTATTAGGTGTAGGGTCTCCATCAATAGTTCTTTCATCATTAATCCTTTTTCCTTCTTCATTTGTGATAACATATTTTATATGTAATCTGCTTTTTCCTAGACTTATGTAGTCTACAGAGGTACCTGGTACATTGAATTCTATAACCCCTCCCTCAGTTATAGCAGCAATGGGATTGTAATCCACCCAATACTCTTTAACTATGGACCTATCAGTAGCTGGTGGAGCAAATAAAGAGAGTGACGTTTGGACTACATCCATATGGAACTGTAGCTTGTAACCTTTTTCTTTAAATTTTTAACAGCTTTTTTGGAGCTCTTTCCTTTTACCTCCCTTTTTTTGTCCCTTCCGGCTTTTTAACAACTTTATTTTTTGAGGATCTCTTATGGTTACTGTTACTTCTATCTTTACCTCCTATTTGATAATTTTTCAAATTTTTTCCCCTATTTATATTCATTTCGTCTCTAATCTCACTTTTAGCCTGTTCAACTGCTACTTGAGTTGGACTGATGGTTGAAAGTTCTATGCTGTTATTATTTTTATTTTTTTCAAACTCTTCATCACTATCTAGAACATAATAATTTTTGGATAGATCCATTTTTCCTTCCATACATTTTTGACAAAACTTTAAATATTTATTCATAATTTTCTGCGTCTTTTTCTTTGCAAATGTAAAGTTAATTCAACTACTCCAGTTAAACTACTTGCAAAATGAAGGTTTTTGTTCCTTATATATATTTCTATTCGACTGAAGTTTTTGTTTTTAACAGGTAAATAGTAAATTTTATTGAATAGCTGATATTTATTTGAATTACTTTGTGGTAGTAACCTTATTATACCTTGCATTGAATTTCAAATGTAAGAGTAATCTACAATATCTGAAAATAAATACAGAGTTTCATTAGCAACACTACTAGCATGGAAGTCGCATATTCCAACCTCCCAGTCACCAATTAAATTAATCCTCTCAGGAACCTCGACTGTAAAATTATATGCCTTGTTATTGGGATGAAAGTTTAAGGAATCTATCGAAGATAAGAAAAAGTAAATGCTATCTTCTTCCATCTTGTCCTTTATTTGAAATCTCAAAATATGCAATGGTATATATATATATATATATATATACATATTTATATCCTATATATTTTCCACCTGTTTTTCTGGAATCCAGGAATTGAATTTTGATGGCCATCCCTTCCATTTCACTAATACTTCCACCTCTCCACTCTTTTTCTTTCTTTTTTTGAGAATTTCTTCAATTTTATACATTATATCAGAATCTATATATGCTAATTGCAATTCTGGTTCATAAAAAAAACCCTGTATTACCTCATTATTGTAATCCTTTAACTCATACATGGGTATATTTTGGTTTAATTTACGATTAATTACAGTGAAAATTTCCCCAGACCATTTCTCAGTATATTCTTTATCAAACATATTTTTTAGATGACTTATCTTAACCCTGTCAGATATATTGAACTTAAATTTTTTCTTATTTAAGGTTTGTATCAGTTAGGGATTTTTATATTGCTTTTTGAAGCTAAAGAAACTTTTAGGGTATTTCATGTTATCATATTGGAATTTCCAAAGCAAGTACTGATTCTTCGATTTTGCATCTTTAGGACTCATTTTAATTGATCTATGGATGGAATTATTGTAACCATAGGTTAAGTCAGACAAAATGTCAATCCATCTTAAGGTCTCATTTTCACTTAAATATTTCATTATTTTGTTTTTAATAGTTTTAATAACTCTTTCAGCATAATTAGCTTTGGTTTCATAATATGTGTACAAATGTTTTATTTTATTTTCATTTAATAACCTATTAAAAGGTCGATTCTCATATTCACTTCCTTGATCGGTTCTTAGAATTTTTGGTTTCTCATCTATTTCTCTAATTAGATTTTGAAATACGAGTACCATTTCCTCAGCTCTTAAACTTTTCAATGGTGCTGTGTACAAGTATCGAGTGAATATATCTATAAAAACTACAAAGTAAGCGTAATCATTGTTATCTGACTTATATTTCACCATATTTGCAGTGTCACTATCCCATTGATAATTCTTTGAAAAAGCTAAGACTTTAGGTCTTTGAAAAGTCCTTTGAGCAGGATGAAAAGTTGTATAACTCTCCTGTTTACTTAACCAGTTCCTCAAATAGTTGGAGGTTATATGGTATTTTGCTTCCCTTTTAATCTGGGGATATAACTTACTGTAACTGCTGTAAGCTACTGGACTCTTAATGTTATAATAAAGGTTATGAAGATAATTATCAATTTCATCTGCAGCATTAAAATCTTTTCTTCCATTTTTGGATCCAATTTTTTGATCCGGCCCCTTCTTGGCGTTTCCTTCCATTTTTTCTGGATTTTCGAGAATTTATTGTCTTTACTGTATTCCGCTTCTGCAGGGAGACCTGGTGGTGGGAGGGTATGTCCTAATGTATTTTTGTCTTCTGAATTAGCACTCGACTGAATATTTATAGATTCGTTTTGTTTAATGTCAAGCGGAATTTTTGATTTCTGGTTATGTACTCCCCCAATGTTTTCTGAATCACTGTTTCCTGCTTTTTTTCCTCTGTTATTTCAAAGATATCCACTTTATGGTTGCCAGATTTACTCTCGACTGTTTCCTGATTGCTTTCTGCTTTTTCTTTTTCCTTTTCTTCAGCTACGAAGTTTTTGAACCTCTCATATTGGTCATATGGTATTAATACATACTTATTCATTCCAGTATTTTTTCTATGTAATACTTAATTGATAAAAGCAGATTAGTTATTCTTTCAAAATGTTTTCATGCTATACTCCTCCTCCCTCTGTCCTCAGATTTTATATTTTTTTTCAAAATTTTTAGGCAACTTAAGAATTTTTCCTTTTTTTCTTAGTTAAAGGAAGTTTGAATACATTATAAAAAATTTCGGCCAGTGCTTTCAACTGAGATGGACTCGCATGAATCAATATATGTTTATTTAGATGTAAATTATTCTCCAATAACAGCAGAATAAAGTTTTTGGAGTGTTTGAGATTCCTAGACATTTTAAATGTTTTTTATAGGACATAGATCTTTATATACCAAAAAAAAAAAATTCGAAAAAAAAAAAATCTTTCTACTTATATACAAACATATGTTCATCAGGAAAAACATGACCCCTGAGCATGTAACTGTCATTATTCCCAGGTGATAAATCGATCAATAGGTAACCAAAAGGTTCCTTACTTGCATCTAGGTATACATGTAATAATTTTTTTGGCATACCTATTTGTCGTCCAAGTAACTTAATTTGCTGAGTATCCCTAGGATTTTTAAATAAAATAAAGTAATGAGAATTTAAGGATATATCTCTGCAATATTTTCCCTGATGGAATAAATTTTGTAAAATTAATACTACACTAATATTTCTGTGATGTGACTCTCTACTAAAAAGATTAGCAATAAAAATACTACTTAAGGCTGAAATCTGGAGATCATCTATAACAACTATGCTGTGTTCAGAGGTATAATTCTGTTTAAAATCTTCTTCTGATGGCAATCCCTGTCTGAATTCGATGTTGTCGTTGCTCACTTGATCAAAAATCTTCTGCCAGTTGTTATAAAAATAGTAAATTTTTTTAACTTTTTCTGATAACATCTGATCCATATTCTTCAGCAATCTCATTACAAAGAAAGATTTACCGGACCCTGTTGGACCACATACAATAGAGGTGAATGGAGTTTTAAAGAGAAAAGGACTCATAAATTCCATGCTCATGGCACTGTACAAGCTGATAAGTGATTACAGGGCAGAGATAACAGGAATCTCTCTGTTATTGATCAAGAGGTATCAGTCAAATGCAGAGCAATAATTCACACTGAGTTGGAAAGCTTGCCAATAAATACTGTGCTGAATGCAGAGTTGTCTATGCAAGCTCTTTCCTTCTCCTCACCTCTTTTATATTTGTTTGCAAGCCTCATTATTCCTCATTTTCTAATAATTGTTTCCAGCCCAGTGATAACAGATATTTTTCACCAAAATGTTTGAAAGCTAGCCAGTAAGTAATCCTGATGCCGAGGAATTGCTCTGTTTAACCACAATTTTTTAGATACGAGGTAGGTTGCATTGATATTGAATAGAATCATTGGGGAAATACTTCTACTCGCTTCAAGAGCTTTTGGAAAGGAAAATATTATTTTTTAATCATAAAAATGGATCTGAAAGTGGTTAATATTCTGTTTATTTTTGGTTTAATTTTCTCCTGGAAATGTTTTGGATACAGTTGTGATTATTCAGAATGTTCATGTCTTGATGACATGATAACCTGTGTTGATGTCACTGCTCCTCGATTTAAATATAGAGCAACAGTTACCATGCTGTATATGGAGAACGTTCAAATAGTAGATTTGAGAGAGATAATTAGAAAATTACCAAATCTAAAATTTCTGACATTGATGAATATGAAATATTTTGATTGTAATTGGCTTCAACTACTGTCAGAAGATGTACGCCTGAGGACTAACATGTGTCAGAGTTATACAAAAGCAGATGAAAATGACAGTAAAAAATATTCAAAATTAGTCACTGATGACATAAATCTCCCAACCTCTTCAGAGACAAGGTATCCAGTGGACAATATATCTAGCCAAAAAAACTTCAAACAGATTACAAGGTTATTCACTCAAAAATCAATGCAAAATTCCATATATCCGACCAACAGGGAGAATATTTTAGGAATGTACACTTCTATCACTGATATTTATGAATCGAGTACATCAACAAACATAGATCATGACAGAAATTTCAAAAAATATACTTTGGAAATGATGAAAGAAGAAAAAAAATGGAATCAAAAAGTTAGATCCAAGAAGCAAATCGGAATAGTTGTTGCAATTTCGTTATCAGCCACATTTCTTATAGGGTTATTAGCAGCATTAGGATATCTCATCTACAAGAAGAAATGGTGTCACAGAAGAAGGCCAGACTATGATCAAGAGGAGTGCGTCCTCCCATTATCAGAATCCCCTTGTGGAGATACATTCAGTGTAAAGTAAGGCTGTTTTTTTTGTTTGTTTTTTTTTTTAAACTTATATCTTAATTTTTCTTTCTGTCATTGCGGTGACAAGTATAATATCCTTTTATAACTAAGTAAAAAATTGTCGCCTAAATTAATTCATGTAAGATTAAAGCTTAGATATCCGAGAAATAATTTATGGCATATTAATGTTATAAATATCTTGGATTGCAGCTTTTATTCCAACCAAGATCTACTTTGCACTCATAGAATGATGGATGTTGATTCAGATTTCTGCTCCGATATAGGTATTTATATTTAGTTAAGATTCCTCGATATAAAACAAATGTGACGTCACAACGAAATGTGATGTCATATGAAAAGACAATGCGTCATATAATGACGTATGTGACTGGTTTCAGTATCCAGTGCTTGTCGAGTTGTATTTTTTTCAAGGATAAACATTGTCAAAATGTGGACTTACAGTATTCTTATCTGTCATTTGTGTTTTAACTTTGAATATGTATTGGCAAATTTGATAGAATGCAGAGACGTTGATAATGAGGTTGTTATCTCTAATTTCAACGGTATTGGTGATTACAACAGGAACTTATTTTTCTGCAGGAATAGCAATGTGAAAATTCGTACTTATGAGGACTGTTATGTTAATTATATCATGTTACCTGTTCAAAAAATTACTGAGATTTTCCCTGAGGTTAGGATAATAAATTGGCATTGCACAGGAAACTGTTATGTCAAGTATCTGAATGATGACATTAAAGTAATCAGATGTCAGTCAGGTAAATAATAGATTTCTAACAAATTTTTCTAAATCGGTATAAACATATATTCTTTTATTTTGTAAGGTTGTTGCGAGGTATGATAATTTATTTAATTTTTTTCCATATATATTATGCTTGTTTTATATCTATTGGATATGTACATGTATGTATTTATTTTTTTTTTTTTTTTTATTTATTTATTTTTTTTATTTTACAGTGAACATGCCGGAGAAACCATTGAGTCCTCTATCTGAAGATGGTGGTCAGTTAATTGAAGGTGGAAACAAGGTTAAAGGTTCCCATGGTGAGAGAAAACTGTATGGACTTTTCATTTTACCTGTCATCTTCATCTTTGCTGGAATTTTTTGTGGATATGTCAGACATATGTTATTTGAACGTGTCAGAAGATTGATCATGATGGTAGATAACCACATGTTATCAGTAGATCAGGATATTGATATGGACCAAACACCAGTCAAAGTTTTGGATACATTGAATTCATTAAGTACTGTTGATTATGATTCATCCTCAGATCTCCTATGGGATGATTCCATTGAAAGGAATGCTGAGGATATTATTAGGAACATGGGAAAGGATTTTAACTCTGAGGAGGGAGAGGACAAAAAGGATAAAAGTGATTCATCTCAGAACTCAATAATCAATATTGACTTTGCTGAATACTTTAAGATAATAGATAAGATTCCTAGAGTGAATGAAACAGATATTCCAGAAGAAAGTGTGAAATCGCCAGGATGTATGAGGACTGAGGAATGCATTCCTTCAGATCCTCATAGGTGTTCAAGTCCAATTGATAACAGTTCACATTCATTGGACAGATATGAAAGCAGTCCAGATCATTTTCCCTCCTTCAACGTACCAATAGAGGACAGTAGTGATGAAGAAGGTTCATCTGTAACACATTCACAGGACAATATGAAAAGAGATGACAAAAAAATGATAAGTACAACAAGATCAGGAAAAGTTTACAAGACAATTTAAAGAATATTATATTTTGAAAGACTGTTTTATTTCATTTGATTGAACGATCTGTATCATTTTTTAAAAATTTAAAAATTTTTTTTACAAAATACATTTTCTGAATATTAGTGTAATTTAATGAGTGTAATTTAGCCATAATTTCATACATATATATTTTGATAGAGGAATCATTATGTAAGAAGACATAAAGTATTGAAACATGAATGGATCTGACGCAAATGCTATGACTTTAATTACTATATGATAACTGAGAGTGTTCTTAAATTTTCAAATTTATATTTCACATGTAGATCTTTTTTTTTACCTTTTTTTTCAGATGTTATATTACCAGATGTGAATGTATATCATGTACGCTACAAATATAACTGATAGTTCTACATTTGTAATTTTTTTTTAATTTCTTCTTTAATTATAAAAAAAAAATGGTCTACAAAAGTTACATATTTCCAGAATTTGACGTTTCATACTGGTCTCATAAAAATATGAGGAAGTTTACTGCTTTCTACAACCTCTAAACATTCTGTGCATTTCAGTGGCTCTTCCTTGTCATTCTGCTGCATGAATGTGGCGCCTATTGTACAAAAGAAATGACCACATTTAGTCATAAATAGTAGGTGAATATCAATTTTAAGCTTACAAGAAGAGCAATACATGTCTTTCATTCTTTGATAAAAATATTCCTCCCATTCTGTGGAAAAAGACATATGTAAATGATTTGGTAAACGGTCTAACATAAAAGCACTAGCAAAGGCCATATGCAAATCATTATTGGTCAAATAAGAAAGTAAATCTTGTTCATAATTCTGCTTCAGGTAGATCCCTTTGGGAATCCAAACAAAAACAGCAGTTGAATCTGATTTCGTCATATTACAGCCGAATGGTTTATTGAAGAGGTTTTCCACTAAAATGGTCCTGCACGTTTCATACTGGTCTCATAAAAATATGAGGAAGTTTACTGCGTTCTACAACCTCTAAACATTCTGTGCATTTCAGTGGCTCTTCCTTGTCATTCTGCTGCATGAATGTGGCGCATATTGTACAAAAGAAATGACCACATTTAGTCATAAATAGTAGGTGAATATCAATTTTACACAAAGGCGCCCTGCAAAAAAAAAAAATGGTCTACAAAAGTTACATATTTCCAGAATTTGACGTTTCATACTGGTCTCATAAAAATATGAGGAAGTTTACTGCTTTCTACAACCTCTAAACATTCTGTGCATTTCAGTGGCTCTTCCTTGTCATTCTGCTGCATGAATGTGGCGCATATTGTACAAAAGAAATGACCACATTTAGTCATAAATAGTAGGTGAATATCAATTTTAAGCTTACAAGAAGAGCAATACATGTCTTTCATTCTTTGATAAAAATATTCCTCCCATTCTGTGGAAAAAGACATATGTAAATGATTTGGTAAACGGTCTAACATAAAAGCACTAGCAAAGGCCATATGCAAATCATTATTGGTCAAATAAGAAAGTAAATCTTGTTCATAATTCTGCTTCAGGTAGATCCCTTTGGGAATCCAAACAAAAACAGCAGTTGAATCTGATTTCGTCATACTACAGCCGAATGGTTTATTGAAGAGGTCTTCCACTAAAATGGTCCTGCACATTGGACATTTCTTTTTTCGACCATCAAGATTCCAAGATCTAATCAACTCTGCTGCACAATCCGGACATAGAAAGTGACTGCAAGGGTTTGAAATGACAATTTGGTCTTTTTCCAAATCCATGGAACATACACAACACTTCATATTCTGAAGTTCGTCATCCACATAATGAACGAAATCTGGGAACTTCTCACTGTATAAAACAAAATATTGGAGCTAATTAGAATGAAAAGGTTCAATTATTCCTAACTTTTTTTTCCAAATTTTTTGGGACTTAAAAGTCAATGCAATATATATATTTGTTTTCCCCTATTATAAATGACACAAAAACTCGCATCGGTTTGAGTGTCTTTCAGCACAGAATACCTTGCGAGCAATCCATTTACCTCATTAAAACATATTGCGTGACCTACCAAACTCACTCGTTCGCTGTGCACAAAGGCTGAACCCAGCTAACTCACGCGTTCGCTGTGCTTCGATGCTTGAATAGATACAGATGAGGAGTGAGCTCTCATAACATTATTGGCTACTATTATAATAATATCAGTATTTGGTTTATTAGCTACTATTGTGAAATAAAATTAATCTTTGAAAAGTAAATGATTAATGAGTACTTACACAACGTAAGCCGGAATCACATCATTCAGCAATAATAAAATGACGAAGGCTTCTCTAAAGTGGTTTCCATCCAACATGTACATTTGAAGTACAGTTACGGTTGTACTTGATATCATATTAGGATAATAAACATTAAATTTCCTTCCTAAAAACACATTCAACATTCCATCCATAGTACAGACACAGAGATATACAGCTTTGCTTTTTAAAAAAAATTTAAATTCAGAGGTAAACTAAGCCTCAGAGCAAAAAAATAAAGAGCAAGCTGAAATTCCTGTCACATTTATAAACATAGGTTTGATTAGATTCCATGGGCTGTGTATTTCAACATATGGGTCCATTTTTTTATGAAGTAAATTCTTCCCAAATTAAAATATCAACATATGTCAGTATTGATGAAAAAAAATTATTCATATATGTGCAAAACAGGGTTCATTTGTGCCTTATCTAAGTCATTTTCATTATCTCGGTTTACAGAGGAATGTCCTCATTCACCTCTCCCCTGCTGAAGGTATCTTGAGATATCCCACATTCATCACAGGTCTCACTGTTGTGTCCTGTTCTGTCCTCATCTAGAATACAGGGTTGACAAGAATATATCTCTGTGTATTCTGAATACATCCTTTGGGCAACCTTAATGAATTCATACCATTCGTTAAACTTAAATGATATCCCTTCAGGTGTTGGATACCTCTTTCCATTTGCAGTGTTCCAAAATCTAATAGACACATTTCTATAGGGTGTAGCACATGTGACATAAATCCCAGACCCTATGTGGTAACTGGATTCCACTGTCTCTTTACCTTCTGAAATTTTTCGAATAGCACTCATAATGAATTCCACAAAGTGTAAAATAACGACTATTTTAGGAACTGAGAGTTTAATGCCTTGATTTTTCATCTCCCCATCTTCCCAATCTTTCAAATATATGTTTTCAATAAGTCCATAGGAACCTTGATATATTACATACTTGGATCCTCCAAGGTGAAATGTTCTTTTGATAACAGCTTCAGCACCTTCATTCGGATCCAGTTGATCGGATTTGGCATCAGTATATTCAGTTATAGGTACATTACTCATCAGCAGACTTGAAAGCGAGTCCTCAAAAGTCTCTGTAATCTTTGAAGTAGAAGTACTTGCTAAAGTCTTCTTACTCTTGCTTCCACCCAAACCATCACCTTTCCTTTTCTTGGATACATTATTCAATTTAACTACTGCAGCTTCAGCCATTATGCAGATTTGATGTAAAATGAGATATTCTTCAGAGTAGATCCGACTACAATGAATATTATCTGGAGGCTTTTATAGACTTAGGGTGTGGTTTGTCACAGATGCAGTTGTAATGGGTTGACCAATAGGATTGTAAGATGCAATAAAAAGCTGATGAGGCAGTTAATAATTGCAATACAAGCAGAAAATTTATAAATCAAAAGCATGTTCAGACTTGTCGCAAGGTTCAATAAGAACAGATGATGAAATAAGATGTAAAAATTAACATATTTGTCATATGGTGCATGTATTCCACTTATTACGTTCAAGTAACATTTCATTTAGGTCAATAAGTCCAGGTATTGGTTCAGACGTTAGGACATATATGGATTTTGTGAGTACAGTGAAAATTAATGGCTGAGATGTACATATCTTTATTATAATGAGCTGTAGCATCTGTTTGCTAAGAAAACAGTGTAATTTGTTACAAATCTGTATTGTAATGAGCTGTAGATCTTCATTTGATTTTGCACAAAATATGATAATGTAATCTTGAGATGAAAATTGTTTGGACAAAGGGACATATTGTAAAATTTAAATCATGTATACACGTGGATTTTAACGTATTGAGAAATATATTCTAGATCAATGTCTAGCCCAATTATCCATCTATTTGTATATAGAGCTTTTAGGTAATTTAACCATATTGCACTGTCTAGATTCATGCACTTAGTGACCAGACTTGAGATACATTGATATATACATTGAAATGAAAAACATCATATAAACTTCAAAATTTTTTTATTATTAAATTCTTTCTTCACAACATACGATAATTAAGGAATGGATTTAACATTAAAACAAATGAGCAGTAAGGAGAATGCTTCTGGTGCTCCTCCATTGGGATGTCATAGGTCTCCCACTCTGTCAGGTTAAGATTACACCAAGGACAGATGACCTTATCTCCTTTGCCAGAATAATAAAATCCAGCCTTCACATATCTCTGAGCAGGAATTGGATGAGATTTGGGCCATGTTGCAAATGTAGATATTCTGTCATCATATCTGAAAAATCCATCTGCAGGGTGAACTTTGGATTTCGGATCCGATCTAGGTCCTCTAGGATCCGATGATCTGTCAGCTCTCGCATCTGTTCTGTCATGCCTTTCATTTGAAAGATGTAAACCAGTACAATGTACTTGCCTTCTACTACATAGAGCAAAACCTCCAGTAAAGGCTTGGTTTGTTTTCATACCTTTACTGTCAGTTGCATCTTCTGATTCATTGCGATTAGCAGTAGGCAATTTGAAGGAATATGTTGGGGTAGAGGCAGCCTTACAGATATCTGCTCTGGAGTCAAATTGATTGGACATTTTTTCCTGAGGTTGATGTTTGCAGAAAATTTTCATTCAAAATGACAAATGATCATTAGGTTCCCATTTATATATAATTTTCCAAAATTACTTTGTGCTGCTCTTGTTTAAAAAAACAAAAATGATGAAATATTTCCATTTAGAGGAGTTCTTAGCATTTCATTATTTATTATCAAACAGAACGAGCAAATTTAATGCAGTTATCCTACTAGTTGATTAGATTCCATCCGAAAAGTCAATGAATATTGAGAAAAAGGTCGGATGTGGGGCTATTTGGAGATGTTACATTCAGGTCCTTCTAAATTTGAAATGGTAAATTGGTAGAGGTTGCTTCGGAGAGGTTCTAACTCAGATTACATTATTAAGGTATCTGTTTCAGGAATCAAATTTCAGATCTGTCATCATTTTTCAGATCTACAATATGTCAAGAATTTCTTGATCTAGATGATTTCTGATAATTTTTTAGATCAAGAATCAAGAACATATGCTGTAGTCTGGGCACCATTAGTCACCCAGATTTGACTGGCATTGCACCATCAGTGACTACCATCAGCAAACAAGAAGTTAGCCTCCCAGTATTGCACCATCAGGAGCCAATAACCAATCAATAGTGATCTAGATCATTTTCCGATCACTTCAAATCAATTTTTATGACTTATGTCGTTCGATTGACTCACATAGTACTACTACAATATTTTGGTGGAATAATTTCTGATTAGACATGTAATGCTCCAAATGTGCCTAAAATATCCTCATTAATTATTAGAATATGCATGAAATTAAATTTGGGCTTCAGGTTAACAATATTATGACAAACCTGACATCTTCCACCTGAGGGGTGATATGGGGGGCCACACTACCCCGGAAATTGAAATTCCTAAAGTGGCCCTCGAGTGGGCCAGCCCTATACAAAATCATTCTCTGATATAAACTGAGTTTCCTGTGAAAATTGCACCCAGATTGACCAACTTTAAGGGGTGTTTTGGGCTGATCTGGCATTTAACCTATCCCTCGCCAACTACACTCCCTGAACCTGCACTTTGGGCTAGATATGAATTTCTGAATGAACACACTACTAAAATTCATTTCAGGGGCGACTCCTATGTGAATCAATGTGGTTTTCAACCTTGAATCTACCTTAATTGAGAATATATCAGCATTTCCTGATACAGCCATCTGAGGCTGTATTTTCGCCTTCCTGGATCACATATTACACATTCGGCCTTGGTGTCCAGGCACTAAGGGGGTCAGTCCCTCTGTTCCCTGAAGTTTGGGGTACCAGTCTATATGTTTACATTTAATGGGTATTCCCTGGTCATGGCAACCAGGTGTTTTGCTTTAAAGTAATTGGTGGTGTCTGGTCAGTTGAGTAAATGTGGGGATATCCTATGTAAAGGTTAGGTGTGACCATGTAGTTACCAAAACACTTTTGTAACAAAGCCTGCCATTGGCTCGTGTTTGGGGCCTCATAGGCTATGTGGAATTTAGTCATCAGTCCTTCTTGGATTGCCAACCCAGCAGGAGCCAAAAAATATTGTTTTAAAGATTGGATTGGAAACTTTTAAAACTGCAAGTGATTTTAAATGGACTCAGTTTTGCTAGTGGTTGGCAATTCGGGCGGTAACATGGACTAAAGATAAATATTTTTCATGTAATTTATGTGACTTTTGTGATTTTTAAAGGATTTTATAAACATTATTTTACTGACAGTTTTAATGATTTGATTCAAGGACAACCTAATGAACTTTGTGTAAAGCTCAGCACGTGGAGTTGGGAACAGTGTTAATATATGGAACTCTGTGCATATGTATTGATATCATCAGACGCCAAGGACAACCTAGTGAACTTGTGAAAAGCTCAGCAAGTGCAGTTTGGGAACAGTGTTAACATATGGAACTCTGTGCACTTTTATTGATGTCAACAGATTGAACTTTATGTACTTAGTACTTCTTGTGGAGTACTTTTGTAACGACTGAATGTGCTTTGACAACTTAGTTCTTGCTTTGTACCCATTGGGGCTGTAAAGCACACATCAGTGATCATTGAATATATGCTGGTCAAGTTTCATCATGCCAAACAAGAAGTTCTGTAAGAAATGTGGGGACAAGCATCTACCCCCCTACAGGAAGGAACTGTGTTCAAGCCTTTTCACCAGAGCGTCAGCCGTCAAGTTCACCTGCTAGTATGTCTTCTGAAGGGGCGTCACATCTTAGTGGTGGGGAAGCGTCAGCTACAGAGCAGACTACACTTCTACAGCAGGAGATCCTGAAGCAGATTCAACGCGTCAACTACAGGCTCGACTGAGTGGAACAGGACCTAGTTACAGTAAAAGGAGCAGCTCATAAACAGACTTATAAGAAAGTAAATCTGATAAATGTGCTAAATCAAAAGTGTCAGTTAGTGATGTGTCAATGTCTGACTCTGAGTCGTCTTCTGATGAATCTTTAGTCCCAAATTTAAATGTTTTAAAGTCCAAAAAGTCTGTACAAGTCAAAGTTGATGAAAGATTGAAACAGTTGCAAGATGACAGTGCTGTTAAATCAGGTAGTAAAGATAAATTTAAATCTAAAAGAGGTGGCAACGTAGATTGTATGGTAAAAAACAAAATTGCTTGGCCACAAGATACAGTATTAGGAGGTCAGAGTCGTCAGAGGGTCACATATGACCAGCTTAGTTTGACCCAGTGGGTTCAAGGTTTTGCTAGAAATATGATTGAGGAAAATTGTGAGGAAACCAGGGAACATATGCTTTTCTATTTGGCAGATATTATGAGTGATGCCACAGATTTCAGCTGGCAGAATGCTAAAGCTGCTCATGCAGTATTGCTTTGTGATATGGAAAGGGGGGCTGTAACTTGGAAAGATACTTCAAAAATTGACAGAATTAGGAGAGCTCATGCTCAAAAACATAGTCAAAATTCAAAATCTTGGGTCAAAAACTCTGACGTCATGACAGGCAAAAAACCATGGTTTTGCAAACCATTTCAAATTGGTGCATGCACCTTCAGTAGGGATCATGAGAGTAATGGCAAATGGCAAAAACACATATGTGCAACTTGTTTGGAAAAAGGTAAGACTTTGCCACATGCTGAAAAGGATTGTAATTGGGCAAAGAAATCAAAAAACGAGTGAAGGGCTGTCCTGAGGCAAAAATTTCTCAGGGCAGCAATGGCCCCTCTCATGGCCCCTCTTGTAGGGCTAACAGTGGTAACCTTGATTCAGCAGTGTCTGTTGACTCATTCAAGAAATATTCAACAAGATATGTGTATGCAACAAAGTGTAATCCTAGTGTAGTTGAGTGGTTGTTGAATAGTGGTAAAACTAAAGCTCTAACAATGTCTAGAAATAGGATACACACAGTCCCAGTGAAAAAGTATCAGTGCACAGGGTCAACAGCTAAGGGGGGCGTCAACAAAGGCGTCGACCACAGGTCATATGCACAGGTAGTTACTGAAGAGGCGGCACGTCCGGCTCAGCTGGGCAGTACCAATGGCATGGACCATGTTAAAGGGATTGATCATAAACAATGGGGTACATTTGGCTTGGGAAGTGGGCGTCATAAAGGCGTCAGGTGTTTCAGTTCCAACGCCACCCAGGGTGGTCATTGTCCTTCAAAAGCTACAACCAACTCTATTGCTTGTGTAAGCAGTGCCAAGGATAGGGGTATTGTTGTTACCTGTGATACAGCATCACATTCTGACCCGTGTGCTACTAGTAATGAAACTCATGCTGAGTCTTTCAAAGGTCACAATAATTCAAGGTCATTTATCATGTCGGTGGACAGCTTAGGTCAAACTGCAACAACTACCAATACAGCTGACTTGTCTTGTCCTGTGGGCAAAGGTCACGAGGTACATCCTATAAAACTTAATCAAGTCAGTAAGTCAAAACAATGTGATCATGTGGCCAGTGAGGTTGCTCACCCAGGTGTATCTGACGGTTGTAAGATCTATGACATAAATGGCTTGGATGAAAAGTACATGGCTTCTATTCTGATTAAAACACCAAAGAAAAATCAATGGAAAAATTCACATCATGAGTTGGTCAAAGCTTGGAAGCGTCAAACTGACTTCCAATTTGGTTTCATTCCACTATCTGATATTCAAAACCCACAATCAAAAGAGATCAACTATTTGCAGGATTATTGTCCCATAAAAGCTCATAAAGCGGTAGCAAGTCATAAAAAGCCCAATTATTTAGGGGCCAGAATCAAGGTGGATTCCCAACTTAACTTACAGGAATGGTATGATCAGCTCCAGGATTACTGGGATCAACAGCTACTGAAGTTTCTTACCTTTGGTTTTCCTCTTGACTTTAACAGGAATTCCCCTTTATATTGGCAAGGTGACAATCACAAATCTGCCCTTGAATATCCTCAGGGCATTGAAGCTTATTTGAAGGAGGAGATGCAGTTTAAGGCCATTGTAGGTCCTTTTGACCAGCATCCATGTGATAATGGACATATCTCTCCTTTTATGACAAGAGATAAGCCTGGATCTGACAATAGGCGAGTTATTATAGATCTCAGCTGGCCACTAGGTGGCTCAGTTAACTCTGGCATAGATAATGAATCTTATATGGGCACTGAATTTGCCCTGGTGTTGCCCACTGTTGATCATATCACTGACCAGTTGAAAGTGTTAGGTAGAGGGGCTCACCTTTACAAGATAGATATCAGCAGGGCGTTCAGGCATATTAAGGTGGATCCATTGGATTATGACCTCTTAGGTTTACACTGACGTCATGTCTACGTCGACACTTGCGTTCCGTTCGGAAGTCGCCATGGTTCCCAGATTTTTCAATGCGTCAGTTATAAATTATGTGGATGATTACATTGGATTCGGCGTTCCGTCTGACGCAAGGGCATCATATGACCTTTTATATGACCTTTTGCAAAAGCTGGGCCTGACTGTTAGTCAGAAAAAGTTGGTCCCACCGGCTACTTTGGTTACCTGCCTTGGGGTCGAGATAAACACAATTACAGGTACAATTGCTATACCGACAAATTGCGTCAAATTTGTGACACCGTCAAGCAGTGGAAACACAGAAAAAGATGCTCCAAGCGTCAGTTGCAATCTTTATTAGGTCATTTGTTACACAAATGTGTGAAGCCAGCTCGCTACTTTCTAAATAGGATGTTGAACACTTAAAGAGCCGGTCATGGTCAGGCCACTATCACCTTAGATCCGGAATTTCATAGGGATCTTAGATGGTTTGAAAGATTTCTTCCCCTACATAATGGGGTGTCCCTATATGATCACAAGAAATGTGATCATCAAGTGCATTTGGACGCATGTCTCCAGGGTCTAGGTGGAGTTTGGCAAAACATTGTATATCATCTCCAAATTCCTTATGGTTATAAAGGTTTGAATATTGCACACTTGGAGATGGTAAACATTTTGGGAGCTCTCAAGGTTTTTTCTCACCAATGGGCTGGAAAACGTGTCTTGGTTCACTGTGATAACCAAGCTGTGGTCTGTGTACTTCAGTCTGGCAAGGCAAGAGACCCCTTTCTGGGGGCCTGTGCCCATAATGTGTGGCTGTGGGCAGCCACATTTGACATTGAAGTCACTTATGTGCATGTAATGGGCAAATTTAACAGGGCAGCTGACCTGTTGTCCAGGTGGTCTAACAGTATTAGTGACAATAATGAATTGCAAAGTTTAATTCCTGGTGCTGCTTGGGTCAAGGTAACCTTGGAAGCAGCTGATATTGATGTTGAAATATAATACTAATTACAGTTACTATACTTTGTTTTTAGGCAACAGAAGGCTGAAGAAATTGGCTACAAAGGCTTCCTCCAGGCTTCAGGGGGCCTTCAGACCTTCCACTGCACGAGCATACACCACAATGTTTAGAACGTTCATGTGTTTCTGTGTGTATCTTAATCTCAATGTAAAAAATCTGGATGTCGATGGCATCCTGGCCTTTATGGAGTGTTTGCATGTGAACCAGGTGTCCGTTAACATGATATCGAATTATCTGTCTGCTATTAGGGCCAAACTGGTGGTGCTGGGTTTGAATCCCTCTGCACTGGATCATAAGAAAGTTAAATATTATATCAGGGCTTTGAAGTTAAACAGACCAATGAGTGTCACCACCCATAATATAATTTCCCTGGATATGCTCTTGAAGATAGTACATCAATGTGACCTTTTATATATGGGGGTAGTTTTCAAAGCAGTATTTTTAGTGGCCTTTTTTGGGTTTTTCAGGCTCTCAAATTTGGCCCCTCACTCTTTCATTGCGTTTGACTTTACTAGACATCTGGCTGGGGGGGACATTTTTTTCGAAAAGAATATGGTAAAGATTTTGGTGAAATGGTCTAAGACCATTCAGACCAGAGACCACATCAAGGTTATTACTCTGCCTCGTCTGGTCGGTAATGCTTTGTGTCCTTATATGGCCTTGAAGGCCCTGTTTAAGTTGTATAATCCATCACAGAATGCTCCACTCTTTCAATATAAATATTCTCGGGGTTGGAGGGTTTTGATTGATTCTAAAATCAGAAAGGTTCTGTCTTTGATTAATAAAAAATTGCACCTTTCACCTCATTTTTTCACCTTCCATGCCTTCCGGCGTTCAGGTGCCTCCCTTGCTTTTAATGCTAATGTCCCTATCTAGGAGATTAAGGTCCAGGGCACCTGGACGTCGGATTGTGTGTGGAGGTACATTTACAATGACCACTCGTTCGTCTGAAGTCGCCATTGCTTTTCAAAAAATGCTTCAAAAATCATAATGCTAATAAATGCTAGGTTTGGGTTTGGGGTTTTTCAATAATATTATATTGCCTATGAATTCATGAAATACTTTTTTCACTATTGTTTTTGGAGCCTTTCAGTCTGACTCTAACTTCTTCCAAATTCCAACTTAGTTCATGTGTGACCTTCTTTGACCTTAACTTTACTGTTTTGACCTTTGACCTTTGCCAAGGTCACCTCTAATTCTATCTTACCTATTTCTGGTCACACTTTTATATAGGTCAGTGATGGTGACCTTAACTCCCTTGACCTTTGTAGGGTCAAGAATTTGACCTTCACTTTTCATTTGTTCAAGGTCAGACTGACTGGCTCGGCTAACTGTGTGTTTGAAGTTGAACTGTGTTGTGCCATTTATGTATTCATGAATTGGATTTATGATTGTATTTATCTTCATGGGAAATGTAAATATGATTAGATGTGATAAATGTATTTACACATGTTAAAGAAATCACATATATTATTATTAATAAACTGAGTACCCTCTGTGTGTCTTTACTGTGTTGGGGAACGTTGGGGGGACTGTCGGCCTTGGTGTCCAGGCACTAAGGGGGTCAGTCCCTCTGTTCCCTGAAGTTTGGGGTACCAGTCTATATGTTTACATTTAATGGGTATTCCCTGGTCATGGCAACCAGGTGTTTTGCTTTAAAGTAATTGGTGGTGTCTGGTCAGTTGAGTAAATGTGGGGATATCCTATGTAAAGGTTAGGTGTGACCATGTAGTTACCAAAACACTTTTGTAACAAAGCCTGCCATTGGCTCGTGTTTGGGGCCTCATAGGCCATGTGGAATTTAGTCATCAGTCCTTCTTGGATTGCCAACCCAGCAGGAGCCAAAAAATATTGTTTTAAAGATTGGATTGCCGACCCTTGCCCACCCTTAAAGTAGCTCTTGGAAGTTAGATTTAGGTTGGGTTGTCCTGATGTAACTCTCATCCCTTTGGGGCTATCGCTTCCTCTTTCCACCTTGGTACTGGGGGATTTTACTTTGAGACATGTCAGTACTGAGGTAGTGACTGAGTGTTGGACATTTTTACTGTTTTAATTGGACATGTCTGGGTTTTAGGGTAAATTTTAATTAACCTGACTGAGGGTTTTTCAATAATATTATATTGCCTATGAATTCATGAAATACTTTTTTCACTGTTGTTTTTGGAGCCTTTCAGTCTGACTCTAACTTCTTCCAAATTCCAACTTAGTTCATGTGTGACCTTCTTTGACCTTAACTTTACTGTTTTGACCTTTGACCTTTGCCAAGGTCACCTCTAATTTTATCTTACCTATTTCTGGTCACCCTTTTATATAGGTCAGTGATGGTGACCTTAACTCCCTTGACCTTTGTAGGGTCAAGAATTTGACCTTCACTTTTCATTTGTTCAAGGTCAGACTGACTGGCTCGGCTAACTGTGTGTTTGAAGTTGAACTGTGTTGTGCCATTTATGTATTCATGAATTGGATTTATGATTGTATTTATCTTCATGGGAAATGTAAATATGATTAGATGTGATAAATGTATTTACACATGTTAAAGAAATCACATATATTATTATTAATAAACTGAGTACCCTCTGTGTGTCTTTACTGTGTTGGGGAACGTTGGGGGGACTGATGACACCACTGGGATACCAGATGTAATTCTAAAACCTATGCAGTCACATTTAGTATGTGGCAAGTGATTTTCAGGCCAAATTTCAGACTTATAGACCAATATTTGGTACTGGTTTGGGCTGAATTACATCTATTTTTGGCTATATTTAGAACAATATTTTGGTGGAATAATTTCTGATTAGACATGTAATGCTCCAAATGTGCCTAAAATATCCTCATTAATTATTAGAATATGCATGAAATTAAATTTGGGCTTCAGGTTAACAATATTATGACATACCTGACATCTTTCATCTAAGCGGTGATATAGGGGGCGCCACTACCCCGGAAATTGAAATTCCTAAAGTGGCCCTCGAGTGGGGCAGCCCTATACAATATCATTCTCTGATATAAACTGAGTTTCCTGTGAAAATTGCACCCAGATTGACCAACTTTAAGGAGTGTTTTGGGCTGATCTGGCATTTAACCTATCCCTCGCCAACTACACTCCCTGAACCTGCACTTTGGGCTAGATATGAATTTCTGAATGAACACACTACTAAAATTCATTTCAGGGGCGACTCCTATGTGAATCAATGTGGTTTTCAACCTTGAATCTACCTTAATTGAGAATATATCAGCATTTCCTGATACAGCCATCTGAGGCTGTATTTTCACCTTCCTGGATCACATATGACACATATGACACCACTGGGATACCAGATGTAATCCTAAAACCTATGCAGTCACATTTAGTATGTGGCAAGTGATTTTTAGGCCAAATTTCAGACTTATAGACCAATATTTGGTACTGGGTTGGGCTGAATTACATCTATTTTTGGCTATATTTAGAACAATATTTTGGTGGAATAATTTCTGATTAGACATGTAATGCTCCAAATGTGCCTAAAATATCCTCATTAATTATTAGAATATGCATGAAATTAAATTTGGGCTTCAGGTTAACAATATTATGACATACCTGACATCTTCCACCTGAGGGGTGATATGGGGGGCCACACTACCCCGGAAATTGAAATTCCTAAAGTGGCCCTCGAGTGGGGCAGCCCTAAACAAAATCATTCGCTGATATAAACTGAGTTTCCTGTGAAAATTGCACCCAGATTGACCAACTTTAAGGAGTGTTTTGGGCTGATCTGGCATTTAACCTATCCCTCGCCAACTACACTCCCTGAACCTGCACTTTGGGCTAGATATGAATTTCTGAATGAACACACTACTAAAATTCATTTCAGGGGCGACTCCTATGTGAATCAATGTGGTTTTCAACCTTGAATCTACCTTAATTGAGAATATATCAGCATTTCCTGATACAGCCATCTGAGGCTGTATTTTCGCCTTCCTGGATCACATATGACACATATGACACCACTGGGATACCAGATGTAATCCTAAAACCTATGCAGTCAAATTTAGTATGTGGCAAGTGATTTTTAGGCCAAATTTCAGACTTATAGACCAATATTTGGTACTGGGTTGGGCTGAATTACATCTATTTTTGGCTATATTTAGAACAATATTTTGGTGGAATAATTTCTGATTAGACATGTAATGCTCCAAATGTGCCTAAAATATCCTCATTAATTATTAGAATATGCATGAAATTAAATTTGGGCTTTAGGTTGACAATATTATGACATACCTGACATCTTCCACCTGAGGGGTGATATGGGGGGCCCCACTACCCCGGAAATTGAAATTCCTAAAGTGGCCCTCGAGTGGGGCAGCCCTAAACAAAATCATTTGCTGATATAAACTGAGTTTCCTGTGAAAATTGCACCCAGATTGACCAACTTTAAGGAGTGTTTTGGGCTGATCTGGCATTTAACCTATCCCTCGCCAACTACACTCCCTGAACCTGCACTTTGGGCTAGATATGAATTTCTGAATGAACACACTACTAAAATTCATTTCAGGGGCGACTCCTATGTGAATCAATGTGGTTTTCAACCTTGAATCTACCTTAATTGAGAATATATCAGCATTTCCTGATACAGCCATCTGAGGCTGTATTTTCGCCTTCCTGGATCACATAGACACCACTGGGATACCAGATGTAATCCTAAAACCTATGCAGTCACATTTAGTATGTGGCAAGTGATTTTTAGGCCAAATTTCAGACTTATAGACCAATATTTGGTACTGGTTTGGGCTGAATTACATCTATTTTTGGCTATATTTAGAACAATATTTTGGTGGAATAATTTCTGATTAGACATGTAATGCTCCAAATGTGCCTAAAATATCCTCATTAATTATTAGAATATGCATGAAATTAAATTTGAGCTTCAGGTTAACAATATTATGACATACCTGACATCTTCCACCTGAGGGGTGATATGGGGGGCCCCACTACCCCGGAAATTGAAATTCCTAAAGTGGCCCTCGAGTGGGCCAGCCCTAAACAGAATCATTCTCTGATATAAACTGAGTTTCCTGTGAAAATTGCACCCAGATTGACCAACTTTAAGGAGTGTTTTGGGCTGATCTGGCATTTAACCTATCCCTCGCCAACTACACTCCCTGAACCTGCACTTTGGGCTAGATATGAATTTCTGAATGAACACACTACTAAAATTCATTTCAGGGGCGACTCCTATGTGAATCAATGTGGTTTTCAACCTTGAATCTACCTTAATTGAGAATATATCAGCATTTCCTGATACAGCCATCTGAGGCTGTATTTTCGCCTTCCTGGATCACATATGACACATATGACACCACTGGGATACCAGATGTAATCCTAAAACCTATGCAGTCACATTTAGTATGTGGCAAGTGATTTTCAGGCCAAATTTCAGACTTATAGACCAATATTTGGTACTGGTTTGGGCTGAATTACATCTATTTTTGGCTATATTTAGAACAATATTTTGGTGGAATAATTTCTGATTAGACATGTAATGCTCCAAATGTGCCTAAAATATCGATCTCATTAATTATTAGAATATGCATGAAATTAAATTTGGGCTTCAGGTTAACAATATTATGACATACCTGACATCTTCCACCTGAGGGGGTGATATGGGGGGGCCACACTACTCCGGAAATTGAAATTCCTAAAGTGGCCCTCGAGTGGGCCAGCCCTATACAAAATCATTCTCTGATATAAACTGAGTTTCCTGTGAAAATTGCACCCAGATTGACCAACTTTAAGGAGTGTTTTGGGCTGATCTGGCATTTAACCTATCCCTCGCCAACTACACTCCCTGAACCTGCACTTTGGGCTAGATATGAATTTCTGAATGAACACACTACTAAAATTCATTTCAGGGGCGACTCCTATGTGAATCAATGTGGTTTTCAACCTTGAATCTACCTTAATTGAGAATATATCAGCATTTCCTGATACAGCCATCTGAGGCTGTATTTTCGCCTTCCTGGATCACATATGACACATATGACACCACTGGGATACCAGATGTAATCCTAAAACCTATGCAGTCACATTTAGTATGTGGCAAGTGATTTTCAGGCCAAATTTCAGACTTATAGACCAATATTTGGTACTGGTTTGGGCTGAATTACATCTATTTTTGGCTATATTTAGAACAATATTTTGGTGGAATAATTTCTGATTAGACATGTAATGCTCCAAATGTGCCTAAAATATCCTCATTAATTATTAGAATATGCATGAAATTAAATTTGGGCTTCAGGTTAACAATATTATGACATACCTGACATCTTCCACCTGAGGGGTGATATGGGGGGCCCCACTACCCCGGAAATTGAAATTCCTAAAGTGGCCCTCGAGTGGGCCAGCCCTATACAAAATCATTCTCTGATATAAACTGAGTTTCCTGTGAAAATTGCACCCAGATTGACCAACTTTAAGGAGTGTTTTGGGCTGATCTGGCATTTAACCTATCCCTCGCCAACTACACTCCCTGAACTTGCACTTTGGGCTAGATATGAATTTCTGAATGAACACACTACTAAAATTCATTTCAGGGGCGACTCCTATGTGAATCAATGTGGTTTTCAACCTTGAATCTACCTTAATTGAGAATATATCAGCATTTCCTGATACAGCCATCTGAGGCTGTATTTTCGCCTTCCTGGATCACATATGACACATATGACACCACTGGGATACCAGATGTAATCCTAAAACCTATGCAGTCACATTTAGTATGTGGCAAGTGATTTTCAGGCCAAATTTCAGACTTATAGACCAATATTTGGTACTGGTTTGGGCTGAATTACATCTATTTTTGGCTATATTTAGAACAATATTTTGGTGGAATAATTTCTGATTAGACATGTAATGCTCCAAATGTGCCTAAAATATCCTCATTAATTATTAGAATATGCATGAAATTAAATTTGGGCTTCAGGTTAACAATATTATGACATACCTGACATCTTCCACCTGAGGGGTGATATGGGGGGCCCCACTACCCCGGAAATTGAAATTCCTAAAGTGGCCCTCGAGTGGGCCAGCCCTATACAAAATCATTCTCTGATATAAACTGAGTTTCCTGTGAAAATTGCACCCAGATTGACCAACTTTAAGGGGTGTTTTGGGCTGATCTGGCATTTAACCTATCCCTCGCCAACTACACTCCCTGAACCTGCACTTTGGGCTAGATATGAATTTCTGAATGAGCACACTACTAAAATTCATTTCAGGGGCGACTCCTATGTGAATCAATGTGGTTTTCAACCTTGAAACTACCTTAATTGAGAATATATCAGCATTTCCTGATACAGCCATCTGAGGCTGTATTTTCGCCTTCCTGGATCACATATGACACCACTGGGATACCAGATGTAATCCTAAAACCTATGCAGTCACATTTAGTATGTGGCAAGTGATTTTTAGGCCAAATTTCAGACTTATAGACCAATATTTGGTACTGGGTTGGGCTGAATTACATCTATTTTTGGCTATATTTAGAACAATATTTTGGTGGAATAATTTCTGATTAGACATGTAATGCTCCAAATGTGCCTAAAATATCCTCATTAATTATTAGAATATGCATGAAATTAAATTTGGGCTTCAGGTTAACATTATTATGACATACCTGACATCTTCCACCTGAGGGGTGATATGGGGGGGGCCCCGCTACCCTGGAAATTGAAATTCCTAAAGTGGCCCTCGAGTGGGCCAGCCCTATACAAAATCATTCTCTGATATAAACTGAGTTTCCTGTGAAAATTGCACCCAGATTGACCAATTTTAAGGGGTGTTTTGGGCTGATCTGGCATTTAGCCTATCCCTCGCAAACTACACTCCCTGAACTTTCTTCTCTCAAATGTAGAATTGTACAAAATCTTTGAAAAATATCTGCACCAAACATTCATGAAGTGAGTCAATTTTTCAGTCAAAAGTATCTCTCCCATATTTATATTTTGGGCATATCAATGTGTTTCTTGGATTTATTATATTTTAAAGTTCACAAAAATGTTCACAAGAAAGACAATAGCAATAAATCCACGATATATAGATTTGGTTTGTGAATGTGCCATGATGTCATTGCAGTCAGGATTTTCCATTCCATGAGAAGGGTAATAAAATTCATTTTTAATAATTTAAATTATTAAATTGAATAGACATCAAAACATCCAAATCTGATATTTTGTGATGTAACTAAGTACTGTAAAACTTTCCCCAAAAATTTATGATGCAGGAACACAGCAAAGTTTTATTTTATGACACCCTTTTAGAATGTTTGTATCTTCGAATACGAGGCGAGTCTATAAAGTATTCTTCCAAATTAAAAAAGCAAAATGAAAATCTAGAAAATAAATTTAAAAAGGATATTCAATCATTAGAAGAACAAGATAACCTGGACGAAACAAACAAAAAATTATATGACAAAAAGCAAGAATTGGAAAAATTAAGAGAAGATAAAATTAGGGGAGAAATGATACGGGCAAGAATTCAATGGATAAATGAAGGAGAACGCCCATCAAAGTACTTCTGCAAATTAGAAAATAAAATTTTGTGGAAAAAACAATTAAAAAAGTAGAGCTTAATGATGGTACCTTAGTAACTGACCAAAAGAAAATGTTAATGTCTGTTAGAGACTGCAAAATTGTTCAAAAAAAATCCAGAGAAACAAAAGACCTTTGAAGAGTGTATTAAAAAAAATACAATTCCAACAGTTCCAAAAATTAAACATAATGAGCTGTTAACAGTTGAAGAGCTAGGAACATCACTGAAACAAATGAAAAATAACAAAACTCCTGGTCTGGACGGTCTCCCAGCAGATTTTCTAAAAAATTTCTGGAAACGCTTAAAGTATTTTGTGAGAAATGCACTAAATAGTTGTTTTTAAAAAGGTAAATTGTCAACTACTCTAAAGGAAAGCATAATAACCTGTTTACCAAAAGGGAACAAATATAGAAAATTTCTAAAAAATTGGAGACCAATTTCATTGCTGTGCTCTACATATAAATTAGCATCATTGTCCATAGCAATGCGTATTAAACCACAATTAGATATAATAATTTCGAAAAACCAAACAGGTTTTCTGAAAGGAAGATCTATAAGTGACTGTACTAGACTAATTTATGATCTGTTATTCGAAACAAAAAAACAAAACATCCCTGGTCTTTTGGTTAGTATAGACTTCGAGAAAGCATTCGATTCAACATCATGGGAATTCATATATAAATCAATGATGCTCTTTGGCTTTGATGATTCTATTATTAAATGGATTAAGCCGTTTAATAATGACATACAAGCAAGGGTACAACAATGTGGGTTCCTTTCCAACCCGATACCGATAGAGAAGGGCTGTAGACAAGGAGATCCAATTGCACCATATCTATTCCTAATTGCAGGAGAAATATTAAACATAATGATAGTATCAAACACCGGTTTGAAAGGGATAATAATAGGTAAAATAGAACATAAGATTGTACAGTTTGCAAATGACACAACTATAATTTTGGACGGAAGCTTGGGCTCCCTTCAAGCAACCCTGAACATCCTGGAAATATATGGCTCCCTTTCTGGATTAAAAATGAACTCAGACAAAACAAAGCTAATATGGACAGGATGCAAGAGTAGATGTAAAGAACAATTAAATGTAAAAGCAAAATTAGATTGGGACACCACAGAGTTTGACCTCTTAGGAATCTCCTTTACAATGGATCTAAATAAGATACCGAATTTAAATTATGATAGAGCCATTATTAAAGCAAGAAAAACTAGACCAAGGACGCATCTGTGGCCAGATGCTGGATGTATCCTCCGACAAAGGCCAACTAACATAGTTTGGAAGATAAACAGCATTTTTCGTTAATAAGCAAGGTGAAAGCACTTTTAAGTTTGTCTAACCTTATTTGACCCTGTAGCAGGGGCCCAAGGTGAAGTCTGACCACATCGAAAGATTCGCAGCCCATGATTTCCTATAAGTGGTTTTCACATTGCAAACCTCTAGGACCAATAATAAGCAGGAGGGGCCCAAGGTCAAATCTGACCACATGAAAAGATTTGCAGCCCATGACTTCCTATAAGTTGTTTTCATATTAATGAGTTATTTGAGAAATACTGGCTATCTGCAATACTTCTAGAGATAATTTGCATTTACTCATTTTGAGTAGGTGAATAATTAGCTACGGGTCTGAAACTTCATCAAGTGAAAGCTCTCCCAAAAGTAGGCGAATGAGTTATTTGAGAAAAGTTGGCTATCTACAATACTTTTAGAGATAATTTGCATTTACTCATTTTGAGTAGGTGAGTAATTACCTACGGGTCTGAAAATTCACCAAGTGAAAGCTCTCCCAAAAGTAGATGAATGAGTTATTTGATAAGAATTGGATATCTGCAATACTTTTAGAGATAATTAGCATTTACTCATTTTCAGTAGGTGAATAATTAGCTACAGGTCTGAAACTTCACCAAGTGAAAGGTCTCCCAAAAGTAGGTGAAGGAGTTATTTGACAAAAATTGGCTATCGGGAATACTTTTAGAGATAATTTGCATTTACTCATTTTCAGTAGGTGAGTAATTACCTACGGGTCTGAAACTTCACCAAGTGAAAGCTCTCCCAAAAGTAGGCAAATGAGTTATTTGAGAAAAATTGGCTATCTACAATACTTTTAGAGATAATTTGCATTTACTCATTTTGACTAGGTGAGTAATTACCTACGGGTCTGAAAATTCACTAAGTGAAAGCTCTCCCAAAAGTAGATGAATGAGTTATTTGATAAGAATTGGATATCTGCAATACTTTTAGAGATAATTAGCATTTACTCATTTTGAGTAGGTGAATAATTAGCTACAGGTCTGAAACTTCACCAAGTGAAAGGTCTCCCAAAAGTAGGTGAAGGAGTTATTTGACAAAAATTGGCTATCTACAATACTTTTACAGATAATTTGCATTTATTCATTTTCAGTAGGTGAGTAATTACCCACGGGTCTGAAACTTCACCAAGTGAAAGCTCTCCCAAAAGTAGGTGAAGGAGTTATTTGAGAAAAATTGGCTATCTGCAATACTTTTAGAGATAATTTGCATTTACTCATTTTGAGTAGGTGAGTAATTACCTACAGGTCTGGAACTTCAGCATGTGAAAGCTCTCCCAAAAGTAGGTGAATGAGTTATTTAAGAAAAATTTGCTATCTGCAATACTTTTAGAGAAAATGCAGAATTACTCATTTTTAGTAGGCAAGTAATTTAGCCACAGGCCTAATTTAGACATAAAGCCTACCAATAGAATACTGTGGTGCACCCTCTAATATACCTTGCAAACTTGAGAAGGCTAGCTATAATATTTTTTTTCGTTAGAGCGGTAATGGTGAAATCTCTCTACACACTGCGGCTATCCAGTGGATACAATGATTTACTAAACAGTGAGAACCTGAAAGTAGATATTGGTAAACTATGCCATGACATAGAGGTCTGCAATTTCACTCTGTTATAGCGGACCAAAAATTATGTGAATAACATATTTAAACAAAATACTGTAAATGTAATAGTTTTCACGTTATAACTGATTTACTCAACAGTGATAACCTCAAAGTAGCTATTACTCAGCTATACAATGAGCTACATGTCTGGATTTTTTCTATGTTATAGCTGACCCAAAATTAGGTGAACAACATATTTAAGCAAAATACTGTAAATGCAATAGTTTTCAAGTTACAACTGATTTACTCAATAGTGAGAACCTGAAAATAGCCATTGCTCAGCTATGCCATGAGCTATAAGTCTGTAATTTCTCGATGTTATAGCTGACCCAAAAGTAGGTGAACAACATATTTTAACAAAATACTCCAAATGCAATATTTTTCAAGTTACAAGTCATTTACTCAACAGTCAGTACCTGAAAATAGCTATTGCTCAGTTGTGCCATGAGCTACAGGTCTGTAATTTCACTATGTTATAGCTGACCCAAAAGTAGCTGAATAACATATTTACACAAATTTCTGTAAATGCAATAGTTTCCCAATTACAACTGATTTACTCAACAGTGTGAACCTCAAAGTAGCTATTACTCAGCTATGCAATGAGCCACAGGTCTGGAACTTCACTATGTTATAGCTGACTCCGAAATAGGTGAATAACATATTGAAACAAAATACTCTAAATGTAATACTTTTGAAGTTATAAGTAATTTACTCAATAGTGATAACCTAAAAGTAGCTATTACTCAGCTATGCCATGAGCTACAGGTCTGAAATTTTGCTATGTTATAGCTGACCCAAAAGTAGCTGAATAACATATTTATACAAAATTGTGTAAATGGAATAGTTTTCAAGTTACAAGTGATTTTACTCATGATGGAAGTTACTGAAAAGCCCAAAAGTAGCTATTACTCACTTAGCTATTGAGACAGACACCCAAGTTACTCACCATGTTGTAGCTATGAAAAAAGTAGCTGAATAACATATTTTAACAAAATGCTCTAAATGCAACACTTTTCAAGTTATAAGTGATTTAGTGCATGATTTCATGACTTTTAATGCATTTTAGACATTTTTGTCTACCACAGGCCTAATTTAGACATAAAGCCTACCAAAAAGATAGGGTGGCGAGTCCTCTAGCATACCAAGCCACCTGCCAAATATGAAAGAAATCTGGAAAGAAATGTGGACTGTAGGTCGCTAACAAGCAATATTCCACATTTTAGGCATTTTTGTCTACCACAGGCCTAATTTAGACATAAAGCCTACCAAAAAGATAGGGTGGCGAGTTCTCTACCATATCAAGCCACCTGCCAAATATGAAAGAAATCCAGAAAGAAATGTGGACTGTAGGTCGCTAACAAGAAATCTCTGCGGACGCGGACGAGGGCGCGGACGACAACGATGATGAATCCATAGTATCCCCGCTTCGCGTCGGGGATACAATTCGCGTCGGGGATACAATAATTAAAAATTGGAATACACGACACTTGACCCCTTTAGGGAAGATAACAGAATAATAAACCAGAAAAAATAAAGACAGGATCTATGTGCTGAAAAAATAAATGGTGGTCTAAAAATGGTGGATATTATCCTCTTCGAGAAATCACTGAAATTGACATGGATAAGGAAAATAATTTCAAATACAAATGCACCCTGGTTAAACCTACTGCTTGATACAGTGGGCAATCTTTCAAGAATTAAATCATTAGGTCCGGGGTGGTGCCAAAAATATTGAAGAAGTGTAATCCCTTTTGGAATAATGTTTTTAATTATTACATGGAATTCTGTACTCAACAGGAGATAAAATCAAACAGTGACATTCTGCATTTAAATGTATGGCTCAATGAAAGGATACAGAAAGATATGTTCCTCCCACATTGGGAAAAACAAGGCATAAGAATTATTGGTGATTTGGTTGACTCTGCTGGTGTTCCTTTATCCAGAAAACAACTTAGTCAAGACTACCGTTTTAGTGTGAATATATTAGAATATTATCGTGTTAAAAAAATGGTAGGCACTCTTATCAGAAAGTATTCACGATCAGGTGACTATATGCTGACAAGACCATATATTCCATTTCACATTCGGACATTTTTGAAACAAAATTCGAGTAGTAAAACCTACTATAATATCTTTACTAAAAGTAAATCAGAATTACCAAGACGGTGCGAGACAAGATGGAATCTAAGATTGGGGACAATTTTATCTAAAGAGGTGTGGTCGCTAATATACAAAATTTGCTCCAGGGTAACAACAGATAATTCAACCATCTGGTTCCAATACAAATTGATATATAATATATTAGCTACCCGGAGTTACCTGTTTAAACTCAAGATTGTAGATTCAAATACATATGGCATATGTGGTAATAGTGTGGAAACAATTCAGCATTTGTTCACACAATGCAGTAATGTTCAAACCTTGTGGTCTAGCATTCTTGAATGGATAAAGGAAAAATTAATCAAAATTATGTGTTAGGTGAAGTAAATAAATTGTTTGGATACCTAGTCCAAGACCAGAATTTTCTGCCAATGAATTTTATATTAATTTTAACAAGGGAATATATATTTTTGTGTGCAAAACAGAAACTCTTGCCAAAAATGGACCATCTAAAAATAATATTAAAAAAAAGATACTATGAACAAAAGTATATATCGATAATAAATTCAAAAGAAAATAGTTTTGAAGAGTCATGGAGTTTATGGAAACCACTCTTTCAATAAAAAGGTAAAGATGTCTGAGAAAACGAATATACAAAGGCCCTAATACAGTTGAGGTTATTGTTTTTTGTATGTTTTTGGTATGTATATAAACGTCAGTCTATGTAGCTATGAATAGTATGTGTACCGATTGTGCAATGTATACTGTCATTGATGATGTAAATCTGATATTGATGGATCAATAAAGTGGAAAAAAAAAAAAGTTTTATTTTGGTAGAATTTCTTGAAAAAAATGACCCACTTCATGAATCGACCCATGAATGTTAAGCACAAATGTATGTTAAGGTGGTGTAAGCTTAAAGCTATTCTCTTCACGCATTGGGTCCCTGCATTTGCGTGTAGTAAACCACTAATATACCGCGCCGTAGTTTCGAGATAGCGTGAGATTTTAAAAAATTGCAAGATTCTCGCAATCGTGCAGTCTGGCAACATCTCTGAACTATGATGCACACCTACAACCTCTAAGCAATGTCCCTACCAAATATCAACTTCCTACACTTTACAGTTTCCGAGATATTGCCTGGACAAAATTTTAAAGGTCAAGGTTATTACGGCAAGGTCAAATGTCAAATCAAGGTCACACCATGACATTGCACACCTGCAACCCCCAACCAATGTCCCTATTAAGTATCAACTTCCTACACCTTACAGTTTCTGAGATATAGCCCGGAGAAGCTTTTATAGGTTAAGATCACTACATCAAGGTCAAAGGTCAAATCAAGATCACATCATGATGTTGCACACCTACACCCCCTAGCCAATGTGCCTACCAAGTATCAATTTCTTACACCCTACAGTTTCCGAGATATAGCCCAGACAAGATTTTATAGGTCAAGGTCACTACGGTAAGGTCAAAGGTTAAATCAAGGTCACACCATGACGTTGCACACCTACACACCCTAACCAATGTCCTTACCAAGTATCAACTTCCCACACCTTACGGTTTCTGAGATATAGCCCGGACAAGATTTTATAGGTCAAGGTCACTATGGCAAGATCAAAGGACAAATCAAGGTCACATCATGACGTTGCACACCTACACCCCCTAACCAGTGTCCCTACCAAGTATTAACTTCCTGCACCTTACAGTTTCTGAGATACAGGCCGGACAAACTTTTCCCACCACCCGCCCGATCGCACATCCGGACACCATGGGTGAAAACAATACCCTGACAGCCCTTAAGGGCTGTGGGGTAACAAAAAGAATAAGAAGACAGGTTGGTTCTAATAAATCAAATCCACAACCCACTGCCTAACCCTTTGTCACAGTTTGCGTAGAAAAAAATAAAGCATTAAAAAAATATAGTATTTATTTGTTATAATACCAAGACAATTTCTGACAACAAAATACACAGATAAGTAAAATAAGATGAACGTAGGTAACAGACTACCATTTATGACAGCACTGACTAAAAATGTTCAAATAATCACTGTTTTAAATGCAATGAAAGGCATATGGTGGTGGTTTGTGTTTTTCCAATCCACCAACATTATAATGATATTCTAAAGTATGTGTGTGACTGGTAACATATTTGTTCCATCAAATAACCAAATACTTTACATGCCTGAAACTTATGAAACATATTCTTTAATCATAAACTTTTCAATATCACTTGTTCTTTCAATTCAAATTTAAAACTTGCATTTATCAACTACAAAGTTATAATTAAACACAATTGAAAATTGTACATATTGGCAAGCATAAACTAGAAAAAGGTTTTTGCTAACAAAAACGAGCGGCCCGGATGGAGACTTGAGTTAATAAAGCTGTAGTAGTTGTGGTACGAGACTGTAAGGAGAAGGTAAGCTTTACTGTGTTTTGTATCTGATGGGAAAGTGGATCATATAAAAACTGTATCAGTTGCAGTATTAGACTGTAAGCAGAATAACAGCATGCACAGCTAGGCTTGATAAAGCTCAGTGAGAGTGAACCTTTCCATTTTCTTTCAGTTTCTTTTTGTGCAAGACAGAAAAGATACACACATTGCACACATATTCTCCTCTTTGTTTGAACGGGGGGAAATGAGACTTACAACACACACACATAATCTCACTTCCCCCCATCCCCCATACACAGAGGCAATTCTTTTCTCACTTGCATATTTGAGTGTAGGGGTGTGGGGAGGGGGCAGATCTGTGCAGAAAAAGACTGCCTCTTCCTCACTCCCTCCAATGAAAGAAAATGCAGGTGAGAAAAAGATTATTTACTGCAGTAGAATGTTTAGGTTTTACAGCAACTACTTAATTATGTAAGGGGCTACAGTTCTGAAATTTTACTATGTTATAACTGACACAAAACTACATTAAAAACATATTTAACAAAATGCTCTATAAATGTAATACTTTTCAAGTTATAAGTGATTTAGTGCTTGAATATATAAATTTGAATGTATCAAAAATTCATAAAAAAATAATTAAGAAAGATCCAGACCTGATACTCCCACAAGGGAACCTACTGGTGGCCTAGTACATATATGCAAGATATGAGAGAAATCCCTGCAATAGTCAATAAGAAAATTGTGATAAAGTGTTGAAATTTTCAGACTTTGGGTGGGGGTACCTCTCTTCTAATGGCTCTGGGGAACAAACGAACAGACTGATCTGCATGAATTTTACAATTTATCATCCTCAATAGATAAGGTGTCTTTAAAAAAAAGCATGTTTCTGGGTCTTATAGTTTTGGAGTAGTTGTTCATGTGGACATGTATGCGGACACCGCAGAGTGATGCCACAAAGACAGAAATTTTAAGGAAAAAGGTCATTAAAAGTCTTCCTTAAACTTAATCAATGTGTCAAGTTGAACTGATGTCATTGAACAGTAAGTTGGTTAGGAGCTGAAAACCCTCATTTTTACTTCAAGGTGGCCATGACTATACTTGTATTGGAACTCCAAGGTGGAAAGAAAATAAGAATGTCCCTATTTTCATCTTTAATAAGTTTGCAAAATTTAACTGAGGTCAGCTGAACAATACGATAACTGGAGAGTAATTACTTCATAATTTCACTGCAAGGTGGCCATAATTTCATTCATATTGGGAATTTAAGGTGACCATAAAATAAGAATGCCTCTTTTGTCGCCCTTTCTAAGTGCATAAAGTCTAGCTGAGGTCAGTTGAACAATAAGATAGCTGGAGGCTGAAAACTTCCTTTTTTCACTGTAAGGTGACCATAACTTCATTCATATTGCGACTTTAAGGTGACCATAAAATGAGAATGTCCCTTTCTGCCAACCTTTATAAATGTGCCAAGTTTTATTTTAAAAATTTAAACATTAACTGAGCGTAGGGCTGAAAAACCCTGGGCCAGTATTCATAAAACTTGCTGAGAGCAAATTTTGTCTTAAGTCTCAAGTTTTGGTCTCAAATCTGAGACTGTTTTTGGTCTCAAACTTGTTAGCTATTCACAAAATAGTTGAGACCAAATTTAGTATCAGATTTGGTCTCAAATCTAAGACTGGTACATGGTTGTCTCAAATATTTTGGTAAAAGTCTCAAGCATTATTTCACTTTAACTGAGATTCATGTTTTTACTTTTTATGGCTTAATATAAAGTAGAAATAATTTACAACATATATAATACTTAGCCTAAACTTTTGTAACAATGGATAGCCCAAACTTTGGTTTCAAAAGTACCTTACTTTTCAACACTTTTCAACACTGCTTTCTGACTGCATAGCAACAAAGAAGTAGATCATGTGACATGAAAAATAAAAAAAGAGTGGACACAATGTTCAATTTATTTTTTATTTTAACAGTATAATTTTTGTTAATAATTAAAACACACAAAAACTATTGATCTTTTAAAAAATGTTGGATATATTTGCAACTTTATGGTTTGTTTACATTGGAAAGACTTGAGACTGGTCTCAGCTTGGTCTCAGCTGAGAACCTGTTTGTGAATACAAAGTTGAGACTATTTTTTGTCTCAGACTTAAGATCTCTTTATGAATACGGCCCCTGGATTTTAAGTTTAAGATGGCCATAACATCATTAATATTTAAATCATAAGGTAGCAATAGTCTTCTTTTGATCTACTTCAACATCAGTATACGTTAGATTTGGAAAAAGAAAGGGGCCAGACAGCTTTATTCCAAATTTTATGACTTAAGGGGGCCATAGCTCCAATTATATCAACAGTTTAAGGTCACCATAAAGTCAGGATAATCCTTTGGTAAATCTTAATATATATGCCAAGTTTGGTTGAAAAAAGTGAAAAACTATGTGAACTGGAGGGCTAAAACCCCCTTTTTTGACATTAAGGTGACCTTAAGATTGCAGATACAGGGCTAAAACTTTGGCATGTGAAAGATTATCAAAAAGTAGCTGAATAAGTTATTCAGTTAATCCTGACCGTTTTTGAGATACAGACCAATTACCCATTTTTAAAAAATTTATGAAAATAAAACGCCTCCCATTCAGACATCTATGGTCTGATTGATCAGAAAATCCTTTCCAACTTGTGGATTTAGGTCTAGAATGTACCTAATAAATTTTATAGCACAGCTGTGTGTTTTTTTCCGAAACGCAATGACGGGGTGTTTATGAAAAATGCTTAAGTATCCCCAAAATTTTTCCCGCCCCTGTAGTTTTAAAGAAAGATAAGAAGGAAAGAAAAATTTGAAAGCACAAGAAGTTATTCATGGGAGACCATAATCCGACGCCGGCAGCGATCAGTCGAACTTACGTGAAAACAAATAAGCGCCCCTCATGGGCCGCTTAATTATGCTTCAGCGTGGTATAAACTTAGAATCTAGCTTGATAAATTTGGTTCCAACAAAACCCATTAATACAATAAAGTATCCTCAACAAATTTTCAGATAATCTATTGTCATTAATATTCACAGAAATTTTGTACAGTAGATTAGTTTTTAAAATAACTTTTTTTTTTCCTGAGAATCACAAATTTTAAAAAAATTTTCTGTAAACATGGATGTTGATTAGTTATATCCGTTATGTTTATGTGTGGCTCCCATCTATTGAAGTCATAAATTTTCATTCCCAATCAGGATGACTTTTTATCTCTTTGCAGTCCATTGATATAAAAATTACGAGGTCTATTGCCTTTTGCATGGGCACAATCCTGTTTCCCGCATATGTTGAAGAATTTGAACAGCATGCATAAAGTTGTAAAGACAGTGAAGAATATCCTATATACCAATATGTTGCCTTCTAAGTGACTGAGCAAACCTGGATGTTTTCATCACATGGTGGACAGTTCCAAAACAAGCAATTGTCAGTACAGCTGTAGCACACTAGGAAAACAGCGACAACAAACAACAGGCTGCATATAGTACATGGCTTTCTTTCCAAAAAGAATCCGGTCAAGTACAGAATCATAAACATGGCATGATTGTATATCATAGCTGGATTGACAGGCTTTGGAATGAGAAGCACAGGAACCAACCACTGCAGGCAATACATCGTGTGTTTTAACAGTTAATCCGCTCTTGTGGAACTTCTCTCGTGGTAACTTTTATTATCATGATATCCCAGTGATGCACGGTAAAATAATAGGACGGTATTTCAACTGTAAAGCACAGTGCAAAGTACTTTTGCACTTTACAGTATAATCACTTCCGAGTATTACAGGAAGCTTTCATACCTCGTCCTGTAAGTGTAGCTGTCAACAATAAAAACAGCGCAGAGCTGGGTTGTTTTTTTTTTGTTTTTTTTTGGGGGGGGGGGGGGGGGGGTCGTGTGCATTTGAGAACATCAGCGCTGGCACTTATCCAAAACTGCAGTTTTAATGTACACATCCATAATAGATTTTTTTCACATCAAAATAGAATCAAGATCAAATCATATTTTTAGAATGACTGTCATACGAATAAAATAAATTATCTTTTTGAGTAGTCTATCAAGCAGGAGACAAACAATTTCCACTTGAAATCAGCGACCCAAATTGGCACAAAACCCATAATCCACGTTTAATTTCCCAATATATTTCTGTTATCACTTTGGCTGATATAAATCATGTACAATACTTATTTATTATGATTTCTATACATTTGTTGTTGCTAGTTATTTATTACACATGTCGAAAATTCATTGCACACAAATACTATCCCAGACAAAAAGAAGACTTCTTGAATGACATATACAGAAAAAATATATCACAAATGAAAATAAAATACATGTATTATATGAGTGTTTATTTATTTGGGGTTTTACATCACTTTCAACACTGTACAGGTCATATCACGATGGGTAGTTGGAAGGGCAGAGGAAACCAGTACATACAGTTTGTCAGGGTTCTGTACTGTAAACTACCAACCAACGGCAGGCAACTACCAGCTTTCCCACTTAAGGCCGTGCCGGGAACCGAACCCCGGTCTCAGAGGTGGGAGCCGAGAGCGTTACCACTCTGCCACTGTGGCCCCAATATTATATTGTTAATCTTCATGTGTGATATACTTTTCTGTATATATCTGATGCGGGATGTTTTACTTTTATTATCCACCATTTTGTACAGTGGCAACAATGACTATAAAAACTTTAATCTTTAACTTGCAATATCTCAGTCATTTCTGCATAGATTTTTATGCAACAAATATGAGCAGAAGTGCTGTAAGAATACCTTTCTAATGATGTATTATAGATATTTGTATTTAGGGTAAATACATCCTATGGTAGATAATAAATATACGTTTATAGCCAACCCTCTGCATGTTGACTGTTTTGTATTTGGTTTTGTAATGGATACCATGATTGATGCAATGGAATACACAAGTAAAAGTAATTTAATCATTTTATAAAGAAATCCCATAAAATGTTTTCTAAATATCAACTTTATTTGTTCTTGAAGTATATGACCAAAACAATATCCTTATTTAATCCCTCTTTTAATGACTAAAATTTAAAAGAAAAAATATTTTATCCATTGAGGATGTAGTTACAACGCAGTTAAAGAATGTCTTTAGCATATGTTTATATGTCATGGTAGAAAGCCTAATCTGGTTCTTAGTATGAAGCCCAAATTCAATTTTTAAATTTTGTTGTTATACTATTGTAATACAGCTTGGGACTTTTACTAGTGGAAGAAAAATTGGAGAGAAATGATATAGAACCACAAAAAAGCACTTTTTGTAACCAACTAAATTTCATACAATACACCAAGTCTCTATGGAGCCATTTTTCAATTTTTATGTATTTGATCACTCAATTACTTGAAATATGTACCAGTTTAACTTTTTTAACTTTGAATTTAAATTTTTGACTTCTTTTGCCATGATTTCCCTGTGAGATACAGCAACTGTGCCTGCACTTCATATACTGCTTTGCAAAATGCAGCTCAAACACCTCATAAAACTATGTTTCATAATGCATAATGAATTTTTAATTGTATGTTGATGAAAACTCAAATCTCTAACTCTCATTTTATTTGTGATTCATTCTATTTGTTCATTTGTGGTTAATTCTATTCAAATGACTACTCCGTCTGGTTAACAGAATATAAGATTAACTCTATCATCCATGACTCTTTTCAAAGTTAGCTTTTGGAATCTATCCTATATAAACCACTAGAGTGCTAAATTTCTGCAAAGAAGTAAAGATCAAGTTCAACAAAATGAAGTTTCTTTTCAAACTGAAATGTTAGAATGTCCATGGATATATGTTATTCTTTTTAAAAATTTCTCTGAAATACTTTATATCTTTCTTCAATTCTTGGGAAACAGACTTACAAAGAACTGCATGGACACATAGAATTAATCAATGGTTGTACATAGAGTTATGTAATTTAATGTTTAAATTTTAAGTGAATGTTCAAATTATCTTAACATTATAATAGAAATTATAAGATATGTTCAATTACACTTTGGCCATGTTCAAGTTTGGTAGAATGCATTTTAAATAATACCGATTGGATTTTGGACCTTGACATTTTTTTATTATCGGATTCATGTAGATTGGCCAATGTTTACAATGCGCCACAAGTCTGTGATAGTGTCAACAAATTACGTGATGAAAAGCAAGAAGAAATCGGGTAAGAAGTGCTTTAAACCTTTAAATAGTCGTGAAATATGAAGCTTTCTCTTTGAAATGTAAATGCAATTGTAAAGCTACATGGTGGGAATTCCTTACTCAATTTTTTTTGTGACACAAAGTAAAAGGCTAGTGCTGTAGTGAACGATAATATAGTGGATGATCGTAAAGTCGATCACTTAAGGGAGACCTATAAAGAGCTATTGTTCTCACTGAATAAGATTAAAATCAACCTCAAAATATTAAGGTACTTTGAAAAATACGACTTCATAAAGCAAATTCACTAACAAACTGCTGCGAGACTTTTGAGATTTTTTTCAACATAAAGATCAAACTTGGGTTTTAAAATGCAGAAAACAGACAGTCATTTGGAAGATTGATCATTAAGTCAATCACCCAGTACCACCACTTATATTGGGATCAAAAATATGATTTACATGCAACTCGTGACCACGGCATCTCGTGACCAACAACTCATACCCACAGCTCGTACACAAACATTTTACAAGAATAAACATTGTTTCTGCTTGAATATCAAATACTTGTATATGCAGGTCATATTATTTATGAAGAAATATGAGATCACCCAATTACTTGGAATTTTCTAGCAATATTTTATAGTGGTGGTGGACCAGTTCACGCCCGGGTACCAATTCACGCCCACCCTCAATTTTCTTGAAGATTTATAATTTTTCGTAGAGAAGATGTTTACCACATTATAGATAATCATCAAATTGATCATATACATTTGTAATTTATTGTTTAACTGTGATTGTTTTGGATAAATTTAGGGGTGGGCGTGAATTGGTACCTGGGCGTGAACTGGTCCACCACCACTAGAGATCAAATACTTCAAATTCTCGTACTTCCGTGGGGGTTTCCTAGAACTGTTATAAAATAAATTATACAAATTAGAAAAAAAAAACGTGAGGAGACATAAGCCCGTGGAGTTTCCTGCAATATTTTAAAACAAAATATGCAAATTAGAAAATGTGAGCTAATGGAATTCCGTGGGGGTTTCCTAGAACTGTTATAAAAATAAATTATGCAAATTAGAAAAAAAAACATGAGGAGACACAAGTCCGTGGAGTTTCCGGCAATATTTAAAAAAAAATCTTTGGAACGAGTTGTGGGTACGAGTTGTTGGTCACAAGCTGCCATGGTCACGAGATGCTCGTATTCCAAAAATATGAAAGATTTGTTACAAGATGATCAATTTCATCTATTGAACCAAAATTTGTACACATAATTTATGTTTGTTGTATTTTTATAAGCTGGATGGTTTATTTCTGTATTGAGGTAATATTTTAGTGTTTATTTCAGAAAATGTGAAAATATATCTACTTGGAACACATTGCACAAGTGTTTTTGTACAGTAGAATATATTCAAGAAAAGGGTGTTTGTTTATTTGCAAATTCAAATGAAGTTTGCTATGCGCAGTAAAGCTGTCAAGGCTGACTGATCGACTCAATGAGCATATCAACATTACGATCATCTACTATATGTGATCCATGATCAGGGAAAATCCATGTGTTTATCAATTTTAGGTGTCAAGTTATGGAATGCTCTTGATAATGATCTGAAAGAATGTAACCTGTTAGTCAAGCTTTAAAAAGTACTAAAATCAACATATTTAGACAAGTACAAATATATATTGAGTGCCCTTAATATAGTGACTATTTTGACGACTGTCGTCAAAATGGGATACGAGCACATCGTGACCACGGCAGCTCGTGACCAACAACTCGTACCCAAGATTTTTTTTAAATATTGCTAGGAAACCCCACAGACTTCTGTCTCCTCACATTTTCTAATTTGCATATTTTATTTTATAATAATTCTAGGAAGCCCCCCCCCCCCCCCCCCCCCCACACACACACACACAAAATTTCATGACCTCAGGTTTTCTAATTTGCATATTTTTGTTATGTCATCACTCTGCGGCGTGGGCGTCCGCGTCCGCGTGAACAACTTCTTCTCCAAAACTACAAGGCCTAGAGACATGCTGTTTTTTTTAAAAGATACCTTATCTATCGAGGATGAAAAATTGTTCAAGGCATGCAAATCTGTTTGTTCGTCTGTTTGCTAGAGACATTACAAGGGGGGTACCCCCACCAAAAGTGTGAAAATTTCAACTTTTTATCACAATTTTCTCAGTGACTATTGCAGGGATTTCTCTCATATCTTGCATATATGTACTAGGCCAGAGGTAGATTCTCTTGTGTGAGTATGAGACCTGGATCTGTCTTACTTTTTTTTTAATAAATTTTTTTAATAATTTTTAATGCATTAAAATTCATGAAATCATGCACTAAATCACTTATAACTTCAAAAGTGTTGCATTTACAGCATTTTGTGAAAATATGTTGTTCAGCTACTTTTTTCATAGCTACAATATGGTGAGTAAGTTGGGTGTCTGTCTCAATAGCTAAGTGAGTAATAGCTACTTTTGGGCTTTTCAGTAACTTCCATTATGAGTAAAATCACTTGTAACTTAAAAACTATTGCATTTAGAGAATTTCGTATAAATATGTTATTCAGCTACTTTTGGGCCAGCTATAACATAGTGAAATTTCAGACCTGTAGCTCATGGCATAGCTGAGTAATAGCTACTTTTAGGTTATCACTGTTGAGTAAATCGCTTATAACTTGAAAACTATTGCATTTAAAGAATTTTGTATAAATATGTTATTCAGCTACTTTTGGGTCAGCTATAACATAGTAAAATTTCAGACCTGTAGCTCATGGCATAGCTGAGTAATAGCTACTTTTAGGTTATCACTGTTGAGTAAATCACTTATAACTTGAAAACTATTGCATTTAGAGTATTTTGTTTCAATATGTTATTCACCTATTTTGGGGTCAGCTATAACATAGTGAAGTTTCAGACCTGTGGCTCATTTCATAGCTGAGTAATAGCTACTTTGAAGTTCTCACTGTTGAGTAAATCAGTTATAATTGGAAAACTATTGCATTTACAGAAATTTGTGCAAATATGTTATTCAGCTACTTTTGGGTCAGCTATAACATAGTGAAATTATAGACCTATAGCTCATGGCACAACTGAGCAATAGCTATTCTCAGGTACTGACTGTTGAGTAAATCAGCTATAACTTGAAAAATATTGCATTTGGAGTATTTTGTTAAAATATATTGTTCACCTACTTTTGGGTCAGCTATAACATAGTGAAATTACAGACCTATAGCTCATGGCATAGCGGAGCAATAGCTATTTTCAGGTTCTCACTATTGAGTAAATCAGTTGTAGCTTGAAAACTATTGCATTTACAGTAGTTTGCTTAAATATGTTGTTCACCTACTTTTGGGTTAGCTATAACATAGTAAAATTTCAGACATGTAGCTCATTGCATAGCTGAGTAATAGTTCCTTTGAGGTTCTCACTATTGAGTAAATCAGTTGTAACTTGAAAACTATTACATTTAGAGTAATTTGTTAATTATGTTATTCACAGAATTTTTGGTCAGCTATAACATAGTGAAATTGCAGACCTCTATGTCATGGCATAGCTGAGCAATAGCTACTTTCAGGTTCTCACTGTTGAGTAAATCATTGTATCCACTGGATAGCCGCAGTGTGTAGAGAGAGATTTCACCATTACTGCTCTGATGAAAAAAAATATTATAGCTAGCTTTCTTAAGTTTGCAGTATATATTAATAACCATAAAATGTTGTCTGGGAATATTTTTGGCCTCATTTTGAGAAACAAGATGGCCGCCACAGGTGTTTTTTGTCAGTCATGAAAAGTGCTTATATCTCCCTTATTATTGATCCTAGAGGTTTGGGATGATAAAGTGACCTGTAGGAAATCATGGGGTGGGAATCTTTTGGTGTGGTCAGATTTGACCTTCAATGACCCCTCCTTCAAGGTCAAACAAGGATAGCCAAACTTAAAAGTGCTTATAACTCGCTTATTATTGGTCCCAGAGGTTTGGGATGGTAAACAGACAGGAAATCATGGGCTGTGAATCTGTTGATATGGTCCGATTTGACCTTGGAACCCTCCTTCAAGGTCAAATGAGGATAGCGAAAATTGAAAGTGCCTACAACTCGCTTATTATTGGTGACAGAGATTTGGGATGGTAAACCATCCCATAGGAAATCATTGGCTCGGAATCTTTTGGTATGGTCAGATTTGACCTTTGGACCCCTCCTTCAAGGTCAAATGAGGACAGCCAAGCTTAAAAGTGCTTATAACTCATTTATAATTGGTCCTAGAGGTTTGGAATGGTAAACCATAGGAAATCATGGGCTGGGAATGTATTTGTGTGGTTAGATTTGACCTTGGACCCCTTCTTCAAGGTTGAACGAGGATATTGCATTTGTAGTATTTCTTTAAATATGTTTTAACCTATTTTTTACACTTAAACAATTACCTTGTTATTTTCCTTCATAATACCATTTACAGGGCACAACTTTTTTATCCTTTTCTTCTGTCAGCTTCGGAATTTCTTTCGAATTTGCTGTTCAGTTACCATTTACTGTATTTCTGTACAGCCCTTTTTCTGATAATTATTCTGTCCTCTAATCACCTTCACAAATCAAAAACACTCAGCTGACACAGTGCCCGTTCACGGGCACTCTCCTCTTGTTTCATACTATTGCTAGGAAACCGCCACAGAAGTAAGAGAATTTGAAGTATTTGATCATTAACTAAACAGACTTCAAGTAGCCTTTCTATTCATTAACTATAAAATATTGTAAGAAAACCCCACCTAATTGGATGATCTCATATTTCTTCATTAATATTATGACCTGCGTATGGTGCGTTATATTTTCTGGAATTCCAAAAACAGGTGCGTCGAGGTGCGGTGTTGAAATATGAGGTGCGGTAAAATGGTGCGGCGACGTGCGATGTTAAAATATGAGGTACGGTCATTAATATTCATGAGAATATATGAGGACACAGATTTCCCCTGGGATTTCCTTACAATACTTTATAAAATGGAACCATAGACGAAGATCAAATACTTTAAACTTGAGAACTCACGACCATAGCACCCAAGTCATTAATGTTCATGAGAAGATATGAGGACATGGATTTCCCCTGTAATTTCCTTACAATACTTTATAAAATGGAAGCATAGACGAAGATCAAATACTTTAAACTTGAGAACCAATGGCCATAGCACCCAAGTTATTAATATTCATGAGAAGATATGAGGACACAGATTTCCCCTGGCATTTCCTTGCAATATTTTATAAAATGGAAGCATTGATAAAGATCCACCACCATACTTTTAAGAGCCAATCAGCATAGAAGTGCGGTGAGGTGTTGTTCCGGAAAAAATTCCAATGTAAGTTGTAGTGGAAAATAATAAATTATTCAAAGGTTTTTCTATATTTATAAGTTGGAATTATTGGTAAGAAACTATTTGATATTCTCAAATGAGATGGAATAATGCAAAACTCTAAATTTCCAAATTACATTACCCTAAAATAGGCTGCTATACTCAGGGGTTTTATGAAAGGTGTGTTGGACTAAAGCGCCACCCCCATACTTTTAAGAGCCAATCAGGATGGAGGTGTGGTAAGAGGTGCTATTCCAGAAAAAATTCCAATATATATTATTTTGGATATAATTACAATATTTCACTTTAAATGAGTGAATACATATGAAAGTAGGGATTATTGTAAAAACTTTATCATTATATCCCCAGACGAAAGTCGGGGATATATTGGATTCAGGTCCGTCGCGCCGCCGCCGCCGCCGCCGCCGTAGAAATTTCCTTGTGGACGCGATAACTCAAAAACAAATTAATATTTTTTTTTCAAACTTGGTACACATGTTAAGGGTGCCCAAAGGAAGATCCCTATTTTAAGGTGACCTTAAACTCCCAGTAAAAAAGAACTTATGGCCACCTTAAGGTCAGAAATTGGACTTTTGGCCACTTAGAGCCCTGTAGGTCACAAACTATGATGCTCAGCTGGCTGAAATTTTACCTGACAACACATTAATATGTTCTTAGTACATGTGCCGAAAATCACGACTTTAAGTTGAGGAGAAAATTGTGTTTGAGGCCCATAAATACCCCCACTTGGGGATTTTTTGCTATACTTTTCACATATTTTGCCCTATAATTTGGAAGTGGTAATTCTGATGAGTCTCAAACTGCGCTAGGTATAACTTTGATATGTAATCCTTGTCTGTAGAAAATTTTAGGGCTGTAGGTTTACCCAAAGGGGTCGACTTAAGGTCTCAAAAGTGCCCACAGAGACCCAATTTATGCACTTTTTGCCACTTTCAAGCACTGTAGCTTTCAAACTATGTCTCTCATCTAAGTTAAATATCATCTGGGAATATATCTATGTGTTTTCTTATATGTGCCCCAACATTTAGGCCTTTAATAGACAGTTAACCTGTGTATCAGGACCATAAACACCCACCCGAGTGACCCTTATAAGACATTTTTCACATCTTTTTCCCTGTAACTTGGAAATGGTAAGTCTGAGAAGTTTCAAACTGTATTAGATATATATTCTGTGTGTAATCTTAGTATGTAACAGATTTTAAGTCTGAAGCTTTAATTTTGAAGGTCAAATTGAGGTCTCTAAAAGGCTCCCAAAGACCCAATATTTGGACTTTTTGCTACTTTTAAGCCCTGTGACTGTCAAACTATGTGACTGATAGAGCTCAAATCCTATCTGGGAAGATATTAGTATGTTATTTATATATGTGCCAAAAATTAAGGCTTTAAGAAGACATTTAACCTGTGTATGAGGACCATAAATCCCCACCCGAGTGACCATTTTTAGACATTTTTCACATATTTTGCCCTGTAACTTGGAAATGGTAAGTCTAAGAAGTTTCAAACTGTATTAGATGCATATTCTATGTGTAATCTTAGTATGTGACAAATTTTAAGTCTGAGGCTTTAATTTGAAGGCCACATTTAGGTCTCTAGAAGGCCCCATAAAGACCCAGTATTTGGACTTTTTGCCAATTTTAAGGCCTGTGACTGTTAAACTATGTGACTGATAGAGCTGAAATCTCATCTGGGAATACATTATTATGTTCTTTTTACATGTGCCAAAAATCAAGGCTTCAAGTAGACATTTAACCTGTGTATGAGGACCTTAAACACCCACCTGAGTGACCCTTTTAAGACATTTTTCACATATTTTGCTCTGTAACTTGGAAATGGTAAGTCTGAGAAGTTTCAAACTTTATTAGATACATATTCTATGTGTAATCTTAGTATGTAACAAATTTTAAGTCTGAAGCTTTAATTTGAAAGCCACATCGAGATCTCTAAAAGGCCCACAGAGACCCAATATTTGGACTTTTTAACCACCTTTAAGCCCTGTGACTGTTAAACTATGTGATTGATGGAGCTGAAATCCCATCTGGGAATGCATTATTATGTCCTTTTTACATATGCCGAAAATCAAGGTTTTTAGTAGACATTTAACCTGTGTATGAGGGCCATGGACACTCGCCCAAGTGCCTTTTTGGACATTTTTTCCGTATTTTGCCCGGTTATTTGGAAATGCTTAGTGTGACAAGTCTTAAACTGTATTATATATAATTTTTGTTTGTTATGTATGTCCCCCAAAAAGTTTCAGATCTGTTGTTTAATTGCTAAGGTCTCTTTAACAATTGTAAAATGCCCACAGAAACCCAATTTATGGACATTATGCCACTTTAAAGCCCAGTAACTGTCAAACTATGTGGGTTATAGAGCTGAAATCTTTGAATTTTTAAAAGGAAATGCCTGTCTATTTAAATTTTGAATATTAATAATGTTATGGCTATCTTAGTCTTTTAAGAACTTATTTTTGTGTGTTATACCTCTGCTTGCTGAGTTTTTAACTTTTTAAAATGAAACTGGTTAAACATATTCAAGTAGACAAAATGGACACTTTAAGTGAGCTTTAAGTCCCAATATTAATGAAATTATATCCTTATGTAGTAAAAGTAGGGGATTTTTAACCCTCAACTAGCCCAGTTTTATTCAACTTGCCTCAGTTAATTTTGACACAGCTCCTACAGTTATGAACTCATTTCAGTTGATAATCACATACTTAAAATTCTCAATTCTTTTTGTATTTGAGTACCCCTTTTATATAGATTGTTTGTTTACCATTTATGCATCCCCCACCCGGATTCCCCCCACCCACCTCTGGGACCTCCAGCTATATTGAGTGACACTAAATAAACAAAGGTATTTAATGATATCAGATGAGAAACAAAGAACTCAATGGGGTTGCAGATCTTGTGTAATAGTGAGAGAGGTGTGGAGAAGGGGAGAGGGGTGGGGGTGGGAGGTGGTGGGCTTCATTACATATAACACAAAGGGGAGTCAGAACTGAGATTGTGTCACATATTTAGGTTGCATATATATGGACCACATATATAGGTATAGAGGAAATGAATAACTGAAAACAATTTGCAAATTCTAAAAATAATATAATAAAATAATAATATAAATAATTTTTTTTTAAATAATATTTTATTGGTGAACAAATATAGAAACAGATATGCGCTTTTGGGATTATGAATTTTAGAATGGACATTGAATCATCAATCATTTAAATACTTTGAAGGAAGATTGAAAAGTATGATGAGTTGAGTTAAAAATAATATTTTATTTGTCAACAAATATAGAAACAGATATGCTCTTTTGGGATTATTATTTTAGAATGGACATTCAATCATCAATCATTTAAATACTTTGAAAATAGGTTTAGAGTTATCATTGCAGGAAGATTGAAAATATAATTTGAGTTATGTATTCGGCGTCTGGGGATACACCATCTTCCTTGGAAGATATAAACAGAGTAGATTGATGTGCTGAAGTTCATATAATAATGGGTAATTATGTTTTAAAAAATTCCCGATCAAAACCTGTGGCGTGAGTGATGACCTGTCTGGGGATATGTTGGCGCCGAGTTGGCCCAATCTAGTTTATAACATATATTTGATATTCTCAAATGAGATGGAATAATGCAAAACTCTATATTGCCAAATTACATTACCCTAAAATAGGCTGCTATACTCAGGGATTTATGAAAGGTGTGTAGAATTTTAAGCCCCACCCCAATACTTTCATGAGCCAATCAGCATGGAGGTGCGGTAAGAGGTGCTATTCCGGAAAAAAATCCGATTCCAATTCCGGGTTTTATAATGTACCCCTGCGTATGCAATTATTTGATATTCAAGTGTGTATGAGTTGTGGGTACAAGTTGCTGGTCACGAGTTGCATGTAAATCGTCAAAATAACCTGTGAACTATTCTAAAATAGGTCACAGACTATTCTGACAACTATTAAAATTCAATTAAAAACTATGAATTTTTAATTTAACTTTTTACCATTTACAGTAGGTGTATTGATTAGAACACATGTTGGCAAAACCTAATTCACCTAATTCAGTAAACATACATTAATAATTCATCATTCACCTTTTCAATTAACTTCGTTGTCATATGCCACTAAGTGAAAACTATCCACAAAGCCACAAACTACCAACAATAGCCAATCACATCATAAATGTATGTTTACAAGTGAGTAAATGACACTCTAGACAATGTCAAATACACTGAGCTTTGTTAATTACACTTCCACAAACCAGGATTGTATATAAACCCCTGACTTTTACTCAGTAAATCATTCAATCTTTTGGATTCAGTGTGATCAGAGTTGACAAAGTAGAATAATAGAGTGAGAGTTTATATGCTGTTCAGTTATTATCTCCCGTCGGCCGATAGGCCCGGTACGGGAGATTATAAAATGCCCTGTGTCCGTGCGTCCGTCAGTGCGTGCGTCCGTTCATCACGTTTTTACAAAAGCCTTTCTATCTCTTAAAATATTATAGCTAGAGCTTCCAAATTTGCAGGATAAATTCATCATTGGAAAAACTTGCCTGGGAATCTTTTTCGGCTGATTCGGAAAAACAAGATGGCCGCCACGGGTGTTAACAAGATGGCTGCCATGGTGTTTTTTTTTTCAGGTGTTCTGCCATGGGTTTTTTTTGTTGATTTAGATGGCTGCCATAAGTGTGTAGTTGCACTTTTATACAGCCTAAAAATAGCCTGCTTGGTATTTTTCAGACCTAGGTCCATAGCTAAGTGAGTAATAGCAATGGTGGCTACTTTCAGTAAAGTGCTCATAACTCCAAAACGACTGCATTTAGAGCATTTCTGTAAAATATGTTGTTCAGCTACTTTCTCCATGCCTACAAGATGGTACCATTTTTAGGGGTCTATCTTGATAGCTAAGTGAGTAATAGCTATTTTCTGTTTTTAACAATGACCAAAATGAGTAAGTTGCTTTTATCTTTGTAACTGTTACTTACAATATTGTTCTCAAATATGTTGTTAAACAACTCCTTCATGTACTATATCATGGTGAGGTGTCCAAGGTGTAGCACCATAGCTAGCTGAGTAATAGCTACACTAAGTTTAACATTTGACCATTCAGCAAGTCACTTATAACTCAAAAACTATTGAATATAGAGGATTTTTGTCAAATATGTTGTTTATCTACTTTTTGAAGTACTGTGTCATGGTGAATTTTCAGAGCTATAAGTCCATAGCTAACTGAGTAATAGCTACTTTTAAATTTCTTAATTATATCCCCAGACGAAAGCCGTAGAAATTTCCTTGTGGACGCAATAACTCAAAAACGGATTAATATTTTTTTTTCAAACTTGGTACACATGTTAAGGATGCCCAAAGGAAGATCCCTATTTTAAGGTGACCTTAAACTCCCAATAATAAAGAACTTATGGCCACCTTAAGGTCAGAAATTGCACTTTTGGCCACTTAGAGCCCTCTAGGTCACAAACTATGAGGCTTATCTGCCTCAAATTTTACCTGAGAATACATTAATATATTCTTAGTACATGTGCCGAAAATCAAGACTTTAAGTTGAGGAGAAAATTGTCTTTGAGGCCCATAAAGACCCCACTTAGGACTTTTTTCCTATATTTTTAACTTATTTTGCCCTATAATTTGGAAGTGGTAATTCTGATGAGCCTCAAACTGCACTAGATGTAACTCTTATATGTAATCCTTGTCTGTGAAAAATTTAAAGGCTGTAGGTTTACCTGTTAGGTCGACTTAAGATCTCAAAATTGCCCACAGAGACCCAATTTATGGACTTTTTGCCATCTTCAAGCACTGTAGCTTTCAAACTATGTCTCCCATCTAAGTGAAATATCATCTGAGAATATATCAATATGTTTTTCTTGTATGTACTCCAAAATTTAGACCTTTAATAGACATTTAACCCATGTATGAGGACCACAAACACCCACCCGAGTGACCCTTTTAAGACATTTTTCACATATTTTGCTCTGTAACTTGGAAATGGTAAGTCTGAGAAGTTTCAAACTGTATTAGATATATATTCTATGTGTAATGTTAGTATGTAACAGATTTTAAGTCTGAAGCTTTAATTTGAAGGTCAAATTGAGGTCTCTGACGGGCTCCCAAAGACCGAATATATGGACTTTTTGCCACCTTTAAGCCCTGTGACTGTTAAACTATGTTATTGATGGAGCTGAAATCCCATCTGGGAATGCATTATTATGTCCTTTTTACATGTGCCGAAAATCAAGGCTTTAAGTAGACATTTAACCTGTGTTTGAGGACCATAAATCCCCACCCGAGTGACCCTTTTTAGACATTTTTCACATATTTTGCCCTGTAACTTGGAAATGGTAAGTCTGAGAAGTTTCAAACTGTATTAGATACATATTCTATGTGTAATCTTAGTATGTGACGAATTTTAAGTCTGAAGCTTTAATTTGAAGGCCACATTGAGGTCTCTAAAAGTCCCCATAGAGACCCACTATTTGGACTTTTTGCCAGTTTTAAGGCCCATGACTGTTAAACTATGTGACTGATAGAGCTGAAATCTCATCTGGGAATACATTATTATGTTCTTTTTACATGTGCCAAAAATCAAGGCTTCAAGTAGACATTTAAACTGTGTATGAGGACCATTAACACCCACCCGAGTGACCGTTTTAAGACATTTTTCACATATTTTGCTCTGTAACTTGGAAATGGTGAGTCTGAGAAGTTTCAAACTTTATTATTAGATACATATTCTATGTGTAGTCTTAGTATGTAGCAGATTTTAAGTCTGATGCTTTAATTTGAAAACCACATCGAGATCTCTAAAAGGCCCACAGAGACCCAATATTTGGACTTTTTGCCACCTTTAAGCCCTGTGACTGTTAAACTATGTGATTGATTGAGCTGAAATCCCATCTGGGAATGCATTATTATGTCCTTTTCACATGTGCCGAAAATCAAGGCTTTTAGTAGACATTTAACCTGTGTATGAGGGCCATAGACACTTGCCCAAGTGACCTTTTTTGACATTTTTTTCTGTATTTTGCCCTGTTATTTGGAAATGCTTAGTGTGACAAGTCTTAAACTGTATTATATATAATTTTTGTTTGTTGTGTATGTCCCCCAAAAAGTTTCAGTTCTGTAGTTTAATTGCTAAGGTCTCTTTAACAATTGTAAAATGCCCACAGAGACCCAATTTATGAATATTATGCCACTTTAAAGCCCTGTAACTGTCAAACTATGTGGCTCATAGAGCTGAAATCTTTGAATTTTTCAAAGGAAGTGCCTGTCTATTTAAATTTTGAATATTAATAATGTTATGGCTATCTTAGGCTTTTAAGAACTTATTTTTGTGTGTTATCTCTCTGCTTGCTGAGTTTTTAACTTTTTAATATGAAACTGGTTAAACATATTCAAGTAGGCAAAATGGACACTGTTATTTTCTGGTGAGCTTTAAGTCCCAAATATTAATGAAATTATAGCCTTATGTAGTAAAAATAGGGGATTTTTAACCCTCAACTAGCCCAGTTTTATTCAACTTGCCTTAATTTTGACACAGCTCCTACAGTTACGAACTCATTTCAATTGATAATCACATACTTAAAATTCTCAATTCTGAATTATTATTATAAATCTGTTCTTGTCGTTTGATAATTTATATTTAATTCTGGAGGTATATAATCTTCCTGTTGGACATTCCTTATTTATATATTTGATTTTATTTTAGTGATAAGATTAACTGAGCTTTTTGTATTTGATTACCCCTTTTATATTGTAAGTGTTTGTTTACCATTTGTGCTGCAGCACTCCATCTCTTTGTAGTCCCACCCCCCATCCCCCACCCACCTCTGGGACCTCCAGCTATTGAGTGACACTAAATAAACAAAGGTATACAGATCTTCTGTAATAGTGAGAGAGGTGTGGAGAAGGGGAGAGAAGTGGGGTGGGGGTGGGAGGTGGTGTTTGCTTCATTATCTAATTATCTAAGACAAAGGGAGTCAGAACTGAGATTGTGTCACATATTTAGGTTGCATATATATGGACCACATATATAGGAATTGAGGAAATGAATAACTGAAAAACAATGCAAATTCTAAAAATAATATAATAAAATAATAATATAAATAATATATGATTTTTAAATAATATTTTATTTGTGAACAAATATAGAAACAGAGATACGCTTTTGGAATTATGAATTTAGAATGGACATTCAATCATCAATCATTTAAATACTTTGAAAATAGGTTCAGAGTTACCCTTTGCAGGAAGATTGAAAAGTATGATGAGTTGAGTTAAAAATAATATTTTATTTGTCAACAAATATAGAAACAGATATGCTCTTTTGAGATTATTAATTTAGAATGGACATTCAATCATCAATCATTTAAATACTTTGAAAATAGGTTCAGAGTTATCATTGCAGGAAGATTGAAAATATGATCTGTTGAGTTATGTATTCGACGTCTGGGGATACACCATCTTCCTTGGGAAGATATAAACTTAGTAGATTGATGTGCTGAAGTTCATATAACTTTTCCCAATATTTATGGCATACAACAAATGGATTAAATAAAAAATTCCCGATCAAAACCTGTGGCGTGAGTGATGACCTGTCTGGGGATATGTTGGCGCCGAGTTGGCCCAATCTAGTTTAAATTTATTTGATTATTATTCAATTGACCAGTATTGACAAGTACTGACCACTTAAAGATGGATTTTGGAACAAATAATCAGGAATATAGTATATTCTTATATGCATTTATTTCATTATTTTTTAATTGACCAGTATTGACCACTATTGATCAGTAAAAGGCGGTTTTAACCACTGGCCTGGTCAATACTCGTAGTGAGCATTTTTTTTTTTTTTTGCCAACCCTGATTTGTTCTATTCATTTTCAAAATAGTTTGAACTTATTTGCTAGACATATTGGATGTACTGGGTCAAGGGAAGATTGAGGCGCTGCTCGGAAAAGTGACCGAAGATCCCCCCCTCGACCCATGTTTTAACAGCGTTTCGACTGAATGCTCCTCTCAATTCACTTGATCTGATGTACTTCTGGTGAAGTTATGTCTATTTGAATTCTGTCTGGTGATAATTAAGCGGCCCATCAGGGACGCTTATTTGTTTTCACCGAAGTTCGACTGATCACCGCCGCATTATGGTCTCCCTTGAATAACTTCTTAGCCTTTCAAATTTTTCTTTCCTTCTTATCTTTCTTTAAAACTATAGGGGCGGGAAAAATTTTTGAGATACTTTGCGCAGACCTTAAGCTTTACTTAAGGTAACCTTAAGCATAACTTCAAAACACCTCGTCATCGCGTTTCGGAAAAAAAACACACACACCTGTGCTATAAAATTTATCAGGTACATTCTAGACCAAATTTCCAAGGTCGGAAAGGATTTTCTCATCAATCGGACCATAGATGCCTGAATGGGAGGCGTTTTATTTTCGTAAATTTTTTGAAAATGGGTACTTGGTCTGTATCTCAGAAACGGTCAGGATTTCGGCGTTTTGTTGGAATATCTTATTCAGCTACTTTTTGATAATCTTTCACATGCCGAAGTTTTAGCCCTGTATCTGCAATTTTAAGGTCACCTTAATGTCAAAAAACGGGGTTTTAACCCTCCAGTTCACTTAGTTTTTCACTTTTTTCAACGAAACTTCGCACATATATTAAGATTTGCCAAAGGAATATCCTGACTGTATGGTGACCTTAAACTCAGAATGTTAATGGACATATGGCCTGCTTAAAGTCATCAAATTGGAATAAAATGCTCTGGCTCCTTTCTTTTTCCATTTTTTTATATCGAAATTATCACTGGTATTAAACTAGATAAAATAATACTTATGGTCACCTTAAACTCTCAGTATGAATGGAGTTGTATCCACCTTAAAGTAAAGAAATAAGGGGGTTTTCAGCCTCCAAGTATCTTATTGTTCGACTGACCTCAGTTAAACTTTGCACACTTATAAAGGATGGCAAACCAAAGGGTTATCCTGACTTTAAGGTGACCTTAAACTGTTAATATAATTTTGGCTCCCCTAAAGTCATAACATTTGAATAAAGCCATCTGGCTCCTTTCTTTTTCCATATCTAACATATATTGATATTGAAGGGACATTCTCATATTATGGTCACCTTAAAGTCGCAATATGAATGAAGTTATGGTCACCTTACAGTGAAAAAGGAAGTTTCAGCCTCCAGCTATCTTATTGTTCAACTGACCTGAGCTAAACTTTATGCACTCATTGAATATAAAGGATGAGAAAAGGGACATTCTTATTTTATGGTCACTTTAAAGTCCCCATATGAATGAAGTTATGGCCATCTTGCAGCGAAATTATGGAGTTTTTAATCTCCAGCTATTGTATTGTTCAGCTGACCTCACTTTAATTGTGCGCACTCATTAAAGATGAAAATAGGGACAAGTAACATACACAATGCAATAAAGTTCATAGTTTCTATTGCTTATCATGCATATGTTGACATCTTTTATGGGGGACTTCTTTTTCATCAGGGCCGCTTTGTTTTTGTCAGCAAAAACATTCTTCTAGTTGGTACCCTGCAATAATTGGTAGCAAGGCAGTATCTGATGTTTGCATCAGGATATGTACATGATGAGTAAAATGACTTGTAACTTGAAAACTATTACATTTAGAGAGTTTTGTATAAATCTGTTATTCAGCTACTTTTGGCCAGTTTTGGGTCAACTATAACATAGTAAAATTGTAGACCTGTAGTTCATTACATAGCTGAGCAATAGCTACTTTGAGGTTATCACTGTTGAGTAAATTGCTTGTAACTTTAAAACTATTGCATTTAGAGTATTTTGTCTAAATATGTTATTGACCTACTTTTGGGTCACCTATAACATAGTAAAACTGCAGACCTGTAGCTTATTACATAGCTGAGCAGTAGCTATTTTCAGGTTTTCACTATTGAGTAAATCAGTTATAACTTGAAAACTATTGCATTTAGAGTATTCTGTTTAAATATGTTATTGACCTACTTTTGGGTCAGCTATACCGTAGTAAAATTGCAGCCCTTTATCTCATTGCATAGCCGAGCAAATGCTGCTTTGAGATTGTCACTGTTGAGTTAAACAGTTGTAACTCGAAAACTATTACGTTTACAGTATTTTGTTTAAATATGTTTTGCACCCACATTTTACACCTTAACAGTTAAATTAGTACTTCTGAAAACAATTTTCAGTGCACAACTTTTGTGTCCTCTTCTTCTTTCACTTCTACTCTGAAACTCCAAACACAGTCAGCGGACACAGAGCCCTTTCATGGATACTGATTGGTTGTTTCAATGGATAGCCTGAGTATAGTTGGCTTATTTGGGCATAACTTCATTTGTTCATTTAGATCTAAAAAGTGACACACTAAACAACTCTGCTTGTGTTCTGTTACCTTTCATTAAAGGAAATAGAACATAGTAAAATAGAACTTATGAAAAATGGAGTTCCAGCTATACTAAATGATGAATGGTGTGATTTACCAATTTTAGGATTACATTTATAAATATGGTTCTTTTTCATATATTCCTGGGCCCAGTTTCACAAAGGCCTACTAAATATAGAAGATAATATGCTATTGAAGCTAGATCTTAATAGGCTCTTAGTAGCCACTAAAAAGTGTTCCACTGAGCTGAGACTTGGGACCTATCAAGTTCCTGAGACAGCAGGGCTTCTAGTGAGGAAAGCCTACCAATTACCGCAGTAAAAACCATCACAGTGAAACAGATAGTATAGGCTTAGTAGACTACTATGACTTAGCAGCCTACTAATGAGATAGTAGGTCTTTGTGAAACTGGGCCCAGTTTGCTTGTGAAGTTGTGACCAAAATATATATGCTTTTGCAGCAATAGTTTCTTCTGTAGCTGTTTAATGTAATTATTTCAGCATTTTTTGTATCGATGGTTATCTATGGTTTTTCATTTAGGGCCCCAGGCATCAAGGGAAGAGTTGATGTTAAGAACTGTCACTGAAATAGTGCAGCAGTTGATTCAAGCTCACAATAAAAATGAGGATGTTAATCTAAACAGGTAAGTAGTCATCAAATTTTAAAAAAGAGAAAAAATTGTTCCTATGGCATTAATTATTTGTAATTTTAATTCACTCAGACCAATTATCCATTAGAATTTGAAGAATACATCTGCCAAACATCATGGCAAAAGGTTTTATTCTCTCATCTTTTTGCAATACCTTAGCAAAATATTTCCGTATTTTTGACCTTTTTGCTGTAGTTACAAAGATGAAAAAGTGAATGATTAAATATTTTTTCATATATTTTATTCTGTTTTACCAAGTGTATGAAATCTGTGCAGATTGAACAAGATTCAACAATGAAATTTACTTTGTGACAGAATCTAGTCCAAAAGCTCAGAAAGGATACTTTAAGTAAAACAGAAAAGGATTTGTTTCTATATTTTGTGAAAATAGGTACTATTTGTACAGAGTTTAAAGGTAAACTAATGCTTTTTTCAGACTGAAAACAAAGATTGCCAGCAAGTATGGGTTACCATCTCAACCAAGACTTGTTGACATCATTGCGGCTGTGCCTCAGGAATACAAAAAGGTCACTGAGCATATGTGTAATATTATGAACATTCAATAATTTATACCAAGAGATGTTTTTTACCACAATGCAACCACAGAAAGTAAATGTCGATATTGTTATTCTGATTGCCCCTCCATTCAAGTGAGCATGTGGTTAAACCTTGCTTAAGGGTCAAATTTGAATGATATCTTTTCAAACATGCACACAGATATTAGGTATTCATAAAGCACTCATACATGTTAAGAGATCAAACTTTATCAGACCGAGATTCTCTTAGCTGTATAATGCTGTAAAGTTAGTACATGGATGAGAACATTATAGAAACTGAAACTCCGTTATTTGAACTGCAAAGAAACTTGAGCCTTCAGCAGGGCTACATGTGGTTGTATTTTTATCAGCTATTACATTACAAACTTGAAGATTTAAGCTTTTTGTTGACAATACATTTCATGTATTAAGTCATTTATTTTCTCCCTCCCGGTGCCCCGGCAGTGGGAGATTATAATTTGCACCATGTGTATATGTCTGTGTGTGAGTGCGTCACACAGTTTTCTCTGAAACTACTACAGTTATACATTTTTGGTAAATTACTTGTCCTAATGAATTTTTACGCTCTTCAATATTTTTTGGGTTTGGTGAACTTTGGCGTACTTTTGAGTGAGTAATAGCACTTTTACCTAATATAATTATAACTTATAACTCTCAAACTATCACATTTAGAGTATTTTGTTCCAATCTGTTGTTCAGTTACTTTCTCCACAGCTACAACATGGTCAGTAGTTTAGATATCTCCATAGCTAAGTGAGTAATAGCTACTTTGTCAATTTTTAATGATAACCATAATGAGTAAATGGCTTATATCTTCAAAAGTATTGCAGCTACACAATTTCTCTTACATATGTTGTTCATCTACTTTTTATGTCAGCTGACTTGTCAGTCAGCTGACATTATGTCGTCACTCTGCGGCGTGGGCGTACGCGTCCGCGTGAACAACTTCTCCTCCAAAACTACAAGGCCTAGAGACGTGCTGTTTTTTTTAAAAGATACCTTATCTATCGAGGATGAAAAGTTGTTCAAGGCATGCAAATCTGTCTGTTCGTCTGTTTGCTAGAGACATTACAAGGGGGGTACCCCCACCAAAAGTGTGAAAATTTCAACACTTAATCACAATTTTCTCAGTGACTATTGCAGGGATTTCTCTCATATCTTGCATATATGTACTAGGCCACAGGTAGATTCTCTTGTGTGAGTATGAGACCTGGATCTGTCTTACTTTTTTTTAATAAATTTTTTTAATAATTTTTAATGCATTAAAATTCATGAAATCATGCACAAAATCATTTATAACTTGAAAAGTGTTGCATTTAGAGCATTTTGTTAAAATATGTTATTCAGCTACTTTTTTCATAGCTACAATATGGTGAGTAAGTTGGGTGCCTGTCTCAATAGCTAAGTGAGTAATAGCTACTTTTGGGCTTTTCAGTAACTTCCATCATGAGTAAAATCACTTGTAACTTAAAAACTATTGCATTTAGAGAAATTCGTATAAATATGTTATTCAGCTACTTTTGGGTCAGCTATAACATAGTAAAATTTTAGACCTGTAGCTCATGGCATAGCTGAGTAATAGCTACTTTTAGGTTATCACTGTTGAGTAAATCGCTTATAACTTCAAAACTATTGCATTTAGAGAATTTCGTATAAATATGTTATTCAGCTACTTTTGGGTCAGCTATAACATAGTAAAATTTCAGACCTGTAGCTCATGGCATAGCTGAGTAATAGCTACTTTTAGGTTATCACTGTTGAGTAAATCGCTTATAACTTGGAAACTATTGCATTTACAGTATTTTGTTTCAATATGTTATTCAACTATTTTGGGATCAGCTATAACATAGTGAAGTTTCAGATCTGTGGCTCATTGCATAGCTGAGTAATAGCTACTTTGAAGTTCTCACTATTGAGTAAATCACTTGTAACTTAAAACCTATTGCATTTAGAGAATTTCGTATAAATATGTTATTCAGCTACTTTTGGGCCAGCTATAACATAGTGAAATTTCAGATCTGTAGGTCATGGCATAGCTGAGTAATAGCTACTTTAAAGTTCTCACTATTGAGTAAATCAGTTGTAATTGGAAAACTATTGCATTTAGAGAATTTCGTATAAATATGTTATTCAGCTACTTTTGGGTCAGCTATAACATAGTAAAATTTCAGACCTGTAGCTCATGGCATAGCTGAGTAATAGCTACTTTTAGGTCATCACTATTGAGTAAATCAGTTGTAACTTCAAAACTATTGCATTTACAGTATTTTGCTTAAATATGTTGTTCACCTACTTTTGGGTCAGCTATAACATAGTGAAATTTCAGACCTGTAGCTCATTGCATAGCTGAGTAATAGCTACTTTGAGGTTATCACTGTTGAGTAAATCGCTTATAACTTGGAAATTATTGCATTTAGAGTATTTTGTTTCAATATGTTTGTGTTATTTGGTGGGTTTCTTTGGAGCTTAATTAATGTTAATCTTCATTTAAGAACAGACAGCAAGATAGGTCTTGACACTACAAGCATTTATTCTAAACTCCCAGATTTCACATAACAAAGTATTATATATACATTGTATGTACAATATGTAATAGTTGGTACATTACAAATAGTGGAGCACACACATATATAACATGCCCCTCTTTTATTAAAAATTAATTGTTTAATTAATTAATACAAAATTATCTTTATAAATGTCTATCAAGATTATTCTTTAAAATATAAGCATATAGGTTCTATTGGAGATGTTATGGTAGCTAGAAAAGGTTGACTGGATTTAATGGCTTGTCAGATCTGTGTAGTGTTCCTTTAAAGTGATAAATTATGTTATTCTTATCTTGATATAAGAGTTTCCTGACATCATAGGAAATGCTGTTACTGTACACAATAAAATGTAATACATCAGTAGCTTCTACAATTACTTTAAATTTATGCACTGAGATAATCATTTGTTGGAAAGTTGTTTTCACAGATGTAGCATTTCCTGTGAAAGATATATTTGCCTTTGAATTTTCTCCTCTCTGGTATTAATTCTGGTGCACCAAATATTGTAGAGTGGATCTTACAAGAGAGTGGGTTGGTACAAATCAAGTGTCACTGCATTATTTAATATGTCTAAAATGTTCTCCTATTTTTTTTTTATCAAGGAACTAACATGCATTTTCCAATGCTGAGAAACAGGGTAGACTGCCCTTTCTCTGTTTTATCACCCAAGGGATTATTCTGCCCTTTTATTGGTGTGATAGTAATTTGCCTAGCTTAATAAATGCGCAATAGCTACAGATCTAGTAATCAGGTTGAATTATATATACAAAGTGTCCACTTAGACATAAAACTTCCAGTATTGCCCAGAAAGTTTCTTGTAATAAGGTTTCTGTGAACTCATTTATATTTCAACTGTATTCCACATTTTTAGTGATGCAGTTTCTGTAAATGGATTCTATTTCGCCTGTATTCTGCCCCGTCCTCTGTTGTGACAATGTAAGAACGATCACTGTGGACTGCCTTGACAACAGCTTGTTTCCAGCGTTTGTTTGGTTGTTGCATCATGATGTATTCTCCTACGGCAAGCTTAGGCAGGGGTTTAGAGCCTTGGTCATAATACCTCTTTTGCCTTTGCTGTTTTAATCTCAGTCGTGTCTTCATGTGTTGTGGAGACACATAACGGGGTTTCAGGTGATTACTATGGGTTGGGAGAATGGAGCGTAGTTCTCGGCCCATGAGGAGAACGCTGGGTGCCTCTATCTGGTCGACAGGTGTGTTACGATATTCAAGTAGGGCTAAGTTTATATCTTGGGAACTGTCTTTACATTTCTGTAACAGGTCCTTGGCTATCCCAACAGTTTTTTCAGCAAGACCATTTGACTGAGGATGTTTTGCACTAATTGTCGTGTGGATAAATCCATAGTCCTCTGCAAAGCTCTGGAATTCTTGTGAAGTATACTGAGTTCCGTTGTCTGAGATGACTTGCTGTGGAATCCCATGCGTAGCAAACACTCTTTTCATCTTTGTTATGACAGCTTTGCTCGAGATAGACCCCAGTTTTTCCATTTCAAAGAATCTGCTTAAGTAATCCACTATAACCAAATAGTTGTCATTATTCCAACTGAACAGATCAGTTGCAATCTTTGCCCATGGATTTAAAGGTATGTCATGTTGTCTTAGTGGTTCCTTGCTGTTTGATTTCCTGTGGATCTGACATATGATGCATTTAGTGATCATGTTATATATGTCAGAATTAAGTTTGGGCCAATAGAACAGTGTCCTGGCTCTCTGTTTACACTTCTCAATGCCCTTGTGACCAATATGGAGTTTATCCAACATTGTTTTTCGCAGGGCTTGTGGCATCAGTATCCTGTCTCCCTTGAATATGATTCCATCAATGATGCACAATTCTTCCCTCACTGACCAATATTCAAGGGTTTCTGCAGGACAGTTGGCTTTGTGATCTGGCCATCCTGTATTTATGACACTGGCTAAAACTTGCAGCTGTCTGTCTTTCTTGGTTTCTAACTTGACTTCATTAAGTCGATTATCACTGATTGGCAGATTTTGCACAACAGCATGGACCTGCGCTTCAATGTCCTCATCCCCTAGGTTGTCAGTGCTTTTCATGTGCTTACGTGACAGAGCATCAGCAACAGGTATTTCTTTTCCTGGCCTGTGGATGACAGTAATGTCATACTTTTGTAGTCGTAATAGCATGCGCTGCAATCGAGGGGGAGCCGAAGCAAGTGGCTTTTTTGTGATGGCTTCTAGTGGCTTGTGGTCTGATTCAACTATCACCTTTCTGCCATAGAGGTATTCATGAAATTTTTCACAGCCAAATAGGATTGCAAGCAGTTCTTTCTCAATCTGTGCATAGGCCTTTTGTGTCTCAGTTAGGGATTTGGATGCAAAAGCCACAGGCTTGCCATCTTGCATTAGAGTTGCTCCTAATCCATTTTTAGATGCGTCCACTTGAATGTGGGTCTCTTTTTCTGGGTCAAAATAAGCAAGTACTGGTGAAGCTGTGATCACATCTTTTACCTTCTGGAAGATTGACTCCGTGTTACAGTCCCATTTGAATACTGTGTTCTTCCTTGTTAGTTCTCTCAAAGGGGCTGTCATGTCCGAGAGCATAGGGGCAAATGCTGACAGGTAGTTGAGCATTCCCAAGACTGATTCTAGTTCACCTTTGTTTGTAGGGCTTGGCATATTCTTGATTGCTTCTACCTTTTTCTTGTCAGCCTTCAGGCCATCTTTTGATAGCACATGTCCAAAGAAGGAGACTTCAGTTAAGCCAAATTTGCACTTTTCCTTGTTTAACTTGATGCCTTTTTCCCTGGATCTCTGCAGCATTTTCCTTTGATTGGCCTCATACTCCTCAAGGCTATTTCCCCAGATCAGAATATCATCAGCAATTGGTTCTACACCTTCTAACCCTTCATACGCCTGATCAATTTTCTGTTGGAAGATATCTTGGGAAGAAATCAAACCAAATGGGAGGCGTAGAAATTTATACCTGCCAAAGGCTGTGTTGAAGGTTGTCAGTTTTGCACTTTCTTCATCAAGTTTCATTGTCCAATAGCCACTTCTGGCATCACAAGTACCAAAATACTTTGCATCCTTGAGGTTTGGCAGGATGTCGTGTAAGGTACGGGTTCTGTAATGTTGTCGCCTTATGGCCTGGTTTAGGTCCTTTGGGTCAAGGCAAATTCTAATATCTGAGTTAGCTTTCTGGACCACAACCATGGAGTTGACCCAAGCTGTCGGTTCGGTAACCTTGGCAATCACATTTAATTTCTCCATACGGTCTAGCTCCGATTTAACCTTATTCTTTATTGCAACAGGTATTCGTCGTGGGGGGTGAACAACTGGTTGGTAGTTTGGGTCCACATGAATATGGTATTCTCCTTCAAACATACCAAGACCACTGAAGACATCTTTAAATTCTTCCATGAAATTTGTTGGCTTGTCCTTGTCCACTGAGAGGATAACTTTTATCAGACCCATATCTGTGCATGCCTTGAGACCTAGCACTGGTGGTGCTGATGTCTGAACAACATAGAGATCCAGAGTCTTTGTTGTTTCCTTGTACTGGCCTTGCAAAGAGACCTTTCCTTCTACTTTCAACGGATTGCCACTATAACTTGTCAGGCGGATGGAAGTTGGCTTTAAGAGTATAGCAGGAAGACCTAATTTTCTGTAAAGCTTCAATGGCAAAACGTTTACTTGTGCTCCCGTATCCAGCTTGAAACTGACAGCTTTTGCTTTTGATCCAGTGGAGAGTTTTACAGGGACAAATACTTCATCTTGTTTGCAATTTGCACTTATTTCACCTATATAGAAGTGTTCACCTTGGTCGCTGTCTGTGTCACTTTCAGTTGCACTTTCATTAACAGTATGAACTTTTGGTGGGTTTGACCTACATTTGCTGGCAAAGTGATTAGCTTTTCCACATCTATAGCATTCTTTCCCCATCGCAGGACAGGTTCCACCTGGGCTGTGTTGACCACCACACCTGGGGCATTCCTTTTTAGGTCTTGTGTTTTGATGGTTTTTCTTACTTTTGCTGGATTTTCCATAAGAAGTTTTCCTCCTAACTACATGTACTTCTTCAGGTGGACTGGCCATAGTTTTCAGTTGTTGCTTGCAGACCTCGTAGGTTTGGGCCATTTCAATGGCACTATCCAGGGTGAGTTCATTTCCTTTGTTAATGAGTTTTTCCCGTATATTTGGGTTGTGCACACCAAACACAATACGATCACGCACCATTTTGTCATCTTCTGGATATGAACAGTCTTTTACTAATAACTTCAGATCGGTGACAAAGTTTTTAAAAGGCTCACCTTCAGCCTGAACTCGAGCTTGGAACTTGTAGCGGGCGAAAATTTCATTACTTTTGGGGGTAACATAAGCTTCAAATTTGTCATAGAAGGTTTGTAACCTCTTACCTTTTTCATCTGACAAAGTCCAAGTATTCCGAATGTCTCTTCCCTTTTCACCTACCCATATCAGTAAAAAACTGACTTTGGCTTCTTCACCAAGCCTTCGGAGTGGACCAGAAAACATTAACTCTGTATGTTGCCTGAATTTTTTCCAGACTTCTGGCAAGTTTTTAGCTTCCCAGTCCATTACAGGTGTTGTTACATGCCTATCCATTGTCAAAATTGTATCCAATTGTACACAAAATATCCAAAGTATATGTAAGTTACCACATCTGACACCATGTGTTATTTGGTGGGTTTCTTTGGAGCTTAATTAATGTTAATCTTCATTTAAGAACAGACAGCAAGATAGGTCTTGACACTACAAGCATTTATTCTAAACTCCCAGATTTCACATAACAAAGTATTATATATACATTGCATGTACAATATGTAATAGTTGGTACATTACAAATAGTGGAGCACACACATATATAACAATGTTATTCACCTATTTTGGGGTCAGCTATAACATAGTGAAGTTCCAGACCTGTGACTCATTGCATAGTTGAGTAATAGCTACTTTGAAGTTCTCAATGTTGAGTAAATCACTTATAATTTGAAAACTATTGCATTTAGAGAATTTAGTATAAATATGTTATTCAGCTACTTTTGGGTCAGCTATAACATAGTAAAATTTCAGACCTGTAGCTCATGGCATAGCTGAGTAATAGCTACTTTTAGGTTATCACTGTTGAGTAAATCACTTATAACTTGGAAACTATTGCATTTACAGTATTTTGTTGCAATATGTTATTCACCTATTTTGGGGTCAGCTATAACATAGTGAAGTTCCAGACCTGTGGCTCATTGCATAGCTGGGTAATAGCTACTTTGAAGTTCTCACTGTTGAGTAAATCAGTTGTAATTGGAAAACTATTGCCTTTACAGAAATTTGTGCAAATATGTTATTCAGCTACTTTGGGGTCAGCTATAACATAGTGAAATTACAGACCTGTAGCTCATGGCACAACTGAGCAATAGCTATTCTCAGGCACTGACTGTTAAGTAAATCGGCTATAACTTGAAAAATATTGCATTTGGAGTATTTTGTTAAAATATATTGTTCACCTACTTTTGGGTTAGCTATAACATAGTGAAATTACAGACCTATAGCTCATGGTATAGCGGAGCAATAGCTATTTTCAGGTTCTCACTATTGAGTAAATCAGTTGTAACTTGAAAACTATTGCATTTACAGTATTTTGCTTAAATATGTTGTTCACCTACTTTTAGGTCAGCTATAACAGAGCAAAAATTCAGACATGTAGCTCATTGCATAGCTGAGTAATAGTTACTTTGAGGTTCTCACTCTTGAGTAAATAAGTTGTAACTTGAAAACTATTACATTTAGAGTATTTTGTTAAATATGTTATTCACAGACGTTTTGGTCAGCTATAACATAGTGAAATTGCAGACCTCTATGTCATGGCATAGCTGAGCAATAGCTTCTTTCAGGTTCTCACTGTTGAGTAAATCATTGTATCCAACCTGTAGGAAATCATGGGCTGGGAATCTGTTAATATGGTCCGATTTGACCTTGGAACCCTCCTTCAAGGTCAAATGAGGATAGCCAAACATAAAAGTGCTTATAACTCGCTTATTATTGGTCCTAGAGGTTTGGAATGAAAACCAACCTATAGAAAATCATGAGCTGGGAATTTTTTGGTGTGGTTGGATTTCACCTTGGACCCCTCCTTCAAGGTCAAATGAGGATAGCCAAACTTAAAAGTGCTTATAACTCGCTTATTATTGGTCCTAGAGGTTTGGAATGGAAAACCAACCTATAGAAAATCATGGGCTGGGAATCTTTTGGTGTGGTCGGATTTCACCTTAGACCCCTCCTTCCAGGTCAAACGAAGATAGCCAAACTTAAAGTGCTTATAACTCGCGTATTATTGGTCTTGGAGGTTTGGGATGGTAAACCAACATATAGGAAATCATGGGCTGGGATTCTTTTGGTGTGGTCAGATTTGACCTGGGACCCCCCCTTCAAGGTCAATTGAGGATAGCCAAACTTACAATTGCTTATAACTCGCTTATTATTGGTCCTACAGGTTTGGGATGGTAAACAAGCTACAGGAAATCATGGGCTGGGAATTTTTTTGTGTGGTCGGATTTGACCTTAGACTCCTCCGTCAAGGTCAAACAAGGATAGCCAAACTTAAAAAGTGCCTATGACTCACTTATTATTGGTCCGAGAGGTTTGGGATGGTAAACCATCCTAAATTCTTTGGCTGGGAATCTTTTGGTATGGTCAGATTTGACCTTTGGATCCCTTCTTCATGGTCGAACGAGGATATTGCATTTATAGTATTTCTTTAAATATTTTTAACCTACTTTTTACACTTAAACAATTACCTTGTTACTTTATTTCATAATACCATTTGCAGGGCACAACTTTTTTGTCCTTTTCTTCTGTCAGCTTCGGAATATCTTTCGAACATGCTGTTCAGTTACCATTTACTGTATTTCTGTACAGCCCTTTCCCTGATAATTATGCTTTCCTCTCATTATCACCATCACAAATCAAAAACATTCAGTCAGCTGACACAGTGCCCGTTCACGGGCACTCTCCTCTTGTTTGTGAACTGTAACATATTTAAGTTTCACAGCTGTTGCTCAATGTACAAGTGAGTAATGGCTACTTTATTGCTACTTTAGTGAAAATGTGAAAAATCACAAATATCTCGCAAACTGTAAGAGATAGAGCAATTTCAAGCAAATTTTTGACCCACAGGGTAGTAAATGAATATTCTGTTCCTAGGGGGAAAATTGTGTGAAGTGTGAAAAAGTGTGAATATCTCGAAAACCGTAAGAGATAGAGTGATTTTGAGTAAATTTTGGACCTGCAGGGTAGTACAAGAGTGTCCTGTTCCTAGGGGAAAAATTTCAATTTTCGCCACTTTTGGCGGCCATCTTGGATTTGAGCGGAAAATGAAAAATTGCGAATATCTCGAAAACCATAAGAGATAGAGTGATTTCGAGCTAATTTTGACCCACAGGGTAGTACAAAAGTATCTTGTCCCTTGGGGAAAAATTTCAATTTTCGCTACTTTTTGCGGCCATCTTGGATTTTAGCGGAAAATGAAAAAGTGTGAATATCTTGAAAACTGTAAGAGATAGAGCAATTGCGAGCGAATTTTTAACCCACAGGGTAGTACAAGAGTATCATATTCAAAGGAAAAAAATTTCAATTTTTTTCCACTTTTGGTGGCCATCTTGGATTTAAGCAGAAAATGAAAAACTGTGAACATCTCGAAAACCGTAAGAGATAGAGTGATTTTGAGCGAATTTTTGACCCGTCGGGTAGTACATGAGTATCCTATGCAAAGGGGAAAAATTTCAATTTTCACCACTTTTGGCGGCCATCTTGGATTTTAGCGAAAAATAAAACATTGAAAATATCTCGGAAACAGTAAGAGATAGAGCGATTTCGAGCAAATTTTTGACCTATACAGTAGTACAGGAGTATGCTGCGCCTAGGGGAAAAATTTCAATTGGATTTTAGCGGAAAATGAAAAATTCCGAATATCTCGGAAACGGTAAGAGATAGAGCGATTTCGAGCAAATTTTTGACCCACAGGAAGTTCAGTTAAGAGTATCCTATGCAAGGGGAAAAATTTCAATTTTCACCACTTTTGGTGGCCATCTTGGATTTAAGCAGAAAATGAAAAACTGTGAACATCTCGAAAACCTTAAGAGATAGAGTGATTTTGAGTGAATTTTTGACCCGTAGGGTAGTACAAGAGTATCCTATGCAAAGGGGAAAAATTTCAATTTTCACCCGTTCCGGCGGCCATCTTGGATTTTAGCGAAAAATAAAACATTGAAAATATCTCAGAAACAGTAAGAGATAGAGCAATTTCGTGCGAATTTTTGACCTGCAGAGTAGTACTGGAGTATCCTGCGCCTAGGGGAAAAATTTCAATTGGATTTTAGTGGAAAATGAAAAATTGCGAATATCTCGAAAACCATAAGAGATAGAGTGATTTCGAGCTAATTTTGACCCACAGGGTCAATTTTCGCTACTTTTTGTGGCCATCTTGAATTTTAGCGGAAAATGAAAAAGTGTGAATATCTTGAAAACTGTAAGAGATAGAGCAATTGCAAGCGAATTTTTAACCCACAGGGTAGTACAAGAGTATCATATTCAAAGGAAAAAAATTTCAATTTTTTCCACTTTTGGTGGCCATCTTGGATTTAAGCAGAAAATGAAAAACTGTGAACATCTCGAAAACCGTAAGAGATAGAGTGATTTTGAGCGAATTTTTGACCCGTAGGGTAGTACAAGAGTATCCTATGAAAAGGGGAAAAATTTCAATTTTCACCACTTTTGGCGGCCATCTTGGATTTTAGCGAAAAATAAAACATTGAAAATATCTCGGAAACAGTAAGAGATAGAGCGATTTCGAGCGAATTTTTGACCTATACAGTAGTACAGGAGTATGCTCCGCCTAGGGGTAAAATTTCAATTGGATTTTAGCGGAAAATGAAAAATTGCGAATATCTCGGAAACAGTAAGAGATAGAGCGATTTCGAGCAAATTTTTGACCCACAGGAAGTTCAGTTAAGAGTATCCTATGCAAGGGGAAAAATTTCAATTTTTTTCCACTTTTGGTGGCCATCTTGGATTTAAGCAGAAAATGAAAAACTGTGAACATCTCGAAAACCTTAAGAGATAGAGTGATTTTGAGTGAATTTTTGACCCGTAGGGTAGTACAAGAGTATCCTATGCAAAGGGGAAAAATTTCAATTTTCACCACTTTCGGCGGCCATCTTGGATTTTAGCGAAAAATAAAACATTGAAAATATCTCGGAAACAGTAAGAGATAGAGTGATTTCGTGCGAATTTTTGACCTGCAGAGTAGTACTGGAGTATCCTGCGCCTAGGGGAAAAATTTCAATTGGATTTTAGTGGAAAATGAAAAATTCTGAATATCTCGGAAACGGTAAGAGATAGAGTGATTTCGAGGAAACTTTTGACCCACAGGGTAATATAAGAGTATCCTATGCAAGGGGAAAAATTTCAATTTTCACCACTTTTGGTGACCATCTTGGATTTTGGCTGAAAAATGAAAAATGTGAATATCTCAGAAACGGTATTTCGTCCCCTTTAATACTCAGTGGGAGATACACGCCGCGGCAGTGGTCTTCATTTATTTTGTCAGTATGTAAAAATGTCAGAGCTGTTAGTTCAGTACTTGTTAAAAGTACAGAGTAGAGTGGATCTGTACAACATTTTTGTCTTTTTGAAATGCAAATCACAAAATAACTATTTTCAAAACAGTCGGGCAACAATTGAGCGATTGTGAGGTGAATCAGTTTGTTGTGTATATAAAATATCATGCCATTCACTTTTTGTTTTTGGATATCAGAAATTATTAGAATAGCAATATGCATTGGAGAATATAAGGAGTTCATTATTTTTCCTGCATATCATTTTTTTCAGATGCTTCTTCCTAAACTGAAGGCTAAACCAGTCAGAACAGCCAGTGGTGTAAGTGTTATCTTCTTTAATGCTCCAAAAATTAGTTAACCAAAATCATATTTTTTCACACATTTACATATTTTTCGTTTATTTGAAAGACACATTTATGCAACTGGTGTAGAAATAAATAAATTTAAAATGTCCTTCATTTCCATTTGATTAAATATCTGTAATCATTGTGCATAAAGTAGATACATGTTGCGCAAGAAGTAAATGTTTTCAGTGCTTATTAAGTACATGTATAGTTTTGTGGTTCCCTGCAGCAAACTCAAATGTGCTATAGAAATGCAGAAAAAACAATTATTCAGTATATATGAAATTGTGAAAGATGGGAAACAAATACAAACAGAGTTCTTGGTTTATAAACCAGGAAAGTACAGTTAAAAACTGTCTTATGTTAAGTCTCCGAGAACAATTGTACAGTTCTACTTAACCTGTATTCCAAGATAGGTTAAATTTTATAGGCAAAACAGCAGAGACCTTCTGCTAAAGAGGATTCTACTTAATTCTGTTCCAGGGTGTACATCTGCATTTTTAGGTAAAACAGACTTTAGGTTAAGCAGTACAGAACAAAAATTACTGAATTTACCACCTTTCAGCCAAAACTCTGTTCTTCAAATTGTGTATATACTAAAGGAAACTTGCCACTATGTGCCCTTCTCATTTGATTTCAATGGATTAGGCTATTTTTCAAGCCAGATATGTATAGATATATTCTATAGATTTGTATGACATTCAAATCAAAAGTGTTTAAAATTATTTGTATAAGAATATAAGTATATGTAACTTTCAAATTTTATGTGATATTAGATTGCGGTAGTTGCAGTGATGTGTAAACCTCACCGGTGTCCTCATATAGCAATGACAGGAAATATCTGTGTGTGAGTCTTTGAATCATTTTTCATACTTTATTTAAATCAAATTATTCAGAGTAAATAACAACAAATGCTGTAACCTGCAGCCCTTGGTTCTGTCAAATCTAATCTGACTATATACTGGTTATTGCTAGTATTGAGATATTCTAAGATGCAAAAAAAATTATTATTCCAAGTCCTACCAGTGATCTGTCACTCAGCTGTGGTCTTGTATCTCGAAGATGGCTGGCATGTGATATTCTTGAGGTAATGGAAAAGCTTTAAGTTGACAATTAAACTTAATGAGGACCACAAAAACCTCACCTGGAGATTTTTCCTTTATATTTTTCTTTGTCGTCAGAAATTAAACTAAATGTAAGGAACAACAATTTTTTTCACATATTTTCCATATATGAGAATACAAATGTAAATTTATTTAGAAGTGACAAAAAATCAAAAATTCTTTTACATAACTTAAACTGTCTGATCTATAAGACTTGTTATCACTTGTACTTGTTAACCTCCTCTACATCTAATAGTGTCCCAAGCTGTTTTCCCAGGCTGTGGGTTACTATCATCTATCATACTAATACAGAAAATTTTTCCTAGAATTTCATTTTAGCATTTCAAATTTGAGAAAGCTACTTCATCTATCACTGAGAAATGTTATAAACTGTAACATTTTTTTTTCGTATAAAGTTCTACAACCACACTGCAGGAAGAGATGTATGAAAATATGGTAGTTTTGGTGTCGTTTCATTTTACTTTAGATATGTATCTCATATCAGAAAACAAATAAAATATTTGAAAGGAGTACAGGGTCAGAACATGTTAATTAAGTACACAACGATTGTGGTACAGGTTGTCTCACAAATATATTATGCCAAAATGTTTGAATTTTAATCTATCTGTATAGACACCAACTAAAGGTAAATGACAGAAAAATAGTAGTATCTTGCTACTGTAATAAGTTTGCACAGTAAATGTTGCACTTCTCAAAAAAGTTGTTGAAGTGTATGTTATACAAGAAAGCTGGAAGAGGCAGTTTACAGGCAGATACCCAGGCATTGGGCCACAGGTTGCTTCTCACTGTCCTCGCAGCCAGCACTTCTAGTCTTGTCACAGGCTGACTTCTCAACTCACACATTTCTTGCCGAGATAATTCTGTGTCATGAATTGGAGAAGCCATTTCCATATTTTCCCAATTGACACAATACCCAAGGTCTAGCAGATTCTTCAGAAGTGGTATGTCCAAAACAAGGTCTTTTTCAAGGTGGTTGATCTTTGTTCGTATTCCAGATTGAATTAATGGAAACATAGGTGAGGGTAAAACTCCTGCACAGAGTAGCAACATGCTCACTGCTCCATATATAGGTTTGTGAAAAGAAAATACTGAGGAATCTGTGTTCAGTATTGACTGCCATTCATTTAAAAATCCATCATTATGTTTAAATTTCTTTGAAATTTGCGCTTTTGTTGCTTTCCTTTCAGCATGTATTTGGAACCCAGCTTCTAAAACAAGGATGATACTCTTGTAATCTCTATTTTTCAATGCAATAGAAAGGACATTTGAGCATTGCTGGGCAAATCCCTTGAGGTCATTATTACCGTTTCTATATAGAGCATGTGTCACTCTTGCATTGACTGAGCAGCCTCTCTGTAGTAAGGAGTGCACTACCTCAGTCATCTTCCGAGCAGCACTCCTGTGAAGCAAGACTTCATTTAGTGCTTCTGAAGGGTCTGATTTGTTCAGTAGATATACAGCACACTTCTCTTTCAAATGATGCACAGCAACATTCAAAGCTGTGTTTCCATCTCGATCTTTCAGACTAAGATCACAACCTTTTTCAACCAGCAGAACAACACTGTCAAATTGACCCTTTTCAGCAGCTAGGTGCAAGGCAGATGTCTTTATCTTATTTTGAAAATTTACATCTGCTCCATGGTCAATTAGATACTTCATTACAATTTCACGATAGGAGTCCATGTGTTTCACTGCAAGCATCAGGGGTGTGTCATGCCTAATACCTTGTTTTGTATTTATCTCAAGATATGGAGATCCTACAATTGCTTTAACAACTGCAACATCATCTTTAGTGCGGATAAATGGACAGGAACTATTGGAGTAAGGATTAACCTTTCCTGTTAAGAAAAGGTGCAGAGCAGTGTCTCCATCGTCATTCATAGCATTGACATCCACTCCATAATTCAAGAGACATTTTACTAGCTCTAATCGACCAGTAGAAAAACGGAATGCCTTATGAAGTAGAGAGCAACCATTCTTGCATAGAACATTAGCTTTTGCACCAGATTTAAGTAACTGTATTGCCGTTGAAACCTTCCAGACTAATACTGCATGTTGAACTAATGTACGTTTTTCTCCATGACATTCTATTGTTGTTTCTGGATTACATCCATGTGCAAGCAACAGCCTTACAGCAGAAGCGTTGTTTATCTGTACAGCTGTTGCTAAAAGTGTCTTATTTGATTGACCAGTCTGCACATCAACTTTTGCTCCAGCTTTGAAGAGACTTTCAATAACCCCAGTTCCTGCTGATTTTAAGACTGCAACACAAAGTGGAGTTGAACCTTTTGGCATGCCAAGATTACTGTATGTAGCTTGGACATTGATATCTGCACCTGCTGCCAGAAGCATTCTGGTGGCTTTAGTATTTGATGAGCTGACAGCATAATGCAAGGCAGTCCATCCAGACCGGCTCCTCATATTTACATCAGCTTTAGATGAAAGCAAAGCACTGACCACATGGGTTTGCTGAAGTGAAGAAAGCTGATATTCTTTACTCTTTAACTTTCTAGAAATCTTATTTTGTGCAGAGAAAGATGATGTGGCATCTGAACTGTTAAAATGTCTTAATGTCTCAGTTGTTGGTCTTGCCAAGACTAACATTAGAGCTGTGAGCTTCCTTTTATCCTGAGCATTAACACAAAGTCCGTGTTTCAAGAGTAAGTCAACACTGGCTGGATTTCCAACTGCACATGCAAAATGAAGAGGAGTTTGACTGCATGTATTTGTCACATGCAGATTGACTTTATTTTGCAATAGAAATTGAAGAACATCTGTCCTGTTACTTTCTATGGTAGCATATAAGCCATGTTTTTGGTTTTCCTGTATACATTTGTGAGAAGAAAACAGTAGTAACCTTATAAGATCCAAGCTGCCTGAGTTACATGCAATTTGAATTGCTGTTGTGCCCTTGAAAAGCCGCTTAAAGTTCACATTATGTTCCAGTAATAATGTTACAACATCTCTGTTGTTGTGTAAACATGTCTTGTGAGCCATTTGATTTAAGATGGCAACATTTTTTTGAGATTTTGACTTTAGTAGTGTCATGGGAATGTTTTTCTGTAAAAATCCAGTATCGCCATATTGACATGCAAAGTTTATGATTTCCATTTGATATGCAGGTAATCTTTCACTGTCAATCTTATTCACTAAAAGCTGAACAATGTCTTTATTATCCTGCTGTAAGGCGAAGTCTAAGGCAGTTTTATTTGTTGCAGTTTTGAGCTCCAGGTCTACAGGATAGGTCAGCAGTAATTCCACAATATCTGTGTGGTTGTTTAAAACTGCCAGGTGGAGGGCCGTAATGCCTTCTGATCCCTGCTTGTTCACCTCTGCACCTGCTTGTAGTAAACACTGAACTATCGCAGTTTGGCCTAACTCAATGGCTGTATGTAGAGGATTCTTGGTTTGACTATCTTTTAATCCATTAACATTCACACCTATTTGTAGAAGTGACTGAACTCCATGTTTCTGTCCACTAGAAACACACTGAATCAGAGATTTCATTAAAATGTCCTGTTTTAAAAATTCAAACTGTGAAGTAGCAGAGTTCTCTGAATCACCTGAGGATAGTTCATTCACAGCCACATTTACTTCAGTGTGGAGTTCATCCAGATCTCCTTCTTTGCACAAAGAAACAACTTTGTGAATCACAGAATCAACATCCATTTTGATATGTTATTATAATCCTTGCTGATTTATTAAATTCTCAGTGTTCTACACAAATTGTTAACTATTTAGTGTCAGGAGATTCTCTCTATTTGAAAATACTGTTTATTGTAAAATAACTACTCTGTGTTCCATACATACATGCTTACTATAATGTACATGCTATAGTATATAATGGCATTCATGGTCATCTGAATACTAAATTGTTAATTGTTTCATATCCCATGGTGTACATTTCATAGTGTATAATGAAATGCAGGGTCATCAGAATACCAGATTGCCATGTGTTTACATTATTACATACCTTCTGATTCTGCTGAGGGATCAGAACCTTGTCAGGTGTCATTTTATACATGGCTGAATAATGTTGTCATTGCTATTTTTAGACATAGACCATAAGACACCATCAATACTCTGTGTTGGTTTACACTTAGGATTTTCCATAAGTATTGCATTTGATAAATATTAGCCTTTTAAGAAATGTAGTATTCTTAAAAATGTTTAATGGCATTTCTCTATATCTATTCACCATTTATACAAAACACCAGATCTTTGGTTTACACTAGGGGTTTTCTGTAAATACTTAATTTAATGAATATTAGCCTTTTGAGAAATGTAGTGTACTTAAAAATATTTAATAGCATTTCTCAATATATGTTCTCTGCATAAATTTGGAATGGCTGCAAATAAAGTATAAGTAGATAACTAAAAACATCTCCATAAAGCAGTCTTTGGGAGATTTTATGTGGCTACAAGGTTTTCCATTGCAAAACAGCATTTTCCCTTATATATAATGCATCAAATAAGGGATAGAAGCGTGAATCAGTTTATGGGTCTAATTTTGGTGAATTTTTGACTTTGAACCTGAATGACACAAAGAGTATTTCGAATATTTTTAATGTTAATACCTCAAAAAATAGGTGTGTTATCCCTTTATTACTGTGCTGAATATTAATTCTTTAATATTTGTACAAATATTAAAAATATTGCTTTTTCTGTCTCCAATTGACCAAAACCCTTGAATCAGTTTTTGGGTCTATTTTGAAAAAAGGTAAACTCTGAATGAATACTTCAACTATATGAAGTGTACCATATATGGCATATTATATGTGGTCAGTAATGAAATAATGAACCTGTTTTTACCAATTTCAAATGTGAAGTAGTGTGTCTGCATGTTTATATTTCTAGAATATGAAGTGTTTTTGGTGGAAGTAATAATCAGTTCATGGGTCTAATTTTGGTATCTTTTTAAGTTCAAACCTTAATAACACATCCAGTATTTCATTTGTTTTCATGGTGATAGCTCAGATGTTATCCCTTTATCATACTACTAGATATCATTTTCTAAATATTTATAGAAATATTAAACACATTATCTTTTGTGTCTCTTATTGCTGAAAACCCTGTAATCAGTGTATGGGTGTATTTTGGGAAAAAAATGTCACACTTGACTTATCACTTCAGAGATTTACAATATCTGTACTGTTTCCTGTGGTCACTTAGGACTGACCAAATCATGATTTCAAATTGTCCAAATGCAGGTATTGTTTTCACCCATGGCATCTAGCTTTGCTGACAAGTGAACGGATGGGTGGGCAGTTGGGCAGGGGTAAACATCTTGTCTGGCCTGTATCTCAGAATCTGTTAGATGTTACCAAGGATGTTGATACTTTGTAGGGGTATAGGTTAGGGGTTAAAGATGTGCAATGTCATACTGTGACCTTAGTCTAACCTTTGACCTTGACTCTGTCAAAATGTTTTCTACAGTAATATTTCAAACATATTTCTCTCATGACAATGATATATAGATTGCTGCAACTGATTATTACCTCCGCCAAGGAGGTATCACTTTTATGATGGGGGCCACGGAGGCACAGTGGTAACACACTCGCCTCCCACCTGTGAGTTTATTTATTTATTATATCCCCAGACGAAAGTCGGGGATATATTGGATTCAGGTCCGTCGCGCCGCCGCCGCCGCCGCCGTAGAAATTTCCTTGTGGACGCGATAACTCAAAAACAAATTAATATTTTTTTTTCAAACTTGGTACACATGTTAAGGGTGCCCAAAGGAAGATCCCTATTTTAAGGTGACCTTAAACTCCCAGTAAAAAAGAACTTATGGCCACCTTAAGGTCAGAAATTGGACTTTTGGCCACTTAGAGCCCTGTAGGTCACAAACTATGATGCTCAGCTAGCTGAAATTTTACCTGACAACACATTAATATGTTCTTAGTACATGTGCCGAAAATCATGACTTTAAGTTGAGGAGAAAATTGTGTTTGAGGCCCATAAATACCCCCACTTAGGGATTTTTTGCTATACTTTTCACATATTTTGCCCTATAATTTGGAAGTGATAATTCTGATGAGTCTCAAACTGCGCTAGGTATAACTTTGATATGTAATCCTTGTCTGTAGAAAATTTTAGGGCTGTAGGTTTACCCAAAGGGGTCGACTTAAGGTCTCAAAAGTGCCCACAGAGACCCAATTTATGCACTTTTTGCCACTTTCAAGCACTGTAGCTTTCAAACTATGTCTCTCATCTAAGTTAAATATCATCTGGGAATATATCTATGTGTTTTCTTATATGTGCCCCAACATTTAGGCCTTTAATAGACAGTTAACCTGTGTATCAGGACCATAAACACCCACCCGAGTGACCCTTATAAGACATTTTTCACATCTTTTTCCCTGTAACTTGGAAATGGTAAGTCTGAGAAGTTTCAAACTGTATTAGATATATATTCTGTGTGTAATCTTAGTATGTAACAGATTTTAAGTCTGAAGCTTTAATTTTGAAGGTCAAATTGAGGTCTCTAAAAGGCTCCCAAAGACCCAATATTTGGACTTTTTGCTACTTTTAAGCCCTGTGACTGTCAAACTATGTGACTGATAGAGCTCAAATCCTATCTGAGAAGATATTAGTATGTTATTTTTATATGTGCCAAAAATTAAGGCTTTAAGAAGACATTTAACCTGTGTATGAGGACCATAAATCCCCACCCGAGTGACCATTTTGAGACATTTTTCACATATTTTTCCCTGTAACTTGGAAATGGTAAGTCTAAGAAGTTTCAAACTGTATTAGATGCATATTCTATGTGTAATCTTAGTATGTGACAAATTTTAAGTCTGAAGCTTTAATTTGAAGGCCACATTTAGGTCTCTAGAAGGCCCCATAAAGACCCAGTATTTGGACTTTTTGCCAATTTTAAGGCCTGTGACTGTTAAACTATGTGACTGATAAAGCTGAAATCTCATCTGGGAATACATTATTATGTTCTTTTTACATGTGCCAAAAATCAAGGCTTCAAGTAGACATTTAACCTGTGTATGAGGACCTTAAACACCCACCTGAGTGACCCTTTTAAGACATTTTTCACATATTTTGCTCTGTAACTTGGAAATGGTAAGTCTGAGAAGTTTCAAACTTTATTAGATACATATTCTATGTGTAATCTTAGTATGTAACAAATTTTAAGTCTGAAGCTTTAATTTGAAAGCCACATCGAGATCTCTAAAAGGCCCACGGAGACCCAATATTTGGACTTTTTACCACCTTTAAGCCCTGTGACTGTTAAACTATGTGATTGATGGAGCTGAAATCCCATCTGGGAATGCATTATTATGTCCTTTTTACATATGCCGAAAATCAAGGTTTTTAGTAGACATTTAACCTGTGTATGAGGGCCATAGACACTCGCCCAAGTGCCTTTTTTGACATTTTTTCCGTATTTTGCCCTGTTATTTGGAAATGCTTAGTGTGACAAGTCTTAAACTGTATTATGTATAATTTTTGTTTGTTATGTATGTCCCCCAAAAAGTTTCAGATCTGTAGTTTAATTGCTAAGGTCTCTTTAACAATTGTAAAATGCCCACAGAAACCCAATTTATGGACATTATGCCACTTTAAAGCCCAGTAACTGTCAAACTATGTGGGTTATAGAGCTGAAATCTTTGAATTTTTAAAAGGAAATGCCTGTCTATTTAAATTTTGAATATTAATAATGTTATGGCTATCTTAGTCTTTTAAGAACTTATTTTTGTGTGTTATACCTCTGCTTGCTGAGTTTTTAACTTTTTAAAATGAAACTGGTTAAACATATTCAAGTAGACAAAATGGACACTTTAAGTGAGCTTTAAGTCCCAATATTAATGAAATTATATCCTTATGTAGTAAAACTAGGGGATTTTTAACCCTCAACTAGCCCAGTTTTATTCAACTTGCCTCAGTTAATTTTGGCACAGCTCCTACAGTTATGAACTCATTTCAGTTGATAATCACATACTTAAAATTCTCAATTCTTTTTGTATTTGAGTACCCCTTTTATATAGATTGTTTGTTTACCATTTATGCTGTAGCACTCCCATCTCTTTGTAGTCCCAACCCACATCCCCCACCCGGATTCCCCCCACCCACCTCTGGGACCTCCAGCTATATTGAGTGACACTAAATAAACAAAGGTATTTAATGATATCAGATAAAAAACAAAGAACTCAATGGGGTTGCAGATCTTGTGTAATAGTGAGAGAGGTGTGGAGAAGGGGAGAGGGGTGGGGGTGGGAGGTGGTGGGCTTCATTACATATAACACAAAGGGGAGTCAGAACTGAGATTGTGTCACATATTTAGGTTGCATATATATGGACCACATATATAGGTATAGAGGAAATGAATAACTGAAAACAATTTGCAAATTCTAAAAATAATATAATAAAATAATAATATAAATAATTTTTTTTTAAATAATATTTTATTTGTGAACAAATATAGAAACAGATATGCGCTTTTGGGATTATGAATTTTAGAATGGACATTGAATCATCAATCATTTAAATACTTTGAAGGAAGATTGAAAAGTATGATGAGTTGAGTTAAAAATAATATTTTATTTGTCAACAAATATAGAAACAGATATGCTCTTTTGGGATGATTATTTTAGAATGGACATTCAATCATCAATCATTTAAATACTTTGAAAATAGGTTTAGAGTTATCATTGCAGGAAGATTGAAAATATAATTTGAGTTATGTATTCGGCGTCTGGGGATACACCATCTTCCTTGGGAAGATATAAACAGAGTAGATTGATGTGCTGAAGTTCATATAATAATGGGTAATTATGTTTTAAAAAATTCCCGATCAAAACCTGTGGCGTGAGTGATGACCTGTCTGGGGATATGTTGGCGCCGAGTTGGCCCAATCTAGTTTATTTGGGGTTTTACGTCACTTTCAACACTGTACAGGTCATATCACGGCGGGTAGTTGGAAGGGCAGAGGAAACCAATACATATAGTTCGTTAGGGTTCTGTACTGTAAACTGCCAACCAACGGCAAGCAACTACCAACTTTCCCAAGAACCCTGGCCTCAGAGGTGGGAGGCTAGACTGTTACCACCTATTTATATAAGTATCTGCTTGTCTCTTTGTCTGCTTGTGCATTAGCAGGATATTGCAAATAATACGAGTTGGATCTTCCTGAAAACAAATCAGAAGATGTGTCCACCTTACATCCCATTAAATTTTTATAGTGATCTGGATTATCATCTGGATACAAAAAATAACTTGGATTTATCTATTTACTTATTATTACATGCACCGGCAGAGGTATGCACTCTCCAAGTGCTCTAGTTATAGGTAATTCCACCTAATTCTGTTATTTTCATTGACAGCAATATTTCAATTAATAAATTTTAAAGCTTCACAACTTTTAGTTTACCAATTAATGATTTGATATTGCCTTGTTTTGATACTTTGCATACATTTTATCCCTCTTAGTTGTCTTAGTTTGTCTTGCACCTTAGTATAATTTACAATGCAATTTCTTTATGTAATGTTGTCCAATGCTATTTCCCCAGACTGTTAAATTTTATTAAGATTGATGAACAGAAAAGTGAAAATATAATAAAACACCCCAAACATAAATATGTGTTTAAATTTGTAATTATACATTAAACACACTGAAGTTTTTATAATTGAAGTACATGTACTTGAAAACACACCACTACACAAAATACTTGGCCAAACTAGGCTCACAGTTTGGTCAGTGTCATTGTGTTACAGTCTATATATAGTGAACTTGAAACAGCGGGGGGTTCAGTCAAGTGTGACATTTTTTTCAAAATAGACCCAAAAACTGATTCAAAGGTTTTGGTCAATTAGCGACAGAAAAAGCAATATTTTTAATATTTGTATAAATATTAGGGAATTAATATTTGGCACAGTAATAAAGGGATAACACACCTATTATTTGAGGTATTAACTTTGAAAAGATATGAAATACTCTTTGTGTTATTCAGGTTCAAAGTCAAAAATTCACCAAAATTAGACCCATAAACTGATTCACGCTTCTATGTGTCACCAGTTGTGTATTTTGTGTAGAAATAAAGGGTCACATGACATAGAACACCACTGTGGTTATTTGATAGATCAATCTAAGCTTGGTCTTCATTAAATCACTCTGAGTAAAGTGTATTTAAACCCAAGACTTTGCTAAGGCGAAAGTTGCAGATTTAAGTCTATGATGGCTAGGCCTAAGACCCTTTGTACAACCAGCCCTTGATATTTACTTCTACGTGAAAGAAATTACATTTAACAGCTTTTTAGCTAAAGGGATTAGACCCTACAAAATACATGGAAAATTGTTGTTTCCCCTCTGTCATTGAGTCTTAACCAGGGATCAAATTTTATCATTTTAACTCAGTGATAGCATAAGGGCATTCAATTTCTCAATAAACCTCATTTGTCCCAGTGTTTTATACAGTTTTATTTATTTTTTCAAATTTTTACAGTAATTGTAAAATATTTTCCCAAAAAGATTAAAGTAGGTTAAAAAGATAAGTTGTCAATCAAAATCACTTAAATTAACGCATCTGATGCTTTTTGCCACAGGAATTTAATAGAAAATAGAATTGTTATTATATTGCTAAAATAGCATTACAAATTTCTCCTCTTGGGGGCACAAGTAATTATCAAGTGTCCCTTGAAAAGGGGAAGCTTATTGGCTTCACACCATTTTCAGACAGCCTACACTGCCATCACCATTGCTACAGTATTTTCTAAGTTGAATATCTCCCTTAATATAAGGTGTATTGAAATTATTTTTGGCGGTTATAATCTATAGGTGTGTGAAAATGTTTTGACAGGCATGATTTTGACCTTTGATCAAGGTCAACATGATCAAAAACAAATTTTTCTTGTACTTCTTTTTCACCAGATTTTCTCAGAAAATACTATATAGGGATCTACATAATTTGACCAGCATTTTCCTAACATCAAAATCTAGGCGCCAGTCAAATTTCAGATCAATAGGGCCATAATTGAGTGATTGAGAGCCGTTTGATTATTGATTACTTTAAAAACATGTTGAAATTTACCCTTTTGGGCACACATTCTGTATGTCTACTCACACTCAGGAACTCACACAGGCTCAGTATGTTATTGAAGCATAAAAAGTGGCTTTATAGTTTATTGCCTCCAAAGTTAGATCCTCATGTAAAAGTTACTTTAAAATCAGCCAAATCAAGTGTCTTTGGTATATAGTATACAGGCGAAAAAATCTCTATTTAGATTTATTTTTTGTTTTACGTTGTGTTCAGCAGCCAAGGTCATAATGCGACAGGTAGTTTATTGATGGAGGAACCAGTGCATACTAGTGGGTCAAGATTCTGCACTGTAAACCACTGGGCATGGCAAGTAACTACCAACTTTCCAACATGAAGCACCATGGCTGAGGTTCGAACCGGCAACCTCAGATGTTGAAATCAAGCATTCTAACCGCTACACCAATGAGCCCCTTGTAAAATGTAAAATATCTCTTTTATTTTTGGATTTTTAGTTTTGAAATGTATTGGGAGGTAATAGGAAACCATGGCCTGGAATTCCAAAAATCACGGTAAATTTTTCGCCAAAGCCACCGTCAAGGTCAAACTGGAGTCATAACGTTGAATTTCTTGTACTTTGAAATGTATCTATAAATTAATATAATGTTGCGTTCAGAGAGCCCGTGCACATGACCTGTGAGTTGGTACGTACCAGTGGAAAGTTTTTGGCCGTTCTTAACAATCCACCTCCTGTGTGTTTATGTGTGGATGTAAACAAACACAAATCACAAAGAGAAAGAAATAAAGGAAATCACAATGTTTCGCTATCCACCATGCAAAACATATATATTTCATTTGTTATACGTTTTCTGAGGTTATTGGTCAAAATCCCGAGTACCGAAACACTTTATTTAACATGTTTTTATAACGAAAGCACGTGTATTCTGCATCATTGTTGTCATTAGAGGTGAAGGTCAAAGTTTGGAAAGTCTCTGGAGGTACCCAACTCACGAGTGGTATATACCACCTGTGAAACCGTTCTTGACCAATTTACAGGCTGTCAAGTCGTGTTTACGGCCGGTAAGAAACTGCATAATTGCCTGAAATCCTACAAAACTTGCTTGAATTAATCTTCTGGACTATTCAAACTTAGGTATATGGCTTTTTACACCTTTCTTGCCTTCAAGGTCAATTTTATGACCCTACTGGGTCAGATTTTCACTTATTGCTTAATATCTCTTTAATTATCGCAATTAGAGCTTTGGAATGTATTGGAAAGTAGTAGGAAACCATGGCCTGGGATTCCAAAAATACCATCAAATAGTATGTGACTGAATTTTACTTTTCTTACACTTAATATATATATGTTTTTAAAGCTAAAGAAATTTGACATTAACATATGTTTTACCAATGAATCAAAACAGCACAATGTCTGAGAATATTTTTGGCATTTTGTTCAAGCCTCCGCCTTGTATATTAAGTCTATTTCACTCATTCTTTGTTTTTTACCTGCAGATACTGTCCAGGTGGCCCAGATTCTGATTTTGAATACTCAACACAATCGTATACTGGATATGAGGTATTTATTCTTTTATTCTTATTAGATTAGCTTATTAGTGAGCAGGATTTCTCAAAATTGTAAAAGATTATTGCATTGTCCAGATTTAGATGATATTATTACTTATTGTAGAGTGCTGTTTAAAAGGATTAGAAAACTGGTTATATGATTGAGTAATGAAGTTTTTCATACTATTAAAGTAAATTATCTGCCGTTTTGAGTTGTCTAATGTTAGATATCTAAGTAGCTGTTTATATGTACATACAGTAATGTCCAAGATGCTTGAGCACTTTGTCCACAAAAACATTGGGCCACAAGCTGAGTTGTTTCCTTTAACATTCAATGATTGGATGTGAAAATATGCAAGAGTGTTGAAAGTAGGTTGAAATAATGTTGTGTAGGGATAGTCAAGTGATAATACATTGATGCAGTAATGGACAAAAATATATTTTGGAATTAAAGATTGATAGCTTTTAAATCCCTTTCAGCCTACGTCAATGAGAGCTATTCGTGCAAGATATAATCCTTACTTACAAACACGTCATCGTATTGAACAGGTATGTGACACAATTAAATTATATATATGTTAATTTACTTGCCAAATAAATAAATTTGGCCTTCTTTTCTTCAGTCAGTGCCAAATTATTATCAGGTTTTTGTTTTATAAACTTTTTCTAGGATACTATATACTCTTGAAAAAAAAAGCTGTTCATGTTAAGTTTAATAAAGTATGAATTTTAAAGTTTAAAAATTTGTATTTCATACTTCTTGTTCTAACTTTAATAGTTTGATGAGCATAAAGTAAACAGGATGGGTCTGGGTGGTGTATTGGATAATACATTGGCCTTTTATGTCTTATTTCATGGAGATGAGTCTCAGTCCTGTTGTAAAGGGGGGAAATAATTGGCAGTTATTTGCCAATACCTTGTGGTTTTCTAGTGTGCATCTTGATCAACTAGTATGCGTTTCCTTCCTTCCAATATTAAAACTGATTATTGTTCCATGACTAGCAGAAGTCATATGTAACATAAATTCATCATCATACTTGGTAAAATTACAATGGAAAGTATGTAGAATGTCCAGTATTTTAGGCCATGCACATGAATCTGATCTCAGGCCTTAATTTAAAAAAATCTTTACCACAGGTTAGTTTAGATTCAAAATAATGGGAAAAAAAGGAAATTGTGGTTAAATTATGTGTTATTTTAGATCCTGTGCTTAGATCCTGATCATAAACCTAAAGTGACAAAAATAAAAATGCAGAATATTGGTTCTAAGTAAATTCAGAATCCAAATTATGTAATACAGAAGGAAATTGTATTTTAAGGTCCAGTATTTTACATTATGGGTGAAAATCTTGACCCAAATATTTATGGTGTAATATCTGGCATTTTATGTTGCAGGTTTCAATTTTTGACTGTAAAATTGGAGAGGTTGTGAACAGTGTTTCATTCGAATCATTACACAAGAACACAGAATAAGTTAAAAGAGCACTCTGGTGGACATTTGCATTACAAAGCCATTTTCCATTATACAACTATTATAACATTATAAAAATCGCGTAACATACAAAAATCACTGACATATAACAAAGCGGAAAACAGATACAGGCTTTAAAAACGTTTTTGCAACCTCTGTAATCTCTATCGTGGTCAGATTTAGCTCATGGGTTTGAAATGAGACTCTAGAAATTGGACCAGTGTTGTGGTTAAATATTCAGTGCATGGTTTTTGTCTTTTAAGTTGAAGCAGCTGGGTCACAGTGTAGATAAGGTGGAATTCATTGTGATGGGAGGCACATTCATGGCACTGGGTGAGGATTACCGAGACTTTTTCATCAGAAACCTACACGATGCCTTGTCTGGACACACTAGTAACTCGGTCACTGAAGCTGTCAAGTAAGAAATTCTTCTCACTGATACATCAGCCTTTAATGAGATGTAATATTTGTGCTTCACTGTGCCAATTTTTTACTAGATTTCACTTTATACCTGAATCTGACCTGTCTACCATTGCTTTTAAACATTCAGTGTTATGAGTATAAAGTGGTCGATGAAAGTCATACAAACAAGGGAATACTCGTGTTACTATCAAATATCTGTATTTAAGTATCAATTCATGGTGCTTGAGTTTCAATATTTATCCTAAAACTGTCAGTTATAGTTTCATTTTTAAGAAATTAATGAGCAAACTGGATGTAATGACCACTAAACACTTAAATCCTTGATTTATAGCTTACATATTTTATTTTGAAATATAATTTAATGTTTTAATGCACAATTACCATCTTTTGTGAAAGTTAAGTTGATATAAATAATTTGTTGCAAAATAGCACAATATATTGGTAGAAATATCATTTCAACACTGACATTAAGCTACAGTAGAACTTCTGTTATCCAAACAGTTTGGGAGAGTGAGATCTTGGAGGAAACAGTAGGGAACTACAAAACTAGAAGAATGGAATACAGTTTATAATATTAAATACTTGGATAATAGAAGATCAGATGACAGAGGTTCTGTTGTATATAAATAGAGTTTGATTAAATGAATAAACCCTGTTATTTGTAAATATATTTTTGCTCATAGATTTTGTCAGTACTCATCTGCCTTTGAGACAATCAAATGTCCAACATAAGCTTTCTGTGCATTGTGAGAATTACACCAAACCTTATAATATGATCTCCAGTTCAGAGATACTGTAAAGGGAAAATTGTTATGAAAATTTGAGACTTTTTCTGTTCACTCTCTGGAGTAACTATTAATTATTGGCAAGGTTATAGTACCAAGTAATTGGCATTTTATGAAAAAACACACCTTAAAATGGATTGGAGAAGATGCATTAAAAATATAAATTGGACCTGTGTCAAGCCATATCTTAATTAAAAGAAAGCCATGCTAAATGGATAAACCAAGCAAAAACAAGGATTTTGTACTGAGCTGTTGCAAATTACCACACTGGGTACTATATATGTAAATATAAAACATGGTGTTGCAGATTTTCGTACCTTTTTGCATTTCTGTATTGTAGATACTCAGAAAAAAGTAAGACCAAGTGCATTGGCATTACCATTGAGACAAGGCCAGATTATTGTTTGAAGAAACACTTGAGGTAAATTCATGAAGAATGTTGTGTCCTTTTGAATGAAACAAAATTCTAGCTGTCTAAAATGCTCAATATATTGCATATTAATTAAGTAGCCCGTCAGGGGCGCTTTTCACGGAGGTTCGACTGATCACCACCGCCGCTGCTGCTGCCGGATTATGGTCTCCCTTGAATAACTTCTTTGGCTTTCACATTTTTCTTTCCTTCTTATCTTTCTTTAAAGCTATAGGGGCGGGAAAAATTTTTGGGATACTTTGAGCAGACCTTAAACTTTACTTAAGATAACCGTAAGCATTTTTCAAAAACACCCCGTCATTGCGTTCCGGCAAAAAACCACACACACCAGTACTATAAAATTTATCAGGTATATTCTAGACCTACATTCGCAGGTCAGAAAGGATTTTCTGATCAATCGGGTGATAGATTCCTGAATGGGAGGCGTTTGATTTTCGTAAATTTTTTTTAAATGGATACTTTGTCCGTATCTCAAAACGGTCAGGATTTCGGCATTTTGTTTGAATAAGTTATTCAGCTACTTTTTGATAATCTTTCACATGCTGAAGTTTCAGTCCTGTATCTGCAACCTTAAGGTCACCTTAGTGTCAAAAAAGGGGGTTTTAGCCCTCTAGTTCACTTAGTTTTTCACTTTTTTCAACCAAACTTGGCACATATATTAAGATTTGCCAGAGGCATATCCTGACTTTATGGTGACCTTAAACTCAAAGTGTTAATGGACCTATGGCCTGCTTAAAGTTATCAAATTTGAATAAAATCCTCTGGCTCCTTTCTTTTTCCATTTTTTATATCTAAATTATCACTGGTATTAAAATAGATAAAAAGAATACTTATGGTCACCTTAAACTCTCAATATGAATGAAGTTGTAGCCACCTTAAAGTGAAATAAATGGGTTTTCAGCCTCCAACTATCTTATTGTTCAACTGATCTCAGTTAAACTTTGCACACTTATAAAGGATGGCAAAAGGGACACTGTTATTTTATTGTCAACTTAATGCCCCAATATGAATGAAGTTATGGTCACCTTCTTTTGGGTCTGCTATAACATAGTGAAATTACAGACCTACAGCTCATGGCATAGTTGAGCAATAGCTATTTTTAGGTTCTCACTGTTGCAGTGATGCTTCTAGAGCGCAGGATATGTGATATCTCGCGAGTTTTAGTACTAACCCGCAATTCAGTATATTTGGCGCGTTCGGTAGAAGACGCGATCCCGCATGTTTACAGAATGGAGGGGCACCGATTGTTTCATGAGAATCCTTTAATTTTATCATCATGAAGGCTATGTTTGGTCGTTTTTTTCAGTGAAAAATGTTATTTCTTATGTGGATGATGCAAACATCTGATACTAACAACAATACTGTTGAACCAGTTCATACAGCAATTCTGTTACCTCATTTCTTCTCATGGATATTAATGAGTTGGGTGCTATGGCTGTGAGTTCCCGAGTTTAAAGCATTTGATCTTTCATCGAGGCACTTCTATTTTAAAAAATATTGCCAGAAAAGTAATGTTATAGAATACAGCCCCAGGTCTTTGATATTTTTTATTTTTGCAGTGATCCAGATAAGTAACAGAATTTAATGGGATCTAAGGTTGATCAGGTTCCATCTTCTATTTATTATTTTCACGAATATCCATGCAGTAGCATTTGTGTAATCCTGCTAACAAACATACAGACAGACAAATGCTTCTGAAGTTAATCCCTCTTTGGCGGAGGTACAAGTTCCCATTTTATTGACCAAGCCCCCACATTTTTCGGACATGGGTGTGAACTGCCCCCACATTTCAAAATTTCTAGAATCAACACTGTGTTGAGTAAATCAGTTGTGACTTGAAAACTATTGCATTTATAGTATTTTTTTAAAATATGTTGTTCACTTACTTTTGGGTCAGCTATAACATAGTGCAATAACAGACCTACAGCTCATGGCATAGCTTAGCAATAGCTGTTTTTAGGTTCTCACTCCGTCTGTTGAATAAATCAGTTGTAACTTGAAAACTATTGCATTTACAGTATTTTGTTTAAATATACCGTTCACCTACTTTTGGGTTAGCTATAACATAGTAAAATTCCAGACCTGTAGCTCATTAGATAGCTGTGTAATAGCTATTTTGAGGTTATCACTGTTGAGTAAATCAGTTGTAACTTGATAATTATAGTATTTACGGTATTTTCTTTAAATGTGTTGTTAACCTACTTTTGAGTCAGCTATACCATTATGACAGTAAAATTGCAGCCCTTTAACTCATTGCACAGCTGGGCAAAAGCTACTTTGAGATTCTCTGTGTTGAGTAAATCACTTGTAACTCGAAAACTTCTTTCACTTCAACTCTGAAACTCAAAACACACACAAAACACGCTGGTTAAATAATCTACTTTTCCATCAGATACAAAACACAGTAAAGCTTATATTCTGCTTACAGTCTGATACCGCAACTGCTACTGCTTGGCGCCATATAATGGCACACGCCTCAAATTGGCACAAAAAGGAAGTTAAAATATTTAATAACAATGGTTTTTTATCGCCCACACTCGCGTATTTCCGCTTAACAAATAAGGAAATGGAAGTGATGACAGAAATATCATCGGCAATTTCCGTATGCAAATTATGCCAATTTGAGGCGCTGATTTCATGTAGAAATTATATTATCGCTCATTAAAAACGAGAATAAAACGTTTATTTTGTTGATTTCATGTCAGTAAAATGCTTTTATAACTTGCGCTTGTGTCAATACATATTTCAATAAAAATAAATTCACGAAACTACACTCAAAACAATCAAAAGTAACCTTTTTGTGTCCAAAGTGTGCCAATTTATGGCGCAAGGCAGTACAGCTTTAATAAACCCACATCTCCATCCGGGCCACTCGTTTTTGTTAGCAAAAACCTTTTTCTAGTTATTTTAAAGTCCTACACTTTTAATTTTATAAAGGACAAGTCCTGCAGCGAAATACTTTTGTCAAAATACTATATTTTGACATAAGGATGTGTACTTAAGCATTGATGGGACGTGAATGTCATAGTAGTTTGTAGAAAACAGAAAAATAAATTGGATGTATAGAGTTTTTAATTTCATCATTTTTATGGATCCCAAATGACGTTTAACTGTGGCCATCATTAGAACTGCAGCAGAGTTTTCTGTGTCCAAACTGTTTGATTAAAAAATAATTGATGTGTTACCACAAAATCTCACTTGTGCCGTTATGAACAAAAATTTGAATATGAGCTCTTAAGTCTCAGCAATCCAATCAAATGATGCATGAAATAAGTCACTTACAGTGCTCAGTGGTTTATTATGTTCATAGTTTTGCACAAATGCTTCCTGAATGTGTTTTTAATAAACATTTACCTATACTTCCTATCTGATCATAGGGACATACTAAAGAAGTCTGATTTTCACTCCAAGGTCATTATTTTCGAATCAAATTTCTGTCATTGTTTTGATGTCAAACTCACAGTACAAGTGGCCAGGAATAAGTAAAATAATCACAACATGCTTGCATTTATTTTTAACAACTGGGCCAAGTCACTCAAGAATATGAAAAAGTTTATAAAATGGGAAAAATTACTTAACAATATACAAGACTTTGTCTCAGTCATTATGGCAAATGTATATATATTTCTAATTTTAACTCTTGACATAGTGACATGTTGAACTATGGCTGTACGAGGCTGGAGATTGGAGTGCAGAGTGTGTATGAAGACGTTGCAAGAGACACAAACAGGGGTCATACAGTGCGAGCAGTCACAGAGTCCTTTCAAATGTCCAAAGATGCTGGCTTCAAAGTTGTGGCCCATATGATGCCAGATCTCCCAAATGTGGGCCTAGAGAGAGACATTGAACAGTTTATTGTAAGTTTAAACCTACAGCAGACTCTTTACAAGTAGAACTAGTGTATGCCAGATTGAGCTATAAGGGCAAGCAGTTTTGAGGTTCCTGGTTCAGAAAATAATATACTTTTGTGGTTAGAAGTGAAACTGGTATCAGATATATACAGTATTTATGTCCACCCCCCTGGGGGGTGGATATATTATTTTTGCTTTTTCCGCCGTCCGATGTCCGTTGTCCGATGTCCGGCGTCCGATGTCCGGCGTCACGCATGGTTTCCGCTCATTTAAAGGAAAAGTATTAGAGCTATTGTCACCAAATTTGGTATGCAGGCTTATTGGGTCAGTAGCTTGCTTGGGATTGCTTTTGGCTGTTGTACCTCTTTTGCTTACTGAGTAATACTTAAGTACAGCTATTTTCAGTACCCATTGGTTTCCGTGCATTTAAGCCAAAATGATTAAAGATATTTTACTACAATTTTGAATACAAGATTGTTATGTCCATAGCTCGCTTGGTATTGCATTTGGGACTGATAGCTTTGTCAGTACATGAGTAATAGCCATTTAGGTACTTCATTGTGTATTTTCAGTACTACTTTTGAGTAATTTGCTAATATCTCAGAAACCGTAAGAGATAGAGCGATTTTGACAGAATTTTTGACCCACAGGGTATCTAAGGAATGCAATCTATGCAATTTTCCAAAAAATTTTCCCCTCCCCAAAAATGGCGGCCATTTTGAATTTTTGCCAAAAATGGCAAAACACTAATTTGCTTCTATCTCCTTAACCGTGCCAGATAGAGCGATTTCGGCAAAATTTTCGACCCGCAGGGTATCTGAAAATTCTACTCTTGCCAATTTTTAAAAAGTTTTCCCCTCCCCAAAAATGGCGGCCATTTTGAATTTTAGAATTTTTGCCAAAAATGGCAAAACACAAATTTGCTTCCATCTCCTTAACCGTGCGAGATAGAGCGATTTCGTCGAAATTTTCGGCCCACAGGGCATCTAAGGAATGTAATATTTGCAATTTTCAAAAAATTTTCCCCTCCCCAAAAATGGCGGCCATTTTGAATTTTCGCCAAAAATGGCAAAACACAAATTTGCTTCTATCTCCTTAACCGTGCGAGACAGAGTGATTTCGTCGAAATTTTCGACCCACAGGGTATCTAAGGAATGCAATCTTTGCAATTTTCCAAAAATTTTCCCCTCCCTAAAAATGGCGGCCATTTTGAATTTTCGAATTTTTGCCAAAAATGGCAAAACACTAATTTGCTTCTATCTCCTTAACCGTGCGAGATAGAGCGATTTCGGCAAAATTTTCGACCCACAGGGTATCTGAGAATTCTACTCTTGCCAATTTTTAAAAAATTTTCCCCTCCCCAAAAATGGCGGCCATTTTGAATTTTAGAATTTTTGCCAAAAATGGCAAAACACAAATTTCCTTCTATCTCCTTAACCGTGTGAGATAGAGCGATTTCGTCGAAATTTTCAACCCACAGGGTATCTAAAGAGTGTACTCTTTGCAATTTTCAAAAAATTTTCCCCTCCCCAAAAATGGCGGCCATTTTGAATTTTCGCCAAAAATGGCAAAACACAAATTTCCTTCTATCTCCTTAACCGTGTGAGATAGAGCGATTTCGTCGAAATTTTCAACCCACAGGGTATCTAAGGAGTGTACTCTTTGCAATTTTCAAAAAATTTTCCCCTCCCCAAAAATGGCGGCCATTTTGAATTTTCGAATTTTTGCCAAAAATGGCAAAACACAAATTTGCTTCTATCTCCTTAACCGTGCCAGATGGAGCGATTTCGTCAAAATTTTCGACCCACAGGGTATCTGAGCATTATACTCTTGGTATTTTTTTTAAAAAATTTTCCCCTCCCCAAAAATGGCGGCCATTTTGAATTTTCGAATTTTTGCCAAAAATGGCAAAACACTAATTTGCTTCTATCTCCTTAACCGTGCGAGATAGAGCGATTTCGTCGAAATTTTCAACCCAAAGGGTATCTAAGGAGTGTACTCTTTGCAATTTTCAAAAAATTTTCCCCTCCCCAAAAATGGCGGCCATTTTGAATTTTCGAATTTTTGCCAAAAATGGCAAAACACAAATTTGCTTCTATCTCCTTAACCGTTCCAGATAGAGCGATTTCGTTGAAATTTTCGACCCACAGGGTATCTAAGGAATGTAATATTTGCAATTTTCAAAAAATTTTCCCCTCCCCAAAAATGGCAGCCATTTTGAATTTTAGAATTTTTGCCAAAAATGGCAAAACACAAATTTGCTTCTATCTCCTTAACCGTGCGAGATAGAGCGATTTCGTCGAAATTTTCGACCCACAGGGTATCTGAGCATTGTACTCTTGGTAATTTTTAAAAAATTTTCCCCTCCCCAAAAATGGCGCCCATTTTGAATTTTCGAATTTTTGCCAAAAATGGCAAAACACTAATTTGCTTCTATCTCCTTAACCGTGCGAGATAGAGCGATTTCGGCAAAATTTTCAACCCACAGGGTATCTAAGGAATGTAATCTTTGCAATTTTCAAAAAGTTTTCCCCTCCCCAAAAATGGCGGCCATTTTGAATTTTCGAATTTTTGCCAACAATGGCAAAACACAAATTTGCTTCTATCTCCTTAACCATGCGAGATAGAGCGATTTCGTCGAAATTTTTGACCCACAGGGTATCTAAGGAATGTAATCTTTGCAATTTTCAAAAAATTTTCCCCTCCCCAAAAATGGCAGCCATTTTGAATTTTCGAATTTTTTGCCCAAAATGGAAAAACACAAACTGGCCTTAACCGTGCAAAATAGAGTTATTTCGTTGAAAATTTGGGCAAAAGGTTTTTGGGTGGACATTACACATGATAATGTGTGTTCTTCTATGCTATCCTGTTTCTATTCGCATCTACTATCAACAGGGCGGCCTATTTCTAGTTAGATATTGTATATTTATGTCTCAGGGCATAAGGCTTGAATTTATGAATCATATATTTAAGCGTCCCGCAAGGGACGCTTGTTTGTGTATGGGAGAGCTTCCAGCTCCGCCGGCTCCGCCGGCTCCGCCGGCTCCGCCGGCTCCGCCGGCTCCGCCGGCTCCGCATTTTGTTTTCCTTATAACTCTGTAACCGTTAGGCGGATTCTTTTCAAATTTGGCAGGTTTAGGCAGTAGCCTTGGGGAATTTTTTTGAATATGCTGCAGTGACATTTCAACCAATCAGAGAGGTCACATGACCAAAAATGTCTTTTTTCGATGGGGAAGCTTGTCCGGATGATAACTTGAAAGGAATTTTATCAATTCACCTGAAACTTGGCAAATACATTCATTCTATTAAAATCTGGAAATCATTAGATTTTGGCATTGATTGGTCAAGAAATGGCCGAGTAATTAATGATTAATTAATCATTACGAATTTTCCAAATAAGGAAAACACAAAAATGCTTATATCTCGAAAACCGTGCTAGATAGAGCGATTTCGACGAAATTTTTGACCCGCAGGGTATCTCTGCGGAGTAGTTTTCCCAATTTTCAAAAAATTTTTGTCTCGCCCAAAATGGCGGCCATTTTGAATTTTCGAAATTTTCGCAAAAATTGCAAAACACAAAAATGCTTATATCTCAAAAACCGTGCTAGATAGAGCAATTTCGACAAAATTTTTGACCCGCAGGATATCTCTGCGGAGTACTTTTCCCAATTTTCAAAAAATTTTTGTCTCGCCAAAAATGGCGGCCATTTTGAATTTTCGAAATTTTCGCAAAAATTGCAAAACACAAAAATGCTTATATCTCGAAAACCGTGCTAGATAGAGCAATTTCGACGAAATTTTTGACCCGCAGGGTATCTCTGCAGAGTAGTTATCCCAATTTTGAAAAAAATTTTGTCTCGCCAAAAATGGCGGCCATTTTGAATTTTCGAATTTTTCGCAAAAATTGCAAAACATAAAAATGCTTATATCTCGAAAACCCTGCTAGATAGAGCGATTTCGACGAAATTTTTGACCCGCAGGGTATATTTGCAGAGTAGCCATGCCAATTTTCAAAAAAATTTGTCTCGCCAAAAATGACGGCCATTTTGAATTTTCGAATTTTTCGCAAAAATTGCAAAACATAAAAATGCTTATATCTCAAAAACCCTGCTAGATAGAGCGATTTCGACGAAATTTTTGACCCACAGGGTATCTCTGCAGAGTAGCCATGCCAATTTTCAAACAAAAAATTTCTCGCAAAAAATGGCGGCCATTTTGAATTTTCGAATTTTTCGCAAAATTGCAAAACACCAAAATGCTTATATCTCGAAAACCGTGCTAGATAGAGCGATTTCGACGAAATTTTTGACCCACTGGGTATCTCTGGAGAGTAGCCATGCCAATTTTCAAAAAAATTTTGTCTTGCCAAAAATGGCGGCCATTTTGAATTTTCGAATTTTTGCGCAAAAATTGCAAAACACAAAAATGCTAATATTTCGAAAACCGTGCTACATAGAGCGATTTCGACGAAATTTTTTATCTTCAGGGCATCTCTGCAGAGCAGCTATCCCAAAGAGCTTTCACTTGGTGAAGTTTCAGACCCATAGCTAATTGCTCACCTACTCAAAAAGAGTAAATGCGAATTACCTCTAAAAGTATTGCAGATGGCCAATTTTTCTCAAGTAACTCATTCACCTACTTTTGGAAGAGCTTTCACATGGTGAAGTTTCAGACCCATAGCCAATTACTCACCTACTCAAAATGAGTAAATGCGAATTATCTCTAAAAGTATTGCAGATAGCCAATTTTTCTCAAATAACTCATTCACCTACTTTTGGGAGAGCTTTCACATGGTGAAGTTTCAGACCCATAGCTAATTACTCACCTACTCAAAATGAGTAAATGCGAATTATCTCTAAAAGTATTGCAGATAGCCAATTTTTCTCAAATAACTCATTCACCTACTTTTGGGAGAGCTTTCACTTGGTGAAGTTTCAGACCCATAGCTAATTACTCACTTACTCAAAATGAGTAAATGCGAATTATCTCTAAAAGTATTGCAGATAGCCAATTTTTCTCAAATAACTCATTCACCTACTTTTGGGAGAGCTTTCACATGGTGAAGTTTCAGACCCATAGCTAATTACTCACCTACTCAAAATGAGTAAATGCGAATTATCTCTAAAAGTATTGCAGATAGCCAATTTTTCTCAAATAACTCATTCACCTACTTTTGGGAGAGCTTTCACTTGGTGAAGTTTCAGACCCATAGCTAATTACTCACTTACTCAAAATGAGTAAATGCGAATTATCTCTAAAAGTATTGCAGATAGCCAATTTTTCTCAAATAACTCATTCACCTACTTTTGGGAGAGCTTTCACTCTGTGAAGTTTCAGACCCATAGCTAATTACTCACCTACTCAAAATGAGTAAATGCGAATTATCTCTAAAAGTATTGCAGATAGCCAATTTTTCTCAAATAACTCATTCACCTACTTTTGGCAGAGCTTTCACTTGGTGAAGTTTCAGACCCATAGCTAATTACTCACCTACTGAAAATGAGTAAATGTGAATTATCTCTAAAAGTATTGCAGATAGCCAATTTTTCTCAAATAACTCATTCACCTACTTTTGGGAGAGCTTTCACTTGGTGAAGTTTCAGACCCATAGCTAATTACTCACCTACTCAAAATGAGTAAATGCGAATTATCTCTAAAAGTATTGCAGATAGCCAATTTTTCTCAAATAACTCATTCACCTACTTTTGGGAGAGCCTTCACTTGGTGAAGTTTCAGACCCATAGCTAATTACTCACCTACTCAAAATGAGTAAATGCGAATTATCTCTAAAAGTATTGCAGATAGCCAGTTTTTCTCAAATTAATCATTCACCTACTTTTGGGAGAGCTTTCACTTGGTGAAGTTTCAGACCCATAGCTTATTACTCACCTACTCAAAATGAGTAAATGCGAATTATCTGTAAAAGTATTGCAGTTAGCCAATTTTTCTCAAATAACTCATTCACCTACTTTTGGGAGAGCTTTCACTTGGTGAAGTTTCAGACCCATAGCTAATTACTCACCTACTCAAAATGAGTAAATGCGAATTATCTCTAAAAGTATTGCAGATAGCCAATTTTTCTCAAATTAATCGTTCACCTACTTTTGGGAGAGCTTTCACTTGGTGAAGTTTCAGACCCATAGCTAATTACTCACCTACTCAAAATGAGTAAATGCGAATTATCTCTAAAAGTATTGCAGATAGCCAATTTTTCTCAAATAACTCATTCACCTACTTTTGGGAGAGCTTTCACATGGTGAAGTTTCAGACCCATAGCTAATTACTCACCTACTGAAAATGAGTAAATGCGAATTATCTCTAAAAGTATTGCAGATAGCCAATTTTTCTCAAATAACTCATTCACCTACTTTTGGGAGAGCTTTCACTCTGTGAAGTTTCAGACCCATAGCTAATTACTCACCTACTCAAAATGAGTAAATGCGAATTATCTCTAAAAGTATTGCAGATAGCCAATTTTTCTCAAATAACTCATTCACCTACTTTTGGCAGAGCTTTCACTTGGTGAAGTTTCAGACCCGTAGCTAATTACTCACCTACTGAAAATGAGTAAATGTGAATTATCTCTAAAAGTATTGCAGATAGCCAATTTTTCTCAAATAACTCATTCACCTACTTTTGGGAGAGCTTTCACTTGGTGAAGTTTCAGACCCATAGCTAATTACTCACCTACTCAAAATGAGTAAATGCGAATTATCTCTAAAAGTATTGCAGATAGCCAATTTTTCTCAAATAACTCATTCACCTACTTTTGGGAGAGCTTTCACTTGGTGAAGTTTCAGACCCATAGCTAATTACTCACTTACTCAAAATGAGTAAATGCGAATTATCTCTAAAAGTATTGCAGATAGCCAATTTTTCTCAAATAACTCATTCACCTACTTTTGGGAGAGCTTTCACTTGGTAAAGTTTCAGACCCATAGCAAATTACTCACCTACTCAAAATGAGTAAATGCGAATTATCTCTAAAAGTATTGCAGATAGCCAATTTTTCTCAAATAACTCATTCACCTACTTTTGGCAGAGCTTTCACTTGGTGAAGTTTCAGACCCATAGCTAATTATTCACCTACTCAAAATGAGTAAATGTGAATTATCTCTAAAAGTATTGTAGATAGCCAATTTTTCTCAAATAACTCATTCACCTACTTTTGGGAGAGCTTTCACTCTGTGAAGTTTCAGACCCATAGCTATTTATTCACCTACTCAAAATGAGTAAATGCTAATTATCTGTAAAAGTATTGCGGATACCCAATTTTTCTCAAATACTCATTCATCTACTTGTGGGAGAGCTTTCACATGGTGAAGTTTCAGACCCATAGCTAATTACTCACCTACTCAAAATGAGTAAATGCGAATTATCTCTAAAAGTATTGCAGATAGCCAATTTTTCTCAAATAACTTCACCTACTTTTGGGAGAGCTTTCACTTGGTGAAGTTTCAGACCCATAGATAATTATTCACCTACTCAAAATGAGTAAATGTGAATTATCTCTTAATAGTATTGCAGATAGCCAATTTTTCTCAAATAACTCATTCACCTACTTTTGGAAGACCTTTCACACACGAAAATGCAAAATTGTGAATATCTCGGAAAAGCTATTTCTTCTGCTTTAATGCTCGGCGGGAGATACATACCACGGCAGTGGTCTTGACAAAAAATTTTGTCTCCCCAAAAATGGTGGCCATTTTGAATTTTCAAAGTTTTTGCAAAACACAAAAATGCTTATATCTCGAAAACCGTGCTATATGGAGTGAACTCAACAAAATTTTGGACCTGCTGGGTATCTCTGCAGAGTAGCCATGCCAATTTTCAAAATATTTTTGTCTCGCCAAATATAGCGGACATTTTAAATTTTTTTATTTTTTGCAAAACACAAAAATGCTTATATCTTGAAAACCGTGCTAGATAGAGCAGACTGCGCTGACTTTGGTTGCCACAACAGTATAAGGCTAGAAACGAAGCATTTTCTTAATACTTTAGCACTCACCTTTATATCCTTTTCGGGACGCTTTGTTTTTGCTATGCAAAAACATTATCTTTTTTTTTTGCGAGCGATCCTCTAGTTATCTTTAGTGCAGTAGCAATAAAATAAATATAACATAGCTCCACAAAATTATGTTAAAATTTTTATTCTGCGTTCTATAAAAATTTATAGAATTTTCTGTCTTCAGTGTCTTTGGCATTTTGTAATCGCATAATACTACCTTTTATTTATGTATATGTTACAGTAAATATGCGAAATCAGTGAATACGCATATTTACTGAAATTTTTAGTAAATACGCGTATTTACTGATTTGGTCAGTAAATACACGTATTCCCTGAAAATTTCAGTAAATACGAGTATTTACTAGTTTTTTGGTCCAGTAAATACACATATTTACTAAAATCATAATGAAGACTTCATATCTTTAATAGCTGGGTGTCATCTGCTATGTCTTCATAGTATATCTTTTAATAGTTGGGTGTCATTTGATATGTCTTCATATTAAAAGTTATTTAAAACTTTAAATAGCTTTGTCATATTCAAAGTTTGATACTTGTTTACAATCCAGCACTGGGATAACTATTTGACATCACTTTATAATTTCAAAAGCAGTTGCATGTGATATGTGATACAATCTTGTAATATTTTTTTATTTAAAATAAATTGTAATGTAAATAGGCAAGTTTATAAATTTAAATATCAAATCAAATATCAATATCAAATTATGATACTTTAATTATAAGGAACAAAAAGCAATGTAATAACTTATAAGATTAAGATATATTTCTTGTTCAAGAACTGAATTTCACTGTAGTTTTAACAATGTATTTTAATGATGTATTTCTTTTCCAAAGGTCACCAATAAAATTTAAATCTATAATTGAATAACACTTCCCTTTAATGGTGTCCCTTCAATAGAGGAAGCCACACCATAACCATAGATGCCTTAAAAGAGATTAAGTCCCTCTGAAAGACTATGATGAAATCCAATTAGGGGTTAGCTGGCCTTTCATTGTTTTTAACAACAACTCTTTGATCAAGTAGCCAGTACCTACATTAAAGTCATAAATGTACCAGAAAATGGCAAAATATTAAGCCTTGATTGAAATAAAATAAAGAAACAACGAAGAATACATACAGCTTGTTTGGGTGTAAATCATTCTGTCTTAAATGAATGAAAGTATAGTTAAAATATGTTAAAATTTTGAAACTATAATTTAGATTAATTTCTTAAACTTTTATTTATTTCCAATAAAACACATTTTATGTATCAGTTACATAAAAATAATGAAAAATTAAATGAACTTTAATCTTATGTAGGGATAACATAGGTCCTTAATAGCTGAGGGATTGAAAATAATATAAGCTTAAATGAAATATCTACAGAAAGCACATATCTAAAGTTTTTAAAAATAAATATTTAAAAGCCCAGTGCTATTTTTTTAACATATTTGCATGTAATTTACTGTAAAATGAAGTATGCTTAGTATGTTCTAATAGTCATCATAATAGAGCACAATGTTCCAATATGATTCACAGTTTGTTTACCATTTAATATTATATAGAGTAAATTGTTCCAGTATAATGTACAGTTTGGTTTACCATTTAATATTATATAGTTACAACCAGTGAACATCAAAGTTTCATTTCACATATTTACTGAAAGTCCATCCAGTAAACTTGTGAAATAATACTGGTCATAAATCAGTAAATATGCGTATTTACTGAAAATTTTAGGGAATACGCATATTTACTGACCAAAATCAGTAGCGTATTTACTGATTTCACATATTTACTGTAACATATATATGTTGAATAGTTCCTTTACAGCAAATTGGACCAGATTATGTCCTAGACTCAGTATCTGTAAAACATTTAGGAAGTTTATTTCAGTAAATTGCTTACTTGTCCAGAATTTTTTACAAAGTGTAAGACTTCTATAATATCATATTTACCCACAAGATGGCCAAGGTATTTGTTTCTGTGAAACATTGTTAGACCAAGCATTCAGTAACCTGGGGTGTATTTGCCATGCAAAATGAAGTAAACAAGTATCTGTGATCTTTAAAAGAAGGGTTTTTCACCTTGTGCATGTGTTGCAGGAATTTTTTGAAAACCCAGCATTTAGGCCAGATGGTTTGAAAATCTACCCTACCCTAGTCATCAGAGGAACAGGTGTGTATTGATACCTTGTGACCAGTAAACATTGTACAGTCAAATTATTCATAATACAGGATGGTCAGTGTCTCAAATTAAGGTTTAGACCATTGGATGAAAGTGTGTGTTTAAATATTGTGTTATGAAATTTTGATGGTAGTAACATTAAAAATTGAAAATCATCGATGAAATGAACATGTCAGGCACTTGCGTCCCAAAAAGGGAATGTCTGATAGAAGTAGGGGTGAGTCAGTAGTACTAGTATAGAGACCATTTTATAGAAATACTGTGACAACATTTCATAACTAGAATCTTGAATGTCAGCACATAAAATAGTGGGAAAACTTATTAAACGCAAACCCTAAATCTGAAGACATTCTTAACTTTTATGTTGTATTTTGGTAGATTCTAAGACTTTCGTAGTGATTTCTTTGAGCAAAACTGCCATGTTTTTTTTTCATTTGTTTCTGCCACTGTGGCCTAGCAGGTAACACACTTGTCTAGGAACTCAGAGGACGTGGGTTCAATCCCAGGTACAGGCAGATACATAGTGGCTCGGATGATCACTTAAATTGGCGGTCCTCTGTCATTGGGTCCTTTCCCCAGTTGCAGGTTAAAGAACCTCAAGGACGTTGATAAATGGTCATCCTTGAGCCTCTATCTTCCAGTTAGGGGAATGTCAGTTACTTGTCAGTTGGGGCTGTACCTGTACAGTCGGATTGGTTAAATAGCGCTTTGAGTCCTGTAGTATATGGAGATATTGCGCTGAGTATAAATAAAATACATACATAATAATAATTAATGTCACTTGCTGTTAGCCTATTTGATTGGAGATATGCCAGAACACAACTTTTCAGTATCAAGACTCAGAAAGGTTTTGCATTAGCACAGCACCAAAATGGAATATAATTAAGCTACCATTCTACTCCCTGATACAGAGGAAATTTTGTCCCTCAAAAAGTATCCAATGAGTAACAAGATGTGTTTCAAAGTAATATCTGAAAACCATAAATTAGATCTTTTGCTGTATCAGTGTGAGCAAGCCATCCAAATTCTTGAGAATAATAAACATTTATATATGGAACATTGCAGTCTTTAATTCTATCTGATTGTGTCCTGTTTCTCCATTTACTAGATTAAAATATATTTTGAAATTTAAAAGGACACCATTAGCTTTGCAATCATCTGTGTATTATCCCACTTTTGATTTCAGTCACACCAAAAAAGATTTGTTTGTGTTTTGAATCTGAGAATAGATTTTTCAATCAATTTGTTTATGCCACCTGTATTTGTTATCACTGAAGAAACCTTTAATCTAATTTTGGCAGTGTTCCTGTATAGTGTGAAAGTAGAAGTGAAATGTTTCTTACTGACAATTTATACAGTTCACTTCAGTCAAAACGACTTTGAAGCTTCACATTACTGTGATACTAGCATTTCTTTCACCACGGTTTAATGCTAGCATATCTTCTGTGAAACCCGACATGTTGGAGTGTAACTGTTCGTGATGCAGACAATCATTTTATAGATGATTTTGCATGGTTTCAGGTTTGTATGAATTGTGGAAGACAGGACGTTACAAGAGTTACCCACCAAGTGTTCTGGTTGACCTGATTGGAAGAATCCTGGCACTGGTGCCTCCCTGGACAAGAGTCTACAGAGTACAGAGGTACTACAGCTCAAACTTGTGCTCTACTGTAAAAAAAAAGAGTAGAACTGGGTTCAAAGCAAGAAGCGTATAGTTACTAGGCAACAAAAGGAGTCAGCCACTAAAAACTGTTGGGCTGAGAGGAAATTTGTAAATGCCCAGACTGTAATAGCTCTGATATATGTTCATATATTACAATCTTTTTTGCATTCCTTAAACTGCCCAAGCCCTTTTGGACAGATCATATAACATTACATGTAAAGTATAACATAGCTGTGTGGTAAAAGTAAGTAAAATGGTCCTTGAAATTTGTCCAGGTACATGTCAAGTAACAGTCAACTTCTCATCCCTTGTGATTTAACGTCACATGTATCAATCTATGTTGCAGGGCACAATATTTAGTGATTTCAATGGGTATCCGAATATCTGGGTACCAAATCGTCGAATATCTACCCGATTCCGAAATCGCCTACCTGAGTACCCCCCAGCTAAACATATTTGAATAAAACTAAAATTTAATGTCTTTTGTTGATATTTTTCGTTGTTTTCAACATCCCAGCACATACAAAGGGACTTTAAAGAGTCACATGACTGGAAGTTAAAGCATTACTTGAATGTAGTTTTGGAATTGCAACCTAGGTTATTGTATCCCTGGACGAAAATCGGGGATACTTAGGATTCAGTTCGGTCACGCCGCCGCAGAGATTTCCTTTTGGACGTGATAACTTAAAAAAAAATTTAGTTAGACCTTTCAAGTTTGGTATGTGGGTATATATGGACAATGCCATGAACACTATTTTATGACCTTGACCTTCAATTTCAAGGTCACTGGTGGCCTCGTAAGGTCAGATTTTGGCCATTTTTTCACATTTTCGCCCAGTTCTCATATACAAAAACAGAGATCATCCTATGGGTGGTATATATGTTACAGTGAATATGTGTAATCAGGGAATACGCGTATTCCCTGAAAATTTCAGGGAATACACGTATTCTCTAAAGCAGTCAGGGAATACGCCTAAAAATTTCAGGGAATACGCATATTCCCTGGTTTTGATGACCAGAGAATACACGTATTCCCTAACTAGAAATTCTGAGAAAACAACTTTTGTATTTTTATGTCGTCACTCTGCGGCGTGGGCGTACGCGTCCGCGTGAACAACTTCTCCTCCAAAACTACAAGGCCTAGAGACGTGCTGTTTTTTTATGTCAGCTGACTTGTCAGTCAGCTGACATTATGTCATCACTCTGCGGCGTGGGCGTACGCGTCCGCGTGAACAACTTCTTCTCAAAAACTACAAGGCCTAGAGACATGCTGTTTTTTTAAAAAGATACCTTATCTATCGAGGATGAAAATTTGTTCAAGGCATGCAAATCTGTCTGTTCGTCTGTTTGCTAGAGACATTACAAGGGGGGTACCCCCACCAAAAGTGTGAAAATTTCAACTTTTTGTCACAATTTTCTCAGTGACTATTGCAGGGATTTCTCTCATATCTTGCATATATGTACTAGGCCAGAGGTAGATTCTCTTGTGTGAGTATGAGACCTGGATCTGTCTTACTTTTTTTTTAATAAATTTTTTTAATAATTTTTAATGCATTAAAATTCATGAAATCATGCACTAAATCACTTATAACTTCAAAAGTGTTGCATTTACAGCATTTTGTGAAAATATGTTGTTCAGCTACTTTTTTCATAGCTACAATATGGTGAGTAAGTTGGGTGTCTGTCTCAATAGCTAAGTGAGTAATAGCTACTTTTGGGCTTTTCAGTAACTTCCATTATGAGTAAAATCACTTGTAACTTAGAAACTGTTGCATTTAGAGAATTTCATATAAATATGTTATTCAGCTACTTTTGGGCCAGCTATAACATAGTAAAATTTCAGATCTGTAGCTCATGGCATAGCTGAGTAATAGCTACTTTTAGGTTATCACTGTTGAGTAAATCACTTATAACTTGAAAACTATTGCATTTAGAGTATTTTGTTTCATATGTTATTCACCTATTTTGGGGTCAGCTATAACATAGTGAAGTTTCAGACCTGTGGCTCATTTCATAGCTGAGTAATAGCTACTTTGAAGTTCTCACTGTTGAGTAAATCAGTTATAAATGGAAAACTATTGCATTTAGAGAATTTCGTATAGATATGTTATTCAGCTACTTTTGGGCCAGCTATAACATAGTGAATTTCAGACCTGTAGCTCATGGCATAGCTGAGTAATAGCTACTTTTAGGTTATCACTGTTGAGTAAATCGCTTATAACTTGAAAACTATTGCATTTAGAGAATTTCGTATAAATATGTTATTCAGCTACTTTTGGGTCAGCTATAACATAGTAAAATTTCAGACCTGTAGCTCATGGCATAGCTGAGTAATAGCTACTTTTAGGTTATCACTGTTGAGTAAATCACTTATAACTTGAAAAGTGTTGCATTTAGAGCATTTTGTTAAAATATGTTATTCAGCTACTTTTTTCATAGCTACAATATGGTGAGTAAGTTGGGTGTCTGTCTCAATAGCTAAGTGAGTAATAGCTACTTTTGGGCTTTTCAGTAACTTCCATCATGAGTAAAATCACTTGTAACTTAAAAACTATTGTATTTAGAGAATTTCGTATAAATATGTTATTCAGCTACTTTTGGGTCAGCTATAACATAGTAAAATTTCAGACCTGTAGCTCATGGCATAGCTGAGTAATAGCTACTTTTAGGTCATCACTGTTGAGTAAATCACTTATAACTTGAAAACTATTGCATTTACAGTATTTTGCTTAAATATGTTGTTCACCTACTTTTGGGTCAGCTATAACATAGTAAAATTTCAGACCTGTAGCTCATTGCATAGCTGAGTAATAACTACTTTGAGGTTCTCACTATTGAGTAAATCAGTTGTAATTGCAAAACTATTGCATTTAGAGAATTTAGTATAAATATGTTATTCAGCTACTTTTGGGTCAGCTATAACATAGTAAAATTTCAGACCTGTAGCTCATGGCATAGCTGAGTAATAGCTACTTTTAGGTCATCACTATTGAGTAAATCAGTTGTAACTTGAAAACTATTGCATTTACAGTATTTTGCTTAAATATGTTGTTCACCTACTTTTGGGTCAGCTATAACATAGTAAAATTTCAGACCTGTAGCTCATGGCATAGCTGAGTAATAGCTACTTTTAGGTTATCACTGTTGAGTAAATCGCTTATAACTTGGAAATTATTGCATTTAGAGTATTTTGTTTCAATATGTTATTCACCTATTTTGGGGTCAGCTATAACATAGTGAAGTTCCAGACCTGTGACTCATTGCATAGCTGAGTAATAGCTACTTTGAAGTTCTCAATGTTGAGTAAATCACTTGTAATTTGAAAACTATTGCATTTAGAGAATTTAGTATAAATATGTTATTCAGCTACTTTTGGGTCAGCTATAACATAGTAAAATTTCAGACCTGTAGCTCATGGCATAGCTGAGTAATAGCTACTTTTAGGTTATCACTGTTGAGTAAATCACTTATAACTTGAAAACTATTGCATTTAGAGTATTTTGTTGCAATATGTTATTCACCTATTTTGGGGTCAGCTATAACATAGTGAAGTTCCAGACCTGTGACTCATTGCATAGCTGAGTAATAGCTACTTTGAAGTTCTCACTGTTGAGTAAATCAGTTGTAATTGGAAAACTATTGCCTTTACAGAAATTTGTGCAAATATGTTATTCAGCTACTTTTGGGTCAGCTATAACATAGTGAAATTACAGACCTGTAGCTCATGGCACAACTGAGCAATAGCTATTCTCAGGCACTGACTGTTGAGTAAATCAGCTATAACTTGAAAAATATTGCATTTGGAGTATTTTGTTAAAATACATTGTTCACCTACTTTGGGGTTAGCTATAACATAGTGAAATTACAGACCTATAGCTCATGGCATAGTGGAGCAATAGCTATTTTCAGGTTCTCACTATTGAGTAAATCAGTTGTAACTTGAAAACTATTGCATTTACAGTATTTTGCTTAAATATGTTGTTCACCTACTTTTAGGTCAGCTATAACAGTGCAAAAATTCAGACATGTAGCTCATTGCATAGCTGAGTAATAGTTACTTTGAGGTTCTCACTCTTGAGTAAATCAGTTGTAACTTGAAAATTATTACATTTAGAGTATTTTGTTTAAATATGTTATTCACATAATTTTTGGTCAGCTATAACATAGTGAAATTGCAGACCTCTATGTCATGGCATAGCTGAGCAATAGCTTCTTTCAGGTTCTCACTGTTGAGTAAATCATTGTATCCAACCTGTAGGAAATCATGGGCTGGGAATCTATTAATATGGTCCGATTTGACCTTGGAACCCTCCTTCAAGGTCAAATGAGGATAGCCAAACATAAAAGTGCTTATAACTCGCTTATTATTGGTCCTAGAGGTTGGAATGAAAACCAACCTATAGAAAATCATGAGCTGGGAATTTTTTGGTGTGGTCGGATTTCACCTTGGACCCCCTCCTTCAAGGTCAAATGAGGATAGCCAAACTTAAAAGTGCTTATAACTCACTTATTATTGGTCCTAGAGGTTTCGAATGGAAAACCAACCTATATAAAATCATGGGCTGGGAATCTTTTGGTGTGGTCGGATTTGACCTTAGACCCCTCCTTCCAGGTCAAACGAAGATAGCCAAACTTAAAGTGCTTATAACTCGCATATTATTGGTCTTGGAGGTTTGGCATGGTAAACCAACATATAGGAAATCATGGGCTGGGATTCTTTTGGTGTGGTCAGATTTGACCTGGGACCCCTCCTTCAAGGTCAATTGAGGATAGCCAAACTTACAATTGCTTAGAACTCGCTTATTATTGGTCCTACAAGTTTGGGATGGTAAACAAGCTACAGGAAATCATGGGCTGGGAATTTTTTTGTGTGGTCGGATTTGACCTTGGACCCCCTCCTTCAAGGTCAAACAAGGATAGCCAAACTTAAAAAGTGCCTATGACTCACTTATTATTGGTCCGAGAGGTTTGGGATGGTAAACCATCCTAAATTCTTTGGCTGGGAATCTTTTGGTATGGTCAGATTTGACCTTTGGACCCCTTCTTCATGGTCGAACGAGGATATTGCATTTATAGTATTTCTTTAAATATTTTTAACCTACTTTTTACACTTAAACAATTACCTTGTTACTTTATTTCATAGTACCATTTGCAGGGCACAACTTTTTTGTCCTTTTCTTCTGTCAGCTTCGGAATATCTTTCGAACATGCTGTTCAGTTACCATTTACTGTATTTCTGTACAGCCCTTTCCCTGATAATTATGCTTTCCTCTCATTATCACCATCACAAATCAAAAACATTCAGTCAGCTGACACAGTGCCCGTTCATGGGCACTCTCCTCTTGTTATAAAGAACTTTACCTTGCTTAGGTAATATAAGTATCATATAACCTACGTAACATCATACATGATTAGATAACATAGCTTTCACTGTACCATAATTGAAAACATAAAAATACAAAATATGTGCCAAAAAGTAGTATTTATGCCTTGTTTTAAGATCGTCTGTTGGCTATTAGATATTTTAACTAAGTTTATAATATATACTTATCCTTTAGAATAAAATTATTTTTAGGGTTTTTTTTAATTTATGAAATAGTTCTCCTTTAAAGCTGTCTTCAGATTAAGTATCTATTATACTACACTCCTCTGACTAAAAACTGTATTTACTTGAAACACCCCAATATTTTAGTTTTAATTTAAAAGTATCCATTAGTTAAATATAGAGCTAAAATAAACAACTAAATGAATAATTTATTACATTTCAGCTTGTCAGAGTAATTTTCTCAAGGCTTTTGTTTATTAATTGTACATTCTCAGTTAATCCAATTGGTGTCCCAGTCTTATGATTTCTCTTTACTTAGCTCTTTGATCTTTAATCCTTTCAATCAGAAAGAAGCCACCCATGCATCAGTGATCAAGACAGGTTATTAAGATTAAAGAAATATTTCCCTAGCTATTATAAAGGAACCCGTTCAGTTTACAACTAAAATATCTTCTGTTAATAATAATATGTATAATAATGTATAATATTACACATTTTACATGTGCATCACTTATTGGTTATTAGATTGTTGTATTTTACCATAGAATGCCCTTTTCCCTCCTTAACTTATTCATACTCTGAAATTGTAGCTCATCCTTCTAGTATACATTATAGTGTCTATAAGTATGCTTTGTAGTAAAGGTACAAAAAGTAATGTATGATGAGAAGTGAGACATTAAATTGTTAAATATATATGTGAAGTTTCTTGTTTATTTCTAGTGTGATACTTTAAAGGTGATCCATTACACATATTCACTGATTTTACTTTAGTGAATATGTGAAGCAACTGCTTGACAAAACCAGGGAATACGCGTATTCCCTGAAAATTTTAGGGAATACGCGTATTCCCTGACCACTTTAGGGAATACGCGTATTCCCTGAAATTTTCAGTGAATACGCGTATTCCCTGATTACACATATTCACTGTAACATATATAATACAAATATATGTCCTGTAAGTATGCAGAAATTTGACCTTGAAGCTCTTCATTGAAGGTCATCCACAGACTGCCAAAGTACCTCACCAAGGCCATTTTTGGCCTTTTTGGAGATATTTTCACACTTAATGCTGACTATATTGCATGGAAACTATTGAAAATGGCTTGGAGGTTGAGTACATGATGGAGTACCAGCATCTAGTTTGTTGACCTTGGCTATTGTTTTCAAGGTCACCTTAGGCTAAAATGACTCAAAATGGTACCTTTTACTGCATATATATGCCTATATAAGACTGTGAGGCCATATACCTCCTTTATTATTGGCTGAATAACTTACTGGCTCATGTTGATTATTGTAACCACCGGAAGCATCTGGTGGATACTTTGGTTTAGCGTTTGCTATGCTGCTGCTGCCACGCGTAGAGAGATTTTCAGCGTTAACGCTCTCAGAGGAAAACTACACCAGCTATGTTTACATAATTTGCAGGATATCTTCATTGGGGGGTAAGTTTCTCTGGGACTGAAATTAGCCTCATTCTGAAAAACAAGATTGCCGCCGCGGCATTTCTTTGAAAATTATCTACATTTTTCTACTGGCTGTTTCTCATAGGTAGAAGGTTGAATCTCTTCATAAGTCATATGTATAACAGATATACATGTCCTCTACAACCTTGCAGACATTTGACCTTGAAACTCTTCAAGGTCATCCACAGGGTGCCAAAGTACCCCACATAGAGGACTTTAAAAGTGCCTATATCTCCCTTATTATTGGTCCTAGAGGTTTGCAATGTGAAACCAACCTATAGGAAATCATGTGCTGCGAATCTTCTGATGTGGTCAGATTTGAGCTAGGACCCCTCCTTCAAGGTGAAATGAGGATAGCCAAACTTAAAAATCCTTATAACTCGCTTATTATTGGTCCTAGAGGTTTAGCATGGTAAACCAGCACATAGGAAATCATGGGCTGGGAATCTTCTGGTGTGGTCGGATTTGAGCTTGGACCCCTCCTTCAAGGTCAAACGAATATAGGCAAACTTAAAAGTGCTTATAACTCGCTTTTTGGTTCTAGAGATTTGGCATAGTAAATCAACCTATGGGAAATCATGGGCTGGGAATCTTTTGGTGTGGTCGGATTTGACCTTGGGCCCCTCCTTCAAGGTCAAACGTTGATAGCCACACTTAATAGTGCTTATAACTTGCGTATTATTGGTCCTAGAGGTTTGGGATGGTAAACCAACCTATGGGAAATCATGGACTGGGAATCTTCTGGTGTGGTTGGATTGGTGGGTTGGTTGCTATGGCAACGAATTTGAAAATCTGAGGTAGCCAAACTTAAAGGAGCGTATATCTCCCTTATTATTGGTCGTAGAGGTTTTGGATGTGAAGACAACTTATAGGAAATCATGTTCCCCGAATCTTTTGCTGATTTCAGATTTGATCGTGGACTCCTCCTTCAAGGTCAAATGTGGTTCTTCATACCTATAATGGCCTATATCTCCCTTGTTATTGGTCGTAGAGGTTTTGGATGTGAAGACAACCTGTAGGAAATCATGTGCCCCAAATCTTTTGGTAAGTCAGATTTGACCTTCAAGGTCAAATGTGGTCCTTGATACCTCTAATGGTCTATATCTCCCTTATTATTGATCGTAGAGGTTTTGGATGTGAAGACAACTTCTAGGAAATCATGTGCTCTGAATCTTTTGGTAGGGTCAGATTTGACCTTAGATCCCTCCTTCAAGGTTGAATGTGGGCCTTGATACTTATAATGGCCTATGTCTCCCTTATTATTGGTCGTAGAGGTTTTGGGCGGTAAAGACGACTTATGGGAAATCATCTGCCCTGAATCTTATGGTGGAGTCACATTTGACCTTGGGCCCCTCCTTCAAGGTCGAATGAGGTCCTTGATACCTGTAATGGCCTATATCCCCCTTACTGTTACTCATGGAGGTTTTGGATGTGAAGACAACTTATAGGAAATCATGTGCCCCGAATCTTTTGGTGATGTCAGATTTGACCATGGAGCCATCCTTGAAGATTGAATGTGGTCCTTGATACCTATGATGATGTGTATCTCCCTTACTATTGGTCGTAGAGCTTTGGATGTGAAGACGACTTATGGGAAATCATGTGCCCCAAATTTTTGGGTTAGTTCAGATTTGACCTTCGACCCTCCTTTGAGGCTGAACATGGTCCTTGATACTTATAGTGAGCTATATGTCCCTTATTATTGGTCGCACCTTATAATTTGGCATATAGGTTTAGGATGTCAAGACAACTTACAGGAAACCATGTGCCTCAAATCTTGTGGTGGGGTCAGATTTGAGCTTTGACCCCTCCTTGGAAGTCACATTTAGTCCCTGATATCTATAGTGGCCTGTGTCTCACTTATGAAAGGTTGTTGCTTTTTTGGTTGTGAAGACAACTTATAGGAAATCGTGTGCTTCGAATCTTTTGGTGGGGTCAATATCATGGTGAACCCCTCATTCGAGCTTGAATGTGGTCCTTCATACTTATAATGGCCTATGTTTCCCTATTTGTGGTCTTAAGACATTTGAGATGTGAAGAAATTATGTGCCCCAAATCTTTCAGTGGTGTCAAATTTGCCCTTGGGGCACTCCTTCTGGCTTGAATATGGTCTTTCACACTTACAATGGCTGGAAATACTCTGTATGTCATGCTTCAACCATGTCCTGTCTGGGAATACACAGCGTCAAGACGCAATATCTAGTTTATCAGGTTGTTTAAATAACTAGATTGCTGCAAAGTTACAAAAGACTGAGTAAATCAATTGTAGTTTTATTTTTTTCAAAGTGTATGTCCAATAATATAGCCATTATTTAGAATTCTATGTATTCAGAATTTGATAATTATATATTTTAATATACTGATGATTTTCAAAGGTGTCCTTCTTTTGACAATGCATAAACAACTGTGTTGTGAATGAACAGAAGTTTTTTTATTTAACATTTCTTCCGTGTCCTAGTGTTTTGAATGCGCTGATGGGTAAGGAAAAAAGCAATTTTATCCTAATATACAGGATTACTGTGTCATTCATTAAATAAAAAAGGTGCCAGATAAGAAATAAAAGCAAATAGTTGGATCCCATGATTTCTGTGAGTTTTAAGTTTGTAAGTGTAGAGATTTTTGCAGTATCACAAATTATCTCCCATTGGCAAGTGTTCTCAGGTACCCGCCTGTTAAAATCACTTCCCATCCGGTCCCAGAAAAATTGGTATATTGAGGACAATAATATTAATTTTGTGTGGAATATAAAACACTGAAGATTCTTTACAAAGGAGTGTCATTCATTTTCCATAGGGACATACCCATGCCTCTTGTGAGCTCTGGCGTGGAACATGGGAACCTCCGTGAATTGGCATTAGCAAGAATGAAAGACTTGGGTACTCAATGCCGAGATGTACGCACAAGAGAAGTGGGAATACAGGAAATACACCATAAAGTCAGGCCGTATGAGGTGAGAGGGCCACCCAGTTCACCTTTAAAGTATTTGGTCATTATCAGTAAAATCTGTGTAATCAGTAATGGTTGGGAAGAGAACATTTAATTTAAACTGTGGAAGGTTTAACAATAGTAGAGGTAGTTGAATATGAAACTGTGGGCAAGTGTAATCTTGGCAGAGTGGAAATATATTCTTGAAATTAAATATTTGGAAAACAGTAGTTTAGATTAAATCGGTCTATTTTTTCAATATTTTGGACACGCAAAAATAACAGTTTTAAGTGTCAAAACCATCAACCCTGATTGTTTTTCAAATTTTACACACACACATAAAAACCTGAACCTTGAATAAGAGCATGCATTGCTTTTTAGGTGGGTTGCGTCAACTTGCGTGTAACCAACCTGCCTATTAGATTGATGTGTCCGACGTCCGTTTGTCTGTCAACATTTCTGTTTCCGGACACTAACTCGAAAACTTTTTGTCCAATCGAATTCAAACTTAACAGGGAGATAGATCACCATCATAGCTAGGTTCCTTGTGAAATTGGTGTAATTCCATTGGATTGTCCGTTTTTTGTCTGTTTCCATTTCCATTTCGGGACTCTAACATTTCTTTCTTTCTTTCTAAATTTAATTACAGCAGACGCTAACCTTATTGCTGCCTGCGCAAACCCGCCTTTTGGGGCATGTTTGACCCTCTTGTATATAAATTGGTATGGGAGTCACATATTGGTATGGGAGTCAGATATTGGTATGGGAGTCAGATAATTCCGTCTGTTCATTTGTCTGTCCATCAACATTTCCGTTTCCGGACTCTAACTCGAAAATGCTTTGTCCAATCAAATTCAGACTGGACAGGGTGATAGATAACCATCATAGCTAAGTTGCTTTCAAAATTACACATTTACCTTAACTAGGTGACCTAACATTTCTTTGTTTCTAAATTTAATTACAGCTGTCGCTAACCTTATTGCTGCCTGCACAAACCCGCCTTTTTTGGGCATGTTTGACCCTCTTGTATATAAATTGGTATGGGAGCCAGATATTGTAACTTAGTAACTAAATTCGCAATTCTCAATTAATCTTGTCAACTGGAATCTCCATTTTCAGCACATATAATTAAGCGTCCCTGAAAGGGCACTTATTTGTTTTCGCCTCAGTTTCCTCGCCGCCACCACCGCCGTCGCATTATGGTCTCCCTTGAATATCTCCCTTATTATTAGAAGGTTGTTTTTTTTAATATTTTATTTGAAATACAGACATTACAGCATACAGAAAGACAGTGGACAACACAAATACAACAAGTTACAATTGATGAAATCACACTGCATTAATACTATAATTAAAACACTATTTGTGAAAAAAAAATATTGAAATTCATTAATGATGTAACAAAACATGCATGTTTGAAGTTCAACAATGGAGACCATCTACAATAATATGTCTATAAGTTTTTCAAAATGACTCATTAAATCTAACGGTTTGCTCCTTCAATCTATAGAGACTTTGTAATATTATAAGTTTGGATTTTAGAATAGCCAAAAAGTCAGAAAGACGAATAATTTGATCTTGAGACTTCTTTTTATTTATGTACCATTTTCCAAGTAAAAAGATAAAGTTACGAGATAAAAGCTCTGGTTTCAAACCATATTTGGCAGTTATATACCTTAGGCGTGGGAAAATTTTTCTGCATGCTGAAATTTGACCTTTGACCTTCATGAAGGTCACATGATCAAAAACTATTTTTTGAAGTACACACCCCCACCCCCACCCCACCCCCCCCACCCCCGGTCATCACAGTTCAGGAAAAAGTACTTGGTACAGAGCCTTATAATTTGACACACCTGTTTATACTATCGAAAACGCAAGCTGATTAGATTTTGGGAGCAATCCCTTGAAAAATGTCTCATTTATGAGTGATTTTCTGACACCTTCCAATCTGAAAGCCTTAAATTTAGGCCAACACCCCCCCCCCCCCAACCCCCCCCCCCATTATCTTCTTAAGTATTGGATTTAGAGCTATAAAATGTACTGGGAGGTAGTAGGAAACCATATGTGGAGAGTCTAAATAGCCGGTCAGTTTTACCCCACGATCCCCCCTTATGGGTCAAACTGGGGTCATAAAATAGCCGATTTTGAGTTTTTGCCTTTATCTCCTTTATTGTTGCTTTTATAGCTTCAGAATATATTAAGAGGTATTGGGAAAGCATATGTGGAGAGTCTAAATAGCCGGTCAGTTTTATCCCCGACCCCGCCTTATGGGCCAAACTGGGGTCATAAATAGCTGCTTTGGAGTTTTTTGCCTTATATCTCCTTTATTGTTGCTTTTATAGCTTCAGAATGTATTAAGAGGTATTGGGAAAGCATATGTGGAGAGTCTAAATAGCCGATCAGTTTTACCCCCCGGCCCCCCCCTTATGGGTCAAACTGGGGTCATAAAATAGCTGATTTTGAGTTTTTGCCTTATATCTCCTTTTTTGTTGCTTTTATAGCTTCAGAATGTATTAAGAGGTATTGAGAAAGAGTATGTGGAGAGTCTAAATAGCCGGTCAGTTTTACCCCCCGACCCCCCCCTTATGGGTCAAACTGGGGTCATAAATAGCTGCTTTGGAGTTTTTGCCTTATATCTCCTTTATCGTTGCTTTTATAGCTTCAGAATGTATTAAGAGGTATTGGGAAAGCATATGTGGTGAGTCTAAATAGCCGGTCAGTTTTACCCCCCCCCCCCCATTATCTTCTTAAGTATTGGATTTAGAGCTATAAAATGTACTGGGAGGTAGTAGGAAACCATATGTGGAGAGTCTAAATAGCCGGTCAGTTTTACCCCACGATCCCCCCTTATGGGTCAAACTGGGGTCATAAAATAGCCGATTTTGAGTTTTTGCCTTTATCTCCTTTATTGTTGCTTTTATAGCTTCAGAATATATTAAGAGGTATTGGGAAAGCATATGTGGAGAGTCTAAATAGCCGGTCAGTTTTATCCCCGACCCCGCCTTATGGGCCAAACTGGGGTCATAAATAGCTGCTTTGGAGTTTTTTGCCTTATATCTCCTTTATTGTTGCTTTTATAGCTTCAGAATGTATTAAGAGGTATTGGGAAAGCATATGTGGAGAGTCTAAATAGCCGATCAGTTTTACCCCCCGGCCCCCCCCTTATGGGTCAAACTGGGGTCATAAAATAGCTGATTTTGAGTTTTTATGTCAGCTGACTTGTCAGTCAGCTGGCATTATGTCGTCACTCTGCGGCGTGGGCGTACGCGTACGCGTCCGCGTGAACAACTTCTCCTCCAAAACTACAAGGCCTAGAGACGTGCTGTTTTTTTTAAAAGATACCTTATCTATCGAGGATGAAAAATTGTTCAAGGCATGCAAATCTGTCTGTTCGTCTGTTTGCTAGAGACATTACAAGGGGGGTACCCCCACCAAAAGTGTGAAAATTTCAACTTTTTATCACAATTTTCTCAGTGACTATTGCAGGGATTTCTCTCATATCTTGCATATATGTACTAGGCCAGAGGTAGATTATCTTGTGTGAGTATGAGACCTGGATCTCTCTTACTTTTTTTTTAATAAATTTTTTTAATAATTTTTAATGCATTAACATTCATGAAATCATGCACAAAATCATTTATAACTTGAAAACTGTTGCATCTAGAGCATTTTGTTAAAATATGTTATTCAGCTACTTTTTTCATAGCTACAATATGGTGAGTAAGTTGGGTGCCTGTCTCAATAGCTAAGTGAGTAATAGCTACTTTTGGGCTTTTCAGTAACTTCCATCATGAGTAGAATCACTTGTAACTTAAAAACTATTGCATTTAGAGAATTTCGTATAAATATGTTATTCAGCTACTTTTGGGTCAGCTATAACATAGTAAAATTTTAGACCTGTAGCTCATGGCATAGCTGAGTAATAGCTACTTTTACGTTATCACTGTTGAGTAAATTGCTTATAACTTCAAAACTATTGCATTTAGAGAATTTCGTATAAATATGTTATTCAGCTACTTTTGGGTCAGCTATAACATAGTAAAATTTCAGACCTGTAGCTCATGGCATAGCTGAGTAATAGCTACTTTTAGGTTATCACTGTTGAGTAAATCGCTTATAACTTGGAAACTATTGCATTTAGAGTATTTTGTTTCAATATGTTATTCACCTATTTTGGGATCAGCTATAACATAGTGAAGTTTCAGATCTGTGGCTCATTGCATAGCTGAGTAATAGCTACTTTGAAGTTCTCACTATTGAGTAAACCAGTTGTAATTGGAAAACTATTGCATTTAGAGAATTTAGTATAAATATGTTATTCAGCTACTTTTGGGTCAACTATAACATAGTAAAATTTCAGACCTGTAGCTCATGGCATAGCTGAGTAATAGCTACTTTTAGGTCATCACTATTGAGTAAATCAGTTGTAACTTGAAAACTATTGCATTTACAGTATTTTGCTTAAATATGTTGTTCACCTACTTTTGGGTCAGCTATAACATAGTAAAATTTCAGACCTGTAGCTCATGGCATAGCTGAGTAATAGCTACTTTTAGGTCATCACTATTGAGTAAATCAGTTGTAACTTGAAAACTATTGCATTTACAGTATTTTGCTTAAATATGTTGTTCACCTACTTTTGGGTCAGCTATAACATAGTGAAATTTCAGACCTGTAGCTCATGGCATAGCTGAGTAATAGCTACTTTTAGGTCATCACTATTGAGTAAATCAGTTGTAACTTGAAAACTATTGCATTTACAGTATTTTGCTTAAATATGTTGTTCACCTACTTTTGGGTCAGCTATAACATAGTAAAATTTCAGACCTGTAGCTCATGGCATAGCTGAGTAATAGCTACTTTTAGGTTATCACTATTGAGTAAATCGCTTATAACTTGGAAATTATTGCATTTAGAGTATTTTGTTTCAATATGTTATTCACCTATTTTGGGGTCAGCTATAACATAGTGAAGTTCCAGACCCGTGACTCATTGCATAGCTGAGTAATAGCTACTTTTAGGTTATCACTGTTGAGTAAATCGCTTATAACTTGGAAACTATTGCATTTAGAGTATTTTGTTTCAATATGTTATTCACCTATTTTGGGATCAGCTATAACATAGTGAAGTTTCAGATCTGTGGCTCATTGCATAGCTGAGTAATAGCTACTTTGAAGTTCTCACTATTGAGTAAATCAGTTGTAATTGGAAAACTATTGCATTTAGAGAATTTCGTATAAATATGTTATTCAGCTACTTTTGGGTCAGCTATAACATAGTGAAATTACAGACCTGTAGCTCATGGCATAGCTCAGTAATAGCTACTTTTAGGTCATCACTATTGAGTAAATCAGTTGTAACTTGAAAACTATTGCATTTACAGTATTTTGCTTAAATATGTTGTTCACCTACTTTTGGGTCAGCTATAACATAGTAAAATTTCAGACCTGTAGCTCATTGCATAGCTGAGTAATAGCTACTTTTAGGTCATCACTATTGAGTAAATCAGTTGTAACTTGAAAACTATTGCATTTACAGTATTTTGCTTAAATATGTTGTTCACCTACTTTTGGGTCAGCTATAACATAGTAAAATTTCAGACCTGTAGCTCATGGCATAGCTGAGTAATAGCTACTTTTAGGTCATCACTATTGAGTAAATCAGTTGTAACTTGAAAACTATTGCATTTACAGTATTTTGCTTAAATATGTTGTTCACCTACTTTTGGGTCAGCTATAACATAGTAAAATTTCAGACCTGTAGCTCATGGCATAGCTGAGTAATAGCTACTTTTAGGTCATCACTATTGAGTAAATCAGTTGTAACTTGAAAACTATTGCATTTACAGTATTTTGCTTAAATATGTTGTTCACCTACTTTTGGGTCAGCTATAACATAGTAAAATTTCAGACCTGTAGCTCATGGCATAGCTGAGTAATAGCTACTTTTAGGTTATCACTGTTGAGTAAATCGCTTATAACTTGGAAATTATTGCATTTAGAGTATTTTGTTTCAATATGTTATTCACCTATTTTGGGGTCAGCTATAACATAGTGAAGTTCCAGACCCGTGACTCATTGCATAGCTGAGTAATAGCTACTTTTAGGTTATCACTGTTGAGTAAATCGCTTATAACTTGGAAACTATTGCATTTAGAGTATTTTGTTTCATATGTTATTCACCTATTTTGGGATCAGCTATAACATAGTGAAGTTTCAGATCTGTGGCTCATTGCATAGCTGAGTAATAGCTACTTTGAAGTTCTCACTATTGAGTAAATCAGTTGTAATTGGAAAACTATTGCATTTAGAGAATTTCGTATAAATATGTTATTCAGCTACTTTTGGGTCAGCTATAACATAGTGAAATTACAGACCTGTAGCTCATGGCATAGCTCAGTAATAGCTACTTTTAGGTCATCACTATTGAGTAAATCAGTTGTAACTTGAAAACTATTGCATTTACAGTATTTTGCTTAAATATGTTGTTCACCTACTTTTGGGTCAGCTATAACATAGTAAAATTTCAGACCTGTAGCTCATTGCATAGCTGAGTAATAGCTACTTTTAGGTCATCACTATTGAGTAAATCAGTTGTAACTTGAAAACTATTGCATTTACAGTATTTTGCTTTAATATGTTGTTCACCTACTTTTGGGTCAGCTATAACATAGTGAAATTTCAGACCTGTAGCTCATTGCATAGCTGAGTAATAACTACTTTGAGGTTCTCACTATTGAGTAAATCAGTTGTAATTGGAAAACTATTGCATTTAGATAATTTAGTATAAATATGTTATTCAGCTACTTTTGGGTCAACTATAACATAGTAAAATTTCAGACCTGTAGCTCATGGCATAGCTGAGTAATAGCTACTTTTAGGTCATCACTATTGAGTAAATCAGTTGTAACTTGAAAACTATTGCATTTACAGTATTTTGCTTAAATATGTTGTTCACCTACTTTTGGGTCAGCTATAACATAGTAAAATTTTAGACCTGTAGCTCATGGCATAGCTGAGTAATAGCTACTTTTAGGTTATCACTGTTGAGTAAATCGCTTATAACTTGGAAATTATTGCATTTAGAGTATTTTGTTTCAATATGTTATTCACCTATTTTGGGGTCAGCTATAACATAGTGAAGTTCCAGACCCGTGACTCATTGCATAGCTGAGTAATAGCTACTTTGAAGTTCTCAATGTTGAGTAAATCACTTGTAATTTGAAAACTATTGCATTTAGAGAATTTAGTATAAATATGTTATTCAGCTACTTTTGGGTCAGCTATAACATAGTAAAATTTTAGACCTGTAGCTCATGGCATAGCTGAGTAATAGCTACTTTTAGGTTATCACTGTTGAGTAAATCGCTTATAACTTGGAAATTATTGCATTTAGAGTATTTTGTTTCAATATGTTATTCACCTATTTTGGGGTCAGCTATAACATAGTGAAGTTCCAGACCTGTGGCTCATTGCATAGCTGAGTAATAGCTACTTTGAAGTTCTCACTGTTGAGTAAATCAGTTGTAATTGGAAAACTATTGCCTTTACAGAAATTTGTGCAAATATGTTATTCAGCTACTTTTGGGTCAGCTATAACATAGTGAAATTACAGACCTGTAGCTCATGGCACAACTGAGCAATAGCTGTTCTCAGGCACTGACTGTTGAGTAAATCAGCTATAACTTGAAAAATATTGCATTTGGAGTATTTTGTTAAAATATATTGTTCACCTACTTTTGGGTTAGCTATAACATAGTGAAATTACAGACCTATAGCTCATGGCATAGCGGAGCAATAGCTATTTTCTGGTTCTCACTATTGAGTAAATCATTTGTAACTTGAAAACTATTGCATTTACAGTATTTTGCTTAAATATGTTGTTCAGCTACTTTTAGGTCAGCTATAACAGAGCAAAAATTCAGACATGTAGCTCATTGCATAGCTGAGTAATAGTTACTTTGAGGTTCTCACTCTTGAGTAAATCAGTTGTAACTTGAAAATTATTACATTTAGAGTATTTTGTTAAATATGTTATTCACAGACGTTTTGGTCAGCTATAACATAGTGAAATTGCAGACCTCTATGTCATGGGATAGCTGAGCAATAGCTTCTTTCAGGTTCTCACTGTTGAGTAAATCATTGTATCCAACCTGTAGGAAATCATGGGCTGGGAATCTGTTAATATGGTCCGATTTGACCTTGGAACCCTCCTTCAAGGTCAAATGAGGATAGCCAAAAATAAAAGTGCTTATAACTCGCTTATTATTGGTCCCAGAGGTTGGAATGAAAACCAACCTATAGAAAATCATGAGCTGGGAATTTTTTGGTGTGGTCGGATTTCACCTTGGACCCCTCCTTCAAGGTCAAATGAGGATAGCCAAACTTAAAAGTGCTTGAAATAACTTGAAAAATATTGCATTTGGAGTAATTTGTTAAAATATATTGTTCACCTACTTTTGGGTTAGCTATAACATAGTGAAATTACAGACCTATAGCTCATGGCATAGCGGAGCAATAGCTATTTTCTGGTTCTCACTATTGAGTAAATCAGTTGTAACTTGAAAACTATTGCATTTACAGTATTTTGCTTAAATATGTTGTTCAGCTACTTTTAGGTCAGCTATAACAGAGCAAAAATTCAGACATGTAGCTCATTGCATAGCTGAGTAATAGTTACTTTGAGGTTCTCACTCTTGAGTAAATCAGTTGTAACTTGAAAATTATTACATTTAGAGTATTTTGTTAAATATGTTATTCACAGACGTTTTGGTCAGCTATAACATAGTGAAATTGCAGACCTCTATGTCATGGGATAGCTGAGCAATAGCTTCTTTCAGGTTCTCACTGTTGAGTAAATCATTGTATCCAACCTGTAGGAAATCATGGGCTGGGAATCTGTTAATATGGTCCGATTTGACCTTGGAACCCTCCTTCAAGGTCAAATGAGGATAGCCAAACATAAAAGTGCTTATAACTCGCTTATTATTGGTCCCAGAGGTTGGAATGAAAACCAACCTATAGAAAATCATGAGCTGGGAATTTTTTGGTGTGGTCGGATTTCACCTTGGACCCCTCCTTCAAGGTCAAATGAGGATAGCCAAACTTAAAAGTGCTTATAACTCACTTATTATTGGTCCTAGAGGTTTCGAATGGAAAACCAACCTATAGAAAATCATGGGCTGGGAATCTTTTGGTGTGGTCGGATTTGACCTGGGACCCCTCCTTCAAGGGCAGTTGAGGATAGCCAAACTTACAATTGCTTAGAACTTGCTTATTATTGGTCCTACAAGTTTGGGATGGTAAACAAGCTACAGGAAATCATGGGCTGGGAATTTTTTTGTGTGGTCGGATTTGACCTTGGACCCCCTCCTTCCAGGTCAAACGAAGATAGCCAAACTTAAAGTGCTTATAACTCGCGTATTATTGGTCTTGGAGGTTTGGGATGGTAAACCAACATATAGGAAATCATGGGCTGGGATTCTTTTGGTGTGGTCAGATTTGACCTGGGACCCCTCCTTCAAGGGCAGTTGAGGATAGCCAAACTTACAATTGCTTAGAACTCGCTTATTATTGGTCCTACAAGTTTGGGATGGTAAACAAGCTACAGGAAATCATGGGCTGGGAATTTTTTTGTGTGGTCGGATTTGACCTTGGACCCCCTCCTTCAAGGTCAAACAAGGATAGCCAAACTTAAAAAGTGCCTATAACTCACTTATTATTGGTCCGAGAGGTTTGGGATGGTAAACCATCCTAAATTCTTTGGCTGGGAATCTTTTGGTATGGTCAGATTTGACCTTTGGACCCCTTCTTCATGGTGGAACGAGGATATTGCATTTATAGTATTTCTTTAAATATTTTTAACCTACTTTTTACCCTTAAACAATTACCTTGTTACTTTATTTCATAATACCATTTGCAGGGCACAACTTTTTTGTCGTTTTCTTCTGTCAGCTTCGGAATATCTTTCCAACATGCTGTTCAGTTACCATTTACTGTATTTCTGTACAGCCCTTTCCCTGATAATTATGCTTTCCTCTCATTATCACCATCACAAATCAAAAACATTCAGTCAGCTGACACAGTGCCCGTTCACGGGCACTCTCCTCTTGTTGCCTTATATCTCCTTTTTTGTTGCTTTTATAGCTTCAGAATGTATTAAGAGGTATTGAGAAAGAGTATGTGGAGAGTCTAAATAGCCGGTCAGTTTTACCCCCCGACCCCCCCCTTATGGGTCAAACTGGGGTCATAAATAGCTGCTTTGGAGTTTTTGCCTTATATCTCCTTTATCGTTGCTTTTATAGCTTCAGAATGTATTAAGAGGTATTGGGAAAGCATATGTGGTGAGTCTAAATAGCCGGTCAGTTTTACCCCCCCGGCCCCCCCTTATGGGTCAAACTGGGGTCATAAAATAGCTGATTTTGAGTTTTTGCCTTATATCTTCTTTTTTGTTGCTTTTATAGCTTCAGAATGTATTAAGAGGTATTGAGAAAGAGTATGTGGAGAGTCTAAATAGCTGGTCAGTTTTACCCCCCGACCCCCCCCCCCTTATGGGCCAAACTGGGGTCATAAATAGCTGCTTTGGAGTTTTTGCCTTATATCTCCTTTATCGTTGCTTTTATAGCTTCAGAATGTATTAAGAGGTATTGGGAAAGCATATGTGGAGAATCTAAATAGCCGGTCAGTTTTACCCCCCGACCCGCCCTTATGGGCCAAACTGGGGTTATAAATAGCTGCTTTGGAGTTTTTGCCTTATATCTCCTTTATTGTTGCTTTTATAGCTTCAGAATGTATTAAGAGGTATTGGGAAAGCATATGTGGTGAGTCTAAATAGCCGGTCAGTTTTACCCCCCCGGCCCCCCCTTATGGGTCAAACTGGGGTCATAAAATAGCTGATTTTGAGTTTTTGCCTTATATCTTCTTTTTTGTTGCTTTTATAGCTTCAGAATGTATTAAGAGGTATTGAGAAAGAGTATGTGGAGAGTCTAAATAGCCGGTCAGTTTTACCCCCCGACCCCCCCCCCCCCTTATGGGCCAAACTGGGGTCATAAATAGCTGCTTTGGAGTTTTTGCCTTATATCTCCTTTATCGTTGCTTTTATAGCTTCAGAATGTATTAAGAGGTATTGGGAAAGCATATGTGGAGAATCTAAATAGCCGGTCAGTTTTACCCCCCGACCCGCCCTTATGGGCCAAACTGGGGTTATAAATAGCTGCTTTGGAGTTTTTGCCTTATATCTCCTTTATTGTTGCTTTTATAGCTTCAGAATGTATTAAGAGGTATTGGGAAAGCATACGGTGCAGCTTTGTGCATTCTTAGCTTTACAGCATGCTTATTAAAACCACAAAGCATTTTAAACTTTAAGGGACGCTTCGCTTTTGTTAGCAAAAGCATTCCTCTAGTTTGTAATTATATTTTAAGATTTCTATAGCGTTTTCTTTGTGCATAATTGGCAAGTTTTGTTTTCATGAGTTTTCTTCCTGAACACAACTTTTTTTTTTTGTTTTACCCAGAATGTGAATGTTTTAAATTAGCAGGATACAGAAATGTGAAGTATGCTACTGACACATCCTTAAACAGCATTGCCTTCGTTATTATGTAAGCTGACTGACAGCTGACATTATGTCGTCACTCTGCAGCATGGGCGTATGCGTGAACAACTTCTCCAAAACTGCAAGGGCCAGAGACATGCTGTTTTTTTAAAAGATACATTAACTATCAAAGATGAAAAATTGTTCAAGGCATTCAAATCTGTCTTTTCGTCTGTTTGCTAGAGCCATTACAAGTGAGGTATCCCCACCAAAAGTGTTAAAATTGCAACACTTTATCACAATTTTCTCACTTGTGTAGCTAATGGAATAGCTGTGTAATGGCTATTCCCAGGTTCTCACTTTTGAGTAAATCAGTTGTAACTTGAAAAATATGGCATTTAAAGTATTTTCTATATATATGTTGTTCACCTACTTTTGGGTATGCTATAACATAGTGAAATTGCAGACCTGTATGTCGTGGCATAGCTGAGCAATAGCTATTTCAGATTCTCACTGTTGAGTGAATCAGTTCTAACTTCAAAACTATTATATTTAAACTATTTTGTTTAAATATGTTGTTCAGCTACTTTTGGCTCAGCTGTAACGTAGTGAAATTGCAGTCCTGTATGTCATGGCATAGCTGAGTAATAGCTACTTTCAGGTTCTCACTGTTGAGTAAATCAGTTGTAACTTGAAAACTATTGCATTTAGAGTATTTTCTTTAAATACTAGTACGTCATTCACCTACTTTTGTGTCAGCTATAACATAGTAAAGTTGCAGACCTGTAGCTTATTCCATAGCTGAGCAATAGCTACTTTGAGGTTTTCTCTGTTTGAGTTAATCAGTTGTAACTTGAAAACTATTGCATTTACAGTATTTTGTTTAAATATGTTGTTCACTTACTTTTGGGTCAGTTATAACATAGTGAAATTAGAGACATGTAGCTCATGGCATAACTGAGTAATAGCCATTCTGAGGTTCTCAATGTTGAGTAAATCAGTTGTAACTTGAAAAATATTGCATTTTAAGTATTTCCAATAAATATATTGCTCACCTTCTTTTGGGTCAGCTTTAACATAATGAATTTGCAGACCTGTATGTCATGGCACAGCTGAGCAATAGCTACTTTTAGGTTTTGTCACTGTTAAGTAAATCAGATGTAAATTGAAAACTATTGCATTTAGAGTAATCTGTTTAAATGTTATTCACATACTTATGGGTCAGCTATAACATAGTGAAATTGTAGACCTGTAGCTCCTTGCATAGCTGAGTAATAGCTACTTTCAGGTTCTAACTGTTGAGTAAATTAGTTGTAACTTGAAAACTATTGCATTTACATTATTTCTTTAAATATGTTGTTCCCATACTTTTGTGTGAGCTATACCATATCAAAATTGAAGCCCTTTAACTGATTGCATAGCTCAGCAAAAGCTACTTTGAGATTCTCACTGTTGAGTAAATCGGTTGTAACTGAAAAACTATTGCATTTGCAGTATTTTCTTTAAAGTATGTTTTAAACCTACTTTTTACACCTTTTGTGACCTTTTCTTCTGTCACTTCTACTCTGAAACTCAAAACACACAGTCAGCTGACACAGAACCTGTTCACAGGCACTGATTGCTTGTTAGATAATTGTATCCCCGACGCGAAGCGGGGATACTATGGATTCATCATCGTTGTCGTCCGCACCCGCGTCCGCAGAGATTTCTTGTTAGCGACCTACAGGCCACATTTCTTTCCGGATTTCTTTCATATTTGGCATGTGGCTTGATATGGTAGAGGACTCGCCACCCTATCTTTTTGGTAGGCTTTATGTCTAAATTAGGCCTGTGGTAGACAAAAATGTCTAAAATGTGGAATATTGCTTGTTAGCGACCTACAGTCCACATTTCTTTCCAGATTTCTTTCATATTTGTCAGGTGGCTTGGTATGCTAGAGGACTCGCCACCCTATCTTTTTGGTAGGCTTTATGTCTAAATTAGGCCTGTGGTAGACAAAAATGTCTAAAAAGCATTAAAAGTCATGAAATCATGCACTAAATCACTTATAACTTGAAAAGTGTTGCATTTAGAGCATTTTGTTAAAATATGTTATTCAGCTACTTTTTTTGCAGATAGCGAATTTTTCTCAAATAACTCATTCACCTACTTTTGGGAGAGCTTTCACTTGATGAAGTTTCAGACCCATAGCTAATTACTCACCTACTCAAAATGAGTAAATGCGAATTATTGCTAAAAGTATTGCAGATAGCCAATTTTTTTCAAATAACTCGTTCACCTATTTTTGGAAGAGCTTTCACATGGTGAAGTTTCAGACCCATAGCTAATTACTCACCTACTGAGAATGAGTAAATGCGAATTATCTCTAAAAGTATTGCAGATGGCCAATTTTTCCCAAATAACTCATTCACCCACTTTTGGGAGAACTTTCACTTGGTGAAGTTTCACACCCATAGCTAATTACTCACCTACTCAAAATGAGTAAATGCGAATTATCGCTAAAAGTATTGCAGATAGCCAATTTTTCTCAAATAACTCATTCACCTACTTTTAGGAGAGCTTTCACTTGGTGAAGTTTCAGACCCATAGCTAATTACTCACCTACTCAAAATGAGTAAATGCGAATTATCTCTAAAAGTATTGCAGATAGCCAATTTTTCTCAAATAACTCATTCATCTACTTTTGGGAGAGCTTTCACATGGTGAAGTTTAGACCCATAGATAATTACTCACCTGCTCAAAATGAGTAAATGTGAATTATCTCTTAAAAGTATTGTACTTTGCCAATTTTTCTCAAATAACTCATTCACCTACTTTTGGGAGAGCTTTCACATGGTGAAGTTTCAGACCCATAGCTAATTACTCACCTACTGAAAATGAGTAAATGCGAATTATCGCTAAAAGTATTGCAGATAGCCAATTTTTGTCAAATAACTCCTTCACCTACTTTTGGAAGAGCTTTCACATGGTGAAGTTTCAGACCCATAGCTAATTACTCACCTACTCAAAATGAGTAAATGCGAATTATCTCTAAAAGTATTGCAGATAGCCAATTTCTTTCAAATAACTCATTCACCTACTTTTGGGAGAGCTTTCACTTGGTGAAGTTTCAGACCCGTAGGTAATTACTCACCTACTGAAAATGAGTAAATGCAAATTATCTCTAAAAGTATTGCAGATAGCCAATTTTTGTCAAATAACTCCTTCACCTACTTTTGGGAGAGCTTTCACTTGGTGAAGTTTCAGACCCGTAGGTAATTACTCACCTACTGAAAATGAGTAAATGCGAATTATCTCTAAAAGTATTACAGATAGCCAATTTTTGTCAAATAACTCCTTCACCTACTTTTGGGAGACCTTTCACTTGGTGAAGTTTCAGACCCGTAGCTAAATATTCACCTACTCAAAATGAGTAAATGCTAATTATCTCTAAAAGTATTGCAGATATCCAATTCTTATCAAATAACTCATTCATCTACTTTTTGGAGAGCTTTCACATGGTGAAGTTTCAGACCTGTAGGTAATTACTCACCTACTCAAAATGAGTAAATGCGAATTATCTCTAAAAGTATTGCAGATAGCCAATTTTTCTCAAATAACTCATTCACCTACTTTTGGGAGCGCTTTCACTTGGTGAAGTTTCAGACCTGTAGGCAATTACTCACCTACTCAAAATGAGTAAATGCGAAGTATCGCTAAAACTATTGCAGATAGCGAATTTTTCTCAAATAACTCATTCACCTACTTTTGGGAGAGCTTTCACTTGATGAAGTTTCAGACCCATAGCTAATTACTCACCCACTCAAAATGAGTAAATGTGAATTATCTGTAAAAGTATTGCAGAGAGCCAATTTTTCTCAAATAACTCCTTCATCTACTTTTGCGAGAGCTTTCACATGGTGAAGTTTCAGACCCATAGATAATTACTCACCTATTCAAAATGAGTAAATGCGAATTATCGCTAAAAGTATTGCAGATAGCCAATTTTTCTCAAATAACTCGTTCACCTACTTTTGGAAGAGCTTTCACATGGTGAAGTTTCAGACCCATAGCTAATTACTCACCTACTGAAAATGAGTAAATGCGAATTTTCTCTAAAAGTATTGCAGATGGCCAATTTTTCCCAAATAACTCATTCACCTACTTTTGGGAGAACTTTCACTTGGTGAAGTTTCACACCCATAGCTAATTACTCACCTACTCAAAATGAGTAAATGCGAATTATCGCTAAAAGTATTGCAGATAGCCAATTTTTCTCAAATAACTCCTTCATCTACTTTGGGGAGAGCTTTCACTTGGTGAAGTTTCAGACCCATAGCTATTTACTCATCTACTCAAAATGAGTAAATGCGAATTATCTTTAAAAGTATTGCAGATAGCCATTTTTTCTCAACTCATTCACCTACTTTTGGGAGAGCTTTCACTTGGTGAAGTTTCAGACCCATAGCTAATTACTCACCTACTCAAAATGAGTAAATGCGAATTATCGCTAAAAGTATTGCAGATAGCCAATTTTTTTCAAATAACTCATTCACCTACTTTTGGAAGAGCTTTCACATGGTGAAGTTTCAGACCCATAGCTAATTACTCACCTACTGAAAATGAGTAAATGCGAATTATCTCTAAAAGTATTGCAGATGGCCAATGTTTCCCAAATAACTCATTCACCCACTTTTGGGAGAACTTTCATTTGGTGAAGTTTCACACCCATAGCTAATTACTCACCTACTCAAAATGAGTAAATGCGAATTATCGCTAAAAGTATTGCAGATAGCCAATTTTTCTCAAATAACTCATTCACCTACTTTTGGGAGAGCTTTCACTTGGTGAAGTTTCAGACCCATAGCTAATTACTCACCTACTCAAAATGAGTAAATACGAATTATCTCTAAAAGTATTGCAGATAGCCAATTTTTCTCAAATAACTCATTCACCTACTTTTGGGAGAGCTTTCACTTGGTGAAGTTTCAGACCCATAGCTAATTACTCACCTACTCAAAATGAGTAAATGCGAAGTATCGCTAAAACTATTGCAGATAGCGAATTTTTCTCAAATAACTCATTCACCTACTTTTGGGAGAGCTTTCACTTGATGAAGTTTCAGACCCGTAGCTAATTACTCACCTACTCAAAATGAGTAAATGCGAATTATTGCTAAAAGTATTGCAGATAGCCAATTTTTTTCAAATAACTCGTTCACCTATTTTTGGAAGAGCTTTCACATGGTGAAGTTTCAGACCCATAGCTAATTACTCACCTACTGAGAATGAGTAAATGCGAATTATCTCTAAAAGTATTGCAGATGGCCAATTTTTCCCAAATAACTCATTCACCCACTTTTGGGAGAACTTTCACTTGGTGAAGTTTCACACCCATAGCTAATTACTCACCTACTCAAAATGAGTAAATGCGAATTATCGCTAAAAGTATTGCAGATAGCCAATTTTTCTCAAATAACTCATTCACCTACTTTTGGGAGAGCTTTCACTTGGTCAAGTTTCAGACCCATAGCTAATTACTCACCTACTCAAAATGAGTAAATGCGAATTATCTCTAAAAGTATTGCAGATAGCCAATTTTTCTCAAATAACTCATTCATCTACTTTTGGGAGAGCTTTCACATGGTGAAGTTTAGACCCATAGATAATTACTCACCTGCTCAAAATGAGTAAATGTGAATTATCTCTTAAAAGTATTGTACTTTGCCAATTTTTCTCAAATAACTCATTCACCTACTTTTGGGAGAGCTTTCACATGGTGAAGTTTCAGACCCATAGCTAATTACTCACCTACTGAAAATGAGTAAATGCGAATTATCGCTAAAAGTATTGCAGATAGCCAATTTTTGTCAAATAACTCCTTCACCTACTTTTGGAAGAGCTTTCACATGGTGAAGTTTCACTCTCATAGCTAATTACTCACCTACTCAAAATGAGTAAATGCGAATTATCTCTAAAAGTATTGCAGATAGCCAATTTTTCTCAAATAACTCATTCACCTACTTTGGGGAGAGCTTTCACTTGGTGAAGTTTCACTCTCATAGCTAATTACTCACCTACTCAAAATGAGTAAATGCGAATTATCGCTAAAAGTATTGCAGATAGCCAACTTTTCTCAAATAACTCATTCACCTACTTTTGGGAGAGCTTTCACTTTAACAGCAAAACTATTCAATTTAAAGGAGTTTTGTCAAATATGTTGTTCACCTACTTTTTGATGTAGTGCAACGGGAGATCATACCACGGCAGTGGTCTTGTTGGGTTTGATGGTGGACTTGTTGAGCAGCCACCACTGGCCCCAAAGCTCTGTATCTGAAAAAGCTCTGTATCAGCCCAAGCCACATCCTTCAAATAGAATTGTGTGAAGGTTTTACCAACAATGGCAGGTTGACAAAATCTGCTCTAAGGAGACCCCTAACTGGAAGGCTTTAGAGGCAGCAAAGGCCCTGACATCATGGGCTTTAACCTGATGCAGTGTGAGGGCCTCCTGATCAGAGAGTTCATAACATAGGATCACAGTCTGCTTGATCTATGAGGAGATGGTGGCAGGTGAGATGTCCTTATCAAAACCTTTCTTGAAGGAGACAAAGACCAACTCCTTATTCTGATATCTAAGGTCCTGACCAAGTAATAGCGAAGGGCTCTGACTGGACATAGGGACCTGTCACCATTAAGTGACTTATCCAGAGTGGGGGCCAGGGCTGGGATGACCACTGGGGCCACACTATCTGGACCCTCCTTAGCCAGCTGGTTCTTGGATAGAAAGCTGGGTGAGGGGTACAAGGACACCTTAGACCAGTCTGACTGGTGTCTGATGTTCTTATGTAACCACTACTTTGCACAAGATGGCTACTGGTGGGAAGGCATATGGGTCCAGATCTTCCCATGACAGACTGAGTGCATCCACTGCCCATGCCTGGGAGTCTGGAACTGTTGACACAAACTGGCAGTTTGACACAAACATTCAGTTTGAATGGTCTGGCCAAGTCTGGATAGCTTGTCTGCTATCACATTCATCCGGCCGGGGATGTGTCGCGCTTTGAGAGTTACCTGTTTCCTGGTGCACCAGGACAGGATTCTCCACAGCAGGGCACACAGAGAACCCGACTTCATCTCCCCTTCCTTGTTGATTTAGGCAACCACTGTTATGTTGTCTGTGACCACCAGGACTATGCTGTTTGAACAGAGGTCTTGGAACTCCTTTAGGGCCAGAAAGACCGCCTTTAGTTCCCTTGCTTTCTTGAAGACACATGTACTTCCTGGACTGACTATGAATTGGTATGTGGAAGTATATGTCCTTGAAGTCTATGGAAGGGACCCACTCGCCTGCCTGTAGGGAGGTTCTTATTGTCTCTGGGGTCTCCATTTTTAATGACTCTGTGTTTAGAAAGGTGTTCAAGGTGCTCAGGTCCAAGATAGGTCTCCACCGGTTGTTGGGTTTGGGTACCAAAAATAGCTGGTTGTAAAACAGCAGTGAGTTTTGGTTTGCTACCGGTTCTACTGCATTTTTGTTCACCAGCTGATACAGTGCCTCCAAAAGGTGGGATTGTTTTTGTGGGTTGACATAGTTGCTTACGACAGTTGGTGATCTGGTTAAATTGGGTCTGAACCGGAAGGAGAGGGTGTAGCCTTCTCTGAGTGCTGTTACTACCTTTGGACTCAAACCCAGGGCTTCCCATTTTTTCCAAAACTGTTGCAGCCTTGCTCCTACAGGTGGATCTATAGCAACAGTTGGGATATTTGTGACAAAATTTGCAGAGCTCAAGTGACCTACACAGGAAACATTACATATTTTATTTCTGTGTAATTGTGACAATAATTGGGATTTACGCCTTTCTTTTGTGGCAACCCGGTGACAAAATGAACATTTGCAACACAAGAGTTTACAGGTAAATTTACAGTCTTGCTCTTGTTGGTCAAGTCCCTGCTTCCAGCCATCACCACTGATGGGTTCAAACACTCCTTGCCGGGCACACAAGCAAATCCTTCAGCCCGGTAACATAATTTACACAGTAATTGTCATTTACGTTGTTTAGAACCCTTGGCCGGTTTCTGTGAGAAAGAGGTTTGCCATGACCTTTCTTTCCCTGCTGGCGTTCTCTTATCTGCTTCCAAGCTGGGATAAACGACCTCCGATCCTGTTGATGAGACGGCTTGTCATTGGAAGCATATGGTTGGAAACGACTGGGTTTCCTGTGTGACTGGCTAGACAAACGCCTCTCTTCACGTCTGGCCACTTCCTCTTCAGCCTTATTGAGAAGCTGGTCCAGGAAAAGTGACTGCAAATGAAGGGGAGCAGTATGCAGTGCAGTGAGTGTGTCCTGTTTTACACCTGCGTGTAAATACTCCAAGTAACTGTCTCTACACGCAAGGGTGAAGTTTGCCACACTTATAAAAACACCCTAAGATAAGTCTTGCATTGTCCTTGCCATGGCTTGGGAGATTGACCGGTTCAAAGTCACCAAATACTCCAGTTCGTCCACAGCTTGCAGCATTCTTTCTGAGGACTTGCCCTTGCCTTTATCTGAGTGTAAGTTCTTGAGTTGTGTGAACATCGCATCCTGCACTCTAGTAAGACACCTTGACAATCCTGTAGCCTGGTTGCACATAACAGACTGTTCTCTGGCTGCTCTCTCCCAACGTCTCCTGGCTAAGGGCCCGGGATGGTGGGGCAGTAGGTAGATTACGTCTGGATACCCTACTGAACGCACTATTCAGTTTTGCCGGTTCCGAAGACCAGGAGAACACAGTAGATCTACCAGAGTCTTTCTTATCAAAATGCATGTCGTACCATCTAGACGACCTAGGGGGCTTGACAAACTGGTCCCTGAGACGTCCAGCAGTTTTTGTGTTCCTGGAAGAGTAGCCTTCAGCAACAGTGAGGTTTAACTTCTCCATCTTCCTACACAACCAGTCGTCTATCAGGAACTTAACAGAGACTTTCCCAGTTGGTTGGACTCGGGAACTGGCAAAAGGATTGTCATCTGCAGACACACTGTCAAATTCAGGAATCTGAAGCCAGCCCATAAAAGACCTCATGCCTCCAATAGTCTCCCTGTAACTAGACTCCTCAGAAAGTTCCTGATCAGCTGATTCATCTGTGGTGGTCCCGGATGTTGCCATCAACGGGAGAGCCTGGTTCACTCTGGAGTTCGTCCTCACTGTCTGACCGCTCGTTAATCTCGGTATCTGACCTGTTGGTAATCTCAGCATGCAGGGCAGCACTACCTGTACCGGTTAGCAGACCTTCAGAACCTGCACCGGGAGCCTCAACAGGCTGGATGGCCGTCCCTGCACCGGGAGCCTTAACAGGCTGGGTGGCATTCTGCGGATCACAATACTCGTACCGGGACCCTCAACAGGACTGGTAGCACTCTTACTGGCAGTCACAGGACCTCTGGTACCGGAGGCCTCAACAGACTGGCTAGCAGTCAACACAGCTGGATCACCGGTGGTCTGAACAAGACTGGAACTGGCGCCCCCAACAGTCACACCAGAGGACAAGCCACTGGTGGAGGTTCCAGGATCAAAAAAGGGCTGATCACTGGTAACCACTGAAGGGGGGTTCCTCACAGGTTCCACAGGAACAGCAAACGTCTTGGACAGCAACATGGCCTCCAGCCTGGAAAAACGTTCTGTCCACTTCACGTCTAGGTCCTTCAGTTCATCAGACCTGGGTTTGCTGCTGGATTTCTTCTTACTGCTGGTCTTGGGTGACTCGTCAGTTCTTTTCTTCTTGCCAGCAGGGGTTCCAGACTTGTCAACAGCCTTCTCTCCATCCACCCGTCCCAACACACTAACTTGTGAAGGGTCCACGAGAGTGGGGGTGGGGGAGGCGGAAACCATCTTCTTGTCCCTGTTCTTTCAGTCTCTGTAGTTGGCTTTTGAAAGTTGTTGGATCTGCTCTGGAGTAAAAGCCTTGCAGATAGGACAAGCTTTCTTGAGAACACACGAATCGTCTCCAACCCCTTTGTCTCTACACCTCGCGCACTAGAGGTGGCCATCAAACACAGCCATAACATGGCCACAAGTGCCTCTCTTCTGTCCAGGGGAAGAAGACATAATGATTAGTACTTAAGTAGAATTACATAGAAATTAATAAAAAGTTCACTAAACAGAGGAGTTCGTGTAAAACTTCAAAAGCATCTCTCTGTAGAAAACACGTCTGTACACTCCACGCGCCAAACGAAAAAGATGCTATGACGTCGCTATGTCTAGACAGGAAGGAAGTAGGATGCGCCACCTAGCGATTGCACACTCTGTTACCGGTCATGCTGGTAGTATATACAAGACGTCTTTTTCTGGCGTTTGGCGGGACTAGTCGCACCGACCGGTAAAGCAATTATCCATTGGATAGGATGTATTAACGCAATAAAAATGTTATTTAGCTACTTTTGGGTCAGCTATAACATAGTAAAATTTCAGACATGTAGCTCATTTCCTAGCTGAGTAATAGCTACTTTGAGGTTATCACTGTTGAGTAAATCAGTTGTAACTTGAAAACTTGTTTTACAGTATTTTCTTTAAATATGTTATTGACCTACTTTTCAGTCAGCTATAACATAGTAAAATTGCAGACCTGTAGTTCATTGCATAGCTGAGTAATAGCTACTTTCAGGTTCTCACTGTTGAGTAAATTAGTTGTAACTTGAAAACTATTGTATTTACATTATTTCTTTAAGTATGTTGTTCCCATACTTTTGTGTGAGCTATACCATATCAAAATTGAAGCCCTTTAACTGATTGCATAGCTCAGCTGTTTACTCACTGTTGAGTAAATCGGTTGTAACTCAAAAACTATTGCATTTGCAGTATTTTCTTTAAAATATGTTTTTAAACCTACTTTTTACACCTTAACAATTACCTTGTAACTTTCCTTCTGAATACCATTTCCGGGGCACAACTTTTGTGACCTTTTCTTCTGTCACTTCTACTCTGAAACTCAAAACACACAGTCAGCTGACACAGAACCCGTTCACAGGCACTGATTGCTTGTTAGATAATTATATCCCCAGACGAAAGTCGGGGATATATTGGATTCAGGTCCGTCGCGCCGCCGCCGCCGCCGCCGCCGTAGAAATTTCCTTGTGGACACGATAACTCAAAAACAAATTAATTTTTTTTTTTCAAACTTGGTACACATGTTAAGGGTGCCCAAAGGAAGATCTCTATTTTAAGGTGACCTTAAACTCCCAGTAAAAAAGAACTTATGGCCACCTTAAGGTCAGAAATTGGACTTTTGGCCACTTAGAGCCCTGTAGATCACAAACTATGATGCTCAGCTGGCTAAAATTTTACCTGACAACACATTAATATGTTCTTAGTACATGTGCCGAAAATCACGACTTTAAGTTGAGGAGAAAATTGTCTTTGAGGCCCATAAATACCCCCACTTAGGGATTTTTTGCTATACTTTTCACATATTTTGCCCTATAATTTGGAAGTGGTAATTCTGATGAGTCTCAAACTGTGCTAGGTATAACTTTGATATGTAATCCTTGTCTGTAGAAAATTTTAGGGCTGTAGGTTTACCCAAAGGGGTTGACTTAAGGTCTCAAAAGTGCCCACAGAGACCCAATTTATGCACTTTTTGCCACTTTCAAGCACTGTAGCTTTCAAACTATGTCTCTCATCTAAGTTAAATATCATCTGGGAATATATCTATGTGTTTTCTTATATGTGCCCCAACATTTAGGCCTTTAATAGACAGTTAACCTGTGTATCAGGACCATAAACACCCACCCGAGTGACCCTTATAAGACATTTTTCACATCTTTTTCCCTGTAACTTGGAAATGGTAAGTCTGAGAAGTTTCAAACTGTATTAGATATATATTCTGTGTGTAATCTTAGTATGTAACAGATTTTAAGTCTAAAGCTTTAATTTTGAAGGTCAAATTGAGGTCTCTAAAAGGCTCCCAAAGACCCAATATTTGGACTTTTTGCTACTTTTAAGCCCTGTGACTGTCAAACTATGTGACTGATAGAGCTCAAATCCTATCTGGGAAGATATTAGTATGTTATTTATATATGTGCCAAAAATTAAGGCTTTAAGAAGACATTTAACCTGTGTATGAGGACCATAAATCCCCACCCGAGTGACCATTTTTAGACATTTTTCACATATTTTGCCCTGTAACTTGGAAATGGTAAGTCTAAGAAGTTTCAAACTGTATTAGATGCATATTCTATGTGTAATCTTAGTATGTGACAAATTTTAAGTCTGCAGCTTTAATTTGAAGGCCACATTTAGGTCTCTAGAAGGCCCCATAAAGACCCAGTATTTGGACTTTTTGCCAATTTTAAGGCCTGTGACTGTTAAACTATGTGACTGATAGAGCTGAAATCTCATCTGGGAATACATTATTATGTTCTTTTTACATGTGCCAAAAATCAAGGCTTCAAGTAGACATTTAACCTGTGTATGAGGACCTTGAACACCCACCTGAGTGACCCTTTTAAGACATTTTTCACATATTTTGCTCTGTAACTTGGAAATGGTAAGTCTGAGAAGTTTCAAACTTTATTAGATACATATTCTATGTGTAATCTTAGTATGTAACAAATTTTAAGTCTGAAGCTTTAATTTGAAAGCCACATCGAGATCTCTAAAAGGCCCACAGAGACCCAATATTTGGACTTTTTGCCACCTTTAAGCCTTGTGACTGTTAAACTATGTGATTGATGGAGCTGAAATCCCATCTGGGAATGCATTATTATGTCCTTTTTACATATGGCGAAAATCAAGGTTTTTAGTAGACATTTAACCTGTGTATGAGGGCCATAGACACTCGCCCAAGTGCCTTTTTGGACATTTTTTCCGTATTTTGCCCTGTTATTTGGAAATGCTTAGTGTGACAAGTCTTAAACTGTATTATATATAATTTTTGTTTGTTATGTATGTCCCCCAAAAAGTTTCAGATCTGTAGTTTAATTGCTAAGGTCTCTTTAACAATTGTAAAATGCCCACAGAAACCCAATGTATGGACATTATGCCACTTTAAAGCCCAGTAACTGTCAAACTATGTGGGTTATAGAGCTGAAATCTTTGAATTTTTAAAAGGAAATGCCTGTCTATTTAAATTTTGAATATTAATAATGTTATGGCTATCTTAGTCTTTTAAGAACTTATTTTTGTGTGTTATACCTCTGCTTGCTAAGTTTTTAACTTTTTAAAATGAAACTGGTTAAACGCCGGTTAAACATATTCAAGTAGACAAAATGGACACTTTAAGTGAGCTTTAAGTCCCAATATTAATGAAATTATATCCGTATGTAGTAAAACTAGGGGATTTTTAACCCTCAACTAGCCCAATTTTATTCAACTTGCCTCAGTTAATTTTGACACAGCTCCTACAGTTATGAACTCATTTCAGTTGATAATCACATACTTAAAATTCTCAATTCTTTTTGTATTTGAGTACCCCTTTTATATAGATTGTTTGTTTACCATTTATGCTGTAGCACTCCATCTCTTTGAGAGAACATGTAAACTGTGTAAAAAAGATGTAGAAGATGAGATACATTTTGTTTGTGTTTGTCCAGCTTTAGAGCTGATTCGTATGAAATATTTCAAAATTTTAAATATAGATAAATCTGAATTATTAATAGATCAATTATCAAGGGTATTAACTCATATGAATGTCAATATGGTTATTAATTTTATTTTTGATTTGTGGCAAGAAAGAAAAAGTAAATTATATTGGTAATTTTTATGTATTGAATTGCTGTCTTTATTTACTGTATCTTACCTCAAAATATGTTTGCTCTGTTTGTTATTAACTCTCTATTTAAAGTGACTTATAAGCCCATATAGGGCTGGGTATTACTTCAATAGTTTTTGTATAATCCTTGTCAACATAATACATGTCACTATAATAAACTAATAAACTAAACTAAGTCCCAACCCACATCCCCCACCCGGATTCCCCCCACCCACCTCTGGGACCTCCAGCTATATTGAGTGACACTAAATAAACAAAGGTATTTAATGATATCAGATGAGAAACAAAGACCTCAATGGGGTTGCAGATCTTGTGTAATAGTGAGAGAGGTGTGGAGAAGGGGAGAGGGGTGGGGGTGGGAGGTGGTGGCCTTCATTACATATAACACAAAGGGGAGTCAGAACAGAGATTGTGTCACATATTTAGGTTGCATATATATGGACCACATATATAGGTATAGAGGAAATGAATAACTGAAAACAATTTGCAAATTCTAAAAATGATATAATAAAATAATAATATAAATAATTTTTTTTTAAATAATATTTTATTTGTGAACAAATATAGAAACAGATATGCGCTTTTGGGATTATGAATTTTAGAATGGACATTGAATCATCAATCATTTAAATACTTTGAAGGAAGATTGAAAAGTATGATGAGTTGAGTTAAAAATACGGAGTGGCTGCTGATCCGTGTTTCGCGGTTCAATAGTTTAATGGTCTGTTGGTCCGTGTAGTTTATAAACACTTACAGTTCCGTGAATTATGAGAAATAAAGGCAGGAAAATGCTAAACACAACCACTGTGATAAGTTTGACACACAAGAAGATTTGAAATATTACATGACTGTAAACTCACAACACTGTCACTTTCACTTCAGCTGATAATTGCAATTACCAGCCGGTTAAATCAATGGAAGGGATATTGCACTGAAGATGATGGCATGTCATTTTTAAAAGTGTTAATAATTCCACTCATCAGTCTAAGGAAAAACTTCAGTTGGAAATTTTAAGCCTATCTGAATGTATCTGACTGCCTGCTGTTAAAAACCATAAATCTGTCAGTCCTTGTGTTCACGTTTATTTTGAAAGTAGACTTATGTGTACTTTGTAGTGTCTGAAAGTTGGCAGATAATATAAGTCCCAGTTTCACCTATGCATGTAATGTGAAGTATATGTTACTTCTGTGTCCCAGCCTTGTCCCAGGTGTTAATGTATAGTATAGACACAACTGGTTAATTGCATTATAATTATTTTTCATAATGTTCTCATATATTTATGTAGCTTAGCTAGCTGATGAGTCTCCCAGACAGGAAAGGCCTCTGATACAATTTACATTATGGCAAAAATATTTCGTGTTTGCATTCTGGTTTAGACAGCCTAGAAGGCAGGGCTAGCCTACATGTGTTTTTAAAGTAAATATTGTGGTCATATTCCCCGGTTGTAAATAAAAGTCAGTTGTACAGAGTGCTATTTTTCGTAAGATATACAGGGAGTGCTTTTGTGTTTCAGTGTATATCATCAATTAAAATAGTTACAGTTATTGCTGTTTCTGTCACTATTTACTCAAAATCACGGATATATTAGCACTATTCAACCGTGAAAACACTACACTGATCGATAGACTGGTAAGCTATTGAACCGTGACACACGGATCCATAGCCACAGCGTTAAAAATAATATTTTATTTGTCAACAAATATAGAAACAGATATGCTCTTTGGGATTATTATTTTAGAATGGACATTCAATCATCAATCATTTAAATACTTTGAAAATAGGTTTAGAGTTATCATTGCAGGAAGATTGAAAATATAATTTGAGTTATGTATTCGGCGTCTGGGGATACACCATCTTCCTTGGAAGATATAAACAGAGTAGATTGATGTGCTGAAGTTCATATAATAATGGGTAATTATGTTTTTAAAAATTCCCGATCAAAACCTGTGGCGTGAGTGATGACCTGTCTGGGGATATGTTGGCGCCGAGTTGGCCCAATCTAGTTTTTAATGCATTAAAATTCATGAAATCATGTACTAAATCACTATTTTCTCATTGACTATTGCAGGGATTTCTTTTTTATGTTGCATATATGTACTAGGCCACAAGTAGATTCCCTTGTGTGAGTATCAGGCCAGGATCTCTCTTAAATATTTTTTATGAACTTTTAAAATAATTTTTAATGTGTTAAATTTATGAAATCATGCACTAAATCACTTATAACTTGAAAAGTATTGTATTTAGAGCATTTTATTCCGCTACTTTTTCTATAGCTACAACATGATAAGTATACTGGGAATCAATCTCTATAGCTAAGTGAGTAATAGCTAGTTTATGACTTTTCAGTACCTTCCATTATGAGATAAATCACTTGTAACTTGAAAACTATTGCAGTTAGAGAATTTTGTATAAATTTGCAAATTTAATAAGTAAATTAAATTTTTATAAGTTAATACCCTATCCAATGGACAATTGCTTTACCGGTCGGCGCGACCAGTCACGCCAAATGCCAGAAAAAGACGTCCTGTATATACTATCAGCAGGACCAGTCACAGAGTGTGCATTCGCTAGGTGGTGCATCGTACTTTCTTCCGGTCTAGACATCATGACATCGTAGCATCTTTTTTGTGTCTAGTCCTATTAAGACCCCTAGTAAGCTGATAGCGGGGGCGGATGGGTGGGCCTTGCCTGTCCATTGGATAGGGTGTTAACTTATAAAAATTTTATTTACTTATTAAATTTTATTGCGTTAATACATCCTATCCAATGGACAATTGCTGAATAACTACCACTTGGTCGGCGGGTAAGTTACTAGGGACTCAAATGAACTCATAAACAGAACAAAAACTGAGAAGGCCCTGTTTGACCTAGGGTCAGAGAACTCTGTAAGGTCAAGGTTGGCTAACACTAACCGCTTTCCCGGAGGTCTACCAACGTTCCCCCCCCCTTTTCTCAGACCTACTCTGAGAATAGGAAGAGAGGATTGAGTTCAGTCCCACAAGAAATACACTTCCCAAAGAAAGCAAGTCACAGTTTTGGGGGGGGGTTTTTTAACTTGAAAACTGCTGCAGAGTAAATCAGTTTTAACTCGCAAACTATTGCATTTAGAGAATTTTGTTTGAATATGTTATTCACTAACTTTTGGGTCAGCTAGAACATAGTGAAATTGTAGACTGTACCTCGCAGCATAGCTGAGCATTAGCTACTTTGAGGTTATCACTGTAAATAAATCAATTGTAACTAGAAAACTATTGCATTTAGAGTATTTTGTTTAAATATATTATTCACCGATTTTTGTGTCAGCTATAACATAGTAAAACTGCAGACCTGTAGCTTATTACATAGCTGAGCAGTAGCTATTTTCAGGTTTTCACTATTGAGTAAATCAGTTATAACTTGAAAACTATTGCATTTAGAGAATTTTCTTGAAATGTGTTATTTACTTTTGGGTCAACTATAACATGGTAAAGTTGCAGACCTGTAGCTCGTAGCATAGCTGAGCAATAGCTACTTTGAGGTTCTCGCTGTTGAGTAAATCACTTGTAACTTGAAAACTATTGCATTTACAATGTTTTGTTTAAATATGTTACTCACATACTTTAAAACACCTATAACATAGTGGAATTACAGACATGTAGCTAATTGCAAAGCTAAACAATAGCTACTTCCAGGTTCTCACCATTGAGTAAATGAGTTGTAACTGGAAAACTATTGCATCTACAGTATTTTGTTTCAATGTTATTCATCTACTTTTCAGTCAGTTATAATGCAATTATATACCTGTAGCTCACAGCATAGCTGAGCAATGGCTACTTTCAGGTTATCACAGTCGGGTGAACGAGTTGTAACTTTTTTTAAATGTGTTGTTCACCTATTTTTGAGTCAGCTATTACATAGTAAAGTTGCAGACCTGCAGCTCATTGCATACATAGCAGTAGCTACTTTCAGGTTTTCAGTGTTGAGTAAATCAATTGTAACTTGAAAACTATTGCACTTAGAGAATTTCTTTTTCATATGTTATTCAGCTAATTTTTGACCAGTTATAACATAGTAAAGTTTCAGATTTAGCTCATTGCATGAATAGCTACTTTGAGGTTCTCACTGTGGAGTAAATCAGTTGTATCTTGAAACCAAACCGAGTACAAAGTACTAACTGAGCTAAAGCAAACTTCTCCTCTGAAACTTAAAACACGCAGTCAGCTGACACAGAGCCCGTTCACAGGCACCGATTGCTTGGTCATTCATTGCAATGTTAATTTTTTTGAAGATCAGTTTGCATTCTACAAATCATGATTTTTTTTCCCAGTGCATCGGGACGCTTGTTTGTGTATGGGAGACCTTCAGGCTCTGCCGGCTCCGCATTTTGTTTTCCTTATAACTCTGTAACCGTTAGGCGGATTCTTTTCAAATTTGGCAGGTTAATAGGCAGTAGCCTTGGGGAATTTTTTTGAATATGCTGCAGTGACATTTCAACCAATCAGAGAGGTCACATGACCAAAAATGTTTTTTTTCGATGGGGAAGCTTGTCCGGATGATAATTTGAAAGGAATTTTATCAATTCACCTGAAACTTGGCAAATACATTCATTCTATTAAAATGTGGAAATCATTAGATTTTGGCATTGATTGGTCAAGAAATGGCCGAGTAATTAATGATTAATTAATCATTACGAATTTTCCAAATAAGGAAAACACAAAAATGCTTATATCTCGAAAACCGTGCTAGATAGAGCGATTTCGACGAAATTTTTGACCCACAGGGTATCTCTGCGCAGTAGATTTCCCAATTTTCAAAAAAATTTTGTCTCGCCCAAAATGGCGGCCATTTTGAATTTTCGAAATTTTCGCAAAAATGGCAAAACACAAAAATGCTTATATCTCAAAAACCGTGCTAGATAGAGCAATTTCGACGAAATTTTTGACGCGCAGGATATCTCTGCGGAGTAGTTTTTCAATTTTCAAAAAAATTTTGTCTCGCCAAAAATGGCGGCCATTTTGAATTTTCGAAATTTTCGCAAAAATTGCAAAACACAAAAATGCTTATATCTCGAAAACCGTGCTAGATAGAGCGATTTCAACGAAATTTTTGACCCACAGGGTATCTCTGCAGAGTAGCCATGCCAATTTTCAAAAAAATTTTATCTTGCCAAAAATGGCGGCCATTTTGAATTTTCGAATTTTTGCGCAAAAATTGCAAAACACAAAAATGCTAATATTTCGAAAACCGTGCTACATAGACCGATTTCGACGAAATTTTTGATCTTCAGGGTATCTCTGCAGAGCAGCTATCCCAAAGAGCTTTCACTTGGTGAAGTTTCAGACCCATAGCTAATTGCTCACCTACTCAAAATGAGTAAATGCGAATTACCTCTAAAAGTATTGCAGATAGCCAATTTTTCTCAAATAACTCATTCACCTACTTTTGGAAGAGCTTTCACTTGGTGAAGTTTCAGACCCGTAGCTTATTACTCACCTACTCAAAATGAGTAAATGCTAATTATCTCAAAAACTATTGCGGATACCCAATTTTTATCAAATAACTCATTCATGTACTTTTGGGAGAGCTTTTACTTGGTGAAGTTTCAGACCCATAGCTAATTACTCACCTACTCAAAATGAGTAAATGCGAATTATCTCTAAAAGTATTGCAGATAGCCAATTTTTCTCAAATAACTCATTCACCTACTTTTGGGAGAGCTTTCACTCTGTGAAGTGTCAGACCCATAGCTAATTACTCACCTACTCAAAATGAGTAAATGCGAATTATCTCTAAAAGTAATGCAGATAGCCAATTTTTCTCAAATAAATCATTCACCTACTTTTGGGAGAGCTTTCACTTGGTGAAGTTTCAGACCCATAGCTAATTACTCACCTACTCAAAATGAGTAAATGCGAATTATCTCTAAAAGTATTGCAGATAGCCAATTTTTCTCAAATAACTCATTCACCTACTTTTGGAAGAGCTTTCAGTCTGTGAAGTTTCAGACCCATAGCTAATTATATCCCCAGACGAAAGTCTGGGATATATTGGATTCAGGTCTGTCGTGCCGCCGCCGCCGTAGAAATTTCCTTGTGGACGCGATAACTCAAAAACAAATTAATATTTTTTTTCAAACTTGGTACACATGTTAAGGGTGCCCAAAGGAAGATCCCTATTTTAAGGTGACCTTAAACTCCCAGTAAAAAAGAACTTATGGCCACCTTAAGGGCAGAAATTGGACTTTTGGCCACTTAGAGCCCTGTAGGTCACAAACTATGATGCTCAGCTGGCTGAAATTTTACCTGACAACACATTAATATGTTCTTAGTACATGTGCCGAAAATCACGACTTTAAGTTGAGGAGAAAATTGTGTTTGAGGCCCATAAATACCCCCACTGAGGGATTTTGTGCTATACTTTTCACATATTTTGCCCTATAATTTGGAAGTGGTAATTCTGATGAGTCTCAAACTGCGCTAGGTATAACTTTGATATGTAATCCTTGTCTGTAGAAAATTTTAGGGCTGTAGGTTTACCCAAAGGGGTCGACTTAAGGTCTCAAAAGTGACCACAGAGACCCAATTTATGCACTTTTTGCCACTTTCAAGCACTGTAGCTTTCAAACTATGTCTCTCATCTAAGTTAAATATCATCTGGGAATATATCTATGTGTTTTCTTATATGTGCCCCAACATTTAGGCCTTTAATAGACAGTTAACCTGTGTATCAGGACCATAAACACCCACCCGAGTGACCCTTATAAGACATTTTTCACATCTTTTTCCCTGTAACTTGGAAATGGTAAGTCTGAGAAGTTTCAAACTGTATTAGATATATATTCTGTGTGTAATCTTAGTATGTAACAGATTTTAAGTCTGAAGCTTTAATTTTGAAGGTCAAATTGAGGTCTCTAAAAGGCTCCCAAAGACCCAATATTTGGACTTTTTGCTACTTTTAAGCCCTGTGACTGTCAAACTATGTGACTGATAGAGCTCAAATCCTATCTGGGAAGATATTAGTATGTTATTTATATATGTGCCAAAAATTAAGGCTTTAAGAAGACATTTAACCTGTGTATGAGGACCATAAATCCCCACCCGAGTGACCATTTTTAGACATTTTTCACATATTTTGCCCTGTAACTTGGAAATGGTAAGTCTAAGAAGTTTCAAACTGTATTAGATGCATATTCTATGTGTAATCTTAGTATGTGACAAATTTTAAGTCTGAAGCTTTAATTTGAAGGCCACATTTAGGTCTCTAGAAGGCCCCATAAAGACCCAGTATTTGGACTTTTTGCCAATTTTAAGGCCTGTGACTGTTAAACTATGTGACTGATAGAGCTGAAATCTCATCTGGGAATACATTATTATGTTCTTTTTACATGTGCCAAAAATCAAGGCTTCAAATAGACATTTAACCTGTGTATGAGGACCTTAAACACCCACCTGAGTGACCCTTTTAAGACATTTTTCACATATTTTGCTCTGTAACTTGGAAATGGTAAGTCTGACAAGTTTCAAACTTTATTAGATACATATTCTATGTGTAATCTTAGTATGTAACAAATTTTACGTCTGAAGCTTTAATTTGAAAGCCACACCGAGATCTCTAAAAGACCCACAGAGACCCAATATTTGGACTTTTTACCACCTTTAAGCCCTGTGACTGTTAAACTATGTGATTGATGGAGCTGAAATCCCATCTGGGAATGCATTATTATGTCCTTTTTACATATGCCGAAAATCAAGGTTTTTAGTAGACATTTAACCTGTGTATGAGGGCCATAGACACTCGCCCAAGTGCCTTTTTGGACATTTTTTCCGTATTTTGCCCTGTTATTTGGAAATGCTTAGTGTGACAAGTCTTAAACTGTATTATATATAATTTTTGTTTGTTATGTATGTCCCCCAAAAAGTTTCAGATCTGTAGTTTAATTGCTAAGGTCTCTTTAACAATTGTAAAATGCCCACAGAAACCCAATTTATGGACATTATGCCACTTTAAAGCCCAGTAACTGTCAAACTATGTGGGTTATAGAGCTGAAATCTTTGAATTTTTTAAAAGGAAATGCCTGTCTATTTAAATTTTGAATATTAATAATGTTATGGCTATCTTAGTCTTTTAAGAACTTATTTTTGTGTGTTATACCTCTGCTTGCTGAGTTTTTAACTTTTTAAAATGAAACTGGTTAAACATATTCAAGTAGACAAAATGGACACTTTAAGTGAGCTTTAAGTCCCAATATTAATGAAATTATATCCTTATGTAGTAAAACTAGGGGATTTTTAACCCTCAACTAGCCCAGTTTTATTCAACTTGCCTCAGTTAATTTTGACACAGCTCCTACAGTTATGAACTCATTTCAGTTGATAATCACATACTTAAAATTCTCAATTCTTTTTGTATTTGAGTACCCCTTTTATATAGATTGTTTGTTTACCATTTATGCTGTAGCACTCCATCTCTTTGTAGTCCCAACCCACATCCCCCACCCGGATTCCCCCCACCCACCTCTGGGACCTCCAGCTATATTGAGTGACACTAAATAAACAAAGGTATTTAATGATATCAGATGAGAAACAAAGAACTCAATGGGGTTGCAGATCTTGTGTAATAGTGAGAGAGGTGTGGAGAAGGGGAGAGGGGTGGGGGTGGGAGGTGGTGAGCTTCATTACATATAACACAAAGGGGAGTCAGAACTGAGATTGTGTCACATATTTAGGTTGCATATATATGGACCACATATATAGGTATAGAGGAAATGAATAACTGAAAACAATTTGCAAATTCTAAAATTAATATAATAAAATAATAATATAAATAATTTTTTTTTAAATAATATTTTAGTTGTGAACAAATATAGAAACAGATATGCGCTTTTGGGATTATGAATTTTAGAATGGACATTGAATCATCAATCATTTAAATACTTTGAAGGAAGATTGAAAAGTATGATGAGTTGAGTTAAAAATAATATTTTATTTGTCAACAAATATAGAAACAGATATGCTCTTTTGGGATTATTATTTTAGAATGGACATTCAATCATCAATCATTTAAATACTTTGAAAATAGGTTTAGAGTTATCATTGCAGGAAGATTGAAAATATAATTTGAGTTATGTATTCGGCGTCTGGGGATACACCATCTTCCTTGGGAAGATATGAACAGAGTAGATTGATGTGCTGAAGTTCATATAATAATGGGTAATTATGTTTTAAAAAATTCCCGATCAAAACCTGTGGCGTGAGTGATGACCTGTCTGGGGATATGTTGGCACCGAGTTGGCCCAATCTAGTTACTCACCTACTCAAAATGAGTAAATGCGAATTATCTCTAAAAGTATTGCAGAGAGCCAATTTTTCTCAAATAACTCATTCACCTACTTTTGGGAGAGCTTTCACTCTGTGAAGTTTCAGACCCATAGCTAATTACTCACCTACTCAGAATGAGTAAATGCGAATTATCTCTAAAAGTATTGCAGATAGCCAATTTTTCTCAAATAAATCATTCACCTACTTTTGGGAGAGCTTTCACTTGGTGAAGTTTCAGACCCATAGCTAATTACTCACCTACTCAAAATGAGTAAATGCGAATTATCTCTAAAAGTATTGCAGACAGCCAATTTTTCTCAAATAACTCATTCACCTACTTTTGGGAGAGCTTTCACTCTGTGAAGTTTCAGACCCATAGCTAATTACTCACCTACTCAAAATGAGTAAATGCGAATTATCTCTAAAAGTATTGCAGACAGCCAATTTTTATCAAATAACTCATTCACCTACTTTTGGGAGAGCTTTCACTCTGTGAAGTTTCAGACCCATAGCTAATTACTCACCTACTCAAAATGAGTAAATGCGAATTATCTCTAAAAGTATTGCAGACAGCCAATTTTTCTCAAATAACTCATTCACCTACTTTTGGGAGAGCTTTCACTCTGTGAAGTTTCAGACCCATCGCTATTTATTCACCTACTCAAAAATGAGTAAATGCTAATTATCTGTAAAAGTATTGCGGATACCCAATTTTTATCAAATACTCATTCATCTACTTGTGGGAGAGCTTTCACATGAAGTTTCAGACCCATAGCTAATTACTCATGTACTCAAAATGAGTAAATGCGAATTATCTCTTAATAGTATTGCAGATAGCCAATTTTTCTCAAATAACTCATTCACCTACTTTTGGAAGAGCTTTCACACACGAAAATGAAAAATTGTGAATATCTCGGAAAAGCTATTTCTTCTGCTTTAATGCTCGGCGGGAGATACACACCACGGCAGTGGTCTTGACAAATATTTTTGTCTCCCCAAAAATGGTGGCCATTTTGAATTTTCAAAGTTTTTGCAAAACACAAAAATGCTTATATCTCGAAAACCATGCTATATGGAGCGAACTCAACAAAATTTTTGACCTGCTGGGTATCTCTGCAGAGTAGCCATGCCAATTTTCAAAATATTTTTGTCTCGCCAAATATAGCGGACATTTTTAATTTTTTGCAAAACACAATAATGCTTATATCTTGAAAACTGTGCTAGATAGAGCAGACTGCGCTGACTTTGGTTGCCACAACAGTATAAGGCTAGAAACGAAGCATTTTCTTAATACTTTAGCACTCACCTTTATATCCTTTTCGGGACGCTTTGTTTTTGCTATGCAAAAACATTATCTTTTTTTTTTTTACGAGCGATCCTCTAGTTTACAATTTTCCTTCATCTGAATTTGTGTTTCATTTGAATTATTGTTGTATACTTTAAACAGGCTGAATTGATTAGAAGAGACTATACTGCCAATGGAGGTTGGGAGACCTTTCTTTCTTATGAAGATCCAGAACAAGACATTTTAATTGGTCTGCTGAGGTTGCGCAAGTGTTCAGAAGATACATACAGACCAGAGTTGAAAGGTGGATGTTCCATTGTAAGAGAACTACACGTCTATGGCACTGCAGTCCCAGTTCATGCAAGAGATCCCACCAAGTTTCAACATCAGGTTTGTTCAACCTTATTTCAATGCTGTGTAGTTGTTATAGGTTTAATATGCAGGTTCTTTGTGCAAGGGTAATGTCCCCCATACACTTCGGGTGGTATCAGTAATACCCAGGTTTGTAGACATCCAAAATTTTGGTTAACTGTTGGTGAAAACTCTCCAAACACATGCACATCAATAGGTGGAACCTTTCAACTTTGCATGGGTAGCCACGGAAAATATTGAAGGTCAGTGGAGCAAGGGTACATTATACAAAATGCCAATAAACGGGCAATACCTGTTGTAATGTGATTGGGCATAAGCAAAGAAAGTACCTTCAAATCTATTTGCTGGAATGTTATCCAAAATACCCTAAAATGAATATGTACAAAGAATGCTTTGAACAGGTCAGATAAAACAAATACTAAGCCTTTCCTTGTTAAATATGGGTTTTTATTGCATAAAAACGTACTTACATAATCCCAACAAATGCTTACGTGACCTACCGTTCGGTCAAGGACACAGACAATGTGTCTCGCCATTTTTTTCTACTGAAAGTACACACGTAAACCCCAGCGGGCACCTGCTGGAGGTTATATATTCTTTGTAAGTTGCCATTCTTTTTTTGACCGCCGTCAAGTGCACACGCGTTCTTTTTGGCGCTTCAAAGTATATTTACAATAGGCGCAGTTTATTCTTCTGTTATGCTACCTTGGAATATTCACCAAGCTTGCATTAAAGGCAGAGATGATGAGCAAGGAAAGGATTAATGTTCTGGTAAGAATTTTTCACAAGAGAATTCCTCTCTTCAGGAATTTATTAACACCATGAGCAGTGAGGTGCCGTTTCTGATTTCCCAGTTTGAGGAGTTGAAGCCAAGTTCAAACCTCCCTTCTTTCTCAGAGATTCTTCTTCAGGAGCAGGGTATGTGTGCCCCTGTCTCTCAGACAAGACCTGAGTCATCAGAAGGTGAACTTTTTGGATGATTCAAACTTTCCTTCCAGGAAACACTGTAGGTCTCCCTCTTTTCTCAGAGATTCATCTTTTCACAGGAGCAGGGTATGTGTGCCCCTGTCTCTCAGACAAGACCTGAGTCATCAGAAGGTGAACTTTTTGGATGATTCAAACTTTCCTTCCAGGAAACACTGTAGGTCTCCCTCTTTTCTCAGAGATTCATCTTTTCACAGGAGCAGGGTATGTGTGCCCCTGTCTCTCAGACAAGACCTGAGTCATCAGAAGGTGAACTTTTTGGATGATTCAAACTTTCCTTCCAGGAAACACTGTAGGTCTCCCTCTTTTCTCAGACATTCATCTTTTCACAGGAGCAGGGTATGTGTGCCCCTGTCTCTCAGACAAGACCTGATTTATCAGAAGGTGAACTTTTAGATGATTCAAACTTACCTTCCAGGAAACACCATCGCTTTAGGTCTCCTCAGGGTGAGGCAGACTCATATCAGTTACAATTGCACCCTTCCCATGGGAGATGTGGAATGCCATTAGAGGGCTGCTGTATCTAGAAGTTCCACAAGTTGAGTGTCTTGTGGCTCCTGGTTGTGGTTCTTAGGAACCAGAATTTAGCTTTATCTCCTGTTTAGCACATGGTTTCACAGATTTAGGAAGCTTCAGGAACAACATTGTAGGACAAATCTGGTTCATAATCCTTGTTCTCATGGTCAGTTTCTTGCCTTTGAGAGGCCAGATATGATCTTACAAACTTCTCCCAAGAGACTCCTTTGAAGTCTCCTCTTCTATCTCTGTCTCATCAAAAAGCACATTATACAGGAGTCGGTCTGTAGAGAGAATGTGCCGATTTTAGGCCATGTTAGGTGGTTTAAGATGCCCATTGAGGAGTTGAATATCAGGATTCAGGAACTAGCAAATAAATTGGGGCTTCAGGAGATCTGAAAACTATGCAGTTGTCAGCAGATCTCATTGACAAATGACAAGTGCTCACAACTCCAGACATCTGTTACTTGATCTCTGGAGATGGCTTTGTACACTGACTTAAGTAAAATATGCCCTTGCTGGCAACATGTTCATAGCCAGGGACAGCTTGCTGAAGTTTATAGTTCGAACCTGAGATAATGCCAGGAATTATGATTCCGGGAGGTCATCTCACTCAAAAACTGCTCACGAAGGTATCAAGTCTTTTCGTGACAAACGAACACAGCCAAATACCTTCTGCGCGCGAACACCTGCTGCGTGCGCATCACAAAATGGCAGCGAAGAAAGAGGAAATGAATGGACAAGATTACGGGATTTTTGCCAGGTATAGTCAAAATACCGACCTCAGTCCAAATTAGTAGGTTTACTACAACATGGTTATCGTCTGGATTTCATTATTCTTCCCAGTTCTCGAAAATTCCGCTCATTTTGAGGGAATTTTCACAACAAAAACAAACATGGCGCCCTCCGCTAAGCAGTTCAGGCCATGCTTATAAAAAGGTGATAACTGGCATTTTACAGCAGACTATTTCTGGTACCCAAACCCATGAAACGGTGGCGACCAGTAATAGATTGAAGTATGTTAAACAACCTTTTACATGTACCAACTTTCAAAGTGGAAACAGCCGAATCTATCAGGAAGTCGATTCAACAGGGGGAGTGGGTCACCTCGATAGACCTCACAGCCTCTTATTTTCATGTTCCAATTCACCCACAATCTCAAAAATATCTGAGATTTCAAACAAAAAGAGGGGTTTTTCCAATTTCAGGCTCTCCCTTTTGGTGTCGCAACAGCTCCCTAGAGTTTACTTGCATAACTCATAACTCAAGCCAGGAACCTCAGAATCCATCAATATCTGGACGACTGGCTTCTTCGGTCACCAACAAAGGATCAATGTCTCAAAGTTTAGGAAAATTTAGTGAAATTGGTCCAAGAACTACGCTGGTTCATCAATTTCCAAAAAGCGGAGTTGGTTCCCACACAAAATCTAGATTTTCTGGGTTATCACTTCGATCTTCAGAAGGGTCTGCTTTTTCCAACCCAAAAGAAACTCGATCGGTTAAAAGTTCAGACTGTTTCCATCAGAAAGTCATTAGTCTTGACTCCAAGAAAGCTCATGTCACTCATAGGGACATTAGCTAAATTAGCTAACTTTAAAAAAAAAAAAAAAAAAAAACAGTACCTCTGGGAAGGTTACACATGAGACCTTTTCAGTAGTACCTAAGGTCACACTGGAAGTTTCCCCAGTCACTGGACAAAAGGATCCCAGTAACAGGGAATTTTCTGAATTATCTCAAATGGTGGGAGGATCTACAAAATCTTATGGCAGGTGCTCCTATCCATCCTCATGTTCACAACACTTTGGTGTTTACAGATGTCTCCCAAAAAGGCTGGGGAGCTCACTTGAACGAAATAGTCCTAAGTGGCCTCTGGTCAAACAAGGAGGCTCAGCTTCACATCAACATATTGCAGCTAAAAGCTGTTCTTCTGGCCCTAAAGGGGTTACAGGAGCACTTTCAAGGTCAAAGCGTGCTCATCTGTTCAGACAACAGTACAGTAGTATCTTATCTGAACAAAGAAGGAGGCACCCATTCCATAGAAATGTGTGCTCTTATCTGGAGAATTCTGGCATTCACAAATTCCAGAAGGATCCAGATAAGAGCAAGACATGTACCTGGATCCCTAAAATGTGATAGCAGACTCCCTATCAAGAAGGGACAAAGTCATACAAACAGAGTGGTCCCTTCACCAACAGATATTCAACCAAATTTGCAAAGTTTGGCACACACCATTGGTAGACCTGTTTGCAACTCATCTAAATTACAAACTTCCAATTTATGTATCTCCTGTTCCAGACAAAAAGGCTTGGAAAATAGATGCATTGAATATCTGTTGGGAAGGCCTAGACGGCTATGTCTTCTGTCCAGTAGCCATCCTGCCACAAGTAATTAAAAAAAAATAATAATAATAATAATAATAACATACCCATGCAGGATGATAGTACTGGCCCCAGGGTGGCCAGGGATGCCATGGTTTTGGGATCTGGTGGATCTCTCGACCAGGGTACCCCTACAGCTCCCTCACTGGAAGACACTTCTGAAGCAGCCACATTCCAACAGGTTCCACAACAACGTGGAGTACCTGAATCTACATGTGTGGCTTCTGGATTCCAGGAATCCAATTCTGGAAGATTCTCATCTCAGGTGGCAGAAAGAATTAAGACACCTCAGAGGGAATCCTCAAGAAAAGTCTACCAATCAAGGTGGGCCATTTATGGGCAATGGTGCTCACAGAATAAGGTGGACATCACCTCAACAACTGTTCCCCAGGTAGCAGAATTTTTAAACTACCTGTTCACAGTCAAAAACCTCAAACCAGCTACAATTACTGGTTATAGAACAGCAATAGGTGATGCTTTGGGTTCTCAGGGTGAACTCATATCAAAAAGTCTAGAACTAAATAGACTTATTGCCAGCTTCACCAGGGATAGACCTAAACCAAATAGGTCCATACCTACATGGGACCTCTCATTGGTCCTCTTAGGTTTGACAAAACCTCCCTTTGAGCCTTTGTCAGAGGCTCCTTTGAAGTGGCTAACCTACAAGACAGTTTTCCTGCTGGCTTTAGCCTCAGGTAAAAGAAGGAGTGAGATACATGCTTGGACTCACTCTTCTGTCTCTTCAAGGAGAAATTGGTCAGAGGTCACTGTTTCTCCTTCTCCAGCATTCCTGGCCAAAAACCAGTTGGCTTCGGATGGCCCTGATTCCATTAAACCAGTAGTTATACCAGCTCTTACTACCACGTTGGACAGTTCACTGGTGGAGGACAAGTCACTTTGTCCAGTTAGGGCCCTCAAAGTCTACTTAGACAAGACCAAATCCATGAGAAAGGGCAAGGCCCTTCTCTTTGTATCACTTAGGGAAGGTTATTCCAAAGATATCTCAAGAATAACCATTTCCCAGTGGATCAAACACACCATTCACACTTGCTATCAGTCTTCGGATATGACTGATCAACAGTTCACTCAGGTTAGAGCTCATGATGTTAGAGCTATGGCTGCATCACTTGCGTTCAAAGGAGGTATCTTCTTAGAGCAGGTCTTGAGCTCATGTTATTAGAGATCCCACAATACCTTCAGAAATTTTTATTTGAAAGATATTTGCTGGGAAAATGATGATATTTTTAAGTTAGGTCCCATTGTGTCTGCACAGCATATAGTGAACAATTGAGACTTAATAGTTTAATCAGTCTTTATTTTTTCAGGATGTATAGAATTGGACTGGAATGTAGTAGGACTTTGATTTTTGAACACGACTATGGATAAGAATTCCTGTTTATGGTTGCTTGGCTTGAGGGACAGCTGCACTCTGACTGTTGGAGTTCTATTCAACTGGGCACAGCTGACCTTTGACCCCTGCACATCTGCACAGATAGAGTGACAGGATTCATAGATATCATACTATGTATAGTACAGCATGCTGCTTTCATAAGTGGGTGAGTACTTTGCAGTTACTTTATTACAACTACTTTTTCACTTTATCAGTACTTGTAATAACAATAATATAATAATTACAGTTTAACTATATGTACAATATTACAGTTGTTTGTAGTATAACATATGGTGTCTATGCATTTTTTCTATCTGTATAACCTCAAGAACTCTCCTATAGCACTTGACAGTCCTCAGAAGTCTACCCACCATGGACCTCAGGGCTGCATTCAAGCATTTGTTGGGATTATGTAAGTACGTTTTTATGCAATAAAATTGGTTAATTTTATTGTAATTGGAATTTTTATAAATAAAAATACTTACATAATCCCAACAAGGAGAGTCCCACCCTCCTCCCCTCTACCATCTTCTGAGGGATAGGGTCAAAAATTGAAGAATGGCAACTTACAGAGAATATATAACCTCCAGCAGGTGCCCGCTGGGGTTTACGTGTGTACTTTCAGTAGAAAAAAATGGCGAGACACATTGTCTGTGTCCTTGACCGAACGGTAGGTCACGTAAGCATTTGTTGGGATTATGTAAGTATTTTTATTTATAAAAATTCCAATTACAATAAAATTAACCAAATTTCTTTCGAATGTAGAGCATTGTGGCGTTAACTCAGAGGCCACCACAGACTTGCCAACATCTTGAAAAAAAATAAATAAATAAACCTGAAATGGCCTTTATTCCCAGCAATGAGTTCTCAAACCTGGCTGAAACTTCTTGCTCAAGTTTTATTATTGATCCTGGTTATTTCATGTGGCAAGAACAATAGTAAGAAATTTAAAGATAATTTTAGGGTATATCCCCATTGAGATTCATTCTTCCAAGTAACAGCCAAGGTCCTCAATGGCCTAGTTGGTTAGCGGGTTAGGCATCTAATCCCCATCCATTACCTCTGTGTGGGCTCAAGTTTCAAGTGACAATGTTGAGGACCTGTCCCAGCATGACCCTAGCTGCTGAATGGGACATAAAACCCCAACTTTGAGCAACAGAAACATTACTGTTTTTTTTCCATTTCTTAGTTTACATCTAAATCTTGAGATTACTAGTCCTGTATCAAATTTGGGACATTTTCTATTCAGTGGCTCAGACACAACTTTGAGCTTTTCAAATACCCATGTTTCCTTCACATTACATTTGTTGCACCATTGAAAAAAATATTCTATTTTGCACAAATTTAGCAAACAGTTTGGTCAGTTACACTAAGTAATGTATATTTTCAGGGCTTTGGCATGTTACTGATGGAGGAGGCAGAACGTATTGCCAGTGAAGAACACGGATCCCATAAAATAGCAGTCATTTCTGGAGTGGGCACGAGGAATTACTATCGCAAAATAGGCTATGAACTGGAAGGCCCATACATGGTCAAATCATTGTGATTGTAATAGAACTGATTTATTCTTCTTAATGGATGGCTTTACTTGAAAATGATCTGAAATAAATTTGTATGAATTGAAAATGTAATGAGCATTCATTTGTGGATAATTGTAGTTCAGTGAATTACTATTGACAGTCCAATGCTGTTGCAAGATAGAAATTAGTCCTGGTATTGTTTATCGATATTGAAATATTTATCGATCCATGCTAAAAACACTGATATCGATAATGTAGGGTAGCATATCAATATCGGAACATACTACTAAATAGACGCAATTAAGCGGTTTTCCATTCAAATAAAATATAAAGTTTGAGAAATATATTAGTTTTCCTATCATTTTTGTCAAATTTCACTTACCGCTAAACCGGAAACGCCATATTTGTTTCGGGAAACAACTAAAATTCGCGAAATAGTTTGGAAGCTCTCTCTCTCGGAAAACACCCATGACCCGATATTTCAATATCGATCGATACACAAGGCAAAAATATGGTTTGATATTGATATACATATTCGTATTCGATACCAACACTAATAGAAATGCCCGTCAAATTGGAAGCTCAAGTTAACTTAGATCATATTGCTTTTGTGAAATGAAGAGCAAACTAGAGTATTGCTTTGCAAGAGAAAAAGAAAAAAAGCGTCTCAATGAGTATTAATGAGTTTGTAGAAATTACCATCTTCCTCAGTTTAATATGTTTTTCCATTTATGACAAAATGCAAGGTTTCATAGATGAATCTGGTTGGGTTTTTTTTTTTTTTTGCTCTTTACGCTGAAATTCGAGATGGCCACCAAAACTGGCGGGAAAACGATTTTTGCGAAAAGTCGCCAGCAGACTCTGCAGATACCCTGCAGGTCAATAATTTCGTCAAAATCGCTCTATATCTCGCTCCGTTTCCGAGATAAATGCATTTTTGTGTTTAACACAAATTCAAGATGGCCGCCAAAAGAGGCGGGAAAACTTTTTTTTTTTTTAATAAAATAATGCCAGTAGACTCTGCAGATACCCTGTGGGTCAAAAATTTTGTTGAAATCAGTCTATCACTCTCCATTTCCAAGATAAACTGTTTTATGCAGAAATTCAAGGTGGCCACCAAAAGTGGTGGAAAAACGATTTTTGAGGAAAATTACAAAAAGACTGCATAAACCCTATGGGTCAAAAATTTCATCAAAATCGCTCTATCGCTCCATTTCCGAAATAAACTCATTTTTGTGTTTAACGCAGAAATGCAAGATGGCTGCCAAAAGTGGCGGAAAAACAGTCGCTAGTAAACTCAGCAAATACCCTGTGGGTCAAAAATTTTGTTGAAATTGCTTTATCTCACTCCGTTTCTGAGATAAATGCGTTTTTGCGTTTTCAGTGTTAAGAAAAATTGTAACATTTAGTTAATTGTTAATAAGTCGGCCATTTGGTATTGCATCACTTCCAAAAGTTAATGATTTCCAGACATCTATATAACGAACCTACTTGCCAACTTTCATGTGAATACCTGAAACGCTTTTTAAGTTATCATCCGGACAAGCACACCCTTTTGAAAATATGTTTTTGGTCATGTGACTTCTCTGATTGGTTGAAATGTCATGACACCATATTCAGACATTTTTGCCAGGGCTACTTCATACACCTACCAAATATGAAGAGAGTCCGCCTTATAGCTGCAAAGCTATTGCGAAAAGAAAATGCGGATCCGGTGGAGTCGCTTTTCCTCCATACAAAAAAGGCCAAAAGGTGTTTTGGTCCCCTAGCGCAAAGCCATCAGAGACACGAGAAGTGCACTAGAATTTTACGAAAGTCTCGTGACAGAAAGAAATTCCAACTTAGATACATCCCACAGCTGGTCCCTAACTGAGATGTCAGCCATCCAAGTACTAACATAGCCCATTACCACTTAACTTCAGTGAGCAGACATATAGTCATCACTGTGTGCCACAATTTCTGAAAGTAAGTTGCAAGAAGGACATATGTATAGGAAAAAGGTCAAAGGACATGTGTCCTTTTAGGTATTGGGGAGCAAGAGAGGGAAATTCAGAATGCACAGCCAGGTGTTGTCAATGTCATCAAAGTCCAGAGACAAAAGGACAAATCTATGGGCAAAAGCCGAAAGGACAGGTGTCCTTTTCGCTATTGCAGTGTTGTCAATGTCATCAAAGTCCGGAGACAAAAGGACAGATGTATGGGCAAAAGCCAAACGGACATGTGTCCTTTTAGCTATTGGAGAACAAGAGGGAAATTCAGAATGCACAGGTAAATTTCATCAAAGTCCGGAGACAAAAAAAAGTGATCTGTAGAAGCACGAGCTCTATCGAGGCTCGCGCTTAAAATTAACCAAATACTGGACACTGCCCCTGAATGTTAGAGGTCCTCAGTGGCCTATTGGTTAGCAAGTTTGGCATCTAATCACAGGCTGTCACCTCTGCGTGGGTTCGACTCCCACAAGTGGCAATGCTGAGGACCTGTCCCAATATGACCCTGGTTGCTGAACGGGTCGTAAAACACCCACTTTGACCTCTGAATGTAGTATATCCCCGGAACAATAGTTACAATGATTCCTAGGTATGGCAACATCTTTCGAACTTTAAGCAGCAGTCACAGGTAAATCTGGCATTGCCAAAAGATTTACAGACCATTTTCTGTAACTGGTTTCACACTCCAGCTGTGCATTAATAAAGGAGATCCTTAAAAGATATTACTATTTAAATATACTGATATGATTTTAACTAGGTTTCAAAAATTACATCTGATTATCACCTAAACCAAAACAGCAAATAGTAATATTGAAAGCAGCGAGTGTCACAATTACTAGTTGCATATATTAGTTAAATTGACTTCAGGGCGACAGACCCACAGTATGCTGTAAACTTCATTAAGAGCTGGTTTCTAAGTGATAATCACTAGATAACTGACACTTGTCAGTGTTACGCACATTTTACATGAAGAAGTACCCAAAACTGTACTTTCTATTATTTTATTTCATTCAAAATGATTTCATGCCATGATTATCAATTCAGTTCTTATGCATCAGCAATGGTGACCTCCACCTCCACACCTGGTTCAATGCTGATAGAGGTTATCTGCTTCACAATTTCTGATGGACTATGAAGATCGATCAACCTTTTGTGGATTCTCATTTGGAAACGGTCCCAAGTTTTAGAACCCTCTCCACAAGGGGTTTTCCTGGTGGTGATACGTAGAATCTTTGTTGGCATGCGCACGGGTCCTTTCACCTTCAGCTGTTTTTCTTTGGCACCCTTAATCAGGTCAGCACAAACTAAACAGAAACAAACAAGCTAATTAAATGCAGGTAGTAGGACAAAAAAGTTAACATCTTGTCTCCAAAAAGTGCAAATATCATAGCAGACAGCCCTTGAGGGCTGTGACAAAAACTGTAAGGGTAACTGTTTGAATTACAGCAACTGAAATGCAGTTTGTAAAAGCAAATGATTTCAGTAATATGGTTGTAACCTAACTGGGTTATGACTTGGTTTGGTTTAAGCAGTGTCCCTTATGGAATCCTGTGAATTGGAGGATCACTATAATTTTTTGTGTTCAAGTTTTGTTCAAATGTTTCAAATTTGGACTGTTTAGAAATCACCAGCATTGGCATAAAAGATATTTTCCTGTGCCAAACTATAATATATATTTTATGGAGAAAAACATATTGTTTATTCAAAATACCTTGATATTATGTTGTTCCCTTATTTTTTACACAGTTTGCCAGATTTTTAGGAAAGTTTCTATCATTTTATTCAGTTTTGAAGCTTTGTTTAAACTAGACCGAGTTCGCTAGACTACAGAGATACAAAACATATAACCCAAAAGTCTTAAAAGATTTCTCAATACTACACATTGGTAGGTTCGAAATATATTTTGGTCCAATGATGGAAGCATTAGTTCTGAATCTAAATGATTAATCATTAACTGTGTGAAAAATTGTTTGCATAAAAAATTACATGAACTAGGCATCAATAGGCAGCATGCTTGCAAGATGTTGCCAGTGTTAGTTCAATTGGACTTCAATATTAGGGAGTGGTCTGATATTGGCAAACCTACCTTTTTCCAAGCTCTTGACATTCCTGCTGGTGAGAGTGATTCTGATCCTGTGAATTGGAGCCTCTTCCTCGGTTGCCTTGCCATCTTTGTACATGGACTGCAACATAAATAGTTGAATTGCATTTGTCTTATATAATTTTTCTGTTCAACCAGTTAAGTTTGTCACTAGCATTCTGTGATATAAAATGTTTATACTGAATCATCTGAATGTTCATTCTGGATGTGTAGACGACATTAATTCCAATTTTTTAAACATAGTGACTCCTGTTACAGGATCACGTGTTTAAGTTTCCAATTATTAACAGTATTTGAACAAAAATAGCATTGATACCTGTACCCCTCAGACCAGGGAAATAGTTTTTGTCAACATGAGATATAGAATTGAAACAGTACACTTTCAGACTTTTCAGGAGAGATTCAGAGCCAGCAGTCTCAGTTGTGTAAATGTTTAAATAATGTTTAAGTAGAGAAAATAATGTTGAAACAGCTTTTCCATTTACAGTATATATATTATATACACTCCTGCTGGATTCATTTAGGAGACTGATTAATAAATTATCTTATCACTCACTAAAGGGGTGTAAAAGGTTTGCAAAGGGTTAATTCCTGCCCCCATATGTGTATGAGCCAATCAGCATGGAGGTGCGGTGAGAGGTGCTATTCCGATATATGTTATAGTGGATATAATTACAATATTACATCTTTAAAGGAGTGACTACATTTGAAACTTGAAAGTAGGGATTATTGTAAAAACTTTATCATTTAGTGGTTGTGGACCAATTCACGCCCATGTACCTATTCACGCCCACCCTCCATTTTCTTAAAGATTCATATTTTTTCATAGAAAAGATGTTTACCACATCATAGATAATTATCAAATTGATCATATACATTCGTAATTTATTGTGTAGCTGTGATTATTTTGGAGAAATTTAGGGTTGGCGCGAATGGGTACACGGGCGTGAACTGGTCCACCACCAGTATAATTATAACATATTTGATATTCTTAAATGAGATGGAATAATGTAAAACTCCAAAATTTCCAAATTACATTACGCTAAAATAGGCTGCTATACTCCAGGGTTTATGAAAGCATTGAAAGGTGTGTTGGACTTAAGCCCCACCCCCATACTGTTAAGAGCCAATCAGGATGGAAGTGCAGTAAGAGGTGCTATTCCGGAAAAAATTCCAATATAGGTTATAGTGGATATAATTACAATATTTCATATTTAAAGGAGCAACTACATTTGAAATTAGGAATAGTTGTAAAAACTTTATCATTTATAACATATATTTGATATTCTCAAATGAGATGGGATAATGTAAAACTTTAAATTTCCAAATAACAGTACCCTAAAATAGGCTGCTATACTTGGGGATTATGAAAGTTGTGAAGGATTTAAGCCCCACCCCCATACTTCCAAGAGCCAATATGTTTGGAGGTGCAGAGGTGCTCTTCCAGAAAAAATTCCAATTCCGGGTTTTATAATGTACCTTCCTTTTGGGATTTGGAGTCATAAAAATACACTCCACAAATGCAGACCATCTAACAATAATCCAGATTGCCTAGATTCAGTAGATTGCATGGATTATGTCTGTGGTGGAGTCTACTACCTTGCCACCAATTATGGTCACCCCCAGCCGGTCAAATGAAAGTAAATGCCAAGGTGAGGAAAACATGAAGTAATTGTAAACAGCTAGAGTAATCATATTCTAAATAACAAAAGATTATTAAAATATATTTTTAAAGGCTAAACATGAAGTTATATTTGCAGAGCACCACAGATCAAACATTATTTTCTGTTATATCAGTGGCTAAAATAATGGGGTGACCATAATTGGTATGAAGAAATTCCAGTTGTTTGGGTGATAATAGGGCATTTTTGGTGCAATGTACATGTACAGAGGAAATTGATTGTGCTGAAATGAAGGAAAAACTTTGGATTAGTAAAATAAACACACACTAATTAATATCTGTAGTATTATTTTCATTTATTGAAACACAGGAATTAATTTTCCTACACAGACGTGACCATAATTGGTGGCCAGGCAGTACAGTACTAATCACAGACTCCACATTTTATCGCTCACGTGATCGATTTTTTTTTTTTTTGCAAAATAATTTTCCAGTAACAAACGAATTATGTATCAAAAGATAAATGCAAAAATATCTATATTATCAATAAATGTTAGCTACCATTTTGTTTCTTTATTCTGGCCGACTTATTTCGGATATAATCACAAAACAGCGGTGAGCCAGAGGTTTCCCAAAAATCAGTATGTCAACACGCGTGTGCGAAAGGAAAGAGAACAAAACACGTGACTATACGTCATTTCATGTAGTATACCTACTAAAACTTAACAATTGCCTAACATAGTAGGCGTATTTCACAACCATAATCCGTCGAATCTAGATTCTTCAAATCAACAGATTCGCTTGTGATGTGACTTGAATCAGAATCAAGTAACTGACATTCCCCTAACTGGAAGATAGAAGCTCAAGGATGGTCATTTATCTATGTCCTTGAGGTTCTTTAACCTGCCACTGGGGATAGGACCCAATGACAGAGGACTGCCATTTTAAGTGGTTATCCAAGCCACTATGTATCTGCCTGTACTTGGGATTGAACCCACGTTCTCGGAGTTCCTAGACAAGTGTGTTACCCGCTAGGCCACAGTGGCAGATAGACAGATTTATATAGATTGGTGTAATCTATTTTTAAGATAAAAAAGAAATAACTGTTTCTAAACGCAGTTGTACTTATCAAAAGAAATAAACAGTTCGTTGTTCCAAAAACTGAACTGTTACTTACTGAAAATTGCCAAGGAACTGGGCTGCAGACATAGCAAGACAGATGGCGACAAACTAGAAGGGAGCACCTTAAATTCAGTTGTAGTAGTACTTTGGTTAATAGCGTTACAGAGGTGGACAGGACAGTGCAACAGACAGACAATTAGTTTTACCTTCTGCCTGTTGTGCTCTCCTGTCCACAAGACTTTCCACTCCTGTAGAATTGTTAAACCCCTACTTTATAAATATAAATTTGTTGCATCCAAATGTCCATTATATCTCACAAATTAATTGTCCCTGAAAAAGGTATTGGTTTACATTTGAGTCAGTTTTTAGATGTCGACCCATGCCTGTCCTTGGACTCTCCCTTCTTGGACTCAAGCGCATTAGAGGATTTGTATCAATTTTGCGCTATATAAATCCTACTATTATTATTATATAAGTTTCCTTGCCACCACAGATCTATTGTATTCTGCAATATTTCCATTATTAATGGTGGCCACATTCCAATCATTTTTGCAGTAATGTACCTTAACAGTGGGAAGAATTTTCAATGTACTTATATAAGACCTTTGACTTTCATTGAGGTCACATGACGAAAAAGATTTTTGGGGTTGTGTCCTTACTGCTGCTGTGCAAAAGCTATATAATGCAGTAGGATGTGATTTTACATACATGTTAATACTATCGCACTCTCTAATTAGTTTTTGGAAGTCATTGAATCAAAACAGTAGTTTATAATTTATTTTATACAAGATAACAATTAGAAAATTTGAATTCATCTCAACCCCTCTATTATCTCTCATCTACTGCTTTCACAGGCTTAAAATTCGTTGGGAATAATAATAGAAAATTCTGTATACATGGAGTTAAGAAAACTGGTCATAGGTACTCCCCCGTTCCTTCCCCCTAATGGTTCAAATTAGAATAAAAATACACACTTTATTATTGTTTGCTTGTATCTCCTTTTTGGTTTGTATCAGGCTTTAAAGGGTATATAATAGGGAGATGGTAACAAAACATCTGTAGTGAGTCTACAGCTGGTTATTTTAATTTTACCCCCTCCCTTCATTTATGGTTTAAACTACGGTCAAAATGGACACTTGACCACTATATACAGGATTTAAGCATTTTCTTTAAATAACTCATTTGGCAATGTTTTACTTTGTTTCTTAAGCGAATATTTCAGACCTCGATTTTTACCCATTTTTTACACTTAATCAATAATTTCACTTATAAATATTTTTTGCAGCTCTATTGAAATGGATATGTGTATATGTTGTTAAAGTATCTATTATTGTGCAAAAACTAGTGCTATTGCACGTTGGGATTTTTAAGTCACAGCATAGTCCATATTTTATCACTCCATGCATGATTCTGTTTTAAACCATTTTCCAATACCCACCTGATTATATAATATGAATGCAAAGAATATATAATGTGAATGCAAGAATATTATCAACAAAAAAGCCTATAGGTACCATTTCATTTCTATTCTGGAGTCATTAAATTCTAGCGCAAATTTTTTTAAAAATCTACACTATTGAATTATTGGATTTTGAAAAATTGATATTATTTTAGTTTCTTGATGTATCAGGTTGTTTCTCTGTGTTGTCGTATATTCTGCAAAATAGAGGTCCGAAATGTTCGCTTCCCGTATCGGTTTAGTTGGCACCAAGTTTTTCTGGTTGCCGGTTGCGGTTCTTTTTAAAAACAAAGCCGAACGTAAGATATGTCGTTAAAGTTTTTGTTTTCAATTGATTATTTAGTATCTAACCACAAATTTGGTAGTGTTGTGAACTCTACTTATTTGTTATTTTGACATTGTTTCTCGCATGTTTGGGGCGATAATAGGAAGTTTTGAGACTCCTTTTCTCGGTACTGGTCGGCCAGTGAATTTCGTCACCGCAGTGAAGTTCGTCACCTGCCATAAAAACGCTCAAGGACAGGCAATATTCACATTTAAATCAATGGCTTCTTTCAACAGCAAGGTATACATATATGACCTAACTTAGACCGAGTTTTCTGTCCCAAAATATGCCTTTTTAAAACCAAACTGGTTATTTACACCACGGCTGTGTACATAAGGGTATTTCAGTTCTTTATGTACACCACGGCTGTCGAGTAATGCAATAATACACTACAATAATATAAAGTAAAACAAAAGCTGTTTTATCAGTGTTAGTTTGAAAATAAATGCAATTTCTCTCTTTTACAAGAATATATTTGATTAATGCTTATAAAGTTGAAACAGAAAGGCCAAAAACAAGTTGACATTGTCCTGTTCACTCTCCATGGATATGTATTTAGTGAGAAATATAGAATCTTAAAAAGAATGTTTTTCTTTTTGTATTTTTGCTATATATCACTTTTTTGTAAGGTGTGTAGATGGCCGTGTGTAGAGGCTTTCATGCCATTAGAACCTGGTACATTTGTAATGTATGTTACTTGTATAATTCTTGTTCCATGTGTATAATGAATAAATAATGAAACAATAAAAAATCACATCTTCACTGTCTTTGTCATCTAAGTGTCATCCAACCCAAGTTAAGCCACAACTATTCGACCTGTGGGGATCAAAAGGCTAATTATGTAACAAATTTTACCTGGCTGGGTACGCAACAAGGTGTGTATAAGAAATTTAATTTAGTTTCCACAGTACAATAGTGGGGAAGACTAATCATCCCATTTCTAGGGGGACTGACATAGCATGCACAATAAGGTGGTGTAGAAGACCATGTACATTAGCTTACCTACATTTTAGTGGTACACAAAATATCCCAAATATCTTGCATATGTACACAAGATATTCAATCTAGCTTACATAAACAGCGGTGGTGTACATAAGGGACATTATCTGGCTAATATACACTACGGTGGTGTACATAAGAGACCTTATCTGGCTAATATACACAACGGTGGTGTACATAAGAGACATTATCTGGCTAATATACACAATGGTGGTGTACATAAGGAACCATATGTAGCTTATGTACACAGCGGTGGTGTACATAAGACGACTTTTCAGCATTGCGTACACAGCGGTGGTGTAAATATCTTCTGCCTTTTAAAACTGATGGATGGCATTTTGGGACAGAGTTCCTTGCTACACAAAAAACTTCAATATCTGAAAATTACTGTCCCTTTAGTGGTGGTGGACCAATTCACGCCCGGGTACCAATTCAGGCCCACCCTCAATTTTCTTGAAGATTTATAATTTTTCATAGAGAAGATGTTTACCACATCATAGATAATCATCAAATTGATCATTATATCCCCAGACGAAAGTCGGGAATATATTGGATTCAGGTCTGTCGCGCCGCCGCCGCCGCCGTAGAAATTTCCTTGTGGACGCGATAACTCAAAAACGGATATTTTAATATTTTTTTTTCAAACTTGGTACACATGTTAAGGATGCCCAAAGGAAGATCCCTATTTTAAGGTGACCTTAAACTCCCAATAATAAAGAACTTATGGCCACCTTAAGGTCAGAGATTGCACTTTTGGCCACTTAGAGCCCTCTAGGTCACAAACTATGAGGCTTATCTGCCTCAAATTTTACCTGAGAACACATTAATATATTCTTAGTAATGTGCCGAAAATCAAGACTTTAAGTTGAGGAGAAAATTGTCTTTGAGGCCCATAAAGACCCCACTTAGGACTTTTTTCCTATATTTTTAACTTATTTTGCCCTATAATTTGGAAGTGGTAATTCTGATGAGTCTCAAACTGCACTAGATGTAACTCTTATATGTAATCCTTGTCTGTGAAAAATTTAAAGGCTGTAGGTTTACCTGTTAGGCCGACTTAAGATCTCAAAATTGCCCACAGAGACCCAATTTATGGACTTTTTGCCATCTTCAAGCTAGTGCTGGTATCGAATGATAATATGCACATCGATATCAAACCATATTTTTGCCTTGCGTATCGATCGATATTGAAATATCGGGGTATTAGATGCTTTCTTGGGAGAGACCTTCCAAACTCTTTTGCGAGGTTTAGTATTTCCCGAAATGTAAACAAATATGGCGTTTCCGGTTTAGCGGTAAGTGAAATTTGACAAAAAAATGATAGCAAAACCAATATATTTCTCAAGCTTTATGATTTATTACATGGAAAACAGCTTAATTGCGTCTATTTAGTAGTATGTTCCGATATTGATATTGTACCCTATGTTATCGATATCAGTATATTTAGCATGGATCGATAAATATTTCAATATCGATAAACAATACCAGCACTACTTCAAGCACTGTAGCTTTCAAACTATGTCTCTCATCTAAGTGAAATATCATCTGAGAATATATCAATATGTTTTTCTTGTGTGTACTCCAAAATTTAGGCCTTTAATAGACATTTAACCCATGTATGAGTAGGGATGGATCGGTATGAAAAATATGTAGATCGGGATGTCGCCAATGCAAAACCGTACCGAATTCGGGACTCCGCGTTTTAGTTCACCCCAAACAAACATGGACGTTTCCTCAACGACATCGCAATAAAAGCTCATAAATGCACAAAATATGTGATAAAAATGTGTAATGTCTTCATATTTCTGGTTTCTTTCCAATATTTTAAGTTTTCCTTTATTTATATGAGTTGACAAGCGAAATTGAGGTTATAAAGTGTCGTAACCAAAACATGGCAGTTCTGCTCAACGTATCGCTTAGCACTATAAAAGTCTGTAAATGGACGAAAATATGGGATAAAAGCTTATAATTTCTTCAGATTTTGGGTATGTTTCACATATTTTAACTCTTCCTTCCATTATATATGCTGACAAGCGAAATGGCGGTTGTAAAATCTCATCACAGTATTTCAGTAAAATGCTCTCGACACCGAGATACCGGACCTACCGACCCATCCCTATGTATGAGGACCATAAACACCCACCCGAGTGACCCTTTTAAGACATTTTTCACATATTTTGCTCTGTAACTTGGAAATGGTAAGTCTGAGAAGTTTCAAACATATTCTATGTGCAATGTTCGTATGTAACAGATTTTAAGTCTGAAGCTTTAATTTGAAGGTCAAATTGAGGTCTCTGACGGGCTCCCAAAGACCCAATATATGGACTTTTTGCCACCTTTAAGCCCTGTGACTAGTGCTGGGAGATCGGCACTATTTTACCCGTCGATGTTCGAATCGGAATAATGTGAACAAAGATCGATCATTGCCGATCATGGAATCAGTAGTGTGAACCAGACAAAAAAATTCAAATATTAAATAAAAACAAGGAAAGTGTACATAAATTAGCACAAATATAACCAAGATATAAACAAAAAGCCTTTCACAAACGTCTACCTCATTCATGCCATGCTTTATCTATCCTTGCCTGTGATTGGCTGATTTTACTATCGCCTTGACTACAGTGGCAAAACCCCAAGGTGTTTTCTGTTTACTATAAATTTTTCATTGCATTTATGGATAGTTTTGTGATTTTAACTGGTAAACGTTCAAAAATTTTACAAATTATTGTTGCAATTAGTGTTTTATTGTGACAAAAAGGCTACAAAAAATGAGTGTAGCAAACATTGGCTGTACTTAAATTTTTACCGATCATTGATCGGCAATGAACCAGCGAGCGATAATACCGAAGTTTGCAAACTTCGTCCCAGCACTACCTGTGACTGTTAAACTATGTTATTGATGGAGCTGAAATCCCATCTGGGAATGCATTATTATGTCCTTTTTACATGTGCCGAAAATCAAGGCTTTAAGTAGACATTTAACTTGTGTTTGAGGACCATAAATCCCCACCCAAGTGACCCTTTTTAGACATTTTCCACATATTTTGCCCTGTAACTTGGAAATGGTAAGTCTGAGAAGTTTCAAACTGTATTAGATACATATTCTATGTGTAATCTGAGTATGTGACAAATTTTAAGTCTGAAGCTTTAATTTGAAGGCCACATTGAGGTCTCTAAAAGGCCCCATAGAGACCCACTATTTGGACTTTTTGCCAGTTTTAAGGCCCATGACTGTTAAACTATGTGACTGATAGAGCTGAAATCTCATCTGGGTACCCGAACCCGAAATATTTACCCGAATCTGCAATCACATACTCGATTACCCGAATCTAAGTTTTAGTTCTGCTAATATCGCTCACGTTTTCTGACCGAGTACAGACATATCTTGACTTCATTAATTCACCTAAAAATGAAACGATTCAATTAAAATGCACAAGAATATTGTTTTCTCACCCTTGTACACCATTTATAGTATTTTATTTGTCTTTTATTTTGGTTGTTTATGCATTGTCAACTGCCGAAACTCTTTGAAAATCGTCAGTGTCTTAAAACAGTTATCTAATTCCGACAACATTAATTCCTGTACATTGGCCATATAGTGGCATGCATTACTTAAATAAATAAAAGTACAAAGTTTTCACACAGTTTTAATGACTTTGAATCAATAAAATTGACTTACCGACCAGAAAAAAATATAAGGCTGCAATACCAAAATCATACAATTCCGAAACTACATTCGAGCAATGTTTTATAACTAGTAGGTCATGTGACTCCGTTTTTACAACTGTGTTTTGAATGTAGAGAAGTCTTGCTCTTTCTACCGACCATATTTTCCGTGCCCTGGTGTTTTGAAGGCACCAACGAGTGAAGCAAAAAATAATAATGTCCTATATACACGATTAATTTGTCATTTGGTAAATAAAAAAGTTAGCAGAAAAGAAACATAGCAAATGGCTGGATCCCATGTTTTGTGTGACGTTTAAGTTTGTAAATACGGATATTTTTGTACCATCACCTATTATCGCCCATCGGAGCGAGTACCCGGGTACCCGCCCGCGAAAATCACTACCTACCCGATCCCAAACACTTGCAAAAATTGAGAACACTACCTGTGACTGTTAAACTATGTGATTGATTGAGCTGAAATCCCATCTGGGAATGCATTATTATGTTCTTTTTAAGTCTTAAACTGTATATATATAATTTTTGTTTGTTGTGTATGTCCCCCAAAAAGTTTCGGTTCTGTAGTTTAATTGCTAAGGTCTCTAACAATTGTAAAATGCCCACAGAGACCCAATTTATGGATATTATGCCACTTTAAAGCCCTGTAACTGTCAAACTATGTGGCTCATAGAGCTGAAATCTTTGAATTTTTCAAAGGAAGTGCCTGTCTATTTAAATTTTGAATATTAATAATGTTATGGCTAGCTTAGGCTTTTAAGAACTTATTTTTGTGTGTTATCCCTCTGCTTGCTGAGTTTTTAACTTTTTAATATGAAACTGGTTAAACATATTCAAGTAGGCAAAATGGACACTGTTATTTTCTGGTGAGCTTTAAGTCCCAAATATTAATGAAATTATAGCCTTATGTAGTAAAAATAGGGGATTTTTAACCCTCAACTAGCCCAGTTTTATTCAACTTGCCTTAATTTTGACACAGCTCCTACAGTTACGAACTCATTTCAATTGATAATCACATACTTAAAATTCTCAATTCTGAATTATTATTATAAATCTGTTCTTGTCGTTTGATAATTTATATTTAATTCTGGAGGTATATAATCTTCCTGTTGGACATTCCTTATTTATATATTTGATTTTATTTTAGTGATAAGATTAACTGAGCTTTTTGTATTTGATTACCCCTTTTATATTATAAGTGTTTGTTTACCATTTGTGCTGCAGCACTCCATCTCTTTGTAGTCCCACCCCCCATCCCCCACCCACCTCTGGGACCTCCAGCTATTGAGTGACACTAAATAAACAAAGGTATACAGATCTTCTGTAATAGTGAAAGAGGTGTGGAGAAGGGGAGCGAGGTGGGGTGGGGGTGGGAGGTGGTGTTTGCTTCATTATCTAATTATCTAAGACAAAGGGAGTCAGAACTGAGATTGTGTCACATATTTAGGTTGCATATATATGGACCACATATATAGGAATTGAGGAAATGAATAACTGAAAAACAATGCAAATTCTAAAAATAATATAATAAAATAATAATATAAATAATATATGATTTTTAAATAATATTTTATTTGTGAACAAATATAGAAACAGAGATACGCTTTTGGAATTATGAATTTAGAATGGACAGTCAATCATCAATCATTTAAATACTTTGAAAATAGGTTCAGAGTTACCCTTTGCAGGAAGATTGAAAAGTATGATGAGTTGAGTTTAAAATAATATTTTATTTGTCAACAAATATAGAAACAGATATGCTCTTTTGAGATTATTAATTTAGAATGGACATTCAATCATCAATCATTTAAATACTTTAAAAATAGGTTCCGAGTTATCATTGCAGGAAGATTGAAAATATGATCTGTTGAGTTATGTATTCGACGTCTGGGGATACACCATCTTCCTTGGGAAGATATAAACTTAGTAGATTGATGTGCTGAAGTTCATATAACTTTTCCCAATATTTATGGCATACAACAAATGGATAAAATAAAAAATTCCCGATCAAAACCTGTGGCGTGAGTGATGACCTGTCTGGGGATATGTTGGCGCCGAGTTGGCCCAATCTAGTTTACATTTGTAATTTATTGTTTAACTGTGATTGTTTTGGGTAAATTTAGGGGTGGGCGTGAATTGGTACCCGGGCGTGAATTGGTCTACCACCACTAAACTATATGCACTTACCGGTATATGTATTAACAGTATAAAGCATTTAGATGCAGGAACACAATTTTCTGTGTTTGCACTAATATAGACACTTTTTCTGCACTTCCTGTTTGTATAAACAGTGATAAAATTTGCCAAGTGAAATGAATTTTGGTAAATATATCCATTAACTATGCAAAAAGTTTATTTCTTTTAATGCGGGGCACATCCTTGACACTCAAGGTGGTAGCCTAGTACAGGTTTAATGTCAGGATGTGTGCCACTTGTTGCCCTTCAAGACGTTTATGTTTTTTGCATACTAATGCCATCTGTCTCTCGCCAATACATCCATCTTTTAAAAATTGGCTGAGAGACCGATTAATCGGTCTAGCCCTAACTGGACAGTAAAAACTCTTTAATATTGTCATAAAATGCAGGCGACGAACTTCACTGGGGTGACGAACTTCACCGGCTAAGCAGTACTGCCTATCGTCGCATTATGGGCCTAATGGCGGTAAAAACGGAAGGCAGTACACAAACCACAGCATTAGCGGTCACTCTCTTTAGAAAAGCAGTTAAATTAATCCATTTCATAATTTATAAAGTCCGTTTTACAGCTTCGAAATTTATATTGGCTGAGTAAAACACCAAATATATGCAATTATCGCTCACATCCCCAAATATCACCCATGCATAATATGGTTCTAATTCCACTTTATTAGCCACAGATAATAAGGCCCCACAGGGTATAATTCTTGTTTATATATTTTACTTGAATTCCAATCTAAATCCGATATTTTTGAGCAGATTTTTCCATAAAAAGAATAGGTGCTGTCTGTATGCTGTTTATTAGTTCAGTTGTAAAATTACATAACTGCATAAACAAAGTAAACAACCTTTTGTCTCCACCACCCATACTTGGAAAACTGGTTTGGTTGTGGTATTTAAGTTGTAAATTCTGAAGCTGTAGAATTAATGATATTTCACATTTTCACTGGATAGTTGTGTCTTTATTGTAATACCAGCTATATTGCTGAAATACGTGTGCATATTTGTGTTAGGAATCTCACATTTATATAAAATGAATTCAATGCATGTTAAATGTAACTTTATCAAAGTGTTACATAACATAACATAGACATACATATAAATTATTCAGTTTCCAAGCATGTGAGTGATGTTCTTAATGCCCTAGTGTGTCATGGGGTTTGAAATTTATTCACAGTTACATGAACAAGTATTAGTTGACTTCAGTAATCCTAGTTCCACAGGTATTTAAACATAACTGGTTGTATTAATATCATGACTTAAAAGTTATATTGATTATAATTTATGATGGTTTCATCAATTGTCTGATGAATTATGTAAGTGAAGATGAGAGGGTGCACCTGGGTAAGGGGTGCAGTGAGAGGGCATAACCTCATACAAACATGTTGATGCCTGCTAGGTGGAGTGTAGGGAATGCCCAAATATAATATAGTTTTTGGCGGCTGTGCCTGATAGTTGCATTTGGACTTGTTGGATCCCCCATGCAATGCAAGATACTGAATTCCATGTTTTTCACAGAATCATTTTTCTGTGTAGAATACCTAGAGACTGGAGTGGCCTTATCAGGCTGGAATTTCTGGGCACTACTATAGTGTTCATACATCCAAACCATTCCAATAGTCCACTGAAACCAGATACAACCTTTCAGAGTCAATGGAAATGTATTTGGCCTAAAGTTTAAATGATTCAGTTCAGCAGAAAAAAGTATTCATAGCATAGTTATATATCACAGTTGCAAAGGCAACACTGATAATAGTTCTATAATCAGTGTGAGAAATTCGTTGCAAAGCAATGGTGGCCCCATAGGGCCACTAGGTTCTGAAGTTCAGTAGCCCCTGTTAAAACTTGATGGCCCAAAACTTTTTAAAAAAAATTTTCTGACAAATTGTCTTTTTAATTTATTAAGTGACACGTCAAAAAGATACAGAAGTGATTTATGTCAAATTTCTTTATTCAACTTCAAGCTTGAATACAAATTATACAAGATGCACTCAGAGAGAGCAAAACACTCGACTCCATGTGACCAGTCTCTCGAGTGATATAAAGCATTGTAAGGAAGACAATAAGATAAAACCAAACATGTAAATTAATTTTTGAAGAAATATCAAGTAGAAAGTCATTAAAAATGCATTTAAATGGGACCTCTGAAAACTCATGATTATTTTGTATCCAAAATAAGAACTAGATTTTTCTTTTTTAGCAACTTCTTCCTTTGGCCAGGTCCTACCCACAAAAATTTTTATGAAGATCTGTTCATTAGTTCTGGAGTAATCTAAACACACACACACACACAAAAACAAAACCCCAGAGAGACAAATAAAATAGACAATTAGCACACAAGAACATAAACTACTGGGTGAGGTAAAAAATATTGCTTACAAGTCACTTTTTAGTAAAAATCACTCATGGTAATTTTTTTTTTTTTTTTTTTTGATGGCCTGTCAAGGAATTGAAAAAAAAAGAGAACATAAAAGAGAAAGAATAATTAATAAAAATGATGAATACACCACCCCCTCTTTATTATCTCTATGTCAATTTCAAGACAAAAAATGGGAAGAAATATTTTTACTGAAAGACAACAAGTATCACACCCTAGGCTTGTGACCTCACAATAACAATTGCATTGTGACATCATTAAGTAATGACATCACCAGAAAGCAAAATATTGATGATAATAATAATAATAACAAAAAAAATCTCTCCTGGCTTTAATTATATCCCCAGACGAAAGTCGGGGATATATTGGATTCAGGTCCGTCGCGCCGCCGCCGTAGAAATTTCCTTGTGGACGCGATAACTCAAAAACAAATTAATTTTTTTTTTCAAACTTGGTACACATATTAAGGGTGCCCAAAGGAAGATCCCTATTTTAAGGTGACCTTAAACTCCCAGTAAAAAAGAATTTATGGCCACCTTAAGGTCAGAAATTGGACTTTTGGACACTTAGAGCCCTGTAGGTCACAAACTATGATGCTCAGCTGGCTGAAATTTTACCTGACAACACATTAATATGTTCTTAGTACATGTGCCGAAAATCATGACTTTAAGTTGAGGAGAAAATTGTGTTTGAGGCCCGTAAATACCCCCACTTAGGGATTTTTTGCTATACTTTTGACATATTTTGCCCTATAATTTGGAAGTGATAATTCTGATGAGTCTCAAACTGCGCTAGGTATAACTTTGATATGTAATCCTTGTCTGTAGAAAATTTTAGGGCTGTAGGTTTACCCAAAGGGGTCGACTTAAGGTCTCAAAAGTGCCCACAGAGACCCAATTTATGCACTTTTTGCCACTTTCAAGCACTGTAGCTTTCATCTAAGTTAAATGTCATCTGGGAATATATCTATGTGTTTTCTTATCTGTGCCCCAACATTTAGGCCTTTAATAGACAGTTAACCTGTGTATCAGGACCATAAACACCCACCCGAGTTACCCTTATAAGACATTTTTCACATCTTTTTCCCTGTAACTTGGAAATGGTAAGTCTGAGAAGTTTCAAACTGTATTAGATATACCGGTATATTCTGTGTGTAATCTTAGTATGTAACAGATTTTAAGTCTGAAGCTTTAATTTTGAAGGTCAAATTGAGGTCTCTAAAAGGCTCCCAAAGACCCAATATTTGGACTTTTTGCTACTTTTAAGCCGTGTGACTGTCAAACTATGTGACTGATAGAGCTCAAATCCTATCTGAGAAGATATTAGTATGTTATTTTTATATGTGCCAAAAATTAAGGCTTTAAGAAGACATTTAACCTGTGTATGAGGACCATAAATCCCCACCCGAGTGACCATTTTTAGACATTTTTCACATATTTTGCCCTGTAACTTGGAAATGGTAAGTCTAAGAAGTTTCAAACTGTATTAGATGCATATTCTATGTGTAATCTTAGTATGTGACAAATTTTAAGTCTGAAGCTTTAATTTGAAGGCCACATTTAGGTCTCTAGAAGGCCCCATAAAGACCCAGTATTTGGACTTTTTGCCAATTTTAAGGCCTGTGACTGTTAAACTATGTGACTGATAGAGCTGAAATCTCATCTGGGAATACATTATTATGTTCTTTTTACATGTGCCAAAAATCAAGGCTTCAAGTAGACATTTAACCTGTGTATAAGGACCTTAAACACCCACCTGAGTGACCCTTTTAAGACATTTTTCACATATTTTGCTCTGTAACTTGGAAATGGTAAGTCTGACAAGTTTCAAACTTTATTAGATACATATTCTATGTGTAATCTTAGTATGTAACAAATTTTAAGTCTGAAGCTTTAATTTGAAAGCCACATCGAGATCTCTAAAAGACCCACAGAGACCCAATATTTGGACTTTTTACCACCTTTAAGCCCTGTGACTGTTAAACTATGTGATTGATGGAGCTGAAATCCCATCTGGGAATGCATTATTATGTCCTTTTTACATATGCCGAAAATCAAGGTTTTTAGTAGACATTTAACCTGTGTATGAGGGCCATAGACACTCGCCCAAGTGCCTTTTTGGACATTTTTTCCGTATTTTGCCCTGTTATTTGGAAATGCTTAGTGTGACAAGTCTTAAACTGTATTATATATAATTTTTGTTTGTTATGTATGTCCCCCAAAAAGTTTCAGATCTGTAGTTTAATTGCTAAGGTCTCTTTAACAATTGTAAAATGCCCACAAAAACCCAATTTATCAACATTATGCCGCTTTAAAGCCCAGTAACTGTCAAACTATGTGGCTCATAGAGCTGAAATCTTTGAATTTTTCAAAGGAAATGCCTGTCTATTTAAATTGTGAATATTAATAATGTTATAGCTATCTTAGTCTTTTAAGAACTTATTTTTGTGTGTTATACCTCTGCTTGCTGAGTTTTTAACTTTTTAAAATGAAACTGGTTAAACATATTCAAGTAGACAAAATGGACACTTTAAGTGAGCTTTAAGTCCCAATATTAATGAAATTATATCCTTATGTAGTAAAACTAGGGGATTTTTAACCCTCAACTAGCCCAGTTTTATTCAACTTGCCTCAGTTAATTTTGGCACAGCTCCTACAGTTATGAACTCATTTCAGTTGATAATCACATACTTAAAATTCTCAATTCTTTTTGTATTTGAGTACCCCTTTTATATAGATTGTTTGTTTACCATTTATGCTGTAGCACTCCATCTCTTTGTAGTCCCAACCCACATCCCCCACCCGGATTCCCCCCACCCACCTCTGGGACCTCCAGCTATATTGAGTGACACTAAATAAACAAAGGTATTTAATGATATCAGATGAGAAACAAAGAACTCAATGGGGTTGCAGATCTTGTGTAATAGTGAGAGAGGTGTGGAGAAGGGGAGAGGGGTGGGGGTGGGAGGTGGTGGGCTTCATTACATATAACACAAAGGGGAGTCAGAACTGAGATTGTGTCACATATTTAGGTTGCATATATAATATGGACCACATATATAGGTATAGAGGAAATGAATAACTGAAAACAATTTGCAAATTCTAAAAATAATATAATAAAATAATAATATAAATAATTTTTTTTTAAATAATATTTTATTTGTGAACAAATATAGAAACAGATATGCGCTTTTGGGATTATGAATTTTAGAATGGACATTGAATCATCAATCATTTAAATACTTTGAAGGAAGATTGAAAAGTATGATGAGTTGAGTTAAAAATAATATTTTATTTGTCAACAAATATAGAAACAGATATGCTCTTTTGGGATTATTATTTTAGAATGGACATTCAATCATCAATCATTTAAATACTTTGAAGGAAGATTGAAAAGTATGATGAGTTGAGTTAAAAATAATATTTTATTTGTCAACAAATATAGAAACAGATATGCTCTTTTGGGATTATTATTTTAGAATGGACATTCAATCATCAATCATTTAAATACTTTGAAAATAGGTTTAGAGTTATCATTGCAGGAAGATTGAAAATATAATTTGAGTTATGTATTCGGCGTCTGGGGATACACCATATTCCTTGGGAAGATATAAACAGAGTAGATTGATGTGCTGAAGTTTATATAATAATGGGTAATTATGTTTTAAAAAATTCCCGATCAAAACCTGTGGCGTGAGTGATGACCTGTCTGGGGATATGTTGGCGCCGAGTTGGCCCAATCTAGTTTTCAAACAAATTACACCAAATTTAGAAGAATCCATCTGTACTCCATGAAATATCAACCCACCAAATTTAAGCTTGATTGATGTTACAGTTTTTTACTTTTAAGGGCGAAACAGTGCACAGACAGACAGACAGACAGACAGAAACAAACTGATCACAATAACCCTCTCCTCTCCTCGAGCATTAAAAATGAAACTAAAGTCTTTTTGATGATTATCCCAATGAATTTTACACAAGATATTTAAATTTTGCAAGTTTTATGATTACTTTAAGCTTCAAAGAAATAATGTTTTTCTTTTCATACAATTTATACAGAGTGTCTGCTGCTAAACAAGCCTTTTTTACTTGTGGATAAGTGGAACAACTATACTTGTGTGAAGGGAGGGGGGGTTAAGTCACATATACCTGTATTCAGTCCACTTTCCCAGCATGTTCAAGCTAGACAGTGAGTGTGTGTATGTGTGGCTGAACGTTCTTCTCCACTGGCAGTTTTGTGTGAGTGAGGGGGAGGGGGGGACTTGACAGTGTACTGGTTATAAAGCATTAGCCTTGCCACAGGCGTTTATATGTATAATATAGACACAACTGTTTGATTGCATTATAAGTATTTTTCATAATGCTCTCATACATTTACTTAGCCTAGCTTCCTGGGGAGAACTCCCAGACTAGAAAAGCCTCTGATACAGTGTGCATTATGGCAAAAAATATTTCAGGTTTGCATTATGGTAGAGACAGCCTGGAAGGCCAGGCTAATAAAGCATATGTATTGATTGTTTTTCTGCAGTCTTCCCACTTGGTGTACTAACTCTTGGAGGAGTGAGAGAAACAGTGTGGAGTTTAGCTGCTTATTAAGGGTGAACTCAATCTGGAATATGCAAAACACAATGCATAATTAAGGATCCAGGGGGAAAGAAAACCAATTAAAAAAAAAATGACAGCACACTGGATTGTATTACCACACGAGGCATGTTGTAGTCAATTTGGTGGCCCATTGGGGCCCATGAAAGTCAAGTTGTAGTGGCCTTAACTTAAAAAGGGGGGGCCCCGGGCAACCGCTCCACCGCGAATTTCGCACGCTGTCTATAATACAAGAAGCATACAACAGATTTGTGTACAAATGAGCATGAAAAATTTAGCTTGGCAACATTGTATTTAAGGCCAAAATTGCCTAAATGTCGGAGGGTATCAGATAACCAACAGCCACACAGATGGAGGCATGGCAAGCCACTGCTGCAAGAGACGGAATCCTGAAGTGCTAACACTTTACAGCTATTACTTACCAATGCTAAGTTATCATTCATCTGAAACTGAAACCAACATGTATCATCTGTCCCCCTATATATCCCTCTATATAGAAAGAGCAGTTGTGGGAGAGAAAACAATGGTTACAATATTACCATCGTCAAAGTCTTAACATCTGGGGCATCAACCTGAACCTCAGTCCCAGAGTTTGTTAGAGATATCATCCAGTTGGGTGGTCATGTATTTAGTAAAATTCTATATCCCAGGTTCCTCCATTGCCTCAGTAAGTCTATACTCTATCCCTCAAAAACTTGCAACTGGGTAAATGGATAATGTATTTGACACAAGTCATAGTACTTACTGGGCTATGACTTGTGCTCAGATTTTTGGGCTGTCCCTTTTTGGATTCCAGCGCATTAAATGATTCACAGAAATGAAATATAAATCGCTGGATGTAAAAATATATATTATAATATTTTACCAAATTTTTTAGAAATCTGTGTGTACCCCAAGTAATATCTGCCCACCAAATTTGAGCGCAATTGATGTTATAGTTTCTATGTCAGCTGACATTATGGCATCACTCTGCGGTGTCCACGTCCACGCGTACAACGTTTCCTCCAAAACTACAAGGACTAGAGACTCGTATTTATGTTTTTTTTAAAAGATACCTTATCTATCGAGGTGAAAAATTGTTCAAGGCATACAAATCTGTTCATCTGTCGGCTAGAGCCATTACAAGGGAGGTACCCCTACCAAAAGTGTTTCAACACTTTATCACAATTTTCTCATTGACTAAAGCAGGGATTTCTCTCATATCTTGCATATATGTACTAGGCCACAAGTAGATTCCCTTGTGTGAGTATTCGACCTGGATCAGTCTTAATTTTATTATGAATTTTTAAATAATTTTTAGTGCCTTAAAATTCATGAAATCATGCACTAATTAAATCACTTATTTTCTTATTGACTATTTCAGGGATTTCTCTCTTATCTTGCTTAAATGTGCAAGGTCACTAGTAGATTCCCTTGTGTGAGTATCAGGCCTGGTTCTTTTTTAATTATTTTTTATGAATTTTTAATACATTAAAATTCATAACACTATGCACTAAATCACCAATAACTTGAAAAGTATTGCATTTAGAGCATTTTGTTAAAATATGTTATTCAGTTACTTTTTCCATAGCTACAACATGGTGAGTAACTTGGGTGTCTATTCTTATAACTAAGTGAGTAATAGTTACTTTCTGATATTTCAGTATCTTTTATAATGAGTAAAATCACTTGTAACTCAAAACTTATTGCATTTGGCGTATTTTCTTTAAATATGTTATTCACCTACTTTTAGGTCAGCCATAACATAGTAAAGTTGCAGACCTGTAGCCCATTGCATAGCTGAGCAATAGCTACTTTGAGGTTTTCTCTGTTTAGTAAATCAGTTTTAACTTGAAAACTATTGCATTTAGAGAATTCTGTTTAAATATCTTATCTACTTTTGAATTAGCTATAACATTGTAAAATTGGAGACATATAGCTCATGGCATAGCTGTGTAATAGCTATTCACAGGTTCTCACTGTTGAGTAAATCAGTTGTAACTTGAAAAATATTTTGTTTAAAGTATTTTCTATAAATATGTTGTTCACCTACTTTTGGGTCAGCTATAACATAGTGAATTTGCAGACCTGTATGTCATGGCATAGCTAAGGAACAGCTACTTTCAGGTTCTCACTGTTGATAAAATCAGTTGTAACACCTACTTTTATGTCAGCTATAGCATAGTAAAGTTGCAGACCTGTAGCTCATTACATATCTGAGCCATAGCTACCTTGAGGTTCTATTTTTATGTCAGCTGACTTGTCAGTCAGCTGACATTATGTCGTCACTCTGCGGCGTGGGCGTACGCGTCCGCGAACGCGTCCGCGTGAACAACTTCTTCTCCAAAACTACAAGGCCTAGAGACGTGCTGTTTTTTTTAAAAGATACCTTATCTATCGAGGATGAAAAATTGTTCAAGGCATGCAAATCTGTCTGTTCGTCTGTTTGCTAGAGACATTACAAGGGGGGTACCCCCACCAAAAGTGTGAAAATTTCAACACTTAATCACAATTTTCTCAGTGACTATTGCAGGGATTTCTCTCATATCTTGCATATATGTACTAGGCCACAGGTAGATTCTCTTGTGTGAGTATGAGACCTGGATCTGTCTTACTTTTTTTTTATAAATTTTTTTAATAATTTTTAATGCATTAAAATTCATGAAATCATGCACAAAATCATTTATAACTTGAAAAGTGTTGCATTTAGAGCATTTTGTTAAAATATGTTATTCAGCTACTTTTTTCATAGCTACAATATGGTGAGTAAGTTGGGTGCCTGTCTCAATAGCTAAGTGAGTAATAGCTACTTTTAGGCTTTTCAGTAACTTCCATCATGAGTAAAATCACTTGTAACTTAAAAACTATTGCATTTAGAGAATTTCGTATAAATATGTTATTCAGCTACTTTTGGGTCAGCTATAACATAGTAAAATTTTAGACCTGTAGCTCATGGCATAGCTGAGTAATAGCTACTTTTAGGTTATCACTGTTGAGTAAATCGCTTATAACTTCAAAACTATTGCATTTAGAGAATTTCGTATAAATATGTTATTCAGCTACTTTTGGGTCAGCTATAACATAGTAAAATTTCAGACCTGTAGCTCATGGCATAGCTGAGTAATAGCTACTTTTAGGTTATCACTGTTGAGTAAATCGCTTATAACTTGGAAACTATTGCATTTACAGTATTTTGTTTCAATATGTTATTCACCTATTTTGGGATCAGCTATAACATAGTGAAGTTTCAGATCTGTGGCTCATTGCATAGCTGAGTAATAGCTACTTTGAAGTTCTCACTATTGAGTAAATCACTTGTAACTTAAAACCTATTGCATTTAGAGAATTTCGTATAAATATGTTATTCAGCTACTTTTGGGCCAGCTATAACATAGTGAAATTTCAGATCTGTAGGTCATGGCACAGCTGAGTAATAGCTACTTTGAAGTTCTCACTATTGAGTAAATCAGTTGTAATTGGAAAACTATTGCATTTACAGAATTTCGTATAAATATGTTATTCAGCTACTTTTGGGTCAGCTATAACATAGTAAAATTTCAGACCTGTAGCTCATGGCATAGCTGAGTAATAGCTACTTTTAGGTCATCACTATTGAGTAAATCAGTTGTAACTTGAAAACTATTGCATTTACAGTATTTTGCTTAAATATGTTGTTCACCTACTTTTGGGTCAGCTATAACATAGTAAAATTTCAGACCTGTAGCTCATTGCATAGCTGAGTAATAACTACTTTGAGGTTCTCACTATTGAGTAAATCAGTTGTAATTGCAAAACTATTGCATTTAGAGAATTTAGTATAAATATGTTATTCAGCTACTTTTGGGTCAGCTATAACATAGTAAAATTTCAGACCTGTAGCTCATGGCATAGCTGAGTAATAGCTACTTTTAGGTCATCACTATTGAGTAAATCAGTTGTAACTTGAAAACTATTGCATTTACAGTATTTTGCTTAAATATGTTGTTCACCTACTTTTGGGTCAGCTATAACACAGTAAAATTTCAGACCTGTAGCTCATGGCATAGCTGAGTAATAGCTACTTTGAGGTTATCACTGTTGAGTAAATCGCTTATAACTTGGAAATTATTGCATTTAGAGTATTTTGTTTCAATATGTTATTCACCTATTTTGGGGTCAGCTATAACATAGTGAAGTTCCAGACCTGTGACTCATTGCATAGCTGAGTAATAGCTACTTTGAAGTTCTCAATGTTGAGCAAATCACTTATAATTTGAAAACTATTGCATTTAGAGAATTTAGTATAAATATGTTGTTCAGCTACTTTTGGGTCAGCTATAACATAGTAAAATTTCAGACCTGTAGCTCATGGCATAGCTGAGTAATAGCTACTTTTAGGTTATCACTGTTGAGTAAATCACTTATAACTTGGAAACTATTGCATTTAGAGTATTTTGTTGCAATATGTTATTCACCTATTTTGGGGTCAGCTATAACATAGTGAAGTTCCAGACCTGTGGCTCATTGCATAGCTGAGTAATAGCTACTTTGAAGTTCTCACTGTTGAGTAAATCAGTTGTAATTGGAAAACTATTGCCTTTACAGAAATTTGTGCAAATATGTTATTTAGCTACTTTTGGGTCAGCTATAACATAGTGAAATTACAGACCTGTAGCTCATGGCACAACTGAGCAATAGCTATTCTCAGGCACTGACTGTTGAGTAAATCGGCTATAACTTGAAAAATATTGCATTTGGAGTATTTTGTTAAAATATATTGTTCACCTACTTTTGGGTTAGCTATAACATAGTGAAATTACAGACCTATAGCTCATGGCATAGCGGAGCAATAGCTATTTTCAGGTTCTCACTATTGAGTAAATCAGTTGTAACTTGAAAACTATTGCATTTACAGTATTTTGCTTAAATATGTTGTTCACCTACTTTTAGGTCAGCTATAACAGAGCAAAAATTCAGACATGTAGCTCATTGCATAGCTGAGTAATAGTTACTTTGAGGTTCTCACTCTTGAGTAAATCAGTAGTAACTTGAAAACTATTACATTTAGAGTATTTTGTTAAATATGTTTTTCACAGACGTTTTGGTCAGCTATAACATAGTGAAATTGCAGACCTCTATGTCATGGCATAGCTGAGCAATAGCTTCTTTCAGGTTCTCACTGTTGAGTAAATCATTGTATCCAACCTGTAGGAAATCATGGGCTGGGAATCTGTTAATATGGTCCGATTTGACCTTGGAACCCTCCTTCAAGGTCAAATGAGGATAGCCAAACATAAAAGTGCTTATAACTCGCTTATTATTGGTCCTAGAGGTTTGGAATGAAAACCAACCTATAGAAAATCATGAGCTGGGAATTTTTTGGTGTGGTCGGATTTCACCTTGGACCCCTCCTTCAAGGTCAAATGAGGATAGCCAAACTTAAAAGTGCTTATAACTCGCTTATTATTGGTCCTAGAGGTTTGGAATGGAAAACCAACCTATAGAAAATCATGGGCTGGGAATCTTTTGGTGTGGTCAGATTTCACCTTAGACCCCTCCTTCCAGGTCAAACGAAGATAGCCAAACTTAAAGTGCTTATAACTCGCGTATTATTGGTCTTGGAGGTTTGGGATGGTAAACCAACATATAGGAAATCATGGGCTGGGATTCTTTTGGTGTGGTCAGATTTGACCTGGGACCCCTCCTTCAAGGTCAATTGAGGATAGCCAAACTTACAATTGCTTAGAACTCGCTTATTATTGGTCCTACAGGTTTGGGATAGTAAACAAGCTACAGGAAATCATGGGCTGGGAATTTTCTTGTGTGGTCGGATTTGACCTTGGACCCCTCCGTCAAGGTCAAACAAGGATAGCCAAACTTAAAAAGTGCCTATGACTCACTTATTATTGGTCCGAGAGGTTTGGGATGGTAAACCATCCTAAATTCTTTGGCTGGGAATCTTTTGGTATGGTCAGATTTGACCTTTGGACCCCTTCTTCATGGTCGAACGAGGATATTGCATTTATAGTATTTCTTTAAATATTTTTAACCTACTTTTTACTCTTAAACAATTACCTTGTTGCTTTATTTCATAATACCATTTGCAGGGCACAACTTTTTTGTCCTTTTTTTCTGTCAGCTTCGGAATATCTTTCGAACATGCTGTTCAGTTACCATTTACTGTATTTCTGTACAGCCCTTTCCCTGATAATTATGCTTTCCTCTCATTATCACCATCACAAATCAAAAACATTCAGTCAGCTGACACAGTGCCCGTTCACGGGCACTCTCCTCTTGTTTGAGTAAATCAGTTGTTACTTGAAAACTATTGCAGTTAGAGAATTTTGTTTAAATATGCTATTCATCTACTTTTGAATTAGCTATAACATAGTGAAATTGGAGATGTGTATGTCATGGCAAAGCTGAGCAATAGCTACTTTTAGAGTTTCACTGTTGAGTTAATCAGTTGTAACTTGAAAACTACTGGATTTAGAGAATTTTGTTTTAATATGTTATTCATTTACATTTGGGTCAGCTATAAAATAGTAAAATTGCAGACCTGTAGGTCCTTGCATAGCTCAGTAATAGCTACTCTCAGGTTCTCACTGTTAAGTAAATCAGTTGTATCTTGAAAACTATTTCATTTACAGTAATTTTTTAAATATGTTATTCACCTACTTTTGTATTAAAATTGCAGCCCTTTAGCTGATTGCATAGCTGAGCAAAAGCTACTTTGAGATTCTCACTGTTGAGTAAATCAGTTGTAACTCGAAAACTATTGCATTTGCAGTATTTTCTTTAAATATTTTGAGCAAAAGCTACTTTGAGATTCTCACTGTTGAGTAAATCAGTTGTAACTCGAAAACTATTGCATTTGCAGTATTTTCTTTAAATATGTTTTTAACCTACTTTTTACACCTAAACAGTTACCTTGTAACTTTCCCGTCTGAATACCATTTGCAGGGCACAACTTTTGTGGCCTTTTCTTCTGTCACTTTTACTCTGAAACTCAAAACACACAGTCAGCTGACACAGAGCCCATTCACAGGCACTGATTGCTTGTTGTTCTCTACAAGTGAAAAATGAAACAAAATAATGTATCAAAATAAACAGAAATATGATAAAATGTTTTTCTAATGATATATAACATATTTGTGGGTGCCCAAATTTGAAACCTATTTTGCAAACAAATCAAATGTGGCATATGCCGACATGTATATTTTTTGCCAGATTTTACCCAGGTTTTGCAAGCTCACTCTAAAAAACACTGTCTTACAGTATCTTAATTAAGCGTCCCTTGCAAGCTTTTTAACCATATTTGGCAGTTATATACCTTAGGCGTGGGAAAAATTTTCCACATGCTTAAATTTGACCTTTGATCTTTATCAAGGTCACATGATCAAAAAAAATAGTTTTTTTCGGGTACACCCGCGCGTCATCGCAGTTCAGGAAAATCTACTGACCGCAGAGGCTTGTAACTTCATACACATGTTTATACTATCAAAAACGTGAGCTGATTAGATTTTGGGAGCAATCCAATGAAAATTGACCGATTGATGAGTGATTTTCTCACAGGTACCAATCAGAAAGCTTAAAATTCATGTGAACCCCCTATCATCTTCTTAAGTATTGCATTTAGAGCCATAAAATGTATTGGGAGGTAGTAGGAAACCATATGTGGAGAGTCTAGAAAGCAAGTCAAATTTCCCCCCCGACCCCCCTGTAGGGGTCAAACTGGGGTCATAAAATAGCCAATTTCATCTTTTCCCCTTATATCTCCTTTATTCTTGCTTCTAGAGCTTGAGAATGTATTAATAGGTATCGGGAAACCATATGTGAAGAGTATAGATAGCCGGTCATATTTACCCCCAGACCCTCCGTTATGGGTCAAACTGGGGTCATAAAATAGCCGATTTTGTGTTTTTGCCTTTTATCTCCTTTATTCTTGCTTTTAGAGCTTTAGAATGTATTAAGAGGTATTGGGAAACCATATGTGAAGACTCTAGATAGCTGGTCAGATTTACCCCCGGACCTCCCCTTATGGGTCAAACTGGGGTTATAAAATAGCCGATTATGTGTTTTTGCCTCTTATCTCCATTATTCTTGCTTTTAGAGTTTTAGAATGTATTAAGAGGTATTGGGAAACCTTATGTGAAGAGTCTAGAAAGCTGGTCAGATTTACCCCCGGATCCCCCCTTATGGGTCAAACTGGGGTCATAAAATAGCCGATTATGTGTTTTTGCCTCTTATCTCCATTATTCTTGCTTTTAGAGTTTTAGAATGTATTAAGAGGTATTGGGAAACCTTATGTGAAGAGTCTAGAAAGCTGGTCAGATTTACCCCCGGATCCCCCCTTATGGGTCAAACTGGGGTCATAAAATAGCCGATTTTGTGTTTTTGCCTTCTATCTCTTTTATTCTTTTAGAGTTTTAGAATGTATTGAGAGGTATTGGGAAACCTTATGTCAAGAGTCTAGATAGCTGGTCAGATTTACCCCCTGCCCCCCACCCCCACCCCCACCCCTTTTATGGATCAAACTGGATTCATCAAATAGCCGATTTTGTGTTTTTGCCTTCTCTCTATTTTATTCTTGCTTTTAGAGATTTACAATGTATTCAGAGGTATTGGGAAACCTTATGTGAAGAGTCTAGATAGCTGGTCAGATTTACCAGATAGATATGTTCAAAGCATTGTGTCATAAACTTCTTGCCTTTCTAAAGGCTCACATTTTATATGCATTTTTCTAAAATGTAAATAGATATATGGCATTTATAAAGCACTGTTACTCTTTAATTAAGTAGTTTTATGGTGTAACTTTCGACCTATTATAAGTATTGATGCTTTATGCATTCTTAGCCAGAGCATTTATTCAATTAACTTTTCGCAATTTATGACCATAGAAAACAAAATAAAGCTTAAATTTTTACCCCACAGCCCTTAAGGACTGTCGGGGTATTGTTTTCACTCATGGTGTCCGGATGGGCGGGTGGGTGGGTGGCGGGAAAAAGTTTGTCCGGGCTGTATCGCAGAAACCATAAGGTGTAGGAAGTTGATACTTGGTAGGGACATTAGTTAGGGGGTGTAGGTGTGCAGCGTCATGGTGTGACCTTGATTTGATCTTTGACCTTGCTGTAGTGACCTTGACCTATAAAATCTTGTCTGGGCTATATCTCGGAAACCGTAAGGTAAGGAAGTTGATACTTGGTAGGGACATTGGTTAGGGGGTGTAGGTGTCCAACGTCATGGTCTAACCTTGATTTGACCTTGCCGTAGTGACCTTGACCTATAAAATCTTGTTGGGGCTATATCTCGGAAACCGTAAGGTAAAGGAAGTTGATACTTGGTAGGCACATTGGTTAGGGGGTGTAGGTGTGCATCATCATGGTGTGACCTTGATTTGACCTTACCGTAGTGACCTTGACCTATAAAATCTTGTCCCGGCTATATCTCTGAAACTGTAAGGTGTAGGAAGTTAATATTTGGTAGGGACATTGGCTAGGGTGTGTAGATGTAAAATGTCATGGTGTGACCTTGATTTGACCTTACTGTAGTGACCTTGACCTATAATGCCTTGTCCGGGCTATATTTCGGAAACCATAAGTAGTAGGAAGTTGATATTTGGTAGGGACATTGCTCGGGAGTTATAGGTGTGCAATGTCATGGTGTGACCTGGATTTGACCTTTGATCTTGCATATTTAATGCTATTTTATCTCTCCATAGGGATATGTGATACTATTTTATCTCTCTTCTATCTTTCATATCTTTTTACTTGAATCTTGGTCACTCTCGCCTCCCACCTCTGAGGTCGGGGGTTCGATCCCCGTGATGACCTTAAGTGGGAAAGCTGGTAGTTGCTTGCCGTTGGTCGGCAGTTTACAGTACACAACCCTAGCGAACTGTATGTACTGGTTTCCTCTGCCCTTCCAACTACCCGTCGTGATATGACCTGTACAGTGTTGAAAGTGACGTAAAACCCCAATAAATAAATAAATAAATAAATAAATAAATACTTGAATCTTGGTTGTTGCACCTTTGGGTGTCTTTTGATGTAGACTAAGCACTGTTAAAGTCATATTAGAATTCATTATGGGTTTTACTTTTGCAACTTCCCAATGTAACAGATGGTATTGCATCAAGTGAGTCATAGGTTTTGCCCCAACTCCACATATAAGCATGTATTGCCACATCTGTATATATCCGGTATGTGGTATTTTCTTTATGACAGCTATTCTCCAGTTAAGAAATTTTACAGCATCATAACTTTTAGTTTACTGAATTGTCTTGTTTTAATGCTTAATTTCTACATGCAGTGCTCTGAAAGTATCCCAATCTGTGTACTGTTTCACTACTTCTATGTCTCATAGTGTTGAAAAATATTTCCCCAGGCTGTGGGGTACGGGCATCTCTGATGCCATTTTCTTCTATTATGTGTTACTTGCAGGTCATGGTGATTTTAAAACATCATTCAGTCAAAAGACAGTTACTGAACTCTTATTTTAAAACTGTATTTACAGAATAAATAATGGCCACCACCCTGATAAATTCAACAATGGCTATTGATACTGGTCAAGATGCCTTAGAAAATGGGGCATTTATGATTGACCAGTCTGTTTTGGCTGACAGGAATTACTTGGATTTATCTGAACTGCTTCAAGTCCCAAAGCACAGTAAGTAGAAATAAATGTCCTTAAAGTAAGGTTTATGCACATTTATTGTGAAGGGTGCAAGAAAATACTGCATGATTTATAAGAATGCTGGACAAATAGACCTTCGAGTCGTTCATGTGTAAAGTTGTTTTGTGATCTTCGTCTCTGATGAATTTAAAAGATAACAATTTTATTTGTTTATTGGATGCTTGTTTGCATAATGTGGTGGTAAGTTGAATCTGGTGGTTTTTCAGCCCAGCATACAGTCAGTGGTAAAGTTGACTTTGATTATCCCAGCCTTGCTGACCCCAAGATTGGACTTTCCTCTGTGTCTGAAGTAGGAGATGTAAAGAAAATTCCATTACCGGCTGAGCTTGTGGAGCAGTTTGGTCGTATCCTTTTTACAAAATTTTGGAAAGTGCTTTACTCCTCGTCAAAATTTCTCTTTAAATTAAAGAATGTAGTAAAATAACTGACATTTAGAAAGGTATTTTCTTCATAAAAGTTTGAATTTAAAACTGCAATGTTGTACATTTTAATTAGAATGTGAACCTTGCAATTATGATTGACTGGTCTTGTATGCTTAACTCATCATTGAAGATATGCAGTGTAACTGTATCATGGGTCTTTTCCCAGAAATAACACGGGCTTGGCTTTCCATTGACAGTGACATATTTGTGTGGAATTATGAAGATGGGTAAGTTTGAGAGGTGCATGTAATGGATGGATATGATACTTTTAGATTGTAAATATACCTAAATGTTGTCATGGTTCAAATTCACATTTTATTCAAATAAATGCCTTGTGTTAAATACTGTGATTCACTTTCTCCTATTTATTTCATTGTGAAAATATACAACAGTTTTCACACAGCATTGAACGGAACAGGTCTGTTATTTCAGTAGCTTGTTTCTGATACACTGCAAATATACATGTCCACTTGCATGAGCAATAACCCCAAATAAGAAATGGCATTGTGAGAGATTTTAAAGTTTGTAAACAGTGAACATCATATTTATTAAAAATAGATAAATGTGATAAAATGTATTGTTCTTTATTGTTTTAATGAAATGTCAGCTATATTAACTTATTAAGTGGTAAAATATAGATGTTTTGTGAAGAACCTGTGACATTTCACACATGCTAAACATTGGTAATAGTAACCAAGTTAGTCGATGATTAATGCAGAAAACTACCGGAGTAGCAAATTATGCTAATCATATCAGCTTTACTGATACTCTATTGACAATACCATCTTCAAGCTCTATTACCCTGAATAAGAAATTGAAATGATAATAAGATTACTGAAATTGCCACCACACATAAGTATTTAGTAATGTCTTGTAAAACATGGGTTTATATTTGATTTTGCACATCCAAAATACTTAAAATTTCCATGTGCACTTTATGTCAGTCCATTTAAAAGGCCAAAAAATAAAAAAAATAAAACAAAAATGGGATATTAGCAGTCTCATTGGCTGTCCAACAATATAGAGGTAAAATTAAAGGAGAAGTAAGTATATTTGCTCTATCTCTTTTCAAATTACTTATCGAGAACATGGAAGTCTAGGAGTGGCTTCTGCTCCAGCCTCTACATTTTTCAGTTCGATTATTTAAAAGAAATAAGCAAGTGCTTTAATGTATAAAAGGACGGTACTTCTGGCGGATAATGGATGAGCGCTCCGCGCTTGTCCATTATGCCGGAAGTTCCGTCCTTTTGTAGAGGTCATAAAGTACGAACCTGAGGACTTTATTTCTATTATAAAGACTGGTATCTTTTATTAATCCATAAATATTATTGTAAATATGTTTTTCTACACACCTATTTGTTGTACTATATTTTGCCTGTATCGTTTGGTTCTCTATTATCGACGATCGTCCATTTATTGCCTCAGATAAATGTACGCAAAGATATGAGCAGTGCATGTGTGTTAATAATGGGTCAGTAGCATTTTTCCATATTAGAATTTTTTTTGGCCAGTGCAAAAATGTTTGACGTCAGGGATACAGCAAAAGGTAAAGGTGAGTAGGTAGTACCATAATCTCAATATTGAGACCATTTCACTGGAAATTGGAAAACCATGGCAACACTTTACAACTGGCATTTTGATTGACAGCAGTAATTGTGGGAAAACATTTAAATAAAAAATATTAGAAACAAACACTCAAGCCATAGAATTGTAAACTTTGAGCTTGTATTTTTGTAGATTTTTTAATTTGTATTGTGATTTCTTTTACTAGAATTGCTGTGTTTTGTTTTCATGAACACGACTTTGTGTAAGCTGGCCTATTGCAATATGTCATCATGGTATCTCAGTAAACTGGGGTCAATACTGAGATAGTGGTGCCACTGACTCGTCCCTACTTTCTGTTTTATATTTTTTTAATCAGGAGTGATCTGGCCTACTTTGATGGTCTTGGTGAAACTATATTGAGTGCAGCATTGGTCAGACCAAAGCCAGGTAATCTTTTTGAGGTCACTTGACTTGCCTTTTATGTGTGATAAAATGACTTGTATCAGTCTTGCTTTTATTTTTATGTTTTTGCATAAAGCTTCAAAACATATTTTTTTTGTGCTTTCATGCCTGTATCTGTTATCATTTGTACCTGTGATATCCTTAAAGTTGTCTGTTGTTGTAAAATCATAGCACAGTATCTGACCCTTGTTCAAAATGGAAACACATTGTTTCACTGTTTAAATTAAGCATCAAAAAACATAAGTGTAACACAAGATAAATGGCCACAAATTGTTACAGTAATCGCAGTTACATAAGAGTGACCTATCATAAAACATAAAATAAGGGGTTCTTCAGTGGTGTCTATCACAGTCTCACTTTCACTTACTGTGATTCAAATTTCACTTATAAATGTCTTTTTGCAGCCATATTCCAGCCACACATACAGTATTTGCTGTGTTTGACAACACCTGTTGATATTGTCTTACTGGGAGTGAGCTTCTCAAAGCCTCAAGATAGTAAGTGATTTCCTTTCATTTTGTTAAAGTTGTAGTGATAGCTATAAAATGGTTGGCCTGCTTTGGTTATAGATTTGTAGCATCCCACTTGTAAATTTTATGGTGTTATTTTAGCTTAGCAAATTGATGGAATAGTTTTGTTGAAAGAAAAATAATTTATTACTTATGTAAACTGTTGTTTATCCTGAAAGTCCATTTCACTGTATATAATGAGTCACTAATGACAAACTTTTGGAATAAACTTTGTTAATAAAATAATGATGCAAAAGAAAATTTGCAACATTTCCCAACAGATCTATAGACTATAGCAGATGTATGTTTAGTGTTGTCGCTGGGTATTGTAAGAGGGACATTGCTGATACTTTTTTTTTTTTTGAATGCTGTATAGAATGCAAGAATGCTGGCTTAAGGGGCTATCAACGTAACGCATTACTTTTACGGCCCGACGAAAGTGGTTTCAACAAGGGAATGATTTTTTCAGGGATGTATATTTCTTAGGCTTAAAGTCACAAATTATTGAGGAGAATATGTTTGTTTGTTCTGTGATATGTTGAATAAGAGAAATAAAGTTATACAACAAAATGTCCTTGTTGTTTTAAAGTTTTATATTTTTACATATAAACACCAAATAACAAAGATAAATGTGAAATAAATATGTTCTATTTCTGGACACCTAAAACAGTGCATACCTTCCTGTTATGACACAATTAACATACAAAAAGAAAAGCAACAACAGTTTTTTATACACTATTCCAAAGAAAAATGTCTCACAAAAATTTTGAATGAATTAGATTTTCATTTAATTTGGGCATTTATTTTCAGAGATAAAAACAAAGAAACACAACATTTTATGTTTTCATTTTTTCATCTCTATTTCTCATTACACTCATTTAAAATGTCAAGAAACCACTATTTAAAATTGTAAATCATTCAAATAAATCTGTATGCGTTTGGAGGCTTGTGTATGTATTTAGATCTTTATTTAGAACAGCATGGTTTATATATTGTGTCACAGTACAGAAGCATCTCCCTTCTCTCTGAGCCAACTTTTATAGCCTCTCACCAGTAACTAAGGCGTAGTTATACAAAATATTCTATTTTTAATTTGGCTTCCTATATCTTAGTGTATATATCTCTAAATAAAAACAATTTTTCCTAACATGTTATGTCTATATTTTTATAAGTAAACTACTCCATTCTCATTGAATATATGTACATCTTATCTTCCATCAGTGAGAATTATATTTTATATGGACAGATACTCTTTCAATGTAAGAAGTGCCTTGACTAATGAAAACAAAGCTTTGTAAATTATTGTTACACTTAAGAAATTTTCATCAGAATAATATAACTTTAGATAAATTTATTATATTAACAATTAAGATGATACAAATATAGATTCAGTGTGTGTAAAGAAATGTTTCACTGTAAGTAAGCAGAAAGGCTATATACACACGCAGTGCATGTTTAAAAAATGTGGGTTCATTTTATCAGTGCAGAAAAGACTGCCACTCAAATACAGTAGTAAACTGGCAAGATCTACAAGAGCATTATTGATTTTTCCAAGTGGGTGCTATACATATATAGAAGGCAAGAGCAATGTTTACAAAACGTAGTACTAAATGCAGTGTTTTATCATTTATACTGATCTTTTTCAACGGCTGAAAGAAAATGACGTAACTGTCCCTCTCGTAAATAATAGTCCGTGCATAGCAACAGTGACTCTGTCTGCTTCACCATCTGGCGGACGTTACGTAAACAAATTTTATGTACTTACGTTGATAGCCCCTTAAGAATAGAACACTAATGAGCTTTCTTTGAAGAGTACAAATTTACAAAATAAACACCATTTTTTATTGCATGTACAATATTTTGTTTAAATATATTTTCCACCTACATTTTACACCTTAACAGTTAACATTAGTGCTGTCACTCGCTGGTGCAAATTAACATCGAATATCGAATATTTTAGGGTCATATTTGTCCTTTTATTTCGGTTGTTTATGCATTGTCAAACGTAGGAACACTTTGAAAACCATCAGTATATTAAAACAATTGTCTAATTCCGACTTTATAAAGTGCTGCATAATGGCATTATAATATCGTGTACGCCTCAAATAAATAGAACTACAGTGTTTTTAAAGATTATTTGAAAGCTTTACGTCAATTAAATTGACTTACCAAGTGTGAAAAAAATAAAGATGCAATTCCGAAAATTACATTCGAGCAATGGTTTAATGCTTTCCTGATAGGTCATGTGACTAGATTTGTACGGACTGTGATGTCAAAGGGCCGAAAATATATTTTAAAATGCTGAATAATCCTTCACTTTTAAAAGATATTCTATCTTTATTATATAAATATGCTAATATCTTTGCAATTGGATTTGAAAAAACGCATCCGATTATCGCTCATAATGGACCTAGCAAACGATAGTATCGGAAGTAGCGAGTGTCGCGACAGCACTAGTTAACATGGTATTTTACTTCTGAATACCATTTGCAGGGCACAACTTTTGTGTCCTTTACTTCTTTCACTTCTACTCTGAAACTTAAAACACACAGTCAGCTGACACAGAGCCCATTCACGGGCACTGATTGCTTTTTTGTCACGTGCCAACTGTTTTGCAAATTTACTCTTATGATTGACCTTGTATGAGCCACATTTTCTGTAAATTTACAGAAATTTACAACATCATATAAAATCTGGCAATTCTTAAGCCAAGAATAGTAAAAGTGACACTATGTGAGTATGAAAGCCACTCCTTGTTAATAACTTAAAACATTTTATGCTACATTTTTCAGATCTAGACAGTGCAAGTATTGGAGAGATGCATTTGCTGCCTGAACCTTTGTTCTCAATTCCAACTGACAATGTTCATTTCCTCTCTATCACTGGTTCTGCGAATGGCAGAATCTTTATGGCAGGAAAAGATGGATGTCTCTATGAGCTAAGTTATCAAGTCAGTCCTTAGGTGCCTTCAAATCTTTAGTGTTAACATTATTTTTTTCAAAAAAATGGCTTGTGGAAGTAAATGTAAAGACATTAGGCTTTGTTCTTATTAGTAATACCTCATTTGTAAAATCTTGTGTGAGCGTATATAGGTATATAACACAGGAAATAATAACATCAAATATGTAACTGTTTTGAAGGAAATGGTTTTTGTCACTGGAATAAATAAGTCAACATATTAACAAAATGTAATGAAGAATCTCTTGGTATTATTGTGTATTTTTGACATGATGGATTTTTATGTTTATTTGTATTGTGTAAAAAATTGGAAAGGTACCATGTCCCTTGTTATGTTTAATGTTAAAATAACTTAATGTTTTACTTTTTTTATACAATGTGGTTACTGCTGAAACTTTTCCAAATTAGAAAATCATCAGATATGTAAGTTACCTAGTTTGAGCCATATTGAAGAAAAATCGGCACTTGCTGATGAATTTGTGACACCAATTTTCCGTAGTATTTGGTGCCAGAAATGTAAAAGTATGTCCCAGTCTGTACCTCCCCCTATTTCTAGAAATTATGTCCTTCAGTGGGCAATAAATTTCATTGAATGTTTGATAGACAGAATTTATTTTCTTTGAATATTTCAGAGTTGGACACTTAAGGCACACTTGAACACAAATCTATACACATGTTTTGTTGCATGCATGAAGTTTTACTGAAGTTCTTGTTTAATTCTTTCAGACGTCATTGTTTCTTACTATTAATATTTGGGTTTGTTGATATATAGTTATACACAAACGCAATGTATACCACATTGCACCTAGCAAAAGTGAGAACCAAAACAGATTTTCCAATTGATTTTTGGTAAATACAGGTTAAATGCTAACACTGAGATTGTTCTGACTAATTCAGGCAGAAGATGGCTGGTTTAGCAGGAAATGCAAGAAGATCAATCACTCAACTAGCAAGCTCTCCTTCATGTTGCCCTCCTTCCTCAACTTTTCCTTCATAGAAGATGGTACGTCAGTGACCAGACCCCAACTGTATCAGTGTGAAAAGTGTAAACTACCAAACATAGTCTTTGGGAATATCTGAAATAATTGTGCAACCAGCAGAAGCAGTGGAAATGTTATTCTTCTTCCAAATACAAAACATATTAGTATCTGCAATATATTCAGAAATCTTATATAATATTTTTGTTTCATCCAGGTTTTTTAAAAAAAGTATTTACTTACATTTATAAATAAGTCTTGTATTACCTCTAAGGGAAAAATGTGTGCTCTTTTTAATTTTCATGATGAATTAAACTAAAGGCTATTTGTGTGTGATAATATTTCAGATTCCTTGGTACAGCTAGTTGTAGATGACTCCAGGAATATTTTGTACACCAGATCAGAGAAAGGAACTATACAGGTACAAGTCTTAAGTTTTTATCTTTGGTTTGTCAACTCTAGTATAATGCTTGCCAAACTTTGAAGGTTGTAACTGCATTTTCAGCACCTTTGCAGTGATCATAACAATTCTAATGGGGGAATGCCCTAACAGTGATGTAATACCAATTACCGAAGACAGAGTAGTGTGGCATGCTTCAGTCTATTGGCTGAAGAAATAAGTGGTTTTGACATGAGAACGAGATCATGAAGTGGGGAATTCCCAAAAATTTGAGTGGTAGTTACATATAAAATGCACACTTTGTAAAAATAAATTGAAACCATTGAACAGAAGAATTGTTCTTGACAGTGGTAGAAATGAAAAGAGCAATTTTGCCACATACAGATGCCCATCTAGCCTCTCCGATCAAAATTGCTATCTTTTGATATTACTGCTTTTTACCAAAAGGTGCACAGTAAAATGTGCATAAAATGTTATGCACAACTCTTTTCCTCCCTAAAAAAATCACAATTTTTTACAACTGTCCAATATTTACAGTGACCAAAAGATCATGTCCCTGAAACTATTCCTCCAATAAAGAGTGTTAGAAATAGAGTAACTGGCATTCCAACATGGTATAACTATCATATTTGCAGCTAAAATGAAATAGTTTCTGGTGGTTTTGATTTTAAGGTAATTGGTGTAGTAATAGCAAGGAAGTTTAAAACAATGTTGATTATGATAGGTGTAAAAAAATTTATTTTTGTCGAATTCATGTTATATACAGGTGTATGACCTTGGGGAAGATGGCAGGGGTATGGGTCGAGTGGCAGCCATTTCACAGCAAACTATGGTACAGAATGCTGCTCTGATGACCAGGTAAGTAACACAACTAGAAGGTTTTTGTAGGACTGCTATAGTACAGTACTTTAGTATTTAAGACAAGTTACGTACTTCAGACACAAAATTTTGTTGTCAAATATTTACAGTTTTCTAACTTTTCTCATACACAAGTGGCATTTAATATGTACTTCATAATATTTTTTTAAGAAAACTGTATCATTGTCATTTTTTATTCTACGAAAATGTACTCATTGGTAGAGTATTTGCAAAAAAATATGCTTCTTTGTTTCTACTGCCACCATATATCAGGCTGCATGTATACAGGGTGTATGTAGTAATATATTAAAATCTGAGCACTGGTCAAAAGTTTTCCTGCCTTGTCATGTGTTGTACCTTATAAAATGTTAATTAGTATATTATATTTGTTATAATTTTAACTCCTGTGAAATCCTTGTTTATGTCAGTGTCAGTATGTCTCAGGATCTCTGAGAATTTCCTTTTAAGCCAATAGATATAGGTGCCTTGACTTATGTTTGTTTCTGTGTGTGTAGTAATGAAAATGTACTGGAATCTATTTAGAATAGAATGTGGAATGAATTTCCGGTTCATGAAAGGACAAGTAAAGTGTGTATGTAACAATCTTTTTACACAGGACAATTGACAAATCCACATTCAGCCCAATTGTGCATATTTCTGCTGTACCAAAGACAGACTCTGCAAATATTCATCTGGTGGCCATCACACATTTTGGTGAGCTTTTATGTTGTATTTTTTTTTTTTTTTTTTTTTTTTTTTTGGGGGGGGTGAACTTTTATGTTGTCTCTTTTACCTGTAAAGGGGAAGTGGAGTTGCCTATTTACCGTCTTGTCTGACATCTTTGTGTTACTATAGACCAAACCCAGCTTAGATTATACATGAACAGTAAAAACCTGACACAGGCAGGGATCATATTGTAAGTTTTTGCCACAGTAATGTTTTAGTATAGGTGTCATACAGTACTTCGGTGTGTTTTATAAGTTCTGCAGGTATGATCAGATTATATTTTTACCGCTATCTTTTGTTCATTCTGTCCAGGGATCAGACTCTATTTCACCACATGCCCATTCAGTGACAACAGAGGGCGCCCTAGCATGCTGACAATGGTACATGTACGACTTCCACCAGGGTTCTCTATGAGTTCCACTACACAGAAGCCTTCAAAGGTCCATGCAGCCCACTATCAAAGAGGTCAGAGAGTCAAAGACTATCAGTAATAAGCAACCACTCACATGTTTTACTTTGTTTTTGACAAAACCTAAACAGTTTTCACATAGTGTTAACATACTTTCTTGCAAAAGAGGCTTCAGTGCCCCAGAGGTTAAAAGTTTGGACAAATCACCTCGTTTGACTCACCTCTGGATATGGGCATGGAAGGGGTAAGTGGCAATATGATCCTAATTGTTTGTGAGACATGAAAAACTCAAATTTAACATTTATCATCTAGAGGTAAAGCAGAAATCATGAGTTATGTTTTCCTGTGTTACTTATTTCCACTAAAGCTGAAAGGAAGGCTCCATTTTTGGCTCAGGAGTGTGGTTGCCTGGATTTTTTTCTCATAAATAATATCAAAAAACAAACAGCCACAATTTTTTCAATGGAAAATATTTTATTATATTGAGCTGCAAACCTAAAAGTAACAAATTAAAATCAGTGTTTTCCAGTTTTATTTAGGTGTCCCACAAGTAGCAGTTAGCTTGTTTTTTTGTGTTGGATGATTTTTCTCTTGTGTGTATCTGTTGGTTCCTTCTTTGAGGTTAAGCATAAGTATCATACCTAAAAGCCCTACTACCTCTTTTAATTAATTCCTGTAGGTATGACATGTAAAGCAGCTAACTGAAAAAAAAACACAAATATTTTGGTTAGGTCAGGTTTCACTTGTGACTGTCTTTCAAGGTCAAATAGGCTTTTCCTATCTAAAAGTCCTTATTTGTATCCAATTGAAAGGAAGGGTTTGGGATGTGTAAATTACCAATATAGTCAAATGGAATAGTGTATTGTCACTTCACATAATATATTTTCCACATTAAGGTTCACTGGAATTAAGCTGTATTCTTTAACGGGTCTTTGCAGGACAAAGGCAAGTTTCCAAGTTTTGCCATACTATTGTTTAAAAGCATATTCTTATGTCTTATAAATCTTTATACTAACTGTTACAGGCACTCTGCTGATGGTGGCTTCACAGTCAGAAGATAACGACATACTCTGGCTCATTTCAAATGATTCTTTCCCCTTCCAGAAACAACTGAGAGAAACATATGTAGGTATTTGATAACTAATCAAAAGTAAAATGTTTTGTTGTTTTATTTTTTCTGCTCTTACTTTGTTATTCACAAGAATAGATGAATTTCCAATAAAGACAAAATTTTCTGTCCTTGAAAATAAGAGAAAGAATAGTACCTCAGTTTGATTTATGTATGACCACTATTTTTTTTTTTTTTTTTTTTGAGAAAAAAATATATTTTATTCACTCTTTTCCAATGACAACCGGAAGGGTGAGAGTGGGAGAACCCCTCATCGGTGTCTTACAATTATACATTTATGTCAAAGTTTAAAACCTACACAATGTGTGAAGAGTGATAATAGTTTACAATATTTTCTTTTTTGACTTTTTTTCCCAAAATATTTTACTACCCTTTCTAACTACAAAAAGACAATACACAATGACACAACCAGACAACCAGTATGATCACTATGGTAGAGCAAAAGTGCAACTTAAAATGCTTTGGAAATGCTGTTCAGTTGACACTATATCTTGACAGTCTGCAATTTTTTTTCTTTTATTATCCAGGAGTGTACTGTGTTGGATGGTAAGACTTGGGCACTGTCTGAGGTACCAGTGGTTGGTTCAGAAAGTGATGCTGCTCAGCCTTACAGTCCCATACAACCGCCTTCTGTGGTGACTCAACATATGGAGGGACAAAGAAGATTTGTACTCATCAACTCACAGGTACAGACTGTTGAAGAGATAGTATGGCTTTCAACTGAGCTATTTTCTTATTTGTAGCAAAATAACAACAGAAGTAAATGTCAAATATCTTCAAAAGTATTAAAGTTAGGGAAATATTTTCAAATATGTTATTCATCTAGTTTTTGATAACCTATCACATAGTAAAGTTTCAGACCTGTTGCACATTGGATAGCCGAGTAATACCTACTTTGAAATTGTGACTGCAGGGTAAATGCATATAGTTTGGGGTTCTATTGCATGCCATAAGTGAGTAATAGCTATTTTCTTATTTGTGGCAAAATAATGACATAATTTTTCTCAAATAACTGCTTCATTTACTTCTGGGAGAGCTTTCACATGGTGAAGTTTCAGACCCGTAGCTAATTATTCACCTACTCAAAATGAGTAAATGATAATTATCTCTAAAAGTATTGCGGATATCCAATTTTTATCAAATAACTCATTCATCTACTTTTGGGAGAGCTTTCACATGGTGAAGTTCCAGACCCGTAGCTAATTACTCACCTACTCAAAATGAGTAAATGTGAATTATCCCTAAAAGTATTGGGGATATCCAATTTTTCTTAAATAACTCATTCACCTACTTTTGGAAGAGCTTTCACTTGGTGAAGTTTCAGACCCGTAGCTAATTATTCACCTACTCAAAATGAGTAAATGCTAATTATCTCTAAAAGTATTGTGGATATCCAATTTTTATCAAATTACTCGTTCATCTACTTTTGGGAGAGCTTTCACATGGTGAAGTTCCAGACCCATAGCTAATTACTCACCTACTCAAAATGAGTAAATGTGAATTATCTGTAAAAGTATTGCAGATAGCCAATTTTTCTCAAATAACTCATTCACCTACTTTTGGGAGAGCTTTTACTTGGTGAGGTTTCAGACCCGTAGCTAATTATTCACCTACTTAAAATGAGTAAATGTGAATTATCTCTAAAAGTATTGCGGATATCCAATTTTTATCAAATAACTCATTCATCTACTTTTGGGAGGGCTTTCACATGGTGAAGTTCCAGACCCATAGCTAATTACTCACCTACTCAAAATGAGTAAATGTGAATTATCTCTAAAAGTATTGCAGATAGCCAATTTTTATCAAATAACTCATTCACCTACTTTTGGGAGAGCTTTCACTTGGTGAATTTTCAGAGCCGTAGCTAATTATTCACCTACTCAAAATGAGTAAATGATAATTATCTCTAAAAGTATTGTGGATGTCCAATTTTTATCAAATAACTCATTCATCTACTTTTGGGAGAGCTTTCACATGGTGAAGTTCCAGACCCGTAGCTAATTACTCACCTACTCAAAATGAGTAAATGTGAATTATCCCTAAAAGTATTGGGGATATCCAATTTTTCTTAAATAACTCATTCACCTACTTTTGGAAGAGCTTTCACTTGGTGAAGTTTCAGACCCGTAGCTAATTATTCACCTACTCAAAATGAGTAAATGCTAATTATCTCTAAAAGTATTGTGGATATCCAATTTTTATCAAATTACTCGTTCATCTACTTTTGGGAGAGCTTTCACATGGTGAAGTTCCAGACCCGTAGCTAATTACTCACCTACTCAAAATGAGTAAATGTGAATTATCTGTAAAAGTATTGCAGATAGCCAATTTTTCTCAAATAACTCATTCACCTACTTTTGGGAGAGCTTTTACTTGGTGAGGTTTCAGACCCGTAGCTAATTATTCACCTACTCAAAATGAGTAAATGTGAATTATCTCTAAAAGTATTGCGGATATCCAATTTTTATCAAATAACTCATTCATCTACTTTTGGGAGGGCTTTCACATGGTGAAGTTCCAGACCCGTAGCTAATTACTCACCTACTCAAAATGAGTAAATGTGAATTATCTCTAAAAGTATTGCAGATAGCCAATTTTTATCAAATAACTCATTCACCTACTTTTGGAAGAGCTTTCACTTGGTGAAGTTTCAGACCCGTAGCTAATTATTCACCTACTCAAAATGAGTAAATGCTAATTATCTCTAAAAGTATTGTGGATATCCAATTTTTATCAAATTACTCGTTCATCTACTTTTGGGAGAGCTTTCACATGGTGAAGTTCCAGACCCATAGCTAATTACTCACCTACTCAAAATGAGTAAATGTGAATTATCTGTAAAAGTATTGCAGATAGCCAATTTTTCTCAAATAACTCATTCACCTACTTTTGGGAGAGCTTTTACTTGGTGAGGTTTCAGACCCGTAGCTAATTATTCACCTACTTAAAATGAGTAAATGTGAATTATCTCTAAAAGTATTGCGGATATCCAATTTTTATCAAATAACTCATTCATCTACTTTTGGGAGGGCTTTCACATGGTGAAGTTCCAGACCCATAGCTAATTACTCACCTACTCAAAATGAGTAAATGTGAATTATCTCTAAAAGTATTGCAGATAGCCAATTTTTATCAAATAACTCATTCACCTACTTTTGGGAGAGCTTTCACTTGGTGAATTTTCAGAGCCGTAGCTAATTATTCACCTACTCAAAATGAGTAAATGATAATTATCTCTAAAAGTATTGTGGATGTCCAATTTTTATCAAATAACTCATTCATCTACTTTTGGGAGAGCTTTCACATGGTGAAGTTCCAGACCCGTAGCTAATTACTCACCTACTCAAAATGAGTAAATGTGAATTATCCCTAAAAGTATTGGGGATATCCAATTTTTCTTAAATAACTCATTCACCTACTTTTGGAAGAGCTTTCACTTGGTGAAGTTTCAGACCCGTAGCTAATTATTCACCTACTCAAAATGAGTAAATGCTAATTATCTCTAAAAGTATTGTGGATATCCAATTTTTATCAAATTACTCGTTCATCTACTTTTGGGAGAGCTTTCACATGGTGAAGTTCCAGACCCGTAGCTAATTACTCACCTACTCAAAATGAGTAAATGTGAATTATCTGTAAAAGTATTGCAGATAGCCAATTTTTCTCAAATAACTCATTCACCTACTTTTGGGAGAGCTTTTACTTGGTGAGGTTTCAGACCCGTAGCTAATTATTCACCTACTCAAAATGAGTAAATGTGAATTATCTCTAAAAGTATTGCGGATATCCAATTTTTATCAAATAACTCATTCATCTACTTTTGGGAGGGCTTTCACATGGTGAAGTTCCAGACCCGTAGCTAATTACTCACCTACTCAAAATGAGTAAATGTGAATTATCTCTAAAAGTATTGCAGATAGCCAATTTTTATCAAATAACTCATTCACCTACTTTTGGGAGAGCTTTCACTTGGTGAATTTTCAGAGCCGTAGCTAATTATTCACCTCCTCAAAATGAGTAAATGTTAATTATCTCTAAAAGTATTGCGGGTATCCAATTTTTATCAAATTACTCGTTCATCTACTTTTGGGAGAGCTTTCACATGGTGAAGTTCCAGACCCGTAGCTAATTACTCACCTAATCAAAATGAGTAAATGCGAATTATCTGTAAAAGTATTGCAGATAGCCAATTTTTCTCAAATAACTCATTCACCTACTTTTGGGAGAGCTTTCACTTGGTGAAGTTTCACACCCGTAGTTAATTATTCACCTACTCAAAATGAGTAAATGCGAATTATCTCTACAAGTATTGCAGATAGCCAGTATTTCTGAAATAACTCATTCACATACATTTTGGAGAGCTTTCAATTAGTGAATTTTCAGATCCGTAGCTAATTACTCACCTACTCAAAATGAGTAACTGCCTATTATCACTAAAAGTATTGCAGATAGCCAATATTTCTCAAATAACTCATTCACCTACATTTTGGAGAGCTTTCACATGCTAAATTTTTTTAATGAATTTTTTAAATAATTTTTAATGCATTAAAATTCATGAAATCATGCACTAAATCAATTATAACTTGAAAAGTATTACATTTAGAGCACCTTGTTAAAATATGTTATCTTTAGTACATCTAATTTATATGGCGGGAGATAAATGCATGCGTCAGAATGCTTGTTTTTACATACATTTTCTTAGATTGTTATTTTCTCTACTTAAGCATTATTTGGACCTCTATATATCTGACATTGCTCTGAATGTATCCCAATTTTTATACTGTTACACTACTTCTATATCTCATGGTGTTGAAAAATATTTCCCCAGGCTGTGGGGTACGGGCATCTCTGATGCTATTTTTGCCTTATGTCTCCTTTATTGTTGCTTTTATAGCTTCAGAATGTATTAAGAGGTATTGGGAAAGCATATGTGGAGAATCTAAATAGCCGGTCAGTTTTATCCCCCGACCCCCCCTTATGGGTTAAACTGGGGTCATAAAATAGTTGCTTTGGAGTTTTGCCTTATATCTCCTTTATTGTTGCTTTTATACCTTCAGAATGTATTAAGAGGTATTGGGAAAGCATATGTGGAGAGTCTAAATAGCCGGTCAGTTTTACCCCCGGCCCCCCCTTATGGGTCAAACTGGGGTCATAAAATAGCTGATTTTGAGTTTTTGCCTTCTATCTCCTTTATCGTTGCTTTTATAGCTTCAGAATCTATTAAGAGGTATTGGGAAAGCATATGTGGAGAGTCTAAATAGCCGGTCAGTTTTACCCCCGGCTCCCCCTTATGGGTCAAACTGGGGTCATAAAATAGCTGATTTTGAGTTTTTGCCTTCTATCTCCTTTATCGTTGCTTTTATAGCTTCAGAATGTATTAAGAGGTATTAGGAAAGCATATGTGGAGAATCTAAATAGCCGGTCAGTTTTATCCCCCAACCCCCCCTTATGGGTCAAACTGGGGTCATAAAATAGTTGCTTTGGAGTTTTGCCTTATATCTCCTTTATTGTTGCTTTTATACCTTCAGAATGTATTAAGAGGTATTGGGAAAGCATATGTGGAGAGTCTAAATAGCCGGTCAGTTTTACCCCCCAACCCCCCCTTATGGGCCAAACTGGGGTCATAAATAGCTGCTTGGGAGTTTTTGCCTTATATCTCCTTTATCGTTGCTTTTATAGCTTCAGAATGTATTAAGAGGTATTGGGAAAGCATATGTGGAGAGTCTAAATAGCCGGTCAGTTTTACCCCCGGCCCCCCCTTATGGGTCAAACTGGGGTCATAAAATAGCTGATTTTGAGTTTTTGCCTTCTATCTCCTTTATCGTTGCTTTTATAGCTTCAGAATGTATTAAGAGGTATTAGGAAAGCATATGTGGAGAATCTAAATAGCCGGTCAGTTTTATCCCCCAACCCCCCCCCCTTATGGGTCAAACTGGGGTCATAAAATAGTTGCTTTGGAGTTTTGCCTTATATCTCCTTTATTGTTGCTTTTATACCTTCAGAATGTATTAAGAGGTATTGGGAAAGCATATGTGGAGAGTCTAAATAGCCGGTCAGTTTTACCACCCAACCCCCCCTTATGGGCCAAACTGGGGTCACAGAGTTGCTTCTAGGATGCGTTTTCTGCGATATCTCGCATTAATTTGCTTTTGCTCGCGGATTTCAAGTATGCGGGGACAAGATTGTAAAAGAACGCATTCAGCACAAGGCAATGCGGGATATATATACGAAGCGAAAAGACGAGAGATGAAAGAAATCGAAACGCTGCGTGGAGCGAGAGTTTGTCGAGGTTTTGATTTTTCCGTCGAAACGTTCTTCGAATAATGCCAGTAGACGATTTTGGTTTCGTGATCGTTTACAAACTCAAATATATTATGAGGTACAGACAGTATTTGGACATATTATACCCAAAAATATAAAATTAAGCTGAAAGTGGATGATTATATAAAAAATGGCTGCAAGAAAAACGAAACTTACAGTAGACTGGATTGTTACCACAACAGGCCATGGCAGTGAAGCCGGTGGTGACCCTATTGGCGTAGTGGCTTTCTACCAGTAAACGCCCGTGTTTAAGGTAACATTTAGCATTTATCTTATATTTGGAGGTTTAGTTTATGTTCTGCTTCAACCAAATTATCCAATGACATTCAAAATAATTAATGATTTAAATATGCTGGGGAACATTTCCTTGAAAGTGATGTAATTTGACAATATATCTCTATTATCGACCGTGTTTACCGCTAACCGGAAATACCAGTGAACGCCCAATTTGTTTGCAAATAGAAGCATTTGTCCTTGACCTCTAATAAAGATATATAAGGCGGGCGTTCACTGGTAGGCGGGTGTTCACTGGTAGAAAGCTACTACGTATCTGTCGGAATTCCCTAGAAAAATATTTTACTGGATCAAAATTCACGGACAACTCATTAATATTAATGAGGTCACAGATTTTCGTGGTGGTTTTAATTCTTAATATTTTCTGATTTAAGATCAAATACTAGAAGGACTACAGAGCTCATGTATGCATAAAAAATATTTGACGATTCCATTGGATTTTTTAGCAATATTTTACTTGAAGAATTTGTGGACTACTCATTACTATTCATGAGGTCATGGTATTCTGTGGGGTTTTCCAACATATTTGTATGAATTGATGGTGTAATGACTGAATTTGTGATGCCATGACTTCAGATGAAAACTTAAAACCATAATGCCATGACAGGAGCCACTTTGATGTAAATAACCATTTTCAGTATTTTTTTTTAAATTCTATCACTAGCCTTGAAGTTTATTTTTATTGGGCAAGACAATAAAAATTGACCACTAATTAATAGAAGTCCACTGTTAAAAATGCCTAAATAAACTGAAAATGTATTTTTTATTAGTTTAAACTTGTCATAAAGTCGTCCCCCAGAATTTTTAGCCCCTCCCCCACATTTTGTGTAGTAGTGGGGGATCGCCCCCACACTTTTTGAAATTCCTAGAATCAACAATGGGGTCATAAATAGCTGCTTTGGAGTTTTTGCCTTGTATCTCCTTTATCGTTGCTTTTATAGCTTCAGAATGTATTAAGAGGTATTGGGAAAGCATACGGCGCAGCTTTGTGCATTCTTAGCTTTACAGCATGCTTATTAAAACCACAAAGCATTTTAAACTTTCAGGGATGCTTCGCTTTTGTTAGCAAAAGCATTCCTCTAGTTTAATATATAAACTGTCGTCCACTGTAACAGACAAATATGGTACAGAGATGTCTGAAAGATGTTTCACTATGATGTTCTTTTTATTCTAATTTTAAATTAATATAATCATTGTTAATGTTAATTCTTTGTACAGGGTAGCTATGTGATCACCAAGCACCGGCCAATGGATCAACTAAGACATCTGCTGCTGACCTGTGGACCTGACTCCGATGAGGTTTTGTCCTTCTTCCAGCTGCACAAAGAGCAGGCGTGTGCCACCTGCCTCTTATTGGCATGTAGTCAGCAGCTAGTGGAACAAAGGGTTGGTCTCACAATAGGCTATTTTCAGTAGTCATCACTCACTTAGTAATTGATATTAACAATCATTTAAGTGTACCTGAGTGCCCTCAATGGTTATTGTTCACTCAGTAGTCCATATACAGTGTTTGAATGAAGATAAGTAGCCAGTGTTTTATATAATCTTATCCAGTATGGGAATAAAAATATATTGTCAGTTTTGTATACATTTGAAATGATCCAACACACTTCTAGCATATGAGCTGGCTGTTCAGTATTTGAAAAACTAGTATTGCAGATACATATTTGAAGCAGGAATTTATTTAAAATATATATATACCAAAATTATGAGATGTTCTGCATTTGTTTGAACCAGGTGTGAATATTAACCCATTAATATATTAAAGTACTTTTACATCAAATAATTAACTTGTATGTTGATTTTCAAATTCTTTGTGTTTACTTGCAAAGGTGTCGGAGATGGCAACACGTGCTTTCTTTCTCTATGGGGGAGATCCAGAGTTCAGTCCTACCTCAGGTGTGCCAGCAACACTTGGTCCAAACATCCCCACATCTCCAGGTAAGATGAACTAGATTCCAGGTACAAAATCAAGAAAATCTGTATTTGACAGAACAGTTTTCATCACTACAAATAGATTTCTTATGTACATTACAAAAGTGATAAAACTTTGCGAGTAGATCAACATGTGCATGTACATTGAGATCAAGAAATTTTTGAAATAGAAAGGCAATGTTACATGTACTTTGTTTGAAATTTATATTGTTTTCTGTAATATAACAGATGTTAAACATCTAAATTGACTTTATTGTGTTTACTGTTAAAATATTTCTTTAATTAGTGAAAGGAAATATGAATAATCACTTTCAAGTGAAGTTTTCTGTCCACATTTTACATGCAAAACATTTTTGTGTCTTATTTTTGGAACCTAAATAACTTATTATTTTTACTGTCTCCTCTATGACACAAGTATTGGGTTTGCAGGTATGTCCTACATGGCTGGACCTGGTGGACCCAGTGTAGTACAGACCCCAGGACCAGGTAATACCTGAATTACTTACGTTTGTAAAGATTTACTTGCTTTAATCTATCATACTGACCTTACTTTGCCCTTAATATTGAAGGCTGAAAGGCATACACTAGATAATCTTCACTTATTCACTGGTGGTGCTATAGGGATATCATTTAACAACAGTAGATAATTGGTTTATTTAAAATATTTATGAAATTATGTGTTTTATGATGAATGTTCTTACGTTTATGAGTTGTAAAGGACAATATTTTTTTTTTTTTTTTGCTTAAGAAACCAACTGACTGGAGCTGAGTTACATAAACTTTAAAATTGATATTTAATATTGAAACATTCCCCAAATACCATTACCAAAGATTGTGTAGTAATTTTCATTTTCAACATAAATTACACAGTATGTTCAGAATGTAATGTAAAAGCCAGTGAAAGTTTTAAAGGTCAGTTGTGATCAAACCATTTGGAAAATAAATAGTCCTGTGTATGAACATATGAGTAGCTTATATACTCTGGTATATCCTGGCTACATTTATGGATCAACCCTTAATTCAATATGTGTATGTGTAGTTATGCCTTAGAGTCTGTCAGGTGATGGAGATTAAGCACTTTAAAATTTCTTATTAGATTAGATTGTTTCCTTTATGTTATCTGGTATTATTACATTCATTTTAACTGGGAATCCTAGAAAATTTTCAGTGTTTCTGAAGATATTTTTGAAACGTGTTTTGGCATTTAACTATGTAAAAATAGTAAATAGAAAAAATTTATTCAAGAAATTTAAAATTATGTAATGTCACAAGAGTCAATCAGGCTACTGTAGAATCAGTTAAAAGAAATTTCAGCCCTTAAGTATAAGCTTCCTAAAAATTATTTTGCTTCAGAAAGCACAGATGCAGTGTTTAAAGTATAGATCTACTTAAATCTGGTCTGTCTTTCACAACAAATTTTTTTATATTACCTGTATTAATATTTCAGGAATGCATCCCAACCAAATGTCCACCCCATTTCCACATGTTGCCCAGCAGTTGTCCTTTCAGAGTCACAACGCTACTGCCATGGCAACACCCGGAGGGGCAGATGTCAGGTTCTCATGGAAACACAATGGAGTCTGTCTATTTATAGGCAGAATTCTCAGGTCGGTAATCAAACGTTCTTTTATATTCTGAGCTGAGTTTTGTCAGCTTTGAATATGTATCAGCCTAAGATAGTTGATTTTTTTCATCAAAATGAAAACCTATTTTGGGGGCTCCAAAAAAATGAAATCTGAAAAATTTATCTGCTATTATGCTATTCTTATGATTTGTAGACATTAATTGTAAAACATGAAGTTATATATTGATCAGTGAAGTGCCTTTCCAGCGAGAATAAGTAGGTTTGAAAGAAAAAAGTATTATTTTTCAGAATTTTGAAATTTTTGACATTTTAAGTATTATAAACACAATCATTGCTTAAAATGAAGCTGTAGTGAAGAAAATGTACATTTAATTTAGGTTTCCTGTGGAATATAGTGAATATTAAGCAAATTATGGTTAAGCTGCTATATCTCAGACTGGCCCATTCTGATTTGACCAGAGAAACAGACTGATCTACTTCTAGTTCACCAGTTTGAACTGAAGGGAACCCCTGGAGTGGGCACTGTTATTGGAGGCACTTACAGCTGCAGCATTTTTTATGAACAATTCTAAATTCTTCAAAGCAGTTTTCTTTTCCATTTTGAGCAAATTACACTTGCAGCATGCCCCAAATAATAAAATATAATATGGATAGCAAACTATTTTGTTCTTGTTTTCAGACGTTTGTGGGACAGTCCAATTGTTACAGAGTTCCAGTCACCTTCTGGAGGAAAACGCTATGTATGTGGACTTTAAGTAAAGAATTTACTCGCACTTAAAAAATTTACCTGGGAAAACAATATGTTTATAAATGTACATTATTGAAACATGTATTCTGTAAATGAATATATATTTTTTGATATGCGTAAATTTAGTAACGTAATTTGGCAATTTTATCTTTTTGTTTCACAGTTGTGCAGTGCTTTCAATTCTGAGGAGATGAGTTTTGTTATTGCTCGACTTTTGAGTCTGAGAGAATTTATGATGAAAAATTCTCAGTTTGCATCTTACCTTGTGGCAGAAAGGTAGGGAAGTTTTACCTTGAAATTTAATGGTGTATTTAAGTTGTGTAGCCGTTAGTGCTGTAACGAGTTGACCAAAACTCAAGTCGTAACACGGTGGGTGATATTTGGAGATAACATGGATTTACTCAATTTAAGCTCAAGTTTTTAAGAAATAAATACTGACATACTAACCTTGTTACAAACTACTACTTTTGCAATTTATCTAACTATGATAATGTTAAAATCAATGAGCAGTGGTTATTTTTTATTTACCTTACTTACGTGGCTGTTCCATAAAGTGCACATACATGCCTGTACAATTTTACCGGCAACAAAATATATTTCCTTGCAGTAAAATGGTACTTAATACATTTAATGGCAATATTTGGACATTATGTTATTTTATTTATATTTTTGTCATTTATTCGAGTTCAGCTTGAGTTCAACTCGCATCTAACGGGCGATCCTCAATCTACAGAAATCGCTGATGATAACAGCCTTAGTAGCTATGGTGCTATTATTTGAAAGAAGCAAAGTTTCGGCAAAAAAATGGGTGCATTTGATTTATTAAATGTGAAGACATAAGTTTTCACATGCGTACATGAACTATAACTCGCATATAAATAAGAACCATGATGGGCTTTTTGAAGACTTTCAAGGAAAAAATGTGTGATATATTTATAGAATAGTATAAAATACTGTGACATATATTGTTGTAGTTGAATATTTTGATAGACTTGGGTTAAAAAATGAACATGTGACAAAACTGGTTTTGGTAAAAAGAAAACAAAACATGACCAGATCAGTGTCTTTCGGTCAGCAAATATCTTTTTGAATCATCTTTGATTCTTAGCAGTTGCTCCTACTTTCCAGGTATATAGTAACCCTGATCATCAATATCTGACAGCCCCTTTCTTTCCACTCCTCATTCTAAAAGTCAGTTAAAGCCATTGGTCATAGTTTTGCTTTTGATGATCCCAAGATTTCGAATGATCGTCCTGATATTCTATGCAGTGCAGCATCTATTGCCTCCTTCAGGAAAAAGCTCAAAACTTAACTGTTTGCAAAAGCCTATCCAGCATAGCCTCCCTGTGTCTTCTTTGGTATGACCTGCCTATGTTATTGGACTTACGATTATTCACATTGTTTTTGTTCAGTTGGCCTTAGAATCTCTTGATGGAGATTAAGTGCTACAAAAGTACTACATAAGATTAAATTAGATTATGATTATACCCTTTATCCTCAGCTTTTCTAGGATTCTTGTATAAGGGGACTGTATTTTCAAAAATGTTTTTTTTTCATTAGAACATGCCATTTCAGAATGCTGAGTCACTGAAAACCATTGAAATATTTTTACCTGTTAAGAAATAATTATAAACATAATCTGCACAGTGACAAAAGTGGTGTAAACTTTATTAAAATAGGACATGAAATGAATTTGTACAATAGAAATTCATTTATTTTCAATTAAACATCACATGAACACCATCAAGTGGATATAATTGAGCACGCAGTTGTTAAGATGTTGGGAAGCCATGTAAACCACACAGCTGAGATTCTGTACTATAAACCATCAGGCATCAGCTACCAACTTTAGGTTAGGGTTGATACTCATAAAAAATCTCAATCTCAAACTTAAAAGTAAACCCTATAATTGAGGGTTTAAATCTTAAAATTAAGTTTTAACTCAAACCTAAATATAATATTTATTCTCATGTAAGTATATTTTTAAACTGAGACTCAAACTCATTTATATGCCCTATATTTAGTGACTGTATTAAAATTACATGAAAAGAGTCTCATTTTTACCCCACAGCCCTTAAGGGCTGTCGGGGTATTTTTTCACCCATGGTGTCTGGATGTGCGGATGGTTGGCGGGAAAAAGTTTGTCTGGCCTGTATCTCAGAAACCATAAGGTGTAGGAAGTTAATACTTGGTAGGGACATTGGTTAGGGGGTGTAGGTGTGCAACATCATAGTGTGACCTTGATTTGACCTTGCCGTATTGACCTTGACCTATAATGCCTTGTCCGGACTATATTTCGGAAACCATAAGGAAGTTGATATTTGGTAGGGACATTGCTTGGGGGTTATAGGTGTGCAAGTGTCACGGTGTGACCTGGATTTGATATTTGGTAGGGACATTGCTCGGGGGTTATAGGTGTGCAATGTCATGGTGTGACCTGGATTTGACCTTTGATCTTGCATATCTGATGATATTTTATCTCTACAGGGATATGTGATACTATTTTATCTCTCTTATATCTCTCATATCTTTTTACTTGAATCTTGGTTGTTGCACCTTTGGGTGTCTTTTGATATAGATTAAGCACTGTTAAAGTCATATTAGAACTCATTAAGGGTTTTACTGTTGCAACTTCCCATTGTAACAGATGGTATTGCATCAAGTGAGTCACAGGTTTTGCCCTAACTCCACATATAAGCATGTATTACTACATCTGTATGTATGGGCAATATTCAAAACATTCAAACCATAATTCAACCATACATAATTGTGATATTTCCATTGACAGCTATTCTCCAGTTAAGAAATTTTACAGCTTTATAACTTTTAGTTTACTGAATTGTCTTGTTTTAATACTTAATCTTTACATGCAGTGCTCTGAAAGTATCCCAATCTGTCTACTGTTTCACTACTTCTATATCTCATGGTGTTGAAAAATATTTCCCCAGGCTGTGGGGTACGGGCATCTCTGATGCTATTTTATACAAAGATGGTAGCATTATTTATCACATTTTTTATTTGAGTTTGAGCATATAATACTGAGGTAGGATTTCAGATGAGAATACTAAATTTAAGTTTATATTTGAAACTAATTTTTAGTTTGAGAAAGGGAGTGAGTCAGATTTTTTATGAATACAAGATCTAAATTTGAGATTCAAATCGACGAACTCAAAGGTGGGTAACAAGTGTACACAAAAGATATTGTAGGGGTTTGATATATTTTGTCATTTTTATCTTTTATAGCTACACAGCAGCACATCTGCAAAGCACTTCTAGGTCTGTACTCTCAACTAGAAATGACACCATTGCTGACGAACAGATGAGGAGAAAGTATCAGGGTGAATTGACTTCCTGTTATTTTCGCCAAATAGTTTCCTTTGTCTCTGTGTTTATAACTTTTTTGTTCTATTAACACTGTCTTGCCCAATAGGGATACTCAGTGAAATTCTTAATGTAAGCTGCAAAACGTTGTCCTTACAGGGACAAACTGCTTGGAGAAGAAACTGGTAGTTTCCTGGTAGCTTCTCTTTTGATTAACAAGCGTATAATTTATGTTTATGAAGTGTAAAGAAACCTTTAGAATGTGGTTGAAATATCTGACAATATATATACTAAATGAGTAGAGAATATTTGTTCTGATATTATGTTTGTACTGAAAGAGTGGTATTCATGGATAGCGAAAAGTCTGTCTTAATTTTACAAAGCATCTATGTAAATATGTAGATTAAGTTGCATTAAGTGAATACATAAGTCTTTTTTGTGTCTGATATTGTTTGCCTTTTGAGTGCAATCACAATTTAAGATGTTTATATTTTGTGTATATTTACAGCCGAGGCAGAATCCCAGGAAGCTGCTTCTCTGAGGAAAATCAATGAGCTTGTAAACCGCACATGCGAGTGTCTGGGACTCTGGAAAATCCTTTGCGATCACCAGTTCCATGTTATAGCTGCAACTCTGAGCAAGGTATGTACAACACACTATCATATGAATTTTAACAGACTTCAGATATAATTTTTTTTTTTTTTTTTTTTTTTACCATGACACACCAGCCACAAAAACAGCACTAAAATTACCCCCATTAGCGTCTGATGATCCTCTCCGGCGAAACCGTGCATCCCAACAACACACACAACCACACTAGGTTGGTTGTGATGTCATAGCTACAACATTTGTGATGTCATAGCTCTGGGACCCATCATAATGACATCATATAGGTTACTTGGTGATGTCATCATGGCCAGTGATCTAAGTAAATCTATTGGTCGATCTGATAAAATCACCTTGGTTACACAATATTGACCATTCAAAGTCATTCACAGCACAGTCACGCAACCGGTACGACGTGTAGAATTGGAAGTCTCGTAATAATTTGCCACGTTCAAATATATTTAGACTTCAGATATAAACTAACTCTTTTCTCATAATATTGCATTATGTAATAATACCCACACAAAACTGACATCAATTTTACATGTGTAGCTATACTGTAGTATTGTAGGATAGAGCAATCCATAACAGACAGCATCTGTATAAAGTGGTAGGTTTTTCACTAGGGGGCGTGTGTGGCTCAGGGTAAAAAGCACAGCCCGGTAGCTTTAGTGTTAGGATCCACCCAAATCAGGCAATTTAATTTTAATGTGCAGTAATTGTAAGTACCACAGGAAAAAAATATGGAGGTTGATGCACACAAATTTATTGGAAATGAAATTTCAAGTATCCATAAAAAATAAGAAAAACTATATGACAAAAACAAAATAAGATATAGAAATATGGTTGAATATTGGGTTTCACTCTTTTTTTTTGGAAATAGACAAGGTTTTAATAGTTGTACAATATTGTAACCTTTATCAGTTTTAATGCATTTAATTTTATTTTCTTTAAAGGATCAACAGAATGCACTAAAGGGACTCACTTTTAAGAATTTTGTGATTGCTGGAAAAGAAGTAAGTAATTATTATTTTTATTAAGTTTTATTATTGATAGAAAGTAACTATGATATTATTATTGTCATTTGTTCGTTATTTTGAGGTGTCCTTTGCTGAAATCAGCCTTCTTACTGAGAATGTTTCTGTATATTCTGTAACATTGTACTTTGATATAGTCCTGTCAAAGTGTTTTCCCTTAATAGTTGTCCTAGTAAAACATTACATCAAATTTCCAATGTCAGTAATAGATACCTCTTTTTAAAAGCATTTATTTTGAAAAGATTTATGAGGGCATACTTACACGTCGTAGTGAAGAGCTTCATGGAGCCTAATCCACAAAGATTCTTTAATTCTTAAGTATTTAAAAACAATTCTTTATTATACAGTACTTTTTTTTTGTGACAGAAGAATAATTCTAATCAAGAAAAGTGATTCAGGATTTTTACCCAAGAGCTGTCACAAACATATGAGCTTCATTGCTGTTGCTTCATGTTTGGTCTTGCTGTATATTGGCCTTCCAAAAGGAACAATTAAAAACAGTTCATCAAAAGAAAGAAAAATCACTTAATTAAACATGGAAGATAATCTGTGTACATGTGGATTATCAATCAATATATCTCCCCTGATTTAAGTGTCAATAATGAATATGCAATTTGAATATCACTCATTCACGTAACTTATTGGCCAGTATTTTCAATTACAACATTAGCGTCATGGATCTCGGTATCCAAATTGAATGTGTATATTTCAGTATATCAGAAGTTCATGTTTATATTATCCCTGTATGTACTATAAAAGGGTAAGTTTGAGCTATTTATGAAATTTAATGGTATTAAAGGAATCTTGTCTTGACTTTATGTTTATTTTGAATACTTTACAGATCCATCAAACTTTTTTTGTTGAAAAACTGAATTAGAATTTTAATCCCAACATTGAAACTGTATATATGAGGATGATGCATTTGATCACTACTCAAAGTACAGTCTCTATTGATAGTTATTCAGTGATGTATAAGTCTCTGGGTCATATGCTAGATTATGTGTATAAATTGTTGATCTAGTTGATATTACAACTGTCTGTCTACCTTTTCAGTTGAGTTGCTATCTGATAACGAGTTTGATTGACATGTACATTGATGACCATGCTGCCACTGATGCCATCAGTGAGAGGCTGAGAGATGTCTGCCCTGCTCTGTACAGCATGGAGGATGCTGTGTGTTCAAAGGTAAATACTCTGATCAAATATATCACTTAGTTTATCTATATATTATGGAGGATGTTATATGTTGATTGGTGAAAAGTCAACGTACTTGTGAAAAAGAGCGAAAAACAGTTTGCTTTATGAAGAACCTGATATTAAAAACATTAATATATTACCCTGGGATATGGATAATATTGAAACAATACAAAACCAAATTAAACCAAATTTCTCACCAAAAAACTTTAGTTGAAGTGAAAATACAGTTTGCAGAGTTAGAATGTTTTGTGGTACCTTTTCTGGATTTCAGTTGTGGCACATGTGATTAGCGGTGTAGGTTTTCACTATATGGTAGGAACTTCACCTGTCCTTTTTTCTTCACCCATATCCCTGTCCGTTATTGCCCGTATCCGTGATACCCTAGATCATTTGGTATAAAACAGTGAACTCGTCCGTGTCCGTGATTAGGAAGGAAAAAATTCGTTCTTCACGGACACGGAGAGCTAGTACACTGTTTTATACCAAAAGATCTAGGGTATCACGGATACGGGCAATAACGGATATGGGTGAAGAAAAAAGGACAGGTGAAGTTCCTACTTCTCAGTGTCAAGTGAATGTGATGTGTCAAGATTTAAAGAAAAAAAAACCCAAACAATTCTGATTTTGGGAAACACCTACCCCACTACCTAGTTGTGATTAACAGTGTTACTCAGTAATTTGTGTAGCGTGCAAGATGCTTTTAATTCAAAGATTACTAGAAGGTTTATTATTATTCAGATACTTTTTTTATTTTGATGGTTACTGTCTCATTGAACATCAGCATGTCAACACATTTTGATTGACTTAAACAGAAAACTTGTAATTGTGAAATCCTTTAAATTTGCTGGTTACAGCAAGCACAAGAACTATTCAGTCAAACATTTTAATGGTGTGTGTGTGTTAAAAGCTATTAACATCAGATAATATCATGATTTGTAAATACCTTGGTAGAATAAGAAATGTGTAATTCACCACTGTGAATTTTGCATATCAAGTGAAACGCCCTTTTATTTCCTCGACTTTTAGGAGATTCACAACACATTTGTGATTTTCTGACTATAATAGGCCTCTTTTCACCCCTGATTATTTTGTCAAACATTAAAAATTACACACCAAACCTATTCATTGAAAAAGTATGCTGTATAATAACAATGATTTTATTGTAACGCAAATATCAAACCACACTTTGAGTCATTAGCAAATCTGAAAACAGTAGCACAGATTTAAATATGCACAGGACTAATAATTATGATTTAAAAAAATACTTTAACTTTGGTGGTTTCAGAAAACACAAGAAGTATTCTAAATAAAAATCTTGCTGTGGTGATGTAACAAAAGTGTCATAATCATGTTCAAGTGTTTGATATGTTGTAAATCTGTTGAGAAGCTGAAGTACTACAGATTGGAATGTGTATTATTACATTTTGGGTGATAACTAGAAAAAAATTTCGAATTTTCTGTGATTTGCATTCATCATGACCCCTCCTATCTGATTTATATATTGAAGAGCATTTGTAAAGTTAAATGTTTTAACATAACAATTTAGGTGATATAGTGTGATTGGGAACTGAAGAATTGTTAGAAGTTCAGTAGGAAGAGTTTATACAAATTTCAGGGTAATGAGAAGCTTCAAACTGCCCGCAGTGTAGAGAATTATCAGGAGAGAGAGAGACAGTTACAGGAAGCTTTGTCCATGTACAAACAGGTCACCCAGCAGCTAGATCTGCCAGTGGTCTGCAATCAGTTTGCCACTGCTAGATTTTACAAAGGTAAGACAATTAGATCTGCTTGTGGTCTGATACCAATTTGCCAGGGGCTGTATTTACAAAGAAAGATTACGCTTAGCTAAAAACTAGATTAAAGTTTACAAAAAAAAAATGGCTTAACTAATCTTTGGATTAAATTGGTATACACTAGGGATGGGTTGGTCTAAAGAAATTGTAAGCTTTTATCACCATATTTTTATTGCGTTAATACATCCTATCCAATGGACAATATGCTAAACCGGTCGGCGCAGACCGGCCCGCCAAACGTCAGAAAAAGATGTCCTGTGTTTCCACTGGCTGGCCGGTCCTCACACTGCACTCGCCAGGTGGCGCATCGTACTTCCTTCCTGTCTAGACAACCTGACATCATAGCATCTTTTTCGTTTGGCGCATGGACTGCCTGTACGGATTATTTTGTGTTTGGAAACTTTTTCATTTTTTGTGAGATAACGAAAGTTTATTGTTTTACAACTTTATTATTTACTTCCTCTCATATCATAGATCATTATGTCCTCTCCTAGCCAGCGTTGAGGGGGTTGTGGCCACATGATGGCAGGTTTTGATCAGCACTCTGTTTGTGCACGCTGCCGTGATAGGAAGAAGGGCTCAGACCCTTGTGTTGAAACACCACCTGCTGCGTGCATTCATTGTGACTCTTTATCTTCAGAGCAGAAAGAGCAGCTTTCCACCCCCTCGTACAAACTTAAAAAGGAGAAGAGAGAGGCGAAGTCATCTACTCCGGCTAAGGACATAGACACTCTCAGTCCCACCCTTGTGGACCTGGCACTTGTGTCGGTAGTGGGGGTCGTGGATGGCCAGAGTTTCTATGGTTTGAGTGGGCCGGTTGAAAAGAAGAAGAAGCTTGACAAGAAGGTTGACAAGAAATCTTCATCATCTGTCAAGTCGGTGAAGTCAGACAAGTCTGTGAAGTCCTCATCCAGCCGACCCCCGGCTACTTCACCCACCGACCAGGGCAAATATACCACCTCCTCTACCAACACAAGAATCTCTGATCTCGACAAGAAATGGTCGGATCGATTCAACCGACTGGAGGCCCTGCTCATGGCTAAGGCACTGGACCGACCTCAGGACCCTGTCTTCAGATCGGTGAAGGTTGCTCCCTCACGCACACCACCAGCTCATGTGGTCCGGTCCGACCCCTTCTTAAAGCCTGTCACTCAACCTTCCCAGCCTGCTGACACTGCTGTTGGCCCACCGGCCACCGACCTACCTCAGCAGAAGTCTATTGCCAAGCCTTCAGCTCAGCCGGAACCTTCTACTGCACCGACCACTGCACAGACTGTTCAGAGACAATTATCTAGTGTGTTTGATACGTCTAGGAAAGAAACTCCCTCTTCCAGTGACTCTGAGTCGGAAAGTTTTTCATCAGACCGACCTCCCTTGGACATCTTCCCGGAAGAAGGCGAACTGTCTGATGATCAAGAAGCCAATCTGTCCGACCATGACCAATCCCTCTCAGAGGAACAATCCTACCGAGAGACTATGAGGGGGATTAGGTCGTATATGGATTGGAACTACATACCAGACATTGATTCCGGTACTACCACATCTGAAGACAACCCCTTCACGGGTCCCAAGTGTCAGTGAACTTACCAACCGACGAATGGCTATGCAAAAAGATGTCCAAGTTGAATCTCACACTGGTCCAGGGATATCCTACTCGTACATCTGAGGCAGGAGGACTTTTGAAAGACCAGTTCGTGCGGCCACCTAAGTCGCAGGGGAAATGGTATGGGTTTCATGCTAACCCTATGTCTATGTACACATGTATGCGGCTTACGACATCCGACGGCCGATTTGCGATGGCGAATTTTTTTTCAACCTTCCCAATTTTCTATGGACATTCATTTAAATTCACTTGTCATCCGATTTTTTCGCTCCCAGACCGAAAAAAATCGCTGTCGCAAATCGGACGTCGGATGTCGCAAATCGGAGTCGGATACATGTAAACAACTAAACATAAATGAGAAGAAGGGAAAAGATCGCTGTCGCAAATCGGCCGTCGGATGTCGTAAGCCGCATACATGTGTGCGTAGACTAAGAAAGACTCTGAGCAAGCTGTCTCGTCTTGGTACACCGGATCTTCCCGACTCAACAGCACATACCTCAGGATCGCCCGACAGGCCGGTATTGCCAGTGCACCTCCCATGTCATGACCCATTTCACAAGAGAATCTGCGCAAATGGGAGAGGTCTGCGCGCAAATCGACAGTGATTTGCAACCATGCAGCCAGTTTTAACCGCTGCCTGTTGAAGATACAGCAGAACATGGCCACTCAGCTGAAAGCTATACATGTTGAGTCAAAGGGGAAGGGACCAGCCAAGGTATCATCAGCAGTGGACAAACTCCAGTTTTTACTTGACTTTAATTCAAGTGTTTGCCAGGCCATGGCAAAATCCATGGAGCACCTCACCGAGTTCGTTTTTGTCAACATGGCCAATGCTACTCTTCTGAGACATGACTCATATCTTTCCTACCCAAGGCCGGTGTGAAAGCTGACACCCTCAATGCCCTCAGAACTGCCCCACTTCACCAGGACACTCTGTTTCCGGACAGTACTGTTAACAGAGCTGAGGAGGATATAGCCGTGTTTGATAAGGGCCGGTCAAGCTCTGTATACAACAGCCGCAGATATCATCCCTATGAAAGACAAGGGCAAACATCAGACAAGAAGCAGGACAGGCCAGCTTGGAAAAACTTGTCACGTAGCCAACGCAGAAGGAACAAGGGAAAACAGCAATACTCGCGACCGGCCAAGGGTCAGCAGCAATACAAATGACAATCAATGTGTAATTCAGTTGAAGCCTCTGCTGTTGACTGGGAGCCCCACAGTAAAGACAATGAACACTTTTTCAAATGTAAAGCTAGATGTTGTACATTCTGTTCATACTGCGCCCGGGCATTCTCAAAAGAACGAAATAAGTCCCGGGGCAGCAGGTTGTACTTCAGGAATAGCAGATTAAAGTCTGTGAAAAGTGTTTCTTGTGTCATTCCATTGTCTTGTGTAAATCCTGTCATAAATGCTCCCAATGTTGTCACAAATCTGCCTGTAGGGGCCAGACTCCAAAACTTTTGGAAAAAATGGTTAGATCTGGGTGCCGGGCCGAAAATGGTTCAAATCCTGAAAGAGGGCTACACCCTCCCCTTTCTGATCCGGCCGAACTTGTCAAGAATCCCCAAGATTTCATATCCAGGGCCAGACCTACCAGTTCAAAGCACTGCCGTTCGGTCTGTCGACAGCCCCCATGGAGTTCACTATTATAGCAAAGGAGGTAAAACTGATGGCCATTCAACACGGTATAAGGATCCACCAATACCTAGACGACTGGTTGGTGAGAGCCACATCCCACCGGGTCTGTCTCCAGCATACGCAGGTCCTAGCGAAAATGTGTCGGAATTTAGGTTGGCTGGTAAACATAGAAAAGTCAGAACTGGAACCCAAACAAGTTTTCAACTTTGTAGGTTACCAATTCGACCTCGAGTCCGGTCACGTCCGACCGACACCGGACTGGTGGCAAAGCCTACAGGAAAAAATACTGGAACTTATTTCCCTACCGACTTGCTCGGTATGGGAGTTCATGTCCTTGATCGGCCTTTTAACAGCCACAGAAAAACAAGTTCACCTGGGCAGACTACACATGAGGCCCATCCAATGGCATCTCAAAAGCAATTGGAGGATACCGGAATCGTTAGAAAAACTGATTCCCCTACCCAGATCTCTACATCCTCACTTACAATGGTGGCTGAAGGAAGACAATGTCCTCACAGATCAACCATTACACCCCATACAACATGCTCTGCAAATCTTTACAGACGCATCAAAAGAAGGGTGGGGCGCTCACTTAAACGAGTTCATTGCCAGAGGAACCTGGTCCCTACCGGAAAGCAAATTGCATATAAATTATCTAGAACTAAAAGCGTTTTTTCTAGCTTTAAAAGAGTTCCAACACCTATGCATGGGCAAAATGGTTCTGATAGCAACCGACAACACCACGGTAGTGTCCTACATCAACAAGGAAGGAGGCATGAGGTCGGGCCCACTGTGTGCCCTACTTTGGAGAATCTTGACCTGGTGCACCGGGAAACAAGTGACTCTAAAGGCCTGACACATCCCAGACCGTTTAAATGTAGTGGCAGACAAGCTATCCAGGTTAGGCCAGACCATCCAAACAGAATGGTCCCTCCTTCCAGAGGTTTTCCAGACCTTGTGCAACAGGTGGCACCAGCCTCAAATAGATCTCTTTGCCACGAGATTCAACAACAAATTGCCCCTGTTTGTATCACCAGTCCCGGACCCCATGGCCACTGCAGTGGATGCACTCAGCCTGTCATGGGAGAATCTGGACGCATATGCCTTCCCACCGACAGCCATATTGGGCAAAGTGGTGGAGAAGTTGCAGGACTCACCATACTAAAGGTTGATCCTTATTGCCCCGGGGTGGCCCAACATGCCATGGTTTTGGGATCTGGTGGAGATGTCCAGTCAGATCCCATTGCTCTTGCCCCAGCTGACCAACCTCCTGACTCAACCCTTCAATTAGACCCCTCACAGAAGTCTGACAAATTTAAATCTCCATGCTTGGCTCCTAGAGCCACAGCTATCAAGGAGCAGGGTTTCTCTGAGGCGGTGGCAGCAAGAATTGAGGCTCCTCAAAGAGGATCAACCAGATCAGTCTACGAGGCAAAGTGGACCGTTTTTACAAAGTGGTGCATCAATCATAAGGTGGACTTCAGGTCACCACCTGTGAAATCAGTGGCAGACTTTCTTTTGTACCTCTTCCAGGACAGGACGTTGCAGCCCAGCACCACTGATGGTTACAGATCTGCCATTGCTGATAAGCTGGGGAATTCACCCCTTAACGTCAGCAAAGATGAAAATCTCACCCGTCTCCTGGATAGTTTCCATAGAGACAGACCCAAGGATCGGAGGGGAATCCCCTCCTGGAACCTCTCCTTGGTATTACACCAACTGACCAAGGCTCGTTTTGAGCCTCTCAGAGAAGCGTCACTAAAGCACTTGACCTTCAAAACGGTGTTCCTCTTAGCCCTTGGTTCGGGCAAAAGAAGTGAGATACATGCTTGGCAGCACAAGGATATTAGACACCAGTCCGACTGGTCCAAGGTGTCCCTGTACCCATCACCCAGCTTGTGACGTGCTTCCTTCGGGAGGTTTATTTCCTTAGGGACTGAACTCATCCCTCTCTTCCCCTTACCTCAGAGCAGGTCTGTAAAAAAAGGGGGGGAGACGAGTCGGTTTGGACCGATTGACCGGTTTCTGTTGACCGACTATAGCCTTAAGCGTCTTCCTCCAGGTTTGGAGGAAATTTTGTTTGTTCTTTTCTGAGTTCATTTAAGTCCCTAGTAACTTACCCGCCGACCAAGCGGTAGTTATTCAGCATATTGTCCATTGGATAGGATGTATTAACGCAATAAAATTGCAAATTTAATAAGTAAATTAAATTTTTATAAGTTAATACCCTATCCAATGGACACACAAGACCCTCCCACCGACCCCGCTATCAGCTTACTAGGGGTCTAATAGGTTTAGACAACGAAAAAGATGCTATGACGTCAGGTTGTCTAGACAGGAAGGAAGTATGATGCGCCACCTGGCGAGTGCAGTGTGAGGACCGGCCAGCCGGTGGAAACACAGGACGTCTTTTTCTGACGTTTGGCGGGCCGGTCTGCGCCGACCGGTTTAGCATATTGTCCATTGGATAAGGTATTAACTTATAAAAATTTAATTAAGCGTCCCGCAAGGGACGCTTGTTTGTGTATGGGAGAGCTTCCGGCTCCGCCGGCTCCGCATTTTGTTTTCCTTATAACTCTGTAACCGTTAGGCGGATTCTTTTCAAATTTGGCAGGTTTAGGCAGTAGCCCTGGGGAATTTTTTTGAATATGCTGCAGTGACATTTCAACCAATCAGAGAGGTCACATGACCAAAAATGTCTTTTTTCGATGGGGAAGCTTGTCCGGATGATAACTTGAAAGGAATTTTATCAATTCACCTGAAACTTGGCAAATACATTCATTCTATTAAAATCTGGAAATCATTAGATTTTGGCATTGATTGGTCAAGAAATGGCCGAGTAATTAATGATTAATTAATCATTACGAATTTTCCAAATAAGGAAAACACAAAAATGCTTATATCTCGAAAACCGTGCTAGATAGAGCGATTTCGACGAAATTTTTGACCCACAGGGTATCTCTGCGGAGTAGTTTTCCCAATTTTCAAAAAATTTTTATCTCGCCCAAAATGGCGGCCATTTTGAATTTTCGAAATTTTCGCAAAAATTGCAAAACACAAAAATGCTTATATCTCGAAAACCGTGCTAGATAGAGCGATTTCGACAAAATTTTTGACCCGCAGGATATCTCTGCGGAGTACTTTTCCCAATTTTCAAAAAATTTTTGTCTCGCCCAAAATGGCGGCCATTTTGAATTTTCGAAATTTTCGCAAAAATTGCAAAACACAAAAATGCTTATATCTCGAAAACCGTGCTAGATAGAGCGATTTCGACGAAATTTTTGACCCACAGGGTATATCTGCAGAGTAGCCATGCCAATTTTCAAAAAAATTTTGTCTCGCCAAAAATGGCGGCCATTTTGAATTTTCGAATTTTTCGCAAAAATTGCAAAACATAAAAATGCTTATATCTCAAAAACCCTGCTAGATAGAGCGATTTCGACGAAAGTTTTGACCCGCAGGGTATATCTGCAGAGTAGCAGAGTAGCCATACCAATTTTCAAACAAAAAATTTCTCGCAAAAAATGGCGGCCATTTTGAATTTTCGAATTTTTCGCAAAATTGCAAAACACAAAAATGCTTATATCTCGAAAACCGTGCTAGATAGAGCGATTTCGACGAAATTTTTGACCCACAGGGTATCTCTGCAGAGTAGCCATGCCAATTTTCAAAAAAATTTTGTCTTGCCAAAAATGGCGGCCATTTTGAATTTTCGAATTTTTCGCAAAAATTGCAAAACACAAAAATGGTTATATCTCGAAAACCGTGCTAGACAGAGCGATTTCGACGAAATTTTTGACCCACAGGGTATATCTGCAGAGTAGCCATGCCAATTTTCAAAAAAAATTTCTCTTGCCAAAAATGGCGGCCATTTTGAATTTTCGAATTTTTGCGCAAAAATTGCAAAACACAAAAATGCTTATATTTCAAAAACCGTGCTACATAGAGCGATTTCGACGAAATTTTTTATCTTCAGGGTATCTCTGCAGAGCAGCTATCCCAAAGAGCTTTCACTTGGTGAAGTTTCAGACCCATAGCTAATTGCTCACCTACTCAAAAAGAGTAAATGCGAATTACCTGTAAAAGTATTGCAGATAGCCAATTTTTCTCAAATAACTCATTCACCTACTTTTGGAAGAGCTTTCACATGGTGAAGTTTCAGACCCATAGCCAATTATTCACCTACTCAAAATGAGTAAATGCGAATTATTTCTAAAAGTATTGCAGATAGCCAATTTTTCCCAAATAACTCATTCATCTACTTGTGGGAGAGCTTTCACATGGTGAAGTTTCAGACCCATAGCTAATTACTCACCTACTCAAAATGAGTAAATGCGAATTATCTCATAAAGTATTGCAGATAGCCAATTTTTGTCAAATTAATCATTCACCTACTTTTGGGAGAGCTTTCACTTGGTGAAGTTTCAGACCCATAGCTAATTACTCACCTACTCAAAATGAGTAAATGCGAATTATCTCTAAAAGTATTGCAGATAGCCAATTTTTCTCAAATAACTCATTCACCTACTTTTGGGAGAGCTTTCACTCTGTAAAGTTTCAGACCCATAGCTAATACTCACCTACTCAAAATGAGTAAATGCGAATTATCTCTAAAAGTATTGCAGATAGCCAATTTTTCTCAAATAACTCATTCACCTACTTTTGGGAGAGCTTTCACTTCGTGAAGTTTCAGACCCATAGCTAATTACTCACCTACTCAAAATGAGTAAATGCGAATTATCTCTAAAAGTATTGCAGATAGCCAATTTTTCTCAAATAACTCATTCACCTACTTTTGGGAGAGCTTTCACTTGGTGAAGTTTCAGACCCATAGCTAATTACTCACCTACTCAAAATGAGTAAATGCGAATTATCTCTAAAAGTATTGCAGATAGCCAATTTTTCTCAAATAACTCATTCACCTACTTTTGGGAGAGCTTTCACTTGGTGAAGTTTCAGACCCATAGCTAATTACTCACCTACTCAAAATGAGTAAATGCGAATTATCTCTAAAAGTATTGCAGATAGCCAATTTTTGTCAAATTAATCATTCACCTACTTTTGGGAGAGCTTTCACTTGGTGAAGTTTCAGACCCATAGCTAATTACTCACCTACTCAAAATGAGTAAATGCGAATTATCTCTAAAAGTATTGCAGATAGCCAATTTTTCTCAAATAACTCATTCACCTACTTTTGGGAGAGCTTTCACTCTGTGAAGTTTCAGACCCATAGCTAATTACTCACCTACTCAAAATGAGTAAATGCGAATTATCTCATAAAGTATTACAGATAGCCAATTTTTGTCAAATTAATCATTCACCTACTTTTGGGAGAGGTTTCACTTGGTGAAGTTTCAGACCCATAGCTAATTACTCACCTACTCAAAATGAGTAAATGCGAATTATCTCATAAAGTATTACAGATAGCCAATTTTTGTCAAATTAATCATTCACCTACTTTTGGGAGAGGTTTCACTTGGTGAAGTTTCAGACCCATAGCTAATTACTCACCTACTCAAAATGAGTAAATGCGAATTATCTCATAAAGTATTACAGATAGCCAATTTTTGTCAAATTAATCATTCACCTACTTTTGGGAGAGGTTTCACTTGGTGAAGTTTCAGACCCATAGCTAATTACTCACCTACTCAAAATGAGTAAATGCGAATTATCTCTAAAAGTATTGCAGATAGCCAATTTTTCTCAAATAACTCTTTCACCTACTTTTGGGAGAGCTTTCACTCTGTGAAGTTTCAGACCCATAGCTAATTACTCACCTACTCAAAATGAGTAAATGCGAATTATCTCTAAAAGTATTGCAGATAGCCAATTTTTCTCAAATAACTCATTCACCTACTTTTGGGAGAGCTTTCACTTGGTGAAGTTTCAGACCCATAGCTAATTACTCACCTACTCAAAATGAGTAAATGCGAATTATCTCTAAAAGTATTGCAGATAGCCAATTTTTCTCAAATAACTCATTCACCTACTTTTGGGAGAGCTTTCACTTGGTGAAGTTTCAGACCCATAGCTAATTACTCACCTACTCAAAATGAGTAAATGCGAATTATCTCATAAAGTATTACAGATAGCCAATTTTTGTCAAATTAATCATTCACCTACTTTTGGGAGAGGTTTCACTTGGTGAAGTTTCAGACCCATAGCTAATTACTCACCTACTCAAAATGAGTAAATGCGAATTATCTCTAAAAGTATTGCAGATAGCCAATTTTTCTCAAATAACTCATTCACCTACTTTTGGGAGAGCTTTCACTCTGTGAAGTTTCAGACCCATAGCTAATTACTCACCTACTCAAAATGAGTAAATGCGAATTATCTGTAAAAGTATTGCAGATAGCCAATTTTTCTCAAATAACTCATTCACCTACTTTTGGGAGAGCTTTCACTTCATGAAGTTTCAGACCCATAGCTAATTACTCACCTACTCAAAATGAGTAAATGCGAATTATCTCTAAAAGTATTGCAGATAGCCAATTTTTCTCAAATTAATCATTCACCTACTTTTGGGAGAGCTTTCACTTGGTGAAGTTTCAGACCCATAGCTAATTACTCGTCTACTCAAAATGAGTAAATGCGAATTATCTCTAAAAGTATTGCAGATAGCCAATTTTTCTCAAATAACTCATTCACCTACTTTTGGGAGAGCTTTCACTTGGTGAAGTTTCAGACCCATAGCTAATTACTCACCTACTCAAAATGAGTAAATGCGAATTATCTCTAAAAGTATTGCAGATAGCCAATTTTTCTCAAATAACTCATTCACCTACTTTTGGCACAGCTTTCACTTGGTGAAGTTTCAGACCCATAGCTAATTATTCACCTACTCAAAATGAGTAAATGTGAATTATCTCTAAAAGTATTGCAGATAGCCAATTTTTCTCAAATAACTCATTCACCTACTTTTGGGAGAGCTTTCACTCTGTGAAGTTTCAGACCCATAGCTATTTATTCACCTACTCAAAATGAGTAAATGCTAATTATCTGTAAAAGTATTGCGGATACCCAATTTTTATCAAATACTCATTCATCTACTTGTGGGAGAGCTTTCACATGGTGAAGTTTCAGACCCATAGCTAATTACTCACCTACTCAAAATGAGTAAATGCGAATTATCTCTAAAAGTATTGCAGATAGCCAATTTTTCTCAAATAACTCATTCACCTACTTTTGGGAGAGCTTTCACTTGGTGAAGTTTCAGACCCATAGGTAATTATTCACCTACTCAAAATGAGTAAATGTGAATTATCTCTTAATAGTATTGCAGATAGCCAATTTTTCTCAAATAACTCATTCACCTACTTTTGGAAGACCTTTCACACACGAAAATGAAAAATTGTGAATATCTCGGAAAAGCTATTTCATCTGCTTTAATGCTCGGCGGGAGATACACACCACGGCAGTGGTCTTGACAAAAATTTTTGTCTCCCCAAAAATGGTGGCTATTTTGAATTTTCAAAGTTTTTGCAAAACACAAAAATGCTTATATCTCGAAAACTGTGCTATATGGAGCGAACTCAACAAAATTTTGGACCTGCTGGGTATCTCTGCAGAGTAGCCATGCCAATTTTCAAAATATTTTTGTCTCGCCAAATATAGCGGACATTTTTAATTTTTTTATTTTTTGCAAAACACAAAAATGCTTATATCGTGAAAACCGTGCTAGATAGAGCAGACTGCGCTGACTTTGGTTGCCACAACAGTATAAGGCTAGAAACGAAGCATTTTCTTAATACTTTAGCACTCACCTTTATATCCTTTTCGGGACGCTTTGTTTTTGCTATGCAAAAACATTATCTTTTTTTTTTGCGAGCGATCCTTTAGTTTACTTATTAAATTTGTAATTTTGTCCATTTGCAGACTTTCATAACAATACGTTGAGCAGGACTGCCATGGTTTGGTTGCAACACTTTATAACCTAAATCTCGCTTGACAACACATAGTATGGAAGGAAAGCTTAAAATATTGGATAGAAACCAGAAATCTGAAGATATTACATGCTTTTATCTCATATTCTGTGCATTTGGGGACTTTTATTGTGATTTCATTGACAGGAAATGTGCATGTGTGATTGGGGTGTACTAAAACGTGAAGTCCCAAAATCAGTAAGGTTTTGCATTGGCCAGCTCCTGATACACAAAGTTAATCTAATTTTGTGATTGAATGCAGCGGGTTCAGCCATATTTAATCCAAAATTTAATCCATTTTGATGCGTGGGTGAAAGTCATTCCAAAAATTGGCTTAATTTCTCTGTGAATACTAACCTTAATCCTAATCCACTTTTTTATGTCAGCTGACTTGTCAGTCAGCTGACATTATGTCATCACTCTGTGGCGTGGGCGTACGCGTCCGCGTGAACAACTTCTTCTCCAAAACTACAAGGCCTAGAGACATGCTGTTTTTTTTAAAAGATACCTTATCTATCGAGGATGAAAAATTGTTCAAGGCATGCAAATCTGTCTGTTCGTCTGTTTGCTAGAGACATTACAAGGGGGGTACCCCCACCAAAAGTGTGAAAATTTCAACTTTTTATCACAATTTTCTCAGTGACTATTGCAGGGATTTCTCTCATATCTTGCATATATGTACTAGGCCACAGGTAGATTCTCTTGTGTGAGTATGAGACCTGGATCTGTCTTACTTTTTTTTAAATAAATTTTTTTAATAATTTTTAATGCATTAAAATTCATGAAATCATGCACTAAATCACTTATAACTTCAAAAGTGTTGCATTTACAGCATTTTGTGAAAATATGTTGTTCAGCTACTTTTTTCATAGCTACAATATGGTGAGTAAGTTGGGTGTCTGTCTCAATAGCTAAGTGAGTAATAGCTACTTTTGGGCTTTTCAGTAACTTCCATTATGAGTAAAATCACATGTAACTTAAAAACTATTGCATTTAGAGAATTTCGTATAAATATGTTTTTTATTGCGTAAAATACCCTTACCTTATCCTCACTAGTGCTTACGTGTTAGCGGGAGCGTACATGGACGACCAGACGAGAATATTGTTTTTAAAAACGAATATCCTTGTCGGTACCAGTATGTATGCGCATGACTGCGCATGCGCCTACACTGGAATAACCCCTATTAGCCTCACTTTTAATTTGGTCGTCAGGGAGTGTACATCGTAAACAAAGATTGTTTTCAACTATGGCAGAAGGTCAAATAAAAAGTAAAGGACAGAAGTTAGCGGCTGGTTGTCGCCATACTTCTTTTGAATGGGATCACCATCGTTTCTGCCTCTCTTGTAGAGAGAAGAACAAAGGTGATGACGTCTGTGTTACTTCTAAAGAGGAGGATTGCTTTCTGTGCCTCCAATTCACGGCTGATCAAAAGAAAAAACTCAAAGCAAGGAAAGCTTATGAGAAGAAAAAATCCACTAAAGAAATGATCTCTAAAGAGGTCGAAGATTCCCTTCTAGGGTCTGAAGATATTCAGCCCTCTCAAGCTACCAGTAAAGAAAAGTCTTCCCATTTACCTTCCACTTCTTCTTCCTCAACTGTGTCTAATGATCCCTTACAGCTTATACTAGCACGTCTAGAAGCTATGCAGGGTCTTATTCAGGTTTTAGAAACTAAAACCACAGAGACAGCTACACAAGAGGTTTTTGGAGAGACTACAAGTCGTGAAGATGCCAGGTCCATTTTTGCTACGACTGAAGAGGAAGATCATAGTGTGGCTCAAGAAGAAATAGAGCAGAGAAAGCATCACAAACGAGCGCGTTCTCTCTCTCCTCACTCTGAACAAAAATTTTCTTCGAAAGAAGAAGAGATAGACGAAGATCCTTCCTACAGACAGTTTTTAGCCTCTATTAGGGGTTTGTTAGAACTTTCAACTCCAGAGGAATATAAGGAGGTTCCATCGAAGATCTTTGGGTCGAAGGACCGAAAGAAGAAATTATCTGTCTTACCTATGTGTTTACCTCCAGTGGTGGAAATTAATGCTAGATGGACAGAATTGGAAAAGAAAGTTGCAGGGAATCCATCTGAGAATGGGGAGAGACTTCACTCAGCACCTTTCAATTCAGATACATTTCTACCTTACACCAGACCCAACATGAAGTTCTACAGGTCTACCACTTCTGAATTTGCCATCTCTGCACCTAAATGTCAAGATTCCTTCAAATCTATTTGCTCAAAATCTACCTCTGCTCCATCTTACATTTCTGTTCCAACTCGTCAGTTTACTACTATGGAATCAGTAAAACGCGAGCATGTTCAGGTGTTGGGGTTTGTCAGTCACTTTATTAGGGCTCTTGAGAAATGTGCATCTAATATGGAGGAGATTGTACAGTCTGGTGCTTCCAACATGGAAGACAGTCTCAGTAAGGATATGGAAGAACTGATGTCTTACATTCAGCTACAGTATTCAACTATAGCTTCCATTGAAAGAGCTCTGGAAACGGTTGTGGAAGCTTCAATGACAATGTCCTGCAATATGCAGCTTGCTAGGAGGGATACTATCTTAAAGTACTCAGCCCCTCACTTACACGAGCACGATAGGAACAGATTGAGGAGATCTGGTTTCACTTCAACAGATTTGTTTTCGCCCTCAGTTCTCAACAATGTGGAGAACAAATACGAACGTTGCCGTTCTCCCAAAAGACAGAAGATGGATTCGAAACCCATTTTCAATTCTAGGAAAGGAAGGGCTGACTACAATAATTCTTCATTTCCAAACACATCCTCAAAGAATTCTTTTCGTGGCCAGCAAGATAACAAGCCACAATTCAAACCCACACAGGCCACCAGAGGAGGTCGTGGGGGGAGAAGGAAATGACTATACTCAAGAAGCATTGCTACCTGGAGGCCGTTTACAGTTATTCTACAAGGTATGGAAAGAAAACGGTTGTCATCCCAGAGTTGTGCACATTCTACAACATGGTTACGAGATCATTTTGACAGATCCAATCGAATTGGCTCGACATCCCACAATTCACAGTGGTTATGCCAATCAACAAAAACAAAACTTCCTGTTGGAATGTGTACAGCAAATGTTACAGAAAAAAGCAGTGATTCCGGTAAGAATGTCTGCAACTCTGGGATTTCACAGCAGGTTATTTCTAGTACCAAAGCCGGGGAAAAAATGGCGCCCAGTAATAGATCTCAGTGTTCTCAACAGTCATTTAACAGTTCCAACATTCAAAATGGAAACCGCCGAGGTGATAAGAAACTCCATTTGCAAAGGGGAGTGGGTAGTTTCTGTAGATCTTACAGACGCGTATTTTCACATTCCTATTCACCAAAGATCTCAAAGCCTACTTCGGTTTCATGTAGGGGGGCGTTCGTTCCAGTTCAAAGCACTACCCTTCGGCATTGCGACGGCTCCACTCGAATTCACTCGTGTAGTCAAGGAGGTAAAGCTAATGCTTCAAAACAGGGGTATTCGCATCCACCAGTATTTAGACGACTGGCTTTTGCGAGCTCCAACACAGCAGATTTGCATGGAGCAGTCAAAACAACTGGTAGAATTCGTGCAGGAATTAGGTTGGGTGATCAACTTCAAAAAATCAGAGTTGACACCAACTCAAAAATTCGATTTCCTGGGCTACAGGTTCGACTTGGTCAAGGGCGAGGTTTTGCCTACAGAAAAAAAATGGCAAATTTTGAAAAATGCCATAGAAGATCTGGACAACAGTGTCACAACAACTCCCAGGATCCTAATGTCTTTCATAGGGATCCTGGCAGCTCTAGAGAAGACAGTCCCAATGGGCAGGTTGCATATGAGACCCTTCCAATGGTACTTGAAAACCCATTGGAAGTATCCCCAATCATTGGACAAGATCATCCCATGCTCACAAATTTTGAAAAAACATCTCATATGGTGGAAAGATCCAAAAAATGTTTTGACAGGGTCTCCTCTACATGCAGAGGAGCACAATCTCCTGTTGTTTACAGATGCTTCGGTCAAGGGTTGGGGAGCACATTTGGGAGACCTGACAGTCAGTGGACTGTGGTCGGACAGAGAGACAAATTTGCATATAAACATTCTGGAACTAAAAGCAGTGTTTCTAGCAATAAGGTCTTTTCAAACCCATCTTTTGAACAAGAGAGTCTTGGTGGCCTCAGACAATTCAACAGTGGTGGCCTACCTCAACAAACAGGGGGGGACTCATTCACTAGAAATGTGTCTCGTGTTATGGCGTCTCATAGCTTTTTGTCATCCCAGAGCAATTTTGCTGAGGGCTCGACACATACAGGGCTGTCTCAATGTGATAGCAGACAGCCTCTCACGCAGGGACAAGGTCATACAGACAGAATGGTCTCTTCATCCCAAAATTTTTCTAAGGATTTGCCAAATTTGGCACAAACCAATGATAGTCTTGTTTGCCACCAGAATGAACAACAAGCTACCCCTATATGTGTCTCCAGTCCCAGATCCAAATGCAATGGCGGTAGATGCATTGAACATCTCTTGGGAGGCAATGGACGGTTATGTTTATTGTCCAATAGCTCTAATTCCCAAGGTAGTCCAAAATATGAGGTCTTATGCATGTCAAATGATTGTAGTGGCCCCAGGGTGGCCAGGGATGAGTTGGTTTTGGGATCTCATAGACCTTTCCACAAAACCTCCACTGTTTCTTCCACATTGGGAGTGGCTTCTGAAGCAACCATTCAGTCAAAAATTCCATCAAAACCTTCCTTATCTCAATCTTCATGTTTGGCATCTGGACTCGAGACCAAATCACCTCAAAAATTCTCAAGCACAGTGGCAGAGAGAATTAAGGCACCTCAGAGATTTTCATCCAGAAGGGTCTATGAATCAAGGTGGTCCATTTTTGAATCATGGGGTAAAGAGAAGCAGGTGGAATTCGAACAACCATCTATTTCCACAATAGCAGATTTTTTGATTCATTTATTCAATGAGAAAAATTTGAAACCCACTACCATTGCAGGTTATAGAACAGCTATAGCAGATCATTTGGGACCAGCAGGCAATGATATCAGTCACAGTTTTGAGCTTAATAGACTGATTGCGAGTTTTCATAGAGATAGACCAGTAAAAGATAGAGGCGTACCTTCTTGGGATTTATCTTTGGTCCTTCTGGCATTAACTAAGTCGCCTTTTGAACCTCTGAAGGATGCTCCTTTGAAATTACTAACCTTCAAAACAGTGTTCCTTATGACCTTGGCATCAGGCAGAAGGAGAGGTGAAGTACATGCTTGGACCTTCAAATCCCTGAAACATAAGGCTGGTTGGAAGGAGGTCACAGTGGCTCCTTCATCAGTGTTTCTGTCCAAGAACCAGTTGGCTTCGGATGGACCTAATGTGGTTCAACCAGTGGTCATTCCAGCTCTTAAACCAATTTTGGACTCATCTTTATCTCAGGACATGACTTTATGCCCAGTCAGATCTTTAAGATACTATGTTGATAAGACAAAGGACATTAGGGATGGAAAACACCTTTTGTTTGTTTCTTTCAAGAATGGTTTTTCAGGAGATATTCAAAGAGCGACTATATCATCCTGGATAAAGCAAACGGTCATTTTGGCTTATCAGGAATCTGACCTTGAAACTCAAAAATTATCTAGAGTCAAGGCACATGATGTCCGCTCTATGGCGGCTTCATTGGCTTTCAAGGGTGGAGTCTCTCTTGATCAGATTTTAGGTGCATGTTTTTGGAAATCTCATACGACATTCACTAACTTCTATCTGAAGGATGTATCTTGGAAGTCAAAAGAGGGGGCAGAATATTCATTGGGTTCTGTGGTTTCTGCTCAACATATAGTTCATTTATAGTACGTATTTTAAATGAATTTAGCTATATATGAATCATAAGTATTTTCAACTTGTCTTGTGTTGTGTTATCCAGTTTTATGCTTATTTTTATATATTTACAGGCCATCCAGGGAGGTGTTTGTAAATATTTCCTGTTGGTTCGTTGGAAGTTTAGAAGTTGATGTTATGAGTTGATTATTGTTGCAACCACCTTTTCAAGCAAGTTGATAACAGCCTTTGATATACAGAAAGCTCAAACTGCACATAGAGCCAAGGATCCAAGGGCTATAGGTTAGTCTTGCAAATATAACAGATTTACAAGTGTTATTTTGTCAAGTTAACTTTTTTGTGTAACATAGCCTAATACTTTATCCTCACAAGGGTGCTTGATAGTGATTCTTTGGCTTATTGTTTGGTTATTCCTACATTTGGTGTCAAAAAATATTGAAAATCCCACCACCTGTATGGTTGTAATCAAGCACTAGTGAGGATAAGGTAAGGGTATTTTACGCAATAAAATGTAAAAATTTTATTGTAATTTAACTTTTTATAAGTTAAATACTTACCTTATCCTCACTAGATTCGAATTCCCACCCATCCAACCCCACATTTTCAAGATTTTTGGTTTACAATACAACGTATTGACTCCCAAAATTAAAAGTGAGGCTAATAGGGGTTATTCCAGTGTAGGCGCATGCGCAGTCATGCGCATACATACTGGTACCGACAAGGATATTCGTTTTTAAAAACAATATTCTCGTCTGGTCGTCCATGTACGCTCCCGCTAACACGTAAGCACTAGTGAGGATAAGGTAAGTATTTAACTTATAAAAAGTTAAATTACAATAAAATTTTTACAATTCAGCTACTTTTGGGCCAGCTATAACATAGTGAAATTTCAGACCTGTAGCTCATGGCATAGCTGAGTAATAGCTACTTTTAGGTTATCACTGTTGAGTAAATCGCTTATAACTTGAAAACTATTGCATTTAGAGAATTTCGTATAAATATGTTATTCAGCTACTTTTGGGTCAGCTATAACATAGTAAAATTTCAGACCTGTAGCTCATGGCATAGCTGAGTAATAGCTACTTTTAGGTTATCACTGTTGAGTAAATCACTTATAACTTGAAAAGTGTTGCATTTAGAGCATTTTGTTAAAATATGTTATTCAGCTACTTTTTTCATAGCTACAATATGGTGAGTAAGTTGGGTGTCTGTCTCAATAGCTAAGTGAGTAATAGCTACTTTTGGGCTTTTCAGTAACTTCCATCATGAGTAAAATCACTTGTAACTTAAAAACTATTGCATTTAGAGAATTTCGTATAAATATGTTATTCAGCTACTTTTGGGCCAGCTATAACATAGTAAAATTTCAGACCTGTAGCTCATGGCATAGCTGAGTAATAGCTACTTTTAGGTTATCACTGTTGAGTAAATCACTTATAACTTGAAAACTATTGCATTTAGAGTATTTTGTTTCAATATGTTATTCACCTATTTTGGGGTCAGCTATAACATAGTGAAGTTTCAGACCTGTGGCTCATTTCATAGCTGAGTAATAGCTACTTTGAAGTTCTCACTGTTGAGTAAATCAGTTATAATTGGAAAACTATTGCATTTACAGAAATTTGTGCAAATATGTTATTCAGCTACTTTTGGGTCAGCTATAACATAGTGAAATTATAGACCTATAGCTCATGGCACAACTGAGCAATAGCTATTCTCATGTACTGACTGTTGAGTAAATCAGCTATAACTTGAAAAATATTGCATTTGGAGTATTTTGTTAAAATATATTGTTCACCTACTTTTGGGTCAGCTATAACATAGTGAAATTACAGACCTATAGCTCATGGCATAGCGGAGCAATAGCTATTTTCAGGTTCTCACTATTGAGTAAATCATTTGTAGCTTGAAAACTATTGCATTTACAGTAGTTTGCTTTAATATGTCGTTCACCTACTTTTGGGTTAGCTATAACATAGTAAAATTTCAGACATGTAGCTCATTGCATAGCTGAGTAATAGTTCCTTTGAGGTTCTCACTGTTGAGTAAATCAGTTGTAACTTGAAAACTATTACATTTAGAGTAATTTGTTAAATATGTTATTCACAGAATTTTTGGTCAGCTATAACATAGTGAAATTGCAGACCTCTATGTCATGGCATAGCTGAGCAATAGCTACTTTCAGGTTCTCACTGTTGAGTAAATCATTGTATCCACTGGATAGCCGCAGTGTGTAGAGAGAGATTTCACCATTACTGCTCTGATGAAAAAAAAATATTATAGCTAGCTTTCTTAAGTTTGCAGTATATATTAATAACCATAAAATGTTGTCTGGGAATATTTTTGGCCTCATTGTGAGAAACAAGATGGCCGCCACAGGTGTTTTTTGTCAGTCATGAAAAGTGCTTATATCTCCCTTATTATTGATCCTAGAGGTTTGGGATGATAAACCAACCTGTAGGAAATCATGGGGTGGGAATCTTTTGGTGTGGTCAGATTTGACCTTCAATGACCCCTCCTTCAAGGTCAAACAAGGATAGCCAAACTTAAAAGTGCTTATAACTCGCTTATTATTGGTCCCAGAGGTTTGGGATGGTAAACAGACAGGAAATCATGGGCTGTGAATCTGTTGATATGATCCGATTTGACCTTGGAACCCTCCTTCAAGGTCAAATGAGGATAGCGAAAATTGAAAGTGCCTACAACTCGCTTATTATTGGTGACAGAGATTTGGGATGGTAAACCATCCCATAGGAAATCATTGGCTCGGAATCTTTTGGTATGGTCAGATTTGACCTTTGGACCCCTCCTTCAAGGTCAAATGAGGACAGCCAAGCTTAAAAGTGCTTATAACTCATTTATAATTGGTCCTAGAGGTTTGGAATGGTAAACCATAGGAAATCATGGGCTGGGAATGTATTTGTGTGGTTAAATGTGACCTTGGACCCCTTCTTCAAGGTCGAACGAGGATATTGCATTTGTAGTATTTCTTTAAATATGTTTTAACCTATTTTTTACACTTAAACAATTACCTTGTTATTTTCCTTCATAATATCATTTACAGGGCACAACTTTTTTATCCTTTTCTTCTGTCAGCTTCGGAATTTCTTTCGAACTTGCTGTTCAGTTACCATTTACTGTATTTCTGTACAGCCCTTTTCCTGATAATTATTCTGTCCTCTAATCACCTTCACAAATCAAAAACACTCAGTCAGCTGACACAGTGCCCGTTTACGGGCACTCTCCTCTTGTTGGAGGACTGTCAGCTGGTCTAACAGAAATCACTGAATGTAACTAGGTAGCTTATTATTTGTATAAACTGCGATTGATCAAAATTTAATGTGTTTAGTATTTACTTGTTCAGCTATAAAATTAATTTTTATTTAAATCATAAGGATAGCATACAAGCCTCATGCAAGCCATAACTTTTTTTCACAGATTCATGAACTTGTTGATTGTTATTTGTCAATCTCTATGTAATCTAATCTTTTGATGTTGTAGTTTTCTGAATGTGAGTATCGCAGACGAGGCCTATAATTTGTTGTTTTCTGTTTTAAGGAATAGTGGACCTATCACTAACCGCTGCCACTAAGAGGGACCAACAGGGTCTGGCCCTACACTACTACAAGAATGGCGAGCCTCCTGAGGACACACAGGGTCTCTATTTCTATGCAGCTAGGTAAGAGGGATATCTTACAGTAGGAAGTTTAAGATTCCTGTTGTGGCAAATACATATTGTGACGAAACTTACAGGTACCTGTATATGTTTCAAGTTTGTATTTTCTCCTTAAGGTACAAGTACAGTAGAACCTGATTTATCCAGCCTTCTAGTATCTGAATCTCCGGATTAACCGGACCAAAATCTTGTCTCCCTATGTATAATGCACCGTCTAGCATGAGCGATAATACAGGATTTTACACATTCTCGGAATCATTAATTCTAGTGCTTTATAAAACATACCATCCACAAAAAGCCTAACTTCTCTGATCTTTATTACCATTGTAACAATAGGGGAGGGATTAAGTACACAATCCAGCTACACAACTTCTTCAATAATGCGCCAATCAGTGAAAGCATGTTGATTGGGTTTTGCAATTTATAATCTCCTGGAGTAGGTCGATTCACAGACTGACTATATGTATTGAAAGAAAAGATGACAACAATGCATTACCAACCAAACACTTATCACTGAAGGCGTGTTCGCTTTGGGTTTGACAATAAATAATCTCCCAGAGTTTTTCAGTTGACAAAATGCACAACGATGTTTATCTAAAATTAAAGTGTCAGTAGTTCATGTACCAAACCTAACACACCCAGCACAAGTCTGTGTAATATTTTAAATAAAAATGACAATATCCATAGTTAAGGAGCAAATAGGTCACAATTAGAGGGTCACTTATATTACACAAATATATCAAACTATTTCATCAGCGACTACTGAGGTGAATATTAAGTGCATAAAAACTATCTTTCTTCCATTATTGCCCACTTGGTAACCCAGACGGTGAATTTGGGCTTCCTTCATCTATCTGTACCCCTCGATTATCTGACCAGATTGTATGTCTCCCAATTTGTTTGGATAATTGAGGTTCTACTGTACTTCGTCACAAATGTAAGAAAAGGATATTGTTAATGAAGAACATCAATAAACATACATATAAACTCTGCATGGTTCATGACATGTCACTCTGTTATTGCTTGGAGTTCTTGAATTTAAAAATGAATTTTAATTTTGAAAATTGACGTTAAACATCCATGTTTTCTCTCAAAACCCAGCTTGCCTTAGACATGATTTGTACTTGTAGCTTGAAGTTGTAAAATTTGAGGTAACAGGAGGCATCATCCATTGCCAAATGCTGTACATCCTATTATGGATACTTTATTTTAAGCTGCCTGATACAGCCTTTTAATGATAATACTTTTAACAGCCAGGTCAACAGGTATAGCAGCATTTGATTGTTAAAAGGACAAATTGATATCAAACTTAGTTTGCAGTTTTGTATGAATTTCAGTTGTGTTCAAACTTTCAGCATTGTGTCATCACCTCCTACAAATACAGCAGCAGTCATAAATAAAACAAAAGATTATGACAGATTCATCATTTTAATCAAGGAAGACTGCAAGAAAAGTTTTAAAATGCTTGGATGTTTTTTTATATAAAGGCATATATAGACGTAAAGCTATTTTCTCTCAAACTCTTGACAAATTTGAATCACTGATATATTTTTGAGTAAAGCATTAGGTGTTTATTTCAGGATGGACTGTTACAAGTGTATCACAGAGACATTGGATTTCCTGCTCTCCACTTCTATGTCTCACCCACAGTCACCCAGTGTGCCCAGAACCCCAGGTCCTCCCCCACCAGTGGACCCCAACAGACTGACCAACACAGAAGCAGAGAAATATGTAAGTGCATATTGAGTAGGTACCTGCTTGCATTAACTGTTGACTCTCTGGTTAATGTTGTTGATGTTAGCATGTTTTAGGAAATGCCGAAAACGACACATGTACATGTATCCCAGATCTAAACAATCTAAACAGTATGGTAGCTGGCGATATGCTAGAAATGAAGAAAATTCAACCAAATTCTTGGGTAATTTATAAAATAAAATCCCAAGTGAGGTGATCTACATAAGAAAACGGTTAACCTTTGATAACATTATATTCAGTCACTACAGTTAATCATTTCAGACTTAATATTGAGTATTTTCTGAGTGGTTCAGTGTTTCCCAAAGATCTGAATCCTGAAAGGAGATCTGACAGACAATTGGGGATGTATTTCTTCATAAGTTTTCTTTCCAGCTTAATTGTATCCACTGGAGGCATCCAGTGGATACTTTGGTTTAGCATTTGCTACGCCGCCGCACGTAGAGAGATTTTCTATGTTAACGCTCGCAGAGGAAAACTACACCAGCTAGGTTTACCAAATTTGCAAGATATCTTGATTGGGAAGTAATCTCTGCTGACTAAAATTAGCCTCATTCTGAACAACAAGATGGCTGCCATGGTCATTTCTTTGAAAATTATCTACCTTTTTCTACTGGCTGGTCCTCATATGTAGAAGGTTGAAACTCTTCATAGGCGATATGTTTAACAGATATATATGTCCTCTTAAAAGTGCTTATAACTTGCTTATTATTTGTCCTAGAGGTTTGCAATGTGAAACCAACTTATAGGAAAACATGGGCTAGGAATCTTTTGATGTGCTCACATTTGGCCTTGGACCTCGCCTTCAAGGTGAAACTGGGACAGCCAAACTTAAAAGTGTTACAGCTCGCTTTTTATTGATCCTAGAGGTTTGCAATGTCAAACAAGCTTGTAGGATATCATGGGCTGGGAATCTTCTGATGTGGTTAGATTTGACCTTTGGCCTCTCCTTCAAGCTCAAACGATTGTTCACTCGCTTTGGTGAGTTGTCTTTCCGGTGATACAAATTTGCATCAGTTCTCCAATGCGTAGGTCTGGTTATTTTCTTCAAAATTTTAGATCTGACTATAGTACCTGGAGTAATAAATTTGAAATATGCCAGAAAATGGGAACTTTCCAATGAGGAGACCCCCCTTCTATCACCTTGCTTGCTAGGAAATTTTTCACACATTAGTGACTTTTGCGACTACATTAGGCCTCTGAACTCCCTTTGACGAATTGGCAAATTTTTTATCATTTTATCTTACTTTTAAAAGAGGGTGCCCCCCAGGACAGATTTCACTTTTATCCCTGTATTCAGTTTTGAGGTTGTGTTATATTTTCAGGCAGAAGAGGTGTTCAGCCTGGCCCTGGAGACCGATGATGAGATGTTCCATGTGGCGTTGTATGAGTGGCTTATTGCAAAGAAACTATCAGACAAACTATTGGAGGTGAGAGACTCTTTTTAAGTTCAAGTTTCTCTATTGTGTTTAAATAATATTTACTGGGGTGACAATGAATTGACAATGAATGATAAAAAAACAAAAATCTACAGTTTTCCCCATTTACTTATTATTACATTCCTAGATGGAGGTCAGTGCTCTCCAAATGTTCTTGTTTTACTATTATCATTTTGAATTTTAAAACATTTTTGTCAGATCATCATCATTTCTGGAAACCTTCAAAGAGAAGTATGTCTTTATGGTACCAATATCTTCCAATTTAATTTATAAGCAATTAACTGCAGTTAAGCACTAAGTCTTAATGTTTCTTTGCACACAGATCCAGTCCCCATATCTAGAGCCTTTCTTGAAGAGAGCTGCCCAGGTGCACCAGGAGCAGCTATCTTACCTGGATCTGCTGTGGAAGTACTATGAAAAGTCCAAGAACTATTCAGCAGCCTCCAGAATCCTTGCAAAACTAGCAGACAGACACGGGTAAGGCCAGACATACAGTATCCTTGTTACTAGTTAAATGGATTATTGGTTACCAAGCTTGGAAAGTAATCACTTGGCACTCACCTATGTGAGCTTTCATTTCTCATACACCTCACTCCCCTCTCAGCTTGACAGTTATATGTTTGAACACCAGCCTAATCCATAGTGTGAAATTTTACACTATTTCGACCCAAGAGTTTGCCCTGCTTCAACTACCAATTATTATATGACCTATACAGTTGTTAAAAAGGACATTAAACCAATATCAAACAACTTGTGTCTTTTAAATACAGCACTGATTGTATACTATGAAAGCTCTTTATTTATAATTGTGGATATTATGTCATTGGCAACACAGCACTGACCAGTCACTGAGCCAGCGGATGGAATATCTGTCTCGTGCCGCCATCTGTGCAAAGAGCTCTACAATGAGAACCAGTGCAGGCAGTGAGGGCGAGTTCCTGCATGAACTAGAGGAAAAGATGGAGGTGAGTGGGAACCAGTACTAATATATCCATGGTAACCAGTATAGAGTAACAAGTTTGAACCAGTACAGATTGGAAGAGACCTGTACATATTGGTTAAAAGGACCCAGCATAAAATGGTTGAATGAGAACCAGTATTACAATTTTCACGAGCACTGAGAAATGTGTCAATAACAAGTGGGAGTTATTTATTCCTATTACAAAAGCTGACATTAATATATTAGTATGACATATAAGTTTAAATTAGTACGATTAAAATACTTTCATTTTAGTTTTGGGAGTACAGCTACAATAAATTCATGTTCACCATGTACTTTTGGCCTTACAATGCCAGTTATTTTCCAGATGTCCCAGTTTCCACAAATTGATGTAAACTGGTGATATGTGTACAGTACTGGTAACATCATTACCATGAATGGTTATAAATCAATATCATTAAACTTATTTGTGCGTTATATGTGCCTGCCTTCCAGTTTATACTGCCCTCTATATTGTAATGTCTATATTGTGTTGATGTTTTCAGGTTGCCCGAATTCAGCTTCAGGTTTATGAGTCTCTGAGCAAACTACCCCCTACTGGTGAAGTGCAGCAAGCTCTAACCCGGCTCAATTCTCAGCTCATGGATATCACTGAGGTGTGTAATGATAACTCCAGCAAAATCTTAATCCGTGTACTTGGCAGTTTCATTGAGCTGTCGGGTGGTAAAACTATTGAAGCTGATACAGTCTGTACTGTTGGCTTGTATACTGCTACTAGGTATTCACACTCTGTGCCAATGCATGGACTCGAGTAAATGTGTTCAATTTAAAGTTTGGGATTGAGTTTGAGCTTGTAGCCTAAATTTCCAAAATATTAATTGCATTCATTAATTGCATTGAGTAGTGCATTTTTCAAAGTGTTATCACGAGAGATGATAAATTCCATACAATCCCAGTCCGAAGAAATAATGTAATGACTTGTTAAAATATGTACCATGAGGGTTGTCTTACTTTTATTATCCAACATTTAACATCAAAGGGTAAAATATGTTTGCAGTCAGATTTGTTTTCTCTGTTGACGGTAGCATCTAGTGTACAAATTTGGGGCTGTGAATAAGTTTATAAGTTTGCACAAATTTCTCCTGAAATCCTAGATTGTATTATGCTACAAAAGAGCAGAAAAAGCAAAAGTTTTGTATAATATCTTTCCTGTCAAAGACAGTGACACAAGTACTTTTTTACATTTTCCCAAAAGATCAGCACTTGTTCACCAAAAATAACCAAAACATGTTCATGTTGAGGGATACTGGTCTGGTTTGTATTTCATTACTGGTGCTGTGCAGCAGATAATAAAGTTCTATTCTTTAATATAGACCCAGCCCCCCCACCCCCCAAGTTTACAAATCGACAACAATTAGTATACTTCACACAGTATCAAACTAGAGGATCGCTCGCAAAAAAAAAGATAATGTTTTTGCATAGCAAAAACAAAGCGTCCCGAAAAGGATATAAAGGTGAGTGCTAAAGTATTAAGAAAATGCTTCGTTTCTAGCCTTATACTGTTGTGGCAACCAAAGTCAGCGCAGTCTGCTCTATCTAGCACGGTTTTCAAGATATAAGGATTTTTGTGTTTTGCAAAAAATAAAAAAATAAAAAATGTCCGCTATATTTGGCGAGACAAAAATATTTTGAAAATTGGCATGGCTACTCTGCAGAGATACCCAGCAGGTCCAAAATTTTGTTGAGTTCACTCCATATAGCACGGTTTTTGAGATATAAGCATTTTTGTGTTTTGCAAAAACTTTGAAAATTCAAAATGGCCACCATTTTTGGGGAGACAAAAATTTTTATCAAGAAAACTGCCGTGGTGTGTATCTCCCGCCGAGCATTAAAGCAGAAGAAATAGCTTTTCCGAGATATTCACAATTTTTCATTTTCGTGTGTGAAAGGTCTTCCAAAAGTAGGTGAATGAGTTATTTGAGAAAAAATGGCTATCTGCAATACTATTAAGAGATAATTCACATTTACTCATTTCGAGTAGGTGAATAATTATCTATGGGTCTGAAACTTCATCAAGTGAAAGCTCTCCCAAAAGTAGGTGAATGAGTTATTTGAGAAAAATTGGCTATCTGCAATACTTTTAGAGATAATTCGCATTTACTCATTTTGAGTAGGTGAGTAATTAGCTATGGGTCTGAAACTTCACCATGTGAAAGCTCTCCCACAAGTAGATGAATGAGTATTTGATAAAAATTGGGTATCCGCAATACTTTTACAGATAATTTGCATTTACTCATTTTGAGTAGGTGAGTAATTTGCTATGGGTCTGAAACTTCACCAAGTGAAAGCTCTCCCAAAAGTAGGTGAATGAGTTATTTGAGAAAAATTGGCTATCTGCAATACTTTTAGAGATAATTCGCATTTACTCATTTTGAGTAGACGAGTAATTAGCTATGGGTCTGAAACTTCACCAAGTGAAAGCTCTCCCAAAAGTAGGTGAATGAGTTATTTGAGAAAAATTGGCTATCTGCAATACTTTTAGAGATAATTTGCATTTACTCATTTTGAGTAGGTGAGTAATTAGCTATGGGTCTGAAACTTCACCAAGTGAAAGCTCTCCCAAAAGTAGGTGAATGATTAATTTGACAAAAATTGGCTATCTGCAATACTTTTAGAGATAATTCGCATTTACTCATTTTGAGTAGGTGAGTAATTAGCTATGGGTCTGAAACTTCACCAAGTGAAAGCTCTCCCAAAAGTAGGTGAATGATTAATTTGAGAAAAATTGGCTATCTGCAATACTTTTAGAGATAATTCGCATTTACTCATTTTGAGTAGGTGAGTAATTAGCTATGGGTCTGAAACTTCACCAAGTGAAAGCTCTCCTAAAAGTAGGTGAATGAGTTATTTGAGAAAAATTGGCTATCTGCAATACTTTTACAGATAATTCGCATTTACTCATTTTGAGTAGGTGAGTAATTAGCTATGGGTCTGAAACTTCAAGTGAAAGCTCTCCCAAAAGTAGGTGAATGATTAATTTGAGAAAAACTGGCTATCTGCAATACTTTTAGAGATAATTCGCATTTACTCATTTTGAGTAGGTGAGTAATTAGCTTTGGGTCTGAAACTTCACCAAGTGAAAGCTCTCCCAAAAGTAGGTGAATGAGTTATTTGAGAAAAATTGGCTATCTGCAATACTTTTAGAGATAATTTGCATTTACTCATTTTGAGTAGGTGAGTAATTAGCTATGGGTCTGAAACTTCACCAAGTGAAAGCTCTCCCAAAAGTAGGTGAATGATTAATTTGAGAAAAATTGGCTATCTGCAATACTTTTAGAGATAATTCGCATTTACTCATTTTGAGTAGGTGAGTAATTAGCTATGGGTCTGAAACTTCACCAAGTGAAAGCTCTCCTAAAAGTAGGTGAATGAGTTATTTGAGAAAAATTGGCTATCTGCAATACTTTTACAGATAATTCGCATTTACTCATTTTGAGTAGGTGAGTAATTAGCTATGGGTCTGAAACTTCAAGTGAAAGCTCTCCCAAAAGTAGGTGAATGATTAATTTGAGAAAAACTGGCTATCTGCAATACTTTTAGAGATAATTCGCATTTACTCATTTTGAGTAGGTGAGTAATTAGCTTTGGGTCTGAAACTTCACCAAGTGAAAGCTCTCCCAAAAGTAGGTGAATGAGTTATTTGAGAAAAATTGGCTATCTGCAATACTTTTAGAGATAATTTGCATTTACTCATTTTGAGTAGGTGAGTAATTAGCTATGGGTCTGAAACTTCACCAAGTGAAAGCTCTCCCAAAAGTAGGTGAATGATTAATTTGACAAAAATTGGCTATCTGCAATACTTTTAGAGATAATTCGCATTTACTCATTTTGAGTAGGTGAGTAATTAGCTATGGGTCTGAAACTTCACCAACTGAAAGCTCTCCCAAAAGTAGGTGAATGAGTTATTTGACAAAAATTGGCTATCTGCAATACTTTTAGAGATAATTCGCATTTACTCATTTTGAGTAGGTGAGTAATTAGCTATGGGTCTGAAACTTCACCAAGTGAAAGCTCTCCCAAAAGTAGGTGAATGAGTTATTTGAGAAAAATTGGCTATCTGCAATACTTTTAGAGATAATTCGCATTTACTCATTTTGAGTAGACGAGTAATTAGCTATGGGTCTGAAACTTCACCAAGTGAAAGCTCTCCCAAAAGTAGGTGAATGATTAATTTGAGAAAAATTGGCTATCTGCAATACTTTTAGAGATAATTCGCATTTACTCATTTTGAGTAGGTGAGTAATTAGCTATGGGTCTGAAACTTCATCAAGTGAAAGCTCTCCCAAAAGTAGGTGAATAAGTTATTTGAGAAAAATTGGCTATCTGCAATACTTTTAGAGATAATTTGCATTTACTCATTTTGAGTAGGTGAGTAATTAGCTATGGGTCTGAAACTTCACAGAGTGAAAGCTCTCCCAAAAGTAGGTGAATGAGTTATTTGAGAAAAATTGGCTATCTGCAATACTTTTAGAGATAATTCGCATTTACTCATTTTGAGTAGGTGAGTAATTAGCTATGGGTCTGAAACTTCACCAAGTGAAAGCTCTCCCAAAAGTAGGTGAATGATTAATTTGACAAAAATTGGCTATCTGCAATACTTTTAGAGATAATTCGCATTTACTCATTTTGAGTAGGTGAGTAATTAGCTATGGGTCTGAAACTTCACCAAGTGAAAGCTCTCCCAAAAGTAGGTGAATGAGTTATTTGAGAAAAATTGGCTATCTGCAATACTTTTAGAGATAATTCGCATTTACTCATTTTGAGTAGGTGAGTAATTAGCTATGGGTCTGAAACTTCACCATGTGAAAGCTCTCCCACAAGTAGATGAATGAGTTATTTGATAAAAATTGGGTATCCGCAATACTTTTACAGATAATTAGCATTTACTCATTTTGAGTAGGTAAATAATTAGCTATGGGTCTGAAACTTCACCATGTGAAAGCTCTCCCAAAAGTAGGTGAATGAGTTATTTGAGAAAAATTGGCTATCTGCAATACTTTTAGAGATAATTCGCATTTACTCATTTTGAGTAGGTGAGTAATTGGCTATGGGTCTGAAACTTCACCATGTGAAAGCTCTTCCAAAAGTAGGTGAATGAGTTATTTGAGAAAAATTGGCCATCTGCAATACTTTTAGAGGTAATTCGCATTTACTCTTTTTGAGTAGGTGAGCAATTAGCTATGGGTCTGAAACTTCACCAAGTGAAAGCTCTTTGGGATAGCTGCTCTGCAGAGATACCCTGAAGATAAAAAATTTCGTCGAAATCGCTCTATGTAGCACGGTTTTCGAAATATTAGCATTTTTGTGTTTTGCAATTTTTGCGCAAAAATTCGAAAATTCAAAATGGCCGCCATTTTTGGCAAGACAAAATTTTTTTTGAAAATTGGCATGGCTACTCTGCAGAGATACCCAGTGGGTCAAAAATTTCATCGAAATCGCTCTATCTAGCACGGTTTTCGAAATATAAGCATTTTTGTGTTTTGCAATTTTATTGCGAAAAATAAACTTACCATTTCCTGACCATTGCTATATGTTGGTGCGATCCAACTCACTGGCCAACGTTGAGAAACGTTTTAAGATACCTTAAGAGGCCAGTGAGTGAGTGTGAACTAGCATGTCCCCCTAGTGGTCATGTGACCACGCTAGTAAACAACCTTCATTATTTTTGTTGGCCATCCTAGAGTGTGGATGTGTTATTTTATTTTGGATTTTTATAAAGTTTTTGGAGCTCTTGTGGGAATTTGAGTTCTGTGGTAAGGCATCTGTGTTGACAATGTCTTCTCAGGACGAATTTAAGAGAAAAAGGACAGAGGAATAGACTTTTGTGGCCATTTTTTGGTGGATGTATGACCACTATTTTTAAGATGGCGGCATTGTTGTATCGTCGTTGGATGAAGACTTTCTTCTCAGAATTCTTCAAAAGGCTCGAGATGAGAGAAGTTATTTTATTTTTTATGCAAATTTTCACTTGATTGAAGATTTACAACATTATTAACACTGAAACTGTTGGCAGTCATACTAGCTCCAACGGGGACAGTTTACATGTTGCTAGGCGACAAATGGAGGCAACCTGAAGAGAGGAGACAATTCGATTGTCATAAAGCTTTTCTCACGCCGGGTTCTAAAGCCAGGCGTTGTGGTAGCAAACATCTCACCGCGACAATCTCACTCGAATGGGTGTCCGGTGGGATTCCCCAGTGAGAGCAGACATCATAGTTTCTTATTGGTTGCTGCATCGTGGACAAGTTCCGGATGCAGAAGTGATCAGCCACAGCTTCTAATTCTTCCGGTCAGGTTCAGTCGGAACTGTTCACGGAGGAAAATACCTGCATGACGTCATTCTAACACAATCGAGTTTCCATACCTCTCCAAAGGTCTGGAATCGGGTTACAGATTCCCGGAGTTGTGTTTCATCTCAGCAATGGGCATTTGATTTTGTGGTTTTATACCGGTTTTTCTGCTGGAACCCGGCACCGGTACATATAAACTAGTACCAGTTGTCTAATTTATTATTCAGGAGTACAGGTTCTCTGGGTCTCTGCAGCAGCTAGAGAGCATGTCTAATCGTGGATAAGAATTTTGTAAGTTGTCTAGCAGGACCGCTGCCAGGACTTTTTCAAGGATCTTAGGATTGACTGCATCTCATAGAATATCAGTTTTTCTTGGGTTTTAGCTGAGTATTTGCAATTACTTTCCTCAAAGATCCTGGATTTTTTGTTGGGAAGTTGTTGGGAACTCAATTTGTTACTCATCAGGAGTGTTACAGATATCTCATTGCTCTATCTTATCTCTATTTTAGTGGGATAAGGAGTGGATTTTTCACCATTAATATTCAATGAGAGTTTTCTTGGTGAACACATGTCAGATGTCCCGAAAAGCTTCATTTGTAATCTCATATGTATTGGGATTCTTATGTTTAGAAAGGAGTAAACTCCTACATATGACTGGAAATGCCATAAAAGGTACTAGAACTCATATTTTATGACAATTCTTCCACTGTCACTGCTCCTCAGTTTCTCATAGGGGAGTTAAAACTGATATAGCTAGCTGTTTTTAATGGAGTAATTTTTGGGAGGAATGTATATCCAATTTTCAGCCATATTTTCACAGAAACGACAGTAATAGGAGATAATACGTATCCATTTGCTCAAAGCAAATTCGAGACAATTTTGATTAAAGCTGTTTATGAAATGATCGACTAAAGGGCGATAACACCAGTGAGATGGGGATATCGCTACAGTTTTACAGTTTATCGGTTGTCATAAGCTGGGAGGAGATGGCTACCACTGATAGTTGAGGTCGGGTAAATAAGCCTTAACATGTATTTTAATTTCACATTGTTGGGTTTTTCGCGAGTGGTCACTAGTAAGGAAATGAGTGTGTAAACTCGTTTCCTTACAGTTGCATTCTTTCGTAGCCGAATTCACTCGAATTTTTATCTTCACTTCAGTGTTGATGACAGTTCACACCAGTTCACTGCCTGTTTTGTTAGTTCATGGTGAGGCTGTGGGATTTATAAGAACGCATCATGCTTTACCAGTATATATAGACCATTTCATTGCCTTGCTCTTGGAAATGCTTTATTTTCCACTTTACCATTGTATCAACGCATAGTGAACCTGATGGCTACAGTAGAAGGCATTGGGTGTCACCAGGCTTTATACATAAAAAAAAAAAAAAAAAAAAAAAAAAAAAAAAAAAAAAAAAAAGCAGCAGGGGTTTTTCTATTTGGTTCCCTGATTCCACCTTTGGGTAGATCTTTTACTCATAGCAAGCATTTTCTCCAGTTAATGGTTTCTAAGGAAGCCATTTCTTTGGTGGCGATATGGCTTTATAGGAAGAAACAGTGCTATTGGGTCATCTGCCATTGGCTATCTGCTGATGTACCACTGATATCCTAAGTCTTGTGATATCCCAGTTTTTCCTGTTCTCAGGTTCTCAGGGATCATCTTCAGTGGTGGACCGACTTTCAAGTTTGAAGGAGGTCCCACTACTTCATCAGAAGGAGCACAATCTCCTTCTGTTATTAGATGCTTTCTTTAAGGGTTGGGATGCGCATTTAGGGCATCAAACAGCCAGGGGTCTGTTGTATTATGAGGAGTCAAGACTCCACATTAACAGGGCTACTATCTTTAGAATCATTTGGAAGTCTGATTCAGATTCTAAATCTGTTGTTTTCCACAGACAGTTCGTCAGTGGTTTCCTATCTGAACAGGTAGGGAGGTACCCACTTCCAGGAATGTGTTTCCTTATCTGAAGAATCATTCCTTGGACGAATGCCATGGGTTCAGATTCAGGCATATCACTTCCCAGGGTTTCCAAATGTTCTAACAAATTCTTTGTTCATGAGACTCAGGATGATTCAAATTGAAGGAGTTTTGAATGGGTTTTGAATCTTCTGTTCTGATTCAGGTGTTCAATCAAATCTGTCTTTGATTACATTCACCAATGATGGATTTGTTTTTGCAACTACTTTGAACCACAAGCTTGTCTTTTTCAACTTTTCTTGGGATGGACTGGACAGTTTATTTGGTCCTGTGACCTTGATTCTTCAGGTGACCTATAGTCATTCCTGCTTTGGAACCTTCTTTAGATCATGCTTTGGTGCAAGATAGGTTTCTTTGTCCAGTGAGAGCCTTGAGAGGTTATCTTGATAAGACAAAAGATCTCAGGAAAGGCAAGAATTCTTTTTGTAGCTATTAACAGGTACTAATTCAAGCTTTTGGTGCAGAATCATCTTGATTGCATCAGAGTGGCTAGGGATGTCTTATTTTTGGGATCTGGTGGATCTGTTCCACAAAGGTTCTTTTTAAGGCTTCCCTTGTAGGTGAGGTCAATCATTATGCCATTGGTATCCAACAACCTGAATCTTAAGTTTCCAGTGTATGTGTTTCCTTGCCTTAGACTGTGGGGCTTGGGGAACAGATGCATTACACATTTCTTGGGGGTATCTGGACAGCTTTGTGATTGTTCCAGTGGCTCTCATTCCTCAGGTGACTCAAGATGATCACCTACAGGTGCAGAATCATCATGATTGCACCAGGATAGCCAAGGATTCTTCAGGTGATTTAGAAGATGACCACCTTCAGGTGCAGATTCATCATGATTGAATCATGATGGTCATGGTGGATGTTCTTGGTTGTGGGGCCTGGTAGATCTATCCACAAACCTCCATCTGAGCCTTCTTGTGGTGAACATCTCAGATAATACTTTTCTACAGGTAGCAAATTTCCTTAACTATTTCTTTAAGGAAGAGAATCTAAAGCTATCTACTATTGCTGGTTACAGAATAACAATTGTAGATTGCTTTACTTGAAGGGTATAAGTTCCAGAACCCTTCAGTTGTATAGATTGTTGACATGTTTCTAACTTTCTATAGAGACAATCCAGTGGCAAGTAGGTTAAGCCTTCTTTACCTTTTGTCTCTGGTCTTCTTTGGTCTCACCAGACAGCCTTTTGAGCCTTTCGAGGAAGGTTTCTTGGAGGTTATTAACTTTCACATCGATCTTTCTTTTGACTTTGGCATCAGGCAAAGGAAGAAGGGTAATTTTTGTTAGCATTGTCTTCCCTTACTTAAAAGGAGTATTGCTCACAAATGGCTCTGGCCATTTATTACCCAAGAATCAGTTGGCTTCGGATGGGCCTACTTCAGTTAAGCCGGTCGATATGCCAGTTCTCAATCACTGGGACAGCAGTTTTACTCAAGATAGATCTCTTTGTCTTGTGAGGTTTTGAAATACTTTTACTTGGGACAAAGGATTCAATGAGGAATTTTATGTCTTGTCTGTTCCTAGTTAGGAAGGCTTTACAGCAGATATGTTCAGGTCAACTATCTTATCTTGCTGTAGGCAGACTAGCATTTTGACTGAGGAGAAGTCAAATTCTGACTCTCAACAGCAGCGAGTCAAAGCTAGAATCTTTAGGTTTTAGGATAGGGTTTCTGTATATGAATTTTCAGATGCCTGTTACTGGAAACCATAACTTTTTTACCAATTTTCAGTCTCACCTGCTTGGTTTGCTTGTGGTCAGACTTTGATATTGTGTCCTACAGTTTCTTATCTTATAAGTATATGTGTGATACTTATATTGATACTTTAGTATGCATTTGCATCTGTATGTCTGTCATACTATCTGTATTTATATTAGGCAGAATTGTTGACTTCATTCAGACTTGGTATTACACAATATGCTGATGACACTTCCAATATTTGTGTCACCTGTGTGGGTGTTGGATGTTTGTCTAGATACAGCATTCAACTGTGGCAATAACTATCAGTGTGTGAGAGCTTCAACTACATACTATGATTTAGGGGATCTGTATGGTATGTGGTGACTGTTGGAAGTTTATATGTTGTTGTATGCATGTAAATTTCAATGTATCTTCTCATAATGTTTTAGTTGTAGGCTAGGTAGTGAGTTTCTGTAATGATTACTTCCTTCCTACAACAGCCACAACAACGACAACAAGACTGTGTTGTTTTGTAGTGCTCAACAGTTCCACTGCCTCATCTGGGAGGTGAGTTTGGATCTGAATGCCTATAGGATTGTGCTGTGTATGATAGCTGTGCAGAGTGGTGTACTGGGTCTTTAAATTCTAGTACTGCCCTCCTTCCATGAAGGCTGCATTCAGCAATGGTCAGGAAATGGTAAGTTTATTTTTCGCAATAAAATTGAAAAATTTTGTTGTAATTTTAATTTTTATTAGATAAATACTTACCATTTCCTGACCACGATAGTCCCCCCCTACCTCCCCGCAGATTCAGTACTAGGGGAGTATTTTCTGCAACAAAAATAATGAAGGTTGTTTACTAGCGTGGTCACATGACCACTAGGGGGACATGCTAGTTCACACTCACTCACTGGCCTCTTAAGGTATCTTAAAACGTTTCTCAACGTTGGCCAGTGAGTTGGATCGCACCAACATATAGCAATGGTCAGGAAATGGTAAGTATTTATCTAATAAAAATTAAAATTACAACAAAATTTTTCAATTTTGCGAAAAATTCGAAAATTCAAAATGGCCGCCATTTTTTGCGAGAAATTTTTTGTTTGAAAATTGGCATGGCTACTCTGCAGAGATACCCTGCGGGTCAAAAATTTCGTCGAAATCGCTCTATCTAGCAGGATTTTTGAGATATAAGCATTTTTATGTTTTGCAATTTTTGCGAAAAATTCGAAAATTCAAAATGGCCGCCATTTTTGGTGAGACAAAATTTTTTTGAAAATTGGCATGGCTACTCTGCAGATATACCCTGTGGGTCAAAAATTTCGTCGAAATCGCTCTATCTAGCACGGTTTTCGAGATATAAGCATTTTTATGTTTTGCAATTTTTGCGAAAAATTCGAAAATTCAAAATGGCCGCCATTTTTGGCGAGACAAAATTTTTTTCAAAATTGGGATAACTACTCTGCAGAGATACCCTGCGGTTCAAAAATTTCGTCGAAATCGCTCTATCTAGCACGGTTTTCGAGATATAAGCATTTTTGTGTTTTGCAATTTTTGCGAAAATTTCGAAAATTCAAAATGGCCGCCATTTTTGGCGAGACAAAATTTTTTTGAAAATTGGGAAAAGTACTCCGCAGAGATATCCTGCGGGTCAAAAATTTTGTCGAAATTGCTCTATCTAGCACGGTTTTTGAGATATAAGCATTTTTGTGTTTTGCAATTTTTGCGAAAATTTCGAAAATTCAAAATGGCCGCCATTTTGGGCGAGAAAAATTTTTTTTGAAAATTGGGAAAACTACTCCGGAGAGATACCCTGTGGGTCAAAAATTTCGTCGAAATCGCTCTATCTAGCACGGTTTTCGAGATATAAGCATTTTTGTGTTTTCCTTATTTGGAAAATTCGTAATGATTAATTAATCATTAATTACTCGGCCATTTCTTGACCAATCAATGCCAAAATCTAATGATTTCCAGATTTTAATAGAATGAATGTATTTGCCAAGTTTCAGGTGAATTGATAAAATTCCTTTCAAGTTATCATCCGGACAAGCTTCCCCATCGAAAAAAGACATTTTTGGTCATGTGACCTCTCTGATTGGTTGAAATGTCACTGCAGCATATTCAAAAAAATTCCCCAAGGCTACTGCCTAAACCTGCCAAATTTGAAAAGAATCCGCCTAACGGTTACAGAGTTATAAGGAAAACAAAATGCGGAGCCGGCGGAGCCGCAGGAGCCGGCGGAGCCAGAAGCTCTCCCATACACAAACAAGCGTCCCTTGCGGGACGCTTAATTCAGATAGTACATGACAATGTTGACAGTATTTTAGAAGATTAAACACAGCTGAGAGTAGCATTTAGGCAAACTTGTATGTGAGATTGAGTAGCCTATATGAATACTAAATGCTGATGTCTGAATTTGCAAATTAAACTCTTTGTAAATCCAGCTCAATGTATTTCAGCAACTTGAACTGTTTGTAATTCCAACTAATGAGACAAAAGTAACCTGTGATTTGTATACACTGGATACTTGTAGCTGTATGGGGAGTTTGCGGAACAGTTTGAGTTGGCAGAGTGTAAACTGGCCATTATCCACTGTGCAGGACACTACGATCCCACACTGGTGGAAACACTCTGGCAGGACATTGTAGACAAAGGTGTGTGTAAAGAACTTGTATACAGTATGGATTATTACACTGTCTTGCTTTTCTGCGCATTCACACATAATACTATAATCCTTATTATATTCAAAATTGTTTGGACAATTTAACTTTTCTTACATTGTTACACCTAGGGAAACAAAACTGTGTGTAAAAGTTTTAGTGTAACTTCCTATTCAGTTAAGTTTAAACCAGTTTAACTGTGCATCCTTTTCAAGCACAATGTATGTTATATGGTATTTTGGTATATAAAGCTTCAGTTTCTCTCCTTGTCTGTCTCAAATGGAATATGCTGGTGTACACAGTCGTCACAACAGAGTATCTATTTCTATTGTCTAGAACTAAAAACCAGTTGGTATCTGGATTTTGCTGCACCCAAGTAGAACAGTCTATCACTTATAGGCATATCCTAAACAACCCTGGTATCCTCTAGAAACGAAATATAGATTCACTATTCGAGACTTGCTTTTCCACCACTATAACTATCCGGTCCCTATTTGGATACTGTTTTTGGTGTGATTTAAAATGGTTGGAAAACTTAAAATATGACAAATGGACAATAGTCCTGAAGAAATTCTAACCTTTTATCTAGTGTTGATGCATATTTTGAAGTTTTGTGATGATTTTGATGAGCAAGTTATATTTTCACTAATACCATTTCCTGTTACTCGTTACGAATATTTCATAAAACACAATGATTTAATTTTCCTGGAAACAGAATGGCATTGCACGAGTGGGCTACCTGTAAATGATCTTTGACTCCATGTTTGTTTGAAATACTGAAAGTCTGTCTTAATATGATATGTAGAAATACTCAAGGGATGTTAAAAGTTTCTCTTATTTATCTATATTTGATATCTTTATCTTTTATACTACTGAATGCCTTATCTTTATGTGTATTTAGAGTTAAGAAGCAATAAAGATCCCAATACAGTGATAACTACAGTCAGTAACAAGCTGGTGAAATTGGGACGAATGTACGGTGGATCTGAAAGATACTTTCCTATTGGTAAATATTTTCAGAACCAATTTATAAATGCACCATATTGTGTCAGTTGTACACTTGTTTTATATTTATTTTACATTATTTTGTGTATTTTAATACTGAAGGTACTTTTCATTTCCAGAGCTTGCTTGCCCTTTCAGGGAATTTGAATTTGATATATTTCTGTTTTGTTTTTTAAGACCTAAACAAGTTAATTTTACTGTCAATTTAACAAAGCATATCCACGTATTAGCTAGCTGTTGGAGTAATCAAACTAATTAGGTAACACAGAAATCCCGACTTGACAAAACTTGACAGCACAAATGTACTGAGTTCCTCCTTGTAGGAAACATTGCCCCTGCAGAGCAATAGATAATATTAGATAATTTCCATACTGACTTTTGTTGTAGCATTTTTAATCAAGTACCTGGAGAGAGTGAGCTGTGAGCACAACTTCACTGCAATTAACACAATGTTTGTGTGTAATATTCTCATGGAGGTTGGCATCACAGTGCCCAGATTGCATGAAATGTACGACAGACTCTTCAAATCAAAGGTACCTGGGCTAGTCTCTCCAGTATATAGAATGACATCAAATATATTACATGGATTTTAATATTAAAAGAGAAAAATAGGTTGTTTTCACAATGGATTTATTTTTGTCGGATTTATTGATTTTGTGCATATAGAAAGATAAAGTCCACACAAAGGCAAGCACTTGTCAACTTGGGAACAAATGGGCCCAGACTGTTTGCAATATGTACAGTAGACCTAAGTAGGAGGTAGATAAGAAGGTGTCATATGATAAGGGAAAGTCAAAATATGTACAGCCTTGAAGCTAACGATAAATTGTGGATCTTGATACCCACATACTATCGATTTTTTAAGCTTTTTACGGCCTTGTAATTGCCTGGAGCCATTGTTTATAATGAAGGATGATCAAACTTAATAGAGCGGGCATTCCGGGCATTCCGACATGCATATCATTGATTTATTCTTCTGCTTCTGTTTTTACTTTCTACATGAAAAATTTGTTCAATAATAACTGTTGCACACTGATAATTTTGGATCCAGAGTTAGACAGAAAGAAGTACAACTGTCACTTCAAGTAAACCATCAGGTCTCTGCAGAATGTAGTTGAAATATACAGCTGACATGTGCCTGGTTTGGGGCAATGTACTCATGTTTTCTTGCTTACTTTCAGCCCAATAGTTTTCAGTCTATGTTCTCTAGCCATCCTTGTATTATTTGCTGTGTCATTCAAAGAATTTGTAATTCATTTAGTATAGAAGCTTCATTCTACAGTTAAATCTCCCCTTTATCTGCATTTTAGGATTCCTGCTGGAAAACTCTGAGGAAGCCATATCACCTGCTTTTTGTTATCCATGACTTACTAAATGGGTTTGCCATGCGGCCAAATTCTGTACCTGCATATGAAAAGTAAGTGTATTGCTTTAAGACTATTTAGTTATCTTTATTTCTGTCAGATGTTCAATTCTGAAGCAGTGTGCAACAACACTTTGTTAACAATCGTGTGTTTTACTCAGTACAGTAGCTGTAAGTGCCCCAGTTTTACTTTGTTACGACAGCCTGTCTGGACACCATACCGAAATGAAGCCTTTTATAACTCATCTATTTTTCCATAACTACAAGTGCTATTGTATTTCATTGAAACATATGTTCATCACAGCCTACCTGAATGTCATAGCCTGGTCCCTTGTGCAGCTTTTATAACCTGTGTATTACTCTGTAGCTACAAGTGCCATTGAATTTCTTTCAGACGTCTATTTACCACAACGTGTTTGGATGCCATAGCCAACTACCTAGTAGAGCTACATGCAGAGAGCAGCATGAATGAGACAGTGTGTCAGCTGAAGAACAGGTTCAAAGACCTGCAGGCCAAGCTAGAGCGACTTGTGTGACACCTATAAACTGTACTGATCTGATTGAACAATATGTAAGCACTAGTAATCACACAGCCATGGTCAAGTTGTAATTAAGGCTTGATGTATAATAGCTTGATTTGCAATCTTAAGTGCATCATCTTATGAGTCTCATAAACCTGTACTGATTTAATGTGAATACAGTGAAACAACAAACATTTTCAAATATTCATGGGTTAAACCCATTGGGTTTCAAATGATATCTTGTGTATGTGGTTGTAGATTTGAAAGCTAGACAGAAACAATAGTGATGCTGATAGTAGTACCGGTTAAAAAATTTGTTTCCTGTCGTAGTTAACTTAAAACCCAAGTACAACTAAAAACCAATTTGTATCATTTTCTAATTGAGAGACATTAAACTGGGATATAGGGCTGAAATTGTGAAAAGGGATTTACTGTCGCCAAAAAATAATAGCTTTAATGGACCGAGTAACATAGTGCCCAGGTGCAAAGAGATTTTGAATACTCAAAATGTTATGCCTCCATTACTTATTTCCTGAAGAAAATATCAGTTATAACCCTTGTACATAAATTGTAGCCACAGCATGAGATTCTGCAAAAGTTAAAATTGAGCAACAATAACTTATTTCACTGCAATTCCTGAGCAGATTCAATAAATGATCTAAAAATATGACTAAACACAAATTTCAAAAGAATGTGTCATAATTCATTTGAATATCTTGGAATTGCACAGTTGAGTAATTTTGTTTAGCTTACTGAGGAGGTGTTATATTAACTGTTCAGTTTAACAATTTTTAAAACAGAAATAATATATTGAAGTGAAGTACCTGCTCTGTATATATGGTCAACTGACATAACTGTGTCTCAGCCTTATTTCTGTGTTTACCTCCATCAAGGAGGTTACAGGGGGGGGGGTCACGTTAGCGAACGGGACAACCATAGCAAACGTCGTTCTACCGTGACATTTAAAACAATAGACAGCAGGGGTTAGGGTTCTCCAGTGGTTAGATGATCATTTATTCATTCATCTTTATTTATCCCCCCCCCCCCCCCCCCCCCCCCCCCCCGTATATTTTCATTGGATTCTACTTGTTTTCTTGTTTATTTGTAAGATTATGAAAAAGCAACTGTGCAGATTTACATATTTTTTTTCACATTAGGTGGGTCTTGATCTAACAGAGAACTGATTTAATTGTAGGAATGATCTGCAATCCACTCTGGATCCAAGATCTGTTTAAAGGATTTTTTTATCATTGCAACCATAAGTAATAATGGAGTCATTGGGCAAGTACTCGTATCTTTTGTGGTAGTATAAATAAGGATGACGACACAAAATGTAATAATCAAGTCAAGAATCCTGAGTACTTTATGCATTTACTGACACAGATAACAATAAAGATTATACACACAAAAGTACATTTTTTTGCCTCTTTACAAAGTATACATGTAACAAAGTCCAAGTTTAAAGGATTTAAGCAAAACAAAATTGAATTCATTGAAAGTGTATCTTTATGAATTCAGCATTTATCTTGAATAATATATACTATATTTGTAGTTGATAATTGCTTGATTACAGTTCAAAGTCTTGACCCCAACTTATCTGCATCATCTTTCTCCTTCCCTGAAAGTACCTTTTTATTGCGTTAATACATCCTATCCAATGGACAATAGCTTATCCGGTCGGCGCGGACCGGCCCGCCAAACGTCAGAAAAAGACGTCCTGTGTCTCCACCGGCTAGGCCGGCCCAGTGGTGTGCACTCGCCAGATGGCGTGTCGTACTTCCTTCCTGTCTAGACAGAGTGACGTCATAGCATCTTTTTCGTTTGGCGCATGTGTGTTGTGCACGAATTTTATGAGTTTACAAACATTCACAGAATTTTCACTTTTTTCTTTAGAGTGTGACTTTTATTATTTATATAATTGTTCAAGAGTGTGTATAGATCATTTTGGACTATCTTTTGTTACGGATCGTCATGTCTTCCCCTGCTCAGAAGCATGGAAGTTGTGGCCATATTATGGCCAGCTTCGACAGTCACAGTTTCTGCGCGCGTTGCAGAGAAAAGGGTAAGGGGTCAGATCCTTGTGTTTTAAAGAATGATTGCAACTCTTGTAACATTTTGTCTGAGGACCAACGCGTACAGTTGTCCACCCCATCTTACAGACTTAAAAAAGAGAAGCGAGATCTCAAGAAATCCGCGGATACTCCTAATAAGGACTCATCCAGTTCCTCTCTCATAGACCCATCTTCAGTGATGGTAGTGGGAGTTGTGGACGATCAGGGGATTGTTAAGTCCCCTGGTTCGAGTTCTGAGAAGAAGAAACAGAAGAACACCCAACCTGATAAACCTCACTCTAAAGATTCCAAATCTTCTACTGATAAGCCCTCCAAGTCGCTTACCAAGACTCACAGATCCTCACCGGATACTAGGATCGAGGAGTTAGACCAGAAATGGTCGGACAGGTTTAACAGACTGGAGGCTCTACTTTTATCAAAGTCATTGGATAAGGAACCCACTTTTTCCTCAGTGAAAGTGGCTCCAGCCCACTCGCCCCCTCAGAGTTCGGCTATCTCTTCCAGACCGTTCATTGAACCCGGTCGAAATTCAAGTCAGTTGGCTACCGACCTCACCTCTCAGAGACCGGTCACCGACCAAACCAAGAATTCCCCTGCTACTCACCGACCCTCAGATTTGCCTAGTGTTACTCAGACTGTCTCCAAGTCGACCGGCAAATTGTCCAAGGGAAGGGTGTCTGCCGACCAACATTCAGATGTAGCTGGTACCGACTCTCCCTCATCTCAACAGGTACCCAGCAGATCATCCACAGCACCGACCAGGCGGCACAGTGTCTCTTCAATGGACACAGATTCAGAAAGTGACCTTTCGGACCGTCCCCCAGTAGACCTCTTTGTTGCTGAGGAAGGGGAGCTATCTGATCAAGAACTGGAAGCCTCTTTAAATGATCCAGACCTTACCCTCTCGGAAGAGCAGAGCTACCGTGAAACCATGAGTGGTATCAGGTCGTTTATGGGGTGGACTCACATCCCAGAAGTCGATAGCACAGCTTCCAGATCTGAGGATAACCCTTTTGCCGGTCCAAAATCTCAACCTACAGGAAAGGTCTCAGTCACCATGCCCACAGACGAGTGGCTTTGCAACAAATTTGGGAAATTAAATGTTACTCTCACAGAAGGGTATCCATCACGCAGCTCAGAGGCAGGAGGGCTCCTCAAGGACCAGTTCGTCCGCCCCCCGAAATCGCAAGCAAAATGGTACAGCTTTGCACCTAACCCACAGAAGAGTGATCAGGAAGCTTCACAGACTGTAACTACTTGGAACACGGACGTTTCTAAAGTCAACAGTTCCTACAGTCGCATAGCCAAGGCGGCCGGTATTGCTTCAACCCCTCCTGCTTCCCGTCAAATATCACAAGATAATTTACGCAGATGGGAAAAGGCGGCTCGCGAAGCTTCCACTACTTGCAACCAGGCGGCTGCATTCAATAGGTGTCTATACAAGGTCCAGGGAAATATGCAAGCGGAACTCAAAACTATCAGATCAGAGTTGAGTAAAGGGAAATCGGCAGAGAAGATGTCCCGTGCAACAGAGGAAATGCAGTTCCTCATGAACTTCAACTCGAGCATTACCCAGTCTATGGCGAAAACCCTTGAACACTTAACAGACTTTGTCTTTGTGATGGTTGCAAATACCACCCTTATTAGAAGAGATTCGTATCTCTCCCACTTGAAGATGGGTATCAAGCCAGACACTCTGTCTGCTTTGAGGACTGGACCGCTTCACACTTCAACCCTGTTTCCAGATACCGCCTTAAAGCAAGCGGAGCAGGACATTGCCAATTTTGAAAACAAGTCTCAACCCCAGTCGGGCAAGAAAGGTCGCTTCCATCCATACGAACGAACCGACAAGCGTTCGGATTACAGGAAATCAGACCGACCAGCTTGGAAGAATATTGGCAATAAGGGACAGGGCAAGAAGAACAAGGGAAAGGCCTCATTCTATTCCTCGCGACCAGCCAAGGGCCAGCAGTCATATAAATGACAGTTATTGTGTAACCAGTTTATCAAAGGGACTGCTGGCCCGGAGCAAGACATTAGTACAAGAAAAGACACTAAATACTGTAAACTTTCATGTTGTAACAGGTGTACCTTCTGCTCCCGGGCACTCCCAAAAGAGAGAGTTAAGTCCCGGGACAGCAGATTGTCAAATATCAGAGTATCACAAATTAAAGTATGTGAAACTTGCTTCTTGTGTCACTCAGTTGTCTTGTGTCCAATCTGTAAACAGTGCCCCAAATGTTGTACAAAATCTGCCTGTAGGAGCCAGGCTCCAAAACTTTTGGGAAACTTGGTCAAAACTAGGGGCCGGTCCAAAGACCCTTCAAATACTGAAAGAAGGCTATACCCTCCCCTTTCAGACACGACCAAATCTTACAAGGTCCCCAACGAACGTAAGTGGCTACGCCAATCCCCACAGGAACAGCTACCTGTTGGAGGCATTGCATCAGCTTACGGACAAAAACGCAGTCGAGTTGGTCCGCAATCAAACATCATTGGGCTTCTTCAACCGACTGTTTCTAGTTCCCAAACCCAACAACAAATGGAGGCCGATACTAGATCTGAGCAAACTAAACCTTTTCCTCAAGGTGGAAAAATTCAAAATGGAAACACCGGAAACCATCAGAACATCTCTCCAGCAGGGAGAGTGGGTCACCTCAGTAGACTTCAAGGATGCCTACTTCCACATACCAATACAGGAACAATCCAAGAAATATCTCAGATTTCATATCCAGGGCCGGACTTACCAGTTCAAAGCTCTTCCCTTTGGCCTGTCCACAGCCCCCATGGAGTTCACTGTAATAGCCAAAGAGGTGAAACTGATGGCCGCACATCAGGGTATAAGGATCCACCAGTACCTAGACGACTGGTTGGTGAGAGCCAGATCCAAACAAGATTGCCTCCACCATACTCAGATGCTAGTCAGAATTTGCCAGGACCTCGGTTGGCTGGTGAATTTGGAAAAATCAGAGCTGGAACCCAAACAAGTCTTCGACTTTGTAGGTTACCAATTCGACCTCAGGTCCGGACGGGTCAGACCGACTCCGGACCGGTGGCAAAGCCTTCAGGTCAAAATACAAGCATTGCTCTTGCTACCGACCTGTCCGGTCCGACAGTTCATGTCACTAATAGGACTCCTAACGGCCACAGAAAAGCAAGTTCACCTCGGCCGCTTACATATGAGACCCATACAGTGGCATCTCAAAAATCATTGGAGAGTACCAGAGTCACTCGAAAAGATCATTCCACTACCCAGATCTTTACACCCTCACCTGCAGTGGTGGCTGGAGGAAGACAATGTCCTACAAGGTCAACCCCTACACCCAATGAAACATGCTCTGCAAATTTTTACAGACGCATCAAAAGAAGGGTGGGGTGCTCACTTAAACGAGCTCACTGCAAGAGGCTCCTGGTCAGTTCCAGAAAGCCAACTACACATAAATTACCTGGAACTCAAGGCAGTCTTTCTAGCCTTAAAAGAATTCCAAGATCTTTGTGTAAAGCAGATAGTCCTAGTGGCTACGGACAACACCACAGTCGTAGCATACATAAACAAGGAAGGCGGCATGAAGTCGGGCCCTCTGTGTGCCCTCCTGTGGAGAATCTTGACCTGGTGTTCCCAGAGACAAGTAACTCTAAAAGCCCGTCATATTCCGGGCAGGCTAAATGTGATAGCCGACAAGCTATCCAGACTGGGTCAGACCATCCAGACGGAGTGGTCCCTTATTCCGGAGGTATTTCAGAGCCTGTGCAGGAGGTGGCACCAGCCTCAAATAGACCTCTTCGCCACCAGGTTCAACTACAAACTACCTCAGTTTGTGTCTCCAATTCCGGACCCACTAGCGGTGGCAGTGGATGCTCTCACCCTGCCTTGGGAGGATCTGGATGCTTATGCCTTTCCACCGACCGCCATCTTGGGCAAAGTAGTAGAAAAGCTACTGGACACCCCATGCAGAAGATTAATTCTGATCGCTCCGGGGTGGCCCAACATGCCCTGGTTTTGGAACTTAGTGGACATGTCCAGTCAAGTCCCCCTGAGCCTACCTCATCTGCCCAACCTGTTGACACAGCCCTTCAACCAGATCCCTCACAGGAATCTGACCAACCTAAATCTCCACGCTTGGCTCCTAGAGCCACAGCAATCAAGGAGCAGGGCTTCTCTGAGGCAGTGGCAGCAAGAATTGAGGCTCCTCAGAGAAGATCAACCAGATCAGTCTATGAGGCAAAGTGGACCATTTTTACGAAATGGTGCATCGCTAATCAGGTGGACTTCAGGTCACCACCTGTGAATTCAGTGGCTGATTTCCTACTTTACCTCTTTGAGGTCAAAAATCTTCAGCCCAGCACCATTGATGGATACAGGTCTGCCATTGCGGATAAACTGGGTAATGCCACAGTCAATATCAGCAAAGATGATAATCTCACTCGTCTCCTGGACAGTTTCCACAGAGACAGACCCAAGGGACGGAGGGGTATACCCTCCTGGAACCTTTCACTGGTATTACACCAGCTCACAAAGGCCCCCTTTGAACCCCTCCGAGAGGCGTCACTGAAGCATTTAACCTTCAAGACTGTCTTCCTTTTGGCTCTGGGTTCGGGCAAAAGAAGAAGTGAGATCCATGCTTGGCAGCACAAGAATATCAGACACCAGTCGGACTGGTCCAAGGTGTCTCTGATTCCATCACCCAGCTTTCTTTCTAAGAACCAGCTGGCCAAAGAGGGTCCAGAGAGTGTAGCCCCAGTGGTCATACCAGCCCTGGCTCCTACTCTGGATAGATCCCTCAAGTCTGACAGATCCCTTTGTCCAGTCAGAGCCTTACGCTATTATTTGGACAGGACTTCAGACCTCAGGCAGCACAAGGAGTTAGTCTTTGTCTCCTTCAAGAAAGGCTTCGACAAGGACATCTCTCCTGCCACTATCTCCTCATGGATCAAACAGACTGTGATCCTATGCTATGAGCTCTCTGATCAACAGGCTCACACCCTACATCAAGTTAAAGCTCATGATGTCAGGGCCTTTGCTGCTTCCAAGGCCTTCCAGTCGGGAGTCTCCTTGGAACAGATCTTATCAGCCTGCCACTGGAAGTCTCATAACACCTTCACTCAATTTTACCTGAAGGATGTGGCTTGGGCCGATTCAGAGCTCTACCATCTTGGCCCTGTTGTGGCTGCTCAGCAGATCCACCAACAGCCCAGGACTTAGAGGAGATCTGTGCATTTGTAAATAAGTGTACTTATTTGTATATATTGCATATATAGTTAAGCAGCAAGACAAAAAAAAAAAAAAAAAAAAAAACTCTCACGTACTTCCTCCGGGAGAGCTGATTTTATGGGACTGAACTCATCCCTCTCTTCCCCTACCTCAGAGCAGGTCTGTTTAAAAAAAAAAGGGGGGGGGGGGGCGCAAGGTCGATTCTGACGGTTCCTTCCGGATAACCGGATGATGATACTCGACCACAGCCTTAAAGGTATATGACTTCAAAGTCTACCTGGGCTGTAAGGAAAGAAAGAATGGTCATTATTCCTAGTATGAGTTCAACCTCTTTAGTCCCTAGTAACGCACCCGCCATCCAAGCGGTAGTTATTCAGCTATTGTCCATTGGATAGGATGTATTAACGCAATAAAATTGCAAATTTAATAAGTAAATTAAATTTTTATAAGTTAATACCCTATCCAATGGACACACAAGACCCTCCCACCTGACCCCGCTATCAGCTTACTAGGGGTCTATATATGTTTAGACAACGAAAAAGATGCTATGACGTCACTCTGTCTAGACAGGAAGGAAGTACGACACGCCATCTGGCGAGTGCACACCACTGGGCCGGCCTAGCCGGTGGAGACACAGGACGTCTTTTTCTGACGTTTGGCGGGCCGGTCCGCGCCGACCGGATAAGCTATTGTCCATTGGATAGGGTATTAACTTATAAAAATTTAATTTACTTATTAAATTTGCAAATTGTTGTATTGCCTATACAAGTTATTAAGACAACTGTGAGAGCTAAAAAACAAATCTCATCATGAATATGTCAGCCTTCAGGAGTAAACTTAAGGCATAACTTTGTCAGGACGCATACCCTCCATAAATTAGCTCATCTCTGATGTTGAAGGCTATATGTTGCCTACCTAAGCACAGATGAACAAATTATGTCATTGTTGTTGCTCTTACACCTTAGAATGCTATAATGGAAATAAGACTGAAGAAGTTTGTAAATAATAACTTTAAATTTGAGAGTAAGTACCATGCTAATGGTGGTAATACCAAAGGAAAAAAAACTTGCACAATTCAGACAACTAATCCCAGTGAACTAGTCATAGATGAATCCTATCATACCATTGCCACCTGTGATACAATGTGGAAACATATATACTCAGCATGTATTGAGTTGGAGGGCCTCAGTGACCCAGTGGATAATAAATGATAACTTTGCTCTTGCCTCATTGGTCATGGATTTAAATCAAACTCCAAATATGTCCAAATATTACCCGTATATTTAAGGAGCTGTTTGACTTCTGCGAGTGTGGTTTATGATAGGTATATGTTCCTAAATAATAAATGCATGATCCAGGGCTGTAGTTTATGATAGGTTTACCATGAGTTTAAGATCTCACCCAGATAGCTTTATAAGATCATTAAGATGTATAAAATTCAGTTTCTGATTCCCAAATTTTCACAATCAGGAGCAGGGTTTACAATATATTACAGAAATGGTTACAATATATCGCAGAAATGGAACCACCCTCTAAAGGGGACACAAAAACCTACTATGATTTAAAGTAATCCGTGAATAATTCCACACATATTAGTTTCTATATCAACAGAAAAAGATAATAATATACTACACCAGTTTCTATATCAACAGTAAACATATGCTATGTCAGTCTTTACTTTGGCCGGAGTAAACAAAGACAATTTCTACTTCAGCAGGATAAAATAAATGTGTCATCATGCAGTCCACATGCTCTGCAAATTTAACATTTCCTTGTGTCTTTATCCAAATTGACCCCTATTGCATCATATATAATGGAAATAAAACTTGTACAGTTATCTCTTAAAACAATTAATCATGGCTGTGCCTTTTACTAAAATGTCACTACCTCTGAAAAGCACAGGTCTGCTATAATACAAAATGAGAGGATTCCTACTCCCTGTATTAGACCCTGGTAGGGTGGTGGCAAACCTGGTATACTCGTCTTTCCAGTTCTTCATCAACATGGTCGTGTCTAACCTCAGCTCTTCATCTCGGAGCAGCATTTCACAGACTAGAAAGGCCACATCTTTGACGAAATCCCTTACCATTTTCTTGTTTGTGAACTGCTCTAGTTGTCCTTCCCCAAATAGGAACTTTCTCTCCCTCAATGTCTAGAGCACAAAACACTCTACATTGGTAGCCATACTTCTTGACCTTGACCTAGACTATACATACTCTAGTAAACAACTTAAAGATACTTCATCTTAACCAGAACAGAGTGCATAAATACTCAATTGAACCAATAATTGAATCTTATCACTGGCTGTACTGATGTGTTACAAAGAAGATTTTGAATTCACTATGACAAAATTATAAGGTGGCAACAAATTATTTTTGTACAAATACAACTACATCTTCTACAGCAAGAGATTTTTTTTTAAAAATACAGTTTTAATCAGACTCGCTACACTGACTAAACATTTACTACCCCAACACATTAATTTTTCAAGAACAAGTAATTAAATTTGCAAATTTTTCAACAAGAATACCAAATTTATCATTAAAGACCTTGTCCTGACCTTGACTGATATAAGAAAACTTGTAAAACTTGCACAAGCTAGAGTTGTGTCAATTCGGACATGGTGCATAGGACATGGTATAATTTAACATGGAGAATTTAGCCATTCTGAAATGAGACATTTTTTATTTCAGCCAATATTTAAGATAGTGGCCTTAATTCATAAAAGTAAAAAATTCTAAGAGCCACTATACCTCGGGTCTCTAGTTCCCAAAAAAGTAAAAATTTGTTCAAAATCACTGTATCTCTAACACTTTTTGAAATAATAATTTATTTTTGATTTCTGCCACAATTCAAGATGGTGACAGAAACTTCTTCCAAGGCATAATATCCAGGGTCTCTAGTGTCTAAAATGATTCACAAGACAATCGACATTCACTCTAACACTTTTTGAAATAATAATTTATTTTTGATTTCTGCCAAAATTTAAGATGGTGACAGAAACTTCTTCCAAGGCATAATATCCAGGGTCTCTAGTGTCTAAAATGATTCACTCGACAATCGAAAAATTTTAAGGGACATTTATTCAGGGTCAATCGTATCCAACGGGTCCTTAATTAGTGTATTTTGTGTATTTATTTTTATACTCTGCGTAATATCTCCATATGCTATTGGACTCGGAGCGCTATTTAACCCATCCTACTGCACAGATACAGTCCCAACTCAGAAGTAACTCACATTCCCCTAACTGAACGATAGAGGCTCAAGGATGACTAATTATCAATGTCCTTGAGGTTCTTTAGCCTGCCACTGGGGATAGGACCCAATGACAGAGGACCGCCATTTTAAGTGATCATCCGAGCCACTATGTATCTGCCTGTGCCTGCGTTTGAACCCACGTCCTCTGAGTTCCTAGACAAGTGTGTTATCCGCTAGGCCACAGTGGCAGATCCTTAATTTGCTCAAAATTGCTCTATCTATAACGGTTTTTGAGATAACTGACATTTTTTAATTCTGCCAAAAATTCAAGATGGCGGCTGGAATTCAGAAATTTTTTTAAAATTCAGCGACAATTTCATCTAGGTTCTGTTGTACCCAAAGGATCCAAAATTTTAAAAGTTTCAATTTCCACCAAAATGTTTCAGAGGCATTATATCCGGGGTATACAGTTACCAAAGGATCCAAAATTTGTTCAAAATTGCTCTATCTCTAACGGTTTCCAAAATAATCAAACAAGTTCGATTTCCAGCAAATTTTAAGATGACAGCCAGAATTTGGAAGAGTATTAAATTTTCAGAGACATTACATCCAGAGTCAGTAGTGGCCAAAAGGTCCAAAATTTGGTCGAAATCGCTTGTCAGGGTTTCTGAGATAATCAACCAGTCCTACATGTGCAACCAGGCAGTCAGCTTTAGTTTCTGACAAGGTCTAAGACAATATGGCCACCCAACTCAAGATTATACAGAGTGACAAACCCAAGGGAAAGTCTGCTAGCAAGACACAGGAGGCTAAACAAGAACTAGCTTATTTAATGACTTTTAACCAAAGCATCACTCAAGCTATGGCCAGAACTATGCAGTAGAACTGCACCCTTGCACGTCGTAACAGTTATAGTTATATGGACTATTTAAAAGAAGTGGTCAAGCAGGATACATTGGCATCCCTCAGGAACTCTCCTCTTCATATGAGCTCCCTGTGTGCAGATCGCCTCATTGCTAAGGCAGAAGAGGAAATAAACCATCGCACTGACAGATTTTCCTCTGGTACTTCTCATAAGAAAACTGACCGCTATCACCCTTACAGCCAGCCCACCAAGCATGCACCGGACATCTGACATGAAAAATGTGGTCCACCAGCATGGAAACAACTAAGGCAGTGTGGGCAGGGCAAGAAAGGTCGAGAAAAGGCCTCCCAACTATTCACAGAGACTGGCCAAGGGTCAGAGTTCTTATAAATGAAAATAACTGTGTAACTGAAAATAACTGTGTAACACAGAAAGGTTTTGTAGACCTGGCTGGAAACAAGAGACTGTTGTAAAAAATAGCATCAGAGATGCCCGTACCCCACAGCCTGGGGAAATAGTTTTCAACACCATGAGATACTGAAGTAGATCTGGATACTTTCAGAGCAGTGTCAGTTATATAAAGCTCCAAATAATGTTTAAGCAGAGAAAATAATATCTAAGAGAAAGAAAATGTATGAAAAGATGAAGTATTACAACAGCAAAATTCAATAGCAAGATGATCGCATTAATTAGTAACTGAAAATTATGATGCTGTAAAATTTATTAATTGGAGAAATGCTGTCAATGGAAATAGCACAATTATCTAAAAGTGCATATAATAATCAGTTGCAGCAATAATCCATATATCTTTGTCATAAGAGAAAGAAATCTCAAATATGGGAAGTGTACACACTTTGGCAGAGCCAAAGTTAAAGGTCACAACATGATGCATACCTACACCACCTAACCGATGTCCCTACCAAGTGTCAACCTGCTAAACCTTATGGAATCCAAGAAATAGCCCAGACAAGATTTTAAAACTTATGGTCACTATGACAAGGTTAAAGGTTAAATCAAGGTCATACCATGATGACGTTGCACACCTACAACCCCCAGCGAATGTTCCTACCAAGTATCAACTTCCTACACCTTATGGTTTCCAAGATATTGCACAGACAAGATTTTATAGGTCAAGGTCACTACGGCAAGGTCAAAGGTCAAATCAAGGTCACACAATGATGTTGCACACCTATGCCCAATAACTAATGTCCCTACCATGTTACAACTTCCTGCACCTTACCGTTTCTGAGATATAGCCCGGACAAGATTTCAAAGGTCAAGGTCACTATGACAAGGTCAAATCAAGGTCACACTATGATGTTGCACACCTACACCCCCTAACTAATGTCCCTACCAAGTATTAACTGCCTACTGAGATACAGCCTGGACAAACTTTTTCAAACAAATGCGACAAACCTGCTTCTAGCAATGCAGATTGTAAAACAGTGGGTAGCAGTAAAACCATCCCCAGGCTATATGATGTTAAAGCTAAAGCTGCCTATGACCATACATCTGACTCGGATACTACTGGTCAGGTTGCGGGTGATGCCGGTGTCACCGGTCAGTCATCCCTCAGCTTCTCACCATTCTGATGCATTTTGGCAAAATTAAAGATGGTGGCTGGAATTCAAAGTATTAAGTATTTTTCAGATATTATCCAGGGTGTATATTACCCAAAGCATCCAAAATTTGCTCTAAATCGCTATATCTTTAACAATTTTCAAGATAATGGACATTTTGAATAGTTGCCACAAGGCCGCAGTGGAAGGCTGAGGCTACACAAGAAGCACATACATACAGAGGACATATATATCTATTATATATATATCAGCCATAGGATGATCTCTTCTCTTGAGTACTAAACCAAAATGTGAATAGCCAAACTTTGACCTTTAAAAGGCTGTCATTGGTCTTCCAGTGGAAGGCGGAGTCCACAAAACAAGTGCATGCATACAGGGGACATATATATATCAGGGCGTCAAGTTACAAGTGGGTCTCAGAAAATAGGAAAATAGGAATTTCGGGAGTCAAAAAATAGGAATAAAATAGGAATATTACTGAAAAAATATAGTGAAAATAGGAATCTTTTTAACAAGATAGTCTCCTAACACCCCTATAGCCATCATGATGCACCACATTTCCCTTTATTTTGCACTTATCTTAGAACAATGGAAAAAATATAGTCAAAATAATACACGTGTATCTCAAGTAAGCATCATACTTATTAAATTACATCCAAAAAGCTTATAAATACACATTCTATAGAACTACATATGTACATGTAACTCAGTTCAAAACTAGACCAAGGACCTACAGATGCAAGATGTATCCACCGGAAAAGGCCAACTAACATAGTTTAGAAGAAAAACTGCATTTTTCAATAATAAGTTGAAAGCACTTTTAAGTTTGGCTACCCTCATTTGATCTTGAAGCAGGGGCCCAAGGTCAAATGTGACCACATCGGAAGACTCACAGCCCATGATTTCCTATAGGTTGGTTTACCATCCCAAACCTCTAGGGCCAATAATAAGCAAATTATAAGCACTTTTAAGTTTGCCTAACCTTGTTTGACCTTGAAGAGGCAGCCCAAGGTCAAATCCGACCACAGCAGAAGATTCGCAGCCCATGATTTCCTATAGGTTGGTTTGACATTCCAAACCTCTAGGACCAATAATAAGGGAGATATAAGCACTTTTCATGACTGAAAAGAAACGCCCGTGATTGCCATCGTTTTTCAAAATGAGGAAAAAAATATTTTTAATCAAGATTTTGTAATGATGAACATATCCAGCGAATTTGAGATTTCTACCTAGAATTCCCTTTGTTCTAGAGGCCTGGAGGGCCAACAAAACTCCTTGCTGAAAGTCGAAAAACGCCCGTGGCAGCCATCTTGTTCTTCAAAATGAGGCCAAAAATATATTCCCAGCCAAGATTTTATGGTTATGAATATAACCTGAAAATTTAAGAAATCTACCTACAATACCCTGGCCTCTAGAGGGGTAACAAGAAAATCTCTACACACTGCTCTCCGGTGGATACAATCATAACTAGATTGATGCCAACATATTCCCAGACAGGTCATTTCTCATGCCAAAGGCATTCAGTGGGTATTTTTGCAGCACTCATTTTGTGAAATTCACAATTATAATAAACCATTTTTCATTTTTCAATGATGCTGTAAAATTTATACTTCATTATGATTTGAGAAAATTAGTCATTTTCCATGTGATCAACAACATTTAGTGACTTAAAATACATTATCATCACCAAAAATAGGAAAAAATAGGAATTTTCCTGGAAAATAGGAATAAATAGGAATTTGTTAAAAAATAGGAAATAATAGGAAAAAATAGGAACTTGACACCCTGATATATATATACATATACTATTTTCAACGGCCACAACATGACTTTTTCTTTTGAATCTGGGTACTAGGCCAGAATGTGCAGATATACCTTAAATTAGACTTTTGGAAGGCCAACATTGGTGATGTAGTGGTAGGCCGATGCCACAAAACAATATGCTTTCAGGTCTTACCCATATCTACTTACATACCAAATTTAAAAGGCCTAAAACATTTTTGAGTCATTGCATGTGAAAGGAAATCTCCACAGGAACAAAAGACTAAAGGCTGATATTCGAAGGCCAGCCATGACCTTGAAGAATGATGTCAAAGTTCGAATTTCTGCATTTTTATAGGGGACATGTATATCTGTTAGGTGATTCAGATATATAGGATGATCTGACCTGTATGTGAGAACTAGGCCTAAATGTAAAGAAATACCTCAACTTGGAACTTTAGAAGGCCGTCATTCCAGGGCAGGACATTAACTTTTTCAGCACTTACCAGTTGGTCAATTGGCATTCAGATTTTGCTTGCCCTGATCTAAAATCTACTTGCTCGTACTTTGTTGTTTCATAGGTTAAGCATCTTTCTAAAATAATGGTTTCATTTGAATAGTGTTTTCTGCATGACATGTTGCTAATCATTTACAATATAATGTTACTGGGTCCAAGGTTGACCCTCCGTGGTCTTGCAGGGAACCTCAAATGTAGTAGTCATTTATCAGGTACTTAATGAAATAAGGCAAGTATAGTTAATGCATGATGGCAACATTGTAATTTAAAAAAGAAAAAAGGTAAGAACCGGAAACATTTTACTCAATTTTAGTTTCTTGACAGGTGGGCAAGGGACAAACAAAATCAACTTGCCCTGATTGGAAATTCACTTGCTGTGGGTAAGCAGGCAAATGTTAATGTCCAGTCCTGTATTGGTTTTCAAGTTGGAAGGCTGGGGCCACAAAACAGTAGGATCCAAGGTCTTCCTCATACATAAACACATCTCGTAATCACATCATGCTTTCTAGTGACAAATAGACTTGTGATGTATGTATAAAGTAGCACTCTCTCATAATTGTGAGATAAACTTATTTTTGGTTCATTATATTTTCCGGAATTCCAAAAACAGGTGCGTCGAGGTGCGGTGTTGAAATATGAGGTGCGGTAAAATGGTGCGGTGAGGTGCGGTGTTAGAATATGAGGTGCGGTCATTAATATTCATGAGAAGATATGAATACACGGCTTTCCCCTGTAGTTTCCTAACAATATTTTATAACATGGATGTCTCGACGAAGATGAAATATTTTAAACTACAGGACTCACAGCCATAGCACCCAAGTTATTAATATTCATGTGAAGATATGAGGACATGGCTTTTCCCTGGGATTTCTTTGCAATATTTTATAAAATGGGCGTCTCAACGAAGATCAAATAGTTTAAACTACAGAACTCACGGCCATAGCACCCAAGTCATTAATATTCATGAGAAGATTTGTGACAAACCATTTAGCTCCACCCCCATTCTTTTAAGAGCCAATTAGCACAGAGGTGCGGTGAGGTGCTATTCCGGAAAAAATTCCAATGTAAGTTGTAGTGGAAAATAATTAATTATTCAAAAGGATTTTCTACATTTATAAGTTGATAAGAAACTAACAAGGAATTATGAGGCTTCCAAATGTTTGGTTTAATGTATATATATTATAAACACTCCTAAAGGATTCATTTATCGGACTGATTAATAAATTATCTTATATGCTAAAAGGTGGCAAACATGGGAAGGCATTTTTAACAACATATAACAGAACATAATTAACACCATATCATATGAGAATATATATAATCCAAAGATACTTCCCATAGATATCCAAAGACAATCTTATCTTTTCTTTAAACACAACTATTCTTGTTAGATGTATGAAATTACCATTATTAATCTTTTTATTGTAACCCATCAATGTATGATTTTTTTTTAATGTTTGATATTGTAGAATCATGCATTTGTAAATTTATTCTTTAAATGTTATGTGATGTGACTAGAAAATGTTGTCACAGTTATAGCATCATTTATTTTATGTTTGATATTGTAGAATCACTATTTCAAATAATTTATTCTTTATTTGTTAGGTGATGAGACATGAGACTTTATTTTACCTCTTGTTATCTTTTGTTGTGGTTGTTATCTTTTGTTGTGGAAAAATTACACACATTTTCTGGAAAATACTTACCTGCATGTCTATTTAAATAAAAAAATTTATATAAAAAAAAATAAATTATCTTACATTCAAAGTAGGGATTATTGTAACCACTTTATCATTTATAACATATATTTGATATTGTGAAATGAGATGGAATAATGTAAAACTCTAAATTTCCAAATAACATTACCCTAAAATAGGCTGCTATACTCATGGTTTATGAAAGGTGTGTAGCATTGAAGCCACGCCCCCATACTTCAAACAGCCAATCAGGATGGAGGTGCGGTAAGAGGTGCTATTCCGGAAAAAATTCCGATTCCAATTCCGGGTTTTATAATGTAAGTTAGATTGTACCTACACACCAAATATACAATTAATAGCTTACTTTCTTCATTGTTTCAATGTTTTGCAGTTCTTCAAATTGGTTGTTGTCCACGGCTTTCTGTAGGGTTTCCTGAAGTCTTTTTCTTTCTTCATCACTTAACTTGGCAAACTCCTGTCAGAAAAACATAGTTACTCTTTGTACACCTATTGCATGATATTATCCTTAACAGGTGGCTTTGTGTTTATTAACAAAAGTTATTACATGACATTGTTCTTGTGTTGGTATTTCTGGATTAAAGTTGTTTTCAACATTCAGAGTTGCCAGTATACTAATGTTAAAATACATTACATATTTTACTAAGGTGTGTTTATCTAAAACAAAGTATAGCCAACTTGAACTATACAAACATAATGATCACAGCACAAAAATTTGTTTGGAGCTATTTCCCAACAACCATAATTTTTAGTTCCACATATGATTCATTTACAGGTTAACATGGATGACCATGTTCACACTTTTAACAAATGAATTACAATATTTTAGTTGTTTTCCCCTTCTCATCCTACGAATACAATAATATCCCTGTTACCCAGTTCTCATTATTTCTGTGTAGAAACCATAAATAAATAGATTAGCACATATGTATATGATTTACATTGTACCTTTTTTGCTGAATATTTGGAGCAGAAGTTTGTCTCCACCCATTTTATAATTTTGTAGTGACTACAACATCCAGGATTGTTTAACTATAATTGCTGGGGTAGTGTTATTTTTCAGGTAATAGCACTAAACTTCTTTTTTTTCTCTCAAAGTGTTAGTTAGCCTCTTGATAAGCACTAAGCTCTAACTGGTAAGATGTTTCACAATAAACTAGGTAATTTTAGTTCCCTGCAGTCACTTTTTAATGCAATCAAATCATCAAATCAACATACATATTGATAAAATATCCAATTGGCAAGGTATATTGCAAAAATAGCCAGCCTCTGGAGGCAAAAATGCCAGCTGGCAGGTATAATTGGACAGCACCTGAGATATTCGAAATATTGCCCTCTATTTTAAATGAAGGAGACAATTTGCAAAAAAAAAAACAAAAAAAAACAGAAAAGCTGGTGCTAGATGCTTCCCAAAACCTAAATAGCTTTAGTTCATCTTGGGATATCCTGAAAATTTTGTTAAAATCAAAATATGGGTTTGGATCACCCATAAAAGTACAAGTTTTAAAAAATACCAGGAAAAGTGCAATGGCACACACTGCTGTTGCTGGATGTTTCCCAAAACCCATCATGTATAAACATATCCTGAAAAGTGGGTAAAAATCTGTGAAGGGTTTGGAACTAAACAATACCCACACAATTACAAGTCCAACAAATTTTTTCTAAAAGTGTTGCCATGGTATTTGTTGTTGCTGGATGGTGCCCAAAATTGAATTAGCTTCAGTTTTTGGTATAAACACAGGACTTTTGTGCAAAACCATTTAGCAGTTGGGATTGTAAAACACCCACAAACTTTATGCCTGCCTGCCACCACCCCAACAGCACCGGTGATGACCATACCAAAGTTGGGGTTTTATGTTCCGTTCAATTGCCAGGGATTGGGACAGGTCCTCAGCATTGCCACATGTGGGACTTGAACCCACAGAAGCCTTAAACTTTTTAAAATACATCAAACCAGACAAGATTAAAAGGATCACTGTGTGTCAAGACAGCCTTGAAAGTGGTCTGAATATGATTAATATAACTGTGAACAGACTTTAAAGGTAAATTGGGTGAATAATTTCTCAACCAGCTCAGAACTACAGTGGTACCAACCTTTGCTGATGAGTTCAGCAACATATCTTTGAGAAACATGACAAACCCTTTTTGTGCAATACACTAGAAGATAGGGGATGCATATGTCACCATCAGAAACCTTACTGACCAAATAACGAAATTCTTCAAATTAAATGGATTCGGTATAACACTCAAATATTCAAGAGTTCTACCCTTTTCCCAGATTTCTTTAAAAATTGGATATATCATTAATATAGAATTGTAAAATGTGAGAATTCTTAAAATTAGGAGAATCAAAACAGAAATTTAATGTCAATTCAAACCTTTTAAACTATAAAACCGTACAACAAAATGTGAAAACATTTATCACACAGCATACACAACTGGACAAGCCATGGGTTCTTGAAGCTCCCATCTATCCACTCTATTTGAAAACTATACTTGACACAAAGAAAGCCTGTAAAAATCTCATCCTTTATAAAATCTTAGGAACTGCAGACTATTTGATAAGAACAAAATTACCTCTAGAAATCAATGGTCACCGTGTAAAATGCCTTTTTGGTGAATGTATTGTTGGTCAGTTGTGGGAAAACTTAAGCAACTGGATTTTCAACAAGACAGGAATAAATTTTACTATTGACAAAAATATGAGGACAATTTGCTATTTAAACTCTGATCTGCATTTTTTGGGCCACTTACCTTTCTTCTATTGAAGAAAATACATTTTCTGGTGTGCAACAAAAATACCCACTTGATATCAACTTTTCACAAAAAGAAGATTCAAACAACAAAAGTTCTGTATAATATCAAGTACAAGTACTTATTTTTTTTCGTAAAAAATGCACAATTTGTGAAAATCTCTTAGACGATAATGATATTTAAAAGTAACTATCTGAAAATAAATGTTTGAATCAAGATCACAAGATGTGTTTATTCTGTATATGTAATTAGAATTGCTTTCTTATTAATTATCAAATTCACAGTTCAGTGATTTCTACTTCTGTTAGTTGTGCAACTTGTAACTTCAAAAAGTCCAAAAATATTGACAAAAAGTAAGATTGATAAAATATTTAAGTATGTATACAAGATGCTTTTAATGTATTTTAAAATGTTTTCAGAAGTATACCTGTTTCCAATTATGCTTATACTTTTTGGGGTCACCAAAAGGGTGGCAGTATTGCATGACAAATCTTCCCCAAGACTGATCAGCTGTTTCCTTTGATATCTACAGAAAAGAAAGTTTCATTGTTGATAAAAATCATCTTCAAGATTGTGACAAACCAGGATTGTTTGTCTCTTAAAATTAGAAGTCATTAATAACTTCTGTTGTGTACGAAAAAAATTTCAAATGAAAAGTGATAATTAACTAGTCATTGACAAATTGGTTTTTGTTCAATTTCAAAAGCATGTCTTGTGCACTAAAATCCATATAATCTTAATTTCATTACATATGGTTACTTTACAATGTAAATTAACTACAATGTATTTGTAGATATCTTAGTTAAATACCAACAGAACATTTTCAGTAGATGGTGCCAAAAGTAATTACTTCAGAAAAAAGATTGTCATTATATTTACAATGAAAAACATTAAAACGTAAACACACAGGATCTGGGTTCAATACCAGGTATAGATACACACAGTGGCTTGGATGACAACTTAAAAGGAAGGCTGTCATATCATGGGGTCATATGCCCAGTGGCGGGCTTAAAACAACCGCTGGGAAGTTGACAAATCATCATCCCTGAGACTGATTCAGTTAGTAGTAACTCAGTCACTAGAGAGCTTGGATTGTACAAGTTGTCTGACACAAATAGCGCTTTGGGTCCTCCAGTAAAGGAACTATTGCGCTGAGTATAAATATAAAATTAAATTCATGCTGTTATATTTATTAATGTTAGTTCATATTTACGCGTTCATATTTAGAATTCCTTTATTGAAATATTTTGTAGTCAATGATCTCTTTACCATCAATATGCCACTCAACAACTTTTGCTTCTCTTCTACTTTAAAATCATCTGATAAACTCTCTGCAACTTTTCCCCATCGGTTTTCTCCACACAATTCTGCATATTGTTTTGCAATACCATCACATGTTTCCATCTCTTTTCTGAAGGTTGCGCTGGTTAGTCTAATAAATACAGTTTCAGTGTTTTGATAACCTATGGACCATTCCACTGTTACACCGAAGATGGTGTGGATCTGGTTTTCATGATTTTATGTTTGTTTTAATTTTTTCACATAAATAATTTTAAAATAAGATAGTAAATAGTTTTCAAAACCATGAGACATAGAAATAGTGAAACAGTAGAAACTTTCAGAACAGTGTCAGTTATATAAAGGTCCAAATAATTTGTAAGTAAAGAAAATAACGTCAAAGTGAAAGAAAACGTATGGAAAAATAAAGTATTAAGACCAGATAATTCAATAGCAGGATGAAAATATTAATCAGTAAACTAAGAATTATAAAGCTGTGAAATGTATTAACTGAAACATAACTGTCAATGGAAATAGCACAATTCAGTAAAGGTACATATTATAATCAGTTGCAGCAATTCGTATCTTTGCCATGAGAGAAATATGTCTCAAGTATGGCAGATGAACACACTTTGACAGAGCCAAGGTCATAGGTCACACCATAATGAAGCACACCAATACCACCTAACTACTGTTCCTACCAAGTATCAACTAACAACGTTATACACCTTACGGTTTCAATGATCAAATCAAGGCCACATTGTCACACCTACACCCCTAACTTATGTCCTTATCAAGTATCAACTTCCAATGCCTTATGGTTTCTGAGATATGGCTCAGACAATAGTTCAAAGGTCAAGGTCACTATGGCAAGGACAAAGGTCAAATCAAGGTCACACCATCACGTTGCACACCTACACCCCAACCAACGTCTCTACCAAGTATCACCTTACACCTTAAGGTTTCTGAGATATAGCCCTGACAAGATTTTTAAGGTTATGGTAACTACAGCAAGGTCAAAGGTCAAATCAAGGCCACACCAAGACATTGCACACCTACACCCCCTAATTAATGTCCTTACCAAGTGTCAAATTTCTACACCTTACAGTCCGCAAGAAATAGCCTGGACAATATTTAAAGGTCAAGGTGTCTCTGGCAAGGTCAAATTTCCAATCAAGGTTACACCATGACATTGCACACCTACCACCCTGAAGCAGTGTCCCTAAAAAGTATCAACTTTCTACACCTTATGGTTTTCAAGATTCTCAAGGTGAAGGTCACTACAGCAAGGTAAAAGGCGAAATCAAAGTCACACCATGATATTGCACTGTTACACCCCCAACCAATGTCCCTGCATGCCAATTATCAACTTCCTCCACCTTACAGTTTATGAGATACAGCCCGGACAAACTTTTCCCAGAAGCCCACCCAGACACCATATGGGGGACAACAATACCCGCACAGCCCTTAAAAGCTTTGGGGTAAAAACTTTGCATTGGATTGGGGTCATGCTTTCAGACAAGATGGCGTCTACCCATATGGCTTGTTCCTGGTCACAGTTAATCTGGATCAATGATCCTGATCCGTACTTGCCTCTGAGGTTTGCAGTTCAAACCCCAGAGCCCGTGTGGAAGTAGTTGGTAGTTGCTTACCGAAACCATGCAATTTACAGTACAGAATCTTGTCCAACTAGTACTGATTTCCACTGCCCTTAAAACTACCCCATAGTAATGTAGCCTATACAATGTGTTGAATGCGACGTTAAACCCAAATAAATTTAAACTAAAACCATGTCTCAAGTAGCTAGAACTATATCTATGTAAAATTGCATTTTAACTTTTTTGATGAAAAGTGTCCATATGTCTATTTTAACCACACATTGTAAATGTTTTTAGCAGAAAATTTTACCTTAATTTGGCGTACATTGTATCCGTTTTGGATCACAACGTCCTCCTATAATATAGACCTTTCAAGTTTTCACAGTACAATGTCAAACCATCCAAACGAAACTATTGCACAGGTATATATTTGCCAAAAATGTTTATGCAAACATGATCGACTTCACCCGGGGTATTTTTTTAAATAATAAAATTGTGGCATTGGAACCTTTGCAAACTTAAGACTCGCTGCTAGCTGTTCAGTATGTGAAATGATAATTTGACAGAGTTCACGTTCTCTTCAACAGAATAAAGTGAAACATTAACTCGCTTCGTTTTATTAGACATATATACAATTGATACCATATATCAACATCAAAATATTAAGTGTAAGTAAACTTAATATTTCACGTGAGTAAAACTTCCTACATTCCTGCCCAATCATTTGAATCGATCCATGTCTCACTTGTGAAGTATGTGTAGTTTCTCCAGAAGTTTATATTTACACTCGGTGTCAAAAAGTATGGAACCCACGTAGCTTATGGCAAGCTTAATTTGTCATAGAGTGCTTTAACCACAAAAGTAACAAGAACACTCGGAGAGTGAATGCCTACCCATACCTGCCAACCTTGTGTAGTTAACACTTTCAGAGAATTTTGTTATTAGCTGTCATTCTGTCACTCTTGATTACATTGCTTGTGTAACATATGCGTGCAATCAACTACAAAATTACCAACTCTAAAAATATTAAAAATGTAGAAACATATTTGCTTTACAGCATCGACACCTAATGTGGGTGTTCCACCACATGACTAAGGCTCCCGATTAAGGGTTTTTGGGAGTCAGTTTCAAAAATTTGCTTAGTCCCAGGCGTTCTGTAAGGGTCGGTAGTTGTCGGTTGGGGCCGTGAGAGAAATCAAACATGTTTGATATTTTTCCCAACTTAAACCAACTCTTTTTTCCCGCCATAAACAAAATGTCCAGTCCCAGGCTTCCTCAGGCCTCCTCAGACCAAATTTACACAGTCCTATGCTGTCCCAGGCCGCCTGCGACCCTTAGTCCTAGACCCTTAGTGCCTTAGTGCCAGGCCTCCTGCGACCCTTAGTCCCATTGCAAAACAAGAATCGGCCACATTGGTCTGGGGAAGACTGAGGAGGCCTCAGGACGCCTGAGGAGGCCGGGAATTAATCGGGGGTTAGTCGGGGCTTAGTCCCAGGAGGCCAGGGGCCGATTTCACAAAGGGACTTAGCCCAGACTTAGACTTAAATTGAAGACTTTTGTCTTAAAATGAGGCTAAGTCTCTGATCTTAGACTTGGAGGATTTCACAGAACTGCTAAGTCTAGGCTTTAGCTAAGTCTACCCAAGAGTGGGCTTAACTTTTGTAAACAAAGGCTTAAATATGGCCGCCACATATTTTTCTCACTTCAAAATTTGAAATGCTTGAAAATAAAGAATAAATATATAGAACACCTCCGTAAATTATTCTTTAGACGTGTCTGTGTGATTATAAGGTTTCCCATTTAAAAATACAGCATTTTTTCAAAGATAAAATGAGATAAACAAGGGATATATGTTACTAAAATATTTTGAGTAGAAACAAAGGGTCACATGACACAGAAAACCACTGTGGTTATATGATGAGCTTGGACAACGCTAAGTCACCCTTTGTGAAATCCATTTAAGTGCAGGACTTAGCAAAGACAAAAAACTCAGATTTAAGTCCCTGACTTAGCCTAAGTCTGAGACCCTTTGTGAAACCGGCCCCTGAGGCGTCCTGGGACCCAGTCGGTATGTGTACGACAAGATCGTGCTTCAAACCGACCAGAAAACTGGCTTAGTCGGTTCTTAAATTAGTCCCAGAACAGTCGGGGACTACCTGGGGCCTCCTGAGGCTTCCTGAGACCGATCTGACCTTAATCCCCGGCTTCAATACCGATTCAGTATTCCCACCCATTTCACCTTTTTTTTCAGCGACTGTCCACGATTAAGGGTCCCAGACAGGATCGGGGCTTAGTCCTTTGGTGGAATAGGGGCATAAAGACAATAATAGTTTTTAATTACAATCCTCTGTCCAGTAACGCGTCATAAGTGACCTACTTTGAAGTAGGGTGCCTCAGTAAGGTAAAACAAAACCAAATAATTGATTCCAAAATTTACAGTAATAATTCTTTACAATATACATGTATATATGTCAATGTACAGTTCTCACATAAATTAATTTTCGTAATATCGTGGTTTCTATGTCACAAACACAGTTTATTTTCACTTAGAAAAGTTCCCGGATTTACAGAACAGAAGAATCTTTTTGTTTGGCTGTTTACTTCTCTGTATGTACCACTCACAAACTCTACATTTGATCAGGATCAAATTTTCATATAAGGTGGGTCTACCAATTGCCCGGTCATTCTTTCACAAGGATTTTCCGGCAATATCTGCCGCATAAAGCCCCTTTTCCATATGTGCGGATCCGGCATTCGGTATGCGGATCCGGCATGCGGATCCGGCATCCGGTTATAGTGTTTCCATATGTACAGACATAACTGACAAGGTTCAAACTTTTTCCAGTTGTTTCAGTCCTCATGTAATGATGTAAGTAAGTAAGTTTAAGTTTATTTCCCATATAATCAATATATAATCATACACAATTGTAGATAACAGATTACAATATAGTTATATGAACACAACATTTCCAAAAAATAAAGTAATATGAAAGCAACAGACATCTTCAAAATACATATGAATTATATAAATTTGGGAAAAGGAGTTGGCAGAAGCTATTGGCTTTTAATGAGTGCCACCCCTGTCTCCGGTTAATTTAGCTTATAATTATACAAGGCTATATATTTATTAAATAAATACAATTTTGAAATTGCAATGTCAGATATAGATATTACAAATTAAAGCAATTATAAATAACATTATTTCAAACATACATATCATACATACTCTTTTTAACCTCAAATTTAAACTTTTTTAAACAAGTTATATTTGTTTTCTCATTGCTGAGTCTATTCCAAAGCTTGACACCAATGACAGAAACACTTTTAGATTTTAAATTTGTTCTGGAATATTGGAAAATAAATTTACCATGTGATCTAGTTATATAATGACAATTCACATTCTTTAAAAAGAGTATTTGAATATTTTCAGGTAATAAATTATTATACACTTTGAACATCACTATTAAAATATTTATATTTACTAAATCACTAAATTTTAGTAACTTACATCTCTTTAAAAGTGGTGAAGTATGTTCTCTGTAATCAGAGTTACAAATTATTCAATATGAAGGTAGGCTCGAGTGTTCAGCAGAAAGGGGGGAAACTAGGAAGAAAAACTCATCATTATGACGTCAGTTTATTGATTTTTCCATGCGGCATACGGCTATTCAAAGTACTAGAAGCCTGATGGGTTCTGCATGAAGTATAAGTACCGTTTCTGCATACCGTACACGCATATATAGAAACGCCTCTTATATTTTTATTGCAAAGTTAAAATAGCCGCATGCCGTATGCCGCATGCCGGATCACGCGTATATGGAAATGGGGCTTAACTCAAAAAACCTATTAATAACCAATGAGTTCAACAAGTGCAAGTTCTCTAAAAGAAATAATCAATATCTGACGCTTACAACTGTGTTTCAAAAGAATCCGTAGTCATTATACGTACTCTTTTCAGCATTTTTAAAACACAGACATTAACACTTAGACCAAGTCTCTGAAAATGGCTAGTCTTCTTATAAATTGTGTAGAATAGGAGAAATTTTAAATATAATATAATGTTCCCTGATATACTTCAAGTTCTGCAAAGGGTTACTGATCTGAGTGGCCGTGGTGAAAACCCATACCTGGATGTCCGGGTAATAATAAACTGACTGGACAGAATGTTACAGTTTACAGCTCATTAGTAGATGAATTTTGAAAGACATCCTGATTTGAATGTTCACTATAGGATATGGGACATCAATATCGTATTTGAACTAAAAGACACTTTTCCACACTATATCAGGACTTTGATTAAATTTGGAACAGTTGTTTTTATTTTAATTAAGAAAAACTTGATGAGGTTCAGTGATTGTACCTTCTTTGTACCAAGACATTTACGCTAGTTAATCTTCAAAAGATTGCACTTTAGGAACATTGCCCTTACTAAAATCAGGAGTAGGAACTTTTAACTTTAGAACTGTTTTGCAGTACAGACAAAGCACCAGACAAATGCATTCATTCATGAGTAGTAGAATGCAATAACAGGCCTCTGGAGGTGGGGTTGGGGGCGGGGTGGGAAACTAGCTATCTAACCAACTTTGCCCAATATCATCATTAAGGAGAGGGGGGGTTAGCTTTTGTGTGACTAAAATTAGCCTCATTCTGAAAAAAAAAATACAAAATGACCAGTGCAGGTCCTTTATCTACTACTGTACCCTGCCACTATTTACTGTACATAAGTTGTAATTACGACTTACGCTACGTCATAATTACAACTTATGCTATGTCGTACTTATGACTTATGCTATCTCATAATTATGACATACTATCTCATAATTATGACTTGTGGTATCTCATAATTATGAGATAGCATAAGTTGTAAATACGACATAGTTTGTTGTAATTACAAGTTAGTGTATGTCATAATCACAGTCATTAGGGACCATTATGGGTTGGGATATTGGAGGAACTCCACCATGTATTCTTTCTATATATATACATGGGGATGTTTCCCCACTAATGCTAACGCATAACGGTCCCTAGTGACTGTGGTCGTGATTTTTTTACTTCACTCATATGACCCTTATGGGCTTTCATATGTACGTAAACTAAGTGTAGTGAGACCGAGGGTCTATCTGATCTCTGCTAATTTCAGGTGTTCATCCCTTGCAGAGTGTAGCCAAAGGTCTATGAAACGTCATATTTCATATGAATGGATGATCTCAGTCTATAGAAAAAGCACTTGGGTCTTGAAAATATTTGATCTCGGCTGCTATTATGAATATGCAGGTTAAGATAAGAATACACAGTTTAGTTAATTATTTGCATATAAAACCCAGATAGGCGACCCTTCCATTGTCTCAACTCTCCATTATTTTTGCAGAATGGAGAGTTAACACTACATTATTTTCTAACATTGGATTGTGGTTTAGTTCAATGGCCAGTCTGCCAAGAACATCCTCAGCACAATGCATTCAATATTGAAATCTTGTTACAATTTCTTTCATATTAATTAGTTCAGTGGGTACATTTACAAAGTCTCTTCAATTCTGAATGACATTCAGAGTTCATAGAAAAATACCTCATGGAAAAATTCTGCTTTGAAATAATACCTCCTGACAAATACAAAACAAGCAATTTAATTTATAAAGTTGGATATTTTTTTAATTCTTTGCATTTCTTTACAATCTGACCTTACAATAATCTTCTGTGAACTTAATCGAAGGAGCAGCTAACTTTCAAACAAACTCACTGTGAAAATCTAACCCAGCATACTATATTAAAAGGAGTGTTTTTAGTGGCTCAAAATTTACTCAAGTAAAATGAGAAAAAAAACGTGGTGCAAAAATGCAGTACTGAAATGCATTACTGCTGAGTTTAAATTTGATTTAAATTTTCAATGTTTTTAAGTTCAAAACAATGATTTTAATTTACCTTATTGCAGTTTGTTATATACACTGTTTGTGGTTGAAATGAATTTTGTTCTTAATGCTGTGGACCCAGTAAACATTAGAAATGTTTTAAATGGTTTAAACGTTTACAAAACATTTTTTAAATCTATTTAAACCCTATTTTATGGTTTTCTAAACATTTCCAAGTAAACGTTTATGCCGTAATGTTTAAAAAATATTTTATAAACATTCCCTACACAAACTTTTTTGCTGAAAACGTTTATTAAATGTTTATAAAATAACTCAAGAAGCTAGGTTTGACTGGAAATGTTTTTAAAACATTTATAAAATAGCTGAAGAAATGAAGGTTTTGCCTGAAATGTTTTTCAAACATTCATCATAAAATGTTTGGTAAACAGTACACATAAAATGTTCAAACAACGTTGCTTGTCAAATGTTTTAAAAACATTCTACCAAAAACGTTTTTTAAACCTATATTTTTAAACCTTCAAACATGTGCAAACAAAGACGGCAGTGAGCAATAATAGGGGATTTTAGAGGACTTTGTCCAAATTTGCCCCACATGCAATCCCTAAAAGTAAGAATTGAATGGGGGCACAATTTCTAATTCACTATCTTACAATTTTAGACATAAAAATATTTTCATCAGTGAGCAACCTTAAAAAGATATTGAATTTGACCTCTGACTCCATTATTATTCAGGCGTTATTACGTTCATTTGTAACGTTTTTCTAACATTTGTCATTAAACGTTTAATAAACGGTATACATACATCCTATTACAAATGGTTTTCGTACCCATCATTTTTTAACCTTTGCCAAACGTTTCCTATCAAATGTTTGCAAACCCCAAAAATGTTTACTGGGCACCTGTCAATCAAGGTACATACCGTTCACTGCTTTACCCATTTGTATACATAGAAACAGAAAACGGTAAAGCTCCCACTTCCGTTTTACTGTTTTACTGATTTATGGTTTTGAAATACTGTATTTTTACCCTTTACCCAATGACCAGCTACAATTAGGAAAACTGTATAAGGGTCAGGATTTGAAACCGAAATTAATCAAATCTGTCTTACTGGGGATTAATTTTCATAGGAGGTATTTCTGTAATACAAAATGTGGAGTAGGCATTCTTTCTATGAGGCTTTTTTTTCCAGGAGACAATCTTTCCAGGAGGCATTTTTCCTTGATTGCAAATTAAGAGACAAAGAAGCACACAAAATAAAAATCTGGAGAAAAAAACTTCAACAAAAAATAAAACAAGTATATGTAATACTTCACTTTCTAGTACTTTCAATGCCTGAAACACAAAAATAATAGCTTACTGTCTTAAAATAAGCACAAATTAATAAAGTAACATGAAACACTCACCACAACAAAGTATCCACAGCATTGTTAAATAAGCATAATTTAATTTTTCCTGGAAAGTACTTTCTGTAAGTCACAGATCCATATTTTATCAATTATCTTTATCCATGCTTAAATTTTGTGGCAGTCAGATTATATTAAAACTTTTCAAGCTTTATCCAAAATTATATTTTCCCATACTGCTCAGCTACCCAAGTTTGTCGCCTGCCCAAGTTCGTCACCTGCGTTTATTGACAATATTTAAACCTATTAGCAATTATCTTTCTTTGTAGGGTAATACATCAATGTTATAAGCACCTGTTCTGCTTGTTTCAGTATCAATATTGCTTGTCCTTTTCAGTTTTTAAGGCAGGTGACCGGTATACTGCCTTGCTACCAATTATCGCCGGCTACCAATTATCGCCACCAGAAAATAAAACATTCATATTTCAGTAATGGTCACATATTTTGAAAGCTTTCTGTTGTGTATTTGGAAATAGTTGTACCTTATTTGCGAGAGTTGGGATGCTACTTTTGGTGAAGTTATATCTATTTGAATTCTGTCTGGCGATAATTGGTACCCGGCGATAATTGGTAGCAAGGCAGTACATGGGTATAGGCGACGAACTTGGGTAGCTGAGCAGTAAAGGAAAACCAGTGGTACACATGGTGAAACAATGTTGATTCTGTTGATTGTGTATTGAAATAAAAAAAAAAACAACCATAGAACTAATTTAGTGAAAGCCCCATATGGTAGGCACACCAAAGGAAACATTGCAAAGATTGTCTAGGTTGATCATTTGGTACAAGGTGTTGAATTAATAAATTGGTTTTAATTCACAGGGTTTTATAATAGATAATTGCCTCGTGGTGCTTCCATTATTTAAACTTAATGACCCTTCGGCCCTTTCAGGGCCTCGGGCCATTAAGTTTACATAATGGAGCACCACTTGGCCATTATCTATATAATACAAACCGAATCTGAAGTTTTCCATTTCTGCCTTAATTGTTTCTTGTTGGATTTTGATGAAACTAAAACAAGAAGACCCAGTTTTGGGGTCCAATGTGTCACCTGCTATACAATATTGTAAAACGTATTTACAGATATCCAGACGTATTTTATGTCAAGAACAGGTTATGGTTGGGTTGTTTGACAAGCTGCAGGCCAGTGTTACCCATAGACCGTAATAACTTATTTCAAAACAAAAGTGTGAGTGTATTATATGGGGGCGTTATACTATATCAAGCACCATTGTCTTCTCTCACGAGAAATCGTTTACGGTTGTACATCTAAGCAAAACTTAACTTAAACTCTCACTTGTATATTCGATTTGGTTAACTCTCAGAATGCCCTGCTGTTCCATCTTATATGAGGATTGTGTCATTGACACATGTCAGTATTAATAAAAAGCTAAAACAAATAAGGTATTCTTGGCCAAAGGTCAGATCTGGGATGGATGTCCCTTTCAAGGTTAGATCAAAGTCGGGATTTTACGTTGAACCGCCAGAGATGTCCCTTTTTAATAATTTTGATCAAGTAGTCGCCCTGGGAGAAGATAGGATTTTCTTGGTACGCCCTGATTTTTCAGAAAGTTCCGGTTATATGCAATATTTGTTAGGGGATGGGGTATTTTATATCTACTTAATAACCCTACTCTAAAAATGGCTTATACATAAGCTACACCCCTAGTCTCACTTGATTTGACTGGTTTAGGTTAAACGTCACTTATAGTGTATAATGTATATGTCATGACACAACCGGTGGTAGAGGGAGTAGATGAAACAAGTGACACTAGCTGGTGAAGATTCTGCCTTGAAAAACCATAGAACATTGGAAAACCACTGCCAACTTTGTCACTTCAAGTAGACTGGGAATCTACCCCAGGATTTGAGAGGTTATCCCACCAGAAAAAGCCCTTTCTTTGATTTGTTTTAAAATGTGAGAATGAAAATCATAATCTATTAGTTCTTTCCCAATTGGTAACTGTCATGAGTGTCACTGCTGATGCCCCGTCCAGACAAACAGATCCTCAACTGTACTTGAAATGTGATGTATCATTACTCTTATATACTGCTAAATAGGTAGAGCAGTATATCCCTACTATTGTAGGCAGCTCTGGAAATGGATCCACCACTGAGATCTACAAATATGTTATAAAATTATATGGCACAAGGTTACACACTGGAGACCCATTTTGCAATGGTGGTATATCAGGGGGCCATATCGGGGAAGTATGAATGCCTTATTGAAAGCCTTTTCATAAGGTATATTTGTGAATTGAGATGATATATAAAACTCAAGGTGAATAGTCTTATTGTCCATTCAAGGATGTATTTTCTGTGTTTTCTCAAAATAGGGGCGAATAATGTCTAGGAGGACATATTCTGCCATGTTGGACAGTGCCCCTTTGCATGTGTGTTTCGGTGAAATTGGCTTGTGAAAAAGACAAAAAGTACATAACACTCGATCTTTCAGATGAACAATATAATACTTCCGAGGTGTTATTTCTTTGACCGTTTGTCTGTTTGTCCGTTTGTCTGTTTGTTTGTTAGCAGGATTAAGCAGCTACTGGTTGAATTCTCCTAAAAAAACAGAAGATGGGTCTTGTTCCAACTTAGAACCCATTAAATATTGAGGGTGAACTGGATCACCGTCTGGATAAAAGAAAATTAATCATTATTTTCTTTTATTTACTGATTATTATGTGCTTTTGAAGAGGTATGCGATCCCCAAGTGCTCTTTCTGACATGTTTTCATACATTTTATTTCATAAGTTTTACTATTGTATCAGCGCTTCTTAATTTACTAGCTCAAACTTTGTGGGTATGAAGGTAAATAGTAAGATATGTTCTTCTTGTGTATCAGTGGCAAATAATTTAAAGTAAGTTGGTATCAGTCTGAGCCGTAAATGGTCACTGTCGTTATGGTATCAAGCGACAAACTTTATACCCTATTCACATTACAGGCGGTATACCCTGTGGTCAGATGTTTTACTCGGTGGAGGAACAGCCCCCCCCCCCCCCCCCCCCCCCAGGATGCTTCATATTTTCCAAAATATGTAGTATTATTAATGTTTGACTTGCATGGTCACTGAAGGGACATGGTTTGTAACCATCAATAACAGTAGGACAGTACTTCAAATGTCATAGGAACATGTGCTACAGAAATGAGTCACAAACTTATATAAACCGTGGACCATGCCTACAGTTACTGTATGAAAACTTTATCTGCAGAAGGTCACTGGACAGGGACGGAGACACACATATAAAGGGATGGTGATAGGGTGAAAAAAGGATGGTGACCCAGGGTGAATGCCAGTGAATGATGGATAAGGCGTCAGAGGCAGAAATGTTAAACATTTTAAAATTTCTGTGGATGGCTCAAGGAATAAGATGGTTGGCCATCGTGTTGCAAGTTCACATACAAACGTCAGATGGTAGTTGAAGGACAGGGATGTAATGTTTACTACCGCAGGACATACCAACTGGTGTGTGAATGGGGGTTTAGAGAAATGAAATATTTTCTTCGTCCTCGGAGTGACCATGACATATCATCTTACAATAGACAAAAATAGATTTCATTGATTTACCTGATACTGAGATATTTGTCAAAGCTATATTTGAGAGCCTTATATTGATCCACCGGTAAAAACAGATCATTTTGATGATTTAATTGAAATATTGCAATGCATTACGTTTGCCACCATTTCACACAAACATTTGTGATAAGAAGGTTTAGCCATTTCAAGATCTCTTGGTGGTTCGCTAAATGACATACAAGTTTTGTTGACAAGGGAGATTATTCTGATATTAAGGAGCTGATAAAGGTTCAATATCATATTGAAATATGACACTTGGGTGTATAGTTTGTTTGTTTTTTAAATAATCGACCTCTTGTTAAGGCTACCTTAATATCAGCCGAATCTGAAATTTTTGATGTTATTAAAAGTGCCAATATCTCCCTTATTATAGGAAATCGTGGGCTTGGGGTCTTCTGATGGGGTCAGATTTCACCTTGGGATGCTTCTTCAAGGTCAAACGAGGATAGCCAAACTTAAAAGTGCTTATAACTCACTTATTATTGGTCCTAGAGCTCTGGGATGTGAATCCAACCTATAGGAAATCATGGGCTGGAAGTCTTCTGGTGTGATCAGATTTGACCTTGGGTCCCACTTCAAGGTCAAGCGATGATAGCCAAACTTAAATGTGTTTATAACTCGCTGGCTAGCTTCACCAAATTAGCAGGATATCTTTATTGGGAGATAAGCTTCTTTGTTACTGAAATTAGCCTTATTCTGAAAAACAAGATGGCCACCCTGGGCATTTCTTTGAAAATTATCTACATTTTTCTACTGGATGGTTCTTGTAACTTGGTGGTGTAGTGGTTAGAGTGCTCACCTTCAACCTCTGAGGTGGCCGATTCGAATCTCGGCATGGGCGCTTCATGTTGGAAAGTTGGTAGTTACTTGTTGATAACCGTGGTTTACAGTGCAGAGAATCTTGACAAACTAGTATGCACTGGCTCCTCCACCTGTAAACTACCCATTGCAAAATCACCCTGGCTGTTGAACGAAACATAAAAAAAAAATCTAAATTGTAACTAGAAGGTTCAGTCTCTTCACAGGTAATATGTATAACAGAGTGCAAAAGTACATCATGTAATGGACTTTAAATGTGGCTATATCTCCCTTATTATTGGTCCTAGTTAGAAAGATTTTGGTATGAGGTTTATCTTTTGATAAGGGAAAGCAATCATGGAATCAGTGCAGTTCATTCTCAAATAATCCACAAAAGCGCAGGGAATTTTATTATTTGCCAAGGTGAAAGCTATGTTGCCATTTTGTTACATTGTAAGTTAATTTAAAAAGTCATATAAAAACCCCTTCTTAATAGAAACGTGTGCAATTCATTCTCAAATAACCCACAAAGGGTAGGTTTCATTCTTTTGCCAAGGAGGTAAAATTATGTTTTCATCTGTTTTTATCTGGATGTATGTTTGCAGGTTAATTAAAAATCACATAAATACTCTTCTCAGTGGAAACTTGCTATCAGGACCATAGCCACCATTGAAGCCAACCCATAATGAAATAATGAATAAGTAAAAAGTGTATCACATTGTGTCTTTTCTATGTTTTATTGGTACATTTTAACATACTTATCACAATGTACGCCAACTTGTATGTTAAAACTCTCATGTTTAATTATCAATAAGCATTACAAATATAAATATGATAACATTAAATAACAGACACAGCATGTACATATGATACTCTACCCACTAAAACAAGCACTGCATTCTGACACTTCTGTTTCCCTGAGATTTTCTGCCCTCTGTCATAGTCAGAACTCAGAATGTGACATATATGTCATACATACAATGAAATCTCTGCTTAATCCACTCGTAAAATTCATACTCCAAACTCATTTTCTTTCTCATGATCTGCTTCACTTCATCACTCGGTTCTGTTCTTCTCGCTTTTGTCTTATGTGAAGTAAATTTACCACTACTGTAGTTCTGGTAAGAACCATTGAAAAATTGTGGCCATAGGACTTGTCCAAGCTTGAAGAAATCCCCCAGATTTTCCACATAGCCCACAAGGGGGAAATACTTATCTACGTTACCTTTGGCCTGTTCAAGGGCTCTCCTTGATGGCTTCAAGCAGTGGACCTCCTGACCACAAAAGAAAGGTATAATGGTGAAAAGGAAGTCATCCGACGAGCACTCCATGTCATTGGTTTTGACACAGTCGTCATAACTTCTGTCCATCCTTACATCTCTACCTTTTGTGGTGTTTTCCACCAGTAGATGCCAGGGAGCAAACATCTTTAACTTCCTGTTCTCCCTTTGGAAGTAATAGAGTGAGATATGGTGATCTACTGGGTCTCTGATCACATTCATGTAGTAAGGAGTCCTTTGATTGGCTATAGAGAAGTCAATAAAGTGCAGGTGTTTTTGATAGATATGTTTGCCATGTTTTTTGGACATGTGGCCATTTAGGTCATCTGTGATCATCTGTAGCAAATGTTCTGTCTTGTGGTGAAATGGTGCCAGGTAATCGTAGCCAATATTGTAATTTCCCTGATGTAACTTATTCCCTGATTTACTCAAGATCCCCCGAACGCCTAGACTTCCACATTTGGGCACCATATTGTAAATTAGCCTGGTTTCCTTTTGAAGCTCAGTCAAATTGTAGATGAAAGACTTGTCAGAGCAATTGATGTTCTGCACAGGATGCTCTTCTTCAGGCATAACCTGGAATTACATATTTACAGACAGAAATAGAATTACAAAGCCTGGAAATACATTTATATACAGTGTGTGTAGATATAAAAACCAAATAAAGTAGGTCATGTCTCCCGCGACATTTTGCACCCCTCCTTGGATCTTTAATGGAGAAATTATCTTGCACTTATCTTGGCATCCCCAAACAATATAGGGATAAGAAAATGCTATTGAATGCGTAATCATGGGTATGCAGTATATATTAAATATGAATTAGTGTTTTTAAATGTCATTTTTATTTTGTGTTATAATTAGACAACATTGGGACATGCTTAAAAGACCCTAATTAAACACACAAATTTAGTAAAGAAGTTACAAAAAAAACCTCCTGACACTGTATACAGCTTTAAAGATATATTTAAAATTTTATTCAAATATCAAAGTTCACTCAGAATGATAGTACTACACATAAACAACATATTCACGATATTTTAGTTCATAAAAACTCACCATATGTTCAAATAAAGACTTTACCAAATCAGATCAAATGCGTGTTTTGTTTTGGTTGTTCAACTACCCTCATATCACATGACGTTTGTGATCTCTCACATTCACATAATACATAAAAAATCCACCACAAAAGATGATGGCATGTATTTACTTGTAACTAGAAAAACAAATCTCTCCAATGAATTAATCCTGCCAATAAAACTGAAATACTTACTTGTTTTGTATTGTTTTGACAAAAAAAAACCAGATATTTTTACATGTTTTTGAGTCCGAAACGTGAGAAGTATTGAAACAAAATATCTGGGTTTTTTATATTGTTGGAGGCTGTTTTTTTAACTGTTTACTAATGTGGATATTACACACAGCAATACAGAGAGTAGGAGTAACATTAGAACACTTTTAAATTCTGAACATACATATCTGAATCCATTAAACTAATACCCATGTTCCACTGGCAGACTTTGGTGGTGACTGGCTGTACGACTACCCCTTTGGAGCCATTCGTGTCATAAGAAATTTTGAAAAGAAGAGGGTAACTAGTGACCAGTGCTATGGTTGTGCATTTTTCACTTAGAACTTGACAACCCTGAATGGAGACTGTCCATATTCCAAGGACGATTATTGATGAGGATGATGAAGGTGATGTATTGCTGATAATACAAGCTGTGGGGCTCATAAGATAGTCTGTACATGACAAAAGCCTCTACTTTTGTACTTCTCTTCTATAGCCACTTAAAAATGAAATAACATAAATCGCAACAATACCCCACCCCCACCCCCCCTTATTCCTATGGAATTTTATTGATCTCTACATTCTAACTTATTTGCAAGGAAAACTGAATAATATTCACACCAGCAGTATGATAAGATTAATAATATCTTGTGAGAGACGATGGCAATTAACTAAAAGTATACCCAAAATCTTTTTATAAGTGCTGGCAAACCACATCGCAGCCCACAAGACTCTCTGTGAGGAGGTATACAGCAGGCTATATTGCGATATAACAGGAATTTTCATCCTCACGACTGAAGTTTTAAGACAATCCAGTGGTTCACCAAACAAGTCACCAAAATACCAAAAATGTTTGCTCCATTTGTAAATGGTGAATTTCAGTATACCCTGCTCCACCTCAGAATGGATAGTGAAAGGGTGGTCACACTGCCACTAAAGTCCATACATGGAACATAGGTAAAAGGTAGGTCGCTTCATCGCCTTGTTTTTGATAAGCACAGGACAAGTCCTTCCAACTCTGAGATCAGAGTTCAAATCCCGGCCTGACCTCATGTGAATAAGCTGGTAGTTCTTTGCTGTTGGTCGGTAGTTTAGAACTTTGACCAACTGTACATACTGGTTGCCTCTACCCTTCCAACTATACCCGTCACAATGTAACCGATATTAGAGAGGTTTAGTGTTACGTTTTGGCCATCAAAACCTTAAACGCAAACGTATTTACGTCAGCATTAGATGTGTATCAGATGACTTTTAAGGTTTGGGGGTCAATTATGTTAGGTTTTATACATAAAGGCTGGTATATTTACGTTCACTCACCCGTATCTATTTTATTTAAAAACTACACACTACAAATAAATATCCCACAACCCCATAGGCAGATAAATATGTACACCATGTTTTGGTTAGGTTTCAGTTCACTATATTTTCCCATATGAATGCCAGAGGTCTGTTTACAAACGATGCTTCTTTTTTATCACATCAAAGAAACTACATTGACCTGCACTCTTTCATATGGACGTATTGCTAAACCCTTATTTTACAAACGCATCCACTTCAAACCTAACGTATCTCTTACGGAAATTATTTTACGTTAGGTAGCTGTCAAACGTATGACTAAACCTCTCTACACGCCTAGTAAAACGCTAAATAAATAAACACAGGACAAGCTGTTTAATTTGAATAAATGTCAAACTTCAGGATTGAATTTGTTTGGTCTCATCCTGGTAAAAATATTATAGCAATGAAAATAAACAAGCAAGAAACAAATGCAGTGTAGTTTTCTTCTGGCGACTTTTAAATTGATCATTATAAACATGGATTTTGTTTTAATTGAATGACAAAATAGTACGGAAATTGTGTTTTATTCAGATACTTAATCCTTTTTTGAGTTCATTGAGAGCAAAAAAAAATAATTTTGTGTCTTATATTTGAAATACCAGTATTAATTTTCATTTACTTTGCCAACATATGTGACAAAGACAGAATCACACTCACTTGTGATTGTTATATACAAATAACTGGGCAGATTGACAGCTTTGCTACATATGTTGAATTGAGTGAGAGATACATTTAGTTTCCTACCTGAACTGGAACAGGTGTTTTGTCATTTTGTCCCCTTTGTAAATCTGCTACTTGTTGAACTACTTCTGTGACTTGCACTACCTATAGTAAAAAGTACAAAATAATCCATATAAATATAAACCTTAATGCATTTATGCTTGGCATATGGTCTATACTATATTTAGGATAAGTGGAGAAGTTAAAATTAATGTCTAACTAACTACACTTTGTACGTGTCTTGTTAGGTGTCTCAAGTTCATATACACGTACTTTCACAAGAAGGGCAACATACTTGGACTAATCTATGTACTATCGACTTTTATAGCACCTTATCTTCATCAATTAACATAATCAAAAGCGCATTTGAACATAAACGAGGTGGATAATTGCAAGTCAAATAATATAGCCACGTCATACCAGAGAAGTCGCAAGGGTGAAATTGTAAACATGTCCATTTAGAGACACCTCCGGAAACAATTTAATTATCTTGACCATAAGTTTACCCCCAAAACTCAACACTGGCATAATGTACGTTAATGGAACCATAACTTATTCCTGCAAGGAAAATTGCCATAGCTACTATTGATAAAGCCAAGAATGATACCCTTAATGTTATATAACTGCTGGTGGCCTGTACGTACAGGGTGGGCTTAGTATCATAACTACAATGATGTAGTTGATGTCAGTCTTATTCATATGGCTACAAACTGTGGCTACACGACATCAGATGTATAACTAACCTCCAGATTGTAACCACTTCTTCGCTTTGCTGGACCCTACCCACATGAATGGAGATCCGCTCATTACTGTCAGCGTAATGTCAACCAGAAAATCAATGTCCATGAAAATGTATAGAACATGTGAACTCTGACAATTTGGGATTTTTCTATATACAGAATATTACCTGGATCTTTCTCGAAATGTAATTACTCCTTCCTTTTGTCAGGTCTTACCCATAGAAACATTTCAGAAAAAGATTTATGCATTAATTTTTTAATTATCGCAAACACAAACAAACAGACAGACAGGAAAATGAACGTATCCCAAAACATAATTTTCTGATGGAGCTAACAATGGTGATAATCACTACATAACGGTAAACTGAAAACTGGTAATGGATTTGTTAAACTCATTTAATATTAATTTCTTAATTTTATTTATTTGGGGTTTTATGTCACTTTCAACACTGTATAGGTGATATCATGACAGGTAGTTGGAAGGGCAGAGGAAACCAGTACATACAGTTCGTTAGGGTTCTGTACTGTAAACTGCCAACCAACGGCAAGCAACTACTAGCTTTCCCACTTGAGGCCATGCTGGGGATCGAACACCAGCCTCAGAGGTGGGAGGTGAGAGTGTTACCACTCTGCCACTGTGGCCCCTCTATTAATTTCTTAATAAAAAGTTTTCTTTTTCACTGGTTGGTATAGAAGAGTAGGGCAGCATTGGAGTAATTTATCCTGTTATCGACGATAGAGGTTTTAGATTTACTTTGATGAATCAACACATATATTAATACAATAAGTCAATAAATGGAGATAGTAAACTTAGAATCAGACAAATAAATCTTAAATATCCGACCGAATAAATATATTTTATGAAAGTATCGGGCATAATTTGTTTTGATCAATTAACTGTGAGTGTTATTTTAATTTCATGACCTCGATAATTCAATAAAAATACTTAGTAAAAAGGAATTTCAGTGATACAGTGGGTAAGTTTGTCAAATGTTTATTTGGTTCACCTCTCTGTAGTCGTGGTTTGGAACCTAGCTCAGAACAACATGTAGGAATAAAAGCCTGTTGTTGTGTGATTTTAGCTGTTAAAAACGAAAAAAGGCCTAAAACCCTCTACCGTCACTGAATTCTAAATCAACCTGAATGACACTAATGCCCCTGTTCCACCAAAGGACTAAGCCCCGACCCTGTCCCCGACCCTTAATCGTGGACAGTCTGTGACAAAAAAGGTAAAATGGGTGGGACTACTGAAAGTCTGGGATTATGTTCAGATCGGCCTGAGGAGGCCCCAGGCGGCCCCAGACTGGTCTGGGACTAAGAAGCGATTAAGCCATTTTTCTAGTCGTAGACAAACCGACTGGGTCCCAGGATGCCTCAGGCCTCCTGGGACTAAGCCCCGACTAATCCACGATTAAGTCCCGACCCTCCTAGGTGTCCTGAGGCATCCCCAGGCTTCCCCAGACTGAGATGGCCGATTCTTGTTTTGCAATGGGACTAAGGGTCGCAGGAGGCCTGGGACTAAGGCACTAAGGGTCTGGGACTAAGGGTCGGGGACTAAGGGTCGCAGGCGGCCTGGGACAACATAGGACTGTGTATATTTGGTCTGAGGAGGCCTGAGGAAGCCTGGGACTGGACATTTTGTTTATGGTGGGAAAAAATAATCGATTGGGGTTGGGAGAAATATCAAACATGTTTGATTTTTCACACGGCCTCAACCGACCACAACCGACCCTTACAGGACGCCTGGGTCTAAGCAAATTTTTGCAACCGACCCCCCAAAACCCTTAATCGGGAGTCTTAGTCGTGTGGTGGAACACCCACATAAAGTTTCTCGCAAGGCAATTTGCATCAATAGATGTATACAGAGAGAATAGCAGTGTTCTGTAAACCCAAGGACACGATTTCCACTAAAGCAGGAACGCGTGCATTTGTGATGGTATTTTGCACACAATTTCCCTTTATGGAAAGTACATTGATGGCAAATTGACAGGACTTTTCCAAGGTTAGGTTTGTATTACACATTTTACCACTTGAAAAGAGTAGGCTTTATATTAAACTTATTATTCAGATATCCTCCCAGTTGACTGAAATTTGATGGAATTTTCACACAACTTGCTTTATGAGTTTCACCCAATAACATTACTTCTATCTCATGTACCATGTTTGGCTAGTATGTTGGATCTTATATAGCAAATATGCTGCATTTGAAAACAAGTTATTATACAGTGGTAATTTACATATTACTGAATTTAATAAATTATAACCTACCATCAAGAGTTATTTGTGGGAATTTCTTGAGTGAATTGCTTCAATTGGTTCTATGCATTTACTTTGGTGACTGAAATGTAATTTCATACAAGAAAGAGGAAAACATGGACTGGTATTCTTTTCGACCTTTTTTTGATCTGCATTTTGGTGTGGATTCAAGAAAAAAAAGAATGTCCATAACTTACAGTTTTGCTCTTAAGGATATCAGTTTGGCACTAAATCCATTGACTTTTATTTTTATCATTATGGGTTCGAATCCACCCTATTGCAATCCCTTCAATTCAATGAGATTTTTACCTTATAAAACTTTTGAGAACGTAAAACTATAACTTTGTCTTTGCTCTTATCTTAATGTGAAATAACATGCTAATTGAACATTACTTATATTCTAAATGCAGTTGGCTTTTCCTATTGATACTGGATAGTTAGGGAACTGGTAGTCAGATGTTAATAATTTCCAATAGGTGTTTTTGCATGAACATGTATCCTTCTGAAAATAAAAGAAGGAAGTGAGGGAAGTTCATAACAGTATGCCTTTGGTGATCAGTTAGGGAAGGATCCCACAAAAATAGTATTATCTAAAATGTCAAAGTTAAGGTCCCTTAAAACAGTTATGGTCACACTAGGACCTCACAGATGTCAACATGTTTTGCAGAACTCCCAAATTCATCAGTCCAGAATATGCAGTAATCTAAAACCTCAGAGCTCTGGGCTTCGGGGCCAGTAATTCTAGAACTGGCCCTAGTGATTCAGTGTGTTGTGGGCAGCTATTGCATAAAACAGTATAAAAGTGGTAGAATGAGAATGTGATCTGGCAGAGTGTGGAACTTGATCAGATCTTAAAATGAAAGGTTGAGGGAAATTATCATACACTTAAACTTGTATATCAATGTGTAAACATTGTATATTACTTGTTAATTGGTGAACCAGTGGTTTACTATGTACTAAAATTTTTGCCTGAAATTAAATTGGCACTTTAAAGTGAGAAACTAACAATACCTTTGTGGTGTATGTGTTATGTTTCAAATGTGGGTGCAAACTCATTTTTCTTCAACTCAAATATCCCAACTGTTTTACCAAATGCATCCCACATGTTTGCTGATCACATGTCATTTTATTTTCTAGAACATAATATTTTATACAATTAAGTTAGATCACAAGTCGACAAATAACATGTCAACTACTTGGCCAGTATTTCAACCAAAAAGAAAACATTTTAATGCGGACCAACTATAATATGAAACTTCCCCTTATTTCAACTACTTGGTATTCTACATTTAAGTAGAATTGATGGCTTTGAATCATAAATTATTATGGTTAAATGTAGCCAAATATACTGTAAAATAATTATATGACATACCTTTACAGCAGAAGATGCATCAACCAATCCCACGTGACTAGCCAGCCCTTTAGTTTGTACAGTCTGTCTGTCCGTATATGTATGTCCAATTGGCAAGTCCCTCGTCTCAGCTTTGTTTAAAAGGTCGGTTAACACAAACATCGCCAAAAAGAAACATCCCACGGCAGTAATCCAGAATTTCTTTAAACAGGCACGTTTAATTTTCATTTTGGTTTTAAAAGTATGTAAGACTACAGCTTGACATCAAAGACATGCCAGTGAGTGTACAAATGGCAGGTTTATACTTTCTGCAATAAATTAACTTTTCACAGTAATAGTAGGTCCAGATGTTTTCCCTTTTCACCATTTGATGAGTTTTTAATACAGACAAGTCAATTGAGCTTACCAGAAGTTATATAGATAGTTATACGGACGGTAAATGCAGATACTAAGTATTCTTCGATGCAACAGTGTTTTATATTTGTAAGTGTATTAGCAGAAGTTGCAAATGTAAAATTATGACTCAGATCACCTTGTATGGAGTTTCTTCAACTGGGCCACACTCTGTTACAACACCGTACCATTAATTGCAATATGTTGACACAAATAAAAAACCAGGGGGGGCGACATTCGAGGGACGAATTTTAAAAATCGCCAAGCATATTGAATTAAAGAGATACGAAGTGTACAGTTAAAAAAAGAAGATGAAGGTATTGTGAGGAAATATAAAATAAACCTTTAATTTTTTTAAACAAACGTTTATTCGTAATTTTGTAATTATGGTATTAAAAGAGGTCACTGAAAAGTGATATTTTGTTATTTTGTTGTAATTCAGTTAACATGAGACGTTTTGACACAATAGCAAAAAAAAATCATATATTGGGGACAAAAGAATCTGACTAAATACCATAAATATATTTGAAAAAAGGAACAACAAGCAACAAATGCTGCTTAAAATACATGTACACGAATAAAGCTAGAATGGTACCACCAATGTGTTGTGGTTTATAGTGTATAAGGCCTCTTTTCCACTTTCTTGATTAATACTAAGATTTGACCGATTTGAAAACTGTGGCCCAGCTACAAGTCATCCTGGTAGAAATGGTGGGAAAATGTAATATTCAAATTAATAACCAGTTCACACCTTTTCTTGCTGGAGTATTGGGTTGATGTGGCGGCATGGAAAATGCCTTGTTATTATTATTAAATTATTTCATTAATTTTGTGTATTAATTACATACAAAAGTAAGTTTTTATTGAATCAAAGGTCTTGTACAAGGCTACAACATGTCCACTGGCTATACCATTCACAAAGACATTGTTTGGGTACATTCTCATCATCTCCCATTACACCCTCAATTAAGTGCACACCTGGCAGGAACTATAAGAGTTTCCCATGTACATCTAAACTGAACTTACTTAAATTTAAAAACCCAACAAGCTTTAAAGTTTGCTAAACATGCTGATTAATTTGTTCATTTTATTAGATATTATATTTGTTTTACAAATTTATTGGTTGACCATAACAAAAATAAACTCTTTGTGTTGTCTTTTGAACAATGTCAGTGCCACTACATATAATGAGTTGTGATATTGTTTTAACTTTGTGAAATGTTTAATGTATTTATGCACACAGCTGCATGCATGGTTCCAAAATTGACAGGAATGACACCTGATGTCCATCAGTGTCAGAACACAGATCCAGAAGTAACTAGTTTTTGTTTTTGAAGTGATATAAGTATTTGTAATGTAATCCTTTTGCCTGGGGAATCTATTTCCATTTTGGGTGGTCAGATTTTGCATATAAAAGGGGCAGTTCCTTTGGAAAAGGGGGGGAGTTTTCTGGGGACTGACAAAAGGGAGAGTTTTTTTGGAGTTTTGCTCTAGGATCCAGGCTGTTTTGTTCAACACAAATTCATTTTGGGAAGTGTTCACTACTGGAACAGGATTGACTGCTGAAAAAGGGGTAAGCATGGTTACTTAATTTATATTTATTTTACTTAAGGTTTCTTGTAAATATGTAGATAATGTGTAAGCTTACCAATGTTAATGTGCGTAAATATAGTTTTGTGTGTAGTTGATAATGTTTTTGTTTTATGTTTAAAATGGTATAATCTTTTACAAGTTTAAGGTCTCATTAGTATAAGCTCAGTGTACAATGTGTACTTTCATTCAGGCTATATACTTTGTACATGAAGCATAGGTTCAAATAAGGTGACAGGGCTAAACTATGGGGTGTCTGTGCTGGCAGCTCATACACAATATGACTTTATTAACTGTATTATAAGTTTAGGTTTAACAGTATATAAAATGTGTACTATCATACGGGTGTAGGCATTGTCTAAAATGTAGGTTATTATGATAAGGGTATATTATGGGGTGTCTGTGCAGGCAGCTCATTAATATATAATGACTTTGTTAAATGTATGGGTATTTCATGTAGGCAGTACATACAGTATATACTGTCATCTAAGGCTATATATATTGTATACAAATATAGGCAAAATTAATCTGCTTGGCTTAGAGTCTTGACCATGCAGGCTAGCCTTTGAGTCAAGTGGACCTTTTGGTTAAACATTAAGTTAATTCTCCAGTTTATTAAGGTAAAGTATTTTCCTTTACATATAAGGTTACTAGGGTTGACTTAACATAAAGCCACGGAAAGACATATAGTCGCCTTCACTGGGAACTCTGACAACATGCAGTTGTCCTGAGATCATGTAAGTCAATCATGGTTCCTTAAATCAGTAATTTTATAGTTTATCAGGCCAAATTCATCCTGAAGATAGCTGTTTAAGGTAATTATATAATTAAATCTGGTATTATATGTTAATTTAGTACAAAAGGTATGACAAGTGTATTAAATGTCACTTTGTTTAGAATTTATTTGTCAATTTAAGTTTATAGCTTACTGTTTAGTCTGTCTCTGAGGCTAGTTTTATCAGTTTCGTCAGTCATTCAAGTCAGAATGAGAAGTTTAACCTTATTTAGTTTAGTTAAGTTTATATTATAGGGATTTGTTGATGTTACCATGGCTTTTGAGATGATTATATTGTGGTTCTGCACTTCACTTAGTTTCACTAGTGAACCAATTAAGTACCAATTGTGAATTTTTTCGGGGTTACACTTTTGTACAACAGTTTCTTGTAAATTTAATAAGCATTTAATAAGCATTATTTTGAAACCTTACATGGAATTGTGTATCCATTCAGTTAATGTAAATTGTGTATTTACAATATTTTATGAATTTATTCTGTTCTATGGTCGAATCTTATTCAACTGTAATGACTGTATGGTTTGGAAAGGGGGTAATTTTGGTGAATAAATGTAATTATAGTTAAACTATGGTATTTCTGTTGATTGTTGTCTCTGAATGCCCTACCTTATGAATATGAGGCACAGCCTCCCTATTAACTTAGGATGACCACTGGACCTGGGCATGTTGCAGAAATGATCTGACATGGGAAATTTTGTGTCAACTGATGTTGACTGGGGGCTCGAGCCGGAGGGCCACTTTGGGGTCAGTTTGACTAATTAGTGGTCTTGTTGAACCTTGTTGTAATTAAACAACAACCAAGCAGCCTCCCACAAAATGGTACTGGTCAGGCCAACACATATGCCACATTACAACCAAACACTATTATCTCCATTTATTTCTTGTTCAATCCCTCTCATATTTTTGGGGTAAGATAGCTTCACTGAAAGTTGTTTTTATGTTGAACTTCTTCATTGGCATTCAAGACAGCACTGGTAGCATTTTGGGTTCAGGATGCTTTTTAAGTGTGGGCTCTAGTGAGTCTCACTCTTCCAGAGATCACTCTTTTCTCGTTGTTTTTTTTTTGTCTCAGGACTTTCATGAATTGTGGCATAGTGTGATGAGTATCTGTCTCTTCACTGAGGTTAAGCAGCAACAGGCTACATTAGTACTTGGATTGGTGACCACTTCAGTGCACTACTTGTGTCTTTAATGGCTTTTTGGCTCGTGCTAGTAGACCAAAACCCCTTTCGGTCTTGTTTCTTTAAATGTTTGAAAAACCTTCCATGAGCTGTTCAGAAATATACACTCTGGAGAGTTAAAATGGGATGGAGATTCGGGGTGGTTCACTCCTCAACTTGTGTTATCTGGACATAAGGGTTTGCCTTTGGAGACATAGAGACAAGATCGTCAAGCAGAAAGCAAAGACATACTATAACCATAAGAAAAGGCGTGAGTGGAGCCTGGACTGGACCGAGTAGTTGATAGGATGACTCTTTTGATCTTGCAACTGTACACCCAACAAACACAATTCAAAAAGATAACTAAAATAGCAAGATGAGGTGAAAAAAATAATTGCACTGTGATATAGCAGTTGCTTGAACAAATATAAAGGATGCACAACAGATGTTGAAATCAACATTGAAAGATTTGCGAGGCGCCAAAACTAGTTACAGTCTTTGAAAAACTGCAATGACAAATGGCCCCAATCAGTCTTAGCAGCATAAGGAAAAAATCAAACGGTATTACAACGTATCATTTCAGATTACAATATATACCAACCAGGTGCAGATTTATTGATTTTTCCATGAAGATAAGTCGTGCCATGAAAAGAGTGGAAAGAATTCGTACCCTCCATAAAGATGGTTATTACACAGTGACGACTTGACAAGATCAAATACAAGTAGTCATGACGCAGACTCTCACCAAATGAGACAGATGTCCATGATCGATGCCATGATGCTGCCGACCTTGATGACTGATGAGATGAGAGGCATGACCACATAATTGGGGTAGTTGTGACCTTCACTCAATCAAATGGAACTGATACTTAAGATGTGTGCACTTAAAAAAGGAAATCTTTAAATTATAAGACATTTATAATCCAATAACATTTCTACTAAAACTGTTTTGCAATTTATTCAGGATAGATTCAACTTATCCCGCAATAACCCTGGTTATAGTTTGTGCTAACCCAAAGTATCATCAGGTATATTTTTCGGCCTAGCCCATTTTACCACCAGGGATTATTCTGCACTTGGCCATAGTATACCGTCTGTCTGAGAGTCTACCCAGAAATTAAATTAATTTAAGACAAATTGGGCCCAAGGCCTGTCAAGGGCCATGATGGCACAGTGGTAACACACTCGCCTCCCACCTCCGAGGTTGGAGGTTCAAAACCCGAACCCTATGTGGGAAAGCTGGTAGTTTTTTACTGATGGTCGGCAGTTTTAAGTACATAATCTTGACCAACTATATGTACTGGTTTCCTCTGCCAATAAAACTACCCATCGTGGTATGACATGTACAGTGTTGAAAGCGACGTTAAACCCCAAATAAATAACTAAACTGTTTTGGCCTGTCACGTTTTAAGCCCCAAGGTTTTAACTGATCTAATCCAGAATACACCTGAAAAGTTTTATATCAAACAAAAAAAAACTTTATGCACAGTACATGTGCATGAAGCAATGAGGCCTCAGTGATAGAGGAGCTTGGCAAAGAAACTATTTTGTTTTGTTGTTTTAAAGCACTTACTGAATCAAGGATATCGTATAAAAATCACAAAATTCAGCATTTTAAAATCATCAAGAACACTGCAATTGTAATTCAATTATCAGATGTTTTGAAAACACACAAGAATGTGATAATCTTTAATAAAATTGAAACATTTCTAACATGGTTGGGCTTTCTATCTAGAATTTTGATAATTCAAGCATATTAGTTATCTTCAAATGTAGATCTTGAAGCATTTTTGCATCTGACTACCCTGGCCTACACCGTTTTATGGTCCATTTGAAAACATGTTCAATAAACTTATTAATTATCCCTAACCTAAAAAAAAATCTCGACCTTACAATGTATTATTATTGGGAAATTTCGTGTTTAATATGAACAATTATTTTTTATGACAACCAATAGGAGCTTTACACAAAAGCAACCATTGGTATATTTTAGGGCATTGGTTATGGTCTGGGCCATACCATTAATACCCCAAGGTGGAGTTTGGGATAGCTCGTTTTATCCCAAGTTGATCATGACTAGCTAACTTTAACCCTGAGGTTAATTCTGGTTGACCAATTTTATCCCAGTGTTTTGATTTTGGCTTGGGGATGCTCTGGCATGTTACACCAGCTCTCATTCTTGCAGTTTATGGATTCATGAATATTTTAGTGTTGTACACTTTAAGAGTGAGATTGGGTATATAATATAATTACCCATGTTTGTTAGGTTAGGTATATAATATAATTACCGCATGTTTGTTTGATAAAAAAAAATCATATGCTTTATAAAGATTCTACATAAAACAAGTGGATAAAAAGTTACCAGGTAGTGAGTAAACCCATGTTGCTATATAAATAGTAATTTACTTGTCATTACAATATATTATACCATGAAGACATTTTTTCCATAAGTCCCAAAATAAATAATGCTTGACAATGAAACAAACCCTCGCCCAGAAGTAGTGCTGAATAAGAAATTTGGATTCTCCATCCAAATTAGGATCCAACACCATCTTTGAGGAGGGTGGAGCCATAATTTGACCCCACCTTGGGTAAAAATATGATACAAATGCATAGTTTTTGAGTTATGCACACAGACAATCACACCAGCTTACAATATACTTACCCCTACCCTGGGGGGAGGGGGGGGGGGGGGGGTAACTACAGCGAGACAAGAACACATGTTTAGTGTTATTTGGGTTCTGGTGTCAACGTTTGTGGACAAATTTCAATCTTTAATACTCCATTGACCAGTACCTTTCCATTCAGGTGACTGATAATTTATACCCCTTTTGAAACCGATTTTTGAAAAAAAAAATGACACAGCGTCACTTCATTTGATAAAGTGTGAAATAAAGCACACTGATGGATCTGCAACAAAAGGCACCCCCACATTTATTTAAATGTTCCAATCTATCCTGGTACAAACGCGAAAGGTGATTGTTTGGGGTTTTTTTAGTTCATTTGTGGTGCTCCAGTATCCATTTCCACCACAGTATCCATGTTTGACCACATCGGTGATACATCCTGAAATGTTACAACTACAATGCTGGCTGCTTCCATTGTGACGTCACAAGTTAAATATGGACACGTTCACCAATTTTCATCGATTCTTCTGATGTGTATACTGTACCGTGTTCAGTCGGGTTCAATGTAAGGTCGGGGGTTTTCGTCTGGAGAAGTGTGAACCTATCATAAAGAGTACAGGTATTGTTGAAATGAAGCATCTACTTGTCCTTGTATGAGGCTTGCTGTAAAATGACATTCTAACAATTATTGTCTGAGAGGGATATACAAAGACCAATGTTCATAAATGGGTTATAAGTACTCAAAAGCTGACATGTTTGAAGAACAATACACAAGAGGACGTGCATATTGATAAGCTGTGTTCAAGATCACTTTGCCACAGTAAAATTGTCATATTTTAAAACTTCCGTAGGAAGCGCAAGGTAATAGACGGTTCGCTCCTGACTCCCCAAGTTTGCAAAAGGAGATCAGGCGGTGATCCAAGGACAGGGATATGTTTCACCAAACACGGTCTACTGCGTGTGTGTGTGTGTAAGGAGGGGGGGGGGGGGGGGGGGGTACCACCTGTAGCGTGAAAGAGGTGTAACAATCGGATAGCATAGCCATAAAAACGCAGTGAAAAAATCATAAAGATTTGTATACTACTTTTGGAGTAATCTCAAACAGAAAAACAAGCAAGCAAACAAACTCACCCTAAACAGAAACTAATGGTAAACATCAATCGGGTACAATCTTCATAAGTCATGTCCTACTGTACAATTCTTCCAAGTTATACTTTGACATTTTAAGGTTAGTCTACCCATTTTGGGTTGGATATATCATGGCATCATAATGTGCTTATTTACATCTGTTGTTCAGTCTGTGTTATTGAATTTATATTTTGATTTGTTTTGGTGTTCTTTCTCCCAATTTTCATTTGAAGCAAATCCTCCAATATTATTTTTAGTAAGTAAAATAATATGAAAGAAAGTATTCATATTAATGTTGGTTGACAGCGTAAATATTTTATCCAAGTAATCCACTACATTTGTTTCAAATTATTAATAATGACAATCGAATGAAAATCAAAATGAAATATATTGACAAAATATTAGATACTTGAAAGTTAGATTTGAGACACCTGAGGCTGTAAATCTATCACACTGGGTTCGAATCCTGGGGCCTCATTCTACAAAAATACTTAGATAAGGTGATCATAGATCGATAAGGGAAGGTTTTTCACTTCAGTTGTTCTTGGACTTTCGAATTCACAAAACAAAATTTGGGAATGTTCAGTTTCCTAATTTCTTACTTGAAATCTAAGAAATACTTGAAATCTAAGTTAGAAATGGTCTAAGTAATTGTCGTAGAATACAGCCCCAGGACTTTAAAAATGTTTCAAAAAACCAATTCACATGCTCAATTGTGAAGATAATCATGGAATAAGTTTCATTTTCAGGGATTTTCCATATTCCTGCCCCATTCTCCTAATCGAATGAAGATCCAACATTACTATCCTCACTTGTAAGAGTAAAAATGTTGTGTAACTTTTAAATAATTATGTAAATATCTTAATTGGTGGATTTAATTGAGCAATTTATTCAGAACAATCACAACATAGCAACTAATTTAAGCTTTGAAAAAAAAGTTATGTTTTGATCATCAGTCAGAATTGTACTGGATAATAGGCGTAGGGACTGGGGGGAAGTGGGGGTGGTCCCCCCCCCCCCCCCCATACAGTTGGGGGGAGATATCTTCTCGCCTCTCCCCCAACTTTTTGCAATGGAAGTAAACTCTAATTTTAAAGTTTATAAAAATATTTACAATTAACTCAATAATACAAGGTCAAATTACATTTTGACCATGTTCACTGTTCACATGTACCATTTTGTATGCTACCATTTGAGCTATAAGTTGTAAAAGTAACATTTTCAGTGAGCCTGTCATGGGATTTGTAAAATTCTGTGAAACGTTTTGTACAGACCAAAATCATACATAAATTAATCTCCTACATTTAATTTACCTTGTTGCTAATTATTTAGAACTTTAATATGTAGTTTCAAATGCACATAGAGCAACGGTTTAGCAATGTCTCAGCTGATGAGATATTTCTCAGAAAACTCTTCTTTCTTTACTGGGTGTTTATTTGACTTTGCTTGTCCAATGATTATACATCCCACCTTAATTTGGGGATAACCTTGTTAAAAATAGATTTTGCATTAGCCTGGCATTTGAAGGAAAGGTTACAAGTTCTAGAAACATCTGGTAAAATTATGTGATTTTCATTATCATATCCTCCTCCAGGAAAAGAATGTCACATGGTCAAGAAATAAGAAATATCTTTCAAACGCAAAGCTTACTATATGAATTTCTATACCCGGACAAGGTCGGGGATACTTAAGATTAATCTCAGTCACACCGCTGTCACAGCAATTTCCTTCGGTACATAATAACGTAAAAGTATTTTAATTAGACCTTTTTAATTTGTGTATTAACTACATGCAATACATTCTGTAAAATTAACCAAAATTGTTAGAAATATTAATAAAACATCCTAACAAAAGTATACTATATGACTGATAGAATTCAAATCTCACATGGTTATATATATTAAGATATCCTTTTATATTGTTTTACGTGTGCCAAAAACCAAGGCTTTAAGTAGATATTTAACCAGTATATCAGGCCCATCAACAATCTACCCAGAGCACTATTTTAAAATTGACCCCAAAAAATGAAACTGTGTTTTGACTAAAACAAAAAAAAATAAATGAAAAATAATTTATATAAAGTGTGAATCACACAAAATGGGTGCTAGGAAAATACCCAGTGAATGCCTGTGACTTGAAAGGTGACCTGTCTGGGGATATGTTTGCATCGAGTTGGCGCAATTTGGTTCCTCCAAAAATTACTTCCACGCCCCTGGGGATGTGATTTAAATATATGTTGAAGTTTTCATAACATTAACAAAATACAAATTAAATAACTCCTTTACTTTTGGTGGGTGACTGTACACCACTTTTACGTTTGTTAATGAATTCACTGCATTTGCACTTCAACGCACCAATATTTGCTGACATATTGTCTGGAAGAGTGTAGCTAAGTATCTCCATTCGAGTGTAACTAATATTTTGTAAATAATTGCAACGCGTGCAAACACAGAAATTGCGTTTTACTTTCTTGTAAGTATAAAGCCCTCATATATTGTAAATTTGTAAAATGGAAGGATTATTTTAGTTTTTCGTCTGGATACTTCAAGAATCTAATTAAAGGTAAAAATGGGAAATCTTTGTCCACTCTTAAGTTTACCAAATGTCGAACATTTGTTTACAGTACAAAATGTATTGGAAGTTGGAACTGGTGTTAAGTTCAAATGTGTAATATACCAATTGTATGAGGCGTTTGCTTCTTTCAAATTAGTCCACCCGGAGTGGTCTGATAGATTATAAAATCACGCCGAGTGCACAGAAGGTTGTCATAACGACAGAAAATATCATTACGTCAAGTTCCTATTTTTCCCTATTTTTGACTTCTTCTTATTTCCTAACTTATTCCTATAGGTTCTAAGTTTCTAAGTTCTATTTGTTCTAGTTTTTGGTGATGATAATGTAACAAACTAATTTTTCTTGAACAATTCTTGAGTAAAATGGCAAATCCCCTCTCTTCATGATAGTATAAGTTTTACAAGATCATATATGTCATTTTGACTAATACACAGTTTAAAAAGTTTGATAAAATAAATGTGAGTTATAGCTCCTGGAAAATAAAATCTAAGCTATTCTGTGCTTTTTTCATTCAAAAGCACAGAGTAAAATCATACTAATGCCTTACCAAAAGTTGTAATTTAAGAAATGTGTAATTATCATGTAGGCCAGTCTATTTAGTATTTTCAAATGTATGATTCATGTATGTTGTTTCCAGGCTTGGTCAGTGCTTCACACACAATTTCTGAATAAGTGGTCTCATATTTCAGAAAAGGTATTATTGTTGTGGAAATGGTCAATTCTGATATGCCACTCACCTTGCATTTTTGATGATACCAAAATTGCGCAAGTTGAGAAACAAATGGATGCCACTCTCTGGTATTGGTAACTAACTTAGAACAATTAAGTGTAGGTCACCATCTAAACCTCACTTTTCTTTGGCTTTGCTGAAGTGGACAAATTGGCATTAAAGATGTTTGAGCAACTATAGCAGTAGACTAGACTTAAAGGAACAAGCTTATCACAATTTTGCATGATGATTCCATTGTCCTCAATGATGAGGCTACATGAACTCATCAGTGAGGAACATCCAGAATTTGGTCGATTTGTGGATCTTGGTAGTATAGTGTATTACATATAGTCAACAATGTTTTTGGCAAAGGTTTGTAGAAATATGGTAAAGATATTCACCAATTCTGATTGAACTTACATTCTTTCTTCAAGTGCAGTGGAGCAAAAACAGAAGATTTCAAGGAACTCTAGTTAACTTTAGATGTTGAGATGCACACCTTCCAATAGCACACTGAAGTTGGCTTACCATTTGAATTAGTTAACTTTAGATGTTGAGCTGCACACATTCCAATAGCATACTGAAGTTGGCTTAGCATTGGACCATCTATTCATCACATTCTTTAGAAGTGGGATGCAGTAAGATGAGTTTATCAAACTCCTTGCCAATGACGAGATAAAACCACCTAATAGTAACAATTACAAGAAAGCCAATGCCAGGTTAACATGAGTTAAGAAAGACAGTACAAAGGCAAGGCATGCACAAAACAGTCCCAATGTTACAAGGATTTCCAACAAGAGGATTTCAAAAGAATGGCCAGACAGTACATATTGTACATTATAGCATATGCCATAATCTTCTGAAGATCCTGCAGAGGTTCATGAAAGCAAATTTGTTTGAAGACAAATATGGCAGTGAACTTGCTGACAAACCATGCAATGATGTCAAGTATCAGCTTTCTGAGAGTGAACAAGAATCTTAAGTTAGGTATAATGCAGTGTAAGGGCAATATTCTTAGTAAAAGATTGTTGGGATACAAGTTTGAGATGTTTTTATCGTAGTTAAATTAGCATGATTTTGAACTGAGTTACATATATACATGTAGTTGAATAGAATGCTAGAATGTATTTGTACAAGATGGTTGTGATACAAGTTGATTAGGTCGTCTGTCCATCTGTTTGTTTGTTTGTGAACAAGATAACTCAAAAACTTATGGACAGATTTTAATAAAATTTTCAGGATATGTCCGAAATGGTAAAACGAAGAAGTGATTAGATTTTGGGAGTGATTCGGATCACTGTCTGGATCCATGAAATTTAATTATCTCCCGCCGGGCTGTAGCCCGGGAGGGAGATTATGAAATGATGCCTGTGTGTGCGTGCGTGCGTGTGTGCGTGCGTTAGTTAGTCACGCAGATTCCTCCAAAACTACTACAGCTACAGATTTTTTGTAAATTAATTGTCCCAATGAATTTTCACGCCCTCGAAAATTTTTTGGGTTTTATGGACTTAGGCCTAACGATAAGTGAGTAATAGCTATCTTAGCTACTTGGAGTAAAGGGCTAATAACTCAAAAACTATTGCAAAAACAACTTTTTCTTCAAATATGTTGTTCAGCTACTTTGTCCTTAGCTATAAGATGGTACATAGTTTGGGGTCCCATTGCATGCCATAAGTGAGTAATAACTATTTTCTCATTTGTAGCTAAATAACAAAAGGAGTAAATGTCAAATATCTTCCAAAGTATTAGAGTTACAGAAATCTTTTCAAATATGTTGTTCATCTACTTTTTGGTAAGCTATCACATAGTAAAGTTTCAGACCTGTTGCACCTTGGATAGCTGAGCAATAGCTACTTTGAAATTCTGATTGTTGAGTAAAGCCATTGTAACTCCAAAACCATTGCAGTTAGAGTGTTTCCCTTAAATATGTTGTTCAGCTACTTTTTCCTTAGCTATAAGATGGTACATAGTTTGGGGTTCTATTGCATGCCATTAGTGATTAATAGCTATTTTCTCATTTGTAGCTAAATAACAGAAGAAGTAAATGTCAAATATCTTCAAAAGTATTAAAGTTAGGGAAATCTTTTCAAATATGTTGTTCATCTACTTTTTGGTAAGCTATCACATAGTAAAGTTTCAGACCTGTTGCACCTTGGATAGCTGAGTAATAGCTACTTTGAAATTCTGATTGTTGAGTAAAGCCATTGTGACTCCAAAACCATTGCAGTTAGAGTGTTTCCCTAAAATATGTTGTTCAGCTACTTTGTCCTTAGCTATAAGATGGTACATAGTTTGGGGTTCTATTGCATGCCGTAAGTGAGTAATAGCTATTTTCTCATTTGTAGCTAAATAACAGAAGAAGTAAATGTCAAATATCTTCAAAAGTATTAAAGTTAGGGAAATCTTTTCATATATGTTATTCATCTACTTTTTGGTAAGCTATCACATAGTAAAGTTTCAGACCTGTTGCACCTTGGATAGCTGAGTAATAGCTACTTTGAAATTCTGACTGTTGAGTAAAGCCATTGTAACTCCAAAATTATTGCAGTTAGACTGTTTTCCTAAAATATGTTGTTCAGCTACTTTGTCCTTAGCTATAAGATGGTATATAGTTTAGGGTTCTATTGCATGCCATAAGTGAGTAATAGCTATTTTCTCATTTGTAGCTAAATAACAAAAGGAGTAAATGTCAAATATCTTCAAAAGTATTAAAGTTAGGGAAATCTTTTCAAATATGTTATCCATCTACTTTTTGGTAAGCTATCACATGGTAAAGTTTCAGACCTGTTGCACCTTGGATAGCTGAGTAATAGCTACTTTTAAATTCTGACTGTTGAGTAAAGCCATTGTAACTCCAAAACTATTGCAGTTAGAGTGTTTTCCTAAAATATGTTGTTCAGCTACTTTGTCCTTAGCTGTAAGATGGTACATAGTTTAGGGTTCTATTGCATGCCATAAGTGAGTAATAGCTATTTTCTTATTTGTAGCTAAATAACAGGAGGAGTAAATGTCAAATATCTTTAAAAGTATTAGAGTTACAGAAATCTTTTCTATATGTTATCCATCTACTTTTTGGTAAGCTATCACATAGTAAAGTTTCAGACCTGTTGCATCTTGGATAGCTGAGTAATAGCTACTTTGAAATTCTGACTGTTGAGTAAAGCCATTGTAACTCCAAAATTATTGCGGTTAGAGTGTTTTCCTAAAATATGTTGTTCAGCTACTTTGTCCTTAGCTATAAGATGGTCCATAGTTTGGGGTTCTGTTGCATGCCTTAAGTGAGTAATAACTATTTTCTCATTTGTAGCTAAATAACAGAAGAAGTAAATGTCAAATATCTTCAAAAGTATTAAAGTTAGGGAAATCTTTTCAAATATGTTGTCCATCTACTTTTTGGTAAGCTATCACATAGTAAAGTTTCAAATTTCAAAGTTTACAACTTTTGGTGGCCATCTTGAATTTTTGCGGAAAATGAAAAATGGCAAATATCTCTGAAACTGTCAGAGCGATTTTGAGCAAGTTTTGGACCCACAGTGTAGTAGAAGGGTTTCTGTTGAAACATGAAATTTTCAATTTCACATGGTAAAGTTTCAGACCCATAGCTAATTACTCACCTACTTAAAATGAGTAAATGCTAATTATCTCTAAAAGTATTGCAGAGAGCCAATTTTTCTCAAATACCTCATTCACCTACTTTTGGGAGAGCTTTCACTTGGTAAAGTTTCAGACCCATAGCTAATTATTCACCTACTCAAAATGAGTAAATGCTAATTATCTCTAAAAGTATTGCAGATAGCCAATTTTTCTCAGATAACTCATTCACCTACTTTTGGAAGAGCTTTCACTTGGTGAAGTTTCAGACCCATAGCTTATTACTCACCTACTCAAAATGAGTAAATGCGAATTATCTCTAAAAGTACTGCAGATAGCCAATTTTTCTCAAATACCTCATTCACCTACTTTTGGGAGAGCTTTCACTTGGTGAAGTTTCAGACCCATAGCTAATTACTCACCTACTCAAAATGAGTAAATGTGAATTATATCTAAAAGTACTGCAGATAGCCAATTTTTCTCAAATAACTCATTCACCTACTTTTGGAAGAGCTTTCACTTGGTGAAGTTTCAGACCCATAGCTAATTACTCACCTACTCAAAACGAGTAAATGCGAATTATATCTAAAAGTACTGCAGATAGCCAATTTTTCTCAAATAACTCATTCACCTACTTTGGGAAGAGCTTTCACTTGGTGAAGTTTCAGACCCATAGCTAATTACTCACCTGCTCAAAATGAGTAAATACGAATTATCTCTAAAAGTACTGCAGATAGCCAATTTTTCTCAACTAACTGATTCACCAACTTTTGGAAGAGCTTTCACATGGTGAATTTCAGACCCATAGCTAATTACTCACCTACTCAAAATGAGTAAATGTGAATTATCTCTAAAAGTATTGCAGATAGCCAATTTTTCTCAAATAACTCATTCACCTACTTTTGGGAGAGCTTTCACTTGGTGAAGTTTCAGACCTGTAGCTAATTACTCACCTAATCAAAATGAGTAAATGCTAATTATCTCTGAAAGTATTGCAGATAGCCAATTTTTCTCAAATAACTCATTCACCTACTTTGGGAAGAGCTTTCACTTGGTGAAGTTTTAGACCCATAGCTAATTACTCACCTACTCAAAAGGAGTAAATATGAATTATCTGTAAAAGTATTGCAGATAGCCAATTTTTCTCAAATAACTCATTCACCAACTTTTGGAAGAGCTTTCACATGGTGAAGTTTCACACCCATAGCTAATTATTCACCTCAAAATGAGTAAATGCGAATTATCTCTAAAAGTACTGCAGATAGCCAATTTTTCTCAAATAACTCATTCACCTACTTTTGGAAGAGCTTTCACTTGGTGAAGTTTCAGACCCATAGCTAATTACTCACCTACTCAAAATGAGTTAATGCGAATTATCTCTAAAAGTACTGCAGATAGCCAATTTTTCTCAACTAACTCATTCACCTACTTTTGGGAGAGCTTTCACTTGGTAAAGTTTCAGACCTGTAGCTAAGTACTCACCTAATCAAAATGAGTTAATGCTAATTATCTGTAAAAGTATTGCAGATAGCCAATTTTTCTCAAATAACTCATTCACCTACTTTGGGAAGAGCTTTCACTTGGTAAAGTTTTAGACCCACAGCTAATTACTCACCTACTCAAAATGAGTAAATATGAATTATCTCTAAAGGTACTGCAGATAGCCAATTTTTCTCAAATAACTCATTCACCAACTTTTGGAAGAGCTTTCACAGGGTGAAGTTTCAGACCCATAGCTAATTACTCACCTACTCAAAATGAGTTAATGCGAATTATCTCTAAAAGTACTGCAGATAGCCAATTTTTCTCAACTAACTCATTCACCTTCCTTTGGGAGAGCTTTCGCTTGAAGTTTCAGACCCATAGTTAATTACTCACCTACTCAAAATGAGTACATGCTAATTATGTCTAAAAGTATTGCAGATAGCCAGTATTTCTCAAATAACTCATTCACCTACATTTTGGAGAGCTTTCACATGCTAAAGTTTTTTTATGACTTTTTAAAATAATTTTTTATTCATTAAAAGTAATGAAATCATGCCCTAAATCAATTATAACTTGAAAAGTATTGCATTTAGAGCACTTTGTTAAAATATGTTATTCAGCTACTTTTTCCATAGCTACAGCATGGTGAGTAACTTGGGTGTCTATCTCAATAGCTAAGTGAGTAATAGCTACTTTTGGATTTTTCACTAACTTCCATCATGAGTAAAATCACTTGTAACTTGAAAACTGTTGTATTTACAGAATTTTATGCAAATATGTTATTCATCTACTTTTAGGTCAGCTATAACATAGTAAAATTTCAGACCTGTAGCTCATTGCATAGCTGAGTAATAGCTACTTTTAGGTTATCACTGTTGGGTAAATCACTTATAACTTGAAAACTGTTGCATTTACATTATTTAGTTGCAATATGTTATTCACCTATTTTGAAGCAGCTATAACATAGTTAAGTTCCAGACCTGTGGCTCATAGCATAGCTGAGTAATAGCTACTTTGAAGTTCTTACTCAACACTACATCATTTATAACTTGAAAAGTATTGCATTTAGAGCATTTTGTTAAAATATGATATTCACCTACTTTTTCAATAGCAACAACATGGTGAGTAACTTGGGTGTCTATCTCAATAGCTAAGTGAGTAATAGCTACTTTTGGACTTTTTACTAACTTCCATCATGAGTAAAATCAATTGTAACGTGAAAACTATTGGATTTAGAGAATTTTGTGCAAATATATTATTCACCTACTTTTGGGTCAGCTATAACATAATAAAAATTTCAGACTTCTAGCTCATGCTATGGCTGGGTAATACCTACTTTTGCCTTTGCCGGTGGATACATTTTGCATCTGGCCACAGATGCGTCCTTGGTCTAGTTCTAATAAGTCATTCACATACTTTGGGGTGATCTACCACATACTGAAGTTGCAGAACTGTAGCTCTTTGGATAGCTGAGTAATAGCTACTAAAATGAGTAAATGTCTTTTATCTCTAAAAGTATTACAGGTAGGCAATTCCTTCTAAATAAGTCATTCACCTACTTGTGGGTGATCTACCACATAGTGAAGTTGCAGAATTGTAGCTCTTTGGATAGCTGAGTAATAGCTACTAAAATGAGTACATGTCTTTTATCTCTAAAAGTATTACAGGTAGGCAATTCCTTCTAAATAAGTCATTTACCTACTTTTGGGTGATCTACCACATAGTGAAGTTGCAGAACTGTAGCTCTTTGGATAGCTGAGTAATAGCTACTAAAATGAGTAAATGTCTTTTATCTGTAAAAGTATTACAGGTAGGCAATTTCTTCTAAATAAGTCATTCACCTACTTTTGGGTGATCTACTGCATATTACAGTTGTAGAACTGTAGCTCTTTGGATGGCAGAGTAATAGCTACTAAAATGAATCAATGCCTTTTGTCTTTAAAAGTATTGCAATCAAACATTAAACTTGTCACTTCTACATGTGCCTCCATCTCACAAGAAAATTTATATTCCACTATCTTTAGTACATCTTATTTATACGGCGGGAGATAAATGCATGCGTCAGAATGCTTGTTTTTAAAGAAAGATAGCTCAAAAACTTAAGGAGGGATTTTGATTATATTTTCAGGATATTTGAGAAATTAGTAAAGGAAGAAGTGATTAGATTTTGGGAGTGATCTGGATTAGTGGCTGGATCTTCTGGATCCCTTAATTCTTTAAAGGAAGATAATTCGAAAAGTTATGGATGGATTTGGATGAAATTTTCAGGACATGTCCGAAATGGGACAAGGAAGAAGTAATTAGATTTTAGGTGTGATCCGGATCATTGTCTGGATCTTCTGGATCCAGGTATATTTTAAAGGAAGATAACTCAAAAAGTTATGGATGGATTTGGATGAAATTTTCATTATTTTATGGTGCACACATAGCATTGGGGGACTGAGCTGCCTTGGCGAAGGTCTACACTCTCTGAGTGCTCTTGTTTGTATTATTGTTTTTCATTGTTCTGAGATAAGTATAGATAAAGGTAAATGTGGTGGATTGAGATAGCTATGGTTGTGGTGGGAGACCATCTCATTAAAAAATCCTATTTTCACTACATTTCTTTTTATAATATTACTGTTTTCTTTCTAATTTTTGACTCCTACAGTTCCTATTTTCCTGTTTTCTGAGAGTCACTTTAACTTGAGGCCCTGAAATATGTGTAAAGAAGCATGTATGAGTTGGTAGTACAGTCTGCCCAAACCTGTAGGGTAACAGGTTTGAATGCTTGCACAGCTCTATGATATTTGGTCAAAATACTTTGGTCTCACCAATTCCCATATACCACACACTGTGATCAGGAGTGTGACAAACCCAAATCAGTTCATTATTTACTGTTGTTGATGAAACACTTAGTGATTTATGTATTGTATGGTAGGCACTATACTTGGACATATTCATGTGGCCGGTTGGTTAACAAGTTAAGCATTCATATGTACTTACAAGTACCTGTGGTCATGGATTGAGTCAACACTTATGGCCTCTCCTGATATTGTCTTAGCTGTTGAAGGGGACAAAACCTCTAAACTTCATGTTTCTGAACCTTTTAAATGCAGTTTTGGCCCAAGGCATATTAAATTTATTACTTAAAGTAGACACCCTGTCTGCTATTTTCTCAAACTGTTAAAAATGCAGTTTTTCCATTACAGTATCAAAAGCTACTAAAGTGGCCATGGCTGAATGATGGTTTTGTTTTGAGAGTTAACAAATTGAAGGTTCATATGGTCGTATAACAGAGGGTGGTTGAAGGGAGGGAGACAAGATGTATTTACAAGTTAGTGAAGAACTGCGCTGCAAACCATTGAGCATTGTCAAACCATTTAAAAAGTCTCCTCCAACAGGCAAGGAAGAGGATTCAAGCCCATTACATCCAAGGATAGGGATAAGACTGAGATCAGCTATACCTTGAGGTCTCCACTTAAGTGGCCAGGAAGCTTTGGTCAAAATTTACAGTTACCTTCACAAGTTAAACTATGTAAGATGCAACTTTTTACTTGTTCCGTATTTGTAGACTTTTATTTTGAGATGTTTATATCCTTACCACTTCTTTTTGATGGACATTATTTTTTTATGTATTTATGTAGGTTAGTTATAACGTAATGTGGTAATAATGAAAAGCTCAATAACTTTTATTTTCAGTACAAATCGAGGCAGTTTTGACAATGTTTCAGTCATATCAGAAATGGAGGGGGAAAGAGCTTCAAAAGCAGCGTAGTAAAGAAGCAGAACTGCAAATGTACAAGTAAGACTATGAGTAGTGTTATTGCTTAGAAAATGTAATTTTAAACAACTAAAAATGAGAAATAGTTTGTTTTTAGCTTTGTGCTTTTAGGTGTTTTTGGCCCGTTTAGATTTAAAACCAAACTACCATGGCCATGAATTACTGAGAAATCAGCAAAGAAAAGCTTGAGTTAAGTATATATAGCTGTATTCTTGAAACGAATTTTGCTGACCTTTCATGAATCCTTTTTGTGAATATGGTCCCTGGTACTATCATAGCTTTACAGCATAATCTCTATTATCCGAACATCCATTATCTAAATAGTCAAATTTTATCAATTCATTTCCAAAACCCCTTCTGTTTTATCAACCTGCTATATTGTGAACAAATCTTGCTGCCATAAATGTTTGGATAACACATGTTCTACTGAATAACATGAACTTACTCAACTTACTAGATCTTACCTGTGGCCAATGCCTTCAGACCTTTTCTTAATGTTGGGTGTGTTTCCAGGTACTTTGTCGGGTACTTTAAAAAAAACTTCTTATCATTTTATTACCCTATAAATTGTTCAGATATTACAACTAAGAAAATTGTTTGATTGGTTTTGAAATGGGACAATAACTAGTCACATCTTTCTTGTGGCAATTTAACTACAAACTTCTTCTATGCTCTGTATAAAGTGAGGTGACTAACACATATGTATTAAGGCTGGTACCACCTATCTCTAACAGGGCTGTAGTATAATCCCACTGCAAAATATAGAGCAAGTTTTTATTTTTAATAAAACTCTAAAGTAAAAGTTACCACTGGGGCAACCTTCAAAGAGTAAGACAATATACATTTTGTATTCCAAATTTGTGCCAGATCAGAGACCTATTGAGGTACAAAAAGTAGCATTAGAGATGCCCTTATCTCATAGTTTGGAGCAATAGAGGTAGAAAGGTGCAAATATAAAGAGTCTTTCAGAGCAGTGTAATTTATATAAATGTGCAGGTGAAATAACACTCAAGAATGAGAAAATATTTACAAAGACGGAGTAACAAACAAGACAGTTCAAAAGCAAGATGACAGGATTAATTTGCAAACTCAAAGCTATGAAGCTGTAAAATTTATTAATTTATCTGTTTATTAATTGAAGTATAGCTGTCAATGGAGACAGCACAATAAAGTAAAAATAATAAGTAATAGTATATAAAAGTCAAGGTTGCTACAGCAGGCTTAAAGGTAAAATCAAGATCACACCATGACATTGCACACCACACCCTCCAAACAGTATCCCTGCCAGGTATCAACTTCCTGTACCAACAGTTTCCAAGATATAGTCCAAACAATATTTGAATAGTCAGGGTGACTATGGCAAAGTTAAATATCAAATCAAAGTTACATCCTCACATTGCACACCTACACGCCCAAGAAATGTTCCTACCAAGTATCAACTTCCTAGACTTTATAGTTTATGATATATGCAGTGAACAAGATTATAAAGCTCAATATCAATATCACAAGATCAAAAGTCAAATGAAGGTGACACCATGACATTACTCACACCCCAATCAATAACCCTGCCATGTATCATTTCCTACACTTTACAGTTTCTGAGGTACTGCCCGCACAAAATTTTAAAGGTCAAGGAGACTACAAGAAGGTCAAAGGTCAAATCAAGATCACTATAGGACATTTCACACACACACCTCTTAACCAGTAACCTTGCAAAGTATGAACTTCCTGCACCTTATGGGTTCTGTCAAGGTGACTACAGCAATGCTAAAGATCAAATACATGTAAAGGTCACACTATGATACTGTACACCTGTACCCCCCAACCAATGTTCCCATCAAGTATGAACTTCCCCTACCTAATGGTTTCTGAGATACAGGCCAGGCAAGATTTTTCCTGCCATCTGCTCAGCCTGACTGCATGAGTGAAAACAATACCACACAGCCTTTAAAAGATTTGGGGTAAACAACAGAAATGTGCAAAGAAATCAAGGTAGAAGCAGGATTTCTTCACTTGCAGTTTTCACATACTATGGAAAATTTCAAAATTACTACTCTTCCAAACATTTGCGTAATTTACCATAAAAGTGGCAGCTTTTAAGAAAGAATGACGTTTCACTTCACATCACTGGTTTGGTACTGATTGCAACATTGGTGCTATATTTTTAACATTTGAACTTCATTGTGATATTGTCTATCATGTAGTAACTATACAGATTCACATTTGTCACTGGGATATCACAACTCTGAATATGAAAAATAAATAGCCTTTTATTCATTTTTGCACACCAATTAAACATACTCATTCAACCCTGACGAATGACATTCATGTATGGTCAAACAGCTTTGTGTGACTGGGCCAAAGTCACAAAAACAGAAACAGTACAAGATGAGTAAAAATTTAGATTAAGTTTTGCATAAATTATGTACTCAATTGGTATTTTATTGGCTTTGACTGCTCACTTTAGGGAATACTAGTCTGGTTCTTTAGATAAATAGTCAGGAAGTGTGTTATTACTATTTCTTTCAGTACCATTGTTGACCACATAATCCAGTGTACTGCCAGTCACACTACACTGGCCAGTCAAGACACAGAACATCTGGTGAGGACACAGTACACTGATCTGTGTGGCACTGAATGGCAGATAGTGAGGGAAAGTCTGCCAGATGAGGTGCTGGAATACCAAGAAGATGCACACAAACTACTCTGTGGTATTTTGATGGTAAAGGATCACATGTGGTTGTGTAATGTGTCATAATACCCTGGCTTCATTTAAATAAACTTATGCTGTTTAACCTGTATAAAAGTATTCTTATTTGTTACAATAAACAGAGAAATACATGGAATGGAAAGCAAATTGACCATAAAATAGTTTTAATAGTTTGTGCTAAGGGAGTCAAAACATAGTACAGTCGATTCTGTATGACTAGAAGCTGTAATATTTTTAAGATTGTGTTAAAGTTTTCTGATCTTAGATCCTCAAATATAGTATATTTTTAAATAATTTAACATAAACAATTAGCTAATAAAGATAATCAGCCAGTATGTCCAATAAAAGCTATTATAAAATCTACATGTATATCGGGGGGGGGGGGGGGGGGTATCCATAGGTGACACTCACGCAGAGTTTACTCAAAACACACTTACCTTATGAGAGCTCACCATGTTACAAAAAATGAAAATAAAAAATATGAAATAAACAGAGCTCAAATTACTGATTTTCTGCTTTATTGCTGGACAAATTACAAGTTGCAGCAAAAGTTGTTGGAAGTCTATAAAATTACTGGTATAATGATGAACTGACAAGTGTTTGTGCTATAGAATAATCTGCTGTTGGCCATGCTCTTGTCAAAGAAAGAACTTTAGAGGATAGAGTGTACAGTATTTTAGTAATAATACATAACTGGGCAGAAATAATCCAGAATTATAGTATGATTGACAGTTTAATGATCAGGGAGTTGGATAAAACCAAGACTATGACAATAATGGATTCTGGTCCAGGATTAAAGTTAATTTATCTAACTGTTTCTGTATTTTTGTATTTTATTTTTATACTTGATAAAGCAATACATTCATAAACTAATTAAATACATGTATATGTACTAATGAATCACAAGTTGTAACTTTGTAGCATTTTAAAATAACACTTCTAATTTATAACAATTTTGCTGATACTGATCAGCTTCATGCTACAATTGTAATTTGTCTTTAATTATTAATTTCTTGTAACTTTTTTCCCATTTACAGGTACTCTTTCAAAACATAGAGCTACATTATGGAAGAATTAAAATGATGTTATACAATAAAACTAATCTGCACATTGACATAGGTGAAGAACTAAAAGACTCCAAGAATGCCCAGACTTGTGACAAAGACCAAATAACTACACAGGTAATGAAAGCGTTCTTATTATTAATGTTCTGTTCTGCTAATATTCTGCCTCCTCAACATTATAGAACTTCTGTATTTATGTTGGCTTGTTTTGTACAGAATATTCCCCATCATGAAAAAACAGAGCCTGTTAAGATCCCATCAGAAACTCTGCCTGTTTACAATTTTTACCTCCGATAAGAAGGTTATGTTTATGAGTGAATTCATTTTTGGTTTGTCTATATTTGCAAATACTCCAAATACTGCAAATACAAAACAAAAACAAAAAAAAAACCCCAGAATATTCAGTAGTCACATTTATAATAATTTTGTTAATAATATGTTAATATAATGTATTATCTAAAGACATATATGAATAGGGTAAAATTGACCCCTTTTTTGTTTGTCTGGAGCCTCTGATAATGGAATTACACAAACATGGTGATTCTTTTAAACTTGAAATATTAGTTTGTACAATGTGCTAATATAATAAACGTTTAGCTCAATACAATGATAGGGGGAAAAAACCATGATAGGCGGTAGTTCAACTTTGGAAACTTATTGATGGGTAGAATTCCTAATAGGCATTCTTCTAATGAGCACAGTTCCCGTTGGGTAGAGTTCCAGATGAGCACTACTCATGGATTTCTATGTACTATATATAGAATTGATTCCCTTAACTTGTATATCAAACAAGCAGTGACAATAAAATGTGTAAAATAAACATGTAAAATATATCTCTTTTAACAAATGCAGTAAAATTTATAGCCACATTGTCCTCATCTGTTTTCAACATTTATTCTAGAACACTACTGAAGAGCCTGGATCATTTCAAGACAAAGTTCTTTGCTCAGTTGATACAGTCCCTCTACACTACTTCACAGACACAGAGTTCAACATTCAGGTACAAAATAATGGTCTAGCTTATTTTTTTCTGTGATATAGATAGTCTTTGCTGAAAATTTCTAAAATAATGTGCATATTCAAAGAATAATATGTGGTTCAAATCAATATATACACATCTTTATTCCAATAATGAATTGGTTTTTATGTATTTTGCAAATTAATGCTTTCTTCAAATAAATTTCTGGCAATTTTGGAATAAAAAGTGTTAAATATGCCCACCATGTGATATTTGCAGAACCAACCCTTACAATTGAAAAGGTGAAAGAAAACTCTTACACAACAGACTAAGTAAATAGCCTACTGTTGTCAGATAGAGTTCATAACAATGTCCCAGACTTCAAAGTGAAATACTGAGATTTCCTTTTGAGGTTGTTTCACATACTATGGGAAATTTAAAATGTCTTGCTCAATGCTTTACTAGGTTTAATCTTATTGAACTATGAGGGGTTGTTGGTGACAGAGTGGGATGTTGAGTGGAATAGGAGTCTTTTTGCATGAGCAAAAGAAGTATGTTTGTTTTTTTCAATCTTTAACACTTCATGTTATTGTTTGACCTCAACAATTTATAAATTGAAAGAAAAATTCACATTAATCAAAATATATAAATCCATTCATCATAACACCTCTATGTCCAGTGGTGTCAGGTTTGGTAAATGACTACAAGGCTTCCACCTCTGCGACCATAACAGTGTAGATATCCAGCTAATAACAACACATGGGAAATACTGATGGGCTGTCCCAGTATGACCCTAATTGACCCTAATTGTTTAAAGGCATACAAAAGGCCAACTTTGAATTTTTTTAGCAACTCTTTGAGCAGAAGTACATCTGGCAAGAAGCAATAGAACATCTCCTTCATAATGCAGTACTGGCAAAGTTTTTGCAGAAATCAGGTAGATTCTGTTGGATGTTAGTAACATCAGACCCACCCTTCAGACTAACCAAACCCTACCAGATGTACCAATGGAAAGACACTCATACAGAACTAGTGGAGCTTCTGGACGGTTCTGATACTGAAGTGCCATCTGGATTCATCCAGTACTATGGTAGACCTGTATTGTTAAGAGGACAAAGAGTGATCAGCAAGGGTGCAGTGTATGTAAATTCTGCAGGAAACCGATAGAATAAACAAAGATGTTTCTGCATATATAACTAGAAAAGCACTTGAATAAAGCAGACCTCTTCCAAGGCTCAATACCTCCGCAATGATAAATCCTTTAAAAACTCATGGATCCAGTGATTCAGATCACCACCAAAATTTATTCATCTGTTCCATGTGCCATTGTCAACATTTCCTGAAAAATTCATAATAATCTATCCATAGGTTTGTGTATTATTTCGAAAAAAAAAAATCAATTTTAAATTTCAACATCAAAACTGAGGGTTAATTTCAATATACTTTCCAGTATTGCCGGGAAGACTTTTTAAAATACTGGTGTAGTTTTACAGTTTTTACCCCACAGCCCAGTTGGGGTATTGTTTTCACCCATGGTGTCTGGATGGGCAGGTGGGCGCCAGGAAATAGTTTGTCTGGGCTGTATCAATACTTGGTAGGGACATTGGTTAGGGGGTGTAGGTGTGCAACGTCATGGTCTGACCTTGATTTGACCTTTGACCTTGCCGCAGTGACCTTGAGTTTGAAAATCTTGTCTGGGCTATATCACAGCAAGCATAAGGTGCAGGAAGTTGATACTTAGCAGGGACATTAGTTAGGGGTTGTAGGTGTGCAACGTCATGGTCTGACCTTGATTTGACCTTTGACCTTGCCGTAGTGGCCTCGACCTTTAAAATCTTGTCCGAGCTATATCTCGGAAACTGTAAGGTGTAGGAAGCTGATACTTGAAAGGGACATTGCTTGGGGGTTGTAGGTGTGCAACGTCATGGTGTGACCTTGACTTGACCTTTGACCTTGCTGTAGTGACCTTGACCTATAAAATCTTGTCCGGGCTATATCTTGGAAACTGTAAGGTGTAGGAAGTTGATACTTGGAATGGACATTGGTTGGGGGTTGTAGGTGTGCAACGTCAGGGTGTGACCTTGATGTGACCTTTGACCTTGCTGTAGTGACCTTGACCTATAAAATCTTGTCTGGGCTATATCTCGGAAACCGTAAGGTGTAGGAAGTTGACACTTGGAAAGGACATTGGTTGGCGGTTCTAGGTGTGCACCTTCTTGGTGTGACCTTGATTTGACCTATGACCTTGCTGTAGTAACCTTGACCTATAAAATCTTGTCCAGGCTATATCTCGGAAATTGTAAGGTGTAGGAAATTGATATTTGATATGGACATTGGTTGAGGACTGTAGGTGTGCAACATCATGGTGTGACCTTGATTTGACCTTTCACCTTGCTGTAGTGACCTTGACCTATAAAATCTTGTCCAAGCTATATCTCAGAAGGTGTAGGAAGTTGATAGTTGGTAGCAATATTGGTTGTGGGTTGTTGGTGTGCATCATCATGGTGTATTCTTGATTTGACCTAGTTGTAGTGACTATGAGTTTATTGGATTTGGTAAGGTGTAAAAGGTTGACATTTTGTAGGGAAATTGGTTAAACGGTGTAGGTGTGCATCATGGTGTGACCTTTAACTTTGGCTCTGCCAAAGTGTGTTCACCTGCAAGATTTGAGACATGTTTTTCTTATGACAAAGACATATAGATTGCTGCAACTGATTAGTTTATATAATTTTGTATAATTGTGTTATTTCCATCGACAGCTATACGCCAATAAATAAAATTTACAGCTTTGTAATTTTACTTTACTGATTAATGCTGGCATCTTGCTATTGAAATGTCTTGATTTAATACTTTATCTTTACATACATTTTCTTTCTTTTATATGTTATTTTCTCTACTTATTTGTTGTTTTCTCAATATTATTTGGAGCTTTGTATAACTGACACTGCTCCGAAAGTATCCAGATCTTTGTATTTTTTCACTACTTCTATATTTTATGGTGTTGAAAACTGTTTCCCCAGGCTGTGGGGTACGGGCATCTCTGATGCTATTTTCTATGTTCTAATCATCAATATTCATACATAAAAAAATGATCGGAGATTATTTATAAAATTTGTATATATTCAGGTTGTATTAAATGCATGGTCAGTTTTACATATCTTATATCTTAACATAACTGATTTTTGGGGGCTGAGGGATCAGGAGCTGCAGAATTATATATTTTACAGCATGATTCAATATCTAAATTGATACATTAATAATTACCTGGTATATAATCTATCTTTGCTGATGAAAAACTTATACTGTTTGTTGGTTTAGACTTAATAACTAAAACCCTGAATGTGAAATCCATTCAGAGGTTATATAGGTGTGGTTATTATTTTCTCACTCTTACTCATATTTTACAGATTGGTCAAGTTATGCTGACATATTACACAGGTACAAATTACAAAGCTGTAGATTTAACTTGTGTTTCAACGTGTGTACTGGTGTTCTAGCTGCAAATCAAATACATTGTCATTGGGAATAAAGAAACTATGTTATCTAAACATGATGAGAGACTGACATTTTATCAGGTAATAGGTGACTGTGCAAAAAATGAAAGCGTTATTGCTAGATTATTAGTACACTACCATGTGTAACTCTAACAGCAAGTTCATGCTATTCTCAGTAAGCAGAAAAATATATAAATGCTGAAATAAAAAAGAATTTTTAGGAGACAAACAATATTTAAAAATATGTAATTTACAATACAAATGGGTCGCTTCACATTTAGACAGATTTAAGAATTTTGTGTGTAAACGTATCAGTATTTACAGATTCCCTCAGATTGTATTTTTCTTTATCTGATAACTGCAGAATTGTCTCAGAGAACCCGTATAAATAATCTCATTGTCAAGCTTTAAACGTATATGGGCAGCACTAATTGTATCCCCGACGCGAAGCGGGGATACTATGGATTCATCATCGTCGTCGTCCGCGTCCGCGCCCTCGTCCGCGTCCGCGTCCGCAGAGATTTCTTGTTAGCGACCTACAGTCCACATTTCTTTCCGGATTTCTTTCATATTTGGCAGGTGACTTGATATGGTAGAGGACTCGCCACCCTATCTTTTTGGTAGGCTTTATGTCTAAATTAGGCCTGTGGTAGACAAAAATGTCTAAAATGTGGAATATTGCTTGTTAGCGACCTACAGTCCACATTTCTTTCCAGATTTCTTTCATATTTGGCAGGTGGCTTGGTATGCTAGAGGACTCGCCACCCTATCTTTTTGGTAGGCTTTATGTCTAAATTAGGCCTGTGGTAGACAAAAATGTCTAAAATGCATTAAAAGTCATGAAATCATGCACTAAATCACTTATAACTTGAAAAGTGTTGCATTTAGAGCATTTTGTTAAAATATGTTATTCAGATACTTTTTTCATAGCTACAACATGGTGAGTAACTTGGGTGTCTGTCTCAATAGCTAAGTGAGTAATAGCTACTTTTGGGCTTTTCAGTAACTTCCATCATGAGTAAAATCAATTGTAACTTGAAAACTATTGCATTTACAGAATTTTGTATAAATATGTTATTCAGCTACTTTTATGTCAGCTATAACATAGTAAAATTTCAGACCTGTAGCTCATGGCATAGCTGAGTAATAGCTACTTTTAGGTTATCACTGTTGAGTAAATTACTTATAACTTCAAAAGTATTACATTTAGAGTATTTTGTTTCAATATGTTATTGACCTATTTCGGAGTCAGCTATAACATAGTGAAGTTCCAGACCTGTGGCTCATTGCATAGCTGAGTAATAGCTACTTTGAAGTTCACACTGTTGAGTAAATCAGTTGTAATTGGAAAAGTATTGCATTTACAGAAATTTGTGTAAATATGTTATTCAGCTACTTTTGGGTCAGCTATAACATAGTGAAATTACAGACCTGTAGCTCATGGCACAACTGAGCAATAGCTATTTTCAGGTACTGACTGTTGAGTAAATGACTTGTAACTTGAAAAATAGTGCATTTGGAGTATTTTGTTAAAATATGTTGTTCGCCTACTTTTGGGTCAGCTATAACGTCGTGAAATTACAGACTTATAGCTCATGGCATAGCTGAGCAATAGCTATTTTCAGGTTGTCACTATTGAGTAAATCAGTTGTAACTTGAAAACTATTGCATTTACAGTATTTTGCTTAAATATGTTGTTCACCTAATTTTGGGTCAGCTATAACATAGAAAAAATTCAGACATGTAGCTCATTGCATAGCTGAGTAATAGCTACTTTGACGTTATCACTGTTGAGTAAATCAGTTATAACGTGAAAACTATTACATTTACAGTATTTTGTTTAAATATGTTATTCACATAATTTTTGGTCAGCTATAACAGAGTGAAATTGCAGACCTCTATGTCATGGCATAGCTTACCAATATCTACTTTCAGGTTCTCACTGTTGAGTAAATCATTGTATCCACTGGATAGCCGTAGTGTGTAGAGAGATTTCACCATTACCGCTCTAACAAAAAAAAAATTAGCCTTCTCAAGTTTGCAAAGTATATTACAGGGTGCACCACAGTACTCTATTGGTAGGCTTTATGTCTAAATTAGGCCTGTGGCTAAATTACTTACCTACTAAAAATGAGTAATTCTGCATTTTCTCTAAAAGTATTGCAGATAGCAAATTTTTCTTAAATAACTCATTCACCTACTTTTGGGAGAGCTTTCACATGCTGAAGTTCCAGACCTGTAGGTAATTACTCACCTACTCAAAATGAGTAAATGCGAATTATCTCTAAAAGTATTGCAGATAGCCAATTTTTGTCAAATAACTCCTTCACCTACTTTTGGGAGAGCTTTCACTTGGTGAAGTTTCAGACCCGTAGGTAATTACTCACCTACTCAAAATGAGTAAATGCAAATTATCTCTAAAAGTATTGCAGATAGCCAATTTTTGTCAAATAACTCCTTCACCTACTTTTGGGAGAGCTTTCACTTGGTGAAGTTTCAGACCTGTAGGTAATTACTCACCTACTCAAAATGAGTAAATGGAAATTATCTCTAAAAGTATTGCAGATAGCCAATTTTTGTCGAATAACTCCTTCACCTACTTTTGGGAGAGCTTTCACTTGGTGAAGTTTCAGACCCGTAGGTAATTACTCACCTACTGAAAATGAGTTAATGCAAATTATCTCTAAAAGTATTCCAGATAGCCAATTTTTGTCAAATAACTCCTTCACCTACTTTTGGGAGACCTTTCACTTGGTGAAGTTTCAGACCTGTAGCTAATTATTCACCTACCCAAAATGAGTAAATGCTAATTATCTATAAAAGTATTGCAGATATCCAATTTTTTATCAAATAACTCATTCATCTACTTTTGGGAGAGCTTTCACATGGTGAAGTTCCAGACCCGTAGGTAATTACTCGCCTACTGAAAATGAGTAAATTCTAATTATCTCTAAAAGTATTGTAGATAGCCAATTTTTCTCAAATAACTCATTCGCCTACTTTTGAGAGAGCTTTCACTTGGTGAAGTTTCAGACCCGTAGCTAATTATTCACCTACTCAAAATGAGTAAATGCGAATTATCTCTACAAGTATTGCAGATAGCCAGTATTTCACAAATAACTCATTAATATGAAAACAACTTAGAGGAAGTCATGGGCTGCAAATCTTTTCATGTGGTCAGATTTCACCTTGGGCCCCTCCTGCTTATTATTGGTCCTAGAGGTTTGCAATGTGAAAACGACTTATAGGAAATCATGGACTGCGAATCTTTTGAAGTGGTCAGACTTCACCTTGGGCCCCTGCTACAGGGTCAAATAAAGGTAGCCAAACTTAAAAGTGCTTTCAGCTTGCTTATTAACGAAAAATGCTTTTTATCTTCTAAACTATGTTAGTTGGCCTTTGTCGGTGGATACATCCAGCATCTGGCCACAGATGCGTCCTATTTCTAGTTTTAATTGATTCTTGTCTTTATTGGCTTCTGAAACCATGTTCACAAAAGGGACCAGCAAACCTTCTGCAACAATCCAGTTCAAGTGTATATACATTGTATACTTATCCTCTGTGCAGTATCGCCGTGTCTTACACAACTGAAAGCGCTGTTTGACCCATCCAACTGCACAAGTACAGCAAAAGCTCTTAAGTTGCTGACTTTCCTCTAATTGAGAGACACAAGCTCAAGAATGATAATTTATCAATATCCTTGAGGTTCTTTAGCCTGCCACTGCTGCTGAGACCCAGTGACAGCGTACCATTTTCAGTGGTCATCCCAGCCACTATATCTGTAACTGGGTTTGAACCCATGTCCCCGGTGTTCCTAGGCAAGTGTGTTACACACTAGGCCAGATTGGCAGACATGTTAAACTTTAACTGATTTTTGGGTCATCTTACATTTAGTCACTTTTGCGCTCATCACCATGTGTTGATATGTTTAAAGATTGAAGAATCTTTTCATTGCAGGGACTCAATTTGGTTCCAGAGATATATGTGCTATAAATCCCCAAAATTCATGGTATGATTATATCTTTGGGTTTTATGTAAAGGCACAACTGCATCTGATAGAATAGCATTTATTTTGAACAAAATTGATGTAAATATCCTCTAATGCACTAAGGTCCCAGAAGGGAGACTCCTAAACTCTGCACAGGAAGTGCCTGCCAGGTAGGGGTGATTATGGAGGTGTGTATGCTCGTTTAAACAGGTAGGCCTTGAGTTTGCTCATGAAACCCAAGACAGTCTGATGAGATGTGATGGGGACAACAGTCACTGAGTTCTTGTCCTTTTTGCACTTGGAAACTTATCTTATGAAAGTCAGGATTTCTGCTTTTTAAATGAATAAATAAAAGTACAATGTTGGGAATTGGATCTGAAGTTTTATTTCATACTGCACTAACTGTATGGCACAGAGTTAAGGTGACGTAAATGTGAAATGCACCACATTATGTGAATTTCATCAGTGAATAAACCTTTCTTCTATTTCTTTACTTGTGGGAAAGTTTTTACATGTTTCTGATTTTTGTGGACACTAGACCTCTCATCTCCCCTGGTGTGTAAAATTGGCACAAATTTGGATTATTTGCTCTTACTTTTTAAAAGGTACACCCAGTAGCCAAATTCTCATACTGTGGCAGATTTCACATTTCTTAATACTCCATGCCTTTATCATAAAGTAAGACAAACAAAGATAATATCAATATGAAAACTGAGGCTTGTGAAGAGATGCAAGAACAATTTATTCACAAAATATTGCCTTTATTAACACTTTGTCCACTTTTTAGTAAGTAATTTTGAATAATACAAAATACAGAGAAAGCCTGAAGCCATTATTTAGGAAAAAAAAGTACAGTATTATTTTACTTTAAAAAGTTGAAAAAAACCTGAACACCTATGTGATATAATGAGCCCAAAAGGACCACTTTGTGGATAGTAGTGGCTCATTTAAAAATGTGATTACATCTTGTGTAACTTGGACTTTTAAAATGTCCAATAACTTTTTTTGTGCCTCAAAAATATATACAGTTATATCTAACAAGCTATAAATACTAAAAACACTGATAATGTTAGTGAAAGGAGCTCCCAAAATATTGTAACAATGAAACTGAGGAAGGTTTGGTTATTGCCATAACTTTATCAACAAATTGTTTACATGAGGTAACATCTAACTTTAGCAGTTAAATCTACAAAGACTGTAGTAGGGTGTAAATTTAAAAATAAAAGAAACAAGCATACAGTAGCAATCAAGGTTTGGCACTGAGATATCACATATTTCAATGTCATATTTTGAAATGTTTAAGTTTCATACCCTAGAAGTAAAATTAGAAACAATACAATACAGAACTTATACAAAGCAACTAATATGTTACAATATTTATCAATGCACAACAATAACAGGGTGACAGAAGAAATCAATAAACCACTATATAACATATAGTACTACAACAACTCACAGGAAGGACCTAGTCATTATGCCAAAATATGATGAAACTTCCCAGCCAGATTTCAAGCCTGGTACTACAGGGCAAAGTCTCTAGAGTTTTGAAATAACCTCAATGCATCATCTATTTGGTCTGGCTTATGCCACCAGAGATCTCTTTATGTTTCACACCACACATACCCATCTTACTGGCTCAGTGGGGGGCAATCTGCTCAGTGCACCCAACAATTCTTCAAATCAAAGAAATGTGTTAAAAGTGTAGAATATAATACAAAACAACACTACAGTGATAGTCTAAGTGAATCAGACCATCATGGTGAAGATCTCAATGTAGAGAATCGGAACTTCTTTGAACATGTCATTCAGATGTTGGATATGTATGGAGAAACCTGACAGAAGATTTCTGTTACCTACAGGTAAGAAAGTCACCAATGATACCTTGTTTGAATATAAATCCTTGTCATAAATGAAGTGACATAAAATAATGAGATGATAAGAGGAGATGAAGAGGAATTGTAGGGGTCTTGTGGGATAGATCTGTTTGAATTTCTTTATCTGAAGCCAGTTTGTGAGGCGACCAAATGAATATCAAAATACAATCCATACCTCGGCTCAGGAGTATCGTGTCAAAATGTCCCATTGACACAGTAGCAGAGTTAACTGATTTATATGACAGAAAAATCTGCATACATTGCACACATTACGTTTCCCTTTTTGACAGCAGAATTTTTTTTTTTTGTTGTTGTTGCCATTAATATTCACTAACTTTTGAGGTATAAGTCACAAGTACCTTCCAATGTAACATGCTGTGTCATAAGGAAAACTGTTTCAAATAATTACCAAATAAAAATAAAACCAAAGACAAAAATACATAATAACAAAGTAAAAGAAAAACTGTACAATTGATCAAAAAGAAAGAACAAAAAATTTATAACTGACAAAAGATTTTAAACATACCAGTCTATAACACAACATTCCGAATCAGCACCTTTTCTTTTCACATTCAAGTTTGCATTTTAACATGAAATAAGTAAAAAGTCAGACCACCAACATATCACAGTACTAGTTTAAATTATGAAAGTAGTGAGTGAAATACACCAACTGGTCAAATTGAAGCACAACAGAAAAATACTTCTTCTGAATCGGGGGCCACATTCTCCAACAATACTTAGATAAGGTGACCTTAGATCTATGTAAGGGAAGGTTTTTCACTTAAGTGTTTCTTGCACTTTGTATTCATGAAACAAAAGTTAGGAATGTTCAATTTCATCATTTCTTACTTGAAATCTAAGAAATACTTGAAATCCAAGGTTTATATGAAGTATTGTTGTAGAATAGGGCCCCAGGCATTCTAGATAATAAGATAACGTTCACTGGAAAAGACCCTGTACAAACATTCTACTACCGTGACTTCAATTTAAAGGATTTCCCAATACTGTCTGCATATATGAAAATGGGTGCAAAATCCATCTTCAGAACTTGCCACACAAAATGACAAATAACTATCAAGATTCAGTTCCATACAGTTATAAAACATAACATTTTTTCTTTCATGAACTATGTTCACTGAACACAACAGATCTTTGAAGTTTTGGCAATAACCATAACTAAATGGAATATACACAATTGGATTTCATCACTGCATAAAGCAACAGTTAATGGGTAAGGTTATGTTTTTACATTCTTTTCAATAGCTAAGATTGTATTGGGATACTCTACAGGCATCCTCTACAAACATAATCCATGCAATCTATGTAATCTAGATTATCGTCGGATTGCCTGCATTTGTGGAGTCTACTTTTCAGACTTCCGAATCCAAAATGGAGAACAAGAACATTTCCTGCTTTGTTCCCCTAGATTTTCTTTGTCACGAGACCAACTACTCATCTATCTTTAATTAATTTGCTGTGTTTTAAGTTTTTTTTAAAAAATAAAAGTTTGAAAATACCTCTTCAAAACACCCATTTTTATATGCTGCCATTTTAACAATGAATAATAGGTAATCCAATCTGCCTAATACACTTCTGGAGGTAGATTCACAGATTCCTAATTCATTTTGTGAATCTGTGCCCTCCACAAGAAAATCTGTAAACTTAAAGAATCTATATTGTTCGGGTTATGTCTGTGGAGGATGCTTAGTGCCTAGTACATATTACATATATTGACATGAACTGAATGAATTAGTACTGTACGACTACACTTTCACAGGTAAGAGCCACAAGAGATTAAATCTGCTGACCACAAGGCCACTGAATACTCTCACTGGTACTGATTAGGGACTGTGGCTGGGTGCCATGGTTACTCCAAAGCTGGCCCAAATATGTTGAGAAATTTAGTACAAACTAGTGACCAAGGTGCTTGTAGAACTATATTGAAACATTGTTCATCTTGCATTAATAAAATATGCGAGACATAGATGCAAGTCAGATTTGTCTACCAAATATTTGTTTTTAACATGATGTTGATTTCAATGATCTTTGACTTTTTAAGTTTGATAAATTTGTTTGAATGGAACAAAAGCAACTTTCTGAGAAAGAAACATGACAAAATGGCAATGTCACCAGTTATCTGTATGTTATAGACTCTGATATTCCCTCAAATCTTATCACATAAATCTGAGTAATAATAACTACTTATCTTGGTCCATATCATTTTTCTGCAACTTTTCACATTATCACTAATGTATCGTGCTGGCAATAAACCAGTTAAAAAGAAAGAATACACAACTGAAGATGTTTCAGTGCTTAGAAATGTAAAGTTCATCATTATATGTGAAATTTGCAGCTGAAAACCTCTCTTTAAACATAAATAAGAAATAAATCTGTTCGAAAATCTGCAACAGAGTGGATGTTTATTTCCTGTGAAGATACATACTAAACTTTGAGCTGAATTTTCATCTGCAAGTAAAACACACCAATTACTTGTACCCACTACATCTGTATACGTCAGTAATGTCTTTGCCTAAAAATGTCTCAAAAATAACTTGACAAATGTACGATAGGGATGCCATACAAATCAAGGTACATATGGTTTATTCAGTGATAAATTCCACATAATGTAATGAATAATGAAAAGCCTACCCTCCCTGCCACCCGTGTGTCTTCTGAGGTATGACCTGGTTATGTTTGATGGACCTACAATTGTTTAATATGTTTATGAATAGCTGCACCTTAGAGTCAATCAATGATGGAGATTAAGTGCCACAAAAGTCCATATTAGATTAGATTAATACCTGTCTCTGAACAATTTTGACTTCAATTTGTTTCGATCATCACTCCAGTTAAAATTTTTGTGTGTAAACTATATTGTTCTATATTTTGAGTCTCACTTGAAGTTGAGTGGAGTGTACTCGATGAGGTATAAGGGTTTGACTTGGTTAGGATCAAATATCACATATTCTTGACACGAGAGAGATTCTGCTTCTCCTTGAGGAATCAAACGGCCTGGAGTCTGTAATAGAAACAGAATATATTCATACTTCACTGGCCTCGGACTTCATTGTAATTATATTAACAAAACTACAAACTTGTTAAACTCGTTTGATGCACAGATATATTTAAATTCACAATGTAACTTTTTTTGAGGAAAGTTCAATGTGACTTTTTTTTTACTCAAAGTTAACAAAGTATTTTCTTACACTAAAATGAAGATAAACAAAGTTGACAATGTCTCTTACACTGGCAATATTTAAACAGTCTAGAATAGACCAAAGTAAAAGTTTAGAGTTTTACATCCTGTTCAACAGCCAGGTTTATATTAGGGGAGTTCACAGTCTAACCAATACAGAGGTGACATTGATAGCTTGGTGTTACCTCTTTGTGGATTAGACTCACACAAGTAGCAAAACTTTAGGTCTGTCCCAATACAACCTTTGAACAGGTCCACAGCATGCCTGGATAGAACAATTACAACTAGAGATTGCGTCTCGTCAGTGTATCCCGGGATGGGACATGTTTGAAGCGTGAGATACAGAGTATTATGGTTGACACAAGTATACCCCTGTGGGGAGGGGGCCTAAGTGTTTATGGGAGCAACTTGTACTGACACTAAGTAAACAAAATGTCAACCATCACTTAACCTTGAAGGAGGAGCCCAAGGTAAAATCTGACCATATCAAAAGATTCTTAGCCCATGATTTCCAATAGGTTGGTGTGACATTACAAACCTCTAGGAACACGAATAAGCGAGTTATAAGCAATTTTAATTTTGGCTATTCTCATTTGACCTTGAAAAAGGGACCAAAGGACAAATCTGATCACATCAAAAGATTCCTAGCGCATGATTTCCCATAAGTTGGTTTCACATTGCAAACCCCTAGGACCAAGAAAAAGCGATTTATAAGCACTTTTAGATTTTGCTATCGTTTGACCTCGAAGGAAGGGCCCAAGGTCAAATCTGACCTTATCAAAAGATTCCCAGCCCATGATTTCCTACATGTTGGTTTACCATCCCAAACTTGTATGACAAATACTAAGCGAGTTATAAGCACTTTTAAGTTTGGCTATCCTCATTTGACCTTGAAGGAGGGGTCCAAGGACAAATCTGACTATACCAAATGATTCGCGGCCCATGATTTCCTATAAGTTGGTTTCACATTGCAAACCTCTAGGACCAAAATTAAGCGAGTTATACGCACTTTATGGTTTGGCTATCCTCATTTGACCTTGAAGGAGGAGCCCAAGGTCAAATCCGACCACACTAAAAGATTCTTAGCCCATGATCTCCTATAAGTTGTTGTACCATCCCAAACCTGTAGGACCAATAATAAGCGAGTTATAAGTGCTTTTAAGTTTGGCTATCCACATGTGACCTTGAAGGACAGGTCCAAGGTCAAATGTGACCACACCAAAAGATTCCCAGCCCATGATTTCCTATAGGTTGGTTTACCATCCCAAACCTGTACGACCAATAATAAGTGAGTTATAAGCACTTTTAATTTGGGCTTTCCTCGTTTGACCTTGAAGGAGGGGTCCAAGGTCAAATCTGACCACACCAGAAGATTCCCAGCCCATGATTTCCTATAAATTGTAAAACAGAAAAAATTGTTCTGATGTGCTGATGAACTCTTAAACTCGTTCAAATGATATTGTGGTATATGTGCCTTACACAATATGTATTGAATACTTTCGTCTGGGGATACAATTAATACAGTTGTACTCTTCAATGTCGAATCTAAATGGACCAAAAATATTACACTTAACTAGATTGGGCCAACTCGGCGCCAACATATCCCCAGACAGGTCATCACTCACGCCACAGGTTTTGATCGGGAATTTTTTAAAACATAATTACCCATTATTATATGAACTTCAGCACATCAATCTACTCTGTTTATATCTTCCCAAGGAAGATGGTGTATCCCCAGACGCCGAATACATAACTCAAATTATATTTTCAATCTTCCTGCAATGATAACTCTAAACCTATTTTCAAAGTATTTAAATGATTGATGATTGAATGTCCATTCTAAAATAATAATCCCAAAAGAGCATATCTGTTTCTATATTTGTTGACAAATAAAATATTATTTTTAACTCAACTCATCATACTTTTCAATCTTCCTTCAAAGTAGTTAAATGATTGATGATTCAATGTCCATTCTAAAATTCATAATCCCAAAAGCGCATATCTGTTTCTATATTTGTTCACAAATAAAATATTATTTTAAAAAAATTTATTTATATTATTATTTTATTATATTATTTTTGGAATTTGCAAATTGTTTTCAGTTATTCATTTCCTCTATACCTATATATGTGGTCCATATATATGCAACCTAAATATGTGATACAATCTCAGTTCTGACTCCCCTTTGTGTTATATGTAATGAAGCCCACCACCTCCACCCCCACCCCTCTCCCCTTCTCCACACCTCTCTCACTATTACACAAGATCTGCAACCCCATTGAGTTCTTTGTTTCTCATCTGATATCATTAAATACCTTTGTTTATTTAGTGTCACTCAATATAGCTGGAGGTCCCAGAGGTGGGTGGGGGGAATCCGGGTGGGGGATGTGGGTTGGGACTACAAAGAGATGGACTGCTACAGCATAAATGGTAAACAAACAATCTATATAAAAGGGGTACTCAAATACAAAAAGAATTGAGAATGTTAAGTATGTGATTATCAACTGAAATGAGTTCATAACTGTAGGAGCTGTGTCAAAATTAACTGAGGCAAGTTGAATAAAACTGGGCTAGTTGAGGGTTAAAAATCCCCTAGTTTTACTACATAAGGATATAATTTCATTAATATTGGGACTTAAAGCTCACTTAAAGTGTCCATTTTGTCTACTTGAATATGTTTAACCAGTTTCATTTTAAAAAGTTAAAAACTCAGCAAGCAGAGGTAAAACACACAAAAATAAGTTCTTAAAAGACTAAGATAGCCATAACATTATTAATATTCAAAATTTAAATAGACAGGCATTTCCTTTTAAAAATTCAAAGATTTCAGCTCTATAACCCACATAGTTTGACAGTTACTGGGCTTTAAAGTGGCATAATGTCCATAAATTGGGTTTCTGTGGGCATTTTACAATTGTTAAAGAGACCTTAGCAATTAAACTACAGATCTGAAACTTTTTGGGGGACATACATAACAAACAAAAATTATATATAATACAGTTTAAGACTTGTCACACTAAGCATTTCCAAATAACAGGGCAAAATACGGAAAAAATGTCCAAAAAGGCACTTGGGCGAGTGTCTATGGCCCTCATACACAGGTTAAATGTCTACTAAAAACCTTGATTTTCGCCATATGTAAAAAGGACATAATAATGCATTCCCAGATGGGATTTCAGCTCCATCAATCACATAGTTTAACAGTCACAGGGCTTAAAGGTGGCAAAAAGTCCAAATATTGGGTCTCTGTGGGCCTTTTAGAGATCTCGATGTGGCTTTCAAATTAAAGCTTCAGACTTAAAATTTGTTACATACTAAGATTACACATAGAATATGTATCTAATAAAGTTTGAAACTTCTCAGACTTACCATTTCCAAGTTACAGAGCAAAATATGTGAAAAATGTCTTAAAAGGGTCACTCAGGTGGGTGTTTAAGGTCCTCATACACAGGTTAAATGTCTACTTGAAGCCTTGATTTTTGGCACATGTAAAAAGAACATAATAATGTATTCCCAGATGAGATTTCAGCTCTATCAGTCACATAGTTTAACAGTCACAGGCCTTAAAATTGGCAAAAAGTCCAAATACTGGGTCTTTATGGGGCCTTCTAGAGACCTAAATGTGGCCTTCAAATTAAAGCTTCAGACTTAAAATTTGTCACATACTAAGATTACACATAGAATATGCATGTAATACAGTTTGAAACTTCTTAGACTTACCATTTCCAAGTTACAGGGAAAAATATGTGAAAAATGTCTAAAAATGGTCACTCGGGTGGGGATTTATGGTCCTCATACACAGGTTAAATGTCTTGTTAAAGCCTTAATTTTTGGCACATATAAAAATAACATACTAATATCTTCCCAGATAGGATTTGAGCTCTATCAGTCACATAGTTTGACAGTCACAGGGCTTAAAAGTAGCAAAAAGTCCAAATATTGGGTCTTTGGGAGCCTTTTAGAGACCTCAATTTGACCTTCAAAATTAAAGCTTCAGACTTAAAATCTGTTACATACTAAGATTACACACAGAATATATATCTAATACAGTTTGAAACTTCTCAGACTTACCATTTCCAAGTTACAGGGAAAAAGATGTGAAAAATGTCTTATAAGGGTCACTCGGGTGGGTGTTTATGGTCCTGATACACAGGTTAACTGTCTATTAAAGGCCTAAATGTTGGGGCACATATAAGAAAACACATAGATATATTCCCAGATGATATTTAACTTAGATGAGAGACATAGTTTGAAAGCTACAGTGCTTGAAAGTGGCAAAAAGTGCATAAATTGGGTCTCTGTGGGCACTTTTGAGACCTTAAGTCGACCCCTTTGGGTAAACCTACAGCCCTAAAATTTTCTACAGACAAGGATTACATATCAAAGTTATACCTAGCGCAGTTTGAGACTCATCAGAATTGCCACTTCCAAATTATAGGGCAAAATATATGAAAAGTATAGCAAAAAATCCCTAAGTGGGGGTATTTATGGGCCTCAAACACAATTTTCTCCTCAACTTAAAGTCGTGATTTTCGGCACATGTACTAAGAACATATTAATGTGTTGTCAGGTAAAATTTCAGCCAGCTGAGCATCATAGTTTGTGACCTACAGGGCTCTAAGTGGCCAAAAGTCCAATTTCTGACCTTAAGGTGGCCATAAGTTCTTTTTTACTGGGAGTTTAAGGTCACCTTAAAATAGGGATCTTCCTTTGGGCACCCTTAACATGTGTACCAAGTTTGAAAAAAAAATATTAATTTGTTTTTGAGTTATCGCGTCCACAAGGAAATTTCTACGGCGGCGGCGGCGCGACGCACCTGAATCCAATATATTCCCGACTTTCGTCTGGGGATATAATCAGGACTATTATCACACTCAGGGAGGGGGTGGGTATTATAAATTGGTCGGTTCTCAAAAAATACTCGAACTGTACATCGGATCGGCGTCATATTTTTTGTGCAAGGTCTAACCATGGCTCACTCCTCCTCAAAGATGGTCTGGATCTGAATCTGGATCATAAGTCCAGAACTGTTTGTGTGATTTTTTAACAATTTCCAAATTCATTACTCAAGAATATTTAATTATGTGGCTTTTGACATATGCAGGTTGGAATGTTTACTCAAGAATCACATTTGAGAGTGGAAGGTGAAAATCCACTGTAGCCTCTGCTAAGAACAGCACACTGATACTTACAATAATGGAGTCATAGCCAGCTGATGGCTGCTTCCTGAGTCTGTCTTTATGAACCACTGTTTCTGTTTTTCCAAGTCTGACTTCAACCAATAATATTCGACCAAGCTAGAACAGTGAGTTGAATCTACTGAGCAGACTTAAAATATCAGATTTACAATTTAATTGTGAGAAATTATTATTTAAACATGGGCTAATTGAACAATAGGCAAGGGCTTTGCATAATAAATACTAAAACACTGTACTAAACAGGAAGATTTATATAATACAGAAAAGAATACTGTACTTTGGAATATGAAATACAGAAAATTAGTAGTAATTTTGCAATAGGAATACAGCAGATAGCGGATGTGAAACACCTCTCTTATAATCAAGTCACAAGACTTGAACTTCACTGAAACTCTTCAACAGATTAAAGATCAATGGTCTGAAATTGTGATAAAAACACACACTCAATATGTGCCAAAACAGCAGAATAAGGATCATTTACTCAGTGTTGAATTTCACATATTGTAGAAAAGTTCTAATTCCTTACTCTATACTGAATACTTACTGCAGAAAACTGAGCTGCTTTGGATGGAAACTTTGAAAAGTATAAACCTGTACCAAAATCCGCATGTGAGAAATCTGAAACAAAAATGAAACCAATGAGAGGAGATACTCATTTCACGAAATGGCTGAAAGTTTTAGTCATTATGTGTCATGCCTGGCTACACAGATTACCTGTAAAATATGCACATTAAACTTTCTAACTTGTTAGAGTTGTTCTGAGGCCTATACATGTGAAACTCAGGGAATGTACTATCTTGTAATTCTAACATGTGCCTTGCAAATACCATTTTTTTTTTAAATCAACTTTTAATGCATGATCTTACCTGGTTGAAACTATTCAAATGTTTTAACATTACCCTTAAATTTTTACAATAACTAATAGTTTTAAAAGTATGACCTGAGTTTGAACTTTTATAATTACTAACAACAGAGATGTTTAACCTTACTCATAATGATTTTCACAATCATCATTTTTAAGTGTAAAACTCCTGCTCCCCCTGAGCCTCTTTGTTTTTTGGCTTTTAAACATGCCTCAAAGAAATACAAAAATTATCACTAAATCTCCCATAAAATCTTGCATATTGGAACCATGGTCCACTTTTCTTGAAAAGAATGTTTAGATATTCTTCTTCCATCAATAATAAAATTGGTAAACAGCTCCCTGTCCGAGGGTTTTGTTCAGATGGTTTCAAGAAGGCAGCTGCTGCCCCACTAATCAAAAAGGCTTCTTTGTCATGTGATGATATGAAGAGTTACCATTCTGTATCTGGCTGGTGCTTTATATCTAAACTTGCTGAATGAGTTGTTGCTTTTCAGACGATTGCTTACACAAATCCAAATGGACTAGATAATCAATCTCCCTACAAGGTTGGTCACTGAACTGAAACAGTGCTGCTGTCTATAAAGACAGGGGAAGGGGAAGCCTTGGATCAGTCAGTAGCATTTGACACCATTGACCATTCTACACTTCTGAGTTGCTTACAGACATGGTTTGGCATTAGTGGCACCGTATTAAGATGGCTATGATCCTATCTCATTGACCATTTCCAATGTATCAAGATTGGATCAACCCTTTCAGAACTCAGATTTTGGTATAGTCTCCCTCAAGGTTAAGTCCTGGGTCCCATACTGTTCTCTTTATATAATACACCTCTTGTTAAGGTCATTGGTAGACACACATTCATAAACAAAGTTTGCTTTTTATCCTGATGAGACTGAGCTGTGGCCCCCCTCCCCCCTTCTGTCTCTCTGAACTATAATTCTTTGGACTTGTTTCTTGGTTATTGCCCCTTAGAGTCTGTCTTTAGATTGAGATTAAGCACTATAAAAGTCATATTACATTTAGAATTACAAATGTACAGCATTACCCACCTGAACTTTTATGACTACACACAGTTCAAACATGTAAACTTTCTTTGAACTGATGGCATACTGTTACAAGTACAAACATTTTGAAAATTTAGTCCGCATACCTTCTCTTGTGAAGCCATCTTTCAAAATATCTGGTATTCTGTTGGGTTTTTCCAATGAACCACAGAAGTAAAGTCGTGTGCACATGTCTGGGTCTACTAACTCACTAGTGCGTATATTGTAGGCCTCCTCACGACTGCTCTTCAGAACTGCCTAGAAAAATAACATTTACTCTATTTTTTCAGGAATTCTGCCTTAGCATCAGTTCTTTTCAATTCCAAGAGACCAGGTAGTTATTTAAACAGGGCCTTAATCTGAAATCTTAATACTGCTAAAACATTTTTTAACTTTCACTATTTTATTTTGACATTATTTTGTGTTGATGATTACTCAATATTAAAAAGTTATTTGCTAACATTCAATCAACCAGTTGGCAGAAGATTTCTGCAATAGATTAACTCAAGGAAAGACACTTGTTCAAAAGAGTCAGGACAATAGCAATTAATTCCATTGCTAGTTAGGTGATTGAGTTGCATCCACTTTCATTGAACTTTCCTCTGAACTGCAAAACAAGCAATCAGTGCCCGTGAACAGGCTCTGTGTCAGCTGACTGTGTGTTTTGAGTTTCAAAGTATAAGTGAAAGCAGAAAATAGCATCAGAGATGCCCATACCCCACTGCCTGGGGAAATAGTTTTCAACACCATCAGATATATGTGTTAAACAGAACAAAGACTGGGATACTTTCAGAGCAGTGCCATTTTATATAAAGGTCCAAACAGTATTTATGCATAGAAAGAAAATGTATGTATAGATGAACTATTAAAATAAGACAATTCAAAAGCAACATGACAGCATTAATCACTAAACTAAAAATTATGACGCTGTAAAATTAATTAATAGGAAAATAGATGTCACTGAAAATAGCACAATTGTGTAACAGTATATATGATAATCAGTTGCAGCAATCCATATATTTTTGTCATAAGATAAAGCTGTAACCAATGTCCCTACCAAGTACCAACTTCCTACACCTTATGGTGTCCGAGATATAGTCTGGATAAGATTTTATAGGGCAAGGTGAATACGTTGCACACCTACTACCCCCAACCGATGTCCCTACCAAGTATCAACTTCTTACACCTTACTGCTTCCAAGATATAGCCGGGACAAGTCTTTACTGCAAGGTCAAAGGTCAAATCAAGGTCACACCATGACGATGCGCACCTACACCCTCTGAGATACAGATAGGACAAACATGGGATCATTTAAGATACTAGGGTCGTCTTAGTCACTATCCCTGTTCAGAATCTTCAATGACAGTTTGCAACCACTTCATTTTTTTCTGCTAAAAATGTCTTCTGAAACATTTTGTTTCTTTTTAAGCTTTACTGTTTCTCCTCACCTTCTGTACCATTTTGACTTGGTATGAGGTGGCCATATTGTGGTCCAGCCTCATGGCCTCACAGAAGAGCTTGGAAACCTTATAGAAGTCTTCTGTGTCCTTGCCATGATCATACGGCTCATCCTGCCCATCTCCCCGTGACAGGTAAAACTGCTTCTTCATTGCTAAGTATATAAAAACAACAATCTATGGTTATTTTATAACTGTTAGTAACTTAAATATGTAAGGAACCAACTATTAAAATAAGACTATCTGCCACTGTGGCCTAGTGGGTAACACACTCACCTAGGAACACAGAGGGCGTGGGTTCAAACCCAGGTACAGGCAGATACATAGTGGCTGGGATGACCACTTAAAATGGTGGTCCTCTGTCATTGGGTCCTATCCCCAGTGGTAGGCTAAAGAACCTCAAGGACGTTGATAAATGGTCATCCTTGAGCCTCTGTCTTTCAGTTAGGGGAATGCAAGTCACGTGAGAGCTTGGACTGTACTTTGTTCAGTCGAATGGGTCAAATAGCGCTTTGAGTCCTGTAGTATATGGAGATATTGCACTGAGTATAAAAACCCAATACAATACAACCACAAACTCATAAACCAGGTACTCATAAAACTTTGAATATGTTATCAGTCAAAATTTCCCATACAATTTCCATACCTTCAGATATGACATTTTTGATAAATTTGTTTACATCAAATGCCAGCTGGTAAACACTAAAATGAGGGAACCTTGATCAGCTATTGATTGAGGTCAGTTATTGCAACAAGGATACCGTGAGAGCTTGGACTGTACTTTGTTCAGTCGAATGGGTCAAACAGCGCTTTGAGTCCTGTAGTATATGGAGATATTGCGCTGAGTATAAAAACCCAATACAATACAATACAACCACAAACTTATAAACCAGGTACTCATAAATTTGTTTACATCAAATGCCAGCTGGTAAACACTAAAATGAGGGAACCTTGATCAGATATTGATTGAGGTCAGTTATTGCAACAAGGATACCTGGCTCCCTTTTCTTTTTGGCCCATGAACCTTACTCTTAGTATAAACAAATACCATGGAACATTATTACTGCTATGTTCGACAAATTTGTAAAAATAGTAAAACATGCTCTTCATCACGTCTATATGTACACAACAACTTATTAGCACCTCACAGTTGCTGGTTAAACTAATGGAATATTCTCTTAGTGTTTGAGTGCAGAGATGGCTTTTATGGGGTTCAACAGGCTGGGTCATATTGGGACAGGTCCTCAGTATTTTAACTTGTGAGAGTCGGGCCCACACAGAGGTGACAGCCTGTAATTAGATTCCAAACTTGCTAATCCTCTTGGACACCAAGGACCAGAGAAACATTGCCTTTGTATCTTAACAATGGCATAAGTTGCAATGTCTGGTCATCATTTATCCTAATAATATTATCCAAATATAATTTAACCTGTGGTAACGAGTGCTAAAAAATACTGTCTTAGCATTGTCCAGGGCTGTAACTCTGGGCAAAAACTGGGACTAGGCATGTAAATAAAATGGAAGTGACAGTAAAAGAAAGAAGGCAGCTGATGCAAAGAAAGCTGCTGAAAATAACATGTAAAGTATCTGTTAACAAAGAAAGATTTCCTGAAAAACATAACATAACACATGATTTTTATATCGCGCTTATCACTTAGTACGTCTCTAAGCGCTGTTACAAATGTTAAGCGGACCAAATAAACTGAAAAATCAAGCATCACAGATGTTATTTAATTGGATTACACAATATTTTAATAGTTCTAGGAATATGTGGTTTGCTAGTTTCCACAGATTTTCTCAATACAGTTAGTCCATTTTCCAGTACTCAGTTAATTCTTCCAACTCAGTTTCTCTGCAAAGCCTGTCTGTTTTTGAGTATGGAGTGACCCTATCACTGTATTGTTACTGCAGAACCAATATGTATATCCAGTCATACATTACTCTATATATAGCTTCTCTTCATTTCTAAATATGAAAGTTTGAAGATAGATTATTATAATAGTTTTAGATATTTTTTTCTTTTAAAACAATCCATGCACTATTGATTTAGCTTATTATATATGTAAAGATATAATATAGAACTGTAATATGTCCACCAGTCTTTTTCCCTTTTCTGGTGTGAAGAAACTAGATCAAACACATTAAGTAAGAAGTATTACCCACTTTTAAATAATATACACAATAATTTAATTCAACCTTTGTACTTTCAGCAAAATTCGAATCATGTTCTGTAACATACAAGATATTCTGGTTATTACAACAATGAGAAACACAAATTATGCTTAAATATAAAATTTTCATGAGATTAGCACTTTATTTTCAAATAATGGGGGTTTCTCAAGTCAGCCAGTATCATTTCAAAAACTGAACTATATTGGGGTACCTTTTATTGATAAACAATATTATAACAACATAACAATGTTACCTGTTTCCGTCTTGGAGTTCTCATGACCAGCCAATCTTCTGTCAGCTTCCTCTTCCAATTTTTTTATCAAATCATTCACTTCAGAATCATCATCCTCTGAGAAAAACAGAATAACCACAATAAACATATGGATTGAATTTACATGTACCACACATATCACATATTAGAACTGTATTTCCTTTAAATAAATCCCAATGTCATTGATGTGAATTCTTTAGAAACTAAAAAGAGCAACCCTTTACTTTAACCAGTATAAAAATGGCGTCATATAAAGGAAAAAATAATAAAAAGTAGATTTTTTTTCAAATGATAAGTTTCAGATGCTACAGGAATTCTATTTATTAAATATGGTACTGAGTGTTCTTATTGGGTCTAATTTTTTAACCCAAATCTAGGACACCAAGTTCTTATTTTATGCATGAGTTTTGGTTCAAACACAAAAATAGCATCACTCATATAACTAATGTGTTTATTCAAAAATAGGGGTAAGTTGCTTCGTCGGAGAATAACATTATTCACCTTACCATCAGATGGATCTGAGTGGAATGTGCCTTTGGTAGTGAGGAGCTTGTATTCCAAGAAATCTTTCTCTGAAATGGAAAAATAAACGTGAAATTCTTTTCAAACTGTAAACCATCTTACTCAGGTTTATGCTGAAAGGTCATGAACAAGCTGTACTTGAGGAGCATTCCCTCCCTTAAATGGAAAATGTCACAAATGAACCTTCTGCATTCCATTTTGTGAATGCATTACTATGTTATATTTATGTAATGCAAGGTTGATTTTACTTTATATTTCAGTTACATCACTCTGTTAAAATGATTTGTTTGCATGTTTTATTACCTTTGATATTAGATACCTTTATCTGAATGCACTACCAGTATAGCTATGAAATTCTTGGCACTACTTTTCTATCTGTAGACTTTTTACCCAATGTACAGCTACCTATACACAAACTTTTCTTGCCTTTTAAGCCCCCTATGTACTTATTTTTACTAACTTTTAATAACTGATGTACATATTTTCACTCAATGTTTCATTATCTATGCACCTTTTTTTCTAAATGTGTAACCACTCTTACCATACACTTCAGCCATTGTAGGACTACATGTGTACTTATTTTATGTCCACTCTTCCAATGAAATACTTTTCCGTCATTGTATGACTACTTATGCGATATTCTTTTCTCCAGATACAGCCCCTTTACCTACGCAGCACTTTTTTTCTATATACACATTCTACCTACATACTACTTTCTTTCACTGTAATACAACATATGTACCACATGTACCACATTACCCAATGTGTATATTTACCTATGCAGTATTTTTCTCTGCGCAGACTCTGGTTCTCAGCTGCAAGGTTTGCAATGAACTCCTGTTGTGAGGCGACCAGCGCCCGCAGATGTATTATTTCCTGTCGCAGCCTGTTCACACATCCAACTTCTGCCCTGTACGCCTCCCGACTCTTCTCTCTCCTTCAAATTGTTTATATCTATGCACTTAAACACCACTCCAATAATATCCAATTTTCCACGACAATGGACCTTTAATTTACTTGAGATTAGTTTAAGAACGCTGTATAGGTCATGACAGGCAAATTTTGGTTAATATATTTACAAGTTGTTTTCATATTTTGAAGCCCTAGCACCAATTATAAGGGAGATATAAGACCTTTTTAACATGATGACCCTACATGACCTTGAAGCAGGGTTCAAAAGGTACATTTGCAGACCACGATTTCCTATAAGGTGTTTTCCTATTCCAAACCCCTAGGACCAATGATAAGGGAGATTGTAGGGCCTTTTGATATGCCCCATTTGACACTAAAGAAGTGATATGGCAGCCATTTAGTTTTCAAAACTAGGCCAAAATAGACTCAGAGAAGCTTTCCTAGCCACTTACATTTTGAGCAAATCTGATATTGCTAGCTGCAATATTTTATTTTTTAGAACATATTAATGATTTTTGAACAATCAGCTATGGCGGCCATGTTGATTTTTAAAATGGGAAAATGGAAAACACATGGAACGTGTTTTATAATCTCTCAGCCCCAGCCTGTAGCCCGTGGGAGATTAAAATGTAACTGTAGTAACATCAGTTTAATGGCGCCCCTTTTTTAATTAATAGTTTAAGACTGAAAGTATTTAAAATGTTGCCATGGCAACAGCTGTTGCCAAATACCCTCCAAAACCTAATCAGCTCTCGATACTCTTTCGGTTAATATATCCTGAAAATTTGCTGAAAATCCATGCCTTGGTTTAGGCTGTGGAACACCCATAAACTCTAAGACCCAAAAATCTTAACAGTTGTTACCAGATACCCCCCAAAACCTAATCAGCTTTAGATCCTCTTTGGGGTAAACATCATTTGTAAAAGTGACAACTTCAATGTTAGTTTTAAAATAAATGAATGACTGAACGGAATTTTTTTCAACAAGGTCCTTCAATTTTAACTATGAAACAATAAAATGACTAATCTACAGCCTAAATTGTAACAAATTTTATTGTAATTTAACTTTTTACAAGTTAAATACTTACCTTATCCTCACAAGTGCTTGTTTGTGTTTGTGGAGCAAACGCATCGACCGACAAGAATTTTTAAAGAAATATTCTTGTCACAAGAGGTGACCCCTTTGTCTGCGCATGTCCGCGCTTGCGCAGTACTCGTTGTCGACAGACGAATGTCGAGAGTTCTTCATTGTATTTTTGGTCCCCAGAAAACAAATTATGCGGGGAGGTAGGGAGGGTTTATCTTTGTGAGGATAAGGTAAGTATTTAACTTGTAAAAAGTTAAATTACAATAAAATTTGTTACATTTTATTGCGTAAAATACCCTTACCTTATCCTCACAAGTGCTAGAATACAACCATAACAGGTGGAGGGTATTTGTTTTGGCCACACTGTTAGATGATTGTCAGACAAGGGGTCACCAAATAAAGCACTTGATAAGAGGATAAGATAAGCTTCCATACACCACATCTTAGGTGATATATTACTCCTTCATCACAGATAAGTAATTTGCTAACCTCAACAAGAGATCCATGATGTGGTCGTCATTGTTGCTGCTGTTGCTGTAGGTAGACAATTTTACAACAAATCATATAGCAGTATTAACCATCACCCGGTATTGGCCGGAGATGTCTGCATGACTCCCGAAACAAGATGTCATCATCTGACAATGAGAATATCTCCAAGCAGGCAAACTGAACTGCATAAACTGCAGATATGGGGCCATATGTAAGTCAAGAAAGACATGTCAGTGACACAACACTTGTATAACTGGGGAGAACATAAATATGTGAGTCATATCAATAACATGTGTAAATACACAAAAACTGACTACATGCTGAGGTGAATCCACAAGGCCCAATTTGTTCATGGACTGGTCATGGGATTGCCAAGCTACATCTTCGAGTAGAATGTAGTAAAGAATTGTGGGTCTTCCAATAACAAGAGTTTGATATCTGCTCAGGTAAGACCCCACTCTTGAAAACTAAAGAGGCAGCCATGGATCTAATATGTGTCTCAAAGTATAGACTCTGAGAATCAGAATTAAAGGACTGGCAATCTAATCATGCAGCCAGATTGATCCAGGAAGAGATAGCATAACTCAAGATATCTCCATCAAGCCTTCCTTAAAAGATATTGAGCAAGAGATTCTTCCCCTCCTTGAAGTACTTGTACTGTCTTGATAGTAACTAAGTACTGTAAGAGGGCAGAGTGTCACAACATCAGTCCAACGTCAGCTCAAGAAAGGTTTGTGAGCTGGAATGACCACTGGTTTGAGCCATATGGGCCATCAGAAGCCAACTGATTCTTGATATAAGAGATTCTGAGTGGTTATAAGGTGCCAAGCAGGAAGGTACCAATGCAACAGATTCTGATGGAATTTCTGACTGAATGGCTGTTTCTGAGACCAGTGAAGTAGCTGTAATGGAGGTTTGGTTGATTGATTCACCAGATCCCAAAATCAATACATCATGGGCCACCAAGGGGCCACTACAATTATTTTGCACCTGGTGTTCACTTGTTCAATGACTTTTTGGGATGAGTGGTGCAGGACAAAAGGCCTAGCAGTCCAGACCCTCCAACAAGATGTTTAATGCATCTATGTTCAGAGCATTTGCATCCGGGACTGGCTACATAGAATGGAAGTTTGTGATTCATATTGGTGGCAAACATCTCTACCATTGGTATTTGACAAACTATGCAAATCAAATAGAATATTTTAAGATGAAGAGACTACCCTGTCTGTATTATTTCGTTCTTTGTGGAGAGGCTGTCATGACATTTAGAGAACCCTGAATATATCTGGTTCATATAAGAATATCTCAAGAATTGCACTAGGCCAAGATGCAGCATACCTGCACAAAAAACCTATTGTTGATTTGTGCCAAACTTGCACATTGTCTTGAACCATAAACGGAGTAAGAACCATTCTGTACGGATTTCTTTTGTCCCTTCTGTAGAGGTTATTGACTATGACATTCAAGCAACCCAGAAAATGTCTATCTGTTATACGTATATTTCAAGGATTGCAGTAGGCCAGGATGCACCAAGCCTCTGTCCCTTCTGAAGAGGATGTTGGCTATAATATTTAAGCAACCCACAATATGTCTGTCTCTTTTGAGTATATTTCAAGGATTGCAGTAGGCCAAGATGCGCAAACTAGGAGGTATACGCTCCCCCCTGTTTGTTCAGATAACTGAATACAGTGGCGTTGTCTGGTGCTATCAGAATTCTTTTTTAGAATTTTATCTTGAAAGCTTCTTAGGGCTAGACACACTGCCTTTAGTTGTTGGACAATAAAATGTAAAATTTCTCTTGAACTGTCCAAATTCGGCTGACTGTCAAGCTGTTAGATGGAATCACCAACCTTGGTTATATGCATCTGTGAAAGTAAGGGTATAGTGCTAAACTGACAGGAAAGGGCAACCCATTTCCCATTTTGTTATCATTTCCCACCAGTAAAGATGCTTTTTCAGAAGGATTTGAAACAGGAACCCTCAGAACTAGTGACTGGGGAAATTGCCAGTTGTTTCAGATACCACTGAAGGAGGACCCATATGTAACCGACCCATTGGTATTGTCTTTTCCAAGGATGCTAGTACACCATCAGGGACACAAGCAATCTTGGTTGTTTGTGAAGAGATCTCCATGTCCTGAATAGATTTCTCTGGTACTTTAATTTATTTGTGATTTGAACACGAAACCTTCTGATCTGGAGTCAGACACGCTACCGTTGCGCCACGGAGTCCTGTTTGTTGGAAAGAAGTTTCCTTGTACCAAAGTCAGTGGTAACTTAGGAAATCTATATCACGAAGCAGAGTTGTTGAATAATTTGGATGAGTTCTTTGATTTGAACCCAATACTGGTGTCTTTTACGTACTCTTAACAACCAGTGGTCCAGGTAAATGGTGAACTCCTCTTCCGTGAAACTGAAGAATGAGTTTTGCCTGTAGAGGGGCGGTGGCAAACCCGAACTTCAGTGCTTTGAAGTGATAGATTTGACTGTGTACATTAAACTGAAGTAGATGTAGAGGATCTTGTGAGTCGGTACATAGAAGAACGCATCTTCTGTAACCGAATTTCTAACAATTTCTGCTGTCTCCAGCTTAAATGAAGGGACAAGCAGGTATTTATTGTTATAGTAAACGAACTTCACTCATGGACCGTGACCGTTGAAGTCGTAGTTAGATATCAATTCAGGACACTGAAACCTATCACAGGTCATCATTAGCCGGGTTTCTTTACAAGAAATAAACTGCCATAGAAACCTGGAGTTCTGCAATTCTTGAGTGGATAAATCGCTTTCTTTTGAAGCATTTGCCAGAAGTATTTAAGTGGTATTTACTGTAGCCATGTTTTCCTGTCTGACGTCATCGCTTTGCATTGTGGGTAGTACAGGCATTGGTGAATTTGATTGGGGAATAATTCGACAATCCCAACTGAAGATTCGCACAACTCTGGGATGACAATAAAACCTCCCATACCTGCCAGTAACACTGCAAAAACAGCTTCCATGGTGATTTGCATATATATGTAGCCACGTTCTTCTGTATCCACCTCTCCTGGTATTCTAGGAAGAGTGATTATATGAAGATCTGAAAATTACTGCTAGTCCTGGGTCTCAATGTTTTCCTTCTACATATCAGAGGGTAACAGGACAAATAATTACTGGACATAGCCCCTGTCCTGTATATACTGTGCAAAACACACTTGTAAAGGTTGGCAGCAAGGACTTCAACACCAAATCTCATCTAGCCAGTTTGATCTTCGTTGAGTTTGCAGAAGAATTAACTCAAAAGTCACAGTACTCCTTCCATTGGAGACATGGCCATAGGAAGGTTTTATTATCTAGTAGATAGTTGTTGCAATTTTTCAACATGGCTGAAAAGACAAGCAGTGCACATACTGCCCCAAAAATGTCTGTTGGATCTTCATCCAAATTTACAGCAAAGGAAGGTAATCTGTCCCTATTTTCATGTCTGAGAAGCAGGAAGTACACTGTACCTGCTGTGAAGCAAAATAATAACCGCCAGGATCAGTGGATGGGCTTCTGTAGTCCTTCTTGTGGAGGGAGACCTGTTACTGTACCAGAGTGGCACTCCACCCCCAGTAACGAATGTACGACCTGCGTTGCCAAGACAACTGCATTCTTTCTTCTTTTTTCGAGCACAAGCTAATACTCATGCTGTGCCATCAAATATGGGACAATAAAACAATTTTCCACTGAAAACTTTACAGCAAAATCTTCTCTGCATCCCTTTCATCGATGATGAGGTAGTTCCAGTCGAATAATGGGCGAGTACAGCGGAAGATATACACCGTCTTCCACTGAAGACTTTACAGCAACATCTTCTTGCACAACATCTTATTCTGACCCTTTTCAGGACAAGGGAGGCAGAATTAGTGGTAGTACCAGTCGAATAATGGAAAACTACAGGTAGGTGCACGCTTGCACGCTTCAAAACTTCATAGATTTTCATCTGTATATGGGCGATTATAAGAAAAAATACGTGTTGCTCCCACATCGACCAAAAATATAATGAAGAACTCTCGACATTCGTCTGTCGACAACGAGTACTGCGCAAGCGCGGACATGCGCAGACAAAGGGGTCACCTCTTGTGACAAGAATATTTCTTTAAAAATTCTTGTCGGTCGATGCGTTTGCTCCACAAACACAAACAAGCACTTGTGAGGATAAGGTAAGGCTATTTTACGCAATAAAAAAATTATTTTAAGATATATTTGATGCATCAAAGGTCCATTACAATGCTCTGTGAAAAATATGTTGATTTTATATTTTTTACATCAAATAACACAATTTCTTGCCAAACCTGAACTTAGTTCTCAAGTGATGCATCTCATGGCAACAAACAATGGTTCATTAAATCAATATGGAAAGCCAAACTGCAGTTTTATGGATCAGCATTAAAATTAAAATTCGATATCAACACATAATAAATAATGTCAAATTTGAAAAGAATTAAATAGAGACACAACAATGACCTAGTGTAAACTTTTTAGTCAATTTACCAGATATCAAGAGTAATGAATATGTAATGTTGTTTATTTTTAAGCATATTACATTTTATAGTAGTAGTAATTTATTTTTTTCATACAGCAAATGTTAATGTGGTATTACATAATTAAACATATTTTAAATTTTTAATCTCTTTAAAATTATTTTTGTATTTTTCACCGAAAAAAAAAGCCAAATACTGAGAACATACCACTTTTTTATTTCTTTCTCCATCGCTAATATGTCTAATTCTGGAACAGAGTTGCTCAACATTGTCTGTGCTGTGAGCAAAATAAATAACAACAACATTGCCATGTTTCTAGGAGATTCATAAATAAATCCACTTCAGGTTAAGAATGTTAAAGATAAAGTGTACCTTTGAACATGATTCAGTAAAATTGAAAAGTTTGGTACTTTTACTTATTAAACATATCCTGTCATTTCAGTTAGCAAAACTTATCTGTTCATGGTTAAAAAAATGCTATTTTTACAGATTTTACACTTTTTAACTCTTTATAAATTTCAACTTCTTTAAAATCTAAATTGTGTACACATTCCTTTTAAATAGAAGTAAATATATAATCCTTGAGTATTTTCATTGAAGCCTTTTATTCAGAATAATGACCCAGTAGACATTGTATCATGTGCCTTGAATTTAATTTCACAATGTTAACTGCAGTAAGAAAACTAAGAGCTGTAACATGCCTTTTGACAATTTAACAAAACTGTGAGACTCACCTGTGAAAGGTGGGAGGTAACACATCAAGGTACAGTTTGTAAACTGCTCTGCTAACTCACTGAAACAACATTTCAAACACAACATTACAAGTGTTAGTTGATATTTTTTGACAATCACTCAATATTTCAATATTCTACAACATGAATTACCTAAACAGCGTCTCGGTATCTGAGTAAAACATTTCAATCAAAATGAAAGAGTCTTCTTGAAAAACGTTCATAAATATTAACTGTACAGCAACAAATAGTGACACCATTACACTTATTACTGAAAATCTGCAATGCTGTAACTACTGTAACGGTTTAACAGGACAAAAAATATATTTCCAAAATTTTGGAGATGAGATCAAAATCTGTGTTTGTTTTAAGCTACGGCTGCACTCACCAGTATCTGCTATTGAGAACAATATCATCAGAGAAGCCATATCTGTCAAAGAATTCTAGGGCAGAGTTATCAGCATGAACCACTACAGCATCATAAGTACCCACTACTGAGGTGTCTTTCACATGCTGAAACAGAATCATAATGGGATTGGTATGTAAATAGCAAACTACCTACAATTGACAGTTAATTTACATGCCATAACAGAATCATAGCATATTTATGAAAATAACCAGCAACTGGCAAATCACAGTAAAGTTTTAAGCTAGAACGGAATCACAAGTTATCTTTTTAAATTACAAAAACCCAGAAATTAACCAAAACAAGAGGAGAGTGCCCGTGAACGGGCACTGTGTCAGCTGACTGAGTGTTTTTGATTTGTGAAGGTGATTAGAGGACAGAATAATTATCAGGAAAAGGGCTGTACAGAAATACAGTAAATGGTAACTGAACAGCAAGTTCGAAAGAAATTCCGAAGCTGACAGAAGAAAAGGATAAAAAAGTTGTGCCCTGTAAATGGTATTATGAAGGAAAATAACAAGGTAATTGTTTAAGTGTAAAAATAGGTTAAAACATAATTAAAGAAATACTACAAATGCAATATCCTCGTTCGACCTTGAAGAAGGGGTCCAAGGTCAAATCTAACCACACAAATACATTCCCAGCCCATGATTTCCTATGGTTTACCATTCCAAACCTCTAGGACCAATTATAAATGAGTTATAAGCACTTTTAAGCTTGGCTGTCCTCATTTGACCTTGAAGGAGGGGTCCAAAGGTCAAATCTGACCATACCAAAAGATTCCGAGCCAATGATTTCCTATGGGATGGTTTACCATCCCAAATCTCTGTCACCAATAATAAGCGAGTTGTAGGCACTTTCAATTTTCGCTATCCTCATTTGACCTTGAAGGAGGGTTCCAAGGTCAAATCGGACCATATCAACAGATTCACAGCCCATGATTTCCTGTCTGTTTACCATCCCAAACCTCTGGGACCAATAATAAGCGAGTTATAAGCACTTTTAAGTTTGGCTATCCTTGTTTGACCTTGAAGGAGGGGTCATTGAAGGTCAAATCTGACCACACCAAAAGATTCCCACCCCATGATTTCCTACAGGTTGGTTTATCATCCCAAACCTCTAGGATCAATAATAAGGGAGATATAAGCACTTTTCATGACTGACAAAAAACACCTGTGGCTGCCATCTTGTTTCTCAAAATGAGGCCAAAAATATTCCCAGACAACATTTTATGGTTATTAATATATACTGCAAACTTAAGAAAGCTAGCTATAATATTTTTTTTCATCAGAGCAGTAATGGTGAAATCTCTCTCTACACACTGCGGCTATCCAGTGGATACAATGATTTACTCAACAGTAAGAACCTGAAAGTAGCTATTGCTCAGCTATGCCATGACATAGAGGTCTGCAATTTTACTATGTTATAGCTGACCAAAAATTCTGTGAATAACATATTTAACAATTACTCTAAATGTAATAGTTTTCAAGTTACAACTGATTTACTCAACAGTGAGAACCTCAAAGGAACTATTACTCAGCTATGCAATGAGCTACATGTCTGAAATTTTACTATGTTATAGCTAACCCAAAAGTAGGTGAACAACATATTTAAGCAAACTACTGTAAATGCAATAGTTTTCAAGTTACAACTGATTTACTCAATAGTGAGAACCTGAAAATAGCTATTGCTCCGCTATGCCATGAGCTATAGGTCTGTAATTTCACTATGTTATAGCTGACCCAAAAGTAGGTGAACAATATATTTTAACAAAATACTCCAAATGCAATATTTTTCAAGTTATAGCTGATTTACTCAACAGTCAGTACCCGAGAATAGCTATTGCTCAGTTGTGCCATGAGCTATAGGTCTATAATTTCACTATGTTATAGCTGACCCAAAAGTAGCTGAATAACATATTTGCACAAATTTCTGTAAATGCAATAGTTTTCCAATTATAACTGATTTACTCAACAGTGAGAACTTCAAAGTAGCTATTACTCAGCTATGAAATGAGCCACAGGTCTGAAACTTCACTATGTTATAGCTGACCCCAAAATAGGTGAATAACATATTGAAACAAAATACTCTAAATGCAATAGTTTTCAAGTTATAAGTGATTTACTCAACAGTGATAACCTAAAAGTAGCTATTACTCAGCTATGCCATGAGCTACAGGTCTGAAATTTTACTATGTTATAGCTGGCCCAAAAGTAGCTGAATAACATATTTATACGAAATTCTCTAAATGCAATAGTTTTTAAGTTACAAGTGATTTTACTCATGATGGAAGTTACTGAAAAGCCCAAAAGTAGCTATTACTCACTTAGCTATTGAGACAGACACCCAACTTACTCACCATATTGTAGCTATGAAAAAAGTAGCTGAATAACATATTTTAACAAAATGCTCTAAATGCAACACTTTTCAAGTTATTAGTGATTTACTCAACAGTGATAACCTAAAAGTAGCTATTACTCAGCTATGCCATGAGCTACAGGTCTGAAATTTTACTATGTTATAGCTGACCCAAAAGTAGCTGAATAACATATTTATACGAAATTCTCTAAATGCAATAGTTTTCAAGTTATAAGCGATTTACTCAACAGTGATAACCTAAAAGTAGCTATTACTCAGCTATGCCATGAGCTACAGGTCTGAAATTTTACTATGTTATAGCTGGCCCAAAAGTAGCTGAATAACATATTTATACGAAATTCTCTAAATGCAATAGTTTTTAAGTTACAAGTGATTTTACTCATAATGGAAGTTACTGAAAAGCCCAAAAGTAGCTATTACTCACTTAGCTATTGAGACAGACACCCAACTTACTCACCATATTGTAGCTATGAAAAAAGTAGCTGAACAACATATTTTCACAAAATGCTGTAAATGCAACACTTTTGAAGTTATAAGTGATTTAGTGCATGATTTCATGAATTTTAATGCATTAAAAATTATTAAAAAAATTTATTAAAAAAAAAGTAAGACAGATCCAGGTCTCATACTCACACAAGAGAATCTACCTCTGGCCTAGTACATATATGCAAGATATGAGAGAAATTCCTGCAATAGTCACTGAGAAAATTGTGATAAAAAGTTGAAATTTTCACACTTTTGGTGGGGGTACCCCCCTTGTAATGTCTCTAGCAAACAGACGAACAGACAGATTTGCATGCCTTGAACAATTTTTCATCCTCGATAGATAAGGTATCTTTTAAAAAAAACAGCATGTCTCTAGGCCTTGTAGTTTTGGAGAAGAAGTTGTTCAAGGGTACGCAGACGCGTACGCCCACGCCGCAGAGTGATGACATAATGTCAGCTGACTGACAAGTCAGCTGACATAAAAAGCAACATTTAAGACTTTTCCAATGCTAAAGCTTTTAATTTAAGACCAAAGTACTTTATGTTTAACATTATATTAAAACAAAAACAAGAAGTCTATTGAAACAAATTCTGTACTAATTATATGCAAAGTGCTCAAAGAACCATCATTTTTCTTAAACTGAAAGTATTGACTAAGAATGTGCATGTTTGTTATGTTAGAAAAAATACTATTTTTAAATACTGCTGCTGAACTCAGTGTGGCTGAACTAAATTTAACAAGAATTAAAAAAAAATTACTGACATTTGTAAATACATATCTTCAAAAAACAACCCTTCACTTGCTTTATCATCAAAGAGAAGCTGATAGAATTAAAAGCTTACATTTAGTAGGTATTTTCCAATGCCCATTCTTCTGAAGCGTTTCCTTGTTGCAATCAGTGTTAAGTGAACTACTCTCTCTGTGCCAGACTTACTACATTAATAAATAAGAAGTACGTCCTTGTGTAAATACTTAATTCTTTCTCAAACTAATTATAGAATCCTCTTTTATGCTGAAAAGGCAAGGGTTACTGATAAATGATGACCTGTTACAACATTTTGAATTTCAAAATGTCAGCCATCTTGATATTTTATAAGAAAAATGGATAAAAAAAGCAGAGTGGGAGTTAAAGATATCTTTCAACACTTTGGGACATTAAAAGAGTAACACTTATTTCAGACAATATTTTGGTGGTCATTCTGAACTTTTTTCTTTCAGCTGAAAAATATAGTCTATGTTGAACACATATTTTTCTCTACATATACTTTAAACTTGGTTGCAACCAGAAAATGGCTTCTGGGTTCCAAAACACTTCTCAAATTCACATTTTACAAGGACTGCATAAAGTGAACAGAAAATACCTTAAGCACTAAATCCTTACATGTAAGTTTTCTCATACGTAGCTGCAGCCACGATCCTCGATTCTGCACCAATGACTTGGGTGATTTTCTTGACTTTGTCCAGTTTGTGATTTCTTTTTACTTTTCTCCTTGTCTTAACTTTATCAATGAATGTGTGCATTCCTACAGAAAAGTCTTCCTCACTGTCCTGACTGAAAAGAAATCAAACACAGTCCATTAGATATTTACTCACTCAACAGATATTCTTTTACCTTCATCTCCTTTACAGTCCAGTGCCTTTGTAGCTAACAAGCTCAATAACAACACCCTACAACCTATATCAACTAAAATTGTTTTTATTCACATAATAATTTGCTACTTCAGAGATTAGGTATTATGAAAGGCAGGTTAGATTAGATTAACCAGGGTAAGCTGTGTGTTGGGTTTTAATGAGCACCCATATCGTTAACATAAATAATTGTTCACTATACACCTCCATGAATATGCTTTTTGGCAATAAACTTACTGTACTACTGGTGTTACCCTTAAAAATTCATCGACAAGAAGTAAAATTCACTGAAATGTGGTAATACCCAAAAACTGTCTCAAAAATTACAAACTAAATAACATTCCCATAATTTACACAAAAAAATAATAGGGTTTCCTCAATAAATAATTTTATATATATTTTAGGGTGAAATTTATTACTTATTCCTCTTCTGATTCCCACCTCTCTTCCGTGTCCTCCCTATCTGTGTCACTAAATACTTCGTGGAATGTTGGAGGAGGTCCTTCCTCTGGTGCAAACGTGTCCTCACTGGTATCTATATCTTTCTCCAAATCCTCAAGTGAATCTAAGCCAAGCAGATTACATTACAAAAATATCTCAACACAGATTTCTTGACAGTTTCTACAAATACATGTAACTGCATAAAAAAAAACAAGCAATCAGTGCCCGTCAACGGGCTCTGTGTCAGCTGACTGTGTGTTTTGAGTTTCAGAGTAGAAGTGAAAGAAGAAAGGGACACAAATGTTGTGCCTTGGAAATGGATTCAGAAGTACCAAGTTAATTGTTAAGGAGTAAAATGTAGGTGAAAAACATATTAAACAAAATACTATAAATCCAATAGTTTTTGAGTTACAACTGATTTACTCAAGAGTGGAAATTTCAAAGTAGCTATTACTCAGCTATGCAATGAGCTACTGGTCTGCAATTATACTGTTATAACTAGTGTTTCCGTTTACGCACAAACATGCGTAAATTTACGTCGAAATCAAGCGATTTACGCACATAATATTTACCTGGGGGTCAGACTGACACAAAAGTATTTGTAAAAATAAATATTGATATTTCGTCTATATATGCAGCAATTCTTTATTTATTCCAATTTCAAAACAAAAATGGCCGATTTCCTGTTTGTTTACCTGTCAATGCGCATACGTGGGAACAAAAGGTCGAGAGGTGAAGAGTTCACAAGGTTACGAGGTCACGCATGCGCATTCGTGTTATTCAATAACAAAGGACTCAAGATATTTATTGAAAGCATAGATGCACAGGCAATAAAACAGCACTGAAGATAAGCTGTATATTTTAAAATTTCATGCGAGACGAGAGCTACGCAGATGAGATTCATCTTAAATGGCCAGTGTTACAATGTACCCTAGAAAATTTTATTCGAAATGTTACATATCGAAAGAACAGGTGATCTTTGCAAGGACACAATTGGAAACGACATCTCCGAATGATAACAAATACCTTGTGCAGTGGGAGACACGTTCTACTAAATCTCGGAAATTCTTGAATTTTTAACCCCGGAAACCTCCCCAGAAAATATTACCTCTGAAATTCGACAATATTTACAGGGGTTGTAGCAAAAAAATGTAACTTTGGAACCACTCAATTACGGAAGAGTATTAAGGCCAAGTAACAAAATTTTTTTTTTCAATTTAGTGAGATAGTATCTCAATTTTTTGTGATACTAAGTCAATTTTTTGAGATATTAAGTCAATTTTTCGAGATATTATGTCAATTTTTCGAGATACTAAGTCAATTTTTTTAGATAGTTATCTCAATTTTTTTAAACATTAAGTCAATTTTTTTAGATATTATGTCAATTTTTTGAGATAGTTATCTCAATTTCTTGAGATATTAAGTCAATTTCTTGAGATATTATGTCAATTTCTTGAGATATTAAGTCAATTTTTCGAGATACTAAGTCAATTTCTTGATAGTTAAGGTATCTTTTAAAAAAAAAACAGCATGTCTCTGGGTCTTGTAGTTTTGGAGGAAAAGATGTTGATGCGGATATTATGTCAATTTTTCGAGATACTAAGTCAATTTTTTTAGACAGTTATCTCAATTTTTTGAGACATTAAGTTAATTTTTTGAGATATTATGTCAATTTTTCGAGATATTATGTCAATTTTTTTAGATAGTTATCTCAATTTCTTGAGATATTACGTCAATTTCTTGAGATATTAAGTCAATTTCTTGAGATATTAAGTCAATTTTTCGAGATACTAAGTCAATTTCTTGATAGTTAAGGTATCTTTTCAAAAAATAACAGCATGTCTCTGGGTCTTGTAGTTTTGGAGGAAAAGGTGTTGATGCGGATATTATGTCAATTTTTCGAGATACTAAGTCAATTTTTTTAGATAGTTATCTCAATTTTTTGAGGCATTAAGTCAATTTTTTTGAGATATTATGTCAATTTCTTGAGATATTATGTCAATTTTTCGAGATATTATGTCAATATTTTGAGATAGTTATCTCAATTTCTTGAGATATTAAGTCACTTTCTTGAGATAGTAAGTCAATTTTTCGAGATACTAAGTCAATTTCTTGATAGTTAAGGTATCTTTTTAAAAAATAAAACAGCATGTCTCTCGGTCTTGTAGTTTTGGAGGAAAAGATGTTGATGCGGACGCGGACGCCGCAGAGTGATGCCATAAATTGATAACATCAGCTGACATAAAAAGGCTTCAGAATATATTTAATACTCCAGGTTTTTTATTCAGACGAAAAAACAAAATACCCACCACACCACTGAAAAAGTTTTGCACTGAATATGTTCAGACAGATATAGTTCTGGAAACCTGTTACAGCTGCACCTAATTATCCACATTAAAAACAAATACACTAACTTTTATGGTAGCAACTGAAAAATAGGTTAAAAAATAATCTTTGACACAATGATCACTGATAATTGGATGTGGATATTCCAAAATTAGGTGATTAGAAGGTGTGAGATCGACTATAAAACTGAACAATTTAGTTTACGTTATAGTTAGCTAAATTATTACTATAGTAGACCATTTTTTCTTAAAGAAAACATCTATTTCTAAAACCATTACAGTTTGTTGTTCTTCAGTTATGAGTTACTAAATGTTGTGGGAGAAAACGGGCAATCAGAGTAGTAACCCACTGTCCCCCATAGAACTTAGGTAAAATGAATAGTAATTCCTGATATGTAAGGTAGGGATGGGTCGGTATCAAAAATGTGTACATCGGGAGGTCGCCAATGCAAAACCGTACCGATTCCGGGATTCCGCGTTTTAGTACACCCCAACCAAACATGGACGTTTCTCTAAACGACATCGCAATAAAAGTCCATAAATACACAAAATATGAGATAAAAGTGCAGAATTCTTCAGATGTCTGGTTTGTTTCCAATATTTTAAGTTTTCCTTCAATTATATGTGTTGACAAGCGAGATTAAGGTTATAAATTACCATAACCAAAACATGGCAGTTCTGCTCAACGTAATCGCTAGTATTGTATAAAGTCGGCAAAATGCACGAAAATGTGTGAATAAAAGCTTATAATTTCTTCAAATTTGGGCTTTGTTACAATATTTTAACTCCTCTTTCCATTGTAAGTGCTGACAAACAAAGTGGCGGTTTTAAAATCTCATCACAGTATTTCATAAAATTGCTCTCGATACCGAGATACCGGAACTACCGACCCATCCCTAATGTAAGGTAACTCAACCTTTTTTTATGGTCAGTTGCTCACTGCAGTAAAAACGGTGCACGCAAAAAAGTGCCCTCCTAGAAAAGTGCCCTCCTAGAAGACTGCCCTCCAAGAAAAGTGCCCTCCTAGAAAAGTGCCCTCCTTTTCTCAAATGATAAGCCATAAAATATTTTATAACCACTTTAATGAGCACTTTATAGACATAGAGCACGATATAGAGAATTATAAGATTTGATAGTGACAATATATTTATGATAGTACACAAGTAAGCCCATATAGGAAGTAAGCACTAATTCCACTATCAACACGATTATGGTGATAATATATAGGCATACATAAAAAGTATTTTTTAAATAAACATTGACAGAAACACATCTATGTGAAGAAGGGCAGTTTTCCCCCCTTTCAAAATTGAAGGTCAGTCTTCTAGAAGGGCACTTTTCTAGGAGGGCACTTTTCATGGATTCAGTAAAAACATGGGAACAACTTGCGAGTATGTACACACAGAACAACAGAATTGTTGTACCAAATATTTATTTCCTGTAAAAAATATATCTATACAAGGCTTTGAATTTGCATAATGACTACTTTATTAAATGTTGAACACAATCATAACAATATCAGCTAAGATTAGCTTTAATATAAAACAGATACAGATATAATTTCCTAGTACAACCTGCCGTAATTGTGTCTTGTGTTTTTTCATCGACAAACTTCTCTTCAACTTCTGCCACAACATCTAAATATGGTAATACAGCAATATACAATTAAAACTAGAAAAGGGTTTTCGCTAACAAAAACAAGCGGCCAGGATGGAGATGTGGGGTTATTAAAGCTGTAGTAGTTGTGATATCAGACTATTAGCAGAATGTTAGCTTTACTGTGTTTTGTATCTGATAGAAAAGCAGATTATTTAAAAACTGCAGAAGTTGCAGTATTAGACTGTAAGCAGAATGTAAGCTTTATTGTGTTTTGTAAAGTAGTATATTTTACAAAAAGAATAGATCATTTTTACTACAAGTTGGCAGAAGACAAATAGTAGCTGTAAAATTTACCTGCTAGAAAAAAAATTGCTTTTGCAGAAATTCCAGCTAGAAAGTATGTATCTTGCATATTTGTATTCTATAGACCTAAATATATGTCCCTTAAATGATTCCCCCCTTAAATGTGTCTTAAGAAATAACAAGTCAATCTAAAATGTTACTGGATATATTGGGAAAGAAAAGTATGAGTTTACATATTGGAATATTAATTTTATGAATGACTTAGCAATTGAAATTAAAAATGTAGGCTTAGGAATGACAGGAGAAGATCATGATCCACGTGGTTCAATAATGCACAAAAGCAAGACCAAACTAGAGTATTGCTTCGCAAGAGAAAAACAAATTGTTTTTGCATAGCAAAAACAAAGCATCCCAATGAGTATTAATGAGTTTGTAGAAATCACCATCCTCCTGTGTTTAATATGTTTTTCCATTTATGATAAAATGCAAGGTTTCATACATGAATCTGGTTTATTTGTTTATTTTTTTTGTGTGTTTTACGTTTTCAAGATAAACACGTTTTTGCATTTTACGTAGAAATTCAAGATGGCCACCAAAAGTGGTGGGAAAACAATTTTATCTAAATTGCTCTATCTCGCTCCGTTTCAGAGATAAATGAGTTTTTGCGTTTTCAGCATTAAGAAAAATCGTGACATTTAGTTAATCATTAATAAGTCAGCCATTTTGTATTGGATCACTTCCAAAAGTTAATGATTTCCAAACATCTATATAACGAACCTATTTGCCAACTTTCATATGATTAGCTGAAACGCTTTTTGTAAGTTATCATTGGCACAAGCACACCCTTTTGAAACACCATATTCAGAAATTTTTCCCAGGGCTACTGCATACACCTACCAAATATGAAGCGAATTCACCTTATGGCTGTGAAGCTATTGCGAAAAGAAAATGCGGATCCGGCGGAACCGGAGAATCTGGCGGAGTCGCTTCTCCCATATACGAACAAGCGTCCCTCGCGGGACGCTTAATTAAGATTAAACTAGAGGAATGCTTTTGCTAACAAAAGCGAAGCATCCCTGAAAGTTTAAAATGCTTTGTGGTTTTAATAAGCATGCTGTAAAGCTAAGAATGCACAAAGCTGCGCCGTATGCTTTCCCAATACCTCTTAATACATTCTGAAGCTATAAAAGCAACGATAAAGGAGATATAAGGCAAAAACTCCAAAGCAGCTATTTATGACCCCAGTTTGGCCGATGGGGGGGGGGGGTCGGGGGGTAAAACTGACCTGCTATTTAGACTCTCCACATATGCTTTCCCAATACCTCTTAATACATTCTGAAGGTATAAAAGCAACAATAAAGGAGATATAAGGCAAAAACTCAAAATCAGCTATTTATGACCCCAGTTTGGCCTATAAGGGGGGGTCGGGGGGTAAAACTGACCCGCAAATTAGACTCTCCACATATGCTTTCCCAATACCTCTTAATACATTCTGAAGCTATAAAAGCAACAAGAAAGGAGATATAAGGCAAAAACTCAAATTCAGCTATTTTATGACCCCAGTTGGACCCATAAGGGGGGGGGCCGTGGAGTAAAACTGACCGGCTATTTAGACTCTCCACATATGGTTTCCTATTACCTCCCAATACATTTTATGGCTCTAAATGCAATACTTAAGAAGATAATAGGGGGGTTGACCTAAATTTAAGGCTTTCAGATTGGACGGTGTCAGAAAATCACTCATAAATGAGACATTTTTCAAGGGATTGCTCCCAAAATCTAACTAGAAACAGGACGCCCTGTTGATAGTAGCTGCGACATATGAATAGAAATAGGATAGAATAGAAGAACACACATTATCATGTGTAATGTCCACCCCATGAACCTTTTGCCAAAATTGTACAGTAGTGTTACAAGACCCTGTTTCATTTGTAAAATATATCAATGATGCTTAAATATTTATTAGTGTACATGTAAATTATTTCAGCTTCATGCCTTTTTGCATTGGTTGGGTCGAAAATTTTGACGAAGTCACTCTATCTTGCACGGTTAAGAAGATAGAAGTAAATTTCTGTTTTTGTATTTTTGGCAAAAATTTGAAAATTCAAAATGGCTGCCATTTTTGGGAAGAGTAAAATTTTTTGAAAATTGCCAAGAGTACATTTCTTAGATACCGTATGGGTCGAAAATTTCAACGAAATAACTCTATTTTGCACGGTTAAGGAGATAGAAGCAAATTTCTGTTTTTTCATTTTGGGCCAAAATTCGAAAATTCAAAATGGCCACCATATGTGGGGAGGGGAAAATTTTTTTGAAAATTGCCAAGAGTACATTTCTTAGATACCCTGTGGGTCGAAAATTTCAACGAAATCGCTCTATCTCGCACGGTTAAGGAGATAGAATCAATTTTGTGTTTTGCCATTTTGGGCAAAAATTCGAAAATTCAAAATGGCCGCCATAGGTGGGAAGAGGAAAATTTTTGAAAATTGCAAAGAGTACAATGCTCATATACCCTGTGGGTTGAAAATTTCGACGAAATCGCTCTATCTCGCACGGTTAAGGCGATAGAAGCAAATTTGTGTTTTGCCATTTTTGGCAAAAATTCAAAAAATTCAAAACAGCCGCCATTTTTGAGAAGGGGAAAATTTTTTGAAAATTGCAAAGACTACATTCCTTAGATACCCTGTGGGTCGAAAATTTTGATGAAATCGCTCTATCTCGCACGGTTTAGGAGATATGAGCACATTTGCCTTTTTCAGTACTCAAAATAACCAATTACTCATTTATTTAATTGATTACTCACTGATCTATGAAGCAATTCCCCCCAAAAGCAATCCCATACAAGCTATTAACCCAATAAACCTCCATACCAAATTTCAGAAAGATAGGCTTAATAGCATTCCTTAAAATGTCTGGAAACCAAAGAGATACTCAAAAGTAGCAAAGTACCTATTACTCAGTTAGCTATAGAGCTATCATCACCAAAAGCAATCCCATACAAGCTATTAACCCAATAAACCTGCATGCCAAATTTGGTAAAGATAAAATAAGAACTGTTGCCTAAAATGTCTGGAAACCAAGTGTGACGCCGGATGGCGGACGCTGGATGGCAGAAAAAGCAAAAATAATATGTCCACCCCCCAGTGGGGTGGACATAATCAGCTCGCGCTTTCGATAGTATGAACAGGTGTGTCAAATTATAAGGCTCTGTAGCAAGTAGTTTTTCCTGAACTGCGATGACAGGGGGGTGTACTTCAAAAAATTGTTTTTGATCATGTGACCTTCATAAAGGTCAAAGGTCAAATTTAAGCATGCAGAAAAATTTTCCCACACCTAAGGTATATAACTGCCAAATATGGTTTGAAACCTTCTAATAATAAGGGAGATATCCAAGGGAGACCATAATGCGGCGGCAGCGGCAAGGAAACTGAGGCGAAAACAAATAAGCGCCCTTTCAGGGACGCTTAAAAATCTATTATAAATGATGTAAGGCAATGAATGAGCAGCTTAAAGGATGATAAAACTTAATGAGTACTATCTCTGTGATCTATTATTAGCTTCCTGCAAATTCACCTGTCATATAACAAAGGTTACAACATCAGTAAAATTTCAGGGACAGTTCATTATTCAATGGAGTGCCCATTTTGTGTATTTTACCAGTAAAATATTTGGTATACTGACTTCACATATAATATCATTTGAGTTAAACAGCACTTGAAACACCTGTATGGATCACATGGCATGAGTGATCGGGTAGTTAAGAGGGGAAGAAAAGCAATTCATACACTGTCAGGCTGGTCAAGATTCTGCACTGAAAATCATCAGACACTGGTTAGCACTAGCTGTTCAATCTTTACTTAGTCGACACCACACACGATTAACAACATATAAATTAAATGTGTCGAACCTTTCACATCTCTGATAAGTATAAGGGTCCTTGCATTCTTATCACAGACAGCTGAGTACAAAACATCTGGAGTCATTTCTGACAGAGAAACATCATACAATGCAACCACAGCATGTAGTAATTCTCTGTTGGGGATCTATAAAATAGAGAGATAAAATAGTCATGTTGGTTTTGAAGTATCAATAATTCTAAATTGGAACTCTTAGCTTGTGTAAACATTCTACCCTGTCCGAAGACAAATTTCAGCCGTTTGCAACATCCTGGACAAGCTTGGGTTTTGAGAATGTTTGCATATCAAAGCTTTGGTCAACATGAGTGACTGAAATGCCTTTCCAGTTTATGGCACCCATTGTCTTGGAGATTGGATTAATTTTGAGACCACCAGAAATGGCTTATTGCAAAGTATGAGCAGAGCAAATATGCTGCCCCTTTGTACATTATCATCAGAAAATCAATATCTTGTTCATCTAAAAAAAATAATAATAACAATAATATTCATTTATATTTACCCTTTTAACATAAATCCCATCTTCAATACAACAACACATTTAGTCAACAATCCTGATATTCACAAGTGATTTAACTCTGGTGACCCTGGTCAACTACACTCAATCTTATCTAATCCACTGCTTTGCAGGCGCAATATCTTCCCCACAAAGGGGAACTCAGTGCGCTAACTTAACAAAATCATTATCATAAGGACTGTCGAGGGGTGTTCAAGGTCAGTAATCCGAAGTTGTGGGTGTGACCAAGAGGGAAGGAAACTAAGTTGGGAAACTGGAGTTGAAGAGGTGGGTTTTGAGGTGTTTCCTGAAAGATGCGACAGAGGGGCTATTTCTTATTTGGAAGGGGAAAGAGTTCCAAAGAACTGGGGCATAGTGACTGAAAGAATTGGAAAGGTGTTTGATTGATTTATGAACCTTGCAGTCAAAAGTGGGGGTGTGAAGGAACTTGAGTTTGAGGGTGCTTCGCCTTGTATTCCTGGAAGAGGTGTAGGGATGAATTAATTCGCTTAGGTAAACTGGTTGACCCTAGTTGAGAATTTTGTATGTTATGACTAATGAGGCATATTTTGAATTGTATCCTATATTTGACAGGGAGCCAGTGAAGTTTTTTCAGTTGAGGGGTAATGTGAGAGTATTTAGAGGAACGGATGACAACCCTGCAGAGTGAGTTTTGGACTAACTGCAATCTTCTTAACTCAAAATCAGTAAGTGATAAGAATAGGGAATTGCAGTAGTCCAATCTGCTGCTCACCAACGCATTTGCTAAAAGAACTGATGTATTAAGGTCTAAAAGGGGACGAATTCTGTAGAGGTCTCTCTCTTTTTTTTTTTTTTTTTTTTTTTTTTGAAATATACAGAGCCATATAATCAAGGCAAACACAATGTAAAAAGTCAATATATCATGTTAACATTTTTTAAAGAAATATTTTCACCAGAAAGAAACATTAATATAGCTGAGCTTAATTAAACAAGCATGTCATTCATAAGAGCAAACCTGTCACTATAAACCTTAGGCCGACCTGCATTGATGTAGGCACCTTCTTCAAGTTTAAGTTTCCATTTTAATTCTTTTAAAAATATTTTGAAAAGTAAATTTTTATTATTTTTCTTGCAGTTACGTATATAGGATTTTGCAGCAAGTACAACATAGTTAACAAGGAAGTATAATTTAGGTTGCAAATTTACAAGGCCAAAAAGCACTTCAAGAACTGTTAAATTATGTTATGGATTCCAAATTTTACAAACCAGGTACGGATTTGATCCCAGAAATGGTATGTATCTGGACAATAGAAAAAGAAGTGATCCAAGTTATCAATTTGACCACAATAGTCACAATTAGGTGTGTTTTTAATTTTCCAAACAAACAACTTATAGTTACATGCAAAAACTCTATGTAAAATTTTATACTGTAATACAATCAGATAGGTATCTAAAACTGATCTAAAAGGCAAGGTATAAATGTGCCTCCAATCAAAACCTTCTAGAAATGGATAAAATTCTATCCATTTATTTTGACTTATTGGAGTTGAATACAGTTTTGCACTGAAATAAGCATTAACATGTGAACTCTTAACTTTACCTATATCGCTTATACATTGATTGGGTATGTTCATATACTTGAGAATAAAACAATCAGTTTTTACTTTCAAAAACTTCTTTATTTGAAAAGCCAAAGCACTGACAATCTGGTTGTAGATAATGTCAGAAATAGTAATTTTGTGATCTTTTTCCAAATCTGATTTAGAAATGAATGTGTTAGTACCGGTAGTATCATTCCACAAATCAGAAACCTTAAGGATTCCAGCATCAGTCCAGTTATTACTTTTAACATTTATCATTTTATTGTCTATAAGAAATAGTGGATATTTTCATCCAAAAGGTCAGAGACGGAGCTGACATCTGCATTTATAAAGCTAAACCAAACAGTCAGTAAATCAGCATAAAAGTAAGTTTTTGCTTTCTTTGTGATATCATTTAACAATTGTTTTCTATTTAGAATGCTTTTTTCAATACCCATCAAATTTAAAGCTAGTTTTTTCCACTTTGCTTCAACACTATTGCAAAACCTTTTAATCCACATAACTTTTGCTGACTCAACAACGCATTTAGTAGATATCATTTTCAAACCACCCAATTCTACTGGTTGAATCAATACATTCTTTGAAATAGTATGCAGTCTATTGCTCCACACAAAATTGAAAAACATTGCATCTAAATCGGCAAGTGTTGAACGATTAAACGGAAGAACTGAAGCTAACTGTAGAATGTGAGGAACAATTAGGGATTTTAAGACTGTTATTTTTCCTTTTAATGTTAAACACTGTGGTTGCCAGGTCTTTAAAGTACTTTGTATAGTGTTAATTTTCTCAGTGAAATTTAATTTATATGTTTCATTTGGATCAAGAGAGTACCACATTCCTAAAGTCTTAAAAGGTTTTGTTAGCCATCTAATACCAGTGGTATTGTCCCTATGAAGTTTCACATTTTCTCCGTCTATAATGAAGGCTTCAGTTTTGGATTTATTCAGCTTTAAACCTGAATACCTATAAAATTCTTCAAATAGCTCAATGGCAATTTTTACAGACTCTACACTTGATAGAAATAAGGTCATGTCATCAGCTAGTTGGCAAAGCTTTATTTCTGTTTGTCCAACTTTTAAGCCTGAGACTCTATTGTTTTTTCTCAAGACTATTGCATTTATCTCAACAACAAGCAAAAACAATAAAGCACTAATAGGACAACCTTGTCTAATACCTCTCGATAATTTAAAAAATGAGGATGTGTACCCGTTATTAGCAACACAACTTTCAGAATCATTGTACAAGATAACTATCCACTTTTTAAAATTATAACCAAAACCATAATAGTTCAAAACTTTTTTTAAGAAATTCCATTTTACCGTATCAAAAGCTTTTTCGAAATCTGCAAGAAGAATAACACAAGAGGTTTTTTGTTTTGGCAGAAGTCTATGACATCAGCAATTAGCCTTGTGTTTTCACCACAAAATCGATTTTCCATATATCCTACCTGATCTGGGTTTATTATTTCTTTCAGCGCTACCTGTGACCTGTGACACATGGTCTGAGAATGAGAAATTGGAGTCGAACACCACTCAAGTATTTCAGATCAGCATCACATATTAATGCATATTTAAAAATAGCATCAGAGATGCCCGTACCCCACAGCCTGGGGAAATATTTTTCAACACCATGAGATATAGAAGTAGTGTAACAGTACAAAGTTCAAGATACTTTCAGAGCAGTGTCAGTTATATTAAAGTCCAAATAATGCTTAAGTAGAGAAAATAATATCTAATGAAAAGAAATGTATGTAAAGATGAAGTATTAAAACAAGACAACTCAATAATAAAATGACAGCATTTATCAGTAAACCAAAAATGGCTGAATTATGGTTTGGATGTTTTGAATATTACCCATGCATACAGAAGTGGCAATACATTCAATGAATGCTTATGTGTGGTGTTGGAGAAAAGCCTGTGGCTCACTTGTTGAAATTCCATCTGTTACAATGGGAACTTGCAAAAGGAAATTCTTAATGAATTCTAATATGACTTTAACAGTGCTTTATCTGCATCAACAGACAGACCCAAAGGTGCAACAAAATTTTAAAGGTCAATACAGCAAGGTCAAAGGTCAATCAGTGTTACACCATGACGTGGCACACCTAAAACCCTCAACCAATGTCCCTACCAAGTATAAACTTCCTACACCTTACAGTCTCTGAGATATAACCTGGACAAGATTTTATAGGTCAAGGTCGCTACAGCAAGGTCAAATCAAGGTCACATGACGTAGCACACCTACACCCCCTAACCAATGTCCCTACCAAGTATCAACTTCCTACACCTTACGGTTTCCGAGATATAACCTGGACAAGATTTTCAAACTCAAGGTCACTACGACAAGGTCAAAGATCAAATCAAGGTCAGACCATGACGTTGCACACCTACACATCCTAACCAATATCCCTACCAAGTATCAACCTCCTACACCTTACGGTTTCTAAGATACAGCCCGGACAAACTTTTTCCCGCCGCCCGCCCGCCCATTCGGACACCATGGGTGAAAACAATACCCTAACAGCCATTAAGGGCTGTGTAGTAAAAATTTATTTTACATCACTGCACCAGCTATTCCCATCATTTTCACTTAATATTCCAAACAAATGCTGTAACATTTTGCATCATACTGGATTCACTTAAAAAGAGTATTCCCTAAACATATTGAAATGCCTCCATAGGGGACATTGGACTTATTATTATAATACATTAACATAAAATATGTGAATCTGGTGACATCACATATGACATCAAAGGATTACCCTGGATATATACAGTGCAGGGCTGGGGTCAAATCCTTCAACAAGGATTTAAATCCGAATCCAAATTCTTTTAAATTTTTCACATCCAAATCAAATCAAAATCCTTTAGTTTTCAAAAGGATTTAAATCCAAATCCTTTTGGAAAAAGGAATTATAATCGTTTAGAAAAAACATGCTTGAATAAACTATAAGGTGACGTATTTTTCAACCCGCCTAAAATTCTGCGTTTAGACGCTTTTTTTTCATGCTATATTCCTATAATTGTTTAATAAAATCGTTTTAAAAGTGTTTTATATTGTACTGTGGTTGGTTTGATCCGTTTTTACATATAACATCAAAATCAGAACTGTAAAATATATTTTAGAAATCCGACACCGGATTTCTAACAAAAATGTTGCAGTTCTGACATCGGATCTGTAAGCGCATCCAAAATACAAAGATTAAATTACATCTAAAGCAACAATTGTATTTGGTTTAGACATCTGAAGACCGTTTATCTCAGTCACCACCCGTGTATAATATATTATATTTATGTTCGCAAAATATATGAATATATTCATAAATTTAAAGAAAAATCAAATTTTGAAAAGTCAGATTTTACATCTATTTTTAATTATTTTCGAAGACCCAGTTCACTTTTCTTGACTCGAGTATGAAACTGAATTTTTTTGTTTCCAAGTAACCGAATAATCGCTGCAGCCCTATTGAAAAGTAATCATTTATCTTTTTCTCATATAGTGGCATTCTACCAGTAAACGCCCATGTTGAAGTTAATATATTAAATTTAAATTATATTTACAGCTTTATATTTTATTCTTCTAACAACAGATTTTCAAATGATATACACTACAATTAATAACTTAGGCACATATTGTTTTATTTGTTTCAAAGCTTTATATTTTCATAATTTATCTCTATTATCGGCCGTTTCTACAGCAAACCGGAAATACCAGTGAACGCCCATTTTGTAGATAAATAGAAGCATTTGTCCTTTACCTCCAACAAAGACATATAAGGCGGGCGTTCACTGGTAGAAAGCCACTAGGCAAATTAACAAGAAATAATCTCCATTCGGTACAGTAGTGCTAAATACTTAAAATATCCCGACCCTGTTGAAGCTTGTGCCACGATATGACGCCAAGCAATAAATATTCAAAACTATGGAATATATACCTAGTGCATACTTACACCTGCCACAACTGGAATTTTACTTTTACTTTGCAGCAGTCTTCTAAAATCAACAACTATTGGGGTGAGTGTTAACGACAACCCTTTCCGGTGTTTGAAAACTTCCGGTTCGGTCAAAAGAGCGCCTGGTAAAACATTTGTTTTTTCCTCCCCAACACTTTCTCCATCTAATTCAATGTCTTTCGTGGCCATATTATTGCTGTCAGAAGTTTGTTTTTCTAAAGATTCTCCCACAGGAACTCCACCGGACGCCATTTTGTCAACAAAAGCAGGGCTGCAGAAACTTGGTGAACACTAAAGCACCTGAGTGATATGGCAGGGGTCTATGCATCCTAATTTCGTCAGATGCAGTGTATAGAGCTAGATTTGTACTTAACTAAATCTCACTGCTGAGTGATATGGCAGAAGTCTGAGTGCCCGAATTTTCTTATAGCCAGTATATGGAATAGGTATGAACTTAAACAAATTCCACATCTGAATGATATAGCAGAGGTATGTGCAGGATGACCATGGTGGCAGAGTGGTAACACTCTCGCCTCCCACCTCTGAGGCCGGGGTTTGGTTCACAGCTCTACCGCAAGTGGAAAAGCTGGTAGTTGCTTGCTGTTGGTTGGCAGTTTAGAGTACAGAACCTTGATCAACTGTATGTACTGGTTTCGTCTAGCCATCCAACTACCCATCGTGATATGACCTGTACAGTCTTGAAAGCAACGCAAAACCCCAAATAAATAAATAAAATAAATAAACAGAGGTCTGGGCACCCTTATTTTGTCATATCCAATATATGGAATAGGTCTGTAATTAAACACATATATGACATTTTGATGATATGATCTGGATATGTAACCTTTACTTTGTCATGTCCAGTACATAGAATAAGTTTGATTACATTCAATATAAATAAATTCAGGCATTATTATTATTATTCACATAAGTGAAACAAAAGAAGAGAAATGTGTGTAATTAGTGTGTTTATACAAAAGGAGTACCGCGAGTTCTGTAGACAGATATTCTAACATGACACAGATGTGTCCGTCATTCTGATTGGTCGAGAGCGATTCCTCAACCGTCTAAAAGGGGCCACGGTGGCAGAGTGGTAACACTCTCGCCTCCCACCTCTGCGGCCGGGGTTCGATCCCCGTCATGACCGTAAGTGGGAAAGCTGGTAGTTGCTTGCCGTTAGTCGGCAGTTTACAGTACAGAACCCTAGCGAACTATATGTACTGGTTTCCTCTGCCCTTCCAACTACCCGTCGTGATATGACCTGTACAGTGTTGAAAGCGACGTAAAACCCCAAATAAACAATCAACCGTCTAAAATTCTGAATCAACATGAAAGCTGTTGCATCATCTTCCGTGTGCATTTCAAATAAACAGAAGAAAATGTGTCCGATTTTGTTATTTAAATTAGTTACGGTGTAAAATGTTTGTAAAAAGGATAATTTCTTTTAAAAGTAACAATTCTTTCAAATGTAAAAGAAAATAAACAGAAAAATTTTATTATATTTTAGGAGAAAAAAAAATCATCCCTGTTCAATTGATGGAACAGCCAACATGGCGGCTCCCTATTGTGGTCACTTGGATAATTTTTGTTAATCTTACAAGTGTTTTTGGTATTTTATTTTAAACAGTCATGTTAGAATAGGGGAGCTCTATAAATAGCCTGGATATTTTTATGTTTAGCTCTAAACATGGGCGTTTAACATTGACAACGCCACCCGTGCTAAAATTCTGCGTTTGGACGGTTTTTGAGTGATATATTCCTATATTAAAAACCCATATGTGAAAATCCCCATGCTATTTATAGAGCTAAACATAAAAATATCCAGGCTATTTATAGAGCTGTTTTTGGACAAATATTCCCTTATATCTGTATTGTGAATTGCCTTGCTATATAACAATTCTATATTTCATTATATGTGTTACAGAAAGTGCATGCATGGATTTGATTGATAGTTTCAAATGACGGAGGTCTGCTCATAATGGACCTGCCAGGATTTGTGTATGAGATGTGGTTACAAGTTCATTGTAACAAGGTCTCATGGTCACAAGATGCATATATCCCAAAGCACCAAAACATAGGGTGCATTGTAAAACTCGGAGCTGGAGAAGTCACCTAACCTTCTGTATAAAATATATCTCATTCTCTCAAATAGATTATCAAATACTTCTACTTATGCAGAACAAAGTCAAGAAATATAAGGCTACATTGAGGGTTTCTCTGTTATTTTACAAGCAGAAGGTCAAATACTTGTGCAAAACACAACTCAAGAAATATGAGGTCACTATGGATTTCTTCTAGCTATATTTTGTCACTAAACCACTGGATCCAAGAAATGTATGAGTGCACTGGCAATATTTTACTCTTACTGCACCTACTGTTGTAAGGAAATATGAGGTCAAAATAGGGGTTCCTGGCAATCTGAACAAATAGAATATCATATGCTAGCACTTGTATACACTCGGAATGAAGGAAATAGGAGGTCACGATGGGGTTTCTAGTGATATTATACAAATAGAAGATCTAGCAGTATTGTAGTCTCCCCAGAACATCTCTTGGGAGATTTTAGCAATATTTTGCAAATATAATATCCATGGTGGCAGAGTGGTAACACTCTCGCCTCCCACCTCTGAGGCCGGGGTTCGATCCCCGTGACGGCCTTAAGTGGGAAAGCTGGTAGTTGCTTGCCGTTGGTCGGCAGTTTACGGTACACAACCCTAGCGAACTGTATGTACTGGTTTCCTCTGCCCTTCCAACTACCCGTCGTGATATGACCTGTACAGTGTTGAAAGCGACGTAAAACCCCAAATAAATAAATAAATTAAAAACTCATTGTGGCCTCAAATTTCATCAATAATATTAATGAGGTTGTTGCATGGTTACACTTGTACTACATGATATTTCATCTTTTATTTGTAAAATATTGCTAGAATACCCCAATATGGCCATCGTTTTTTTTTTGTTTGTGTGTAAAAAGTACTAACATTTGCCCCTCAATGAGTTTTTAACAACATTTCACAAATATTATTACTGCACCCCTCTGACCTCACCTCAGGAGCTCTGAGTTTTGTAAGACAACATGAAGTATTCTTAAAGCAAATATAAAAGCAAAAGATGTGTTTTGCTTATGTTCTAAAGTTGAAACTAGAAAAATGAAAACAGTGAATCAAAATTTTTGTATAATAATTTATCATTAAGTGTTATCGTCTTAGATGGAAATAGATTATTTATCTTTGCATTATTTACAGGTGTGGCACATAATGGGAGTTCTTTAGCAATAATTCAGTCTTGGGCCTACACCTTTTCAAAATATATACAACTCCACTTAGTAGAATTGTGTTCAAGTTCAATGTCATTCATCATTTATAAGCACATGATACACAAATGTACTTGGAACATGATTCAAGGAAATATGGCTCTAATATATATCTGAACTTGCTAATTGCCTTGTGGCTGTCTAGGTGTGGAAGGGAAAAATAAAATAAAGCTTAATTCTGACTAAACTGAACTGATTTTGATTGGTGAAGATCAAACAAGATATTCTTTGAAGTCATTATTCCCTGTAAGTCTCCACAGATGCTCCCCTGAACCAACCGAGTCAGTGAAAAACCAATTTGTGTCACCCTTGATGTTGACACGAAAATCCGTAGGCGTGTAACTAATGTATGTTGTATGTACTATTACCATCTTAAGGAAGTCCAGAGAGTTCACAGGTATCTCAATGATGAAATGTCTGGGAAGGTTGCTAATGCCATAGTTATAAGCCACCTGGAATATGCTACCTCCCAGTTTTACAACACAAATATTTGTACACTTCAGACAGAGTTCAAAACACTTTATGTTGCATTGTGTGCATGATAAGCAAGTTCAGTCACGTCAACCCAATCTTTAATAAACCACACTGGCTCCCTGTTGAATTTTAAAACTGTTTAAACATAATTTTCTGACATACAAGGCAATACTTTTCAGCCAACCATGCACCATAGTTCTCTTCTCTAATCAAGCATCAAAAGAGACAACCATCCTTCAGTTTCCTCACTTTTGATCACTGTTGCAGCAGTTGCTCTTACTGAATGGAACAAATTCCTTCAATATTTCAAACCAAAGAAGGTGTCAATGGATTTGGACACCAATTCAAGACTTTATCTATTCAGATTACCTTACCTAACCACAGTCTTCTCCCCTATCTGATGCCAACATGGACATAGAGTTTTTGTGGCAATTGGACTATCCCTTCTTGGACATCACTTAATTGGATGTCTACATCAATTTGGGGCTTTATAAATATTCCATATTATAGTTATTATTATTATTATTATTCAATGAAAATGTATGTAATGAATACTTTTATGACACTTAATTTCTATCATGTGACAAACTCTAAGATGTTAGAGCCTATAGAGAGGAGAAAAAAAATCAGAATCTAGAGAAATAGTAGGCCAACATCAAAGACTTCAGGGAAATGGGAGGTTTTTGAATGATTATATGCTTCATTAAATAGGTATGACTTCGATTTGCACCAAAAGGACACAGGGACACTGCATTTTGATATAATCAGGGAGGTAATCCACAAACTTAGAGCATCATTCACAAAGCTTGTGATTAAAGCGCTTTTCTGATTTTTGAATTGAAGACTAAAACCTTGTAACCTTTAACTACTTCTTGGGAGGTTTGCTTAATGTGTTTTTTGTAGGAAAACCATGGTTGAGTAAGCTAAAATGCTGAAATACTTTGAAGAGCCGGTATTTTTATGCTGGATGTGTAGAAATCTCTAAACAGTGAACAAAAGTAGTCAAGGATATTACCCAGAAGAGCATTGTAGGCTATAGGATTACAACTTCAAACATGAGCTTTTTCCTAAGATGTCTGAGATCATTCGTTTGAGTAAAGCAGTCTCCAAATACTTTCACCACATTGGTACCTAATGAAAACACTGTCAGCAGAAGACAAAGGATTAGCCAGAGTATTGGTTTGCTTTGTTGTTGTTTCGACTCAAACACAACAAATTCTGTTTTATTATAGGATTGTGCTTTTGTATGTTATTCAACATCCAATCTTTAACATTCTGCAGAGTGTGATCCAACTTCTGGAGTGCAGCAGTAGTGTTTTAATGTGTAACGTAGATAGAATTTGGTGTTATTAGCATGGGTATGGAACTCTATATCTCTGTACATTTTGATAACTGTGATCTTGACTAAAGTGTCACCTTTTATAGGTAAATTGATTGGGTTGTTGAGGCTGTTGATGTTCATATGTGTTGAATAAGTAGTTCCAACATAATATGGATACTCAACCAGCTGTGAGATGAAACAGAGATCAGATATAGGCTGGCAATGCTTAACTCTATCCTTAGACATGGAGGATTTCTTAATCAGAGGGGTAAGAGTCACCTTTTAAAGCAAAATAGTATAGCCCTTTGCTAGCTAGTGAACAACTGACTTTATAATTGACTGAAACAGCACATTGATGCATTCCTTAACCCAAAATGTTTCCGTACCACAGAAGACTTTGTAACAGATTTCATAATGGTTTTGAGAATTTCTTCTTCAGTGACTGCTCTGAAACTATATTGTCCCTGAAACTATCTGTTTACACCAGATATTTTTCATGCTGATGTCTGAGCAATTGTAATTTAGGAGGCATAAAGAGTCAAAGACTCATGCAGATGCCAGTCAGCAAAGGTTCTGGTGAACAGAGGAGCTATTTACATTTATTAATTTGGTGAGGATGGTTGTACATTGTTTGTACAACTCGTTTGTTTATTCTGCAGGATATAGCTCAAGGAAGCCTAATTGACATCCTTTTTTAATTTACCTAAATAAATCTTAAGTGTTAGATTTGCAGAATATTATACTTTGCAGGAGTTTGTAAGGGATGGAGGAGTCAAGGATGTATTAAACTATTGTGTAGTCAGAAACAAGTTTTCCACATAAGCATTCCTAACATAATCAGGGGCCGAAGGAGTGAGTATAATGCAGCGTTCTTAATGACCTTAAACACTTGCTCATGGGTTGAAAATTTACAGAAAAATGATGTCATGACCCATATTTACTGCTAGAGTACCTCAAGAAACTTTCCAATTTGTGACTTTCACTTCTAGTAACATCAAAGATGCACAATACATGTGCTTTCGTTATTAACACATGTCAAGTAAAGTGTTTTACTTCTCTGGATTTTGTAAATAACCTTCTTAATTTATGTCAAAAATTCTAGTAAATTACACTCAACATGTAAATTGCTGTATATTTTAATTTTTCCCACTCAAATTTCAAATTCATTGAACTTGGGTAATGGTTAGGCTACTACCTTCAATTATTATCTTGCACATAAATATTTGAAAACACTTATTGCTACTTATTTCAAGTGATGGAGCTCTTTTTCGCATTTATAATTCAAAAAGAGCAATATTGCAGGTTTTATAGAGGTGTTTTGCCTCCTGAGCTACTTCTATATATGCCAAGAATGTTTATATTTTAATGTTTGGGTTAAATATAGCACTGTACTCATTGGAAAATTTGTCAATGAAAGTTTAAACCTGAATGTCAGGGAGGCTATACTTTATAAACTGATGTCTTCATTATTGTGGAAGCAACCCATAAAACATTTCAAACATAACTATAACCAAATTTCAGTCAAAATACTTGATGACCATGCATATGTTATAAAACTTTATTTCCCTTCTTGATTAACAATTTGATACAAATATTTTAAGGTAGGCATTGACCCTATTTTATTTTGATAGATTATTTACCATATGCATGTGTATGTATTATACAAGTACTATTCTGGTAAGAATGACTTTAGTGATATTTAATATTAATTTTAAAATCCCACATACTCTACTCTATCGAAAGCTTTTGAAACACCTAAAAGAAAAGCAGTTCATCCAAAAATAGTTTAACAAATGGCCATGTGAGTGCTGATCCAATTTGACAACCAAAAGTACACAAACTGCAACAGCTTGGTTTAATTGGATGGCAAATCTTTGCAATGAGAATATATAATGGAATATCACTATTAGTAATTATTACTTACATTACTTGGAGAAAGACAATGCTGATTGATGGATTTAAGTGATCTGTAATGGTCTGATGGCTCTCCTAAATTTTGCAACTAAAATAGCAAGTTTTTGGTTACTACTAGTAGTATAATTATGCTAATTTTGATCACATCATTCTGGAGGAAGGTTGAGTATTTTGCTAGATAAATACCATAATTTTAAACCTTATTTACAAAACCGTTCATCAATTGAAAGTGCAGTCAGTACACCGTGATATAACCGCGGCACAAAAGATACTGTACTACTTTACCGTGTACCATAAAACAAAATATTTACAGGCGCCATATTGAAACTAACGACGCCTTTTAAAAAGAGTCAAAAGACAACTTTCCCCAAAATGGGGTCCGCTGCAAGCAGTGAGACTCACAGATCTCCAAGCTATGGTGTCAGCGTAAACCCCAGATTAGAATATGCCCATGAAAAATCGAAGATTAAAGAAAGTGTGAGTAATTTGGCGATTTGGGATACTGCAGTAGTGCTGGACACAGTCGCTAGGGGTGGAACTCCCCAGTGTAGTGGCTTTCTACCTGTAAACGCCCATCCTGAAGCTAATATATTGAATTTAAATTATATTAGGAGCTTTATATTCTATTATTCTAATACCAGATTGTCAAATGATATGCACCACAAACAATAAGCCTAGCTAATCAGCATTTTGATTCGCGCAAAGCATCATGGGAAGGTATCGGGATAAACAAAAAACGTCTGTGACAGAAGAATCAGGAAGTAGCGAATATTTAATTTATGTAATTTATAGATATATACGCATTTATCTTATAAAAAGTATAATGGAAATATAGTATAATAAATTATATAAATTAGTTCTGTGAAGAATATGGATTTTTTGTGAGATATTTGTGGCAGTTTTAACATAAATCCTCTATTTTCGCCCAATTGCAGCTAAGATCTAAATGGTGTTACAGAGTCATCATTTTTCTGTGATATTAAAAAAAAAATGCAACTTAATGATATGTCCTATACATCATTGGAAAGGTATTTTAGACAGCTTCTGCTTGATTTATTACATTAAAATCCATGAAGAAATGAAGAAGGAATCACAAGTTAAATTTTCAATTTTCTTTTTAATTTCTTGCCCCCATATGACAGACGTTTATTGCAATTTTTTATAGATGGGCTTATTTTACTTATTATTGAAAGAAACTGGTGGATAATAAATAAAACAGGCATCAAAAATATGTAAAGATATATATATATATACACACTCTAATTATAACATATTTTTATAACACTTATATCCACTCAAAAAATAAACAATTACCGGGTATAGTACAATATTTTTGTAAAATTTCTTATTATATTCTTTTTTAGCCTCACTTATTAGCTTTATTATGCATTAATCTTAAGTGCATTATTTGACCTTTAGTTTTCTTGTTTTAGGTCAGCCAGGGAGTACACACCCACCACCAATGGGACTATATATACCGCTGCATTTAATTATATTTTTCTACCCTCTTTTACACAGGTGAATTGTATGTACTGGGAAGGCGAGGTTGGCTAGCCTACTATATCTTAAAGAAATTGAGATATTTATTTTGTAATATTTGGAAAATTTTTAAGATTAAGAACATATTCATTTTTGACAAGCTGTGCTGTTAATATCCAAATAAGAGTAATTATTTCACTTTTAAGGAATTGTAATCCCTATTTTTAATTTTTATCTCCCGCCGGGCTTTAGTCCGGGAGGGAGATTATGAAATGATGCCTGTGTGTGCGTGCGTGCGTTAGTTAGTCACACAGATTTCTCCAAAACTACTACAGCTACAGATTTTTTGTAAATTAATTGTCCCGATGAATTTTCACGCCCTCAAAAATTTTTTTGGTTTTATGGACTTAGGCCTAAAGATAAGTGAGTAATAGCAATCTTAGCTACTTGGAGTAAAGGGCTCATAACTCAAAAACTATTGCAGTTACAACTTTTTCTTCAAATATGTTGTTCAGCTACTTTGTCCTTAGCTATAAGATGGTACATAGTTTGGGGTCCCATTGCATGCCATAAGTGAGTAATAGCTATTTTCTTATTTGTAGCAAAATAATGACATAAGTAAATGTCAAATATCTTCAAAAGTATTAAAGTTAGGGAATTCTTTTCAAATATGTTGTTCATCTACTTTTTGATAAGCTATCACATAGTAAAGTTTCAGATCTGTTGCACATTGGATAGCTGAGTAATAGCTACTTTGAAATTCTACAGTTGAGTAAATCCATTGTAACTCCAAAACTAGTGCAGTTAGAGTATTTTCCTAAAATATGTTATTCAGCTACTTTGTCCTTAATTATAAGATGCCATATAGTTTGGGGTTCTATTGCATGCCATAAGTGAGTAATAGCTATTTTCTTATTTGTAGCAAAATAATGACATCAGTAAATGTCAAATATCTTCAAAAGTATTAAAGTTAGGGAATTCTTTTCAAATATGTTATTCATTTAGTTTTTGGTAAGCTATCACATAGTAAAGTTTCAGACCTGTTGCACATTGGGTAGCTGAGTAATAGCTACTTTGAAATTGTGACTGTTGAGTAAATCCATTGTAACTCCAAAACTATTGCAGTTAGAGTATTTTCCTAAAATATGTTATTCAGCTACTTTTTCCTTAACTATAAGATGGCATATAGTGTGGGGTTCTGTTGCATGCCATAAGTGAGTAATAGCTATTTTCTTATTTGTAGCAAAATAACAACATAAGTAAATTTCAAATATCTTCAAAAGTATTCAAGTTATGGAAATATTTTCAAATATGTTATTCATCTAGTTTTTGATGAGCTATCAGATAGTAAAGCAGCAAACCTGTTGCACACTGGACAGCTGAGTAATAGCTACTTTGAAATTGTGACTGTTGAGTAAATCCATTGTAACTGAAAAACTACTGCAGTTACAGGATTTTCCTAAAATAATTTGTTCAGCTACTTTTTCTTTAACTATAAGATGGCATATCGTTTGGGGTTCCATTGCATGTCATCAGTGAGCAATAGCTATTTTCTTATTTGTAGCAAAATTATGATGGAAATAAATGTCAAATACCTTCACAAGTACCAAAGTTAGGCAAATCTTTTCATTTGTTATTCATCTAGTTTTTCAAAAGCTTACTTTCCTGTGTCCTTTATATTTTTGTTGCTTTTGCAGATGTAGGTCAATATCTAAGTGAGTAGATAGCTGAGCAAGAGCTACTAAAATGAGTAAATGTCTTTTATCTCTAAAAGTATAATAGGTAGGCAATTTCTTCTAAATAAGTCATTCGCCTACTTTTGGGTGATCTACCACATAGTGAAGTTGCACAACTGTAGCTCTTTGGATAGCTGAGTAATAGCTACCAAAATGAGTAAATGTCTTTTATCTCTAAAAATATTACACATAGGCAATTTCTTCTAAATAAGTCATTCACCTACTTTTGTGTGATCTACCACATAGTGAAGTTGCAGAACTGTAGCTCTTTGGATAGGTGAGTAATAGCTACTAAAATGAGCAAATGTCTTTTATCTCTAAAAGTTTTACAGATACACAATTTCTTCTAAATAACTCATTCACCTACTTTTGGGTCATCTACCACATAGAGAAGTTGCAGAACTGTAGCTCTTTGGATAGCTGAGTAATAGCTACTAAAATGAGTAAATGTCTTTTATCTCTAAAAGTATTACAGGTAGGCAATTTCTTCTAAATAAGTCATTCACCTACTTTTGGGTGATCTACCACATAGTGAAGTTGCAGAACTGTAGCTCTTTGGATAGGTAATAGCTACTAAAATCAGCAAATGTCTTTTATCTCTAAAAGTATTACAGGTAGGCAATTTCTTCTAAATAAGTCATTCACCTACTTTTGGGTGATCTACCACATATTGAAGTTGCAGAACTGTATCTCTTTGGATAGCTGAGTAATAGCTACTAAAATGAGTAAATGTCTTTTATCTCTAAAAATATTACAGGTAGGCAATTTCTTCTAATAAGTCATTCACCTACTTTTGGGTGATCTATCACATAGTTAAGTTGCAGAACTCTAGCTCTTTGGATAGCTGAGTAATTGCTACTAAAATGAGTAAATGTCTTTTATCTCTAAAAGTATTACAGGTAGGCAATTTCTTCTAAATAAGTCATTCACGTACTTTCAGGTGATCTATCACATAGTTAAGTTGCAGAACTGTATCTCTTTGGATAGCTGAGTAATAGCTACTAAAATGAGTAAATGTCTTTTATCTCTAAAAGTATTACATGTATAGGTAGGCAATTTCTTCTAAATAAGTCATTCACGTACTTTCAGGTGATCTATCACATAGTTAAGTTGCAGAACTGTATCTCTTTGGATAGCTGAGTAATAGCTACTAAAATGAGTAAATGTCTTTTATCTCTAAAAGTATTACATGTATAGGTAGGCAATTTCTTCTAAATAAGTCATTCACGTACTTTTGGGTGATCTACCACATAGTGAAGTTGCAGAACTGTAGCTCTTTGGATAGCTGAATAATAGCTACTAAAATGAGTAAATGTCTATTATCTCTAAAAGTATTACAGGTAGGCAATTTCTTCTAAATAAGTCATTCACCTACTTTTGGGTGATCTACCACATAGTAAAGTTGCAGAACTGTAGCTCTTTGGATAGCTGAGTAATAGCTACTAAAATGAGTAAATGTCTTTTATCTCTAAAAGTATTACAGGTAGACAATTTCTTCTAAATAAGTCAATCACCTACTTTTGGGTGATCTACCACATAGTGAAGTTGCAGAGCTCTAGCTCTTTGGATAGCTGAATAATAGCTACTAAAATGAGTAAATGTCTTTTATCTCTAAAAGTATCACAGGTAGGCAATTTCTGCTAAATAAGTCATTCACCTACTTTTGGGTGATCTACCTCATAGTGAAGTTGCAGAACTGTAGCTCTTTGGATGGCAGAGTAATAGCCACTAAAATAAGTAAATATCTTTTATCTCTAAAAGTGTTACAGATAGGCAATTCTTCTAAATACGTCCTTACCTACTTTGGGCTGATCTACTGCATAATAAAGTTGCAGAACTGTAGCTCTTTGGATGGCAGAGTAATAGCTACTAAAGTGAGTAAATGCCTTTTATCTTTAAAAGTATTGCAATCAAACATTAAACTTGTTGTCACTTCTACATGTGCCTCCATCTCACAAGAAAATTTATATTCCACTATCTTTAGTACATCTAATTTATATGGCGGGAGATAAATGCATGCGTCAGAATGCTTGTTTTGTCCCAGTTGCTAAGAAAATGGACAATGCATATACAGAAATACCCATCTTGTGTCCACAATGTTTTTTTTTTAATTTTTATTGACAAATTTCAACAATTTCCCAAATTTATTAGATGGAAATGTACAAATTATTTAAAATAAAAATATGTGAAAGCTACAATAATTTTTTAACCTCTGTATTTAATTTAAATAATCCATCAAAAATCGTCTCCAAAAATAACTGTAGAGGTTAAGTAACCCCATTTTCGCCCAGCTTAGAAGAATAAGAACAATATTTTAAAGTGTCTTTTCTCTGCGAAAAAACACTGTTTTGTAGATCCATTTATATATTTTTATAACAAATTAAGCTAAGAGTGTGTCTTGCACAAAAAAAATGTATTATTTCCATTTTTATAATGTAAAAATCACTTCCTGGTTCAGATCTTCGTAGATTTGTTTATCCCAAAACGGAAGAAGGGATAATTTCTTCGCACATGTGTACTCGAAATGCTGATTAGGCTTATAATTGAGGTGCATGTTGTTACATTTGTTTCAAAGCTATGTATTTTACGAAGTGACTCCTGTCATGGTATTGTGGTTTTAAGTTTTTGTCTAAAGTCGCGGCATTGTAAATAATACCATCAATTCACACAAATAAAATATGTTAGGAAACCCCACAGAATACTGTTACCCCATGAATATTAATAAGTAGTCCTGACTACTGCTCAAGCTACCCAAGTTCGTCGCCTACCCAAGTTCGTCGATCATCCACCTTAAAAGTTATTAAGGATAAGCAATATTGATACGGAAACAAATGAAATACATACTAATAATGATAATGTACAACTGTACAAGCCAGGATAGATAATTGTCAAGAGGCTTTTATATTGTCTAAAAATGCAAGTGATGTGCTTGGGTAGGCGTAGTCCACAAATTTTGATCTTCAAGTGAAGTATTCTTAAAAATATCATGGAATCGTCAAATATTTCCTACGCACATATAAATATTTATGAGCCGTGTGGTACATTTAGTATATGATGTTAAAGCAGAAAATATTGTTAAGAAATCACCATGGAAATCTGTGACCTCATGAATATTAATGAGCTGTATATACAGTTGTGGCCTCCACCACTCCCACTTCAACCACCACAGTGGAATCAGAGGTACAGTCAACTTCTACCACCTTCTACAAATCCACCAATGTGGAAACAACACAGTCTAGTAACACAAAACTAGTCAGCCAGGGAAGTCAAACTGACATCTGTTCACTACCGGCTATGAAAATGCCTGTCCACATAGGCACCACCACGACACCAAAATTCTCCAAGGACAAGTGTCAACAGTTCCAGATTGAAAAGATGGACATTACCACTTCTCCACACATCAAGATGGTGAATCACACAAAGCTATTACAAGGCTGGAACTCACCAGACATCAGCCCTCCCCTCACCCCTTATTTGGACATACCAAGATATTTCACTAGTGCATGAATATCAGACATGCATTCACGCCTTGAATTTACCTGAGGAAGAAAGTTACCAAGGACCCTCTTACTCGATTGACGATGAGGACCCTCTTCCACCCCACCTATCAGACACACTACTGAGGTGGGGCCAAACTCCTAAGCATCAGTCACCCCAGGAGTTTGGACTATTGGATTACCTAGAGGACATATGTATGCTAATATCACGCCTCCCATCAACAGACTTTGATGGTCTTTGTGACTCATATTAATCCAGTTAAGTAATCAATTATCAGAGATTAATTTCTTTTATGACAATACCAGTTGTCTATTTTACATTTTAATTATCCAATTAGATAATTAGCTATTATATGTTAAGAGTATTTTAATACCAATTGAAGTAATATTATATTGCCAATATCACTATTTGATCATTAAATGGACCATCAGTGCCAATTTTTGAAAATTAAGTTTTCTCTTCATATACTTTAATTTAGGTTTTACACTTATAAACCATCTCAATATAAAGTAAAAAGGGTAATTAATATGATATCTTGATTTCATCCAGTTATTTAACATATAACACAACTTAAATCAAGATTTTGGACAACTACCCCAAACTGCTAATTTGGCTTTTTTGCTGGAAAATCACATTATTTTCCACACATTGCCAATTATTATCAAGGGTTAACACAAAATCTTCCAGCAAATATCAACTTTGACTTCATCAATTGATACATCAGCTTCCAGCTGAAGTTTTTGGTCTATACTGGTCACTAACTGGTTTGAGACGTTCCAGACAAACATAGACGCAAATCTCAGTACAGTGCTATCACATACGTCTAAGTGAGTCATAATAACCTGAAATTGGGCATGTTTGCAAGTCTAGTACATCAACAACTGGACCAGCTACTGAGACAAATTAATGACTCAAAGTTTCAGTTGATATATGATAGAGTTAATAAGCTCATAACAGCCACTATCCTACTTTTAAAGCCAATCTCAGTCCAAATTACTGCGATTTATGCTAAACATTGCTACCATAATCATGACTGCCAAACCAATACTTAACATAGGAATAGTAGTGATTCAGTTATATAGCTGCTTTGGAACTTTTATGTGCTTTCTCATGGAATATACTGACTTTTTAGATCAATAATTTAATTTCAAATCAGTTTAAACCCAATCTAACATCAAAAATTGATATTTTGGCCTAAATCCTTTTGATCCTCCATTTAGAGGTTCACTCCGGCAGATGATCCGCTCAAATTGGCGGATCATAAGGGATAGGTATATTGCACCTTAGGACAAAAGTGGGATGGATCTTCAGCGTCTGATGAGAAAATTCAAATAATTTTCAAAATATTGCCAGCCATCTTGGTCAATATAAGGCAGGTTATCTGAGGTAATAACTACTTAGTCACTGACACCAACACTTATATTTACTTATTTATCTACAGGTAATATGAGTGTCAGTGACACAGCTCTGTCTGCTGAATTAACTAACCTAGAAGTTAAAAGTGCAAGTGCTTTCAACACACCCATGAGTGGAACACCCATACCTACCACCCCCATGAGTAGTGAAACAGTGTCACTATTTGATGAGGTTGCCAATAGACTGACAGACCCTGTGTCCAAGCAAGGCAAAGGACTGAAAAGGAAAGAGACTCCAGTCACTAGCAGCTTCCCCAGATGACAGAGGGGACTATCCAGCTGCCACTAAACCACTGTATCTTAAGGCCAGAACTTTGTACAGAAGGAAGCTCAACTTGGCTACCAACATCCACTCGATCAAGAACAGTCTCAAGGCAGGCACATTTCCTGTACAGTGCAACTTCAGGAGCACCCCACCAGTCAGCACAGATGAATTAAGACTTTAAGAAAAAGTGGATTGAGCTCACAGCCAAATGTAAGCGTGAACTGACTCTGCTTTGGGTTGAAGAGATGAACAGGAAGTATTCCAATGTTCAACTGGAGATTCAAAGCACACTAGCTGAGATGGAGAGTCACCTGGACCAGGACCAGTTTAAAGAGATTCAGGACTCGCTTTCGAGCAAATTCAAAACAGCAGCCCCTGTCTCACTCCATAAGAAGCTGAAGACTGGATTCCAGCCAAAGTCACCTCTACCCAATAAGGACAAGAGGAATAGGACTTATAGAAAGCCACAGCCAAAAGCACCTGGAAACCGAATAGAGTCCACCAATCTCTAGACGTTTTCCAAAGGTCATTCAAATTAGGCCTCCTCAATAGCAAAGTCAAGACTATCCATAAACCAAATCTGACAAAGGAGCAAAGAATTGGTTTAAAAGAATTAACAGACAATCCAGAAATTGTCATTAAAGAGGCAGACAAAGGTTCAGCTGTGGTAGTAATGAACACCACAGATTATCTTAGAGAAGGCTATAGACAACTTGGAGACACCAAATACAACACTAAGTTAGCAGATGATCCAACTGACAAAATAGCCCAAGGTGTTAGAGATACCTTAAAACTTGTGAGACAAAAAGGCCTCATCTCTGAAAAAAACTTTGATCATCTAGCTACAGAACACTGTACTGAAGCAAGATTTTACATGCTACCCAAAATCCATAAGAAAGGTGTTCCGGGCAGACCAATCTGTAGTTCTGTTAATCACCCTACCAGTAGAATTAGCAAATTAGTGGATGAACATATTAAGGAATATGTTCCCAAAACAAAGTCTTACATTAGAGACACTGGGACCGATTCCTGAAGGAGCCATTTTATGCACTTTAGATGTATCCTCCCTATACACCAGTATTCCCAACAATGAAGGAATGTTATAGCAGTGGTGGTTAAATTGAAAGAGGACCCCACAAAAGGACCAATAGCTAATTTCATACTAGACTTACTTAAACTAGTACTGCACAGTATGAACTTTACTTTAAATGGAGACCACTATCTACAAACAGGGGGCACGGCCATGGGCACAGCCTTACCCCCTAACTATGCCAACCTGTTTATGGACAGATTTGAGACAAAGGCTTTGGATGGTTATCCACTCAAACCACTAACATGGAAATGCTTCATGATTTGGAATCATGGAGAAGATTCTTTGATCAAATTCATTGACTTTCTGGAACCAACTGTCGAATTTGGTCAGGACAGGGGACTTATCACCACCCTGTAGAACAAGCCCACAGACACTCGCCCGTATCTGGAACACTCATCAGCACATCCCAGTAGCATCCTAACCAAAGGACCTTATGGGCAATATCTCGGACTAAGGAGAATTTGTACACTAGACACTGAGCTTAATGCCAAAAAAACTCACTGGTTATTATCTCAAAAGAGGTTACCCATTTTCTCTCTCTAAAAAAACATTATCACAGAGCAAGGAAATTTAGCCAAGATGAGTTGCTTGACACTGTCCCCCCATCTACAACAGATGTACCTTTCATGGTTACTCAATTTAACCCAAGGAATCCTAAAATAGGTTCTCTGGTCAAGGATAATTGGAACATAATAAAAAAATACAGAAGAACTAACTAAAAAACCAAACCACTGATTGGCTACATGAGACTACCAAATCTCAAAGACATGCTAATGAGTAGCAGTATCTCATATCCACCAGTACCAAAACCTCTGGTACCCCCTACCCAGTTTCTACCCACCTGCACCAGATTGGGTAAATGCACCTACTGCCCCAAAATCAAGAAACTGGAAGAAATCACCAGTATCCACACCAAGAGAACACTTAAATGTCAGGCACTCCCACCAAAGCACATGATCACTTGTGAACTCTCTAATGTGATTTACATTATAAATTGTAACCAATGTGGTCTCCAACACACTGGAGAAACCAAAAGGCCAATTAGAAACAGGATGTATGAACACTATAGCAGTGTTAAAAAATTCCAGCCTGAAAAGGCCACTCCAGTTTCTAGGCATTTCACACAGAAAAATTTTTCTCTGAAAAACATGGAATTCAGCATCGTGCATTGGACGGGGGATCCAACAAGCCCAAATGCAACCACCAGGCGCAGGTGCCAAGAACTATATTATATTTGGGCTTTCCCAACACTCCACCCTGCAGGGATCAAATTGTTTGTATGAAGCTATGCCCTCTTATAGAACCCCATACCCAGGTTCAACTTTTCTCCTTTTATTTCTGAACTAATGTTGTATTTCACTGAAACTCAGGTTTGGGAGTGTGACCATCAGTAGAAAAATGTTTACATACTTGTGTCACTATCTTTTTTTTTTTGTTACTTGACACGACCAGGTGCTCACACATTCTGTTTTTTTTTTAATTGTATACTGTTTACCACATCTTTTTCAGTTGATCAGGTGTATACCATTTTAGCTTTCAATAGCTAAGTTGAGTTTGTCTGGTAAATTGATACATTTGTGTGGGATACCTTTATGCTGACTGGTGAAAGATTCAGTTTTGGTTTTGAGTGGACAGTGGGCATTAAGTGCATTTGTTGAGTCTGTAACAGACTGTAAGTTGGTATGTCTACATCTGGAGAAGCTAATTATCTTGTTGGAGGTTAGTATGTCTTTCTGATTGTAGCTAGTCTCTTGTATCCAATCAAAGATTTCTCAGGGAATATTCTGGTGAGATCTTCTGTATTTTCTATTAAATATGCAATTGCTGATGATCATTTTGGGGACATCTGGGTTATGTGGGTTATATGACATAAGGAAACTGTAACTTGGGGTTTCTTGTCTTTTTGCTTTTGAGCAATAAATAATCTAGTGTGCATCTGGCAGCTCTTATCAATTGCACTGGGGATTTTTCTCTCTTTCAATAGCTTGAAATTTAAGTGTTGTAATCTTTTTTTTAATATATAATTAAGCGTCCCTGAAAGGGCGCTTATTTGTTTTCGCCTCGGTTTCCTCGCCGCCGCATTATGGTCTCCCTTGAATATCTCCCTTATTATTAGAAGGTTTCAAACCATATTTGGCAGTTATATACCTTAGGCGTGGGAAAATTTTTCTGCATGCTTAAATTTGACCTTTGATCTTTATGAAGGTGACATGATCAAAAACAATTTTTTTGAAGTACACCCCCAGTTTTACCCCACGACCCCCCCTTATGGGCCAAACTGGGGTCATAAATAGCTGCTTTGGAGTTTTTGTCTTATATCTCCTTTATCGTTGCTTTTATAGCTTCACAATGTATTAAGAGGTATTGGGAAAGCATATGTGGAGAATCTTAATAGTCGGTCAGTTTTATCCCCCGACCCCCCCCTTATGGGTCAAACTGGGGTCATAAAATAGTTACTTTGGAGTTTTGCCTTATATCTCCTTTATTGTTGCTTTTAGACCTTCAAAATGTATTAAGAGGTATTGGGAAAGCATATGTGGCGAGTCTAAATAGCGGGTCAGTTTTACCCCACGACCCCCCCCTTATGGGCCAAACTGGGGTCATAAAATAGCTGATTTTGAGTTTTTGCCTTATATCTCCTTTATCGTTGCTTTTATAGCTTCAGAATGTACTAAGAGGTATTGGGAAAGCATATGTGGAGAATCTAAATAGCTGGTCAGTTTTATCCCCCGACCCCCCTTTATGGGTCAAACTTGGGTCATAAAATAGTTGCTTTGGAGTTTTGCCTTATATATATATATCTCCTTTATTGTTGCTTTTAGACCTTCAGAATGTATTAAGAGGTTTTGGGAAAGCATATGTGGAGAGTCTAAATAGCCGGTCAATTTTACCCCCTGGCCTCCCCTTATGGGTCAAACTGGGGTCATAAAATAGCTGATTTTGAGTTTTTGCCTTATATCTCCTTTAATGTTGCTTTTATAGCTTCACAATGTATTAAGAGGTATTGGGAAAGCTTATGTGGAGAGTCTAAATAGCAGGTCAGTTTTACCCCCCGACCCCCCCCCCCCCCTTGGGTCAAACTGGGGTCATAAAATAGTTGCTTTGGAGTTTTGCCTTATATCTCCTTTAATGTTGCTTTTATAGCTTCACAATGTATTAAGAGGTATTGGGAAAGCTTATGTGGAGAGTCTAAATAGCAGGTCAGTTTTACCCCCCGACCCCCCCCCCCCCCCCCCTTGGGTCAAACTGGGGTCATAAAATAGTTGCTTTGGAGTTTTGCCTTATGTCTCCTTTATTGTTGCTTTTAGACCTTCAGAATGTATTAAGAGGTATTGGGAAAGCATATGTGGAGAGTCTAAATAGCCGGTCAGTTTTACCCCCCGACCCCCCCTTATGGGCCAAACTGGGGTCATAAATAGCTGCTTTGGAGTTTTTGCCTTATATCTCCTTTATTGTTGCTTTTATAGCTTCAGAATGTATTAAGAGGTATTGGGAAAGCATACGGTGCAGCTTTGTGCATTCTTAGCTTTACAGCATGCTTATTAAAACCACGAAGCATTTTAAACTTTCAGGGATGCTTCACTTTTGTTAGCAAAAGCATTGCTCTAGTTTCTTCTTAGCCTTAGAAGTTTACCACATGAACCCTTTGCTGTGACACCATTTGGCTGTGCTGATGTGAGTGTAGGTACATAAGAGTGTCTTTTGGTTTAGTGAACAATATATGTCTTGATTAGTGTTCTGTCTGTGCCTACTTTACTTCAGGTATCCATAAAATTTATTTCTTATTGACTATGTTTGTGTAAATTTGGTAGCTGTGTGTCTGTCATTCAGATTTTCTACATTTTTGTACTTAGTCTTTACCATCTGTCCAAATTATGAAGATATCACTAAACATTTTTCTTGTTAGTGGTTTTAATGTGTTTTGTTCAAATGTATCCATAAAGAAGTTTCCATTGTTCAAGGATCTAGGACTAATGGGACAGTATCCATGGATGTTTCTCCTGTTTGTAGGATCCCCTTTGAAGTCACAATTATATAATGAAAAATAATTATAATCAGTCAAAATTTAAATCTTCATTTTGCTGTTTATATATTTTTTATGTTTTTTATCATTGTTTTTCTTTTTTTCAGAATGTTCTCATTGATGCACCTTCTCTTGTCAAGCTACAACATGGCACTGTTAGATACAGGTACATTTATTTAAACTATGTTTCATATACAACAATTGAGCCATGTTACATAACTTCATCTTCATGTATGTCACCATGTAAAGTAAAAATAGGAAATATCACTGTTACATAATAAAAAATAAAGAAAGACACACTTTTTATTTTGATGCAAATTGTATAAAACATTTGATGTGCACTATTGAAAGTGCATGGCACACCATTTAATACAAAATTAGTTTTAAGCAAGTGTTTCTGTCAATCAGATAATAGTGAAGTGATAATTTTAACATAGTGTCTCAGCCTACGTGCTCTGTTTATCGAGAGTATTAATCTCACAAACGCACAGTGTGGTACAACTGAATTTCAGCAGAGATGTGAACTGATTGATTTACTCAATGGAAAGAAAAAAAGGAAGTATAGTTGATATCATCCAAACAAATTGTGTGCTCCATTCCTCATATACCTACTGATGAACCCTGCCTGGATGTCTCCAGTAATGAAATACCTGCTGATGAACACTGCCTGGATATCGCCAGTAATGAAATACCTGCTAAATTGCTAATCAATCCTGCCTGGATGTCGCCAGTGAAGAAATACTTCTCGATGGACCCTGCCTGGATGTCTCCAAGAGGAGCCTGTACAACTGCTATAGGGCTTTCAAAGGCCAAACAGTTGAGAAGGAATGAACCTACTCCTTTCCACATGTTGGACATGCAGTCCAAGCAAAAGTAATTCCTAGGCTGGATTGTAGATGAAGAGACACTAGAGAAACATATAAGTCGAGAGCCTGACAATGTTCCTGGACAGATAAAAGACAGTAACATGGACATAAATATTCTGAGGTGTTTCTGTGACAGCAATGGGTGCATTGCAGTGGAAGCTCTGGTGAAGGAATACCTGAACATACCATGGAAATGTGAAAGCTACGAAATGCTCCTGAGTGATGCTGAATCAATTTTCTGTGACATGTGCCGGCAGTGGAACCACATCAAATGTATCAAACTGAAGAAACTTCCAAAAGCTAAATACTCGTTCTGCTCCCAATGTAAATAACTTATTTCATGAATGAAATTGTGTTTTGTTTCTCTCTGTTTGTGAATGTGCTAAGTCCTCATGTGCTAAGTGTAAAAATGCATTTCTTAATGTGCAACAAAATATGTTCTTAGTTCTAATATCATATATATATATATCAATTTACTCATGTTGAATTATCTGATTGTGATGTGGAATAAATTTCAAAGTTTGGGTACCAGTCTACAATTTTACATAATGCATGAACCAGTGAGAACTGTATTGTGGCAAATAAGTACATGTCAAAAATAGGAAAACTAAACTTGCAAAACAAAGGATGTAAGGATATTCAATACACATTGTGGATTAAGTTTATTTGTCTCGATACATGTTATACGTGATCCATGGGTTGAGATTATTTGTCTTGATACATGTTGTATGTATAACAAGCTTTGCGGTAATTTTAACAGGTTAAGTTGTATTAATTTTTGTTTTTATGTTTTTAACTTTGCCAGATATCTGGGAGAAGGACTGGAACCTAGCATATCAAAAGACAGAGTAGAAAAGCCACATGAAGAATTAGAAAATTTGGAAAAGAAACAAGGCTATTTCTATCATGCAAGATTAAAAGATTTCAGTGAAAGTAAGTAAATTTAACTTTAGATTTAAGACAGTCTTAATCTTATTTTATTTATTTTCTGATAATATGTTCAAATGATCAAACATAATGCTACAATATTTGAAATATCAGTTTTGCAGTTGTTACAAATTTTTCTTCCAATTCTGGGTGATTTTGTGTGACTTTATATTTAAGACAATTTTTTAATGTGGTTGTAAGTTTTAATGACTAATATTTAATGGACATTTTTTTTTTGAACTGACAGTGTACTTGAAAAGCAGCTGATTTTATTTGTAGCTGTAAAGATGTAAACTTCTTCCTCTGAAATGCTTATTTATTTTCTGAGATTTTACATTACACATGGAGCACTTACATGATAAAATTTTAAATGACAGTCAGTTATTGGTATAAAAGTGTGAATATTGGCAGATGAAAACAATACCCCTGAATTTTGCTTGTTTCAACTAAGTTGTTATATTTCCTTGAGGGAGAATATAATTCAAAGTCTGAACATTTCTTGCAACATTTCCATAACTCCTAGCTGTTTTATTTTTGCTCTAAAGATGCGGATCCAGGTGCAGAAGACTCTTGGAAGTTCTGTTATGTGTATAAAGGTGCTCAGCAAGCAAGACAGAAGAAACTCTATTATGTTTTTGGCAAGGGACTCAAAACAAATGAAAAAGGTTTGTACTGGTAATTGGCAGTGATAAATCTAAGAATTTGGTCCCATGCCTCAGCTTATTGTTATTATTATATTTTTTTTTTTTTTGTGAAAGTCTGGTGTAATGTGAATCTCCATTTTTAATAAGAATGAATAAGGGAAGAATTCAGAGAACTGTCCATGCTGCAAATGTACCTGGACTTGGCCTTTTTGACCTCAAGTACATTAGCATGTTGTATCAATTTTACGCTATATAAATGTTTCTGTTCTTTTCTATATGTAAAGTCATCTGCACATCACCAAACTAACATAAATCAAACTGAAATATCAGTATTATTTCATTTAAGAGGGAGTAGAAGCCAAGTTAAACACTACTGTTGTGTTTCTTGTTATAAATAATAAAAAAGAAACTCCAAACTTTGTATCATTTGATCAATAAATTTTGCTGTTGTATTTAGGATTTATTGAACCTCATTACAAAGCAGCTGATGAAATTCCACAAGAAGCAGGAGCAGATATATTTTACAAGATACATGGACATATGTATTATGATTTAGAGTATCTGCCACAAAGTAAGTTGCTTGTTTTCTTTTATTTCAATTAAAATACTTTTTCAAGATATAATATGCAGCAGTTCAAGTAATTTAATCTCAGTTAACTGTCTTGTCAGACAAAAGCTTTTTATCTCCTGCCCTTTTCAGAGATTATGCCTCTTGTTTGTGAGTGTGTGTAAACCAGTTTGCTGCAATGTGAAAGGAATATAATTAGGAGGTCGTTTGCCTAATTATAGTTTTTGCTTGGTTTCTTATGTCTTTCATATTGTTGCTGTTGCAGATCTATATCTGTTGCTAAGTGAGTAATAGGGCTAGTAGCTACTTTGAGTAAACTGCCTATAATTCCAAAATGACTGCATTTAGAGCATTTCACTAAAATATATTGTTCTGATACTTTCTCTTTGTATACAAAATGGTATCTGTTTTAGAGGGTTTAGAGGTCTGTTGTAATAGCTAGGTGAGTAATAGGTATTTTTCTGTTTTTTTAACAGTGAGCAAAATAATTGGCTTTTTTGTTTATAACCATTACAGTTACAATATGTTTTGATAAAAGATGTTATTCAGCTACTTTCTGGTGTTCTAGATGTATTATGGCATATTTTCAGAGATATAGCTCCATAATTAACAGTGATAGTTGAGCTCTGAGTAAGTCATTTGTAACTAAGACAATTGAATTTAGAGCTTTTCGTGTGAAATATGTGTTTTACCATGTTTTTCTTGTTCTGTTTCTTGGCCTAGTGCCAGAAATGTATCCATAACAAACAGTAATAGCTGTTTTGAGTTGTTCACCTAACTCTTGATGATCTGTGTCATGGGAATTTTTCAGAACTATAGCACCATAACTGTATAATAGCTACTTTGACAGTTCAGCTTTCAGTAAATCACTCGTTTTTACATCACAGCCCTTGAGGGCTATCAGGGTATTGTTTTCACCCATGGTGTCTGGATTGGCGGGCGGGCGGGCTTCCGGGCGACGGGAAAAAGTTTGTCTGGGCTGTATCTCAGAAACTGTAAGGTGTAGGAAGTTGATATTTGGTAGGGACATTAGTTGGGGGTGTAGGTGTGCAATGTCATGGTGTGACCTTGATTTGGCCTTTGACCTTGCGTAGTGACCTTGACCTATAAAATCTTGTCCGGGCTATATCTCGGAAACTGTAAGGTATAGGAAGTTGATACTTGGTAGGGACATTGGATAGGGGGTGTAGGTGTGCAACGTCATAAACTGTAAGGTGTAGGAAGTTGATACTTGGTAGGGACATTGCTTAGGTGGTGTAGGTGTGCAACGTCATGATGTGACCTTGATTTGACCTTTGACCTTGCCATAGTGACCTTGACCTTTAAAATCTTGTCTGGGCTTTATCTCGGAAACCGTAAGGTGTAGGAAGTTGATACTTGGTAGGGACATTGGTTAGGAGGTGTAGGTGTGCAACGTCATGGTGTGACCTTGATTTGACCTTTGACCTTACCGTAGTGACCTTGACCTGTAAAATCTTGTCCAGGCTATATCTCGGAAACCGTAAGGTGTAGGAAGTTGTTACTTGGTAGGGACATTGGTTATGGGGTGTAGGTGTGCACAGTCATGGTGTGACCTTGATTTGACCTTTGACCTTGACGTAGTGACCTTGACCTTTAAAATTTTGTCCAGACAATGTCTCTGAAACCGTAAAGTGTAGGAAGTTTTTTTTTTTTTTTTTTTTTTTTTTTTAACCATTAAATTTATTTACTCTTTTTTTTACATAAGTGCAAAAGGACTTTGGGAGGGCAAGGGTAGCAAACCCTCCATCAAAGCCTATATACAGTGCAAAGTCATACACAGTATGACATTATTTTGTTCTTGGATACGCATAGATTTAAAATATTCATTCATATGTATCAGAAAAGTATATCAGTTCAATAAAATAGTTATATGAATCATATGAATCAAAAAGTAACACAATTATTAACAGATAGAAATTTACTCTAATAGATTTTCAGTAATACAAATTTGAATTTTTTATATATGTGATGCATTATTAATTGCAATCAAACTAATTAATTAACTATATGAAGTATGTCTTGTACCCATTTGTAAAACAAAGTAAACTATTCTTCTTTTTTACTAAAATTTTGAAAAATTTTCACATAGTAATGCAGATAGTGTGGTGTTTTGAAGTAATCACAAGTGAAAAAGGCTTTAATTCATAACTCTTTACTTTTATTAGATGTTATCGGCTTGGTTGCAATACAGAGACTGATCTTTCTTTTGTTCACAGTCTCTGATGTCATTACATTAATATTCAGCATTATGTTAAATAGTACATGTGATGATTCAGTAAATACAAACGCAGGTCTAAAATGTACCAGTATAGATTTGTTACAACTGAGGACATTATGGAATAATGTTATAAACACTACATCTCTTCCCAACTTAGATTTGAATATGCATATTTAAATTAGCTCTTTGTGAAGTACAAAGGTTATTCAGTGAGAGCATATGAGTCACACACAGAGTAATAATAAATCAGAACAATTTTAGAGGATTTAGTTTTGTAATGCTACATAGTTCTTCCAGTCACATACAACTGCATTGGAGTGATATATTACTGACATGTGAAATAAACATTTGCAGTTTGACCTAGTCACAAGTAAAATAATCATTATGTGGTTTCCTCTGGCCTGAGGCATTATCCCTCTTTTCTCTGTGTCAAGAGTTATCAACTGCCAAATGGAGGTACCTCTATAACTTGTTTAATTTACCATCATTGCTGTTACAACAAGTTTAATTGCCATAATTGTTCCACATTCTTTCCTCCTTTTTTTTTTTTACTGGATTTACACTACACCAGTTTTTTTTTTCCACGTAAATGAAAATCTAGTTACAAACTGCTGTGTACTTTCCAGTTTTTAATAGGCTTTTTTTTTTAAATCAACCATTCAACATGTTTGAATTTGAAGCATTTAAAAAAAAACATGACTTAAATGTTACCATGAAATAAATTTCATTTACAAATGAGATTTCCATGACTTTACCCATGTTATTTGTTTATACAGAATAAAGTGAAAAAAAAAAGTTTTACTAAATAAACCACACTGAAGTATAACACTAAGTCCCAAATAATACATGAAAGAAAGCAAATATATACAAGGCAACATAGACATTTTATCAGATTTGAATAAGAAAAATCTTCATCATTGTGTCTATGAGATAAAATCAGTAATACTTTCCAGAATATGCAATTGAACTGTTCTTTCATACTGTAACTGATTTAAACTTCTTTATATAAATTACATTGTCTCAATAAGTCTGGTTGGTCTTTTGGACACTCTTGTTGATTTTCTAATGGGTAGTTGTGTAGATCCTGCACTGGGCAAGTCATTGTTAGTCTTTCTAGGTGTAGATATGTTCATTGAACTGGTGGCATTATTTCCTTCAGCACTATCTGAAACCAACTCACAACCACTTTCACTAACTGTATCCTGGTCATCTGGATCACTGTGTAATAATGGTTTAAAGTTAGTTTTCTTGAAGTAGGAGCTGTTTCTAGTGACCTGGCGGTTACCTTGTTGAGCTGTGATCATGGAGCCTTTGGTTTTAACAAGTTTCACAGGATCTTTGTCAAAAGCAGTAAGACGTCCCATTCCTGTTTTCTTTATCAGGGCATTGTCACCAGCCTTAAGGGTTGCGGCTTGAACATTTGACTTCCGATCATGATAATTTTTCATCTTAATTTTGGCAAAAGTGTCCTGTACTCTTAGTTCATCATCATTGTGGTAGCTACCTATTTCTGGGAGTTTTGATCTGATTGGTGTGCCAAACAGAAGGGTAGCTGGGGCCACTTTTGTTGTGCTGTGCGGTGTGGCACGATATGCTAGAAGAAAGTTTCGGAGTTCCTGTCTCCAGTTGAGATTTTGAGCAATTCCAGCTTTCACTACTTTCTTGACGGTTCTCATGAAGCGTTCGACCTCAGAATTTGCTTTTGGCCATAAGGGGGTTATTTTCCTATGCTTGAAACCCATTGACATTGCATACTGACGAAAGTTTTCTCCATTAAACGGTAGACAGTTGTCCGACTTTATTACCTCTGGTATTCCCCTAAGAGTGAGAATGCTATCCAGCTTAGGTATGACAGCATGTGCAGAAGTAGAGTTGACTATTTCAACAAATGGGAATCTACTGTACTCATCAATGACCACAAAGAGGAACTGGTTTGGAGAAATTTGGCCAAAATCCATACTAAGTTCAGTCCAAGGAGCTCTTGGCAATGGAGACATTCTTAGCGGTTCCTGACTGAATGTTGGTGTGGCAATTTGACATGCGAGACAATTTTTCACAGCATCTTCTACAAGGCTGTCAATGTTATAGAACCAAATTTTTTCTCTCAAGAGGGCTTTCGTTTTCACAATACCTTGGTGACCCACGTGTGCAAGGTCAACAACATTTTGTTGCAATGAGCTTGGAATTACAATACGAGTGTCTCTCAAAAGCAGATCATAATCCGGACTTGCAAACAGTTCTTGTCTTAACAAGTGACATCGGTCAAATATCTGCTGGTCAATATTGACTTCATTTCTGTATAGGTACCAATTACCAGAGTGAAGTGCTTTCATGAATGCTTGTAGTGTTACATCTTGGGTTGTGTGCTGCCGAATTACTTCAATTGGCACAGGTTTTGGTGCTGATGTGCTTGAAACATAGTTGATTATACTTTCTGCAAGCCTTTGTTCACGTGATGATTGCTTGACAGAGTCACTAACATGTCTCGAGAGGTAATCAGCAGGATTATTCTTGCCTGGTTTAAAACAAAGTTCAAACTTGTAGGGTTGCAACCTTAGAGACCATCCTTGCAATCTAGCACTTGGTTTGGATTGCCATCTTGTGAATAATGATAGTAGGGGTCTGTGATCAGTGAATATCTTGAAATCTGTTCCATATAGATAAATGTGAAGATGTTCACAAGCCCATACTACAGCAAGTCCTTCCCTTTCAATTTGTGAATATTGTTGTTCTGTTGTTGTCAACGCACGACTAGCAAAGTGGACGTTGACTCGTTTTTCTGAGTTGGCCTCTTTCTGCATCAGTATGGCAGATATCCCCACTGGGCTAGCATCAACATACACTTCTGTTTCTAGCTTTGGATTATAATGAGCTAGAGCTGGAGCACTTGTGAGGCACTTTTTGAGTTGATCCAGTGAACTCTCGTGTTTCTCTGTCCATCCCCAGGAACTTTCTTTCTTCGTCAGTAACCTCAAGTTGTGGGTAACTGTTGCATAATTCTTAATGAATCTTTGCCCACAGAAGTTTGCCATGCCTAGGAGACTTCTTACATCTGACTGGTTTCTAGGAGCTGGCATGTTTAAAAGAGCTTCCATCTTGTCCTTACTAGGAGACAGGCCATTTTCTGAAAAGGTGTGACCAAGGAATTGAATTTCACTTTGTTCAAACTTGCATTTTTCAGCAGCAAGATTTAGACCTCTTTCCCTGATTCTCTGGAATAGTTCTTTTAGATTGGCTAAGTGATCGTTTGTGTCCTTTCCGAAGCACAGAATGTCATCACTTACATTCAAAACACCTTTCAGTCCACACAGAGCTTTCCTAATTTCCTCCTGGAATATCTCAGCAGCACTGTTGATTCCAAAGAAAAGTCGTGTGCATCTCCTGAGACCTGCATGGGATGTGAATGTTGTTATCTCACGAGATTCCTCATCAAGCTCCAACTGATTGTAGCCTTGATTAAGGTCAATCTTGCTGAAAATCTTTGCACCATTTAATTCATGAATGATCTCTGTGAGGGTTGGTGTACTGTGGTTTGTTCTCTTGATAGCCCTGTTTGCGGCTCTCATGTCAACACAAATGCGTATTTGACCTGGAGTTTTCTTGGGTACTACTACAATTGGGGAAACCCATGGAGTTGGACCACCTGGTTTTTCTATGACTCCTCTATCTTCATCAAGTTTGAGTTGCTTTTCTATGTCCTTTCTCACGTGAAAAGGGGTTCTCCGGGAGTTTTGAACAACTGGTTCAACATTTTTGTCAACATGTAACTTTACTTTTACACCCTTCAACTTGCCAAGACCAGTGAAAATGTCTTTATATTCTGTCTTCAGTTTCAAAATCTGTGGTGAAAGTGCATCATCAACTTTCCTTACTGTATCTATCAACCGTAGCTTGCGAGATGTATCCCAACTGAGTGGGGATTTATCAGATTCACCTGACACTATAACTGGGCTTGAACACGTGGCATTATCTGATGCCAGCTTAGCCATGAATTTACCTCTGATATCCAATGGCACATCACTACCATAAGCATATACATACTTGTTGTGGTACTCCAAGCTTGGTTTTGATTCTAATCTGTTGTAGTCTTTCAGTGACAGAATATTGACGCTTGCCCCCGAATCAGCCAAGAATTCAACTTTGACACCATTCACTTTTACTGGAAATACCAGCCTATCCTTATTCATCTGGTTTTGTGAAACTGACCATGTAAAGTCATTATCATTTGTGTTTTGCACAACTTCATTATGCGAGACCATTGGTATTTCACTTTGTTCCTCAAGCATTTGTATCTGTTTCCTCACAGGTTTCTTCGATTTCACTTGGGGAGGCACTTTTGACTTACATTTTCTTGCGAAATGGTTTGGTTTTCCACATGACTGACACTTTTTACCCATAGCAGGGCATTTCTTTGTACCTGCAAAATGATTTCTAAGGCCACAGTTATTACATTCCCTCCCATATGCTGGACACTTGCCCCTAGGGTGAGATGATTTGCAACAGGGACAGCTACTACGGTGTCCTGGTTGTGCCTTAGTGTGAACTGCTTCAACTTTCAGTTCATTGACTTTCTCAGTGGTACGTTCAACGTCTAGAGCGGTGTTATCTGACAGCTCATACACTTTGCCTACCTCTATGAGTTTGGACAGGTCCCATGTAACTTCACTTAAGCCTTTTCGTCTGAGCCTCTGAGAAATGCAACCAGATATTACTTGTGATTTTACTTCAGTGTCTACCTCTGTGAAGTTACAGGTTGCTGCTAGAGCTTTGAGTCTACTTACAAATTTATCTAACGACTCTGAAGGCAGTTGTAGGCATCTGCGAAATTCATATCTTTGATACTCTGTGTTCTGTTTTGGAGTGAAGTAGTCTGTGAGAGCAGCACAGCTTCGCACGAAGACATCCTGACCGGGGTTTTCCTCAGTTGCTGGGATTCTTGCTTTTTCCTCTTCAGGAAGAGATTCAAATATATCATACAGGTCCTCACCTCCAAAATGAAGCATCAGTGCCAAGAGTTGATCTGGATTTGTAATGTTAAATCCTTTCATCATATTCTTGTATCTTGCTAGATACTTATTCCATCTGACACTTATCCCTTCAGTGTTCTGACAATCAAAATGAGCAAATGTGCAGTTTGATGGGATTGTGGTAGCCATTTTTATTTTTTTCCTTAGTTCCAAGCACTTTATCCAAAACAATGTCTTTTTTCTGCTTTAAAATATACTTTGATGAAAATGTCACAATTTATCCACACAAACAATTTTATGATATTAAGGTTTAATTATAATCCTCGTCGCCAAATGTGGTGTTTTGAAGTAATCACAAGTGAAAAAGGCTTTAATTCATAACTCTTTACTTTTATTAGATATTATCGGCTTGGTTGCAATACAGAGACTGATCTTTCTTTTGTTCACAGTCTCTGATGTCATTACATTAATATTCAGCATTATGTTAAATAGTACATGTGATGATTCAGTAAATACAAACACAGGTCTAAAATGTACCAGTATAGATTTGTTACAACTGAGGACATTATGGAATAATGTTATAAACACTACAGATAGTTGTGCACATTTTTTGTAATATAAAGATATTTAAAACTTTCTTTGGTCTCACCACATTTCACCCATAATGCATAAATGGAATAGGTTATAATAGTGATTATATTATTCCTGGTTACATTTATTTGTTTTGCATTGATTTCATCTAAGCCAAGAACAATATGATGCCAACTTATATCGAGTTTTAGAATTTCTCCTACTCTTTTCCAGACATTTTTTACTCTGTCGCATTCAAATAGCATGTGCTCTACCGTTTCATTTTCACCACACACTACACATTTACTTGAAATACCAAATTTCCATTTACTCAATATATATCCTGTGTAAACAAGATTATGAATGATTTTATAATTAAATTCTGACAATTTTTTGCATAAAATTCCTCCCACTTTGTGTGTATATGTCGTGACAGAACTTAAAATTTGACAGAATTTTAAATTCTGTCGACAGAACTTAAAATTCTAAGTTCTGTCGACAGAACTTAAAATTCCAAGTTCTGTCGACAGGATTTGAAATTCTGTCGACAGAATTTAAAATTCTGTCAAAATATCTTGACAGAGCTTAAAATTCTAAGTTCTGTCGACAGAACTTAAAATTCAATATTCTGTAAACAGGATTTTAAATTCTGTCAATAGAATTTAAAATTCTGTCAAAATACCTTGACAGAACTTAAAATTCTAAAATACTGTTGACATAACTTAAAACCATGATAAATATCCTATATTTTGTTAACTTCTTTTACAGTGATTTAGTATTTTATATTTTAAAGGAGGCTCAGTACTTGTGCCAATTTAAAAGTAAAAGCAATGCATAAGACAGATATTAAATAGATCCTTTACTGGCATAGATCCTTTACTAGCATCCACTTTCATTTATAATAATACATTAACATGCAATAATTTCACTAAAAATTTCTATGATCACAGTGCTAAGTCAGTGGTGACTGTAAACAAAATGTACATAATACAGGTGTTTGCTGGTTTTGTTTTTCAATATATGTCTCTTTATGTTTATTTACCGTTTCTTTACTGTAATTGCAGTGCTAAACTCAGTGAATAATATATGTGTTTAATGTTGCATATCACCAATAAAGTTTGAAATACTTATGTTACATTTAATTTCTCTGATTACAGCTATATAAACATGATTTTAAGTTCTGTCAACAGGATTTTAATTTCTGTCGACAGGATTTTAAATTCTGTCGACAGAACTTAAAATCCCTCCAAACCAATGAAATCCAAGGATTTTAAGTTCTGTCGACAGAACTTAGAATTTTAAGTTCTGTCGACAGAATTTAAAATTCTGTCAAATTTTAAGTTCTGTCACGACATATATATTAACCTCCAGTCATCATGGTTAAATTTCTTGTCAAACTTAGAACACCAATTTTTTTCCATATAATGCCTTGTAGCAAATTTGAGTATGAGGGTGTGATATATATCGTTACTTTTTAATGTCAAAAGAGGTACTGTAACATTTTTGTTCTTGTTATAAAACAGGATATCATTTGTTTTTTTAATGTTCACAAAATTTGCGAGGGACGTATTGAATAGTGCTAAATAAGGTTTTAATACCCTTTTTACAGTTGTATATTCTCTAATCCAATCTCTTTTGCTGGGTATCTTACTTAAAATAAAACCTTCGTTGTGGAAATTTCCCTGTATATCAAACAGGTCCTTGACATAAATGATTCCTCCTTTTATCCAGTTTTCAAAGTGGATACATTTATTTTGAAATTTAAAAATTGGATTTTCCCCAAACAACTTGCGATAAAAAATCATAGTCACTCATTAACCTTACCGGTTTTGCACTTTTATATGCATAAAAGGCTAACCACAGTTCTTGATAGAAACTTGGTAAGTTTGAGAGAATTGGAAAGTCTACTAAACTTTTAATATTCATGTGAAGAAGCATTTGTAGGCTACAGCCAATTTTTTTCAAGAAAGCTTCAGCGACAGGTTCCCATAAGGGGCTTTTTAACCATCTAATCAGCCATGGAATCTTTAAAGACTGTATCTTGGACTTTACATCAATGACATTCACACCACCATTTTCTACTGTGTTTATTGTACATTTTCTGTTTATGCGGTCTCTGTTGTTCCACATAAATTTATTTATTTGTTGTTCAATTTGGTGAATAATATGGTCTGGAACTGCTGTTGCTGTACACAGATAGATTAATTTAGGAAAACAAATAGAGTTAAGTACTGTAACTCTGCCAAATATATTCAGATTTTTCCTTTTCCAAACATTGAGTGTGTTTTCAAATTGAAACATTTTGGTATTCCAGTTTAAATTTTCACATGTTTGTTTGTCACTTCCTATATATATGCCTAGGCATTTAATTGGTGATTCACAAAAGCGAATGTTCTGAAAATTATTTATTTTTAACCTTTTCAGGCTACCAAGCAGAAACCCTTCTGTTTTGTCTAAATTCAATCGCGGCCCTGCAACTTTTGAAAACTTATTTACAGTGTTTATCGATTCACTTACCGAGTTTAGGTCATGAAGTATTAGTGTTGTATCATCAGCGTATTGACTGATTTTCAATTCATTTCCTTCAAAAACAATACCCTTTATATTATTATTTTCTTTAATATGCATTGCTAGTATTTCAACGCACATTATAAATAAAATGGCAGACACTGGGCACCCTTGCCGTAAACCTCTTTCAAGGAATACTTTTCAGGAAAGATAACCATTATTTTTTATAACGATGTTAGCGCCATTGTAAAGAGTACCAATCCACTGAATAAGGTTTGTACCAAAATTAAATTTTTCCAGGGTTTTAAACAGAAAGTTCCATTCAACTGTGTCAAAAGCTTTTTGGAAGTCTAAGTTTAGAATGACTCCATCTGTGTCATACTTTTCAGAGTATTCAATAATGTCATTAATTAGTCGTTAGTTATCACCAATGTATCTAGTTTTGATGTAGGCAGATTGATTTTTGCTCACTAAAGTTGTTATCACTTTTTGCAATAGATAGAGCAAATGCAATAATCTTATAATCATAATTTGTTAAGCTTATGGGTCTAAAATTTTGAAGTAAGTATCGTTCATTTTTTTTTGTGTAATAAGGAAACTACTGCGATTTTCATTGTTTCAGGAAGTGTTTTTTTTTCACAAATGACTCGTTCACCATATTACAGAAAGGGGTGCTGAGATGATGCCAAAAGTGCTTGTAAAATTCAGGTGTTAGGCCATCCAGGCCAGGCGATTTATTAATTTTTAACTTATTTACTACATCGGAAAACTCATTCTCACTGATAGGAGTCTCACACATAAGCTTTTCTGTGTCTTTTAATTTAACCTTTAGGTTTATATCTGAAAAGTATTGCTCAATCTTATCATTGCTGGCTTTGTTACTTTTAAATAAGTTTTCATAGTATTTAGCCAGCTCATTGATGATGTCACTGTCTGTATGAACAAAATTACCATTCGAAGTTTTAATCTGGTTAATGGTGTTATTACTTTGTCTCTTAGTCTCTAGGTTCATAAAAAATTTACTACATCTGTCACCTTTTTCACACCACTCTGCTTTAGATCTTATATATGACCCTTGTGTTGCTATTTCTAGTAACTCATTTAATCTTATTTGTGTATCACAGATCTCGTTCTGCACATTTTGGGAATCAGTTAAGTTTTTTAATTCATCTAGTTTGTTCTGTAGGATTAGAATTTCTGATTTTTGTTTCTGAGATCTTTTGCAACAATAGTTAACTGTACATTCTTTTACTGAAACTTTAATCATTTCCCATAATTGATGACTAATTAATGAACTATTGTATTTATCTATACATTCATTAATAGCTTTTATAATATACTGACAGTACTCTTTATCTTTGAGAAGACTGGAGTTAAATTTCCAGTAATTTGGTCCCCTTTTATAAAAATTAAAAGTTAATTCAGCAATAACCAGTTTGTGATCAATTTTGACTGAGTCAAAAGGCTCCACTACTTTACTATTAATCTTGGTATATTTATTTTGACTTACAAATATGTAATCTAACCTACTTTTGGTCCCATGCTGTTTATCAATGAATGTGAATCCATTGTTTAAATTATTAGATTGCTGTTTTGCATCTAGCAGACTATTATGTTCTATAAGCTCTGTTAACCGTTTTCGACTTTTGTCCTTTAGATGAGTTGGTGGTTGTCTGTCAGAATCTAGAAGACAGCAGTTAAAATCGCCAGCTATCACTACATTATTTACATTTAGTGAATAATCAGTTATCCACTTATCAACTTTACCATAAAAACTGGTTCTATCTGTCTCAGAAATAGGTGCATAAATATTTACTAAAGTAATGATTTCTTCATTCACTTTTATGTTTACAAGTAATAAACGTCCCATATCACATGATTTAGTATTTAATATTTCAACATTTAGATTATTTTTAAACATAATGCAAATACCACGACTGTGTACAGAGTCTGTAACAGAGTGTAAAATCTTCCCTTTCCATAAATTGTTAAAAGATTTCATAAAATTCAATTTACAATAGGTTTCCTGCAGGAAAATAATATCTAAGTTAATTTCTTGAAGGCAATTAAACATTTTTTGTCTAAAGTTGAAATTACACATACCTCTTACATTTAAACTGCCGATTCGGAAACAAGGCATCTTAAGACTTTATGGATTATTCTATAGTAGAGAACAATTTCTTTAAGTAAAATTAAATACTTGACACTCACTGTTATTGATACCATTGCTGTGTTATTGACACTCATTATCACAGTATTTATCAAAAGATTATTGTCAATCACTGTCAGTAGAGTCTGATATAGAACTTTGATTATTCTGAGTTTGTGTGTTTGTTCTACTCTTATGTTGTTGACGAGTACTCTTGTTTTGACCATCTTGGATTGAGTCTCTGATTTTAGTCAGCAGGTTTCCCATCTGATTTTTTCCATACCAGAACTTTGACTTTGTGTGGAGTGTGTCTTTTTTGTTGAGACCAGAACCCCAGAAGTAATCCCATGGTACAGCTTCCACAATTTTGTTTTTGTTGGAGTTTATCAGTGCTTTCTGGAATTCTGGTACTTGATCACATTTGGCTATCAAAATATCTTTCATACCCTGTACTTTCTCATCATTCCACTTTGGGTCAAACGGAAGCCTTTTTGCAGCTTGTTTGGCAAGAGCTGCAGTTGGGGCATCTTTCACTGCTTGTGCCACTTCAGGGGAGCCACGTCTGATTGCCTTGACATAATTGTAAGCATGTTCAGAAGACTTAGCTATAATTCCATGGCACCTAATTTGGCATGGGTAGAAATTGCTGAGTATGTCATCAGCTCCCTGGAATGCAATAACTTTCTTGTGTACATTCTTTTTCACAGCTTCGCAAGTACTGTCTCCTGGTTTATGTCCTGGGGATCTGCACAAATAACAGGCTGTGGGATTTGTACACTTAGAGCGAAAGTGTGAGGTTTCAAAACAATTGGTGCACAAGATGTCTCTCTGTGGCACTGGCTGTTTCTCATAAAATAATCTTGCCCTGCTACTCCCAATGTAAACAACACGAGGAATATCCTGATGAAATGGCTTTGCATACATTATCCGATCTCCTGAGTAGCAATCAGTAAGTTCTCTGGTGACAGGATTTCTGATCTTACCAAACTGAATGGGTTTAGCAAGTGTTACACCCCTAGATTGAAGGAATGCCTCAATGCTTCCATTCTCTTTTGAAAGTGGGATATCCTTAATTGTTATTTTTATTGTTTTTTCTTCAGGTGAACTTTGGCCAGATCTAAATGGGTTGTCATTATAAACACCCACTAATTGGCCTCTTATGGTTAACTTGGCTGAAATTAATTTAATTCTGTCTTCAGTGCTTTTCACATAAATCCTCCATAAGCCACCAATTCTTTGACATGCAGTCACTTTTTCAGGGCCTAGCACATTTCCAGCACATTCATAGATTTCATATTCACTTGGGGTACTGAAATCAATTATATCTCTTGCCTTGAAAAACACTGGCGGTATGAAAGGCATTGCCATTGTTCTAGTAATTTAGCTAAATACTGACACTAGTTTGTTTGTTTTAGAGTTTATTTCAAATTGTATCCCCCTTCTATTTTGAAAAGATATACACAAACTTTTGCTTATAATATCCACAGTATCATAAACATTTATCAAATCTCCACATCAGTTTGATCCTTGTAATTTATCCTTTAGTATGATTCTACATTTATTGTTTTTATCTTTGGATTTGTTGCTTAACATGTCAAAAATCTCCAGAGCTCCAAAAAGTGTGTGTGTTTACTCTGAGATCACGTGACATACTTGTAGGAAGTAAGTGTAGGAAGTTGATAGTTGGTAGGGGCATTGGTTAGGGGTTGTAGGTGTGCATCATAATTTTTAGTTTACTGATTAATGCTATCACCTTGCTATTGAATTGTCTTGTTTTAATACTTTATCTTTACACACATTTTCCTTCTCTTAGATGTTATTTTCTCTACTTAAACATCATTTTGACCTTAATATAACTGACACTGCTGTGAAAGTATCCTGATCTTTGTACTGTTTCACTATACTTCTATATCTCATGGTGTTGAAAACTATTTCCCCAGGCTATGGGGTACGGGCATCTCTGATGCTATTTTTATATCATTTAGTATTTCTTCCCTGGCTGTTTTATAATACATATTACCTTTGTACTCTAGAGCTCTCTGGTTTACCATTGAAGGCTTATTATTTAACATTTAATCCTTGTAATCATGTGAAGTTTTTTCACCAATAAATGAGATCAGTTTTAATTTTTAACTCAGTCACACATTTTTTGTCATATTTTATTTTTATGGTGTTGTTTGTTTGATTTAAAAGAACGTGAGCTACCTTCAGTCATGGAAGAAGTTCAGGTACTTGGTGATGGGAAAGTAGAGACAGATGGAAATGAAGTAGAGTAAGTGAACCACATGAGTATGTTACGTAACTTTTAATAATCCCAAATTTTATGATCTAAACACTGAAAAGTATGGATGGACTTCCACTCTCCCAAATATATACTCGTGGACAATGAACAGGGCAGGACAGTCCTGTCCGACACAAAAATAAATTGTATTCTAAAATGGTACGCTGTGCAGTGATCTTGGACACGTCTTTTGTGCAGTGCTGGAATCTCGAATATAGAACGGTAAATAAAACAATGCTGTTTAATTCTGCGTGCACCATCCCTTCGCATACAGATGTAAACAACTCATGGTAAAATAAAACGTAAATCATATGCAGCAAATACGAAGTCAAATAATTCAGTGGGGATTTTTATCAATATTTCATTTAAAGATCGACTACTCATTAATATTTATGAGATCATGGAATTCTGTGGGGGATTTTCTAACAATATTTTACCCAAAAGGCTGTTTGCACATCCATCACTCTGCATGTTTAGTTAATGGAACAGCCAACATGGCATTGAATTTGTTTTGATTTTTGTGTAAGATTTATCCCCTTATTTTGAACAAAATATCGGGCTTTGTGGCTTTAATATTCAGCCGATCGATAGTTTAAAACCATCATAAAGCACTTGAATATGTCTTTTATTCCTATAACATACATATTTTTATTGAACATTAATGTTGAAATCAAATAAAGAAAAACAACAAAAGTATAAAACACAAGAAGTATGTACGTGTTCACTAATGTTTTTATGCTTTTAAAGGGAACTCTATGACATGTTACATTTAATTTAGAGCCCAACACAACTGTCCTGTCCCATTAGCCGTCCATTGGTGTATTTATTCTTTATGCTTTCAACAAGACTACCTTAGAGTTTAACATGTGTATGATAGCAGTGACACAGTATAATTATGTGTTAAGTGTTTAGGATTAAGTGACAGGCAGTGGGATCATTTTCAAATATTGTATTGTGACAGGCTGTACCATTTTCACAAAGTTTGGGTTTTTAGTGACACACAATGTGATTGTGTTTAAAATGTTTTAATTTTGCTGATGGGCCATCTGAATGTGTTTAATATTTATAGGGTTGTTGCGACAGGCACTGACACTGTGCAAAGAGTTAAGAGGAAGCTAGCTGTAAAGATGTTCAAACCTGCAACTCATTTCCATATATACCAGTATGGAGAAGAGCTAGAGTAAGTTTATGTATTCATGGCCTATTCACATCCTTGCCAGTTTCGAAACAGCCATTGGCCATTTTGAAATCTCTCCTAGGTTTTGAAATGGCCATCAGATTTATTTGGCCATTTCAAAATAGCCAATGGTTTCAAAATGGCAAGTAACATATTAACTAAGTTTCCAGAGAATAGAGATAGCTTTTGATATAGAAAGGCCCCTTAAGGAGTTCTTCAAAGGGAATTCTGCTTCCCAGGGGCTGTATTCACAAAGCTGATTAACCTAAAAGTTAGCTTAACTTTTATAGAAAAGTTCCCCGTCTTAAAGATCAGGCTTATAGGTCTAGCTAATCTTTGGATTAAGTCGGTATTCATAAAGTTATAGCTAATTTGTTAATTGAGTACAGCAGCTTCAACTATATTTAATCCAAAATGTAATCCATTTTGAGGGGTGAATTGCAGTTAATCCTAAATTATAACAATTACACTTAAGTTTGAGTTTGACACTAAGTTTGAGATTTTTCATGAATACCAGTCCTGAAATTAGCTTAAGTTCTCAGTGAATACTAACCTTAATTCTAATCCAAGTTTTGGATTAGGGTAAGCTGATCTTTCACTTATATCTTTTGTGAATACAGCCTGTTACACATTACTGTATCAATAGCCAATAATGTATCAGCTAACCAATAATGTAGCAAAAATTTACCAATAATGTATCAAAATTAACCATTAATGTATCTGGCTTATTAAATAGTGTCCTATACTTATTGTTTTGATTATTGGATGAAAAAATGCATGTATTATTTCACTTTATATTTGAACAGTCGTGATGCAGCCATGTCAATATTCCAACCAGAATCTCAGAGTTGGGAGAGATTTAAGGTATTGTTAAAACCGAAGGGAATCACTGACCACAGGGACCTGAGGTGAAACTGAACTGTAGTGACAAGCAACCACTGTGATACTTTGATATTAATAACCGAGAATCCAAGTGAAACATACATTTAAGAGGAAAGAAACCAGCAATGTATTACTCCTTCCATGTTTATCTTAAAATTCCGAGAACATGCTTATTTTAGCTAATTAAATATTTTTGCTGACATCTAAAACAAAGTATGTTTTAACTGTTAATTATCAGAACTATATTATAAATTTATTCAAATATAGTTCCCAACGACCTCAGATAACCGTGAGTAAGTTTGAATGTGGATTATCCTGGTAAATTACCTACATTGTTAAAAACAGAGAAGTTTTTTGTTGTGTCACTTGGGAAAAAGATAAAAATACCTAGAACCTACTCCAGATTTACTGTGAATAACTATGTCAAATATGCATTTGTAGCTATTGTTTCCATGGTATTGTACTTAAGGTCCTGCTGTTTATGTTGCAAAATTCACCATAGAAGTCCAGTGAATGTGTAAGTGTCTTGGGATTATTGGCATAATGGAAAGCCACAAGCCATGCAGTAGAATCTCTATGAATCACTGTGATATTAACAAAACAATTGAAAAATTATACTCATAAATTATGACCATCATCACGCTCATTGCTGCTCGTTGTGGTTGCTTTAAAAGTTTTTGCATGTTTTTGTGTGATTTTATTTGTACACCAATTAACCACTACAATTTCGAATGATTTAGACTGTGATTAAGTGTAGTAATATATAGTTTGTCATTTATTTTTATCATTGATGTCACTTCATACATCAACAAGAATGTTCAATTATTTCCTGGTTAATACTCCATTGTATTGTTGTATAAAATGTGTGTACTTTTATTTTCATATTTGTCTGCAGCTTCAAGTCGTCAGTTCTTGTTCTGCAGGTTCTCCTGCAAGTTGACATTTGGAAAAGTTTTTTTTTTAAAAATCACTTCAATATATTTTAGATGTAAATTATCTAAAAAGAATAATCATACTGATAATAAGAGTCTTTTTACACAAATGTATCAATGATTTGGAACCATACAGTTTCTATCATCCAAAATTCTCTTATTTCTTATCTAATAAATGTTTTGTGACATTTGCGTTCCTTCATTCTAGCTCTCTTAAATTAGGTCATTTTATCTTATGAACCCATGATCCAAACAAAATCTAACTCTACCATACAGTAGAGGCTCAACTTCAATTTCAATAACAAAATGGTGCAGCCAATACATTATTGATGCTTATTACTTAATAGCGTGAGCAAGAGCATCATAAATCTTTCCATAGTGATACATGTACAGGTTTCACACTGTAACTTAGTCTATTGAATTATTGATTTGTATTTCATTTTTTGTACATTTTGCAGTTTACATATCAGAAGTATTCCAGGAAATTTGTCTTGTGTTGTGATTATTTGGAGCCAGTATATTTTCATAAATAACTGAATTTCTTTTGGCCAGAAAAACTTGAACATTTGATTTAATACACAGAAAACTGAAAACATATTCATACCTCAGTATCACTTTTCCCCCATCACAATTATTAGTCTGGCAAATCTATGTATTATTTGACATATAACTCACTAAATACACAAAAACATGAATACTTTCTACTGGCCTCTGTTGTAATGGAAGTTGAATATTAATCCTGTACATGCAATGTAGTTATGCATGTATAGTAAGGATTTTGTGATACATATTTCTATAAAAGGTATTTTTTTTCAGCTGAATGATATTTGTGAGCTGGTCTCATACAGAATAAATTGCTTTTATTAAAAATATTTGTTTGATTAATTTCTGCAATTGTTATGCCTCAATATTAACTAGACCTACGCATCGGAGACCGATGCAAATTTGTATCCACCGAAAAGACAACTCACCAAAGCCAGTGAACCCACTGTTTGACCTTGAAGGAGGGGCCCAAGGTCAAATCTAACATCAGAAAATTCCTAGCCCAAGATTTCGTATGAGTTGGTTTCATACTGTAAACTTCTAGGATCAATAATAAGCGAGTTATAAGCACTTTTAACTTTGGCTATCCTCGTTTGACCTTGAAGAAGGGGCCCAAGGTCAAATCCGACCACGCCAGAAGATTCCCAGCCCATGATTTTCTATAGGTTGGTTTACCATCCCAAACCTCTAGGACCAATAATAAGCGAGTTATAAGCACTTTTAACTTTGGCTGTCCTCATTTGACCTTGAAGAAGGGGCCCAAGGTCAATTCCGTCCACACCAGAAGATTCCCAGCCAATGATTTCCTATATGCTGGTTTACCATCCCAAACCTCTAGGACCAATAATAAGTGACTTATAAGCACTTTTAAGTTTGGCTATCTTTGTTTGACCTTGAACGAGGGGTCTAAGGTCAAATCTGACCACACAGAAAGATTCCCAGCCCATGATTTCCTATATGTTGGTTTACCATCCCAAACCTCTAACAGCAATAATAAGCGAGTTATAAGCAATCTTAACTTTGGCTATCCTCTTTTGACTTTGAACGAGGGGCCCAAAGTCAAATCTGACCACACAAAAAGATTCCCAGCCCATGAGTTTCTATAGGTTGGTTTACCATCCCAAACCTCTAGGAGCAATAATAAGCGAGTTATAAACACTTTTAACTTTGGCTATCCTTGTTTGACCTTGAAGGAGGGGCCCAAGGTCAAATCAGACCACACCACAAGATTCCCAGCCCATGAGTTTCTATAGGTTGGTTTACCATCCCAAACCTCTAGGAGCAATAATAAGCGAGTTATAAGCAGTTTTAACTTTGACTATCCTCGTTTGACCTTCAAGGAGGGACCCAAGGTCAAATCCAACCACACCACAAAATTCTCAGCCCATGATTTCCTATATGTTGGTTTACCATCCCACACCTCTAGGAACAATAATAAGTGAGTTATAAGTAGTTTTAAGTTTTGCTGTCCTCATTTGACCTTGAAGGAGGGGCCCAAGGTCAAATCTGACCACACCAGAAGATTCCCAGCCCATGATTTCCTATATGTTGGTTTATCATCCCAAACCTCTAGGAGCAATAATAAGCGAGTTATAAGCAGTTTTAACTTTGACTATCCTCGTTTGACCTTGAAGGAGGGGCCCCAGGTCAAATCCGACCACACCAGAAGATTCCAAGTCCATCATTTCCTATATGTTGGTTTACCATCCCAAACCTGTAGGACAAATAATAAGAGAGTTATAAGCAGTTTTCAGTTTGGCTGTCATCGTTTGACCTTGAAGGAGGGGCCCAAGGTCAAATCCGACCACACAGAAAGATTCCCAGCCCATGATTTCCTATATGTTGGTTTACCATCCCACACCTCTAGGATCAATAATAAGCGAGTTATAAGCAGTTTTAACTTTGGCTATAATAAGCGAGTTATAAGCAATCTTAACTTTGGCTATCCTCTTTTGACCTTGAACGAGGGGCCCAAAGTCAAATCTGACCACACAAAAAGATTCCCAGCCCATGAGTTTCTATAGGTTGGTTTACCATCCCAAACCTCTAGGAGCAATAATAAGCGAGTTATAAGCACTTTTAACTTTGGCTATCCTTGTGTGACCTTGAAGGAGGGGCCCATGGTCAAATCAGACCACACCAGAAGATTCCCAGCCCATGAGTTTCTGTAGGTTGGTTTACCATCCCAAACCTCTAGGAGCAATAATAAGCGAGTTATAAGCAGTTTTAACTTTGGCTATCCTCGTTTGACCTTGAAGGAGGGGCCCAAGGTCAAATCCAACCACACCACAAAATTCTCAGCCCATGATTTCCTATATGTTGGTTTACCATCCCACACCTCTAGGAACAATAATAAGTGAGTTATAAGCAGTTTTAACTTTGGCTATCCTCGTTTGACCTTCAAGGAGGGGCCCAAGGTCAAATCCGACCACACCAGAAGACTCCCAGCCCATGATTTCCTATATGTTGGTTTACCATCCCAAACCTCTAGGATCAATAATAAGTGAGTTATAAGCAGTTTTTAAGTTTTGCTGTCCTCATTTGACCTTGAAGGAGGGGCCCAAGGTCAAATCCGACCACACCAGAAGACTCCCAGCCCATGATTTCCTATATGTTGGTTTACCATCCCAAACCTCTAGGATCAATAATAAGCGAGTTATAAGCAGTTTTAACTTTGACTATCTTCGTTTGACCTTGAAGGAGGGGCCCCAGGTCAAATCCGACCACACCAGTAGATTCCCAGCCCATGATTTCCTATATGTTGGTTTACCATCCCAAACCTGTAGGACAAATAATAAGAGAGTTATAAGCAGTTTTCAGTTTGGCTGTCCTCGTTTGACCTTGAAGGAGTGGCCCAAGGTCAAATCCGACCACACAGAAAGATTCCCAGCCCATGATTTCCTATATGTTGGTTTACCATCCCAAACCTCTAGGATCAATAATAAGCGAGTTATAAGCACTCTTAACTTTGGCTATCCTCGTTTGACCTTGAAGGAGGGGCCCAAGGTCAAATCCGACCACACAGAAACATTCCCAGCCCATGATTTCCTATCTGTTGGTTTACCATCCCAAACCTCTAGGACCAATTATAAGCGAGTTATAATCACTTTTAACTTTGGCTATCCTCGTTTGACCTTGAAGGAGGGGCCCAAGGTCAAATCCGACCACACCAGAAGATTCCCAGCCCATCATTTCCCATATGTTGGTTTACCATCCCAAACCTGTAGGACCAATAATAAGCGAGTTATAAGCACTTTTAGCTTTGGCTATCCTCGTTTGACCTTGAAGGAGGGGCCCCAAGGTCAAATGCGACCACGCCAGAAGATTCCCAGCCCATGATTTCCTATATGTTGGTTTACCATCCCAAACCTCTAGGATCAATAATAAGCACCTTTAAGTTTGGCTATCCTCGTTTGACCTTGGAGGGGTCCAAGGTCAATTCTGACAACATCAGAAGATTCGCAGCGCATGATTTCCTATAGGTTGGTTTCACATTGCAAACCTCTAGGACCAATAATATGGGAGATATAGGCACTTTTAAAGTCCGCTATGTGGGTTACTTCGGCACTCCGTGGATAACCTTGAATTAAGAGCTTCAAGGTCAAATGTGTGCAAGGTTGTAGAGGCCATGTATATCTGTTATACATGCCACCTATGAAGAGATTCAACCTTCTACCTATGAGAAACAGCCAGTAGAAAAATGTCGATTATTTTCAAAGAAATGCCCGTGGTGGCCATCTTGTTTTTCAGAATGAGGCTATTTTCCTTCCCAGAGAAGCTTACCCCCCAATGAAGATATCCTGCAAATTTGGTGAACCTAGCTGCTGTCGTTTTCCTCTTAGAGCGTTAACGCCGAAAATATCTCTACACGCGGCGGCGGCGTAGCGAACGCTAAACCAAAGTATCCACTGGATGCTTCCGGTGGATACAATTAATTTTTATAATAGCAATACCTTTAATGCCTTAAAAGTATTTATGTCTAAATATGGTGAAGCCAACAAAATGCAGCTTTCCAAATGAGCAATGACCATAAATCTACTGCTTAAACCATTTCAATTAACATAAATGTTAACATAAACGCATTCCTCTGGTGGATACAATAACTTCTTCCATAGGTCAGGTCCTACCCATTTTAAAAAATTCATAAAGATGTATTTATTAGTTTTGTAATAATTGTGAAAACAGGAAAACCATCGAAAAACACAACCTCCTTGGCGAAGGAAATATATAATATCTCCAAACAGCATATCCTCCACGTGTACAAGGACTCTTACATATGTTGAAGTCATTTGACCATGAAGGAACATAAGGGGTCAAATCTTAATCACTAAAAGATTAGCAGCGGAAGATTTCCTGTAGGTTGTTTCACACTTCAAACTCTTGGGATCAATGATAAGGGGGATAAGAGCCATTTTGGTTTTGGATCCACTTCATTTGACCCTATCAGATCTGAAGGCATTTTTATTATTGTGTAAAGACCTTGTTTGACCTTAAAACAGGGGTCAAATCTGCCCCTCCAAAAAGATTTTCAAGTTGTTTTAACTAAACATCGATATAGTCCTGACTTTCTGCAAAATAACTTCAAAAGTCTGATATGGGAAAAAAGGTAAAAATTCAGAAACATTGTCTATTTCTAGTATTTGAAGATATCTGGTTATTTTATTAATGGACAATCATTGAGTGACTTGTGATTGCAACAATTCAGTATTTCTGGAAAATGGTCTAGATACTGAAGGGCTTAACACATCCTACTGTTTACATGTCTGTATCATTTAAGGTTACAGGGTGCAGTCTCTATTGTCTGAACATGCTGGGAAAGTAAGACTTACTTTGACACCACAAGCGCATCAGTAGAATAGGCATTTTGATATAAACAACACAGAAATGCAAATTTGGGACAGTACAAAACTGTTCATTGAATTGAATATACTCAAACAGCAGAAGCTTTGAAGATGTATTGCATTGCAGCATCTATTATTTCTGGGGAGACAATTTCTACATTTAAAGCCATGATCATCAAGGTGAACCCAGTCATGACATGCCAACATTTCATTGATAAATTTAAATAACAATACAATTTCCCCCAAATACATTTATTTTCTAAATACAATAACCTGGTAATCTTGCAGTAACAAAATGCTTGAAAACCACAACAACAAAATTTACCCATCCTTTGTGATATATTTAACAAAAGAAAGCAGAAAATGGATTCATAGTTATTTAACCCAAGGTTAACAACTTATCATTTTTGGATTTCTGTGAAAGTTTCAATCATACGGCTAGTATTGCAACAAGATAAAGAAGAACATTAACGCATGGTAAAAGAATCCTAATTTTGCACACCACACGTAATTTTTATGTAAATGGTTTACATGTATAAGAATGAAACTGTTACAGATAATGAGTATCAAAACTAAACCTGACCATCCTTCATAAGAATCACATTTTGAGCTTGTGACAAAAAATGTTTAATGGTCAAAATTTAAGATTTTTTCCCATTTCAACAAAAGATGGGCGACATAATATTTAAGAATTTCCTAGTTTTTGGAAAGAATCCTTTGTTTTTATTTAAATAAAAGTATATTGCTTCCCTCATATAGACATATTACAACTTAACAAAGGATACCAGTAAAGTGCTCACTGAAATAATACTTCAAATAGACCCATTCATATGAACATAAAATCAATAAATACACGAGTCACAAATTGACTGGCAAACTGGAATTCTCCGGAAAAAATTAAATTCAGCATACAGTGCAAGAAAAAAAATGATTCCATTTCTGTGTCTTATTACAGCATTTATTCCCTTTTGAAAAGGATATGATCCACTGATTTGAGTTTGTTTCAAAATCAAAACACAGTATAGGTATGGGTACCATTGGGGAGTAGTGCATCCCAGTCAAGACAACATTCTGCACAGCAATTCACCATGCATTGGTTAACAACTACCAAGTTTCACAGTCAAGGTTAGGGCAGGGCTGAAACCCACCACCATTGAGGTGGGAAGTGAGTAAGATACCCACCAGGTAGTGCTGGTATTGTTTATCGATATTGAAATATTTTTCGATCTATGCTAAATACGCTGATATCGATAATGTAGGGTCCATTATCAATATCGAAACTTACCACTTAACAGGTACAACTATGGTGTTTTTCATTCAAATAAAGGACAATATTTGAAAAATATAAAGCTTTTCATATTATTTTTGTTAACTTTCACTTACCGCTAAAGCGGAAACGCCATATTTGTTTACGTTTCGGGTAGTGCTGTAACGAGTTGACCGAAACTCGAGTCGTAACTCGGTGGTGGATATTTGGGACCACATCGATTTACATAATTTAAACTCGAGTTTTTAAGAAATAAATTATGATATACTAGTCTTGTTATAAAACCAGCACTTTTACAATTTATCTAACCATAAAGACAAAAAATACAATGAGAAATGGCCGTTTTTTTATTTCCTTATTTACGTGGATGTTCCATAATGTGCTCATACATACCTGTACAATTTAACCGGCAACAGAATATATTTCCTTGCAATAAAATGGTACTAAATACGTCAATGGCGGATCCCTTGATGACAATATTTGGACATTGTTATTTTATTTATATTGTGTCATTTACTCGAGTTCAACTCGCATCTAACAAGCGAGCGTCGATCTACAGAAATCACTGTTGATTACAGCTCTAGTTTCGGGAAACAACTAAAACCTGCGAAAGAGTTTGGAAGGTCTCTCCCGGAAAACATCTATGACCCGATATTTCAATATTGATCGATACGAAAGGGAAAAATATGGTTTGATATCGATATACATATTATTACTCGATACCAACACTACCACCAGGTCACTATTACACTCCATTGCAAAGACTTGACTATATTTACGGAATCTTGCAAGAGAAACTGTAACACATCTTAACTCGGGCAAAATATGGAGGCAGAAAACAAAATTCAACAAAATATAAATACAAGCTCTTGTTAAAAAGTTACTTTGTTACTTACATGTTATACCGAGGATTGCATATTTTATTGCATACATTATAGCTCATTATTTTCAATGAGAATTTGAGAAACTTTTTATGAAATAATGAAGCAATGAACTAAATCCAACAACCACTAACCATGTAAATAACATTCAGAAAATAACATTTAGAAATTAACATTAAGAAATTGACAAATTTGAAAAATTTTGTTGTAATTTTAATTTTTATTAGATAACTGACTGCCGACAGTTTCAGTGTTAAAAAATGAAGTAAATCTTCTCCCATATGATGTAATACGAGATTTATGAAGAAAAACATGCATTCTGAGCAGCAGAAGATCTTCATCCAACGACAAACATTCCTGTCGCCATTTTACAAAATGGTAATCAATCCGTGAAGAAATGTCCACAAAAACACTTTTCCTCTGTGCTTTTCCTCTTAATTTTGTCCTGAGAAGACATAGTCAACACAGATGTCTTATAACAGAACTCAAATCCACCAAAAGTCCAAAAAAAAAACTTAATAAAAATCCGAAAAGAAAATAAACATCCACACTCTAGGATGGCCAACAAAAATAATGAAGGTTGTTTACTAGCGTGGTCACATGACCACTAGGGGGACATGCTAGTTCACACTCACTCACTGGCCTCTTAAGGTTTCTTAAAACGTTTCTCAACGTTGGCCAGTGAGTTGGATGGCACCAACATATAGCAATGGTCAGGAAATGGTAAGTATATTTTTCGCAATAAAATAAGCTCCCAATGATTAAATTGGGTTTAACATCACTTTCAGCACATTCTATAGATCATACATATTGGAAAGTTGATGACATGGAGAAAACCAGTGCCTACCAGTTGGGTTATGATTCTTTACTGAAAATCAATGAACACTGCTAACTAAGCTCTAAGTGAATGTATGTGAAAGAAGAAAAAAAAAGACATATTCATACCACAGTCTCTAAGATTACAAAAATATCACTGTTACAACTGCTAATATAACTAGATTGGGCCAACTCGGCGCCAACATATCCCCAGACAGGTCATCACTCACGCCACAGGTTTTGATCGGGAATTTTTAAAAACATAATTACCCATTATTATATGAACTTTAGCACATCAATCTACTCTGTTTATATCTTCCAAGGAAGATGGTGTATCCCCAGACGCCGAATACATAACTCAAATTATATTTTCAATCTTCCTGCAATGATAACTCTAAACCTATTTTCAAAGTATTTAAATGATTGATGATTGAATGTCCATTCTAAAATAATAATCCCAAAAGAGCATATCTGTTTCTATATTTGTTGACAAATAAAATATTATTTTTAACTCAACTCATCATACTTTTCAATCTTCCTTCAAAGTATTTAAATGATTGATGATTCAATGTCCATTCTAAAATTCATAATCCCAAAAGCGCATATCTGTTTCTATATTTGTTCACAAATAAAATATTATTTAAAAAAAAATTATTTATATTATTATTTTATTATATTATTTTTAGAATTTGCAAATTGTTTTCAGTTATTCATTTCCTCTATACCTATATATGTGGTCCATATATATGCAACCTAAATATGTGACACAATCTCAGTTCTGACTCCCCTTTGTGTTATATGTAATGAAGCCCACCACCTCCCACCCCCACCCCTCTCCCCTTCTCCACACCTCTCTCACTATTACACAAGATCTGCAACCCCATTGAGTTCTTTGTTTCTCATCTGATATCATTAAATACCTTTGTTTATTTAGTGTCACTCAATATAGCTGGAGGTCCCAGAGGTGGGTGGGGGGAATCCGGGTGGGGGATGTGGGTTGAGCATAAATGGTAAACAAACAATCTATATAAAAGGGGTACTCAAATACAAAAAGAATTGAGAATTTTAAGTATGTGATTATCAACTGAAATGAGTTCATAACTGTAGGAGCTGTGCCAAAATTAACTGAGGCAAGTTGAATAAAACTGGGCTAGTTGAGGGTTAAAAATCCCCTAGTTTTACTACATAAGGATATAATTTCATTAATTTTGGGACTTAAAGCTCACTTAAAGTGTCCATTTTGTCTACTTCAATATGTTTCACCAGTTTCATTTTAAAAAGTGAAAAACTCAGCAAGCAGAGGTGGGTGGGGGGAATCCGGGTGGGGGATGTGGGTTGGGACTTAGTTTAGTTTATTAGTTTATTATAGTGACATGTATTATGTTGACAAGGATTATACAAAAACTATTGAAGTAATACCCAGCCCTATATGGGCTTATAAGTCACTTTAAATAGAGAGCTAATAACAAACAGAGCAAACATATTTTGAGGTAAGATACAGTAAATAAAGACAGCAATTCAATACATAAAAAGTAACAATATAATTTACTTTTTCTTTCTTGCCACAAATCAAAAATAAAATTAATAACCATATTGACATTCATATGAGTTAATACCCTTGATAATTGATCTATTAATAATTCAGATTTATCTATATTTAAAATTTTGAAATATTTCATACGAATCAGCTCTAAAGCTGGACAAACACAAACAAAATGTATCTCATCTTCTACATCTTTTTTACACAGTTTACATGTTCTCTCAAAGAGATGGCGTGCTACAGCAAAAATGGTAAACAAACAATCTATATAAAAGGGGTACTCAAATACAAAAAGAATTGAGAATTTTAAGTATGTGATTATCAACTGAAATGAGTTCATAACTGTAGGAGCTGTGTCAAAATTAACTGAGGCAAGTTGAATAAAACTGGGCTAGTTGAGGGTTAAAAATCCCCTAGTTTTACTACATACGGATATAATTTCATTAATATTGGGACTTAAAGCTCACTTAAAGTGTCCATTTTGTCTACTTGAATATGTTTAACCGGCGTTTAACCAGTTTCATTTTAAAAAGTTAAAAACTCAGCAAGCAGAGGTATAACACACAAAAATAAGTTCTTAAAAGACTAAGATAGCCATAACATTATTAATATTCAAAATTTAAATAGACAGGCATTTCCTTTTAAAAATTCAAAGATTTCAGCTCTATAACCCACATAGTTTGACAGTTACTGGGCTTTAAAGTGGCATAATGTCCATAAATTGGGTTTCTGTGGGCATTTTACAATTGTTAAAGAGACCTTAGCAATTAAACTACAGATGTGAAACTTTTTGGGGGACATACATAACAAACAAAAATTATATATAATACAGTTTAAGACTTGTCACACTAAGCATTTCCAAATAACAGGGCAAAATACGGAAAAAATGTCCAAAAAGGCACTTGGGCGAGTGTCTATGGCCCTCATACACAGGTTAAATGTCTACTAAAAACCTTGATTTTCGCCATATGTAAAAAGGACATAATAATGCATTCCCAGATGGGATTTCAGCTCCATCAATCACATAGTTTAACAGTCACAGGGCTTAAAGGTGGCAAAAAGTCCAAATATTGGGTCTCTGTGGGCCTTTTAGAGATCTCGATGTGGCTTTCAAATTAAAGCTTCAGACTTAAAATTTGTTACATACTAAGATTACACATAGAATATGTATCTAATAAAGTTTGAAACTTCTCAGACTTACCATTTCCAAGTTACAGAGCAAAATATGTGAAAAATGTCTTAAAAGGGTCACTCAGGTGGGTGTTTAAGGTCCTCATACACAGGTTAAATGTCTACTTGAAGCCTTGATTTTTGGCACATGTAAAAAGAACATAATAATGTATTCCCAGATGAGATTTCAGCTCTATCAGTCACATAGTTTAACAGTCAAAGGCCTTAAAATTGGCAAAAAGTCCAAATACTGGGTCTTTATGGGGCCTTCTAGAGACCTAAATGTGGCCTTCAAATTAAAGCTTCAGACTTAAAATTTGTCACATACTAAGATTACACATAGAATATGCATCTAATACAGTTTGAAACTTCTTAGACTTACCATTTCCAAGTTACAGGGCAAAATATGTGAAAAATGTCTAAAAATGGTCACTCGGGTGGGGATTTATGGTCCTCATACACAGGTTAAATGTCTTCTTAAAGCCTTAATTTTTGGCACATATATAAATAACATACTAATATCTTCCCAGATAGGATTTGAGCTCTATCAGTCACATAGTTTGACAGTCACAGGGCTTAAAAGTAGCAAAAAGTCCAAATATTGGGTCTTTGGGAGCCTTTTAGAGACCTCAATTTGACCTTCAAAATTAAAGCTTCAGACTTAAAATCTGTTACATACTAAGATTACACACAGAATATATATCTAATACAGTTTGAAACTTCTCACACTTACCATTTCCAAGTTACAGGGAAAAAGATGTGAAAAATGTCTTATAAGGGTCACTCGGGTGGGTGTTTATGGTCCTGATACACAGGTTAACTGTCTATTAAAGGCCTAAATGTTGGGGCACATATAAGAAAACACATAGATATATTCCCAGATGATATTTAACTTAGATGAGAGACATAGTTTTAAAGCTACAGTGCTTGAAAGTGGCAAAAAGTGCATAAATTGGGTCTCTGTGGGCACTTTTGAGACCTTAAGTCGACCCCTTTGGGTAAACCTACAGCCCTAAAATTTTCTACAGACAAGGATTACATATCAAAGTTATACCTAGCACAGTTTGAGACTCATCAGAATTACCACTTCCAAATTATAGGGCAAAATATGTGAAAAGTATAGCAAAAAATCCCTAAGTGGGGGTATTTATGGGCCTCAAGGACAATTTTCTCCTCAACTTAAAGTCGTGATTTTCGGCACATGTACTAAGAACATATTAATGTGTTGTCAGGTAAAATTTCAGCCAGCTGAGCATCATAGTTTGTGACCTACAGGGCTCTAAGTGGCCAAAAGTGCAATTTCTGACCTTAAGGTGGCCATAAGTTCTTTTTTACTGGGAGTTTAAGGTCACCTTAAAATAGGGATCTTCCTTTGGGCACCCTTAACATGTGTACCAAGTTTGAAAAAAAAATATTAATTTGTTTTTGAGTTATCGCGTCCACAAGGAAATTTCTACGGCGGCGGCGGCGGCGGCGGCGGCGGCGCGACGGACCTGAATCCAATATATCCCCGACTTTCGTCTGGGGATATAATTATTATGCTAGTATGTAGTTAATCACAACACAATATTTTCCCAGAAAGAAGAATAAAATGAAGTTTTTGTTAAATATAATTCATTCTCTTATTTTTTCTAAATCTAAATTCTCTTCCAATTACTGAAGAAATGACAAATTTTTATTCCCTCCTTAATTTGCAGACAGTTTATATATCACATGAGAATCTTGCTGTGACTGCTTTCTGTATAGGTTGTTGTATATGAATGGAACCTACTTTCATTTGGCATAAGGTTAAAATAACTGATGATTTTTGGTGACCACTGTACATCATTTTTAACACTTTAAATACTGTTTCGATGTTGCTCGAATGAAAATCTTGGTGCAGAACTAATGGGGATATTCCAGGAATTATAAACACCAACTTTTATTTTTTATGAGGATGGTTATAGAAGATAAGTTCCTGCAAATACAACTCCTTATACAGTAAATTAAGTGGAGCCTGCAGTCACATGCTGATGTATTCCCTCCAGTTGTTTAGAGGGTCTGAACCTTGATCTTGATGGGTAGGGGAGGGGCCTGTACACAGTCACCTTGAGGGGCACATTTCTTCAATAGTCCCTTCTCGTCCAAAGTCTTCAAGTACTCTAGATCTCCGAAAAAACTCAGCCTCTGTTAATTACACAGACAAACAGAATACACACATTTCTCAAAGGAAACACTCCAGATCACTGTAAAACCTGTCTCCTGACAAACATAATGATTTAATTTTGACATATAGATATTAAAAATAAGCACATTCGTGATCTTTAACAGAAGCTCATTTGTTCTCATAGTCAAATATAAATGCATTAAGATATCTGAAATGATCAAAAAAGTAAAAAAATGAATGACATGTCTCTATTACCAAAACACTTACACATTTCAATACAAAATGTAATGTGTGTAAATATGTAATGACTATGCATCAATCCTTAATCATTGACCCCTGATGAGCTGAATCACAAGGGACTAGTTAAGTGCTTCTATAAACAAGGAGTTCCAGATATCAAAGTGCATTGAACTGCATAGGTCTGAAGACCTGATATTTACTTTTATTTAAAAGAGAACCCTACTTAAACTGTGTCACTCTATATAAATATAGATCCATCAAACTAAAATATAAACATAACATTTGCAAGAAATTTCCAGATATTAACAACATCAACATTAAGGTTTCCAAACAATGACTTTCCACCTAGTAAACCAAAGAACACATGCTAAATAAGATGAATCCCTGACAAGTTCCCATCATCTAAGTTCCCATCAGGACAAGTTCCCATCAGCAAATTTGGGAGTAGGGGGGTATTCCACATATTTTTTTGATGTGAACTTGTCCTACCCCCAAATTTTGCTGATGGGAACTTGTCCTGATGAGAACCTAGGTGATGGAAACTTGTCCTGATGGGAACTTGTCCGTACACCAAATAAGATTGCCTATGATTTCCCCCCATGGAATTTCCCCCCACTGACTGTCCCCCATTTTTTTTAGTTAGGTATGGTTTTCCCCCTATGATACAGTGTGTTCCCCCCTTCATATTTTAGTTCTTTGGTGCTACAAATGTTATACATGCGTATTTTGAGTTTTCCCCTTTTATATTTTAGTTATTTAGTGCTATAAATATACATTGAATTTAGTTCCAAGACTACCATTTGATATGCTGTGGATCTTGGATCAAAAACTTCAATCTGATAGAAATGTACTCAGGTTATTAGCCATAACTAACTTATCAAAGAACAATCTATGTTTTACAAATGCTGTGGAACTTTGTTCAAAGACTTCCATCTGACAGAAAAGTACTCAGGACTATAGTACACCTTTGTCCATTGCTACTCTTGTTGTACAGTTATAGACTTAACAGTTAAACAGTGAAGACTATCACCACAAATTCTGTACATGATCAAAGGTTACAAGTTAATTGCACTTACATATCTGCATTGAGTATAAAAGCCCATTATTTGAAACATTAATAGATCATGGATTCTATTTCATTATGGACAGCATAAAAACCAAACAGAGGTAGAAAAAAGCTATGTTATCAACGGCATATGTATAGCAAGAAAAAAAACCCTAAAGTATTCTTTGAAGTGTAGTATAATGAATTTAAAGGATTTTATATTTTATATGTATTAAAGGTATTATAATGAATAGAAGACATCTTGAAAGTAACAGAGGTATTACACTAATTGGCGTAAACCGTATTTAAAAAAAAAAAAAACCCACTGTCAATATAATAAAGAAATTATCTATCTTTCTTATGTCTTCACCCTTCAGAAGTAAATTATGTAAAAAGCCTTTTAGTTTTTACTTTATTTACTACTCAACCATAATTCAGTTAAAATATGATGGGGGGGCGGGCGGGGGGGGAAATCACAGTATCATAGGGGGAAAACCATACATTAGTGGAAAAAAAGGCCGACAATCAGTGGGGGGAAATTCAGTTGAGGGAAAATCAACATACACCGCTAAATAAAAACTGAAAACATAATTGAAATCCCAGAGATTATTGATGAAAGTATTGATTTCATTTGTATGACTCAGTAGATTCAATAATAAACAACAATGCACACTTGTTTCAAACTGACATATTGATTTGTTTCAGTTGAGATGTTACATTCTAACAACACAAACATCTTTCAAACGTTATTTTTAAAGGCAAACACTTCCTAATCCCACTTTTGAAATTTGAAATACAGAACATTAAATATACCCAGAAATCTAACAAGTAGATTGTGACGGATCTCTATATTTTGTGTATTTGGCACTGATAACATAAGAGATATCAAAGTAGGTTCTTCTATTGAAATTTATTAATATCACATACCAAGGTCAAATTATATCAGAAACATAAGCAACTTCTTCATTAGCTGAATATTTACTTGAAAACAATTACCTGCCATGTAATGTTACAATCACCTTACTTTCAGTAACATTAAAAAGGGCAAACTTTGTGAAATTTAAATTTGTCTGAATTAGTATGATCAGACCCCAGCTAAAAAGGGATGTGTTCACACACTGGAACATAACTATTACAATATTATGTGATTAATATAATTTTAAGTTTTGTTTTTCAGGGAAATTTTAAATTTATTTGTGCATAAAAAATTAACCATATTGAAAATAATATTCGGAAATTTATTGCAAATGCTTTTCCCCCCAGAATTTTCACATATTTTAGTGTGGGAAAGATGCATTATTCAGTCTATCTTTATACTAATAACAAACAAAAAAATGCTCATCTAATGTTATGTTCAACACTCCATTACACAGCTTACCGTTAGATCCTGTTATCAAATCTTAATAAGCCAGAAAGGTATTTATACATAATCACCATTTCCAAACAGTGGTAAATTTCAATTGAAAATATCCCCCGAGGACCTGATGTTATCTAATCTAATAAGACTGTCATAACACTTAATCTGTATACTAATAGATAACAAGGCATATAAAATGTCATCGCTTTTCCAAAATCATTTACCGTGTGGACAAGCATAGGACAATTACTGTAGTATTCTGTATCAGAACTGAAAGGAGCTTTTCTGTCCATACCTGAGGCTCAACAGTGATCCTGCTTTCCTGCGGGTTGGCAGTGGTAGAGAGGCAGAGCCAGATCATTCCCAGAATGGACAAGAAGATGGTCAGACAGAGCAACAGTTTGGAGATGCCCGTCTTTCTTGATATACAGCTTAGCCAGTCCTGCGGTACATCCTCATAATAGTCCTACAAACAATGAACAGAAAACAGTGAACTAAATTTTCAGAGAAGGAAAAAAAATTGAAATTTTACAAGAAATTCTGATCAGCGATGGTAATTAATTCCAATATATGAAGTCTCCTTAACTCAGTTTAAAATAATTTACTATCATATGTGTGATAAACACACTTGTGTCCCACCCTTGATATTAGGGAATCAAGTCTTGGTATGAAACTTTTGTGAGAGAGTTACAGGATGTCTGATGATTTAAATTAGAGTCTTGACCACCTTTCTAAACTTTATTACAGTACTGTCCTCCTCCATAAAAATATGACCTTTAATCCCATACAAGTGAAACTGAAATAACCTTTCTGTCACTGCTACTTAATTCATAAATGATTTACCTTTGCATCTAATTCTAAGTCCCTTGCATTCAATCTTGAAGAATCAAACACTTGTGAAGCTTTTACATTGGGAGTAGCAGAGTTGTCCACAGCTGCAATGTTTGTTTCAACATAGTTTTGTGTCTTGTAATCTGACAATTCACAAAAAAATTTTTTTTTAAATTAATCAATAACAAAAGTAATACAGATCAGGTATTTGTTTCTTTTGTTTAATATCAGTACTATTGAAATACCATTTGACAAAAGAATATTTACTTAATTTTAATTTCCTATGAAAAATAAATTTATCTTAACAAAATAATCAATCAATAAACAAATTACTACAATAACTATTTATTCAGATTTAAACAATACTGATGCTAGTTCATTAAAAAATTTGAAACAAAAAGTTCCCTTCTTCTGTTTTAGGCAAATATAAAGCTTAACTTTATATTCTAAGAGTATGGCATGCTCTTCTATGAAAGTGTAAATACAAACCACATACAAAGCAGTGTGCTCCTAAGAATGCATGAATTAAAGTAATTACAGTAATGATGAAGTACCTGGGCTGCCAGAAAACATGATGAGTTTGGGTTCTGACTTCATCACAAACATTTGACCATCGTCTCCCTGACTATAGTAAGACCAACTTACAACCACAGACTGACTGATTTTGTCAATCATATTGCTGTACATGTTGTGCATGTATAAAAATGGATACATAAAATTCATGTCAAATGGGTCTGGTCTGAAGAAATTCACCTGCAGTACAAAATAATAAATATTACATGAAAAGAAAATTATAGATTACAGATGGACAGGCTGAATTGATTATTCAAATGTTCATTATATCTCAGTAAAGTACTACTTAAACAGAAAAGTACTTATCAGAAAAATACAGGCATAAAAATATCTATGTCATAACAGAACTTCAACTCCAATGGAAGTTTTGTCACCCTTTTACCTTAGCAATCTTTTATACATGTACAAACATCACAATTCTGAACCAACTTCATTTCACAACAGCACTTATTTGTCATGCAACTGCCCTCACACACAAAAAAAAAACTTTTAACACAATTACTCCAAAGATAACACAAACTACATATTTCTATGCCTATAAGTTATAACTTATGTTTCAAATTTAATGAGCCACATTTTATTGTGGATTGACTGGGTGGAATCCAAATTTCTTAAATAATTAACAATTTCAATAGCTGAATGTTCAAAAAAATTTAATAACAATAACACAGGCTCAGCTGAACTGCATTGCATAATAATATCAAACAAAATGTAAAGGTCCCACAGTAAACATAATACTTTAATCAGAAAAGACAAACAGTAGACTCTGTGTAGCTTGATTTAGTATTTTTATAATTTAACTCATCTTTCAAACCAAGTATAAAGTCCCATATTTGAACTTATTATTAACAAGGACAAGGGTATGTAACAAAATACTAATACGTAATTTTTTAACAATCTGATTTCACATTATTCGACTAACATGACATTTTTCCCACAAGAAATTGAGAAAGTAAGGTCTCAATTATTTTAATTAACTGGTACCTCTTCAAATTTCTGCAGTGGCAATGTGAAAGATTCTCCATTTTTACATCCTAATTCACAGGATTCCTTATTTTCTGTGATATCATAGGCATCAGAGCAAGCTGCAAGAATTCCACATTTAACAAAGTAAGAAATGTACAATATGAGTATTACTAGATCCCAGTATTTTATAAACAATGGTCCAATACAAGAGTGAAATTATTTTAAGTAATCAGTGTTGATAAAGTAAGAAAACTTAGCACATATGATCCTTTATTAATGCATTAATAATGTTTCAAAAATAGCATCAGAGATGCCCATACCCCACAGCCTTGGGAAATATTTTCAACATCATGAGATACAGAAGTACTGTATCAGTACAAACTTCAGGATACTTTCAGAGCACTGTCAGTTATATAAAGGTCCAAACAATGTTTAAATGGAGAAATAATGTTTAAAAGAAAGATCATGCATATAAAGATGAAGTATTAAAACAAGATAATTCAATAACAAGATGACAGCATTAATCAGCAAACTAAAATTCAACCCTCTTTATCTACATCTGCAAGGCCCGAATTATGGTTTACATGGTTTGAATATTACCATGCATACAGAAGTGGTAATACATTTAATGAATGCTTATGTGTGGTGTTTGAGCAAAATCTGTGGCTCACTTGATGAAATTCTATCTCTTACAATGGGAAGTTATGAAAGTAAAATTCTTAATAAATTCTAATATGACTTTAATAGTGCTTAATCTGCATCAAAAGAGAGACCCAAAGGTGCAACAAGATTTTATAGGTCAAGGTCACTACGACAAGGTCAAAGGTCAAATTAAGGTGACACCATGATAATACACACCTATAGCCCCTAACCAATGTCCCTACCGGACAAGATTTTATAGGTTAAGGCCACTACAAGGTCAAAAGTCAAATCAAGGTCAGACCATGACACTGCACACCTACACCCCCTAGCAAATGTCCCTATCAAATATCAACTTCCTACACCTTACGGTTTCCGAGATATAGCCCGGACAAGATTTTATAGGTCAAGGTCACTACGGCAAGGTCAAAGGTCAAATCAAGGTCAGACCATGACGTTGCACAACTACACCCCCTAACCAATGTCCCTACCAAGTATCAACTTCCTACACCTTACGGTTTCCGAGATATAGCCCGGACAAGATTTTCAAACTCAAGGTCACTACGGCAAGGTCAAAGGTCAAATCAAGGTCAGACCATGACGTTGCACACCTACACCCCCTAACCAATGTCCCTACCAAGTATCAACTTCCTACACCTTATGGTTTCTGAGATACAGCCCGGACAAACTATTTACCGCCGCCCGCCCGGACGCCCGCCCGCCCATCCGGACACCATGGGTGAAAACAATACCCCGACAGCCCTTAAGGGCTGTGGGGTAAAAACCTTATTTTAAGTTTATTGATCTGTCTTGAAACTGCAATCACACCTACCGTCTGCACATGAATTTATAGTGGCATTGACATCACTGTACTCCTCAATCATGTCTATTATTGTGAACAACCTGCATCCTCTGTAGCAACTGCACAAATTATCTGGCTATAACACAATAACCCAACATAGTGACAATGATAATCATCACATTAATATTAAAAATACCTTGTGAATGTGGTATTATATTATATTTAAAATGATTTAACATAAATTTCATCAATTCAGCAAGACATATTTTCTTGAGCTATTGAGTTAACTTTGGCATATTTGACTAGTTTGCATAAATCACTGAGTTTACGGGCAATGAGTCTGGTTACCACTGGGCATTCACTTTTTATACTGTTTTGTAATAAACATAAAAAATAACTGTTTTATTGACCTTTCTAACATTTACTATAGTTTTGAACAAAGTGTTTCTTCTTATATTTATTAATCCGATAGAAAACAATCATGTTGAATTGTAGCTATCGTATTACATCGAACTAGACATTGTGCCTCGATGCAGTGTATCCCCAGACGGGACATGGTTGAAGCGTGAATGTGTTGGGCTTGAGCCTTTTTCCTGGAGCACCAGGTCAGGATTCTCCAAAGTGGGGCACAAAGTCTGGTTACCACTGGGCATTCACTTTTTATACTGTTTTGTAATAAACATAAAAAATAACTGTTTTATTGACCTTTCTAACATTTACTATAGTTTTGAACAAAAGTGTTTCTTCTTGTATTTATTAATCCGATAGAAAACAATCATGTTGAATTGTAGCTATCATATTACATCGAACTAGACACTGCGCCTCGATGCAGTGTATCCCCAGACGGGACATGGTTGAAGCGTGAATGTGTTGGGCTTGAGCCTTTTGCCTGGAGCACCAGGTCAGGATTCTCCAAAGTAGGGCACAAAGAGGGCCCAACTTACTCCCCCCCCCCCCCCCCCCCCCCCCTCCTTAAATAAGCAACCACCATGGTGTTGTCCGTAGCTATGGTCGCAATAAGGTTCAAGCATAGGTTTTGGAACTCCTTTAGGGCCAAAAGACCACCTTGGTTCCAGATACTTTATCTGTAACTTGCTTCTGGAAGGACCAGGTTCCCCTTGCAGTGTGTTCCCCTAAGTGAGCACTCGCCCTTCTTGATGCATCTGTAAGGGTTTGCAGAGCATATTTAAGTAGGTGTAATGGTTGACCTTCAAGCACATTGTCATCCTACAACCACCATTTTAGATGGGGTGGTGTGAACTGGGATCACCTTTTCTAGTGAGTCTGGTACCCTTCAGCTGTTCTTCAAGTGCCGCTGTATCGGCCTCATGTGGAGGCGACCTAGGTGGACTTGCTTCTGTATGGGTGTCGGTAACCCACACAACCCCACTGTGGAAAACAATAATAGCCATTTATGAGAACTGTGACCCCTGGCCTGATTAACAGATAAATTTACCATTGCTTGAGTTGTGAAAACCGGCAAATGGGTTATAATCTTGAGGGGAAGGCTGAGTTTGCAAACTCAGGTGCCTGGTGTCAGCTGACACTGCTCACAGGCTGGGTAAAAGGCAAGCTGGGTGGCCAGTCTAAGAGGGTGGATCACTGTATCTCACTGGAACCCGTAAGAAAAACTTGATGAACCTCCACAGTAACTGATACAGCAGACTTCTTGCTGGCGGTAGGCTGACCAGTCCGGTTGAGTTCGACATCTCACCGGGACCAGTAACTGGCTGGTGTGGGGTCTGATAAGATAAGGCTGACAGGTAGTTGGACAAATCTCGTTGGGAAAGTCTTCTTATCTATAGTCACTTTCGACTAGCTAGGAGGTCCTGACAGTTGGCTGGCTGACTGGTCTGGTAGGTTGAGACAGTCAGGTCACCGAGACCAATGACTGGTATAGAATTTCTCTGTAACCAATTTCGGGCAGTAACTGGTTGATTTTAGACGGCCACTTGGACCCTTAAAAGGCTACTGCCGGTCTGTTAGCCAGTCTTGTGGACCTGCCCAGTACCAGGGCCTAACCGGCTATAGGTGAAGCAATGCTCTGTAACCAGTTCCTGTTGGCTCCACAGTTCTATGAAAACTCATGAGCTGGCAGAACTGGGCGAATTAGACTACATCTCAGCAGGGGTAGGCTTATATGAAACAACTGCCTTCTTCCTGTCCATAACTGTGGAATCAGCAGATTTTCTCTGCAACAAACAATCCTCTGTAACCAGTAAGTCTGGATACCGGTACTCCATCATATACTCAACCTCCAAAGCCATTTTCAATAGTTTCCATGAAATATAGTCGACAATAAGTGTGAAAATATCTCCAAAAAGGGCCTCGGTCAGGTACTTTGGATGACCTGTGGATGACCTTCAATGAAGAGCTTCAAGGTCAAATTTCTGCATGCTTATAGAGGACATATATATGTATTATATATACCAGCCATAGGATGATCTAACTTTCTATATATGAGACCTGGGCCAAAATGTGAAAAAATGGCCAAAATCTGACCTTTAAGAGGCCACCAGTGACCTTGAAATTGAAGGTCAAGGTCACAAAACAATAGTGTTTGTGGCATTGCCCATATATACCCACATACCAAATTTGCAAGGTCTAACTAAAATATTTTTTAAGTTATTGCGTCCAAAAGGAAATCTCTGCGGCGGCGGCATGACCGTACTGAATCATAAGTATCCCGGACTTTCGTATGGGGATACAACTATGAACCACAATAAAATGTTCGAAATTTCCAATTATGTAAAATATAAAGTTCAATTAACCAAACAAGTAAAACTATCGTAATCTAATGACAATATTCTTATCTTACATTATCTTTAATTCTTACGAAGTGGATGGAGTACAGTAAATCACCACACTTGACAGGAAATTCTACAGTACGGTAGCATTTGCCGTATTCCAGTAAATTAACTAGAGTGTGATTCAAGCTGGTATCCTAAACATCTCGTGGAGTGAAGGAAATATGAGGCTACGATGGAGGTTTCTAGCAATATTTTACAAACATCAATTTTGCGCTATATAAATGTTTCTATTCTATTCTATTCTAAACAGAAGATCTAGCCAACCAGACTATTTTTATTCTGCAAACATGATTAATTTAATTAACCAATGAAATCAATTGTCACTGAGCTCACTCGAGACAAATGGTTTTACTGTACCACAGCCAAGCTGTAATTCTTAATATAGATATTCAATTGTCCATCAATATTATATTGATACAAATTCAGTTTTATCATTTATTGCAAGTGCCTATTGATCAGGTCCCTGAATGGCTGGATATTGATAAGGGCCCCCAAACATCTCAACAAGCCACGGAGTATTAATTCAGGGTTGGGTTTTTGACGTCAAAAGTGACAGTGAAACTGTCAAAAACCTCAGCAAGGGTATAAAACAGTCCAAACCTCAGGGTAAAGATGAGTAAAACAACTAATTCACTATATTAATATAACGTTTTATTACATTTGTTTCACATTATGACACTTTTTACATAACTTTATTAAAACTAACAAATAAGCATATTTACTTAAATTTTAAACATAGTAAACAACCTATTATTTGTTAATAGATGTCACAATTATCCTTTTTAATGGCCCGAGTTATACTGCCAGTGATTGGAGTAAGATTAGCCCTGCCTCAGCGGTAAACGGACAAAACCCCGGAGGACAAAACCCCAGAAAAATATGACTACTAGGACACAACCCCGGAGTGGACATAAGGGGGGTGGACATAACCCCAGAGTTGGAACTCCAGAGAAATAATCATATTAAAAAGCATAAAAGAAATTTAAACATGATCTCAATCTTTTTCACAATTGAAATCTACTATTTAAGTCTGTTCAAGTCTATTTAGGTCTGTTCAAGCAGTTGCCTTTTAACTGTAGATGAAAAGAAAAAAAAAAGGGTAGTTACAGACCATGTATTTTTAGAGTATATATACAAATTGGTCACACTGGAAAACAAACAAAAAGAGAAAAGTTAGTAAAATTAATAACTTAATAATTATATACAATGCTTACTGAAAAGAAAACTGAATATTAGCAATTAAAATCGACTTTCACTGACAACAAAAGGATAGGGGAAAGCTGCAACTCTGCTTTGAAGATGACAGTAATTGGAAGCCACATCACATCACAATCACACACAAGTCTTTTTTGAAGATTGGAATTGGAAGTCATATCATTATTGCATTTTCATTATTAGATTTTAGTGTTGGGTATTTTCAATTCCCCCCCTTGGGATTTTCAATGGGATTGCAAATATTGGGGGACTTTCAATCTGTTGACTGAAAATACATGTACATTCACACTGAGAAGCTTAACATACTAACTACCAACATGGGCACGACTGTCCTGTAAAGAGAACTATACAAATATACACAATGTATATCAATTTAAAATAACATGGCAATTTAAAAGAGCCTGGGGTTTTGTCCACCCCCCTAAAAATTAACTCTGGGGTTTTGTCCTAGTAGCTATATTATTCCGGGGTTTTGTCCTCCGGTGTTTTGCCCTCCGGGTTTTGTCCGCCATTCGCCTTAGCACTGGTTTGAGAAACTACCTCAACAAATGTCACAATAATCCCTTTAAATGGCCTGAGTAAAACTGTCAAGTGATCAGAGTAAGACTATCCCATTGTCTTTCAATAGAAGCTTACTCTCACCAATCCAAAAGTGTAGAAACCCAAATCATGCCTGAGTAATGCTTGTCAGTGAAAGATGATTCCATACAAACATTGTTATAAACTTCTGTGTTTAATTTTTTCTTAAATCTTATGTTTAATTGTGTTAATATACTCAAAAAACAAAGTTTGTGACAATTTTTTTCACTGGTAGTATATGTCAATGCATATATGAAGCCTTTTTCTCTCAATGAAATTGGATAAAAAATTACTTAAGAGAAAGCATTTAATGACAGCTTTAAGATTGTTTATAACATCTGAAGATGCAGAATTGTCATGGAAACTGAATATAATGTTTCAATATATAAAAATATTCAGAGAACTAAGTTTAGGACCTATTATCCAGCTTTTGACAATATTCCTTGGTTTTTTTTTGACGTTTATGACATTTGGGAGTCAAAAACCAGTTTATGACATGACGGTTTAAACCATAGGTTTTAACCATGTCCGTCAAAAACCTGCCAACCCTGATATTAATGATTGGTTAATTATTAATCTATAACTATTAGATAAATCTATAATTATTTATACTTAAAGTCCTATTGTTTGTAATATCTGTACTATTCTGTTATGTGATGTTATGCATATGGCTGAAATAAACATTTATTTATCTATCATATACACGGGTGGTCATTAAGGTATCCAGATCGTTCGCACCAAAACGGGTTCGCCCCAGTGTAAGATGAGATCATTCGCCCCACAGAAATTTGTGACTTGATATCTACTCATGAATATTAATGAATTTGGTGTTACAGCCGTGAGTTCTAGAGTTTAAAGTATGGAGTGGAGGAAATATGAGGCCATGATGGGGTTTCTATATTTTAGAAATTGAAAATGTAGCAATATTTTACAAATAAAACATCAAATTGTTGTACTTGTACACATGAAGAAATAAGAAAATAGGATGGGTTTCTAGTCATATTTTACATACAGAAGATCCAGGCAACCAGTCTACTTTTCGTCTGCAAATGTGATTAATTTAATTAACCAATGGAATCATTTGTTACTGAAACCTCACTCGAGACAAAGTTCTAGAGGCTTCTACAGTAGAGATCTTCTTTGAGGCTTCAATTTTGTAAAATATTGCTGCTCATGAATATTAATGAATTTTATGTTACCGCCGTGAATTCTCGAGTTTAAAATATTGATATTCAACTTCCAAGGGAAATCCGTGACCTCATATTTGATAATACGAAGTGGCTGGAGTACGGTAAAACACCGCACTCGAGAAGAAATTCTACAGTATGGTAGCATTCATTTGCCGTATTCCAGCAAACTGACTCGAGTGCGGTTAAATGTCTAGCAATATTTTACCGCACCTTCTAATGATAGTTTTCTAACAATATTTGACAAATAGAATATCAAATGCTAGTTCTTGCACACAGAGACTTAAGGAAATATGAGGTCACGATGGGGTTTCTAGCCATATTTTACAGAGGATTTAGGCAACCAGTCTACTACTTTTCGTCTGCAAACGTGATTAATTTAATTAACCAATGAAATAATTTGTTACTGAAACCTCACTCGAGACACTCTTCCCTCACTTAGTTGATGTTTTCTAGCAAGATAAATGGTCACAGAGATAAACAGTCTTTCAAATTGAAATAGTTTAAATAGCAAAATCGCACAAAGTAAATAACAAATTAGACTTAAACAATGCTCTCCATGACTCCATACTGTACTGTACATGGGTGGACACAAAGATAAACGGACACGAAATTTTTCAAATAAAGGTACAGTAGTCTGAGCAACAAAATTGCATGAACTAAGTAACAGAATATGTTTAAATTAAGCTTATCAAGACATTTGTTATTTATCTTGTGAAATTTAATTATTTAATCCACTGAGATAAGCCAAACTCTTAAGACCGTTTATCTTCGTGTCCGTTTATCTTTGTGTCCACCCGTGTACAGTACAGTACGTAGGGCCATAGTTGATTACGCAGCCACAGAAATGTTAAGTAAAAAAATACCTCTGGGTATGTGTGCACTGGATAGGTACTTTTGCAAAACTTTTCACAGGAATCGAGATCATCCTCCTCTGAATTTTGAGCATCATCACACACTACAACAGACACCAAAACACATAAAACAAATATTTCTCTTATCCTCGCCATCTTACTTTTTTGTTTTGATGAAAATATCACGTGATCATACTTGGCAGAATAAGGATGGTTTCTAAAGCTCGAAATCTGTCTAAAAACCCTTCTTATGGTTTATAACCTGTACCATACTTTGGGGATGTTATAAACCATAAAAGTGAAGTGACAAATCATGCCAAAAATGTAAAATGTTAACAACAATAAGGAAAAAACCAAGGCATTATAAACAAATCCATCAAAATTTCTGTGTCGGGTAACACAATGTTAAATGGTGTCAGTATTAATTAACTGATATTCCTTAATTTAACATGATAAATTGAACACTAAAAAGATACTTACTTCAGAAATATCTGTATAATATAGCACTTTTGATAATTACTGATTGATTAAATAAATTAACCTTGGAAAATAAGACAGAGTTAAATTTTAATTTACTTAACCCTATGTGGCTTATGCTGTCAATCAGCTGCCAGCGCTACATTTTAACCCAGGAACTATGTCTGTTCAGCATGTGCTGACAGTAATACATATATGTCATGGTAGAAACTCCAATCTGATAGAATTTGAAACTCTACCAGTAGAAACTCCAATTGGACTTTCTGCTAAGTTTAGCTTGGTAGCTAAAATTGGTTGAAAGCCCAATTGAAGTTTCTACCAAGCAAACTTGTTAGAAACATTGATTTGAATTTTGTTGTGCTCTTGTTATATGACCTGGGCTTTTTTTTCAATTTAATTAGCAGGAAATAGGAATAACACAGTGATCAGGTGATAAAAATTAAGTGGTGAATAACAGTTTTATTGGGAGGAATATGGTAACACTTGTTAAAATCATAACATAGTTAGTTTTTAAAATACATTTACGGTTTGTCCATCTATCCTACCCAGGACTAATTTACAAAGAAGTGGACACATATAATTTCCCCACAATGATAAATTATTGAACCTAGACTCTCATACTATTTACTGAATTAATATTTCAAATTTAATCATTAAATATAAAGTAATTTAATTTAATCATTACAATAGAATTATACACTCAATAACATTCATGGTTGCTAAAATTGTAAATTCAAACAAATTAAAATTTAGGTCAGACTCGCAGAGAGTCCTCTCTGCAGAATTACAAATTTATTCAATTTAGAATTTCTACTAGGGCGGTAGAAAATCAAATCTGGTTGAATTTGAATTCTACTGGTAGAAAGTCCAATGTGAATTTAAAATTCTACCAGATTGGAGTTTCTATCATTACATATATAGTTGATAGAGTTCTTCAGTGTGTGGATATTGATTTTCTTCAGTGCCAGTGTACTGTAGACACACACTGTCACACATAAACTATTTTGGTGTTGAATGGGGTCAATTGAAGAGGTTTGTGATGTCACAGTTGATGTATTTGAAGAAAGGTGTGGTTTGTGATGTTACAATTGATATATCTGAAGTAATTTTTATATAGATTTATATTACTATTATCAATTGTATCGATGACTTACATGATAAAAAGATTTAATATAATAATAATAATAATAGTAGGATTTATATAGCGCAAAATTGATACAAATCCTCTAATGCGCTTGAGTCCAAGAAGGGAGAGTCCTGGGACAGGCATGGGTCGACATTTAAAAAGCGCCCGCCAGGGTATAACTAAGGTGGGGGGTATGCCAGCCTAAACAATTAGGTCTATAGCTGGCTTCTGAAACCATCTATTGTTTGCTGAGATCTGACAGTCTGTGGCAGCTTGTTCCATTCGGCTGGTGCAGCTACTGCAAAGCCACGCTGTGGTATATTATGTGCATATTATGTGCATAGTCAGGTTTTCTACTGCTTATATTTTATATGTGACAATAATTATAGTGAAATGATGTAGAATACATAATTACATGAAATGATGTAGAAGCTATACCTACATTTACTTTTAGGTAGTAAAGCATGCATCATTGGTTATGAGTTTAAGGAGTTTCAGTAAAGTTACCTTTAAATGGCTTGAGTAACTCAGTAGATAAATTTTCACATACATTATAATATTCATAGACCACCTGAGTCTTTTGCCAACTGCAGACCACAAACTCATGATCAGTCCTTTTTTCACAGACTCTCTCCCACATTTCACGAACATGGGCCCTACATCTTAATAGCTGAGCTTCTAGACATGTACAAAGACTTAGAGAATAAAGTAAAGAAAAAGTCTATATATGTAATCACAGTATATATGCAGTATCAGAAAGTCCAATCCATCAGAATTTCAAATCCTGAGATCACAAGCCCCAATTGGAGTTCTGACATCAGAATTTCAAATTCTAGTGCATTGGACTTTCTGATTCTCCAATTGGAGTTTCAGAATTTCAAATTAAGACAAAACAATCCATCAGAAACTCCAGTTCGGCTTTCTGACATTACAACTTCGAATTGGGGTTTGTTATTTCAGGATTTGAAATTCTGATTGATTTGACTTTCTGATATGACATATATATAATATTGAATTGCCTGTAACGTTTATGTAAATGTAATGGTTTATAGTCTAGCATCAGTATATATACTATCACTCAACTTTACATTTACAACTTTTTCACACACTTTATCTGTCACAATACAGCGCACACACTAAGAACCCACTAGCAGCCAGGTACCCATTACTCCTGGGTGGAGAGAGGCACAGTCAAGGTTAAAATCTTGCCCAAGGATGTTATCCCACATGAAACAGTTGGCATCACCGGGGATCAAACCCACGTCCCTTGGATTATGATTCCAGCACCCTACCAACTGAGCCACACAAAACCCTATAAATTAATATCAAAACTCGTTAATAATGAAACTAACATTTTCTACATAAAATAATACATGTAAGTTTGGCTCTTTTTTTTGTCTTCCCATTGTAACAGTAAACAAGTCAAGTTATGTACCAAATTCACTTTGGCATGGGGGGTGTCTTGGTATCCGGGAACAAACACAACTAAACTTCCAGATCTTAATATTTTATTGTTCCAATGAAGATATTATTACCAACAATAATACTTTCTTTCTTCTTTCACAACACATCAACACTAAACAATTCCTCAACTAAATTTCTACTGGTGCTCCTGCTTCTTACTACTCTCTTTCTCCACAACTACATAATATATAAAACTCAAGGCACTAATTCTGGTGTAAGCAGGTATATATATATATTACATGAAGGTCAGTACACAAGCTAATTACAAGGGATTGCAAAGCAAATATGGCAAGGCCAGATGAATGTGAAGGCAATAGTTGTTGTGAGAGGATGAAATGTTAAGGCTGAGTAAATAATTAACTCAAGACTAGAAGAAAGGTGAAGGCTACAGATATTTATGAGTTGCTCAGTGAAGGCTATCAGAATAGCAAATAATAAGGTGAAGGTCCAATCTAGAGGGGAAGGATATGTTTTGTGGGAAGTGCAAGGATATTGGGAAAAGGTCTAGGTTATTAAATTAGTTGTCTTCTGCAAATGAGTTTAAGGTTATTTACTTATAGAGGGAAACAGAGTTGGCATGTTTATCAGTAAATACACCATGAAGAACAGATGCTAATCAGGAGAGGGAGATTTGGAGAGTATGCAGAGAGCAGTTATGTAATAGCCAAAAATAGCTGTTACTGTTGAAAGTAAAGTAATTAATGAATGGCTTGTGTTTTTTTTTTCTTGTTCCAAAGATTTCTGTAAAATTGTTCTGCATTTATATGAACTTTTATAAACATAGGACTTGGCTTCAGATTGATTCATACAATAATAATAACTTATTTAAAACTACATATATCCTTCATAAAGTTATTCAATAGAAATAATTATTTTAATTAAATCTAATTTTCAAAATAACTTCTGTGGTACAGTTATCAGAACATTGTCATTATAAAAAACAAGTCCACTAATATAAGTTCAAGGTCAAAGCTGGGGTTTTTATGTCCCGTTCAACAGCTAGGGTCATATTGTGGCAGGTACTCAACACTGCCACCTGAGGGAATCAAACACACACAGAGCTGACAGCTTATGATTAGATGCCAAACCTGCTAACACCCAGGGACACTCAGGACCTCTGAAAAAGTTGATATGGTTGCAGAAATAAATATGTTTCAACAAAGGGCAGGAATTTTTACTTGATTAAAATCAATTCTATATTATTTACATGAAGAAAACAGGGCTTACACAACTATGGCGTATTTCACAACCATAATCCATCGAATCTCGATTCCTCAGATCAACAGATTTGCTTGTGAAGTGACTTGAATCTGAATCTGGATTATGAATCTGTTGATCTACCTCTCGAGGTAGATCAACGGATTCAGATTCCTTGGATTACCCAAAATTCTTTGTAAAATAATGGTGGCAAAATGTGGCAGGAAATTTTAACATTAGGGAAATTTTTATTATGTTGTTATATGATAATATTATTTTACTGTATATTAATATATGTTAATATATTGTATTTATGTTGGTTCATCTTATTTTTTTATTTTGGATTCAGATCTAGGGAAAATTGCATTTCACAAATCTAGCTAATCCAAAGAATCCAAATCTGAATCTGGATTGCACAGATTATATATGCAGATTCTTGTCTGTGAAATACGCCCCCATTAAATACTACTCCTGCACTATTTCCTGTGTTTGTTACCTTTTTCAGTGTTCTTAAATTCTATTATGGGTAATTTTATTGTATCTGTGCTGTTTCTGAAATCAAGTTTAAACGAGGCTCTATATATGTGTGTGTGTATGTGTGTGTATATAGTATATTGAACATAATAATTTTCCATCGTAATACACGGAAACACGGTTTCGCCGCCATCTTGACCTAGTTTCGATATTGCGAGTAAACAAAGGATATTGAACTGTGTGTATATATTTTATCCTGTTGCCTTAAATATTGACATAAATGTACAAATATTTATAACAAAACATCGAGGATATTTTTCACATATTGCTTAGAATATCTTTGAAACATAAAATATCTACAATATACAGTAATTGCTTCATATATCATATTATCGCCCATTATGTAGCCTCTTCCTGGTTCTGGGAATGGGCAACTGTGGTGTATGTTTTAATTTAAAATCATGTTAACAGACTAAAATGTTATTATTTTAATAGATAAGACAAAAAAATCATATTAATTTCGCCAGAATTCCCTAGTATCTGCTTATTTATTAGAATTTATACCCTTGTAATGTCTTTTGGAAGGTAATTTAGGAAATCATATTAAGATACGAATATTCATGAGCAACATTTTGTTGACTATATTTAATCCATAGCTCTTACTTCAATTCTCTGTAAAATTGTGAATAGTTATGATTAAGAAGGCTATAAAGGTCAAATCTAGGTCACACCATGACGCTGCACACCGGAATCTGAACATCTCGGCCCACTTCAAAGTTGGCCCCCTACAAACTCGGCCCACCACAAACTATAGGCCTATCTACGGTAGTTGGGTTAAACTAAAACCCCACAAAATTCTGTGACCTCATACTTTTCTGTGTCTACGCGAATAGAAAATAATTGTTTAAGTCCACGTAAAATATTTTATCTTCAAGCAGCATTTCTATAACATATTGTTAGGGAATCCCAAAGAATACTGTGATTTCATATTTTATACATAAATATGAATATTAATGATTTGTTTTTATATCCACTTTGTAGGGGGCCGACTTTGAAATGGGCCGAGTTGTCCATAAAACCTGCACACCTACACCCCCTATCCAATGACCCTACCAAGTATCAACTTCCTACACCTTCAGGTTTCCGAAATATAGCCCAAACAAGATTTTATAGGTCAAGGTCACTACAGCAAGGTCAAAGGTCGAATTAAAGTCAGACCATGATGTGCACACCTACACCCCCAACTAATATCCGTACCAAGTATCAACTTCCTACACCTTATGGTTTCCGAGATACAGACCAGACAAACTTCTTCCCGCCGCCCGACTAACCACCCATCCAAACACCATGGGTGAAAACAATATCCCGACAGCCCTTAATGGCTGTGGGGTAGCACATGATACTGCCATTGGAATTGAATCAACTACCCATCCCTGCCCGTCTTTTTTTTTTTTTCTAAAGATATGCAGGCCGTGACTTTCTATGGGTTAGTTCCACATTTTCAAGCCACAGGAAAAACTAAGAGTTTCTGAGATATAAAACCCATATTAATTTTTTTCTATCTATTCGTAATATCTTACACAAAAAAGGAAAAATGATGTGTAACCTTAGAATGAGAGGCCTGGGTTTGATTGATGTTCTTTTTAAAATTATTTTCCAGCTCTGTTTACCCCCACACCCTTTTTGGGAAATTCTTTATCTATTCTTATATAAAAAAATAAGTGTCACCTCAGACTGAGAGGCCTGGGTTTGATTCCCAGTGATGTGTAAATCAAGACATCATAGCTTAGTGATAGAGCACTCAGTCTGGGTGTATGCAAATGGATGCAAAATAATATTAATTTAAATTTATGCTGACTTTAGACCTTGCCATAGTAATTATGAATCCTTTTTTACATCATGATTATGCACATAACATAAATACAAGGCAATACATGAAGCTGTACAATGTGTTCAAGTGTAAGTGTCAATAGAAATAGCACAGTTAAGTAAAACTACATATGTGGCCCAGAAAAGATCAAGGTCACTGCAGCATGGTGAAAGGTCAAATCAAAGTCCTACCAAGATGTTGTACAACTGCACTCCCTAACTAATGGGTGACAACTTTTGTATTGTCAATTTATAATAAAAATATTGTTTGTATGTCTAAAATTGATAAATAATGAGTTAAAAATTGTGGGCTCACTGAAATCTCATTGTTAGACACACACTAAAAATAAAAAACAGAAAAACTCCAAAAAAGTGCGGTAGTAAATAATGTGCCCCCCCCCCCCCCCCCCAAAAAAAAATAATAATAATAATACAATATATATAATTAATATGGCCCAAAAAAAAACAAAAAAAATACAATATAATACAAACACCCAGGCTGAGTGCTCTATCACTGAGCTATGATGTCTTAATTTACACATCACTGGGAATCAAACCCAGGCCTCTCAGTCTGAGGTTGCACTTAATTTTTTTTAATAAGGATAAAAGTTTCCACTGACTTTTATATCTTAAAAACTGTTATTATAATAATACATGACCAAGATACTCCATTTTACAAGAGGATTATGAACATATTTTATTGACCTGATATGACATTGTGAGTTCTATTTACATACACCCATTGGATCACACTTACTGTTTTCAGTGGGGGCTATCCTCCCCCACACCTTCTTCAAAGGTTATTTATTTTCAGTGATCACTTTCAAAATTAGACAGGACTAGGAAAGTGTGTGGGCGGATAGTCCCCAGCCACAATAATTTAACAAATAGCCTCTGAATGGCTATAGACACTGCAGTGAATAACAGCTATGGACCTTAATTTCTTAGTGTTTGGAAAATATACTTGGAAAAGGTTTTCATATTTTACCAGGGTAATTTAAACTGCTTCAAGTACAAAATATTTGACACATAAATTTGCCTATAAATTGATAAAAATACCACATTTTTACCCATACTCCTTCAAGGCTGTCAGGGTATTGTTTACACCCATGGTGGCCTGATGGGCGGGTGGGTGGCAGGAAAAAGATTGTCCGGGCTGTATCTCAGAAACCACAAGGTGTAGGGAGTTGACACTAGGTAGGGACATTGGTCAGGGGGTGTAGGTGTGCATCATGGTGTGAAATTTTCTTTCTCTTTCATGTTATTTTCTCTACGTAAACATTATTTTGAACTTTATATATCGGACACTGCTCTGAAAGCATCCCGATCTTTGTACTGTTTCACTGCTTCTTATCTCAAGGTGTTGAAAACTATTTCCCGAAGCTGTGGGGTATGGTCATCTCTGATGCTATTTTATGAAATAGGCCATGGTGGCAGATTACGCTCTTGCCTCCCATCTCTGAGATCAGGGTTGGGTTCCCGGCCCGACCTCAAGTAGGAAAGCTGGTAGTTGCTTGCCGTTGGTTAGCAGTTTACAGTACAGATCCCTGACGAACTGTATGTAGTGGTTTCCTCTGCCCTCCCAACTACCCGTCGTATGCAAAATTGTATGAATATGATATTTTACAATAATTATGAATGTTATTTCTTTGTAAAAAAAAATATTTTCCAACACCTAATTTCTAGCATTTTCAATACTTTTAAATTTTCTTGTCAACACCCTATGATTGTGTTTAAATAAAAAGCACCACAAACTACAATAACATCCTTTTAAAAGGGGTAAAAATATTTTAAAGAAATAAAAAATCGAGTCAAAATAGCTTGATGCAGCTCCAAGAATCCCTATTTTCGCCCACCTTAGAAGACGTAAAACAATGGTTTTAAATATATTTTCTAATTGATAAATCGAAGTTTCATACATCTTTTTGTATATATTTTTTTAAAAAATAAGTGTGATGGGTGTTATCCTATAAAATGTGCATTATTTTGCATTTTCATTTCAGAAAAATCACTTCCTGGTTCAGATCTACAGATTGTTTATCCACATACATTTTCCACGAACAGAACTCCAATAAGGCTTATAGTACTGGGCGATAATTAGGTTTTTTTGCCACAAACATAAAATTTTTGAAATGACACTTCCAAGTCAATATACAGAATAAGTGTTTACTGGACGATACACATTTTCATATTAAAGTTCTATTTATCTAGTAAACATAAATGATTTTACAAACTATTTCAAAACACAGAAAATATACGAATCTCGACAAAAGTATTGTTTGTTTACTCGCAAAAGGAAGTTACAGCGACTACTTGAGCATGCGCACTTGCAAACCGTGTTTTCGTGTATAGTAATATATGTATTACTTTGAGTCGTATGTACCACAAGGAAAAGTTCTTTGGCGCTTACTATTACATTAGTTTTGGAACAGGTTTTCAACATTTGTAAACAAAAGCCTTGGGCAGGAAGAAAATGTTTTTCTTTTTGGTGATATTCCTTCTAACTGTTGTGGCATGTTATATGGCGACTTCCCTATGTTATGCATTACCGGATAGATTTCAAATGATAAATTGTCCAACCCATGTAAAATTGTATAGTAAAGCTTTCATTAAAGCAATGTTCTGCAGCCAGGGACACTTTTCGGATCAGTCAGAATATGAAAAAAAAGTAACAGTAACTGGCACCAATTGGAGGTAAGCCCACATATAATTTAAAGGTAGATTCCTGTGAGATGGAGTAGCTATAATGGCCTATTTTACACTGATGTGTATCCGTTTATACATTGCTGCATGGCTCCAGTTTAATGTCATATATGTATCACCGTATATGTATACTGCCTTGCTACCAATTATCGCCAGGTACCAATTATCGCCAGACAAAATTCAAATAGACATAACTCGACTAAAAGTACATCCCAAGTCTAGTAAATAAGGTAAAACTATTTCAACAGTGAATATAGACGTGGTTACCTCGGCTCTACTTACTTGCGTGTAGAGCCGTGGCACTACCCCACATAAAACTAGAGATTTGCAAAAAAATCATTTTCTGTTGAATAAAACTTGATAAACTGACTCAAAATGGTTTGATATATTTGAAAGCAGTTGATATTAAGCCAAGGACACAACAAATACAATATGTGTCAAATATATATGCTATTTTATACAGGTTTTATAACAAAAAAGCATTTTCAAAGTTTTTGAGAAATGGTCCAAAAAGTATTGAAAATGAAGAAATATAATTTAATCTTTTTGTCAAATATGCTTGCATGTTGACTGACTGTTGAGGTTAATGTAACAAAATAGTTGTGGGAACAGTTTTGTGTATAGTTTTTATGGTATTTGTGTTTTATGCAAATCTCCAGTTTTATGTGGGGTCGTGCCACGGCTCTACACGCAAGTAAAGTAGAGCCGAGGTAACCATGTCTACAGTGAATAGAACAGATACACAATGAAAAGCTTTAATTCTAAATGCGTGGCCATAACTGAAATATGAATCTTTTATTTTCTGGTGATGATAATTGGTACCCGGCGATAATTGGTAGCAAGTAGTGGTGTGGCGATTAGACGTATTGTCGATTAATCGTCGGTGACAGTGTAGAATCGCGGTTGGTCACTGACGTTTTCTAATGATCGATTATTAAGCTAAAATCTTACCTTTCCTAATTTATATCAATATCCATGTATTTTAAAAATATTTTAGGTATTTTTACTCAATAAACTGACAGTTTTGTCTTGAATTTCAAGTTTGTTTATGTCTACCGCCATATTTACAGGAAGTGGGTGCTTTCGGTAGATTCTAAATGTCGGAACACCGCTATTCTTACCGGATTGACCTATACTTTATCTCAGAAAGTGTTTCTTAAATAATAAACAATAGCAGAGTGTAATAATCGATTATGGGTCGATCATCGCTTGGAAAAATGGACGAATAATCGACCATGAAAATAGGAGGCGATTCCCAGCACTAGTAGCAAGGCAGTACTCACAAAATACACCTGTCCATAATCTTGTCCGTACCCTGTCTGTATCCGGACCCATAAAACGCTAGATATTTTGGTATAATACAGTGAACTTCCATCTGTATCTGCAAAAAAAAAAAAAAAAAGAAGAAGAAACCTGATCCTTTTTTGCAGAAATGGATAGAAGTTCACTGTATTATACCAAAATATCTAGGGTATTCCCAGCAGGCACGCAACTTTGAAATCTGGTTAAATCCAATGTAGAAATGTGGTTGAGATACGTGTAGATTTTGCAAACCGTTTTTAGTTGGATCCAACTGGTGAAATCATGTTGAAACCAACATTGAAATCAGGTTGAATTCAATGGGTGAAATCTGGTTGAAATACGTGTAGATTTTGCAAACCGTTTTTGGTTGAATCCAACCAGTGAAATTATGTTGAAACCAACGTTGAAATCAGGTTGAATTCAGTGGGTGAAATCTGGTTGAAATACGTGTAGATTTTGCAAAATGTGGATGGTTGAATCCAATGTATGAAATAGGGTTGAATTCAATGGGTGAAATCAGGTTGTTTACACTGTCTTATTTATTTCAATCATTGTAGCTTGTGTGTCATAATTATAGCTTCTTAATAGTATTATACAATAACTATCCATATACGTATTTTACAATTTGGATACAACTTCACAGTAATTAATTCTTTCCAAGATGACATGTTTTCATGAATCATTATATATTCAATATTCTATTTCTGATGACATTGTAATGACACATAATTAAGCGTCCCTGAAAAGGGCTGTATCAGTACAAAGTTCAGGATACTTTCAGAGCACTATCAGTTATATAAAGGTCCAAACAATGTTTAAATAGAGAAAATAATGTCTGAGAGAAAGATAATGCATGTAAAGATGAAGTATTAAAACGAGATAATTCAATAACAAGGTGACAGCATTAATCAGTAAACTAAACATTACGACACTCTTTATCTACATCTAGCATGTCCGAATTATGGTTTGGATGTTTTGAATATTACCATGCATACAGAAGTGGTAATACATTCAATGAATGCTTATGTGTGGTGTTGGAGCAAAATCTGTGGCTCACATGATGAAATTCCATCTGTTACAATGGGAAGTTTTAAAAGTAAAATTCTTAATAAATTCTAATATGACTTTAACAGTGCTTAATCTGCATCAAAAGACAGACCCAAAGGTGCAACAAGATTTTAAAGGTCAAGGTCACTACGACAAGGTCAAAGGTCAAATCAAGGTCACACCATGATGCTGTACACCTACAGCCCCTAACCTATGTCCCTACCAAGCATCAACTTCCTACACCTTACAGTTTCCGAGATATAGCCCGGACAAGATTTTATAGGTCAAGGTCACTACGGCAAGGTCAAAGATGAAATCAAGGTCACACCATGACATTGCACACCTACACCCCCTAACCAATCTCCCTAGTAAGTATCAACTTCCTACACCTCATGGTTTCTGAGATATAGCCCGGACAAGATTTTATAGGTCAAGGTCACTACAGCAAGGTCAAAGGTCAAATCAAGGTCAGACCATGACGTTGCACACCTACACCCCCTAACCAATGTCCCTACCAAATATCAACTTCCTACACCTTACAGTTTCCGAGGTATAGCCCGGACAAGATTTTATAGGTCAAGGTCACTACGGCAAGGTCAAAGGTCAAATCAAGGTCACACCATGACGTTACACACCTACACATCCTAACCAATGTCCCTACCAAGTATCAACTTCCTACACCTTACGGTTTCCGAGATATAGCCTGGACAAGATTTTATAGGTTATGGTCACTATGGCAAGGTCAAATCAAGATCAGACCATGACGTTGCACACCTACATCCTCTAACCAATGTCCCTACCAAATATCAACTTCCTACACCTTACAGTTTCTGAGGTATAGCCCGGACAAGATTTTATAGGTCATGGTCACTACGGCAAGGTCAAATCAAGGTCACACCATGACGTTACACACCTACACCCCCTAACCAATGTCCCTACCAAGTATCAACTTCCTACACCTTACGGTTTCTGAGATACAGCCCAGACAAACTTTTTCCCGCCCGCCCGCCCATCCGGACACCATGGATGAAAACAATACCCCGACAGCCCTTAAGGGCTGTGGGGTAAAAACATGAGCTGATTATATTTTGGGAGCGATCCGATGAAAATTAACTGATTTATGAGTGATTTTCTCACACCTACCAACCAGAAAGCTTAAAATTCATGTGAATCTTAAATATTGCATTTAGAGCCATAAAATGTATTAGGAGGTAGCATGAAACCATATGTGAAGAGTCTAGAAAGCAAGTCAAATTTCCCCCGACCCCCCTGTAGGGGTCAAACTGGGGTCATAAAATAGCTGATTTTGACATTTTGCCGTATATCTCCTTTATTATTGGTTTAGAGCTTTAGAATGTATTAAGAGGTATTGGGAAACCATATGTGAAATGTCTAGATAGCCAGTCATATTTACTCCCTGACCCCCCTTATGGGTCAAAATGGGGTCATAAAATAGCTGATTTTGTGTTTTTGCCTTATATCTACTTTATTCTTGCTTTTAGGGCTTTAGAATGTATTAAGAGGTATTGGGAAACCTTATGTAAAGAGTCTAGATAGCCAGTCAGATTTAACCCCTGACCCTCCCTTATGGGTCAAACTGGGGTAATAAAATAGCTGATTTTGTGTTTTTGCCTTATATCTACTTTATTCTTGCTTTTAGAGCTTTAGAATGTATTAAGAGGTATAAGGAAACCTTATCTGAAGAGTCTAGATAGCCGGCCACGTTTACCCCCTGACCCCCCTTATGGTTGAAACTGAGGTCTTAATAGCTGGTCACAATGGGGTCATAGATTGCAATTTATACTTTAATATTTCAGTATTAATGATGTCATTATCTTAATGTTATTTTCATATCTTAATGCAAAGGGTGTAACTTTTTGAAATTGCACTCACGACTTATACATACTATTAAAGCAGCCAAAATACATTCCTCTTTTGTTGTCATCATCTAAAATTATGATATGCATCAAATTATGCTTGTTTTATTGTAAAAACTGGGTCCAAATATTTACAAACTTATTTCAGTCCAGCAGTTTGATAATGACACATTTGTAAATTCCCATTTTCAGCTCATTATCCCTTCTTCTGACTTGATTTTTCTGCAGTAAACGAATAACTCAGCAATGCCACCATATTCTTTACTATGTCCCTTATTTATACATAAAATCTACATATCACTGACACTTTCAACAGAGCATAGATAAAGATAACATGTTACTCCTTATATGAGCATTTCTTCAAGCATAGACTAAAACAGGGAGGGGGGGGGGGGGTGGGGACGCACACATTAACTATTGATTTTATCCCTTCTCAGCATATACCCAGTGGACTAATTCTCTGGGGACTCATCAAAGACTGGCCATTATATATAAATAGAAATGAGTATTATTCATAATGTATAAATAGGCTTGTGGGAACATTTACCTTTTATTTACTCATTGGGATAGATGTGTTCAGAGCATTGTGTCATAAACTTCTTGCCTTTCTAAAGGCTTAAATTTTACTACACCTTTTTCTAAAATGTAAATATAGATATATGGCATTTATAAAGTACTGTTACTCTTTAATTAAGTAGTTTTATGGTGTAACTTTCAACCTATTATAAATACAGAAGAACTCCGTTTATCCGAACCCCTCCGGAGACATTCACTAAGTTCGGATATGTGGGGGGTTCGGATAGACGAAAAACAGTTTCTGGGAGGCCTGTATTTGGGCGATAATACAATATTTTGAATAAATATGCGTTTCCGGTAACAGTAACACAGTTTCCTGTAAAGATTCAACAAAAAAACGTTTACTAACTTACACAAATTAGTTTTTGTAGTATATTACTGTTTAAGTTTTAAAATTCAACTATTTTGATGCAACTTTGACAAGGGATAGCGACGGGAGATGAGGGCGTTCTTTTCAGAGATCAAATAAATTTTGTACCAGTTTTAAAGAGAATGACAGACGAAATAATTCGTATACAAAGTTAAAAAAACATATAAAATATAAAGCCTATAAACAATCAAGATATACATCAGTGCTGATTTTATTGTTTAACAGATTTATTGTTACAAAAGTCTTTGATAGACTACTCCGGCCAATAAAGTGACACCTTGTTAGGTTTCTAGAATTGCAATCAGCCAATCGAATAGGCCCTTTCAAGTGTTGATCAACAGAAATATGCTACATGGCGGCATTCAATAAATACTGCACTAATCTGTGTCTTTTCATTGAATAAACAATAAAAGATCAAAGGTAAGATAACCGAAAGACGTGTGCTGTGTTTGCAGGCATTTTTGATGGCGACTTTTATAAAATTTTATAACATCCCTGTATATCGCCCACCAGATTCGGTTGCGTAGTGTGTAAAATGTTGGGGGACATGCTTTGAAGTCGGATAAGCCGGAGATTCGGTTACACGGAGGTCGGATTAGCGGGGTTCTTCTGTATTGATGCTTTATGCATTCTGAGTCTGAGCATTTATTCAATTAACTTTTCGCAATTTATGACCGTAGAAAACAAAATAAAGCTTAAATTTTTCTTTCATGTTAATGCATAAACTTCCACACCGTCTGCTTAACTTTCACTTCTTCTCTCAGCGCTGCATGTTTTTATTTTCAAAAACCTTTTTCTATACTTTATATTATATTGCATTTAACCTTTGGGGATGCTTTGTGTTTGTTAGCAAAAACATTTTTCTAGTTTTGAATCAGCTTTCAAATATAACTGCATGCTCAAGATATGTAAATCCATATTTTCCCACTAGATATCCATTTTTATGTCATTAACAGGACCAGTATTATTCAATGTCTTTTTGTGAAATTTGTACTTTTGTCTTTGTAAAAACAAGCAATTGTGACATTATTTATATCTTCAGTATTTTATCCAATGACTTTCTCTAAATATTTTATTAGGTTGGCTATGATTATACCGTAATTATAAAGAAGCTATAATCATGTAGCAAAGCCACAATGCTCAGTTCAGATGCTTGTGTCTCATACAAATTTGTCATATAAACTGAAAAAAAAAAACAACACAAGAATAGCCACATTTGTAGAACTCCACCTGCTACTCCCCACCTTAATTAGTTGTCAGTTATGACCACAAAAAAACAGGCTTTAAGAAGTAAACACCATGCATGCAATTGAACAAGGGTAAACCCCCACCTCCACCCCTGCTGTGTTATCTAATTATATCCCCAGACGAAAGTCGGGGATATATTTGATTCAGGTCCGTCGCGCCGCCGCCGCCGTAGAAATTTCCTTGTGGACGCGATAACTCAAAAACGGATTAATATTTTTTTTTCAAACTTGGTACACATGTTAAGGATGCCCAAAGGAAGATCCCTATTTTAAGGTGACCTTAAACTCCCAATAATAAAGAACTAATGGCCACCTTAAGGTCAGAAATTGCACTTTTGGCCACTTAGAGCCCTCTAGGTCACAAACTATGAGGCTTATCTGCCTCAAATTTTACCTGAGAACACATTAATATATTCTTAGTGCATGTGCCGAAAATTAAGACTTTTAAGTTGAGGAGAAAATTGTCTTTGAGGCCCATAAAGACCCCACTTAGGACTTTTTTCCTATATTTTAAACTTATTTTGCCCTATAATTTGGAAGTGGTAATTCTGATGAGTCTCAAACTGCACTAGATGTAACTCTTATATGTAATCCTTGTCTGTGAAAAATTTAAAGGCTGTAGGTTTACCTGTTAGGCCGACTTAAGATCTCAAAATTGCCCACAGAGACCCAATTTATGGACTTTTTGCCATCTTCAAGCACTGTAGCTTTCAAACTATGTCTCTCATCTAAGTGAAATATCATCTGAGAATATATCAATATGTTTTTCTTGTATGTACTCCAAAATTTAGGCCTTTAATAGACATTTACCCCATGTATGAGGACCATAAACACCCACCCGAGTGACCCTTTTAAGACATTTTTCCACATATTTTGCTCTGTAACTTGGAAATGGTAAGTCTGAGAAGTTTCCAACTGTATTAGATATATATTCTATGTGTAATGTTAGTATGTAACAGATTTTAAGTCTGAAGCTTTAATTTGAAGGTCAAATTGAGGTCTCTGACGGGCTCCCAAAGACCCAATATATGGACTTTTTGCCACCTTTAAGCCCTGTGACTGTTAAACTATGTTATTGATGGAGCTGAAATCCCATCTGGGAATGCACTATTATGTCCTTTTTACATGTGCCGAAAATCAAGGCTTTAAGTAGACATTTAACCTGTGTTTGAAGACCATAAATCCCCACCCGAGTGACCCTTTTTAGACATTTTTCACATATTTTGCCCTGTAACTTGGAAATGGTAAGTCTGAGAAGTTTCAAACTGTATTAGATACATATTCTATGTGTAATCTTAGTATGTGACAAATTTTAAGGCTGAAGCTTTAATTTGAAAACCACATCGAGAAGGCCACATTGAGGTCTCTAAAAGGCCCCATAGAGACCCACTATTTGGGCTTTTTGCCAGTTTTAAGGCCCATGACTGTTAAACTATGTGACTGATATAGCTGAAATCTCATCTGGGAATACATTATTATGTTCTTTTTACATGTGCCAAAAATCAAGGCTTCAAGTAGACATTTAAACTGTGTATGAGGACCATTAACACCCACCTGAGTGACCGTTTTAAGACATTTTTCACATATTTTGCTCTGTAACTTTGAAATGGTGAGTCTGAGAAGTTTCAAACTTTATTATTAGATACATATTCTATGTGTAGTCTTAGTATGTAGCAGATTTTAAGTCTGATGCTTTAATTTGAAAACCACATCGAGATCTCTAAAAGGCCCACAGAGACCCAATATTTGGACTTTTTGCCACCTTTAAGCCCTGTGACTGTTAAACTATGTGATTGATTGAGCTGAAATCCCATCTGGGAATGCATTATTATGTCCTTTTCACATGTGCCGAAAATCAAGGCTTTTAGTAGACATTTAACCTATGTATGAGGGCCATAGACACTTGCCCAAGTGACCTTTTTTGACATTTTTTTTCTGTATTTTGCCCTGTTATTTGGAAATGCTTACTGTGACAAGTCTTAAACTGTATTATATATAATTTTTGTTTGTTGTGTATGTCCCCCAAAAAGTTTCAGTTCTGTAGTTTAATTGCTAAGGTCTCTTTAACAATTGTAAAATGCCCACAGAGACCCAATTTATGGATATTATGCCACTTTAAAGCCCAGTAACTGTCAAACTATGTGGCTCATAGAGCTGAAATCTTTGAATTTTTCAAAGGAAGTGCCTGTCTATTTAAATTTTGAATATTAATAATGTTATGGCTATCTTAGGCTTTTAAGAACTTATTTTTGTGTGTTATCTTATCTCTCTGCTTGCTGAGTTTTTAACTTTTTAATATGAAACGGGTTAAACATATTCAAGTAGGTAAAATGGACACTGTTATTATATCCCCAGACGAAAGTCGGGGATATATTGGATTCAGGTCCGTCGCGCCGCCGCCGCCGTAGAAATTTCCTTGTGGACGCGATAACTCAAAAACAAATTAATATTTTTTTTTCAAACTTGGTACACATGTTAAGGGTGTCCAAAGGAAGATCCCTATTTTAAGGTGACCTTAAACTCCCAATAAAAGAGAACTTATGGCCACCTTAAGGTCAGAAATTGCACTTTTGGCCACTAAGAGCCCTCTAGGTCACAAACTATGATGCTCAGCTGGCTGAAATTTCACCTGAGAACACATTAATATGTTCTTAGTACATGTGCCGAAAATCACGACTTTAAGTTGAGGAGAAAATTGTGTTTGAGGCCCATAAAGACCCCCACTTAGGGATTTTTTGCTATATTTTTCACATATTTTGCCCTATAATTTGGAAGTGGTAACTCTGATGAGTCTCAAACTGCACTAGGTATAACTTTGATATGTAATCCTTGTCTGTAGAAAATTTTAGGGCTGTAGGTTTACCCAAAGGGGTCGACTTAAGGTCTCAAAAGTGCCCACAGAGACCCAATTTATGCACTTTTTGCCACTTTCGAGCACTGTAGCTTTCAAACTATGTCTCTCATCTAAGTTAAATATCATCTGAGAATATATCTATGTGTTTTCTTATATCTGCCCCAAAATTTAGGCCTTTAATAGACATTTAACCTGTGTGTGAGGACCATAAACACCCACCCGAGTGACCCTTATAAGACATTTTTCACATATTTTTCCCTGTAACTTGGAAATGGTAAGTCTGAGAAGTTTCAAACTGTATTAGATATACATTCTATGTGTAACCTTTGAATGTGAAAGATTTTTAGTCTGAAGCTTTGATTTGAAGGTCACATTGAGGTCTCTAAAAGGCCCACAGAGACCCGATATTTTGCCTTTTTGCCACTTTTAAGCCCTGTGACTGTTAAACTATGTTACTGATAGAGCTGAAATCTCACCTGGGAATATATCATTATGTCATTTTTACATGTGCCAGAAATAAAGGCTTTAAGTAGACATTTAACCTGTGTGTGAGGACCATAACACCCACCCGAGTGACCCTTTTTAGACATTTTTCACATATTTTTCCCTGTAACTTGGAAATGGTAAGTCTTGAGAAGTTTCAAACTGTATTAGATATACATTCTATGTGTAACCTTTGATTGTGAAAGATTTTAAATCTGAAGCTTTGATTTAAAGTTCACATTGAGGTCTCTAAAAGGCCCACAGAGACCCAATATTTGGACTTTTTGCCACTTTTAAGCCCTGTGACTGTTAAACTATGTGACTGATAGAGCTGAAATCTCATCTGGGAATATATTATTATGTTCTTTTTACATGTGCTGAACATCAAGGCCTTTAGTAGATATTTAACCTGTGTATGACGACCATAGATACTCACCCGAGTGACCCTTTTTAGACATTTTTTACATATTTTGCCTTGTAACTTGGAATGGTAAGTCTGAGAAGTTTCAAACTATATTAGATATACATTCTATGTATAATCTCTGATTGTGAAAGATTTTAAGTCTGAAGCTTCAATTTGAAGGTCACATTGAGGTCTCTAAAAGGCCCACAGAGACCCAATATTTGGACTTTTTGCCACTTTTCAGCCCTGTGACTGTTAAACTATGTGACTGACAGGGCTGAAATCTCAACTAGGAATACATTATTAAGCGTCTTCTTTTTCCATGTACCGAACATCAAGGCCTGTAGTAGACATTGAACCTGTGTATGACGACCATAGACACTCATCCAAGTGACCTTTTTTGACATTTTCTACTGTATTTTGCCCTGTAATTTGGAAATGCTTAGTGTGACAAGTCTTAAACTGTATTATATCTAATTTTTGTTTGTTATGTATGTCCCCCAAAAAGTTTCAGATCTGTAGTTTAATTGCTAAGGTCTCTTTAACAATTGTAAAATCCCCACAGAAACCCAATTTATGGACATTATGCCACTTTAAAGCCCTGTAACTGTCAAACTATGTGGGTCATAGAGCTGAAATCTTTGAATTTTTAAAAGGAAGTGCCTGTCTCTTTAAATTTTGAATATTAATGATGTTATGGCTATCTTAGTCTTTTAAGAACTTATTTTTGTGTGTTGTACCTCTGCTTGCTGAGTTTTTAACTCTTTAAAATGAAACTGGTTAAACATATTCAAGTAGGCAAAATGGACACTGTTATTTTCTGGTGAGCTTTAAGTCCCAATATTAATAAAAGTATATCCTTATGTAGTAAAACTAGGGGATTTTTAACCCTCAACTAGCCCAGTTTTATTCAACTTGCCTCAGTTAATTTTGACACAGCTCCTACAGTTATGAACTCATTTCAGTTGATAATCACATACTTAAAATTCTCAATTCTTTTTGTATTTGATTACCCCTTTGATATATATCAGATTGTTTGTTTACCATTTATGCTGTAGTCCCAACCCACATCCCCCACCCACCTCTGGGACCTCCAGCTATATTGAGTGACACTAAATAAACAAAGGTATTTAGTGATATCAAATGAGAAACAAAGAACTCAATGGGGTTTGCAGATCTTGTGTAATAGTGAGAGAGGTGTGGAGAAGGGGAGAGGGGTGGGGTAGGAGGTGGTGGGCTTCATCATATAACACAAAGGGGAGTCAGAACTGAGATTGTGTCACATATTTAGGTTGCATATATATGGACCACATATATAGGAATAGAGGAAATGAATAACTGAAAACAATTTACAAATTCTATAAATAATATAATAAAATAATAATATAAATAATTTTTTTTTAAATAATATTTTATTTGTGAACAAATATAGAAACAGATATGCGCTTTTGGGATTATGAATTTTAGAATGGACATTCAATCATCAATCATTTAAATACTTTGAAATTAGGTTAAGAGTTATCATTGCAGGAAGATTGAAAAGTATGATGTTGAGTTAAAAATAATATTTTATTTGTCAACAAATATAGAAAGAGATATGCTCTTTTGGGATTATTATTTTAGAATGGACATTCAATCATCAATCATTTATTAATAAATACTTTGAAAATAGGTTTAGAGTTATCATTGCAGGAAGATTGAAAATATAATTTGAGTTATGTATTCGGCGTCTGGGGATACACCATCTTCTTGGGAAGATACAAACAGAGTAGATTGATGTGCTGAAGTTCATATAATAATGGGTAATTATGCTTTAAAAAATTCCCGATCAAAACCTGTGGCGTGAGTGATGACCTGTCTGGGGATATGTTGGCGCCGAGTTGGCCCAATCTAGTTTTCTGGTGAGCTTTAAGTCCCAAATATTAATGAAATTATAGCCTTATGTAGTATAAATAGGGGATTTGTAACCCTCAACTAGCCCAGTTTTATTCAACTTGCCTTAATTTTGACACAGCTCCTACAGTTACAAACTCATTTCAATTGATAATCACATACTTAAACTTCTCAATTCTGAATTATTATTATAAATCTGTTCTTGTCGTTTGACAATTTATATTTAATTCTGGAGGTATATAATCTTCCTGTTGGACATTCCTTATTTATATATTTGATTTGATTTTAGTGATAAGATTAACTGAGCTTTTTGTATTTGATTACCCCTTTTATAAGTGTTTGTTTACCATTTGTGCTGCAGCACTCCATCTCTTTGTAGTCCCACCCCCCATCCCCCACCCACCTCTGGGACCTCCAGCTATTGAGTGACACTAAATAAACAAAGGTATACAGATCTTCTGTAATAGTGAGAGAGGTGTGGAGAAGGGGAGAGAGGTGGGGTGGGGGTGGGAGGTGGAGTTTGCTTCATTATCTAATTATCTAAGACAAAGGGAGTCAGAACTGAGATTGTGTCACATATTTAGGTTGCATATATATGGACCACATATATAGGAATTGAGGAAATGAATAACTGAAAAACAGTGCAAATTCTAAAAATAATATAATAAAATAATAATATAAATAATATATGATTTTTAAATAATATTTTATTTGTGAACAAATATATAAACAGAGATACGCTTTTGGAATTATGAATTTAGAATGGACATTCAATCATCAATCATTTAAATACTTTGAAAATAGGTTCAGAGTTACCCTTTGCAGGAAGATTGAAAAGTATGATGAGTTGAGTTAAAAATAATATTTTATTTGTCAACAAATATAGAAACAGATATGCTCTTTTGAGATTATTAATTTAGAATGGACATTCAATCATCAATCATTTAAATACTTTGAAAATAGGTCCAGAGTTATCATTGCAGGAAGATTGAAAATATGATCTGTTGAGTTATGTATTCGACGTCTGGGGATACACCATCTTCCTTGGGAAGATATAAACTTAGTAGATTGATGTGCTGAAGTTCATATAACTTTTCCCAATATTTATGGCATACAACAAATGGATTAAATAAAAAATTCAAAACCTCACGCCAAAACCTGTGGCGTGAGTGATGACCTGTCTGGGGATATGTTGGCGCCGAGTTGGCCCAATCTAGTTACTTTTAGTCACAGGCCTAATGTTCTGTGTAGCAGGGTACAGATATGAAAAACCAGGAACCCCCATGACCTCACTCCTATGTGATCAAATGTTATAGCTTAGGTTCTCTGTATAGAGAAGTTTTCAGTGTAAACTTGCAAAGGTATAATAATTACTTGCAAGCTGAAAACTAGTTATTTGAACATGGGAGCATTTGAGAAACAAATTCAAATTACTAAGGTTTGATGAATAAGTTTGAATTTATCTTTTTTTTTTATTTAAGATAAGTTTGACTTCAAAACTTTTTGTTTAATTATCAGGAACAGCAATAATCAAAATATAATTATAAATAATAAAAATTATATTTGGGTGTATCAATTTTGTTGTTGCTATAAATTAATAAGGAGAATGGATAAAAATGTACAAGTACATGCACACAGTCATAATCTTTATCATCTTTATAATCTTAAGTCTAAAAATTAGTCTTTGCTTTAAAAATACCTACAAATTCAAAAAATATTGCAATGATAGTTCTTTTAAAAAGTTAGACTTAATCACTATATCTCCCTCTAGAAAAAGAATTTTTAATCAACAATCACTAGTCATTTGTTTCCCAACGTTCAACCTGTTTTCTGCTCAATAACATGACTAAGATTTCATGTCGGAAAACCTAACTTGATTTAGTGTTGATTATATTTGTATGAAGTATCACTACTATTTCCAGTCAGAAATCCAGCTTTAAAATAGTGTTGAAAGTGTGTCAGTGTCAATTTTTCAACCAAAAATCACTATGATTTCTGGTCAAAATATCACTACTTTTTCATGTCAGAAAACCAACTAAGCTTTAGTAGTTGATAATGCCGATTTCAGGACCTGTTTTCAATTCTAAATCAGTGATATTTAAAGGTATGTGCCTGCTGGGTTATGTGTGCAGATACGGACACTGATATGGGTATGGGCAAGATTAAGGACAGGTGTATTTCCAGCCATAGAGCTCTATGTGGCATAATCTGGTTTAAACTGGAGATTTGCTTTAAAGACCACTTAAAGAGAGCTGTGTGCTAATGTTTGACCCATGCATGCTCTCTATTGTAGAAACACTCTTTGACTAGGTTTTGTAATCTAATAATCTTGTCTAAAAATTCACTGACATATGTCAGTTTTAACTGCATGGGCAGAAGCACACTCGTATTGATGAGTGTACAATAAATAAATACTAAATACTGTAACAATAAAGTGTAGTGGGTTAAAAATTCCTGGCCAAATCGCAGATCCTCAATACATGGCATCTCGAGTAAAACAAAACAATTGAATTGAAAATTATTATAGATCAATTGTTTATTACACAAAGATATACATAATATGATATATAAGCTCTTAAAATTAATTTATTTTATACATCACCATATGTGGGTATATATGAGCAAAAAACCTTTCTATCGCAATGTGACCTTTGGTGACCTTTACCTTAGATTTTACAGTCAGTGGCGTCCTGGAAAAGTTTTAAATTGGTCATTTTTTTCCACAATTTTTCCCCATTCACATACATTGTACACCACAATATAACCACATAAATGGAACTGTCACTTGTAAAATAACTTTGATACAAGCATGGCAATGGCTGGTTTTTGAATCTGTTTGAATTGCAATATCACATTGTTGAGAGGTCCAACACTGTTTGACAAACTGTTTCTTTATCAGCTAAATATCTTCACAGGAGCATATTTATAGTTTCAGTAATAACTGATAAAGCAATAACAATAATATATTTCCAAATAATGCTTTTTACCCCACAGCCCTTAAGGGCTGTCAGGCCATTGTTTTCACCCATGGTGTCTGGATGGGGGGAGGGGGGTGGGGGGGTGGGGGTGGGTCGGCCAGCGGGAAAAAGTTTGTCCGGGCTGTATCTCAGAAACCGTAAGGTGTAGGAAGTTGATACTTGGTAGGGACATTGGTTAGGATGTGTAGGTGTGCAACGTTATGGTCTGACCTTGATTCGACCTTTGACCTTGCTGTAGTGACCTTGAGTTTGAAAATCTTGTCCAGGCTATATCTTGGAAACTGTAAGGTGTAGGACGTTGATACTTGGTAGGGACATTGGTTAGGGGGTGTAGGTGTGCAATGTCATGGTGTGACCTTGATTTGACCTTTTACCTTGCCATAGTGACCTTGACCTATAAAATCCTTTCTGGGCTATATCTCGGAAACCGTAAGGTGTAGGAAGTTGATACTTGGTAGGGACATTGGTTAGGGGGTGTAGGTGTGCAATGTCATGGTGTGACCTTGATTTGACCTTTGACCTTGTCATCAGTAACTGTAAGGTGTAGGAAGTTGATACTTGGTAGGGACATTGGTTAGGAGGTGTAGGTGTGCAACACCATGGCGTGACCTTGATTTGACCTTTGACCTTGCCGTAGTGACTTGACCTATAAAATCTTGTCCGGGCTATATCTTGGAAACCGTAAGGTGTAGGAAGTTGATGCTTGGTCGGGACATTGGTTAGGGGTTGTAGGTGTACAGCATCATGGTGTGACCTTGATTTGACCTTTGACCTTGTCATAGTGACGTTGACCTTTAGAATCTTGTTGCACCTTTGGGTCTGTCTTTTGATGCAGATTAAGCACTGTTAAAGTCATATTAGAATTCATTAAGAATTTTACTTTAACAACTTCCCATTGTAACAGATGGAATTTTATCAAGTGAGCCACAGATTTTGCTTCAACACCACACATAAGCATTCATTGAATGTATTACCACTTCTGTATGCATGGTAATATTCAAAACATCCAAACCATAATTCGGCCATGCCAAATGTAGATAAAGAGTGTCGTAATGTTTAGTTTACTGATTAATGCTGTCATCTTGTTATTGAATTGTCTTGTTTTAATGCTTCATCTTTACATGCATTATCTTTCTCTTAGAGATTATTAATTTTTCTCTATTTAAACATTGCTTGGACCTTTATATAACTGACAGTGCTCCGAAAGTATCCTGAACTTTGTACTGATACAGTACTTCTGTATCTCATGGTATTAAAAATATTTCCCGAGGCTGTGGGGTATGGGCATCTCTGATGCTATTTTTATGTTAAAGGGTTAAATTGAGTTTTGCAGTGCACTACAATAATAATAATAATAAAAAGAATAAACTTACTTAATGCTAGAAAGAAAAATTAGTAATTCATTCACTTACAGAATAAATTATTGTGTAAAATGTATTCAAAAAGTATTTGAAATTTTTTTCAAATGCAATTACTTTTCATTTGAAAATTTCAATTACAAAATGCAAATACTTTAAAAATGTAATTAAAATGCATTTAAATGCAAGTGCATATATACATTTGACTCATTATCTGATTGTAGCTTGGACAGTATATATGTCCTGATAGAACTTAAAAGTGACAGCAAATTCCACAGAACTTTCAACTGAAAATTTGTCAAGTCAGTTTGGCATCTTATTGAAAGAACTTCCAATTGGAAGTTGTAACCTTACTTGTGCCTTGCTATTTTCGCATTGTATCAATTTGCAGTTCATAAAATGACATAGCAATTTCAAACGATGATTCGATTAAGTTAATTTCCAGGATGTGCTAAACTGTATAATGTTTATTTTTAAAACAAAAAATTTTAAAAGTATAAGGGGTTATCAGAATGAGCTAAGCACAAGTAAATTGATTGATTTTAAAAATAATGCTAAATAATCAGTAGGTATTTGATCCTATAAAAGGGGGCTTGGTACTCTGGAAAATTGGGAAAATTTAAAAATAAAAGGTGATAGGTTAACTGCCGTAACTGCTTCGTTTAAAAGAAGTAAATCAGGAGGTAAATTAAAAAAGAGGAGAAAATTAAATTCTTCAAAATAACCTAAAATCTGGACCTCACGGCAACACCTCTAATGTCATTTAACAGGATTTGAAGTTCTGTCAACAGAATTTCAAATTCTGTCCAGAATTATGTCCACCCCACTGGGGGGTGGACATATTATTTTTGCTTTTTCCGGTGTCCGCCGTCCGGCGTCCCACTTGGTTTCCAGACATTTTAGGCAACAGTTCTTATCCTATCTTTACCAAATTTGGCATGCAGGTTTATTGGGTTAATAGCTTGTATGGGATTGCTTTTGGTGATGATAGCTCTATAGCTAACTGAGTAATAGCTACTTTGCTACTTTTGAGTAGCTCTTTGGTTTCCAGACATTTTAAGGAATGCTATTAAGCCTAGCTTTCTGAAATTTGGTATGGAGGTTCATTGGGTTAATAGCTTGTATGGGATTGCTTTTGGGGGTAATTGCTTCATAGATGAGTGAGTAATTAATTAAATAAATGAGTAATTGGCTATTTTGAATACTGAAAAAGGCAAATGTGCTCATATTTCCTAAACTGTGCGAGATAGAGCGATTTCGTCGAAATTTTCGACCCACAGGGTATCTAAGGAATGTACTCTTTGCAATTTTCAAAAAATTTTCCCCTCCCCAAAAATGGCGGCCATTTTGAATTTTCGTTTTTTTTTGCCAAAAATGGCTAAACACAAATTTGCTTCTATCTCCTTAACCGTGCGAGATAGAGCGATTTCGTCGAAATTTTCGACCCACAGGGTATCGAAGGAATGTAATCTTTACAATTGTTAAAAAATTTTCCCCTCCCCAAAAATGGCAGCCATTTTGAATTTTCGAATTTTTGCCAAAAATGGCAAAACACGAATTTGCTTTTTTCTTCTTAACCGTGCGAGATAGAGCGATTTCGTCAAAATTTTCAACCCACAGGGTATCTAAGGAATGTACTCGTTGAATTTTCAAAAGAGTTTCCCCCTCCCCAAAAATGGCGGCCATTTTGATTTTTCGAATTTTTGCCAAAAATGGCAAAACACAAAATTGCTTCTATCTCCTTAACTGTGCGAGATAGAGCGATTTCATCGAAATTTTCGACCCATGGGGTATCTAAGAAATGTAATCTGCAATTTTCAAAAAATTTTCCCCTCCCCACATATGGCGGCCATTTTGAATTTTCGAATTTTTGCCCAAAATGGAAAAACACAAATTTGCCTTAACCGTGCAAAATAGAGTTATTTCGTTGAAATTTTCGACCCATAGGGTATCTAAGAAATGTACTCTTGGCAATTTTCAAAAAAATTTTCCTTTTCCCAAAAATGGCGGCCATTTTGAATTTTCAAATTTTTGCCAAAAATAGAAAAAAGGAATTTGCTTATATCTTCTTAACCGTGCAAGATAGAGTGATATCGTCAAAATTTTCGACCCAACCAATGCAAAAAGGCATGAAGCTGAAATAATTTACATCTACACTAACAAATATTTAAGCATCATTGATATATTTTACAAATGAAACAGGGTCTTGTAAGACTACTGTACAATTTGGGCAAAAGGTTCATGGGTGGACATTACACATGATAATGTGTGTTCTTCTATGCTATCCTGTTTCTATTCGCACCTACTATCAACAGGGCGGCCTATTTCTAGTTTCAAATTTTGTTGACAGAACTTGTAATCCATCCAAGATCTGGACCTCAGAGCAGTACCCTCAATTTTATGAACAGGATTTGAAGTTCTTAGTGTTACAACTGACTTACCTACTACAGAATGACCAGGGGTGAGATCAAAAGCAAAGGAAGCTTGATTAAGAACTTTATTTATGTTTATCTGCATCAGCTACATACCGGGTTTAACACCATTGGCAATTTGACTTCCATAACACAACCAAAATGGCCAGTAACATCTCAGAAAATCCCTGCCAACTACTTTCCCTACCCAACATCCAAACGGCAGCCATTACACACAGTTTGACAAGTTAAAACATCAACTAAAATCAATGTCATCTCTGAGATTTTGTCCCACGACATTCACAAAAGATTTTATTGCCACCTTTACCACCACAATCCTTCTGTAAACTATATAAGCATCAATTAAACAGAATTGAATCAATTGATGCTTATATAGGAATTGTGAAATACTGTAAATTCCCAAATTTGCCGAAATACTGAAACTACCATGCATCACATACTTCCCTGTGTGATGAAATGTCATCCCGACATTTAACTTTATCCCATTTTATACTGATAAAATATGACCAAAAAAACTATCTCACTTCATATCTCCTGAGAAAGAATTCCTCTTACACACCAAAACTTGCCACTGTTGTCCAGAAAATGATATAAAATTCCAACAATGGTGTACAACCTAAGGCAATTGATCAATATTCTGTGCCAAATATCAACTAAATACAACCCAATGAAACAGACATCAATATCATAATAATTGCAACACTCACTTGAGGAATTTAACCTTCCATTCAGAATAATCAGTTTTCCTACTCATTGTCTGTGAAAAATTATACTCAACATCTAGCCTTAAGTGACCTTGTGACTTTGCCCTTTGTGAATGTCTGGGTGATGTTTGAGTTGGTGAGCTCTCAACCTCACTGGCCTCTGATGCAAATTCAGTGCTTTCTACACCTTCTGCCAGAGTGGGCATATTCAAGTGATGGCCTTATTGCTCTCAACCCAAGCAGTCAAAGAGGTTGCTGCTGTTTCTGCCTGAGAGAGGGATGTTCACATTGCAGTATCATCTGCTGTAGCAATGTTCCATGGAGCAGGGACAGGATATCTCATATCATCCACTGAATTCTCATGAAGGCTCCAAGGAAACGGGACAGAATTTGCTACATCAGCCCCTGAAATGTCATCCTGAACAGATGCTTCTATTGCAGACCACAGGACAGCCCCCAGTCTCCTTGGTACACTGGCACATTCTCCCTCAAAAAAAAAATAAATAAAAAAAATAGGATTAGTTTTCAGACTCTCATTTTCTAAATCCATACTCCCTTCTGACCGAACTTCCACATCATCACTTGATATTTCCCTTGAAAAATAACTAACCTAGTTACCAACTTTCCAAGCCCTTCCAAGCAGCGAACTCCTGCATTGACATTGGTAAAAACAAAACTGGTAACTGCTAAATTCCAGTCCAGAATCCTAATTTTCCCTTGACCAGTTTCAGGCTCTACATGATACACAGGAATATCTTCGTTGAGTTGATCACAAACAACATAAACTTCTTCAGTCCATTTGTCTGCAATCTTGTTAACTCCTTTAAGCTCAACATTCCGAACCAAAAATCTGTCGCCAAGCACTAATACTCCCCCACACACCCTCCTGTCATAAACATTCTTCTGGTCAAACTAAATTTTGTGAAGTGATCTGTTTAACAGATTCTGTTATGACATCCACTATCAGCCCCCAGACAAATTGTTGAGAGTACAGTCAGCAGAAGGCTGTACCTATTTGGTATTCTCTTTGAATTCAGCCTTAAATCTGGCAGAAACTCCAAGCCCCAGATTTTTTTTATGTACAGCTACTACATTTGATGCATACCGACTTTGAGATTTACAAATAGCCCCAAGGGTTTCCATCTCCTTTGAGGGTGCTTACACCTCATCAAACAGTGAAGGAGGAATAGGCTGTCAGTGGCTTTTCCTTAAATGGCACCTCATCGTCAAGTTGAATATGATGGACAGCCTTATCGGTCAACCTTAAATCCAAATCTTGTAAGGAGAAAGTGGACATTCATGAGACTAAAAGCTGTTGCACTTCTTCCACTTGAGATGTGCTAAGAGCCTAAGAACATTATCCAAATGCTTAACATATTCCAGGAAATTGTCATTATCAGCAATAATATCCTCCGTCCCTGAATTGGCTTCAACACTGGTGATTGGAGTCACATCTTTGGTGCTATACAGATCACAGACCTGTGCCTTGTTTCAAGTTCTGTCAAATTTGAAGTTCTGACATGGCATGTATGTAGTTTATTTGTAATAATGGTATAAAGTTATACATTTTACAAATAATTATAACAGAAAAGAAAACTGCACACACATTGCACAAAATTATTAGATAAGTATGTTTAATAGTGATGCAGATATCTATTTTACTATATTATTGGATGTTTTTAACAAAAAAAAAACACTTTTTTGTCTTGTTATTGGTCCCAGAGGCCTTAAAATATTAAAGTAACTTTTAGGAAAACATCGACTTAAAATGTTTTGGTGATGGCAGGTTTTATCTGTAACATCTCCTTCAAGACCAAATAGCTTTTTATGAAGGTCTAATGAGATCAAGATTACTGAAAAATTTATCATTAGGTCCAAGAAGACATTTGTCACAAGAATACCAAAACTAATTGAAGGAAATTACTGAGAATCTTTTAGATTTGACCTGTGAGTTTTTTCAATCAAATGACATTTTTATCAAGTTTAAATGATGTAACTACACCAAAAAATCTTGTGTGCCTTGTTAGTAGCCGAGGGTGCTTAGAATGTCAATTAAATTGCAGGAAGTTATGGACAGCCTATCTCCTTTGTGATAACAGGGGTGATCTTGCGATGTCTAATTCAAGATCAAATTAAATTTTTGTCAAGATCAAATGACATCAACATATCTAAAAACCTTTGTTACTCCTTTATTGTGGATCCAGGGGTTTCAGAATGTAAAGATACGGTAATTGGTAGGAATGGACTGCTAATCTTTTTTGTGAGTGTATATTTGACCATTAACCCTGCTTTACTCGGGTAACAAAGATCCCTAGTATTATTGGTCCTAGCCTCTTGGGTGGTCGGAATTGAAAAAAGAACTTATTTTTAATGCATGGGCTACAAATCTTTTGGCAATGTCAGATTTGACCTGTTATGTGTCCTTCATGGTCAAATGATATCAACTTATCTAAGAACTCATGTACCTCACTCTGTGTATCATGCTGAATTGTACCTTCCAGGGATACATTATAAAAAGAAATATTAATTAGAAAAAAAATTCACTAATTAATAGTTATTATTTCACTAACAATCAGTTTTCACAATCCAAGCTCATTACGCAGTGCATGTGCTTAATGAGTCACATCAGTTTTTACCCCACAGCCTTTAAGGGCTTGTGTGGGTGTTATTTTCATCCATGGGATCCGGATGGGCTGTTAGGCCAGTGGGTGATGGCAAAAAGCTTCTCCGGGCTGTATATCAGAAACCATAAGGTATAGGAAGTTGATACTTGGTACGCACATTGATTTGGGAGTGCTAGCATGCAGCTTCATGGTGTGACCTTGATTTAACCTTTGACGTTGCTGTAGTGAACTTGAGCTTTAAAATTTTATCTGGGTTATATATCAGAAACCGTAACGTGTTAGGAATTGATAGTTAGTAGGGACATTGGTTGGGGGTACAGGTGTGCAGCTTCATGATTTGACCTTTGACTTTGCTGGAGTTACCTTGTTCTTTACAATCTTGTTTGGGCTGTATCTTGGAAACCATAATTTATGGGAAGTTGATACTTAGTAAGGATATTGGTTGAAGGGTGTAGGTGTGTTATGTTATAATATGACCTTGATTTGTCCTTTGACCTTGCTATATTGACCTCGACCTTTAACCCTTTCGCTACCATGTCTGTCGGCTAGCAGTCGACATCAATGTGTATTACAAGGGACCATGTCTGTATATTTCTTCTTTCCTTTCAGTGTACTGTTATACGTTTTCTTTGGTGTATCAGTATTAAACCGATTTTTAAAGTATTTTATATGAAAGTTAAGCTATATTTTTTTTTAAAAATTCGCCATTTCACCTATTTTAACTGGTTTCTGTATATATTGCCGTATTTACCACATATACCTGCATATTGTTGCATATTGTTTACTCGTGGTTATTTTTATTTGGGGAATTCCCACGAATTTTCCCATTCGACTTTCATCAATTCCTAATAAAATATGCCGAAAAATACCGCAATAAAGTGTATAAGGTAGTGAGATATTATTTTACTTCATTGGCGTTTCTGACGTGATATGACGTCATATGGCTACAGTCCCTTGGAATAATGTTCCTTCAGTAGCGAAAGGGTTAAAGTTATTTTCGAGCTATATCTTGCAAACCTTAAGGTGTACCAAGGTGATACATAGTAGGGACATTGATTAGGGAATGTAGTATCCAAAGTCATGGTGTTATCTTGATTTGACCTTTGCCCTTGCTATAGTGACCTTGAGATTTATTCTATTGGCTGGAGTATATCTTCCTACTTAAACATTATTTGGATCTTTATATAACAAACACTCTTTGGTCTGAAAGTCTCCCGATCTTTTTCTGTTTCACTGCTATATCTCATGGTGTCAAAAATTAATTCCTCTGGCTGTTGGATACGGGCATCTCCCATGCTATTTTAACGTATTGTTACTTATATTTTTAGGATCAACACAAAATCACTGGAGGAGTATGTGAAAATCTGTGGATATGAAAACAATAAATCTGATTTGTTACCCATGTGCTACTTGGAAACATGTTTCATACGTTTAATACTCTGTCTTGTATGTTCACCAAAATTTTACCTAAGTCCCCTTGGTAAGTCTGGTTTTAAATAACTTTATTACTATATCAAGCATCAATACCTCTAGCATGAACTGGGAATTGTATGTTAATCTGTGATGTCTGTTTTTAGAAACTATACGATGGCAAGACATTGAAGTAAGACGATTACTGAAAAAAAATACAACATTCCTCACCCTTTCTATATTTTTTATGGTATTAATACTGTATTCTGTAGGTCTGATACACGTTCGTCAAAGATTTACACAGAATAGAAACCTTTTAGAGCTTCTGGATAAAAGTACTTTCACCTGTGTGTGTTCAGTTGATACCTACAGGAAGTCCCTGAAAGGCATTGAAGTTGACATATGTTTAAAGGTAATTTAATATCTCTGAAATGGTCTTGGGAGGAATTGAGCATTTTATCTTGCCTTTGCCTTTTGTATTTTATCATAAAGTATCATTTTGAAAAATGTAAAGAATATAATATCTATGTGTTTCTACTGTTTCATAAATATCTATATCGTGATGTGACCAGTCTGTTGAAAAAGAAAATTCAACAAGTTACAAGTATTAGGTATCAAAACTGACATATTTCAGGTGTACAATGACAGAGACTTATGTGTATTAGAAGGAATCACTACATTATTGTCAAGGTCAGCTGATGTGAGGAAAAAGAAGGGAGAATCACTGAATACAAATGCTGATCAACGTAAAGCTGAAGGTTTGTATGTTTTCATGAACGGAGAATATAATATGAGAATAAACTTTAAAATTGAACCTGTTGTGTATCGTGTGAGATGCAGTTATCGAGTCTGTGAAACAGTAAATAGAATCCAAATTGCTGGTGTGCCTTTGTGCAACACCACAATTTGCTATTTAAGCATCCCGCAAACATGGGAGGAATTCTCGTGGAAGTGTCCGCCGGCTCTGCCGTATCCGCCGGCTCTGCCGGCTCCGCAAGTTTGCCTACCTATAGCGTCTTTACTAGTGGATGGAATTTCTTCAAACTTGGCACATATATTTAGTAGCCCTGGGAAAATTTTCTGAATTTGGTGCCAAGACATTTCAACCAATCAGAGAAGTCACATGACCAAAACCAGGATTTTGCTTGTCCGGATGATAACTTAAGAAGCGTTTAAAATATTCGCCTGAAATTTGATATATGGATGCATGGTATAAAGATCTGGAAATGATTAGATTTTGGTAGACTTCCATTAAAAAATGGCTAATTAATTAAGCATTAAAATTTTTATCAACGAGGAAAATACAAGTCCCTTAATAACTTCTAAACCGTGCGAGATACAGGGTATCTCTGCTAAGTACTGTGCTCACTTCCAAAAAAATTTCCTCTCTCCAAATATGGCGGCCATTTTGAATTTTGTAATTTTTGACAAAAATGGTAAAACTTAAAATTGCTTGTATCTCCTAAACCGTGCGAGATAGAGCAATTTCGGCGAAACATTTGGCCCACACGGTATATATGCAAAATACTCTGCTCAATTTTCAAAAAATTTTCCTCCTTTGAAAAATGGTGGCCATTTTGAATTTTCGAATTTTTGACAAAAATGGTAAAACTTAAAATTGCTTGCATCTCCTAAACCGTGCGAGATAGAGCGATTTCGGCAAAATTTTTGGCCCATAGGGTATATATCCAAGATACTCTGCTCAATTTAAAAAAAATTTTCCTCTTTCCAAAAATTGCGGCCATTTTGAATTTTCGAATTTTTGACAAAAATGGTAAAACTTAAAATTGCTCAAATAAAACTTAAAATTGCTTGTATCTCCTAAACCGTGCGAGATAGAGCGATTTCGGTGAAATTTTTGGCCCACAGGGTATGTATGCAAGATGCTCTGCTCAATTCTCAAAAAATTTTTCCTCTTTCCAAAAATGGTGGCCATTTTCAATTTTCGAATTTTTGACAAAAATGGAAAAACTTCAAATTGCTTGTATCTCCTAAATCATGCGGTATAAAATGATTTCGGCAAAAGTTTCGATCCACACGGTATCTAAGCAAGATACTCTGCCCAATTTAAAAAAAATTTTCCTCTTTTCAAAAATGTCAGCCATTTGAAATTTTCAAATGTTTGCCAAAAAACTTAAAATTGCTTGTATCTTCTAAACCATTTTAAATTTTCCAATTTTTTTTCGATATAATTTTAGATTGACAGGGTATCTAGGCAAGATCTTCTTTCTATTATAAGCAGCCAACACCATCTTTCTTTTGGGACGCTTATGGCAAAAACAATCGCTTTGCTTCGCTAGCGATCCTCTAGTTATATTTGCGGTTTTGCTCCTTGACTGCAGGTATGAAGAGTGAATCAAAAAAGATTAAGTAAAATACTTCTTACTATGATTTCCATATACTTTTGTGACTCATATTGGTAATAAAAGGCCATTGTAATTTCCATTTATAAATATACTTGCACAGTTATTTTTGTATGTTAACAGAAGATCTACCAATTACATTGGATGAGTTTACAGTAAAACACAGTGCAGACTTGGGGGTGAAGTATGCTCAGGTATCAGGGGATTGGAACCCACATCATCTGTGGACTTGGTCGTCCAGGCTGTTAGGTTACAAAGCTCCTATTGCTCATGGGATGTGGACAATGGCCAGATGTCTGTCATATTTGGATCAGAAAGGTAAAGAAAAAAAATGACAAATTCAAATGCAGAGATCAAACAAGTATTAAAGTGCATAAGGTTAAAGGAATATTCAAAAACAAGATGTTTTATTACAGTAAAAAATAACAATCACTGATGACATAAATAATTCAACAGTAAGACATGATTATGAAAGAACAATATTTGTATCCCCGGACAAAAGTCGGGGATACTTAAGATTCAGTACGGTCACGCTGCCGCCGCCGCAGAGATTTTCTTTTGGACGCAATAACTTAAAAAATATTTAGTTAGACCTTTCAAATTTGGTATGTGGGTATATATGGGCAATGCCATGAATGCTATTGTTTTGTGACCTTGACCTTCAATTTTAAGGTCACTGGTGGCCTCTTAAAGGTCAGATTTTGGCCATTTTTAAGTCGTCACTCTGCAGCATGTACGTACACGTGAGCGAATTCTCCTCCAAAACTACAAGGCCCAGAGACATGCTGTTACTTTTAAAAGATAGCTTATCTATCTAGCATGAAAAATGTTCAAGGCATGCAAATCTGTTTGTTCGTCTGTTTGCTAGAGCCATTATAAGTGAGGTACCCCCCACCCTAAGGGTGAAAATTTCAACACTTTATCACAATTTTCTCATTGACTATTGCAAGGATTTCTCTCATATCTTGCACATATGTACCAAGCCACAAGTAGACTCCCTTGTGTGAATATCAGACCTGGGTCTTTCTTAATTATTTTTTTATGAATTAAGTGGGTAATAGCTACTTTGTGACTTTTCAGTAACTTCCATCATGAATAAAATCACTTGTAACTTGAAAACTATTGCATTTAGAGAATTTTGTATAAATATGTTATTCAGCTACTTTTGGGTCAGCCATAACATAGTAAAATTTCAGACCTGACCTTTTGGGTCAGCTATAACATAGTAAAATTGCAGACCAGTAGCTCATTCCATAGCTGAGTAATAGTGACTTTCATGTTATCACTGTTGAGTAATCACTGTTGAGTAAATCACTTGTAACTTCAAAACTATTGCAGTTATAGTATTTTGTTTGAATATCTTATTCACCTACTTTTGGATCAGCTATAACATAGTAAAATTGCAGACCTGTAGCTTATTTCATAGCTGAGCAATAGCTATTTTGAGCTTCTCACTCTTGAGTAAATCAGTTGTAGCATGAAAACTATTACATTTACAGTATTTTGTTTAAATATGTTATTCAGATACTTTTGGGTCATTGATAACATAATAAAATTGTAGACCTGTAGTTCATTCCATAGCTGAGTAATAGCTACTTTGATGTTATCCCTGTTGAGTAAATCAGTTATAACTTGAAAACTATTGCATTAAGAATATTTTGTTTAAATATGCTGTTCACCTACTTTTGGTTCAGCTATAACATAGAAAAATTGCAGACCTGTAGTTGAGCAATAGCTATTTGAGGTTTTTACTCTTGAGTAAATCAGTTGTAACTTGAAAACTATTGCATTTTTATAGTATTTTGCATAAATGTGTTATTCAGTTACTTTTGGGTCAGCTATAACATAGTAAAATTGTAGCCCAGTAGCTCATTGCATAACTGAGTGATAGCTACTTTGAAGTTCTCACTGTTGAGTAAATCAGTTATAACTTGAAAACTATTGCATTTAGAATGTTTTCCTAAAATATGTTTTCACCTACTTTTGGGTCAGCTATAGCATAGTAAAATTGCAGACCTGTAGCTCATGACATAGCTGAGCAATAGCTACTTTGAGGTTCTCACTGTTTAGTAAATCAGTTGTAACTTGAAAACTATTGCATTTAGAGAATTTTGTTTTAAAATATGATATTAACCTACTTATGGGTCAGCTATCACATAGTAAAGTTGCAGACCTGTAGCTTATTGTATAGCTGAGTAATAGTTGCTTTGCGATTATCACTGTTGAGTAAATCAATTCTAACTTGAAAACTATTGCATTTACAGGTTTTTAGGCGGGTTGCGTGTAACCAACCCGCCTATTAGATTGATGTGTCCGACGTCCGTCTGTCCGTCCACATTTTTCGTTTCCGGACTCTAAGTCAAAAACGGTTTGTCCGATCGAATTCAAACTTGACAGGGACATAGATCAACATCATAGCTAGGTTCCATTCGATATTGGTGACATTCCGTCCGTTCGTTTGTCCGTTTTTTGTCCGTTTGTCCACATTTTCGTTTCCGGACTCTAACTCCAAAACGGTTTCACCAATCGAATTCAAACTTGACAGGGAGATAGATCACCATCATAGCTAGGTTCCTGTCGAAATTGGTGAAATTCTGTATGTTCGTTTGTCCGTTTTTCATCCGTTTGTCTGTCCATCCATCTGTTTGTCAACATTTTTGTTTCCGGACTCTAACTCGAAAACGGTTTGACCAATCGAATTCAAACTTGACAGGGAGATAGATCACCATCATAGCTAGGTTCCTTTTGAAATTGGTGAAATTCCATACGTTCGTTTGTCCGTTTCTTGTCCGTTTGTCTCTCCATCCGTGTGTTTATCCACATTTTCGTTTCCAGACTCTAACTTGAAAACGGTTTGTCCAATCGAATTCATACTTGACAGGGACATAGATCACCATCATAGCTAGGTTCCTTTCGAAATTGGTGTAACTACGTATGTTTGTTTGTCCGTTTTTCTGTCCTTTTGTTCGTTTTTGCTCCGTTTTTCTGTCCATCCATCTGTCCGTCCACATTTTTTTCCCGGACTCTAACTCGAAAACGGTTAGTCCAATCAAATTCAAACTTCACAGGGACATACATCACCATCATAGCTAGGTTCCTTTTGAAATTGGTGTAATTCCGTCTGTTTGTTTGTCCGTTTTCCTGTCCGTTTGTCTGTTTTTTGTCCATTTTTCTGTCCATCCGTCTGTCTGTCCACATTTTCGTTTCTGGACTCTAACTCGAAAACGCTTTGTCCAGTCGAATTCAAACTGGACAGGGAGATGCATCACCATCATAGCTAAGTTGCTAAGTTGGTGTAATTCCGCCCTTTCGTTTGTCCGTTTTTAGCATAGATACAATTATGTAACCTAGATTACAAGTTTTATGTTTCTTAGCACGTCTTACACATTCACCTTAACTGGGTAACCTAACATTTCTTTCCTTCTTTTCTAAATGTAATTACAGCAGTTGCTAATCTCATTTCTGCCTGCGCAACCCGCCTTTTGGGGCATCTGTGACCCTCTTGTTTAAAAATATGTTACTCACCTACTTTTGTGTCACATATAACATAGGAAAATTGCAGACCTGTATGTCATGGCATAGCCAAGCAACAGCTACTTTCAGGTTATCACTGTTAAGTAAATAAGTTGTAACTTGAAAACTATTGCATCTGCAGTATTTTATTTAAATATATTATTCACCTACTTTTAGGTCAGCTATAATATAGTAAAATTGCAGTTTTATAGCTCATTGCTTAGTTGAGCAATAGCTACTTTGAGGTTTTCATTGTTGAGTAAATTAATTGTATCTTGTAAACTATTGCATTTGGAGAATTTTGTTTAAATGTGTTTTTCATCTACTTTTCAATCAGCTATAACATAGTAAAATTGCAGATGTGTAGCTCATTGTATAGCTGAGCAATAGCTATTTTCATGTTCTCACTGTTAAATAAATCGGTTGTAAGACGAATACTATTGCATTTACAGTACAGTAGAACCTCAATTATCAAAACCCAGTGGGAGACACACAATGGGGATGGATAATCGAGGGGTTTGGATAGATGAAGGAAACCGAAAAATCGTTTTTATCTACTAAAGACAGACGAGGGTGATCATTGATGAAGCAGTTTAATAAATTTGTGTGATATAATATATCTGACCCTCTAATTTTGACTAATTTGCTCTGTATCTGTGGATATTATCATGCAGTTTTATTATCTCCCGCCCGGCTCGCCGGAGGGAGATCATAATTTGCACCATGTGCGTGTGTACGTGCGTGCGTGCGTGCGTGCGTGTGTCACGCAGTTTTCTCTGAAACTACTACAGTTACACATTTTTGGTAAATCACAAGTCCTAATGAATTTTTTTGCTCTTCAATATTTTTGGGGTTTGGTAAACTTTGGCCTACTTTTGAGTGAGTAATAGCTATTTTAGCTAATATAATTATATGGCTTATAACTCTGAAACTATTGCATTTACAGTATTTTGTTCTAATATGTTGTTCAGCTACTTTCTCCACAGCTACAACATGGTCAGTAGTTTGGAAGTGTATCTCCATAGCTAAGTGAGTAATAGCTACTTTGTCAATTTTTAATTATAACCATAATGAGTAAATGGCTTATATCTTCATAAGTATTGCAGCTACACAATTTTGTTCCATATGTTGTTCAGCTACTTTCTCCACAGCTACAACATGGTCAGTAGTTTGCAAGTGTATCTCCATAGCTAAGTGAGTAATAGCTACTTTTTCAATTTTTAATGATAACCATAATGAGTAAATGGCTTATATCTTCAAAAGTATTGCAGCTACACAATTTTGTTCCAATATGTTGTTCGGCTACTTTCTCCTCTGCTACAACATGGTCAGTAGTTTGGAAGTGTATCTCCGTAGCTAAGTGAGTAATAGCTACTTTTTCAGTTTTTAATGATAACCATAATGAGTAAATGGCTTATATCTTCAAAAGTATTGCAGCTACACAATTTTGTTCCAATATGTTGTTCAGCTACTTTCTCCACTGCTACAACATGGCCAGTAGTTTGGAAGTGTATCTCTATAGCTAAGTGAGTAATAGCTACTTTTTCAATTTTTAATGATAACCATAATGAGTAAATTGCTTATATCTTCAAAAGTATTGCAGCTACACAATTTCTCTCAAATATGTTGTTCATGTACTTTTTTGTGAACTGTAACATATTTAAGTTTCACAACTGTTGCTCAATGTACAAGTGAGTAATGGCTACTTTATTGCTACTTTTAGTGAAAATGTGAAAAATCAGAAATATCTCTCAAACTGTAAGATATAGAGCAATTTCGAGCAAATTTTTGACCCACAGGGTAGTACTAGAGTATCCTATTGCTAAGGGGGAAAAAGTTTGGTGAACTTTGGCCTACATTTGAGTGAGTAATAGCGCTTTTACCTAATATAATTATATGACTTTTAACTGTCAATGAGTAAATGGCTTATATCTTCAAAAGTATTGCAGCTACACAATTTTGTTCCAATATGATGTTCAGCTACTTTCTCCACAGCTACAACATGGTCAGTAATTTGGAAGTGTATCTCCATAGCTAAGTGAGTAATGGCTACTTTTTCAATTTTTAATGATAACCATAATGAGTAAATGGCTTATATCTTCAAAAGTATTGCAGCTACACAATTTCTCTCAAATATGTTGTTCATGTACTTTTTTGTGAACTGTAACATATTTAAGTTTCACAACTGTTGCTCAATGTACAAGTGAGTAATGGCTACTTTATTGCTACTTTTAGTGAAAATGTGAAAAATCAGAAATATCTCTCAAACTGTAAGAGATAGAGAAATTTCGAGCAAATTTTTGAACCACAGGGTAGTACTAGAGTATCCTATGCTAAGGGGAAAATGGTTTGGTGAACTTTGGCCTACTTACTCACCTCCTCAAAATGAGTAAATGCGAATTATCTCTAAAAGTATTGCAGGTAGCCAATTTTTCTCAAATAACTCATTCACCTACTTTTGGGAGAGCTTTCACTTGGTTAAGTTTCAGATGCGTAGCTAGTTACTCACCTACTCAAAATGAGTAAATGCTAATTATATCCCCAGACGAAAGTCGGGGATATATTGGATTCAGGTCCATCGCGCCGCCGCCGCCGCCGCCGCCGTAGAAATTTCCTTGTGGACGCGATAACTCAAAAACAAATTAATATTTTTTTTTCAAACTTGGTACACATGTTAAGGGTGTCCAAAGGAAGATCCCTATTTTAAGGTGACCTTAAACTCCCAATAAAAGAGAACTTATGGCCACCTTAAGGTCAGAAATTGCACTTTTGGCCACTAAGAGCCCTCTAGGTCACAAACTATGATGCTCAGCTGGCTGAAATTTCACCTGAGAACACATTAATATGTTCTTAGTACATGTGCCGAAAATCACGACTTTAAGTTGAGGAGAAAATTGTGTTTGAGGCCCATAAAGACCCCCACTTAGGGATTTTTTGCTATATTTTTCACATATTTTGCCCTATAATTTGGAAGTGGTAACTCTGATGAGTCTCAAACTGCACTAGGTATAACTTTGATATGTAATCCTTGTCTGTAGAAAATTTTAGGGCTGTAGGTTTACCCAAAGGGGTCGACTTAAGGTCTCAAAAGTGCCCACAGAGACCCAATTTATGCACTTTTTGCCACTTTCGAGCACTGTAGCTTTCAAACTATGTCTCTCATCTAAGTTAAATATCATGTGTGAGGACCATAAACACCTACCCGAGTGACCCTTATAAGACATTTTTCACATATTTTTCCCTGTAACTTGGAAATGGTAAGTCTGAGAAGTTTCAAACTGTATTAGATATACATTCTATGTGTAACCTTTGAATGTGAAAGATTTTTAGTCTGAAGCTTTGATTTGAAGGTCACATTGAGGTCTCTAAAAGGCCCACAGAGACCCGATATTTTGCCTTTTTGCCACTTTTAAGCCCTGTGACTGTTAAACTATGTTACTGATAGAGCTGAAATCTCACCTGGGAATATATCATTATGTCATTTTTACATGTGCCAGAAATAAAGGCTTTAAGTAGACATTTAACCTGTGTGTGAGGACCATAACACCCACCCGAGTGACCCTTTTTAGACATTTTTCACATATTTTTCCCTGTAACTTGGAAATGGTAAGTCTTGAGAAGTTTCAAACTGTATTAGATATACATTCTATGTGTAACCTTTGATTGTGAAAGATTTTAAATCTGAAGCTTTGATTTAAAGTTCACATTGAGGTCTCTAAAAGGCCCACAGAGACCCAATATTTGGACTTTTTGCCACTTTTAAGCCCTGTGACTGTTAAACTATGTGACTGATAGAGCTGAAATCTCATCTGGGAATATATTATTATGTTCTTTTTACATGTGCTGAACATCAAGGCCTTTAGTAGATATTTAACCTGTGTATGACGACCATAGATACTCACCCGAGTGACCCTTTTTAGACATTTTTTACATATTTTGCCTTGTAACTTGGAATGGTAAGTCTGAGAAGTTTCAAACTATATTAGATATACATTCTATGTATAATCTCTGATTGTGAAAGATTTTAAGTCTGAAGCTTCAATTTGAAGGTCACATTGAGGTCTCTAAAAGGCCCACAGAGACCCAATATTTGGACTTTTTGCCACTTTTCAGCCCTGTGACTGTTAAACTATGTGACTGACAGGGCTGAAATCTCAACTAGGAATACATTATTAAGCGTCTTCTTTTTCCATGTACCGAACATCAAGGCCTGTAGTAGACATTGAACCTGTGTATGACGACCATAGACACTCATCCAAGTGACCTTTTTTGACATTTTCTACTGTATTTTGCCCTGTAATTTGGAAATGCTTAGTGTGACAAGTCTTAAACTGTATTATATCTAATTTTTGTTTGTTATGTATGTCCCCCAAAAAGTTTCAGATCTGTAGTTTAATTGCTAAGGTCTCTTTAACAATTGTAAAATCCCCACAGAAACCCAATTTATGGACATTATGCCACTTTAAAGCCCTGTAACTGTCAAACTATGTGGGTCATAGAGCTGAAATCTTTGAATTTTTAAAAGGAAGTGCCTGTCTCTTTAAATTTTGAATATTAATGATGTTATGGCTATCTTAGTCTTTTAAGAACTTATTTTTGTGTGTTGTACCTCTGCTTGCTGAGTTTTTAACTCTTTAAAATGAAACTGGTTAAACATATTCAAGTAGGCAAAATGGACACTGTTATTTTCTGGTGAGCTTTAAGTCCCAATATTAATAAAAGTATATCCTTATGTAGTAAAACTAGGGGATTTTTAACCCTCAACTAGCCCAGTTTTATTCAACTTGCCTCAGTTAATTTTGACACAGCTCCTACAGTTATGAACTCATTTCAGTTGATAATCACATACTTAAAATTCTCAATTCTTTTTGTATTTGATTACCCCTTTGATATATATCAGATTGTTTGTTTACCATTTATGCTGTAGTCCCAACCCACATCCCCCACCCACCTCTGGGACCTCCAGCTATATTGAGTGACACTAAATAAACAAAGGTATTTAGTGATATCAAATGAGAAACAAAGAACTCAATGGGGTTGCAGATCTTGTGTAATAGTGAGAGAGGTGTGGAGAAGGGGAGAGGGGTGGGGTAGGAGGTGGTGGGCTTCATCATATAACACAAAGGGGAGTCAGAACTGAGATTGTGTCACATATTTAGGTTGCATATATATGGACCACATATATAGGAATAGAGGAAATGAATAACTGAAAACAATTTACAAATTCTATAAATAATATAATAAAATAATAATATAAATAATTTTTTTTTAAATAATATTTTATTTGTGAACAAATATAGAAACAGATATGCGCTTTTGGGATTATGAATTTTAGAATGGACATTCAATCATCAATCATTTAAATACTTTGAAATTAGGTTAAGAGTTATCATTGCAGGAAGATTGAAAAGTATGATGTTGAGTTAAAAATAATATTTTATTTGTCAACAAATATAGAAAGAGATATGCTCTTTTGGGATTATTATTTTAGAATGGACATTCAATCATCAATCATTTATTAATAAATACTTTGAAAATAGGTTTAGAGTTATCATTGCAGGAAGATTGAAAATATAATTTGAGTTATGTATTCGGCGTCTGGGGATACACCATCTTCTTGGGAAGATACAAACAGAGTAGATTGATGTGCTGAAGTTCATATAATAATGGGTAATTATGCTTTAAAAAATTCCCGATCAAAACCTGTGGCGTGAGTGATGACCTGTCTGGGGATATGTTGGCGCCGAGTTGGCCCAATCTAGTTATGTCTAAAAGTATTGCAGATAGCCAATTTTTCTCAAATAACTCATTCATATACTTTTGGAAGAGCTTTCACTTAGTGAGGTTTCAGACCCCTAGCTAATTTCTCACCTACTCAAAATGAGTAAATGCGAATTATCTCTAAAAGTATAGAAGATAGCCAATTTTTCTCAAATAACTCATTCACCTACTTTTGCGAGAGCTTTCACTTGGTGAAGTCTCAGACCTGTAGCTAATTTCTCACCTACTCAAAATGAGTAAATGCTAAATATCTCGAAAAGTATTGCAGATAGCCAATTTTTCTCAAATAACTCGGTTCATTTACTTTTGGAAGAGCTTTCACATGGTGAAGTTTCAGACCCATAGCTAATTACTCACCTAATCAAAATGAGTAAATGCGAATTATCTCTAAAAGTATTGCAGATAGCCAATTTTTCTCAAATAACTCATTCATCTACTTTTGGAAGAGCTTTCACATGGTGAAGTTTCAGACCCATAGCTAATTACTCACCTACTCAAAATGAGTAAATGCGAATTCTCTCTAAAAGTATTGCAGATAGCCAATTTTTCTCAAATAACTCATTCACCTACTTTTGGGAGAGCTTTCACTTGGTGAAGTTTCAGACCCGTAGCTAATTACTCACCTACTCAAAATGAGTAAATGCTAATTATCTCTAAAAGTATTGCAGATAGCCAATTTTTCTCAAATAACTCATTCATCTACTTTTGGAAGAGCTTTCACATGGTGAAGTTTCAGACCCATAGCTAATTACTCACCTACTCAAAATGAGTAAATGCGAATTTTCTCTAAAAGTATTGCAGATAGCCAATTTTCTCAAATAACTCATTCACCTACTTTTGGAAGAGCTTTCACATTGTGAAGTTTCAGACCCATAGCTACTTACTCGCCTACTCAAAATGAGTAAATGCTAATTATGTGTAAAAGTATTGCAGATAGCCAATTTTTCTCAAATAACTCATTCATATACTTTTGGAAGAGCTTTCACTTAGTGAGGTTTCAGACCCCTAGCTAATTTCTCACCTATTCAAAATGAGTAAATGCGAATTATCTCTAAAAGTATAGAAGATAGCCAATTTTTCTCAAATAACTCATTCACCTACTTTTGCGAGAGCTTTCACTTGGTGAAGTGTCAGACCTGTAGCTAATTTCTCACCTACTCAAAATGAGTAAATGCTAAATATCTTGAAAAGTATTGCAGATAGCCAATTTTTCTCAAATAACTCATTCATTTACTTTTGGAAGAGCTTTTACATGGTGAAGTTTCAGACCCATAGCTAATTACCCGCCTACTCAAAATGAGTAAATGCTAATTATCTCTAAAAGTATTGCAGATAGCCAATTTTTCTCAAATAACTCATTCATCTACTTTTGGAAGAGCTTTCACATGGTGAAGTTTCAGACCCATAGCTAATTACTCACCTACTCAAAATGAGTAAATGCGAATTATCTGTAAAAGTATTGCAGATAGCCAATTTTTCTCAAATAACTCATTCATCTACTTTTGGGAGAGCTTTCACTTGGTGAAGTTTCAGACCCGTAGGTAATTACTCACCTACTCAAAATGAGTAAATGCGAATTATCTCTAAAAGAATTGCAGATACCCAATTTTTCTCAAATAAGTCATTCATCTACTTTTGGGAGAGCTTTTACTTGGTGAAGTTTCACGCCCGTAGCTAATTACTCACCTACTCAAAATGAGTAAATACTAATTATCTCTAAAAGTATTGCAGATAGCCAATTTTTATCAAATAACTCATTCATCTACTTTTGGAAGAGCTTTCACATTGTGAAGTTTCAGACCCATAGCTGCTTACTCGCCTACTCAAAATGAGTAAATGCGAATTCTCTCTAAAAGTATTGCAGATAGCCAATTTTTCTCAAATAACTCATTCATCTACTTTTCGAAGAGCTTTCACATGGCAAAGTTTCAGACCCATAGGTAATAACTCACCTACTCAAAATGAGTAACTGCGAATTATCTCTAAGAGTATTGCATATAGCCAATTTTTCTCAAATAACTCATTCACCTACTTTTGGGAGAGCTTTCACATGGTGAAGTTTCAGACCTGTAGCTAATTACTCACGTACTGAAAATGAGTAAATTCGTATTATCTCTAAAAGTATTGCAGATAGCCAATTTTTCTCAAATAACTCATTCATGTACTTTTAGGAGAGCTTTCACTTGGTGAAGTTTCAGACCTGTAGCTAATTACTCACCTACTCAAAATGAGTAAATGCGAATTATCTCTGAAAGTATTGCAGATAGTCAATTTTTCTCAAACAACTCATTCATTTACTTTTGGAAGAGCTGTCACATGGTGAAGTTTCAGACCCATAGCTAATTACTCACCTACTCAAAATGAGTAAATGAGAATTATCTCTAAAAGTATTGCAGATAGCCAATTTTTCTCAAATAACTCATTCATCTACTTGTGGGAGAGCTTTCACATGGTGAAGTTTCAGACTCGTAGGTAATTACTCACCTACTCAAAATGAGTAAATGTTAATTATCTCTAAAAGTATTGTGGGTACCCAATTTTTATCAAATAACTCATTCATCTACTTTTGGAAGAGCTTTCACATGGTTAAGTTCCAAACCTGTAGGTAATTACTCACCTACTCAAAATGAGTAAATGCGAATTATCTCTAAAAGTATTGCAGATAGCCAGTATTTTTCAAATAACTCACTTCACCTATATTTTGGGAGAACTTTCAATTAGTGAATTTTCAGATCCATATCTAATTACTCACCTACTCAAAATGAGTAATTGCCTATTATCACAAAAAGTATTGCAGATAGCCAGTATTTCTCAAATAACTCATTCACCTACATTTTGGAGATATTTCACATGCTAAAGTTTTTTTATGAATTATTAAAATAATTTTTAATGCATTAAAATTAATGAAATCATGCACCAAATCGATTATAACTTAAAAAGTATTGTATTTAGAGCATTTTGTTAAAATATGTTATTCACCTACTTTTTCCCACAGCAACAACATGGTGAGTAACTTGGGTGTCTATCTCAATAGATAAGTGAGTAATAGCTACTTTTGGATTTTTCACTAACTTCCATCATGAGTGAAATCACTTGTAACTTGAAAACTATTGCATTTAGACCTTCAGGGTAGTACAAAAGTGTCCTATGCAAAGGGGAAAGATTTCAATTTTCGCCACTTTTGGCGGCCATCTTGGATTTTAGCGGAAAAAAATGAAAAAGTGTGAATATCTCGAAAACCATAAGGGATAGAGCAATTTCGAGCGAATTTTTGACCTCCAAGGTAGTACAAGAATGTCCTGTGCAAAGGGGTAAAATATCAATTTTCGCCACTTTTGGCGGCCTTTTTGGATTTTTGCGGAAAATAGAAAAGTGTCAATATCTCGAAAACCGTAAGAGATAGAGCGATTTCGAGCAAATTTTTGACCTGCAGGGTGGTACAAGAGTCCCCTGTGCAAAGGGGGAAAATTTCAATTTTCGCCCCTTTTGGCGGCCATCTTACATTTTTGCGGAAAATGAAAAAGTGTCAATATCTCGAAAACCGTAACAGATCGAGCGATTTCGAGCGATTTTTTGACCCGCAGGGTGATACAAGAGTGTCCTGTCCAAAGGGGAAAAATTTCATTTTTCGCCACTTTCGGCGACCATCTTGGATTTTTGCTGAAAATGGAAAAGTGTCAATATCTCGAAAAGCATAACAGATAGAGCGGTTTCAAGCGAATTTTCGACCTGCAGGATGGTACAACAGTGTCCTATGCAAAGGGGAAAAATTTCAATGTAGTATTTCTTCCCCTGCGGTACTCGGCGGGAGATACATACCGCGGCAGTGGTCTTGTTTAAAATATTATGCGGACTTAAGCTGGGTGTGTTCATTTTGTACATGCGGTACTGACGTTTCATTTTTAGAAGAATGTCAGAATGCATGTTGTCAATTGAAAAACTCCAGGAGATTATTTATTGCAGAAACCTAATTGAACACATCTTCAGTGGATGTATGTTCGGTTGGCAATGCATTGTTGACATTTTTTCTTTTAATACATGTCAGTCTGTGAATGGACCTACTCCGGGAGATTTAAAATTGCAAAACCCAATCGAACACGCAATCAGTGATCGGCGCATTATCAAAGAAGTTGTGTAGTGGGGACATGTATATAAATTAATCTGTCCCCTATTGATACAAGATGAAAGAAGTTAGGTATTTTTGTGGATGGTATGTCTAATAAAACACTAAAATTAATGGTTTCTGAGTGTGTAAAATCCTGTAATATTGCTCATGCTAGACGGTTCATTATATGCACTGCCAGTAGGGAGACAAGATTTTGGTTCAGTTAATCCGGAGATTCGGATCATAGAGGGCAGGATAATTGAGGTTCTACTGTATTTTGTTTCAATATGTTTTCCACCTACATTTTACTCAAACATGGTACATTACTTTGGAGTGCCATTTGCAGGGTACAGTTTTTGTGTCCTTTTCTTCCTTCACTTCTACTCTAAAACTCAAGACACACAGTCAGCTGACACACAGCCCGTTCACGGGCACTGATTGTTTTTATCTCCCGCCGGGCTTTAGCCCGGGAGGGAGATTATGAAATGATGTCTGTGTGTGCGTGCGTGCGTGCGTGCGTGCGTGTGTGTGTGCGTGCGTGCGTGCGTTAGTTAGTCACGCAGATTTCTCCAAAACTGCTACAGCTACAGATTTTTTGTAAATTAATTGTCCCAATGAATTTTTATGCCCTTGAAAAAATTTTTGGTTTTATTGACTTAGGCCTAAAGATAAGTGAGTAATAGCAATCTTAGCTACTTTGAGTAAAGGGCTCATAACTCAAAAACTATTGCAGTAACAACTTTTTCTTCAAATATGTTGTTCAGCTACTTTGTCCTTAGCTATAAGATGGTACATAGTTTGGGGTCCCATTACATGCCATAAGTGAGTAATAGCTATTTTCTCATTTGTAGCTAAATAACAGAAGAAGTAAATGTCAAATATCTTCAAAAGTATTGAAGTTAGGGAAATCTTTTCAAATATGTTGTTTATCTTCTTTTTGGTAAGCTATCACATACTAAAGTTTCAGACCTGTTGCACCTTGGATAGCTGAGTAATAGCTACTTTGAAATTCTGACTGGTGAGTAAAGTGATTGTAACTCCAAAACTATTGCAGTTAGAGTATTTTCCTAAAATATGTTGTTCAGCTACTTTGTCCTTAGCTATAAGATGGTACATAGTTTGGGGTTCTATTGCATGCCATAAGTGAGTAATAGCTATTTTCTCATTTGTAGCTAAATAACAGAAGAAGTAAATGTCAAATATCTTCAAAAGTATTAAAGTTGGGGAAATCTTTTCAAATATGTTGTCCATCTACTTTTTGGTAAGCTATGACATAGTAAAGTTTCAGACCTGTTGCTCCTTGGATAGCTGAGTAATAGCTACTTTGAAATTCTGACTGTTCAGTAAAGCTATTGTAACTAAAAAAGTGTTGCAGTTGGTGTGTTTTCCTAAAATATGTTGTTCAGCTACTTTGTTCTTAGCTATAAGATGGTACATAGTTTGGGGTTCTATTGCTTGCCATAAGTGAGTAATAGCTATTTCCTCATTTGTAGCTAAATAACAGAAGAAGTAAATGTCAAATATCTTCAAAAGTATTAAAGTTAGGGAAATCTTTTCAAATATGTTGTCCATCTACTTTTTGGTAAGCTATGACATAGTAAAGTTTCAGACCTGTTGCACCTTGGATAGCTGAGTAATAGCTACTTTGAAATTCTGACTGTTGAGTAAAGCCATTGTAACTCCAAAAGTATTGCAGTTAGAGTATTTTCCCAAAATATGTTGTTCAGCTACTTTGTCCTTAGCTATAAGATGGTACATAGTTTGGGGTTCTATTGCATGCCATAAGTGAGTAATAGCTATTTTGTTATTTGTAGCAAAATCATGACATAAGTAAATGTCAAATATCTTCAAAAGTATTAAAGTTGGGGAATTCTTTTCAAATATGTTATCCATCTACTTTTTCATAAGCTATCACATAGTAAAGTTTCAGATCTGTTGCACATTGGATAGCTGAGTAATAGCTACTTTGAAATTCTACAGTTGAGTAAATCCATTGTAACTCCAAAGCTATTGCAGTTACAATATTTTCGTAAAATATGTTGTTCAGCTACTTTGTCCTTAGCTATAAGCTGGCATGTAGTTTGGGGTTCTATTGCATGCCATAAGTGAGTAATAGCTATTTTCTTATTAGTAGCAAAATAACAACATAAGTAAATGTCAAATATCTTCAGAAGTATTAAAGTTAGGGAATTCTTTTCAAATATGTCATTCATCTACCTTTTTGTAAGCTATCACATAGTAAAGTTTCAGACCTGTTGCACATTGCATAGCTAAGTAATAGCTACTTTGAAATTGTGACTGTTGAGTAAATCCATTGCAACTCCAAAACTATTGCAGTTACAACTTTTTCTTCAAATACGTTGTTCAGCTACTTTGTCCTTAACTATAAGATGGTATATATTTTGGGGTAGTATTGCATGCCATAAGTGAGTAATAGCTATTTTCTTATTTGTAGCAAAATAACAACATAAGTAAATTTCAAATATCTTTAAAAGTATTAAAGTTAGGGAAATATTTTCAAATATGTTATTCATCTAGTTTTTGATAAGCTATCACATAGTAAAGTTTCAGACCTGTTGCACATTGGATAGCCGAGTAATACCTACTTTGAAATTGTGACTGTAGGGTAAATGTATATAGTTTGGGGTTCTATTGCATGCCATAAGTGAGTAATAGCTATTTTCTTATTTGTGGCAAAATAATGACATAATTTTTCTCAAATAACTGCTTCATCTACTTTTGGGAGAGCTTTCACATGGTGAAGTTTCAGACCCGTAGCTAATTATTCAATTATTCACCTACTCAAAATGAGTAAATGATAATTATCTCTAAAAGTATTGCGGATATCCAATTTTTATCAAATAACTCATTCATCTACTTTTGGGAGAGCTTTCACATGGTGAAGTTCCAGACCCGTAGCTAATTACTCGCCTACTCAAAATGAGTAAATGTGAATTATCTGTAAAAGTATTGCCGATATCCAATTTTTCTCAAATAACTCATTCGCCTACTTTTGGGAGAGCTTTACTTTGTGAGGTTTCAGACCCGTAGCTAATTATTCCCCTACTCAAAATTAGTACATGTAAATGTGAATTATCTGTAAAAGTATTGCCGATATCCAATTTTTCTCAAATAACTCATTCGCCTACTTTTGGGAGAGCTTTACTTGGTGAGGTTTCAGACCCGTAGCTAATTATTCCCCTACTCAAAATTAGTACATGTAAATGTGAATTATCTGTAAAAGTATTGCCGATATCCAATTTTTCTCAAATAACTCATTCGCCTACTTTTGGGAGAGCTTTACTTGGTGAGGCTTCAGACCCGTAGCTAATTATTCCCCTACTCAAAATTAGTAAATGTGAATTATCTGTAAAAGTATTGCCGATATCCAATTTTTCTCAAATAACTCATTCGCCTACTTTTGGGAGAGCTTTACTTGGTGAGGTTTCAGACCCGTAGCTAATTATTCCCCTACTCAAAATTAGTAAATGTGAATTATCTCTAAAAGTATTGCGGATATCCAATTTTTATCAAATAACTCATTCATCTACTTTTGGGACGGCTTTCACATGGTGAAGTTCCAGACCTGTAGCTAATTACTCACCTACTCAAAATGAGTAAATGTGAATTATCCCTAAAAGTATTGGGGATATCCAATTTTTCTTAAATAACTCATTCACCTACTTTTGGAAGAGCTTTCACTTGGTGAAGTTTCAGACCCGTAGCTAATTATTCACCTACTCAAAATGAGTAAATGCTAATTATCTCTAAAAGTATTGTGGATATCCAATTTTTATCAAATTACTCGTTCATCTACTTTTGGGAGAGCTTTCACATGGTGAAGTTCCAGACCCGTAGCTAATTACTCACCTACTCAAAATGAGTAAATGTGAATTATCTGTAAAAGTATTGCAGATATCCAATTTTTCTCAAATAACTCATTCACCTACTTTTGGGAGAGCTTTCACTTGGTGAATTTTCAGACCCGTAGCTAATTATTCACCTCCTCAAAATGAGTAAATGCTAATTATCTCTAAAAGTATTGCGGGTGTCCAATTTCTATCAAATTACTCGTTCATCTACTTTTGGGACAGCTTTCACATGGTGAAGTTCCAGACCCGTAGGTAATTACTCACCTAATCGAAATGAGTAAATGTGAATTATCTGTAAAGGTATTGCAGATAGCCAATTTTTCTCAAATAACTCATTCACCTACTTTTGGGAGAGCTTTCACTTGTTGAAGTTTCACACCCGTAGTTAATTATTCACCTACTCAAAATGAGTAAATGAGAATTATCTCTACAAGTATTGCAGATAGCCAGTATTTCTGAAATAACTCATTCACATACATTTTGGAGAGCTTTCAATTAGTGAATTTTCCGATCCGTAGCTAATTACTCACCTACTCAAAATGAGTAACTGCCTATTATCACTAAAAGTATTGCAGATAGCCAATATTTCTCAAATAACTCATTCACCTACATTTTGGAGAGCTTTTACATGCTAAATTTTTTTAATGAATTTTTTAAGTAATTTTTAATGCATTAAAATTCATGAAATCATGCACTAAATCAATTATAACTTGAAAAGTATTACATTTAGAGCACCTTGTATATGTTATCTTTAGTACATCTAATTTATATGGCGGGAGATAAATGCATGCGTCAGAATGCTTGTTTTTCACATTTTGGCCCAGTTCTCATATAAAAGAAAGTTAGATCACCCTATGGCTGATATATATAATACATATATATGTCCTCTGTAAGCATGCAGAAATTTGACCTTGAAGCTCTTCATTGAAGGTCATCCACAGACCACCAAAGTACCTCACCGAGGCCATTTTTGGCCTTTTTGGAGATATTTTCACACTTAACGCTGACTATGTTGTATGGAAACTATTGAAAATGGCTTTGGCAGTTGAATACATGATGGAATACCAGCATCCAGGTTGTTGACCTGACGCCGCCGCAGTGTGTAGAGAGATTTCACCGTTACCGCTCTAACGAAAAAAATATTATAGCTACCCTTCTCAAATTTAAAGGATATATTGATTTCATAGCCATAAAATCTTGCCTGGGAATATTTTTGGCGTCATTTTGAAAAACGTCATTTTTTATGTCAGCTGACATTATGTCGTCACTCTGCGGCGTGGGCGTACGCGTCCGCGTGAACAACTTCTCCTCCAAAACTACAAGGCCTAGAGACGTACTGTTTTTTTTAAAAGATACCTTATCTATCGAGGATGAAAAATTGTTCAAGGCATGCAAATCTGTCTGTTCGTCTGTTTGCTAGAGACATTACAAGGGGGGTACCCCCACCAAAAGTGTGAAAATTTCAACACTTAATCACAATTTTCTCAGTGACTATTGCAGGGATTTCTCTCATATCTTGCATATATGTACTAGGCCACAGGTAGATTCTCTTGTGTGAGTATGAGACCTGGATCTGTCTTACTTTTTTTTTAATAAATTTTTTTAATAATTTTTAATGCATTAAAATTCATGAAATCATGCACAAAATCATTTATAACTTGAAAAGTGTTGCATTTAGAGCATTTTGTTAAAATATGTTATTCAGCTACTTTTTGCATAGCTACAATATGGTGAGTAAGTTGGGTGCCTGTCTCAATAGCTAAGTGAGTAATAGCTACTTTTGGGCTTTTCAGTAACTTCCATCATGAGTAAAATCACTTGTAACTTAAAACCTATTGCATTTAGAGAATTTCGTATAAATATGTTATTCAGCTACTTTTGGGCCAGCTATAACATAGTGAAATTTCAGATCTGTAGGTCATGGCATAGCTGAGTAATAGCTACTTTAAAGTTCTCACTGTTGAGTAAATCAGTTGTAATTAGAAAACTATTGCATTTAGAGTATTTCGTATAAATATGTTATTCAGCTACTTTTGGGTCAGCTATAACATAGTAAAATTTCAGACCTGTAGCTCATGGCATAGCTGGGTAATAGCTACTTTTAGGTCATCACTATTGAGTAAATCAGTTGTAACTTGAAAACTATTGCATTTACAGTATTTTGCTTAAATATGTTGTTCACCTACTTTTGGGTCAGCTATAACATAGTAAAATTTCAGACCTGTAGCTCATTGCATAGCTGAGTAATAACTACTTTGAGGTTCTCACTATTGAGTAAATCAGTTGTAATTGCAAAACTATTGCATTTAGAGAATTTCGTATAAATATGTTATTCAGCTACTTTTGGGCCAGCTATAACATAGTGAAATTTCAGATCTGTAGGTCATGGCACAGCTGAGTAATAGCTACTTTGAAGTTCTCACTATTGAGTAAATCAGTTGTAATTGGAAAACTATTGCATTTACAGAATTTCGTATAAATATGTTATTCAGCTACTTTTGGGTCAGCTATAACATAGTAAAATTTCAGACCTGTAGCTCATGGCATAGCTGAGTAATAGCTACTTTTAGGTCATCACTATTGAGTAAATCGGTTGTAACTTGAAAACTATTGCATTTACAGTATTTTGCTTAAATATGTTGTTCACCTACTTTTGGGTCAGCTATAACATAGTAAAATTTCAGACCTGTAGCTCATTGCATAGCTGAGTAATAACTACTTTGAGGTTTTCACTATTGAGTAAATCAGTTGTAATTGCAAAACTATTGCATTTAGAGAATTTCGTATAAATATGTTATTCAGCTACTTTTGGGTCAGCTATAACATAGTAAAATTTCAGACCTGTAGCTCATGGCAAATCACTTATAATTTGAAAACTATTGCATTTAGAGAATTTAGTATAAATATGTTATTCAGCTACTTTTGGGTCAGCTATAACATAGTAAAATTTCACACCTGTAGCTCATGGCATAGCTGAGTAATAGCTACTTTTAGGTTATCACTGTTGAGTAAATCACTTATAACTTGGAAACTATTGCATTTAGAGTATTTTGTTGCAATATGTTATTCACCTATTTTGGGGTCAGCTATAACATAGTGAAGTTCCAGACCTGTGGCTCATTGCATAGCTCAGTAATAGCTACTTTGAAGTTCTCACTGTTGAGTAAATCAGTTGTAATTGGAAAACTATTGCCTTTACAGAAATTTGTGCAAATATGTTATTCAGCTACTTTTGGGTCAGCTATAACATAGTGAAATTACAGACCTGTAGCTCATGGCACAACTGAGCAATAACTATTCTCAGGCACTGACTGTTGAGTAAATTGGCTATAACTTGAAAAATATTGCATTTGGAGTATTTTGTTAAAATATATTGTTCACCTACTTTTGGGTTAGCTATAACATAGTGAAATTACAGACCTATAGCTCATGGCATAGCGGAGCAATAGCTATTTTCAGGTTCTCACTATTGAGTAAATCAGTTGTAACTTGAAAACTATTGCATTTACAGTACTTTGCTTAAATATGTTGTTCACCTACTTTTAGGTCAGCTATAACAGAGCAAAAATTCAGACATGTAGCTCATTGCATAGCTGAGTAATAGTTACTTTGAGGTTCTCACTCTTGAGTAAATCAGTAGTAACTTGAAAACTATTACATTTAGAGTATTTTGTTAAATATGTTATTCACAGACGTTTTGGTCAGCTATAACATAGTGAAATTGCAGACCTCTATGTCATGGCATAGCTGAGCAATAGCTTCTTTCAGGTTCTCACTGTTGAGTAAATCATTGTATCCAACCTGTAGGAAATCATGGGCTGGGAATCTGTTAATATGGTCCGATTTGACCTTGGAACCCTCCTTCAAGGTCAAATGAGGATAGCCAAACATAAAAGTGCTTATAACTCGCTTATTATTGGTCCTAGAGGTTTGGAATGAAAACCAACCTATAGAAAATCATGAGCTGGGAATTTTTTGGTGTGGTCGGATTTCACCTTGGACCCCTCCTTCAAGGTCAAATGAGGATAGCCAAACTTAAAAGTGCTTATAACTCGCTTATTATTGGTCCTAGAGGTTTGGAATGGAAAACCAACCTATAGAAAATCATGGGCTGGGAATCTTTTGGTGTGGTCAGATTTCACCTTAGACCCCTCCTTCCAGGTCAAACGGAGATAGCCAAACTTAAAGTGCTTATAACTTGCGTATTATTGGTCTTGGAGGTTTGGGATGGTAAACCAACATATAGGAAATCATGGGCTGGAATTCTTTTGGTGTGGTCAGATTTGACCTGGGACCCCTCCTTCAAGGTCAAACGTGGATAGCCAAACTTACAATTGCTTAGAACTCGCTTATTATTGGTCCTACAGGTTTGGGATGGTAAACAAGCTACAGGAAATCATGGGCTGGGAATTTTTTTGTGTGGTTGGATTTGACCTTGGACCCCTCCGTCAAGGTCAAACAAGGATAGCCAAACTTAAAAAGTGCCTATGACTCACTTATTATTGGTCCGAGAGGTTTGGGATGGTAAACCATCCTAAATTCTTTGGCTGGGAATCTTTTGCTATGGTCAGATTTGACCTTTGGACCCCTTCTTCATGGTCGAACAAGGATATTGCATTTATAGTATTTCTTTAAATATTTTTAACCTACTTTTTACACTTAAACAATTACCTTGTTACTTTATTTCATAATATCATTTGCAGGGCACAACTTTTTTGTCCTTTTCTTCTGTCAGCTTCGGAATATCTTTCGAACATACTGTTCAGTTACCATTTACTGTATTTCTGTACAGCCCTTTCCCTGATAATTATGCTTTCCTCTCATTATCACCATCACAAATCAAAAACATTCAGTCAGCTGACACAGTGCCCGTTCACGGGCACTCTCCTCTTGTTTTACTTTCAGCAAGGACTTTTGTTGGCCCTCTAGAACAAAGTTATAGGTAGAGATCTCAAATTCTCAGGATTTGTTCCCCATTACAAAATCTTGACTGGGGATATTTTTGGCCTCATTTTGAAAAACAAGATGGCCGCCACGGGCGTTTCTTTGTCAGTCATGAAAAGTGCTTATATCGCCCTTATTATTGGTACTAGAGGCTTGGTATATCAAGCCAGCCTATGGGAAATCATGGGCTGGCAATCTTTTGATGTGATCGGATTTGACCTTGGACCCTTCTTCAAGGTCAAACGAGCAGAGCCATACTTAAAAGTGCTTCTAACTCGTTTATTATTGGTCCTAGAGGTTTGGGATGGTAAACCAACCTATAGGAAATCATGGGTTGGGAATCTTTTGGGGTGGTCAGATTTGACCTTGGACCCCTCCTTCAAGGTCAAATTAGGATAGCCAAACTTAAAAGTGCTTATAACTCACTCATTATTGGTCATAGAGGTTTTAGATGGTAAACCAACTTATAGGAAATCATGGGCTGGGAATCTTGTGGTACGGTCAGATTTGACCTTGGACCCCTACTTCAAGGTCAAACGAGGATAGCCAAACTGAAAAGTGCTTATAACTCGCTTTTTATTGATCCTAGAGGTTTGCAATGTGAAACCAACTTATAGGAAATCATGGGCTGGGAATCTTTTGATGTTGTCAGATTTGACCTTGGGGCCCCTCCTTCAAGATGAAACAAGGACAACCAAACCTAAAAGTGCTTGTAACTCGCTTATTATTGGTCCTAGAGGTTTGCAATGTAAAACCAACTTATAGAAAATCCATAGGCTGGGAATCTTTTGATGTGGTCAGATTTGACCTTAGGCCCCTCCTACGAGGATACCCAAACCTAAAAGTGCTTATAACTGGCTTATTACTGGTCCTAGAGGTTTGGGATGGTAAACCAAACTATAGGAAATCATGTGCCCCGAATCTTTTGCTGGTTTCAGATTTGACATTGGACCCCTCCTTTGAGGTCAAATGTGGTTCTTCATACCTATAGTGGCCTAGAGTTCCTAACGGACGCGTAATTTTAACAACATCTAAAATTGATGTAAAATACCAAATAATCTGGGCTTTTAGTCGTACTTTTTTCTATCATTACTGCTTTCCATGATATACCTTTAGTTATTTATCCTTTTAATATTGTTTTGAATGCTTTTAACTGTACAACAATTGTCCTAGTTCATATTGCGGGTATTATCGCCCACTACCGGGAGTTACTCGGTGCTGTTTGGTTGTGTTTTATATTTTTTGAATATTCTGCTAGTGGATATTACGGGCATTACTGTCCTTTACCGGGATCTACTCAGTCATTTTTGGTTGTGGTTTGTACTTTTTTGTCCTTAATGTTTTTGCTGTCAATTTTTGCATGTTTCCATTTCATCTGTGGTTTGTAATTCCTTATGATGCGGACTGTTACACTCCTTCTTTGTATTGTTGGCCTCTTTGTACATTACCATAAGAGTCAAAACAGGATTCAGACTAGGTGCGATGTCGGCCTGCATGGATGTAAATATGATGGACCCACTACCAAATCCATTTTGTTCATTTATGTCAGGACACATAGAGTCACTTTTTGTGAAAAGGCATCTTTCAGGCAGCTTGCTCTGGTTCTATTGTCGGGTGATGTCACTCTAAATCCTGGGCCATTGAAGTTTGGGTTTGCTAACTGCCGGTCCATTAGGAATAAAGGTCCAATTCTCTGTGATGAAATCCAAACTGGAAATTTTGATGTTTTTGGTCTCACCGAGACCCATATCAAAGCTCTAGACACACCCTCATTTTTAAATGAGTTAACGCCTGAAGATTTTTCCCTTGTTCACACCAATAGAGAAAACAAACGTGGTGGCGGTGTTGGCTTTTTTATTAAATCTGCTCTTGATTTTAAAACCATTCATTCCCCCGAGTTCTCCTCCTTTGAAAATCACACTGTCTGTCTCACTCTTGATGGGCGTCGCTTGTTTCTTGGGGTCATTTACCGGCCTCCTGCCTCATCTGTAGTAAAATTTTTTGAAGATTTTCTGTCATATGTGGGTTTTTTGTCTTCTTTATCCCCCTCCTTTGTCATTTGTGGTGATTTTAATCTTCATGTCGACATTATGTCTCCAACAGTCTCTGAATTTAAATCAGTCATGGATTCTTTTTTTTGCTCTCATATATTTTATTTACCCTTTTGCAATAAAAAAGAAAGAGTCACGGGAGGGCGAGGGTAGCAAACCCTCCATCGAGACTATGTACAGTAATTTCTACATAAAAATATTACTATACATATACATAGTGAGTATATAAACACAAACAGTAATTACTGTATGAAACATTACATTTGCCTTCAATAAATAAATTCTAGTAAAAAAATTGTATACACTCATTCTCATAATAAATTTTTGAGTCTTCTTAGTTACATAAATCTATTAACACTGACCATTTTTCAAAAAAATTTTCAACCAACATTTCTGTTTTGGCTAACAATAATTGTTCATTATATATATTACTTAGATACTTTTTATACTCAAACAAGTTTAAAGATCTGTTTGATCTTGCACATTTAAAGATATAATATTTTCCAGTGATAGTTATAATATTTACCGAATTATCTGAACAAACATCCTCCCAAACTCCAAAAATTATGTGTGATGGGGAACAAACAAAATTTTTATTTGTGTTTTGAAAGATCCAAGATTTTATGCTTCCCCAAAATTCATTACTTTTAGGGCAGAAGACAAACAGATGTATTATGGTTTCTTCACTTTCATGGCATAAGCGACATACAGAATTTTCTGATTGCTTCATCTTAAAAAGGTGTCGATTGGTCGCAATTAACCTGTAGATTATTTTATATTGGAACCAAATCAGAAAATTGTCCTTTAAACTGTAGAAACATATTCTATAAATATTTTTCCAGGTTAATGTATCCAGAATTAAACTTAAATCAGCTTCCCATTTCTTCTTAAAATTGTTCCCTTGGATGATTGATGGCAAGATTATGTTGTAGAAATCCTTTGTTCCTTTTCGTGACCTATGTAACAGTTGGACCTGAGTTGGAAATATTGGTCGTTGGTACGCGTTAGTGTTGAGATTTGTTAACCCAATAAGTTTTTTCAAGCATAGATACAATCTATGGTAAGTCAAAAAATCTAATGCGATATTATAAAACAGGGCGATATTTTCCCTAGTCATTATGTCACCATTTCTCGTAAGGTCTATAGGATATAAGATGCCCTGTTGATATAATTCAGGTATATAGAGAGTTGTCCGTGTTATTTCTGGGTTGTACCACAATGGTAGATGTAATATTTCATAAATATTACACTTTTGGTGAAAGTTCTGTAATACACAGGCCCAAGCCGAAAGAACATCTTTCCAAAAACGGTTGTCCATTTGTTTTGCCCTTTGGACTGTCCAATCAGAGCCAAACAATGCTATTTTAGTGGTGTCACCAACAATATATTTTGCCAACTGTACCCAAGGAGCTGCTGTTTTAATATACAGGTTACGAATCCAAGAAGCCTTTAGACCTTTTATGAAGCTGTCAATATCAATCATTTTCAGTCCACCTTCTAGAATGCCAGTGCACAGTTGTTTTCTACTAATTTTATCCGGTTTTTGATCCCATATAAATTTGTAGCAAATATCATTCAGTGCACTAGTAAAGGAGGGGCTTGGACTTGGTAGAGAGATAAAAAAATGATTTAATTTTGGTATTACTTGAGTTTTTAGAACTGTAATTTTACCAATAGGTGTTAAGTATCTTATTTCCCACTTCCTTAGTTCATTTTTAATTTTTTTTTCCGCTTTAGAATAGTTAATGCTTGGTATTTTACAGAGGTCTACCGAAAAGGTAATTCCCAGTAGATCAAATTCTGTTGTTCCCCAATCTAAATCTTTTCCACAATCGATTTTATCTTGAGAAAATCTTTTCATGGATTCTTGCTGTCTGTCCCAATACATCGATTTTCCAACTCACCTTCATGGTCATACCTTAGATTTGTTGATGACTCCATCTGAGTTCTCTGCAATTTCTGATGTGAAAGGTTCAGGCTTCATTAGTGATCACAAAATTATCTCTTGTGTGGTTGACTTTCCATCTTTGGATACACCAATTCAGAAAGTTGTTACCTTCCGTCAGTACCATAAATTGAATATTAATAAATTCAGAAGTGACCTCCTGACTATTCCGTTTGTTAACTCACCATCTGATGACATAGATTTATTGCATGAACAGTACATGTCTGGTTTGTCTGGCCTTCTAGACAATCATGCACTAGTGAAGACTAAACAGCTCATCAAACCAGCCCCAAGCTGGATAACTGATGAGTATAGAACTGCCAAGTGCATGAGAAGGCAGTTTGAGCGTGCCTGGAGAAGAGACAAATCCCCTGAAAGTCGTTCCCGTCTTCGACGGCAGATAAACAGATGTAACCACATCCTAAATAGAAACAAGGGGTGCTTCTATCGTGATCTAGTCAGTGAAAATTGCGGCGATAGCAAGAGGTTATGGCATGCACTAAACAGAACATTGAGTCGGTCAAATTCTACTGTCCTCCCATCCTTTGATGATGAAAAATCTTTAACAAACAGATTTGGTTCGTTTTTCATTGATAAAATTAAAAAGATTCGAGACACCTTTAAATACACCCGATCTCAGGTTCTTCATCCAGACAAGGAGCCGCCAACTTTCTGTTCCTTTCAAGCTGTCACTGAGACTGAAGTCCTTAAGTTTATCAAGGAATCCCCTTCTAAAACTTGCTCCCTTGATCCATGCCCCACTCACATTGTGAAACAATGTATTGACATTCTTCTCCCTTCATTGACTAAACTAGTTAACTTGTCCCTCAAAAACGGCATTTTCCCCAATCCTTTCAAACAGGCTATTGTCACTCCCCTCCTCAAAAAGTCCACCCTTTCAAAAGAGGATTTGAAGAACTACCGACCAGTGTCCGGTCTCAGCTTCTTGTCAAAATTGGTCGAACGAATTGTGGCTGCCCAAATTAGATCTCATATGGATTCTCATGATCTTGGTAATACTTTCCAGTCAGCCTACAAGGTGGGGCACTCGACAGAAACTGCCTTGTTGTGCATCAAAAATGAGATTCACCTATCTCTGTCCAAGGGCATGCCTACAGCACTAGTGCTACTTGACCTGTCTGCGGCATTTGACACTATCGATCATGACACACTCCTATCCTGTCTGTCGTCTAGATTTGGTTTTGCTGGAACGGCATTAAAATGGTTTAGATCCTATCTCCAGGATCGTTTTCAGTCAGTCAAGATTGGTCCTAGTCTTTCAAATTTGTTCAAATTGAAGTTTGGAGTCCCCCAAGGTTCTGTCTTAGGTCCCCTTCTGTTTTCCCTCTACACAACACCTCTTGGTCAAGTCATCAGAAAATATACCGGAGTCCGTTACCACTTCTATGCGGACGACACTCAGTTGTTCATTCACTTATCCCCTGATGATAGTCTCAAGTCTTTTGACCGTCTTAAATCATGTTTGAATGATATTCAGGTCTGGATGTCTGAAAACAAACTCAAGCTAAATCCTGATAAAACAGAATTCATAGTCTTCGGTGCCAAAGACAGACACAAATGGCTCAGTGACTCACTACCTGTCAATATCCTGGGTAATTGCCTCTCTCCCGCAGATGTTGTACGCAATCTGGGTGTTCTGTTTGATGCAAAGTTTTGTTTCACCAATCACGTAAATTCTGTTATCAAATCCTGCTTTATCAGCCTCAGGGACCTTCATCGTATCAGGAGGTTTCTTTCTGTGGATACATCAGTGGTGATTGCAAATGCTCTGGTCAGTAGTCGTTTGGATTATTGCAACTCTCTTTTTCGCAGTTTGTCATCCCGAAATGCTACAAGGCTCCAATATGTTCAAAATGCGCTTGCACGGTTTGTCACTGGTGCTTCAAAGTACACTCACATTACATCCACCCTTAGGACACTCCATTGGCTACCCGTTAGACAACGTATTATTTTCAAAACCCTAGTTTTGGTCTATAAGTACCTCACCACTGGCCAGCCTAAGTATTTTGCACCATATCTCCCCTTGTACAAATCTGCCGTGAATACAAGACGTTCCAATCCCAAAAATTTGTTCCTTCTGGTTCCCTCTTACTGTCCTTCCATCCATAAATCAAAGGTCCATTTTAACAATAGTTTCTCATATGATGCCCCTAAGTTATGGAATGATCTTCCATATGATATACGCAGTGCTCCAAATCTCTCCAGTTTCAAAAGTCGACTCAAAACCTACCTATTTCAGAAATCATTCCCACCATAGCTTCTTACTACCGAACACTGGACCGCCTCCCTGGCAACGACTGGGAACATGTCTAATGTCTCATGATTTATGCCTTACGGATTGGATGGTGTGCCTTAGAATCCGTTGATACGGAGATTAAGCACCTGGACAACTGATTGATTGATTGATTGATTGATATCTCCCTTGTTATTGGTCGTAGAGGTTTTGGATGTGAAGACAACCTATAGGAAATCATGTGCCCCAAATCTTTTGGTGGGGTCAGATTTGACCTTAGATCCCTCCTTCAAGGTGGAATGTGGTTCTTGATACCTCTAATGGTCTATATCTTCCTTATTATTGGTCATAGAGGTTTTGGATGTGAAGACAACTTATAGGAAATCATGTGCCCGAATCTTTTGGTGGGACAGATTTGACCTTGGATCCCTCTTTCAAGGCGAATGTGGTACTTGATACCTATGATGAGCTATATCCCCCCCTATTATTGGTTGTAGAGGTTTTGGATGTGAAGACAACTTTTAGGAAATCATGTGCCCCGAATCTTTTGGTGGGGTCAGATTTGACATAATACTCTGTATGTCACACTTCAACCATATCCCGTCCGGGAATACACTGCGTTGAGACGCAATATCTAGTTTACAGTTGGTATGTAGAAATTAAAACTAAGATTGCTAGTTTAATATTGTTGTTTGCTATTCTACAGATGTAGCCATTCTTTTGAACAGTTACACTTTTATGTCAGCTGACATCACTTTAATGCACTTAATTACTTTTATTATCTACCACGAGCCGCATATGACCTATGTTGGGGCATGTACAGAGTGGGATATATTTTTTTGTATACACTGGCGACTCTGTCAGATGCATAATTAGCAGAAATCCATGCAGAAGTGGCTGAGAAATCGCAAGTTAAATAAGTGTTTTATATTCTCTTGTTCCCCTGCATATATGATAGCCTTTTTCACATCTTCTCTTTAAATATGGGTATGTTTAACTCGTAAATTGTACTAAATAGTGGGAAATAAAAGTAAAACATCCCTCATTAGACATCTTCATTTGTGATTTCAGTACCTTCCATTATGAGTAAAATTACTTATAACTTGAAAACTGTTGCATATAGAGCATTTTCTTGAAAGACGTTGTTCAACTACTTTTTCCATAGCTACAACATGGTCAGAAGTTTGGAAGTCTATCTCCATAGTTATATGAATAATATCTACTTTTGCACTTTTCAGCAGTTACCTAATGAGTAAATCTTAGGATTTGAAGGCCACTTATGGGAAATCATGTTGCTTCCATATTTTGGTGGGGTTGGATTTAACCTTTGATCCTTCCTTCAAGGTCAAATGGGGTTGTTGATACTTTCAGTGCCCTGTATCTCCTTTATTATTGGTCCTACAGGTTTGGGATGTGAAGACACCATGTAGGAAATCATGTGCCCAAATCTTTTGGTAGGTCTGATATGACATTTGACCCTTCCTTCAAGGTCAAATGGGGTCAGTGATACTTTCAATACCCCCTGTATCTCCTTTATTATTGTTCCTAGTGGTTTGGGATGTGAAGACAACTTTTAGGAAATCATGTACCCCGAATCTTTTACTTGTACGTTGAAGCTCAGAAAACAAAGTCAGCTGATGCAGAGCATGTTCATGGGCAATTATTGTTTGTTTCAAATATACAGGGGGGGTCACGTTAGCGAACGGGATATCCATAGCAAACAGCAATCTACCATGAGATTTAAAACAATGGACAGTATGGGGACAGGGTTCATCAGTGTTTCGATGATCATTCATTTATTTATATATTAAAATTAGTGGGGTGTTGAAAACCTGTGTGCCTGCTATCTATCTTTTTAATGTTATGGTAGATTGCTGTTCACTATGGATGTCCCGTTCACTAACGTGACCCCCCCCCCCCCCCCCCCCCCCCCCCTGTATATCACAGTGCTCAATGTAGAGCCAGTGCAGGTTATACATAAAATTCACAATCATTTTCCTTATTCTAATATTTTTATGTCCAGAAGAAAAGAAGAAATACTTAGCTGCTGAATTGCATGTGCTTTTGATTGATTCGGTATAAAAATAAAATCTTAATGGACCTTATCACACTCTGGAGCTATGTCCATAAAATTTAAACAAAGTAAATTATCTCTACATGAACTTAATAATTATATTAAATCCAATATTTTTTTTCGCGTTTTTTTTTTGCTGGTATCCCTGGTGTATGTAAAGTAAGGCGACATAGCATTGTAAGGTTGTATGTAGGTATTGTACTATCAGATGTCACACAGATTTTATAGACATAATAAGAAAGTAGGATATTCACAATTGCAAGGCTTAGGCTCTAAGAGGCTTAGATTACCTGACCGTATTTATATGAAAATTTGTTTTCAAAAGGAGCAGTGTGTAGAGTGAAATGAGGTGGCTAATATTATGTTGTCTTGTAAATTTTCAGAGTTATTTGATAAAGGATCAAAGCTTCATGTTGATGTTCAGTTTAAAAGGCCAATATTCTTGCCAAGTTCATCCGTATTTACATTTCAACAGGAGAAAGAGAACAGCAAAGTTCATTTTAAAGTAAGGAAACTTAATTTTTTATACCTAAACTATTTTTCTTACTTTCTTCTCTGTCAATGTGAAAATTTCTCCACATACATTAACTTGTCCTTTGACTTTTCTCAAGGGTACATGGTTAAGAAAAACTTTTTTTTCCAAATTTAGCATATATATTTACCACATCAATATCTAATAATATGGACAAATAACATTTGTATTATCTATAACTAAGATTCATATAATTTGAATCGCTGCTTTAACGAGACAATGCTTCATAGCATTAATTGATTCTCTAAGTGTTCTTCGTGTTGATGATTTTCACTTTTATATGTCCGTTTTCCTTGATTTTTGAAAAAAAATTAAGGTTTGAAATCATGTGTGTAGTGGCAATAAAATGTCTATTCTTTTGAGTTTATGTTCTTCGCTGCATTAAATTTTTATCATCTTTTTTAAATGAAATAGCCTTTCATCTGATTTCTAAAGAGAAAATTGTTTTTGGCTGCAATGTCATGTAATGCGGCGTTAACTTTTTTGAATTGTTACTTTTTGGAATATTATTGTCTGCCTGATAACTCATCTATGTTGGTGATAGGGTTCAAAATTTTGTGGGTATGACATTTACTAATTTGAGCCTGGTGTATTAATGGGTGCTAGTTTACTGAGGTAGCTAACTAGCTATGATAGTTTATTAGTTTGTGCAGTTAATAGAAATATATGTCACCTTTCCCATGGAAAGTGAGAATCTACACTGGGAACATATTGTCTACTTGGCTCTTTGAAATCCTCATTCTTCTTTTACTTGTGTTGTAGGTCAGAGATGAAAAGACAGGTGTCCCCCAGCTACTTGGTACATTGTCACAGGTTTCAGCGTAGTTAAGTTCTTGCAAAGACCTGTTGAAATTTTCCATTGTATTATATTATGGAGTATTTGTTTTAGCAAAAAAAGAAAAGAAACAGGATTCAAGATGGTTAAGTTGTTGCAAAGTCATGGATCTTATTGTTTATTTGATAATAATTGAAATCACACCACATGTATGCAGAGATTTGGGTATACTGCCACCATTGCACACTCTTATATAGATGTCAGTTTAGTCAAGTGATTCTAAGGACTTTTTCTTGGGATTTTATACTGTTATTTTCATATATTTAATGTAACATTGTACAAATGTTGGGGACTGTTTAATTTACTGGGATAGTGATTAAAGCTTTCAAGTATCTTAAATACTCAATGTTTTGTATTTGAAAGTAGAAATAGCAAGTGTGTTGCTTACACTGGAAGCAGGATTATTTCAAATGTTCTGAGACTTTATTTGCAGGAATTCACAAATTTGTCTATTGTGCTACAATCATGGACACTGATTGATTTCTTGGGATTATATATTATGGTCTGATCCCCAACACTAATTTAACTGCTGAATATATACGTAAAATTTTGATATGGTATGAAATTTAGTTCCTTGTATTGTTTCTTAATTTTATTATAATTCTGCTATTTCTGAGGCACAGAAATATGTTTTTACCAATATTTTGGAGAAAAATACAGTATAATGTTTAAACATAAAAGTGTGTTTTTGTTGTATCCTGTTATTGTCCACCCAGAGCCACCATGGAACAAGCGATTTCTTTATCGCAGATTTTCAGAACATGTTAGGCATGATTTATAGTAATATTCAGAATTCTTTGATAACGATGGATGAATTTACTGACAGATGCGTTGACTGGTATGACAATCATTAAGTCAGTGAACTAAAAGACAAATCTAAATCTTTGGTGGTAGAAAATTGTTTGTATCAACTCATAAATTGTTTCCACATTGCAAACACTAAGTTCACTTATTTGACTTAATAATAACAGATACACCAGGGTTGATAAAGAAATTATGGAGTGGATGAACCAATTGATGATCCATATCACAATATGATCTTCTGTGAAACTGTTTCATATCAATTCAAAAATGCATCATTCATTGAGAAGTGTGTCATTCATTACAAATAGGGTGATTTTGTGGGTCTAAAGAATGGGCTATAACATGTGCCATGGCACGCCTTCTGTCCTTGAGACACTAATGACTCGGCTGAAATCTGAACTGAGCAATTTCTCAAAACGGCTTAGGAATTTATACCACACAAAATTGTCACAATGAGACCAAAGGATAAACCTTTTATGACATCAAAAATATGTGAATTACTTCAGAAAAGACACAGACTATGAAAGTTATGTAATCATATGTAATCATCAAGGCACATATCATGTAGTGAATGTCATAGATAGGTAAAGCAGGCGATCAAACAGTTTAAAGAAAGATTTCAACAATATTCACATTGAAAAGCTTAACAGACAAGAATTGATGCACAGTACATATTGGCACATGTTAAAAACAATGTACAGTAAACACTCTCTACCAAACATTCATGCCATTATCAAAAAATTTAAAACTTATACCTAACAAAGAAGAACAGTTTGAAGTTTTAACAAATGTTTTTAACAAAATCAAAACTCCCAGATGAAAATAATTTGCCAAAGCTACATGAAATTTGTGAAGACCCACTATTCAGCCTGACCATGATTCAGACATCAGAAGAAGCAAGAAAGAAAACATTTCAGTCACTACATGTAACTAAGGCAAATGGTCCAGACAGTATTTACAGTAGATTATTATGTCCACCCCCCTGGGGGGGGTGGATATATTATTTTGGCTTTTTCCGCCGTCCGATGTCCAACGTCCGATGTCCGGCATCCGATGTCCGGCGTCACGCATGGTTTCCACTGATTTAAAGGAAAAGTATTAGAGCTATTGTCACCAAATTTGGTATGCAGGCTTATTGGGTCAGTAGCTTGCTTTGCTTTTGGCTGTTGTACCTCTTTTGCTTACTGAGTAATACTTAAGTACAGCTATTTTCAGTACCCATTGGTTTCCGTGCATTTAAGCCAAAATAATTAAAGATATTTTACTACAATTTTGAATACAAGATTGTTATGTCCATAGCTCGCTTGGTATTGCATTTGGGACTGATAGCTTTGTCAGTACATGAGTAATAGCCATTTAGGTACTTCATTGTATATTTTCAGTACTACTTTTGAGTAATTTGCTAATATCTCAGAAACCGTAAGAGATAGAGCGATTTCGACAGAATTTTTGACCCACAGGGTAGTAGAAAAGTATTCTATACAAAATTTAAGAAAATTTCAATTTTCGCCACTTTTGGCGGCCATCTTAATTTTTGGCGAAAAATGAAAGAATCTTAATATCTCGGAAACCGTAAGAGATAGAGCGATTTTGACACAATTTTTGACTCACAGGGTAGTAGAAGAGTATTCTGTACAAAATTGAAAATTTTCAATTTTCGCCACTTTTGGCGGCCATCTTGAATTTTTGCGAAAAACGAAAAAATCTTAATATCTCGGAAACCGTAAGAGCGCGATTTGGACAGAATTTTTGACTCACAGGGTAGTAGAAAAGTATTCTGTACAAAATTAAAAAATTTCAATTTTCGCCACTTTGGGCGGCCTTCTTGAATTTTTGCGAAAAACGAAAAAATCTTAATATCTCAGAAACCGTAAGAGATAGAGCAATTTGGACAGAATTTTTGACCCATAGGGTAGTAGGAAAGTATTCTATACAAAATTGAAAAGTTTCAATTTTCGTCACTTTTGGCAGCCATCTTGAATTTTTGCGAAAAGCGAAAAAATCTTAATATCTCAGAAACCGTAAGAGATAGAGCGATTTGGACAGAATTTTTGACTCGTATAGTAGTAGGAAAGTATTCTATACAGAATTGAAAAATTTCAATTTTCGCCACTTTTGGCGGCCATCTTGAATTTTTGCGGAAAAACAAAAAATGTTAATATCTCGGAAACCGTAAGAGATAGAGCCATTTTGACAGAACTTTTGACTCGCATGGTAGTGGTAGAGTATCTATGTGCAATTGAAAAATTTCAATTTTCGCCACTTTTGGCGGCCATCTTGAATTTTTGCGGAAAAACGAAAAATGTTAATATCTCGGAAACCGTAAGAGACAGAGCGATTTCGACAGAATTTTTGACCCGTAGGGTTGTAGCAGAGTATTCTATGTAAAATTGAAAATATTCAATTTTCGCCACTTTTGGCGGCCATCTTGAATTTTTGCGAAAAACAAAAAATATTAATATCTCAGAAACCGTAAGAGATAGAGCGATTTCAACAGAATTTTTGACCCTCTAGGGTAGTAGCAAAGTATTCTATACAAAATTGAAAAATTTCAATTTTCGCCACTTTTGGCGGCCATCTTGAATTTTTGCGAAAAACGAAAAAATCTTAATATCTCAGAAACTGTGAGAGATATTTCCATTGATCTGATCTAAGAGGGGTTTTCTCCTGAGGGGTTTTCTCCACAAGGCTAATTTTGTGAGGGTTTTTTTCCTGGGACAAATTTGAGGGCTTTTCTCCCAAAGGCTTTCCAAAGTCTCATGGGTGGACATTACACATGATAATGTGTTTTCTGTATGCAATTCGCCTATTCAATATTTTATTACTCTTTTTATAGTGCTTCCTATTTCTAGTTGAAAGTCATTGTTAGTCATTGGGTTAACTATTTAATAATTTCCTGTCAAGTGGAAAGGTTCCAATCTGTTGGAAACAGGCAAATGTATCATCTGTCATCAAAGGTAGAAATGATAGGCAATACAATACCAACTATCAACCAATCTCACTATTATAAAACAGGAAAGGTATTTGAATGAGTGGTCTTTAGACATTTATATCAATACTGTGTTGATAACAAAATATCTGCCTGGTGTAATTTTGTTTATAAGCCTCATGATTCTACAATCAATCAAGTTATTGCTAAAACTGACAAAATCTGTGACTCATTAAAACAAAAGAATCCTATGTTGTAACCCTTGATGCTTCTGCTGCATTTGACCATTTGTGGCATTTGGGTCCAATGTTAAACTGCTCTGATGGTTGACAAATTATTTGAAAAACTGAAAGGAAAGGGTTGTAATTGCGGGACAAGAACTGGAGCTATATTAACATTAATTGTTGAGCTGTATTAACATTAACTGTGGTTTTGCTCAAAGACTGATTCTTGGGCTTTGATCATACTTAATATATTTCTATGATATTGTTGATAATCTTGAATCTGACCGGTTTTTATGTGCAAATTTCACAACCTTTTGCAAACTGCTACAAACGTATAATGACTTCACAGTTCATTATTTTTATTGCCTCATTGCCACTTCAAAATTCTTAATAAAGATCTTGATCATATAAGCAAATGAGGGACAAAAGTGGTTAGTCAATTTTATTTCTGGAAAAACAAATTACATGATATTCTCAAAGAAGAGGGTGAAAAGTAATAGCCCCAGTGTGCATCCTTATGACAATAAACATTAAAAGAGTTGATTGTCTAACCCATCTTGGTGTAGCGTTGAATTCATCTGTGACATTGGATAATAACATACAGAATATGATAGGTCTCTTAAGGTACTCTTTCAGTGAAAACAATTGTGTTTCAAGCTTCCATATTTAGCAAAAAGACAACTATACTTGAGCTTTGCACGCCTGTTGCTTGAATATGTGCATAATTGTGTGAACTTGTATCAAGTGTTACTTTGAACAAGAACCTCTAGTGGTTCCCTAGCTTTGGGCAACCATCAGTAAACCTATGCAGTTTTAAATAGTAATTATCATTATCATTAATAATAACAAATTTTTCAAAAGCTCCATTGGTTTGTGTATATAAATCAAAGTCCAGAATAGTCACATTTAGCACAGAAATATACAGTAAAAAATATGCAGCATGAGATTTGCAGGAAAAGTTAAATGATTGGCAAGACTATTCCTCAATTCACAGTAAAATATACGGACCCTCTCAATGGTCAATTTCACATTATGTGACAAATTTCAGGTTTGGTACTTCGGGATTATGTTTTGTTATAAGGCATCATATGTGTTACTAGGACAGGAAATACTTTTATAATAAACTTTGCAATGTTAAATATTTCGCTAAAATTGCTAGAATATATTGAGTATTTTTACAGCAGTGATATAAATACAGCAACTGGCTTGTAACCGCTGCTTTAGTGTAATGGACACCTTGCTGTAAGTGGATACAAGTTGCGCCTGTGTTATTTTATGCTCCAAGACAGAATCTAATCAGATTTTAATAGCACATACTATTTGCACTTGAATATTGAATTAGGAGGTTTAATAAACTTTTCAGACAGGTGATATTTGTCTCAAACATGTCAGAGAGGTGTCACAACACCTGTAATCCATTCCGGTAGTAAATTATTACTGTTATTTTCTGTAGGGCACCAAGATGCAAAGCATTCTAAAGCTTTGCATTATTATTAAAACAAGGCCAGAAAGTCTTTTGATCTACAGGCGCGAACCACAAAGCGGCCAGTAGGGCACTGACATCATAGCTTGGAAGCAATCAGAAACACAAGTAGTACATGCTGGAAGGGGAGATTCCTTCCTGGAAGCGCAGGTTTCATGAAAGTCAGTGACACACAAAATAAAAGAAAAACAAAAAAGTGACAGAACCAGAACAGTTAAATGTTTTATCTAGTCTGCTACATCTAGTACTGTATTAACTTATGTGAAGAATCCACCAAAATACTGTTGTTTTGAAGGTGATTCTAAACTTCTATGAAGTACCATTGCCTGTTTGAAATCGCAACAACTGCAGATGCTTTATTGACCCATCCTTGTCACTGAGCAGTTGCTCTTCCAGCAGCGAGCGGAGTCACCCTGACTGTCCGTACCTGACAGTTCCACCTTTTCTCTCTTTCCTCTACAAGTCAGTCAACCACTTTGGAAATGTTTTGCCATTATGCTGCTAAGATTTGAAATGACCTTCCGAACAATGTATGCATTGCAACACCTATACCCTCCTTCAGAAAAAGGCTCAAAACTTGTGTGATTGCAAAAGCCTGTCCTCCATAGTCACCCCACCACCTCTGTGTCTTCTCGGGTATGACCTGGCTATGTTCATAAGGCCTAAAACTATTCGATATGTTTATGTATACTTGCGCCTTAGAGTCTGTCAATGATGGTTCAAAAGTCCATATTAGATTAGATTAGACCTTTGATGATTCTTTACTTGACAAGTCAATCTCATATAAGTCCCTCTCTCTTTCTTGTCATCTTCTGCCGCTGATACCAACTTCCAGGCCTTGTCAAACAAGTTTGCAGAATTAAATGAGGTAACCATAGTCCTACATAAAAGGCAAAACAAAAATCCTTACACTTATAATCCACAGCAGGGTTTGTACGACCCTGCTACACTTTCCTCATGACCTGAAGCCTCATATTACATGATGGATTTCACATTTGGAATGTTAGTGTATGTGTACCCTGAAATGTACTTTTGCCCAACAATATGTCCACTTTATGGTATCCTCAAAGTCTCAAAGGTAACTTGGTTATATTTGCTACTATTCAATACTGCATGATAGTTGTCATTGTATCCCCAGACAAAAGTTTGTGATAGTTGGGTTTTAGCACAATCATGCTGCTGCAGAGATTTCCTTTCATAGGCAACAACATAAAAAAAAATTTTACATACTAGACTTTTCAAATTTGGTGTGGGTATATGTGGGTAGCACCTCAAAACCTATTGTTTTTGGGCCTGGGCCTTCCACTTTATGACCAGTGGTGGCCTTCTAAAGGTCAAATTGTAGGTATTTCTTCACATTTTTTGCCTGGTTTTCGCATACAGAAGGACAGATAATCCAATGGTTAATAAATGCAACACATATTCATTTATGTCCCCTCTAAGCATGCAAAAATTTGCTGTGTGACCTCTTTCTTCAAGGTCATGGCTGGCCTCCAAACAGTGGCATGTTTTCCTTTTTGTATATTTTTGGATATTTTCCTTTATAACTCCTTTGTTATTATATCCCGGGACGAAAGTCAGGGATACTTACGATTCAGTACGGTCACGCCGCCGCCACAGAGATTTAATTTCGGACGCGATAACTTAAAAAATATTTTAGTTGGACCTTGCAAATTTGGTATATGGGTATATATAGGCAATGCGACGAACGCTATTGTTTTGTGACCTTGACCTTCAATTTCAAGGTCACTGGTGGCCTCTTAAAGGTCAGATTTTGGCCATTTTTTCACATTTTGGCCCAGTTCTCATATACAGAAAGTTAGATCATCATATGGCTGGTATATATAATACATATATATGTCCTCTGTAAGCATGCAGACATTTGACCTTGATGCTCTTCATTGAAGGTCATCAACAGACCACCAAATTACCTCACCGAGGCCAATTTGGACCTTTTTGGACATATTTTCACACTTAATGCTGACTATATTGCATGGAAACTATTGAAAATGGCTTTGGAGGTTGAGTACATGATGGAGTACCAGCATCCAGTTTGTTGACCTTGGCTATTGTTTTCAAGGTCACTTAGACCTGCTAAAATGACTCAAAATGGTACCTTTTACTGCATATATATGCCTGTGAATATATTATAAGACTGTGAAGCCATGTATCTCCTTTATTATTGGCTGTATAACTTACTGGCTCATGTTGAGTATTTTATCTACTGGATAGCATCCGGTGGATACTATTGATTACGCATGAGCACGCCACCGCTCCCACCGCCACAGTGTGTAGAGATTTCCTCGTTACCCCTCTAGAGGCCAGGGTATTATAGGTAGACCTCTCAAATTTGCAGGATGTATTCATAACCATAAAATCTTGCCTGGGAATATTTTTGGCCTCATTTTGAAAAACAAAATGGCCGCCACGGGCATTTTTCGACTTCCAGCAAGGAATTTTGTTGGCCCACTATGGCATTATAGGTAGAGATCTTAAATTCACAGGATATGTTCATCATTACAAAATCTTGACAGAAAATATTTTTGGCCTCATTTTGAAAAACAAAATGGCCGCCACAGGCGTTTCTTTTCAGTCATGAATAGTGCTTATATCTCCCTTATTATTGGTCCTAGAGGTTTGCAATGTGAAACCAACCTATAGGAAATCATGGGCTGTGAATCTTTTGATGTGGTTGGATTTGACCTTGGGCCCCTCCTTCAAGGTCAAAAGAGGATAGCCAAACTTAAAAGTGGTTGTAACTCGCTTATTATTGGTCCTAGACGTTTTCAGTGTGAAACCAACCTATAGGAAATCATGGGCTGGGAATCTTTTGATGTGGTCAGATTTGACCTTGGGCCCCTCCTTCAAGGTCAGGCGAGGATAGACAAACTTAAAAGTGCTAATAACTTGTTTATTATTGGTCCTAGAGGTTTTCAATATGAAACCAACTTATGGGAAATTATCGGCTGTGAATCTATTGATGTGGTCAGATTTGACCTTCGGCACCTCCTTCAAGGTGAAATGATGATAGCCAAACTTAAAAGTGCTTATAAAGCACTTATTATTGGTCGTAGAGGTTTGTAATGTGAACCAAACCTGTAGGAAATCATGGGCTGTGAATCTTCTGATGTGGTCAAATTTGACCTTGGGCCCTTCCTGCAAGGTCAAACGAGGATAGGCAAACTTAAAAGTGCTAATAACTTGCTTATTATTGGTCCTAGAGGTTTGGAGTGTGAAACCAACCTATAGGAAATCATGGGCTGGGAATGTTCTGTCATGGTCGGATTTGATCTTGGGCCCCTTCTTCAAGGTCAAATGAGGACAGCCAAACTTAAAAGTGCTTATAACTCGCTTATTATTGGTCCTAGAGGTTTGGAGTGTGAAACCAACCTATAGGAAATCATGGGCTGGGAATGTTCTGTCATGGTCGGATTTGATCTTGGGCCCCTTCTTCAAGGTCAAACGAGGATAGCCAAACTTAAAAGTGCTTATAATTGGCTTATTATTGGTCCGAGAGGTTTTCAATGTGGAACAAATCTATGGGAAATCATATGCTGCAAATCTTTTGATGTGGTTGGATTTGACCTTGGGCCCCTCCTTCATGGTCAAATGAGGATAGCCACTTAAAAGTGTTTATCACTCGCCTATTATTAGTCCTAGAGGTTTGCGATGTGAAACCAACCTATAGGAAATCATGCTTTCGGTGGGATCAGATTTGACCTTGGATCCCTCCTTCAAGGTTGAATGTGGTACTTGATACCTATGATGGCCTATATCTCCCTTACTATTACTCGTGGAGGTTTTGGATGTGAAGACAACTTATAGGAAATCATGTGCCCCGAATCTTTTGGTGATGTCAGATTTGATCTTCGACCTCTCCTTTAAGGTCGAACTTGGGCCTTGATACTTATAATGGCCTATATCTCCCTTATTATTGGTCAGAGGTTTTGGCAGTAAAGACAACTTATGGGAAATTATCTCCCCCGAATCTTATGGTGGGGTCATATTTGACCTTGGGCCCCTCCTTCAAGGTCAAATGTTGTCCTTGATACCTATAATGGCCTATTTCTCCCTTACTGTTACTCGTCGAGGTTTTGGATGTGAAGACAACTTATAGGAAATCATGTGCCCCAAATCTTTTGGTGATGTCAGATTTGACCTTTGACCCCTCCTTTAAGGTCGAACGTGGTCCTTGATACTTATAATGACCTATATCTCCCTTATTATTGGTTGCACCTTATAATTTGGCATAGAGGTTTGGGACGTTAAGACAACTTACAAAAAACCGTGTGCCCCAATTCTTGTGGTGGGGTCAGATTTGACCTTTGACCCCTCCTTGGAAGTCGCCTTTAGTCCCTGATATCTATAGTGGCCTGTGTCTCACTTATAATTGTATTCACTTGGTTGTGAAGACTACTTATAGGAAATTGTGTGCTTCAAATCTTTTGGTGGGGTCATTATCATGGTGAACCTCATTCGAGTTTGAATGTGATCCTTCATACTTATAATGGCCTATGTTTCCCTTAGTTGTGGTTTTAGACATTTGAGATGTGAAGACTACTTATAAGAAATTATGTGCCCCAAATCTTTCAGTGGGGTCAAATTTGCCCTTTGGGCCCCCCTTCAGGGTTGAATATGGTCTTTCACACTTACAATGACTGGGATCTCCTTATTATTGTAACTACAGCTTTAACATGTCAAGACATCTTACATGAAATCCTGTACCCTGAATCTTCTACTGCTGGTGTAAAATAGAGGGAATCTACTGTAAGCACAAAATGTATATAAGGTCTATCATGTCCCATCCAGCAAACATAATACTCTGTATTTCACGCTTCAACCATGTCCCGTCGAGGGATACACTGCGTCGAGACGCAATATCTAGTTGGTTGTATGGATTCTACAGGTTATATTACCTTATAAGAAATCACTGGATTCTTATGGAAAATGTTTGACTTTTGACCACTGCTTGAAGACCACACTCTGTTTGCATACTAAAAGAGCCTTCTATTTTGGTTCTTATTGATCCTAGGGCTTTGGAATGTGAGGACAATCCACAGGAAACCATTGGCCATGAATCTTTAGATTTGTTAGATTTCAGCTTTGAGCTATTTTATTTAAAGGTCCTCTATATTTTTGCTGCTTTTGCAGACCTAGGTCCATAGCCGGTGAGTTTTCTGTTGTTGTTGTCCATTGCACTATTATTCTGATATACTGTAAGAACATTTCATTTTCCTGGAGACTTTTCATGTTCAATAATTTTATCACATAAATCTTGTTTATGGTGCAAGATATGGGATATGGGCTACTGAGTTTTGTGTAAAAACTGTAAATATGTGACAATCCATCTGTGACCAAGAATTCTGCAAGTCGCACTATTATGGAACACTTTCCAGATGTGTCAACCTATTCTCTTTGTCAGTTGAGGCTTCCTTAAGGCAAATCAATACGGTAACATTGTATTTCAATTTGAAAGAAATTGATTTGACAAGGATAAGTTCATGCTTGACTGAAGCTGTATTAGCAGTGTAATATTAAACTGCTGCGATTTGATGTTAATAATATCAGTGTGAGTTAGAATATATTTGCCACACTGGAATCTGAGAGGACATATAATTGTATGAGTTAACTGGATTATCCTTTATTTTAGATAGATATAGGTGAGTATGCCAACAAAATAATATATTGTACTGTGCAATTTAAAATGTTAAAATAGAATGAGTTTAAAAATCAGATTATATAGTGAAGAGTTTTGAAAAAAACTTGTTTATGTTATGGATTGTTGATACATTCATTATGAGTTTTAGATATCTCTATTAAGTAGTTACAGATTTCTACAGTTCCAGAAAGTATAACACTCCAAGTAAACCTTGTGTACAAGTAAAATCCTAGTCACATTGCATCTATGTTATGTTATTTTGTTTGTTGACTTTCATAAGTTTCCTACTGTGCTTCAGTCACATGGTTGACATTATAAAAAACTTCAAACTGTTGCATCTCTATCTATTAAATTAAAATTTTAATTTTGAGTAGCATTCTTGATTAAAGGAGTTTTTCAGTATGATGAGAAATTTCTACAATGAGCATTTTAACCACAGTGGTAGAATTAAATGTTTTGTACAAGGTGAGTTTAATGGTGGAGGAGTTTTAAAGAAAAATAAATTCAAGACATTTGAATATAATTAGTAATTTATACAAAGAAAATGCTTTAAGCATGTAACAATTGCAGTAATACATGTATTCCCTTTATTTAACTTTGTTAAGAAGCTGTGCAGAAATCTGTGTTATGCACCTTAGAATATGCTAGTATAGAGATTAAGTAGAATAACATTTTTGTTTGATTACATTTAGAAACCAGAATGAAAGTTAAAACTTAATTTTAATTCCCAGGTGTACATGAAGGTGTGCAATTCAATGTATTGAAAAAATGACTGTATGCATGTGAAAGTTTTTGGTATGTAAAATTTAAAAGTGTGAAAACTTATTAGTCGAATCTTTGATTGGACCTATGTATGACTTACAGCCACAATTTTAAATAGCCTGTTTAGCCTTTAAATATTGAAATTCTGCACAATATTTGTAGATATACTTGTACATTAAGGTTTATAGTATACACTATGCCATTTAGTTTTTTGGTTGATGTTTTTACCCCATAGCCCTTAAGGGCTGTCGGGGTATTGTTTTCACCCATGGTGTCCGGATGGGCGGGCTAGCGGGCGGCGGGAAAAAGTTTGTCTGGGCTGTATCTCAGAAACCGTAAGGTGTAGGAAGTTGATACTTGGTAGGGACATTGGTTAGGGGGTGTAGGTGTGCAATGTCATGGTGTGACCTTGAGTTGACCTTGCTGCAGAGACCTTGAGTTTGAAAATCTTTTCCGGGCTATATCTCGGAAACCGTAAGATGTAGGAAGTTGATACTTGGTAGGGACATTGGTTAGGGGGTGTAGGTGTGCAACGTCATGGTGTGACCTTGATTTTACCTTTGACCTTACCGTAGTGACCTTGACCTATAAAATCTTGTTCGGGCTATATCTCGGAAACTGTAAGGTGTAGGATGTTGATACTTGGTAGGGATATTGGTTAGGGGTTGTAGGTGTGCAACGTCATGGTGTGACCTTGATTTGACCTTTGACCTTGATGTAGTGACCTTGACCTATAAAATCTTGTCCGGGCTATATCTCGGAAACCGTAAGGTGTAGAAAGTTGATACTTTTTAGGGACATTGGTTAGGGGGTGTAGGTGTGCAACATCATAGTGTGACCTTGATTTGACCTTGCTGTAGTGACCTTGACCTATAAAATCTTGTCCGGGGTATATCTCGGAAACTGTAAGGTGTAGGAAGGTGATACTTGGTAGGTACATTGGTTTGGGGGTTTAGGTGTGCAGTGTCATGGTGTGACCTTGATTTGACCTTGCCGTACTGACCTTGACCTATAAAATCTTGTTTGGGCCATATCTCGGAAAGCGTAAGGTGTAGGAAGTTGATACATGGTAGGGACATTGGTTGGGGTTGTCGGTGTGCAATGTCATGGTGTGACCTTGATTTGACCTTTGACCTTGCCATAGTAACCTTGACCTTTTAAATTTTGTCCAGACAATATCTCTGAAACCGTTAAGTGTAGCAAGTTGATAGTTGGTAGGGGCATTGGTTGGGGGTTGTAGGTGTGCATCATAATTTTTAGTTTACTGATTAATGCTGTCATCTTGCTATTGAATTGTCTTGTTTTAATACTTTATGTTTACATACATTTTCCTTCCCTTAGATGTTATTTTCTCTACTTAAACATCATTTTGACCTTAGTATAACTGACACTGCTCTGAAAGTATCCCGATCTTTGTAGTTTCACTACTTCTATATCCCATGGTGTTGAAAACTATTTCCCCAGGCTGTGGGGTACGGGCTTCTCTGATGCTATTTTTATCAGGGAGTATTTTCTAAAATAAAAACCTGGTCTTGCATTACTTCTGTTTTGGTATATGGCCACATATGTCCCAGAATGTATTGTCTTGGCTGTGGTTTTCCTCTGCTCAAGTTAGCATTTTTTAACCAATTTATCTGTCTGTTAGTTTCTAGCAATGAAAACATACGCACATTCAGTGTCAATGTAAATTTGTCTGCACATTCCCCCATTTGCATATTTCTATTGAAGGCTCTTAATTGTCACATGACCAATATGTGTTCTATAATTACTTCACTTTATTCATTTATGAAATAATGGAGGAAGCAAAATAAGACAAAATAAATTAACATCTGGACTTCTGGGTTCAAACTAAGCCTTTTTAATCTCAAAGATTTGACTCTGTGGTTGACTGAAAGCTAGCCACTACATTCTTGTTTTATTCTAATTGTCATTACACACCATTACACAACAGCTCTGGATGTGCAGGGGTGGTTTGTCAGTAAAATGAGACTCATGCATGTAGACTTAACTAAAAGCTTTATTCTTATCTACCGGTACATGCAGGGGCATTCCATGAACAATTCAGAGAGCAATCAACTGCCAGCAGTTGTGGTCAACCACAAACACAAAACACCAAGAAATTACAATAATAAAGTAGAATTATAACTACAGACCTGCTGAATACACATAAATGTTACAGAAGAGAAAAAATTAGTCAGTTTATAATACCAATACTATTTTAAATGTTAATCACAGCTAATTGTTTATCACATTTAAATTATATAAACTATATTAATATTTATATCAGATGTAATGACCAAGAATATAAATAAGCACAACTAAACCAAAATAACTAAAACTATTAAAACTACATCTCGGACAATTACAAGCTCTTCCCACTAATAATATTAAATTACCTTTTATTTGGTAATATGTAATCTAAATCTAGTATCAAATGATAAATAAAATAGGCCAGTTACCAGTAATTAAAGTACAGAACTATCTGTCTGAAGTATTTCAGAAATTAATCCAAACTTTGATTTAATTAATATATAATCAACCAAAGCCTAAGTGTATTTGTACAAAGACATAACTTATGAAAAGAATAATTTCTGACATAATTACTATCACCCAGGATTCAGTCATTTCAATCATACACACACTATACCAAATCGCAAACTTCACACAGACTTCCTAAAGTTTCATAACTGTCGTCATCAAATAAAGATCTTGTCTGTTATCCTTGCTCGACCTCCAAACCCCAACAAAAGACAACTCGTGCCTTTTTCTGTTTAAAATAGAATCTCCAAACATCAACAATAAGTGAAATTCTTCAGCCATACAAATAAATAGCCATTTAATTAAATAAATGATATGCGATAACATGGAAAGATCAGATTTGTGACCACATTACTACATATTTATTGCATGTTCTTGTCAAATTTGTTGATTCAGAATTTTGGTCACTTTGGCTTTCTTATAACTTCATTTGGATTTCCCCAGTAGGGGGATGCTTTTGCAAATTTTATTGTACTCAAAACTTCTCTTACCAAAGGAAAACCCTGTGAGTTAAAACAAGCAAAATTTCTGTGGTAAAGACAAACGGATGAAGCTTAATATGATGAAAAGTTGAAAGAAAAATGTGATCTAACATTGCATGTGACAGGCAGACTAATATATAAAATCGTTTCATGAAGTACAGAACTTGTAAAGCATTAATGTGAATGACAGTATATAAAGGTAATTTGAAGTTGATTGTGATGTATGTTGACCTAGATATTTTTACTTTATGCTTAACCCATTTCTATATGCTCAATGCTCCTTTTGGAAAAAAAAAGTCAAGCACTATTTATATTCATGTCATAATACTGAGAAAACAATTCCTGTTTAAGCCTGTAAATGTAAGCACTTTGGTCCAGATGTACACAAAATATAGTGTTACCTGATTATCAGGAGTTGAAATCGAGATCAAGTGCCACCATCAATTACCCTTGGTGATTCATGATGTCCTCATATATTACACCAGAAAGCAGAGCGTTATATTTTTATGTTAACTTAATTTTTATATTAATTTAATAGTGATATGCATTGAAATACTTTTTCAATTTTGCTACATTGCAAAAATAAGTTTAAGTTTGTTAATGCACATAGATCATTTATAGTTTGAAGTATGTTGACACAAAAATACCATTGGTCACAAATTAAACTTAAAGCTCAAAACTGACCAGAGATTAAAAATCTGAATCACAGAAATTAAAGTGTGAGCATGGATTATAATTCACTAATTAGGGCTTTATAAATAGTAATGTTCAACAGAGAGTGGGAGGATTCACCATCTTTGATTTGAAAATATGTCATATTAAAAAGAGTTATAGATGTTTGATTGTACCTGGGAACTTTATTATGGTCCATATTGTGATCATGCATACATATAGGATTCTAACATGCAAAGTCATTGTTTTCACCTGTAATTGGTAAAGCTGTACTACATAATTTCATATAATTATAAAAAATTAAATTGATCCTGGTTTCCCCCTCTTCAAATATTATTGTAAGCTTTTTATGGACTGAAAAGGCCAAGCAAAATAAATTTATTACTAATTATAATACATTACTGCAAAGCACTGGTTGAGAGATGCCTTTGACAGTTGGCTGCTGTTGGGTTACTTTAGATGGCATTTCTATGAATAAATAATCAGAGTAAATAATCATGGGTCCATATTCCGTGAAAGGTGTGTTTAGAATCTGTAATATATTTCCATAGTAGCAGCATGTTTCCCAAGTAGTTGCAGAAACCTGTATAAATTCCATGCCTATTGATTTCCAATTTTTGCCAACAGTAGCTGTGGAATACTAATAGCAAATGGCAGGACCAAGTTTTATTACAGTAGTATAGTGAAAATGATTATTTTTAAATGTTCTGACCTCTTGATTGCACAGGAATTCCGACTACAGATAGATATATTTTCATTGCTTTTTTTTCTGCTACAAATATTATTGAGAAATTGATCACTTTAGAAAAAAAATTGCCTTGTAATGCTGTGTGCATTGGAATGTGGAAATATATCTGAGGAGAATAAAAATTGTGCTATTTAATATTCACAGTGGCAGTCTGGTCTCATTAGATGAATATTATAAACTTCAGTATGATGGAGAGATGAAATTTTGGAATTTGTAAGCAGAGGAGCATATCATGACACATCAACATATGGTGCATTTATAATTCTAAGCTGTTTCAGTCAGCAGTGTATCTTACACAGAGAAATATATACCTACAGGGTAAAATACAGTAAATTTGCATGCACATTTTTTCTTGTTTTCATCGAACCATTCAAGCAAACTGCAATATGAATTTTACATGCAGAGAATTTTAAAAGCTAGTATCTGAGCATTCATAAACATGGCTAACGTTAAAAATAGTACAAGATAACAATATAATATATGCAGTAAGACACAAATATCTGAGATTATTTGAATTTGATTTTCAATAGAACTTGGACAGAAGCTTACTTTTCACCTGCAGGCCAGCATCTAGTTGATTTAAAGGTGTGAGGCTTATTGCTATTAACAGCATCTCAATTAGAAGAGGGTCTATGACACATTTACATGTGTCCACCCACTGGGTAGTTGCTGTAGATAGTACCTCAATTTGGAATAATCACCCGCTTGATGCGCTAGTAATTAGAGGACATAAGGAGGCACTAACTGCCAAGAATTCAGCACAACGCTTGGAAGGATTCCATGTCACACACAGTTCTTTTATATTTTAATCACACATTGTTCTAACAGTAGTCCATAGTGTGAATGCATGTCTAAACACATGTATGTGTATTTTTTTATTAACTTCCACTGTATTGTGTCTCTGGCACAATGCATGCAGATATGCCGTTTTGAAACAAAGTTTTACAGTGTCAAAAGATATTTAATTCTTTGATCTGAGATAGACTGTGGCTGTGATGTGAGAATAATGGCAGACAGATACACAAATTAAATAAAAAAAAAAGAATTCTACTGACATCTGTGGTTTAAACTTTAAATCATAAAGGATTGGTCAATTTTAGTTGTGTTAATCCTCAAGTGGATTACCCTTTTAAATATATTGTAACATTTGAAACATATAAGTGGCAAGTTGACTATCAGTGGATTTACTTCTTGGACAAACTTAGAAAGTGCATTTCGATTAAAAACTTTTGCAAAATGGATTTCAAGAATATCAGGTAAACTATAGCTGTGTACTTTTATTAATGTATGTATGTCTGTTGTTATGAATGATCAGTTTTATTTCTACCCTTATGATGAAAATCATCTTTACTTATATGTAAAATTGAAGTATCTCCATTGCAGAGATTGAGATTTGAAATCAGAGTTTGTAATATTAAATCATGTGATCCAGTAAATTATGTACTGGCCTGTTGTTTCTGTACAAGTTAAACTTAGGTCAAACAAATGAAACTAATTATTCAAAATTGTGATGGTCAGAAACAGTAAAATGCATATGTAAAATATTTATACGTGATTGTTGATAATAGATTATCTCGATGCAGACAGTAGATGGCACCTGTCTATTTCAATATCTTACCTCAGCCACGAAGGTATTATTTTCAGGACAGTTTGCCTATTTGTTTGTTAGCAGGATTGCACAAATACATTTACACTTACAAATGCACTTACATTTTGAGATTGATCTGGATCACCACCTGGACACAGGAAAAAAATAATATCCAGATTTTCCCATTTACTAATTATTACATGCCTTGACAGAGGTGTGCACTCTCTGAGTGCTCTTGTTTTCTTTTTATTAATGTGAATGTATGTATCTTCAGTTTGGAAGTACAAGTGTATTGATAAAAAGAACATTTTTAGTGAAGTAATTGGGCAGAAAAATGAATAACAACATGGTTTGTCAAAGTAAAAAACAATGAAATTTTTAATAACATTGTTATAACACTCATTGCAATAAAATATATTTTAAATTTATTTATGGGAAATGCAGTATAATAGCTACTGTTCTACATTAAATAAATTATGTATTTCCCATGTGACCAAAACATTTAAGTTGTTTAAGATACACATGTAATGCGAGGTCACACTGCCAATATATTTTTGGTTGATATTTCATTATTTTACAAGATTATTACAATTCTTATCCTAGTATATTTTATGCAGAATGTATTGAGCTAAAGTAACATAATGCATAGAAATCAATGAGTAAAGGGTTCAATGGAAACGGCAAGCAAGACACTGGGTACAAGCTCCAAGCTCTAACTATTAACCAGTTATTCTGAGCAATCAATACATTAATTTGAACGAATGTAATGAAATTGATCATCTTGCAGAAAGATGTTTATTTTATTTGGTTTTGAAAATAATTAAGGTGACAAAATACATGATTACAATAACATATATAGCATTCTAACATGACACGCTTGTGTCCGCGATTCTGATTGGTCCATTCCAGTTGTAAAACCGAGCATAACCTCACGGCCAGTTTTTCATGAGTGGGCGATAATCCCGCTTCACTTTTTAAAAGTCAAATTACAAAGAGTATGCACTACATATCTTCATCAAAACAGTAAGAAGACAAGGAATAAATGTCAAAAATGAAATGTCATGTTAGAATAGAAATAACACACTCCAAGCGTGGGGTTATGCAGGGTTTTACAACTCATAGCGCATTAGAAACACTCAGGCTTCGCCTTCGTGTTACTAATATCGCTATTCGTTGTAAAACCCTGCATAACCCCACGCTTGTCATGTGTTATTTCTACAATATAATTGCAGAAACTAAAACTTGTTTTATGTGGAATATTAAGTAGCAATCATGGACTTTTTTGTCATGTAGGTAGGAATGCTTTGTTGATTACATTAGTCATGCAAGGCAGTGTTCTCTGAAAGGCAGGTGCATGCTAAACTCAATAATTAATCATTTAACCAGGAACTCCCACCAGCCCTCTGATTACAACTCTATGGATAGGCAATGTAATTCATGGTCCTTCTTTTAACCTCTTAAGCAATCAATTTAGAGCAGCCAGCCTTTAGTGTTCATGTGTCATCACTCTCTTATGGTGACAGTGAGTCAATTAAACAATGTTTGTATCAGAGACTAAGTTTTTATCTGAGAAGCACTGTCACAATTACAGTTAAGCTTAATTAAAGTGAAAACTTAAGGGACACAAGAAAATACTTTTACTTATCCAAGAATTCAAGATAAACTGGTTTAATTTTCGGGACGTGGTGTACAGATGAATCCTATTAAGTTAAATATCTGAAGCAAATGCTACTTAACCTGGACTTTCAGAAAACAGGGATATTATCAGTAGAAAAGGTCTTATATAACTTATTTACTTCTACATTAATACCTATGCTCCATTGGCAGCCTTTATGACCAAAAAACTGGTCACAAGTCCTGTATGTACATTTGATTTTTCCACCAAAAATTAAAAGGTCACGGCAGGACATGAATTTCTTGGTGACTGACCACAAAGAGAAGCTCATACACTCATTCACCACTAAGTTTTGCTAAAGGAACATGAGTATTAGGGGAATTATACTTTATAGAATTGTAATAAAGAAATAAATTCTAATACCACTAGTTTGGCAATTTCTTCCTTTAAGCATGTATACTCAGCAGGTCACATAAGTAAAACACTACTTTGTAAACTTCCATCTAAAGCTGAACTATGATTGAAATTAATCTTGTGTTGTTATTGTTTTTTTTTTAAATATCCTGGACATTTAGTTTAGCTATTTTACCTGATACACTTGGAGAGTGAAATTTAAAGTCTCTTATTAATCTCTTCAGTAGAAACTAACCATCAGTGAAAAAATATTTCCAGAAAATATCTCAAAATTTGAAAAATTAGTCAAATTTACAGCTGAAACTTCCATTTGGTACAGTATCTCAAAAAATTATATCCCTTTAAGATTTAATTCAATATTAAAGTAGTTACAACAATTGGGCTGCTGCATTACTGTTTACAGTGACCGTAAAATGTTTGGTTATATAACAGTGACTTTTAAGTATGTTTAAATTTTTTGAAACATTGTACATTATTAAACCAACAGAAGGAATGTTGGTAATTCTCCATAAGGTATGCTTATTGGCAAGTGTGGTGCCAGATTTAAAGTATGACCCATCCTATAATCTACAGTAGCAGTATAATAGTAATATTTTTAAATACAGTGAAAATTGTGATACAGTTAACTTATAAACAGCCACAACACTCAAACATATATTTGAATTTTAAGAGATAGCATGAAATACCTCTGTGGGACTTGGGGCCAATTTCATGAAAGATCTCATACTTAGTTCAGTCTCAAGCTGAGCCACTGGCACAAATCTGACTTTTTGGTCACAGATGACTTTTGGGCTAAAACCTTTTTGGGCTAAAACCTGTTTCACAAAGGCTGGCTCAACTAAGACTGGTCTGAGTCAAGAATCTAAACTATATATTTTGTATATTCTATCAATTCAGTTTGTTTTCAACAACATATATACATTAGAGTATTTATAGTTTACACATATAAACGTATGATGAATCATTGACACAAAAATTATTTCATTTGATTACATTGAAGCCAAGCTTAGAAGTAGAGACTAAGTCAATATTTAAATCCCACCTTGAAACTTGTCATATAATAATACTTGGAAAAAGTGTGTAAACTTTGTTAAAATTTTTATCAATTTTTTGCTAGATAAATGTTTCTGTTATTATCATTATTATTATTATGTTGAGCTTTATTGCAATAACAATGGGCTCTGTGCTTACACTTAAGAAATTTAGCCCATAACTTTGCCAGATCTCAAGTTGAGTCTTGTGAAATTACTTGAGTCCGAGTCTGTTGACAAGCAAAATACATGTAGTGTTGAATGTTTGAAACCAAAGTCTCAGATTTTAGTCTGAGATCAGGCCTTGCATGAAATCAACCCAAGGAGTAAAATAACACAGTAAATTGCAGTGGAAAAAGCCCTCCAAAAACATAACATTTACTTTATTTTATATGTGAATTCTATTTTAAATGGTTTGGCTATATCTGGTGTATATGATAAGATTTATTTGAATCCATTTTTCCTGTCAAGTAAAAGTACATGTATGTTCTAGTGTTAATAAAAACTTCTTTGTTTTTTTTTTTTTCACAGAAATTTCCCTTTTACTTTTAAACTCTTGGATATATTAAGTCTTTTTGGTTCCTGGATGTTCAACTTATTTAAGCATTCAACTTTAGCAAATATGTTTCTTAATGTAGACGTAAAATCCTCAGGTTCGTACTTTATGACCTCTATAAAAGGACGGTACTTCCGGCACCTAAGCTCCGCGCTCGTCCATTATGCCGGAAGTTCCGTCCTTTTATAGAGGTCATAAAATACGAACCTGAGGACTTTATTTATATTATAAAGACCGGTTTCTTTTATAAATCCATAAATATTATTGTAAATATGTTGTTATACACACCTACTTGTCGCACTATATTTTGTGTGTATCGTTTGGTTCTATATTATCTGCGATCATCCATTTATTGCCTCAGATAAATGTACACAAAAATATGCACACTGCATTGTTTTGTGTAGTCTGCGCACTTCCGGTGTTTACAATGCTTATTAAGGTTCAAAGTCAAGAGCAAAATCACTTTTTTGTTCTACATTTTAATACTCACATGAATTAGAGCTTAGCTACACTTGTATCTGCACTTGATATTTTAGTCTGGAAATTAAAAGTATGTAAAGTTTACATTTTACTATAAAAACTTGGATAAAGAAAACTTGGATGTGTATGAATTTTTCTTGAAATTAAAATTTACCATATACACTGTATTTGTTAAATTATCTTGAAATAGTCCTGCTTTTGTACAAATATCTCTTACCTGCCTTTCAGCTTTACTGCTCCAGAAAAGCCTGGATCTTTCTAAAACAGTTCTCTTAAAGCAGGATTTAACAACATGCACTTAGAGAGAGCAAAACGCTCAACTTGATGTGACCCAATTTTAGTGATTACTTTTATTGCAGTTTTTACAGATACAAACTTTATTTGCTGAAGGAAAAACTTTAAGTTTTTACATTCAGAACATAATAATAATGTAAACTCTTGGGAATTCCTTGGTTTTGAACCTGGGTTGGCAGATTGCCTGTGATTGTCCTTGCTCTGTCATGATGGAGATCTTGTCTTGATGTAAGTTTTCAGAGAGAGAAAAATTTAAATGCTGTGATTTAAAATTTTCCCCTTTTCGTCATATGGAAAAGTTTACAAAATAAAAAATAAAAAAATATTGAAATAAAAACAGACCCATATTGGATGCAAACCCAGGCCCTTGGGACCACAAATCCAACACTCTACACACAGTGCTGCAATGGCAACTATTTGTCTCTGATGTGTGAATTATATATCCAAAATGTGAATATTAAATCAATAGTACACCAGGATTTCTTGTTTCTATTGTCAATATTTCAGAAACCATATAGCTTACAAATATGTGATATATATTATTAGAAAGGTATTATTACAGCGCTTCTGCTAGTTTTTATTGTGTAAATATCCATTCAAAAATGGTGGAGAAATCACAAGTTAAACAATAAAGCTGTGATGTGTGTGACAAAGAGAAGCAGATTTCTCTGTATATACCCTGTATAGGAAAAAAACTCTCCTACCTTTAATTTTCACTCAAATTTTACCAAATTTGGAGGAATCTGCTGTACCTCATTAAATATCTGCCCACCAAATTTGAGCTCGATTAATGTTATAGTTTTTGAGTTTATAAGAGCAAAAAGGTGAAAAGACAGAAGATCAGAAAAACTGTGAGACAGAAAGACAGAACAAAACTGTTCACAATAACCCTCACTCATCGTTAAGTGTTAAAAATAGAAAGCGTTAATTTCCATGGAATGGCCCACTAAGGACTTCATATTTATTTCTACTGGATGCAATTTCTACTTGACAGAAGTTTAGTGTGACTGTGGCTGCACATAAAAATTTGCACTCATTTTAAATAAGGTCAAGTACAGTATTAAGTCTTACAACTGGCTGATTTAAATTCCCACATGTTAGAACCTTTTAAATTGTCTGTTTATGTTTGTGCTGGTAGATTTTGGTACAATATTTACCATGTTTGAATTGAAAATTAAATATATAGGAAATAGACAAGTGTTTCAATGAGCAAGTGGTCTTGTATAAATTTGATTAAAATGTGAGAATATTTGATTTATTTTCTAGTGAGTTATTATTTATCACAAATGAAATGTATTTGAAAAATGTTTTAAATAGAGCAATAACTATGAAGTATATGAAAAGCAAAATTATACTTTGCAAAAGCTTTTATATTGTACAGAAATGTGGTATTTCGTGATAACTATTGTATTATGTGTGTACTGTGTATACCTGTATGACAGAACAATGACTTATTAACAAGTGTTTTGTCACTAATATGGCACCTTGCTGAGATAGAGGAGATATTCATGACACACCAAATCTTTGTGCATGTTTTGGCCCCTTGTAATGTTTGACCTTGTCATACATCAGCTGGCGTGAGTTTTTTTTTATGAGCCAATATAGTAGTGACATACGTACTTTTCATTTTTTTCAAAGGTAATCGCAGTTACAATGATATAGTAATTTACAGACAAAAGCTCCAAAAAGCTGAAAGTGAAAATTTAAAGGCAGAAAAATAATTTCAATTGTTTATTTTAAAAAAATCCAATAAATGAGCCAAGTTATATTAACTTCAGTGTGAACTGAAATGCTATGGTACATATAATAGAAATACATGCCAAATGATATATACCAAAAAAGTAAATTACAAACAAAGATGATAGCAATATGATGCAAGTGCATAGCATGAGTATTATTTTGTTTATTTCATCAGTGATATATTTTTATATGTGTACAATTGATGATTGACAGTTGACTCTTTATAAAAGGAACCAGACATAATTAATCAAAATTATGTTAAAAATTATGAATAATGATTTTTTACATGTAAGTCTAATTGGTCATACTATTTGTTTTTGCAGTGGCTAATTCTGTAGATTGTATGTGTCATGTCACAAAGGGTATTAAGTCATTACGGTAAATGAAAAGACTGTATTTTATAAATATAAACAGTCTTACTGATGCTCCAAAAATGTCACAATTCAATTGTGAGGAAAAAATATTGCATCAAATATGCATAAAAGACATTTTAAATTATTATCACAGGTGCTTTTTTTTTGCTTTTTTTCTGAACCAAATTAAGATAACGAACAAGAATGACAAGTCATTTATTTTTAACAAAGTAAGAAAAAATTCAAAATCATAAATAAGTGCTGTTTTGTTGAAGTAAATAGTAAGAAAGCTGCATCTGACTAAATAAAATCTAATCTATTTAACATGTGAAATTTAACAGAATCAAGCTCAAGACATATGGTTGATATTTTTGTGTCTATAGTTTAAGCCATCTTTTGTGTATCCTGATTCTGATGAGAATTAATTTGTTTAAGGTACTGTGTAGCTGGAAATTTTCAATGGACATTAATTTCTACTGTCTTAACAAATAATGCTTACATAGTAAAAAACTGAAAATTAATTTTGAGTGAAATTTGTGTTAATCCCAGTGAATTTGCATTAATAGAAATTGACCATTTGAATTGAAATTATTTCTCATGTACCCGGTATGTTTTGAAATATTAAAAGTGATAAAAGTTTTTTCTTTATCTAAAAAATTTCCACTCATTCAGTACTACAGTGTAACATTAATCACTTGCATAATATTTTCAAAATGTTTTTTTTTTTTGCAGTGTAACTTCACGAGGCGACAATGATGCCTTTAAATGGCAAGAAAAGTTTCCCCTCGAGTGGTTTTAGTGACGATATTGAGCTGACGCAGGCATGTCATGACAACAGCTCCTTTATTACCATGGATACATCAACAAACAACACGTCTCGTGACAGGATCAGCATTTTCATTGTTTTTGTGTTTATTCTAGAAGTCTTAGTGCTAGTGTTTGTCAGTGTCCTCGAGTATTTCCTCAGGTAATTATAATCATGTTTTTGTCCTTTGCCTGTGTACAGTGCATTAATTTTATATTTTAATGGTTTTGTTCCTTGCAAGTTCAGTCTAAATACTGTTAAATGGCCTTTTTGTATTTATTATATTCTTGACAATGTGCCTTGGAATATATTTCTAAATTACTCTACAAAATGGATAATGTTGTTTCTTTTTATAAAGTCACTGTTTTTATTACCCCACAGCCCTTAAGGGCTGTCATGGTATTGTGTTCACCCATGGTGTCCGGATGGGTGGGCCGGCGGGTGGTGGGAAAAGTTTGTCCGGCCTGTATCTCAGAAACCGTAAGGTGTAGGAAGTTGATACTTGGTAGGGACATTGGTTAGGGGGTGTAGGTGTGCAACATCATGGTGTGACCTTGATTGAACCTTTGACCTTGCCATCGTGACCTTGAGTTTGAAAATCTTGCCCGGGCTATATCTCGGAAACCATAAGATGTAGTAAGTTGATACTTGGTAGGGACATTGGTTAGGGGGTGTAGGTGTACATCGTCATGGTGTAACCTTGATTCAACCTTTGACCCTGCCATAGTGACCTTGACCTATAAAATCTTGTCTGGGCTGTATCTCGGCAACTGTGGTAGGGACATTGGCTATGGTGTATAGATGTAAAACGTCATGGTGTGACCTTGATTTGACCTGTGACTTTGCCGTAGTGACCTTGACCTATAATGCCTTGTTCGGCGTATATCTCGGAAACCATAAGGTGTAGGAAATTGATATTTGGTAGGGACATTGGTCGGGGGTTATAGGTGTGCAACTTCATGGTGTGACCTGGATTTGACCTTTGATCTTGCATATTTGATTCTATTTTCTCTCTACGGGGATAAATAATAATATTTTATCTCTGTTATAGTAGTATCTATCTTATATCTTTTTACTCGAATCTTGGTTGTTGCACCTTTGGGTATCTTTTGATGTAGATTAAGCACTGTTAAAGTCATATTAGAATTCATAAGGGTTTTAGTTTTGCAACTTCCCATTGTAACAGATGGTATTGCATCAAATGAGCCACAGGTTTTGCCCCAACACCACACATAAGCATGTATTGCTACATCTGTATGTATGAGTAATATTCAAAACATTCAAACCGTAATTCGACCATACAAAACAAATATTAAAATGGTAAAGGATTTAAATGGTGACACAAATGTACGAGTTCACTTTGGTGTGGTTGAACAATATCAAAAACATGCAAATCATAATTCAACTGTGTGAAATGTGCATGTATAACCATCTTACAGCTACTAGGACAAACAGACTGGCAGGATCTTAATCTTTTCAACCCGATAGCATTTCTGTTGGTTAATTTGTGGACTGACGGATCGGCGCTAACTTCGAACCCTGCCTTGATTTAGCCTATAATATATTGTCCAGACATATCTCGGCAACCGGCTATGGTTGGTAGAGATGTCCCCTACTTCATCCAGGCAGATGATGCGTTTGCCCTGAAGACCTGGCTGATGAAACCCTATGGCAGAAGGATGTTAACCAGAGAGGAAAGGAATGCCAACTACAGAATATCAAGGGGCAAGAGAGTTGTTGAGAATGCTTTTGACATCCTGGTTTCAAGATGTAGAGTCATGATGACCACTATTGAACTACCCCCAGAAACAGTCAGGGATGTGGTCATGACCTGTGTGGTTCTGCACAACATACTGAGAAGCCAGTATCAAGGTCAACATGGTGCTCAACAGCCTGGTGGTGATGATGATGATGATGATGTGCCTGGTGATGGTCGGTTGATTGGTGGTCCTGCTGATGGTGGTCGCGACAGAAATCCTGCCAGAGAAGCTAAAAGACTGAGGGATTACCTCAAGGAATACTTCAATAATGAGGGAGCAGTGGCCTGACAAGATGGCAGAATATAACTGCTACTGCAGTAACCAGTCATTTTCAGGACTAATAAGCAGTCCTTTTCAGGACTACCAAATATCCCAAAAACAATTAATCAGCTGTGCTTGTTCCAAATAACCCAATCATTACCAAACATAATTCACCCAACCAACAAACAGACAAACCCAATGCAAAACATAATTCACCCAACCAACAAACAGACAAACCCAATGCAAAACATAATTCACCTAACCAACAGACAAACCCAATGCAAAACATAATTCACCCAACCAACAAACAGACAAACCCAATGCAAAACATAATTCCCAAAAATAACATACAAATGCAATGCCAAACATAAGTCACCCAAACAACAGACAAACAGACAAACCCAATGGCCAACATAATTGCCAGAAAAAAAAACAGACAGACAAACCCCATGCCAAACATAACTTGGTAAATGGAATAAATATTGCATATATTTGGAAATCGACACCCTAGTTTCACATTTGGTTTTTATTCTGGAGAAATAACTGAAACTGAAAGTTTTTCCTTTATTACAAATCTCAAAATTAAATTTTTTTATTCACTTCAGTGAAATTTACAAAATATATTCTCTTTACAGTATGGTTTATCTGTGTGTTTGTTGTGGAAAGTTATGTTTGCAAATTCATTTGTCAGTTTGTTGGTTGGAGGTTATGTTTGCTATTGGGTTTGTCTGTTTGTTGGTTTGTGGCCATGTCATAACATAACTTTTTTTTATCTCTAGGGATGGTGTCAGTGTTGGACTGTTTCATTATAGATTTAAAGCAATCCCATGGATTTTTAAACTACAAATGGGCAGATTATTGGCCATATTGGGAGTTTATTTATCTATTTTTTTTCTATGTGGCCTTCTGTTGTTATGTGTATTACCATGGGTTATTTGTTTCATGTTTGGGGTGGTGTGGGTGTTGGGCTTTTTTCAGTATTTGTACTGAACTGTTATGTTTTGGGAGGGGAATTTGAACAACTTGCAGCTAAATAATTGTTTTTGGAAGCTTTGGGCAGCCCTGAAAAGGGCCTATGGGGGGTACGAGACCCACCCGGACTGGCTGGCTACTGAGGAGGCTGCTGCTGTTGAGGCGGTGCTGTGGTGGTGATGGTGTAGAGCTGCTGCTGCTGTTGCTGCTGCTGCTGAGGCTGCTCAGTGATCTGTGTTGTTAGATCTGGTAGCTGGCTTAGTATTCCACTTAAGTTGTGTCTGCTGCCCTCGTCCGGTAATGTGAGCACTGATGGAGGGTTTTCAAAGCCAGTGGGGCTGGGTGTATAGTAGACATAACTGCTGCCTGCTGCAACCTGGGTGGGACTAGACGCCTATTGAGTGGTTGTTGGCAGTATCCCGACCTTCTGTGACTCTCTGGTAATAGTGGCTGATCTCTTGGGTAGAACTTGATGTCTCTAAAAATCCTGCCCTTGAGGTCCTCAAACTCCTCTTGGGTCATCTCTTCAGCCTCTGATGCTACATAGTCAAAGAAGGGCTGCCTGTCTGACTTCTGCTGCAGGAAACCTGAGATCAGTGTCCTCATCTGGTCGAAGTGCTGGAGTATCTTTGAATCTGTAGAAACTGGTGTAGATGTAATAATTGGTTGACTTGCACTCTCCCTCAGGACACTGGACTCAAGATGTTCTGTATCAGTAGTAGATCCACGCGATTCTTCATGCCTGCTGGTGTTGGGACTGGCCTCGAACCCAGAACTTCTGTTGGCCCCCTTGCGTCTGATCTGGGTCTTAAGGAAACCCATCTGCTGGTAGACCCAGGACTGTCTCTAGGTCATCTCCCTTGAGGCTTGGGCAGACTGTAGCTTGGAGAGCTTTCCATAACGAGTTCTCTGTGACTCAAACCCCCTTCTGACATCAAAGGGCTGGAGCTTTAGTTCTGCAGAGATTTCTGCCCAGAGAGCCTCCTTCCTATGTCTGTCGTGGAAACGTCCATGCTCCTTGTCGTACATCTCTGGGTGCTCCTTCACAAACTCAACAATGGCAATTTCTTGGCTGTCAGTGAATGTAGCACAAACCCTGGCTCTCTTGGCTGCTGAGTGGCACTCTGATTCTTCCTCACACCTCTCATCTTCTTCGCAAGCTTCCTCAGTAACTTCTAAACCTTAATCTCTATCCTCTATCCTCTCTTCTGTACCCTCTGTCCTTTCCTCTGTCCTTTCCTCTGTCATCTCCTCCAACTCTCCACCTCCCTTCTCCCTCTCCTCTTGCCTCTCCTCCATCTTCTTCTTTCCTCTCTTGCCTCCTTTCTCTTTCCTCATAACTCCAGTGAATATCACAAAAAAAGTAAAAAAAACTGAAATGTGTCTCCTAACTGTTAAATTTGCCCTAACTCAAGTAAAATGTGAATGTAAAAACACTGAAAACCCCTAAGCAGTAAGTGACACACGTCTCTCAGTAGCCAACCAGTCTAAACACAGAAAGCGTGTGTGCGGTCGCTTATATAGTCCCAGATCCCCTCATTGCCTCTTTTTGGTTTCAGACGCGTGGAAAATAGTCGGTACTTAGTCCTAGGCCTCCTGGGGCGTCCTCAGACCGTCGCAGACTAAATTTCAGTGGTCCCAGGTGGCCTGAGGAGGCCGGTTTGGATCGGCTTCTCTTAGTCGGGGCTTAGTCCCAGACCCAGATTTCTTAGTCCCAGGACACCTGAGACGGTCTGAGGCTCCCCGGGACTAATGAAACCAATTCCTTTTCACATGCATGAAACTTCAAAGATCTGTTATGAGTCGGGGACAGACAACAGGCTTCCTGGGACTAAGCTACGGACGCCTGGGACTAAGGGTCGCAGGAGGCCTGGGACAACATAGGATTGTGTAAATTTGGGTCTGAGGAGGCCTGAGGAAGCCTGGGACTGGACATTTTGTTGATGGCGGGAAACAAGAATCGGTTTGGATCGTGAGAAATATCAAACATGTTTGATATTTCTCACGGCCCCAACCGACAACTACCAATCCATACCGAACGCCTGGGACTAAGCAAATATTTGAAACCGACTACAAAAAACCCTTAATCGGGAAGCTTAGTCGTGTGGTGGAACACCCACATTTACTGAATTGTCTTGTTTTAATACTTAATCTTTACATGCAGTTTCTTTCTCTTTGATCTTATTTTTTCTACTTAAATATTATTTGGACACTGACACTGCTCTGAAAGTGTCCCATTCTGTGTACTGTTTCAGTACTTCTATATCTCATGGTGTTGAAAACTATTTCCTCAGGCTGTGGGGTACGGGCATCTCTGATGCTATTTTTTTTGGTGATTTATGTCTCACTCAGTGATCTCAATTGGTGTCAAAAACTTTTGTATGCATTTAGACCCATTGACAAAATTTTAACCATTACTATACATACACCAGTATAGTTATTATATTTGTGTCACTAATTTTATAAAATCACCAATTATCTCATCCATCTGAATAAACAAAGTTCTCAAGATACTGGGGAAATTAAAAAAATGGTCAACTTCTCAAGGTTATTCATCTACTCGCCCCACACAAAGAATATCCACCCAGGTTGACAGACATTAACTAGTTGAACTCACAGTTATAGTTTCAGCATTATCACACAACATCTAAGCACCTGTTGAATTGATTCTCTTACAAAAAAGACAATGCAAGCTTCCGTAAAGCTGATTAGTGACTGATTATCTGTGGTTTCTGAATATATTTAATGTTGAATCAAAGACCTACAAGAATACAGTGACTACCGGTATATATATGTGATATTTTTGCAGACTATTTTTCTAAATGATCGATATGATAATTCAGTAAAGTGCATTTATTAAAATGAACAGCAGTATTCATATTGAAGAGATCAAAATCTAAAATTATTTATACTTTCAAAAAATATGTATCAATGACAAGATATTTACTTACTATCTGCACTGATATGTTTCAGTGCTATTTATGACATATTTACTATTTGACTTGGGAGATGTATAGCTTTGCGGATAAGTGTACAGTCTGTTTACTGTATTATAGCTTCTCCAGCTGTAACCAAAATCAATACCCAAAGCTATGATTCTATCTGAAGTTGAATGAATGTGTGGTATTCTAATGAGTGGCCTATAGATTTGTTTGAAGTATTTCTCATCACAAAATATGGCATATGAGTTTGTGCATGAAGCATTGATCTACTCATTGAAGTCATTGTATATTGATTTAAAGTGAATGCTGTCAACTTCACCTTGGGAACATTGACTTAAAGTACATGTATTTATAGTGAAAATATTCTTTGCGTGATTTTTAAATGGTCAACTTCACTTTTGTAGTTATCATGTAGTCTCACTGTCAAACACTATATTTTTTAAAAAAAGATTTAACAAAATTCTTTATATATCATATTAAAATAAGTATTTCCAATTTATAATAAGGTAAAATTATATTGACAAACTCGAGATCTACATTTAATTGTTGTCACTTTTGCTAATTCAGCCTCAGTCCTTGTTTTAAGTTTCTTCTACTTTTTATAAAAATTCCATCTACAACAAACTGTGCTCATTAGTCAGCTGTTAAAGTTTATGTTGTGATTCTGTATGAATCAGAAAGTAGTAATTTTGAATATTATATCTGATCAATAAAACCTTTTAAAAAAAATATTCTCTGAAGATTATACTTAAGATTATTATTTGCCCGATTTGAAATTATTACTTTTGTCCACAGGTTTTTATTCCCCCATTTTGTGAAATGAGAATTTTGTAATTAACTAAATACATGTAGTACCATGTAATGTGAAAATTGATTCTGTGTGTCAATTTTTCCACTGTTTGTTTTGTCCCTAAAAATTTAGTAAGAAGATGTATAAAGTTGATTAAAAAATTGTGCCACAGATCAAATAAATAGCTAAGAATTGTCACCAAAATCACAACCTTCAATGGGATTTTTTGGTGAATTGTACAATGGTGAATTCAACATTTTCACTCTGTTCGCAACAAGTACTGTGTCTGTTATCCAAAAGATTTCTTTCTTTTTTTGTCAGGCAGTTGAGACAATATGCAGATGATAGTGTATTAACATGTCATCAGTTCTTATTGATTTCCTCAAGGCGATTTATGTTGATGCAATCATTACAGATGCAGATGTATGGATATACCCTGCAGTATATTCTAATATGATAATATCACTGTGTAATTATCACAGTGTATCAAACACCTGTAACATAATCTAATGTGTGTTTAGAATGAACACTTAACAAGAGAAACAATTCCATTTGGTAAAACCAACCTGCATAAAAGTTTCTTTGTGACAACTGTTACTTTATGTGTCATTTTTTTCAAATTATACTGTTTTCATTGTTATTGAAATTTCCCTAAAGTTCAATGTGTCACCAAAGGAACAGCATTCACCTGTACCAGAATAAATCTATCTCATCCAGGGTGTGAAACACTGCACCACAAACATTAATTAAGTCCATAACGTCCTAGTCAACATATCATTTATACCAAGAGTTTCAATGAGATAGTGGTGACAGCATTTCTTTAATAAATGAAAGAGCTGGGTGAAAATGTGAAATTTGTCACAGTTTGTGAAATTCCACAGGGAGGAATCTCTAGTTATTTCTTTAACTTACAGAACCCATTACACACTGTGTTTGTGACATTTGGCTTCTGGTCTTTCTTGATGCAAAATTAGCACAAATTTTGATTCTTTTATCTTAATTTTAAAGGGAGCCCTTCAGTGGTGAATTCCATATATTGTGGGGAAGTATGTATTTCTTGCTCTACTTGTTCATGTCTAGCGAAGGGATTGAAGTATAATTTCTATACAAAATCCTAATTGAGCAAAAAAAAACTTGCTTTCTGCATATTGATCATCACTAAAATACTGTATCATGTTATAAGATGTGTTACAGCTAATAATTAATAATAATTTCACCAAAAATTGTTCTGATATTCAGAAATGATCCAGAAAGTAATTAAAATTATCATTCTTTTAAGACATAATTGTTTTTGAAGTTTATAAATTTTATAAAAATATCTCCAAATAAATGTTACTTTTCATATTATATTGATGATTAAACATGCATTAGTTATAAATTACAATATTTTGAAGATACTGCTTTGTGAGCTATTGAAACCAATACTTAAACTAACATTTACAAAATGAATTTTCAGTTAACTTTACCTGTCTGTGATTGTCATTTTAATTACACTAGATAACCTTACCTATCCTCACTGGTGTTTTGACATTGTCTTTATTTGTTAGCTCAGTATTATTTAACATATTTCAGTTATGTGCAATAATTTGTACTGGGTGTTGTCCTTCCAGAGCCACAGATGTGTTTCCAGTTAGAAAAGTGAACTTTACCTGCACCGATGAAACTATTTCCTACAAGAAAGGAGACGACACATACTCAGGTTTCGCCTACAATGCTGATATACCATATGAAGTCATCATTGGACTTAGCTTTGCAGTCCCACCATTTATTGTAAGTCCTAACTTTGATAGATGTGCAACTCTCAACAGTTTATATATTTGTAAGCAATTATGTTGTATTATGTTTCTTAGTATTTTGTTAGTTACGGGATTAAGGACTGTAAAAGTATGAGTGCATTAAATCATATTATTTGATAAAATGTCTACATCATATATCTGGTTTCAAAAGTATTTTATTTTTAACATTAAGTGAAATTATTTCAGAAGTTTAGATTTACATTTTCTCACCTGAGCATTTAGTTTCAGTTAGAAATATGAAATTCAGATATGCTATATCTATATATCAACAAGTTCATGGAAATACATACAGATGATTGACTTCTCTTTAATACAAAGTTATATAATATTGCTTTAAAACCTGATTATGTAACTGAACATAGTTGTAAAGTTAAAAACCTTTTACCGGTCATTATTAAAGTTTGATCTAAACTATGTATAATTATAATTAATATTTACAGTGATCATATTGACATAGAATTGATGTTTCAAATTTATTTAAAAACCTCCTCAGTATTTTGTTCATTTTGATTGTACAACCATACACAAGAAGGTCACTAATTCTTTTTCTGTGAGTCTTTCCATTGCAGATTACTATCAGCAAAATTACTCTCTTGACCTTCGTATTACTGGTCATTGTTGGTGATGATGATATGTAGATATTTTTTGTATTGTTTGTTATTGTCTGTAAAATGATTTTGTGGGTCTTTCTGTATTACAGATCATTGTCAGTGAAATTGCTCTGTGGGCGTTTGGTGATGAGCGACAGAAGACCATCAGAGCTTTCTGCAGACAGTGTAGAATTCCACAGGTTCTGAGACGCATTGTCAGATACATTGGTATGTATAACTAGAGTTCTAAATGTAACGTGTCCAATTACACATTTGAAATTAAACAAGATTATGTGAGTGATTTCATACAAATTAAACCATACTTAAAGATATTCAGCTTTCTGTTTTTGCAGTGAAAAATCCATTCTTGTAAATAGATACAAGACAGTCCTTTAACTCTTCAAGTCATTGTTAGTGGTATGTTACTATTTGCATCATGTACTTCATTTATAATAACATTAAGCTAGATCTCAAGGGATCAGAATAAATACTGATCCATGATTCAACATGATAAATTCCTGTAGAAAACCCCTGCAAAGAATCATTAAAAGTTACCAAAATGAAACTGGAATTTTATTTAAGTTATACTTTATGAAGGTAAACTGTTATAATAATAACAAATTAGCAGTTTATACTCTGTACTCAGACACTGTGAGCAAGACAGTGGGTAGAATTGTGGTTTCAAGCCGAATCAGAATATTGGTAGTTGGCTCCTGGTGCAAAATCAGTACAAACTTTTGGCCAACTTTGTACAATAGGACATCCATTATCCAACCCTGTATTATCCAAATTTTCAATTATCTGATTTCAAACTCACTCTTCCAACTCCATTTAAACCTGTTATTTTAGACTTTCTATTATCCGACCTTTCTATTATCCAATTGTTACTCCCCTCAGAGCATCAGATAATAGGGGTTCTATTGTATGTACTGTTTTCCTCCATTGCCTGGATTACCTGTCATAATATGACCTGTTATAATCTCTTGACAGAGATATTGAACCCAAATAAACCAATCTTTACTCAGGTTGCTTTCTCTTTGGACTGCTGGTGACAATGATAATCACTGACGTTGCCAAGATCTTTGCTGGTCGTCTCCGGCCATCCTTCCTTGAGACTTGTCGCCCCTCGGCCTGCATGCAGGGTGGAATACTGGATGACTCCATTTGTGAGGAGGATGATAAGGACCTTCTCAGACAGGCCAGGTAAAATGCTGTAGTCATTCTATGACAAGTCTGGTAAAATCCATTTGAAGATTTTCATATTTTAAGTGACACCATTTGTGAGGAAGTAGACAAATAACTTCTCTGACAGAACACATCAAATACACTGATGTTATTATAATTTCATGTGATGTTATTATAATTTCAGACCTGGTATTGCAAACAAAGAATTTTATTTGACTGGACTGGTTAAATTAAATTTCTATTTATTGTAGTATGAGCATTTAATAATTATTTCCATATATGTCAACTTTGCAGAATATTTGAAGCAGATTTTGTAAAAAAAAAAATTATTTGTTATGGTTTTGTTTTTCACCTACAGACTGAGCTTCCCCTCTCTACACACTGCCGTGTCATCATTTTCTGCTTTCTTCATTGCTGTGAGTATGAATATAATGATGAATCTTATATTAAACCCTGTTAAATTAAATAAAATGAATAGGAACCCACTTCCACTTAACCAAGATTTCCAGATAACAGGGTAAAATTAACAAGAACTTGTCTTTCAATGGCATGAAATTTACATCCACATAAAGGGATTTCTGCTTATCAGATATTTACATGAATTGGGTCAGTTTAAGGGCATTTACATGACTCTACAGTCTGATATTGCCTGGTAAGCACAAAAATCCAATAACATTGCCCTATAGTTGTCTTAATCTTTTCTTAGAATAAAAAATAATTATTTTGAATACCTTCCACAGGACACACTGTGATATTTCTGATTATTATGTTTTGGAAAGTTACCTTATTTTCAAGTTTTCTTTAGTTGTTACCCAATGGAAAGAATTTGGTGAGGAGTTCTTTATTGCAGCGTACATTGCATATATATTTTGCATGCTTCAGATTTACCTGCATAACGTGATTCGTAACCCCGGTGTGCGAGTGGTGAAGCCATTTCTGGCATTATCTTTCATTATCCTGGCCATCATGTGTGGACTGGCACGCTATGGACGTTACCACAGTCACTGGACTGATGTCCTGGCAGGATTCCTTCTGGGCTTCTTTATTGCAGCGTATATTGTAAGTTATTACATTGTGATTACTAACTAAGTAAAGTTTAGTACCCCAGAGCTTGTCAAAAATATCTCACAATTGAAGATTAAAGATTTAAAGATTAAAGACTGTATTGATCAGGCATGAAAAATACTGCAACATTCACTGTTCCACTCAGTCTAAGTGTTTTTGACTTTCTTGAAGATCCTTGTTTATAACAAGTAATGATAAATTAGGTAATATATGCCAGATGTTTTGGCACTTTGTTTTTACATTTGTAGTATGGATATACCTTAAAGTATAAGTTGAGCCAGAACTGGCTATATATTTGTTTGTAAGACATCATAAAAATTCAGTGATATATTAAAGGTATTGTAACTTTTTCAACTGTAAAACAGTGAAATATTTGGCCAATTCTTACATACTTTCCCGAACATATTAGTATTTTGATATTGAAATTATTGATGTACAGTTCAAAATTACTACACTTCAAAGTGACAATAACTAGATTAAAATAGAATTAAATGTATGTGTTATGTAACAAATGTTTACTAAATTTCAGTGCATATTTGTCCTGAACAAGTTCTATGAGAATTACAGTCCACAAGAACTTTACACCACCCTGAAAGGATTTCTTATACACCAACGTCGTGTGGAATTAAAAGATCTATACAAAGAGGTAAACAACACAACAGCTACCAACAACAATCAAACTCACAAAACCCTGAACTGTAGGAACTCCAGTAACTCTTGTGATAAGAATAACGATTCTATCAGTGCCAATTCCTGGCAATTGTACGATTATACCCTGTCTAACAGACAGCATACACCCTACCATGTACAATATCAGTCCCCACAGTCCAGGGTGTTCGAGTATAACATTCCCCCATCAACCAGCAGGTGTCACTTTGATAGGAGTGAGAGAAGAAGGGAGCCAGACCATTACTATCAGACATATAGCGATCCTTATGGATATTTTTATTACCATTAAGGTTACTTTTAGGCTTATCATAAAGTAAAGCTTATCTCTAATTTAGTTAAGGCTTTTTCGATTGAAGTGATCATCAAAGCTATTTATATTATCATCAGATGAGCTCATATTTCTGGTTGTAGTTCATGTTAATCACCAGTGCATTGTGAAAAGATGCACATAGCACTTAAGCATATAGTTCAATATTACTTCAAGGCATAACAGCAAAAGCATTGGTTAACCACCAGCCTGTTTCATGTGCGGAAGATAAGCAAAAAGTTTGTCCAAATTTTTGTTTTAGTACAACTTGAGATATCTACTAAAGACATAATCAAAGTTCATAATTTATTTACTGCATAATTGACAGCTCAACATGTGGTGGATACTAATGCTGTTTTGTTTTATTAGCCATAACTTTCTAACAAAACTGTAAACTTCTGCAGTATGTGAATATCCTAGCTTCTATACACTGCATTATAAATATTTACATTCTTCTTTTCCTTCATGCTTTCAAACTCTGGACTAACAGAACTGGGTAGGTGAATTGCCACAACGATAAATCGTAATTATTCTTCTTCATAGTTTTTCAATAATATGTAATATGGATGACAGGGAGACTTTGTTTTTTGTTGTATAGTTCAAACTTTATTTTTCTCTTACTTTCTGTAATCTTTTCTTGGTTAGTTTAAGTTTATCTGCTTATTTTCTTAATCCTCATTCATATACATGTATAAGGATGGTGTTTTTTCTAACCATTTTCCCGAAATCGTCTCAATAAACTGAATTTTATGGCATTACAATATCTTACCCTCTAAAACCTATCACTATTCAGGATGGTTGCCTCCTTGACAGCTAAACTTCTCAAGAAAAATAATATGTTACACTTGACCACCCATGCCTACTGCAAGGTCAGGTGACAGAGGTAGTTTGTTGATCTGCCTCTTTTTCCTTTGGGCACCATTAATGATAAAGATACTTTAAATGATGTTAGAATTTTTTTGTATTTTCTGAATGGATATTTAACTTAAAAATTATATATTTCTGTGTGTAGAAGTTAAATATATTGCGGCACTAACATTATGTCAAAACCAGGGCAAAAAAGGGATGAAAAATGCAACCATTTTTGCACAATTTGAGACACCCATAATTGCTGTCCTTCCTGTAGAGAGAGTGGCAAGGGTGATGACCTCTGTGCTCCAAACCTGGGCTTGCTCCATTTGTGAGGCATTCAACCAAGATCAAATACAAAGAAGGTGGAAAAGTCTTTCAGTCTACAGGCGTGAGTTGCAAAGCCATCAGTTGGGCACTGACATTAGGGCTTGGAAGCAATCAGAAACACCAGTAGTGCACACTAGAAGGGCAGAATCCTCACAGGAAGTGCTAATTTCATGGAAGTCCAGTGACAAAAAAAATAAATAAACTGAAAAAAAAATGGAAAAAAAAGTAATCTCTTGAAGTGTGAGCCTTGGAGAGCTCATGCTTTAAAATTACAAATGGGAAGCTGTACGTTAAAACGCCAGGTGCTCTACACAAGCTACAAAAGATGAACTGCTGAATGATAACAGGGAGGAAGAGGTCATTGGATATCAATCTGAGATTGTTGGGAGTTCACTGTTTTCAAACCCCACAGCTATACAGAATGTAACATTGTGCTCTCCCAGAGTCTTAACAATTTTTGCTTACCCTGGTGTTAAGAATGCCAGTAAATGTCCTGGAGAGGTTGATGTGTCAGAGAGGTTGATGTGTCAGATATCCCTTCATAATATACTCAGGACATTGACACATTCAGATTGATCCTGAAAATGCCTAACCGGCATTTCAACAACTAAGGGCATGGGTCTTACCAACACTAGCCAAGAAGAGGAAGTGTGACCCATGGGGCATGGGTCTGACTAACACTACTCAAGAAGAGGAATTGTGACCCGACTGCACCTCTAACTTCCCCCCACCAACCACATTAAACACATTTCAAAAATTAGAAGCTGACTTTAAAACCTCAGATTTGCCTGAGAGAAAATTTATAAAAACTTCTACAGCCACACAAATGTGGTACAAAATATTGAATCCTGCTTTTGAGAAGAATATGCAGGATTTAAATCAGAAGTTCTCAAAAATTTGCATCTAACTCAAACTGCAAAGCCTGGCATGGGGTCAGTCCCCATTTATGTATTGAAGGAACTAGAGCATCAGACCAAAGAAAACATCTGAACTCTTAGTTTTTCAGCGATCTTCAATGAGGTCATCTCAAAGTGAAACTCTATATTCCTGCAGGTTATCCTTCAAATTTGTACTAAAAGCCAAACACCAAAATGAGAAAGGAGCAGACCCCACAGAGTGATGGACAATGCTTATGATCACTCAAAAGAGTATCTGGATGTCTTGGATACACAGCTTGACACTAAAACAGGACTGTGGCATGCCAGAGCAAAGCCCTTGAAGTTATGGGCTTGAGGGACCTTTATATCATGGGCACTTTTGGGTTAATCTACCATGATGTAGAGATGTCTAATTTTCGGAAGAATGTAGGTGACAATAGAATTGGGCTGAGGAATTCTCGCTTAGAAGGAAATCATCAAACATCACCCTGTTTTTGGTGTGACCAGGGCTGTGAACAATTCAGGCATAGGGGCTCCTACCGAAGCATCCCATGCTCTTTAAGTCCACAAGTTTTAACGGCAACTGCAAAAGAAACTAAACTTATGGCCCTTTCAAATGGAATCAGAATATACAAATACTTGGACGATTGATTAATCAGGGTACAGACTAAAATGGAGGCATGTCCTAACACACAGGTGATAGTGGACCTAACTCAAAATGTGGGGTAGATAACAAGTAAAAAAGTCAAACTTGGTCTGACTCAAGTGTCTTCATTTATGGACTACAAGTACAATTTGGACACAGTCATCATGAAACCCAATCAAGACAATTGTCAGAAAATGTAGGATCTGATCCACGGGAAGTGCAAGTTTCTTGATGTCCCATTGGTTTGCTAGCTGTGACCGAGAAATTGGTTCCTGACCAGAGGGTCACCTACACATGAGCTCTCACAGAGAACCCACAAAATGGGTAGACCTTCGCCCAAAGAAACACTTTTATTTACACAGCATACAAATTTTCACAGATGCAGCAAATATTGGTAATGATGCTCCTTTAGTTTAGATCAAAAATAAGTAAAAGAAATGTGGTCACAACTAGAGTAAACTATCCATGTAAATGTTCTGGAGATGAAAGCCATGTTCCTAACTCTCAGATAGTTCAAATATCATTTTCCATTTCAAACAGTGTTGCTTGCCATAGATAACTCAGCAGAAGTTGCTTACATAAACAAGAAGGGAGGAACCCACTCAGTGGAGATGCAGAGATTAATGAGTTTGTGCCACCATACAAGATTTCACTTCATGCTAGACTGTGACATACCAGGGCTGTCTGAAAGTAATTAGCATATAGTCTGGCCAGAACAAAGCAGAGACAGTCAGCTGAGTGGCTCGGCTCCTTCAAATGTTCAAACAACTTTGCCTCTGATGGTTTGCTCCTTAGGTGGACCTGTTTGTCTCAAGACTAAACCATAAACTGTATATGTATGTGTCCCTAGTTCCAGATCAGAATGCATGGGGAATCAATGTTCTCAACATGAGCTGGTCAAGTATGTCAGCTTAAGCCTACCCTCCAACTGTTCTAATTCACAAGATTCGTTAGTACAACTGTAGTTATCTTAATAGCACCAAGCTGGCCAAGAATCCACTGGTTTTCTGACCTAATACAACTATCAACAAAAATACCATCTCGGTTACGGACTTGTTTATGCATTTATCTGTTTAAGTTTTGAACAGGTCTCTTTTCACTTTTGAGGGGTACCAGACTGCCCTAGTGGACTCCCTGGGCTCTTCAGGTTATAACATAGCAAAGAGTCAGAAATTAAATAGACTACTCTTTAGCTTCCATATGGATAGACCTAAAAGTGTTATCCTGTGTGGAGGTCAGTGGGAGAAGGTGTCCCTGTTGCCCTCATATGACTTCAGTGCCAAGGATCAACTGGTTTGGAAGGGAGCGCAGAGTGTGTCTTCAGTGATTATTCCTGCATTGGCGACCATAGTGGATGGATCATTGAAAGAAAACAGAACCCTGTACCCAGTTCATGCTCCGAGATTTTACCTAGATTGTACGCAAGACTAAAGGATGACAAATCTCCCCTGTTCATCTGTTTCAAGAAAGATCATAGTTACAGACATTAGACCCATTACTCTGTCATCATGGTTGAAACACTCAGATGAGTCCCACCCTCCATCCCCACACATTTACAGCTGGGTTGGTGGGCATAAATGAATCAGGCAGAACAGCAAACTACCTCTGTCACCTGACTGCTAATGCCACCTCGCAGTAGTCACAGGTGGTGGAGTATAATATTATATTTCTTTTCTCGAAAAGTTTGGCCATCCTGAATACCAATGAGCCCAAAAAGCTACATTCAAATATAAAATTTGAAATTTTGTGCATATCTCGATGCACCAGGAATCATTTCATTGTATAAATTAATGTGAGCTAAATAAAATACTTGATGTAGAAATAAATTAAATAAGATACATATTTTCTATTTATTTAAGTTTTCGTTTTCATTTTTAAGTCTGAGGAATGATAATTTTAATAAATATATTTACCATCTTTTTCTGTTAACTACTGAAAAAATAATATTCAAAATTATATTATTCATGTAAATTAATTCACTTTCATGTGAAAGTTCGTGGATAAACTTTTTCATAAATATTGAGATTAAAGATGTACAATAACCAATCATAATGGTAGTCAGTTTTCTTTTCCTGATAGTATTTCATTGTCTTCTTTGGCATGAATTGAAATTAATACAGTGGAACATTTATTATCCAGCCATATCAGAAAAATAAGATTATTGTGTGACAACAGAAACATTGTAAAATAAAGAGATAGATCAGTATACAACTGGGAAATATCAATTTAGCAGAAACAAAATGAAGTCAAAAAATAGAATAGTCAGAAAATGTAAGGTCAGATAATAGAGGTTCTGCTGTATTCCACAATTACAGGACTGAGAGAGCAACAAAATCTCTGTCAATAGAATACATTTGAAAGTAGAATTTTGTTTTCATGATAAAAATCTCCAAATCAACATCTTAAATTAACATTTTAAATTGGTTGACAGAAAATGATAGATTTGTAAAACTCATACTGCTGTACAAATCTTTGTGTGGTAAAAATGTAAAAAAATTGTTAAGTTAATGTCAAACTAATGAGAAACTATTTGGCATAGTAAAGTGCATTTTTCCCAAAAAAGGAAAAAAAAATTTAATATTTCAAAACTATTTCCTTGATTAACACAGGTTTTGTTTGTTTCAGTTTTTCTTAATTAGTGATATGCTTTCATTCATATTAATTTATATACATTATTTAATATGCACTAAGTAATACTTGGGTTATAGTGTTGCTACTGTTGGCACATCAGAGGCAGGTCTAGGAGTTTTTCTGTGTGAGGGTAGTAACGAATTATTCCATGTCATGAATTTATTAAGCATATCCTGCTAAAATGTGGACATGCAGTTTACTCTTATGGATAAACCCTTTGCATACTCTGAAAGAGTGTTTGTTGGGTTCAAAACCCCCATAACTAAACCCTAAACTTGCCACTGCATTGAGTAACAAAATGTAAAATTTGCTACACTAAGTGAATTTTTCGTCTGAGCAAACCTCTTAAATCAAGATAAAAGAGGTAAAATCAATAACATTCTTCATCCAACAAGATACAAAGCATAAACTAGTCACTAAAATCACAACACTTATGAACTTCAAACCACAGTATTTGGAACTGAAATACAAATTCAAAATTTCAAATAGGTTATTTACAATTTGGATTGTGGTTCCAGGTTTTCATATGAACTTGATAATATTTTCGCATAATACATTGCAAAAAGAAAATAAGGTGCTATGTTCCATGGCAAATTTCAGAAATTTTGTTACTCTTAATATGTCTCCTTTCTGGGTTGTTTTTCTTATATCCTTTCTCTGACCTCACAGGACCGTCTCAATCAGGAGCACTTCAGCGGTACCACTACCCTCACCACCACCACCACTCACTCAGCATCCCCGAGCAATGCCTATAACTACACCCCGGATGTCTACTCTAATGGCATGCTTATCCCCCGCCCCCATGTCAACACCACCAGTTTACAGGTAAATGAGACCAGTACAGATGTGGACATCCAGCCTCTGAGCCCAGAGAGGTCCAGAAAGAAAGGCCTGCCCTACCATAACACTTTTCAGAGGGACCTTAACCGAGCTGTGGACCACTACAGAAATGCACGTGACATCTACCCACAACCAGGACATATGTAGTCACTTTACGTTAATAATTAGGACTACATTCATTTGGTTAAGTCAAAATCTCCATTGTAAACAAAACTGCCCATGATCTGGGCCATATACAGTCAACCAAATTAATTTGGTTTAAACTCAGATGGTTATGTCAAAGTCCCAAAGATTGTAAAGTTATCTGACCACAGTCAGGCTCTGTCATTGCTAGAGTAAAGTAATAAGGTGATTCAATTGTTGAAGTCAGTGCCCCCCCCCCTCCCCTCAGTGTGTCAACATGTAAAATGGGCCACAGAGTAACTCATTTAATTTCGGACATTTGGTCTATTATATGAATGTAACCATTATGTAGACATTTACATCATTAGCCAAGTCATAATTTAGCATTAAATTTAATTTGTTTAGACTCCCTTCATTGTAAAGACATTTGTATTTTGGCAAGGCATACATATTCATCTTCAACCAATGCTTATATATTCAACTAAATCCAGAATATTAACAGGTAGATTCATTTAAATGCCATTCAGTGGACACAGCTTCCTGCTGCCAACCCAATTTAAATGCACTTATTTCAATCATTAGCAGTGCATTCACTTGATTAAATCAATGTCCCATAGATTAAAAACATCTGTAGTAAGCCCAAATCAGTGTGTTGGGAAAAATTAAATTAGCTAGTTGTAGTTTCATTCAAAGCAACTTAAGTAAATAAAATCTACTTAGTTTATATGCGGTCAATCAGCTCAAATAAATTATAGGAGTACCAGTATATTGAACTGATGTGGTCAAAATCCCAGAAGAGAAGCTATCCACAATTCCACATATAGCCTAGACATATGTAATTAACTATAAATTAGTTGGAGAGAAGGTGATTCAATCAGGGTTGATGAAAATTCTCTGATCAGGCCATCTCTTTCTCCAGAGTCCCGAAATTTTAATGAGGACCACGCTACACATTAATGAACATTTCTGTTTTGAGTTTTTACAGCACTTGTTTTTAATCAATTTCCACTGATTTACTTCAGAATAAAGTTTGCCCATTTTACTCACACAAATTATTATAATAATTTCATATCTCATTTTTAACAGGTATTGGTAAATGTAAAATTGAAGTAAATTCTCTATAGAATACAATTTATTCAAGGATAAACACCTTATCAAGCAGCATGTGTATTTCATTTTCTTGAACACATTTACAATAATACTTGGCATGATGTTTCCTGTCTTGCATGTGGCATCTTGTGTATACCTTTTCTATAACTAATACAGGTCATGCTTTTGTAAACTCTCACAACATAGCAAATAAAGACGATCAGCTTTAAGCATTGCAGTTTTAGCATTTACCGATAACTGTACTGAATATCATCATGTTGCACGTGTGTGTCTCATGCTAGATAATAATCCATGATGCAGAATGCATTAGATCCATGCAATCAGCAAGTAAAATAATAAATATTGTATCAAAATGATTTATATGATCCCTTGAACATTTTTGTGATAACCATACTATTACATTCATGAACAGACTCACACTTGAAAAAACATAACTTTCCACTTTGGTGACAACATTCAAAATATTCTTAGGGTTTTTGTCAATATTTAAGTACAAGCAGATAGGGAACTTAAAACAATTAGTTGGGGAATTTTATATAAACTAAAAGAAGTCTTCCCAGCGAATAATCAGTCACCATATCAAAAGTAGAAATAACCATTTTTGAAATAGAATATTTTTATAAATGAAAAGTTTGGATAAAACATGTTCTATTGTTGTATTAATTTATTCATTAAGCTTTAACTTTGTCTCTAATCATACAGCAAACCCCAAATATCTGTGTATTTAAATATATTTATCTCAGTGAAAAGAATCAGAAATTTGACATAAATAAAAATCTTTTTAATTTTTTTTTAATATACAGTAGTCTATTTTTAAAGAGTGTTGTGGTTACAAATACTTGCTGTGTAATTTACATTCTAAATAAATTTAATTAAGTTTATATTTATGTCAAATTTTAGATTCTTTATTGGCTGGTTCAGTTTTGTAGTCTATTGCTTCAATGAACTTTGTTGTTGTAAATAAAGTTGCAAAAATATGTAGTCTATTAATTTAATAGTTGGCTTTATTTATTGAGCTAAATATAAATTTTGTAGTGCTATTAATGAGTAGTCCCAAAAGCTGGCACTATGTGAAACATTCTTTTTAGTAAAGTTATTGTATATTGTCAGGTAAAAGTTTTTATTGCTACATACAATGTGATACTTCACTATTAAAGTTTTAAAAATTGAAACAGTGTTCTTGGAAATACAAAAATATGTTGCACTGTCCATATATACACCATAGGTTTCTAATTTTGTTTACATGGGATGAAATACACTGTTATCTGGAAGAACATTTGTAAAGTCAAATGATGTATTTTAGTGTGCGAAGTATTATTTTAACAATGAACAATTTACAGGGAAAAGAGAAAACATTCTGCTACTTTGAAAAATGTAGCATTTGCTAATAAATGGTCACTTTCTTACTCTGAGGTGGTGTTTGGGTTTGTTTTATTTGTCTTGTGTTAAATGTACCAAAACGTTTTAGCACACCTGTATATTGCAATCTGTTGCCCAAAGTTTGTATAATACTATATTTTTAGCTGTACCAAAGTTCATTGAAAATAAACTTGAATTTAAAGCCAACCAGAAATGTAAGATAGTTTTTATAATCAAGACTTTTCTGGGGTTTCAAATTCACTTTGTATTTAATGTTGCTTTCAGTATTTCTAAAGCCTATATCTTGACTGGCAATTGTTAGAGTAAAGAAGAAACAGTAAGAAACAGTATATAGAGTAAAAATAGAATCGGTGTAAAACAGTATTTATTACAGCAGACTTTGTATAACTGTGACCCTCCATATCTGCAGGATTTGCCTCTAGCTTCGACTAACATCCATGTATACTTACAATACAGTGTTTACTGATGTCGAGATGTCCTGGGGGGGTTCCACTTTTACCTAAATGCAAATTACACTGGTTATACAGGTTCTGTAGTAGTTGGAACTGCATGGATTTCTCAAATTGTATCACAAAACATTGACAGACAGCTATATGCACAAGCTTCACTCTTTAATACAAGGCCAATATTTGAACTTGCAATATCAGAGTTGGGAGGAGAGTGTTATCACTTTGCTGCTGCATTCTGAGATTGTAGAATTTCTATTTAGACAAATTCATTGGTTGTAAGTTTGTTAGATATTTAATACTATAAGGTTTTAATTTTGTATTTCTATGTAGCTACAGTTGTGTGTATTACCTGTAAATGTAAATAAAAAATTTTACACAGACAGGATTTTCTTGAAGTTTGTGACCACACAGTTTCATACAATACTACTACTTGCACAGCATCAAAATCATCATGTTTTAATATGCTCAAGATCAGCTAAATTTTTATACTCTTACAGATCAAATCTACAAATTGGAGAAATATCTGAAACAGAAAAATTATATGTAACTGAAAACAGGCTCGATTTGAAGGCCAATATGTCAATTCTTTAGTTGTGTTGCCATTATGGATGTTGCCTTCATTAGTTTATTTTCAAAGATTTCAAGGTGTTTAACATCTCTGGAAAGCAATAGAGTAAACCTTTTGTTATTGCATTAACCAGACTCGAGTAGTGTCTTTTGCTGACATTGGACAGAAACTAATGACAGTGCAATACTCATAATGAAGTATCCCAACTATCCATCTATATTTGGACAGGATACAGACTGATGGCTCATGTTCTACCCAGAATTTGATTTTCAACCTAACAGTGATTCAATACACTGCAAAATACAAAAGCCAATTTCTGATGTGTCAAAATGGGAAGACTGAAAGGATTAGATCTATACTTAGACCAAAAAGAAATGCAAAATATATTTTAATTTATTCTTTATGAACCTTGTGTTTCTTTTTTGAATAAGTATATTTGATTTCAGTCCAGCTTGTTTGTGTATTGAGATGCAGGAGTGGTTTTACTCATCACCAAGGTATACTGCCATCCCACTTGGTCAAGTTATCTTCTTGTTCGGTGTTCATCCACAAAATCTCGAGATTTCTGATTAGAGGAGTCCATGATGGATGCTGCTTGTATGGATGGTATAATGCACAGATGCTACTACATTGTTGTAAGATCCACTTGGAGAGAGGGAAACCCTTCACGTGACCCAACATACTGGGGTTATAAAGGCTTCTATTATCACCCATTGAAAATTTAAAAACGATTGTACCTGCATAGTTATAAATTTTTTAAAGTAAAATAACCATGCCTTAGTGTTTCCAACTTCTGTAGATCTTTCTAGTTACATTCACTGATGAAAGCAATTGCTTACAGATCTTTTCCTTTTTTTAAGCTTTCGAAACCCAAACTACAGATGTGCTCATTTATATGAACAAGTTGTACACGTCCATGAATTGTAACAAATTTTATTGTAATTTAACTTTTTGTAAGTTAAATACTTACCTTATCCTCACAAATGCTTACTTGGTTTTGTGGAGGCAAAACGCGGCGACCAACAAGAATATTTAAAAGTTATTCTTGTTCGAGAGGTGAACCCCGTAGTTAGTGATAAGTGCGCATGCGCACAACACATTGTCGGTTGGACTTTGTCGAGAGATCTTCATTTAATTTTTGGTCCCCTATGAAAACAAACTGTGAGGGGAGGAAGGGTGGGTCTGTCCTTGTGAGGATAAGGTAAGTATTTAACTTACAAAAAGTTAAATTACAATAAAATTTGTTACATTTTATTGCGTAAAATAGCCTTACCTTATCCTCACAAATGCTTGATTCCAACCATAACAGGAGGAGGGGTTTGTTTTGCAACCTCCCTGTTAATAGACTATGGGGTTCACCATGCAAGCATATGATGGAGAGGATAAGATAAGCTTAAGAACGCTGCATTAAGATTACTCATTACTGTGAAAATCTGTGAAAATAAGTAATGAATGCTAACCTCATGAATATTCATGATGCACTGTTGTTGTTGACACTTGCTTCAATTGGTATGTGCTATCTTACAGCTATCCATCACCGATTAACTGTATGGTCGGGGATGGCTTCCTGGGTCCATCGAGCAAGATGCTGTCATCCACCAGAAAGGCATCCCCAAGCAGACTTCTATGGCTCCTTAAATACAGTCATGGGGCCATCTGAAAAAAGAAGAGAAATGTCAGTACAAGCTACTGGTATGGCTGAAGACATGAAAGTATGTAGGACATATGAAAAACATGGGAGAACATACTCAAAAATTCACCACATGCTGAGCAGAAACCACTGGGCCTAACTTGAAATCTGATTGGTCTGTGGACTGCCAAGCTACATCCTTCAAATAAAAAGTGGTGAAAGTGTTGTGGCTCTTCCAAAAACATGAGCCTAATACTTGTTCTAATGAGACCCCACCCTTAAAGGCCAAAGAGGCTGACATGGATCTTATGTCATGAGCCTTTACATGAATATTGTCGGACATAGAATCCGAAGATTGATAGGCTAAAGCAACAGTCTGTTTGATCCAAGAAGAAATAGTGGATCTTTGAATATCTTTGTCAAAACCCTCCTTAAAGGAGATGAACAAAAGATTTTTGCCCTTTCTCTGTGTAGAAGTCCTATCCAAATAGTACCGAAGAGCTCTAATAGGACACAGAGTCATATCATCAGACAGATCGGAGCTCAAAAATGGTTTTAGAGCTGGAATGACTATAGGTCTGATCAAATCTGGACCCTCAGAAGCTAACTGGTTCTTAGCCAAGAAGGCAGGAGGAGAGATAGTGACCTCCTTCCAGTGAGGCTTATGTCTGAGAGAAGAGAATGTCTAAGCATGCACCTCCCCCCTCCTTTTGGCAGATGCCAAAGCCATCAAGAAAACAGTCTTGAAAGTCAAAACCTTAAGACTTGCATCCTTCAAAGGTTCAAAAGGAGCCTTAGTCAAAGCCATAAGAACCAAAGATAGGTCCCAAGAGGGAATACCTCTATTGAGAATAGGTTTGTCCCTATAAAAGCTTGCAAGAAGTCTATTCAAGTGTATGCTCTTGCTTACTTCCAGACCAAAAGGTCCCAAATGGTCAGAAATTGCAGTTCTGTAGCCAGCAATAGTGGCAGGCTTCAAATTTTTGACAGTAAACAGATGGTTCAAAAATTCTGCTATGTCTGAGATAGAAGGCTCTGCGCTGACCACCTTATTCTGTCGGCACCAGAGTTCAAAAATGGACCACCTTGACTCATATAATCTTCTAGATGAGGGTCTTTGATTCTGATGGAACTTCTGACTGAAAGGTTGTTTTACCAGATGAGGACAGTGAGGCAGTTGCAATGGGGGCTTGGTTGACAGATTCACTAGATCCCAAAACCAATGCATTCTGGGCCACCCTGGTGCTACTACTATCATTCTGCACCTGTAGGTGTTCATTTTCTGTATGACCTTTGGTATGAGAGCTACAGGACAAAAGGCATAGCCGTCCAGACCCTCCCAGGAGATGTTCAATGCATCTATGTTCATAGCATTTGCATCTGGGACTGGTGAGACATAGATTGGTAACTTGTGATTCAATTTGGTGGCAAACATGTCCACCATTGGTGTGTGCCAAACTTTGCAAATTAGACTGAATATTTGAGGATGAAGAGACCATTCTGTCTGAATTATTTTGTCTTTCCTGGAAAGACTGTCGGCTATGACATTGAGGCAACCCTGAATGTGTCTGGCTCTTATGAGTATGTTTCGAGGATTGCAGTAGGCCAAGATGCGCCAAACCAGGAGACACATGTCCCATGAGTGTGTTCCCCCTTGTTTGTTCAGATAACTGACTACAGTGGCGTTGTCTGTTGCTATGAGAACCCTCTTGTCTAGAATTCTGTTTTGAAAGCTTTTTAAGGCCAGAAACACTGCTTTTAACTCTAGGACATTGATATGAAGCAATTTTTCCTGATCTGTCCAATTGCCCCTGACTGTCAGATTTTCTAAATGAGCTTCCCAACCCTGATTTGACGCATCCGTGAAAATAAGGGTATTGTGTTCCTGAGGATGTAAAGGACAACCCTTTGCTAAATTTTTTGGATTTTTCCACCACTGAAGATAACTTTTCAGAAGATTTGAAACTGGAATCTTCAGGTCTAGAGACTGGGGATATTGCCAATGTGTTTTCAGGTACCACTGAAACGGACGCATGTGGAGCCTGCCCATTGGTATTGTTTTTTCTAGGGATGCTAACACACCTATCAAAGACATTAATAGTCTTGGAGTAGTTTGTGATACGACCTCCATGTCCTGAACAGCTTTTTCTAGAATTTTCAACTTCTTTTCGGTCGGAAAGACTTTTCCCTGTAGCAAATCGAAATGGTAGCCCAGAAAGTCGATTTTTTGTGTAGGTTCGAGCTCTGATTTTTCGAAGTTTATCACAAAGCTGAGATCTTGCACCACCTGAATGAGTTCTTTTGTCTGTACACGACATTGGTGGCTGGTCCTTTTGCCCTTAACAACCAGTCGTCTAGATACTGGTGAATTCGAATTCCGCGAGACTGAAGAACAAGCTTTACTTCTTGCACGATTCGCGTGAACTCTAGGGGTGCTGTCGCCAACCCGAAAGGAAGAGCTTTGAACTGGTACGTTTGCTTGTCTACATGGAAGCGAAGCAAATGATGCGAGTCCGGGTGTATGGGCACATGAAAGTACGCATCTTTGAGGTCTATGGACACTAGCCATTCCCCTTTTGTGAGCGAATTTCGGATGATCTCTGCAGTTTCCATCTTGAATGTGGGAACCTGCAGAAAGCTGTTCAGAACACTTAGGTCTATCACTGGGCGCCATTTCTTCGCGGGTTTTGGTACAAGAAATAACCTGCTGCAAAAACCTAGAGCTGTGCATACCTTGAGAGGGTAAATAGCCCCTTTTTTGAGCATATCTGCTACGCAATCTGTTAGAAAGCGATGTTTTTCCGGTGTGCTGTAACCACTGCGAATTGTGGGTAGCACTGACTTGGGCAGATTCGATTGAGGAAATATTTGGTAACCGAATCTCAAGATTTGCACAACTCTTGGATGACAATGAAGGCGCTGCCATACCTGCCAATATCTGTGCAAACGGCCTCCATGTAATAGAAGTGGATAGTCACTTGCATCTGTTGCCTCCTCGTCTGGAAGACGATTGGTAGGGCTTCTTATTGAATCTATCTGGTTGGCCACGAAAAAACTTGGAACCAGAGGAGTAAGAGGAAGAAGAACGCCTGTCATCAGAGCGACTATTCGACTGGAAAGACTGGCGATTATTAGTCTTCAATCTTTTAGGGGATCTATCCTGCTTCTTTTGTATTTGATCCAATGTAGTGGGACAAAATAAGTCCGCAGATTTGAAACCAGTCCTTCGTAGTTTGTTAAAGTCGTGTTCCTGCAAGTGTGATGCACAGACTTTAAGGATGGAATCCCTTCTTGCAAGCTGTAAATTACAGGCCAAAGCAATGGAAAGATCTGTGACAGACTCCAAAGCCTTATCAAGTGAACTAAGGCATGCCGACTGCATTTGAAGGTGGGATAAAAGCTTGTCAGAGTCCCTGAAAACATCTGAACCACCCTGTTGAAGCAACTCCTCCATAGAAGATGAAGTTTTGCCAATAGCTTTCATGAACCAATTGACATAAGACAAAATTTGAACACACTCTCTAGTAACAGTCTCCATATTAGTATGTTGCTTGATAGGTACATGAACTGAAGATGGAATCGCTTTTGGGAAGAGTGATCTGAAGGCATCTTGGCATTTGGGTGCAGAGTTCGAGAATTCTACCAAGGACGACTTGTAGAACTTCATGGGAGGCCTGTTATATTGTAAAAAATTGTCAGTGTTAACAGGACTGCACTGCAGCCTCTCAGGCTCACCCTTCTTTGGGTTACCAGAAGCTTTGGCCTCATAAAAATCCCAACGCTGAACTATGGCTTCCAAAGGTGGCATGACGATGGGAAGAACTTGTTTTTTCTTTGACTCTTTGCTCTTGGAACCAAAAATTTTGGTAGGTTGGTCAGAGGGTTCTTCTGGAACTTCAACCTGTAGTAAAGCTCTGATAGCAGCCAAAGTGGGATCTTCTTCAACCTCCTCATGAGGAGATGGAGATCTGAGCCTCTTGCGTGATGAAATACTCGTAGCTTCATGGACCGAGCTGACATCAGAAAACGCGTCTTCACCAGATTCCAAAGCTCTAGGGCGAGGCTGGTGGGGTGTTGGTAAAGAAGATGAGGAAGACGAATTCGTCTTCAAGGAAGTAATTTGTGACTGCATATCTTCTAATCTCTGTAGAATTTTTAGCAAGGATTCCTCTGCTACAGGCTGAGATTTCTCAGCTGTAGGGGAACGATGAGGGTCAGATTCCTGCCCTAACAAGGAGTCTTCTACTTCTTTTGACACAATAATATCTTTAGATTTCTTTTTTGACTTAGAACGAAGTTTTTTCTTCTGTTCAGAAGTGAATTGTAGGCAGTTGAAGCAATCCTCTTCTTTTGAAGTGACACAGACATCCTGACCCTTGCCTTTGTCTCTACAAGGGTAACAGAAAAGGTGGGTATCCCAATCGTACAGTGGGTGACCACAACCAGAAGCACGCTTCGTAGATTTCAACTGTGATTCAGCCATGAAGAACTTCCAAAGAAAAATGTGCAGCCTCCATGACGACCAAAAATTGAATGAAGATCTCTGGACAAAGTCCAACCGACAATGTGTTGTGCGCATATGCACTTATCACTAACTACGGGTTTCACCTCTCGAACAAGAATAATTTTTAAATATTCTTGTTGGTCGCTGTGTTTTGCCTCCACAAAACCAAGTAAGCATTTGTGAGGATAAGGTAAGGCTATTTTACGCAATAAAAATAAGTATACTTGATCTTCATCCAAATATTATTTAAAGTTATATTTCCTTAAAAACATAAAAGAATATATATTGTAAATCAATATCTCCCAACAAGTTTCTATGGCTATATTCTAGGATATATAAAATATTTCACATCTTGCATGCCCAAACGCCCAAAACATTCCAGTTCAACCTCCATTTTTGTAGATCTATTTTCCACAATCTTCCAGTGACCAGTGTGTTAATTCAATTAAGATATGTATGAACTTGCTTTTATTAACAATTTTTGAAACTTTTGTAAATTTTTCAGGTCAGTAATTTAATGTTTAAGTATATATGTTACAGACAATCTGTGTAACCAGGCATTACGCGTAATGACTGAACATTTCAGTCATTTCGCGAAATGCCTAAACAGTTTAGCTATTTCGCGAAATGCCTAGGCATTTCACGTAATGACTGAAATATAAGGTTCAGTGTGACACAGATTGCCTAAACAAGTATTTGAGATTTCAGGCAATCTGTGTAATCATCTTTTTAAAGTGTCTTTTTGATAGAAACTGATTCTTTCTTGCTATGAGCAATTCATGATGTAGTTTTAACTATATGAAAATTAATGAAGATATATTTTCATGTATCTCATACATTTTTGCATAAATTATTAAAGAAACAGTTTTACTATATAATCATTCATAATGATACATTTCATACTTAGTCTCATTTAACTAATAAGAAGGGTACTACATTCAAATCATTTTTTAATTCTTAGTATATCATCTAATGTTATTATGTGGTTTGTTTAACTATATCAAATACTTAAACTTTGGTTTGAGTTTTCAAGCAGTCTGTGTGACTATCATTTCAAAAATTTTATTGACAGGAAGTGTTATTTCTTGCCAATAGAAGCAATTCCAGTTGTAGTTTTAACTGTATGACATGTAATTAAGGTACATTTTGATATCTCTTGTACTTTTTTGTATAATTGAATAAATAAATGAGCAGTTTTGCAATGTGATCAATAATAGTCATATATTCTCATTTTATTATTTTTTTTTTTCAAGAGAGTTTGTTTTCTGGCCGTGTTATGGGGGGGGGGGGGGCGCTTAATTACATTAATTACATGAAACAAATGCAGAAAACTTTGATGTTAATCCTGTTTGATGAAACAAGCTTAACTGCAATTAGAACTCCACAGCCTATTTTAGCATTCAATCACTCAGCCTGAGTTTGTTTGACAAAAGTGAGTATTCTGCACAAATGCCCCCAATAAAAGGTACTGGCAGCTTTGATGTAGGACAAAATATTTTATGTGAAAACATCAAAGGCGCAAGAACCTGAGTTAGGATTTAATGAGTTAAAACTCACTTGTGGGCAGTCCTTTAGTTTAAATAACTGATATATTTTTTGACAAGACAGGTTACTGATATATTGCTCAGAAAAACTTTTGAAGAGAATTTTAAAACTCAGCTATTAAAGAAACATAAAACTGATAACAAAGTTTCACTGCATACTTTGTTCACAGAACAATATATGTGTAATGAGATTAACCCTGTTGATGAGAACAACTTTATGGTTAACATTCTCTAGTATTTGTAATTATGTATTATTATGTTTTCTGGATACTTTGCATGCATAGATAAACATATCAGTAACAAAACAGTTTCAATAAAATGAGATATTTTAATCATTATACCATTTTCATTATAGTTGGTCATGAATGGACATAAAATATATTCTCTATGTATACCACAAGCAAGGATAAAAGTATATAATATCAAAATAATTATGAATAATCATCAAATATGATAAACAAGAGGAGAGTGCCCGTGAACGGGCACTGTGTCAGCTGACTGAGTGTTTTTGATTTGTGAAGGTGATTAGAGGACAGAATAATTATCAGGAAAAGGGCTGTACAGAAATACAGTAAATGGTAACTGAACAGCAAGTTCGAAAGAAATTCCGAAGCTGACAGAAGAAAAGGATAAAAAAGTTGTGCCCTGTAAATGGTATTATGAAGGAAAATAACAAGGTAATTGTTTAAGTGTAAAAAATAGGTTAAAACATATTTAAAGAAATACTACAAATGCAATATCCTCGTTCGACCTTGAAGAAGGGGTCCAAGGTCAAATCTAACCACACAAATACATTCCCAGCCCATGATTTCCTATGGTTTACCATTCCAAACCTCTAGGACCAATTATAAATGAGTTATAAGCACTTTTAAGCTTGGCTGTCCTCATTTGACCTTGAAGGAGGGGTCCAAAGGTCAAATCTGACCATACCAAAAGATTCCGAGCCAATGATTTCCTATGGGATGGTTTACCATCCCAAATCTCTGTCACCAATCATAAGCGAGTTGTAGGCACTTTCAATTTTCGCTATCCTCATTTGACCTTGAAGGAGGGTTCCAAGGTCAAATCGGACCATATCAACAGATTCACAGCCCATGATTTCCTGTCTGTTTACCATCCCAAACCTCTGGGACCAATAATAAGCGAGTTATAAGCACTTTTAAGTTTGGCTATCCTTGTTTGACCTTGAAGGAGGGGTCATTGAAGGTCAAATCTGACCACACCAAAAGATTCCCACCCCATGATTTCCTACAGGTTGGTTTATCATCCCAAACCTCTAGGATCAATAATAAGGGAGATATAAGCACTTTTCATGACTGACAAAAAACACCTGTGGCGGCCATCTTGTTTCTCAAAATGAGGCCAAAAATATTCCCAGACAACATTTTATGGTTATTAATATATACTGAAAACTTAAGAAAGCTAGCTATAATATTTTTTTTCATCAGAGCAGTAATGGTGAAATTTCTCTCTACACACTGCGGCTATCCAGTGGATACAATGATTTACTCAACATTGAGAACCTGAAAGTAGCTATTGCTCAGCTATACTATGACATAGAGGTCTGCAATTTCACTATGTTATAGCTGACCAAAAATTCTGTGAATAACATATTTAACAAATTACTCTAAATGTAATAGTTTTCAAGTTACAACTGATTTACTCAACAGTGAGAACCTCAAAGGAACTATTACTCAGCCATGCAATGAGCTACATGTCTGAAATTTTACTATGTTATAGCTAACCCAAAAGTAGGTGAACAACATATTTAAGCAAACTACTGTAAATGCAATAGTTTTCAAGCTACAACTGATTTACTCAATAGTGAGAACCTGAAAATAGCTATTGCTCCGCTATGCCATGAGCTATAGGTCTGTAATTTCACTATGTTATAGCTGACGCAAAAGTAGGTGAACAATATATTTTAACAAAATACTCCAAATGCAATATTTTTCAAGTTATAGCTGATTTACTCAACAGTCAGTACCTGAGAATAGCTATTGCTCAGTTGTGCCATGAGCTATAGGTCTATAATTTCACTATGTTATAGCTGACCCAAAAGTAGCTGAATAACATATTTCCATAAATTTCTGTAAATGCAATAGTTTTCCAATTATAACTGATTTACTCAACAGTGAGAACTTCAAAGTAGCTATTACTCAGCTATGAAATGAGCCACAGGTCTGAAACTTCACTATGTTATAGCTGACCCCAAAATAGGTGAATAACATATTGAAACAAAATACTCTAAATGCAATAGTTTTCAAGTTATAAGTGATTTACTCAACAGTGATAAGCTAAAAGTAGCTATTACTCAGCTATGCCATGAGCTACAGGTCTGAAATTTTACTATGTTATAGCTGGCCCTAAAGTAGCTGAATAACATATTTATACGAAATTCTCTAAATGCAATAGTTTTTAAGTTACAAGTGATTTTACTCATGATGGAAGTTACTGAAAAGCCCAAAAGTAGCTATTACTCACTTAGCTATTGAGACAAACACCCAACTTACTCACCATATTGTAGCTATGAAAAAAGTAGCTGAATAACATATTTTAACAAAATGCTCTAAATGCAACACTTTTCGAGTTATAAGTGATTTACTCAACAGTGATAACCTAAAAGTAGCTATTACTCAGCTATGCCATGAGCTACAGGTCTGAAATTTTACTATGCTATAGCTGACCCAAAAGTAGCTGAATAACATATTTATAGGAAATTCTCTAAATGCAATAGTTTTCAAGTTATAAGCGATTTACTCAACAGTGATAACCTAAAAGTAGCTATTACTCAGCTATGCCATGAGCTACAGGTCTGAAATTTTACTATGTTATAGCTGGCCCAAAAGTAGCTGAATAACATATTTATACGAAATTCTCTAAATGCAATAGTTTTTAAGTTACAAGTGATTTTACTCATAATGGAAGTTACTGAAAAGCCCAAAAGTAGCTATTACTCACTTAGCTATTGAGACAGACACCCAACTTACTCACCATATTGTAGCTATGAAAAAAGTAGCTGAACAACATATTTTCACAAAATGCTGTAAATGCAACACTTTTGAAGTTATAAGTGATTTAGTGCATGATTTCATGAATTTTAATGCATTAAAAATTATTAAAAAAATTTATTAAAAAAAAAGTAAGACAGATCCAGGTCTCATACTCACACAAGAGAATCTACCTCTGGCCTAGTACATATATGCAAGATATGAGAGAAATCCCTGCAATAGTCACTGAGAAAATTGTGATAAAAAGTTGGAATTTTCACACTTTTGGTGGGGGTACCCCCCTTGTAATGTCTCTAGCAAACAGACGAGCAGACAGATTTGCATGCCTTGAACAATTTTTCATCCTCGATAGATAAGGTATCTTTTTAAAAAACAGCATGTCTCTAGGCCTTGTAGTTTTGGAGAAGAAGTTGTTCACGCGGACGCGTACGCCCACGCCGCAGAGTGATGACATAATGTCAGCTGACTGACAAGTCAGCTGACATAAAAACTATGTTCAGGCATTACGCGTAATGCCTAGAGCTCATTTTCAGTCATTACATGAAATGCCTAGGCATTTCGCGTAATGGCTAAACTGTTTAGGCATTTCGCGAAATGACTGAAATGTTCAGTCATTACGCGTAATGCCTGGTTACACAGATTGCCTGTAACATATACATCTGGACATTTGTCATTAATGAGGGAATATAAACTGCCAAGTTGAAGTAATTTGTCAAGTAAATCTCCCGCAGAAAATGAACAAAATGATGTAACTGGAGTACAACTGATTGCGAATGTCACAAACACTTTCTGTTCACAGTTTGATTGGACGAAACTTTGTGAAGAAAAGATGTGACACTGATTTTTTTACGAAAGTGACAAGAGAAGCGGATTCTCTATTTATGCCCAATTGAAAATAAGATAAACCTTTTCTGGAATTTTCACTCAAAATTCACATTTAGAGGAAGCTTTGTTGTGTCCCATGAAGTATTTCCCCACCAAACTAGACCTAGCGCATCGGACAACCGATGCAAATTGTATCCACCGTAAAGACAATGCACCAAAACCTCTAGGACCAATAATAAGCCAGTTATAAGCACTTTTAAGTTTGGCTGTCCACATTTGACCTTCAAGGAGGGGCCCAAGGTCAAATCCGACCACATCAGAAGATTCCCAGCCCATGATTTCCTATATGCTGGTTTACCATCCCAAACCTCTAGGACCAATAATAAGCGAGTTATAAGCACTTTTTAGTTTGGCTGTCCTCACACTTGACCTTGAAGGAGGGGCCCAAGGTCAAATCCGACCATGACAGAAGATTCCCAGCCCATGATTTCCTGTATGTTGGTTTACCATCCCAAACCACTAGGATCAATAATAAGCGAGTTATAAGCACTTTTAAGTTTGGCTGTCCTCATTTGACCTTGAAGGACGGGCCCAAGGTCAAATCCGACCACACCAGAAGATTCCCAGCCCATGATTTTCTATATGTTGGTTTACCATCCCAAACCTCTAGGACCAATAATAAGCGAGTTATAAGCACTTTTAAGTTTGGCTGTCCTCGTTTGACCTTAAAGAAAGGGCCCAAGATCAAATCCGACCATGACAGAACATTCCCCGCCCATGATTTCCTATATGTTGGTTTACCATCCCAAACCTCTAGGACCAATAATAAGCGAGTTATAAGCACTTTTAAGTTTGGTTGTCCTCGTTGGACCTTGAATGAGGGGCCCAAGGTCAAATCCGACCACACCAGAAGAATCCCAGCCCATGATTTCCTATAGGTTGGTTTACCATCCCAAACCTCTAGGACCAATAATAAGCGAGTTATAAGCACTTTTAGGTTTGGGTGTAATCATTTGACCTTGAAGGAGGGGCCCAAGGTCAAATCCGACCACACCAGAAGATTCCCAGCCCATGATTTCCTATATGTTGGTTTACCATCCCAAACCTCTAGGACCAATGATAAGCGAGTTATAGGCACTTTAACCTTTGGCTATCCTCGTTTGACCTTGAAGGAGGGCCCCAAGGTCAAATCCGACCACACCAGAAGATTCCCAGCCCATGATTTCCTATATGTTGGTTTACCATCCCAAACATCTAGGACCTATAATAAGCGAGTTATAGGCACTTTAACCTTTGGCTATCCTCGTTTGACCTTGAAGGAGGGGCCCAAGGTCAAATCAGACCACACCAGAAGATTCCCAGCCCATGGTTTCCTATACATTGGTTTACCATCCCAAACCTCTAGGACCAATAATAAGCGAGTTATAAGCACTTTTAAGTTTGGCTGTCCTCATTTGACCTTGAAGGAGGATCCCAAGGTCAAATCCGACCACACCAGAAGACTCCCGGCCCATGATTTCCTATATGTTGGTTTACCATCCCAAACCTGTAGGACCAATAATAAGCGAGTTATAAGCACTTTTATGTTTGGCTATCCTCATTTGACCTTGAAGGAGGGGCCGAAGGTCAAATCCGACTACACCAGAAGATTCCCAGTGCATGATTTCCTATATGTTGCTTTACCATCCCAAACATCTAGGACCAATAATAAGCGAGTTATAAGCACTTTTAAGTTTGGCTGTCCTCATTTGACCTTGAAGGAGGGGCCCAAGGTCAAATCCGACCATGCCAGAAGATTCCCAGCCCATGATTTCCTATAGGTTGGTTTACTATCCCAAACTTCTAGGACCAATAATAAGCGAGTTATAGGCACTTTTACCTTTGGCTATCCTCGTTTGACCTTGAAGGAGGGGCCCAAGGTCAAATCCGACCACACCAGAAGATTCCCAGCCCATGATTTCCTATATGCTGGTTTACCATCCCAAACCTCTAGGACCAATAATAAGCGAGTTATAAGCACTTTTAAGTTTGGCTGTCCTCGTTTGACCTTGAATGAGGGGCCCAAGGTCAAATCCGACCATGCCAGAAGATTCCCAGCCCATGATTTCCTATAGGTTGGTTTACTATCCCAAACCTCTAGGACCAATAATAAGCGAGTTATAGGCACTTTTACCTTTAGCTATCCTCGATTGACCTTGAAGGAGGGCCCAAGATCAAATCCGACCATGACAGAACATTCCCCGCCCATGATTTCCTATATGTTGGTTTACCATCCCAAACCTCTAGGACCAATAATAAGCGAGTTATAAGCACTTTTAAGTTTGGTTGTCCTCGTTGGACCTTGAATGAGGGGCCCAAGGTCAAATCCGACCACACCAGAAGAATCCCAGCCCATGATTTCCTATAGGTTGGTTTACCATCCCAAACCTCTAGGACCAATAATAAGCGAGTTATAGGCACTTTAACCTTTGGCTATCCTCGTTTGACCTTGAAGGAGAGGCCCAAGGTCAAATCCGACCACGCCAGAAGATTCCCAGCCCATGATTTCCTATAGCTTGGTTTACCATCCCAAACATCTAGGACCAATAATAAGCGAGTTATAAGCACTTTTAGGTTTGGGTGTAATCATTTGACCTTGAAGGAGGGGCCCAAGGTCAAATCCGACCACACCAGAAGATTCCCAGCCCATGATTTCCTATAGGTTGGTTTACCATCCCAAACCTCTAGGACCAATAATAAGCGAGTTATAGGCACTTTAACCTTTGGCTATCCTCGTTTGACCTTGAAGGAGGGCCCCAAGGTCAAATCCGACCACACCAGAAGATTCCCAGCCCATGATTTCCTATATGTTGGTTTACCATCCCAAACATCTAGGACCTATAATAAGCGAGTTATAGGCACTTTAACCTTTGGCTATCCTCGTTTGACCTTGAAGGAGGGGCCCAAGGTCAAATCCGACCACACCAGAAGATTCCCAGCCCATGGTTTCCTATACATTGGTTTACCATCCCAAACCTCTAGGACCAATAATAAGCGAGTTATAAGCACTTTTAAGTTTGGCTGTCCTCATTTGACCTTGAAGGAGGATCCCAAGGTCAAATCCGACCACACCAGAAGACTCCCGGCCCATGATTTCCTATATGTTGGTTTACCATCCCAAACCTGTAGGACCAATAATAAGCGAGTTATAAGCACTTTTATGTTTGGCTATCCTCGTTTGACCTTGAAGGAGGGGCCGAAGGTCAAATCCGACTACACCAGAAGATTCCCAGTGCATGATTTCCTATATGTTGCTTTACCATCCCAAACATCTAGGACCAATAATAAGCGAGTTATAAGCACTTTTAAGTTTGGCTGTCCTCATTTGACCTTGAAGGAGGGGCCCAAGGTCAAATCCGACCATGCCAGAAGATTCCCAGCCCATGATTTCCTATAGGTTGGTTTACTATCCCAAACTTCTAGGACCAATAATAAGCGAGTTATAAGCACTTTTAAGTTTGGCTGTCCTCGTTTGACCTTGAAGAAGGGGCCCAAGATCAAATCCGACCATGACAGAACATTCCCCGCCCATGATTTCCTATATGTTGGTTTACCATCCCAAACCTCTAGGACCAATAATAAGCGAGTTATAAGCACTTTTAAGTTTGGTTGTCCTCGTTGGACCTTGAATGAGGGGCCCAAGGTCAAATCCGACCACACCAGAAGAATCCCAGCCCATGATTTCCTATAGGTTGGTTTACCATCCCAAACCTCTAGGACCAATAATAAGCGAGTTATAGGCACTTTAACCTTTGGCTATCCTCGTTTGACCTTGAAGGAGGGGCCCAAGGTCAAATCCGACCACGCCAGAAGATTCCCAGCCCATGATTTCCTATAGCTTGGTTTACCATCCCAAACATCTAGGACCAATAATAAGCGAGTTATAAGCACTTTTAGGTTTGGGTGTAATCATTTGACCTTGAAGGAGGGGCCCAAGGTCAAATCCGACCACACCAGAAGATTCCCATCCCATGATTTCCTATAGGTTGGTTTACCATCCCAAACATCTAGGACCAATAATAAGCGAGTTATAGGCACTTTAACCTTTGGCTATCCTCGTTTGACCTTGAAGGAGGGGCCCAAGGTCAAATCCGACCACACCAGAAGATTCCCAGCCCATGGTTTCCTATACATTGGTTTACCATCCCAAACCTCTAGGACCAATAATAAGCGAGTTATAAGCACTTTTAAGTTTGGCTGTCCTCATTTGACCTTGAAGGAGGATCCCAAGGTCAAATCCGACCACACCAGAAGATTCCCGGCCCATGATTTCCTATATGTTGGTTTACCATCCCAAACCTGTAGGACCAATAATAAGCGAGTTATAAGCACTTTTATGTTTGGCTATCCTCGTTTGACCTTGAAGGAGGATCCCAAGGTCAAATCCGACCACACCAGAAGACTCCCAGCCCATGATTTCCTATATGTTGCTTTACCATCCCAAACATCTAGGACCAATAATAAGCGAGTTATAAGCACTTTTAAGTTTGGCTGTCCTCATTTGACCTTGAAGGAGGGGCCCAAGGTCAAATCCGAGCATGCCAGAAGATTCCCAGCCCATGATTTCCTATAGGTTGGTTTACTATCCCAAACTTCTAGGACCAATAATAAGCGAGTTATAGGCACTTTTACCTTTGGCTATCCTCGTTTGACCTTGAAGGAGGGGCCCAAGGTCAAATCCGACTACACCAGAAGATTCCCAGCCCATGATTTCCTATATGTTGGTTTACCATCCCAAACATCTAGGACCTATAATAAGCGAGTTATAAGCACTTTTAAGTTTGGCTGTCCTCGTTTGACCTTGAATGAGGGGCCCAAGGTCAAATCCGACCATGCCAGAAGATTCCCAGCCCATGATTTCCTATAGGTTGGTTTACTATCCCAAACCTCTAGGACCAATAATAAGCGAGTTATAGGCACTTTTACCTTTAGCTATCCTCGTTTGACCTTGAAGGAGGGCCCAAGGTCAAATCCGACCACACCAGAAGATTCCCAGCCCATGATTTCCTATATGCTGGTTTACCATCCCAAACCTCTAGGACCAATAATAAGCGAGTTATAAGCACTTTTAAGTTTGGCTGTCCTCGTTTGACCTTGAAGAAGGGGCCCAAGATCAAATCCGACCATGACAGAACATTCCCGCCCATGATTTCCTATATGTTGGTTTACCATCCCAAACCTCTAGGACCAATAATAAGCGAGTTATAAGCACTTTTAAGTTTGGTTGTCCTCGTTGGACCTTGAATGAGGGGCCCAAGGTCAAATCCGACCACACCAGAAGAATCCCAGCCCATGATTTCCTATAGGTTGGTTTACCATCCCAAACCTCTAGGACCAATAATAAGCGAGTTATAGGCACTTTAACCTTTGGCTATCCTCGTTTGACCTTGAAGGAGGATCCCAAGGTCAAATCCGACCACACCAGAAGATTCCCGGCCCATGATTTCCTATATGTTGGTTTACCATCCCAAACCTGTAGGACCAATAATAAGCGAGTTATAAGCACTTTTATGTTTGGCTATCCTCGTTTGACCTTGAAGGAGGATCCCAAGGTCAAATCCGACCACACCAGAAGACTCCCAGCCCATGATTTCCTATATGTTGCTTTACCATCCCAAACATCTAGGACCAATAATAAGCGAGTTATAAGCACTTTTAAGTTTGGCTGTCCTCATTTGACCTTGAAGGAGGGGCCCAAGGTCAAATCCGACCATGCCAGAAGATTCCCAGCCCATGATTTCCTATAGGTTGGTTTACTATCCCAAACTTCTAGGACCAATAATAAGCGAGTTATAGGCACTTTTACCTTTGGCTATCCTCGTTTGACCTTGAAGGAGGGGCCCAAGGTCAAATCCGACTACACCAGAAGATTCCCAGCCCATGATTTCCTATATGTTGGTTTACCATCCCAAACATCTAGGACCTATAATAAGCGAGTTATAAGCACTTTTAAGTTTGGCTGTCCTCGTTTGACCTTGAATGAGGGGCCCAAGGTCAAATCCGACCATGCCAGAAGATTCCCAGCCCATGATTTCCTATAGGTTGGTTTACTATCCCAAACCTCTAGGACCAATAATAAGCGAGTTATAGGCACTTTTACCTTTAGCTATCCTCGTTTGACCTTGAAGGAGGGCCCAAGGTCAAATCCGACCACACCAGAAGATTCCCAGCCCATGATTTCCTATATGCTGGTTTACCATCCCAAACCTCTAGGACCAATAATAAGCGAGTTATAAGCACTTTTAAGTTTGGCTGTCCTCGTTTGACCTTGAAGAAGGGGCCCAAGATCAAATCCGACCATGACAGAACATTCCCGCCCATGATTTCCTATATGTTGGTTTACCATCCCAAACCTCTAGGACCAATAATAAGCGAGTTATAAGCACTTTTAAGTTTGGTTGTCCTCGTTGGACCTTGAATGAGGGGCCCAAGGTCAAATCCGACCACACCAGAAGAATCCCAGCCCATGATTTCCTATAGGTTGGTTTACCATCCCAAACCTCTAGGACCAATAATAAGCGAGTTATAGGCACTTTAACCTTTGGCTATCCTCGTTTGACCTTGAAGGAGGGGCCCAAGGTCAAATCCGACCACGCCAGAAGATTCCCAGCCCATGATTTCCTATAGCTTGGTTTACCATCCCAAACATCTAGGACCAATAATAAGTGAGTTATAAGCACTTTTAGGTTTGGGTGTAATCATTTGACCTTGAAGGAGGGGCCCAAGGTCAAATCCGACCACACCAGAAGATTCCCAGCCCATGATTTCCTATAGGTTGGTTTACCATCCCAAACCTCTAGGACCAATAATAAGCGAGTTATAGGCACTTTAACCTTTGGCTATCCTCGTTTGACCTTGAAGGAGGATCCCAAGGTCAAATCCGACCACACCAGAAGATTCCCGGCCCATGATTTCCTATATGTTGGTTTACCATCCCAAACCTGTAGGACCAATAATAAGCGAGTTATAAGCACTTTTATGTTTGGCTATCCTCGTTTGACCTTGAAGGAGGATCCCAAGGTCAAATCCGACCACACCAGAAGACTCCCAGCCCATGATTTCCTATATGTTGCTTTACCATCCCAAACATCTAGGACCAATAATAAGCGAGTTATAAGCACTTTTAAGTTTGGCTGTCCTCATTTGACCTTGAAGGAGGGGCCCAAGGTCAAATCCGACCATGCCAGAAGATTCCCAGCCCATGATTTCCTATAGGTTGGTTTACTATCCCAAACTTCTAGGACCAATAATAAGCGAGTTATAGGCACTTTTACCTTTGGCTATCCTCGTTTGACCTTGAAGGAGGGGCCCAAGGTCAAATCCGACTACACCAGAAGATTCCCAGCCCATGATTTCCTATATGTTGGTTTACCATCCCAAACATCTAGGACCTATAATAAGCGAGTTATAAGCACTTTTAAGTTTGGCTGTCCTCGTTTGACCTTGAATGAGGGGCCCAAGGTCAAATCCGACCATGCCAGAAGATTCCCAGCCCATGATTTCCTATAGGTTGGTTTACTATCCCAAACCTCTAGGACCAATAATAAGCGAGTTATAGGCACTTTTACCTTTAGCTATCCTCGTTTGACCTTGAAGGAGGGCCCAAGGTCAAATCCGACCACACCAGAAGATTCCCAGCCCATGATTTCCTATATGCTGGTTTACCATCCCAAACCTCTAGGACCAATAATAAGCGAGTTATAAGCACTTTTAAGTTTGGCTGTCCTCGTTTGACCTTGAAGAAGGGGCCCAAGATCAAATCCGACCATGACAGAACATTCCCGCCCATGATTTCCTATATGTTGGTTTACCATCCCAAACCTCTAGGACCAATAATAAGCGAGTTATAAGCACTTTTAAGTTTGGTTGTCCTCGTTGGACCTTGAATGAGGGGCCCAAGGTCAAATCCGACCACACCAGAAGAATCCCAGCCCATGATTTCCTATAGGTTGGTTTACCATCCCAAACCTCTAGGACCAATAATAAGCGAGTTATAGGCACTTTAACCTTTGGCTATCCTCGTTTGACCTTGAAGGAGGGGCCCAAGGTCAAATCCGACCACGCCAGAAGATTCCCAGCCCATGATTTCCTATAGCTTGGTTTACCATCCCAAACATCTAGGACCAATAATAAGTGAGTTATAAGCACTTTTAGGTTTGGGTGTAATCATTTGACCTTGAAGGAGGGGCCCAAGGTCAAATCCGACCACACCAGAAGATTCCCAGCCCATGATTTCCTATAGGTTGGTTTACCATCCCAAACCTCTAGGACCAATAATAAGCGAGTTATAGGCACTTTAACCTTTGGCTATCCTCGTTTGACCTTGAAGGAGGGCCCCAAGGTCAAATCCGACCACACCAGAAGATTCCCAGCCCATGATTTCCTATATGTTGGTTTACCATCCCAAACATCTAGGACCTATAATAAGTGAGTTATAGGCACTTTAACCTTTGGCTATCCTCGTTTGACCTTGAAGGAGGGGCCCAAGGTCAAATCCGACCACACCAGAAGATTCCCAGCCCATGATTTTCTATATGTTGGTTTACCATCCCGAACCTCTAGGACCAATAATAAGAGAGTTATAGGCACTTTTATCTTTGGCTATCCTCGTTTGACCTTGAAGGAGGGGCCCAAGGTCAAATCCGACCACACCAGAAGATTCCCAGCCAATGCTTTCCTATATGCTCGTTTACCATCCCAAACCTCTAGGACCAATAATAAGCGAGTTATAAGCACTTTTAAGTTTGGCTGTCCTCGTTGGACCTTGAAGGAGGGGCCCAAGGTCAAATCCAACCATGCCAGAAGATTCCCAGTGCATGATTTCCTATATGTTGCTTTACCATCCCAAACATCTAGGACCAATAATAAGCGAGTTATAAGCACTTTTAAGTTTGGCTGTCCTCATTTGACCTTGAAGGAGGGGCCCAAGGTCAAATCCGACCATGCCAGAAGATTCCCAGCCCATGATTTCCTATATGTTGGTTTACTATCCCAAACTTCTAGGACCAATAATAAGCGAGTTATAGGCACTTTTACCTTTGGCTATCCTCGTTTGACCTTGAAGGAGGGGCCCAAGGTCAAATCCGACCACACCAGAAGATTCCCAGCCCATGATTTCCTATATGCTGGTTTACCATCCCAAACCTCTAGGACCAATAATAAGCGAGTTATAAGCACTTTTAAGTTTGGCTGTCCTCGTTTGACCTTGAATGAGGGGCCCAAGGTCAAATCCGACCATGCCAGAAGATTCCCAGCCCATGATTTCCTATAGGTTGGTTTACTATCCCAAACCTCTAGGACCAATAATAAGCGAGTTATAGGCACTTTTACCTTTAGCTATCCTCGTTTGACCTTGAAGGAGGGCCCAAGGTCAAATCCGACCACACCAGAAGATTCCCAGCCCATGATTTCCTATATGCTGGTTTACCATCCCAAACCTCTAGGACCAATAATAAGCGAGTTATAAGCACTTTTAAGTTTGGCTGTCCTCGTTTGACCTTGAAGAAGGGGCCCAAGATCAAATCCGACCATGACAGAACATTCCCCGCCCATGATTTCCTATATGTTGGTTTACCATCCCAAACCTCTAGGACCAATAATAAGCGAGTTATAAGCACTTTTAAGTTTGGTTGTCCTCGTTGGACCTTGAATGAGGGGCCCAAGGTCAAATCCGACCACACCAGAAGAATCCCAGCCCATGATTTCCTATAGGTTGGTTTACCATCCCAAACCTCTAGGACCAATAATAAGCGAGTTATAGGCACTTTAACCTTTGGCTATCCTCGTTTGACCTTGAAGGAGGGGCCCAAGGTCAAATCCGACCACGCCAGAAGATTCCCAGCCCATGATTTCCTATAGCTTGGTTTACCATCCCAAACATCTAGGACCAATAATAAGTGAGTTATAAGTACTTTTAGGTTTGGGTGTAATCATTTGACCTTGAAGGAGGGGCCCAAGGTCAAATCCGACCACACTAGAAGATTCCCAGCCCATGATTTCCTATAGGTTGGTTTACCATCCCAAACCTCTAGGACCAATAATAAGCGAGTTATAGGCACTTTAACCTTTGGCTATCCTCGTTTGACCTTGAAGGAGGGCCCAAGGTCAAATTATAAGCACTTTTAAGTTTGGCTGTCCTCATTTGACCTTGAAGGAGGATCCCAAGGTCAAATCCGACCACACCAGAAGACTCCCGGCCCATGATTTCCTATATGTTGGTTTACCATCCCAAACCTGTAGGACCAATAATAAGCGAGTTATAAGCACTTTTATGTTTGGCTATCCTCGTTTGACCTTGAAGGAGGGGCCGAAGGTCAAATCCGACTACACCAGAAGATTCCCAGTGCATGATTTCCTATATGTTGCTTTACCATCCCAAACCTCTAGGACCAATAATAAGCGAGTTATAAGCACTTTTAAGTTTGGTTGTCCTCGTTGGACCTTGAATGAGGGGCCCAAGGTCAAATCCGACCACACCAGAAGAATCCCAGCCCATGATTTCCTATAGGTTGGTTTACCATCCCAAACCTCTAGGACCAATAATAAGCGAGTTATAGGCACTTTAACCTTTGGCTATCCTCGTTTGACCTTGAAGGAGGGGCCCAAGGTCAAATCCGACCACGCCAGAAGATTCCCAGCCCATGATTTCCTATAGCTTGGTTTACCATCCCAAACATCTAGGACCAATAATAAGTGAGTTATAAGTACTTTTAGGTTTGGGTGTAATCATTTGACCTTGAAGGAGGGGCCCAAGGTCAAATCCGACCACACTAGAAGATTCCCAGCCCATGATTTCCTATAGGTTGGTTTACCATCCCAAACCTCTAGGACCAATAATAAGCGAGTTATAGGCACTTTAACCTTTGGCTATCCTCGTTTGACCTTGAAGGAGGGCCCAAGGTCAAATTATAAGCACTTTTAAGTTTGGCTGTCCTCATTTGACCTTGAAGGAGGATCCCAAGGTCAAATCCGACCACACCAGAAGACTCCCGGCCCATGATTTCCTATATGTTGGTTTACCATCCCAAACCTGTAGGACCAATAATAAGCGAGTTATAAGCACTTTTATGTTTGGCTATCCTCGTTTGACCTTGAAGGAGGGGCCGAAGGTCAAATCCGACTACACCAGAAGATTCCCAGTGCATGATTTCCTATATGTTGCTTTACCATCCCAAACATCTAGGACCAATAATAAGCGAGTTATAAGCACTTTTAAGTTTGGCTGTCCTCATTTGACCTTGAAGGAGGGGCCCAAGGTCAAATCCGACCATGCCAGAAGATTCCCAGCCCATGATTTCCTATAGGTTGGTTTACTATCCCAAACTTCTAGGACCAATAATAAGCGAGTTATAGGCACTTTTACCTTTGGCTATCCTCGTTTGACCTTGAAGGAGGGGCCCAAGGTCAAATCCGACCACACCAGAAGATTCCCAGCCCATGATTTCCTATATGCTGGTTTACCATCCCAAACCTCTAGGACCAATAATAAGCGAGTTATAAGCACTTTTAAGTTTGGCTGTCCTCGTTTGACCTTGAAGAAGGGGCCCAAGATCAAATCCGACCATGACAGAACATTCCCCGCCCATGATTTCCTATATGTTGGTTTACCATCCCAAACCTCTAGGACCAATAATAAGCGAGTTATAAGCACTTTTAAGTTTGGTTGTCCTCGTTGGACCTTGAATGAGGGGCCCAAGGTCAAATCCGACCACACCAGAAGAATCCCAGCCCATGATTTCCTATAGGTTGGTTTACCATCCCAAACCTCTAGGACCAATAATAAGCGAGTTATAGGCACTTTAACCTTTGGCTATCCTCGTTTGACCTTGAAGGAGGGGCCCAAGGTCAAATCCGACCACGCCAGAAGATTCCCAGCCCATGATTTCCTATAGCTTGGTTTACCATCCCAAACATCTAGGACCAATAATAAGCGAGTTATAAGCACTTTTAGGTTTGGGTGTAATCATTTGACCTTGAAGGAGGGGCCCAAGGTCAAATCCGACCACACCAGAAGATTCCCAGCCCATGATTTCCTATAGGTTGGTTTACCATCCCAAACCTCTAGGACCAATAATAAGCGAGTTATAGGCACTTTAACCTTTGGCTATCCTCGTTTGACCTTGAAGGAGGGCCCAAGGTCAAATTATAAGCACTTTTAAGTTTGGCTGTCCTCATTTGACCTTGAAGGAGGATCCCAAGGTCAAATCCGACCACACCAGAAGACTCCCGGCCCATGATTTCCTATATGTTGGTTTACCATCCCAAACCTGTAGGACCAATAATAAGCGAGTTATAAGCACTTTTATGTTTGGCTATCCTCGTTTGACCTTGAAGGAGGGGCCGAAGGTCAAATCCGACTACACCAGAAGATTCCCAGTGCATGATTTCCTATATGTTGCTTTACCATCCCAAACATCTAGGACCAATAATAAGCGAGTTATAAGCACTTTTAAGTTTGGCTGTCCTCATTTGACCTTGAAGGAGGGGCCCAAGGTCAAATCCGACCATGCCAGAAGATTCCCAGCCCATGATTTCCTATAGGTTGGTTTACTATCCCAAACTTCTAGGACCAATAATAAGCGAGTTATAGGCACTTTTACCTTTGGCTATCCTCGTTTGACCTTGAAGGAGGGGCCCAAGGTCAAATCCGACCACACCAGAAGATTCCCAGCCCATGATTTCCTATATGCTGGTTTACCATCCCAAACCTCTAGGACCAATAATAAGCGAGTTATAAGCACTTTTAAGTTTGGCTGTCCTCGTTTGACCTTGAAGAAGGGGCCCAAGATCAAATCCGACCATGACAGAACATTCCCCGCCCATGATTTCCTATATGTTGGTTTACCATCCCAAACCTCTAGGACCAATAATAAGCGAGTTATAAGCACTTTTAAGTTTGGTTGTCCTCGTTGGACCTTGAATGAGGGGCCCAAGGTCAAATCCGACCACACCAGAAGAATCCCAGCCCATGATTTCCTATAGGTTGGTTTACCATCCCAAACCTCTAGGACCAATAATAAGCGAGTTATAGGCACTTTAACCTTTGGCTATCCTCGTTTGACCTTGAAGGAGGGGCCCAAGGTCAAATCCGACCACGCCAGAAGATTCCCAGCCCATGATTTCCTATAGCTTGGTTTACCATCCCAAACATCTAGGACCAATAATAAGCGAGTTATAAGCACTTTTAGGTTTGGGTGTAATCATTTGACCTTGAAGGAGGGGCCCAAGGTCAAATCCGACCACACCAGAAGATTCCCAGCCCATGATTTCCTATAGGTTGGTTTACCATCCCAAACCTCTAGGACCAATAATAAGCGAGTTATAGGCACTTTAACCTTTGGCTATCCTCGTTTGACCTTGAAGGAGGGCCCCAAGGTCAAATCCGACCACACCAGAAGATTCCCAGCCCATGATTTCCTATATGTTGGTTTACCATCCCAAACATCTAGGACCTATAATAAGCGAGTTATAGGCACTTTAACCTTTGGCTATCCTCGTTTGACCTTGAAGGAGGGGCCCAAGGTCAAATCCGACCACACCAGAAGATTCCCAGCCCATGGTTTCCTATACATTGGTTTACCATCCCAAACCTCTAGGACCAATAATAAGCGAGTTATAAGCACTTTTAAGTTTGGCTGTCCTCATTTGACCTTGAAGGAGGATCCCAAGGTCAAATCCGACCACACCAGAAGACTCCCGGCCCATGATTTCCTATATGTTGGTTTACCATCCCAAACGTGTAGGACCAATAATAAGCGAGTTATAAGCACTTTTATGTTTGGCTATCCTCGTTTGACCTTGAAGGAGGGGCCGAAGGTCAAATCCGACTACACCAGAAGATTCCCAGTGCATGATTTCCTATATGTTGCTTTACCATCCCAAACATCTAGGACCAATAATAAGCGAGTTATAAGCACTTTTAAGTTTGGCTGTCCTCATTTGACCTTGAAGGAGGGGCCCAAGGTCAAATCCGACCATGCCAGAAGATTCCCAGCCCATGATTTCCTATAGGTTGGTTTACTATCCCAAACTTCTAGGACCAATAATAAGCGAGTTATAGGCACTTTTACCTTTGGCTATCCTCGTTTGACCTTGAAGGAGGGGCCCAAGGTCAAATCCGACCACACCAGAAGATTCCCAGCCCATGATTTCCTATATGCTGGTTTACCATCCCAAACCTCTAGGACCAATAATAAGCGAGTTATAAGCACTTTTAAGTTTGGCTGTCCTCGTTTGACCTTGAAGAAGGGGCCCAAGATCAAATCCGACCATGACAGAACATTCCCCGCCCATGATTTCCTATATGTTGGTTTACCATCCCAAACCTCTAGGACCAATAATAAGCAAGTTATAAGCACTTTTAAGTTTGGTTGTCCTCGTTGGACCTTGAATGAGGGGCCCAAGGTCAAATCCGACCACACCAGAAGAATCCCAGCCCATGATTTCCTATAGGTTGGTTTACCATCCCAAACCTCTAGGACCAATAATAAGCGAGTTATAGGCACTTTAACCTTTGGCTATCCTCGTTTGACCTTGAAGGAGGGGCCCAAGGTCAAATCCGACCACGCCAGAAGATTCCCAGCCCATGATTTCCTATAGCTTGGTTTACCATCCCAAACATCTAGGACCAATAATAAGCGAGTTATAAGCACTTTTAGGTTTGGGTGTAATCATTTGACCTTGAAGGAGGGGCCCAAGGTCAAATCCGACCACACCAGAAGATTCCCAGCCCATGATTTCCTATAGGTTGGTTTACCATCCCAAACCTCTAGGACCAATAATAAGCGAGTTATAGGCACTTTAACCTTTGGCTATCCTCGTTTGACCTTGAAGGAGGGCCCCAAGGTCAAATCCGACCACACCAGAAGATTCCCAGCCCATGATTTCCTATATGTTGGTTTACCATCCCAAACATCTAGGACCTATAATAAGCGAGTTATAGGCACTTTAACCTTTGGCTATCCTCGTTTGACCTTGAAGGAGGGGCCCAAGGTCAAATCCGACCACACCAGAAGATTCCCAGCCCATGGTTTCCTATACATTGGTTTACCATCCCAAACCTCTAGGACCAATAATAAGCGAGTTATAAGCACTTTTAAGTTTGGCTGTCCTCATTTGACCTTGAAGGAGGATCCCAAGGTCAAATCCGACCACACCAGAAGACTCCCGGCCCATGATTTCCTATATGTTGGTTTACCATCCCAAACCTGTAGGACCAATAATAAGCGAGTTATAAGCACTTTTATGTTTGGCTATCCTCGTTTGACCTTGAAGGAGGGGCCGAAGGTCAAATCCGACTACACCAGAAGATTCCCAGTGCATGATTTCCTATATGTTGCTTTACCATCCCAAACATCTAGGACCAATAATAAGCGAGTTATAAGCACTTTTAAGTTTGGCTGTCCTCATTTGACCTTGAAGGAGGGGCCCAAGGTCAAATCCGACCATGCCAGAAGATTCCCAGCCCATGATTTCCTATAGGTTGGTTTACTATCCCAAACTTCTAGGACCAATAATAAGCGAGTTATAAGCACTTTTAAGTTTGGCTGTCCTCGTTTGACCTTGAAGAAGGGGCCCAAGATCAAATCCGACCATGACAGAACATTCCCCGCCCATGATTTCCTATATGTTGGTTTACCATCCCAAACCTCTAGGACCAATAATAAGCGAGTTATAAGCACTTTTAAGTTTGGTTGTCCTCGTTGGACCTTGAATGAGGGGCCCAAGGTCAAATCCGACCACACCAGAAGAATCCCAGCCCATGATTTCCTATAGGTTGGTTTACCATCCCAAACCTCTAGGACCAATAATAAGCGAGTTATAGGCACTTTAACCTTTGGCTATCCTCGTTTGACCTTGAAGGAGGGGCCCAAGGTCAAATCCGACCACGCCAGAAGATTCCCAGCCCATGATTTCCTATAGCTTGGTTTACCATCCCAAACATCTAGGACCAATAATAAGCGAGTTATAAGCACTTTTAGGTTTGGGTGTAATCATTTGACCTTGAAGGAGGGGCCCAAGGTCAAATCCGACCACACCAGAAGATTCCCAGCCCATGATTTCCTATAGGTTGGTTTACCATCCCAAACATCTAGGACCAATAATAAGCGAGTTATAGGCACTTTAACCTTTGGCTATCCTCGTTTGACCTTGAAGGAGGGGCCCAAGGTCAAATCCGACCACACCAGAAGATTCCCAGCCCATGGTTTCCTATACATTGGTTTACCATCCCAAACCTCTAGGACCAATAATAAGCGAGTTATAAGCACTTTTAAGTTTGGCTGTCCTCATTTGACCTTGAAGGAGGATCCCAAGGTCAAATCCGACCACACCAGAATATTCCCGGCCCATGATTTCCTATATGTTGGTTTACCATCCCAAACCTGTAGGACCAATAATAAGCGAGTTATAAGCACTTTTATGTTTGGCTATCCTCGTTTGACCTTGAAGGAGGATCCCAAGGTCAAATCCGACCACACCAGAAGACTACCAGCCCATGATTTCCTATATGTTGCTTTACCATCCCAAACATCTAGGACCAATAATAAGCGAGTTATAAGCACTTTTAAGTTTGGCTGTCCTCATTTGACCTTGAAGGAGGGGCCCAAGGTCAAATCCGACCATGGCAGAAGATTCCCAGCCCATGATTTCCTATAGGTTGGTTTACTATCCCAAACTTCTAGGACCAATAATAAGCGAGTTATAGGCACTTTTACCTTTGGCTATCCTCGTTTGACCTTGAAGGAGGGGCCCAAGGTCAAATCCGACTACACCAGAAGATTCCCAGCCCATGATTTCCTATATGTTGGTTTACCATCCCAAACATCTAGGACCTATAATAAGCGAGTTATAAGCACTTTTAAGTTTGGCTGTCCTCGTTTGACCTTGAATGAGGGGCCCAAGGTCAAATCCGACCATGCCAGAAGATTCCCAGCCCATGATTTCCTATAGGTTGGTTTACTATCCCAAACCTCTAGGACCAATAATAAGCGAGTTATAGGCACTTTTACCTTTAGCTATCCTCGTTTGACCTTGAAGGAGGGCCCAAGGTCAAATCCGACCACACCAGAAGATTCCCAGCCCATGATTTCCTATATGCTGGTTTACCATCCCAAACCTCTAGGACCAATAATAAGCGAGTTATAAGCACTTTTAAGTTTGGCTGTCCTCGTTTGACCTTGAAGAAGGGGCCCAAGATCAAATCCGACCATGACAGAACATTCCCGCCCATGATTTCCTATATGTTGGTTTACCATCCCAAACCTCTAGGACCAATAATAAGCGAGTTATAAGCACTTTTAAGTTTGGTTGTCCTCGTTGGACCTTGAATGAGGGGCCCAAGGTCAAATCCGACCACACCAGAAGAATCCCAGCCCATGATTTCCTATAGGTTGGTTTACCATCCCAAACCTCTAGGACCAATAATAAGCGAGTTATAGGCACTTTAACCTTTGGCTATCCTCGTTTGACCTTGAAGGAGGGGCCCAAGGTCAAATCCGACCACGCCAGAAGATTCCCAGCCCATGATTTCCTATAGCTTGGTTTACCATCCCAAACATCTAGGACCAATAATAAGTGAGTTATAAGCACTTTTAGGTTTGGGTGTAATCATTTGACCTTGAAGGAGGGGCCCAAGGTCAAATCCGACCACACCAGAAGATTCCCAGCCCATGATTTCCTATAGGTTGGTTTACCATCCCAAACCTCTAGGACCAATAATAAGCGAGTTATAGGCACTTTAACCTTTGGCTATCCTCGTTTGACCTTGAAGGAGGGCCCCAAGGTCAAATCCGACCACACCAGAAGATTCCCAGCCCATGATTTCCTATATGTTGGTTTACCATCCCAAACATCTAGGACCTATAATAAGTGAGTTATAGGCACTTTAACCTTTGGCTATCCTCGTTTGACCTTGAAGGAGGGGCCCAAGGTCAAATCCGACCACACCAGAAGATTCCCAGCCAATGCTTTCCTATATGCTCGTTTACCATCCCAAACCTCTAGGACCAATAATAAGCGAGTTATAAGCACTTTTAAGTTTGGCTGTCCTCGTTGGACCTTGAAGGAGGGGCCCAAGGTCAAATCCAACCACGCCAGAAGATTCCCAGTGCATGATTTCCTATATGTTGCTTTACCATCCCAAACATCTAGGACCAATAATAAGCGAGTTATAAGCACTTTTAAGTTTGGCTGTCCTCATTTGACCTTGAAGGAGGGGCCCAAGGTCAAATCCGACCATGCCAGATTCCCAGCCCATGATTTCCTATATGTTGGTTTACTATCCCAAACTTCTAGGACCAATAATAAGCGAGTTATAGGCACTTTTACCTTTGGCTATCCTCGTTTGACCTTGAAGGAGGGGCCCAAGGTCAAATCCGACCACACCAGAAGATTCCCAGCCCATGATTTCCTATATGCTGGTTTACCATCCCAAACCTCTAGGACCAATAATAAGCGAGTTATAAGCACTTTTAAGTTTGGCTGTCCTCGTTTGACCTTGAATGAGGGGCCCAAGGTCAAATCCGACCATGCCAGAAGATTCCCAGCCCATGATTTCCTATAGGTTGGTTTACCATCCCAAACCTCTAGGACCAATAATAAGCGAGTTATAGGCACTTTTACCTTTAGCTATCCTCGTTTGACCTTGAAGGAGGGCCCAAGGTCAAATCCGACCACACCAGAAGATTCCCAGCCCATGATTTCCTATATGCTGGTTTACCATCCCAAACCTCTAGGACCAATAATAAGCGAGTTATAAGCACTTTTAAGTTTGGCTGTCCTCGTTTGACCTTGAAGAAGGGGCCCAAGATCAAATCCGACCATGACAGAACATTCCCCGCCCATGATTTCCTATATGTTGGTTTACCATCCCAAACCTCTAGGACCAATAATAAGCGAGTTATAAGCACTTTTAAGTTTGGTTGTCCTCGTTGGACCTTGAATGAGGGGCCCAAGGTCAAATCCGACCACACCAGAAGAATCCCAGCCCATGATTTCCTATAGGTTGGTTTACCATCCCAAACCTCTAGGACCAATAATAAGCGAGTTATAGGCACTTTAACCTTTGGTTATCCTCGTTTGACCTTGAAGGAGGGGCCCAAGGTCAAATCCGACCACGCCAGAAGATTCCCAGCCCATGATTTCCTATAGCTTGGTTTACCATCCCAAACATCTAGGACCAATAATAAGTGAGTTATAAGCACTTTTAGGTTTGGGTGTAATCATTTGACCTTGAAGGAGGGGCCCAAGGTCAAATCCGACCACACCAGAAGATTCCCAGCCCATGATTTCCTATAGGTTGGTTTACCATCCCAAACCTCTAGGACCAATAATAAGCGAGTTATAGGCACTTTAACCTTTGGCTATCCTCGTTTGACCTTGAAGGAGGGCCCCAAGGTCAAATCCGACCACACCAGAAGATTCCCAGCCCATGATTTCCTATATGTTGGTTTACCATCCCAAACATCTAGGACCTATAATAAGTGAGTTATAGGCACTTTAACCTTTGGCTATCCTCGTTTGACCTTGAAGGAGGGGCCCAAGGTCAAATCCGACCACACCAGAAGATTCCCAGCCAATGCTTTCCTATATGCTCGTTTACCATCCCAAACCTCTAGGACCAATAATAAGCGAGTTATAAGCACTTTTAAGTTTGGCTGTCCTCGTTGGACCTTGAAGGAGGGGCCCAAGGTCAAATCCAACCACGCCAGAAGATTCCCAGTGCATGATTTCCTATATGTTGCTTTACCATCCCAAACATCTAGGACCAATAATAAGCGAGTTATAAGCACTTTTAAGTTTGGCTGTCCTCATTTGACCTTGAAGGAGGGGCCCAAGGTCAAATCCGACCATGCCAGATTCCCAGCCCATGATTTCCTATATGTTGGTTTACTATCCCAAACTTCTAGGACCAATAATAAGCGAGTTATAGGCACTTTTACCTTTGGCTATCCTCGTTTGACCTTGAAGGAGGGGCCCAAGGTCAAATCCGACCACACCAGAAGATTCCCAGCCCATGATTTCCTATATGCTGGTTTACCATCCCAAACCTCTAGGACCAATAATAAGCGAGTTATAAGCACTTTTAAGTTTGGCTGTCCTCGTTTGACCTTGAATGAGGGGCCCAAGGTCAAATCCGACCATGCCAGAAGATTCCCAGCCCATGATTTCCTATAGGTTGGTTTACCATCCCAAACCTCTAGGACCAATAATAAGCGAGTTATAGGCACTTTTACCTTTAGCTATCCTCGTTTGACCTTGAAGGAGGGCCCAAGGTCAAATCCGACCACACCAGAAGATTCCCAGCCCATGATTTCCTATATGCTGGTTTACCATCCCAAACCTCTAGGACCAATAATAAGCGAGTTATAAGCACTTTTAAGTTTGGCTGTCCTCGTTTGACCTTGAAGAAGGGGCCCAAGATCAAATCCGACCATGACAGAACATTCCCCGCCCATGATTTCCTATATGTTGGTTTACCATCCCAAACCTCTAGGACCAATAATAAGCGAGTTATAAGCACTTTTAAGTTTGGTTGTCCTCGTTGGACCTTGAATGAGGGGCCCAAGGTCAAATCCGACCACACCAGAAGAATCCCAGCCCATGATTTCCTATAGGTTGGTTTACCATCCCAAACCTCTAGGACCAATAATAAGCGAGTTATAGGCACTTTAACCTTTGGTTATCCTCGTTTGACCTTGAAGGAGGGGCCCAAGGTCAAATCCGACCACGCCAGAAGATTCCCAGCCCATGATTTCCTATAGCTTGGTTTACCATCCCAAACATCTAGGACCAATAATACGTGAGTTATAAGCACTTTTAGGTTTGGGTGTAATCATTTGACCTTGAAGGAGGGGCCCAAGGTCAAATCCGACCACACCAGAAGATTCCCAGCCCATGATTTCCTATAGGTTGGTTTACCATCCCAAACCTCTAGGACCAATAATAAGCGAGTTATAGGCACTTTAACCTTTGGCTATCCTCGTTTGACCTTGAAGGAGGGGCCCAAGGTCAAATCCGACCACACCAGAAGATTCCCAGCCCATGGTTTCCTATACATTGGTTTACCATCCCAAACCTCTAGGACCAATAATAAGCGAGTTATAAGCACTTTTAAGTTTGGCTGTCCTCATTTGACCTTGAAGGAGGATCCCAAGGTCAAATCCGACCACACCAGAAGACTCCCGGCCCATGATTTCCTATATGTTGGTTTACCATCCCAAACCTGTAGGACCAATAATAAGCGAGTTATAAGCACTTTTATGTTTGGCTATCCTCGTTTGACCTTGAAGGAGGGGCCGAAGGTCAAATCCGACTACACCAGAAGATTCCCAGTGCATGATTTCCTATATGTTGCTTTACCATCCCAAACATCTAGGACCAATAATAAGCGAGTTATAAGCACTTTTAAGTTTGGCTGTCCTCATTTGACCTTGAAGGAGGGGCCCAAGGTCAAATCCGACCATGCCAGAAGATTCCCAGCCCATGATTTCCTATATGTTGGTTTACTATCCCAAACTTCTAGGACCAATAATAAGTGAGTTATAGGCACTTTTACCTTTGGCTATCCTCGTTTGACCTTGAAGGAGGGGCCCAAGGTCAAATCCGACCACACCAGAAGATTCCCAGCCCATGATTTCCTATATGCTGGTTTACCATCCCAAACCTCTAGGACCAATAATAAGCGAGTTATAAGCACTTTTAAGTTTGGCTGTCCTCGTTTGACCTTGAATGAGGGGCCCAAGGTCAAATCCGACCATGCCAGAAGATTCCCAGCCCATGATTTCCTATAGGTTGGTTTACTATCCCAAACCTCTAGGACCAATAATAAGCGAGTTATAGGCACTTTTACCTTTAGCTATCCTCGTTTGACCTTGAAGGAGGGCCCAAGGTCAAATCCGACCACACCAGAAGATTCCCAGCCCATGATTTCCTATATGCTGGTTTACCATCCCAAACCTCTAGGACCAATAATAAGGGAGATATAGGCACTTTTAAAGTCCGCTATGTGGGTTATTTCGGCACTCCATGGATGACCTTGAATTAGGAGCTTCAAGGTCAAATGTGTGCAAGGTTGTAGAGGACATGTATATGTGTCATACATATCACCTATGAAGAGATTCAACCTTCTACCTATGAGGAACAGCCAGCAGAAAAATGCAGATTATTTTCAAAGAAATGTTTTTCAAAGAAATGTTTTTCAGAATGAGGCTATTTTCCTTCCCAGAGAAGCTTACCCCCCAATGAAGATATCCTGCAAATGTGGTGAACCTAGCTGCTGTTGTTTTCCTCCTAGAGCGTTAACGCCGAAAATCTCTCTACGCGCGGCGGCGGCGGCGTAGCGGACGCTAAACCAAAGTATCCACCGGATGCTTCCGGTGGATACAATTAACCCAAATGAGATTATAATTTTGGAGGTGTAAGGGCAATACTGATTCCAATAACCAGTCAGTGTGCATTATAAATCTTCCATTTAAGGTCATGGCCCACATAAAACCCAGTCTTAGAGATGGGATGTGTGTCCACTAGTTGGTACAATGTTTTTCGATATTAGGGAGATTTATTGTTTTCGGACAGGGTTGCTGATATCGATGGCTAAAGACGTATATCAATAGAGTCATTTTAAGTAAAAGTGTAAACTTACAGTGCAAATATTTGAAATAAAGCCAAAATATGACAAAATTGTACACTTTGATCTCACCTTTTTGTCTTTTTCAATGCATTTTTCATCAAAACTGACATTGTTTTGTTTTGACAAATTTTGCTTCCTGGTAGCGGTTGGGGATATGCTAAAATAAAATGTTTCCGGTAACCCAGACTTGGAATATTTGGCCAAATGATTTGCCCACTAGTGTTCACCTGTTTACCATTGTGCCACTTAACACAAATTAAAAGATTACAGAAGACAACTGTATCCTTTATTAACTGTTTATTTACCACATTCACTCTAGTACACTTTCAATTTCATTATCTATCTTTATACATCACATTCATATCCATATTAAGATAACACACAACAACTGTACTGTATATCTAGTATTATCTACATATATATTATTTATAATGTAGGATTTAAACTCTACACGTGGCATGATGTAAGTCGGTTATGTAATAGAAGCAAATGCAGAGATAAGCAATTCAGGCTATTTACAGGACAGAGATTAATTGATATCACCAAATACTTTAAACCGTGCTTGTGTGTGAGACTTTTCCCTGAAATATTATACATATTACACATGAAGTCACATGAGACAATGTGAAATATCTTGTCTCTTTTCTCATTTCAAATTTTACAAAAAATTTTACTTAACACAAAATTGAAGTAAACTGATATCCTAGATCTGTTTTTTTTTTTTAATTTGGACCATTCATGTACCTACAAGGCCACAATACAAAGAGGACCTATTCTATATGTTTGTGAATATGGCAAATTATGCAAATAAATATGACTGAAATTCTTGGATGACATTAATACATTCGTGGATATATTCAATACTCCATATTACCTAACTCTGCTAAAGCCACATACAACTAAAGTAAAGCTAGATTGGTTGGCTTCAGCTTTACTACAGGAAGACAGATTACTAATTTAAAAATATTTAATAATTTTAACGAAAGTTTTGATACTTAATAATAATCCAATCCAACTTTTTAAACAATGCAATTTTGAAACTCTCATTTCTGTTATATAAATCACTCTTTTATCCTCACTTTTGTATCTGCAATCTTTGTGATGATATGTTTTAGACTGAATTATATACAAAAGTATGTTATGCAAATATAACTTCATTTAATTAACAACTCGCCATGTGTTGGCAAAAATAGAAAGAGTTAGACAATATTAAATTATTTTGTCATGAAAAAAAAAATAGCTTGACTGTGTCATACTGTGTACACCTGTCTACATGTTATATAGTTCAACAATTTCAAGGGACGCTTAATTACCAGCAATTCATGGATAAACAAAATTGTTGAACAGAAGACTTACTGAACAATAGTCACCAGATAGCTCAGGGATGTCTTGGAATGTATGTCTGAATACTGAAATACTGCATCATTTCTACTTTACACCTACATTTTTGTGTAAGCTCACATTAACAACACACAGTAATATCCTTCAGCAGTATTGTTTTATTTTTTAGGATTTAGCGTTTCAATAAATCCATTTAAACAATGAATATTACAGAATTAAAATATATTCTCTAAGTGGAACACAATATTCTGTTAAATAAAAATACCAAAAATACCATGCTTTTATTTTTCAGATTAATACCTGGTTCAAGTGTACCTCTTATTTATTGGCTGCAAAATAATTGACACCTTGACTACAATTAGAGAATTGATGTAAACACTGCCAAAATACCAAATTAATAATGCGCGTCTTTTTCTATCTTCCATATATATTTCACACAACGAGTCCAAGATATTTAATTAATACCTGATCTAAAACTTTAAAATACTTAATATTACAAAAAAAGGATAACATATGACAGAATTTGCAGACACTCGAGTGCAAATATTCTGTTGACATACTGTAACAGATTCCTGCAGGCTGTATACTCCATTAAATACAGAATGCTGGCATTCACAAGCTGCTTAAACATAGCGCTGAATACAGCTCATTATATAAACTACAATAAATGTCAAAGCCCTTAAGTTTACTTTCAATGGAAAAAAAACTTGTATTTTAGACAAGTTAATTACAGTACATATCGCTGCAACAATCCTAATTGGTTTCAATCAGTACTTTCATATTCCACAAGACTTTTAAGATGTCTAGCATGATGACATATGATTCCCCATACTCTTTTAATTCTCTAACTCAAAATATTTTGTTCACAAGGCTTATTTAATGTTTTAAACACAGCTACAACACTGAAAAAAGTACTCCTCTTTATAAACCTTTTTACCTTTGAATCCATTATCCATCATCTAATGAGGATTTAAACACTACAGAAATTGGATATTAAAGTTTCTTCATTAACCAACATCATATTGAGTAAAAGTTCCTGTCACTGCCAAAATGATGGTTAGGTGATACTTATAACAGTGGGCCATTAAACACTTGCAGACGCTTCAGATAATTTACCAGTGTGAGATGATCCCTGTTCTACTCTACCTAAATATGACTAGAACAACAATGATCAACAGTGTCAACAATATCCATACATCTCACAATATTATCTACAAACTTCCACAAACACTTATTTACTTCATTGTATCTTCTACGTTGAATCTGATCTCTTCTGCTGGCTTTATCATCCTATTGTTGAATATTGAATATTGTCATTTCATACCCCAGAGATTTTCCAACGTCTATTTGTTACCCATATGCAATTTTGCTGTCTGAAACAATGTAATGCAAAACAAACTGGTTTAACAAAAAGAAAATTAAAAGACCATGGCTGTTATTAAACATACTTTGGCAATATTTTTACAAGGTTACATGAAAAGACATATATTTGATATCCAGCTGATCAATGCAGATAATTCAATAATTAAATTCATTTTCTGGTCATACAACTGAATATTATATACTTCAAATTATTTTTCAGTTATTTCTGACTTTAGGATTTTAGAATCTTTTTGAGTCTTTCAACAAAATCATGGGCAATATATTTACAACAGACAGAGTGAAAGAGTGCATCTTGTTAGCTGAGATGAGAAAGAAAAACACAAATTTAGCTATGCAATACCAAATGAAGCAAGCAGTAGGGCTGGGACGGGTGCTCAAAAACAGCCCCGAGTATTCATAATCTGAAAACAGACCTGAATTTGAGTAATCGTGAAATTTAGTACCTACCATTAGAAATCCTCTGTAAACAAATCATAATGAGACTTTTGAAAAAAAAACATCTTCTATGTAACCAGGTATTATAGAATATGGAGTAAATTATGTGTTTTTAGGCAATAAACACAACTTTAATTGATACTATGTGGCAGAAATGTAGCATACTTCACACAAACGGTTCATTTGGCGGGCGAATGTACAATACACTACAAGTAATCAAGTAGTTAAAATGGACTCGAGTACTAGCAAAAACTGACTCGTCTGTCGAGGCTCGAGTACCCGTTCACAGCCCTACGAAACAGCAAAGGTGTTTGTTTTTTCTCCAATAACTCACCATCAATATGGAGACAATGACTCCAAACAAGCCGATAGCACTGGCAAAAATTTCCACAATGAGGATCTTCACAAAGAGAGAAGGGTTCTGAGCATCTGCAAGGGCGGCACCTGAGCCAACGATCCCGACACTCACCCCACAGAACAAGTTGGAAAAGCCCACAGTCAGACCTGCTCCGAACATGGCAAAGCCTGCAAAAATATAAAAATATGAGTTATTGTTTGAACATTCAGCCCACAAAGACCCACTAAATGTAGAAGATAATATGCTATTAAATCTATATTTTAGTAACCCCTTAGTAACCACTAACAAAGTGTTCCACTGAGCTGATGCCAGGGAACTTTTAAGTTCCTCAGATAGCAGGTCTTCTAGTGAGGAGAGCCTACTTACCACCATAGCGAATACTTTCTCAGTGAGATGGATAGTATAGGCTTAGACTACCAGCACTTAGTAGCCTACTTAAGAGATAGTAGGCCTTTGTGGAACTGGGCCCTGAAGTCCACAAACCTCCAGACATGGAAAAATGCAGCAATAATAGAGGAGAATTCTATAATGACTCATTAATATCTTCCTCACACAAAATGGATGAGAAAAGGATATAGGGTTCACATGACAAAGCCTGTCATACCTTAACTATATTAAACAGCCCTGGTTGGCACAAACCAATAAGGGGGCCTGTTCTTAATAGATGAAAACCAAGCAATCAGTGCCTGTGGATGGGCTCTGTGTCAACTGACTGTGTGTTTTGAGTTTCAGAGTAGAAGTGACAGAAGAAAAGGAAACAAAAGTTGTGCCCTGCAAATGGTATTCAGAAGGAAAGTAACAAGGTAAGGTAATTGTTTAGGTGTAAAAAGTAGGTTAAAACATATTTAAAGAAAATACTGCAAATGCAATAGTTTTTGAGTTACAACTGATTAACTCAACAGAGAAAACCTCAAAGTAGCTATAGCTCAGCTATGGGATGAGCTACAGTTCTGCAATTTTACTACGTTTTAGCTGACCCAAAAGTAGGTGAACAATGCATTTAAACAAAATACTCTAAATGCAATAGTTTTCAAGTTACAACTGATTTACTCAACAGTGAGAAGCTGAAAGTACCCATTGCTCAGCTATGCCATGACATACAGGTCAGCAAATTCACTATCTTATAGCTGACCCCAAAGTAGGTGAACAACATATTTATAGAAAATACTTTAAATGCAATAGTTTTCAAGTTACAACTGATTTACTCAACAGTGAGAACCTGAGAATAGCTATTATACAGCTATGCCATGAGCTACACGTCTCCAATTTTACAATGTTATAGCTAATTCAAAAGTAGGTGAACAACATATTTATAGAAAATACTCTAAATGCAATAGTTATCAAGTTACAACTGATTTACTCAACAGTGAGAACCTGAAAGTAGCTATTGCTCAGCTATGCCATGACATACAGGTCTGCAACTTCACTATGTTATAGCTGACCTAAAAGTAGGTGAACAACATATTTAAACAAAATACTCTAAATCCAATTGCTTTCAAGTTACAACTGATTTACACAACAGTGAGTAAATTGATTTACTCAATTGTCCAGCTATGCCATGAGCTACCGATCTGCAATTTTACAATGTTATAGCTGACTCAAAAGTACATAAAATCGTATGAAACAAAATACTCTAAATGCAACAGTTTTGAAGATACAAGCAATTTACTCAACAGTGATAACCTCAAAGTAGCTATTACTTTGCTATGCAATGAGCTATGGGTCTGCAATTTTACTATGTTATAGCTGACCCAAAAGAAGCTGAATAACATATTTATACAAAATTATCTAAATGCAATAGTTTTTGAATATTACAAGTGATTTTACTCATTATGAAGGGTACTGAAAAATCAGAAAGTAGGCATTACTCACTTAGCTATTGGAATAGACACCCAAGTTACTCACCATGTTGTAGCTATGGGAAAAGTAGCGGAATAACATATTTTAACAAAATGCTCTAAATCCAATACTTTTCAAATTATAGGTGATTTTGTGCATGATTTCATAAATTTTAATATATTAAAAATTATTTAAAAAATTCATCAAAAAAATAATTAAAAAAGATCCAGGTCTGATACTCACACAAGGGAATCTACTGGTGTCCTAGTACATACAAGCATGATAAGAGAGAAATCCCTGCAATAGTCAATGAGAAAATAAGTGATTTAGTGCATTATTTTATGAATTTTAATGCATTAAAAATTAGCAAAAAAATTAATTAAAAAAAAAAATTAAGACAGATCCAGGTCTGATACTCATATAAGGGAATCTACTTGTGGTCTAGTACATATATGCAAGAAATGAGAGAAAACCCTGCAATAGTCACTGAGAAAATTGTGATAAAGTGTTGAAATATTCACACTTTTGGTGGGGGTACCTCCTCGTAATGTCTCTAGCAAACATACAGATTTGCATGCCTTGAACAATTTTTCATCCTTGATAGATAAGGTATCTTTTATAAAAAACAGCATGTCTCTAGGCCTTGTAGTTTTGGAGTAGAAGTTGTTCACGCGAATGCATACGCGGACGCCGCAGAGTGATGCCATAATGTCAGCTGACTGACAAGTCACCTGACATAAAAAATACATGTAAAATTATATAGTATAGAATCAAGTCCCTCAGTCTATTGCCCCATATTCAATTCACCAAATGGTTACAGAGGATAAGGAATCATTTATCAAGTAAAACCTCTTTGGTTAAAATCCAATACAACAAAAAGATTCAGAATACTGGTTTACATTCTGAGTAAGAAGCAACATCAACAGTGACTTGACAAACTAAATTCAACTATTTAATTAAAACCCAAGAAACCCATACAGAAGAATTTATTATCAATGAATTTACCAACAATCAAGCAATGCATTCTTGATCAACTGATAACACAAATGTTGTTATCTTACCTGCAAGATAATTTTCTCCTAGCTTTTTAGTATTCTTGATGATGTCAAAGTCATAACTCTGAAATGCAAATTGCATAATTCATTGGGTAATAAGCTAAAATGGTAAATTAACCAAAGATTATCTTCACTATATAAAGCCGAGATAAACCATAGAAAACAATACAACTATTGTAAATATGACGCAAATCTTTCTACAATGCATGAAGGAGAGCTTTTGGTAGATGAAATTAGAATAAACACTTTACACTTCAGAAATAAAACAGAAATTTTTAATGCAAAACTCACCTCTAAAGCATTGGTCATTACAATTGCCATAATAATTCCATAGATCGCTACAGCTTCACAAAAGATAATACTGACTAAATTTTTTGTTTTGATTCTGGGGGCTTTGACTCCTCCTCCGAGAATGCTTGCTCCTGTGGTGTAGATACCCCTACAATAGAGACTTTCAATGTAAGGGAGAGTATAACAACAAACTGCAGCATGTAAAACTGACACTTTATGAAAACAAAACTGTTCCATAGTTTATGAATGTTTAACATACTCAACAAGTAAACCCACCTAAAGATTGGTGACCTAAATATTTCAATGCAGAATAGCTTAGACCCTTATTGTTACACTTGTATTAATGTGGTTGTAAGTTGTTTATACAAAGTCGATTGAATACCTATCATACAAGTAGTGGGTTGGCTACTTTATTCACAGCAAAAGTCAAAAACAAAAGAATGTAACACTACATAATTAGTTATCCATGTCATCTAGGAATACAGAAGCAGTAAAGCTAAATATATGAAAATGTAAACTGAAATAGAAGGCCGCAAAGTTTTCACAAAAAATGTAGAGATCACAGATCAAAAATTTAAGGTACGAAGTAACACCTGTTATCTGACCAATTTTATACTAAAAAGAATTCAAAACAGAGGGAGATTGCCAGCAGTCTGGCAAACATTCTGGGACCTTACTTTAGGTGAAATTAACGCACAGTTAAAACTCCAGTTACAGAAAAATTACATGATCTTTTACATCATAAATTCAGTATTATCAAAAGATGTCTACACATATATACACATGTTATACTGAGGTGTCACACTTGAGTCATTCGTTAAGAAATAAGGTAGAAGATATAGGATTTGGATATTTTGTTACAATCATCAACATAAAAGAAAAACTAGACCTAGTGCATCAGAGAACCAATGCAAATTTCTAACCACCAGAAAGACAACTCACCAAAGCCAGTGAACCATCATTTGACCTTGAAGAAGCAGGGTTGGCAAAAAAACTGACCGGGCCGGTGGTTAAAACCGGTTAAAACCGCCTTTTACTGGTCAATAGTGGTTAATACTGGTTGATTGAAAAATAATGAAATAAAATCAAATAAGAAAAAATATACTGCTGAGTATTTGTTCCATTTTAGACTTGATTGCTTATAGTTGTAATATACCAATACCTGTTTCAATTTACACAATTCTATTGGTGACAGAGATTGAATTTATAGGAATTGGTCATGTCGGAAAATCATCTGGTCAGTACTGGTCAGTTGAAATAACAAGAGGAGAGTGCCCGTGAATGGGCACTGTGTCAGCTGACTGAATGTTTTTGATTTGTGATGGTGATAATGAGAGGAAAGCATAATTATCAGGGAAAGGGCTGTACAGAAATACAGTAAATGGTAACTGAACAGCATGTTCGAAAGATATTCCGAAGCTGACAGAAGAAAAGGACAAAAAAGTTGTGCCCTGCAAATGGTATTATGAAACTAGATTGGGCCAACTCGGCGCCAACATATCCCCAGACAGGTCATCACTCACGCCACAGGTTTTGATCGGGAATTTTTTAAAACATAATTACCCATTATTATATGAACTTCAGCACATCAATCTACTCTGTTTATATCTTCCAAGGAAGATGGTGTATCCCCAGACGCCGAATACATAACTCAAATTATATTTTCAATCTTCCTGCAATGATAACTCTAAACCTATTTTCAAAGTATTTAAATGATTGATGATTGAATGTCCATTCTAAAATAATAATCCCAAAAGAGCATATCTGTTTCTATATTTGTTGACAAATAAAATATTATTTTTAACTCAACTCATCATACTTTTCAATCTTCCTTCAAAGTATTTAAATGATTGATGATTCAATGTCCATTCTAAAATTCATAATCCCAAAAGCGCATATCTGTTTCTATATTTGTTCACAAATAAAATATTATTTAAAAAAAAATTATTTATATTATTATTTTATTATATTATTTTTAGAATTTGCAAATTGTTTTCAGTTATTCATTTCCTCTATACCTATATATGTGGTCCATATATATGCAACCTAAATATGTGACACAATCTCAGTTCTGACTCCCCTTTGTGTTATATATAATGAAGCCCACCACCTCCCACCCCCACCCCTCTCCCCTTCTCCACACCTCTCTCACTATTACACAAGATCTGCAACCCCATTGAGTTCTTTGTTTCTCATCTGATATCATTAAATACCTTTGTTTGTTTAGTGTCACTCAATATAGCTGGAGGTCCCAGAGGTGGGTGGGGGGAATCCGGGTGGGGGATGCATAAATGGTAAACAAACAATCTATATAAAAGGGGTACTCAAATACAAAAAGAATTGAGAATTTTAAGTATGTGATTATCAACTGAAATGAGTTCATAACTGTAGGAGCTGTGTCAAAATTAACTGAGGCAAGTTGAATAAAACTGGGCTAGTTGAGGGTTAAAAATCCCCTACTTTTACTACATAAGGATATAATTTCATTAATATTGGGACTTAAAAGCTCACTTAAAGTGTCCATTTTGTCTACTTGAATATGTTTAACCAGTTTCATTTTAAAAAGTTAAAAACTCAGCAAGCAGAGGTATAACACACAAAAATAAGTTCTTAAAAGACTAAGATAGCCATAACATTATTAATATTCAAAATTGAAATAGACAGGCATTTCCTTTTAAAAATTCAAAGATTTCAGCTCTATAACCCACATAGTTTGACAGTTACTGGGCTTTAAAGTGGCATAATGTCCATAAATTGGGTTTCTGTGGGCATTTTACAATTGTTAAAGAGACCTTAGCAATTAAACAACAGATCTGAAACTTTTTGGGGGACATACATAACAAACAAAAATTATATATAATACAGTTTAAGACTTGTCACACTAAGCATTTCCAAATAACAGGGCAAAATACGGAAAAAATGTCCAAAAAGGCACTTGGGCGAGTGTCTATGGCCCTCATACACAGGTTAAATGTCTACTAAAAACCTTGATTTTCGGCATATGTAAAAAGGACATAATAATGCATTCCCAGATGGGATTTCAGCTCCATCAATTACATAGTTTAACAGTCACAGGGCTTAAAGGTGGTTAAAAAGTCCAAATATTGGGTCTCTGTGGGCCTTTTAGAGATCTCGATGTGGCTTTCAAATTAAAGCTTCAGACTTAAAATTTGTTACATACTAAGATTACACATAGAATATGTATCTAATAAAGTTTGAAACTTCTCAGACTTACCATTTCCAAGTTACAGAGCAAAATATGTGAAAAATGTCTTAAAAGGGTCACTCAGGTGGGTGTTTAAGGTCCTCATACACAGGTTAAATGTCTACTTGAAGCCTTGATTTTTGGAACATGTAAAAAGAACATAATAATGTATTCCCAGATGAGATTTCAGCTCTATCAGTCACATAGTTTAACAGTCACAGGCCTTAAAATTGGCAAAAAGTCCAAATACTGGGTCTTTATGGGGCCTTCTAGAGACCTAAATGTGGCCTTCAAATTAAAGCCTCAGACTTAAAATTTGTCACATACTAAGATTACACATAGAATATGCATCTAATACAGTTTGAAACTTCTTAGACTTACCATTTCCAAGTTACAGGGCAAAATATGTGAAAAATGTCTAAAAATGGTCACTCGGGTGGGGATTTATGGTCCTCATACACAGGTTAAATGTCTTCTTAAAGCCTTAATTTTTGGCACATATATAAATAACATACTAATATCTTCCCAGATAGGATTTGAGCTCTATCAGTCACATAGTTTGACAGTCACAGGGCTTAAAAGTAGCAAAAAGTCCAAATATTGGGTCTTTGGGAGCCTTTTAGAGACCTCAATTTGACCTTCAAAATTAAAGCTTCAGACTTAAAATCTGTTACATACTAAGATTACACACAGAATATATATCTAATACAGTTTGAAACTTCTCAGACTTACCATTTCCAAGTTACAGGGAAAAAGATGTGAAAAATGTCTTATAAGGGTCACTCGGGTGGGTGTTTATGGTCCTGATACACAGGTTAACTGTCTATTAAAGGCCTAAATGTTGGGGCACATATAAGAAAACACATAGATATATTCCCAGATGATATTTAACTTAGATGAGAGACATAGTTTGAAAGCTACAGTGCTTGAAAGTGGCAAAAAGTGCATAAATTGGGTCTCTGTGGGCACTTTTGAGACCTTAAGTCGACCCCTTTGGGTAAACCTACAGCCCTAAAATTTTCTACAGACAAGGATTACATATCAAAGTTATACCTAGCGCAGTTTGAGACTCATCAGAATTACCACTTCCAAATTATAGGGCAAAATATGTGAAAAGTATAGCAAAAAATCCCCAAGTGGGGGTATTTATGGGCCTCAAACACAATTTTCTCCTCAACTTAAAGTCGTGATTTTCGGCACATGTACTAAGAACATATTAATGTGTTGTCAGGTAAAATTTCAGCCAGCTGAGCATCATAGTTTGTGACCTACAGGGCTCTAAGTGGCCAAAAGTCCAATTTCTGACCTTAAGGTGGCCATAAGTTCTTTTTTACTGGGAGTTTAAGGTCACCTTAAAATAGGGATCTTCCTTTGGGCACCCTTAACATGTGTACCAAGTTTGAAAAAAAAATATTAATTTGTTTTTGAGTTATCGCGTCCACAAGGAAATTTCTACGGCGGCGGCGGCGGCGGCGGCGGCGGCGCGACGGACCTGAATCCAATATATCCCCGACTTTCGTCTGGGGATATAATAAAGTAACAAGGTAATTGTTTAAGTGTAAAAAGTAGGTTAAAAATATTTAAAGAAATACTATAAATGCAATATCCTCGTTGGACCATGAAGAAGGGGTCCAAAGGTCAAATCTGACCATACGAAAAGATTTCCAGCCAAAGGATTTAGGATGGTTTACCATCCCAAACCTCTCGGACCAATAATAAGTGAGTCATAGGCACTTTTTAAGTTTGGCTATCCTTGTTTGACCTTGAAGGAGGGGGTCCAAGGTCAAATCCGACCATACAAAAAAATTCCCAGCCCATGATTTCCTGTAGCTTGTTTACCATCCCAAACTTGTAGGACCAATAATAAGCGAGTTCTAAGCAATTGTAAGTTTGGCTATCCTCAATTGACCTTGAAGGAGGGGTCCCAGGTCAAATCTGACCACACCAAAAGAATCCCAGCCCATGATTTCCTATATGTTGGTTTACCATCCCAAACCTCCAAGACCAATAATACGCGAGTTATAAGCACTTTAAGTTTGGCTATCTTCGTTTGACCTGGAAGGAGGGGTCTAAGGTCAAATCCGACCACACCAAAAGATTCCCAGCCCATGATTTTCTATAGGTTGGTTTTCCATTCCAAACCTCTAGGACCAATAATAAGTGAGTTATAAGCACTTTTAAGTTTGGCTATCCTCATTTGACCTTGAAGGAGGGGTCCAAGGTGAAATCCGACCACACCAAAAAATTCCCAGCTCATGATTTTCTATAGGTTGGTTTTCATTCCAACCTCTAGGACCAATAATAAGCGAGTTATAAGCACTTTTATGTTTGGCTATCCTCATTTGACCTTGAAGGAGGGTTCCAAGGTCAAATCGGACCATATTAATAGATTCCCAGCCCATGATTTCCTACAGGTTGGATACAATGATTTACTCAACAGTGAGAACCTGAAAGAAGCTATTGCTCAGCTATGCCATGACATAGAGGTCTGCAATTTCACTATGTTATAGCTGACCAAAAATTATGTGAATAACATATTTAAACAAAATACTCTAAATGTAATAATTTTCAAGTTACAACTGATTTACTCAAGAGTGAGAACCTCAAAGTAACTATTACTCAGCTATGCAATGAGCTACATGTCTGAATTTTTGCACTGTTATAGCTGACCTAAAAGTAGGTGAACAACATATTTAAGCAAAATACTGTAAATGCAATAGTTTTCAAGTTACAACTGATTTACTCAATAGTGAGAACCTGAAAATAGCTATTGCTCCACTATGCCATGAGCTATAGGTCTGTAATTTCACTATGTTATAGCTAACCCCAAAGTAGGTGAACAATGTATTTTAACAAAATACTCCAAATGCAATATTTTTCAAGTTATAGCTGATTTACTCAACAGTCAGTGCCTGAGAATAGCTATTGCTCAGTTGTGCCATGAGCTACAGGTCTGTAATTTCACTATGTTATAGCTGACCCAAAAGTAGCTGAATAACATATTTGCACAAATTTCTGTAAAGGCAATAGTTTTCCAATTACAACTGATTTACTCAACAGTGAGAACTTCAAAGTAGCTATTACTCAGCTATGCAATGAGCCACAGGTCTGGAACTTCACTATGTTATAGCTGACCCCAAAATAGGTGAATAACATATTGCAACAAAATACTCTAAATGCAATAGTTTTCAAGTTATAAGTGATTTACTCAACAGTGATAACCTAAAAGTAGCTATTACTCAGCTATGCCATGAGCTACAGGTCTGAAATTTTACTATGTTATAGCTGACCCAAAAGTAGCTGAATAACATATTTATACTAAATTCTCTAAATGCAATAGTTTTCAAATTACAAGTGATTTACTCAACATTGAGAACTTCAAAGTAGCTATTACTCAGCTATGCAATGAGTCACAGGTCTGGAACTTCACTATGTTATAGCTGACCCCAAAATAGGTGAATAACATATTGAAACAAAATACTCTAAATGCAATAATTTCCAAGTTATAAGCGATTTACTCAACAGTGATAACCTAAAAGTAGCTATTACTCAGCTATGCCATGAGCTACAGGTCTGAAATTTTACTATGTTATAGCTGACCCAAAAGTAGCTGAATAACATATTTATACGAAATTCTCTAAATGCAATAGTTTTGAAGTTATAAGCGATTTACTCAACAGTGATAACCTAAAAGTAGCTATTACTCAGCTATGCCATGAGCTACAGGTCTAAAATTTTACTATGTTATAGCTGACCCAAAAGTAGCTGAATAACATATTTATACGAAATTCTCTAAATGCAATAGTTTTTAAGTTACAAGTGATTCTACTCATGATGGAAGTTACTGAAAAGCCCAAAAGTAGCTATTACTCACTTAGCTATTGAGACAGGCACCCAACTTACTCACCATATTGTAGCTATGAAAAAAGTAGCTGAATAACATATTTTAACAAAATGCTCTAGATGCAACAGTTTTCAAGTTATAAATGATTTTGTGCATGATTTCATGAATTTTAATGCATTAAAAATTATTACAAAAATTTATTTAAAAAAAAGTAAGACAGATCCAGGTCTCATACTCACACAAGAGAATCTACCTCTGGCCTAGTACATATATGCAAGATATAAGAGAAATCCCTGCAATAGTCACTGAGAAAATTGTGATTAAGTGTTGAAATTTTCACACTTTTGGTGGGGGTACCCCCCTTGTAATGTCTCTAGCAAACAGACGAACAGACAGATTTGCATGCCTTGAACAATTTTTCATCCTCGATAGATAAGGTATCTTTTAAAAAAAACAGCACGTCTCTAGGCCTTGTAGTTTTGGAGGAGAAGTTGTTCACGTGGACGCGGACGCGTGCGCGTACGCCCACGCCGCAGAGTGACGACATAAAAATGGTATAAGAACATAGCATACTGTTGAGTAGCTATAGTTTGCCTATTTTAAACCAATTATTGTTGTTTTATCAGCACATGTTTCAAATTTCAAAATTCTATTGCTTACACGGACTGGATTTATACATTTTGTTGTATTTGAATTTCATATGGTCAATACAGGTCAACTGTGAAAAATAGCATCAGAGATGCCCGTACCCCACAGCCTAGGGAAATATTTTCAACACCATGAGATATAGAAGTACTGTACCAGTACAAACTTCAGGATACTTTCAGAGCACTGTCAGTTATATAAAGGTCCAAACAATGTTTAAATGGAGAAATAATGTTCAAAAGAAAGATAATGCGTATAAAGATGAAGTATTAAAACAAGATAATTCAATAACAAGATGACAGCATTAATCAGTAAACTAAAATTCAACATTCTTTATCTACATCTGCATGGCCGAATTATGGTTTAGATGGTTTGAATATTACCATGCATACAGAAATGGTAATACATTTAATGAATGCTTATTGTGGTGTTGGAGCAAAATCTGTGGCTCACTTGATGAAATTCTATCTCTCACAATGGGAAGTTATGAAAGTAAAATTCTTAATAAATTCTAATATGACTTTTGCTTAATCTGCATCAAAAGACAGACCCAAAGGTCCATGAAGATTTTAAAGGTCAAGGTCACTACAACAAGGTAAAAGGTCAAATTAAGGTCACACCATGATAATACACACCTGTAGCCCCTAACCAATGTCCCTACCAAATATCAACTTCCTACACCTTACGGTTTCCGAGATATAGCCTGACAAGATTTTATACGTAAAGGTCACTATGGCAAGGTCAAAGGTCAAATCAAGGTCACACCATGATGTTGCACACCTACACCCCCTAACCAATATCCTAACAAGTATCAACTTCCTACACCTTACGGTTTCTGAGATATAGCCCGGACAAGATTTTATAGGTCAAGGCCACTACGACAAGGTCAAATCAAGGTCAGACCATGACGCTGCACACCTACACCCCCTAACAAATGTCCCTACCAAATATCAACTTCCTACACCTTACGGTTTCCGAAATATAGCCCGGACAAGATTTTATAGGTCAAGGTCACTACGGCAAGGTCAAATCAAGGTCACACCATGACGTTGCACACCTACACCCCCTAACCAATATCCCCACCAAGTATCAACTTCCTACACCTTACGATTTCCGAGATATAGCCCGGACAAGATTTTATAGGTCAAGGTCACTATGGCAAGGTCAAAGGTCAAATCAAGGTCAGACTATGACGTTGCACAACTACACCCCCTAACCAATGTCCCTACCAAGTATCAACTTCCTACACTTTACAGTTTCCGAGATATAGCCCGGACAAAATTTTCAAACTCAAGGTCACTACAGAAAGGTCAAAGGTCAAATCAAGGTCAGACCATGACGTTGCACACCTACACCCCCTAACCAATGTCCCTACCACGTATCAACTTCCTACACCTTACGGTTTCTGAGATACAGCCCGGACAAACTATTTCCCGCCGCCCGCCCGCCCATCCGGACACCATGGGTGAAAACAATACCCCGACAGGGTAAAAACGGAAAATAAAGTTATACCATATAAAATATATCATGGCCTATATCACATTGATATATACAGGTACATTTCATTGAAATACAACCATAAATTTGCGATGCACTTTCAAATGTTCATCACCTGTCATTCAGTGAATGACAAAGTATAAAATCTCTAGGAAAAATGAATTCCTGTGAACTGAAACCTCATTATGTCTTTTGTGACCAATGCCTTATCACTTATTGTGAGGGGATTAACAAAGCCTCACATCAGTAACTATGGGAGGATTAATACGTATGCATAGTGTCTAGAGTTCAAACAGCATAGTGATAGTTATAATTTATAATGACAATAGAAAAAAGATTATACTCTGGAAAAAATGACAGGGCTGTCAAGATACTCTTGCCCAGCTTAAATAGCTTTAGTAAAGGAGTGAGGAATTTGTAAGGAATTAATAACATGGGTTTTTTTAAGATCCCCTTGAAGGCTAAGTATAGAATGCAAATATTGAGTGACAGATAATAGCTATGTAGATTCAATGAAAGGAAGTCATGTACCAAATATTTGTTGTATGTTGATCATAGGTTTAAAAAGTAAAAAAAAAATCAATTTTGCATGATTTTTTTGAATGATAAACATCATGATTGAAATCAATGATTTTAATAAATTGATTTAAATCAAACAACCCAGGGGCCGGTTTCATGAAAAGTCTCAAACTGAGCCAGACTCAAGGCTGAGTCAGGGTCTCAAATCTGAGACTTTTGTCTCGGCTGAGTTTTTGGCTCAAATGGATTTCACAAAGGGTGGATCAGCTGACACCAGTCTCAAGTTATGGTCTCAACTTTTTAATCTCATTTCATATATTTAGTGGGCTTATTTTTAGTTTAAAAGTTATATTTCATAATTATTATCATTTTAAATATCTTTAATACTCATGATACAAAGAAATTATATGATAATATATTATTGTAAGTGATCCATAAGATTGCGACTCAACTGAGGTTGAGTCTGGCTTTGAGTCCACCCTTGAGGCCTATCACTTGATAATAGCCTATAAAGCATGTCAATTCTATTGACTTTTGTTATTAGTAAATATTGAATATGTGGCTGTAATTACAAAATAACATGAAAATAGAAGATTTCAAGATTTATCAATTTCATTTTGGAACAAATTGTATCGCTTTATGTATGTGTTTTTTGGCATCAAAGGTTGGACTCAAGTTTGAGACACCTCCTTCATGGGCTCAAATTTGAGCCTGTGACTGAGCCAGGTCTCAAGTTGAGCTTGTTTGTGAAATGCATTGAGTCTGAGTTCACAGACTCAGCAAAATATTTCCAAAATTTGAGACAAAGTCTCAACTTTTGAGTCTGACTCAAGGCTTAAGTCTGTTCATGAAACCGGCCCTGGTTTAAACCTCATCTGGCAATACTGGTCAGTAGAAAAAATGTAAAATAAAAAAAACTGTATGAAATGAGATGAAAATATGTATAAAATAAAACATTTCTATCAAATTGTATGTATATCAGGCATTGCATTATGTGACTTCATAGGTTTGCTTTCTGTGATTTTAACATTTCTTGTCCCTTTTAAGCAGAAATTAAAAACTTTGGTCGATTGACCCGTATTAACCACCTTTAGAGTATTGACCGGGGCGGTTTTAACCGGTTGAAACTGCTGGTTAAAACCACCCCTCCAATCAACCGGCCAACCCCGTGTAGAAGGGACCCAGAGCCAAATCTGATCACATCAGAAGATTCCCACTCCATGATTTCCTATGAGTTGGTTTCACATTGCAAACCTTTAGGACCGATAATAAGTATTGAAAACAATTCACTCCTGAGCAATTACATCACAGAGACTGTGTTAATCAACAGTCTTACCTACTCCAACTATCTGCTGATCTCTATTCATGTGTTGAAAACAATTCATTCCTGAACAATTACATCACAGAGACTGTGTTAATCTAGTCCTTGTGATTAACTTTGACCAATAAAGGTCTTAAATGCCCAGGTGCAAAATTTACCAAGAATACTCGGTACCTGGGTAGATATTATTAACTGAGATCAGGCAAGTTCAAAAGTAGACAGTTATAAGAGGATTAAAGAGGGGGAGTAATATGCAACCTTGGAATAATTGTCCCTCTTTTTACGATTGGCTTATTGAATTGAACAATTGTCCCTCTTTTTATGATTGGGTTATTGAATTGAAGCTTTAATAATTTGATTTATTATTATTATCAACTATACTAAACTTTTTAAAAGTGTTATCAAATTGAATCAGAAATATCAGTGAAACTTTATGAAAATTTAATCTAACTGAAAGAAAGTTTATCAATAAAGATATGGAAAAAGCTGAAGTCCATTGTAATGAATATATTATCATAGTACAAAGTGTTATAATCACACAAACTTTTGGAAAATTAGTAAAAATTTATTAAAACTAAAAGTACTTAAAAAGGACTTAAATGTACTTGAAGAAATGTACTTAAGTATAAATGTGCTTAAGTACAAAGTACACTGAACCCAACCCTGCAGAAGACATGTATATCTGCTACACATATCACCTATGAGGAGATTCGAATCCGGGAAAAAAGGCCTTGTGGAAAAAAGACCTTGTGGAAATAAGGCCTTGTGGTAAAAAGGACTTGTGGAAAAAAGGCCTTGTCATTCTTGGAAATTTGGAAAAAAGGCCTTGTGTAAAAATATTTTTGAATAATGAAATAAAAATTTTAATAAAAATTTTCAAGATTTTTAAAGCCAGAAGTAAAGTTAGAAGGTAATGGGAAGTGAAGTAGAGCATAGAATTAAGTAATGGGGGATAATTAAGCCACACAGAGACAAACACAAAACCAGAATTATTATATGTTGACAAATATCAAAAATATAGATACATAGATATAACACAAACATTCTGTAATTAATTATTTCATAATAAACTCCAATAACAACAGAAAGGCCAACATATTTTTTTAATTCCTTTTAATCCAATCCTGAGCAGTTTTCTGAAAGCCAATTGGCCTCTGAACCTTTTCATGAGTTATAATATCTTTAATAGCAGTTTATAATAAAGAAATTAATTGCAATAAATAGAAAGAGGCCAGCCATTTTAAATTGCTTTATAATCCATTCCTGAGCAGTCTTCTGAAGCTAGTACAACTTTGAGGCTTTTTTAACAAAGTAGAAGTTTTTAATAAAGAAACTAATTGCAATAACTATTAAAGCCAACATTTTTAAACAGCTTTACAATCCAATCCTGAGCAGCCTTCTAAAGGCAGTTCACCTTTGAGGCTTTTCTTTAATTGGAAAGTAGAAGTTTGTAATAAAGAGACTAATTGCAATAGCTGTTAAGACTAACATTTTTGAAATAGCTTTACAATCCAATCCTGAGCAGGCTTCTAAAGCCAGTTGGTCTTTGAGACTTTTGTAAGTGTACCCCTGAGCAGGTAATCAACAGCTATGAACAGGTAGATGAAAGAAATTAATTTTAATCTTTCATACAATGGCTTACCAAATGAGAGCCTATAAAAGACTCCCAAATTTATTTACTTCATTATATCTAAGTGAGACAACATGGAGTTCATTACAAATAATAAAGGAGGGTCAAAACTGTGTTTTGAGGGTTTCATGTATACTCAGAAGACAACTACTGGAAGACAGATCCAATGGCAGTGCTCCAACAGGAGGGCTTACAATTGCAAGGCGTGCCTCTACACATCCTTGGAGAAAGAAAATCCTCATGTAACCAAGCCTCATTCCCATGACCCAGATTTTAAAGCAATAGAAGTTGCAAAGTCAAAAGCAGAGATGAAGGCCAAAGCAAAGACATCCAGGGAGAAGCCTGCTCAAATCCTGTCCGGTCAGTTAGCTGAGATGAGTGAAGACATCAGAGGAGCAGTGGGAAATCTGGACAGCCTGAAGCGAAATATCCGGAATGTGCAGAGAGGTGCTCGACCCAAGGAGCCCAAGACTTTGTCTGAGCTCACCATTGAAGACGAGTGGGCACAAACTGCAACTGGCCAGCAGTTCCTTATCCATGATAGCGGGCCAGGTTCCAATCAGAGGGTCATAGTGTTTGCCAGCAGTGAAGGGATTCGTCACCTAGCCACCAAAGGAGACTGGTTTATGGATGGTACTTTTGATACTGCCCCAAAACTTTTCACGCAGTTGTACGTTATTCGAGCCAAGCTTGGAGAGTCTGCAGTTTCATGTGCATATGCTCTTCTGACAGGGAAATCCCAAGGTCTATACGAGGAAATGCTCAGGGCAATATGTGACAAGGCAGAAGAATTAGGGTTTACCTTAGATCCTGAGATAGTGCATATGGACTTTGGAAGATCAGTTATAAATGCAGTGGCACACACCTTTGGGCCACATGTTACCACAAAAGGCTGCTATGTTCTTAATATGTTTAATCTTGTTAAATCTTTTAAAAGAAAAATAAAATTATAAAATAAAATCATAGCCAAAAAATTTATTCCACAAGGCCTTTTTTCCAATATCTAAATATTTACTAGGCCTTTTTTCCACAAGGTCTTTTTTCCACAAGTCCTTTTTTCCACAAGGTCTTTTTTCCACAAGGCCTTTTTTCCGCATACCGGAGATTCAACCTACTACTTATGTGAACCAGCCAGTAGAAAAAGGCATATAATTTTCAAAGAAATGCCTGCAGTGTCCATCTTGTGTTTCAGAATGAGGAGAATTTCTGTCCCAGAGAAGTTTACCTCCCAATGAAGAAATCCTGCAAATTTGGTGAAGCTAGCTGGTGTAGTTTTCCGCTGAGAGTGTTAACGTAAAAAATATCTCTACGCGTGGGGCGGTGGTGTAGCGAACGCTAAACCAAAGTATCCAGTGGATACAATTACCAAATTGTTTTTTCTTACTAGATTCAATGTCTTTCAAATTTCAATAGCACCAGAATCAGATACTAAACTTACCATGCTGCACCAACTACTGACAATGAAATAGCTAAACCCACTCCAATATTACACCAGAGGTAGGGTGGAGTTGCGGTTAGGAACCTGAAACACAAAATATTTCATGGGTAATTATTTTATGGACAATTTGTTTAGGCAATTTTATATAATCAAGATCAAATATAAAGAGTGTTCTTTCATTTTCAGACTGTGGCTTTGTTTAGTAGTTTATTTTTTCAGTAAACCATCAATATTTGAGGTCTCATTGAACAAGTCAGTTGATGCCTTCTATTATAACTCTCATCTACACATAATTGTATGACAAAAGAATAAAATATCAACAGCTGGTATAAAATGTAAGCAGGGGGAAATCAATACAAAGTACTGCTGTTATTGTATGTTGACTTATAATTAAAAATGAAAAAAGAAATCCTGGATTTTGCGATGGCAGGTTTTAAGCTGACAATTAAGAATTAGTGCAGAAATAAAAATAAGAATTTCACTTCTTTGGTCTGCTAATACAGCTGGATTACTGAAGTTGCACAAAATTTGTATTTGCAGTTGTTAAATACATGAGTCAAAGTAGAACAATAAAGTAATGATTTCCGAGTCAAAAAACAATTAGTTGATTGGTTTGCCAATTAATAAATACACAATCTTCTAACTTTTTTATTTTTACAAATATCTTGTGCACATATACCATACTGAAAATCTGATAAGCAAACTTTTCAGTGGCAAAGAAAAACATATATAGTCTTTGATATTAATTTTATAGAATAGCATTATCCATATTTTATTTTTTGCTTATAGTGTACTATACACAGAAAAAAATAATTCCCATGTGTATAACCAGATATTTACAATTTAAACATGTCATTAGTAATACATTGGATCTTGTATATATTCAACAGTGAATGCATAGAGTGAAAAGATCTCAGTCCCTGCCTCCCTGGTTTTAAAACAATTGGTTGCCAATGAAAAAAACACATGTATACTTAGAAACATAAAAACACAAACAATCTTTATCAGTATTTTACGTGATACTTACCAGCCAAAATCAACTCTAAATCCCTGGCCAGAAAGGAGAAAATACAAACCTACAACATAAAGAATGGACGATAATTCCTGCAATTTTTGTAAGCCTTGTTTTGGTTTTGTCATACGATGTAAAAGATATAGGCAAAACCACAAAATACAATTTTTTCACCAATTCATTTTTACACTTTAAAGCAACAGTCAACAAACCAGAGTGTATTCATATGTTGACTGTATTCCCAGAAAATGAGACTCTGAGTTTCTCAATGTGATGCTATGATGGCCTTGATGGACCTTAAAACCAAAATCAATCTTGAGTTGAATGCTTGGTTTGCTTATTGGTGAACTGCATTAACTAATTTACTTTAGCATTAGAGCATCGAAAAACCGAGATAAACTTTTTTTGTGCCTGATGCCGCTCTGCTTTGCACTGGTGACTAAAATATGATTTTGAAAGGAAATTTACTTGTGAGAGTTGTGTAGATGTGCGTTTTTGAGTTTAAGTCTTTTGGTCAAAATGTGTATAATCTTGTGGTGATGGCTCAGGAAAAAGTGTTATCACAGTGAAAATTATAAATGTGATACCTAGGCAGTCCTATTAGAAAAACTCTTTACTGTCCATTGTACATTGGGAGGATATTTACCCAACAGCTGTGTACACTAGATCAATATCACTGCTACTGCATCCAACGGCTGTGTGCACCAGCAGTGGTACCAGTCTCGCACAACCAACTGCTGTGTACACAAGATTTATACCACTGAGTTTTTAGTTAGAGTCCGGAAACGGAAATGTTGATGGGCAGACAAACAAACAGATGGAATTACACCAATTTCAAAAGCAACTTAGCTATGATGGTTATCTATCTCCCTGCCAAGTTTGAATTCGATTGGACAAATCGTTTTTGAGTTAGAGTCAAGAAACAGAAATGCTGACGGACAAATGGAATTATACCAATAGGCATCTATCTAATAGGTGGGTTGGTTACACGCAACCCGCCTAAAAATAGAAAGAAGTCCCATCGTCACCCCTTGCCTTGGCAGTCACTGTTGGTCATCTCCCCTAAACTCATTGCCCGCCCCCATTGCCATTGTCACCGCTTTGTCCAAGCGGAATTCAAAGTTGGACAGAAGTCCAATTTTTAGAATGCACCCTTGCAAGTAAAACTCATGAATATTCATGACCAACATTGTTTCACAACCTGCTAGTTTACTGTATACTTTAGCCTAAATATGTCAGAATAGGTACATCTGTAAATTATTAACATGGTTACTGTGACTCTACTTTACTTGCGTGTTGAGCCGTGGCATGACCCCACATGAAACTGGAGATTTGCACAAAAGACTTTCCTGTTGAATTAAACTAGATTAATAATTATTTATGCAGTTGAAATCAATTCATTTTGATGTAATGATACCAAAATTATGATAGATAAGCAATTTCAGACAACATTTACAGTAAAACAATATTTTTAATATTTTTCAAAAATCTTCAAATAAATGTTGGAAATGGGGAAACTTCATTTAATCTTACTCAATTTTAGTTTCATGTTGACGGAAATATGACAGAATAGTTGTGGGAATACATGTAGTGGTCGTGGACCAATTCACGCCCATGCACCTATTCAAGCCCACCCTCAATTTTCTTCAAGATTGGTAATTTTTCATAGAAAAGATGTTAACCATATCATAGATAATTATCAAATTGATCATATACATTAGTAATTTACTGTGTAACTGCAATTGTTTTGCAGAAATATAGGGGTGGGCATGAATAGGTACACAGGCGTGAACTGGTCCACCACTACACCTACACATTTATGAGCCATCTGTCTTTCAAGCAAGATCTCATGTTTTACATGGGGTCATGCCATGGCTCTAGATGCAAGTAAAGTAGAGCCGAAGTAACCAGGTCTATGTAGATCAGTGCAAAAGTATCCAAATGACGAGGCAAGTTAAACTGGAAATAATATAGTGGTGGTGGACCAGTTCACGCCCGTGTACCTATTCACGCCCACCCCTAAATTTATTCAAAACAATCACAGTTACACAATTAATTACTAATGTATAGACAATATACGGATTTTCGATATATTCACTTTTTCGATCATTTAAAAAATAAGCTCTCGGCCTCGTTTTGGGATGACAGTTTTACAATATTTTCGAATGAATATGCAGTCACATTGAACCAGCGACTTTGAGGATATAATTTTGTTGTTATATGTATGATAATTTTGCTTGCGTTGGTTGCAGTGTTTCCATTTACGCACAAACGTGCGTAAATTTACGTCGACATCAAGCGATTTACGCACATAATATTTAACTGAGCGTCTGACTGACGCAGAAGTATTTGTAAAAAGAAATACTGATATTTCGTCAATATATGCAGCAATTCTTTATTTATTCCAATTTCAAAACAAAAATGGCCGATTTACTGTTTGTTTACCTGTCAATGCGCATGCGTGGGATCAAAAGGTCGAGAGGTGAAGAGTTCATGAGGTCACGCATGCGCATTCGCGTTAGTCAAGAAAGGACTCGAGATTTATTTTTTAATGAAAGATAGATGCACATGCAATAAAAACAGCACTGAAGATAAGCTATATATTTTAAAATTTCATGTGAGATGAGAGCTACGCAGATCCATCTTCGACGGCCAGTGTTATAATGTACCCTTGCAAATCTTATTCGAAACGTTACATATCGAAAGAAAAGGTGATCTGTGCCAGGACACCATTGGAAACAACGTTTCCGAACGATGACAAATACCTTGTGCAGGGGGGATACGTTCTACTAAATCTCGGAAATTCTTGAATATTTAACCCCGGAAAATATTACCTCTGAAATTCAAAAATATTTACAGGGGTTGTAGCAAAATCCCTGTAACTTTGGAACCACTCAATGGATTTTTGTCAAATAAAAAGCAACTTAAACTACAATAATTTGTCTTTCAAACAGTATAGATATCATATTTGTAGTGTAAATAAAATAATTTTTAGAAACTATCAACATATACTATATTCAGTAGTTCATTAGTGCTTCTGTTTATTTTTGCTACCTTAAAAATCATCCAAAAATAAGAGGAAAAATTCAAATATATTTTTTGACTGTTTTCTTTACCCTGATATACCTTCAGATATTTTTATGAATGTACAACAATGTACAGTGTACTATAATTTATTTTCAAAGTCATAAATAAATTTAAATCTGATTTATTGCTTTTTAGTAACTGGGTGTATCTAAACATTGTTTTTTGAGGAAAATCTGGCAGAATATCACTTGTACCCCATATTCGATGGCCCATGGGTACATGGTACCCCACATTTCGTAACTCTAACACACACACTGTCTTTTTAAGGTATTTTAGGTATTGTTTGTCCATTATTTTTCTAACCGGCAGTTTAAGTAGAAGGGGGTCAAGCCTAACTGACCCTCAAAAATTTTGATTGACCCCCGGTTTTCAAAGGAGGGGGTCAACTGACCTCCAGAAAAAAGAGGCTCAGGAAACACTGGGTTGTGATATTCAGCGTTGTCCGTTTACGTTGTCATATCGAAAACCCGTCCATCACGGATATATGATCAATTTGATAATTATCTATGATGTGGTAAACATCTTTTCTATGAAAAATTATAAATCTCTGAGAAAATTGAGGGTGGGCGTGAACTGGTTCACCACCACTACTGCTCAGCCAGTGAGTTTCGTCACCCAAGTGAAGTTCGTCATCTGCCGTAAAAATGGGCAAGGATAGGCAATATTCATATTTAAATAAATGGAATAGCTGCATTCAGCAACAAGGTATACATGTATGCTGAAAGTTCACAGGAACAAATCTTTAATATTGCCATAAAATGCAGGTGACGAACTTCACTGGGGTGACGAAATTCACTGGCTGAGCAGTAAATATTTCAATTGAATGCATCTCCACACTGCACTAAAATGTGTGAGTGATGGTTTAAGTTTAGTACTGTCCTGACGCAAAACATACATAAAGGCTGCTGGATCCACCGTCCCCGTGAGTAACTCAGCAGTAGGATGATCGCTGAAACAAAAATCAATTTGAACAGTATGCCCAAATGGACCCAGTTGGTTCGTTGGGTGCGAAAAGGCAGACTTACCAACAATGGTTAAAATGCCTAAAGTCACCGCACTTGTAGCATAATAAACTGTTGCATAAGACATTGTTCTTACTCCTACAAATGAACTTGTACAAAATAAATGATTTCTACAAAAAAAATGTACTTCCGTGTCATGTGACTCTGGAATTAGCTGCAAATTATTATTTGCCGTACGTATAATATATCCTCTTAGGAACAAACAAATAAGAAAAATATATATCAAATATATTATCAGTCAAGATGTGGTGGGTGAGTGTAAATGCACATTGTTTGTCCAATCTTGGGTGGGCATGTAATTCTCCATTGCAAGTTTGAGATCGAGATAATCTTAAACTTCACCTAACAGAGAACCCTTATTTAAATTTATAAATCCACCTCACAGTAATCTGTCACTTCAGAACTACACAATTCTTTAGAGGCATGCACTATCATAGGAAACAAGAATAAATTTAGTATATTTATTCCCATAATGGAGAACAGTCACCATGTAACACTGTATAATTAATTCAAACAGAATTACTTTCATAGATAATAGATGGAAAGTGTTACAGCCTTTTCTTTCTCCCTTCAACAAAAAAGGAAACTTTACTTTCTTTTTATGAAAAAGTCAAGGGAATCAGGCCATAACACACACTTTCGTGTGGGGGGTGTTTAGGATAATTTTATTCTCAGATGGTAAGTGTTAGGATCAAGGCATCTGGCTGGTGACATCTCCAAAAATAGAAAAAACACCAATGATATCCATCTAATTTATGTACCATATGTTATGTCCACAGAATTTAATTTAAGATAGAACTGATGACAAGTTCATTAAACATCATAAAAATGTAAAATTCTGCTTTCCTAAATAATTTGAAGTTATATTTCTGGGGTGTTAAACACTGTAGAATTATACAAGTCCAAATGTTGTGAAATACTGGACGTCCAAATGGTGTCAAATGTTAAAAGTCCAAAGACTGATAAATTTGCTAAGAATAACCCAATTTCTCAGAACTGAAAATTTGTCTAAGTTTTACATAGTATATCCAAATATTCTGCGCTGAGATATCCATATTTTTTCCTCTTTTTCTTCATCCTCATCCTTTGCTTGTTCTGCCTGTCTGCTGCTCTTCTTTTTAATTTCAGCAGAAGCAGAGGTTTTTAAAGCCGAACAAATTGTGCAGTATTAATTAGGACAAAGGAATACATTTTGCAATGAAGCATCTAAATCTAGCAATGACCTCATGATTATAATAACCACACTGTATAACCACACTGCTACCATGTGTCATCGCATTAGCAAAACACGTAGTAGGGTTACTGAGATAAAGATTATGAATAGAGCCATTACATGATCATTAGTGGACTTGCTTTATTGAACACTGCTGGGGTAATCAATATGGGCTGTTCGTCTCAAAGTCTTTGACAATAATAGCTTTCTCTGATTTATAAACAATTCTACCAAAGTACCATATACGCTTGTATAACAAGTAAACCAATACAATAATATTTTGTGGAAAATGTGTCATAACAAAAGGCATTATCATTAAGTGGATTTTACAATATATAATTAATGTCTTAGTAGTTGACCATCCCCCTACTGCTAAAATAGTGTTAATGGATGCACTACACTGACTAGCCTGTGACATAAATGCAGCCCTGGTCCTGTAATGAGTTGAGTTCTTAATGGCTAAGAATGTAATACAGCAAAAAAAAAGAAAAAAAAGACGTTTCCTTATATCTTAATATTGTGATTTTATTTCTCCAGAATGCAAATATAATTTAAGTAGAGCATATTATTCTCTAGCTATGTTGATACTCACATCATACATCTACAAAATTGTACACATGTGTATCATACTTTCTCTATACTCCTTCATCCAGTAAGAACCATAAATGTTACATGCATGCTAAAAAATACCCAGTATATGAACACATACAGAGTCATTCTCTAAGTGCTTACGACTGCCACAGAGTTGCACTGAGTGACAAACTTATAAATAGAAATTAAAATCAAATAAAGTGATTCAAAATAAAAAAAAATACTGGATTAGTATACAAAAAAAAAATAAAATCAAATGTCAAATTAATTTGTAAAATGAAGTAATGTGGATATGAAGTCAAATATATGAATCAGACTTATAACATTCATACATAAGTCATAAAATGGATGTCAAGAGACAAAAAAAAAAAAAGAAATCTAGACTTTTTGTAGTGTTTAGTAGATATTGTCTACTGAAATTGCCACAAGATCCTCTCGCACAGATATACTCAACTGATATCTCATTCACCCCCACATATAATAAAGAAATCACCCCAGAGTAGTATATACCGAGTGTATATCGAGTCGAGTTTCCCATCAATCATGTCACTTTTTGACAGCTGTGCAGCTGTTGCTGCAGATGGTAGATGGATGGCTAGGTAGGGTAGGGTCGATACTAGCTCTATACAGGTGATTGGGCTCTATACAGGTTCTTGAGACTGGCTCAATGGGGACTTTTGTTTTACTTTGATAGTTTATAGCTATTACTCAGCTGAATCATCACACAGCTGTGCTATTTTAATGGGTGCAGTTCTTTGTCTGATTTTTTTTTTAATGGGTTAGCACAGCTGTGTTTAATGGGGCTTTGTCTGCTAGCTCCAAGCTTTGTTTTAATGTGGCTTTGTCTGCTAGATCTCGTGGCATTGTCAAATCAGCTGTGTTTTAATGGGGGTTATGTCTGCTTAATGGCAGTGTGTGCTTTTTTTTAATGGGCAAGCTCTTTGTCTGATTGTAATGGGGGAATAGCACAGCTGTGTTTAATGGGGCTTTGTCTGCTAGCCCCAGCTTTGTTTTAATGGGGGCTTTGTCTGCTAGATCTCGTGGCAGGGTTAGAACTGTTTTAATGGAACCTTTATCTGCTACAAATGTTTAATGGGGCTTTGTCTGCTAGCCAAATTTTTAATGGGGCTTTGTCTGCTGGCCATGCTTTGTTTAATGGCTAGCACAGCTGTGTTTAATGGGGCTTTGTCTGCTAGCCAATCTTTGTAAATGGGGCTTTGTCTGCTACCCATACTAGTTCACAGCTGTGGTTTTTTGAATGGAACTTTAATGGGGCTTTGCCTGCTGGCCATGCTTTGTTGTTTAATGGCTAGCACAGCTGTTTTTAATGGGGCTTTGTCTGCTAGGCCAAGCTTTGTTTTAATGGGGATTTGCTAGCCAAATTTTTTAATGGGGCTTTATCTTCTAGCCTACTGCATGATATTACTACTGAAAACTGAATCATCTAATAGCCCTTTTTTCTGCTGATGGGGGCTTTGTCTGCTAGCCCATACTAGTTCACAGCTGTGGTTTTTTTTAATGGAACATTAATGGGGCTTTGTCTGCTGGCCATGCTTTATTGTTTAATGGCTAGCACAGCTGTTTTTAATGGGGCTTTGTCTGCTAGGCCAAGCTTTGTTTTAATGGGGCTTTGCTAGCCAAATTTTTTAATGGGGCTTTATCTTCTAGCCTACTGCATCATATTACTACTGAAAACTGCTCTCCCAACCATCATGCTAAACACAGCTAACCACATTGGAGGTCTATTGAAAATCTCCATTCCCAATTAAAATTAACGTGAAATTTCGAACCCCAGGGTAAGCACTCGAACGCAATTCCTCATATACATTCTCAGTATAACTTGTTTAGTGATATGGCTTTATGAAAACAAAACAATTGCTCTCTATCGTATCTCTCACTTATTATACTGAATCTTTAATGTTATGGCTATTAGGGTTAGGGCTTTGGGTTTAGAGATGAAAAATCTTAATTGAACAAACTCCTAGATAAAGTAAATCTCATTTGCATGCAAATCCTAATTTTCTTTACATCACAAAGACCATTAAATCAGATAATGCACTAGATAAAAAAAATTTAATATCAAATCTGAATCTACTCTCCTTTGTTACTTTATTTCCTTTGTATGGTTTCCAGCCAATCTGTTACCCTCTCACCTGTTCCCTTTTATATTTCCCACATCTGCATCTTTGACAGAAGGCCCATTGTTCTATTATTAAAAATGTGTCACTTATTTTTATCATAATTTTTACATAAATATTATAGCCCTCACAAAGACCTCCCCAACCCCCCTCAAACCCACCCTTTCGTATTTCTCACCTCTATCTCATTATGTGACTGTCATTGGGAGCTCATACGTTAACTGACAAATACCTGTCTAGCACAAAGACTGCCTTAACTTTATTTTCCTATATTTAAACTTTCTCCTTTCACTCAAATCTGTCTAATAACTCTTGTTTTATGTAACACGGGCTATTTATACTGGTAATGAAATGCTGAGCTTGCTTTTTTTATAAAATTTTTTCTCTGACATAAGGATCCTGACACTCTTTTCAACACATTTACTAAAAATGCTGATAAGACTAAATCTTTTCTATAGTAATTATAAACTCCCCAGTCGCTATATAAACCCCTGGGAAATCTGTTTTTGTGAAATATTAAATGCTTATCACTCTTGCGGAATTCTGCAAAAAATTATTTTGATATAAAAAAGAATTGTTAGAAATGTCTCAATCAGGATTAACTCTTAGGGATCTATTTCTACAGGTGGGAGATATGAACCTTCAGCACCCAGATTATTTTTTAGAGATGGCACTCAATACCTTTCATATTAAAAATTGTACATGCCTAGGGGTGTCATTGTTTTATGTCTCATGCTTCATATGGCATTATCCATTCTATACTCACAGGATTCTTCTTACAGCCTTTAGAGCCTACAAGAACAAACTTATTAAATCCTATTTAGGATGGAGAAAGAGGATGAAAACATATTCGACTCAGGCTCAGCAAATGCGAAGAATTATGCTTAATAGAATGGTTTCAGGTCAGAGAATGCGTAGACAGGTTATGAGACAGATGGGTATGGAAATCAATGATTCAGACTCTGAAGACGAAGGCATTCACTCTGTCTAGAACTCATTAATCATCTGAAATCTTCAACAAAATCAATAATAATTGCAAGACACTCCCCTATATAAACTGGAAAATCTTCAACATATTATAATATCTCCTTATTTTTCATATCTGAATACCCTGTACCATGGAGTGTAGATGTTATTTATGTGGTTCTAACCTACTGAATCAGAAAAATCTACTTCATCACCAGAAGTATTGTCACCAAGTAACAGATAAGATACAAGAGAAATGCAGGATATGTGATCGACAATTCCATGATAACCAGGCCTTGTGTTTACATCTTCAAAAATGTGGAAAATATATCTGTAGGAGCTGTGATCTTCCATTTCTTACAACAGAGGCCCTCAACTTTCATGTGGAGACATTTCATAAGAAATCTACAGCTGCTAAATCTTACAGATGTGGCATTTGTAAATGCAATTTTGAGGGTAGGAGGGCCCTGTACACGCATAGAATGAGACAACATGGAGGCAACAATGATGACCCTGTCCTACCAGCCTTTATTGTAGATAATGATGACGAAAATTTACGTGAGATTTACGTTACAAACATAGATCACATACAGGCTAACCATCAAGAGACTGAACTAAAGAATATCTACAATTTTCCAACCAATAATCTGCATGGGGGTTACAGGGAGATTCGATCCCAGGTGAGGGAAATCTATCAGAACCTACACAATGCCTTCAGGATTAATCTCGCCTTTGGAACCATTTTATTTAACAATGAAACAAGGGAATACAGATATTTTGTTCCACATTACAACAGTAAGATTCTTCAATATCCTTTTCGAATTTCGAATATGAATAGTATTCGTTTTTTGATGAATAAGTTAGCTGGAATCGATATAATTACACAAGCAAGATCAGATAGACCCTCTACTGCCTGGAGCCTCGCCTTCATAACTAATGTGCAGTATGTAGTTTTTAAAACAGACTTTCCATTGGGAAATGCTGAAGACCTGCCAGATTACATCAAACAGAATAGGAATCTGAAGACAATGTATATAGACAAATGGACGGGCAAACCATATACAGACAATTTATGTTTCTTCAGATGTCTTCGACAACATTTTAATGGTAACAAAGATTTCCTCGAATATTTTCGTGTATGGATGAATTTTAAAAAATCAGAAAAATTAGGAAATTCTACTGGACAATTTACTGGTGTGACTATGGATGAGATGATGGATCTAGAAAGATGTTTTAATGTAAAAATTTTGATATATTCTCTGTCACCAGATGGAGTTGTCTGTAATCTGTATAAATCTGTAAATAATTATGATAGTAAGATGTATCTTAATGTACATGAAAACCACCTTAGTTATATTGTAGATATAAATAAATTCGCTAAAAAATTTCAATGTGAGAAGTGTCTTAAGTTGTTCACAAGAGAGTGGAACATGCAAAGACACTACAAAGTATGCTATGATAGAACTATCTACCATTTTCCAGGTGGCTTCCATAAGTCACCCTTAACCATATTCGAAAAACTCGAATCTCTAGGAATACATACCTCTGAGCAATCTAGATATTATAAACTCTTTGCAGTGTGGGATATGGAGGCCATGCTTCAAAAAACGAACCACAGCACCACGAGTAAATTGAACTGGATATCCAAACATGTTCCCATTAGTGTGAGTGTAGCTTCTAACATAACCAATTTTGAATCACCGAGATGTTTTATCAATCCGGATCCGACAATTTTGATTCAAAATATGATGGAATATCTCAGACTGATTAGTATAGCCGCTCGTAAACAAATCTCCTGCAAATATTTTCATGTTTTATATGAACTGGATGAGCTCATTCAGAAATATAAAGAGGATGGGGAGCAGGCGGATTCGGATTTCGAATCAGAGGACTGGGAAGAGGAACTCGAGTCGGACGAATCTGATTCAGAATCCAATATTGTCTTTACTCCAAGTAAAAAGATTCTGTCACATTTCATATCCAATATTCAACAAGTTAAGAAAGAGTTTCTTACTTACATTACCCAACTACCTGTTATTGGATTTAATTCAGGTAGATACGATCTGAATTTAATTAAGACTGATATTCTCAAGTATATAAGTTTAAATTACACAGAAAATGAAATCTTCACCATCAAAAAAGAAAACAGCTATCTCACCATAGGTACTCCACATATGAAATTTTTAGATATTTCTAATTATTTAGCAGCTGGATGTTCCTATGAGAAGTTTCTTAAAGCCTATGGTTGTGACATTCCAAAAGGTGTATTTCCTTATGAATGGTTTGATTCTCTTGAAAAATTAGACTGCACCTGCTTACCGGAAATGAAAGATTTCTATTCTAAAATGAAGATGTCTAACCCATTAGAATCTGAGTCTGAGTATGAAGAGCTTAGAAATCTTTGGAATAAGAATGGTATGAGGACTTTTAGGGATTATTTAATACATTACAATAATCTAGATACTGGACCCTTCTGTGAAGCCCTCACTACTTTCATAGATCTTTATGTATCGGAAGGGATAGATATTTTTAAAGATTACATCACCTTGCCTGGTGTAGCCAGAAAAATGATCTATACCTCCTCAGAGAGTAATTTTGCACTCTTCAATTCAGATAACGCAGACCTATACTATACATTTAAACAAAATATTGTGGGAGGTCCTAGCATAATTTTTAGCAGATATCAAGAAAAAGGGGTAACAAAAATTAAAAATGTCGAAAATAACTTATGTGAGAGCGTGGTGGGTTATGACTGTAATGGCCTCTATTCCTATGCTATCAAGCAACTAATGCCAGCCGGTGTGTATGTAAGAAGATTCCCTGAAAACCATTTTAGACCAGAGGTTAGCGAAAGGTACATAGATTCATACGTTTGGTTAGATTATCTCAGCTGTAAAGAGGGAATAAAAATTCGACATAAATTAAATAATCAAAAAGAGGTGAGAATAGGGAACTTTAGGGTAGATGGTTTTTGTTATCAAAATAAAACAGTTTATGAATTTAACGGATGTTATTACCACGGTTGTAAATTTAACTGCTTTATAGTTAAAAATTTAAAAAACAAAACCTGGTCAGAAAGACTGAAAAAAGTGCAACAGAGGGATAAAGCTAGAAAGAACTACATAATTTCACAGGGTTATAAATTTGTGGCTATTCAGCAATGTCAATTTATCTCCAAAATAAAACCCAAATGCCTCCGATTTTATGAACATTACCTCCCTTCTTACTACAGGAAAAATAAGGGGGATTTAACACACTCAAAGATCTTAACAGATGTTAAAAATGGAAGATTGTTTGGTGCATTAGAGGTAGATATCCAGGTGGAGGAGGGGCATGAAGATTTCTTTCAAGAATATCCCCCCTTTTTTGCTACTTGTGAGGTACCAATGGAGGTAATAGGTTCACATATGCTCTCCTATTGTAACGCCAATGACATTCAATTTAAAAGTAAAAGACTTCTGATTAGTGGGCTTAAGGCTCGCAAAATTTTACTTGCCACCCCCCTTTTGCAGTGGTATCTGAAAAATAAATGTCAAGTCTCAAAAATCTATCAGATAATCGAATTTCAACCCAAACCCTCATTCACTTCATTCATAGATAAGGTGACCCATCACAGGATTCAGGGTGAATTAGAGGCGGATAAAGCAATTATAGGGGACACCTTCAAATTGATAAGTAATTCCAGTTATGGTTCCTTTCTCATGAATAAAACTAAACATTCTAATGTGAGATATCTAGTGGATAAGAATAAAGTCCGAAAAATAATAAACTCTTGCATTTTTAAAGATATGCAGGATATTAATGGAGTTTTTGAGGTAGAGACCTATAAGTCTAGAATTGTGATGGATAACCCTATACAAATTGGTTTTTTTATTTTACAATATGCAAAGTTAAGAATGTTGGAATTTTATTATGACTGCTTACTGAAATACCTTAGACCCCAGTCATTTGAATTAACGGAAACTGACACCGATAGTCTGTATATGGCTATAAATCAATCTGATCTAGATCTTTGTGTTAGGGGAAGATACCGACAGAAATATCATAAGGAAATTTTTGGGTCCTGTTCTGATGAGTTGAATGCACTCTGGTTTCCAAGACGCTGCTGCTCCCACCATATCACCATAGATAAGAAAATCCCAGGGATTTTTAAGAAAGAATTCTCTGGATTTCGAATGTTATCACTCTGTTCAAAATCCTATATCATAGAGGATCAGGATGGTAAACAGAAAATATCTTCTAAAGGTATTTCTAAAAAAAATTTAACTGATGCTATGGCTAAATTTACTCACACTCTAAGCACTGGAGAGACAAGTTTCTCCACCAATTTAGGATTTAGAATGAGGGATGCTAATATGTTTACCTATTCACAAACTAAAATAGGATTCAATTATTTTTATTGTAAGAGAGAGGTGCAAGATGATGGGATCACAACCAGACCTTTAAATATAACCCTCTCACCATGGGAAAGAGAATCCCTGGTTGTATCAGAGGTACAGGATCCCCTATCTAATCTGTACTATTCTCAGATGAGAGTAGACGCCTTATCTTATCATTCAATTGAACAAATGTTTTATCACCTTTTAGCCAAACATTACAAAAATATTACACTTTGTCATAAGATTTTGCTGGAAACAGATCCCCTTAATGTATACAATCATCTTGACAAAACATTTATCTCAAAAAGTAGAAATGAAGAAATTAAGAAGGATATTATGCACCTATGTGTCTCTGAAAAATTTAGGCAGTGTCAAAATTTTCGAGATCGACTAGTATCTGTTAATGGTAAGACTATTTATTATAAGCAGCCTAATTATAGTAGAGAGGATGAGGCCTATTGGGGTGTCAGTAACCCCACTAAACTCATTTCTGTGCTTCCCCCTAATTCTCTAGCCGGAAATAACATCATGGGTGAGCTAATTATGGATTGCTGTCGAAAATTTTCTACTGAAATCTCCATTCCCAATTAGAATTAACAGGAAATTTTGAACCAGAAGGTAAGCACCCCAACGCATTGCCTCTGAATTCCTGTCACTTTTTGCTGCGACAGTAGAGACTGAGGAACTCTGTTGAAAATCTCCATTCCCAATTAAAAATAACAGGAAATTTCGAACCCGAAGGTAAGCACCCGAACGCATTTGCTCTGAATAGTTGTCAGCGTTTTGTGATAGTACTGATTGAGGAACTCTGTTGAAAATCTCCATTCCCAATTAAAATTAACAGGAAATTTCGAACCCGAAGGTAAGCACCAAACGCATTGACTCTGAATAGTTGTCAGCATTTTGTGATAGTACTGACTGAGGAACTCTGTTGAGCAGGACACAGATGATTCAAGTGTGCAAATATTTTTTTGAAGAAATAACAGAGAAAATATATTTTAATCTAATACCTTTATTTCTTATAGTGAATCGTTACTTTACAAAGTTATTATTAAAAAAACTAATGATCATCTCCTCGTTACTCTTTAGGTTTACTGAAAAATCTGATAAAATACTTTGCATGGTTCTTCCTCTGCTACTGTGATAGCTATAATACAAACAAAATAATCCACATGTATCTGTCTGATAATTTTGCACTCTCTTATTATTGTATTTGTATGATAATGCATTACTGAATAAATTATTAACTATGTCTCTCTTTGGTTGTTTTCCTGCTGAATCGAAGTGTTCCACAACCTCATTATTCACCCGATGCAATACCACCCAATGGCTTCCCTTGTCAGTGGAGTAATCCAGATTAACAATAACTAGGGAGGGAATGGGTAGTTTTTTAGGGATAAGGTCTAGGGAATATACCCCATAGAATTGATCTCGAATTTTTTCATCCAACCTCATATACCTTGCAATTTCGTAGCTATCCATCACCCAACATTTACCATTCTAGCTTGATCTATCTTTAATATTTCAGGGAATTTTGCGTAGACAATAATATTTATAGTTTCTGGAAGGGCAGTCCCAAATCTTAGACTTAATCTCACATGTCCACTTCCGGAATTTGTCATCACCTGACCAGATAGGAAACTCTGTATGTCGAATTGGTACAATGCATATCCCTTGGGATAATCTGAAAGTTGAATAATCAGACCATTTTTTCGATCAGAATCGTTTGGTACCAGACTTAGATAAGAGGCTACATAATCTTTTTCATTGAAATTGGGTTTAAAGGGTCTATTTGGTACAGGCTGTCCATCCACACTCAATTCCATATAATTGAGATCCATATTTTGAAAGTTAAACGGATTTTTAGTGTAATCTCCAGAATAGGCTGCATTTGAAACTAAACCAACCACAATCTTGCTGGGAACTTTACCATGGAAGATATTATCAGTCATAAATGTGTGAGATCCTTTTGCAATACTGAAGCTTTTAATATCACTTCTCCAGAAGGGGTAGAGTGCAGGACTTGTTTTCAAAGCCTCATTATGGGCGACTAACATATCTGGATTCAAAGAGATATAACAAACTTTTAAAATAGCCTCTGTGATTTTTAACCTCAACTTTTCTTTCCCATCTCTCATTAATCTGAACTCATTGAAGGATTGAAAAAACTTCAAGGTAACCGCCACCCCATTTATTATAGCCCTGGGTTGATCTATTCCAAAGTCTGTATAGAGTAAACCCTCCACACTAGCCGTTCCTCCACTTCTAGTTGGTCTGCCTCTCTCTGTAAAGCCTGGATTACCCCCTGTGTAGGTGATAGCCTCCATGGCCCCTGGTTGATCTTTATGAAACAATGCTGCCTCACCCTCTGATTGAACCATGTTGTTGTTGGTTGATAGAAGAAAATCAATCATTGCCTTATACGGATAATTAGCACCCACATCTGAGGATACTACTTTTTGATTTAATGCAATATCAACCTGTCTAAAAATTGAATGGAGGGTCAAGTTTATAGGCGCCACCTGGTGACTAGGGGTTGCAGGTTGACCAGCTGATGGTGGCTTATTATGAATAGGAACCCCCTTCTCATCTGTAATGATATATTTTACATGTAACCTGGTTTTAGCTAAATTGATATAATCTACTGAGGTCCCTGGGATATTAAATTCTATTACACTGCTATCTGTGATAGCGGCAATTGGATTGAACTCCACCCAATATTCTTTCTGAATCGTCTTATCTATGGGTGGCGGCTGGAAGATGGTTAAAGGTGTTTGAATTATATCCATAATGAGTGAGAATTGAATTTTTTCTTCTTACTCTTTACTTTCACCCCCTTCTGGACAGATGATGATGATCTCTTAGTGCTGCTACCTTTCCTAGTTTTATTTTTATTCTTGGAAGAAATTTTTCTTGAGGATTTCTTTGTAATCTTACTCTTTCTAGTCTTCCCACCAGTTTGACCTTTGTGGGTTCCAACCATGCTATTTATACCCTTTTTCAATTTTATCTCACTCTTGGCCTGCTCCACTGCTGCCTCTGTAGGTGTAACTAATGTAACCTCCACCGGTTTGTCATTAACCCTATCTGTTTCTGAATTTTTAGGATTTAATTCATAAAAATTTGGGTTATATGCGACTCTTCCCTCAATACATTTCTTGCAAAAGTTTAAATATTTATCCATTTTCTTTTTTAAGGTGTAATGTGAGCTGTATCTCCCCCTTTAATGCTAGAGCATTGTTAAAGGAGCTATCTTTTATATAGATTTTGATTCGACCTAAATTCGACTGCCTCACCCCCAAATAAAACCTGTCTGGAAATAATTGGCTTCTTTTATTGTTTGGCATTAGCATTCTTAAAATTGGTTCTAAGGAATCTCTAACAAAACTATAATCACAGATATCTGAAAAAACCATGAGGGTCTCTGATATTTTTTCATTTAAAAAAATATCGCAGAGCGCCACTTTCCAATTTCCCCTCAATTCCACTCTCTCAGGAAGTTCCACAGTGAAGTTATAACCCTTGTTACCAGGATGAAACCTTAAGGAATCCTTCGAACTTAAGAAAATGTAAAAGTCTCCCTCTGTCATTCTCCCTCTTTTTCATTCAATTATGAAAGCTTTAACACAAACACAGGGCAGCATTGGCTATTTATAGTTCTTCCATAGCTGTCTCTGGTATCCAGGAATTAAATTTGCTTGGCCATCCTTTCCATTTTACCAGCATCTCTGATATCCCCTTTCTTTTCCTTTTTTTAAGAATTTTTTCTATTTTGTAGACCATATTTTCATCCAAAAATGCTAGTTGTAATTCAGGCTCATAAAAATATGACGTTATGACCTCATTTTGATAATCTTTTAGCTGATACATTGGGATATCTTGATTTAGTTTTCTATCAATGATTGTAAAAATCTCACCAGACCATTTTTCAGCATATTCTCGATCGAAACTGTTCTTTAGATAACTTATTTTAACCCTATCACCAACCTTATACTTAAATTTCACCCTTTTAGGGTTAGGTCTGGTCTTCTTCATGCTTTTGTCTTTCTTAATACCCTTAGTTTTGAGGCCGTATTGATAAGACCATATATCATACTGGTTTGAACTCTGAGCCTTTGTGGGGGTCATCTTAATAGATCTATGGCTGGCATTGTTGTAACTAGCCGTAAAGTTTTGTAAATTATCTACCCATCTGAAGGATTCTCTAGCTGTTAAATATTTGAATATCTTGAGTTTAATTGTTTTTATTACTCTCTCTGCGTAATTAGCTTTAGTTTCATAATAAGTAAATATCTGATCCACCTTTGAGGTTCTCAAAAATTTGGTCACCTCTGAATTTTTATATTCACTACCTTGATCACTTCTTATTTTCTGTGGTTTCACCCCTGATTCCTCAAAAATATTAGACATGACTTGCTTCATTTCCTTTCCTGTGAGAGTATACATTGGTCTGGTATAGAGATAACGAGTAAATATATCGATAAAAACCACAAAATAGCCATAATTATCATTCGATTTTCTGTATTTCACCATATTAGCAGTATCTGTATCCCATTGATAATTTTTGGAGAAGGAAAGGACCTTGGGTCTCTTGAAATGTCTCCTGACAGGATGATGTGAAGTATAGGCCTCCTGTTTAGCTAGCCACTGTTTAATAGTTCTCCTAGAAATCTTGTATTGATCATTTTTTTTCAAAAATTGGTACAATTTTTCAAACCCACTGAAGGAGGCGGGACTACTGGGGTTATAATATGCCTCTTTAAGCACTATCTCCAAATCAGGAGAGATTTTTATTCCAGAATTTAATCCATGCTGGTTTGCGCTCTCTGATAGACTTCCTGTCTCCTCCCCTCTGTTTTGTAGTTGATCCTCCTTGCTGTTTAACCCTTCCTCCATTAGAATTATTTGGGGTTTTTTGACCGCCAGTCATTCGCTTATCTACACTACTCTCAGGCAATCCTGGTGGGGGTGACATATATAGGCTCTCATTGCTTCCAGTCTCAGCCTTGGACGATGTTACAGCATTATTCAATTGCTCAGATTCCTCATCAGCTGTATTGCTTTTATACGGGCTTTGTTTTTCAATTTCGAGATATTTTTTAAATTTCAAAAATTGTTCATGAGGTACCATTACAAATTTATTCATTGTAAAATTTGGTTGATATATTTCCTTATGCTATATAATAATTCTGAAAAAATTGTGTGATGCTTCTTCAGTAATTGAAGTCGCCCTCTAACCCTTCTTAGAAATCGTTTAATCAACCCAGAATATTTTTCAAATTTTGCCTTGATCTTTTTACTGAGTGGCAGACGAAAAATATTGAAGAAAATCTCTGCAATGGCTTTTATTTGTGACTGATTAGCCTCTGAAAAGATATACTTGTTTAAATTTTTATTGTTATCCAATATAACCTTTAGAAAATGCTTTGCTCTAAGGAGATTAGAAGACATACTGATCAGTAGTCTTTAATCTAGCAAGTATTTATAGCTATTTATATACGGTTAGGTACTCATCAGGAAAAATATGGGTACGTAACCAGGAGGTCTTATCCCTGGTAGGAGATAGATCTATCAGCAAGTAACTGAAAGATTCTGCAGTGGCGTCGTCATAGGCCAGACAGACCTTATCACACATTCCTAACTGATTTCCTAAGATTTTTATTTGATTGATATCCCTAGGATTTTTAAATAAAATAAAATAATGTGTATTCAGGGTAATGTCTCTACTATATTTTCCCGAATGGTAGAGATTTTGTAGTATTAAAAAGACGCTGAGATTTCTGTGATGTGATTCTCTACTAAATAGATTGGTAATAGAGGGGCTATTCACTGCTGTCATTTGTAAATCATCAATAATAATCAGATTATGCTTAGAGTCGGCAATTTGCTTTATTCGAGCCTCATCTGGAACTCCTTGAATAAATTCTAAATTTTCAATTATTTTGTTGTCAAAGGATTTCTGCCATACCCCATAAAAGTAGTACACCTTCTCCACTGGAACCTCAAACATAGTATTTAAATTCTCCAATAACTTAAAGACAAATTTTGTCTTCCCAGAGCCCGTAGGACCTGCAATCATTGCAGTAGTGGGTGAAAAAAATCTGAACATTGTTATCTCTATCTTATCTCGTGATTCACATAGTAAACAATCAGAAAGCTGGTTAGTCTCCTCTCTATTTATATTATTTTCACTTGCCAAGATTACAATCGCCTGCTTGCCAGTTACCTCAATACCTGCCAGATATCCTACACAAAGAGATTTTGTTTTGTATTATTTTCAGGTATTGTTGTGGCATAGAGTACATACAAATCAGAAAATGCAGGCTCAAATATTTATACTCTTAGGCTTTTTACCCGGATTAATATATTCTAAAGCTTGTTTCCAAAGAATGTGTAACTGTGAGAATGATATGGCTGTTTGTATAGATGTTGTATGGGTGGAATTTACCTATAATCCAAAAATCCGTATTTTATATCTGAAACAGTTGGAATATCTAGATATCCATCTAGTCTTGAAAAATTTTCCCTCTTTAGAATATTGGGTAATGATGGATATGATGTACTTCAAATGCAGTTGGATTAAAGAAATTCCATTGCAAATTAAAGTATCCACTAATATGTGCACAGACAAGGTCCAGAAAGGTGAGTTTATTAACCTATGCAGATAACAATGTAATCTAATAGTCAGAGAAAAAATGCCTTTGGGGTGCTTAGACCCCGGTTCGAAATTTCCTGCTATTTTTTTAATAGGGAATGGAGATTTTTAACAGATTTCCTCAGTCTGTACATTCACAGCTTACTGTCATCGCCTCACAAGAAGCACAGAGGATAGCAATGCCTCATTAATATGTTTATGAGGTGCTTACCTACGGGTTCGAAATTTCCTGTTAATTTTAATTGGGAATGGAGATTTTCAACAGAGTTCCTCACTCTGCACCTTCACAGCCTACTGTCATTGCGTCCACAGAGGCATACAAAGCATTACCTCATAAATATGTCTATCTGATCTACCTTCGGTTTAGAAATTTCATGTTAATTTTAATTGTGGATGTAGATTTTCAACAGACCTCTACAGCATTTTTTTCCCTTTTTTATTAGCTACAACAGAGAGTGAGATATGGGAGGATACCCAGTCCTTATTGTCATCAACAGGTCTCTGGGATTCAACTACCTCTGCCCAGTATTCGTCAAATAATTCTGATCATAATATGAGCAAAAATAGAGATTACAGTAGCACTCATATCCAAAGGTACTACTGGATATTAATCTCGATCAGTACCGCATGCATTATGGTTGTATTACTATTTGCATGGATTTTGGGAAGAAAATTATTATGCTGTAAGCTTCAAAGAAATTCGGGAAATGAGACAAATGCTGTCAAAATGGAGGATGTGAGACATACTGCTGATGAGGAGACTGAGACCAATCCAGAAAGGTAGGAAATTTGTTATGAAATTGTGAAATTATTATTTTATACGAATGAAACAGGGATTGTGACGTCACATTGCATGAACATATAATTTGTGACGTATTTTTTAGCTAATGACAACCTATGACGTTTCTCAAACCTTGTTTACATGTCTATTTTCTTCATCATGGCTTATTTAGTAGAGATTTCATTTATTGTATCTTTATATCTGTCAAGTATGGATTGCTATCATGTTGAATGTAACTTTTATAAGGATACGTCGCATTTACATATTGTGGGATTGAGATCATTTGAAGACTTTACAAATTACGGGATCAAATGTGGTGATTACGACGTCGTTACTCTAGTATACGAAGACTGTTATCTGGGACAAATCACACTTCCTCTTAGGAATATTATCCTAAGTTACCCAAATTTGAGGACTCTGTATTGGCGGTGTAAAGGATATTGTGTACATCAAGATACCAGAATCACTGTAGTCGGATGCAGTTTGGGTAAGAGCTAGGAATCATATACTCTATTGTATTAAGGATCTATGTGATCCTAAGATTTCATAAAGTCTAAAATATTTATGCATTGCTGCATACTGAGTTATCAGATTTCACCTACATTTTTCATATAAAAATATTTGTCGGATGTCATGATAACCACACTCTGTTGAAAATCTCCATTCCCAATTAAAATTAACGGGAAATTTCGAACCCCAGAGTAAGCACACGAACGCAATCTGTCGCCTCATATAGCTTTAGTTAGGGGTTTATGCATTACAGCATATCCACTTAACAGATTTCACCTTACAGTTTTATACATAAAAATATTTGTATGTAAATCACACAATTTACAGATTTTTATATTTCTTTTATTTTTTATGTTTAGACCACAGAGAGGAGTCAGACAAATGCAACCTGAGGAGATCTGAGGTGAATGGGCAGGATGATTATGACAATGATTGTGAGGATCTTGATGATGAGAATTATGATGATGAACAGGATAACGACCAGAATGACCTATATGCCCTTCTGGTTATACCATTTTTTGGAATTATTGGTGGAATTATGGTGTATGTTATTCGACGTTTTAAGGATAGACTGCTAATTATAATTCTGGATACAATTTTTAATTGCACTGGTGGTAGAGAAAGAGTTGAAACTAGCATATCAGAGACTGATAGCACGAGTGCTGATACGACTTATGTGAAAGAAAGGTTACAAGTTCCACAGGTTACATCAGAGACTTCCAGTTCCATTTTTCCCCTCAGCTCATTCTCTGCCGACACCTGGGACGACAGGATTGTGACAGACGCTAAAAAAATTTTTGATCATTGGATGGATGAGAGGAAAAATGTAACCGAGGTGTCTACACAGGTCAGTGATTCAGACATTGAGATGCAGATAGAAATGAAGGATATATCAATAATGAGGTCTAGTGATGAGGTATATAGATCTGACCATGAAGTGGAAACAGCAGAGACCAGCTTCATACAGACTAGGTCTGGTCGTACATACAAAAAAATTTTTGTATAAAAAAAGAATGGAGAAAAAACTTTTAGACTTAGATTTATAGATTGAGACCTCATGGACCTTAGTTTCAGTTATTTTGTAATTTTCGATTTTTTTTTTTTTTTTCCAAGTAATTATTGGAATTATGATCATATGATAGATTTGTTGGTTATTAATTTAGAATATTACTGTCGTCTATAATATGTTGTAATTGTGTTTCCATGAATGTTTGTTGACATTTCTTATCAGAGAATTTTTTGGAAGAATATTATATATTTAATTTCCTTTTAATTGTGCTAATTATCATCCTTTGATTATTATTATGTCTCTCTGATATATACATATATGTAATTTTCTTGTGAGAATAGTTCATAAAGAATAATATATGTGATAATTTTCCATCTTTTATTGTCAAATAACCATATAACCCTTTCAAACAATATATACATAAGAATTTCAATAAAAAATCCTACACAGGTATCATGGCTAGAGCATATTAATGATATCTTTAACAGAGGATTCTACATAGAATGACTTTAAAAAAATTAAAAAATTCAGTGTCACACAATGAAAAGTAATAATTCAGTCACATTGAATGGAATTGAAGGTGTAACAGAAAAATATTTTTTTTTAAATCTTTTGAGAAAAATAGACTGGTCATACATCCAATTTATTATGTTAACATTTACAAAAAAGCAGAGCAGACTTCTCCATTGCAATGACTGGTGTCGCTGATTGATTGCAAAGAAAAAGCTAAATAAATACCAGTACTTTGTAAATGGAGACATATGATGAGCTCATATTGCCGAAATTCTTTTGAAATGGTTTATTTTATTAAAATAAAAATAGGTTAAGACACCTCCTTTAACAAGATAAATTATGACCTTGCACGCTGACCAATTCTTTTGAGAGATGACTGTACAGAGCGTTCTTCTGATTACACAGAAGATCTCATACAGAGTGAAAACCATAAATCAGCTTGATTGTACAGTCACCACACAAAAGGCGTGTCATGTACACTTGTTTAAATATTGACTTAAGGATGCATATAAATTATGAGGAAGTGCTACCTTAGCCAAAAAAGCATCTGAAACCTTCATGTATTCAGCTATTATAATAAAATCATTTCTTAACAAGATCATTGTTTTTTAGTAGATTAAAAACATATGACAAAATAATATAAATTACTAAGGATCTACAGGAATAATCATATACTAAGTGAAAAATATTTACATTAGCTTCCAAATATTAAATGATTTAAAAAAACTTCAGATTATTCAAACTCTTGCAAATTATAATTACAGAGATTTTTTTTTTGACATTTACCTTTTTTCAAAGTTTTTTATTCCCTCTATTACACATTCAGCTTGGTTTTATAAAAATTCTATAAGATTGTCTAATTGATATCTCAGTCCCTCCATCATTTTGATATATGCCAAGCTCCTTGTCTTATTAATTATCCCAATGGTTTCATGCTGTTGATGATGACAGTTGCTCAGATTTATTCTGGGTATCCTTCTGTTATTGATGACATCTGGCTTGATTGGCTCTGTGCAGAATGTAACCTAGTCAATTTTTAGGGATATGACAGGAGAAAAAGGATGAAGACTGAGGAGGCACCCCATTCATTCAGACCAAATTTAGAAATAAAAAATTTTTTTAAAAAAAAATTTTGAGATTGTAGACCACTAGGTGTTTGTAGGACGCAACATGCTGCAACCACTAGGGTCAACATGCCATTGGGTGTTACATTCTAAACACCTACTCGGATGATGTGCTAAATTACCGGATATTAGTGCTGAGCATGTTGTACAATAAAAGTGATAACAAGAGCTCATAAAAGCCCTTGTTAATGGTAGGTCTATTTTGCAGCAGGCGCATGTTAAGTTGTTGGCTCGTTGCTGGTAATATGTAGCCCACTGAGGAGCTATCATAGTTTCCACATCTTCTGGGCTTTTGCCTAGAAAAAAGGCGCACCCAAAAGCCATCTCGAGGTCTCTATTAGTTAGAGCCTCGATCAGCAATTGGTCATAACTGGTATTCATGTACATGGAAGTGGGGACCCATGTAAATAGTGAGGTAGTGCTCATTTTTGAACTGCGGATAGAGTAGGCCTTTGTGAATTTGTGTTCTAAAAGTATGGTCCTACATATGGGACACCTCAGTTCAGTCTCAGCCCCATCCTGCCACATCCTTGATAACTGACAAGAACACTCCACACAGAGCAAGTGTCCACATGGGTTGGTCAGTATGATGTCTGCCTGATCTAAGGCGTCTTTACAGATAGCACATTCAGCTTTTTCTAGGAATTGGCTCACAAATTGAACGAAATCTGGATATTTCCGGCTGAAAAATATAAAAATTAGAGAAATTTTAGTTATTTGACTAAATAGCAGAGATTAGTCAATACAAAATTTGGTTGAGAAAAATTGGAGATTATCAACAGTCCTCACCCTAGGGAAATGCCTCTGATTGTTTGTTAGAATACTGCAGTATTGCAGAGCTATGATTCTCTGTTGAAAATCTCCATTCCCAATTAGAATTAACAGGAAATTTCGAACCCGAAGGTAAGCACCCTGACATACATATTAATGAGCTTAACTCTTCTCAACCTCTCTGGATGTTGTGAGCAAGTATACTCAAGTATGAGGAATACTGTTGAAAATCTCCATTCCCAATTAAAATTAACGTGAAATTTCGAACCCGAAGGTAAGCAGCTTGACATACATATTAATGAGCTTATGCCTTCTCAATCTCTGTGGATGCTGTGAGAGCAAGTATATCAGAGGAATAATGTTGAAAATCTCCATTCTCAATTAAAATTAACATTGACAATTTGCATATTGAGGGTAGAGAAACCCTTTTCACTGAAAAATTACAGATGTTTTAACCAAAAAGCTTCATTAATAGACCCTAAATTTCACCCAGTTGGTTTTTTTATTAGAGCTGTCATGAGAGAAGATAATTTATTGACATTTATTAACATTTCATTAAAATTCTTACTTGAATGAATGGTGTTACGCTCAGGAGGGGGTCTATACAAAGCTAGTTCTACAATAGCCTCACAGCTCCACCTCGTTACATTGGAATAAGTCCTCTCTAAAATTTTATGTAAAAAAATTAAAACAAATAAATATTTGGTACTTACACAATAAAGGCCGGTAGAATGTCGTTGAGCAGGATGTAACAAACCATCGCCTGCTGGTAGTGTCCATTGTCAATCAGCATCAGTAGTTCACAAATGGTTATCATATTGGAAATCAGATGATTGGGTCGAAAGAGATCAATTCTTCTGCCAATTTGTACAAAGTTATCCATTTTGAGATTAATTGAACAGCCTATTTTGATTCAGTAAAATTCTGGGGCCCAGAATGGGTTTGATGCGGGGTTTTATAGTGAAATTTTGGGTTGAAAGCTGTTGCCATTATCTGATAATTAAAAAATAAAAAAGTGATTTAATGTCAATTTGTCCCTGAATAATTAAAGGGGTATTTCCACGTCTACCTCCCCTTTGGCTGATTCATCTAAATGCGAACATTCCTCACATGTCAATTTTGCATGGTTAGGTTGATCAGGTTGAATTAAACATGGAACATATGTATATATTTCCATACGTTCGCTATACATCTGGTTACATACTTTCAAAAATTCTTCCCATTCTTTGGGTTTGCAGGATAGCCCTTCAGTGGTGGGAAACAAGTCTCCCTTGGCATTGGTCTTCCATTTCCTGATACCTACAGATTTATAGGGACTATTACAGGCTACATAGTAGGAGCCACCTATATGTACTTTCTTCTCTATTCCTTTGTCTCCTTTAAGAATAGCCTGCAGTGCATGGTTAATTAGTTCAGAAAAATGAACTAATACAACCAATTTCGAGATATTGATCTTGATCCCTGGGTTGGTGACATTCTGACCATCCCATTCCTTTAAATGAATAGTCTGCACTTGACCAGTTTCACCATGAAACACCACATACTTCTTGGAGCCTAGATGAAAGGTTCTTCTATAGGTGACAGATAGAGATGCCTCTGAATAGTTCATTGCAGACATCGCCCCATGGCTTTGAGGTTCTATAAGATGATCTTTCTTCTTATTTTTAATCTGTAGAGATAGATCTTTCTTATTCTTCTTCAGAGCAGGTTTCCCTAAAACTTGAGCCTCTGCCATATTCACTGAATGATTTCGTCCTATTTTTTAATTCCTAGATTACAGCTTCAGATGATGTGTAAGGGTTAGAGCGAGAGGGTGGCTTTTTATAGACTTTGAGGTGAGGGGGAGAATATATCACGATTCAGCATATAGGATCACTTACTCAGCAAAAGCTTTGTGTAGGAAAAAATACTTACTCAGCAAAGGCTTTGTGTGAGGAGACTTAAAACAGACTAGTATAACTGATCATTAAAGGGAACACAGAAACTACAATAGTGATTAAAAACAGATTTTATTGATAATTAAATGCAGATAAAACAGACAAGTTTATTACTTAATAATTGTAAAGTTAAAGTGACAAAAAGGTTAGTATATCAGACAGACATCTGCCCGTCCTTTACATCTGTGTCTAACTAGAATTTATAAATAAGTTTTCATCTACTTGGATTTTAGAACATAATGAAGATTTATCATTGGTAGAGTACTGTTCTAAAGTCACAGGTGTCTGTCTTCCATCTGTCTTAGGTAGAGTATTTTGTAAAATTCACAGCTGACTGTCTTCCATCTGTCTTAGGTAGAGTATTCTTCTAAAATTCACAGGTGTCTTTCTTCCATCTGTGTAAGGTAGCATCTCGTAACTATTCAATTCATTCAATAATTTTAATGTCTCTTTATCTTCAGGAGGTAGGAGAGAAAAAACTATTTTTGGGCATTATCATTTTCACAAAGTCACAGGTGGGTGCATGCCTCTTATGTTCGTCCATTGGTACATCATATGTCTCCCATTCAATAAGAGATATTTTACACCAGGGGCAGGTAACCTTGTCCCCCTCCCCTGTATAGAGGAAACCAGCACGAGTTAGGGCATCTGGGCGAATGGGGTGAGACTTCGGCCATGTTCTAAATGTAGCATATCTCTCATCATATCCAGAATAATCAGGAACCTTAAATATCCATCTTCCCACATAGGGTGTGGGTTTATGACATAAATGTAACCCAGCAGAGTTACCACAGGGTGGTTGAATTCTTGGATTGGAGTTATATCTAGCTGAAGAATTCAATGAAAAGCCTCCAACCGAGGCTGCAGATTGAGTAGAGGCAGACTGTAGATAAGATGACCTAGCATCAGTCTGGTCTTCCACTGGTTTACTTGCTGGATGAACTATCTCACTATCCCTATCAGTTATGTTGGATGCAGTATTAGAAAACATGTTGCTAGAAGATGCTGTTAGCTTGATAGTTGGAAAACCAATTAAGTTTATAAGTTGAATTTTTGCGTTTATATAGACTGTTAAAATTCTAGTATTCAGCAGTTTTCCAAAGAAAAAGACAGGATTCACTGATTATTAGTTAACCCCAAAGCCCTAACCCTAATCAAAAATGTATATAAAAGTATGAGATTAAACTGCGACTGTATATGAGGCGAGATATTGCGTTCGTGTGCTTACTCTGAGGTTCGAAATTTCCCGTTAATTTTAATTGGGAATGGGATTTTCAACAGAGCTCTAATGTAACTAGCATACAAAAACCCCATTAAATGGTTAGCAGACAGAGCCCCATTACAAGAGTTCTAGCAGAAAAAGATCCATTAAACAACACAGCTGTGCGATGATTCAGTTTTCAGTAGAAATATGATGCAGTAGGCTAGAAGACAAAGCCCTATTAAAAAATGGGTAGCAGACAAAGCCCCATTAACCATTTGCAGCAGACAAAGGTCTCATTAAAACAGTTCAACAGTTCTACCCCATTAAAACAAGTCCCATTAGGCAGACAAAGCCCCCCCATTAAAACAGGCTTGGGCTAGCAGACAAAGCCCCCATCAGCAGAAAAAAGGGCTATTAGATGATTCAGTTTTCAGTAGTAATATCATTCAGTAGGCTAGAAGATAAAGCCCCATTAAAAAATTTGGCTAGCAAATCCCCATTAAAACAAAGCTTGGCCTAGCAGACAAAGCCCCATTAAAAACAGCTGTGCTAGCCATTAAACAACAAAGCATGGCCAGCAGACAAAGCCTCATTAAAGTTCCATTAAAAAAACCACAGCTGTGAACTAGTATGGGTAGCAGACAAAGCCCCATTTAAAAGATTGGCTAGCAGACAAAGCCCCATTAAACACAGCTGTGCTAGCCATTAAACAAAGCATGGCCAGCAGACAAAGCCCCATTAAAAATTTGGCTAGCAGACAAAGCCCCATTAAACATTTGTAGCAGATAAAGGTTCCATTAAAACAGTTCTAACCCTGCCACGAGATCTAGCAGACAAAGCCCCCATTAAAACAAAGCTGGGGCTAGCAGACAAAGCCCCATTAAACACAGCTGTGCTATCCCCCATTAAAATCAGACAAAGAGCTTGCCCATTAAAAAAAAGCACACACTGCCATTAAGCAGACATAACCCCCATTAAAACACAGCTGATTTGTCAATGCCACGAGATCTAGCAGACAAAGCCACATTAAAACAAAGCTTGGAGCTAGCAGACAAAGCCCCATTAAACACAGCTGTGCTAACCCATTAAAAAAAAAAAAAAAAAAAAATCAGACAAAGAGCTGCACCCATTAAAAAGCACAGCTGTGTGATGATTCAGCTGAGTAATAGCTATAAACTATCAAAGTAAAACAAAAGTCCCCATTGAGCCAGTCTCAAGAACCTGTATAGAGCCCAATAACCTGTATAGAGCTAGTATCGACCCTACCCTACCTAGCCATCCATCTACCATCTGCAGCAACAGCTGCACAGCTGTCAAAAAGTGACATGATTGATGGGAAACCCATTGAGCCAGTCTCAAGAACCTGTATAGAGCCCAATCACCTGTATAGAGCTAGTATCGACCCTACCCTACCTAGCCATCCATCTACCATCTGCAGCAACAGCTGCACAGCTGTCAAAAAGTGACATGATTGATGGGAAACTCGACTCGATATACACTCGGTATATACTACTCCCCAGTGACTAAAACAACAGAAGAGCAATACCACATTGATAATACAGGCATGAAAAGCACTTCCTAGTGGACATTATAGTATGTGGTATGTAAATGCAGTTTCAATATACAGTACCTGTTCATTTTAGTGTTATCAAAATATTGTGGTATTTACGCCTTATATTGCTACTATGACTAAAATATTTGAAAGCTACAAATATTATCTACAGAGTTGCATAAGAATTTTTAAGTATAAACAAATAGAAATATCTTCATGTGGTACATTTCTGGTGACTGGGCTGCTTATATTAGAAAATATAGTTTCTTCAATACTTTTAGTTGTCTTGCATGACACATATTCTATGCATTTTAAGGACTTTAAGTGATCTTAAGGACTTTACCATACAATGTTATACATTTTGTAGGTCTTATTAACATGATTAAGGTACCATTTTTTTCTGAAAGTATATATTTATATGTGTTAATTGGAGATAACCCTTACAGCTAGTACCAATTTGAAAATTTAATTCAACTTAAGTCAAACATATTTAAAAATAATCTATTGGTATTTTTACCTCATTCCAGAATAAAGCATATTTAATGCCATTTTATGACTAGATATCAAATTTTAGATAAGTGGTTATTTTATCATGACAAATATTTCTTTCGGGTATTTTGTACTAAGTAGTGCGCATGCGCGTGAAGTCACCCGCAAAATTTCAGAAAGTGTGTTGTTGATAAAATATATTTTGTTAGTAATAAATATTACAAATTGTCATGTTTTGTACACCATTCAATTGTGTATTTCTATTATGACTTAAATTAATTGAATGGATAAAACACCAGTGTTATAATGGATAACCCTAATAAAAGTAATTTAATATTTGTTTACCTTATTTCACTGAATTGGGGTGTGACATTACTGACAATTACTATAAAATTATAAAATATATTTCCTTGTGTATTTCTATACCGGTTATGATTTTTTGGATAAGGATTGATTGTTAAGCTGTTAATTAGATATATGCGTATGATGCTTTTCACCGGTACCCTTTTCACCAACTTTTGTCTCTTTTATTAAACCAGTACTATATGTTTCCATCATGTAGTTTAAATTTCTAGATACTACTCAGTAGTACTGAGTCTTGCAACAGTTTGTTAGTTTATTGGCTTTATGAAGTCGTATTTTTCAATATACTTTAATATTTTGGGGTTGAATTTAATTTTATTAAGTGACAACAATCGCTCTTTACAAGTCTCCCTTAAGTGATCGACTTTACGATCATCCACTATAGTTTAAATTTCTAGATACTATAGTACTGAGTATAGTGCTACTGTACTGATCAGCCAATGAAATTCGCCACCCCAGTGAAGTTCGTCACTTGTATTTTGCGATAATATTAAGCTTCTTTACCATGGTATAATACATTGCTGTCCAAAGCAGCTACTGCTCAGCCAGTTTCGTCGCCTGTCATTTAAACCTTCAAAAACCAGCAATAGTTGTGTTTAAATACATGTAACTGCAACTTGCAATAGTAACATGATTTAATTTTGTCATGAAATGCAGCTGACAAGATTTACTGGCTGCATGAGGAGTATTCCATTCATTACATGTGGATATTGCCAGTCCTTTGGTGTTATAGCAGATAACAAACTTCACTAGGAATACAAAATTCTTTGGCTGAGCAGTAGGGGGGGGGGGGGGGGGGCTCGGTGGTGTAGCAGTTAAGACTGCTTTCCTCAACCTCTGAGGTCACAGGTTCGAATCTCAGCCCGGGCACTTTATGTTTGAAAGTTGGTAGTTACTTGCTGATGCCCAGTGGTTTACAATGCAAAATCTTGACCAACTAGTATCCACTGCTTCCTCCACCTGTAAACTACCCATCACAATATGACCCTGGTTGTTGAACGCGATATAAAACGAAAAATAAATTTCCAGATCCTGTCAATGATGAGGGAGGGGGAGGGAGGCTGGTGCCTCTTTGAGTGACTAAGAATTTTTTGGATATGATCCAGCTAGAAGAAATAAAAAAGCCATTGACCTTTGAAAGGCAATCTGAAAGTCATTTTGCGTTCTCGAAATAAAAAAACACGGTGAGGAGAAATTTTACCATCTGTGATGTGAAACTGTTGTCAGAGTCATATTTGACCTGTGACCTCTGTTTTGAGTTAAAGCCCATTATTGGACAATAAATCATGGTCAGGCTGTTGTTTTAAGACTAAATCATTGGACGACAGTTTTGAAATTTTTGATTATGTAGCTTTTTGACACATGTAACTAACCTTAACAATATTATGGTATATAAGTGGAAATTTGAATTTTACAGTGAACCATTAACCAGGATTCTTAAGATAATATGCCGATGTATATGTTTTATACTGATTGGAATGATTTCGTTGAGAAAGTGTGTGATATGATGTCTCTGTGTTCTAAATCATAATGACCTTCTCCTCAAAGTAAGAAGAATGCTAGTTTTATGTAGGTAGTATCATGTAATAATTGTTTGTAGCTTAAGTTTGGCATATCTCTTTTTAAATGTAGTATTAGCAAAGTTAAATTTATTTATTATTAGTGTTTTTCAGTTAATGAGTTTAAACATTAATCTACTGGCCACATGGGTTATATTGTATGTACTTATATTAGTTTCAGGGACAAATCCCCAGTCATTGTCAGACTAAAATCTTGCGTGATCAAAATATACAGAACAGCATGGTTAACTTTGCAGTAACTCAGCAAGTCAAGAAAAAATTACTGAAGTCCCCTGAGCATGACGAGCTATTTATAATTTCTGACTGGATGCTCATACTTACAAAATTTCTTGTACAATGTTCAAAGAAAAGGAGTTAATGTTTTCTTAGCCTTTGATTTCTTCACTGGCACCTAGACACTGCAGTTTTGAAGGTTTGCAAAAAGATCACAGCAGTTTCTCTTTGAGTTCCATGTATCGTGATTCGTGATTGTGTGCTTCATCCCAGCTTTATCTCTTTAGGAGTGTCAAACATGCTAATGACACTGCTTCATTGTGTCAGACTTCTCTTCTTTGGTGGTCATGGGGTGTGAAGTATTCTTACAGCACATAAGCTGATTATTTCCAATGGTCTTTATGTCGAAGTGTTTATGGATGCAGTATTTGAAATTATCTGCACCAGCATGAGTTCCCCATGGCAGCTGGAGACGTTATAGAATGTTTCTTTAGGTCTCTTGGGTGAACGAACTTGTCCTTCACTTTCAAGAGATGTGACCTGGTTTTCCAGGAGCTCATAGAATTATTCTTTATGGATCAAAGTGTAAATAAATAGCTAAATAGCTTAACCAATTTTTTACCTCACAGGCTTTAAGGGCTGTTGGGATATTATTTTCACCCATGGTGTCCCAATGTGTGGGCAGGGTGGGCGGTTGGAATAACTTGTCCGGGCTGTATCTCAGAAAGAGAAACCATAAGGTGTAGAAAGTTGAAACTTGGTAGGTACATTGGTTGGGCAGTGTAGGTGTCCAATGTCATAGTGTGACCTTGATTTGACCTTTGATCTTGCTGTAGTGACCTTGACCTTTAAAATCTTGTCTGGGCTATATCTCAGAAACCATAACATGTAGGAATTTGATACGGGATCGGGACAACTCACCCCATATTTTCTAAAGACATCTCACCCCATGTCAAATCTCACACTTTGTAAAATTTCACCCCTTACTATTTTACATGTTTGTTATCTGTTTTATCAGTAAATGTAACCTGTTTTCATTTAAGGTATATTAAAAGCACAAGTTACACATACACAATAGTCAGAAATGTCACTTATACTTGACTTGGCCATTGAAGTTGCCGTAGTGACATTTTCTCTCTTAAACGTTATTTCCTCTACTAACATTATTTGGACCTTTATAAAACTGAAATTGTTTGATGTGAAACTCTCCTGATCTCTGTACTGTTTCACTTCTTCTATATCTCATGGTGTCGAAATACTATTTCCCTTGGCTGTGGGGTATGGGCATCTCTGATGTTATTTTGTTTGCTCATTTAGCAGACATGGAAGTAACAATTCCACCTTTGATCAGAGTTTGAGAAAAAGGCAAACTCCTTTAATGTTTCTTTAGCATATGGATCTAAAACTAGTAACTCATCCCTGAGCACAAATGGGCATCTCTGATGTTATTTTGTTTGCTCATTTAGCAGACATGGAAGTAACAATTCCACCTTTGATCAGAGTTTGAGAAAAAGGCAAACTCCTTTAATGTTTCTTTAGCATATGGATCTAAAACTAGTAACTCATCCCTGAGCACAAATAAAAGAAAGATTCCATTTCACCTTGACAAAACAGAGTGTAAAATCCACCAATGCATGATTAAATTTGTATTAGATGAACTTGAAAATTTTAATCTTGCCCAGGCAAAATCAAGATTTTAATGTTGCATAGTCAAGATTAAAGTATTTTGACTTAGTGCTGATTTCAAAGACAGAAATTGAAAATTTAACATTGGTAATGCAAAAACATGATGCATACATTATAATGTATTTCACCTAGGCAGATACATATTGATCATATTATGTAAAGAAGTGTAATACCTAAATCATATCTGTTGTTACATTATATTATTCATAAGAATGTACATGAAGGTAAAAGTATTAAGCATAGTTGTGTGTAGCTGTGGAGACCAAGGTTTCTGAAAGTGATGTTTTTCTTCGGGAATGATTTCTTGTGAGGGAATGACCCAATGACTTGGTACCAGGGATGAGATATAATATTTAATGTATATTTGTAGGTTTAATAACAGATGAAGAAAGAACTCGACATGAGGCATTATTCTTCAGCCAAGATCCCATTGAGGGTCTTCTTCCAGGTATGTTGAATTGTTGTTTATAATGGTGCACTGAGCAGTGAAAGTTAAATACAAGAACTTGTAGTTCCTGTCGAGATAACCTCCAATCGTTGTGTTTTGTTGGTTCAGTAGGATTTTAAATTCTGTTGACAGAATTTTAAATTCTATTGATGATATTAGACTTGCATTTCCACAAGGCTGTGTACTTAATAATGTTCCAAACTGAGGGCTGGTATGAAAATTACATATATGCAATGAAAATTCTTCATATAAATTTATTATTTAATTGTTGTTATTGCAGGTTATGATATTTTGTTATAAATATAGAAGATAACTAGTTTTATCTATCCAGAGAAAACTGTAATTCCTAGTGATATATGATGGAGTTACAAAATTAGTAACTCAAACATTAATTTTTTGATATTGAAGGCGATATCCTTCACTATCTCGATTAGTACAATGTGATTGAATCATGCTGTCTTCTGAAAGGTGTTACCACCAACAAAATATTGAGTTCATACAGTAGGAGATGCTGTAGCATTGTAGCAATGCTTTTCATATCTGCAGATAAAAGTCTCTGATATTTTCGTTTTGAACTGTCATGCCATCACGTCCATAATATAGATTTTTTGGGACACAAAACCTCACACAATATTACAGTCACTTGGATAATCTTTTGGTTAATGTGTGCAATAGAAAAAATTATCATCCTGCGGAAATGTTAACCCTGAAGCTTATCATTCAAGGTTACCCAGGGAGAACAAGAGTCTTACTGAGGCTCTTTTTTAGCCATATGTTTATTTTCACCTATTAACCCTTGTATATCCGGTATTATTTATCCTGGAGACTTTAAATGACCAAACATGTACAAAATCAAAGTTTCAAAATTTTTTGGCACAATATCATATATTGTATTTTGAGAAATTATTGGCAAGGTGACAGAACTGTCAGATTTGACCTCTTATGTTTCCCTCAAAATCAAATAATGTCACAATACATTGTATCTCTCTTATAATTGATTGTGAAGGCATGGATTATTAGAACAATGCCTCAGAAATTATATCAAATTCAATGTGTGATGTCTCCATCTGGATCATATAATGTCACCATGCCTAACAAACTTTTGTGTATCTCACCTTGGCAGATTCTCTATATGTATAGCAGTGAATTTGCCCCATGCGGGGATGTAAGTTGAGAAGCACTGTTTTGTTTAAGAAGAGGATACAAGTGGAGGCTATAATCCATCTGAAGAATATTAGCTCTTTCGAAGTTGACAACTAGTAAACAAAATTAAGTTAGAATCAATTTTTGTATAACTTATGTTGAGATTTAAACAAGTTTTTGAAGTAACATGTAGTGACGATATTAACTGTTTAAATTGAAAACTGAAATATTAAGTTCCACATTTGAATACTTGAAAGAATCCTACCATGAGACTCAGAGCATTTGAAATGAGAATTGAAAATGATGTGGTGAAGAGAAGAGGCTATTTCAAGAATAGAGCTTTTTTATTGTCACTCTCGAGTAATCAATACTGTGTTTTCATTTGTGATTCTGACTGATGTATGAAAATTTTAAACCAAATGAATTGTTTGCAAATTTATAATTTTACACACTAACTACTGTAATGTTTATATCTTAACTTTGAACAAAAAAGTGTCAAGATATCTCTGCAATTGTAAAATCGCACAGGCAACTCTCCTGTTGAGTGAATTCTGACCCCGAGATTTTGTGGCATTAATTAACGAAAGTATCAGTTGTCAAGGTTGCCATATCAGTTTTCTGTTAATTTGAAGTCACTAGAATATTTTGATGGTGTTTTTGTTTTAGTAGTTTGCATTTAGTCATTAAGTTGCATCAAAGCATCGGGGAATGTATCACCATATGCAGGTTCTTTCTGAATATATTTTTGGTGTTAATTGCAGGTGAAAAGGCAAGGGAGTTATTTCTGTTATCAAAACTACCTCTTCAGATCCTTAGCCAAGTCTGGTAAGCAGAAGACTACTTAATTAAACCTCATTCATAAAAAATATGTGAAATATAGTAAACAATTGGTGAGAGTTGGGTATAGCTACACCAAAATTGAATGTAAAATTGAAGATGAAGGTATATACAGCAATATAAAGTGTGTTTGAAAGCAAAACATTGTTTAAATAAATACATATTTTTGTGGTTTGTTTGTCCTGGTACAGTTTATCAAAATAGTTTATTATAAAGCCATGATAGGGAATTTGTAAGCCATGAAGGCTTGTTACATGGCACCAAAGAGTGATTTCTGCTTTGCCAAATAGCAAATTAAGTATTGATAATGAGCCATTCAGATCAATGTTTACTGGAAAGCTTTTGTCATTTTCTGAAAATAGTTTAGAAATATTTGCGATTATAAACTGTATAAGAGTTTTGTCGATGCTTTCAGTGTTAAAATGAAATCTTTTCATTGTTGATATGTGCAAGTAATCATGAGTAAAATACTGTTTTGTTCAAAATGTTAATGCAGTCAGAAAAAGAACTGCTTTTATGTAGGTATACTGTGTCATTTGTCAATTAGCTATTGTGCCAATTTCAGTGTATATGGTTTAAAATTGTTGGTTAATTTACACTTAAAGTAAAAAAAATGGAAGATTTGTCACAGTGTTTAAAATTAGGCACTGTAAGACAACTAATCAACATTTGTACAAAGTTTGTGTCTGGTGAGATTAAATGCTTCATGTCACAAAAATTACAAATGTGAAGAATTTACCACAAGTTAAAGGAAATGGAATAGAAAATTTTCACATGTTTGATTCGGCACCTTTTTATCTCATTTCCACATTACGCTGTCAGTAAAGCAAGAACTTCTTTCAACAAGGCTTGATGTTTATTAAAACTCAAACAAATAGCTTATTGAGAAAGGTTATGTACTAAAGGTTGACATAATTGGTTCACTTGTACATATTATACATATTTGTGGTTCTTTGAGTCCATAAAACCAATCTTTTCTGATTTGTAATATGGAGTATCAAAAAAATCAGTGCCCACTTCATATGTGTTGTACTCCAACTGAAATGGATTGAATAATCCAGTTCTATGAGATTAAAAATTGCTTCTTTTGATGGCAAAACTTCAACTTTATTAGAGTAGCAAACAAGCAATTATTTTGTTTAATATTTATTTAAGTGTAGGGAGACTGCATTTGAGATAGGGAGTAAAAGCTTTTCTGTGCTAAAAATTTGTTTTGTGTCAATGAAAACAACTGGCATAATAAATCTGTATACATGAAAATTAAAAATCTGAAATAAATATTTTACTTGATAAACTTTTAGCCAGATAAAAAGAATGACATTTGCACAACTGTTATATCCGCACTTTGATGACAACTGAATTGAAAAATGTGTTATCCATACAAACATAAATATCTATTAAATGTTTCAATATTCATAGGTTCGTGATATTTTTTTTTCATTGATCCCAGACTATTCATGTAAAAAAGAATGCAATTAAGTGTCAAAGACAGTATAAACAATTGGTTAATCCTGACACTTATAAGGTAAATATTATTAGGAGAAATGTCTTGTTGCAGCCTAACATTTTCAAATGGCAATTGTTTACTGTTGTTATTACATTTATGTTCTGTCTGTACTAGAGAAATCAGAAATATATTATTGTTAGACCGTTGGTAATCACCTGGCATTGGCCGTACTTTATAAGTGACATGTGGACTTCCCTAGAATGGTGGGTATCATTGAATGAGTTACATAATATTATTTTGCTTGTCATTTTCATAAGATAGATATCACTGTAATAAACAAGAGCATTTGGAGAGTGCATACCTCCACAAGGCCTAACACCACTAATATTTCTTCTGAAAAAAAATCTCTTTTTAAAATTTCCTGAATCCAGAGTATTCCAGGCTATCATCCAGGAACCTGTTTCGTAAAGGGTCTTAGACTTAGCCTGGACTTAGGCTAAGTAGGTGGGGTTTAAATGTGACCCTTTGTCTTGGCTAAGTCTGGGGATTTAAGTGGATTTCACAAATAGTGAGTTAGTTGAGGCTCAGTTTATAAAATAACCACAGTGGTTTTTACCTCACAGCCCTTAAAGACTGTCAGGGTATTGTTTTCACCCATGGTGTCCGGATGGGTGGGTGGGTGGGTGGCGGGAAGAAGTTTGTCTGGCCTGTATCTTGGAACCGTAAGGTGTAGGAAGTTGATACTTGGTAGGGACATTGGTTAGGGGATGTAGGTATGCAACATCATGGTGTGACCTTGATTTGACCTTTGACCTTGATGTGGTGACCTTGAGTTTGGAAATCTGGTCCAGGCTATATCTCGGAAACTGTAAGGTGTAGGAAGTTGATACTTGGTAGGGACATTGGTTAGGGGGTGTAGGTGTGCAACAACATGGTCTGACCTTGATTTGACCGTTGACCCTGTAGTAGTGACCTTGACCAATAAAAACTTGTCCAGACTATATCTCGGAAACCGTAAGGTGTAGGAAGTTGGTACTTGTAGGGACATTGGTTAGGGGATTGTAGGTGTGCAACATCATGACGTGACCTTGATTTGACCTTTGACCTTGCTGTAGTGACCTTGACCTATAAAATCTTGTCCGGGCTATATCTCGGCAACCATAAGGTGTAGGAAGTTGATACTTGGTATGGACATTGGTTAGGCCATTATAGGCGGTGTAGGTGTGCAAGGTCATAGCTTGACCTTGATTTAACCTTGCTGAAGTGACCTTGACCTATAAAATCTTGTCCGGGGTATATCTTGGAAACCATAAGGTGTAGGAAGTTGATACTTGGTAGGGACATTGGCTAGGGGGTTTAGATGTAAAATGTCATGGTGTGACCTTGATTTGACCTTTGATCTTGCCGTAGTGACCTTGATCTATAAGTCCTTGTCCGGGCTATATCTCGGAAACCATAAGGTGTAGGAAGTTGATATTTGGTAGGGACATTGGTTGGGGGTTACTGTATAAGTGGTTATTTTCGCGTGGAATTAATTTTCGCTATATTCGCGGGTGACTACAAAACGCGAAAATAACTTCTAGCCAATATTTATATTCAGTAGAACCAGTCTACAGTAGCGTGAGCGATAATACAAGATTATGCAAGATACAATATTTAACACTGTCACGGAAACAATAAATTCCATTGCTTTATCAAATGTACCATTCACAGAAACGCCTAACTTCTTTGATCTTTATCACCAATAGGGAGGGATTAATTCAATTACACGACCCCGCTACACAACTTCTTTGATAATGCGCCGATCAATGAAAGTGTGTTCGATTGGGTTTCGTAAATTTATAATTTCCCAGAGTAGGTTCACACACTGACAACGTGTATAAAAGAAAAGATGTTAACTATGCATTTCCAATCAAGCCAGCAGAAGTCCGCATAATGCTAAAAGTATTTTAATTTGAACATGTTGTTAGTTTGGGCGATAATTGAATATATTTCACCGCGAAAATAAATTCTCGCGAAGCAGGCCTACAGTGTACATTCGCGAACTTAAGTACCCGCGAAAATAACCACTTATACAGTATATGTGTGCAACGTCATGGTGTGACCTGGATTTGACCTTTGATCTTGCATATCTGATGCTATTTTATCTCTATACAGGGATATCTAATACTATATTATCTCTCTTATATCTCTCTTATATCTTTTTACTTAAATCTTGGTTGTTGCACCTTTGGGTGTCTTTTGATGTAGATTAAGCACTGTTAAAGTCATATTAGAATTCATGAACTGCTTTACTTTTGCAACTTCCCATTCATTTGTAACAGATGATATTGCATCAAGTGAGTCACAGGTTTTGCCCCAATTCCACATAAAAGCGCGTATTGCCACATCTCTATGTATTGGTATATTCAAAACATTCAAACCATAATTTGACCATACAAACGAATATCAAAATGAGAGATGTGTTAAAGCTTCATAATTTTTAGTTAACTGAATTGTCCTGTTTTAATACTTAATCTTTACATGCAGTTTCTTTCTCTTAGATGTTATTTTCTCTACTTAAACATTATTTGGACAGTGACACTGCTCTGAAATTATCCCAATCTGTGTGCTGTTGCACTACTTCTATATCTCATGGTGTTGAAAACTATTTCCCCAGGCTGTGGGGTATAGGCATCTCTGATGCTATTTTCTATGTCATGTGACTCTTCAATTCTTGTGAAAAAATTTTGCTGGTGACATATATTCTTTGTTTAACTCATTTTTCTGTGGAAAAATACTGTTTTTCAATGGTAAAACTTGTGACAACATAAATATGTCCAAAGACTAATTGAGGAAGGTATTCCAGATATTTATTCTTTATTTTCAGGCATTTCAAATTCTGAAGTGAGAAAAATATATGGCAGCCAATCCAGCCATATTTAAGTCTTTGTTCTCAAAAGTTAATCCAACTGCCAGGTAGACATAGCTATAGTCTAGACTTGGTAGCTTTCTGAAACTCCCTAAGTCTAGGACCATAGACAGTCTTGAGGTTAAGACAAAAGTATTATTGCAGTTTAAATCCAGACTAATTCCTTTTGTGAATTCGGCCGAGGACCACAAAAATGTAATATTTTGTCCCTTGTGCCATTGTAACAGTTTACCTGAAAAGTTCATCAAAATTCGCCCATAACTTTTCCAGTTATTTAAAAATTTGCAAACAAACCAACAGACTAACATAGGCTGTCAATTACATAACCTCCTTGAGTGAGGAAATAAATTAAATAGATGTGAATAGCATTGTTCTAGATTAGCAAGCAAAGCATTAGACTACCTGACGGATGGAAAAAGTACTCACTTTCTTACCCAAACTTTCTTAGTTTTAAAATGTAGTCAGGAAATTGAGTACATAGTTAATTTAAAAGATATCTGTAACTGAATTCCTCTTGCATGAATTTTTATAGAAATAATGTGTTCTTTGCAAATTTTATTTGAGTGTATAGTTCATCATATGACGATTGAACATAAGCCAACTGTCAGTTCCTATGCAGCCTGTTTTAGTTTTCTAAAGTTATGCCTGTAATATGATCTTCATGTAAATATTACTTCTAGCTATCTGAAAGATTGATTAATACATGTTCACTCTCATATATGTTTTATTATCTTGATAGTGTTAAGACTCCTGCGTGTTTGCTTTATGAAGTTTCAATCATCAATTTAAGATTGTGTACTTAAGAGTGTATATGGATTTTATATCTGTACTTCCTAGTATATGGCTGTTTTGTAGAATGTACACATGACACAGATTATTGTGTCTAATTATTGCATTGGTTTACTGATGTGGACAGATTGACACACAAAATGCCAGTAGTTAAGCGAATTTCATTGGTTTAATAGTCTGTTTAGTGAAAGTTGCTGTAAAACCAAACTTTTGTCCCTTTTTATGGCATGCTTGTTTTTTTATTATACTTAATAAGAACTGAAGGTTTGCAAGATTAACCTAGCAACAGTTTTTGTCCTTATTTGTTTGGTGTCATTGTCTATTTTAGCGCCTGTCTTGTTTGATGCATTTCGTAGCTGTAGAATTGGTTGTCTTTCCATTTTCTGTTGTAAAACATGATCCTGAAATTATCCAAATGATTTGATAAATATTTTCAAAATTTATTACGAAACAAATATTATGAATATATACAGCCGAGTCTCAAGTGATAAAACTTGAAAATATTTCACAAGGGTTATCATATATATATCGTTATCCACTATAAGGATTAGTTAAATAAATCCATATTTAGTATTATTTACCTAAAAATCCTTGCACTGGAGCCATGAATTTTATCCATGGTAATGGCACCAGGGAAGATAACTTCATTTCATCACAGCCTTTAAAGTATGTGCAGGTAGTGGTGTGAACAATAAACTGGATATCGTTTTTTTGTGTTTTGTGGCAGATTACACAACAAAATCCTAAAAAACTATTTGGGAACCAGTTCTTGAAAACGTTATTATTTTAGGCTTTCTAATGTCTGATACTTCATCTATATATCACATTTTTACTTCTTACTGAGATTTTTGTGGTTAATAATATCTTGCAAAAGACTTTTTCATTTTTAAATTAAAGCTCAGTGTATAGTCTCGGTTAGTTTTCACCATTTCAGTGAGAAGCGTACAAAATACCAGATTTCGTTTGTTTCAAAGCCCGGTAACCAGTTTTGATTTTTGTAAACGATCCCACCACTATGTGCAGCTATTCTTTTTACCCAGTGTGTCTGGCTGAGCAGGCAGTCATATTGTCTTGGTACCACAACTTGATCCCTTGTTTTTCATTCCTCTGAGGTTTGTTTCTTTGTGGCTTAAGTCTTCTTCATTGTGTCACATAATCTAATCAGTTGATCATGTGTTTACTGAGATGTAATTGAAACTATTCCATGAATGGTTCAAAATAACAGTTTAATCACCTATTGTAAAATAATACCAGTAACATGATAATGAATGAAATTATAGTATGGAGTTTCCTCTTTCCTGTTATTAGTCATGGTTAGAAAATATAATGGGATGTGCCTTGGCTTCAGCAGTGACATGGGTAATTTTTGAAATATCAAAAATATCGCTATCAACCATGTAAAAGATGTATGTATTAATTGTTATACATTTTCTGAGGTTATTTATAAAATCCAAAGTATTAACACTTTTTCAGCATGTTTTTATAACAAAAACACACATACAAGTATTCTGCTTCAATGTTCTCATCAGAGGTCAATGTCAGAAATTGGAAAGCTTCTGGAGATACTCTGCTCATGAGCGGTAAATACCACCTGTGATATCGTTATTTGCATTTTTAAAGACCATAAACTAATGTTTATGACTCGTGAAAAGGGGACAGAATGCAGCAAAAAAATCTGCAAGTTCAGGCATTGAGTGCTGCTTACATCTAATTGGATTAAGATGGATACCATTTTAAGGAGAATCCAATGAAACAATTACGTCAATAAAACTTTAAATGCTTGTGACAAATTTCCACTCAGTCTGTATGTTAGTTTCTGTACTAACAGTCATATAGCAGTAACCGTGTTTGATAATCTCTCAAGGAGGTAACCAATAAACACCAGCCTCTTTAAGATGTGAGCTGCTAGGTAAACAAGGCTGAAAAGAGTTTCGGTGTACTAATGCGAGCACAAAGCCATCAGAGACACGAGAAATGCACCGAAGCGGTCACCCGTCCCAGTACTAACATAGCTCATTGCTGCTTAACTTCAGTGAACAGACAGATACTCATCACGCTTGCGCTATGCCACAATTCATGAAAGCCCAGAAATAAAAAGAAAAAAAGGATCTCTAGAAGTGCGAGCCTCACTAGATATGGCGCTTAAAAATTCTTATACAACTGTACAAACTTCTATAGAGCGTATAAATAAATGATGTGACAGTAAGTTTACTTTTGGTTCTGTGGTCAAGTGGATAATAGTAAGGTCCCTCCTTTCCTTATGGTTGTATCTGTACATATTTGCTCTCTCCTTACGACTTCATCCTAACAGCTCCTAAAAGAGCCCCTTGTATCTGGTTAATACAGATTCAAGAACAAACCACCGTGAATATCACTCATCACCCCTCCATCTTGTATATTTTAACTCAGGAAGGCTCTCTGGAGGTTTTTCAAACACTTAAAATAGTGGTGCTGAATGCAAAATATATTCTGAGTTGTGTCAATTTGTTTAGGGTTTGTACGTTGCTTTCTGCACTGTACAGGTCAAATAACAATCGGTAATTTTGTAGGCAGAGGAAACCAGCACATACAGTTGGTCAAGATTCTGTGCTGTAAACTGGAGACCATCGGTAAGCAACTACCAACTTTCCCACATAAGATTTGGGGTTTGTACTGCCGCCCTCAGAGGTAGGAGGCGATTGTGTTACCACTGCGCCACCGTAGCCCCTCTGAGTTGTGTCAAACACCAGTGAATCCATTTACCCAAATTTGAATTCCACCAAAGATATTCTACCGAAATACAAAGTGGATCAAACCTTGTTGAATGATAACTGAATGTAGACAAAACTGTTTGGTTGTACCTCGTGATTCCAACAAGGAAAGGTGTGAACTAGGTATAATATTTTGACATTTAATCACTGAGCTCTGATGGGTTTGAATCTCAGGCTCATCACAACATGTGAGTTGCACAGTTGTACTGGGGGCCTGGTGTGACATTTACCATGGCTTTTGAAAGAGACTTGAAATCCCAACTTTAACTTTATAAGTAACTCACACTATTTAATACATGTTATTTACCATTTGTGTGTATGAAACCAAGGTGAATAAATATAATACATTCACAAAAACTTCCGTCAATTTTATGGCCATTACTGACATGTTAAATTAGATGTCACAGAATTTCAGGTTTTTTTGGTTGGAACTCTATGGTAATAATGTACCATTACTACCATATCAGCCTAATGGTTATGTTAAAGTGTTATATTAAATTATATTTTATGTTAAAGTTTTATTCAAGTTGCTATGATGATGATTTCTGATGACAGATGGACCTATTGATTCCCAAGCATGTGTGATATTATTTACATATATTGTTAAATAATTCAATATTAGTAATTTATAGCCCTTGAAGTGTTAACATGTGGGAGCAGAACAATAGTAATCCGATATTGAACCAAACAAACATTCCACAAGTTAAAATATTTCCTTTTAGAAAGTCAATAATGATAGGAAAATCAATGAACCTTCAGTATAGGATTTCAATGAAATTAAATACTTAAAATACCTATACACATTGCAGATGAAAATAGTTGCATGCTGTATTGGTTTAACAATGTTTGCATGCCTCTTAAATGGCATGATCTGGCCTTGCTTGATTGTATCTGTAATAAAAATGAATTAAATGATACTATCAGACTATCAGTAAAGTGTAATTGTGATAGTGAAGAATTGAGAAAATATACAACATTATGGAACAAATTATTTTGTTTTAAAAAGCCTTCTATCTGGAAAGTGTTTCACTAAGCTTTTATATCTGAAATAATTAAACACAAAAAGATTTCCAGGGTGCCAGCTTGTAATTATCAGACTAAAATATAAACTGTTACTGTATTTGGATATTAAAATGGGGAAAAAATTATTTTTGTGATGAATTGCCCCAAAAATTGTAAATAAAATCTTTAAAATCTGAACTGACACATATTTGTAAAAGTTCAATAAATTATATTATAACATTAATTTATACACGACAGTGTGAGCTGTTTTTGATAAAAAAATATAATGACTTTATATATCTAGATTGTAAAAATATAATATTAAGCCTGTAATACTGGTATATATTTATGTGTATAGGTATAATTATTTCAAAAGTGGGAAAGTATTGTATATCGAACAAAGAAAAAAAGATATAATATATCTGTTGTGTTGATATTTATTATAAGGCCCTTGTCAGTGCACATACCGTGCTTAAGATATATAAATACACCTCTTTGTTGTGTGAAATTCTCTGTCCGGTCCTTTTCCTGTTGGTTGACTAATGTTATTGAGGTAAACATACATCCAAATTATTTGTGTCAAGTCACTGATACCATATTTTGATCAAATGAAAGCCCCTCTGCATTAGATGGTTACAAATTAATTCCATTTCTTTACAACAGTATACCAAACCAAGATCATTGACACAATGAAAACAGATTTTTGTGATACAAAAAAGCTCCAAAATCATATAAGGCTGAATATCTTTAAATAAAATAAGTACAATAAATACAACCAAGGCATACACAGTTAAATTCTCATACCACTGCCAGAAATAAAGTTTGATCCCCCAATAGTCCATAAATGTCATAGAGTAGGGTTCAAAATGTTGTTTAAATGTCATTATAAATCTTTAAAATCTGAAGAAACACACTGCTTCTGTGTTTGCGGTTTTATTATTGCTACTAAATGAACACTGTGGAGCATAGTGAATATGTCAAAGCCTTTTGACAATTTTGGATCAGTCTCCCCCTAAATTCTTGGCCCATTAATTTACTCATGGGAAGGATGTCTGAAAATATGTAACTCTTATTAGCAGGAGCACTATCATTCTTAGTGTAAATATGGAGAAAGATTAAGTGCCAATCTGACAGGATCCAGTAAGTAAGATTGGAAGTCAGATGATATACCATATCTATATGTAACGACAATGCTATGATACAGGGGGATACACTATGATTATCTTTTTGAAGAATTCTCCAACTTTCATAAATGTATCGTATTCAGCATACACCATGTTGCTCCAGTCAAAATGACCAGAACCCCAGTAATTGTAAACTGATTGAAAATTGGTTTCACTATTCTGTTCACTTTATAAAGAGAACTGGTATGGTAGTGTATGAGATTGTATTGGATCAGGTTGGTTTATACCGGCCTGTAGAATTAACGCACGATTGTGTTCAAGATTTTTTTCTCCACAGATGATGGTGTGTTATGAAAATGGCTTTTATAGGGCATACAAAACTATAAAAATATTAAAATATCAATTGTTTTTTTTTTTATTCGAAGATATTTTTGTAATTGATATTAAATTTTCATTTACCAAACTTAAATTTTTTATTATTACATCTTACAATTATCTTCATAGTTTATATATTCCTTTGATTATTCACATAAAAAACTGTTAGTTATTACTGGAGGTAATTATTCTGTAGGTGTAACTGTTGCACTTTTTGTGGCTGTATTTTAAGACATAATTTTATGCGTCATTATCTCTGCATAAGGGTTCAGAGAGATGACACAAGAAAGGGATGTTTTGGATGACAACATACTTTACAGGTGTCATAAAATGCCTCACCAAAAGAATATCTGTTTGGTTTTATAACCCCACAAAAGGGGGATTGTAATATAATACATTCATGCTTTAAGAATGATCATGAAAATAAAGAAGTATGTAAGTACAAAGCAATTTGAAAATCTCTCTGCAGTTTATGTAGTTCATTGATATATCACATGTTCAGGTGTCTAATCACCTTATATGTTTTCTCTTTTGACCATTTGAATTTGGTACATTTCCCTATTTTGTCAACATGTTCTTGAACAGTGTTCAGTTTATGTAATTTTAGTTTAAGCTCTTCTATTTATTTTATGGTTGATTTACACTGGCCATATCCATATCCAAGTACTGGATCATTTGGACACTAAAAATCAATTAAAACATTGTGGCCACAATGGGCCAGTGGTAACACACTTGCCTCCCTCCTCTGAGATCAGAGTTTGAAACCTGGCCCGACCTCAAGTCTGGAAGCAGGTACTTGTTGTTGGAGAGACCTTGGCCAGCTTTATGTACTCATCATTGTACTGGTTTCCTCCGCCCTTCTAACTATCCATCACAGTATAACCAATATAAATGACTAGGTGTGACATAGAACACCAAACAAATAAATCATGCAGATGAAGTATCCATATCGAGATTTACTAATCTTTTCTATTTAAAATCTACACAAATTATTTTTCTAATTAAGGGGGTACTTATTTGTTTTCACATAAGTTCGACTGATTGCTGCTGCCACTGGATTATGGTCTCCCTTGAATAACTTCTTGGGCTTTCAAGTTTTTCTTTCCTTCTTATCTTTCTTTAAAAGTATAGGGGCAGGAAAAATTTTTGGGATATTTTGTGGAGACCTTAAGCCTTACTTAAGATAACCTTAAGCATTTTTCAGAAATACTTGGTCATCGCGTTTCGGAAAAAACCACACACACCTGTGCTATAAAATTTATTAGCTACATTCTAGACCTAAATCCGCAGGTCTGAAAGGATTTTCTCATCAATCGGACCATAGATGCCTGAATGGGAGGCATTTTATTTTCGTCATTTTTTAAAAATGGGTACTTGGTCTGTATCTCAAAAATGGTCAGGATTTCGGCATTTTCATGGAATAACTTATTCAGTTACTTTTTGATAATCTTTCACATGCCGAAGTTTTAGCTCTGTATCTGCAATCTTAAGGTCACCTTAATGTCAAAAAAGGGGGTTTTAGGCTTTTAGCCCTCCAGTTTTTTAATTAGCTTTTCACTTTTTCCAACCAAACTTGGCATATATATTAAGATTTACCAAAAGATTATCCTGACTTTATGGTGATCTTAAACTGTTAATATAATTAGAGTTACGGCCCCCCTGAAGTCATAAAATTGGAATAAAGCCATCTGGCCCCTTTTTTCCATATCTAACATATACATGTATTGATATTGGAGTAGATCAAAAGAAGACTCTTACTACCTTATGATTTAAATATTAATGATGTTATGGCCATTGTAACTTAAAATGTTGTTTTTCAGCCCTTAGCTCAGTTAATGTTTAAATTTTTAAAATAAAACTTGGCACATTTATAAAGGTTTGCAGAGGGACATTCTCATGTTATGGTCACCGTAAAGTCCAAATATGCATGAACTTATAATCACCTTACAGTGAAAAAAAAGGAAGTTTTCAGCCTCCAGCCATCTTATTGTTCAGCTGACCTCGGCTAAAACTTTATGCACTTATAAAGGATGACAAAAAGGGACATTCTTATTGTATGGTCACCTTAATGTCTCAATATTAATGAAGTTATGGCCACCTTGCAGTTAAATTATGGAGTTTTTAATCTCCAACTATCATATTGTTCAGCTGACCTCAGTTAAATTTTTCACACTTATTAAAGATGACAATAGGGACATTCTTATTTTCTTTCCAGTTTCCACCATGGAGTTCCAATACAAGTACAGTCATGGCCATCTTGAAGTAAAAATGTGGGTTTTAAGCTCCGAACTGACTTACTGTTCAATGACATCTGTTCAACTTGACACATTGGTTAAGCTTAAGGAAGATTTTTAATGACCTTTTTACTTAAAATTCCTGTATTCAAGAGACTTTGACCATCTTAATAAATTTTTACTTTTTGCTCCCACCTGATTTATTTTAAGACCTTTTAAAACCACATGTGCCACATGTATATTTCTGTTGTCTGGCAATGCTAACCTCCCAGTGTTTTCGAAGTTATGGCATCTTCAAAGAAAAAAAATGAGGTATTTATCATGCAGTGATGTGGTTATTAATATATTGCAGCTGATCAGCGTTCATGTAATATAAATTTCCAACTTTTGGCACATAAAAAAAAAAAATTCCACATTCTTACGATTCCAGAAGAATGCATCTGCTACCTTTGAAAAGCTAAATAAGTGCCTAAATGATGTTAAAGAGTGGATGACAACTAGTAAGCTCAAACTGAATCCTGATAAGACTGAGTTTATCATCTTTGGTTCGAAGAGACAAAGGGATAAGTTGAAAGCATGTTTTCCAATTGATATCCTGGGCAACTCACTCTGCCCTGCAGATTCAGTAAAAAATCTGGGTGTGTGGCTTGTTTCAGATTTCTCTTTGTCCAAGCATGTTCAGAATGTCTGCAAAAGTTGTTTTGTTAAACTCCGTGACTTCAGACATGTCAGGCGGTTTCTTACTCATGATGTTTCTGTGCTTGTAGCCAACGCTCTTGTTAGTAGTCGGTTGGATTACTGCAACTCACTTTTCAGGAGCCTGTCCAAGTTCAATCTACGCAAATTACAGTGCATCCAAAATAGTGCAGCTAGAATTGTATCAAACACCAGTCGATACACCAGCATAACTCCTGTGCTAAAGAAACTGCATTGGCTTCCTGTTGAACAGCGCATTGTGTTCAAGACAGTCACACTTGTTTATAAGTATCTTCACACAGGTTTTCCCAGGTATTTTTCACCACATCTTTCTTCCTACAGCAGTTCTTATAGTACCAGGCGCAGTCAAAGTGGTGGTAATTTCCTAGTTATTCCAAAGTTCTGCCCCTCTGTTCATAAATCTGTCAAACAGTTTGGTAATAGTTTTGCGTTTGATGCTCCTACTGTGTGGAATACTCTCCCTGATGTGATTCGTGCCTCTCCATCCCTGGCCTCCTTCAGAAAACAGCTTAAAACCTACCTGTACACCAAAGCATATCCACCCTAGCCTGAATCATCCTCCTGGCGTTCTCCGTGGTGTTCGACCCCTGTTATGTCCCTGGACACAGAATTTTGTTGACTGCTTTTTGTTTTGTTGCGCCTTAGAGTCCTCTTGTTTGGGGAGATTAAGCGCTATAAAAGTCCAATTAGAATTAGAATTAGAATTAGAATCCATTCTTGTGGAATTGTGTGGATATGACTTTTCCTTTTTTGGGAAAAAAGCTTTAATTAATTCAGCTTTTGTTTCCAGCAGTTGTTGATCTAGCTACTTATTCACATACACTATGTAAATTGGTCAAGTGTATAGACTTTTCTTCTTTCAGAAGATAAGATGACTGGAAAAAAACACTTTCTCATAAACAGTTTTTTACCCCTAGCCCTTAAGGGGTGTCAGGGTATTGTTTTCACCCATGGTGTCCGGATGGGTGGGCTGGTGGGTGGGTGGTGGGAAAAAAGTTTGTCTTGCCTGTATCTAAGAAACTGTAAGGTGTAGGAAGTTGATACTTGGTAGGGACATTGGATACGGGGTGTAGGTATGCAACATCATGGTGTGACCTTGATGTGACCTTTGACCTTGCCGTAGTGACCTTGAGTTAGAAAATCTTGTCCAGGCCATATGTCGGAAACCGTAAGGTGTAGGAAGTTGATACTTGGTAAGGACATTAGTTAGGGGGTGTAGGTGTGCAACATCATTGTGTGATTTTGATTTGACCTTTGACCTTGCCGTAGTGACCTTGAGTTTCAAAATCTTGTCCGGGCCATATCTCAGAAACCGTAAGGTGTAGGAAGTTAATGCTTGGTAAGGACATTAGTTAGGGGGGTGTAGGTGTGCAATGTCATGGTATGACCTTGATTTGACCTTTCCGTAGTGACCTTGACCTATAAAATCTTGTCCGGGCTTTATCTCGGAAACCAGAAGGAAGTTGATACTTGATAGGAACATTGGTTAGGAGTTGTAGGTGTGTAACATCATGGTCTGACCTTGATTTGACCTTTGACCTTGCCGTAGTGACCTTGACCTATAAAATCTTGTCCGGGCTGTATCTTGGAAACCGTAAGGTGTAGGAAGTTGATATTTGGTAGGGACATTGGTTAGGGGCTGTAGGTGTGCAACGTCATGGCCTGACTTTGATTTGACCTTGCCGTAGTGACCTTGACCTCAAAAATCTTGTCTGGGCTATATCTCGGAAACCGTAAGTTGTAGGAAGTTGATACTTGGTAGGGATATTGGTTCTGGGTTGTAGGTGTGCAACGTCATTGTGTGACCTTGATTTGACCTTTGACCTTGCCATAGTGACCTTGACCTATAAAGTCTTGTCCGGGCTATATCTCAGCAACCTGTAAGGTGTATACTTGGTAGGGACATTGGTTAGGTGGTGTAGGGGTGCAACATCATGGCGTGACCTTGATTGACCTTTGACCTTACCGTAGTGACCTTGAGCTATAAAATCTTGTCCGGGCTATATCTCGGAAACCGTAAGGTGTAGGAAGTTGATACTTTGTAGGGACATTGGCTAGGGTGTGTAGATATAAAACGTCATGGCGTGACCTTGATTTAACCTTTGACATTGCCGTAGTGACCTTGACCTATAATGCCTTGTCGGGGCTATGTTTCGGAAACCATAAGATGCATGAAGTTGATATTTGGCAGGGACATTGGTCGGGGGTTATAGGTGTGTCACGGTCAGACCCCGACTAACCAGTGTGTTAGCCAGAGAAAATTGCACAACTGGAAGGAAAGAATTTGTTTGAACTAAATAATTTATTTACAATATGTATTATGTACAAATCAGTGTTAAACCAACGAAATCAGAATAGACATTTAAAACAATAATAACTCAAACTTATATACCTGTTAATTCCTTAAAAACTTTAAATATTATTACAAGATTACTTAAATAGTTTCTTATTGATCACTCACAGATTATAGTCTGTATGGCTGGATCAATGTTCAAAATAGAAGTTATAGCCTGATCACATGAAAGTTTGTAGTCACCTGGTCTTGAATCAGTTGTAACAAACAGCTCTGAATAGTTGACTGCCTCTTTTTGATGTAGTTTTGAGAACAATGTGTTCGACTGTAACTGGCGTAAGAATTTCCTCACTTGGGACTATGGTGGACTTCTTGCCCCTGAGGTCTTCCACGAGTCTTCCCCTTTATTGCTGTGCTCCACTTCTTTGCTCTGGTGGACTTCACTCCCAGTTAATCTGCTGTATAGTGTTCTTTTTACCACACTGGTTCCTCAGTTAAAAGTCTTTTGACTGTTTTAACAATCTTTCAAAGCTTCCAGTGGGCAATACAATATCATCTGGGTAATAGTACTCCTGTCCCAACAATGCTAATCTGTAACTGTGATGTCCAGCTTATATAGAAGAGTGATCAGGAACCTTACCATTACAAAATACATATTTTCTCAGAAATTAACATCCTAAAACTTATACTTATATTAATTACTCATGATAAACATTTCTTGAAAAGAATCCTGTTTTTGTTAAAACTGTAACTCGCCAATTTCACCATTTCACAAATTTGACACACTTCCTTATAAACAACAAATTCATCAAGATATGAAACTGTAGGTCAGTAAGTGTAATATACCTCTGCTATTAACAGCCAAACTGCCTACATACACCTACACCTTGTTATTCTATCACAGGTGTGACCTGGATTTGACCTTTGATCTTGCATATCTGATGCTATTTTATATCTCAACAAGGATATAAAGTGTGACCTGGATTTTACCTTTGATCTTGCATATCTGATGCTATTTTATATCTCAACAGGGATATGTGATACTATTTTATCTCTCTTATATCTCTCATATCTTTTTACTTGAATCTTGGTTGTTGCACCTTTGGGTGTCTTTTCATGTAGATTAAACACTGTTAAAGTCATATTAGAATTCATTAAGGTAACGTTTTACTTTTGCAACTTCCCATTGTAACAGATGGTATTGCATCAAGTGAGTCACAGGTTTTGCCCCAACTCAACATATAAGCATGTATTGCCACATCTGTATGTATTGGTAATATTCAAAACATTCAAACCATAATTCGACCATACATAATTGTGATATTTTCATTGACAGCCTTTCTCCAGTTAAAAATTTTTGCAGCTTCATAACTTATAGTTTACTGAATTGTCTTGTTTCAATACTTAATCTTTACATGCAGTGCTCTGAAAGTATCCCAATCTGTGTACTGATTCACTACTTCCATATCTCATGGTGCTGAAAAATATTTCCCCAGGCTGTGGGGTACGGGCATCTCTGATGCTATTTTCTTGTACAGTATTTTATGTATCTCCAGCTAATTGAAAATGAATGAGTTCTCTTTTTTTCCTCCACCAACTCTGTATTTGATTTTGTGTGATATCTATCTGGAGGTAGATTCATGGTAAGTCCCAGTCACTCACTGATGCTCCACTGTGCTTTGTGGTTTAACATCTGTGTTACATAATGTGTCTGCACACTGAGAGAAAAGATTGATAAGGGATATCAAGATGTATTCATTTCTTTTCATCAAAGGATATGCTTACAGTAAATTTTTTTGTTTTTGTGGTGGGGGAGGGGGGGGGAATTCAAACGAGGACATTTATCTTTAGCTTCATGGAAGTAGAACCTTGTGGAAAGAATGCCTTGTCTGTTTTGAAAGAATGGAAATGAGCCTAATTAATAATACCGGTATGTAAAAACCTTGGGCTTTCATGATATTCAGATATAGTTTCATGTGTGAATTAAAAATTTTAAGAATAACTCTGACAACATGACTGTGTGTATTTTTGTTATAGTGGAACAATAATGTATTTCATAATACGATTATCTTAAGCATATTTATCTTATAAAAATATAAAATAGCAATGAATTTTCAGAGACATAAAATGCCTCAAAGATACACAACATATTAATGTCCCTATCTATAGCCAATTATAGTTTACTACAGTGTATCTTTATCATTATAAATGTAGGATTAAATATATCCTGGAAAAAATTTACGATCTCAAATTTACAGCAAAAATGATAGATTCTTTTCATAAAATATTCCACTCTGTGAAACACAATAAAGCTCACATTCTGCTTACAGTCTAATACTGCAACTGATACAGTTTTATATCAGCTGACTTATCATCCCTCTGCTGCATGTACGTACTCGTACATCTGAGCGAATTCTCCAAAACTACAAGGCCCAGAGACATGCTGTTTTTTGAAAACTTAAGATACCTTATCTATCTAAATTTGCAGACCTGTAGCTTATAGCTGAGCAATAGCTATTTTGAGGTTATCACTGTTGAGTAAGTTAGTTATAACTTGAAAACTATTGTATTCATTCATTGCACAGCTGAGAAAAAGCTACTTTGAAGTTTTCACTATTGAGTAAATCAGTTGTATCTTGAAAACTGTTGCATTTAGAGAATTTTGTTTACATATGTTGTTCATGTACTTTTGAATCAGTTATAACATGGTAAAATTGTAGACTATAGCTCATCGCATAACTGAGCTATAGCTACTTTCAGGTTCTTACTGTTGAGTAAATCAGTTGTAACTTGAAAACCATTGCATTGAGAAAATTTTGTTTAAATATGTTATTCCCCCACTAATGGGTCACCTATAACAAAGTGAAATTGCAGGCTTGTAGCTCAATGTATATTTAGTTATTTATTTGGGGTTTTACGTCGTTTTCAACACTGTACACTGTACAGGTCATATCATGACGAGTAGTTGGAAGGGCAGAGGAAACCAGTACATACAGTTCGTTAGTGCTCTTCAATATTTTGGGGGTTTGGTGAACTTTGGCATACTTTTGAGTGAGTAATAGTACATTTACCTAATATAATTATATGACTTATAAGTCTCAAATTATTGCATTTAGAGTATTTTGTTCAAATAGGTTGTTTAGGTACTTTCTCCACAGCTACAACATGGTCAGTAGTTTGGAAGTGTATATCCATAGCTAAGTGAGAATTAGCTACTTTTTCAATTTTTAATGGTAACCCATAAGGAGTAAATGGCTTATATCTTCAAAAGTATTGCAGCTACACAATTTCTCTCAAATATGTTGTTCATCTACTTTTTTGTGAACTGTAACATATTTAAGTTTCACACCTGTTGCTCAATGTACAAGTGAGTAATGGCTACTATATTGCTACTTTTAGTGAAAATGTGAAAAATCACAAATATCTTGAAAACCGTAAGAAATAGAGCGATTTTGAGCAAATTTTTGACCCATGGGGTAGTACAAGAGTGTCCTATGCAAAGGGGAAAAATTTTAATTTTCGCCACTTTTGGCAGCCATCTTGGATTTTAGTGGAAAATAAAACATTGAGAATATCTTGGAAACAGTAAGAAATAGGTGCGATTTCGAGCGAATTTTTGACCTGCAGGGTAGTACAGGAGTATTCTGTGCCTAGGGGAATAATTTCAGTTTTCGACACTTTTGGCGGCCATCTTGGATTTTAGCGGAAAATGAAAAATTGTGAATATCTCGGAAACGGTATTTCTTCCCCTTTAATACTCGGCAGGAGATACACACCGCAGCAAAAACCTTTTTCTAGTTTCAGTTATATTTTTAGCCAAATCACAGTAGGACATGATGTTAATGAAGTGTAAGTTCAAAAATTAAACTAGTCATCAGTGCCTAAATATTTGTATCCCTGGATGAAAGTCGGGGGGATTCAGTACGGTCACGCTGCCGCTGCCGCAGAGATTTCCTTTTGGACGCGATAACTTAAAAAAGATTTTAGTTAGGCCTTTCAAATTTGGTATGTGGGTATATATGGGCAATGCCACGAACGCTATTGTTTTGTGACCTTGATTTTCAATTTCAAGGTCACTGGTGGCCTCTTAAAGGTCAGACTTTGGCCATTTTTTCACATTTTGGTCCAGTTCTCATATACAGAAAGTTAGGTCATCCTATGGCTGGTATATATAATACATATATATGTCCTCTATAGGTATGCAGAAATTTGACCTTGAAGCTCTTCATTGAAGGTCATCCACAGGTCATCCAAAGTACCTTACAGAGGCCATTTTTTGGCCTTTTTGGAGATATTTTCACACTTATTGCTGACTATATTGCATGGAAACTATTGAAAATGGATTTGGAGGTTGAGTACATGATAGAGTACCACTGTACCAGTATCCAGACTTACTGGTTACAGAGGAATGTTGGTTACGGAGAAAATCTGCTGATTCCACAGTTCTGGACTGGAAGAAGGCAGTTCTTTCATATAAGCCTACCCCTGCTGAGATGTAGTCTAATTTGTCCAGTTCTACCAGCTCCTATGAGTTTTCATAGAACTGTGGAGCCAACAGGAACTGGTTACAGAGGATTGCTTCACCTATAGCTGGTTAGGCCCTGGTACTGGGCAGGTCCACAATACTGGCTAACAGACCAGCAGTAGCCTTTTAAGGGTCCAAGTTGCCTCTCAGATCAACCAGTTACTGCCTGAGGAAATTGGTTACCAGTCATTGGTCTTGGTGAGATGACTTGTCTGAACCTACCACACCAGTCAGCCAGCCTACTGTCAGGACCTCCTAGCTGGTCGAAAGTGACTATAGATAAGAAGGCTTTCCCAACAAGATTTGTCCAACTACCTGTCAGCCTTATCTTACCAGACCCCACACCAGCCAGTTACTGGTCCTGGTGAGATGCCGAACTCAACCAGACTGGTCAGCCTACTGCCAGCAAGAAGTCTGCTGTATCAGTTACTGTGGAGGTTCATCAAGCTTTTCTTACGGGTTCCAGTGAGATACAGTGATCCACCCCCCTAGACTGGTCACCCAGCTTGCCTTTTACCCAGCCTGTGAGCAGTGTCAGCTTACACCAGGGGCCTGAGTTTTCAAACTCAGCCTTCCCCTCAAGATTATAACCCATTTGCCGGTTTTCACAACTCAAGCAATGGTACATTTATCTGTTAATCAGACCAGGGTCACAGTTCTCATGAATGGCTATTAGTGTTTTCCACAGTGGGGTTGTGTGGGTTACTGACACCCATACAGAAGCAAGTCCACCTAGGTTGCCTCCACATGAGGCCGATAGAGTGGCACTTGAAGAACAGCTGAAGGATACCAGACTCACTAGAAAAGGTGATCCCAGTTCACGCCACCCCATCTACAATGGTGGTTGTAGGATGACAATGTGCTTCAAGGTCAACCATTACACCTACTTAAATATGCTCTGCAAATCCTTACAGATGCATCAAGAAGGGCGAGTGCTCACTTAGGGGAACACACTGCAAGGGGAACCTGGTCCCTTTCAGAAGCAAGTTACACATAAAGTTTGGAACTAAGGCAGTCTTTTGGCCCTAAAGGAGTTCCAAGACCTCTGCTTGAACCTTATTGCTACCATAGCTACGGACAACACCATGTTGGTTGCCTGTTTAAGGAGGGGGGAGTAAGTCTGGCCCTCTTTGTGCCCTACTATGGAGAATCCTGACCTGGTGCTACAGGAAAAAGGCTCAAGCCCGATACATTCACGCTTCAACCATGTCCCGTCCGGGGATACACTACGTCGAGATGCAATGTCTAGTTTTGAGATTCTTTTTAAAAAAGTTTTTATACAAAGTGAACTAAATGAATAATTTTAGTTTTTAACTCCAGCCCATAAAGGCTGGGGTTATAGTCGTCCCCTGCGCTGTCTGGGTGGTGCACGGTGGAGGGGATAAAACTTGTGGGTGTTCCACAGCCTAAACCCAAGCACAGATTTTCACCAAATTTTTAGGGTATGTTTACCCTAAAGAGGATCTAGAGCGGATTAGGTTTTGGGGTGTATCTGGCAACAACTGTTGCCATGGCAACATTTTAAAGATTTTTGGTCTTAAAGTTTGTGGGTGTTCCACAGCCTAGACCTGTGCATGGATATTCACCAAATTTTCAGGGTATGTTTATCCCAAGAGGATCTAGAGCTAATTAGGTTTTGGGAGGTATCCAGTAACAAGTGTTGCCATGGTAACACTTTAAAGATTTGGGGGTCTTAAAGTTTGTGTGTGTTCCACAGCCTAAACCCATGCACAGATTTTCACCAAATTTTCAAGGTATGTTTACCCCAAGAGGATCTAGGGCCGCTTAGCATTTTTGGGATATCTGATAACTGTTACCATGGCAACACTTAAAATTTTGGGGTCTTAAAGTTTGTGGGTGTTCCACAGATTTTCACCAAATTTTCAGGTTATGTTTACCCCAAGAGGATTACCCCCAGAGCTGATTAGGTATCTGGTAACAACTGTTGCCATGGCAACATTTTAAAGATTTTTGGGTGGGTGTTCCACAGCCTAAACCGATGTATGGATTTTCACCAAATTTTCAGGATATCTTAAACATGTCTTAAAAATTATGGTACTCATTTTAAAAAGCATCATGGTCGCCTAGCTGATTGCTAGATAATCATTGATTTGTTCTAAAATTTAAAATATTGCGGCTAGCTGTGTCAGATTTGCACAAAATGTAAATGGCTAGGAAAGCTTGTCTGGCAGTAATTTTGCCTTTGTTTTGAAAAAATGGCTGCCACATCACATCTTTTATGTCAAATGGGGGGGGGGGGGATATCAAAAGGCCCAAATATCTCCCTTATCATTGGTCCTAGGGGTTTAGAATGAGAAAACAACTTCTTTGAAATCGTGTTCTGCAAATTTTCTGCAGTATCAAATTTGAGGTTTGAACCCTGCTTCAAGATCATATTGGGTCTTCATGCTAAAAGGGACTTATATTCCCCTTATAATTGGTTCTAGGGCTTCACAATATAGAAAACAACTTGTAAGAAATCATGGCCTATGAATCTTACATCTGACAACATTTGGTGGATTTTGTATACTTCTTACAACTGAAGTTGTTCCTAAGAATTTTCCCAAATCTCAATGTTGTTGCCTGTTTAGATCTACTTGTGGGCTGGGGTTCTTGCCTGCCGAGGCTGGATATTTTTTAATATGTTTTGCAAGTTTCTACACTCAGTATTTGTATTCAATAATTGTCAAATAAGATACAGTGAAGTTAGTGATTCATTCTTTCATTTCTTTCAACAAGGTCCTTTTTGATAAGAATTTGGAGACTTAAATCCATTCAAATTCATTTACGTATGTGTGTTATGTTCAGAACAATTAATTAGTGGTTTCTTTGATCCAAATTTACTCAAGGTCTGTCATTGAATTTGTGGTCTGTGCAAATTATGAAAAATTAATATTCGTCAGAACAGAAGTGGTATTTGTGAGAACATATGACTCATTATGATTGAAGACTTTTAATGGCAATGGAGCGTTTTTTCAATTAAATATCATGATTCCATTAAACTTTCTCTAATAATATGTTTTTGAATTTAAATGATTTATTACATTATTGTGGCCACAGAGATTTTAGTAGTTGTATAAAATGACACAGAAAATAGGAAGTAAGTATTGTATAAGAGATGAGTCATACACTTAAATTAAAAATTTTTTTAATTGGTTTATTCAGGTTTCATTATTATCTTAGCACAGAAACATTAAGCTGGATGTTGCACATGGTACCCCATGCAAGATTTTGTTATCCAGTGATATTACAATGTTATTCATTTGGATAGGTATTCCAAATGTGTTGTTGATAAACTTGTTATATAAGTGGGAAAAGTTGTAGGCTCATATCTAGGATTTTCAAGGAATACCAATGCTCCAATTATATTACAGCTGATATTTTGCCTTTATAGGAATTATAAGCAGGCTGAATTATGAGCTTCCTGTGAAACCTAGCAACAAACCTCTATGTATGATTTTTCTATAGAAGTAGACTTACTCCAAGTCTTAGTATTTGTATCCATCAGTAACCCGAATGGTTTAATTAAATTGGAAACTTATAGGAGTTCATTATACCACAAGCTTTCTGGTAGTCTCTGCCAAAAAAAAAAAAAACTTATGTCAGGGCTGGCTGTGTCTCCAAAAGTTATAGAGTCTACAGTACCTATATATTACACAAAACTGTGACAAAAGACAAAAGGACGTGGTATAAGTCTACTACAGAAGGGAATCAAGGAAGAAAAAGTGTACCAATAAAGACATGGTTTAATGCAGAAGATGTACTGTGAAGGTGCATCATTACAGGAATAATTTGACTTAACTGGAGACATAGAAAGAGAGAAAACGATACTGATGTGGGTAGAAAGGCAGCAGAAGAACTAGAGAAATAATGCAACTTTCTGGATTTACGTTCAGTTAATGGCACTGACCTTCACACTGCCTGTGGTAGGCAGAAATTTTGCAATTTAAAATTTGTGTCTGTTGCTGGAGGAAAAAGAAGATATGCAGAAGGAATATTACAATTTAGAAAGGAAGAGTGATGAGTGAATTGTGTTTGTGGAGGAAGGGGCAGGTATAATTATCACATGCAACTGTAACTCTTACCAGTGATAGCAGATCAGGGAAGCAAGGTTTAATTGCAAAGGTTAACTTCTTGAATTAAGAACACATTATTAGAATACTATTATGTACTGGTGTAGAATATTCAGAAAAGACTTCCATAAAAGAATCAATATGTACTCATATATTGCACTACCACAGCCACCCCTCAAGAATGAAGTGTTTTGTAGCAGATTAATACTTACTTAATACTTAGTAGTACCTGGGAAAACATACTAGCAAAAAACCAACAATACTAGCTAGTTATGTCCATTAATTGTCACACGGATTCAAGTTACATATAAAGATATTAATTTTAAGTGATATTCTATTTTATGTTTATATTTTCAGAAGTCTTTCATCATGTGCCTCATGTCTTGTAAAATTTGAATCATGGGGAGTAATTTGAATAATTTGCAAGTTACCCCAATTGTGACATCTCATTGGCAAGGTAGCTAGTGGGAGTCTGGAATACTACTAATGACACTACAATACTACATACTGGCAAATCTCTTGAAAAATTTTACCATCTATCAGTTTGTTACATTATGAATTTAGATGGACTTTGCTGAAGAACTTCCTTGTACTTAAAGGACATTTATAAAACTTTTATACAGTCAAACTCCTTGAGCAAGAGTACTATTATATAGAATTTCTATAATTATGTAGAAACAAGTTTTAGGTTTTTAGTAGGCCTTTCCATTGAAATTTGCCATACCTGTAAATAGTAGTTAAGTAAATTGTAGTATTTTCTGGTCCCTTGTCAAGCGTTTTGCTTTCAAGTACTCCGGGAAGTTGTTACACGTGGATATCTGTCGTCTAAAATTGGATAAAATTGCACATTTTAATACTGGTCTTAAAATACATATACATTCACTCCTGTACAGAAGTGGATATTGATATAAATTTTCAGTTGAATTATGGGTAAATAAGGGGAAAACTACCTTTTATGAACACCATGTTGCAATGAGAACCCCCCCACCAACTTCAATGTTCATAGGATTCTACTCTTGCCCAATTCAAGTTATAACCACAATGCTGTCACATTATTTTCTAAAATTTGGACCTTTACCTTAACTCAATTATTATTGGTTCTTTTCAAACAAAATGTTATCCTGTTGTGATATAAGCAATCTTGTCTATGTTTCTGTCAGGCAGCTGGTGGACATTCCTCATGACAATATGCTTGACAGTTCCGAGTTCACTAGCGCCCTCTACTTGTTACAGCAGAGCTTACTGGGGCGGCCGGTGCCCCCACAGTTGCCCAGTGTATTGAGTGGAGAGAGCAGGGCGGACATTCGGATCCCAGTGATGAGTAGGCAGGAGTACGGAGCATATAAGCAGCTGTTTATGTCCAGTAGAAGGGATGCTTATGGGTTTGTACAAGGTAATTAATAAACTGAATTATAAAACCTTTGTTTGTCCTATATTATGTGGGCCAGGCAGTGAAAGAAGGGGTGGGTGAGTGGGGGAGAGAACTATTGCATTTCTTAGTATAACACCACATTATCAAAAAAGGAATGTATCCTTTGCTACATGAACTTACATGGGGCATATTGAATTAAATTAATTGAACAGTATTTTGGTGATTACTTAGAACTCTTTATCTTAGGAATTAAATAGATTTTCAAAACTGGTTCCTGAAAAACAGAAATTTGAGATCGTTTGAATCTTCTTTCATTTAGTGTAAGCGTTAAGCTATAAATATTTGCTAGATGTACATGACACACAAATGCAATGGAAAATAAGTTTTTTTTGCAAACAAAATGTGTCTTGAATTTTTAGTCCCTGTATATTAACAAAACAAAATATTTGTGCAGAGTATTAAGTGCTCCATGCAATACTTTTGGAATTATTTCATGTTAAGGATATCCTTTTTATATTTGTATGAGTCGCATGTATCTCTTGCTTGTCACCTTTTCAGCTGAACAGTTAGCATATAAAAATGAGTGCATGTTCTGTTTCACTGCAGGTGGTCCATGAAATCCATTATAATGTAGTAATATAATATGCTTGTGTTTTGCATTGGCACATTATGGTTATAATTTGTCCTAAAAATATTAGCCATTAAAACTTGACAGAAGATTCCAGAATGCAAAGTGTTTCATTTTACAAATAGGAAGTGTATTCTTGGATTTGCTGTGTATCAAAATCCTGACCTTTCGAAAGTTTGATATGCGAAGTCTGATTAGAGTTTGATGTTGACATTGAATATTGTACCATTTGCTTAATTGTAAAATACCAGTGTGTACCATTTGCAGCAGAGACAGCCAGAGATATAATGCTTTGCTCAGGACTTCCTCTGGATGTGCTGGCTCACATCTGGAACCTCTCAGACCAAGATCGTGATGCAAAGCTGAACCTGGAGCAGTTCACCATAGCGTGTCATCTCATAAGATTCTGTAAAAAAGGTAAGAACGGTTCACCATAGCATCTCATCTCTGTAGATTCTTTCAAAATGGTAAGAGTACTGCATCTTTATACCAAGCCTACTATGTCATAGAACTCCGAGAAAAAGGTGAAAGAGCTCCACTCAGCCTGCCATTTCAGAATTCCGTGAAAAAAAGTAAAAGCCAGTCACCTTAGCCTGTCCTCTCATAGAATTCTCTGAAAAAAGTAAAGCCCATCTACTTAGCCTGTGGTCTTAAAGAACTCTATAAGAATTGTGTTTTCGCAAAGCTGGGGTATTTTGCCTAAATGTAAAATTCAGGGCATCTTTACTGGTTGTAGATTTGTTCTCTGTGGTAATGATCCTTGTTATTTTAATGGATAAAAAACAATCAATTTGGATCTTAACAGGACAATAGGAGACCACCAGGACTTGGTTGATGTCAAAATTGGAGTCCCTCTGTTTCACCATTTTAGTATACGCTCATCCGAAATGTTTCGATCTCTGGACTCTAACTTGAAGATGATTTGTACAATCAATTTGAATCTTAACAGGGGTATTGTACACCACTAAGACTAGGTTGCTTTTGAAATTTGTGTTTGTCCGTTTGCCCGTTTTGGATGTGTGCTCATCCAAAATATTTTTGTTTCTGAACTCTGACTTGAAGACGCTTTGTTCAATCAATCTGAAACCTAATAGGGTGAGAGGACACCACAGGGCTAGGTGGCTTTTGAAATTGGTGTCCGTCCATTTGCCCGTTTGGGGCATGCACGCTGTCCATATTATGCTTTCTGGACTCTCATGCTTTGTCCAATCGAATTCAAACTTGACAGGGAGATAGATCACCATCATAGCTAAGTTGCTTTTGAAATTGGTGTAATGCCGTCCTTTTGTTTGTCCGTTTATTGCATAGATACAATTATGTAACCTAGATTACAAGTTTTACATTTCTTAGCATGGCTAACACATTCATTAGTGTTCTAGTTGTTGATCAACATGAAGGTATTGTTTAAAAAAACTATCGCAGTACACTTTTCACTGAAATTTTGAAAATTTCTTATGTTAAGAAATTTTTCTTTCTCTAAGAAGTTTTTTTTAGAAAATATTCCTATGTTCTGAGAATAAGAACATTAGTGAGTAAGGGCTGTGATGTATTCTTCTACTTGAAAGAGGATTCTACTTATCTAAGTTATAAAGGGTTGTGACTAAATATAAGTTCTTTGGATTTTGTAAGCTTTTGTCTAACAAGCAGAGTGTAAGCTTGTACATATGAATGGAAAATTTTCATTTTATTCTTTCCAAAGGATTATAAGAGAATTTTAAGGTAGTATTGTCAAAAGGTTATCAAACACTGTGTGAGGGTCACTCTGATCAGTTTATGTGCTGTGGTGTTTTCAGGGGGAAAGCTGGATCATCCTGTGAATGTGCAGGCCATGCTTCCTCATAAACTGCCCAAAACTGACCTGGTGGCCAAGAGAAAGAGGTGAGTGGGTCACAATTATACACTGTGGTGCTTCACTCCAAATTAAGGAGTATTAAGTGCTGCTGCTCATACTAAACCCTTAAACTCAAAATATGTTTCCCATAATTTAGGGTTTAAACGTTATATTTGAAAATCAGATATGATTTTTAGTAGGGCTGCGAACGAGTACTCGAGCCTCGGTAGACGAGTCGATCTTGGCTAGTACTCGAGTCCATTTTAACTACTCGGTTACTCGCGAGGCATTGTATTATCGCCCACAAAATGAAACGTTTGTGTAAAATATGCTGCATTTCAGTATTTCCATCACATAACATCAGTTAAAGTTGTTGTTTTCGCTTGAAAACCTATAATTTACTCCATAATCTATAATATCTGGTTAAATAGGAGACGTTTTTCATCAAAAGTTTCGTTTCCGGAATCAACTATTTGTTTACGGAAGACTTCTAATGGTGGGAACTAAATCTCGCGGTTACTCGAATTCGGGCCGGTTGTCAGAGGGCGAGTACTCGATGTCGTGTTTTTGTACCCGTCACAGCCCTAATTTTTAGTATATACTTGAGGAGAATATCACCTTGTAATACAAACTTTATTTTCATAAAAGATATTGTTTATGATTTCTTATGATAAGATAAATACAAGTATTTATAATAATTATAACGAACTATTTTTTATGATATGATAAATACATGTATTTTGTTAAAACCCTATGTTATAGGGATTTTTATTTCAGTTTTGAGTCTGAGATTGAGTTTGCCTTATATTTATAGGGTAAGCAACGGGTGTGTTTATTTTGCTTACAGATATTCATACATGGAATATTTAGGACACTTTAAAGCCTTAATTGTTAAATTGTTATCTACTGGAAAAATTAAATTGACAAATCAAATAGACTTAATTTTCAGCACCCTAGCTATAAGATTCAAATTTCAGGTGAAAAAATCAATTAGACTAGGCTGTTACGATTGGGGAATCTTCAATCACAACTAAAATGACTAGATTCTAAGTGTCTGAGCATATGTTTTCACACTGGTATGTGTGCAGAAGTCATAGATGCAACTTAATTTTAGATGCCAAACATTTCTGTTTCGACTTTCCAAATTTGTATGACTCATTGTAAACTTTTGGCCTGAGTTGTAATTTGCAAGTTTTCAGGCAAACAAAATTTGGCATTGGTTCTTGATTCTTTGACTTGCCTTTAAAAAAGCTTGAAATGAAGACTCGGAGACAGATCACAGTAATGGAGAATAGGCTTATGCTAATGTCTTGGTCATGAATATACTCTAATATAATGTGGAGTATATTTGATACTTAGTGAGATGTTCTTTGGTACCTTATTAAACATATTTAACAGTGGTACATTTAACAGAGGTTACCAGTTACATTACAGTAATGGTTATGTAGCTTCGTGAAAGTTTTTTCTGTCATTTGGAGTAATTTATATAAAACAGCAATTAATTATCAAAAGTAGACTATAAACAACACTTTCTTATAGTCACACAACATACTTGGATATTTAAGGTGAATTAAAATTATACCAGTTGGAACAAAATGGCAATACAGAAAACTTTGTTTCTGGCATGAAATATGAACTTGAGGATCTGTATTTTTAGGTGGGTTGTGTGTAACCAACCGGCCTATTAGATTCATGTGTCCAACGTCCGTCTGTCCATCCACATTTCCGTTTCCGGACTCTAACTCAAAAACACTGTGTCCAATCGAATTCAAACTTGACATGGACATACATCACCATCTTAGCTAGGTTCCTTTAAAAAAATTGGTGTAATTCCGTCTGTTTGTTTGTCCGTTTTTTTGTCCGTCTGTCCATCCACATTTCCGTTTCCGGACTCTAACTCGAAAATTCTTTGTTCAGTCAAATTCAAACTTGACAGGGACATAGGTCACCATCATAGCTAAGTTGCTTTCGAAATTGGTGTAATTCCGTCTGTTCATTTGTCCGATTTTTTCATATGCCAGGGACAGTGTACCATTGCGGTCAGTTTTCAATTTTCCTTTCTAAATACAACTAATTATCTGTTTTTAATATAATTTGTATAGTTAAGCGTCCCTGAAAGGGCGCTTATTTGTTTTCGCCTCAGTTTCCTCGCCACTGCCGCATTATGGTCTCCCTTATTATTACAAGGTTTCAAACCATATTTACACCCCCCCACCCCACCCCCCCCACCCCCACCCCCACCCCCCGTCATTGCAGTTCAGGACAAACTACTTGCTACACAGCCTTATAATTCGAAACACCTGTTCATACTATCAAAAACGCGAGCTGATTAGATTTTGGGAGCAATCCCTTGAAAAATGTCTCATTTATGAGTGATTTTCTGACACCTTCCAATCTGAAAGCCTTAAATTTAGGTCAACCCCCCTATTATCTTCTTAAATATTGCATTTAGCGCCATAAAATGTATTGGGAGGTAATAGGAAACCATATGTGGAGAGTCTAAATAGCTGGTCAGTTTTACCCCACAGCCCTCCCTTATGGGTCAAACTGGGGTCATAAAATAGCTGATTTTGAGTTTTTGCCTTATATCTCCTTTATTGTTGCTGTTATAGCTTCAGAATGTATTAAGAGGTATTGGGAAAGTGTATGTGGAGAGTCTAAATAGCCGGTCAGTTTTACCCCCCCCAACCCCCCCTTATGGGCCAAACTGGGGTCATAAATTGCTGCTTTGGAGTATTTGCCTTATATCTCCTTTATCGTTGCTTTTATAGCTTCAGAATGTATTAAGAGGTATTGGGAAAGCATATGTGGACAATCTAAATAGCCGGTCAGTTTTATCCCCCGACCCCCCCTTATGGATCAAACTGGGGTCATAAAATAGTTGCTTTTGAGTTTTGCCTTATATCTCCTTTGTTGTTGCTTTTATAGCTTTAGAATATATTAAGAGGTATTGGGAAAGCATACGGTGCAGCTTTGTGCATTCTTAGCTTTACAGCATGCTTATTAAAACCACAAAGCATTTTAAACTTTCAGGGACGCTTTGCTTTTGTTAGCAAAAGCATTCCTCTAGTTTCTATTCATTAAATGTATAGATTTGTCAAAGCTCTTTTAACTCCATAGCCTTTAAAGGCTGTGCAGTGTTGGTTTCCTTTATGGGTAGGGCTTGGTGGGCGGGCAACTGGTGGGAAAAAACTTGCCCATGCTGTAATTCAGAAACTTTAAGGTAGAGAAAGTTCATATTTAGGTGTGGGATGTCACATTGTGCAATGCCATGTGACATTGATTTGACCTTTTACCATACCATAGTGATCCTATATATTTCAGAAACGGTAAAGTCAGGACATTGATACTTAGTAGGACATGGGTTAGGCTTTGTAAGTGTGCAGTGTCATGATGTGACCTTAATTTGATCTTTGACCTTTACTTAGTGACTTTGGCCATTAAAATCTTGTCTGGTTTTTCTTGTATAAACTGTAAACTGTAGGATATTAATACTTGGCAGCATTATTGGATGGGGGTGTGAGTGTGCAATGGTATGGCCTTGGTTGACCTTTCAGCTTACTATAGTGACCTTGTCCTTTAAAATCTTGCCTGGACTGTATCGCTGAAATTGTAAGGTATAGGAAGTTGATACTCTAGATATTGGTTGGGGGTGTAAGTGTGCGACGTCATGATGTGACCTTATTTGACCTTTGACCTTGCTACAGTGACCTTGAACTTTAAAACCTTCCTGGGCTATATCTCGGAAACCGTAAGGTGTAAAAAGTTGATATTCCGTGGGGTCATTGGTTAGGGCATGTAGGTGTGTAACAACATAACGTGACCTTTGTGTAATGTTTGGCTTTGGCCCTGTCAAGATGCTTTCTGCTGCCATATTTGAGATATATTTCCATCAAAAGGCATATGGGTTACTACAACTGATTACTATATATAATTTAACCTAATTGTTCTGTCTACTTGGACAGTTCTACTTCAATTAAGATTCATAACTGTTAGTTTACTAATTAATGCCGTCATGTTGTTACTGAATTGCTTTGTTTTGATAATTTGTCTCGTCATACAAAACACCTCTCTTCAGTGCTATTTTCTCCTGCGCCTTACACTTGTATTCAGAAAGTTGCCTGACCTTAAAACTGTGTTTCATCTCATCTGCGGGGCGTGGGCATCTTTGGTGCTCTTTTTCTTAATGATTAAAATGGAAACTTTGGAAAGTCTTTCCAAAACAGTGCAAGATAGAGAATTTGGGTGAATTTTGGTCAAGGGGCCGATAGCAAAGCCAATTTTTTTTAAATTGTCCCATTTTTGGCAACCATTTCTGAGTAAACATATAAATGCATTTATCTTGGAAATGGTGCAAGATAGAATGATTTAGGCTGAATTTTGGGCCTGCATGGTATTGCAAATTCAACGGCCTTTTTCTAAAAAAACTTACTCCATATATGTGGTGGCCATCTTGAATTTCTGCATAAAACACAAAAATGCATTTATTGTGGAAACAGTGTGAGATAGAGTGAGTTGGACAGAAATTTTGTCCTAGAGGGTATGTGCAAAGTCATCTGCCCCTATTCCCCCAAAAATAGTTTAACCACCATTTTTGGCGGCCATTTTGAATTTTTGTATGAAATACAAAATCCTTTTACCTTGGAATATTTGCGAGTTTGAGAAATTTTGTCCAAACATTTGTTGCAGCAGTATGTGCAAAGTCACCTGCCCGTTTTTCAAAAAAATGTTTTCTCACAATTTTAGTGGCTATCTTGAATTTCTCTGAAACGAATGTATCTCAGAAACGGTGCAAGATAGAGTAATTTTGTCTGATTTTTTGGTCCTGAAGGTATTTCTAAAGGCATCTACCATCTTTCAGAAAGCAGTACTCCACTATTGGTAATACCTTTCCTTTGGATACTTCTTGCATCGAGTCACAGGAGTGGCAATGAACAGCTTAACTGAAAATGGAAACATTGACTCTTATAATACATAACTTGAACAGAGAAAAAAATTGAGGAACCAGGTTTCTTTAGTGAAGAAACTTTACTAAGGCAGAACAAAAGAACAAAATACATTAATGCCATGTTTATTAATTTCTATTGTATCTTGTGTGAATAGAAGGTAATTAATTCCATAATTTATTGGAATTAATTTGATGTGAATATCAAATATGGTTCCAGTAAATTAAGATTTCTTTCTGTTCTATGTTAAGTTATTCTGTAGTTTTTCATTATCAATACAGTCATGTTTAATTAATAGCTTTTATTTGATTTGTACACAATGGTATACACACAAAGAGGCATATATTTGTAAAACAAAAGAATACTAAGTTTTGAACCAATCCACGAATTAGAATCCACGACAAAATGCCAGTAAATGAAATGCTGGTGTACAAAGTGTCAGTTTAAATGGCAAACCTTATTAGTATGGATGGAATGCTGGCTTTTTTGGAGAGGGGAGGGGTCAGGACAAAATGCTTGTCATATCAATTTTCAAATGATAATTATTCCAAGGTTTTGTCTAACTGTAATAAACTTAATTTTGTAGTTTTATGCTTCAACACATAACCTATAGCATGTGGAAATGTAGCAGGAAATCTTTTATATTTTGAAAATGGTACAGCTGCACAGGGGATTAATCGAAGCATTAATTAGTAAAATATGCAATCCTTTCACTTTATTGCTTAATGACTGCATTGGTAATTTAAGCATATTCTTATTGGAATCCTTGGGTCTGAAGTTTAAAATATCTCTTAAAAACTGCTCATGTAATTTTAAATAAATTCTACCCCTGTATAACATATTTATTTCCGTACTTAACTTTAACAAAACAATAATTCCATGTGGGGTACAGGCATCTCCGATGCTATTTTTATCAAATTAACCTACTAGCAGGAAGAATTTTACCTGATGTTGAGATATCTGTCATTTGCCAGAAACAAAGATTTACATATACATAATTTCATTACTATAAAACATATAGTTCCCTCTCTAATAGCTAAAGCTGTACATGTACCCATGCATATGTACATACCGTAAATAACCTATTTAGCACACAGTGTACTTAAGAAAGACTAGTTTTAGTCAATATTTTGGTGGAAAAAAGTTCCCCTTTTAGCGCAAACTGTAATGTTGATGTTTTTCCACAGAAGTTGTCGAGGCCATTTTTATGGGACCATCCATTTATTATTCTCTGTGTGTGTGGTGTGGAAGTCTTGTGTGAACAAAAGTTAATACTTATAAAGTATTTTTTTTGTCTCTGGATGGCTTGAGCAGGGTCTGCATGATGGATGCAGTAACTGGACTTTATTGCTGGGAAAAAGAGATAGGGTGCGATTACAAGAGCGGGTGCGCAAAATAGGTCATTTACGGTATATGTAATAAAACATTTGTAATGGCATAAAACTTGTAAACCTTAATCATCAAAGATTAATTACAATACTGTTTTACACAGAAGATAAATCAGTTAATGTATATTATATCTATGAGGCTGTATAACAGTTACAAATGTCATGAGTTAATAGCTAAGATTTAAGTGTATTGTCTGCCTGTTACTAGCCTCAATGTATTGCTGATATTCTTTTATGTAGGATCCAGAAATAATTGAAGAAATACATGACTGAGGCATTCAGGTAGATGTCTTTGAAAATAGTAATTTTCTGATGTATGGGTGATTCGTCTTCATTATATATTTCATTACATAGAAAGGACAAAAGAAACTTCTCAATAAAGCAGAAGAATTTTGAATGGAGCAAACTGATAAATGAGCATATGTGGTATGAAATGTGTTCAAGGGTCAACATTGATAAATGGGCAAGTGACAAAAAAGAAACTAAAAATACACTGGTCCATTTAAGAAACAATTGACAATGTGAAACACACAGCATTGATTAAATTTAAGAGTGAAACTTGTTATTGAAAAATTGAAGAAATTGTCAACAGTTGTGACAGAAATCTAGTGTCATCTGAAGGAAATTAATTATTGATTATAATGCTGTTTAAACTTATTTGTTTTGAGGACGGTGGTAATCTATTATGACTTTCTTCCAACTATGAAATATCATAAAGGAACAGTAGCAGATTTGCCTGACAGTTGTGTGAGTGCTATTGACCCACTGACTGACCTGGACTGATTATGACATCTGTGTGGCAATTAATAGAAGCAGCTTAATAGACTTATATGAACAAACAGAATAATAGCAAAAATAACAGTAATTTTGGAATAATTGGTGAGACACAAAGAATGGAAAGCCTGGTGTGTTTATTTTGTTCTTTAGAATGAAAAAAATAGAGAATTTAATTTAATTAAACTATTACCAAGGGATAAAGTGTGAATGGTGACAATTTAAAATTCTTCTGTGGGAAGAGAAGGTATTTGGATTATTGAAAGCTGACCAGCTATATTTAAGTTTAACCTAAAATGTATGAATACCTTAAAATCCCTGTGCACAGTTTTTTTGTCAATTTTTGTTGTTTGAATGTTTTTTTTATTTCTACTTTGCTACAAATTAGTCTTTTATTTACCATTCGGAGTGAACATTAATTTTTTTCTGTTTCTTTTATTTACTGTAGATTAAAATTAGATTTAAAGGTCTGGGTTTATCTTGATAAACCTTGTATTCTGGTTCCACTGAAGTATTTTTGGTGATCAAACTGACACATTATAATAAGTGTTGTAAAAGTAAATTGATCAGCTTACAAAGGAAGAGAGAGGGAGGCATACCAGTTAACCTTTTATTGGAATTAATTGCATGAACAGAAATTTGTGACTTCAGAATGAATGTGTAAAAATGAATTTACAGAAAAGTTAGTGATTGTTGACTATGTATTCTGGTATGGGTTTAATGGTTTGTGCATAAAACAAATGACTTTAATGTAACAGCCTTGAATAGTAATGTGAGCAGATGTAATGTTGGATGTAATGTTGAATAAATTACTGGAGTTTATAGTATTAAAAAGATTTGGAATGTGAATAGCTGAAGTGTACCTGGTAGGTGATCAACAATGTAGTATTACCAGTAGTGCTGGGACGAGTTGACGCAAACTCGAGTTACAACTCGATGGGCGATAATTGGGGGTCACATCGATCGGCGCAAGTGAAACTCGAGTTTTTGAAAACGTATATATTTTCACCATCTAAGGCTGACACTTCACCAAAACAACCGAAATATCTGAAATTTTCAAAAATATGTTGCATTTTTACTTTATTTGGGCTTAAATCAATGAAGATTTAACTTAAATTATATCACGAAAGCCTATTTCCAGTTCAAAGTTTTGCCTCATGTACGGTTATGTAAAATATTTTCGCTAATAAACGAAATACTTTATCCCGAAAATTACTCGAGTTTGACTCGAGTTCAACTCGCTTCTAACAAGTGATGCTCGATCTGTCATTTAAGCTGGCGATCCCACCACTAATTACCAGTAATTAAACATTTCAGTTATCATAGATAAACTACATGTATTTTTATGTCAGCTGACTTGTCAGTCAGCTGACATTATGTCATCACTCTGCGGCGTGGGCGTACGCGTCCGCATACGCATGAACAACTTCTTCTCCAAAACTACAAGGCCTAGAGACATGCTGTTTTTTTTAAAAGATACCTTATCTATCGAGGATGAAAAATTGTTCAAGGCATGCAAATCTGTCTGTTCGTCTATTTGCTAGAGACATTACAAGGGAGGTACCCCCACCAAAAGTGTGAAAATTTCAACTTTTTATCACAATTTTGTCAGTGACTATTGCAGGGATTTCTCTCATATCTTGCATATATGTACTAGGCCAGAGGTAGATTCTCTTGTGTGAGTATGAGACCTGGATCTGTCTTACTTTTTTTTTAATAAATTTTTTTAATAATTTTTAATGCATTAAAATTCATGAAATCATGCACTAAATCACTTATAACTTCAAAAGTGTTGCATTTACAGCATTTTGTGAAAATATGTTGTTCAGCTACTTTTTTCATAGCTACAATATGGTGAGTAAGTTGGGTGTCTGTCTCAATAGCTAAGTGAGTAATAGCTACTTTTGGGCTTTTCAGTAACTTCCATTATGAGTAAAATCACTTGTAACTTAAAAACTATTGCATTTAGAGAATTTCGTATAAATATGTTATTCAGCTACTTTTGGGCCAGCTATAACATAGTGAAATTTCAGACCTGTAGCTCATGGCATAGCTGAGTAATAGCTACTTTTAGGTTATCACTGTTGAGTAAATCGCTTATAACTTGAAAACTATTGCATGTAGAGAATTTTGTATAAATATGTTATTCAGCTACTTTTGGGTCAGCTATAACGTAGTAAAATTTCAGACCTGTAGCTCATGGCATAGCTGAGTAATAGCTACTTTTAGGTTATCACTGTTGAGTAAATCACTTATAACTTGAAAAGTGTTGCATTTAGAGCATTTTGTTAAAATATGTTATTCAGCTACTTTTTTCATAGCTACAATATGGTGAGTAAGTTGGGTGTCTGTCTCAATAGCTAAGTGAGTAATAGCTACTTTTGGGCTTTTCAGTAACTTCCATCATGAGTAAAATCACTTGTAACTTAAAAACTATTGCATTTAGAGAATTTCGTATAAATATGTTATTCAGCTACTTTTGGGCCAGCTATAACATAGTAAAATTTCAGACCTGTAGCTCATGGCATAGCTGAGTAATAGCTACTTTTAGGTTATCACTGTTGAGTAAATCACTTATAACTTGAAAACTATTGCATTTAGAGTATTTTGTTTCATATGTTATTCACCTATTTTGGGCTCAGCTATAACATAGTGAAGTTTCAGACCTGTGGCTCATTTCATAGCTGAGTAATAGCTACTTTGAAGTTGTCACTGTTGAGTAAATCAGTTATAATTAGAAAACTATTTCATTTACAGAAATTTGTGCAAATATGTTATTCAGCTACTTTTGGGTCAGCTATAACATAGTGAAATTATAGACCTATAGCTCATGGCACAACTGAGCAATAGCTATTCTCAGGTACTGACTGTTGAGTAAATCAGCTATAACTTGAAAAATATTGCATTTGGAGTATTTTGTTAAAATATATTGTTCACCTACTTTTGGGTCAGCTATAACATAGTGAAATTACAGACCTATAGCTCATGGCATAGCGGAGCAATAGCTATTTTCAGGTTCTCACTATTGAGTAAATCAGTTGTAGCTTGAAAACTATTGTATTTACAGTAGTTTGCTTTAATATGTTGTTCACCTACTTTTGGGTTAGCTGTAACATAGTAAAATTTCAGACATGTAGCTCATTGCATAGCTGAGTAATAGTTCCTTTGAGGTTCTCACTGTTGAGTAAATCAGTTGTAACTTGAAAACTATTACATTTAGAGTAATTTGTTAAATATGTTATTCACAGAATTTTTGGTCAGCTATAACATAGTGAAATTGCAGACCTCTATGTCATGGCATAGTTGAGCAATAGCTACTTTCAGGTTCTCACTGTTGAGTAAATCATTGTATCCACTGGATAGCCGCAGTGTGTAGAGAGAGATTTCACCATTACTGCTCTGATGAAAAAAAATATTATAGCTAGCTTTCTTAAGTTTGCAGTATATATTAATAACCATAAAATGTTGTCTGGGAATATTTTTGGCCTCATTTTGAGAAACAAGATGGCCGCCACAGGTGTTTTTTGTCAGTCATGAAAAGTGCTTATATCTCCCTTATTATTGATCCTAGAGGTTTGGGATGATAAACCAACCTGTAGGAAATCATGGGGTGGGAATCTTTTGGTGTGGTCAGATTTGACCTTCAATGACCCCTCCTTCAAGGTCAAACAAGGATAGCCAAACTTAAAAGTGCTTATAACTCGCTTATTATTGGTCCCAGAGGTTTGGGATGGTAAACAGACAGGAAATCATGGGCTGTGAATCTGTTGATATGGTCCGATTTGACCTTGGAACCCTCCTTCACGGTCAAATGAGGATAGCGAAAATTGAAAGTGCCTACAACTCCCTTATTATTGGTGACAAAGATTTGGGATGGTAAACCATCCCATAGGAAATCATTGGCTCGGAATCTTTTGGTATGGTCAGATTTGACCTTTGGACCCCTCCTTCAAGGTCAAATGAGGACAGCCAAGCTTAAAAGTGCTTATAACTCATTTACAATTGGTCCTAGAGGTTTGGAATGGTAAACCATAGGAAATCATGGGCTGGGAATGTATTTGTGTGGTTAGATTTGACCTTGGACCCCTTCTTCAAGGTCGAACGAGGATATTGCATTTGTAGTATTTCTTTAAATATGTTTTAACCTATTTTTTACACTTAAACAATTACCTTGTTATTTTCCTTCATAATACCATTTACAGGGCACAACTTTTTTATCCTTTTCTTCTGTCAGCTTCGGAATTTCTTTCGAACTTGCTGTTCAGTTACCATTTACTGTATTTCTGTACAGCCCGTTTCCTGATAATTATTCTGTCCTCTAATCACCTTCACAAATCAAAAACACTCAGTCAGCTGACACAGTGCCCGTTCACGGGCACTCTCCTCTTGTTTACAATTCAACTGTATAACATTTAGAAATATGTTGTAAATAAAGTAGATTTATGAAACTGCATACACATAGATTTAAATAAAAAACTTTTTTTAGTATCTGAAAATAAAACATTTTATTAAAGATTTCCATCACAACCTATCAGCGAATGTATTGTGTTCATATTCATATATTTATTAAACTAGAGGTCTTGTCTTTAAATCACATTCATTTTCAATCGGTCAGATTTGACCTTCAAGTTTGGCTAAGTTTCACATTCATTTTCAATCGGATAAACGCTTTTAACCAGTGTTTTAAAGAAATTTCAGTCTTTTCATCGAGTCTTTAAATTCATTGTGACTTTGTGAGGGACATTGTATTGTGATGGTAACACACTTTCCTGTCATTTACGGACTTAGTGAGTTGATTTTAGCCTTGACCTTATGAAGGAAAGGTAGTAGTGGCTTAGACAGGTCAACAGCCCACTTCATTAAAAGGGGACTGGTATCACCTGCAGTGACCTGATGGTCATTCAGCTTCTCAGGCTTGCAACCCATCTGTTTGCAATAATATACTAAGACCCACCTTTCATATTAAATTGGAAATACCAGTGAATACACATGCATTACATAACAGTATAAACTCCATTATGTGATCATGCTGAGTGGGTAAGATTATGCTTATATAGTAGAAGGTTGGTGAAAATAGGTGATGCATTCAGTATCACAGAATAGAGAATACAAACTGGGAGAGTTAAAATGAGTTTATAAAACAGGAAAACTTCCACTATGATATTTACAAAAATATATGAATGAAGATGATAATATTGTACGAGTGCGAAGCATAAGTAGTAGATTATATCATCACGAGTGATATATATTAATTTGTTGACCTTTAATGAATGATGTTTCACTGTTTTTTCTATGATTTTGTATGATTGATAAGTAAAATAAGTCCACTTTTAAAGAAAGAATATATATATATATATATATATATATATATATATATATATAGGGGCACCAGTAAATTTTCAGATTCACGTATTAACTTGACATTTCTCCACCATTTTGTATAGATTTTAGTACAACAAAATAAGCATTTTTAATGATGTTTATAACATATTTTAGGTTATATAGTGCAAGAACACAAATGAAAAATTGGCACTTAGTCTAGTTGATGGATTCGTAGCACTAAATAAGTGGCGAGCAGGTAAACAAAAAATATGTCCTGGTCTGTTAATAATGTCCCCCAATGTAGACCAAATATAGTGTGCGGTGGATAACAAAATTAAATATTGGAGATAATGGAATGTTGGATAATAGAGATTCTACCCCACATCTTTTTCAGAGTTTAGAAACATTTCTTAGGCGTATCCTAAAAATTCTTCTTTAGATCTTTTGGTACATTTGCCTCTATTCATTGTCCATTTTACCTCTCTTTTTCGTGAAAATGACCAGAGGCCTAACACTGGCAAAGTGGTTTTGTTTTTAAGCACTTGGCTCTTACAATTGTGTTTGTGGGTTCAAATCCAGGTGAACACAGTACATGGGATTCAGTGAGGCCTTGTCCTGATATAATTCCAATAGGCCAGTAGGGGATGTAAAATCTGATCCTTGATCTTTATCCACCTGACAAAATGAGATTATTAGTAAAGTAAATTTTCTCAACCTATTAGATGAGAAAAGCATTTGGAGAGAGCAGACCTCCTACAAAACCCAATACCTCCTCTATGGCTTGTCAATACACTGGTAAAACATCTATTAAAAATTCCTGGGGCCCAGATGGTGAATCATATCACCATGAAATTTAATCATATGTCCCTTGTGTCATTGCCAGTATTCACTGAAAATTTCATCAAAATCCGTCCATAACTTTTTGAGTTATTTTGCAGACAAATGCACAAAGCCAAGTACATATACCTCCTTGTTGGATGTTCATTGCAAGTACAGTTACAAGCTCAAGAAACATCATAATCTCTTTAAATTGGTTTGTCATATTTGCTGTGGGTGCTAAATTGATGCTTTCTTGGTTACTACAAGTTGTTTGTAGATTTGGGACTTTCCCTTTTGGATTGGCAACACCCTGGAGAATATGGTGATCAATTTGACAATCGCAAACATTGAGACTATAAACAATTTTATGGCAATTTTTATTTCTAGGCTGTCATTACTTGAGAAGAGGAAGCAGCAACTTATGGCTCAGAGAGAGAGGTGTCGCTCTCAGGCTACCAGAGAAGGGAAGAGAGTGGAGCTCTGGAAACAGAGACTGGCAGTACTCAGTGCTATGGTAAGCCTACCAAGACATTATGAGACAACACTTGGTACTGGTAGGTAAAGTACAAATTGAAGTAGTTTTACCCACTGTAATGGTAAGCCTGCCAGCCTGCCTTTGCAAAATATTACAAAATAAACCAGTTTTTACCCCACAGGGTGTATTGTTTTCACCCATGGTGTCCGGATGGGCGGGCGGGCGGGCGGCGGAGCGGCGGAAAAAAGTTTGTCCGGGCTGTATCTCAGAAACCATAAGGTGTAGGAAGTTGATACTTGGTAGGGACATTGGTTAGGCGGTGTAGGTGTGCAACATCATGGTGTGACCTTGATTTGACCTTTGACCTTGCCATGGTGACCTTAAATGATAAAATCTTGTCTGGGCTATATCTGGGAAATCGTAAAAAAAAGGTGTAGGAAGTTGATATTTGGTAGGGACATTGGTTAGGGCGTGTAGATGTGCAACTTCATGGTGGGATATTGATTTGACCTTTGACCTTGTGTAGGTGTGCAGCATGGTGTGACCTTTAACTTTGGCTCTACCAAAGTGTGTGCACCTGCCATACTTGAGACATGTTTCTCTTATGACAAAGATCTCTTATGGATTGCTGCAACTGATTATTATGTGTACTTTTACATAATTGTGCTATTTCCATAGACATCTATTCTCCAGTTAATAAATTTTACAGCGTCATAATTTTAGTTTACTGATTAATGCTATCATCTTGCTATTGAATTGTCTTGTTTTAATACTTCATCTTTATATACATTTCCTTTCTCTTAGACATCATTTTTCTCTACTTAAACATTATTTGGACCTTTATATAACTGACACTGCTCTGAAAGTATCCCGATCTTTGTACTGTTTCACTGCTTCTATATCTCATCGTGTTGAAAAATATTTCCCCAGGCTTTGGGGTACGGGCATCTCTGATGCTATTTTTATAGCATGCTATATTAATGCAAGACATCCTGTAAGATGCTAAGGTTCAAGAAGAGTGATTTGATATGTGTTTCTGATCTTTTGGAGCAGCAAAAGAAATGGTTTACTGTATAATGCCTTTAGTATATTGTAATTTTTGTCAAGTAAATATCAGACATGTGGGTTATACACACAATGTATGATGTTGGGGGAGTCCTGATAAGCTTATGTAGTTATAGAGATTGCTTTTCACCTTATAATTACCTTATTTGTCACAGATAATAGTATAACATTTGTTATCACTTTGTTACTGTTCATCAAATTCTTATTGTCAATTATTTTGTCGATTTAAGTGCACAAAATGTCAAGTTAACCCCAGGTCCAGATGTTGAAGGATTATCTGGCTTCTTCGGTAAAATTATGTTTAAACGGCTGAAGGAATGGGTTGCAACAAAGAATAGTATGGCAAATAGAACTTCATATAAAGTAACAGATGAGGTACAACAGAAACTTTTTTATATTCACCTTCGAAGTTGCACGTATAGATTTAATAGAGTGTTATTAAAGAGTGTCAGACGTGATTCTGGATAATTAAATTGCAGGAATTTTGAAGATTTGTAGAATGAAATGTTGCATTGGTTCCTATTCTTAATTTAGAATACTTCAAATTTTATACAAGGTGTAAAATATCTCTCAATGTTTCAGCACAATGCACTAAGACAGAATCCCACATCAGAACTCGGGAACGTTCTCACTCAGGAAAAATTACAAGAAGAAAGAGAGGCACTGAACAGGATGCGGGCAGTTGCTGAAAGGTAGTGAAACTCGTGAAACCAAAACATGGATGTTTCCACTCAACTGAATACCAATAAAATTTCCTCAAATGCTCTAAAATATATGATAAAAATTTGTAAATGTGTTTTTTCAGACTTCTGGTTTGTTTCCAATATTTTAAAGTTTTCGTTCCATTATATGTGTTGTCTAGCAAGATGGAGATTATAAAGTGTTGCCACTTATTTCCTCAAAAATTGCTATAAAAGTCTGTAAAATGCACAAAAATATGAGATAAAAGATTATAATTTTATGTAGATGGTTTGTGTTGAGTATTTTAATTTTCCTTTCATAATATGTTCTTATAAATGATGTGGCTGTTGTAAAATCTTGTCATGGTTTTTCAGTAAAATGCTCTTGATACTACTATGTCAACGGCCCTACTGACCCATCCCTACTTGAAATGGATTTCCATGTTACAGACTCCTGCTTAAAGGCTTCAAGTGTGTTTGTAATAGAAAGTTTAAGATATAGGTACAATGTAGTGACAATGTGTACGACAAATCTTGGTTTCGTCGTCTCCAGTTCAGGCAAATTTGAATACTTTAGGTTGTAGGTAGGGAATGGCAAAAAGCTATTCTAGATGTTGATAAAAATCATACAGGTTTACCTCCAATTTGCAGAGTTAAAACTCATTTTAAAAGGCAAGAACTTCAAGAAATTACAGATTGAAATATCATAAGCCATACATAGATTTTATTTGTAGGTTTAATGATTTTCCTTAGTAATACTATATCCTTCCTTTTGTCACATTGCACTAGTTTCTTCAAAGGAAGATGCAAACATGAAACTTATACAGATACTTGCAGGTTTTACAGTACACATATTTACCAAAATGACAATCTTAAACTCTAATGTACAATTTCCACTCGTAACTTTTAATCAAAGGTAATGAGTCATAAAGATATATTAGGGTTTGAATGGATGAATCACTTAAATGTTAAGTTATAAAACTTAGCATGACTGTCTCATCACAGAAGTATGACTGTTGTAGAGTACATACTATGCATCTGTCAAAAAAAAAGAGTTACTTATCAGAAAAATTGATAAATCATCTGTATATTATTGGCATGTCTGTAGGGGTTTTAATTGTCCAGGTATCTGTAGTAAATCTTGTGAGTAAACTCAGAAATGAGTCAGTGGACTTTTTATGGTGCCAACTCTCTTCTGTTTTTATAACTCGGAGTAATTTTATCACAATTTTAATGTTTTGAGAAAAGAAAGAGACAAAATAACTTGACTTTGCTTGCTTTCAGTTGTGTCTCTGCTGTCGTACTGATGGACATTTACCGTTGTTGTGAACTATTAATGCAGAGTAATTCACAGACACATGTTAATGTGTGTTACAAATGATAAGATTGCCTGTGCACATATTGTCATAGATTTTTACACATACATACATATATATGTATGTACAGCCATATAGAATGAGAAAAAGAGAGTGAGAGAGAACCTTCTGCAGGCTTTTACACATACCTACAGTTGCCGTCTTGTTATTGTAATTATGATTGTCATTTATCTTGGCAATTAAGACATTTACTGAGAGACACAGCCTGTCTTTATGTTTTTAAGTGAAGAGTAAGAAATGCTAAATTCACCACAGTATGTGAATTTTGCTTGAGAGGAAAGCATCTTATTTTTCTAAGAAGTATCATACAGTCTGATTACATTGTGATTTTTGTGACAAATTTAAGCTAGTCATATAATTTGTCATAGAATTTTTATACAAAATTATAGATATAGAAAAAAATATAGAGGGCTTGTACTAAGTGATATAGTTTACATTCTGGCAAATTTTGTGCTACTTACTTTGTCTATGCAGATACGATTGTAAAGTTGTACTGGTATATGGATATATATGTATTGTATGTACGCACACTAGACAATGCAGTGGAATCATACAGTTAGCAAAATGGATAAATGGAAGGAACCTGCAAGTAATTGTCAATTTTAAAAATAATATATAGATTGTGATAAACTGATAGGGTCAGTTACATCAGTTCATGCGCATCCATCACTAGTGATATGAATAATTGGGAAAATTCAGATGAAATAGGCTGTGAATCGCTCAATAAATGTACTACAGCATATTCATATGTGATTGATAGTTTGATACTGAATTCAGTTGACCATAAAAATTGCGAGTAATTCGTATATTATGGTGAGGGAAGCATTATATAAATTTAATTCATTAATTTTGTAAGCTGTGCTCGGTGTAAATTAAATACATATATTATACTCAAACTGAAAGTATGATTGAGAAAACTTTCGATTCAGTTTGATCATACTTTACAGTACTGTCACTTGCCACAGCAAGCATGCATCAGATATCTCTCATGTTCACCAATCAATTCACAACATTTGGCAACTTTTTTTTACTCTTCATTTTAGTTAATGTACAATTATATTGTTTTTACCCCACAGCCTTTAAGGTATTTTGTGTGTGTGTGGGTGGGGGTGTTTGTGTGTGTGTGAAAATGTTGTCGAGGCTATGACCTTGAGTTTGAAAATGTTGTCGAGGCTATATCTCTGAAACCGTAAAGTGTAGGAAATTGATACTTGGTAGGGACATTGGTTAGGGGTGTGTAGGTGTGCAGCATCGTGGTGTGATCTTCATTTGATCTGTGACATTGTCGTATTGAAAATAAATTTCAAAATCTTGCATGGGCTCTTGAATTCTGTAAGGTGTGGAAGGTTGACACCTGGTAGGGACATTGGATAAGGGTTGTAAGTGTGCATCATGGTGTTAGCTTTGGCTTGGCCAAAATGTCTTCACCTGCCATATTTAAGACATCTTTCTCTCATGACAAAGATATATGTACTGTTAAATAATTATGCTATTTCTATTGACATCGATTCTCCAGTTAATAAATTTTACAGCAACATAATTTTTAGGCCGGTTGCGTGTAACCAACCCCCCTATTAGATTGATGTGTCCGACGTCCGTCTGTCCGTCCACATTTTTGTTTCCGGACTCTAACTCGAAAATGGTTTGTCCAATCGAATTCACACTTCACAGGGAGATAGATCACCATCATAGCTAGGTTCCTGTCAAAAGTGGTATAATTCCGTCTGTTCATTTGTCCGTTTTTTGTCCGTCAAAACTTCCGTTTCCGGACTCTAACTTGAAAATGTTTGTCCAATCGAATTTAAGCTTGACAGGGAGATAGATCACCATCATAGCTAGGTTCCTTTTGAAATTGGTGTAATTCTGTCCATTCGTTTGTCCGTCAACATTTCCGTTTCTGGACTCTAACTCGAAATCCGTCAAAATTTCCGTTTCCGGACTCTTACTCGAAAACGGTTTGTCCAATCGAATTCAAACTTGACAGGGAGATAGATCACTGTCATAGCTATGTTCTTTTCGAAATTGGTGTAATTCTGTCCATTCGATTGTCCGTTTTTTGTCTATTTGTCTGTCCATCAACATTTTGTTTCCGGACTCTAACTTGAAAATGCTTTGTCCAATCGAATTCAAACTTGACAGGGAGATAGATCACCATCATAGCTAGGTTTCTGTCAAAATTGGTCTAATTCCGTCTGTTTGTTTGTCCGTTTGTCTGTCCATCAACATTTCTGTTTCCGGATTCTAACTTGAAAATGCTTTGTCCAATCGAATTCAAACTTGAGCGGGAGATAGATCACCATCATTGCTAGGTTCCTTTTGAAATTGGTGTAATTCCGTCCATTCGTTTCTCCGTTTGTGTGTCCGTCAACATTTCCGTTTCTGGACTCTAACTCGAAAATGCTTTGTCCAATCGAATTCAAACTTGACAGGGAGATAGATCATCATAGCTAAGTTGCTTTTGAAAATGGTGTAATTCCATCCTTTCGTTTGTCCGTTTATAGCATAGATACAATTATATAACCTAAATTATAAGTTTTACATTTTTAGTACGCCTAACACATTCACGTTAACTGGGTGACCTAACCTTTCTTTCCTTGTTTCTAAATTTAATTACAGCAGTCGCTAACCTTATTGCTGCCTGCGTAACCCGCCTTTTGGGGCATCTTTGACCCTCTTGTTAGTTTATGGATTGATGCTGTCATCTTGCTATTGAAATGTCTTTTTTTAGTACTTCATCTTTACATACATTTTTACCCCACAGCCCTTAAGGGCTGTCGGGGTATTGTTTTCACCCATGGTGTCCGGATGGGCGGGCGGGCGTCCGGGCGGGCGGGCGGGCGGCGGGAAATAGTTTGTCCGGGCTGTATCTCAGAAACCGTAAGGTGTAGGAAGTTGATACTTGGTAGGGACATTGGTTAGGGGGTGTAGGTGTGCAACGTCATGGTCTGACCTTGAGTTGACCTTTGACCTTGCCGTAGTGACCTTGAGTTTGAAAATCTTGTCCGGGCTATATCTCGGAAACCATAAGGTGTAGGAAGTTGATACTTGGTAGGGACATTGGTTAGGGGGTGTAGTTGTGCAACGTCATGGTCTGACCTTGATTTGACCTTTGACCTTCGCGTAGTGACCTTGACCTATAAAATCTTGTCCGGGCTATATCTCGGAAACCGTAAGGTGTAGGAAGTTGGTACTTGGTAGGGATATTGGTTAGGGGGTGTAGGTGTGCAACGTCATGGTGTGACCTTGATTTGACCTTTGACCTTGCCGTAGTGACCTTGACCTATAAAATCTTGTCCAGGCTATATCTCGGAAACTGTAAGGTGTAGGAAGTTGATATTTGGCAGGGACATTGGTTAGGGGGTGTAGGTGTGCAACGTCGTGGTGTGACCTTGATTTGACCTTTGACCTTGCCCTATAAAATCTTGTCCGGGCTATATCTCAGAAACCGTAAGGTGTAGGAAGTTGATACTTGGTAGGGATATCGGTTAGGGGGTGTAGGTGTGCAACGTCATGGTCTGACCTTGATTTGACCTTTGACCTTGCCGTAGTGACCTATAAAATCTTGTCCAGGCTATATCTCGGAAACTGTAAGGTGTAGGAAGTTGATATTTGGCAGGGACATTGGTTAGGGGGTGTAGGTGTGCAACATCATGGTCTGACCTTGATTTGACCTTTGACCTTGCCGTAGTGACCTTGACCTATAAAATCTTGTCCGGGCTATATCTCAGAAACCGTAAGGTGTAAGAAGTTGATACTTGGTAGGGATATTGGTTAGGGGGTGTAGGTGTGCAACATCATGGTCTGACCTTGATTTGACCTTTGACCTTGTCGTAGTGGCCTTAACCTATAAAATCTTGTCCGGGCTATATCTCAGAAACCGTAAGGTGTAGGAAGTTGATACTTGGTAGGGATATCGGTTAGGGGGTGTAGGTGTGCAACGTCATGGTCTGACCTTGATTTGACCTTTGACCTTGCCGTAGTGACCTATAAAATCTTGTCCAGGCTATATCTCGGAAACTGTAAGGTGTAGGAAGTTGATATTTGGCAGGGACATTGGTTAGGGGGTGTAGGTGTGCAATGTCATGGTCTGACCTTGATTTGACCTTTAACCTTGCCGTAGTGACCTTGACCTATAAAATGTTGTCCGGGCTATATCTCGGAAACCGTAAGGTGTAGGAAGTTGGTACTTGGCAGGGACATTGGTTGGGATGCGTAGGTGTGCAACGTCATGGTGTGACATTGATTTGACCTTTGACCTTGCCGTAGTGACCTTGAGTTAAAAAATCTTGTCCGGGCTATATCTCAGAAACCGTAAGGTGTAGGAAGTTGATACTTGGTAGGGACATTGGTTAGGGGATGTAGTTGTGCAACGTCATGATCTGACCTTGATTTGACCTTTGACCTTGGCGTAGTGACCTTGACCTATAAAATCTTGTCCGGGCTATATCTTGGAAACCGTAAGGTTGAGGAAGTTGATACTTGCTAGGGACATTGGTTAGGGGCTATAGGTGTGTATTATCATGGTGTCACCTTAATTTGACCTTTGACCTTGTCATAGTGACCTTGACCTATAAAATCTTGTTGCACCTTTGGGTCTCTCTTTTGATGCAGATTAAGCACTGTTAAAGTCATATTAGAATTTATTAAGAATTTTACTTTCATAACTTCCCATTGTAAGAGATAGAATTTCATCAAGTGAGCCACAGATTTTGCTCCAACACCACACATAAGCATTCATTAAATGTATTACCACTTCTGTATGCATGGTAATATTCAAACCATCTAAACCATAATTCGGGCCTTGCAGATGTAGACAAAGAGGGTTGAATTTTAGTTTGCTGATTAATGCTGTCATCTTGTTATTGAATTATCTTGTTTAATACTTCATCTTTATATGCATGATCTTTCTTTTAAACATTATTTCTCCATTTAAACATTGTTTGGACCTTTATATAACTGACAGTGCTCTGAAAGTATCCTGAAGTTTGTACTGATACAGTACTTCTATATCTCATGGTATTGAAAATATTTCCCTAGGCTGTGGGGTACGGGCATCTCTGATGCTATTTTTCTTTCTCTTACAAAGACAATATTTTCTCCACTTAAACATTATTTGGACCTTTATATAACTGACACTACTCTGAAAGTATCCAGATCTTTGTACTGTTTCACTGCATGTACTTCTATATTTCTTGGTGTTGAAAAATATTTCCCCAGGCTGTGGGGTAGTGGGATCTCTGATGCTATTTTCCCTGTCATGTTCCATTTATTACCAAATACTTATAAAAAATATTGATTCACACTCTGTATACATGTATCGTTATGTAATCAGAAGTAACAAGTGTCACCAAAGAACTGTGTATGATAATTGGTAAATATTTTATCTTCCTTAATTTTATACAATCAAGTTGTTCTTGATGTATGTGTCTAAGTACAGTTTAACTCTGTTAAGTCAGATCTCATTAATCCAGAAGTAAATACTTCAGGTTCTCTAGTGAAATATGGTATATTCTAATTCAAAGTTCCCTCCCAAGGCCTGATGTGTTCTACTAGTGAAAGGAATTCCACTTAAAACGTTTTACTTAAAGGGGTAAAACTTCAAACGAACAAGGCTGAAAGGGGTTTCGATCTATTAGCCTATCTATTAGTGCAAACCGCAAAGCCATCATAGACAGGAGCAGTGCACTGAAGTGGTCACCCATCCAAGTACTAATGTAGTAATAAATACTGAGTGTGAGGGCGTTTGTTACAGGATATACGCCCGACAAAAATTCCAAATAATGCCAGAGCGCCGTCAGGCCCGAGTATGAGGTATTTATTACTATTATAAAGACCGGCCTATCTGGTTTCAAGAAACATGCCTTTATTTTTATGAGGTGACACGAACAAGGACGTCGCCATATTGTTTTGAATGCATGATCGCTCTCGTAAAAGCAGACAATTTTACTATCGACATACAATCGAGCAATCGAAACAGCGTTTCTGTTTCTCAGCGGGCCGTTATTGGAGGTTTTACTCCGTGCTGATTCTATGCGCACATATGAGTTTTCGTTCACTGCGCACTTCCGGTCTTTATAATGTAGCCCATTGCTGTTTAACTTCAGTGATGAGACAGATACTCATCAAGCTGTGCCACAATTCATGTAAGTCTGGAGACAAAAAAAATTAGTGATCTCTAGAAGCACGAGCCTCGCTAGAGCTCATGCTTGAAAACCTACTTCTTACAACAGGTTAGTTTTGAGCAATTCTTAAAGCAATAAAACTTTTGAAATCCCATGTGTTATGGTAGTTCTGGTAGGACATATGCATGTGACTATTTCTGGTAGGATATATGCATGTGACACAATTTCTTGTGCTCATCAGCTATGACTTAAGTTTTCACATGGTGTACAAGTTCGTAGAAAGAATTATTAACTAAAAATATACAGACTCGACATAACTCTGTCAATTCTGCGTCCTCGCTAATTTTGTCAGTCCATAGTTTTGTACCTTGTAAGCCCAGTACTAACCTGTTCCTTGGGAAAATAATACAGAATCAGTGCTCAAAATTCATTCAGCTGTTGGTCATACATGGCTCATGCATTAGTCGTGTCAGAAAGTCCAATCCATCAGAATTTCAAATCCTGTCATCAGAAAGTCCAATCCTGCTATTGAAAAAGAAAATTGCTCTGAGGTATGAATTTGAAGTTATAACATCAGAATTATGTCCACCCACTGGGGGGTGGACATTATTTTTGCTTTTTCCGCCGTCCGCTGTCTGGCGTCCCACTTGGTTTCCAGACATTTTAGGCCACAGTTCTTATCCTATCTTTACCAAATTTGGCATGCAGGTTTATTGGGTTAATAGCTTGTATGGGATTGCTTTTGGTGATGATAGCTCTATAGTTAACTGAATAATAGCTACTTTGCTACTTTTGAGTATCTCTTTGGTTTCCAGACATTTTAAGGAATACTATTAAGCCTATCTTTCTGAAATTTGGTATGGAGGTTCATTGGGTTAATAGCTTGTATGGGATTGCTTTTGGGGGTAATTGCTTCATAGATGAGTGAGTAATTAATTACCGGTAAGTAAATGAGTAATTGGCTATTTTGAATACTGAAAAAGGCAAATGTGCTCATATCTCCTAAACTGTGCGAGATAGAGCGATTTCGTCGAACTTTTTGACCCACAGGGTATCTAAGGAATGTACTCTTTGCAATTTTCAAAAAATTTTCCCCTCCCCAAAAATGGCGGCCATTTTGAATTTTAGAATTTTTGCCAAAAATGGCAAAACACAAATTTGCTTCTATCTCCTTAACCATGAGAGATAGAGCGATTTCGTCGAAATTTTCAACCCTCAGGGTATCTAAGGAATGTAATCTTTGCAATTTTCAAAAAAATTTCCTCTCCCCAAAAATGGCGGCCATTTTGAATTTTTGAATTTTTGCCAAAAATGGCAAAACACGAATTTGCTTCTATATCCTTAACCTTGTGAGACAGAGCAATTTCGTCGAAATTTTTGACCCACAGGGTATCTAAGGAATGTAATCTTTGCAATTTTCAAAAAATTTTCCCCTTCTCAAAAATGGCGGCCATTTTGAATTTTAGAATTTTTGCCCCAAAATGGCAAAACACGAATTTGCTTCTATCTCCTTAACCGTGCGAGATATAGCGATTTCATCGAAGTTTTCGACCCACAGGGTATCTAAGAAATGTACTCTTGGCAATTTTCAAAAACTTTTTCCCTCCCCACATATGGCGGCCATTTTGAATTTTCGAATTTTGGCCCAAAATGGAAAAACACAAATTAGAATTAGAATATTTCGGTGAAATTTTCGACCCGCAGGGTATCTAAGAAATGTATTCTTTGCAATTTTCAAAAAAATTTCCTCTTCCCAAAAATGGCGGCCATTTTGAATTTTCAAATTTTTGCCAAAAATAGAAAAACAGAAATTTGCTTCTATCTCCTTAACCGTGCAAGATAGAGTGATTTCGTCAAAATTTTCAACCCAACCAATGCAAAAAGGCATGAAGCTGAAATAATTTACATGTACACTAATAAATATTTAACCATCATTGATATATTTTCACAAATGAAACAGGGTCTTGTAAGACTACTGTACAATTTTGCCAAAAGGTTCATGGGGTGGACATTACACATGATAATGTGTGTTTTCTATGCTATCCTGTTTCTATTCATATGTCGCAGCTACTATCAACAGGGCGTCCTATTTCTAGTTTCAAATTCTGATGGATTGGACTTTCTGATTCTCCTGTATCAGAAAGTCTAATCCATCAGAAAGTCCAATTCTTTTCTATCTTTTTATGAGATTGCTCTGAGGTACAAAATTTGAAGTTCTGTTATCAGGATTTGAAATTCTGATGGATTGGACTTTCTGACACTGGAGAATCAGGAAGTCTAATCCATCAGAAAGTCGCACTTGTCAAAGTGTCAGGAAGTGTAATTCATCAAAAGTTGAAAATTTATAACTTCAAATTTCGTACCTCAGAGCAGTTCTCTGATTGAATAACAGAATTGGACTTTCTGACATCAGAACATCCAATTGGACTTTCTGACAAATAATTTTGTCAGAATTTCAAATTGTGACAAAAAAATCCATCAGAAAGTCCAATTGGACATTCTGACATCACAAAGTCCAATTGGACTTTCTGGTGTCAGAATTCAAATTCTGATGGATGGGACTTTCTGACACGACACATACATTGGCCTTGTTTTGAAAACAAAAGGACTGCCATATCTTGTCACTGTTTGGAATACTTTAATCACATTCTCTTCCAGTTTAAGCAATAGGCATGCCATTTGTGCTTCCAAATAAGTAAGGTTGTATTTTGAAGTTATATAAAAGCCTAATTTAGTATTCCTGAAAGTTCCCATCTTCGTTGAATCATTTGAAATTTTTGCCTCTGTGTAATTTGTCATTAAAATAACTCTGGTTGTAATTGTTCTGTGATATCTACACTGCTGTTAGATTCCATGATCTTTTTCAAAAACAGGGTTTTGTCATTGTTTTGATTCTAAATATGTACCTTAAAGATTGTTGTAGTACAACTAGTGGTGTGAACGATAAACTGGTATGCGGTTTTTCATTCGCTTTTGGTGTAAATAATGAAATTCGCAACAGAATATTTGGGAATGTGTTATTGAAAACGTCATCATTTTAGGCCATCTAATGGCCAACACTTCATCAAAACAACAAAAAATATACATACTTTGTGAAATATGTCACATTTTTACTTTATATTAAGCAAAAATCATGTTTACATACTTATTAATAACTGGCAAAGCCATTTCCAGTTTCGAGATCTGCCTCATGTACGCCGTGTGAGTAATTTTACTGCACACTAACAAGCATACGAAATACCGGATTTCGTTTGTTTCAAAGCCCCGGTAACCTGTTTGGATTTCTGTAAACAGTCCCACCACTAAGTGCAACATATATAAGTATCGGATTATATATGTTTTATCTTAACAATTATGTTATAGGTATTTTTGTAAAATGCAATTATTGTCTGAAAAACCATCAAAGTAATGTAGTATTAGCATAATACTTGGTGTGTTTTTGTTAAATCGATTTTGATTGACAAAGCAATATCAGACCCACAATATTGCAAGTAGTATTATTATACTCAATAAAGGTATCAGATTTCATTTTGAACACATTGAGAATTGTTGAAGTGTATCGTTTTTCAGCTGCTTGTGCAATGCATTTACCAAACATTTGTACAAAAATTTTAAATGTTGGTCAATACCCAGTTACTGAGATTTTTAAGCCTTGAGGTATTGATCTTGAACAGAAATGCTTTTCACTTTGAAAATAGTGTGAATCTCTAAACTCTTAATAATATAATGATGATTGTTTATGTCAGAGTGTTTGTCATACCACACAAAAATTGACCCCACATTCATTTTGTAACCTTTGCGACAGATGTTGGGTCTATTTAGGTATAAGCATTAGCATGCTGGTAATGGTTTTGTGTTTGCTGTAATGAGTGTAGAAAGCAAAACTATAAAATGGTTACAGTTAAATTATTGGGCTTTTTGTCAAAAGGTGAAACATTTTGCTTGCCAAAGTCAGTTTGTACAGAAAGTGTATGTTGGTCATAGAATGAAAGGCATATAAGTGTAAAAACTAAAACACAAAAATATAAAAAAAATTGTCCTTGCCAGGGTAATTGATGTAACAGTTGATGCTATGTAATGTTACCTAGAAAATCAAGGTACTTGAGATCATTGATTTGTTTTTGCTGACAGATTAAAAAGTGAAGACGACAGTATTCGGAGAGAGACTAGCCGAGTGATAATACAAGAGCAGAAGTTATCAAAAGACTTACGAGCCCTAGAGGAAGAAGCAGAACAACTCAGGAAGGTGCATGAACTTCTCTGTATTTGTGCATTGTTACTTTTTCAGATATCTACAATGTGTTAGTGGCATGTAAAAATTAATACAATAAATAATTACACTTATCAAGTACACATGAATTTTGAAATCAAATCTTTCTTTTTAAAGAACTGTTCAATAAAAGCCAGAAGTAATGGTCAAACAGGATATACAGTTACTCAAATGCAAGGCATTTTGATGAGTGCTTACCAATTTCCCTGAGATTAGCAATAAAATAGCCTTCATGCATGATGAAGCACTGATCGGAGAGGATATACAATATAGGTGCTTAAAATGTTAGCTCTTAGAAGAGTGCCTACAATCTAGTTTGATTTTGACAATAATTTTCCTGACAGATCCTGACCGATTCAAAGAATTGCTTTAGTCATGAAGTATAGTAATAGTGGGAAAAGAGTAATTTTATCTCAAAACGGATGCTTGACTACTGGGTTATGGGTTGAACAGCCCACTAACAGAGCCACTCTCAAGGCTGTTTTATATACACAAAGTATTTAAATAATTACTCTTCTTTATTAAGTATTTTCAAGTATTTAAAGTACAGAAAAAAGAGAAAATGTTTATATTTTGATGTGAGAAGTTTGTAGTTATTTTCTAATGCTCAATGGCTAACAGTACAGAAATGTAACCAACTTGTGTTCCTCCACCCTCTCAATTGGCCATCATATGACCTATACAGTCTGTTCAATACACTCTCATACCCTGCAAAACATCACCACCCAGATATTGATCAATTTATTTCAGAGGAGACAAAGAAACAGTGTCATCAAAGATTTGGATCCATTTCATCAGCTGTATGAAGACAGAAAAGGTAGGTAGTGAAAAGATTTGCGATTTGTCTCATTAGATCCTTGTAAATTGTAGGGATGGGTCGGTAGGCCCGGTATCTTGGTATTGAGAGAATGTTACTGAAATACCGTGACAAGATTTTAAAACCACCACTTCACTTAACAACACATATAATGGAAGGAAGGGTTAAAGTATTGGAAACATACCCTAAATCTGAAGAAATTATAAGCTTTTGTCCCATATTTTCTTGCATTAGCAGACTATTATAGCGATATAAGTTGATCAGAAATGCCATGTTTTGGTTATGAAACTTTATAACCTCATTCTCCCTTGTGAGCACATATAGTAGAAGGAAAACTTAAATTATTGGAAACAAACCAGAAATTTGAAGAAATTGCACTCTTTTAACTCATATTTTGTACATTTGAGGACTTTTATTGCGAATGTCGTAAGAGGAAATGTCCATGTTTGGTTGGGGTGTACTACAACGTGAAGTCCCAAAATTGGTACAGTTTTGCATTGGCAATGACGACCTCCCAATCTACATATTTTTGATACAGACCCATCCCTAGTAAATTGTAACTGCTAATTGAGCTGATCAATTTTAGAATACTCCAACTTTATGGATACAATATAGATTTGTAAAAATGGTTTTAATTTATACTTTGGTTTAGCGTTCACTATGCTGCCGCCATGCAAAGAGAGATTTTCGGCATTAACGCTCTCAGAGGAAAACCACACCACCCAGTTTCACCACATTTGCAGGATATCTTCTCTAGGACTGAAATAACCCTCATTCAGAAAAACAAGATGGCCGCTGCGGGCATTTCTTTGAAAATTATCTACATTTTTCTACTGACTATTTCTCATAGTTAGAAGGTTGAATCTCTTCATAGATGATATATATAACAGATATACATGTCCTCTACAACTTTGCAGACATTTGACCTTGAAGCTCTTGGTTCAAGGTCATCCACAGAGTGCCAAAGTAAACCACATAGCGGACTTTAAAAGTGCCTATATCTCCCTTATTATTGGTCCTAGAGGTTTGCAATGTAAAACCAGCCTATAGGGAATCATGTGCTGATGTTGTGATGTTGTCAGATTTGACCTTGGACCCCTCCTCCTTCAAGGTCAAACGAGGATAGTCAAACTTAAAAGTGCTAATAACTTGCTTATTATTGGTCCTAGAGGTTTGGGATGGTAAACCAACACATAGGAAATCATGGGCTGGGAATCTGTTGATGTGGTCAGATTTGACCTTGGCCCCCTCCTTCAAGGTCAAACGAGGATAGCCAAACTTAAAAGTGCTTATGACTTGCTTATTATTGGTCCTAGAGGTTTGCAATGTGAAACCAACTTGTGGGAAATCATGGGCTTGGAATCTTCTGATGTGTTCAGATTTGACTTTGGGCTCCTCCTTCAAGGTCAAACAAGGATAGCAAAACTTTAAAGTGCTTATAACTTGATTATTATTGGTCCTAGAGGTTTGGGATGGTAAACCAACTTATAGGAAAGCATGGGCTGGGAATCTTCTGATGTGGTCAGATTTGACTTTGGGCTCCTCCTTCAAGGTCAAATGAGGACAGCCAAACTTAAAAGTGCTTATAACTAATTAAGCGTCCCGTAAGGGACTCTTGTTTGTGTATGGGAGACCTTCAGGCTCCGCCGGCTCCGCATTTTGTTTTCCTTATAACTCTGTAACCGTTAGGCGGATTCTTTTCAAATTTGGCAGGTTTATGCAGTAGCCTTGGGGAATTTTTTTGAATATGCTGCAGTGACATTTCAACCAATCAGAGAGGTCACATGACCAAAAATGTCTTTTTTCGATGGGGAAGCTTGTTTGGATGATAACTTGAAAGGGATTTTATCAATTCACCTGAAACTTGGCAAATACATTCATTCTATTAAAATCTGGAAATCATTAGATTTTGGCATTGATTGGTTAAGAAATGGCCGAGTAATTAATGATTTATTAATCATTATGAATTTTCCAAATAAGGAAAACACAAAAATGCTTATAACTCGAAAACCGTGCTAGATAGAGCGATTTCGACAAAATTTTTGACCCACAGAATATCTCTGCAGAGTAGCTATCCCAATTTTGAAAAAATATTTGTCTCGCCAAAAATGACGGCCATTTTGAATTTTCGAATTTTTTGCAAAAATTGCAAAACATAAAAATGCTTATATCTCGAAAACCGTGCTAGATAGAGTGTTTTCGACGAAATTTCGACAAAAATGCTAATATCTCAAAAACTGTGCTAGATGGCGAATTATCTCTTAAAAGTATTGCAGATAGCCAATTTTTCTCAAATAATTCATTCACCTACTTTTGGAAGAGCTTTCACATGGTGAAGTTTCAGACCCATAGCTAATTACTCACCTACTCAAAATGAGTAAATGCGAATTATCTGTAAAAGTATTGCAGATACCCAATTTTTCTCAAATAACTCATTCATCTACTTTTGGGAGAGCTTTGACTTGGTGAAATTTCAGACCTGTAGCTAATTATTCACCTACTCAAAATGAGTAAATGCTAATTATCTGTAAAAGTATTGCGGATACCCAATTTTTATCAAATAACTGATTCATCTACTTTTGGGAGAGCTTTCACATGGTGAAGTTTCAGACCCATTGGTAATTACTCACCTACTCAAAATGAGTAAATGTGAATTATCTCATAAAAGTATTGCAGATAGCCAATTTTTCTCAAATAACTCATTCATCTACTTTTGGGAGAGTTTTCACTTGGTGAAGTTTCGGACCCGTAGCTTATTATTCACCTACTCAAAATGAGTAAATGCTAATTATCTGAAAAAGTATTGCAGATAGCCAATTTTTCTCAAATAACTCATTCACCTACTTTTGGAAAAGCTTTCACATGGTGTAGTTTTAGACCCATAGCTAATTACTCACCCACTCAAAATGAGTAAAGTCGAATTATTTCTAAAAGTATTGCAGATAGCCAATTTTTCTCAAATAACTCATTCACCTACTTTTGGGAGAGCTTTCACTTGGTGAAGTTTCAGACCCATAGCTAATTATTCGCCTACTCAAAATGAGTAAATGCTAATTATCTCTAAAAGTATTGCGGATACCCAATTTTTATCAAATAACTCATTCATCTACTTTTGGGAGTAAATGCGAATTATCTCTTAAAAGTATTGCAGATAGCCAATTTTTCTCAAATAACTCATTCACCTACGTTTGGAAGAGCTTTCACACACGAAAATGAAAAATTGTGAATATCTCGGAAAAGCTAAAAAAGCATTATTTTTTTTTTGCGAGCGATCCTCTAGTTTACTATTGATCCTAGAGGTTTTCAATATGAAACCAACTTTCAGAATATTATGGGCTGGGAATATTCTGATGTCAGATTTGACCTTTGGCCCCTCCTTCAAGGTCAAACAATGGTTCACTTGCTTTGGTGAGTTGTCTTTCCAGTGAATACAAATTTGCATCGGTTCTTTGATGCGTAGGTCTAGTTACATCTACATGTATCTTGTTTTAATTTCATTGGGAGATAAAGTAGGACTGGTCATATACTGCTTGGCACTGAATCATGGCACATACCTTAACTTGGCACGAAACAGAAGACAGAATATCTATTGTTATACGATTGCTATTACTAAAATTTATGCGCTTCTGCCTATCAGTTAAGGGAGTTAAACTGATGAAAGAAATAATTAAAATATCTTTGGCAATTTCTGTATGCAAATTGTGCCAAGTTTGGGTGGTGATTTCTAGTATAAATTATATTACCGCTGATTAAAATGATTCTAAAAAGTGTTATTGTTTTGATCTGATGTCGGTAAAATACTCTTATAATCTACGCTTGTGTCAAGTCATATTTTAATAACAAAAATTCACTACACATAAAACAAGCAAAAATAAGAGTTTTGTGTCCAAGTTGTGCCAGCTTACATTGGGGAGCAGTGTTCGCTCTCGTCAAAAATGAATGCGAGACAGACTGTCTCCCTTCACTTGAAAAGGCGAGACAACTGTGAAAAAATGTGAGACATGTTTTACTTCAAGAGATTTTGAAATATTTAGTTCCAATTTGGGACTGCATTAAATCTTCTTTATTCAAATAATAAGAAATAGATGACTAAAAGTTCAAATAAATAAACTATTTAATGCTGTTTTTATTTGTCTTTTTTTTAATTTCACTTCTAAACCACATCTTAATGGCTTATTGGCTGGGTGCTACTGGTGTTTTTTATGTCCACCCCCCTGGGGGGTGGATATATTATTTTTGCTTTTTTCGCCGTCCGATGTCCGTTGTCCGATGTCCGGCGTCCGATGTCCGGCGTCACGCATGGTTTCCGCTCATTTAAAGGAAAAGTATTAGAGCTATTGTCACCAAATTTGGTATGCAGGCTTATTGGGTCAGTAGCTTGCTTGGGATTGCTTTTGGCTGTTGTACCTCTTTTGCTTACTGAGTAATACTTAAGTACAGCTATTTTCAGTACCCATAGGTTTCCGTGCATTTAAGCCAAAATAATTAAAGATATTTTACTACAATTTTGAATACAAGATTGTTATGTCCATAGCTCGCTTGGTATTGCATTTGGGACTGATAGCTTTGTCAGTACATGAGTAATAGCCATTTAGGTACTTCATTGTGTATTTTCAGTACTACTTTTGAGTAATTTGCTAATATCTCAGAAACCGTAAGAGATAGAGCGATTTCGTCGAAATTTTCGACCCACAGGGTATCTAAGGAATGTAATATTTGCAATTTTCAAAAAATTTTCCCCTCCTCAAAAATGGCGGCCATTTTGAATTTTCGAATTTTTGCCAAAAATGTCAAAACACAAATTTGCTTCTATCTCCTTAACCGTGTGAGATAGAGCGATTTCGTCGAAATTTTCGACTCACAGGGTATTTAAGGAATGCAATCTGCAATTTTCCAAAAATTTTCCCCTTCCCAAAAATGGCGGCCATTTTGAATTTTCGAATTTTTGCCAAAAATGGCAAAACACAAATTTGCTTCTATCTCCTTAACCGTGCCAGATAGAGCGATTTCGTCGAAATTTTCGACCCACAGGGTATCTGAGCATTGTACTCTTGGTAATTTTTAAAAAATTTTCCCCTCCCCAAAAATGGCGGCCATTTTGAATTTTCGAATTTTTGCCAAAAATGGCAAAACACGAATTTGCTTCTATCTCCTTAACCGTGCGAGATAGAGTGATTTCGTCGAAATTTTCGACCCACAGGGTATCTAAGCAATGCAATCTTTGCAATTTTCCAAAAATTTTCCCCTCCCCAAAAATGGCGGCCATTTTGAATTTTCGAATTTTTGCCAAAAATGGCAAAACACAAATTTCCTTCTATCTCCTTAACCGTGCCAGATAGAGCGATTTCGTCAAAATTTTCGACCCCCAGGGTACCTGAGCATTGCACTCTTGGTAATTTTAAAAAAATTTTCCCCTCCCCAAAAATGGCGGCCATTTTGAATTTTCGAATTTTTGCCAAAAATGGCAAAACACAAATTTGCTTCTATCTCCTTAACCGTGCGAGATAGAGCGATTTCGTCGAAAGTTTCGACCCACAGGGTATCTAACGAATGTAATATTTGCAATTTTCAAAAAATTTTCCCCTCCCCAAAAATGGCGGCCATTTTGAATTTTCGAATTTTTGCCAAAAATGGCAAAACACAAATTTGCTTCTATCTCCTTAACCGTGCGAGATAGAGCGATTTCGTCGAAATTTTCGACCCACAGATTATCTGAATGCAATATTTGCAATTTTCCAAAAATTTTCCCCTCCCCAAAAATGGCGGCCATTTTGAATTTTCGAATTTTTGCCAAAAATGGCAAAACACAAATTTGCTTCTATCTCCTTAACCGTGCCAGATAGAGCGATTTCGTCGAAATTTTCGACCCACAGGGTATCTGAGCATTGTACTCTTGGTAATTTTTACAAAATTTTCCCCTCCGCAAAAATGGCGGCCATTTTGAATTTTCGAATTTTTGCCAAAAATGGCAAAACACTAATTTGCTTCTATCTCCTTAACCGTGCGAGATAGAGCGATTTCGTCGAAATTTTCGACCCACAGGGTATCTAAGGAATGTAATATTTGCAATTTTCAAAAAATTTTCCCCTCCCCAAAAATGGCGGCAATTTTTGCCAAAAATGGCAAAACACAAATTTGCTTCTATCTCCTTAACCGTGCGAGATAGAGCGATTTCGTCGAAATTTTCGACCCACAGGGTATCTAAGGAATGCAATCTTTGCAATTTTCAAAAAATTTTCCCCTCCCCAAAAATGGCGGCCATTTTGAATTTTCGAAGTTTTGCCAAAAATGGCAAAACACCAGTCTGCTTCTATCTCCTTAACCGTGCGAGATAGAGCGATTTCGTCAAAATTTTCGACCCACAGGGTATCTGAGCATTGTACTCTTGGTAATTTAAAAAAAATTTTCCCCTCCCCAAAAATGGCGGCCATTTTGAATTTTCGAATTTTTGCCAAAAATGGCAAAACACTAATTTGCTTCTATCTCCTTAACCGTGCGAGACAGAGTGATTTCGTCGAAATTTTCGACCCACAGGGTATCTAAGGAATGCAATCTTTGCAATTTTCCAAAAATTTTCCCCTCCCCAAAAATGGCGGCCACTTTGAATTTTCGAATTTTTGCCAAAAATGGCAAAACACAAATTTCCTTCTATCTCCTTAACCGTGCCAGATAGAGCGATTTCGTCAAAATTTTCGACCCCCAGGGTACCTGAGCATTGCACTCTTGGTAATTTTAAAAAAATTTTCCCCTCCCCAAAAATGGCGGCCATTTTGAATTTTCGAATTTTTGCCAAAAATGGCAAAACACAAATTTGCTTCTATCTCCTTAACCGTGCGAGATAGAGCGATTTCGTCGAAAGTTTCGACCCACAGGGTATCTAACGAATGTAATATTTGCAATTTTCAAAAAATTTTCCCCTCCCCAAAAATGGCGGCCATTTTGAATTTTCGAATTTTTGCCAAAAATGGCAAAACACAAATTTGCTTCTATCTCCTTAACTGTGCGAGATAGAGCGATTTCGTCGAAATTTTCGACCCACAGATTATCTGAATGCAATATTTGCAATTTTCCAAAAATTTTCCCCTCCCCAAAAATGGCGGCCATTTTGAATTTTCGAATTTTTGCCAAAAATGGCAAAACACAAATTTGCTTCTATCTCCTTAACCGTGCCAGATAGAGCGATTTCGTCGAAATTTTCGACCCACAGGGTATCTGAGCATTGTACTCTTGGTAATTTTTACAAAATTTTCCCCTCCGCAAAAATGGCGGCCATTTTGAATTTTCGAATTTTTGCCAAAAATGGCAAAACACTAATTTGCTTCTATCTCCTTAACCGTGCGAGATAGAGCGATTTCGTCGAAATTTTCGACCCACAGGGTATCTAAGGAATGTAATATTTGCAATTTTCAAAAAATTTTCCCCTCCCCAAAAATGGCGGCAATTTTTGCCAAAAATGGCAAAACACAAATTTGCTTCTATCTCCTTAACCGTGCGAGATAGAGCGATTTCGTCGAAATTTTCGACCCACAGGGTATCTAAGGAATGCAATCTTTGCAATTTTCAAAAAATTTTCCCCTCCCCAAAAATGGCGGCCATTTTGAATTTTCGAAGTTTTGCCAAAAATGGCAAAACACCAGTCTGCTTCTATCTCCTTAACCGTGCGAGATAGAGCGATTTCGTCAAAATTTTCGACCCACAGGGTATCTGAGCATTGTACTCTTGGTAATTTAAAAAAAATTTTCCCCTCCCCAAAAATGGCGGCCATTTTGAATTTTCGAATTTTTGCCAAAAATGGCAAAACACTAATTTGCTTCTATCTCCTTAACCGTGCGAGACAGAGTGATTTCGTCGAAATTTTCGACCCACAGGGTATCTAAGGAATGCAATCTTTGCAATTTTCCAAAAATTTTCCCCTCCCCAAAAATGGCGGCCACTTTGAATTTTCGAATTTTTGCCAAAAATGGCAAAACACAAATTTGCTTCTATCTCCTTAACCGTGCCAGATAGAGCGATTTCGTCAAAATTTTCGACCCACAGGGTATCTGAGCATTGTACTCTTGGTAATTTTTAAAAAATTTTCCCCTCCCCAAAAATGGCGGCCATTTTGAATTTTCGAATTTTTGCCAAAAATGGCAAAACACTAATTTGCTTCTATCTCCTTAACCGTGCGAGATAGAGCGATTTCGGCAAAATTTTCGACGCACAGGGTATCTAAGCAATGCAATCTTTGCAATTTTCCAAAAATTTTCCCCTCCCCAAAAATGGCGGCCATTTTGAATTTTCGAATTTTTGCCAAAAATGGCAAAACACAAATTTGCTTCTATCTCCTTAACCGTGCGAGATAGAGCGATTTCGTCGAAATTTTCGACCCACAGGGTAACTAAGGAATGCAATCCTTGCAATTTTCCAAAAATTTTCCCCTCCCCAAAAATGGCGGCCATTTTGAATTTTCGAATTTTTGCCAAAAATGGCAAAACACAAATTTGCTTCTATCTCCTTAACCGTGCGAGATAGAGCGATTTCGTCGAAATTTTCGACCCACAGGGTATCTAAGGAATGCAATCTTTGCAATTTTCCAAAAATTTTCCCCTCCCCAAAAATGGCAGCCATTTTGAATTTTCGAATTTTTGCCAATAATGGCAAAACACAAATTTGCTTCTATCTCCTTAACCGTGCCAGATAGAGCGATTTCGTCAAAATTTTCGACCCACAGGGTATCTGAGCATTGTACTCTTGGTAATTTAAAAAAAATTTTCCCCTCCCCAAAAATGGCGGCCATTTTGAATTTTCGAATTTTTGCCAAAAATGGCAAAACACAAATTTGCTTCTATCTCCTTAACCATGCGAGATAGAGCGATTTCGTCGAAATTTTCGACCCACAGGGTATCTAAGGAATGCAATCTTTGCAATTTTCCAAAAAATTTTCCCCTCCCCAAAAATGGCAGCCATTTTGAATTTTCGAATTTTTGCCAAAAATGGCAAAACACAAATTTGCTTCTATCTCCTTAACCGTGCGAGATAGAGCGATTTCGTCAAAATTTTCGACCCACAGGTATTTCAGCATTGTATTCTTGGCAATTTAAAAAAAAATTTCCCCTCCCCTAAAATGGCGGCCATTTTGAATTTTCAAATTTTTGTCAAAAATGGCAAAACACAAATTTGCTTCTATCTCCTTAACCATAGAGCGATTTCGTCGAAATTTTCAACCCACAGGGTATCTAAGGAATGTAATCTTTGCAATTTTCAAAAAATTTTCCCCTCCCCAAAAATGGCAGCCATTTTGAATTTTCGAATTTTTGCCCAAAATGGAAAAACACAAACTGGCCTTAACCGTGCAAAATAGAGTTATTTCGTTGAAATTTTCGACCCACAGGGTATCTGAGCATTGTACTCTTGGTAATTTAAAAAAAATTTTCCCCTCCCCAAAAATGGCGGCCATTTTGAATTTTCGAATTTTTGCCAAAAATGGCAAAACACAAATTTGCTTCTATCTCCTTAACCATGCGAGATAGAGCGATTTCGTCGAAATTTTCGACCCACAGGGTATCTAAGGAATGCAATCTTTGCAATTTTCCAAAAAATTTTCCCCTCCCCAAAAATGGCAGCCATTTTGAATTTTCGAATTTTTGCCAAAAATGGCAAAACACAAATTTGCTTCTATCTCCTTAACCGTGCGAGATAGAGCGATTTCGTCAAAATTTTCGACCCACAGGTATTTCAGCATTGTATTCTTGGCAATTTAAAAAAAAATTTCCCCTCCCCTAAAATGGCGGCCATTTTGAATTTTCAAATTTTTGTCAAAAATGGCAAAACACAAATTTGCTTCTATCTCCTTAACCATAGAGCGATTTCGTCGAAATTTTCAACCCACAGGGTATCTAAGGAATGTAATCTTTGCAATTTTCAAAAAATTTTCCCCTCCCCAAAAATGGCAGCCATTTTGAATTTTCGAATTTTTGCCCAAAATGGAAAAACACAAACTGGCCTTAACCGTGCAAAATAGAGTTATTTCGTTGAAATTTTCGACCCATAGGGTATCTAAGAAATGTACTCTTGGCAATTTTCAAAAAAATTTCCTTTTCCTAAAAATGGCGGCCATTTTGAATTTTCAAATTTTTGCCAAAAATAGAAAAACAGGAATTTGCTTCTATCTTCTTAACCGTGCAAGATAGAGTGATTTCGTCAAAATTTTCAACCCAACCAATGCAAAAAGGCATGAAGCTGAAATAATTTACATCTACACTAACAAATATTTAAGCATCATTGATATATTTTACAAATGAAACAGGGTCTTGTAAGACTACTGTACAATTTGGGCAAAAGGTTCATGGGTGGACATTACACATGATAATGTGTGTTCTTCTATGCTATCCTGTTTCTATTCGCATCTACTATCAACAGGGCGGCCTATTTCTAGTTTTATTATTATTATTATTTTTTAAAATTATTTTACTGTTATCTGGATGCATCAAATAAATAAAAAAATTGCATTTTTTCTCTTTTCTTTGAAGAAATATATATTTTGTCCCTTCCAATAATAGACGAATTTCTTTGGTCAGTAGTTGTTTTGACTGTTTCACAATATGCAGAAGACGAGTTAAAAAATAGACATAAAGCACGGAAATCTCGTGAGAATACCTGAATTCTCACGTGAATTACTGTTAGCTGGATGTATCAAATAAAATGAACTCACTTTCATGTCTTTCTCACCTATTTCTAGGAGGAAATATGTACGTCGTCACTTCCGATAATAGACAAATTTCTTTGGTCAGTAGTTGTTTCGACTGTTTCGCCTGTGACACAAAAAGCAGAAGACGAGTTTAAAAATCGACAATAAAGCACGGAAATCTCGCGAGAATACACGAAATCTCACGTGAATTACTGTTAGCTGGATATATAAAATAAAATAAACTGTTTTCCTAACCCGTTTCTATGAGGAAATATGTACGTCTCTGCTTCCGATAATAGACAAACTTCTTCAGTCCGTTTTGAGTGTTTCGCCTGGTAGCGACAGCACAGACGCGTTGGTGAGTTCGTTTTGCGACAACTCGCCCCAGGGTGTGTACAAACTCGCGAAATCACACTCGAGAGCGAACACTGGGGGAGTAGTATACAAAATGCATAACATTGCCAAGTAGTATACCTCAGAGGAAAACTCCATCCATACACATCATCTGGAAATACCTGACACAGGTATCTAAAATTTGAGTTCCTTCAATTCCCCTCTTTCAGTTATAAAGTCCACAAAAAGTTCTTCAGTCATTGTGCACCAACTTTTTTTCTACTGTGTAAAGAAATTCCCACAAGTCAAGGAAATAGAAAGAGGGTTTCTCATTTATTTCACTTAGTGTGGCCTATTTCACACAGTATGACAACTTTCATATCCCTTATTCAACCATTATCTTTGATAATTACTTTTGTCAAGGCTTGACAGTCAAGCTCCTCTTGAATTTATCCAGTTGATTTACAAGGTGACTAATTCTTAAAACTATAAAGAAATTGACATGTGTACAATAAAATCAGTTCTTTCGAGATTCAAAATTATTATTACTTGATGAATTAATTGCCATAGATAAAGCCTGAGAATGACTAAAAAAATAGATGTCATAATCTTTGGCATTGTTTATAAGGGTGGGATTGGTATTTTGACAACTGGTCATTAGCATTATTATCTCTATATAGAGGTAATTGATGTTGCAGCTCAACTTTTTGGTAAATTGGAGATATTTCTTACAAGATCCAAGTGGTCTCATTTTTAACCCTAGCCTATAAAGGCTGTGGTTATAGTCGTCCCCTGCATCATTCGGGTGGCGGCAGCAGCAGGCATATAGCTTGTGGGTGTTTCACAGCCTAAACTGATGCACTGATTTGACCAAATTTTCAGGGTATGTTTACCCAACAGGATCTAGAGCTGATTTGGTTTTTGGGGTATCCAGCAACAACTGTTGGCGTGGCAACACTTTTAAGATTTTAAGGTCTTAAAGATTGTATGTGTTGCATAGCCTAAACCTATGCACAGATTTTCAATAAATTTTCATGATATGTTTACACCAAGAGGATCTATTGCTGATTAGGTTTTGGGGGGTATCTGGCAACAACTGTTGTTGCCATGGCAACAGATTTAAGATTTTTGGGTCTGAAAGTTTGTGTGTATTCCACAGCCTAAACCAATGTATAGATTTTCACCAAATTTTCAAGATATGTTTATCTCAAGAGGATCAAGAGCTGAATAGGCTTTTGGGGGGATCTGGCAACAACTGTTGCCATGGCAAAAATTTAAATATTTTTGGGTTTTAATATTTGTGGGTCTTCCACTGCCTAAACCAAGGCATGGATTTTCACCAAAATGTCAGGATATGTTAATTGAAAAGGGGCTATAAAGCCGATGTTACTACAGTTGCATTTTTGTCTCCAGCCTGCCAAGCTGGTTTTCGGAGATTATGAAATGCCTTGAATGCTTGTGTGCATCTATGTGAGTGCATGTGTCTATTTGTCACATTTTTACATCAACCTTTATGTCTTATTCATTTATGAAGATATCTTCACCAAATTTGCAGAGAATGTATATGGCTGTGAAAACATGTCTATAAAAAATTTGGTCCTCATTTTAAAAATCAACATGGCCGCCATAGCTGATTGATCAAAAATCATTGATATCTTCTAAAATTATTAACCAACTGTGTCAGGTTAGCACAAAATGTAAATGGCTAGGAAAGCTTACCTGAGAGTAATTTTGGCCTTGTTTTGAAAACAAAATGGCTGCCATATCGCATCTTTCTCACGTAGGGGAGGATATCAAAAAGCCTAAATATCTCTCTCATCACTGGTCCTAGGGGTTTGGAATGAGAAAACAACTTATTGGAAATCGTGGTCTGCAAATCTTTTACAAGTGTCAAATTCAACCTTTGACCCCTGCTTCAAGGTCATGTGGGGTCATCGTGCTAAAAGGGCCTTGTACCTCAATTGTAATTGTTTCTACGGCTTCAAAATATGAAAACAACTTTTAAAAAACATGGTCTGAGAATCTTACATCTGACAATCTCAACCTCTGTATACTTTTTACAGCTGAAGTTGTTCCTAAGATTTTCCCATATCTCAGTGTTGTTGCCCATTTAGTTATACCTGTGGGCTGGGGTTCTTACCTGCTGAGGCTGGCTATTTTTGGGGGTATGCATTAAAAGTAAGACAGTGTGAAATTAGGAATAAAAAAGATTCAGTTTGTATTACCAAGTATTGAAGGTCACATAATTGTCATCCGGCTGTGTTAGAATCAAAGCATTATTATTAGTGAAGTTTTATCTGTTTAATCTTGTGTTACAGTATGTTGTCATTGAAGCCTGAGGTAATGTTACACGTACTGGTGAAAAGTTTTACTCCACTGTGTGTGTTTTCAAACTAAATTAGAGATTTAACATGTGTGTTTTGAGATTTAAATGTGAAATCAGATGATATTTGTGTGCAATTTAAAACAGTTGATTCATCAACCAACACTTGCCATTAACTGGATGGTGTGTTCACCCTTTGTCACATTATTTGCTTTTATAGAATTTAGATTAAATACATTATCGAGCAATTTATGAACATCAAATGGCATTTCCATGCATGGAAATTCAAATTGAGTTATTGTGTGGTAAAACTTAAGGAAATTTAAAGTTTTTTGTGTTTTTGTGATTTTTGTGAAATTTTGGAAATCAGTCACTTTTATACATGTGGTTGGAATATTTGACTTTTGGATATTTAATGGTCCATTCCAGTTCTGTCATAAAACAGTGATATGTGTGAAATAAGGTAATAACCATGTTAAATTGTATTTCGCAAATTCCCAGAGTGAGAAACTCCTGATAATTTTGATAAATTGTGTGCTAGTTATATCCCCGGACGAAAGTCGGGGATACTTAGGATTCAGTACGGTCACGCTGCCGCCGCCGCAGAGATTTCCTGTTGGACGCGATAACTTAAAAAATATTTTAGTTAGAACTTTCAAATTTGGTATGTGGGTATATATGGGCAATGCCATGAACACTATTGTTTTGTGATCTTGGCCTTCAATCTCAAGGTCACTGGTGGCCTCTTAAAGGTCAGATTTTGGCCATTTTTTCACTTTTTGGCCCAGTTCTCCTATACAGAAAGTCAGATCATCCTATGGCTGGTATATAATACATATAAATGTCCTCTGTAAGCATGCAGAAATTTGACCTTGAAGCTCTTCATTGAAGGTCATCCACTGACCGCCAAAGTACCTGACCGAGGGTCATTTTTGGCCTTTTTACCCCACAGCCCTTAAGGGCTGTCGGGGTATTGTTTTCACCCATGGTGTCCGGATGGGCGGGCGGGCAGGTGGGCGGGCGGGCAGGTGGGCGGGCGGCGGGAAATAGTTTGTCCGGGCTGTATCTCAGAAACCGTAAGGTGTAGGAAGTTGATACTTGGTAGGGACATTGGTTAGGGGGTGTAGGTGTGCAGCGTCATGGTCTGACCTTGATTTGACCTTGCCGTAGTGACCTTGAGTTTGAAAATCTTGTCCGGGCTATATCTCGGAAACCGTAAGGTGTAGGAAGTTGATACTTGGTAGGGACATTGGTTAGGGGGTGTAGTTGTGCAACGTCATGGTCTGACTTTGATTTGACCTTTGACCTTGCTGTAGTGACCTTGACCTATAAAATCTTGTCCGGGCTATATCTCGGAAACCGTAAGGTGTAGGAAGTTGATACTTGGTAGGGATATTGGTTAGGGGGTGTAGGTGTGCAACGTCATGGTCTGACCTTGATTTGACCTTTGACCTTGCCGTTGTGACCTTGACCTATAAAATCTTGTCCAGGCTATATATCGGAAACTGTAATGTGTAGGAAGTTGATATTTGGTAGGGACATTGGTTAGGGGGTGTAGGTGTGCAAGGTCATGGTGTGACCTTGATTTGACCTTTGACCTTGCTGTAGTGACCTTGACCTATAAAATCTTGTCCGGGCTATATCTCGGAAACCGTAAGGTGTAGGAAGTTGACACTTGGTAGGGATATTGGTTAGGGGGTGTAGGTCTGCAACGTCATGGTCTGACCTTGATTTGACCTTTGACCTTGCCGTAGTGGCCTTGACCTATAAAATCTTGTCCGGGCTATATCTCGGAAACCGTATGGTGTAGGAAGTTGATATTTGGTAGGGACATTTGCTAGGGGGTGTAGGTGTGCAGTGTTATGGTCTGACATTGATTTGACCTTTGACCTTGTCGTAGTGGCCTTAACATATAAAATCTTGTCCAGGCTATATCTCGGAAACCGTAAGGTGTAGAAAGTTGATACTTGGTAGGGATATTGGTTAGGGGCTGTAGGTGTGCAATGTCATGGTCTGACCTTGATTTGACCTTTGACCTTGCCGTAGTGACCTTGACCTATAAAATCTTGTCCGGACTATATCTCGGAAACCGTAAGGTGTAGGAAGTTGATACTTGGTAGGGACATTGGTTAGGGGATGTAGTTGTGCAACGTTATGATCTGACCTTGATTTGACCTTTGACCTTGGCGTAGTGACCTTGACCTATAAAATCTTGTCTGGGCTATATCTTGGAAACCGTAAGGTTGAAGAAGTTGATACTTGCTAGGGACATTGGTTAGGGGCTATAGGTGTGTATTATCATGGTGTCACCTTAATTTGACCTTTGACCTTGTCATAGTGACCTTGACCTATAAAATCTTGTTGCACCTTTGGGTCTCTCTTTTGATGCAGATTAAGCACTATTAAAGTCATATTAGAATTTATTAAGAATTTTACTTTCATAACTTCCCATTGTAAGAGATAGAATTTCATCAAGTGAGCCACAGATTTTGCTCCAACACCACACACAATCATTCATTAAATGTATTACCACTTCTGTATGCATGGTAATATTCAAACCATCTAAACCATAATTCGGGCCTTGCAGATGTAGATAAAGAGGGTTGAATTTTAGTTTGCTGATTAATGCTGTCATCTTGTTATTGAATTATCTTGTTTTAATACTTCATCTTTATATGCATGATCTTTCTTTTAAACATTATTTCTCCATTTAAACATTGTTTGGACCTTTATATAACTGACAGTGCTCTGAAAGTATCCTGAAGTTTGTACTGATACAGTACTTCTGTATCTCATGGTGTTGAAAATATTTCCCTAGGCTGTGGGGTACGGGCATCTCTGATGCTATTTTTGGAGATATTTTCACACTTAATGCTGACTATATTGCATGGAAACTATTGAAAATGGCTTTGGAGGTTGAGTACATGATGGACTTCTACCATCCAGGCTTACTGGTTACAGATTTTCATTTAAGGTCATCCACTGACCGCCAAAGTACCTGACCAAGGGTCATTTTTGGCAAATTTGGAGATATTTTCACACTTAATGCTGACTACATTGCATGGAAACTATTGAAAATGGCTTTGGAGGTTGAGTACATGATGGAGTACCAGCATCCAGGCTTACCGGTAACAGATCTTCATTTAAGGTCATCCACTGACCGCCAAAGTACCTGACCGAGGGTCATTTTTGGCCCTCTATTTGTTTGTTTGTTTGTGAACAAGATAACTCAAAAACTGACAGATGGATTTTGATAAAATTTTCAGGATATGTCCAAAATGGTAAAAGGAAGATATGATTAAATTTTGGGAGTGATCCGGATCACTGTCTGGATCTTCTGGATCCATGAAATTTAATTTTTAAAGACAGATAACTCAAAAACTTATGGGTGCATTTTGATGAAATTTTCAGGAAATATCCTTAATGGGACGAGGAACAAGTGATTAGATTTTGGGAGTGATCTGGATCACTGTCTGGATCATCCGGATCCAGGCTGCCAGATGTGTTTGTGTACAATATAGCTCAAAAACTTATGGATGGATTTTGATGAAATTTTCAGGATATGTCTAAAAAGGTAAAAGGATGAAATGGTTGAAGTTTGGAAGTGATCCGGATCACTATATGGATCTTCTGGATCCATGAAATGTAATGTTTAAAGACAGATACCTCAAAAAGTTATGGATGGATTGTGATGACATTTTCAGCAAATGACCTAAATGGTACAAGGAACAAGTGATTACATTTTTGGAGTGATCTGGATCACTGTCTGGATCATCTGGATCCAGGCTGCAACATAATTTTAGGATGAGTTTTGATGATATTTTTAGGATATGTTACAAATGGTAAAAGGAAGAAGTGGTAAAAGGAAGAAATGGTTCAATTTTGCGAGTGATCTGGACCACTATCTGGATCTTGTGGATCCATGAAATATAATTTTTAAAGACAAATAGCTCAAAAAGTCATGGGTGGATTTTGATGAAATTTTCAGGAAATGTCCTAAATGGGACAAGGAACAAGTGATTCGATTTTGGGAGTGATCTGGATCATCTGGATCCAGGCTGCCAGATGTGTTTGTGTACAAGATAAATCAAAAACTTAGGGACTGATTTTCAGGATGAAATTTTCAGGATATGTCTGAAAAGGTAAAAGGATGAAATGATTGAATTTTGGAAGTGATCCGGATCACTATATGGATCTTCTGGATCCATGAAATGTAATTTTTAAAGACAGATACCGCAAAAAGTTATGGATGGATTGTTTCAGCAAATGGCCTAAATGGTACATTAGGAACAAGTGATTAAATTTTTGGAGTGATCTGGATCACTGTCTGGATCATCTGGATCCAGGCTGCCACATAATTTTGGGATGGACTTTGATATTTTTAGGATATGTTACAAATGGTAAAAGGAAGAAGTGGTAAAAGGAAGAAATGATTCAATTTTGCGAGTGATCTGGACCACTATCTGGATCTTCTGGATCCATGAAATATAATTTTTAAAGACAAATAGCTCAAAAAGTCATGGATGGATTTTTATGAAATTTTTAGGAAATGTCTTAAATGGGACAGAGAACAAGTGATTAGTTTTTGGGAGTAATCTGGATCACTGTCTGGATCATGTGGATCCAGGCTGCCAGATGTGTTTGTGTACAAGATAACTAAAAAACTTATGGACGGATTTTTATGAAATTTTTAGAATATGTCTGAAAAGGTAAAAGGATGAAATGATTGAATTTTGGAAGTGATCCGGATCACTATATGGATCTTCTGGATCCATGAAGTATAATTTTTAAAGACAGATATAAGTGAAAGAACTAGTGATTAGCTTTTGGGAGTAATCTGGTACTATGGAGAATCCTGACCTGGTGCTCCAGGAAACAGGCTCAAGACCGACATATTCACGCCTTAACTATGTCCCGTCCGGGGATACACTGCGTCGAGACGCAATCTCTAGTTAGCATTTTTGTCATGTGTTTCACACTCTGTTATGCAATTTTTTTTTGCCAAAAAGCTATAAATTAATTATAGATATTTGTAATATGAAACGATAAGTCATTACTGCTTTGTAGCATACTTTTCACCCACAGCTTTTTAAGGTATTGGTGGCCAGTGTAGCATCCTTACGGTGGGGAATCTTGTCCAAGCTGAATTGTAAGGTTTTCTACCTTAGGAAGTTCATACTTTTTTTGTCATATTGGTTTGGGGATAGAGATGTGCAATGCCATAGCCTTGATTTGACCTTGGATCTTGACCTATAAATTCTTGTGTGGGCCATATCTCCAATTTGAAAACAGTATATTTTATACTTGGTAGGGATATCTGTTTGGGTTGTAGATATACACATCATGTTGTGACCTTGATTTGACCTGGTCACAGTGATCGTGACTGTAAAAATCTTGTTATGGCCATTTCTGTGAAACCATAAGGAGTAGTAACTTCAGAGATATTTAAAGGGTTGTAGATTTCCATATGTCAGAAACCTTTCTCCAGATTACATCTTGACAGAAACCACTAATTACACTGATAGGATAATGGTCTTGTATTTCTAATAGTGAAAATTAGTCTTGAAAGAACTTGTTCAGTTGTTCAGATCACAGCTTCAGTTCCATGAAAAACATCAAATGAGGTCACCATACCTGAGTATCCTTGAATATGTTTTTCATTGAGTGATCAGTCCAAGAGTGACGTTTTGCTTGTTTTGGCTTTGAGTGGATTCAGAATTGTTGAAAAGATGAGTTTTAGATTATTTGATATTTCACTCCAAATTTAAAATGTCATAACAACTTTCAGGAAAATCATGCACTGGAAATTTTTTGACTTAGTCAACTCTGACTTTTGATCCCCCTCCTTCAAGTGCAGCTGCTGTGAGATATTTGTCAGGTCCATGTTCTACTTTTGACCCCTTGAACCCTAACATCTAATTCCATTCAGAAGTTAATTTCCATCATAACTTTTGCCAAGTGATGTTAAATATTAGATTGCATATTTTTCATCAAGTGATCAGTCTGAGAATGTGTTTATGCTTGTTCTGGCCTTGATTGGCTCTGAGTGGCTTCAGCATTATTGACAAGATGTGTTTGAGATTATTTCATATTTCACTGCAAATGTATATACAATAGTTTTAAAATTTCATGTAATGCCTTTCTTTTAAAATATGATTTTAAATTTTAAAGTTCTCAATAGAAGCTCATTTATATCAGGGATGTTAAACTTTCATAACAGATTGTTAAATATTTTTTGGGTATTCGTGCATAATATTCTGAAAATGAAAACATGAAAATTGAAATATTCTCATATTTGAATGCTGTTTGTTTAACTAGTGTGCATTACCTGTTCATGTCTACCATGGTTTATCAACCGGGTACTTGTAAATGAGCTTGATTATTTTTAGTCTAGTATCTTGAGTCATTCACACTAAAAGTACTGTTCTTTGTTTTAGGTTTAAAAATTGAACAAAATATCTGTGTAATTTCAATTTTGTACTTTTTTAACCAGGATCACTTGTTCCCATGATGGTTGGAACAACCTGTTCTATTTTAAAATAACTGCAATACTTGTTTATGTTTTACAGAGGAAAAATTAACCGGCGTAGCAAAGGAGAAACCAGACTGGAATATACAGATTCCAAAAGGACTGGATCCATTTGATTTGGAAAAGATCAAACACCCACCTCTCTCAGGCCAAGAACTGTTTCACTGTGCATTTAACAATAACACTGACGAACATGCTCCTACAGGATTTATCAATAATAACAATAAACAGCTGACGCCACACACCAATAACTCTTCTCCGTGGTCATCGACCAGTTGTCAGGACGTTGACCCCAAGCTGATGGCACTCGCTCAGGGATTTGAGGACAGTTTTGTGGAGCAGTGGAAAGAGGAAGTAACAGGAAGTAGTGGTGGGGGACAGGGAATGGGTGATGCCGTGAATAGTCAAGGTCTAAAAGAACTCGAAAAAAACTTCAACTTTGAAGACCACCAGGATACTGTGTTCAGAACTGTTCCAGGTGAGGTCAGACAATATGTTTCAGGTACATATTAACTAGTTTATAATGATATGCTGGAAAGATTAAATTAAGGTTTAAAATTTGGTGGTATCATTAGCTATGGATAAACTTGGAAAAAATGATTTATTAATGGCTGAATTAGCTCTTGATAAAGACAGTGAATCAGAACGAGTGGGTATTCATTTTAACATTGAGTGTAGGCAGGCTGAGACATACTTTTATTCAAGCCTGAACATGTTAATGAAAATTTGCATAGATGTAAATACTTCTATGTTTGCCAGAAAAAGATAGGTGGAAACTTCATGGTTGAACTAGGTACTAAAAGATTGTACACGTGTTAAGCCTTGTTACCACAACATTAATAGAAAGTAGGGCTGCCATGAGTAACAAATTTTGTACTCGAGTACTCTCTCACCATTACTCTACTCAAAAACGAGTACTCTTTTTAGTGATAAATACAACAAAATGTGCCATTTTCCCCTGAGAATTAACAGAAATTTACCCAGTTTATGTCACTTTTATCAAGAATGGTTTATAAAAGGCCTTTATTTGAGTGTAAAAGAGTACTCTTTTGTTCATTTTTTACTTCAAATAATTTAGTAATCTAATCTTGAAGGAGTACTCGAGTACTCTTTAACAACCCTTATAGAAAGTTGGGTCATCTAAGTTATTCATGGGTAAACTAGATAATGAGAGGTTGGTTAGGTTTTTATGTCAGCTGACTTGTCAGTCAGCTGACATTATGTCATCACTCTGCGGCGTGGGCGTCCGCGTCCGCATACGCGTCCGCGTGAACAACTTCTTCTCCAAAACTACAAGGCCTAGAGACATGCTGTTTTTTTTAAAAGATACCTTATCTATCGAGGATGAAAAATTGTTCAAGGCATGCAAATCTGTCTGTTCATCTGTTTGCTAGAGACATTACAAGGGGGGTACCCCCACCAAAAGTGTGAAGATTTCAACTTTTATCACAATTTTCTCAGTGACTATTGCAGGGATTTCTCTCATATCTTGCATGTATGTACTAGGCCAGAGGTAGATTCTCTTGTGTGAGTATGAGACCTGGATCTGTCTTACTTTTTTTTTAATAAATTTTTTAAATAATTTTTAATGCATTAAAATTCATGAAATCATGCACTAAATCACTTATAACTTCAAAAGTGTTGCATTTACAGCATTTTGTGAAAATATGTTGTTCAGCTACTTTTTTCATAGCTACAATATGGTGAGTAAGTTGGGTGTCTGTCTCAATAGCTAAGTGAGTAATAGCTACTTTTGGGCTTTTCAGTAACTTCCATTATGAGTAAAATCACTTGTAACTTAAAAACTATTGCTTTTATTACGCTACAATAGCTTACCATGTGGGACTTAATGCTGTTCTCGGGTTGCCACACCCGGGGCCAACGTTTTAGAAAAAAAGATCGTTCTTGTTAGCCACCGGATATACTGGTAGTTGTCGTCACGTGATAACTTCTGACCAATCGCCCTACTTTCTCGTTGGCCACGATTGACTGGTAGCAGTTTGTAAATATACAGACATTTTCATTTATTTCTCAGTATTCACGTATTGTTGGAGGCTAATATTTGGATATTTCTTTAAATATATGTCATAGATTATCCTGTAAAATTTTTAATTTCACAACTTAAGTAGTTTCCTTACAATCCGCGTGTTTTGAGTTTTCTCGGTTCAGGCAATCTTAATTGTACGTCTTTTTATTGCGTTAAAATGTCCCTTCATCAAGCAAACAAAGACAAACCGAGAGCTCAGAAATGCCGCCATTTTTGCTTCAGTTTTGATACTCATAATTACTGCCCTACCTGTAGGGAGGCTGGCAAGGGAGATGACCCCTGTGTCACTTTTGAAGCGCCCTGCCATATTTGTACGTCTCTCTCTGATGAGCAGTTACAAAAGATTCAAAACAGGAAGCGGTACTTAAAAAAGCAAAAAGCGGAAACTAGTTCCAAAGATGAACTAGATCTCTTGGGTGAAGGCGATGGGGACTCTTTTAATGGTTCTAATGCAGACCTTGAGAGTGCTGCCGATAACCTCTTTACCTCACCTCCCCGTCCTCAACCTCTCGCCTTCAGTTCTTTATCACTAAAGACCCCAGTCAAGGCTGTTCCTCCCACCCCAGGTACTGTTTTACAAAATAAAATTCAAAGAAATCTAGAGAAATCCCTGGGTGATTCCTTAAATATACATATCCAGCAGCAAATGGGTTCCTTCCAGGCATCCATGTTAGAAGCATTTCAGTCACTCCGAGAGGAGTTAGCAGTTAAAAAATCTGCCGAGGTTGATCCCTCGCCTCATGCTTCAAAAGCTGGTCCATCCAGCAAACCTGCTGCTCATCTGGACCTACCTCCTCCGAGGTCAAGTACTAATGCACAGTCCGAGGCTATGGATGTGGACGTTGGTCCAGCACTCCCTCCTTGTCTAGTACTAAATCAAACTTCCTCGGATCAGTACGTTGCCCCTTCTGAAGCAATACCGAAGGATTCCTCGTACTCACATAAAAAACAAAGCCACAGACAAACAGTAACACCGAGCTCTGCCTCGGATCATCTGGATGAGGATTCCGACGAATCTCGGATCCATCCTAGACCTAAGAAACACTCTGACAAGAGCAAGCATAAATCTAGGTCCAGATATGTGTCATCTTCAGAGGAAGATCACTCCCCTGTGGCTAGACACAGGTCTTCTAAGCCCTCTAGGGCTCAGCCCTCAGGCGCAGCTTCTGATCAAGACCTCCCACAACATGATCCAGACCCCCCTTATTATAGGGAAGTAGCCCTGTCTGACATTCCCTCCCAATACTCTGAAGAGGTAGACACCTTCAGGCGCATTCTTTCTCTCCCTGACCCCAGGGACTCTATGCCTAGGTCTTCCAACTTCAGTGTTGGGTCTGGATGACGAAAAAGGCCATCAAGAGCTCAGACCTAGAGGTCCTTCCTCTATCTTACCACTTAGCTCAGTTATCAAGGACGCCTTTGATAAATTTCAACATGATTTCAAAGCTGCCAATTTATCTGAGGGAAAATATGTCAAGCCTCCTCCATCCACTTCTAAGTGGTATAAGGTTGGACAGCCCACTTTTCAAGACAAAATCCAGGAGTTGAATACGGACTTTGCCAAGATCTGTATTACTCCTAGACCTCCTGGGGCACCAGTAGCCAAAGTCCCTATGCCAGTCCTTAAGGAGCTGGAACATCAGGCTAGACAAAATATCTCAACCCTCAATTTCACCGCTGCCTTTGCCAAAACCTCTTCTTCTTGCAATGCTTCCTTGGAGAAGTGTCAACATAGCATCAAGTCAACTGTCAAGAAGATTAAATCTCAGATCCAGAAAGGTGCCAATCCTGAGAAAGCAGCAAAGCGCGGATATGAGGAAGTTGCTGAGTACTTGGATTTTTGGAACAAGACTGTTCTTGTTCAACATAGAGCTCTTACCTGTCTCAGCAAATCGCTAGCCCATATTCTCCAGAGGGAATTATATTCCATGGCTAATACCGGCTTGCTTAGGCTCGAAGCCGAAATGACTTTATTGCATCCCCAGTTAGGGGAAACGAGACGCCAAGAACTTAGGAACTCGTCCTTCTGGGACTCCTCCTTGTTCGAGTCTCAACTTGTAAAGGAAGGTGAGGACTTCCTTCTCAAAAAAGGCACCTCAAAGGATTCTCAGGGTTTTGCACCCTACCAGAATAAGCCCTTTCGTGGCCCCCACAAGAAAAGAGGCTCCTACAGGAAACGCCCCTATGGGGGCAATACCTCTCAAAGCAGTAACCAATCCTTTCCCTCGGGAAGAGGAAAATCCAACTTCAGAGGCTCCAGGGGTCGTTTTCGACCCCACAATAGAGGAAGGGGGCGTGGAAACCCCCCTTCGCAATGACTCCTCCATAGCCTCATTCAGTCCACCAGTAGGAAGTCGCCTCCATTCTTTCAAGAGAGACTGGCAAACAAACAAATGTTCTCAAAACGTATTAAACATTATCACCAATGGCTACGTTCTGCCATTCCGTTCAAAGCCAAACTTGATCAGATTCCCTCTGATTCTATCAGAGTACAAGGCCCAACAAAAAGACCAAGCCTTGGCCACTTGTATTCAGTCTCTCTTGTCAAAGAACGCCATCGAAAGGGTGAAAAACGTAAAATCTCTCGGGTTTTACAGTCGCCTGTTCCTAGTACCCAAGCCTCACCAAAGGTGGAAGCCAGTCATAGACTTAAGCAGGCTCAACACTTTTCTCCATGTAGAAAAGTTCAAAATGGAAACCCCGGAGTCCATCCGGACTTCCCTGGTCCCAGGGGAGTGGGTATCGTCGATAGACCTGTCGGACGCATACCTTCACATCCCCATCCATCCCAGCTCAAGGAAGTACCTAAGGTTTTGCTACAAGGCCCAGGTGTTCCAATTCACCTCCCTTCCTTTCGGACTGGCCACAGCCCCCCAGGTCTTTACGATGATCGTAAAGGAAGTGAAACTAATGGCCCTCTCAAGAGGACTCAGAATTCACCAATACCTGGACGACTGGCTGATCAGGTCCCAGTCCCAGGAGGAATCTCAAAGGGACACACAGGCAGTAGTAGACCTAACCCAATCCTTGGGTTGGATAATAAATCAGGAAAAATCAGAACTGAAACCTACTCAGGTGTTTTCGTTCGTGGGCTACGAATACCACCTAGATTCAGCCCTTGTAAGACCCACTCACGAGAGATGGCTCAAACTTCAGGATTTGATCCTACGACTCAAGTCAAAACGTGTTTTGACTGCAAGATGTTTGATGTCTCTAATTGGGTTGCTAGCCTCAACGGAGAAAATGGTCCCGGAGGGACGCCTTCACATGAGGCCTTTTTAGTTTCATCTCAAGGAGCACTGGAGATATCCTCAGTCGCTGGACAACCTCCTTCCTTGGACAGAAGCCATTGTAGCCCACCTAGATTGGTGGCAAAATCCTCAAATGTGATGAAAGGCGCAGACCTTCATCCCAAGGACCACAGTATCCAACTCTTTACCGACGCCTCAAACGAAGGTTGGGGCGCTCACTTAGATCAAAATTCTACAAAAGGGCTGTGGTCAGCGCGGGAAAAAAGGCTACACATAAATGTCCTGGAATTGAAGGCGGTCTCCCTGGCCCTTCGAGACTTCAAGGACCAGTGCCAGAATCAAACAGTGTTAGTTGCGACGGACAACTCAACAGTGGTAGCCTACATCAACAAGCAGGGGGGAACTCACTCAGCAGAGATGTGCGCTCTCCTGTGGAAAATCATGACCTGGTGCCATCACTACCATATAACATTGAAAGCCAGGCACATTCCAGGGTGTCTGAATGTGATGGCCGACCTCCTATCCAGGTCCAACCAAGTGCAGTCAACAGAATGGTCCCTGCACCCTCAGGTCTTCAAGCAAATCTGCCGAAAGTGGTTCACCCCTCATGTAGACTTATTCGCTACTCACCTGAATCACAAACTCCCTCTATATGTGTCTCCTATCCCAGACCCAAGGGCCTGGAACATAGATGCTCTGAACATAAACTGGACCAACCTCATGGCTTACGCCTACCCTCCTACGGCTCTCCTTCACAAGGTGATCCAAAAGATCAAGCAATGCCATTGCCTGATCATCGTGATAGCCCCAGGCTGGCCAGGGATGCCCTGGTTTTGGGACCTAGTGCAGCTCTCAACAGAGATCCCACTACAACTCCCAGTGTCAACGACCCTACTCAAACAGTCCCACAACTATGTGTTCCACAACAATCCACAACAGCTGAACCTCCACGCCTGGTGTCTAGGAGCGGACAACTCCAAGAACAAGGCTTCTCTGTGGAGGTGGCAGAGAGAATTGCTGCCCCTCAGCGGTCATCAACAAGGACCATCTACCGGTCAAAGTGGGCCCTATTTGAAAAATGGTGCAGAGAAAATTCGGTGGATTTCTCCACTCCATCTGTGAAACAAATCTCAGATTTTTTCATGTACCTGTACCAAGACCTAAACAGGCTCCCCTCGACCATTGATGGTTACAGGACTGCTATCGTTGACACTTTGGGCCCAACGGCCCAACACATTGCGCACAATGCAGACCTTCATAGGTTACTCTCCAGTTTTCACAGGGATCGTCCTAAAAGTTCCAGAAATTTACCCAAGTGGAACCTTTCTGTTGTCCTTAACGAGCTCACCAAAGCACCATTTGAGCCCATGAAAGACTCAGACCTCAAACATCTTACTCTCAAAACTGCTTTCTTGCTAGCCTTGGCCTCCGGCAAGCGCCGCAGCGAAATCTATGCCTGGGTCGCTAACAAAGTAGCTAATTTAGGCCAATGGGAAAAGGTAGCCTTGTTCCCTTCTTCTGATTTCATAGCCAAAAACCAACTAGCAAGAGAAGGTTCTCAAAGTGTGTCACCAGTGACTATTCCTGCTTTGACTACCATTGTAGATAGACAGTTTAAGGAAGACAGGACCCTGTGTCCCGTGCGGGCCCTGAGGTTCTATTTGGACCGAACTAAAGACCTGAGAGGGTCTCGTTCTCTCCTTTTCATCTCCTTTAAGAAAGGACATACCTCAGACATCAGACCCGCTACACTCTCCTCATGGTTGAAACAAACCATTCTACTTTGTTATAAACAAGCAGATCAACAAGCCTTGGACTTGGTCCAAGTCAAAGCGCATGACATCCGGGCCTTTGCGGCCTCTAAGGCCTTTTACGGTGGCGTATCGGTGGACCAAATCATGCAAGCCTGTCACTGGAAAGCTCACAACACATTCACAAATTTTTACCTAAAAGACCTTACTTGGTCGGACACCGACAACAATATGTATCTGGGACCCGTAGTGGCGGCACAACAAGTCCTAGATCCTTCCCCTCAGACCAGTTGTCCTCGGAAAGAAAAAAGGGGGGGGGGGGCACATCCGCTACAACCAAGTCTTCAGGAGTCTCTCCCAGGATCTAGGTATTCCTTTACCTTCAAGATGTTACGGGTAAGGTCATTTTATTTTTCAATTATCAGGTAATTTCTATTAAGGACTTAGTCAGTTGTCGTTAATCTCATAGTTCAGGTTAAAAAATTTCATGAGATGCCCGACCATGGGGTTGGTCACTCACACGTGAAGGTCTAATAGGGACCCTTAGACCTCGAAGTGAGCACTGCTGCACTTCCGTCCTACTACCAAACATCTGGACAGTTTTAGCACTGTCCCTTTTTACTCAGGTTTTTGGCTCGTTACAGGCCCGGTCTTCGGGATCGGGGCTCTGTAAAAGGGACTCAGACTGGCTTTTCTGGCACTATTCTGTATATATTAATTCAAATCTTAGAAAAAAATTACATATCTTCCAGTCTCAGCTGTAATCCCGCCACCGGGCGGTTGAATTCAGCATTAAGTCCCACATGGTAAGCTATTGTAGCGTAATAAAATTGGAAATTTTAATTACTTAAATGTAGCTTTTATAAGCTACAAGCTTACCATGTGGGACTTAGAAGAGTCCCACACTGCCTCCCCGCTGTTTACAGCTGAGGGGTAGGTTTAATAAAATTTCAACGAGAAAGTAGGGCGATTGGTCAGAAGTTATCACGTGACGACAACCACCAGTATATCCGGTGGCTAACAAGAACGATCTTTTTTTCTAAGATGTTGGCCCCGGGTGTGGCAACCCGAGAACAGCATTAAGTCCCACATGGTAAGCTTGTAGCTTATAAAAGCTACATTTAAGTAATTAAAATTTCCAAATTTAGAGAATTTCGTATAAAAATGTTATTCAGCTACTTTTGGGCCAGCTATAACATAGTGAAATTTCAGACCTGTAGCTCATGGCATAGCTGAGTAATAGCTACTTTTAGGTTATCACTGTTGAGTAAATCGCTTATAACTTGAAAACTATTGCATGTAGAGAATTTCGTATAAATATGTTATTCAGCTACTTTTGGGTCAGCTATAACATAGTAAAATTTCAGACCTGTAGCTCATGGCATAGCTGAGTAATAGCTACTTTTAGGTTATCACTGTTGAGTAAATCACTTATAACTTGAAAAGTGTTGCATTTAGAGCATTTTGTTAAAATATGTTATTCAGCTACTTTTTTCATAGCTATAATATGGTGAGTAAGTTGGGTGTCTGTCTCAATAGCTAAGTGAGTAATAGCTACTTTTGGGCTTTTCGGTAACTTCCATCATGAGTAAAATCACTTGTAACTTAAAAACTGTTGCATTTAGAGAATTTCGTATAAATATGTTATTCAGCTACTTTTGGGCCAGCTATAACATAGTAAAATTTCAGACCTGTAGCTCATGGCATAGCTGAGTAATAGCTACTTTTAGGTTATCACTGTTGAGTAAATCACTTATAACTTGAAAACTATTGCATTTAGAGTATTTTGTTTCAATATGTTATTCACCTATTTTGGGGTCAGCTATAACATAGTGAAGTTTCAGACCTGTGGCTCATTTCATAGCTGAGTAATAGCTACTTTGAAGTTCTCACTGTTGAGTAAATCAGTTATAATTGGAAAACTATTGCATTTACAGAAATTTGTGCAAATATGTTATTCAGCTACTTTTGGGTCAGCTATAACATAGTGAAATGATAGACCTATAACTCATGGCACAACTGAGCAATAGCTATTCCCAGGTACTGACTGTTGAGTAAATCAGCTATAACTTGAAAACTATTGCATTTAGAGTATTTTGTTTCAATATGTTATTCACCTATTTTGGGGTCAGCTATAACATAGTGAAGTTTCAGACCTGTGGCTCATTTCATAGCTGTGTAATAGCTACTTTGAAGTTCTCACTGTTGAGTAAATCAGTTATAATTGGAAAACTATTGCATTTACAGAAATTTGTGCAAATATGTTATTCAGCTACTTTTGGGTCAGCTATAACATAGTGAAATTATAGACCTATAACTCATGGCACAACTGAGCAATAGCTATTCCCAGGTACTGACTGTTGAGTAAATCAGCTATAACTTGAAAAATATTGCATTTGGAGTATTTTGTTAAAATATATTGTTCACCTACTTTTGGGTCAGCTATAACATAGTGAAATTACAGACCTATAGCTCATGGCATAGCGGAGCAATAGCTATTTTCAGGTTCTCACTATTGAGTAAATCAGTTGTAGCTTGAAAACTATTGCATTTACAGTAGTTTGCTTAAATATGTTGTTCACCTACTTTTGGGTTAGCTATAACATAGTAAAATTTCAGACATGTAGCTCATTGCATAGCTGAGTAATAGTTCCTTTGAGGTTCTCACTGTTGAGTAAATCAGTTGTAACTTGAAAACTATTACATTTAGAGTAATTTGTTAAATATGTTATTCACAGAATTTTTGGTCAGCTATAACATAGTGAAATTGCAGACCTCTATGTCATGGCATAGCTGAGCAATAGCTACTTTCAGGTTCTCACTGTTGAGTAAATCATTGTATCCACTGGATAGCCGCAGTGTGTAGAGAGAGATTTCACCATTACTGCTCTGATGAAAAAAAATATTATAGCTAGCTTTCTTAAGTTTGCAGTATATATTAATAACCATAAAATGTTGTCTGGGAATATTTTTGGCCTCATTTTGAGAAACAAGATGGCCGCCACAGGTGTTTTTTGTCAGTCATGAAAAGTGCTTATATCTCCCTTATTATTGATCCTAGAGGTTTGGGATGATAAACCAACCTGTAGGAAATCATGGGGTGGGAATCTTTTGGTGTGGTCAGATTTGACCTTCAATGACCCCTCCTTCAAGGTCAAACAAGGATAGCCAAACTTAAAAGTGCTTATAACTCGCTTATTATTGGTCCCAGAGGTTTGAGATGGTAAACAGACAGGAAATCATGGGCTGTGAATCTGTTGATATGGTCCGATTTCACCTTGGAACCCTCCTTCAAGGTCAAATGAGGATAGCGAAAATTGAAAGTGCCTACAACTCGCTTATTATTGGTGACAGAGATTTGGGATGGTTTAGGAAATCATTGGCTCGGAATCTTTTGGTATGGTCAGATTTGACCTTTGGACCCCTCCTTCAAGGTCAAATGAGGACAGCCAAGCTTAAAAGTGCTTATAACTCATTTATAATTGGTCCTACAGGTTTGGAATGGTAAACCATAGGAAATCATGGGCTGGGAATGTATTTGTGTGGTTAGATTTGACCTTGGACCCCTTCTTCAAGGTCGAACGAGGATATTGCATTTGTAGTATTTCTTTAAATATGTTTTAACCTATTTTTTACACTTAAACAATTACCTTGTTATTTTCCTTCATAATACCATTTACAGGGCACAACTTTTTTATCCTTTTCTTCTGTCAGCTTCGGAATTTCTTTCGAACTTGCTGTTCAGTTACCATTTACTGTATTTCTGTACAGCCCTTTTCCTGATAATTATTCTGTCCTCTAATCACCTTCACAAATCAAAAACACTCAGTCAGCTGACACAGTGCCCGTTCACGGGCACTCTCCTCTTGTTTTATATGTGACTACAAAAACATTAATCCTTATAATGTTAAAAGATATAGGTATAAGATAAGGATATGTGATAGGTAAGGAAAAGGTAGCATCTGACTAATGAGAGTACCAGGGTCAAGGTGAGTCCGGGGTAAGAAAAGGTCAGGATAGGATAGGTTTGAGTTATTCACGCCCACACTATTCTGTATCACGTAGGTTGTTTCATAGCCACAGCTTTATGAATGTGAAATAGTCACAAAACATTGTTGTGAAAACTAATAAAAACAAGGCCAAAAGGTGTTTTGGTCCCCTAGCATGAGTGCAAAGCCATCAGAGACACAAGTAGTGCACTAGAATTTATGAAAGTCTGGTGATACAGAGAAATTCCAACTCAGACACATCCCACTGCTGGTCTAGAACTGAGACGGTCACCCATCCAAGTATTAACATAGCCCATTGCCGCCTAACTTCAGTGAGTAGACAATACTCATCACACTGCGCCACAATTCATGAAAGTCTGGAGACAAAAAAAAGTGATCTCTAGAAGCGCGAGCTCTTTTGAGGCTTGCGTTTAAAAATTCCCTCTATTACAGTAGGTGTTAATCATTTAGATTTGAAACTTTGAATTCTGACAAAAATATCAGTAAGAAAGAAAAGTCTTTTTTGAGAATTTGTTTTTCTAACTTTGTTATTAAATGCATGGTATTTAGATGTGTGCTATTTTGATGTATATTTTCCAAACATTATCTACTTTTCTGTTGACCTTGGAAGTGAGAACTCCTTTTAAAATATCATCAGAAATTAATAAATCTCCTGTGGTGAAACATCTTTGATATTGATTACCATTAACATTGAATAAATATTGATTTTGTAAATTTTATTTGAGTTAGACAAGAAACCAAACATAATTCAGCATTTTGACATTTCACAAAAAAACCTAAATGAGGACATAGTTGTTAGTTGTCAAAGATTTGTATTCCACAAAGTTGAGAGTATCAGTTGATTTTAATTTTCGAAAATTACTGATTAACTGGTTTCAGATTAGTTTTAAAAATATCTTCAAAATGTATTTAAATGAAGCATGTAGCTTCCCATTAGTTCAGTGAATGAAGTTTGTAATCCTTTCCGTGAAAGGTAATGTAGAAGGTTGTCATTACAGGTTCAGCCTTCTTGCCAGTTAAGCACAAGTGCCAATGTTGTTTCTGGTTTATTTTTGGCAGGGACATTTCAGTTTTTGGCTGTGTTTAGTTTCAGTGTAATAAGAGTCATTGCAATTGTTTAAGTATCACTCTGGGTGACCTGTATTATATTGTAAACACCACCTGTTGTGACCAGCCAACATTTTAGTAAGTACAGGGGTCACCTCTGTGTGGGTTGTACTCTCACAACTGACAAAGCTGAGAACCTGTCCAATGTGACCCTGGCTGTTAAATCGGACTTATAACCCCAACTTTAATTTTTGACTTGTGTAAATATCTTTTTGCAGTAACAGCAGAAGAGGATGATTTGTGGCGTGATCTGCCTGTGAGTGAGGGAGTCAGTCCAGGTCAGGAGTTCAGTATGCTTCAGTCTCAGCTCTACACCATCAAAGAACAGATCAAAGGTCTAGAGGGAGAAGGCCCACAAGTTGTTTTTGTGAGTATTTACTGCTGTTTCTAAGCATTTTTGCAGTCATTGTAAGTTGTACACAGCAACCTCTGAGGTTGTGAGTTTAATTATCTGCCTTGGATTTGAGAGTGAAAGAAATGCCTGGGCCCATATTCTCTATCATTCTTAGTCTTAGAGTAAGAAAAATTCTAGGAATGAGAATTTTAAATTGATGAGGGAATTCTATATTCTAGAATAATGACAAATTTGATGCAATTGCAGTGTAGGGATTATTTGTTGGGAAAATGAACCTTTTAAGGAGATTTTGAGAAAATTCTTATTCTTACAAATTTTCTTTATTTTCAATTTTCAGAAAATTGTTAGTCTAAGAATTAGTTTAGGGATGATGTTTTCAAACTTTATATTAATTATCACTCACTGGCTCAACTGATTGCTAAACTCATTTCTTTGTATCCTTCTGTCACAATAAAACCTTAACTGAATAATATTTTGTGAAAGTTTGAAACACCAGTTAAAATCACAAAACTAGCCATAAATGGAAAAGTATGAAGTAAACAGAAACTGTTGCCATGGTAATTTTAAAACTACCCAATCACAAGTGAGGATAGATCAAACATGGCCTGTTAGTTGGGGAGACATTTGTGAAAAGCTTTAGGTTATATTTTGGTTATATTTGTGGTAATTGTATCCCCAGACGAAAGTCAGGGATACTTTGGATTCAGCAAGGTCACGCCGCCGCAGAAATTTCCTTTCGGACGTGATAACTTAAAAAAAAAAAAATTTTGGTAAGACCTTTCAAATTTGGTATGTAGGTATATATGGGCAATGCCACGAACACTATTGTTTTGTGATCTTGACCTTTAGTTTCAAGGTCACTAGTGGCCTCTTAAAGGTCAGATTTTGGCCATTTTTTCACATTGTGGCCCAGTTCTCATATACATAAAGTTAGATCATCCTATGGCTGGTATATATAATACATATATATGTCCTCTGTAAGCATGCAGAAATTTGACCTTAAAGCTCTTCATTGAAGGTCATCCACAGACCGCCAAAGTACCTCACCGAAGCCATTTTTGATCGTTTTGGAGATATTTTCACACTTAATGCTGACTATATTGCATGGAAACTATTAAAAATGGCTTTGGAGGTTGAGTACATGATGGAGTACCAGTATCCAGTTTGTTGACCTTGGCAATTGAGATTTTCGGAGTTAAGACTTTCAGAGGAAAACTACACCAGCTAGGTTCACCAAATTTGCAGGATTTCTTCATCGCGGGGTAAGCTTCTCTGGGACTGAAATAAGCCTCATTCTGAAAAACAAGATGGCCACCACGGGCATTTCTTTGAAAATTATCCACATTTTTCTACTGGCTGTTTCTCATAGGTAGAAGGTTGAATCTCTTCTTAGGTGATATGTATAACAGATGTACATGTCCTCTACAACCTTGCAGACATTTGACCTTGAAGCTCTTAATTCAAGGTCATCCACGGAGTGCCGAAGTAACCCACATAGCGGACTTTAAAAGTGCCTTTATCTCCTTTATTATTGGTCCTAGAGGTTTGCAATGTGAAACCAACCTATAGGAAATCATGTGCTGCAAATCTGTGGTCAGATTTGACCTTGGGCCCCTCCTTCAAGGTCAAACAAGGATAGGCAAACTTAAAAGTGTTTATAACTCGCTTATTATTGGTCCTAGAGGTTTGGGATGATAAACCAACATCATGGGCTGGGAATCTTTTGGTGTGGTCGGATTTGACCTTGGGCCCCTCCTTCAAGGTCAAATGAGGATAGCCAAACTTAAAAGTGGTTATAACTCGCTTATATGGCTGGAAATACTCTGTATGTCACGCTTCAACCATGCCCCATCCGGGGATACACTGTGTGGAGACGCAATATCTAGTTTGTGACTGTTTTCCTTGTATTAATTTAATATTTGATTTTGATCCCACAGCCCTTAAGGGCTGTGTCGGGGTATTGTTTTCACCCATGGTGTCTGGATGGGTGAGTGGCCGTTCGGGCAGCATTGTTTCCTCTGTAGGGACATTGTTTTTCCTTGGCAAATTAAAGAAAATTATGAGTTTGATCTCAATGTTTTTTTTTTGTTTGAAAATATATAAAAGGCTTTGGTTGGCTAAAGTGTCAAGGGGGTAATAGTGTCATAACAGCTCTCCTATGGCCCCAAATTTAGCATTCTCTACAATACAAAGTATCCATTGCAGAAATAACTCCAACGTTTCCCGCTTGTTATCATTCGGATATCATTTCTTAAAAGTCATCTTGCATATTTTAGATGAGAGAAATATTTTCAAAAGCCTTGTACAATTGTCACAGTGGTAATGTTGAAGATTGGTTTTGAAAGATTTCTTGCGTGGCAAGAAAACCATAAAGCATGTTTTTGAAAAAGTAGGTATGCCACCACTATGACAGGTAAGCAATAGACAGATGGGAATATTGAGTGTGCAGTAGATATCTGTATTTGCTCTGTATCAATAATGTTTATTTTAAGTATCAGTTACTTTGCATATCATTATAATTTTGAGTGATGTATTTAGGGTAAGAAATGCTCGCATTTTCTACAGTATGTGAAATTTGCCTCTCAGGAAACCTCAAATGTCTTGACTTATTGTTGTATTATTCTTCACACTTTTGTAATTTTTGTTACATCGGGCAACTGCTCTCTCTTGTTTAAAAATTGGTGTAAATTTGAATCATTGTGTCTTACTTTTATAGGGTATTGACACATTACTTAGCTGTGTTTTGTTAAAGTCATGATTTCATAGCGAAATACCCTTACCATTTCCTAACAGTAGCTATTTTCCAATTTTATGATTTTAAATAGAAAAAAAGTCGGTGTTAAACCTATGAAACAACTATTTTTCTTCATTCAGCATTTTTTTGCAAGCCAAATTATAAAATTAAATAAAAAGCAGATATAATTCGTTGTAGAGAGTAATTTATAAAGAGTTTAAAATTTGTGTCAATAGAATCAGTTAAATATGTCAATTTTCATCTCAAAAAAATATCTTAGAATAAATGAAAAAGGTAAGAGAAACCTCCTGTCAGTGAATATCTCTGAGGTCAGTGTTTTTTGTTGATGCTGTGAAAAATATCTGGTTTTGAGCGGCTGTGGAAAGTATTATTGATTCAATACAATGGTTTAGTCATGTTTGTCGTCATTCAAAGAATATTTATGTGAAATACTCTTCAGTCGATAAATGCATAACATTTTTGACTGGCATCATTATTTTAAAATGTAATAAATGTATGATAAAGGGGAGATATTGAAAAATGTAGTAGTGTCAGTGCCAAAATCAATATTCACTGAATATAAGGCAGTTTTCAATAACATCTGGGTCTGTGTTTACCAGAGCCTTGATAAATTGTACACAAACCTTAATCTGAAAACTCACAAACTTCATTGATGTTTTGCTCAGCTCAGATGAGTGTATTCTGTTTTACGACCCGACTTTAAATGTATGGATATTTTCTTTCAGAGGTGCGTGCTAGAGTGAAAATAGAAAAGCATTGTTGATTTGTTAACATTTCACATCATCTAAATGTTTGACGGCCTGTTGTTTTTGCTGTATATATGAACTAAACAGTGTATTTTCTATCCAGATAAATAGATTTATTTTCTATTTGTACAAAAGTGGACTATGAAGAATTTGTTGTAATTGTAGTTATCTTGTTTTAGCTATTAAATCACAAAATTCAAGATTGATTGTGAAATCAATTGTTCTGTTTGTTGAATTTTGCTTTCCATGCAAAGGATTTCGAGGTTTGTATATTTCTGGTATTAGTGTTGGAATTTTGTTGTTGATTACCTGCACAAAGGAGGTTGTATTTTTGTTGGCATTTCTTTGTTTATTTGATTATTTGCAAAATATCTTAAAACTATTTTGGATGGATATTTGATTAAATTTTCATGAAATGTCAACATTGGCGAAATCAATAGATGATTCGATTCTGGTGGTGATCCGGATTGCTGTCTGGATCCATGACTCTTTTTTTACCCACAGCTCTTAAGGGCTGTCGGGGTGTTGTTTGCATCCATGGTGTCCGGATGGGCGGGCGGGCGGTGGGAAAAAGTTTGTCCAGCCTGTATCTCAGAAACCGTAAGGTATAGGAAGTTGATACTTGGTAGGAACATTAGTTAGGGGGTGTAGGTGTGCAACGTTATGGTGTGACCTTGCTTTGACCTTTGACCTTGCTGTAGTGACCTTGACCTATAAAATCTTGTCCGGGCTATATCTCGGAAACCGAAAGGTGTAGGAAGTTGATACTTGGTAGAGACATTGGTTGGGGGGGTAAGGTGTGCAACGTCATGGTGTGACCGTGATTTGACCTTTGACCTTGCCGTAGTGACCTTGACCTATAAAATCTTGTCCGGCTATATCTCGGAAACCGTAAGGTGTAGGAAGTTGATACTTGGTAGGGACATTGGCTAGGGTGTGTAGATGTAAAGCATCATGGTGTAACCTTGATTTGACCTTTGACCTTACCGTAGTGACCTTGACCTATATTGTCTTGTCCAGGCTATATTTCGGAAACCGTAAGGTGTAGGAAGTTGATATTTGGTAGGGACATTGGTCGGGGGTTATAGGTGTGCAACGTCATGGTGTGACCTGGATTTGACCTTTGATCTTGCATATCTGATTCTATTTATATCTCTACAGGGATATGTGATACTATTTTATCTCTCTTATATCTCTCATATATTTTTACTTGAATCTTGGTCACCTTTGGGTGTCTTTTGATGTACATTATTAAAGTCTACACTGTTAAAGTCATATTAGAATTCATTAAGGGTTTTACATTTGCAGCTTCCCATTGTAACAGATGGTATTGCATCAAGTGAGTCACAGGTTTTGCTCCAACTCCACATATAAGCATGTATTGCCACAACTGTATGTATGGGTCATATTCAAAACATTCAAACCATAATTCAACCATACATAATTGTAATATTCTCATTGACAGCTATTCTCCAGTTAAGAAATTTTACAGCTTCATAGCTTTTAGTTTACTGAATTGTCTGTTTTATACTTAATCTTTACATACAGTGCTCTGGAAGTATCCCAATCTGTGTACTGTTTCACTACTTCTATATCTCATGGTATTGAAAAATATTTCTGCAGGCTGTGGGGTATGGGCATCTCTGATGCTATTTTTAAAATTTTTTTGCAAATGCACTCAGCATTATTGAAGGAGTGAGACCTTGGTGGAGGTATATGCTCTACGAGTGCTTTTAGTATCTCCCGCCCGGCTCGCCGGTGGGAGATTATAATTTGCACCATGTGTGTGCGTCCGTGCGTCCGTGCATGGGTCACGCAGTTTTCTCTGAAACTACTACAGTTACACATTTTTGGTAAATTACTTGTCCTAATGAATTTTTACACTCTTCAAAATTTTTTTGGTTTAGTGAACTTTGGCCTACTTTTGAGTGAGTAATAGCACTTTTACCTAATATAATTATATGGCTTATAACTCTCAAACTATTGCATTTAGAGTATTTTGTTGCAATATGTTGTTCAACTACTTTCTCCACAGTTACAACATGGTCAGTAGTTTGGAAGTGTATCTCCATAGCTAAATGAGTAATAGCTACTTTGTCAATTTTTAGGCGGTTTGCGTGTAACCAACCCGCCTATTAGATTGATGTGTCCGACGTCCATCTGTCCGTCCACATTTTTCGTTTCCGGACTCTAACTCAAAAACGGTTTGTCCGATTGAATTCAAACTTGACAGGGACATAGATCAACATCATAGCTAGGTTCCTTTCGATATTGGTGAAATTCCGTTTGTCCGTTTTTCGTCCGTTTGTCTGTCCATCCGTCTGTCCACATTTTTGTTTCCGGACTCTAACTCCAAAACGGTTTGACCAATCGACTTCAAACTTGACAGGGAGATAGATCACCATCATAGCTAGGTTCCTTTCGAAATTGGTGAAATTCCGTCTGTTCGTTTGTCCGTTTTTTGTCCGTTTGTCCATCCATCTGTTTGTCCACATTTTTGTTTCCAGACTCTAACTCGAAAACGGTTTGACCAATCGAATTCAAACTTGACAGGAGATAGATCACCATCATAGCTAGGTTCCTTTCGAAATTGGTGAAATTCTGTCCGTTCGTTTGTCCGTTTCTTGTCCGTTTGTCCATCCGTCTGTTTATCCACATTTTCGTTTCCGGACTCTAACTCGAAAATGGTTTGTCCAATCGAATTCATACTTGACAGGGACATAGATCACCATCATAGCTAGGATCCTTTCGAAATTGGTGTAACTCTGTGTGTTTGTTTGTCCGTTTTTCTGTCCGTTTGTTCGTTTTTGCTCCGTTTTTCTGTCCATCCATCTGTCCGACCACATTTTTTTTTCCGGACTCTAACTCGAAAACGGTTAGTCCAATCAAATTCAAACTTCACAGGGACATACATCACCATCATAGCTAGGTTCCTGTCGAAATTGGTGAAATTCCGTTCGTTCGTTTGTCCATTTTTGTCCGTTTGTCTGTCCATCCATCTGTTTGTCCACATTTTCGTTTCCGGACTCCAACTCGAAAACACTTTGTCCAATCGAATTCATACTTGACAGGGATACAGATCACCATCATAGCTAGGTTCCTTTCGAAATTGGTGTAATTCCGTCTGTTTGTTTGTCCGTTTTCCTATCTGTTTGTCTGTTTTTTGTCCATTTTTCTGTCCATCCGTCTGTCTGTCCACATTTTCGTTTCTGGACTCTAACTCGAAAACGCTTTGTCCAGTCGAATTCAAACTTGACAGGGAGATGCATCACCATCATAGCTAAGTTGCTAAGTTGGTGTAATTCCACCCTTTCGTTTGTCCGTTTATAGCATAGATACAATTATGTAACCTAAATTACAAGTTTTACGTTTCTTAGCACGTCTTACACATTCACCTTAACTGGGTAACCTAACATTTCTTTCCTTCTTTTCTAAATGTAATTACAGCAGTTGCTAGTCTTATTTCTGCCTGCGCAACCCGCCTTTTGGGGCATCTGTGACCCTCTTGTTAATGATAACCATAATGAGTAAATGGCTTATATCTTCAAAAGTATTGCAGCTACATAATTTCTCTCAAATATGTTGTTCATCTACTTTTTTGTGAACTGTAACATATTGAAGTTTCACAACTGTTGCTCAATGCACAAGTGAGTAGTGGCTACTTTATTGCTACTTTTAGTGAAAATGTGAAAAATCACAAATATGTCACAAACCATAAGAGCAAAATGAGTAAATGCTAATTATCTGTAAAAGTATTGCGGATACCCAATTTTTATCAAATAACTCATCTACTTTTGGGAGAGCTTTCACATGGTGAAGTTTCAGACCCGTAGATAATTACTCGCCTACTCAAAATGAGTAAATGCGAATTATCTCTTAAAAGTATTGCAGATAGCCAATTTTTCTCAAATAACTCATTCATCTACTTTTGGAAGAGCTTTCACATGGTGAAGTTTCAGACCCATACCTAATTACTCGCCTACTCAAAATGAGTAAATGAGAATTATATGTAAAAGTATTGCAGATAGCCAATTTTTCTCAATAACTCATTCATCTACTTTTGGGAGAGCTTTCACTTGGTGAAGTTTCAGACCCGTAGCTAATTATTCACGTACTCAAAATGAGTAAATGCTAATTATCTGTAAAAGTATTGCAGATACCCAATTTTTATCAAATAACTCATTCATCTACTTTTGGAAGAGCTTTCACTTGGTGAAGTTCCACACCCGTAGGTAATTACTCACCTACTCAAAATGAGTAAATGCGAATTATCTCTAAAAGTATTGCAGACAGCCAATTTCTCTCAAATAACTCATTCATCTACTTTTGGGAGAGCTTTCACATGGTGAAGTTTTAGACCTGTAGCTAATTATTCACCTACTCAAAATGAGTAAATGTGAATTATCTCATAAAACTATTGCGGATACCCAATTTTTATCAAATAACTCACCATGAGCTTTCACATGGTGAAGTTTCAGAGCCATAGCTAATTACTCACCTACTCAAAATGAGTAAATGCGAATTATCTCTATAAGTATTGCGGATAGCCAAATTTTCTCAAATAATTCATTCACCTACTTTTGGGAGAGCTTTCACTTGGTGAAGTTTCAGAGCCGTAGCTAATTATTCAACTACTCAAAATGAGTAAATGCTAATTATCTCTAAAACTATTGCGGACACCCAATTTTTATCGAATAACTCATTCATCTATTTTTGAGAGAGCTTTTGCATGGTGAAGTTTCAGACCCATAGATAATTACTCACCTACTCAAAATGAGTAAATGCAAATTATCTCTTAAAAGTATTGCAGATAGCCAATTTTTCTCAAATAACTCATTCACCTACTTTTGGAAGAGCTTTCACATGGTGAAGTTTCAGACCCATAGCTAATTACTCACCTACTCAAAATGAGTAAATGCGAATTATCTCTAAAAGTAAATGAGAAAGTGTGAATATCTTGAAAGCCGTATTGAGATACAGCGATTTGACCCGCAGGGTAGTACAAGAGTAACCTATACAAAGGGCAAAAATTTCAATTTTCGCCACTTTTGGCGGCCATCTTTGATTTTAGCGGAAAATGAAAAAGTGTGAATATCTTTAAAACCGTACGAGATAGAGTGATTTGGAACAAACTTTTTCACCCACAGGGTAGTACAACAGTATTCTGTGCCTAGGGGAAAAATTTCAGTTTTGCCCACTTTTGGTGGCCATCTTAGATTTTAGCGGAAAATGAAAAATTGTGAATATCTCGGTGGGAGATACACACCTCGGCAGTGGTCTTGTTTTTCCTGTTATTTTGCTTTGATGGCCATGTTGTTGTAGTTGTTGTGTAGTTGCTGTGGAGGAGATGGTGGTGCAGTTATCACGGTACAGAGGCCATTTTTTGTTGTTTTAAAAATACTCAAATAATGTAATAACTAGCATCAGTGGTAGTGCATATAACAGTGGGACAGGTTAAAATATTGTAAATTTTCAGTAGATATGAAGACATTGTAATCTTTTTTTCAATATTTTTGCATTATAGCCAGCTTTATTGTGACTTGGATGGGACAGTTATATTTTCAATGCAGCCACTCTGTCAGTGGGTCTATTTAATTGGAACTACAATGTAACTTTTTCATTGTAAATATTTTGCATTGGCATGGTATTTATCATAATTACGATGCTATTGTCTCATTCCTAGTAGTTACACACACAGAGTCGGCTGTGTTTCTATCTCTTTCACTGACAGTCTTAGTATTTGTAATACATTGCGTACTTTATTGATTTCTATTTATGAATTATGGACATTACACCTGATTGTCACCACAGATCAAAATTGAGTGACCATACAGTGAAAAACAATACAGCCAGAACAGTGTAGAACAACCATGACTATATATGTATATATTAGTGGTCTGAGTATTTACAAAATTAGAACAACAATGTTGAGATTTTAGTCTATATGTAGCTTGAGTCAGAAAAACATCCATACAGTACTTGCAGGTGTCAGCTACCTGTATAATCAAAATATGGTTGAGAAGTGCTTAGAATTGTAAAAGGTGGAAAAAAATACAAACAGCAAAATTGTCTATAAACTGAAACTAAAATTGAACTTTGATCTTTCTTTATCAGCAGTTGTTTTAATACACAGGAACATTGTTTATAAATTAACAGAATATTTGTTAAAAGTCAAGACACAAATATCCTTTTGTTTGAAGTATCAGCGGTCTGTTATTTTATCCCTTTCAAGTATTATTGTGTCATCCAGACCTCACTAAAGGTGATCGCACATATGAGTACATGCTGAACATGGGCACATTTACTTTAAAAATGACATTTGTGCATTTTTTTGGCAATATCCAGTATAATCATTACATATTAAAACAGGTTAAATATACTATAAGGGTTTTGATCGTCACTTTTATGTGTACACGTATTGCCCCACATAATATTTTGATATCTCTCCTTGCCTTACATGAAGTACCTAAGCTCTCAGAGGGTCAGTCTCACCATTATGCCTTTCACAGCAGTAGTGATTACAGTCACCATTTCTTTTCTAAATTTTCTGCATTGTACAAAAAGGGATGGCTGTTTAATCATTTAATCTTTTATGTTAAAACACAAATTTTTAAAATATGTTGAGAAAAATAGCAGCTTGTTAAATTAAAGTAAAATTGCAGCCCTGTGGCTCATTGCATAGTTGAGAAATAGCTACGTTCAGGTTTCACTGTTGAGTAAATCAATTGTAAGTTGAAAACTATTGCATTTAGAAAATTTTCTTTATTAAGTTATTCGCATACTTTTGGGTCGGGTGTAACATAGTAAAATTGCTGACCTGTAGCTCATTGCATAGCTGAGCAAAAGCTACTTTGAGATTCTCACTGTTGAGTAAATCAGTTGTAACTTGAAAACTATTGCATTTACAGTATTTTATTTAAATGTGTTTTTCATCTACTTTTTACATCTTGACAGTTGACATTGTATTTTACTTCTGAATAACATTTGCAAGGCACAACTTTTGTGTCCTTTCTGCATTCACTTCTACTCTGAAACTCGAAACAGTTGGCTGACACAGAGCCCGTTCACGGGCACTGATTGCTTGTATAGTAATAAACAGCAAATTCACCTCAAATCAACACATATTGCTTTTTAAGTCTTTTGGTTTACCGGCCAATTACACCATTATTTGTAAGTTGGATTTTTGCATTGAAGATGTCTCGTACTTTATATTCATAAAACACAGGTTTATATTGGGAAATATATGTGTGGTTCATGTGCCACATTTATCTTGACAGTATCTCAATGTAAAAATGAATTTTTAAACAGTTATGTTGTATAGTTTGATGAAGTTTGCTCAATTACAAAGCAACTCAGTGATTATTGCAATATCCCTGAACACTCCTTTACCTAGTGTTCATAATGCACTAGTCCATAGTGGTCCCAGTTTGATTGTCCTGGAGCTAAAACTGGTGTTGTAATAAGTCAAAGCTGAGGCCACTATAGGTGATAATGTTGGAAACACACTATCTTCCTTCACTGCTTACCTGAATTTTAAGTCCTTAATGTAAAGTTATCACAGCAGGAAGTTTATTGCCAATACATACCTGATGATTTCGAGTTGCAGAATGATGACCAGGAAGTATACTCTGCTTGCATTCAGTGTCTGATTATCGTGATATGACACAATATAAGGTTTGAAGTTAAATTTTACATCCCTTGGATGTATTAGAAAAATAATTCCTCAAATTTTGATATGAATACCATTCATTGAGAATTTTAATCAAGTAAATATGATTGTGTCATCTGACATGTACAACCAGGGATTCTTAAATTTCTGTTGAGACATTATTATATGACATTGTATGAAAAGGTCAAATTTTTACCTTGGAAAGGTTAATTATTCTGAAAAATTTCTGTATTTTTTTAATAGTTATATAAGAGATAAAATTAAAATTATCTTTCTTTCTCAAGAATGGAAGATCCTAAGAAATAATTGAAAATGTGTATCACTTTTGGTTGAGAATATATTTATAGTTGGTATGAAAAAAATCTTATTTACCATATTGCAAAAAATACACCAGAATAACAACTTGGATGAGATTGGGGCCAAGTAAACATATCTTTAATTGTTACAAGTAATCCTGTCAATAGAAGTCAATAATATACCTTATGATTACAGTTTTTTATCATTACACGGTGGAGAGCGTGTTAAGTGGTGTGTAATTATGTTTGAGCACATTGATAGATTGTGAGCCGGGGGGGTTTGGTGTCTTGATAATCTGAAGTTATGACACCTTTAATACAGATAAATTATATTGTTTATTGTTGTATAGGAAGTATTTAATATCTTGGACAAAATTATAATGTGACATAATGTTTACTTTTATACTTCTTAGAGACATCATTACTACAGTTTACGTGTAAGGAAAATGATAAAATAGTTGTCCCCTTAATTTTCTTGTCCTTCAGTTTAAAATAACGGTGTTGAGTTTGTATAAATTATACTGTGTGAAGGAAAAAACTGAATGTTATTTATAAACAGATCTGTCAATTGATAATTTGCCTTACCCTTTCAGGCATGAAAATATGCCACATTTTTTCAACTACTTAACATGTTTGTATAAGAAGAAGAGAAGAATATATATTTGGTAACATTTCAGGCTCAGGTATTTTATGAGTATGAAATAGCGTGTAGCGCGATAATAATTTGAGATATTCAGAAGTTAAAGAAAGAAAACAGTTGGATAAAATGTTATTGTTTTTATTCGGTTGAAATTGTAAAGTGTTGTAAAGGTTACACATCTGCATATTTTCTGTGGGTTACTCCAACCTCATTTTCAGGAAAAAATATATTAATTGGTGGTTAAAGGGTAAGTTTTTGTTGAAAATAAACATACATTTTATCTGAATTTAATTTTTCTTTATTTTAATCATAATTTACAAGTGAAACACCATTAGTAACTAAAGTTATAAACTGGTGACCAAAAACAATTTTTTTAAGAATTCTCAAAACATTTATTGGATTGTAAGGTATAGTCAGCATATATCATAGAGCTTCAGATATAATGGCCACTTTCTTATTTCTTGAGCAATTTTGTAAAATATTTCACCATTTTTTATGTCAGCTGACTTGTCATTGTCAGTCTGTGTGTTCGTCTGTTTGCTAGAGACATTACAAGGGAGGTACCCCCACCAAAAGTGTGAAAATTTCACCACTTTATCAAAATTTTCTCAGTGACTATTGCAGGGATTTCTCTCATTTCTTGCATATATGTACTAGGTCACAAGTGGATTCCCTTGTGTGAGTATCAGACCTGGATCTGTCTTAATTTTTTTTATTAATTAATTTGACAATTTTTAGGCGGGTTGCGTGTTTTAGGCGGGTTGCATATTAGATTGATGTGTTCGACGTCCGTCTGTCCGTCCACATTTTCGTTTCCAGACTCTAACTCAAAAATGTATTGTCCAATCTAATTCAAACTTGACAGGGAGATAGATCACCATCATAGCTAGGTTCCTTTCAAAATTGGTGTAATTCTGTCCGTTCGTTTGTCCGTTTTTGTCCGTTTGTCCGTCAACGTTTCCTTTTCCGGACTCTAACTCGAAAATGCTTTGTCCAATCGAATTAAAACTAGACAGGGAGATAGATCACCATCATAGCTAAGTAGCTTTCGAAATAGGTGTAATTCCGTCCGTTTGTCCGTTTATAGCATAGATACAATTATGTAACCTAGATTACAAGTTTTACATTTCTTAGCATGTCTAACACATTTACTTTAACTGGGTGACCTAACATTTCTTTCCTTGTTTCTAAATATTTCTAAATATTTAAAATTCATGAAATAATGCACTAAATCACTTATTTTCTCATTGACTATTGCAGGGATTTCTCACTTATCATGCTTATGTGTACTAGGCCACTGGTAGATTCCCTTGTGTGAGCATCAGGCCTGGATCTTTTTAAATTATTTTTTTATGAATTTTTAAAATAATTTTTAATGCTTTAAAATTCATGAAATCATGCACTAAATCACTTATAACTTGAAAAGTATTGCATTTAGAGCATTTTGTTAAAATATGTTATTCAGCTAATTTTTTCATAGCTACAGCATGTTGAGTAACTTGGGTGTCTATTCCAATAGCTAAGTTAGTAATAGCTACTTTCTGATTTTTCAGTACCTTTCATAATGAGTAAAATCACTTGTAACTCAAAACTATTGCATTTACAGAATTTTGTATACTTTTGGGTCAGCTATAACATAGTAAAATTGCAGACCTGTAGCTCATTGCATAGCCGAGTAATAGCTACTTTGAGGTTATCACTGTTGAGTAAATTGCTTGTATCTTCAAACCTGTTACATTTAGATTGTTTTGTTTTATATGTTTTTCATGTACTTTTGGGTCAGCTATAACATTGCAAAATTGCAGACCTGTAGCTCATGGCATAGCTGAACAATAGCTATTTTCAGGTTCTTACTGTTGAGTAAATCAGTTGTAACTTGAAAACTATTGCATGTAGAGTATTTTGTTTAAATATGTTGTTCACCTACTTTTGGGTCAGCTATAACATAGTGAAATTGCAGACCTGTATGTCATGGCATAGTTGAGTAATAGCTACTTTCAGGTTCTCACTGTTGAGTAAATCAGTTGTAACTTGAAAACTATTGCATTTAGAGTATTTTGTTTAAATATGTTATTCATCTACTTTTGGGTTAGCTATAACATTGTAAAATTGGAGATGTATAGCTCATAGCATAGCTGTGTAATAGCTTTTTTCAGGTTTTCACTGTTGAGTAAATTAGTTGCAACTTGAAAAATATTGCATTTAAAGTATTTTATTTAAATATGTTATTCACCTACTTTTGGGTCAGCTATAACATAGTAAAGTTGCAGACCAGTAACTCATTGCATAGCTGAGCAATTGCTACTTTGAGGTTTTCTCTGTTGAGTAAATCAGTTGTAGCTTGAAAACTATTGCATTTAGAGTATTTTGTTTAAATATGTTATTATCTACTTTTGAATTAGCTATGACATTGTAAAATTGGAGATGTGTAGCTCATGTCGTAGCTGTGTAATAACTATTCACAGGTTCTCACTGTTGAGTAAATCAGTTGTAACTTGAAAACTGTTGCATTTAGAGTATTTTGTTTAAATATGTTGTTCACCAAATTTTGGGTCAGCCATATAACATAGTGAAATTACAGATCTGTATGTCATGGCATACCTGAGCAATAGCTACTTTCAGGTTCTCACTGTGGAGTAAATCAGTTGTACTTAAAAACTATTGCATTTAAAGTATTTTCTATAAATATGTTGTTCATCTACTTTTGGGTCAGCTATAACATAGTTAAATTGCAGACCTGTATGTCATGGCATAGCTGAGCAAGAGCTACTTTCAGGTTCTCACTGTTGAGTAAATCAGATGTAACTGGAAAACTATTGCATTTAGAGTTTTCTGTTTAAATATGTTGTTCACATACTTATGGGTCAGCTATAACAGTGAAATTGTAGACCTGTAGCTCATGGCATAGCTGAGCAATAGCTACTGTTAGATCTTCACTGTTCAGTTAATCAGTTGTAACTTGAAAACTATTAAATTTACAGTATTTTGTTTAAATAAGTTATAAACCTACTTTTGGGTCAGCTATAAAATCATAAAATCGTGGACCTGTAGCTCCTTGCATAGCTGAGTAATAGCTACTTTCAGGTTCTCACTGTTGAGTAAATCAGTTGTAGCTTGAAAACTATTTCATTTACAGCATTTCTTTAAATATGTTATTTACCTACTTAAAATTGCAGCCCTTTAACTGATTGGATAGCTGAGTAAAAGCTACTTTGAGATTCTCACTGTTGAGTAAATCAGTTGTAACTCAAAAACTATTGCATTTGCAGTATTTACTTTAAATATGTTTTAAGCTACTTTTTACACCTCAACAGTTACCTTGTTACTTTCCTTCTGAATACCATTTGCAGGGCACAACTTTTGTGTCCTTTTCTTCTGTAACTCTGAAACTCTAAACACACAGTCAGCTGACACAGAACCCGTTCACGGGCACTGATTGCTTGTTTCCATTTTAATGATGGAGAGTATCTGAGTGTATAGAATTGTATTGGATTGGTTCCTGGTATGTACAAGCCTAAAGTGATCAAAATTCAGGGTGTCAGTACTAGTTTTTCAAGTATATGTAGTGTAGATATATTTTTCAGTAGTGTATAAACAAGAACTGATTTTTAATAAATATAATAAAAAAATGTATAAAATTTGTTGTGTACATAATTAAAAAATTATTCTTGTAGATCTTGTGCTATGTTTTTATATATTGCAGACATATGACACTTGGGTATTTTTCCTGATGATATGAACATGGTGTGAAATTTTAATTAAGGCACTTAGCAATGCACATCCTCATTAAGTATTGGTTTCATAACTTTTTCAGTTGTAGTGGCATTGTTCACCAACTGAATCATATTATTGAGCTTTGTTAGCTTAAAATACCAAGCTCTGCAGTGAATTTCCTGTGTTGTTGTCAATTTTATTGTCATTATGGGTTATTTAATAATTAGAATGGACCTTTGTTATGATTTTATGCACACAAGCAATTCACAATGGTCCAGCGGTTGTAAGTTTCAGACCTGCAGTTTTAGCATCTTAACTTAAGTATACAATAAATATGTAAGTATATATCTTTAGCAGTCACTTGGGTTTTTTTTCTGGTGGTTAAAAAAAAGTTATGACAACAGAAAAATCCAGAAAAACAGTCACAATTGAGCGTATTAAATATTTCAAGTTTGTGGCAAGGATTACCTTACCTTAGCATGGGAAATCAACCGGAAGGAGGTGGTCTGTGTGAGTTGCATGAGGTTGAAAAAGTCCAGCAAAGTCTGCTCGCTGAAATGGGTGAAAACAATTAATCAATGAAATACTGAATGAAATTCATTGAAGTGCAACATCAAGTGAGGTATTGATTAGTGGTTTAAAGGGAGCAAAGCTGGGGAAAATCATTGTCACAGTTGGTGCTATGACTGTTGAGAAAGGTACTCAATATAATAACATTTCTGATACTCCTCTTTATCAAAGAGGTTTTGTGTCTAAAATAAATACAAAAGATGGTGTGTATTGTAGAATTGTACACAAAATTTTTTGATGACCAGGGAATACATCTTTGCAAAATAATCACTGGTTATTGTTTAACATTGGATATATTTTAGACTTGCTTCAGTAAAAGATAAACTTTTCAGCTTGCACAAAGCAATAGTAGCACAATTTTCTTAAATTGTAAAGAGAAAATTGTGTCAATGTCTCCAGTGAGAGCAGTGATACTAACTTGTGAGTATGGGCCTTTATATTTTAATGATACCATAAATTTCTCAAATATTGCCTTAATTCAAATTATTAATACCTGTGACAGAAAATCTTTCATCGCCAGTTTCATAATTATTTTATGTATTCCAAATTGATGAATGGTTTAGATTAATGATCAATACTTGGTTTTTCTAGGATTTGTAAACAATGAATGCCTGGGTCTTGTTTTAGAAAAAATGTGGTTTTAATAGCTTTGCAGTGATTATGTAAGAAGGATCATCTTCTGTTAAAAAAATTGAGAATACCATTTCAGCTGATATTTTCCCACAAGTGACAATACTGAGGACCTGCAGCAACATGAACCTGGCTGTTGAACTGGATGTAAAACACCAACTTTCATATTGAATTTTGTTCAAAACACAAGTTTTCAAATAAAAAGGTGATTCACAATAATTGTATGAATATGGTACAATGGTATATCAATAACTGAAAAGGTGGTGATTTTGTAACTAATACAGTATGTCTTTAATTGTATCAATAAATATTAAATACCGCTTTCCCTGGAAAAGTGTTTTTTTTTGTTGTTGTTGGTTTGATTTTTATGTGCTTGTGATGTGTAAAACCATTTCAGTTAGTCAGAGATACTGAATAGATTGGTTGAGAACCATTGTCACATGTAGGTGTGACCCGTTCATAATGAATAGTATGATGGATACAATTCAATGTGGTGAGAAACTAGCTTCCATAGAACATGTGTTACACCATGCACCAGTGTCAGTGTGTGATAAAACATTAATGAGCTGCTATTTAAACATAATATCAGCTGGAAATGCTGCTATAATAACCATAAAATAGAAATTATATAGAATAAAAGTATAGTATACCCACGTCATGTCATAAGTGATTTGTTTTGGTAAACTTTTGTACAAGTGTACATTTTATTAAGTACAATAGAACAAGTTAAATCTGTTTATAATATTTTGTAACAGGTAGCTGAAATAAAGTCACAGTTGTAACACAAGAAATGCATGTGTATTTACTAGCAATCACAACATTTTGTTGATATTATCTGGACATATTTCATTCATAAATGTTGAAATTTGCAATAGATGATTAGATTGGTGGTATTAGCAATAGTCATTAATGACTCTTTATGATGATTGTCGTTTTAGGCTTTAACATGTGGCAACATGTGAGAGATGTTGGAGACCTTACCTGATGAGTAAAGGGATATTAAAACCCAACTTTTAGGCCACTTACCTGTTGTATTTTTCTTTGTTACAATTACCTGTTTGTGTTTTGTGCATACTAATTGTCATTATGTATTTTGTATATTGCAGAAAGACCCAGAAACATACAGAAAATCTCAGGAGAAGCCAGTTGACTCTGGTGATCAGGTTTCTCATGTCATTGAAGACATTTTAAGAGATCGCCGTAGATACCGCTCTGTAGAACCTGGAACAGATGTGACTGGTAAGCCTCGTAATCTGCATATAGCTGAGAGGAAGAAGAAAAAAGCAGACCAAAGCAACAGCAGTCATCCGAGTCAGAGCAAAAATTCAGTGGAAGAACAAGTGCATTATCAGGACTTAAGAGTGAATCAAGGAGGTGCAGATACTGACAGACAGCTAGCACAGGGTAGTAGGAAAAGTGTATTAGGAGATGAACTACAACAGTTAAGAAGTCAAGATACAGATGTACTCAAGCAAAGCCAACAGGTAGAGTTTCATAGTCAAGCACAGGGTAATGAGGCATTCAGGACTGTAGAGACTGGGGTGAGTCCATTTCAGCATTTGGAAATCAATACTGATGAAGGGTTTGATCTAGTAAGTAACAAAAATATTCAGTATCAGGATGCATTGCTACAGATTCAGTTTGATAAGCCAGATATTTGCAGGGATATAGATGATAAAACTACAAGAATCACTGAAAAAACAGCCATTCACCATTCTGTGGGTCAAAGTGCACATACATTAGAGGATCTTACTGATGTTCAGCAAAGAGGTGCATCCTCACTGTCCAGATCTGAGAGGCTAAAGAAGTCTCAAACGTGGTGTGTTTCAGAAAATCTACCCATTCCACCTCCAAGGAAGAAGTCCTCAAGAAAAAGCCATTTACCAGGATCAGGTGAGGGTGAAACCTCTGAAAAGGTAAAATTTCCTGAATCTCAGTCATCCACAAGATCTGCTGCAATTGACTTGCCTTCTTCACCACAGAGACCTCCACGTAAGACATCGCCTCAAAAGAAGAGGTCAGTTGACACAGGTAATTCTAGCGAGGCCTCACATAGTTCATGTGGTAGTACCCCCCAGTGTTCCACAAGTAGCTCCCCTGTAAGGAACCTCTCAGAGAAACCGGAGGTGTCAAATCTAGAAGGCACAGCAAGTTCAGAGAGTTCACCAGTGCCTCCACCAAGGATTAGAAAGGCATCGAAGAAGTTGAAAGGAAGTCCTGGTCATAGTCACAATATCAGATCTGCATCTTCTGATGAAGTAATTACTTCTCCCAGTACAGTAAACACTGAAATTGGTGACAGTAACAGCAATATATACCAGAATGTAGAGAGAAGTGAGAAGTCAAACTTTACCAAAGAAATAGAAGCATTGTTTGATGAAGTCACAGAAGGTACTGTTAAAGAATCTCAGAAAAGTTCAAATTTAACAGAAACTGCAAGCAATGGTACATCTGAAGGAAATTTAATATTACAAGGAAAATCAAACACCAGTGATTATTTCAGCCAGTCCGATGGAAGTTTAATTGAAGACGACATGGATGCAGCAGCCAGAAAACTAGAGTTAGAAAAACTAAGGAATCAATATTTCGGACACAAATCCAAAAGTAAAGAAGAAAAAACTGCAGAAGATAGTGAAGTGAGTGTTTCTCAACAAGTTAGTGCAAGTTCAACAGAAATAAATAGCACGTTAATTACATTGGACGATTATAAGACAGTAAATCCAGCAAGTGTTAATGAGTTCACTGTTGAACCAGCTGTAAGAAGGCAAAAGGTTGATGATAGACAGTTAAAATCTTCTGATTCAGATGACTCCCCATCTAAACGAGACAGTGGCTTTCTGGATGATGCGTTTTCAAGTGTCAGTTTTGAAAGTGAACCTTCTTTACAGCCAGTGTCAGCTCAACCTGTGAAGGTTAGTCTGGATTTGGATAAGTATCAAAGGGAATTTGGTTCTACTCTTAGTTCAAATAAAACTGAACTTCCTGCTGATATTTCCAGTCAGGATACAGAGAAAAGTGACCAGAAGTTGACATTTGTGGAGACAAATGAAACACCTTTACAACAAGGAAATAGTGTATTGATTAACTTTGAAGAAGCAGACACTCAAGAAACTGATAAAGATTCTGATCTAACTGAAAATGGAGGGACATTCAAAGCTGACTTTGATCCTTTTGCAATGACGGACATGAATCAACAAGTGTCGAAAGCTGTGAATAACAACAACGGTTATGATGCTGATAATAATAATGTTCATCTAATGTCTCACCAATCCTCTTCTGAAATCTCAGGTACCTTTAACATTCTGAATACTAATAATACTAACAACATTGGAGATAATGAACAAAAATACAATGACAGTTTAATAGCAGGCTTTAGTCAAGAGGACACAAGTGATGTAAACAGAAATTCTCTGTGTGAGGAGTTCTCTTTCCTTGATACTGATGTTAATGAGAGTGCAGATAGTGAGGCACCTCCTCTGCCCTTGCAGCCCCCTCCACCCCTCCCGACTAACCCTCCCCCACCTGTCGCCAGTCTACGCTCGGCACTGAGACAGGACAACAATCTACTGGACTTCCAAGGTGAGCAACCCTCCAGGAATGTCTCTGATATAACAGCATACAGTGAAGATTATAGCAATAATAATACAAGCCTTACTAACAAAGCTGAACAAGTACCTTATGGCAGTGTGCCAGAGGAGTTTAAAGACGTTGTAAAAGAACCCACTTCAGATAACCCCGGTGAGGGGGACTTAAAGCAAGTTAACCTTGTTCACCAGAGTTTTCCTAAAGAGGAATTCAGGCCTGATAATAATGGTGAAAAAGACATTACTGGCCTGATATATACTAGTGGGGATTCTGAAGGACTAGTAAATACAGTCACACAGAGAGAAGAGTTGAATAGAGTAGCAAAAGTAAAATCAGTGGATGAACATGAACTGGTAAAACAAGTAACAGAAGGAAAAGAACAACAAACAAACCCTTCGGATTTTGTGTCACAGAAAGAGGAGGCTGCCAGTATGGATCCAGTGACAGGTTTACGAAGGACAAATGTGTCGGATCCTGTGGGCAAAGCATTGAAGTTCGTCCATGACACAGAGATGTCCTTCCGAGTTAAGAAAGTTAATAAGTCTCCTGAAATACTAGATGATGATGATGGGAGTTATTTAACAGGACTAAAAACCCGCTCTCAAGAGATACAAGAAGAGCGACAGGAGATCTTAGAGTCCATGAAGATAAAAAAACGGAGCTTCCATAATTGGAGCACGGATAGCCAAATACCTGAGGATCTTACAGGTGCTGGTGGAGTTGGTGGTGGAAGTATGGAGAAGTCCGAGAGTGAGAAACGATATGAGGAGAGGAAACGCAAACAGGAAGCAGCTCGAGTAGAGAACGGTTATCTGAGTAATAGCGGGGGCGTGAGTCCACAGTCACCTCAGTCCCCTGGATCTGCGTACCCACTGTACAGGGCCGGATCTCCTTACCAGAGTCTGGATCAGAGCTACCCTAGTCAGAACGATCTACTAAACACTGGCAGGATGGAGCACCTATCTCAAGGTGAGAATCAAGTTCTTGTCAATGTCTCGGGTTTATAGAGTGTAACAGAGGCTAACTTCAGGGAAAAAAAAAGAACATTTAGAACTTGCAAAAGATCAAGTGTTATCTTGACACACTGCTGTTAAATAGACAAGAATGCTGGAGAAATTAAGAAGTTTAATTTCCAACAGTTTCCTGAAGTACCTCCGTTTATTCTTGTATACCTTTCATAGTGGATATTTATTAGTTCATTGTCAGGTAAGGTTATCACAAACAAACAAAATAGCAAAGTAAAAATATGTAAAGTTATAGGTATGTAAAGTAAACAAAACAAACAAAATACCATAGTAAAAATATGTAAAGTTATAGGTATGTTAATATTACCTCTTGCCTAACGTTTGCTTTCATGTTATTCTAAATTTGCAATTTATGATTCAAATATTGGGTATTGGAAGAGATTTCATGGTTAATCAAAATCATACAATACATGTTTTATACACAATTATTTGCATATACAAGTGTTCAAAATGGACAAAAAAATGCGGAGTTTTTTTTACAGGCATTTCAAAACATTTTCTATTTGTGCAAGTATTTATATTTTCTCTGTTTATCTACATGGTTAAAATGTGTAGTTTTGTAAATTACATTCAGTAACACCATACACAGTATAGCTATTGTTATAGTTATAAATCAGACAGAAAAGAACTCAGGAATATACTGTTGTGATATTTTTTCTGAACCAGATTTCAGTTTGTACATTTTGCCTGTTTGTATACACTTACTGTATCATGGAGTCATAATTCAAATTCATATGTTTATCTTGTAACACCTTATTATCTAGTCCAGTAACCACATAAAAAGCCCAAAGGATTTTTAAAGACCCAAAACATTCCTTACATTATGAATAAAGGAGAAAGTCTTATAATCACACTAAAGCCTTGAAACTCAGTTTTTTACATAGCCTCACTTAAAGGTCTTGATATACTGAAAGTTTTATTAGATTTAAAGAAAAAGTAAACAATGTGAAACCAAAACCAGAATGAATATAACTATTAAAATTCAAATGGCTTTCTCTTGATGTGTTTTATTGCAATAAAAACTATGATACAGAAAGGGGATGGGGATTTTAAATGTCAGAAAGTATGCCCTTATTTACAAAAAACTACAGTACAATAAACTGATAGAAATACACACTCTCAAATATCAATATCATTTAGTCCCAGTTACGTAGAATTCTACCAACCTTAAGGTGGGAAAATATTAAATTTTTGAAGAGTATATGGAATGTGGCATTGAGCAAAACCCTATTTCCTGACCTGTTGGAAATTGTCGACACATGTTTTTAAAGCCTTTCATCTCCCATGATGCAAGTTTGGCACAAACTTTGATTATTACCTCCACCATGAAGATATTAAATTCATGACCTGTTTGTTTGTTAGCAGGTGTATGGAAATACTACTAGTTAGATCTTAAAAAAAATATAGAAGATAGGTCTTATTCCAATTTAAATCCATTAAATTTGGAGACTGATCTGGATTACTGTCCGGATGCAAAAAATATCAAAGATCCAGATTTTCCTATTTACTTGTTATTACATGCTTTGGTGGAGGTGATCTTGTTTTGTCTTAATTTTAAAGGCTGCCTGCAACTTTCACACTTTTTATTGTACATGTGTATGCATTTTTTAACTTCAAAAATTCCTGAAGTAGTAGGAAGTTGTTGAGTATTCATCAAAGTGATATGTAGAGTATACATTAAACCATCAAAAAATATGAATTTTAAATTCATAATTAAGCTTGATTTTAGGATGTAGCATGTTTCATAAGGAATTGATTGTTGAGCGATAACTTCAAATTAAGGTGCATTGGAAAGATTTTTCTCTGTATCGTTTACTTGGTGGGTCGAAATAAATGTCTATTTTTACAAATATCAACATCAGCAATGAAGTAGAACTAAAACGTTAAATAATTTCAGCCATTTGATTTAAAATAACACTTTATGCATGCAAAGTCAAAGTTGGGGTTTATGTCCCATTCAACAGCCAGGATCATATTCAGACATATTCAGGGTGGCAGCCTGTGATTAGATGCCAAACGTGCTAACCCACAAGGTCACTACTTTATGCATGCTGTATATTTCCGAAGTATTAACCTTTTTCTTCATTACAAATGAAATACAAAATACACAAAAAATATTATATCAGCACTTTGTATATGTGAAGAAAAGCATAATTGTATATTTACAAAGTCTTAAATACAATGGCCAGTTCCCAGCAGAATGTGAACAGACTTTTGGCAAGAGAGCCACTGGAAACTGGAAGATATGATTTTACCTCTCCCACAAACCACCAAAAGCGAGGCTAAGCATTTTACACATTCAAGATATATATACTTGTACTTATCATAAATGTGTCTTGCAACAATAACATATGCATATTCATTTGTGTAATACTATGAGAAAGTGATGTATTTTTTGTACAGGTGATATATCTCAATAGGTTCAAGGTTTCTAGTGTATTGTTCCCTCCTCCTTCTAAGATAATTATACAAAATAAGTGATCCAATTTTACTGCTGATCTTAAATTTTCCAAATATGGAGATGGCAAATTTGAGTTCATATTTAAGTTAAATTTAAATAGGATGCCACACAGATATAAATAATTGTAATTATAATATGAACAATATTATCTTTCCATAGTAAAGATAAATATTTGAAAGATTAGAGTATGAATTTATAGCATCAAAGGTTAAGTAAGAAAGTAAAAAAAAAATGTACAAATAAAATAAATAATGCAGATGCCATGACCTTACACTAAAGTTTGTGACATGTTTATGGTATATGGAAACAAAGTGTGAAGTTTTAGTTTTGTACTTTACTGAAAGTAGTCTTAGGTTACAAAAAGTTAGCATGAGGGCATGTTACATAGTCATGTATCATGGTTTTAATTCAATGATAATCTTGTCTGTTAACCAGCAATTGACAGTTATTATCTCCCCAGATGAATATCAGGAATATACTGGTTTCAGGCCTCCACGTTACATTTTCCCAGCACTTGTCAGTAAGGTAAATGGCATTCAGATTTCACTTGCCCTGACCTAAAATCTACTTGTCTGTACTTTGTTGTTCCATAAGTTATTAAGCATGTCTTGAGATTGTCACAGTTGTAAGATTAACTCAAATGATATCACAATGGCAGTGATCAAATCAGATCATTTGTCTGACTTAAAATGCATTCAGACAAGATTAAAATTTAAAAAAAAAATGTAGAAAAAAGAGTAAGTAATATTTGATTTAATTGTAGTTACTTCCCATGTGGGCAAGAGAAGCACAAAGTCCACTTGCCCTGACTGGAAATTCACTTGCTGTAGTGATACTGGTACTACTGCAACACCCTCAAGTCTGATGAGTCTCAAATTTCAATACAAATAATATTTATTTGTAATCTTTGTCTGCAGAAAATTTGAAGTCTGTAGGTAATTTTAAGGTCACCTTAAGGTCTCTAAAATACTCTCGGACCAAATTTATTGACTTCTTGCCACCTTTAATCCCTTTAGCTGTCAAACTATGTTTCTGATAGAGATGAAATCTCATCTGGGAATATACTAGTATGTTCTTTTTAGATGTTTCAAAAATCAGGTTTTTAACTAGACATTCAACCTGTGTATGGGGACCATAAACACCCATCCGAGTGACTTTTCTACATTACTCCACAGCCCTTAAGGACTCTTGGGGTATTGTTTTCACCGATGGTGTCCGGATTTAGGGTGGGTGTTTGAGCGGTGGGAAAAGTTTGCCCGCAGTGTTTCGCAGAAACCAGGTGTAGGAAGTTGATACTTGGTGGGGATATTGGTTAGGGGATGTAGGTGTGCAATGTCATGGTGTGACCTTGATTAGAGCTTTGACCTTGCCGTAGTGACCTTAAGTTTGAAAATCCTGTCTGGGCTATATCTCAGAAACCATAAGGCAAGGTCAAGTTGATACTTTGTAGGGATATTGGTTAGGAGGGGTAGGTGTGCAGTGTCATGGTCTGACCTTGAATTGACCGTTGACCTTGCTGTAGTGACGTTGACCTATAAAATCTTGTCGGAGCTATATCTCGGGAACTGTAAGGTTTAGGAAGTTCATACTTGGTAGGGACATTGGTAGGGGGTGTCGGTGTGCAATGTCATGGTGTGACCTTGATTTGACCTTGTCATAGTGACCTTGACCTATAAAATCTTGTCCGGGCTATATCTTGGAAACCGTAAGGTGTAGGTAGTTGATACCTTGCTGTACTGACCTTGACCTTTAAATCTTGTCTGGGCTATATCTCAGAAACCATGAGCTGTAGGAAGTTGATACTTGGCATGGATATTGGTTAGGGGATGTAGGTGTGCAATGTCATGGTGTGACCTTGATTTGACCTTTGACCTTGCTGTAGTGACCTTGACCTTTAAAATCTTGTCTGGGCTGTATCTCACAATCCATAAGGTGTCTAAAGTTGATTCTTTGTAGGGACATTGGTTGGGGGTGTAGGTGTGCTACGTCATGATGTGACCTTGAGATGACCTTTGACCTTGTAGTGACCTTGACTTTAAAATCTTGTCCGGGCTATATCTTGGAAACTGTAAGGTGCAGGAAATTGACACTTGATATGGACATAGGTTAGAGGGTGTAGGTGTGCAACATCATAGTGTGACCTTGAGTTGACCTTTGACCTTGTAGTGACCATGACATTAAAATCTTGTCCAGGCTATATCTCGGAAACTGTTAGGCGCAGGAAATTGATACTTGGCAGGGATATTGGTTAGGGAGTGTAGGCAGGCAGCATCATGATGAGACTTTCATTTGACATTTGACCTTGCTGTAGTGACATTGACCTTTAAAATCTTGTGAAGTCCATATCTCAAAAACTGTAAGATGGGAAGGTAATTGGTGGTGTAGACGTGCTTTGTCATGGTACTTTTCTTTTTAATGGTATTTTCTCTACTTAAACATTATTTGGACATTTGAAAGTCTCTAGATCTTGACCTATAAAATCTTGTCCGGGCTATATCTTGGAAACCGTAAGGTGCAGGTAGTTGATACCTTGCTGTACTGACCTTGACCTTTAAATCTTGTCTGGGCTATATCTCAGAAACCATGAGCTGTAGGACGTTGATACTTGGCATGGATATTGGTTAGGGGATGTAGGTGTGCAATGTCATGGTGTGACCTTGATTTGACCTTTGACCTTGCTGTAGTGACCTTGACCTTTAAAATCTTGTCTGGGCTGTATCTCACAATCCATAAGGTGTCTAAAGTTGATTCTTTGTAGGGACATTGGTTAGGGGTGTAGGTGTGCTACGTTATGATGTGACCTTGAGATGACCTTTGACCTTGTAGTGACCTTGACTTTAAAATCTTGTCCGGGCTATATCTTGGAAACTGTAAGGTGCAGGAAATTGACACTTGGTATGGACATAGGTTAGAGGGTGTAGGTGTGCAACATCATAGTGTGACCTTGAGTTGACCTTTGACCTTGTAGTGACCATGACTTTAAAATCTTGTCCAGGCTATATCTCGGAAACTGTTAGGCGCAGGAAATTGATACTTGGCAGGGATATTGGTTAGGGAGTGTAGGCAGGCAGCATCATGATGAGACTTTCATTTGAAATTTGACCTTGCTGTAGTGACATTGACCTTTAAAATCTTGTGAAGGCCATATCTCAAAAACTGTAAGATGGGAAAGTAATTGGTGGTGTAGACGTACTTTGTCATGGTACTTTTCTTTTTAATGGTATTTTCTCTACTTAAACATTATTTGGACATTTGAAAGTCTCTATATCTTTGTACTGTTTCACTTCTTCTGTATGTCGTGGTTTTGAAAACTGTTTCCCTGGGTTGTATGGTGCAGGCATCTCTGATGGTATGTTATTCACATATTTGTCCCTGTAACTTGGAAATGGCAAGTCTGACAAGTCACAAACTGTATTTAATATAACCTCTATATATAGTCGTCTGTGGAAATCTCAGCTATGTTGCTTTAAAGTTAAGATCATCATAAGGTATCTAAAAATGTCCACAGGGACCATTCTATGAACTTTTTGCCACTTTTAAGCCCTATAGCTTTCAAACTATGACCCTCATCTACCTAATATCTTATTTGATAATATAATAATATGGTTTATTTCCATTTGCCAAAAATTTAGGATTTAAGTTGACATTCAACCTTGTATGATGCTGATAAGTCCCCACCCAGAGGATTTTTTTTCTGCATTTTTCACATATTTTGCATTATAACTTAGAAATGGCAAATCTGACCAGACTCAGACTGTAGTAGATATAACTTTTGTATATGATTATTGTGTGTGGAAAATTTGGGCTCTGTTTATGTAGTAAAATTGCAGACCTGTAGCTCATTATAAAGCTTAGCAATGGCTGCTTCCAGGTTTTCACTGTTGAGTAAATCGGTTTAACTTGAAAACTATTACATACACAATACAGGATTAAAAGACATATTCAAGTGCTTTATGATGGTTTTAAATTTATCAATCGGCTGAATACTAAAGCCACGAAGCCTGAAGGGATGAGTGCTTTAATACAGCAGATCGATAGTTTAAAACCATCATAAAGCAGGCGAATTTGTCTTTTATTCCTATTCTAAAATGGTTACATGGATATTTTGCTTAAATAAGGGGCAAATCTTACGCAAAAATCAAAACAAATCCAATGCCATGTTGGTTGTTCCATTAACTAAACATGCATAGTGATGGATGTCCAAACAGCCTTTTGGTTAAAATATTGTCAGGAAATCCCCCACAGAATTCTGTGATCTCTTAAATATTAATGAGTAGTCAATCTTTAAATAAAATATTGATACAAATCCCCACTGAATTATTTGACTTCATATTTGCTGCATATTATTTTACCGCAAGTTGTTTATTTACATTTGTATACGAAGGGACGATATATGCAGAATTCAACAGCGTTGTTTTATATACCATTCTTTATTCGCGATTCGAGCATTGTACAAAAGATGTGCCCAAGGTCACTTTGCAGCGTGCCATTTTAGAATATTTGTTTAACCCTTTCACTGCTAGGGGGTATGTATTCACGTGTGCGTGAATATAAAAGAAAGAGAACATTGTGACATACGATGTACGTCAAAACGCACATTGGATTAATGAAATGTGACATACAATGTAGCGGAATGGTTCAATAATAAATATGTTATTCACCTACTTTTGGGTCAGCCATAACATAGTAAAATTGCAAACCAGTGTAGCTCATTGCATAGCAGAGCAAAAGCTACTTTGAGATTCTCACTGTTGAATAAATCAATTGTAACTTTAAAACTATTGCATTTACATTTAGAATATATTGTTTAAGACTTAGTATGTTATTCACTTACTTTTGGGTTAGCTATAACATAGCAAAATGGCAGACCTATAGCCCATTGCATAGCTGAGCAATAGCTGTTCAGATTATTCCTGTTGATGAAATCACTTGTAACTTGAAAAGTATTGCATTTAGAGCATTTTCTTTAAATATGTTGTTCCAATATTTTTTATGTCAGCTGACTTGTCAGTCAGCTGACATTATGTCGTCACTCTGCGGCGTGGGCGTCCGCGTCCGCGTGAACAACTTCTCCTCCAAAACTACAAGGCCTAGAGACGTGCTGTTTTTTTTAAAAGATACCTTATCTATCGAGGATGAAAAATTGTTCAAGGCATGCAAATCTGTCTGTTCGTCTGTTTGCTAGAGACATTACAAGGGGGGTACCCCCACCAAAAGTGTGAAAATTTCAACACTTAATCACAATTTTCTCAGTGACTATTGCAGGGATTTCTCTCATATCTTGCATATATGTACTAGGCCACAGGTAGATTCTCTTGTGTGAGTATGAGACCTGGATCTGTCTTACTTTTTTTTTAATAAATTTTTTTAATAATTTTTAATGCATTAAAATTCATGAAATCATGCACAAAATCATTTATAACTTGAAAAGTGTTGCATTTAGAGCATTTTGTTAAAATATGTTATTCAGCTACTTTTTTCATAGCTACAATATGGTGAGTAAGTTGGGTGCCTGTCTCAATAGCTAAGTGAGTAATAGCTACTTTTGGGCTTTTCAGTAACTTCCATCATGAGTAAAATCACTTGTAACTTAAAAACTATTGCATTTAGAGAATTTCGTATAAATATGTTATTCAGCTACTTTTGGGTCAGCTATAACATAGTAAAATTTTAGACCTGTAGCTCATGGCATAGCTGAGTAATAGCTACTTTTAGGTTATCACTGTTGAGTAAATCGCTTATAACTTCAAAACTATTGCATTTAGAGAATTTCGTATAAACATGTTATTCAGCTACTTTTGGGTCAGCTATAACATAGTAAAATTTCAGACCTGTAGCTCATGGCATAGCTGAGTAATAGCTACTTTTAGGTTATCACTGTTGAGTAAATCGCTTATAACTTGGAAACTATTGCATTTACAGTATTTTGTTTCAATATGTTATTCACCTATTTTGGGATCAGCTATAACATAGTGAAGTTTCAGATCTGTGGCTCATTGCATAGCTGAGTAATAGCTACTTTGAAGTTCTCACTATTGAGTAAATCACTTGTAACTTAAAACCTATTGCATTTAGAGAATTTCGTATAAATATGTTATTCAGCTACTTTTGGGCCAGCTATAACATAGTGAAATTTCAGATCTGTAGGTCATGGCATAGCTGAGTAATAGCTACTTTTAGGTCATCACTATTGAGTAAATCAGTTGTAACTTGAAAACTATTGCATTTACAGTATTTTGCTTAAATATGTTGTTCACCTACTTTTGGGTCAGCTATAACATAGTAAAATTTCAGACCTGTAGCTCATTGCATAGCTGAGTAATAACTACTTTGAGGTTCTCACTATTGAGTAAATCAGTTGTAATTGCAAAACTATTGCATTTAGAGAATTTCGTATAAGTATGTTATTCAGCTACTTTTGGGCCAGCTATAACATAGTAAAATTTCAGACCTGTAGCTCATTGCATAGCTGAGTAATAACTACTTTGAGGTTCTCACTATTGAGTAAATCAGTTGTAATTGCAAAACTATTGCATTTAGAGAATTTCGTATAAATATGTTATTCAGCTACTTTTGGGCCAGCTATAACATAGTGAAATTTCAGATCTGTAGGTCATGGCACAGCTGAGTAATAGCTACTTTGAAGTTCTCACTATTGAGTAAATCAGTTGTAATTGGAAAACTATTGCATTTACAGAATTTCGTATAAATATGTTATTCAGCTACTTTTGGGTCAGCTATAACATAGTGAAATTTCAGACCTGTAGCTCATGGCATAGCTGAGTAATAGCTACTTTTAGGTCATCACTATTGAGTAAATCAGTTGTAACTTCAAAACTATTGCATTTACAGTATTTTGCTTAAATATGTTGTTCACCTACTTTTGGGTCAGCTATAACATAGTAAAATTTCAGACCTGTAGCTCATTGCATAGCTGAGTAATAACTACTTTGAGGTTCTCACTATTGAGTAAATCAGTTGTAATTGCAAAACTATTGCATTTAGAGAATTTAGTATAAATATGTTATTCAGCTACTTTTGGGTCAGCTATAACATAGTAAAATTTCAGACCTGTAGCTCATGGCATAGCTGAGTAATAGCTACTTTTAGGTCATCACTATTGAGTAAATCAGTTGTAACTTGAAAACTATTGCATGTACAGTATTTTGCTTAAATATGTTGTTCACCTACTTTTGGGTCAGCTATAACACAGTAAAATTTCAGACCTGTAGCTCATGGCATAGCTGAGTAATAGTTACTTTGAGGTTATCACTGTTGAGTAAATCGCTTATAACTTGGAAATTATTGCATTTAGAGTATTTTGTTTCAATATGTTATTCACCTATTTTGGGGTCAGCTATAACATAGTGAAGTTCCAGACCTGTGACTCATTGCATAGCCGAGTAATAGCTACTTTGAAGTTCTCAATGTTGAGCAAATCACTTATAATTTGAAAGCTATTGCATTTAGAGAATTTAGTATAAATATGTTATTCAGCTACTTTTGGGTCAGCTATAACATAGTAAAATTTCAGACCTGTAGCTCATGGCATAGCTGAGTAATAGCTACTTTTAGGTTATCACTGTTGAGTAAATCACTTATAACTTGGAAACTATTGCATTTAGAGTATTTTGTTGCAATATGTTATTCACCTATTTTGGGGTCAGCTATAACATAGTGAAGTTCCAGACCTGTGGCTCATTGCATAGCTGAGTAATAGCTACTTTGAAGTTCTCACTGTTGAGTAAATCAGTTGTAATTGGAAAACTATTGCCTTTACAGAAATTTGTGCAAATATGTTATTCAGCTACTTTTGGGTCAGCTATAACATAGTGAAATTACAGACCTGTAGCTCATGGCACAACTGAGCAATAGCTATTCTCAGGCACTGACTGTTGAGTAAATCGGCTATAACTTGAAAAATATTGCATTTGGAGTATTATGTTAAAATATATTGTTCACCTACTTTTGGGTTAGCTATAACATAGTGAAATTACAGACCTATAGCTCATGGCATAGCGGAGCAATAGCTATTTTCAGGTTCTCACTATTGAGTAAATCAGTTGTAACTTGAAAACTATTGCATTTACAGTATTTTGCTTAAATATGTTGTTCACCTACTTTTAGGTCAGCTATAACAGAGCAAAAATTCAGACATGTAGCTCATTGCATAGCTGAGTAATAGTTACTTTGAGGTTCTCACTCTTGAGTAAATCAGTAGTAACTTGAAAACTATTACATTTAGAGTATTTTGTTAAATATGTTTTTCACACTTTGAGGTTCTCACTATTGAGTAAATCAGTTGTAATTGCAAAACTATTGCATTTAGAGAATTTAGTATAAATATGTTATTCAGCTACTTTTGGGTCAGCTATAACATAGTAAAATTTCAGACCTGTAGCTCATGGCATAGCTGAGTAATAGCTACTTTTAGGTCATCACTATTGAGTAAATCAGTTGTAACTTGAAAACTATTGCATGTACAGTATTTTGCTTAAATATGTTGTTCACCTACTTTTGGGTCAGCTATAACACAGTAAAATTTCAGACCTGTAGCTCATGGCATAGCTGAGTAATAGTTACTTTGAGGTTATCACTGTTGAGTAAATCGCTTATAACTTGGAAATTATTGCATTTAGAGTATTTTGTTTCAATATGTTATTCACCTATTTTGGGGTCAGCTATAACATAGTGAAGTTCCAGACCTGTGACTCATTGCATAGCCGAGTAATAGCTACTTTGAAGTTCTCAATGTTGAGCAAATCACTTATAATTTGAAAGCTATTGCATTTAGAGAATTTAGTATAAATATGTTATTCAGCTACTTTTGGGTCAGCTATAACATAGTAAAATTTCAGACCTGTAGCTCATGGCATAGCTGAGTAATAGCTACTTTTAGGTTATCACTGTTGAGTAAATCACTTATAACTTGGAAACTATTGCATTTAGAGTATTTTGTTGCAATATGTTATTCACCTATTTTGGGGTCAGCTATAACATAGTGAAGTTCCAGACCTGTGGCTCATTGCATAGCTGAGTAATAGCTACTTTGAAGTTCTCACTGTTGAGTAAATCAGTTGTAATTGGAAAACTATTGCCTTTACAGAAATTTGTGCAAATATGTTATTCAGCTACTTTTGGGTCAGCTATAACATAGTGAAATTACAGACCTGTAGCTCATGGCACAACTGAGCAATAGCTATTCTCAGGCACTGACTGTTGAGTAAATCGGCTATAACTTGAAAAATATTGCATTTGGAGTATTTTGTTAAAATATATTGTTCACCTACTTTTGGGTTAGCTATAACATAGTGAAATTACAGACCTATAGCTCATGGCATAGCGGAGCAATAGCTATTTTCAGGTTCTCACTATTGAGTAAATCAGTTGTAACTTGAAAACTATTGCATTTACAGTATTTTGCTTAAATATGTTGTTCACCTACTTTTAGGTCAGCTATAACAGAGCAAAAATTCAGACATGTAGCTCATTGCATAGCTGAGTAATAGTTACTTTGAGGTTCTCACTCTTGAGTAAATCAGTAGTAACTTGAAAACTATTACATTTAGAGTATTTTGTTAAATATGTTTTTCACAGACGTTTTGGTCAGCTATAACATAGTGAAATTGCAGACCTCTATGTCATGGCATAGCTGAGCAATAGCTTCTTTCAGGTTCTCACTGTTGAGTAAATCATTGTATCCAACCTGTAGGAAATCATGGGCTGGGAATCTGTTAATATGGTCCGATTTGACCTTGGAACCCTCCTTCAAGGTCAAATGAGGATAGCCAAACATAAAAGTGCTTATAACTCGCTTATTATTGGTCCTACAGGTTTGGAATGAAAACCAACCTATAGAAAATCATGAGCTGGGAATTTTTTGGTGTGGTCGGATTTCACCTTGGACCCCTCCTTCAAGGTCAAATGAGGATAGCCAAACTTATAAGTGCTTATAACTCGCTTATTATTGGTCCTAGAGGTTTGGAATGGAAAACCAACCTATAGAAAATCATGGGCTGGGAATCTTTTGGTGTGGTCGGATTTGACCTTAGACCCCTCCTTCCAGGTCAAACGAAGATAGCCAAACTTAAAGTGCTTATAACTCGCGTATTATTGGTCTTGGAGGTTTGGGATGGTAAACCAACATATAGGAAATCATGGGCTGGGATTCTTTTGGTGTGGTCAGATTTGACCTGGGACCCCTCCTTCAAGGTCAATTGAGGATAGCCAAACTTACAATTGCTTAGAACTCGCTTATTATTGGTCCTACAGGTTTGGGATGGTAAACAAGCTACAGGAAATCATGGGCTGGGAATTTTTTTGTGTGGTCGGATTTGACCTTGGACCCCTCCGTCAAGGTCAAACAAAGATAGGCAAACTTAAAAAGTGCCTATGACTGATTTATTATTGGTCCGAGAGGTTTGGGATGGTAAACCATCCTAAATTCTTTGGCTGGGAATCTTTTGGTATGGTCAGATTTGACCTTTGGACCCCTTCTTCATGGTCGAACGAGGATATTGCATTTATAGTATTTCTTTAAATATTTTTAACCTACTTTTTACACTTAAACAATTACCTTGTTACTTTATTTCATAATACCATTTGCAGGGCACAACTTTTTTGTCCTTTTTTTCTGTCAGCTACGGAATATCTTTCGAACATGCTGTTCAGTTACCATTTACTGTATTTCTGTACAGCCCTTTCCCTGATAATTATGCTTTCCTCTCATTATCACCATCACAAATCAAAAACATTCAGTCAGCTGACACAGTGCCCGTTCACGGGCACTCTCCTCTTGTTTCCATAGCCACAACATGGTGAGTAATTTGGGTGTCTATCACAATAGCTAAGTGATTAATAGCTTCTTTCCCTTCAAGGTTAAATTAATCCTTGCTACTTTTAATCCTTTCCTTTATTGGTGGTCCTAGCAATTTTGTGTGTGAAGAAGAGCTGTTACAAAGTAAGGTCCCCGATCTTAGGCTAGTGTCAAGATTTTAACACCCTTTCATGATTAATTCTGTGAACATTAGTGGGATGTTTGTTATGTTGCTAATATATACTAGGCCTGTGGAAGATTACTTTGTGAAGGTATCAGCGCTTAATCTGTAGTCACTATGCACCAACTTTTTGAACTCTCTACCTTTGTATAAGAACCATTTCCTCAGTAGCTCCTTAGGAAGCACCTTAACAGTTAAATATATACTTCACTTCTAAATAACATTTTCAGTGCACTACTTTGGTGTTCTTTCTTGCTTTCACTTGTACTCTGAAACTCAAAACAGAAAGTCAGCTGACACAGAGCCCATTCATGGGCACCAGTTGCTTGTTCACCTACTTTTTTGATGTACTATGTGATGGCCAATTGTCAAAGCTGTAGCTCCATATATGAGCAGTAGTTACTTTGATAGTTTATCATTAATAAAAGACAACTGGAAAAATATTGAATAGAGAGCATTTTTGATGAAATAGTCAGAAATACATTGTTCCACTACTTTTTGACATTCTCTGTTGTGCTAAATTTTTAGAGATATAGCTCCTTCTGTGTCTGGGTAATAGGTACTTTGATATTTTTCTTTGAGTAAATCACTTATAAATACAAACATTGCATGTAGAGCATACTGTGTCATGGCTAGTTGTCAGAGCTGTGGATCCATAGCTGACTGAGTAATAGCTACAGTGATACTTGACCACTGAGTTAATATCCTGTAATGAATAACTGTTAAAGTATTGAGTTAAGCAAATTTTGCTTAGTTATAGTTTCTTATGCCTTCCATATTTTTGCTGCTTTTGTAGATCTAGGTCCATGACTTACTGAGTAATAGTGCCAGGACTTTGAGTATTTTGAGGAAATAGCTTAAAATTTAACGCTGGATTTCGAGCATTTCACTCAAATTTTATGTTCAGTCACTTTCTCTGTACCTTCCAGTGGGTACCTGTTTTAGAGATCTATCTTAATAGCTATGTAATTAATAGCAAATCTGGTGATAAACTGTGTTGAGACAATCTCTAGTCATACATAGAAAGTTATTTAATTGGGCTGTATACAGACAGCTATACTTTTGTCAATAAATAGATCAAGTGATAAATTTTATAGCTACATAAGTTCGACTTTACAAATTATTAAATTAGTGGTATTTCATATAATACTTTTTCATCTCCTCCATGTCTCCAATGCCATTTCCCCAGGCTTTGGGGTACAGACATCTGTGATGATGTTTTAATGTTCTGACATGATCATTCAATAAACTAGTGTTTGTTGTACTAACTTTATAGTTTAAAAAATTTTATAACTTCTGTAAGCCATTAAACTTATAAAAAGCCTGACACAATTGAATACTATAAAATATAGAAATATATAATGCACGTTTACATTTTATTACGTCTTGCTCTGAAAAGTACAAAAAATATGTTCACTAGAAATAACAAGTTTCTAAAGTTATCTGATGTTGTTAAACATCTCACTATATTTTCTGTGAAATTTATTTAACTTTAATTCTTTGAAATATTTTATTTAGAATTTCATATTGCATAAAGGGTGATAGGAAGAATAAACTATATGTAGGGGTTAAATTTAAATGCAAAAAAAATTAAAAATACAGTGTGGTTTTGTTTTTGTTTAAACATGGTATGTTCTATGAAAATGAAATTGCAATTGATTATATTAGAACCTAAAATAGAGGCCATATATTGTCAACAGTCATGGCATGGCTTAATATTATACAGGTGTCGAGTCTGTTGACTGTGGACAGCAGACATGGTAGACACATTAAGGTGATGGAAATGATTGAGTTGAATGTGTGCAATAGTTTTTTATGTCAGCTGACTTGTCAGTCAGCTGACATTATGTCATCACTCTGCGGCGTGGGCGTCCGCGTGAACAACTTCTTCTCCAAAACTACAAGGCCTAGAGACATGCTGTTTTTTTTAAAAGATACCTTATCTATCGAGGATGAAAAATTGTTCCAAGGCATGCAAATCTGTCTGTTCGTCTGTTTGCTAGAGACATTACAAGGGAGGTACCCCCACCAAAAGTGTGAAAATTTCAACTTTTTATCACAATTTTCTCAGTGACTATTGCAGGGATTTCTCTCATATCTTGCATATATGTACTAGGCCAGAGGTAGATTCCATTGTGTGAGTATGAGACCTGGATCTGTCTTACTTTTTTTTTAATAAATTTTTTTAATAATTTTTAATGCATTAAAATTCATGAAATCATGCACTAAATCACTTGTAACTTCAAAAGTGTTGCATTTACAGCATTTTGTGAAAATATGTTGTTCAGCTACTTTTTTCATAGGTACAATATGGTGAGTAAGTTGGGTGTCTGTCTCAATAGCTAAGTGAGTAATAGCTACTTTTGGGCTTTTCAGTAACTTCCATTATGAGTAAAATCACTTGTAACTTAAAAACTATTGCATTTAGAGAATTTCGTATAAATATGTTATTTAGCTACTTTTGGGCCAGCTATAACATAGTGAAATTTCAGACCTGTAGCTCATGGCATAGCTGAGTAATAGCTACTTTTAGGTTATCACTGTTGAGTAAATCGCTTATAACTTGAAAACTATTGCATTTAGAGAATTTCGTATAAATATGTTATTCAGCTACTTTTGGGTCAGCTATAACATAGTAAAATTTCAGACCTGTAGCTCATGGCATAGCTGAGTAATAGCTACTTTTACGTTATCACTGTTGAGTAAATCACTTGTAACTTGAAAAGTGTTGCATTTAGAGCATTTTGTTAAAATATGTTATTCAGCTACTTTTTTCATAGCTACAATATGGTGAGTAAGTTGGGTGTCTGTCTCAATAGCTAAGTGAGTAATAGCTACTTTTGGGCTTTTCAGTAACTTCCATCATGAGTAAAATCACTTGTAACTTAAAAAACTATTGCATTTAGAGAATTTCGTATAAATATGTTATTCAGCTACTTTTGGGCCAGCTATAACATAGTAAAATTTCAGACCTGTAGCTCATGGCATAGCTGAGTAATAGCTACTTTTAGGTTATCACTGTTGAGTAAATCACTTATAACTTGAAAACTATTGCATTTAGAGTATTTTGTTTCAATATGTTATTCACCTATTTTGGGGTCAGCTATAACATAGTGAAGTTTCAGACCTGTGGCTCATTTCATAGCTGAGTAATAGCTACTTTGAAGTTCTCACTGTTGAGTAAATCAGTTATAATTGGAAAACTATTGCATTTACAGAAATTTGTGCAAATATGTTATTCAGCTACTTTTGGGTCAGCTATAACATAGTGAAATTATAGACCTATAGCTCATGGCACAACTGAGCAATAGCTATTCTCAGGTACTGACTGTTGAGTAAATCAGCTATAACTTGAAAAATATTGCATTTGGAGTATTTTGTTAAAATATATTGTTCACCTACTTTTGGGTCAGCTATAACATAGTGAAATTACAGACCTATAGCTCATGGCATAGCAGAGCAATAGCTATTTTCAGGTTCTCACTATTGAGTAAATCAGTTGTAGCTTGAAAACTATTGCATTTACAGTAGTTTGCTTAAATATGTTGTTCACCTACTTTTGGGTTAGCTATAACATAGTAAAATTTCAGACATGTAGCTCATTGCAAAGCTGAGTAATAGTTCCTTTGAGGTTCTCACTGTTGAGTAAATCAGTTGTAACTTGAAAACTATTACATTTAGAGTAATTTGTTAAATACACATGTATGTTATTCACAGAATTTTTGGTCAGCTATAACATAGTGAAATTGCAGACCTCTATGTCATGGCATAGCTGAGCAAAAGCTACTTTCAGGTTCTCACTATTGAGTAAATCATTGTATCCACTGGATAGCCGCAGTGTGTAGAGAGAGATTTCACCATTACTGCTCTGATGAAAAAAAAATATTATAGCTAGCTTTCTTAAGTTTGCAGTATATATTAATAACCATAAAATGTTGTCTGGGAATATTTTTGGCCTCATTTTGAGAAACAAGATGGCCGCCACAGGTGTTTTTTGTCAGTCATGAAAAGTGCTTATATCTCCCTTATTATTGATCCTAGAGGTTTGGGATGATAAACCAACCTGTAGGAAATCATGGGGTGGGAATCTTTTGGTGTGGTCAGATTTGACCTTCAATGACCCCTCCTTCAAGGTCAAACAAGGATAGCCAAACTTAAAAGTGCTTATAACTCGCTTATTATTGGTCCCAGAGGTTTGGGATGGTAAACAGACAGGAAATCATGGGCTGTGAATCTGTTGATATGGTCCGATTTGACCTTGGAACCCTCCTTCAAGGTCAAATGAGGATAGCGAAAATTGAAAGTGCCTACAACTCGCTTATTATTGGTGACAGAGATTTGGGATGGTAAACCATCCCATAGGAAATCATTGGCTCGGAATCTTTTGGTATGGTCAGATTTGACCTTTGGACCCCTCCTTCAAGGTCAAATGAGGACAGCCAAGCTTAAAAGTGCTTATAACTCATTTATAATTGGTCCTAGAGGTTTGGAATGGTAAACCATAGGAAATCATGGGCTGGGAATGTATTTGTGTGGTTAGATTTGACCTTGGACCCCTTCTTCAAGGTCGAACGAGGATATTGCATTTGTAGTATTTCTTTAAATATGTTTTAACCTATTTTTTACACTTAAACAATTACCTTGTTATTTTCCTTCATAATACCATTTACAGGGCACAACTTTTTTATCCTTTTCTTCTGTCAGCTTCGGAATTTCTTTCGAACTTGCTGTTCAGTTACCATTTACTGTATTTCTGTACAGCCCTTTTCCTGATAATTATTCTGTCTTCTAATCACCTTCACAAATCAAAAACACTCAGTCAGCTGACACAGTGCCCGTTCACGGGCACTCTCCTCTTGTCCAAGTATGTCCATGCTCACATTATCGCCCACCCCCAAAACATGTAAAATATGTATTAATGTCCACCCTTTTCAACATCTGCCACTGTGGCCTAGTGGGTAACACACTTGCCTAGGAACACAGAGGATGTGGGTTCAAACTCAGGTAAAGGCAGATACATAGTGGCTCGGATGACCACTTTAAATTGTGGTCCTCTGTCATTGGGTCCTATCCCCAGCGGCAGGTTAAAGACCTCAGGACATTGATAAATGGTCATCCTTGAGCCTCTGTCTTTCAGTTAGGGGAATGTCAGTAACTTGAGAGTTGGACTGTACTTGTACAGTCGGATGGGTCATACAGTGCTTTGAGTCCTGTGGTACATGGAGATATTGTGCTGAGTTTTAAAAAAACAAACAAAAAATCCAACAACCACAAAGTGTAGAGTGTTTAATGCATTTAAGACATATTTTACTTAATTTTCTCAGTGGATGCATATTCTTGTTGCATTCTAAATGGATCAATATTAATCAGTGTAATAAACTGTATATATTTTATTGTACCATACTTGGTCTGAGCTTTCTGCAAATTTTAGCGGAATATAATACAAAAGTTGTATTCCTGATTTAGATATACATCCACTATGCAGAATGATATTCAAAGCTTACATGGTGTATTGGTGAAATCCATTAAACAGCTCTGCAATACATAATAAAAAAGTATATTGTTTTTAAAGTTCTGCATGAAGACATTGTGGAATCTAGTTCATCCATCATCACACTTTGTCATTGAAAGTGATTGAGTTATTTTCAAAGAAAATGATTGTCCTGGCTTTGGGGTGAATGCCTCAATATTGTGTTTAGAGTGTAAATGTGTTTAGAGTGTAAGATTTAATCATAAGTAATCAACTTTTATTTTGGTAATTTTACAACTTTTTTTTTTATTTTTTGAGTTTATTGGTGCATTTAACACATTGTACAATTCTTATTCATGTATTGACATTTACCACAAGAATGAAGGAAAACAAAACTTAGTTATCAAATATTTGCATTATAAACTATAATACATTTACAAGAAGTTGCTAAGTCATATCTAATTGAGGCTTTTCTAAATTTTGAGCCTACAACCTGAAAGGTTGGATGTAAGTTATTTAAGTATGTTTCCGGCACCATTAGTTTGTTCCCCCAACCAGATGTGTTGAATAAAATATAAGTACCGTGTTTATGCCACACCACTATGATCCCCAGCCTGACACAAGTGGAATAGAATGTAAATATGTTTCTGCTACACCACTATGGTCCCCCTATCAGATGTTTGGAATAGAATGCAAATATGATTCTGCCACATCACAACTGCCCCCCCAACCAGATGTGTGGAATGTAATTATTTTATTTATTTATTGTATCCCCGGACAAAAGTCGGGGATACTTAGGATTCAGTACGGTCACGCTGGCGGCGGCGGCGCAGAGATTTCCTTTTGGACGCGATAACTTAAAAAATATTTTAGTTAGAACTTTCAAATTTGGTATGTGGGTATATATGGGCAATGCCACGAACGCTATTGTTTTGTGACCTTGACCTTCAATCTCAAGGTCACTGGTGGCCACTTAAAGGTCAGATTTTGGCCATTTTTGCACATTTTGGCCCAGTTCTCCAAGACAGAAAGTTAGATCATCCTATGGCTGGTATATATAATACATATATATGTCCTCTATAAGCATGCAGAAATTTGACCTTGAAGCTCTTCATTGAAGGTCATCCACTGACCGCCAAAGTACTTGACCGAGGGGCATTTTTGGAGATATCTTCACACTTAACGCTGACTATATTGCATGGAAACTATTGAAAATGGCTTTGGAGATTGAGTAAATGATGGACTTCTGCCATCCAGGTTTACTGGTTACAGATCTTCATTTAAGGTCATCCACTGACCGCCAAAGTACCTGACCGAGGGTCATTTTGGGCCCTCTATTTGTTTGTTTGTTTGTAAACAAGATAACTCAAAAATTGACAGACGGATTTTGATAAAATTTTCAGGATATGTCCAAATTGGTAAAAGGAAGATGTGATTAAATTTTGGGAGTGATCCGGATCACTGTCTGGATCTTCTGGATCCATGAAATTTAATTTTTAAACACAGATAGCTCAAAAAGTTATGGGTGCATTTTGATGAAATTTTCAGGAGATGTCCTTATTGGGACGAGGAACAAGTGATTAGATTTTGGGAGTGATCCGGATCACTGTCTGGATCATCTGGATCCAGACTGCCAGATGCGTTTGTGTACAATATAGCTCAAAAACTTATGAACGGATTTTGATGAAATTTTCAGGATATGTGTGAAAAGGTAAAAACATGAAATGGTTGAATTTTAGAAGTGATCCGGATCACTATATGGATCTTCTGGATCCATGAAATGTAATTTTTAAAGACAGATACCTCAAAAAGTTATGGATGGATTGGGATGACATTTTCAGCAAATGGCCTAAATGGTGCGAGGAACAAGTGATTAGATTTGGGGAGTGATCTGGATCACTGTCTGGATCATCTGGATCCAGGTTGCAGATGTGTTTCTGTACATTGTAGCTAAAAAACTTATGGACGGATTTTGATGAAATTTTCAGGATATGTCTGAAAAGGTAAAAGGATGAAATGGCTGAATTTTGGAAGTGATCCGGATCACTATATGGATCTTCTGGATCCATGAAATGTAATAAGACAGATACCTCAAAAAGTTATGGATGGATTGTGATGACATTTTCAGCATATGACCTAAATGGTGCGAGGAACAAGTGATTAGATTTGGGGAGTGATCTGGATCATCTGGATCCAGGTTGCCAGATGTGTTTGTGTACAATATAGCTCAAAAACTTATGAACGGATTTTGATGAAATTTTCAGGATATGTGTGAAAAGGGAAAAACATGAAATGGTTGAATTTTAGAAGTGATCCGGATCACTATATGGATCTTCTGGATCCATGAAATGTAATTTTTAAAGACAGATACCTCAAAAAGTTATGGATGGATTGGGATGACATTTTCAGCAAATGGCCTAAATGGTGCGAGGAACAAGTGATTAGATTTGGGGAGTGATCTGGATCACTGTCTGGATCATCTGGATCCAGGTTGCAGATGTGTTTCTGTACATTGTAGCTAAAAAACTTATGGACGGATTTTGATGAAATTTTCAGGATATGTCTGAAAAGGTAAAAGGATGAAATGGCTGAATTTTGGAAGTGATCCGGATCACTATATGGATCTTCTGGATCCATGAAATGTAATAAGACAAATACCTCAAAAAGTTATGGATGGATTGTGATGACATTTTCAGCATATGACCTAAATGGTGCGAGGAACAAGTGATTAGATTTGGGGAGTGATCTGGATCACTGTCTGGATCATCTGGATCCAGGTTGCCAGATGTGTTTGTGTACAATATAGCTCAAAAACTTATGAACGGATTTTGATGAAATTTTCAGGATATGTGTGAAAAGGTAAAAACATGAAATGGTTGAATTTTAGAAGTGATCCGGATCACTATATGGATCTTCTGGATCCATGAAATGTAATTTTTAAAGACAGATACCTCAAAAAGTTATGGATGGATTGGGATGACATTTTCAGCAAATGGCCTAAATGGTGCGAGGAACAAGTGATTAGATTTGGGGAGTGATCTGGATCACTGTCTGGATCATCTGGATCCAGGTTGCAGATGTGTTTCTGTACATTGTAGCTAAAAAACTTATGGACGGATTTTGATGAAATTTTCAGGATATGTCTGAAAAGGTAAAAGGATGAAATGGCTGAATTTTGGAAGTGATCCGGATCACTATATGGATCTTCTGGATCCATGAAATGTAATAAGACAGATACCTCAAAAAGTTATGGATGGATTGTGATGACATTTTCAGCATATGACCTAAATGGTGCGAGGAACAAGTGATTAGATTTGGGGAGTGATCTGGATCACTGTCTGGATCATCTGGATCCAGGTTGCCAGATGTGTTTGTGTACATTGTAGCAAAAAACTTATGGACGGATTTTGATGAAATTTTCAGGATATGTCTGAAAAGGTAAAAGGATGAAATGGCTGAATTTTGGAAGTGATCCGGATCACTATATGGATCTTCTGGATCCATGAAATGTAATAAGACAGATACCTCAAAAAGTTATGGATGGATTGTGATGACATTTTCAGCAAATGACCTAAATGGTGCGAGGAACAAGTGATTAGATTTGGGGAGTGATCTGGATCACTGTCTGGATCCAGGTTGCCAGATGTGTTTGTGTACATTGTAGCAAAAAAACTTATGGACGGATTTTGATGAAATTTTCAGGATATGTCTGAAAAGGTAAAAGGATGAAATAACTGAATTTTGGAAGTGATCCTGATCACTGTATGGATCTTCTGGATCCGTGAAATGTAATAAGACATACCTCAAAAAGTTATGGATGGATTGTGATGACATTTTCAGCAAATGACCTAAATGGTACAAGGAACAAGTGATTATACTTTTGGAATGATCTGGATCACCCTCTGGATCATCTGGATCGAGCCTGCAACATGATTTTACGATGAATTTTGATGATATTTTTAGGCTATGTTACAAATAGTAAAAGGAAGAAGTGGTAAAAGGATGAAATGATTGAATTTTGGAAGTGATCCGGATCACTATATGGATCTTCTGGATCCATGAAATGTAATTTTTTAAGACAGATACCTCAAAAAGTTATGGATGGATTGTTTCAGCAAATGACCTAAATGGTACAAGGAACAAGTGATTACATTTTTGGAGTGATCTCGATCATCTGGATCCAGGCTTGCACATAATCTTAGAACGGATTTTACTATTTTCAGGATATGTTACAAATGGTAAAAGGAAGAAGTGGTAAAAGGAAGAAATGGTTCAATTTTACGAGTGATCTGGACCACTATCTGGATCTTCTGGATCCGTGAATGTAATTTTTAAAGACAAATAGCTCAGAAAGTCATGAATGGATTTTTATGAAATTTTCAGGAAATGTCTTAAATGGGACAAAGAACAAGTGATTAGATTTTGGGAGTAATCTGGATCACTGTCTGGATCATGTGGATCCAGGCTGCCAGATGTGTCTGTGTACAAGATAACTCAAAAACTTATGGATGGATTTTGATGAAATTTTTAGAATATGTCTGAAAAGGTAAAAGGATGAAATGATTGAGTTTTGGAAGCGATCCGGATCACTCTATGGATCTTCTGGATCCATGAAATGTAATTTTTAAAGACAGATATAAGTGAAACAACTAGTGATTAGCTTTTGGAAGTAATCTGGTACTATGGAGAATCCTGACCTGGTGCTCCAGGAAACAGGCTCAAGCCCGACACATTCACGCCTTAACTATGTCCCGTCCGGGGATACACTGCGTCGAGACGCAATCTCTAGTTTATTTTAGAGACATAGTATAATACAGTTTGACAATGTAATAATGAATAACAAAAGAATACCCAGCCCTAATGGGCTTATTAGTCTCTACATACTATATTAACATACAAATAGATACTTTAACAACAAATAAGTGGAAACTAGTTACAAAAATATTGTTCCTGAGATTCCATAGGTCAGCTAGAAAGTTCATTAATAGTTTTACCCTTTTACAAGTTATTATTTCGTAAAACTGAGTTAATATACTATCATTTTGACAAGAATAAATTTTGTTATAATATTTATAGCCGATAGCTTGAAGTTTAGGACAAACACACACAAAATGTATTTCATCTTCAATGTCTAATTTACAAAGCTTACAAATTCTGTCTTCAACTTTTTTCCAAGTGTATCTTCCTGTCTCAATTTCTAGGGGCAGTATACCGATCCGAAGTTGGCAAAGAAGTGATCGCTTATATTTGGGGATGTTTGAAAGAATATACTCTTCAGTCACTGGGGGGTGGACATATTATTTTTGCTTTTTCCGGCGTCCAGCGTCCGGCATCCCACTTGGTTTCCAGACATTTTAGGCAACAGTTCTTATCCTATCTTTACCAAATTTGGCATGCAGGTTTATTGGGTTAATAGCTTGTATGGGATTGCTTTTGGTGATGATAGCTCTATAGCTAACTGTGTAATAGCTATTTTATAGCGAAATACCCTTACCATTTCCTAACAGTAGCTATTTGTTGGAGCCATCCAACCCAATGGCCAACGCAGAGATGCGATTTTAAGGTTATGTAACAACCTTAACCAAGCCATTGGGTTACAGTAGTCCGTCCTCCCGCCAATTAGGTCACATGACCACATTGTTTACTTCATTATTTTTGTTGGCTATCAACAGTATAGACGTCTTTGGAAATTAGGACAAGTTTTTGTCAGGGTTTTATTTATTTTTTGAGATTTTACAGTGAATCTCACTTCATTTTTCACATGTATATGATACAGAACTTATTTTTTATTAAATCTTCGAAGGTATGCATTATATTATGCAAAATAAGGACTTTTGGATGGCGACATCGGAAGTTCCATTGTCTTCTACCTCGAGGAAATATCAACATTAACAAGGTCATAATATTTATATAGCTTGCCAGTCGTTTGGTTCAGTTTGCTGGACGATGGAAGCTATAATTTTGCAGCATTCATATATCCAAAGAATGTACCCTTCAATAACAGAAGCGATCTGGACGACGCCATCTTGGATGAGAATGACAATTCGAGTGGCCGTTATTGCTGTTCACGTCAGGTTCTAACAGCCAGGCGTTGGAAGCAATTTTTATCACATTGTCCATCCCAATCGAATAGATTGTCGACGATTCAGTAGAAGGAATCTCCCTTGGGGGCAGCCATTTATGTTGCCGTGGACACTACATCGTGGAGAAGTTTTGAATGCAGGAAAGACTACCTCGTCGGAAAACTCTTCCGTCGAGGTCCAGTCAAAACATTCACCAGAGGAAAATACCTGTGTGACGTCATCCATGCACAATCGAGTATCTATTCCTCCCAAAAGGTTTAGATTCGGGTTGTCAGATGGCCGGGAGTGTCATTCATATCTACAAGGAAGGCTTTGATTTTCAATAGTTTTACACAAATTGAGTACAATCGGGTTTCTATACCTCTCAAAAGGTTAGATTCAGGTTGTCAGGTGATGGTTATTATGATTCATCTCAAGAATACAAGGAATCTATTCCTTATTTTCTTTTGGTTGACTGTTATTGAGTGGTTAGGGATTGATTTAACAGGCACAGTTTCTGTGAATGTTCCCTTGTTTGGTCACATTTACATTCCTTGGGTGAACAGCCAGCATTGAATGTGGCTTTTATGTTGGGTTTCAAGGAGTTTGAAGCCTCTGATGTTTTTAAAGAGCAGCTATACAGGAAGAAGTTTTGCTTGGACTTCCTTACATACATCATTTTCCTGGACAACTCCTTAGTTACAGCAGGTCTGCAGGAGGAGCATGACCTTTCAGACACTTTGCAAGCAAGGTCCCTGGTAGGGGACTGTAAGAGAGAAGAAGCGTGTATATTCTCACTTCTTCAGTTCAGGTCATATTTAGAGGATCCTAGGGATCATTATGATATGTTATAGACTTCAATATGCTTTGGACTGGGTGCAATGATGTTTGCATTTTCAGTGCAGTCAACCAGTTGGTGTTCAAATCTTCTTGTTGCAGTTTGCCCATGTCTAAGAACATGTGACTCAACAGGAGGGATGTAAATTAGAATGTCTTTAGCAATCCTACAATGTATTTTTCACTGCTTATGATGTTCTGTTGCTGGACATATTAGATGTTCAGAGGATTTCATCTAGTGTTTTCATGGAAATAAGGGTGTTTAGTAAGTCTAGAAGTCAGCATGCTCCTAGTCTAGACTAATAAAGAGACACCAGGCCTCAGGGCAGATTCTTTTGTCCCTATCATGACAGTTACCATGGAATTGAGTTACAAGTGCCTCCTACTCCTCAGCTAGTTAAAAGGGGAGTGGATCTTCTTGTACAGGCCCTATGGAAGCAGGGATGATAGCTGGCTTCCTGTGGTTTCAAGGAACCTTTCCCCAGTTTTGGTACTATACAAGTCCTGGGAAAGAAGAATATTCAGCCAAACTCTTTAGAAGTGAGGTTGGCAGAAGTTAAAAAAAAAACAAAAAAAACAAACAAAAAACGGCAGAATCAGCAATTTGATAAAAGCTGTTTATGAAATGATCGACAAAAGGGCGATATCACCAGTCACAGCGCTGGAGTTTACAGTTACAGTATCTTTCTTGGGGATTGCTAAAGAAGAAATGACTATCAGTATACTTAAGGTCAGGTAAACAAGCTTTGCATGTACCTTACTCAATATGAAATTGTTTGATATTTGGAATTTGTCTATATAACGAGATTGGATGACGTCACTCGACCTTTTTGGGTACACACTTGTCACCGGTAGACTCAGCTAACAGAGGTTTCTTCGCCTCACTGGAGGCTACAGATTCTACCAGTTCACTGCCTTACCCTTCAGTATTGCTACAGTTTGTCTCGAGTTCACCAAGGTAGCAAAAGAGTTGAAGCTGATGGCTCTCGCAGAAGGCATCAGGATTCGCCAGTATATAGATGGTTGGCTAATGACAACAAATTCAAAACACCAATGCCAGGGATACACCCACTGGAGGTGCATCTTGTCGAGAGCCTGGGTTGGATCACAAATTTCTAAAAATCAGATTTATTTCCAACTCCATTAATCGAAGTTATGGTTACAATTCGACCTCGGGGCAGGTCTAGTCTTCCCAACTCAAAGGGAATCTATTGTCTTCTTGGAAAGACAGTTACCATGTTGAAAGCTTTTCACTTACCTCCAGGGAAGCTCATGTCACTATGAAAGCATGGTTTCAATGGAGAAGACTATACCATTGGGTGATCTGCACATGAAGTCATTCCAATGGTATCTGGAAACACTGCTGATATCTTCACTGGTGGACTAATAGTTCAATTTTGAAGGACTCACCACTCCTTCAGGAGCACAGTTTTCTCTCCATTCACAGAAGCTTCTCTAATGGGTTGGTGTGCTTTCTTGATTCATCCACAGCCATTGGTCTGTGGAATCAGGAAGAGTCAAGACTTCTCATAACATTATACAGCTGGATGCTATGTTGTTACCTTAAAATGATTCAGAAATCATCTGAGTTGAAATCAGTTGATTTTCACAGATAGTTCTACAGTGGTTGCCTATGTGAACAGCCAGGGACGCTTCCACTCAGGGAATAGGTACCTTCATCTGTAGAATCATGGTTCAGTCCAAGGCCAAAATGATTCAGATTCAGGGAATCATATTCTGGCACATTCCTTGACTAGGAAGATAAGTTATTTCAGACCAAAGGGGCTATGAGTCGTCAGGTTTTCAATCAAATTAGACATTGCTGCCATCAATCAGTGGTTGATGTGTTTGCAACAAGATGAATCACAAGCTTCCTATGTAGCTCTGCTGTCAGGCTCTGAAAACAGGTGCTTGAACATCTGTTGTGGAGGTCTGGACAGACATGTGTTTTGCCCAGGGTCTTGGTCCTGCATGTGTTGTAACAGGTATATGTCTCGTGTCCCAGACAGTCAGTCTTGGGAAACAGATGCATTGAACTTCTCTGGGGAGGGTCTGGTCAGTTATGTCCAGTGGCCCTCATCCCTCAGGTGATTCAACAGATGACCACCTACAGGTGCAGAATCATCATGTTTGGGTGGCCAGGGATTTTTTAGTTTTGGGATCTGGTGAATCTGTCTACAAAACTTCTTCTAAGACTTCCCTTGGGGGTAAATCTATTCTAGTTTACTTGAATCTTCATGTTTGGCATCTGGAAGTCAGGCATGAATATTATGGAAGATTCCCTGAGGAAGTGGTGAAACAATGAAGGAGCACTCCTCAAGGAGAATTCTGAGAATCAGTTGTTCTATTTTGGGAAGTGGTGTGAAGAGAGCCAGGTACCATTCCACATGGAGCAAATTTCCTGAAATACTAGTTTATGGAAACATCCTAATACCATCCATTATTGTGGGCTATAGAACAGCAATTGCGGATCGTTTGAGGCCAAGAGGGTCAAAAGTATCTAAAAGTTGAGATAAATAAGACATTAACAACTTTTAGTAAGAGACAAACCAATGTTTGGAATTTGTCATTGGTCCTACATGCTCTTATCAGACAACCTTTGATCTTGTAAGGAAGGCTTTCTTGAATTTTTTCCTTTCAAGACAGTCTTTGGTCTTGGCTTCAGGTAAAGTAGTGACAGTCATGTTTGGACCCTTCCCTTAGTTATAGGGAGAATGGGTCACAAGTACTTTGACCCATTGACTGCCTTTTTGGCCATGAACCAGTTGGCTTCAGATGGGCCTACTGCAATTACTGCAACTGAGCCAGTGATCTGTGTCTCTGTGGATTGCAGAGTCATGGTAAAATAGTGACATTAATGCTTGGACATATTCTTCCTTTGGTTATAAGGAGAGTTGGTCACAATTGCCAGATCCAGTTTGCTTTGGATGGGCCTACTGCAATTAAGCCTGTGGTCATGTCAGCTCTTAGCCTCTTTGGACAACAGTTTGACTCAATGTGGGTCTGTCTGTCCTGTTAGGGGTTGGTAATCAAAAGGTTTGAGATAGAACAAAATCTTTTGTTTTTACTGCCATTAAGAAAGTTTCTTAATAAGACTTATTTTTTGGCATCTATTTCATCTTGATTGAGTCAAGATTGAGTCAAGGAAACTATTGATGTATGTTTTTGATTGCATCTTTAGTTTTTATAGATGATTTCCTTACATGAGTTTCTTGATACATGTTATTGGAAATTGCATCGTATGTATACCAATTTCTGTCTGAAAAACCTCTGTTGTCATAGGGTCAGTTTTGAAATTGGTTCCTACAGTTGCAGTTACAGTTTGTTACTTTATAAGTATGTGTTTCATACTTATATTGGTACATTTGCAGTTTGTGGCTGGTATGTCTGCAATGCTGGATGTATTTGTAGTTAGATATCAATGTTGCCTAAATCTGACTTGGGAAGGATTTGGCATTATGCTGATGACACTTACAGGTTGGTTTGACCTTCTTTTGGGGTCGGATGTTACAATGTAGATGGGATATCTATTTATGACATCCTTTTGAAACACCAACATTGTCAGCAGTTGTGAGAACTACAGCTACATACTGCCATTTTTTGGAGTTGTATGTTGTGAATGTTGGGAAGTTATATGTTCATTAATGCATGTAATTCCATTATGAAGTTCTCATGATGTCTAGTTGTAGGTTAGGTAGTGGTTTTCTTAAAAAGAATTCCCTCCATCCTACAAGGCTGAATTCAGTTACTGTTAGGAAATGGTAAGGGTATTTTGCTATAAAATTGGAAAATTTAATAGTAATTTAAATTTTTATTAGAAATACTTACCATTTCCTAACACTCAAATTTCCCTCCCGCCTCCCCGCAAGTCATTCTTTTACTTGCAACAAAAATAATGAAGTAAACAATGTGGTCATGTGACCTAATTGGCGGGAGGACGGACTACTGTAACCCAATGGCTTGGTTAAGGTTGTTACATAACCTTAAAATCGCATCTCTGCGTTGGCCATTGGGTTGGATGGCTCCAACAAATAGCTACTGTTAGGAAATGGTAAGTATTTCTAATAAAAATTTAAATTACTATTAAATTTTCCAAGTTTGCTACTTTTGAGTATCTCTTTGGTTTCCAGACATTTTAAGGAATGCTATTAAGCCTAGCTTTCTGAAATTTGGTATGGAGGTTCATTGGGTTAATAGGTTGTATGGGATTGCTTTTGGGGGGAATTGAGAAATTAATGAGTGAGTAATTAATTAAATAAATGAGTAATTGGCTATTTTAAATACTGAAAAAGGCAAATGTGCTCATATCTCCTAAACCGTGCGAGATAGAGCGATTTCGTCGAAATTTTCCACCCACAGGGTTTCTAAGGAATGTACTCTTTGCAATTTTCCAAAAATTTTCCCCTCTCCAAAAATGGCGGCCATTTTGAATTTTCGAATTTTTGCGAAAAATGGCAAAACACAAAATTGCTTCTATCTCCTTAACCGTGCGAGATAGAGCGATTTCGTCGAAATTTTCGACCCACAGGGTATCTAAGCAATGTACTCTTTGCAATTTTCAAAAAAAAATTTCCCCTTCTCAAAAATGGCAGCCATTTTGAATTTTCGAATTTTTGCCAAAAATAACAAAACATGCAATTTTTAAAAAATTTTCCCCTCCCCAAAAATGGCGGCCATTTTGAATTTTCGAATTTTTGCCAAAAATGGCAAAACACAAATTTACTTCTATCTCCTTAACCATGCGAGATAGAGCGATTTCGTCGAAATTTTTGACCCACAGGGTATCTAAGCAATGTACTCTTTGCAATTTTCAAAAAAATTTCCCCTTCTCAAAAATGGCAGCCATTTTGAATTTTCGAATTTTTGCTAAAAATAACAAAACATGCAATTTTTAAAAAATTTTCCCCTCCCCAAAAATGGCGGCCATTTTGAATTTTCGAATTTTTGCCAAAAATGGCAAAACACAAATTTGCTTCTATCTCCTTAACCGTGCGAGATAGAGCGATTTCGTCGAAATTTTCGACCCACAGGTTATGTAAGAAATGTACTCTTTGCAATTTTCAAAAAATTTTCCCCTCCCCAAAAATGGCGGTCATTTTGAATTTTCGAATTTTTGCGAAAAATGGCTAAACACAAAATTGCTTCTATCTCCTTAACCGTGTGAGATAGAGGGATTTCGTCGAAATTTTCGACCCATAGGGTATCTGAGCAATGTACTCTGCAATTTTCTAAAAATTTTCCTCTTCCCACATATGGCGGCCATTTTGTATTTTCGAATTTTCCCCCAAAATGGCAAAACACAAAATTGCTTCTATCTCCTTAACCGTGCGAGATAAAGCGATTTCGTCGAAATTTTCGACCCACAGGGTATCTAAGAAATGTACTCTTGGCAATTTTCAAAAAAATTTTCCCCTCCCCACATATGGCGGCCATTTTGAATTTTCGAATTTTTGCCAAAAATGGAAAAACACAAATTGGCCTTAACCGTGCAAAATAGAGTTATTTCGTTGAAATTTTCGACCCATAGGGTATCTAAGAAATGTACTCTTGGCAATTTTCAAAAAATTTTCCTTTTCCCAAAAATGGCGGCCATTTTGAATTTTCAAATTTTGCCAAAAATACAAAAACAGAAATTTGCTTCTATCTTCTTAACCGTGCAAGATAGAGTGATTTTGTCAAAATTTTCGACCCAACCAATGCAAAAAGGCATGAAGCTGAAATAATTTACATATACACTAATAAATATTTAAGCATCATTGATATATTTTACAAATGAAACAGGGTCTTGTAAGACTACTGTACAATTTTGGCAAAAGGTTCATGGGGTGGACATTACACATGATAATGTGTGTTCTTCTATGCTATCCTCTTTCTATTCATATGTTGCAGCTACTATCAACAGGGCGTCCTATTTTTAGTTGTGCTTTATATCTGCAATTTTGATTTCAAGGTCATTAATGTCCAGCTCTTCAGTCATTTCAGAGTCCTCTAGCTTGTTCACTGACTCAAATATGTCGTATATGTTCGATTCCCAAGAACAGACAACAAGGTCCCGGTAACTCTATTCAAAGATCTTTCTTGTTAAATGCCCTGCATCCATTTTACAAATTTTGTTCCAAAGACGGATGGCTGAAATATAGTATTTATATTTGGAATCATCCAACCCATATGACCCTGGAATGCCAGTGCATATCTGTTTCTGTCATATCACTATGGTCGTCCTACCATATGCTGGGAATAGAAAACAAGTATGTTTGTAGCAAACCACTATGATCCCCAAACCAGATGTGTGGAATAAGTTACAAATATATTTCACTAAATCAGTGTGGTCCAATCTGCTAGATATAAAGCCAAACCAGACACACCTGATTTCATTGAAACTGGAAGCCAAAACACACTTCTTTTTGGGTGGATTGCATGTAACCTACCTGCCTATTAGATTGATGTGTCTGACATCCGTCTGTCATCCGTCATTTTGGTTTTCAGACCCTAACTCAATACGCTTCTGCCGATCGATGTGAAACTTAATGGGGTGGTAGGGCAGCACCTAGGCTAGGGTGGTTTCGAAATTGGTGTCACTTGGAAAACCCATGGCCGCCATCTTGAAAATCTTGTTGGAAATCCAGTGGGAAAAACAAGATGGTCACCATGATGGTTGACATCTTGAAATTCTGTTTCCAGACTCTTAACTCGTAGCTGCTTCAGCCACTTGATTTGAAACTCAACAGGGAGGTGGGGCACCACCTATTCTAGGTTGCTTTCAGATTTGGTGCCATTTGGAAAAATGATGACCGCTGTGGTTGCCATCTTGAATTTCCGTTTCTGGACTCTAGTTCAAGGATGCTTTGTCCGATCAGTTTGAAACTTAACACGGTAACAGGACACCACAAGACGTGGTTGCTTTCTAAAATGGAGTCCCTGCATTTTGGGTGTGTGAGCATCTGAAATATTTCGGGTTGCAGACTCTAACTCGAAGACACTTTGTCCAATCAACTTGAAAATTAATAGGTTGATATAACACCACCAGAGATTGGTTGCTTTCGAAATTGGCATCGGTCCATTTGCCCGTTTTGGGCTTGCATTCATCCAACATATTTTGGTTTACAGACTGTAACTCAAAGATGCTTTTTCTGATTAATTTGAAACTTAACAGGTTGATTTGACACAACTAGGGCTAGGTTGCTTTTGAAATTGGTGCCTGTCCATTTGCGTATTTTGGGCGTGTGCTCATCTGAAATGTTTTGGTTTCCAGACTCTTACTTGAAGTCACTTTGTTCAATCGATTTGAAACTGAACAGGGTGATTGTACACCACCAGGGCTAGGTTACTTTTGAAATTGGTGTTTGCCTGTTTTGGATGTGCACGCATCCGTCCATATTATGCTTTTCAGACTCTAACTTGAAGGCAGCAAGTTAAATGGTTTCAAGAAAAATATGCCTCATATTTTTTTAAGTTTAAGAAAAATTTGTTGCCCTGGAATACTGTGGATCATTTGACTGAATGGAAACCATCACTAAGTGACTGATATATACTTTTTGCTTGGTGGTTATCTTAAAACCTATTGTATATTCTTGTCATATCTTTGTGATACGTGCCATATCAGGAACTGAACACATTTTCGTATCATCTTGAGTACTATTGGAGACATTCCAAGGATTTTATTACTGACCTTGTTTGTACAATAACAGTATAACAATTTTAAGCAGGTCTTATACTGACCAGAAATCTCTTATTTGAACTGCAGGTAAAAGTCTGTTAATATGTTATCTTTCCATTATGTGACACAGTTCTTGTGTTGCAAACACACACAATTGGATTCAGATTTAGTACTAATGAAAACAGGATTTCTTTCTTTGTAACTATACTGACCTCAGTCATTTTGGTCAAATCTTTTTGGAATGGAGACTATTATATCTTGAAAATTTCAATGCTGACTTTTCCACATTCACTTGTAAAAGAAACTTCATTGTGATCAGGGGTTGGGTAAATTTGTTTAGTGTAAGAAACTTAATTAGTGTATCTAGTTCAATTGTCAGCCTGGTACTTGCTTTACAAATCTGTTTTTAATAATGTACTCTTATGCTTTCTCTGAGAACTACTTACTATCGGGTTCCTTGTCACATTAATAAATTCAAGTACATGTATTATAAAATACATGTGTATCAGAGATCAAAATATATTTTGAACTATGAATAATTTATGCTAACGGGGTGTGGCATGATAACATGACCCAAAAGTGTTTACTGGAGGTGAAATTTTAAAGTCTTTGGGAGATTAAACCTAACTGTTTATTTAGATACTACTATGACCCTAGTATCTACTTCCAATAATGAAAAGATAACTTTTTGTCGTTTTGTATATTTTAACTTGAAGAATATAAAGGTGTGTCTGGAAACTCTTCAGATGTGACACATCATGAAATTCTCATTTTTAATAATTTTAAAGCTTAATTACCAAGCATGTTTTGTGTTTTGCCAATACTATACTGAGCACCCTAACATATATGAATGAAGTTAACAATGTATGGAAACTTGGTTAAATTTTTTGACAGCTTTTTATTTTTGCATATTTAGCACCTATTGAAAAAACACATTTCGTTTCTTGTAAAAAGAAAAGTACCATATCCAAAAAGTTGAAACTTTTTGCAGGTGTTAACCTAAAGGTGGTCTACCTCTAAAAGAACCAAAGCTAGGATGATTGTACAGGTTTCACATATATAGGTCTCCAAAGCAAACTCTTCAGATGTGACACATGCTCTTCAGACATGACTTATAGCTCTTCAGATGTGACTTTTTAAAAATTTTAGTGTTTATTTTCTTGTTAAAGCTTAGAAATGTTTATATTGCACCAAGAAAGGAATAAATAATTATAACTGGCAACATGTGTGTCATTTTTAGATGAAATAAAAGTGGCTCTTCAGATGTGACATACTTCCTTCGTGTCTAGTCAGTGTGACGTCACATCATCTTTTTCATGTGGTACGTGTACTGTGCCGATGAGTTTTTTGGGAAGCTTTCAGAAATTGAAGAATTTGCTGATTGTTTGCGGATTTGAACTTTAATTTCATATTTGCTACATATAGTGATTGTTACTTCTCAACATGGTATCACCGGGACAGAAGAGAGGGACATAAGATCATTTAATGCCAACCTTTAATAGTAACAACCCACTGTGTGTGTTATCGTGTCAAGGGTAAGGGCAGCAACCATTGTGTTTTAAAAGAAGACTGTTCTCGCAGTAATATCCTAACCACTGATCAGCGAGCATAACTGGCCACATCATCTTACAAACTGAAGAAAGAAAAACAAGATGGCAAGTCTGACACGTCTGCTGCTGCTGATACTAGTTAGACCCTAATAGATTCAACTGTAGTCTCAGTTTTAGGGTCTGTGAATGAACAGAAGAAGCAGAAATCACCTAAGAAGACATTGGCCAAAGACAAGGATAAGGCCAAAAAGCATTCAAGACCTTCTAAGTCTTCCAAGCTGTCAACTGACAATAAATTAGAAGCTCTAGATCAGAAATGGTTGGAACATTTCTCAAGGCTGGAGTCAATACTGTTGGCCTGAAGCTTTCTACCATAACTGACCTTCCAGACTGTGAAAGTGACACTAACAAGGGCTCCACCAGCTGGTGCTGTGAAGGCAGCTGACCCTTTATTACACCAATTCAGCTTTTTGACAGACCTCAGCCTGTTGATGTGCACCGACCTCAGTCTGTTGACTGACCCCAGTCCACAGACCAGGTCCCTGCTATGCAGCGACAGGTGTCCAGTACACTGGTTACAGAGGCAGCCAGGCAGCTTACCTAAATGGACATTGATTCAAATGTCAACCCCACTGACCGACCTCATACTGTTTGCCCAGCAGAGGAAATGGAGCTGTCTGACCTAGATCAGGGTCCGACTTCAGCCGACATTGACCAAGCTCTTTCAGAGGAGCAAACCTACAGAGAGACAATGAGAGAGGCATTAGACTCCATGGGTTGGAAGCATATCCTCGAACTGGATACAGCCACTTCAGAGGCTGATGACCTCCCCTTTGCAGGACCAAAACTGCAACCAGTTGGAAAGATTTCAGTCAACATGCTGGGGGTTCAGTGGTGTAGCGGTTAGAGTGCTCAACTTTAACCTCTGAGGTCATCAGTTCGAATCTCAGCCCAGGTACTTCATGTTGCAAAATTGGTAGTTACTTACCTGATGCCCGGTGGTTTACAGAGCATAATCTTGACCAACTAGCATGACCCTGGCTGTTGAACATGATGTAAAATAAAAAATAAATCTAAATTCAGTCAACATACCGACAGATGACTGGTTATGTAAGAAGTTGGATAAACTCAACCGCACACTAGTTGAAGGCTACCCTTATGGGAGTTTGTAGGCCACTGGTTTGCAATGTAACCAGTACACCGGGACTGCCAAATCTCAGGATTGACAAGACAAGGATTCCAGTTCAATTTCCTATTGGTATTATAAATCTGCCAGACTGAACATTTTCACATCCAGGATCAGTCCCACCAATTCACAACACCCATGGAATTTACAGTAGTGATGAAGGTCAAATTGATGGTTTTACACAGGGTATAAGAATCTACCAGTACTTAGATGACTGGTTGGTCAGAGCCAGATCCCTCCAAACCTGTCTCCAGCATACACATACTCTAGTAACTCTGTGTCACGAGCTAGGTTGGTAAACAGGAAAAAATCAGAACTGGACCCCAAACCACTTACGCAAGTGTTCAACCTCATACGCTACCAGTTCAACCTCAAGGAGGGCAAGGTCAGACCCTGTCGCCCACCCTACAGCGCTGGCAAACCTTGAACGCAAAGATTCAGGAACTGCTCTCCGAACCAACTGTCAGGTCAAGCAGCTGATGTCCCCGATAAGGGCTACTGAAAGCTACAGAAAAACAGGTCCACTTGTGATGACTACATATGAGACCTATACAGTGGCACCTGAAAAGGAATTGGAAGGTTCCAGAATCGCTAGAAAAGGTGATCCCTATCCCCAGGTCACTCCCTCCTCAGCTAAAGTGATGACCATACAAAGAAAATGTTCAAGGTCTACACTACACTCAGGTGTGCTCTGCCAATCTTTACAGATGTATCAAAAGAAGAGTGGGGCACTAACTCTGCTCCCTCCCAGAAAGCAGGTAGCACTGGTCTGCTGTGGAAGGATCTGGACCTGCATGCCTTCCTACCAGTAGCCATCTTGGGCAAAGTGCTGGAGAAGTTTCAGGACTATCTGTGCAACAGAATTATTCTGATTGCTCCAGGGTGGCCCACCATGCCCTGGTTTTGGGACCTAGTGACCATGTCAGGTCAAATTCCACTGTACCTGCCCAATCTGCTAACCCAGCCATTTAGTCACATCCCTCACAGGATTCTACCAAATCTAAATCTCAATGTCTGGCTCCTGGAGCCTCAGTTATCAATGAGCGAGGTTTCTCTGAGGCAGTGGCAGCACGAATTGAAGCTCCTTAGACAGTCTCAACCAAATCAGTCTGTGAGGCTAAGTGAACTTTTTTTACAAAGTGGTGCCACAGTAATCAGGTGGACTTCAGGGCAAAGGTTGCTGACTTCCTGTTGAATCTATTCCAGCACAGGAAGTTGCGGCCAAGTACAGTTGATGGCTACAAGTCAGCCATTACAGACAAACTGGGAAATTCACCCATCTATAGTAGCAAAGATGAGAATTTCACTTGTCTCTTGGTTAGTTTCCACAGAGACAGACTTAAGGGTCGGAGAGGCATCCCCTTCCTGGAACATCTCTTTTGTATTGCATATAAGTTATTACCTTACCCACTGAACAGGTAAGGCCGTCCCATCTGACCCCGCTATCAGCTTACCAAGGGTCTAAATAGGTTTAGACATCGAAAAAGATGGTATGATGTCACACTGTTTAGACAGGAAGGAAGTGTTCTAGCCACATAGCGAATGGACAGTACTAGACACAGAATGACTTTTTCTGTTGTTTGGTGGGCCAGTCTTGCCAACTGCATTAGCAATTGTCCAATTGGTTAGAGCTCTTCAGATGTGACATGTTAAATAAGGTCAACATTTCAGAGTTCTTTTTATTCAAATATGTGACAACATATTGGAAATTGCAGACCTTTGTATAAAGGATTTGCACAAGGTAAAGAATGGGGAAAACGTTGAGACAAAACTATTTAATGTCACATCTGAAGAGCAATATGTCACATCTGAAGAGCATTTGGTCACATCTGAAGAGTTCCATTGATGTCAAACTATTCCAGAAGCGATCTTCCAAGAGCCTTTTTTCTGAACTGGATTGCTACCAAGTGCATTTGACTTTCATGGTAAATCATAATAATAATCATTGATTTCATATATCCATGTCACTGGAAGTAAAATTTACATTTTGTGAAGAAAGTGTAAATTTTTAAAAGTAGGCATCCTCATTTGTATATTAGGGACTTTTTCCAATAAACTTTCATGTCTGTACACAGTTTTATATTCCCTAAAACAAAATAATATAAAATAAAGCTGAAATATTGCTTTTAAAACTATCAATCATGGCAATACATCTTCGTAGGTTAAACTAAACCTCTTCAGATGTGACATTTTCTGTTTTGGACAGAAACTTTTGCCTGTCATTCTGTTGAAGACAACCATTAAAGGTTTATATTTTCAGGCATTATAATGCACATGTTGTTCCTTCTGAACAGCATCTTTGTTTGGTTCTGCAGCTCCTGTTTTTTTTGTAAAGGTGGCCTCTTCAGATGTGACACGGCGTTTCGGACAACAGAATTTAATATTTTAATTCAAATATACTCAGAGATGCATTGGGATAATGACTTCAAATCTTGACCACATTTAAGCAAAGACTTTAGGCTATCATTTGACTAAAAATGTCAGAAAAAGACAAAAAAATGTTATTGTAGTGGGTGCTCAAACAAAGTCACCCAATTTTCAAACCTAAATTTCCATATCCACCAGCACATACTCAAGAGCTTGTAGTTTAAAAAGTATTGAAGGTAGGTTCGAGCTTTATATACCAAATCAGACGTGAGAGAATACGCTTTCATAAAAAATTGTTTTTTAGCATTTATTAAGGGATTTGTATGCAATATACACATTTTAAAACTTTGCTTTTTTCAGAGTGAACAAATTTTTGTCAAAAAATGGTGAATTTTGGTAACATATTCCTTTCTCATAAAAAAACGGCTAATCCAGTTGACCTGAAGTTGTCTCTCCACAACTGCCCATCATTAAGATATATTTTAATATGAACCATTTCATTTTATATGCTTTGGTTGGCAAGCTTGACTCAAGTTTTTGAGGGTAGGTACAAATGGGTCATGTTATCATGCCACACCCCTAACGTAATTGTTGAAATTTTGAAAGATCTATAACCGTATTATTATTATTTCACTACACTGCTGGACTGTTAACATGTTTACCTGTAGAAAAATTTGTTAAGATGAAAAAAATAATGTTTGTCTTAAATCTGGCATACCTACTTGATATGAAGAATCTCAAATCCTTAAAGATTTAGTTGTCTTTACTGTACCAAGTCAATCTTTCTAACAACATTGCAATTTAATTAGTAGCACTCCATTCTTTTCATATCTTTAATTCTTTATTAACCCAAGGACTTGTTTCTCATATATAAAACGTTATCTTGAGGATCCAGTCTGAGAGTGTTTGATCTTAATGAGAGTTTAAGCCTTGTTTTATAGCTTTGGGTACAGGTCACAAAGTAAGTGGATCCTACTGAAGAGAAATTAAACAAGACCACTACGGTAGCCTTCTCAATCTTAAGCTGTTGTAAATGTCACTTTTCAAGGATCTTTGATATATTATTTTATGTATAGAATAAACAGCATGGATCAACTGATAACGATAACCTGAAGTTGCTTCCTTATTTGGTATGAAAACATCTTTCCACTTCTTTTCCATATAAGGTCATGTTTAAGATGTGACAGGAACGAAAACTATGTGGCCAAAGAAATTCAAAGGTTGTGTCTGTGAAACTATTTATCAATAAACATGTCCTTACACAAAGATAGTATTTGAAAACTTGACCTTTTTGTATAGAATCATTCACTTCATAGGTTTGATTCTCCGGTAAATGAGTGTTACAAGATCATTAAAAAATAATCCCCCCAAAAAACTTCTAGAGTGAGACAACATCTGAATGCAAATCCACAGAAATGTTAAAAGTTGGGTTTTATTGCGCTACAATAGCTTTCGATGTGGAACTGAATGCTGATCTCGGATGGCAGCAGGCATCCAGCCAAAGTTCAAGAAAAATAGACATTTATAGTTGGCCGTAGCCTCAGGTTGTACTCTTGTGGAACTGTTCTCAATTCTTCCCCCTTTTCTCGTTGGCCAAGTGATTTGGAAGCATTTACTGTGAAGTGCCAGCATTACTGTCTTCCCTTTGATAGCCATAACTATTGCCCTTCCTGTAGAGAAGCAAATAAAGGTGATCCCTGTGTTACTCTCGAATCTCCATATGAGATCTGTGTTTGCTTCTCGGATGAACAGATGACAAAGATCAAAAACAGGAAACGTTATGTAAGGAAATAGAAAGCTGACACTTCCAGAGACAATGAGCTTGACTTGCAGGTTGACGAGGACGTGGAGACCTTGAAGGTGCTGCTGAACAGTTATTTGCATCCCCACCACGTCCTCAGCCCTTGCGTTTCGAGTCACTGTCTCTCAAAACTCCAGCCAAAACTGTCCCACCTACCTCAGGTACAGCTTTACAGCAGAAAATCAAGTCCAAACTTGAAAAATCCCTGGGTTCTCACTTTAACATCCAATTACAACAACAAATGGGTGTATTCCAGGCTTCTATACTTGAGGCAATGAAGTCTCTCTGAGACGAATTTCAGTCTCTCAAAAAGACATCTAAAGGGGAGGTGGATCAGATCTCCTCTTCTGCCTCTAAGCCTGGTACTAGTAAACAGCCCGAGAACCTGGACCCAACCCCTCCGAGAACTCAATCTTCCTCTCGGGCGGATGAGGCTATGGATGTGGACTTATATGGTCCACCTCTGCCTCCTCATGTTGGAGATAAACAGTCCATTCAGGACTCTGGCCCGAGACATCATCTTGGAGATCAACTATCTATGCATGAATCTGACCCGAGACATGTCTCGGATGAATATTCAGGTCAGTCGGAGGAACCGTCTTGGGTAGTCTCGGCTAGACCTAAAAACATGCAGATAAAAGAAAATACAAGGTTAGGTCCAGATACCCGTCTCAGTCTTCATCTTCAGGGAAAGATCAGTCCTCTGTACATAAACATAGGTCTTCCAAGCCCTCTAGGGCCCATTCTGATCATGACCAACCTCAACAGGACCCAGATCCTCTTTTCTATAGGGAAGTAGCCATTGCTGACTTACCCTCACCCTTACCCTGAAGAAGTGGAAACCTTTAGTCGTATTCTCAATCTCCCTGACCCCAGGGAAACTATGCCCAGGTCTTCCACCTCTGTTCTGGTTCTGGACGACCAAAAAGGCCAATAGGAACTTAGGCCAAGAGGCCCTTCTGCTGTGCTCCCACTTAGTTCTCACATCAAAGATGCTTTTGATAAGTTTGAACATGATTTTTTGGTCTCTAACTTACCTGAGTGTAAATATATTAAACCCCTTCCCTCCACTGCAAAGTGGTACAAGGTGGGACAGCCTTGTTATCTAGACAAAATCCAGGAGTTGAATACAGACTTTTCGAAGATCTGTATCTCTCCTAAACCCTCTGGAGCCCCTATGGACAAGGTTCCCCTTCCAGTTCTTAAGGAGCTGGAACATCAAGCTAGGCAGAACCTCTCCACTATTAACTTCATGGCTGCATTTGCCAAGACCTCATCTTCCTGTAATTCCACTTTACAGAAGTGTCAACACAGTCTGAAGTCTTCAAGAAGGTTAAATCTCAGATTCAAAAAGGCGCCAATCCTGAAAAGGCAGCCAGGTGTGGTCACAAAGAGGCCTGTGAATATTTGGAGGTTTGGAATAAGACCATTCTTATCCAACACAGAGCTCTTGCCTGCCTAAGCAAATCTCTGGCCCATATCTTCCCTGGGAACTTACACCATGGGTAACACTGGCCTGCTAAGGCATGAGGCCAGATGACCCTACTTCAACCACAACTAGGGGATACAAGACGCCAAGAGCTGAGGAATTGGCCTTTTTGGCCTTCCTCACTGTTCAACTCTCATTTAATAAATGAGGGTGAAGACTTTAATACTCCTCAAAAAAGGCACCTCTGAAGATACAAGCCCTTTCGTGGCCCCCACAATAAGAAAAGAGGCTCCTACAGGAAATGCCCGTATGGGCGCAACTCCTCTCAAAGCAGTAACCAACCGTTTTCCTCAGGTAGGGGGAAACCGAATTTCAGAGGCTCCAGGGGTCGTTTTTGACCCCACCCCAGGGGACGAGGGCATGGAAACCCCTCCCCCCAATGACTCCTCAAAAGCCTCCCTCAGTCCACCAGTAGGAGGTCGCCTCCGTTCTTTCAGAAGAAACTGGAAAATAAACTAATGTTCAGACAGCGTATTAAACATTATCACAAATGGCTACGTTCTCACATTCATCTCAAAACTAAAATTGGTCAGAATTCCCGTTTCGATCAGGTTACAAGGCCTTTCACAAAGAAAAAGCTCTGGCCTCTTGCATCCAGTCTCTTCTGTCAAAGAACGTAATAGAAAGGGTGGAGAATGTAAAATCTCTCGGGTTTTACAGTCGCCTGTTTCTTGTACCCAAGCCTCACCGAAGGTGGAGGCCAGTGATAGACCTAAGCAAGCTCAACACCTTCCTACTTGTAAAAAGGTTCAAAATGGAAACTCCAGAGTCCATCAGGGCCTCTGATTCCACGGGAATGGGTGTCATTGATAGACCTATCAGACGCCTACCTTCACATCCCCATCCACTCAAAATCAAAGAAATACCTAAGGTTTTGCCACAGGTCACAGGTGTTCCAGTTCACCTCCCTTCCTTTCGGACTAGCCACAGCCCCTCAGGTCTTTAGAACAATTGTAAAGGAGGTGAAGCTGATGACCCTCACAAGGGGAATCAGACTTCACCAATACCTGGATGACTGGCTGATCAGGGCCCAGTCTCGGGAAGAAGCCCAAGTGAACACTTAGACAGTGGTAGACCTGACTCAGTCCTTGGGGTGGATAATAAATCAGGAGAAATCTGAACTAAAACCTGCTCAAGTGTTTTTGTTTGTGGGCTATGAGTACCACCTAGATTCAGCCCTTGTAAAACCCACTCAAGAAAGATGGCTCAAACTTCAGGATTTGATCTTACGTCTCAAGTCAAAACATGTTTTGACTGCGAGATGTTTGATGTGACTAATTGGGTTGCTCGCCTCAACGGAGAAGATGGTCCCTGAGGGACGCCTTCACATGAGGCCCTTTCAGTTTCACCTCCAGGAGCACTAGAAATATCCTCAGTCACTGGACAGCCTCCTTCCTTGGACAGAAACCATTTCAGCACACCTAGACTGGTGGCAGAATCCCACAAACGTGATGAAAGGTTCAGACTTTCATCCCAAAGACCACAGTATCCAACTCTTTACAGACGCCTCAAACGAAGGCTGGGGCGCTCACTTAGAGCAAACCTCTACAAAGGGTCTGTGGTCAGGCAGGGAAAAAAGGCTACACATAAATGTTCTAGAGCTGAAGGCGGTTCAAGGACCAGTGTCAAAACTAAACAGTGCTAGTTGCTACAGACAACTCCACAGTAGTAGCCTACATAAACAAACAAGGAGGAACCCTCTCGGCGGAGATGTGTGCTCTCCTGTGGAAAATCATGACCTGGTGCCATCATTACAAAATAAACTTAAAGGCCAGACACATTCCAGGGTGTCTGAATGTGATGGCTGACCTACAGTCCAGGGCGAACCAAGTCCAGTCAACAGAATGGTCACTGCATCTGCAGGTGTTCAAACAGATCTGTCACAAGTGGTTCACCCCTCATGTAGATCTATTTTTGACTCGTCTGAACCACAAACTACCACTGTATGTCTCACCAGTCCCAGACCCAAATGCTTGGGACATAGATGCTCTAAACATAAACTGGTCGGGTCTCACAGCTTATGCTTACCCTCCAACGGCTCTCCTTCACAGGGTGAGCCAAAAGATCAGACGATGCAATTGCCTGATCATTGTAATAGCCCCAGGCTGGCCAGGGATGCCCTGATTTTGGGACCTAGTGGAGCTCTCAACAGTGATCCCACTTCAGCTACCAGTGTCAACAACTCTTCTCAAACAGTCCCACAACTATGTGTTTCACAGCAATCCACAACATCTCAACCTGCATGCCTGGTGTCTAGGAGTGGACAGCTCCAAGAACAAGGCTTCTCTGTGGAGGTGGCAGAGAGAATTGCTGCCCGTCAGAGGTCCTCAACAAGAACCATCTATAAATCAAAGTGGGCCCTATTTGAAAAATGTTGCAGAGAAAATTCGGTGGATTTCTCCACTCCCTCTGTGAAACAAGTCTCAGACTTTTTCATGTACCTGTACCAAGACCAAGACAGGCGCCCTTCGACCATTGATGCATATAGGACTGCTATTGTTGACACTCTGGGCCCAGCCGGACACCATATCTCCCAAAGTTCAGACCTTAACAGAACTTACTCTCCAATTTCCACAGGGATCGTCCCAAGTTCCAGGATTCTTCCAAAATGGAACCTTTCTGTTGTACTTAATGAGCTCACAAAAGCACCCTTTGAGCCTATGAAAGACACAGACCTCTTACTCTGAAAACTGCTTTCTTGCTAGCTTTGGTCTCTGGCAAATGCCGCAACAAAATTCATGCCTGGGTTGGAAACAAAGTATCTGACAGTTTTTAGCACTGTCATTTATTATTTTTGGCTTATTACAGACTCAGTCCCCGTGACTGGGCTCTGTAAACGGGACTCAGACTGGCATTGTCAAAAACATTCATTCTATCTATTAATTCAAATCCAAGAAAAATTAACTACTTCTTCCAGTCTCAGCCGTAATCCCTCCTCCGGACAGTTGGATTCTGCATTCAGTTCCACGTGGTAAGCTATTGTAGCGCAATAAAATTGAAAATTCTAATTACTTAAATGTAGATTTTATAAGCTAAAAGCTTACCATGTGGAACTGAAGAGAGTCCCACTCATGTGTACCCCCATACCTGATATAAATCTCAGGCGATCAGAACAATATTTCTTCTTAAAGTGGATTTCTGTCCAAACCCAAACATCAATTGCAACTTTAATCCTCTAAGGACTTAATATTTACTTCCACTATAGAGAGAATACTACTTATAAAAGTTCTAACTTATGGCGTTAAGCTGTTAAGGTATTCTGTAGTTGTAAAGAGGCATGATACAAATTTAACCAAATAGTGTCAGAGAAGCCCTTGGCCAACAGCCGGATGAAATCATTGTATAGAATTAGATAAAGAACTTAAGCTGTTGCAAAGGTACAAAATAACACGAGAGAGAAAATGTGTATAAAGTATTAATACAAGACTTATTCAATTGACAAATTGACATTAATTAGTAAACTAAAAATTATGTAACTATAAAATTTATTGATTGAAGTATAGCTGTCAATGGAGATAGCACAGTATAGTAAAAGTGTATATCATAATCTGTTGCTGCAATCTGTATATATTTATTATAAGAGAAGTATGTCTCAAATATGGCAATAGAAAACATTCCGGCAAATCAAACTCAAAGACACAGAGGTCACACCAAGGTCACAGCATGAAGTTGCTCACTATATCACCCTTGCGTCTTCTTTGGTATGACTTGACTATGTCATTGGGATGATTATTTACCTTATTTATTTTCAGTTGCGCCTTAGATTCTGCTAATTGATGGAGATTAAATATAGTAAAAGTCCACACTAGATTAGAATAGATTTTTAAAGGTTGTGGGGTAAAAATTGACCATCAGCACCGAAGGGCTTTTAATAGCATGGATTACATTTGTAGGTCATATGAATGTGTAATGTTTAAGTACCAAAGTAACTATACTGGTTGTACTTGACATTTATAAAATAAATAGTTTGTTTTTAACCCCTGACTGAAAATAAGCTGTTCAAGCCTTGCAAAGGCATATTGTGCCCATAGCTAGAAAAACTTGAACCAGTGCATTGGTTATTTTTCTTTAATATCTTTTATCATTCTTTATAGCATAACAAGGCCAGAATTTGTATTTTGTTGTGAAAAAAAAAACAATGGAAAATGACTTTAGGCAAGATTTCTGAAAATATTTTTATGATTATTGAAGAGAAGAGTCCTTTTCCTGTCATTTTCTTTTTCTGAATAACTCAGTACTCTATTGTTAATAACTGCTGGGTACACTCCCAGCACCAGTAGTTTATTTTAGCACCACATTCAAAGTTAGGGTTTTACATCCCAGTTAACACCCAGGATCATTTTGGGACAGGTCCTCTACATTGACACTAGTGCAAGTCAAACCCAGACAGAGGTGACAGCCTGGGATTAGATGTCAAATCTGCAAACTCACTAGGCCACTGAGGACCTTAGTACCTGATGCAGTGTATGTATTTTAAATGGGGACAATATTACATGACTGCAGGTCATATATCAAGAACAAAGAAGTAGTTATTTTTTCATAATTTCACTCTTAAAAGGTTTGTTTTGTAAACTTTATAGTTTCAGTCTTGGGGTGAATTTGTAATGTTGTAAACTATGGGCAGTGACATAGATGTAAAGCATTCTTTATATATACATTTGATTACAGTATCACTCAGCTATTTCTAAATTGCATCATTAACAAGTTATTAAAAGTATCTTGTGACCAGATATGTGTTCTATTAGCCTTTCTTAAATTAGAAGTCACAACACATAATTAAATTAGACACATATATTAAAATTGTGTAAGATTTTAAGCCTTATTAATTTTTATGTGATAGTTTGCTTTGCCAAGGTTTCAGGAGTTGTGATTTTTTTTGTAAAGTCTTGAATGAACGAGATTTACATGTTAATTTTATAGACCTTTTCTCAAAAAACCTTGATTTGAATGTATGTATATTTTAATTTTATTTTAACAATTGTCCGGTATCTTTGGGTTAAATTAAATAACATTTGAGTATAAATGGCTGTTTTATAGGTGTCCACAATGTCATAAAAACATGAGAGTTTGATGATTCAAATATCAAATAGTTTATAAGATAAATGTAAAGTAGTTCTCAAAGCAATGTACACCCACTTGGTTGAAGCCCATCGTGTGCAGAGCCAGTAACATTACAAGTAATACCTGTAAGTTATTGATGAAAAATTGATTTTTTCCAAAGTCAAGACAGTGAGGTGTGTGTGTACAGAGTGTCTTTAAGATGAAGTAGAATTCTTGTGATTCAGACATCAAGCACTTCACTATGAGGTATATCATGTCATTAAAAGCTTCAATTTAAAGTTTATTCTAGAGTCACATCTAGATGAGATAGTTGAAATAAATGATAATCAGGATTTATTTGGGAGTTCATTCATAACTTTAAGGTAAATATTATGTTATCTTTTTATGTTAAAAACAGACTGTGTATTATTGTGTAAATGTTACTTTTAAGGTGTATATTAAGATATGCAAGTTTATGTTCTGTGGATTTTATGATATAAAGATATTTTTGTACTTTACAAGATTTTTACATTCTGTGTTGTCAGTTATAAAATTTGATGACCACATCACATGTTTATCATCAAAATTTTCTTCAAAAATATTTCTAGCCAAAAGGAAGGCATGAAAAAAGCATCATAGCATATCAGAACATTTGAGTGCCAGTAATCTAAATGTAGTGTCACAGTGCGATGTATTGTCAATAATCCTTAACAGAATATGCATCATGATTGGGGTATAATCATAACACCTGTTACAGAAGTTTCATCAGTGCAACATGCTGTAACCATCATCCCTCTGTTCACACCCCCCAACTCTGGATTATTGTCCTGGAATATCTCTTGACTTTACTTCCCTTTTGTCAATTCTGTTGATAATTTAGCTCAGTGTCCCCCTCCTGCGGAAGATATTGTGCCTGCTAAGCAGATTAGATCAGATAAGTAATATATATTGAAAATCAGGCTAGGGTAAAATCATAATACATGGATCAGAATAATTTGATAGTTTTTTACCCCACAGCCCTTAAGGGCTGTCGGGGGATTGTTTTCACCCATGGTGTCCGGATGGGCGGGAAAATGTTTATCCGGGCTGTATCTCAGAAACCGTGAGGTGTGGGAAGTTGATACTTGGTAGGGACATTGGTTAGGAGGTGTAGGTGTGCAACATCATGGTCTGACCTTGATTTGACCTTTGACCTTGCCATAGTGACCTTGAGTTTGAAAGTCTTGTCCGGGCTATATCTTAGAAAACGTAAGGTGTAGGAAGTTGATACTTGGTAGGGATATTGGTTAGGAGGTGTAGGTGTGCAGTGTCATGGTCTGACCTTGAATTAACCGTTGACCTTGCTGTAGTGACCTTGACCTATAAAATCTTGTCGGGGCTATATCTCGGAAACCATAAGGTGTAGGAAGTTCATACTTGGTAGGGACATTGGTAGGGGGTGTCGGTGTGCAACGTCATGGTGTGACCTTGATTTGACCTTGTCATAGTGACCTTGACCTATAAAATCTTGTCCGGGCTATATCTCGGAAACCGTAAGGTGTAGGTAGTTGATACTTGGTAGGGACATTGGTTAGGGGGTGTAGGTGTGCAACATCATAGTCTGGCCTTGATTTGATCTTTGACCTTGCCGTAGTGACCTTGACCTATAAAATCTTGTCCAGGCAATATCTCACTAACTGTATGGTGCAGGAAGTTGATACTTTGTAGCGACATTGGTGGGGGATTGTAGGTGTGCAACGTCATGGTGTGACCTTGATTTGACCTTTGACCTTGCCGTAGTGACCTTGATCTTTAAAATCTTGTCCGGGTTATATCTTAGAAACCGTAAGGTGTCGGAAGTTGATCCTTGGTAGGGATATTGGTTACGGGTTGTAGGTGTGGAACATCATTTTATTGCGTTAATACATCCTATCCAATGGACAATTGCTAATCTGGTCAGCGCAGACCGGCCCGCCAAACGCCAGAAAAAGACGTCCCGTGTCTCCACCGGCCGGTCGGTCGGTCCCAGAACTGTGCACTTGCAAGGTGTCGCATCGTACTTCCTTCCTGTCTAGACAGAGTGACGTCATAGCATCTTTTTCGTTTGGCGCGTGTACTGTGCAGACGTGTTTGCGACATCTCCAGAGATTTTAAAAGAAAAGTGTGGTTTATGACGGATTATCAATCATATTTGCAAATAATTTAGTGTAGAAGTGTTATCTACATATCAAGCACGGATATACTTTAAGAAATCTGCTGGAAACACTCCCTAGCTGACTCAATTTAGTGTTGATGATAGGGCAGTAAACGACTAGAAATATGTTTGCGGCCATATTGCTAGTTTCCTCCCGTTCAATCTTTGTGTTGATAGGGGCAGAACTATTTAATAAGGAAGCCGATTGGATACACATTTTTTAAGGTAATATTATCTGTGTTTATTTTGTAAATGTACTTCAATTCACCAACGAAAACTCAGTTTTCTTCAGTATCTACATAGAAGGAATTCCATCAGAAGAGAATAAAGTGCGTTCTTTGAACTCACGTCTACTGTGATTTCAGTTCCTCCCTTGTGGACCCGGCTTTGTTGTCGATAGTGGGGGTTGTGGATGGCCGGGTTACTGGTTTTATCACAAAAGAAAGAAATTCATCTACAGAGCTTCCTACCTCTTCAGAGTGCACTGGTACTGACTTCAGACTGTGATATCAGTCCCTCCCTTGCGGACCCGACTTTGTTGTTGATAGTGGGGGTTGAGGATGGCCAGGTTTCCTGGATTTTATCACGAAAGAAAGAAGAAATTCATCTACAGAGTTTCCTACCTCTTCAGAGTGCACTGGTACCGACTTCAGACTGGTAACAACCAGGATTTTCATCTTCAGAGCACACTGGTACAGGCTTCTCTGCTATAAGCATCAGTCGACCAGCCAGCTCCAAAGAATGCGACCTCTGACGTCATCTTCAACTGACCAATCAAGAGAAAGAACTGTGTTCTTCAGATCTCATGTCTACTGTGATTCCAGTCCATCCTCACCGACCCGGCCTTGTTGTCGGTAGTGGGGTTTGTGGACAAGCAGAATTCTCAACCAGCCAGGTTTTTCCTTCTTCAGAGTGCACTGGTACCGACTTCTCTTCTGTAAAGCATCAGTCCACCAGCCAGCTCCAGCCGACCACACAATCAACTATGTTGTCGGTAGTGGGATTTTTTATGGACGGTAAAAATACTGTTAAGTTGCCGGTTGAGTATCACAAAAGAATGCGACCACTGACATCATCTCCAGTCAGCCAATCACGTGTCTTTCCAACCAACCATTGCTTCTATTTTTAGATTACAAGGGCTATCCCGGCATCTGTTATTCTTCACAGTAAAGACGTGGACTTCAACAATGCGTTCTTCAAATTCACGTCTAGTGATTTAAAATGTCTCCCTTCAGCACAGTCGATAGTGGGGTTTGGGGACGACCAGATCACTGTGTAAGCTCTTGGTTTAAGTGTCATGAAAGAACTTGCCGACTGACATCATCTTCCTCCAGCAAGCTGGTCACGTGACACACCGACAAGCAATTGCTTCTAAAAATAGCTCACAAGGGCTTTCCCAGCAACTGTCAAATCTACAAATAAGACGTGCATTTAAAGAAATGCTTTAATTAATGCTTCAGCAACTGGTTACAGAGTCTACCGACCGGGTGCCGGCCAAATAGCCTGCACTGAACAGTTAGCTTCACATTAGCCGTTTACAGGGCCTTCCTGCCTTTTACCAACCAGTGCCAAGAATCAACCAACCCACAGGTTTTTCTACCAGCTGGCCCCTCTTCATCAGCAGCCTTTTCATCAGCCTAAGACTGATGACAGGCCTAATAATGGTGTAGTCCCTGACAGGACGTTTTTCCTACACAGAAACTGCTTCAACCAGTTTTGCTTCACACCAGCTGGTTACAGAGACTACTGAATTGCTATCAGGTGCAATTACTGTCATGCCCCTTTTCAATACTAGTTACAGAGGACCGGAACCGCCCAGCAGACCCACCTGGGGTACTACCTTGTTAATAGACCAGTAACTAAATTTACTGGTCAGCCTAACCTATCAGTTTTACTGGTTACAGAGTATAATCTGCAGAGAATTACTGTGACCATAATTGCTGGTTACAGAGAAACAAATGGGTCTTTTGATCAGCAAGGGGTCAGCCAGGGGTCAGCCATCATACATATGACAATGTGTACATGCTCCACCTTACAGGTGGCTGGCCCTGGGCCAAGAGTCTGTTAAATGTGAAGAGTTGTGTCAGCCCCACTGGACTGGACCTCAGCAAGAACAGATGGACTTTTAACTGGTATCATTGTCACCAGGCCGGACCAGTGTCCAGAGAGACAGTAAATGTTTATCAGCCTACCAAATGTTGCACTAAATTTACCTGTAGGGGGCCAGACCAAATAAATGGAGACACTGGAAACCATCAGAGCCTCCCTCCAACAAGGGGAGTTTTAAGGTTCCCTCTATAGTTTTCAAGGTTGCCTACTTCCACATACCAATACAGGAACAATGCAGGAAATATCTGAGATTTCATGTCCAGGGTCAGACATACCAATTTAAAGCTCTGCCTTTCGGTCTGTCCACAGTACCCATGGAGTTCACTGTAGTAGCAAGGTGAAACTGATGGCCTTACACAAGGGTATAAGAATCCACCAGAACCTAGACGACTGGTTGGTGAGAGCCACATCCCACCAGGTTTGTCTCCAGCGTACTCAAGATCTAGTGAAAATATGTCAAGAATTAGGTTGGCTGGTGAGTTTAGAAAAATCAGAACTGGAACCAAGCAGGTCTTCGAACTTGTAGGTTACCAGTTCGACCTCAGGGCCAGTCGGGAGGTCTTCCAAGCAATATGCAGCAGGTGACACCGGCCTCAAATAGACCTATTTGCTATGAGGTTCAACAACAAGCTGCCCTTGTTTGTGTCGCCGGTACCAGATTACCTGGCAACAGCAGTGTATGCACTAGTTCTGCCATTGGAGGATCTGGATGCATATGCCTTCCCACCAACAGCCATCTTGGGCAAAGTGATGGAGAAGTTGCGGGACTCCCTGTGCAAAGAATCATTCTGATTGCTCCGGGGTGGCCCAACATGCCTTATTTTTGGGACCTAGTGACCATGTCCAGTCAGATCCCACTGAGCCTGCCCTTCTTGCCCAACCTGTTAACACAGCCCTTCAGTCAGATCCCTCACAGAAATCTGACAAACCTAAATCTCCAAGCAGGGCTCCTAGAGCCACATCAATCAAGGATCAGGGCTTCTCTGAAGCAGTGGCAGCAAGAATTGAGGCTCCTCAAAGAGGATCAATCAGATCAGTCTATGAGGCAAAGTGGACCATTTTTACAAAGTGGTGCGTCGCTAATCAGGTGGACCTAAGGGCACCCTCCTGTAAAGTCAGTTGCTGACTTCCTTATGTACCTATTGAGGACAGGAAGCTACAGCCCAGCACCATTGATGGTTACAGGTCAGCCATTGCTGATAAACTGGGAAATTCACCCTTCAACATCAGCAGGGATGAAAATCTCACTCGTCTCCTGGATAGTTTCCATAGAGACAGACCCAAAGGCAGGAGGGGGAACCCCTCCTGGAACCTCTCACTGGTCTTGCACCAGCTAAGGCTCCGTTTGAACCAATCAACGAGGCCTCCTTGAAGCATTTGACCTTCAAGACGGTTTTCCTCTTGCCCTTTTGAGTCGGGCAAGCGCAGAAGTGAGATTCATGTTTGGCAAAACAGGAATATTAGACACAAATCTGATTGATCAAAGGTGTCCCTGTATCCATCACCCAGCTTTCTATCCAAGAATCAGCTGGCCAAAGAGGATCCAGACAGTGTGGCCCCAGTAGTTATATCAGCCCTGGCCCCCAACTCTGGATAGATCCCTCAAGTCTGACAGGTCACTCTTTCTGGTCAGAGCATTGCGCTACTATTTGGACAGGACCTCAGACCTCAGGCAAAATAAGGAGGTTTTTTTTGTCTCCTTTAAGAAAGATTTCTACAAAGACATATCACCTGCCTGTATCTCCTTGGATCAAGCAGACTGTGATCCTATGTTATGAGCTCTCTGACCAGGAGGCCCACACTTAACATCAGATTAAAGCCCATGATGTCAGGGCTGCTTCTAAGGTCTTCCAGTCGGGAGTCTCCTTAGATCCAATCTTGTCAGCCTGCCACTGAAGTCATATACCGTAATACCTTCACACAGTCCTATCTGAAAGGTGTGGCTTGGGCTGACTCAGAGCTTTACCAATTGGGCTCGATTTTGGCTGCTCAGCAGATCCACAAGTGGCCCTTATATTGAGGAGATTAAGTGTATATATGTACATAGTGTAAACGGTTCTACATGTACATAGTATAAAAAAAAATGTGACGTGCTTCGACCTTCGGGAGGTTTATTTGCATTCTGGGACTGAACTCATCCCTCTCTTCCCTTACCTCAGAGCAGGTCTGTTAAAAAAAAGGGGGTGGGCGACTTCGGTATAGCCCCGGGCAACCGGCTGCTGGCAACCGACCATGGCCTTACAGGGTTTGGTGACTTTAAGGTCAACCCAGGCCTGGGCCTATAGGTCTCCTGACAAAGTCAGCCTAGACCATAGATTAAAATTTGCTATTGTGAGTTCACATAAGTGCCTAGTAACTTACCCGCCGACCAAGCGGTAGTTATTCAGCAATTGTCCATTGGATAGGATGTATTAACGCAATAAAATTGCAAATTTAGTGAGTAAATTAAATTTTTATAAGTTAATACCCTATCCAATGGACAATTGCTAATCCGGTCGGCACAGACCGGCCCGCCAAACGCCAGAAAAAGACGTCCTGTGTCTCCCCCGGCCAGCCTTGATTTGACATTGACCTTGTCATAGTGACCATGAGTTTTAAAATCTTGTCTGGGCTATTTCTTGGATTCGATGAGGTGTAGAAGGTTGACACTTGGTAGGGACATTGTTTGGGGGTGTATGCAAATGTATGTGGGCATCATGGTGCGATCTTTTTGGTCTGCAAAAGTGTGTTCATCTGCCATATTTGAGACATCTCTTATGACAAAGATATATGGACTGCTGCAACAGATTATTATATGCACTTTTACAAAATTATGCTATAAGTTAGGAGCATCTGCACCACTGCACCATTGGTTATAACAGTGTTGTATCTAATGTATATAAAAATCAGAGATAGGACATGTTTTACTGCTTCATGTATATTCTTGAAACAGAGATATCTCACACAAAGTAATATTTGTATTGTCACTCTTGAGTAGACTTTTAGATTTCTGTGTTCTGATTATTATTTTTGCAGTCTCTTCTGTACTGCTGATTATATGAAATATTGTAAATTCTACCTATAAAGATAAATCATTATGTTAAGTGAACAATACAAGATGGATGCTGGTTTTAAATGTTTTAATGTGTAAAACTTTTGAGAACTATTAACTATTATTACTTAATATATTAATGTGCCCTGTTTTACAATGTGGTTCAACAGAATTATCATTTGGTTCATATTATATTTCTTAAACTATTTCATGTGAAAAGAATAAAAGTGGCTAAACTTTTATAGAAGTTCACATTTTAGCAGTTCTTGTGACCATTTTAAAATTTGATTGCGTATGCAAATCACCACAAAGTCATTCCAAAACAGTTGATTAAAAACTACGGTAACTATATCTTTATTCTTCCCTAGAATAAATTGACAAATGTTGTAGAACTGATGTTAGTATGCTCCAGCTAGTGTATGTAATCTCTATTTGGAAACACAGTGAAAGCAAACAGCATGAATACATTATCCTATTCAAGTAACAGTGACATTGAGTGACAATTCCTGTGGTAAGCTCTTGAATAAACTAAACTGTGGAATCCTATTGCACAAAGTACAAGTACAGTGTATGTCGGGTCCTCAATTTATTAGCATACCTCTCAGGTATAACATCAACAAACCCATTGATCTTTGGTCTGTTCAGTACAAACATTCTTTTTAACATGTTTTTGCATTTATTACCAGTTTAATGCTGCTTAACTCTAGTCATATATTTATTTTGCTATTGCATCATTTCCAAAGATACTTCTGTGTCTACAATTTATTATTAATCTAAGGAGAACACCACTTAAATGACTTTCACATTAGTTAATTTATTTATCTTTCAAGTGTTAATTAAGCCTGAAGTAAACATTGAACAACTTTTAGAGAAATAACGTCTTTATACCTGACATACAGGAGAAAAGCTTGTAAAAAACAGAAGATGAAGATAAAGTATTTTTGATAGGATCCTTCGAACAGTTTATGAATTATCAGTGGATGTAGCTTGTGTGCTGTCTCGTTATTATTTATTGAAGAAGAAATTTCTGGATGTCTTAAATGTTACTGGAAGCATAAATGGTCTATTGGTTGAAGTAATGGATCAACATCGTAAGTAATATAGATTCCACTTATATACTATTGATTTTAAGAACTGGTCAATTTTTTTTTTTAAATCCATATTTATCAGGATGAAGTGTACAAAAACAAAATTAAAACTACTGGTATATAACTTTACATATGTACTAAGATATTAGAAGCATTGAGTAGCATCATGCTATCAGGGAATATTTAGAATAGTATTATCAAGTATATTAAAAAATGTAATCATCTATGGAACCGATTTAAAATGTTCTTACAGCATGATTACTGACTAATTAAAAATACCTTTAAGTTCTGTTCTTAACCGGACTTTTATAGTGCTTAACCTCTGCATTAAAACAGACTGTAATACCCCTTTCACACTACAGGCAGTATAAGCCGGGGTTATAGGAGTCAGAAAAAATGCCCCTGTCCTTCAACTACCATCTTATGTCCATATGCGAACTTGTAACATAGTGGCCAACGCTGCGATTTTTGGGGCGTCCCACATAAGTTTGGGAAATGGGCAAAAACAACCGCCTCTGATTTTATCACCGTCAGTCACTGTCTGTTCTGCGCCCCATCATCGTTCCTTTAAATGTGTATCACCATCCAAGTCAATTTATTTCAGTGACCTTCTGTAGGTAATTTTGTTAATAAACGGGTTACTGAAGGTTAAATACGGTGTGAATCGTACAACCACTGATGGGACACTGCGTGTAACCATCATTAGCAGTAGCATAAGAGTAGTGCAAACATCTGTCACCATGACACAACCTCCATTTACCTCCACTCACCTTATATAGCTGTCAGAGGAACAGCTACTACTGTAGTGAGACTGACAACCGTCTATAAACCACAGACACCACCGTGATAGCACATCACCTGGGAAGCTTTTCTGCCGTGGAGTAAAACTTGTAACCGCATTGTATACTGCCTGTAGTTTGTCAGGCATATTAGGTGCAATAATCATAAGAATATTGCACAATTTGTGAGTCCATGGGCATAGCAATGTTTGTTACCACAGAGATACCGGTTGAATTAGATACTATGGTGGAAAGGCCTCGGGAGAACAAGTATGATTTGAGTTTCTTCCTGTTTTTAAGTTATAGTTTAATTGTAATGTTTGGCCATAATTTAAATCTGGTCTATATTTAGTCTGCATAGTTTTGGTTCTGCTGTATTGTGTAAATCTTTTTTTTTTTCATGATCATGAACCTAAATACAATAATCTGTTTTCATCTGATCTAGGTTTTTTGTAACTAACCGTTTCTTTAATTAGAAAGTACCAATTACAAAAAAAACTAACTTTTACCCATCCTTTATTACAAAACCCTGTGAAATTATCCTTTCATATTCAAATAGATCAGTGTTTGCTTATAGCTTCAGAAACAGCTAAGTAGTGGACTTATCATTGACGATTTGTGAAGATTGAGGATCACCTACTAGAAGCAAGTTGAACTCTAGTAAATTAAAAAAAATATATAAATAAAATAAGATAAAGTCCAAACATTATCACTAGTTGTGTTGAGTACCGTTTTATTGCAAGGAAATATATTTTTTCTGGCTAAATGGTAAAGGTATGAATGTGCACTTCATGGAACAGCCAAGTAAGTAAGGTAAATAAAAAAGGGCTGTTAATTATTGATTTTTAAGTATTGGTGGGTTGATAAGTTGCAAAGTATCAATTTGTAACAAGGTTTAACTTAGCATGCTATTATTTATTTTTAAAGAATTTGAATTTAATTGAAAATCTATGTGTTCTCCCAATATCGCCCACCGAGTTACAACTTGAGTAATGGTCAACTCATTACAGCACTGCAGCTGAGTAATGTTGAATTCATAATATTATATAAACTTGACACCTTTTCAGCTTTTATTGACATTCTAAATTGTTCACCAAATATCCTGCAAATGCTTAAATATATTCTGACCTTTTCCTTTTCAGTGAACTTGAAGTTGTATGTTTTCTTTTGTGTCATAAAGAAAACCACATTATAGCTGTTATAGATGAGAGCCTAATGTATCTATTTTGACAAGTTTGGAAGATTGTTTGAATTGTTAAAATGTATCAATATTTCAATAAGATCATCATATTAATTTACGCGCCCCCCCCCCCCCCCCCCCCCCCCCCCCCCCCCCCCCCCCCTCCCTCCTTATCACTTCCAGGCTTGTCCTTTCATGAAGCCGGCTCGTCTTTGGCAAATTATTTTCACTCCATTTCCAGCATGATGTGAGGTGAAAATATGACAAAAATATGTTATGACTGACAAAACACAGTGCAAATATTCATAATTTTGAAGTTAAGAGATAGTGAAGGTCCACAAGTAATTAATAAATGTGAAAAAGTGTTTTGTTTGGTCATATAATAATCAAATTCTCAGCTTATTTCAACAGTGAAATTTCTGGGGAAAAAGAGAATCAGGTGTTGACCAATAAACAAATCTTTGGACATTTTGGTCACGTGATGGGATCCAAATATTTAGCCTTGACCTGGTTTTAGATTTGATCGGTCGACACTTGATCCTCTTTTTTTCCTAGAAATTCACCAAAAACTGCAATGGCAATACTGACTACATGTCTGGTTATGGTGATTCTGTATATTTCTCCAGTCCTGTCTGTTTGTCAGCACGGCTTGTCGGGACTTGATACGGCTTGTCTGTTAAGGGTTTAGGGTTTGTCCTGGTAGTTTCCAGTCCAATCCTGTAGAAAACATCCTGACCCCAAAGCAGGTCGGCCTCTAGATACAGACAAGCCTGGATGTATCACGTCCTGTCGGGGAGGTGAAACTGACCCAGATTTTTCTTGCCTTTTTCTCTCTGGATATTTGTCCCCAACCCCCGAATTTTGCAGCCGACCCTAGAATGATAGGGTCGGCTGTAGGGTTGGCTCCAGTGGAACAGGGGCATAAAATTTAAGTTCAATTAAATAAACATAAATTAAATCACATTGTCAACAATTTGAAAAATTAAATCTAGTACTTCTGGTAGGGTTATTCCATCTAGCAATCATTGCAGCATGACTTTTAGGTGTTTAGCAGGTACTAGAAATCCTACTCCTTGATCCCATATTCTGGTGTGAAGTGCTCTCAAGCCGGTGTTTTTATGCTGTTTACAGATGTGTGTATGATACATTAAATCAGATTTCATCTTTCTCAGAACAAGAAATTGCATATTCAGTGATAATGTTTATAGATACCAATAGATTGTAAAATGTCAAATAGCTGGCAGTGTTTTCAAAAACCAATGTTCTCACAAGTTTCACAAGTATTTTTAGTCTTCTAAGCAGACACAGAACATGTTATTATTGCTAAATGACCTCTTTTAATGTCATCAGCCAATTGATGTCAGTTGATAGGCATTCTCTGTAAATCAAGGATAATGTGATGGGTTCTTTATTTTCTGTTCTCCAGTTCATATAAAGATGCTATTTTGTTGTTTGATTTTGAGGGATGGAAGAATTGGTTCAAAGAAGTATGTGTGTATACTATTACAATGTTTTCAATTCATTCTCATGCCATTCTTCTGGTCATTTGTGGACATTTCTTGTCTGTCCCCTACAGGGCAAGTAAGTCGTCTTTGTATACTGAACTCTCTGTCCTGTGAAAAAGAAGATTTAAAGTAAGAGGAACTCCTGTGCACCATATTTGTGAATGTTTTTGTCTTCTGTGTACAAGCTTGCATTTTTTATGGCTACAGATTGCATTTACGCCATCAAGAAAATGATCCCTCTAAGAAGTTCATCTTTTATTTTGAAAGCAAATAGTTGTCTCGCACGTTTTGCACAGACGAGTTTATAACAGGAATTAATTCAGTATTCTTTATATGGAATTTCTTAAGGTTTTGAGGCATTTGAAAGAATCTGTGGTACATGTTTAAATAGAGATGAATAAAATCGTTTTATTGAAAGTGATATGATAAGAATACTATAAATATCCAAAGTAAGGGTGAAGTATTTTGAAGGGATGATACATTTTATAGCATTGAAATCACCTGTTTTGTGATAGCCTCAATTAGAAATACAATAACCCAGAGAATTTTATTAAGTTTACATTGAAATGGATTTGTATACATTTGTATTCATTGTTCATTCATAAAGTATTCATTGAACTATAGGCCTGTTCTTTGATAACTCAAATGATATGGAACAGTGTAAAAGGTTTCAAGGTATTATTCTCATGTACCTGAACTCAATGGAGTATGACTAAACTTTTGTTTTATTACTGGAGGTTTTTGACAAACTCTATATTTGTTGTATTACTCGTGGGAGTATTCCTAAAAGCCGTCAGGTGGTGTTTAGGAATGTATAGTGACGGTTGAATACTTTCATGCTTTAGTAGGTAAGAGATTATGTTTGAAGGAATCAAAGAAAGAACCAGGAAAACCTCATTAACTCATTATAGGACTAAGTTATTTGAATGATATGGGAGAGTTTAGATTACAAAGTGGATAGGTCTATTTGTAATGTATATAATTACACATTAGTCAGATACCTATATGGACTGAAAAAAACAACCAAAATACATAGAGTGCACTGATTGATTAGACTGCCAAGTGATATAACTGAAGTGGGTGCCAAGAGAGCACATGTGTTTCTAATGTGACCCAAGTTTTGTCAGCTTGTGCCAGGAATTGAATATTCTCTCAAAAATAGTTCCTACTTTTTCACGATACCTCATCGCTCTACAGTCAATACTTGCGTCAACTGATTTTATGGAAATATTGTCAAGGATATTATGTATATAGTATTAAAGTATATTTATCATTCAGTGTTTGTGTGTGTGTGCAAGCCTGTAGATCAGCTTATCCTTTGTTCTGCTTCAGTACAGTTTATTTACAGTCATATCTATGGGTAGATATAAAAAAAGTATTATCCAAACCTTATGAATTACGAAAATTTATATGGATTGTTGGTAAAATATTAATGTGTTTCTTCAAAGTTTGTGTACATGGATTGTATCGTAGTCAGTATATTGGAGTTTATGTCTCAAATGTGGAAAAATCATTAATATAATAATGATATATTTTGGAATTTATATACATGTTAATAGCAAAGATTAATTTACCTATATTAAAATTTTACTGAACACACTGAAGCATAATTAAATAATTCATAAAAAAAATTATATCTTTCAAGTTGTCAACCAATTAAGGATGTGATTCAACTGAAAAATAACTGGATGATTTTGTTGTGTTGTCTACTCAGTCTGGTGTTATAATTCCTACAACATACACAGAGAAAATATCAAAACGCAGTTGAAATTTGAAGTTGTCAATAAAATATGGATGTGCTAAAGTCCAGTGAGGGTTACATAGAAGGTGAGTTTGGTGAGGAAACCTACATATCCGAGGAAGCCATGTATGATCCAGAGTACGCAGACCCTCATTACCTGCCACACCAGGATATTGAGGAGGATATTGATCCACATTATCTACCTCTGCAAGACATACAAGAAGAAGATGAAGAAGATGATACGCAAGAGTATCAAAGCATTAACAATAACCAAGAGGAGAAAATCGGGCGCTATGATAATTATATTGAGCAGGCCCATGTACTAAGTGATTCAGACAGTGAGACCAAAGAACTGGATCATGAAAGAGAACATCCTTCTGAAGAAGCAGAGGTGTATGAAGATATTGGTGAGGTGGATAGTGTCGTGAAAGAGGGCATGGAGGTTAATAGAGATGAAGAGGGGGTGATCTATTACAGTTACCATAGGATGGACTCAGACCCAGACATGTTTAAAGTGCACCATGCCAGTGCACGGATTGAGGAGGAGGGAGAGGAGGAGGGAGGAGAGGAAAGCCAGCTAGCTGAGTATGTGGGCCGGGATCAGCCAGAATGTAAGTATGTATAGCTGTGTGCTGTATGCATCTCTATATATAATGCTTAGCAGGACAATATCATTCCCATAGATGGGGCAATCTCTGTGCTCTAAACTAACAAAACAATGACAGAAAATGATGGTCAAGATATGTTGTAGGTCAGTAAATCCAGGTTTATGGGTGTGTATGAGGGGAAGATGCTAAGTGGAGAAGCTTGGGTTGAAGGGGTTGGTCATAAGATAAAAACTGAGAAACTGGTTCTCATATGCAGAGGGAGACAGTTGTAAAAACTTGGTACATAATGACTGAAGGCAACTGTAATGTTAAGCCACTTTGTTTAACATTGTCAAAAGTATGCTTTGAAAGTAATGTTAAAACTCGATTGTTTTTAACCATATAAAACAACTTTATATAATACTGGGTCTTCAATTTGTTATGTTATTCATTAGACTTAACAGTGTGCAGCTGGTACAATATGATATCAGTAAAGGATTTGCAGTCATTAATCACATGAGAGTCAGAAATATGTTAATTGTCACAGTATGTAAAGTCTGCCTCTGAAGAAGCACACTCCCTTAAATTAAGAAAAAATACCCCAAAATTGTTGAAATTCTACATGAGGTAACCCAACAATAGTCATCAAAATTACAAATTTGATAAGAAGTTTCCTTAATTTATTGTTCAAAAGGGGATTTATCAAGGGCGTACTCCTGCTTGAAGCTGTGACTCTCACAGGTACCGAACTCTCTACTATGGCGGAACTACAGGCATCTACAGTGATTTTGTATGACAAATTCCTGTACATCTCAAATGATGAAATGCGTGAAAACATGTGTCAATATTGATGTGCAGTTAAAAACAATGAGTGTTTATAGCATTCTAGTCAATTTAATACTCTCACAGTCAAGTGACCAGCCTGTGGACATTAGTGACCAGATGGACTTGTGACTGGTGGTAATCATTCTGTTACTACTTGTGTATCATCTGTTGCAAAAGTGTGTCAGTATTTCTACTGTGTTCTGCATTATAAGATTTGCTTTGCTACTTTTGATGAGAATTTAATCATAATATTGGTAATTTCTCAAATTGGGAATTTAGTATGGTTACAAAAAATGAAAGCTACATTAAATTCTGTATAGTAAAATATATGAGAAATGAGGGTGTAAAGTCTTCCTTTTCATCTTTTGTAACGATGTTTTTGTGGTTTTGTAAACACAAGAAACTCTGGATTTGAAATGCCCTTTTACATTTCCTTCAGTTTGTTTTGCTTAATGTTTTGCTTATTTTTCATTTAATTATGCGGTATTTTTACAATTATGTGTTCAAGTTTTGTGAATATTACCTAAAGAAAAACAGTTAAAACATAAAAATCATATTGCCCAATTAAGATTAGTCTCTGCAATTGAGTGTTTAAGTTATTAGCAGGCCATGAGCATTTTACTTTCATTTGAGAAGATTTCCTGTGATGTAGTACACTGTATAACATTGTCAGGGATTGAAAGAGAGACTTTCTGATCTGTAAACCAATGCAACAGCCACTTTTAAGGTGACAAAGAAATCGCAAAGGATACATAAATTTATTGCATGACTTAATCAAGCTGAATTAACTCATTACTGGCTAATAGCTGCAGTGGTTGTCTTTTTTTTTCCTTTTTGTTAATTACACAGTAATTTGGAGATTACCGCCTCAAACAGCTGTTGCATCTTTGAGTATTTATCTGTTTGCCATGCACATGTATCTCGGAGACTTTTCCAACTCAGTTTTACTTTTCATCACATCTTTATACATGTTTAATCATACTGTTCATTTATAAAAATCATGCATATTCTGTAAAAAAATGGAAAAAAGTTAAGAAAATATGCTTTCATTTTGAAAATCCAAATTATTAAGTTTTATATATATAAAGCTGTTGCCTAAAAGCCATTTGTGAATGTTTCAGATTGATATATTGGTATTGAGTAACAATAAAGCATAGAATGCCAGTGACAAAGAAAGGTGAACCAGAATTTTGCCAATTAGATAATCTGCTATCATAGATTTAAAGTCGGAAATAATAAAAAATTAACTATTGAAATATTTGGTCATCGTATTTTGTAAATGTTTTTAATCTCTTTTAAGTTTATGTTACTCAGTTGGTTTCTTATACAAACCTAAATTTTTGTCTAATACTCGTGTAAATAAAAAAAATCAACATAAAACATTATAAATTTAACACATTTTAATGTCTACCTCAGTACCCTCAATTGGAGCTCAGTTTGATATTTACTTGCAATTTAGTTTTTGGTCTTAATTTAAAACAAAAAAAAGTTGGCACCAAAAGAATGTTTATGAATATAATGTTTACACTTTTACATGACAGTTTGAAGAGCAGCACAAGTTACGCCTTTGATGCATGAATTTTACTGGTGATTAAAATTTACAAAAGATTGCTTATGTTTATGGGATATTTGTCTTTCAGTCGTTACTTACACCAGATGTTTTTAGTGCATTCATTTGTATGTATGGGTTTATGATAAGTAATGGACAGATCTTTCTAAAATTGTTTATGTGAGTAGAGCCTGACAAAAGGAAGAAGTGATTAACTTTTTGGGGGAAAGATGTGGATCATACTCTGTGTGCCAAAAAATCATGAATTTTCAAATGTCCCATTTATAAATATATTTCCAATGTCTTTGGCTTTCTGGTTCACATTACTCTGAAATTAATGATGGATCTTCATGAAAATTGTTGTGAGCCGTATGTTAAATTGCTATATATTTCCAAAGTGCAAATATAAGCTACAAACTTCTGCCTTTATTTTTGATATAAACCAGTACTTTAATGTAAATAAAGTAGTAAACATGATGTCAAATGGCTGAAATTTCCAGGTGCAAACATAAATTGTAATTAATATGCCTTTTCCCCCCCAAGTGTAATCCTGTCTAGCTGCAAGTATCAATCAGTTCTATTAAATTTTTATTTAAGTGAAGAGGTAAAGTTAAGTCATATATAGATTTAATTTGTAAGTGTAAACATAAACTGTAAACTTGTGCCTTTTTATCCAAGTCTTAATTCTTGGTTAGCTGCAAGTATCAATCAGTACCAGTACGTTTATTGAGTAATGGTAACCACTGAAGCTTTTAAGATGCTCCACACACTTTCATCAGTTCTTCATGCACTGATTTCCAATCTACAATACTCTTTCATCCAGGTGATATTTATTGCCGATCAATAAAGTCTGCCCGTTTTAACTACCTACTGCATATTAGTAGGAGACATGGCAGCTGAAACTGCATTGTGAGGCTTTTGTTTGGAATTTTCCCAGATTGAAAATGACTACTGCAAATTGTTTTAATTCTTGTATATGCATAAATCTTGTCGCAAATTTCACTATGGGCTGACGTGTGCAATTAACTGTGTAAAGGCCATTAAAATTGTGTTGTACATGTGTAAAAAATTTTCTCATCCTAAAGATAGTAAATGCTTGAAAAATGGAGAAAGGAACATGATTGCTATACATTAAGATTTCATAAGATAAGACGTATCATCGGACCAAGTCTCAAATTGTCAGTGTGTTCTATATACATGTGACAAATATACCTTGACTTAATCAGTACTCATGTATACTGAGGCTGTGATCAATAGAGAGAATTTCCTAATGAAACTTGTAAGTGAAAAGGAATTTTTCGAAATTAACGTACGTGAGTGTAAAAAAAAAGTTTCAGTAGGTTTTGTAGTATATAAATAGTTTTGTATTATTTTGTATTATATAAAAGAAGTAATCTAGGATCAGCTTTAATGTTGAAGAATTTCAGCTTGTTATTTAAGTGGGATGCCATCAGTTTTTCAAATACTTCAAACAAATTTATATGTTGTGTGAAGATTGTTTTGCAATTCACAAAATTGATTTGGAAGCGAGTGTGTATTTTCATGTAGTCAAGTATGATATTGATAAAAAAAAAACAAATTAAAATGTCCTTTCAGTTTACTGAACTGATGATGATACTTCTAGCTTGTAAAGCTATACTTCTGTCACAAAGTCCATTGTTTCATGAAGTGTGATAACAAATAAACATATGCTGTGAGATTTAAAGTCAATTCTACTTCTGTCTTTTTGTGTAGCTGACATCGATTCGCGTTCCCTGACTGAGAACAAGGAAAAAACCAAGCAGCAGTGGGAAGAACATTTCTCGTCTCCCAATGCCCAGCTTTTTCCACAGCATGCCAAGTCGACGGAATCAGTGAGAGCCCAGAAACCTACACAGGAGACCCCCAAGCCAAAGCTTAATGAGTACGAGAGTGCGATAGAGCGGGAGATACGTCTAGCTCAGCAGAGAGAAGAGGAGTTGCGTCGTGAGAAGGAAAAGCGTCTCAAAGAACAAAGTAAAAGCTCTCCAGAGGTAGAAACAATTGTAGTTTCACAGGAAGTTGCTGGGTCACAAAAAGTTGCATCACCAAGGATGTCAGTTACCAAGGTTACCACAGTGAAGACGGAAAGGTCCACAAAAATTCCAGGGGATCTGAAGGGTACTAAAAGGACGAATAAGACACTATCACCACAGTCCTACAGAGAGATGACAGAGGTGGACAGAGACTCTGTTTCCAAACAAGAGAGTATCATAGAGAGAGATATCAGAGAACAGAGGGAGAGGGAGGAGGAAGTAAAAAGACAGGCTGAAGTTTCACTCAGGAAGGTAGGTGTTAAAACTGAAGTGAAAGTAGTCAGAAAGTTAGGTGATAATACTGAAAACACTCAGAAAGGTAGGTGGTAAAACTGAACTGAATACACTCAGAAAGATAAGTGATACAACTGAACTGAAAGTACTCAAAGATAGGTGAAAAAGCTGAAATGAAAGTACTCAGGAAGGTAGGTGATAAAACTGAACTGAATTTACTTAGAAAGATAGGTGATACAACTGAACTGAAAGTACTCAGAAAGGTAGATGATAAAACTTTTACAGAAAGGTAGGTGATAAATGTGAAGTGAAAGTACTCAGGAAGGTAGATCATGATACTGAACATACTCAGAAGGGTAAGTGGTACAACTAAAGGCACTCAGCAAGGTAATTTATGAGAGTGAAGGTACCCAGACTTGTAGGTGGTGAAACTAAATGAGAGTGGAATAAGAGATTGTGGAAGAAGTAGAAAGAGAGAAATGAAAGGACAAGTTTAAAACTTTAAATAGGAGTCAGGAAGGTTGGGGATAAAAGGGAAATAGTGAAAAGCTCTGTCTCTTTCAATAACTGAGGTTATATCAATCACTCAGTGAAGTCCACTTGCTATGATAAGTTAGACTTCAGCTGATGACAACACAAGTGAAAGCAGGTGATGAAATGCCCAACTGGTTAACCACTTGGTTCCGGGACCTCAAGTGAAAGGTGAAAACTCGCAGGTATGTTAAGCGTCAAAGCTTGAGAGTATTATACACATGGAGAGATATATCAGAGAAGTCTAGAGACAGGTTGTAGCAAAGTTGTTTCTGTTGCTTTTATCTTCATTATTAAAAAAAATCCCTGTTTGAAATTTAATAATAGTCAAATCAAATTATTAAATTCCAATAAAAATGTACTCAAATACATGTTGCAAATAATAACATTCAACTTTTTAGTTGTGTTTATTCTGGGATCTTCGTGTCTGCTGTTTTGTTTAAATATCAATTTACTTTTTTTTATTACTTTTTTAGAAAGTGCACAATCAACAGCTGTTCTTGAAAACTGTAAGGCAATTGAATAGTTCTGTCAATTTTCAGTCCAGAACTTATTTTTACATTGAAAGGGGATTGAGATAATCACAAATTTAGGTACATGTAGGAAAATATTTTACATTTCACCTTATAAAAATATAACAATTGAAAATTAATCTGGTCATGAAGGTAAAGCAATATAAAACTCTGATTAGATTAAGGCACTGTAGGTTCAAAGTGACTATACATGTATTACCAATGTGATAACCTTTCGACTGGTTTTACAGGTTTCAAAAATGTCATTGGGCTTAGTATGTGTTTCTCAAAATTGAGATACCTACCAACACAAATAGTAGATTCGTAACTCGACATATGTTTTGAAAAATGGGAAAATCAAAGATTTTTTTTAATGAAATCAATTTTACTACAATACATTTTTTGTGCATTGTTAATGTGAAGGTAGTTGGAGCATCTGAAAGTAGAATGTTTTGAAGTGATTTCATAACACAAACTATATGTTCTGTGTTCAGAATGTTTGCTGTGAAAACCTCTTCAGTGGATATAATTCCAAAGCTTCATTCAGTACAGTACTATTATTAGAACTAATATGGTTAATTTGTACAGGATAATATAAAATGAAAATCATTTGTATCAATAGTCATATCAGAAGTATAGTTGAACTCAGTCCATGGAATACTGGTTATTAATGCCCATTTATTTGGCAGAGTACAAAGGTTCATCAGAAAACTCGTAGGTTTAATTGCTGATAAAATTCAATTGATTAAGATACTCCCTTCTACTGATTAAAACATCATAGTGTATAAAAGGTGCACAAGTGATATGGGCAAGACGTAATTACCATACTTTATTGATAAGTCAAAGTTCATATGTGTATATTGTATATCTAAATGGTACACATCTAGTCTGTGGGCTTCATTACTATGCAGAAAAATTTGTGGGTTTATAATGAACACCAAAAAGCTGTAACTAACAGTTTTAATAGAACACAACTAGTCACAGATAATATGTAACATCAGTAATTATACCAAGCAGTGTGTCAGGTATAATGATATTTTACTGAAAGGAGTTGGTTAATTGGAAGGATAGGACTGATCAAAGAAATTAGTTGCAGACCAAAGAAAAACTGCAAAATCAGCATCATTATTCAATTCAGTGGACCTGTTGAGGCTGCCAATCATTTGAAGTAACAAGGTAAGTCTTTAATTAACTCTGCTGTACATGGCAATCCAATAAGCTGGGACTCAGTTACTCAGTATGTAGATTTATTTAAGCTTATGGAATATGGGACCAATTATAGCCAGGCACCATGGTGACCTTCAAAGCTGCAGCATCTGTAAAACTAGTTAGTAGAGATGCTATAATAAGTTGAAATGACCAGGGGTGAACTGGTAGTAGCAAGGATTAGTATTAATGTGACAGATGCTCATGGAACTAGTTTTCAGATGTTACTCAAGGTATTGAAACATAAGTGGCACTGAGTGTTAAATGGGTTCTGGGATTTTTTTTGGTTAAATAAAAAAATCCAAAGTTTCATGGACACAACCATTTAATAATTTATTGTTATACAAATGAAAAGAGGTGATGAATGATATTGATAAATGCTAAAATTATATTACAATTAGGTGAATATGTAAGTTCAAGTGGAAGTCACAAATCTGCATTTTTCCCTTGTAACAAATATTTCTTGAGGAATTATCAAAGGCATAAGCTATATTTATGAGTTTAAAAAGTGAACGTTAATCTTCAAAATCTGCATCCTTTGTTGCTCAGCACTGTCTTTTATAATTTGAGATAAAATTGAATCAATTCATAATAAATACCAGTGCAGAATGGCAATCACTGTTGAAATAGACTTGGAGTTTGTGGACCAGCTGTACACTGGTTTTATTGTTGCCACATTCTGTTTTTTCATTGTATACTGGATCTCAGATGTTATCAATTACATAAAGGATTCTCTAAAAAACAGACGAGTGAACAAACGCTCCAACAGAAGGGTGAGTGTGTGGCTACTGTGCTCAAAGAATTAATTATATATGTAGATCATTAATTATTTGGGATGCCTTAAATTTACTAACTACTGTTGATCCAAAAATATTATACTCTGAATTTCTTTTTTTTATTTAAACATATTTTATTAGCAATTGGACAACAATCATACAAGTACAATTATATTAAGTCCTTTTGCAGGATGAAATATTTACAGATGAAATGAAATGAAAATGAGTTGAATTTCTTTTTATAAAGAAATAAATATTAAGAAGTAAATATCAGGGTGATCATAGAGGATAAGTTGAGTATTGTTATTGTCTTGTCCTTTAAGATTTGAACATGGTTGAAGTGTATCACCAGACTTCAAATTAATATCTAGTTCAAGCTATCACCCTGAGATATCTATTACAGAATTAATGTTCAAACCATCACATCATTTATATATTTTTGTAATAATAGAAGTTCAACTGATCACACAGATTTATATATTTCAAATTAATATTAAGTTCAAACACTCCCAAGATTTTGATATTTCAAATTAATTTTTAATTCAAACAACCCCCCAAGATTTATTCATTTCAAATTAAAGTTAGGTTCAAACAGTTCCCAATGTTTATCACTTTACTGTTAGGTCCAAACAATAACCCAAATTTACCTACTTCAAATTATTGGTAGGTACTAACAGCACCATGATTAATCTATTTCCAATTAATGTTTGGATTAAAAATTCATCTGGTTTATCTTTTTGAAATTATTACCTGATCTAATGGAATTTTCCAAATTTTGAACATATTCTACATTTATATGAGGTAATTGTAAATAATTGACTTAATAGATAAACTGACAAATCATAATTGAGTATGGATTTTTGTCATTGTTGAAATGTCTCAGGATCTGAAAGGTACCATATCGGGACTGTTGACCTTGATCACATTTTATATTCATATTAATCTTGTCAGATGCAAAAGCAGTATTATTTTATAATTTAAAGAAGAAGACAATTTTATCTGATGCACTTCAAAGTAGCATCTGGTTAATTGGGAAATGTTTTGGCAAAGGCAAAGTATTCTGATAGTTATGATGTATTTATTATGGCATAGATTTTCATTATATAGCCAGGGTATAAAATTATTAAAACCAATCTGTTATATGTTTTGATAAATATGAAAGTTCACGTATGTTCTAAATATTTCCTGGAATCAATTGATATTGCAAAATCAGCTAAGGCTTTTATATTTGAAAATAAATCATTGTATTTTTCCATTCATGCCAATGCAAACATAACACAGATTACTTTTATTTGTCATTATAAATAAGCACTTATACAAATGTGCAAATACTCATCTATTGTGGCAAATCTGCTTCCAGTAAAAACACCTGCAGACATATCGAATAAATTACCTTCATATATATCTCTCATAAACTTTATATGTAAACATACCACCATATATTAATATGTTCTAAACCAAGTCTGCAACACACCTGTAAATCCTGCACAAAAAGTATACCTGCAAAGGTGTTTGTGTAAATTATTTACCAGTCAGTGGAATTATGCCAGATTGATTTCTGTTTTCATGTACTTCAGATATTTTTATTAAATAACTCAAAAAGTAGCTCACTCTTTGTTCGGAATATTATATCAAGTTTGCCCTGGGATTTAGAGGTCTTAAATAACTGATTTGTGTGAGTGTAAATTTACAATATACTTATTCTAAGCCCTTGTATTTTGCAGTGTTTCAGGTATCGTGGGAAATTGATTGGAAATCTATGACCGACTCTTCAATGCTTCAAATATTAATGTGTTCCTTTATTAGGCTAAAACAATTTGATTCAGTCTGCAGATATTTCTGGTATAGCCTTCAGAAGACCCCAATATTCATGCATTAGCTGACTAAAAGTAAATGTCATTTCTGAATTACAATTTGCATGTTTCTGCATTGAGAAAGTTTGTTTTTCTAAGGCAAAGTCTTAAATGAGTTATATGAAATGGTTTTTGATTCAACAGAAAATATTAAGAATTAACATCATCTCTGTAAACTGTTTTCACCAACCATGGCCATTCATAAGATAATAGTTGTAATAAATTTGATCTTACCTGTGTAAAGCCATAACATATTTCACAAACACCTACAGGACCACTTTTTTTTAGTTCATCTGTTTCACAAGCTCTGTTTTAGTGAAGGGGTCCTAAGATAGCCAGTGTAAGACTATTGACTGATATTAGTTGGAAATAATTGAGACTGAACTTGTGGATGTAATAAATATTCACTTTTTCTTATGTACATTCAGGGAGAATCAAGATTAAGAGTGCTTCAAGAGGTTTTGAGTGTGCGTATGTGTCTGTGTAATCATATAGGTATTATTATTTTTTCTCAGTTAGCAAGATTCCTGACCATCGCATACTGAGGACTTGACAATGTGTAGCCGGAAATGCTTTGGATACTTCGAAGATTATTGATATATTACAAAGTTTACCTTCCTTTACAAAGCATTGATGAACAAGTGCAAAGCTAAATGCATTCTTGTGTTGTACATGTACATGGAAGTTGAATATTATAATGTATATTGGCGGATGGTGCATAAATCTGTGAAGAAATAACTGACCAATCCAAATTCTAGTAAATTTGAATTTTAGGGAGTGCATGTACAGACAGTATATATTTAGATATAATAATCAAGATATTTAACACATATCAATGGAGATTCCTTTAGAATATTAAAGTAAAAGTTCTTGTTGTGTTATTTGTGGGGAAAATATGTGTTTACTGGGAGAATAGGATGATATAAACAATCTGCTCGCAGGTCAGTGACTAAGAACATGAGGCCTTTGTATTTCCAGGAAACCAGACAAAGTGAGCAAGTCCAAAAGGACAAAGTGAAAAAAGAGAACAGTATTACAGACCGGGACGACATTCTTCAACAGCGTAAGCGTGAACAGGAAGCAGAACGATTGCGAGCATTGGCCAGGGGTGAACATGTGCCGGCTTCCTCTGTAATCCATGTTCAGACTGTCCAGAAAGTACAAACGGTGCAGCACAGTGCCTCGGCTCCAGAACCTGCTAAAACAAGGACAATAACAACGCAGAATACACAGAGAGCCGGCATGGCAGACACTTTCCCACAGGAGTACAGTCCACACACTAGCCAAGTAAACACTAAATCAGCATACAGAGATGCTATACCCAGAGAGGGCGAGAGTATCATAGAGAGGGAACTACGAGAACAAAGGGAGAGAGAGGAGGAGCTCAGACAGCAATGCCAATCCCTTGGTATGGAGGTCCCTAAAACCCAGGCACCAGACACTCCCTTTAACATGCCCGAACCTCGCCAGCCACCACCCATAAAGGGCTCCACTGTCACCAGATTGTCTACTACATCTACCATTATGGGCCAGAGAGAACAGATGAATAGTAGTAATACTAAATATATGAATATTGGTGCTAACAAACTGCCACGCAGAGCTTCCAGTGATTCAGCTTCAAGTAGGAGTACAGAGTATGGAGGTGTAGATCCTGCAGCTCAGATGCCACAAGGCAAAACTAAGGTCCAGCCATACACTGGGGATGATTCAGATGAAGAGGAAACCTTCCGATTTATCCCACAGAATGAGACTCCAGTGGAGAGGGAGATCAGACTATCCAGAGAACGGGATGAACAGTTGAGAAGGGAGAAAGGCCTTCCTGCGGTGAACTATGACAGTCAGGATAGCGGAAGTGATGTCATGTATGAGATTCCAACCACTGAACTTAGCAGACCCCCGACCTACCATAATTACAGAAGGGGTCAGTCGGCAGAAGGTCAAAATGTGATGAAACAGTTTGCCAGCAGCCGACTTATGTCTGAGATAGAGAAAGACAAGCAGAGGGAATTGGATTTGAAGAGCTCGGGTAATATCCACACCCTCTCAGAAGAGAGGACGACTATGGGGGCCAGATATGTAGATATCATCCCCAAAGATCCAGGTCCCCCACCAATGCCAAAAACTACACCAGGTACACCTAAGTCGAAGTCTATGGAGTTCACTATGACTGCTGATCCTGTGAGAAATGGATCATCAATGCAAAAGGCAGTGATTAGACAAGAAGTGAGCAGTCAAGAAGCTCCAGTAGTGACTAGAACTACATCTGCTGAGAGGTCAGAAGAGACAAAGGGGCCGCAGAGTGGAGAAGGCATCATTGCCAGAGAGCTGAGAGAGATGAAAGAGAGGGAGGAAGAACTCAGGTATGTATGCACTGTGCTGAAGAGAGAAATCAATGTGATTAAAAGGTCTGAAGGAACATCTCCATGAGTATAAAAGGACCAGAGTGACGTAAAACTAACTAATTATAAAGGGTAGAGCCAAGGTTAAATTTGGGATTTTACTTCCTGTTCAATAGCCAGGGTCATATTATAACAGGCTGTCAGCATTGACTCTTGTAGAAGTTAAATACACACACAGGTGACAGCCTGTGATTAGATATGAAACTTGTTAGGCTACTGTGGAACACTTTTAAGGGTTACATAAGTTACTGTGATTAGTATATGTCCATACCAAATTCATGTCCTCCTATCGACTATGGGGAAATCGAGAGACCAAAGAGACTGAAGCTCTGGTAACAGAATAGATTTGATTCTTCTGTTTTATGTTAAACATGTGGGTTTTTTTTGGGTGGGTGGGGGGTGGCGGGGGGGGGTTGGGTTGTTTTTTTTATTATTATTTTTTTGTCTTTTTTTTAACAGAGAGCACAGAGCATTGGTGACCATTAACTTGTTGCAAAAAATATACCAATGTTTGTTTTAAGCTTCTTTTTTGTAAAAAAAACGTCGGTGTTTTCCTATTCTTGCAGACAGCAACGGGTTATGGTGAGCAGTCACATGGGTCCGACTGGTGTTGTAATGGAGGTGGAACCCAGACCAAAGCCTCGACAAAATGGCAACGCTGACATTGAGCTGAAGACCAGTCGCAGGAAGAGTGCCCTGGCTGAGGAGTGGGAGAGGAAGTTTGGTGCTACCAACTAGGGGATAGCATTGAGATTGATAAAAAAATGCAAAAAAAAACAAAAACACAAGGCTTTTGTCAGGGTTTGTTGGTGCCACCTACAGGAATATACTGAAATCAGTAAAAGACAAGAATTATATTGACATCAGTGAAAAAGTGATGGAAATCGTGTATTTTAGCAATCAGAACTGGGATTTTTGCATTATTTTGGTGCTGCTACATAGTGGATGGTGTTGAAAGCGATGGCAAAACCTTTGGTGTTTAATCTTTGTTGAGCAGTTCCTGGTCAAAACTTGGTTTGAACTAGTTATTTTTAATATCCAGAAATGTCCATTTGGACAACATTAAATAGTATTTCTACTCATAGAATCAGCTGTTGCCTTGACCATAATATGTACAACTGAAGCTCCAGAAGGCACTTCTGTCTGTTGTAAATTATAATTGCGGAGTTAATTAATATTCACTAGCCTTATTTGCAGTTTTGACCACACTTTTTGTTAAATCAGAGGTCCGCTTTTAGCAATACTTTCCCACCTGTACATTCAACAATAATAAGGTCATTTCTGTACAGACATCAACTGTCTGTGAAGATATCCTCAAGCTCTGAACTTTGTCATGTTAAGCTATAGGTTTTACTCATTACAGTAATAAATAATACGAATAAAAAACTATTAAGAATTAATTAAGAATAACATTCCTGTATCTCAGCATGTGTAATTTTGTGTCGGGATCAAGACTTGTGCAAATGTTGAAGTGTTTAATCAATGAGATTGCATTTCATTACTGTTACGAATGCAAATACAATCATAGAGTTTTTAACATGATATTTGTGTGTACAATGTGCCAGGTAGAGTGGCCAGTGATGATAAGAATGGACTGATGTTATGTATTGTGTAGTGTAGCTGTCTCAGTTAACTCTCTGAATTATGTATGGCTGTTTTCAGTTTGACTCCTTAATTTAATGCTATACAGTTTAATAACCAGGAAAAACTCGAATGTTTTGTCAGAGTGCTGATGTACGAGGTAATTCATATTAAGGTGCAAAGTATCAAATTTATCACAGCACTTAATACAAATTTTGTCAAACATCTGTTAATGAAGACTCCAAGAGTCAAAGGCAATAAATAACACAAATGTGACAACAAAACATGTTAGTATGGTCTTCCATTTTGATAATATTTCTTCAGATTAAAAAGAAGGTAGAGGAATTGTGTTCATAAAGTACTCATATATATATTAGCTTGAGTCTGACATTTGTTCTTGACATGTGTAGTAAACCATGTTGTCACTATCTATCATTTAAAGCAATCCAGCAGTCTGTTATTTTTCCACTTGTGCCAAAATTCTAAATTCTCTATTTTTTCTCTTTCTCCATATATTTATTTATGCAATCTTGTTTATGGTTATATATTCATGTGTGAAACTCTTGCGGATTGGTTAATTATGCAAGTTTTATCATTTCCAATTATCAAGACTTTTGAGTTGCAAATATAATTTAATCTGCATGTTAATGTCAGTTTCTGTAATAAATTCAGCTTTAGTCAGACTCTAGATGACGTAACTGTTAGCTTTAGTGTCTGTGATTCAGTACAACAATATCAAAGTGTGCAATGGATGAAAATGTTTCTGGCAGTAAAACAGCTTAAAAGTTTAAATGTAAAAACATCTATGACTGAACATGTTTCAAAAGATTTCCTCCAAAATGTTTTTAAAGTAGAAGTATAATAATTCTTCCAACATTGGTATAAATACTCAAAGAAAATAACAATTTGAAGAATAATTAAAGTTTGGAGACTTTAAAAATATTTTTGGTTGACATCAGTAATGTTTACTTTTGTTACAGAATTTAGCTGCTATAGGTATGAATTTAAGTATTTATTTTGTAAACAGCATTTCCAATTCCAAAAGAGATTTTTACCACAGTATTAAAGTGTAGTGATCATCATATTCAGTCTATTTGGCGTTTACTAAAACAAGAAATGGAACAGTTAAATTGTTGAAGCATTTGAATGCGGATTAATATTCTAGTAACCTCAAGTATGCATTTTAGTTGTTGATTATAAAGATACGATGCTATCTACAGACAATATCATGTGAGGATCTGATTTCTTATCAGCTAAATAACATTTACATTAGATTTGAAGAAAATAGAACAGATATGTGTGCACTCCGGCAATGTACTAGAACAAATAGGTGTAGTTGTGTTGGATTGTAAGGAGTGCAAGTCGGTTACAATTTATAATTCACTGGTGCTATAAATTGCAATGAATAATTGTCTTCATCGGCCATTTGTTTGAAGTTAGGATTCATTTGTAGACATGGTTATGTATCTGTGTGTTTACTGTATTAACTATGCTGGATCATGAAAGCTTCCTTTGTTGGATTCACTGTGGAGTTAACCATATTTGTGACATTTATTTAATTAGTCAGTCACTAATATTTTGTTATCTGATTGACAATGGACCAAACCAACTGTGCTGTGTTATCGATAGCTGTTAGTGGTTAGATAAACGTGTAATCTCTGTAAAGTTATATCCTCTTAGTAAAATATTGTTAGCTATTTAATGCACTTCAATAGACTGTATAGAAAAATCAACACGTACAATGATTATTTTGTGTACACAGTATTCGGTAGCAAAGTTTGACACATGGTTTTGTTTTGACTTTGGTAGAAAGCTAGATTATGTTTCTATAAAAGTTGATATAGCAGAATGCAGGACAATTGTTAGTTGTCTAGTTACAGTTAATAAATGATAATAATATGCATTGTTTGAGTAATCACTGATGCATGTTATAAAACTGTGGTAACCGTCACCCTAATTACGTCAGTACTTACTCAACAATATTTTTAACTTGGTTTGTAAAATATTTATTACTTGATGAATTTGTTGTCTGAATATTTTGTATAACTTACATTTTTCCTTGACGTCACTAGTGTTTAACCTGCTTTGATGAATTACATGCCCGTAGAGGTATTGGGAGCCTTGTCAGTGCTTTCCAAAGTTTAAACGTCTGGTCTTGTGTACCGTCTTAAGGACAGCCTTCTGATTTGTGAAATGTTGTATAATCCAAGTCTTCACTTCAGTAAAGCTGAAACTGCTAGCATAACACTGTGGTTGTCAACTGCTTAACCATTGTAAGACTCAAGGTATCTAGTGAGAAAACATTTGATTTCTTAGATTTTATTTACCAGCAAAGTAATATGAGCCGATTTTTTTACTTGTGTCTGACTTCATCTCATTAGGTTGTATTGGTTTGTTGTGCATGGTCCTTTAAATGGGAGTGGCCCCAGTGGTGACCACAGTGATAGATTTTGTTGTTTTTTTTTCTTAACGTTAAAGGTAATACATTTCTAGACTTCATTCCTTCTAGTAATAGTTTGTAAATGGAAGTTCTGCAATAATGTGTTTAAAAGAGTCAAGTGTTTTCACTCATTATATTGTTGTAATTTTATGTATCCGTTTGCTTGCATTGTATTAATAGTATATTACAGTTCTAATAGAGTTATCTGTCACACTACAGTTTTATGTCACCTCATCAATGTTAGAGAGGAGTGAATTTAGAGGAACAAGCAAGCGTATGCATGTTCCACCAAATATTTGAAAAAAATGTGTTAAAAGGAGGGTAAACAAAACCTGTCAAATTTTGATTAAATGATGTTCAATGGCAACACATTAAAGAAAAAAAAATATAGTTGTAATATTAGTTGATCAACAAGATTGTATTTTTGTGTTCCAGTTTTTGAGTAATTATTGTCTCATATGTACATTGCTCATCCTAAAACCTGTACTACAAATCATTAAAAAATTTTAATCGATTGTTTAAAAATTTGGCAACTTTGTAGGATTAAACATTTGAAATTTACAGTTGAGCCATATTGTACATGTATGATTTTTGTGACACTAATTTTTCTTTTATCTGATATGGAAGCACAGTGAATTTTGCTACTCCTAGCATAACTTAAAGGAGGGGTTTCAGTGTGAAAGTTTATTTTGTGTGACAAATTTTACATTTCCTGCCCTAATGGCCAAATGGGGTTGTTTAGTGCATGGTTTCCCTTTCAGGCAAGTCATTAAACTGTAAAAGACAATAGATCAATTGTTTATTTTAAAGTACTATTTGCATTTTATTTTTGAAACGGCATGTTACACTAAAAAATTTTAATTTTTGCAGAAATGTTGATACAACATTCCAAGACATTCTGAGACATTCCACTTGTAGTTCGGCACTGTTTAAGTCAGACATTCTTTATTGTTGACATGTTATCTATTCACTATGATATATATGCCATTGTTCCAATATTGATGAAGTATATAGTATATATATTAAGTATGAATATATCTATCTCTTAGATAACTTAATTTAGATAACATGTTTAAGTTAATTCGGATTGGCTGGTTTCATTTGTATTTATATTACTATACAGCCTGTTTTCAGAAAAGGTTGTTGAGTTTTGATTAAGTTTGTAAGTTAGTGATATATAAAATAAATGCATGTATCTGATGATTTCTGTTTGTTATTGTATCCTGTACATAAGTTTGTTCTAGTTTTTTTTTTGTTGAATCCCTTTAACAAAAAGTAGAATTTTCTTTTAAACAGATGTTGCAATGATGTCTTCACAAGGATATTTCCTTTCACAATTACCATTCTCTGGAATTCATGGTGCAGCACCTTGAGGTTTGACCTAAATTTTTACCAAGTCATTTTGTCTTTGGTGTAATTTATGGGGCACTGTATAACTTTTTCAGAAACAGTCCTGACAAAAGTTTGTGATTTTAGAAACAATTCCCCTTTACTACAGAATGTTTGTTGTGGTGCAGTGAACTCCTGTAAGTTTTTCCAAATTTAACTGTTCAGATTAATCATGGATATTAATACAGTAGAACCTCGATTATCCGGCCTTCTATTATCCGGATCTCCGGATTAACCGAACCAAAATCATGTCTCCCTACACTTAAAACCGGTCAAGCGTGAGCGATAATGCAAGATTTTACACAGTCTCGGAAACGCTGAATTCCAGTGCAGGGATTAATTCAATTACACTCCCCCGCTACACAACTTCTTTGATCATGCGCCAATCAATGAAAGTGTGTTCGATTGGGTTTTGCAATTTATAATCTCCCGGAGTAGGTTCACAGTCTGACAACGTGTAGAAAAGAAAAGACGTCAACAATGCATTACCAATCAAACACACGTATCATTGAAGGCGTGTTCGCTTTGGATTTTACAATAAATAATCTCCCGGAGTTTTTCATTTGACAAAATGCGGGACGATGTAATCTAAAATTAAAGCGTAAACAATGCAAGTACCAACCGAACACATCCAGCTCACGTCCGAGGAATATTTTAAATAAAATTAACAACATTCATGGATATGGAGCAAAGAAACGACAATTAAAGGGTCACTTATATGTCACAAATATATTAAAGTATTTTATTAACGACCACCAACGTCTATGCTTATTGCATAAAAACGACATTTCTTCAATTATCGCCCACTCGGTAACCCATAGACGGTGAATTTCGGTTTCCTTCATCTATCCGAACCCCTCGATTATCCGGCCGGATTGTATGTCTCCCATGGGGTTCGGATAATCGAGGTTCTACTGTACAAAGACTTGGCCCAAGTCTCGATTTCATGTTATTTGACCGTTACTTGATTTACAAAAGTTCATCTGCACTTTTACAGCATTATGCAGACCTTCAATGGTGTAGTGTTCATCAAGTTCAGGAAATAATTACTTCTTTTTCACCTCTGTGGTCTTGGGTTTGAATCCAACATGACAGCATGTGGGAAATCTTCTCGCAATATGACCCAAGCGTTTAGAAGTGAAATCCAAATATGACAAGACTATATCACGTCATGTAGTGTGACAGCTAAAGGGGAAAGTTTTCATTCCAGGACGAAAGTCTCATTAAATGAAAACTCAATTATAGGAATTCACATTTTAATTCCTGTGAAGAAGTTTTAAAAAGTGGGAGATACTTTTTCTATAGCCGAGACAAACGGATGAGAATATTTTTTTTCAATTTACTGTTTTGAAAAGAAGTCACTAACCTGAACACCAAAGCCACAATATCTTAATATATCTATGATATTATATCAGCTCAAAAAAGATCTAATTAGGCTTTTTAAAAATACTAAGAATAGACATAAGTAATCTCAGACCATTGAGAACTTTTATTTAACTTTGCAAATGTTTTGACTCCATACAACAAGTAACTAGTCTTTATTGGCATGCATGGGCATATTAACATTTAATTACTGCATCGTACACTCATTACCAACAGTTTTGTAAATTTAGACAACATCGAAGGGGTCTGACAAATATTATTAAATATTCTAAAATGGTAGGCTGCGCAGTGACCTTAGAGACATCTTTTGTGCAATGCTGGAGTCGCGAATATAGAACGGTAAATAAAACAACGCTGTTGAATTCAGCGTGCATCGTCCCTTCATGTACAAATGTAAACAAACGACTCGCGGTAAAAGAAGTGGTTAAATATTTATAAGACTGTCATTTCTTGCTTGATTTTAACAAATAACATATTATTTTAAAGCTCACAACAAATTGAAAACATCTACAATGACAATCTCTCAATATTTTTCGACAAATTGTATATGATAATAGAGTAGCAAGAAATACTTAATTTTTACCCAAGATATCACCACGAATGTTTCATTGATGGAACAGCCAACATAGCGTTGGATTTGTTTTGATTTTTGCATAAGATTTATCCCCTTATTTTGACCAAAATATCAATGTAACCATTTTAGAATAGCAATAAAAGACAAATTCTCGTGCTTTATGATGGTTTTAAACTATCGATCTGCTGTATTAAATCACTCGGCCCTTCAGGCTTCGTGGCTTTAATATTCAGCCGATCGATAGTTTAAAACCATCATAAAGCACTCGAATATGTCTTTTATTCCTATAGTAAATTATATTAATTATTAATGATAAACACTGTAATATGAAGATCTTTATTTCCCTTAAAATCATACACATAAGAAGAAACAAATTGATTGTTTGAACCCCTTTGTATGATTTGCGTGATTTTGTCACAAAACACTTGGGGTGTCACAAGAATCACACTGACCAGATACTAGTACATGTATATGTAGGTAGGCCATATTGGCACCTCAATGTATATGTAGGTAGGCCATATTGGCACCTCAAATGTTTGACAAGAATATACATTTGACAAAAACATCAATCACGTGGTGTTACAATTTATTTGGGGTTTTACTTCGCTTTCAACACTGTACAGGTCATATCACGACGGGTAGTAATGGAAGGGCAGAGGAAACCAGTACCTACAGTTCGTCAGGGTTCTGTACTGTAAACTGCCGACCACTGGCAAGCAACTACCGGCTTTCCCACTTGATGCCGTGCCGGGAACCGAACCCCGGCCTCAGAGGTGGGAGGCGAGAGTGTTACCACTTTGCCACCGTGGCCCCACGTGGAGTTACAAAAATTTTTAGTTAACTAGAGGCTTTAAATATAGTAAATGACCTGGAAATTTGGGCATGAAAGAATTAAAATTTTTTAACATGTTCATAAAAAGCAGTCTGACAAAAGATTAATATTGCAATGCATAACAGGAGATATGCCAGATTTTTTTTCAGATTTTTGCCAATTTAATTTGTCACTTTGGTTGCTGTGTTCACTTGGACTTTTTTCTTTGGTTTTTATAAACAATGTAAATTACTCCATGTGCAACAGGACCACAGTCTGTATGTTTTGGGATACTGTAGATAATTGTTTCAAAATACAGATATTTTACCAGTGTAATCAATATAAACTACAATAGTAATCTGTGGTGGTAAATGCTTTGAAATTGTAAAGTCATCTGGAGACACATAATTATTGTACATGACACAGATACAATACAAAACCATTACATTACAATAAACAAAATACAACTGTATGAAACATAATGGCATCTTAACTAAAGGAAAAAAAATACTCGTGAGGGTGTATCTAAAAATGTTGATCAATACAAGTCCACTCATTTCACAACTTCATAATTCTCATGTTCATTACTTCACAAATTATTGAAATGTCACAAGTATAAATGGTATATTCACAATCCAAAAGCAATTGCATGTGAATTATATTTTGTCAAGTATTTTTGACCAGATTTGCAGAACCCTTTCTGTTACTCTTCTTTCTCCCAAATGTGTCCAATGCTGTGAATGACCTATGTTGCTAAACTTCTTTCCCCTTGAACCCTTGGTTAAAGCTTGTGTTTTTTATAATCGGGCAAATGTACATAACAAAAGATTCAGTTTACATAATGTACTCTTACATATACAGGATCTGGGGAGTTTATCTGCCAATATTTACAGGTGCTTTAACACTGAACATTTCAAAAACATGATACAAATTTGAACCGTAACCAAGGCTACCCAAACCCTTTCGTGTGTGCAGAAGTAAACAAGTCTGGTTCTTCAAGAGCTTGAACTAAAGACAAATTCACTAAAAGTTCAAGTAGCGCTAACACACAAAAGGATAGATCAAACCTTCCTATTATCAAGGCATATCTCAGGGTCTTTCAATATTAGCCCAATATAGTACCATCACTTACTCTGCTTTCAACTTTTAGGTGAACTGCGTTTATAAAATCAACTTCCATGCATTTGCTTGGATGCTTACTCTTCTAATTTAAACACAGAAATACTAGTAAACACACAGATTCTGGTGATTTTATCAGAAATCCTTGAAAGTCCCAAGTTATATGAAACACAGATACACAAGAGAATACAATACCCATAACATTTGTTGTCTGTAATGAGATTAAAAAGGCAGTGGTGTGTAGATCAGAATATGAATATCCATCTGAACAGGTAACTTGAGATCACCATAAACAAAACACTAGCGCTACCACATTGAATGCCTAGAACATGTGTATTACTTTTACACACATCAAGGCAATGGGTATTCCAAAGGTGGCATACTAATATGATCAAAAAGACATCAAATCATTTTATCCACAACTGTAACATCCTAATGAGACAGCTTAAATTTTTGTGTGACTTAACATAATTTGTAACTGGTTTGAGAAATTTTGTTTTATTTCACCTGTTCTTTTATATATTTTCCAGAATGCACAATTCTGAAAAATTGCACACTACAGTTGAACCCTATTTCATTAAATCTCAGTGGATCGGACAATGTGCCCATTTCACCAGAAATTCTAGAGGAGTTAAATTTAAAAGGCAAAAGTTTTTTAATGACTGGTTATATATAGTTATACTTTATTTAAGGACTGGATAGGTATTTCTATGCTTTTAAGGACTGGATATATGTATTTCTACTCTTTTAAGCACTGGATATATAAATTTCTCCTTTTTTAAGCACTGGATATATAAATTTCTACTCTTTTTAAGCACTGGATATATGTATTTCTATAGAATTTTACTTAATAGATTTCTACTTAAGGGGGTTTGACTGTATTTCTTGTGAACTGCATTATGGATTTTGATCTGATTTGATAATAAAATGCATTTTTATTGTGTTAATATATCTTACCTAGTGGACAGATGCATTTGTCCGGCGCACAGCCGGTCCCGCCAAACGTTAGAGAAAAACGCCTCGAGCTGGGCTCTGGCCCGGACCGGTAGTGTCCTGTTTACTCGCCAGGTGGCTGTATAGCCTCCCTGCCGGTGCACTGCGCGTGCGCGCGCATGCGTACTTCCTCCTTTTGTTTGGCGCGAAGACGAGAGGTCGTCTGTTTTTTGGAGAAACTTTTATTTTGATTTATATCTGTTACAGGATATATTTTGATAAATTCTTTGTGTAGAAGTGTTGTTTAATAACTATGGATTCACCAGGACAAAGGCGGGGATCGTGCGGCCATAAGATGGCTGGCTTTGATATGCATGAGAAGTGTGCCCGTTGTCGAGACAAAGGTCTGGGTAAAGATCCCTGCATTGTGGGAGGTGCGATATGCAAGATTTGTGACAATTTTACAGCAATTCAACGTGATATGCTGGCCACTCCACAGTATCAAATTCGCAAGGACAAGAAAGCGGGTTTGCTAGTGTCACCACGAGATGTAACTGTGCTGTCTCCAGTTAATTCTTCTCAACAGCCAGCTAGTACTGCGCATGCTCAGCAGACGATTTCTGAAGATGACAGTGCGCATGCGCAGGACCTCCCTGGGGGTAGCGATAATGTAAGTTCTTCAGATTTTGTTTCCAAAAAAGATTTTGACAAATTAAGTGACCAGCTAGATGAGAAATTCTCTCGGTTTGAAGCACTCTTATCAAGAGGCAATATATTTTCTACCCCCAAAGTACCGGTTCAGGTTTCAAACCCACCGGTTTCTGATCAGCCATTTATAGATCCTGCCTCTGCCCGAACCACCGGTCCGGTGCAGTTTCCGGCAGTACAGGCTAGTACAGGATCAGATGGCAAGAAAGATTCAAAGAAGAAGCACAAGTCTTCTCATCATAAATCTTCCAAAACAAAACCGGTTCCGGTTGAGGAAAATACCGGTCCGGTACAGAAAAAGCCCTCTGACACTGCACTTCAACAAGCTAAACCGGTACCGGTCGGGGAGATGACCGGTCCGGTCAGGGCATACCAAACTGACACCTTTGTACCCAAGGAACCGGTTCCGGTTGTGGATGGATCTTTTACCGGTCCGGAACCGGCTGCACCGGCTGGGGAGCCGTTTATTAGAAACCTTGCTTCTGCTGGTGGCTCAGATAATATGTCCAATGTTGAACACCCCTTAACAGATGTCTTGCCTGTGGCTTCAGACGAACCACTCTTTGGGGATCATACATCAACAGATGTTGTGGATAGGGATCATACATCACCGGATGTTTTGGATAGCGAGGATGGTGAACTTTCTGAATCAGACACTGATAAACCAGAAAAGAATGAAGAAATGAGTTACAGGGAAACAGTTCGTTCCATCAGGGCCTTTATGGGCTGGAACTTTATCCCTGACTTTGAGTTTGAGTACAGTGACCCGGATAAGTCCAACAATCCGTGGCGTGGAAAAAATCCGAAGACAAGTTCAAAGGTGTCAGTAGCCATGCCAGCAGACGATTGGCTCTGTCAGAAGCTGGAGAGGATTAATCTGACTGTAGCTGAGGGTTACCCTTCCCGAAGTCAAGAAGCTGGTGGTTTGCGTACTGACCAATTCATACGCACCCCTAAACCACAGGATAAATGGTATCCCATGCATAAGTTAAAGACAGATGGTCCCCAGCGACCAGGTAGAAAGCTGTTCAACTGGCATGGTTCTGAGGCGAAACTAAATGCTCAATTCTCAAGAATTGTCAAACCAGCTGCATATCTCGCAACAGGTCCCGTGTCTCGTCCCATATCGCAAGAAGTACTACGCAGATGGGAAAGGTGCGCCCGAGAGGGTACTTACACAGTGAACCATGCAGCTGGTTTCAGCAGATGCACTAGCGAGATTCAAGATCAGATGGCACATCACATAACTTTCCTACAGACTCATCTCAGTAAGGGCAAGTCAGCCAAGGAGGTGTCTGAAGCACTTAAGGAGTTAAGGGATTTATGTGCTTTCCACCAGAATGTATCTGTCTCTCTTGGGACAGCTCTACAGCACCTGGCTGATAGCCTTTTTGTGCAGCTGGGGAACTTCATTCTGATGCGTCGGGACTCTTATTTAGATCATGTTCGTCCCGGTATGAAGATGGACACTTGGAATGAACTGAGGAATGCTGCTCTTTTTGGATATGGGTTATTTCCCGACGCGGCCTTGAATGTCGCGGAACAAGATATCAACAAGTTTGAGACACAACATGTGTCGGTCCAGTCTCGAGTTGGTCCCCAGCACCAACAGAAGACCAAGTATCGCTATAAACCGTATGAGAAGAAGGAGGCTAAGACCATGGTTCAGCCGTCATCTGCTCCTCAACAACCTTGGCGACAGTTTGGGTCACGAGGTCGTGGCCGTGGGCGTGGTTCTACTAACCACCGTTTTTCCAAGTATGCCCGGGGTGGCAAAAATTATAAATGACAATCATTGTACAAACCCACACAACCAAATAATTCCAAAGATAGTGGGTCAAAACATCAGCCCTCAAAACTTTCCAAAGACTGTATACTCAAGAACTGCTGTAATTCCTGTTCCTATTGTTGTCGGTCCCGGGCAGCCGCAAAAGAAAGGCCTAAGTCCCGATCTTTGTCAGACAGAAATAAAACATGTCAAAAGTGCTTCTTTTGTCTCTCCTTGTCGTTCTGTCCCTCATGTACCAAATGTCCACAATGTTGCAGAAAATCCTCCTGTAGGATGCAGGTTGCACAGGTTCTGGGAAACGTGGCTCAGCCTGGGTTCAAATCCTCGGGTAGTCTCCATCTTGAAGGACGGTTACAACCTCCCTTTCAAGATGAGGCCCCCATTGACCAGGTGTCCTCTGATAATCAGCGGATACGCCAACCCTCGCAGAAACAAGTTTTTGAAGGAGGCGTTGCAGTCCCTGATTACAAAACAGGCCGTAGAAAAAGTAGTGGTTCGGGCTTCTCTGGCCTTTTACAACCGGCTGTTCATAGTTCCCAAACCAAACAACAAATGGCGTCCAATCTTGGATTTGAGCAAACTCAATCTTTTCCTCCACTCGGAAACCTTCAAAATGGAAACTCCGGAGACCATCCGGCTGTCCCTTCAAAAAGGCGAATGGGTCACATCGCTGGATTTCAGCGATGCCTATTTCCACATTCCCATCAACCCAAGGTCGAGGAAGTATCTCCGTTTTCACCTGCACGGTCAAACCTTCCAGTTCAGGGCTCTGCCGTTCGGCCTAGCGACGGCTCCTTTGGAATTCACAAAGGTGGTGAAGGAGGTGAAATTGATGGCCCAGTCCAGGGGTATAAGGATCCACCAGTACCTAGACGACTGGTTGCTTCGAGCGCCCTTTCGGGAGGCTTGTGTGAACCAAACGCGGACCCTGATGGCTCTGTGTCAGCAGTTGGGATGGTTAGTCAATTTGCAAAAGTCGGAACTTGTTCCCCAACAGGAGTTCAACTTTGTCGGTTATCATTTCGACCTCTCCAAGGGTCTAGTGAAGCCGACTCAGGAGAGGTGGCAAACCCTAACTCAAAAAATAAAGATGCTAATGAACAGGGACCATTGTTCGGTCCGAGAGTTCATGTCTCTCATAGGTTTGTTAACAGCCACAGAGAAACAGGTGGTTTCGGGGCGCCTTCACATGAGACCGATTCAGTGGCACTTGAAGAATCACTGGCACGTGCCAGAGGTACTAGAGAAGGAGATTCCTCTTCCCAGATCTCTGTACCCTCATCTGCATTGGTGGTTGGACGAAAACAATGTGCTCAGCGGCCAACCTCTTCATCCTCTACAACATGCTCTGCAGTTGTTTACCGACGCCTCAAACGAAGGTTGGGGCGCGCACTTAGGAGACCACACGGCAAAAGGAGTTTGGTCGGACTCAGAAAGCCAGTTGCACATAAACTTTCTCGAGCTAAAGGCGGTCCTTCTGGCCCTCAAGAAGTTCGAGCAACAGTGTTGGGGCCAGATCATTTTGATAGCCACGGACAACACAACGGTTGTCTCATACATCAACAAGGAGGGGGGTATGAGATCAGGCTCACTTTGTGCCCTCCTCTGGAGACTGCTTTCCTGGTGCAATCGCAGACAGATAGTTCTAAGGGCCAGGCACATTCCGGGAAGGCTGAATGTGATAGCAGACAAATTGTCCAGGAGCACTCAGGTTATTCAGACAGAATGGTCCCTCCTGCAGGAAGTCTTCGACCACTTATGTGCCAGGTGGCACACTCCCCGAGTGGATCTCTTTGCAACAAGGTACAATCACAAACTACCCAAGTTTGTGTCCCCAGTACCCGATCCACAGGCATGGAGAGTAGATGCTCTCAGCCTGAATTGGGAGAATATGGATGCCTACGCGTTCCCTCCTGTGTCTCTTTTGGGCAAGGTGGTGTCCAAGATCCTAGATCAGGGAGTTCACAGGTTGGTTCTGATTGCTCCAGGGTGGCCCAACATGCCGTGGTTCTGGGATCTAGTCAGCATGTCTGTTCAGATTCCTCTCTCCCTTCCAAACGTGGAGAACCTGCTGACCCAACCGTTCAATCAGTGTCCCCACAGAGATCTCCTAGGGCTCAACCTCCACGCCTGGCTCCTAGAGCCTCTAGCATACAGGCACAAGGATTCTCTAATGAAGTGGCAACGCGAATTGAGGCTCCTCAAAGACAATCAACCAGAGCCATCTATGAATCGAAGTGGTCCATATTTGTCAAATGGTGCGAGTCACACAAGGTGGACTTCGGGTCACCTTCTTTAACTCAGGTAGCGGAATTTCTCCTATTCCTTTTCAAGGAGAAAAATCTTCAACCTAGCACCATAGATGGCTATAGAACTGCTATAGCCGACAAAATTGGTTGTGACAAGGTTAATTTTGGTAAAGACGAAAACCTTACCCGCTTGCTAGACAGTTTCCATAGAGATAAACCCAAGGGTCTTCGAGGAGTCCCTAGCTGGAATCTGTCTCTGGTCTTGCATCAATTAACCCAGTCCCCCTTTGAACCCCTTCGAAAGGCGTCTCTGAAACATCTTACCTTCAAGACGGTGTTTCTCCTGGCTTTGGGCTCGGGCAAAAGAAGGAGTGAGATTCATGCCTGGGTACACAGGAACATTAGACATCAGGAAGATTGGGCTAATGTTTCTTTATTCCCTTCTCCTTGTTTTTTGTCCAAGAATCAGTTGGCTAAAGAAGGGCCTTCTTCAGTAGCTCCGGTAATTATTCCGGCCTTGGCCCCTACGTTGGATAAGTCTCTCAAGGAGGATAGAACCTTATGTCCAGTTCGGGCTTTGCGTTATTACCTGGACAAGACCAAAGACCTCCGTTCCGGCAAACAGTTGGTCTTTGTGTCTTTCAAGAAGAACTTCAATAAGGACATCGCTCCTGCTACGATTTCTTCTTGGATTAAACAAACCATCTTGTTGTGCTATCAATTGTCCAATGAGGATGCACAACAATTACATCAGGTCAGAGCCCATGATGTGCGGGCCTTTGCAGCTTCTAAGGCTTTTCAAGGAGGTGTGTCCTTGGACCAGATCCTCTCAGCCTGCCACTGGAAGTCGCACAATACCTTCACCCAATTTTATTTGAAGGATGTAGCATGGGCTGATGCTGACCTGTACCATTTAGGACCAGTGGTCGCAGCCCAGCACATACGCGAGTAACTGGTATCCTTGAAAGGATAACTTGTATATAGTGTAAAGCGTTTAGAAGGAGTAGTGGGTTGTTTTAGTTGGCTCCTTCTTTTTTAGTTATCTTGTTTTGTAACCCCAGCGCGCAGTTCTCAACCGGAAGGGCTGGTGTGGGGTATGAGTTATTTCTATTTTATCCTGTTCTGCTTCCTTCGGAATCCTTGGGACTGAACTCTTACCTCCTCTCTCCTATAGTCCTAGCCCAGGTGGCTCGGTAGACGGCAAAAAAGAGGGGGGGGGGAACCAACTATGGTGTAGGGTATGGGAAGGATCCCTAACCCTTGGGCCGGAGGCCCAGAGTTCTGACAAGAGTCCCTGTTGAGTTTAGCTGCCCTCCATCCAATGGGTAGTTATTCTGCATCTGTCCACTAGGTAAGATATATTAACACAATAAAATGGAAAATTTAATAAGTAAATTAAATTTTTATAAGTTAATATCTTACCTAGTGGACAGAGGGATTCCCACCCTACCTTCCCCGCAACAAACATTCCCAGGGGACTCAAACAGGGTGCAAACAAAAGGAGGAAGTACGCATGCGCGCGCACGCGCAGTGCACCGGCAGGGAGGCTATACAGCCACCTGGCGAGTAAACAGGACACTACCGGTCCGGGCCAGAGCCCAGCTCGAGGCGTTTTTCTCTAACGTTTGGCGGGACCGGCTGTGCGCCGGACAAATGCATCTGTCCACTAGGTAAGATATTAACTTATAAAAATTTAATTTACTTATTAAATTTTCCATTCTAGGGCCCATCAGGATCATAAAGTTCTTTAATGTCAAGCTACTAAAATATATAAATGTAACATCAATTATAACTAGATTGGGCCAATTTGGCACCAACATACTCCAAGAGAGGTCATTCCTCATGCCACAGGCTTTATTTGATGTTTTCCACGGGACCCATCTTCTATATGCCATAATTATTATGAAAATATAATGACCAACTAAATTAAATATAAGAACCTTAGCAATTCCATCTACAATATGTGTATTTTCCAAAGTGAAAATTTAACATCAATTACATTTTAAAGTAGCCAGGGCCTTCCTTTGATAAAATTCAATGATAATGACAAATAAGATTTTCCAAAAGTAACAATAAATGAGCAAGGCCAATAAACCCCAAGGGATTAAAGTGACAAAAAGTCCATAAATTGAATCCCTGTGGGCATTTATAGAGAGCTTAAAGTAATCTCAAAATTAAAGCTACAGACTAAATTTTCCATTGAAAAAGATCACATATAGAAGTTATTTCTAGTACAGTTTAAGGATGGTTAGACTTGCCATTTCCAAATTACATGGCAAAATATGCGAAAAATGTAGAAAAAAAATCACCAGATGGGGTCTCTATGGGCCTCAAACACAGTTTTGACATCAACATAAAGTGATGATTTATGCAATCTGTGAGAAAAACATATCAGTTGGTGATGGACCTGAATCCAGTATATCTCCTGTCTTTTGCCCAGGGATATATCATTCAATATTACTTAATGTATCTGACACTTGTAGAACTTTGTACATATAAGGCAAGCATAGACCAAGGCTAATAATTCATCAAACTTGCATTTATATAAATGGTCAAAAATATTATCAAGCCACAAATACATGTAATGAGATAAAAGTACATGCACAGATTTTACAAAAAGTAAATATGTTACACTAGATGATAATGATTAATTTCTTCATACTGTTAAAATTATTGTCAAAATAAATTAACTTTAAATTACTTAATAGTGATATTTAAACTGCTAATATATATATTAGTTTAAATTTACTTTTTACATACTCTTACATATTATGTTCACTGCACTATGGGCTCATGGTACAAAAGTCATTGTTTAAATAAAAAAAATACTTAATACTGGTCACACTTTAAAATATAATATTCTATTACTCACGGTAAATAATCCTTATACATGTACTACTGAGAAATTTCAATGATTAAATTTACTGCATTAAATCAAATATATAAAATTAGCATCAGAGATGCCCATACCCCACAGTAGCCTGGGGAAATAGTTTTCAACACCATGACATATAGAAGTAATGAAACAGTATAAAGACCAGGATACTAGAAAACAAAGACCTACATCCCCTAACCAATATCTCTACTAAGTGTCAACCTACACCTTATGGAAACCAAGAAATAGCCCAGACAAGATTTTAAAACTCATGGTCACTATGACAAGGTCAAATCAACGTCACATCATGATGTTGCACACCTACAACCCCTAACCAATATCCCTACCAAGTATCAACTTCCTACACCTTATGGATTCCAAGATATAGCCTAGACAAGATTTTATAGGTCAAGGTCACTATGACAAGGTCAAACGTCAAATCAAGGTCACACCATGACGTTGCACACCTCCACCCCCTAACCAATGTCCCTTCCAAATATCACCTCCCTACACCTTACAATGTCCGAGATATAGCTCGGACAAGATTTTAAAGGTCAAGGTCACAATGACAAGGTCAAATCAAGGTCACACCATGGCATTCCACACCTACACCCCCACCAATGTCCGTACCAAGTATTAATTTCCTACACCTTACAGTTTCTGAGATATGGCCCAGACAACATTTTATAGATCAAGGTCACTACAGCAAGGTCAAAGGATAAATCAAGGTCACACCATGACATTGCGCACCTACACCCCCTAACAAATGTCCCTACCAAGTATTAACTTCCTACACCTTACGGTTTCTAAGATATAGCCCAGACAAGATTTTATAGGTGAAGGTCACTACAGTAAGGTCAAAGGTCACATCAAGGTCAGATGTTGATGTTACACACCTACACCCCCTAACCAATGTCCCTACCAAGTATCAACTTCCTACACTGTATGGTTTCTGAGATATAGCCTGGACAAGATTTAATACGTCAAGGTCACTACGGCAAGGTCAAAGGTCAAGTCAAGGCCAGACCATGACGTTTCACACCTACACCCCCTAACCAATGTCCCTACCAAGTATCAACTTCCTACACCTTACGGTTTCTGAGATACAGCCTGGACAAGATTTTCTAACTCAAGGTCACTACGGCAAGTTCAAAGGTCAAATCAAGGTCAGACCATGATGTTGCACACCTAGACCTCCTAATCAATGTCCCTACCAAGTATCCACTTCCTACACCTTATGATTTCTGAGATACAACCCGGCCAAACTTTTTCCCGCTGCCCACCCAGACGCCCACCCATCTGGACACCATAGGTGAAAACAATACCCTGACAGCCCGTGGGGTAATAAACTATTCGTTTTCATGGATTGACAGATACTTTATAAGGTCTTTCTTGTTTGACTTGGAGTTTTAAGTAATGTGGTCCATAGCTGTAAAAAGGATGTTAGACACTTAAATTCTAAGAGAAGTAATTTTCTCAATATCTCAAAAGAGAATGAGATTATTCATTATTATATACCTCAGTTTATTACAGTTGTATTGATAATGAAATATCAGAAAGTATGACATAACTATTTGAGAAACTTTCAAAAGGTAGGTTAATGGAAAACTTTATAGAATCACCAAAGCTGAGCCAACATAACTGAAGTATGCATCTTACATTTTAACAAAAAGCATACAAATGGACACTTTCAACATATAAACATATACTATTACACTAAATCAAAAAAAAAACTTTTAACAATAAATAGTGTTCAACTTAATAACATATTACAGACAATAAAAATCACACAGAAGCTTTATAAACAAGTTACGCAAAAATTTCCAAACTTCAAGAAAACACTTCACATATAATACAAAATACAGATTTCTGTATAGCATGAAGAAATGACTAGTATTTTTATAAATTGAGAAACTTCTTTCTTGGCTGTACTTTGTGGTTTTGTTTGTCCACTCTGAAAATATAACAGCATTTTAATTACGATATTTGAGCCTTAATAATACTCCTGACACTATGTGTGAGTTATGTTACACACTGCAGTTTGATGTTGGAAACAACTAATGCATATAGGTTTAGGTGAGGACTTCTACTGTGAATGAAAAACCTTTGTCAAAATTATATCTTACTCTCAATGTCTCAATGTTAATGTCTCAAGGTCTGATAATAAAATTAATACTGATATAACATGCCTGGTCTATAAAGACCAAAAACAAAACAATTTGCTCTAACAGGATTTTTATGTAAAAGTAAGGTAAGAAGCATTTATAAAGTGCAGAAATTTTGAACAATTCTTTATTTTTTAATGGATCAATTTGTAACGTCAGTATACACCACAGAATTCTTGAACTTAAATAAGCATAACTTCTTTATTTATCATTCAATTCTGAAAGTTTTCACATATATTCTGCTCACCAGCCAACCAGTATATGTCTATAAACTGTTCCATCCATGTACCTCATATAGAAATACTAGACACAGTTCCCAAAAATTTAAGTTCCTTTAAGTCCCCTTTTTCAATTATAAAGTTCATATATCCTACAAAAATTCCCACAACATTTCAGCCATTATGCACCTTCATTTTAGATTAGATTTTTGTCCATTCCTTTCTTAGCTTAGCTCACTGAGTTCCCCTTCTGTTGAAGATATTTGCTTGCAAAGCAGCGGATTTACATTACTTAAAAGGGGTTGGATGTCAGGATAAATCATATTTCATCATGTGGAATCAGTTTGGTATGCATGAATCCTGACTATAGAGGTTCAAAGTTAGTACATTTACTAATACACAAGTGCATGGACGAAATCAATGTTAACAGGCCATAGAAGAGTTCACCATGATGAGAGAGTAAAATTTTGATCACTTCTACAGAAGATTTATAAAATAGAAAGGAGATCGAAATATAGGGAAATATAGGATTGGGAGAGTGAAAATTACATGTAGTTCATAAAATTGAATACCCAAATAATAGAAGGTCACACAACAGAGGTACTACTGTACTTATTTTAGGTTCAATGTTGTATTTAACATGTTTTATAGGCCATATCCTGTTTGATAGTTTAGGACAAATTTCGCACTGTTAACCACTGGGCATTGGAAAGCAACTACAAACTAGAGGATCGCTCGCAAAAAAAAAGTGTCCCGAAAAGGATATAAAGGTGAGTGCTAGAGTATTAAGAAAATGCTTCGTTTCTAGCCTTATACTGTTGTGGCAACCAAAGTCAGCGCAGTCTGCTCTATGTAGCACGGTTTTCAAGATACAAGCATTTTTGTGTTTTGCAAAAAATTCAAAAATTCAAAATGTCCGCTATATTTGGCGAGACAAAAATATTTTTAAAAATTGGCATGGCTACTCTGCAGAGATACCCAGCAGGTCAAAAATTTTGTTGAGTTCGCTCCATATAGCACGGTTTTCGAGATATAAGCATTTTTGTGTTTTGCAAAAACTTTGAAAATTCAAAATGGCCACCATTTTTGGGGAGACCAAAATTTTTGACAAGACCACTGCCGCGGTGTGTATCTCCCGCTGAGCATTAAAGGAGAAGAAATAGCTTTTCCGAGATATTCACAATTTTTCATTTTCGTGTGTGAAAGCTCTTCCAAAAGTAGGTGAATGAGTTATTTGAGAAAAATTGGCTATCTGCAATACTATTAAGAGATAATTCAGATTTACTCCTTTTGAGTAGGTGAGTACTTACCTACGGGTCTGGAACTTCACCAAGTGAAAGTTCTCCCAAAAGTAGATGAATGAGTTATTTGATAAAAATTGGGTATCCGCAATACTTTTAGAGATAATTAGCATTTACTCATTTTAAGTAGGTGAATAATTAGCTATGGGTCTGAAACTTCACCAAGTGAAAGCTCTCCCAAAAGTAGGTGAATGAGTTATTTGAGAAAAATTGGCTATCTGCAATACTTTTAGAGATAATTCGCATTTACTCATTTTGAGTAGGTGAGTAATTAGCTATGGGTCTGAAACTTCACCATGTGAAAGCTCTCCCACAAGTAGATGAATGAGTATTTGATAAAAATTGGGTATCCGCAATACTTTTACAGATAATTAGCATTTACTCATTTTGAGTAGGTGAATAATTAGCTATGGGTCTGAAACTTCACGGAGTGAAAGCTCTCCCAAAAGTAGGTGAATGAGTTATTTGAGAAAAATTGGCTATCTGCAATACTTTTAGAGATAATTCACATTTACTCATTTTGAGTAGGTGAGTAATTAGCTATGGGTCTGAAACTTCACCATGTGAAAGCTCTTCCAAAAGTAGGTGAATGAGTTATTTGAGAAAAATTGGCTATCTGCAATACTTTTAAGATATAATTCGCATTTACTCATTTTGAGTAGGTGAGTAATTCTGTACGGGTCTGAAACTTCACCATGTGAAAGCTCTCCGAAAAGTACATGAATGAGTTATTTGATAAAAATTGGGTATCCGCAATAGTTTTTGAGATAATTAGCATTTACTCATTTTGAATAGTTGAGTAATTAGCTACGGGTCTGAAACTTCACCGAGTGAAAGCTCTCCCAAAAGTAGGTGAATGAGTTATTTGAGAAAAATTGGCTATCTGCAATACTTTTAGAGGTAATTCGCATTTACTCATTTTGAGTAGGTGAGTAATTAGCTACAGGTCTGAAACTTCACCATGTGAAAGCTCTTCCAAAAGTAGGTGAATGAGTTATTTGAGAAAAATTGGCTATCTGCAATACTTTTAAGAGATAATTCGCATTTACTCATTTTGAGTAGGTGAGTAATTATCTACGGGTCTGAAACTTCACCATGTGAAAGCTCTCCCAAAAGTACATGAATGAGTTTTTTGATAAAAATTGGGTATCCGCAATAATTTTTGAGATAATTAGCATTTACTCATTTTGAGTAGGTGAATAATTAGCTACGGGTCTGAAACTTCAAGTGAAAGCTCTTTGGGATAGCTGCTCTGCAGAGATACCCTGAAGATCAAAAATTTCGTCGAAATCGCTCTATGTAGCACGGTTTTTTCGAGATATAAGCATTTTTATGTTTTGCAATTTTTGCGAAAAATTCGAAAATTCAAAATGGCCGCCATTTTTGGCGAGACAAAGTTTTTTTGAAAATTGGCATGGCTACTCTGCAGAGATACCCTGTAGGTCAAAAATTTCGTTGAAATCGGTCTATCTAGCAGGGTTTTCGAGATATAAGCATTTTTATGTTTTGCAATTTTTGCGAAAAATTCGAAAATTCAAAATGGCCGCCATTTTTGGCAAGAGAAAATTTTTTTGAAAATTGGGATAACTATACTGCAGAGATACCCTGTGGGTCAAAAATTTCGTCGAAATCGCTCTATCTAGCACAGTTTTCGAGATATAAGCATTTTTGTGTTTTCCTTATTTGGAAAATTCATAATGATTAATTAATCATTAATTACTCGGCCATTTCTTAACCAATCAATGCCAAAATCTAATGATTTTCAGATTTTAATAGAATGAATGTATTTGCCAAGTTTCAGGTGAATTGATAAAATTCCTTTCAAGTTATCATCCGGACAAGCTTCCCCATCGAAAAAAGACATTTTTGGTCATGTGACCTCTCTGATTGGTTGAAATGTCACTGCAGCATATTGAAAAAAATTCCCCAAGGCTACTGCCTAAACCTGCCAAATTTGAAAAGAATCCGCCTAGCCTGAAGGTCTCCCATACACAAACAAGCGTCCCTTGCGGGACGCTTAATTCAAGACTCAGAGCCAAGGTTTTAACCCATAAACTCAGTGGTGCAAAGCTACCACTACAGCACCATACACCAAGTGAAATACAGAAATAAATTTACAATTAAAACAGGTATACATCAATTCAGTGTTTCTACAACAGAACAGTAAATAGCCGTTGTTGGATCATCGCCCATTTCAGGGATCCCTTAATTTGATTTTTTTTTTCCACGGTGCACGCACATGACAATTTAATAAATTGATATTCTGAATAATTGTCAACTCTAGGGAACAACTTTACACACATTTTTGCAGTTTTATAAAGAGTTGGGGACTGGTACAGATCTATGCACGGTTTGAAATTTGCAGACTTCCTACACAAAGCACTTACCTCTGAGATTTACAAAAGATTGTCATAATTCAGTGTAGCTCTCTCGGTAATCAGACTTGTTTTTAGAAGCATCATATCTATAAATGTTAGAATGGCAACTGTGAATATTAGATGACACAAATTACAAAAGAGGTAACAAATTATTTTTAGATATATATTTACAAAGTGTATGGAAGAAGATGAGGGGCAGGTGTGATTTTTTTTTTCGGAACTGTCAGCTTTTAAATGTGATAAAATGACTTTCTAATACAATTAATTGACTTACAAACTTGATTAATTAACTTTTTAAAATGATAATTGAGTTCTACATTTGATGAATTGACTAGTCAGCTCAAGAAATCAAATCCTAAACTCAATAAATTCACTGATTTGCAAATTTAATAAGTAAATTAAATTTTTATAAGTTAATACCCTATCCAATGGACAATAGCTTATCCGGTCGGCGCAGACCGGCCCGCCAAACGTCAGAAAAAGACGTCCTGTGTTTCCACCGGCCGGCCAGTCCCAGTACTGTACATTCGCCAGATGGCGTGTCGTACTTCCTTCCTCTCTAGACAGTGTGACGTCATAGCATCTTTTTCGTTGTCTAAACCTATTAGACTCCTAGTAAACTGATAGCGGGGTTGGTGGGAGGGTCTTGTGTGTCCATTGGATAGGGTATTAACTTATAAAAATTTAATTTACTTATTACAGTTGCAATTTTATTGCGTTAATACATCCTATCCAATGGACAATAGCTGAATAACTACCACTTGGTTGGCGGGTAAGTTACTAGGGACTTAGGTGAACTCATAAACAGAACTAACAACAATTTTTATCAAGCCTGGGTCGACCTTGAGGTCAGGGACCCTTAAGGCCATCGTTGGTTATAAGTGACCGGTTAACCGGCCCAAACCGACTTACCCCCCCCCATTTTAACAGACCTGCTCTGAGGTAGGGGAAGAGAGGGATGAATTCAGTCCCATAAGAAGTAAAATAAACCTCCCGAAGGAAGCACGTAAGAGTTTTTTTTTTTTTTTTTGGTTCTTAAATACATGTACGAACTATCTACATATGTACAGATCTCCTCTATGCTCTGGGCTGTTGGTGGATCTGTTGAGCAGCCACTACAGGCCCCAGATGGTAGAGCTCTGAGTCAGCCCAAGCCACATCCTTCAGATAAAATTGTGTGAAGGTATTATGAGATTTCCAGTGGCAGGATGACAGTATCTACTCTAAGGAAACTCCCGACTGGAAGGCCTTAGAGGCAGCAAAGGCCCTGACATCATGGGCTTTAACCTGATGCAGGGTATGGGCTTCGCAATCTGAGAGCTTACAGCACAGGATCACAGTCTGCTTGATCCATGAGGAGATAGTGGCAGAGGAGATGTCTTTGTCAAAACCTTTCTTGAAAGAAACAAAGACTAGCTCCTTGTTCTGCCCAAGGTCTGAGGTCCTGTCCAAATAATAGCGCAAAGCTCTGACTGGACAAAGGGACCTGTCAGACTTGAGGGATCTATCCAGAGTTGGGGCCAGGGCTGGTATAACCACTGGGGCCACACTTTCTGGGCCCTCTTTTGCCAGCTGATTCTTTGACAGAAAGCTGGGTGATGGGTACAGGGACACCTTGGACCAGTTGGACTGGTGTCTGATGTTCTTCTTTTGCCAGGCATGTATCTCACTCCTTTGCTTGCCCGACCCAAGGGCTAAGCGAAATACCGTTTTAAAGGTCAGATGCTTCAATGATGCCTCTTTGATTGGTTCAAAGGGAGCCTTTGTCAGCTGGTGTAAAACCACGGAGAGGTTCCAGGAAGGGATTCCCCTCCGACCTTTGGGTTTGTCTCTGTGGAAACTATCCAGGAGACGAGTGATATTTTCATCTTTGCTGATATTAATGGATGAATTTCCTAATTTATCAGCAATGGCAGACCTGTAACCATCAATGGTACTGGGCTGTAACTTCCTGTCCTGAAAGAGGTACATCAAGAAGTCAGCCACTGACTTTACAGGAGTCCACCTGATGAGTGAGGCACCACTTTGTAAAAATGGTCCACTTTGCCTCATAAACTGATCTGGTTGATCCCCTCTGAGGAGCCTCATTTCTTGCTGCCACTGCCTCAGAGAAGCCCTGTTTCTTAATGCATGGAGATTCAGATTTGTCAGATTTCTGTGAGGGATCTGATTGAAGGGCTGTATCAACAGATGGGGTAGACTGGGCAGGCTCAGTGGGACGTGACTGGACATTGTCACTAGGTCCCAAAACCAGGGCATGTTGGGCCATCCCAGAGCAATCAGAAAGATTCTCTTGCACGGGGAGTCCTGTAACTTCACCACTTTGCCCAATATGGCCGCCGGTGGGAAGGCATATGCGTCCAGATCCTCCCATAGCAGAGTGAGTGCATCTACTGCTGTGGCCAGGGGGTCATGTACCGGTGACACAAACTGAGGTAACTTGTTCTTGAACCTCGTGGCAAATAGGTCTATTTGAGGCCGGTGCCACCTGCTGCATAATGTTTGGAAGACCTCTGGAAGGAGAGACCACTCTGTTTGGATGGTCTGGCCGAGTCTGGATAGCTTGTCTGCTACCACGTTCAGTCGGCCTGGGATATGTCGGGCTTTGAGAGTTACTTGTTTCTTGGTACACCAAGTCAAGATTCTAAACAGTTGGGCACAAAGTGGGCCCGACCTCATGCCTCCTTCCTTGTTTATGTATGACACGAAAGTCGTATTGTCGGTTGCCACCAGAACTATCTTGCCTAAACAGAGGTCTTGGAACTCTTTTAAAGCTAGAAAGACTGCTTTTGGTTCCAAATAGTTTATATGCAGCTTGCTTTCTGGTATTGACCAGGACCCTCTTGCAGTGTGTTCGTTTAAGTGAGCGCCCCACCCTTCTTTTGATGCGTCTGTAAAGATTTGCAGAGCATGCTTTACTGGGTGTAATGGTTCACCTTGGAGCACATTGGTCTCCTCCAGCCACCATTGTAGGTGTGGGTGCAGGGACCTGGGTATTGGAATGACCTTTTCTAGTGATTCTGGTACCCTCCAATTGCTTTTGAGATGCCACTGTATGGGTCTCATGTGAAGTCGGCCTAGGTGAACTTGCTTTTCTGTGGCTGTCAACAAACCTATCAAGGACATGAACTGCCGGACCGGACAAGCCGGTAGTAATAGCAGTGCCTGTATTTTCTCTTGAAGGCTTTGCCAACGGTCCGGTGTTGGTCGGACCCGGCCGGACCTGAGGTCGAACTGGTAGCCTACAAAATCGAAGACTCGTTTTGGCTCCAGTTCTGATTTTTCTACATTCACCAGCCAACTGAGGTCTTGGCACATTTTCACTAGAATTTGGGTATGCTAGAGACAAATATGGTGGGATCTGGCTCTCACCAACCAGTCGTCTAGGTACTGGTGGATTCTTACACCCTTGTGTATGGTCATCAGTTTCACCTCCTTTGCTAACACAGTGAATTCCATGGGTGCTGTGGACAGACCAAAGGGCAGTGCTTTGAATTGGTACGTCTGACCCTGGACATGAAATCTCAAATATTTCCTGTACTGTTCCTGTATTGGTATATGGAAGTAGGCATCTTTGAAATCCACTGAGGTGACCCACTCCCCTTGTTGGAGGGACGTTCTGATGGTTTCCGGTGTCTCCATTTTGAATTTCTCCACCTTGAGGAAAAGATTCAGCTTGCTCAGATCTAGTATAGGTCTCCATTTGCTGTTGGGTTTGGGGACTAAAAATAGCCAGTTGAAAAACCCTAGAGATGTTTGATTGTGGACCAGTTCTACTGCTGATGTAATGCCTCCAGCAGGTAGCTCTTCCTGTGGGGATTGACATAACAGCTTATGACTGTGGGAGACCTAGTGAGATTTGGCCGGATCCGAAAGGGGAGGGAGTAACCCTCTTTCAGGATTTGAACTATTTTCGGACCAGCACTCAGATCCAGCCAAGTTTGCCAATAGTTTTGAAGTCTAGCCCCTACAGGCCCCTTGTGTGACACAAGAAACACTTTTCACAGACTTTAATTTGCAATCTTTGTAATAACAACCTGCTGACCCAGGACTTAATTCTCTCTTTTGGGAATGCCCGGGTGCAGTATGAACATTTAAAACAACATGAGGCTTTGCATTCACAAAAGAACAAGTGTGTATTGTCTCTGTTGGGAGAGGGCTCCCGGCCAGCAGCCGTGCCTGTAACTTTGTTACACAGTAATTGTCATTTGTACGGCTGCTGACCCTTGGCTGGTCGTGAGGGGTACTGATGCTTGCCTTTTCCTCTTCTATGCTGGCCATGTGAGGAGATGTTTTTCCAGGCCGGACGGTCCTGTTTCTTGGTGTCCGACTTTCTGTCCTGCCTCTCATAGGGGTGATATCTGCCCTTCTTGTAGACCGACCCAGAGCGGTTTCTGTCAAAGGCGGCTATGTCTTCCTCTGCTTGTTTTATGATAGAGTCTGGAAATAAAGTGTCCAGTTCAAGAGGAGCCGACCTAAGGGTGTTAAGAGTATCTGCCTTCACCCCTGCTTTGAGATAAGATAAATACGAGTCCCTTCTCAGTAGGGTTGTGTTTGCCATGTTCACAAAAATGAAGTCTGTTAAGTGTTCCATTGCTTTGGCCATAGCATGACAAACACTGGAATTGAAATCTAGAAGGAACTGTAATTCATCTGTAGCTGATGAGACCCTGCTTGTTGCTTTACCTTTAGATTCTGTCCGGATGGTTTTTACTTGAGCTTGCATATTTTGCTGGACCTTGAGAAGGCAGCGATTGAATCCGGCTGCTTGATTGCAAATAATGGATGATTCCCTGGCAGATCTCTGCCATTTACGCAAGTTCTCCTGCGAAATGGGTCTGGACAAAGGTGGATTTGAAGCAATACCAGCCTGTCGGGGTATCCTCAGATATGTACTGTTTATACGGGAAGAACTGGTATTCCGTGACTTAACAGTGTTACTAGAGTCCTTCCTAGTTTCTGAGTGCAAGCCGTACCATTTACTCTGGGACTTGGACGGTCGGACAAACTGGTCCCTTTGAAGAGTTCCAGCTTCTGCGGTACGTGAAGGGTAACCCTGGACCAATGTAATATTAAGTTTGCTCAGCTTGTTGCACAACCATTCGTCCGTGGATTGACAGATACTTTGCCAGGAGCTTGCAACTTAGGTCCAGCGAAGGGGTTGTCATCCGACGTCTTGGCACCTGAATCTACATCTGGAATGTGGGTCCACCCCATGTAGGACCGGATCCCCCTCATGGTCTCTCTATATGACTGTTCCTCTGAGAGGGATTGGTCAGGGTCGGTGAAAGATACCTCATGATCGTCGGACAGTTCACCCTCCTCTGGGTACAAGTCAATTGGTGGTCGGTCAGAAGTGAAACTTTCTGAGTCTGAATCACTGGAACATGTATCCTTCCTAGCAGTGTCAAAGGCAGCTGCAAATTGTCTCTGGGTAGTAGACTGGTCGGTCACACTGGAAGTTCCTGGTCGGTGTGAAGGCTGAGAAGAGTCAGAACCGGCCTTAGCAGCAGTAGCAGTCTTAGCAGGGTTGGTGGCCGGTGAGGCAGTAGATGAAGGTCGGTGAGATTGTTGAGAAGAAGAACCAGACTGGTCTGAAGGCTTTAGAAAGGGTTCAGATCTAATGGCACTGGCTGGTGGAGCATGGGTCAGTGCGACCTTGACAGCACTGAAAGTAGGCTCCTGGGGTCGGTCCAGTGACTTGGCCAATAACAACGCTTCCAGCCGGTTGAACCGGTCCGACCATTTCTGTTCCATCACTTCAAGCTTCTCGTCGGTAGAATTTGAAGAAGGTCGGTGAGTAGACTTAACCGACTTGTCCGGTTTGACCGGCTTGGAACTGGAAGCCTTCTTTTCTTCTTTCTTTTCTCAGCCGGAAGCCTTCTTTTCTTCTTTCTTTTCTCTGGCCATCCACAACCACCACTACCGACACAAGTGCCGGGTCCACAAGGGTGGGACTGAGAGTAGTATCAGAAGATGGCAGATTCTTAGCTGGAGTAAAAGACCTCAACTCACGCTTCTCCTTTTTCATCTTGTATGTAGGCGTGGAGAGTTGTGACAATTGTTCAGGCGTGAGAGCATTACAATGGTGACAAACAGATCCAGGCTTTTCTACACAGGGATCTTGTCCCTTTTTCTTATCACGACAGCGTGCACAGACGCTGTGCAAATCAAAACCTGCCATCATGTGACCACAATCTTCCCTTCGCTAACTTGGAGAAGACATGTTAAGCTATAAGTCTATAAGAATCTGTAAAATATAATAAAATATCAAAATATAAAGAGTTCTCACAAAAAACTTGAAATTACGATACTCTCAAAAATTCTGTGTGTACAGCACAAGCGCCAAACAAAAAAGATGCTATGACATCACGCTGTCTAGACAGGAAGGAAGTATGACACGCCATCTAGCGAGTGTACAGTACTGGGACCGGCCGGCCGGTGGAAACACAGGATGTCTTTTTCTGACGTTTGGCGGGCCGGTCCGCGCCAACCGGATAAGCTATTGTCCATTGGATAGGATGTATTAACGCAATAAAATTGTGTATTTTAAAGTTAATTAATCCATTTAAAAGTCAACTGAGTTCAAAAGTTGATTTATTTAGTATCAAAGTTGACCCTTGAAAAACGTTCAATCTGATCCTTATACTCTTCCACACAATATCATCTGTGTTGCTGCATTATTGTGTTAGAAAGGAGAGTTTTTTCACTTTATTAAGCAGATATAAATGCCACTAGTTAGATATTTACAAATAAGTGACAATTTTACAAGGCTAGAGTTAAGAAACTGATTATTCAAATTACTGAGTAAACTAGGAAGGGATACACAGTGCTATGTACAGCTCCCTCAGTGTTAATTTGGCACAACTGGGAATACACTGTCAAAATCATTATATTCACAGTAAATTTGATGTAAATATATGATGTACTTGTACATCAGCATAGAGTTTTGATGATTAGAACATGGCTGATAATAGACATTTTATTGCGTTAATACATCCTATCCAATGCACAATTGCTTTACGGGTCGGCACGACCAGTCCCCCCAAACGACAGAAAAAGCCGTACTGTATATACTACCGGCAGGACCGGTCACGGAGTGTGTATTCGCTAGGTGGCACATCGTACTTCCTTCCTGTCTAGACATGCTGACGTCATTGCATCTTTTTCGTTTGGCGTGTGGAGTGTGCAGACGTGTTTCACAGAGAGGAAATATTTTAGAAGTTTTGCAACAAATTTTGAATTAAATGAACTTTATTTTATTTCTACAATTATTTACTGTATTCTACCCATATCATGTCATCTCCTGGGCTGGTATTCACGAAGGGTCTTAGACTTAGCCAGGTCTGAGGCTTAAATTCAGTCTTAAAGTTAAGACTTTTGTCTCGGCTAAGTTTTGTCTTAAAACCGTATTCACAAAGGGTGACTTAGCTAAGTCTAAGATTATCAAATAACCACAGTGGTTTTCTGTGTCATGTGTGACCTTTCTTTTCTATTCAAACTATACTATTGGTGACATATATCCTTCATTTAATGCATTTTATCTAGTTAGTACGGAAAAGTGCTATTTTGAAATGGAAAACCTTGTTAACACATATAAACTTCCCAAAGACTGCTTTAGTGAGGTGTTCTGTATAATTATACTTTATTTACAGCCATTTCAAATTTTGAAGTGGAGAAAAGTTTATGGCGGCCATATTTAAGTCCTCTTTACAAAATTTAAGCCCACTACTAACCAGTCTTAAAGTTGAGCCCTTGGCTAAGCCTAAGACCAGTCTTAAATTCTTTGTGAATACCACTAAGGCTAAGACAAAAGTCTTAGCAGTTTTTGGACAGAAACTTGAGACAAAAGTCTCAACTTTAAGCCTAAGCCCTTGCTAAGACCTTTCGTGAATATGGGCCCTAGACAGAAGAGAGGCACTTGTGGCCATGTTATGGCCCTTTTTGATAGCCATAAGAAATGTGATGTGATGCAGAGAGAAGGGGTGGGAGACGACCCTTGTGTGAAGAAGTTGGATTGTCAGATTTGCAAAGTGCGCAAATCCAACAGTTGTCCACCCCTACCTACAAGTCCAGGAAAGAACGTGAACAGAAGAAAGCTGTAACTGATTCCCCTACCAGGGCTTGGAAAAGACGCGATGATGTCAGCATGTCTAGACAGGAAGGAAATACGATGTGCCACCTAGCGAATGCACACTCTGTGACCGGTCCTGCCAGTAGTATATACAGGACGGCTTTTTCTGTTGTTCGGTGGGACTGGTCGTGCCGACCGGTAAGGCAATTGTCCATTGGATAGGGTATTAACTTATAAAAATTTAATTTACTTATTAAATTTGCAATTTCATAAATATGCACATTAATAGCTATTTAATGTTTTAAGAGGTTTCTAAGGGGTAATATTAGTTGAATTTGAATCCAGCATATAACCAATCAACCTACAGCTTACAAATGAGATTTTTTATATTAGTGTTCATGATTGGCTGAGTTTTGATTTTGTATTGTGCTAGTTTGAGGGATCTGTCAATTTACCTAGCTAAGCAGTAACTGGGTATATGTGTGCTAACATCAAATATTCAAACAGTATGGAATTACAGAGGTTATCTAATGCAATTAAATCAAATATAAAAAAAAAACAATTTAAATTTTAACCCCTTCAAAGTAATTAAAGAAATTTGCCAATGTTTGTATTGAAATTAAATCAATGTGATATTGCAAGACATTTTAATAAAGAAAGAAACTCCCGACCAATATCAATATACGATATGTAAATCCAAAGCCTTTCAGAAATGTTAAATAAGTGACCAGATACTATATTATTTAATTTGATGAGAGACTAGATCATATGTATAATGTGCAATAACAGCTGGAATTCTGCTGAAACATGTGGCACATAGGCTGTGAGTGAGTTAATCAAAATTTAAAATGCACAATTTAGTGTTTATTACATTGAAGTGCAAAGACAAGTTAAGTGAAACATGACTCTGTCCGATAACAATGGTGATAATCCTGGTTAGAAATATTTCAACTATTAAGCATCAACAATAATGTGCCATTGAAAAGGGTAATCACATTAATTTTCAGAGTGTCAATTTTTGCATTGCAAAATATTAAATTGCAAATGTTCTGTGCATGAGACAAGGGTTTTTTCAGTGACCATGTTTATATGATAACAATTTGAAGTCGGATTAATGTTAGTGCTATTCTAAAAAAATACAGTATACCAGAAATGATTTGTATAGCATCACAGTCAGTCAATTATGGAGGCAGTAATGATAAGGTGTTACCAGGTGCATTATTAGGAAGGTATATTTCCAACATTCTTTGTACATATAAGAAGTTCAAATTATATTTATTTCAAGCAAGATATATTGTTAGTATGTTATTCAGCATAAGTATGAACAGAGACTATATTCACTAACACTGTTATACTTGGAATACTCTCTTGTTTTCTAAACAAAGTAGTGTTTATCTTAGAAAAAAAAGACTAAGAAATATTATTCAAAATTGCCATAAAAGTGAAAAATCTGCAGACTTTTCCCCACAAATAGTACCTTTCTTCTGATCTACAAGTAAAATGTTAATGTTTTTGTACATAGCTAATTTTGGACACTAATTTGTTATTATTATCATTATAACTTGAAAAATCCCTACGACTAAAAATTTATTTTTGTTTTACGTTAGTGAATATAGTCCCAGCTGTATATTACAGGGTCTATGGTTATTGAACTTTTCATCTCCAAGTTGGTATCTATGATTTGTACAATGTAAGAACTTACTGCTGTATTTCATCAGGCACAAAGATGTACTCTGTGGGCACAAGCTGAGTGAGGTGGAACAAACTCTTCACATATTTAATCTTGTGGTAAAACTTGGAACTACAAACAAGTACAAAGTCAAACAGATGATAACATATTGGGACGTTTCAGTCAGTCTCACATGTTGTCATAGCCTGGATTCAAACCCACTACAAATCATTTGAAAGCAGAGTTTTTGGAGGTTAAAGTTTTTAACTGCTTGGTCATAAAATGAGATGAAAGTTAACCATTTTCAATTACAAAGTTCGACCCTGTCACCTGGAATTTTGAGCATGTTTAAAGGTCCTAATATTTACATCTACTTGAACGCCAATTATACTCAATGAGGTTTGACAGTACAGTAGCTATTGCATTAATTGAGGACACATTAAAAACTCTCAGCACACAAATGGTTGCAGTATATTATCCTATCCTGTCCTGTATAAGGAAAATGGTGGACTTCGAAAAAAAAAAAAAATAGAACAAATATATATGTCATCAGTCATGATCTCTTGAGAGACAACACTTTTATAACAGAAATTGAGCAACTGAAGGACATTTTATGCATTAAGCTACCAGCTTAAATCACCAATAAAACATTTCTAATTACTTAATACAATTTATCTTATCCCAGACTATTTAGTAAATATACATTTATCAAACATATATATCCCCAATACTTTTAACCGTTTGTTTTCCTTTTGATAAAAATGTCATACATTACCAGGGAATGTTTCATTGCTCTGAAATATCAGCGGGTGCCGTCTGATGTCACTTTAGAAATATTTACCTGACAAAGGGTTTTGTCATGACCACAACAGTCTTCAACCAAAGAGTGGGATGAACAATCAATAACTGCTTGAGATTCTTCTTCAGCCTGAATTAAGAATAGTATAGTAGAAAAAAAATCAGTTTTCTAACTCTGTTACATTCAAAGTATACCTAGTTATCATAAAATATATGCAGGAAGATGTGATAACAATGTCACATTTGTAATCTAACAATTACAGGTAAGTGTATGTAAAATACTGTTAAATGTCACTTGTTTATGTCATCAGTAACACAACAGAATTGTAATCTCAGTGTAAACATTGTTAACACAGGAAGATATATGAAATAGCATATGTAATTGTTGCATTTTTTTGCATATAATACAACAAAATTATAATCTTGTGACCCTGGAAGATAAAGAAGATATAGTAAAATATGAAATAAGATAAGACAAAAAAAAATAGCTTGTGGTTAAACTAATCACAGACAGATGACAACCCAGGGAAATGAGATATCACATTCATTTGGTGCAATGACCTTAAATCAAGACTCAAGACTTCAGTATAAATTTAACAAAAACATGATAACACTGTTGTGATCCAGTTGTGAAATTAGAATACATGACCCTTTACCATAAATACAGGTTACTGCTAAAAGGAGGCTATATAACACTTCACGGGAAAGCCATCATGACATATATGGCCATCCACCATTTTGAAGATTAACTATAACAGTTCTCACTCCAGATATTAGATGTTTGCTTTATTTGTTTTCATATATGACCTAAATTAAGCAAATTTATTATCATTTCAACTGTAATGACAATCTCTTATCCATGGTGTTTGAATTTTGAAAAGCTGTATCATTTTACCGCTTTAATAATGACTGTTTTTATTTACTAGAAAAGTAGTATAACTGGCTATAGCACTTGAATCATATATTATTCTGTCCACAGACATGGGCACTCTAATTTCTCCATTTCAAAGTTATGTTGAAAACCCTATTTTACAAGTGTAAACTCTTCTCTGAAGAGAGCGCAGTGTTTGCAAAAATAAATCTTTTAATTTCTGAGCTTTGGATATGGTTACAAATAGATTTCAACCTAAGAACTGTGGTGCAATACTTTCTATGTATTACATGCAGAGTAAAAAATTTACCTAAGTGTGTGAAACTCACTACTGGGAATTATACCTTTTAAAAGTTAAGCCAAATAATTAAAACTTCTTTTCTCACATTTTCACAATGACTAAATATGCCAACATTACCAACATTTATATTCAATCTGACAGATTCAGTGAAATGGTAAGTGTATTTTTCGCAATAAAATCAGTGAGCCCAGCCATTTGTATAAATTCATTTATAACTTGAGGTTGCATGACAGTTATTACAATGGAACAAACTTAATTTCAGTTGGTGACCAAAAAGAAAGAGTGAAATAACTTTCACTGAAGCGATTGGCAACTTTTTAATATATTAGATTTGTATCATGTATTAATAATAGTAGAACCAATTTCTTTTACTTAATAAAACAATAGTATTTTTGTCTCTTCTGAAATCTTATGCAATGAATACAGACACAGAAAAACACAAAAAATGCAGTTTTGTGCAACAATCTTCACAGCAACCATTCTATTCTGTGAATTAGTTTCAATCATTCACTCATTAGTAATCTCTCCAGGAAATCTTACATGACCCTTCACCTCAAATTAACTTCATTTCATCACTAAATCTTTCTTCGTACATAATCCTTTTCCCCCTAACACAATCTGATCAGCAAAATGCAGACTGTCCAATTCTATAAACTACATGAGATATGCTGCGAGAAGAATTTCCTCCCTCCATATTTTTATGCCTCACCTTCATACTGAGGTCAGATATGTGGCTTTTTATGGATGTTTTTAACAAAACAAGGGTCATCTTACACAGGAACTTTTTGCAAATGTATTTCATATTTATGCTAAAATCGTTATCTTTCATAACTAAAAAAAGTCTATTAACAAGTTGACATGACATTTATGAAGTACGTACTGTTCCCCATAAATCATCAGCTTTCTGTTATAATGTAGCTATAGATTTTCATATTACGCATATTATTTTCAAGAGAAAATGCTTAAAGCATTCATATGTTGTAGCTCAGACCTATATGTATTTAATTTATTTATTTAAGGTTTAGCATTATTTTCTACACTTCGGATGGTCAGTTTTAGTGGACAAAAGAGAGTATTTTATAATAAGGTAAGATTCTGAAACAGAGTGATGGGAACCACCAGGCAAAGAGCAAGATAGAGAAAGAAATGTCAAATTCATCACTGTATATAAAATTCACCAGTGAAGAAACCAATCTAATAGTATGGCCTTGACTTGTGAGAAATTTATTTGTGATTTTTGTGGGCACATCAGGGCTTTGATCTCCCCTGATGCAAAATTGGTACAAATTTTGATTAGTTTCTCTTAGTTAATCTTTAAAAGGGTACCACCTAGTGGCAAAATTTAAAACTTTATGAATTTTATATTTCTTTCACCATAAGCATAGTAATTATTCCATAAGAGACAGTTATAATTTTACATAAATACATGCATCTGTAAAGTAGAACCTCAATTATCCGAACTCAGTGGGAGGCATACTATCGGGTTGGATAATCAAGGAGTTTGGATAGTTCATCAACAGATTACCAGATGGGTGATAATTGAAGGAAGATCCTTTTTAGGGTTAAGATATACATGTGGGCGTCCACTGATGAAGCAGATTAATATATTTATGTAATATAATATAAATGACCCTATAATTCCAACCCATCTCCTTCATTTTTATGGACATTGTAATTTTTGTTTACAATATTACACGGACCTGAGTTAGGTGTGTTCGGTTGGTGCACGCATCACTGATGTTTAATTTTCAATAAACGTCATGCATTCTGTCCATTAAAATACTCAGGGAGATTAGTAACTGCAAACCCCAATAGAAATGGTCTTCAGTGGGTATGTTCAGTTGGCAATGCACTGTTGAGGTTTTTCTTTTCATACACGTCAGTCTGTGAATTGACTTACTCCGGGAGATTATAATATGCAAAACCCAATCAAACATGCAATCATTGATAGGCTCATTATCAAAGAAGTTGTGGAGTAGGGTTGCGTAAATGAATTAATTCTTTCCCAATTGAAACATTGGCATTAAAGATAAAAAAATTAGGTGTTTCTGCGGACAGTAAGCTTTAAAAAGTACTAGAATTAATTTATGGTTTCCGAAAATGTGTAAAATCCTGTATTATCACTCATGCTAGGTGCTACACTGTAGATCTATGCAGGGAGACAATATTTCGGATTGGTAAATCCAGAAAAATGTATTTCCAAACAAGTGATAATCTCATAACTGTACATGTGAAATTTTAATCTAAATTGTATTATAATGTAATATATTTTGGTAGTCGATGAAGCTTAACAGGGGCCGTATTCACAAAAGGTCTTAGCCAAGTCTCAGGCTTAATTTGGTTGTATTTTTGTACAAAAGTTAAGCCTAAGACTTGGATAAGACCTTTCATGAATACGGCCCCTGGTTTATATATATGTGTCTGATATTATCCCCTTAAGTCAAACTTTGACATAGTCATAATCAGATAGGCATGCTGAGGAATCTAATTAATGGTACTAAAATTAATATTGATGTAGCAAGAGAGAAATTATTTACACTTTATGACCTAGAATGGCAGGATTCTATAGGCACTAAACCAAAATTGAGAACGAATGTGAAATTCAAATGTCACATATCTACTGAAAATTATGTTTCACAAACTATTAATAAATATGAAAGATCGCTTTTGGCCAAATTAAGGTCTGGCATGTTTGCCACTGGCAGTAGAAACAGGAAGATTCAAAAGCAAACAATTATCTCAAAGATTATGTGAATTATGTTATAGTAATGTAATTGAAGACGAAGAGCACTTTATTGTTACTTGTCCATTTTATAAAACTCAAAGAATATCTCTTTTTAATTATATTTCCAGTAATGTGTCTGAGCCTTTTGATAGTTTTAATTCTGAAGACCAGTATATAAAATTGATGACTTTAAGCAACAAAAATTTAATGGTATTTGTCAAATATATAACCTCAATTTGGGATTGTCGAAAATCGAGGCGTTTTTTTGTGTATATTTCTTATCTTTCTTCATATTGTTATGCACATATGTATTCTATTAGAAGATTTCATACTGACCTATAAGCTTAAATGGCTGGGTGTTTATATTCTGTTAGAGTAAAACTGTTGTATAAGCTTTCTATATACATATATGTAACTCTGTATAACACACTGTCAGTAAAATCAAAATAACATCTATCTATCTATCTATTTGATGTCCCTTTTAACACCTAAGGTCATATGAAGACACAGGTCTTCAGTGCACTCCACAAATCGTCATAATCTGAATTCAAACAATAGAGACAAGATTGAAGTGACTCACCATCAAACTCAATAAACCACATGGTCAGTAAAGTAAGTTAGTTATCTTATGGAGGCCTTTAATAAATTCAGGTTTTGAGTGTCATAAAGTCTTACTTTCTGTCTATCATCTCATAGCACTGTTTCAGCCAACGCAGACCAGGCATCTTTTTGTTAGGGGTCGCTCCATGGAAGTAAACAATCATGTAATCCTCCACAACTAGTAGTTCTAATGTGCTCACCACATACCTAAAGTATAAGATAATATAAGTATCATTTAATGTTTCAACAAGCTTTAACAGTGTGCTCATGAAATACCTAAAGAAAGAGATAATACATAATTATAGTAATCCTTCTTGAATGTTTCAGCAAGCTGTAATGGTATGCTCATCACATACCTAAAGTAGAAGCTAAAGTAAATAAGTTACAATTATAATCTTTTCGTGTTTTAAGAAGCAGTTATACATACCTGAAGAATAAACTGAATAACCTAGCAGTACATTTCAAAATATTGATAAGTGTCAATTAAATGTCTGGTATAGAAATAAATTTAACGGTATGTGAACATTATTCTTAGATTTCGCACAGAGACTGGGGCCCATATTTACTGACGCTTTATTAAATTACTTTTACTCTTAGAATTTTGAAAGAAATCAACCAGTTTCTTTGAAAACTTTGAAGAATAACAGAAATTTTCAATCACAGATAAGACACAAAAGAAGTACAGAAATGAGCTAACTTTAATATTTTAGTGACTGATAAGCATGAAGGAGTATTCTCTTGTTGAAAAACTGCAAAGATAATAGATGTACTCTTTCAAGGAAATTTTAGAAAAAATCTTATTCTTTTCTCTTATCATTATTATTGGAGAAAATTTTCAGAATAAGAGTATTTTATGAATCAAAATGTCCAAAATTTAGTGGCTTTCTATCAGTAAATGCCCGCCTATCAATGAACATCCACCTTATATTTCTTTATTATACATCAAGGACAAATGCTTCTATACAGTAAGAAATCTAAAATTCGCCAGGAATCTAAAATTCGCCACCTCTAAAACCTTAGTTAATTTTATGAAGAAAATGATGTTTTTGTCTAAAATAAGTATTTTTCAGTTCAAAAAGCCAGAATTTACTGTACATTCAACAAATCTCACCTGAATTCATTTATTTTATTAGTATTTTCACATGTGGCGAATTTCAGATATGTGGCGAATTTTAGATTTCTTACTCTAAGTCTACAAAATGGGCATTCACTGGAACAGTTGAACAACAGAAATTATATGATGAAAAATAAACTACTGTTACAGTACATTTCTCCTTTAAAGTGGGCAATTTTATCATATTTTTGTTACTTTGTAGCCCTGTTGTTGACCACAAAAACCCTCCTCTTTCTGAGTGGTAATTATGAGAAGCATGCGATAGGCTTATGTCTGAACAGAGACATATGCTGAAATCATTACTCGGGCTGTAAGAGGCTGTAAGCCGCTTCTAATGCTGCTTAACTAAGATCTATTTGATATCTGAAAAGAGTCAGTGATGTCAAGCCCACAAGTCTTGTAAATACAGGGACCAGACCATTAACAACACTAACATCCTTAGATTAAGGGTTACATTGAAGTAAAATCTAAAGTGACAAATGTATTACAGCCTGGCTCCTGTGGGTGGAGCTCTTGTTAACATAGTTTCCTGTCAAATACAAGTATATATTGTGTCCTAGAAATCTCTTTTCCATTTGAAGATGACCATATTGTTAGGATTTCCTGATAAGGACCAGTATTTTGTGAAGCTTTGACATTTAACTTGGTAATAACAGGGTTGAAATGTTATACTTGCTTTTTTACCTTCTTTCTGTGTTTTTATTAAATATGATATTTATGTGAACCCAATCTAAACATAACTTTTGTATTGAACAAAATATTGTACTTAACCTACATTTATTCACCAAATTTCAGTTCCATAATGTACATTCAGCATGAAACTAATAACCATGTCATGTCGCAGGTTTTTCCTGCTTTCAATGTCTGGTAAAACAAGCATTGATCTAAAAAGACATCTACCAGTATTTGGAATGCATTTTCGCCCACCACTGACCTGCCAGACTGAACAGCCGATCACCTGCTGGCTCAGCAGGATGTCATTGATCAAAACAATACCATGTGAGAAAATGTAGGGTAAAAATAACAATCAATGTGTCCTACACAAGGCCTTTATTTGAACAAGGTGTTAAGTGGAAACAAGGTAAAATAACAGACATTTATGGTTTATATAGAATAATCATCTATAATTTTAATTACAAGAGATTGCTTAAATCTTTCATGTCATTTTTTTAATAACCATGCCATTCAAACAAATCTTCTAACAAATTTTTCTCAATTATAAAAGTTAGTTTATAGTCTATGAGGTATTTTCCAGTAAAGTCCTGCTTCATAGGACTTTATAGGTCTAGCATGCAATAACAACAATAAAAGCTTAAAAGTGGAAAACACATCATGCCAAATCACAAGCCACAGGCATTTGTAAATAAGAACCTCCCTTGTCCAAACATATTGCAAATGGAATTTTGGCTGAATAACACATTTACTGACATTTCAGATGAAAACAGGAGGTGTAATTTTTCATTAAAACTAAATATCTTGACAACGGGTCCACAGATGCTAGATTCATTAGTTGATTGATTTGCATTTCACATCACTTTCAATGCATTACAAATATCAAGTGTCACAACTGATAATTGATCAATTATTTTTGGCTTAACATGTTTTTCAACTAATTGTATAAGTCATATCTAGTGTCTGCTAGGTGGTCAAGATTCTGTACTAGAAATGTCGGGATTTTAATAAACAATCACCAGCTGTTGAAATAAAGATTGGGTGTTTTATTTGAACCAAAGAGATCAGAGGTAGGAACTATAAATGTTGTCCACTACACCACTGTCCTCACACAGATGACAGAGGTTCTATTATAGTATTAGTTGTCCTTGACAGCTGTTTATTGATTATTATATGGGATATATATGAAGGACTGAACCTAAAAGCCAAATAATATATAAACAGAGTTCCTGGACTGGTAAATTAACCACAGTGAGACTTTAGGTACGATTTGACACTGAAACAGTAAAACTACTCACAAAAAGAGGTTATCCATGACATAGTCATAATCTCTTCTGCGTTTGTCTGGGAGATGACATCCAGCAAACACAATTATAGCGTTAAACCCATCTCCATAATAACCTGAAAAGAAAGTAACAAAGAGCTGAAGGGTTGAGTGTGTCCTTACTTTATGTGGCAAAGCCATTATGAGATATATTAACAGAGGCATGGAGGTAGTATAAAATATTTTCAGAAAAAGATAGCTACAAATCAGCTACACACATTATTTTCAACTTCTCCCCCATTTTAACATTTAAGTCCCTCTCTGGGCTCATTGGAAAGAATTTAGTAATACAGAACTGCTGATATGATATAAAATATGTTTCAGTGACACAATAATAATACTAAATGTAAAAATTTTATTGTAATTTAACTTTTTATAAGTTAAATACTTACCTTATCCTCACTAGTGCTTACGTGTTGGCGGGAGCAAACATGTACGACCAAACGAGAATATTTTTAAAATAAATATTCTTGTCGGTACCAGTATGTATACGCATGACCGCGCATGCGCGTGCACCGGAAGAACCCTGTTTAGCCTCACTTTAATTTTGGGAGTCAATATAAAATATTGTAAACCCAAAAATCTTAAAAATGTGCGGTTGGCAGGGTGGGAATCCGAATCTAGTGAGGATAAGGTAAGTATTTAACTTATAAAATTGAAAAATTTTGTTGTAATTTTAATTTTTATTAGATAAATACTTACCATTTCCTGACCATTGCTATATGTTGGTGCCATCCAACTCACTGGCCAACGTTGAGAAACGTTTTAAGAAACCTTAAGAGGCCAGTGAGTGTGTGTGAACTAGCATGTCCCCCTAGTGGTCATGTGACCATGCTAGTAAACAACCTTCATTATTTTTGTTGCAGAAAATACTCCCCTAGTACTGAATCTGCGGGGAGGCAGGGGGGGACTATCCTGGTCAGGAAATGGTAAGTATTTATCTAATAAAAATTAAAATTACAACAAAATTTTTCAATTTTATTGCGAAAAATACACTTACCATTTCCTGACCATTGCTGAATGCAGCCTTCATGGAAGGAGGGCAGTACTAGAATTTAAAGACCCAGTACACCACTCTGCACAGCTATCATACACAGCACAAACCTATAGGCATTCAGATCCAAACTAACCTCCCAGATGAGGCAGTGGAACTGTTGAGCACTACAAAACAACACAGCCTTGTTGCTGTTGTTGTTGCTGTTGTAGGAAGGAAGTAATCATAACAGAGACTCACTACCTAGCCTACAACTAAAACATTATGAGAAGTTTACATTGAAATTTACATGCATACCACAACATATAAACTTCCAACAGTCACCACATACCATACAGATCCCCTAAATCATAGTATGTAGTTGAAGTTCTCACAAACTGACAGTCACTGTCACAGTTGAATGCTGTATCTAGACAAACATCCAACACCCACACAGGTGACACAAATATTGGAAGTGTCATCAGCATATTGTGTAATTCCAAGCCTGAATGAAGTCAACAATTCTGCCTAATAAAAAGACAGATAGTATGACAGACATACAGATGCAAATGTATACTAAAGTATCAAAATAAGTATCACACATATACTTATAAGATAACAAACTGTAGGACACAATATCAAAGTCTGACCACAAGCAAACCAAGCAGGTGAGACTGAAAATTGGTGAAAAAGTTATGGTTTCCAGTAACTGGCATCTGAAAATTCATATACAGAAACACTATCCTAAAACCCAAAGATTCTTGCTTTGACTCGCTGCTGTTGAGAGTCAGAATTTGACTTCTCCTCAGTCAAAATGCTAGTCTGCCTACAGCAAGAAAAGATAGTTGACCTGAAAATATCTGCTGTAAAGCCTTCTTAACTAGGCACAGACAAGACATAATAATTCCTCATTGAATCCTTAGTCCCAAGTAAAAGTATTTCAAAACCTCACAAGACAAAGAGATCTATCTTGAATAAAACTGCTGTCCCAGTGATTGAGAGCTGGCATATCGACCGGCTTAACTGAAGTAGGCCCATCCGAAGCCAACTGAATCTTGGCTAATAAATGGCCAGAGCCACTTGTGAGCAATACTTATTCAAAGTAAGGGAAGACAAAGCCAACGAGAATACCCTTCTTCCTTTGCCTAATGCCAAAGTCAAAAGAAAGACTGTCTTGAAAGTTAATAACCTCCAAGAAATCTTCCCCAAAGGCTCAAAAGGCTGTCTGGTGAGACCAAACAAGACCAGAGACAAAAGGAAAAGAAGGCTTAACCTATTGGCTACTGGATTGTCTCTATAGAAATATGTCAACAATCTATACAGCTGAAGAGTTCTAGAGACTTATTCCCCTTCAAGGAAAGCAATCTACCATTGTTATTCTGTAACCAGCAATAGTAGATGGCTTAAGATTCCTTTCCTTAAAGAAATAATTAAGGAAATTTGCTACATCTAGAAAAGTAGTATCTGAGAAGTTCACCACCAAGAAGCCTCAGATGTGCATAGATTTACCAGGTCCCACAACCAAGAACATCCACCATGACCATCATGATTCAAACATGATGAATCTGCAACTGAAGGTGGTCATCTTCTAAATCACCTGAAGAATCTTGGCTATCCTGGTGCAATCATGATGATTCTGCACCTGTAGGTGATCATCTTGAGTCACCTGAGGAATGAGAGCCACTGGAACAAACACAAAGCTGTCCAGATCCTCCCAAGAAATGAGAATGGACCTGTTCCCCAAGCCCCACAGTCTAAGAAAGGAAACACATACACTGGAAGCTTAAGATTCAGGTTGTTGGATACCAATGGCATAATGATTGAACTCACCAGCAAGGGAAGCCTTAAAAGGAACCTTTGTGGAATAGATCCACCAGATCCCAAAGATAAGACATCCCTAGCCACTCTGATGCCATCCAGAGGATTCTGCACCTAAATCTTGGAGTAGCCCTTCTTACTAGGTACAAAAAGAATTTTCTTGCCTTTCCTGAGATCTTTGACTTATCCAGATAACCTCTCAAGGCTCTCCCTGGACAAAGAAACCTATCTTGACCAAAGCAAGATCTAAAGAAGGTTCCAAAGCAGGAATGACTACAGGTTGCAAACCAAAGAAGCCTTAGAAGCCAAATGATTCACCTGCATCACCTGAAGAATCAAGGTCAAAGGACCAAACAAACTGTCCAGTCCATCCCAAGAAAAGTTGAAAAAGACAAGCTTGTGGTTCAAACTAGTTGCAAAACAAACCCATCATTGGTGATTGTAATCAAAGACAGATTTGATTGAACACCTGAATCAGAATAGAAGATTCAAAAGTCATCCAAAACACATTCAATTTGAATCATCTTGACTTTCATGAACAAAGAAATTGTTGGAATATTTGTATACCCTGGGAAGTGATATGCCTGAATCTGAACCCATGGCATTCGTCCAAGGAATGATTCTTCAGATAAGGAAACAAATTCCTGAAAGTGGGTACCTCCCTACCTGTTCAGATAGGAAACCACTGAAGAAATATCTGGGGAAATCAACAGATTCAGAATCCGAATCAGACCTCCAAATGATTCTAAAGGTAGTAGCCCTGTTAATGTGGAGTCTTGACCCCTCATGATACAACAGACCACTGGCTGTTTGATGCCATAATTGTGCATCCCAACCCTTAAAGAAAGCATCTAATAACAGAAGGAGATTGTGCTCCTTCTGATGAAGTAATGGAAGCTCCTGCAAATTGAAAAGTCGTTCCACCACTGAAGATGGAACCTGAGAACAGAAAAACTGGTACATTATCTGTGTATTATGTGTGGTATCTGTGGTACATTAGCAGATAGCCTTGGGGTTACCTGATAAACAAATAACCCAATGGCACTGTTTTCACCTATGAAGCCCTACCGCCACCAAAGAAATGGCTTCCTTAGAAACCATTAGCCGGAGAAGATGCTTTGCTATGAGTAAAGATGTACCCTAAGGTGTAATCTGCAATCCAAAAATCCTGGTGTATTAGCCAAGAAGTTTTTTTTTTTTTTTTTTTTTTTTATTTTATAAGCTGGTGAAACCCAATGCCTTCTACTGCAGCCATCAGGTTCAGTATCCGTTGATGCCATAGTAAAGTCGAAAATAAACCATTTTCAAGCGCAAGCAATGAAATGGTCTGTACTGGTAAAGAATGATGCGTTCTTATAGATCCCACATTCTCACCATGGACTAACATAACAAACAGGCAGTGAACCGATGTGAATTGTCATCAACAGGGAAGTGAAAATAAGAATTGCGTGAATCCGGCTACGAAAGAATGCAACTGTAAGGAAACGAGTAGGCACACCCACTTACTTACTAGTAACAATTAATTGCGAAAATCCCAACTATGCGAAATTAAGGTACATGTAAAGGTTTATTACCTGACCTCAATTATTAGTGGTAGCCATCTCTTCCCAGCTTATCACAACCAATAAAGTGTAAAATTGTAGCGATATCACCATCTCACTGGTGTTATCGCCCTTTTGTCGATCATTCCATACACAGCTTTATGCAAACTGATGTCTGCCGCATTATTCATTTATTCTTAACACCCATGTCCACAAACTGCTTTAGGAACATGAATAAGCAATCCCTCATGGTACTGTTGCCTCTGTGAAAGGTAAAGAATGGTTGAAGATTATCCTCTTACTATGTTGAGATGTAAGGTGTAGTATATCTGCACTAGTGGAGAGCTCCTGTTAATCCTTAGCTCCTTGAAGACGTCCTGCCAGAGGTCCTGCTAGACCACTTCAAAAAATTATCCAGGCCTTAACAAGCTCTCTGTAGCAGAAACCAGAGAACCTGTACTCCTGAATAATAAATTGACAATGGTTACAAGTTCATATGTACCGGTGACGGTTTCAGACCAGCTGAAAAACCGGTAAAAACATCACAGAACAAAAGCCAATTACTGAGATGAATCACAGCTCCGGGAAACTGACAAACCGATTCCTGACCTTTTAGGTATGGTATGGAGGTATGGAGGTATGGAAACTCGATTGTCTTCGGATGACGTCATGCAGGTATTTTCCTCCGTGAAAAGTTCCGACTGAACCTCACCGGAGGAAATGCACGGTGAAAAAGATCAACTCTGCATCCGGAACTTGCCCACGATGTAGTAACCAAGAAAAACAATGATGTCTGCCACCACGGGGAATTCCAACCGGTGACCTGTTCGGTAGAGCATGATGTGGTGAGATCTTTGCTACCAAACGCCTGGCTATACGAACCCGACGTGTGATAAGCTTTGTGACAATCGAATTGTCTCCATCGTTTCCTTTGTCGCCTAGCAACATGTAAACTGTCCCTGCCGGAGCTAGTATGACTGCCGACAGTTTCAGTGTTAATAAAAGAAGTAAATCTTCAAAAATTGCATAAAAAAGAACTCCCATATGATGTAATACGAGAGTTATGAAGAAAAAACAGGCATTCTGAGCAGCAGAAGATCTTCATCCAGCGACAAACTTCCCTGTCACCATTTTACAAAAAGTGGTAAACAATCCATGAAGAAATGTCTACAAAAGCACTTTTCCTCTGTGCTTTTCCTCTTAATTTGTCCTGAGAAGACATTGTCAATACAGACGTCTTATAACAGAACTCAAAAAGTCCAAATACTAAATAAAAATCCGAAAAGAAAATAAACATCCACACTCTAGGATGGCCAACAAAAATAATGAAGGTTGTTTACTAGCGTGGTCACATGACCACTAGGGGGACATGCTAGTTCACACTCACTCACTGGCCTCTTAAGGTTTCTTAAAACGTTTCTCAACGTTGGCCAGTGAGTTGGATGGCACCAACATATAGCAATGGTCAGGAAATGGTAAGTGTATTTTTCGCAATAAAAAGTTAAATTGCAATAAAATTTTTACATTTTAATGCGTAAAATACCCTTACCTTATCCTCACTAGTGCTTGATTACAACCATACTAGTGGTGGGATTTTTAATATTTTTGCTACCAAAAGCAGGTATAACCAAATGAAAAGTTAAAGTATACATCTCAAGATAACTTGAGAGTACCAGACTATATTATGCAATAAAAGTAACTTAACAAAATAACATTTAGTAGTTATATATGTAAGCACTACCTGGCAACCTTCCCAAAGGTGCCTCGGCCCTGCATGCATCTTTCAGTTCCAATGTACTAATTTCAAACACACTTGTGGTGATAAGTACAAGAGTATGATAGGCATACTTAGCAACATAACAAAATAATCTATATAGTTATATTCCATTATTAAGTAAACTGGAACTGTCCAGAATATGTATTGAAAAATTCCCACACCTTTGGAATTTTATAACACTAAATACCAATGTGTTCCCCAACCATGGACAGGCGCATTGGTAAAAACAGGAGATTGTGCTCCTCTATACGGATAAGACCACCAATTAACCCATTCCTTGGGCCTTTCCACCAGATCAGATGCTTTCCCAAAAACAGGAGCATGATTGGGAATTTCCAATGGGTTTCCAGGTACCACTAAAAGGTGTAATCTGGCCATTAGAACTGTACATATACATATAATTACTGTAATGTATAATACAATACACAACTATGAAGGAACCACATGGCGATACTATAGTTTCAAAGAATAGTCTGAGCTTCATTAGACTTCCAAGTCACAAGTTAAAGTATAAACTGTGAAGTGTGACTTCCAGCCATATAAGGAGCAATTTGAGCCTTGGCCATGGAAACATTCTAAGTTTCAAGGTCAAATATTTGATCAGCTAGCAGAACTGTCTGCCTGTTGACATGGTAGCTCCTTGAATGCCTCCTGAAAAGTACATACATATACACACATGCATAGTCTAGCACATACTTCCCCTAAGATCTGAAATATGTCAAGATAGAATCTTAGAGCTCTAAAAAGGGGCCATATCTTCAGTCAAGGAATGATCTAAACTAGCATAAAAGCAGGAATGAAAAACCAGCTTGAACAATACTGTGACCATCTGAGGTCATCTGTTCACTGCTAGGAGTACTGATAAAGGAGAAACTGTGAACTCCTTCCAGTTCTGTGTTCAATGATTTAAAAGTCCAAACACCCTCACCTCTCTTATAATCTATCCGAGGCTATGGTCATGGATTCAGATGATTCAAAAGAGACTTTGTCAAGACTAAGAATAAACGAGACAAGTCCAAAGAGTGTAAAAGGTATAGTACCATCCTTTATTGTTACCACCTAAGAAACCACTATCAATCCATTTAGTCGTTAGCTTGTTCTTCATCATTGTTACAAAGCCATATAACATTGCAATGTGTCAAATATGGCAACAATATGAAAACCATGGGATGAAAGACATTCTGGTTGAATGACTTATCCCCATATGTAAGGATGTTGATATCCCATTATGACAGCCCTAAATGTACTGAGCCCTCACAATTTGTTGTGGGCTTACAAAGGACCATCAGATGTCAGACCCATATCTAATGAAAGGATTAAGATAAAACAACACTGTGCTATGCTGTTTTGAAGGTGAACTTGAAAACCCTTAACATCAGAAATGCAGCCCTCAGTATCCTCTGACAGCCCTGGCTTCTGTGGCTGACCATATGACAACAAACAGGTCTTCCAAATGTGTTTTTTGACCCTTTATAGTTTCAAGCTCTGTAAACAATGAACACGTCTGAATGTGAAGAAATTGTGAATATTCCAATGGAATTTCCAAGCAACGTTTATGTGAAGAATGTCCATTGGAACTGAATGTCCTAAGTTATAGATTCCTATAAATGACATGAGAATAATGGGAATGGCTAATAAACTTATATGTACACCATCCATAAACTTCTCAAATACCCCACTTCCCTTCTATGGGACACTTCACCCTTGCCATGGTTGAATTAGTAAGTGCTGTGTTGGGATGAGTTCTGACATCAAGCTTATCACCCAATGTACAATGTATCCCTAAACTTCTGAAATACCAGACTTCTTTCTATAGGGACACTTCACCCTTGCCAAAGGTGAATTGTCACCAAAAAACTGGAAGTGTTTTATTGGGATGAGTTCTAACCCCATAAGCTTATCACCCACTGTAGTTCTGTACACAGGCCACTAATTGCTTCGATTTCTACAAGGAAATATGTGATGTTGGTGACAGCATATAACCAGTACTCAATACTGATGAATGTGGTTCTACACGGACAAATTCGAATGGATCCGTTGTTGTACCGAAGTGTAAGGCTATGAACTGAAAAGAATGACCTATGACAGGGTGCATTCTTTCGCCAGCAAACAAACAATGAAGCATAACACTAAGATGTACGTGGGATTGAGGAAGAACGCGTCTGATAGATGTAACGCGACTACCTATCCACCTTCGCAAATGGAGTACTGATTACCTTGGAGGTTGCATCCTCAGAGCCGTGTGATGGCTGAAATATACACTAGCCTCACAGATCACCAATATACTGTAAAACTGTAGGTTTGTACGCATTTTACTGAGATTTACTGAACATATAGAAGCATTTGATGCACACTTCATCTATTTAATTTGTTGTTTCCTGTCAGAATATATAACCGCTATGAATTGTGGGAATTCTCGACAATTCGATAAGGTAGTTTCATTGTTAAGCGAATTGAAGAACTTCATAATGTGGCCAACTTCGAGATGACATTCGTTTTTAAATTAGATGTTGCAGTAAAACAACCTCCATCCATCATTTCTTATCTGACGGATTGTGATGCGTTCCCTTAATTCTTGTCTATTTTACCAGCAAATAACTTGTGACATATTAGTGTATATGTGGTACTAAACAGGTTCATGCTGCCATTCCTTGCCATTGATGCTTCTTCTTAAATTTCTAAAACTTCCCAATTAATTGAGAAGAAAGAAATTAGGTCTGAATGTAGGTGAGCAGTAATTCAACATCTTATTGAAGAGTTGGTCCACTGGAATCAAATAAAACATTGCAGTATTTCTGTGTATGTGAAAACTATTGGTGTGTTCTTTAATGAGAAACCCCAATAGACCTTCATAAGGTAGAAAAGTGAAGAAAGTAAACCTTTCTCATATCCAAATGCATGGATGAGAAGGTATAACTTAGGTAGTTCTTCTTGATCTGAAGCAGTTTCTGTCGAATTACCTCAGCAAAGACAGAGTTGTTGCTTGTTTCCTGTTCAAGTTGTCACCATGAAGCTCTCCCAGTCGTGGATAACTTATCTGAAGTGTGAGAGGACTAAGAATGCCAGTTTGAAGTGACAATCTAGTTCCTAGTTAGAAGAAAACCTTCATTAACAGCATGATCGTCTTCTTCCGTTGTTGTAAATAAGTGACCAATGAAAATTAATTTGTTTCCATTATGATCAGTTTGAAGGAAATGTCTCTTGGCCAAGTGCATTCTCTGCCAAGTTTACTCTACCAGAGGAAGACCTGCCATATGCTTCCAGCTGAACTTTCTGTAAGATGTAGTTGTGACACAATCTGATGAGAAGAACCTTCATTCCTGAACCCTTCTTCTGTTACAAGGTTGCCTCTGCCATATTTACCTCACTAGAGAAGACAGAGGAATTACTCTTTTGCGAGATGTAGATCTTATTCTGGCCACTCTTCTGCCTCAAGGAAGAGATCCGAGGTAGTACTCTGAAGAGGTAGATCTTGTAAAATTGCAGTGTCTGTTTCAGGGGTTGCCTCTGCCATATTTACCTCACTAGAGGAGGCAGAGGTACTACCCTTATGTGAGATGAAGATCGTATTCTGGCTACTCTACTGGCACCAGGAAGAGATCTGTGAAGAGGCAGATCTTGAAGAATCGCAGTTTCTGTCGTCTTTCTTCTGTATTAGAAACAATGAAGCAGAAGACTTATAATGAGGTTCTTCTGTTCATTAATAAGACAGTTGATGGACCCTGCATAGCTTCTAGACGTGCTAGTATAAGCTGGAGAGATTCAGAAGATGAATTCTTTTCTCAATGTCAAGGAAAATCTTCTTTTAAAATGGCTAACAGAACCCTACCAATAACTAAGTAAAAAGGTCTGTAAATGCCGTAGATTCACTGAAAATGCAGACTTCCTGATGACGATGGCTGACAAATAACAAAAGAAAAGAAATAAAACCTTCCAATTCTAATGAAAGCCGTGAATTCTTTTCAAAACATCTCCTTTCTTGCCAGCCATGTTGAAACTCTTCGCAAACGAAGATCGTGTCAAACGATGTTTACTCCCTTATGACCAAAATAAAAGTGAGGCTAAACGGGGTTCTTCCAGTGCACGTGCATGCGCGGTCATGCGTATACATACTGGTACCGACAAGAATATTTATTTTAAAAATATTCTCGTTTGGTCGTACATGTTTGCTCCCACCAACACGTAAGCACTTGTGAGGATAAGGTAAGGGTATTTTACGCAATAAAAAGAAACACTCTAATGAGTTAAATTGATCAGAAAAAAATCTTGATTGATGATGTCTAAAAAATCCTTGTTAAAAATCATTTAATTGGATTGAAAGTGAAATAGCATCAAGGCAGAGAGGTGACCAGGAAGGATAGGCTGCATAAAAGAACAAGTGTTTTGATGATTTCTGAAGTTGGATATTGTGGTGTGTGACCTGATGGTTTAGTGAAGCTTACTTCATTCAAAGGATGCTGCAACAGCTAAGCAGCATCTCCCATTTTTCATTGATTAAGTTAAGGTAATGGAAATTAGATTAGAGTTAGAGTGTAACCTACAGCAAATTGGTAACACTTTCAGTGTTGAAGGACTGGTAGACATTTCAACAGTAAAAGTGGTTACATGACTGAACTGTTAAGTTACTGAATAAGTGATAACTTGAGCTTTGTTGGAATATGACATTAAAAATATACTCGCAAATCAGTATGCAAACATTTTATCATGTTAAACTAGACCAAGGACGCATCTGTGGCCAGATGCTGGATGTATCCACCGACAAAGGCCAACTAACATAGTTTAGAAGATAAACAGCATTTTTCGTTAATAAGCAAGCTGAAAGCACTTTTAAGTTTGGCTACCCTTATTTGACCCTGTAGCAGGGGCCCAAGGTGAAGTCTGACCACATCAAAAGATTTGCAGCAAATGATTTTCTATAAGTCGTTTTCGCATTGCAAACCTCTAGGACCAATAATAAGCAGGAGGGGCCCAAGGTCAAATCTGACCACATTTGCAGCCCATGACTTCCTATAAGTTGTTTTCATATTAATGAGTTCTTTGAGAAATACTGGCCATCTGCAATACTTCTAGAGATAATTCGCATTTACTCATTTTGAGTAGGTGAATAATTAGCTACGGGTCTGAAACTTCACCAAGTGAAAGCTCTCTCAAAAGTAGGCGAATGAGTTATTTGAGAAAAATTGGCTATCTACAATACTTTTAGAGATAATTCGAATTTACTCATTTTCAGTAGGTGAGTAATTACCTACGGGTCTGGAACTTCACCATGTGAAAGCTCTCCCAAAAGTAGATAAATGAGTTATTTGATAAAAATTGGATATCTGCAATACTTTTAGAGATAATTAGCATTTAGTCATTTTGAGTAGGTGAATAATTAGCTACAGGTCTGAAACTTCACTAAGTGAAAGGTCTCCCAAAAGTAGGTGAAGGAGTTATTTGACAAAAATTGGCTATCTGGAATACTTTTAGAGATAATTTGCATTTACTCATTTTCAGTAGGTGAGTAATTAGGTACGGGTCTGAAACTTCACCAAGTGAAAGCTCTCCCAAAAGTAGGTGAAGGAGTTATTTGACAAAAATTGGCTATCTGCAATACTTTTAGAGATAATTTGCATTTACTCATTTTCAGTAGGTGAGTAATTACCTACGGGTCTGAAACTTCACCAAGTGAAAGCTCTCCCAAAAGTAGGTGAATGAGTTATTTAAGAAAAATTTGCTATCTGCAATACTTTTAGAGAAAATGCAAAATTACTCATTTTTAGTAGGCAAGTAATTTAGCCACAGGCCTAATTTAGACATAAAGCCTACCAATAGAATACTGTGGTGCACCCTCTAATATACCTTGCAAACTTGAGAAGGCTAGCTATAATATTTTTTTCGTTAGAGCGGTAATGGTGAAATCTCACTACACACTGCGGCTATCCAGTGGATACAATGATTTACTCAACAGTGAGAACCTGAAAGTAGATATTGGTAAGCTATGCCATGACGTAGAGGTCTGCAATTTGACTCTGTTATAGCTGACCAAAAATTATGTGAATAACATATTTAAACAAAATACTGTAAATGTAACAGTTTTCACGTTATAACTGATTTACTCAACAGTGATAACCTCAAAGTAGCTATTACACAGCTATGCAATGAGCTACATGTCTGAATTTTTTCTATGTTATAGCTGACCCAAAATTAGGTGAACAACATATTTAAGCAAAATACTGTAAATGCAATAGTTTTCAAGTTACAACTGATTTACTCAATAGTGAGAACCTGAAAATAGCTATTGCTCAGCTATGCCATGAGCTATAAGTCTGTAATTTCACGATGTTATAGCTGACCCAAAAGTAGGTGAACAACATATTTTAACAAAATACTCCAAATGCAATATTTTTCAAGTTACAAGTCATTTACTCAACAGTCAGTACCTGAAAATAGCTATTGCTCAGTTATGCCATGAGCTACAGGTCTGTAATTTCACTATGTTCTAGCTGACCCAAAAGTAGCTGAATAAGATATTTACACAAATTTCTGTAAATGCAATAGTTTTCCAATTACAACTGATTTACTCAACAGTGTGAACTTCAAAGTAGCTATTAATCAGCTATGCAATGAGCCACAGGTCTGGAACTTCACTATGTTATAGCTGACTCTGAAATAGGTGAATAACATATGAAACAAAATACTCTAAATGTAATACTTTTGAAGTTATAAGTAATTTACTGAATAGTGATAACCTAAAAGTAGCTATTACTCAGCTATGCCATGAGCTACAGGTCTGAAATTTTACTATAATGTAATAGCTGACCCAAAAGTAGCTGAATAATATATTTATACAAAATTGTGTAAATGCAATAGTTTTCAAGTTACAAGTGATTTTACTCATGATGGAAGTTACTGAAAAGCCCAAAAGTAGCTATTACTCACTTAGCTATTGAGACAGACACCCAAGTTACTCACCATGTTGTAGCTATGAAAAAAGTATCTGAATAACATATTTTAACAAAATGCTCTAAATGCAACACTTTTCAAGTTATAAGTGATTTAGTGCATGATTTCATGAATTTTAATGCATTTAGACATTTTTGTCTACCACAGGCCTAATTTAGACATCAAGCCTACCAAAAAGATAGGGTGGCGAGTCCTCTAGCATACCAAGCCACCTGCCAAATATGAAAGAAATCTGGAAAGAAATGTGGACTGTAGGTCGCTAACAAGCAATATTCCACATTTTAGACATTTTTGTCTACCACAGGCCTAATTTAGACATAAAGCCTACCAAAAAGATAGGGTGGCGAGTCCTCTACCATATCAAGCCACCTGCCAAATATGAAAGAAATCCGGAAAGAAATGTGGACTGTAGGTCGCTAACAAGAAATCTCTGCGGACGCGGACGAGGGCGCGGACGACAACGATGATGAATCCATAGTATCCCGCTTCGCGTTGGGGATACAATTATGAATATGCAAATGATTTTTTGGGTCTTGGTTTTGATGCTCATGTAATCTGGCTTATTGCAAATTAAAACTTTATAATAACAAGAGCACTCGAACAGTGCAGACCTCCACCATGGGAGCTCAATTCCTGGACTTTCAAAACCTACCATTAGCACTGATATTGCTTTTTTCCCCATCTATTTCATATTTTTGCTGATAGTGATCCGGATCACTTCCAATTTATTTTTCATGGATCAAGACAGTGATCCAGATCACTCCCAAAACCTAATCACTTGTTCCTTGTCCCATTTAGGACATATCCTGAAAATTTCATCAAAATTTGTCCATAACTTTTTGAGTTATCTGTCTTTAAAAATTACATTTCATGGATCCAGAAGATCCAGATCACTCCTAAAATCTAATCACTTCTTCCTTTTACCATTTCGGACATATCCTGAAAATTTTATCAAAATCCATCCATAAGTTTTTGCGTTATCTTGTTCACAAACAAACAAACAAACAGACGGACAGACAGACAAACCCAGGCGAAAACATAACCTCCTTGGTGGAGGTAATTATTGTCTTTCACTATTATACACATAAAAAAAACATTCATCACAACATATTTTGTATCATTTATGAATAAGAGCTCATCTTGAGCTTCTACCACCAACTGACATTAAAGTCTAAGAATTATCAAGCAGAGAAAGTTTAGTACCAATGAAATTTTTCTGAATACAAAATTTACACTAACTGTCTTTTTGTTTAAAATCTTAGGTAACAAGATAGCAACAACATTGTACTTTTGTATACTCTTATGCTTCTATTTTGTTTCATAATAGCTTTAGGTTACTTGAATATAATAATTGTACATGAAATTAAATATATTCATTTGGTACTTCTGAATGATAGCTGGTATTTGCTGTCAGCCTTACTTACAAACGCCAGTTATATTTCTCACACTGAAGTTATAGCTAAATAAATCCTACTGTTCTGAATAATCAATTCAGCAACATTGCCAGGGCTTTTATTCAATTCACTGACATTCGTTCAACAAACAGGACAGTTTCCAAGACAATAATTGCTACTACCATTCACAAAAAGACAAAGTTTACACAGTGGAGGTTTAATAAAGCAGACAAATGAACTGCTGCATGAGATGTTGCTGTTCTATGGTCAGTGTCCTCAAAAATGGCCTATTTATGAGGGTATGAAATGAGCTGGTTCAAATACTACCTGTTCCCTTCATTAAGCAGGTTTACTCCCCAATTTATTCCTATAGCTTTATGCATTTTTTAAAAATTAAGAACTATTATAACAAAAAGTTACAAATCATATATTTTTATTTTTCTACTATACCTGAAAGGTTTGTTTTGTTTGATATACAGTTTATAAGATGTCTGACATTATTTATCTGAAAACTCTTATAGAGTGAACAGTTATCTCTCCATGTGACAATACCTTGTAGGAATCTGTGATCCATATTAACCCTACCTCCATGTGACAAGACCTTCTTGTAAGGCTCAATGACCCTCATGTCAATCTTGTGAATTTTGCCGCCAATCTCGACACTTCTCCAGTTGCGGTTGTTTTCAAATTCTTCCCTAGCAGAATATTCCGGAATGTACTTGGACGGTCCTACATGGTCACTGCCTGTAAATTAAAATAAATTACAATGTTAAATAAATCATTATAAACTGATGTGGGGAGTTCATGGTTAGTTGGTTCAAACTGATATGACACTATGGTTGCCATTTGGTAAAATGTCTGTATTTTGTTACAGAGTTTGAACTGTAAATAATCTGCTTACTATACCATGTCCATGATACAAGTAATATACTTTCACACACAAAGAGTTACACCATTGTGTTAATATGGTACTGTATTTGATCAAGTGGTATAATCAATGTCTTGATAATGTCTAAATAAGCACATATAGTGCAGGGTATGGAAATGTTTTTTTTATTTAATTATAAATTTACAAGTCAAATTAACTTTCTAATTTATAGATATTTTACTGTGGTCAGAACCTGTCCAATATCACCAGTCAAATCACAGAACAGGTGAACTTACCACCAGATGGCAGATTGAGTAGCTTCATTGTTCTTAGATACTATAAGTCAAAGCATCCTCTCTGTCAGCCACACATAGCACCAGTACTTACCACAAAATGGTCTTAGAAAGTCTGGTGTCATGCTACTGACAATGCCACTGTAACAGTTGTATACCTATCATCTACACTTATTACAAGACAGTGACCTGTATACATAATGTCTATATTTACAGTGGCCTGTATACATAACATCAGTCTCTACATACCACAAGACAGAGGTTGTACTTACCAGAATACAGCAGTCTGTAGTGGCATGTTTATATAACATTTGTACTTACCAGAATACAGCGGTCTGTAGTGGCATGTTTATATAACATCTGTACTTACCAGAATACAGTGGTCTGTAGTGGCCTGTATACATAACATCTGTACTTACCACAATACAGTGGTCTGTAGTGGCCTGTATACATAACATCTGTACTTACCACAATACAGTGGTCTGTAGTGGCCCGTATACATAACATCTGTACTTACCACAATACAGTGTTCTGTAGTGGCATGTATACACAACATCTATACTTCAGTAATGTGGAAACCCCCTTTGTTTACTTTCACATGCTGTTACTCTACATAACAACTTTATTACCCACAACAGGGCAGCCCTGTGTTTCTTTACCATTTTGTCCCCATGCAATCTTTTACAGACAGTAATTGGATTGTTGTACATGTACTTATTTCCAGCCTATTACAAAAACTGTAAAGTATTTTTAGCTCTAACATTTGAAACATTTTACTGCACTTTTTGTCCCATGAAATCATATGTGTAATAAACAACAATTCCAGTTTAAGAATGTAAACCTTCTGTTAATATTTTTGCACAACACACATGCATAAGTCTGACATTAAAACCATTTAGACAGTAATTTGGAATGGACCAGATTCTGGTTCATGAAGGATACTTGTATTTGTCAGGCATCATACTATTTACTACACTTATTATATCACAAGCTAAGGCATCTTTTCCATAAATAACATAGTTTACATAACACCTGTCCGTACCGCAAGATGGCAGTCTGTGTACTTCCCCCCGTGTATCATCTGGTGTTCTGCTACCCATAGAGTAGTCAGTGTCTGTGCTACTACTCATTCGGCTGTCTGACCTGGGTTCCAACTCATCCTCAGGTGACAGCAACTCCAGTGTGGGAAGAATCTTCCTCTTAGAGTGGCCACTGTCATGGCTTGGATAATCTGGAAAACCAGGGTGTTTTATTTTATTTTTCACTTTTACCAAAGGGTTGAAGATAAAGTCCATGTTTCTATCTGCATTATGTTTTTAAAATTTCATGCAAAAGAAATAATACAGATTATTAAAACACAAATGATTTGGCAAAAAGAATATTCATTTCTTTTATATTAATAATGTTTGAACCTGCTTAGTTCACATATAAAAAGACTTCTTACTTAAAAGAACACAAGATATTCAAGCATTTCACCTTGTTCCCTTGTGTCATTACAAACACAATTGAGAAGTTAAAAAGATGCATAACAAAATACACACTTGTTACATCTGCCTTTTTCTCTTGCTGTTTCTTGCCACATCCCATCAACACACGATCTATCAGGTTATCATATACACTGTCTGATGTCCCTTCTCTAGATCCAGTTTCTACTTGTGCCTCATGTGGTGGGAAAGACGTAACAGCACCATCATCAGTCCATTTATCTGAATTGTCTAAACTTTGACCAACTGCTGTCAGATCTAAGTCGGTATTCTGTTGCTCTTCATGCATGCTTTGTGACAATTCCTCAGCCAATGATAATTCTCTCTGTATGGCAACATTGACATTAGACATGTCACAGACATTATCACTGTCAGCGATAAAGTCTTCTTCATAATCATCTGCTTCATTAAAATCTACTATGGTCTGTGAAATGTTGCCACGATGACTGGAAGAATCATACGAGATTCCTACTGGGTTGACTGAAGACACATCCTGGTGATGAAATTTAGTGGGTTTCTGAGAAGTCTGATTCACACCACGGCTTTGTAAACTACTTATTGGGACGGAGAGTTCTTCTGGAATCTATCAAAAGAAAGCTACAGTAACAAAAAATAATGAAACAACTCGCACTTTTCCCTGGGGGTGCTTCAAATAATTCATTTTAAGCCATTGTTGTGCATAATTTGTAAAAAATGAAAAAAAAGTTAAAATGTCACAGTTTTGGATCCAGCTGGGGTCAGTTATGCTTCAACACATTTTTATTTTTTCGGTTGTGTTACTGTAGTGTTATTCATGTCTCAAGTATGTTGTTATTATGTATACAGGGGTGGTGAGTCTTACAGACAGGACAAACTAATTGTCTGTCTGTTGTCCTGTCCTATCCATAATACTGTACACTCCTAGTGTCCAGTCCAAACAGAACTACATGGTTTTGTGAAATCACAGAGAATTTAATATCATTCATTTTAATGAAGAATAAATGATGTGTACCTAGATTTTGGTCTACTCTGTTCAACTGTGCCCCACCACATTTTTTTCTAATATATGTAAATAACAAACGTGACTGCCCATTGATTTGTACAATAATGATAAGTACACTTTTATTGTTAATACAATCTCTTATTTTATACTGAATACAGTAAAACTTCACATTAAGAATTCTTTGATAAATTTATTATCTCCCCCCAGCGGTCAAAGGCCATGGTCGGGAGATTATAAAACGCCTTCCGTGTGTGCGTGTGTCCGTTCGTCATGTTTTTCCATAAACCTTAATATCTCATTCATTTATAAAGATATCTTCATCAAATTTGCAGGGAATGTTTATGGCTATAAAAACCTGTCTGTTCAAAATTTTGGCCTCATTTTGAAAAACCAAATGGCTGCCATAGCCAATTGATTGAAAATCATAAAGGTGCTCTCAATCTCGAAAATATTCCAGCTAGCTTCATCATTCAAAAAACAAAATGGCCACCATATCACATGTTTAATGTCAAATGGGGTTATCCCATTAAAAGGCCTATATCTCTCCTAATATTGCTCCTAGAGGTTCGGAATGTGAAAACAACTTGTAGGAAGTTATGGCCTGAGAATCTTTTCCAGGTGTTAAATTTGATGTTTGACCCCTGCTTCAAGGTTAAATGGGGTCATCACACTGAAACGTCCTTCTTTCTCCCTTATTATTGGTGCTGAAAAGTGCATGAAAAGTCCTGGCCTGCAAACGTTTTGCCTGAGAAAAATTTTGGCCTCATTATGAAAAACAAAATGGCACCATAGCTAATTATTTCAAAATCAGTAAGATGCTCTAAAACTTGAAATACTGCAGCTAGGTTCATCAAATTTGCACCAAAGATATATAACTAGGAAAGTTAGCCTGATAGTAATTTGGCCTTGTTTCAAAAACAAAATTGCCATCATATCACATGTTTAATATTAAATGGGATTATCATATTAAAAAGGCCTTATACCTCCCTTATCATTGCTACTAGGGGTTCCAAATGTGAAAACAACTTAAAGGAAGTCATGGCCTGAGACTCTTTTCCAATTGCTGACTTTTACCTTTGACCCCTCCAATGTCAAGTGGGGTTATCTCACTACAAAGGCCTTATATCTCCTTTAGTTCTCAATTATTACTGATTCTAATGTGGGAGATAACTGCTGCGGCAGTGGCCTTGTTTGCTATGCAACAGACTTTTTCCTTTCACCTCATGATATAAACCTGGTTTCTTATAGAATGCATTTCCTCCGCCATTACCATAATCTAATTTTGAATGTACAACTTTCTGTTACCCTGGTATAAAAGTTCCTGCTATTTAAATAGTAACAGTTTCAGCTATTTATAGCTTTCCTCAAACAGTTTGAGACAGTAGACAGTCAGGGATGGCTTTAGTTTACATCAATGTAGCTCTATGGAAAGGATTCAGACAACTTAAAAGCATTCAATGTAAAGCACTTGAGAGGTGATCTTGCTCTCTTTGGACCATCTAACTAAAAGGGTGATTGCCAATGAAAACAGGCTCCATGCATTATTGATAGATGAGGCTAGTCAATCATTTCTATGGAGTGGACTTGTTGATGCGACCTACATTGTAACATTGTGCTGCATAAAATAAATTTACATGTATACGTGATCTGTGAACATGAATTTTTCAATCTCTTGACATGAAGAGAAGCATCTAGCATCTACAAACAGCTGACCTGTGATGGGCAATTAAGTGTGTTGAAGGTTCTATAGCTTTAAGAAAGGAATGTTTGCTTGTCAGTAAGATCACGAAAAACTAATGCAAAAATATCTTCTTTAACATATTTGGATAATACAAGCCCTAAAGACAAAAGTTTTATTGTGCTGCATTTTATATACATATATATTACATCTTTGGTCTGAATAAGGTAATTTGTAAAATTATTTCTACAATAAATTGAGTTAAAACACATTATCACACACATAAAACCATTGTCAAAGATCTTCCTTTGAAACACAATCTCTGCAACCTGTTGGCCAAATTAATTTTATTTTGAAGTGATCTACCCCTTTAATCCATCACAATATGTATATTAACAAGTAGAGATCAAATACTTGAAACAAACCATTAAATAAAATGATGTTTATGTAACTGTATCCAGAAAGTTGACTGAAACTTTATAATATATATACATATATATAATTATATATAGGTCCTATGTGCCAAGGATTTCATCTAATGAGTTTCTTTTAATGCATTTAATGTTTTGTTACTTCCTGGTTTTAAGCTGATATCCATTAGGATTGTCTGGGTTTCACCATTCCAATGCTTTGTGACAGGGCTGTTAACTGTCTAGACTGTATTTCAGGAAATGTTTATCACAGAAAATTTATAACTGGTATTCAAAAATCAGTGGTTTGAAATTCCATTTCATCTTGGTCTCCTGTTTATTTGACCTTTTGACCTCCAGTTAAGATATCCAATATAAATATTTGTAGTCATAAGAAGTTTATATTTAACATATTCATATGGAGTTTTAAGTTATAAAACTATAGATTAAATTCATAATACAGTTTGGAACTCAACCAAAATATGTAAGTTATTTCTTCAACAGATCTTACATACAGTCTTCTCCAAAAGGTGATACTGCATGGACATTTCTGTCACATAATATAGGTCCTTAAAGTAAATAGCTTGTTTCAATGTTTGTGTATTTTTCTGAATTTAAACCATAATGACACCTGTCCTTTGTGGATTTTTCAAAGTTAGGCCTTTATGTCCCATTCAACAGTTATGGTCATATTGGGCTGGGTCCAAAACATTTCCACTTGTGCGAGTCAAACCACTCACAGAGGTGACAGACTGTGATTAGATGGCAAACTTGCTAACCACTAGTCAACACAGGACCTCTATCTGTCCTTTCAATAAAGTTAAATTCTATCTGCCCTGTAAATGATGTCAGTGGTGGAAGTCTATGATTTTTCAGGATTTGCTGTCTCCAAGAATGTTATCTCAAACCAATGTAAAGATAAATAGGTCATGAGATTTTGTAGAGAGTCATATATTAGACCATCATTAAAATGAATCCACTGCACCATCTATTGTGACAGAACACCAGGTATGATCTGGATTTTTATAAGTGACAAAAAAGACTGCAAAACTACACCTCACACTGGCAGTGGCCATTCCATTTAATTGCATCACCTTTTCATTCATTGGAATCAGTCACCAGATGAAGGTGGTGATCTTTCTGAAGATGTGTTTTACTTTTAGCTGACATTTTAACATATATAGGAAACTAATACCTATGTCTCTGGTCAACAAACCTACAATCTTGAGTCCTCTAGACAAAATATATTGATCAGTCAAAAACAGTGATTAAAAACATTGTTAAATGTCATATATATGACATCATGACACTGCTTTTAGATAGGATTCTAACATCGCAGGACAGCTTTTAGTGATTCTGATCAGCTGAAAACAATTTTGCACTTTTCATCCCTACCATAGATTGCTTGTATTAATTCTCCATTCAGTCACAGTTATATTCTATTCTGTACTTTTATAGTGCTTAATCTCTGCCAGGCAGACTCTAAGGTGCAACACCAGAATTCAATTAAAAAATTCATCATTCCATAGCCGTTGCCAAGTCTAATACCATGGAAACGCTGGAGAGAGTGTATGCTAAGTTGGAAAATCCTTTTTGAAGAGACATGATATTAACCTTTTTCTGAAACAGGCATGAGTTGAGACAGAACAGACCTCAGCTCATGCAACTCAGAAAGGGTTGACCCAATTTCAATTGCTTAGAATTGGTGGCTGAGATGGGTCGTGAACCACTTCAAGGCTATGCTGCACACACCAAACCATGACTAATAAGACAATTAAGAAGAGCAGTGTGGTCAATTGTGTTGAATGCAGCCGACAGGTCGAGTAAGATAAGTGCAGTACGTAGGCTCGCCATGTGATAGTAAGAGATGAATCTCATTAAATTTTTTATATGCATCAGGGAGTGACCAGTTTTGTATGCAGATTGTTATAGGATTATCAAGATTGTTACAGTCACAGTTTCTCTCTCTCTTTACCTTATTTAAGCTTTTCCATATCCAAATTAAAAACTAATGCTAAAACGATTGAATTTTCAGCATCATTTTCCATAATTCAAAAGAATACCTGGCTCAAAGGCCTTGCTTTACTGATGTTTGGAAAATGTATTATGCCTTGGCTCCTAATTTCAGTCTAAATTAGTAAAAGTCCAAGTTTTCCAATTTTGGGCTTAATGGGCTTTATCCATCTATTTATCTGGACCTAGTTCATGGTGTATGCCCATAATCACATTTGAATAGGATTCATACTACTGACTACTGACATTTAGAACAACTAAATGAGCATATGAAAAGGTTTCAGATTTGCATGCAATATTGCCTAAAATAGCCTGATTATCTTTATATAACATGCTGAAAATACCATATGACATCAATGTACCTGATCATGCAGATGTTTGATTTCTTCACTGTAATTCTCCTCCTCCTCTTGAGTTGTCTGCTCATATCCTTGCTTCATTGGGCCATCCACCCTCTCCACTGATTCCTGCTCAGTGACCATACTGCTTTTCTGATAAATATACAAAATACTCATCAGAGTATTGTGGCAATATTCTACTATTAGTTAAACCAAATGTACTGTATAACAAAATACTCATCAGAGTATTTGGTTATACAGTACATTTGGTTTAACTAATAGTAGAATATTGCCACAAGTAGAAGTAATTTTTAAGTTCCAACAATTATTAGAGCAAAATACAAGGATAATTAGAAGTTTGACTGCAAAAAGTAGCCATAACTAGAAGCTTATTTGATGCACAAAAGGTTATTTTTCAGAAGTAATAACAAGGCATGAGTGGAACAAAAAACTGTTGTGTGTACAGCAGTGTCAAAAGTCCTGAAGGAGGTGACAAAATGGCACCATGGTGTTATTCTGTACCTGACTGCCCATCTAACAATAACTTGTTAAAATACTGTGGTGTTAAAGTAAGAAATCTAAAATTCGCCAGGAATCCGAAATTCGCCACCTCTAAAACCTCAGTTAATTTTACAAAGAAAATGATATTTTGTTTTAAAATTGGCATTTTTCAGTCCATAAAGCCTTAATTTATTGTACATTCAACAAATCTCACCTCAATTAATTTATTTTATTAGTATTTCAACATGTGGCGAATTTCAGATTTGTGGCGAATTTTAGATTTCTTACTCTATTCAGCCTGAGCACCAAACAAGTAGATTACCCAGAAGAGTGATTACACCAGCAGTAAGTATTACAGCAGTTAAATTGCATGTTTTTAACTTTATATTTCTCAAATTGGGTATAACTAGAAGTTGCCATAAGTAGATGTAAATGGCTGACATCTTGAAAACTTCTACTTTGACCAAATCCACTGTACATTTAAAATCTACTAAAATAAGATACACCTGTACAGATTATATAAGTTATGCTTTGAGGAAGTCTTAAAATTGCGAAGGTTAAAAAGCTATGACCTGTAACAGTAGGATCTGGTGTACAACTCAGCTGTACCAATCTACTAAAATAAGGTACACCTGTACAATGTACAGATTGTGTAAGTTATGCTTTGATGAAGTCTTAAAATTGCAAAGGTTAAAAAACTATGACTGGTAACAGTAGGATCTGCTGTACCAATAATATTTAACTTTGACATGAACACTTGATCTACATAGAAATAACAACTCAAAAGAATATGCAAAGAAAAGAACACTTAGAGAGTTTATACTTCTCCCTATGCCTAATATTGCTCATAATGCGATGATAATTAATCCTTTTAAAAAATTCCTGGATCCAGACGGTGATCTGGGTCACCACTAAAAATCCTTATCTGTTCCATGTGCCATTGATGACAATTAGTGAAAATGCCATCAAAATCCATCTATTTTTTCCCGTTATTTTGCAAACACAAATGCTCACCACCATATCCTCCTTTTAACCAACAGGGAAAGAGTTGCAAATACCAAAGAAATGCCAGCTGTAAATTGGACTTACCAGCTTTTGGGTGATAATAGTTGAAAAGTTATGATACCAGCTTTGTAGTCACTGAGGCAAACTTGGTACAGTGACATTAGGAGCATGTTTCAAGAAAGGGGGTGGGGATGGTTTTATCAAACTTAACAAAGAGACTTGGATTTACAAAAGACTTTATAATCTTACCTTATCAGCTGGATGGAATATATTTCTACCCATATTTACTATCCCGACTTTTCATAATTTTGTTCTTAACAACTCTGATTTTACATCTCTTTCAAGAAACAACTTAATACAGCTTAACTGTATTCACAATTCATTCAGTGCCACATAATGCCATTCACATTTTAATAAGCTGGTTTTAGCCACTGAATTTCATAATTTATTATCTGTATAAATGTTTGTACCCTTTGAAGCACTACATAACTTTCATTATTTATTGTGAACAATATCTGCATTGTAAAAAATATTTGGCATGTTTTTCAGGCTGTGTGCATTAAACCAGATTCAGGAATGTGTGATTTGACTCTTGTATTGGGAAATTATTCAGCTGAAACTATCATTCAATAGCACCTGTCATTTGGACATTCCAACAGTCTTGCAAAGAATATATAACATAACATTCCTCAAAATAAAAACCATTTGCTTTACCTTATACATTAAAGTTATCTGATGAATGGGTAACAACAAAGATTAAATAAGAAGCAAGACACCTATATTCTCTTGTTTGGGACCAACACCAGTAAAAATACTGTACTTGGCAAAAGTGGCAGTAATGCAACTAAATGCCACAATGTTCCAAGTCATAGGCTTCTCGTTCAATTTTATTTGATTTATTTTGGTGATTTATCATCACTTTAAGCAACTAACATGTTACCTTTCCCATTTATAGGTTAATACCAGGTTTTTGTATTCCTTCAACTGATTGGTTAATATCAGGACCCGGCCTCTGTGAATCCCACATGTTGTCATGAGCTGCATTTGAACCCACAAACACAGAGGTGAGAGGCAAGAGATCTGATTGGTTAATATCAGGACAAGCACAGTGATGAAATGACACTAAACCACTGATATATGGTTACATATAATAATCTGTAGATAACATACAATAATAAAATTATAGTTATAGACTCATAGAAGTGGGTAGAAATAAAGTGCTGTAACAGTTATAATTCATAGAAACCTTTCTTAATGAGTATTTAGTTAAGTTTGAGACAATATTATAACTTAAAATTTTATTATGAACATTTATGACAGTGGTATTAAATCTAAGGTATCTCTTTTGTCAGGCTTTTGATCTCTCTAGGTAAGGACATACTTGTTTTCACATTTAATATTTAAAATAAACATTGTAAGAGATTATGCCAGTATAATGTTAGCTCTAGCTCTGAAAAAGTTCTTGCACAAAATAAACAAACAAATGAACAGACACAGAAGTGATGACTATATCATTGATAGCAATTTAATGCATAAAGAGAGGTTATTGTTATAAACAGAAATCATTTATACCGAAAGGTAAACTGAGAATGCAAAAATGTGTGACATTGATCTTCCAAAGTTATCCATTTGTTAATTTTCCAAACCGATTTACATCAAATAATACCAGTACATTATCTGAGTGTATAATTGCCAACTATATTGTGCAGTATTACTTCTGGCTATTTTTAAATGCATAAAACAACGAGACTCATTAAAATTTAGGAGTAGTAATCCATGACTTGGTGGTAGTTATGTAGAAATTATTGTTTGTATGGTAGTTTAGAACCACAAAGGAGAAGAATGTACACTTCTAAACTGTTAATCAGATTCTAAGTATGCATAAAGACTAACCTGTGATAGATTTTAACTCGAATCACAGACACAAATGTGTTGTATTGGGTGAAATGGTGTCCCGATATACCTGTAGTATTAATCATACATACTGTATGAATTCATGCCTACCTGGGAGAGCGGCACATTGCTAGTGTTTGATGTAAGATTAAACCTATTGGGTCCAGTGTTAGGTACACCCCTTTCTATATCTGTCCCTAAAGCCATTAATTCTTAACCTCTTCCACTCCTGTTTTATCAACAAAACAGGATAATGTATTTTTCCAAACTGAAAGAAAAGAAATAACATAATGTTTATGACTTACCTTTTCAAAGGATATGTTGATTACTTTTTCAGAATCCTTTTCAATACAACCTAATTTTGACCTAATATAATAGCTCAAGAAGGTATTCACCAAGGAAGCAACATAAATAATTCCCAGAACAAGATCTTCCAGGAGCCACATGAAATGACGCAGGGAGATTCAAGGTTTGGAACATATTGTACAACGGGGGTAACAAGAGTATGAAAGCCTAAAAACAGCCAAGACAAGTATAGTAGAAAAAACACTGTGGGGCTTCAGCAGCAATCAATAGGAAACATAGGCTGACTCACTTGTACTGCAACATCCCCAATAAATAGACATTAGCTTGCTTTATTTTTGTTACATCACTCAGTAATAAAAGGTTATGTAATAATAAATCAACTATATCTTCACTTTCTCATTCTTAAATGGACACTATATTAATATGCTAATGTTGTGATATTAAGCCAGTTTATTTTTATTACATCACCCTGTAATAAATGGTTCATCTCAGAATAAGCCTTTCTTGTTGTCATTTGTCATATTCAACTGCCACTGTATAAATAGTAAATTAATATTGTGTGGCCTTAGTGCTTTCTACATCAAATATGAGGATGAGCAGTAAAATATTTTTTTTATTTTGTGTTTCTATTATACCATTTCTTACAACAAACTAAGCACAGCAACTGAACTGACATGGCATCAAAGTCTCATAACTTGAGAGATATACAATCAATAGAGAGTTTCATCTCATCAAGTAGAACTTGATTTAGCAGAAATTCACCCCAGTATGTGGAAAACCAGAGCTAGTATTCACAAAAAATCTCAAACTCAGTCTCAAACTCACAGTCTCAAAGTCAAACTCAATCCTACATAAATATAAACTCAATTTTAGCATTTTAAAGTAAAATCTTACCTCATTAGTTTCCGCTCTAACTGAAACTAAAAACCTGGTCAAACAAAATAAATGCCCTGAATTTTAGTCTTAGTGAAAACCTCAGTGCCCCAGTGATTATCCAGTTTGGCATTTAACCACTGGGCTCTAAGCCCTGTGATTATGGGTTCAAATCCTTTATAAATTGCCAACTTTTGAACCTTGAATTATGTAATTCACTGAAGGAAGGTTATAATTACACTACACACTCATCTTAATGAATTCATTGCATCATTTCAACCTTAAAGTCTTTAACAGTGTTCAATGTGTAATAACATGCTGTTAAAATATTTATTTCATGCTTGCATGAACACTATGAAATTCCTAAATCTTCAAAGATGGTTTTTCTGTGTGTCTTTGACGTCGGGTTCTAAATTCATAGTCTTCTACATATTCACTGAAATGTAAATATCACCACATAAATTTAACATTCCCAATGTTTACTCACCACTTATTAATGTCTTCTTACATTCAAATTGATCCTGGTTTGACATACATTATAGTTTACTACATCAAAATTCTGATTGTATATCCAGAACATGTGATGTAACTAAACAATGTCTAATAAAGGTAAATCTAATTAATTTCTGTGCAATTTCATCTATGCCATTTCTCTTTCCTTTCTCAATTTTTGCAAATAAAAAATATGTACACCTTTTCAGTGATGCACATTGACAACACCTTGGTGTATTAAACCGCATGATTTACAAGACAGAAGGAAGTCACGACATCATTGTAACCTTGCCAAATACGCACACATCTCACTAATGACATGTTTGTCAACTGAATCAACTCCCAGGCATGACTTGTGTGGGGGATTTTGAAACTAACAACATAGTTTAACATCTATATTCTGCATGTCCAAATGTCAAAATTGAGATTTTATGTCCTTTTAAAAGCCAGGTTCATATCTGGACAGGTGTCCAGTACCTGTTGCTACAGGCTAGATTTGAAGTTCAACATGTCCAGAATAGATGGACACTAAAGGAATAGAAGACGTGTTTCCTTCTTTAAGAAATTTAAAGTCTATATTCAAGTCTTACATTCAAATTGACCCTGGTTCAACATACCTTATAGTTTATTTACATTGTTTCATATATCTCTGTCACAGGAATGATAACTAAATATCTGTGTTTAAATTAAGCATTTAAGATTCCTCTGTGTGCTTTTATCAAACTTCAATGCCCTGTCATTTTTTTAGAATTTTCAATGACCAATCTCAACATTTTGCTAAAATTTTAACTTTAACCTGAGGGTTACAAGAAACTGTTTATTTTTTAAAATTTAAAACCTGTGGCTGCAAATTTAAAATTAACAATATTATGTACAAATTAAATTAATTGTATATTAACAGAGTCCTGACAATGGCATGCAGGTGCTGACTTGACCACTTATCTCTATGGCTGGTATTCTAACCCAAGACCCAAGCCAAATAAAGGTAAGTTTAACAACACCACAGAGTCACCTGATTGGATCTGGTAAAAGCAACACTTGTAAGCTTGTTATGCGTACATGTCTGTCTCTTGCTTTTGTCCTGATAACATGTGTGAAATATGGGCAGCCTGTGCCAATGTGACTCAAGCTGTTAAAAGGGACTTAAAAACCCAATTTTGGATCTGGTAGGTGCAAGACAAGTGACTTGGCATGAGGGTAAGACAAAGGCCATTCACTGGGTAAAACATTGATCAAGTAACACTATATCAATGTCCCTGGTTTACATGTATATGCTCAATCACATTACAATTATATGTCAGTACAAAGGCCTTTGTATAAGAAACAAAAGTAAAATGAATAAAGAATAATGTAGAAAATGCTGGCCCATTGAAATAATAAATATACACATGTATAATAATTTTTTTACAAACAAATTACCAATTTTATGAAATATAAAAATGATGAGATTAAAATGTTACAATAAATTGTCAGAATAAAAATGACAAACGTATAATAAATGAATAAATTAATTACTCGGAATATATGTATATTTCTATTGACAGACTTCTGCAAAATTGCTATGTCTTGGGCACTTGAATTTGACAAATATTCCTTAAAATTGGTTGTAAACATCTATTTGGGTTTAATTTAACTTTCAATGCAATGTATAGGTTAAATCATGACGAATATAGTTTGAAAAAACAGTGAAAACCATCAGGGAACTGTCAGCAAGTAGCAACTTTAATACTTAAGGTCTCGAAGGTAATTAACTCAGGATCTTTGACATGAGAGGCAAGCATGTTTTCCACTGTGTCACTATGTACCTCAGCTCTAACAAGGATACACTCACCACATTCATACACGGTGAGACTTTAAAAATACTTCAGCTGTCTTCTGGTAAGACTAATGAGCAATATTTAAGAAAACATTCATTTTTACAGCTTTTATATTGTACTCAGCAACCGACAAGGAAGTTATTATTAATAGCACCACCATGGTAATTATACTCACAGGATCCATCATACTTTCTATGAGAGATAATATCATGAACAGACAGTGAACCACCACTAGATACTGTCTCTATGGACTCCTTAATTGCCACAATTTGCCGTCAGCAAAACCCATTGGTCTACTTTAATAATGAGAGAGATCCATTAAAGTGCAGAAAAATATTCACATGTAGACTGCCATTGGGAACAAATATGCATATTTGGATCAGTTAACTGTGTGGACAACCTGTACCAAAAGTACCGGTAACACCATCAGTTTTCATGCACAACTAAACAATTCCCACAGTACATACTTGTTTCTCCTTTTTCATTCTATTTCTTTTTTTATCATTCAGGAATTGTATGAAAATTTGTTAGGTCTCCTGAAGTGGTAACAAAAAGGTGTAATAATAATAGTTCAGTTGATTTTACAGTTTATGTTATGCAATTATTCATATCCAATTTATTTTAATCTTGCTCCATCCAGCAACCAAAATCACCATTTTCAATCAACCAAAAGTAGGTTTAATCTGATCCATTGTGACCACCATCAAATCAGTTAGTGCAATGTTTTTTCAATTGTCCTCATTTTTTTAGGAATAATTATAACACAGAGTATATTACTTCCAACAGATAACATTCAAACTTTCACCACCCTAAATACATTTGTCAACCTGAAACATTGTTGCTCAAAAACAATGTTGTGATCATTCACAGTTGCATTTCTGCTGTCTGTACTCATATATCCCATTAATTCACAATTATTATGTCTTTATGGTCCATATGTTAGATCATCTCTAAAATCTTTTCACATGATTGTATTCTGCCTGTTGTGGTCACAGATACCCTTTCATATTTATGTAAAATATTTTACACTTTCAGTTTTTACATTAAGTATAATAAGCTAGGGATTAACATAAGTATGCAGTATAACTTCCTTCAAAATTTAGTTTTCTTTCTGTTTGTGTCTCAGCCTGTGTATCAGCTTTTCAGAATTAGTTTCACTTTATCAGCATGGGGTTATTTATTATATTAATATTTTCTGTGTCAATGGAGTCACATGAGGATATAAACTATTGTGTATTGCTGTGAACATGTAGCCCCTTGGCCCATATTATTTTCAGATGAACCATTAGTCCACAGTATTACCACACAGAGCAGAAAGGCCTACAATATGAAGTGTATTGAAGCCTGTGGAGCTAGCACAAGACTTTTAGTAGCCTGGAGAAGATTCAAAACAAAACCAAAACTGAATGTCAAAAGACTAGAATTAGGTTTAAGACACTTTTCACAGTGAACACACACACAGACAAAACTGAATGTTTATTTGAATTTCCAAACATTGTCAATGTGCAGAATAGCTTATTTTATTACAATTTTTTAAAAAAAAAAAACCTTGTCAAGGATAAGTGTATATTTACATGTATTTGATCAGTGAGCATGGTTTGTGATTTATGTACATAGATGTGATTGAACTTTTTCTAACAATTGTAAATTTTAACTGACTTTTCAAGGAATATTGATGAAACAAATAGTGAAGTTGTTCTCAAAGGACTGTATTCTCTTCCAGAGTACAAGCACAAGAAGGAATTACAAGTATTTATTAGCCATTGCCAAGAGTATGGGAATATATTTGTGTGAATATAAGGCCATACAACTGATCATATCAGAAAACAAATCATATTTGAAGTTCATAGACTGGTGTACCACAAAATCTTCCCAAATCAAATATTTGCTAAATTTGTCAAAATAAAGTGTCACCAAAGCTGTCTTTTGCAAAACATGAAATGTGTTCCTGTCATAGAAACAACTTCAATATTGTTCAAGCTGATACAGTTTTATGATTTGGTTATCAAGACTATGTGATGATCTTGTACACTATCCTAATGCAGCAGTGTTATATTATGTATAAGGATCCTATTTGTCCAGAGAGTTAATGAGTTTGGCATTTAATGACTCAGCTCTCACATCTGTGGTTATGGGTTTAAACCCATGGGCAGGGGACAAACATATTAGAAAATGTTGCCCAGGGGAAAATGTTATTTTGCAGGGAGGGCACAGACTGCAGGCAACTGTGGCAGTCAAGTACATGGAAGTACATGTATACAGTTAGAAAGAAAAAAAAGGATATAAGACCACGTAAGAATGATACATTTGCCACACATAGAAACTATAATTTTAATAAATAAATTACAACATAGAACAGGAATTGTATAGAACTAGTAATTTTGCATTATTGCAAACTATTTTGAGTTATCTGTCACATGTATTTTTGGGGGTTTGGGGAATGCAACACAGACCAGTGTCAGGCTAACAATCAACCTTACATGAAGTCCACAGGGGGACAGAGAATTCTACCTGTTGTGGCCCTTGAGTTCCTGATTCTTATTGAATATTTCTAACAAGATGTTCACTTTTCACATGTGCATATGATTTAATAGACTCTCTTATTACAAACCCTGAGCCAAAGATATAATAATTTATGGTAGAGTAGCAATCAGATTCAGAAATGGATCAATGACTTGGCTGTCAACTCTGCAGTTACAGGTTCAAACTTGACTCTTGGTAACACATAGGACATGCTAAATACCAGCCTCCATATTAATTTATATGTTGAACAGACATAAACACCCATCTTTGAGGTTTGGTTAGGTTCAATGTCTTCATTTTTAAAACAATGACAAAATTATTGGGTAACTTTAGCACTGTCAGGTGGAAACAGGACACAAAAGAACTAGGCAGTGTCACTAAGATCTGAACCTTAATGGGTATAATTCACTTCCCAGCATTGAGGTCATAAGTTTTAACCCAGGCCATTCCCTAAATAAAAAGAAAAAAAAACTTCATGCTGTTTTCTACCTGCACTAAATCTCAAGATGTGATGAGTAATCTTGTGTTGAAATTAATATTTAGCCCAAATAAACATCAGTCTCCTGCCAGTTATCAGGTGTCAGACTACTACCTGGGTTTCGTCTCTATGGTCTTGGGTTTGAATTCAGCACATGAAAATCCCTCAAAAATATTGCCAGCTTGTCCAAATATTATCCTCACCAATTTGACTCAACTAATGTGAAAATAAATAGAAATTCAATGGGGACAAGGCTCTGATTTGGAAGTAAAACTACCTCAGCTTTCAGAAAATCAAGTAGGATCTATCCTACTATCTTCCCTCTAAGTGGAAAATGTCACACAAAACATTTTAATATATTGAAGTGGTATAAGTGGTACTGAACCAGGGACTGAGTAATTGAGGCTTCTGAGTATCTTAAATATTCCCTGTTTTGTATTCGGAAGCAAAAATATCACGTTCAGTTCTTACATGAGAAGCAATTGTTTTTTCAATAATTTATACGGCTTTAAAAATCAGTGACTAAGAGATCTGCTTTTTTTTACTCAGGTTTATCACATTGGTAGAGTTTGTGTGAATTTAAACTTACACACAAACTATCTTCACTCAGCCAGGATTGCTTCAAAAAGAATCAGAAAGAATTTACAGAACAATCTAAAATGGAGAATTAAAGAACAGAACTCAGTTATACAAACTTCTATTATCCAAATTATTGCAAATATTCTATTTTATGAACTTGTTTTAACTCATTATATCTTTAAGTCACTTTCCTGGACATTATATAGCACTGAATGCATTACTTCTTTTATTATATGAACCTTCTATTATCCAAACTCCCACCTTCTTCATAATGTCTTCCACATGTGACCTGACTATGTTAATGAGCCAACTCTTATTCTATATGTTTATGTATAGTTTTGCCTTAGAGTCTGTGATATGATGGAGATTAAGTACTATAAAAATCCTTATTACATTAGATTAGACCAGTCAGCTATTTAAAAAGGGAGTAAATGCCCAACCCTGCAAACAGTTTTAACACTATTTCTTTTCCAGATAAATCCAAAAACAGCCAAGTTCTGCTGTGTCATGTAAATTGGATTATATTACAATAAATGGTGATGTATTTCCTTCAATAGCACATACTGTAGAATAAACACGTCAAAGATTGACATTCATTAAAACAGGATTTTGTATTGCTGACAAAAAAGTAACTGAACAGTATACAATGTTATTGCAACAAATTTCACTTGAAACTATGAAGACACTCCAACTGTAAGTTTTTGAAAGGGCAGTCTACTGAACAGAGTCCCACTTAAAGGGATTCAGCTCTATATTTTCATATTTTAAAGAGAATTACACTTACTCAAAAAAGGAATTCATATTTTATTAAGGATAAATTACAATACCGTAAATGACCTATTTAGCGCATCCGCCCTTGTAACCGCACCCTATCTCAATAAATTGAAGGTCCTTAACAACTTCTACTAGAAGATCTAGTGGGTGGACGATTAGACAGTGACAGTGCACACTCGCGGTTGGTTACAAAACGTTTCTAATGATCGACTATTCAGCTTAAATCTTACCTTTCTTAATTTTTCTCAATATCCACATATTTTTCTATATAATTTATGTATTTTTACCTTATAAATTGACATTTTTATCACGACTTTCCAGTTTGTTTTCATCGACCGCCATATTTACAGGAAGTGGGTATTTCTAAATGTCGAAACACCGTTTTTCTACCGGATTCACCAAAACTTCATCCCGGAAAGTGTTTCATGATGGGTGCGCTAAAAGGGACATTTTTTCCCAACAAATATTGAATAAAAATAGACTTTGCTTAGCGCACTGTGCGCTAAATAGGTCATTTACGGTATATTTGTGTTTCTGCTTTGGCTAAGTACATAAGACACCAGTGAAATCCATAATTCACATTTAAAAGGTCATATTAATAGATATAGTTCCACCAGTAAAACCTGATTGATTCCGCTAACAGAGGAGGGGCCCCACATATTGTCCTAGTGTATGTACACATGTATGCTGCTCTCAACATCCGACAGCTGATTTGTGACGGCAAATTTTTCCCCAACCTTCTCAATATTTTGTAAACATACATCTAAATTCACTTGTCATCTGATTTTTTCCCTCCCAGAGTGAAAAAATCGCCATTGCATATCGGGCGTCGGATGTCACAAATCAGAGTAGGATACATGTAAACAACCGAACATAAATGAGAAGAAGGGAAAAATTCGCTGTCGCAAATCGGTCGTCGGATGTCGTGAGCTGCATACCTGTGTACATACACTAAAAGTGACTTTAGCCTTAATTACACCTGAGAGCTTTTCTTTTGTTAAAAGTGATCAATATCTTTCACTTATGGGAAGTTGTTCTGCTCTGTGATTTTGGCCATATATAGAGGCCTCTTTAAATTTCCTGATTTCCAAAGAAACCCTTCCTACATTTATTTCAACTAGAATGATCATTAAAAACCCCAAAATACACACTAAAATATAGGAATAAAAAGAAAGGATGTTAAACAACATCTTTAAAAATACAAATTAATGAACAGGTATAATTTGAATAGGTTAATAACCTTGTAAACAGTCCACTATTTTCAAATATTGGATACTTACTTGGTCATAAACCTATACGTAAAATGTGAACACTCTTACATTACACATTGGTTCTATTCACTGGTCACTGCGGGAAAATCTTAATTACTAACATCGTACATAACAGTATGGTTTAGATGTGTTAGTATGTGTTTTTGTAACTTTAATAAACCAAACCTTGTTATAATAATAGAAGTAATTGAGTATAAAACAGTTTTTAATTAAGTGTAGTTTTAAGAGTGTAGAAATGAGTTGATAAAATCTCAAGTCTTAAGAGCTGTGTAGCACACTGATGACACCTATTGTTCTGATCAGAGCTGCAAAATGGTACTGTATTATCACCAGTATGTGCAGACAAGGTATATCATAGATACATAAGTTTAAACTATCAGAACTAACTCTATCAGCTCCTATCATATTGTCTTTGGTGTGTGCAAAACTTGATATCTGGATAATAGAAATTTGCATAACACAGATGCTCTAATGTACTTGGTGAATACAGTGAATGATACTACTACCTTTGTCAAGGAGGTTAAGTAATTGGCAGAGTGTGTATGTCTGTTTGGTTTTTTTTTGGCAAAGTATCTTCAAAACTTATGGCTAGATTTTAACAAAATTGTCAGGAAATGTTGGCAATGACAAAGGAAGAGATGGTTAGATTTTGTGGGTGATCCTGATTCATTGCTCAATCCAGAAATTTTTGAAAGGATTTTTTACTATTACGCTCGTGAGCAATGTTGGAGGTTTACGGCCTTGGTGGAGGTTTGTACTCTCTGCATGCTCTTATTATTATCATGATTATTAGAAAGAAATTGGTAATATTTTTATACTGAAACTGATACTTACACAAGTTGCTATTTAGTGCAAAGTCCTCATGAGATGATTGTTAAACCTGGACCTGGCTATTTAAATTTCAGCAATTGAAAGAGTGATAACAATGTATGAACCATGCTGGAGTTTTCAGGGGTGGAATTGGCGGTTCACTGGTGACATATATTATATAATCTATGCAGAAAAATAACAAAAGAAGTGAATAATTGAATAATATAGGACACTGTCCTGCAATGGGCATCAATTTCAACCTGAATTGGTAATTTAGAAACATACAGTAGTATGCTTCTAACAATACTTGTGGACAAAAACTGCCTGGAGCTTCTGAGTAAACATTATGCTGACATGTACTGCTTCCATTAGGCTGAGTAATGCCGACTGACTGAGCTCATCTTATACTCTGGACTCAAATGTTACAAAATTAGCCCTTCATTTTGAAGATAAAGGTGTATATTTATTCTGCATCAACTATGTCTTCAGTTAAATTTAATATTTTATAATATGTTTTTTAAATTGTGACATTTGTTAATGATAATATGATTAATAAATCAAAGCAAAATGTCTAATTGCTAATGATCTCAACTAAGCTTAATGGTTTCTGTATGGTAATTACCCATGCTGCACTTAAGTGTAGAGCATGTATTGAGAGAATTAGCCAAGATACTTTAGTAGATAAGTTTCCTGTATATTTGCCAATAAATTACTATTCTATCTGTTTTGATAGCTCAGTGAAACTAGGAACGGATCAATTTTTTCCTGTAAAAACTTGCAGTCGATTTTATTAGGAAAATTTAAAAGTAAAACTGCACCTTTGAATGATAATATATCAATATTGCAATTTTGCCCACATGAAAGTAGTCTTTTTTTGAAATACAAAAATTAATTCTGAATATAATTATTTGATATTTGAAGTCTTACTGTAAAAATGCCCTCTCCCTATTAAATGCCCCCCCCTCTTATCCACCTTTGCAATTTCAGGATTAAAAAAATATGCATTTTAGTATATCCCCCAATCAAATAACCACTAACAGGAAATGAAGGAAATCAAAACAAAATATGTTAGTTTTGATCAAAAATGCCATAAAATCTACAAAATATGTGATAAAAGTATGTAATTTCTTCAGATTTAAGATTTTTTTAACATTTTAAGTTCCCCACAATTACATGTGCTGACATTCGAGCTGCCAGTTGTAAAGTATGTCATATGGTCAAACCCCTACTTAAAATGCATCGTCCCCAGGGTGTTTCATCGGATAAATCAAGTAGTACTACGGTAAGTAAAGTTGTGCGTAGGTGTACAATTTTTTTGCAAAAGAATTAATAATAAAAATGGTGTATGTTGAATTAATATTGCCAACCACATTAGTTGGAATAGATAAACTCTTACAAGTGAAACATACTAATAGTCACCTGTTTCAGAAGTCACAATTTTGACAGATTTTTTCTGCTCTTCAGATATAGTCGTCCCATGGAAAATTTGGAATTTTTTTTTCAAAACACGAAATACAATCATGGAAAGACATAATTAACATGGTACACTTATTAAATTTGTAAGCTTCAATTGGCAGTCAAGTACTACGCTTGATAATGATACTGATTTTAATGATCTGAACAAGTTATATAGGATGTTTATTTTGTTGTTCTATTAAAATTGTGAAATCATGCAATGTGCCTGCATTATTCACATGAAGTACTCAATGACATGTAGCCTTACATATACATGTACAGCATATGCTTGTTTTTCTCATTGATGCAAAACCAGGTATTAGTTTTATACAATTTAAAGGTAAAATTTTATTAAAATTTTCCTGAAGTTGATTGTAATCATATTGATAATAACATAGGATTACAGATGCCAGTACCTCACAACTTGGCGAAATAGTGTTGGACATTACAAGATACAGAACAGGTGAAAAGGTACAACGATAAGGAGTCTTTCAGAAAAGTGTAGTTATGTAAAGGTCCAGAAGAAAAAGACTTGAGAAACAAAAAATGCATACAAAGACAAAGTATCAAAACAAGGTAATTTAATAGCAAGATGGCAACATTAATTAGTAAACTAAAAGTTATGAAACTGTACAATTTATTGCTTGATCCATTTATTCATTCAAGTGTAGCTACCATTGCAGTTTGTACAATTAAGTAACAGCACATATAAGAATCAGCTGCAGCAATCCACGTAGCTTTGTAATTGGAGAAATATGCAGTAGAAACCAAACTGATTTTCAAAGTTAAGGTCACTACCACAAAGTCAAAGGTTAAACCAAGGTCTCACTATGGCATACCTAAACTCCCCAATCAGTAATATCCCCACCAAGTATCAACTTCTTTCATCTTACAGTTTCCAAAACACAGCCTTGCCTTGCAGTTTCTGAGACACAGCCTGGCCAAGATTTCTCCCATCACCCATCCGGCCAGCTGGATGCTATGGGTTACAAATACCCACACATGGCACAGCCTTTAAAGACTGTGGGGCAAAAACTTCCGACACAGATCCTCATACTGAAATAACACTCCATCAGTGCTATCAATTCAGAAATGAATTCTGAATGGATTACATAAAAGTTTGTTTTCTTTTAAGATTTTATGTTATTATGACCAAGGGGTAAAGTAAGGAAGGTGAAATTTGGTGCCATTTGTGAGATTCGCCATTGGGAGGGCAGTCTCCTTAAAAGTAATAAGATAAAATAATCCAAATTTGTGACAATGACACATCAAGAAAGATCATCAGCACAAAGTTGTCACAAAAATCACAAATGTAAAAGAAATTCCTCAAAAGTTAATGAAAAGGAGTTTCCCTCACTGGCTGATTTCACATTTCTTACCCTGATATTGGGGGTAAAAATACAAGATTGTCCATCATGTAACACCATAGAATGTTTTCTGGCCTGAAAACTCTCAAAGGGCATATGAATTTATACAATGGATTGCCACTTCATCTTTGAAAATATGATTAAGATATTACGGAGCCCCTAATAGGACATGCTAAAATAAAAATTACACCATGTATTAAGTCGTGCGCACGAGATGATCTCGTGATAACGAGAAAATAAGTGGTGATAATGAGATGATCTCATTATAATGAGATAAATAGGACATGGTAAAATAAAAATTGCACTATGTATTAAGTCGTGCACACAAGATGATCTCGTGATAACGAGAAAATAAGTCGTGATAATGAGATGATCTCATTATAATGAGATAATAAGTCGTGATAACAAGATCATCTCATGATATCAAGATGATTTGGTGATAATGAGATCATCTTGTGATATCAAGATCATCTTGTGATATCAAGAAAATAAGTGGTGCGCACGAGATGATCTCATTATCACAAGAAAATAACTTGTGATAATGAGATCATCTTGTGCACACCACTTATTTTCTTGATATCACAAGATGATCTTGTGCTCACTAGATAAAGTGGTGAGCTCCAGATGAAGTGGTGATAACGACTTAATAAGTGGTGAGCACTAGTTGATGTGGTGCTCACTACTTATTTTCTTGTTATCACAAGATGAAGTAGTGATCACCACATCATTTAGTTATAACCAGATCATCTCATGCTCACCACATCATCTGGTGATAACAAGAAAATAAGTAGTGAGCACCACATCATCTGGTGATCACTAGATGAAGTGGTGAGCACGAGATGAACTAGTGATAATAGAATGATCTGGTTAGCACCAGATTATGTAGTGCTCACTACTTCATCTGGTGATAACAACATAATAAGTAGTGATCACCACATAAACTAATGCTCACTACTTATTATGTCGTGATAACTACTTCATCTGGTGATCACCACTTTATCTAGTGAGCACAAGATCATCTGGTGAGCACGAGATGATCTTGTGATATCAAGAAAACAAGTGGCGCTAACGAGATCATCTCATTATCACCACTTATTTTCTCGTTATCACAAGATTATCTTGTGCGCACGACTTAATACATGGTGCAATATTTATTTTACCATGTCCTATTAGGGGCTCCGTAAGATATGATATTTATTGATAAATTTAATTTCAAATGTCACATAAAACTTAGGTAATGCTGATTGTGATTGTGAATTTGTATGTGATAACTTGGACTGTGAAATATTTTAAAGTCTTATGTATGTTAAAAGGAACCAATGAGAGAAATGAACAAACAAAAGTGACACTAAGGAATACCAATGGGAGAGTTAAATATGATAGTCTTAGTTTCCAAAATGTGCATCTCATTCTATCAGAATGCTAATGTCATTTCAATCACTGTACTCTAATGGACAACAAAAGATAGATGTTATTAAAAAGACAAGGGATCGGTCGTTACCAAAAATGTGTACATCGGCAGGTCACCAATCCAAAACCGTACCGATTCCGGATTCCGCGTTTTAGTACACCCCAACCAAACATGGACGTTCCTCTTAACGACATTGCAATAAAAGTCCATAAATACACAAAATACGAAATAAAAGTGCAGAATTTCTTCAGATTTCTTGTTTGTTTCTAATGTTTTAAGTTTTCCTTCAATTATGTGTGTTGACAAGTGAGACTGAGATTATAAAATACTGTATGTAACCAAAACATGGCAGTTCTACCGAGATACTGGGCCTACCAACCCATCTCTAAAAAAGACAATAGTCAATGGCCACTGGACAGAAAAATGGCAGTTATTTAACTTAAGAGGGGAGTTATTCTGTACCCTAAGACATAAAGATATTCAAATGCTTTTGCTAAGTGACTTAAACTAGGAATACAAACACACCATCAGTCATCCACTTGGGAGGAAAATCAACCCAAATCGATCAATTATTAACAGGATCTGCTTCAAAATGGAAAGTGTTGACGCAAGTGCATCCAGAAACACATCAGAACCAAAATGGGAATTCAGACATTTCAGATGCTTATTTCTCTGTGCTGTTAGGAATATTTAGCATTGAAATGCCACTTAGCCCTGGAAAGGTTAAAGGTGACTGATGGGAAAAATGTGATGTAATATTATTTGAAGTGCTTTAAATCATTTCTGTGGCAGAAAAAAAATCATTATCAAAGTGTCAAATGCTCCACATAAATATGAACACCATCCAGAGATTTATGAGTTATTTTTAGGTCTGGTGCATACTCATTTCAAGGAAGAAAGTGACATCCCACTTGAAAACACTACAAAAGTGATGCTGAAAAATGGATTCGCTTCCCACGTTTCTGACACACAGCACAAAATCCTCAAGGAAAATTGAAGGTAGACAAAAACCTTTATGAAAATATCCCTAAAATAACACCTACGGAAAGAGGCCATCAAACTAAATTGAAGCAAGTGGAAGAGACAAAATCAGTTTTGTTATTTATGGAAATAAGCCAGTTACATAAACAGTAAAAACTTCAGGTATTCATACTGAACCCCCAAACTTATTAGCCCTTCAAATAAATATAAAACATCACCCATTCCTATTGTTAAATCCCTCATCAAGGAGTATATTAAATCAATTTCAGTAATTGCTCACACAAACATAAATAATTTGGTATTAGTTAACATAATAAATTATTTCATGTATTACAGCAATTAGCAACGTTTTTCTGGGCTTCTTTTCACAGGTGTCATTTGAGGGATTTTTATAAAGAAGCTGTTTTCCTATCTTAATTTCCCTTCAGGGCTTTTGTCCATTCCACTTGCTTCACAAAAGGAAGTGTGGCTCTCAAACAAAACAATGAATTGGAAAAGCTAAAATCCTGGAATTCTAAGTTTTCTTCTGCATTTTATATTGTACATCCAGTTTCAATGGATTGTGTATATGAATGTAAATAATTATTATATCAACTCACAGAGCAGCTTGTTCTGATTGATAGGTGATTTGAAACATCTTGCTGTCCTAAACTGGATGAGATTAAAACATTTTGGTGTCTTCAGCACTTGTTATTGTTTATGGGGACTGTCAGGTATCTTTGCACAGTAAAACAAAAGTCCAGTTCATAGTGGTCCTGTTATAATACAATGAATAGGACTTTTACATTGAGAAGAGTTTTTGACTTTTTTTTCCTGCTGAGCTTTTAATGGCTGGGAGGTGGGAGAAAAAAGCAACACTACATGTTACTATATAACCATTGCACAAACATTATTTGAATTACATATATTTCAGATTTTGTTGAGGTTTTTGACTTGACACTCAGTACAGTTGTAGACAACTGTATTACCACTGATCACTTTTTCAGTGAATCACAATTTTACTTCTCTTGATTTGTAACCAACCATCAGTGATGCTTGTACCCTACACCCCTGGGAAACAGCACTGAACCCCATGAGGTAGAGAAGAGGTGAAATAGTATAACAGTCAGGAGCCTTTCAAAATAGTGTAAGTTTTGAAATAGTGCAAGAGTAAATAACTTGTGAGAAGGAACATGTATCAAAACAAGGCAACTGAATAGCAAGGTGACACAATTAATTGGTAGACTAAAAATTATAAAACTGCAAAATTTCTTAATTTGAAGACTTAGTATAGCTGTCAAAGCAGACAGTACAATTAGCTAAAGGTAAATGGATTAATCAGTTGCAGCAATCCATATATCTCTGTGATAAAACATGGCAACAGAATTGCAAATTTAATAAGTAAATTAAATTTTTATAAGTTAATACCCTATCCAATGGACAATATGCTAAACCGGTCGGCGCAGACCGGTCCTCACACTGCACTCGCCAGGTGGCGTGTTGTACTTCCTTCCTGTCTAGACAAGCTGACGTCATAGCATCTTTTTCGTTGTCTAAACACTATTAGACCCCTAGTAAACTGATAGCGGGGTCGGTGGGAGGGTCTTGTGTGTCCATTGGATAGGGTATTAACTTATAAAAATTTAATTTACTTATTAAATTTGCAATTTTATTGCGTTAATACATCCTATCCAATGGACAATATGCTGAATAACTACCGCTTGGTTGGCGGGTAAGGTACTAGGGACTTATACGAACTCAGAAAATAACTAACAACTTAAGCCTGGGTCGATCTAAGATTATCAAGACCTTTAAGGCTATGGTCGGTCAACAGAAACCGGTTAACCGGTCCAAACCGACTCGCCTCTCCCCCCCCCCTTTTTTAACAGACCTGCTCTGAGGTAGGGGAAGAGAGGTATGAGTTCAGTCCCAAGAAATAAACCTCCCGAAGGAAGCACGTCTAATTTTTTTTTTTTTTTTTTTTTTTTGATGCTTCTTAACTATATATACACTATATACATATGTACAAATCTCCTCTCTGGCCTGGGTTATTTGTGGATCTGCTGAGCAGCCACTACAGGACCCAGGTGGTAAAGCTCAGAATCAGCCCATGCCACATCCTTCAAATAGAATTGGGTGAAGGTGTTGCGTGACTTCCAGTGGCATGCTGCTAATATTTGTTCCAAAGAAACCCCCGACTGGAAGGCCTTTGAAGCAGCGAAGGCCCTGACATCATGGGCTTTAACCTGATGTAAAGTGTGGGCCTCTTGGTCTGAGAGCTCATAACATAGGATCACAGTCTGTTTGATCCATGAGGAGATAGTGGCAGGTGAGATATCTTTGTCGAAACCTTTCTTGAAGGAGACAAAAACTAACTCCTTATTCTGCCTGAAGTCTGAAGTCCTGTCCAAATAGTAACGCAAGGCTCTAACTGGGCAGAGGGATCTGTCAGACTTGAGGGACCTATCCAGAGTTGGGGCCAGGGCTGGGATAACCACTGGGGCCACACTGTTTGGACCCTCTTTAGCCAGCTGATTTTTGGAGAAGAAGCTGGGAGAAGGGTACAGGGATATCTTAGTCCAATCAGACTGGTGTCTGATGTTTTTATGTTGCCAAGCATGAATCTCACTTCTGCGTTTGCCTGATCCCAAGGCTAAGAGGAAAACTGTCTTGAAGGTCAAGTGCTTCAAGGAAGCCTCCTTAATTGGCTCAAAGGGGGCCTTTGTTAACTGATGTAACACCAGAGATAGGTTCCAGGAGGGAATACCTCTTCTGCCCTTGGGTCTGTCTCTGTGGAAGCTATCCAAGAGACGGGTGAGATTTTCATCTTTGCCAATGTTGAGAGTTGAACTTCCCAATTTATCAGCAATGGCAGACCTGTAGCCATCAATGGTACTGGGCTGTAATTTCCTTTCTTCAAAAAGGTACATGAGGAAATCAGCCACTGACTTTACAGGGGGTGTCCTGAAGTCCACCTGATTTGTGATGCACCACTTTGTAAAAATGGCCCACTTTGCTTCATAGACGGATCTGGTTGATCCTCTCTGAGGAGCTTCAATTCTTGTTGCCACTGCCTCAGAGAAACCTTGCTCCTTGATAGCTGTGGCTCTAGGAGCCATGCGTGGAGATTTAGGTTTGTCAGATTCCTGTGAGGGGTCTGATTGAAGGGCTGAGTCAGTAGATTTGGCAATTGAGGCAGAAGCAATGGGATTTGGCTGGACATTTCCACTAGGTCCCAAAACCATGTCATGTTGGGCCACCCCGGGGCAATAATGATCAACCTCCGGTACGGGGAGTCTTGCAACTTCTCCACCACTTTCCCCAATATGGCTGTCGGTGGAAAGGCGTATGCGTCCAGGTCCTCCCATGACAAACTGAGTGCATCCACTGCAGTGGCCCTGGGGTCCGGAACCGGTGATACGAACAGGGGTAGTTTGTTGTTGAACCTCGTCGCAAAGAGATCTATTTGAGGCTGGTGCCACCTGTCGCATATGGCTTGGAAGATTTCTGGCAAGAGGGACCATTCGGTCTGAATGGCCTGACCTAATCTGGACAGTTTGTCTGCCACTACATTCAGGTGGCCTGGAATGTGTCGTGCCCTCAGAGTTACTTGCTTCCCGGTGCACCAGGTCAAGATTCTCCAGAGTAGAGCACACAGTGGGCCCGACCTCATGCCTCCTTCCTTGTTGATATAGGCCACTACGGTGGTATTCTCGGTTGCAATCAACACCATTTTGCCTATGCATAGTTTGTGGAACTCTTTTAGAGCCAGAAAGACTGCTTTTAGCTCCAAATAATTTATGTGCAATTTGCTTTCCGGAAGGGACCAAGTTCCTCTGGCAATACACTCGTTTAAGTGAGCGCCCCACCCTTCTTTTGATGCGTCTGTAAAGATTTGCAGAGCATGCTGTAGAGGGTGTAGTGGTTGGCCTGTGAGAACATTGTCTTCTTGCAGCCACCATTGTAAGTGAGGGTGCAGAGATCTGGGCAGTGCGATCCGTTTGTGTAAGGATTCCGGTATTCTCCAATTTCTTTTGAGATGCCACTGAATGGGCACATGTGAAGTCTGCCTAGGTGGACTTGTTTCTCCGTCGCGGTTAGCGGTTAGTCTGTTTGTTTACCAGTTCTATAGCATTTTTTGCTGTAAGCTGATGTAATGCCTCTAACAGTTTGAGGTTCCTGCGAGGATTGCCATAACAGCTTACAACTGTGGGAACTCTTGATAATTTTGGCCTGGTCCGGAAGGGGAGGGTATAACCCTCTCTCAGGATTTGAACTACTTTCGGACCGGCGCCCAGATCCAGCCACTTTTGCTAAAAGTTTTGAAGTCTGGCCCCTACAGGAAGATTTGAGACAACATTGGGAGCATTTCTTACAACATTTACATAAGACAATGGAATGACACAAGAAGCACTGTTCACATATTTTAATTTGTGACTGTATAGATGACAAACTGCTGCCCCGGGACTTATTTCCTTCTTTTGAGAATGCCCGGGCGCAGTAGGTACAGAATTTACAACATCTAGCTTTACAGTACAAGTGTCTTTTGTCTCTAAGGTAGGGCTCCCGGCCAGCAGCAGTGATTTTAACTGAGTTACATATTGATTGTCATTTGTACTGCTGCTGACCCTTGGCCCATGCGTGAAAGATTTTTCCATGCCGGTCTTTCCTGTTGTTTGTCCGACTTCTGGTCATGGTGTTCATAAGGATGGAATCTCCTGCCTTTATAGGAAGATGAGCCGGACCGACCCTTGTCAAAACTGGTGATATCCTCCTCTGCCCTTTTTATGATACTGTCCAGATGGAGTGGGGCTGAGCGTAGAGCATTAAGTGTGTCAGCCTTAATACCTGCCTTGAGGTAGGCGAGGTAGGAATCCCGTCTGAGAAGCGTGGTATTGGCCATGTTAACAAATATGAATTCTGTGAGGTGTTCCATGGCCTTTGATAGGTGTCCAGATGGAGTGGGGCTGAGCGTAGAGCATTAAGTGTGTCAGCCTTAATACCTGCCTTGAGGTAGGCGAGGTAGGAATCCCGTCTGAGAAGCGTGGTATTGGCCATGTTAACAAATATGAATTCTGTGAGGTGTTCCATGGCCTTTGCCATTGCCTGGCAAATACTAGAATTGAAGTCCAAAAGGAACTGGAGTTCGTTGACTGCGTCTGTAACCTTCGCTGCAGCCTTGCCCTTAGACTCTATCCTGACAGCTTTGAGCTGAGAGTTCATATTTTGTTGTACTTTCAGTAAACACCGGTTGAAGCTGGCCGCGTGGTTACATATGACGGTAGATTCCCGGGCTGATCTCTCCCACTTGCGCAGTGTCTCTTGGGATATAGGGCGCGACATGGGAGGCTGGGAGGCAATACTGGCCTGTCTTGCAATCCTAAGGTAGGTGCTATTTAGCTTCGAAGAACTGGTATGCCAAGATGAAACAGACTGTTCAGTGTCTTTTTTAGGGTTGGAGTGGAACCCGTACCATTTCTGCTGGGATTGGACAAATTGATCTCTCTGAAGTCCACCAGCTTCGGAAGTTCTGGACGGGTAGCCCTGGGTGAGGGTAATGTTTAACTTGGCCATCTTCCGGCACAGCCACTCGTCAGTGGGTAGGTTGATAGAGACTTTACCAGGTGCATGTGGCTTGGGGCCTGCAAAGGGATTATCCTCCGAGGTGGTGGTCCCTGAGTCAATATCCGGTATATGATCCCACCCCATATAGGATCTAATGCCCCGCATCGTCTCCCGGTAGGACTGCTCCTCCGACAGAGACTGTTCTTGATCAGAAAAGTTTGCCTCCAGTTCGTCCGACAATTCTCCCTCTTCTGGCAGAATATCCAGTAGGGGTTGATCTGAGGATGAGTCGGAGTCGGAATCACTTGAAGAGGATTCTTTGCGGGAGACGTCAAAGGCAGATGACAAATGTCTTTTAACAGTAGCTGAGGCCGGAGGGTCCGGTTGAGCAGATGATGTTTTAACGTCCCACTGGTGGAGGGAAGAGTCGGTGGCTGAATCTCCAGCAGGGTCGGTCGGTTGAGAGATCTGGGGCTGAGGTTTAATGAACGGGTCAGTTCGGACCACATTGGCAGGTGGAGCGTGTGCTGGCGTCACCTTGACAGTGCTGAATACTGGGTCCCTAGGTGGATCAACAGTTTTGGCTAAGAACAAGGCCTCCAGCCTGTTAAACCTTTCAGCCCACTTTTTGTCCATGTCAAGTAGCTTAGAGTCGGTAGATGAGCTAGGAGGCTTAGATTCAGATGAAGTGGTAGCCGGTCGGTTGGATGACTGTTCAACTGACTTCTCCGACTTGGAGGACTTGGAATGTTTAGGATCAGTTTTCTTCTTCTTCTCTACCGGCTCACTTGATGCAGAAGCACCTGGAGTGCTTTGATTATCCACAACAGCCAAGACAGAGACCAAGGCCGGGTCTACAAGGGTGGAATTGTCTGAATCTTTAGCCGGAGTTGACTTGGCATCCTTCTTTTCCTTCTTTAACTTGTAAGAGGGAGTTGCAATCTGGGTTCTCTGCTCTGGTGTAAAGGCGTCACAGTGTTGACAGTCTTCAGGTGGAGATTTAGTACAGGGATCAGAGCCCTTCTTCTTATCTCTACACCTTGCGCAGACAGAGTGTAGGTCGAACCCCGCCATCATGTGGCCGCAGCCCCCTCGACGTTGACTGGGAGAAGCCATGACACAAGCGAAAAGTGAGGAAGTGATACGTGAAGGTTATAAAAACCGCACTTCTTAACTCACGAAAAGGCTCCAAGTTTCAAAATGTTGACAAATAAGGTCTATAACCTGTGAGGAAGTGATACACAACTTAAGAAAGTCCCGCACTTCAAATAACTCACATAAAAATTAAATATTCCAAGAATTGTAAAAGTTCGTTCAAGCAGTGCATACGCCAAACGAAAAAGATGCTATGACATCAGCTTGTCTAGACAGGAAGGAAGTACGACATGCCACCTGGCGAGTGCAGTGTGAGGACCGGCCAGCCGGTGGAAACACAGGACGTCTTTTTCTGACGTTTGGCGGGCCGGTCTGCGCCGACCGGTTTAGCATATTGTCCATTGGATAGGATGTATTAACGCAATAAAAAACATTTATGCAAAGTCAAAGATTACACCAAGGTCACCCAATAACTTTGCACACCTGCATCCCCCAATCAATGACCTTACAAACTCTCAACTTTTTCATGGTTTCCAAGATATAGTTCCTACACAATTTCAAAATTCACGGTCATTACAGTAAGGTCAAAGGTTCAATTAATGTCAGACTAATGTTCTACTTCCTTAACCAATGTCCCTGCCAAGTTTTAACTTGCTATATCTTAAACCTTCCAAGATATAGCTTGGACAAGATTTTAAACTCAAGGTCAATATAGCAATGTCAAAGGTCAAATCAAAGTCACACCATGATATTGCTCACCTACACCCCCAATCAATGTCCCCAGCAAGTATAAACTTTCTAGACCTTACGGTTTTTGAGATATAGCCCGGTCAAGGTCACTACAGCAAGGTCAAAGGTTAAATCAAAGTCAGTCCATAACAATACACGCCTACAAACCCCAACCCTATGTCCCCACCAAGTATCAAATTCCTACACCTTATGATTTCTGAGATTTAGCCAGGAAAGACTTTCAAACGCAAGATCACTATGACAAGTTCAAATCAAGGTCACACCATGACGATGCACAGCTACGCCTCCCAACCAATGTTCCTACCAAGTATCAACTTACTACACCTTACAGTTTCAGTAACATAGCCCAAAAAAGATTACTGTTACCACCACCTGCCCTACCACCTGCCCGCTGATCAAATGCCATCGGTGAAAACACTACAAGCACAGCCTTTAAAGGCAGTGGGGTAAAAAAACTAGCTACAACAAAACTTCCATCACGTAAGATTATTCTTTTTCCCTACCTGTACAATTTCTATGGCTGTCATTATCACTTGGTCGATGAATTCTGTAACAGCTGCCATTTCTGTAGGGTCACATGTTCTAGTGACTTGTTCAAATGTTCTCTTTTCCCTCTTCTTATTGACACAATTTCTTTCATTGTCGCGATCCTCTTCATCAGATGAGGGTTCCCTACTGCTGCAGCCCTGTATGTTTATCACTGGAACACTGCAGGCCTGGCTTTTGGCATAGACCTCATGCCACTCATCTGGTGAGCTACCTTGACTGCTACACTCATCTATCTGAACACATGGGGGCACTGTATAATCCACTAAAGATTCATGGAAATGTACTTCATCATCAGCTCTGTTTATATCACTACATACATTGTCAAAGTATTTTTTCATTCTTGGTGAATATCGTTCTTCACTTTCTTCACCTGACAGACTTTCTTGATTGTCACTGTACTCATTGTCACCATCCAATGAACTGACTTGATCATTGTCCATATGTGATATACTTGCATAATCAATATCCACACTATTTGAATAATTCCCATGATCCATTTCTAAGTCTACAGTATTTACATGATTTCCCCCAGAATCCATCTCTGAAGCATCATATTCATCCAAAGGATTCTCTGTATTTTCAACACCATTGAACATCGAATAGAAGTCTCCACATTCAGAACCCATGGGAGTTGCACATTCATCAATTCTGATCTGGGGTGGAGGTATACAACCACACGATCCTTCAGGACTGCTGCATTCTTCAACTTCTATGGAAACAGAAAAGTTTCCTCTATGAAAGAGAGACCCCACTGAATGATCGGGTTCATAGGAATCTGTGTCAAGTACATCATTACTAGCCTGGATATTATCATTATTTGCACCATATACTGTCTGATTTTGAGAATTCACGTTTTTTAAGTTGTAAAATGATTCCACCTCTGTCATCGATGCAATCAAGACTCTACAAACAATTTGTTTTGCAAAGTCTGAAACAGAAAAATTACCCTGTTTACCTATATTCTTGGTTAAAGTGTCCCGAGGTATCGATGTCTGAGGTAGATTATTACCATGTCTGGAGGATTGTTTCATGTTGGAGGAAGTGGGATCTTCCTCAGCAGGAAGCACACAGGAGGTTTCAATGTGACAACTACTTTGTGAACCTCTCTCAACAGCATGATGTGATGCAGTGTTTTTAATGGAATTTCCACTGAGGTCTAATGTAAAATCACAAGGACTGCATGATCGGACTGGTTTACAAAAACTACTAGCACTTAAGTCGGGGCCTTGCTCACCTGAAGTAAAGACTTCACCTGTATTTTCCATTGAACATGTGGAATTACTACAGTGATCAGATATGTTGGATACAGAAAACTGAACATTCTTGATCGATGGTGATTTCTCTGAAATCTCATCAACTGCTTTTGATAAGACAGAATCAACCAATTTTTTTGCTTTGTTATATGTTTTAGCTTTTTCATGAATATCACATTCATCCATATCTCTATCACAGCTATGCTCAGATGAAGAATAAATTTCTGACTTCAATGCTTTGTCACATTGATTCATTGAATCTGCTCTAACTGTAACATTATCTCCATTCTGTGTATCATATCCCCACCTGGACCCATCACAATCAATGCCAGAAATGTTTGCTGTCATGTCTAAACTTCTATCTTGCACATCTGGAGTGTGAAAATCTATCAGCATTGGCTCATTGTCCCAACAATGACTGTTGTTCACAATACTGTCTTCTACTTCTGAATTACCTTTATTTTCTGCATCGAACTGATCCATTATATAAGTATCCTCAGCTTCTTCAGTGATTTTGTATAGAGAACTACTACCTGTAGATCTGAGAGGACTTCGAAAGCCAGTATCCTGTGTACTGAAACCTAAAGTAGGCCTATTTTCTACAAGTACTTGAAATGGATCATCATCAAAAGGATCTGGAGACTGTACAGCAAAAGGGTCTCCGTGACCAAATGGCAGGTCTCCAAAAAGATCACTTTCTGGGGTAGGTGCTGGAGCATAAGGATCCAACTCTAAGGTTTCAAACTGACGATTATTATAAGAATGACCAGTTAAAGAACTGAGTTTTGAAGTATTAAATTTACTTGATGTTTCTTTATCATTCAAAACACATGGATTACTCAAATTATCCAAGGTAGTTGATGTCACAAAATCATCACTGTTTATATTGTTGTCTGTATATTCAGATGACAATTCCAAGAGCTGACCGTCATTATTATCAATGCTATGTGTACTACATGTACTAGCAATCTGGTTCATAAACTTAAAGCCCTCATTTCCTGCAGTGTTTCTTTCAGAGGACTCTCCACCTGCTTCACTGGTATCATTATCAGGTGGAACTTGTCGTGAAAGCAATTCTTTATAATTATGAGGTTTCTGAGGGGAATCTTTTATGCTACAAGGGTAAAGGTTGTCATGACAACTATAGCGTCCACTCGGGTGAGAATGCCAACAAGTGCTGCCATCTCTGCCCCCCTCCCCACTAAATCCTTTACCAGGTTTAACTGTATGTTTTGAAGTTGCTGATCTGTCTTCTGCAGAAAAATAATCAACAAAACACTCCTGTGAATCCTCGCCTCTGGTTGTGGTGTCACTAATTACTGTGCTGTTTAATTCATCAACATAATGACACTCCCCTTCCATACACATCTCTTTAAAATGTGTTTCATTTCCTCCACCAGATAAATTACTTTCATCCTGCAAACAGGATGGGGGATAATTGCCATAATGGTCATGGCTATTCTGTTTGTTGAATACTTCACCCTCTTGGCTAGAGCTGGTAATATTATAATCAAGGTTATGAGCTGTTGGGCTTTCACTTACATCTGTACTGTTTTGTGTTGTTGGGATCATATTATTTGTTAATTGAAATTCTATGAGCTCAGCCTTTCCTTCCCTGCAGCTATCATTAACAGTTGGTGCATCCCCAGCCTTAACATTAATAATACTTCTAGTCTGAAAGCAATCCTCCATCTGTCTACCCACTATAATCTTACTCCCTTGCATTTGTTCAAAAGTCACATCTATGCATTCATTCCAGTAATCTGGGCATTCTGCTCTTATCCCTCTAGTTTCAGTAGCATTTACTTGGCTGCTGCTATTAGCAGATGCCTCATTTGTATTAATATGCTCATTGACTCTGACGTTACAATTACTTTCCTTCAACTGACTGTTCCTACTAGTCTTGTCTGAAGGCCAGGGGTTTTGACTTGTAGAATATGTCAAGTCATAAATGTTGTCACTGAGTCCCTGAACTAAATCCAACCTTTGCGAATTCACATTGACTGGACTTTCTAAAATGGTAGCAGAAAACAGGTCACACTTCAAGCTGTCTTCGTCCAAATCCAAAAACCTTCTCCCTGAAGACATTTTATTACGATCTAAGCACAGAATAACCACGCCAGTAATTATGCTTCATCCATAATTAACAATACTTGCAGATCAGCCTTTCACCATTAAATTCCCCATTCATTTCTTTCCTGAAAGGAACTATCTATTTCAGCACACCATTTGTGCACCATTCTGTTTGTGTTTCAGTTTTTTTTTCTGTTTTCCCAAAAAATTTAAAGTGTCCTATAGCAGGAAGTCACGGTAAAATGTCAGGGCTTCTGTGGAGAAAAATACCAGAAAATCTTTTATTACATCCTTGTTTAATCTGGTTGTAGTTTCTGTAACCGAATCAACAATTTCAAACTGTGTCTCCAAGTTTATACATACGCAGTCACATTTGGAGTCTGCACTGTAGTAGTAGATCTAGAAAATAGAAAAAGAAGGTATAACTGGATTGGTATTTTTATGTGTCAGAAAGTACCTTGATTTTTAGATCATTGCATCAAAAAAATAAATAAATAAAATAAAATATGAAAAAGATCGCCCGACTTAAAGTCTCAAATTACATGAAACAGAATAATCTGGGAATTTTTATGTCTAAATAAACCCCTATAATTATTCTTTTTCTGAATAAATATAAAAACATTCGAATATCAAACACATTAAACTTTAAGGTATTACTTGCTCCAATCAATCCTAAGAAACATGTACTTGAAAGAGTCATCTTGGAACATTTATGTTTTTCAATCATGGTATCCACACACAGAAATATATAATGATGATTGATGTTTTATTTAAATGTAATACAAAGGTAAAATGCATAAGTAACACTTCCTTAAAGAGACTATCGGCAAAGGTTTCACTAAAACAAGTATCACAACTGTGGATTGTGCTCTTGAAAAAGGTGGCAAATAAAATTCCAGTTTGACATGTCGATATCATAAATACACATAAATTAAAAGACTATTACCACAAAAAAAGAAGAAATAGATATGTCTCAATAAAGATGTTCTCATACAATGGTATTAAAGAGTTCAGTCAGCTAAGGTAGACACGTTTTGGCAAAGATATTGTACTTTATGTATTTAATCAGTAGTCACACATTTGTCAAATAAAATAAAAGTCTCAAGACAGTCTAATAGACTGGAGTTTTCATTTACAGAAGAAAATCCTAATTAATATCAATTTTTGTGTATTTACAGGGATTACTACAAGAACAACACGTTAAAATGACTACCTAGATATAACATAATCTGTGTGAGACAGTTATCACCATCCTCTATAAACTGATGAAACTACTCTTCCATGCATATTAATGATGTGGTACTTCTCATCATATACAGGTACATGTATACCGGTATGTAAAACTTGTATAAATTAACCAGGATATACAAAAAATTAGATCTGAATAGTTTCTTCTCAAGTACCCCAATGGTGTAATTCTCATTGGTCATGCCACTTATTTCACTCAGTTGTGTTGGTTCAATCGCACAATTATGGTGATAGAAGACTTGTGTCATTTTAAAACATGTTAAAAACCTTTTCAGTTGTAAGTCACCAACAAGTAATTTTAGGCTACTATATGTGACTTATCTTTAGGCTACTATATCATTAGTCTTTTTGCTACTATAAGTATGATTTATCTTTAGGGTGTCTAGTAATGATTTATTAGCATGTTGTGTTGACTAGGTTTTTCCATTTCCTGTGAAATTATTGTAATCTTGTCCAATGAGGACATTAGTTGCAGGAGTTTGCGGTGTTATGACTTATATTTGTCAACAGTCCTGACAGTCAAATGCATGTTGTAAGACTTATCATTTCAGTTGAAGGACCCATCATTTCATTTTGGATAAATCCTGTACTTTGAAGTTGAAGGTACCATCATTTCACCTTGAAGGAGGGGCCAAAGGTCAAATCTGACATCAGAAGATTCCCAGCCCACAATATCCTGCAAGTTGGTTTCACATTGCAAACCTCTAGGATCAATAATAAACGAGTTATAAACCCTTTTAAGTTTGGCTGCCCTATTTTGACCTTGAAGGAGGGGCTCAAGGTCAAATCTGACCACATCAGAAGATTCCCAGCCCATGATTTCCTATAAGGTGGTTTCACATTGCAAACCTCTAGGACCAATAATAAGCAAATTATAAGCACGTTTAAGTTTGGCTATCCTCGTTTGACCTTGAAGGAGGGGCCCAAGGTCAAATCTGACCACATCATAAGATTCCCAGTCCATGATTTCATATAGGTTGGTTTACCATCCCAAACCTCTGGGACCAATAATAAGTGAGTTATAAGCACTTTTAAGTTTGGCTATCCTCATTTGACCTTGAAGGAGGGGTCCAAGGTCAAATTTGACAACATCAAAAGATTACCAGCCCATGATTTCCTATAACTTGCTTTACCATCCCAAACCTCTAGGACCAATAATAAGCGAGTTATTCACACTTATAAGTTTCGCTATCCTCGTTTGACCTTGAAGGAGGGGCCCAAGGTCAAATCCGACCACACCAGAAGATTCCCAGCCCATGATTTTCTATGGGTTGGTTTACCATCCCAAACCTCTAGGACCAATAATAAGTGAGTTATAAGCACTTTTAAGTTTGGCTATCCTCGTTTGACCTTGAAGGAGGGGTCCAAGGTCAAATCTGACCACATCAAAAGATTCGCAGCACATGATTTCCTATAGGTTGGTTTCACATTGCAAACCTCTAGGACCAATAATAAGGGAGATATAAGCTCTTTTAAAGTCCGCTATGTGGGTTACTTTGGCACTCCGTGGATGACCTTGAATTAAGAGTTTCAAAGTCAAATGTCTGTAAGGTTGTAGAGGACATATATATCTGTTATACATATCACCTATGAAGACATTCAACCTTCTACCTATGAGAAACAGCCAGTAGAAAAATGTAGATAATTTTCCAAGAAATGCCCGCGGCGGCCATCTTGTTTTTCAGAATGAGGCTAATTTCCTTCCCAGAGAAGGTTACCCCCCAATGAAGATATCCTGCACATTTGGTGAACCTAGCTGATGTAGTTTTCCTCTTAGAGCGTTAACGCCGAAAATCTCTCTACGTGCGGTGGATACAAATACCCATAACTTAGCAACCTAATTGCCTTTCAAATCTAGTAAATAAATCTAGTAAATAAGGGGATAACCATTTCCATACGTAAAAGCAGATGGAAAGTTATGTGGCCGTCAGAGAAATATGAACAGTTATCAGTTGTATTTTGGTATCCCACAATAATTAGTAGCATGGCAGTCATGATATTTAAACAACAGTACAACAGGCATAAATAAGAAACCAATATATGTCTACATTTGCTAAAAATTATTATTATTTGATTCCAAGAATTCTGGGGCCGGTTTCACAAAGGGTCTCAGACTTAGGCTAAGTCAGGGACTTAAATCTGAGTTTTTTGTCTTTGCTAAGTCCTGGACTTAAATGGATTTCACAAAGGGTGACTTAACGAAGTCCAAGCTTATCATATAACCACAGTGGTTTTCTATGTCATGTGACACTTTATTTTACTCAAAATATTTTAGTGTAACATATATCCCTTGTTTAGCTCATTTTATCTTTGAAAAAATGCTGTATTTTTAAATGGGAAACCTTATAATCACACAGACATGTCCAAAGAATAATTTAGGGAGGTGTCCTATATATTTATTCTTTATTTTCAAGCATTTCAAATTTTGAAGTGAGGAAAATATATGGCAGCCATATTTAAGCCTTTGTTTACAAAAGTTAAGCCCACTCTTGGGTAGACTTAGGTAAAGCCTAGACTTAGCAGCTCTGTGAAATCCTCCAAGTCTTAGATCACAGACTTAGCCTCATTTTAAGACAAAAGTCTTCAATTTAAGTCTAAGTCTGGGCTAAGTCCTTTTGTGAAATCGACCCCAGATGTTTATGTAATTATTATAATACATAAATACAGAACATCTGTTCAATTTTTAATTCATGAAGCCTCCTTTGGAAAGGACCTCCCTTAAGCAAAGGAAGGTCAGTCTTTTCCTTTGGGAAGGCCACTTAAAACAGTTTTACAAACCTCCTTTAACTCTCCTTACCAAAGGTCTTCCATAAAACTTTATGGAGAGAGGTTGTTCCCTCCTTGTGTTGAGAAAATGGGTAAAAAATAGTGATTCCAGCTGTAGGATGTTGCGCACATACTAGAAAAATTTGTCTGAATAGAGCCACCACATATGTACAATTATTTCTGAACTTCAAAGTTAACAAGAGGGTCAAAGATACCCCATAAGGCTGGGTGCGCAGGCAGCAATAAGGTTAGCAACTGCTGTAATAACATTTAGAAACAAGGAAAGAAATGTTAGGTCACCCAGTAAAGGTGAATGTGTTAGACGTGCTAAGAAACGTAAAACTTGTAATCTAGGTTACATAATTGTATCTATGCTATAAACGGACAAACGAAAGGACGGAATTACACCAATTTCAAAAGCAACTTAGCTATGATGGTGATGTATCTCCCTGTCAAGTTTGAATTTGATTGGATACAGCGTTTTCGAGCTAGAGTCTGGAAACAGAAATGTTGACGAACAGACAAATGGACAACAAACATACAAACGAGCAGACAGAATTACACCAATTTTGAAAGGAACCTAGCTATGATGGTGATCTATGTCCCTGTGAAGTTTGAATTCGATTGGACAAACCGTTTTCGAGTTAGAGTCTGGAAACGAAAATGTGGACGGACAGATGGATGGACAGACAAACGGACAAAAAACGAACAGATGGAATAACACCAATTTTGAAAGGAACCTAGCTATGATGGTGATCTATGTCCCTATCAAGTTTGAATTTGATCGGACAAACCGTTTTCAAGTTGGACAAAAAACGGACAAACGAAAAGACGGAATAACACCAATTTCGAAAGGAACCTAGCTATGATGGTGATCTATGTCCCTATCAAGTTTGAATTTGATCGGACAAACTGTTTTCAAGTTGGACAAAAAACAGACAAACGAAAAGACGAAATAACACCATTTTCGAAAGGAACCTAGCTATGATGGTGATCTATGTCCCTATCAAGTTTGAATTTGATTGGACAAACCGTTTTCAAGTTAGAGTCTGGAAACGAAAATGTGGACGGACAGATGGATGGACAAATGGACAAAAACCGGAAAAACGAACGAACAAAATTACACCAATTTCGAAAGGATCCTAGCTATGATGGTGATTTATCTCCCTGTCAAGTTTGAATTCGATTGGACAAACCGTCTTCGAGTTAGAGACCGGAAACGAAAAATGTGGACGGACAGACAGACGTCGGACACATCAATCTAATAGGCGGGTTGGTTACATACAACCCGCCTACAAATGGCTGAAAAATAAAACAAAATGCTTACAAAAGCCCTGTAAAGTAGATGTGAAAAAGTTTTTGAGTAGTTAAAAGATTTTCCACTGCACAACATATCCCTTTCTGGTAAAATTGTCAATAGTATGTCTTTTTCTCTAAAAAGTATTGCTTCGCAAAAGAAAAAAAATTGTTTTTGCACAGCAACAATAAAGTGTCCAAGTGAGAACTTTTGATTTGTTTTTATGTTTTTCATTTAAATAAAAATTGAACCTGCCTGAAAAAATGGCAGGAAAATGTTTTTTTTTTTGGAAAAAGTGCCAGAGGTGTCATTTTACACAGAAATTCAAGATGATGCCAAAAAGGTGGGAAAAAGATTTTTGGAAAAAATTGTCCGGATGACTCTGTGTATGCACGGCGGGTGAAGAATTTTGTCAATATCACTGTCTCTCACCAATCACTCACTACTTTCAAGATAAATGCATTTTTTTTTGGTTTTACACAGAACTTCAAGATGACGGTGTATCCATGACCAAAGCTTTAAAATCAAGGACCTTTTACATGATTCATGGCATGAGACATGTACCGAGGCCCAAAGGGAAGATGCGACAGCCTGGTTTGGCCTTTGAGAACCATGCTCAAGGTTCCAGTTAGAGTACAGGAAGATGTGAAAGACACTAAAATATGATATGATTACATAAAAGTGTCCTTATATTGAAATGCTGGATGAAAGAATGGAACAATGCTGTTTCACGTGAGGATGCCTTTTAATTTCCAGCCTGAGGACTTTTTATGAATTTTCAAAACCTGGAGTCAATTTCCATGACCTATCCAGGCCTGGAAAAACAAAATGGAATTCCTTGACTTTTCCAGGTTTTCCATGACTGGATACACCCTGAGATGACCATCATTATTGCAGGAAAACATTTTTGGCAAATAGTGGCAGATGACTCTGCCTATACCCTGCAGAGAAAAATTTCGTCAAAATCGCTATCGTTGTTTCTGACATAAATGCATTTTTGCATTTTACGCAGAAATTCAAGATGGCCACTAATAATGGAGTGAAAATGATTTATGTCAAAATATCCTCCCAAATTAAAAGCTAATAACTTCGGGTCAAAAATTTTGTTGAAATCACCCTGTCTCGCACTGTTTCCGAAATAAATGCACTTTAAAGTTTGTGTTTTCTGCAATAATTCAAGATGGCCGCTAAAAATGGTGGGAAAATGATTTTGGCAAAAAATGACAGATGACTGAGTTTATCAAGCACATCAAAAATTTTGTTGAAATCACTCTATCTTGCAGTTTCCAGTACAAATGTATTTTCCAAGATGGCTGCCAAAAATGGTGAGAAAATAATTTTTTGGCAAAAAGTGCCACATGGCTTTGAGCATGCCTTGCGTGTCAAAAATTTAATCAAAATTGTTCTATCTCGCACTGTTTCTGAGATATCAAAGATTTTTCACTTTGATCATTAAGAAAAATTGTCGCGTTAATTGTTAACAACCTAATGGTTAATTAGTCGGTCATTTTGTATCAGACCACTTCCATAATGATTTCCAGACATCTAAATAACAAATCTACTTCCCAAATTTCATATGAATAGGTGAAATGCTTTTTAAGTTATCATCCGGACAAGCAGACCCTTTTTAAAGATGTGTTTTGCTCATGTGACTTCTCAAAAAGTCAAGACACCATATTCAGAAAATTTTCTGCAAGTGTTAAATTTGAAGAGAATTTCCCAGTGGTTGCCGAGCTATAAGCAATAGAAAATGCAAGAGCCGGTGACCCCTTCCGTATGAATTCTCCTATTTACAAACAAACATCCCTTGTGGGACGGTTAATCATATGGCTCTAAAATAATACACTGGTCTAAACAATGGATATTGGTAAAACCTTCTTGTAAAAAAAAACAAACAAAAAAAAAAAAAAAAGACACAGAAAAAACAATAGAAGAAATTGTTGCACAAAAATGGGAAACAATATTTCAGTGCCTTTAATTATCTCAACACTGTAATTTTGTTTTCCTTTTGAAGTGGAAGTTTGAAATTAAATTTTAATACATAAATATATGTGCTGTGTTGGAAAAGAATGTATTAAGAATGGACCATGCACCACTCGTGTGTAATAAGGAGACAAAATATTTTATGCGAGTATTGATACTTTCAATATTTTAGTACAGTTAGAACCTTTATTATCTGAACAGGTTTGGGAGTGAGATTTCGTTCACAAAATACAATGTCCATAGTATAAAAGAGCAATTTTAACATACAATACTAGGAAACTACATAGGAGAGCAGAAATGTTTCATAAAATTGAAAATTTGGATAACAGATTAGGTCAGAAAACAGGTGTTACTGTACAGAAAATAATTCAAGGACAGTTTCCTTAAATTTAAGGTTGGTCCTTGGCTTCCTTAAAATTTAAGGAAGTTTCCTTGAAATTTTAAAGTCTCCTTTAAGGGAGAAGGCTTTGTGAAACTGATTTTTTAAAGGAGGGAGAAATTCAAGGAAATCCTTAAATTTATGGTGACCTTTATCTTAAGGAGGCTTCGTGAAACTGGCCCCAGGTCCTACCCGAAAAAAAAAAATTTGGAAAGATATTCATCTTTGGAATCATCACAAACACAGACAAATGAATTCACACAAAAACATAAACTTCTGGTGGAGGTAATGAGAGAGTAAAGTGGAATCTGAAATCCTTATGTGCAGAGAAGAGTAAAACTCCTAAGAAAGAGATGACACAACACAACATTATGTTGGTCCAAGCATGACTGCACATTCAACAATAGCTTGGAAACACACAATTATGTTGTTTAATGCCTGAACACCAAGCTAATAAATAATCTTGAGTGATTACTCCTATTCTATTGGGCCTTTTTGTTACAACAATGGAACTTTCAATTGTGCCATAATGACTTTTTTTGCAAAATATCTTTCACTACAGTTTTCACCTCAATGTCTATAAAACTTTAATTTGCAGATTTTGAAGTAATGTTTATGTCCATGACACACAAAAAAATTAAGTTTCAGTTCAGAAAAAAGGCAATATTTACAGTTATCATTGAAGTACCACAGATATTTCAGATACAGCTATTTCATTGCTGTTTGTTGACAGTATCGTAATCTACAAGGTCTTATAAAGTCTTCATTTGGAAGGTTAAATTTGACCCACTGGATAGAACAGCAATGAGCATTCATACTGGTTAGACTTGGATACAAGATAGAACAGCCTTTTGAAGCACAGGATAATGATGTGAAAAATTACACTCCTGAAACAAAATCAAACATTAAAACTAAGAAAAGGTTTTTGCTAACAAAAACGAGCGGCCCGGATGGAGACTTGAGTTAATAAAGCTGTAGTAGAGATGGTAAGGAGAAGGTAAGCTTTACTGTGTTTGTATCTAATGGAAAGTGGACGATCTAAAACTTTATCAGTTGCAGTATTAGACTGTAAGCAGAATGTGAACTTTATTGTGTTTCGTAGAGTGGTACATTTTATGAAAAGACTGCATCATTTTTGTTGTAAATTTGGGATTGTAAATTTTTTCCAGGAGATATTTAATCCTAGATTTATAATGATAAAGATACACTGTAGTGAACTACAATTGGCTATAGATAGGGACATTCATATGTTGTATATCTTTGAGACATTTTATGCCTATGAAAATTCATTGCTATTTAATATTTTTATAAGATAAATATGCTCAAGATAATCGTATTTGTGAAATCCTTTATGGTTCCATTGTAAAAAAAAATACATAAGGTCATGTTGTTAGATGTTATTGTGGACATTTTAAATTCACACATGACTCTATATCTGAATATCATGAAAGCCAAGGTTTTTACATATTATTAAGGCTTTTTCCATTCTCTCAAAACAGACAAGGCATTCTTACCACAATGCTCTTTTTCCATTGAAACTAAAGATAAATGTCCTGGTTTGAATTGTTTACCCCCAAAAAGATTTACTGTAGGCATATCCCTTAATGAAAAGAAATCAATACATCTTGATATCCCATATCACCTTTCAGTGTGCAGACACACCCACATGCCCACCCCCACAGATGTTAACACACAAAGCACAGTGGGGCATCATGAGTCAATCTGCCTCCAGATAGATATCACAAAAGCAAATACAGAGCTGGAGGAGAAAAAACAAATAATAATAAAGATACACTGTAGTAAACTATAATTGGCTATAGATAGGGACATTCATATGTTGTATATCTTTGAGGCATTTTATGCCTCTGAAAATTCACTGTTATTTAATATTTTTATAAGATAAATATGCTTAAGATAAAACAACTGTTTATGAGAAATGTTTTTTTTCAGTCATCTTATCTTCTGAAAGAAGTCAAGTCTATACATTTGACCAATTTACATGGTGTATGTGAATAAGTAGCTAGATCAACAACTACTGCTGCTAAGCAAAATCTGAATTATGTTAAAGCTTTTTTCCCAAAAAGGAAAAGTCATATCCACATGTGGGATTTTTTTAATTTGCCTAAAATTAGGAATTTATATTATATGAATACTGATCAGCTGCAATATATTAATAACCACATCACTGCATGCTAAATACCTCATATTTTTCTTTGAAGATGCCATAACTTCAAAAACACTCGGAGGTTAGCTTTGCCAGATAACAGAAATTTTGTTTTAAGTATACATTTGGCAGGTGTGGTTTTAAAAAGTCTTAAAATAAATGAGGATGGAGGAAAAACTATACATTTATTATGTTAAGTTGGCCAAAGTCTCTTAAATGCAGGAATTTTAAATAAAAAGGTCCTTAGAAGTCTTCCTTAAACTTAATCAAGTGTCAAGTTTAACTGATGTTATTGAACAAAAAGTCAGTTGGGAGCTGAAAACCCTCATTTTTACTTCAAGATGGTCATGACTGTGCTCCAAGGTTGAAAGAAAAATAAGAATGTCCCTATTTTCATCTTTAATAGGTTTGCAAAATTGAACTGAGGTCAGCTGAACAATACAATAGTTGAAGATTAAAAACTCCGTCATTTCACTGGAAGGTGACCAAACTTCATTCATATTGGGACTTTAAGGTGACCATAAAATAAGAATGTCCCTTTTGTCATCCTTTATAAGTGCATAAAGTTTAGCTCAGGTCAGTTGAATAAGATAGCTGGAGGCTGTAAACTTCCTTTTTTCACTGTAAGGTGGCCATAACTTCATTCATATTGCAACTTTAAGGTGACCATAAACTGAGAATATTCAATATCAATACACGTTAGATATGGCAAAAGAAAGGGGCCAGACAGCTTTATTCTAATATTAGTTATGACTTTTGGGGGGTCCATAGCTCCAATTATATTAACAGTTTAAGGTCACCATAAAGTCAGGATGATCCTTTGGTAAATCTTAATATATATGCCAAGTTTGGTTGAAAAAAATCAAAAACTAAGTAAACTGGAGGGCTAAAACCCCCTTTTTGACATTAAGGTGACCTTAAGATTACAGATACAGGGATAAAACTTGGGCATGTGAAAGATTATCAAAAAGTACCCAAATAAGTTATCCAACAAAACAATGAAATCCTGACAATTTTTGAGATACAGATCAAGTACCCATTTTAAAAAAATTTACGAAAATAAAATGCCTCCCATTCAGGCATCTATGATCCGATTGATCAGAAAATCCTTTCCGAACTGCGAAATAGGTCTGGAATGTACCTGATAAATTTTACAGCACAAGTGTGTGTGCTTTTTTGTGAAACGCGATGACAGAGTGTTTTTGAAAAATGCTTAAGGTTACCTTAAGCTTAAGGTCTCCCCAAAGTATCCCAAAAATTTTTCCCACCCCTATAGTTTTAAAGAAAGATAAGACAGAAAGAAAAATTTAAAGCCCAAGAAGTTATTCAAGGGAGATCACAATCCTGCAGCGGTGATCAGTTGAACTTACGAGAAAACAAATAAGCGCCCCTGACGGGCGGCTTAATTATGGAAAAGTAGGAGTCTTTCAAGTGACAGTAGCCAAGTGTTGGAACCATTTTCCAGACAATATGTGGAATCTAGCTTTAAGCTTGGAAGATTTCAAAATCGGCTTACCATTGGTCTTATAGTGGAAAGCTGAGGCTCTAAGGCCTTACCCATATATACCCATAAACCAAATATTAAAGGTTTAGATAAAATATTTTTAAGTTATAGTGTATGAGAGGAAAGCTTGGTTGTGGCAGCAGTAGGGGAGGCGTGACTGTGACTAAAAGCAAAGTAATAAGTATTATTTATTATCATTTACTTGACTTTGAAGCAGATCAAAGCCTTGCCCAGGATTTTGTATTTTTATAGCTTCAATCTTAATGCCAATGGTTAAATTCATCATCCCCCCAAAATTAAAGGCCACTAACTTCCTTTTATGCTCAGGTCCAACAATCAAGACCTTGCTATGACTTTGTAGATGAATGATTAAGTCTGTACATGGTTATTAAGCCTTTGTCAGTTGCTAAACATTGGCTTGAAAGTGAGATCTCACAATCAAGCACAGAGATCTGTCACCACTCTCTACATCTGTAAGGTTTCTATCACTTTTATCCTGCAATTTGAGCCAAAGTTTTTATGTTTACACCATTTCACTACAGAAAGTGGAAGGTTCATCAAAGTAATTGAATGTGTAAATATCTACCACACTTATGAGTGTCAGTGACTGATGAATAATGTGATAAGACAATTAATTTGGGAACAATGATGACCAATGATTTTTTCTCTCTCTCTTGAAGACAATTCTTGGGCATCCCTTAGGCAGATGAGCATGTATCATTATGAGTCTGGGTCCATAGATAAATTAATTGTCTGGAGTGACATCCGGAGTGGCACGTCAGATCTTCAGATATTCCTACAGATTAAAATAATTGATTGGACAGATGACATCACTATGAGTGCACTACTGGCTTGACAAATGTAAAATGGAGGGTGGGAAGGGTACAAGGATTTATGAATAGACAAATCAAATTGACGACTGATGACGATATTGTCAATGAGTTCAAAAAACTCCACATAGCATGATAAAAGACACATGAAACACAATATATTATTATTAGAGTCCAAATATGATGGTCAGAAATAGGTTTATAGCACTAGCCTAGAGACGATGACATAGGAATGGTTTAAAATATCTAGCTTGGCAGTCTAAAATTACAAGATGATCTGTCAACTGAAACTCTAAGAAACGTTTTCACCAAAAACTAAAAGGGAATTTTTACACGTAAAGTACAATATATGAAATTCACTGGGAAAAATCCCCCCACATTTCCCGAAATTATGGAAAATTCTTTCTGACTTGATGACTCTTGTGACTACTTTTGTCTGCATAAGTTCCTCTCTTTCAACTACTTCCCAATGTGAGGATTGTTATCATGTGTATATAAGGCTATACTGAAAGCCACAAATGGGAAATTATGTAGTTTATTCCACTATGTTATATTACATATTTGATTCTCTTAGGTACCCGAAACTAAATAAGGAGTATTTAAGACTGCCTCTCATTTAAGCTTAATGTTCATACATTAATTGTGTAAAATAAAAATTAAAAGACTTTTGTGTTCCAAAACCTTAAGTTAAGGTGGGTCTGAGAGAGAAAAGTATAGAGTTAAGACAGTGTAAAGTGATTAATTTATTTTTCAATTCAATTTTAGTGTTGCAACATGGAGTACATATTTATTAATGGTATTAATTTTAACACATTCATGATTAGTGTAAACTATGTGTTTGTGGATAAGAAAAGGTGTCTCTTGACCAAAACCAAGACATTTCAGTCAGTTTATCTTCTCTCAGACATAATGCCCATTCACACTACTGGCGGTGTGTCCTGTGGTTAGAGGTTTTACTTAGCGGTGGAACCGCCTCCAAACACGCCATATACCTTCAGAGATTTGGTGTATCATTCACACTACAGGCGGTTTTAGCCGCGGTTATAGGCTATGAGCAAAATGCCCCTACTGTTCAACTACCATCCAAGGTTCGTATGTGACCTTGTGACACATTGACAAAACACAGTTACAGCCCACTATATTAGTCAGCCATTTATCATTCTCCTGTTGTGATACTGCCGTAAAAATCCTAATAATATACCAGTAAGTCAAGTGCCACATGTACCGGTATGTATAAGCATGAACGTGTAGGGATTCACTGACACACAAATCATATACCATTTCTAAAAAGCCAGTTATTTTTGTATATTCTAATTAAACAAAAAGTGAAATTTAATAGTATTTTGTACATGAATAAAAACTTTCTCAAAGTACATATTGGTGCATCTCCACTGCATAATTGTGATAATTGTCTTTCTGGCAGGAATACTGGAATGGCAACTCTGAATCAGCTTGTATATCACTTGTAAAAGCAAAAGCTGTTGCTGATTACTATCAGAGTTGACTTCTATTCCATGTAATCTGCTTCATGTAGGCTAATTCTGTCCTATAATGTGCTTGTGTCATTACGTTATCAAGGCCAATTTTGCTAAGTCATAGCCAGAGTCCTTCTCTTTAATTAATTCCTACTCCAATTTCTCACGTAAAGACATTAAACATTCATTTGGTTAGAATTTTGAGATTTTTCAATATAACACAAGTACAAAATAATCAGTTTCCAAGATTTGTGGAGAAGCTTCATCGACCTAATTTAATAGGAACCTGGGAAGTAAATTAAAGTTTACCTGAGAAAATGTGTGGAGTGGGACCCCAGAGAAAAAAGGTGCTACAGCTCTTCAGGTCATTGACTTAAAAATGTAATTTCTCAGCACAAAACTGGTCAGAATCCTGACTGGATTTAACGAATGATCAGGACACTGATGCAGTGAATTCATAAAATACTCTTTTCAATGGGTCATATTGTCTAACTCAATATATTTTGTTTTCAATTAGCATTATGTAAATCAGCTTTCCCACTTTGCATGTGGAGGAATATTGCTTTATGAGGAGACAACATGTTGGCAACTATCTGGTGGAGAATTTGTGAGCTAGTTTCACCCTGTTACTTTAAATGTTTTACTTCTTGTCTTTTTAAATTACATGTATTAGTTATATAACAGTAATCTTAAAATCCTACATATACTTCAGTGTGCACTTTTTGGCCTAAACTTATCAGACTTTTCTGAATTTGACAATGGAACATTTCTGTCTAATTTTTGCAAGGTCAGCAAAAAATCCGCACTGACGCAATAATCAGTGAAAGCAGATATACTGCTTATTTCAGTGGTTGTCATGGAGATCTGTAAGGTGAAGCAGAAATACCAGAAAAAAAGTTTCAACACACTAAAATTTCATTAAGTCCAACAGTTTACAACTAAAAATACTAGTTCATAATTTGCTTATTACCTTAACCAGGATGTTATGTTTCTGGGATTGTTTGTCTGTGATTGTAATTACTTCACAAGTATTAAATGGATCTCTATTTTGGGCCTGACAAAAAAAAATAACTTCACTGTAATTAAATTCTTGGAAAGATCTGGATCATATTCTGAACAAAACAGAAACCCTATATTCAAAGGACCCATTATCAATGTAATTGGCTTTCTGGGTGAACTACTCCAAAATTTATGTAATGAGCAGATCTTCATGAAAGTTTTTAATGTGTGTAGGTCCCGGCCAAAGGAAAAAAATGATTATATTTTGGAAGATCTGGATCATATTCTGGATACAAACAAATCCTGATTTTTTTCAGAAACACTCCTTCTGGTGCAGATCTTTGCTCTAAAGTGCTTTCTAGTTATTTGTAATTTAAAAGCTGATAATTTTTTTAAATTATAATTATCGTGAAATAAAAGTGGCCACTTACGTCTTTTTTTTTTTTTTTTAAATACTCTGACTGAAAGTCAGTAATTATGCCAAAACATAGAAAGATCTGAGGATAAATAGCACAAGCACATGTTTAGTCATTACAAAAATCTCATTGCAGAATTACGATAACCAGTATGCTAAAAATGAGAAGCAGAAAACTGAATTTAATAGAAAAGATAATAATCAATATGTGTAAATTTTATTATACTAAATGCCTTAAAAATACAAAATAACAACTTGAAGGTAAAATACTGTGATAGGACAGTTGTACAATTATCTACATAACAACAAATGCATTCATGATTCAAACATCACTTGATATTTGCTATGTCAGAAACCTTTGGTATCCATGTATAGAATTTACAATTAGTCATTTGTAAACTACAATTTTTTTTCTTGATTTTCCAAAACAAGAGCACGTGTTCCCATACTGTTTGGTTTAATAATTTTTGCACACCCCTCAAACTGGCACAACATTTTGGAAAACAATAAAGCAATCTGTAGGGAATGTGGGTCACTGGTACAAACAAAAAATAAAGCATGTAAGCTGCATTTTAATTGGTTGTGTGCCAAACTGGGAAACCAATCTTTAGTGAAAATTTTATTTCTACTCAAAAGTCTTTAAGTTAACTTGAGTATTATCTCTTATGTACAGTATTTTACATAGCTTGCATTTTCTTTCACTGCCTGTTCTTAGCAAAAGAAGCCCACACAAATATACATATAGGAAGGATAAACAAGGATTTTGTGAGTTTATCCAGCAAATAAATATGTGTAGGACTGTGATCAATGATCTACGAACAAAAATCGTATAAAAACCTAAGGTTTTAATGCTATTTACACATATGTGGGTAACATTTACCTTTTGGTAACTCCAAAAGTAATGAACAGGCCTCCTGTTGAGGTTGGCAGTGACTGGACATGGCAACAGCAAGAAGAGATTAAATTTTGGGACAGATCTGTATTATGTTCTGGAATTTTTAAAACCCCCCGGCAGAGGTCTTGTGCTGTATCAGTCCTTTCTAATTGTTTACATAACACCAATATTCTGTTTATAATAACTGCATAAACTGTATTAAAATTTTGCTTACATGGTACTACAAAATTGAGGATCCTGTTTGCAAGTCACTCAACAGAAATCACATGCATGAAAGTATGGACTTAATGTCTGTGGGTTTGCTGCCATTTCCAGCAAGGTTATTGCATGTCAACAAGTCAAATTGGACTGCAGTAAGTGACACACAAAGACATCACGACAGGCCATTCTGTCACAAGCATTATTTATTGTCCAATCAAGGTCAGATTTATGATTTAATAAACAGAAACCAATAAATGTTGATTTAGAAGAGTCTATAATCTTTCATTTTTGACTTTTACTTTTTCGGGTTTGAAAATCAAAAAAGATTACAATATAAATGCTTTAAGTGAAGTAAATGAACAGTGCAAGGGATCAAACATTTGATAACCGAAATTGGCTTATTGAACAAACAACAAAAAAATCAAGCCACTGAAATGTGATATTCTTTATGTGAAATAATCTTCTTTGGATCATTTTTAACACCAAAAATGTAAACTTTTTCAGAAAGACAGATGTTATATGTTTCATTATTGTCAAACATTGCAGATTTCTCATTATAATCTCATATTCAATACTGTATACAGTATACATGCTATTAATATGTTATGGTCACGACTGTTCACTAAATTACCTACCTCAAGAGGGCTCCATACATCAGTAAAACATCTTCAGATATCCACTGACTAAATATATTACATCTCAAAACTGATACATTTCTATTAAATGATCATAAATCACATGTACTGTATAAATTAATGAGATGACTTCAACTAATGTAATGTGTTTAATTTAACCTTTGATGCAGTCCTCGACTCAGTTACTCTGAATTACAGAACATACAATTTCCTTTTTATTTCAATTATTTCTCTATACAGTGCAAATTTAAAAGTATAATACTTCCAAAATACTAGAAGACTGTTTTTCCGTCAATTCAATCACACATAAATTACATAACTACCATCCGTTTGTAATCAGCTTGATGAAATGTAAATAAAACCATCAGTAGTACATGTTAGACCTCTATAGCAGTGTATACTAACACTGCACAACTCTCTTAGTACTAATTCATGTGATGCACTTAACAGGCATTTTGATCTTTTGTCTGTATTCTTGGAAATAAAACTCCTATACATACTACTAAACATTCTGCAGAATAAAACAACACACACATACAAAAACAGACTGCAGTAAAACACATTTCATGGACAGAATGTCGCTCTCCTTCAACTGACGTTATTCAATAATGCATAAATTCTTGGGGAGGCAAAATTATCTCCTTTCATGAACAAATTAAATCAAACTCCATGTCCTTGTCAGATATCCTTATTCATCAGTGAAATAACTCCGATGTTACTTACACTCTAGCTATAAAGTAACACTCAAAATATATAACAAAAACCCAAAGACCAGAGAAGATGAGTGAATATCCAATAAAACTGCTGCATTAATATAACTGTACACGGGGGAAAATCTGTGTCACTGGAAAGTCCTTCCAATTATCCATACATGGCTGGATTGAGTAGGCTTATTACGTAAATTCTATTTAGTGCTGTGATCACTTAAGGTTGAAAGGCATCGCTGTGAAGCACTGGGCTGACTTCAAACACAGAAAGAAAACTCATTAGTTCCTCAATGGAAATAGTGTTTCCTTCCTCTACCATCCTCACAACCCCAATCATTTTTATTAACATGTTTATTGGTGGATATTTAAATATTGATTTTTCAGATAACCATGTTACAAATGTTACTGGAAAACAAAAAGGGTGGCTATAATTAACTAACTTTCCTTTATGTTGAGGTATAATAATGGACAAGAATGAGAAATTCTATGACAAAACTAAAGAACCAACTGTCCCTTTTCTCTGCAAAAGGCCCCTGTCTTCATAAAGGTCCATCCCCAATCCCACGGTTTTGCCCACACATTCATTGCAAATATGTGATTCTGAGTAAAATTAACATATACACCTCCATTTAATTTCTGATAGACTGGTTAACATTAACTACACTTTGCTACCAAAGATGCAGATAACGAGGGTCAACAATTTTCTCTTAATATCTGGCTGGTTTTCACTTTCGTGACCCCCCCCATCCCCAATCTTGTAAATATATCATATAACCCATGGGCATTTCACAGGGCATTGATGTTACTGTAATAACTACATCCCATTTCATGCGGTCTTTTGCTTCCTTTCAAACACTGACAGTACTTAAGACACTCCTGTATGCAGACATGATAACCCCACTTTTTTCCTCTACTGAAGCTAGGCCTATTAAAAACTGCAATGAGAATAAATTGGACATACAGCTTTGATGATGATGATTCCACCAATGTATTAGCCTCATATAAGGCTCTGTTACATGGAGACCTCAGTAATTAGATACTCTATTATGTTTAAGGCTCGCACAATAATCTGAAAACACAGAATCCTTATGTTATTAGGATAAAAGTACAATAAAGTTTTTGTGTAATCTGTGTGCAATTTTTGTTCTCCAGAGTGATATGTGGACAATACTGAGACATTACAGTCTTTGCAATAAAATTAAAGAAGGACAACAGAGTGCTGTAACTCACCAGGATCAAAGACACTGACATCTCTATTAACTAGTCATGCCGGGAGAGTAAGAGCTCAATCAGATAAAGAAGATAGAGGAGTCATGTTTGTACAAAATAATACAGATATAGAAATATAGGAGAATGGAAATGAGATCATGATCATGATCATTCTCTAGTTCAATAACAATAAGTCTGATAACTAGTTTCGGACAAGATCACTAACTATATTAAAATTTGAGAAAAGTCCATTACTAAATTAGGCAGAACACTGCCAAAATGTGTTGAAATTTTAACAAAATAGTAAATAGGTACCTCACTTTGATACACTTTATAACTAAATAATCCAAGACTTAAAAGATTTGATAGATTCATAGCAGAAGTCAACACACACATGTACATGGATGCCAACACCATAAAGCCATGACACTAGTCAGATTCACAGTAGAAGTCAATCAGCACAGGTGTACATGAATGGCCGACACCACATGACCACAGCAATAAATAGGTGACTTTGTCAGCAGACATAAACAGGAAAATAATAATGTCCTGTTCAATAAATGTATCACACTTCAAAGCTTGCACAAGAATTTGTAAAATTAATGTAGATCTCACTATGTGAAGCACAATAAGAAGTCTAATACCTGTATACAATGTGTCCATTTCAACAAACCATAGTGCATAAATAAGATCGTGACACACAAGGGAAGAGTGATATACTATATAAACATAAATAGAATTATCTGTATGGAAAGATGAGACAGTACTGATATCAAATGACTAATTAGTAGTCCAATCCAATTAGGCACACTGTTTGAACTATGTCTTCACAGCTCTTAACATCACTTTGAAAACCCTATGTAAAAATATCACCAAAGAACAAGCAGAGAGTGGTGGAAAGCATTGCACAGTTTCATGAGCATGATTCTCCCTTTAACCCCACCATCATGAAGGTAATCAACTGACACCTGATCATCTTACCAGGGTTTAGACTTGAACCCAAAAGCTAAGAGGTGGGATGTGTGTATGTTACCCACTGCACCTGCCAAGTATCTCTAAATAACTGAAATCAACTATGTATTTGTTCCTACCTTTGATTATATTTTTTGTGAGTTGTGCTTCCCACAATACCAGTAATACTTATGGGTTAGCATCTTCACTCCAAAACTTACCTTTAGCCACAAGGACAGTAAAGGACATGTATATTGATTTCCAGATATGATGGGTCAGCCATGTCATGTGAAGATACAAACTTAATTGAAAAAAAAAACATGGCTGCTTTAGTTTTTCCATATTTTGCTGAATGTCAGGTAAATTAAAAAGTCAGCATAGATTTCTCTGAAACTAAACCTTTTTCCACAACAGTCATTAAATTTTTGGGCGGCTCAGTGGACACCCACTGCTAAGAAACAGATAGTAGATCTTTGTTATGTTGAGGTCCCTTTTAAATAGAAGCAAATTCTGTAGACTGGATCCCATCAAGCTTTTATCACACTTAACTTCTGCTGTACCAGATTCTAAGGGTCATAGTGTTGTTTTTTTATGCTATGTGGATGTTGGACAGTGAGCCAGATTAAACTGAGTATGCCTGGATAAATAAAAAAGGATTTAAGGCTATTAAAGTCATTTCTTCTATTACAATTCTACTGTTAACAGGAAACTGACAACAATGTTTGTTGTTTATTTTCCACGACAACCTGAGACAACACGGTTACAGATTATTACTCATCACTCATCACAATCAGACCATGTATTAACCCCAACCCTCATGTGTTATCAATACATACATATTATATAGTTTACACACATCATATTTTTGGCTAAAATGCTTAATCTTTAATTGTGTTTGGCTAAATCACTTTCTTATAAACTTTAACTGGGGAATATGTTATATCTGCTGCAGTAATGGTAGATGCATGCCAAGTTATGGGTTAAGATCTGATCGCCCTGGAAAGTTGAGTTGCCACTGCAGTTGGTTTCCAGTGCAAAATCGTGACCAGTTAGTGTGAACTACTTTCCTTTACAACTAGGTATTACATCATCATCATCATAATCTTTTGAGTGTATGCCAACATTAAACCAATTTGAATTTTTTTCTCTGTTAAAAAATAAAAACAGAGAACTTAGAATGCAAAGTCCTGGCAATATATAGCAATGATTCTCAATAAATTTAATATTTTGATGGTAGCGGGTAAATCGTTTGTCTGTGTGCAAATTGATACAGAATGTTAAAATATTTCAATATCAGCCGATATCAGGGGTTTGATATTGTCTATTAAATAATCCGAATCACAGTAACACAGGAAATGAAGTTTACCAAAATAAAACACGACAGTTTTCATCAAAAATGCATTGAAAACCACCAAAATGCCAGATAAAAGTGTACAATTTCTTCATGTTTAGGCTTTCACATATTTACAGTGTAAGTTTACACTTTAACTTACAATGGGGATACTGGTATATGTCCTTGCACATTGATATTGGCAACCCTGTCCCAAAACAATTAATATTGCCAATATCTATAAACAATGTACCCACTATTTGATGGTTTTCCATTACACTTTTGGGCATTTGTAAAAACTTTGTGGTTTTTTGAGGTGTATATGTCCACTTGTATGATCTAAAAATTTAAATATACTGGGAAAATTTCTTAGGTCTCAAAAGATTCCAATGTTTTCTCTCATCAATAAATTTCATCTGTTGATGGCGTCCTGTAATATGGGAAGCACTTTTTTCCTGGAGGCTGGTATATTGGCCTGATCAAATGCAGTCATGGTAGAAAGAGTGGTCTGAATTGTTGTCAGCTGCAGGTCTGGGTCTTTCTTGTTAACAAGGACTGAGGTGATCTGTAAAATAGATGGTCTGAAGTTCTAAACACCAGTATGATGGCAGGATATTAAATGTCAGTATCATAATGTCAATGAAAAAATATATTTATTATCCACCACAGAACATGTTTGAGCTAAATACTGGGACATACAGATCGAGTAATATTTTTTCGTATTCCCCCGTGTCACTTAACCTGGATAGTTAGCGTTACAAATGAGTAAACAAGTGGTGCGTTTTTGTAAATATTTCATGAATTATGTAAACCAGAAATATGTCAATACATTCATCACTAGAAAGGTATTTTACAAAGCTTTTGCTTGTTTTTGTTAAATTAAATTTATTTAGAAACGGCATGAAAAATCTCAAGATAAAAGCTGAATATTTTTTCACTGCTGCCTGTAAATATGAATACGGTCTCCAGTTAATGTTTCCTACTCTTTTGATAAATGTAGTTATTTAACTTATTACAGAAGCTAATTGGTAGGAAATAAAAGTAAAACAACCCTCTCGGTGCAAATTTTAAAATTTGATCACTTGCTCATACAAAACACACAGTCCTAATCCTTTGGACTGAGATTGTATTGACTTGTCTCCTCCTCTCCCGATATAAGTTTTACAGCGCTATTGTACAAGTAGGGCTGAAAAAGAATTTTGTTCATTTTTAACATTTTTAAAATAAGACATTTTTAATAACACGTTTTTAAGACAAATATTATGCTGTACGTTTATTTCTCGAACATAATGTTAGTAACAATGTTGATATCCTGAAAATATCACTCACCCGCTTTAGTTGCTATATCTCCAGACCAAAAGTTACGAGAAAAGGCAGACGTCGGGCTCAATAAATAATAATCTTTTGTGAAGAATTTATATTTAATATGTATCTAGTATTTTACATCACACCTAGTACCTTATCAGATATATTGTGATGGATAGTTAGAGGGGCAGAGGAAACCAGTACATACAGCTGGTCAAGGTTTTGCACTGAAAAACTGCTGTCCAATGGCAAGCAACTACCAGTGATCCCATATAAGGTCAGGCCAGGATTCGAACTCTGATCTCAGAGGTTGGAGGCAAGTGTGTTACCACTGCACCACTATGACCCCAATTTTTGGTGCAGAAAGAAGATCTATCAAATTACTGCTGTAACAAAAAATAAGAACTTTATGTAAAAAATTCCAAGAATGTTTTGTGAATAGTGGTGAGAGTATTAAATTCTGTCAAATTCTTGAGACTTAATTTTTCAAGTTGTCATTTTGAAGACAGGTACTTTTTTGATATGGCAAAAGCATTATTATAATAGAACTATTGCTTCCAAGTGAATCTGACCAGGGCTACACTCTTGGACCTGACACACATTCATGCAGGTACAATTATATTTTAAAAACCTGATGCTGCATTCAGACGGAAATTCACGAGTGATGCGCACCACCTGTGTGTACAGCGGACAGTTTTGACCGTTCTAAACAATTCACCGCCTGTGTGTTTATGTGTGTATGTAAACAAACACAAATCACAAAGAGAAAGAAATAAAAGAAATCACAATATTTTGCTATCCGCCATGCTAATGGTGCATATTTCATTTGTTAAACCTTTTCCAATGTTATTTATCAAAATCCAGAGTACCGAAACACTTTATTTAACATGTTTTTATTACGAAAGCATATGTATTCTGCATCTTTGTTGTCATTACAGGTGAAGGTCAAAGTTTGGAAAGTCTCTGGAGGCACCCAACTCACGAGTGGTATATACCACCTGTGAGACCGTTCTTGACAAATTTACAGGCTGTGAAGTGGTGTTTACGGCCGGTAAGAATGCTGCATAATTTCTCTAACTTTATCTAACATACTATTTTGATATGCATATTTTTGTACTTGCCCAAGACAACAGCCAATCACCAAGTTGACACTGACATCAGCAACATCGTAATATAACTGAACCCATTAAACATTAAATGGAGAAGAAAAATACTGCTCCTTTTCCAGGATTTTCAGATAGTGTAGTTAAAATATGCAACAGAAAAGATCTTTAAATGGTTTTCTGTAAGTGACATACATTACTTGATAAGGGATTTAAATGGATTAATACTGATGTTTTAATTGTCTTGGCGGGCTCTTGACTACAAGCAACATTTTTTCAAGAAAATAAAGTCTGAAAACTGCAATGACACATTATCTGATAAGTTTATGTATACAAAAGCAATATCTGTAGGAGATAAGTTAGACTGTCAGTGCATAAATCAGCATGAATGAAGCTGTTTGATTAATTATTCAGTGAAACCTAAAACCTGTTGTAGTTGATACCTTTGTCCACATGGTAAAAATGTTTTCCATAAAAGTACAATTACTGAATGATTGTTATACACAAGAAACTGAGACCATAAACAAAGTTACAGTCTACAAAATTATTCATTCAGATTCAATGAAGTTCAAATTTGCTTACAGTGTAAGCCTTACACAACAGGGCTTTTCAACCTAACTTCTAATTAGTTGCCATGTTTCTTTGGGTTATGATGCAAATTTAACAAGTAAATTAAATTTTTATAAGTTAATACCCTATCCAATGGACAATTACTTTACTGGTCGATGCGACCAGTCCCGCCAAACGCCAGAAAAAGATGTCCTGTATATAATACCGGCAGGACCGGTCACGGAGTGTGCAGTCGCTAGATGGCGCATTGTACTTCCTTCCTGTCTAGACAGCGTGATGTCATAGCATCTTTTTCATTGTCTGTCTAAACATAATAAGACCCCTAGTAAGCTGATAGCGGGGCCGGACGGGTGGGCCTTGCCTGTATATTGGATAGGGTATTAATGAGATAATGGTAGAGTTGCCCAATTTGTCAGCAATGGCTGATCTGTAACCATCAATGGTACCAGGTTGCAACTTCCTATCCTGAAACAGGTGCAACAAGAAGTCAGCTATGGCTTTTAGAGGTGGTGCCCTGAAGTCCACCTCATTACTGAGGCACCACTTTGTAAAAATGGTCCACTTTGCCTCATAGACGGATCTGGTTGATCCTCTTTGAGGAGCCTCAATTCATGCTGCCACTGCCTCAGAGAACCCCTGCTCCTTGATTGCTGTGGCTCTAGGAGCCAGGCATGTAAGTTCAGGTTTGACAGGTTCCTGTGCAGGATCTGGTTGAATGGTTGAGATACCAGATTGGGCAGGCACAGAGGGATCTGACTGGGCATTGCCACTAGATCCCAAAACCAGGGCATGTTGGGCCACTCTGGGGTGATCAAAATGATCCTGTTGCAGGGGTAGTCCTGTAACTTCTCCACTACTTTGCCCAAAATGGCTGCTGGTGGGAAGGCATATGGGTCCAGATTTTCCCAAGACAGGCTGAGTGCATCCACTGCCCAAGCCTGGTGGTCTGGGACCGGTGACACAAACTGTGGGAGTTTGTTGTTGAAGCTGGTGGCAAACAAGTCCACTTAGGCTGGTGCCACCGGGAGCATATAGCTTGAAATACTTCTGGGTGAAGGGACCATTCTGTTTGAATGGTCTGACCAAGTCTGGATAGCTTGTCTGCTATCACGTTCAGCTGGCCGGGGATGTGACATGCCTTGAGAGTTACCTGTTTCCTGGTGCACCAGGACAGGATTCGCCACAGTAGGGCACACAGGCAGGCCGACTTCATCCCCCCTTCCTTGTTGATATAGGCAGCCACTGTTTTGTTGTCTGTGGCTACCAGGACTATGTTGTTTGGACAGAGGTCTTGGAACTCTTTTAGGGCCAGAAAGACCGCCTTAGTTCCAAGTGGTTTATGTGTAACTTGCTTTCTGGAAGGGACCAGAATCCCCTTGCAGTGCGTTCATTTAAGTGAGCGCCCCACCCTTCTTTTGATGTGTCTGTAAATATCTGCAGAGCATGTTTTAGTGGGTATAATGGTTGACCTGGAAGCACATTGCTTTCCTCCAGCCACCACCTTAAATGGGGGTGGAGTGACCTGGGAACGGGTATCACCTTTTCTAGTGATTCTGGTACCCTCCAGTTGTTCTTCACGTGCCACTGTATGGGTCTCATATGAAGTTGACCTAGATAGACTTGCTTTTCTGTGGCTGTTAGAAGTCCTATGATGGACATGAACTGCCGGACCGGGCACACCGGACCGGACAGGATTGACAGTATCTTGTCTGTTAAGGTCTGCCAACGCTCTGGTGTGGGTCTGACCTTGCCCTCCCTGAGATCGAACTGGTAACCTACTAAGTTGAAAACCTGCTTTGGGTCCAGTTCTGACTTCTCCCTGTTCACCAGCCAACCTAGTTCTCGACAGACAGCTACCAAGGTCTGTGTATGCTGGAGACAGGTTTAGTGGGATGTGGCTCTCACCAACCAGTCGTCTAGGTACTGGTGGATCCTTATACCTCTCTGTAAAGCCATCAGTTTGACCTCTTTGGCCACCACTGTGAACTCCATAGGTGCTGTGGACAGGCCAAAAGGTAGGATTCGGAACTGCTAGGACTGACCCTGGAGAAAAAACATGTACTTCCTGGACTGACTGTGAATTGGTATATGGAAGTATGCGTCCTTGAAGTCTATGGAGGTGACCCACTCCCCTAGCTGTAGGGAGGTTCTTATTGTCTCTGGGGTCTCCATTTTGAACGACTCTGTGTTTAGGAAGGTGTTCAAGGTGCTCAGGTCCAGGATGGGTCTCCACCGGTTGTTGGGTTTGGGTACCAAAAATAGCCGGTTGTAAAAACCCAGTGAGTTTTGGTTTGCTACCGGTTCCACTGCATTTTGTTCATCAGCTGATACAATGCCTCCAAAAGGTTGGACTGTCTCTGTGGATTGACATAGTTGCTTATGACAGTTGGTGACCTGGTTAGATTTGGTCTGAACCGGAAGGGGAGGGTGTAGGCCTCTCTCAGTATTGTGACTACTTTCGGACTCGAACCCAGAGCTTCCCACTTCTCCCAAAACTGATGTAACCTTGACCCTACAGGTGGAGTTATAGCAACAGTTGGGACATTTGTGACAAGATTTACAGAACTCAAGTGACCTACACAGGAAACATCTTTCACATATTTTATTTCTGTGTAAATTGGACAATAACTGGGATTTACGCCTTTCTTTTGCGGCAACCCGGTGACAGAATGAACATTTGCAACACAAGAGTTTACATGTAAAAATACAGTCTTGCTCTTGCTGGTCATTATCTTGTCCTTGGCCACCACCGGTGAAGGGTTCAAGTCTAACTGACCGGGCACACATACACAGTCCTTCAGCCCGGTAGCACACTGTGCAAGTGTGTCCCGCCTCAAGATGTCCTGGCTAAGAGCACGGGAGGGTGGGGCAGTAGGTAGATTTTTCCTGGCAACCAAACTGAAGGTACTGTTGAACTTTGCCTATTCCGGAGACCAAGAACACACAGTGGATCTATTACAGTCCTTCTTGTCAACATGCCTGTCATACCATTTAAACGACCTAGGCATCTTGACAAATTGGTCCGGAGGAGTCCAGCAGGTTCAGTACTTCTGGAAGGGTATCCCTCAGCAACAGTGAGGTTTAATTTCTCCATCTTCCTACACAGCCAGTCATCTACCGGTAACTTCACAGACACTTTACCGGTTGGTGGGGCTCTGGAACCGGTAAAATGGTTGTTACTTGCAGAAGACACACTGTCAAATTCAGGGATCTGATGCCAACCCATAAACGACCTCACACCTCTGATAGTCTCCCTGTATGTAGACTCTTCAGACAGTTCCTGATCAGCTGCTTCATTCTTTGAGAGGTCTGGGGAACCTTCCCGGATGTTGCCATCAACAGGATATCCTGGATCACTCTGGAGTTCTTCCTCACTGTCAGAACTGGAAAACTCAGCATGTAGAGCAGCACTACCGGTACCGGTTGGCAGAACATCAGGACCTGCACCAGGAGCCTCAACAGGCTGGGTGGCATTCTGCTGCTTCACATCAGTACAAGGACCCTCAACAGGGTGGGTAGCACTCTTGTTGACAGCTTCCCTCATCACAGCAGCCTCACCGGTGGTCTGAACAAGACTGGAGCCGGCGCCTCCAACAGTCACACCAGAGGACAAGCCACTGGTGGAGGTTCCAGGATCAAAAAAGGGCTGATCACTGGTAACCACTGAAGGGGGGTTCTGTACAGGATTCACAGGAACCGTGAATGTCTTGGAGACCAGCGTAGCCTCCAGTCTGGCAAAACGTTCACACCATTTCTCATCCAGTTCCTTCAAGTCATCAGATCTCGACTTGCTGCTGGATTTCTTCTTACTGTTAGCCTTGGGGGTAGGGGAAGGGTCTGCCCTCTTCTTCTTGCTAGTAGGTGAACTTCCACCAGATTCCTAGTGTACCCGTCCCAACACACTAACGTCTGCTGGGTCCACGAGAGTAGGGGTAGCCCTAGCAGGGGAATCTGAAGACGACTTCTTCAATTCACGTTCTTTCCTGGACTGGTAGGTGGGGGTGGAAAGTTGCTTCAACTGTACAGGAGTGAGAGCCTGACAGATCTTACATTCCTGCTTTTTAACACACGGATCATCACCCACTCTCTTGTCCCTGCAACGTGCACATTTCTTGTGGTTATCAAAAACAGCCATAACGTGCCCGCAGGTTCCTCTTTTTTGTCCAGGAGACAACATAATGATGATACAACTCGTAGAATTAAGTAGTAATACTTAAAAGTTCATAAAATGGTAAAATTTCCTGATAAAACTCAAAAATGTCTCTCTGTTGAAAACACCTCCGCACACTCCATGTGCCAAATGAAAAAGATGCTATGATGTCACGCTGTCTAGACAGGAAGGAAGTACGATGCGCCATCTAGCGAATGCACACTCCGTGACCGGTCCTGCCAGTATTATATACAGGACGTCTTTTTCTGGTGTTTGGCGGGACCGGTCGCGCCGACCGGTAAAGCAATTGTCCATTGGATAGGATGTATTAATGCAATAAAAATACAAAATCAACCAGAAAAATAGCATCAGAGATTCCCATACTCTGGACTTGGCAACGGCTATGGACAGATGATTTCTTAAACTTGATTTTTGGTGTTGCGCCTTAGAGTCTGCCTTGCAGAGATTAAGCGCTATAAAAGTACAGAATAGAATAGAATAGAATACTCCACAGCCTGGGGAAATAGTTTTCAACACCATGACATATAAAGTAGTAAAACAGTATGAGAGCAACTTGTACTGACACTAAGTAAACAAAATGTTTGCTTAATGAAAGATACAAAATGTGACTAGACATAGCGCATTGGACACCCAATGCAAATTGTATCCACCAGAAAGAAAACTCACCAAAGCCAATCAACCATCACTTAACCTTGAAGGAGCCCAAGGTAAAATCTGACCACATCAAAAGATTACCAGCCCATGATTTCCTATAGGTTGGTTTACCATCCCAAACCTCTAGGACCAATAAAAAGCAAGTTATAAGCACTTTTAAGTTTGGCTATCCTCGTTTGACCAAGAAGGAGGAGTCCAAAGTCAAATCTGACAACACCAGAAAATTCCCAGCTCATGATTTTCTATAAGTTGGTTTACCATCCCAAACCTGTACGACCAATAATAAGTGAGTTTTAAGCACTTTTAAGTTTGGCTATCCTCGTTTGACCTTGAAAGAGAGGTCCAAGGTCAAATGTGACCACACCAAAAGATTCCCGGCCCATGATTATAATACCCTTCGCTCTAGAGGGCCAACAAAAGTCCTTGCTTTAAGTTGAATAAACGTCTCTGGCGGCCATCTTGTTTTTCAAAATGAGGCCAAAAATATACCCAGGCAAGATTTTATGGTTATGAATATATCCTGGAAATTTGAGAAGGCTAGCTATATATTTTTTGTTAGAGTGGTAACAGCCAATAATAAAGGAGGTATATGGCCTCAAAGTCTAAGGTACCATTTAGTGTCATTTTAGCAGGCCTAAGGTGAACTTGAAAACAATAGCCAAGGTCAACAAACTGGATGCTGGTACTCCATCATGTACTCAACCGCCAAAGCCATTTTCAAAAGTTTCCATGCAATATAGTCAGCAATAAGTGTGCAAATATCTCCAAAAAGGCCAAATATGGCCTCAGTGAGGTACTTTGGCGGTCTGTGGATGACCAGTGTTTCCTGAGCCTCGTTTTTCTGGAGGTCAACTGACCCCCGCTTTTGAAAACCGGGGGTCAATGCAAATTTTTGAGGGTCAGTTAGGCTTGACCCCTTCTAGTTAAACTGCAGGGTAGAAAAATAATAGAAAAACAATGCTGAAATACCTCGCAAAGCCGGTGTTCAGATTAGAGTTATGAAATGTGGGGTACCATGTATCCCATGGGGTACTTAAAATGGGGTACAAATAATATTCTGCCACATTTTCCTCAATAAATAATGTTTAGATCTTTAGATATGCCCAGTTACTAAGAAGCAATAAATTTGTTTTATTTATGATGTTGATAAAAAAATTACAGTACATTGTACATGGCTGTATATTCATAAAGATATCTGATCAGTTCACCTGTGTACATCAGGGTAAAGAAAATAGTCAAAAAATAAACTTGACTAAAATTTTTTTATTTACCCCACAAATATAATATTTATACTGGTTGAAAGAAAAATTATTGTAGTTTATTTTGCTTTTTATTTGACAAAAATCCATTGAGTGGTTCCAAAGTTATAGTGTTTTTGCGAATATTTTTGAATTTCACAGCTAGTATTTTCCAGGGAATTTTCCGGGGTTAAAAATTCAAGAGTGTCCGAGATTTAGTAGAACGTGTCTCCTAATGCACAAGGTATTTGTCATCATTCGGAGACGTTGTTTCCAATTGTTTCCTTGCAGAGATCACGTTTTCCTTCGATGTATGACGTTTCGAATAAGATTTGCTAGGGTACATTCTAACACTGGTAGTTTAAGATGGATTTTGTCTGCGAAGCTCTCGCCTTGCAAGAAATTTTAAACTATACAGCTTACTTTCAGTGCTGTTTTATTGCATGTATATCTACGCTTTCAGTAAAAAATCTTGCGTCTAACTGAATAACCCGAATGCGCATGCGTGACCTCGTAACCTCGCGAACTCTTCACCTCTCGACCTTTTGATGCCACGCATGCGCAGTGACAAGTAAACAGCAGGAAATCGGCCATTTTTGTTTTGAAATTGGAATAAATAAAGAATTGCTTCATATATAGACGAAATATCGGTGTTTCTTTCTACAAATACTTCTGCGTCAGTCTGACCCCCTGGTAAATAATATGTGCGTAAATCGCTTGATTTCGGCGTAAATTTACGCACGTTTGTGCGTAAACGGAAACACTGATGACCTTCAATATAAGAACTTCAAGGTCAAATTTCTGAATGCTTACAGAAGACATATATATGTATTATATATACCAGCCATAGGATGATCTAACTTTCTGTATATGAGAACTGGGCCAAAATGTGTAAAAGTGGCCAAAATCTGACCTTTAAGAGGCCACCAGTGACCTTGAAATTGAAGGTCAAGGTCACAAAACAATAGCGTTCATGGCATTGCCCATATTTCGTCCGGGGATGCAATTATGTAAAAGTGCATACAATAATAACTTGCAGCAATCCATATATCTTTGTCATAAGATGAAGATGTCTCAAATATGGCAGATGAACACACTTTGGCAGAGCAAAAAGGTCACACCATGATGCTCATATACATTTACATACACCCCCTAACCAATGTCCCTACCTAGTGTCAACCTTCTACCCCTTATGGAATCCATGAAATAACCCAGATAAGATTTTAAAACTCATGGTCACTATGACAAGGTCAAAGGTCAAATCAAGGTCACACCATGATGATGCACACATACACCCCCTAACCAAAGTCCCTACCACATATCAACTTCCTACACCTTACGGTTTCAAAGATATAGCCTGGACAAGATTTTATACGTCAAGGTCACTATGGCAAGGTCAAAGGTCAAATCAATGTCACACCATGATGTTGCACACGTACATCCCCTAACCAATGTCCCTACCAAGTATCAACTTCCTACACTTTACCGTTTCCGAGATATAGCCCGGACAAGATTTTACAGGTCAAGGTCACTATGGCAAGATTTAAGGTTAAATCAAGGTCAGACCATGACGCTGCACACCTACACCCCCTAACCAATGTCCCTACCAAGTATCAACTGCCTGCCTTACGGCTTCTGAGATATAGCCCGGTCAAACTTTTTCCCGTCGCCTGGATGCCCTCCTGCCCATCCGGACACCATGGGTGAAAACAATACCCCAACAGCCCTTAAGGTCTGCTGAATAAATAATAATGTTTTTCTCATGTGAAGTTTTTCTATTTTCAGTTTTTGTTACTTTTTATTTTTACACAATTTTACTTAATATACATGTACATATTAATAATAAGATGTTTATATATTTATTAGCTTGTATTTAACATAACATTTTTCAATGACACCTCAAATTACACACCACATACACCTGGCTAGAATGGTTAATATTTTCTGCATTTTGCATCATAAATGTGTCTTAATCTGATAAATGAATGAATTATTAACATTATTTATATATTTCAGCCATTAGAAAAGTTATGTCAAAATATAAAGCAGTTTATATGGTATGGACTTCAATGTTCTTCTAAGAAACGATTAAGCTACATTTGTGATTGGTTTCAACCCCGATTCTGTCGGGGATATTCCACTGGGTCTCAGACTGGTCTGAGGCCATGTCAGCCCTTCTGGGACTAATAACCAATTTCCTCAGACAGCAATGGCCAATTTTTGTTGTGGTCTGGGACTAAGTCCAGGCCTCCTGGGACTAAGCTAAGGCGTCCTGGGATTAAGAGTCCTAAGATTAAGAGTCGCAGGAAGCCCCAGACAACCAAGGACTGAGTAAATTTGGGACTGAGGAGGCCTCAGGATGTCTGAGAATGGGAAATTTGTGGGTAGTGGCGAAAGTGGATCGGTTACAATCGTGGAAAATATCAAACATGTTTGAAATTTATACTGACCACAACAGACCAAAACAGACTCAAGCCAACTGTCCAGGACTCTACATTTTTAAGAAACCGATCCCCAAAAACCCTTAATCGGGAGCCTTAGTCGTGTGGTGGAACAGGGGCATTAATTTAAAAGTGAAAGTAAGCGAGGTTATAGGGTAGTGTCTTCAGGTAACAAGATAGTCACTGGTGGTAATGAGATGCTGGTAATGGAATATATGAACTTGTGATAAAAATTACAATCTAAATTAAGGTCTTCTGCACCTGGTGTTTATTAGAACCAGGTGTATTAAATGGCTGTTAGCTGACTGTGTGCTATGAGTTTCAGGGTAGAAGAGAAAGATTGAAAAGGACACAAAAGTTGTGCCCTGCAAATAGTATTCAGAAGTAAAGTACCAAGTTAACTGTTAAGGGGTAAAATGTAGATGGAAAACATCTTTAAGCAAAATACTGTAAACACAACAGTTTTCAAGTTACAACTGATTTACTCAACAGTGAGAATCTCAAAGTAGATTTAGCTCAGCTATGAAATGAGTTAAAGGGCTGCAATAACAGGTTTCAACAAAATATTGTAAATGCAATAGTTTTCAAGTTACAACTGATTTACTCAACAGTGAGAACTTGGAAGTAGGTATTGTTCAACTATACCATGAGCTTCAGGGCTGCAATTTTACTATAATATTATGGTATAGCTGACCCAAAAGAAGGTGAATAACAGATTTAAAGAAAATACAATAAATGCAATATCAAGTTACAACTGATTAACTCAACAGTGAGCACCTGATTATAGCTATTTCTCTATGTAATGAACTACAGGTCTGCAATTTTACTATATTATAGCTGACCAAAAATTAGGTGAATAACATATTTAAAGAAATTACTATAAATGCAATAGTTTTCAAGTTACGACTGACTTACTCAACAGCTATACTCTGAAATTAGCTATAGGTCAGCTATGCAATAAGCTACAGGTCTGCAATTTTGCTATGTTAAAGCTGACAAGAAAGTAGGTGAATAACATTATTTAAAGAAAATACTGTAAATGCAACAGTTTTTAAGTTACAACTGATTTACTCAACAGTGAGAACCTGAAAATAGTTATTGCTCAGCTATGCCATGGGTTACATGTCTGTAATTTCACTGTGTTATAGCTGATTCATAAGTAGATGAATAACATATTAAACAAAATTCTCTGAATGTAATAGTTTTCACATTACAAGCAATTTACTCAACAGTGAAAACCTCAAAGTAGCTATTACTCAGCTACGCAACGAGCTAGAGGTCTGCAATTTTACTATGTTATAGCTGACCCAAAAGCAGGTGAATAACATACTTGTATAAAATTTTCTATATGCTCTAGTTTTCAAGTTACAAGTGATTTTTCTCATCATGGAAGGTAATGAAAAGTCAGAAAGTAGCCATTACTCACTTAACTATTGGGATAGACACCCAAGTTATACACCATGTTGTAGCTATGAAAAAAGTAGAGGATAACATATTTTAACAAAATGCTCTAGATGCAATACTTTTCAAGTTATAAGTGATTTAGTGCATGATTTCATGAATTTTAAAGCATTAAAATTATTTAAAAAATTCATAAAAAATAATTAAGATAGATCCAGGCCTGATACTCACACAAGGGAATCTACTAGTGATCTTGTACATACACGCAAGAAAAGAGAAAAATCCCTGCAATAGTGAATGAGAAAATTGCGATAAAGTGTTGAAATTTTCACACTATGGGTGGGGGTACCTCTCTTGTAATGGCTCTGGGGAACAGACAAACGAACAGATCTGCTTGCCTTGAACACTTTTTCATCCTCGATAGTTAAGGTATCGTTAAAAAAAACAGCATGTCTGTAGGTCTTGTGGTTTTGGAGAAGAAGTTGTTCACGCGGACGAGTACGTGTACACCGCAGAGTGATGCCATAATTTCAGCTGACTAACAAGTCTATTTATGTTACTATTTTTATATTATTATTTTAAATTAAAATGATATTTTACTTATTTAAATATAGGTCATGTGATAATCCTGTTTCACTGAGATTTAATTTTTGAGATTCAGTGACATGCAAAATCTATTCAGCAGAAAATAGACCAGGGCTTGTTATCTCAAATTACAAAGACATATATAACCACAGAATAAAAGTCTGAGTTCCCCACGCTGAATACTTTCTAGGGTTTTGTTTGGCTGAGCTGTGGCAGGTACAATGTATTTGATTGGTTGTTCATAAGTGAGATCATGTACTAAGTAATTATTTTATAAAGACAAATACTGGGATGTCATACATAGATTATTAAATTAAGTTGCAAATTTAAGTAGTAAGTTAAATTTTTATAAGTTAATATCTTACCTAATGGATAATAAGCTATACTAATGGCGTCAGCCAGCCCCACCAAACGTCAGAAAGAGATGCCTTTCTTTTCTGCTGCCCGGTGACAAAAGGTAAATGATTCACAGCATGCCAATTTACATTTAAAGTCTGAACATTTTGAACATTTGTAACACTGTTCCACAAGGTAAAAGTCTGGCATAAGGTGTAAAAAAGTCTCTGTCCTTTTGGCTCATCTCACAACATCTCTTTGGGTTATCTAGTAATTGTCATTTATAAGAAGACTGAGCCTTGGCCCATTGTAATGAGTAGTCGGAGGCCTTGCCATGACCCCTTCTGACTATGACAGCTGAGAGTTTTCCAGGCTGGTTGCCCAGATTTCCTGCCAGTGTCCTGTGTAGACCTGAGTGTGAGGGCATAAGGCTGATATTGACCAGATTTCTTGTGAGATACACCTGGTTTATGCCTGTCATCATATTGGGCCATCTTGTCCTCGGCATTATGGATGGCATTGTCCAAGTAACTGTCCATATAAACACTAAGTCTGATAAGTCCAGCATTGTCCTGCCACATAGCAAAGGTGATGCTCTGGTTAAAGTTCCTGAGATAAGTCAGTTCCTCAGTGGCCTCCTGTGCTTTGACTGAAGACTTTCCTTTGGCTTTCTCATCCTTAATAATCTTCAACTGAGGGGCCATGTTTTCCTGCACCCCAGTGAGGCAACGACTGAAGCTGGCTGCTTGATTGCAGATGAAAGTTGACACTCTGGCCGATCTCTCCCATTTCCTTAAGGTTTGTTGGGAGATAGGCCAGGAAGCTGGTAGTGTAGTGGTGAGCCCCAATGGTCTTGCAATCCTGCTGTATGCACTGTTTAACTTGGCCCGCTTGTTGTACCAGTAAGAGACAGAGAGCCAGAAATGCCTGGTTTATCAGAATGAATGTCACACCACTTGCTCTATGACAGGGGAATTTTCACAAACTGGACCTTTGGCAGGCCACTACCTTCAAAACATCTGGACGGATAGCCCTCAACAAGAGTAATTTGTAAATTTTAATTACTTAAATGTAGCTTTTATAAGCTACAAGCTTACCATGTGGGACTTAATGCTGTTCTCGGGTTGCCACACCCGGGGCCAACGTCTTAGAAAAAAAGACAGTTCTTGTTAGCCACCGGATACACTGCTAGTTGTCGTCACGTGATAACCTCTGACCTCTCGCCCTACTTTCTCGTTGAAATTTTCTAAAACCTACCCCTCAGCTGTAAACAGCGGGGAGGCAGGGTGGGACTCTTCTAAGTCCCACATGGTAAGCTTGTAGCTTATAAAAGCTACATTTAAGTAATTAAAATTTACAATTTTATTACGCTACAATAGCTTACCATGTGGGACTTAATGCTGAATTCAACCGCCCGGTGGCGGGATTACAGCTGAGACTGGAAGGTATGTCATTTTTTCTAAGATTTTGAATTAATATGTATAGAATAGTGCCAGAAATACCAGTCTGAGTCCCATTTACAGTGCCCCGATCCCGAAGACCGGGCCTGTAATGAGCCAAAAACCTAAATAAAATGAGAGACAGTGCTGAAACTGTCTAGATGTTTGATTGTAGGACGGAAGTGCAGCAGTGCTCACTTCGAGGTCTAAGGGTCCCTGAGGGCCCTTCACTAGTGACTGACCAACCCATGGTTGGACATCTCATAAATTTTTTACAACCTGAATATGAGATTAATGACAACTAAATAAGTCCTTAATAGAAGTTACTTGATAACTGAAAAACAAAAATGACCTTACCCGTAACATCTTGAAGGTAAAGGAATACCTAGTTCCTGGGAGAGACTCCTGAAGACTTGGTTGTAGCGGATGTGCCCCCCCCCCTTTTTTTCTTTCCGAGGACAACTGGTCTGAGGGGAAGGATCTAGGACTTGTTGTGCCGCCACTACGGGTCCCAGATACATATTGTTGTCGGTGTCCGACCAAGTAAGGTCTTTTAGGAAAAAATTTGTAAATGTGTTGTGAGCTTTCCAGTGACAGGCTTGCATGATTGGTCCACTGATACCCCACCGTAAAAGGCCTTAGAGGCCGCGAAGGCCCGGATGTCATGCGCTTTGACTTGGACCAAGTCCAAGGCTTGTTGATCTGCTTGTTTGTAACAAAGTAGGATGGTTTGTTTCAACCATGAAGAGAGAGTAGGGGTCTGATGTCTGAGGTATGTCCTTTCGTAAAGGAGATGAAAAGGAGAGAACGAGACCCTCTCAGGTCTTTGTTCGGTCCAAATAAAACCTCAGGGCCCGCACGGGACACAGGGTCCTGTCTTCCTTAAATTGTCTATCTACAATGGTAGTCAAAGCAGGAATAGTCACCGGAGCTACACTTTGAGAACCTTCTCTTGCTAGTTGGTTTTTGGCTATGAAATCAGAAGAGGGGAACAAGGCAACCTTTTCCCATTGGCCTAGATTAGATACTTGTTTGCGACCCAGGCATGGATTTCGCTGCGGCGATTGCCGGAGGCCAAAGCTAGCAAGAAAGCAGTTTTAGAGTAAGATGTTTGAGGTCTGTGTCTTTCATGGGCTCAAATGGTGCTTTAGTGAGCTCGTTAAGGACAACAGAAAGGTTCCACTTGGGTAAATTTCTGGAACTCTTAGGACGATCCCTGTGAAAACTGGAGAGTAACCTATGAAGGTCTGCATTGTGTGCAATGTGTTGGGCCGTTGGGCCCAAAGTGTCAACGATTGCAGTCCTGTAACCATCAATGGTCGAGGGGCGCCTGTTTAAGTCTTGGTACAGGTACATGAAAAAATCTGAGATTTGTTTCACAGATGGAGTGGAGAAAACCACCGAATTTTCTCTGCACCATTTTTCAAATAGGGCCCACTTTGACCTGTAGATGGTCCTTGTTGATGACCGCTGAGGGGCAGCAATTCTCTCTGCCACCTCCACAGAGAAGCCTTGTTCTTGGAGTTGTCCACTCCTAGACACCAGGCGTGGAGGTTCAGCTGTTGTGGATTGTTGTGGAACACATAGTTGTGGGACTGTTTGAGTAGGGTCGTTGACACTGGGAGTTGTAGTGGGATCTCTGTTGAGAGCTGCACTAGGTCCCAAAACCAGGGCATCCCTGGCCAGCCTGGGGCTATTACGATGATCAGACAATAACATTGCCTGATCTTTTGGATTACCTTGTGAAGGAGCCGTAGGAGGGTACGCCTAGGCCGTGAGGTTGGTCTAGTTTATGTTTAGAGCATCTATGTCCCAGGCCCTTGGGTCTGGGATAGGAGACACGTACAGTGGGAGCTTGTGGTTCAGGTGAGTGGTAAATAAGTCTACATGAGGTGTGAACCACTTCTGGCAGATCTGTTTGAACACCTGGGGGTGAAGAGACCATTCTGTTGACTGCACTTGGTTGGACCTGGACAGTAGGTCGGCCATCACATTCAGGCACCCTAGAACGTGCCTGGCTTTCAATGTTATGAGGTAGTGATGGCCCCAGGTCGTGATCTTCAACAGGAGAGCGCACATCTCTACTGAGTGTGTTCCTCCTTGTTGTTGATGTAGGCTACCACTGTTGAGTTGTACATCGCAACTAACACTGTTTGATTCTGGCACTGGTCCTTGAAGTCTCGAAGGGCCAGGGAGACCGCCTTCAATTCTAGGACATATATGTGTAGCCTTTTTTCCCGATCTGACCACAGACCCTTTGTGGAATTTTTGGTCTAAGTGAGCGCCCCAACCTTCGTGTGAGGCGTCGGTAAAGAGTTGGATACTGTGGTGTTTGGGATGAAGGTCTGCACCTTTCATCACGTTTGAGGGATTTTGCCACCAATCTAGGTGGGCTGCAATGGCTTCTGTCCAAGGAAGGAGGTTGTCCAGCGACTGAGGATATCTCCAGTGCTCCTTGAGATGAAAATGAAAGGGCCTCCTGTGAAGGCGTCCCTCCGGGACCATTTCTCCGTTGAGACTAGCAACCCAATTAGAGACATCAAACATCTTGCAGTCAAAACACGTTTTGACTTGAGTAGTAGGATCAAATCCTGAAGTTTGAGCCATCTCTCTTGAGTGGGTTTTACAAGGGCTGAATCTAGGTGGTATTCGTAGCCCATGAACGAAAAACACCTGAGTAGGTTTCAGTTCTGATTTTTCCTGATTTATTATCCACCCCAAGGACTGAGTTAGGTCTACCACTGCCTATGTGTTCACTTGGGCTTCCTCCTGAGACTGGGACCTGATCAGCCAGTCGTCCAGGTATTGGTGAATTCTGAGTCCTCTTGAGAGGGCCATTAGTTTCACTTCCTTTACGATCATTGTAAAGACCTGGGGGGCTGTGACTAGTCCAAATGGGAGGGAGGGAATTGGAACACCTGTGACTTGTAGCAAAACCTTAGGTATTTCCTTGAGTTTGGATGGATGGGGATGTGTAGGTAAGTGTCCGATAGATCTATCGACGATACCCACTCCCCTGGAATCAGGGAGGTCCTGATGAACTCTGGAGTTTCCATTTTGAACTTTTCTACGTGTAGAAAAGTGTTGAGCCTGTTTAGGTCTATGACTGGCCTCCACCTTAGGTGAGGCTTGGTACTAGGAACAGGCGACTGTAAAACCCGAGAGATTTTACATTTTCCACCCTTTCTATTGCGTTCTTTGACATAAGAGACTGGATACAGAGGCCAGGACTTGGTCTTTGAAGGGCCTTGTATTCTGACCGGGTCAGGAGTCTGACTGGACTTGGATTAAAAAGAATGACAGGATTTGTTTGCCAGTCTAATCTGAAAGAACGGAGAACTCCTACTGGTGGACTGAGTGAGGCTGGAGGAGTCATTGGCGGGAAGGGTTTTTATGCCCTCGTCCCCTGGAGTGGGTCAAAAGACCTTGGAGCCTCGGCTACTCGATTTCCCCCTACCTGGGGAAAACGATGGATACTGCTAGGGATGGAATGACCCCCATTGGGGTGGTTCCTGTAGGAGCCTCTAGATGTGGGGAATTGGAAAGGGTTAATTAACAGGGCCTAAACCCTAAGTGTTATTACAGGTGCCTTGATGAGGGACTCCTGTCCCTCCTAAAGTAGTTGTGAATGGGGAACTTTAAGATCTAAAGATCCAGTATCTCACCTGAATTCACCATACCCCTTCTGACTACTTATATGCACCATGGAATTGAGTTTGACCTGTCTGGTAGTAGCCTTGCTACTGTTTTAACATATATATATATAACCAGGTTGTATTCAGAAAAAAACCTAGTGAAGAGCAGCTTGAAGCTCAACTCTTGCTGACCAGAAGGGGAGGAGGGGCTTACCCAAGGAGGCCCCTAAGGAGATACAAATTTGAAAACTTGTTCCATTTTAAGGGAAATTAAACTGCCCAAGTTCCTGTTGGCCTAGTAAATCATTCAGAGTCCAGACTGTGGAGGATCTAGGCATAATTCCCTGGGGGCAGGGAGGTTAAAAAAACTGCCTAAGTTTCAATGTCCTCAAAAATTGGTTAGGGTGAAGTCAGGCAACCTACTTCCCTAAAATATAGAGCCAGGACTAAATGAAGGACCTTGTTTAGAAGGCCTCTTGGGCTTGAGGACTTAGACTTTTTGAACTTGGACCCAAGCCTCCAATAGGTGATATCTACTGCCAGGCTGGTGAACTATTACTCCAAGTGTGTGTTAGAATTGTTCAGAGTTCTGATCTGGAACCATCATCCGAACATCAGATTTAAGATCTGATCATCCGAGGATTAGATCTAGATACAATCATCCGAGCATCGGATTTTAGATTAGATCATCCGAGCATTGGAACTTAGTGTGACATCCGACCATCCGAGCATAGGATGGAGAAGCAGACATCCGAGCCTCGGATCTGATATCTGAGCATCGGGTCTAGATGCAATGAAAATCCGAGTATCAAATCATACTTGGAATACTGCATCCGATTCTCGGATGCATTAAAATCTCGGATGAACTAAGATCTTATCTGAATTTAAGCAGGGATCTGATCCACCCTGGAGAAAGAAGTTGGATATTATAATTTCTATGTAAGCTTTCCTTAAGGTAAGCTTCGATGTAAGCTTTGTCTTTCCTTCTTGAAGGAACTACACAACTAGATTTACGTAAGTAAATCTACTGTGACACAAGGTCACCTGCCCCACCCGCCTCACTGCAGGTAGGGTTAGTTGTGAGATAAGGAAAGCAGAAATTACACAGAATTTTATTAAATAACATAGAATCTAAAAAGCAAGTACAATATTTCTTATATTATGAAATTGGATGAATTAAAATAATAATGCCAAACTAAGGTTACCTTAGTTTGAAGAAACACGTAATGTCTAGACGATTTGATGAAGGATTCTATTCCTGTATATTTAAGTATTAACATTATAAATGGTAATAATACAGGAAAGAAGGGATAAAATATTATATTTCATTTTATTTATTTATTTTATTGATAAACGTACTGTAAGAAACCCGCGTCTCTCAGCACATGCGGTCTAGACGTGACGTCATCACACGGGTTTCCCCGAGGATTCCCCCAGTTGGAATCGTGCTTTATATCATATTTTAACCCTTAAAATGGACCAATAGAGTAGAAGAACGGGGATAAACCCTTGCAAAATTTATTTTATTTGATTTCAACAGGCATATATTCCTGTATATAAGCTACTTACACGAGACGTGCAAATTGGAAGAAATGCTGTCTCGATAAAAAAACGGAAGTGGTTTCGATTATTTCACTCGACAAGGACTCGTTTGTGTTACATTTATACACTTTTAAACCCTAAAAATGGTCAAATAATGAAGCAGATAGGGGTTAAATATTTTATTTTATTTTATTCTACTGACAGGCATATATATATATCCTGTATTAGAAACCACATAAACGAGTCGCCATTGCTTTACAACGTGAACCCGGAAGTGGACTTCCGTTGTAAAATATAGTAAAGATACTTATCTGAACTATGAAAAGACATCGAATTGTGATTCTATGTAATAAAATAAAGAAACTGATGTAGTTTCCAGATCCAACGACAAGTATATCCTTGTAAAAAAGAAATAATATTCCTTGTAAAATAAAGCATTGTAAATTCGCGTGGCCAACGAGAAAGTAGGGCGAGAGGTCAGAGGTTATCATGTGACGACAACTAGCAGTGTATCCGGTGGCTAACAAGAACTGTCTTTTTTTCTAAGACGTTGGCCCCGGGTGTGGCAACCCGAGAACAGCATTAAGTCCCACATGGTAAGCTATTGTAGCGTAATAAAAGCTCAGTTTTTCTAGCTTTTGGCACAACCATTCATAACTGGGTAGTTTCACAGAGACCTCACCAGTCGGTTGAGATCTTGGTGCAGCAAACAGGTTGTCATCAGCCAACAATGAGGATGCTTCAATTTCAGAGATTGGTGCCATCCCATGTAGGTCCTAACACCGCTGACTTGATAAGTCTGTTCTTCTGATAAGAGCTGGTCAGGCTCTTGTTTAAAAGCACTGGTATCTTGATCTGACAGTTCACCCTCTTCCTCAAAGGCATGGGTTCAGTGACAGGTGTTTGGTCAGTTGTACAGCCATGTTGTTATCAGAGTCTGAATCCTCATGAGCAACAGTACCAGCAACCAACATGATAAGTAGTACTTATCAGCCTGGTCAGTGTTGGTTTGGCTGGTCGGTCCAGTTGGTGGCAGAAAAGGTCGGTTAGAGATAACTGCATGTCACGTCACATTCTCTAGCCAGGAAGTAAGGTCATGACACCTAGTGATTGGTGTGAACATAGCCGGCTCTTTTTCTAATGTTTGGTGGCACTAGCTTGCGCCGGTAGTATAGTTAATTGTCAGATGTATTAAAGCAATAAAAAGATAATATTTTGCAATGTTTTCTTAAAATATTTGCCTCATTTATAGCCCATCTGACTTATTGCCAATGCTCTCATATCATAAATGCTCACATTATCACTTATTCCCAACTTTTCTGGTCTTTCCAGTGAAGGGCCCATAAATGCTACCATGGACGATTTTGGTAAATTGTTATTAATGAAATTTGATTAAAAAGTTTCTAACCAAAGATTGTGATAATTTAAAGGATATTTTGATCGGCCGGCATCTATGCAGAATTTATTTTCTGAAATGAAACAAAGGCAAGGTCAAAGGCCAAATCAGGGTCACACCATGTACATTTGTATATCCCCAACCAATGTGCCCATCAAGTATGAACTTCTTATACAACACAGTTTTGGACATACAAGTTGGACAATAGTTTTTCCCACTGCCCACCCGACAGATGCCATGGGTGAAAACATGCTGTGGATTAAAAAAACACATTGTAGCCAATTCTTCATGTACAGCCCAGGAGTAATTGAGTGACAATGTCAATTTACAACTTGTAACATGACACCTGCCTTTTTGTTCAAAGAAAACGTGACCACAAATGATGTTAATTAATACACCTGCTGGGTTTTCCATACAGATGATACTAATCAGAGGTTGTTTGGTCATTAGGATTTAACACCACATTATCAGGAGAATCAATGCTATTAATACTGATGCACAAAGAGGATTTATTTTCACTCAATATTTTGTGTAAGTCCAAGCTGGATTTTTATGTTTGTCAACAGGTAAAATGTCACCGATTTAATTTCTTTGTGTTTTGTGTCACTTTCCACACATGCTACAAGATGAAAGGTTATCTTTTCAAATTAACAAAAGCTAAAAACCAATAACTGAGTTGAAGAGCATGAAGAAACATACTTTTGAGGCACAATCACTTCTATTGAAACAGAATTTTTTTTTCCCCTGGGCAGTGGGTCTAGCACCGGTCCCAGCATATCTGGTACCCAAGGAAAGGATTTCACCTTTGGTTAACAAGATCAAAGAGGCAGGACGCCATCTCGTCCTGAGCATCGTGGAAGAACTTCAAAGTAAGTACTCCAAGGACACCGCCAAAGGTACTGCTTTGATCAGAAGTGTCGAACATGTATATGGCTCTGATACCGAGAATGCCAACATAGCCTTAACCTTATCAACTCTCATTTCGAAGGACAGGGAAAACGTCAACTCTCTTCTTCAACGAAACTCAAAGAAATCAAAGACAACCCCATAATTAATGAGGAAATCTCCAAAAGGTGGTTCCCGGGTGAATCCAAGGAACTTTTAAACACCAACAGACGTCCCAGATGCCCCTGCTCAAGGAGTCGGGGACGCCACACCACCCCATCACCATCCACCAGGGAAAACAGGGGGCTACCAGTCCATCAACCACAGTGCCACACTCCTGGTCCCCAGCACACAGGGCCTGAGGCAGGCCCTTCAGGGGAGCACAACATGGACGAGGATCCTCTCGGGGACGTCCGTGACAGGAGCCCCTGGTCCTTACACCCAGGGAAGAAGCCCTCATCAGGGCATTCAGGAAATAAACGACATTAGTTTGCACCATATTGACTGTTGTTTCTTTGTTTCATATGTGTTCAGTCTAGTTAAGCCAGACTATATGCTACATATCCTGTTTCACCAAGAATTAACATACATATTTCTTATTGTTTCTATTATGTGTTCCATCAGCCACAAGAGAAACTCTTTATATGCTTAATCTCAACCAAAACAACAATTATGATTTAACAACCAGTGTGGTTAACCTCTCTAACCACACCTTAAGTCAGCTTGAACGCACCCTGCTTTCCAAAGGTAGGTCTAAACTTCTGCCCAACCCCAGGCGAATCCGACATGGGTCAACTGAGGCATGACCTAGATACATTTCACCGGGACACACACAAAGACGTCATTTTTTCCTTACACAGGAAAAATAGCCAAATAGACCTATCAGGTACTACCACAAACCTCTCTGACCACAGTACCACAACCAGGCCAAGCAACTCTAAAGTCCCTTTTTTAAACACCAAAAGTTTAAATTAAAATCGACTTGGCAGCCCACAGCCCCCCCCCCCCCCCCCCCCGGGAGGGAATGATACTAATGATTGAGGCAGACATATCAACACTCCCTGCACACAGCCCAAGAAACCATAATCTCACCAAGTCAGAGAAAATAGCAATCGAAACGCTATTCAATAACCCCCACACCATCATAAAACTGGCTGACAAGGGCTCAGCTGTGGTCATCCAAAACACCACAGACTACATCTCAGAGATTGACCAACAACTCTCAAACACAAAATTTTATAAACGGACCACAACCCAACACAGCAACACAATTTAGCGGTAACTAACCTCTTAACAGAAATGCTATCTGTGGATGAAATAGATGAAACCTGTTATACATACCCATGCAACCCCAACCCAAGGACACCCAGGTTTTACACCCTACCAAATATCCAGCAGGCTGCCAGACCACCACCGGGTCGGCCAATTTTATCGGCCAACCAATGCCCAACTGAAAGCATATCAGAATTTGTGGATTTCTTCCTAAAGCCCACAATATCTCATTTAAAATCCTGCATCAAGGACACTACCCATTTCCTCATTCAAAATATCAAAGGACTACCAAGAACAGCTATGTTAGTTACATTAGATGTGACATCCCTCTATACCAACATTCCTAATAAGGAGGGAATAAGGGCAGCAGCTAAAATTTTACCCAAACACCGTCCTGGTGCCAAACATCGCACCAACCAATCCCTGATAAGACTCCTAACCATGGTCCTAACCAAGAATAACTTCGAGTTCAATGGGGAACACTACCTACAGATATCAGGTACTGCCATGGGTACCCGGGTGGCACCCTCCCATGCAAACAACTATACACGCACCATACTCAACCCTACTTATGGCTCAGGTTCATTGACGACATTTTCATGATCTGGACCAACTCACTGGACTCATACCACGAGTTCATCTCACACCTAAACTCTTACCACAAAGCATTAAGTTCACCGGCGAAATGCCAACCAAAAAAGTCAACTTCTTAGACACCACAGTCTACCTAACCCACAGTGGATCTCTGAGTACCACCCTGTACTCTAAGCCCACTGACTCACATAACTACCTCCTGTACAGTTCCTCACACCCATAACACTGCAAAAATGGTTTACCATTCAGTCAATTTTTATGCGTGAGAAGAATATGCTCATTCCTGGATGACTATGACTCACACGCCCTAACACTGGCACAGCACTTTATTAGAAGGGGGTACCCTCAACAACTTATTGAGGGCTCACTGATCAAAGCACGCCGGCAATCAAGAGAACAACTTTTAACCTCTCCCACTGCCTCATCCACAGAGGGTACCGATAACATGATCTATATCATAAACACCTACCAACCTGGCTTCCCTGGCCTCAAACAAACCATACACATAAACTGGTCATTCCTCAACAGAGCAAATGAGACCAAATCTCTCAACCAAACACCACTAGTGTTTGGTCATAGAAGAAGTAAAAACCTGAGGGAGATGCTAGTAAGGGCCAAACTAGAATACCCACCCAAAGATGCCCCAGCACTAACCCCAAGGTAGCCTACTTGTCTCCATGAACAACATACAAGTGCCGCTATTGTCCCCTACTAAACACATCAGGGAGGATAATCAGTACCTATACAGACCGTTTCTATTCATCCAAGATAATGGTGGACTGTAAGAGCAGTAATTTAATATACTGCATCACCTGCAAGCATTGCTCCACACAATATGTAGTGTGGCCACCTGTATAACATAACATCCAAAAATGTTAAGGACACAATTGGACACCATTTCAACCAATGTGACCACCAAGAAATACACATAGTGGATTTCATCCATGCACACCCTGAGTCCCCACAGGCATTCAAATTGCGCAGAACCATAGAGCGAAACTGGCAGCCTAGGCTACGCATAATAGCCCCGCAGGGCCTTAATATACAGGAGTGACCCTGGACCTGGGATATGCCCCTAGCCACGTTAAAAATTTTTTATTGAATCAGGAACACCCTAGGTCCCTTGTCATCCCACACCTATCAATAGTTGTGGTACCAATCAGGTAACCGGGCTAATTGCACTGGTAATTGGGACAGACCTACCCCATTTCAAAGATTTTCCAATCATCCCCTTTTAGAATAACTTAATTGTAAAAGGGCAGCCTCAACCAGAGCAAAGTGGATTGTGCTCATTCCCAGCACACAAGTTGGTGATCACACAAGTAGGCCACCACCTTATAGGCAAACAACACCTATAAAAATCCACTACACGAGTTTCATCCTAAACGATTACATTTCCCTACTTCATCAAACCACAAAACATCCCTTTATGCGTCTGATGAGTCTCCTTGACAAAACCGTCAAGGGTCCTACACCCATACATATGCAACCCACTGGTATGAGCTACATGTTTGTGACATCAGTAAACATAATGACCCCTTGTATGACATCATCACGACCTCACAAACAGGCATGGTGATTTGTGCATTATCCAGTTACTTCAATGGGATTGGATAAGGAAAATCATCACCTTGGTTACCTTTAATGACTGGACATTTCAGGTCATTTGAACACGGTCACGCAAACAAGAAGGACGTGTATCGGCAGCCTTCTCAACTTTTAGCCTCGTATGATTATTTTTCAGAATTTAGCAAAGACAATTTTGAGAAAATCTACATCACTTTTAACAACTTCTTGATGCAATCCAAAACTTAACTGAAATTTTTGTTTTTATAAATTACTTGTGTCTTGTGCAACCTTCACCACCAGTCATGTTATTATGGCAGATTGCTTCTCACAAAACAAAACAAAAAAAAAAAAAAAAAAAAAAAAAAAAAATCATGGCAGGTAGGTTAAGGGGAGGAGAAATCTGTGCCTACTAGCTGGTCATTAATCTGTGCTGTAACCTATACCACTGACAATAAACTACCAGCCCTGCTTAAGGCTCAAATTTGTACAATATCCTTTTGCAAACAAGTGCACAAATATTTGGTACTCATAAAGCAATATTAAATGGTAGGAGATGTAAGCTCATCCCACAGAATCTTTGCAGTATGCTGATGTAAAGGCCAGTATATGTAAGAGTACCGTCTACAAACTGAAACTTTATTATGCAATCTGAAAGGTTTCCCTGACTAACAAGGTGGCTTAAAAACCCAAAATATCCCCGGTCAGTGCATGGGATGTACACTTAGTCTAAATAACAGAAATAATTTATTGATAACAATTATGAAGAAGGAAGCAAAAAAATCAGGTCTATAGTTCTGCCTGTATAACGTCTTGGCTCCATAATTCACTGGTGTAAAGAAAACATTGGACACAGTTGGTTACCATGGCAACATTTTACGCCAAACCTTGGGTAAAATGTTCCAGGTAAGATGTTTCATAGAGATGAACACACTGTAAAAATTCCATTAGAATATGTGAAGTGGTTTGTGAAGTAAAAAACTGAAAATGCACAGAAAATATTTGAAAAATTTTAAAGTAAACTGGTCCCCATGGCAGCAACATTTGCTAGAACTTCATCAAAACTGCCAGAGACTGGCATTCTGTCATGGTGAACATATTCTTAAAGGCTGACTGCAATGAAGCTTCAGGTGTGATGTCAGGAATTTTTATTATCCTACCTGATTCACCAAAATAACTACAATTAGTACCACATGAAATTTTCACTTCTACTGTATGTAGATATTTTGGCAGTTCTATTGCAATGATCCATGGATTTTAATGAGGATGTTGCTGTATATCAGACATAAATTTTCATAAAATAATGCAAACGTGTTCTAACCTCGTCCCTAAGATCATCATCTGCAGAATGCACTGCAATCTGTCGTTCTGCATCTCCAGAAGTCTTCAGATTTAACGTCATTAAAACAACCATTTGAACATCTTGTTGCTCAGCAAACTGTCGCAATTCTGATTCCAAGTTGGATCTTTGCAGAAATATCTACAGTAAGATATAATAAGCTTCTTATAATGATGAAATATAAAAAGTGATAAGGGGGAAAACTTGGAAAAATGTGACAATGGTCAAAGGTACGGATTTTACATCCCTCTTAATTCACAAAAATGAGGAATAACTCGACAAAGGTCAAAGGTGTGGGTCTTACATCTCTCTCACTGGCACAGGCCATAAGGTAATCTCCATATATTGTATATGCTAGAATCAAACCTATGGCCACACAGGTGGAAGCTAATAAGTTACATATCAAATTTACAAACCAGTCTGTGGTAATTTCATACTCCGGGGTGTTTGTATACACAGGTTATTTGAAGGAGCATACTCAAAATATTTTCAATAAAAAAGTTTTGATATGGGTATCAGACTTGTAAACAAAGTAATAGAAGTAATAGAAAAGTAATAGATTGGAGTCAACTTCGATGTAATAGTAATAGTAATAGACTGAAATTTTTCAAATGTAATAGTAATAGTAATAGATTGAAATTCTATCTATTACATCTATTACTTTCTATTATTTTTCTATTACAATTTACCCTTTGCTTGTTTCAGAAGGAGATTGTAGAAAAAATGATCACTTAACATGGACTTTAATTCTGTAATGAATTAGTTTTCACATAAATAAATACTTTAAATGGACTTTGATACAATAATGAATTAACTGTCATAAAATCATCACTTTAAATAAACTTCAAACAATAATGAATTAATTTTGTAGCACTCATAAGTCAAATTCATTTTAAACTTTCATCCATAGACTTTTCAAATAATCAATATGTAATGTATTGATATTCATCAAAGAATACTAAATAAAACACACAAGCATTGAAATAAATAACTTTGAAATATCAAGGGACCTTTAATTGTCCCTCTTTGATTGAGTGTTCTAAAACAACTGCCTTTGAGGTGGTGGTATTATTAAAGGCTTAAAGAGGCCAATTTAACCTTTGGAAGGATTAACTAAATGTTCCTGAGTAAGGAGAAACTGTGACACATGAAAGGCAATCACACAGGTCACTATTGTGTATAATAAGGGCAGCATTGTGGCATGTGTTAGCTGTTTCACTGATTTACATTAAATTAACAGAGTTATTATTTGCAAACATAAATGTCATTTTTGAATCATTTTAAGGTGGGCTCTGCAAGCAAAGAATTTGAAAGAAAGGGGTTCTTTGAATGCAGTGTTTTCTTTTGCAAACACTGCTCATCAAGTATTTCTCATAATAATACGAGTTTTTCAAATCTAACAACTCATCATAAAGTGAATAAATATGAGAATTATGAGAATTGTTTGACAACAGTGTATATTCTACAGATAATATTTACTGATGATAACATATTTTTCAGCATTTAAAAAGCTTTTCACAGAATTTGACAGAAATATACCTCTCATTACAAAATTTGGAGCACTTAAGTGGCTTTATATAGAATTCTCATAAATTCTCCAAGTAGTCAGGTCATTCTTAAATAGAATAAATACGGGATCTATTAATTTAATCGTAAATATACCAAGTGATATATTTGTGATATTTTATCCTTGTATGACATAATCTGAAACATTTTCAATAAAATTAGATGTATAAAGTATCCTGTCAGTAGTTTTATTTCTGTGTTAAAATTACCTCTCAAGTTTGTGCCAAATTGTAATAGAATGTAATAGAAAGTAATAGAAGCAATAGATGCCAAAGTAATAGTAATAGTAATAGATTAAAAATTTTAAAATGTAATAGTAATAGTAATAGATTGAATATTTTCAAATGTAATAGTAATAGATTGGCTGTAATAGATTACAAGTCTGATGGGTATTGTGCAATATACATACTCAACATATATTGTTCATAATATGTGCTTAATGAGGCTTTCACTTCAGGTTGGAAATAAAATCTTTGAACATCTTCAGTTGAATAGGGTACCAAAAACAAACAAGAAAGTAGATGAACATGTGTGAAAGTATCAACGTAGTGCAACAACTTAGTACTACAATAGAAAGTATCAGTAGACAGCTAAAACCAGCTATTGCAACAACCTGATAATTGATGAAAAACAAGTGAAAGCTCTCCCAAAAGTAGATGAATGAGTTATTTGAGAAAAATTGGCTATCTGCAATACTTTTACAGATAATTAGCATTTACTCATTTTGAGTAGGTGAGTAATTAGCTACGGGTCTGAAACTTCACCAAGTGAAAGCTCTTCCAAAAGTAGGTGAATGAGTTATTTGAGAAAAATTGGCTATCTGCAATACTTTTAGAGAGAATTCGCATTTACTCATTTTGAGTAGGTGAGTAATTACCTATGGGTCTGAAACTTCACCATGTGAAAGCTCTTCCAAAAGTAGATGAATGAGTTATTTGAGAAAAATTGGCTATCTGCAATACTTTGAGATAATTAGCATTTACTCATTTTGAGTAGGTGAGTAATTAGCTACGGTTCTGAAACTTCACCAAGTGAAAGCTCTCCCAAAAGTAGATGAATGAGTTATTTGAGAAAAATTGGCTATCTGCAATACTTTTAGAGAGAATTCGCATTTACTCATTTTGAGTATGTGAGTAATTAGCTATGGGTCTGAAACTTCACCAAGTGAAAGCTCTTCCAAAAGTAGATGAATGAGTTATTTGAGAAAAATTGGCTATCTGCAATACTTTTAGAGATAATTCGCATTTACTCATTTTGAGTAGGCGAGTAATTAGCTATGGGTCTGAAACTTCACCATGTGAAAGCTCTTCCAAAAGTAAATGAATGAGTTATTTGAGAAAAATTGGCTATCTGCAATACTTTTAGAGATATTTAGCATTTACTCATTTTGAGTAGGTGAGAAATTAGCTACAGGTCTGACACTTCACCAAGTGAAAGCTCTCCCAAAAGTAGATGAATGAGTTATTTGAGAAAAATTGGCTATCTGCAATACTTTTACAGATAATTAGCATTTACTCATTTTGAGTAGGTGAGTAATTAGCTACGGGTCTGAAACTTCACCAAGTGAAAGCTCTTCCAAAAGTAGGTGAATGAGTTATTTGAGAAAAATTGGCTATCTGCAATACTTTTAGAGATAATTCGCATTTACTCATTTTGAGTAGGTGAGTAATTAGCTATGGGTCTGAAACTTCACCATGTGAAAGCTCTTCCAAAAGTAGATGAATGAGTTATTTGAGAAAAATTGGCTATCTGCAATACTTTTAGAGATAATTAGCATTTACTCATTTTGAGTAGGTGAGTAATTAGCTACGGGTCTGAAACTTCACCAAGTGAAAGCTCTCCCAAAAGTAGATGAATGAGTTATTTGAGAAAAATTGGCTATCTGCAATACTTTTAGAGAGAATTCGCATTTACTCATTTTGAGTAGGTGAGTAATTAGCTATGGGTCTGAAACTTCACCATGTGAAAGCTCTTCCAAAAGTAGATGAATGAGTTATTTGAGAAAAATTGGCTATCTGCAATACTTTTAGAGATAATTCGCATTTACTCATTTTGAGTAGGCGAGTAATTAGCTATGGGTCTGAAACTTCACCATGTGAAAGCTCTTCCAAAAGTAAATGAATGAGTTATTTGAGAAAAATTGGCTATCTGCAATACTTTTCGAGATATTTAGCATTTACTCATTTTGAGTAGGTGAGAAATTAGCTACAGGTCTGACACTTCACCAAGTGAAAGCTCTCCCAAAAGTAGATGAATGAGTTATTTGAGAAAAATTGGCTATCTGCAATACTTTTAGAGATATTTAGCATTTACTCATTTTGAGTAGGTGAGAAATTAGCTACAGGTCTGACACTTCACCAAGTGAAAGCTCTCCCAAAAGTAGGTGAATGAGTTATTTGAGAAAAATTGGCTATCTTCTATACTTTTAGAGATAATTCGCATTTACTCATTTTGAGTAGGTGAGAAATTAGCTAGGGGTCTGAAACCTCACTAAGTGAAAGGTCTTCCAAAAGTATATGAATGAGTTATTTGAGAAAAATTGGCTATCTGCAATACTTTTAGACATGATTAGCATTTACTCATTTTGAGTTGGTGAGTAACTAGCTACGCGTCTGAAACTTAACCAAATGAAAGCTCTCCCAAAAGTAGGTGAATGAGTTATTTGAGAAAAATGGGCTACCTGCAATACTTTTAGAGATAATTCGCATTTACTCATTTTGAGGAGGTGAGTAAGTAGGCCAAAGTTCACCAAACCATTTTCCCCTTAGCATAGGATACTCTAGTACTACCCTGTGGTTCAAAAAGTTTGCTCGAAATTTCTCTATCTCTTACAGTTTGAGAGATATTTCTGATTTTTCACATTTTCACTAAAAGTAGCAATAAAGTAGCCATTACTCACTTGTACATTGAGCAACAGTTGTGAAACTTAAATACGTTACAGTTCACAAAAAAGTACATGAACAACATATTTGAGAGAAATTGTGTAGCTGCAATACTTTTGAAGATATAAGCCATTTACTCATTATGGTTATCATTAAAAATTGAAAAAGTAGCTATTACTCACTTAGCTATGGAGATACACTTCCAAATTACTGACCATGTTGTAGCTGTGGAGAAAGTAGCTGAACATCATATTGGAACAAAATTGTGTAGCTGCAATACTTTTGAAGATATAAGCCATTTACTCATTGACAGTTAAAAGTCATATAATTATATTAGGTAAAAGCGCTATTACTCACTCAAAAGTAGGCCAAAGTTCACCAAACCTTTCCCCCCTTAGCAATAGGATACTCTAGTACTACCCTGTGGGTCAAAAATTTGCTCGAAATTGCTCTATATCTTACGGTTTGAGAGATATTTCTGATTTTTCACATTTTCACTAAAAGTAGCAATAAAGTAGCCATTACTCACTTGTACATTGAGCAACAGTTGTGAAACTTAAATATGTTACAGTTCACAAAAAAGTACATGAACAACATATTTGAGAGAAATTGTGTAGCTGCAATACTTTTGAAGATATAAGCCATTTACTCATTATGGTTATCATTAAAAATTGAAAAAGTAGCTATTCCTCACTTAGCTATGGAGATACACTTCCAAATTACTGACCATGTTGTAGCTGTGGAGAAAGTAGCTGAACATCATATTGGAACAAAATTGTGTAGCTGCAATACTTTTGAAGATATAAGCCATTTACTCATTGACAGTTATAAGTCATATAATTATATTAGGTAAAAGCGCTATTACTCACTCAAAAGTAGGCCAAAGTTCACCAAACTTTTTCCCCCTTAGCAATAGGATACTCTAGTACTACCCTGTGGGTCAAAAATTTGCTCGAAATTGCTCTATATCTTACAGTTTGAGAGATATTTCTGATTTTTCACATTTTCACTAAAAGTAGCAATAAAGTAGCCATTACTCACTTGTACATTGAGCAACAGTTGTGAAACTTAAATATGTTACAGTTCACAAAAAAGTACATGAACAACATATTTGAGAGAAATTGTGTAGCTGCAATACTTTTGAAGATATAAGCAATTTACTCATTATGGTTATCATTAAAAATTGAAAAAGTAGCTATTACTCACTTAGCTATAGAGATACACTTCCAAACCACTGGCCATGTTGTAGCAGTGGAGAAAGTAGCTGAACAACATATTGGAACAAAATTGTGTAGCTACAATACTTTTGAAGATATAAGCCATTTACTCATTATGGTTATCATTAAAAACTGAAAAAGTAGCTATTACTCACTTAGCTACGGAGATACACTTCCAAACTACTGACCATGTTGTAGCAGAGGAGAAAGTAGCCGAACAACATATTGGAACAAAATTGTGTAGCTGCAATACTTTTGAAGATATAAGCCATTTACTCATTATGGTTATCATTAAAAATTGAAAAAGTAGCTATTACTCACTTAGCTATGGAGATACACTTGCAAACTACTGACCATGTTGTAGCTGTGGAGAAAGTAGCTGAACAACATATTGGAACAAAATTGTGTAGCTGTAATACTTATGAAGATATAAGCCATTTACTCATTATGGTTATAATTAAAAATTGACAAAGTAGCTATTACTCACTTAGCTATGGAGATACACTTCCAAACTACTGACCATGTTGTAGCTGTGGAGAAAGTAGCTGAACAACATATTAGAACAAAATACTGTAAATGCAATAGTTGCAGAGTTATAAGCCATATAATTATATTAGCTAAAATAGCTATTACTCACTCAAAAGTAGGCCAAAGTTCACCAAACCCCAAAAATATTGAAGAGCAAAAAAATTCATTAGGACTTGTGATTTACCAAAAATGTGTAACTGTAGTAGTTTCAGAGAAAACTGCGTGACACACGCACGCACGCACGCATGCACCCACGCACGCACGCACGTACACACGCACATGGTGCAAATTATAATCTCCCTCCGGCGAGCCGGGCGGGAGATAATAACCCTCACATAAGATCAAATCACAATCTATTACACTGATGTTTAGGGACAAGTAACTTTCATTGCATGCTTTATATGCCTTGAAAATAAATCATGCCCATGTCAATGAAAGACTATGGGGAGGAGGGGCATATCAATGTTAACATAGTGTACCAAGATTTTTGCATTGTAAAATGCCTTCACAACCAACTACCAACATCCTCACATGCAAGGCCTGGCTGCCAAGCTTTGATAAATGATCATATCATTTCATGTTATTTCCCTTCCATTTATGGCCTTCTTTTGGTATTCTGGGATACTGACAACCAGATGGAACTTCATGCCAAGGCCAAATACACAATAAGTTCACAAAACTTTAAAAATCATTTTAGCATGAAGTTGTTTCACACTTTAAATTAACATTTATTTTACAATGCATTGCAATCATGTCCATGTCTACTTTTATTAAATTTGCCCATTTAGTTTTACTTTTCTCGATCTCTGCTCTCTCAATGTCATGGTTACTGCATATTTAAACTGTTTCAAATTACAGATTCTAGTCTGTATTCTGACACTGAATATTATCAGCAGTGAAAACAAAGACTTGGGGCATTGGATTTACTTGTTAAATTAGGTGTTAGGAGGAAAAGAACAAGTTGTGGCCAAAACAGCTCTTGATATGAAGGAGGCAACAATGTTGTTCAAGATTATTTAAAAAAAAAGATTAGACTTATTACAAAAGTCTGCTTGAACAGTAATCACATACCTTGCAAACAATTTTATGTTACAAAAAGAGAAATCAAAATTCTATTACTAAAAGATATTCTCTCCCTCTCCACTCCTCTCTTCTATACTTTAAGAAGCAAGGACAATATCTAAATTGCAAAGCAACTGAAATGAAATGAGAAATAAAATGAGCTCTGACAACAGAGCATCATAACCATTAAGACTTGATGGTTTTGCAGGCTCAGGTGGTTCAAAGATGAAAAGCAGCAGCCATTAAAGGACTTGTAATCACATTGCGAAGTAAATAGCAAAATATTTTAGGGTAGGGCTCAAAGTCTAGGTCTGAGTACTGTAAAAATTAAATTTTCTTACTGGGCATTCATTTTGGCCATTTTAAGCTAACCTAAATGAGTATGGACTGTTAAAATTAATAAGCTGACAGTTAATGAAAATTAGTTCCAATAAATTTCTTAGAATTTAAAACTTTGGAAATTTTCTTCAAGTTAAATTTTCACTTGTACAGATTCTTATATTTTGTATCAAAATTAAACCTAGTTTCATGTTGAAATAGCTATAAGAAATGGAATGGATGGTCATCATCAACAAACCTATTACTTGCATCAATATTGTAGTTATTATAATTCTGCAGTTTGTAATGATATTTTATTTCTTTGAGAAATTTAGGCTTTAAGGGTTCAATACTGTTACTATCTCAGTAATTGAAAACAGGATACCTGTACAAAACTGTATGCAGCCAAAGGCTAAAGTACCAATAACATTATATCAGATAAACAAGATTTGACACAGTAAACATCCTGAGATAGCTTTCAATATTTTCATCTGTACTTTAGTAACCCCTTCACAGTACATAACTACAAGATCCTATCAAGCAGATCTCCAAATACTCACAGAAACCTACAGGCTGGATGTACTTTGGCAATAAATCACAAAATGTACTCTAAATGCTTTTGAATTGCCTGTTACATATCTGTGTGTGAGGAGTCAGTCGGTTTCATGAAAATGGATTGTGATGTCCAATCATGGTGGTGTATGTAGAAAAACATGACAATTTTCAGCAATTATCAAAACATTTAATGCTGCTATAGACGGGTGAGCACATATCCATATGTGTGTGAAGACTCAGTTTTGTTACAAGAATATTGCCATGCACATTCAAGGTAGTATATGAAGAAAAAATCGACAACTATCAGCAATTTTCACCTTTCGCCTTTAATGTCACAGTGAAGGGGTTAACTACTCAAATTTAGTTCCTGTGACTATTAGTATAAAATCACACAAAACAGAGAACAATTTTCTTTCTTTCATGGCAGACTGGAACTCAAATCTTGTCAAATGCAGTCAAGATGTTAAAATATCAAAGACCACTATAAATGCCTCATTATTTTGCAAGATGAACTTTGTAATGGTAATACAGTAAGAAATGTAAACTTCACCAAAATTTGTGAAATTTGCCACTTGGGGACCACCTTCATAAGTATGACAGAATCATCAAAATTCACTTACACTAAGTCAGGGACTTAAATCTGAGCCTTTTGTCTTAGCATTTAGCAAAGTCTGGGACTTAAATAGATTGAAAAAAGGGTGACTTAGCTAAGTCCAAGCTTATCAAATAACCACAGTGGTTTTCTGTGTCATGTGACCTTTTATTTAAAATATACTATTAGTTACATATATCCTTAATTTGATCTGAGAGAAAATGGTGTTTTGAAATGGAAAACCTTGTTAACACATAAAAATTTCCCAAATACTACTTTAGGTAGGTGTTTTACATACTTATAGTTTATTTACAGCAATTTAAATTTCTGAAGTGGAGAAAATTTTATGGCAGCCATATATTTAAGTCTTTGTTTACAAAAGTTAAGCCCACTCCTAGATGGATCTAGCCAGAACTTAGACTTAGCAGCTTTGTGAAACTCTCTAAGACCACAGACTTCGCCAGAATTAATGAGAAAAGTCTTATTATAACTTTAAGTCTAAGTCTTAACCACGTCCTTTTGTGAAACTGGCCCCTGGCATTTCTGGTGTCACAATACTTTGTCTCTGGATTCTGAATGTATCATTTTCTCATTGTGGCTCTGATGCCTTAAAGTCTATTATATGATGGAGATTAAGTGCTATAAATGTACTCATTACATTACAAGTGAAAAAATTAGAAGACTTCCCCATGGGAGAATTTCATATACTGTAGTGAATGTCACATTTTTAACTCTAGCATTACTGCTATTTTGCCATAATCTTTTCTGAATATGCATCTGAGATTAAATATTTATAAACAATTGCAGATAATATGGGAATACAAAATAAATTCCTGTAAGGATTCCTGTACCATGTTTTAAGTTCTACGAGAATTTTTTTTTGTAACAGGGCAACATTTCATACATTTACAGTTGTATTTTGTTGGGTTATCAAGCCAAAAATCTGCACTAAAACTTCCAAGGAAAAAGACTTTACTTCTTGTTTTCTGTCTTTATAGATGGTTGTTTTGTGGTATAATCTGATCTTTACAGTAATCACTTTCCAAAAAAGAAGGTTATTTAATAGCGAACAACTTCAACTAAAAATAAATATATAGCTACCTCCATTGCAAAGTCATTTTTTACAATAAAATACTTTCAACAAAAATCTCATGACATGTAATTTAAGTTTGGCACCAAAACTATTATTTTAGAAGAATTTACAACAGAGCTATAAGCATTTATTATTAATGTTGAGGTCGCTTAGGCCTACCTCTTTATCAGAGGTAATCTTAAAAGAACTATTTTTTTCCAAACAAGTATCAAAGGAAAAAGACCTATAGTGTTAATTTTACATGTCTGCATTCATTCTCTGATATTCAGACAAATTTTGGAAAGTTAATTTTGTATTCTATGTATTTCTATTGGTTCAAATTAAAAATCCTTTTCATACAATGTTGCGCAAAAGCTGTTCGGGGGGACCAAAAGATACTGGACTGAGCTATTATGCTGGCTCAAATAAAAAATATATATATGTATAAGCATAATGATGTTTAGTTTGTGTGTTAAAAATTACTGTATTTCCCCAAAGTATGGAACAAATTCCAAAGTGTTAACTAGAAATAGGATGCCTGTTGATAGTAGCTGCGACATATGAATTGAAAGAGGATAGCATAGAAGAACACACATTATCATGTGTAATGTCCACCCCATGAACCTTTTGCCAAAATTGTACAGTAGTCTTACAAGACCCTGTTTCATTTGTGAAATATATCAATGATGGTTAAATATTTATTAGCGTACATGTAAATTATTTCAGCTTCATGCCTTTTTGCATTGGTTGGGTCGAAAATTTTGACGAAATCACTCTATCTTGCACGGTTAAGAAGATAGAAGCAAATTTCTGTTTTTCTATTTTTGGCAAAAATTTGAAAATTCAAAATGGCCGCCATTTTTGGGAAGAGGAAAATTTTTTGAAAATTGCAAAGAGTACATTTCTTAGATACCCTGTGGGTCGAAAATTTCACCGAAATAACTCTATTTTGCACGGTTAAGGCAAATTTGTGTTTTTCCATTTTGGGCAAAAATTCAAAAAATTAAAATGGCCACCATATGTGGGGAGGGGAAAATTTTTTGAAAATTGCCAAGAGTACATTTCTTAGATACCCTGTGGGTCGAAAATTTTGACGAAATCGCTCTATCTCGCACGGTTAAGGAGATAGAATCAATTTTGTGTTTTGCCATTTTGGGCAAAAATTCGAAAATTCAAAATGGCCGCCATATGTGGGAAGAGGAAATTTTTTGAAAATTGCCAAGAGTACATTGCTCAGATGCCCTGTGGGTTGAAAATTTTGACGAAATCCCTCTATCTGACACGGTTAAGGAGATAGAAGCAATTTTGTGTTTTGCCATTTTTGGGAAAAATTCGAAAATTCAAAAAGGCCGCTATTTTTGGGAGGGGAAAATTTTTTGAAAATTGCCAGGAGTACATTGGTCAGATACCCTGTTGCTTGATAATTTCGACGAAATCGCTCTATCTCGCACGGTTAAGGAGATAGAAGCAAATTCATGTATTGCCATTTTGGGGAAAAATTCGAAAATTCAAAATGGCCGCCATTTTTGGGGAGGGGAAATTTTTTTGAAATTGCCAAGAGTACATTGCTCGGATACCCTGTGGGTCGAAAATTTCGACGAAATCGCTCTGTGTCACACGGTTAAGGAGATAGAAGCAAATTCGTGTTTTGCCATTTTTGGCCAAAATTCAAAATGGCCGCCATTTTTGGGGAGGGGAAATTTTTTTTGAAAATTGCCAAGAGTACATTTCTCAGATACCCTGTGGGTTGAAAATTTGGACGAAATCGTTCTATCTCACACGGTTAAGGAGATAGAAGCAAACTTGTGTTTTGCCATTTTTGGCAAAAATTCGAAAATTCAAAATGGCCGCCATTTTTGGGGAGGGGAAAATTTTTTGAAAATTGCAAAGACTACATTCCTTAGATACCCTGTGGGTCGAAAATTTCGACGAAATCGCTCTATCTCGCACGGTTTAGGAGATACGAGTACATTTGCCTTTTTCAGTATTCAAAATAGCCAATTACTCATTTATTTAATTAATTACTCACTCATCTATGAAGCAATTAACCCCAAAAGCAATCCCATACAAGCTATTAACCCAATGAACCTCCATACCAAATTTCAGAAAGCTAGGCTTAATAGCATTCCTTAAAATGTCTGAAAACCAAAGAGATACTCAAAAGTAGCAAAGTAGCTATTACTCAGTTAGCTATAGAGCTATTACCACCAAAAGCAATCCCATACAAGCTATTAACCCAATAAACCTGCATGCCAAATTTGGTAAAGATAGGATAAGAACTGTTGCCTAAAATGTCTGGAAACCAAGTGGGACACCAGATGGCGGACGATGGAAAAAGCAAAAATAATATGTTCACCCCCCAGTGGGTGGACATAATTATTTTCAAACACCTGTCAGCCAGGTGTTGATTTGAAGGCATCTCTTTCAATCCATGTTTACAAAATACTGTTACAACCTGCACTGAAGTAGAGCACCAGGCAGTAAGTTGAAACCATGGAGATATTATGCTGATTAACAATATTAACGCAATTTATCACAGACTCACTACAAATGCAACAAACAACCAACCTCACTGAGATTTGGTCATCTCTAACAAAAATTCACCCACAACCTCCACAAGCCAACATCTGAGATGATTAAATAACATCAATCATTCCTTTCTTCAGGCCATGAGGGATTATTCAATCACAAATCTGTTTAATTTTTTTTCCCACAATGTAGAAATAAATTTTAAGCTGCTTGACCAGCTAGGATGCCTTGAAAGCAGCTTTTAATATAATTTTGTTGAATTTTTTTTTCAAAGTACAAGAAATAAATTAGGTAAGACAGGATTTGTATAAAAATACATGTAATTCACTTCATGTATACTTAAATCTCAATCAAATTTTGTTTTTAATTATTTTAATGACTTGTATATCTTTGTATCTTTCAGCAAACACAGTTATATGGCAGGAATCTTACAGTACATGTAGTAAATACAATGTCACATACAGTCACTAAATATCAGTTCATCATCGAGCAATCTATTGATACCCGATAGTTCAATCTCAAGGAACACACCAACGTACAGATAGTTAAATATCACGTAATACACTAAATAAATCACAAGATAAATAGACGTGCCAAATCATATATTAACTCTTTCCGATATATAGTACCTCTGGAGAGAGAGGATATACCAAAAATGTCATCTGCGCATGCACTCCAGATGTAAATATTGTAAACAATATGGTGGATCTTGAGTCGCTAGGAAAGAAAATTCATTAAAATTATTGTGTAATTTGCAAATAAATTGCATATTTTTTATATTTAACGTAATAAATAGATAAAATGCTTTGAATTGCTACCGTTTTCAAGTGTGACTCCAAATATTAGGAAATCTAACGATCGTGTAAAATCCCATATCAGGTGATATACATTGGAAAACAATTAACCGGTTCAAGAATACTGGCATCGACTAGTGCTTTGGTAACCTAACAATCGGTTAGTACGGTTAACCGTTTCAGCTCTAGCAATTATGGTCACAATGAAAATATTTACCTCTACTTTCAGTGGAAATGGGTTTGTTGGGACAGAATATTTACGTCTACTTAAAATACAGCATTTCTACTTGACAAAATGTTACCTTATAATCAAGATCTTCTGGCTATGTGATCATATTTTCCTGGTACCACTGATTTTAAAGGATTACACCATGCTTTTGAATATTAAATGAAGCATGAAATTTAAAGAGATATTAATCTACCACTTAAATAATTATACAATTCATTCCAACAGTTTACCCTGAGGTTTAGGAGTATAGAACTCATGGCAATACTTGTTTTACTGGATCTGATGATTTTCAGGTCCTTTCTCAAAAGGTCTCTTGTACTGAGATCTGCAAGTACACACAAGAGCAAATAGCAATTATAAGAACAGTGAGTCTGCATCAAATAAAGAACACTGTCTACTTATATTTTATTTATTTATTTGGGGTTTTACGTCGCTTTCAACACTGTACAGGTCATATCACAACGAGTAGTTGGAAGGGCAGAGAAAACCAGTACATACAGTTCATTAGCTGTCTACTTATAAAGACAGAAATCTTGTACTTAATATTTATATAAGCTAAACCCATATACCAGTACTTGAACATATATATATATATATATCATATGGTACATCTTATTGTAGATATAAATATTCTGTTAAACTTGTAGTTAAGAAATATGTACAGACATCTCCTTTATCGGAGAATCACAAAAGCAGAGCAAGCCTGGAGGTTTTATGCAGTGCAGGTTGTGATCAATCTTATGGAGCAAACAGCCACAAGGCATTCATTAAAGAGGCCACAAATCTCAGATATTTTCAACAACAACAAAATTAGTCTTGAAAATTTCACTAACAAAGCAGGAAATGAACAATTGGGGAAATGTGCTCACAACAATGACAATAATAAACAGTTCTATGAAATGCCTTTTTCACATGTTAAAACAAGCAATTGGTGTGTATTTTTTAAACTACAAATATGATGTTTAGATCATTTTGAATGGAAATTGTTCAAAATTATGATTTCTGGGATAATTGCTTCATTCTGTATATCTGTGACGTTATATTTATCAGTTTTTCTTATTGGTCAATAATAATCCAAAATCTAAAATAAAGGAAATAAATAACATTTTTTTTAAATTTTTATGGAATAAAAAACCGGATAAGGTCAGCAGAACAACTGTTTGTATGGAGTATCATGAAGGAGGTCTCAATATGATCAATCTTTTTTCCTTTGTACATGCCCTGAAACTTTCATGGATCAAAAGAATAATATACAAAGATGATTTACAATGGCTTACATTATTAAAACATACCTATGGCGAACTTAATTCCTTGTGTTGTAAGGGCGGTGAATGGTGTAAGAAAAACAATTTTAAGGGCCACTTCTGGAAAGAAATATTTGATTACTGGCAAGCTTTTTGCAGCAACCTCAACATGAGAAATAATTATGACATTACACAGTCTTGTCTCTGGTACAACACTAAATTATCCTCCATGACATTATACTTTCCAGACTGGTATAAACATAATATATATCTTGTAGGTGATGTAATAGATCCTGAAGGAAACATACTAAGTTTTGAGGATATTACAGAGAAATACAATTTTAAACCAAATATCTTGGACTATTATAGATTAAGAAAATTAGTAGGCATTTTTATTAATAAGTATAAAGATGGGGACACTTTTCTGTACATAAGGCCTCCATATCCATTGCACATGAAAAGTCTCGGTAGCTTAAGCAAAGGGTGTAAATCACTCTGTAAAATGTTGCAAGAAAAAGCTGAACCTTTGTATAAAACAAAATGGTCTCAATTAATTAAAGTAAATATAAATGTAAAATATGAAACTGATTTCTTATGGAAACAAATTTTTAAAGCTTGTTTTAAAAGTGTCACGGATCACTCAATCATATGGTTTCAGTATAAAATTCTGTACAATATTTTAGATACCAGGGAATATCTATTTAAATTGAAAATAAATGACTCCAGTATTTGCTCATTTTGTCAAAGCAACCCCGAAAGTATCAGCCACCTTTTTACCCAATGTCCTTATGTTAAAGAACTATGGAAAAATGTCAGTATTTGGATAGAAAAAAAATTACAAGTTGGCATAACATTAAATGATAATGTTAAAATACTTGGCTATCATGTACATGATGAGCACTTCTGGCCCGTGAACTTTGTCTTAATGATATCTAGATACTACATTTATATCTGTTCAAAGAGGCGTTTTAATTTAAATATTTTTCATCTGCAAGAAATGGTCAAAAGAAAATATGAGGAAGAAAAATATGTGTGGGAAACCAAATCTTTAACCGATTTCTTTACAAATCGTTGGCTTATTTGGGAACAGCTTTTCATTAATTAACAAGTTTACTTTTACATGATTATATCTTTAAACCTGATAATCACTAAATATTGTACTATTGAAATTCTTAGTCCTCTATATATGGCATCTTTTGAATTTCAAACATTTGGATCAATGGATCTGATTGAGTAATACAGCTTTCTATATATTAAATAGTCTAACTCGGTAAAAATAACCTTTTTGTACTGTCTATTGTTATTTAAATGTTGTTTAAATACCACCATTGTAAACTTTATTTTTATGCATGAACATGTATGTAACAAAAAGAAATAAAAATATAAAAAAAAAATAATAATCTGACAAACAATTGGTTTTGTATAAGGAGAATTTGTTGGGGAATCCGTTTATGACAAGCAAAATTGTTTTTATTTTTTTTCTATAATCAAGAATAATTTTTCTGTGTCCTGGTTTCTTTCTATGTATATCCTGGATGTGTTTACATCTCAATAACAAGGGTCTCCACACTTCTATCAACTCCTAGATTCCTTTAATGAGATATTGCGTCTCAACACAGTGTATCCCTGGACAGGACATGGTTGAAGCGTGAGTATTATGTTTTCATGTTTTCAGTAATTTTGGGGAAGATTACAGATCACTGGCAAGTTAAGAAAAATTAGAGAAAGTTATTGCCAGGGTGGATACCACTGTATACAGCTGAAGAGTGTGACCACAATGTGTACTGGGTATAGATATAGGCCATTATAGGTATCAAGGACCACATTCGACCTTGAAGGAGGGGTCCAAGGTCAAATGTGACCCCACCATAAGATTCAGGGCAGATGATTTCCCATAAGTCGTTTTTACCGCCAAAACCTCTACAACCAATAATAAGGGAGATATAGGCCATTATAAATATCAAGGCCCACATTCAACCTTGAAGGAGGGATCTAAGGTCAAATCTGACCCCACCAAAAGATTTGGGGCACATGATTTCCTATAGGTTGTCTTCAAATCCAAAACCTCTACGACCAACAACAAGGGAGATATAGGCCATTATAGGAATGAAGAACCACATTTGACCTTGAAGGAGGGGTCCAAGGTCAAATCTGAAACCAGCAAAAGATTCGGGGCACATGATTTCCTATAAGTTGTCTTCACATCCAAAAGCTCTATGACCAATAATGAGGGAGATATAGGCTCCTTTAAGTTTGGTCACTCAGATTTTCAAATTTGTTGCCATGGCAACCAACCAAATGGAACAAACTGGACCAAATGTTCGCCAGGCAAGATTTCATAGCAGGGAAGATATCTTGAAATCTTGGTAAGGATAGGTGCAACAGATTTCCAGCTATAAGTGATTTACTCAATGGTGAACTGTCAAAGTAGCTATTACTCAGTTAGCTTTGGACCTACAGCTCTGAAAATTTGCCATGACAGGGTACATTTAAAAGTACATGAACAATATATTTGAAAAAAAAACCCTCAAAATTTAATAGGTTTGCAGATATAAGTACTTTACGCAATGGTGAACTGTCAAGGTAGCTATTACTCAGTTAGCTATGGACCTACAGTTCTGAAAATTTGCCATGACACTGTGCATCAAAAAGTAGCTGGACAACATATTTGATAAAATTATTGTAACTCTAACAGTTATGAAGAAAAATATCATTTACTCATTTTGGTCATGTTTAAAACTGAATATAGCAATAACTCACATAGCTATTGAGAGATAATCAACATGAGCCAGTTATACAGTTATACAGCCAATAATAAAGGGGGTATATGGCCTCACAGTCTTACATAGGCATATATATGCAGTAAAAGGTACCATTTTGAGTCATTTTAGCAGGCATAAGGTGACCTTGAAAACATTAGCCAAGGTCAACAAACTGGATGCTGTTACTCCATCATGAACTTAACCTCCAAAGCCATTTTCAATAGTTTCCATGCAATATAGTCAGCATTAAGTGTGAAAATATATCCAACAAGAGGAGAGTGCCCGTGAACGGGCACTGTGTCAGCTGACTGAATGTTTTTGATTTGTGATGGTGATAATGAGAGGAAAGCATAATTATCAGGGAAAGGGCTGTACAGAAATACAGTAAATGGTAACTGAACACATGTTCGAAAAATATTCCGAAGCTGACAGAAGAAAACGACAAAAAAGTTGTGCCCTGCAAATGGTATTATGAAATAAAGTAACAAGGTAATTGTTTAAGGGTAAAAAGTAGGTTAAAAATATTTAAAGAAATACTATAAATGCAATATCCTCGTTCCACCATGAAGAAGGGGTCCAAAGGTCAAATCTGACCATACCAAAAGATTCCCAGCCAAAGAATTTAGGATGGTTTACCATCCCAAACCTCTCGGACCAATAATAAGTGAGTTATAGGCACTTTTTAAGTTTGGCTATCCTTGTTTGACCTTGAAGGAGGGGGTCCAAGGTCAAATCCGACCACACAAAAAAATTCCCAGCCCATGATTTCCTGTAGCTTGTTTACCATCCCAAACTTGTAGGACCAATAATAAGCGAGTTCTAAGCAATTGTAAGTTTGGCTATCCTCAACTGCCCTTGAAGGAGGGGTCCCAGGTCAAATCTGACCACACCAAAAGAATCCCAGCCCATGATTTCCTATATGTTGGTTTACCATCCCAAACCTCCAAGACCAATAATACGCGAGTTATAAGCACTTTAAGTTTGGCTATCTTCGTTTGACCTGGAAGGAGGGGGTCCAAGGTCAAATCCGACCACACAAAAAAATTCCCAGCCCATGATTTCCTGTAGCTTGTTTACCATCCCAAACTTGTAGGACCAATAATAAGCGAGTTCTAAGCAATTGTAAGTTTGGCTATCCTCAACTGCCCTTGAAGGAGGGGTCCCAGGTCAAATCCGACCACACCAAAAGATTCCCAGCCCATGATTTTCTATAGGTTGGTTTTCCATTCGAAACCTCTAGGACCAATAATAAGTGAGTTATAAGCACTTTTAAGTTTGGCTATCCTCATTTGACCTTGAAGGAGGGGTCCAAGGTGAAATCCGACCACACCAAAAAATTCCCAGCTCATGATTTTCTATAGGTTGGTTTTCATTCCAACCTCTGGGACCAATAATAAGCGAGTTATAAGCACTTTTATTTTTGGCTATCCTCATTTGACCTTGAAGGAGGGTTCCAAGGTCAAATCGGACCATATTAACAGATTCCCAGCCCATGATTTCCTACAGGTTGGATACAATGATTTACTCAACAGTGAGAACCTGAAAGAAGCTATTGCTCATCTATCCCATGACATAGAGGTCTGCAATTTCACTATGTTATAGCTGACCAAAACGTCTGTGAATAACATATTTAACAAAATACTCTAAATGTAATAATTTTCAAGTTACAACTGATTTACTCAAGAGTGAGAACCTCAAAGTAACTATTACTCAGCTATGCAATGAGCTACATGTCTGAATTTTTGCTCTGTTATAGCTGACCTAAAAGTAGCTGAACAACATATTTAAGCAAAATACTGTAAATGCAATAGTTTTCAAGTTACAACTGATTTACTCAATAGTGAGAACCAGAAAATAGCTATTGCTCCACTATGCCATGAGCTATAGGTCTGTAATTTCACTATGTTATAGCTAACCCAAAAGTAGGTGAACAATATATTTTAACAAAATACTCCAAATGCAATATTTTTCAAGTTATAGCTGATTTACTCAACAGTCAGTGCCTGAGAACAGCTATTGCTCAGTTGTGCCATGAGCTACAGGTCTGTAATTTCACTATGTTATAGCTGACCCAAAAGTAGCTGAATAACATATTTGCACAAATTTCTGTAAAGGCAATAGTTTTCCAATTACAACTGATTTACTCAACAGTGAGAACTTCAAAGTAGCTATTACTCAGCTATGCAATGAGCCACAGGTCTGGAACTTCACTATGTTATAGCTGACCCCAAAATAGGTGAATAACATATTGAAACAAAATACTCTAAATGCAATAGTTTTCAAGTTATAAGTGATTTACTCAACAGTGATAACCTAAAAGTAGCTATTACTCAGCTATGCCATGAGCTACAGGTCTGAAATTTTACTATGTTATAGCTGACCCAAAAGTAGCTGAATAACATATTTATACTAAATTCTCTAAATGCAATAGTTTTCCAATTACAAGTGATTTACTCAACATTGAGAACTTCAAAGTAGCTATTACTCAGCTATGCAATGAGTCACGGGTCTGGAACTTCACTATGTTATAGCTGACCCCAAAATAGGTGAATAACATATTGAAACAAAATACTCTAAATGCAATAATTTCCAAGTTATAAGCGATTTACTCAACAGTGATAACCTAAAAGTAGCTATTACTCAGCTATGCCATGAGCTACAGGTCTGAAATTTTACTATGTTATAGCTGACCCAAAAGTAGGTGAACAACATATTTAAGCAAAATACTGTAAATGCAATAGTTTTCAAGTTACAACTGATTTACTCAATAGTGATGACCTAAAAGTAGCTATTACTCAGCTATGCCATGAGCTACAGGTCTGAAATTTTACTATGTTATAGTTGACCCAAAAGTAGCTGAATAACATATTTATACTAAATTCTCTAAATGCAATAGTTTTCCAATTACAACTGATTTACTCAATAGTGAGAACCTCAAAGTAGTTATTACTCAGCTATGCAATGAGCTACAGGTCTGAAATTTCACTATGTTATAGCTGACCCAAAAGTAGGTGAACAACATATTAAAGCAAAATACTGTAAATGCAATAGTTTTCAAGTTACAACTGATTTACTCAATAATGATGACCTAAAAGTAGCTATTACTCAGCTATGCCATGAGCTACAGGTCTGAAATTTTACTATGTTATAGCTGACCCAAAAGTAGGTGAACAACATATTTAAGCAAAATACTGTAAATGCAATAGTTTTCAAGTTACAACTGATTTACTCAATAGTGATGACCTAAAAGTAGCTATTACTCAGCTATGCCATGAGCTACAGGTCTGTAATTTCACTATGTTATAGCTGACCCAAAAGTAGCTGAATAACATATTTATACGAAATTCTCTAAATGCAATAGTTTTCCAATTACAACTGATTTACTCAATAGTGAGAACTTCAAAGTAGCTATTACTCAGCTATGCAATGAGCCACAGATCTGAAACTTCACTATGTTATAGCTGATCCCAAAATAGGTGAATAACATATTGAAACAAAATACTCTAAATGCAATAGTTTCCAAGTTATAAGCGATTTACTCAACAGTGATAACCTAAAAGTAGCTATTACTCAGCTATGCAATGAGTCACGGGTCTGGAACTTCACTATGTTATAGCTGACCCCAAAATAGGTGAATAACATATTGAAACAAAATACTCTAAATGCAATAATTTCCAAGTTATAAGCGATTTACTCAACAGTGATAACCTAAAAGTAGCTATTACTCAGCTATGCCATGAGCTACAGGTCTGAAATTTTACTATGTTATAGCTGACCCAAAAGTAGGTGAACAACATATTTAAGCAAAATACTGTAAATGCAATAGTTTTCAAGTTACAACTGATTTACTCAATAGTGATGACCTAAAAGTAGCTATTACTCAGCTATGCCATGAGCTACAGGTCTGAAATTTTACTATGTTATAGCTGACCCAAAAGTAGGTGAACAACATATTTAAGCAAAATACTGTAAATGCAATAGTTTTCAAATTACAACTGATTTACTCAATAGTGATGACCTAAAAGTAGCTATTACTCAGCTATGCCATGAGCTACAGGTCTGAAATTTTACTATGTTATAGCTGACCCAAAAGTAGGTGAACAACATATTTAAGCAAAATACTGTAAATGCAATAGTTTTCAAGTTACAACTGATTTACTCAATAGTGATGACCTAAAAGTAGCTATTACTCAGCTATGCCATGAGCTACAGGTCTGAAATTTTACTATGTTATAGTTGACCCAAAAGTAGCTGAATAACATATTTATACTAAATTCTCTAAATGCAATAGTTTTCCAATTACAACTGATTTACTCAACAGTGATAACCTAAAAGTAGCTATTACTCAGCTATGCCATGAGCTACAGGTCTGAAATTTTACTATGTTATAGCTGACCCAAAAGTAGGTGAACAACATATTTAAGCAAAATACTGTAAATGCAATAGTTTTCAAGTTACAACTGATTTACTCAATAGTGATGACCTAAAAGTAGCTATTACTCAGCTATGCCATGAGCTACAGGTCTGAAATTTTACTATGTTATAGTTGACCCAAAAGTAGCTGAATAACATATTTATACTAAATTCTCTAAATGCAATAATTTTCCAATTACAACTGATTTACTCAATAGTGAGAACCTCAAAGTAGTTATTACTCAGCTATGCAATGAGCTACAGGTCTGAAATTTCACTATGTTATAGCTGACCCAAAAGTAGGTGAACAACATATTAAAGCAAAATACTGTAAATGCAATAGTTTTCAAGTTACAACTGATTTACTCAATAGTGATGACCTAAAAGTAGCTATTACTCAGCTATGCCATGAGCTACAGGTCTGAAATTTTACTATGTTATAGCTGACCCAAAAGTAGGTGAACAACATATTTAAGCAAAATACTGTAAATGCAATAGTTTTCAAGTTATAAGTGATTTACTCAATAGTGATGACCTAAAAGTAGCTATTACTCAGCTATGCCATGAGCTACAGGTCTAAAATTTTACTATGTTATAGCTGACCCAAAAGTAGCTGAATAACATATTTATACGAAATTCTCTAAATGCAATAGTTTTCCAATTACAACTGATTTACTCAATAGTGAGAACTTCAAAGTAGCTATTACTCAGCTATGCAATGAGCCACAGATCTGAAACTTCACTATGTTATAGCTGATCCCAAAATAGGTGAATAACATATTGAAACAAAATACTCTAAATGCAATAGTTTCCAAGTTATAAGCAATTTACTCAACAGTGATAACCTAAAAGTAGCTATTACTCAGCTATGCCATGAGCTACAGGTCTGAAATTTTACTATGTTATAGCTGACCCAAAAGTAGCTGAATAACATATTTATACGAAATTCTCTAAATGCAATAGTTTTGAAGTTATAAGCAATTTACTCAACAGTGATAACGTAAAAGTAGCTATTACTCAGCTATGCCATGAGCTACAGGTCTAAAATTTTACTATGTTATAGCTGACCCAAAAGTAGCTGAATAACATATTTATACGAAATTCTCTAAATGCAATAGTTTTTAAGTTACAAGTGATTCTACTCATGATGGAAGTTACTGAAAAGCCCAAAAGTAGCTATTACTCACTTAGCTATTGAGACAGGCACCCAACTTACTCACCATATTGTAGCTATGAAAAAAGTAGCTGAATAACATATTTTAACAAAATGCTCTAGATGCAACAGTTTTCAAGTTATAAATGATTTTGTGCATGATTTCATGAATGTTAATGCATTAAAAATTATTAAAAAAATTTATTAAAAAAAAAGTAAGAGAGATCCAGGTCTCATACTCACACAAGAGAATCTACCTCTGGCCTAGTACATATATGCAAGATATGAGAGAAATCCCTGCAATAGTCACTGAGAAAATTGTGATAAAAAGTTGAAATTTTCACACTTTTGGTGGGGGTACCCCCCTTGTAATGTCTCTAGCAAACAGACGAACGGACAGATTTGCATGCCTTGAACAATTTTTCATCCTCGATAGATAAGGTATCTTTTAAAAAAAACAGCACGTCTCTAGGCCTTGTAGTTTTGGAGGAGAAGTTGTTCACGCGGACGCGTACGCGTACGCCCACGCCGCAGAGTGACGACATAATGCCAGCTGACTGACAAGTCAGCTGACATAAAAAGGCCAAAAATGGCCTCGGTGGCCACTGCAGTCTGTGGATGACCTTCAATGAAGCGATTCAAGGTCAAATTTCTGCATGCTTACAAGGACATATATATGTATTATATATACCACCCATAGGATGATCTAACGTTCCGTATAATTATGAGAACTGGGCCAAAATGTGAAAAAATGGCCAAAATCTGACTTTTAAGAGGCCACCAGTGACCTTGAAATAGAAGGTCAAGGTCACAAAACAATAGCGTTCATGGCATTGCCCATATATACCCACATACGAAATTTGAAAGGTCTAACTAAGATATTTTTTAAGTTATTGCGTCCGAAAGGAAATCTCTGCGGCAGCATGACCTTACTGAATCCCAAGTATCCCCGACTTTCGTCCAGAGATACAATTGTATGATACACAGATGGACATATCAATATAACAGTTAGCATACTCTAATATGGATTAAATCTAAAGGTCAAAATGTAAAATGTCACAAATGCAAATTAGAAAAAGGTTTTTGATGACAAAAACGAAGCGGCCCTGATGAAAAAGTGCAAAGTAATCCATAAATTTAAAGATGTCAACATATGCATCATACGGAATACAAAATGTGAACCTTATTGCATTGTGTATGTTACTATATTTAACAAATTAAAGAATGACCACAGCTTGGCAGAAGAGAAATTGTATGTGTGAAATTTACTTCTCAAAAGAATGTATGTCCTACATTCTGTTGGGAATGTTCTAAGAGAAGAGGTCTCAAGTGTAAGGGTACATTGACCACAAACAAGTGGACTAAGATGCTTAAAAACTATTGTTTAAAATTACTGATTGTGCTTCAATTTAAAACTTAACAAAAACACTAATAAAATCCAGTGAACCAAAGCGCCTAAGATTTTTTGTTCAAAAGTTAATGATTTTGCTTCTGAGTTATTGCTTACAAGAAAAAACAAGTTACAGATTAATTTGTTAGGTCATTATACTAAGTAAAAGTTGATGTAAATGTTCTAAATTAATGTAATGTAATAAAAAATATATATATTAGAGACCTTATCACATTGCACAGATTTTCTCCTCTTTGTTCGAATGGGGGGAAGTGAGACTTAGAAAACACCGACATAATCTCACTTCCCCATCTCACTTCTCCCCCATCCCTCAAACACAGAGGAAATTCTTTTCTCACATGCATTTTTATTTGAGAGAGGGGAGTGGGAGCGGCTAGATCTGAGCAGAAAAAGACTGCCTCTTCGTCAGTCCCCTCACTGAAATAAAATGCAGGTGAGAAAAGATTATTTACTGCAGTAGAATGTTTAGGTTTTACAGGAATCACTTAACTAGAGGATCGCTCGCAAAAAAAAAAGATAATAAGCGTCCCGAAAAGGATATAAAGGTGAGTGCTAAAGTATTAAGAAAATGCTTCGTTTCTAGCCTTATACTGTTGTGGCAACCAAAGTCAGCGCAGTCTGCTCTATCTAGCACAGTTTTCAAGATATAAGCATTTACGTGTTTTGCAAAAAATTCAAAAATTCAAAATGTCCGCTATATTTGGCAAGATAAAAATATTTTGAAAATTGGCATGGCTACTCTGCAGAGATACCCAGCAGGTCAAAAATTTTGTTGAGTTCGCTCCATATAGCATGGTTTTCGAGATATAAGCATTTTTGTGTTTTGCAAAAACTTTGAAAATTCAAAATGGCCACCATTTTTGGGGAGACAAAAATTTTTGTCAAGACCACTGCCACGGTGTGTATCTCCCGCCGAGCATTAAAGGAGAAGAAATAGCTTTTCCGAGATATTCACATTTTTTCATTTTCGTGTGTGAAAGCTCTTCCAAAAGTAGGTGAATGAGTTATTTGAGAAAAATTGGCTATCTGCAATACTATTAAGAGATAATTCACATTTACTCATTTTGAATAGTTGAATAATTAGTTATGGGTCTGAAACTTCACCAAGTGAAAGCTCTCCCAAAAGTAGGTGAATGAGTTATTTGAGAAAAATTGGCTATCTGCAATACTTTTAGAGATAATTCGCATTTACTCATTTTGAGTAGGTGAGTAATTAGCTATGGGTCTGAAACTTCACCATGTGAAAGCTCTCCCACAAGTAGATGAATGAGTATTTGATAAAAATTGGGTATCCGCAATACTTTTACAGATAATTAGCATTTACTCATTTTGAGTAGGTGAATAAATAGCTATGGGTCTGAAACTTCACGGAGTGAAAGCTCTCCCAAAAGTAGGTGAATGAGTTATTTGACAAAAATTGGCTATCTGCAATACTTTTAGAGATAATTCGCATTTACTCATTTTGAGTAGGTGTGTAATTAGCACGGGTCTGAAACTTCACCAAGTGAAAGCTCTCCCAAAATTAGGTGAGTGAGTTATTTGAGAAAAATTGGCTATCTGCAATACTTTTAGAGATAATTTGCATTTACTCATTTTGAGTAGGTGAGTAATTACCTACAGGTCTGGAACTTCAGCATGTGAAAGCTCTCCCAAAAGTAGGTGAATGAGTTATTTAAGAAAAATTTGCTATCTGCAATACTTTTAGAGAAAATGCAGAATTACTCATTTTTAGTAAGCAAGTAATTTAGCCACAGGCCTAATTTAGACATAAAGCCTACCAATAGAATACTGTGGTGCACCCTGTAATATACCTTGCAAACTTGAGAAGGCTAGTTATAATATTTTTTTCGTTAGAGGGGTAATGGTGAAATCTCTCTACACACTGCGGCTATCTAGTGAATACAATGATTTACTCAACAGTGAGAACCTGAAAGTAGATATTGGTAAGCTATGCCATGACATAGAGGTCTGCAATTTCACTCTGTTATAGCTGACCAAAAATTATGTGAATAACATATTTAAACAAAATACTGTAAATGTAATAGTTTTCACGTTATAACTAATTTACTCAACAGTGATAACCTGAAAGTAGCTATTACTCAGCTATGCAATGAGCTACATGTCTGAATTTTTTCTATGTTATAGCTGACCCAAAATTAGGTGAACAACATATTTAAGCAAAATACTGTAAATGCAATAGTTTTCAAGTTACAACTGATTTACTCAATAGTGAGAACCTGAAAATAGCTATTGCTCAGCTATGCCATGAGCTATAAGTCTGTAATTTCACTATGTTATAGCTGACCCAAAAGTAGCTGAATAACATATTTACACAAATTTCTGTAAATGCAATAGTTTTCCAATTACAACTGATTTACTCAACAGTGTGAACTTCAAAGTAGCTATTACTCAGCTATGCAATGAGCCTCAGGTCTGGAACTTCACTATGTTATAGCTGACTCCGAAATAGGTGAATAACATATTGAAACAAAATACTCTAAATGTAATACTTTTGAAGTTATAAGTAATTTACACAACAGTGATAACCTAAAAGTAGCTATTACTCAGCTATGCCATGAGCTACAGGTCTGAAATTTTACTATGTTATAGCTGACCCAAAAGTAGCTGAATAACATATTTATACAAAATTGTGTAAATGCAATAGTTTTCAAGTTACAAGTGATTTTACCCATGATGGAAGTTACTGAAAAGCCCAAAAGTAGCTATTACTCACTTAGCTATTGAGACAGACACCCAAGTTACTCACCATGTTGTAGCTATGAAAAAAGTATCTGTCAGTGAATAACATATTTTAACAAAATGCTCTAAATGCAACACTTCAAGTTATAAGTGATTTAGTGCATGATTTCATGACTTTTAATGCATTTTAGACATTTTTGTCTACCACAGGCCTAATTTAGACATAAAGCCTACCAAAAATATAGGGTGGCGAGTCCTCTACCATATCAAGCCACCTGCCAAATATGAAAGAAATCCGGAAAGAAATGTGGACTGTAGGTCGCTAACAAGAAATCTCTGCGGACGCGGACGAGGGCGCGGACGACAACGATGATGAATCCATAGTATCCCCGTTTCACGTCGGGGATACAATAATTAAGAAAGATGCAGGCCTGATACTCCCACAAGGGAATCTACTGGTGGTGTAGTACATATATGCAAGATATTTATATCAATTGCTGGTTCAGCTAGCCTTGTCATCTGATGCAGACAGATAAAATTCATCTAAAACATCTGAAACTATTCGGGAAGTAATTGCTGGTTCAGCTAGCCTTGTCATCTGATGCAGACAGATAAAATTCATCTAAAACATCTGAAGTATTCGGGAAGTTTTTAAGGGAAATCAGTCTTCCTTTCCCCTTTTTTCTTTAAATAATGTTCAAATGGTACAAGTAAATATTTATATGTTTAGTAGGAGATTATGATAGTTTGGGATGTTTGCTGATTTCTGTGTGACTATAAGATTACCTTAAAAGGCAGACAAAGGTCTCACTTTTTGGCATCCTTTATAAGTGTGCAAATTTAAGCGACGTCAGTTGATCAATAAGAGAGTTGGAGGCTGAAAACCCCCTTCTGTTACTGTCAGGTGGCCGTAACTTCATTCATATTGGGAAATTAAGTTGACCATAACATAACAGTGTCCCTTTTGCCATCCTTTATAGGTGTGCAAAGTTTAACTGAGATCAGTTGAACAATAAGATAGTTGGAGGCTGAAACCCCCCTTATTTCACTTTAAGGTGGCTACAACTCCATTCATATTGAGAGCTTAAGGGGACCATAAGTATTATTTTTATCTATTTTAATACCACTGATAATTTAGATATAAAAAATGGAAAAAGAAAGGGGCCAGAGGATTTTTTCCAATTTGATGACTTTAAGCAGGTGATAGGTCCATTAACATTTTGAGTTTAAGGTCACCATAAAGTCCTTTGGCAAATCTTAATATATGTGCCAAGTTTGGTTGACAAAAGTGAAAAACTAAGTGAACTGGAGGGCTAAAACCCCCTTTTGTGACATTAAGGTGACCATAAGATTGTAGATAAAGGGCTAAAACTTCTGCATGTGAAAGATGCGAAAGAAAAATTTGAAAGCCCAAGAAGTTATTCAAGGGAGAGGGCGATCAGTCGAACTTAGGTGAAAACAAATAAGCGTTCCTAACGGGCCGCTTAATTAGCATATATATATGTTATTAATTGTACTTTGCTAATAGAAGGAAAATAAATTCGACAAATGGTCAAAGCTCAGCAGAATTCTTCTATTAATGACTTGGTAGTGCAATGACAACACACTAGATTCCCATTTCTTGGGTTAGTATATATATACATGTATATATATAACTTTCAAATCTTGTCACTGGTGGACAGTGCAGACTCTTTCACTACTACCTATACAATAACCACTGTTTCCCTGTACTGTTACAAATTACAGTCAGTACCTGAAAAGTAGAACCAGTGCAAGTGAAATACTGGGTTACGTAGAACTGCCTTTCTCAATAGTACAAAATACTGTGAAGGTAGAAGGTAGCCACAAGTAATCTAATCTAATCTACTGCTTTGGAGGCGCAATATCTTCCCCACTAAGGGGAACTCAGTGCGCTAGTAACAAAAATCATTTCTTATAAGGAGAGTCGAGGGGCGTTCAAGGTCAGTGTACCGGGTTTGTGGGTGGAACCGAGAGGGAAGGAGACTAAGTTGGGAAGCTAGAGTTGAAAAGGTGCATTTTGAGGTGTTTCCTGAAAGATGCGACAGAGGGACTGTTTCTTATTTGGAAGGGGAGAGAGTTCCAAAAAACTGGGGCATAGTGATTAAAAGAATTTGAGAAGTGTTTAATTGATTTATGAACTCTACGGTCAAAAGTGGGGGTATGAAGGAACTTGAGTTTAGGGGTACTTCGTCTAGTATTTCTAAAGGAAGTGTAGGGGTGGATTAGTTCTCTTAGGTAAACAGGCTGACCTTGGTTGAGGATTTTATATGTAATGAGGCCTATTTTGAATTGTACCCTATACCTAACTGGAAGCCAATGGAGTTTTTTCAGTTGAGGGGTGATGTGAGAAAATTTTGAGGAACGGGTGACAACCCTGCAGAGTGAGTTTTGCACTAGTTGCAGTCTTCTTAGCTCAAAGTCTGTGAGTGATAGAAACAGGGAATTGCAGTAGTCCAATCTGCTGCTGACCAAGGCATTGGCTAAAAGAACTGATGTTTTAAGGTCTAGAAGGGAGCGTATTCTGTAGAGGTCTCTTGCATGAGCTCTAGTGGACTTTATGACCTGTGACACATGGTCGGAGAAAGTGAAATTGGAGTCAAACACCACTCCGAGGTTCTTGACACTTTGTGCTGGTGAGACCTGATTACCAAGAATATTGATTGGAAAGTGAGGAAGGAGATGTTTACGGTTGTTTTTCGAACCTATCAAAATGAACTCGGTTTTATCAGGGTTGAGTTTTAATTTATTTGTGAACATGAAGTTTTGGATGTCGTTTAGGCAATTTTTTAGTTTTTGTACAGAGTAAGAAAAATTTGCTGGAGAGAGTGAAATGTATAGCTGAGTGTCATCGGCGTAGAAATGGTAATTGATGCTACTGTGAGATTGAATGATGGAGCTGATTGGGTTGGTGTAAAGGGAAAAAAGAATTGGACCAAGGACGGAGCCCTGGGGGACCCCATGCTGAAGGGCAACAGGATTTGAGAGTGTGCTGCCTACCTTGACCGACTGTGTCCTTCCCGACAGGTATGATTTGAACCAGCCAAGTGCCAGTTCACTGATTCCATAGTAACCATTAAGTCTGTCCAGGAGTATAGTGTGATCAATGGTGTCGAAAGCGGCGGAGAGATCTAGAAGGGTGAGCGCTGTAACAGACCCTTTGGCCATATTGAGAAGAATATCATTCTGAATGTCAAGGAGGGCACTTTCAGTAGAATGGTGTTTTCTATAAGCCGACTGGAAGGCAGTCATCAGGCCGGCTTCATCAAGGTGAGTATGTAGCTGGGCTGCTACTACCCTTTCAAGTATCTTTGAAATAAAGTTTAGATTGGAAACGGGCCTGTAATTTTTGAAAACTTCCTTGTCTAAGGATGATTTTTTGAGAATTGGGGTTACATGGGCCTGCTTAAAGAAATTAGGACACGTACCTTGTGCTAGAGAGGCGCTGATTATTGAGGTGATGGGGGTAATAAGGATATCCAGGAATTCAAGAACAAGAAAAGTGGGCCAAGGGTCAAGGGAACATGATTTAGTGGGAGAGTCTTGAATGATTTTGGTGACCTGCTCTTCAGTTACAGCAGAGAAAGAGGCGAACGTGGGTGGAGGAGAGTCTGGGGTGATGTGTCGGAAATTGAGTGAGGTAGAGAAAATTGAGTGTATTTTTTCAATTTTTTCTGTAAAGAACTCGACAAATCTGTCAGCCAAAAGCTTTGGGGGGTTTATAGATGGGAGAATCTTTGCTGGGATTCTGTGTAACACATCACCCAGGACTCGCCATAGTTTTCGTGGGTTGTGGTGATTGTCCTGAATTTTTTCTTTGAGGAATTCAGATTTGGCCTGCATGCAGATTTTATTGTACTGGTGGACTTTCTGCATGTATTGGGATCTATTGAAGGTAGATTTATTTCGGCGCCAAATACGTTCAAACAAACGCTTGGTCTCCTTTGCCGCAATTACTCTTTCATTAACCCATCCCGGGATGTACTTCGCCTTGGTATTTTTAGTGTGTGGTGGTGCATATTTGTCAATAAGGGTGGACAAAGTAGTATGATATTGTTCATAAAGAGTGTCGGCTTCCTTGGAAGGATTATTAAGTAGTTCAGAAGCGAGGAGATCTGTTTTCAATTTGTCTTTATCAATTTTATGGTATTTACGAAAGGTGACAGTAGCCTTGGTTTGGGTTGTAGGAGTTGAGAGATTAAGAGTAAAACTAATTGAAAAGTGGTCGGAAAAGGCATCAGTGGTATGGACATTGGAAATATAGTCATTGTTAGATTTGGTTAATACCTGGTCAAGTGTATGTCCATGAATGTGAGTTGGAAAGTTAACTTTCTGAGTTAAATCAAATGAATCAATCAAAGAATGAAAGGTTTTTGAATTTGAACATGTTGTTTCGAGGTGAAAATTGAAGTCGCCGATGATCACCAGATTCTCCGTGGTATGGTGAATATCCTCCAAAAGTGACTGAAACTGGTCAAAAAAGGATGTAGTACTGGAGGACGGAGGTCTATATATATTTAGTAGGTAAAAGGATTCTTTGTGAAGGGTTATCTTGAGGAGGAAATTTTCGAAGGTGGTGCAGGTCTTTGTTGGAACTACGGAAGGAGCCAATCCGTCTTTGACAAAAAAGCCCAATCCTCCACCGCGACGGGCCGCTCGTGGCTGTTGATAGAGTTTGTAGCCTGGTGGGGTAATTTCGGACAGATTTGGACTTGTGGTGTCAGGTCTTATCCAGGTCTCAGACATGGCGAAGAGATCGGTGTCATTATCAGAAATAAATTTTGCAATGGCAGGATATTTGTTGTGTATTGATCTAATGTTTGCATAGGTGACCTTTGGACACCTGGGTGGTCCTGGGTTTGGGTTAATGTCACCAGCAAGCAGGAGTACGATGAAAAGACGAGAAGGTGGTAGGGCAGGTGGAATTGAAATTGTAGATTTGATGATAAAATGTAGACAGAAGGTGGTGGTGGGGGGTTTGAAGGGGCAGAAACTGACGACATCAGGGCACTTAATGCTGGAGTTGCTATGGTGCTGATATGAAGCAATAACTGGTTGGATTGCCAGTAAAAAATAAAGGAAAATCATGTTTGAGGTCTTTAGAGTTGATTAGAGTGGTTTGGTGGGTTTGAGTTTTGACTTTGATGATCCCCGATAACGGGGAATGTGAGCGATAAAAGGGGATCAAACGATAAAGTGGGCAGTTTGCATATGTAAATATCAATTACTATGTCAAAAGGGGGTAGATTAAAAAGATTATTATATTAGTTCTTTCAATAATAGCATCAAGGCAGACGTAAAGTGGGGTTATTAAATTTTTAACTCTATCGAAAACGGTACTTCCCTGACAGAGCCACGCCACAGCCACAGTAGAACCACATCCTGTTCCAGTTATACAGTGTCCACAGACTGAGTACACCTAGTTCTGTGACTTATTGAACACACTGAAGGTAATGTTAAAAACAAATAAATCAATTACATCTTACTTACCAGAAACATCTTCTTTGGCTCTGAAGAGTTCTTTAAAACAGTCCTCTCTTTGTGGTTCACCTGACAGTAAGAAAAGGGGTGACATACATGGTAACCCTATAAGCTCATGTGAAGGAAAAAGATAAATATTTCTAATTAATGAGTATTTTTGATAACATGTCAACTTCAGCACAAATGTCTCTCTGAAGACCGGGGTTCACATTCAGTAATATTCTTACTGTAAGGAGTATTCTTAATCCTAGAATTGTTGTAGAAAATAACCATTCTAAAAACATAAAAAATAAGAATCTGAGTATAAGAATTTCTAAACAGTTTTAGAAGCTTTAATATAAAGCCAAATTGGAGACAACAGAGATTCCTGTATCACACAGCCTAGGGAAAAAGAGTGTTGGACACCACGAGATAAAGAGGTGAAGCAGTATAAAGATCAGGAGACTTTCAGAACAAAGAGTGATATGTAAAGGTATAAGAGAAATAACCCTTAAGAGAGAGAAAATGTATGTAAGGCCTAAGTACCAAAGCAAGATGATTTAATAACAAATGACAGCATTAATGAGAAAACCACAAATATCAAAGCTCTGAAATTTATTTATTAAGTATAGGTATCAATGGTGATAGCACAATTAGGTATACATACATACATCCATAATAATAATTTGCAGCAATCCATATATTCTTGAGACAGGAGAAATATGTTTCAAATATGGCAGTAAGAAAACATTCTTGTGGAGCCACAGTCAAAGGTCACACCAAAGACACACTAGGATGTTGAATACCGACACCCTGCAACCAATGTCCCCACCAAGTATCAACTTTCTACACTTTACGGTTTGTAACATATAGTCCGATTAGATTTTAAAAGGTCAAGGTTACTATAACAAGGTCAAATCCAGGTCACACCAGGACATAGTACACCTACACCCCCAACCAAAACCCTTACCATTTTTTAAGAGGTGTACTCTGTCAAACAACAATAATTTTCCATGTTACCTCACACTAAAATCCTTACCATATATCAAAATCCTACGTCTCTAGCAAATGCTTTGGTGAGCAGCAGACTGGACTACTGCAATTCCTTATTCTTATCACTTACAGATTTTGAGTTAAGAAGATTGCAGTTAGTCCAAAACTCACTCTGTAGGGTTGTCACCCGGTCCTCCAAATACTGTCACATTACCCCTCAATTAAAAAAACTGCATTGGCTCCCTATCAAATACAGGATACAATTTAAAATTGGTCTCATCACATACAAAACTCTCAACCAGGGTGAACCAGTTTACCTTAGAGAATTAATTCATCCCTACACTTCTTCCAGGAAGACAAGGCGAAGTACCCCCAAACTCAAATTCCTTCACACTCCCACTTTCGACCGCAAGGTTCATAAATCAGTCAAACATTTCTCCAATTCTTTCAGTCACTATGCCCCAGTTCTCTGGAACTCCTTCCCCTTCCAAATAAGAAATAGCCCCTCTGTCACATCTTTCAGGAAACACCTCAAAACCCACCTTTTTAATTCTAGTTTTCCAACTTAGTTTCCTTCCCTCTTGGTCACACCCACAACTCTGGATTACTGACCTTGAACGCCCCTTGACTTTCTTCATGATAATGATTTTGTTAAGTCAGCGCACTGAGTTCCCCTTTGTGGGGAAGATATTGCGCCTGCAAAGCAGTAGATTAGATTAGATTAGGTCTCAAGATTTCTGAGATATAGCACAGACAAGATTTTAAGGTCAAAGTGACTACGGCAAGGTCAAATGTTAAATCAAGGTCACGCTATGATGCTGCACACCTACACCCCTCAACCCATGTCCTGGCCAAGTATAAAGTTCCTACACCTGATGGTTTCTCTGATACAACCCAGAAATAATATTTTTTCCTGCCAGCCACCCAACCAGAACGTCATGAGTGAAAACAATACCTGCACAGCCTTTAAAGGACGCCATGAAATTACATTAAATAAAAATTTAGATTAACAAAAGCACTGAAAGTTTCTTAAATTATAGGAACATTATACTAATTTCTGTTAACTTATATTTTTAGGAAGTTTGGTAGTGTATTCACCAACACATTTGAAAGGATATTCTACAAATCAGACACAAATTCAGAGGGTAGTTGTAAAAACAAACCGCTTATTTGTTGATGGATTTTAATGCAATATAATTAATAACTTGCTAATAAATTTTCAGGTGTATATTAGCCTTCGTGTAAAAGTATGTGAAACCATGTATGATTCGGTGTATGTTTGGAGTGATCTGTAAGAGGCTGGGTGAATATCATGCAATACATGCCACTATAATAAAATATCTTAACACACAAGTGTCACATAATGGGAAACATTCTGAATGATAGATCTAAAAAAATGTCATGAACTGAGATGATAATATTAAACAGGTGTGTAGCATAAGTATTATACTGTTAATCTTCAAGAGTCATATATTTTTTTCATGTATGTTTAAAAAAGAATGTTTTACATTTATTACCCACCATATTTATGCAAAATAGATAAAATAATTCCATATTTAAGAAAACAAATGCAAAAAAGGCTATCATATATATAGGGACACCAATAAATATTATATAAACTTTAATTTTTAACAATATTAATTCTCACTATTTCTACATGGATTTTATTGAAACAAAAATGGGCCAACGCTCTGCAAATTACCTTTCTAAAAATACATATAACATATCTGTTATATAGGTTATACATTTTCAGAAAAATTAATAAAAGGTTGGCACTAGTTGAGGAATATGTGATGGTAATTATTCATATAGTAAATGGGGTTGGTGAATACAACAAGAGGAGAGTGCCCGTGAACGGGCACTGTGTCAGCTGACTGAATGTTTTTGATTTGTGATGGTGATAATGAGAGGAAAGCATAATTATCAGGGAAAGGGCTGTACAGAAATACAGTAAATGGTAACTGAACAGCATGTTCGAAAGATATTCCGAAGCTGACAGAAGAAAAGGACAAAAAAGTTGTACCCTGCAAATGGTATTATGAAATAAAGTAACAAGGTAATTGTTTAAGTGTAAAAAGTAGGTTAAAAATATTTAAAGAAATACTATAAATGCAATATCCTCGTTCGACCATGAAGAAGGGATCCAAAGGTCAAATCTGACCATACCAAAAGATTCCCAGCCAAAGAATTTAGGATGGTTTACCATCCCAAACCTCTCGGACCAATAATAAGTGAGTCATAGGCACTTTTTAAGTTTGGCTATCCTTGTTTGACCTTGACGGAGGGGTCTAAGGTCAAATCCGACCACACAAAAAAATTCCCAGCCCATGATTTCCTGTAGCTTGTTTACCATCCCAAACCTGTAGGACCAATAATAAGCGAGTTATAAGCAATTGTAAGTTTGGCTATCCTCAATTGACCTTGAAGGGGGGGTCCAAGGTCAAATCTGACCACACCAAAAGAATCCCAGCCCATGATTTCCTATATGTTGGTTTACCATCGCAAACCTCCAAGACCAATAATACGCGAGTTATAAGCACTTTAAGTTTGGCTATCTTCGTTTGACCTGGAAGGAGGGGTCTAAGGTGAAATCCGACCACACCAAAAGATTCCCAGCCCATGATTTTCTATAGGTTGGTTTTTCATTCCAAACCTCTAGGACCAATAATAAGCGAGTTATAAGCACTTTTAAGTTTGGCTATCCTCATTTGACCTTGAAGGAGGGGTCCAAGGTGAAATCCGACCACACCAAAAAATTCCCAGCTCATGATTTTCTATAGGTTGGTTTTCATTCCAAACCTCTAGGACCAATAATAAGCGAGTTATAAGCACTTTTATGTTTGGCTATCCTCATTTGACCTTGAAGGAGGGTTCCAAGGTCAAATCGGACCATATTAACAGATTCCCAGCCCATGATTTCCTACAGGTTGGATACAATGATTTACTCAACAGTGAGAACCTGAAAGAAGCTATTGCTCAGCTATGCCATGACATAGAGGTCTGCAATTTCACTATGTTATAGCTGACCAAAACGTCTGTGAATAACATATTTAACAAAATACTCTAAATGTAATAGTTTTCAAGTTACAACTTATTTACTCAAGAGTGAGAACCTCAAAGTAACTATTACTCAGCTATGCAATGAGCTACATGTCTGAATTTTTGCTCTGTTATAGCTGACCTAAAAGTAGGTGAACAACATATTTAAGCAAAATACTGTAAATGCAATAGTTTTCAAGTTACAACTGATTTACTCAATAGTGAGAACCTGAAAATAGCTATTGCTCCGCTATGCCATGATCTATAGGTCTGTAATTTCACTATGTTATAGCTAACCCAAAAGTAGGTGAACAATATATTTTAACAAAATACTCCAAATGCAATATTTTTCAAGTTATAGCCGATTTACTCAACAGTCAGTGCCTGAGAATAGCTACTGCTCAGTTGTGCCATGAGCTACAGGTCTGTAATTTCACTATGTTATAGCTGACCCAAAAGTAGCTGAATAACATATTTGCACAAATTTCTGTAAAGGCAATAGTTTTCCAATTACAACTGATTTACTCAACAGTGAGAACTTCAAAGTAGCTATTACTCAGCTATGCAATGAGCCACAGGTCTGGAACTTCACTATGTTATAGCTGACCCCAAAATAGGTGACTAACATATTGCAACAAAATACTGTAAATGCAATAGTTTCCAAGTTATAAGTGATTTACTCAACAGTGATAACCTAAAAGTAGCTATTACTCAGCTATGCCATGAGCTACAGGTCTGAAATTTTACTATGTTACAGCTGACCCAAAAGTAGCTGAATAACATATTTATACTAAATTCTCTAAATGCAATAGTTTTCAAATTATAAGTGATTTACTCAACATTGAGAACTTCAAAGTAGCTATTACTCAGCTATGCAATGAGCCACAGGTCTGGAACTTCACTATGTTACAGCTGACCCTAAAATAGGTGAATAACATATTGAAACAAAATACTCTAAATGCAATAATTTCCAAGTTATAAGCGATTTACTCAACAGTGATAACCTCAAAGTAGCTAATTCTCAGCTATGCCATGAGCTACAGGTCTGAAATTTTACTATGTTATAGCTGACCCAAAAGTAGGTGAACAACATATTTAAGCAAAATACTGTACATGCAATAGTTTTCAAGTTACAACTGATTTACTCAATAGTGATGACCTAAAAGTAGCTATTACTCAGCTATGCCATGAGCTACAGGTCTGAAATTTTACTATGTTATAGCTGACCCAAAAGTAGCTGAATAACATATTTATACTAAATTCTCTAAATGCAATAGTTTTGCAATTACAACTGATTTACTCAATAGTGAGAACCTCAAAGTAGCTATTACTCAGCTATGCAATGAGCTACAGGTCTGAAATTTCACTATGTTATAGCTGACCCACAAGTAGATGAACAACATATTTAAGCAAAATACTGTAAATGCAATAGTTTTGAAGTTACAACTGATTTACTCAATAGTGATGACCTAAAAGTAGCTATTACTCAGCTATGCCATGAGCTACAGGTCTGAAATTTTACTATGTTATAGCTGACCCAAAAGTAGCTGAATAACATATTTATACGAAATTCTCTAAATGCAATAGTTTTCCAATTACAACTGATTTACTCAATAGTGAGAACTTTAAAGTAGCTATTACTCAGCTATGCCATGACCTACAGATCTGAAATTTCACTATGTTATAGCTGACCCAAAAGTAGCTGAATAACATATTTATACGAAATTCTCTAAATGCAATAGGTTTTAAGTTACAAGTGATTTACTCAATAGTGAGAACTTCAAAGTAGCTATTACTCAGCTATGCAATGAGCCACAGATCTGAAACTTCACTATGTTATAGCTGATCCCAAAATAGGTGAATAACATATTGAAACAAAATACTGTAAATGCAATAGTTTCCAAGTTATAAGCGATTTACTCAACAGTGATAACCTAAAAGTAGCTATTACTCAGCTATGCCATGAGCTACAGGTCTGAAATTTTACTATGTTATAGCTGACCCAAAAGTAGCTGAATAACATATTTATACGAAATTCTCTAAATGCAATAGTTTTGAAGTTATAAGCGATTTACTCAACAGTGATAACCTAAAAGTAGCTATTAATCAGCTATGCCATGAGCTACAGGTCTGAAATTTTACTATGTTATAGCTGACCCAAAAGTAGCTGAATAACATATTTATACGAATTTCTCTAAATGCAATAGTTTTTAAGTTACAAGTGATTTTACTCATCATGATGGAAGTTACTGAAAAGCCCAAAAGTAGCTATTACTCACTTAGCTATTGAGACAGGCACCCAACTTACTCACCATATTGTAGCTATGAAAAAAGTAGCTGAATAACATATTTTAACAAAATGCTCTAAATGCAACACTTTTCAAGTTATAAATGATTTTGTGCATGATTTCATGAATTTTAATGCATTAAAAATTATTAAAAAAATTTATTAAAAAAAAAGTAAGACAGATCCAGGTCTCATACTCACACAAGAGAATCTACCTCTGGCCTAGTACATATATGCAAGATATGAGAGAAATCCCTGCAATAGTCACTGAGAAAATTGTGATTAAGTGTTGAAATTTTCACACTTTTGGTGGGGGTACCCCCCTTGTAATGTCTCTAGCAAACAGACGAACAGACAGATTTGCATGCCTTGAACAATTTTTCATCCTCGATAGATAAGGTATCTTTTAAAAAAAACAGCATGTCTCTAGGCCTTGTAGTTTTGGAGGAGAAGTTGTTCACGCGGACGCGGACGCCCACGCCGCAGAGTGACGACATAATGTCAGCTGACTGACAAGTCAGCTGACATAAAAATGAGGCCAAGGCCTGCTGCTTACTGGCAGCAAGCAGCAATTATGTGGCCACCCAGTTGATATCAAATTACTTAATTTGACATCCATAAAATATAACTTAATTGCACGGTTTTCAGGATACAAAGCATTTTTGTGTTTTGCAATTTTTGCGAAAAATTCAAAATGGCCACCATTTTTGGCGAGACAAAACTTTTTGAAAATTGGGTTTACTACTCTGCAGAGATACCCTATGGATCAAAATTTTGTTGAAATTGCTCTATCTCGCACAGTTTTCAAGATACAGGCATTTTTGTGTTTTACAATTTTTGTGAAAAATTCGAAAATTTCAAATGGCCGCCATTTTTGGCAAGACAAATATTTTTTGACATTTGGGTAAACAACTCCACAGAGATATCCTATGGGTAAAAAAACTAAACCGCTCTATCTGGCATGGTTTTCAAGATACAAGCATTTTTGTGTTTTGCAATTTTTGCGAAAAATTCCAAAATTTTAAATGGCCACCATTTTTGACAAGACAAAATTTTTTTTTGAAAATTGAGATTACTTTTCTGCATAGAGGGTTAACTACTCTCCAGAGATATCCTATGGATCAAAAATTTTGTTGAAATCGCTCTATCTTGCACAGTTTTCAAGATACAGGCATTTTTGTGTTTTGCAATTTTTATGAAAAATTCCAAAATTCAAAATGGCTGCCATTTTTGGCGAGACAGCATTTTTTTGAAAATTGGGTTGAGTACTCTGCAGGGTTATCCTGTGGGTCAAAAATTTCATAGAAATCGCTCTATCTCTCATGGTTTTCGAGATACAAGCCTTTATGTGTTTTGCAATTTTTGTGTAAAATTTGAAAATTCAAAATGGCTGCCATTTTTGGCGAGACAGCATTTTTTTGAAAATTGGGTTGAGTACTCTGCAGGGATATCCTGTGGGTCAAAAATTTCATAGAAATCACTCTATCTCTCATGGTTTTCGAGATACAAGCCTTTATGTGTTTTGCAATTTTTGTGTAAAATTTGAAAATTCAAAATGGCCGCCATTTTTGGTGAGACAATTTTTTTTTGAAAAGTGGGTTGACTACTCTGCAGGGATGGCCTGTGGGTCAAAATTTTCGTCAAAATCGCTCTATATCTCATGGTTTCCGAGATAAAAGCCTTTTTGCATTTTGCAATTTTTGCGAAAAATTTGAAAATTCAAAATGGCCACCATTTTTGGATAGACCAATAATTCGTGAAATTTGGGTTCATTACTGAGCAGAGATGCCCCGAGGGTCAACAATTTTGCCGAAATCGCTCTATCTCACACGGTTTTCAAGATATAACTACAGTATTGCTTTGCAAGAGAAAAAGAAATTGCTTTTGCACAGCAAAAACAAAGCATCCCAATGAGTGTTAATGAGTTTGTAGAAACGACCATCTTCCTGTTTTGCCATTTATAACAAAATGCAAGGTTTCGTAGATGAATCTGTTCTCAAAAATTTCATCGAAATCGCTCTATCTCGCTGTTTCATCAGATAAATGAGTTTTTGCGATTTACGCAGAAATTCAAGATGGCCACCAAAAGTGGTGGGGAAAATTATTTTTGCAAAAAAGTCGCCAGTAGAGTCTGCACATACCCTGTGGGTTAAAAATTTCGTCGAAAATACTTTATCTCGCTCCGTTTCCGGTTTTTGTGTTTAACGCAGAAATTCAAGATGGCCGACAAAAGTGGCAGGAAAACAATTTTTGTGAAAAGCCATCAATAGACTCTGCAGACACCCTGTGGGTCAAAAATTTTGACGAAATCGCTGTATCTCGCTCCGTTTCCCAGATGAACGTGTTTTACGCAGAAATTCAAAAGTGGGGGGAAAACGTTTGTTGCGAAAAGTCACCAGTAGATTGTGCATATACCCTGCAGGTCAAAGGTTTTGTCAAAATCACTCTATCTCTATCTGTTTCCGAGATAAACGTGTTTTTGTGTTTTACACAGAAATTCAAGACGGCCGCCAAAAGTGGTTTGAAAACAATTTTTGGGAAAAGTTGCCAGTTGACTCTACGTATACCCTGGGGGTCAAATTTTTTTGTCAAAATCGCTCTATCTCACTCCATTTCCGAGATAAATATGCAGAAATTCAAGATGGCTGCCAAAAGTGGCAGGAAAATGTTTGTTGCGAAAGGTCGCCAGTAGAGTCTGCCTATACCCTGTGGGTAAAAAATTTCATCGAAATCGCTCTATCTCGCTCCGTTTCCAAGATAAACCTGTCTTTGCATTGAACGCAGAAATTCAAGATGGCCGCCAAAAGTGGCGGGAAAACTTTTTTTGAGAAAAGTCAGCAGCAGATTCTGTAGATACCTTGTGGGTCAAAAATTTCGTCGAAACTGCTCTATCTCGCTCCGTTTCATAGATAAACGCGTTTTTGCTTTTTACGCAGAAATTCAAGATGGCCGCCAAAAGTGGCGGGAAAACGGTTTTCGGGAAAAGCCAGTAGACTCTGCATATACCCTGTGGGTCAAAACTTTCATTGAAATCGCTCTATGTTGCTCCGTTTCCGAGATAAACATGCTTTTGCGTTCAACACAGTACTCTGCAGGTACCCTGTGGGTCAAAACTTTTGTCGAAATCACTCTATCCACTCTGTTTCTGAGAAACACAGAAATTCAACTTTGGCTGCCAAAAGTGGCGGGAAAACGATTTTTGCAAAAAGTCACTAGTAGGCTCTGCTCTATCTTGCTCTATCTCACCCTGTTTCCGATATAAATGCGTTTTTGCATTTAGCGCAGAAATTCAAGTTGGCCACCAAATTGGCGGGAAAACGATTTTTGCAAAAAGTCACCAGTACACTCTGCAGATACCTGTGGGTCAAAAATTTCGTCGAAATTGCTCTATCTCGCTTTTTCAGCATTAAGAAAAATTGTTGTGTTTAGTTAATCGTTAATATGTCGGCCATTTTGTATTGGATCACTTCCAAAAGTTAATGATTTCCAGACATCTATGTAACGAACCTACTTGCAAAATTTCATGTGTATAGGTGAAGCACTTTTTAAGTTATCATCCGGCCGAGCACACCCTTTTGAAAAACAAGTTTTTGGTCATGTGACTTCTCTGATTGGTTGAAAAACAATCCCATCAACATGCAATGAGGAAACATGATAGTCCTCTACCTGAGGAAGCTCCATACCAAATTTTAAAAAAATCGGTGCAGTAGTTTCTGAGGAGAAGAGCTGGAAAAATTGTTGATGCCGCCGCCGCCGCCAATCTATGCCAATAGCTTACAGCTGATGGCCAGTAAGCTAAAAACTATATCCGATTCTCTATCTCCCCTTATAAAGACCAAATATGGCTTGTAGTAGAAACCAAATACCGATACCTGTGAGGTAATTCTCCAGCCTGTCCACCATCTGTTCATCTTTGACAGTCTTTCTGCCGGCCTGTTCTGACAGACACAGAGTGTCCACTAGTATGGTGGCTGAAATGGAGTGTCTGATCATGTATTTATTTATTTATTTGGGGTTTTATGTCGCTTTCAAGACTGTACAGGTCATATCACGACGGGTAGTTGGAAGGGCAGAGGAAACCAGTACATAGAGTTCGTTAGGGTTCTGTACTGTAAACTGCCGACCAACGGCAAGCAACTACCAGCTTTCCCACATGAGGCCGTGCCGGGAATTGGACCCCGGCCTCAGAGGTGTCTGATCATGTAGGAGGTAACAATATATATATTTTAATTATCTTTTTACAGTCATGCTATTAATCTAACTTTCACTTTGTAGTGGTTAGGTTTCACAATATGTCCAAAACTATTTTGATAAAAATTTATTCTGTTATTTTTTTCACCCCTACACTTGAGAAGGTTGCTTATTGGTTCAAGACTGACTTCAGTTTAGGCAAAAATTGAAAAGGAAAATTTGTGGTTGTTGCAACTTTTTGGTTGACAAGAAACCATGACAAAATACCTTAAATCTCAAATCTGAGTTTTTTTTCTCAAATCTAAAATATGTCCAAGTTGCCTTTCATAAAAGTTCTGGCCAAGTTTTGGCATATGTTTTGCCTTAAATATAAGACAAGTAGGAGGGTACCTTAAGTTTCTCACTTTGTCAAAATGGTAACTTAAAAACTTTTCAAGATTTTGACTGACAAGTAAAAGTGACTTGAAAAAATTTTTGACTAAGACTTAAGGCCTTCTGCCAATCTAATTTCTGGTCTGAAGGAGGTATCTTACATTGAAACTTTATCGATATTTTAAATTTTTAAAAAATAAAGCATTTTTCTAATGACTTGAGACTCAATTAAACAGGATGCAGATACACTAATGTCAGACATTTTAAATATACTAAATCGATTACCTCTCTCAATAATTGGTTGAGAAGTGTAACTACTGCACAGTCATAAGCTATATCGTGTTCAACACAATGAAACATGTAGAACAAATAATTATCTGAGCTCCAGGCTGCATCACATGACTTCTGGTATTTTGATGTGCAAGAGAATTTCCTAGTACTATGTAATTATATTAAGATTATCCCAAAAAAGGTTAACTTTATTTCTTATGCTGCTTTTTCAAAGCTCTAACTCATTGGCCATATTTTTAATGAATATTTATTTAATATAAGTTTAGCAAACTAACCAGACCATGTATTAAAACGTAGACCATCAGATTTACAATATAAATTTCAAAGTTGGGGTTTTACATCTTGTTCAACAGCCTGGGTCATATTGGGAGAGTTCTTAAACAGTGCCACTTGTGACAGTGGAATCCACACAGAGGTGACTTCCTATGATTAGATGCCAAACTTGCTAACCACTAGGTCACCGAGGACCTCGAGTATAATATAAAATACTTTTACTTAGGGTGGTAACTTTGGTAGAAGAAATTATGGGTAAAGAAAAATTGCCAAATATGATTCATACCATGCAGCATCCAGGCCACATCTTCTGTTAGTGTAAAGTTGCAGTCATTTAATATCTTTTCTGCAATTAATGTGGCGCATGAACCCACTAGCTCTAATTCCATTAAAACGCTGAAAATACAGAAACAACATATTATTTTTAGTGACTTTGGTATACACTTCAATATTGTTTGTGCAATGCTGGAATATTAGTTGTAATTATTCACCAAATGTTTTGAAAGATTTTATATCATATACCAACAACTTTAGCTTTGAAAACATGCACACAAAAACACCAACCTTTCAGCATACTCTATTGTCTGTGGCCTGTGGTCTATTACCTGAACCACAAACTCTTGCAATGGCATCATGCTGGGGCTCACTACATGGTGGTCAACAAGTGTCACAGAGAGTATCTCTTTACTTGGAATGTCATTCAGATCAAGGTCATCTGTGAACAAGAGGTGTTGTCGGAAGATCCCATACTTCTTGAACACATGGGTCACCTCTGTACGCAAGACATAGTCATCTCCACTTATATTTATCACTGGTATGTATATTGTGGAGCCTTCTCCTTTGGTCTAAACAAGGAACAGATTTTTATGAATTTCTTTTATATGACCTCATACAGGAGTACTCTAAATTGGTCACTACTCTAATCTAATGTGGACTTTTATAGTGCTTAATCTTCATCAGTTGACAGACTCTAAGGTGCAATTTAACATAAACAAGGTGAATAATCGTATGTCCAATAACACAGCCTCCTTTACACAAAAAGTTTCTTCCATTTTGTAAACATTATATGCTATAATTTTATTATAATTCTAAAGTCCTGATTTATTTACATTATAACAGTTTTTATTGTTCTTTAGTTCATTGTTCCGTAATTCTTGTAAAGTTTCCATAATGTAACACCTGATCACATAAAATATTTGTGAAAGATAAGCTGTCTTTCCCCATAGGCTGAACTTCAAGGCTAATTTATGATTCAATAAGCCAAAAATATGATATTCTTAGCTGTAGAAAAAAAAGCATCCACATTTCACACACAAAGATTTTATAAGAAGTAGCCACAAGAAGTATTTTTACACACATATCACATCTACATGTGGTTACATTTCACAAACAAAATGTTCTGCTCTATAAAAATACAAAACTAAAGTAAAATACCTTTTGTTGATATTCATAGAAGCTCTCAGCCTCAAAGTGAAAGTCAGTCCTAACAAGTTTATAAAGTCATTTCTAGTTTTCTCAAGTGAAATCCAACATTTGCGTATCCTCAGACTCAAATTTGAATTGAAATAGTAGTATAATTTATTTACTTGGGTTTTAACGTCCCTTTCAACACATTGTATAGGTCATATCACGATGGGTAGTTTTGTGGGCAGAGGAAACCAATACATACAGTTGGTCAAGGTTCTGTACTGTAAACTACCGATCAACAGCAAGCAACTACCAGCTTTTCCACTTGAGGTCCTGCCGGGAACCGAACTCTGATCTCAGAGGTGGGAGGCGAGAGTGTTACCACTCTGCCAACAATGCCACAAAATATTAGTATAAGGTAAACTAGACCTACGGATGAGAGAACCGATGCAAATCTCTATCTAACGGAAAGACAACTCACCAAAGCCAGTGAATGATCATTTGACCTTAAAGGAGGGGCAAAAGGTCAAATCTGACAACATCAGAAGATTCCCGGCCCATGATATTATACAAGTTGGTTTCACATTGCAAACCTTTAGGATCAATAATAAGCGAGTTATAAGCACTTTTAAGATTGGCTGTACTCGTTTAACATTGAAGGAGGGGCCAAAGGTCAAATCTGACCACATCACAGGATTCCCAGCCCATGATCTCCTATAAGTTGGTTTCACATTGCAAACCTCTAGGATCAATAATAAGCAAGTTATAAGCACTTTTAAGATTGGCTGTACTTGTTTGACATTGAAGCAGGGGCTTAAGGTCAAATCTGACCACATCACAAGATTCCCAGCCCATGATTTCCTATAACTTGGCTTCATATTGTAAACCTCTAGGACCAATAATAGCGAGTTATAAGCACTTTTAAGTTTGGGTGTCCTTGTTTGACCTTGAAGGAGGTGTCCAAGGTCAAATCTAAGCACATCAGAACATTCCCAGCCCTTGATTTCCAAAAGTTGGTTTCTCATTGCAAACCTCTAGGGCCAATAATAAGTGAGTTATAAGCAGTTTCAAGTTTTTCTATCCTCATTTGACCTTGAAGAGGGGCCCAAGGTCAAATCTGAACACATCAGAAGATTCCCAGCCCATGATTTCCTATAAGTTAGTTTCAGATTGCAAGCCTCTAGGACCAATAATAAGCGAGTTATAGGCACTTTTAAAGTCCAATTTGGTGAACCTAGCTGGTATAGTTTTCCTCTGAGAATGTTAACGCCAAAAATCTCTCTACATGCGGCAGTGGGGGCGGAGCAAATGCTAAACCAAAGATACACTTATATGGATACAATTATAGAGATTACATTTAAGTTTAGGATTGAAAATTTTTATGAATATTAACGCAGGTGCAACTTTTTTGGTTACATTTCAATGAAAATCTGTCACAATAAAATGCAAGTACTAAGTTGCTTACTTACCTTATGTAAATAGTAAGCATAGAGAACAGAGGTTACAGCAGAATCAAGGTCACAAGTTTCATTGCCTATCACAATGTGCACTGAGCTGGATGTAAATCTTTCATCAACCTAACAATTATAGATATTATATGTTAAGATTACTATTCAGTCAATTAAGGATTAAAGGTGGGATAAATATTTGTTACTTGTAACCTAAAAATCTTCATCAGAGTTTATCACCCAATAATCTATGTAAAGCTCTGTGGACGACCAACTATTTGATGCTTAAATTAAAAAAAAAATTTTTTTTAATTTTTTTTGAAACACTGAAACTAGTTGCTTAAAAGATTGTTGGCTCTTATGGAAACATAGAATAACCATATAACATTCCGAAATTGATTGCATTTTGTCAGCATTACTCAAAAAAGTATATTTGCTGTGACAAATGTTTCCCAATATAGTCTGTGTATAAGATCCCTTGCATTAAGACTGCACAAGTGTTTCAGTTATTACTTATTGCATCTGATGAAAACAACAGGGGAAAAACGGACAGATTTCACCTGTAATCTGTATTCCACATCACATATATGGTATCATGGCACCAGCATTTTAGTAGTAGTTAACAAGAGTGCTTACAGCTACTAGAAACTTGTGAAAACAGGCAGAAATGGTGATCATGTACAAAGTGTAAATATGACAGAATAATTATGGCTCTTAGAAATATTGACACTTAACTTAATGACTTAAGCAGGTAATTTTTGGTTATTCTTTTACAAATACAGATCTTGTCATGGAACTTTTACCCTATCATCTAATACAAATTTATCACAAATTACAATACATTATTGCTTGTCAAAATTGTATAAACTTGGACAAAACAACTTACAAATCTTCTTTTTGATTCAATCAAGTATGGTAAGAGTTCCATTACACGTAGATGGTCTGGATTTGTATGTCTTCTCATAAAACATCAAGTTTTGAGCATATAAACAGGACACTTCTCTGAAAAGAAAAAGTAGCATTGGATAATATGATGTAACTTGTCACTAAACCAATCCACAAATATATTAAATTTAACTAAGCACTAGTAGTATGTGAAAAAAATATGTGCTTTTTGAGGCGATATACAGTAACTTTTTCTTACCTTATAATTTGAAGAATTTTACAAATGCTTTGACAATGTATCTAACAATTAAAAGTATACCAGTAATTTCATGAGCAAACATAAAAAATAGCATCAGAGATGGCCGTACCCCACAGCCTGAGCAAATAATTTCAACACCATGAGATATGGAAATAGTAAAACAATACAAAGATGGGGATACTTTCAGGGCTTTTTTCAGTTATATTAAGCTCCAAATAATGTTTAAGTAGAGAAAATAACATCTAAGAGAAAGAAAATGTATGTAAAGATAAAGTATTAAAACAAGACAATTCAATAGCTAGATAACAGCATTAATCAGTACACTAAAACTTACGAAGCTGTAAAACTTATTAATTGGAGAATAGCTGTCAATGGAAAAAGCACAATTATGTAAAAGTGCATAATAATAATCTGTTGTAGCAATCTATATATCTTTGTCATAAGAGAAAGATGTCTCAAATATGGCAGGTGAACACACTTTGGCAGAGCCAAAGTTAAAGGTCACACCGTGACATTGCACACCTACACCCCCTAACCAATGTCCCTACCAAGTGTCAACCTTCTGCACCCAATAACCCCAGAAACGATTTTAAAACTCATGTTCACTATTCAAAGGTCAAATCAAGGTCACACCATGACATTGCACACCTACAACCCCGTCAACCTTCTGCACCCAATAACCCCAGAAACGATTTTAAAACTCATGTTCACTATTCAATGGTCAAATCAAGGTCACACCATGACATTGCACACCTACAACCCTAACCAATGTCCCTACCAAGTATCTACTTCCTACACCTTATGGTTTCCAAGATATAGCCCGAACAAGATTTTATAGGTCAAGGTCACTACGGCAAGGTCAAATCAAGGTCAAACCATGACATTGCACACCTAGTGCACTTAACCAATGTTCCTGCAACGTATCAATATCCTACACCTTACGGTTTCCGAGATATAGCCCAGACAAGGTTTTATAGGTCAAGATCACTACCACAAGGTCCAAGGTCAAATCAAGGTCACACCATGACATTGCACACCTACACCCCCTAACCAATGTCCCTACCAAGTATCAACTTCCTACACCTTACAGTTTACAGTTTCTGGCTATCTGCAATACTTTTAAGAGATAATTCGCATTTACTCCCAAAAGTAGATGAATAAGTTATTTGATAAAAATTGGGTATCCGCAATACTTTTACAGATAATTAGCATTTACTCATTTTGAGTAGGTGAGTAATTAGCTACGGGTCTGAAACTTCACCGAGTGAAAGCTCTCCCAAAAGTAGATGAATGAGTTATTTGAGAAAAATTGGCTATCTGCAATACTTTTAGAGATAATTAGCATTTACTCATTTTGAGTAGGTGAGTAATTAGCTATGGGTCTGAAAGTTCACCATGTGAAAGCTCTTCCAAAAGTAGGTGGATGAGTTATTTGAGAAAAATTGGCTATGTGCAATACTTTTAAGAGATAATTAGCATTTACTCATTTTGAGTAGGTGAGTAATTATCTACGGGTCTGAAACTTCACCATGTGAAAGCTCTTCCAAAAGTAGATGAATGAGTTATTTGATAAAAATTGGGTATCCACAATAGTTTTAGAGATAATTAGCATTTATTCATTTTGAGTAGGTGAATAATTAGCTACGGGTCTGAAACTTCACCGAGTGAAAGCTCTCCCAAAAGTAGGTGAATGAGTTATTTGAGAAAAATTGGCTATCTGCAATACTTTTAGAGGTAATTTGCATTTACTCATTTTGAGTCGGTGAGTAATTTGCTATATGTCTGAAACTTCACCATGTGAAAGCTCTCCCAAAAGTAGATGAATGAGTTATTTGAGAGAAATTGGCTATCGGCAATACTTCTAGAGATAATTAGCATTTACTCATTTTGAGTAGGTGAATAATTACCTACGGATCTGGAACTTCACCATGTGAAAGCTCTCCCAAAAGTAGATGAATAAGTTATTTGAGAAAAATTGGCTATCTGCAATACTTTTAGAGATAATTCGCATTTACTCATTTTGAGTAGGTGAGTAATTAGCTATGGGTCTGAAACTTCACCATGTGAAAGCTCTTGCACAAGTAGGTGAATCATTTATTTGATAAAAATTGGCTATCTGCAATACTTTTATGAGATAATTCGCATTTACTCATTTTGAGTAGGTGGGTAAATATCTACGGGTCTGAAACTTCACCATGTGAAAGCTCTCCCAAAAGTAGATGAATGAGTTATTTGAGAGAAATTGGCTATCTGCAATACTTCTAGAGATAATTCGCATTTACTCATTTTGAGTAGGTGAGTAATTACCTACGGGTCTGGAACTTCACCATGTGAAAGCTCTCCCAAAAGTAGATGAATAAGTTATTTGAGAAAAATTGGCTATCTGCAATACTTTTAGAGATAATTCGCATTTACTCATTTTGAGTAGGTGAGTAATTAGCTATGGGTCTGAAACTTCACCATGTGAAAGCTCTTGCACAAGTAGGTGAATCATTTATTTGATAAAAATTGGCTATCTGCAATACTTTTATGAGATAATTCGCATTTACTCATTTTGAGTAGGTGGGTAAATATCTACGGGTCTGAAACTTCACCATGTGAAAGCTCTCCCAAAAGTAGATGAATGAGTTATTTGAGAGAAATTGGCTATCTGCAATACTTCTAGAGATAATTCGCATTTACTCATTTTGAGTAGGTGAGTAATTACCTACGGGTCTGGAACTTCACCATGTGAAAGCTCTCCCAAAAGTAGATGAATGAGTTATTTGAGAAAAATTGGCTATCCGCAATACTTTTAGAGATAATTCGCATTTACTCATTTTGAGTAGGTGAGTAATTATCTACGGGTCTGAAACTTCACCATGTGAAAGCTATCCCAAAAGTAGATGAATCAGTTATTTGATAAAAATTGTGTATCCGCAATACTTTTACAGATAATTAGCATTTACTCATTTTGAGTAGGTGAATAATTAGCTACAGGTCTGAAAATTCACCAAGTGAAAGCTCTCCCAAAAGTAGATGAATGAGTTATTTGAGAAAAATTGGGTATCTGCAATACTTTTAGAGATAATTCGCATTTACTCATTTTGAGTAGGTGAGTAATTAGCTATGGGTCTGAAACTTCACCATGTGAAAGCTCTTCCAAAAGTAGCTGAATGAATTATTTGAGAAAAATTGGCTATCTGCAATACTTTTAAGAGATAATTCGCCATCTAGCACAGTTTTCGAGATATTAGCATTTTTGTGTTTTGCAATTTTTGCGTAAAATTCAAAAATTCAAAATGCCCGCCATTTTTGGTGAGTCAAAAATATTTTGAAAATTGGCATGGGTACTCTGTAGAGATACCCTGCGGGTCAAAAATTTCGTCGAAAACGCTCTATCTAGCACGGTTTTCGAGATATAAGCATTTTTATGTTTTGCAATTTTTGCGAAAAATTCGGAAATTCAAAATGGCCGCCATTTTTGGCGAGACAAAATTTTTTTCAAAATTGGGATAGCTACTCTGCAGAGATACCCTGCGGGTCAAAAATTTCGTTGAAAACGCTCTATCTAGCACGGTTTTCGAGATATAAGCATTTTTATGTTTTGCAATTTTTGCGTAAAATTCGAAAATTCAAAATGGCCGCCATTTTTGGTGAGTCAAAATTTTTTTGAAAATTGGCATGGGTACTCTGCAGAGATGCCCTGTGTGTAAAAAATTTCGTCGAAAACGCTCTATCTAGCACGGTTTTCGAGATATAAGCATTTTTATGTTTTGCAATTTTTGCGAAAAATTCGAAAATTCAAAATGGCGGCCATTTTTGGCGAAACAAAAATTTTTTCAAAATTGGGATAGCTACTCTGCAGAGATACCCTGTGGGTCAAAAATTTTGTCGAAATCGCTCTATCTAGCACGGTTTTTGAGTTATAAGCATTTTTGTGTTTTCCTTATTTGGAAAATTCATAATGATTAATTAATCATTAATTACTCAGCCATTTCTTAACCAATCAATGCCAAAATCTAATGATTTCCAGATTTTAATAGAATGAATGTATTTGCCAAGTTTCAGGTGAATTGATAAAAACCCTTTCAAGTTATCATCCGGACAAGCTTCCCCATCGAAAAAAGACATTTTTGGTCATGTGACCTCTCTGATTGGTTGAAATGTCACTGCAGCATATTCAAAAAAATTCCCCAAGGCTACTCCATAAACCTGCCAAATTTGAAAAGAATCCGCCTAACGATTAGAGAGTTATAAGGAAAACAAAATGTGGAGCCGGCGGAGCCGGCGGAGCCGCCGGAGCCTGAAGGTCTCCCATACACAAACAAGCGTCCCGCAAGGGACGCTTAACTAGTGGTAGTTCCAATTGGAAGCAGCACTAGGGGAATTAGAAATGGCACTGGATTGGAGTTTCCACTGTGACATGAACAACACATAGTAACGAGTAATTTTATAACTTAACTATACTTTAACTGTTTAATTAAATATATAAGTGTATTAAATCTCTGAAACTATTAGTACTTTGAATGACTAACTACTGATGAAATCTGTTGCTATACATCAGCTGCATGTCAATGATGAAAAGGCTGTAATTGTGAAAGCTTAATTCTTTCAGTGATACTACATCAGCTCATTTTTTTTCATGTGATTTTAAAACCTAGCTGTCTCTCATCAAATGAAGTCAGTATTGCATGAATAAGCAATAAAATCTTATGAGGCAGTAACATTTCAGCATTTTTTGTCTGTGTATCTGTATATACTGGCAGTCTACCTGTAAATGCCCAAACTGTTATAGTTTTATTTGAAATTCAAATTAAAGGCTTTGATGACATTTTTATTAAACTAGACGTAGTCTAGCAAAGGTTATTTGTTTTTCCCGATATATATTTGTATGTATTAAGATTTGTAATGTTTAAAGCAATTTATTTTGAGAAAAAATTTATCATGCGATATGCTACCAGTACATGCCTGCTCATCAGTGAACACCCACCTTATATTTCTTTGTAAAGACAAATGCTTTTACATATATATATATATTATAAAGGGCATTCACTAATATTTCTGGTTTGTGGTAAAAACAGCCGACAAAAGAGTTTATTTGGAAAAATTTATTACTTTAACAGATGTACTGTTAAACCTAAAGAACTATGACTACAAATAAATGTTGTTTAGTATATTCATTTAATAATAATATGATCGAAGTCTGTCAATAGAACTTAAAATTAATATATGAACCACAGCATGGGTGTTTACTAATAGACATTAGATTTCCAGCATGACAATAATCGGCTGCTACAACTTCAAACCAGAAATAATGACCCAAGAAATTTGATTCAATAAAAATGTGATCTTAGTACATTAACAGAATTTGAAATCAATATATTAATCACAGCATGGGTGTTTAATGGTAGATTTTCAGGGAATGGCCATTTTGTAGACATGTTAAATCATTTGTCATTGACCCAAGAAAGCAATACAAAGTGGGTGTTTGCTAGGCGGTGGGCATTCACTGGCAGAAACCAATAATGTAAACAGGTAACTTTGTTAATGCATACTTTACACAAACATAAATTTATAATAATGTACATATCTAAAGTACAAATAATGGTACTCTGTCCAACTTGTGCTTGTGCTGATTTGCCAAGCATTAATTTAACCTGGGAGACAAAAATACTAAAGACATGGTTACCTCAGCTCTTCTTTACTTGCATGGAAACCTGTGGCATGACCCCAACATAGAAGCTGAGATTTGCATAAAATTCTTTCTCGCTGAATAAAACAGATAAAATAACAAAATTTACTTTTATGTAGTTAAAAACAATTAATATTAAACAAAGGTCACTGAGAATATAAAATATATGCTATTTAAAACAAATTTTATAATAAAAGAACATTTTCAATATTTTGGAGAAATGGTAAAAGAAACAGAAAAATTGGGAAATATCAATTTTTAAGACTCTACAATAGGAGAGGGTTATTTTAATCAGTTTTGTTGAACCGCGATGTGCTATTTGAAAACTTTTGAGGACAAAATGTCTAATATATGTATAAAATATCATAAAATACTTCGAAATATTTTTTCATGGTTGAATATTTCGGTAAACTTATGTTAAAATATTCAAAACTGGTTCTGATTACGAGAAAATGGAAGGTAGCTCTTATTGATATATTTGCCATTTAGTAGTAAATCGCAGAGGTTTCTGGGATTTTTGGGATGTCTGTGCAGATGTCACAGTGAAAGATTTAATACTCCTCAAGTGTTTGTTTACGACTCCTAGAACAGCCTGCTATGAGGTAAAATACTAAATTTTGCAAAATGTTATATTAGTATATTTTAAGAGGATAAAATTTTGCAATAAATTTGCAAAATTTTATCCTCTTAAAATATACTAATATAACATTTTGCAAAATAAGTAAATTAAATTTTTATAAGTTAATACCCTATCCAATGGACAATTGCTTTATCGGTCGGTGCGACCGGTCCCACCAAATGACAGAAAAAGTCATCCTGTATAAACTACCAGCAGGACCGGTCACGGAGTGTACATTCGCCAGGTGTCGCCTCGTGCATACTTCCTGTCTAGACAGGATGACGGCATCGCGTCTTTTTCGTTGTCTAAAGTTTAGACTCTAAACCTATTAGACCCCTAGTAAGCTGATAGCGGGGCCGGTTGGGAGGGCCTTGCCTGTCCATTGGATAGGGTATTAACTTATAAAAATTTTATTTACTTATTAAATTTGCAATTTTATTGCGTTAATACATCCTATCCAATGGACAATTGCTGAATAACTACCGCTTGGTAGGCGGGTAAGCTACTAGGACTTGAGTGAACTCATAAGAACCACAATAAATTTCAGACCTGGGTTACTTATAGAACCCACGAGGTCAAGGTCTGATACTAGAATCCGGTTAACCGGGAGTATACAGACACTACCTCCCCCCCTTTTTTTGTTATACCTGCTCTGAGGTTAGGGTAGAGGGGTGTGAGTTCAGTCCTAAGAAATAAACCTCCCAAAGGAAGCATGTCACAGTTTTTTTCTGTTTTTTTTTGATTGGATGATTTATACTTATCTAAGTATCAGTATATACACTATATACATATATACAATAAATGTCCCCTCATTATTGGGCCTGTTGGTGGACCTGCTGAGCAGTCACTACTGGCCCTAGGTGGAAAAGCTCTGAGTCAGCCCAAGCCACATGCTTCAGGTAGAATTGAGTGAAGGTGTTATGTGATTTCCAGTGGCAGGCTGATAAAATTTGGTCTAAGGAGATTCCAGATTGGAATGCCTTAGAGGCAGCAAAGGCTCTAACATCATGGGCTTTAACCTGATGTAAGGTGAGAGCCTGCTGGTCAGAGAGCTCATATCATAGGATCACAGCCTGTTTGATCCATGAGGAGACGGTGGCAGGGGAAATGTCCTTGTCGAAACCTTTCTTGAAGGACACAAGGACTAATTCCTTATTCTGCCTGAGATCTGAGGTCCTGTCAAGGTAGTAACGCAGGGCTCTGACTGGACATAATGACCTGTCACCCTTGAGTGACTTATCCAGAGTGGGAGCCAGGGCTGGGATCACAACCGGGGCCACACTATCTGGACCTTCCTTAGCCAACTGATTCTTGGACAGAAAACTGGGTGAGGGGTATAAGGATACCTTGGACCACTCAGCTTGGTGTCTTATGTTCTTGTGTAACCAAGCATGAATCTCACTCCTGCATTTACCTGAACCCAGGGCCAATAGGAAGACAGTCTTGAAGGTCAAATGCTTCAAGGAGGCATCTTTAAGGGGTTCAAATGGAGCCTTGGTCAGCTGGTGCAACACCAGGGAGAGGTTCCAAGAGGGAATGCCCCTCCTACCCTTGGGTCTGTCTCTATTAGTGGTCCTACGATTCGACGGAAAATCGATTCGACGTCTATTTAAAAGTTTCGATGTAGAAATTCAATTCTCATTTTAAGAATCAATTGTGAATCGAAAGTAAGATTTATAAACCACCTAATTTTCCCTTTTTCTACAGATATTTAACATTTTATTTTCGTAACATTTGTTTACATTTTCTCCCATGTTTCTTTCACTGGTATCTACTTCCTGTTGGTTACAACTAAATTTCTGGACGTATTTAGAAGATCTTTTAATACAATAAACTAAGTTCAACCTGAATTAAATTTAACTTTCACTGCTTCATACACAACATGCATACTCCCTATAAATGGGGAATAACAACCTTGGCCATAAATCAAGTGGAGAGAGATCACACTACTGTAATACTTCAGCAATCTGCCATGAATATTTTTGACAAATTTTGTTGAATAAGAAAACTGAAATGTTTACTACATTGCCATACTTAGAATTTTACAGTATCTAAGAAATTATAATTATATGAAATGAATAGATCATTAAGATCTGCTTAGAAAGGGAAATTCATGGAATATTGTTTTCAGGATGAGAGAAATTTAACAGAATAATAGACAAATGCTTTACAGTAACATAAACACACAAAAAGAGTGAGGGGTATCCGACTTCGTTGAAGCTGGTGGGAGATACTTAGCCTTGCCACAGGCGTTTATATGTATAAAGAAGACACAACTGTTTGACCGCATTATAAGTATTTTTCATAATGTTCTCATACACTTACTTAGCCTTGCTTGCTGAGGAGACTCCCAGACTAGAAAGGCCTTTGATACGGTGTGCATTATGGCAAAAATATTTCACATTTGCATGATGGTTCAGACAGCCTGGAGGGACAGGCTAGGAGATACTTCCAGTTTGAAGTAAAATTAAGAAAGAAAAAAGATCTTGAACAAAAGGGGTTGAAATATTGTTTATTTTAAGCATGATTGGTTGCTAATCTGCTGAAGTTACATTCAAACACTGTAAATGCTTTAGCTGATGAAAAGGGAGAATGAAAATATTTAAATAAATATTATTTTGTAACTGTTAAGGCCACCTTAATAGATTATTATATTATTGCTGATACACATACTTGTTGACTCTTCAACCTACTGGTTTCCTAACATACCCCCTTCCCTACCCCAAACTGTAACCAAATAACCTAGATTTTTTCACCACTGACCTATCGGAAGACTACTGTTATTATATTTGGTAAAAAAAGAATATTCTGTCTTTCTTACAAAGCAAGCAGAAAAACGATTATAAGCGATAATCGATCGCTTAGAATTACCGATTAATCGATTCTGATTTTTTAGACCGATTCCTAACACTAGTCTCTATGGAAACTATCTAGGAGATGAGTGAGGTTCTCCTCCTTGCTGACATTTATGGGCACGTTGCCTAATTTGTCAGCAATGGCTGATCTGTAGCCATCAATAGTGCCTGGTTGTAACTTCCTGTCCTGGAACAAGTACAGGAGAAAGTCAGCTATGGCTTTTAGAGGTGGTGCCCTGAAGTCCACCTGATTACTGAGGCACCACTTTGTAAAAATGGTCCACTTTGCCTCATAGACAGATCTGGTTGATCCTCTTTGCGGAGCCTCAATTCGTGCTGCCACTGCCTCAGAGAAGCCCTGCTCCTTGATTGCTGTGGCTCTAGGAGCCAGGCATGCAGATTCAGATTTGACAGGTTCCTGTGTAGGGCCTGGTTGAATGGCTGAGACACTAGGTTGGGTATGTTGGGCAGACACAGGGGAATCTGGCTGGACATTTCCACTAGATCCCAGAACCAGGGCATGTTGGGCCATCCCGGTGCAATCAGTATGATTCTGCTGCAAGGGTAGCCCTGTAACTTCTCCACCACTTTGCCCAAGATGGCTGCTGGTGGAAAGGCATAAGGGTCCAGTCCTTCCCATGACAGGCTGAGAGTATCCACTGCCCATGCCTGAGGGTCTGGAACCGGTGAGACAAACTGTGGTAGCTTGTTGTTGAACCTGGTGGCAAACAGGTCCACAGTGGGTTGGTGCCACCGGTGACATATAGCTTGGAAGATTTCTGGACTGAGGGACCATTCGGTTTGAATGGTCTGGCCCAGTCTGGATAGTTTGTCGGCTATCACATTCAGATGGCCGGGAATGTGTCGAGCTTTGAGAGTAATCTGTTTTCTGGTACACCAGGTCAGAATTCTCCATAGTAGGGCACACAGGGGGCCCGACTTCATTCCCCCTTCCTTGTTTATGTAAGCAACCACTGTAGTGTTGTCTGTAGCTATGAGGACTGTAGCGTACAGAGGGCTTGAAATTCTTTTAAGGCCAGGAGAACTGCTTTTAACTCTAAATAGTTTATGTGCAGTTTGCTTTCTGGAAGTGACCAGTTTCCCCTTGCCATGTGCTCGTTTAAGTGAGTGCCCCACCCTTCTTTTGATGCAAGATGTAAAGATGTAAAGATCTGCAGAGCATGTTTTAGTGGATGTAATGGTTGACCTGTGATCACATTGCTTTCCTCCAGCCACCATCTTAGATGTGGGTCAAGTGAGTTGGGAATGGGGATGGTCTTTTCCAGTGTTTCTGGCACTCTCCAATTGTTTTTGAGATGCCACTGTATGGGTCTCATATGTAAACGGCCCAGATGTGCCTGTTTCTCTGTGGCAGTCAGTAAACCGATCAAGGACATTAACTGCCGGACCGGACACACTGGACTTGACATAATGTCCCGTATCTTTGTCTGTAGTGCTTGCCAACGTTCTGGGGTTGGGCGAACCCTGTCGTTTTTCAGATCGAACTGGTAACCTACGAAGTTGAAAACCTGTGTGGGTTCCAGCTCTGATTTTTCCTTGTTCACTAACCAGCCCAATTCTCGACAGAGAGCTACCAAGGTTTGTGTGTGTTGTAGACAAGTTTGGTGGGATCTGGCTCTGACCAACCAGTCGTCTAGGTACTGGTGGATTCTTATACCCTGTTTCATTGCCAGAAATTTGACCTCTTTGGCCACCACTGTAAACTCCATAGGGGCTGTGGAAAGACCAAAGGGTAGTGCTTTGAATTGATAAATCTTGTCCTGGACCTGAAAACGCATGTACTTCCTGGACTGGCTGTTTATTGGTATATGGAAGTATGCGTCTTTGAAATCTATGGAGGTTACCCACTCGCCTGCCTGGAGGGAAGTCTGTATAGTCTCTGGAGTCTCCATTTTGAATGACTGTGTTTTCAGATAATTGTTCAGTATGCTCAGGTCTAAGATACGTCGCCACCGGTTGTTGGGTTTGGGTACCAGAAATAACCGGTTGTAAAACCCCAGGGACTGTGGATTTTGAACCAACTCTACAGCATTTTTGTCTAACAGCTGATGCAATGCCTCCAACAGGTAGCTGTTCCTGTGGGGATTTACATAGCAGCTTGTTATTGTGGGTGTTCTTGTTAGGTTGGGCCGGTACCGGAAGGGAAGAATGTAACCTTCTCTGAGGACTGCTAGTACTTTGGGGCTGACGCCTAGGGCTGCCCATTTTTTCCAAAACTGGTGTAATCTGGCCCCTACAGGCAGATTTGGTACAACAGGTGGGACATTTGTGACATTTTGTACAGAACTCAATTGATTTACACAGGAAACACCTTTCACAGATTTTATTGAACTTTGATGCTCGGGATTTACACCTTTCTTTTGTGGCAACCCTCCTGCAAAAGGAACATGACTTGCAACATGATAAAATACAGGTAAATGAGTTCTTGTCTTTAAATTTCCAGTCACAGAATAACAGTCCTTTCCGGCAACAGGTACACTGTTCACAATCTCTTCTACACCGGTTACAAAACAATTTACTTTGCCGGTCACACAAACAGGAGAGCCTTCCCCGGCCACAAACTGAGCACAGTAATCGTCATTTATACTGCTTCTGTGTCTAGGCCGGTCGCTGGGAAATCGAAGAGGTAGCCTTGCCCCTGTGAGATCCTTGACCACGTCTTCTGTTGCTAAGCTGTTTCCAAGCTGGGAGACCCTGTTTCCGGTCCGGTTCTTGCTGTTGCCTTGGAGGCTCAGAATACAGGTGAAAACGTTGAGGCTTTCTTTGTGAAGGGCCAGAAGTACGCTTATCTTCATGGTGGCGTATTTCTTCCTTAGCCTTGGCAATAATGTGGTCCGGAAACAGTGCACTGAGGTGAAGTGGGGCAGTTCTGAGAGACGTTAAAGTGTCCTGTTTTATTCCAGCTTTGATGTACTCCAGGTAACTATCTCGTCGTGCAAGTGTCAAATTTGCAACATTTACAAACACCCCTTCTGATAAATCTTGCATGGTGCAAGCCATAGCCTGTGTAATGCTATGGTTAAAAGTCACAAGAAAATCCAATTCATCAGCAGCTTGGCTAACCTTGGTGGCTGATTTCCGTTTGCACGTAACACTTTGAATAATCTTGAGCTGTGAAGCCATGTTGTCCTGAACTTTAGTGAGGCACCGGCTAAAAGCTGCAGCCTGGTTACACATGTAGGACTGGTCACGTGCAGCTCGTTCCCATTTTCATAGATTTTCTTGTGATACGGGCCTGGAAGCAGGGGCTGAGGGTATAGGACCTGTTGGCTATTCTTGGGAAGGTACTGTTCATCCTAGCTGGTTCATTTGTCCAAGTATAAACTTTGGAACGAGAAAAGTCCTTCTTTTCACAGTGCATCCCGTACCACTTCAATGTCTTTGGAGACTTGATGAACTGGTCCCTAGCTAAACCTGCAGTTTCAGATGTACGGGACGGGTAGCCCTCCTGCACAGTTATGTTGAGTTTCTCCATCTTTTTGCATAACCATTCGTCCACAGGAACTTTCACTGACACTTTACCGGAATGAGAACTCTTGGAGCCGGTAAAAGGGTTGTCATCCTGTGAATTTGATGAAGAGTCAAACTCCGGAATGTCATTCCAGGCCATAAATGACCTCACACCTCGCAGAGTTTCCCTATAAGTCTGTTCAGCAGTGAGTTCCTGGTCCATATCTAATAATTCTTCACGATCTGGACCGGCAGATTCACAGTCAGAGACCTCCCCTTCATCATCTAAGCTTGAAGCCTGGTCACTGAACTGTTCTGACTCTGCTGCCGGTTCCTCAACAGGGGCTACAGAACCGGGATGAGATGTAGAACTCTGCTTGGCTGTAGTAGATGGTTGAGCAGCAGGACCTGGGGGCTGAACCTCGGGTCTGTAGACTACTGCATGTAGATCAGTTTCCTGACCAGTGGTGTATGTCACAGGTGCAGCACCGGGAGCCTCAACAGGCCGGGTGGCTAGCACAGCACCGGGAACCTGAACAGGTTGGGTGGCTCTCTCAACATCCATCTCTGCACCGGTCAACTTCTTCTCACCGGTAACACCAATAGCCTGTTGAACTGGTGGGATAAAAGGCCTGTCAGTCACCACCACGTCTGACTTCTTGACCAGTTCCACCGGTACTTGAAAATTCTTGGCCAGGAAAAGTGCTTCTAGCCGGGCAAAACGTTCTGACCACTTGTCGTCCATAGATTTCAGGTCAGTTTGAAAGTCTACAGAAGTTTTACCGGCTTTCTTCTTGGTGGGGGATTTGTGAGAGGACTTCTTGGCTTTCTTACTGGGAGTTTCGCCTCGATCACTATTCTCACCCCTGCTCTCTACCTTCCCCAAAACAGTGACGTCAGCAGGATTAACAGTCTGGGAGGGAGAGCTTATCTTCTTCTGGAGCTCTTTTCGTGCCCTGTAGGTAGGGGTGGCCAGCTGTTTCTTCTGATCTTCAGACAGGTTATCACAGATCTGGCAAGGTTTCTTCTCTACACAAGGGTCTTGGCCAATGCCCTTCTCACGGCAACGTACACATTTAGAGTGTGCATCAAAAAGTGCCATAATGTGGCCACATGATCCCTTCTTTTGTCCAGGAGACGCCATAACTACTCCAGAAGCAATAAAAGTTCTTTACAGTTGAAAATAAAATGAAAGTTTGTAGTTTTCTTAAAAATACTTCGCGTTGAAACACTCTCTGCAAAACACGTCTGTACACTCCACGCGCCAAACGAAAAAGACGCGATGACGTCATCCTGTCTAGACAGGAAGTATGCACGAGGCGACACCTGGCGAATGTAGACTCCGTGACCGGTCCTGCTGGTAGTTTATACAGGATTACTTTTTCTGTCATTAGGCGGGACTGGTCGCGCCGACCGGTAAAGCAATTGTCCATTGGATAGGATGTATTAACACAATAAAATGCATATTTCATGAAAATCATGAGTATTGCCATGACAGCCATATTTTATTTTGCTTCACTATCTTTTCAATTAGAAGTATTTCACTTCGGGATTTATTTTACTGCATCATCCATCCACTGATAGATTTACATTTAAAGCCACATGTTATATTTAAGGGTGCCTTATAAAACTCGGAGCTCCGGAGGTGCGGTCGGAGGGGTGCGGTAAAAATATTTGTACAATAAAATATTGCTGGATCATATATTTGTAAAATATTATTAGAAAGCCCATCGCAGCCTCACATTTTCATCACTCTGTGGGTGTAGAAGTACCAGCATTTGATATTTTATTTGTTTTAAATATTTCGTGAAGGCAGTATTAGGTGTGGTCATAATACACTCATACAATTCTCAGATCTAGAGGTGCGGTGACATAAGCTGAAGAAAACCCCAAACATGAAAGCAAAACAAGTAATTATATTTTATTCTCTATTTTACAGCTGAACAAATAGTAACAAATTGGTAGCCAAGTGAATTATTTTAATGACAAAAGTAAAACAAGCAAAGCAAAAAACATTAAAGCAAAAGTATTATATTCTGTGGATGTACAAGTAAAACATTTATAATATATGAAATGCTGGTACTTGTACACCCACAGAGTGCTGAAAATGGGCGTTCACTGGTATTTCCGGTTTGTGGTAAAAACGGCCGATATTAAGAGTTAAATTATCAAAATATACAGCTTTGAAACAAATGTAACAACATCCACCCCAATTATTGATTGTGGTGTATATCATTTGATAATCCGATGGTAGACGAATAAAATATATAGCTGTGTATATAATTTAAATTCAATATATTAACTTCAGCATGGGCGTTTACTGGTAGAATGCCACTAGTTTGATACAATCAGTTGGATATTTCTACCAATTATTAACAAAGCTAATGCTACTCCTGTCAACATTTAACTAAATATTATAATGAAAACTATACTAGAATTGTATGAAATGGAGATAGCTGAAGTTAGACTACTTATCTAGGCTATCCCTTAAATAATTGAAACAGTTAATGCCAAATTACATGCAACTCGTGACCACAATGCGTACACAAACATTTTATAAGAATAAACATTATTTCTGCTTGAATATCAAATACTTGTATATGCAGCTCATAATATTTATGAAGAAATATGAGATCAACCAATTACGTGAGATTTTCTAACAATATATCATATTTAATCAATAGAAATGCTGCTTGAAGAGTGAGTATTTTATGTAAGAACGTCTGTTCAGCTGGAGATCAAATACTTTAAATTCTCGTACTTCTATGGGGGTTTCCTTGCCATATTATGAAATAAAATAGGCAAATTAGAAAACGTGAGGTCATGGAATTTCGTGGGGGTTTCCTAGAACTGTTGTAAAATAAATTATGCAAATTAGAAAAAAAACGTGAGGAGACAGAAGTCCGTGGAGTTTCCTGCAATATTTTCAAATAAAATATGCAAATTAGAAAAAAAAACGTGAGGAGACAGAAGTCTGTGGGGTTTCCTGCAATATTTAAAAAAAAAAATCTTTGGAACGAGTTGTGGGTACGAGTTGTTGGTCACGAGCTGTCGTGGTCACGAGATGCTCGTATAGTGGCTCTCTACCAGTAAACGCCCATCTACCAGTGAACGCCCGCCTTATATTTCCTTGTTAGAGGTAAAGGACAAATGCTTCTATATGTATCTGCAAAATGGGCGTTCACTGGTATTTCCGGTTTGCGGTAAAAACGGCCGATAATAGTTACATTATTAAAATATAAAGCTTTGAAACAAATGTAAGAACATATACCTCAATTATTGATAGTGGTGTATATTGTTTGACAATCTGGCGGTAGAAGAATAAACACAGTGGCTATTCTGCCGACGATCGTCGGTAAAATAACCCATGCTCTATTTTACCGACGGTCAGCAAAATAAGGTTCAGGCTATTTTACTAACTACATATATTATTTAAAATAGGGTTAATCAATTTTTCATTACTCAAAATTATGTTTTGCATTATCCTTTTTTTTACCGTGAATAAAATGTATTTTAGCAATAAGTTTTATTTTCTTCTTATAGGCTAATGGTTCCTTGATCAGTGTAAATCAAATGACAGGCTAGTCATATTTTCTTTGATTTTGTGAAAATGTTAAAGGAGAAATGGGAAAGTATCAGCAATCACACTATATCATACCCAAAATAAAAACTGAAATATTCAGTCAAACCCTAAATACACTGCAGATAGCAGCTCACCTGGTAAATCAATGAACTTAACATCATTTTCATATCTACCTTTTCATTGTCTTAACAAGCTGTACAGGTCTGTGCTGGAATATGTTCTGTATACTGTTCACTCAATGCATGTGTTACAGTCACATATAGGTCTTACTGTGCCTGTAAACATCAAATCCATTATTAATACAGTCAGTAAACAGCCTGAACCTAATTTTGTTGACCGTCGGTAAAATAAGCCATACTCTATTTTACCGACGACCGTCGGCAGAATAGCCACTGTGAAGAATAAAATATAAAGCTGTTAATATAATTTAAATTCAATATACTAGCTTCAGTATGGGCGTTTACTGGTAGAATGCCACTACCTTTACTGCCTTGCTACCATTTATCGCCGGGTTCCAATTATCGCCTGGCAAAATTAAAAGACACATAACTTGGAAAACAGTCACGTCTGCAACTTATTAAGGTAGAACTGTTTCCAAAATGCATGTGACAAATACACGTGAAAATGACATGAATATATATAGCCATTACAGAAATATGAATATTTTGTTTACAAGTGGCGGTAATTGGTAACCGGCGATAAGTGGTCACAAGGCAGTAATGCCACCAAGACGGAACTGTCACATGACACCGTCTGAAAAGGCGAAATATTTATGTGACTAAGTGCAAAGTTTTCATTTATATAACTATTTGGGGGGAAAATATGTTGTACTTATTGGGTATTTCATAAAATAACAACTCTTGTAGGAGACGTGTGGGCGATAATTAAGCTTGCGCACACTAAAGTTAAGGCATATGTCAACCAACAACCCTTTTCGGTTAGTCCGTAAAAGCTTTTCTCTCATTGGAAGCACGTCACATTTTTATACTTTATGTTGCCATACATATATATAACACAAATACAACACAATTTCATTGTAAAAAACATAAAAACAACCTACCACCACCGACTAATTACTTACTTCAGACAAACATAACTCAGAAATAATTATGTATCTAGTGTCATGCTTTTATACATTAAAGACTGTATATAGTATGACTATATCACCAGTGAGACTGTATATAGTATGTTTATGCCGCTATTATTTGATATTTTATGTTATGTACTTCATATATTGTGTTAAACCATGTATATTTTCCTTATTTGGCTCAATAAAAAGAAATATTTACTTTTTAACATTTTATATCAATGGTAACTTGAAAAGGCCGAATTGCTGTCCACTTCAGAGCAATGTAAACTAGGCTATCATGATATAATATGATGAAGTTGAAATTTATCTGTGCTACATTATTTTTTCGGGGTACCAGTCTAGCTATTTTGTATTCATGCACTTAGAAAAACCTCTCCAATTTAATAGTAAGTAACTGTGACATCATTTGTTTTTTGTTGACATTTAGCAAATATCCTAGAATTTTGTGCAAATTGCTGTCCCCTGGTGATTGAATACTCATGTGGATGTATCCTCAAAGGAGAGTGTCAAATTTGTGATTCTTATTGAATCCTGTAACATCACTCAGTATGACCAAACATCTATCCACCTTCACAGATATATTCTTGATATTATCCTCACTCCCTGTGACCCCAATTGTGTCTCACATGTCAAGGTTTGCGAGTGTATCTCCAATCATGCTTTGATCAAGTGTAAACTTGATTTTTCTAATCTGCCTGTTACCAAGTCAAATGCTGCATCCTTCAGGTGGTACCACGAATTAGTATCTCTAATTTCAGGCATGATCTCAGAAATCTTTCAATTGTAAAATACCCTGGAATCACAGTTATTTTCTTATATGAACAGTATGTGACAGACCTCAGTACGTGATCTATTAAATAAAAATACATCTCTTCTTAGTTGTACCTTTATCAAGGAATCTGCAGGAGACTGCATGTTCTTATCTGCGGGCAAGAGCGCTCCAGCATCAATAGGAGCAAATTTTATGCTCAAATATAAGACCACCCTGAATAGGTCAAGACTATGTAAACAGATTACATGGTAAAATGCACTTGTGATTAAAGAGAAAGATTTGCTTTACACAAATTTCATCTCTGAAAATGGGCAGAACTGAAAAATGTTATGGCATTTACTATGGAAGCCACTTCACTTGATCTATGAAAAAGTCCCTTCTCTTGAATCCAAGAAATCACTGGCTGATCACATTGTTTGCTTTTTGTCTAATAAGATCTTTAAGATTCATGAAACATTCTCAAATGCTAATTATTTTGAGCACACTGGTACCTCTGAGCCTCCTGGTCTTTCAGCTTTTAAGTATATATCTGATGAAGAAATATATAAAATTATCGCTAAATCTCATACAAAATCTTGTTTGTTGAACCCCTTGCCCACATTTCTTGTGAAAAATGTTAAGATATTTTTCTTCTATCAATAACAAAGTTGATAAATTGTTCGTTGTCTGAGGGCTTTGTTTCAGATGGTTTCATAAAAGGGATTGGTACCCCAATCATCAAAAAGGCTTCTTTGCCATAGGATGAGATGAAATATTACCACCTGCTGTAGTTTCTTTGGGTAATTTCGGTTGATGATTGCGTTTTACTGAGCAATCTCTCTGAGCAATTGAGTTCTGCTGAATTGAGACAGATCTTTATGTGACATGTGCTCAAATTGATGCCCAATAGATTTAGCCCTGTGATATGAATATGATAACCAACCAGCTGTTTTTTTCTTGTTTTTTTCCACAAATCAATGGTGCATGCCTGTCTTACAAACCACCGAGGTCATCAAGATACTGACCATATACATCAGCAGTAGTGCTAGCAGGAGACACCACTGGGGTCTCCTGTTACCAAACCAGCGGACTTTGACAGAGCAGGCAGATTCTAGGATATATAGACATCAATCAGTGGCGTACAGGATTAACAGGTTTGACATATAATCATAGGCTATCACCTCTTTGTGGGTTCTATTCCCACAAGTAAAGATTCTGTGGACTGGTCCAGATATGACCCTGGCTGTTGAACAGGATATGAAGTCCCAACTTTGACTAGATTTTATATTCTCAAATGAAAGTTACTTACAGATATACAAATCTTTTCAAATTCATCTGTTTTACTGTGAAACTGATGGTTTGAACTTTTGGGAATTGCCGTTGTATCTACCTAACTAAAACTAACTCTATATTAAAAAGATATTTGTGCATATAAATCATTCATCCAGTAAATTCTTTCTGGATTGGCATGCGTTATTATTTTAAAAAGAATTTCCAAATGTGTAAGTATGGTTCTTATGTGTTGGTTTTTAACTTCTTACTTGTTATTAAGTATTTGACTGTTGCTTTGGTGGAAAAAGTTCAAACATTATCTAATAACAGAGATTCTATATTTTGCCTTCAAAATGAGATTGAATTTTCAAATTGGAAACTCTTTGTGATGGCTTGAGATATTTCCTCGTTTCTCATGCAGCTACAGACCTTAAAATTGTGCAAATTTAGTGTTAAAATTGATCCTGATGTTCTCGTATGCATTTTCGAGATTCAAGTTGAGAAAGTTTTAAAAAAATGATGTGAAATTTTTGTCACATTGTAAAATAAAAAAGAGTTTTAAAAACTCGAATTTATAATTGGACCATAAGCAGCGAGCAAACCTCAAGCTGGATGATAATGTTGGATCTAACTGAAACAGTTTGTGAAGTCGAAAACCTGATTCCTCAAATTTATTGACTGGTTTGGGTTGTATGTCACTTCCACATATAGTGAAGATCATTCCACAAAGAGTAGCTGGAGGGTGGATGAAACAGTGTATATAATTGGTTAACATTCTGCACTGTAAGTTATCAGGCACTGGTGAGCAGATACTAACCTTCCTGCTTCAGATTGGCCTTGGAAAAGAACCCATGAAATAAGGAGCGGGAGACAAGTGTGTTATCCACCAAGAATATATGCTCTTTTACTTGATTCACTTGAATCTGTCAAATCAAACTCATGTCTGTGGAAACCATTAAACATTTTCTTTAAAATTCCATTTAAAATAATTATAAGTAATTATTTTTAATGCAATTAAGGTATTGTAATATTGCATTGGGGATATGGGAATGATGTTGGGCCTTGACAGAGATATGTGCTCTTTGATTGGTATTGTTTTGGTTTAGAATCCAAATAGAAAGTACAATTTAAGTTGCATATTTCAGGTGGTGAACATTGTAACTGCGAAAACATCCCCCATTGTCCCATTTCTTTTTACTGCTGCAATGTAATAGTTGGACATGTCTAACAAGTGAGCTATGGCTTCAGACTCTTTGGAACCATCAATGCTCTATGATTTCAGGGCTTGTTTTTTTTCATTTTACAAGGTCATATTTTTCCTATGGCAGTTCCTTCATGGTCACATTATGCTGTCATACCTGAAAATCCCATTTATGTACCATGTTATTTGTTCTAGAGGCGAATAATGTAAAAAATATATATCTATATAGGAAATCATGAACTGGGAATAATATCTGCAGATTAAAACTCTTTTGCTTGTGTCAGATATCACCTGTGATGCCTCCTCTAGGTCAAAGGATATTATGACACCTGTATGTTGCATCAAATTTGTCACTTCTTTGGATACTCTTGTCACACAGTGTCTATTTTTTTTGTTAATTTCTTGTAATTTCTTATGTTGTTCCAAGTTGTTTGGTGCGTCCAGCAAGAATATGAGTGCATGTGCCACACATTTTCCCACAGGATGCTTGACATGGAACACCAAGCCAGATCTCTACAAACATACATTTCTAGATGTCTCCTCAAAACACTAGTTTTAAAAACCCAAATGAAATGACTGCAATCACACATCTTACATGTCTCCTCAGAACAAAAAAATGTCTCTAGATTTCTCCGTAAAGTACCTCCCTTATTATTTTATGTACAAGGAAAAAATCTTATACATAAAATTTATTAAAATAGTACTGCAAATGTGTATGTCAAATATATATATGCATTTTGAAACATTCTTGATGCAAAAGTTAATTTTTAAAAAGGGATAAAAGAAACAAACTATAATTTTAAATTATATTCAATGTTTCAAGGAATTCACAATAATATATATGCACTGCTTAAATCCTTCACCAAAGACTAAAATCAATATTTTTGAGCTTCTCACAAGGTACCCTCTTGTTCTTATCATCTTTGTAGACAAGATTGATGTACTCCAAATACTCTGGGTTTCTGTATACCCTGTAATGAGAAAAAGAAAAAGAGAGAAGAGCCATTTCTCCAACCCTTTCCCAACATAGTAAACACAGTTAAATAATTTTAAGAATTCAACACAGCTATTTCAGTTCAATGGGCACATGTTGGTGTAAATGAGAGGATTTGATTGGCTAGGGACTGCAGATGGACAGACTTTCACATTCATCAATATAGATTAATGCCTGGCAGGTTCCTAAGTGGGAAATAGGGTATGATGCACAAGTCCTAGAAACTATAGAAAAGATTCATATAAAAAATTATTTATGTACACTGCAACATTTTTTTACAATTCTTGCTTGAAGAAGTAACCTACCCTGTAGCATCTGCCACCTTCTTTGGCTGCAGCATGCTATACTTTTGAATCTTGTCCACATCATCTAAAGTGTCGCAAAAGACACGGGACAGAGTTATTTGATGAATATTCTTGAGTTGTTCTGAAATTAGAAACATAGGGACACCTAAAATCATTACATTTAAAAATGACCCCCCCCCCCCAAAAAAAAAAAAAGAAAAGAAAAAAGCTTTCACAACTTTTTAGGATTTGGCTTTGCAGATATTTCTGTCTGAAAATCTACTGTCTGTCTAAAATCACACATAAGAAAATGTAACAGAACAACCAAGTACTTCAATGGTATTGATGAAAATAACGAGAACTCTTAGGTGTCATTGTTCACTGTATTATGTTGTATCTCCTTTACTACAGAACTCAAAGCACAGATTGGTCTATCTCAATTGCAAGAGTACAGCTCAAGCTCTAATGGCTGATATTCCTCTTACACAAAATAGGGACTCAGGGCGACGATTTATTAACACCAGTGAAATCCGTCAGTCTGTCACTGGGGATATGGTTATCTGAGTAACTATGTATATTCATGTATCTGTGTTCGAACCCAGGTCCTCTATGTTCCTAGGCAAGTGTGTCACCAACCAGACCAAGGTGAAGAATCCTGGCTAACAAATAAATGCGCTATCTCCAATATAAGATGGTAAAAGCGACCTTTCATTCAAATTCATCAATCAATTATAAAAATTACGAGATGCTTTTGACATAAAACTATAACACATGTCCATAATAAATGTGTCATAGTTATAAGTTTAAACATCCTATCCCCATGAGACCTTGAATCTCAATAAGAAGCAATATGACCATAACTCATGAGAGTAACTGTGAAAAATTACGCCATATCTCTTAATAATTTTCCAAATAAGTATATATGTCGAAACTTGTGCAAAAGTAGTGAGAGACAAAAATCAACAGTGCTTAACATTTTTATTATTTGAACCTGTTTTGTCTCCACGACCTTTCATTGATGGTGTATAAACGGATACGAGTATAACTGCTAAGTAGATTTTTATGGGACGGTTCTACCAAACAAAAGTTCCAAATCATTCGACAATCAGTTAAAGATAGTATGATTGTTGCATCAGTGATCCTGATTGGCAGTTCTTTTAATTTATTCTTGAATTCTGAACTTGTTCATGCATATATTACCTGGGGAATACTTTAATTGGGGGTCATTTGTTTCAAACCAGAAGCGGTCGGCAACTTTTGTGTTCCTGAACTGATGTGCCAAAATACAGGCAAACGTGGGTCCAACAATTCCATATTCTACTGGATACTCAGCCAAACCAGCAGCAAACAGCTCAATGTCTTCTACATGTCTGGAAAGGATATGAATTAATATATAAATAAATAGATAATAATATATAAATAAATAGATAATAATATATAAATATATAATAAATAGATAAGTATGGTGATAGCAAAAATCACTTAAACTTCAATATCTTTTTTTCTGTTTTAAAATCATAATTAAATAATATTGTTTGTCCTTCGACTACACTTTGCATTTGAGGAGACACTGATTACGAGTTATACTGTTCAGGTCAAGTCATAACTACGAGCACAGAGATAAGAAGTGAATAACATACCTACACGGTCAAATTACCCAGAGTAATTTAACAGATATATACACAAACACTTCCAATTCCAACATTTGTTTGGAGTATTGAAAATATTTATTGAAGAACTCAGAAGATATGATACATTAACTGGGAAATACCATGTTATAAACAAAATGTACATTTAATATGGACATATATAAAAAATAACCTTACTCATAAACTTGTTCAAACTTTGCCCTGGCATCAGGAGGAATATCGTGTAGATCATCGAAATCTTCAGGTACTGATAAGTCACACCATTTCCTCCATAAGGTGTAACCTTGAGATTCAGAAGACAGAGACAATGAAAGATTTGTCTGACATATGTGAGAAGTATGTGGGTTATGGGGTTGGACAATATGTCCCGGTTTCATAAAGCATCTTTAATGATTTATGTCACCTACCCCTGTTCCTCTGTCGAGTTTTCCTCCAGATCACTAGGATGAAGTTGGTCCCTACTTTTATTTTATTGGTCTTACAACTTACCTTTTCACTCATCCAAGTCAGAAGCATAATCACGGTGAAGGTAGACACTTATTGGAAATCTTTAAATATGTTTAAAACCCACCAGGAGTGAGCATTTCTCTTCAGATTACTCGAAACTAATCTTCAGGATACTATGACCCATCTTCAAGGTGCTACGACACATCTTGTACTAACTCTGTAAAAGGGAGCTGATGGATCTTGTCACAACAGGAAATTAGTATTTGAGACCCCCCATGGCAGCACAAGAATGGTCAGGGATAAGTGTTATGAATGATCTTTGTTTTTCCTAGCAGTCAAGCAAGTCATAATGCATATTTTTGCATGTGTATGACTATGTCTTTTCAGTAGGGACAAATCATTGTCATTTTCCCCCGCCCTTTTGTGACAGGAACAGTCATAGCAATAACCAAGATTTAAGATCGACTTGGCCAAGCAATATTTCCCGAGGATGGAACAGTAGTGTAATGTTCTCCTTACATATTCCCGTAATTTGATGAAGGTATATTTGCAAACAAACCACCCTTAATAGGTGCTTTGAAACTAAAAAGAATTTTCCCTAAATATTCGCCAAATTAAAGGAAGTGGTCTTTCGTTCTATTTGAGGGAATGCATTTGAATAAATTTAAGAGAGGCTTAAACAGCATTATAGGATGTATCCCCAAAGGTTGGGATACATCTTCCCTCACTCAAATGGCCCATTTCCAAAGGAGGCTTTCTGAAACCAGGTCCTCACTGATCCTGAATAAGAAGGAACTCTGAGGGTAATACTAGTTGGTTGCTTAAAGACCAGTAAAATGTAGGCCAAAATGTGTCTCGTGTTCTTCAAGAGCTGAAGACTAGGGGGATGACCACACAGTGGACATCTCTTTCAGTTCTGGGACCAGACTAGTTCTTTGCATTGTGGGTGCTATGCTTCACTGGTTTCTCCTATAAAAGCCAGCCTTTGTTGAATATTGGCGTCACGCTCGTTTGAAATTTGAAGGATTCAGATGTTTTTGAACTGAGCTACCAATTTTATCTTATTTTCGTTCATATTTAGTGTTTTATTTCATTTTATTGCTCAGTTCAAAGTAAAATCATGCCAAAAGTGTTTCATTGTACGAGTTGCTTGACACAGCATGCCCGACCAGTGGGGGAAAATATGTCAACTAAAGGCAGGTGAGTCCTTTTCTAGTGATTCTGAAGTCGTTGCCCCCTCTTCCCATAACAATATTATGGGTACTGACGAAATATTAAGGCAATTGCTTCAGTTGGGTGAGAAAATGGATTGTATGGACAAAAGGGTGCAACGTACGGAGGCAGCACTCGAAAGGGGTAACTCACAAGCCACAGACATTCCGGCTACTTCCCAGGGTACTGCTGGACAAGTTACAGGTTACGATTCTGATGAAAATATGGCTCAGAGTGTGGTCCCCTCACTAGAATTTTTGAGGAATAATGAGTCTTTGTAAACTCAAGTCGAAAGACGATTGGCAGAACTTAAGAATGTCAATGAAATGGCTACATGAGATAGGCTTAAGTCCCAATGGGGTGGCCTGGGGATATCACTGTCAAAAATTGATTGATTGGCCCTAAAATTTTATCTTGACTGATGCCCATAAAACACGCCCAACCTATGATTATCTGACAGCCACACAGTGGGTATCTGGATGTAGCCAGGAAGAAAGGTCTGCTAGTAATAGGGATCTCATGCTTGACTATTTAGGCAACCTAATAGAGGATGGCACAGACTTTTCTTGGGACTCAGTTAAGGCGGCCCATGCTATTTTACTTACCAACATGGAGGCAGATAGAGTTAAATGGTCGGAAACCGAGAAAGTTTACCGGTTACATAGGGCACATGCACAAAGACATATTAGTCACAATCAATCTTCTGCCACACATACTTTTGCTAAAAAAATAAAAAAATACTGGCAACAAGACTGGTGTTAATTGTCGGTTCTTTTAGGAAGGGAATTGTAAATATCCCTCTCACCACAAAACTGCTGGTACTTTTTTCAGACATGTGTGTGAAAACTCTGATGGAAACCATATCTCAAAGAATTGTACTCAGAAAAATAATACAAAAAAAAAACTAGTTGAAGTAAGTAGGGCTGTACATAGTACTAGATGTGTATATAATACTGAATTTGTAGAAAAAAGCTTTATTTAATCAGTTGAATGTCAAGAAGTTGTTGCCAGTATATAGGAGGACTTCTCCCAGTACTTTGTACTCTGATGTCAAAATCCCCTCTAAACATAGAGTTAACAGTGTCTTGGGTTTAAATCCTAGTGAGGCTAATAAAGCACAGAGCAGAACTGTAAGGGATTGCGACAAATCTAATGTAAATTTGCAAAACAAGGTGTCAATTAATGACGTATGCTGTCGTTCTGTCAGTTCAAAGAACAATATTGAAACTAGTGAACAAGAATCTGTGGGTTTCAATAAAATGTCGTGTACTGGTGTTGTAATGGAATTGAATAACAATAATGTAAATACCAGTGAACAAGATTGTGTTGATATTACACATGTTAACCGTTTTGCAGTATTGTGTGTTGACAGTTCTAAGATGGTGATTCTCTGGATTTTGAAACGGTAAATAACCCTGATGCTTCCTGTACTGTCAGGGGGGTTCAGGGTGGTGAAAGTGTCGGAATGCATAGCAAAGTAAGAAACTTTCTAATTTTGTTAAAAAAATCACCTGTCAATGTGTCGGAATGTCAATCTGTTGTTAAAAGTTCTCAAATGACCAAAAATGTTGACCAATCTGACAAACAGTGTAACCGGAATAACCGTATGGCCACAGATGCGAATAATGAATTGCTGTCAAACAGTAAAGGGGTGGTTATGAGAGCTAGGTTTCACAATGATCATACTCAGACTGATAAATACTGTCTAGAATTGCAAACAACTCTGAAAGGGGAAAAATGCGTATGGCAAAAAATAAGTGCTAATGAATGGTGCATTCAGCAAAATACCCCAATGTATAATGGTGTTTCATTCTTCCAACATATTCCCAGTAAAGTTGTACATCTTGATGCCTGTCCTCATGGCTTGGGGGCTATCTTTGTTTATGCTTTGCCCTTACAAGTTACTTACCAGCAACTTAACATTGCTTACCTCGAAATGTTAAACATTTTAGTGGCACTAAAGGTATGGCATTGCCAATGGGCAGGTTTGAAAGTACAGGTCAAGTGTGACCATCAAGCTGTGGTTAGTGTACTTAACAGTGGAAGGTCACATGACCCTGTAATGGCAGAATATGCCAGGAACATATTCACGTGGGTTAGTACCTTTAACATTTATTTGAAGGTTGTTCATGTACCAGGCAAGCTGAATGAGGTGGCTGATCTTCTATCTCGATGGTTTATTACTACAAATAATTTTCACAAATTGCAGCAGCTGGTGAATCCTGTGGTGTGGATCCCTGTGTCAAATGCTTTGTTGTATACTGACAAGACTATATAGCTTAAAGACCATTGTGTTATTTTGTTGTAATTTCAGAAGCACAGCCACTTGAATCACACCTTGCTTCTCAAGCCACATCCAGGTTGTCACATGCTTTTTCTGAGTCCGCGAAGAAGGCCTATTCCACCTTGTTTAAATCTTTGTGGCCTTCGTGGTCTTCATGCATTGGGACCTTTATCAGGTGAATGTGTTAAACCTACTGTGTTTCTCAGAATGCTTAAATTATAATGGGGTGAAACAACCTCAGATGGCAAACTATTTGTCTGCCATGTGGCTTGGATGTTGCTTGCTTTACAGATGCAAGACTCAAATTTTACTTAAAAGCAGTGCAAAGACAAGCTCCTCTTGTAATTAAATTGAATAAGTTGATAGATACTTCAATGCTCACACAAATTGTAGAACAGTGTGATTTTATGTACATGGGGCAGATTTTTAAAGCTCTTTATTTGCTAACTTTTTATTCATTTTTGCGTATTTCAAACTTAGTTCCCCATGCTGTTTCCAAATTTTCCCCACTTAAACATCTGGCAAGGGGGGGGGGGGGGGGGGGGGGGGTGTAATTTTTCAGCATGACTAAGTTGTTTTCATGGCAAAACTATACAGTCGAATAGCCAGGTGAAATTAATTACCATACCAGCTATAAGCAGATCGAAATTGTCTTCAGTGAGTGTCATATCCAACCTTCTATGGCTTACTCCCAAAGGTGTAAATCTCCCATTATTTCAGGTCAAAAATGCTGGAAATTGGGTTTCCCTTACTGACAGGAGGGTCAGGAGACATTTTTCTTTAATTCCGGATAGGTTGGGTCTGGCTTACTCTTGTTATACACCTTCCGGCATTCAGCTGCCACCTTTGCCTTCATTAATAATGTAGCATTGCAGAACATCCAGAGGCATGGCACCTGCACTTCGGATTGTGTGTGGAGATATATAACTGACTCCACCAAAGCTGGGGAGCAGGTTGCTGAAATGTTCAGAACTAAATTGTCATATATTTGATATGGTACACTACTTTATACTGTTGGGGTCTGGCTGATTTCTTTACAAATATTTTAAATTAATTAAACTTTATTCTAAAATTTCATTATGCATTCACTTAAGTTAACAAGGCATAGGGTCACCTTTTATTATGCACTCTTATACTTTATCTTCCAAATTCAACCTTTTATTTTCCTTATGTTAAGGTCACCTAAATCTGTGCTAGTTAAGGTGACCCTATGCCTCTCATTAAAATTCTGTTGGGCTTGGTGTAAAAATACACATTATCCACAATGCTTCTTTCAACTTGACCTTCAAGGTCATTGTGTTTATATTAACCTCTTGGCCTCTAGGAACTGTGGGGGGATGACCACACAGTGGACATCTCTTTCAGTTCCGGGACTAGTTCTTTGCATTGTGTGTGCTATGCTTCATTGGTTTCTTCTATAAAAGCCAGCCTTTGTTGAATATTGGCGCCACACTCATTTGAACCCTCATATAAAAATTAACATATGTGGCATTATCAGTAATTATTGCCCCCCCCCCCCACCCTTTAGATTGTAGAAGTGCGTACTGAGGTGTTCTTTTATATTTTCAGGTACACCAACGAGCAGTTGAATTATAACTTTAAGTGGGATGGTGGTGGAGCAAGGCCAACACTCCTGCTACCTGAGCGAAGCTTGCTGTCTGGATGTGATAACATCTTGTGTGCTTAGCTACAGTCTGTTGCTAAATGATGGACAGTGAAGTGGCTTTAACAAATGTAATGTCAATTTTAAGGTAACCTCAAACTTACTGGCTCGAGGTTTTAGTAATATTGACTTTAGGGCTGTATTATTCAGTCCTTTAGGGGCAACTTTATTTCTGTCCCTGGGGCCGGTTTCACAAAGGATCTCAGACTTAGGCTAAGTCAGGGACTTAAATCTGAGTCTTTTGTCTTTGCCAAGTCCTGGACTTAAATGGATTTCACAAAGGGTGACTTAGTAAAGTCCAAGCTTGTCATATAACCACAGTGGTTTTCTATGTCATGTGACCCTTTATTTCTACTCAAAATATTTTAGTGGTAACATATATCCCTTGTTTAGCTCATTTTATCTCGAAAAAATGCTGTATTTTTAAATGGGAAACCTTATAATCACACAGACATGTCCAAAGAATAATTTAGGGAAGTGTTCTATATATTTATTCTTTATTTTCAAGCATTTCAAATTTTGAAGTGAGAAAAATATATGGCGGCCATATTTAAGCCTTTGTTTACAAAAGTTAAGCCCACTCTTGGGTAGACTTAGCTAAAGCCTTGACTTAGCAGCTCTGTGAAATCCTCCAAGTCTTAGATCACAGACTTAGCCTCATTTTAAGACAAAAGTCTTCAATTTAAGCCTAAGTCTGGGCTAAGTCCTTTTGTGAAATCGGCCCCAGGACTTTGAATTTGCATATTGCTATTGTCTTGTTACGCCTTAGAGTCCACTACTCAGTGGAGATTAAGCGCTATAAAAGTGGAATTAGAATTAGAACTTCTGAGCTCTTGGAGAGTTTAAATCATATGAGTGTGGCTTGTATATAGTGAAACATTTTATTGTATTATGCATGTGTAATGTATGTGCAAGTATTATGTAATGCCATATCCATATATTCAATATATTATATTGCTAACATGATAACTTTATAGGTGCATTATTCCATCATTATAACGTGTAACTGCACCCATGCAGAGTGTATATTGTTAGTGAACTGATGGTAATCTTCTCAACTGATATAATGAATGATGTATTTACAGTTGTCTGGATTACATAGTAACTTAATGTAAGTGTTTACATGCTATATCTATACTAAGTGTTTTTAAATCTAGTCATAACCTTCGTGATACTTCTCATTTGTCATATATTAACTATGAAGCCCTTACGTAATGTTTTATAGAGTCATCATATACATTAAATTGATTAGAGGATTTAACCAGGCTTCAGAACTTATCATGTTAGATTATATTTATGTTAACTGTAACTATTTTATAAGTTTGTTTTAAATCTTATCAATAATACCTCATTGACATCTATGATTATGTTGTATATTTCTTATGAAGTCTTGATACTATATTGTACACTCTTGAATTATCACATATAGTAATGAGTAATGTTTTGCAAAGGCTTCAGCATTACTGTGTTATTTCATAATTATGTTAATTTTAACTTCTTTTAGTAACGTTCTCTTATGGCTCTCCTAATTTAATTACAGCCAACATAATGTACTCCTATGAACTGAACTTTATCTGTGATAACTCTGTGTTGGCTGATTTCTTTACAAATATTTTAAAGTAATTAAACTTTATTCTAAAATTTCATTATGTATTCACTTAAGTTAACAAGGCACAGTGTCACCTTTTGTTATGCACCCTTATACTGTATCTTCCAAATTTAACCATTTATTTTCCTTATGTTAAGGTCACCTAAATCTGTGGTAGTTAAGGTGACCCTATGCCTCTCATTAAAATTCTGTTGGGCTTGTACATAATCATAGTACAGTACTTAGTGTAAAAATAAATACACGTTATCCGCAATGCTTCTTTCAACTTGACCTTCAAGGTCATTGTGTTTATATTAACCTCTTGGCCTCTAGTAACTGATTATTATCATGCCGCTAAAATCTTAAAACCAGGCTAAAGTCAAAACCACTCTAAGTTAAAAAAGAAAAACGTCTAAGAGGAATAGTTAAAATGAAATATGCAGTATGGTGTGATCCAAATTGTCGTTTTATTTCATGTCAATTTTGTTCAGCATTATAATCATTGTGTTTGATACATTTGATACAGTTTGCAAAGTAGATATGACCTTTAAGTTGAACACATTCTTCACTGGATGAAATATCAAACTACCTAATGAGTGATACCGGCAATTTGGCACTGAAAACAAGGATCTTGATTCAGTATTAAAATACCTTCAGTTTGACAAATCAGACTGGTTCTCTTGAGGTGTCAATAAATTTGTGAATGCAATGGTGTTGAAGCATTTTTCAATTCTCCATTCTGTTACAAACCTGTCGTAGACCAGAGTGACACTGTTTTAGTACACAATTGAACAGTGCAGTTTTGGTCCAGTGTTGTGGTCACTTACGTACAGCATTTTCTACTATGTTGAAACTGTAGCAGAATATAATAATGGCAAATTGTGAGCTTATATTTTTAAAAGCATAAATTATGCCATATTTATACAACATTTTCAACAGGATACCTGGTATACCATGGTCTCTACCCCTTTGCAAGTTGAGAGCGCCCAAATCGGTCCCTGCTCCCTTTTTCGAAAACAGCTTGACTGTCACTTCTCTGGACATAAAGCGGTCTGGTGCTTCCACAGGTTGTGAAATCATACCAAATACAATTGCATCAATTGGACTTGTACCATTGATCAAACTGTGGTAAACTGTCCGCGGGAGAAATAACACCTGTTTTGATTACATACAAGTACAGACAAAAAGTTAATGTATTGCATTAACATTTTCGCATAACCTGTTGTCCTCTAAAATATAATGTGTGTAAGAAATTAAAAGAGTCCTCTAAATATTTGTGGTGACATACATTTTCTACATGCAGTTTAATCATGTATCTCAAACATAAGGATTTAAAACAAGCTGAGCAAACTAACTTGTTACACTTGTATTTTTAATTATAATAAACTTTTGTAATTTGGCTTTCATAATGTGTAAACGCAAAAACATTCTTTAAGTTAAAGCTAAGCCTGGATAAATTTTTTTTTTTTTTTTTTTGGGGGGGGGGGGGGGGGGGGGGGGGGGTACAAGACTCGGGTCCTTCAGAAACCTGGAATAAGCCTCGAAGTTTATGGATTAAAGTCAATTTTATGCTCTGTTTTATTTGTTCCCTATTTTATTGTGCTTTTGTAGACCTGTATAAGGTGAAAGGTATGTTGTTAAGTTTTGCATGTGCAGAAAAATAGAAGCATAGTTGAAACATATCTCGTGTGTCTTATTCACATTGACATCATTAGGCTTGTATGTGCACATTGTGTCAGTACCTTTATGTTATAAAGTGAGGGTATTTATGAATTGTGTCACGGGAGCATATGAAGTGATCCTAATTAAGTGCCATACAATTAGTCTACAAATTTTGGAGAAAGTGGAACTCATGCGTAAAGATAAATAGACAAATTTCTTATTATACTGACCGTGTGTTATATGCATACAATACAATATCACAGCTACAAACTGTAACACTCAGCCTGAAAAGGCTTACAAGTCAGTATTAACCACATTGACAGAATTAGTGTGTAACACATAGTAATGTTAACCTTTTGGCTAAATGGACATTAATCATTATAAACAGAAGTCATACCTGTTAATTTAACACAAGCTGTATCTGTTAATTTAACACGTTAAAAGTTTATTTTTCCTACATTCTCAAATATTAACTAAAAATATGACAAATTTTCTTAACTGACAATTCTGCAATTTAATTAACTTTAAAAATTTTATCTTCAGGATCTAATTCTTGGAAGTCTGAGCAAATATTTTGTGAGATCTAATAAAAAACGGATCTTTCTGCCTAATAACCATCACAACAGATTATAAAGTGTATTTCGTCTTCAACTGCATCAGTTTGACAAACAGGGCAGAAAAGCAGGATGCTAATTGTAATATGATTGGCTGACAAAGTCATCTCACGCGGGTACAATTTTTAATGAAAACAAACCCTCACAGAAACCACAAGGAATTCTCGGAAATTTACTTTATATTTATACATATCTATATATTGATCAAATATTTATGTTAATAGATATAAAATATATTTACTATCTATTGTTCTATATATGTAAATATGTTTGTTTTAAAATATATGCAAGTATATATAGGGACCATACACAATGTGGTTTCTGAGAGAGACTTTTTTTCGATGGAAAAAAATCTCCCAAGAGAGTTTGTGAAAGTGGCAGGATGTGTAAAATAGGAACTGATGTTTAGTGTAACATAAGTAACCTGTAATTCTGTTAAAAGTGATACAAATGTGTAAAAGATGCTTTAAAAGGCAAATTTCAGTTGGTATATGTGTTATATATTTGCTACTGGTGTATCATTGGACAATCCAAAGCCTTTGAAATCTAAAAGCTGCAATGAGTTTTCTGGCAAATAGGCTGTGAATGTGTCATAGCAATTTGTACTGCTTAAATACTTACACACTGGCGACCAGCACATTCATTCTTGTCTAAATTGCAGAGAGCAGTAGGGGATACAACTTACTGAACTGAAGAGGACTTCCACGTGGTTTTCAAATTGGTTGTCTGAAAACCTGAATAAACCGGGAATCTGACTGTGTCCAAATCGAAAAGCAGAAGTTGCAAAAACAGAAGTGACGTCCCCATGAACTGATGGATCATAACCTGGTGAAAACAAAGCATGGGAAGGACTGAAAATTTCACTAACATTGGGAAACAGAAAAGCAGGTTGGCTTTATTTTTAAAAAGTGCATAAAACATACTTGAAGTCATGGGAAAGTGTATTTTTAAAATTTATTTGAATGAAAATTTAATAAATGAATTCATCATTATACATCTTAATTTATTTACAATTTTTTCCACCGTGTTATAGACTAATTAAAGTAAATATGCATTGGAAACATCGGATTGGATCAAGTTTCACCTCCCTGTGTTTTATCCAATTAGCTAAATGGTCATATGAATCTTCCATATGGTTGTAGGTCTGGAACCAGCTCATTACAGTATGTGTTATTTACCTATGGCCAGTCATGGTGTGACTTCATACTTAAGATTTAGCGATATAGAACTCTCACATGATCTATTTTCTAATGTTCAGGAACCCTTTAACAATTCTTAGTTTTGGATCCACAAAGTACTATAAAAAGTTAACAACATATGGACCATATATTCGCCCAAAAGATATTTATTAATCTAATATTTTTCATTCTGATAGGCCCAAAAAACCTATTAACTCATCATTGCACCATACTATATATGTTATCTAAATTGATGCAGTACTAAGAAACACAACCAACAAACTGTCAGGTAAACAACCACCAGAAAAGCATAAATTCTCACTGAGTGAGTTAATAAACTGTATCAATCAGTTATTAGTTATTAATTATACCTTCAAAATGTCGATCCTTCTTTTGTAGCTTTAGTTTGTATTTCTTCATTACAGTCGGTCCAAACAGAATAGGCAGGTACTCATTGTAGACAATATTTTGCCAAACCGCAATCAACAACCTCCTTGATTCCTAACAAAAAGCAATAATTATAATAATAATTATAATACCTTTAAGGGACTTTTTGGAAATACAAAATCGATGAGTGCACTAGATGATACACTGTATCCAGAATAAAATTTGACAAGGTTAGTATTGCACGAGTAGCCCTCAAGGTGAGAAACTATCAAATGGGTTAGACCATATGTCTTGGGCAAGTTCTCTAGGTAATGAATGTGTCTTGTGATTTGGAAAACTTTGGGATGCTGATTCCAATCAATACTGTCTGAGAGGACTTAGTGCCAAGCCGTTTCAATGTTTTAAGTATAATGATATGTGGCTATGTACACCAACTGTGGAATGACGTGGGTTGAAAAGACCTAAAGATGATCCCGAATAGTGGATGCAAGACCGGATCAAATTCACATAAGTGCCATATATTCTTTTCTAATGGTTACAATAATGCAAGTTCTTCTACCTCTGGCTTTGCGCATTTTACCTGAAATAGCTTCTCCCCACTCCACTCTGGATGTCTCTGGTGCAGTTGTTCTTCATAGTGGTTGTGTAACCTCACAAACAAAGTGTGCATTGCAATCAGGCCAACTTGTTCATTGCGGCGACCATCACCTAGAAAATGGTATGAAACACATCACAATGTGTTCTTCAATTGAGCCTTGTTCAAACAGACAGTTTAATGTCCATGACAACGTGTGTGATGCATTGAGGCAGTCCTGATATGCCCTGATTACTTTGAAAGGGAAATATAACAACAACTTGGACCTTTAATAAATCATTCACGGTATGTGGCAAAGTCTACAGCATTTGTGTGCATTTATTCATTATAAACTTTGCTACTCAAATAATTGCTACAAAGCGCCATTGCTGGTAATTCTATTAGAATTTGTATAAACAATGCTGAAATTTGTTGTGGTCTACATTTGTAAGCTACAAAACACTCAGAAACATAAGTAGTAAACCAGAGTGGTGCACAATTTATGAAAGTCCGGAAATAACAAAAATAAAAAAAGAGATCTCTGAAAGTATGAGCCCCAGAGAGCTGGTGCTTAAAATGCGAAAACCTGCCTGTCTGCCTGTCTGTCTGTCTCTCTAAAATTCTTAGCCAATCATCAAATTCTAGGCAGATATGATTCTTATGCAGGAAATAAAAGGTTGCATGGAGTTTGAGTCATTACTCAGGAATATTCACTGCAGAACACGGGTAAAACATCGATGTGCGGTTTACCTGGTTAAAACCAGGTACGTTTCTTACTTAATTAAATATTAAACTTTGCTGCTACATATTCTAAAATACTCCTTACTCCTATTTTGTATGTTAAATATTAATTATAATAAAAGAACAGAATATATACTAGTATATGGACAGTATGGATTTGAATAATGCTCCAAGGTTTCAAAAATATATGAGGTGGTACTGGTATCCAAAAAAGGTTCTAAGTTTGTCAAAGTTCAGGGCAGAAAGATGAGGGTGTTTCCACAAGACAACCTGGACCTCACTTTTGCCAAAACAACTGTATGTACATTTTATATGATACAGTTACATCACTGTGACAGGTTAGACCACTCGGGCGTTGCTGATGTATTATGTAACACTTGTGTTTGTTTTTATTAGTAAAAAGTGGCTCCTTATGCACCCCAGAACATTATAAAAAACAACCTGTTCACACATACATTCAATGGAGGTATGGGCATAAGCAGTAACTGTTTTTATTTGTGGTTGTTTAAATAGCCAAAGGTAATTTATAAATAAACTGCAGCAATTCCAATTACAAAGGTTGAAAGTCAACAAACCCTATACCTTTGTGAAATTACCACAGGGCTGTTATGGCTGTTATAGTTACCATTGTGGAGAATTTCTATTAAAGTTAATTGTGAAACTTTGTGGATATGAGGATACTCTATATATATTTGCATTTGGACAGACAGGACCTGTTTGTTAATGTATTGGATATTACACTGTTGTCAGGTCGCAAAACTATAGCATGGTTAAATATAGAATCTACATCCGTGGTTTTAGTGTGGTTACCATTATAATATTACAGCGACTATTGTTTTTTTTTCTAGTGCAGATTTGTTAGTTTATTTTTTGTCGTTTCTAATAAAAGGCGTATGTTTTTGTTTGTGAAATATTTCTAACTTTTCAAACTATAAAATCTAAAATAAACCAGAGATTTATACTGCCATGACTCGATATCCTTAACAATAAGACTGTACATAAAGACAGCAACAATACTAAATGCCATCAGGACCATTCTTCTTTCCACATTATGAAATCATGTACTTATAACCATTGGGTCAAATAGAGATTCACTGATGAGATGGCGCTGTTATCACATTATGTATAGAAGCCACCTCACCAGCATCAAAGCACTTTACAATGTCATCCAGATCTCTGCACGACTTGTCGTGAGTCTGCGGCAGCAAAGGTTTATGAGGCGAGTTGTCTGTCACCCTCAGTTTACCACGTGCTGAAGGCAAAATGTAATATTAGTAGGTGAAAATCACATTATATCAGGATAGTACTAGAGAGACTTTCTTCAAGTCTAAGGTATTATATGAGGACTGAATAACATTTTTGTTACAGAATTTTGGGCTGACAAAAGTTTGTATTTCATCAGACAGAAGGTTCCCCACTCATCAGGTGGATTCATAATGATTCCATGTATGTCAGATTTGGTGGAATGAGAAATATAAAGACTTGGAGCAAGTCTAGGATAGTATGGAAGCCCCTATTTTAATACTGTGTATGTTAAAGTTTAATTGGTGACAAGTATTTTTATCTCGATTGCACCTTTCTGTATTTATATGCATTTATACACAAGAGGTGGGTCCATTTTTGGTGATTTTTCAGTAATTTTGTATGCTTTAGAAGTAGCTATTTAACTCTATATCTCTAAATAGATTATATATTTTTACTTCAAGTGAGAAACATATCTGCATAAAGATAGATTTCCATTCACTAAAAACCATTTGAGAAATTGAATGTATATTTTACAATCGCGAAGTATGAAGTATCAACAGTTTAAAACAAAATAAAAAGCAATGTCCTAATAATCAGCCAGAACATCAATTTTGTAAGTATATAAAAATGAAAGCAACTGTGCAATAGAAACAAAATAAATGCACTAAATTCCATTTCATTATTTTCCTCACTTACTTGAATTTGAAAGGTCCCTGAGACTGTCCATCTGTTCCACGGAGCTCCCATAAACAAAAGATGCATCTATCCAGGAGGTAATGGTGTTGGCTTGTTCACGGGAACCTACAAAAACACTTGTAGGATATTTGTACAACTTTCAATGATATGGTCAAAATAGTTCAGATTTCAAAGTTATATTTAGTGTTTATTTTGTATTTAATAAAAGGAAAAAAAGTTAAACCATACTTATTTCACAACCATCCTTCATGAACTCCTGTGACCTGACAAACATCAGACATGTTCTGTTCCCAAAGTCAGGGTCACCCTCAGGAATGGGTATCGGAAAGCATTCAGTGTTATTGCCCCCCTCAGTCTCACAGCCGGAGTTTCCACATATAAAGTCTGCTAAAGTTCCTGACAAAGAAAAGTGGAAACGCATTCAAAATCCACTTGTGTAGTTGATGGCGTAAAGGGAAAAATATATTCAAAATCTACAAAACTATTCTAATAAAGGAAAAAAAGAGTGATACAAGATTGGATACACATAGATAAACACATACACACACTTATTAAAAGCATACACTGGGTTGAGGTTTTGTCTGATTTGAATTTTATTATTTTTTTCACAAGACTGGATAGGACAATACAAAGTAGACCGATTAATCTGTCTTTCAACCAATATTTAAAAGATGGATGTATTGACGAGAGACAGATGGCATAAGTATACAAAAAACATAAACGTCCTGAAGGGCAACAAATGGCACACATCCTGACATTAAACATGTACTAGGCTACCACCTTGAGTATCAAGGATGTGCCCCTCATTAAAAGATATAAACTTTTTGCATAGTTAATGGATATATTTACCAAAATTTATTTCACTTGCAAAATTTCATCATTGTTTATACAAACAGGAAGTGCAGAAAAAGTGTCTATATTACTGCAAACACAGAAAATTGTGTTCCTGCATCTAAATGCTTTATACTGTTAATACATTTAAGTGGATATTTTAAAGTTCACAGTGACAGTAATTTTCAGATATTGAAGTTTTTTGTGTGGCGAGGAACTCTGTCCCAAAATGCCATCCATCAGTTTTAAAAAGGCATATTTTGGGACAGAAAACTCAGTCTAAATACAAAGATGAAGGTCAAAATCAAGAAAAAAATTCATCAACAGAGAGAGTCAGTTATAGTGATGGGAAGGTAAGCATGAAAAAAGTGTCTTCAATCAAAACTACAGCCTTTTCTGATCCTACTACAGGTGTCAATTTATTCCACTCTTGTGGTGTCATAACTGTAAGACTGGGGGGGGGGGGGGGGGGGGGGGGGGGGGGGGGGTGGAGCCACAGGCGCCACCTTATTCAGTGCACCCCAGTGTAAGATTTTCTTGTTATATAATGATCTCGATAGGTACCAATGTATTGCTAATTCGCTTTCCCGCCAAATGCTGCATCTTGCCATTCAACACTGTAAGTTAGTTGCGGCAAGACGTGTTTTATGCAACAAAGAATTTTTACCCTCCCCCCACCCTGGTTCACCTTTCATTTCATCTGGAGCAGCAGGAGGTTGCCCTTCTGTGAACCTAACTTAACACCTTCTTTGGCGCAGGGGAGGGGGTGAGTTCCATGTATGTGCTCCTAGCTTGTTACCAATGGGGTTCACAGGACTGGCGCTTGTTAGCTAGCAGGGGGACTTCCTCCTTGGCTCCCCAAATTGGTCCCAAGGGACCCTTCATTTCTGTCTCATATCATCATTTCCAGGGTTCTTTAAATTTATAATGACAAGATTTGTATATCTGGATTGTAGCAAGGAAATGACAAATGCATTGGCTAGATAACCTTGTTGCTTTATATGTATGTGCTATGTATAATGTCACTATATCATACTAACTTGCATGTCTGCTGTATCATTGTATCAAAATGCTAACAAGTATCTGTAGTTTCAGATCTGTTGGATCGGGATTGGCTCCATGGTGGCTCCATAAAACAATCATGGCAACAATCACAAGCCATCCATCAGAAGCCAGGAGCAAGTCAACCCCAGAACCTAACATGTTTTAATGTTCGATTTTATATCTTTTATTGTACATAAGGGCTAGTCAAATCCCGAAAACATGTTCATACTGTTATTGTTAAAAGTAGGTGTTGAATTATCGGCAACTTAAGGCATAGGGTAGGCATGGACTGACCGCATGGACTCTAGTCAAATCTTCTGAGTTTTAGCCAGGAACATGTTTTCAACGTTTCTTTTAAATGGTGGAGGTTGGCATCTACCTCGATTATATATACATGTATTGTAAATTTTATCCTTTAGTAAACTTTAGATTAGGGTCACCTTATCTTCATCATAAGTAAGTGCTAAGTTTCTAATGTAATCTTTAAGGCCACCTTATTTGAAACTGTCAGCTTAAACTCAGTTTATACTCATCATGTAATTATTTTATCTTGATAAAATTCTGACAGTAAGTTATAAAGTACTTTGAGGTGGCAGTAAACTCACTTTCTTCCAAAACTTTAAGGTGACCCTAAGGTAGAAAGATGCCTGTAGCATTGTAAATAAACAATAGAAAGTAGAAAATTAAATATATATATCCCATTGTGTTGTGTTCATTCAAAATGCAGCCACTGCCATAGTTACACAGGTAGGGGCACTGAACGCCTATCAAGTTATTTGTGGGTACGAACATATAAAAAACACAATCTATTGTCTATCTACTGACTGACTTGACTGGAACTGTTATTTATCACAAGGAGCAGATTTCAGTCCAACTTACAAGCAAGGCTTACGTTTCCTGCCTTTCAACCACAACACAACTTTGGTTTTCAACCCTTAACTTAAAAATCTATAAGGCTGGGATTGGATTTAAGTCGAAAATCAAGTGGCTTTTGGGAGTGGATACAAACCATTTAGAGCCTCAAGTAAGAAAAATGTTTTAGTTGAAAAGGCAGTAATGTTGAATAGGCAACCATAAGGATTTTTTTATAGAAAATGAATCGTATGAATTCAGAAAATCATTATATTTTCATTGTGTCTGTTTTGTTGTTGTTTGTTTTTCAAATTCTTCAAAATGCAAGCTGGCTTTTACTGTTCAGCTGCAAAAGCGTAACTTGGTGCCAAATATGTTGCTGCTCCACATACAACATGTTCAAATGTATAGTTTCCATCTATTTTCTTAGGAAAATAGTTCATTTTTACACATTTGCTTTTTAACAGTAGAATGGGTATCTACAAATTTTTACACTTTGGCATATAAGTACTTTCTGAAAGGTTCTTGATGCAGGAAATTAGTTTTATTTGAAACTGATGATATTAATATAATTGCAAAACGTTAGGGTACCAAAATATTTATATGACTAATGTGGAAGAAAGGTTGGTGTTTAGTTTACATGATCTTAGTGGGCATAAATATTAATTTAATTAATCTTCAGCGAAAAAATAAATTATTTATTTATTCGAGTTTTAACATCGCTTTCAATATTGAATAGATCATATCAGGACGGGTAGTTTTATGGGCAGAGGAAACCAGTACATACAGTTGGTCAAGGATTTGTACTGTAAGATATGACCATCTTTAATCAACTACCAATTTTCCAACATAACTTCTGGGGTTGGAACCACACACCTCAGAGGTTGGAAGTGAGTGTGTTACCAGTGCACCACCATGGCCCCAAACATAAAATAAATATTTTGAAAATTTTAATGAAGCCAGGTAAAAGTGTTTAATGTTTAATTTCCCCTTAAACTCGATGAATTTCATATTGAAGAAAAGCTATACAGGTAATATGACAGGGCCATTGATTATGATTATTCTTTTGAGTATAATGCAATTTGTACAAATAAAACAGTGCTTGATATTTTAGCAGACAATGTATTCTTAGATTGCTTGAATGTAAAATAATTTGAAGTAATATACAACATTATAAACAGTAATTATGGAAATACAAGTACTAATGTTGAAGTTATTTGAGTTTCCAATGATAACTTGTGAATGCATAAAAGTAGCATCAGTTGACTATTAGTATATTTCAGTCACATCTGTCAGCAAAATGACACATTGTGGTTTAAAAGATTTTGAAATACAGAAAGTGTAGATGCAAAAATGTGTGGCTAATGGTGAAATCGTGATAAAAATTGCTAACAATGTTTAAATATGCAGCATATTCTTCATTATAAATTTTCAAGAATACTTTTGCAGATGTGTAAAAATGCGTAAGTTCTTCTCATCAACCCATTTTTACACTGTAGCAGTTATAATTTTTGTTTGTAATCAAGTTGCAAATGTGTAAAATTGCAGGATTTTTGGTCATATTCTGACGCAAAGCTTTTAAAATTCAGCAAAGCAAATAACATTTCACCAGAACCACGTTTTAGGGAAAACTATATAGTTTCAATAAATATGGTTCATTTTTACCAAATTTTGTTTGTCTACATGTAAAATAGCTAAATGACTGGAAACAAATCTTACCTGGGTGATATATGGGGATTTTAGGATCAAAACACACAAAGACAATAAATTGTATCTTATTTCCATTCATGCCGCTCAAGAGGAATTTCCCCAACCTCCTGCTTGCATTTCAAGGAAAACTTTTTTTCAGCCCCAAATTACGCTTTTACGCTTTACTAATAAAAACAGCCCTCCATTTCAAATACCCTAAAAAGCTACGTGTTTAACACATTCCTGGACAGATTTATATAAAACTCAAATGTCACAGCCAGAGTCATATTGAGACAGGTCCTCAGCATTGATATTTGTGGGAGTTGAAACCAGACAGTTTTATTTCCTCTGCCATGGGCGTGAGGTCATGTAATTGGCGGTGGGCATTTGTCTATCAGCCTACAAAATATCTCAAAAATGGCATAAGGAATAGATAATTAGATTTTGTTGGTGATCTGGACCACCATCTGGATCAAGGATTTTTTAAAAGGACTTTTTATCATTGTACTCATAAACAAAATTGGAGGTGTTGGGGCTTGGTGGAGGTATGTGCTCTTCGAGTACTCTTGTTATCTTATTGTTAACTTTATAATTATATTGTATTGCTTTGTATTGTACTGCTATTAATGTGTATGAATGTGTTTTCACGGCTCCCCTGAACCTATTATATCCATTATAAAACTGCAAATGATTCTGTAGCTCTTCAGGTTTTTTATATATTACACTCTATCTATACATGCACCAAGAAAAAATAAGCGATACATCATTTTTATACATATTTTACAATTCAGTAAACATAAAAACAATATGTACTTTATCTTATAATAATGGCTGCTGAATGGGATGTAAAACCCCGACTTTGACCTTTGTATCTTACAATACACAAGTTGTCATCCTTAGATTTTCCAGGTTTATGTAATACACTACTCACTCACCATCTGGTTTCATAAGTTTGGCTATGGCTGTTTTATCCATGTCATGGTCCAGTACTTGTCCAAACGTCATGTGCAGCATAGTGTGCAGTCCACTTGGTCTGTACAGATCCTCAAATATAGTGAGACTCACATTTCGTGCACTGGGTAAGTCTTTGCCGTTCTTGGCTTTCTTTGGTTCTTCAATGCCTGAAAAAATATAACCAAAATGTCTCATTATAGTCTTACTTGATTGTGTAAAATGGTGGATCAGTGATCTAGTGGTCACCAGATGAGAAATGTAATCATGCAGATCTAACCCATGTGGTATTGGTGCTATGCTAAGTCAGTAGGTATAAAATACAAACAATATTACATGCAGTAAACAAAATAATAAAAAATAATTATATAGAACTCACCATCAGCATATACTGGATCCATAAATCTGGCAAAGGCTCTTTCGGCTCTACCATCATGTGGGAAGACCAGGTTGTTGCAGGTACCATCTGCAGTTCTGTAACAAGTAATTAATACTGTCATGGTGACTTAGAAAATGGCATGGTGTCACAAAATCTAAGTAAAAGGTGAATTTAAGTTGTAGCTAATACAAGTTACTGATAAAAAACCAGAGCATTGTAAGCTATATATTTGTAATTTTGTGGGACCGATTTCTTTTAGAAGTTGAATTGTCGCCCCTTGAAAAGCCCTCCAAAAAGATAATCTGTCGAAATGTTTGAATTAATAGAAATTCATGGTGATGCGGTCAGCACATAATCATGTGTAAATAATGACATTGTTTACTAAAACAAGCTGTGTGTTGAATAACTGTGTTAAAACCTCTCACACCAACTCCTTCTATCTGGGGTCATGGGTTCCAATATCACCCTGGCTTTACCCAGGAAATGATCAAGTAATGCTTCCTATACCCCTCAGCTGACGAGATGTTCTACTAAAAATCAATCACTCAATCAATTACTTAATCAATCAATCAATCAAGTCTTTAAATTGGTTTTAAATATCACAAATGGAATCTTAATATTATCAGTTATACTATATTTTCATGTGAATAAAATCACATGTTCTTACATTTTACTTGTGCAAGAACCAATTATGTTTTCACGTTACCTATACGTTGCATCTTTGTCACATTCTATGTCTGGGAAGGGACACTCCCCGATTTGCGGTAGTGGCCAGTCAGTGTCTGACTTGATTTTCACCCTTTTGTTGGGGACCACAGAACAACCAAAGTCTTCCTTCATTACTTCTAATAGAGCTTTGCCCTTCAGTCCAGTCCTGAAGTATTTTAGGTAACAAAAGACTTACTCATCTGTCAATCTTGTTTCAATGCTACACTTTTATAAAAGCAGGAATTTTTCCAGAATTTATTTGACTGATATACAGTTCTTGATAATTTGCAAGAATGGGGTTTTCTCCTGCTTTCAGAATACCACAGTAATGTCTTGTAGTATTTACATCTGATTAGTGAGCCATATAAATCTAAACGGCAATAGCTTTATTCCCTCATAATAAGGATTTTTTCACAAAGGAAGTAAATAGAATTGCATTCCAAATACTTACAACTTTTGCACTTTTTTCATTGCATTCAGTTGGGCCCTAGCAGTGTATCCAGCTAGTTTAATATATTTGGAGGAAGACAGGAAAGCAAACACCCTCTCAGCTACCTCGTCAGCTGTGGAAATAATACATGATCTTATTCAGATCAATGAGAGATACAAATGCAAAGTGAAAGAGTTAATATAGTTGGTAACATTCGCTGTAGTTTTTATAGTGTTCAATGGTTTTAATTAAGTGCCTACTCGCACTTCACCGATTTAAATCAGTATCAAAGCAGCTGGTAACATACCCTATCAGAAATATATTCATGTTTTATATAATATATTCACGATAATGTCAACCAATCAGTAACCACTGGTATCCTATTATAAATTACTTTCACACTTCATATACACAAATCTTTAAATGAAAACAATTATGCCATCATCTGATCCAGTCAGTGATGCCGGGAAATTTAAAAGATTTTAATATTACAGTAATTAAGACCAGTCCATATGACGGCCGCCGGACCCATCCATATTTGTTGCCGTCAACCTGTGAGATTTTCTTAATTGATACCATTTCACAATGAAATCCTTCAGCAAAAACAAACTGAACCTTATTATATTAAGACTTTAATATACTATCAATGTTCTATATTGATATATATTGTAACTCAAAAGGAACCCCGGCCAACAGAGTTCACATGCAAAGTGTTTTAAAACTGATACAACTAACAGTTTTGCTAATAACCCTCATATATAAATCAATATGTGAAGCAGTTATCAGTGAAAGACAGCAGTTGTCCACATACTTTCCACTTCTTCTAACGCTGCCTTGACCTCATCTTCCTTCAGATTATATGTATCATCTACTGACGACTGCAACACCTCGGCTACATCCAACGACTGTGCATGAACTGAAACAGGGTTTCTACCCAGTCTTAACATTGGTAAACTATTACCCTTTGTCCAATTTTTGGGACATTACTATTTCCTACAAAGTTATGCTACTATAAAATATATTCTCTGGTGAAACGACTGTGCATGAACTGAAACAGGGGTTCTACCCAGTCTTAACATTGGCAAACTACTACCCTTTGTCCAATTTTTGGGACAGTACTATTACTATTTCCTACAAAATTATGCTACTATAAAATATATTCTCTGGTGAAACTTTGCTACTGCCTACATATTAAATCAAGTGACTAATGGAAACTTTCATGGTACAAAATAATGGTGCAAAAACTTTGAACTCTTGATATCACCTCTGTTGCTGAGAACTGTGGACATATTCTTGTCAATATTCATTGTAACTACATATACTTTCTAATCATGCATATGCTGTTTGTATTTGTTTGAGTTACAAATAACCATTTGTTAAAATACCGAAATGGTGGAAAACATTTACCTGAAAGACCACACAGAGCAAACAATAAGCATGTGAGTAGCGCCGAAGATTTCATGTTAAAACAATAACTTTCAAGCTGATGATGTATCTCTTAACTGTTATCCTCCCAGAGAGACAAAAGACACACTGTCACATTGACCTAACTCACTAGCAATCCACAGGCTGATGTACTTTATATGAATTCTCAAATTATTTGTACAAAGTCTGTTATATTCTGCATCTTCATCAGCGTGGCTTTCACTTAAGAAGAACCACCTTTTGATTTTATTCAATCTTTTTTTTCCATAACAAATATTTAGCTATCTAAAGAGATAAATGCCTACTTGTCATGCTTCTTAATGGTTCTTCAAGCTGTGTTACTAGTATTGCTTGAAACAAGAATTATAAGGATTACAGCTATTAATTTGCATTGCCTTAAAAAATATAAGACTAGTTTACACGCAAGACCAAAATTGTCAGTCGATAAGCTATGCAGTCAATTTATTTTCTAGCGTGTCAATGTAAATTGACAGACTGTAAAATTGATATACAGGCAATAAATGCTACCCGTTTCATACAAAAAACATGATCTACTGAACAATTAAAATAATTGAATACTAAAATGTCCCAAATGGAAGTGGGTGAAATTAGTGATAATGTTGTATGTCATGGCATTACTGGTTACACCATGGTATAACTGGTACATAACTCCTGCTATGGTACCAACATTTATGGTAACTTTGTCTGCTATACATATTAAAACTATCTTGGTGTCTGTCTAAGATATCAAAGTAGAAAAAATGTGTATCTATTGCAAGACTGTTCCAGGTGTATTTTCAGTTAGACTGTGTCAGTGTTAAGTTACAGATAATAGACTGGAAAAGTGAAAACTGACTCTCAATACATCTACTCTCAGTTAGCGTTATAACCATCATTATATTTTTCATAGTATTAACACAGTAAAAACTAACGTTTGTACAATAACTGTACAGTGTTGAAACTGACGTAAAACCCCAACTGAGTAAATAAATCATCAGTCACCATCTTTTATCTTCCATACCACTTCCCTGTGTCAGTCCCTGTCCATCCATTTCAATGACATTCTGTAGATAAGTTTTCCATATGGTAACTGAAGGTTACCTAAGGCAGAACTCAGATGGCCACTGATGACATACAGTGTGTAACAGTAGGATGACAGTAGTACAGTAGTACAAACACCTGCCACTGAGAGACAACCTCCATTTACCACCACTCCGCTTATGCAGCTGTAGCTATCGGATGAACACCTGATACCAAAAAAAAAAAAAAAAAAAAAGAACGAGACCTAACCTTCAAATGGTATAATCATCACTGTCCTATATTGTCTATAAACGCAGACATCACTGTAACACCACAGTACCACCCCATGGGTTCATCGAAGCTTGGAAGAAATGAAGCATCCTGGGAGGTGGTTCTGCTGTAGAGCAAAACTTCTCACTGGAGGTTATACCGCCTACAGTGTGAAAATGGCATAATGAAGGGTATGAACTAGGTTTAAAGTACAGTATACACCAGATCCTCAATACATTATACTGGCCATACCACTGTGAGGGCTAAACTACTGCGTACTAATTGGCCCAGATTCTTAACTAGAAGCTGCCAAATAATTGTTGAGATGACATAAGCCACATCTTTTTGGAAGTTATTCAAGCCAAATATTGCATAAGTCACCTCAGTGTTAACAGCACATGGAAGTTACTTTGTTGTCAAATGCAGGACAGTGGAATGATAAATTGCGGCTGTTAGGCCAAAGTCCATTTTGGTGGATGGCTCTGCCTTATTCCTCCAATCTTAGGGAGCTTATCACTATCATAAAGGCTTCTCAAAAGAAAATTATGAAAGACCAACAAAATGTCTAACTTATGTCAATTTAATTGGAACTGTTTTGTAACTATTAGTTCCTTCTATCCACTTTTTGTTACTGTCCTAAGTTGTTGAGAGAGTTTTAATAGAGTTTTGTCTTCAATGCAAATATTCCTTCTTCATTGTAGTTTGTCAATTTTCAACATCCGGAAAGACACCCAGCTCCTGTCACGTTTGTCACTCAGAGCTAAGAAATCCGATTCATTATATCAGATACCGGGAAAGAGTACAAAACAGTTTTGTCTTCGCCATATTGGCAGTAAGTGGATGTACAAATCTCTTCATGAATAACACACCTCTTAATTAACATAAAAAATACACCTTCATATGCCAACTTTTTAAAATGAAGATGACATACGAGTGAGCACCACAACAGTAATATATTCATATATGTCAAATGGGATACTTCTGTTTAAAGAAAAAAAAATGCAAAAAAGTTAGCATATGTAAAGAGGCACAGAAATATGTAAAACTTCAGTTTGAACTTGAGATTCTCCACTACTTCTGGATGGATTTTAATGCCACCAAAACAATCGGATGCTCTGTAAAATACTCTCCTGATGATCTATTTCAAGATTGTAATAATTCATTAAAGACGTTTTTTAAATTGTCTTAATAAATGAGCCTTGAAGAAATCTACAAAAAATTTTGCTGAAGACAATCTTATTTTGTCTGAATATTTCTGACAAAAGCCTGAGATTCAATCCCTTTCTATTATTTTTGTGGCAGGATTTAGACTGAAGAGGGGGCCACAGTGGCAGAGTGGTAACACTCCCGCCTCCCACCTCTGAGGCCGGGGTTCGATTCCTGGCACTTCCTCAAGTGGGAAAGCTGGTAGTTTACAGTACAGAACCCTAACGAACTGTATGTACTGGTTTCCTCTGCCCTTCCAACTACCTGTCGTGATATGACCTGTACAGTGTTGAAAGCGATGTAAAACCCCAAATAAATAGATAAATAGACTGAAGAGATTTGGTAGCTATAATTTTACGCATGGACATAGATGAACACTGGGATAGTATGGAATAATATGTGAATTTAAAATCTCCTTCTATAATGTCACACTGATACCTGTATGAAGTCTTTTTTGACTCTGTAATTACTCACAACATACCACAAATTCTGCATAGACGTTTTATTTACATGTTTTGATAATATTTATTGATAATAGTCCAGAGACTCAGTGGCGAGAGTTTTCAAAGAAAAATATGGAAAAAAGTGAAGTTTTTATTTGAATGTCATGCAGTGCCACAGGAATTTTAATCCATTGATTTCAGTGAATAAATGTTCGCATTAATGCAGTAATGGATCTCTTAAGATCAATTAAGTGTTGAGATTTGTCAAATACTTGTCTGTTAAAGTTTATTGTGAAAGGTATTTCATATTATGATCTGTAACAGTTGTGGCCATGATGGTAGAAAATATATCATGTAGGTTAATTTTCAATTTCTCGTTAAAAGCATGTTTTGCAAAATATAATATTCCTCTTTAAGAGCAGTTAGAGTTAATTTCCATAAGTCACAAATGTTGCTGTTTAATAACTAATTGCCAATTGATTAAACAGAAGAAATTTGTAGCCTTTTTGATTTCTTTTATCCACTACTCAAATCTTATATTGTCTCCATTGGAATGCAGCACATTGGTAAGGAATCTCTAGAGATCAAGAAGTACCAGAAAAGTTTCGATTAATGATCCAAACTTTGAAGTCCTGTCTCCAAATGAAGGTCTATTGGACTGCCCTACTGGGAAAGTGTGAATTAGTCTATTAACTGATTGTAAATTAGTCTATTAACTGATGATATGGAGTGTATGTTGACTCTATAATTACCCACAAAATGCTACAGATTGTGCACATATGTTTTAGAAGTATTCAGTATAAATATACTAGTATATTATATATTATATAGCACATAAATTGTAATAACATGTTGGCCCTGTAATTTCCATTTTCTTGCAAATACCTGATGATTTTCAGTAGAGAACCTTGACGGTTTCGAAAGAATGGGTTTTTGACATTACACTCAAATACTATTGCCTATGTAATAACTGCATATACAAATCCAACTCCATTAAAACCCCCCTGAGTGGGTGGGTGGGGGTAGGGGATGTGGGTGGGGCTCAGTGATGTAGTATCACACTTGCCTCCTACATCTGAGGTTTGTAGTCCAAACTCTGTTATGACTGGTGCTTGATTCACTCTGATTCGTTCCTGAAAATATTGAGATTGTTTTTCAATCTATCCGATTGGTTCACAAAAATGTTCCTGAATCCCTTCAAAGTGTTACAAACTTTACGAAGGCTATTCAATTGAAAATATCAATTTAAGATATAAATGACTGCTTTATGAGTGTTAAGATAGCTTTAAGATTGAGTTCCTGAACACACAATCTGATAAGGACCTTAAGGAATGAAAACGAAAAAATATTGACCTCCAGAATGCTACTGAACAGCAGATTTTTTAGGAGCACATTCGTGGATGTGGAACAGCCCTTTAACAATCCCACCATTTTCTGCTCACAATATTCACTTTGTTGTCATTATAGTTCGAATAGAAAGGCCTAGCATTTTAAATCTCTGAAGGAATGATGTTCTCCATGTATCTGTAAAAATAAGCATAAATCTCATCTAACTTGTTTAATTATCTTTAATTAACTTTGATATTCATTGATACACTGTTGAAAGCTGCAGATACTGCAGATTTGATCCAATCAAGCTGCCACAGAGATTTGCCTTTGGGTGTGAAATTTAAAAAGAAAAGATTTTAGCTCGAGATTGCAGTATGGCATGTAGCTTGGTGTGTAACTGGGTTAAAACTTGGGAGCTTGACATTTAAAACCAAATTAGCTCACACGAGAGTTCTCATATTAGTGTCCCATATATTTTCTTTTATGTTGGTCCAAGGGGTTTAGACTATGAAGACAAGTTATAGGAAATCATAGACTGTGAATTTCAGATGTGGTACCATTTGACATCGAACCACCAGTGTCAGAGGTCAAAGGCATGTGTGTTCTCAACTACACCACTGAGGTCCCACCAAGAAGGCTACAACAATTCAGCTGGCATGGGTACTTTAAATTACTTCATAGCACTTCAGTAAGGAATCACCATTAAATTTGGAAAACATATTCTGACAGAATGGCACGCAAGACTTTTTGGGTGGTGGTGATAAGGCAGCACTAAAATATACTTAATAATGCAATAACTATGTGGGGGCCATGGTGGCAGAGTGGTAACACTCTGGCCTCCCACCTCTGAGGCCGGGGTTCGATCCCCGTCATGGCCTTAAGTGGGAAAGCTGGTAGTTGCTTGCCGTTGGTCGGCAGTTTACAGTACACAACCCTAGCGAACTGTATGTACTGGTTTCCTCTGCCCTTTCAACTACCCGTCGTGATATGACCTGTACAGTGTTGAAAGCGACGTAAAACCCCAAATAAATAAATAAATAAAGCAATAACTATGCAAAGTGTATACAGTTAATAAGTAACTAGAAAAGCACTTAGACAGCAAACACATCTGCCAAGCAAGTTAAGTTTCTCTCCCTACATTTCCTACTCAAGATGGCAGTGTGCAAAATTTTGGATCCGAATGAAATTTAGGTATATTATAGACACTATTGTGTGAGTATTTTTTGCCAAGCAATGTAATGATATAAATGTATACTGAAAATGACCCAATCTTATAATGATATAAAATCTTTCCAAAAATTCCTGGACCAAGACAGTGAGTCAATCGCCACCAAAAGTGAATCACCAGTTCCTTGTGCCATTGTCAATATTTTCTTAAAATTTCATCTAAATCTGTTCATAACTTTTTCGAGATATTTTTCACACAATCGAACATACTGATGCCACCAAAAACATATCCTTCTGGGAGGAGATAACTATTATCAGGATTGTGGTGAACAGTACAAGTTTTGTCAAATGGTTTCTTTGTGTACATCCACGTATCTATTTACAATGCACATTCTCCCCCCCCAATTCTAAAGTGGGATGACTGTTACACACAAAATCTAATCTAATCTACTGCTTTGAAGGCACAATATCTTCCCCACGAATGGAAACTCAGTACGCTGACTTAACAAAATCATTATCATAAGGAAAGTCAAGGGGCGTTCAAGGTCAATAATCCAGGGTTGTGGGTGTGACCATGAGGGAAGGAAACTAAACATAAAAAAACATATGAATCATTGCAATAATAAAGTTGAAACTGATATCATATACATTGTAGGCACCAAACAAAAAAATCTGATCCAGTGCAAAATAATATTTATTTTGAAGCTTGTAGCTGATTGGTGGGCATTCTCATCATACAGCTCCATAAATTGAAGCACCAAATGGATTGATTTGCTGAGATTCAGGGAGTATATCATTGTAAAGGTTAGTGGGATGGATGAGTATTCAAAGCTCCATGCACTGATAGGGATCCACCATTACTGTTCTCAATTGACACAATAACATTGGTATAACATTTATAAATATGTAGATCATATATACTGTCGGTTTTAAGGGACATAATGAATGGATTCTTTATAAGCAACAGTATTGCATAAACCTTGCAATATAATTTAACCTTTGAAAAAACTAGATGATATTGACAAATTATCATGGCTGTTGTGTACATACAGCAAACAAATCAACAAAGAAAAGACGAATATTCTTGTTACTTTATTGATAAATCACAGAAAGGCTAAATAAATTAAATATTTTGTTTCATTATTCAATTCCTGACATAAAATTATTTGTTCTTTCTTTGGTTTAAGTAGCAACATATTAACTACATCAAAATATATTCCTGATTACAGTAGCTTATGTACGAAAGAATCAGATAAACCCCTGAGAATGCAGAAATACTTTCTTGGACCCTGTCTACCCAGAACCAAGCAGGCATCTACGCATTTGTGTGACAATATGCCCCCTTATACACCCTTACCCTGGTGTCCATTTATATTCAATGAAGTCCATTTCCATTTTATTGAGTCATTAATTTTACTTGTGTACATACAATACCAGTATTCACAGAAGTCAATTTACAGCGACTTGAACCATGTCTGAAAAGTGAGCAATTTGCAGTTCAATATGTTGACCCAATAGAAAGATTTTCCTGTGGATGAGAAGAAGTGTTTACTAAGTCCACAAGCTGAAATCAATGCTTGGAAGTTTGCTGCATTCTTGCCTGTTATTCTTGCGTCCTTTGTAGAAAAGGCTTATGTATTCCCAATAGTCAGATGATTTGTAGACCCTGAAGGTAACAACAAAATGCAGATATGGTAAAAATATTCCTGATAGACCGTGATAGGCCCTGTACTTACAAACGATAATGTAACTATACTGAAAAGTCATTAAAATCATAAACTGTGTAAAGAAAGAATGTATGGCTTTTGTTCGTTTCATTCACCTAGATCCAAAATAAAACTCTACTGAAGGTTTTGCTGCAAAGGAATGCCCATTTAAGTACGATGATGAACTCTTGCCATTTATGTAAAATTTAACTCACTCTTAACTTGTGATTCTGAACTATGGGGATGTCTTTTTGTAAAAAAAAATGGTTAAAGTGGTACTGTTTTACTGAATGCATTACATGTTGCTAAACATTGACTATGTCACTGTAACTTCCCTTTTATCTGGCACAGTGAAAACTCAACCTGAAAGGTTCATCTTACATTAGCTGCACATATACTGCATTCCTAGGTGTTGTTTCCAGTGTAAAACATATATATTGCTGTTTTTCTTTTGTTTGGTCAAGTCAGGTCAAGATTCTCTCCTGGTATACTTTACGGATTTGCAACCCCTGTGCTGTATCTATATTGTGCCTACACTCGACTAGTTTTACCTGTTAGAACTATGATAAATGGATGGACAGTCATACTAACTGGACAGTCATGATGGACAGATGGTAAAACCCATAATGTCCATTATGACCTTCCTACCTATAAGACTGTCCACCCATGTAATCTCTTTTAATTATAAAAATATTGATCCATTCTTCTAATTTGTCATTTTTTCTATAGATGTTCACTAAATTTTTCTGTATGTTAAAATGTGTAAAAAATTACATCTGAGACCACAGACTGGAGAGGTGTGAACTTAGCATAAACACAAGTTACATTATTGTTAAGTAGTGTCTGCCAGGGGTGAAAGTCAACCTACCCAGTTGCTACAGCCACTTTCTTTGGTTGAAGCATGACATATTTTTGTATCTTCTCCACATCATCCATAGTGTCACAGAGAATACGTGACAGAGTAATCTTACGGATATTCTGTAACTGTTCTGTTAAAGGAAATACATATATATTTGGGTCAAAGTTGTAAAATTTACACCACTTTTAACTATACTTTGACGTACTGGCTTCCACAACACTGCATATCAGGCCATTAGATATTAATCATATGGGAAGTTTGAGTTTGACACAAATTATCTTTACTATATTTCCAAGAATAACAAGACCACTGCCGCGGTATGTATCTCCCGCCGAGTACCCAAGGGGAAGGAATACTAAATTGAAAATTTTCCCCTTTGCATAGGACACTGTTGTACCATCCTGTGGGGTCAAAAATTCGCTCGAAATCGCTCTATCTGTTATGGTTTTCAAGATATTGAAATGTTTCCATTTTCCGCAAAATTCCAAGATGGTCGCCAAAAGTGGCGAAAATTGAAATTTTTCCCCTTTGCACAGGACACTCTTGTACCACCCTACGGGTCAAAAATTCGTTCGAAATTCCTCTATTTCTTATGGCTTTCGAGATATTGACACTTTTGATTTTCCGCAAAAATCCAAGATGGCCGCCGAAAGTGGCGAAAATTGAAATTCCTCCCCTTTGCACAGGAGACTCTTGTACCACCCTGTGGGTCAAAAATCCTCTCGAAATCGCTCTATCTCTTACGGTTTTCAAGATATTGACACTTTTTCATTTTCCGCAAAAATCCAAGATGGCCGCCGAAAGTGGCGAAAATTGAAATTTCACCCCTTGGCAAGGGAGACTCTTGTACCACCCTGTGGGTCAAAAATTCGCTCGAAATCGCTCTATCTCTTACGGTTTTCGAGATATTGACGCTTTTCTATTTTCCGCAAAAATCCAAGATGGCTGCAAAAGTGGCGAAAATTGAAATTTCCCCTCTTTGCACAGGAGACTCTAGTACCACCCTATTGGTTAAAAATTCGCTCGAAATCGCTCTATCTCTTACGGTTTTCGAGATATTGACGCTTTTCTATTTTCCGCAAAAATCCAAGATGGCCACCAAAAGTGGCGAAAATTGAAATTTCACCCATTTGCAAAGGAGACTCTTGTACCACCCTTTGGGTCAAAAATTCGCTCGAAATCGCTCTATCTCTTACGGTTTTTGAGATATTGACTCTTTTTCATTTTCCGCGAAAATCCAAGATGGCCGCCAAGAGTGGCGAAAATTGAAATTATTCCCCTTTGCACAGGAGACTTGTACCACCCTGCGGGTCAAAGATTCACTCGAAATCGCTCTATCTCCTACGGCTTTCGAAATATTGACACTTTTCCATTTTCCGCAAAAATCCAAGATGGCCGCCAAAAGTGGCGAAAATTGAAATTTTTCCCCTTTGCACAGGACACTCTTGTACAACCCTGTGGGTCAAAAATTCGCTCGAAATCGCTCTATCTCTTACGGTTTTCGAGATATTGACAATTTTCCATTTTCTGTGAAAATCAAAGATGGCCACCGAAAGTGGCGAAAATTGAAATTTTCCCCCTTTGCACAGGAGACTCTTGTACCACCCCGTGGGTCAAAAATTCGCTCGAAATCGCTCTATCTCTTACGGTTTTCGAGATATTGACTCTTTTTCATTTTCCGCGAAAATCCAAGATGGCCGCCGAGAGTGGCGAAAATTGAAATTATTCCCCTTTCCACAGGAGACTCTTGTACTACCCTGTGGGTCAAAAATTTGCTGGAAATCGCTCTATCTCTTACGGTTTTCGAGATATTGACACTTTTTCATTTTCCGCAAAAATCCAAGATGGCCGCCAAAAGTGGCAAAAATTGAAATTTTCCCCCTTTCCACAGGACACTCTTGTACAACCCTGCGGGTCAAAAATTCGCTCGAAATCGCTCTATCTCTTACGGTTTTCGAGATATTTGTGATTTTTCACATTTTCACTAAAAGTAGCAACAAAGTAGCCATTACTCACTTGTACATTGAGCAACAGTTGTAAAACTTAAATATGTTACAGTTCACAAAAACGTACATGAACAAGATGATTAAGAGAAAATGTGTAGCTGCAATACTTTTGAAGATATAAGCCATTTACTCATTATGGTTATCATTCCAAATTGACCAAGTAGCTATTACTCACTTAGCTATGGACACTTCCAAACCACTGACCATGTTTTAGCTGTGGAGAAAATACCTGAACAACATATTGGGACAAAATACTGTAAATGCAATAGTTTGACAGATACAAGTCATATAATTATATTAGGTAAAAGTGCTATTACTCACTCAAAAGTAGGCCAAAGTTTACCAAACCTTTTTCCACTTAGCATAGGATACTCTTGTACTACCCTGTGGGTCAAAAATTCATATCTCTTACGGTTTGCGAGATATTTTTGATTTTTGACATTTTCAGTGAAAGTAGCAATAAAGTAGCCATTACTCACTTGTACATCGAGCAACAGGTGTGAAACTTAAATATGTTACAGTTCACAAAAAAGTAGATGAACAACATATTTGAGAGAAATCGTGTAGCTGCAATACTTTTGAAGATATAAGCCATTTACTCATTATGGTTATCATAAAAAATTGACAAAGTAGCTATTACTCACTTAGCTATGGAGATACACTTCCAAACTACTGACCATGTTGTAGCTGTGGAGATAGTAGCTGAACAGCATATTGGAACAAAATTGTGTAGCTGCAATACTTTTGAAGATATAAGCCATTTACTCATTATGGTTATCATTAAAAATTGACAAAGTAGTTATTACTCGCTTAGCTATCAAGATACACTTCCAAACTACTGACCATGTTGTAGCTGTTGACAAAGTAGCTGAACAACATATTGCAACAAAATACTGTAAATGCAATAGCTTGAGAGTTATAAGCCATATAAATATATTAGCTAAAAGTGCTATTACTCACTCACAAGTAGGCCAAATTGAAGAGCAAAAAAATTCATTAGGACAACTAATTTACCAAAAATGTGTAACTGTAGTAGTTTCAGAGGAACGCACGTACGCACACACATGGTGCAAATTATAATCTCTCGCCGGTGAGCCGGGCGGGAGATAAAAATTTATAAAGACAAAAAATAATAAAATAAATAAAGTGACTTTTTAATATTTAAAGTACTTCTATATTGTGCATCTGATAATATTAAAGTATAACATTAAATGCTCAATGGATCTGTGAGACATTAATGATACTTATAAGAAGGAAATAGAGTGGTAATCGAATCATAAATTGTCAGCATCAAAACTGTAAGAAAACTAGAAAATAATGGAAACAACAAAGTTGAGGGTATTGTAACATTTTATCCAACACTTTTGCCCACCTATGTAGATTTCTTAGAGATTTCGTGTTTTTCGCAGATTTTGTTTTCAGAAATTCCACTCCTGTTTTAGTTAGCTTTTTTGATAAGGATGATACTGGAAAACAACTTTTCAGTATTCTGTTGCACTGGCTTGATCTTGATTTAGAAAATATGCAACCAACCCATCCCTCATTATGAATTTTTATCTCAAAATGATACTAATGAACTGTAAAATAAATTCTATTACAAAGGAAAAACTAAAAGTTCAATCATTGAATGTTTCAGCTGGTTTCGAATTAAAGCATTGTTGATCAAAATTAGACTCTGTTGGTACATTACAATTGCATGTATCATACCTGGAGTAAATTTCAACAGCGGGTTATTAGTTTCAAACCAGAAGCGATCAGCAGATCTGTAAATTCTGAACTGATGCGCCAGAATACAGGCAAATGTGGGTCCAACAAGTCCATTTTCTACTGGATACTCAGCCAGGGCACCAGCAAAAAGGTCAATGTCATCAACATGTCTGAAAATGACAATAAAATGCTATGTTCTAGTTTCTACTAAACTGGGTAGTTGTGTTTCAGTGTTTCAGTAGTTGTGATATGATTGAAAGCTACCAAACAACTATAAAACATTCAAGGAGACCTAGTGCTAAGCTTGGCAACTTGGCAAAATATCAACTTTAAAGTTTCCAACTTCATGGAAGGATTCAAAACCGTAACATGAGAGGTGGGAAGTAAGTGTGTTACTTACTACTCCACTGAGTACCCCCCCAATCATAGCAACACAAAAACTTGCAGGTCCCACTCAAAAAAGACATTCGTATACATTTAATGGTTCTGAAAAAGGATCATTTTGAATGGATTTATTACTTGTTAGAAACTACCTTGTAGTTCAATACATTACATTAAACTCTAGTTTTTGACAAACAAAGCATAAATAAAATCTTTGTACTACCCCTGTGCTTTCATTTGTACTGGCTACTATTTTCATACAGATTAACTATTCAGATACTTTACATGAACTAATTTTCACTAATGGTGTGGGTCTGCTGAAAAGATAAATACATGCTTTACATGTTCAGTGGAATTAATTTTCACTGAAAAATATCGTTGGCTGAAAATTTTTACAATTACTACCTAGTGTAAATTTTCACCTACATATAGTTTGACTTACTCATAAAGACTCTCAAACTTTAGAATCACATCAGCTGGCATGTCTCTTAATCCTCTGAAAGTTTTGGGTACTGACAAACCACAGAACTTTCTCCATCTGGTGTAACCTTTGATAATATAAAAATCAAAATATAAACATACTACTCCCCACCGTAAACTGATATGTATGCTTATTTTGGGTAAATCCAGAGAATCTGCAAATTATATAAGTGTAGGTTAGGTGACTAGAATTTCAACAACTGAATGCCAAGGCATTGGCTTTTTAGGAAGGAAAGAATATCATTTCTACTTGAAATTGGAGCTCCAAGTCACCAAACAAGCAATCAGCATACAGTTTATAATACTTTGTTTTTGCAATAGTCAACCTGATTGGGTACATATTTAATATATTGCTTGATTCCTGTTTCTTCTGATTTTTAGGTGCTTACTGAATCTAAAAGTCTTAAAACCTAAACTGTATATTTGAGTAAAATTATCTTGGCAATGCGTACAAAATGTCTGTTGTGATAATTTAGAGCCATTAATTTAGTAATATTTGTATCTTTAATTATAAAGACCGGAAGTGCGCAGACTACAGAAAATGATGCAGTGCGCATATTTTTGCGTACAATTATCTGAGGCAATAATTGGACGATCGTCGATAATACAGGATCAAACGATACAGACAAAATATAGTGCGACAACTAGGTGTGTTTTGAAGCATATTTACAATAATATTTATGGATTAATAAATGAAACCGGTCTTTATAATAGAAATAAAGTCCTCAGTTTAGTGATTTATAACCCCAGATAATTCACAAATTTCCGGCGAATAACGGACTCGCGCGCAATCACAAAACCTCGGACTTTATTTCTACATTAACTTTGATATTCATTGATACACTGTTGAAAGCTGCAGATACTGCAGATTTGATCCAATCAAGCTGCCACAGAGATTTGCCTTTGGGTGTGAAATTTAAAAAGAAAAGATTTTAGCTCGAGATTGCAGTATGGCATGTAGCTTGGTGTGTAACTGGGTTAAAACTTGGGAGCTTGACATTTAAAACCAAATTAGCTCACACGAGAGTTCTCATATTAGTGTCCCATATATTTTCTTTTATGTTGGTCCAAGGGGTTTAGACTATGAAGACAAGTTATAGGAAATCATAGACTGTGAATTTCAGATGTGGTACCATTTGACATCGAACCACCAGTGTCAGAGGTCAAAGGCATGTGTGTTCTCAACTACACCACTGAGGTCCTACCAAGAAGGCTACAACAATTCAGCTGGCATGGGTACTTTAAATTACTTCATAGCACTTCAGTAAGGAATCACCATTAAATTTGGAAAACATATTCTGACAGAATGACACACAAGACTTTTTGGGTGGTGGTGATAAGGCAGCACTAAAATATACTTAATAATGCAATAACTATGTGGGGGCCACGGTGGCAGAGTGGTAACACTCTCGCCTCCCACCTCTGAGGTCGGGGGTTCGATCCCCGTGACGGCCTTAAGTGGGAAAGCTGGTAGTTGCTTGCCGTTGGTCGGCAGTTTACAGTACACAACCCTAGCGAACTCTATGTACTGGTTTCCTCTGCCCTTCCAACTACCCGTCGTGATATGACCTGTACAGTGTTGAAAGCGACGTAAAACCCCAAATAAACAAACAAATAAAAACCTAGCGAACTGTATGTACTGGTTTCCTCTGCCCTTTCAACTACCCGTCGTGATATGACCTGTACAGTGTTGAAAGCGACGTAAAACCCCAAATAAATAAATAAATAAAGCAATAACTATGCAAAGTGTATACAGTTAATAAGTAACTAGAAAAGCACTTAGACAGCAAACACATCTGCCAAGCAAGTTAAGTTTCTCTCCCTACATTTCCTACTCAAGATGGCAGTGTGCAAAATTTTGGATCCGAATGAAATTTAGGTATATTATAGACACTATTGTGTGAGTATTTTTTGCCAAGCAATGTAATGATATAAATGTATACTGAAAATGACCCAATCTTATAATGATATAAAATCTTTCCAAAAATTCCTGGACCAAGACAGTGAGTCAATCGCCACCAAAAGTGAATCACCAGTTCCTTGTGCCATTGTCAATATTTTCTTAAAATTTCATCTAAATCTGTTCATAACTTTTTCGAGATATTTTTCACACAATCGAACATACTGATGCCACCAAAAACATATCCTTCTGGGAGGAGATAACTATTATCAGGATTGTGGTGAACAGTACAAGTTTTGTCAAATGGTTTCTTTGTGTACATCCACGTATCTATTTACAATGCACATTCTCCCCCCCAATTCTAAAGTGGGATGACTGTTACACACAAAATCTAATCTAATCTACTGCTTTGAAGGCACAATATCTTCCCCACGAATGGGAACTCAGTACGCTGACTTAACAAAATCATTATCATAAGGAAAGTCAAGGGGCGTTCAAGGTCAATAATCCAGGGTTGTGGGTGTGACCATGAGGGAAGGAAACTAAACATAAAAAAACATATGAATCATTGCAATAATAAAGTTGAAACTGATATCATATACATTGTAGGCACCAAACAAAAAAATCTGATCCAGTGCAAAATAATATTTATTTTGAAGCTTGTAGCTGATTGGTGGGCATTCTCATCATACAGCTCCATAAATTGAAGCACCAAATGGATTGATTTGCTGAGATTCAGGGAGTATATCATTGTAAAGGTTAGTGGGATGGATGAGTATTCAAAGCTCCATGCACTGATAGGGATCCACCATTACTGTTCTCAATTGACACAATAACATTGGTATAACATTTATAAATATGTAGATCATATATACTGTCGGTTTTAAGGGACATAATGAATGGATTCTTTATAAGCAACAGTATTGCATAAATCTTGCAATATAATTTAACCTTTGAAAAAACTAGATGATATTGACAAATTATCATGGCTGTTGTGTACATATAGCAAACAAATCAACAAAGAAAAGACGAATATTCTTGTTACTTTATTGATAAATCACAGAAAGGCTAAATAAATTAAATATTTTGTTTCATTATTCAATTCCTGACATAAAATTATTTGTTCTTTCTTTGGTTTAAGTAGCAACATATTAACTACATCAAAATATATTCCTGATTACAGTAGCTTATGTACGAAAGAATCAGATAAACCCCTGAGAATGCAGAAATACTTTCTTGGACCCTGTCTACCCAGAACCAAGCAGGCATCTACGCATTTGTGTGACAATATGCCCCCTTATACACCCTTACCCTGGTGTCCATTTATATTCAATGAAGTCCATTTCCATTTTATTGAGTCATTAATTTTACTTGTGTACATACAATACCAGTATTCACAGAAGTCAATTTACAGCGACTTGAACCATGTCTGAAAAGTGAGCAATTTGCAGTTCAATATGTTGACCCAATAGAAAGATTTTCCTGTGGATGAGAAGAAGTGTTTACTAAGTCCACAAGCTGAAATCAATGCTTGGAAGTTTGCTGCATTCTTGTCTGTTATTCTTGCGTCCTTTGTAGAAAAGGCTTATGTATTCCCAATAGTCAGATGATTTGTAGACCCTGAAGGTAACAACAAAATGCAGATATGGTAAAAATATTCCTGATAGACCGTGATAGGCCCTGTACTTACAAACGATAATGTAACTATACTGAAAAGTCATTAAAATCATAAACTGTGTAAAGAAAGAATGTATGGCTTTTGTTCGTTTCATTCACCTAGATCCAAAATAAAACTCTACTGAAGGTTTTGCTGCAAAGGAATGCCCATTTAAGTACGATAATGAACTCTTGCCATTTATGTAAAATTTAACTCACTCTTAACTTGTGATTCTGAACTATGGGGATGTCTTTTTGTAAAAAAAATGGTTAAAGTGGTATTGTTTTACTGAATGCATTACATGTTGCTAAACATTGACTATGTCACTGTAACTTCCCTTTTATCTGGCACAGTGAAAACTCAACCTGAAAGGTTCATCTTACATTAGCTACACATATACTGCATTCCTAGGTGTTGTTTCCAGTGTAAAACATACATATTGCTGTTTTTCTTTTGTTTGGTCAAGTCAGGTCAAGATTCTCTCCTGGTATACTTTACAGATTTGCAACCTCTGTGACGTATCTATATTGTGCCTACACTCGACTAGTTTTACCTGTTAGAACTATGATAAATGGATGGACAGTCATACTAACTGGACAGTCATGCTGGGCAGAAAAATCCATAATGTCCATTATGACCTTCCTACCTATAAGACTGTCCACCCATGTAATCTCTTTTAATTATAAAAATATTGATCCATTCTTCTAATTTGTCATTTTTTCTATAGATGTTCACTAAATTTTTCTGTATGTTAAACTGTGTAAAAAATTACATCTGAGACCACAGACTGGAGAGGTGTGAACTTAGCATAAACACAAGTTACATTATTGTTAAGTAGTGTCTGCCAGGGGTGAAAGTCAACCTACCCAGTTGCTACAGCCACTTTCTTTGGTTGAAGCATGACATATTTTTGTATCTTCTCCACATCATCCATAGTGTCACAGAGAATACGTGACAGAGTAGCCTTACGGATATTCTGTAACTGTTCTGTTAAAGGAAATACATATCTATTTGGGTCAAAGTTGTAAAATTTACACCACTTATAACTATACTTTGACCTACTGGCTTCCACAACACTGCATATCAGGCCATAAAATATGAATCATATGGGAAGTTTGAGTTTCACACAAATTATCTTTAGTATATTTCCAAGAATAACAACTTATAAAGACAAAAAAATAATAAAATAAATAAAGCGACTTTTTAATATTTAAAGTACTTCTATATTGTGCATCTAATTACATTAAAGTATAACATTAAATGCTTAATGGATCTGTGAGACATTAATGATACTTATAAGAAGGAATAGAGTGGTAATTGAATCATAAATTGTCAGCATCAAAACTGTAAGAAAACTAGAAAATAATGGAAACAACAAAGTTGAGGATATTGTAACATTTTATCCAACACTTTTGCCCACCTATGTAGATTTCTTAGAGATTTTGTGTTTTAGCAGGTTTTGTTTTCAGAAATTCCACTCCTGTTTTAGTGGGCTTTTTTTGATAAGGATGATACTGGAAAACAACTTTTCAGTATTCTGTTGCACTGGCTTGATCTTGATTTAGAAAATATGCAACCAACCCATCCCTCATTATGAATTTTTATCTCAAAATGATACTAATGAACTGTAAAATAAATTCTATTACAAAGGAAAAACTAAAAGTTCAATCATTGAATGTTTCAGCTGGTTTCGAATTAAAGCATTGTTGATCAGAATTAGACTCTGTTGGTACATTACAATTGCATGTATCATACCTGGAGTAAATTTCAACAGCGGGTCATTAGTTTCAAACCAGAAGCGATCAGCAGATCTGTAAATTCTGAACTGATGCGCCAGAATACAGGCAAATGTGGGTCCAACAAGTCCATTTTCTACTGGATACTCAGCCAGGGCACCAGCAAAAAGGTCAATGTCATCAACATGTCTGAAAATGACAATAAAATGCTATGTTCTAGTTTCTACTAAACTGGGTAGTTGTGTTTCAGTGTTTCAGTAGTTGTGATATGATTGAAAGCTACCAAACAACTATAAAACATTTAAGGAGACCTAGTGCTAAGCTTGGCAACTTGGCAAAATATCAACTTTAAAGTTTCCAACTTCATGGAAGGATTCAAAACCGTAACATGAGAGGTGGGAGGAAAGTGTGTTACTCACTACTCCACTGAGTACCCCCCCCCCCCAATCATAACAACACAAAAACTTGCAGGTCCCACTCAAAAAAGACATTCGTATACATTTAATGGCTCTGAAAAGGAGCATTTTGAATGGATTTATTACTTGTTAGAAACTACCTTGTAGTTCAATACATTACATTAAACTCTAGTTTTTGACAAACAAAGCATAAATAAAATCTTTGTACTACCCCTGTGCTTTCATTTGTACTGGCTACTATTTTCATACAGATTAACTATTCAGATACTCTACATGAACTAATTTTCACTAATGGTGTGGGTCTGCTGAAAAGATAAATACATGCTTTACATGTTCAGTGGAATTAATTTTCACTGAAAAATATCGTTGGCTGAAAATTTTTACAATTACTACCTAGTGTAAATTTTCACCTACATATAGTTTGACTTACTCATAAAGACTCTCAAACTTTAGAATCACATCAGCTGGCATGTCTCTTAATCCTCTGAAAGTTTTGGGTACTGACAAACCACAGAACTTTCTCCATCTGGTGTAACCTTTGATAATATAAAAATCAAAATATAAACATACTACTCCCCACCGTAAACTGATATGTATGCTTATTTTGGGTAAATCCAAAGAATCTGCAAATTATATAAGTGTAGGTTAGGTGACTAGAATTTCAACAACTGAATGCCAAGGCATTGGCTTTTTTAGGAAGGAAAGAATACCATTTCTACTTGAAATTGGAGCTCCAAGTCACCAAACAAGCAATCAGCATACAGTTTATAATACTTTGTTTTTGCAATAGTCAACCTGATTGGGTACATATTTAATATATTGCTTGATTCCTGTTTCTTCTGATTTTTAGGTGCTTACTGAATCTAAAAGTCTTAAAACCTTAACTGTATATTTGAGTAAAATTATCTTGGCAATGCGTACAAAATGTCTGTTGCGATAATTTAGAGCCATTAATTTAGTAATATTTGTATCACATTATTTTTTGTAATGAAAACATGAACAACTTGGTATATAATGATCAATTAAAGTTATAATTTATTGATATTTGTATTAGTTTCTCATTTCAATGCAAAAAAGTTGATTTAACTGATCAATTTAAGTTTAAGTTTATTGACATTTGCATTAAATTCTCATTTCAGCACAAAATCAAGATGTTTTATTATGATTAATTAAAGCTATACATTTATTGATATTTCTATAAAATATCTATTTAATGCAATGAAATACTGAAAAAGTCAGTAAATTGATTAACTACTGTAAACCACTATTTAGCATGTTATTAAAGTAATAGCATCTTACTCTTTTTATTCAAGTTAGATAAAAAAATTATAATTTTTAATCTTGCAAACATTATGTAAAATGAAAGCTACATTCTAGTGCAAGTTGTAAAGACTGTGTGATTTAATGAGGATATGTTCTGCTATGACCTTAGCTTTAAAAATTGGCAAAGCCTTTAAGCTTGTTTCTTTCAGTTTTTATTTGGAGGAAATCGGGAATTTGGAGTCATTTTGTGTCTTTGTAACAAACTTACCATTTTAAAGGCAAATGATGGTACTTTCTGACCCTTTTATTTGAACAAAATTTAATTTTGAACACTCAACATTTGAAAATGTTTTCTCTCCCTAATATAAAACAAAAAGTTCCTCTTTTTCCTTATTTAACCTTTGACATACTGAGCAAGCTAATTTTAGCAGGTCGAGTTTGAAAGTTCATGCAGGTTCTTACACTTCATAAGTCTTAGCTTAATTAATGTTTCAGTCAATTGTTGTGATCCACTTTTATATCACCAGTCTGTCTTTAATACCTAAGTCCTTTAAACATTCCGCAAATTAAGGAATTATGAACAAAACTAAGATTTAAAAAGATTTCAGCTCTTTGATCTTGTTACAGATTCAGTTGAAACTGAATTCTCCAGTCTTAGTAAAAGTTTTACACAAGCATTGTTGACCCTTGCAATCACTGCCACACATGTGAGAATGCTGGAGTTGTGCAATGGTTGCCAACAGTAAAATCAATATTGTGAGACTGGGTTTATTTTATAAGGCAAACGTGGATACTCACGCACCCCTGCTTCTATGTTTAACTCATTAATTTCAAATATAAGTGTAAATGAGACTGACCTGGGCCCGGATTTACAAAGATTCTTAAACCTAAATTCATGTTAAAACTCACCTATAAACTCATCTTTATGAGTTTATGCTCAAACTCGAACTTTTCACATTACAGAAAATTCTTAAACTTAAACTCACCTATAAACTCAGACATAATCTCATTGTCTGAGTTTATGCTTAAATTCACATTTGTTGGTATTTTTGAAAATTCTCAGGCTGAGATTATGCTTAAACTCAACTAAAAATTTGAGTTTGCACCAGTGTAGACTCAAGAAATGAGTTTATGATCAATTAATGACAGTAAAGCTGAACCATAATACCTGTGGTAACCTTTCGGAGAAATTTACTCCTGCAATTTGATTATGGGCCATATTGACAAAGATATTACTTGTTATGTGTCAAGATTCACCCATTTGTCTTAAATTACTACTAAGAACAATGCAAAAATTAATTTCTTGTGCACTTCAAAATAAACCACAGTGGCGATTATTCATAGAGAACACCCTTATGGGACTCAGGTTAAATTCATATGTATACATAAGCTGAAGATTGTAGTTTTTTAATTAATTGAGAAAACAAAAAACATAACAATAATGATAAGACTCGAAACATAATTGAACTTGTAAGATAACATTTGTACAGTTTTGCGAAAAAAGTCAAACAAAAATCTTTGTACATACATAAAAAGACCAAAACATGAATTAATGTAGTCATTCTAAAATCCATGTTAAAAAACATCATGGTCTTGGGGTTATTTAGTATTTGTAAAATTTTAAGTGAAGTTTACAAAAAAATTTGTGCAGATGCTGCAATGTAACATGAAAACCCTCTACTGTAATTAGTATAAAGCCTCTGTGTTGTTCAGCAGCTATAAACTCTAGACTGAGTTTATGCATGAGTTTATGAATGAGTTTATGTGTGAGTTTAAGAATTGCTTTGATATTAACCAATGAAATGCTTGCTTACATATAAACTGAGTTTAAGTTTATTCTCACCTGAGATTACTTTTGAAAATACCAATTTCAGCATAATCTCACGTGAGACAAAAACTGAGATTATGTGTCTGAGTTTAAGCATGAGTTTAAGAATCTTTGTAAATCCGGGCCCAGGTTTCTGTGTTGTACCACCTGTGCTGATCTTGCACCCAATGCAGTGGATGGGTAAGGATATAATCCCCAAATGCTGCCCTCAGGCAGTACGTGCTGGGAAATATTTCCTATATGGTGACTCCCCACTATACACCTTGCAGGCAATATTTCTGTGAGTACATACCACCTTAACACATCCTTAAGCTGAGGTGTATCTTTATTACTTATTAACAGTACGAGTCCCTCCAGTTTTACCTGCTATTCCGTGATCTCTTCCTCTTTGGACATTCAGTGATGGCAGGTCTGTGCCTTTGCCATGTGGGGGGTGTTCTGAAAACAGCTTGGCACTCATTTCTTTGGTAAAGAAACGGTCAGATGATTCAACTGGCTGAGAGATCATCCCCAGAATTACAGCATCTACACCAGTAGTGCCACTGACTGGACTTTCATAAATGGGACGTGGACGGAATAACACCTGTTGTAAACAAGGAGGAAGCTTTGTATAGCCTGTGGTCCTGGGTTATATTGAGCAAATATTTGTCCTAAATTTTTGAAAAATTGATATTCACAGTTGGGATTTTAAAATTTTTGTTATGAGCATGAATATTTCAACGTAACTGGAAAACTCTCCAGTTATACAATAAGAACATGCAGAATTTGAAATATGGCTTATGGTTTTTGCACCTTAGAGTCTGTTTAAATGCACAGATTAATTGCTACAGTACAGTATACGAAACAACAACCTCTAATCTGTAATGATGTTTTTATAGTAATATCGGTCCTTTTATAAACTCAGTTCCCCACAAATTTAGCCACGGGAAGTCAGCTCTTCATGATACAGACTTGGTCCCTTGTGTTATAATCTCGGCCCACTTGTCAAAGAAAATGACTGAATAAAAAAAAAAGACTAAATGAAAATGATATTAGTTAGTAATATAAAAAAGTGGTTTAAAACTGAATTGACATTTCTAATTTTGAGTTATGTTGAAAATAATAAAATTATAAACTTGGCCCACTTGTCAAAGAAAATGCTTGAATACAAAAATAAAGACTAAATGAAAATGATATCAGTTATGAAAAAGTGGTTCAGAACAGAATTGACATATATCATTTTGAGTTGTGTTGAAAATAATAAAATTTTAAAATAAAGATATAAAAGCACCAAAAGAGTGGGGTGTATACAAACAAAAATACTGTCTCTATATCAATAGAAATAAAAAAAACATTTTAAATAAATATATATTGTTATACAAATAAATAAATTAACATATTCGAGTTTAGGGAACAAGGGGGCAGAGTTTGTGGTGTAAGGGGGCTGAATTTGTGAATGAATGGGGACCAAGTTTGTGATGAAAGGGGACCAAGTTTGTGATGAAAGGGGACCAATTTTGTGATGAAAGGGGACCAAGTTTGTGATGAAAGGATGTGAGTTTATAAGATATACTGGGGCTGAGTTTGTAAATGGAACAAGTTGTCCAGATTCTGTTATCATACCCATCCATGTACAATGGTTTAAGAGGTTTAATAATTTTCTACAAATGTAACAGTAATGTTTTTGTTGAAACTTGTGATAATATGGTAATCAGTGGTAGTATTTCTTATGTATGTGAAAGTGTAATATCTCAAACTATGAGCTGCAAAAAAAAAACTAGATTTATATGTCCCATTTAGTGTGTTTAAAAATAAAATTATATTCATAACAGTGTAACACCTTGTATTTATGCTAGTAATATAAAGAATGTACTAAATAATAGGCACAGTTAATGTTCTCTGTTGAACAATATTGAATTGAAGGGTTTATTGGAATATTTTTCAAGTTCACAGAAGTGAAGTAACATCATGTTATTGGTGAAGACATTTCATTGCTTCTTTTTTCATGTTATGCTGTGATGGTCCTCGTTATCTCCTTATTCAGTCTTCTCTGAGCTAGTGAGTGAGTGAGTGAGTGAGTGAGTGAGTGAGTGTGTGAGTAAGTGAGTGAGTGTGAGTGACTTACTGAGCTGAAAGGGAGCTCCGCTATCTCCTCAAACCTTTTGTCTGTAAATCTCAGTGTATTCCCAACTTGACTGTGTCCAAATCGGAAAGCAGCAGTAGCAAAGACATTAGTTGTGTCCCCATGTAACATTGCATCATAGCCTAGATAAACAATGTAAACAAAATTATATGTAGTGCATGGATCTTTACTGAAAAATGATATTTGCCATATATGCTAGTTCTTCTTATTACCACTATGTATTTAAGATTGCCTTATGGTCCTTGAACAATGTAACACAGTCAGTCCAGGACTTTATTTGCAATTGTCTTAATAGCCAGACAGTTATAAGTATTAAGAAACAAAATGCTGGACACAACAAATACTCCTTGCTGAAGATATTTATGCCATGCTTTATAAGCACAAAAGGATTCATATGGCAACAAGTTGATATGTAAAAGGAAAACCTCCTGAATGGTGTACACACAAAAGCATAGGACATTATAATACACACACATATTGTCAAGAGCAAAAATATTACCAATATCATATTTTTTGTTTAGTGCAAACAAATTGTATCACTTAACATGGAAAGTTATTTTAGTTGACTAAGACCAATAAGTATTCAAACACTGGATTTCAAAATTATCAATGATATAAGAAACATTCTCAGAAAAAAAAACAACAAATGATAGTAAAAATAAAATTTTTTATACTTGTATGTCTTGAAAAATAGTAACAATATGCATTAAATAATTCTGAGAGCTACTTAATATTTAAAGACATTTATATTGAAAGTATGTTTATGGTTTTTTAATTTTATAGTACACTCAAATATTCTCATTGTATCGGTATCTTCAATTTCAGTATTACTGTCAACATCAGACTTTCAAAGTTATAAGGCACTTTGCCTCTTTTATTATCACCATTGTTATCATTACTACAGTTTCATTTATTTTCACTAATTCCTGCATTTGAATCTGTGCATGGTAAATGTATAAAGGTATTATCACCAGGAAACATACCGTAATTAGATTTTAAACAGCTAGCAATAAATGTTAGAATACTCTACTGTTACAGTCTGTTTTATGTCAGTAAAAACCTATGCAATCCCATAATGGAGTACAGACTTTGGACTTCTGGCCTTGAGGTTGTTCTTTCCAAAAGGGAGAGAAATTTGAGTGACAAAAGTGAAAGTAGTCCACATGGCATAAATATTGTGTTATTGTAACAGTAGTATAAATGAATTTGTATGGGGATGCGCTTTACATACAAATAAAAAAGGGACATGTAAACTTGTAACTACAGGCTCTTTAAATATCACATGTACTGACAAGGGTAATGGTGAGTGACTGGTTTGCAAGCTTGGCATTTTATCACTTGGTTCTGATATCTTTCGTCATAGGTTCAAACACAGCTTATGTCAACTTAACAGATTCAAAAAGGCTTGACTTAATATGACATTGATGTGACTTGGACACATGGCATCAACAGAATATGCTTTTAATACTTTTTAAAATATTTGTGAACATTTACCTTCAAAGTATCCTTTCCTCTCTAACTTTAATTTGTACTTTTTCATCACTTTTGGACCCAGTAAAATAGGTAGGTACTCATTGTACACTATATTTTGCCATACTGCTGCTACAAGTCTTCTGGTTTCCTAATAATAATAACAATAAACTTTAAGAAATGAATATGTTACGTCTATTTTAATGGATAGTTTTGACAGACAGATCTCAGGATTTCTTCATGTGTTGATCTGGATTTTAATGCAAAAAAGTGTCAATGGCAACCGCACTTTACCCTCCTAAGCCCTCAAGACAGCTTTTCTGTGATAAACGTCATACTCCTAATATTGATATACTTACGCAGACAGTGCTATGTAAAAAGTAAATTTCAAACTTTACCAGTCATACTTCAATGTTATCATTACTTGAAAATCCACATATATTGTAAATAACGAAACACATATAAGCTATACAGCTGACAAAAAATGATCAACATAATGTCATATTAACAAAATACACAGACATGATTTGTAGATTCGTCTAAATCGGAAGTTATAAACTTATAATCATAAATCCATCATAGTCACATGTATTATATTGTCATATGTCACTGGTATGTGAACTTTTACTAGATATTTTACCATGAAAAGCTTCTCTCCATCCCAGCCACTGTTCACCTGGTGCAGTTGTTCTTCATAGTAGTTGTGTAACCTCACAAACACAGTATGCATCGCAATCAGGCCAACTTGTTCATTGCGGCGACCATCACCTAGAAAGTATGAAAAATGTTTAGAACATCTGTTTCAGCACTAAAGCATATTGGTTAATTATACAAAACTACTAATTCTTACTACATCCACTTTATTACCCTAGTGAAGGAGGTTATGTTTTTGGGTGCATTCATTTGTCTGTCAGTTTATCTGTGTTTGCGATTACTACAAAATTAACGAACACATATTTTCAGAAATTTTTATGTGGGTAGTGCCTGACCAGAGGAAGAAGTAATTAAACTTTTGGTAAAGATCCTAGTCATATACTCTGACGGAAAAAAATCTGCAATAATCAACAGTCCCATTTTCACTGAATTTTCAATGTTTTTGCCTTTATGTTCAACAATACCATTTACATTGTCATGGTCATGCTGTCTGATTATAGATGATTGAAATGAAAAAAGCAGTATTTGGTTTTAAAGTTATAATATACAGATATTCAGCTGTCTTGGAGGAGCTATGCATTCTAGAAATACTTTCCAAATCAACCTGTTGCGAGAATGTTACCACTTCTTACAGTTGAACTAATTGTTCCAAATTTACTTGAAATTTCTATAGAAGTTGGCCTTCTAAATTATAGTTGTCCTGTAAAGAGTCACCCAGACAAACATATGTTTAAAAATAATTTTAACCCTATTTTGAAATGTTTTGTCTGATAAACACTCTGTCATATGCATTTTTAATTTCTGTGTAAGACTCCTTGTATAACATTTATTAAATTATCAAATGTTATCCTTTTATAACGTGTAACAAGCAAAAACAATACAACAATGTTTCAAGCATGGATATAATTTTTGTCAGCAATAGACTCATCTTAATCACTGAAGTCTGTCAATGATCATACCAGGGAAGTGAATCAGTAGATCCTGTTACCTGCTAGGAAGCACTTCACCACATCATCCACGTCTCTACATGCTGAGTCTTCACTTTGAGGCAACAAGTCCTTGTGTGGGGAGAAGTCTGTCACCCGTAGTTTTCCTCGAGCTAGAAAGTGACAATTGACAATTGAATCCTTAATAGATTGTATAAATAAGTCTCAGCACCAATATAATGTTCAACTTTTTCATGATTTGCACTTATTATCTGGAAATAAGGATAATTTTTTTTTGTACAAAAGACACAGTGAAACAAGTGCCAGTTATAAACTAATTAACCTTCCAGGAGGCTTTATAAGTACCAAGACATGTTTAACACACTTTTTACTTTAATTTGCAGCCCACGTTATTACACAACACACAAGTTAATATACAGCTCACAATGCTTTATTTTGTATCAGCGACATAGAATAGATTATGATTAAATTCATTTTGTACTTTAATTTCTATGATAATTTGGAGTTTGAGACAAATTATCAAACCAGTCAGCTTCAATTTTAATCACATAGGCAGTACTAACCAGGGTTTGTAAGGTCTCTCACTTGGTTCAACAGTGCTTTTGAACTCCCATACACAAAGGAGGCATCCATCCATGAAGTAATTGTGTTAGCCTGTTCACGTGGACCTAATGTGACAGGGAATATGATAAACATTACCTGTTTGTACAGCAGTGTATAACCATTGGTTCATATGATCAGTAAGAAGACATGCATATCATGCATGTGGACAGTGATTAGTGCATGTCACCCCAAGACTTTATATGATGTATTGTACTGTTGTTATATTTTAACTCACTAGTTCACTATGGTGGATATATCATAAAAAACATTGGTTTAAATCCATGGTCTGGGATATGCACATAAATGACACACTCAGTTGTCAGGATTCGAACCCACTTCCATTATTCAATAAAAATAGTGAAACACACATGAAATTATTTTATTTTACATGTTAGTAGTATCGGAAGGTTATACAAGTTTAAAAGCACCTTACTCCAATAGAGTTCAAAACCAGAAAGAGATGTTAAAACACAAAAATACAAAATAAGAAGGAATGGAGTAAGTATCACAGTAAGTATCACAAGTAATGTATACAAGGATTAGTAATTAGTATTTGCACTCTCCAGTGTGAAAATATGAAAAAAAATAGAGGAATCCCTTAGTGCCTCCAATCGGTGGTTATGCCAAATATGATGGTGATGGTGGGGGGTGTGGGGTGTCAGGGTGAGCCTGGTCCTTCCTAGGTCCTGGTATACAACATTGGCCTAGGACTTGCACCTAACCAGGTGACAAAATTGAAAAGTGGGGTGGCCTGGTCAACTGGGTCCTATCTTTAAGTTACTAAGTCTTCAACATCCACATCAGTGGGTCTAGTTCAGTGGAGTTCAGGTCAAGATTTGGAAGTGAAAATTATCTTAAAATTAAGCCAGTTATGTTCATAACTCTGGTTGTTCAGGACATGCATCCATAGAAAACTCCCTCTGACTGGGTTAAAGTTAGAGGGGTCCGGGCAAAGAGATGTTAAAAGTCATTCCTGCCCACCTATGGGTAGGTGTGTCCAAAAACAATAGGAATGCTGTAACAGAGGTATTATATCAGGCACAAATAAAGGGTGTGACAGCACCACAGAATGACCGTCGTCTCTTCTTTTTGATCTGAGCAGACGTAGCAACACAGATAGCTAAACAGATTTGATTTAACATTACTTTCAAATCTTTTAAAATTGATTTATTAAACTTTTAAGGACATTTTATTCTGTAGCAGTGAATTCTAAGGCATTATTAAATGAGGTCATCTAGCACAGGTCTGCCAAAATGAAAGAGATCTAAACGGGTTGAAAAAAGTATTTGTTTAACCTGCCACGAAAGGGCTATAGAGACTGACCAGTTTTAATATATTCAGGATGGTTATTCGAGAGGACTGTAAGACCTTTGGCCTGTGAATAATTCTAATAGTACTTTTATAGTGCTTACTCTCTACCTATTGAGAGAAATATTGAATACCAACATTAAATGTTGGAACCTGAAAACATCCTACAAGAAAACACATTGTACAGGTCATACTACTATGCGTAGTCGAGGGGATGGACAAGAGCAGTACATATCACTTGGTTGAACTTCTGGACTATAAACCAAAGGACATTGTTTAAAAAGCTGTTGAAAAACAACAGCTTTTGAACATTTTTAACACTGCATATTAGTTGGTCACAAATATGGACTGTAAACCACAGGACACTGTTTATAAGGCTGCTGAAAAACAACAGCTTATATGCCTGTTAACATATATACCCAGCCTAACTTACCTAGTATTGACAGTCCTAATCAATTGGGCTGGATGTTTTCTTGGTTAAAACCTTGGAGTTTTCCTTACCTCACCTTACCTAGTATTTCTCGGTAATAACATTGGAATTTTTCTTTTTGTAAATTAGCAAATTAGAGAGTTGATGTACTTGTTAAATTTTCACATTTGAAATGTGAATTGATTATATTCTGAGAGGCAAAATCAAAATTGGGAACGATGCAATTTACCCAAAGTAAAATCATTATTGCATACCTATGTCACAGCCATCTTTCATGAATTCCTGAGACCTGACAAACATGAGACATTCCTTGTTGTAGAAATCTGGGTCAGTTGGCTCTACAGGTATGGGGAAACATTCAGTGTTGTTCATGCCTTCTGTCTCACAACCTGACTCCCCACACTCAAAGTCCACCATTGTGTCTGAAGGTAAAAGGTGTGGAATATGTTAGATTTAAATAAATGTCACATATTGTGCATTGCCTAATTCCAGTGTTCACAACTCATACAAAATAGTTGGTGGCCAACTGGGCCAGTAGCATTCAAAAAGTTAATGGTCCATTGGAAAAGATACTGGTCCAGTTTTCAAACTTAAAAATAAGGTAACTGCAAAATGAATCATCAAATCACAATTTACAAGATGTATTCAAATATTTAAGGCTAAACCTGGTACCCCACTGTCCCACGTAATGAAAATGACAAATATAGGTCAAAAATAGGTTGAATAAAGCCATCAGCCAATCAGTCAATATGGCATTTCACTTGAGTTTAACCCTGTAGTTTATTTGGGTTTTAAGTTCGCTTTCAACACTGTATAAGTCATATCACAATGGGTAGTTTTATGGGCAGAAGAAACCAGTACATATAGTTTGTCAAGGTTGTGTAAACTGCCAACCATCAGTAAGCAACTACAAACTTTCCCACATTGGGTCCGGGCTTTGAACCACAGACCTCAGTGGTGGGAGGCAAGTGTGTTACCCTGGCACTGAGGCCCCTACCTTGTATTTTAAATATTGGTTTACTTTTATAGTTTGTTAGAATTGCATGCCTTTCTGATAACTTTACTCTGGTGTTTATATCATAGCATAGAATCTTATTAATAATGATAAAACTTAAGTGAACTTACTGAAGATAGCACAAAAAGTAAAAACATAAATGAAAGTACAAGATGCACTTTGAAAAGTACTTTCAAAATGTAATCAATTCGAAATGTTTCTTTCCCTAACTCTGTTCAAATTTTATCTTCCTGGTTGCAAGTTCTCTTGTTGGGCCATAATGGTCTCTACAAAACTTGCAAAACACGTTTCCCTTTTGATCACAAATTTATCAGACATGTTCTGAAATTGTACTGAGGGCACAGGAAAATGAGTCCAAAAGCTGAAACACACCAAAATGAATCACAACGACCCTAAAAAACAGAAATCGTGAGCCTTCAACGGAATTTCCTTGCAATTTAGAAGCCTAATATTATTTAACACTGGAAATGTTTTGAGTGGTTGTCATGATGAGTGATATTAAACGCTGCCAACATGAGATGAAATATGGACAGAAAGGCGAGTTTTTATTTTCTTTTCTTTAAAATTAAAAAAATTCTACGCTTTGTAAATTATGCTACTTTACTGGCCAACCGGGCCAAGAAGTCCTCAAAAATGTAGACCTGCTGTGATAGTAAGTGACCTAGGGCCACTGACCATTTTGATTACTGCCAAATTCACAAACTTTTCATGAACTACTTATACATCAATAGATATCACGACTACTTGGATAGTTAATCTCCCAGGCAAGATAAAAGAGATGTTATAATCTGTAGAATAACATATACAATGGTAAGTCCTATAAAATCACAAAAAATTGCCTAACTGGGGGCAATGATAAGTTGGGCATATGAAAAGGTTACTAAAGGTATAATGGAGGCGGATATGAAATGCATTGTTTGGATGTCTTTGTCAATCAGAATAATAGGCATGAAAGTTAATTTCTAAAATAAAACAAGCTATCAAATTAAGGTACCCAATCAATCTAAATGTCTCAATACTGCTGGTATTAATATAGGATACACCAAAACAACCATTTAAACTACACAGTAATATATGTGTTGTCAATCTTTTAGCAAGTCCAATTTGTCATTATATCTTTCCATTAAAAGTTCATCAAACATAAAACAAGGTTCTTCCTTCAGTACCACATTAAATCACTAGGCCAACATTAAATTGCTCACATATTTTTGAGTAAAAATATTAAACATACTATCAGGTTTTATGAGCTTTGACACAGCTGTTTTGTCTAGATCGTGATCCAACAATTGCCCGAAAGTCATGTGCATCACAGTGTGTACTCCACTGGGTCTAGGTATGTCTTCAAATATATCCAGACTCACTTTACGTGGGCTGGGTAGATCCTTGCCACTTTGAGATTTCCTGGGCACTTCAATACCTTGCATAAAAGAAATAAAAAGGGTGCAAGCTTAAAATATCCAATGCAAGTATGTCACCAGGCGAAAGGAATTTCTTAATATTGCTTTGTACATGATCATAAATTACGGCAAATGCATTCTAACGAATAGTTGAGAAAGCAATAGGAATACATATGATCAAGTAGATTTCAGTTGAACATTTAACTTTCAAAGGGACAAAATATCTGGTAAGAAATTATTTTTATATATAAAATTGCAAAGATCAAATGCAAAGATTATATTTATTTAAAGATTTAAAACATGAAAAATGTACATGTTAATGACCTATCATTTGAGGAAAAACAAACATAAAATCTAATAAAATAACATCAAAGATGCCTGTACCCCACAGCCTGGGGAAATAATTTTCAACACCATGACATATAGAAGTAGTAAAACAGTACAAAGATCGGGATACATTCAGGGCATTGTCAGTTATATAAAGCTCCAAATAATGTTTAAGTTGAGAAAATAACATATAAGAGAAAGAAAATGTATGTAAAGATAAAGTATTAAAACAAGACAAATCAACAACAAGATAACTGCATTAATCAGTAAACTAAAAAATATGAAGCTGTAAAATTTATTGTTTGGAGAATAGCTGTCACTGGAAAGAGCACAATTATGTAAAAGTGCATATAATAATCAGTTGCAGCAATCCATATATCTTTGTCATAAGAGAAAGATGTCTTGAATATGCAGGTGAACACACTTTGGCAGGGCCAAAGTTTAAGGTTACACTATGATGCACACCTACACCCCCTAACCGATGTCTCTACCAGCTATGAACCTTCTTCACCTTATGGAATCCAAGAAATAGCCCAGAGAAGATTTTAAAACTCATAGTCACTATGACAAGGTCAAAGGTCAAATCAAGGTCACACCATGACACTGCACACCTACAATCCCCTAACCAATGTCCCTACCAAGTATCAACTTCTTACACCTTACAGTCTCTGAGATATGGCCTACACAAGGTCAAATCAAGGTCACACCATGATATTATAACACCTATAACCCCAGACCAATGTCCCTACCAAGGTCAAATCAAGGTCACACCATGACGTTATAACACCTATAACCCCGAACCATATCCCTACCAAGCATCAACTTCCTACACCTTACAGTTTCCAAGATATAGCCCGGATAAGATTTTACAGGCCAAGGTCAGTACAGCAAGGTCAAAGGTCAAATCAAGGTCATACCATGGTGATGTACACCTACTGTACCTACTACCCAACCAATGTCTCTACCAAGTATCAACTTCCTACACCTTATGGTTTCTAAGATATAGCCCGGACAAGATTTTATGGGTCAAGGTCACTATGGCAAGGTCAAAGGTCAAATCAAGGTCACACCATGACGATGCACCCCTACTGTGCCTAACCAATGTCTGTACCAAGTATCAACTTCCTACACCTTACAGTTTCCGAGATATAGCCTAGAAAAGATTATATGGGTCAAGGTCACTATGGCAGGGTCAAAGGTCAAATCACAGTCACACTATGACATTGCAAACCTACAATCCTGAACCAATGTTCCTACCAAATATTAGCTTCCTACGCCTTACGATTGCTGAGAAATAGCCCGGACAAGATTTTATAGTTCAAGGTCACACTATGACGTTGCACACCTATACCCCCTAACCAATCTCCCTACCAAGTATCAGCTGCCAAGTATCAATACCTTATGGTTTCCGAGATATAGCCTGGACAAACTTTTTCCTGCCTGTCAAGGTCGCACCATGATGTTGCACACCTACACCCCCAACCAATGTCCCTACCAAGTATCAACTTCCTACACCTTACGATTTCTGAGATACAGCCCGGACAAACTTTTTCCCGCTGCCCGCTTGACCGCCCGCCTGGACATCCGGACACCATGAGTGAAAACAATACCCCGTAACTATGGTGAACCAGTGTAAATGCATAGTTACCATCATCATATTCTGGGGCAAGAAATCTGGAAAAAGCCCTGTTGGCTCGGCCATCATGTGGGAACAGCAGGTTATTACAGGTGCCATCTATTGATCTGTGGGAAAATACGTTCTAATATATTTGACTGATGAACAATGATGCATAATAATCGTTGTTTCTATTTCAATTATATACTGAAACAAGAAAGACAAACATAAGGTATAGGTTCCAGTGAGGTGGTTTCATCTATTTCCAGAAGTCTACACTTGGACTTCACTACACCACACAACTACAGTCATTTTGCAGCAAACACTGACTCACTCCATGGATAAGCTGGTATGACTCACTGAAACTGCTTTATCTACTGAGTGAGAGATTATATTTTTAAGTTATATCAGGACAGATCCTCAGGCCAGTTTATCTTACTTCAGTTTTACTTCAGTCCTGTATAGAATCTTTACATGTCAATCTTGTAGACCACACAGGCAGTCATGAGCACACTTGGGGAATGTTTGTCAGACACTTGTCTTTCACACTTGATATATCCAAACTATCTACCCATCTATAATTCCTATAAAGACCAATTTTTAACTGTGTGGCCACTGAGATAATGAAAATAAACTGTAAGGTTGTTTTTCCATACATGCATTTTGCTATCAGCAGTTTCTAAACATAGTTTAACATCACAAAATGTTTCAATATATACGATGGTAATTTCTGTTGAAAAGAGAACACAATATTTTTGGCTTCAAGAAAAAATGCAAATACATTAGAGTAGGTAACTGACCTTGTTTAGAAATATGTCTTATAAGACCATTTCTTCACAATTCGGTGGGGTATAGGTGTTTAGTATTTTTAATTGATCATGAGATTCACCAACAGGCAAACACAGGCATATTAAAAAGTGTTCACTGGTACGAGATTGTTGATTGCAAACTGAGGTGGTTTATTAATTTTAGAGGCTAAGCAAAAGTTCGCCACATAAAAGAAAGCTGGTTTTTCTAGAATGATTGTAGGTGTTGAGAAAAAATAACAAACATTAAGAGAGTACAGACTAAATTTGTAATAGCTAAATATGTCCAGTATTAGACTAAGTATTTTCATAAGGTCATATTATGAGCTTGTTCAAGTCTGACAAGAGTAGCAAATCTTCATATATGCTCATATTTGCTGAAATGTTAATGGTCACTCAAAATAATATATTCTGTGGCTTCCTAATTTGAATGATGAAAAATCATATAATCATTCCAATTAAATCATGTTAAGATCAGTTAATGTTCATATTGATATATCACCCATAGTTTCCCTTCTCATCACAATGTATCGTTTAGGGATATACCGGGACATTGTGATTTCTTCTGCCTAGACAGTTTCACAGAATTAACAAAGCTTTGCTCTTTGGCTCATATAACAATAACTTTTTAAAATGAAATGTTAAGAAACCTTTAAGTACACGAGTTTCTCAATTGATTCTTGGTATAATACACCATTATAAAGCAGTTATTTATTCATTATATGTCATGATTCCTCAGGAAATTTTGCAATGTTAAAAGGCTTTAATAACTGATTGATTTTAAGTACCATAATTCAATGACTTATTCAGAATAAATCAGATGGGGGTTTGATAAAAATTACTATAAATTAATAACTTATTCACAATAAACCATGTGACGTTTTTATATTTAGCACTATATTCAATGACTAATTAGTCACAGTAAAGTACAAAATCAAAAATAACCAGTCAATTGACATATCACCTGTACTTAGCATCATCATCACACTCTATCTCTGGGAAGGGACATTCATCAATGACTGGGTCTGGAAGATTGGTGTCTGACTTGATTTTCACTCTTTTATTCTTGACAACAGAGCAACCAAAGTCTTCCTTCATCACTTCTAGTAAAGCTTGACCATTTAGTCCTGTCCTGAAATGTTTTAACATAATCTCCAGTACAATACTCTGTACATAACATTTATAGAAATTCTTAATCTCAGGTTACATCTTTCCTTATGTTTGTATCTAATATGTAATTGATTTCTGGGTGACGATGCCATCCTTATGACTCCCCAAAAACACCTCATATCTTGGTATTATGTATAAACAATCATGTATATCTCCTAATCCTTTAATATGTTCATTATAATTTAGCTTGTGAGAGACTCCAAGCAGACCATACCACAATGACCGGAAAGGTCAGGAGCCTCAGTACAGAAAGGAGTGGCTTAGGTGTGCAGAGGTCAAAGTTGGGGGTTTACATCTCATTCAAGAGCCAGGGCTTCATTGTGACAGGTTCTGCTGTTTGCGATTCATGGGAGCCGAACCCACACAGAGGTGACAGCCTGTGATTAGATGCCAAACCTGCTAATTCACAAGGACCTGTGACCAAGGTGTACCACTGGGCTAAAATGAACAATTAAAGTTTTGAATATCAATTTTCCAGAATGTCTTCAAGCATAAAAGCACCAAACAAAATAGAAAAAGTGGTTCGACATTTACTGATTCTTAAACTATTCAGTTCCAGCTGAGCATGTTGGCTAGCAAAATAGTTAGCATTTACTGTGAAAACAGTAAACAATCATTTACTGAGTCTAGTATTTATAAAGTTATACCACTGTGAATGACACCAAAACAAAGATATCACTTAAAATCAAACAAACACACAAATAATTGGAGAAGTGCAAATGACCACAAACGTCTGTCTGGGACATTTTTGGTTGTTGTACTTCAGTGAGACAACAATGTGTACTTACAGTTTCTGAACTTTCTTTAGTGCATTGAGTTGAGCTCTGGCTGTGTAGCCAACCTTCTTGATGTATGGAGTGGAAGACAGAAAAGCCAGCACCCTCTTGGTAGCTTTATCAACTGAAGTTATAAGTATGAACCCTTGAAATATTTAATTTGTAACTCGCTGGGTGGTTGTCTCTGAGTGTCTTGCTTTATGAAAAATATATTTAGAATACATCTACAGTTGTTCTCATCAGGCGCTGATGCTGATAGCCAAGTAAAACCCAAGTTTCGGACTCAATGTGTGCTCATGTACGTCATAGAAGGTAGAATATATGAGTATATTTTGGCGGATATTCAAGTTTTTAGATTGAAAGAACTCCATGTGTACAACTACAGACGTGCGGTGTATGGGCATGTTTTTTTTCTGGCAGTTAAAATTTTGTACGCAATTGTGTCTGCTGTTGGCGTCATTTTAGAGATGTCCTGTATAGATTACAAGATGTACAAATACATGGACACACAAGTTTCTCGCATAAGCTGGCGTTTTCTAGTATTTATGAATGAACACAAAAACTATTACACCACGTACTATAGTGCGTCTTTGTATGACGTACGTTAGCAAAGCTGGGCCCAAAAACAAAGTTCCCAAATGAACTTGGCTGAGATTGTGTAGACCAGAAGAATGCTTCACTGGGGTATGTGCCCATTTATGAGAGTGAGTATTTCTAGTGTAGATCCATTTAAATAATAGTAATAATAATAATAATCGCCTTTACTAAATATTGATCAAATACTGACAAAATCGGGTGTTTGGATGCAATCTGTTTTGTTCATAAATGCGAAAAGTCACAAATTCTTTTGAAAATGTCATTCATACACATAGAAAGACTTTCGAGAAAAAAAATCACTAATCACTGCTGTCACTATTCACAGATAAAAACACATAATCACTAACTAGCTATTTTATTTTTTATGTATTGATAGGACACTTTTACGTCATCATTTATTGTTCTGCAAAATACCTCTCCAGGTCTTTTAATTCAGTTTCCAGTTTTAAATTATCCACACACATTTCATACCCAGCAGGCACAGACCTTTGAAAACACGTTGATTTAGTGTTGAAAATCGATCCTGAAGTTGATGTACGCTTTTTCAACACTAAATCTAAGTTAGATTTTTAACAAGAAAAAGTAGTCATGTTTCACAAGAATAAGCTACCCTAAATCTTGTTTAGATTTCCAACATGAAAAAGTAGTTTTGTTTTAGACAAGAAATCTTGGTGATGTTGGGTTGAAAATTGATCCTAAAATTGGTATAAATCTATGTTGGATTTGTGAAGGGAAAAAGTAGTCATATTTTGGAACAAAAACATGTGTACCATCCCCATATGTGGTGGGATTTAAAAAAAAATGATAATAATACTAAAAATAATAAAAATTGTGTTATTGCTAGGTAATTTTGATTCATCCTTCTTAGTGATTACATTGTCATTTTTAAATTTGTGCGTTTTACCTCAAGGAGTACATTTTATTAGTATATTAATTACTCCATATATATTTATGACATATTTGGCTATGAAATTAGCACAAATTTCACCCGTTGGTTTCAACCTGCATAATTTACCCGTTCTTTTCAACATGATTTCAACCGTTGGATCCAAGTAAATTTTTTTAACAAAATCTACATGTATTTCAACCAGATTTCGCCGTTGGATTTAACCTGATTTCAAAGTTGCGTGCCTGCTGTGTATCATAATGAAATCTCAAGGTCAAAAACAAACCGACATCCATTCTGCAAATGTTTCAAGAAAGCAAAATCCATATTTCCACTTAGATTTCCCACTGGACAGTATTTTGGTGCAATATAAATGGTTTTAACAAAAATGGAACATGGAATATTATCAAAAGAGTTCTCAACAGCTGAGTGGTTACTGAGCTTGTCTTTGGCCTGATGGGGAGACGCTTTAAATCCACTAGTTACATGGGACGTTGGACTGGATATGACCCTGTCCTGCCTTGACCTTAGCTGTTGAAAGTGGCACAAATCTCAACCTTTGACCTCTACTTACCACCATGTCTGTGTAATGCGGCTTTGATCTCTGATTCCTTGAGGTCAAGGGCATCTTTTAGTGCATCACTATACACAACAGACACCTGAACGCTCGCAGATTCCACTGAAAACACAAATACAAGGCAGACAGGTGGTAGCTTATGAAAAGTCAGTACACCCAGGCATAACGGTTTGTCAGTAGAATCATTAATGTGATATACAATACTCCGTCCCCTAACAAATATTGCATATAACCATAACTTTCTGATAAAAAAACTGGGGTACCAACTCAAAAATCCTAGCTTTCTCCCCTGGCTGGATTTATTGGCTTGAATCTAAAGTATATGTTGGAATATGGCCAAAAAATACAACTCACCAATGACTGGTGTATTTGAATATATGATAAACCATGACACAGGTGAAACAAAACACTCTCAGCTGCTATGTGAGCTAGTCAGTGTAGGCTATATCACAGTGTGTAACTGGGGGAACTGAGCAAAGCAGTGTGCACTAGGTTTCCAAGAATCTGAAAAACACCAGACACTAGTAAACTAACTGCCAACTTTCCCAGTTCAGGTCATGCTAGGAATCAAACCCAGGCCTTTTCATGAGTAGAGCCAGTGTGCTACCCACTAGATAACCATGTCCCTAGGTTTAATATAAAAGACATTAACCCTGTAAATATATGGAAGCTTAGAGGTGAGGTTTACTTCAGATTCCTTTTGCTGGAAACCTGGAGCTACACAACAAAGGTTAATATCTATTTAATAGCTTATCAACTGCTTATAATAAGCGAAGACCATTTTGTAAACTTTACATGTAAACATGTATCTGTGAATCCACAATATAGCGTTAATGACGTGTGAGGACATGTTAATGTCAATATACCATAAGCTTAGAAAGTCAACAATAATTAAATAAACTCTGTCTGGTAAAGAACATATAATTGAACATAGTCCGAAATATGGTTTTGATTCACCAGTTTGTTAAATTGTGAGTTGGACTTATGAGTATAGACTGACACAGATGAACTGGAGGTTCATGCGATGACATTTTTGTCCGTACCAACAAGAGATTATTCATCATATTAAAATCCTCACAGCACTCCTAAAGCGCAAACCTCCATCAAGGTAGCCAATATCACTACAGTATAATTTCACCCAAATACTCATTTAAAATGGGAGGGACTGTCAAAATCGTTTTTAATATTAATCCAATCTATGATGTGGATCTTTCATAAATCTAATCACGCCTTTCTTTGGTCAGGTTTACCCAATATAAAAAGAATCACAAATATGTCTTCATTAGTTTTTGCAGTAATTACAATGCAGACAAACAATGGAATGAACCCTAAAACATAATCTTTTTGGCGGATGAAATTAGCATCAGAACCTCAATGTAGTACAGATAGTCATCACATATTTTGCCAGTTTCATTTTGATGTCAGTTGAAAGTCAGGGAAAATTAATTATTTGTTATGGGTATCTTTGTTTAATATTCACCGCTTGAAGTGTAGTATTGTTGAATGTAAAATTGTTGAAATGCTTGGATTGTTTCATCTTAACTGTACGGAGGACTTATTTGATCAAGTAATAATTGAAATCTTTAAACAAAGGTAAAGTAATTTTATGAGTGAATTGTCTCTTTGGTAATGCCAAAGGATGTTGCAGAGCTGTCTTTTACCTGAGTAAATGGCGATCACACAGAGACAAAATACATGCAGAATGCCTTGCATCCTCCGTCTTTGGCTTTGGCTTCCTACTAGGAATGATCAGGGGGGGCTGCTGAACTGAATCAACTGGTATCAATGGAATACAAATCTAAAACCAGAATCAACAAAACGTCTAAATGTACTTCATGGTATGTTAGTTACACAACCAAGTCACCATCAATACCCAGTCACAAAATTACACCGTTTTTAGGATTTGTTGAATTTTGTTTGTAGGTACAAGTTGCAAGTTACACAACACAAAATGCCAAAGAGCATTTTTTCAGTTTTAGGGTTTAACATGTGTAGCGTTTGTATGTGGAAATGTTTCCACCTAACTACATGCCATCAAGGGCAAATAATTTGGGTTGCAATATGTCTTGAACACAGGGATATATGTATATATATAAAAACAGCATATTTACTACACTTAAAAGATACATAATCCAATGCAATATTCATAAATATTCATGATTACTATAAACCAGTAAACATACCTTTATTTCCTTTCCAAAGACTATTGCCAAACAGTCATGCAAATTTCAAATCAAACTTTAGCATATGATATTCCTGTGTAGTGCTTTGTAGAGGCAGGCTAAGTTGATTTGGAAGCTGTTTTTATACAAGGAATTAATTCCAATGACTATTTAAAACCTCTTTTGACCAATGGTATTTCAGTTTCTCTACTCAGATGACAGAGTTTCAGGACGGTGGCAAATAGACGTGGGCCTGGTAGGTTCTTTACATAGACATGATACCTTTTAGCTTTTGCAGAGTTGGTCCAGTACCAATGAAACTCCCGTTTCTTAAGAAAGTGACGCATTTTATAGTAAATACACTCATGTATTGACACTATTGTATTGATGAACTTCCGATGAATGTTTTATTATTCTATTGAAATTAAAATGTATGTTCATTTTGCCTGATTTTCTTGTTAAATCTGTTGTCCATTTAATGATTAATTGCATTTTGTTATTGTTATTGTGTTCTTGTATTTAAACATATGGTCATTTACAACTTCACCACGAGAATGTGAATAAACTGACTTTTCTTTTCCTAACATTAGGCAAAGATGAACATCAGTGAAAACATGGACATAGTTAGATACATTTTTGTGTTTAGACTTTCAAAATTATTTCATATTCATCACAGTCAGGTGGCAGAATTAATTTATTTAGTCGGCAGTTTATAACTTTATAGCTTAAACCCCATTTATATTTTCTGATAAAAAACCATGGTGAACTAGGATTTTAACTACATGTCTTTAAGTCTGAAACATGTTTTATGAAGTGTATGAAAAGCCCACAGAGGTAGATACAGGATTTTCCGAAAGGGGGGCGTAGGTTGTCATGGGTATAGATATTTCATACATTTCTACATGTGGTGCACAAACAAAATCCCAGTGGACAAAATGCCAGTCCAAATTGCATGGGAGGAGAAAATGCTGACCATTTTATGGGGCAGGGAGGACAAAATGCCGATCTTATCAAAACACTTAATATATCATACTGATGGTCAAGTGAACCGAAAAAGCCTCTAGCAGAAAAAAAGCCTCTGCAAAAACCTGCAGTAGAAAATATCTCGGTATAAAAGCCCTAAATGGTGCAAAACACATTTAAGAAAGCACTGCCAAGTAGTATATACCGATCGTATATGAAAATCCCCAGATAGAAAATCCCCAGATATTTGCACACCATCTAACATAGGTTTGGGTATTTTTCCAACACCCCCAGGGTTTTTTAGTCTATGATTTTTTTATTGCGTAAAATACCCTTACCTTATCCTCACTAATGCTTATGTGTTGGCAGGAGCAAACATGGACGACCAAATGAGAATGTTTTTCAAAAAAATATTCTTGTTCATACCATTATGTATGCATGACTGCACATGCACCTGCACCAGAAGAACCCCATTAAGCCTCACTTTTATTTTGGTCGCGAGGGAGTAAACATCGTTTGACACAATTTTCGTTTAAAAAGAATTTCAACATGGCTGGTAAGAAAGGAGACGTTTTTTGAAAAGAATTAACGCTTTCATAAGAATTGGAGGGTTTTATTCTTGGTTTTGATGGTTGCCAGTCTCCTTCAACAGGAAGTCTGCCTTTAGAGTAGATTGACGGCTTTTACAGACCTTTTACATAGTAATAGTTATGTAGGCTCCTGTTCACCAAAAAACAAGAAGATTTTTCTCGACATTTAAAGACAATATTTCATCTTCCTGGCCTTCCAATACATCCATTCCATCTTCTGATCCTCTGCAGCTTATACTAGCATGTCTAGAGGCTATGCAAGGTTGTTTGTTGGATAACTGGACAGAAGAACCTCATAGACAGGTCTTCTGATTCAGTGTTTTTGCAACTACAGAGGTAAAGATGGCAGAGGCTGCACTTCTTCAAGACCTACCTCATCAGAATTCAACCACAAATCTCTTCCTTGAGACAGAAGGGTGGCCAGAATAAGATTTACATCTCACAAAAGGGTAATACCTCTGCCTCCTGTAGTGAGGTAAATATGGTAGAGGCAACCCCTGTAGCAGAAGAATCCACCATGAACAGAAGTTCTTTTCATCAGATAGTTTCAGAGCTACAAGTTGTAGAAGTTCATCTGAAATCAAATGGCAGTTATACCTATGGTGAGGCAGACTCGGCAGATACTTCACTTGGTCAAGAAGAACTTCCTAGAGTCAGACCTTCCCAACCTTTTTCATTCCTATATTACTGATCATAATGGGAACAAATTAAATTTCACTGGTCAGTTATTTACAACAACAGAGAAGATAACCATGTAAATGAAAGTTTTCTTCTAGAAGAAACTACCATGCAGTGTTAATAGATTTTCAGAGGCTAGAACGTCTGAAGGTATAAAATGGCTACAACACTTCTTACGGAATTACAACAGAAGTTCTTTTATGGCAAGTATGCAATAATGCATAGAAGTCATCACAATCCACCATTATTATCTCATTTCATAATAATGCCATCCAAGAGTTGTGCACATTCTTCAAAATGGTCTAGTACTGAAACCACCATATCGAATTGTCGAGAATACCCACAATTCATAGCGGATATATTCTGACAAAGGAAACAGCAATATTCTACTGGATTGTGCAGATCAAATGCTTCTAAACGTTACATTCTCAGTAAAATATGTACAAGCCTAGCATTTTACAGAACGTTGATGACCTGTGATAGCTTTATGCATTAGAGTATCACACGGTCCCAACTTTGAAGGTGGAAACCGCAAGGTAATCAGAACTACACCCGGTAACAGTCATCGGAACGGGACAGTGAAACGGAACGCAAATATAATATTGTAAACAATCGACATTGAAAGCACATTCATACCTACCTATTGATATTTGTATCATTATTTTATATATTTTAACCCATTTCTACACTGACGGACAATAAAAGCCTTTCCTAATAGGAGGGGGGGGGGGGGGGGGGGTCTGTTGCTTGTGTGGTTTCCATGAGAAAGGGGTTCAGTACTGGAATGAGGATGAAAGATTCGGCACCTGGCCCATGTACTGCACTGTTTTAATGAGCATACAGTTTTTCATCAAGCAAATTTTATATTAAAACTGTGAACAGTATTCTCAATATATGTTCTACAGAATCTGTTCAACACCTTTATAACCTGTAAATGGAATCCTGAGCTCCTCAATGTTTTATTCAGTGGGCCTGTACCCCTCATTCACTTAGGCCTGTGCACAGAAATAGTGTGCACTACTCTTGTTATTTATGTTCCAAAGTACTTTCTGAGCAGGTTGTAACTGGGCTTTGTAATAAATTGTGACACTTATTTCTCATGAAAAATTATATATTATTATAAAGTATAATAGTATAAACATTTACCTTGTTGCTTTATCTCACCCATTTGTGCACCTATATGCAATCAAAACTGAATCTATTGCAATGATTTTTTTTCTTTCCACATGTTGCTTTATGGTTTCCCCAGACCTTGAGACTTTCGTAGTTTCTTTACTCCCAACTTTTGACGGAAATTATAGTCAGTAGTTAAATCAATGATTCCAATTGGGACCAAATGGCCCACCATCTAGTGAGTCATCAAAGGGTACTTGGGATTATAAGATTTTGAGTGTCGGAACCAACAATATTCTTCATTAAAATTGTGAAAATATCATATTGTACCCTTCCCAGATAGCAAGACGCTGTAGGGCCACCACTGGCCCACCAGGTCGGTCCAATATTGGCTGTAGCTGGTGGCTAGCCATTGGCGCGACCAGCTGTTAAACAGTGGTCCACCATTGTCAGCCGACAATAAGGTTTACTGGTGGTTCATCAGTGGCCCACTGTTGGCAGCCAATGATAAGCTTTTCTATTAGTCCACCAGGGATTATCTTCATCTTTAACCTTTACTAAAAATAAAATATTTGCCACCAGTGGCCCACTGGGTGCCCATCATGGGTCCTTTACTACTTATGTAGTGGGTGGACCATTGATGGACCACCTGGGGCAAATATATAAGCAAGTAATATATGAAGTAATAAAGTGGAGGAAAGTCTGACTGAGCAAAATGAAGGACAACCAAATAAGTTTGTTTATATACATGACATTAACCAAGTCTTATGTTAAGTGAAAGAAAATGCACATTTTACCTAATTTTCTCCAGAATTTTACACCAGTGGGTGTAGGCTGGTCCCTGAGATGCAGCCACTGACCTTGGTAGTTGTTGGGCCAACAGTGACCCACACAAAATATTTAGATTTTGAAATATTAATATTGAATATTGTTAAATAATATGTCAGAAAACAATAGTTGAGGTTGCTTATGAAGTTGTTTATAATGCTTTAAAATTTTTGAAAAAAAAATGCAGTCAGTGGTCCAGCAGTGGCTCAGTGGTGGCCCACTAGCTATATTTTGCCACCCATAGCCAATGGTGGCCCACTAGGGTCTTGCTATCTGGGTTATTAATAGCCTCAAAACTTTGTTAAGATTGAGTTTCTGCAAATTCATTTCCCCTAAAAGTATAGTCAAAGTATGTTCTCTCATCAAATATATGAATGATTTTACAATGATTTTAATTGATAATAAAACTTCAATACGGTATTCTATATAGCTATCTTCTGTTGTCAGTTGATACTTATTTTAATCCTCAATTTGTCTTTGACTCCTATAAAAAGAATGCAACATGTATCTTGGAATTGCTTTAATTTTTCATTACTCTGAGGAATTTCTAGGTAAATTACTTTCAGAATTTCACTATAAATACAAGAAGTCAGTCAGAATCATAAAGTAGATCATATCACTTGTATCAAACTGGGTACGGTGTTGTGGGGAAAACAGTGCAAAACATTTGGTAGGTCATATCAGTTGCAGTATTTTGGGTTGGGAGTCGTGGGGAAAACACTGCAAAACAGTGTACAGGTCATATCAAAGGAGGTAGATGGCAGTGGAATACATTGAACAGGTCATATCACAATGACAATATGAAGCCAAGGTACATCATGAACAGTTTAACCAGCATACATTCACAGTTTTTTATGTGAAATAGTAATACAAACAAAATGCATGGAGAAAAAAATTGTTCTAATTGCATTCAGAAGCTTTGGAAATATGTTATATACTTAGAAATTAGTAAAGTTAAAGATTCCAGTGTCTATCATATATATTGAAAGTGTCATTAATGCATGACAGAACATAAATTTTCTAGAAGCAACAAGTTAGATATATTGTTAGCCTTTGTAGAGAAGGCTGAAAAGTCTCAAAGCTACAAAAATCTACAAATGAAATTTCTTCCAAGATCTTCAATTTGCTTGTGACTTCGTAATAATTGTATAATGTATATGAGACTACATTTAGTAATCATAAAGTTTTTAAATAGATGTTCATATAATAGGAAATAATTCTAAAAATCACTATGCAAATGGTGTCACAAATATCAGAGTTGCACACAAACAACTTTGATGAGGGACTGTGAATTGAGTGAAGGCTGTGGTTGGGGATCAACTATTCTCAAATGTTAGTGTGCAGATTGAGAGTCCACTGTAAGGTATCAATAATATGGTGATTTTAGTAGATCCTGATCGAGTTCTTTGGGGGAAGGGATCAAGAAGTTTTAGTACATAGTGTGAATGAGTGTTGAGAGACACACAGAGCCTGAATGGGGGATCAATGACAAATGTCTTGAGGATTGTTTTACCAGATGATATTTTGATAATTATTTGTCTGTAATGAATTTTAACACAAGATAAAAGCAAATTTTGACATTTTGACAAAGGTCAACATGTATCTCTATTTGCTTCATTTTTATTTATTACTTATTTATTATCTTCTCATTTGCTTATTTCATGGATGATATAATTGACACATACCTGATTTATGGGTTCTTAACCTTATAAATATCTTTGGCAATACGAAGGAAACTTTGATCAAGTAAAAAGTTTTATAAACTACAATGAAATGGTGTAAAACATTAATAGCAAATATCATAATTGTAACATCTGTAACAATATGTCACATACACAATGTCTCTATCAAAGTTCCTTAGCTCTAATGCAAATGATTTGTGTGATGTTCTTGATGTTGATTCCATTGAAAGTCAGTCGAATAAAATGACTTGAATTGTAAATGCTTAAATAGTCAATGTTTGATTGTCACCAGACACTTGAAAGTTAATGATTTTCATCCCAAATTAGCCAACATTTGTAAAAGCTAGAAAAATAATTTTACTTTTTGCTTTAGAGGTAAAAGTAACTCAAATAATATGCACATATTTTCCACCTCCAAAGGCAGTTGCTTCAATTGGACTGGTTTCCAAATAATTATGCTGCTAGCTTTAGTGAATAGAAACCACTGGGAGGGCACGGTGACACAGTGGGTAACACCTTCCCCTCCCACCTCTGAGGTCTGCGGTTCAAACCCTGAACTGAATGTGGGAAAGTTGGTAGCTACTTTCTGATTGTCAGCAGTTTACAGTACAGAACCTTGACCGACTGTATGTACTGGTTTCCTCTGTCCATCAAACTACCCAACCTGATATGATACAATGTTAAAAGTGACGATTAAATCCAAATAATTAAATAAATACATCATTGAATTTCATTTACCACCACTGTGGTAACCAAAGTGGAAGTAAATCAATTAAATTCTTTGGATTTGTTTCTTGGTTGAGCCTTAAAGCCTGTCTTTTATGGAGATTAAGCTCTATAAAAGTCATGCAAGAAATTAGAAATTAATGCAAAGACCCAACAAGCACATATTTAATTTCTGGTACTTTAGTCAATCAGTATTCCAAAAAACTAATGACGGAGTAAATTAAGTAGGAACCATTATAAATATGTTGATTTTAAATAAAATGTATCTGCATGTTATATAATGGTATGGGTTTACTACTGCCTCATACATAGCACAAGTGTCCCGATGGCCCACTCAATTTTATTTATGAAATAATAAATGATCATCCAACCACTGGAGAATCCTGCTCAAGCTGTCTCAATATTGTTGTTAAATTGCCGTTCCGTTTCACTGTCCATTTTTCTGATGTAAACCACAGAGTAGGTACTTGTTTTAATCAGTACTTAAGTACACAAATGTTATAGCCTATCAGTCTGAAGTACTATATATATTTAAGTAAAATATGTATCTCCATTTTACAGCACAAAGGTTTGATAACAGATTGAGTTTAATACAGACGTTACGTAAAAATCAATAAAGCGTTCCGATCCACTGTTACCGGGTGTACATTTACGGAGATGGATAGGTAGTAGTCACGTTACATCTACCAGACACGTTCTTCCTCATTCCCAGACACAACTATATGTTAGTTTTCATTGGAAGATTGCTTGTGAAAGAATGCACCTTGTCACAAGTCGTTCTTTTCAGTTCACAGCCCTACCCTTTGGTATAGCAACGGCTCCACTCGAATTTGTCCGTGTAGCACCACATTCACCAGTATCGAGACCACTGGTTATGCACTGCCGCCTACATCACAAATTTGCTTGTAGAAATCGATGCATTTAGTGGCCTGTGTACAGAAACTACATTTGGTGATAAGCTTTTGAAGTCAGAGCTCATCCCAACAAACTGCTCCCACTTCTTTGGTTACAAATTCAACCAAAGCAAGGGTGAAGTGTCCCCATAGAAGAAAAGTGTGGTATTTGACAAGGTTATGGATGGTGTACATGCATTCCAAGAATTCTAATGTCATTTATAGTAATCTGGAACCTATAAAATATTCACAGTCTTTACACATTCAGATGTGTTGTTCACAGTTTTGAAAATATATCTGTTTGGAGTAAAATCAAAGAGGCCTTACCGGGATATCCTCTCCAAACGGAAGATGTGTTTGTAAAGGGTTAAGGAACACATTTGGGAGATCTGACAGTTGCTGTCATATGGTCAATTACAGAGACCAGACTTCTTAAAATATTTAAGAACTGAAGGCTGCGTTTCTGATGATAAAGAATGTCATTCACCCCAATGTTTCACATGACTTGCCAAATTTGGCACACTCCAATGGTAGATATGTTTGTAACAAAGATGAACAACAAACGATCTGTGTACATTTCACCAGTTTAATACCTTAATGTAATGGCAGTAGATGTATTGAATATCCTGTGGGAGGCACTATTTGGTTATGCCTAGTGTTGAATATTTCTCATTTCAAAAATGGTACAAAAATGAGAATTAGGCTTGTTAAGTGATAGCAGGAGCCCCAGCGTCACTAGGGATGAGTTGGTTTTGGGACCTGATGGACTTATTCACAAAACCACTATTGCCCTACTTCAGAAATCTCTTTAAACCGCTATTCAGTCAGAGATTTACCAAAGCCTGCCATATTCCATGGTATTAAAAATAGTGTTGCAGAGATCTAAGGCACTTCAGAGTTTTTCTTCGAAACAACTATAGAGCATGGTAGATATTTTTGAATTATGGTGTCAGGAAAGTCAGGTGGACTTCCAACAGCCTTCTCTCTCCTCACTCACAGATTTTTGACCCATTGATTCACTGATAAATCTGAATTCTACCACATTTGCTGGATACAGGATTGCTATTGCAGTTCATTTGGGTTCACTTGGTATTGGAATCATTCATAGTTATGAACTCAATAAACTGATAGATGGTTTTCATAGGATAGATTAATTAAGGATGTGCTATAGCCTCTTGGGACTTGTCTTGATTACTCTTAGTCTTGACAAGATCACCATTTAAATGAGAATTTGAGCGTTCTGACATGCAAATCAATTTTCTCATTCCCTTGCCTCTGGTGGAGAGGGAGAGGTGAGGTTCATGTTTGGACTTTCAACCTTTGAAACACAAAGGAGGTCACAGTTTCTCCTTCATCAGTATTTCTAGCAAAGAATAGATAGCCTCAGATGGGCCGGATATTGTTCAGCTGGGGTCATCTCTTTCAAAGATGGATTTTCAGGAGGTATACAAGGAGTTATCATGTCAACAGACAGACAGTTCTGCTAGCTTATCAAAGATCTGACCTTGAAACTTAGAATGTTTCCATGGCCAAGGCTCAAGATGCTCCGTATATAAATGGAAGTCACACTCCACAGTTTTAATTTACACTTTAAGTTGTGCCCCCATTCAATTCTTACTTGTGGGGCACTTATACCAAAATTTCCTGCTACATTCCATCAAATCTCTAACACGCCAGCAGAGGAAGCAGAACAAAACTCTGCTTTTGAGTCAGAAGACACCTTTGACAGTCATGTAGGTAAGGTCTGCAATGCCTGCCATTATCACCTTAGGGATTTGCTACACATTCGTAAATTCCTAACTGTTGATACTGCAGTTCTAATGGCAAATGTTGTGGTCAGTAGTCGATTAGACTATTGTAATATCTTACTATTTTGGGTCGGCAAAGGGAGTGTTGCAAAACTTCAGAAAGTTCAAAATGCGTTCTGCCATTTTGTTTTCAGATTGAACAAAATGAGTTACGTCAAACCTTACCTAGAAAAACTGCACTGGCTTCCCATTTCATATCATATTGTTTATAAAATACAACCTCCTCATTTTTAAAGCCATAAGCCTCTCCCATGCCCTGTATTGGTCATCCTTTATCAAGTTTAGTAGTTTCACACGTGGAAACAGATTGTCAGTTTCCTCAGTCCATCCCAGAACGGCCATAGGCAAAAATGTGTTTTGTCACTGCTGTGCCGGTTGAATGAAACAAACTCCCATTTAGTGTCAGATCACAACAAACCATTTCAAGTTTTAACAGCTAACTTAACACTTACCTGTTTAGCTTACAAACACCTAAGTCACCCTCCCCTGGCGGGCACTTGCTGGGTCACGACTTTGCTATGGTTAATGACTGTCCCTTTTTTCATTCCAGTACATTAGAGGATGTCCATCAATTTTGCGCTATATGAATCCTTCTGTTTTTATTATGAAGAATAAGTATACTGCACGATTGATTTTCTTAAACTGAACACAAAACTAATGTTCATTAGCATTTGTCATGGTAAACAAATAAGAAAAGTGTGACAAATACTTTTGTTTATACCTGTCCTTGACAGATCATTTTCCATTAATAGAAGAATTCTCTACTTTGAAAGAAGCAAGTTCCTTGTTAATATCACTTCACAAAGTGCACTGAAACACCTCCGGAATTGTGTTGCACATGTCACATATATGGAAACAATTAAATGATTACTGCTGACTGAGTTAGTGAAGGAATTTCCTTTACAGTCCACCTGGTTATATTTGACCATTGATGGTGAGAGGTTGTGGGTGTCGGACCTCTAAACCCCTTGTCCTATATTATGTGGTTTGAAATACCGGGTTGGTCATTGTCACATGGATGGAGACTCAAAAGTACTGGTTACAGTTAGCCAGTAGGTACCATGTGGCAGGTTCTTTCTGAGAAGTAAAGAGGGTGACAGATTTTAAAACATAAGTGTGAATACATTATTTATTTTTTCCAATCAATTTTCTGAGCAATCATGTCTCACCAGGACAAAATATTAGAAACCTTGGAGTTGTATTCTATTCTAACTTGTCTCTTTGGCCTATGTCACAAGTCATAAAGTCCACCAGAGTCCATGCTAGAGACCTTAAAATATCAATCCTTCTGGCAAATGCTTTGGCGAGGAGCAGATTGGACTACTGCAATTCTCTATTTGTATCACTCACTGATTTCGAGTTAAGAAGATTGCATACTCACTGCAGGGTTGTCACTCACTCTTCTAAATTTCCCCATATCACTCCCAATTTAAAAAAAATCATTGGCTGCCAAGTACAGGGTACAATTTAAAATACAAAATTCTAAAACATGTCCAACCAGCATACCTAAGTGAACTAATTCACCCCTACACCTGTTCTAGAAATACCAGATGCAGCAGCCCTAAGTTTCTTCACATCTCCACCTTTGACAGCAGAGTTCACAAATCACACAAACATTTTTCTAATTCCTTCTGTTATTATGCACCTGCTCTTTGAAATTCTTTCCCCTTACAAATAAGACACAAAACCTATGTCACTTCGTTCAGGACACATCTTAAGCTCACCTCTTTAACTCTAGTTTCCCCACTTAATCTCCTTTCCTTTGGTGAAACCTGTAACTCTGGACTACCAACCTTGACAGCCCCTCGACTGTCCTAATGGTTAATTCTCGGCGCACTGAATTATTAAAAATTAGCAAGAAAGGTAAATGCTTAGGATAAACACTGTTTCTATGGAAGGATATGTCACATATTTAGTATCAGGTTGTAGAAGAAATGACATAGTAAAGAGTGATATTGTGGTTTCAATAAACTTTTAAACAAACGGTCTGAGATAGCAAGTCTAAAATCTGATTAAGTGTGTAGAAGTAGTGCATAAAAAACAAAGGATTAAAAACAGACATGTGGCCAGTTATCATTGCAACACAGTGCTTCTTGATAACTACACACAGACCTGAACCACAAAGAGGTTGTGTAAACAGACTCAAGGAAGCTGAAATGTGGTCTTCTGTGGTCTGTGATAAAATATTACTTCCCTGCCAGACACACCACAGTGATGTGCACATCCAGCATAGCCTTGCACAAGGCTCTGATCTCCTCCTTATTGGGATAAGTCACAAATGATTCAATATACAAGAAATGACCTCTTAGCAAGTAGAGGTATAAGTTCTGCCATTAGGATACATCAGGATGTAATTAGAACCATCAAAAGCCTAGGATTAAATGCTAAACAAACAAGACGTGGAAAAAGGGCAGGTGTAAAGTTGAAACATCAACTGAATGCTACCATTTCCCACAATATTGGAAATAACACCTCCAGGTTCAAATATGGATTGTTAAACACAAGATCAATTAGGAATAAAACTGAAGTTATTCATGAATTGGTAATTGACAAAGACTTTGATTGCTTGGCTATCACAGAAACATGGCTTTCATCAAGTGATATAGAATCAGATATTGTGAAAAGTTTTACACCTGAAGGATATTCTTTCCTTCATTGTGCTCGGTCACAATGCAAAGCAGGAGGGGGTATTGGATTGTTGTACAAAAGCTCAATGAGTGTTACAGAAGTTACCAGCGAGAGTAATTTAAAAACTTTTGAGCATCAGGAGTTCCAACTAAATTTAAGGTCTTCCACAGTTTGTGTCACCGTGCTCTATCGACCTCCACCAAGTGCGGCAAATGGATTTACTTTTAACTCATTTATAGATGAATTCAGTGACTATCTGGCTTCTTTTTCTAGCTCTCCTAAATCTGTCCTTATCATGGGGGATTTCAATATACATTTTGATGACAGTAATAATCATCAAACACAGTCTTTCTCAGCCCTCTTATCCAGTGTAAATTTGCAACAACTGGTAAAAACTTCAACACATATTAAAGGTCACTGTTTAGACTTAATCATTGCTCGAGAAGATGACCAACTGCTTGGGCCAATATCTGTCAGCAATCCAGGTATTTCAGATCACCTATTACTTTCTGGGTTCTTACTGGACAAAAAACCTGACCCGGTCAAGAAGTTTCTCAGATACCATAAACTTAAAGACATAGATATGGATGTTTTGAATAGCGATTTACAGAAATTAAGCTTTCCTGAAGAATCGCTTGATTCTATGGTACAAAGATATAATGTCAGTTTATCTGAAACTCTGCAAAATAATGCTCCACTTATCGAGAAATATGTTAGAATCAGACCTAACACAGCTTGGTTTAATAGTCATATCCGGCATGCAAAAGTCATGAAGAGGAGGTTGGAAAGAAAATACAGAAAATCAGGACTAGAAGCTGACTTGGAGAAATATAAAGAACAATGTAATACAGTTAAGCTTCTCTTGACAAAATACAAAACAGAATTTTATTCCTGCAAAATTAATCAAAGTAGGAATGATATAAAAAAGCTGTATGATTTGTCTAAAACATTACTAGGTGAAGTTAAGCAACCCAAACTTCCTGAAAGTGACTCAGATCAACTATTGGCCGAGACATTTAATAAATTCTTCGTTGACAAAATTCTTAAAATTAGATCAACCATCAAGAACTCTTTATCTCAGAAAGATGTTGACATCAAAGAGTACATTCACCCAAACTTAGAAGTCGCTCTAAAGTCTTTCAAACCTGCAGATGAAGATGAAGTCAGAAAGATAATAAGTGCTAGTTCTAATGCTTCTGCAATCCATGACCCTTTCCCCAGCAGATTGATCAAGGATAACTTAGACACCCTGGCTCCAGTCATTACCCGTATTGTCAACAAATCCTTGGAAGAGGGAGTATTTCCAACCAACTTGAAGCATGCCAATATAACACCTCTGCTAAAAAAGGAAAACTTGGATAAAGAAATTTTGAAAAACTATAGACCTGTATCAAACTTGCCTTTCCTATCAAAGGTCATTGAAAAAATTGTTGCAGCTCGTCTCAGAACACATTTAGAGGTGAATAAATTATGGTGCAAAATGCAGTCTGCATATAGACCTTTCCATTCCACAAAGTCTGCACTTCTTTGTGTCCAAAATGACATCTTGTCTTCCTTGAACAATAAAAAGATGGTCGCCCTGGTCCTTCTTGACTTAAGTGCTACCTTTGATACTATTGACCAAGAAAAACTTCTTCATCGTCTAGAAACTAGATTTGGCATTAATGGAACAGCACTAGACTGGTTTAGATCCTACCTCTCCAACAGAAGTCAGGCAGTGAGAATAAATAACAGCTCATCTGAAAAGATGTATCTTAATTTTGGTGTTCTTCAGGGGTCTGTCCTTGGACCAATACTCTTCACTTTATATGTTGCTCCTGTGGCGGACATTGCAAATAAACATGGAGTGAGTCACATGCTATATGCAGATGATACTCAGCTATATGTTGATTTCAACAAAAGCTCAATGGCTGCATCCTTACAACATCTGGAACTTTGCATTGATGGTATAAAATCTTGGATGTCACAAAACATCTTGAAATTGAATGAAGAGAAAACTGAAGTTATTGTTTTTGGATCTAGAAAATATTTGGAAGGAATGCCTTCTATTTCTATCAGGGTAGGAGACTGTACAATCACCCCGACAAGGTCTGTTCGCAACCTAGGTGCCTATTTTGATTCACGGATGAACATGGAAGAGTTTATCATCAAAAAGTGCAGAGCCTGTCAATTACAACTTCATAAAATTGCTAGAATTCGTAAATATTTGTCAAATGATACATGTTCCTGCATAATTCAAGGCCTGGTAATATCAAAACTAGACTATGCAAACTGCCTGCTTTATGGAGTAAATAAAGTCTTTTTGCACAGACTACAAATTGTACAAAATTCAGCAGCCCGAGTCATCCTCAAAATGAGAAAGTATGACCACATTAGTAGAGCAAGACAAGAACTTCACTGGCTTCCAATACAACAGCGGATTGCTTTCAGTATTCTTACTGATGTGTACAAAGCGTTACATGGCTTAGCACCAACATACATCACTGACCTCATTTCGTTAGCACAACCAGCAAGATTAACAAGATCATCCAAAAATTTCAATATAGCATTTCCAGTCAAGGTTCCTAGAAACAGTTATGGAAAACGGGCTTTTGTTCATGCTGCTCCAGCTCTGTGGAACAATCTACCTGTTAGCATTAGATCTTCAAATTCACTGTTAGATTTCAGAAGGCAGCTCAAAACATACTTTTTCAGACTTGCATACAATGTCTAGATCCTACAGCGCTTAGAGACGTACTAAGTGATAATCGCTATATAAAAATCATGTGTTATGTTATGTTATGTTATAAAAAGTATGAGTGAAGGTTTGGTATTGTAATTTTATATAATCACATGCTTTCCTCAAATATACTATAAGAGGCATAATGGCACAGATAAATATTGATATGGCCCTGTCAAAGCTCTTATGTTCTGTAATTATAAGATATTGACAGACCCCATTTCTCACCAGACCCAACAACTAATGTCTTTGCACTGAACTACTTATTTACACATTACTAGAGTCAAAGACTGATCAGAGGCAATTGTATTGTTTGCAGATGTTTCATCTGATCAGTCATATACTTGTTTGGTGAAGGTTTCTGCCATATACACTGAAAACAAAAGACACTGAAAAACATTAATAGCACAGGCCACACATGTAGGGAGAACTCAGTGGTCGTCACTGGAGAAAACAAAGACAGAATGGCATAGACGAAGCAATAACAATAACAACAAGAACAGCACATTGAATTGAAAAGATTGATTCAGTTTTAATTATGGAATAAAGCTGAAACTAAATCTAATGCCCCTGTTCCACCAAAGGATTAATCCCCGATTGGTCCTGGGCCCCTTAATCCTTGAGAGTCTGTGAAAAAATCTGAAAAATAGGTGGGGAAATGGATCCTCAGGAAGCCTCAGATGTCCTCAGACAAGTCACGATCGTTCCCCGACTATGAGGCAATTTAGCTAAGTTTGTGATTGGTTTAAACCCCAAGCCTATGACTGGGTATCCGACTGGTCTGAGGCTTCCTCAGGCCTCTTGAGACTAATAACAGATTTCCTGAGACAGTAATGGGCGATTTTTGTTGAGGTCTGGGACTAAGTCCAGGCCTTCTGGGACTAAGTGTCCTGGGCTTAAGAGTGGCAGGACGCCTCAGACAACATAGGATTGTGTAAATTTGGGTCTGAGGAGGCCTCAGGAAGCCTGAGACTGGGGAGTTTGTGGGTAGGGGTGAAAGTGGATCGGTTACAGTCGTGAAATATCAAACATGTTTGATATTTATACACACCACAACAGATCCAAACAGACTCAAACAGACTGTCCAGGAGTCTGAATCCGATCCCTGATCAGTATATCTCCATGGTTGTTCTTGTTTATTTACCCTAAATTTTGATAGGTCAAAACTTCTTACCCCGTCCTCCCACCACCAAGCCTCTAAAATGCAGTAACACTTTAGAAAATAGGCAGGCAGGAAACCGCTTTAACTGAGAAGTAAATCAACTACCTCCATTTAATACTTTTAGTAAAGTTTTCAAACAATATCAAACTGCTTCACTATTAACCCGTCACACACTGGGTAACACACTCAGTTTACAGTGTGGAATCTTGACCAACTAGTATGTACTGGTTTCCTCTCCCTTAAAATTACCCATGATGATAGCAACCTGGAAAATGTGTTGAAACGTTTAAACTCAACTCAAATTAAGTCACATCCATCAATGGATAATCCATCTTAGAATGGGATCTTATGTACATAAAATAACAGATTAACATGGTAGTCTAAATCAGTCATTATTTAATACTTTCTCGCATTATTTTCTCACAATAAAAGCTTATTACATTATTTTCTCACAATAAAAGCTTATTACAAAGCCTTGAGGCTTAGTAGCTGTGTGTTCTGGCTGATCTTGACTACTGAGATGTTATAGCACATCATCAACTTCATCTTTAGAGGGTTGATGCTTTGCCTGCTTTGGTTGGTTGTTGGTCTGAACTTAAATGACGACTTCGCTATGGTTGTTTGAACATTAACCTTTGCTGCTCGCTAGTTGAAATTTTAAAAGTCATAAGAGGCTTGGTAACATCACGATTTAGATGGCATTTGATATTCGAGGTGAGATATCAAATATCTCTTCACCATTTTATTAAATGCTTTATCATAGCTTCTCAATTATCAAATCGACCAGTAAATAGTTGTATTGTTGGGCCAAATTATAGAGATCAAGTATTTGTGTAATGTTTTAGCTAACACTTCTTATTTAATTTCAATGGTATGTTTTTATCAAATACAATATTTCTAACAAGTCTACAGTGTGTTAACTGATTGCTTTCATTTCACCTGGGATAAAATTGACAGTTGTTTTCTGTCGATTTAGTACAAGTTTGTTTATTCTCACTTTTCACTTTAAGTTATATATTGATATATAGATGATATTACATATCTCACCAATTATTTATGTTTTATCCTCCTAATTGTTTCACTTATAATTTATTGTTATCTGCTAGAACTGTAATGGTTTACCTAAATAAACTTGCAGATACAACCCCGAGTAAAGCTATCCGTCTTTGTATGCTGTGTTCTAGATAATCTGAAGTTATATGGTGATAAAACTTTTCACATAAAAATATCCAGTGTTTCAAAAGTTTGCTGATTATCTATAACACATGTCACATCTCACCTATGAGGTTGTAGAATGAAACCTTTGCCCTGGCCTTTAATAGTAAAAGTTGTTTGCCATATCTGGTGATTTGCAATGAATCTTTATGCATGTGATACTGCTTAAGATAAACCGAATTAACACAGGTTTGAAGGCATGTGGCCATCAGGGATATTGTTTGGAATTCCAGTTACATTCTTTTCCAGACATAATTTATTTTTCAATTTACTGTTTTAGAAAGCACACCCAGCAAGCTTAATATAGGTGGAACATGGTTTACTTTTACAAGATAAAATTATTTCATGTTATGATTTTTTTTGGTTAAGCCAGCTGAACTCATCTCTCAACAAGGAACAATGTTGGAGTTACATTAATCTCTGGAGTCATATTACAATAGACTATTAGGTGTTATTAGTTATTTTATAGATGTAGTTAACAACATAGACGGACATTCTTAAACAGGATGTACCTTCATTTTAATATTGAAAAGCACACAAGATACAAATATCTGCAGATTCCTCAGTGGAAGCACAAATTCAATAAAAGTCTGTTTATAAAAAAACAAGGCCAAAAAGGGTTTTGGTCTACTAGTGCGAGCCGCAAAGCCATCAGAGACATGAGTAGTGCACTGAGTTGGTCACCTGCCCAAGTACTAACATTACCCATTGCTGCTTAACTTCAGTGATGAGACAGGTACTCGTCACGCTACGCCACAATTTATGAAAGTCCACAGGAAAAAACACGTTCTGACAGTCAAAGGGTTCTGTCTTGAATATAGCTAGTTCCTTTCATGATAATACATAAAATACAACATAAGTTAGTTTTTTTAGTATTTCATAATTCTTTATAAATTGCATCTTATCTACATTGTGCAATTTAATTGCGGTTATATGTTAGTGTTATTATTTGTACTGCCAGTACCTTAAACAAATAAATAAATAATAGAAGTATATAGATGACCAATTTGTATATTTAAATATTAAGACTTTATGCTTGGATCCTGTCAATCACTTGATGAACTTTGCAAAAGTATAAATACATTAATCTATTCATATTATATTATATAGTTTTAAATTTAAACTATAAGCTGTAACTTACGTAGTTATGAGACAGCCAATTATGTAATGTTTGTTCTGTAAAGTTTTTTCATGTCCAGAATGGACTCATAATGATTGGACATAAAGGCCTCATTTCAGTAATGTATTTACACCAGCTATTTGTTGATGCAGTGGTTAAAATAGATTCTGTTACATAACTATATACATTACCCCATATTTACTTTTACTGTATTGTACGATGTTGTCATAGAAATATTTTCATAAATATCTAGAACTTAGATCTCTTTACAACGGAAAGTTTGGCATGTGCAAAGAAAATACATAAACGGCTCTAAATGTGGTAGAAATAATTGAGTGCCAAAAACACTGTTGCAGCCTCAGAAAATGGAATCTCATTTCTGTTTTCCTCTTTTATTCTCTAATTGTTTGTCTTCTTTTGATGCAGAGAAGAGTAAATGAGTTAATTTAGAGGGCTGGTTTGCCAGTCAGCAGACCCTTTTCAAACTGAGACTTTGACAGACAAGAAGTCCCTCTCACAAACGTGGACATCAGTAGAGCTGTTGAATCCAGTGATGGCAAAAAACAACCTCTGAAAACTTTAGCAGGTGGATCTATCTATAACTTTAAGAGCTGTGGACAAACACACAAAGACAAATGGCCTTTGCTTGTCAGTGCATTCCCAAATGCAGTTAATATTTGGTAAAATGACAATATTTTTAATTAATTTAGTTATTGCAAATATCTTATTTCATGGTTACCTATCCGCCAAAGGTACCAATGTTGGTAAATGAGTCTTTAAAGCCGTTCACTGTGTTAATTTGTGGATTAATTTAGGTATAAAGTTATTGTTTATGTTATGTCTAATATACTTGTGTCAGCTATATTGTGATTTGTCGTTAAATTGACGGACACCTGTACACAGTATTGGTCAATCTTTATGTATTGTAAAAATTTAATCAACAGCAAACAACCACCAGCTTTGCCGCTTGAGATGAGGCCAGATTGGAACACCGATCTCAGAGGTGGGAGGCACTGCATTCTATTGATTATGGGCATATATGGTCAACTCAATATCAGATTTTTTGTAATGCAGTCATCATACTTCTAGACTTTGTTGATACTTTTAGAATCTTCTACATACACTGCTTACCATAATTTGGCTCACCTAGATATAACACACTCACAGACATGAATGAGTGTTGATGATGACGACCAACTGATGGGTGGTGTTTTATGTTCTCTTCAGTGCGAAGTTGGCATGGATCAGTACTCTGTAGATGTTTAATGTATTAGCATGTTTGTGCACATTATCAGAATCTCAGAAACATTTCGCATATGTGCACTGAGATATTTCTACTCTCCCAACAGAGCATCTCAGAGTATCTAAAAATTTATAAAAAACTAAATGGTGAAGAATTAAGGAAATGGGGACTAATATCAAGAACTACCAGTTTGATTGCAGTGTATTCAGAACACACTTGCTAGTACAGTCACAAACTGTAATAGATACCCACGGGCATATCTTATTCTCAAAAGACTCCATTCATTGCCATTGCATCAATTTTTCTACATCTTCAAAATGGCCACTTTAGTTTTATATGTTTCTTCACAGTGGTCATCCCAGCTACATTGGTTCTCTTGTGTCTATTCGGTGTGGTACATATGGCAAAAAACATAGCTTACCAGATAAAAGGTTCTTGGAGGTTCTTCAATTCTACCCATCTGTACATACATTTAAAATGCTTCTGCTTTTGATGCTCCCACAGTGTGGAATGATTTGCTAGACCCAATTATGTTTAAATATTAATTTAAATATAAAATAACTTATAAACATACAAAACTATTTATTGTTTCTGAAATGGGATGAACACAAAGAACAAAAGACAAAGTTCCTTGGTATGCCTACTTTAAATAAATACGAGGATTCATATATAGGAGTGCTAAAACTAGTGGTGTGTGTCAGTAAATTTAACATTAGTCTCATCAATATTATCATCTAGCTTTTGCATTACTGTTAACCATGATATAAGAAGTAAATGGCATTACATACCCTAGGGTACACACACCCTAGCAAAAGGGTGCCCCATACTGTTTTAGTGCTGACCCTTTTTCGGTTATTAGATAATCCTTACTTGGATAATTAATTGCTGGGGGGAATCTTCAAATTAATTTGGAACTGTATAAATTATTCAAATCAATTTCCAGAAAAATCCCAATGGTAAATTTTGTGAATTAGGCCAACATCATTTATCACTGCAAAAATGCCAGCTACACATCAGAGACTTTATATAGAAGCTTAGGGTACTTTTGATTTGTATTGAGTTTTATTTTTGATTTTTGGCCAAAGTTTCATATGTTTTTCGCCAAATTTTTAATTATGTTTTTTGCCAAAGTCTCATTTTTTCCCCAAGTTATTATTCCAGAATTATCTAATTTTTTTAAAGTTCAAATCTTTCAAATAATTTGATTTCTTTTTGTTTTGGGGGTCATGTGTTTGGTGTGGAGTGGTGTAAGCTCCTTGTTTAGGGATTATTGTCAAATAGCCGGCTATTAATTGTTTTTGGAACATTAAGTTGGTCCTGTGAAGGACCTATAAATTTTACAGACGTGGTCATGAAAATGACCGTTGGAGGCAAGTGCAGTATGTCTACTGCTGCTGTTGCTTGGGCTTGGATGACTATTGGGGATGCTGGGGCTGGGCTGGCTGCTGCTGAGGCGGCTGGGTGGTTGGGGGAGAGGTGGGTCACTTGGTAATGTGGGTCACTTGGTCAAAACAGTTGAGATGTATCAATCTGCTTATAGCACATGGCTGACTGTAGATTCCTAAAAAAAGCTAGAGTCCTGATATGTTGCGTAAATTTTCTTTGCCTTTGGCAGTGGCAACTGGCAGTGGGTTCAAGTGCTTCGTCAGGGTCACTGTGAAAGTAAGCAGTCTGGAAGGCCCGGGTTGTTGTTGGTCAACAACTGTGAATGAAGTCAGCTGCCCTCTGGATACCACTTGGCTCTGCTGAATGATTAAATGACCTGGCTTGCTGGAATCTGAGTTTCTGGAACAGTTAATATGTATTTCCTACCAGCTGGTGCCGATTGCTGTGGCTGTTGAAAAGTCTGTGGCACGAATTTAGACGTGGTACTAGAGCTCCTAGAAAGTGTAGGGTGCTGGGGCTGACGGGTCCTTTCCTCTGGGTCCCACTAAAATGTTTCTGAGTCTCATTTCTTGATGTTTGAATGTCTCTTTCTTCTAAAGTCTGAAACTCAGATGCCAGGTAGTTGTATAAGGCTGTTCTGGTGGTTTCCTGCCTTGGCCCGAGAAAAGATGACAGCATGGTTTTCATCTGTGCAAACTGATCCATGACCTACTGGCCTACTGTTGAATGCTGGGAAACTACACTGGCTCTTGTGACTGATTGAAGGCTGTATTGTGGCGTCTGATCGCATGCTGATCTCAACACTATCCATGTGGTTGAACCTCTGAAGATGTCGTGTGCTGAGGCAGCAGTTGCACTGGCTCCTTGGGCCGGGGACTTGAAGGCTGAAGATTTGCTGGGTCACTTGCTTTTGATGTGTGTCTTCAAGAAGTTAAATGTATCCTGAATCCAGTTCTGGACTTGGAGTGGGTGAGTTTTCTGTATGTAGCGAGTCCTTTGAGATTCAAACCAAGTCTTGTACACTTTGACAGACATATTGTAGCTGCTGGCAAACCTCTTTCACAGGCATTCTTTCCTGACCTTGTCCTTAAGGTGCTTGTTGGTCTTGTCGTAGAGCTCCTCATGATCCTTGACAAAGTCCACAGTAGCCTCCTCATCTGAGTTTACTAAGTAAATGTTCGTCATATGTCCTTCTTATGCCTGGATTGTGATTGAAATATGCCAGCCTCTCCTCCAGCCTCCGTGTCTAGTTCACTGTCACTCCTCATGGATTCTTTTCACCAATTCCCTCCTCTGTTGACTATTTCTTCATCCCCTCTCCTTTCTCTACCTCTCCTCGCTCTGCTATTTCCATGCCGACTCCTTCCTCTCTCTCTGTTCTATCTCCTCCCTCCTCCTCTGTATGTCACCAGCTGTATCCCCCGAATCATACCTGTGGGTGTGTCTGTGGGAACTTCTATCTTCCTCACATTTCTTCTACCCCCTTTAGGACCCATCTTATAAATCTAATAAAAGCAGCATTTGTAAAGACAAAAACAAAAGCCTATCAGCAAGTCAGCCCAACTTGTATCTCAACACTAAATTCTAAGTTAATTTGTGAAAAAAACCTATCTAACAGCTGCCAGGTGTACTCCGTCAGATGCCAGATACCAAATGATATAGACATAGTTTTCATAGCCAACTAGCTCTGTGTTGGTAAAATGATGCTGCCCTGTCCTACACACTTCCCAGCTTGTCTGTTGCTGTAACTATCTTGTCGGTTTCTCTTTACAGCTTGTCCTGATGTATTCCGGCTTTGGCCTGCTGATATGTTACTGACTCTATGGTCGAACACTTGGAGACTTCCCATCTTGACAGAAACCGACCAAGTCAGGTCGGGATGTTTCCTACAGGACGGTTTCCTTTCAAATACGGTCTGTTTCTGTGCCCTGTCATGAAGTGAGGTCCAGATACTGAACCTTGACAGGCTGACGGGTGCTTCCAGACAAGACAGTTACAGTATAGGATAATATGGGACATGTGTCCGACAAGCCATAGAGACACATGACAGGATGGTTTACAGGTGGCTGGAACCACAGTCAGGATCAAGAGTCATGGAGGGTAGGTGAAATATCAAACATGATTGATATTTTGCTGATACACTGTGACAAGCCAAGAAACTACAACCAATTGTTACGGACTCTGTAAACATTGCTCCCAACCCTAGAAAAATCCCTAGTTATTGACAAGTCGCCCCAGTGGAACATTCCCATTAGAGATAGGGCGTGGGGTGCTCCCTTTCAGAAGATCAAACATATTTTCTTCCCTGTCTCCCACCAGAGCAATACAGCTGATTTAAGGTGACTGTGTGAGGTTAGTATGGGTGAAGCACTGCTAACAATACCTTGAACACCTATGGAAAACTGTTCATGAATCAAATAATTTCTGTTCCTAGTCTTATGTTTTACAAAGAAACAACAACCTTCTACAAATCTGAAAATACATAGCAAAGATGCTGGTAAGGCGTCGTGATAATCTGTGGTATGCAATGCTTGATTTAAAAAGTCACTCAACATGCACCCAGTTTATCTAATTCACTTTATCAACATTAAAACATCGATAATCAAAGCTAAATGTGACAGTAAAATCAGTAAAAATCCCCACGGTTCGACTATTTTATACTTTCATAATCCCATTTAATCTCCAATTCAATATCATCCAAGGGTTTTTCAAAACCTACCCACAGTAAATATCCATGAGTCTCAGTTATAGATGCTACATTGGCAAATTCCATGTCTTTTACGCTACACACTGGACAAGGAGTTAAACTGGAAGCTGGATTGTCAGATGTTTACTCCAGGGAGGAAGGTTACGTCTGATATTTGAAAATACTTGTGTACTTTTTGTATTCTGATCATGCAAGATTAACTGATTAAACTAGGAATGGTCTTTTCTACCTCAATTCTTCCTCAAGAAGGGAAAATCTAAGGTCTAAATGCACTGCTTGATAAGCCTTTTCTTGAAACATGCTAAAGAAGAAACCATACAGATATCATTTATATAAAAAGCTACTGCTTTACTTATGAATATATGGTTCCAAAGTAGAAACAGTAAGGAAGACCTCATAGGATCTACTAGGCCTGGTGGTATATATACTGATTAAATGGGCAGAATCTCTTGCATTTATTTTACAATATTTTTTTCTCTAGTAGAAATCGTCTTTGTCCTTTTAACATCTGCTATTACTCTCTGAGCTCTGCCAAGTCCATGCTGTGGGTTTTCCTAGAAATGCTGGAAGATATTCTCTGCATCACCCTAGCCCTGTTTGCACAGCATGCCTCATATACCACTTTGTATCCGGAGCGAATTTCTTTCAACCTAGAAGCATAAATAATTGGATCTAGCACAGCATTGATCAACAAAAGATTGTAGAGGTAATTATTAATTGTAGTAAGCATTACCTCTGAAGTTTCCACTGAAACACGATTAATTTTCACCTGGATTAATAAAGTGACTTCGAATACACAATGCGGCATCCAACATAGTATGAAGGACCCCAATATTAAGAGGGTAGTTACAAGTGCCCTGCGATGTTGAACTGGAAATAGACTTCGAGAGCTATGATCATGCAATGGTGATTCTATACTTCCTGGAGACTTGTGTCTTGCAATTGTCACATAAATTCTGATATAAATATAAGTCATCATTGAGCAGGTGATGAAGGCTATTGCAAATAAACAGTATTCCTCTTGATACCGAGTAATCCAGATGGACTCACAGAAACCCACTTGGTAGATTCTCTGAATGCGGCTGATATTATGAGCTTCAGCATAGAACTTGGAAAACCCGAGCAATAAACCGAATGTCCAGAAGAAAAGGATGAGGGTGAATCCATTCTTTCTGCACATAATTTGAGGATGCCTTAGTGGATATAGTATGGCCGTGTAATGGTCTGCAGCCATTCCTGCCAGGTGGATTAAGCACAGCATCAGTCCTGAACAATTCAGAGCTTTGATAACAAGGAAAATACAGAAAGATGGCTGGTCAATCAACACATGAGTTGTTATACTGATTCCTGTGAGTATGTCTGAACAAGCAAGGCTAGCTATTAGCAAGAAGTGAGTACTGAGCTTATGCTTTATATTGTAGATAGCCAGGAGAGACAAACAGTTCAAAGTGATGGCTATGAATCCAAGAATTAGACCCAAGATATATTGTGGCTTCTTTGTCCACGTACCAGAGTTCATTGCATCAACAGACTCATCTCCATTGGTATTAGGAAGTTGTCCACTGAGATTCTCTAGTTGACTGAGAGTCAGATTAAAATTAGTAAGAATATCTTGAATATGAGCTGATAGCTCTCGTCCACTCATTTTGATTTCAGTTCTCCCACAAGGTGAAGCTTGGCTTCTGTCTCTGCAATGGTTCTTCAGTTAAAAGTCAGCTGTGTATTATTTATTCTGAAATATAAAAATATATTTATATTTTTTAAAATTTTCATATTTATATTTTATTTATATTTTGCATCATGTGAATTTACATTAGTAAATTAAAACATGTGATAGGCGGTGGAAAAGATTTACCTTTTTCAAAATTTGGTTTGGGGCAAATTTGAGCTGAAAAAGACCATGCAGTCTCTCTGTCTGTGTTCCATTCAACCACAACCACACATGTTTGAAGTATTTAAAAAATAACAGTGTTCCCAAAGTAACCTGTTAACTGCATATTTCATTGCATACAAATTTTTGTCTTGGAAACCATGCAACAGCAAGAGCTAATTTTATATGTTAAAAATTGAGAGACTGCGGAAAAAAATGTTCATTATGAATTCTGCTGGTGTTTTTCAGCCACTCCACTATGGAAAACAGTTTCTGAAAGGCCAAAAAATACATATAACAAGTATATATGTGGAGATACAATGATAGAAACATTATGTTGCTTTTAGTAGATGTGAGTGGAATAAAAGCCAAATATGATAAAATTTCCAGTTTCACATATTCTTTAAGTACAGCGAATATTCAACAATATATTGAGTATTTAGGAATAACACATAGCAGTTATATAAGTTTTAAAAGATGAGATTAAATGTTAAATTACTCATTATTTTTTGGTTCTCTGTAAATAATACTTTTCCTCCTACATGTTTTAAAAATATTTACTAAAACACTGTGTACTAGAAAAATGTCCTAAGGGTGGCTATCTGCTCTAAATAAGTTCTGCAATTTTTACCAGATAATTTCTTTGTGAAGTATTTCAAAAATTACATTGCAAATATTTCGAATATCAGGAATTAAAGTACATAGCTGCAAAAAAATGTCCAAATATTACTTTTAACATCTCTGTAACATGTATAAAAGATGCAGGTCATATTTACTCTGCAGGTTGACTACTGCCAAATAATGTCATGGAATATCTTTAAGCAAATGTGGATCATTTATAGTATTCAGGCATAGGACAAAATTTGCATTACTAATTTGATTTGAGACTATTGGCTGAAAAAAAGCAATGCCCAGTGAGGCTCACTAAAGTGGAAAAGCCATAATTAAAGATGTATTGTAGAATTCGGAGTTATGTTCAACAAAAACGGTAAACAACATCAAGGCAATATTTTTTATTCTATTGGCACCAAGCAAAAATGTCTTTATCACCCAGCTTACCAACACACAATAAACATTGTGTGTAAAAACAGGAGTAAAACAGGGACTTTTTCCATTAAATTGGCAATTGCTACGAAATTGCTCGTTATGAAATATCCGCGTACAAAATATCAATGCCTCGGACAAGCCAACCCCCCCCCCCCCTTTCAGAAAATCCTGGGGCTGATTTCTCAAAGGGACTTAAGTCCAGATTTAGATTTAAATTTAAGACATTGGTCTTAAATTTTGTCAACATAATGTTAAGTCTGTGGTCTTAGACTTAGTGGATTTCACAAAGCAACTAAGTCCATGAAATTGCTAAGTCAGTGGACTTAACTTAAAGTCTGGGAGGTAGTGGGCTTAAATTTTGTAAAGAGGACTTAAATATGGCCACCATAAACTTTTCTCCACATCAAAATTTGAAATGCCTGTAAATAAAGTATAATTATACAGATCACCTTACAGAAGTAGTCTTTTGGAAGTTTATATGATGTAACAAGGTTTTCTACTCCAAAACTGCACTTATCCTTAGATAAAATGCATCAAATGAAGGATATAAAAAGTCATATGACACAGAAAACCACTGTGGTTATTTGATAAGCTTGGACTTAGCTAAGTCACCCTTTTTGTGAAATCTATTTAGTCCCAGACCTAGCTAACACAAAAGTCTTAGATTTAAGTCCCTGACTTAGCCAAAAACTTGGCATAGTCTGGGTCCCTTTGTGAAATTGGCCCCAGTATCTGCCTCTGTAAATGTCCTGTAATTACAATATTCTACGGTTCCATGTAGCTGTAACTGGACATTAGTTGCAATCACTAACAAATCCTAAGCATCACGGTGAATATCAAAGGCTCGACTCGTGGACTTAACTGCATTGTCTTACAATCGAACACCCTCAAAGTAGCAGTGAATGACCTAGTCTAGGATCTGATGGAACAATAATTCATCCACTCTGAAGGATAACATCCCATCCACTGGGCCACAGAAAGAGTAAATGTCATGCCCTATATTGTTATTTGTAGTAGTAATATTTTCACAAAGACCACTATTTACATATGCTGTACATTGTATTGCAGGCATTACTGGTGACAAGAGAATATGGTTGTCTCGTTATAAAATAAATAGAGTTTGGTCAAAGGAGATTACTGATACTGTGGTGCTAAAGCAACCGGCTTAATGAGTTCAAGGAAAGCATGTCTAGGGTTCCCAAACTGAGATTAGATTGTCAGGACATGGTGAATAAAAGATTTGTCAGGCACGCCATCACCTTATGCATCTGGCATATAAATATACATGTATATCTAGAAAACTGGCAAGCTTTACTCCTTTTCTTTGATAATATTAACAGTTACAACAAAAACTTTACCTTAAAACAGCTGAAAAGTAATAAAATGGAAGAGGGACAACTGAGTTTAAATAATCAGCTTGTCACAGTGAGTATCATACTCTTTGTGACTGTCTGCCTCTCTCTCTCAGAGAATGTAATGTGATTTTATTATTAACAGGAGTATTTCTGCAGGACCTATTTCTTTAACAGTAAACCACTAAGTGAAATTATTAGCTAATATATGCTTACTATGAAAAGGTTGGCTTCAATTAGTTTAAATTTTGTGCCTCTGTCCAAAAGAAATTGAAGCCATTGACTCCATGGGTGTACAAATCTGTAGCCATATTACAGATAAAGTTCTTTATTAGTTAGTCTAAGAATAACAGTGTTTTATTAACTGTATTATGAATGAAAACCACTGAACAAAGTCTTAAAATTTCCAAAGCTTTTACAACAGATTTGGGGAACGGAGGGGGGTGATTTTTTTTTCTATAAGCCGAAGTTGTTTTAATTGTCAGTGGGTCCCATTACAGCATCTCAATGTTATATGTCATATCGACCTAAAGATATAAGTCGTAGCAATCTAAATTGTGTACACATTTGTGACTTTTGGGACTAAGACTGTTGTCCCACCCTGTGCAAAATTAGAAGAATTCACAAATATTAAATAGTGTGTTCCCATTTCTGAATTGTACATAATGTGGAGATTTCATAGTACCTTCTTTATATTTTCCTGTAAAATAACAAAACATAAGCTACTAGTGTAAACTACTTACATGACCATGAATTTTTTTCAACCTACATTGGTGTGGGTAAAATGTTTTTAAAATGTAGGACATATTTTTTAAAAAAAAAGAAAAAATACATTAATAGCAGTTGTGGTATAGATGAGATCCAGCTGAAGAAAAATCTGTGCATCCCATTTAATGAAATATGGAAAGTTGAATGCCAAAGAAGCCACACACTGCCAGATCTCACGGAATTGAAAATATAATAAGAATATTCACAGGGGAAAAAAACAAGGAAAGTGTCAGATGTCGCGAGTAACTTGCAAGTTTTCAATATAACTTGTTCAGGTAATCAAGCCACTGGTGTTGTCACTTAATGTCACGTGGAATAAAACTCCACCCAGATCTTAGACTTGGAATAGAAAACAGCAACATAGTGTCACAAACATTAGGATTCAAGGATATATGATATTCATGAAGGTATATTGCCTATATATACCAAACTATGTTCAAAACATTATGAATAAAATATAACTTGGACAAACTGTCTCTCATGAGTGCTATACATCAATATTACTGAGAAATCGGCCAACTTTCCTTTAAACCATTCCTTACTAAATTAAACTGCCTCTGCGGGGGAATGATACTGATCTTAGATTGTCTTTGGTTCATTTAGATTTATTTGTTGTTTTACGTCGCGTTCAACAGCCAGGGTCATATTGCGATGGGTAGTTTACGGGTGGAGGAACCAGTGCATACTAGTTGGTCAAGATTCTGTACTGTAAACCACCGGGCATCGGTAAGTAACTACCAACTTTTCAACATGAAGCGCCCGGCCCGAGATTCGAACCGGCGGCTTCAGAGGTTGGAGGCGAGCACTCTAACCGCTACACCCCCTGTCTTTGCTTGAAAGAGGTTCACTAAATGAGGCAGGAAATCAAGTGAATAGTGGGGAAAAGTTTCATATTCTTTTGTAATTTTAAATTGATGAAATCTCGTCGGAATAGAGATCAGACTGTTTTATCATGACAGAATGTATGATGTCATGTCGCAAATGCAATGTGGAAGTATTAACAGATCTCTAAAATGACCCTTACTAAGTGCAAACCAACCACAAAAGTGTAAAACCACTACAACTTTTGCAATGGATCCGAAAACGTTCTGATCGTACACTCCATAAAAATATGACATGGTGTCAGGCTTTAAAGCATGTTTCAAATGATGGTTCATTCTGGCATCTTATCGTAGAAGAGTGACTGTAGTGTAAAGGGCAAGAAACTTTTCGTACATATGTCTTCACAGAGAAAATAATGCAAAGGTATTAATAACCAAAACTTCAACTCCGCAATATCAATTCAAAAAGCAAATTCATACTTTGTTTTCCAATAATATGATATTTCCAGAAGAAAAAAACTTCAATCAGGTTCACATCTAGTAATGTGTGTTATTACTTTCCTGTACTGTGTGATAGAGTATGTGGTCCTCTCATTAATTTGATGCCCATAAGTTTACCCTCTTCAACTCTATAACCTTGATATGGGATCAAAGAGGCGTCTGTAAGTGACAGATGGTATCTGATGCTCCCCCTTAATGTCATTTGTCTGGGTTGAAGATTTCACCATCACATTTTATTGCTGTATTTCCAAATGAAATGCAATAAAGACCAAAGCTCAGTGAATCTGTGCTGACAAAGTTTCAAATATTACAAATCAAAGAGAAGCAGCATTGTTTGAAACAAGTTTGAAGAGGTTTGACTTTTAGCCTTTAAATGGAAATGGTACATTATAAATTGACTTCTCAGGCAATTCTTTCTGCTGAAAATTTCTTCCATTCTTAATGTTGTTGCATCATAGCCTCCATATATCAAATATGATGCACTGTGTGAAATAGATCATGTTACAGCTATATTTATTAGCACAATCTTTCTCCATAAAAATGTAAAAGAAAATTCCACGCTGGAATTACAAGATACATGTTTTCACTCAGTCCATTGAAATTATGACTTGACCCAATTTTGTGATATGCAAGCATTTGATAGCAGTTATGATAGTTGTCTGACAGCATATTGAAGAGACATTAAACTGTTTCTGGCACTCATATCTGTCTTTCTTTCTCTTCAAAACATAAGGGCAAAGTAATGTATTCCACACTTTTGCAAAAACACCTTTCTGATTTTTCCAGTTTTGTATCATCTCACATATTGTGTAAAATATATGACACTTAAAATACATAGCACTATGTCAGTTGCAGCACTGGAAATTTAAATTAGAAATAAGCATTAAATTTCATCCGTTGCATTTAAACCTAAGAAACCTGTCAACTCTCAAAATATCCATTTCATGTTCCGAGAAAAACTAGACCAAATTGCAGTTTCTTTTTTAGTTTTTGTTTAAAAGGAATCCATTTTAGCTTTGTGGATACTTGATATTTTTCAGCCAGAAAATAATGTTTCCAGGATTTTACAATTTTTAATTATTATGATATTAGGGCACATAACTACTGTTAAAAATAAAACATGTCAATCAAGAACACTCAGAGAGTACATATCTCCGCCAAAGCATAACAACCTCCAATATTGCATTATGGGTACAATGATAAATCTTTTTACAAATTCCTAGACCAAGATGATGATGTGATGTCCCCAAAGGCAGGCTAAAGAACGTTGATAAATGGTCATCCTTGAGCCTCTATCTTCCAGTTAGGGGAATGTGAGTTACTTGTACCTGTGCAGTAGGACTGGTAGAATAGCGCTTTGAGTCCTGTAGTATATGGAGATATTGTGCTGAGTATAAATACACAATACAATACAATGTGATAAATAATATTTCCTTGTACTTTGGCAGACATTTCATCAAATTCCATTCATAACTTTTTGGGCTATTTTGAACACAAAACAAAACAAAACCAAAAGAGGCAAAGACATGCAGCAGAAAACATACCTTCCTTCAAAACGTGTTATGTAAACCATTTATTAATTATTTCATTACAAATGTTACAAAAACGTTACAAATGAACCTTGGCATTGCTTAGCAATATTAACCTTAATTTGGGCCCGAGGTCAAATTCATTATCTTTTTGGTTGCTCATTAACAGAAATATAAGTTTCATGTCTAAAATTGTAAGATAGTGGCTTATAAATTGTGCCCACATTTAATTCTTACTTTTTATGGATTGCATGTGGGGCAATTTTTTGACAAATTCCTCTGAAATCCGCTATTATTGCTCACTGACATCTTTGTTTGGAAATGTTTGAAGGTAAACGTTTAAAAACATTCTGAAAATATAGGTTTAAAAACGTTTGTGATAGAATGTTTTGAAAACATTTTAAACGTTTTAAAATGATGGGTATGAAAACCCAGTTGCTATTAAACGTTTGTGAAACATTTCAAAGCAAACCTTTTACAAAACATTGTCAAAACATGTTGTTTAAATGTTTATGTACACTGTTTATCAAACATTTCATGATGAATGTTTAAAAAACATTTCCAGCGTAACCTTCACTTCTTCAGCTATTTTTTATAAATGTTTTAAGAACGTTTCTAGTCAAACATAGTTTCTTGAGTTCTTTTATAAACTTTTTATAAATGTCAAAAACAGGTCAGGACCATATTCAACTTACCGACAAAGAGGTATATGTAATTGGCGGCATTTGTTTGCAAAATATCTCGAAAATGGTTGTTAATGGATTTTGATGAAATGTTTAGAAATGGTTGACAATGGCACAAAGAACAGAGGATTAAATTTTAGTGTTGATCTGGAACATCAGCTTGATCCAGAGGTGTTTTTTATTTTTAAAGGATTTGTTTTCGCTGTGTAGGTATTGGACCATGGAAGAAGTCTGCTCTCTCCGAGTGCTTTCTCGTTATTTGTGCAAACCCAAAGTGTGCACAGAGTTTACTCCTCTGGAAAAAAAATCAACAATAATAACATAAGGATGCAAATTCAATCTTCCTTTTCATTCCCATACAAAAAATCTACCCAAATGGGAGCACAGTAAGTAAGCCATAGAGCTGAAACTGAACACGACTCATCCATCAAGAGTGTCAGAATTTACCAATATAATGTCTGCTATATTGGGAGAGTTTTGATTAAAATATATGAGAACTGGGATTAGAATTGATCAATTGGTTAAGCAAGGGAGTCCTGGACCTATTTGTATTCCATTGTGTTATGTAACGCCAAAGATGCTTCAACAATTTATTTCAATTAATATTTCAATCATTTTAATAGACTGGTAAAATTTAAGAAAATCATATGCAGTGTTTCAGGTAGTTTTTGTTTCAGCTATTCAGATAATCGAATTCCCACTTCTACTGAAACATCAGAAGGTCAAAAATGTGAAAGAAAAGGGTTTTCTTTCATCGATCTGATAATGATATTTCTTAATTACTAGCTAAGGTTATCTGGTAAGATGGAATAAGTCCATCTCAGTATTACAAAAAGGCTATCTTTATTGTTACTGGATAACTTTATCTAGAAGTTACAAGGTGTTTGTTATGATTACATATGTTTTTGGTGTAATTAGAAGTAATTTTTCGTCTATTACATAATTGACACATAATGCTATCTCATAATTACATTGAAACTCTTAAACTGAGGACTATACATAAACAAATATGAATAATTACCTTCTGAAAATGTATCTTGGTACTCTTTTAAAGCTCTTTTGTTTGAGCTTTGGTAAATAATGGGGTTTTAAGCAAGGCAATTCTGTGCTTTAAATAAACCCTGCCAAACTTGTGACAGCTTTCATCATGAGTGGATTAGAATTTGAGTCTTCTTTAGAACACACTGTCAAAGTTAATGTGTTTCTCTATCTAACTTAGATTCTAAGAAAAGAATGAGGAATATTTTCTGATGAATGTATTTTCAAAATGAATATCTTCCATCAGTTTAGATGGGTATTTATTTAGCCATTTAAAAGAGGCAAGGCAGGTAGAATCTAAACCTTTTAGCTAGGGACCGGCCCCTGATACACAAGCTGCCCTCACACATCTCTGTTCAAATAATACAATGCATAGTATTTTAAACCCCATTCACACTATCTGTGGTATAACTCCTGGTTTGACTACCGTGCAAGGTTTGTATGCGAGCTTGTGACACAGTGGTGATACGTCCATTACATTGTGTCTGGTACGGAAGTTTTAAAATGGTTAAAATTTCCGCCTCTGTATTTGGCACCCATGGGCATACGCTGACAAATGCTAGCATGCGCAGATGAATTTCTCGTCACAGTGACTGAAGGTGTAGTCCACAGTGTATATAAGGTTGTGACTCGGTCATCTTTTGGTGTAACACGGTGACACAAGGTGAGTGGAGGTAAATGGACATTTTACCACTCTGTCACAACTTCACATACTAACCTCAGATGGTAGTTGAATGACAGGGGTGTTTTGCCCAACGCCTATAACCGGGTTATACCGCCAGTACCATGAGGGAAATACCAAATCTCAGAGGATATGAGGCATTCTTGGACATGGTTCTGTAAAACTTCTTACCATGGAATGTACTGCCTGTAGTGTGACTAGGAAAATTAAGTCACTGTGAGTTTTTTTTAAACCAACAAAACCGTCTAGGTGTAAATCTCACAATGGAAAATTATTAGTCCATGAGTCATGCTTTATCCCTTTTTATTACTTTATGATCATGTCCATGAAATCAAAGCTATTTTTTCCAGTTAATGATAGTTTTTTATAATATAAGAACTATATAGGTGTTTGTAGAACTACCGTTACACTGTGATACCACAACTTACATCATAATTAATAAAGTGGCTGGGATATCGTTAATGACAGCAAGGAAATTATATTTCTCAGCTACAGTAAACTTTGGTTGTTTGTGAAAAATGACAAAATCGGTTTAACATAAATTGAATGTTCAAATTTCTATCACAGTGGTAGTTTATAAAAGTATCAGCCAGCAAAAAGCTTATTGTCATTATTATTGTTAGTAGTTGAACTCAAATGCTTATAGTATACACCTAAAGTATTGGTATTTGGTGGCTTGTCAAGAGGATTTGCAGTCACCCTCATTTACCCAAGACAAAGATATCCACATGTAACAGAGTCTTTGACCGATACAATGACACTGGAATTTATGTTAGGCTGTTGTCTGGAACGCTCTCACCCATCTCAACATCTTGACTTTGTCACCTTAAGTTCCCTGTGTTTAGGCTACACCTTTTCAAGTAGGCTTTCAGCTGTATCGAGAAACCCTACAATGGAAGCTTTGGGAAGGGCAGTTTAGAATTGTTTTGTATGATTTCATTAGTAACTTCATGGGAAAGCTACATGTTTTAAACGAAAAAAAAATATCTCCAGGAAACAGATATTTTAAAATAAAAACATCCCATTCATTTGACGTTTTAAAAATCAGAGTAAAATAGGTTTTAAGCTCTTCTGTTCAAGTATTATTACTTCATTTGCTTCCTTTAGCAAAAACATCAAAGTATGCTATTGGTTTAAGGGAAATATTTATTCTGATCAAGACCTTAAAGTCCTTTTATCCCTTCATGTGAAGTTATTGTTAATCAAACCACCCACAAACCATTTGCTAGAATTAAAAAATTTTAGAATGTAATTTTTTGTCATCTGAAATAAGTTGATTGGTGACCTGAGATGGAGCAAAGAAATTCAAAGGGCACTTTTAATGGTATACCCACTTCTTGTTACACCAGTTGTTTCTTAACAATTCTAAATAAATAACCCCAAAAGAACAAGCTTCAGATAATGCTAATTTATATCTCCCATCTTGTTGTTTTTCATTCTTTTGTCTAGACAGTGTGGGACATTAAATGTGGCCCTGTAAGTTGGTCACCATCACTTTACATTACAAGTACAAATATCTTTTTGCAAGAAGTGGAGGAGGCATAAGACTATTTGATTTAATCCAACATTTGTAGGAATTAAGCTTATTCCCTTGATATAAGTCAATTAAGCAGGCATAAGTAAAAACCTCAAGCATCAAGGTTACAAAAGCCAAGCAGTTTCCTCCACAACTGAGAAAGTCAGTAATTTATGACATCTTATGACACAATCAACTGACATCAACTTTTGTCATGTGACTATTAGCCTTGCAACACGGATCTAATGTGTTTATGCCATTCATTGATATTTGTTTATTTTCAACCTTTGTTGTCACTTTATTATTTAAACAAATTCTAAGGTGTCAAACAAAGTCACAATCGTAACTTAGGGTCATAAATCATGGACAAAAAGCGGTTGCAAACATTGGTCCGTGCAGAGAGATCACCAATTCTAACATATTTAAACAATCTCACTAGGTTGGATGATGCACTTTTACCATGATGGACCTTTGACCTGTTAATACCAAATTTGAACTTAGGAACTAGAAGAACATCTATGTTAGGGACCAGTACATCCGGTATTGCCATTGCACTAGTAGCAGCCCAAGAAGGACTTAAAATATCGAGACAATCCAGAGTTGAGAAACTTGTATGCAATATTAGGAGTCTTAAAAGCACTTGAGAACAGGTGATACATATGAGAATGTAGCAGAACAGCCAAATAATGAAGCTAAAAAGTTCCATACAAACTGCAACCTGTTTGAATCCTTTTCAGTGAGGTAGTACAATAAATTACAGCAATCAAATCTGCTACTGACCAATGCATTTGTGCTGGTAAGAGCGACAGATCTAGTCAAGTAACACCTGATTCTAAGACCAACAAAACATGTAAATGCTTCTGTAAGTTATTTTCTGGCGCATATCTGTTTTATTATACATGCATTTAGTTATATTTCTGAGTGTTTCAGGATTTTTTAAAACTGGGAATGTTCAATCTAATAATTACAGATGCCACAAAAGAAGAGAGTCTTGAGCTAGCCTATATGTCTTACTGCCTTTCAATGGCTTATTATCATGTCAAAAGCTATAAAAGTAGAATATGGTCAGTGAACCCAAGGGCGATGGAACACTTTGTGGAAGTAACTGCAGCTGCCCATTAACTAAGATATGAATAAAGACAAAGAGACAAATTTGTGTATGACCATTTCCCAATATAAATAGGAAATTGGAGCTTATTTAAAAACAAAAGTTACTTTACTACTTGATTTAAGTTATAGAATTGTATTTATAATATGTGTCAGACTGTATTTGTAACACACCTTTCTGGAATAATTTTTTTCTGTGATTTGGCTTATATCGACACACAAGGTTTTATTTATGGAAGATTGTTTTTATTTTCTAATATTGTGGTTGCAACTGCACCAAAGCATTTTATTGAAAAAATGTGAATTGAAAATAATACTACAATGAAATAAAAATAATGCTGTAATCCCTTCAAAAGATGAGAAAATATGAAATTGAAGGAAAGTTATGTTGTCTCTGCACAAATAATCCACTTTAAACATTGTAAACAAAAAAAAAACAGACTATTTAATATATACGTATAGTTTACTGTTGTGTTTAAGCCTCAGTGTACATGAAGTTGGACCATTGAGTCATTTACTCTTCTGTGCTCTTGGGTTGGAATCCTGCTCATAAGGACATGCAGGATGTCATGGGAGACCTGTCCCGATGACTTTTGAAAGGGGCTTACAAGCCAGACTTTAAACTCTGGCTCTACTATTGCTGAAGCTGTATGATAAATTACACCTTGTGTACAATTCATTTGTTACTCTCAGATAAATCAAGTTAAAATGTAGTTAATGGGTGGTTTAATAGCCATGCAATTTGTTGTTACAAGAGGTTTTATATGTGGTTTTAACATTCTGCCTAAATAATTAAAAAAGAGTGCTTCTGCCACAGGACTTGCTGTCTGCCATTATGTCATTTGTTTTTCATTTCATTATCTTTACACACCAAAGGAGAACAGTTTTATCCAAGAATTGATTGCAAAGCCATTGGATTTTCGCCTTCGCCAGTGGTGTGTGAAACATGTTTTGTCATTTTCCAAAACCTGTCTTCAGGCGTAGCAATATTTCCAGCAGGACACAAATAGCCAGATTATAATCCGTATAATGGGCAGAAATAAGAGACACATTCTCTGCGGTAAACAATGTTATCTGTGTGGTAATTTAGTATGTTTTTTTTTTCATTTTATGGTGCTATTGGTTGTATTTCTAAAATGAAATAAATAGGTACAAGGAACAATTTTCCAGACAATTAGAAGAGTCTCATACTTGTATGTATATAAAGAGCCTTTCACAGAGGCTGTGATGGAACTCCACACAAGCATTCAAAGGCTCGATCCTGTCAAGGGAAAGCAGGCAAGAACACAAATGGAAGAGAGCAACACTAAGGTTCTGAATCAGTCAGAGGAAGTTAGAAACATGACCACTATAATGCATTCCTGAATGAACTGGATATGCGGGATTTCCATTTCTACAGGACTACAAGAACTACTAGAGACTCAAGCTAATGTAACCTCTAACCCCTCCAAAACATAAAAAATACCTCACAAGACAAGATAACCTTAAAACAAATCACTCCATCTCAGCTTGGCTTAAGACCAGATCCCGAACTACAGGTATTAGGCTCACCCAATGTAGAATCAATATCTTTTATTGTTGCTCTTTGTTTAAATTCTTTGGACCCATTTAACCGTTACTTTTATTTTTTTTCCTTGTGCTGGGTACAGTGAATGTAAATGCATGAATACCTGTGTGTTTGAATAAAAGAAGGTCTAATGTGGGAAATTTTTCTTCTTGTCCTGAAGGATTCATCTTTAAAGATGCAGCTTCGGAATCGTTTTGGATAGGTATGGGTAGCCCAATGAAGGGCCAGTAGGTGTTCTAAGAAAGGCCTATTTGGCTGAGGAGCTTGAGGCTGGCTACAGGTCGGTTTGGGTTCTGATATGGTTTTAGGTGTGATGTAAATGATGTGCTAAGGCATGTCAAACTGGGAGTAGTGTGTAGCATGTCTTGCTATGCCCAGGACCCTGATGAGGGAAGATGCTAGAGTAGTATTCTGTGGTTTGGTTTAAGTAAGACTGGAATCCTGACTCTGGTTTCTTTGGAGACGGTATAAATACAGATCTCAAAGATGCTAACAGGCTGATGTGACTGCTGACTTTGATGTATAAGTTTGTAGCAAAATGACTGGGAAAGTTTGATTTTGATATCATTTGAACAGACGGTGAAATATTGGATAAGCATATTACTCCTACAATACATTCCTGAGAGCTGTCATGCTATGTCAGAATTATCAGAGCAGTCACTAGTTATAACACTCTTTTTAGGATCAAATATGATGTCGTAGTTCTTCCCATACTCTTCACATATGTCCATAAGCTTTTGTAAGCCTTAAGGAGAGGGGGGCAGCTGAAACATGTAATCAGTATATGCAATATTATTAATCATTTCACCATTGAAATTATAGACAGAATTGCAACTGTTGAGTTTATAACATCATTTATGTATAGATTAAAAAAGATATGGCGACATAATTCCACCTTGTCTTACACTGTTGCTGACATGAAAGTTATACAAAACACATTATCCCATTTGACATGAAAAGTTTGTTCGGAATACCAGTACATATTAGTTTGACAACAAAAATAGAAAAAAAAACACATTTTAACATTTTTCCAAACATTTTGTTATGATTCACCCGATCAAGTGCTTTCTATGCATCTATGAGACTGATATTGTTGTTTGCATCAGCAATATTCTCTGCACTCTCTTTCACTAAAGGAAACATCACTGTCTATATGCACTCATCTGGTATATAATTATGATTAAACATAGATGTGATACATATTGACAGGATGTCAATAAGCTTATATGAGGCATACTTAAAATGTTCACTGCTTAGATTGTCATGACCATTAGATTTTCCAGCTTTTATGGCTTTATGGCACATTCCAATTCTTCAGTGGTTACAATCATATCTTTATGGAACTCTTGATCAACAGATGTTAACATGTCAACGTCAATTTTGATTTCTTCTGTAGGTGCACAAGAGTTTAGTAGATTACTGTAATTATCTTTCGACATATTAGGAATGTTATATATATATATTTCTTAATATAGTCCTCGCGCTAACGTATATATAGTGGTGAGTGGGGGGGGGGGGGGGGGGGGGGGGGGGGACAAAAAGCAAAACTTCAGAGAAGCTAAGTAGGATTTCTCTGATACCCCCAGTGATACGGACATGTTTAGACCATTTTGCCAGCCCCCACCCCCTGACTTTCAGGGTCCATAGATCTAAGGTTCACTGTTTGGTTTAACTTAGAATGGCAATACCCTTTGAAATGAAATAAGAGTAATCCCTACAGGCTTGCAAGTCTTTTTTGTGCAGAGGCCCAAATTGCGGGGCGAACACACTCTTATGTTCAACTGTTTCTGTATTTTAAAACTTGAATATTGCTGTGGTTAAAAGCTATTCTGTTCAGCATAAAATACTTGGAAACTGGCAAGTAATGATTTTGCAATATATATAGTGTCCTTTAAAACAATCTTATCCTCATATTAATTTCATAAACCCCATATAAATACAAACTACTTAGTCTAGAATTTAAGATTATTCTCTTCCAGGGGAGAGATATTTTTGACTATTATCAATACAGAGGAGCATTTCTGAAGGCAAATATATTCATTTCTGATAAGAAACTATGGATATTTTTTTCTGTGTTAAGTGAAAAGAGCAAAATATACTTATCACAAGAAGCCAAATATTTGTCTGTATTGGCTACAAATGTGTCAGATTTAAAAGTAAGTAATTCAACAAAAAAATAACAGATTTACCAGTTACACCATTACCATAAATAATAATGGACCCCATCTTGAACAGACACTATGAGGAAATCTCACACAGAAACCTTGTAGATTCTACTGCTTCGTGGTAATGGGAAACCTGTAACTTTAACGTGTTTTTACCTGTTCTATTGAAAGCTTGAGATACCGTGTTGAGAATTAGAAAGAGGAGCTTAAAATAGCTTTTTTTAAAATTGCTAATAAAGTTCTTCTGTCGAGTGTTTTAGCCATTCCATCCGTGCAGGTGACTTGAACATCATACATATAAAGAATATATTAGCATATCTTTTTAAGCCATCATCTATTTTTCATCATTGTCATGTATTTATTTGCATGGGCCATAGACAATTAAAGACAGAACTTAAAGTGGTGACGCATATAGGCACCCAAGTCTGTAAAAACTTCCCTTGAATATCCAAGGCCATAATAGGATGATTAGACTTCGAGACTGTTGAAAGCAAAATGCTCATTTTCTGGATTTGATAACCTCTCTTGATATTTTAGAGTAATCCGAGTTTCAATGCAAGGTTTGGGTTGTAGATTCTGTACTGTAAATTAGCTCTGGACTCTTAATACAGCCTGACTATTTTAACGGTTGAGAATTAAAACTGTTGTATTTTGCCAATATATATATTTGATTATTTTAACAGTTTGCATAGCACGGCCTGAATAGGGGCCTGCTAACTCAGTTTCTACCCTACCTTAATTTATCACACATATAGCACCATTAGGTTTGCCTCTGCATAGCAACCAATAGAATTCAATACCCCCCTTTGTAGTTAGGGTTCACACAAGGGTGGCCATTTTTAAACTGGGTTTTGAAGGATAAACAAGTAACCAAAAGAAAATTTGTTTTAGTTTTAGATTCTTTTATTTGTGCTATCATATACACACGTGCAAGGATATGCCTTCTACCAAGAAAAAATCGCCTGCATCTGCGGCAAAGAAGAAAACTCCAGCTACTACTAAGAATAAGAACTCTGTTAAGAAATCTGGTAAGAAGAAGGCAGTTATTACAGTGAATGACGGTTCATACTTGCAAACTAACAATATGGAAGGTGTTTCATCACAAATAAGCGTGAGTACTGTTACTGATAACGCTGTAAGCCATCAATGTAGCCAAGAAGCAACTTCAGCGTCAACTAGTCAAGCAATATTGGCTATGCTCCAGAAGCTTGATGCGTCAAACCAGGCGTTGTCGAAAAGGATGGATCTCTTTGAGCGTCAGGCAGCTGTTAGTTCTACCCCCTTGTCATCACCAACTTCCCAGCAGTCAGGAACAGTTAACACAGTATCACAGCTTCAGGGTCGGGCAGCTGCATCAGCCACTCAGGCAAGTTCAGCCCTTAACCAACATTTAACCACCATGAAGCAAGGCAGCGCTGATCAGCTACCGATGATTCGAACTCAGGGCCTTCAGAGCAGCCACAGAAGTGTTGGGTTCCCGACTCAGGAGGCGAGAGATGCCATGGCCCCTAAACTGGACGTTATGAGGTCAATTCCTTCCATCTCTTCAGCTGTTTCACAGTTACTGGCGCACTATGATGACCAGGCTGACCAAGAAGCTTTGCCAGGTAAGGGCTATACTGTCAGGAAGAAGTCTGGTAGATATAATGTTACAGACAATCCAATAGCTAACCCTCAGTTTAGGTGGCCTAACGAGGGCCTGGTTTCGAACTCACACTTAAAGAAACCACCATATGATGACTTATCCATGGCCCAATGGATTTCAGGCCAGATCAACAACGTACTGTTGATTGAAGACCCTGTAATTGTGAGGAATGTGCTTACACAGGTGGCCATGGCTATGAAAGATGCTATCACTCTACCTTGGCCGGCGGTCAGATCAGCATGGGCAGTGTCCATGTCCGAGGTTGAGGAAGGGCGACTCGGATGGGCAGATTCGACACAGTGGGCACTGAACAGAATCAGCAATTCGCAGCTAGCAGTGTTAAACTCTCATACTACTACTTCTGGAGGACAAAGATCCAAGATCTGCAGGTTTTATAATGAAGGAAACTGCAATAATGAAGGTCATCATGGGATATACAGGCATTTTTGTGCTCATTGTCACAAACAAGGACGATCGCTGATGCATCCAGAGATTAGATGTATGTCTCGAAGTGCAGGACGTATCCAGGATCAGAAGCAAACTGCAACTAAATAGGATTCAGGTCAGACCCCTGACCACCCTGTGGACGAGCTTGATCCGAAGGGGTGGCAGCCTGTAAATAAACAATATAACATTAATTTATATGTTGAGAACAATTTGCAAGACAATAATACAGACAATTTAACTGAGCAGTGTAAGGGACATATTATTAGTAATGAGCATTTTGAACTTAACGGTAGGGAGCAGTTAAAATATGATTATATATCAGAACATTGTGGTGGTGAAGGTGCTATATTTAATAATTATGGCATGTGTGATGTTGTCAATTATGACTATGCAAATGTTTATAATCACAACAACATGAATATTGGTAACTGTAATCAGTTACTGGATCAAACTAATACCAAGATCGTTGATAACTGGTCAGCTGGTAGGATGCTGGCTGAAGTATTTGACATAGATGGTATTCAGACGCATTTACTGTGGTATGGCATGTCAGATGATCACACCAATATATCAGAATATAATTTGATAGAGTTCAAAACCATAACTTTAACCTTTTTCAATATGAGTAAACTCTATTATGATCAGTGGGTCCAAATAGTTTACGTTCAGGATACAGAAATGGAAGTTAATGGTTACTATGAGCTGGTAAGGGTAACTAATGGTTCTCGGTGCAGTCTGTTCAGGTGTGATCATCTTCCTGAGGGATACTTGCAAGTGATTGGAAGTGTTTCTTGCAAAATGGTAAAACTTCAGTGTAAAGATAACCAAATGTATACAAATGCCAATATTGAGGCCAAATTGGCTTATGACAATTACTGTCAGGATTTAAAATCTTGGCAACAATATGAATGTGATTATGATTCATATATGGATCAAGTGATGGACAAATTAATCAAATGTGAAACTGAACTAGAGCTCGATGAGGACAATAATGGTAGCCAGGACTGTAGGCTCCACATTAAAGTAAACTCTCCTGCTAATCAGGGGAATAACATTGAATCTAGTGATATGAACATCTCTAAACCTAGTCTCAGTAAGTTGAAGCCTGACAGGTCTAAAATTAAAGATTTCAACTACTCAGATAAGACTATGGGCTATTTGGCCCAAGCGAATACCGATTTTGTCTTTATAGGCCCAGATAAATGTCCTATTCAACTCGATTCAGTAGATACCCTATTGAAAACTGCGAGTATTATCAGAGATACAGGTCAACCGAATTACAAAGTTGCCAGAATCCCCATAGAATCGGGTTTGAATGTAGCAGCTTGGGAAAAATATCTGGAAAACTATTCGGATAAGAGAATTATCCAATACATTAAATTCGGTTTTCCATTGTCCTTGATTGACCCCCATGAATTGAATAATACAAAAGTAACTAACCACTTTTCTGCTTGTCAATATCCACAACAAGTCCAAGAATATATTGATAAAGAAATTAAATTAGGTGCTTTATTAGGCCCGGTTGACAGCATTATTGACAGCCACTTTCATTGTTCACCTTTGTTAACACGGCCCAAAGATGCTGACAAAAGAAGAGTTATATTAAATTTGTCCCACCCATATGGTAATTCTGTAAATAGTCATGTAGATGCCAATCAATTCGATGGTTCACCCTTCATATTGAAATTTCCAACAGTAGATGATATAGCAGAAGATATAATCAAATGCACAGAGGATACACTCCTCTTTAAGGTGGACGTTGCTCGCGCATTTAGAAATCTCAGAGTAGACCCTGTAGATAGTTTGAAGTTTGGTATTGCTTGGCGTGGCGCATTCTACGTGGACATAGGGATTGCGTTCGGCTGGACGCACGGTTCAGCTTCGTTCCAGCTTTTAAGCGACGCAGTAGCATATATAATGAATAAGGAAGGGGTCACGTTAAGATGCTATATAGATGACTACATTGCGGTTGTACCTAAACACAAGGCGAACCATGCTTTTCGAAGATTATGTGAAGTACTGAACGAACTCGGCCTACCTATTAACCGTGACAAATTAACACCCCCTACCAAACACTTGACCTGCTTGGGCATTGACTTCGATATTGAAAATAATATTATCAGCATTTCCAAAGATAAATTGGAGGCTATTTATGCAGAATGTGTTGAGGTTAGCACTAAAACTTCACTTTTGAAAAGAAAATATCAGTCACTCTTGGGAAAACTTCTATACATTCAAAAATGCGTTAAACCAGCAAGAGTGTTCATTAACAGGCTTTTAGCTAACTTTCGTATCAACTCGCACTTGAAAACTATTCCTTTATCAGATGACTTTCATAAAGACATTCAATGGTTTCTGACCTTCCTCCCTGGTTATAATGGCATTTCTTACATCCAAAAACAAAAGCTGGACAGTGGTCAGTCCCTTTATTTGGATGCTTGCCTTACTGGGATGGGGGCCGTGTGGAGAGATAGGGTCTATGCCACACCCATCCATAACTGTGGTGGCTTGGATCTGAAGATCATACATTTAGAAATGCTGAATATTGTCATAGCCCTTAGGACATGGGGTAACCGTTGGTGTCACTCTGCTGTTGATATCTATTGTGACAACCTTGGGGTGGTTCAGGTGGTTGAGACCGGAAAGACCAGAGACCAATTTTTAGCTTTATGTGTCAGAAACATTTGGTTGCTCACTGCTTCCCTGGATATTCAATTACACATTTATCATGTACCAGGGGTTCATAATGGCATAGCTGATGCTTTATCTAGGATTTACTCTGACAAGCCAGTAAATAGGAATATATTACAAGATTTACAGGACAATTATACCTGGGATATTATACCTAGCCAGTATTTTGACCTTAACTTACATCTGTAATTTCAGATTTGGACCTTCCATCTTCATCTCTTTTGAGATCAGCTTTGATTCGAACCAGAGGAGCTTACAGACCATCTACCACTAGTGCACAGCGCTTGCACCTAAAGACTTACCTGGCTTTTGTCCTATTCATGGATCTGCCAGTGGAATTACATTTGCATTCCATCCTGGCATTTTTGGAATACTTGCATATTAACTCGATATCATATAAAGTTATGTTGAATTACATATCATCTTTGAAAAGAGCTGCTATCAAGTACAAGTGGCAATCCCAGGTTCTGTCTCATTCATTGGTTATGGAATATTTGAGAAGCATCTCCATTAATACCAGGTTTGCCCCTACCCCTAGAGGCATCTTTGACCTCCATACCTTGGCTCTCATTTCAAAAAATTGTGACATTCTTGATGATTCTATCCTATTCAGAGCCATTTTCCTGGTAGCCTTTTTCGCTTTCTTGCGAATGTCCAATATGGCCCCACATTCTAGGTTCAAATTTGACTCTAATAGACATTTTTTGAGGCAGGATGTCATTTTTGCGGACCCTGGGGCCCATATTTTATTGAAATGGACCAAGACCCTTCAGGATAGGTCTGCACACCATTTTGTTCAGATCCCTTCTCTGCAGAACCAGATTATTTGTCCAGTCAAGGCTCTTCAACAGCTCCTCCAATCTCGTCCATTACCGCCTTCCTCACCTTTGTTTGTACACCTCTTTCCACCTTTCAATCCAGTTATTGATACCACCATTCGGGATGGTCTTAGGAAAATTTTGGATCACCTTGGAATTCCACTTTCCGGCCAAGGATTCCACACCTTTAGACGTTCTGGAGCTACCTTAGCTTTTGACAATAATGTCCAGCTCCAACACATTATGTCCCATGGATTATGGAGAAGTTCGGCTGTCTGGACTTATCTCCAGAATGCATCTGTAGCTCCTTCAGTCATTCCCTCTACATTTGCCTCCATCATTCCATCTCATTTCTAGTTGGGCTTGGGCTTTTAAAAATTCCAAAAATAATTTGTGAAATTTTTAAAACTTTTACCTTTTTTGTAGTAATACTAACATGTAAATAAATATTCCTCAAACAAAAATTTTGACCTTCACTTGACCTTAGGCTTTAACCTCTTATTTTACCTCTACCTTGCATTCAGAAACTGTGCATAGCACGGCCTGAATAGGGGCCTGCTAACTCAGTTTCTACCCTACCTTAATTTATCACACATATAGCACCATTAGGTTTGCCTCTGCATAGCAACCAATAGAATTCAATACCCCCCTTTGTAGTTAGGGTTCACACAAGGGTGGCCATTTTTAAACTGGGTTTTGAAGGATAAACAAGTAACCAAAAGAACCCTCCTTTCCCAACCCTGGTACAAGATATCATCTCTACTGGTCCCCTAAGTTTAGCCAATTTAGGGAGTTCCCAAGGATAAGGTAGTGATGAGTTTGGCTACAGGCAGTCCCAGGCTGACCCTGGGGTACCCCTCTCAAACTGACTTGACTAGGCACAAGATACTGTTAATCCAAGGCGGGGCCAGGCATTACCCTGGTAGCCCCCTATCGTTTGAAGTCACCAGAATGTGTATGAGTATAGGCAGGGATAGGCATGACCCTATTCCCCCCTCTTGACTATGACTAATTGCTGTGATCTAGGTACGAGTTACTATACATACTTGAATATTAGAATATTTACGTACTTATTAGCACGAGTTGCTGTACTTACTGTGATAATTGCTTATTTTATGTGTTTTAGGGCTTTTAAAAATTCCAAAAATAATTTGTGAAATTTTTAAAACTTTTACCTTTTTTGTAGTAATACTAACATGTAAATAAATATTCCTCAAACAAAAATTTTGACCTTCACTTGACCTTAGGCTTTAACCTCTTATTTTACCTCTACCTTGCATTCAGAAACTGGATACAATATTAAAACAGATTGCGAAGATAGTTTGTGCCAGAGGCTGCTATTAATATATCTCAGTTCTATCGATTTAATTGGATGAAATCTGATCACATGACCCATTACAAATAAAGATATGACAGGGCTATATCAAGTTGGGAGGGAAGTGTGAATTTAAATAAGCCTCCACTGTAGCGGACATCTGCCATTTCAGTTCCTACTAGAAACATTGAAAAGCAGCAGAAATTTCAATATATGTACAATATATACAACATGGGTTGTTTTAAAGGTCATTATAAGTAGAATCGAAATAAGCAAAAAAAAAATGTTGCGTAACTCTCGCACAGGGCATGTAAACTTTAAAATGATATATTTTGTACTTACATGTTATCACATTACATGTTTATTATTAAAATACTACTTGGCCATTCAAAAACAACCATACATGTTTAAACCAGATAGTTCAGTATAGTAAACAAAGCATAAGATTTATGTTATGATTGTAATTGCCCTGGGGCAGATCTATACATGGCTTGATGGCCTAGACCAGAACGCCATTTTCAGATCTACCCCTGGGCTATTAATAATAATAAGGCCTATCAAATATCTTATATTCAGTAAGTGTGGAGACACAGATATGAGGCAAATCACAGTTAACTGGGACAGAGAAGATTTAAACCCTGACCAGCAAGATGGTACTATAAAAGTTGCCAACCTAGTACAGACAGTTTTGAGGGGTATGTCCAAGCCCCAGGTCATCGAGATGTGAACCCAAGAGGTCAGAGGTCAAAGATGTAAGTGGATTTGAATCCCGTCTCTGTACCCCAACAGGCTCCTACATAGCTGTGCTAGTCACCTTGGCTTAACAATTCCCTTTTCGTGATGACATTGCTATTTTGTATGTTGCTATTGTTTTGTTGCGCCTTAGAGTCCACTATTCAGTGGAGATTAAGCGCTATAAAAGTCAAATTAGAATTAGAATGACAAACTGCTAGACAGAAAGCTGTCATTCCAAGTTTTAAATCCTGTGGCATGTCACTTTTGGCATATTCAGAGGTGTATTCCACAAACCCACCTGGCTTTCACCTTTTAGAAAATGTATGTGTTGAAAATTGGTTGCTCTTGTTGTTCAACATGATATTGCATATTCTCAGCAGCCATTACATGTATGCATTGGTATATATCCAGAATTATTTGCCTTATATTTGGAACAATTGTACTCAAGTTGTACCAAGTAAATTTGGAACATCTGGATCCAGATTCAAGAAAGGCTTTAGCCAAAACTTACGTGAATTTTTATTTAATTTTCAGATTTTTGCTCTTTTGCTCAACTGCTCAAATTGAAACTTATGAAATGGAGAGGGAAGCCAAATGAGTACAAGGTCCGAATTCTTTGACAAAATCTGATATTTAAACAAAAAAAATGAATCTTAAGACTTTGTGAATCTGGTCCAAGGAAAATTGGGATCCAACAAATGTACTTACACAGAAACGTGATTCCTGATTTTCAATTAATCAATCAATTTTCAGTAACTTACAATATATCAGATACACAGTCAAGATACCTCTCTTTCACTGATACATCTTGTGGTTAATTTCTGTATACCGTTATATTCAGTTCAGCACCAGTTGAATTACCATGCAGCCTTATGCTTCATACTCGCACAGACAATAGAAAAATGAGGTTAACATTTACAACATGTTGTAATATTCCTACTTCCGTTATCAAGACCCTTTTCACACCGTCACGGTAAAATTTCCGACAGTAGTCCTGTTTGAACATTTTACTTTGAAAGTCTTTTTATAAGTCAAATCAGTAATCTGTAATTAGCCCCGGAAATTTTACAGTACAATGAATAATTATATTTTTAATATGTGCGTTGTACTGACCTGTCCGTAACACTGTAAACTGTTCAAAACTATCTCGACACAACCCCTTAGACCAAAGTAAGTAAGCTGTTCTGAGAAGTATGAACAAATGACAAAGGAAGAAGCAGCTTGGATTATGGCTGTCATAACAGGGTAATATTCATTAGATCTTAGGAAGTGAAGTAAACTCACTGAGGTTTCATGATTAACTACATCTTTGATGTGTCTTGCAATTTGAAAGAATTGGTAGTTCAGATAAATTTAAGAAGCGATACACTTTTGATGAATTTGCAATAAATAATACAAAGTTATTACTTCATATATTGTGAAAAAAATAAAATATAAAATCAATAGAATTCTCAAGGAATAGAAATGATCAGCTGTATGTAGCATGCTTTGAACATGTTTCCGTTTGGCTGGTTCTCAGTGTCTTTCTCCATTCAGTGTATCTCTGTTATCCATCAGTACTTAACACTCACTGGCTTTATTTTCACAAATAAATATATACTAATTTATCTATTTCACTTCACACAATGAAGTAGTATGAAAAATACAATATGTCTGCAAAAAATGTTCATTGAATTAACACTCATTTGAAAACAAAATAAGTTCAAACGATATATCTCCATTTTTAGAATTAAAAAAATTATAACACAAAAGAATTATTTATGTTCAACTACTGTTTTACCAAATTCACTATTTCACAAACAAATTATATCTCAAATAAATTTGTAACTTAAACCTACCACAATTACTATCCCCTTGTGAAAACCACTTAGCCATTCCTTCAATGTCTCTTCTAACTTTGTTTCTCACTCTCTTACAACTACTCTGCAACACCTCTTGTTGTTAAAACAGTGATGCTATTAGCGTCATCAATGAGGTTATGTGATCAATGGATTCTGTTTGTTTGGTTGTATGTAAGTAAGAATAAAAAGAACAAAATTGTTACATTTATTTAGATCGAATTTTCCATGTACGCGGGTTAAGGTATTGGTTTAATGTAGAACTGGTCTAATTTGGGGAGTACTCCACACCCTATTCTGGATCCAGAATTTTTAAAAGGATTTTATATACAAGTTGCACCCATGAGCAATAGTGAAGATCTTCTGTCTTGGCTGAAATATGCATTCTGTGAGTGCTCTTGTTTATGAGACTTTCTGTAGACTGTCTGCATAATTGAGAATTCCTCAAATGTAATGATAATAAAATTACTGTGAAGTTAGCATTGCCTATAGCAATTTCATGTGAAAGCCTTCAATATTTTAATTACAAGTAAAACTATACAGTGTTTTATGTTTGAAGTCAGACAAATTTAAGATGCATTAAATACAAGTCAAATTCTCAATGGCAACCCCTCACAGACAGTCAAGTGAGGCGTCACTTTGCCCTCATTCTTAAAAAGTTGAATTTGCATAATTCTAACATTACATTTCACGCCTTCCGACGTTCAGGTGCCACCTACGCCTTCAATTCTAATGTTGAGTTGCAGCACATCCAAAGTCATGGCACCTGGACGTCGGAATGCGTGTGGAAATACATCACCACTGACCATGACGCCACAGATCAGGTGGCCCTTTCTTTCCAACGCCAACTTCACCTCCCTACCTCCTAGTTGGGGTTTGGGAATCTTTCTTTTAAAATTTTTAATCAATTTTTAACATTTGCATTTAGTATCCTAATAACCTCCTTGCATTTACATCTGCATTACAGAGGTTCAGATACATTTTTATCATTCATTTTCCTCAACTTAAGGCCACCTTAAACTTGAATCCATACTTAATGTAAACATAACTTATTTCAGTTTACGTTTTACCTTTTCTGGTCAATTGGGTGACCTTAAGTTATTACTTACGAGTTTGTAACACTTCACTTTAAGGTGGCCTTCTATTTTTCAAAATTAATTATCACTAGTCATTAATGCTTTACTTATGTTAAATAATTATCACTAGTCATTAATTGTTTACAATTGTACATAAATCTAGATATTTGTATGTAAATAAAATATATATTATCCCAATCTGGGAATTTTCATTTCAATTTTATAATTCTCCTTCACTTGTGATCATATGTTCCTCGGTCCCGTGTACAAGGCGGCTTATTTACTCTCATTCTTCTCATTCCTCAGAATTTCCAACCTTGTTCCCCATTCAATCCATAAATATGACCCCCTTCAACAGTTAGCCCGGGCCGACGTCATTTTTGCCCCCCCTGGTGCTCATGTGATCATAAAGTGGTCTAAGACATTGCAAAGTAACAATCAGATTCGAGTGTTAAAAATTCCCCACTTGGGGGCCTCCCCCCTTTGTCCTGTCAAAGCATTAAAATCCCTCCTCAAACTGGCCCCTGGTTCCAACAACTCGCCTCTGTTCCAGATTCAGTATCAGGGCTCCTGGGTTCCTTTAACCGACACCAGGCTAAGAAGAAATCTTTCACAAATTCTCAAAAAATTACACCTATCCCATTCCAAAATCACCTTCCACTCACTTCGCCGTTCAGGTGCCTCCCTGGCGTTCAACTCACATGTTCCCATCCAGGATATCCAGAGTCATGGCACCTGGACATCGGAGTGCGTCTGGTCCTACATCACACAGGACCATAATGCTTCGGACCAGGTGGCCCTTGCTTTTCAGTCCCAACTCCTACAATGACTACTTCTACCTGGGGTTGGGGCAAGTACCACTAATAACACCACTCACCAAGTGGAATAATACCAGTCATTAACCCTGAAGGGGATAAGGTACAAACAAGATTATTTAAGGCCACCCTAACTTGCGCCAGTATTAAATGGTAATTAAAATTTGAATATCAACCCCCACTATCTAACCACTTTATGTGTCATTTATTATTAACTCAGCTTCCATTATGTTAAGGTCATCTTAGGGCCACACACTCATCTGCTTTCAATCAACCACCAGTCACAGTTAAACTTAGTGTCACCTTAAATGACCTAACTTATGTATAAAGTCCATTTAATTTCTTAGTGTAACTTACTGTCTTCTTAATATTCAGTTTTACAGTGTTATACTCTGCTTTTAGTATTTTATAATCAGATTATGTATAGTAAAATGTCGTGTGTACAGTTATACAGTTGTCCAGTATTACTTGGCCACCCTAACTTAAGTATAATAGTTGCCGAGGTGCCAATAAAGTCAGTCATCTCAACAACATCATATGCACAGTATGCAGTTGTCTAGTAGCATAAGGCCACCTTATTTTAGGTGTAACAGTTGTGTTTAAGGTGGCCTTAAAGTCGGTAGTTGTATTTACAATGTTAAGTATGTACATAATATTTAGTAATGTGTATAGTAATACAGTAATATACCCCATTGTGTGTCACTTACTAGTGTCTCACTTGGTTTTGAGTAAGGCCACTGTGAGTGGGTGACACCTTAGGGGTAACCCGTGTCAGTGGCACGAAAAAAAACCAAACTATTCTTGTTGTGTCCTCATAAAATCCTATTGGTTGACCTTTGACCTCTGGGTCACCATTTGGCGCCACAGAAGCCATTTTCTTTAAAAGTTTCATTCTGAGCTTGAAAATCAAACGGGACACATCCCATTTTTAAACAACAATTTTTAACTCCCTCTAACCCACCCTTGTAACCAGTATCTGAGTATTTACCATAGTTTATTGTAGTTTCAGATGTAAAAGAACTATGCATGGGTCAGCTAAAGACTCCAGCTGATGGGCGACAATAATACCCAAGTCACATAGTGTTGTGCCTCTTATGTCAAGAAGACGCTACTTGGAGTCTTCTGCCTCAATTATACAACCAATTATCCAAGGTCACAGAAGCACCCAAGGTCATCCCCAGTGCCTTCGGTGGCAGTGTCAGTGCTCAAGCTTTGTTTATAGCCTCCGCCTCTCAAGATGTTCAGTCAGTGTTCTGCACAGATTCTTTCCTGCCCCAGGATTGCCTGCTTGCGCCTATCTCACCGGGCTGGTAGTCGGGTCAGCCCGGGGGTCACATGGGATCACCAAACGCCAGCTTGCATCTAAAGACACAATAGTTATCAGCATCTCAGTTAAACCTTGTTTCCCTCATCTCCTGTGTGTGATCACTGTAACTGTTCTGAGGCTTAGGCCTGGCCTTTTGGCCTTAACTTAAACTGACTTTCAGTTCTATGACCTTGTGGTATTCTAGTAATTATGAGTGTATGTCTGTAATTAACCTATGTTATGTGCAAAGCCTTAGCTCATACTGGGATCTCAAGTAGGTCAATCTAGGGAAGTTATGTATTCATAAACAAATCTGTTATGTTTGTCATAGGTAACCAGACGTTGGTTTTTACCAGTCTCTTAAGTGTTGACTGATTATTACTGATATGCATCATCTTAATTTCAAGTAACGTTCTGTTTTGTGTTAAAGCCAAAGCTGTTTAACATTTTAGTCTTTATTTGTTTTTAGTTAAACCCAAAGTTGTTTAACATTTTAGTTTTTATTTGTTTTTATTCCTACCAATACCTGACCTTAAGTCATAATGTTTACTGGTGTCTTCAGCTAAGGCACGTACCTAGTTACACTTTTCTTAGCCATGTTCTGACTGTCACTATTGACAGACCACACTCAACCACATCTAGCTTTCCCAAATGTTGGACATAATTGTTTTACCATAACCATATTTTCTCCCTTACTTGTTTTGACTCGTCTTCACCCCGATGGGAGACTTGATGTTGCCTTAAGGACGTAATTTTTATATTGTCTGTAGCTTAGGGAGGCTGTATTGCTCAGCCACGTAGGCACTTAGGGTTTAGCTAGATAGGCAGCATTACCCTCGGTTGGTGTCAAAATTTTATTCCTAAACTAATGCCAAAGTAGGGGCAAGTACCACTAATAACACCACTCACCAAGTGAGATAATACCAGTCATTAACCCTGAAGGGGATAAGGTACAAACAAGATTATTTAAGGCCACCCTAACTTGCGCCAGTATTAAATGGTAATTAAAATTTGAATATCAACCCCCACTATCTAACCACTTTATGTGTCATTTATTATTAACTCAGCTTCCATTATGTTAAGGTCATCTTAGGGCCACACACTCATCTGCTTTCAATCAACCACCAGTCACAGTTAAACTTAGTGTCACCTTAAATGACCTAACTTATGTATAAAGTCCATTTAATTTCTTAGTGTAACTTACTGTCTTCTTAATATTCAGTTTTACAGTGTTATACTCTGCTTTTAGTATTTTATAATCAGATTATGTATAGTAAAATGTCGTGTGTACAGTTATACAGTTGTCCAGTAACACTTGGCCACCCTAACTTAAGTATAATAGTTGCCGAGGTGCCAATAAAGTCAGTCATCTCAACAACATCATATGCACAGTATGCAGTTGTCTAGTAGCATAAGGCCACCTTATTTTAGGTGTAACAGTTGTGTTTAAGGTGGCCTTAAAGTCGGTAGTTGTATTTACAATGTTAAGTATGTACATAATATTTAGTAATGTGTATAGTAATACAGTAATATACCCCATTGTGTGTCACTTACTAGTGTCTCACTTGGTTTTGAGTAAGGCCACTGCATTTCAATTTTATAATTCTCCTTCACAGCTGAGGCAATGTGGGGGTGTACTACCAAAAGTTGTACACTGCTCATTGCTCCAGTTGTTTTGTAAAAATCTTCTTGTTAATTCGTGGCTTTCAATGATTGGCTGACCTTTGACATTGGGTCAATCCTTCCCGCTGAAAATATTCAAATACCTCACTTCTGAAAGGAAAGTCAAGCAGTGAGGACGCCATTTTACAAACTGTAAAAAATTTTATCCCCAAACCCACCCTATATCATCTTTAATACTAATTGTACTTTATTTTCAGGTATCTGCATGGCCCCTGTTGGGATTGGGTTCAGCTGCTGGCCTTTCTGCTCCTGACTATGAAGTTGGATGACCACATATATGGTTTACAGGAAAGTTCTGTCAGTCGAGCTGTTGGCGTTGCTGTAACCTTTGAAATCCCCTGGGTCACTGTGGCAGTGCCTCTAGGAGAGTCTACCCAAGTGGTTGGAACCCATGGGTGTGTCTACATGTTGGCACATGCAATGCTCTCCTACAGCGTCATCCTCTCCGTCAACTGTATGCTTCTGTCCTCTGGCCAGGCTTTCTACAGCCCTACATACCCTAGGCTTGCTGCTCCTCGTCTCCTCAGATCAGCTGCCTGGAAGTTGTGACCACGTTCCTGGAGGATGCCTTAGGTCGCTCTCAGCTGTTTCATGTTTAGGCGGAACTTTGCTTAGCAATTCTAAATTTTTCCAAATTGGGGGGTTTTCATTGTTAGTTGGTATTTCTCAGTGTATGTTCAGTGTCATGTAGGCTAATTTACCTGGTTTCAATTTAGTGGTTTAGATTTGTGTGTTGGTTATGTTACTGAATGTACTTACTTGCGTAAAGTTAGTAACTTGATTGTGTGTTGGTTGCTTTATCAATGTAGTCTTGACTTTCCTTTCTGCAGTCTCATGTCATGTCCGTAGTAATTTGTAATTTGGTTTAGCCTCACTTGTAATCTTGAAGTTTGGGTATAATGTCACAGAATCTGCCTCACTTGGACTATTGAAGTTTGGTTATAATGTCAAAGAATATGAAAAAGAATGGTTCATTGGTTACAATGGTGGCGAGGCTTTGTTTCAGTGCTCGGATATGTAGTGTTAACTGTATTTGAAGTTCATTATGGTTGAATATTTGTAATCTGTGTAATCTCAAGTTTCTAATGTATGAGTTGGTGGTTGTTTCGAGCTGCCAATTAAGCAATCTCATCTTTTCTCTTTTGTAATCATGTACACTATTGTTTTGTAATGAAAAACTTGAGATCGAGTATCTGTTCCATTGATAGTGGCCCAGTTGTAATTAGGTCCATGTATGATGCAAAAGTCTAAGTGCTTTTCATAGGTATAACCCGAATCATGTCAATTAACTTTATGTGGTTGTTACTTAGTTATGGGCTGTTAATTACACTTTAACTTCTTTATACATTTATATATATTAACAAGTGTACTTCTCTTATATGGCCCTTGGTTACAAGCGGCAAATGTAACTGCTTCCTCTATGTTAACTGGTATTATGATGTCTGGGTAAATTATAAGATGTTTATCAAAGGTTAAAATACTTAATAATGCACTCCTGTGCGTTTACTTTTATAAAGCTCCAGTGTTTCCAGGGGCAGGTTGTCAACTTTTTAAAAACGTAATCATTTTATTTTTAGTCATATACTTAGTTTAATAGACTTACTTTGTGCCTTAAACATTTTTAGTGTAACTTCTTCTTAATGTTATCTTAGAGTTGTTAATTAACCACACTCTGTGGTAGTATTCATGATCAGTGATATACGTTTTACTTAGTAACTAGTTTTAGTAAACTCATCCTCTCATATTGAAATAAGAAGCTTAGTGACAACTGTAAATTTGTAAATTAAGTTGCTCTACACATTTGCAGTTCAAGTAATACTTGTATTATAAACCTCCAGTTCAAGTGAGGTTCTTATAGTTAACTAGTTAGCTTATCCCCAATGGACTGACCAATGGACTTTGAATGGGGATCTTTCTTTTAAAATTTTTAATCAATTTTTAACATTTGCATTTAGTATCCTAATAACCTCCTTGCATTTACATCTGCATTACAGAGGTTCAGATACATTTTTATCATTCATTTTCTTCAACTTAAGGCCACCTTAAACTTGAATCCATACTTAATGTAAACATAACTTATTTCAGTTTACGTTTTACCTTTTCTGGTCAATTGGGTGACCTTAAGTTATTATTTACGAGTTTGTAACACTTCACTTTAAGGTGGCCTTCTATTTTTCAAAATTAATTATCACTAGTCATTAATGCTTTACTTATGTTAAATAATTATCACTAGTCATTAATTGTTTACAATTGTACATAAATCTAGATATTTGTATGTAAATAAAATATATATTATCCCAATCTGGGAATTTTCATTTCAATTTTATAATTCTCCTTCACAGCTGAGGCAATGCTCCACACCCTATTCTGGATCCAGAATTTTTAAAAGGATTTTATATACAAGTTGCACCCATGAGCAATAGTGAAGATCTTCTGTCTTGGCTGAAATATGCATTCTGTGAGTGCTCTTGTTTATGAGACTTTCTGTAGACTGTCTGCATAATTGAGAATTCCTCAGATGTAATGATAATAAAATTACTGTGAAGTTAGCATTGCCTATAGCTATTTCATGTGAAAGCCTTCAATATTTTAATTACAAGTAAAACTATACAGTGTTTTATGTTTGAAGTCAGACAAATTTAAGATGCATTACACGTTGATCAGAGTGCAATACAAGTGTTAACGTTAATCCTTCACACTTGGTGAAAAAAAATGAAGCTAGTAAGATTGCCAAGAAATTGATTATAAAGCTTCAAATAACCATCTGCATGAAGCATACTACTGAAATGCTTCCTGATGCAAGTCTTTCTCACCAATCAATTCAGTTTACTTCTCTAATTTTCAGTTTGTATCACTCAGTGCATGACTCAGTGACTCAGCTAATTAATTATCACTAATAGTAGTTAGTTTACTACTATTAATTATCTTTACAGAATGGTGAAATACATAAGGAAATTGTGTCATTTAACAAATTTTCAACAAAGATAAATATTATCCCTACACCTGTCCAATAAGATTCAAGAGTTCACATACAAATCATCTTACAAACTTACCTTAATCATTATCCGCTTGTGGAACCCATTTGTACATCAGTTCGTAGTCCGACTTTATTGTATTTTTCTGAGATTTTTACTTAAAAACCACTCTCTGACACTTCTCGGAGTGTGCAATACCTAATGTCTTTGAAAATGGCGATGCAATTTGTGGTACTTTTTGTAGACTTCCTGCAAATTGTCAACTCCGCAGACGTATTCTAATAAAAGTGCTGTGAAGAAAACATTGCATTTTACCGTGTGGCAACTTATCTTGAATGGTATAATGACAAGTAACTATTCAACATATTCCAATTTGCACTACCAGCTATAAGTGTGTTACGTATATTTGCATACCATAGAACAATCAACATATTCCTCTTCCAGGAAGAACAAAGTTATAAAATCATTGTCCTTATGAAGTTGCTAGATTCAGTAATTCAGAAGTTGTGACCAGGTAATGACACAAGTGGGTTTCATATTTTACAGTGTCAACCATTACAATTAGCTGTTGTCATATGAAAGCTTAAGAATGTAATTCAGACATAAATGTGGTGAAACAAATCCTTAAATTTCCGTCTACTTTTGCCAAGAAGTAGGGTGTTTGATTTGAAATATTGGCCCTGAAATGCAAATGCTCTAATATTTTGATCAACAAATATGTTAATGCTGTTTAATTAAAAAAGGTCATCTTTAGGGGTTGTTATGCACATGGATAATTTAGATTGTCTAAAAAGCATCAATTACAAGGGGTTCAGAATTACAGAAAACTCTCACACAGAAACTAATATTTACCAATGTAAATGCATCAAAGGCTATCAGACTTTCTATTGTAAATTGTAAACCAAGATTTTATTGTTCTCCCAATGCCATATTTTCTCAAAATAAGAAGAAATATAGACCGGGGTTAGTTTTTGTATTTCCAGCGTCAACTTAATATATTTCTTTTAAAGATCTTTTCCAGTTCTCCATAGGGATGGGTCAGTATGAAAAATATGTATATCAGGAGGTCGCCAATGCAAAACCGTACCGATTCCAGGACTCTGCGCTTTAGTACATCCCAAACAAACATGGATGTTTCCTCTTCACGACATCGCAATAAAAGTGGCCAAATGCACAAATTATGAAATGAAGGCTTGTAATTTCTTATTTATTTATTTGGGGTTTTACATTGCTTTCAACACTGTACAGGTCATATAGGGTAGTTGGAAGGGCAGAGGAAACCAGTACATACAGTTTGTTAGGGTTCTGTATTGTATACTGCCGACCAACGGCAAGCAACAACCAGCTTTTCCACTTGAGGCCATACCGGGAACCAAACCCCGGCCTCAGAGGTGGGACGCGAGAGTGTTACCACTCTGCCACCATGTCCCCTGCTTGTAATTTCTTCATATTTCTTGTTTATTCCCAATATTTTAAGTTTTCCTTCAATTGTATGAGGTGACAATCGAGATTGAGGTTGTAAATTGTTATAACCAAAACATGGCAGTTCTGTTCAACATTTCGCAAAAAAGTCTGCAAATGGACGAAAATATGGGGATAAAGGCTTATAATTTCTTCAGATTTGGGGTATGTTTCAAATATTTAAACTCTTCCTTCCATCATATGTGCTGACAAGTGAAGTGGCGGTTGTAAAATCTCATTTTGGTATTTTAGTAAAATGCTCTCGATACCGAGATACCGAGCCTACCGACCCATCCCTAGTTTTCCATTGCTGGTACATGGGAAATGGACATATAAAGTACTACATAGATAATCTTCATAACATATCATATATCTAAGTTCCAAATCATCAAAATCTTTGGGGAACCTCAAAAGTTTCTCAAAGGTCAAAAGTGAAAAGGTCGGATCCAAAGGTCAAAATACTTGCCCCAAATTTTTGCCATTTTTATATTTTGGGGTGGGCCAAAGTTTCATTGGCTTTGCCCCAATTTTTCTTTTGACCAAAGTCTTTTTTTCTTAAGTTTTTTTAGTTCTGAATCATAATTTGTTTTTAAGTTCAAAATATTATAAGTCCAGGTTTGAAAAATCTGAAGTTTGTTTAGCTTTAAATTTTTTCTTCCCTCACACATTCACTCATTCAGTCACTCATTTTTTGTGCGTAGGGGCAAAGTGTTTTGTGTAGGGCGGAGTAATGCTTTTTGTTTTGAGATTTTTTTAAACATGTAGCTGATACATTGTTTTTTTGAAGATTCGGGTGGTCCTGAAAAAGACCTTTAAATGTCTGACACTAGTGGTCTTGAAAAGGAGCGATTGTAGGCAAGTGCAGTGGTTCTACTGCTGCTGATGTTTGGTGTCGGCTGACTTCGGAGGAGGCTGAGGCTGGACTGGTTACTGTTGATGTTCTTGCTGTGGGGTAGTGGTTGGAGGAGAGATGGCTTGTTGTTGTGGGCTGGGTGGTGAAAATGGTTGTGGTGTGTTGATCTGTTGGTAGCTCATCACTGACTGTAGATTCTCAAAGAAGCTTGAGAGTCCTGATATGTTGTGTTGACTATCTTTGCCTGTGGCAGAGGCAACTGACGGTGGGTTGAAGTGCTTCGTCAGGGTCAGTCTGAAAAATAAGCAGTCTTGAAGGTCTGGTCTGTTGGTTGTCAACAACTACGAAGGAAATCAGCTGCCCTCTGGGATGCTGCTGTCTGTTGGTTGTCACTTAGCTCTACTGAGTACTTTGATGACGTAGCTTCCTGACATCTGAGTCTCTGAGTATCTTTCTGAATGTTTGAAAATCTCTATCTTCAAAGGCCTCCACCTCAGATGCAAGACATTCCTTCCTGGCCTTGTCCTTGAAATGTTCATTTGTCTTGTCATACAACTCCTTGTGATCCTTCACAAAGTCTACAATAGCCTCCTTATCTGAGTCCGTCTCTTCCTCATGCCTCTTCCTCCTTTTCTCTTGCCTGCCTTTCCTCCCTCCTCTGCTATATATCTGAAGCCGTATCCCTCAACTCAAACTCTGTACGTGTGTCTTGTGGGGACTTCTGTCTTCCTCACTGTTTTGCCCTTCTTAGGACTCATTTTCATTGTAAAAGCAGCATTTGTAAAAAACAAAATCCTAGTCACAAGTCAGCCCAACTTGTATCTCAACGCCAAATCCTAGTTAATTTGTAAAAAACCCAAAATCCTTATCTTTAAATACTGCCAGATGTAATCCTTGAGATGTCAGGTTCCAAATAATCCACTGCACAAACCAACTCACCTTAGTCATAGATTTCATGACCAACAAGCTGTGAGTCAGTAAAATGAAGCCAGCTTGTCCTACACACTTTCCGGCTTGTCTGTTGCTGTAACCGTCTTATCAGTTTCTGTTTATGGCTTGTCATGATATGTTCTCTCCTTGTCCTACTAAGATGTTACAGACTCTACGGTTGAAGACTGGGAGATTTCCTGTCTTGATGGGAAGTGTCCATGTCAGGTTGGTAATTTTAATGACAGACCGGTTTTCTTTCCAGTGTGGTTGGTTGGTGTGTATGGCCTGTTGCGAGGTGGTGTTCAGGTACTTAACCACAACAGTCTGGGATGTTCTTCCAGATAAGGTCACAGTACAGGACAAGACTGGAAGTGTGACCCACAAGCCATAGAGAATCAGGACAGGATGGTTTCCAGGTGGATGGAGCCAAGGTTCGGATACAAAGTCGGGGTGGGTCAGTGAAATATCAAACATATTTGATATTTTGCCGATCCACTGTGACAAGCCAGGAAACTACAACCAATCCTAACCAACTCTATAATCATTGCTCCCGACCCTCAAAAAATACCTAGTTACTGACAAGTCGGCTCCAGTGGAACACCCCCATTAGCTAAAATGTTGATGGGTGAGAGGGGTAGAATGGCTATAAGGGGCGACTCTTTTTAAAATGTGAACTATCCACACACAAGGCCTTTGTGAAAGGGTTATTATCATTGAAACAATATAGTTGCCTTTACGTTACAAGCAGCTTGCATCCTTGCTGCATCATAATAACTTATACTGTTGAGGTTATAATTGAGCTTAAAGTTTGGTCAACAGCTTGGTTCATTTTCATCTTCTTAATCAGAAAACAGCTGGAATACTTTAAGTATTTGGTGATTGTAGAAAAGAAGCTAAATTGCTCAGATTTTTGTTCAGGAAATCTATTTATGTAGTCATTTTTCAAACTCAATAACATTTTAATACTGTGCACTGTCTTCTTATTTCCAATTTGCGATTTTCGTTTTGAAATTGATGTCTGGTGAAGACTAACTTTCTCTTCATTTGCATTACCTCTGTGATATTATATTGTTTCTACCCGTACCCATAATTTCTGTTAAGGGTCCAACATGTCAATAATGCGGTAGGCCCGTGAAAATGTAACTTTAAATGATGGAGAAACTTGGATAGGTCATTTTGAATAATACCCCTATATTCCATCATACATCTTGTTCTGGGTACCGCCAAAATTGATAATTTCAGCTGATTCTACCTGAAGGGGTTTAAAATGTAATTAACTAAGCTTAACTAATCTTAATAGTTCATTTTGACACACATTGTTTATTTATTTTTCATTTTGTTACTCTACTTTCAATGCCAACATAATTTGGTAAATTAACTTATGTCTACCCCGGGAGATTACTTTCTCACAGAGAAATTTTATCAAGGCAAGTTCTTGAATAATTTAAACATACATCTTTATAGCATGAAAATTAAACTCTCTAGAATGTAATTTCTAATGCAATCAGAATCTTGGGTACCTTGTTTTTACCCAGATCTTTGTATTTACTTTAAGTAAACTACATCTCTGAATAACCAGCCATTAAATCAAGTCAGCACGTTTTTTGTTACTAGACTGTAATGGCTGCTTATCAAACCCTGTTGTGCTTGATTTCCTTGCTTTTTAATCTTCTTGTAGGGTCCTTTCCTGTTTTATGAAACAAGCTACTTATGTGATACTTTTTACCAAACCAGTAGCTGCTACTGCCTAAGAACTTATCAGCAGGCAATGATGTTTGTTGTCAGGGAGGAAACCTGACACATGATTCAATCAGATGTGTTACACTAAACAATCCTCTGGGAATATTTTAATACAGAAGGCAGTTTAACTTTGCTATATATTTGGATTCAATGAACCCTTGATTTTATTTTTTTAACATCAAAGAGGTTACATTTTAACAAAAAAATCATGAGTTCAGAGAAATAACCATTTGTGGATTCATTGTTTAAGAAACTAATTTTGAAAAAAAAGATTCTTTAATATTGCAGCAATATGTATTGTTGAGAAGAACTAATGTGACTGTATCAACGAATAAAAACAATCCATATGAATAATAGAAGACCCCTATACTTATCATCAGACTTCCCCTCAATGAACTATAAAAATTACTTTTTGAAGGCCAGACTTATTTTGTATTTAATGCTATGTGTGCAGTTATTAGAAGGCACAGATATTAAATCACAAGATAGGGACACCAGTATATACTCCACCACACCTATTAACTTGCCAATGTAAAGCAGAGGTCCTCAGTGGCCTAGTAGTTAGCAAGTTAGGTATCGAATCACAGGCTGTCACATCTGTGTACGTTCGAGTTCTGCCCCTGTTCCACCAAAGGATTACGCCTGAATTCAACCTGGGACCCTTAATCCTTGAGAGTCGGTGAAAAAACATGAAAAAAAGGGGCGGAAATTGGAATCCTGATCCAGGTCTGAGATCAAACCCAGATTGTCCCCAGGAAGCCTTAGGTGTCCTCAGACAACTCACGATTATTCCCCAACTAAGAAGCGATTAAGGCATGTTTTTGGTCAGTTTCAACCCTGATCCTGTCTGGGACATCCTGACTGGGTCTCAGACTGGTGTGAGGCTTCCCCAGGCCTCCTGGGACTAATAACCGATTTACAGAGACAGTAATGGGTGATTTTTGTTGAGGTCTGGGACTAAGTGGAGGCCTCCTGGGACTAAAGTCCTGGGATTAAGAGTCACAGGATGCCTCAGACAACATAAGATTGTGTAAACTTGGGTCTCAGGAGGCCTCATGAAGCCTGAGACTGGGAAATTTGTGGCTAGGGGAGAACGTGGATCGGTTACAGTCGTGGCAAATATCAAGCATGTTTGAAATTGACAGACCACAACAGACCCAAACAGACTCAAGCAGACTGTCCAGGACTCTACACCTTTCGGAAACATATCCCCCAAAACCCTCAATCAGGAGTCTTAGTCGTGTCGTGGAACAGGGGCATTTCACAACTGACAATGACGAGGGCCTGTCTCAATAAGACCTGTCTGTCGAATGGGACATAAAGCTATAAAGTGTCCTTGATTCTATGTAAACCATGAATGCCCACATAAGCAAGAGGTAGATTTTCAAGTTGAATTCTATATTTTTGTCAAGGTTTTGTTCTCAAGGTTAATGCTTGTGACCACCCCTAATACATATAATTCACATTTTTCTGTTAATGTGCCCAGCTGTATCCACATTTGCAAACGTATTTGTGACATCATGAGTCCTACAAGGTGTAGGATCAGCTTGCTTTTGTATTGTGTGTGGTATGCAAGTATCATCAAATAAAAACTATTATGACTCAAACAGATGTATCGTTTTTTTCTTTTTTTTTTTTTTGGGGGGGGGGGGGGGGGGGGGGGGATTGGGCAGCGTAGTTGACATTTCTGGACTTTCCTGATATTCCGTGGACCGACCCATTACTGCTTTGGTGCAATTTTTATGACAAATGACAAATGCTTTCATTGTTAAGTCATAACTGTGGATACATAAGGGAGATGTGGGCAAATTCGCCAATTTTTATCAAAAACTGCTTCATTTGGTTCACCCCACTCAAGTGGAGATGTTATATGAATGGAATTTTAATAGCTATTCAACAGTGAAATCAGTTCAACAGAAATATTTCAGGATGTTATACAACTTAACTAAATATAATAAAAATATGTACTCTTCCTCTAACTGTTAATTGCTTTGCAAAAGAAACCTTTTATTATCTATTGTTATAAAATAACAATTCAAATGAATTTGAAACCTACCATTATGTGTATCCACTTCTAAAGATGACCACTCGTTCATCAATACACAGTCTATCCTCAATTTGTCTTATTTTATTTTGTTCCTTTTCAGAATTATTTCCTTTTGTGCGTTACGTTTGAAACACTGTAGCCAGTCTATCATACCTCCTGTTTTGGAAAACGGCAATGAAATCCAATACTTTGTTCAGCTGCAAGCGAAGTTGGCTTGCCTATTTGGTGTGGTAACCTTGGTGAAATATTTTACTATATTTGAAATATATTCAACATACTCACACATGCATATCAAGCTTGTTTCAAAACATCTTTTTTTTTTGCACTTAAACATTAATCTGCCGAATCTTCCAGTTAGACCAGAAACAAATTTGGAAAACAGAGTCCATCTCAAATGAAGTTGCCACCGTAAATGAATCTGGCTTGTTTGGAATTATCAGCTATTATTTCCAGTTTTTGCATCTAGGATTTAGAACAAGTTACACTGAATCAATTTCAGGTTTAAAAAGATAGTTAATCTACAAAAGTGCTTTTTTGTAAAAGCCTCATTTGAATATAACACAAATTAATGTCACATGTTCACAAAACGTTTAAAGTTGGTTTTACTGATTGCCAAGTTTTTTTCCTGCTTTCACCAAACAATGGACTCTCCACATGTTCCTTAGTAGAAACAGTTGGTTACCCCAGTTTCTTGGATATAAAAATACGTTGTTAAAATGTCACCTGTTCCAGTACATTATTTGGGTGATCTTTTTCTCAACAAAACAAGCTGAGAAGAGTCTTTGAACAGTCTCCCACACTTTTTACCAACCTGTAAAGGGTGACCGTGATCAATGAAAACAAGCCAAGCAATCTGGCTCTCCCCTAGTCTGTGGTGAGCAAAGACTGAACAAAACTTTGACGTGTTTGACTTAAATAAAATTTCAAATAAAGCTTAATATCATATTATTCTGACTTATCCTAATTATTCTACTAAATATAAATGGAAAACTAGCTAATATGCAAAGCTTGTTTTGTTAAATAAGGGGTTTGATATTTCATGAGTGTGATTCTTTGTTTGACTATAACACCATCAGTTCATTTCATTGGTTTAACTTGAATTAGCCTCCTCCTCAAATGATAAAGGACAGAAGACCTAAATAGGATAAAGGAGAAATTGAGAAAGAAGATTTTGCGAATGGTCTGTGGGTAGCGATTCAACATTAAGTTAGTACCCTGCTCGTTATTAAAGGTCTACTCCAAAGCAAAGCATTTTTTCAAGGTGAAACTGTATATCAGTTCCTCGAGCCCCAGATGTTGGACACTCAGAATGACCTCTAGGGTCAAAAGATCAAATAAACAATGCGGGTTGTATATTTATTCACTAATAATGCAATACTACCTTTATTTACAGTTCCTGAGAGTTAAACTAAGACTGGCATAAGGTCACCTTAAAGAAAGGCAAATTTAAGGTAACTTTAAAGAAAGTGGTTGAAACCCTGGAGAATTTAAAGAGAATATAAGGGTACATAATGAAAGGTGACCCTATGCCAGTAATAATTTTAACTGATGTTATCTATAAAATTAGATGACATGGTATTTTTACAATTTACAAGAAAGCAATAAACCAGCCAAACTCCAATAGTAGAATAGCACTAGGAAACGGACAGTTTTTCAACAAACACCTGAGCAACCTGGTCACCAGCATCAATACTATCTGTAATATACACACACAGTCCGACGTCCAGGTGCCATGTTTTTTGAATATTTTGCAATTTTAAATTATTATTAAAAGCAAAGGTGGCACCTAAACGGCGGAAAGTGAGGAAGGTATAACCAGCACCTGCCAAATCTAGCCTGGACAGCACCAGGTTAAAATGTCTTCTGAGCTTAGTGTCAGTCAATGGTACCCAATTAGAGTCAGACTTAACCTGGAACAGGGGCAAGTTCGAACCTTTATCTGTCAAAGCAAGAGCATTTGATATGGCATGTGCTGGACAGAAGGGAGACTTAGGTTCAGAGATCGATTTAATATGATTATTTCACTACAATTTTGTGAGGCTTGAATATTATATCTCCTCTAGCTAAATGCTTGAGTGCGGAAAAATCCCCAACACAGTGAGGGACTAAGTTAGATAGCCTCAAAATGAAACGAAACTGAGCAGGTACACAGGTTTAAAAATTTGACCCATGTAAGTTAGGCCACACGGTTCTACTATTAGCTTCAACAAGGCTACATCAATAATTTTATTCAGCTTGACAAAGAGCGGGTTATGCAACGGGATAGCCTTTTTAAACTTGTGATCAGCAAAACAGGAAATATCCAGACCATAAATAGTGAATGTAGTTTTAATGGCTGACAAATAGTTGGCTATTTGAGAAACTTTTACACCATTAAAATGTAAACATTCTAGGAAACAAAGTAGGTTTAACACATTCACCTGGTGTAATTCCCAGCTCATGAATAACAACAAGAGCCAGGAATGTTCAAAATAAAGTGAAGTAGGTCTTCTTCGTTGACTCAGAGGAGGCTTCCGACAGTCTGAAGGTGGCTAACATAGTAAGTTGTCTTGCTATTGGTTGATCACCTGAAAAATTACAGTATACAAAGCACACCATCAATAAAGAGAAAGTATACTTTAGATATTATCACCAGTACACAGTAATTCTTGGCTAGTGTAAATCCAGCTCAAGGGATGGACCAGTTCCTGTTAATTTTGAACGTTGTCAAGTACAGTAAACCATCACCTCAACCACAGTACTAACACTCATGCTTTTACTGATTGGACATTCACATTCGTCACTCACCTGTACATGAACACTAGCATTACAATCAACATCATTGTTTAAATCATCATTTTCATTTGCCAAAACTTCAAATCTGTTTACATGAATCAAACTGTTTACATCTTGAATTGGTTCACTACATATTACACGGTGTTTAGATTGATTCACAAGACTATGGTTATGTGATTTTTCAATACAATGTGTATTCACATGCTTTGCCAACTTTTTCATACTTTTGTGTGTACTGTAATTGTGTCAATTTTTGCTACTTGGAACTTTGGCTTCAACATTGGCCATAGACACTTTTTGACATGATTTTCCATTGGTAGCAATGCTACAACATCAGAAAATAAAGTGTGAGGGTTAGTAAATTTATACATTAACAATAATTTACTGACATACTGAGTCTCAAATAACTGGCTGAATAAATGCTGAATTATACACATATCTACTTCTATGTACATGATTTTCATTTAGATCCACTGCATTACTGCAGTGGTCCCTTAGTTTTTTGACCCACTCTTTTGATTACAGTGTTTAGTTGCATGTGTTCCATCACAATTTTCACAGACATGCCCATAAAATGGCCAGCTATTCTGTGATGTGTAGGGTCCTTACAGGTACCTTCCTGAAAGTATCTGCAAATGACACTATTTTTGATTGAGGGTTTTTGTACTTTTTAACCGACAAACAAGAGACAGAGGTTTGTGCTCCCGAAGTATGCCTTTTGGCATGTGCGCAACGGATGCTGTCTATTTTATCAGTATCCGTCCAATTAAAACTATCAGCCTCCATATTAGTAAGCGCCACAGTATGACATGCCTTGGACGAATCCCAAGAAAAATCTGAGGCATCTTCCATAATATTGCCTAGGCAATCAAGCATGCATGTTCTGCTATGTTCAGATTTCTCTTCTTGCATGCACTGTACAAAGCCACACACCCACTGGGTATAATGGTCAGACGGACAGACTTTCACATTTATTAATGTAGAAATATTAAGTTGCAGGTTCATTGCCCCGAAATACTGTTATTACAATAGTCAAATTCAGAAAAGTGATGTTCTCAGTTTTCATGAAAGTGAGCCAATGCTCACTGATACTTTTGAGATTGCAATTCAAGTTTTTTCTTACCCTTTTGTTTTTTTTAACCCTAATGTTTTTGCCCAAATCATTTTAAAAATCTTGGTAAATAATAATAATATGGCCTTAACCATTAAAGTTCAAAAAATAAAAATTACTACTTCAAAAATCCCTGTAAATACAATCAACTGTTTTTGTGTGGCTGCCTACAGTATCAAAGATATTTTGTCATTTACCTGACAGATCATCAGAAGTTTAGTGAAACCATCAAAGGACAGACGTCTGTGTAGAATTGTAATTGATATATATGTATACCTTTGACTAATAAACCCTGGCCTATTACATTAATTGCATAATCTAAAAGCTTAGGATAATTTTTGACAGTAGTGACGAGGAATTATAAGGTTAGTTCACACTGAGATACCTGTTTTTAGAGTCCACACCAACATTGTCTAAAAGCAAAAATTGGCTTCAGTTAAGTAAGTGTGACTCCAGCTTTTAAAGCAATATAAATATACACATAAAAATGGATTAAATTTGCAACAAAACTATGAAAATATACAGGTCAAAAGTGTACTTTTTTATCCAAGAAGTGTAATTTATGTTGAATTGGCTTTTTAAAAGTTTGATTGTGTTTATTTTTATTAATTTGAAAGTATAAATTCATTAAAATACATTGTTCAAGTGATAAAATTGGGAGCTTCTACAAGTTACAACTTGTACAAGTCCAAAATTTATACATGTCGCATCTTGTACAAATTGTTTTGTACAAATTGCAACTTGTACAGATTTCTTGTACATCTTGTAGTACATCAGAGTCATAATAGAGGAACAACAGGAAGTAGTATCATAAATGACATTTTTTTATCCAATACAATTGCCTTTTAAATTAAAACCATCTGATTTATATTTATAAATTTTTATGGGAAAGAGCGAACCACATGTGCAGCTCCCTTTAACCATGTATTTATTTATTTGGGGTTTTACGTCGCTTTCAACACTGTACAGGTCATATCACGACGGGTAATTGGAAGGGCAGAGGAAACCAGCACATACAGTTCGTTAGGGTTCTGTACTGTAAACTGCTGACCAACGACAAGCAACTACCAGCTTTCCCACTTTCGGCCATGCCATGAACCAAATCCCGGCCTGAGAGGTGAGAGGCGAGAGTGTTACCACTCTGCCACCGTGGGCCCCCTTTAATCATGTAATATGTTACTATAAAATACACTCTACACAGAATGAAAAATCATTGTAATCGTGTAACCATTGAACCAGCATGGGTCAATCATTGTAATCATGTAACCATTGAACCAGCATGGGTCAATCACCATGGATATATAAGGCACTAAAACAGATTAAATTGGGAAAAGTCTGATCAAAGATGTGTAAATAATTAGTAGTTAGTATTGTACTTTATTTTATTATTAATCTACATTTTCATATTCAGTGGGTATAATAAAAATGAAACCCCCCTGTGTGCTTTTTTATTTTGGGGGGGATATTGGGAGACTGTCGCTTGCAGTGTCACGGCACTACAGATGTCAGTCCTGGGGCTCCTCTGATATAATATTTTATGGTTTGTCTGTCCTGTCAGGGTACCAGTCTGTTTACACAGGTAAATTTTGTTGACAAACAGTTAATGTTTAGGGGTTTCTAAGTTCGATTTTTTCCGGGGCACTCATTGTCAGGGGTTTTGGAGGGAATTCTGAATCTGAAAGAAGCCAGTTTTAAGTCAGATTTTGAACTGTTAACATTTTAGTAACACAAGAGTATCTTAACAAATGGCAACTAATGTGTATTTAACCATTTATATAATCTTTAAAGAGGTGCCAATGATTAGTAGTGAGTATTTTATTTTATTATTCATATTCTGTTTATATAATAAAAATGTAACCCTCATGTGTGGTTTACTGTTGTTGGGGGGACCTTGGGACTGTAAATTTCAAGCAGCTTATATCCTCACCACGCCTCAAGAAACGATTTTCTTGCATCTATAATCCAGGTTGTGGCGTCTATTTTTTGGTGAACAACTTGATTCATTTGCTTCTTAATCAGAAGCAGCTGGGGAACACCAAGTGACAATTACAGGTATCAGTCAGGAAATTAAGATGTTAAGACTTTTAAGAGCAGGAAGAAAGGTCGTTCTGCAAATGTTGTTTGATGACACAATACTGTTTGTATACATGTATCTTTTTAATTATACTTCACTTTTATACTCTTATACTTACCACAACTTGTATGTCTCTTGACTTGTGTTTTACGAGTACTACTGGCCTATGAAAATGTGACTTTTCATGTGGCATAGATCTGAATTTTCTGTTTGTGAGACAAATCCTGATTTGTATTTCCTTGTTATATATGTTATTCTTAGAGTCACTAAAGTTTACGAAGTCTGTTACAAGATAAGCTAAATTGTAAAAGAATTAATATTGACATATGTTTTAACACAAACATTATTTGTATTCTTTCAGAGAACTTTAATTAATTATTGTTTTTTTTTTATTTAGGGAATTAAATTATTTCCAACCATGGATGATTCACTACTCCCTTAAATAAATCAATATGTCTCCAAACACTCCATAGAAAGTATTTATTTACTCATGTCATCAGAATATTTGTAACCATTGTTTTCACCAGAACCTTGCATTAACTTGAAATAAAATATACTTCTGAATGACCAACCTCAAATCAATTCAGAATGTTTTTCAGAATGTTACTTATCAAACCCTGCTGTGCTCTATTTCCTTTAATCTTCTTGTAAGGTTCTTTCTAATTTTTATCAAAAAAAGAGATTCGTTATAGCTTTTATCAAAGCAACACTTGTTATTGTGAAAGAAATTATCAGCAGGCAATGGTCTGTTTTATCAAGTAAGAAAGTTGACACACCGTTCAATCTGAAGTGTTACCCCAAACAGTCCTCTGGGATTTTATCATTTGACAGAAGGGTATTGAACTCTGGCTATTATTTGATTCCATTATCTCTTGTTTTTATATTTTTATCACAAACACTAAAGAAGGTGTATTTCAGGAGGCATTTTCCGACTGCTTATTACACCAATCAAAAAATTATGCTTTACTGGGCTTTACTGTCTCTCCAAAGGAGGCTATGTTGCTAATCAGATTCTTGTTTGCTGGACTGTTTGTCTTTTGGGGCCGAACTAACCAACATAACTGTCCAATCTTTCTCGCATGTAAAGCTAATGAAACTATCATCCTTAATCAAAACCAGTAGCCTCACTCATGGAAATCGGCTTTCCCTTTCTTCAATTTGTCCCAAGAAGGCCATTGGTAGGCTGAATGGAATGGACTCCCACAATTGGTCTGATCACAGAACACAATATAGGTTTCAAAGCCAGTTAAACCTACTTGTTTAGACTTGCATACCCTCCACCATAGTATATCTCCCCTTGCGGGCGATAAATTTGGATTTTGACCCGGCATGTCCCTCGACTTTCCCTTTTTGGCCTCAAGCACATTAGACGATGTTGCGTCAATTTTGCGCTATATAACTGTTTCTATTCTATTCTATCCAGAATGGGATCAGGATCTTTCCCAACATTTGATCCCTTATTACTTTGGCCAGGCCCTACCTTCATAAAAATTGAGAAAGATAAATTCATTATTTATGGGGTTATCGATTCACAGACAAACAAGCAGACAAAGAAATGAGCACATGCAAAAACATAACATTGTGGAGAGATTATTCTTGCACAGATCTAAACAATAAAAACCATCATAAATATCTTTGTCATAATTACCATTCCAACTCTTTTCTACTGGCCTATAGTCACACCTTTCAAGACTGGCCTTTCTCAAAACACTGGAAGTTGAATTTGTAGTTTAGATATTTGGACTTAATAAATCTTAGAAATTACATTTGATTTGGACAGATATTTTTCCAAGGATTGAGGAAACTTTGAAAAAGACCAAGATTTACTCACAACCAACAAATCACTGTATCTAACTCCCCCTCACTGATTGGACCACAGCTCGAAAACTTAATGACAGCTTTAAGAGGCTGATACACTCCACAAGCAATAGGGATGTCAATATTCAAAAAGCTTAAACTACTTACGTATGGTTTACATAACTCTTTATCCTATTGCTACTGTGGTGAGTTTCACTGAAACTCTCATCACTTTTTCTGAAATAGGCTGATACTTTTTACAAAATTCCCTCCTAAACACGATTTAGTCTTCTCAATTGTTGTCTGGATGATACATGTGTTTAATGGGCTGGTAATTACGTTTTTGGTTTGACTTCAACATGCAGTTTTTAAACAAAATGTGTTTAATTCTTGTAACGATTTGTGAGTTTAAATAATTTCTAACTTTGTGTACTTTTATCGTATTTATTTTACATTTTATTATATTGATATTAATTTATAACCAGCCTGTTAATCGTACAGACATTAAAGAGTATCATTTTGAGAATATAAGTTGATAAAAAGCTTCACAGTTTGTGGAGTCCACTGTTGATAGGTCTAACCTTTCCTTGCCATTGTTGTGTCCTGGCCTTTTGTTCACTGGTGACATCCTCTCCATAGATTAAAGGAGTTTATTTTCCTGCAAGAAAGAGAAATTGGAAAACAGGAAACAGGACTTCTAACAAAAATGCTACAACTAATGTGATGCTCCTAACTTGAAAACAGTATATTTTGTGTAAACAGATGGTAAAACTTACTTTATCATAAAATAAAAATAATTCTTGCTCTTCTGGACTAGCCTAAAATATACCAAACTAACTCATAAGTTTTAAAAGTTAATTATATCAGATTAATTCATAATGTTTTCTATTCTGGCAGATTTGGCTCATAATGGTCAACTTTGTGCATTTTTGGTGTTGCACAGTGGTCAGTTTTAAGTACCATACTCCTTTCTCTGTACCCCCCCCCCCCCCCCCCCCTCTTAGGTGGGTGATAAGTAAACATAAAAGACATAAGTTTCCATTGCCATGCAGATGACACTATATCACTATAGTCTTGCCAGGGTGGTTATTAACAGTAGGTTGCAGGTATGTGCATGTGACACCTATGCTTTGATTATACACTGGCTACCAATGGAATATAGCTTGTTTTCAAAACAGCTACATTGGGGTACAAATATCTTTACACAGGTTACTCTAAATATCTTGACTCATATTTATCTTGCTGTATCTCTCCCTAAAATACCAGGCGTAGCAGGCCTGACAGATTGGTTTCCTGTTTTTTCCATACACTGCCCCAAAAGACATTTCAACCATAGTTTTGCTTATGATGAACCTACCATATGGAACAACTTCCCTGATGACATCTGATCTTTCACCTCTCTGTTATTCTAAAATGCAAACTTAAAATCCTACTAGTTTTCTTTTTTCCTGGCGTCTCCATGGTTGTTGACCTCTTGTCCCCCATATCTGATTTAGGACTCTGTCACGCCCAAGAGTCTGCTGCATATCCCAGAGATAAAGTGCCATAAAAATTGAATTAGAATTGTTCCTCTGTGCCCCTGAGAAGAGATACATTTGCTATAATCTTGCTGGTTGATTCCTGAGTTTAGTGAACATTGGTTGCCGTTGCTTTGTGCACAACTTTGCAGACCTAGCCATAGGATCTTTGTTTAACCTAATATCAACATGTCAAGTGTAAGTAAATACTCAAAACACTCTAATTACCACTGCCAGGGGTTGGGGTTGATTAATGGGCAGTTTTCCCGCCTAAAAGTTGTGGGTGTCCAAGTTTCTGTAAACTTCCAGTTATTGTGGATTTTGAAGTCAAGGAATTAAAAGCACCCTCCCCTCTCCCCTTCTTGCGCCTTATCACCTTCCTACAGGTCAGGGCACCTTCTCTACCAGCTACTCATAGTTACGTGATGAAGGTTTTGTGTAACTGGTTGTTATTATAATGTCACTGTCATGTTGCCTGATGCATGTTGCCATACAAGTGTTACTATATCCAGAACTCATAAAGTAAAGTACAGTGTTTTAGTTTACCTAGTATTGTATTGTACTTTTAGTTTTTTTTAAATTTTACGTATCTATATACAACTGTAATCTGTGTGGGGCCTTTTGTTGTCCTATGTTATGTATAGTTTAACAGTACTAATTTTATTGTAGATGTATGTAATGTATGTCCTTGTAAAATAAAAGGCTCTGTCTCCCATCCCCTGTTGTTCATTATACTAACATCATCACAATCGGCCAACTGTGACCTCACCTTAATCCCACTATCTTATCTCTTGGCTGGACTGTGCAAATATATGATCACAGTTTGTTTTTAAATAATATAGGAATTGACCGACAAATGCACAGTCATATAAAACAACTATATACAGATTTCTGGTAAGTCTATCTGCGGTGCAGAAATATAGCAATTATCTATCTGTGGTGAAGAAATTTAGTAATTTGTAAGTATACAGAGAACATTAATACAATGTATGATACGTTTCATGGCTGTTGTTTACTCATTTAGTAAATTTTTAGACTAACATTACTTATGGAAATCATGGTTTTGTTCTTAATGGTGTGATGAGTTATTCTAGGTTCCAAAAACAATGGTGTGATGAGATATTCTAGGTTCCAAAAAACAAAGTTAAATTATTGAATTCAAATTCAGTAGTATATTTGGGTAATAATATTATTCTGTCCAACAACACAAGTATTTAAAACACTTTTGATTTTCAGTTTGGTTTTAAACCTGGATAATTAACCACATATTGTACTGTTGTGCCAGGGGAACTGTTGTACAAGTTGGATTTTAAAATAATTTTGGGTAAATTAACAATTTTTCCTATTTAATGTGTATAAATATCTAATTAATTTATGTCATATATTTTTAGGAAAATCCCTTTTGTATGTAACCCCAGCTTATAAGTAACCGAAGAATCCATTGATCCTTAAAATTGAAACATTTTTCTATACATTACAGGCACAATGCATCCTTAGTGCATCATCATAAGAATGAATGCAGTAGCTCAAACAGGCAAACAGGATGTCATTACATTAGTTCAGCTGAGAGTTTCTTTTACGAAAGTACATTTTTATTTTAGATTTAATGCCAAGAACAGCTGGGCTTAAAGTAATTTTCACAAGGTGAAAATTGCTGGATTTTGAAAGTAATGTGGATTTGGTGCAATTTGTGAGAGTTAGACTTGAAGGGAGTCACAGCTGGAACTACCTTATTTCTTAGAATTTAGTTAATTTTTGCCTCCCTCTTTTCCTCGTTGTCTCTATTGACAAGTCTAAATATCCTAATATAGTATTCTCGGTTTTTATACAATAAAACAAGTCAAAAGAATCAAAATAATGCATATTATCACATTCCATCAAGGTTGTTTCTCAAAGAAAAACACAATCATTTTTGAAGTTAGGATAACAGAAACCAGAGATTATAAATTATGCTGAGCTTTTAAGAGGCATGGTAATGTAGGAGCCTGCCAATATAGTCTCAGATTGGGGTTTCTACTGGGTCCGGGTATAGTCCACTGAAATTAAAATTTCTTATTGAACTACTACCAATCAGTTGGTGTGTTGTGCTTCATTGCTCCCAATATCGTAGACCCTTATCACTGTCAAACCAGCATACAAGGTAAAAACATCAAATTTGAAAACAAAGTTATGAAGATTTTAGTATTTTAGAATTTTATTTTAAGGTTCATTTTAGTTCTTAATCAGTGGTTTTAGAGTAAAATACAATGCGTGGTACTAGGAAAACTCTGGTAACTTATGAGCAGCAGATATGGCCAACTACTACGGAAGGTAAGGCCACTGCCAATAAATCTGGACGAAATCAGCACTGATACTAGTAGTGCAGTTCTAGAATAACGGTGGCCCAATGAGGGCTTTCATGGTAGTGCTGGCAGTTGGCGTGTTCTTTATTATTACCTTACCATGCCCCAGTGGGTGGTGGGACAATTGAGTAACATTCACCAGATTAAGGACCCACAGGTAGTGAAACATGCACTTTTACATACAATTAGTTCATTGTGTGATGCCGTGGCTCTACTGTGGCCTTCTGTTAAGAGTGACTTGCGCTATCTATATGCATCAAATGGGAAAAAAAGTAATTTATCCTGGTACAATTCAACCCAATGAGTGCTAAACAGGTTGTCTGCCTCATAAACGGCTATGGCCAACAATCAGGTTTTGGGACAGAGAAAATTATGTAAATATTACAATACAAGTGTTCTCATGATTCACAACATGGTCAGTTTAGGCACCATTGTAAAAACTGTGCAAACTATGGGAGAAGTGTCATGTGAAGCGTCACCACAAGAGCAGGCAAGAAAAGGTTAACAAATACGGACTTGGTCCACCACCATGACTCTAAATTTGAAATTGGGGATGGTGATGATTTAGAAATTTTTGCGGGTTGGGGGATGGGAGCAGGGTGATGAAAGCTCAATGATGGTAATAATGCACAGACTGATGATAATAGTTATGAGAATTGTGTCAATAATAAGTAAATGACTGTGCATTAAAGCTCTTCTAAAACTGGACTGTGTGGTAGTGAATTTCATACATCTAATTGCTACGAGATTTTATATAATCAGTGTGGATTACTTTATGTTAATAATAAATTTGCATGATTGAATTAACCTGACTCTTGTGAGCAGAAGATGATGGCTGATCAGTTTTTGAATAGACCAGGTGTAAATCCGCCACCCAGTTTTTCGGCTTTATAGTTATTCAATATACTTCACATATTTCAGTTAATGAAATGGTTGGTCAATTTTGTGTGATTGTTTATACCCAGCAGGATGGGGAAGGTAGACCAAAGTTTAGTTATTTGGTGAAGAATTGGTTTGAGGATTCTATGCACCTGGATAGGTGTGATAACCTGCCTTTTGGCCCACAGTTTATTGTGGCAATAGACTTTGTGTTTCCAGTGGTTGAAGGATTGTATCATCACGAAAGTGAAATTCAATGAAAAATTAACATTTCAGAATTTTAGACAGGATGTGGACACTATGATGAAGTATGGCATTACATATTAACAACGTTTGTAAAACATAATTGATGAATTGTGTGATATCCAGGGGCCATTATCTGCCCATTCTTGAGTGTGCCGTTGGTCAGAGTACATGCCATTTAGCAAATGAGATGGAAGACGTCCATGTGAGCAAAGGCCCGGTCGCCCTGACATTCATACTCATCCCAAATTTCCATGTTTGGACCCTAGATACTTGTTTGGCTGTAGATTTCAATTTTCCAGACAAGGTGACGAGATACCTCTCTCAAGAGAGTGGGGATTTTGAATTTATAGGTCCGGATAGAGATAAGGTTCAAATCGATACTATTAACAAAGGTATCAAGTTTGCAAAGATATTACTCAGACAGGCTTGCCTAATTACAGGGTTGCAAGATATCCCTTGATTTCAGGCCTGAATGTATAGGTCTGGGAGTAATATATAGCGCTTTGAGTCCTGTAGTATATGGAGATATTGCGCTGAGTATAAATACACAATACAATACAATTACAAGATCCGGATAGACTGGTGAATCAAGAGGTAAGGAACAACTATTCAACATTATAATATCCAGAGGCGGTTACAGCATATTTGAATGAAGAGAAAGACTTACCTTCCAAGTTTATTCACTGCTCGCCGTTAATGACTAGACCTAAAGACATATATAAGAGAAGGATAATATTTGATCTTTCATATCCCAATGGTCTGTCTGTTAATGACAATATAAATAAAAGTAAATTTGACGGTACTGAATTTGTACTGAAGTTTCCAAAAAGATGACATTGTGAATGGAGTTTTGGCTATATGTAAAGACCCTGTTCTCTTTCAAATTGACGTCCTCAAGTTTGGCATTTGCTGAAACCGTTGGTATGACATTGACAGGGCATTGGCTTTCAGCTGGTCACATAGTTGTTTAGCTTTATAATGATATAGAATGCCACTGCTTACATTATGAGTAAGCAAAGCTGCAAAGTTTTTGCTTATATTGATGACTACATTATGGCCGGCTCTAAATCTAAGGCATGGGGCACAGTTTGACGCTTGGCTGACTTCTTGCATCAAATGGACCTCCCTCTAAATTTGGACAAGGTAATTAATCCCCTTGTAAAGCATTGACATGCTTGGGCATCACTATAGATAATGCTAATAATACTCTGAGTATTGATACTGGTAAACTGTCTGAGAGAGGTAGACCTTTAATCTTTACAAGTCAGTAACTGTGTGAGGCATGGCTAAGTAGGGGCCTGCAGTTTCAGACTGGGTATTCCGCTAGGTATAATACACCATAATTAAAATTGTTTACTGAACGACAACAAATCAGTTCTACTTCATTGCTTCTAATATAGTAGAACCATATCACAAGCATGCAAGGTGAGAACATCGAATTTGTTCGTCACTTGAGCAAATTTTGTGTATAATTAATGCTGTTGCTTTCGGGCATGAATGAAGTTGCTTGCTTTTTACACGGACAAATAGACAGCCCTTCCAATAAGCCAAACACCACCAAACCCCACAGTTGTTAACTCCGCATTCCATGATTAAAGAATAATGCTGACTTTGTATTTCCATTCAGTTCAATCTTTTTATATTGCCTTTTATTTATTCTTATTGCTAGCGTAATACTGTCACGCAATAGGAGATTCAGAGTGAAAATTAAAACATTATGACCACCTTTGTCAATTTCACAGATTTTCAATATTTTATGTGGGCGTTTGAAGCTAGATCCTGTGGAAGGCATTTTAATCCTGGTTTGAGTTTTATGGCGCTTAATCTCTATCATGGACACACTGTAATGCCCGTTCCACCACACGACTAAGGTTCCAGATAAAAGGTTTTTGGAGATCGGTTTCAGAGTCCTGGACAGTCTGCTTGAGTCTGTTTGGATCTGTTGTGGCCTGTATAAAAATCAAACATGTTTGATATTTTCTACCACTGTAACCGTTCCACTGTCGCCCCTACCTACAAATTCCCCAGTCTTAGGCTTCCTGAGGCCTCCTCAGACCAAAATTACACAATCCTGTATTGTCTGAGGCGTCCTAGGACTCTTAATGCCAAATTGCCCTACCGTTAGTCCCAGATCTATCCCCGACCCACCATGTAAAAAAGAAAAACAGAAATCGGCTATTGGTGTCTGGGGACATCTGTTATTAGCCCTAAGAGGCCTGAGGTGGCCTCAGACTGGTTTGAGACCCAGTACTTGCATCACCAACAGGATCGGTGTTGAATCACATCACAAACGTGGCTTAATCGCTTCTTAATCGGGAAATGACCATGATTTGTCTGAGGACGACTGATGCTTCCTGAGGATAATCTCAGAACTGGATGTACATTACATTTCCCCGACCATTATTCTTTTTTTTTCACAGACTCTCAAGGATTAAGGGTCCTAGGACCAATCAGGGCTTAATCCTTTGATGGAACAGGGGCAGAAGATAGATTAACTAACAAAAAAGTTTTTATTATTGCTTGCATGATACTTTACAGGCAATAGAAATGTCAGTGTCAAAACAAAAATATAATATCTGTGTTTGTCCATTTCACCGATTTTTGATATTACATGCGGGCATTTCAAGCTAATTCTAATTCTATTTGGACTTTTATTGTGTTTAATCTCCATCAAATGACAAAATGTAAGGTACATTAACAAAACGTCAGGCGTCAGAAGAATATGATGAACCTAGGGTCGGTTGGCATTTGCAAAGAGATGGTCTTCAGATGGCAATGTACAATTACAAGGATTTGAATGGCCAGGGGTTTTAGACAGATGGACAGATTTTCACATATATTAATATAGATCGAAGATAACAAACCAATATTTTGCAGCACTGACAGAAATGGAAGGTTGGTGGGTTTCTTTCCACAAACTTTACTGTTGGTGAAAGTACAGGGATAGCTATACCCAATCTGGGCTGTTTCCATAAGTTTTGAGATGTACACTGAAAATATAATTTCCATAATATTATTGTCACAGACTGCATTGAAAATGTTTCTTTTGACTTAATATTTGCCATTTATTCTTCATATTCAATGATATAAACTAAAATGGTGATAAATTTTGTAAATACCAAGTTTTTATTTGTGGTTTAATTACTTTTCAATACATGATATATGAAATATAAAATATCCGTTTGTGTCTCAGTATTCAATTGATTGTGAACCATGAATGTGTAAATAAAAGTTATAGTTTGTCATTTAAATTTTCAATCATTATCTGCCATAAATGTGTTAATATAGAGTATTCATTTCTGATGTATTTTTGATGTATTTTCGCTAACAGACATTCCAATAAGTATGCACCAGTGCAAGTTTGAATAGAAAAGTTGTCGCTTTAAAACTGTACGCCACAGACAGTGAACTGACCACCGTCATTACTGCTTAGTTCAATTACAATAAATCTACCAGACAGAACCCATATATTTGTACATTTGCATTACAAGCACACTTTATCTTTCTTAAACCACATGAGATAATGCTATGTACCCAGTGGAGTGTCACATGAATGATGTAAGTTTTGCAAATATATTTATGAGTGTGGGAAGAGAGTCCTTTCATATTCCTCTAAGCAAGTCACAAGCTGTTGGGTTAAAGCAATTATCTCTAACCTCAAACTAACCTCATATTTCATTCATAGTTTTTTTCACAAATATTCTATTGGAGTACGGCAGTGTCTTGACCCCAACCAGGGGTATATTAGACTTTTTAAATGCTTGCGTTTTAGTATTTTAATGTCACCAATGAATGTTATTTTTGCCTTGCAGTGCTGCCTCCATGTAAGAATATATGTTTTCCCCCCGTATGTCTGATTATCATTTGGATATGTCAAACCAAATTACACGAGCATCCAGATTGAAGGTGTCAGTAACAGCAGAAGAATCAACATCCATTGCCGAAAATAGATTTCTGTTAAACCTACCCCCTCTGCAAAAACATATCAGATATTTCCCTTGCCAGACAATTAAAAGGCTACTTCAAAATGATACGCCGGCACAAGACCTTTTGGGCCTTCTACTTCTGATATCTTTATGATACATGTGTCTCCAGTTGTGTTCTGGGTAATTCTCTTCTGACAGGAAAAACTTTCTGTGGATATAAAAGGAAATAGGGCGAGGGGGGACTTTAGCTTTCACAATCAAAGAAAAATGCGTATATATCTGTTTCCTCAAAGACAAACGTAACCAGGCTCCAAAGGTTCCATAGACCTTGTCCATAGACTGAATTTTTTCGTTTACATTTCCCCATTTCTGATCGGTGATCTTCCACTGGCAAAATACTTTGCAATGTTTGTGTACATCACTTCAACAGCATTGAACCACAAGTCCACTCTACCGTTAATAAAATATACACATATTGATCAAAAATCAGAATTACCAGTATCCCATTATCAAATGTACTTTTACCACTTCAAATTCAAATAGTAAACCGTCAATATTCCAAATCACAAGGAGATATATTAAGTCTAAAATTCTAATGATTTGAGGATTTTGATAAGCATCTGAAATCCTCCCCTCAGGAAAGCTTTGAAGATCCATTATTTCTGGTTCCCAAACCCAAAGTTCTTTCATTGTAAAGACTTTGTTTTCACTTTAAGGATATGTAGGAGGACAGGGTAACGTACGAAGAATGACTGGCAGAAGACAAACAGTTTCAGCCCAAAATATCTTCATATAAAATAGGGATATCCTTTACAAGAAATACTACTTTTGTCATACAAGATGTCAGTACATCCTCAAAATTACAACTTGACTCTCAATTACACTTCCGAGACCCCTGAAATGAGTATTTTATAGGGCTGTATCTTAATATTTGCAAAGAAGAATAATGTTTAGAGGCTGGCATCAATTGCCACAAGTTTAAGTGGCTTTTGGGGCAGTTACAGTTCCAATGATGGTCTGGGAACATCTAGAGTGCAGAGAGTTTTTTCAGGTCAAATCTTGTGATCTGGGAACTTTGCTCCTAAAATTTATATAATTTTATTTTACTCTTCATAGTCTGGTACTAGTGCTTTCCGGAATATCAAGGAAATACTGTAGATAATCATGGATCATTTAGGTACCCGCATGGGTAACAAATTTCCCCATTTTTTGTTGTACGGCAGCAGTTGGGGAGTTCATCCATGGAATTGTAACTAGCCTGTTAATTTTTAACCTCCCTTGTGGACACCAAATCCGCAAGTATTAGTGTACACCTCGGAGGGTTCTCTGAGCCCTCTAGAAATCAAAGATACTGAATTTGAAATCAAAATTAGATTTAAGTTCATTCTGAAACCTGAGTAATGATATTTCGTAGCACCACATAATAGATTTGTCCAGATCTGGGGAATACACACAACCTTTCGAACGGTCTTTGGTTGTATCCTCCCTTTTACCCCATTTTAAGATGATGCTTTCTTTTAATTATTTACCAAATGTGTCAATTTTACATTCCTTTTATTTACATGTGTAACAAAAATAATACTAGATTTATACCAGACAACAAATTGTGACTTGCATAAAATTATCTTTCTTATTTATTCTTTTTGTTTTTGTTTTAGGCCTGGTATTCAGTTTAAGACGAGAGCATTACTTGTTTTTTCACTTGTAATATCATAACCACTGAAGTTTTTATGAAGATTTCATGGACATACCTAGTATATAAATATATCAAATACCTAGATACCTCGGTTTGTAAGATAAAGTTAAATGAAATGAAATTTGATTTCCGTTTTAATATTTGTTTGGTACAATTTTAGAGCATGTTTTAGATGAGTAGGGGCGTCTCATAATTTAATATATTATTTTCTAGTTTTTGCTTCACTTGTATCGCATATAAATTTTGCACAGATTTTATGGGTGAATCAATTTATGAAAAACAGAAAAAAAAAGAGGATTGAGGGTGGAGGAAGAGGGTGAAATTCAACATTATCGCCCACTGTACAGGGTTTTCTTAAACAAAGGCAGAAATGTAGTATCATCAATCTTATCCACTCACATCTGTCGATTGTTTTTGTGTTTCTTCAGCACTACCTGCTTGTGAGAATTTGTGCATTCCCATGCATTGCTTGGCATACCATTATGCTCTATATGGAACCCAATTCTAAATTATTTGTTAAGTTTACAGACGTAAAATCATGTGTTGGTATAGTTTAAAGGCAAAATAGTTCTTACTACTAGACTCCAATGATATATTTAATTCAAAGGTGGCCATGTAACACGGAGATGGCACAACAATCTTGGACCAACATTATTTTTGATTACTATGGTTATAGGCATTTTGGTAAGCTCATTGGCTGAGTGGTTAACAGGTTTTGTATTTATTCATGCATCTCTCAGCTCCGGAGTCTTGTGTTTGAGTCCAGTTCATGACAACATGCATGGTACACAGAGGATCAGTCCTGATATGACCTTAGCTGCTTAAATTAAATGATGTAGAGTGCAACTTTAACTAAACACTTTGTGACCAAATGCCTAACACTGCCAAACCTTGTTGTATTAACGTTGGTTAAAATGCAATTCTAATAATCATCTGTGAAACTTACACGTACAAACAAAAGCAGGATAAATATGGCAATGTATGTACGATATTAACTATAATCAATACAAGAGGGACCATGGTAGCAGAGTGGTAACACTCTTGCCTCCCACCTCTGATACTGGTGTTCAGTTCCCAACCTGGCCTCAAGTGGGAAAGCGGGTAGTTGCTTGCTGCTGGTCGGCAGTTTACAGTACAGAACCTTGACCAACTGTATGTATTGGTTTCCTCTGCCCTTCCAACTACCTGTCGTGATATGACCTGTACAGTGTTGAAAGCACCGTAAAACCCCAAATAAAAAAATAAAATAATCAATACAAATTTGAAAATTTTAATTACTTAAATGTAGCTTTTATAAGCTACAAGCTTACCATGTGGGACTTAATGCTGTTCTCGGGTTGCCACACCCAGGGCCAACGTCTTAGAAAAAAATATCGTTCTTGTTAGCCACCGGATATACTGGTAGTTGTCGTCAAGTGATAACTTCTGACCAATCGCCCTACTTTCTTGTTGAAATTTTTTATTAAACCTACCCCTCAGCTGTAAACAGCGGGGAGGCAGGGTGGGACTCTCCTAAGTCCCACATGGTAAGCTTGTAGCTTATAAAAGCTACATTTAAGTAATTAAAATTTTCAATTTTATTACACTACAATAGCTTACCATGTGGGACTTAATGCTGAATTCAACCGCCCGGTGGCGGGATTACAGCTGAGACTGGAAGATATGTCATTTTTTCTAAGATTTGAATTAATATATACAGAATAGTGCCAGAAATGCCAGTCTGAGTCCCTTTTACAGAGCCCCGATCCCGAAGATCGGGCCTGTAACGAGCCAAAAACCTAAGTAAAAAGGGACAGTGCTAAAACTGTCCAGATGTTTGGTAGTAGGACGGAAGTGCAGCGGTGCTCACTTCGAGGTCTAAGGGTCCCTAGTAGACCTTCACGTGTGACTGACCAACCCAGTGGTTGGGCATCTCATGAAATTTTTAACCTGAAATATGAGATTAACGACAACTGACTAAGTCCTTAATAGAAATTACCTGATAATTAAAAAATAAAATGACCTTACCCATAACATCTTGAAGGTAAAGGAATACCTAGATCCTGGGAGACTCCTGAAGACTTGGTTGTAGCGGATGTGCCCCCCCCCCCCTTTTTCTTTCCGAGGACAACTGGTCTGAGGGGAAGGATCTAGGACTTGTTGTGCCGCCACCACAGGTCCCAGATACATATTGTTGTCGGTGTCCGACCAAGTAAGGTCTTTTAGGTAAAAATTTGTGAATGTGTTGTGAGCTTTCCAGTGACAGGCTTGCATGATTTGGTCCACCGATACTCCACCGTAAAAGGCCTTAGAGGCAGCGAAGGCCCGGATGTCATGCGCTTTGACTTGGACCAAGTCCAAGGCTTGTTGATCTGCTTGTTTATAACAAAGTAGAATGGTTTGTTTCAACCATGAGGAGAGTGTAGCGGGTCTGATGTCTGAGGTATGTCCTTTCTTAAAGGAGATGAAAAGGAGAGAACGAGACCCTCTCAGGTCTTTAGTTCGGTCCAAATAGAACCTCAGGGCCCGCACGGGACACAGGGTCCTGTCTTCCTTAAACTGTCTATCTACAATGGTAGTCAAAGCAGGGATAGTCACTGGTGACACACTTTGAGAACCTTCTCTTGCTAGTTGGTTTTTGGCTATGAAATCAGAAGAAGGGAACAAGGCTACCTTTTCCCATTGGCCTAAATTAGCTACTTTGTTAGCGACCCAGGCATGAATTTTGCTGCGGCGCTTGCCGGAGGCCAAGGCTAGCAAGAAAGCAGTTTTGAGAGTAAGATGTTTGAGGTCTGAGTCTTTCATGGGCTCAAATGGTGCTTTGGTGAGCTCGTTAAGGACAACAGAAAGGTTCCACTTGGGTAAATTTCTGGAACTTTTAGGACGATCCCTGTGAAAACTGGAGAGTAACCTATGAAGGTCTGCATTGTGCGCAATGTGTTGGGCCGTTGGGCCCAAAGTGTCAACGATAGCAGTCCGGTAACCATCAATGGTCGAGGGGCGCCTGTTTAAGTCTTGGTACAGGTACATGAAAAAATCTGAGATTTGTTTCACAGATGGAGTGGAGAAATCCAGCGAATTTTCTCTGCACCATTTTTCAAATAGGGCCCACTTTGACCTGTAGATGGTCCTTGTTGCCCTTGGGTCTGGGATAGGAGACACATATAGAGGGAGTTTGTGATTCAGGTGAGTGGCGAATAAGTCTACATGAGGGGTGAACCACTTCCGGCAGATTTGCTTGAAGACCTGAGGGTGCAGAGACCATTCTGTTGACTGCACTTGGTTGGACCTGGATAGGAGGTCAGCCATCACATTCAGACACCCTGGAATGTGCCTGGCTTTCAATGTTATATGGTAGTGATGGCACCAGGTCTGAGTCTTTCATGGGCTCAAATGGTGCTTTGGTGAGCTCGTTAAGGACAACAGAAAGGTTCCACTTGGGTAAATTTCTGGAACTTTTAGGACGATCCCTGTGAAAACTGGAGAGTAACCTATGAAGGTCTGCATTGTGCGCAATGTGTTGGGCCGTTGGGCCCAAAGTGTCAACGATAGCAGTCCGGTAACCATCAATGGTCGAGGGGCGCCTGTTTAAGTCTTGGTACAGGTACATGAAAAAATCTGAGATTTGTTTCACAGATGGAGTGGAGAAATCCAGCGAATTTTCTCTGCACCATTTTTCAAATAGGGCCCACTTTGACCTGTAGATGGTCCTTGTTGCCCTTGGGTCTGGGATAGGAGACACATATAGAGGGAGTTTGTGATTCAGGTGAGTGGCGAATAAGTCTACATGAGGGGTGAACCACTTCCGGCAGATTTGCTTGAAGACCTGAGGGTGCAGAGACCATTCTGTTGACTGCACTTGGTTGGACCTGGATAGGAGGTCAGCCATCACATTCAGACACCCTGGAATGTGCCTGGCTTTCAATGTTATATGGTAGTGATGGCACCAGGTCATGATTTTCCACAGGAGAGCGCACATCTCTGCTGAGTGAGTTCCCCCTTGCTTGTTGATGTAGGCTACCACTGTTGAGTTGTCCGTCGCAACTAACACTGTTTGATTCTGGCACTGGTCCTTGAAGTCTCGAAGGGCCAGGGAGACCGCCTTCAATTCTAGGACATTTATGTGTAGCCTTTTTTCCCGCTCTGACCACAGCCCTTTTGTAGAATTTTGATCTAAGTGAGCGCCCCAACCTTCATTTGAGGCGTCGGTAAAGAGTTGGATACTGTGGTCCTTGGGATGAAGGTCTGCGCCTTTCATCACATTTGTGGGGTTTTGCCACCAATCTAGGTGGGCTACAATGGCTTCTGTCCAAGGAAGGAGGTTGTCCAGCGACTGAGGATATCTCCAGTGCTCCTTGAGATGAAACTGAAAGGGCCTCATGTGAAGGCGTCCCTCCGGGACCATTTTCTCCGTTGAGGCTAGCAAGCCAATTAGAGACATCAAACATCTTGCAGTCAAAACACGTTTTGACTTGAGTTGTAGGATCAAATCCTGAAGTTTGAGCCATCTCTCGTGAGTGGGTCTTACAAGGGCTGAATCTAGGTGGTATTCGTAGCCCATGAACGAAAACACCTGAGTAGGTTTCAAAGTCAAAGTCAAAGTTGGGGTTTAACGTCCCGTTCAACAGCCAGGGTCATATTGGGACAGGTCCTCAGCATTGCCACTTGTGGGACTCGAACCCACAGAGGTGACAGCCTATGATTAGATGCCAAACTTGCTAACCACTAGGCCACCGAGGACCTAAGTAGGTTTCAGTTCTGATTTTTCCTGGCTGATTATCCAACCCAAGGATTGGGTTAGGTCTACCACTGCCTGTGTGTCCCTTTGAGATTCCTCCTGAGACTGGGACCTGATCAGCCAGTCGTCCAGGTATTGGTGAATTCTGAGTCCTCTTGAGAGGGCCATTAGTTTCACTTCCTTTACGATCATCGTAAAGACCTGGGGGGCTGTGGCCAGTCCGAAAGGTAGGGAGGTGAACTGGAACACCTGGGCTTTGTAGCAAAACCTTAGGTACTTCCTTGAGTTTGGATGGATGGGGATGTGAAGGTATGCGTCTGACAGGTCTATCGACGATACCCACTCCCCTGGGACCAGGGAAGTCCTGATGGACTCCGGGGTTTCCATTTTGAACTTTTCTACATGTAGAAAAGTGTTGAGCCTGCTTAAGTCTAGACTGGCCTCCACCTTTGGTGAGGCTTGGGTACTAGGAACAGGCGACTGTAAAACCCGAGAGATTTTACGTTTTCCACCCTTTCGATGAGAGATTGGATACAAGTGGCCAAGGCTTGGTCTTTTTGTTGGGCCTTGTACTCTGATAGAATCAGAGGAAATCTTTTTTTTTTTTTTTTTATTTCTTTTTAAGTAACATATGTACAAACAAAATGGCATACAAGAATTGCAAAACTAGCACATATATTGGTCACACATACAAGTACAAAGCAAAGCATACTGAATAATACTCAAATATTCTTCAGTCTGTGAAAAACAGACCAACTTGCCTGAAATTTTTCAGTGTTACAATTAATTTTAGCAATATATTCCTGGTCACTAAATATTCCTTTAAAGTAGGCTCTAAATCTATTCAAATTCAGTACTTTAGAATTTTTTGCACTGTCAAAAATAAATTTTTTAGCAGTCAAAATAATGCAATTTTTGGGGAAAAAATCTAAATCATTTTCCAGAATGCCAAATATAATCAACTGCGGATCTAGTTCAAGGTACAGACCGAAAGTTTGCTGGAGCCAAGTTTTTAAGCTATTCCAAAATTCTGTTACAACCGGACATGAAGTAAAAAGATGGAGAAGTGTCTCTTCAGACAAGTTGCAAAAATTACAGGATGAAGTGGCACATATATTTAGTTTTTTCAGATATGCTTTAGTTCCGAGTAATCTGTGAATAATCCTGTATTGAAACCAAATTAAATCGTTTCTTTGCAAAGTTTTGAAGCAGATTTTGAATATATTAGTCCAATCATTTTTACTTATATCAATGTTTAAAATGTTACACCATTTATTTCTGAGAGTGTGATTGTCAAAGTCTTCCAGCAAAATTTTGTAGAATTGCTGACAGCCTTTATTGCGATATAAAAGCAGCTTTATGTAGAGAGGCAGAAAAGGTCTTTCAAGATCGAGCTCACTGAGATCATAGTTATTTAAGAACCGTTTCAAAGATCTCTGAATTCTCAAATACTCTAAAAAATTTGATTTAACTCCATATTGAAGTCTGATTTCCTCTAAGGTTTTTAGGTTACCATCACTGTTAAGTAAATCGAGAGGTGTTAGAATACCAGCCTTGTACCAATGGGGGTAGAAGAGTGGCTCTGTTGAAATCTTGGAATTGTACCAGATTGGACAAGATAGCAATTCAAATTTAGCAGGCTCCCTCTTATCAAGCAAGGAGCCCCATGCCATGAAAACTTCCTTCCAGAAGTCATTTGAAATATTACTAGCTGTGATTTGGGTCCAAAGAGGGCCCAATAAATAGAACTTTTCAGCACAGATTAAACTTGAAAAGAGTTTAGCCCAAGGCACATCAGGTGATTGAATCAATCTCCTCATCCAAGTGAGTTTTTGACATTTTATAAAAACATCAATATCAACCATTTTTAGGCCCCCATGAAAGTATGAGTTTGTTATCTGTTTTCTATTTATTTTATCAGGTTTATTGTCCCATATAAAAGAGTATACAAGATTATTTAATTTCTTGATCAGAAAAGTACTTGGGGCTGGAAGAGAAGTAAAAATATGGTTAAAACTTGATAATATGAATGTTTTTATAATTGTAATTTTACCCAGTGGAGACAATTTTCGTCTTTTCCATTGGTTTATGATTTTCTGGCATTTGGGAGGTAATTCAGAGTAGTAATATTTTCTAGGTCAACAGAAAAATGAAGTCCCAGCAAATCAAATTCAGTTGCACCCCAAACCAAATTCTCACAAGTATCATACATGTCTGTTGAGCGTTTCTTTTTCCCCAACCAAATAAGTTTTGTTTTATCCTTATTAACAACTAGACCTGAAAGCGAGCCAAAAATTTCTAAAGTATTGAGTGCTGCCTTAAGAGAGTCACTAGTGCCATCGAGAAACAATGTAGTGTCGTCAGCAAACTGTGAAATTTTGTATTGATTATTATTAATGGTAATACCATTGATTTTACAGTTATAAAATACCATAAGATACAGAATTTGTGCAGAAAGTAGAAATAAATATGAAGCGATAGGGTCACCTTGACGACATCCTCTATGTATGGCAAAAAAATAGGATAAGTGACCAGACTGAAGAATTGAAGCTTGAATATTTTTATTCAAAACATTTATCCAGTGACAAAAATCCCTTCCGAAGTTATAAAACTTGAGCACATTATTCAGGAATATCCAAGAAACAGAGTCAAAAGCCTTTTGGAAGTCAACCAACATTAGCAGGCCAGGTAACTTGTTCTTTTCTAGGTAGTGCATGATATCATACACAAGACGTGTATTTTCTCCAATGAATCTCCCACTTATGAAACCGGACTGTGTATCAGATATTAGTTTAATAAGGACGGTTTTTAATCTATTGGCAATTGCGGTGGAAGCTATCTTATACAGGACAGATAAGAGTGAGATGGGCCGCCAGTTCTTTAAAAATTTTCGTGGTTTATCACCTTTTGGTAGGCAGCTTATTACACATGTTCTAAGGGAGACAGATAATTCTCCTGTATCAAAGGCAAAATTTAAGGCGCGCAAAACAAAGTATTTCAGTTTATCCCAGAAAGTTTTGAAAAATTCTGCCGGAAATCCATCGACACCAGGACACTTATTGTTTTTCATTTGTTTTAAAGCATTACTAATTTCTTCTAGTTTTAGCTTACCTTCAAGTTTCATAGATTCTGTAGGTGTTAGTTTGTATATGTTCTTTCCTTCAAATAGTTTATGTAAATTTTGATCTGAGGGAGAATGATCATTTTGTGCAAAAAGAGTAGAGTAAAATTTTGCTATTTCATCAAGAATACTTTTTTGATCAGTTAATGTTTCACCATTATCTAGTTGAATACATTTAATTGTTTTCTCAATATAATTATACTTTTCAAGAGAACAAAAATACTTGGTAGGTTTCTCCCCTTCGTTTATCCACTCTGCGCGTGATCTTATCACACTACCAATTATGGCTTTTTGTCTTAATGCTTCCAATTCTGTTTTTTTGTCTTCCAAAATTTTGAAAGATACTGGATTAAAACTATTTTCAAGATGTTGAATCTCATTTTTTAGCCTGTTTTCATGCTCATGCTCTTGTTTTTTACAATATGAGGAGTATTTTACGGTTTCGCCTCGAATTCTTAGTAGCAGCATTTCCAGAAAATTTCCATCATTTATGGTAAACACAATATCTTCACTAGACATTATGTTTAAATAGTTTAAATTGTATACCGGGATAGCATATTTTAGTTTTTCTTCTTGTATAAGTTTATTAACAAGACTTATGTATTTATCATCTTTTAGAAGGCTGCAGTTTAACTTCCAGAGCCCCCTACCACGGTCGAACTTACTAAGCAATATTTTTATCTGAAGACTTGAATGGTCACTTCTATAACCTGGATTAATCGAACAGTTGGTTATGATATCATGCATTGGATGGGAAACCAAAAAATAGTCAAGTCGTGCTTGACGTAGGGGAGTTTTTCTTCTCCACGTATATCTCCTAAGGAAGGGGTGCATAAGTCTAAATGTATCCTTTAAATCAAAGGTATTCATTAGTTCGATAACAGTATCACGAGATTTAGGATTGTTGACATGCTTGTACTGGTCACAGTCAAGCTGCGGATTCAGTACTAAATTAAGATCTCCACAAATTATAGTATACATTTGATTGCTTGTTTCAATAATTGCCTTAATCTTGCCAAAGAAGTCAGGAGAATCTCTATTTGGCCCATATATATTTATTAGTGTTATTGAAATCTCTCCAATATTAATATCTACACTTAACATATTGCCCTCAGTGTCTTTATGTACTGATAGAATTTTATATTCAAAATTTGTATTAAACAGTATGGCGACACCTCTAGAATTGGAGGAACAACCATTAAGGATACAATCTCCTTTCCAGATGGTCCTCACATTCGATTCATCACTGGGTGTCCAGTGTGTGTCCTGTAAACAAATTATGGCTGCCTTAGTTTTTTGAAAATAATCAATTACATCCATCCGTTTATTTTTATTTTGAAGACCTTGACAGTTTGCTGACAACACTACTAGCTCCTCACCAATGGTCATTCAATATTGCATAGGACTCTCTCGGCAACTTAGGAAATCTAGCTTTAGCCCAGGAATATAGAGACATTTTTGTTGGAATATTTAAAAGAATTAAAAAACAGTGTGTAACTATTAATGTCTTGAAAACATAGAAAAACCATGTATGCTCACCTAATTGAAAAAAACATAAACAATTCATGTATGTAAATAAAAACAAAGTAAGACTTGATATAAAGTGCTCGACTTGCTCAATAACCAAGTATAATGAGCAAGTGCTGAGAGAAGAAAGCATTATTGTGTTATGTTGCAGGCAAATATTCTACAAAACAAGTTCCTATAAAAAACATCAATAATTAAACGACTCAAACCAAAGCAATATATAGTTACATTACTATATAGTAATGACATCACGTCTGATAAGGTAGTCTAGATATTGATCAGAGTAATCAATTTTAAAATTTTTTAGGTTCATAAAAAATATACGGCAAAACTCACTTAACCTTAAGGAAGTTTTAGACTGCATGCTAGGTCAGAATAATTTGGATTATTCTGATGGTTCAATATTGTTTACAGGCAAGTCGATTATCTACTTATCTCATGAACACCTTGCAATGGAAAAAAAACATTCCTGACAGAACAAAAATCATGAAGTATAAGGAAATAATATGTTACTTTACAGCTTCAGTTGTTTTACAAGTGTGTACAAATATTTTACTAATTTAATATGACTAGCTCCCATGAGTTTGCATAGTACTGCTTTACATAACCACAACCCTGAACAAGGGATTACTAATCGATAATTGAGCTATTATTGAAAATCATAACCTATATTGTTAATCTCACTAAATGGATCTCAGAGGAAAATAAAATAATTTTTATTCTAATAAAAATTCAAGATTGACAGGATTTAATATACACAGATTTAAATACACAATATATATATTTCAAATCAAAATTAGGGTTCTGTGTACTCAACAGTCATGGTTTAATCTAAATTGTTAAACCAAAAATTTTAAATTTGTGAAACACTCAATCAAGTTCAGATTGTTACAAACAAGTTATAATACTCACTGAATAAAATACACAATATATATAATATGAATCTCAAATCAAGGTTAGGGTCCCTTGTACTTTACAGTAGTCATGGCTTAATCTAAATTGTTGATCCAAAACTATTAAATTTGTGAAACACCCAATCAAATTCAGATTGCTACAAAGAATTAAAAGTATATGATAAATCATATGTAATTAGGCTTTTGACTGATGGCTTAATACTGATCTACTGTAACCTCAAAATATTTTTAAAAAGTAATGACAGAACAAGGATCATTAAATGTAAGGAACTGGTATGTTACTTTAACTGATACAGTTGTTCATCGAAATTTTTAAGGTGTAACACTCAGTCTAACTAACTCAAGTAAGTGTGCATAGTGTTGCTTTACAGCAACACAACTTTTTACAATGGATTCAGGGACCTTTGATGTTGATCTCTGTACATTACATTGCATTTGCATCATTTTCACAAATTAGACATGCTCATTAAGTGAATCTCTGTGGAACATAATACATTCTACTCAACCAGACAGGTTGACAGATTTTAATTCACACTGGTACTGATACACACATTATATGAAATGTTAAATACAAAGTCAAAGTTTGGATTTTATGTCATTTACAACAACCAGGGTTAATGTAAATTTCAAATACAAAATTACATGTATCCAAATATGTGAAATACACATCCGAACTCAGTACAAACTTTGTACTACAAAGAAGTTAAAACTGCATGCTAAATCAGAATTGTTTTGGTTTCTAAATGAGTGATCAGCTAAGCTTCTTCCACAGGCTATATAACAAGAAGGCTTCAAAACAAAACCAAAATCATTAAATGTAGGGCAAAGTATATTACTTTTCACACAAGTTCAGATATAGATTAAATTTATTCACGTCTATAGATGAATCTCAGTGGAAAGTCAAATATAATTTCAATTCTACCACACTTTTAAGCTTGACAGATTTTAATGCACACATTATATATAGTGTAAATTTCAAAGTCAAGTCTTTTACAACAGCCAGTACTTAATATAAATATGAAATCAAATTTATTAAGAATTGTAGCAGAGTTGAACCCGGCTTACCAAAAATATTGAGACTACGACATGCTATATTAGATTTTTGCATTATAAACAAGTGACCTAATATTTGTCTATTTCTCGCAAAAAACTATTTAAGCAAATGTAGACTTCATAGAAGAACAAGGCTCATCAAATGTAAGGGATCATTACTTTTTAACCTGACTTGAAGATATTCAATACAACTAATAAATGATTTGTAAGAAATGAAAAGTTTAGTAGAAATAAACATAACAGAACAAGAATCCTTAAATATAAGGAAAGGATATATAACCTTTTAAACTAATTCAAATATTCAACAGAACTTTGACAACTTATTTATCTAAAATGAAAAGTCAATCAAAAGTCAACAATGTCAATGTAAGGTCAAAACTTTCACTACCATCAATATTAATTTCTTACAAAAACAGCTATATTTTAGTACAAGCACTATCTTAATTTGATTCACAAAAATGAATCTAAGAAGGTCAATGATAACTCACTTCAATTAACTAAATTTGATATTGTCTCGTATGTCACAAAGCATTTTCCCCAATGTGTTTAGGCCCTTCCATTTTGATGGATCCCATATTTCATCATCATCAAGAGAGTAGCCTGCTCCCCAATACTTATCATGAGGGCTGGCTTCTACCAACATAGCTTCACCTGTGTTCCTTAGAAAGTCTGACAACTCACTGTTTTGGGAGAATTTGGCATGGAGTGCTGTCTGCATGTAGTGGTCTCGGGATTTGCGCCACACATCGCGATCAAAGTTGTGAACCCTCTTCCCCAAGGAGTTGGCTACTACTGGATCATCACTTTGAAGTATTTTTTGAGCTGTTACATCATCATTAAAAAGAGTAGCCTTTTTGAACATATAGAACTGCTCCACAGACTTGAAAGTAGTATCATCTACAGTAAATAAACAAGGGTGGTGGTTGGAAAGCTTTGAATGTGAGGTGTAGAATGCTGTTATCCCATCTTTTGTGACGGTGCACAAGTTGCTTGGCTGAAGATTCTCCGGTAGCTTGTCTAGATCGTTTGTGGTATAAACCTTGCTATCCACAATTAATTTGTCAAATGAAAGATGAGCTTTGTACTTGGATTTGTAGGCTGCAGTGATCACAGAGGAGAACAACCTTCTGCGCTGAATTACCTCAGCAGGGAAGTCTTCAGTAACCAGTACACCTGCTTCACGAAATTTTTGTTTCAGGCGAATCACTTGAAGTTTATCTCTGTAACTGAGGAATTTTGCAATTATAGGAGAATCAGGCTGTGTATTTCGCAATCTGTGAGCCCTTTCAATGCTATTTTCTTGAAGATTCAAATTATAACTATTGCACATGTCCAGGATAACCGATTCACAGTCCTTGTTTGGCCAAGTTTTGAGGTTGCCTCTTTTCATCAACACAAATTTCAGGTTATTTCTCCTTGAAACAGATTCCAGGGAGATCAATCTTTCTTCCACATTTTGACACTTAATTTCTGCTTTTTGAAGTTTGGACTGAAGAATCAAGTTTTCAGCTTTGAGCTGAGAGCATTTTTCAGATAAGTCAGTAATTTCATCAAACTTCGATGTTGCAATTTGTAAAGACTCTCTTATTGAGTCTAGTTCACTTTTAACTGGGTCAAAGTACTCCTCAAACAATACGCGGATACTCGCAAGGGAAAGTGGAGCATCTGGAGAGGTTGGTGAAACAAGTTCATAACCTCTTCTTTGAGTCTTAGCAGGAGGTTGAAAAGTTACCTGTCTTGTATCAGAGGAAATCTGATCAAGTTTGGCTTTGAACGGAATGGCAGAACGTAGCCATTGGTGATAATGTTTAACACGTTTTGAGAACATTTGTTTATTAGCCAGTCTCTCTTGAAAGAACGGAGGCGACTTCCTACTGGTGGACTGAATGAGGCTTTGGAGGAGTCATTGAGAAGGGGGTTTCCACGCCCCCTTCCCCTATTGTGGGGTCGAAAACGACCCCTGGAGCCTCTGAAGTTGGATTTTCCTCTTCCCGAGGGAAAGGATTGGTTACTGCTTTGAGAGGTATTGCCCCCATAGGGGCGTTTCCTGTAGGAGCCTCTTTTCTTGTGGGGGCCACGAAAGGGCTTATTCTGGTAGGGTGAAAAACCCTGAGAATCTTTTGAGATGCCTTTTTTGAGAAGGAAGTCCTCACCTTCCTTTACAAGTTGAGACTCGAACAAGGAGGAGTCCCAGAAGGACGAGTTCCTAAGTTCTTGGCGTCTCGTTTCCCCTAGCTGGGGATGCAATAGAGTCATTTCGGGTTCGCGCCTAAGCAAGCCGGTATTAGCCATGGAATATAATTCCCTCTGGAGAATATGGGCTAGCGATTTGCTGAGACAGGTAAGAGCTCTATGTTGAACAAGAACCGTCTTGTTCCAAAAATCCAAGTACTCAGCAACTTCCTCATATCCGCGCTTTGCTGCTTTCTCAGGATTGGCACCTTTCTGGATCTGAGACTTTATCTTCTTGACAGTTGACTTGATGCTATGTTGGCACTTTTCCCAAGGAAGCATTGCAAGAAGAAGAGGTTTTGGCAAAGGCAGCGGTGAAATTGAGGGTTGAAATATTTTGTCTAGCCTGATGTTCCAGCTCCTTAAGGACTGGCAGAGGGACTTTGGCTACTGGTGCCCCAGGAGGTCTAGGAGTAATACAGATCTTGGCAAAGTCCGTATTCAACTCCTGGATTTTGTCTTGAAAAGTGGGCTGTCCAACCTTATACCACTTAGAAGTGGATGGAGGAGGCTTGACATATTTTCCCTCAGATAAATTGGCAGCTTTGAAATCATGTTGAAATTTATCAAAGGCGTCTTTGATAACTGAGCTAAGTGGTAGGATAGAGGAAGGACCTCTAGGTCTGAGCTCTTGACGGCTTTTTTCGTCATCCAGACCCAACACTGAAGTTGAAGTCCCTGGGGTCAGGGAGAGAAAGAATGCGCCTGAAGGTGTCTACCTCTTCAGAGTATTGGGAGGGAATGTCAGACAGGGCTACTTCCCTATAATAAGGGGGGTCTGGATCATGTTGTGGGAGGTCTTGATCAGAAGCTGCGCCTGAGGGCTGAGCCCTAGAGGGCTTAGAAGACCTGTGTCTAGCAACAGGGGAGTGATCTTCCTCTGAAGATGACACATATCTGGACCTAGATTTATGCTTGCTTTTGTCAGAGTGTTTCTTAGGTCTAGGATGGATCCGAGGTTCGTCGGAATCCTCATCCATTTGGTCCGAGGCAGAGCTCGGTGCTACTGTTTGCCTGTGGCTTTGTTTTTTGTGCGAGTACGAGGAATCCTTCGGTATATCTTCAGAAGGGGCAACGTACTGATCTGAGGAAGTTTGGTTAAGTACTAGTCGAGGAGGGAGTGCTGGACCAATGTCCACATCCATTGCCTCGGACTGTGCATTAGTACTTGACCTCGGAGGGGGTAGGTCCAGATGAGCAGCAGAATTGCTGGATGGACCAGCTTTTGAAGCATGAGGCGAGGGATCAACCTCGGCAGGCTTTTTAACTGCCAACTCCTCTCGCAGTGATTGAAATGCTTCTAACATGGATGCCTGGAAGGAACCCATTTGCTGCTGGATATGTATATTTAAGGAATCACCCAGGGATTTCTCTAGATTTCTTTGAATTTTGTTTTGCAAAACAGTACCTGGGGTGGGTGGAACAGCTTTGGCTGGGGTCTTTAATGATAAAGAACTGAAGGCGAGAGGTTGAGGACGGTGGGGTGAGGTAAAGAGGTTATCGGCAGCACTCTCAAGGTCTGCATTAGAACCAGTAAAAGAGTCCCCATCGCCTTCACCCAAGAGATCTAGTTCATCTTTGGAACTAGTTTCCGCTTTTTGCTTTTTTAAATACCGCTTCCTGTTTTGAATTTTTTGTAATTGTTCATCAGTGAGAGACGTGCAAATATGGCAGGGTGCTTCAAAAGTGACACAGGGGTCATCTCCCTTGCCAGCCTCCCTACAGGTAGGGCAGTAATTATGATTATCAAAACTGAAGCAAAAATGGCGGCATTTCTGAGCTCTCGGTTTGTCTTTGTTTGCTTGATGGAGAGACATTTTAACGCAATAAAAAGACGTACAATTGAAATTGCCTGAACCGAGAAAACTCAAAACACGCGGATTGTAAGGAAAATACTTAAGTTGTGAAATTAAAAATTTTACAGTATAATCTATGAAATATATATAAAGAAATATCCAAATATTAGCCTCCAACAATACGTGAATACTGAGAAATAAATGAAAATGTCTGTATATTTACAAACTGCTACCAGTCAATCGTGGCCAACAAAAAAGTAGGGCGATTGGTCAGAAGTTATCACGTGACGACAACTACCAGTATATCCGGTGGCTAACAAGAACGATCTTTTTTTCTAAGACGTTGGCCCCGGTGTGGCAACCCGAGAACAGCATTAAGTCCCACATGGTAAGCTATTGTAGCGTAATAAAATCATTATTCTGTAATAATCATTACTCTGTTATATTCTCTTGACAGGATCCCCAGATTATCAACATTATTGTCCAATTTGTGGTGATACTTGTATCGGCGCAGTATACACACATTCCCCAGCCCCCCCCCCCCCCCCCCCCCCGCCCAACAAAGTAAAAGAATGGGATTAAAAATTTATTATACATAACAATACAAATACGACTTCTATAATATTAACACAGCAAAGTTTTAAAGCACACATACATGTAAACACAGATCATAGACAATGGAACTATTTACATTGAAAGGTCACATAAAGGTCAAACTTGAATAAACAGCAAATTGAGTACCAAGAGCACCTAGAGGTCAAAGGAGGTCAAGCAAAGGTATAACCAGTGCACAAGCTCCAGGCAAAAACAGGTACTGTCAGAGGTTAAGACAGGGGTAAAGGTACCCCGCAGAATATTAAGTAAACTATATGACCAGCCATATGTGACTAGTTAGTAAAATGATATGTAAAATAGCATCAGAGATGCCTGTACCCCACAGCCTGGGGAAATAGTTTTCAACACCATGGGATATAGAAGTAGTGAAACAGTACAAAGTTCAAGATACTTTCAGAGCAGTGTCAGTTATATTAACATCCAAATAATGCTTAAGTAGAGAAAATAATATCTAAGGAAAAGAAATGTATGTAAAGATGAAGTATTAAAACAAGACAATTCAATAATAAAATGACAGCATTTATCAGTAAACCAAAAATGGCCGAATTATGGTTTGGATGTTTTGAATATTACCCATGCATACAGAAGTGGCAATACATTCAATGACTGCTTATGTGTGGTGTTGGAGAAAAGCCTGTGGCTCATTTGATGAAATTCCATCTGTTACAATGGGTACTTGCAAAAGGAAATTCTTAATGAATTCTAATATGACTTAAACAGTGCTTAATCTGCATCAAGGTCATCAAGGTCAAAGGTCAAATCAAGGTCAGACCATGACGTTGCACACCTACAACCCCTAACTAATGTTCCTGCCAAGTATCAACTACCTACACCTTATGGTTGCCGAGATATAGCCCGGACAAGATTTTCAAACTCAAGGTCACTACGGCAAGGTCAAAGGTCACAAGGTCAGACCATGACGTTGCACACCTACACCCCCAACCAATGTCCCTGCCAAGTATGAACTTCCTACACCTTACGGTTTCTGAGATACAGCCCGGACAAACTATTTCCCACCGACCGCCAACCCACCCATCCGGACACCATGGGTGAAAACAATACCCCAACAGCCCTTAAGGGCTGTGGGGTAAAAATTGTAAATATTAAGTATCAGTAATCATAATGAATTAAGACTGCACATAGAGTTGCAAAGGAGGAAGACTGCCCTACACTAATAATAGGAAATACAAAATGTAAAAGTTCTAGGAAACCACGACAGTCAAATGCAGAATGAATGATAAAATAAGTCAAATAGTAAACTAAAATGTAAATAAGATTCATAATAAGTTGTGGCACAAAAAGACCACAATTTTTATAGTTCGTGGCAAAGTCTATTAAAACATAAACATCCATATGGATGAACACAAATAAGTAGATGCAACTTGAGTAGCTCTTGAAGAGTGCAGGCTGAAGCAAAATGGGAGTCACTTTGGCCATGAGCACACACACATTTCTGTCCATTGCATTTGTTATACATACAGTCCGACACCATCACCAGCAGGCTCCCGCAACAACCTGGCTCCCCGCTGACTGAGCCAGAAGCAGGTCAATTTCTGATATGAAGACTTGAAGAGATAATGTGATGAGATAGATAACAGTAACTTGTGAGATAAGGCGACAGTTCTGGTAGTACAAAGCTGACGGTAGAGGACAGCAACTATCTAACCAGTCTTTGCATGTAGTAATATGAGGTGCCACATTTAACTAGGCACCAAATCAGAAGTTAACCAACCAACTAAGTTGGCGAGTTAAAGTAAAGTTCTCAGCAGCATCCTAAGATCATCCTGAAGATATATGGTAGACAGATAATACAACCAAGGCCTCAACAGGCCTGGCCAGGAACACGTCATCCTCCAAAACAAGATCTTCTGGACCTCAACAGGCCCGGCAGGAACACAGCTCATCCCACAGAAAAGGCAGGGTTTTCTGGACCTCAACAGGCCAGGCAGGAACTCCTCATCCCACAGTGACATTATCTTCTGGCCCTCAACAGGTCCGGCAGGAACGTAGCACATCCCACAGTGGGAGTCGGAAGTTCAGCTTTGAACCAGCCTGGTAGGAAAATTAGTACATCCCACAGGAAAGGCAGGATGACAGGACCATGAAGATGATCACCTCCCTGTTGGCGCCCAGGAGCCACCAGACCCACACAGGCAGTCTGAAACTGAACAACTGACATGAGTAAGACATTGGCAACCAATAGGGAGGGGTTAACATGGGTGGGACAAAAATCAATGTTGGCTGGTCAGTTTCCAAAGTCAAAGTGACACATGGGGCTGCTGAAGGCCAGCGCAGGGGATCACAAGGCCAATCACACGAGACCACTAATTATGTCAATGGTAATTACTAAATGAAGGTTAAGGTGCGGCCAAGGAATGAGCCCCGAGACACCCAAATGTCTCGAAACACATTCCTCAGACCCCCCAACAAAGTAAAAGAATGGGATTAAAAATTTATTATACATAACAATATAAATACGACTACTATAATATTAGCACAGCAAAGTTTTAAAGCACACATACATGTAAACACAGATCATAGACAATGGAACTATTTACATTGAAAGGTCACATAAAGGTCAAACTTCTTCTGCTGAAGGTCATGAAGCTGAATAAACAGCAAATTGAGTACCAAGAGCACCTAGAGGTTAAAGGTCAAGCAAAGGTATAATCAGTGCACAAGCTCCAGGCAAAAACAGGTACTGTCAGAGGTTAAGACAGGGGTAAAGGTACCCCGCAGAATATTAAGTAAACTATATGACCAGCCATATGTGACTAGTTAGTAAAATTACATGTAAAATTGTAAATATTAAGTATCAGTAATCATAATGAATTAAGACTGCATATAGAGTTGCAAAGGAGGAAGACTGCCCAAGTGCCCAGTAGCAGTAGCTAGGAAAAAAGGTGGGCCTGGAACGTCCTTGACACTTGTGAGGCAGAAGGAGGCAGATTAATATACCTCCAAACACAAGATGATGACCAAGTCCCTTGTGCCTGGAGTTGCTGTACAGAAACACCTTTCAGGAATGCCCAGGTTGCTCCCGCTCTCCTAAAATCATGAAAAATGAGTGGCCTAGGTAGGTCCAGGATAGAAAAAATGCTTTTTGAGGAATTTTACTTTTATCAACATAGATTTTGGGCCAAGCTAAGGTTATGTCAAAGGTCAAAGTTGGGGTTTTACGTCTCGTTCCACTAGGCAGAGATAATGTTATGTATATGTTTAAGCATTTACTTGTGATAATAACTAAGTAACTCCGTAACTAAGTCAAATATTGAGATGTAATGCTGGAATTTGGGCAGGACATTAGTGTCATGGTACTTATGATAATAAAAATGATTTAAGACTTACATCTGTGTGGGAAACTTATGTTATGACCTGTCCAGGCTCAATTGGCCAAGTACCCGCAGCGCTGTTTTTCCTCCGTAACTAAGTCAAATATTGAGATGTAACCCTGGAATTTGGGCAGGACATTAGTGGCGTGGTACTTATGATAATAAAAATGATTTAAGACTTACATCTGTGCGGGGAAACTTATGTCATGACCTGTCCAGGCTCAATTGGCCAAGTACCCGCAGCGCCATTTTTCCTCCGTAACTAAGTCAAAAATAGAGATGTAACGCTGGAATTTAAGCTGGACATTAGTTAGGGGCCAGTTGTGATTATGGCAATGATTTCAGACTTACATCTATGTGTAAACCTCATGTCCTGACCAGTCCAAGTACGTGCAGTACCTTTTTTCCTCCGTAATTAAGTCAAAAATTGAGATGTAATTCTGGAATTTGGACAGGACATTAGTGTTATGGTACTTGTGATAATACAAATGATTTCAGACTTACATCTGTGTGTGAAACTTGCGTTACGACCTGTCCAGGCTCAATTGGTCAAGTACAAACTGTGACCTTTTTTCCTTTGTAACTAAGTCAAAAATAGAGATGTAACACTGGCATTTGGGCTGGATATTAGTTAGGTGACAGTTGTCATTATGGCAATGATTTCAGGCTTACATCTAGGTCGGAAACGCATGTCATGACCACTCTAATTACCCGCAGCACCTTTTTTCCTCCGTAACTAAGTCAAATATTAAGATGAAATGTTATAATTTGGGGATGACATAGTTTTGTGGCACTTGTGATAATAAAAATAATTTCAGACTTACATCTATGTTAGAAACTTATGTTATGATCTCTCCAGGCTCAACTGGTCAAATACCCGCATTGCCATTTTTCCTCCATAACTAAATCGAAAACTGAGCTGTAACACTGGAATCTGGATAAGACTTTAGTTAGGTGGCAGTTGTGATTATGGCAATAATTTCAAACTTACATCTAGGTGGGAAACTCATGTCAGAACTATTCTGAGTACCCACAGTACCTTTTTTCTTCTGTAACGAAGTCAAATATTGAGATGTAATGCTGGAATTTGGGCATGACATTAGTTTCATGGCCCTATTAATAATAAAATGATTTCAGACTAACATCTATTTGGGAAACTTCTGTCACAACCTTCCAGGCTCAACTGGCCAAGTACCCGCAGCACCATTTTTCTCTGTCACATAGTCAAATATTGAGATGTTATGTTAGAATTTGGATAGGACATTAGAAAGGTGAAACTGGTGGTTATGTCAATGATTTAAAACTTACATCTCGGTCGGAAACTCATGTCAGGACCAGTCCAAAGAGCCAGAGCGCCTTTTTTTCCTGTTTAACAAAGTCAAATATATTGTGATGTAATGCTGGAATTTGGACAGGACATTAGTTTCATTGCACTAGTGATAACAGAAATGATTTCTGACTGATATCTACGTTGGAAACTCATATCAGAACCTATCCAGGCTAGATTGCCAAAGTTCCTGGAATGCCAATTCCAAATCCTAGCATGACATCTCAATATTAGACTGTGATTTTTGTCCTCTTTAAGTCAGTCAAGTCTTGAGATGTAAAGCTGGAATTTGGTTATGACATTAGACAGGTAGCACAATGGGAATAATTTCAGATTTCCATCTGTGTAGGAAACACATTACACAACCTGCCCAGGCTGCAGCACTCAAGTACCCAGGGGGCCTGAGTCAAATCATTTAAGATTGCTGCTCCAAACTTATTTGGAATATTTGTAGTTAATCATATGCACGCTATAGTTTTCTGGACAGAATCTTTACCTACTAGTATCCATCTGTTTACTCCATTTTAACTACTAATGATATGACTTTGCAATGTATGGAAATCTATGGTAAATCTAAACTGTACACAAGGCAGCATCTCAACATTTACTTTATCGGTGCGTTAATTTGTCTATTACAACATGCATTTAATTTTTTAAAAGTATTCCTTTAACCTTCAGTGGTACTAAATAGTTCATCAGGCCAGTACTTTGAAAAACTGCAAGTACAAGTACCTTTTATAAAGTATGATCCAAATATATGATTACCAGATATTAGCTTATAAAACTTTAATTTATAAAATTTTCTTTTGTACTGCACAACAATAACTTACCATATGAGACTAAGTGCTGTCTCGGGTGGCCACAGCACCCTAACCCACTCAAGAAAAAAGAGCATCACATTACCAGGGTACATTATTTGGTGAGGTGACTTAGTGACAAAGATTCCTTCTTCAAGTTGTAAATTTTGCCCATACCCCCTCCGCTGTAATACAGCAGGGATACCTCTCCTTAGTTCCACATGGTAAGCTTGTAGCTTATAAAGCTTACATTTTAGTAACTAAAATGTTCAATTTTATTGCTCTACAATAGCTTACCATGTGGAACTACATGCCGAGTTGAACCGCTAGACAGAGGGATTTCAGCTGAGACAAAGTATTATGTGAAATTTTTCTGGACTTCCTTCTTCTCATCAACCATCATCTTATAACTGCAATAGTTAAGGATTTATCCAGAGTTGGGTAAGGTATTTACTTCTAAAAATTTAATTTACTTATGAAATTTGCTATTTTATTGTGTTAATACATCTTACCCAATGGACAATTGCTGAAGAACTGCTGGTAGGAAGGTGGATCAGTAACTAGGGACAGCAATATACCTCAAAAATTTTAAGCCTGTGGTGGCCTTACCAGGACTCCAGTTGGTCCTATAGGTCAGTTGCTGGTGTCCAGGTTGCCAGCAAAACACCAACATTGCCCCCTTTTTTGCAGACCTGCTCTGAGGTATGGGAAGAAAGGTATGAGTTCAGTCCCTGGAAATAAACCTCCCGAAGGAAGCACGTCACAGTTTTTTTTTTTCAAAAACTATATATAGCTAGATACAATATATATAAATCTCCTCAGTCACATGGGCTATTGATGGATCTGCTGAGCTTTCACTACAGGGCCCAAATGGAAGAGCTCTGAATCAGCCCAGGCCACATCTTTCAGATAAAATTGTGTGAAGGTGTTATATGACTTCCAATGGCACACTGATAGCAGCTGATCTAAGGACACTCCCAACTTGAAAGCCTTAAAAGAAGCAAAGGCCCTCAGATTATGGGCTTTGACCTGGTGTCAGATTAGGGCCTCTTGGTCAGTGAGCTCATAGCACAGTATCACAGTTTGCTTGATCCATGAAGAGATGGTGGAAGGGGAGATGTTTTTATCAAAACCATTCTTAAAGGAGACAAAGACCAACTCCTTGTTCTGCCAAAGGTCTGAGGTCTTACCCAAATATTAGTGCAAGGATCCGACTGGACATAATGGCCTATCAGCCTTCAAGGATTTATCCAGAGTTGGGGCCTGGGCTGGGATAACCACTGTGGCCACACTATCTGGAACTTCTTTGGCCAGCTGGTTCTTGGAAAGACAGCTGAGAGAGAGGTAAAGAGACACCTTGGACCAGTCTGAATAGTGTCTGATGTTCTTATGTAGCCAAGCATGGATTTCACTCCTGCATTTGACAGAAACCAAAGCCAAGAGGATGACAGTCATGAAAGCCAAATGCTTCAAGGAAGCCTCCTTAAGGAGTTCAAAGGGAGCCTTTGTCAGCTGGTGTAATACCATAGAAAGGTTCCAGGAGGAGATGCCCCACCGACCCTTGGGTCTGTCTCCATGGAAAATATATATTAGAGACGAGTCAGATTCTCAACTTCGCCAACACTGATGGATGAATTTCTAGTTTGTCTGCAATGGCTGATCTGTAGCCATCAAATTACTTGGCTGTAACTTCCTGTCCTGGAAGAGGTACAGCAGTTAATCAGCTATGGACTTTATAGGTGGTGTCCTGAAGTCAAGCTGATTACTGTGGCACCACTTTATCACACAATGATCTGGTTGAGACTCTCTGAGGAGCCTCAATTCGTGCTGCCACTGCCTCAGATAAGCCTTGATCCTTGATAGCTGAGGCTCTAGGAGCCAGGCATTTAGATTCTGATTTGGTAGATTCCTGTGAGGGATCTTACTGAAGGCCTGGATCAGCAGACTGGACAGGTCGGGCAGACACAATAGGATCTGGCTTGACATTGCCACTAGGGCCCAAAACCAGGGCATGTTGGGCCACCCTGAATCAGTTAGAATGATTCTCCTGCATGGGTAGTCTTGCAACTTCTCCACTATTGTGCCCAACATAGCGACTGGTCGGAAGGCATAAGAGTCCAGGGCCTAACAAGTCTACTTGAGGCTGGTGCCACCTGATGCATTTTGACTGGAAGACCTCTGGAAGGAGAGACCACTCTCTCTAGATGGTCTGGCCTAGCCTGGATAGCTTGTCTGCTATCACATTCAGCCTGCCTTGTATGTGTTGGGCTTTGAGAGTTACCCGTTTCCTGGAGAACCAGGTCAGGATTCTAAATAGACGGGCACACAGAGGGCCTGACCTCATACCTCCTTCCTTGTTTATGTAGGCAACCAATACTGCCTCTATATCCAGATAGTTTATGTGCAACTTGCTTTCTAGAAGGGACCTGGTTCCCCTTGCAGTGTGTTTCACTAAGTGAGTTGCCCACCCTTCTTTTGAAGCGTCTGTAAAGATTTGCAGAGCATGCTCGAGTAGGTGTAATGGTTGGCTTCTAAGAACATTATCTTCCTGTAGTCACCACTTTAGGTGAGGAGGGAGTGACTTGGGATAGGGACCACCGGCCTAGTGACACTGGAATCTTCCAATTGTTTTTCAAGTGCCACTGTATCAGTCTCATGTGGAGCAGGCCCAAGTGGCCTGCTTCTCTATAGCTGTTAGCAACCCCATCAAGGACCAGACAGGTTGGTTTGGAGAGCATTTCCTACATCTTGTCATTTTAGGTTTGCCAGCGCTCTGGGATGGGTCTAACCTTGCCCTCCTAGAGATCGAAGTGGTGGGACCTGGCTCTGACTAACCAGCCATCTTTGTACTGGCGGTTTCTTATACCCTTATGTAAAGCCAGCTGTTTGACCTCTGTCAACACTACCATGAACTCCATGGGTGCTGTGGACAGACCTAAGGGTAGTGCTTTAAATTGGTAGGATTTACCCTGGAGGTGAAAACGAAGGCATTTCCTGGACTTGTTTTGGATTGGTATAGAAGTCTTTGAAATCTATAGATGTTACCCACTCGCCAATCTAGATGGAGGTCCTTATTGTGTAAGGTGTTCCCATTTTGAATTTATCTGTCTTTAGAAATTTGTTCATGGAGCTTAGATAGGACTCCACTGATTGGGTTTGGGAACCAGGCAAAGTCGGTTTAAGAAACCTAGAGATGTCTGATTTCTGACCAGTTCTACTGCATTCTTTTGCATAAGTGCATGCAATGCCTCTGTCAGGTAGCTGCTCATGAGAGGATTTACATAGCAACTTATGATAGTAGGTGACCCTGTCAAGTTTGGTCAAATCCGGAATCGGAGGATGTAGCGTTCTTTGAGGATTCTTATGACCATGGGACTGGCCCCCAAGGCCTCCGATTTTCCCCAAAATTGGTGCAATCTGGCCCCTACAGGGACATTTGTTACATTCTGGACAAAACTCAAGTGATCTACACAGTCTGGCCCCTACAGGGACATTTGTTACATTCTGGACAAAACTCAAGTGATCTACACAGGAAACCTCTTTCACATATTTTAATGACTTTTGTTGAACAATATTGGGACTTAAGCCTTTCTTTGCAGCTGCCCTCCTGCAAAAAGAACATGAGTTGCAACAAAAGAATTTACATTTTGACAATTTACATTTTAAAGTTTGACAATACTTTAAAGTTTCTTTGCTTCTGCTCAGTCACTGCGCACACACTGGAGCATTTAAACAGAGTTTGTCATTTATATGACAACTGACCCTTCACTGGTCGTGAAGAATAGTTACTTGACTTGCAGTTGTGCTTTCTCCCATGACCACAGAAACCAATAGTCCTCCAAGCCAGAGATTTGCTGCTATTGTGTGCTTTCTCCAGCCTTTCATAAGGGTGGTAGTGACCTTTCTTATAAGAAGATGAACAGAGTGTCCTGTACTTTCAAAGCTAGCATTGTATTCTTTGCTTTCTTCAAGATGCTATCCAGAAATAAGGTGGCCAGGAGGAGAGGTGCTGTTCTCAAAGAGGCTAGAGTGTCCGGTTTAATGCCAGATCTCAAGTGAACAAGGTAAGAGTCCCTTCTTGTGAGAGGCCATAAATGACCGGATGCCCCCAATTGTCTTTCAGTAAGTCTGTCCTTCTGAGATAGTCTGGTCAAGGTCGGCTGCAGCAGTGTCCGCTCATGATCCGACACCTCCCCTCCTTCCACCGGACAAGCAAGCGGAGGTCAGTCTTTAGATATGCCATCAGTACCAGTGTCCACATCTGAGACAGTGGCCTACCTGTGTGTGTCAACACCTGACGTGCTTGGGACCTGTCACTGCAAAACAGGAGGGTCAGTGCTAGCGAGGTCAATAGCCATGGGTTGGTCCACACACTGATACTGGTCGAAAGCCTGAGGTCGGTCAACAGGCTGACCAAGATGGATGAAAAGGTCTGCTGACTTTACTGCTCTAGCTGGTGGGGGTTTTGCTGGTGCCACTTTCACCGTCTACAAGGTAGAGTTCTGGCAAGCAACATAGCCTCAATCCTAGAAAATCACTCCCGACTATTTCTGATCTAAGGCTTCAATCTTTCTATGAGCAGAAGACTTGGCAGGCTTGGTAGGAGTAGATTTCTTCTTACCCTTGTCCTTTGCCACACTCTTATCAGAAGACTTAATTTTCGTCTGGTCGTTCAAGACACCCACTACTGACACTAAGGCAGAGTTCATGAGGACGGAACTAATGTCTTCCGCTTCTGTTTTGTCAGACTTTTCAGATCTTGCTTCTCCTTCTTTATGTTATATGATGGTGTGGTTAGTTGTGCCCGCTGGTCAGTGGTTAACATGTTAGAGTTTGGAAGTCCAGTTTCAACACACAAGGATCAATTCCCTTTCCCTTGTCACTACAATGTGCGCAGTGAGGATGCAAGTCAAAGACTGCCATTAAATGGCCACAAGCCCCTCGCTTCTGTCCTAGCGATGCCATGTTGGATCACAATATATAGCAAATATGAAAATAAAGTTCTAAATCCACAAATTCTTCAACTTTAGAGAGCTTCTCAAAAATCTGTCTGCACAGTAAACATGCCAAACATGTTATGATGTCACGCTGTATAGACAGGAAGGAAGTATGATGCGCCACCTATCAAATGCATACTTCTGGACCAGTCCTGCCACTGGGAATTCGAACTGCTCTTACACTATCAAGTTTCAAAAGGCGACAGGCCAGTGGAAACATGGAACAACTTTTTCTGTCGTTTGGCAAGCCGGTCTGTGTCCACCATATTAGCAATTTTCCATCGGTAAGATGTATCAATGCAATAAAAATAGCCTTTATGGTCTGTCAAATTCCTCTTACCTCTTATATGCAGTTCTTTTAATAGTTCTTCTGATGTAGACATTACACTGTGAGCCAAGCAATATCCCAAGTTCACATATAAACTGAAAGCCTATTCGAAACATATCACTGAGTGTATGCAATTCAGAAACAAAATTAAGACTGCTCGATACTACCTTCAACCTAAAATTTCACATTTGCAAACCTTGTTGGATTTTCTTGACAAACATTGATGGCGCCTTCTAATGAGATTGAACAAGATTACTGCTATGTTTCAACTAAACACAGATTTACACACAGATTAATTCATAAGACCTGATTGTGGCAAAACAGTGTATATTTGTAGAATATATCAGCTGAAAGGAGTAAGCTACCGGGTTCTAGTCTTCATACAAAGTTTTGAGTGACTGTTAAAATATTTTACCAACAGGATAATATTTCATTCAGTTTAGATTCTACTTAACTGAAGACCTGCTGGTGAATGGCAATATAGATGAAGTCATTCCATCTGCCAACACAGAGTTTAGTACGCTGTCCTAATCAAACTACATTCACATCAGGTGTGTCACTGTCATCACCTCAGATTGCCACCACTGATGAAAAGAGAGTGGCTGTCGTTCAAATGAGTGGAATGGTTTTTGGGAATGGGTCCAGTATCAGTATTAAGCAGTAAATTGACATACATGACACATGCAAAATTCAATGAATATGTCTGCAATGGCTTACTTTTAAGTTAGCTGATATAAACAAAGATCTACTTTTAACTATGGTGATAATATCAGCAATATTGAGCAGAAACTTTAAATGGGTATAAACTTTTCAAGACTTACAGTAGTTTAAAACTTCACCACTACTTAATACTTAATCAAAACCTAATGTAAGGGCTCTGTCTCACACTATGGAACATTTAAATGCAAGGAGTCATTGTTGAATAAATAGTACAAAGAAACACCATTTCTACAACCTCAAAAATTTATCTAAAATTAAGCTTTTTACTCACTTTAGGTTATGTTTATGAATGTTTTCAGACTTAAAGATTTTTTTTAAAATTTAAAGTGATAGCCCAAATATAAGCTAAATTGCCCTATAAGTCAAATTCCTCTTACCTTTTATATGCAGTTCTTTCAATAGTTCTTCTGATGTACACATTACACTGTCACCCAACCAACATCCCAAGTGCATACATAATCTGAAAGCTCATTTGAAACATATCATTAAGTGCATGCAATTAAGAAACAAAATTAAGACTGCTCGCTACTAACTTTAACCTAAAATTCAACATTTGCAAACCTTGATGGATCACATTTTGTTAATAAACATTAACGGCAGTCTATTAATGAGATCGAACAAGATTAATGCTAAATATGTGGTAACTAAACATGAACTTACACACAGATTAATGTTTAAGACCTGATTATGGCACTATAAAATATCTTTTTACAATAAATCCACTGACAGGAGTAACGTACTGGGCTTTAGTCTTCATACAAATTTTTGAGTGACTGTTGAAATAGTTTACTAACAGGTTCGTATTTCATTAAATTTAGATTTTACTTATCTGAAGTCATGCAAGTGAATGGCAATATAGATGTAGTCATCCCATCTGCCAATACAGAGTTTTGTATGCCATCTTGTTCAAATCAGTCGTGCAGGGATATTATCGCATCACTGCAGGCATATCATCATCATCATCTCAGCCATCACCATCATCATCAGGCATGTTACATTCATATTAGGCATGTTACAGTCACATCAGGCATGCCACTGTCATCACCTCAGATTGCCATCACTGATGTAAAGAGAATGGTTGTCTTATGAATGAGTGGAATGTTTTTTTTTGGAAATGGCTCCTGCATCAGTATTAATTAGTGTATTGACAGACATGACATATACAAAATTCAGTGAACATATCTGCAATGGTTTACCTTTATGTTAGGTGATATAAACAAAGATCAACTTTTAATTATAGTGGTGAGATCAGCAATGGTTTTCTTTAAATGGTCAGAAAATTCTCAAGACTTACAATAGTTTATAACCACAGTAATACTTATCACTTAATCAAACCTTAGACACTTTGTTCCTAAATTTTGTCAATAGAATGGTAAGTCTGTGGTCAAAGACTTAACAGATTTCACAAAGCAGCTAAGTCCATGAAATTGCTAAGTCAGTGGACTTAACTTTAAGTCTAGTATGTGGTGGGCTTAAATTTTGTAAAGAGCATTTAAATATGGCCGCCATAAACTTTTCTCCTCTTCAAAATTTGAAATGGCTGTAAACAAAGTACATGTATAACTAGAAATAGGACGCCCTGTTGATAGTAGCTGCGACATATGAATAGAAAGAGGATAGCATAGAAGACCACACATTATCATGATTAATGTCCACCCCATGAACCTTTTGGCAAAATTGTACAGTAGTGTTGCAAGACCCTGTTTCATTTGTAAAATATATCAATGATGCTTAAACATTTATTAGTGTACATGTAAATTATTTCAGCTTCATGCCTTTTTGCATTGGTTGGGTCGAAAATTCTGACGAAATCACGGTTAAGAAGATAGAAGGAAATTTCTGTTTTTCTATTTTTGGCAAAAATTTGAAAATTCAAAATGGCCGCCATTTTGGGGAAAAGGAAAATTTTTTGAAAATTGCCAAGAGTACATTTCTTAGATACCCTATGGGTCGAAAATTTCAACGAAATAACTCTATTTTGCACGGTTAAGGCCAATTTGTGTTTTTCCATTTTGGGCAAATATTCGAAAATTCAAAATGGCCACCATTTTTGGGGAGGGGAAAATGTTTTAAAAATTGCCAAGAGTACAATGCTCAAATACCCTGTGGGTCGAAAATTTTGACGAAATCGCTCTATCTCGCACGGTTAAGGAGGTAGAAGCAAATTTGTGTTTTGCCATTTTTGGCAAAAATTCAAAAATTCAAAATGGCCACCAATTTTGAGAAGGGGAAAATTTTTTTGGAAATTGCAAAGAGTACATTCCTTAGATACCCTGTGGGTCGAAAATTTCGACGAAATCGCTCTATCTCGCACGGTTAAGGAGATAGAAGCAAATTTGCGTTTTGCCATTTTTGGCAAAAATTCGAAAATTCAAAATGGCCGCCATTTTTGGGGAGGGGAAATTTTTTTTTTAAATTGCCAAGAGTACAATGCTCAGATATCCTGTGGGTTGAAAATTTTGACGAAATCGCTCTATCTCGCATGGTTAAGGAGATAGAAGCAAATTTGTGTTTTGCCATTTTGGGGAAAAATTCGAAAATTCAAAATGGTCGCCATTTTTGGGGAGGGGAAATTTTTTTGAAAATTGCAAAGATTACATTCCTGAGATACCCTATGGGTCGAAAATTTCGCTCTATCTCACACGGTTAAGGAGATAGAAGCAAATTTGTGTTTTGCCATTTTTGGAAAAAATTCGAAAATTCAAAATAGCCGCCATTTTTGGGGAGGCGAAAATTCTTTGAAAATTGCAAAGAGTACATTCTTTAGATACCCTGGGGGTCGAAAATTTTGATGAAATCGCTCTATCTCGCACGGTTAAGGAGATAGAAGCAAATTTGTGTTTTGCCATTTTTGGCAAAATTTCGAAAATTCAAAATGGCCGCCATTTTTGGGGAGGGGAAAATTTTTTGAAAATTGCAAAGAGTACATTCCTTAGATACCCTGTGGGTGGAAAATTTTGACGAAATCGCTCTATCTCGCACAATTAAGGAGATAGAAGCAAATTTGTGTTTTGCCATTTTTGGCAAAAATTCGAAAATTCAAAATGGCCGCCATTTTTGGGGAGGGGAAAATTTTTTTTTAATTGCCAAGAGTACAATGCTCAGATATCCTGTGGGTCGAAAATTTTGACGAAATCGCTCTATCTCGCACGGTTAAGGAGGTAGAAGCAAATTTGTGTTTTGCCATTTTTGGCAAAAATTCAAAATGGCCGCCAATTTTGAGAAGGGGAAAATTTTTTTGAAAATTGCAAAGAGTACATTCCTTAGATACCCTGTGGGTCGAAAATTTCGACGAAATCACTCTATCTCGCACGGTTAAGGAGATAGAAGCAAATTTGCGTTTTGCCATTATTGGCAAAAATTCAAAATGGCCGCCACTTTTGGGGAGGGGAAATTTTTTTTAAATTGCCAAGAGTACAATGCTCAGATATCCTGTGGGTTGAAAATTTTGACGAAATCGCTCTATCTCGCATGGTTAAGGAGATAGAAGCAAATTTGTGTTTTGCCATTTTGGGGAAAAATTCGAAAATTCAAAATGGTCGCCATTTTTGGGGAGGGGAAATTTTTTTGAAAATTGCAAAGATTACATTCCTGAGATACCCTATGGGTCGAAAATTTCGCTCTATCTCACACGGTTAAGGAGATAGAAGCAAATTTGTGTTTTGCCATTTTTGGAAAAAATTCGAAAATTCAAAATAGCCGCCATTTTTGGGGAGGCGAAAATTCTTTGAAAATTGCAAAGAGTACATTCTTTAGATACCCTGGGGGTCGAAAATTTTGATGAAATCGCTCTATCTCGCACGGTTAAGGAGATAGAAGCAAATTTGTGTTTTGCCATTTTTGGCAAAATTTCGAAAATTCAAAATGGCCGCCATTTTTGGGGAGGGGAAAATTTTTTGAAAATTGCAAAGAGTACATTCCTTAGATACCCTGTGGGTGGAAAATTTTGACGAAATCGCTCTATCTCGCACAATTAAGGAGATAGAAGCAAATTTGTGTTTTGCCATTTTTGGCAAAAATTCGAAAATTCAAAATGGCCGCCATTTTTGGGGAGGGGAAAATTTTTTTTTAATTGCCAAGAGTACAATGCTCAGATATCCTGTGGGTCGAAAATTTTGACGAAATCGCTCTATCTCGCACGGTTAAGGAGGTAGAAGCAAATTTGTGTTTTGCCATTTTTGGCAAAAATTCAAAATGGCCGCCAATTTTGAGAAGGGGAAAATTTTTTTGAAAATTGCAAAGAGTACATTCCTTAGATACCCTGTGGGTCGAAAATTTCGACGAAATCACTCTATCTCGCACGGTTAAGGAGATAGAAGCAAATTTGCGTTTTGCCATTATTGGCAAAAATTCAAAATGGCCGCCACTTTTGGGGAGGGGAAATTTTTTTTAAATTGCCAAGAGTACAATGCTCAGATATCCTGTGGGTTGAAAATTTTGACGAAATCGCTCTATCTCGCATGGTTAAGGAGATAGAAGCAAATTTGTGTTTTGCCATTTTGGGGAAAAATTCGAAAATTCAAAATGGTCGCCATTTTTGGGGAGGGGAAATTTTTTTGAAAATTGCAAAGATTACATTCCTGAGATACCCTATGGGTCGAAAATTTCGCTCTATCTCACACGGTTAAGGAGATAGAAGCAAATTTGTGTTTTGCCATTTTTGGAAAAAATTCGAAAATTCAAAATAGCCGCCATTTTTGGGGAGGGGAAAATTCTTTGAAAATTGCAAAGAGTACATTCTTTAGATACCCTGGGGGTCGAAAATTTTGATGAAATCGCTCTATCTCGCACGGTTAAGGAGATAGAAGCAAATTTGTGTTTTGCCATTTTTGGCAAAATTTCGAAAATTCAAAATGGCCGCCATTTTTGGGGAGGGGAAAATTTTTTGAAAATTGCAAAGAGTACATTCTTTAGATACCCTGGGGGTCGAAAATTTTGATGAAATCGCTCTATCTCGCACGGTTAAGGAGATAGAAGCAAATTTGTGTTTTGCCATTTTTGGCAAAAATTCGAAAATTCAAAATGGCCGCCATTTTTGGGGAGGGGAAAATTTTTTTTAAATTGCCAAGAGTATAATGCTCAGATATCCTGTGGGTCGAAAATTTTGACGAAATCGCTCTATCTCGCACGGTTAAGGAGGTAGAAGCAAATTTGTGTTTTGCCATTTTTGGCAAAAATTCGAAAATTCAAAATGGCCGCCATTTTTGGGGAGGGGAAAATTTTTTGAAAATTGCAAAGAGTACATTCCTTATATACCGACGAAATCGCTCTATCTCGCACGGTTTAGGAGATATGAGCACATTTGCCTTTTTCAGTATTGAAAATAGCAAATTACTCATTTATTTAATTAATTACTCACTCATCTATGAAGCAATTCCCCCCAAAAGCAATCCCATACAACCTATTAACCCAATGAACCTCCATACCAAATTTCAGAAAGCTAGGCTTAATAGCATTCCTTAAAATGTCTGGAAACCAAAGAGATATTCAAAAGTAGCAAAGTAGCTATTACTCAGTTAGCTATAGAGCTATCATCGCCAAAATCCCATACAAGCTATTAACCCAATAAACCTGCATGCCAAATTTGGTAAAGATAGGATAAGAACTGTTGCCTAAAATGTCTGGAAACCATGTGGGACGCCGGACGCCGGAAAAAGCAAAAATAATATGTCCACCCCCCAGTGGGGTGGACATAATTATACAGAACACCTCACTAAACTAGTCTTTGGGAAGTTTGGTACTCAAAACAGCACTTATCCTTAGGCAAAATGCATCCAATGAAGGATATACTGTATATCACCAAAATGACACAGAAAACCACTGTGGTTATTTGATAAGCTTGGACTTGGCTAAGTCACCCTTTGTGAAATCCAGACAAAAGTCTTAGGTCTAAGTCCCTTTGTGAAATCGACCTCAGGGTCGAGATTGAAACCTAAGACCTTACTGCTCAGCTACCCAAGTAGGTCGCCTACCCAAGTTGGTCGCCTGCACTTTTTGACAATATTTAAACCTATTTGCAATTGTCTTTGAGTAATACATCAGCATTATAAGCACTTGTTCTGCTTGTTTCAGTATCAATATTGCTTGTCCTTTTCAGTTTTTAAGGCAGGTGACGAACATGGGTAGGCGACGGACTTGGGTAGCTGAGCAGTAGGGGGCCATGGTGGTGCAGTGGCATCACACTCGCCTCCCACCTCTGAGATCACAGTTTCAATCCGAACCAAAGCTGGGAAAGCTGGTAGTTTCTTGCTGTTGGTCGGCAGTTTAGGAGTACAGAGCCTTGGCCAACTGCATGTACTAGTTTCCTCTGCCCTTCCAAGCAGCCGTAGTACTGCTCAGCCAGTGAAGTTCGTCACCTACATTTTATGACAATATTAAAAAGTTTTTACTGTCCAGTTACGGCATATATGTATACCTTGCCGTTGAAAGAAGCTATTCCATTTATTTAAATGTGAACACTGCCTGTCCTTGAGCATTTTTATGGCAGGTGACGAACTTCACTGGGGTGACGAAATTCACTGGCCGACCAGTAAAAATATAAATGATAAGGTACTAGGCGTGATGTGAAACACTAAATTAACCGAGACCTCAGAGGTAGGGGGCAAATGTATCACCACAACACAAACGCCCTCCCTCCCCCTCCACCCTTTAAAGTTGGGGTTTTAGGTCCCGCTCAACAGCCAGGGTCATATTGGGTTAGGCCCCAGCCTTTGTCACTTGTGGGAGTACAAATTATAGTCATGTATTCTAGTTAAGGCGATTGCTAATTACCCAGTATTTACAGATTTCAACCACTACAGTATACTTCTTATGCATTACGTATAATTTACATTACGTAAAATAATTTACCTGCACTTCTAAACACTTCTTTTCAAATGCTTGGTAATATGACGCCATTTTGGTATATTCGGTCAACATTCCCTCGTGGTTAAAATACAATATATTTTTCAATAAAGTTTCAATATAGAATGGCACTGGGTTTTCCGCTAATTAGATTAATATAGAATCAAGGGACACCACAAATTCAATAATGACAATATGGCTTTTTCCCAATAAGGCGACCCATTTCTGCTAACAGATGACGTGTAAAGTAAAGCTCAACCACTGTAATAAAAAACAAATGAGTGTTTACGCATGACTAAACATGACCCAATTTTCACTGTAAATCTGATAGAAGATTATTTTGTTATTTTATTTCTAAAATTGACTGGAGTGTTTGTTTAAAATTTAATAAAGATTCTACTAATGCCAACATTTGTCACCATTGCTTCACATTTGGCACAGGTATACTTTTTGTGATGACGTTAATTTTCTTTCACTCAAGCTAGTTTCTACCGAATTACGCATGGTCTTGAATTAAACTGGTGTAACATGATGCATCAACAAAACATGATGTGGAGTTAATTTATCACAGTTTCATAAAATTTATCAAGTTTAATGATGGTGTCAATGGGTTAACATAATAGTTTTATTGCACCTTAGTGTTGTGGAGGCCCATTTTACACGTTCCCAAAGAAACTATTTTAGTTTTATTTCAAGTATACTTATCATAAAACACAAAAAATACATAACAGAAATGAATAAATCAATCATTACGTTATCTTAAAAATTACAAATTAAGGAAGGGGTGCATTTTAAACAGAATAATAACCTCACAAGTGTTCAATATTTCAAAATAATAGACTGTCTTGTTTTATATTGTGATCTTAAATACCTCTAGGGACTATTAACATATATTTTCTGATTTCGTTCCACATGTATACAGATGATTCTCAATTGTACAAGCACTGAGGGAGAAGAACTGACTGCTGTAATATAGCTTAAAGATTGTATATCTAAGATAAGTAACGAGAAGAACAAGAACAAGTTAAAATATATATGAAGACAAGACTGAATGTCTGGAACTGGAACTTCCTGACAACATGGAAGTGTTATTTGATTTCTCGGTGTAAGTGGAACAATTAAACCAGCTAGTCACTGTGTTAAAAAACCTTAGTCTTATCATCCATGATGAGCTAACATTATATGATCACATAACTTACATCTGCAACTCCTACTCTCATTATCTTAGGAATATTCAAACAGTTCGGCCACATTTGACCATATCACAGCTAAAACATCTTGCATTCAGTTATCCCTGTAAAACTGTAAAACCGCAGCTGTCTCTTCATCAACTTTCCAGTTTTTTTTCACAAACTTACTTACATGGTGTGAAAAATGCTGCTGTTAGGACTGTCCTGAATTTAAAAATATTATTATTATTAAATATCGAACTCTTACTTGGCCATTGTGTAACATTGTATTTTGTTGATTTTTAGCGATGAAGTTGTGTGTAGGTTGGAAGGCTAGGTTGTATTAAATGTTGTGTATATTTGTAAAGAGTCAATAGAAAGGCTAATTTTGTACTAAATAGGTGATGTTTGTTTAGTACTGGAATATTTTGCATTGAAAACTTTGGTTATTTTTGTGGATTTGGAGGGAATTTTGAAGTTTGAATTTGGTCAGTGGGTGTTTAGTGTTAGTGGTGGTGGACCATTTCACGCCCGTGTACCTATTCATGCCCACCCTCAGTTTTCTTAAAGATTTATGATTTTTCATAGAAAAGCTGTTTACCACAACATAGATAATTACCAAATTGATCATATACATTGGTAATTTATCGTTTAACTGTGATTGCTTTGGAGAAATTAGGGGGCGGGCGTGAACATATACATTGGTAATTTATCGTGTAACTGTGATTGCTTTGGAGAAATTAGGGGGCGGGCGTGAACTGGTCCACCACCAATAGAAGTATTTGGATGTGGAATTAAGCTGTTTACTTGGATTTGGAGAATGTGTTTGGTGAGTGAATTTCAACTATTGTGTGTGTTATATTCAACTGAATTTTAATGTAAATATATGTATTCTATTTTTATAATTGTTGATGCTGTAAGCAGAGTAAAGTTAATTCTTATGATAAAGGCAAGTATTTTATAAATATTAATAGACACTGTGTACATGTAGGTGTTATTTGGAAGGTACATATTTGCTCTACTTTGTAATACAAGGTATTTGTCTGGAGTTGAGTTTTGATACTATCTTCAGTATCAAATGTATTTAGATCTGGTATATCTTATGTGCTTAATTGCAGTAAGTTGTTTCCAGGTGTGCAAGTAATTCGTTGAGCAATTCTTAATTGGTTGTTCTGTGGTAATTACAGATGATTGTTTGGTTCAGTGCAGTTTGCCGTCCATTGATACACATACACTACACATGTATTTGAAGGATTCCTGGTCGGTGTTTTGAATGGGGTAATTTAAATACTGAATTTCGAATGTATGTAATTAAATGGATTATTGAATGGTTAGATTATATCATTAATAAGAAAGTATGATATGAACATGTAAATAATCATATGGAGTATGCAGTTATATATAATATAAATATGGATTGTTTTTATTATTGTCATAATATTTTATGCGATACAATATCAATAATAGTAATACTATACTAATACACTACACTAATGACAGTGTTGTATCTTTTGTTAAGGGTTTTCTTACTGTGAGAGAATAAAAGAAGATCACTGAGTTTGGAACTTTACTGTGTGTTACCATCCCACTACAACTGATCTATACTTAGTTGTAGTTTCAATGGAATTCTATAGAATCTAGATGGGCAGAGTTGTGTATTGTGTAACACTTACATCTCATCATTCAGTTCACGTATTCAGTTCCCGGCCTGACCCAAAGTGGGAAAGATGGAAGTTCTTTGTTAGTTCCTGGTGATTTTCAGTGTGTAGAAACTTGACCAGATAGTAAACATGGATGTCCTCCATCACATCAACTATCTCTCACAATATGACCAATAGGAAATATTGGTAGTGACGTTAAACCCAAATAAATAAATCAATTGACCAAGTGTATATTATATTTATTATATCAAGTTAGGGTAAAATTGTTGTAAAAACATTTATTGATTATTTAATTTAAATCAAAATTGCATACATTTTCAATAATGCATACTGTGTAATAGCTTGTGTAACATCCAAACATAGAAAATTTTTATAATGTTGCAACAGACTAGACTATTAAATTGTCTACGATATTTGTTTGGTTTTATTAAAGGTGATTTAATGTTGCTCAGACTGAAAAAGAAACTTAGAACTTCCAATACAATTTTCACATTTGTGGCCAAAACAACAAGGTCAATGCCACAGTGGTTATCTCCCGCCTTAGGATCAGTAATAATGGAGAACTAAAGGAGATATAAGGTCTTTGTAGTAAGATAACCCCACTTGACATTGAAGAATTGGTCAAAGGTAAAAGTCAGCAATTGGAAAAGAGTCTCATTCCATGCCTTCCTATAAGTTGTTTTCACATTTGGAACCCCTAGTAGCAATGATAAGGGAGATATAAGGGTTTTAATAGGATAATACCATTTTACAATAAACATGTGATATGACGGCCATTTTGTTTTCGAAACTAGGCCAAATTACTATCAGGCAAACTTTGCTGGCCATTTATCTTTTGTGCATATTTTATGAACCTGACTGCAATGTTTCAATCAATCATTTACGTTAACTCTTGTAACTTTTTTTACTGGGAGGCATCCTTTAATTCTAATATGACAATTATTGAAACATTAAACAAATAGTCAAAGAAATACCTTATACTAGAATATGTTAGCTCATAAACAGCAAAAAAAACAACAACAAAAGAGCAATAACTGAACAGCGGTACTTGATCTAAATTTCGTATATTTTATTACATTGATTGTATATCACAAGGAATTTATCAGTGACTTCGGTTGTTGATCCTGTGCAATAACTGAAGTCATGTATGGGGGAATACGTGCAAACTGAAGAGTTTTGCGTCTTTTATCTTGCAAATCAAATTATTCACAGGTTGAGATAACAATTCAAGAGAATCTACTTATATTGCCTAGACTTTCCTCGACATCCTTTTGTCTTAGGTATTATATGAGGACTGAATGACTTTTTTCAAGAATTTGGTGCTGACATATTTCATCAGAGACAGTAATATCCCCACCTATATGATGGATTCATAATGATTCCATGTATGTCAGATTTTGGTGGAATAAGAAATACAAAGACTTGGAGCAAGTCTAGATATTGCCAGGCTTTAGCAAAGCTTAGCAATAAATGGACTTTACCATTTGTCAAGACAGATGTCTTGTCATATTATCTCTGGTTTCAGTGGATCCATAATTGTATTTAATTGTATCACAATGGAACACAATGGAATTTTACATCTGACGTGATGCAAACAGCATCAAACCTACACATAAAGCTTGTCCTGATCAGTTAGAAGAAGTTAGCAAGGATGTTATTGTTGTGTGATGAGGAGTAGTTTCCCAGGAAATATCTGCTGAAAGTGACAGAAGTGCATAACTCGACTTAAAATAGAAAGAATTTTCATAAAACTATCCTTCGGCGGTAATGGCGGTCAAATACATTCGATGCCACAATTTCTACAATTTTCACCTTTATTAGTATCCATTACCAAACCACGTGTAGCACCTTTGATACAAATAAAAATAATGATCAAATATTGACCATAAATCATTTTACAAATAAAAATAACTAATGCATATGTATATACACAGTTACTAACCCTGGGCAACCTGAAGAGGTTTTGTTGTTCATTATTTTGCAAGTTTAATGTGATATTAATGATGTTTGCGACAACTGTTATCATAAAACATATGGCAGTTTGATTTGGGTCTTAGTATAACATCTTTTAGTGCCTCCAGTTCTTTCCACACGGCCGAGCCTTCACCATGTACAGGTGCTATTGGGTATCTTTGGCGTAAAACCCCCAATCCAGGTATATTTGGAAGAAACACTCTATGACCAGATGCCACCATCTTTCTTGTCTTTCCTTTCCTGTCTAAGACATATGTAATGTCGCCACTTGGTCTTGAGGTATCTGCGGGATCTGGGTCCACTTCTGACCCAGAGAAAAACCAACTTGGAGTCTGGAAAAACCTTTTGTTGTTTGTACCATTGTACGGTTTCTTTAATGACCCATTACCGCCATTTTCTGAAACAGTTTTGCCTTTCCTGGATGTGGCATGACCTTTATACTCTATGTTAAATGGATTCCAGTTAGACAGTGGTGTGAGGTATACAATTTCCAAAGGAATGGCATATGTCCATCTTTGAGTACTTTTCCCACATATTCCATTTGGTTTGACACATTTCTCAAAGTCCATTCCAATGACCTTCTTGTGTGAAGTTGTTGCCATAAAGAGATTCTGGTCAGAAAATCCTCTTCTCTGAAGGAAATGACCACTGGCATCCTTGTTGCGTACAAAGTATTTTCTGTGATAGAATGCCGTATTTAGAGGTCCTTTACTCACAGGATCATATGCCAGACCCAAATAGCCTACATCTTGAAGATTTCCACCGTAGTTGTCTTTACCTGGAATTTCACGCATAAGATCTTCAAGCAGGTCAGTATTGTGTTGCCCTTCAAAAAAGTCATCAGAGTCAATTGGATTTAGAGTAAATCTAGCTGCCCGAGTTTGTGCATATTCCTCCAGAGTCAATCCTGATATTAACCGGGATTTCAGGTCATCCACCACACGGAACCGATTCAGAGGCAAGTCTGTCTTTAAGGGATGGCACATAATTCTATAAGTCCATTGAGCAAACTCCAGACCACGTTCACTGCTGACATTGATAAGAACTTTGGGTAGGTATGCAAAGTTTTCCTCAGAATGCTTCCCACCCGAATAAGACAAGAAGCGGATTCGTTCTTCCAAATCTTTCCAGTATTTGGCATCAATATAATGTCTGTCACTGGGAAAATCTTCCACTTCCTCTGGGGCCTTGATCCAAGCACCTTCAAGGTAACATAACACAGGTTTAAAGTACTTCCTGTAGTCTCTGACGGTGTGATTCTGTGATTGCCAAGCCCCAAACCATTGTCTCATCTCTTTGAGCTGCCCCTTCACAGTATCTTGCTCGAGAACACTCGGTGGAACAGGTGGAAAATCTATGAACTGAGAGGCATGGTAATAATGAGTACTGCTGGATGGCATTTTCAGACCATAGTCATTATGTCTGGTTCGAAATTCTACACCGTTGAGCACCACTGTAGTTTCTCCCATCCCAATGGTACAGATGTTGTTGGCATGATCATGGATGGCAGCAAAGCTCTTTCCAGCATGGCTCGGACTGTGGTAAGGTCGGCTTCCTTCATGAGTGTAGCGTATCTGTTTGATACCTGAGTCACCAGCTGATCGAGTTTGTTCCTCCATGTAGAGCTGCTGTAGGACAAGCTGCCTGGCAAGAGCTAGAATGTCATCTTGGGTGATATTCACAGAGGCTGTTGTGTGAGGTAACATGTGGAATGTCAGAAGAAGCCAGTTAACGCAAGTCAGTTTCTGAATTTTAGAAAAAAAAACTATTTGTTAAATTAATGTGCAAGGAAATGGGTAAGAGTGATAGTTCTTCTGTTATGGTTTAATAACAGGGATTTTTCAAAATATATATTGCCAATCAATCGTGAAACGTCTTTGGATGTCCTCTTAATACCCACAACTAATTTTTTGAAGTAAGGAAAAAAGATAATCGAACCAGTAATAGCCAAATTCACACTTTAAATTATATATTTGGAAGGCCAGAACCTTCAATTATCAAAAGTTTTTAAACAGATCAATTAAATAATATCAGGACACTTAAAAAGGATTAAACAGATATTAAAGTTTTCAGATATACATGTTTCCAGAATCAGTTTGTTTTGGTTTAAAGTCACTTCCTAATTACATATAAGTTTATACAGAAGTTTTAGTGGTGATGAAGGAGGTGTACCAGATAGTCAAGATTCTGCATTGTGGCAACTGGTAGACACTGGCTAACCAGAATCTATCGTTGTTACTTTAGGTCATGACTGATAGAGGAACCCATGCTCGCAGGGTGGCGAGGTGAGAAGATATCTCATTCCCATCTGCCTTAGACCTTGTACAAGGTCCTTCCTTAGTGCACTATGATTCTCTGAGAGCATTTCCACACAGAAATTACTTCCACTGAGACTGTAAAATCCAGACTGTTGTAAAATGCACTCATTCATTGTCTCAAAAAAAAACCAAAGTAGAGAATTGTGAGCAAGTCTACATCTGCCTCAATGAATCGCCAGAGCACTGTCCACAGTGTATATTATGAAAAATACCATAAGTTTCATTACGGATTATTAAACCAAATATGTCAAATATTACAGTACTATGATATATTTAATTTATATTTTCTGTACAATATGACTAAAAATGATTTAACGTCCATTAAAAGTAAATGATACAAAATATTTATTTTATTCGATTTTGAAACAAATTTACGTGTTTCATAATCACTGCTTATTCATGAGCTTCCAGCCTATAGAATGTTTTTTTTTAATAAAGTCAGAACTGTACAACTATATCAGTAGATAAAACAGTGTTAAATTTGTACTCACATAAATCATGATCCAGCTACTCTGTAGAAAAACAATGGTTGTTCACTAAACTGCACTGATTTATCCGGTCTAACCTTGACGATCTGTTTCCAAACAAAGAATGTCTTAATTGGACATAAATTGACTCCTATAAATATTCTCCTTTAAATCTCACGTATCTTTTTTTTCTCCCTTTCTCCTGTTTTTGTAGTTATGTGGTTTTTTTTTTTTATTTTGCAAACAAAAAGTGAACACAACAGTGCAAATGGTGGTGATGTTTTGTTTTGTTTGTTTTAAGAACATATAGGTGAAGTGGGTATTTTGATGACCTAATATTCATGAAAATTATTAGTTAGTGTTTTTGACTTAAGGTGGTGTTCCATTTCTGCGATATATGGTAAACTTGCTCCCGATTGTGGAAATGCAGAATTCAAGGTATAGTTTACAATAGGTTTAACATGGGTTTGCAATATTTTTCCCGATAGCTTCCCGATTGGCATTACCATTACCTCAGAAAATATTCCACTGGATTTGCGATTGTTTTCCTGTCAGATTGGTTTATGATGGGCTTATGAAAGAAATCAGTTTGTGATCACTTTAAGGTGGAAAAGATTGCTGTACGATAATTTCAAACAGTTTGAATTTCTCATAAACTGTTACAGAATCATGAGGGCAGTACTCGTAAACCTATCGGGAAGCTCCATATTTTCCATACAGGATCTCTGGCGATTGAAAAGATTTGCTTCCTGATTACAATATACTGGGGATCGGGAAGAAGGCTAATATCGCAGAAATGGAACAGCCCTCTAACTATGATCACAGATGTACAAACTGGGTGGGCGGGTTTATAATACAAGATAGCCTTGCTTTGGATATATATTCATGTTGAGCAAGTAAGAAACTTTAATATATTAGAATAAATACCCTTGTTGTGAATAAATCTGAGATACATGTCTGAATATGGCTAGATACTTTGAAAATGGCTCAAGAAATATCAATACCAAACGAAACAAAAATAAACACCTGTCCTTTTTAAGTTGACATTTATTTGCTCTAAACAGATGTCTCTGTGATAAAATTTTAAATGAGTTTAAAATGGCAGACATTTGGCAGCATTTCCCTCTCATGTAATGTCTGGTAAGCTCTTTCAAGTTACTAATAATGTTAGATCACAAAAGAGTTGCCTATGGATATATGTATTTATGTCCGTAGCATTCTCCTTGGCTGTAATTTGTTATTAAATAGAAAATTTTGGCATGCATTCATAACTTCAAATATGATAATGTTAAACTTGAGAATGATAGTTTAAACAAGTGTAAGAAAACAATATATTCTGTAATATAGAGAAGAGCAAAGTAATAACATTAACAATCATGTAGAGTGCTAGTGATCTGCTAAAAATAATAAAAAAAATAATAATAACAAAATAATTCTTGCTGGGCCCCTTTCCCCAAGGAATGGAGTTACATGGGACTTTAACAAACACACAACTCTGCATGTTACTATTAAATTCCCAGGCCATTTAATTTTGAAAGACTAACTTGTCTGTAAACTTCTGGCACAAATCGCTTTAAACACATAAAACCCTGGTCAAATGTCCAACTAAATCAGGATTATTGTTATTAATGTGTCCCATTCGTCCTATACACAAATTTAATTTAGCGTATATAGACATAAACTGCTAATGTTTGCTATACATGCTGGCAGTAATATGTTTTCCCAGAGTTTTTGTCAAAGAAACTTATTATGTACAGTTATACGGGGTAGGTTGCCTTTAAATCAGCGTAAGACTACTGTAAACACAGCAGGCTCTGTCTTTGATATATATTTTAGGTTAGACTTCTGTTACACTCGCCAAAATAGGTCCAATAATAATTTGTGTAGGCTGTTCATTATGCAACTGCTTTCTGATTAGTGTTTCCATAAGGATATACTTTGTTTCACACTGCATCAGACCCTATATTTCACATACCAAATGTCATTTCCAAACTTTACAGGAACCGTTCAGCATAAACTGGATCAATGAGATGTTGAAGCATGGGGGAGCCTATTCCTGGTTCATAAAATAAATTAGCACACTTGGTCACTGGTTTTGTGTCTAAGCTTCTCATTGGCCAGTGATTGGTCACCTTGAGGCTTTACCAAACATTCGACCAATTCAAAGTTATTGTTTACATTTTACTGACGACATGGCTGCACCTTCCACTCGTCAGTACAATTTGGCATTCCGGTGTTCAAGAAACATGCCAGTTACCTGTTGAAATTCACATGGAGGACGAATATACTGAGAGACCTCCTGACATCACAGAAAGTTTCAACATCCGGGCAAGTGTCTAATAATGTTTGTTTTATCAATGAATCTGACTGTGAGGCATTAATAGCCAGATCAAGTGATGAAAGTAACTCTCGCAATCAGGGTATAATTGACAGAAAATCTGTCCAAAATCCGGATCCGACATTGTCAGACATGAATAATATTTCTCAACAAGGTATAAAAATGCAAATGCAATTACAGTCACTGGACAATCGTTCAGACGCCATGGAACAAAAGTCCTGAAAAAGAATACTGATACTTCAAAAATTAAGAACAAAAGTGCCAAAAACATGGCCAAAATCCAGCCAACGGTCACACATAGCCTTTGTCACCCAGCTAGCAGCCTCACTGATCCACAAATTTTACACAAGGCGTTGCCTCACAAACACAGGTGGAGAAACGCCTCCAAGAATTGTCTAACTTAAACAAACAGGTACAACAAGAGCACCCAGAGGGCCCAGACCTCTGCCAAGAGAGCTCAATTCCTGGACTATCATCAAAATCCACCCTAAAATTATCTGGCTATAACTTCATTTAGAAAAAAACCTGGATCCAGATGATCTGGACAGTAATCCAGATCACTCCCAAAATCTAATCACTTTTGCCTTGCCCCATTTAAAACATTTCCTGAAAATTTCATCAAAATCCATCCATAACTTTTTGAGTTATCTGTCTTAAGATCCAGATAGTGATCCGGATCACTCCCAAAATTTAATCATTTCTTCCTTTTATCTTTTCAGACATACCCTGAAAATTTCATCAAAATCCGTCCATAAGTTTTTGAGTTATCTTGTTCACAAAAGCACAGACAAACGCACAAACAAACCCAGGCGAAAACATAACCTCCTTGGCAGAGGAAAAAAATAAGTCTATAGGATGATCCCCATAGATGTCCTGGTACCTAATCGTGTGAAATGGCGATTCGGTGATACGGAAATTTTCTTGGAATGTGGCCAAGGCCAGCCACGCAGTCCTACTCTGTAGGATGAAAGAGGGACAAATAGAAAGCCATACTGAAGTTCAAAGATAGATAGGATCAGAACGGCCAACGTCCAGAGGCAGCATTATCCCACTACAAACATCCAAAATGCAAAAACAATTGGTCAGAAGACCGCTAAGACCACGCTGTGTATCTATTTTAAGCAAGGCACGTTAAACCAGTCCAAATCCTAAACTCAGCTTTACTTTGAAAATCCCATGTTAAGCCGAAGATTACTTGATCATTTTTGGCGATGACAGTCCAAAAGGGCCATCAATTTTTTTTTTCAAATATTTTAGATAGTCCCCCAGTCGTTAAACACTTGTGATATCTCTTTTTGAGGATCCTGATAGACCCATTAACGAAAAGCAGAATTAACATGCGACTCCTCCGCCTTCCGTATGTGCGTGACTCCGTCACGTTTTTACATAAACCTTAATATGTCATTCATATATAAAGATATCTTCACCAAATTTGCAGGGAATGTTTATGGCTATGAAAACACGTCTGTGAAAAATTTTGTCCTTATTTTAATAAACATAACCAATTGTTGCTCTAAATCTTGAAATGTTGCAGATAGCTTAATCAAATTTGCACAAAAGATATATTGGCCAGGAAGCTAGCCTGATAGTAATTTTGGCCTAGTTTTCAAAACAAAATGACCGCCATATCACATGTTTAATGTCAAATGGGCTTATCCTATTAAAAGGCCTTATATCTTCCTTACAATTTATCCTAAGGGTTTGGGATGTGAAAATAATTTGTAGGAAGTCAAGCTCTGGGAATCTTTCCAGGTGTTGAATTTGACCTTTGACCCATGCTTCAAGGTTAAATGGGGTCATCATACTAAAACATCCTTATAACTCCCTTATTATTGGTGCTAGGGCTTCAGAATGTGAAAACAGCCAATGTGAAGTCCTCGTCTGCGAATAATTTGCCTGTGAACAATTTTGGCCTTATTTTGAAAAAAAACGAAATGGCCGCAATAGCCAGTTATTTGAAAATCATTAGGATGCTGTAAAGCTTGACATATTGCAGCTAGGTTCATCAAATTTGCACAAAAGATATATGGCCAGGAAAGCTAGTCTGATTGTAGTTTTGGCCTAGTTTGCAAAACAAAATGGCCGCCATATTACATGTTTAATGTCAAATGGGGATATCCTAATAAAAGGCCTTAGATCTCCCTTACAATTGCTCCTAGGGGTTTTGGATGTGAAAACAATTTATAGGAAGTCAAGGCCTGGGAATATTTCCAAGGTGTTGAATTTGACCTTTGACCCTGCTTCAAGGTTAAATGACCTCGTCATACTAAAACGTCCTTATATCTCCCTTATTATTGATTCTAGGGCTTCAGAATGTAAAACAACCCGTAGGAAGTCCTGGTCTGCACATGTTTTGCCTGTGAATCATTTTGGCCTCATTTTGAAAAACAAAATGGCCACAATTATTTGGAAATCATTCCAGTTGCTGACTTTGATCCCCCTCCCTTAGCTCTCATATACTACTGATCCTAAGGTGGGGGATAACCGCTGCGGCAGTGGCCTTATTGTAATTGGTTTGAAACTGAGCATGCATTGCCTTTATCTTGTCAGTGAAATAAACGGAAAATTCATTAGCCAGAGCACTCTTACTGCCACATTCAGGTGAAACAGGTTAAGAAATCCTGTGAAAAGTTAGGCTCATTGCCTGCCCCAGCTTCTTTGGGTCATGACTATTTTCCGTGCTAAAAATTCTATATTTTCTGTATAGCTGTCTATAGTTCCACTAGATCTGCTTGCAAAGTGTGGATTTATTTGTACGAGTATTGTGTTTACACCAAATTCTTTTATACCGACTCCTGAGCAATATAGCAGTACAGGAGGACTTGGAGACCCATTCAGACTCCAGCCTGTCAAAGGATGGCATGACCAAAGTTGTGTGTTAAAATGTATCATTTATGCTATATTTGGTATACTTCATTTAGGCAGACATAAACAAAGTTTTAGAAATAGAGGGATTCATATAAACCAGCTCTCTGGCACCGGACTGGCCTTGAAACGTTTCTTATTGTAGTTGAAAAGGTTTTAATATTGCTCTCAGACAAAAAAATACCAAGCGCAGACAGATTAACAAACAAACCAACACGTGCTTAAACATCAAAATCCTGGAACAGTTCACAATCTATTTGAGTAAAAATAAATAAAGAGTTTTTGACTGATATATTTGCACTGTGACTGAAGTAATCAGGTTCAAAATTAAATAGTTTACATAAGAACATAAAGCACTCAGGATATTGACCGAGGGTGTTTACATCTTTTAACTTAAAGTATGGCCTTGCTTTTGGCTCATGGACAACTGAAGGAATAGTACCAAGATAAAATCAGGGTTTTACACCCTGTTCAGGAGCCAGGATCATATTGGGACTGGTCCTCAGCATTGCCACTTGTGAAAGTTGAACCCACACAGAGGTGACTGCCTGTGATTAGATGTCAAATTTGCAAACGGCTTGGCTACACAGGGCCTCTCTGAGTTGATAGAGTTGGGGTGTACAACCTGTTTAACAGCAAAGGTGATATCAGGTCATCAGTGAATCGCAAAAGTTTGCATGGGGAGAGGCGTTAACCTGTTTGCTACTTTGCCACTGTTTGAAATATTTCTGTCATCACAGTTCTGTGTAGTTCTACTTTGATACAAGTGACATTGTATAGCTATAACATGCATAACCTGGCAGTTGTGGAGCCTTGAAGTAGCAGAAAAGAAATGAAATATGACCCTTTGACCCTTCTTTGTTGGATTTTCACCTCAAATGTTGACACATTTATGATACAAGCCCACCCCATATGAAACAATTTTTATTTATTATAATTATAATTCTTTAAGGTTAACTTCCATACAATGATTCAACTACCATGGCCATACTTTCCTTTTAATGGTTCGATTTTGAAACAAATCAAATTGGATCAAGTCAGTTAAATATGTAAAGATCTTTACGAATTTCAGGCTAATTAAGAGGCATATTTTACACTTAAATACTACATTTCTACAGAAAGAAAACAATGTGAATGCATCTTGTAAAATAAAAGAGGATGGAATTTGCCTTGGAGTAGAATCTGCCCATTCGGCACGTGTGTTTTGTCTAATGAATTTTACCAGCACCTGTAATATCACAAAGCATGGGCCTTGTTCAGGATTACTTTATAAATTGCACACAACAAATGGACCAGAAAACAGCCCTTTAAACGGTAGTGGCTTTGAAATATGATAATAAATTGTTTTCACAACATGCACCAATTGTGCTGAAATAGTATCACATCAGCCTGTTTGGTGTGAGTAATCAACTGTCATAAACATGTCAGAATTGTCAGTAATTTGAAGCTAATGATTGAGTAAATAATTCACATAAATAAAATTATCCTGTGAACACAAACACGCGTGCTGTTTGACACATACAACATGTACAACAATAAATAGAACGTGGTTGTTAGGAGTTGTTGCAAGCAGGGATGGGCAAACTTTTCAATGTAGCCCTTTTCGAGGCTTATCGGCCTAACAACCATATTACATTTTGTCACATTTGTTTTCTATGGCAGATTCTCATGTGAAACCACAGTGTATTAGTATACTGGAATGAATGCATAAAGCCTATTAATTTATGGTATATACAATTTTTTTTATTTCATAGCCACTATGATTATTTCCAAAGAAGCAAAAGTATCAGGGTAGGTGTAACAGTGACGATCACATTTAAACATATAATAACATTATACATTACAGGTACAACATACTCTGAAAACATACTTTCAAATCAGGAGTTGGGTATGCGTATATTTAGATGCAGCAGCATGTATCACATTCTCTTAACTGCTGGGCCACTTACCCTTAAACCATTAACCACAAATCAGAGGAGCCACAGGCAAGGGCCCATAACCACTTCAAGGGAGCTTAAGTTAAAAGCTCATAACCATTAAATAACTTAACTACATAATATGGAGCTTCAGTCAGTGGCACACATAACCACTAGCCAATTTAACCATACAATAGCTTTTGTCTTATACCCACAACCATTTCACAACTGAATCATAAACTTCGGGGCAAAAACCAAATTCACGGGTTTAATATTGATGCAGATTGCAAGGTTAGTTTGATGAGTAAACTCTCTGGAGAAATTTACTATGGTTCATTCATACAAAATTTATTTTTAAAAGATTACTTCACGTGTGAATATTTTTAACGCCAAAACCAAGCAGAAGCGATAATTGTTTTTATTGATGCTTTCCTAAACAGCCAATACATGGAATGGGATACAATATATCAAAACACATATGACGTGAGTACAACAAAACCTGTGCTTCTGGGAAATCCTGTCATCTATATCATTTTAAACTTGTGCCACATTTCTGACGTCCTGTTGGAAAACATGGAACAAGCATGTAAGCTACTTGGGTCAGTCCAAACTGAGAAAAAACTTTGTGGTTCAAAACAGGAATGGGGTAGTTTTTAGACCAGATAAAAACACCCTTTGTTAATCTCCTGTTACTTTGAACTCAATGACTCTCAGTTTTCGGTTTAAACTAAGTATTTTGAACTATGTTTGGATATCAACAATTCAAACAGTGAAGTATCCTATCCTAGTTTGGTGTGCCCTGAAAAGTTCCAATAACGTCCGTCATTCTGAAGCAATTTTGCAGCCACACCAAAACCACAAACCAAGTTTGTTATGGTGTGACGAACAGATGACTGTTTCGAGGAAGTGATTTCGATACAATGGTGACACTATCACCTGAAACAAAAGAGGAAATGGTGGATTCTCAAGAAATCGAACAAAAACGTGGAAATGGCGTGCAAATGGGTCATTATGTTACCATTTAGAAAATAATTGATTGTTATCAAAAGTAACCAATTATCTTTGAAAGTGACTGATAGCGGAAATATCAAGAAAGATTCATGGTAGAAATAGTAATACCAATAGTCCTCAATGAACCAGTTCTTTTGAGTTATTAAATCTTGATTCCTGCAGTTTGTTGGATTACAAAGAACACAGAAGCAGAGCATACTTTACAACTGAATGAAGCAATCAGACTTCTTTAGTTATTATCCCCTGTTTCATTTAAACAAGAGGAGGTCGAGAATAATTAATGAAATATGTATTGATTTTTTTTTTGACTGAATAGATTCCTATTAGTTTCTGAAATCATTCTTGAGCTTAGGATTAGGACGGTGATGAACCAGACCCATCAGTAGGTGACACTGTAATAATGCATGACAGTGTACAGGAACATCCTGTTCTAACCGATTATAAGTTATCAAGACAGGTAGACTTCCACCCCTGCAACATCTTTCAGGCCTGCTCTGCTGAAGGAAGTCATGGAGAGGTCTGATAAGGGTTCAAAGATAACTAAACAGTTGGGGTCATTGCTGAAAGTGATGGCTCCAGGCCAACAAAAAAACCAATGCAGGGCACAGACAGACTGGCTGTACCACAAAGCTGTGAACATGGACATATGTTTTTACCATTTTTAAAATGAGAAATTTGTCCTTGTTGAGAGACTGAGGACAGAACAGGCGGATGAATTGGATATGCCTACTTCTACATCATTTTCCTTAAAAACCTGTCTCTTTGCAAAAACATACCAATCCTAGTTTGCTGATCTTGTGTCAGTCTTTCTCCATTGTACTGACCCTTGTGATGTTTTTAACTTAATGATTACAGATCTCTGGTATTATCTGGTTTTATGCGCCTTAGATTATGTCAATAGATGGAGATGATTAACCTCATCACAGCCAACCCAGGGTGCATATGTCATGCCACTCAACAGCCAGTGTAGCCAGTGTAGCCAGTGCAGGCAATCTTTCAGTCAGTCCAGCAGCCAATTCAGCTGCGGACTCAGCAAATACAACAGCCCCAAGATGCCCAGCAATAAGTAAGCAATAAGTAATTTTTATAAGTTAATAACTTACCTAGTGAACAGGTGAGGCCCTCCCAACCGACAGTGCTATTGACTTACTAAATAAGTATAAATATGTATTTGGGTGTCTAAAGAGGTTTAGACGATGAAAAAGATGCCGTGATGTCACACTGTGGAGACAGTAAGGAAGTACCATGCTCCACCTAGACAGTGCTAGACCGGTCCTTCTGGTGGTGTTTGGTGGGAGCAGTCGTGTATTTGGAATTCCAAATATGTATTTGGAATTCCGAATAGTGTATTTTGAATTCCAAATAGCATATTTCAAATTTTGAATTTGGATGGTGGTTCCAGGCTTTCGTACATATGCCATTCACTCCTGAAGGTTCCAGAATGTAAATATGGACCACAGAAACACCCTCTTCAGTTAATTTTCAGGATGATACATCTATGTAAGTAATGAGACACAAACAACAAGAATAACTTCCGAAAGTCATAAAAATGCCACACGAAGAAATATTACATATGAACTACACCCAAACTATTCTCAAATGTACATTGACAAAAAAAACGGAGCTTGAATTGCAAGAAAAGCAATTCAAGTATATAACTTTGCATAAATCACATCTTTCATAGGAGAAACAATTTTGATAAATTCTCTGAATTAATTCCAGCCTTAAGTGTAATTGGGAATAAATGCGGGGGGGGGGGGGGGGGGGGAAAGAAATGGAAGAAATATGTTGTGAACCCAGACATCAGGGTGCAGACTGGATCATTCCTGGGGGCTAGTATTTGAGTGTCTCTATATGCTTAAGTGTGAATATGTAATTTCTGATTGGTTAAACGATTTTATCCTTCCCAAAACAGAATTGGTTGTAAGCTTTTTAAAGACATTTGTGCAGATCACACTACCAAATTGCAAAATTCTTTTCCTTAATGCTAATTTGCAATAATTGGTCACTGCCATACATATTCACAATTGAAACATGTTTATATATTAATAGTCAGGATATAAAAGGATTTCAGTTTGAATAATAAATAATGTTTTTGTCCCAGTCTTGTCTTTCCCTGGGTAATGAAACATAGAGACTGGGGACAGTGACACGGCCACAATTCTCGCTGACAGAAAGGGAGGCCAGTCCCACCTTTATACATTGCATCTAAGCCACAATAGTGGGGCAAACCACTTCACTCACTAAAACAAGAGGTGCCACGTTTACAACAACACTGGCTAGGGGTTGAGGGCCTGGCTGGAGCTGACAACACATGCGGGGCAGATGGGATACATCTGAAAAATGCCGACATCCACCATTACATATCACAGACTATGACAGTTTCTACTACCTTGTGGTTATGACCACCACAAGAGGAAAGTAAAGGGGATACAGGGGTGCCAGATGAGATCCCACAACCGGATGGCATTTCCAGAGTCACCTTGTCAACCACTATATAGTTGACATGACAGCATGTCAACAAAGGAATGACAACCCAATATACAGAACAATGTCACTGAAAGGCCCAGCAAGAGCTCTAGGTTTTATAAAACAGTTGGGAGCCATAGTAGAGTTTGTAACTTGTAAGTGCCAAGGTAACAACCTATGGATGTTGTGGGCAAATTCACTTGTGGCTTTAATCAGAATCAATAGTGGTTGACAATATCAGCTACAAAGAATTCCAGCAGGTGCAGACAAAGCAGTTGATGACTTCTAGTTTTTCATTTGACACATTTCAGTCACGCACCCCCCAGCTAGGCTATATTTTCAAGAAGATGCCTCATCTAAGCCTTCAATACTGTCATTTGCCGCAAACCCAACAGCCAGTCTTGCAGCAAACACAGCCTAAGCACCTTCTAACACAACGGGATGTCAATTTGTATGTTAAGGGTGAAAGGTCTCAGTTCGCACTGGGTGAAGAAAGCAGCATCCACATTTGTCCATTTGGTAAACACATCAACTCACGGAAATTAATTACCCATGTCTGCCAGAACTAACAGGAAAATAAAGTCGAAATTCACAGTAGTGATTGCCATAATTATTCATTCTGTAAATATGTCAGTCCATACAACTGGGACAATTTTCGTGATGTGACCAATGGCTAGGCAGAAGTCCTACTCCCAATGTCAAATATTTGTTTCCAAAGGCAAAGTGTCACATTGTTGCCTGCAAGCTTCAGGCCACTTTTGGGGAACATCCTGAACCAGGGGCTCTCATATGTGAAGTTAAATACCTAGCAAGATCTCCCTGAATACGTTTCAGGGCTTTCTCAGTAGGGATGCGTAGGTAGGCCAGGTATCTCCTTATCGAGAGCATTTGAATGAAATACTGTGATGAGATTTTAAAGCTGGCACTTTGCTTGTCAACACATATAATTGAAGGAAAACTTAAAATGTTAGAAACGTAACCCAAATGTGAAGAAATTATAAGCTTTTATCTCATATTTTCGTGCATTTGCAGATTTTTCCGGCAATTAGAAAGGGCATGTTTTGGTTGTGACACTTTATAACCTCAATCTCGCTCGTCAACACATAAAATTGAAGGAAAACATTAAAATACTGGGAACAAACCAGAAGTCTGAAGAAATTATACACCTTTATCTCATATTTGTTTGCATTTGGTGACTTATATTGTGATGTATTTAAGAAGAAATGCATTTAAGAAGAAATGTTTGGTTGTGGTATACTAAAACATGGAGTCCCAGAATCGGTATGGTTTCGCCCTGGCGACCTCCCGATGTACGCATTTTGGTACTGACCCCCCTCTGTTCTAGCTTAGAATTTAGTCTGTTGTTATGGCCAATCTGATCCAATACTTGACAATTTCTATAGCATCTGACCCACACCTGGTGCTGTCTGACACGCCTTCCAACTCTTAGGCCTAATGTTCTATCAGCAGTGAATCTACAGCCAGTATATTTCTTTGTTTCCTACTTCACATATCCATAGACAAAAATATATTTACAACTAACTTGTAAAAATATGCATTGAAATATTGGATCCGGTAGCTTGATTATTCAGACGGTTTGAACCATAATGCAAACATGAAAAATCTTTGCCATAATGCACACAGGATCAGAGACCTCCTAAGTTTGTGAAACAGCTTGCTAAGTTAAGTAAATACATGAGAACATAATGAAAACTAATTATAAGGCAACCAAACAATTGGGTCTATACTTTGTATATTTCTTCTTGTTCTAAGAGGATTTTCTTGTTCTAAGTTGTTTTAAAAACATTTTCCTTGAAAATTCTGATATTATTCTATTAAGAATAATATTAAAATAAAGTGGGTTTGCTTCAGTGATGCACTTTACACATTCTGTATGAATTTGGCATTCATTTGCTGTATAAGTAAATCAGATGGCTGCAACATCATTAAGACACGTTTATTACAAGAAAACGGAAGCCTTGCATTTAGCAGAAATCTTAAGCAAATTCCATGAAAGCAAGAGACAAAAACTGTTTCTTTTGTTTCATTCGCACAGGCCTCAAGTTGCACTGAAATAATGAAAAGAAAATGTAAAGCATAAAATTTTAAAAAGCAAAATCGTTTGTTTGGTGATGTCAATATAGGGCGCAATTCCATCTTGAAATAAAATTATCCTATCCTCGTGAAAAACATTCTAAATGGGTGAATTCGTTGGGTCTAGTTCTGTTACATCTTTATTTTGCGCTCATGTTATCAAAGCATATTTAAATCAGAAGAATCACAAACACACAATTTCATGCAGGTGTTCCACTGGGGCCAGCTTGTCGTAACTATGCATTTTTTGAGGGTCGGGAACAATGTTAGGGTCGGTTGCAGTTTTCCAGCCAGTTTTCCAGCCTGTCGGGGAGAGTCGGTGAAATTTCAAACATGTTTGATATTTCTACGACCATTGCTGACCCTGTAACTGAGCATAAATTCATCCACCTAGCAACAGGCCTGTCAGTTAACTTAACGGCCTGTCGGTTACATTTTTGGTTTGTCGGTTAATCAAACAGGCATGTCTGTACCAAGTATCTGGCTAGTCCCAAATATGGACTTCCCGACTGTACTTGATGACAAACAGACCATGCGGGAAATGTTAAAATACAGTTGGTAACTTAAGCCGGCGTGTCTGTAACTGTTCCCGACAGGCCTGTAAAGTTTAAAGGCCAGTTGGTAACCTTTACAGACTGGGTCCTAGAGTCAGGAAAATTTATAATGGACAGGCCCTAAAGTGAAACAGACAAGTCGTAAACAAAAAACTGACAGGCCTGTAACACTAACAGACAAACCGGGAACTGTAACCGAGGGCCGATATTTTTGCTTCTTACGGCCTGTTGGTTTCCAAATCTGTGGGTATAAAAATGCCAGTCGGCAAACAATCTGCATATATTTGGGCTTTGACTTGTCGAGAGACAACTGGTGTGCAGCTTTTATTTTAAGTTTTTCATTTTTTTGCAAAGTGAGCTAGGCTGGACTGGCTGGGAGTGAAATCTAAGTTTTGTTTTTTACAACAAGCTGTACAATTGATTGATCAGCATGCCAAGGGGCAGAAGGAGAAAGATTGAAGTACCAACTGACACTCTACCACAGTTTGAGTTAGGAGATACAGCTGAAGATATAGAGAAGAAGGAGGGGGAGAGATGAGAGGGAAGAGAGAGAGGGGAGAGAACAAGAGGAGAGGGACAGAGAGGGGATAGAAAGAGAGAGGAGGGAAGAGAGCCAGAAAAGGGGAGAAAAGAGAGTGTGAACAGACACGGATACTGATGTAGAATCCACTTAATCCAGACAGAAGAAGGGGCAAATGAAGTCCATTTTCCTGAGTGATTCAGACGAAGAAGCCATCGTGGAGTTCGTTAAATAGCATGAGGAACTTTATGACATGACCAACGACAGTTTCAAAGACAAGCAGAAGAAAGAAAGACTTTGGGAGTGGCTAGCAGTTACCAGGAACTTGTCTGTCAAAACTGTGAAGAAGTTGTTCGAGACTCAATGTACCAGATATGGCAAGCTCACTCAGACGAAGTCAGGATAAGCAGCTGAGAAGAGCACAGAACGACAAACCTGGCTGAAGGACAGTTTCAGTTTTCTATGAGGTCACATCAGAAGGAAGGGAACTTCTAAGTCTTCCATGTTCAAGTCATCACAGAGACCTTCTGCAGCCGCAGCCACAGCTTCAGTTCCAGAGACTTCACGAGACACTGAATCTGAGATGGAAATCAGCATGGCATCAGATCTTACTCATCAGCCTTCAAGCACCAGTCCTAAGTGACGACAGCCTACAATCGCCACCACCACTGCTGCAGGTCCAGTTTTAGATCAGTGCCAGCAGATGAGGTCGATGATTTCTACATTTCTGGGTGCACGTCAGGACCCCACTCCAAGTCCAAGACAGTCGTTCTGCAATTATCTCCACTCTGAGATTGAACACCTGGAGGAGTGAGACTTTTTGACCTTGAGGAATGAGAGAGTGAAGCTTGCAAAGAACGCAAGAGATAGGTCACAACAAGTCAACAGGTCACCACATTTCAACTTCCAGAACCAACACAGGCCACAGCAAGATGTGAATACATATGCACCATACTGGATTGTTACGGTCACGGGCAAGCACGGTAGCAATTACCGGTTGTCTTTAAGTTGTAACAGAAAAAGCAAAAAGTTGAACTTAACAAATTTATTTAATAGTCAACAATAATGATTACAGTCAACTGGTATGCTCTTAACTAAACACCCTGATACAATAATAAGATCTAGCTGACCTGACCACAGAGATTATGAATTAAATTTATCCGCCGTATCCAGCAATCTGTTCCGTAATCCGTCCTGTAGTATATTCTGTGGTCTGTCCAATGTCCTGTGGTCTGTCCTGTGATCTGTCCAATGTTCACTCACACACAGATATCTATATCTTATGACCTGTCTCGCACTCAACAACACAAAAGGTTCTTGTCCTGCTATTCTTTGTATATCCAGTCACACAGAATGTCTGTCTGGAGATATTTAGAGAGTTAACACAACTGTACTGTCTGCTCCAAGATGTGGACAATGTCCAAAATGCAGTAAATTCACTCTCTGTTATATGAATGTACAATATCCAAAATAACCAAAGTATACAATAAATCTGTCCAGATGATGTATCCAGTTCACTCCAGTAAAAGTTCACAGTGATATAAGCATATATTATACTCCAAAACACAATAGCTCTCCTTATAGCAAGCGAATACAAAGTTCACTTGTGGTCAGATGTACATTCCTTATATACATTCACAGATTCCTCTGGAATTGTACAGAACCAACTCAAGAGAAGATTGAGCCATCTAGGCCAAATGAGGAAGTTCTAGAAACTACTGGCAATTGGGTTTCCCCAAATCTAACATAACCACTGAGGGGGGGGGGGGGGATTTCCCCCAGTCTGTGAACAGATCAATAAACACTAAAACACAAAAATCAATAACTCCCTTACTTTAAATGTCAACACACAAAAAGAACCAACAACACAATTATCTTTTATGACAATGTATAAACATAAAGCTTAAATTAAACAATGCACTAATATGGTGCCTAATATATGTAATATACAATGTACTAATATAGTGTCCAATATATGTAACACCTCCCCCCTTAAAGAAAAATTTTGGAAGCCCAGGAGTTACAAAATTTTACAAGAGATTTTTACCAGGTATATATACACAGGTAATAACTTTTTACAAAACATATTTATCTAAATACAAAAGTAAAATTAGTACCATGTATAACCTTTATAAACTTACTAATTACAGGTATATAAATTACAATTTAAATACAGCTTCTGGACAGGGCGTATCCATGCGGACGCCATATGTTACTTTTTCAAAGTCCTGTTTATACACTGAATTCCTATCTTTAACAGTGTTTCTATTAATAGCCATCATAAGCTATGTTATACCTCTTTCGAAGTATGGCTTTACCATAGTTATTTCCCACTTTTGGTTTGAATGTCTGTTATCACAGTTTTTAATGGTCTTTTGGAGAGTTTCTACTCTCCTTGCTACTGGGTATGACCCTAGATCTATGGCCTGTAGTTTATTCATTTGGCCAGGTGATGACACTGAAGCCTTGCCTCCAGGATTGAAGATACGATTTTGTAATTTCTTATCATAAAGCATCTTCATTTTTGACTGAGAAGTTTTTAAATTTTGTTGCGCCAGCTCACAAGCCTTCTTTAACTTATTTCTGAACCTTGAGACATAATCTAACAGATTTAGGCTCTCGGTGTTCTCAGACAACCAGTTTTCCTTCAACAGCTTGAGAGGACCACGGACTGAATGGCCAAAGACCAACTCAAAGGGACTAAAGCCTAAAGACTCTTGAACAGACTCTCTAACTGCGAACAACAATAAGCTAATGCCTTCATCCCAGTCTTTCTCATTGTCTAAACAATATGTCCTAATCATATTCTTCAAAGTGGAATGGAACCTTTCAAGTGCACCTTGGGATTCTGGGTGATAAGCACTAGATTTGATCTGTTTGGCACCTAACTGAAACACAACCTGTTGAAATAGTCCTGACATAAAATTTGACCCTTGATCTGACTGGATCTCTTTTGGTAAGCCAACTAGAGTAAAGAAATTAACCAGAGCTTTTGAGATTTTGGGAGCTGTTATGTTGGTCAATGGTATGGCTTCGGGAAATCTGGTTGAGGCGCACATAAGGGTCAAAAGATATTGGTTTCTGGATTTAGTTTTTGGTAAGGGACCTACACAGTCAATTATCACTTTGCTAAATGGTTCCTCAAATGCTGGAATGGGTTTGAGAGGAGCTACAGGAATTTTTTGGTTTGGCTTTCCTACCATTTGACAAATGTGACAAGTCTTGCAAAATTCTGCCACACAGTGCCGAATTTGAGGCCAATAGAAATGTTTGGTTATCTTGTTGTAAGTTTTGTTGATGCCTAAATGGCCACCCATTGGAGATTCATGAGCCAATTTTAATATCTCACTTTGGTACACTTTTGGCACAACAATCTGGTGTACTACTGACCATTCTTCAGATGCAGGGATATTTGGTGGCCTCCACTTTCGCATAAGCACACCATTTCTGACATAATAGCCTACAGGGACCTTATCTAGCTCTACTGGTGGCAAGACCAACTTGAATAAAGGAGCTAATTCAGGATCATCTTCCTGCTCTGAAATCAATTTTGATTTTGAAAGTGATACATCTTGACAGTCAATTGAGTCTTGTTTTTCAGAATCTACCCTGGCCTTGGGATTTGTATCACTAGAATTCTGCACATCATGGTCATAGTTGTTTAAGAATGTATCTGACAAATCAACTAAGACATCTGTAGATTGTTTACAATCTTTTGGTTCTTCTTGGGCCTTTTTGGCCATAGCTCGAGTCACAGCACAGGAGGGAAAAATACCAGGAATAACCTCTTCTAATTTCTCAGTGCTAACCAAAGTGATCGGCTTAGAAGTAACCTTAGGATCAGCAACTACCTTTCCACCTGCCAGATCATTTCCCAATAACAAAGATACCCCTTTAATGGGTAAAGTGGGCCTGGTACCCACAACAACAGAACCAGTAACTAAGTCTGATACTAAGTTGACCTTATGCAAGGGAACGTTCACACAGCCTCCTTCAATACCTTGAGCAATGACACTCTCACCAGTAGATGTGCTTACACTCAATGGCAATACACCTTCTAAAAGTAAGGACTGAGTAGCTCCAGTGTCTCTTAATATCTTAATGGGGACCTGACTGGAACTACTTTCCAAGGATACAATACCCTCAGACACAAAAGGTTTGAACTCTTCCCTAATAATCTCAGACTTGTCTAAACCAATACTAGACTCTGCTCTATTGGGATTTGAACGCCAGTTAGACTTGCTAGACACAAAGGCGTTGGGCGTTGCCTCCTTTTCTCTTCTCTTCTTTAAGAGCCAACAGTCAGACATAACATGCCCAGGTTTCTTACAATAATGGCACACAGGAGCAAAGGATCTGGGTTTCCTATCCTTACTCATAGTCTGATTTGAAGTTTGACCCTTATCTGAACTCTTTTCTGGAGCTACATTTTCAGATTTCTTTCCTATTTCTGGATAAGACTTTTTAGCAGGACCAAAGGACTTATTCTTGTTGAAAGTGGACTTGTGAGTTAGCGCATAGTCATCAGCATAAGCTGCTGCTTTTGCCAAATTTTCAACTTTCTGTTCATCTAGATAGGTTTTAATGTCATCACGAACACACCTTTTGAACTCTTCAATCAAAATAACTTGCCTAAGTTTTTCAAAGTCGGTACCTACGTCCCTAGAATTACACCATCTGTCAAAGTACACTTCCTTCTCATGGGCAAATTCAACATGAGTTTGACTTTCTTGTTTACGATAATTTCTGAATTTTTGACGATATGCTTCTGGTACCAACTCATATGCTTTCAAAATAGCATTTTTGACAGAGTTATAGTCCACACATTCAGAAATTGGCAAAGCCGTGTATGCCTCCTGGGCCTTTCCCCTCAAAACACTTTGCAGCAATAAAGGCCACTGGTCTATAGGCCATTTCAAATTTTGAGCTACTCTTTCAAAGTGCTGAAAGTACTTATCAACCTCGGACTCATTAAAAGGTGGTACCAGTCGCACATTTTTACCCAAATCAAATTTGGTAGCAATGGACTCTTCATGGGCAATTCGACGAGCATTTAATTCTAAAGCTTTCATTTCTCTTTCATGTTTAAGCTCAAGTTCTTTTTCATATTTTTGAGCTTCAAGCTCTCTTTCTCTAGTTTCAAATTCTCTGAGTTTTAGCTCTCTTTCAATTTCTAATCGCCTGATCTCATATTGCCCAGAAGGTTCCATTGGTAGAGGCTTATACACTTCTAAACAACTATCAGGTAAAACATCTTCATCAACTAACTGTTCAACAATAAGCCTTTTAAGTTCATGTTTATGTGTTGACCTTTTTACCTCTAACTGTAACTCTTGCGCTATCTGCATTAACATATCTTTTTTAAAAGTTTCTAGAACTTCCATAGATGGTGATTGTGCAAACTCTTTGGCACTAGCCATTTTGAGCACTGTTGACTGTAACCAATTACTAAATCAAATGGATTTTCAAAATGTTAATTGAGCAGTTGATCAAATGGTTGTAATCAAATGGTTGGATCCCGGACGAGCCCCCAATTTTCCTGTTACGGTCACGGGCAAGCACGGTAGCAATTACCGGTTGTCTTTAAGTTGTAACAGAAAAAGCAAAAAATTGAACTTAACAAATTTATTTAATAGTCAACAATAATGATTACAGTCAACTGGTATGCTCTTAACTAAACACACTAATACAATAATAAGATCTAGCTGACCTGACCACAGAGATTATGAATTAAATTTATCCGCCGTATCCAGCAATCTGTTCCGTAATCCGTCCTGTAGTATATTCTGTGGTCTGTCCAATGTCCTGTGGTCTGTCCTGTGATCTGTCCAATGTTCACTCACACACAGATATCTATATCTTATGACCTGTCTCGCACTCAACAACACAAAAGGTTCTTGTCCTGCTATTCTTTGTATATCCAGTCACACAGAATGTCTGTCTGGAGATATTTAGAGAGTTAACACAACTGTACTGTCTGCTCCAAGATGTGGACAATGTCCAAAATGCAGTAAATTCACTCTCTGTTATATGAATGTACAATATCCAAAATATCCAAAGTACAATAAATCTGTCCAGATGATGTATCCAGTTCACTCCAGTAAAAGTTCACAGTGATAAAAGCATATATTATACTCCAAAACACAATAGCTCTCCTTATAGCAAGCGAATACAAAGTTCACTTGTGGCCAGATGTACATTCCTTATATACATTCACAGATTCCTCTGGAATTGTACAGAACCAACTCAAGAGAAGATTGAGCCATCTAGGCCAAATGAGGAAGTTCTAGAAACTTCTGGCAATTGGGTTTCCCCAAATCTAACATAACCACTGAGGGGGGGGATTTCCCCCAGTCTGTGAACAGATCAATAAACACTAAAACACAAAAATCAATAACTCCCTTACTTTAAATGTCAACACACAAAAAGAACCAACAACACAATTATCTTTTATGACAATGTATAAACATAAAGCTTAAATTAAACAATGCACTAATATGGTGCCTAATATATGTAATATACAATGTACTAATATAGTGTCCAATATATGTAACACCTCCCCCCTTAAAGAAAAATTTTGGAAGCCCAGGAGTTACAAAATTTTACAAGAGATTTTTACCAGGTATATATACACAGGTAATAACTTTTTACAAAACATATTTATCTAAATACAAAAGTAAAATTAGTACCATGTATAACCTTTATAAACTTACTAATTACAGGTATATAAATTACAATTTAAATACAGCTTCTGGACAGGGCGTATCCATGCGGACGCCATATGTTACTTTTTCAAAGTCCTGTTTATACACTGAATTCCTATCTTTAACAGTGTTTCTATTAATAGCCATCATAAGCTATGTTATACCTCTTTCGAAGTATGGCTTTACCATAGTTATTTCCCACTTTTGGTTTGAATGTCTGTTATCACAGTTTTTAATGGTCTTTTGGAGAGTTTCTACTCTCCTTGCTACTGGGTATGACCCTAGATCTATGGCCTGTAGTTTATTCATTTGGCCAGGTGATGACACTGAAGCCTTGCCTCCAGGATTGAAGATACGATTTTGTAATTTCTTATCATAAAGCATCTTCATTTTTGACTGAGAAGTTTTTAAATTTTGTTGCGCCAGCTCACAAGCCTTCTTTAACTTATTTCTGAACCTTGAGACATAATCTAACAGATTTAGGCTCTCGGTGTTCTCAGACAACCAGTTTTCCTTCAACAGCTTGAGAGGACCACGGACTGAATGGCCAAAGACCAACTAAAAGGGACTAAAGCCTAAAGACTCTTGAACAGACTCTCTAACTGCGAACAACAATAAGCTAATGCCTTCATCCCAGTCTTTCTCATTGTCTAAACAATATGTCATAATCATATTCTTCAAAGTGGAATGGAACCTTTCAAGTGCACCTTGGGATTCTGGGTGATAAGCACTAGATTTGATCTGTTTGGCACCTAACTGAAACACAACCTGTTGAAATAGTCCTGACATAAAATTTGACCCTTGATCTGACTGGATCTCTTTTGGTAAGCCAACTAGAGTAAAGAAATTAACCAGAGCTTTTGAGATTTTGGGAGCTGTTATGTTGGTCAATGGTATGGCTTCGGGAAATCTGGTTGAGGCGCACATAAGGGTCAAAAGATATTGGTTTCTGGATTTAGTTTTTGGTAAGGGACCTACACAGTCAATTATCACTTTGCTAAATGGTTCCTCAAATGCTGGAATGGGTTTGAGAGGAGCTACAGGAATTTTTTGGTTTGGCTTTCCTACCATTTGACAAATGTGACAAGTCTTGCAAAATTCTGCCACACAGTGCCGAATTTGAGGCCAATAGAAATGTTTGATTATCTTGTTGTAAGTTTTGTTGATGCCTAAATGGCCACCCATTGGAGATTCATGAGCCAATTTTAATATCTCACTTTGGTACACTTTTGGCACAACAATCTGGTGTACTACTGACCATTCTTCAGATGCAGGGATATTTGGTGGCCTCCACTTTCGCATAAGCACACCATTTCTGACATAATAGCCTACAGGGACCTTATCTAGCTCTACTGGTGGCAAGACCAACTTGAATAAAGGAGCTAATTCAGGATCATCTTCCTGCTCTGAAATCAATTTTGATTTTGAAAGTGATACATCTTGACAGTCAATTGAGTCTTGTTTTTCAGAATCTACCCTGGCCTTGGGATTTGTATCACTAGAATTCTGCACATCATGGTCATAGTTGTTTAAGAATGTATCTGACAAATCAACTAAGACATCTGTAGATTGTTTACAATCTTTTGGTTCTTCTTGGGCCTTTTTGGCCATAGCTCGAGTCACAGCACAGGAGGGAAAAATACCAGGAATAACCTCTTCTAATTTCTCAGTGCTAACCAAAGTGATCGGCTTAGAAGTAACCTTAGGATCAGCAACTACCTTTCCACCTGCCAGATCATTTCCCAATAACAAAGATACCCCTTTAATGGGTAAAGTGGGCCTGGTACCCACAACAACAGAACCAGTAACTAAGTCTGATACTAAGTTGACCTTATGCAAGGGAACGTTCACACAGCCTCCTTCAATACCTTGAGCAATGACACTCTCACCAGTAGATGTGCTTACACTCAATGGCAATACACCTTCTAAAAGTAAGGACTGAGTAGCTCCAGTGTCTCTTAATATCTTAATGGGGACCTGACTGGAACTACTTTCCAAGGATACAAAACCCTCAGACACAAAAGGTTTGAACTCTTCCCTAATAATCTCAGACTTGTCTAAACCAATACTAGACTCTGCTCTATTGGGATTTGAACGCCAGTTAGACTTGCTAGACACAAAGGCGTTGGGCATTGCCTCCTTTTCTCTTCTCTTCTTTAAGAGCCAACAGTCAGACATAACATGCCCAGGTTTCTTACAATAATGGCACACAGGAGCAAAGGATCTGGGTTTCCTATCCTTACTCATAGTCTGATTTGAAGTTTGACCCTTATCTGAACTCTTTTCTGGAGCTACATTTTCAGATTTCTTTCCTATTTCTGGATAAGACTTTTTAGCAGGACCAAAGGACTTATTCTTGTTGAAAGTGGACTTGTGAGTTAGCGCATAGTCATCAGCATAAGCTGCTGCTTTTGCCAAATTTTCAACTTTCTGTTCATCTAGATAGGTTTTAATGTCATCACGAACACACCTTTTGAACTCTTCAATCAAAATAACTTGCCTAAGTTTTTCAAAGTCAGTACCTACTTCCCTAGAATTACACCATCTGTCAAAGTACACTTCCTTCTCATGGGCAAATTCAACATGAGTTTGACTTTCTTGTTTACGATAATTTCTGAATTTTTGACGATATGCTTCTGGTACCAACTCATATGCTTTCAAAATAGCATTTTTGACAGAGTTATAGTCCACACATTCAGAAATTGGCAAAGCCGTGTATGCCTCCTGGGCCTTTCCCCTCAAAACACTTTGCAGCAATAAAGGCCACTGGTCTATAGGCCATTTCAAATTTTGAGCTACTCTTTCAAAGTGCTGAAAGTACTTATCAACCTCGGACTCATTAAAAGGTGGTACCAGTCGCACATTTTTACCCAAATCAAATTTGGTAGCAATGGACTCTTCATGGGCAATTCGACGAGCATTTAATTCTAAAGCTTTCATTTCTCTTTCATGTTTAAGCTCAAGTTCTTTTTCATATTTTTGAGCTTCAAGCTCTCTTTCTCTAGTTTCAAATTCTCTGAGTTTTAGCTCTCTTTCAATTTCTAATCGCCTGATCTCATATTGCCCAGAAGGTTCCATTGGTAGAGGCTTATACACTTCTAAACAACTATCAGGTAAAACATCTTCATCAACTAACTGTTCAACAATAAGCCTTTTAAGTTCATGTTTACGTGTTGACCTTTTTACCTCTAACTGTAACTCTTGCGCTATCTGCATTAACATATCTTTTTTAAAAGTTTCTAGAACTTCCATAGATGGTGATTGTGCAAACTCTTTGGCACTAGCCATTTTGAGCACTGTTGACTGTAACCAATTACTAAATCAAATGGATTTTCAAAATGTTAATTGAGCAGTTGATCAAATGGTTGTAATCAAATGGTTGGATCCCGGACGAGCCCCCAATTTTCCTGTTACGGTCACGGGCAAGCACGGTAGCAATTACCGGTTGTCTTTAAGTTGTAACAGAAAAAGCAAAAAGTTGAACTTAACAAATTTATTTAATAGTCAACAATAATGATTACAGTCAACTGGTATGCTCTTAACTAAACACACTAATATAATAATAAGATCTAGCTGACCTGACCACAGAGATTATGAATTAAATTTATCCGCCGTATCCAGCAATCTGTTCCGTAATCCGTCCTGTAGTATATTCTGTGGTCTGTCCAATGTCCTGTGGTCTGTCCTGTGATCTGTCCAATGTTCACTCACACACAGATATCTATATCTTATGACCTGTCTCGCACTCAACAACACAAAAGGTTCTTGTCCTGCTATTCTTTGTATATCCAGTCACACAGAATGTCTGTCTGGAGATATTTAGAGAGTTAACACAACTGTACTGTCTGCTCCAAGATGTGGACAATGTCCAAAATGCAGTAAATTCACTCTCTGTTATATGAATGTACAATATCCAAAATATCCAAAGTACAATAAATCTGTCCAGATGATGTATCCAGGTCACTCCAGTAAAAGTTCACAGTGATATAAGCATATATTATACTCCAAAACACAATAGCTCTCCTTATAGCAAGCGAATACAAAGTTCACTTGTGGTCAGATGTACATTCCTTATATACATTCACAGATTCCATCTAGGCCAAATGAGGAAGTTCTAGAAACTACTGGCAATTGGGTTTCCCCAAATCTAACATAACCACTGAGGGGGGGGGGGGGATTTCCCCCAGTCTGTGAACAGATCAATAAACACTAAAACACAAAAATCAATAACTCCCTTACTTTAAATGTCAACACACAAAAAGAACCAACAACACAATTATCTTTTATGACAATGTATAAACATAAAGCTTAAACTAGAAATAGGACGCCCTGTTGATAGTAGATGTGAATAGAAACAGGATAGCATAGAAGAACACACATTATCATGTGTAATGTCCACCCCATGAACCTTGCCCAAATTGTACAGTAGTCTTACAAGACCCTGTTTCATTTGTAAAATATATCAATGATGCTTAAATATTTATTAGTGTAGATGTAAATTATTTCAGCTTCATGCCTTTTTGCATTGGTTGGGTTAAGAAGATAGAAGCAAATTCCTGTTTTTCTATTTTTGGCAAAAATTTGAAAATTCAAAATGGCCGCCATTTTTGGGAAAAGGAAATTTTTTTGAAAATTGCCAAGAGTTCATTTCTTAGATACCCTATGGGTCGAAAATTTCAACGAAATAACTCTATTTTGCACGGTTAAGGCCAGTTTGTGTTTTTCCATTTTGGGCAAAAATTCGAAAATTCAAAATGGCCGCCATATGTGGGGAGGGGAAAATTTTTTGAAAATTGCAAAGAGTACATTTCTTAGATACCCCTTGGGTCGAAAATATTGACGAAATCGCTCTATCTGGCACGGTTAAGGAGATAGAAGCAAATTTGTGTTTTGCCATTGTTGGTAAAAATTCGAAAATTCAAAATGGCTGCCATTTTTGGGGAGGGGAAAATTTTTTGAAAATTGCAAAGATTGCATTAATTAGATACCCTGTGGGTCAAAAATTTCGACAAAATCGCTCTATCTCGCATGGTTAAGGAGATAGAAGCAAATTTGTGTTTTTTGCCATTATTGGCAAAAATTTGAAAATTCAAAATGGCCGCCATTTTTGGGGAGGGGAAAATTTTTTGAAAATTGCAAAGATTACATTCCTTAGATATCCTGTGGGTTGAAAATTTCGACGAAATCGCTCTATCTCACACAGTTAAGGAGATAGAAGCAAATTTGTGTTTTGCCATTTTGGGCAAAAATTCGAAAATTCAAAATGGCCGCCATTTTTGGGGAGGGGAAAATTTTTTGAAAATTGCAAAGATTGCATTCCTTATATACCCTGTGGGTCAAAAATTTCGACAAAATCGCTCTATCTCGCACGGTTGAGGAGATAGAAGCAAATTTGTGTTTTGCCATTTTGGGCAAAAATTCGAAAATTCAAAATGGCCGCCATTTTTGGGGAGGGGAAAATTTTTTTGAAAATTGCAAAGATTGCATTACTTAGATACCCTGTGGGTCGAAAGTTTCGACGAAATCGCTCTATCTCGCACGGTTAAGGAGATAGAAGCAAATTTGTGTTTTGCCATTTTTGGCAAAAATTCTAAAATTCAAAATGGGCGCCATTTTTGGGGAGGGGAAAATTTTTTGAAAATTAGCAAGAGTAGAATTCTCAGATACCCTGTGGGTCGAAAATTTTGCCGAAATCGCTCTATCTCGCACGGTTAAGGAGATAGAAGCAAATTAGTGTTTTGCCATTTTTGGCAAAAATTCGAAAATTCAAAATGGCTGCCATTTTTGGGGAGGGGAAAATTTTTTTTAAATTACCAAGAGTACAATGCTCAGATACCCTGTGGGTCAAAAATTTCGATGAAATCACTCTATCTCGCACGGTTAAGGAGATAGAAGCAAATTAGTGTTTTGCCATTTTTGGCAAAAATTCGAAAATTCAAAATGGCCGCCATTTTTGGGGAGGGGAAATTTTTTTGAAAATTGCAAAGATTGCATTCCTGAGATACCCTGTGGGTTGAAAATTTCGATGAAATCGCTCTATCTCACACGGTTAAGGAGATAGAAGCAAATTTGTGTTTTGCCATTTTTGGTAAAAATTCGAAAATTCAAAATGGCCGCCATTTTTGGGGAGGGGAAAATTTTTGGAAAATTGCAAAGATTGCATTCCTTAGATACCCTGTGGGTCGAAAATTTCGACGAAATCGCTCTATCTCGCACGGTTAAGGAGATAGAAGCAAATTTGTGTTTTGCCATTTTTGGCAAAAATTCGAAAATTCAAAATGGCCGCCATTTTTGGGGAGGGGAAAATTTTTTGAAAATTGCAAAGAGTACACTCCTTAGATACCCTGTGGGTTGAAAATTTTGACGAAATCGCTCTATCTCACACGGTTAAGGAGATAGAAGGAAATTTGTGTTTTGCCATTTTTGGCAAAAATTCTAAAATTCAAAATGGGCGCCATTTTTGGGGAGGGGAAAATTTTTTGAAAATTGGCAAGAGTAGAATTTTCAGATACCCTATGGGTCGAAAATTTTGCCGAAATCGCTCTATCTCGCACGGTTAAGGAGATAGAAGCAAATTAGTGTTTTGCCATTTTTGGCAAAAATTCGAAAATTCAAAATGGCTGCCATTTTTGGGGAGGGGAAAATTTTTTTTTAATTACCAAGAGTACAATGCTCAGATACCCTGTGGGTCAAAAATTTCGACGAAATCGCTCTATCTCGCACGGTTAAGGAGATAGAAGCAAATTAGTGTTTTGCCATTTTGGGCAAAAATTCGAAAATTCAAAATGGCCGCCATTTTTGGGGAGGGAAAAATTTTTTGAAAATTGCAAAGATTGCATTCCTTAAATACCCCGTGGGTCGAAAATTTCGACGAAATCGCTCTATCTCGCACGGTTAAGGAGATAGAAGCAAATTTGTGTTTTGCCATTTTTGGCAAAAATTCGAAAATTCAAAATGGCTGCCATTTTTGGGGAGGGGAAAATTTTTTGAAAATTGCAAAGATTGCATTCCTTAGATACCCTGTGGGTCGAAAATTTCGACGAAATCGCTCTATCTCGCACGGTTAAGGAGATAGAAGCAAATTTGTGTTTTGCCATTTTTGGTAAAAATTCGAAAATTCAAAATGGCCGCCATTTTTGGGGAGGGAAAAATTTTTGGAAAATTGCAAATATTCCATTCCTTAGATACCCTGTGGGTCGAAAATTTCAACGAAATCGCTCTATCTCGCACGGTTAAGGAGATAGAAGCAAATTTGTGTTTTGCCATTTTTGACAAAAATTCGAAAATTCAAAATGGCCGCCATTTTTGGGGAGGGGAAAATTTTTTGAAAATTGCAAAGAGTACACTCCTTAGATACCCTGTGGGTTGAAAATTTTGACGAAATCGCTCTATCTCACACAGTTAAGGAGATAGAAGGAAATTTGTGTTTTGCCATTTTGGGCAAAAATTCTAAAATTCAAAATGGGCGCCATTTTTGGGGAGGGGAAAACTTTTTAAAAATTGGCAAGAGTAGAATTCTCAGATACCCTATGGGTTGAAAATTTTGCTGAAATCGCTCTATCTCGCACGGTTAAGGAGATAGAAGCAAATTAGTGTTTTGCCATTTTTGGCAAAAATTCGAAAATTCAAAATGGCCGCCATTTTTGGGGAGGGGAAAATTTTTGGAAAATTGCATAGATTGCATTCTTTAGATACCCTGTGGGTCAAAAATTCTGTCGAAATCGCTCTATCTCTCACGGTTTCTGAGATATTAGCAAATTACTCAAAAGTAGTACTGAAAATACACAATGAAGTACCTAAATGGCTATTACTCAGGTACTGACAAAGCTATCAGTCCCAAATGCAATACCAAGCGAGCTATGGACATAACAATCTTGTATTCAAAATTGTAGTAAAATATCTTTAATTATTTTGGCTTAAATGCACGGAAACCAATGGGTACTGAAAATAGCTGTACTTAAGTATTACTCAGTAAGCAAAAGAGGTACAACAGCCAAAAGCAATCCCAAGCAAGCTACTGACCCAATAAGCCTGCATACCAAATTTGGTGACAATAGCTCTAATACTTTTCCTTTAAATGAGCGGAAACCATGCGTGACGCCGGACATCGGACGCCGGACGCCGGACATCGGACATCGGACGGCGGAAAAAGCAAAAATAATATATCCACCCCCCAGGGGGGTGGACATAATTAAACAATGCACTAATATGGTGCCTAATATATGTAATATACAATGTACTAATATAGTGTCCAATATATGTAACAGGATACTCAAACACTCTCCATTCCAGTTGTCCAGCCTACACAGATAGCCAAAGTACAGCAACCATCAAGGCCTTCATCAATGTCAGCACAGCCAACTTGATTGACACACCACAACCATTTTCACCCTCTCAACTTCAACCAGCACCGTCACCAGTGCCATCTTCCAGTCATCAAAAACAGTCAAGACCTCCCAACCAGTCCAGCCAGCAGAGTCAGCCCAAATCAGCAGATTACCCTGCAAAAGTCACACCAAAACGGCCCTTCTAAGGGCCACCCGAATCTTCCAAAGACAATTATTCAGCTTTTGTTGCCCAAAAACAAAAAAGCACACCATCCAACACTTACACTTCCCCCAAATACACGAAAAAAAATTGTTTGAATGAATGAGTGAACATTGAACAAATATTAATAAAGTTCCACCACAAAACATAGAAATAAATATATAAACAAATTTTATAAAAAATAATCCCCTTAATAAAAAATAATCCCCTAAGAATTCCAAGTAAAACCACCCCCACCAAGAAAAAAACAACAACTTAATTTCAAAACTAAACTACCTTCACCCCAAAAACAAATAATAAAGATCCAGACACCAATCCACGTCCCTCCCACCCAAAGCCAAAATAGAAATGAAACCCAACATCCACACAAGTGAGTTGTTCTCAATGTGTGGAGGGACTGACAAACAAACATGAGACCTAGCGAAACATTCAAACATATGAGTGACAATGGAGTGACTAACAGACTGGCGGACTGATTTAAAAAATCTTAAACTAGGACTGGCACCTGGTATAATTTTGTTTGGCAAATTTTATTTCATTTTTTTTTTCATTCCTGGGACAAAATATGTCCTCAAAATTGTTTCTCTTTGTGGTATTTGGGGGCTAAAATTCATTTAGAAAATGGGATAACTATTTTTTACTATTTTGCAAGTTATTTTTTTATTATTTTTTTTTTTTTGTAAAATAAACCCAGGTCATGTTGGGGTGGGATGTCAACTTAGTAAATCGAGGACCTTGGTTGAATCTATAAGTGCTGAAATTTTATTTTGTGAACTGAGTTTGGGAGGGTTTTTGTTAGAAAATTTGATTTATTTTGTGGTTAACACTTTGCTGAATAAAAGTTCTTGGATTATTTGGGTAGTCCTGAAAAGGACTGATAGATGACAGCATGTTCTCCCCTCAGTCTTCTTAAACTCTGTCCTCCTACCCAGCCAGCGCCCCCACATGATTGAAGTAGTCTTTCATTAGGTCTCGTTGATGTTTGGCCTACCTCGATGGATATCTAAAGTTATGATTATGTCCCTGTTCCCCCTGGAGTGGGTTGTCTGTCAGCTCCCCCCTGATGGCTTCTCAGCATGTTATGTAATACCACACATGTTAACACAATGTCTTTCACTACTTTTGGTCTCTGCTCCATGGTGGTCAACAGCACCCTGAATCTCTTGACAAGTATACCAAATGAGTTCTCGACCACCCTCCCCTGGATATCCTGTAGTTGGCTATTCTTTCCTCCCTGGTCAGTTGTCGTCTACTGTAAGGCTTGACCAGCCAAGGCATCAGGGCAAAGGCATCGTCCCCCAGCAGGAAGTAGTGTAGGTGCCCCACCCACCCCGGTCCAAATTGTTCAGATGGTGGTAGCCCCAACCTTTCATTCTTAATTCTTCTTTTCAGTTTACTGCGGTTGAATATCTGAGCATCAGATGATGACCCACTGGCCCCCACATTGACCCACAGGAATTGTAATCTGTATCTACTAAAGCCAAAAGTACCAGGGCGAAGTAGCCCTTGTAGTTGAAATATTCACTGCCTGACTTCTTGGGCTTCTTTATAGCAATGTGTTTTCCATCTAGTGCACTGACGCATGCGGGACATTCAATATGTTTCTAAATCTTTCTTCAAATTTCTTCCAGTCTTCAGGATCAGTGGGACATATCAAGCACTCATGTTGAACTTCTTTCAAAATGACTATGCTGACCTGAGTGAGAAATTTGCATATGGTTATTCTTCCAACCCTCCAGTGGTATTGCAGTGAATTGTATGTTTCCCCTGTGGATAAGTGTCTTAATGTAACTGCCAGTTTCAACCCGACTTCCAGTGGCTTCTTGAAGTTGGTGATTGACTTCCTGAGATGGGGGGTAATTCTTTCTTTAATCAAATAAAAAAATGCTGGTTCCATCCTGGTGAAGTTTCTGTAGCCTGGCATGTCAGTAGAGATTAGCTCATCCAAGAGTTTTCTGTAGCATCCTCTCTCCTCTCTCTCTGCAGTATCCAGGGCATGACCCATGGATTCTGTGGTTTCCTTCCCCTTCTCCTGGGTTGTGGGGGTGGGGGTGATGCTGGCTGGGCAGGTGTTGGCTTCTGCTGTCTTGAAATCATGATGAATAACAACATATTCAACTCAATAAAAAACAAAAGGACCCTCAAGTGATCAAGCAGTTGCTCTTGATGTGTTCCTGTCATCTTTGAAGTGTGAAATGAGTGGCACATCACAGGGGAGGGGGGGGTTTATATAGTGTGATATGGATCCCAATTCTGGATCCCGACTCCAGATACCGACCCACAAAAAACAATCAGTCCTGTCGGGAAGAGTCAGGAACATCCCCCAGGCTTGTCTGTTTGTCTTTACGGCTTGTCTGCTTGTGATCCCACTTGTCTGTTAGGGGTTTAGGGCTTGTCATAGTACTTCTACTACTGGCCGTGCAAAAAAACATCCGCGACCATAAGTCTTGTTGTGATGGCCATTATGTCCTGTCTGTAACTTTACCATCCTGTCGGGGATTTCATAACCGACCCAGCATTTTTGCGCCCTTTTTCACGACCCTATGACTTTCACAACCGACCCTAGAGTTGTAGGGTAGGTTACAAGGTCGGCTCCAGTGGAACACCTGCATAATATTGAAATTGAGACATGGTATAACAACAGTTTAAAGTAGCAGAGTGCACAAGTCATTTAGCTTTAATTTTTAAATAAATGACACAATCGCGAAAGCCAGTGCATGTAACTATTGTGTAAACTCTTTTTACATAGATATTACTGTTACTTATTACTCCACCAGGAAGGTCTGTGTAATCGATGGCGTGCGTTTATTTCCAAAATAACGCAAAAACTTATGTAAACATATTTTGGTGAAATGTTTAGGAAATATCGACAATAGCACAAAAAACAGTTGAGTAAATTTGGGTGATAATCCGGATCACTGTCTGGATTCAGGAATTTTTAAATAGATTTTCTATCAATGGACTCATGAGCCATATTGGAAGTATTGGACCGTAGAGGAGTTTTTATCTATCCAAGTGCTTTTCTAGTTACTATTATTACCTAAACACAAGGAGGTTACACTTTCTCTTTGTTTGTCTGTCTGTCTGTTTCTTTGTAAAATAACTCGAAATGTTATGGACAGATTTTGATGAAATGTGCAGGAAATGTTGACAATGACACAAGTGTTACAACCATTAACGTATCAATGACCAATAATGTATCAGCTAACCAATAATGTAGCAAACATTGACCCATAATGTATCATCAACTAATAATGTACCAAAATTAACCATTAATTTATCAATTCTCTAACCAATAATGTAAAACTCACTTGCTCCAATAACGTATCAATACGTAAGCAGTAATAATGCATCAACCATTTTCAGGAAATATTTCATATGCTAAGGGTACACAGTGACACAGGTTCCTCATCAAATCCTCATCCGGTTCAATAAAACATTGAACATGAATATTTCTAGAGTGGTACTCTTACAATTTAGGAACATTTTATGGGTAGCTGTAACACTAATCGCTTTTCATTTGTTACCTTCACCTTTCAGTATGCAGAGACTGAAAATTGTTAATAGTTCTTGCATATTTGAAGTGCACCTAGGGTCTTTTGGATCCAAGTGGTAAGCAAGTTTGGCATTTAATTACAGGCTATCATCTCTGTGTGGGTCCAAATCCCACAAGTGAATATATGACCGTGACTGTTGAACGGGAAGTAAGACCCTAAATTTGACTTTGAAGCCTATGTATAGCTTGATAGTTTCACTCTTTTAAATCTGAACATATAATCCTTGCTTGAGTTTTACAATAAACCAAAACAATTGGAACAAATACTCATTAAATACTGAGGAATTTGTAAATCACAGGGGATTAGATTAGATAACACAGAGGATGCTCTTGATCTGTGGGAAATGAGTGTTTACCAGTAACTCAAATGTTGCCTAATGTTTTAATGGTTGATATATTATTACTGCTTACTTGTTGATACGTTATTGGAGTAAGTGATTTCTATGTTATTGGTTAGAGAATTGATACATTAGTGGGTAATTTTCATACATTATTGGTTGATGATACATTATTGGTCAATTTTTTCTACATTATTGTTTAGCTGATACATTATTGGTTATTGATACATTAATGGTTGTAACACACAAGGAATAGATGATAAGATTTTGGTTCTGATCTGGATCACCGTCTGCCTCCAGGAATTTTTTTTATCATTGTACTCATAAGCAACATTGGAGCTGTTGGGCTTTGACAGAGGTTGGCGCTGTGCAAGTGACCATGTTCTTAATTTGATCCAATTCGGTATATCCTGTGTATGAGCTCATTATAGATTCATCCGAGTGGACTGCTGTATTGTATGGGTACATAATAGAATTTTAAAAAATTGAAAATATCTCAATTCAGCCGCATATAAATATGTATACCTACCATGCTATTCTGTTAATATTGTTACTTTATAAACTTTGCAGAACATTTACCATTGAGGTCAACATTATATTATTTGTACTATTATTTTATATTTTGACATAGATTGGTAATTTTGAAAGGGATCATTTCTGTAGTTTGCGTTATATTCTTCTTGTTTCCCCACTTTTGATGTTGTAGGTTTAAATTTGGTTCTAACCTTCAGTCTGAATACTCTGGATTTAAGATTAGCTTTTGCTTCGAGAAAAGCTTGGTTCTTAAATTGCTCTTATTCTGAACGCTTTTTCAAAACCCAAAGGTCAAACTTATGGTTTTACGACCTGTTCAATGGCCCTCAGCACTAGCGTTGCCACTTATGGTGGGATAGACTTGCTCCAAGTCTTTGTAGTTCTTATTTCACCAAATCTGACATAGACATGGAATCATTGTTATCCATCTGATGGGTGGGGTATATTTCTGTCTTATGAAATACAGCAGCAAATTCTTGAAGAAAAAGACATTCAGTCATCATATAATGCCTAAGACAAAAGGACTTACGGAAAGTCTAATGGTATGAGAGAGGTTTTATTTTTATCTTTTTTCTTAGAAAAGATGCATTTTCTCAGAACAATCCAAAGAATGGGAATTTTATATAATTACGTGTTTATTTTCAGTTAAAATGGTTATCCACACAAATGTTAAAATTATATAAAGAGAATAAAACGCTTTAGCGCCTGGTAATGTATCCCCCAAAAGTTATGTGAGCACACAAAAATAGACAATTAAGGAGGGCCGCCACTTTTGTTTTTTGTATCCCCGAAAAAATCAAAGGGGATACAGGATACTATGGGGATGCAAAATACGCTATTACACCGGGTTACCCATGTTTTCAGTTGGAATAATATGCGGCTTTGTTATAACCTGTTTACAATTGACCTTCTTGCGTAAAGTTCTATGCAAGTTGAAACACGTTTATATCTTTTCACAATAAACCGGATTAGACAGATTTTAACATGTTTTTCATATTCATGCATCGTCTGTAACTACCCCAGCCCCCCTCGCCACATATGGAGACCATTTTTTAAGCGTGAACCTCGAAAGAGCTCGTGCTTCTACAGATCACTTTTTCATAAAGCGCCTTCTGTACGTGTGTGCGTGCGCGAGTCCGTTCGTCACGTTTTTACATAAACCTTAATATATCATTCATTAATAAAGATATCTTCACCAAATGTGCAGGGAATGTTTATGGCTATTAAAACCTGTCTGTGCAAAATTTTAGCCTCATTTTGAAAAACAAAATGGCCGCCATAGCTAATTGTTTAAAAATCATAAGGATGCTCTAAATCTTGAAATATTCCAGCTAGTTTCATCAAATTTGCACAAAAGCTATATGGCTAGAAAAGCTGGCCTGATAGTAATTTTGACCTAATTCAAAAAACAAAATGGCCGCCATATCACATGTTTTATGTCAAATGGTATTATCCTATTAAAAAGCCCTTATATCTCCCCTAAAATTGCTCCTAGAGGTTCGGAATGTGAAACAACTTGTAGGAACTCATGGCCTGGGAATCTTTTCCAGGTGTTGGATTTGACTTTTGACCCCTGCTTCAAGGTTAAATCGGGTCATCAGTCTAAAACGTCCTTATTTCTCCCTTTTTATTCGTGCTGTGGATTTAGAATGTAAGATAGACCATGAAAAGTCCAGGCCTGCAAATGTTTTGTCTGGGAAAAGTTTTGGCCTTATTTTGAAAAATAAAATGGCCACCATAGCCAATTATTTCAAAATCATTAAGATGTTCTAAAACTTGAAATATCGCAGCTACGTTAATCAAATTTGTACAAAAGATATAAGGCTAGGAAAGTTAGCCTAATAGTAATTTGGCCTAATTTCGAAAACAAAATGGCTGTCATATCATAATGTTTAATGTTAAATGGGATTATCCCATTAAAAAGGCCTTATATCTCTCTTATCATTGCTATTAGGGGTTCCAAATGTGAAACCAACTTAAAAAAAGTCATGGCCTGAGACTTTTTCAACTGCTGACTTTTACCTTAGACCCCTTTTTCAATGTCAAGTGGGGTTATCTTACTAAAAGGCCTTATATTTCCTTTAGTTCTCCATTATAACTGATTCTAAGGCGGGAGATAACGGCTGCAGCAGTTGCCTTGTTTTTTTTTTGTCTCCGGACTTTCATCAGTTGTGGCGCAGTGTGATGAATATTTGTCTACTTACTGAAGTTAAGCGTTAAGCGGCAATGGGCTACATTAGTACTTGGATGGGTGACCATCTTAGTTCAAGACCAGCTGTGGGATGTGTCTTAGTTGGAATTTCTTTGTGGCCCCAGACTATCGTAAATTCTAGTGCATTACTCATGTCTCTGATGGCTTTGCGCTCAAGCTAGGGGACCAAAACACCTTTTGGCCTTGTTTATGGAAGGTCTTTCATAAATGGCTTTCTCAAATTTGAAATTACAGTCTCGCAGAACATTTTGGAGTAGATGTGTGAACGGAGTTCAGGAGAAAATGCACACATGAAGAAAGTCCACAGAGAAGGGACCAAGGAAAGAAAAGGCACGCACAGTTTTAGTGGCAAGTGAAAAAGACCCACTTTAATGACCCTCAGCAATCAATACAAATGGTGTATCACCAAACTTCCAAAGGTAGGTGCTTAGTTGCGACTTTTCTTCATTGAGCTTTAAATTATGTCTATCGACTATATACAATCATGAGCAGCCAGAACCAGATGACATTTAAACATTGCAAATATTAATAGGAGAAAAAAAGGACAGTTTTTACTTGTAGGAGACTAGGAAGAAAGGTGTTGAATTCTAAATGTGAAGTACTAACTTAATATTGCATAGAATCAGTAAATAGTTGGTTGTTTCACAGCAAATATCCACTTTGTCACAGAATATTTATGTAATTCAAATAAACGTTTTAGTTCTTCATTACTATTCTTGTCGTGAGCTGTTTTGTTCAAAGAACGTAAATTCTTGAGCTATTTCAAAATAATAACTGGCCATACTCAATCATACAAATTGTGGGCATGGCGGTGAAGTGGTCAACACACTGACCTCCAATCTCTCATGTCATGGGTTCAAATACAAACCTGAATCAAGAAAGAAGGTAGCTGTGCGCCAGTTGTGGATGGTTTTCAGTCCAGCAGCAATATTCACAAAAAGGATTAAGCTCAAGATGAGCGAAGTTGGGCTCAAGTTTCGTATAAACAGCTGTAAATTTGAGCTGATTTTTAGCTCAACTTGAGCTTTATCCCTTTTGTGAGTACGGGCCCAGAATCTTAACCAAATTATGTGCTCTGCTTTCTCCCATCTCCTCCATTGCTAGCAATATAGATGGCCTTTAGACCTTACAGAGATGTTCCACTTTTGCGAAAGTCTCCCCGATTGGAATATGATCCCTCATTATTGCAGTTTGGGAGGTCAATGTTAATTGGAATGATCTTAAGCCCATCGTAAACTATAACTGGAACGATTGTGTAAGGAAGTTCCAGTTTTTCCAATGTGTTCCCAATTAGATGTGCTTGCAGGTCCGCCGGGGACAGTTTATGACAATATTAAACTGTTTAAAATGATCTGAAATGGCTCCCGATCCTTATTATCTTAAACTCATCTTAAACCCATTCTACTGGTAATCACCTTTCTGATCTTACAGTAATCTTAAAACTATTTTTTCCATCGTAAGTCGATCTTTATGGTTCGTAAACCAATCGGATGGATCGGGGAACTATCACAAATCTATATGAATCCATCGGAAGATTTCCTTAAGCAATGACAGCATCCATCAGAAAGTTATTGGGAATTGGGAACCAATCTTAAAATTATCTCAGACTACACCCCATGGATCATGAAACGTTTTATTTATTTTTTTCCAATTGGGAACCAGTTTACTATCGGATCGCATAAGTGGAACAGCCCTATTACAAATGTGTTACCGAATCAGTGAATTCTCTTCTTCCCATTTGCTGTTTTTCATTGCTGTTGTATATATGTTTTTAAGGACAAGATGTTTGGGGGTTTTTTTTTTTCAAAATTTATTTCAGCAGTTCTGTTTCTTTTGCAATAAAATGGTGCCAATTTAATGGCAATTCGTTTCAATTGTTCTGCCACAAACAGAATTAAATTCCATTTTTTTTTATATTCATAACTACACTCCAGAAATAACTCAGCGTCATTCGAGCCTGTTGCTCATCTAACACATGTTTGTAAACATATCCCACCACTCCCCCAGCAGCAAGAATTTGCACCCTTATTTAGCCATGAATTTAATACCCATATATGGAAGTCATATAGGAAAATCCCTTGACAACCGCGGTCTTTCAAATGACAGTCTGAATGTAGTTACCATAAAAGGAAATGGGCTAAGATCCAATTTTCCATATCGTGAGGATTATATTTTTGATGGGAGGGACTCTTTTTATGAAGATCATTTGTGAAGTAACCTTTATATATATATAATGGCATCTTCAAGGAAGGACAAAGTCAATAAGTGATCAAAAAGTTACACAATAATATTATTGCTGAACAAACTCAGTTCACGGAATATTATGCTTCAATACAACATGACATTCAAACAAATGAACTGCAAAAATATTATGCTTCAATACAACATGACATTCAAACAAATGAACTGTAAACGTGTCAAGTTGTTAAGTTTTTTTTTCCGTAAAATGAAGTCAAATTGGTTTCACATCAACTTTTGCTATTCTCCCTTTTGCAAACTCCAAAAATATTACAGGAGCTGGACAGAAGATCAATTTGATGCATCCCCCCCCCCCCCCCCCCCCCCCCCCCCTTTTTTTTAAAAAGAGCCTTTCTTGCCAGAATTATGGGAAAATAACAATTACGTGGACACGGAAAATATGGCTACATTCCAATTATATGTACTAGATCTTTTTGACAAGGAAAAAGTTTTTCCAGGATGGCCACGAATATTTCATTAATATAGTTTTGACACATTTGTGTGACTGTTGAACATGCTCTTTCAAACATCAAATTTACTACTTGCATCAAATTTACAACTAAAGTTTGCATTACGTATAATGAAAGGTAAAAGTAAGTGTACATAAAACTTTAAAAAAAATCAATGTTTGATTCTACTGGAACAATAATCACAGAGACATATATGAATAGACACAACATTTTCAGTACAAGGAGATTTCCATACAAGACACAATGGGTAAATGACAAATCGAGTAGATATTCCGGTACCAGATATTCCGGACAATGTTTCTGATTCATCACTAGAAAAAGGAAAACCTTTTAGAGTATTCCATAAATGGTCAACGCCAAGGTCTGCTACAACGAAGGTTCTGCAAAATGTTGATGAAATATGGGCAGTAACCTCGTCATTGGTCATGAGACTCTGAGTCTTTGCCAATTTTAACACAAAACCACGGGAAAATCCCTGGTGGTTATATGAATATTCGGGTCATCTCTTCCAAAAATATGTATGTAATGCATACAAAATACAACTCTGTGGTTAAATGCTACATGTTTTTGTTTTTAGCAATTGAGTTGGTAGTATAAATATTGTTATCTTCTGATGTTTAAACTTATATATACAACAAGTATATAGTACATCAATTGTGACATGTCATTCAAAAAATAGAAAACCTCATTTTCAGCGACGTGGCTTGCACGATTTGGTCAAGGACGAAAGAACCTGTGATCTTGAGAGATCAACATGGCCGTATAGTCATGTGACCTACAAACGCCAATGAAATTCAATGGATTCTTGGGAGAAAAATAATATTCAAATGAGGGGAATCTCCTTGTGCGCACAAACAACGGTATTCGTGAAAATTTACTGATTACGTTGCATAATACACAGATTCCTTGTAAACTGGGGTCATTCTTCTGATAAACATTGAACAAGACAGACGTGAATTTGCAGTTACTGTGTTTAAAATAATAAAGTGTTTGATCCATAAAGGATAATAAAACGGATAATATGACTCTTACAGACAACGAAATAGAAGTTGCCAATATCACAAGGTAGTTGTTTAAATTTGCATTTTTATTAACTTGGCTATTTGTTATTTCATGTTGTAATTAATTTGGTATAATTGTGTAGTGGGGTCATAGAGTTTCGTTGACACTTTAATAATTGTTACACAACAACTGTATTTTAGTTCTTTATTGTTGTCCTTATTTTGTGTTTATAAGATGATTCAGGTATAAATACGGGTAGTCAAACTATAATGGCTTCTATATTTCTTTGAGCAAATGTCGTCTGAAGGCCTAGTGATTAGCCTTAAAGGTGGGTGTGGATAACACGTGTTAGTGTTGTTGATTTCTGATGATTCAGCTTGATTCATCAGAACTCGTTTATAATGGCTGACTCATGATATTGTGAGTACCGCAAAGAAGTGTAACCCAGTGAACTTGGGATTGTAGTTTAGTACTTTGTGAAACTTCAAAATGAAAGTTTTAATTTTCATTTTTGTGCCTCATTGGGAATTATAGTTGTAATAGACTTCAAGTCATACCTATAACGTAGGTCTAATAGATTTTATGTAACAATAGAAATTTTTATTTTGGACTCAGAACATTAAAGCTTTCTTTTATCCAGATACCCTATCAGCTCGTTCCAGCACAGTATTATTTTCAATTTTGCTCAACAAGTTGCAGTTCTCAGGAAAAAAAGTTCCAATGAATTACTAGGTTGAATTACTTTCAGTGATAAAACTTGTGTTACATGTGCAAGACTGTGAGCTGTCAATAGTTCAATGCGTGCAAAGACTTTTCGCTCCAACACAATTCTTTTTTATTTCCATGGAAACAGTTGTAAAGCAGTTTCTGCGTAACTACATATGTATTTCATTCTAACAGGCTGTAAACATAAACCATCTGTCACCTCTTGACAAACATGTTTTCAATTTTAACTTTTGTAAATAAGTATCTTTGGTTTTCAATTATTAAGTCTATTGACTTTTTGGTATGTGATCAATAATTTATAAATGGAATTTATTGGCTATCTCTAACGAAAGGACGTTAGCCAGTTGTTTTTCAACTTGAAGTAGTTCTTTCTCAAATGTTTTCGTGTTTGTCCTGAAAGTCATTAAGATATTGACACTGACATTTAAGGCACATCATTTCAATGGAAAGGCTATGAACCCCTCCCCAAAGCATGACTTCTGCATTGGTTTAATTAGATATTATCACCGTTTACTCACTTTTGAAGGAAGAAGAGTAAATTTGTGAGAAAAGATGTGGAAGTTGTCAAAACCACCTGTACTTGACATCTTGTCTAGGGTTTCAGGGATAGTTTCACATAAATCTTGTTTGTTCACAACATCAACAAACAAAACAAACAGTACACTGCGGTTATTGGGTCGTTACACTGTTAAGTTTTCTTCAAGTAAACATTTGGACTTGAAATTCAATTTCTTTCAAACATAACTGTAATTGATGTGCACCTACACTCTGGCAAAATATTATGATGCAAGTATATTTTTTTGGAAAGCTAAATATCATATGTTGTTTCAACGAAACACACAAGTTCATCTATACTTGTTCACTTCTGTGGAAACAACATGCATTTTTGAGAAATGGGTCATTGTTTTTCAGCAAATTAGATTTATTGGCTCGAGTTTTCTTTTTTGAGTTTTGGTTACACGTGTAAACAGTTGCTATGTCATAGTAAATTAGCACAAAAGAGCCGTGCACGTAGCAAACTAGATAAAAATCGAGGGATCGTTGGGTTTGGTTTGGACAGGTTTCAAGTAGTTTGGACCCCTTCTTTGTGTGGTTTTTCACAATACACACATGTATATAGTTCAGTTCTAGTTCTTCATTGTGTGTTTGTGGGACAAAGGCACGAGGTTGGCTGATATCATGCACACAGATTGTGTATATATGTGGGTTTATTCCAGCACAAAGTAAACTTCATCTGGCAACGTGCTGTTGGGATTTTGTTGATGCAGAAACATCAAATCATTGTTTTAAAAAGTTCTGCAATTTTGTGGATAGATAATTATTTAGATATATGGACTTTTGTGAATCAGGAAACAAACTGGATTTCTTGTTGATTATTAGAATATCGGGACATAGAGAAAACAAGACAGAAACACACTTAAAAATTTAAGTCTGTTGGACAGTTATAGTTTATTGGAGCCTAGTGCCACATGAAAACAGAAGTGAAAGCACAGAAATTCTAGTGGAACTTCAGAGAAAATTATTTTTCCAAAAACTGACATTTTGCAGTTTGTTGGTTAAACCAAAACTATAAACTATATCCATTAAAGGGAAGTAGTTTTTGCAGGCGTCTGTGCATAGTTTTCACAAATTTGTTTAACATTCATCACTGACCAGTTACTATGCGTTCTTTCAGCACTGCCATGCCTAATAAACTGAAGATGCCAGTAACAGATAAAGTGGAAGTTGGACAGGCACTAACGGAGTGCCTGATTCAGGCCAGAGACTCTGGAAGGCTAACACTGGGCCTTGATGATGCAGGCCAGTTACTGGAAACGTAAGTAATATTCATATTTACTTGATAAAAATTAATTTGATGCATTTACCAGAGGCAAAGGTAACATATTTATTTACCTCATAAAAATATGGGACTGATTTCTTTGGGTTTAATTAATTTTATGTACAACACATCTCATGGATCTCAACAATGAGTTGTTGCGAGGGTGGAGGAAAACAAGGCATACTTGTTGGTAATGAATCAGGATAATAAACCACTGGACATTAGTGAGCAACTACCAATTTTCCACCATCAATTCAGGACATATAAAAAAAGTTGATATTAAACTATAAGACATCATCATGAGAAGTGTTTAGGCTTTTTTCATATTTTCATTATAGTCATTTTAGATTATTACACTCATTAACAGTTCACACAATATGTCATGGCTGCAGTAGACATATTTTGCATCTGTGACATTGAATTAGTCTTTGAAGTTTTTGTATTACATGGGACATGTTATTGATGTTAATATTTGTGTATTCGTGCATATGACACAACAAAAAATATGATCTTTGTCCTATGGTCTTGCTGTAACTGATTAATTATACACCGCCTTCAAATTGTTGGGCAAAATACAGAGAATCTGCGCACGATAAAATCATATGTCATAGGGACAAGGATAACATATGACCCCCACACTTGTATTAAAGATATGTCTGTAACTGTAAAAACTGACTTATGGTAGAGGAAGGCTATATATTGCATCATGGTGATGACATCTTTACCTCAGCCTTAGTAGCAAGTTTTTGCTGTGTAGATGTCAGAGATCACACTGCTATCATGCTGCTGTAACACACCATGTGTTACTTTGGATTTCTTTTTTCTGCTGAACAATCTATGAAGCAAATAGTGCCTCAGATTGACGTCAGTTGCCTTGTTTGCAGATGGCTCTAACTTTTACTCTGCAGAGATGTTGAACTTGAAAAGCCTGTATATATGTATTTGCATAAAAACCATAAGATATTTATTTGGTCTCAGAAGTATGAAGGCTTTGTGGAACACTTTTTTATGTGATAAACAACTTAAAAGGGGTAGCATATTTAAGATTGTTGTATATTTTAATATTTAAATGAATATGAATAGGATCAAGAATTCTGTTAATGTAATCATTTTTCTCTGTCAGTTTTCTATTTTAGCCTTGGTCCCAATGGTGTGGTGGGTAACAGACCTGCCTCTCACCTGTAAGGTTGTGGGTTCAATCAGTTTTCTGTCAGTGCCTTGCAGTTTACAGTGCAGAAGTAGACTTTCTTCTATGCACTGCTTTCATCCATCTTGTCCTTTGTCATGACATAACTTATACAATGCCTTGAAAGGGACACTGAACTCAAACCTGTTATACTTTATCAGTAGAACCAGTGTAGGCTTGAATGTATGTATAAGCAGGAACATATTTGATGTCCCTATACATCAGAAAATGCTGTTTTTATTATGTTTTACCAAAATAGGAAGCAAATTCTGTGGGTATTGGAAGTTCTAGTTATACAATCAGTTTATATATTTTATAGTTTTCCATGCATGTTTATCGTATATTGTCTTTGATTACAGATGCCCCCATGAGGTGATGCTCTGCCTTCTGCCATGTGTAGAACCCAGTGACGTCACCCTTCAGATCCATGTAACACTCATCCAGGCTTTTTGCTGGGAAAATGACATCAGAATTCTCAAGGTCAGTATCAGAGTGATTGAAATTTTGATCGAGTGTTTGAATGATTGGTTGATGAGTGGAGTGAGAACGTATGTGTGTGAAATTGCAAGTCAGATCCAGCAGGTCAGCATGACTACAGAAATAGTAGCAGTTTGTACAGGTAGCTTGATATATCTAAGACCAGGGACTGTATAATGGTATTTCCTTGTAGATGTAGTGCAAAGTATTTCCTCACTAGATAAGCCTGAAAAATAATGGGAGCTAGTTTGAGTAATAAGGGCAAAGAATGATGCAAGTTACAATGGCCAGCCCTTTTGATGTAAAGAAAAAAAGAGTAAGCAGACTTCCTAGAGGTATAAAGACTGTATATTTGATTATTTGTACAGTTACTGAAAGGTGGATTTGGGACAAGTTCATCAACCTGTTCAGCTGTAATTTCTCCAGTTTTATTTTCTATGTCTAAAGGGCCAATTTGGTACATGTTACAGAAGTGAGATGGCTTGTTGCCATAGGAATATTATCCTATTATCCATAGAACTGTTTTGAGGGCTATGAAATATAATAATAAAAAGAAAATTCTCTCACAGTGTAGCCAATTCAGTGTTTCTTGATGCTAGGGACTGGAACTAGTGGGCCGGAATCAGTAGGCTGAAGTGTTTATTTAAAGACGATGAACAAAGAGAGGATTTTGAGAAAAACAAAGTTTTAAAGTCACCCCAAAATCTTTTCATGCAAAACAGTTTGTTGATAGGAGAGGGCTAGAGCAGCAGTGATTTAATTAGGACATTTTCAAGAAGATGGGAAAAAAAACATTTTGTTTGTGAGGGTTTGTTTTGCAGAATGTAGCGATATTTAGTATCTTGTGGCTATTGTAAATTAGTTAGACAGTAGCAGTTGCTAGAGCATTTCTAGCTGTACATCAGTAAGTCAAAAGAGTTCACACATTTTACTGATTAGTCCCCACATAACCATAAAATGCAAGCCTCAGTTAGATCTAACACAAGTGTCTTCCGGGTTTAAAGTCATTAATTATTCCTCCAAAGCTTGAGATGTGACTGTACCAATCTTGGCCCCGTAAACGCAGACACAGAAGAAGATTGGGGGGGGGGGGGGAAGTTGCTTGGGATGGATGTGGAACAAAAACAGGTCATTGGTTTCCTGGAATTTGAGGAGAAAACTGTTGGTGTTTGTATTATCAGAGGGGATATTATACTGTACATAAGACCAGACAGTTCTGTACTTTTGTGGTGTTTAGGGTTTTTAATAACTTGAGTAGGAGATTTTTTTTGTGTGTGTGTGTGTGGGGGGGGGGGGGGGGGGGATTTTTGAATGTTTCTTTCAAAGGAAACATAACATTATTTTCTGATAGTTCAGTTCAGTTTTTGGAGAACTGAAAGTCAGTAAACAAATTCATAAATAAGGATGAGTTTAGAAACCTAACAGTTGTTGATGGATAGAGTTATTAAGTACACTTTCAGGCCTTGTATCTTCCCTCTCACTTTTTCATTTGACTCCCATTGTCTGTTGCACTGGTGCACACAGACACACAACCACATATTCAATCAGACTTCTAGACAAACAAGAGCAAGGGTTGAATGGGTGCAACCCCTGTCAGGTTATACTACCAGTAAAAAGAGGAATGAAAAGTCAAAGAAATTAAATTGAAATTTGTTACATAGTTGTAAGAAAAAAAGACAATGGGCACTGACTGTGTCATCTGGTACATAAAATTACAGAAGAGAACCAAAACCTTCTAAAGGTAAATTTGAAAGTTCAAACATTCATTATGTTACTGACATAAGGATAGAAGGTAAAGTGTCAGCTATACCTGTGTTTACATTATCATCGTTTTACAACAATGTTATTATGTAAATACTAGTACTGCACTAAAGGCCCATCCAGATCCTGACCAAGCAGTTCTGTATTTTGCTGTATCTTTGTATAGGTACACACAAGTGTGTACTCAGCAAGAGTGCAGTATTGATCTGCTCTCACCAACTATGAGTTGGCAATTGTTTGGGTGATGGGGAGGGAAAACAAGATTTACATCCCTGCACTTACTGGAGAGGTTCATAGAATGTTATTGCTATTAACTGAGTTTTGATCCCATGGTACATTATCAAATAGGTCACGATAAAGACTGACATACTACACTGTTAATAATTACTTACAAACTATATGTTAATATTTAATGCTATAAATCAGCTGTGCTATTTTCTCAATGGACAAAAATCTACACTGGTATGTTTTATGCCCTTGTTTGTTTTCAACTTCTAAAATATCTAGGCCTCTGACACACTCTCAGGTAGATTTACAGAGAAATGAAGACAAAAAAATATTAATCACTATTTTATTATTATAATCAACTAGTCACCTCCATTCACAGTAACATGAACTTTACATATATCTCTTTGATATAGTTGTTTTTACGTGTCAATAAGTGTATCACAAACTTCCTGTTCGTTTTAATACATAAGAGTATGTCTATCTATGACACCATGGAAATTATTTGCTTCTTGGGGCTGGATTAAATCTGCACTGTAACGTATCCTTTGTTTCTCTGAGGTAACAAAGACAGTCCCGCAAGTGCATTCTCCTGTACTTGTCTCTCTCCTGTGAACCAATAAATGTCTTCTTTGCTTGTGGTCAAAGTAAGGCACTTGATTTCTTGATTTTATTACTTCTAATCAAGTTACCCTCTTATCATTGCACAATGGTACATCCCTCCAAGTGAAGCTAACATGTGGGAGGTGAGACCTGTCAGATATGATCTGAGAACCTCAGTGTCTGGCAGTATGGCCTAGTATGGCTGTTTGTATGACTCTCTGTACCTGTGAATACTACATAGATGTGTAGTTGTCTGGCTTTACATATGTTTCTATTATGTCTTTGTGTGGTGACACTGGACCAGATTGGTATGCAAACCACAAACACTTGTCAAATGGTGAATTCCCCACATGAATGTGAGACTGTTTTAGAAGTACCACATAGGTAGAATTTCTAGCATTGATATAGCATGTATAGTGTAATATATACATGTCAAAACTAAATTGATAAAAAAAATTCCCCACATATCATATATCTGGCAGATTTTACAAGATTCTTGGCCCACTTCCTTTATGTTCTACAGTTATACATTAGAATACAAAAATTTGGCATGTCTGTTTAATACAATCTGATTGGAAGACAAAGAACTGTTGGGGATTGTTAAGTACACTGTTAAAACCTTTCATGTACCACACTCTGGGTAGTACATCTGAGCTGTCTATACTTTTGTATTCACACAACAGCCAAAATAGCATAGTTGAGGTCTGAAAGTCTGAATTATGAGTCATTGGAAGTGTAATTTATTTAAAGAATTTCACACATAAAAATAGGTTCAAAGTGATTCACATTTGAACAAAGGTCACTAAATACATACCAGTTCAAGAAGCATGTTAAAACCTGCTTTCTCCCCTTTAGGTATTTTAAAATTTTGCTCAACATTTATTGCCAGTTTGCTTTAAAATTGAACTTACCCTGTCATTAGATGACTTCAGATTGAAAAGCCACCCTGAACCAAATGAAGTCACCACCAACAACAAAGTCTGTTGTAAATACCTGCAGGGTTTCTATTTAATCTGACAGAAGCTGATGTCATCCTCCAGAAGTATATAATTCCTTTGTCTCAGAGTAACTGATATGTATTGATAAAGCGATTAAATCATGCAAGATCTTATTGATATTCAAAACATATCACATATAGAGGTGGGAACTGCACTACATAAACTTTGAGTATAGGAGAAGCATTGTTCAGCAAATAAAATATATTAAGGACAAATTTAATTGATGGGCATTTGATGTTATAGTATTTCAGTGGAAAAAAAATTGGAAAGATAGAAACGTTGATTCAGAACATAGAAACTACACAAGTAATAGTCCCATGTTTTGAGAATCATGATTCCTTTATTGTACAAGTGTAATAGGGTGTAAAACATGCTAAAAATAGCTAAGTGTATGGGTGGGTGTATGTCTGAATGAGTGGGTGTCTGAAGAATAGCTTTATGATCAAAACTTCATCAAAAGATTATTATAAATTCTGGACTATGAAAAACTTAAAGTGGTTTGATGTAAATTGAACATAGCAAAGGCTTTTTAAACTTCAAAGTAAACTCTATTTTTATTGACCAGTAAGAGCATTTTAAAGGGTTTATGTGTAAATCGTTGAAATTTTTTCATGACTAATACATATTGCAGTTTAAGTCATACTACACAATACTTGAAGTAATAAAAGCGTTAACTCCTCCGTTTGAACTGTAACTTCATTTTATCCTTTGCATTTATTGTCATTAAGAGACCACACCTGACCAGTTTTTTTTATGGAGTAATTATTTGGTGATGCACAGTGGTTTACAGTTTACAGAATCTTGACCAACTATTAAACACTACTTTGCTCCATGCCCCAAACATCCCATGTTGATCTAGCTTCTATTGTATGTGAAATGCAGTATTGAACCCAACACAATGAATTAATGAAAATACACGATATTTAATCTGACTCGACACTTTGAGTATCATTTGGTTTGTAAAGTCACGGATTATAAAGAGGGGAGCATGACACAGTTTATAAGACATTGTCATTATCATGTTGTCCTTATATGTTAATCATTCTTTGTGTATTTGTCACAGGTTGATCAAGCTGATAAGCTGATAACCATTCTGAATGAGATGAGGACCAACAATAACCCAGAACAGCAGAGATTTCTTGGCAAGACCCAGTTCAACTGTGCTTTAATTGAGGTAAGCACCTGCTTAACTTTGATCGAATCACAGCTCAGATGCATAATCTCTTATGAAATCTTTAGTAAACCCTGATAAATTATTAATTCCACATTTATCCGATGATAAAACAGTTACCAGGTGAAATTTGACCTGGTTACATCTCACCTTCATAATCTCTGATCTGATCTTAGATGATACCTGATTGTATGATAATTGGCTTGCGATAGCCAGATTAATCCATTGATAAAATAATTGTATGAGTAACAAAGCCTAGTTTTCTCAGACAATTTTGGTACTTGGTCTAATTATTAAGTTAATAGCACTTCAGTAGTGTCCGGCTTAATATGTCGGATGACAACTGTATCAGATTTGATCTTAAGTAGATGAGTTATCCTAACAAGTGGATGAAATATCCAGACAAGACTATGATTCATTAGATTTATGATTTCAGAAAGCTAATAATATGTTAAAATGTATTATTGTGTAAAATACAATCAATTTTCAAAAATTGTAAGACATGTAGTTATGAACCATATGTTGAGAAACATATTTATGCACAGAATGTATGTGGTGGTGTGTACTAACATTACTTTTGTCATAAAGTAGATTAAAATGGAGAAACACTTTTTGGTTGATATACTGAGTTTCCTACAATGCAAACAGCTGTGCAATACAGTGTACTTAAATAGCCTAAATATACATATACAGTATTTTTTTTAATTTTACTAAATATCACTCGCTCCTGTCTAAAGTTTAATGTCTTGTTGCCACCTTCATAATATATTTCTCCACTAAGATCCAATACATGCTGTATATAGGTAAACTTCATGTGTACAAAAACAATCGGTAAACTGTGAATTGTCTGTGTTTTGACAGTACCCGACCACCCAGTGTTCAGATGCAGATGAGACTGTGTTAGAGTACCACAAAGTGATGAGTGACAATCTGCCCCAGCCTGTACTGCAGCTACCAGGCTGATCTCACCCTGTATGTGCTGCTTCTGTAACATATGGTGAGTACTAAATATTACACAAAAACTTGCTAGTCTCAAGTCTTTTATTTTCAAATAAATATTTTTTGCTTCATGTACCTTTGAATTGTTAATGCAAAGATTAAAACACTATAAAAAGTCTGATGGAATTAGATTTCAGTCCAGATGAAGAAGTGCCACATAAAAATGGAAATAAAAAGAATGAGACACAAACTTTTGAGTTCTGAGTGTGTATAGCTGTAGATTTAAAACAGAGCTACAAAATCCCATGTACCAAAATGCTAATATTTTGATTTTCTTGTGTATTTTCAGCACTGTGTATACCCATGTGTGTGCAGAGTATCAAGAAAAAAATCTACAAAAAACAGACACCACCTCAGTGTGTGTTCATGAATCTCAGGGAGTTTCACAAAGTCTCCAAACACAGAGCCACCTGGCGAGTAAAGATGCCAACACAGAGTGACGCCTAGTTAGGTGGAACTGATATGCCACCTGGCAGGTAAACCAGGCAACCCTGAAACTGGTGAATGGAACTGCTGTGCCACCTGGCGAGTAAACGTGCAAGCATTGGCAGTGACATCTAGTGAGTGGAATCACTGCGCCACCTGGCATGTAAACAAGACAATGCTGGAAGTGACTCATAGGCAGTGGAACCGAATTCCCACCAAGAACTGAATGATGAAACTGTGCCACCCAGTGGAGGATCATAGAGCTGTATGACTGTATGCCACCTTTTGAATCCAGGAGGGCTTCATGTTTTATGTCATTGTTTACAGAGTTGACTTTGCAGCCGTACGTATCAGTGTTAGAAACATGCAATGTCTTCTCACTAATTTGAAGGCTGAGATTGGTATTATTGAAAAAAACTGTTGATTTCTACAGATGTTTACATATCACAAAAGATGAAACCCAAGGAACAAGGAATACAAGTTGTTTCCTCCATGGAAACTGATGACTTATTCACGCAAACAGCACCCAGAAAATACTCTCTGCTGGGGCTAATTAATAAGATATAGTTTTTGTGCTTCCTGGAAAAAAATAAACCTTGGATCTCATGGTTTTAAAACAGTGATCATCAGGGATCGTTTTATTATTGATGGAGCAGTTGATTAGTTGGATGCAGTTCCCGGAATTGACTCTGAATCACCAGATATGTAGACTGTATTGCTGCTGTGATGCCAGTAAGGGGGGATGAGGAGGGGGATATTACTGGCTGTGGATAGTCTGGAGAGAGAAATTATTATAGACAAACCCTGTGTGACTCAGTATCATGTGAGGAGGTGACTAACTGAGAAACTCGTATACATGTTTGTAGCATTGTAATGAACCTTGTGAAAAAAAAACAAGAAAGGGGGAAAACCCATATCATGTGAGCATCATGTGATATGCTGTTTGGTGCAGAATCATGTGACATTGATCAATTGCTGGAAGATGTTTTGTGTGCGTGTGTATAAATTTGTGTAAACAATAGCAACTAAAATAACTGAGAAAAACTGATTGAAATATTGAAATGTTTATGGTTTTTGTATTATGTAATAAATATATATATATAGATATATTTGTGTGTAAGTGGAAATGGCATGAAAATCATAAGAAAATGAACAACCCATTTGTAATGGCTATTTCCTTTAATGATGCAAACAGACCCATATGTATGTCTTACTTGTCAATAAATGCAATTTTTTTCCATTCAAGGCTTTTTTTGCTACTTTACTTACTTAATGAAAGCTGACCTTGTACTTGGATAAAGACTAATTGTAGAAAACCATTTTAGGAAGCCTTTAGTCACAGTTTTGCCTTTGATACTCCCACACTCTGGAATGAATCTTTTGTGAATTGTGAGGGGCAGATTTAATTTATTTACATTTATTGGTACAGTCTATACATCCAGAAACATACCACTGCATAGTAACATAGTACATAAGTGGAGAGAACTTACTGAATTGGATACCCTGGCTTCATATAAATATGATTTGAAGCTGCAAACGTAATTGACGTTCTGACTAAAAATTTGCATTTTAAATTTGTTTGTTGCTTTCAACACATTGTATGGGTTATTTCATGACGGGTAGCTTTAAGGCAGAGGAAACCAGTATCTACTAGCTGGTCAAGATTCTACCCTGTATACTGCTGGGCATCAGTAACTAACACAGGTTTGAACCACAGATCTCAGAGGTGGCACACAAGTGTTTAACCACTACAACACTGAGTCCCCTTGACATCTAAGACAAAGCTATGCACCAATAGCATATAACAAAATATGATCTTCGTAAAGGTACAATTCCTCAGTAGTTGGTATTTCACATAACCTGAAATATGTTTGGCATTCAGGACCACTTTGAAAAGTTTGAAAAACCAGTAGTCGGCCTTCGTGAGCTGTAAAGAAAAATACATGCTGGTGGGTTGGGAAGGATATAAAAGATGGCTCACTCTTCAACATGTACTACCCAAATACAATTGTGTCTTTTTGAAGCCCATAAAGATGAGGTCTTCAAGGTGTAAGCAAATACCTACATGTAAGGAAAGATGTGACTTGGCCATTATGGAAAGGTGCAGGAGTTATGACGCCTGTGAAAGAGAATTTGTATGGAATGGCAAAATATCATAACAAAACAATGTCAAAAGTCACACATGGCATTGCACACGTACACCCTTCAACCAATATACCTAAGCAAGTAGCAATTTCTTACACCTTGTAGTTTTCAAAATATAGGCTGTACAAGATTTTAAAGGTCAAGGTATTCATGGAAAGGTCAAATCAAATTCACACAATGACGTTGGACACTTACACATTCCAGTAACCAAGTAACAACATCCTATATCTTATGGTTTTCAAGATATACAGCCCTGACAAACATTTAAAGTTCCCTACAAGGTCAAGGGCCAAATCAAGGTCACACATTACATACACCTCCAACCAATGTTATTACCACATATCAACTTCCTACACCTTACAATTTCTGTGATTTAGCCACGGCAAGATTTTCAAAGTCAAGGCCACTCACTTTTACAAACGTCAAATCTATGTCATACGGTGATATTGTACACTTATTGTCCCCAACCAACGTCCCTACCAAGTGTGAACTTCCTAAACTTCAATGGTTTCTGAGACACAATCAAGAATGTTTCCACTGCCTGTCTAACCAGACACCATGAGTGAAAATAATTCATGACCATTCTCGAGTTGGTCATGGAATGCTTTTCTCAGTGAGCAAAAAGTAATGCCAACGTAAAGATACTAATTCCTTGGTATCCCACAAAGGTGGGAGTAATTACAATGGTACAGTGTGAAAAACTCACAAATTCCACCTCTGGGGATGTGAGTTTGAAAGTCAAAGTTTAGGGTTTTGTGTCTCATTTAACAGCCAAGGTGGTATTGCGACATACCACAGCCCCGCCACGCATCAGAGTCATACCTCCACAGAGGTGAGTCTGGGATTAAATGCCAAACATGATAGCAACTGTTACACCAAAGACCCTCTGGTTGTGATTTCAAATCTTGGCTTTGGCTTCAGGTGAGAAAGTTGTTGGGAAGTTTTTTCCCTCATGGTTTGGGATGCAAAATTTTGACCAGTGAGTAAACACCCTTTGAAATACTCACTATGATATGACCTGTAAGTAAAATAAGCTGGATGACAATTACATTACACCTCATTCAAGGCATCTACTGCACATGAGTATTTACCAGACTGCTGACTACCACAATTTCAGAGGAGGAAGTATCGCTTTGACAATTATTGTTCTATTTTTGTATATACACTGTGGTTTGACAGCCACAGATAACATTAAGATGATTTATTTCCATTGGTTGTAAAAAGCTAACTCCAGCCCAAACAATATCAACAAGGAAGTGGAGGACATCCACAAACATTTCTCAGAAATGCTAAAACATCTATCAGTCCTACGCCACGCGACAAATTCACATGGACTGCCCGAGACATTGTTTTGTTAAATGCAAACAAAAAACAGGAAGTTTATTTTTTTTGCAGAAATGATTTGTGATAAGAGATTTTTTTCAACTGAAACTGGGATTGGTTTAAGCGTGCTGTACAGCTACAATAAGCGTTTGATATACTTATATTTGCGAACGTTTTTGAAGCCCGTATCTGTTTTGCGCTACGTTACACGTCAGTGATTTCTGTGTGAATGTCATTTCACAACGTGGAAAGTGTCAGCCGTTAAAGCCAGGTCACACTGTGGCGATTTTTAGTGGCGAATATGCGCGATCCTGAAATTCTTCCCTGTTGGTAACATATTCTTGGTCCATCTTCACTGTTCTGCACCATTCTCCATGGATCGTCATCTGGCTACGACAGATTCAAACTGTTCAAAACTATCGCCGGTATTCGCCGATTCGCCATGGGAATTTGCCACTACTGTGGTAGGACATTCTCCAGCAAATCGTACTACCTTATTGTTCTCAGTAAATTTGCCAAATATTGTTCCTTGTTCTCAACTGGTTCTTCCTTTGTTGTGGAAGATTCTTCAAAGATCGCATTCTCCCCCACCTGTAGTTAATTCGTGGACAATTGTAGTCAAATCGCCAGATATCTTCCCCAGTTCGTAGGGTATTCTCGGTGTATTCTCAGTGTATTCTTGCTTTGTTGAGGGTTAATCTCAGGACAGTCGAAAAGGATAATAGAACATCGTAGAGGGGTCGTAGAAGTATGAAGATCTTTTATCACGTGACCACACTTTCCCGCTTTTTTTTCGGCAAATTACCTCTATTCTTCTATATTCGCAGATATCATCGTAGCACCCTCGCCACTGTGTGACCTGGGCATTACGTATTTCACGTTAGAAAGAGCCTTGCCACGTTGATCTCCGCCGTGATCTTGTTTTTGTGCCACGTTTTCAATAAAATACTGTTCGCAATATGTATACGCATTAGTGTTAGGAATCGGTCTAAAAAATCAGAATCGATTAATCGGTAACTCTGAGCAATCGATTATCGATTATAATCGTTTTTCTGCTTGCTTTGTAAGAAAGACAGAATATTCTTTTTTACCAAATATAATAACAGTAGTCTTCCGATAGGTCAGTGGTGAAAAAAATCTAGGTTATTTGTTTACATTTTGGGGTAGGGAAGGGGGTATATTAGGAAACCAGTAGGTTGAAGAGTCAACAAGTATGTGTATCAGCAATAATATAATAATCTATTAAGATGGCCTTAACAGTTACAAAATAATATTTATTTTCATTCTCCCTTTTCATCAGCTAAATCATTTACAGTGTTTGAATGTAACATCAGCAGATTAGCAACCAATCATGCTTAAAATAAACAATATTTCAACCCTAGACTTTCTTTAAGTCCTTTTTTCTAAGGTATTATATGAGGACTGTATGACTTTATACTAGAATGTGGGGCTGACAAAAGTACTGTTTCAGCATAGAGAAGGATTTTTCCCTCCTTAAGTGGATGTATAATGTTTTCATCTATGTCAGATTTAGTGGGATGAGAAATACAAAGACTTGGTGCAAGTCTATTTCAACCCCTTTTGTTCAACATCACCATGTGGTACACCTGTGTTGTGAACTCAGGACACTTTGTATATATGCAACAAAGAAGAATAGAATATCTGCTTATCATTATCATATGTCAAGAACAGTGACTGCCAAGCAGCTTCTGAAAATTATCCTGAATAAAATGCTTCTTTGGGAACTAAACAATACATAGACATGTGTTCATGGAAATTTCCTTCCATTTTTAACTCAGGACACTTTTCAAAGACATGCTACTTTCATTAATCAAATGGAAGAGTGACTTTTATTGTTTCTGGTCAATATTGATGTTTTGTAATATATACTAGGTTATATGAAACAGTTTGGCACAAGTGAACATGTATTTCAGCATTGTCACTCAAGTTTATGTGTATTGGATGGGGTCTGGAAAATCTGACTCTTATCCTGAAAACAATATTCCATGAATTTCGTTTTTAAGCAGATCTTCATGACCTATTCATTTCATATAGTTATAATTTCTTAGATACTGTAAAATTCTAAGTATGGCAATGTAGTAAACATTTTAGTTTTCTTGTTCAACAAAATTTGTCAAAAATATTCATGGCAGACTGCTGAAGTATTACAGTAGTGTGATCTCTCTCCACTTGATTTATGGCCAAGGTTATTATTCCCCATTTATAGGGAGTATACATGTTGTGTGTGAAGCAGTGAAAGTTAAATTTAATTTAGGTTGATAGGCAGATAGTGTAAACAAATGTTACGAAAATAAAATGTTAAACATCTGTAGAAAAAGGGAAAATTAGGTGGTTTATAAGTCTTACTTTCGATTCACAATCGATAGGCAGATAATGTAAACAAATGTTACGAAAATAAAATGTTAAACATCTGTAGAAAAAGGGAAAATTAGGTGGTTTATAAGTCTTACTTTCGATTCACAATCGATTCTTAAAATGAGAATCGATTTTCTACATCGAAAGTTTTAAATAGACGATTAATCGATTTTCCGTCTAATCGTAGGACCACTAATACGCATAGACCATTGCGCATTAAATGATTCTTAGCTTTACTGCTAAATAGAAAGTCTATTGTATTCTAAACACAAAGAAATCAAACTTGATCCAACGAAAAGAAATTGTACATTTGTCTCCAACCACTGCAAGCCAGAGTTCAAATTTTTGCCGATTGATTACATTCCCGAAAATTAATTATTTATTCATTTTATCATACATAGTACAAAATGGAGAAAAATACAAGAAAAGTAATGGTCATGAGAAGAAAAACTACAATAACAAGATGCACTCAGAGAGAGCAAAACGCTCGAGTCCATGTGACCAGTCTCTCAAGTGATATAAAGTATTGTAAGGAAGACAGTAAAATAAAACCAAACATGTAAATTAATCTTCACAGAAATATCATGTAGAAAGCTAAAGTCATTCAAAATACATTGGAATGGGACCTCTGAAAAATCATGAATTTTTTCTATCCAACATAAGATCCTGATCTTTCTTTTAGTAACTTCTTCCTTCAGTCAGGTCCTACCCACAAATTACTAAATAACGATCTGTTCATTAGTTCTGGAGCAATCTAAACACACACATACACACAAAAAAAAATAATAAAATAAAATAAAAAAATAAACAATAAGCACACAAAAATATAAACTGCTGGTGAAGGTAAAAATATTGCTTAAAGGTCACTTAATTCTTGGTGAAAATCACGCATGGTAATTTTTTGTGATGGACTGTCAAGGAATTGAAAGAAAAAAGAGAAAATAAAACAGAAATAATAATTAATAAAAATGATGAATATACCACCTCCCTCTTTATTATGTTTATGTCAATTACAAGACATAAAATGAGAAGAAATATTTTTACTTAAAGACAGCAAGTATCACAAGCTAGGGTTTGTGACCTCACAATGACAGTTGCATTGTGACATCACTGAGTAATGACATCATCAGAAAGCAAAATATTGATTTTTCACGTATGTGATGAACAAGAGCAGTTTCACTGTGTATTCCCAATTAAAAATAAGAAAAACTCTCTCCTGGCTTTAATTTTCAAACAAATTACCTCAAATTTGGAAGAATCTGTCTGTACCCCATAAAATAACCTTCCCACCAAATTTGAGATTGATTTATGTTATAGTTTTTGAGTTATAAGGGCAAAACGGTGCACAGACAGAGAAGCAGATTTCACTGTAAAAGCCCAATTAAAAATAAGAAAAACTCTCTCCTGGCTTTAATTTTCACATAAATTACACCAAATTTGGAAAAATCCATCTGTACCCCATAAAATACCTGCCCACCAAATTTGAGCTCAATTAGTGTTATAGTTTTTGAGTTATAAGGGCGAAACGGTGCACAGACAGACAGACAGACAGAAACAAACTGATCACAATAACCCTCTCCAATCGTCGAGCGTTAATAAGAAGAACGTTAAAAAACCGTGACCTTAATAGCCACTACTACATCAAATAACTTCCAATGAACAGCAAAATAAAGTCATCTGTATCTTGTTCAATACACGGAGCATCAAAATTTGATATCTTTTTGATTTCATGTAGTATAATAATAATAATAATAGGCCAAATGAGGATTTTGTATTCAAGTTGCAAAATTTTATTACACACGGGAAAATACGTGTAGTCTGTGTCAGTGTGAATCTAGTTCTTCAAAGCAACATAAAAACCCGATATTGACATGGTATTGTCATTATAAATCTGTTAGCAGCCTTGTTAGACACTATTTCAATTGGTGGAGTTCACACACACAAAAAATGTATATTCTTTAAAAAATTCTTCAAACATGCACAAAATCCCCACTTGCTTACTTTCATTATGTCAACTGGGACCAACATTTCTACTATTCATGCTTGTTCACCGTCATCACAATGCTCCTATTTTTTCTTTGTGGGAAAACTGAAAGATTTGATGCAGTCCTCAGAAATTTTGAAATTTAAGCCAATCATAATGAAGAAAGAAGAGATAATGGGTTTAAGAATTGAGAATGTAATCCAACTTAAGAGGCGAATATACCTGTCCGATTTTGCATCCGAATCCGTCATCCGACGTCCGAATCCGTCATCCGAAAAAATTGAAAAGCAAAGAAATAATGAGGCTGCATACACCTGGCCGATTTTATATCCGAATCGGCGGCCGTTTTTTAAAATTCGGACAGGGAGCAATTTTTTCGGATGACGGATGGCTCTGTGGCGTCAATATTCATTGATTTTTACTGACAGACAGGACTGGAAAAAACATACAGGACCCCACGACCATTTTGTTTTCTTCTTTTTGTGTGTACACCAGTCACATGGGGAGTAGAGGATTAAGAGCCTCTACTCCCGTAATGACCAGGGCTCACCATTTTAGAAGAAACAATGAAATATACAGTATCTACAAACATAATTGATAAGAGAAGGAACACTTTAATATAACATATAGTTTGTTTTACAATTTACTATAATTAACGCTCGACGATAGGAGAGGGTTATTGTAATCAGTTTGTTTCTGTCAGTCTGTCTGTCTGTCTGTCTGTGCACCGTTTCGCCCTTATAACTCAAAAACTATAACACCAATCGAGCTCAAATTTGGTGGGCAGGTATTTTATGGGGTACAGACGGATTCTTTCAAATTTGGTGTAATTTGTGTGAAAACTAAAGCCAGGAGAGAGTTTTTCTTATTTTTAATTGGGCTTTTACAGTGAAATCTGCTTCTCTGTCTGTGCACCATTTTGCCCTATAACTCAAAAACTATAACTTCAATCAATCTCAAATTTGGTGGGAAGGTATTTCATGGGGTACAGACAGATTCTTTCAAATTTGGTGTAATTTGTTTGAAAATTAAAGCCAGGAGAGTTTTTCTTATTTTAGTTGGGAATACACAGTGAAACTGCTTCTCTTCATCACATACGTAAAAATCAATATTTTGCTTTCTGATGATGTCATTACTAAGTGATGTCACAATGTAACTGCCATTGTGAGGTCACAAACCTAGCTTGTGATACTTGTGATGTCTTTAAGTAAAAATATTTCTTCTCATTGTATGTCTTGAAATTGACATAAACATAATAAAGAGGGAGGTGGTATATTCATCATTTTTATTAATTATTATTTCTGTTTTATTTTCTCTTTTTTCTTTCAATTCCTTGACAGTCCATCACAAAAAATTACCATGCATGATTTTCACCAAGAAGTGACCTTTAAGCAGAATTTTCACCTCCACCAGCAGTTTATGTTTTTGTGTGTTAATTGTTTATGTTTGTTTTATTTATTTATTTTTTTGTGTGTGTGTTTAGATTACTCTAAAACTAATGAACAGATCTTTATTTAAAAATTTGTGAGTAGGACCTGACTGAAGGAAGAAGTTACTAAAAGAAAGATCAGGATCTTATTTTAGATACAAAAAATTCATGATTTTTTCAGAGGTCCCATTTCAATGTATTTTTAATGACTTTAGCTTTCTACATGATATTTCTATGAAAATTAATTTACATGTTTGGTTTTATTTTATTGTCTTCCTTACAATATTTTATATCACTTGAGAGACTGGTCACATGGAGTCGAGCGTTTTGCTCTCTCTGAGTGCATCTTGTTTTAGGTATGTTTTAATTTGTTTTATTACCATTTTTATTTAAAATTTTCATTTCAAGTTACTTTAGGGCCCCACGACCAGACTGATTGTCATTACAGTTTTTGATGAATTTTTGGGAAAAAAAGAGGATCAAGTGCCGACCAATGAACAATTCTTAAACTAGGTCAAGGCTGAATATTTGAATCCCATCACATGACCAAAATGTCTAATTTTTGGGGGGTTATTTTAATAATAGTTTTCATGTTTTTCCTTTCACATACATAAAAAAAGCAATGTATGTCTGCTTCAATTTATGAACAGAAAAAGTCATTTCAAATATAAACTTTTCATTAAAAATGTAAAATCCTGTGGAAAGAGGCAGAGAGACATGATTCTAACAATCTGTCACGTAACAATGAATCCTTACGATAATGAGTGCTTTAACCCGCCGAAGGCGGGTTAAAAGGCGTGACATCAGCTGAGATGATGTCTTTTACCTGACTTGTTCTTGGCTTATTTGAAGTCGCTTGGCTCCTTGGCTGAAGCGGTTGGAAGCAGAGCTGTGTCGGCGTGGGTCTTGTGACTGTGGTAGTCGGTCAGGGGGGTGCAGGCTGTGTGGTTTCTCAGGTCGAGGCTGGCTACTGTGGTCCCTTTGTGGGCTGTTTTAGTCACCTGTAGATTGCAGGTTGGACGTTTGCTTGTGATCTGGATCTGCGGCTGTTACATCGTGTCCAGGATGCCATCTAGGTGTGCCTGGAGCGAGGAGCCCTGATACCTGTTGAGGGCCTTGGCCCTGCAGGTGGACAGGTACTCCTGGATGCTCGGTAGGTTGAGCCCTGCACGGAGTGTGCGAGTGGGAACTCTCCTAGGGTTCCAGGTGATGATCCTAAGGCATCTGTTTTGGATTTTTTCCAGGTCTTTGATGCTCTTCTTATGGTCGTGGGTGAGGTGATACCCAGTCTCCAGTATGGGGCGAATCATGCTGAGGTAGAAAGTCCTCAGGCCCCTATTGGGAACACCTTGGATGGTTAGGTGTCGTAGGGCTTCTGTTCTTGGGATGGCTTTAACCTTTATTTTCCCGATGTGGGCTGTCCTGGTCATCCTTCTGTCGAAGGTGGAGCCAAGGAGGGTGGCTTCATCTGTAGTCCTGATGTAGCTGTTCCTAATTTTCACTGGTAGATCGACAATTGTGCGTTTGTTGTTGACCTGTACCAGCTGGGTTTTCTTGGGGTTCAATTTAATGAACCAGGTAGCACACCAGTCCTCAAGGCTGTCGATCTGCCTTTGCAGATCCGCCCTGAGGTAGTTCTTGTTGCGATGGCTTGTGTAGATGGCTATGTCATCCGCATACTGTGTGCACTGGCATCGTGGACTGGTGGGGATGTCATTCACATACAGAATGAAGAGTAGTGGGCTCAGGATGCTGCCTTGAGGGGTCCCTGCCAGGAGGTGAACCTTGTCTGAGAGGTTAGTTCCTGTCTTCACTTGTATGGTCCTGTCCTTTAGGAATGATGCAACCATGCGTAGGAGGTCAGACGGGATGCCTTGTTGGTGTAGTTTCTTGAGAAGGCCATTGTGCCAGACGGCATCAAAGGCTTTCTCAATGTCGATCAGCAGAAGTGCTGTGATCCTCTTGGTGTTCCTGGCCTTCATCAGGTACTGATTAATGATGTGGATGTGCTCGTTGGCTTCCTTCTGGGGCTGGTATGCCCTTTGCCACTTGTTGATGAGGTTGTGGTCATCAGCGAATTCTTGGATTCTGGTGGCGATGACCTTCTCGAATAACTTCCCGAGGCAGTTTAGGAGACTGATGGGTCTGTAGCTTGTGGCTAAGTCCTTTGGCTTCTGTGGCTTGGGGATCATGCTCCCTATGGCGTGCTTCCACTGGATTGGGAAGTACCCGCGTCGGAGGCAGAGGTTGTAGATCCTCGAGATTGCTAGAAGTCCGTCTTCAGGCAGGTTCTTCAGGGCCATGTAGGGGATTGTGTCCTCCCCTGGGCTGGTGTTGTTTCGGCAACCTTTCAGCAGACTTGTGACCTCCACCAGTGTGATCGGCCTTGAGTATCCATCCGCCCCCGGTCTGGGGGGATCCAGGATGTCAAACAGGTGTTTGTGGTCATCCACCCACTGATCGACCTCGGCCTTGTGGTCGTGGTCAAAGTGGGTGTCCTGGTGTACCCTGTGTACCCCTGACAGGTGACGGGCGAAGACGTCGGCAGTGGCCTTGTCGGAGACGGTCTTTCGGTCTGTTGCCGGGTCTTTTAGCCGTGGCGGCTTCTGCTTCTTGGCGGGGTTGGTCAGCCTCTTCAGGTCCTTCCAGAAGTTGGGGTTCGTGCCAGGGTCTAGTGACTCGTACTTCTCCTGAAGCTGATTGTGTCTCTCCTGGGCCAGCCGAGCCTTGATCTCCTTGATCAGTTGGCGGTGGGCCTGTCGGAGGGGCAGGTAGTCAGGATGCTGCCTGATTTCCCGTTGGAGTTCATGCTTCAGTTGAATCCTCTCTCTGAGTCCTGGGCTGATTCGTTGGAGTCCTATCCTGAACTTTCTGACTGGGCAACTCTCATGGAGGCTTGTGGCTATGGCAGTGGTTAGGGCACTGATGTGTGCGTCCAGTTCCTCTGTGGGTGAGCCGTCTCCGGGTTTCGGTAGGGTTGAGATCTTTGCTGAGGTCAGTTCACGGAACTTTGTCCAGTCACACTCCTTGAGGCTCCTGATGGTCCATACTGGATGGTCCCTGACGCTGGTCCGGACTTTCAGCCGTACTGGGCAGTGGTAGGTCGTTTCACCAAATATTGGTTCGTCGACCCCCATACTGACGGAGTTGGCTTTGGCCGGGCGAGTCATCAGGGCCAGGTCCAGTGTCTTGAACCGGTCGTGGTTGTGGTTGAAGAAAGTGGCTTCCTCTGGGTCATTCATGATGACCAGGTCGAAGTCCTTGCAGAGTTTTCTTACTTCCTTCCCCCTGACATTGGTAGACTGGTGTCCCCAGGAGGGGTGGTGAGCGTTGAGGTCACCTACGAGGATGGAGTTCCAGTGGTTCTCAAGTAGATCTCTGAGCGCGTTGAGGTTTGGGATACCTCCGTGTGCGAAGCCCCAGTAGCAGCTGATGATGCAGGTCTTCTGTCGGTTGAGGGTCAGGGTGATGGCACAGATGTCATCGGCGTCTACCTGGAGGTCCGAGCAGTCGATGTGGGACTTCACCAGGATGGCTACCCCTCCCCCGCCGGTATGACTGGTCCTGTCTCTTCTGGCTGCCAGTGAGTATCCTTCTATGTTGAAGTCTGTGTTGTCTGTGGGCTTCGTCTCGTTGAGGCACATGATGTCGATGTTGTTGGTCCTCATGTAGATTTCCAACAGTTGTTTCTTGCCTTGGAATCCGTTGATGTTCCAGTGAGCGATGTTCTTCATGGTTGTGTTGTGTAGGGTTGGGTGTTGAGCTCCTTGAGTGTTCTTACTGAGTTGTTTTCTTGTTCTCTGTGTAGAAGTTGAAGAGCGCTTGGTGGTTGATTCCTACTCTGTAGACTTCCTCCATAGAGCTGACGACGGACTTGCTGAGTGTCTCCAGGTTGAAGTTGGGATGGTCCTTCATGCAGCCGTGGAATGTGGAGAGAAGGGCTATGGTAAGCTTCACGATTTCCTCGTCCATCAGGGTTGACTTCTTGGCAGCCTGGGCGTAGGTGAGGGACCTGGTCTTCCTGGCTGAAGCGGCTTCTTGGTGGGCCTTACAACCCTTGAATGTGGAGGAGTGGCTTCCTTGGCAGTTGGCACACTTTTTCTGGTTCTCTTGGCAGGTGGATGTCTTGTGGGGCTGGCTGCACTTCCTGCAGGTGTCCTCCTTATCCTGGCACTCCTTGATGCTGTGTCCATACTTCTGGCATCTGTAGCACTGGAGGAGTGGGCGAGTGGGCTTGTATTCCTCACATCTGTACTTCAGGTGGTTGTGGGAGAATCCGTTGTCGAGGAGGTCCTGTTGTTGTTCTGTGCTGGAGCATTCCACCTTTATTTTCCTGATGTCCATGTCCAGTTTGGCTGATCGGAATCTGTAGTAGGTCTCCCCCTGGCGGCTGGTGATGGTGGCCACGTCCACTGAGGTGGGGAACTTGGTTACCACTACTGCCGGCTTGGTGGACCCCCTTTCCTGCTGCCTCCTGGTTGGGCGGATGGTGAAGGTGGTGGGGTCTCCTTTCGTGGTCATGTCGGCCCTATCGGCCTCGGTTGGTGGGTGGAGTAGATGGGTCCCGGCCTTGGTCCTTGTGATTCTTATCCTGTCGGGGATGGAGGCCTTCTTCCGGAGATCCACAATTCCTTGGCAGTCCTTCACTAGTGGTCCTTCAATCACTAGTGGTGATGGCCTTTTCCTTTGTAACAATGTAACAATGAAACCTTCTACGCGTTGCTGCCTTTAAAACCCTGCTGTAGTTCTGGTCACGTGATGGGATCCAAATATTTACTGGTGACCTAGTTTAAGATTTGTTGATTGGTCGACACTTGATCCTCCCTTTTCCCAGAAATTGCTTATGGTTTATTTCAGTGAGAAGAAATATCTTGTTATTGAATCCAAATAGCTTAACTTTTATTTAAATTGCTCTGGTGAAATAGGCTGAGATTATTATGTGACAAAATAAACCCCTTTTTAGGGTTTCTCAATTATTTAAAGCATACATGAAGAGCTTCACTATCTGTTAACTTCAAAACTATGACCACTTGCATTGTTTTGTTGTCATCCTTGACATAATTTTTTAACCTCACTTCAGGTTTTTGCTTTTATATTTAATGAGAAATAAATCAACGTATGTCTGTTTCAGATTATGAATGAAAAAGCCACTTAAAAAAAAGAAATTTTCATTAAAAATATTATCCTGTTTAAAACAAGGAGTGGGAGATGTGCGTCTAACAATCTCTCATGTGACAATGAAAACCTTCTGCTTGTTACAGCCTTTTATACTCCAATTTCGAGCTTCTGGGAAGGACCCCTTCAAAATTCCGTCCCTCTGAGCATTTTTTCTACACATTTATACCAAATAATTTCGAGCTTCTGAGAAAGCACTTTTTTCTGGACATGAAGGTAAACACCCTGTATTCTGGTCACGTGATGGGATCCAAATATTTACTGGTGACATAGTTTTAGATTTGTTCATTGGTCGACACTTGATCCTCTTTTTGCCCAAAAATTTCTTTCCTGAAATAAGCTGAGATTTTATTTTTACTCAACCAAATAAAAACACTTTTTCAGGTTTCTTAATTAATTAAAGCATATATTTGGAACTTCCCCTGAAAACTATGACCACTTGCACTATTGCTTTGTCATTCTTGACATAATTTTAAACCATATTTTTACCTCACATCATGCTGGAAATGGACTGCAAATGAACAGTACTTAAGTTACAAAAGACAAGCCGGCTTCATATTACGACAGGCCTGCAAGTGACAACGACAAGCCTGGAAGGGTTACAGACAAGCCTGGAAGTGTGACCGACAGGTCTTTAAGTTAACCGACAGGCCTGTTGCTAGGGGGGCTGAAATTAAAAAATTCAATACCAAAAAAAAAACCGGGTCATTTTTCTGATGTAGTGTATTTGCAAATTCGGATGACGTATGACGGATTCGGACGTCGGATGACGGATTCGGATGTAAAATCGGACAGGTATATTTGGATTACATTCTCAATTCCAACTTAAGAAAATAGTGAGACGCCCGTTTTACCCCAAAATCTCACTGTCATTAAAGGTGTATATTCATATTTTAAAGGTGCTCTAATTTTAGTTTGCGTGTATAGACAAGTGTATGTAATACCCAAAGGAGTAAACAGTTGGGGCCAAAAGCCGATAAAAAATATAGAAAAATGGTGTTTTGTTTCAATTTTTCTCAAAAGTTGGGTCGAAAAAAATGTAAATGGCATCTATGGTGGTGTCTTTTTTCTCTCAAAATAACACAAAATAAGTGATTACTTTATTTTGACAGGTTTAGTTCACTGGCCAGCTTTGTGTGTGATCACCATTCAAGGTGGATTTTTAATGTATTATTTCGAAAGTGGGAGGTCCAGAATATATCATATGACATGAAAATAGCAGCTAGAACAACAAAAACAAAATACATGTGATGTCTGGCTTAGTTAAAAGTCTTAATTTGAAAATATGATAAGGTTTTGGGAAGTATAAAACATATGAATATCTTATTTATGCATAGTACAATAATTCTGGGTGAACTGAAAATTCTCCATATACCTTTAAGTTTTAGTAGAGGAATTATTGAGAGATAAACTTCAGTGTTTTACAAGAGAGTTATTTCCCCAAATCAGATCATTTTTGCGGTGTCTCTTAGTCATGGGGTCACATGATCCCCCCCCCCCTCCCCCCATAACAAACCATCATTGCAAAACCTTTTCTCTGTGTTGACCAACCTTCAGAAATGACGACAATTTGTTCATCTTCTAAATCAATGACGTCAAACAACACTTATAAATGGGAGGTCTATTGTTTATTTTACGGATAAATAATTATAAATTTAGAAGAGAAGTCAGAAGCATATTACCAATATGGACTTAGTATTACAGAACTGTATGTTTGTCTGATTAACCATGTGGTTATATGACCTACATAAAACAATTGTTACACACTCTTTTCCTGTAACGTTATTATTGATTTTATTACGGAGGGCAAGGGGGGTGTTATGTAATGTTTGGTTATTATTGTACCAATGACAGTGACTTCAGAAATATATGGCATATTGACGGTATAACGAGGAAGTTCAAAAGCAAGGTATGAAATACACAGTGTAAATGACTCATGGAGATCTTTATTTATTACTTGGACTAGATCCAACTAGTTCTTAGCAAGGCTTTGGTTATTGGAGAACAAATCATATTTACTATAAATATTGGACAAGACTGATCTGATTAGAGGAGTTGTAAATTTGCCAGATCAATTCCCAGTACTTTTCCCTATTGGAAGTTTTCCCTCTGGAAAATTTAGAATGTACTTTTGGAATGTATAAATGTTTTCCCACAAAACGTGGCATACAAAAGAGAAAATGATCAAACTTATACTTTCTTATGCAATTGTGTGGAAACTTTGGGACCATTACCTCAACCTAAATACATTGGTTTGTTTACTAATAAGAGTAGTTCTAAAGGTCTATACTGTTATAGGAACTATCTATATTCTAAAGTGTTGACTTTCATTATGAAACAAACATATCTGTATTTTGAATGGTCTAGATAACGACACCACCAATTATGATGTAGCAGTCAAAAATATAGGCCACAATTGTTGAACTGAAGAATGTGTTTCTATTTTTACTACAGCTTGCTACTTATAGTTGTCTTAATACCCATCTATGTGTATTTATTGTTTTGAACTTGACAAGATGTCACTTGAGTTCTGTTTTCTCGTATGTGTCCAAAATACCAAACATGTTTACATCCATTTGAATCAGTACCCGTGTTAATGTGTAACACCAAGAAAAATAGATGTTTTTCTGAACTGAATATGCACCAAATTTTTAGTACAACTGTTTGTGATTTAAAGGCCTTTGTTTAAATGTTGGTATCTTCCCTAAATAACACTTTGTTTATTTCCTCTGTTATACCTTAGTATAATTACAGATTACACAGTGTAATGAAAACATTGAAACACATTTGATATGTCTGCTAAATATGTATCAATTGGATTAACATGGTTATAAGATACTTTTGCTATATATTTTGACTAATCAAAATTGAAAATCACAAGAAGACGCGAGATAAATAAACGTCCTTTATTTTCTTCATTTTCTAAGTGACTATCTTTTGTACAGTTACAATATTATGCATGTTTTGATGCTAATTCCTGGTGCTGTAGTGGCCCAGTGGTTATCGAGTATGACAAATGATCCTTTATTGACTTTAACCTTGATGGTTGCGGGTACGAATCCAGCTTAAGACAAATGTAGTTAAAATACTGATTAACTGTCCTGATATAATACTAGATTTTACAATGGCACTTTAAACCCAACTTTGACTCTTATATTAATGCTTGGCAAAAAAGTTTATCAATAAGGCTGAAAAATACTATCAGAATCTGTGTACAGGGAAACATGTGAATTCATGAAAACATTTTTTTTTCTGTGTACAGTAGGAAGTTGTCTGTGTTAGAAAGGATCTTCTGTCTGAAAACAAAATACATCCTTCAGGTTATTAGAGTTTTCATTCACTTAGTGCTCAATTAATAAAAGTTGAAAGACAAACAAGAACTCGGTAAATATTTAGGGAAATTTTGTTTCCTTGAAAACAGGACTTAGGTGCTGCTTGATAAAGAAAATAGTGAGATCTGACGTGTTATGATATAGAGTACATTTAGTTCCTTTAGATTAACTCTTTCCAGTGACTAATCCTAACAAATTTCTTTTTGTCTCAACCATTAGGTGTGATCACTTCGTTTGAGTTTTATTTGATGGTGCACTGATTAACCAACGCCAAATACTATTGATGATTCAGCAGTAATTTGATGGGATGCTAATGCCACTGTAGCTTGATGAACTACCAGTTGTACTCAAATCCAGGGTATTGCAAGTTAGCGATCAATGGATTTTGACTGGAAAGATGATGGGTGTCTTTTATTCATATTCTTCTCAATGCATTGGATAAGTTAATATAGCTAAAGGTAATTGAGCAGATGGAGGGTGGTAGTACATACTTATTAGTCAAAATTTACCACAACATCGGCAAGCAATTGAAAATAATTACATTCTACTAACCCTCACTCTTCGGGTTACAGTGGAAGTTCAAAACCAGGATCTCAAAGGAGGGCAGAGGTTCATCTATGACCTCTTGGTTAGCAAGGTGGGTATCTCAATCACAGGCTGTCACCTCTGTGTTGGTTGACTCCCACAAGTGACAATGCTGAGGACCTGACCCAGTATGACCCTGGCTGTTGAATGTGATGTAAACTAGACCAAAGACGCCTCTGTGGCCAGATGCAAGATGTATCCACCGTAAAGGGACAAGTAACATGGTTTTGGAGACAAACAGCATTTTAATAATTGAGTTATAAGCACTTTTAAGTTTGGCTATCCTCGTATGACCTTGAAGGAGGGCCCAAGGTCAAATCTGACCACATCAGAAGATTCCTAGCCCATGATTTCCTATAGGTTGGTTTCACATTGCAAACCTCTAGGACCAATAATAAATGAGTTATAAGCACTTTTCAGTGTGGCTGTCCTCATTTGACCTTGAAGGAGGAGCCCAAGGTTAAATCTGACCATATCAGGAGATTCCCAGTCCATGATTTCCTATAAGTTGGCTTCATGTACCAAAACTCTAAGACCAATAATAAGGGAGTTATAAGCACTTTTAAGTTTGCCCATCCTCATTTCACCTTGAAGGGGGGCCCAAGGTCAAATGTGACCACATCAGAGAGATTTCACCATTACCACTCTAATGAAAAAAATAATATAGCTAGCCTTCTCAAATTTGCAGGATATATTCATAACCATAAAATCTTGCCTGCGAAAATTTTAGCCTCATTTTGAAAAACAACATGGCCGCCACCGGTGTTTCTTTGTCAGTCATGAAAAGTGCTTATATCTCCCTTATTATTGGTCCTAGAGGCTTGGTATGTGAAGCAAACCTTTTGGAAATCATGGGCTTTGACCTTCGATACCTCTTTCAAGATCCAATGAGGATAGCAAAATCTAAAAGTGCTTATAAATAGTTTATTATTGGTCCTAGAGGTTTGCAATGTGAAATCAACCTATGGGAATTTATGGGCTGGAAATCTTTTGATGTGGTCGGATTTGACCTTGGCCCCCTCCTTCAAGGTCAAACAAGGATAGCCATACTAAAAGTGCTTATAACTCGCTTATTATTGGTCCTAGAGGTTTGCAATGTGAAACCAACCTTTATGAAATCATGGGCTAGGAATCTTTTGATGTGGTCAAATTTGACCTTAGGCCCCTCCTTCAAGGTCAAATGAGGATAGAAAAATGTAAAAGTGCTTATAACTCGCTTATTATTGGTCCTAGAGGTTTGTAATGTGTAACGAACCTATAGGAAATCATGGGCCAGGAATCTTTTGATGTGGTCAGATTTGAACTTGGACCCCTCTTTCAAGGTCCAATGAGGATTGCCAAACTTAAAAGTGCTTATAATTATAACTTGCTTATTATTGATCCTAGAGATTTGCAATGTCAAACCAACCCATAGGAAATCATGGGCTAGGAATCTTTTGATGTGGTCAGATTAGACCTTGGGCTCCTCCTCCAGGGTTAAGCGATGGTTGATTGGCTTTGTGAGTTGTCTTTCTGGTGGATACAATTTGCATTGGTTCTCCGATGCGCTAGGTCTAGTTTTACACGTGATTCTTATTGGATTGCACTGTGAAAAGGGACAAGGTTAAATGTATTTCCTGTGTGGTCAGTGGTATTTTTGACATATGCAAGGTTTTGTACATATTTTTATGTTAGCAGCTTATTTACCACATTTACCACTATAACAGTATTATGTCAACAAGCAATTACTTGGAAAATGGGTGTTGAGATATCTGAGACTGGACTGGTCTCTGAGACCTGGACATAATTTGCATTGCAGAGGCTTCAGTGTCTTTAGCAGTGGTTAACAAGTTCTGAATTTAACTACAAGTACGGGTGCCCAGGATGACCTGGTTTTACTGGTATTACTAACGTTGACTTTGGCTCTCACTGCATTGTTGATTCACAATATACAGAAAGTTTTTTTAGGCGAGGCGAAATATAGGAAAACTTCCCATGACATAATGACATAAAATGAAAAAAAAAATGTATCACAAAAGAAGATGACAATATAATACAAGTGCGTAACATGAGTATCATATTGTTCGCCTTAATTAGTGATATATTTTTATGTATATCCAATAAGGGATGTTTCACTTTTTATTTAATGTTTTATTCACTGTTTTACGAACTATCTTCCCGAGTCATAGTAGTTGCATGCAGGTCATAAGGTTTGAATAACATATCATTTTTGCTCGGGATAAATCACGTGGTGTGTGATTGCCCACCATTTTCAACAGGATCAGTTGTTCCAGCCTCCAAGCCTCTAAATATTCTAGGTCTTATTTTATGATAACTGTTGCGGGGTCTTTTAGCACATGATATATGGGTCACACTGTGAAGTGCAGTTGTGTTGGAGAGAGAAAGCTATGAAAACAAGTTGGTTTAGATTCTGCATTGAAAACTACCTGCTGACGCGGGCAGGCAACTGCCAACTTAACTATATTTCCAACTTAAGGTTAGGCAAGGAATCAAACCCACCACCTGGGGGTGGAAGGGGGAGTGTGTCACGTGAATCTTATTATCTATTAATATTTGCAATATACACCGGTGTTTCGTCAGGGTCTACATGAACTAGTATGTAATTACACAGTGGCCATGTGATTCTTGTAAAGTGGTAATATTTTGTCACCATCTCAGACTGGGTGTGCCCTCTTTCATTTTTTAAACTGGCCATAATCACATTCAGCCGATTAGTTTACATTAAGTCTGCAATAGTATATGTTACAGCTTCCAGTTGTGGAACTGACTACTGATCAGAGACGTATCCCAGTATTTCTTGAGTTTCAGGAATTTTTCCGAAGGACAGACTGGGTACATTTCCAGTATATTTTCACTGTAGGTCCTTGTTTAAGACAATTACTCGTAAAAATCCCATTTTTGTTTATTCTTCCAATGATGACACATGCAAATATACTAAGGAACACTAACATAAAACCAAACTTAACACTTATTTGCATAAGACGTTCTTCCAGATTGGCAACGTCTTCTCTCAATAATGATGTTACCTTGAAATTATGCACTGTTTTAAAGTTCTAGTTTTGATCACAAGTTGGAAAGATCTCTGAATTCACTGGCCACAGCTTAACCAGTTTTAAATCCAGCAATACCAGGGGAATTTTGACGGCTTGTTGACAGTTGCGTTTTCACTCGATTCTTTGGCTTATTTATAAAAATCCTCCCCTCACTTATGATATATATAACAAAATAAACATTGTGGTTATAGAACTCTACATGTGGGTTTAACCCAGTTTCGTTTGCTCTTCCTAGTATTGGCTAAATCAATTTTTCTGGAAATTCTAGATTTCACAGAAGCAATAGGAAAAAGCCTAGATGTATCTACTTCATGTTACAGTACAGTACTAATTTTAAGCTGACGAGTAATAATTCAAACTTTGAAATATTAGTTATTAGCTGGGGAAAGGGTACTCAGATCTATCTTCTGTCAAGTAGTAAAGATCCTAACATATACTTGATAAGTGTCAAATAGTTAATGCAATTCTATAAGTTCTAATAGTACTTTTATGCTGCTTAATCTCCATCCAAAGACAGACCCCAGAGGCACAAACAGACTCTTGTACATATCATTGCAGTAGGTATTCCTGTGATCATAATGGTTAACATATAATTCACAGCTAATGAACACAGATACATATGACATATGGATATGCAATACCAAAACAGCTAGTCAAGTTTATTGGTTTTTGTAGATAACACCTCTAAATACACTATTTTAACTGAAATTTTACAAGGCTTTCGGTGCTAGGACAAGTTTTTCTTTACACAGCCATGTATTACATCTTGTACATCATGGTAATCTATTGAAATACATTTATTGCCATATATTTGGGTAAGGGTTTTAATGCTGATTTTACAGGAAGTAAATTTTCAGTTGGCAATACACCAATACAGTCATGTAGTTACCACATAAATATATGAATATAGAACAGTGGAGTCAAAAGCACAACAGTAGCACTTAAAAACATGAAACTGCTGCAATGTGAAATGTTCATATGACAACTGTGGGACTACGTGCACTATCTAATATCTAAAAAACACACACTGCTTATGAAGTAAGCATTGTTAACCTAATCCAGATAGCATAGCCTATATCGTACTTACTTCCGGTTTTATGTTTCTGTTAAATAATTCTATTAATTGAATATACATTACTGGAAGATTATTGTTTCAAATTCGAGTCTCTTTGGACAGTTGGTGAGGTCGAGTTTGGATAATAAACGTTATTGGCCATGTTTAAAAGTTTCCATGAGCTGTTTTTGTTTTACTGAACGAATGTTAATGACAAAGTACATGTAACTCCCGTGACAATATCGTGGTTTTGAGTAAAGGTTTTATTTAAAGCGACGGTATCACAAATATAATCTGAAATCGGCGCCATCGAAAGATGTTACGATGATATACAAACTACTGCTATAACTACTACTGTAAAACTAGCAAAGTTAGCTAGAAGAAAATTTCCCTAATTTCCAATTTTTGAGATATTCACAAGAATTGATTTTCACTTATGCATAGTTTGTACTTGAGAGATTAATAGATTTAAAATTTTTATATGAATTAATTTTTACATCCCAAGCTCATTAGCTGAATAGCTAAACTTAATGCAAAGTAAAAATTTAAACCAATACAGTATATTCTTGTTGTAGGTAATATTACTGTAAGAAATAAAACCTCTGTAAACTGCTAAATTGACTTGAGAAATCTTAATCACACATACCAAAGAATAACAATGTTTAACCTAACAGATCTAACAGAACTTTATGAGAGATTGGTTACACAGGAAACCACTATTGGACCGCAGAATGTTCCCACTCTATTGAATACTGTTGTTATGTTTTTAAACACTCCTGTAAATATGGGTTTCTGATGTTCTGTTACTACCCTTGATCTTTAAACAGAGATAACATTTATTAAAAAAGGAGTGATAAAGTTACCACAACATATTCTTTTTACAGTTTAATTGTGTCATGATGCCTGGTACGGTTGCCTGGATTATGCCACAACCTACTTCTATTCCAGATTACGCCTGTTTGCTTACAGTTTTCTGTTATTGATAACTCCTGGATGTTATCTATGGAAGTCACAACATATTCTCTGAATCCAGGGCAGGTTCTAGCTACACTGGGTTTGTTATGCTTTAAAGGACATTACAAATGATTTAGAGGTTTAGAGTCTATATATCTTATTGGAATCATTCAATTATCAACTCATAAATAGTACTAATAAATCTCTGAAGTGATAAAAATTTCTGTTAGTGTTTATGTGTATTTGAAGGCTACAGTAATTAACAGCTGCTCAAGAAAAGGCGGTGAAAGTATTATATACTAGTTTTAAACACTGTAAAGCCACATTCGGACATTTTAAGCTAGCTCATGTGGAAAGTTCATACAAACATTACAACAAATATTAGCAGATCCTACCAGAAGCAACACAATATTATTGTAAATGAAAACAATGACATGGTTTGATATTAACGAACTGCATGAAATACTTGTGAAAAAATATCTTTCCAATTACACATTGAAACTGTACATAAAGTACGGCTGTACACCGCTAGAGCTGTGTTTACGTAAGGTCATTTTAACACAACAGTTGTTTAGATTTTGATGAACTGATACAGTTGATAAGTACAGAATCAAAGTATTCCAAACCGTAAATAACACCCCATAGCTGCTACAGATAAGTATGAGTGATTATAAGAATTCATGGGTGTATGTGCCAAAATATTTGATTGGTTTACCAAAAATTCTGCTTCAAAGTGTTACCAAGAATGGTTTAAGTTATGCCATAAATCACTTAATTCAGATCAGAATATATAGCCGAGTCACTATTAGTATGAGTTTGACGTCACTACAATGTACGAATGTGTACATCTTATTTTATCCTTACACATATGTACATAAATAGGGTTTGATTCATCATGAAAACTTTATATAGCAGAAGAGAACTAGAAAAGCCCTCAGATAGCTCAAACCTCTCCTAAGGAACTCACTTATACCCATAGTGTTCCCTGCTGTGGATCATTGTATCCAGAATTTAGCTAGGATCTGGATCAAACTGAGGTATATTGTGTACACTGTTGCCATCAAAGTGTCCTGTATTTTGTGTCAAGAAATGTGGCGACTAATTAAACAGGTATATATTACACATATACAGAAAATAACCTTATCTCACAATGATGGAAGATTCTTTAAAACTTCCTGGATCCAGACGATGATCCAGATGGCCACCAACATCAAGTCATCAGTTCCTTTGGCCATTGTCAACACTCTCTGAAAATTTTATCGAAATCTGTCCATATTTTCCCCAGTCATTTTGCAAACAAACACACAAATACACACAGGCAAAAACAAAACTTTCTTGACATAGGTTATAGCTATACAGCTCAATTAAAGCTTTACTGGGATTGAAATGTAATAGATATTTCATCATGGGAGCCAGTAATTTTCAAAGAAAATATATAACTTCTACGTAGTAGTAAACAGAAACACCTTGGATTAACCTCTTGTGAAGGAAAACACAATCTAAACAAAGATATTTTGCCGTCCTCATTTGAGGTCAATATTTGGGCCAATTCATTGGGTCCCGTGTTTGTCACAAGGAAATTAGCTAAAGTGCGTTGTGTGTGTGTGATATTGAGATTCTGACATGCATAAACACCTTTGTTAGATTATCAAGCCATGTAAATATTTATTTTAATTTTCACATTTATCTAAGATGGCATAAGCCTTTAAAGCTCTTATTATCTCTGCCCAGCAGATTCTCAGGCACGAGAAAAAGGAAAACAAGTATTGAAGTCAAATGAAAACTTTACAGTTTTTCCCTAGACTGAAGTCATAGTAGGCTATATAAACAATGGAAAAACCATGTTCGGCCATTGTGAGTCATTCGCACAAAAACTAATGATTTGTAAGCTCTCCGTTGATTGGCCATGTGCCAATTATGGGCGCTAATATTAATTTTTTTTATTACCCATTAAAAGCGGTTATTTGTAAGGTGTGATTGTGGGAATGCTTATTTTTGTTGAAAGGAGTCTGTCAAAACCAATGCAAGTCAACAATTTTTGTTCACGTTGTGTCAAATAACAGTGGGGGCAGTAGCCATTGGAGATGCAGGAACATCTGTGCCATATGACCAAAGATAAGATTTTCTTTGTTAATGTTTTATTTACTCTTCTTAGTAATGTTGTGCATCGTTTAACAGCACACTAATACTTTTAACACATAGATTAAAACTCGATTGGGACAACTAAAAGGTTTTGAAGCATTTGACTCTGCCGAATCAGTGGTAGAGTTTTTGTTTTGATTTTGTTTATACAAACATATTTTGTATCGGCAAGTATAGATAGTTTCAAAAAAGAACCCTTGACCAGCATAGTGATAGTAATCAATGGCTGAAACTGGAATAACTCAAGCCATAATACTGTATATGCAGAAATATTTTGCTAGAAGTAAATTTCACAGATTCTACATAACGGTATCTAAGAAATTCACTGGAATCAATTCTCACTAATGGCTAGTTTTTCACTTGAGATATTTATTTATACAGGTTTAAAATATTACTTGGAACCAATTTTCCAAATCCAAGCTCATTAACTAAAATAGCTGAAATTAATGCACATAATGAAAATTCCCCTGTTTATTTTTAGTATATGCACTGCTAATGAAATACATATTTAAAGCTTTTATTATTTAGTGTGCTATTATCAATCCATCTCGAGGATATAAATTTGAAAAAAAAAAGAATTTTTGGAAACAATAGCTAATTTTTTATTATTGTCCACACAAAAAAGCGCTTTCCAAGAACAATAACACATTTACCACAACAGAAGTCTATCTCCAATCTCATGTCGCCATCAGTTGTGAACAAAAAGAGCATGTGGATTTTACCAAACTCTACAAAAAGAACCATGTCTAATACAGAAATAATCATTGTGAAGGATCATGTACATGTTGGAGCCCAACTTAGGAGTCAGCCCATACTGTATACTGTGTAATGATAACTCATAAGATCTGTGTAAAACAATACCTGCAGACACCATTGGAAGGTGTGTCACATGATATTGTAGAACTTTCTCAACATTGACTCCCAGGGTCACAATGTACTCATTTAGATATTGCTTATGCTGAACAGTTCACTTATAAAGCGCAAAAAGATTTCAAAATAACAAGCAATAGTTTTCAATTATATTTTATTGTTTTGTGCAAGGTGTAAACAATAATACAGGTTATACAATACAAACCATGTTTAAATTATCTGTGTGAACTTACACAAGAATGAAGTTGTATGCTACAATCTACTGAAAACAGTTGCATTGATTATCGAAAAAGGAGAATGGAGAACTATTACTGAAGTATTTAATGTAAGTTGTTTGTATGCCCATTCCTGAAAACAGGTTGCAAAATTGAAAAATAAGATACACGGAAAACTGCAAAAAAAATTCTGCAAACTATTTCTTATATTTATTTTTAAAATTTGTATAAACATACAAACATATCATCAATTTATTATGCTTATCTACTAGTCTTGTATATTTAAGTATTCAAGTAATAATATTTAGTAAAATTGTGTGTAGATGTACAATGGAAAACAGAGAGTTTATGCGATCGTTTTGTCTTGTTAATCATATCTCGTGGTCAATGTGATGGTCACCTTTTGTATTGTATGAAACCATTATGTTCTTAGTATCAATTAAAACTAATACAATCTGTCCGCACAGAGATCTTAATGATCACATATCTCTATATCTTCTTAAAACAATAAAATATGGTTCCAATGAAATATACACAACTCGTGATAAGTTTGGTTAAATTTCTGTTAATAGAAAAAGTAAGAACATAAAGATATAATTAACCCCATCACAGCTAGTATTCCAAATCTTGTCAGGTCGCTGGACTTAGTCTGGTAACAAATCTAACAATTTAGGATACTCTAAGGCTACATATTATTGAAAGGTTCATCAGGTGTCTATAACGTATCCATATGTGGGAAGAGAAATGATCAACAGGGATTTATGAGATACGTGGTTTTTTGGGCAAATATCGTAAAGTAAGTGCAGTTCTAGAGTGAAACTTCACCATGGCTGTGGTGAGGTTAAAATTGTCAGTCACACAACGATCATTATATTTTAATTAAAATACACTTTGAATCATGTTACCTTATTATTTTGCTCAAGTATACCAGATATATATGTTGGTAACTAACATAACACATTAAGATTTGGGTCAGTAAAGCAAGGTTTATAACATCAATACACTAGTTAAATACTTTGTGGATTAAGTGCTTTTATTGTAACAATGTACTGATTATAATCATCATACAGATATGTCACAGTCCAGTTACAAATCATGTAATACTGTAGCAAGAGTCAAATTGTTGTAGATATATTATTGCATCTACTCAGGCATTTTTTCACCCACATTTTTTCAAGACAAGATTGTTCAGCGTCTAAAGGGAACATGAAAATACAGCTAGTGAAGCTATGGTGGTCCTATACTTTGTGCTTGCTGTAAACTTATCTTTAAAAATATGGGTGGAAATATATGACCTTTGATAAATACAAATATATGCATAACATATTTAAAACATTTTACTATTTTCGTATAACCATATTGTCTGGCTTTTCATAATTCAAAGTAACATTAATAAAAATGTTTATTATTTTTCTGAATTTTTTTTTCTAAAGTAAACTTTCCTTCTTGTTGATGCAAAAATTACCTATGTTATTCCCCAAATCTCCTAAAATCTGAAAAAATCTTCTTCTCCCAATATTTTCTGTTACCACAGTTTCTAGTGTTTTTACATAATTATCTTAATAAAGAAATGTTAGACAATAACACACTGTCAGCAATAGTGTAAGCTGATCTAAGCACAAAACATAAAATTATTTTACTTCACTAGTGAGATATACATAAAATTTTTAATTTATAGAGTATTTGACCATGAATTTTGAGTATATTCCTCAAGGGTACTAAAATACCTTCCTTAAAATATTATTAAAATTTCTGTAGCCGAAGCTACTTTAAACAGCTATTTTAAAAAGGGTAGTGATTCTATTTAAGATTAACTGTACATAACCCAAAACACGTATAGTAGGCGTTTGTTTGATAAATGTAAACTGTGTAAACTCTGAATAAAACAAGTCTCTAATGAAGCTCTTGTGTAGCACCTTTATCTCTCATCAATGACAAGAGAATTTAAACAGACCATGTAAAAGTGGAACAAGTATGAGAACAATATTACTAGAAAATGTCATATTTTTCTAGGTGTAAGTAGAAGGCACCCATAACATATTTTAGTTTGCAGTATCTATTGTATTTATACATTTACCAAAATTACAATCTCTGATTTGTTTGGGCCCAAGGATTCTACCCCCTAATGAAATGTAGGACAACTGAAATTTAGACCTGTGATCTATAGACAACCCAACTGCTAATATATATATATATATCTTTGAGTTATTATTTTTTATATTTTCCTCTGCCTAAAAATGATAGATTAGACTATTTATATAATCAGTAGCTGTGCATAGTAGATTATAATATTGAATAAAAACTAGTTTCAAAACCACATATCACAGCAAATGAAATTTGAAAACCCCAAGCATTAAGACTGCTGATATCAACTACCTACCAATACAGTGTATAATTTATGTCTGCTTAAATCACAGAGAGGCTACATACTTCTATCATTAATTCTAAAAAAACGTGCAATCCAAACTTATGATAAAAACAAAAAATGGAGCCTTAGTATGAGTCTAGCATTTTACATAGGTCAAAGCCCAAAGTTGAAAGGTTCAAGGGCATCTAGAATTACCCTGTCTTCTGTTAAAGTAACTCTAGTGTATACTTGACCAGTGCCATACAATTAATATACACATCAAAACTGTATTACTGCAATGAATATATTTTTTGGATGATTTATTTGTCACGTGGATGATTTTCCATACCTCAGCAGTCATTTGTTTTTTGTTTTTTTTTTGTTTTGTTTTGTTTTTTGTTGTTGTTGATAACATCCGTAAAGCAGTCAAGTTTTAGTCAAACCAGGTTGGTCTCAAATTTAATTGGTTTCACCTTAACTGAGTTTTGCTCTTGTTGAGGTTCACAAAAGAAGTCTTAATTTAGATCAACACCTGTCTGTCCAATTATTGTCAGATTCTCATTAATTACTGCAACATGCAAAAAGGTCAAAAACTTAAGTGAGCCTATGGAAGTCTTTATTTGACCCCATCACTCAGTATAAGGCATTTTAATGGATGCCAGTGTGAATACAACTATGTACATCCAGTGGTTGTTTGTGTACTTTTTTCAAATTCAATTCTCAGGTAAAGAAATAGAAAAAAAAAGGAAAATGGGGTGACCTTTTGACCTTTCACCAAAAATGGTGTGATTCAGTTTTAAAACCTGGGATCAAAGCATTGCAAAATAATAAAAAGAAAAAAGAGAAACTTAGAAAAAAGCAACTGAAAAAATGAGAAGAAAAGGAGAGCTTATGGTGAAACTCATCATTAGCCATTGAATAATAGTGTTACTTTGAATATTTTGCATTACAATCACACTCAGCCAACATTAAATACATCTACTCAACACACCAGTGTGTCCTTTAGATATCGATTTATTTATTTACTAAGCTGTGACTTTATTACTTTGGAATCTGGTCACTCAGCACACAAAAAAGTGTGTGTCAAAGGTGGCAATTTCCTGGTGCGAATGCTGCATAGAAGTAAGATGTGAAAATGGCATTTTAAGGTTCTCTGTTGGTATTGGTTGATAAATGGTCATCCTTGAGCCTCTACCTTCCAGTTAGGGGAATGTCAGTTACTTGTGAGTTGGGGCTGTACCTGTACAGTCGCATTGGTTAAATAGCGCTTTGAGTCCTGTAATATATGGATATATTGCGCTGAGTATAAATACATAATAATAATAATAATAATAATTGGGTGTAGATGTGAATGTGAGCACACCTTTACAGTGAGAAAAAATAAGCAGAAGTTGCAAGAAAAGTGACAATACTACAAATCAACACATAACTATCATGAGGTTACTTGGTCCATCACCTTTACTTGGAGGTACTGGATGGTTTTCAGTACAGAAACGTCACCAACTGGTACACACTGCTTCCCCGCTATGCCCTTAACTTCCGGTCGTGACATGACCCTTCAATGTGTTGAGAGTGGTTTTAAATGGAAAATTAATCCAGTCCAATCATATCTCTGTCAGTACTCCATTCATTTAGGAGAGATTTGGGGGCACAGTAAAATGGGTCCTTTTCGAGGTACAAAAAGGGTTTTCTTTCACTTTTCTTGAACTAAACTTCCCATTTAATTCCAGTGAGACAAAGTAACCACCAGTAATTTTGTCGACTGATATCTAAGAAATGCGTCTCCTCAATTTTGTGCACAAAATTTAATGGTGATTTTAATGCAATATCCCCCCCCCCCCCCCAATGAGATCCCAAGCCCAATGTCACCACTCACATATCTATGAAAATAATTACTGTTTCCCATTCTTTTGTTTGCTCTGTCTACTTTGTTTAGTTCAGGTCACATGGTATTGACACGCGGCCTGTGACCCAATTCTGGCAGCTCCACCACAGGCTCAGAGTCACTCTCCTGATTACAGGTCAGATCATAGTACTTGAGGAGAGTCTTGTCAGCCTCTGAATACTCACTGCGTGGGTACTGGAACAGAAAAAGTTATACTTCTAATAACGACAGAGTACTGACTCTCAAAGTGATTAGGTCACAGTACTCAAGAAGAGTCTAGTTTAGTCCCTGAATACTTGCTGTGTGGGACCTTAAGAAGAGAAACTTACCTGAAATTTGTCGGTTGAATAGTCAATACATCTGAGCTGGTAACAGGGAGTAATTAGTATTTTAGTTAAGAGAGATGAAAATATGATTTATAATAACAATGAATTCCAAAAACTCATTTTTGAAACATTGTTATTCTTACAAATATTTCTGATTCTTAGAAAATGCCTAAAAAAAGTTTATTCTATGAATAAGAATTTCAGTGAATATTTGCCCTGATCTCAGCAAACACCAACAACTTGTAGTTTTAAATAAACTTAATATACATCAGTTTACTTAAGACTTATTCTCTGTTGAAGCAGCCCCTAACATGGAAGACAGAAGCCATTTTCTGGTTCCTTTTGGACTCTATGTGAATGGAAATGAGCTTACATGAATACAAATAAAGTAACAGTTACAGTGAATCTTTTCACTGAATCAATGCACTACTTTAGGGATTACTAGATCATAGAACCTTTACTTTATGTATTAGCTATTTATTCAATATGTATAATGCCTGGTTACACGGATTGCATGTAACATAAATATAATATGTACAAATGCATAAAAAAACTCAAGGAATTGTAATATTATATAGCTGTAACCAGATGGAACACAGAGTTTTATAACATGTTATTGCTATCCATACATCAATCAATTATGAATACTACAGGACTTAAGCGGCCATCATTGTATTAATTATCCTAATACTCAGTTTGATCTGTCTACATAAATATATTTATAGACCCCATGTTTTAATTAATGATTGTGCCCCTTTCACAACATATTCCACAGACACATACAAATGCCAATTTGGAATTTGCATGTACAGCGTGAACAAAATAAGCAGTATAAATAAGATCTTGACTTTTTTTGCATGAAGCTTACTGATAGAAAGATTTCAGTGCAGCTTAATAATACCATGGTAACATGTGAGATTAACTGAGGGTCTGCCTTAATATTACTATTATAGCCATTATAACTTTATAACTACCACTAGATGTTTTAATGGACATAAAATCCCAACTTTGACCTTCAAGTAGACATCTGACTTAAAGTACCTTAAATTAATAAGGAGAGAATCACAAACACTAAAATGGGGCATGCTATTAAATGTTATGCAAATGAGAGATATCATTGTGTTCATATTTTATCTAGAAACTGAATTCAAGACCTGTCCAAATTATAGTTCTTCATTTGTATAGTGATTATTAATTTTGGTCAATAATCACTTGGGCCTCGTCTCTGTTGTTTTGAGTGCAAATCAAGTTCATTACAATATTGACAGATAGTTTGAGATCACATCAAAAGTAAAGTAATAACATTTTGCTATGCCTAAGTCCCAGATCTGTAAATTTGATTGGTCAAAGTCAGACTACCTGACCCTTAAAGGCATGGATTAACAGAGGGAAACTGTAACTGGTCAGAAAGTCATATAATAATTACAGATATTCACTCTAATGGAACAGTCCAACAATGAAACAGTTCCCAATTAAAACAATATGTGTACCTATTTGAACATATACATAATCTGCATTTCCAGCCTTCAAGGTATTACAGACCTGGCCTCATGCAATAAATTATGTCGATTCAGAATGTTAATTAATAGATAAATAAAACCTAAATATAACTGTGTTTATGTCACAAAAGTGTCACATGTCGAAAAAAACAGACATAAAATAGCCTAAAATATTATATCAGGTAATATGAAACATATTATTGATAATATGGTATGACATAAATGCCAGTGATAGAAATGATGCAGTGCATTTTTCTTCAGCAAATCAGGAGAATATTTCACCAAATATGAGATTAAATTACCTCAACTATTTTGTGATGTCTGTACACCAATTAATGAACTTCAGGCAAGTATTGTGTTGCAAGTTTTACCTGCGTCATTGCACACCCTTTTTTCAGAAGATGGCAAATCTACGTGTCTAATGTAATTAGGCAAATTTGTCCATGCACATGGGTTACAATATTTTTATACCTCAATTACAGTAATAACTATGAAAGTTTCACGAATCAGTACAACTATCTGAAAGCTACACATGCAATGTGACTCAATAAAGGTGAAGGTTAAGGATGGGCAACAATGAAAACCGACCTAGTGCTAACAAAATTATCCAAATTTAATAACCAGCATTTTAGTATACACCATCTGGATGTAAAATGTCTTAATATAAACAAATCTGTTGCAGGTAGAAGATTAAATAACTGCTAAACAATGTAAATTACGTTGAAACAATATTTTAACCATTTATGTGCGAAAACACAAGATTGGGGTGCACCTTTCAGAGAATCGGGGACACATATTTAATTTTCCCCTTGGTTTAAATAGGTGACTCCAGTAACAGAATTAACATGCTTCAGAGAATTTCACTCTTTTTAATCAGACATAGACCTACCTTTAAAATTATACAAGAGAAGTCATTTCCTGGTATTATTGGCAACATCTTTACAAGTTTGTCAAAGTCATCAACCTGCAGAGAAAACAAAACAATATCAAACCCTTTATTTCTAGTCAACTAGTGGACTGGTGGAATAATTGTCATTCTTTACTGTGGAACGTATACAAGTGTGTAACTGATGTCTAAAAACTATTAAGTTGACAACAATGTTTCATAGATATCCCCGAGTTAGTCTACATTTATTTGCTTGGCCTCAAGTTGAGCCGAAGTTAACCTTTTCAACATCAGATCAATTTGGTATGCCTGTTTGTCATTATAGAGGAAATCCTTATGAAATACATTTTGGAAATATTAGTTTTATGTGGTTCCATAATTTTTGTTTGTTCTTTGTCATCGTTTTATTAAACTATGCTTAATAAAAACAAAAATTGTTGCTTTAAAATATTGTAATCTAGTTATTATTGTAATGCATATTGTTTGGTATTTATTCGTGAACCACCGTGCATCTGCCTGTACATAACATCAAATCCAGATCTACCATAATCATAGGAGGACTGTCTTGACCACGAGACCAGTGGTAGATATTTGTTTTTTTAAATTTCTATTTTCAAAGTTGAAACCCTCAACACTAATGACTGATGTTTGAGATCTATTTCCCATCTATTTTCCCAGAAATACAACCGTAAAGAGCTTGAACTTTTTGCAAGAGAAAGACCTGCACGGTTCAAATTTATAAAGTTTCTCTTGAGGAAAGAAAACAGTGGGTGAAACCTTGAAGAGCAAAATTCCCTAGAATGCCAGTGTTACACCATATAACGTCTATATTAAAATTAACTTTTGTTACAAGTCTCAAAAGTACACTTGTTGCGGAATTAAGCTAATTCCAAAACAGGGCTTATATAATATTTTACACTGGAGGCTTTGATTGGCAAGGGGATTTAGATGGAGGGACAGATAGAGCTTCGCAATTATCAATATAGATGGAAACTATTCTGAACTTTTACCACAAAAGATACCAAAACACACAAAAAGAGCAAAGGCTTCAAGAAAGCCACCAGGATCATATAAGAATCTGGCAGAAATGGAGTCCAAATCCATTCACATCTCTGTTTCTGTCAACTAAGACTAATCTGGAGATAATCCCCACCAATAAGTACACATATCTGTAAATGAAGAATATATTGCCTTCTTCAGTGAAAGTATACATAAAATTATAGTATATAGTTATACTGTCCAAGGAAATGATTGTAAAGCTTTAATATTTCTACAAACTACATTACACTGTAACTTTATCATAAAAGATAAAGAATCATGTCTATATTTGTTGAAGCGGAGAAATAAATTTTAAGCTATTATGTAAAGCCAAATTTCACACTACATTGTATATGAAATCGATTTCTAGCAAGGCATGACAACCTTCAGGAACACATTAAAAATAGTGGCAGTATGCACTTTATATCTGAGGCAGTGTGTACTAGGTCACTTTGTATAAGGCGAGTACTTCCATCTTGAAATGTTTTCAATTTTCTCTTATCTAGTGCACCACAATTCTACATAAAGTAACATAGGAGAAAGGTGAATCTCACTATTTTGGAGTTTTGTAACGCACCACAGCAGCCAACTTGATCACTTGTGTGTATGAGCCCACACAGATAAATTCGTCCAACTATAGCATGCAAAGTCCTTATGGGAATCTTTCACGTGTCTTGATGATATTGGAACCTCCCCGATTGACCATATTTTATCATTACTGGCCATCTCTGGAGTAAATTAATTGCTTAATTAATTCGCAGCTTAAGTCCATATCCCCTTCTCTTTCTGCAAATTATAAGCGACACTCTCTAGGACAGCCTCATGAACAGTGGAACATTTCTCAAATGTAAGCAGTGTGTCCTCAATCTGTGATGGTAAAGAATGATGAAAGAAATACTCATGCTGTGATCCTCTGATGTTAAGGAGTGATTCCAAGCAATCGTGAGGAATTCTGTAATTGATATAGGGACCAAAGCTAAACTCCCCAATATTTGGTGTGATACATAATCTCCAGGAGCAATCTGGGAGCAAACACGTTCCCAGCTCATCTTGGGATGGTACTTAAGCAGCAGGCTAAGGCTAGGCCGTGCTGGGTGAACTTGGTTGCTCTAATATGAAGACTCATCTGTGCTGGGGTCTAGCATGGTTTTGAACTTTGGTAAAGGTTTGGTCTTTTGGGGAAATGCTTGCTTTTGCATTCTTACTCTGCTATGAAGGGACAGGTAGGGACCTAGCAATAACATGTACATCCTACATATTGCTACAGGCCCTAGTAAACCAAAGGTGTGAATGGGTTTTAACACAGGGACACAACACACACATTTCTCTTTCATCGTTGTTACCCATACAGGTGAAAGAACAATGTCTGTTGGCATGCCCTCTTCGGAGTTGTCATTGTCTTGTAACATTGCCTCTGCCTGGTTACCGTGTTGATCATCTGATACATTCTGGTCTGCCTTGTTCCGAAGTATATTGTGCAGGATGACACATGCCATAATTATTACTTTCACCATCTTGGGCACCTGCTGCATTGTGGTTTGGAGTGCCTTGAATTGCTGGCCAGAATACCAAATGCATTTGCAATAACTCAACACGTTCGACTTAGTCTTAAGTTAAATACTCGTTCCAGAATTTTCATATTTCGGTGGGAAGACCATATCATGAACCATGTGTTAAGTTAAAGGCATCACCACCAAGAAAGAAATGGGGTATGGCACTGTCAACTGGTACAATAGGTTCCACCGTTGGGATGCCTAGTTGGTTGGTCACAAAAAATTCTCAAGGCTGGCATTGGATGAAGATGGCTGCATCTGCGTTTGTTCCATTGGTGACCATGTCCATCCACAAGACTTGTAATCATCATCTGCCAGGACTAACTTAAAGAAATTAAAGCTTTTGTAGTTGAAAAAGTGGTTCTTGGCATTTCTTGGGCACATGTTGGCCATATGTTTCCCATTGAAGACTCCTAGGGCACGTGGCATGTTCCATCATTCTTGCAAGACCCTCTCTACTTCCAGTCTTCCCTCTGGTGAATTGGGAGCCGGTAAAACCTAATCCTTGTACTCATTTGTGATGGCCTGATATACCTCAGGTGTTAGCTTAGTGATGGAATGTGTAACCACCTTGAAAATGAACTGGAGATATGGATGGCTATCTCAGGAACCCAAATGTCATAGGGTTACAGCCAACTTGATGTTAGCCTTGAGAGGTTTTCTGAAGAAGGCTTGCCAACATTGAATTCTGAGTTTGATTCATTGCAGTATTTCTTAAGAGTTCCAGTGTCTGTTTCAGTCAATGTATGCATTCCTGTATTACTGTTTCAAGTTCTGGCATCAGTCAGACAAAGTGGCCCACCTGGTTAGGTGCCATGTGAAAATTCCAGGGTCGAACCCACATATGGTGATTCCTTGCTGACAAATTTTCCCGAATTGGAATACTCATCATTGCTGGACCTACCATTTCATAGACATCCATGTTAAATGTTGACCATATCACAAATCTGACCAAAAGAAACCTGACCAAGGACAGTTTTTACAGTAAACCTGTCACTTTAGGATACATTCTAGATTATTTGTAAGCCAAGCAATACCCGGATGATCCAGGATGGTCCTGTACATGTCACAATTTGGACCAATACCTGTTCATATATCAGCAATACATTCTTAATAGTAAGGGAGCAGTGTTGAGGGTACTTGCCCTTATGTAGGTCATAAAGGGATGTATTCAGGGACATTAGGCGACATCCGACTGCACCCAGGTATATCTGGGGGTATCCAGGAGCAGATTCGTGTCTCATCCAGGACTGGTCCAGCTTCAGTATGGTCCCTGTATGGGAGTGGTACATGAGTATACGTCGCAGCACTGGGAACAGATCAGGAGGGGCAAAAATAGGGCAAACTCTATTAAATTTGGGATCACTGCTCCAACATTATAGGATTACCCTCTCTGCAAGCCTGTTCCTGCCGAAGTGAAACAATCCCACAACCAGCAGTTGTCTGCAGCAGTTTACAACAGGCCGAGTGGCTTCCTGGACCACCTAAATTCATTTATACATCGTACTTGTTCTAAAAATATGCAAGAAAGACCTTGAACCCTCTTTTATTCATTCCCGTGTCTTTTATAGAGCCAATTCGAGAAAGTTGAACAGGATTATTAAAAATGTACATTTCTAGGAGGGCACACTTTGTTCTGCTGCTAACAAGAACAGAAAAAAAGACGTACATGTAATTACTTTAAAAACTTCTCTGTAGCCATCAACATGTAAGAGACTGTCAGTTTCAGAACATCCTTTGTTTAGCCACCAAGCTCCATTACAAATTGATAAGCCAATGTAATTTCCTGATATAAAAGAGCTGAAGATGAGACTTTTTTGTCACGTTTTGTGTTCCATGTTTAGCTTGGCCCTAAAGATGGCTGTTTACAACGTCGTCACATCAAGGTATCAATAGGCATTGCCATTGTTTACATGATACCACTAATGGATGTTGTTGTTCTCATGTAGCCAAGAGAGGTTTCTTAATTATCACCTCACTCTTCAAGGTGGCAAGAAATGTACTCAATTCTTTGCCACTCTACACTGTATAGAATTTTGGTGCACAGTATGAAAATTATTCTCTTTCAAATGAACATTTTCATTCTTCATATTCTGCTTCAAATGGGTACATCATATGGAATTTGCAATGAACACCCATTATTTTACCCACAACTGGATACTTATATATATAATGATAAATACAGAAAAAACTTTTGAAAATCCACACGTTAAGGTTATGGCACTAGCTAGGATTTTAGGTATGTGGCTTCAACATACCAGTTTTATAGATGAGAATCCTTGTTAAAACTTATGTACCACAGATATATTCAGTGGTTTCAAACCATTTGAGGCTCATTGAAACAATGAATCAAATAGTATGATATAATTAAGAGACTATATATTTGAAATGGTCATATTATATGTAAGGGAAATGGGTAGATCCTTGTATAAATTTGGGGCACTCTGGCCCGAAAGTCCTATATAGATCTGTATGTGGGCTATAAATCCAAATCGGATCCTCTCAAACCTTTGGTATTCTGTATCTATGGCATGTTGTAAGTGTGCTGTAGACAATAAACAAATCTATTATTCATTTCAATTCTGTAAGACTCACAAACAGAACTGACCGCAGGCTGCAAGTAAAGTGATTCTTAACATGAGAAAATTTTACTTAATAAGTCACATATTCGACTTAATAACTTATATATATGACTTAGTATCTGGTATATGCGAATTAGTATCTTGCATTTTTTCACATAGGACTTGTTAAGTCGTGTATTCAACTTAACTTTGGCAGAGATTGACGCCTACATATGACTCAATTACTCGTAGAGATGAGATAGTAAGTAGTATATAGGAGCTAGTAAGAAGTAATATAAGGATTTTTACGATGAATGTAACGTATTTCAATAGAATTATATATTAAAAAGGACTAATGGTTAATATAGAAGTGAACTCAACACCAGACAAAGGCTTATAGAAATCCATCATAGAGTGCACTAAATCAATGAGAATATCAATAAAATGTACCATATGGTCTTTTCATTGTTAGACTGACCCAGACTTCACACAAATATATATCTTGGACAAATTGTTTGTGTAGTTATTCGCGTACATATATTACTGGCATCAGTTTGTGGTTAAACTAGCAAATTGAATTTTTCTGCCTATTTCAGAGACCATAATTAACAAGTTACAAAAATTTGGCATAACAATGACAAAACACATAATATTGAATTAGGGCTATTTTACAGATATGGGTTGTTATTTTTCTCATTGTAAAAATCATCAAGATCTAAATCAAAACTTAAAGTACTGTGTGAAATTATTTTTTTCCAAATGACTATGCAAATGCTGACAAACAGATGTCAGTTTCATAATGCAGCTGATCCACTGTCACAACTTATCAGACCAAGCTGATTTATTAGTCAAGGTGCTGCTATGAATGATTCCATCGAAAAAGACATGAAATACTGAGAAACCACATGATTGTTCCTGAGTTAACAAGGCCAAAATGGGTTTTGGTCTACTAGCGTGAGCCGCAAAGCCATCAGAGACACAAGTTGTGCACCAAAGCAGTCACCTATCCCAGTACTAAGGTAACCCATTGCCACTTAACTACAGTGAACAGACAGATACTCATCACACTGCACCACAATTCATAAAAGTCCATAGACGAAAAAAGTGATTCCTAGAAGCACAAGCCTCACTAGAGCTCACTCTTAAAAAGGTCAGTTGTACAACAAGAAAGGTCAGACTTACAGCCTGCTCCCAACTGCATTAAAGTCACAATAACACTGAGCCCTAGTCACCCCTGTGCAGTAATCGGGGGCACTCCTGTGACTTATCTTCTCTTGGAACCAGAATCACTCTGCTACATTTTTACAGAGGAATGTACAAGGCAGGCTGTAGTCCCTGAATTATTGGTTGCAATGATTTAAATATATGTCAAAGCACCGTAAATATAAGTAAAAGCACCGTAGATATAAGTCATAACAACCTGAAGATAAGGCATAACAACCTGAGGTTAAGTCATAACACCCTGAAATTAAGTAGTGATCGGAAAAGATCAGCCACGAGTACTTGGGAGAGAAATACCTGCTCACAAAGGATTTGTGAAAATATTAAATATTTTGACTAGGATCTGCAATTGGCTCAACTAAATAGATAAATCACACCACCAGTAAGATTACATCCTAGGCGATATAATTTAGGCGTTGTGAGGCAAACTCGTGTCAAGGGTATAATAAACAGGTATTCATACAATTTCATGACCCTTTACTTGTTATTTGATGCAATTGACTCCGATTCTTTCAGCTCACACTTTGCAGTAACACCAATTGACATATATCAGATGAGATGAGCCTGTTAGTTAAATGCCAAAAAGGAATATGCTTCTTAGAAATGTCTTTAATGTGGCAGATTTAAACAGTCATACCCAATATACTGATTCACACAAAGCAGGATACATTATGACAGAAACCTACCGAGACCTACAAATACTTCAATATTGGCTTGTGGTGCATCTCTAGAAGAAACTTAATTGCCCTGGACCTCAAAGACTTGACAATTTGATTATTTGTAGAGAATTCTTATATATGTTAAATATTATATATCCTATTGACTCTTTTCCGTACCAGTGCTTATGTTTAAAACTCCTTTTTGGAATGATGTGGGCAAAGTGCTAATCCATCCATAAATGTGACATAAGGTGAGTAATACCACCAAATTTAGACACATTGATGAATTTGCTACAATTGTTTTAAAGAGATTCAAACTATCACAGTGAAAATCATAAATGGTGCAGTTTAAGGTTCAGCCAGGGTTTGCATGTTTCATCACTTTTTCAGGTATTTTTACACTTCTGCCATGCTGTCTACCTTTTGATTGTCATGATTCATGTCACAACCATGTAGGTCTATGAAACTATATTTGACTGTGACATATACCACAGTTAACATATTTTAAAAGTTACCCACTTTTCTCTCACATATCCATCAGGCCCACTGATCCATGTACCCACACAAATATGTCTGAAAAGACAACCATCCATGTGCCCTAGATAAGCCCAAACAGTGGTCTAACCTTGATTTTCCTGATGCCGTTCTCCAAGCAAAAGGCATCAATGAGGTTGTTGTTGATGTGTAGGGTGGATTCTGTGGGAATCTTCTGAGGAATGACACACAGCATCACATCCTGAGGACACCTGGGTAATACACAAGAAGTCTTAAGATTTTTAGTGACTGATTTGATTTTTATTTCACTTTTTAATGTCATTGTCACAATAGGAGATGAAAGAATTCTACTGGTCAAAATTTTGGGTTCCAGCAATTAATGCAACTAATATTCCAACTGGAGTCTTAAGTTTGAACTTTTTAAAAATTTGAACACACAATCTTAAAGGCTGTAGGTAGGTGTGTGCCTCCCAAGACAACTCATATCTTCCAAGATTTGCGGTGTTCACTTGTATGGCCACTGATTGGACACAGTTTGTAACCAGTTGGATGATAGTACTACAAATGTTGGTCAATGAGAGGCAACCTCCATTAACCTCAACTCACCTTCAGTAGCCATCAGATGAACATGTGTTACTGAAACACAACTGAGTCACAACCTTGTATAAACTGCAGACCATGCCTTCAGTTACTGTATGAAAAAAATTATCTGTGGAATGTCACAGTGAGAAATTCAGAGGCAGATATTTTAAACATTTTCAAATTTCTGTGGAATGCTCAAGGAATGTAACAGTGGGACATTGTATCACAAGTTCCCATATGGACATCAGTAGGTAGTTGAAGGACAGGGGGCGTTTTGTGTTGGGTTATACCACCAATAGTGTGAAAGGGATATTATCGATATTACAATTTCATTTGTAAATTGCACTGTTTTATGTGATTAAATCAGGAAAAATACTTGAACAAACAGAAATCTACCATCATTTTTTTTCAGAAACAGTATTTTATTAAAGCAATCAGGCCATACCATCATTGACCTTTGCATTGACCATTTCCATCAGCTAAATGAGATATAAATTCTATTTATTATCTATTTTCTAAAATATTCTGCAGATATATTTCTGCCATCCACAGTACTTGCAGACTGACATGATTATTCCATGCTGCTTTTACAGTACATGGTATTTCATGAGGATTTTTTTATCATTCACCAAAACATTATTTGAGCAAACTGTGTAAAGACCTAGTTGAATTGTAAATAAATGTAATAAGATATATAAGTTGTGTGTATATATATTTCATTTTATTTATATTTCGGGGGCGGGGTAATCTGTTGAGCCTGGCAGATATATATCTTACTATGTTTATTCTGTAATTCCACTGTACTTTCAAATGAATGTTGCAAAATATGCATAAAGAAGACTCACATAGCAACCGTCCCCAACTATAGGTTCAAACATATTTGCTAAGAAGACAATGTAACAGAGATACAAAAACAGGATGATCAAGGGATAATCATCCATTAACAGTAAAAAGCAATTAGCTAATTGGTCGATGAGAAATATTAGCTCTTATCACCAATTTGGAGGAAAACGTTTCTTTCACCTGTGCTTCTAAGCAAGGTCATTGCCCCTGTTTGATAGTTTATTCAGTTTTCTTTGACTTCTCATATTCAGTATAAATAAGAGTGAACATTGACGATTACTGTGATTATAAGTATCTATCTAGCTATGCTCAAAATCAGTTATTAATATTTGCATTATTAACTTGTATTTTACATGCATACTCTGCATAAGTAAATTTTAGATGAAATTTTAATAAAGTTATTTAAGTTAATTTTCACTCTACATAGATTATCTACAGGGTTAATGTATGTGAAGTAATTAGCGACTATAGCTAAGATTGATGTCTAGTGAAAAAAAATAATTATACAGTATATGGTGTGTTATCTTCAACATCACTGCAAGTATCCGGGATTTTCAAGTTGACAACACAATAATCTTGTATCTTGTTAACTACGAGATGCTGTGTTATATCGTGTGAAATATAACCGAAAAAAGAATAACATCATATCATATGAAATGTATTTGAATATGTTCTAGTTACTACATTATTACAAAGATAATCCTATAAATAAGCTAGTGTATTACTACGATTTCTGTGTTATTAAATTGCTATTCTTGAAGTAGTAGAAATGTACTTGTGTTTGTGATATCTAAATTAAATGCAATACAACACAGTATGTAGTAGGTTTCCTAGCATGCTTTGGAATGCTTTGCAATTTTCACGCTTGTATTTACTCAAAGGAATGATAATAAGTAGCAAATTAAATATTCTTAAAACATATATAATCATCGACATTCGTTCTAACAATTTAAGACATACCGAAATGTAAAGTAACAGTTTTACATTTGCATTTCCAACGGTATTTAATTTAAACTACAAATTTGCAAGAGTTTTAGGTGTGGTGCAGACGTAGACATGTAATGATTATTCCAGCTGAAATTAGTAATTTAGCAGCTGCAAATTAGTTCCTTTAGCAACTGGCTTAACAACTGATTACTGAAGACAGGTTGGTGGCATGTGTTATCCACACAATCCTGTCTGTATCACATTCATTAATGACAGAACACATTGTGGGCTTATGAATACAAGATAAATGTACTTTTCCATTATAATAGTTCAATACAAGACAGGGTTTAGAGAAAATATATTGGCCAGAGAATAAAAAAATATACAAAACAGGGAAAGTACTTTTGGATAAATTAATTCAATGGGGTGACATACAAATTAATACAAATACAGGATAATTCATAGGGGTAAAACATAAATTAAGTTAAACAATGGAAGCGTTTTTGGCAAATTAGTCATTCAAGTGAAAGAAAAATAAAGTTATACAAAGAGTGAAAGTACTTTCTGACAAGTTATAGTTCATTTGGCTAAGATACTAATTACGTTATGCCAACGATGAAATTATACAATGCATGTTAATACATTTGTCAGTTACATTCATAATCATATTTCTAATACAATGTAAATTGTTGTAACAGTCATGATTTTATGCAATCTGTATTTGTGAGACAAATAAAATCACATCTGGACAAAGTCCTGTACATTTTCTTAGAAAATAAATCTCCATTAGAGCCTTTTAAATACAATTTTGGATGACAACAATAACCTATAGTGTTGCCGTTGTACAGTATTTATAATTTTAGAGTGTAAATATATGTGTTAATCTGTTCTTATGGCTATCATTTAATAATTCAAACGTGGATCCTGGGGTCGTATTCACAAAAGGCTTTGGGATTAAGATCAAGTTGAGCCAAAAATTAGCTCAAGTTTACAAAAAAATGAGTTGATTTTTGGCTCAACTTGAGCTGGATTCCTTTTGTGAATGCCAATCCATTAGATGCTGGATTCCTTTTGTGAATGTCAATCCATTAGATCCCTTTTTAAATAGATACTGTTTTAATTCTGCCTTTAATCACATTAAAATGGGGGCATCGCTAATTACTCACTGTTGTAACATCACGCCCACATCATAAGCCCCACAGATCAGTCTTCTGTCCGCGGCTGCTTGACGTAAACTTTCCCAGATGGCCTCACCACTGTGTGACGTCTGTTCAACCAGTTTGCCATTTCCGTTTTCTGAACTTTGGTCCATAATGCGTTCACTCCGAGGTCTAGTTAATATTATGAACTATGATAGCCAAAAAAATGTTTAACTTATCTTTAAAATTGTGTATTTCTGCGTTACTGAAATACTATTTTCACATTTTGCATGAAATTCTGTTCAAGCAAATATTTAGATGCTATTTTGTCCAACAACAATGATAATTAATAATCTCCAAAATTGTTTTATTTTTATATTAGTAACTGGTAGAATGAATTATTACAGAACTGGAGTGAACAGGTAAACATATGAAGTAATGTTTTTCACAAGATTTGATCACAACAACCACCTACATACGATCACATATGAAATGATATCATGTTTATAATTTCATTGTTGCCAAATTCAACTCCATTAGTTTGTTATTATTAATTTATGATTCCAATACACAACTTTGCTATTGCTAAAATTTCAATAGCGAAAAAAAAACACACACAAATTAATTATAAATTCATTATTATCCATATAGAGCTTAGAAGGTGATATGCACTATCCATTCATTTGACTGTATGTGTTAGAAATAGAACAACAAATGTATTAAACAGAGATATTTATGGTTTATTATAAATATAATATATTTAATAGTGTATATGTTCACATCAGCATGTTTTACGCACTTGGTTGAGTTTCTATATAAAAGAACTGACCCTTGTTTACAAGTGGGGTCCTTACATGAGTAGCCACAACAAAGGTCTAATTGCTTGACCACGTCTATTGGAAAGGGACTATTTCTATAGATTTTCCATCTTCATTTACGTTGCGTATCACTTAATGCATATGTATGTTTACAACCCCCGATAAAATGTGTACCTTTAGGGATAAAACAGGTTATCAGATTTCTTATAGGTTATTGGTTCGACAATTGCTGATTAAAATTAAATTTTGCATCAAAAGTATGATAAGTGAAAAAAAGGTAAACTACCTGAACTTAAAGATGGCATGTTACGTATGTTACTCCTTATATGTGTAAAGAGGAAAATCAATGATAACTCTGGTCAGTTAAAGGGAGATAGTCTGTACAAGGCGCTATATGTCTTTAAAAGGCAAAGTGAATTCAACCCATGAGATAATGTCACAACCTGTTGACAAAGGATTAAAAAAAATCTCAATTTAATTAAGTTAGTTGATAAATTAATTGGGTAGAAAATTGGTCTATTCTTGCCAATATCTCAAAATGTATCGTTGAATATTGAATAAACTTGGAAAATATTAAAAACTGTGAAGTATAAAACTGAAAATAAAATTTGGGAGCTAATTTTCACATTTTAAGTCAAACAAATATAATAGTTAAGAGAAGTTGGAACTATGTGTGATGTGTAAATGACAATAATTTTCAGATGACGAATTGCAATCCCAAAGCCCCCGACAAAAGATTGTGGTCATAGGTTGGTTAAATGGGGAAAACTAAACCAACTAAGAAAGGGATCCTGGATACCAGGAACTACTAGCAGGATCTAAAACATCTATGTTTAGGGTTTGTGTCATAGTGGTTTTGAACAGTTTAAAATATCCTGGACAACTTCTGCCACAGATCTAAAGCTCATTGTACACTCTCTCAAATATTGTGATTTTATACACTTTTTGAAACTATGTGACAGGCTGTGAGGTTTTAAAGACCTGCTTTAAAGTGGGGGAACTATAGGATGCCTTGTCAGAACCGTGTGAATGGATATAAGACTGGCTTATCCCCAGTGAAACGATTTTTTTTTTCACAAGAAGCTAGCTAAAAGACATATTAACTTTTCTAAGAAAGTTTCCCTTCCACACCCATGCCACTTACACATGGTCAATTATGATGGATTTCTGTCAACAAGTCTACAATAGACACAGAATAATGACCTTCATCAAGAAAATCACCACATGTAGGCGATTCACTGATGTTTGTTTTTATAGTGCAAATGGTTTGCAATAAATGTCAAAGCAAGCAAATTTTTGATGTTTTATTATTAAAGAGATAAAACACTAAAAAATTTAAAGTTAGATTTATTATAGAAATCTGTTGATGAAATATAGTTTGCAAAAAACAGAACAGGACCGAAGTTTTTTAATGTGGAAACATATCGCTTAGAAGTGGAATATTGCAGCTCTCTGATTAGTATGTTGGTTAAGTTTTAGATATCGCCTGATCACTCATAATTGATCATAATATTTTATATATTAGGTTATTCATTCACTTATTGAGTTATCCTTCTGTTATTGTTACTTGTTAGATGACAACAGCTAGTCATGTGATTCCCCAGTGATGGCCAGAATCAAATTTATTCAGGGTAAAACAATGTCATTGTTACAATAGCATACACTGCAATAATGAGGCCTGTACGTATAGCCTTGCAAAGGTGCAAATTTTGACGAGATGAAACAAAAAATATATACAGCGAATCCATAAGGATGCACTTTGCACATCGATTGAAACAAGTAGATTGACTATTCTGCCCATACATGATAATAAAACACAGTAGTTATCTCATTCATTTTGTTAGAGGTAACAGAAAGAAAAACATATTGCACTTATATGTTTATGAACATATAGGTTTAACAGATATAAAAATCTCCTATAACATTCTTTGATTTATTTGTAAAATGAGATAAAGCTGCATGTACTTCGGGGGATTGACACACTAAACAGATTTATACGTCAGTGGGAAACTGTGTAAAGTATCAATCTCCCCAGTAAACATTAGAAACGTTTTTAAATGGTTTAAACATTTACAAAACGTTTTTAAAACCTAATTAAACCCTATCTTATGGTTTTCTAAATGTTTTCAAGTAAATGTTTACATTGTAATGTTTAAAAAACATTTTATAAACATTCTCTAGACAAACATTTTTACTGAAAATGTTTATTAAACTTTTATAAAATAACTCAAGAAGCTAGGATTGACTGGAAACATTTTAAAAACATTTATAAAATAGCTGAAGAAATGAAGGTTTTGCTGGAAATGTTTTTCAAACATTCATGATGAAATGTTTGATAAACAGTACACATAAATTATTTAAACAACATTGATTGTCAAATGCTTTAAAAATATTCTTTCAAAAACGTTTTTTAAACCTATATTTTTAAACCTTCAAACATGTCCAAACAAAGATGGCGGTGAGCAATAATAGGGGATTTTAGAGGACTTTGTCAAAAATTGCCCCACATGCAATTCCTAAAAGTAAGAATTGAATGGGGGCACAATTTCTAAGACTCTATCTTACAATTTTAGACATAAAAATAACATTTTCAATGGTGAGCAACCATACAAAGATATTGAATTTGACCTCTGACCACATTATTTTTCAGACATTATTACGTTTATTTATAGCGTATTTCTAACATTTATTGTTAAACGTTTAATAAACGGTATATTTAAAATGTTTTAAAAACATTCTATTACAAATGGTTTTCGTACCCATAATATTTAACCTTTGCCAAACGTTTCCTAACAAATGTTTGCAAAACCCCAAAATGTTCACTGCATGGGCTCCTGATAGAAATTTGAAAACTTAAAAAACTATTTAGTTACAGAGGAGCCTAGTAAACATTTTTAAGGTTTGCAAAACATTTGGATGGAAAGGTTTGGTGAAGCTTAAAAAATAATGGGTAAAAAACCATTTATAATAAAAGGTTTTCAAAACGTTTTATTAATACCATTTTTAAATGGTTATGACAAATATTAGAAAAACATTACAAATGAACATTACAATATCTAAAAAATATTACTTCGGCATTGCTTAGCAATATTAACCTTAACTGTGGTCAGAGGTTAAATTCAACATCTTTTTAGGTTGCTCACCAATGAACATATTATTTTCATGCCAAAAATTGTAAGATAATGGCTTAAAAATTGTGCCCCCATTAATTTCTTACTTTCTAGGATTGTACGTGGGGTAATTTTTAAGCGCGAGCTCTAGCGAGGTCATGCTTCTAGAGATCACTTTTTTTTTTGTCTCCGGACTTTCATGAATTGTGGCGTAGCATGATGAGTACCTGTCTCATCACTGAAGTTAAGCAGCAATGGGCTACGTTAGTACTTGGATATGTGACAGCCTCAGTGCACTGCTCGTATCTCTGATGGCTTTTCGGCTTGCACTGGTAGACTGAAACCCCTTTCGGCTTTGTTGACAAATTCATCAAAAATCCCTTATTATTGCTCACCGCCATCTTTGTTTGCAAATGTTTGAAGATAATCATTCAATAAGCATTCTGAAAAATGGGTATAAAAAACTTTTGAAATGAAATGTTGTTATAACATTTGACAGAAAAAGTTTCAAAAACGTTATAAAATGATGGGTATGAAAACCAGTTGCAACTAAATGTTTGTAAAATATTTTCAGTGCAAACACTTGAAAAACATTGCCAACAAATGCTGTTTATGCATTTTATGTATACTACTTTTACACATTTCATGATGAATGTTTGAAAATCATTTCCAGCATAACCTTAATTCTTGAGCTGTTTTATAAATGTTTAAAAAATGTTTCCAGTCAAACCTCAGTTTCTTAAGTTATTTTATAAAATGCTTGATAAATGTTTTCAGCAAAAACATTTGTGTGCAGACTGTTTATCAAACATTTTTTTTTAACATTACCATGTTCATGTTTACTTGGAGATGTCAGTTACCCCCCCCCCCCCCCCCTCCCCAAATAGGGTTTAACTAGGGTTTAAAACATTTTGTAAATGTTTAAAACATTTTAAAATGTTTTAATGTTTACTGGGAGGTTGCTTTTCACAGACCAAATTCAGGGGACTACAGATCCTTGAGGTAAAGACCTATATCATGACACAAGTGAAAGTATGTGTTAAAACATTTTTATTCTGTGATATTTAACAGTTTAATTATTATATAGTTGGTGAAACTAATAAATAAGAAACACTATGTGAAGTGCGGTAAACACAAATTTCAGAAAACCCCTGATATTTTTGGTTGTCAAGACGTGACCATGTAACCATAAAATAAGAATAGCACTAAAAGTAATAAAAGATTCTGCTTCTACATTAACAACAGCTAGCTAGTACCTTTTCTGAAACTTACATGATTTGTTTCGAGTAACTAACATGGACATGCTTAAATCAACATAACTTGACTAATTTTAGTTTTAAATGTAATTCTGAAGCATTTATTTTTTTAATTTAAACCAGCGGTTTTTTTTTCTTTCACATAATATATATAATCCAGAATTCTCAGATTTAGATGGAAATATTTTCGGGGATACTAAAATTTAGTACCGACGTAGTTCTAAAATTTAGTAACCACATGAACAAAGGTCTTGCATTATCGCCCACAACCCACTTTCCACAGCGAAACCTTAAACCAGAATATAAACATTCACTAACAGAAGATACGTGGATTTGACAATGCCTGCGAACATTCATTTTTGACAAAGTAGGCTGCTAGTATACGCCATTTTCAAATATTTAAGATGCTATAAATTAATAGACATTGTACATCACTGATAGCCTGTCACTAATGTTAGACGGCAATAATGTTAGTGATACAAATCATTTAGCTAAATCCATTTTTGTGATTCATATACATTGATATTAATAAACCAGGGGTCACTTATTGCATTTGTTAATAATTTAAGGAAATTTCACAAAATCAGACAAAAATATAAAGACAATTATAACCTGTCTAAAATGCCAAAATAAATTGTTTAATAATAGATTAGATAGTTTTTTTGCTAAGTATGATATTTTGTCAAAAAGTCAGTATGGTTTTAGAAGTAATAGATCTACCTCAATGGCGCTGGTTGAATTATTAGAAAAATTAACAACTAGCATTGATGATAAGAAAATAACTGTTGGGGTATTTATAGATCTTAAAAAAGCTTTTGACACTATTGATCACAAATTACTATTAAGGAAAATGGAATTTTATGGGATCAGGGGCATAGTTTTAAGATGGGTGGAATCATATTTGGCAAACAGGAAGCAATATGTCTGTATGAATAGTTCAAGGTCAGATCTATTACAAATAAAATGTGGTGTGCCTCAAGGATCAGTACTGGGCCCGAAATTCTTTATACTATACATTAATGATATATGTAATTGTTCTAATATTTTACAGTTTATTTTATTTGCTGATGACACCAATATATTTTACTCAAGCTCTCAATATGAAGCCTTCAGTACAGTCATAAGCCGTGAACTATCAAATTTGAAAATATGGTTTGCTTTGAACAAGTTACCATTAAATGTATTAAAAACAAATTATATGGTATTCTCCAGTAAAACTGCATGTAAAAATATAAACATAGTCTTTGATAAGCAATTGATAGAAAGAGTCCACACAACCAAATTTTTGGGTGTAGTTATAGATGATAAACTTTCATGGCACCATCATATTGAACATGTTTGTAAGAAGTTAAATAAAAGTTTATCAGTCATTTATAAAGTGAAAAATATACTTAATGTTAATTCCTTGAAACATCTTTATAATGCACTTGTATTGCCATATCTTTTTTACTGTTGTGAAGTTTGGGGAAATACATGTAAATATTTAATAGAAAGAGTGATACTGTTACAAAAAAGGGCTGTTAGAGTAATAAGTAAAAGTGAATACAGGGCACATACCCTTCCATTATTCAGCAAATACAAACTGTTAAAGTTTAATGACATAGTTCAGTTCAAGACCCTGTTATTTATGCACAAAGCCAAAGAAGGTAGTTTACCTGATAATATTCAACTATTTTTTAAATTAAAACCAAGAACTAATGTAGTTACTAGACAAGAGGGAAAGTTTTATGTTGTGTTTGCAAGAACAAAACTAAAATCCAAATGTATTTCCATATATGGTGTAAAATTATGGAATAATCTAAGCAGTGACATCAGTGGAATAAAACCTTTTCAAAAATTTAAATCAGTGTTGAAAAGGTATATAATTGAGTCTTATAAAGAATAAGAAAATATAATCATATCACTCAACTCAGTTTATTATGGGCAGATAATTAATTATATATAGAAAAATTTTCTTAAATATAGTCATATTACATTCTACATTGTGTCCACGTTAAAATTTGTGGGGGCAGCACAACTTATAAGCTCAGCTTCAGCTGCCTCCCTTTCAATAAGCCAGTATTAATTATTGATTATTATTAACTATAATTATTTTATATGAGTCTATAATTATCTATATGTCAAGTGCTATTGTTTCTAATATCTGTACTACACTGTCATTTGATGTTATGCATGGCTGAAATAAACAATTATTTATTTATTTTATTTATTTATAACATTAAAGTCATCTAACATTAGTGACATAGGTGTACTACAGCAGTACACGGGTGTCATTAATGTTAGACGTCATTAATGTTAGACAATGATATAAAATAGGTAGCTAAACACATTTAATGTGATACATATACACTGATAGTACTACATATAAACAAGGGTTTACTTATTCCATTTCTTAAGGAAGTAACATAAAACCAGACAATATAATGACAACCTGTCTAACATTAATGAAGTCCAACATTAATGACACCCGTGTACTGCATAGTGGGTTTCTACCAGTAAACGTCTATGATTTATATTTGAATTTAAATTATATTTAAGCTTCATATTATATTCTTATGCTTATGTACTTCACTCCTCCATAACTTGTCACAACTTGACCACGAAAGTCTTACGTACTTCACCCCACCATAACTTGTCACAAATTGACCACAATAGTCTAATTTTGCTTGTTTTGTGTGTGGTATTATGAATTTCTATCAATTAAAATATGCATTGACACAAGTGCAAGCTATGAATACACTGTAACCACAAAAATCAAATCAATTAACCTATTAAAATGCTTTTTAAAGGGTGCTATTTAAGCTTCAAAGCAGCATTCCCACTTGGCATGAAATGCAAATTTCAAATGAAAATTCCTGATATCAGTTTACTTCCATCGTCACTTCAACTACAAAAGGTTTCACTTTGTATGCTATTTGAAACTCCCAGAAATAGTTAGGGAAAGTATATTCTAATTAACTTATGTCTATGTGGACTTGCACAAAGCAAACATATAAATGATGATTTTGTGTTAAGAGTTTTGTAAAATTACCACTGGAGCAGTAGGTATTACATTCTTGAAAAGAGCCTGTAACCCACCAGCCCCTTGTGTGTGAGTTGGGGTATGCATCATGCAGGCACATTTTAAACAAGGGGCTTTTATGTAACTTTTGTCTAGTCCTTTGTCAGTCCCAACAGATAGCCAAGAAACTTGGATGTGGAAGATTGAAGAAGGAGGATAGTTAAGATGAGTAAAGGTTAACCCAAAAATGTGAAGTAACAGTCGCATATGCGAAAAATTAATTTTATTTATTTGTTAGTTCTATTGTGCAATATTAATACATTCACACTAGTTCTATTATATTGCTCTACACACCTATGTTTTTTGTTACTAATTGGTTATACCATACTAATAGGTTCCATTAGCATTAACAAAATTTATTATTTTATATTTATAGTAACACTAAAATGATACATAAAATATACTTTATCATTCAACATATGTTGTATATGAGGACATTGTATCATAACATTACCATTACTGATGATTATGTACTCATTAAGATTTTTTATGAAGTTTCAACTAAAACATTTATATTTAAAATTCCATGTAAAACAGACACTGTTAATATGTATGAATCAAAACTATTTACATGTAATGTAAGTAATAACTGGGATTAAACCTGTGTCCCCAGTTTATGATTGCAGCAAGTAAAACAATATAGCTGCCAACAATAGTAACTCTAGACATTTGAAATTCTAAAAATTTGCTAAGACCATGTACTTGGCCTCCCAAGTTAGTGTTTGAAATAAGAAAATAAAATTACTATACAACTATAAAGCACCAAACCCCAACCATAGGGTAGTTAAGTAGAGAGTAGGTTAGCAAATGTACGGGAAACTGCTGATGCATTCTGTGGATCAGACACAATGTATGTATAAACAGCATCACTGAGCCATGTACCATGACGTTTAATGTGTGAGATATCAACACCAGAGTTAAATGCCAAGGTCGCTCCTGACCTGCGAAATGTATGAAACGAATGCACACTTGGATCCACATTAATCTGAAGTAATACCTTTCTCAAATGTGATCTGAGTTGAGATTGAGTAATAACTCCATTCACATTCACAAACATGGGTTGATTTTCTTGAATTGGATAATTTTTAATCATATTTTTAATTGCCGTCACAGGGCACAGTGGAGAAAAACACAAGCTAGGGATAATTATATAACTTCCTTGATCTGGATTTTGCAAGGTTTTGGACCACTTGATCAGTACAATCGCGATATCTTCATGAAAAATCACATCCCCTCTACATAAATGCAGTTTTGTGTTGAATGATAGTTTTGAAGTAGGAACTAAATTAGAAATCCTGAAAAAACCGAAGAAAGCCAAAAGATAAATGGCAATGAAAACTGAGGAACCTGGAAAGTACTCACAAGCTAAAAGAATTGAGTGAAGAGTAGGAATATCAAAGACTGATTTGAATTTTGGAGGTTTTGAAACTGAATTCTTAACAGCTTTCATCATGAGCTGAACTCTGGGATGGTCCAAATTATTCATGGGGATGTTCAACCATTTTGCCTGGGACCTGATAGCTGTGATGAAATTGGCAATAGAAGGAAAAGCCAAGTTGTTATGAGCCAAAAATTCAATGAAAGCCATAATGATAAAAGGAGAAGGATCGATAGGATCAGTGGCCATAATCTCACAAAATGTCATAAATGTGATAAACATTGACTTGTATGTGGTCCATGTCTTAGGCTTGTAGGCTTTTGTTAACCTGTTGGACACCAATTCGGCCAAAGCTCGAAGACCAGGTACACTTTCTGGAATACACATAAATATACATTCCATCATATTTCATAATTAATTCTAAAATGTTCATCTGTTATACTTTCCCATATAGGATTTTTTTACCCACATATTCAATTTTTCAATATTACCCTGAGAATTACACCATCTAGACAGTAAATCAGCTATCTCATTGTTACGACCGTATACATGACATACACTAAGTTCAATATCATATTGGGCGGTCAGTAACCAGATATTCCTGACAATTGCAGCTAAATGAACGTCTCTTGTGTAACCTGATCTACATATTTCTACAACAGCCATATTGTCTGTTTTTATGACAACTCTTTTACTTTCCCACTGTTTTCCCCAGGTTCTTATAGCAACTAATATGTTAACCATTTCATAATGAGTAATAGCGAAATGATTTTTCTGAAAAATATCAGGTATTTTGCCTGTATAAACGTATTGTTTCCACACACCACCAACACTTTGTAAACATGCATCTATATGAAGAGTTTCCATTTCTTCAATTACACCATGTATATACTTGGTAGTACCATTGAACAGAGGCAAAAACCTCAATAGCCAGGCTAAGTCTCTGCGCATTTCTGTAGATACGGCAATACGAGTTGTACTTGCGTTTCTGAGAGCATCTAGTAGTCTATTTATGAAAATCGGGTAGGTTTAACACATTTGTGTACAAACATAAGGGATGCTATCACAGACTGTAGTTGTCGAAGAGTGATGATGGTATTGTGAAAAATATCTTCACATTTTTGAATTATTTCGCCAAATTTTTCCTCAGGAATTGAAAGTGTATGATCAGTGGTATCGATAATGATACCTAAGCAATTACACTGAGTTGTGGGACCAACTAATTTCGATTTACTGATTGGGAAACCCAGATCCTGTAACAAACCAACTAGATAGTCGAAAGCGTCATTTATAGCGTCAATACGCCCCACCCCAATCAGATCGTCCACGTAATTGTATATGACGTCATTACGTCGACCCATGACGTACCTAAAGAGGTCAGTGACTCGTGTGCACGCCATTGCTCCACCTCTGTGTCCGAAGGGGCAATATGTATCAGAAAAGTACTTATCATCCCATTTCAAACATAACAAATTGTAGTCTTTGGGATCTATCCTAAGTTGGCGAAACACTCTTGATAAGTCGACTTTATATAGTCGAGCTTCACTACCAAACTCAGTCAGTTTTTCAGTAATGTTATCAATAGTAGGATACTGAAGTTTGTAAACTCCATTGAGGTAAACATTTGACTTAGTAAAATGATTAATGGAGGCCCCTTTAGGCCAACTCAAATCAATGACTATTCGTCTATGTTCACTGTCATTTTTGGTTCTTGTCATAAATGGTGAGACTTGACTTGTAACGCCATACGGTGGTTCGTCATAAGGCCCAAAAATAGCCCCATGTTCTTTTTCCACTTTGATATAGTGTTCAACATGTTCACCATACCTATTAGCCGAATCATGATTGACTTCTGTAGTTTGTAACTCATCTTCATGTTCAACAGGAAAATCAAGAGGAAAACCATATCTAAGAAACAAAGGAACTTGGTAATCCCAATAGTTTTTACAGATTTCGTCTAAAAGTTCAAAATTGATTTTAGAAGGAAGTTGTATTCTTGCCTTCTCAAAATTTGGTTTTCCTGTGGATTTAATGACTTCATGAATTGTGACTGGATCGAATTCCGTTTCTGTCAATATTTTGTTTGGTTTCAAAGCCTCACTGATTCGAAATCGTTTTAAATTACTGATAGGCAAAAAACCAAAAACAGTTTTTTGTTGAGTTATATACGCTTTAAGATCTGTACACTTGTCCTTCAGATTTAAAACATTTACATTTCTCAAGCAATTGCAATTGCCTGCCATCACATTTTTAACAACTTCAACAGAATTCGTAGTGTCTACTTTTCCGCCTTGTATCAGGCTAGAATTTTTTACTTTTGTGTCATCTTGACTTTTTGTCTTTTCCATTCGTTTGACAGACCGCCAAGTACTATCACCACATAATTTTGATTGCTTGTTTAAAGTATCTACCGATTTTTTAATAGATTGAATACCATCAACCTTGACCTGGTAATCATCTTTGACAGAATAATTGTCATCATCAGGGACTAAATCAGAAAGTACTTCAAATCTATTTTGTAAAGAAATACTGTGGTGATCAGTACTCTTTGGCCCGTATACAACTTTTTTATGTTCAACAACCCTCTTTTGTAGTGTAGCTGTCGAGATTTTAACTGATGTACTGCTTGCTTTAAACGTTCTGGACCTAATACGGATAGATCTGTTGGAAGCTTTATCATATTGTAAAATATTTTCTTTTCGATTAGCCAACTGATTGTGTATGTCAAATTTTTGACGTTTACTAAGATTGGAATTATAAAAATGTCTAGAAGAATTTCCAATATTGTTGGCAGCCACTAATTGTTTTTTGATTGATCTTTGGGAGCTTTCCAACAGTCTTTCCTGGGGTGACCCTCTGTCTTATTCAACACATTGTGACAATGGGTACACATATGCTTTAAAAGCATATTCTGCCATTCATGGTCACTTGACCTTGAACACTGACCTTTGTTATATTTCAAACAAGGCACGATTTTCAACACTTTCTTATCACTCACACTGGAATTAATTACTGTATGAGCATAACGTTTCCTAATTTTATGAATTTCCTTGACATTATGCCAAGTCACCACACCATCTTGCATCCTATGAAGTAGCACTGAGTGTGCCCCCTTAGCACTGTCCCAGCCATAATCACAGGCATCTTGTAATAATTCCGTCACATAATCTGACATATTTTCTTTAATCACTGGATCTTGTTCTTCTTGTCGTATTCGCATGAACCCAAGGAGCCATTGACATATGGTTAACTGATCATATGTCGGTCTTTTCCTCATACTCCCCACAAAAGCCAGGTCTTGAGGCCATTGAACCTTAACTTTGTCTTGCTTCTGTTTCTTAGATAACACCTCCAATAATAGATCCAGATTACCTTGATTGCCATGACCAGCTGTGTCCTCCAGTTCCTGATATCTTCTCTGCACCTTTGTATGAATGTCATTCGCTTGCCTCAACTGTTGGAGTGATGGGATGATCCCTTCTGTCGCATTCTGTAGGTGAACCTTGTGGGTCGTGTCACTTTCTGTCTGCTTCTGTAGCACACCTCCCACTGAAACACCTTCTGTTTGCACACTTCCTGCTGTAGCAACTGCGGAAGATAAAATAGGAACATTTTGTGGAACATGTACATTGTTCATGTATGTACCCCCCACCTGATGATAAACTTGACCAGCTGTACCGTATGTCCCATTGCTGTGACCCGTATGCATAACACTAATGTTATTCGGTATCAGTACTGTGTTCTGTTGTCTATTAACACTTTCCATATCATTTAATCTTTGTAAATTGTCACTTGTTGTATGAACATTTGTCGGATGGTGGCCCATGCCATGACTTCCAGATTTAGTACTATAAACTGGTAGATGTGTCAAACCATTTGGCACTGCCGTATTGGAAGTCTTGGGTCTAGCTCCCATGTGTTGTACTAGGCTTGGTATATTCACCCCACTTGACACTAGTGACGTACTGTTAACACTGTTCACAAATTGAATGTTACCACTGACACTTTGACCACTACTATTGTCTTTGTTGCTATTTACTTGACCATATACATCTGTCATCACACCAGTACCAGCCTGTAAAGTACTTGACCCGGCACTTGTGGCAATAATGTTTTTGGATACAGTATTTTGATTGTTACTGTGGACTTGATTTACTAATTCACTAAGAACTGATCTATCTTGGGAAGTTTGTTCCTCTAGCTTGGAAAATCTTTGAGACATCTTTTGTAATTCTGCCAGAATTAAGTCTTGACTATTCGAAGTCCCTGTACTAGTGACTGTGGAACTGTCCTTGACTACTGTAACATGTTCCGCTACTAACCTCGCTTGTTCCGATGTAACTGTGGAACCTGATTGCTTGACCAGTACTCGCCTGATTGTCCATGGATGTCTGAACTTCCATGCCTTCAAACTGTTGACATTTGCTGCCAATGGGGCCTTCATGAGACGTATGGTAGTTTTTACACCATCTGACACCACCCATGGTCGCTTGATAGTGCATTAAAACACTAAGATACTTTAAAACATATCCATTAAAACACTAAAAGTCCAGACAAAAATTCACACAGCATATGTTGATTCACTTTGTGAATAAAGAATGGCCGCAAATTCAAATAGAAAACCCTTTTATAGAGAAAAGTAAGAGGATGGATATAAAAAGTAGTTCCAACTGAGTTATATAATGCATTGGAAGGGGGTCACTGTATATAGTGACCAATGACAGTAAAGAAGGGAGGCCACTGTTTTGACTGACCACCATTAACCTTATTTGTCAATGGAAGCACCTCAATCTTCTGCTATTACCTAGACCTAGGTCCATATCTAAGTGAGTAATATAACGGGGGGGCTGAAATTGATTGTAACTGCAGAATGACTGCTTTTACAGCATTTCTAAAATATATTGTTCAGTCACTTTCTTTGTATCTACAGTGTGGTATCTTTATTAGAATTCTATTACAGTTTTTATATTTTTTTAGCAAATATGTTGTTTAGCTGTTTTTGTATGCACTGCATGTATCATTGAGAGGCTTCAATAGTGTAGCTCCATAGGTGACAGAATAATAGCTATATTCACATTTTATACTTGAATAAATCACTTGTAATGACACAACTATAAAATTTTAAAATTTAGAGAAAGGTTTGTAAAATACATCACTTATAACTGCACAGCTATTATTTTTAGAACTCTTTTGTGAAATATATTGTTCACCTTCTTTTTGATATATTGTGTCTCACTGACACCAAATATTCACAGCTGTAGCTCCATAGTTAACCAAATAATAGCTTTTTTGATATAACGTTTGATTGTGGACCCCTCTTTCAAGGTTGAATGTCATCCTTTATATTTACATTGCCCCCATATCTACTCTATTATTGGTTCCTGAAGTTTGTGAGGTAAAGACTTTTTTTGTAGCCATATGGACATTAGTCTATAATATACATTGTTTACTTTTAATTGCTACTAGTCAGAGGGTTATGATTGTAAGGGATTTGGTTCTGAGTCAATCATTTGGTGTACGTTGAAAATCCCCAGATTGAAAATCCCTGGATATTTATAAACCCATAGAAAATACCCAGATGAGGCATAGAAAATCCACAAAGAATGAATATCTGGTACTTTGGCAAACAAATTGTGACATTATTATAAAGCTTTAATATTTTCAGCTTATCTAAAGAAAAATTGGTTTGATATTCATTTTTACCCCATAGACCTTAAGGGCTGTTGGGGTATTGTTTTCACGCATGGTATCAGGATGGTTGTGCGGGCGTTCGAGCAAGTGCACGGGTGTCTGGGCGGGAAAAAGTTTGTCCGGGCTGTATCTTAGAAAACGCAAAGTGTAAACAGTTGATACTTGGTGGAGACATTGGTTAGGGAGTGTAGGTGTGTGACCTTGATTTGACCTTTGACCTTGACGTAGTGACCATGAATTTAAAAATCTTGTTCGGGCTATTTCTGGATTCCATAAGGTGTAGAAGGTTAACACTTGGTAGGGACATTGGTTAGGGTGTGTAGGTGTGCATCATGATGTGACGTTTAACATTGGGTTCTGCCAAAGTGTGTTCACCAGCCGTATTTGCGACATGTTATGTGGATTGCTGCAACTGATTATTGTATCCACCGGAGAGCATCCGGAATATTTTTGGCCTCATTTTGAAAAACAAGATGGCCACCACAGGCGTTTTTTAACTTTTAGCAAGGACTTTTGTTTGCCCTCTAGAGCAAAGAATATTATAGATAGAGATCTCAAATTCACAGGATATGTTCCTCGTTACAAAATGTTGACTGGGAATAGTTTTGACCTCATTTTGAAAACAAGATGGCTGCCAAGATGGAGGGCGTTTCTTTGTCAGTCATGAAAAGTGCTTATATCTCCCTTATTATGGGTCCTAGAGGCTTGGTATGTGAAGCCAACCTATAGGAAATCATAGGCTGGTAATCTTTTGATGTGGTCAGATTTGATCTTGGACCCCTCCTTCAAGGTCAAACTAGGATACCCAAACTTAAAAGTGCTTATAACTTGCTTATTATTGGTTGTACAGGTTTGGGATGGTAAACCAACCTATAGGAAATCATGGGATGGGAATCTTTTGATGTGGTCTGATTTGACCTTGAACCTCTCCTTCAAGGTCAAATGAGGATAGGCAAACTTAAAAGTGCTTATAACTCGCTTATTATTGGTCGTACAGGTTTGGGGTGGTAAACCAACTTATAGGAAATCATGGGCTGGGAATCTTCTGTTGTGGTGAGATTTGACCTTGGACCCCTCCTTCAAGGTTAAGTGATGTTTGATTGGCTTTGGTGAGTTTTCTTTCTGGTGGATACAATTTGCATCGGTTCTCTGATGCGCTAGGTCTAGTAATATATACTTTTACATAATTGTGCCATTGCCTTTGAAAGCTATTCTCCAATGTGTAAATTTTGCAGCTTCATAATTTTAAGTTTACTGATTAATACTGTCATTTTGCTTTTGAATTATCTTGTTTTAATACTTTATCATTACATACATTTTCTTTCTGTTAGACGTTATTCTGTACTTAAACATTATTTGGACCTTTACATAACTGACACTGCTCTGAAAGTATCCCAATCTTTGTACTGTTTCACTACTTCTATATCTCATGGTGTTGAAAACTACCGGTATTTCCCAAGGCTGTGGGGTACGGACATGTCTGATGCTATTTTCAACATTGTTACACAATTGTACATGTATTTACGACTGCTTGTGTTTTATCTTGTGGTTGTCCATAATCTAACACTTGTTTTTATTTTTCAGAAGACTATTCACAGTGACAATAAAAAAGTGATGTGGACAAGGTTTCTGAAGTAACATCATGCAGATAATGAAGAATGTGTGTGAAGCAAAAAAGGTAGATTTTGTCATGTAGAGAAGAGATTTTGGAGTCAAGGCTGAGTTCTTTGCACTAAAAAGTAAATGTGTAATAGCATAGGGAAGGAGGTAACAAAAAACTGTATTTATAAGAAATATAGGTTATGTCCATAAATAACAGTTAAAATTAACAGAAATGAACAGTAAAATGAAAGAAATATGTCAAGATAATACTGTTCACCAATATTTCTTTGAATGTTGCTTATTCCTGAAAATGAGATGGAAGATACCTCCATGTCAGTCGGATTTGTTCAAATAATTGTTTTCACATAATTTCCCATGCAAGTATTTGACACGCAAGTATTTTTTCGATATCAATTCACATCAACTGCTAGATTTCCTTTACGGGTACTTCCAGTTGCAAATCTTGTCTGGTGTAGCGCCAGATTTTACACCCCACATAAAATGCATGGGGGTGTAATATATGGCAAGTGAACTTGCCATATTTTACACCCCTCGCCATATTCTACACCCCCTGCCATATTTTACACCCCTTGGTGGATTTGTTTACAGTTACTATATTATGAAATAAGTGAAGTTCAACAGCTATAAACATCCACAAATTAAGCATTAAAACTCAAAGACAATACTTTTTTTACAAATTGTTAAATGTCTAAGAATAGCAAACTGAATGAAATAAAATATATTTAGTGTTAATACAGTGGTACAAATCCTTTCTATATATTTTTCTTTGAAGTGATAGGCCAACCCATTGTTGTTGATTTGTATTCACTAGGCTAGTCCCTAACTGAAAATATCCCTATTGTTGTCTTAAGTCCCCACAGCCCTTTGATTGGAATCTTGCTACTAGACCTGTAACTATGTGCAAGGCTTTAAGCTTCTATGGCTTCTCACCTGGGGGTTCTTGTTTATGAACTGTTAGTGTTTTCTTTTATTGACATTAAAAAGACTTTCAGCAATAGATGATACATAGGTTATTGTTCTATGATAAGTTAGTGATTAATTAATTAGATAATCTATGCATTGTTTCTTTTGGTTGGATTTACATCACATAATGAACAAAATGGGTCCATTGACCAACTTAGCTCTGGCTTCTCATCTAGAAACCATGAACAAGCTAAAATGGCATGTGTATATAAATTAAATGAATTGTAATATATTATTGATATCCATGAATATCGAAATATATTTTATGATACCTGAACACGTTGGATGTTATTGCATATCTGAGTATTTTATTAACAATGATATTTTACAGTTTTCTATGTAATAATAATAATGTAATAATAAAGTTCTTCAAGACTGATTTTACTCTGAATATAATATAAACCAAACAAGCATATATAAATGAAGAAATTGATGTTACATTATCAGGGAGGAGAAGTATCTCCCAAAAATACCTTAAAAAGAGTTTTTCAACAATACCAATTAATCCTGTTAGCTTAGCTAGTCACTTAACCACAAGTGAAACAAATCAAGTTCAAAAGAATGCTAGAACAAAAGACAAATCTAAGGCTAATCCATTTATCAAGTCACATACATAGCCAAACAAATCAACTTAAACAGTGTTGTAACAATAGACATATCATATCTAATCCAGTTTCTGTCACACCCAGAAGTAAAACAAATCAAGTTCTAAGCAGTGGTTAGACAATAGACAATTACAAACTCAAATGCAATCTAACCAATAAAAGGTTTGCTCTTAATCTCCAATTGATTTGCTCTGTTTGGCCCAGTAGGGGGTGTAACTTTTGATGGGGGTGTAAAATATGGCAGCAATATTTTACACCCCCTAAATCCCCTATTGTTCGGGGTGTAAAATATGATTGCCATAAAATGTACCCCCTAAAAGATCAAAGAGAGGGTGTAAAATATGGCAGGGGTGTAAAATATGGCATTACAGCGGGCTGTATCTCAGAAACCATAAGGTGTAGGAAGTTGATACTTGGTAGGGACATTGGTTAGGGGGTGTAGGTGTGCAACATCATGGTCTGACCTTGATTTGACCTTTGACATTGCTGTACTGACCTTGACCTATAAAATCTTGTCCGGGCTATGTCTCGGAAACCGTAAGGTGTAGGAAGTTGATGCTTGGTAGAGACATTGGTTGGGGGTTTGTAGGTATGCAGCATCATGGTGTAACCCTGCTTTGACCTTGCCGTAGTGACCTTGACCTTTAAAATCTTGTTGCACCTTTGGGTTTGTTTTTGATTCAGATTAAGCACTGTTAAAGTCATATTAGAATTCATTAAGAATTTTACTTTTACAACTTCCCAGTTTTTAGTTTTTCATTTATACCCATCTTCCTTTTAGTTTAAGGGGGCCACGGTGGCTCAGTGGTAACACACTTGCCTCCCACCTCTGAGGTCAGCAGTTCGAACTGTGCAAAAGTTGGTAGTTGCTTACTAATGGTTGGCACTTTACAGTAAAGAACCTTGACCAGCTGTATGTACTGGTTTCCTCTGCCCACAAAACTACCTGTCGTGATATGACCTGTACAGTGTTGAAAGCGATGTAAAACCCCAAATAAATAAATAATTTGTTTTAGTTACATGAATATAGTCTGATGCAAGAACTTAATTAAGCTTTAATGTGTGGAAGCAGAAATCTTAACTTTCAAAACCATGTTATTGTACATATTTTAGAAACGAAAACGAACCTGTGATGGGATAATGTTCTGTACTTCATCCAGTTTAGGTGCCATTTTGTCATTTATTTAACAGTCCTTAATGCCCACAAAATTTTTCAGTTAATTACTTTGTACACTTTTAATGATATATATTTGTATTTATAACTTAAGATGGCCTTATAATTGAAATATGTTACTTCATATTCATTTAAGTAAAAAGAAATCATAAAATTGCAAATTTAATAAGTAAATTAAATTTTTATAAGTTAATACCCTATCCAATGGACAATTGCTAATCCGGTCCGTAGTACTGTGCACTCCCCAGATGGCGCCTCGTACTTCCTTCCTGTCTAGACAACCTGACGTCATAGCATCTTTTTCGTTGTCTAAACCTCTTAGACCCCTAGTAAGTTGATAGCGAGGTCGGTGGGAGGGTCTTGTGTGTCCATTGGATAGGGTATTAACTTATAAAAATTTAATTTACTTATTAAATTTGCAATTTTATTGCGTTAATACATCCTATCCAATGGACAATTGCTGAATAACTACCGCTTGGTCGGCGGGTAAGTTACTAGGGACTTATGTGAACTCACAAATAATAGCAAATTTTAACCTACGGTCTAGGCTGACTTCGTCAGGAGACCTATAGGCCCAGGCCTGGGTTGACCCTAAGGTCAGGAAACCCTGTAAGACCTTGGTCGGTTGCCAACAGCCGGTTACCCGGGGGCTATACCGACGTCGCCCCCCCCCCCCTTTTTTTAACAGACCTGCTCTGAGGTAGGGGAAGAGAGGGATGAGTTCAGTCCCAGAAAGCCAATAAACCTCCCGAAGGAAGCACATCATATTTTATACTATGTGCTTGTAGAACTGTTACATTATGTACATATATACAAATCTCCTCACTCTAAGGGCCACTTGTGGTTCTGCTGAGCAGCCCAACACCAAGCCCAATTGGTAAAGCTCTGAGTCAGTCCAAACCACACCCTTCAGAAAGCACTGTGTGAAGGTATTGTCACTTCAGTGGCAGGCTGACAAGATTGGATCTAAGGAGACTCCCGACTGGAAGACCTTAGAAGCAGCAAAGGCACTGACATCATGGGCTTTAACCTGATGTCAAGTGTGGGCCTCCTGGTCAGAGAGCTCATAACATAGGATCACAGTCTGCTTGATCAAAGAGGAGATAGTGGAAGGTGAGATGTCTTGTTGAAACCTTTCTTAAAAGGGGACAAGAACCACCTCTTTATTCTGCCTGATGTCTGAGGTCCTGTCCAAATAGTAGCACAGTGCTCTGACCGGAGAGAGGGACCTGTCAGACTTGAGGGATCTATCCAGAGTTGGGGGCCAGGGCTGTTATAACCCCAGGGGCCACACTGTCTGGACCCGCTTTGGCCAGCTGATTCTAGGATAGAAAGCTGGGTGATGGAAACAGGGACACCTTTGACCAATCGGATTGGTGTCCAATATATCAGTTTTGCCAAGCATGAATCTCACTTCTGTACTTGCCCGACCCAAGGGCCAAGAGGGATACCGTCTTGAAGGTCAAATGCTTCAAGGGGGCCTCCTTGATTGGATCAAAAGGAGTCTTAGCTGGTGCACGGCCAGTGAGAAGTTTCAGGAGGGTATGCCACTCCTGCCTTTGGGTCTGTCTCTGAGGAAACTATCCAGGAGACGAGTGAGATTTTTGTCCTTCCTGATGTTGAAAAGTGAATTTCCCAATTTATCAACAATGGGTGACCTATAAGCATCAATGGTGCTGGGCTGTTTGCCAAGCATGTATCTCACTTCTACGCTTGCTCGAACCCAGGGCCAAGAGGGAAACTGCCTTGAAGGTCAAATGCTTCAAGGAGGCCTTTAATTGGTTCAAAATGAACCTTGTCAGCTGGTGCAAAAAACCAGGGAGAGGTTCCAGGAGGGGGGTTCCCCTCCGGCCTTTGGGTCTGTCTCAGTGGAAGCTATCCAGGAGACGAGTGAGATTTTCATCCTTACTAACATTGATGGGCAAATTTCCAGGCTATCAGCAATGGCTGATCTGTAACCAACAATAGTACTGGGCTGCAACTTCCTGTCCTGAAACAGGTACCTAAGGAAGTCAGCAACTGACTTTACATGTGGTGCCCGAAGTACACCTGATGAATGACACATCACTTGGTAAAAAAGAACCATTTGCCTCATAGACTGATCTGATTGACCCCCCCTTTGAGGAGCCTCAATTCTTGCTGCCACTGCCTCAGACAAGTCCTGCTCCTCGATTGCTGAGGCTCTAGGAGCCCTGCATGGAGATTAAGATTTGTCAGATTTCTGTGAGGGATCTGATCGAATGGCTGTGAACAGGCTGGACAGATTGGGCAGGCTCAGCGGGATGTGGCTGGACATGGCCACTAGATCCCAAAACTAAGGCATGTTGGGCCACCCCGGAGCAATCAGAATGATTCTCTTGCATGGGGAGTCTTGCAACTTCTCCACCACTTGCCCAATATGGCTGATGGTGGGAAGGTGTATGCTTTCAGATCCTACCATGGCATACTGAGTGTATCCACTGCTGTGGCCAGGGGATCCGGTACCGGTGACACAAACAGAGGCAACTTGTTGTTGAACCTCATAGCAAATAAGTCTATTTGAGCCGGTGCCACCTGCTGCAGATTGAGTGGAAGACCTCTGGAAGGAGAGACCACTCTGTTTGAATGGTCTGCCCTAGCCTGGATAGCTTGTCTGCTACCACATTCAGCCGGCCTGGACTGTGTCGGGCTTAGAGTCACTTGTTTCCTGGTACACCAGGTCAAGATTCTCCATAGTAGGGCACACGTGGGCCCGACCTCATGCCTCCTTCCTTGTCTATGTCTGACACTACTGTGGTGTTGTCAGTTGCTACAAGTACTATCTTGTTTGAGCAAAGTTCCTGGAACTCTTTTAAAGCCAGGAAGCCTGCTTTAAATTCTAGATAGTTATGTGCAGCTTGCTTCCCGGGAGGGACCCGGTTCCTCCTGCAGTGTGCTCGTTTAAGTGAGCGCCCCACCCTTTTATTGATGCATCTGTAAATATTTGCAGAGTATGCTTTCTTGGGTATAATGGTTGGCCTGTAAGTACATCGTCTTCCTTCAGCCACCATTGTAAATGGGGGTGCAGGGACCTAGGGACTTGGATCACCTTTTCCAGTGATTTTGGTACCCTCCAGTTGTTTTGAGATGCCACTGTATGGGTCTCATATGAAGTCGACCTAGATTAACTTGCTTTTCTGTAGCCGTCAGTAACCTATCAAGGACATGAATTCCCGGACCGGGCAAGCCGGTAGGGATAGCAGTTTTAACATAGTCTCTTGAAGGTTCTGTCACCAGTCCAGAGTCGGTCGGAACCGATCAGACCTGAAGTCGAACTGGTAGCCTACAAAATCAAAGTCTTGTTTGGGCTCCCGCTCTGATTTCTGTAAGTTCATCAGCCAACCCAGTGGCTGACACATTATTTACTAGTTCCTGTGAATGTTGGAGACAAGCCTGGGATCTGGCTCTCACCAACCAGTCGTCTAGGTACTGGTGGCTTCTTAAGTCCTTGTGTATGGTCACAAGTTTCACCTCCTTTGGTATCACAGTGAACTCCAAAGGTGCTGTGGACAAAACCGAATAGCAGGCATTACCTGGATTGTTCTTGTATAGGTATATGGGAGTAAGTATCCCTCCTTGAACATTTGTAATACCTAGGGTCCAGCCCCCAAGGCTTCCTAAGTTCCCGAAAAAGGGCTTAGTCTAGACCCTACAGGCCGATTGTGTGCCACATTTGGGACATTTGGTATTTTGATAAACATTTTCTGTCCCTCCGGACACTGGTCCGGTCTGGTGACAATGATCCAGGTTAACAGTCTCTCTGTTCTTATTGTGGTCTGGTGGGACTGACACAACTTTTCATATTAATAGACTCTTCGCCCCGGGCCGGCATCCTGCAAGGTGCAGCATTTACAGAGCAATTGCCATTCGTGAGATGTCTGACCCCTGGCCGGACATGACAAAATTTATTATCTCTCCAGCCAAGTCCAGCACTGATAACAGGTTGTTGAGAGATGTGATAAGGGAAGGTTGCCTGGCAGTAGGTTGGGACACTGGCATGTCACATCACCAAGACCACTGACCGGTCTAAGAATTCTCTGTAACCAAAATTAACCTTAGGCAACTCTGTCCGGTACCAGGATTCCATACCCGGTACTTAACTGTAACCAGCAATTCTCTGTAACCGGCAGAAAACTGGCAGGCTGGGGTCACCAATCAATTTTGACAGCTACTGGCCTATATTTAGCCAGCCTCTTTTTTTTTGTAACCAGTTGGCTCGCAGCATTATTCAGTAAGGACTGTGTAGCCAGCACCCTGTTAGTAGACTTGTAACCCGTAGGTTGAAGCAAGTGTACTAGGCTGTGTAGCCAATACCAGTTGGTACACTGTGTAACCATTTGTTGAAGCAAGTGTACTAGGCTGTGTAGCCAGTACCAGCTGGTACACTGTGTAACCATTTGTTGAAGCAAGTGTACTAGGCTGTGTAGCCAGTACCAGCTGGTACACTGTGTAATCAGTTGTTGAAGCAAGTGTACTACGCTGTGTAGCCAGTACCAGCCGGTACACTCTGTAACCAGTTGTTGAGGCAAGTGTACACGGCTGTGTAGCCAGTACCAGCCGGTACACTCTGTAACAGTTGTAGCCAGTAATAAAAAAAAAACTGTAACTGGCAAGAAACTGGCAGGCTGGGGTCAGCAACGAATTTAGACAGCCACTGGTCTATATTTAGTCAGCTTATGTAACTAGTTGGGTGAAAAACAGCACAGTAAGGACTGTGTAGCCAGTGCCCTACCGGTAGACTTGTAACCGGTAGGTTGAAGCCATATGTAGCCAATTGCTAAAGCAAGTGTACAAGGCTGTATAGCCAGTACCCGTCGGTACACTCTGTAACCAGTTGTTGAGGCAAGTGTACAAGGCTGTGTAGCCGGTACAGGTTGGTACACTCTGTAACTAGTTGTTGAGGCAAGGGTATAAAGGCTGTGTAGTCAGTATTGGTCGGTACACTCTGTAACCAGTTGATGAAGCAAGTGTACAAGGCTGTGTAGTCGGTGCACTCTGTAACCCATTGCTAAAGCAATTTTACAACTATATTTTGTGTTGAATTCAGCTAGCTGTAGGTTTCCTCCATTAATAAAAGTATATGTTTGAACGCACGTCTTAATTGTAGATTTGACAGTTGCTGGGAAAGCCCTTGTGAGCTATATTTAGAAACGAATGTTGGTCGGTGTATCACGTGACCAGCTTGCTGGTCGGAGGGGCAACGTGATTGGCTGAGAAGAAATGACGATCAGCTTCGTGCCCTGGTCGGTGAAGCATGTGATTAACTTCGTGACCTGGTCAGTGAATCACGTGACCAGCTTCGTGAGTTGGAAGGAAGGACGCGATTGGCTGACTGGATATGACGTCAAAGGTCGCGTTCTTTTTAGCTGGTCGGCCGGGTGATGCTTTAAAAGGCAGGAAAGCCTGGACCAGCGCGCTCTGAAGATTTGTAGATGAAATTCCTTCTTCCTTTCGTGATAAAACCAGTGAACTGGCCATCCACAACCCTCACTACCGACAACAAAGCCGGGTCCACAAGGGAGGTACTGATATCACAGATGTGAGATCAAACTTCCTGCTCTTCTGATGGAATTCCTTCTTTGTAGATGTACATATATATGAGCTTACCGGTCGACTAATGCTTTACAGCAAAGATGTCTGGACCAATGCGCTCTGAAGAAATCTGAAGAATGCATCTCTTGCTGCTGATGTACATATATATAAGCTTACCGGTCGACTAATGCTTTAAAGCAAAGATGTCTGGACCAGTGCGCTCTGAAGAAATCTGAAGAATTCATCTCTTGCTTCTGATGAAGAAACACTGAATACTCGAGCTAGGCTGGTGTGACTGATGCTATACAGCAGAGAAGTCGGTACCAGTGCGCTCTGAAGATGAAGAATGCATCTTGCTGGGGGAATTCCTTCTTAACAGTGTTCAAAACTACGTAGACTGAAGTTTCCCGTGATTTCTACTTGTAGTACTAGAAAAGACGTTTCTATGGTGATTGTAGCTGGAAGGTCACAGCAGGTACATTCAAACAAAAAACACGGATAAAAATACCTTGTAAGTAGTATATCCATTATATTTCTAAATATTGTCGATCTGCCCCTAACAACACAATTGTTGAATGGGAGGAAACTAGAAAATGGCTGCCTTCATATTCTCGTAGATTACTGCCCTATCATCAACACTAAATTGAGTCAACTAGGGAGCGTTTCCAGCAGATTTCTCGATGTATATCCGTGCTTGATATGAAGGTAACACTTTTACAATAAATTATTTGCAAGTAAGGTATAAAATCCGTCATAATCATGCACACTTTTCTTTAAAATATCTGGAGATTGTTGAAAACACGTCTGCACAGTACACGCGCCAAACGAAAAAGATGCTATGACGTCAGTTTGTCTAGACAGGAAGGAAGTACGAGGCGCCATCTGGGGAGTGCACAGTACTACGGACCGGCCAGCCGGTGGCAACACAGGACGTCTTTTTCTGGCGTTTGGCGGGCCGGTCTGCGCCGACCGGATTAGCAATTGTCCATTGGATAGGATGTATTAACGCAATAAAACTGCATTTTTATCAATTCTGTGTCCTCAGTGCATGCAAAGATACTTGGTAGTAAACAAAGAATGAACAGATGGGAAGAAAGTTTAATTCTTCTTCTTATAAAAATATTTGTTTATGATTGTTATTGACTGAAGAATGAAATATTAAGATTAAGGATATTGTAGTTATTTTTACAGTGTTCACATACTATTTCGTCAATTATTTCGTCATTACCTAGACATAACTTTTTATGCTGTTAGAACCAAGTAGCCACATGGCAGTGCGGTAAAGGCTCTCATAGCAACAGAACATAATAAAGGTCATCTTATGTGACAAATACAAATATTAATAAAAGTGAACCAAACAAATTAACTGCCGAGTTTTATTGTGAACGTTGAACCTTACTACATCCTATAAGAGCCAGGTATTGACTTTTACTTAAAAAATATATTGTACTTATAAATCTGAGTTCTAGGTGAAAGGGTTGGACTGGATTTTGGAATGATTAACAGTTCTCTTTTGCTTAGGATTATTCCATCATGTTTTGGTTCCTATGTTATTTTGAATACAAGTTTTGCTTATTGAATAAATTTTCCTTGTTATTGTGAATTTATTTCCATCAGTCATCCTATATTTGACATATAGATTGCAACCACATGTGGATACATTCTATTTATTGCAGATGAACAAAGTACCAGAGCAGAGTGTAGTTGTGGTAGGGACATGTCGTAACATGTGTCCTGAAAGTGAGGTAAGCGTGCGAGAAGATAATAAGCTGCTGCATATATTTGAAATACAGGAAGGCACTGGGCCTTACAAATATCCCAAAGCAGATCCTGTACGTGTAATAAAGAAATACAGCCGTCCTGCTGCGGGTAAACTAGATCCCCTCCCAAATGAACTGAGACCAGCGCCAGTTCTACTGAGCACAACCTTGTACCTGATTGAACAGATTTGCACAAAAGACAACCAATCTTGGGAGAGAATCTATGAGTTTGTGTTTGATAGACTCAGGGCAGTGAGACAGGATATTGTGATACAAGATATGAACAATGAGATTGTGGTCTACATTCTTCAGTGTGCTGTCCGCTTTCACATTCTCTCCGCTTATAAACTGTGTCAGTCACCCCCTGCTGATTATGATGAGAAGATTAATAGTACACATATTCAGGAGTGTCTTAAACGGCTTTTATGTCTCTATAACCGAGACACAAAGACTGGATCCTGCTCTTGTCTGCAGGGTGAGTTCTTAGCATTGTATTTACTGTTTAATCTTGGTGCACCAGATGCCTTACAACTGGCGTTTGAGCTGAAGAAGACTGTTCCCAGGGACTCAGATTTCTCACTAGCATGTATGATCTCATTGGCGTGGAATAACAGGAACTATGTCAGAGTGTTCAAACTGGCAAAGAGAATCTCCCCTTTAGCTCAGTGTGTGCTGCATTTGCATATAAGTAAAATCAGGAGAGATGCTATCAAGATTATGTCATCAGGCTACAACAGTAAGAACCTTACTTTCGCTGTGGGGGACTTGACTAAATTACTGAACCTAGGCAACAAAGACAGGACTCGAGAGTTGTGTACATTCTATGGGTTAGAAGTGAACGATTCTTTGTCAGTAAAGTTTAACAAGTCATCTTTCAAAGAGGAGGTGTTATATCCCATGGAAAAAGAACAATGGATTGAGGACAGAATCAGCAAGATCCCAATAACTAGACTTTTGAAAGGCCATACCTGTAGATGTATGGAAGAATATATGTCTAGTTGATAGTGTTTTCTCATGACAGAACAGATTGGCAATAGTCTTGTAGTTGTTTTGAGTATTTTTAGAGCATCACATTACACACAGCTAAAACTTTGAGGCAAATTCCATTTTATACACTACACAGTTCTTAAAACTTTTTATACATTATTTTTTACCTTTTAGCAGAACTACATACAAAAGTTGCTGGAAAAACTGCTGTATATTCAGTGATTAGTTTAATTTTACACGTTTTAAGAATTTTGTCATTTATTTTTTGTGTAATGAGTTGTCTTTGGAGTGCCTTTTATGTACAATGTATGTTCAAAGTATTTCTCTACAGAAGCATGAAATAATGGTATGATCAGGCATTTTAATGTGGTACACATAGTTAAGTTTTTATGTTGTGGTTTTCTTCTACACTTTTTATCATTTTCAAGATATATTTTGAGAAGCCTTCATATGAATGGTTTTACAATCAATGTGTTTGCAGAAGCATAACTAAGCTTTCAAATGGATTCCAGTGCTATACAGCTGTGATCAAGTAGCTGTTCTGTAAACAGCAAGACAAATTTTATTTTGACTGTATTATAACTCATTTTTTTACTGTTTTTGCAATAAAGTAATTTTAATTTCCTACTTTCTTCAAGTGAATTTCTGCCGCAGGAGTAAACGTTAAGGGGAAACCTGTAAACATTACAGTATACATCAATTGAAAATTATGAATTTCCCCTTAAATTTCCCCTTGAACAAGTTTTGAATGAATGAGTTTAGCAATTTGACCATAATTAAGCGGCCCGTCAGGGACGCTTATTTCCTTTTCACCGAAGTTCGACTTATCACCGCTGCCGCAGGATTATGGTCTCCCTTGAATAACTTCTTAGCCTTTTAAATTTTTCTTTCCTTATCTTTCTTTAAAACTATAGGGGCGGGAAAATTTTTTGGGATACTTTGCGCAGACCTTAAGCTTTACTTAAGGTAATAACGTTTTGTTGGAATAACTTATTCAGCTACTTTTTGATAATCTTTCACATGCCGAAGTTTTAGCCCTGTATCTGCAATCTTAAGGTCACCTTAATGTCACAGATACAGATACCACTTCCTTAGTATTGTCATGACCTAGAACTGAATACACAACCATAGCATTGATAACCAAGTGATTATTTGTCAAATTTGATGACCACATTACCGAGGCCAGTTACAAGAAAGCGTAGGAAAAAAAAACAATTTATAGAATATAGTTTGCAAATCTTGTAATATGCTCATCATCTAAAACAATTGTCACTTAAGCTCTACACACCAGAAGACGTCATATCTTGCACAGCGCCAAAAATTTAAATGTTTGGTTCTGTACTTTGGTGCTGTGTACTTATAAATAAGTGATCCTTGGCAGATATCCACTTGTTGACTGATATTGACAGACTTATCAAACATGCTTCCCTCAAAATATCTGATTTGGTACCCTGGAACTGTGATTAAACAATCCAGTAAAACACAGATATTGGTTTCCTTACATTTATTTTGCATTTAAAATTATCACCAAGGATAACTATTTTTTACAAGTGCATACTAACTGGTAATGCTTAAAATAATACAAATACATCTTTCATAAATATGAATGTACAAGACTTTAAAAAAAAAATACCAAAGTAATAATATTATACACCAGGAAACATAAATCAACAGCAAACGCATGTATTATTATGGAAGCAAGCAACAACTGTAATACTGCTTACATGTTAAATGTACTTTTTAAATTAGGCATTATTCTGCATTAAGAACTTCAAATCATTTCCACAATGTACACATACATGATCAAATGTAAGACTAAACTACAGCTTGTATTTTTACTTTTGCTTGCAGTCCCTGCACCATTATGACCCATCACAGAAGTGTAAAACACGGTTTGAAGGAAATAAAAAATGTACACACATGTATTCATGTGTAAGAAAGAAAACTAGTCCTAAAATACTCATTGTACAATCTACATGTCTGACTTATTGCATGATAAAAATATTAAAACCATTTTGACTTTTGCCACAAAACAAAAGATGATGCCACATGTCCTACATGTTCTAAAACATGGTGCATGTATTGTACAACACGAAGGAAAGTCTCCACTCTTAAATGTACAGTAAATCACATGATAATAACGTAATAAGGAAACATTTCTTGACAATGTACGCATACAAATTCTGTCACTGAAGTTATGTTTGAAAAGGCAAATATTTATACTACCATTCATACAAATAGCATATTGCTTAAGAATAATCATTGTGAAGATGGTACTTAAATAAAAAATTACAAATATGTTCCAGCCTTAATTAGTGATTGGACAAACTTTGCAGTTTGCATTTTGATGATAAACTATAATTTTTTTACTGTCCTCAATACCAGTAGCATCTTTCACTTTGAACAGAGGTGCAAAACCAACAAATGTTCATCAGGCAATTAAAAAACACATTTAAAAAGATATGTACATTCTACAGTACTCTCCTGTACACTATACACCGAGACAATAATATTAGTACAAATTTTTATATCACATCTATGCTGCAGTGTGTTCAGTCTTTGATCAGAATCCACTGTTATTGCTGTGTTGGCTGAGAATCTCCTCCTTGATTTCACTGGGTTCAGAATCCCTTTCAAATGTTTCACTGTACTTGCCACTATTTGCTGTATAGTCGGCTTCTCTAGGTGTATTACGGTAACCATTACCTCTGCGCACCTGGGTCGTGGGATCCGATGAAGTAGGTACCAGCTCTAGATCTTCGAAATCTCGCAGATCTTCAATCAGCAGTGGTCGGGCTGACCTTTGAGATTGGTCGGAACCGTCGCTCAAATCATCCCTGGTAACATGGTTTCTCTTCTCCCTGCCGAGTTTGACCCCTTCTTTTGCAGCACCTCTCTGGTATAACCCACCGGATTCTCCTGCTTTGTCAATGGAATCCGAGAGAGCACCATTAGTTTCCTCCATCACCTTCTGAAATAGCTCATCAAACTTGGACTTGGACTTGCTGGAACTGGTTGGGACAGACTGCATGGTTGGGTCCCCAGCATTCTGGTAGTTCTGTGGCTTGAGTTGTGGGAAGGAAACCTTGTCGTTTTTATTCAGGGCTGTATCACTCCGACTCTTGCTGCTACCATCAGGTTTTGTTGGATGCTTCCTTTGCTGCTGTCTCAGGTGATCTGACTGGTTGCTGAGGTCTGGTGCAGACTGGTGATATGAGGGGTCTTGTACTTGTCTGCTGGAATTCAAATGGTGGTTCTGTAGTGCAGATTTCCTCATGTGACTTGGGGTGCTGCCAGAATCCTTGGAAAATGGCATGGAGTTCTGGTCAATGCCTGCCAGGCTGATCAGCTGACCCAGTCTGTAAAGATAAACCAGAGTTCAATGTCACCAAAAGGTCAAAGTTGAGGCTTTATGGACCTTTAAACAGTTACATACAATGCTACAAAAATAACACAATACACTATACCACCACATCAGATGATTTTTTTTACAAATTTTCTTAAATTCCTTTAAAACTTCTGGTTGACTCCTATTGGGCGTTGTCTCTACTTTGTAGTCTGTCAGTTGATGTTTACATGCTCTTAAAAGATAAAACAATAGTCTGCTTATAATAAAAAGTGCACGTATAGTTGCACCCTATTAACTTCACCCTCAAGGGACAATAAATATACCTCTTACTCTGGAATCCATAAAACAGGTTCAATGAAAAAACAAATGCAATCTCATAAATGATTGAGCTTTATTTAAAGGGGTTCTACTACAGATGTCAGCTGCTATTGAAGAAGTACTTGATCGATCATCACAGAATTCACCTTACCCTTAGACTTTCCTCAAGTCCTTTTGTCTTGGGTATTATATGAGGACACTAGAATGTGGGGCTGAATATCAGATAAGTCTTTGTATTGTATGGATTAATAATGATTCCATGTATGTCAGATTTGGTGGTTTAAGAAATACAAAAACTTGGAGCAAGTCTACTTTACCCTGCATCTCTCAGCAGATCCAGGAATGAGTGGAACTGTCTAAAGGATTGCTCCAGACTCTCCAATACCCGATCGTCATCCAGAATACTTTGTTGTGAACGGAAGTCATCAATCTGCTGCTTCAAGTGATTATTTTCTACAGTGAGCTGAAAACATCAAGGGTATAACTATGTCACAAGTGTTGGGACTTTTATCAAACTGGTTTTATATATTCATCCATTGGACCATCTGCAGAGATTAATATAGAAGTCTAAATAAGAGGTTCATTATTTAGACCAAATCAGTGGATTTGTTAAAACACAGACAAGAAATTTTACACCTGAATTTCGTCAATGTAAGTCTATACAGACTAAGCCTAAAATCGGGTTCTATTTCGACATTGTATCATTATAACACAGAAGCTGTTTAGTTTCTTGTTAATTTGCTGTTAATATGATTTCCAACTTTCTAAAACATCTTGATATTTCTGGTGCACAGAAGCTGTTTAGTTCCTTGTTAATTTGCTGTTAATATGATTTCCAACTTTCTAAAACATCTTGATATTTCTGGTGCAAATTCACAAACAACCATTGGTTGAGATGGAATCTGTCTACGATATCTGTAAGAAACCTAACCTTTTTATACTTCATAAGATTTTCTGTACAAACCTCAATCACACGCTCCTCTGCTTTTGCTCTGGCTTTGGTTTCATCTTTCACTCTCCGTCTCAGCCTCTCAATTTCCACCTGTGTACAGAGCATGCAAAGATGTATGGATTTTGGCAGTAAAGTCAAAGTATATGAATTCTACATACAACAAATTACATTCAACATGGCTTTACAAGAGTAGGCTTGACTACTATTTACCAAATTAAAGACCATACGCTACTACTAAGGAGACCAATCTAGAATACTTAACACCACTATATCATTTTTAGTACATGTGCGAATTCAAGAAAACGGTAAAGGATTTAGACACAAAGATTAAAAAAAAAAATGGTGAAGGATTTAGACGCAAAGATTCAAAGCTGTGCTACAAACAACTTGGGGTTGCAAGTATTAAATTTAATTTGGCAAAATATTGAATATATTATATATAACCATATATGTATATATATATATGTACACACCCTTACTCCTCTTGGGTCAGTTACATCTGTATCGGTGTCTGATCCCACTCCCATAGCCTTGGTGGTATCCTCTGTACCATCCTCCTCATAGCTGTACTCTATCTTATAGGCAAGTCTCTCTCCCCCATCTGGAGAGGCTCCTTCATATCTACTGCTAGGTGAGTCATCAGGGGGGTAACCTCTGTAATATATACACATCATTGCTGTACTATATCTAATACACCAGTCTCTCTCCCCAACTTGCAAATTTAATAAGTAAATTAAATTTTTATAAGTTAATACCCTATCCAATGGACAATAGCTTATCCGGTCGGCGCGGACAGGCCCGCCAAACGTCAGAAAAAGACGTCCTGTGTCTCCACCGGCTAGGCCGGCCCAGTACTGTGCACTCGCTAGATGGCGTGTCGTACTTCCTTCCTGTCTAGACAGAGTGACGTCATAGCATCTTTTTCATTGTCTAAACCTTATTAGACCCCTAGTGAACTGATAGCGGGGTCGGTGGGAGGGCCTTGTGTGTCCATTGGATAGGGTATTAACTTATAAAAATTTAATTTACTTATTAAATTTGCAATTTTATTGCGTTAATACATCCTATCCAATGGACAATAGCTGAATAACTACCGCTTGGTCGGTGGGTAAGTTACTAGGGATCAAATTGAACTCATACTCAGCAGGGAAGATAGGTATCTTGTAAGCCTGGGTAGACCTTGAGGTCGGTAACCCATAAAGGCTGTAGTCGAATATCATCATCCGGTTATAGGGTTTAACCGTCAGAACCGACCTTGATACCGTATCCCCCCCCCCTTTTTTTAGTTATCAGACCTACTCTGAGGTAAGGGAGGAGAGGGATGAGTTCAGTCCCAAAGGCAAGTCTCCCGAAGGAAGCACATCTGAGAAGATTTTTTTTTTTTTTGTTTTTTTTTTTTTTTTTTTGTTGAATTATTCTTAACTATATTTACAAATGTACAAATCTCCTCTAGGTAGTGGTCTGTTGGTGGATCTGTTGGGCAGCCACCACAGGACCAAGATGAAAGAGCTCTGAATCAGCCCAAGCCAAATCCTTCAGGTAGAACTGCGTGAAGGTATTGTGGGATTTCCAGTGGCAAGCTGATAAGATCTGATCTAAGGAAACTCCCGATTGGAAGGCCTTAGAAGCAGCAAAAGCCCGAACATCATGAGCTTTAACTTGATGTAGGGTATGGGCTTGATGATCTGAGAGCTCGTAGCAGAGGATCACAGTTTGTTTGATCCAAGAGGAGATGGTAGCAGGGGAGATGTCCTTGTCGAAGCCTTTCTTGAAGGAGACAAAGACCAATTCTTTACCCCGTCTGATGTCTGATGTCCTGTCCAGATAGTAGCGCAAGGCTCTGATCGGACAAAGGGACCTGTCAGATTTGAGGGATCTGTCCAGGGTAGGAGCCAGGGCTGGTATGACCACTGGGGCTACACTCTCTGGACCCTCTTTGGCCAGCTGATTCTTGGAAAGGAAGCTGGGAGATGGAACCAGGGACACCTTAGACCAATCGGACTGGTGTCTGATGTTCTTGTGCTGCCATGCATGGATCTCACTCCTTCTTTTACCCGAACCTAGGGCCAAAAGGAAAACAGTCTTGAAGGTTACATGCTTCAGGGATGCCTCCCTAAGGGGTTCGAAGGGAGCCTTTGTTAGCTGGTGCAGCACCAGGGAAAGGTTCTAGGAGGGTACTCCCCTCCGCCCTTTAGGTCTATCTCTGTGGAAACTGTCCAAGAGACGGGTGAGATTACCATCTTTGCTGATATTAACTGTTGTATCACCTAGCTTATCAGCAATGGCAGACCTGTAGCCATAAATGGTACTGGGCTGCAGCTTCTTAACCTCAAAGAGGTACATTAGGAAGTCAGCCACAGACTTTACAGGTGGTGACCTGAAGTCCACCTGATTAGTGACGCACCACTTTTTAAAAATGGTCCACTTTGCCTCATAGACTGATCTGGTTGATTTTCTTTGAGGAGCCTCAATTCTTGCTGCCACTGCCTCAGAGAAGCCCTGCTCTTTGATTCTTGTGGCTCTAGGAGCCAGGCATGGGGATTTAGATTTGTCAGATTTCTGTGAGGGATCTGATTGAAGGGCTGTGTCAACAGATTGGGCAGGTTGGGCAGGCTGAGAGGGACCTGGCTGGACATGGTCACCAAGTCCCAAAACCAAGGCATGTTGGGCCAACCCGGAGCAATCAGAATGAATCTCTTGCAAGGGGAGTCCAGTAGCTTCTCCACCACTTTGCCCAATATGGCGGTCGGTGGGAAGGCGTATACATCCAGATCCTCCCATGGCAGAGTGAGTGCATCCACTGCTACAGCCAGGGTGTCCGGTACTGGAGAGACAAACCGAGGTAACTTGTGGTTGAACCTCGTGGCAAATAGGTCTATCTGAGGCCGGTGCCACTTGCTGCATAATCTTTGGAAAACGTCCGGAAGGAGGGACCATTCTGTTTGGATGGTTTGATTTAGCCTGGATAGCTTGTCTGCTATCACATTTAGCCGGCCAGGGATATGTCGGGCTTTGAGGGTTACTTGTCGCTGGGAACACCAGGTCAAGATTCTCCACAGTAGGGCACAGAGAGGGCCCGACTTCATGCCTCCTTCTTTGTTTATGTAGGCCACTACAGTGGTATTGTCTGTGGCCACTAGGACTATTTGGTTGGTGCATAGGTCCTGGAACTCTTTCAGAGCCAAGAGAACTGCTTTTAGTTCCAGGTGATTTATGTGCAGCTTGCTTTCCGGCACTGACCAGGACCCCCTTGCAGTGAGCTCGTTTAAGTGAGCGCCCCACCCTTCTTTTGATGCGTCTGTAAAAATTTACAGAGCATGCTTTATGGGGTGTAATGGTTGACCTTGAAGCACATTGCTTTCTTTTAGCCACCATTGTAAGTGTGGGTGCAGGGATCTGGGTAGAGGGATGACCTTCTCTAGAGATTCCGGTACCCTCCAATTGTTCTTGAGATGCCACTGTATGGGTCTCATGTGTAACCGGCCTAGGTGAACTTGTTTCTCTGTGGCAGTTAACAGGCCTATCAAGGACATGAACTGACGGACCGGACAGGCCGGTAGTAAAAGCAGTGTTTGTATTTTTTCTTGAAGACTTTGCCAACGGTCCGGTGTCGGTCTGACCCGGCCGGACCTGAGGTCGAACTGGTAGACTAAGAAGGTGAAGACTTGTTTGGGCTCCAGTTCTGATTTTTCTAAGTTCACCAGCCAGCCCAGATCCTGGCACATCTTGACCAGAATTTGAGTGTGTTGGATACAGGTTTGGTGGGATCTGGCTCTGACCAACCAGTTGTCTAGGTACTGGTGGATCCTTATACCCTTGTGTGTGGCCATCAGTTTCACCTCTTTTGCCACCACTGTAAACTCCATTGGAGCTGTGGACAGGCCGAAGGGCAGTGCCTTGGATTGGTAGTTCCGGCCCTGGATATGAAATCTGAGGTATTTCCTGGATTGTTCCTGTATTGGTATGTGGAAGTAGGCATCTTTGAAGTTTACTGAGGTGACCCAGTCCCCTTGTTGGAGGGAAGTTCTGATGGTTTCCGGTGTTTCCATCTTGAATTTCTCCACTTTGAGGAAGAGGTTTAATTTGCTCAGATCCAAAATGGGCCTCCATTTGTTGTTGGGTTTGGGAACTAGGAAGAGTCTGTTGAAAAACCCCAGAGAGGTTGGGTTTTGGACCAGCTCTATTGCATTTTTGTCTATAAGCTGATGCAATGCCTCCAACAGGTAGCTGTTCCTGTGGGGATTGGCATAACAACTTATGACTGTTGGAAATCTTGTGAGTTTGGGTCGGTTCCGGAAGGGGAGGGTATAACCTTCCCTCCAGTTTTGGATTGTTTTGGGTTCCGGCCCCCAGGTCTAGCCAAGTTTCCCAAAAGTTTTGAAGTCTGGCCCCTACAGGCGGACTTTGGGCAACATTTGGTACATTGGAGACAGAAGTGGTAAGAGACAATTGAGTGACACACAAAGCACTTTTCACAGATTTTAATTTGTAATCTTTGGTAGTACAAACTGCTGGCCCGGGACTTAAATCTTTCTTTTGCGATTGCCCGGGCGCAGTAGTGACAGAATGAGCAACATGAACTTTTACATTTAAAAAGTCTCTTGTCTGTTGGTGATGTGGGCTCCCGGCCAGCAGTTGTATAGGGAGCTTGTTTAAACTGTAACTGTCATTTGTACGACTGCTGGCCCTTGGCAGGTCTTGAAGAGTAAGAGGTAGGCCGACCCTTGCCTTTCCTGTACTGCTTTTTCCCGATAGTTTTCCAGGCCGGCTTTTCTTGTCTTGAGTCCTTATTGTTTCCGGACTTCTTTTCTGCCCGTTCATAAGGGTGATAACGACCCTTGCTGTGTCCGGAAGCAGAGTGACTTTTAGCTTCAAACTGGGCTATCTCCTCTTCGGCCCGCTTAATTGTGGCATCAGGGAAGAGGGTGGAGATGTGAAGAGGTGCCGTTCGCAGAGCTGTGAGGGTGTCCTGTTTTATGCCAGTTCTGAGATGGCGGAGGTACGCATCCCGGCGGACTAAAGTGAGATTTCCCATGGTGATGAACACAAATTCGGACAAATGTTCCATAGACTTTGCTGCCGCCTGAGAGATGCTGGCATTGAAGTCCAATAAATATTGTAGTTCTTCAACAGCCGGTGAAACTTTGGCAGAACCTTTGCCCTTCTGTTCAGATTTCAAAACCTTGAGTTGATCTTTCATGCTCTGCTGGACCTTAACCAGACAGCGGTTGAAGCTAGCACTCTGATTACATACAATGGATGCCTCTCTGGCCGACCTTTCCCACCTTCTTAAAGTTTCTTGTGAAATTCTGCGGGAAGCAGGAGGGGTAGAACCAAGTCCCGTATACCTTGCTATCCAGCGTAGCTACTGTTAAGCTTCACTGAGTCGGTATGCCATGTTGAAACTTTAGAGGTTTCTGCTTTCTGGTCGGTATGTAGTCCATACCACTTAGCTTGGGAGCGTGGTGGCCTGAGAAAAACATCCTTGGCCAGACCTCCGGCTTCAGAACCTCTGGAGGGGTATCCTTCCGACAAACTTAAGTTGAGCTTGGAGAGTTTCTTGCACAGCCATTCTTCTGTGGGCATTTTGACAGAGACTTTACCTGGAGTAACAGTTTTGGGCCCAGCAAAAGGGTTATCTTCGGCTGTAGTGGCAGAACTGTCAACTTCCGGGATATGGGTCCAGCCCATATAAGAGCGAATGCCCTGCATGGTGTCCCGGTAGGTCTGTTCTTCTGATACCGGCTGATCTTGGTCCATAACAGAAAGTTCCGGATCTTCAGATAGCTCTCCTTCCTCAGTATACAAGTCAAGAGGGGGTCTGTCCGACAGATCACTACCGGCCTCTGATGAAAAACTTGAGACACTGTCCTGACGAGATCTGTGTAGGACTGGTGAAGCAGAATCTGCTGTGTCAGATGGAGTAGGTCGGCCGGTGAAGGAAGGTCGGTGAGAGCTCTGGTGGGAAGATGGGTCGGAGATAGTATCCGGTCGGTCAGTCTTGGTTTGACTGGAAGGCTGGTGCGTAAGAGCAGTGGAGCCTTTTGAGGAAGCAGGTCGACTGGTTTTAGTTTGACTGGCCGGCTGATGCTTAGAAGCAGAGGAGCCCGTACCAGGAAACTTGGTCGTCGTTGAAGACTGTTGACTGATCATAGCTTTACTGGTCGGCTGATGCCTTTCGGCAGAGGAGCCAGTTCCAGGAAGCGTAGTTGAAGAGGAAGGTCGGATGAAGGGTTCAGAAGAGTGAGTAACAGAAGCTGGAGGTGAACGAGCCGGAGTCACTTTCACGTCAGCAGAGAAGTTAGGTTCCATATTTCTGGCCAACAGAAGGGCCTCCAGCCGGTTGAACCGTTCAGCCCATTTAGAGTCTAACGTGGCTATCTTGTCATCTGTAGAACCCTGAGAAGCTTTAGATGTAGAAGTGAGATTTTTCCCGTTTAGCAATCTTCTTAGTGTCCTTTTTGGTTTTCTTGTCTGGTGGGGGCTCAGTAGGTGAAATAGCTTGCTTTTCTACAGGCCCAATAACGGACACATTTGAAGGATCTACAAGTTCCTCACTGTCTTTGACTGGAGTTGCTTCCAGTTTTTTTGCTTCTCTCTTTTCTTTTTTAATACGATATGAGGGAGTGGCAAGCTGAAGGCGTTGTTCTTCAGAGAAGGCGTTGCAAATTTTACAATCCGTGGACTGGGGATTTTTAACACAGTCATCAGACCCCTTACCCTTCTCACGACATCTTGCACAAAAAGCATGAGAGTCAAAGTTCGCCATTGCGTGGCCACAACTCCCTCTGCGTTGTCCTGGGGATGACATGATAGTTCCAGAAGATGATGATAACAAATAAAACTGGAGATGATAAGAAATTCTAACATAAACGCTGATAATTCTTCGCTGAATAAAATTCCAAGTGCACAGTCATGCGCCAAACGAAAAAGATGCTATGACGTCACTCTGTCTAGACAGGAAGGAAGTACGACACGCCATCTAGCGAGTGCACAGTACTGGGCCGGCCTAGCCGGTGGAGACACAGGACGTCTTTTTCTGACGTTTGGCGGGCCGGTCCGCGCCGACCGGATAAGCTATTGTCCATTGGATAGGATGTATTAACGCAATAAAATGGTATATTTTCCTTGAATCTACTGCCAGAGTAACATTTTTAACTCAAGGTTCAGGACCAAACCAATTGAAATGCCTTCAAAATACATTCACTGCATCAGAACCTACTGAAAATAGTTAACAAAGGTCAACGTTGGGGTTTTACGCCCCGTTCAACAGCCAGGGTCATATCGGAACAGGTTCTCAGCATTGTCACTTGTGGTACTCGAACCGCCTGTGATGAGATGCCAAACATGCTAACTGCTAGGCGACTGAGGACCTCTGCAAATAGTTAACAATACACTCATTATCTCAGAACCTAATGCAATGAGTTAACAATACATTCATTGGATCAGAACCTGATGCAGTGAGTTAACAATACATTCATTGCATCAGAACCTATTGCAACAAGTTCAAAATTTGCTCAATATAGAAAATATATTTAACATGTTCAATGTAACCAAAGTTCTAATAAAACTCCAGCAACAAATATATATGATCGACTGTTTCACAGAGAGTTTACCATCTTTTCAATGCAGCCAAATTGATAACAAGTCTATAGCTCACTCACTTGTATCTGTTGGCCCTGAGAGCAGTTCTCCAAGGTATGCCTGGTGTTACAGCCTCTGCGGTCGGTTTTCCAGGTGTTCCTGTGCTCTTGGTACGTTTTCTACCACTGTTTGACACCTGCCAATGCAACGAAGAGTCTTAATAGCACACTGTTTGTAAAATCCAAGTCTTACAAACTGTTGGATCAGATTTGTTTGAATATAAATATCATTCCTGTAGATAATCAATAATCATAAGATTATTTCACATTTTCAGTGACTGCAGGACACATGCACTTTGGGCAATATCAACTGCATATAGAATGTTGCATTATGTAACAGTTAAACACACAATAAGAAGACTGTAAGAGAAACAAGGTCTCCTAATTCCCTTGAATTTGCTGGATATAACTTTTCATTGGAATTTAACTGGGGGACAAAAACCTGCTCAAAAAGCATTTTATGACACACTGATTTCAAACAGGGTTAACGGATAATAAGTAACATATCTATTAAAATTGAGTAAACAAAGGAAAGTATACAGCTACTTATAAAGTTGAATTTATCTCCCTCAGTAACTTTCACACCAGATATTAATAAAATTGGATACTTAGTTGATCACAGACTCACCTTAATTGTGGTCTTGCGACCAAAGTTACTCTGCAGAGTCTTGGTCCTCTTCTTTCTCTGCCTGGCTTTGTTTGGGTCCTGAGGCAGCTCACTGTTCAGCCACTTGTACTGGAAAATGTGTATAATTAGCTTAAACCAAAAGCTTAAGAAAAAATTTTCAATTTTATTGTGCTACAATAGCTTACCATCTGGGACTAAGGGCTGAATCCAACCACTAGGCGAAGGGATTACAGCTGAGACTAGATGTATTTTGCGAATTCTTCTTGTAATTTTTATATGCAAGGTGTTAGTATTAGAATACCAGTCTGAGTCCCAAATACAGTGCACAAACTAAAACCAGGCACTGAACAAGCAAGAAATAGAATCAAAGATACCCATACCCCACAGCCCGGGAAATTCATGAGATATAGAAGAAATGACACAGAAAAAGATCAGGAGACATTCAAAGCAAACAGTGTCAGTTATATAAAGATCCAAATCAACCTTCTACATTTGTGCCTGTTTAGGATCCCTGTATGTGAGAGAGGGACAAGGTTCCCTAATATCCCCTTCCTCTCTCCTAGGTTCTTCACCTGGAGAGGGTTTCTTGTAGTGTTGGTATTGAATGATAATATGCACATCGATATCAAACCATATTTTTGCCTTGCGTATTGATTGATATTGAAATATCGGGGTATTAGATGCTTTCTTGGGAGAGACCTTCCAAACTCTTTTGTGAGGTTTAGTATTTCCCGAAATGTAAACAAATATGGGATTTCCGGTTTAGCGGTAAAGAAAGATGACAAAATTAGTAGGAAAACCAATATATTCTTCAAATATTGTCCTTTATTTGAATGAAAAATATGATATTTGTACCTGTTAAGTGGTATGTTTCGATATTGATATTATACTCTACATTATTGATATCGGCAAATGTAGCGTGAATTGATAAATATTTCAATATCGATAAACAATAACAGCACTAGTTTCTTGGTATGAGATGGTACAGGAGATTCCTCTGATGAGGAATTCACATGTCTCTGAGACTTGTGTTTGTATTTGACAAAGTGCTTCTTAGGTTTCGAGACCTTTCTCGACTAGTGATGTTCTGACTCCGAGGCTGGGACAACACCCAAGGCTTGTCCCCTGGAATAGTGAGGTGGAAGTGGCGGGCAGAGAAACTCGACCTCCATTTCCTCACTCAGATGGCCGAGATCGAGAGGTCTCCAGGGCAAAACCACGACTGACTAGTGCTAGCCAAGAGCGAGACAACTTTTCTCCCAGATTCTTCCCCTGGAGGGGATTTCTTGGAGTGTGATGGTAGATATTCCTCTGATAAGCAATTCACATGTCTGTGAGACTTCTGGTTGCATTTGACAGAGTGCTTCTAAGCTTTCGAAACCTTTCTCAGCTGGTGATGTTAGGACTCTGAGTCCAAGGCCAAGGCAAAACCCGAGGCTTGACCAAGGGGAGGTTAAGAGGTCTCGGGGGCAAAGCTAAGGCTCAACTAATGCTAGCCAAGGCTAAGACAACTTCTCTCCCAGGTTCTTCACCTGGAGAGGGTTTTGTAATTTTCTCAGCTGGTGAAGCTTGGCTTTTGTTGTTTTGAATGTACATCCATTGCTTCTGGTATTTTCGATACCTGTGTAAATTCTTCCAGGTCCCTGTGTTCCAAATGGATGGAAGTAAAGACAAACTGTTAGGTAATACCCTACATTTGCCAACTCCCTTGATTTTGCAAATGTGCATTAAATATTCATTTATTTTTAAAAAGGGAGACGACCTTGTATAAAAACATTCTAAATATTTGGATATACTGTCATGTACATCATTTTAAATCCTTCAAACTACACAAAATGGGAAGACATTTATTGTTTGTAAATACCAAGTTTGGACCCTACATGTTTGCCATATTTAACAATCACATCCTTTCGTAAGCTCTTAAAATTCCTACATTTTGAACAGGTACAGTTCCTGGATATAGCAATATAAAAGGACTGAGTCCTGGTCGTCCACTCTTGGCATCGTGAACTCGGGCAAATTTAAGGTTACAAAATGTGTTAAAAATACTTAGCTTTTCTGTGAGTTGTTACAAAATTAAGATTCTATGTTGTTTTATGAACAAACCGATGCAGTTCCAGTATTCAACAGCATATAGATCTACATAACGTAATTAAATTCTTTCCTTGCAATAAAATGTGTTTTATCCAATAGAATGAGAAGGAAGTTGTATACTACCGGTATGTCACTACATCACCTTGAGGCTGTGCATGCTCATTTATTTTTTAGTTGGCTGAGCCACAAGCAGCCACTGAGATAGCACTTCGTCCCAGATGGTAAGCTATTATAGCACAGTAATATAATACTTTCTAACTATTACATTCTGATTAATTTAGTTTACAGACAAGCTGCAAAGAAGAAAATTGGTTAAAACTTCGGGCCGAGTTGGACTATGTCAATTTGTTATGGATTTTAATAATTATTAGAGACTATAATGACAACTTATAGCCATGTGGGATTAACCATAGCTCTGTGTTTTAGTTTTGGTAATATGTGACCAAAATGAGATGTTTCACAATTTAGCATTGGTACTGCATGCATTGGACTCTCTTTTATCTCAGAAAAGTTTATGCAAATGAAACTTTTTCATATGGGCTTGATTTAAGAAATATCAATGCATTTCAAAGTTAAAAATACAGTTATATTTTACATTGTAACATTTGTAAAAATGTGACCTCTCAACTGAATCTTTGTTCTTCTTTCTTCATGAAAAGAGTTCATGTTTTTGGGGTTTTTTTCATTTTTTTTTTTTACAAATATCCCTTCCAATGAGTAAACAAACTTTCTTATCCCAATCTACTTAAGAGATAAAAAAAAATTGCCACTCAAGACATGATCTGGGGTGTAGCCAGACTCGTCATTTTAGGCTATTGATTCAGTCCTTCAGCTGTAAGTCATTAGCTATGATCAAAAACCAGGTTTATTTAAAGAACGACACTTCCTCACAAAACATCCTAATAAAATGAATGGTGAGCTTTTTGAAGAGCTACTAACTCAATCAATGCCACTTGCTGGCTTTCTTGTAGAGAAATCAAATTGGCCGTTACCGTGGCAACAAACTAACATAGATATAACACACACAAAAAAAGACAAGCGACCCCCAATCTCCGGCAAGAAATGTTCCTCTTCTGACGACTTGAACATGCTAAGCATACAAGGAAGACAGAGGGAGACTTTTCCATAGAAATTATGGAAAATTAGGGCAATTTTGTTTTTCAGGCATGTCTCACCATTTTCAGCTAAAAAGGGGTAGAGGCTGGCTAAAAATTGGCTCACTAAGCCCAGATTCTTGGGGCAAAAAGTGAGAAAACATTGATCATCTATAACTTCATTGGGTCCCAACACCCAGCATTTATAGGCTTGGCTTGGTAAATGGTGGTATATTAATACTCGAGATGTTTACTTTGCTGAAGTTTTCCCTGCGGCTCACACAGACGTGATCTGACATGATGCAAAGTTCAACCTTAATGAACTTTGTTCAGTTTAAGAAAAGAATGTTTAAAGAGTTCCTTCAACCTTTTAACAAAAAGTGGAGTAATTTTTTTTGTTTTTATTTTTATTTTTGATGAAATATATTTCAGTTGCAATTGTCCAGGGTCCATCCACATGAAAAAAATCTTTGATTTTGGTCAACTGTAATCAAAGGCAGTGTTTCGAGATTGCAGAGACAAAAAAAATAATGGACACTAAAAGTCAATTTTCAACTCCCTCTATCATGCTTTACATCATACAAGGATACAAATTTACATAAGGATACAAATTATATGTACAACCATTTATATTCTCTGAAAGAAACAATTTTTTCGCAAACAGTAAATATATACAAAAACCTATACCTGTGTTTCTTGTCCATTACTGTTAATCATTAAATGGTCCATAATGTTCCTCACCACATCTTGTGCTGAAGCAAAAAAAAATACTATAATTGCAATGAGTATAACATTCAGCCATAACATATATGTACCTAAAAAGTCTGCAATTATTTCTTCATCAGTCATACTAGTACTCCCATTGCTTTCAAAAAAAATCCTATTTTTAAGTTTGTAATGTGTGGTGGTTTTTAATTTGATTTCTAAAATAAACATATTTTAGATTTTCCAAACATTTTTATTTACTTTTGAACTTTGAAATTCTTAAAGATTGAATATTTTTAGTGGCTGCTTTAATTTTTATTCTACTGACTGCAACAAAAATCTTTTATTACAAAAATTGTGATTATTACAATATCCTATTTCAACATACAATTTATAATTCTTCATTTAATACTCAACAAACTAATTAACATGAGTAAAATAATACTGTATTTTAAGTGTTATCAACAGTTTTTCTTTTTTTTTCATGAAATTAATGAAGAGCTTGTTGCAGTAGCATTTTACTCCATGTTTTTCTCTTCAAATTTCCTGACATGTGATGTCGTACTTCAATACTCTTCCCATCAAGAGCTAATTAGTCTGAATTAATTTCCAGTAATTTAACCCACAAGAGAGCTACAAATAAAAGCTCTAGCAGGGCTGATTACCAGTACTGATACACACAGGAGTGTGGATAATAAAATTATCATTGCATAACAACTCAGTATGGAGGGCAGGCTTGGGTCAAAATTAATGATAAGCTACAGCCTTTCCAATAAATATTGCTATATCCTTTCAAATTAAGGCCCAAGTACCATTATTTTTGTTATTTTTAACCTGATATCTACAGTGTTGGCAACAAAGCCCAAGTATATCCAGTCCCAAGAACTCTATCACTTTGCAAAAGTGGAACATAAAATTAATTTCCAAGTCCCTGCCATGACAGTCTTTTGAATATTTAAAAAAAAATCTAGCAAGCTATAAGAATGCTTTTTTGTTTTCAACTAAGAAAAATAAATAATTGGATGCATAAATCACTCCATTCTATTTGGAAAATATACACAGTAATTAAAAACTGCAAAAATAACAGCAGAGATGTGCCCATATCCTATAGTTGAGGTAAATATGTTGTTTACATAGCAAATGTGAGAAGTCATTTTTGGAATTCATAAAATTGGTAGAATGTGTACAAAGCCAATATTTGTAGTGTTACATTGTTTCGGTTGTTACAAACAATATATCATAAATACTTTAAACAGATGGAATCATTTTGTCTAATAAACAGACACTAGAAATAGGCACATGTAATTCTCCGTTACTGCCAACAAAATTGTTTGTGATAGTAATATCTTTCAAATGGGTCAGTTGAAAAAAAAAAACAAAAAAAAACCCAAAGTCCTGTACAAGTGTTATTGGAAGCTAGGTTGAAATCTCAGACCATGTAGATTTAGATTTATATCCGCTTACTTTTGTGATCATCATCCTACGCCATATGGCCACTGTGGCAAGGTCAAAAGTCCAATCAAGGTCACTCTATGGCTCTGCAAACTGACAATACCAAGCCTATATCCTTGCTAATTATTACTTTTTCAAACATTCATCATTTGCAGAAAAAGTACAACTCAGAGCAGCACGTTACTTTATGGGTGTGAATGCTAAAACTCCAATTCATGCACTTACTGGAGATATGGGATGGATAACCTCTAAGCAAAGAATGTTTGAAAACATTCTCAAATACTACAATCGACTTATTAACATGGACCACAGTCGATTAACCTATAAAGTTTTTGAAAATGACTTGCAAAACATCTCAAATGAAAACTGGTCCGGTGACGTGGAAAATGTTTTAAACCAAATTGGTATGTCTGAAAATATCTTTACAGGTGCTGAAATTGACATAAACCTGGCAAAAGAAAAACTCAACACCTTAATAGATTTTGAATGGCAAGACTCTGTGGCTTTTAAACCTAAATTACGAACATATACATCATATAAAAGTCATATCAGTAAGGAAGAATACTTAGAAATAAACCTTACCAAAATGCAAAGATCCGTCTTGGCAAAGTTACGATCCTGTACTTTACCATTGGCTATAGAAAAGGGAAGGTACAAAAATGAAAAATTTTCAAAACGAATTTGCACTTTATGCAATGAAATGGAAATTGAAGACGAAATTCATTTTGTTATTCAGTGTCCAAGATATCAGAATCAAAGAGAAACGTTCTTTTCATATATTTGTGATAATGTTACAGTTGAGTTTAACAATATAGATGTATTTGATAAATTTATGGTTCTAATGAAACTAAAAGGTGTACATATTCGTCGCCTGGCGAAATTCCTTGTGTCAATTTGGGAATGTAGAAAATCCATATTATATACAACTAATTAATGTTAGTTGATAAAACCCTTTGTCAATTTATAAATGCTGAGAATTCATTAGAAGAGAAATAAGTAATAATTTTCTTTTTTTGTGTATTGGAATCTTAAATTGTAACGTAATTCTTCCTGTCACACATGCACTTTCTACTAAAGATTTTTGAATTAAACTGACTTGTAAGCCTTTATGGCTGGGTGTTAAGAAATGTATTTAATGTCTGATGTTACTTTATTGTATAACACAACGTCAGTAAAATAAAAAAACTATCTATCTATCTATGAACCTTACCTGTATGCAGAAATGGCCAGGACAAGATTTTAAAATCAAAAGACATTATCCCACTGCCTGTACCCCTAGATGATAACGTTGAAAACAACACTTCACAGGCTTTAAGGACTGTGAGTAGTAAAAGTGTTGTGCACAAAGATTTTTACTTGAAGTACAGCATACATTTTAACAAGAGTGAACCAAGTATTAATTTAATCAGGGATGATATTTGGTGTTTATGTGAAACATGTATTAATTTAAACATGGATGATATTTGGTATTTATTTGACAAATGTGTCAATTTCAACAGGTATGATATTTCATGTTATCTGATGCATGTGTTAATTTAAACAGGGATGATATTTGTTTATTTGACACATTTGAAATTTTTTGAAAATTTGAACAGAGATGATATTCAGTGTTTATCTGACACATGTTAATTTGAACAGAGATGATACTTGGTGTTTATTTGACACATGCGTTAATTTTAACTGAGATGATTTTCAGTGTTTATTGACACGTGTTAATTTCAACAGAGATGATATACACAGATTATTTATTTGACATGTGTTAATTTGAACAGAGATGATACTCGGTGTTTATTTGACATGTCTTAAGTTGAACTGAGATGATCTTCAGTGTTTATTTGACACATGTGTCAATTTCAACAGGGATGATAGCCAGTGTTTATCTGACACATGTGTTAATTTGAACAGAGATTATACTTTTTTGTTTATTTGACACGTGTTAATTTGAATTGAAATGATTTTCAGTGTTTATTTAACACATGTGTTAAATTGATCAGAGTGATATTCAGTGTTTATTTGACACATGTGTTAATTTGAACAGAGATGATACTCGGTGTTTATTTAACATGTGTTAATTTGAGCAGAGATGATATTCAGTGTTTATTTGACACATGTTTTAATTTGAACAGAGATGATACTCGGTGTTTATTTAACATGTGTTAATTTGAGCAGAGATGATATTCAGTGTTTATTTGACACATGTTTTAATTTGAATAGATATGATATTCGGTGTTATTTGAACCAGACATTACTCTGAACAGAGATGATATTTATGAGCTTGCACTGCTTCAAACAAAGAGTGCTAAATACATTAGTCTGGGCCCTGGGCAGAACATTTAGAAGTAAACTCAATGAACCTCAGGGCTTGTGGGTGTGACTAAAATGACTTTGATTTAGTTGGGTTCTGTCAAAACTTTCCATAAATAGAAAAGGTTTAATCACTATGGACAGATTTATCGGTGAAAAAGCTAGAGCATACTAGTTGGTGATGACTTGGAAAAGTACAGAAAAAGGTACGAGACACAATTGTTAACTTTTCCACAATAGTCCAGAACTAAGACTCAAAACCCAAAAATTTATAGATGGAACTCCAGCAACATGCAAGATACCAGTGAGCCTCCCTAAATAAAATCATGGTTGATCAGTAAGATACTGGACAGAAATGAAGAAATTAACATTAAGAGGCTTTTACTAGTGCTGTAAGTCATCAAGAAATACTGCAGTTCACGCATCGGAACTAGTAGACGATGGTGAACCGATGATTGTCGCACCTGCATTTGTCAAGGACTTCAGAAGAAATATATTTTATTAATTAGCCGGATTTAATTGTAATAATAAACTGAAACTCGTGAGAATTTATATTTGCGGTTAAAAAAATTGAGGGAAGCAGCCATTGTTGTTTCCGCTTGAAAGCTTTTGACAAGTAAAAAATGTGATAGTTTTCTTTAAAAACGCTAATTATAATAATATTTTATCAGGTAAGTAATATTTTGGTGTTTTATAAAAGTTTTCATGAAAAATTGATCTTTGTAATGTATAAACTGACGCGTCGTATTTTCAACACTCTCGAACGACTATGACCAAGTCGAACTGCATCGTTACTGCACTACTTTTTACCATTTTCCTTTCAAACCAAATAGATTTGGAATTTCATGGAATCCAACTGCTCAACCAACCTTAACGAACATAAATAATTAAAATTCACATTTCTGAAGTGAAAAACAGAAACTTAGGGTTATAGGAACGAAAGATGCAGGTGTGTAAAACTAACAAGTGTCACATAATATTTTTATAAGTTTACAGCTTTGGCAAATAATAGAAATTATGACTAGAATTCCCATTTGTGCAGATATTTTTTTATTTCCTACAAGAGGAAATGTAATTTACCCCAGAGCCAGCTATGAATATTTCATAAAGAGAAAAGAAAACTGCACCATTCACTGGTTGAAAATGTGTCAATTCTGCTCAGTGTACCTCCAAATATAAACTTCACATTTGTTTTAGTGAGTTCAGAGTACCAATGCAAAGTGACATATTGGAATTATGAAGCAAGTATAACCATGTACATGTACACCGTGTAGTGAATGTCTGTACCAAATCTGAACTTGTTTGTTTCTGCTCTCCAACTACCCATTTCTGAAGAAGTGAGTGTGCTGAAACCTCTTTAGAAAGCTAAGCAACTACTGAAGCACATACTAATTCTAATTCTCCATAGTATAAATACTTACTTCAATCAGAGATGACTTCTGTAAATGGATTTATGCAATAAAACATGGGCTTTTTTGGGGGACAATTAAATTATCAAAGGCACCAAAAAAGGAACATAACCAAAACTGTATAATCCTGTGACAGAGCACCAGAAAGAATTCACCATGGTATGTGAAATTTATGATTGAGGCAACCCTATCAAATCAATCAACTGGAAGTAAAATTCCCTCACCAGATTATACAAATAAATGGCCACAAATTGTTGAGCACCAATTTGATAGGATGCTGTCCAATTATTTAAAGCCAATCCCCCCCACCGCACCCACCAAAAAAAGCCCTCAAAGAGTGCACATCCTTAAGTAATTTTTTCTGTATCCAGAATATGATCCAGATCTTTCCCAAAATGTTATCACTTCTTAATTTGATCAGGCCCTATCCACATACACAATCTAGAAAAATGTGTTCATAATTTTCGCTTTCCAGAAAAGCAAACAGACAAAGGAATGCGTTGAAAAACATAATCTACTTGTCGAGGTAAAAATGCAGGGGAAGGGGTTCTTTAGTGGCAAACATTGTAATTCATTCTCGATATGGTCCTGCTGATGATATAGTTGCAGCAAGACCTGAAGCAATAACAAGTTTGTGTGAAAGATTCAAATCAGCCATCTATGCTCCCCTTCATTAGCCAGAGAGCTATGATTCCTTTGTGCCCACTTTCATAGAATTAGTATGCGCTTCAGTAGTTGCTTAGCTTCCTAAAGAGGCTTCAGCACACTCACTTCTTCAGAATTGGGTAGTTAGAGAGCGGAAACAAACAAGCCAAATGTGTGGCACCCGATCTCACTTAATGACATACATCAATCAGTAATTGTCATCTGATGGTGTGAAGAGTGGGATAAGTTAGTGCAAAAAACCCACACAACACAAGGTCTCTTGTATGGTGAACTAGTCTATTCGATATGATGGATATACTGATCAGCTAGAAGAAGTCCAAGTAATTAGGCACTAGAAAGTGGAGAAGTAAAACTCTAAGTTCAACTTTAAATTTATTACTTGGGAAGCTCTTTCACAGAACAAACACTGAGAACCTTGACTTTTTTGTGTGTGTCTGTGTGAAACCCAATTTTGTTATCAAATAATTTATAACTAGAGGATCGCTCGCAAAAAAAAAAGATAATGTTTTTGCATAGCAAAAACAAAGCGTCCCAAAAAGGATATAAAGGTGAGTGCTAAAGTATTAAGAAAATGCTTCGTTTCTAGCCTTATACTGTTGTGGCAACCAAAGTCAGCGCAGTCTGCTCTATCTAGCACGGTTTTCAAGATATAAGCATTTTTGTGTTTTGCATAAAATAAAAAAATTAAAAATGTCCGCTATATTTGGCGAGACAAAAATATTTTGAAAATTGGCATGGCTACTCTGCAGAGATACCCAGCAGGTCCAAAATTTTGTTGAGTTCACTCCATATAGCACGGTTTTCGAGATATAAGCATTTTTGTGTTTTGCAAAAACTTTGAAAATTCAAAATGGCCACCATTTTTGGGGAGACAAAAATTTTTGTCAAGACCACTGCCGTGGTGTGTATCTCCCGCTGAGCATTAAAGCAGAAGAAATAGCTTTTCCGAGATATTCACAATTTTTCATTTTCATGTGTGAAAGGTCTTCCAAAAGTAGGTGAATGAGTTATTTGAGAAAAATTGGCTATCTGCAATACTATTAAGAGATAATTCACATTTACTCATTTTGAGTAGGTGAATAATTAGCTATGGGTCTGAAACTTCACCAAGTGAAAGCTCTGCCAAAAGTAGGTGAATGAGTTATTTGAGAAAAATTGGCTATCTGCAATACTTTTAGAGATAATTCGCATTTACTCATTTTGAGTAGGTGAGTAATTTGCTATGGGTCTGAAACTTCACCAAGTGAAAGCTCTGCCAAAAGTAGGTGAATGAGTTATTTGAGAAAAATTGGCTATCTGCAATACTTTTAGAGATAATTCGCATTTACTCATTTTGAGTAGGTGAGTAATTTGCTATGGGTCTGAAACTTCACCAAGTGAAAGCTCTCCCAAAAGTAGGTGAATGAGTTATTTGAGAAAAATTGGCTATCTGCAATACTTTTAGAGATAATTCGCATTTACTCATTTTGAGTAGACGAGCAATTAGCTATGGGTCTGAAACTTCACAGAGTGAAAGCTCTCCCAAAAGTAGGTGAATGATTAATTTGAGAAAAATTGGCTATCTGCAATACTTTTAGAGATAATTCGCATTTACTCATTTTGAGTAGGTGAGTAATTAGCTATGGGTCTGAAACTTCACCAAGTGAAAGCTCTCCCAAAAGTAGGTGAATGAGTTATTTGAGAAAAATTGGCTATCTGCAATACTTTTAGAGATAATTCGCATTTACTCATTTTGAGTAGGTGAGTAATTAGCTATGGGTCTGAAACTTCACCAACTGAAAGCTCTCCCAAAAGTAGGTGAATGATTAATTTGAGAAAAACTGGCTATCCGCAATACTTTTAGAGATAATTCGCATTTACTCATTTTGAGTAGGTGAGTAATTAGCTATGGGTCTGAAACTTCACCAAGTGAAAGCTCTCCCAAAAGTAGGTGAATGAGTTATTTGAGAAAAATTGGCTATCCGCAATACTTTGAGATAATTCGCATTTACTCATTTTGAGTAGGTGAGTAATTAGCTATGGGTCTGAAACTTCACCAAGTGAAAGCTCTGCCAAAAGTAGGTGAATGAGTTATTTGAGAAAAATTGGCTATCTGCAATACTTTTAGAGATAATTCGCATTTACTCATTTTGAGTAGGTGAGTAATTAGCTATGGGTCTGAAACTTCACAGAGTGAAAGCTCTCCCAAAAGTAGGTGAATGAGTTATTTGAGAAAAATTGGCTATCTGCAATACTTTTAGAGATAATTCGCATTTACTCATTTTGAGTAGGTGAGTAATTAGCTATGGGTCTGAAACTTCACCAAGTGAAAGCTCTCCCAAAAGTAGGTGAATGAGTTATTTGAGAAAAATTGGCTATCCGCAATACTTTTAGAGATAATTCGCATTTACTCATTTTGAGTAGGTGAGTAATTAGCTATGGGTCTGAAACTTCACCAAGTGAAAGCTCTCCCAAAAGTAGGTGAATGAGTTATTTGAGAAAAATTGGCTATCCGCAATACTTTTAGAGATAATTCGCATTTACTCATTTTGAGTAGGTGAGTAATTAGCTATGGGTCTGAAACTTCACCAAGTGAAAGCTCTCCCAAAAGTAGGTGAATGAGTTATTTGAGAAAAATTGGCTATCTGCAATACTTTTAGAGATAATTCGCATTTACTCATTTTGAGTAGGTGAGTAATTAGCTATGGGTCTGAAACTTCACAGAGTGAAAGCTCTCCCAAAAGTAGGTGAATGAGTTATTTGAGAAAAAATTGGCTATCTGCAATACTTTTAGAGATAATTCGCATTTACTCATTTTGAGTAGGTGAGTAATTAGCTATGGGTCTGAAACTTCACCAAGTGAAAGCTCTCCCAAAAGTAGGTGAATGATTAATTTGAGAAAAATTGGCTATCTGCAATACTTTTAGAGATAATTCGCATTTACTCATTTTGAGTAGGTGAGTAATTAGCTATGGGTCTGAAACTTCACCAAGTGAAAGCTCTCCCAAAAGTAGGTGAATGAGTTATTTGAGAAAAATTGGCTATCTGCAATACTTTTAGAGATAATTCGCATTTACTCATTTTGAGTAGGTGAGTAATTAGCTATGGGTCTGAAACTTCACCAAGTGAAAGCTCTCCCAAAAGTAGGTGAATGAGTTATTTGAGAAAAATTGGCTATCTGCAATACTTTTAGAGATAATTCGCATTTACTCATTTTGAGTAGGTGAGTAATTAGCTATGGGTCTGAAACTTCACCATGTGAAAGCTCTCCCACAAGTAGATGAATGAGTTATTTGATAAAAATTGGGTATCCGCAATACTTTTGCAGATAATTAGCATTTACTCATTTTGAGTAGGTAAATAATTAGCTATGGGTCTGAAACTTCACCATGTGAAAGTTCTCCCAAAAGTAGGTGAATGAGTTATTTGAGAAAAATTGGCTATCTGCAATACTTTTAGAGATAATTCGCATTTACTCATTTTGAGTAGGTGAGTAATTGGCTATGGGTCTGAAACTTCACCATGTGAAAGCTCTTCCAAAAGTAGGTGAATGAGTTATTTGAGAAAAATTGGCCATCTGCAATACTTTTAGAGGTAATTCGCATTTACTCTTTTTGAGTAGGTGAGCAATTAGCTATGGGTCTGAAACTTCACCAAGTGAAAGCTCTTTGGGATAGCTGCTCTGCAGAGATACCCTGAAGATAAAAAATTTCGTCGAAATCGCTCTATGTAGCACGGTTTTCGAAATATTAGCATTTTTGTGTTTTGCAATTTTTGCGCAAAAATTCGAAAATTCAAAATGGCCGCCATTTTTGGCAAGACAAAATTTTTTTGAAAATTGGCATGGCTACTCTGCTGAGATACCCAGTGGGTCAAAAATTTCGTCGAAATCGCTCTATCTAGCACGGTTTTCGAGATATAAGCATTTTTATGTTTTGCAATTTTTGCGAAAATTTCGAAAATTCAAAATGGCCGCCATTTTTGGCGAGACAAAAATTTTTTCAAAATTGGGAAAAGTACTCTGCAGAGATATCCTGCGGGTCAAAAATTTTGTCGAAATTGCTCTATCTAGCACGGTTTTTGAGATATAAGCATTTTTGTGTTTTGCAATTTTTGCGAAAATTTCGAAAATTCAAAATGGCCGCCATTTTGGGCGAGACAAAAATTTTTTGAAAATTGGGAAAACTACTCCGCAGAGATACACTGCGGGTCAAAAATTTCGTCGAAATCGCTCTATCTAGCACGGTTTTCGAGATATAAGCATTTTTGTGTTTTCCTTATTTGGAAAATTCGTAATGATTAATTAATCATTAATTACTCGGCCATTTCTTGACCAATCAATGCCAAAATCTAATGATTTCCAGATTTTAATAGAATGAATGTATTTGCCAAGTTTCAGGTGAATTGATAAAATTCCTTTCAAGTTATCATCCGGACAAGCTTCCCCATCGAAAAAAGACATTTTTGGTCATGTGACCTCTCTGATTGGTTGAAATGTCACTGCAGCATATTCAAAAAAATTCCCCAAGGCTACTGCCTAAACCTGCCAAATTTGAAAAGAATCCGCCTAACGGTTACAGAGTTATAAGGAAAACAAAATGCGGAGCCGGCGGAGCCGGCGGAGCCAGCGGAGCCGCCGGAGCCGGCGGAGCCGGCGGAGCCAGAAGCTCTCCCATACACAAACAAGCGTCCCTTGCGGGACGCTTAATGAAAACACTATCAGGCTGTTTAAACTTAAAGTCCAATTTCATAAGCTGGACAGTTTACTGGTCTCAGAAGTTAGGCACCTCTGAAGATTGAAAGTCTGGGTATTTATGGAGTTACTGAAGAACACCTACAGAAAGGGAATGATTCTTTGCCTGACATATATCCTGACCTGTAACAGGACTTGTTTAGGACAGCGCTGCTTCCCACCAGTAATGGTGTCACATGCTCATGCATTGCTTACTTATTGTCAGTGAAATCCTATGGTATAATTCGATTTTTGCCTATCACATGACTGTCCCCAAAATCATCAAGAGTGTACTTGGGATATATATGTTAACATTTCTTCTTTTCTTCATTAGCATTTCCCGTAACCATTCATACAGATGTTACTCGCTCATAAAGATGATTTTTTGATAAATGTCACAGGAGGGATTTTCTTACACATAGTGCTGTTGTATCCCTAACATGGAGTAAATTTTGTCAGGTAACATTGATCCTTGTCAGAAAATTATTTCTACATTACCCATCTTTCAAGTGGTTACTTTCAACCCTATCACAAACACCATTGTTTTTCACCTAGCATAAGGTTATTTCCTTCAGTATCATATCCAACTTGGATGTATCGCATCAATGCGTTATTTTCTAACCTATCAATCAGCTGTATTTCTCCTTGTATGGGGTTATTTCATGATGTATTGCACCTATCACAGGATTATTTAGTAATTTACTTAGCTGTCCCACAGTTGTTTTTTACTTATCATAGGATTATTTCAAAACACATTACAGACCTATCATATCTCTATATCGTTCACCTATCCCATGGTTACTTTGTCACCTGTCAAGGGCTTATTTCCTTTCACATGACCAGTTTCTTTAGTTGTACGCAGTTACTTGCTCACCTATCATGGGGTTGTTCCTCACATCCAGTACCACTAGACAGGTGTTATACTTGAGCACGTCTAGAAGAAATTTGGCTCCTTTGTCACTGAGGCCACAATGCTGGAGGTCTAGTGCTGTAAAGTACACAAAACATGGACAATACCTTAAAACTACTATCTGAAATAGGGTCACTGTGTTAGAATGTGGCACACACTTTTGAGCAAAGCCACAAGAGTACCCAGAGGTGAGCTGAGTGCAGACTTTGCAAAATTTTTGGGCATGCTTGGAGCAGGCCACTGCTCCAAAATCAGGGATATTGGCCTAATCATGCCTAAATTTTAATCAGTTCTTCCTTGTCACAGTTGTCATGCTCCCTAAAAATTTCATTACCATCTGTGTAGTAGTTTTGGAGTTATTCTGTAAACAAACAAACAAAGAAGTAAACAGAATGAGTAATATACTTTGCAAAAATTTTGCAAAGTAATGAATTGCTTGATTCATTTTGCAAAGAATGTTTAGATAATAATTTAAATATTTGCAGAGGAACAACAGACCTAGCATATTTTATATTAAAAAAAAGATGTTGAAAATTTGTCTCAGAACAATGATTATTTAAAACTAATGTAAACACAATGCGATACACAATTCAAATTGTTGGATGTCCAAAAAAATTTCTTTACCACACTTTTCAAAAGTTTTGCTGACTGTGTATACACAGAACACTTAAAACATCAAAAACTCGTGGCAATTTCAGTGGAAAAGGCCAGACTCTGATATATTTTTGAGTTTTGACTGGTATTGATAGCTGTTTTCAATAGTTTTTAGTGTTGTATTGTTTGTCTGAGATAAAGTACAGTTAAACTCTTTTAAGCAGAAGTCTCATAAATGGAATTCCCTTTCATATAGACATAAATACTAGTATCAGGTCCCCTGAGGAGAGTTATCTGTATTATCTGGAAATCCCATTTAAGTACAAGTATTTTTTCTGGTTCTCAGAGATTTTCCATTTGAAACAAAGGTTCATCTGTATATGAGGTTTTCATTTATTCCATTTCCAAAACATTTTCCCCCTTTATATGGTCGACTTTTATTTGTTAATATTTATAGCATCACGAGAATTTGATAATTTTCCGTCTTATATCCACAATATCATCTTGATTCAGTGTGTAAAGAATCATCAAATGTCTACTTTTACTGCTTAGATGAAAAAGATTGAAGCAGAAATCAATGGGCTTTCTCTGCCAACATTTGGTGTTTGTTTTTTAATATAAATTTCTATTAATCAGATTAGTCAAGCAAGAGATGACTTACAGCAGATTGAGGGGGTGTTCAGTTTTGAATTATTAGGTTGAGCCAGAAATGTGAAATTCCCCACAGTTTGTGAAACTCACCAGTGGGATCACCTTATTTATACAAAGTCCCAAAAAATCCATATTAAAGGCTATTTTATATCAAATATGATAAGCAGCTTGAACTAATATCCAATATAATGAAAATTAAAAAGAATTTTCCAAAAGCTAAATACGAGTCTTTCAACTGTGGCAAATTTCACATAAGAGAATAAATTTCACATGTTTAAGGTTATTTCTGATTACACATTCTACACCTGAACTCACTGCAACTGCTGCTCTTTTCTGATAAGTTTACTCACATCTGACATTTAATTCACTACCACAAACACTTTAAACACCCTCTAATGGGAAAAAGATCTTGAATTGCTGTTTAAGGAATCATTTAGTGTACAGAAAAAAAGGTATCTGCCACACATATGGGTGAGAGTTTACTATTTTGACGGAGTTCTCTTACTGGAAAACAATTAGACATTGCTGGTCACACACTTTCTAAAATAACCATCGCCTTGCAAATTATGGGACTGTAGGCGTATTTATTTGAAATGTAAGTTATTACAACGTGTTATATTTCAACAAAAGTCTGTTCATTAATGTTACATTAGGATTAGATTTAGAGTTTTTCTATTACCATCTTTATGATTATTTTTAACATATTAAAGGTGTTATTATATGTTCTTCATGCTTTTGCAACATTTATCTGATTAAACTATTCAGCATAAAACTGTTTGAAACTCAAAACTGAAATACAATAAAGAGCACATGTCAATCAACTAGTGAAGAAAGTATATTCCTTTCCTTTAGTTTTGTCATTTTTGATGTTCATTATGCTGGCAGTATAAGGTTACAACCTCTGATCAAAGTGTATCTCTGTCATATGAGTAATACTCATAAAAGCTAGAAAATTACAGTTTCACAAAAAATTATTTTTGTATCATTATTTGAAACTTAAAACGTTAAATAACTTTACTTTTGAAGACTTTAGGTGACAAAGTAATGAATAGCATGACAAACAAATGAATAGGCTAGCCCAAGACAAAAAAAAAATTTTTTCATGACAGGCAGACAAACAATAAATTAGACACGGCCTCTTTTAAACTTGTGGTTCCTGAAGTAAAGTTAATAACATACCTTTTAAGCCACAGATAAATGGTAATATCACAATGATTTTATTACATGATTCAGATAATCAACCTTAACTTTCAAGGGTGTTCTATTGCCAGTTTTTCATTTTGTTCTATGGATTACTTACTTTTATTTATTCCATTTATATAACACTTGATGCTATTTTTTTACCTGTAGTAATTCATACTCAAGGTTTCTGTTGAATACTGATATCAAAGTATCAAAGATAATGACTTTGATCAAAGGTACAGTCACACATGATTACTTTCAAAGGCTATTGAGGACAAAGAAATAAATATATCTATATATCACTTTTCTCAAGCACTTATCCTTCAAAATACATATGATATCATCAGTATATCACTAATTCAGTCAATTGACAAAGAAAGCACCTTTGAGCCACAGGTCATCCTTCAGAGCTTCTGCCAGATAGCGAGCACCCTCATCAGCTACCATAGGGTTACGGTTGATAGAGATGCGGCGGATGCCCTCCATACGGTCCAGTTCAGGACGTCTGTACCTCAGGCTATCCTGCCATGCTTCATTGTGTCTCTTCATGGCCTGATGCTGTAATCATAATGACATAAAATCACATGTAAAGACATCATATAACCAAATGCAAATAGATACTGCATCTTGACACAGTGTATCCCCGGACGGGACATGGTTGAAGCGTGACATACAGAGTATTATGTTTGCTAGATGGGACATGATAGACCTTATGTACATTTTGTACTTACAGTAGATTCCCTCTATTTTACACCAGCAGTATAAGATCCAGGATACAGGATTTCATGTAAGATGTCTTGACATGTTACAGCTGTAGTTAGTTAGTTCAATAATGAGATTCCAGCCATTGTAAGTTTGAAAGACCATATTCAACATGAAGGAGGGCCCCAAGGGCAAATTTTACCCTACTGAAAGATTTGGGGCACATAATTTTTTATAAGTTGTCTTCACATCTCAAATGTCTAAGACCACAAATAAGGGAAACATGGGCCATTATAAGTGTGAAGGACCACATTCAAGCTCGAATGAGGGGTTCACAAATGATAATAACCCCACCAAAAGATTCGAAGCACACGATTTCCTATAAATTCTCTTAACAACCAAAAAAGCTACGACCTATTATAAGTGAGACACACACAACTATAGATATCACGGACTAAATGCGACTTCCAAGGAGGGTCAAAGCTCAAATCTGACCCCACCACAAGAATTGGGGCACATGGTTTCTTGTAAGTTGTCTTGACATCCCAAACCTCTATGCCAAATTATAAGGTGCGACCAATAATAAGGGAGATATAGGTCATTATAAGTATCAACGACCACGTTCGACCTTAAAGGAGGGGTCGAAGGTCAAATCTGACATCGTCAAAAGATTCAGGACACATGATTTCCTATAAGTTGTCGTCACATCCAAAACCTCCACGAGTAATGGTAAGGGAGATATAGGCCATTATAGGTATCAACGACCACATTCGACCTTGAAGGAGGGACCCAAGATCAAATAAACCCCACCATTAGATTCGGGGCAGATGGTTTCCCAGAAGTCGTCTTTACCGACCAATAATAAGCAAGTTATAACCACTTTTAAGTTTGGCTATCCTCATTTGACCTTGAAGGAGGGGCCCAAGGTCAAATGTGACATCAAAAGATTCGCAGCATGTGATTTTCTATAGGTTGGTTTCACATTGAAAACCTCTAGGACCAATAATAAGCGAGTTATAGGCACTTTTAAGTTTGGCTATCCTCATTTGACCTTGAATGAGGTACCCAAGCTCAAATCCAACCACATCAAAAGATTAGCAGCCCATGATTTGCTATAGGTTGGTTTCACATTGAAAACCTCTAGGACCAATAATAAGCGAGTTATTAGCACTTTTAAGTTTGGCTATCCTCGTTTGACCTTGAAGGAGGGGCCCAAGGTCAAATGTGACCACATCAGAAGATTCGCAGCCCATGATTTCCTATAGGTTGGTTCACATTGCATACCTCTAGGACCAATAATAAGTGAGTTATTAGCACTTTTAAGTTTGGCTTTCCTTGTTTGACCTTGAAGGAGGGGCCCAAGCTCAAATCCATTCATATCAAAAGATTCACAGCCCATGATTTCCTATAGCTTGGTTTCACATTGAAAACCTCTAGGACCAATAACCAGAGTTATTAGCACATTTAAGTTTGGCTAACCTTGTTTGACCTTGAAAGAGAGGCCCAAGGTCAAATCCGACCACATCAGAAGATTCACAGCCCATGATTTCCTATAGCTTGGTTTCACATTGCATTAAACCTCTTGGACCAATAATAAGCAAGTAATTAACACTTTTAAGTTTGGCTATCCTCGTTTGACCTTGATGGAGGGTCAAATCTGACCATATCAAAAGATTTGCAGCCCATGATTTTCACATTGCAAACCTCTAGGACCAATTATAAGGCAGATAAGCACTTTTCATTTCTGAAAAGAAACGCTGCGGTGCCATCTTGTTTTTCAAATGAGGCCAAAAATATTTTCTGTAAAGATTTTGAAATGATGAACATATCCTGTGAATTTACGATTTCTACCTATAACCCTTTGTTCTAGAGGGCCAACAAAACTCCTTACTGAAAGACGAAAAACACCTGTGGTGGCCATCTTGTTTTTCAAAATGAGGCCAAAAATATTCCCAGGCAAGATTTTATGGTTATGAATATATACTGCAAATTTAAGAAGTCTACCCATAATACCTGGCCTCTAGAGGGGTAACGAGAAAATCTCTTTGGATGACCTTGCTTACTGAGGACATATATATGTATTATATATACCAGCCATAGGATGATCTAACTTTCTGTATATGAGAACTGGCCAAAATGTGAAAAAAATTGCCAAAATCTGACCTTTAAGAGGCCACCAGTGACCTTGAAATTGAAGATCAAGGTCACAAAACAATAGCGTTCGTGGCATTGCCCATATATATCCACATACCAAATTTGAAAGGTCTAACTAAAATAAGCTTTAAGTTATTGCATCTGAAAGGAAATCTCTGTGGTGGGGGCGGCGTGACTATACTGAATCCTAAGCATCCCTGACTTTCATCCAGGGATACAATAAGAACATCATCATGTCACTACAGGCACAAAATAACAAAACTGCACCACATATTTAACTAGATTGGGCCAACTCGGCGCCAACATATCCCCAGACAGGTCATCACTCACGCCACAGGTTTTGATCGGGAATTTTTAAAAACATAATTACCCATTATTATATGAACTTCAGCACATCAATCTACTCTGTTTATATCTTCCCAAGGAAGATGGTGTATCCCCAGACGCCGAATACATAACTCAAATTATATTTTCAATCTTCCTGCAATGATAACTCTAAACCTATTTTCAAAGTATTTAAATGATTGATGATTGAATGTCCATTCTAAAATAATAATCCCAAAAGAGCATATCTGTTTCTATATTTGTTGACAAATAAAATATTATTTTTAACTCAACTCATCATACTTTTCAATCTTCCTTCAAAGTATTTAAATGATTGATGATTCAATGTCCATTCTAAAATTCATAATCCCAAAAGCGCATATCTGTTTCTATATTTGTTCACAAATAAAATATTATTTAAAAAAAAATTATTTATATTATTATTTTATTATATTATTTTTAGAATTTGCAAATTGTTTTCAGTTATTCATTTCCTCTATACCTATATATGTGGTCCATATATATGCAACCTAAATATGTGACACAATCTCAGTTCTGACTCCCCTTTGTGTTATATGTAATGAAGCCCACCACCTCCCACCCCCACCCCTCTCCCCTTCTCCAGTCCTCTCTCACTATTACACAAGATCTGCAACCCCATTGAGTTCTTTGTTTCTCATCTGATATCATTAAATACCTTTGTTTATTTAGTGTCACTCAATATAGCTGGAGGTCCCAGAGGTGGGTGGGGGGAATCCGGGTGGGGGATGTGGGTTGGGACTTAGTTTAGTTTATTAGTTTATTATAGTGACATGTATTATGTTGACAAGGATTATACAAAAACTATTGAAGTAATACCCAGCCCTATATGGGCTTATAAGTCACTTTAAATAGAGAGTTAATAACAAACAGAGCAAACATATTTTGAGGTAAGATACAGTAAATAAAGACAGCAATTCAATACATAAAAATTAACAATATAATTTACTTTTTCTTTCTTGCCACAAATCAAAAATAAAATTAATAACCATATTGACATTCATATGAGTTAATACCCCTGATAATTGATCTATTAATAATTCAGATTTATCTATATTTAAAATTTTGAAATATTTCATACGAATCAGCTCTAAAGCTGGACAAACACAAACAAAATGTATCTCATCTTCTACATCTTTTTTACACAGTTTACATGTTCTCTCAAAGAGATGGAGTGCTACAGCATAAATGGTAAACAAACAATCTATATAAAAGGGGTACTCAAATACAAAAAGAATTGAGAATTTTAAGTATGTGATTATCAACTGAAATGAGTTCATAACTGTAGGAGCTGTGTCAACATTAACTGAGGCAAGTTGAATAAAACTGGGCTAGTTGAGGGTTAAAAATCCCCTAGTTTTACTACATACGGATACAATTTCATTAATATTGGGACTTAAAGCTCACTTAAAGTGTCCATTTTGTCTACTTGAATATGTTTAACCGGCGTTTAACCAGTTTCATTTTAAAAAGTTAAAAACTCAGCAAGCAGAGGTATAACACACAAAAATAAGTTCTTAAAAGACTAAGATAGCCATAACATTATTAATATTCAAAATTTAAATAGACAGGCATTTCCTTTTAAAAATTCAAAGATTTCAGCTCTATAACCCACATAGTTTGACAGTTACTGGGCTTTAAAGTGGCATAATGTCCATAAATTGGGTTTCTGTGGGCATTTTACAATTGTTAAAGAGACCTTAGCAATTAAACTACAGATCTGAAACTTTTTGGGGGACATACATAACAAACAAAAATTATATATAATACAGTTTAAGACTTGTCACACTAAGCATTTCCAAATAACAGGGCAAAATACGGAAAAAATGTCAAAAAAGGCACTTGGGCGAGTATCTATGTCCCTCATACACAGGTTAAATGTCTACTAAAAACCTTGATTTTCGGCATATGTAAAAAGGACATAATAATGCATTCCCAGATAGGATTTCAGCTCCATCAATCACATAGTTTAACAGTCACAGGGCTTAAAGGTGGCAAAAAGTCCAAATATTGGGTCTCTGTGGGCCTTTTAGAGATCTCGATGTGGCTTTCAAATGAAAGCTTCAGACTTAAAATTTGTTACATACTAAGATTACACATAGAATATGTATCTAATAAAGTTTGAAACTTCTCAGACTTACCATTTCCAAGCTACAGAGCAAAATAGGTGAAAAATGTCTTAAAAGGGTCACTCAGGTGGGTGTTTAAGGTCCTCATACACAGGTTAAATGTCTACTTGAAGCCTTGATTTTTGGCACATGTAAAAAGAACATAATAATGTATTCCCAGATGAGATTTCAGCTCTATCAGTCACATAGTTTAACAGTCACAGGCCTTAAAATTGGCAAAAAGTCCAAATACTGGGTCTTTATGGGGCCTTCTAGAGACCTAAATGTGGCCTTCAAATTAAAGCTTCAGACTTAAAATTTGTCACATACTAAGATTACACATAGAATATGCATCTAATATAATTTGAAACTTCTTAGACTTACCATTTCCAAGTTACAGGGAAAAATATGTGAAAAATGTCTAAAAATGGTCACTCGGGTGGGGATTTATGGTCCTCATACACAGGTTAAATGTCTTCTTAAAGCCTTAATTTTTGGCACATATATAAATAACATACTAATATCTTCCCAGATAGGATTTGAGCTCTATCAGTCACATAGTTTGACAGTCACAGGGCTTAAAAGTAGCAAAAAGTCCAAATATTGGGTCTTTGGGAGCCTTTTAGAGACCTCAATTTGACCTTCAAAATTAAAGCTTCAGACTTAAAATCTGTTACATACTAAGATTACACACAGAATATATATCTAATACAGTTTGAAACTTCTCAGACTTACCATTTCCAAGTTACAGGGAAAAAGATGTGAAAAATGTCTTATAAGGGTCACTCGGGTGGGTGTTTATGGTCCTGATACACAGGTTAACTGTCTATTAAAGGCCTAAATGTTGGGGCACATATAAGAAAACACATAGATATATTCCCAGATGATATTTAACTTAGATGAGAGACATAGTTTGAAAGCTACAGTGCTTGAAAGTGGCAAAAAGTGCATAAATTGGGTCTCTGTGGGCACTTTTGAGACCTTAAGTCGACCCCTTTGGGTAAACCTACAGCCCTAAAATTTTCTACAGACAAGGATTACATATCAAAGTTATACCTAGCGCAGTTTGAGACTCATCAGAATTACCACTTCCAAATTATAGGGCAAAATATGTGAAAAGTATAGCAAAAAATCCCTAAGTGGGGGTATTTATGGGCCTCAAACACAATTTTCTCCTCAACTTAAAGTCGTGATTTTCGGCACATGTACTAAGAACATATTAATGTGTTGTCAGGTAAAATTTCAGCCAGCTGAGCATCATAGTTTGTGACCTACAGGGCTCTAAGTGGCCAAAAGTCCAATTTCTGACCTTAAGGTGGCCATAAGTTCTTTTTTACTGGGAGTTTAAGGTCACCTTAAAATAGGGATCTTCCTTTGGGCACCCTTAACATGTGTACCAAGTTTGAAAAAAAAAAATTAATTTGTTTTTGAGTTATCGCGTCCACAAGGAAATTTCTACGGCGGCGGCGGCGGCGGCGGCAGCGGCGCGACGGACCTGAATCCAATATATCCCCGACTTTCGTCTGGGGATATAAATATATTCAAGTGCACCCTCAGGCTGATCTGCCAGGCTTCATGTTGACTTTTAATGGCCAAAAGGATAACACCACATCACCTCAATTACAAAAATAGGATTCAGCCAAAACAATCCCCATCTGTCCACCAACAGGCACCATAAAGACACACCAATACAAGATCATGCCTACCCAAAACAGGATACATATAATCATTTCACCAAGTTAATTATACCAAAAGCGTCAACATCTCAAAAACATTGTATGTAAAATGCATTACAAAATTTAGACAATCATATCTTTTCTTTCACGGAAAGCAAAAGGCAAGCAAGGACTCCATATATTTTTACAGCGACTCTAACTCCCACGAAAGTCACCGACAAGAGTGAAATACTAATGTTTTACACTTTCATCATTTTCCTTATGTATATTTCCTTTGACCTTGTAGAGTCAGCTATCATGGAATTGACAGCATTTAACTTTTCTGTAGTCAGAGGGACAACAATCCACAAGCAGCCAAATGACAGTTACACAGCACTACATATAATAAATGTTTTCAGAGGGGAAATTACTCCCAGGGGAAGGCAAGTAAGGAGATTTCCATTTGCAGTATATCACTTGGAACAAACACTTCCCATGGGTGTAATATACTGTGAACACCTTGTGGAGAGACAATTCTCAAACACAAAACCAAGCAAGGGAATTGCTCTGAAGCTACCAAGGAGTCTAAGGACACACTGAGAGTGGGTCATGTCTTGATAACTTATATCATAAGGAAGGTGAAATTTAACACAGTGAGAACACCCCTCAATTTATTTTTATTTCTTGGGAGTATTCTGAATCAATGTGTGAGTTTTGTGACATTTTAGGGTAATTTATCTTGTCTCTTGTGTATTTCTTTGAATTTGCTCTCTTTTACGCCATTTCTAGTGACAAATTTCACAATTTCTTGTCTTATTCTTACCTCAAAACTTTCTTCAGCCTGTATGCTAAGATGATCAAGGAATGATAATACATAATGAAACTTTAGAAGGCTAATATATAACAAAATTAATCTTGTAGGGTATTCTTAAAACTAACATATCTTGCCACAGATATGTTGCCATCTCTTTGTCAGATCACACCCAACCCCTCAATTCTATTGGAAAAGTGAAATATAAAGCTTCAGGTATTAGTAAACCTATTTCATATTTACAGTTAGGACAGACCTGCAGAAATAGATCAATCTTATCTTTTGGTGTTTGTAAATTTATAAAAAAAAAAAATATCACCCAGTCTAAAATAAATGGCTGCTTTACACATGCACCAGTGACTTTATTCACTAACATTTTTATTTCTGGAATACACTAACAGGGATTGTCTGAGAAAAATTTGACAGGAAAAGGAAAACATTCTGAGAAAAAGATTTTTTAAAGGTATACTACATTTACAGTCTTACTACATTAACCCTCATGCCAATGAACAAATAAAAAACAATAATTATAACTGCTTTCAACAAAGCTACAGCAGCCAATTCTAAAAAGTCAATGGAATTTAAAACAGTTCTTGTTCTTAAGAATATATCCTACTCTTTGATAAATGTTCGAATAACAGTTATTCATATATATATTTAAAGGCTTGTTTTATTTATTTATTTTTTTTTCAAAACAAAAAAAAAGCATGTTTAAGCACTGTAAAGAATAGATTACCAATAGTTTTGGTGACAGCAAAATTAGTATGGTTAATATCAGAAAATTTCTGACTGCACTTTAAAACTGCGAAAATTGAGTAAAAAATATATACCCCGGTATATATATCTTCCCCAATAATACTAAGCTGAGGATCACCGTGGAGGGAGAAATTTTCTCACTACATGTACTAAAACCTTAATATACTGTTAAATTCACTGGTGAACTTTAGAATCTTTGCCAGCTTAGATATTTGTTGTTATTTCAAGCAGGCTTTTGCTGCTGAATAAAGTATAGCGACAGACTGTCAGCAACAAGAGAGAACAATTAACCATATGTCCCAATACCTGTTCCAGTTTTCTGAGTCTACATAAAGAACTTGGACATTTTTTTCTCAGTTTGCCTGCTTATCATGGAACAGCAGAGCCAGCAACCTGCTATGTTTTGGAGACAACAAAAGTGGGAGAATTGTACATGACAGAAAACTGACAGTCCTTATCTGTAAAAGCCATAGCTCATAAAGTTTAGTGGCATTTGAACAGTGATATAAAGGAATAACAAGAGAAATGTAAGCATTGACCATAAAGTTGCATTAAAAACTCTATTGTTTGTTCACCCTTTGTTATTCAATTGAAAAGAAAACATTTAGCAAAAAGGCATTCATCAAACAGTTTCTATTAGCATTGACAGGTTTCCTTTACAGAAACTGTAAGAGATGAAAGATTTTTATCAACTGGTGCATGTAATAAAACTGAGACTGACTTAGTGGGTCTCATTCTGTAGGTACTTTGGCTTTGCCTTGCATAAAATCACAATCTATTGTCATTCATAATCTCTATCAAAAACAAACATTGCAGCAGGTCTAAAATACTTTTCCATTAGTAATATAACTTACTCTTCGAGTCTCTTCCTGTTTTAAACTTTGGAAAAACTGAAAATTTTACACAAAGTGCCTGTCAATGATCGGGAAGTTGCATACATTAGAACCTAAATTCTATGTGTTTCATGATAAGGCAGAATATCTATAATTCCAGCCTTTTGTTACCTGAATATTTGATTTTATGACCTCATTTTCAATCTAACTAATTTGTAGTTTCCCACTGTTTGCTAATTATACTAAATTATTTCTTCGACTTATCAACCTTCTACTATCCAAACAAAACCTCACTCTCCCATCCGGTTTTGGAAAATATAGGTTCTACTTTAGTAGCAATAAAATGGTCAAACTCAAATGTTTAAATTCAGTATCTCTGGTTAAATATTAAATTTACAATTTTACATGAATCTTTTAAAATGGCTCTAGTAAACACTTCACAAGAATGATTTGTAGTTCAGTCACTTCTGTGTAAAGGTCCCAACATCATTCAAACTTATCTGAGGACATAAGTACCCCTCTAAGTGGTATGTTTAGGAAAGTGTAGAGCAGGGGTTGGGCAATTGGGCATTTATATAGTCGATAATGTGAGCATATAATTATATCACCCACCAACATCCCTCAGAATATTTTGTACTATAACCTATTTAGACTCCATGTATGAAATCCCAGTCAGTTTTGTGTTTACAAAAATCAATGAAAAAAAAAACAATCTCACAAATAAACTAGACCTACGCATCGGAGAACCGATGCAAATTTGTATCCACCGGAAAGACAACTGACACCAAAGCCAGTGAACCATTGTTTGACCTTGAAGGAGAGGCCAAAGGTTAAATCTGACCACATCAGAAGATTCCCACGCCATGATATCCTACCACTTGGTTTCACATTGTAAACCTCTAGGATCAATAATAAGCAAGTTATAAGCACTTTGTCTATCCTCATGTGATCTTGAAGGAGAGGCGAAAGGTCAAATCTGACCACATCAAAAGATTCCCAGCCCATGATAACCAATCATCCACATTATCAGCCAATTAAAATCCTTGAAAATGTTACACCGAAAACTATGGAAATTCCAATTTGACCATGTTATTATGAATTGCTAAAATGATGCACTTCTGATAAAATTAGGTGGGAGAAACTTAAAGTAAAAATTATTATCAGGCTAGCTTTACTAGCAATATATCATTTGTGCAATTTTGATGAAGCTAGCTGCAATATTTCTAGATTTAGAGCACCTTTATGATTTTCAAACAATTGGCTATGGCAGACATTTTTCAAAATGAGGCCAAAATGTTGCACAGACATGTTTCATAGCCATAAACATTCCCTGCAAATTTGGTAAAGATATCTTTACAAATGAATGAGATATTAAGGTTTATGTAAAAAGGTGACAAATGGACGCACGGACACACATGCAGAATGCTCTATAAAATCTCCCGACAATTGCCTTCGGCTGCTGGCATTAACTTCTGTACTAGATATGTTATGTTGTCATGATATTATTATGTTTATAAAATGTTGAATTTGATTTCTATACCAATTATGTCCAAATACACTTTCAACCAAACTTGAATTTCTTGAATTTCTATCTTAACTCACAAATAAGTCCAATCTGGCAGGATTTGAAACTGTGCCAGATTGGCCTTTCTATGATAACACACATAAAATTTCCTTAAAGACTAGATTATTTTCTATTAAACAAGCAACATTTGTGTTCAAAAGAATGTTTGCAGAAATATTCAAAATTATGCAATTTATTCGCAGGAAAAGATATAATCAGACTGCAACAATACACCTCTAAATATAAGAAAAATATCTGGGGAAGAGACTAGTTTACTTCAAAGCTCCGATCAATTTTGGGAAGGGTCTCAAGTTATATGAAGAACACTGAGGGTTTCACAAGCAGTGAAAATATCACAGAGTTGATATAGCAGACAATGTGCAATAATAGATGATGAGATATGGACCAACCGCCCAGTCTTCCTGACTAGCAAGCTTATGATGGAAACCCCATAACTCTCACACAGGTTGGGGAGGGGAGGGTGCACTGAGTGAGGATCGCCCTTTGAAGTTAAGAAACAGCCAGCAAAAACTGGGCAATGTTTTGCAATTGATAAATCATGTTTTCATGTTTCTTTCAACAGCAAAGATCAATATCGGGACTGGCCCTCAGTAAATTACATATGTGACCATAAGTTGGATTTGAACCCACAACCAGAGATGTGACAGCCTTGTCACCAAATACCAAACGTATTAACCACTCAACCATTGAAGAAAGTGAAATTGATTAGACAAATGGCCTAAAATTATCACAAAAATCACCAACAATGTCCCACAATGTAATTGGGGGAGTGGGTCCTCCAAAAAAAAAAATATATATATACATGGTATTTCTTAAGATGGATGGGGTACAAATGTTTGCTGCAGACTTCTTGCAATTAGCACTAGGAGTTCCCACACAAAGACCAATGAGAGGGTACTCAGAGACAGATACATAAAGCAAAGAGACAGAGAGGGAAAAAACATACTTTCCTTTTGTCTGGACATACAAAAAAAAAAGGAAAAATAAATAAATAAAAAAAAAAAATCTACAAGGGACCAAAGAAATGAAGATGTTGTGTGCTGCTGATGGAAGAAGAACATCTTTATTGAGTTTTCTGGGCAATTTTATGGGGAAGGATAAAACAACAACCTGAGATGTGGCCATAATTTTGTCATCTAAAGGATATAAATCCAGACATGTATAACAGAGATAGCCCACAGTGTGACAGGGTGGTCTGAAAGCAATGAATACCTTATGACTGTCAGTGTCCATAGAATACTGATATAAAAAATGACCAAAACTGTCAAGTACAAGGGAAAAAATTAAGAGAGTAAGCAAAGCGATTTATGACAAGGACGTGTTTACAGAGTAATTTTAGTGTCATGATCTATACACGAATCATTTGGTTCTGATGTGATATGTGAGAAGCACTTTACTGCATTAATGTTTTTAAATGAAAAGCATATCAGAGACAATTTAGCTGAACCCTATTGAATCTATTCACAAGGAGCTAAATAACAAGTAGTTTCAGAAAACTGGAGAAATTCAGTAGAACCTCTATTATCTGAATTTTCAAATATCCAGCCCCTCTCCCTGCAACTTTATTAAAACCTGCTATATTAACCATTCTATTATCTGACCACTCTATTATCAGACCTAATTATTACACCCCCTAAAGGGTCAGATAATAGAGGTGATACTGTATTCACAAAATCTCAATTATAATATTATATCTACTCTCTGAGCTGTACATGTGCAACCTGACCAAATAGTTACAAAAGTTGGAGATGGGCCATTATGACAATGAAACCCAGGAAGGTGTCCCGAAAAAATAACTCGAATCTAGAGGAACTGTGTCTTAGTACACACCAACTGGACATAAAATGTGTGGTTGGTAAACAATTCTCTGTGTAATAAAACGTGAAATAACATTTGAAAATGGACATAAAATAAGCAAATTGGACTGATTATAGGGTTTTAGTGGCACTTAAGAAAACATGGGCGACACAGAGCACGACACTGATATTACCAATGATTTTCAACTGATACGAAAACAAAGTATAAATTACTGTTTTTAGTTTTTGCAAGTTTTTATGTTTGTGAAAAACAATTTGAGATAAATGCAAAAAACGTTTTGTCATTTACATATTGTTGATACATATCTCCATTTTATATGATTTACAAGTAATAAAAGTTAAAATATTGAAAGTTGTTCAATAAAATTTAAAGTTTCATGTGTACTTTGCCTTGATACTAAGTTACTTAAAACAGAGTGTATCCACTAAATTTCTATATTTTTTTCCATGACTTCTCCATGACCAAACTCATGGACAAGGACATTTTATATGCTTCGAGGCATGAAAGAGACATGTTAATTTCCATACTTTTTATGAATTTTCCAAAACCTGTAGTCAATTTTTATGACTTTTCCAGGCCAGGAGAAAAAATTGGAATATCATGACTTTTTCAGGTTTTCCATGACTGGAACACCCTGTTAAAATATGTTAACTATTGTATGTTTTGCCAACATACAGTACATTTCTGGTTTAATGTGTACCCTCTGATCACAGAAGCTTCTTATCAACTGCTCTCTCCCAATCAAACTAGGCACTGGAGACTGAGAGCCTTTTTTGCAGCAATCCCCAAGTGCTGTTTCAGTCATGTAAGTAATTACACATGGAACCAGTATCAGAGATCTTGAACTCCCATTGTGGAAGAGATTTAAATCACTGGCTTAGCCAACCAAATTGCATGGACAATTGAAACAATAGCATGGACATTTGTGTCTTTGTTTGTACAGGCTACACTTACAGAAAGATCAAGAATATTAATTTAGACATTGTGATTAAAGTATTATATGCAAAATACATAATCACAAAACTAGCTAGTTGAAATTTGATGACTTGTATCAACTCTTTGGTTACTCCTAAGACTCACTTTCCGCTTTGCTGGATAGCACTAAAGAACAACTTAAGAATTAGATTATATCTAACAGTCCCAAAGAGAACTTAAAGTTATTCACAGAAAATATCTACAAAGATTAACATCATTGATAATTTTCAGTTATGTATAGATAATGATCAAACAAAGGCTGATGTTTAGTGCCTAAAATATCAAAGAAACACTTTTAAGGGCCTGGAAATAAAAATATACACAGCAATTTACAACAAATAACAAAATTAAGATGATGTGTCAGAGGAATCAATAGGGTTTTTTTATTTAAGCAAAATAATGGATTTACACAGACAACAGCCAATGTGAGTAAATGGAACTACACAAATGATAAAGTGACATGTTTTTATACTGGCATCCATAATACATCTATGTATCTGCTACCTTGTTAGCTAATGAAAATCCAATACGATGCAACACCTAGCTTGATCCAATTTACGATTAAAAGAACATCCATCATGAGTGAACCAACAAAAAACAAATTAAGTAAAAAAAAGGTTTAACGATCTTCAGGTGTAAATTCAAGAGATGCTGTTTTTATAGTTAACCCCCAATTTAGGAAGAATATGTATTTCAAATTTTCATGAAATGTCGATAATAGCACAAGGAACAGACAATTAAATTTTGGTGTGATCCAGATCTGAATCCAGTAATTTTTCAAAGGATGTTTTACCACTCATAAACCATAGTAATGGTATTGGGCCTTGGAGTAAGTTTATGGTCTCGAGTGCTTTTCTAGTGTTATCTACTACATAGTTACGGTAATAATGTCTGTAATTATGATTACTTGCATACATTTTGGCTTCTGAGGCAACAAATTTCAGGATTCGAGAAAATTACTATGATTATTCATTCAATTTTTGTGAAATAGTGAAGGTATTTTTTTCACTATGAATATTTTTCTGACTAATATTTATACTTTTCTCCATTTATTCTGGCTTTCTACTGGATGTACAAATTCATAGGATACCTTCACCTTGTCTATACCATATTTTAGGATGAACAGTGTAAGCAATAATTAATATAGCCAATGCACTTTTTTAGAAGTGTCACTAAATTCTATATCACAAGAACAAGATGATAATTTAAAATTTGATGCTGTGGGAAGTAAAAAGGTTAAACTTTTATTTTTTTAAATATCAGATTTAACAGCGTGAAATCTGCCATTGTGTATAAGTTTGCCATTGGGAAAGACCCTTATTTCACTTATTAGCCATTCTTGTAACATGTGCGATTTCTGTGACAATTTGAAACTACTTTATATAATCCATTATTGAATATGAATTTCATACGTCAGTGCTTAACTTGCAGGAATGGACCCCAAAATAAATTTCACATGCTGTGGGAAAATTCACATTTCTTACTAAAGTGCTAAAGTCCCTTCCATAGAGTCAAAGAAGAAATGCCAGGCACAAGGTTACTTTTGTTCTTTGCTTTAAAACTTTTTCCTTTCAACAGAGAACAAAAGACACCAGGAAAGCATTTACAGTGTAAGACTGATCAATTGTCCCCTGTGTATACTGCTAATGTATCCTCTGACAAATCAATTGGCAGCTACTGGGCATCTACTGGCTACACTGCTCTGACACAATAGCTGAAAACAGGCTAAAGTCCCTGTGTGTAAGTGATTTTAAAGCAGTGGAACATAGAGGTCAGTATGGATGAAGAGAGCACAATGTTCACAACTCATATACAATTGTTGCTGGCCAACATGGCAAGAACTTGAAGAACTTAATGGCCAGACTGGCAAGTTACTGACTCAATTTTAAATCTTAAAAATAGCATCAGAGATGCCTGTACCCCACAGCCTGGGGAAATATTTTTAACACCATGAGATATAGAAGTAGTATAACAGTACGAAGTTCAAGATACTTTCAGAGCAGTGTCAGTTATATTAAGGTCCAAATAATGCTTAAGTAGAGAAAATAATATCTAAGGAAAAGAAATGTATGTAAAGATGAAGTATTAAAACAAAACAATTCAATAATAAAATGACAGCACTTATCAGTAAACCAAAAATGGCCGAATTATGGTTTGGATGTTTTGAATATTACCCATGCATACAGAAGTGGCAATACATTCAATGAATGCTTATGTGTGGTGTTGGAGAAAAGCCTGTGGCTCACCTGATGAAATTCCATCTGTTACAATGGGAACTTGCAAAAGGAAATTCTTAATGAATTCTAATATGACTTTAACAGTGCTTAATCTGCATCAACAGAAAGACCCAAAGGTGCAACAAGATTTTAAAGGTCAATACAGCAAGGTCAAAGGTCAATCAGTGTCACACCATGACGTGGCACACCTAAAACCCTCAACCAATGTCCCTACCAAGTATAAACTTCCTACACCTTACAGTCTCTGAGATATAGCCTGGACAAGATTTTATAGGTCAAGGTCACTACAGCAAGGTCAAAGGTCAAATCAAGGTCACACTATGACGTAGCACACCTACACCCCCTAACCAATGTCCCTACCAAGTATCAACTTCCTACACCTTCGGTTTCCAAGATATAGCCCGGACCAGGTTTTATAGGTCACGTTCACTACGGCAAGTCAAAGGTCAAATCAAGGTCACACCATGATGTTGCATACCTACTACCCCCAACCAATGTCCCTACCAAGTATCAACTTCCTACACCTTACAGTTGCTGAGATATAGCCCGGACAAGATTTTATAGGTCAAGGTCACTACAGCAAGGTCAAAGGTCAAATCAAGGTCAGACCCATGATGTTGCACACCTACAACTCCTAACCAATGTTCCTACCAAGTATCAACTTCCTACACCTTACGGTTTCCGAGATATAGCTCGGACAAGATTTTATAGGTCAAGGTCACTACAGCAAGGTCAAAGGTCAAATCAAGGTCAGACCATGACGTTGCACACCTACACCCCCTAACCAATGTCCCTACCAAGTATCAACTTCCTACACCTTACGGTTTCTGAGATATAGCCCGGACAAGATTTTAAAGGTCAAGGTCACTACGGCAAGGTCACTACGGCAAGGTCAAAGGTCAAATCAAGGTCAGACCATAACGTTGTACACCTACAACCCCTAACTAATGTCCCTGCCAAGTATCAACTTCCTATACCTTATGGTTGCCGAGATATAGCCCGGACAAGATTTTCAAACTCAAGGTCACTACGGCAAGGTCAAAGGTCAAATCAAGGTCAGACCATGACGTTGCACACCTACACCCCCCAACCAATGTCCCTGCCAAGTATCAACTTCCTACACCTTACGGTTTCTGAGATACAGCCCGGACAAACTATTTCCCGCCGCCCACCCGCCCGACCGCCCATCCGGACACCATGGGTGAAAACAATACCCCGACAGCCCTTAAGGGCTGTGGGGTAAAAATGAAGAAATTTACAAATGAAAAACAAAATGCAGTCAACAGACTAAAATAAACCTAAAGTGGTATAAAATATACCAAAAAAAGGCAGGAAACCGAAGCCTCACTCATACTATTGTTTCTATTTGGATGGCTCAAACATTAAAAGCAGAAACATTTTGAATAGTTCTCACGATGGTGAAAGAAAAGAGCAATTAAAGTGAGGGGGCATGTGGACAATATGGCCAAGTTTTTAATTATAATTTCCCTAAATTTAAAGATTTCTAGATTTCATGATTTTGAAAATATGTTATTTTACTGGTTGATTAGGCTAAGAAGTCCTCAGAGATGTAGGTCTGCCGTAATACTGTGGAGCCTCAGGCAATGGCTATTTCTGACACTGAGCAAGAGTAACATGTAAATGTGACGGTTAGTGTACAAAATTACAGCTTAACAAAAATAAAGCAATTGATTTAACAGGAAACGTGTCAGTCTAATAAAGAGTATATTATTTTCTACTGTAGAGTATATTTTTTCTGAAATATGGCACAGTCTAAATACAAGGATGAATACCCAGCTGGTTTTTATTGTCATAAACAAAATGCCCATCCCCAACTTTTGCAAATATTTATTCACATCGTCTATGGGCATTACAGAGGGCAGCACTGTTAAATTAAACGTATATGTGATACTTCTCATCAGGAGGCTTAGTGTTAATATACCCAACCCCATGAAGTACCTTTACAGAAGTACAAAAGCACCAGTACACTGCACCAGTGTATTACACCAGGAGCATTTTGCTTTCAGGTGTTGAGTGCAGTCCTGTGCAAGGTAAGATTTTTCTAATTAAAGTTAAACACTGAATACTGGCAGCAGCCTGAGTGCCACAACAGCAAGGATACACCATAGGAACAGGGTGCAGTTTCTATCAATCTATGGACATATACTTATCCATTTCTAGACCAAGGGAATGCAGAATCAGACCAGTCTATGAATTTATGAACATACATTATTAGCATCTGGACCAAGGGAATGCAGAATCACCCCAGTCTCTGAACACTTCTCTGAGACAGGATATTAAGGGACATGCAATCCTCCATCTTGGAATGTTGTTCCTTCAAGTACAATACCCCCAAATCTGATGATGGAAAAATAGAGACATGGTGGATTTGGAATATCAGGGCAACCCATCCAGTATGCATTAGTCAACTTATTTAATTGTGTGCTCATTTTGGTTTTCTGGCACACTCAGAACACTCCATGTTTTACTCTTTGGCATTTATAAGTACTTTGAGATTTTTTTTATTACAATATAATTTTCATATTGGTCATGTCTTCAAATTTCTTCAAATCTTTTTTCGCAGTTAAAATTTATCGGTTCCAATGAATAGAATAAAATACATTTTTCATAATGCAGACTCAAACAATTCACAACAGAAACAAAATAATATCAACAACATTGAGAAAATAAATAATTGAGATTTGGATACTAACATAAAGCTGGTGCCATAAAATAAATCTATTACTTGAAAATAGTTGGCCTTTTCCAATCTATTTAACCACTGCAGCTGAGTTTCAAAAATTCCTTCCATTTTTTTCAAATGATCTTAATGATATTATCGATGCCAAAACAGTGATGAGTAATTTAGAAGCTTAAGACGAAAGGACTTCCCTTAAGGGATTTTGCTTCACTTTACTGAACTCAATGCCACTGTTAAGCCTAAGACTTGGGGATTATATGATTTTCTGTAGATTCTTTGCACTGACTACAGATGAGGAAGGTTTTGTGTGGGTGACTTTTGAGGGGGTAATCTAGTAAGAAATTGTAGCTATCTCTGATGGACAAACTAGGGAAGAGCTCATTTGTTACCAGCACATTCACGGCCCAAGGGACTATTTCAGTGATCCATTTTTTGTTGTTTACTGATTTCATCCTTCATTACACACCCCTATAACATTGGCTTCCGAAATGACTGCTGCTGAATAAGGAATAGACTATGCAAGTCTGCCACAGAAAGTCTTTACCTGCTGTTTAAAATATACCACTGCAGCTGGAAATCATTTAACATTTGTCACAAGTCTATGGATGGCTAACATCAGGCATTTAAGGTGAGTATTAATAACTTTGGAACCTTTAATAGGGCTGTAGTTCAAATTTGTATTGACACATGTATTTATAGCTACACAAACGCAAAAACAGAAACACTGACACACCTAAAGTGTGGTATTTCTGATATTATGGTTACTAGCATTTAAAATAATATTTTTAGTTATTTATGTTTTTCATAAAATCCCCAAACAGTTAATATTGTAAAATTTACAAAGGGCCATGAGAAAATAAAAGGACTACTTACAGGAATGGGGTGTATAGGTCTGTAGTGGTAAAGCAATCACCACCAACCTCGAAGGTTGTGGGTTTGAAATTCAACAATGGTGTTGTTGCAAGTGGCTTGTTTATGATCCATGGCTTACAGTGCAGATTCTTGACCAATATCAGGAAAACGTTTCCATCTCCGACCCAACGCTGCTACCCACATGTATTAACACTAACATTAAAACCTAAATATGCCAGTATATTGATGAAATACAATAGGATTCAAGTTTTTTCTGTTCTGCATTTGTGGAATGAATTGAGTGGGCATTGTACATTGTCAAAGCAAGTAATTTTATGAAATAAATATTGCTGTTGGTTTATTAAAATACTCGAGTTAAACTTAAAATAATTGCAATTACTTCAGTTCTTTTCTGAATAAAGTCTCAGGTATGACTGCCTGTATGGGTCTCACAGTGCTTAAGCCATGAACAAGGAACTGCAACTGTCCAGAAGACAAAAGCCCAAATTTGTAACCAATGAAGAATGCATTTAGTGCTAGGTACTCCCTTCATTATCTCTTCACTGATTTGAATGCTATATTTTCAATTTCAACTTGAAGAAAATTTCATTCACCAGCGAGGACAGCCATAGATAACATACATAGTTAAATTCTAAACAACAAAGGATAAAGTAAAGAATATTTATCATGACTTTCAACTGTTATTTTATTAATTTTTCAAATGACTAACAATTACAAATGTAAAGACTCATTTTTGCTTAAAAAACTGGACAAGGGTCGTTCTAGCCAATACTGCTAAAATGATATTTTGATTATGTCTGCTGTGAGAACTTTGCCATGATGTATAATTTTTCTTTTAATTTGGAAATCGCTTCTTTGAACTAAATAACATTTTTGTTTTCAATCCCAATAAAAAGTTGTCTCTTTTCTTCCTTAGTTAAACAAAACTTAATGCGGCATGATTATTTCACTAAAAGAAAACAGTATATAGTCTGTTTCACAGTTTCTTTCACAAGCCGACAGAGGCTCATTCTATACCCAAAGGGATTGCATCACTTGAAAAAAAGAAATTCTTCTTAAATGATATCCCAGTACTGGTTACCTGACCTTTAAATCCTATCATTGCAATCAATGTCACAATATGATGGGTTTTTTTTAAAAAAAAAATCATTAGTAGAAACATAACACAGAAAGTGATAACAGTCAATTTTAACTAAAACTGTCCCACATGAAAAAAATGAATTACTTGAACAAAGTCCTACTTTTTCCAATGAATGTGAGGGTCAATGGTAGGGTGTGGTGTTCTTTTGGCAGTAGCTAATGTCAGCCAGTGGGAGACACAGTTACACTATACATCAGGCATGAAGTAATATGATGTGTACTGATTTACTGTATCCCCGGACGAAAGTCGGGGATACTTTGGATTCAGTACGGTCACGCCGCTGCCACCACCACCGCAGAGATTTCCTTTTGGACGTGATAACTTAAAAAATATTTTAAGTAGACCTTTCAAATTTGGTATGTGGGTATATATGGGCAATGCCACAAACGCTATTGTTTTGTGACCTTGACCTTCAATTTCAAGGTCACTGGTGGCCTCTTAAAGGTCAGATTTTGGCCATTTCTTCACATTTTCGCCCAGTTCTCATATACAGAAAGTTAGATCATCCTATGGCTCAGTCTGGTATATATAATACATATATATATCCTCCTTAAGCATGCAGAAATTTGACCTTGAAGCTCTTCATGAAGGTCATCCACAGGTCATCCAAAGTACCTGACTGAGGCCATTTTTGGCCTTTTTGGAGATATTTTCACACTTACTGCTGACTATATAGCATGGAAACTATTGAAAATGGCTTTGGAGGTTGAGTACATGATGGAGTACCAGTACCAGACTTATTGGTTACGGAGGATTGTTGGTTACAGAGAAAATCTGCTGATTCCACAGTTATGGACAGGAAGAAGGCAGTTGTTTCATACAAGCCTATGCCTGCTGAGATGTAGTCTAATTTTCCCAGTTCTGCCAGCTCCAATGAGTTTTCACAGAACTATGGAGCCAACAGGAACTGGTTACAGAGGATTGCTTCACCTATAGCTGGTTAGGCCCTGGTACTGGGCAGGTCCACAGGACTGGCTAACAGACAGGCAGTAGCCTTTTAAGGGTCCAAGTGGCTGTCTCAGATCAACCAGTTACTGCCCGAGGAAATTGGTACAGAGAAATTCTTATACCAGTCATTGGTCTTGGTGAGATGACTTGTCTGAACCTACCACACCAGTCAGCCAGTCTACTGTCAGGACCTCCTAGCTGGTCAAAAGTGTTAGACCAACCAGTTACTGCCCGAGGAAAATTGGTTACTGCTCAAGGAAAATTGGTTACAGAGACATTCTTATATCAGTCATTGGTCTCGGTGACATGACTGTCTCAACCTACCAGACCAGTCAGCCAGCCTACTGTCAGGACCTCCTAGCTGGTCGAAAGTGACTATAGATAAGAAGACTTTCCCAACAAGATTTGTCCAACTACCTGTCAGACTTATCAGACCCCACACCAGCCAGTTACTGGTCCTGGTGAGATGCCGAACTCAACCGGATTGGTCAGCCTACTGCCAGCAAGAAGTCTGCTGTATCAGTTACTGTGGAAGTTCATCAAGTTTTTCTAACAGGTTCCAGTGAGATACAGTGATCCACCCTCCTAGACTGGCCACCAAGCTTGCCTTTTACCCGACCTCTGTGCAGTGTCAGCTGACACCAGGGGCCTGAGTTTCCAAACTCAGCCTTCCCCTCAAGATTATAACCCATTTGCCTGTTTTCACAACTCAAGCAATGGTAAATTTATCTGTTAATCAGACCAGGGGTCACAGTTCTCATAAATGGCTATTAGTGTTTTCCACAGTGGGGTTGTGTGGGTTACTGACACCCATACAGAGGCAAGTCCACCTAGGTCGCCTCCACATGAGGCCGATACAGTGGCACTTGAAGAACAGCTGAAGGGTACTAGACTCACTAGAAAAGGTGATCCCAGTTGACTCCACCCCATCTAAAATGGTGGTTGTAGGATGACAAATGTGCTTCAAGGTCAACCATTACACCTAATTAAATATGCTCTGCAAATCCTTACAGATGCATCAAGAAGGGCGAGTTCTCACTTAGGGGAAACTGCAAGGGGAACCCGGTCCCTTCCAGAAGCAAGTTACACATAAAGTATCTGGAACCATGGTCTTTCGGCCCTAAAGGAGTTCCAAGACCTCTGCTTGAACCTTATTGCTACCATAGATACGGACAACACCGTGGTGGTTGCCTATTTAAGGAGGAGGGGAGTAGGTCGGGCCGTCTTTGTGCCCTACTATGGAGATTCCTGACCTGGTGCTCCAGGGAAAAGGCTCAAGCCCGACACATTCACGCTTCAACCATGTCCCATCCGGGGATACACTGCATCGAGACGCAATGTCTAGTTTCACTTAAGATTTATGTCACTTTCATCACTGTTTTGATTAAATCACAATGGAAATTTGGAGGTATGAAGTATATTTACAAGGTACAATCTAGACTCATGTATTTGAATCAACTAACACAGACTGCAGTATCAATTTGGTGAAACTCCTTTCCTTGACCATACATAATTCTAACTAACAAAATTATACAGAACTGTAAAAACTTGAATCCTATTTTACTTTATCTACATGTTTCTATTTTGCTTGAACATTTCTTTCAACATGTATACAGGTCATATCAAGGTAGCAATTATTAGGGGTGAAAAGGAGTGCATTGCAAACTATTGGTCATTATTTTGCATTGCAAACCACGGGGCATCAGTAATCAAACCCACAAGCCAAGTACTTGCGTGTTAAGAGAAAACTGTGTCTTTAAAAACCTAACCCCCATTTTTTGTAATAATTTTATTCTGGACAAACTTTTCTGTAAGTGACAAGCCTGACTCACTTGAAATATCACCTAAGACAGTGAGACATTAGGTTGGCCAGGACATAGAAAAGCACCACAATAGTATTTAAGTTTTGTGCCTATGACTTTATAAGAGAACGGGGGTCTTATGGCTTACAACAGCTAAATGGCAACTATGTCATCATTTCTCTCGACAAATCAGAAAGCTCTTCACTGCCTAACCAAATTGAGGCAAGCAGGCCCAAGGCAAAAGAAACCCTGCTTAAACCCACTAAAGCCAAACACTAATAACAGCATCTTGCGGGGGATAACGAGTGAAAATAAGGGTGTTAAAGAAAAGTGCTTGTAAGAGGCAGAAGGGATTATGAGCTCTAGACAAGAGGATTAAGTCTCTTCTCTTAGCAGTGTATAAACTTAATAGTATGAAAAACAGTGCTGAAAGGTGGCTTGTAATTTCTATATGGTAAAGTAAACAGAATCCGACACTATTTACTGAAGCAACCATATAGAACTCAGTTTAATATCTGTACATGATTAAAGAGCAAGAATAACCAAAAATTGACGCTAAAAAGTTTACAAAAAATGTAGGAAACTTGGAAAATTGATCACAAGCTAAAGTGCCCTGCAGTTACCAGTTGGTTGGAAATTGTGAATATGACAATTAATAGTAGTCAATTATTGTTACAAAGAAAACTTATTTATGCTTAATATGAAAAATTGGACTACATGATATCAGCACTGAATGATAATGAAGGTAAATATATGTCAAGTTTTCATATTAATGTTATGACATAACAAAGTGATGTAAAGAAATTATATGAATTTTTAATGAAGTTAATTTACAGTATTTTCTAATTTAACTTTAATTTAACCAGACCAGTATTGTCTGATTTAACTCTAATTTAACCAGACATTTGCTGTCATTTACACTAACAATCAGCTGTACTCTGTGAGTTATGACAATAATATTTACTTTGAAAATAGTCACCAGTTTTCATGGATACCAAGTTTCAAGCCCAACAGTTGAAATAGTTCATCTTTATTAGCACTTAAAACATGAATAGTTTCACAAATGTTAATTTCTATCACAATTAAATAATTAACATGAAAAATATGGACGGCCTTTAGCACAAAATAATTTTTCCATTCACAACTAACATATAAAGACTATAATGTTCATCCTTTGAATACAGGACCATATTCATAAAAGAGATTTACCAAAGATGAAGCAAAAAAATAAGCACAAGTTAAATCCCGACTTTAAATTATTTTAGCTAATTTTCTGGTGATCTCTGGTCGATCTTTTTTTTGAAATTCCATTTCCCGGAACACCAACGGTAAAGCAAAGTGATGTGCCATTGCTGAGAGTGACTGTATGTAATGAAATTACTGGGCCATAACAAGATTCCTCCTACTTACTAACTGGACTAAAAAGAGATTATTTTCCTCAATAACCACATGGCTGGAAGCCTGCTGTCACAGTTGTTACTCGCTCCAGTTTATATCACAGACACAACAAACAGGGAAAAGTCACATTTTGTCAAATTGCAATCACTGTTCAAATACATATTTGTATCAGATACAGAATTTCTGTGGATTTTTACTCAGAAATGAAAGTCCTGAGTGATTTTTTATGACAGGAACTAAAATTATTATATCTTAAGTCTATAGTAATGATCAATCCTTTTACAACTACTTTATGCTGAAACTCTACATTAATAGCTTGGAATAACTATTTTATGATATTATGCGCAAATTAGATAAAGTTGTAGTTATATACATTTTGCTACAGACAGTATTGAAACACTAATAACAGCAATTATTAGGGAAAGGAGTGCATTGCAAACTATTGGTCATTATTTTTAACACTTGTGAGACTGGTCACATCGGGTCGAGCATTTTGCTCTCTCTGAGTGCATCTTGTTTACTATGGAATGACACTTTTTTATTAATTAAGACAATCATAGGGAAGGTCATGTTGAGTTTGATACTGAAACTGAAGATCAATAACCAATATTAATTTATATGTATCCGGTATCCTGATGAGTTTTTTCTATAAGGTATTTACTACATTTGAAAAAGCCTAAAAAGAACAGTCACGTAACCACTACAGCATTCCCTGTTTTCACAAGTTACATTCCTACAGGTCACAGGGGAGATGACTGAGAAGCAGCACTAGTCCAAAAAGATATCATTCCAGAATAAATCAGCACGTTAAGTGCTTCAACAACTACACCTTCAGCACAGGGGCCAGTGGCTTTTGCTACACAGCCCTCTGCTTGGGTATTCCTTTTAAGTCGCTCTATGAAGTCCTTAAATGCTGAATTGAGCAGTTAATTTGTCATGTGGCTCGATGTTAGTGCTGCTAGGATGAGATGAGGGTTGACAGTGACAACTGTGTGTGGAACTGTACAATGTCAACAAGGGCTTTACATCACCAATCCCATTTGTAGTAATACCCAGGCTTGCTTCTGTCACTTTACATGGGTCAGAATAAAAAAAAATATACTCACAACTGCATAGATTCGATTCTATCTTAAGTGTGACTGGTTTGCAAACTTTATAATTATGACACAGATAATGAAGGGAGTTACTAACATGACTCAGAGTAGTAACAGTTAACAGTATACAGTTAAACCTCTTTTATAGAACTCTGATTAGATTACAATGATAGAATCCCCATCAAAGTAGAAATAAATAGTCAGTCCTCGGTGGACCTTTTTCACTGAAATAAACCCCGTTATATGGTAGTCCTGCTCGAGTGGAAAAATTTTTGGTCCATTGAGGCTCAACTTCAAAAGATTTGAGTACACTGTCTATTTTAATTGATAAAATATTTTATTCAAATAACATACAAAGAGACTTCATATTATCTTACAACATAAAACAGTCTCTACAGGTTTTCTGTGGCCATGGGATATTACTTTCATAATTGTAGGATTTTTAGTTTTGAAACATATATATTCTGCAGTATTTGTCTAAAAATACTGACAACACAGAAATGCTTATAATGTAGAAGCCCCTATTTTTGACAAGTCATGCAAATATTGCATGGGAGATTGAGTGGGAGACCATTTCCACATCTGTAGATTAGAAAGATAACATGTTGTCACATGAGAACTCTTTGCCATACAATAAGAGTCAATGACACAGAGGTAACAGCCAGCAAACTGAACAGCATTTTACTATTTCTTTACAGGAGAATCACTTTGTTTATATATAAACTATGAATTTAAAAGTATAGCTTAAGTTTTAATTTCTTTTTGAGCTTTTTAATGAGTTTTTTTGCTTATTTCATGCTTTCTGCAACATGAGACTGTGAATTCTTTACATATTCAACCAAAAATATAGATTTGTTGCAATATGAATTTCTAGCTTCTGGAGTCATATGGGTAACTTTGCTGTTCTGTAAAACTCCACTACATGAGCTCATTGGACTGAACATTTAATGTGGGTGTTCCACCACACGACTAAGGCTCCCGATTAAGGGTTTTTGAGGGTTGGTTTGAAAAATTTCCTTAGTCCCAGGCGTCCTGTAAGGGTCGGTTGTGGTCGGTTGGGGCCGTGAGAAATATCAAACATGTTCGATATTTCTCCCGACCCAAACCGATTATTTTTTCCTGCCATAAACAAAATGTCCAGTCCCAGGCTTCCCCAGGCCTCCTCAGACCAAATTTACACAGTCCTATGTTGTCCCAGGCCGCCTGCGATCCTTAGTCCCCGACCCTTAGTCCCAGACCCTTAGTGCCTTAGTCCCAGGCCTCCTGTGCACTGGAAAAAATAATATTTTTGAAATAAATACAATCAGATTTACAATTCAGGTTCTAGGGCCACTCCTTTTTACCCTATACACAACCCCTCTCAGTTCAGTCATATCTAAATTCAATGTCACCCGCCACTTATATGCAGATGACACACAAATTTACTTAGAACTCGACTCTAGGAACTTCGATTCCAGTATCACTGAATTAACAAATTGCCTTGAGGCGGTCCAGGCTTGGATGGGAAATAATAAGCTTAAATTAAATCCTGACAAGACAGAATTCATAGTGATTGGTGATGATCAAATTAGAAGTTCCCTGAAGTCATCTTTCCCAGTGAGTTTGCTTGGCAACACCATGGAACCAGCTGAATCAGTAAAAAACCTTGGTGTCATCCTGGATGCTGAAAATTCAATGCAAAGACACGTGGCTAATCTATGTCGCATAAGTTACTACCATCTCCGGGAACTACGAAGGGTCCGCAGGTACTTAAATCATGAAACAGCTGTAAAGGTGGCAAATGCCTTGGTAAGCAGTCGTCTGGATTACTGTAACTCACTGCTTTACAACACAAAAAAGGCATATACTAGCAGACTACAGAGAGTTCAAAATGCCTTATGTCGGACGGTGTGCAAGCTAAATAAATACTGTCATGTTACACCCTTCCTGCACAAACTACACTGGCTCCCCATTCACTACCGTATACTGTTCAAATATAATCTCCTCATTTATAAAGCAATACATTTGAGCCAACCTCCATATCTCTCCGCTCTAATTAGGCGGAGTGATCTCACACGGGGCAATCGCCTATCAATTTCCTCATCTAAACCAAATAAACGCTCAGGGCTACGCAGTTTCATAGCAGGGGCTCCCACAGAGTGGAACAAGCTTCCTCAAGCCATCAGAACCATAGAAAGCATTTCTGGTTTCAGGAAACAGTTGAAAACATACCTTTTTAGATTGGCTTATCCTCCAGCATAGCCTATCTCCCCGACCGGACGCTAATATGGAAACGGACATCTTTCTGGAACTGGACTATCCCTTTTTGCACATCAGCGCCTTAGAGGATGTTTACATCAAATTCGGCGCTATATAAGTGTTTCTTACTTACTTACTTTTGTTGTCACACAGGATAATGATGTGTATGACTCTCCAGTGGCCAGATATCTGATGGTGAGGGCTAACTTCTCCCCAACACTGATTGGAGCTCTGTAGTTGGTGGCCTGCCTGGCTAGACGTGGTTCCAGTCTGGTCTTTATCATTTCAAAGAATTCTGGGGTCATCCTCATGTAATTGGTGAATCCTGGAATGTCTGTGGCATACAGATCAGCAAGTCCGATTGTAAAACAAGAATCGGCCATCTCAGTCTGGGGAAGACTGGGGACGCCTCAGGAGGCCTGAGGACGCCGGGACTTAGTCGTGGGTTAGTCGGGGCTTAGTCCCAGGAGGCCTGAGGCGTCCTGGGACCCAGTCGGTATGTCTACGACCAGTTCTTGGATCAAACCGAAAAGAAAAATGGCTTAGTCGGTTCTTAGTCCCAGACCAGTCGGGGACTGTCTGGGGCCACCTGGGGCCTCCTCAGGCTTCCTGAGGCCGATCTGTACTTAATCCCAGACTGTAATACCGATCCAGTTTTCCCGCCCATTTTATCTTTTTTTTCACCGACTGTCCACGATTAAGGGTCCCAGACAGGATCGGGGCTTAGTCCTTTGGTGGAACAGGGGCATAAGGTCAATAATGCCCTTGTTCCACCAAAGGATTAATAATGCGGTGTCCGGCGTCCCACTTGGTTTCCAGACATTTTAGGCAACAGTTCTTATCCTATCTTTACCAAATTTGGCATGCAGGTTTATTGGGTTAATAGCTTGTATGGGATTGCTTTTGGTGATGATAGTTCTATAGCTAACTGAGTAATAGCTACTTTGCTACTTTTGAGTAGCTCTTTGGTTTCCAGACATTTTAAGGAATGCTATTAAGCCTAGCTCTCTGAAATTTGGTATGGAGGTTCATTGGGTTAATAGCTTGTATGGGATTGCTTTTGGGGGGAATTGCTTCATAGATGAGTGAGTAATTAATTAAATAAATGAGTAATTGGCTATTTTGAATACTGAAAAGCCAAATGTGCTCATATCTTCTAAACTGTGCAAGATAGAGCGATTTCGTCGAAATTTTCGACCCACAGGGTATCTAAGGAATGTACTCTTTGTAATTTTCAAAAAATTTTCCCCTCCCCAAAAATGGCGGCCATTTTGAATTTTCGAATTTTTGCCAAAAATGGCAAAACACGAAATTGCTTCTATCTCCTTAACCGTGCGAGATAGAGCGATTTCGTCGAAATTTTCGACCCACAGGGTATCTAAGAAATGTACTATTGGCAATTTTCAAAAAATTTTCCCCTCCCCACATATGGCGGCCATTTTGAATTTTCGAATTTTTGCCCAAAATGTCAAAACACAAATTGGCCTTAACCGTGCAAAATGGAGTTATTTCGTTGAAATTTTCGACCCATAGGGTGTCTAAGAAATGTACTCTTGGCAATTTTCAAAAAATTTTCCTTTTCCCAAAAATGGCGGCCATTTTGAATTTTCAAATTTTTGCCAAAAATAGAAAAACAGCAATTTGCTTCTATCTTCTTAACCGTGCAAGATAGAGTGATTTCGTCAAAATTTTCGACCCAACCAATGCAAAAAGGCATGAAGCTGAAATAATTTACATCTACACTAACAAATAAGGTATTGACAAATACTTCAGCGGTTTCTTATGAGTTATTTCTTGTTCACAAGAAAATAGAGCAAGTTTCAAATGTTTCTGTACATGCAATATTCTCATCTGTCTGTCAGTAACTGAAAAGATTAGTGAAGCTAGAGCAAGTCACTTCCCATGTGTAAATTCTCCAGTACTCTTACACAGCTATTGTCACATGTGACCTTTACTCAGAGTATCCATCACGATATAAATTTGAGTGTGCGCCCATCACAGTCCAGCCTACTCACAGTAATTACCGTGAATTCTATCTGTATACTGATAATGAATTTCTTTTTTTTTTAAAACTTAAGCTTCTCCAGTATTTCTATTGTTTCAGCTAGATGATAGGATACTTGTTACAGTATGCAACTATGAATACATTTAAATAAATGTATACAGAAATTTTAAGATTTTGCCATCTGCTGCAATGCCCCAGCTTAGTTTGTAGTAATGCTTTAAAGCTGAGTCAAAATACAGACATCAGTTCAACTCTGTCGACACCGGATTACAGCCCGCATTATTTATAAACAGTTCAGTAAACACTAAACAGACATATATTTATGTAAAACAGCATGAAATTGGTGGAATTCTTCAGATAATTTTAAATATGTCTGAAAATCAATGACAGCACATTGAAAACGTAGAAATGTAGACTTAATTGATACTGTAGTAAAATTCTCCTGATATATTAAACCATTAGGACCAAACTTCTTCCTCTCTCCTGAGCTATTTTTAAGGTTATTAGGTATTAGTATTAAACTTGTAAGATTGCAGTGAAATTCCCTAATATTTTTAATTCTAGGACCAAATTTATTTCAGTGGGCTGAGTTGTTATTGTGACTCTGTGCTAATTCACTTAGGAGATTGAAGATTCTTCTGTTTTTTGATGACAACAATTGTCTGGCTTTTTTCAGCTAACGCCCACATGGTGATGAATAATGAACTTCAGATACATGATTAAGGATCATTTAACTTTGGTTAAAAGTTGCCTGTCTTGTTTCTTATGTAATTTGTTTCATCATAATGTTTTCATTTTTGTCATTTTTAGTTGTGATTAATAACAATAAAGTCGCTAAAATCTTCTGTGCTAAGTAAGTTTAACCATTCTTTTGTTTAAATTCCCCTGATAATAGTGCTGGTATTGTTTATCGATATTGAAATATTTATCGATTCACGCTAAATTTGCCGATATCAATAATGTAGAGTGCCATATCAATATCGAAATATACTACTTAACAGGTACAAATATGGGGTTTTTCATTCAAATAAAGGAAAATATTTGAAGAATACATTGGTTTTCATATTATTTTTGTAAACTTTCACTTACCGCTGAAGCGGAAACGCCATATTTGTTTACGTTTCGGGAAATACTAAACCTCGCGAAAGAGTTTGGAAGGTCTCCCAAAGGAAAGCATCTCATCCCCCGATATTTCAATATCGATCGATACGGAAGGCAAAAATATGGTTTGATATTGATATGCATATTATTATTCGATACCAACACTACCTGATAAGTACCATATTTTTGCAAAATATGGCCCGGGCGTTAATTATTTTCGAATGGCATCAGACCAGGCGTTAAATTGAACGAGGCATTCTTTTAGAATACAAAAACAGTGCTATAAATTATAAACATTGTGCTTGGTGCCAGGCGTTAATTTGAACCTGGTTGTTATTTCGTAAATTTTACGGTACCTTTTCACTTATGAAAATGCTGATAATCCAGTCTTGAATGTAAAAGCTTAAAAATAAACTGCAACTAAAGGACTAATTTAATCTTATTCCCAAGTCATTACTTCACATAAAGAAGCTTGCACCAGATTTGTTTTTATTACAATTTATCATCAACAAATTTTTTTTAAATTTTTGATGAAATTTTACTTCAAAATAGAATGCAAATATTTCCTCCTTTAAAAAAAGAAATGGAAAGAAATTCTTCTTGCAATCAGCTTTTTAACAGCTTCTGTTGAGAAAATTAGACTTTATGACAAACGTTTGCACGTGGTATTTTTATCTTAAACACATCTCTATTCAGATGAAAATACTTCCACTGAAATTGCTAATGGCTGCTGAGTGCAAAAACAATGTTTACCATCAGTTTTCTTATCAACTCTGTTTTTTACTTTTTGATAAGAAAATTAAACTTTATGACATAGTTCTTGTCAGAATTATTTTTTCTATATTGGGATAGAAGACTCTTATTTTCAGACAATCCATTCAAGCTGCAGATTTTATATTTATCACCGATAAATAATTTATTTGAATAAATAAAAGCCAACACACTTTTTACAAAGGGATTTTCTCATGTTTAGCAATTTTTATAATTTTGTGTACAATTTTACACTCATCTTTCTATTACTGAACACAAAACTAGTACAGATGTTTCAGTGATGTAATATTCAAAGAAAAAAAAGATTTGCTTATATCCAATTGACACTACAGGAAGTATCCCCCCACAAAAAAAAAAAAAATAAATAAATAAAAATAAAAAGGTGGTATCCACCGCCATAGTTCGCGTTTGGTAAAATATCCCCGTCCTTCAACTTCAATCACAACTACTTCAACTACCTGTGTGTTTGTATGCCACCTTGTGGCACAGTGGCGAAACATCCATTACCTCACACAACCTACAGAAGTTTTAAAATGTTTTAATCACTGCCTCTGAATTTGGTACCGTGGGCATGCGCAGACGAATGCGAGCATTCGCAGATGAATTTCTTGGTAATTGAAGGTGTAGTCCATGGTGTATATAAAGTTGTGACTCGATTGTCTTTCGGTGTAATATGGCAAGAAAAGGCGACTGGAGGTAAATGGATATTACACTAATGTGTCACAAGGTCGCATACGAACCTTGGACGGTAGTTGAAGGACAGGGACGTTTTACCAAATGCAGAATACTGCGGGGATACTGTCTGTAGTGTAAATACAACACCAAATCTCAGAAGGTATGAGGCATCCTTGGAGGTGGTTCCACTGCCTCAGAAAACCTGTAACCTCGGGACGTACTGCCTGTTAGTGTGAACAGGGCATTACATGATTTTCACCTCAAATACACACTCCTCTCAACAGTTTTGGTTAGTGATACAGCATTCATGGACCGGAAGCAAATATTCTAAGGCATTTTTACTTCATTATAATAAACAAACTGTGATTATAACAGCATAAATGAGAGATCAGATTATTACAATTTAGCCTATACAGCCATTCTATTGATGTTACAGTGGTAATGAGGTCATTTTTTTTTTTTTTTTTTGTTTCATGAGACAGGAATCAATTTTGCAGCGTTGAGCACAAATGGTGTACACAACATGTTTATATGTTTGGTCTGTCCAATAAGACATCTTTTAGTAGTTAAAATAAATCCTAAGAACAGAGTAACTCTAACCCACTATTGTCACCACCCAAACATCTGGATCTATGGCAATACTACAGAACCTAATACCCTCGCTGTTCACTTAGCTACCCAGAAAGAGAAAACCCACTTTGATGGGATACCAGTGGCAATGCAATCAGCACCAATGGTATAGTAACAAATGACAAAAAGAAATTGCCTGTCATTCATACACAAAAACACGAGCCCAATGTGTAATGAAGTGGGGACCTCACTAGAGAGCCCAGTGACCCGAGTCTATTCCTTATAGACCTCACTAACAAGCCGGAGGCTATGAGCACTCTGATTTGACAGCTAAAAAAACTTGTGTTAAGGAAAGAATTCAAACTTATAAGATGAAACTGAAGTGGGCTTTTGTACTACGTGAGTCATCTATTTCCCAGTAGATGGCATTATATACAGTGGTCATCTTTTACACAAGAACCCTGGTAGAATACGCTTTTTAAAGTACAGCCAAATTCTTAAAGGAACACGAAAACACTTTTGTTAAACAGGGAATTTCATATAAGAAAAATTACAATTGAAATGGTCCTCTAAGGATCAGATATTTACCTCAACTTAAAAGGATTTCATTGTGGGATAAATATCAGACCCATGGAGCTAGTTTTCCCGTTGAAATGAATATTTTGTGGAATTTATGACTAAGCAGAAGCATTTCTGTAGTCCTTTACAACTCTCCCTTAGCTGTTTTAGCATTAGTTTTTTTCCGAAATATATGCGTATATCATATTTTTATATTATAGTGGCTGTAAATATGACATTTCCTCTCAGTTATGAGTGGCTTTAGAAAGTAAACAATATGGGAACTACAATTCACTTCATATAAATGATGCTAGTATGCTAGTATAAATGTTGTGAAAATTAGTCTGAGGTTTCAATTTAAGGAGAGTTTCACACAGTTTCCAACATCATGCAAAGACTGTCAAGAAGAAGCAGTGGAAGGATCATAGGATGCCTTTGGGAACATACAATATTCAACACACTAAACCTACACTTCATTATCTGGATGTAACTTTCCAAATAAGTATTTTAATTTAAAGCTGTAGATTGTTATATTGTGGGACCGGTCTGTGCTGACCGGTATAGTATATTGTCCATTGGGTAGGATGTATTAACGCAGTTTAAGTTTACATTGTCAAAGTTTCACCTCTCAAATCCCAGATTTTGCAGTTCAGAGAATAATTTTATTGGGTCATACAACTTACCTTTACACTTATGAAGATATGGGACCAAAACAGAGGAATTGAGACATTCATCCAAAATGTTCAACATGCTTAAAAACCTTTAGAAGTTAGTACTTCTGTTCTACATTTGATAACTGAATTAAGTAGCAGTTATAACTGGACATTTGGATGCCACACCTTATCTATACGGTGTATTCAAAGAAAAAAAAACCTCAATCAAGGTACTCAAATTTTAGTATCCAACATCTGGAGGTAAAGTGCAGCTGGTGTAAACAAATCTCTCCACAATATAAGCTAAAATAAAGAAAATTTTGTTGAAAATGGATATAAAATAATCAAATTAAACTATTACTGGGTCCTAATGGAGATAGTTTACCTTGGATTGACATCCAAGCAAATAATTGGCAATAATTTACTAAAACATCAGTGATACAGAGTGCAGCACCAGTATGAAAACTCAGTAAAGTGGAACACTAGCATAAGAAAGTCAGATCAGTTGAACGAATAACAAACTTCAAGGAACTATGTGGATCACAGCATATTGACAAAGGAAATCCCACAGACAGGGAACCAAGATCTCATTTGGTTTTGCTCATTCACATGGGGTAACAACACACAAAAACCTAATTTACCTCTCCTTTGGAAAACAATAAATCACCTCTGACCCTTTGTCCTCAAACGCCCCCTTTTTCAAGGCGAGAGCATTAATGTCTGGTGATATGACTCTGGTTGTTCAGTAAGGGTTCAATAGACATCTCATAACCCTTTTCCCAAAGGCCATCTTGCTACCTTCTTATCAGCAATCCGGTGGCATGAGCTTTCTTGGAAAATGCCTAAAATGACTCAAACTCAACCGTTACTTTTATAATTATACTACTAAAACTGGTACAATAAATGACTGGAGCATCTACAAGAAAACACATACAGAATTTTTAACAGAAGATGCATTAACTGGGAGTAGCAGCAACAAAGACAGCTTCAAAAATATATGTGTTCATTACCTGACTCAAAAACACAAAAACTAAGAGGTAACTTTATTTTCTTTTAAGTTCTAAAAGAATTCGGGCAGCAAAGAAAAGACACTTCCTTGCTCACACACTACACTAGAACAACCCGATTTTATCCAAGTATCAAAGGCGTCTGACCATCAAACTCAGATTTAGATGTGATGAGATTTTTTTGCCCTAACGTGCTTGCTCCTTTGCCATTTATTGAGTGTAATCCAGATCTTTGACAGATCTGGATAACATTGTGATTGACTGAGCTTCTATTGGTGTCTCAAATGATGGAGCTGCAGAAATGTTTTGCAAAACATTAAATTCTTTATCCATGGTAAGGAACCAGTTCTGACAAGTTCTAAACAAGTTCATATTTTTATCTTTGCTTTTACAATTTAAATGGAAAAATGTGAATAAATGACACCTTGACAAATGTCTTTAAATCTCTATGAGGATTGAAAAATGAAACACTATTTTATGACCCAAAATGAAACACTTTCTCAAGACTACAAAATAAAATCCTTTCTTAAGACAGAAAATAAAGCTCTTTCTTAGTGCTGAAAATAAAACACTGTCAAAATAATTGTCTAAATATTTAAAAATAGACCCTAGTGATCGGGGAGTGAAAACTGATTTCATATACAGATATCAAACTTTAATTTGGCATTTTGATCCCTCAGTTACCAAAAGAATTCTGGATTTTTTTCCAAGAAAATGGCCATATCTTGATAATTCCTATTCTAAAGGCACATTAGTGAATATGGGTCCAGATGTATTAATAATGAAATAATATTTTGAAACTTCTTCCTAGCAGGTACTGATCAATACTGAAATAACGATATATTATTGATCCAACTGATACCTTTCCCAATAGATCCATAAACTCATCATAGGGTTTTTCCATAAAGTAAAGTAAAGTGAAGTAAAGAAGTAAGCAAGCAAGGAAGGAAGTAAGGAAGTTATTAATGGAACCATCCTCTAAGGTGATGATGTCCAAAAAGGGATACTCCAGGTCCAGAAAGAGGTCAGTCACCGTCAGTGTCCATGTTAGCATCTGATATGGTGGAGGATAGGCTGGCTAATATGAATAAGTTTAAGTTTTAATATTACAAAATACTGGATGTTTTACTGTGGTTCAAAGCAAAAACAACTCACCAAAATTAGATCCATAAACTGATAAATGCTTCTATGACTTCAAACACACCCCACCACGAAAAGGAAAATCTTAGCTAGTCAAATCCAAAGTGGTTCTTTCAGGCTAAATTAACAAACAATGCCACAAGTACTACCCCCAAATAGACACGACTAATAGCTTGAACTCTGTCAATCTATTTTCATCCCAATACATGTAGTCACAAATCAGGCTGGTTAGACTGCCGTGTATAGCTTCTCTCTCATTAATTGCCAAATGGTGTCAATCAACTGTATTCAATTATCACTCCACATAAAAAGTTCACCATGATATTATTTTGCTGCAGGACAACACGATATTTGTCAAAGAAATATAATATAGCCGATAAATATCCCAATTTACACCAGTTTTCATAATGATGACTTTTTCTTTCAGAGAGGCATTTGTTCATTTTCACATTAAAGATAGTTATGCACGATAATTTTAGGTCAAACTCAAAAGTCAGGTCAATTTTAAAAGACAAATGGGCTATGCAAGTATTTCTTAAGATGAATGGTGATATTCACTAACACTCTTGATCATATACTACTAATGTTGACTTGTAACAATTTTTTACAGAAACCATGGATTTTCTCAGAAAAAAAAATTAATAAAAAATAACAGACTCTGAAATCAGAATTTTTTAAAATTGCCAAAAATGTGTATTTTCATATCCAGATTTCAGTGAGCATAACTTCATGCTTACTCAACAACAAAAAATACTAATTCTACTTGCTTTCTTCACAGCTATTGTATTCACTTTGTCACTTTAATCTGTAGAACTTTCAGAAATTTTTAAGAAATTTTTCCAATTTTCCTTGGAAATTGGCCCTTTCATAAAAAAAACTGCAAATAAGACTAACTGTAAGAATGAAAATGTTAATGAACATGGGCCCACAGCCAAATACTGTTGAATTGGACATATGAATTATTTGTGGTCCACTTTATGCTTTTTAACTCAATTGTAATTAAACTGAAAATAGTTTTTTGATAGATTGGACTTGGTTTTGTACTTAGCTTGTAATAACTAATAGTTCAAAAGCTGCACGAAAATGATGGAACATTATTTATAATACACATATCTACCAAAAATATTCTTTCATAAGATGTAAAGGAACCTTTTCAAAACAAAAAGTCAACACAAGTATCAATAATTTTTAGTCTTGTGTTTCCTAAGGCCCCATATTTCTCCTAAGTACAACCCCAGCATTAATTAGTATTAAACATCAGCTAACCAGTGATCAATTTAAATCACGCACCTATTTGCTAATGTTATTAAAACTATAATCAAGAAAACTAGGCCTACATTGTAGCATGATGTTAATTTGAACCTGGCAATGTTTTCGAAATTTACTATGCATTTACTTTTGATAGTGCAAACCTTGTTTACACAATAATCATGGATCATCAGGTCCCATGATGTCTTGTGCTTTACAAGGAGCTAAATGAGTGTTAAAAATATATCTGATAATTCCTTGGGACACTTTCTCACATTTTTTTAACATGTAAATGAAGAGACAGGGTGGCTACAAATTGGTGACGGCACAGTGAGCAATGTCTGCTACACTCATATTAGTTCCACAGTGCTCATTAAAATCATTTACCCCATGAGGAAATTGGCTAAAATGTCCTTTGAACTGGAACCTAAATTGAACTTGAGTTTCTGCCTCCGTACATTTAAAAGTTGGGAACATGGGTAAAGGTTGAGTCCATACCTTTAAACATTTAAGTTTTTTGCCATCTCTTTTTCTTGTTTGTGGAAGTATGTTAAAAATGCAGCTATGAGGCTTGGACCTCATAATACCTTGGATTACATTCATCTTCAGTTATAACCATTTTTTGAAGCCACACCCAGCATAAACATCAAACAGTTCTTTGGGTTTTAGTCAAGACTCAATAATGTGGAGACCAATTTTGAACAGAAAAAAATTCTCTACTATCAGAGGCTACATATTAGTAAAGAATATTATATTCAGCGAAAATTATTGCACAAAAATGTTACAGGATCAAATCTTGTATTGTGATCTACCATGACAAATATTTTACGAGTCTATACTCAGCGATTTATAAGCAAGTGTAAAGTTACAAGAAATGTTGTGGGTTTAATAGATTACCCCCTAAAAAAACAAGCAAATTATTCCACAGTTTTCAAAGTTGACGCCTCCAATTTCTGTCCAGAACATACAACAGAAAAACAAGTATACCATATATATGACCACTGCAGTAGTTTTTTTTTATCTATTTGTTCAATAATCACCCTGTTTATCCAGTCTGGACTTAATTTAACAATGCAGAACACAAAAACTATAAAATAAATAATAAAAAAACAAATGAAAAAAAAAAATGTTCTAATGAATGAGTAAACAAATGTTTGGTTTTCATTTTTTGCCCTTATACAATTGCGAAAAACAGAGATACATAAAAAAGACAATCCCTGACCAAATTAACCACAGAATTAAACTAAAAAGAAAGGGTTCTGTGTGATATTTAAACAGCCATTACTGAACAAGGTTTAGAAAACTCCAAAGAACACCGGGGGGTTTTGCTGCTCCAGCCAAGCATGCTGGTATCAATAGGTAGCATTGATTGACAATCTCCTGGCTAATGTTTCCTTGCTTTTGTGTAATTTTAGGCTGGAGGCAGAGACCATATAGATTTCTGGGGAGTATTTGAAAACAATACAGACCACTCCCCTCTCCTGTGAAGAAAGGATCTGGCTGCCTGATGACTTTAACACGCCTATGGTCAGTTAGTGACCAGTAACTGATTACAGTAGCATGATATAGAAGCCCTGGAGGTCTGTTGATTGGATTTACACACAGGCAACAACTCTGCCACTGTTCTGGCTGGTTGGTCATATGACAATAGCATTAACTGGATATCTATAAAATGATACACTGCTAAAGAAATGCTAAAGCAACATGACTGGTTATCTTGGTGCATTTTTTGTCAACGAACTAGTAATTTACGGACAGATGACAATGTTAGATACTTTAAATTAACTGCTAGTTTGAACAGTGACAATGTGAATTCAGAAATAATACACGCACCCTTGTGTGATGTTAAATCATTTGACGGTAACAGTGACTGAAATACTTTTACTTGTACTATACACATCCATTTTTTACAACAGAAAGTGCTACACACTGAGGGTTTTGGGAAATATGTTCTACAACAAAGAATGAGCTTTTCACATAAATATTTTGAAAAAAAAAAATGAAGAGTAAGTTGTGCTACTAGGATAGTACTTAAATATACCAGAAATGCATTGGGGAAAGACACTGGAAAACAAAAGACTAAACACTGCATATAAAATGGGTGGCCATAGCAATCAGAGTAGTAATGGCTTCCCTTACAACCGTACGGAATACGAACTGTCACAGGAGAAGATACAATGGGACAAAATCTGGATGGCAGCTTACAACCAGAGCAACCAACAGCGAAACCGTTCTTCCACATCCTACACAAAAAACCATTACATGAAGAAAACCCGCCTTCTGAGTGACATGCTGCATAACCAGACGAATCCCCACTCCTTTGTGATGGTCATGGTTATAGCCAGCCTCTTCCTGTTCTTTACTCTAGCCATGACAGTCGCAGTTGTCATATTCTGCCGCAAAAAGAACTCGGTGTTCGTCTTTCAGAAGAGTGAACAGGAAGAAGATCATGGGGAGTATGAAATGGATGACCTTGACACAAACACAGACATGGAGTATGCATCAGACAATGATGATGAAGAAGGTTCTCCTAAGAAGCTGTATGGTCAGTATTTACATGTACATAATCCATCCAGCTCTAGATCTTTGATGAATAGTAATACCAATGATAACAGTAATGTCACTGCAATACCTTCTCCTGATTCATCCCCAATCTACAGACCTAAAAGACCTCTGCAAGACAGCCGTGGTGCTTATCAACCAATACATCAAACAAAAGTAGGTTCTGAGGAAAGCAGCCAAATCATTATTACTTTAGATGGTGAATGTCCAAACAACAAGCAATACTCTGGAATATTTAGGAAACTGAGTAAAAAATGGAATGATATATCTAACAAGTGGCAATACAGGAACACAGAAGAATCTGTGAACTACAACAAACACATTCCTGTGATATTGGTTTCAGATGAAGAGAGTCACTCAAGTTATATTCAGCAGTCCCAAAACAAAGACATCCATGACCTTCTATATAATGAACAGATTGAAGGTCAAACTAAGAGTAATACTGCACATTCACTGTCCATGCAGTCCTGTGATATGTATAATACACAAGTCAGTTTGGCTCATGCAAATTCTGTCACTAATGGAGATCTCTATAGTAATGGAGCCATGGTCCACCTGGTAGGAATTACATCAAAACTGGAAGCAAATAGTCTTAGTGATGATAATGATTTATCTGATGATGAAAGCCCTATACATGACACTGAACATCTTCAGCTTATAGCATCTACTAATTCTTCAACCAGACTGGCTGCCAATAAAGATGCCAAAATGTCCATCAAGCAAGATATTGGGAGTAGTCAGAGTAGTAAATCTTCACACATAAGTGAAACAGCCTGTCACAGTGAAACCGTCATCTCTCCTAGCATACATTCCCTGCAAGGCAGTCACAGTACAGAGTGTGTTAATATGGTCAGACACAATGGGTTTCACTCTGTACCCACCACCCCAGGGCAAAGTGGTACCCCAACACTGGTGCTCTCTTCTAATGCACTACCACCCAAGAAACAGTGGGTCACCTTTGACCACTTCATATAAAACTTGGGTTTGCTGACACATTTAAAGCATTGCTTTGGTCATATCACAATTCTTTATTATAAACCAGCAAGCATCAGCAAGCATCTATTGACTTTTCAACACAAGGTCAGTGTCAACATTTGAATTCACAACCTCAGTGATGGGAAGTGTGTTGCCCACTAAAACATGTTGTTTACTCACGAGGCCAGGTCTTGGAGACTTTAATTCACTCAGACTTTACGTTATTTCAAAGAATTTACCAAAAAAAAAAAGAAGTATTAGTTTTATCAGAATTTTGTTGTCTTCAAAGATTTAGCTAGTTTCTTCAAAACTATATTTAACCCAATATAAATCATAATTTCTCAAAATTTTGGCAAAACTAGGTCAAGCAAATTTCATTTGCAAAAGCTACTGAACAGATTCATATGTGCAAGTAACATTCGATTATAAAAACACAAAGGCAATTGTTGCAGGTCATATTACTTGAATACAAGGCTTTTTAATGTTTCAATGGAATTCTGGATACTTTTCTTTTATTCCAAGACTGCTGGTAAAAATCACAGAATGGGCTGTAGCAACACTGTCATTGTCATTAATGCATTACAAGACTAGATTGGATCATGATACTAAACACTACAGCACTTTCACACACTCAGTATGCTGTTAAAGAAGCAAAGAATACAAGGACAGCTGTGAATTATTTTGGCACTAAATCGGAAAAATTGCAAATTTTAATTAGTAAATTAAATTTTTATTAGTTAATACCTTACCTACCAGACGATAGCTATATGCCGGCGCCAGCCGGTCCCGCCAAACGAAAGAAAAAGACGTCCTGGGTTTCACCCCCGGCAGGACCGGTACACTACACTCCACTCGCAAGGTGGCCTAGTTCCTGCCTCACTCGCCAGAGGGACGTGACGTCATAGCATCTTTTTCGTCCCTAAGGTTGAATTGTAAGGCTGAAAGCGGGGAAGGCTGGGTGGGAATTTCCCGTCTGGTAGGTAAGGTATTAACTAATAAAAATTTAATTTACTAATTAAAATTTGCAATTTCATTGCGTTAATACATCTTACCTACCAGACGATAGCTAGAATAACTACCCAGTGGAAGGAGGGCAGCCTTCTGAGGATTGGAGAGAACTCTTATATTATACCTAGGTGTGAGGTTCTAGTCCTTTGAGGAGACATGTTAGTCTCAAGGGTAACTAGACCCACCTGCCCCCCCCCCCCTTTTTTTTGACTGCTCTGAGGGGAGGAAGAGAGTAAGAGTTCAAGTCAATGATTCCCACGGTTAACCTGGAAGAGTAGGGAAAGTCCTATACCTAGAGGATTACTCTGAAGTAAAAGACTTTGAGAAGCCAAGGCCTAGGCTAAAAGTGAGCCTACACCTAAAACTAACTAGTATGTACACTATATATAATTATATACAAAGAAGCTTAGGGGACTAGTGGTGGATCTGCTGGGCAGCCACCACAGGACCCAAGTGAAAAAGCTCCTTATCTGCCCAGGCAACATCCTTAAGGTAAAACTGTGTAAAGGTGTTGTGGGACTTCCAGTGGCATGCTGCTAGAATCTGGTCCAGAGATATGCCACCTTGAAAGGCTTTGGAGGCCGCAAAGGCCCTAACATCATGGGCCTTAACCTGATGTAAGGTCAAGGAATCTTGGTCAGAGAGATCATAACACAACACTACTGTTTGTTTGATCCAGGACGAGATAGTGGCAGGAGAGATGTCCTTGTTAAAACCTTGTTTGAATGAAACAAAAACTAACTCCTTTCCCGTTCTTAGGTCCTGCGTTTTGTCCAGGTAGTAGCGAAGAGCCCGAACGGGGCAAAGGGATCTGTCTTCCTTTAAAGACTTATCCAGAGTGGGGGCTAAGGCCGGGATGACCACAGGGGCCACGCACTCTGGTCCCTCTTTTGCCAAGTGATTTTTCACCAAGGAGCTTGGTGAAGGGTAGAGGGAAACTTTGGACCAATCAGCTTGGTGTCTGATATTTTTGTTTAACCAAGCGTGAATCTCACTCCTGCGTTTTCCTGAAGCCAGGGCTAGGAGAAAAACAGTTTTGAAAGTAAGGTGCTTCAGAGAAGCCTTTCTGAGTGGTTCAAAAGGCGCTTTTGTAAGCTGGTGTAAAACCAGGGAGAGGTTCCAAGCAGGAACCCCCCGGCGCCCTTTGGGTCTATCTCTGTGAAAACTGTCTAACAGTCTAGTCAAATTGTCATCCTTGCCGACATTAACCGAGGTATTTCCCAGTTTGTCTGCAATGGCTGACCTGTAACCATCAATAGTGCTGGGCTGGAGATTCTTCTCCTGGAAAAGGTGCAGGAGGAAATCTGCTATTTGTTTTATAGATGGGTTCCTGAAGTCCACCTGACTTGTTTCGCACCATCTGACAAAAACGGCCCACTTCGCTTCGTAGACTGTTCTGGTTGAACGTGTTTGAGGCGCCTCAATTCTTGACGCCACTGGGCTAGAGAACCCCTGCTCCTTGATTGTCTGGGCTCTAGGAGCCAGGCATGGAGATTTAGGTTTGTCAGATCCCTGTGACGTGCCTTGTTGAAAGGTTGGGTCACTAGATCTGGGTGGTGTGGAAGACAAAGAGGAACCCTCGCAGATAGCTCCACTAGGTCCCAAAACCAAGGCATGTTGGGCCATCCCGGGGCAATCAGGATTGCTCTGCGATACCAGTGATCTGACAGCTTGCTGACCACCTTCCCCATCAGAGACACTGGGGGGAAGAGGTACATGTACAGGTCCTCCCAGGATAATGTCAGAGCATCCACTGACCAGGCCTTTGGGTCTGGAATTGGGGACACAAATTGAACTAGCTTGCAGCTGTACCTTGTTGCAAACATGTCCACTCGGGGATAATGCCAGGTTTGACAAAGGAGGTCGAAGGTCTCTTGATGGAGGGACCACTCCGTCTGAATGACCTGCCTTTGGCGAGACAATTTGTCTGCAATTACATTCAGACGGCCTGGAATGTGTCTGGCCTTCAGTACTATTTGATTGAGGCTGCACCAACATAGGAGCCGCCAAAGAAGGGCACAGAGTGAGCCTGACCTCATACCTCCTTCCTTGTTGATGTATGCTACAACCGTAGTGTTGTCTGTGGCAATCAGGACGACCTTTCCTTGCACTAAATGTTGGAATCTTTTTAGTGCTAACAACACGGCTTTTAGTTCTAAGAAGTTTATGTGCAACTTGCTTTCGGGCACTGACCAAGTACTGCTTGCTGTGAAGTCGCCTAAGTGAGCACCCCAGCCTTCTTTTGAGGCGTCTGTAAAGATTTGAACTGCGTGTCGCAGGGGGTGTAAGGGCTGACCTTTTAGGACATTTTCCTCTTGGGTCCACCACTGCAGGTACTGATGGAGAGACCTCGGAATTGGGATCTCCTTTTCCAGAGATTCTGGGACTCTCCAGTGTTTCTTGAGGTGCCACTGAATAGGTCTCATGTGCAGTCTGCCTAGGGTCACCTGTTTTTCTGTCGCAGTGAGAAGACCTATAAGAGACATGAAAGTTCTCACTCGGCAAGATCTGTTCTGTAAAAGCACTGTTATTTTTTGTTGAAGGGCTTCCCAACGGTTTTGAGTAGGCCTGACTACTCCGTTGAGTAGGTCGTACTGGTAGCCTACGAAGTCGAAGACTTGTTGGGGTTCCAGTTCTGATTTTTGCATGTTTACCATCCAGCCCAACTCCTGGCAAAGGGCTAGGAGGGACTGGGTTCCCTGGTGGCAAGATTCTTTGGTAGGGGCTCGAATCAACCAGTCGTCTAGGTACTGGTGGATTCTTATACCCTGTGACTGAGCCATTAACTTGACCTCTTTGACCACACCAGTGAACTCCATGGGAGCTGTTGACAGGCCAAAGGGAAGTGCCCGAAACTGGTACGACTGGTTCTGAAAGTGGAACCTGAGGAATTTTCGGGATGTGTAGTGAATTGGGATGTGGAAGTAGGCGTCGCTGAAGTCTAGCGATGTCACCCACTCCTCTTGTTGTAGAGAGGTCCGGATTGTCTCTGGAGTCTCCATTTTGAATGTTTTTACGCATAAAAACTGATTTAGAGTACTGAGATCCAAGATTGGCCGCCACTTGTGGTTCGGCTTTGGGACAATGAACAGTCTGTTGAAAAAGGCTAGTGAGGTTTGAACCCTGACCCTCTCTACTGCCTTTTTCTCGATCAGAGCTTGTACAGCTGCTTGCAAGTGGGAGTCTCTGATGGGGTTTGCATAGCCACTTACTATCAGGGGATCCCTTACTAAGGGAGGTCTTACTTTGAAGGGAAGAACATAACCCTCCTTTAATATGGACACTACTTTTGGGTTTGCACCCTTGTGAGCCCATATTTCCCAAAAACTCTGAAGACGTCCCCCCACTGGTTGGACACTTGCAACATTGGGGACATTTGGAACATTTGGAGCAGAAACAAAGTGACCGACAAAAGAAGCACTTTTCACACACTTTATTTGACTTTTGATCTTTGATTTTGGCCTTACGTCTTTCTTTTGTGACTGCCACCTTGTTACAGTAGGTACACGACATACAACATGATAAGAAACATTTGTTGGAACAGATACAAAAGAGTTTCTTGTCACGACACTTTTCACAGAACTGACTGGCCAGGCCACCGGCACCGGACTTGACTTGCAGTAATTGTCATTTATACTGTGTCTTCTCATGAGCCATCTTGGTACCACGTCCGGGTTGACCACCCCGGCCTCTGCCCCGGCCTCTATTGCGGGAACCAAACGCTTTCCAAGCTGGTAGTTCCTTTCCGGCTTGAGAAGTTGTTTTAGCAGTGTCTTGAGGTTTCCAACCAGTACTGTAGGGTTGGTATCTCTGTTTTCTGCCTCTACCGGCGAACCCCCCGCGGCCCGGGCCGGGCTGGGAAGTACGTCGGGAAGCTTCTAATTGGTTTATTTCATCCTCAGCTTTTCTAATAGCAGCATCTGGAAATAACCCATATCCATTCAGGGGGCAATTTCTCAAGGAATTGAAAGTATCTGGTTTAATCCCCGGTTTCACAGCTTCCAAGTATGAATCCCTACGGAGTAGGGTCAAGTTTGCCATCTGCACAAATGTAAAGTCTGCCAAATGTTGTAGAGATTTACCCATGGCGAAACTGACATTCTGGTTAAATGAGGATAAATACAAAAGTTCATCCAATGCACCTTGAGCTTTGACAGAAGACTTGCCTTTCTTAAGTTCACTTTGTAAAATATGCAATTGTTCTTGGAAGGCATCCTGTATTTTGGTAATACAGCGATTAAACCCCGCTGACTGGTTGCAAATATATGAAGACTCTTTTGCTGCTTTCTCCCACTTACGCATAGTGTCTTGTGATAGTGGGCGGGATGGAGGCTGAGGAGATGCAGAAGATATGGTTGAAATCCTGGGGAATGAACTATTGATCTTCGCCGCATCATTTGGCCAAGAATTCACCGATTTACCCGGCCTAGTTGGATCTGTAGGCTCCGCCGGGTGTATCCCATACCATCTGCTCTGGGATTTGGGGGGTCTGAGGAATTGGTCCACATGCAGGCCACCTGGATCACTAGATTTTGAAGGATATCCTTCTATCAGTACAAGGTTTAAAGTTTCTAGTTTTCGGCACAACCAATCTTCCGGTGGAAGATCCACAGAAATCTTGCCCACAGGCTGAGAACGGTGACCTGCCCAAGGATTATCAGTGCGGGATTGCGGAGAAAACTCCAGGTCAGGAATGTGTGTCCATCCCATGAACGCGCGGACGCCTCTCACAGTCTCGCGGTAATTCTGATCTTCACTGAGGACCCGGTCCGGGTCTGAGGTTTCCAAGTCTGGGGATTCCTCTGCGTCAGATAACTCACCCTCTTCAAATGTTTCCTGAGGATTGACATCGCGGAAGGTGACCGGCCCGGAGCCGGAAGAAGGTTGTTGAAATGCAGATTGAGAAGAAGCAGACATAGCAGCTGACGACACAGTAGCCACCGGAGCAGGGTGTTTAAACATAGGTTCTGCTTCCGGGTAGAGGTTTTGAAGTGGAGATTGTCTGTCAGCAAAGGAAAAATCCTGATCTCTAGGAAGAAGCCGAAGTAGAGACAAAAAAGGGTGTCTGGGAAAGAGCACCTGCTGGAGCAGCATGAGAGACCGGTACTTTGACCGGAGAAAATGTTGGATTTTGTTGTACAGAAGGTGAGGAGCGATGTCCTAAAGTGATAAGTGCCTCAAGCCTGGCCATACGAGTGGCCCACTTTTCGTCCAGTTCCTGAAGATCTTTCTTAAACTGAGGCACAGGAAGGGACAAATCCGGAGCAGAAGAAACAGAAACAGCAGGTTCTTGTTCTGGCTGGGTATCAAGTACTACCACAGAAGACGGATCGACTAACACTTCCTTTGCTTTAGCCTTTTCCTTTCTGAGTTTATAGGTAGGAGTACTTAACTTGAGCACTTGCTCCGGGGTAAGGACACTGCAAAAGTCACACTGCAGATTTTGAACACAAGGGTCATCACCCTGTCCTTTCTCGCGACAACGCGCACACCTACTATGTTTGTCAAATGAAGCCATAATATGGCCACACGCACCCTTTTTCTGTCCTGGAGATGCCATGATAGAACAGTCAACTAATGGCAACAATTCCGACACAAATTAAACAGATATAACACAAATATAAAACTAAAAAGTTCACAGATAAAAATCCACAACTTTAAAAATCGCGCCAAACGAAAAAGATGCTATGACGTCACGTCCCTCTGGCGAGTGAGGCAGGAACTAGGCCACCTGGCGAGTGGAGTGTAGTGTACCGGTCCTGCCGGGGGTGAAACCCAGGACGTCTTTTTCTTTCGTTTGGCGGGACCGGCTGGCGCCGGCATATAGCTATCGTCTGGTAGGTAAGATGTATTAACGCAATGAAAATACTTTTTCACAAGTCATTTGCCATTTTTTATGTGAACTTAATTTAAACATTGTGGTTAATGGTGACTAGCTCTCAAAGTACTGAAACTGTGACATTTTCAGTCACTAAAATGTTGATTTTATCATAAACTTTGTATCTTTGTAATTAAACTTAAATCTGGCCACTCACTCAAGCTTGTAAGTACCTGTTAACCAGTACAATTTTGTATCTAAACTTATTCCATCCAACAAGCTCAGTCATATGAATTTTAGCCACTAAATAAATCAATTTTATATATTTTCATTGAAAATAAAAAGTTGTATATAACCCAAGTTTTATCATTTTGTGGGCAATTAACAATGATATACCAACACTGTACTTGGAATTAGCTAACATAAAAAGACTTTTGGAAGAGCCTTTTAAGCAAGCTGTGTACTCGGCATTCAGAATACATGGAAAGCTTCATATTTTCTTTACTACTTCAGCATCATTTTTACACTTACCAGAGCTGCCATTGACCATGAAATTACTACTCTGTTCCTATTTTGATGATTGATTTTGCACACGAAAAAGCCATAACTTTCCATAAGGAGCAAGAAAAAATAACATGTCTGCACTTCTGGCAAATGAAGGGGCATAAAAAGGAGCTATTTCGGGCATACTTCACTAATGGCCAAAACATTTCCTCCATAAATGGACTGCCCAGATTCAGATACATAACATGGCTTTCTCCAACAAACTCCTCTCGCATCTCTAGACAGGGACATGCTAAAAGCCAAATGACTAAAACACAAAATACAAGTCTTGACTTTTCATGTGGCTAAGTAAATGGGTATGTGACAAATGTTTACCCACATGCCACAGTAGTGAGAATAGATTTAGGTCTTTCTCACACACCTATCCTTCTTATCATGAAATTCTCGTAGGGTACCAATTTCAGAATAATTTGAGGACAAAATGGAAAATCCTTTTAAATATAGCAATTTTTTACATCCAGTTTTTATTCTCAGCTTACAGCTACTTACACCTGTGCCCTCTTTGCACTTTCATTCTATCTGTTGATGGTTCATTTCTGAAAGCATGTCACCTTTCAAATAATTAAAAAAAATGAAAAAGTATTCACAATAACATAACACTGGATATCAAGAGCAGGCAATTACTTTTCAGCGGGAACTTTTTATCCATAACTATGTAAATGGTGATTAAATAAGTAACAGTATCTCTCCACCTGTTCAACCTTAACCCTTAGTAGTGTAGTAGAAATAATAACTCATCATATAATACTTGATGCACTTATAAATCTTATTTCTATTATTTTGATTAATAAACAAAAACATGGATATTAATCCATAGAATAATAGTTGTATGTAATTCTATTTCACAATTTATGATAAAATAATGACATATAAGATACACAATAAACACTTGGTTAATAGGAATTTTGGTCTTTTAAAGGTTCTTAGGTCTATAACGAATGCTACATGTACATTCATCTTTCCTGTTTGGAAGACTTTAGTGTTCAGACCCTCATTGTTAAGTACATCTGTAAGCAGTGGCCCTTGGTAATCACATGACTCCACCTCATCAGGGCTTCATAACATATTATCAAGGTCTTTAAGCTATTTCATCAAACACCCCACATGATGCGGACTGCAGACAGTTAACTTTCTGACCTTTCCCAGGACTCAGCTCCGAACCAACCTCATCTACAAGTCATAACTCGCACATACTTACACCAAAAATAACTTACAGTTTTTGTTTGGTATTTTATACAAGTGTAATGATTGCAAAAATTCAAAACTGTTTTACAAAGGCTTTGAACCAAACAAAACAGGGCATATTATTCACTTTTCACTGATATTTTGACATCCATATACATATGCGCAACGGCAGAAACTACTAATCACTGGAAAAGCAAGGTATTTTAAAGTTTGTAAAGGCCAATTATACACCAAATAAATCAATTTTCTTAGATATCTGACTAAATTTACATGGTTTCATATGGTATCAATTCCAGCATTTATAATTGTTGCAAAGCTGTCAAAAACAAACCCTGGCAGATTTAGCTGACAAAACAGTACTCATAATGACAGCATGGATAAACAAATGCACATCAAAAAAATGTCTTCATAAAACCTGTCTAGTTTCAGTCACAAATATTTTATTGGAAGTAAACAATTGAATATGATTTTGTAATAATAAAACCCTAAAAAAGTTAACTAAGGCAAATTTCTTGGAAACCAGTATGATCTGAGGAAGCATAACAGGACAAAGAATCCCAGAAAGAAACTGAAAAATTCCAGCTAATAATTCTTTTTTTAAATTTTGTAAGGTCTAAATGTTAACTACAGCTGTTAATGAGTCCTGGAGAACTTGTTGAAGAATGAAGTATTAAGTATTCTACAGCACAAAATTGAAAGAAGGACACTTAAGTACACAAACTGGCACGCTCCCCAGCCCCAATGCTAACAATGTAACACAATGACAAACATAAGAGGCGACTGAATTACTGCTAATGGTGCACAAGTTAACAGTGCAAACACAATGTAAACAACATTAGAATCCCTGATTGGGCTGTGCACTCACTAAAACATTTGCCATTTGCATCAGATCTGCAAATCAGCTGCCATGATGAATGTTCCATTTGTCTAGCAGTCTTGGGCAAATCTCTAAGATTCTATGTAAACTAATAACCTCCAGAAGCCCTGATGTCTTAGCCTTAGTTCTTTTACCAGTTGACTTCACACAATAAGTCAGAGTTCCTCATTCATCTCTGAATCAATTACACTTATTTATTACACTTCATTGATCAGCCCTGGGTCAATTGATAGGTGGTTATCTCTCCTTATTGGAGTCTTCCCACAGCAGACATTGGTGTAACAATCACGATTAGGGATAACAGTATACCATGCTCATAACAGTGAATGTCTAACACTAACAGTAATACGATATTACTACTTAAGTCTCATTCTGACTTTGAATGTACTTTTATAAATAAGAGAAACTGACTGGAGTTTTAGAGCATTTATAGAGTTATAAAGATTACCAAGATGCAGTTTTCAAGAGTAGCTTTTTTTCACATGTTCATAGAAGTCTTCGGATAAACATGTTTTATAATAACAACTCCAAAATAGTAAGACTCTACTGCTTGCCGCCATTAGTTAAACTTGGTCGACTTCGAGTTTTGTGCCAAGTTAAGGTTTGTGCCATTATATGGTGCCCAGCAGTATACGAACAGATGTACAAGACATATTCTCTACATAAACACTGCAGTTAATGGTCAGGTCACGTGGTGGCGAATTTAATGGCGAATAACTGTGAATATCAAATTCTTCAATGTTCTTGGTGGATTCTTCATTATTTTTCAGTCTTCTTCATTACTCGCCACTTCACAGCGACAACAACCTGATGTTCAAAATTTCCACCGATATTTGTCGATTTGTAAGTTCCGCGTGACAATTCGCCAGTATGGGTAGCATATTCTTCTATGCCGTTGCTCTGCATTCGCAGACAAGTGGTGCTACCTTCTTGTTCTCAGTAAATTCGCCAGATATTCTTCCTTGTTCTCACATTGTTCTTTCTACGTGGTAGAAGTGTCTTCACAGATCTCATTGATTCTTGCCTTTCCAAAGCTAATTCATAGTCAAACTGTGGTAAAATCACCAGATATCTTCACCATTTTGTAGAGTATCCTCAGTACACAGAACAGTCGAAAAATATTTCAGTACATCATAGAGCTATGAGGAGAACTTTTTATCATGTGACCACACTTTTTTGCCTCTTTTTGCCAAATTCTTGTGAATTTGAAATCCCCTATATTTCTATATTTACCAAGATAATCGTAGCACCCTCTCCAGTGTGTGTCCTAGGCATTATATGGCAATACATAATTCTTAGTTTCTTCTACATTATATGGCAATACATGATTCTTACTTTACTCTACATATCACTGTAGGGCTGTTTTCTGAACTGTATGTATCTACAATGCATTCTGATCCATACATACTTTACCTAAAAGTAAAAACCAATATTTGTTGCCATTGTTCTTGAAGGACCACAAATTTTTTTTAAGTAGATGATTCACCGAATCTTTCAATAATATTTCTGAAAATCAGGTATGATCAGAATCTTAAATCATGACAAAATAAAAAATAGAAAACAAATTTGTGAGGTATTATTAACTTTAAATATCAAATGGTAATATTTTGACCTAATTTTAGAAACACTTGACATTTTAAACTTTAACAGAGTCTTTTCATTCAGTTCTGGCTGAATAATGACACTTCTGAAAGACAGCAATTTCTCTTTAAGCATTTATATAGAGTGAATATAATAAAAACTTGTGTCTATTTTGCCATATTAACTGTTTCTGAAGAGTACATACTGTCTGCATCAAATAACTGTTCACCCCCACCCCCACCCCCCATCCCCACACCAATTTTAAAAGGAACCTAGCTATGATGGTGATTGGACAAACCGTTTTCAAGTTAGAGACCGGAAACGGAAATTTTGACAGATTTCGAGTTAGAGTCCGGAAACAGAAATGTTGACGGACAGACAAACGGACAAACGAACTGACGGAATTACACCAATTTCGAACGGAACCTTGCTATGAGGGTGATCTATGTCCCTGTCAAGTTTGAATTCGATTGAACAAACTATTTTCAAGTTAGAGTCCGGAAACGGAAATTTTGACGGACAAACGTACAAAAAACGGACAAACGGACGGAATTAAACCAATTTCAACAGGAACCTAGCTAGGATGGTGATCTATCTCCCTGTCAAGTTTGAATTCGATTGGACAAACCGTTTCCGAGTTAGAGTCCGGAAACGAAAATGTGGACGGACAGACGGACGTTGGACACATCAATCTAATAGGTGGGATGGTTACATGCAACCCGCCTTAAAAAAAATCCAGAGCTATATTTAAACATCTGCAGCAAGTTCAAGAAACATACCCTGTATTATTTAATAATTGGCTTGAATTTAATATGCAAACACCAATGTTGCAGATTGGTGGATGTATTAGCTTGACAGTGTGATAGACAATACAGGGAACAGGCATTTACTTTACTGCCGCAGGGACACATAATACTTGTAGCTCTGGCAGATGAAGTCACTAAGTCTTTCATGTACAAAATTGCAGGATTATGTTGAGACCACTCTCCTTATGAACAATTATCACCTGATACCTAAATCAGGCAGAAAAAAAATGAAAGCTCACATTTGTCTATTGTTTCTATTAAGGATATTTCCCAGATGTCTAGAAACAACAATGAACAAAAGCCTTTCTGAACCCATTTTCAAAACACATCACTGAATATTTCTGAGTTGTGACTTTCAGAGCAACTGCAACAAGCTAATATCTTGTTGATACTGCACAAGCTTGTAAATACCTCAAAATTTCAAAACTTATTTATAGTGACTTTTCACATTGTTTCCACAAGCAGTTTCTGAAGTTTTACATTGTTTAATAAGATATTCTGTCATAGTCAATACTAGGGGTGCGACCGAGCAGTCGACACTCACCAAATGAGGCAAACTTCACGAAAATTCAATCCCAATTTTAGGGGGCGACTACTCGTGTGCACATAAATACCTATTGAAGCGGTTACATTTTTTAGGAAATAAAAAATAAGTAACATACCTTGCTGGCATTAAATCGCATAATCCACCATTTTTAACATAATATTAAGTATATTATATGGTGACATCAGCTAATTCAAGTGATTCAAAGCTTTTATCTTCATATTTTTGTCATTTACGGGAGCTGCCATATTGGATGTTGTTTCCAGTAATGGTGGATACTAAATATCGCGAGGGCTCGATGTCGAGTCGATTTTTTGTCCGCAAGCAATCGACCCGAATTATTTGTACTAGTCACACCCCTAGTCAATACATGAAGCTGAAAGGACAAGCAAAATAAAATATCTCAACTGCATCAAACTCAAAGAAAAACATAGGTGTTCTATAAGTAAACAGAATAAATAGGCTTTTATAATTCAATAAATAGATTTCACACTCTATAGAATATTTGGACTGCGATAAAACCTCCAAGAGTACCTTGCCCCCCCCCCCCCCCCCCCCCTCCCACACACACACATACAATATGAACTTTTTATAGAGAAGATATAAAAATATAAAACATATAAACAATCAAAAATGTACATCCATATTGATTTTATTGTACAACAGATTAATTAGCAACATCTTTTAATCATCTGTAATGTTAAGCGATTCACTTTTGACAGACTACTCCGGACAATAAAGTGACAGTTTGCTAGGTTTCTACTTTCTAGAATTGCAAACAGCTAATTAAATAGACCCTTTCAAGTGTTGATCAATAGAAATATGCTAAATGCAATTCTAATCTGTGTATTTTCATTGTGTAAACAATGAAAGATCAAAGATGAGATAGCCTAAAGAAGTGCACTGTATTTATGTACATTTTTGATGGAGAGTATATGGCCCACCGGATTCGGTCGCATAGTATGTAAAATGTTGGGGGACATGCTTTGTAGTCGGAGAGGCCAGAGATTCCATTACACCGCGTTTCTTCTGTATGTTTAGTGTCATGCAACCATATTTCATTTGTAATTGGTTAACAATCTTATGGTAATTTGTATTTAGTAATTTACCATCATGTATCATAGAATTGAAGTAATCAAGAAGCTGTAAAATAAATCCTTCTTGGCGCGTTACAGATCAACTATAAATTTACAAATTGCATTTTATTCCAACTATATTTTTCAGATACAGGGGCAAATTTCACAAAGTTCTATCTACAAAGTAACCATCTAAATACATGTCATCTACCAAATTCCTGCCTGTTTCACTCATTTAAGTTTAATAGTTCACTAAGTATTTCATAGAAAATGCTCAATATTTAGCAGTGCTGAATGAAGTGCTCCACTCAATACATGGTGTGTCACGGATGGTCAAGTGACCTTGTATCAACATTATGGTAAATTGGGCTGGGGCAGAAGTACTGGTATCAGTGTACTGAGATCTCTTACCTAAGTAGGTTAAAAAACACTCACATACCAAAACAAAATATTAATACCTGTATGGAGACTGACGCTACATAAAAAGGCTGGAAAATTAAAATATTACAGACAATAAATCTGAAAAGATGATAACCTTTTTGTAGTTCACTAGTATGAGTTATTAGAACACATCGGTAGCACTTGCTAAGAACCTACTAACCTGTAGATTTATCAACATATTATCTATATTTAGTATGTTTTTCTAAAAACAGCCACTGGGGACTTACAAACTGGTCATAAGCATTTAGGACTTGTCCCCAAATGTTAAAAATTTGGTAAATTGAATCCTGGTAATTTATATCTCAAAAGAAACAAAAAATACTTTTTCTTCAACAAAATTCGAGAAAATAGGAAGCTTCAATGGAAAAGGCAAATCAAACCAGGGAATCACTTGTATTCCCAAACCAATAACTAATGTCCATACCAAGTATCAACCTTTTAAACCTTACAAATGCGGAGATATAGTCCAGACAAGATTTTAATGGTCACAGTCACTACAGTAAGATCAAAGGTCAAATCAATGTCACACCATGATGTTGCACACCTACACTCCCTAACCAATGTCCCTACAAAGGACCAACTTCCAACACTTTACAGTTTTTGAGATATAGCCTGGACAAGATATTAAAGGTAAGGTCACTACAGCAATGTCAAAGGTCAAATCAAGGTCACACCATGATGCTGCACACCTACATCCCCCCACCAATGTCCCTACCAAGCAGCAACTTTCTACACCTTACGGTGTCTGAGATGTAACCCAGACAAGATTTTTCAAACACCAGGTCACTATGGTCAGGTCACCGGTCAAATCAAGGTTACACTATGAAGTTGCACACCTACACCCCCTAACCAATGTCCCTACCAAGTAGCAACTTCCTACACCTTATGGTTTCTGCGATATACCCCGGAAAAGATTTTGAAAGGTCATTAATGCAAGGTCAAAGGTGCACTTTTACACCCCAACCAATGTCCCTATCAAGTTTCAACTTTGTACACCTTATAGTTTCTGGGATATAGCCTGGACAAGATTTTCAAACTCAAAGTCACTACAGCAGGGTTAAAGTTCATATCAAGGTCACACCATGATGTTGCACACCTACACCCCCTGACCAATTTCCCCACCAAGTATCAAATTCCTACACCTTATGATTTCTGAGATATTGCATGGACAAGATTTTAAAGTTTAAGGTCACTACAGCAAGGTTAAATCAAGGTCAAACCATGACGTTGCACACCTACAACTCCTAAGTAATGTTCCTACCAAGTTTCAACTTCCTACACCTTATGGTTTCTGAGATACAGTCCAAACTAGAAAATTTAATAGTAAATTAAATTTTTATAAGTTAATACCTTACCTAGTGGACAGATGCATTTGTCCGGCGCCCTGCCGGTCACGCCAAACGTTAGAAAAAAACGTCCTGAGCTGGGCTCTGGCCGGGACCGGTAGTGTCCTGTTCACTCGCCAGGTGGCTGTACAGCCTACCTGTCGGTATACTGCGCATGCGTGCGCATGCGCTCTTCCTCTTTTTGTTGTCTACCTTGTGACCCCTTGTTGGTTATGATAGCGGGGAAGGTAGGGTGGGACTCCCCCTGTCCACTAGGTAAGGTATTAACTTATAAAAATTTAATTTACTATTAAATTTTCTATTTTATTGCGTTAATACAACTTACCTAGTGGACAGATGCAGAATGACTACCCAGTGGATGGAGGGTAGCCAAACAAGGGAAACCCATAAAGATAATAGCATAGCGGGTGTGTCCGGTACTGGTTAAATAAACCAACCTTTAAAGGACCAAAACACCCTGCCCCCCCCCCCTGATTTTTCCACAGGGAAACAGCCTGTGCACCAATTCGACCCGAATGTGCAGGGAGACTAATGAGGGCATGAACTAGCAATTCATGAATGAGGAAGAAGAACAGGAGCAAGGAAACACCATCCTTGAGAAGCTCCTGGATCCACTTTGGATCATGGCTATCCAGTAGCCAAGGATAGTTTTTTTTTTTTTTTTTTTTTTATATATATACACTAAACCCAAAAACATGTGTACACTATATACAGTCAGCCATAAGACTACTACTGATGTTCGTGGATCTGCTGAGCCGCTACCACAGGACCTAGGTGGTACAACTCGGAATCTGCCCAGGCTAGATCCTTCAGGTAGAATTGTGTAAAAGTGTTGTGTGCCTTCCAATGGCAAGCTGATAGGATCTGGTCCAAGGAAACCCCGCCCTGGAAAGCTTTGGAAGCGGCAAAAGCCCGTACATCATGAGCTCGGACTTGATGTATATTTTGAGCCTCATGATCAGAAAGTTGATAACACAACAACACAGTTTGCTTGATCCAGGAAGAGACAGTAGCCGGCACAATATCCTTCTGAAAACTCTTCCGGAAAGATACAAACACCAGATCCTTGCCCGAACGCAAGTCCTTGGTTCTGTCTAAATAGTAACGCAAGGCCCTGACCGGGCAAAGAGACTTGTCCTCCTTGAGTGACCTGTCCAATGATGGAGCCAAAGCGGGAATGACAACCGGAGCCACAGCAGAAGGTCCGTCCCGTGCTAGCTGATTCTTCGACAGAAAACTGGGAGAGGGATATAATGAGACCTGACTCCAGTTCTCCTGATGCCTGATATTGCGGTATAACCATGCATGGATTTCGCTCCTCCTTTTGCCGGAACCCAAAGCCAAGAGGAAAACCGTCTTAAAGGTCAAATGTTTAAGCGAGGCCTTCCGCATGGGTTCGAAGGGAGCTTTGGTCAACTGGTGGAGCACTAATGAAAGATTCCACGCAGGGACTCCCCGCCTGCCCTTCGGTTTGTCTCTATGGAAACTGTCCAACAAACGAGTTAGGCTTTCATCCTTGCCAAAATGAACAGGGTCGTTACCCAACATATCGGCAATAGCTGTTCTGTAGCCTTCTATAGTACTGGGTTGTAACTGTCTCTCCTTAAAGAGATACAACAAGAAATCGGCCACTTGTTTTAGAGAGGGCGCCCTGAAGTCCACCTGGCTGGATTCGCACCACTTAACAAAAATGGCCCACTTTGACTTATAGACCGCTCTGGTTGAACTTCTCTGAGGCGCCTCAATTCTTGTTGCCACCTCCTCAGAGAACCCTTGTCGCCTGATGGACGAGGCTCTAGGAGCCAAGCATGCAGATTCAGATGATTCAAGTTCCTGTGGAGAAGGCCGTTGAACGGTTGAGTCAACAGATTCCTCTCTAAGGGAAGACTGAAGAGAATTTGACTTGATAGACTGATCAGATCCCAAAACCAAGGCATGTTGGGCCAACCCGGAGCGATTAAGATCATCCTGTGAAAATCTTGATTCACCAGTTTGGATGTGACCTGAGTGAGCAGGGAGACTGGGGGAAAGGCGTACACGTTCAGGTTGCCCCATGTAAGGCTGAGAGCATCCACCGCCCAAGCTGTCGAATCCGGAACTGGAGAGACAAACTTGGGAAGCTTGTGATTGAATCTGGTGGCAAAAAGATCTATCTGCGGCTGGCCCCAGTTGGAACACAAGCGATTGAACACCTGTTGGGACAGGCACCACTCGGTCTGGATCACCTGATTGTGTCGGGAGAGCTTGTCTGCTATGACATTCAGTCGACCCGGAATGTGCCTGGCTCTCAGAACTATTCCTCTGGGATGGCACCAGGAAAGGAGTCTCCAGAGAAGGGCACAAAGAGAGCCTGATTTCATACCCCCTTGTTTGTTGATATAGGCGACCACAGTTGTATTGTCGGTCGCCACCAAGACAATCTGGTTCAGGCAGAGAGGTTCGAAACTCTTGAGGGCCAGAAAAACTGCCTTGAGTTCCAAGAAGTTGATATGAAGCCGGCTTTCTACTTCTGACCAAACGCCTCTTGCCGTAGAGTCCCCTAAGTGAGCGCCCCAACCTTCGTTTGATGCGTCGGTAAACAGTTGAAGGGCGTGACTTAATGGATGCAAGGGTTGGCCCCTTAATACATTTTCCTCGTCTAACCACCAATCTAGGTGAGGTTGCAGAGAGGAAGGTAGCGGAATGACTTTCTCTAGGACCTCGGGCACCCGCCAGTGTCTTTTTAGGTGCCACTGAATGGGACGCATGTGGAGACGACCTGACCTGACCTGTTTCTCGGTGGCTGTCAAGAGTCCTATCAAGGACATGAACTGCCTTACCGTGCAACTGTCCCGGGTCTTTAAAAACAGTAGTTTCTGACGCAAGCTTGCCCATCTTTCTTGAGTTGGTAAAACCCGACCCGTCAACAGGTCGAACCGGTAACCGACGAAGGTAAAGACCTGTTGAGGATTCAGTTCCGACTTTTTGAGGTTGACTAGCCAGCCCAGTTCGTGGCAAAGCGACAAAAGAACCTGGGTGTGAAGGAGACCAATCTCCCTCGAAGGGGCTCTCAGTAACCAGTCGTCTAGGTACTGGTGGATTCTTATACCCCTGTTCTGAGCCATAAGTTTGACCTCCTTGACTATCTTGGTGAACTCTAGAGGAGCCGTGGCCAACCCGAAGGGAAGGGCAGTGAATTGGTACGCTCTTTTGTTGAGAAAGAATCTCATGTACTTCCTCGACCGGGGGTGAATAGGGATGTGAAAGTATGCGTCGCTGAAATCCAGCGAGGTCACCCACTCCCCTTTCTGTAGCGAGGTCCGGATGGTTTCCGGAGTTTCCATCTTGAATGTGCCGGTTTTGAGGAACTTGTTCAACCGACTCAGATCTAAAATAGGCCTCCACTTGTTTTCCGGTTTGGGTACTAAAAACAGCCGGTTGTAGAAAGCGAGAGAAGACCGGACCAGGACTGGCTCCACTACCAACTTTCCTTGGAGAGAGATCAGTGCCTCTTTGAGGAAACGGCTTTTTACCGGATTGGCATAACTGCTCTGAATGATTGGAACCCTGGTGAGAGGAGGTCTTAATCTGAATGGCAGGCTGTAACCCTCCCTTAGAATGGAAACTGCTCGAGGGTTTGCGCCTAACCTTTGCCAAACTTGCCAAAACTTTTGAAGACGGCCTCCTACAGGACCATCGTGCACAACAGTGGGGACACCTTGAACATTTTGGACAAAAAGACATGGATCGACACAAGAAACACTGTTCACATGCTTTATTTTTCTCAACACTGGTACGGGACTTAGACCTTTCTTTTGTGGAAGCCCGGTGGTAGATACAGAAGGAGCATGAGTTGCAACATGAAAGAACACATCCTGATTTACATGATCTACTTGCCTCATGGGAAAGTCTGGATTCTGAGATGTGTGGGGTCTTGAACCTGTCTGAACTGAAGCCAGTAATTGACCCGAACTTTTTGTTAACATGTCTTTCACTGTCTCTTGAACACTGGAACCGGCCATTTCCGGTGGAACTTGACTTAACTTTGAACGAAGAACTGGTTTGTGACAAACTACCTTGACTAAGTTTAGAGTCTGTTTTCTGCCCAACCGATTTAATGTCTTGACTACAGAGGTTGGGTTGTAATGGTAACTGTCATTTTTGTTGTTTAAATCCACGGGAGCGAGAGAAACGGGGGTTACTACTACGACCCCTTCCTCTTGATCTGCCCCTGCCCCGAGCAAACTGTCGCCATGGCTGATTCGGTTCAGCTGAAGCTGTATTCCTAGAATCCCGGCGATCATAGGGTTGGAACCTATTTTGGTTTCGCCAACCAGTGCGCTGCATAGCACCCGGACCGGGTCTTGGAGCAGCACTGGTGGTTTCAGACTTGGTAATATCCTGTTCTGCAATACATATCAGGTCATCAGGGAATAGACCATAGTTGAACAATGGGGCATTCCTAAGTCGATTCCAGGTGTCAGACTTCACTCCAGGTTTTACATGGTCTAAATAAGAGTCACGTCTAAGAAGCACAAGATTTGCCATGTTGACGAAAAGGCTGTCAGCTAGGTGCTGCAATGAAGTTCCCATGGCAATGGAGACATTTTGATGGAAGGCTAGGTAGTCTTTCAGGTCGTGAAGAGCCTCTGAAACTTCTTTGGGGGCCTTCCCTTTATTGAAATTCGACTGAAGGCACACTAAGCTCTGACTCATCCGATCCTGCAGCTCACTAGCACATCTGTTAAATCCTGCTGCCTGGTTGACAATGTAGCTGCCTTCCTTGGCATTCCGTTCCCATCGACGTAGATACTCTTGGGAAATAGGTCGTGAGACAGGACCAGAAGGCGGGTAGGAAGAGGCCTTGGTAATACGTGGAAATTGTGAATTAACTTTTGCCTCGGTATTCCTCCAACTAAAAACAGACTTGCCAGGACGAGGAGTAGTGTCAGGTTTGAGGGTGTGCATCTGATACCAACGCGCTTGCGATTTTGGCATTTTAATGAACTGATCCTTTTTCAACCCACTTGAATCTTGACTTCTAGAGGGATACCCCTCAGCAACTGTAGTATTTAAGCGTTCAAGTTTTTGACATAACCAGTCGTCTGGTGGCATAGCCACAGACACACGAGCTGGTCTCCTGGGAACCTTCCCCTTCCAAGGGTTGTTGCTCTTGTCGGGCTCACTGAAATCAGCCTCAAAAACCGGGATATGAGTCCATCCCATAAAGGATCTGACAGACCGGACTGTCTCACGGTAATTCATATCCTCTGTAACTTCTTGTTTCTCACCAGTATCCGACAGTTCTCCTTCATCAGGTTCAGAAGCTGAATAACGCTCATTTTCTTCCGGGTCATATGGCAGATCAGAAAACACACTAGCCTGTGAATAATCTTCCGGACCGGTTCTGTAACTAGCACTGGCCTGAGAGTAACAGGGAACCGGACCGGTAATTGAAAGTTCCTTTGTCGGTGGACCGGTTGACTGGCCAGCCGGATGAGAGACAGGTGCTTTGGATGGCAGAACTTGAGAGCCGGTGTCGGTCATATCTTCAGTGGGTGCCTGAGCTGAACTTGTAGGTAGTTGTTTTGCACCGACCGGATGTAAGTCAGCTGAAAGCTTGTCGGTGGGTTTACCAGCATGTTTACCGGAATGTCGGTGAGACTTCTTGTGTTTGTGGGATTTTTTCTTGTCCGGTTTAATATCAGACCCGTTAGCATCTACAGATTCTGCCGGAGGCCACACCGGACCGGTGGGTCGGGCAGAAGAAGGGTCAATGAAAGGAGTATCTGATAGCACCTTTTGCGCAGAAACTGGTTTAACTGGCATAGACGGAGAAGTGAAAATGTTACCTCTTGAGAGAAGAGCCTCAAATCTGGCAAACTGCTCAGACATCTTGTCAGATAATGCAACCAACTGACCCGAAGTGACATAAGATTCCTCTGAAGTAGAAGCAGAAGACGCGGCAGGTGCCTGCGTGGAAAGCTGCGCAGAGGGTTGAAGATCCGGTGCAGACTGCGCAGAAGGCTGCGCAGAAGAGTTCTCTGTCGGTGCGTCAGCAGACGACAAGTCCTCCACCGGAGAAATAACTGTCACCTCTTTGGGGGACACTAGCAATCCTGCTTTCCTTTCCTTTCGTATTCTATAAGATGGAGTAGACAAAGTTTCCTTTTGGGAATCCGAAAATTGATCACATAATGAGCAAGGTTTGTCCTTGACACAGGGGTCCCCCCCCAACTTCTTCTCTCTGCATCTTGCACAACGTTCGTGAAGATCAAACGCGGCCATTATATGTCCGCAAGCGCCTCTGCGCTGACCCTTAAAATCTCCAGGGGATGCCATGAGTATTCAGTAACACTTTGATATGAAATTGAGGTAACTTTAAAATGTATATCCAACGTTAAAAATGAAAAACGTCTCTATAAATCCTTTAACAACTTTTAAATATGGCGCCAAACAAAAAGAGGAAGAGCGCATGCGCACGCATGCGCAGTATACCGACAGGTAGGCTGTACAGCCACCTGGCGAGTGAACAGGACACTACCGGTCCCGGCCAGAGCCCAGCTCAGGACGTTTTTTTCTAACGTTTGGCGTGACCGGCAGGGCGCCGGACAAATGCATCTGTCCACTAGGTAAGTTGTATTAACGCAATAAAAAAGCTTTTTCCCTCCACCCGCCCACCTATCTGACATGGGGTCAAAACAATACCCACACTGCCCTTAAAGGTTGTGGGATAACAAAAGGTGCTAGTACGATTCAGTATTTAAAGGCACATATTAAAGACAGTCTCCTGAATTTACCTTGATAAGTTTGGCAAGATGGTCAATGCCTTTCCATGACAGACTACAACCAGTGAAATCCAGCTGTGACAGACTGCTGCAGTTCTTGATGCCTTTGCAAAGAACTGCAAAAAGGAAGAAACACTCAAAAGTTGAAATTACTATTCAATAGAAAAACTCCTGAATATAAGTTATAGCAATGATTTTACATATCGTGAACATGGCTGGGGTTTCCAGAAAAGCTTGGTTTAAAAGACATTTTAGCATAGATACATTTAAATATAATTAAAATATGGTATTTATATTTCACGTAAATACATTTTATTGCAATAAATCCCCTCTCGGGGTAATTGAATGTAAATAACTAGGGGAGAAGAAGCTTTAAAAATAAAAATACAAATAACAAATTCAGCTCTTATAGTTTACATGTGCAGTAGCTGATACAGGCTGTAATTACTGAGTCTGGGATACAACCACACAATATTCTAAATTTAATTCAATAGAAACTCAAGAAAATTGCGAGATTATGAGAATTAAAGTTTGGATCCATCTGTCAGATGATGTATCAATATCAAAAATTCTGTGCTAAATGTCAAGTAATAGTAACACATATGTGAAATATATAAAAAATACAACTGATGTGAAGACATTGCTCATACTGGATTTCAAAATTACCTACTTTCTAAGCCTTCATCCCCAATACGACTGTAATTTAAAGACACACTTCGGAGTGACTTGTTGGCCATCAAACCCTGCAAAAAAAATGAAACTAAACATGATCATATAATATTATATAGACAAAGCCAGACATAATGCTACCTTTATGAACAAACATGCACTGAGAGATCACTTCTTTTAACCATTTAGGAAGATCAGTTGTGTTCAATGTTACTAGTGTAGATTGTACACCTGTCTCAAAAATCATTATTTTACAAGTTGCTTCCTTGAACTGATCCATCACATCAATTTTTTTTAAAAGAATGTACGAATGAAAAGTGATTACTACAGCCATACAATTTTTATTTTTATACACACCATACAAGGGTATTAATTGAAATAGTCTAGATAACAATGTTAACTGTGACCAACAGAACCAAAAAAATACAGGCTGAATATTTTTTTTTAACCTTAAAATTTTTATGGGCAAATTCTCTGAGCTCTTAAAATACAAGAAGTCATACTGCCATTATAATTACAGGAAAATGTTGTGCTGACCTTTGACCAATTTAGTAACAATGTCACTGTCTCATAAAGGGAAGAATGAGCTGAGTTTTAACATTTCATCAGTGAGGGAAAACTGTACCAAGACAAGTATATCATAAACATCATGGCAACAATGTTGAAAATTTTTCACTTTTCTTCCCACTGCCCTTCCATCCGGCGAAAACAGTAGATCACATAAGGAAACAGGAGCAAAGGGAGAACCTAGGGAACCCCTGAAAGCCAAGTTGCCATCTGTTGCTTTCCTTCTCACTACGTCACCAGACACTTCAAATATTTTGTCACATTGCAAAACTTGGCCCATTTGCTCCAGTCATGTAATTTCTCATTCCGTCTCATACAGTTTCTTCCTGCCACTGCCCTTCTACTTTTTTTTATGAAATTCTTGGCTAGAGATGGGACAAACCTTAGAAATTTTGATTTCCCCCCAATCTCTGTGGGACAATGCAGGATGAAGTTTTTAATGTAATGTTTGGCAACTGATTTTGATAGGCCACTGAATGCACCTCACCTTTGCTAATGCTGCCAGATCTCTGGTTCTGAGAGGCAAGCCATGGAGGTCGATGGTTTTCAACACTGTGGAGACAGCCAGACATTCCTTTAGCACTTTACACAAGCGATATGTGATCTCTTTAGACCTGATGGCTGGAACTTTCCTCTTCACTGTATAGCCTCGCTTTTCTGTAAGATTAATGCATAAACAATCATCCAAAACAATATTTCCTATCAAAATTTTCTGTAAGATTAATGCATATACAATCACCCAAAACAATATTTTCTATCTAAATTAAAAGTAAAATGGTTACTTTTAAGACAAGTTTCTAAAATTCTGTTAAAAGTGTAAATTCAGACTAAGGGTAGATATATGCAAAGATAAACTGTTGAACAGAAAGACGCAATTTTTACCCTCCAGACAACCTGGTTTTGGTTAAACTTATTTAGTTTTAACAGGGACACACGACGGGGTCCACAAACAGAAAATTGCAAATTTAATAAGCAAAATACACTTCTCATATTCACTATCCAGGACGGAAAAAAACAAAAATAAAGGATTTTCATTAATATTCAAATTTCTTAAGTGAAATAGCCCTGATACTAGCCTAATATTAACAACACTTTTTATATTTTTCAATCTCATCCACTGTATATTTGTAAAAACAAAATTAAATGGCTTGATTTATACCTTTACTAATGTGTATTACTATAAATAATATTTCATTCGAATATCAAAAGTAAATTTTCACACCAATATAAAGTAATAATAATGTTTCAGCATTGAATCTATTTTTAATATAATTTCAAGCCCTTTATCAATGAGAAAACACAGTCTTAATTGAACCACAAAAATATTTATGGGAGGGTTATAAACACTGGATATTGCCATTACAAGGATGGCTTTCACCTACAATGCCCTCTTACAGGTCACTTTGAATAACAAATTCACTTTTACCAAGAGTACCTATAACACATTGTCAGAAGGGGACAAAATAATAATACAGTGGTGATACAAGTAACACCCCTGTAGTTTTCAGACTGAGAAAAAGGATGACCATTCATGCATAGTTAATACAGTGGACTCGACATTACTTGAACATTCAACATCCACAGAATTAGCTCAAATTTTAGGATTTTGTGACTGATCCTCACCTAACATGTTCTGATGTTGAACTATAAAATTAGTTCTATTTGTACCTGAAATCAACTTACCATGGTTCTACTTATGCCAAGTATGCAGTATATTTGATCAATCCATACAACCAGATTATCATTTAGAAATGTTATTTTTTTTCCAGTAAATGCTGTACTATGTCATAAATATTTTTTTAAACATGTAAATAATAAAGCTAAAATGGTTAGCATGATTTGGTCCGTGGGTATTCGACTTCTAACCAGGTAACTGTTTCTTATGTAAATTACCTTTGAAATGATAGGCACACTGAAAATGTCAGAAATGTATGTGCCCAGATGTAAATATTGCAAACAATACAGTAGATCTTGAGGCTGCTGAGGTTCTAGAAAAGAAGGAAAGCCAGGCACATTGTTGGGTAATTTCCAAATAAATCTAGTATTTTATATATGCAAAATAATGTACAGATAAAACACCGCGAATTGGTAGCTTTTGGGTTGTGACTCAAAATATCACAAATTCTAATAATTGCATAAAATCCCATATTGGATGATGTACCTCAGAGAACAGTTTACTGGTTCAACAATACTGGCACCAGCTAGTGCTTGGGCAACCTCATATTTGGAGGACCTGGTTCAGCGAAGAAAGAGGAGAGGGTACCATTACACCTGGGTCTAATGGTGCCAGTGGGACAGTGAGACCCGTTTAACAAACGCCAAGTGGCACAGTGAGACCCAGTAAAGAGCAATTATTATTTCATGAAAAGTATTTAAGTTCTTTACTAGTGGTACAATGGGACCTGTCTCCTCACTTGTTCATCCCCAGTGGGACCAACCCCTGCCAAACTTCCTCCCTACATGCAAATTTGTCCCTGGTTTCACAGTGGGACCCACTCCTGCCCCAGTTCTTCCCTACTTCACAGTTTCTTCTAAGTGGCACAGTGGGACCTGTCTCCTCTCTAGTTCCTCCCTAGTGGTACAGTGGGACCCACCCCTGCCAAACTTCTTCCCTACATGCAAATTCATCCATGGTTTCACAGTGGGACCCACTTCTGCCCTAGTTCTTCCTTACTTCACAATTTCTTCCCTAGTGGCACAGTGGGACCCACCTCCTCTCTAGTTCTTCCCTAGTGGCACAGTGAGACCTACATTCTCTCCAGTTCCTCCCTAGTGGTACAGTGGGACCCACCCCTGCCAAACTTCTTCCCTGCATTCAATTTCATCAATGGTGGCACAGTGGGACCCACTTCTGCCCTAGTTCTTCCTTACTTCACGATTTCTTCCCTAGTGGCACAGTGGGACCCACCTCCTCTCTAGTTCTTCTCTAGTGGTACAGTGGGACCCACATCCTCTCTAATTCTTCCCTAGTGGTACAGTGGGACCCACCTCCTCTCTAGTTCTTCCCTAGTGGTACAGTGGGACCCACCTCCTCTCTAGTTCTTCCCTAGTGGTACAGTAGGACCCAGTCCTGCCAAACTACTTGCCTACTTGCCAATTCATCCCTGGTAGCACAGTGAGACCCACCTCTGCCCTAATTCTTCCATACTTCACGAATTCTTCCCTACTGGTACAATGGGCCCTGCCTCCTCTCCACTTTCTCCTTTGTGGTACAGTGGGACCCAATCCTGACAAGCTACTTCACTACATGCAAATTCATCCCTGGTGGCAAAGTGGGATCCACATCTGCCCAACTTCTTCCCTACTTCACATTTTTTCCCACGTGGCACATCTGGACCTGCCTCCTTTCTGGTTCTCCCCCGTGGTACAGTGGGACCCATCCCTGTCAAACTTCTTCCCCACATGCAAAATGTATTTCTAGTTGCACAGTGGGCCCCACTCCTGCACAAATTCTTCCATACTTCATGAATTTTTGCCTAGTGGTACAGTGGGTCATGCCTCCTCTCTAATTCCACCCTGATGGTACAGTGGGACCCATCCCTGTGAAACTTCTTCCCCACATTCAAATTAATATTCCTAGTGGCACAGTGGGCCCCACTCCTGCACAAATTCTTCCATACTTCATGATTTCTTCCCTAGTGGCAAGTCCCTACTTCCACAGTACCACTAGGGAAGAACTAGAGAGGAGGCCGGTCCCACTGTACCACCAGGGAAGAATTAGAGAGAAGACAGGTCCCACTGTACCACTAGGAAAGAATTAGAGAGGAAGTGGGTCCCACTGTACCACCAGGGAAGAACTAGGGAGGAGGCAGGTCCCACTGTACCACTAGGGAAGAACCAGAGTCCACTGTACCACTATACAGAGCTTAGCATTCACCCATTTAGTTAGGTATGAGTTCGGTAAAAAGTAGTTCTTAAAATTGTAATCGAGGAAATAATGAATGCTCCCCAACTATTAGCGGTGTTACCATTAGACCCAGGTATAATGGTACCACCCTCACTTCAGCGCTGATGTTCCTTTTGCATATTTGGCTAGTACAGTTAATTGTTTCAGCTATTGTAAATGATAGGCAATAACGTCATATATTGAAAAGGAAGGTAACCTTGTTCTTCCACTGTTTGTTGATAGTAACTTCTCACAGCAACATGTTCCAACGTTTTATTGATCTTCAAGGTACCAAGTATCGGGTTCCAATCAGTGGCTCTGAAATAAGAATGATGTCATATACAAGGAACAGGATCTACTTTAAAATAGTATATTTAAAGAGATATAACATTCTGAACACACAACATGCTGTACAATTGCTACATTATATGATTCACACAATACTTTGACATGTTACAACCATCCAATAGCCATCCAAGCATTTTCAGGATGTGATGTTAAAAAAGGTTATAAAGATATCATTCTGAAACCACATTCAAACAATGCCTCTGGATTACAACCAAAATCAAATCATTTGTTCCTTGTGGGTAGAAAACAAACAGTAGTAAAATTCTAAAATTTAAGAATAAGAAAATTTCTATTTATCTAGATCTGAAGGAAACAGCCATTTTACTTAATTTAACAAGTTGAAAACCCCAAATTTTATGAAACTAAATTTTAAAACAATATTTTTTTCTAAAATTATTTCTTACTTTTATTCTGTGAGGTTTTTGCAGTTTTTATTTTTTACATTGGAGTGGCTTTTGAAGTTTTTTCTCTGTGTTAGCATGTTAGACTTTCTTAATATATTTTCATTAATAAATTACTTTATTACATCATACACAAATGGAGTTGCAATAAAATGGCAGTCATATCAAAATCAAAATATCCCAGAATTACAGATTAATTAAATCAGGTAATTACTGCCTCTGCAAAGAATCAATTTACATACCTGATTCTGTCCCCATTCAGATCGAGTACTTTTTCTTGTAACTGAGATTTTACTGCTGGAAGTGGACACGAGTTCTGCAGTGCACATAGATTATTGTAGTAGGATTCAAAATCTACTGCACCACGCTGCCTCACAGCAACACTCTCAATAAGAGCCATTGTGATGTAGAGTTACTTTTTTCTACAGCATGGTCTTCATCAAAAACCTAGACAAAAATAAGTATACTGTAAAATGAAACAGGCTTTTCATTTAATGAGAGCTGAAGTTACACATAATGAGACTAAGACGTCCAGATACAGTCATAATTTATGATTTGAAATGTCTCTATGACCTATACTGAATTCAATAAACTCCATTTTGACTCAAAATAGAAAAAAAAATCAGTACCATTCACAGCTGACTGTGTGTTTTGAGTTTCAGAGTAGAAGTGAAAGAAGAAAAGGACATAAAAGTTGTGCCCTGCAAATGGTATGCAAAAGTAAAGAAACAGGGAAACTGTCAAGGTGTAAAAAGTAGATGGAAAACATATTTAAACAAAATACTGTAAATGCAATAGTTTTTGGGTTACAACTTATTTACTCAACAGTGACAATCTCAAAGTAACTATAGCTCAGCTATGCTATGAGCTACAGGTCTGCACCTGTTCTATGGTATATATACCCAAAAGTAGATGATTAACATATTTAAACAAAATACTCAAAATACAATAGTTTTCAAGATAAAACTGATTTACTCAACAGTGATAACCTGAAAGTAGCTAATGCTCAGCTATGCAATGAGTTACAGGTATATAATTTTACTATGTTATAGAGGACTGAAAAGTAGGTGACTAACATGTTTTAACAAAATACTGTAAATGCAACAGTTTTCAAGTTACAACTGATTTACTCAACAGTGAGAACCTGAAAATAGATATTACTATGTTCTACAATGAGTTACATGTCTCAATTTTACTATGACTGACTGAGAAGTAGGTAAATAACATACTTAAACAAAATACTCTAAATGCAATAGTTTCAAGTTAGAATTGATTTACTCAACAGTGAAAACCTGAAAGCAGCTATTGCTCATCTATGCAATGAGCTGTAGGTCTGCAATTTTACAATGTTATAGCTGACCCAAAAGTACATAAAAAACATACAAAACAAAATTCTCTAAATGCAACAGTTTTGAAGATACAAGCAATTTATTCAACAGTGATAACCTCAAAGTAGCTATTACTCGGCTATGCAACAAGCTACAGGTCTGCAATTTTACTAGCTGACCCAAAAGTAGCTGAATAACATATTTATACAAAATTCCCTAAATGCAATAGTTTTTCAATTACAAGTGATTTTACTCATTATGAAAGGTAGTGAAAAATCAGAAAGTAGCTATTACTCACTTAGCTATTGGAATAGACACCCAAGTTACTCACCATGTTGTAGCTATGGAAAAAGTAGCTGAATAATATATTTTAACAAAATGCTCTAAATGCAATACTTTTCAAGTTATAGGTGATTTTGTGCATGATTTCATGAATTTTAATGCATTAAAAATTATTTTAAAAATTCATAAAAAAAATAGAGGAATGCTTTTGCAAACAAAAGCGAAGCGTCCCTTAAAGTTTAAAATGCTTTGTGGTTTTAATAAGCATGCTATAAAGCTAAGAATGCACAAAGCTGCACCGTATGCTTTCCCAATACCTCTTAATACATTCTGAAGCTATAAAAGAAACAATAAAGGAGATATAAGGCAAAAACTCCAAAGCAGCTATTTATGACCCCAGTTTGGCCCATAAGGGAGGGTCGGGGGGTAAAACTGACCGGCTATTTAGACTCTCCACATATGCTTTCCCAATACCTCTTAATACATTCTGAAGGTCTAAAAGCAACAATAAAGGAGATATAAGGCAAAACTCCAAAGCAACTATTTTATGACCCCAAATTGACCCATAAATCAGATGTAACCCCACTAAAAATACTCTGTCCTCTTTCACACCTGTGTCAGAGGAAGAACTACTCAAAATTCTAAAGTCCTCACCATCCAAATCATGTGACCTTGACCCGATTCCGACGTCACTGGTCAAGGAGTGTGCTGATATTCTCATCACCCCCATCACTAAAATTGTAAATTATTCAATCACAGAAGGTAGTTTCCCCAACTGTTTTAAGATGGCATATGTCACCCCCCTTCAAAAGAAGCCGAGCCTTGACAGAAATATCCTCAAAAACTACAGGCCGGTGTCAAACCTCAGCTTTATATCTAAACTTATTCAGAAGGTGGTGGCAAAGCAGCTAAATGAAATTATTTCACACGAGGGGCTCTTAAATGTCAACCAGTCTGCTTATAAGAGTTCCCACTCCACTGAAACCGCATTGTTGAAGATTCAAAATGATATAGCTCTCTCAGTGGACTCAGGAAAGGCAGTGGCCCTAACATTATTAGACCTATCGGCGGCGTTTGATACGATTGATCATTCTATTTTATATGACTGCTTGCATGACTGGTTTGGTCTAGATGGTACTGTTTTGTCATGGATCAAATCATATTTTTCAAACCGTAAACAAAAAATTAAAATAGGTGATAGTTTTTCTGAGGCCGTAATTCTCCCTTTCGGAGTCCCCCAAGGCTCTGTACTGGGTCCTCTCCTTTTCACACTTTACACTCAGTCAAGTTATTTCAAAATTCAATGTTACTCATCACCTGTATGCCGATGACACCCAGATCTACCTAGCAGTTGATTCCAGGAATTTTGACTCTAGCATGGAAGAGCTGACCAAGTGTCTCAAGTCTGTACAGGAGTGGATGGACGATGTCAAACTAAAACTAAACCCAGAAAAAAACGAATTTATCATAATAGGTCAAAAAGCTATCAGAGAGTCGCTTGCACCAAATTTCCCTGTTCCACTCCTTCAAAACAATATCTCTCCGTCAGTGGAAGTAAAAAATCTGGGTGTTATTTTCGACTCAGACAACTCCTTTGACAATCATGTTGCCAAGGTTTGCAGAGCATGTTACTATCATCTTCGTGATTTGCGACGAATTCGCAAATTCCTTGGAGTTGAGACAGCAATACTTCTGGCAAATGCTATGGTCAGTAGTCGTCTAGACTACTGTAACTCTCTACTCTATGGGGTAAGCAAGTCCAACATAGCCAAACTACAGAGAGTCCAGAATGCTCTTTGCCGCATCATCTTCAGACTTGACAAAATGAGTCATGTTACACCCTTTTTGAAAAAACTCCACTGGCTCCCAATTCAACATCGCATCCTGTTTAAGTATAATCTTTTGGTATTCAAGGCTATTAATCTTTCACAGCCCCCGTATCTCTCAGCTTTAATAAGATCGAGCAGTCTCACTCGCGGCAACAGGCCATCTATCTCCTCAACCCGCCCTAAGAAGCACATAGGCAGGCGTGGCTTTGCAGTAGCTGCACCAGCTGAATGGAACAAGCTGCCACAGACTGTCAGATCTCAGCAAACAATAGATGGTTTCAGAAGCCAGCTAAAGACCTACTTGTTTAGGCTGGCATACCCCCCACCTTAGTCATACCCTGGCGGGCGCTTTTTAGATGTCGACCCATGCCTGTCCCTGGACTCTCCCTTTTTGGTCTCAAGTGCATTAGAGGATTTGTATCAATTTTGCGCTATATAAATCCTACTATTATTATAAAGGGGGGTCGGGGGATAAAACTGACCGGCTATTTAGATTCTCCACATATGCTTTCCCAATACCTCTTAATACATTCTGAAGCTATAAAAGCAACGATAAAGGAGATATAAGGCAAAAACTCCAAAGCAGCTATGTATGACCCCAGTTTGGCCCATAAGTGGGGGGTCGGGGTGTAAAACTCACCTGCTATTTAGACTCTCCACATATTCTTTCTCAATACCTCTCAATACATTCTAAAGCTATAAAAGCAACAATAAAGGAGATATAAGGCAAAAACTTAAAATCAGCTATTTTATTACCCCAGTTTGAACCATAAGGGGGGGAGCCGGGGGGTAAAACTGGCCGGCTATTTAGACTCTCCACATATGGTTTCCTATTACCTCCCAGTACATTTTATAGCTCTAAATGCAATACTTAAGAAGATAATAGGGGGGTTGGCCTAAATTTAAGGCTTTCAGATTGGAAGGTGTCAGAAAATCACTCATAAACTAGACCTATCGCATCGGAGAACCGATGCAAATTGTATCCACCAGAAGAAAACTCACCAAAGCCATTGTAACATCGCTTAACCTTGAAGGAGAAGCCCAAGGTGAAATCTGACCATATCAAAAGATTCTTAGTCCATGATTTCCCATAGTATGGTGTGACACTGCAAACCTCTAGGAATACAAATAAGCAAGATATAAACATTAATTTTGGCAATCCTCATTTGACCTTGAAACAGGGGCCAAAGGTCAAACCGATCACACCAAAAGATTCCCAGCCCATGATTTCCTAGATTTTGGTTTACCATTCCAAAGCTCTAGGACCAATAATAAGTGAGTTATAAGCACTTTTAAGTTTGGCTATCCTTGTTAGACCTTGATGGAGGGTCCAAGGTCAAATCCAACCACAGCAATAGATTCCCACGACATGATTTTGTGTACTATCCTCGTTTGACCTTGAAGGAGGGGTCCAAGGTCAAATCCGACCACACCAAAAGATTCCCAGCTCATGATTTTCTATATGTTGGTTTACCATCCTAAACCTCTAGCACCAATAATAAGCGAGTTATAAGCACTTTTAAGTTTGGCTATCCTCATTTGACCTTGTAGGAGGGGTCCAAGGTCAAATCCGACCACACCAAAAGATTCCCAGGCCATGATTTCCTATAGGTTGGTTTACTATCCCAAACCTCTAGCACCAATAATAAGCGAGTTATAAGCACTTTTAAGTTTGGCTATGCTCGTTTGACCTTGAAGGAGGGTCCAAGGTCAAATCCGACCACACCAAAAGATTCCCAGCCCATGATTTCCTATAGGTTGGTTTACAATCCCAAACCTCTAGGACCAATAATAAGCGAGTTATAAGCACTCTTAAGTTTGGCTATGCTCGTTTGACCTTGAAGGAGGGGTCCAAGGTCAAATCTGACCACACCAAAAGATTCCCAGCCCATGATTTCCTATAGGTTGGTTTACCATCCCAAACCTCTAGGACCAATAATAAGCGAGTTATAAGCACTTTTAAGTTTGGCTATGCTCGTTTGACCTTGAAGGAGGGGACCAAGGTCAAATCCTACCACACCAAAAGATTCCCAGCCCATGATTTCCAATAGGTTGGTTTACCATCCCAAACCTCTAGGAAGAATAATAAGCGAGTTATAAGCACTTTTAAGTTTGGCTATCCTTGTTTGACCTTGAAGGAGGGGTCCAAGGTCAAGTCCGACCACACCAAAAGATTCCCAGGCCATGATTTCCTATAGGCTGGTTTACTATCCCAAACCTCTAGGACCAATAATAAGCGAGTTATAAGCACTTTTAAGCTTGGCTATCCCCGTTTGACCTTGAAGGAGGGGTCCAAGGTCAAATTCGACCACACCAAAAGATTCCCAGCCCATGATTTCCTATAGTTGGTTTACTATCCCAAACCTCTAGGACCAATAATAAGCGAGTTATAAGCACTTTTAAGTTTGGCTATCCCCGTTTGACCTTGAAGGAGGGGTCCAACGTAAAATCCGAACACACCAAAAGATTCCCAGCCCATGATTTCCTATAGGTTGGTTTACCATCCCAAACCTCTAGCACCAATAATAAGCGAGTTATAAGCACTTTTAAGTTTGGCTATCCCCGTTTGACCTTGAAGGAGGGGTCCAAGGTCAAATCCCACCACACCAAAAGGTTTCCGGCTCATGATTTCCTATAGGTTGGTTTACTATCCCAAACCTCTAGGACCAATAATAAGCGAGTTATAAGCACTTTTAAGTTTGGCTATCCTCGTTTGACCTTGAAGGAGGGGTCCAAGGTCAAATCCGACCACACCAAAAGATTCCCGGCCCATGATTTCCTATAGGTTGGTTTACCATCCCAAACCTCTAGGACCAATAATAAGCGAGTTATAAGCACTTTTAAGTTTGGCTATGCTCGTTTGACCTTGAAGGAGGACCCCAAGGTCAAATCCGACCACACCAAATGATTCCCGGCCCATGATTTCCTATAGGTTGGTTTACCATCCCAAACCTCTAGGACCAATAATAAGCGAGTTATAAGCACTTTTAAGTTTGGCTATCCTCGTTTGACCTTGAACGAGGGGTCCAAGGTCAAATCTGACCATACCAAAAGATTCCCAGCCCATGATTTCCTATAGGTTGGTTTACCATCCCAAACCTCTAGGACCAATAATAAGCGAGTTATAAGCACTTTTCATGACTGCAAAGAAACGCCTGTGGCGGCCATCTTGTTTTTTAAAATGAGGCCAAAAATATTCTCAGTCAAGATTTTATAATGAGGAACATATCCTGCGAATTTGAGATCTCTACCTATAACACCCTTTGCTCTAGAGGGCCACCAAAAGTCCTTGTTTAAAGTCGAAAAACGCCTGTGGCGGCCATCTTGTTTTTCAAAATGAGGCCAAAAATATTCCTAGGCAAGATGGACCATTCCATAGGCCATGCCCACTTCCTGGTTTACGGTATTTTAATTGTCTCCATGTCAGGCCTTGTCTGACAAACAAATGGCGAAAATGGCGGGAAAATAAACGTAAACATCGAGTATTTTAAGATATAATAGGAATAACACGTATTACAAATGATTGGATGTAGCATATAATAAGAAATTATATAATAAAGTATATTTGCTTTATTGTGACAAAAATTATAAAATAAATAAATAGACAATTTATTGATCAAAACAAATCCTCGTGCATTGCAGTAATACGTAAACAATGGCAGCTTGGGAACATATGTATGCATTGCGGACATTTTAAAGTAGGTAGGATTGATGATATAATATTTTTATGAAATTACACTGTGGTTTCTTTTTGTTCCATTGCCAGAAAGCAATAATATTTACAAATATGTCCCTAAAAATGGCCACGTTTTTGTAATTCAAAATGGCGCCGATGAAAATCGGAGGAAATGATTGGTTGTTGCTATTGTAGTAAACAGGATGTTTGCCGATTTGCGGTATTTTGATTGACACCGTGGAAAGGTCCACTTTATGGCTATGAATATATCCTGCAAATTTGAGAGGGCTAGCTATAATATTTTTTTCGTTAGAGCGGTAACGGTGAAATCTCTCTACACACTGCGGCGGCGTAGGCGTAACGAAGTCAAATCCATAGTATCCACCGGATGCTATCCGGTGGATACAATGAGACATTTTTCGAGGGATTGCTCCCAAAATCTAATCAGCTCGCGTTTTCGATAGTATGAACAGGTGTGTCAAATTATAAGGCTCTGTAGCAAGTAGTTTTTCCTGAACTGTGATGATGGGGGGGTGTACTTCAAAAAAATAGTCTTTGATCATGTGACCTTCATAAAGGTCAAAGGTCAAATTTAAGCATGCAGAAAAATTTTCCCATGCCTAAGGTATATAACTGCCAAATATGGTTTGAAACCTTCTAATAATAAGGGAGATATTCAAGGGAGACTATAATGCGGCGGTGGCGGCGAGGAAACTGCGGCGAAAACAAGTAAGCGCCCTTTCAGGTGCATTAAAAATTATAAAAAAGTGATTAAAAAAAGTTAAGACAGATCCAGGTCTGATACTCACATAAGAGAATCTACTTGTGGTCTAGTACATATATGCAAGAAATGACAGAAATCCCAGCAATAGTCACTGAGAAAATTGTGATAAAGTGTTGAAATTTTCACACTTTTGGTGGGGGTACCTCCCTTGTAATGTCTCTAGCAAACATATGAACAGACAGATTTGCATGCCTTGAACAATTTTTCATCCTCGATAGATAAGGTATCTTTTAAAAAAACAGCATGTCTCTAGGCCTTGTAGTTCTGGAGAAGTTGTTCACAAGGACGCAGACGCGTACACGGATGCCGCAGAGTGATGCCATAATGTCAATTGACTGACAAGTCAGCTGACATAAAAATGTAGGAAAAAACCCTAAGTGGGGTCCTTATGGGCCCCTGCGGACGACGCAGAGTGATTCCATAATGCCAGTTGACTGACAAGTCAGCTGACATAAAAATGTAGGAAAAAAATCCTAAGTGGGTCTTTATGGGCCACCAACACAATTTTATCCTCAACTTAAAGTTTTAATTTTCGGCACATGTACTAAGACATATTAATGTGTTCTCAGGTAAAATTTTAACCAGATGAGCCTCATAGTTTGTGACCTAGAGGGTTTTAAGTGGCCCAAAGTCAAATTTCTGACCTTAAGGTGGCCATAAGTTTATTATTGGGAGTTTAAGGTCACCTTTAAAAAGGGATCTTCCTTTGGGCACCCTTAATATGTGTACCAAGTTAAAAAAAAAATACTGATCCATTTTTGAGTTATCGCGTACACAAGGAAATTCCTACGGCGGCGGCGGCGCAACGGACCTGAATCCAATATATCCCCAATTTTCGTCTGGGGATATAATAATGTAAGTGCAATAGTTTTCGAGTTACAAATGATTTACTCAACAGTGAAAACCTCAAAGTAGTTTTTGCTCCACTGTGCAATGAGCTCCACGTCTGCAATTTTACAATGTTATAGCTGATCCCAAAGTAGGTGAATAACATATTTAAGTTACAAGTGATTCACTCAACAATGATTACCTCAAAGTAATTATCCCTCAGCTATGCAATGAGCTACAGGTCTGCAAACTAACTATATTATAGCTGACCCAAAAGTAGGTGAATAACATATTTCAACAAAATACTCTAAATGCAATAGTTTTCAAATTACAAGTGATTTACTCAAAAGAGATAACTTCAAAGAGCTATTGCTCAGCTACGCAATGAGCTACAGGTCTGAAATTTATAGCTGACACTAAAGCAGGTGAATGACATGTTTTAACAAAAAATAGCATCAGAGATGCCCACAGCCTGGGGAAATAGTTTTCAACACCATGAGATACAGAAGTAGTGAAACAGTACAATGATTGGGATACTTTCAGAGAAGTGTCAGTTATATAAAGGTCCAAATAATGTTTAAATAGAGAAAATAACTCAACTGTAAAAGGACAGCACTAATGAGTAAACTAAAAATAGCATAAGAGATGCTCGTACCCCACAGTCTAGGGAAATATTTTTAACACCATGAAATATAGAAGTAGTGTATCAGTACAAAGTTCAGGATACTTTCAGAGCACTGTCAGTTATATAAAAGTCCAAACAATGTTTAAACAGAGAAAATAATGTCTAAAAGATAACGCATGTAAAGAAGAAGTATTAAAACAAGACAATTCAATAACAAGATGACAGCATCAATCAGTAAACTAAACATTACGACACTCTTTATCTACATCTGACATGGCCGAATTATGGTTTGGATGCTTTGAATATTACCATGCATACAGAAGTGCAATACATTCAATGAATGCTTATGTGTGGTGTTGGAGCAAAATCTGTGGCTCACTTGATAAAATTCCATCTGTTACAATGGGAAGTTGTAAAAGTAAAATTCTTAATGAATTCTAATATGACTTTAACAGTGCTTAATCTACATCAAAAGACAGACCCAAAGGTGCTTCATACACAACTCCCTACACCTTACGGTTTCCGAGATATAGCCCAGACAAGATTTTATAGGTCAAGGTCACTATGGCAAGGTCAAAGGTCAAATCAAGGTCAGACCATGACGTTGCACACCTACACCCCCTAACCAATGTCCCTACCAAGTATCAACTTCCTACACCTTACAGTTTCCGAGATATAGCCCGGACAAGAATTTATAGGTCAAGGTCACTACGGCAAGGTCAAAGGTCAAATCAAGGTCAGACCATGACGTTGCACACCTACACCCCTTATCCAATGTCCCTACCAAGTATCAACTTCCTACACCTTACGGTTTCCGAGATATAGCCCGGACAAGATTTTCACACTCAAGGTCACTACGGCAAGGTCAAAGGTCAAATCAAGGTCAGACCATGATGTTGCACACCTACACATCCTAACCAATGTCCCTACAAACTATCAACTTCCTACACCTTACGGTTTCTGAGATACAGCCCGGACAAACTTTTTTCCGCCGCCCGCCCATCCGGACAAAATGGGTGAAAACAATACCCCGACAGCCCTTAAGGGCTGTGGGGTAAAAAGCTTTCAGCTAGCAGCCCAAGTTATATCTATACACTAAATCCTTTATTTGTAAAAAAAAAAAAAAAAAGCCTATCTGAACACTGCCAGTTGTAATCCATCAACGTGAATAGGTACATGGGCGTGAATTGGTCCACCACCACTACAGTAATTCTGCACAAATCAGTAAAAATGTGCATTTAATGGTCTATTGCCTGTGTCATTTTTCAAGTTCACCCGTTTTAGTTTCAGTAAATATGCGAAATGAGACTTTATTGTTCACTGGTTGTACCACATGTACACAATCGTTGGGTAAGCTAGCAGTAAAATAAATCTTGGGTGCACAGCCATTGGCCACTCTAGCAGTGATACCGATCTTGTTTACACTGCAGTTGGGTATGCTAGACTGACATCACCGCTAGCATACACCACAGTTGGGTGTGCTAACAGTGATATCAAGCTAGCATACAATGCAGTTGGGTACATATCCTCCGCCAAATACCATATGGAAGTGAAGAGAGAGGCACATTCAGTCCAAACGCAGTTAAAACCTGGGTCGAGATGGGGGGGGGGGGGGGGGGAAGATCTTCCATCAGTTTTGTAAGTCAAGTTTTCTACCTTTTAGGGTTACAAGGTCTCCTTTTACGGATAGGCCCAGTATGATTTACTGCGGATAGAAGCCTGATATACCAACACTATAAATTAAGAGTCTATTGGCTTTAATTTATAAAGTATATCCTGGGCTCTCACAAGGAAGACCCATAGATTTTTGTGGTCATGTGACCAGTTACTTGTGGTCAAGCTTCGCGTATTGAAGGAAATGGTCTGCCAGGTAGGTTCAAGAGGGTTTACATACTGTGCCCAGTGTAACTTACTCATAATTTGGCGATAACATTCATTTCATCCGTCTATACAATTATATTTGTGTATATAATTTGGCGATAACATTCATTTTATCCCCGTCTATACAATTATACTTGTATATATAATATAGATAGAAATAGCACTGAATATGTTTGGTTTTAGTATACTCTGATTACGATAATTACACTGTTTGAGACATTGCAGGAATGTACCAGTCGACTCAAGCAAAGCTCAGATGCCTCAATCTTCCCTTGTCCCATTTACATTAGGGCGTGGCTGCAGTACGGTAAAACCGTTCCCTAGAAAATATGCTACAGTATGGATTGCCGCACTCCAGAACAGTTTCAGTAACAATTGTTTTCATTGGTTAATTACATAAGTCACATTTGCAGACGAAAAGTAGACTGGTTAGCTGGATCTTCTATTTGTAAAATATGGATAGAAACGCCATCATGCCTCATTTTTCCTTAAGTCTGTGTATGCAAGTACTAGTATTTGACATTCAATTTAACAGTAGGTGCGGTAAGAGTAAAATATTGCAAGACTTCTGTTTGTAAAATATTGCTAGTGGTGGTGGACCAGTTCACGCCTGTGTACCCATTCACACCCACCCCTAAAGTTCACCAAAACAATCAGTTACACAATAAATTATGAATGTATATGATCAATATGATAATTATCTACGATGTGGTAAACATCTTTTCTATGAAAAACTTAAAATCTTTAAGAAAATTGAGGGTGGGTGTGAATTGGTCCACAACCACTAGAAATTCCATTGTGGCCTCATATTTTTATGAGTTTGTGTGTGTACAAGTACTAACATTTGACATTTTATTTATAAAACATTGCTAGATTTTCAATTTCTTAACAAAGAGCTTAGATACACGACACCGTGACTCTAATGTTTACCTTATTTCGACGGCCCCGTGCACAAAATGTAAACATTAATGCAGCGTTTTTACCGGCCGTAAACACGACCTTACAGTCAAATGGAATACATATCTTTTGCATGGTGGATAACGAAATATTGTGATTTCTTTTATTTCTTTCTCTTTTTGATTTGTGTATATCCACACATAAACACACAGACGGTGAATTGTTAAGAACGGTCAAAACTTTCCACTGGTAGGTGCCAACTCACAGGTCGTGTGCACGGGCTCACAACCTACTTTTGAACACAACATAAATTTTATAAATGTTTATTTCTTTGTTGTTTAAGTGTGATTTAATTTATTTATATTTCTTTATAATTTTGTCCTTTTAATGTTCAACACGCAAATGACAACTATTACTTTCCTTCCTGTATTTTATTTAACCAGATTATAATTCCATTTTTATAACTGTCCACAATAAGTAAACTTCATTTAATAATAACTAGATCTAGCGGAGAACCGATTGTATCCACCGTGAAGACAATGCACCAAAACCTCTAGTACCAATAACAAGCGAGTTATAAGCACTTTTAAGTTTGGCTATCCTCATTTGACCTTGAAGGGGAGCCCAAGGTCAAATCCGACCACACCAGAAGATTCCCAGTGCATGATTTCCTATATGTTGGTTTACCATCCCAAACATCTAGGACCAATAATAAGAGAGTTATAAGCACTTTTTAGTTTGGCTGTCCTCATTTGACCTTGACCGTAGGGCCCAAGGTCAAATCCGACCACACCAGAAGATTCCCAGCAGATTCCCAGCAGATGATTTCCTATAAGTTGGTTTACCATCCCAAACCTCTAGGACCAATAATAAGCGAGTTATAAGCACTTTTAGGTTTGGCTGTCCTCATTTGACCTTGAAGGAGGGGTTTAAGGTCAAATCCGACCACACCAGAAGATTCCCAGCCCATGATTTTCTATATGCTGGTTTACCATCCCAAACCTCTAGGACCAATAATAAGTGAGTTATAAGCACTTTTAAGTTTGGCTGTCCTCGTTTGACCTTGAAGGAGGGGCCCAAGGTCAAATCCGACCACAGCAGAAGATTCCCAGGCCATGATTTTCTATATGCTGGTTTACCATCCCAAACCTCCAGGACCAATAATAAGCGAGTTATAAGCACTTTTAAGTTTGGCTGTCCTCGTTTGACCTTGAGGGAGGAGCCCAAGGTCAAATCCGACAACACCAGAAGATTCCCAGCCCATGATTTCCTATAGGTTGGTTTACTATCCCAAACCTCTAGGACCAATAATAAGTAAGTTATAAGCACTTTTACCTTTGCCTATCCTCATTTGACCTTGAAGGAGGGGCCCAAGGTCAAATCCGACCACACCAGAAGATTCCCAGCCCATGATTTTCTATATGCTGGCTTACCATCCCAAACCTCTAGGACCAATAATAAGCGAGTTATAAGCACTTTTAGGTTTGGCTGTCCTCATTTGACCTTGAAGGAGGGGTTTAAGGTCAAATCCGACTACACCAGAAGATTCCCAGCCCATGATTTTCTATATGCTGGTTTACCATCCCAAACCTCTAGGACCAATAATAAGCGAGTTATAAGCATTTTTAAGTTTGGCTGGCCTCGTTGGACCTTGAATGAGGGGCCCAAGGTCAAATCCGACCACACCAGAAGATTCCCAGCCCATGATTTTCTATATGCTGGTTTACCATCCCAAACCTCTAGGACCAATAATAAGCGAGTTATAAGCATTTTTAAGTTTGGCTGGCCTCGTTGGACCTTGAATGAGGGGCCCAAGGTCAAATCCGACCACACCAGAAGATTCCCTGCCCATGATTTTCTATATGCTGGTTTACCATCCCAAACCTCTAGGACCAATAATAAGTGAGTTATAAGCACTTTTAAATTTGGCTGTCCTCGTTTGACCTTGAATGAGGGGCCCAAGGTCAAATCCGACCTCACCAAAAGATTCCCAGCCCATGATTTTCTATATGCTGGTTTACCGTCCCAAACCTCTAGGACCAATAATAAGCGAGTTATAGGCACTTTTAAGTTTGGCTGTCCTCGTTTGACCTTGAATGAGGGGCCCAAGGTCAAATCCGACCTCACCAAAAGATTCCCAGGCCATGATTTCCTATAGGTTGGTTTACCGTCCCAAACCTCTAGGACCAAAAATAAGCGAGTTATAGGCACTTTTACCTTTGGCTATCATCGTTTGACCTTGAAGGAGGGGCCCAAGGTCAAATCCAACCTCACCACAAGATTCCCAGCCCATGATTTTCTACATGTTGGTTTACCATCCCAAACCTCTAGGATCAATAATAAGCGAGTTATAAGCACTTTTAAGTTTGGCTGTCCTCGTTTGACCTTGAAGGAGGGGCCCAAGGTCAAATGTGACCACATCAGAAGATTCACAGCACATTATTTCCTATAGGTTGGCTTCACATTGCAAACCTCTAGGACCAATAATAAGGGAGATATAGGCACTTTTAAAGTCCGCTATGTGGGTTACTTCGGCACTCCGTGGATGACCTTGAATTAGGAGCTTCAAGGTCAAATGTGTGCAAGGTTATAGAGGACATGTATATGTGTCATACATATCACCTATGAAGAGATTCAACCTTCTACCTATGAGGAACAGCCAGTAGAAAAATGTAGATTATTTTCAAAGAAATGCCCGTGGCAGCCATCTTGTTTTTCAGAATGAGGCTATTTTCCTTCCCAGAGAAGCTTACCCCCCAATGAAGATATCCTGCAAATTTGGTGAACCTAGCTGCTGTTGTTTTCCTCTTAGAGCGTTAACGCCGAAAATCTCTCTACGCGCGGCGGCGGCGGCAGCGTAGCGGACGCTAAACCAAAGTATCCACCGGATGCTTCCGGTGGATACAATTAGAAAATACACTTTACCAGCAGCCAAGTTCCATTTGTTCAGTTTTCCCACACTAATAACACTGCTATATAAATTATCACTGTATAACTTGATCACTTTGCTATTCTCAATTGTGATATATTTGTGTAGCTTATTCTATTCCAATATCCAGTTTTTAACATATAACACTTTCCTTGACCTTTTGCTTAACTCCACATTCCAAAAAGCACATTTTACATCTAAGTTTCTTTCTATAACAAAACTGACTGACTGCCTCTCTGAGCTGACTGATTACTCAACAAAAAGTATTTTTCACATTCTTGTTTATCCCAAGTTGAAAACCTAATCTCTAAATCTTGCTGACCAACCAATCACACTCATTGAAACCTTGTGGCCAATAACAATATGTCCTACAAAAAACATACATGACATTTTCTGTCCAGATGGAACAATTAAACTAAAGTCTTATCCAGCCACTGGCAGTGGTGAGGTTTTTGGTTTTTATCATTCAACAATAGCTATTTATATATATATATCCCCTTTTATCTTGTAAATTGAAACTTCCTCCTTTTTGGTATAGCCCAAAAGTTTCCCACTAGACAAACAGCATAAAACACAACAATGAACCCCTTGTAATTATACAAGTTCAATTACCTCATGACTGTAGCTAGTTTTCTAAATGTAGTGCAAAGTTGTAAACCCTGATAAAACATACATTGGTTGATCAAAAGATACCTTTACTTTTGCCCATTTGTTTATTGAACTCAGGATGTAGTTTGTATGTAATGAAAAACTGTGTGGTTAAGTATCACCATAAAATATCTGTAATGTATATCTTATGTATCTCATTAATTTTCAGAATGTTTCACTTGTTTTAATGGTACACTATATTCATGTATTGTTATAATTCTTTTCTTTTGGACCAGGAGGTCCAAATTGGAACAAGGGGGTGTATTATCACAGTGTAAAATTTAGTATTTTAGGAGTTAGATGCATTTTAAGGATACCCCCTAGTTTTTCAGTTAAAATGTCTTATTTGTGATGGTACTTCTTTGGATATGTGTGTTTTCTTTGTAGTTTGTGTTCATTTGAAATTGCTTGTAAATTTATGTCTTTTATGATGTAATGTCTATTGTAAAGCATCTGTCATTATGTCCTGTATATTCTTCTCATTTTGTATCCTCCTGTTATCTGGAATCACAGAGATCCAGTTGTTGTATAATGTCTATTGTAGCTGCAGGAGGTCATTATTAGTGGGTGTATTTGAAGTTGTGTGATGATGTGAGAATGACTGTATAATTATCTAGTGATGTGGTTTGTGTTCTTGTGATGTTGTATTGTATATTGTACTATAAATGGTTATTGTTCTTTTATGTCATGTCATTGGTCACTCATTTTATTATCTAGTGTTTTGTGTTGTCTTGTGTTTCTGTAATGTGATTGGCCAATGTCATAATTGTAACATCTTTGCACTGAGAACTCTGTTTATAAATTGTGAGGTGAATCTCACCTAAAACCAGAAGGAAAATGAGAATTGAGATTGAGAATAAAATGAGTAATAAATGAGAGAAGTGAAATGACAGTGTGAAGATAGAGTCAAAAGGAGAAGTAATTATTTGAACTGAGTGTTAAATGAAAATAGAAGGAGAAGTGATATTAATAGATTTAAAAGGAGAATTGAATGATAGTGAATTTCAAACAGGAAGTTATAAACTGATATTTGACAATTGGATTATGCAACTTTATTCATAATTAGTTAAATGTTAAATGGTTTATAAATTGAATATTGTAACTTATTGTTTATTGTTAATTTGAGCTACATCCCAAAGAGAAAGTAATAAAATAAAGGAAAAGAGCACTAAAGTGACTTTCAGTTTACTCAATAGAACTTTTAGTTTAAACTTACTCACACATTAAAACAACATTTTCTCTATGTGATAATATGTATATCCAATTCTAACATGACATGGCTGTGTCCGCGATTCTGACTGGCTAATAATAAAAAAAATTTACTCTGTAAAACCCTGCATAACATTATGAGTTCTATTTTATCGTTGAATTATTGGAAGACCCACAAAATAAGATAACCCTATTCTTTGTCAAACGTCTTTAAACTTCAGCACATTTATATCAGTATATTCTATGTTCAAATGTAAGAATCCCTGAATATCGTATTTACCATTATTTGGGTTCATTATAAAACCCGGACTTCCAGAAAGGGAGGTCGGACCAGGGCGGTAGAATTGGGTGGCGGCTATATCTATATCTGCAGCTCTGCATCCATGCTAAAGCTTAATATAATGCATGTAATTGAATTCTGTACTAAATTATGAAAGTTTTGATACCAAATATGTAAATAAAATTCTGTATTAAATTCTGAAAATTTTGATAATGTGGTATAAAAATGTGGCCAGATCACCGACCCAGCTCATCAAGGAGACAAGGTCACCGCCCCAGTCAATCATGGAGAAGAGGTCACCGCCCCAGCCACTCAAGGAGAAGAGGTCACTGCCCCAGCCCATGAAGGAGACGAGGTCACCGCCCCAGCCCATGAAGGAGAAGAGGTCACCGCCCCAGCCCATGAAGGAGAAGATGTCACATCCCCAGTCCATCAAGGAGACGAGGTCACTGCCCAAGCCCATTAAGGAGAAGAGGTCACCACCCCAGCAAAGATCACAGCAGCAGAGGACACTGCCCATGCACCAAGTTCATGTTTTTATCAAGCTTGGATGTTTCAAAAGTTTTGATGGGGTTGGAAAAGTTGGTTAAAAGAAGAGGTTAAACCAATTTCAAAACTTACTGGTGGTACAAATTTGGAATTAGGTAATATTTAATCTATATACATGTATATTTATCATTATATAATATAAGGAATTTAATAAGATCTTAGAGTTATCCCACGTTGATGATAATATGCGACTCTATTGCAGCTATGACACAACTTTTAACATTGGCAATTTTTATGTAACTCCGCTGGTTTTTAGGAATACACTTTTTGTAGGTGACCCTGTCATCCCTGTGGCATTTATGCTGCATGAAAGGAAATTTCAAACAGTACATGAACGTTTTTGGCAACACTTACTTATTAAGATTCCAAATTTGAAAGATATACTAATACCAGTTGTGGTAGATAAAGAAGCAGGAATTACTAAAGCTATTTCAAAAGTTGCACCACATTTGCCAATCCTTCATTGCTGGAATCATGTTAAGCGATATTTCAAATTTTGGCTAGGGAAGCAAAAAGTGCCATCTGATCAAAAGACTGTGTACAATTCTCTGATTGGCTGGGCAGTGTTTCAACTGGGCGGTGGTAAGGGCGGGAAATTGGTCCCGTTCTGACTTTTATAAAGTACCATTTATTTGTCTATTTAATGAAAAGAATTCAATATTTAGCTAGGATACCAGCTTGAACTGCACTCTAGTTCATTTATTGGGATACGGCAAATGAATGCTACCATACTGTAGGATTTCTTCTTGAGCGCGGTGATTTACCGTACTCCAGCCACTTTGTTTAAATTATCGCCCATTAGTATTCTAAAGAGTAGACATGGTTACCTCATCTATACCTTACTTGCGTGTAGAGCCGTGGCACGACCCCACATAGAACTGGAGATTTGCATAAAATCTGTTTCTGTTGAATAAAACTTGATAAAATGACTGAAAATGGTTTTAAATATTAGAAACAGTTGATATTAAGTTAAGGACACAACAAATACAACATGTGTACAAAATATATGCTATTTTACACAGCTTTTATAATAAAAGATCATTTTCAAATTTTTGGAGAAAATGGTCCAAAAACCCTGGAAAATCAGGAAATGTCAGTTATTTTTTGTCAAACATGTTTGCATGTTGACTGATTGTTGAAGAAAAAGAAACAAAATAGTTGTGGGAACAGTTACGTATTCACATTTATATGATGTTTGTGTTTTATGCAAATCTCCAGTTCTGTGTGGGGTCGTGCCACGGCTCTACACGCAAGTAAAGTAGAGCCGAGGTAACCACGTCTATCTAAAGAGTATGGCAGAGGATATTTACACCACCGCTGTGTACACAATGCCGAAAAGTCATCTTATGTACACCACCGCTGTGTACATAAGCTACATATGGTTCCTTATGTACACCACCGTTGTGTATATTAGCTAGATAATGTCTCTTATGTACACCACCGTTGTGTATATTAGCCAGATAATGTCTCTTATGTACACCACCGTTGTGTATATTAGCCAGATAATGTCCCTTATGTACACCACCGCTGTTTATGTAAGCTAGATTGAATATCTTGTGTACATATGCAAGATATTTGGGATATTTTGTGTACCACTAAAATGTAGGTAAGCTAATGTACATGGTCTTCTACACCACCTTATTGTGCATGCTATGTCAGTCCCCCTAGAAATGGGATGATTAGTCTTCCCCACTATTGTACTGTGGAAACTAAATAAAATTTCTTATACACACCTTGTTGTGTACCCAACCAGGTAAAATTTGTTACATAATTAGCCTTTTGACCCCACAGGTCGAATAGTTGTGGCTTAACTTGGGTTAGATGACACTTAGATGACAAAGACAGTGAAGATGTGATTTTTTATTGTTTCATTATTCATTATACACATGGAACAAGAATCATACAAGTAACATACATTACAAATGTACCAGGTTCTAATGGCATGAAAGCCTCTACACACGGCCATCTACACACCTTACAAAAAAGTGATATATAGCAAAAATACAAAAAGAAAAACATTCTTTTTAAGATTCTATATTTCTCACTAAATACATATCCATGGAGAGTGAACAGGACAACGTCAACTTGTTTTTGGCCTTTCTGTTTCAACTTTATAAGCATTAATCAAATATATTCTTGTAAAAGAGAGAAATTGCATTTATTTTCAAACCAACACTGATAAAACAGCTTTTGTTTTACTTTATATTATTGTAGTGTATTATTGCATTACTCGACAGCCGTGGTGTACATAAAGAACTGAAATACCCTTATGTACACGATTTACATGCATATCGCACCCACTTCAAATCGCTACCACTAACTCGCACCCGCAAATCGCACCCGTATTTTTTTAGTTTTGAAGATATTTTGTAGAAAAATATAGGAACGTTGTTATGTCTCGAGTGAGGTTTCAGTAACAAATTATTTCATTGGTTAATGCAGACGAAAAGTAGACTGGTTTCCTGTAAAATATGGCTAGAAACCCATCGTGGCCTCATATTTGCTTAAATCTACATGTACAAGTACTCATTTTGTAACAAATTATTTCAATGGTTAATGAAATTAATCACGTTTGCAGACGAAAAGTAGACTGGTTTCCTGGATCTTCTGTTTGTAAAATATGGCTAGAAACCCATTGTGGCCTCATATTTGCTTAAGTCTACACACACATACAAGTACTAACATATTTTCTACACATACATTTATTGGGAAACAACACAGATTTTCGTGACCTAATATATATTCTATGCAATTGTCAAGCACATCTACCGCTAATAAATTAACTGAACTGTCGAGCCTGATATTTAATTGCAATGCTGTGAGTTTAGATTTGTGGGTGCGAGTTAGCGGTAGCGATTTGAAGTGGGTGCGATATGCACGTATCCCATGTACACAGCCGTGGTGTAAATAACCAGTTCGAAAGAGTACACGGGTGGACACAAAGATAAACGGACACGAAGATAAACGGTCTTCAGAGTTTGGCTTATCTTAGTGGATTAAATAATTAAATTACAAAAAATAGATAACAAATGTCTTGATAAGCTTAATTTAAGCATATTCTGTTACTTAGTTCATGCCATTTTGTTGCTTAGACTACTTTTATTTGAAAAATTCTGAGGACCGTTTATCTTCGTGTCCGTTTATCTTTGTGTCCACCCGTGTATTGTTTAAACTTTGTTACTGTAGTAAAAATCATTTATATGGTGTGCTTGTGCCAATGCATATTTTTAAAAAAAGAAATCCATGTAACTACACGTAAAACATGAGAAAAATTGCACTTTTTTGTGTCCAGTATCGTCGTCTACTGCAGTATCAATTGATATCACAGACGTGTGCAAGCTTGCTCACAGTGAAATATCCTCAAAAATATCCATGGGAAAATGTATGCATGAAAAAGTGGCCATGTTATTTATAAACATGCAATAAACCAACCATACCAGAACTTATCAAAACAGAGAGATACAGAGTAATGCCAAATGAGCATCTGCCCCTATTTCGAAAACTTGCGCTCGGGGGATTCGGTAGAGTCTATTTCCCATCCACCACAAGGAGGTCAATAAATAAAATTAACATAAAAGCACGTGTATTTATATATGGCATATATGGTTCTAGTCTGGTATCCTAATGCTGTATTTAAGTGATAAAGACGTCCATTTCAGATGCTAGTAGAACAAGTAGAACTAAAACAGTTAATAAGTACATAAATTTAACTTTCTTTCTCCATTTATAGTCTTAAAAAGTTTTAATTTGCTTTATATTAGGTCAGTTGATCTCTGAGGTGGAGATTTGGGAGCCGCCTTGTTCTTCTTTGTTGTTATACTGTTTGAACCAAAACATTTTTTTTTAAATACAGTTTTCTGGAAAATAAAGCAAGTGTCAGCGAAAAGATCAAAAAGCCATAATAATCAGTTCTGGATGAATTTAAAAAAGTAATGTACCCATTATAAAGAGTAGAAGCTATAGAAATCTAATCATAAGATATCCCTCCTGTGGATGAGATTTAGACAGTCCTTAGCATGACCTCCTTGCAGTGGATGGCATTTAGACAGCCATAAACACGACCTCCCTGCACTAGAATACATCTGAGCAAGACATAGATATGACCTCCCTCTACTGGATAACATTTAGACACTTCTAGGTATGAGACCTCCTTGTACTGGATGGTATTTAGACAGTTCTTAGCATGACCTCCTTGCAGTGGATGACATTTAGACAGCCATAAACACGACCTCCCTGCACTACAATACATCTGAGCAAGACATAGATATGACCTCCCTCTACTGGATAACATTTAGACAGTTCTACATATGGGACCTCCTTGTACTGGATGGTATTTAGACAGTTCTTAGCATGACCTCCTTGCAGTGGATGGCATTTAGACAGCCATAAACACGACCTCCCTGCACTAGAATACATCTGAGCAAGACATAGATATGACCTCCCTCTACTGGATAACATTTAGACACTTCTAGATATGGGACCTCCTTGTACTGGATGGTATTTAGACAGTTCTTAGCATGACCTCCTTCCAGTGGATGACATTTAGACAGCCATAAACACGACCTCCCTGCACTAGAATACATCTGAGCAAGACATAGATATGACCTCCCTCTACTGGATAACATTTAGACACTTCTAGATATGGGACCTCCTTGTACTGGATGTGATTTAGACAGTTCTTAGCATGACCTCCTTCCAGTGGATGACATTTAGACAGCCATAAACACGACCTCCCTGCACTAGAATACATCTGAGCAAGACATAGATATGACCTCCCTCTAGTGGATAACATTTAGACCCTTCTAGGTATGAGACCTCCTTGTACTGGATGGGATTTAGACAGTTATTAGCATGACCTCCTTGCAGTGGATGGCATTTAGACAGCCATAAACACGACCTTCCTGCACTACAATACATCTGAGCAAGACATAGATATGACCTCCCTCTACTGGATAACATTTAGACACTTCTAGATATGGGACCTCCCTCCTGTGGATGAGATTTAGACAGATCAGGCGAAATGTCTAAATCCCATCCACAGGAGGGAGGTTCCATATCTAGAACTGTCTAAATGTTATCCAGTAGAGGGTGGTGATATCTATGTATAAATCAAATGTTTCCTAGTGCAGGGAGGTCGTGTTTATGGCTGTCTATATGTAAACACGATCTCCGTGCACTAGAAAACATCTGAGCAAGACATAGATATGACCTCCCTCTAGTGGATAACATTTAGACAGTTCTAGGTATGAGACCTCCTTGTACTGGATGGTATTTAGACAGTTCTTAGCATGACCTCCTTGCAGTGGATGGCATTTAGACAGCCATAAACACGACCTCCCTGCACTACAATACATCTGAGCAAGACATAGATATGACCTCCCTCTACTGGATAACATTTAGACAGTTCTAGGTATGGGACCTCCTTGTACTGGATGGTATTTAGACAGTTCTTAGCATGACCTCCTTGCAGTGGATGACATTTAGACAGCCATAAACACCACCTCCCTGCACTAGAATACATCTGAGCAAGACATAGATATGACCTCCCTCTACTGGATAACATTTAGACACTTCTAGGTATGGGACCTCCTTGTACTGGATGTGATTTAGACAGTTCTTAGCATGACCTCCTTGCAGTGGATGACATTTAGACAGCCATAAACACGACCTCCCTGCACTAGAAAACATCTGATCAAGACATAGATATGACCTCCCTCTAGTGGATAACATTTAGACACTTCTAGATATGGGACCTCCTTGTATTGGATGGTATTTAGACAGTTCTTAGCATGACCTCCTTCCAGTGGATGACATTTAGACAGCCATAAACACGACCTCCCTGCACTAGAAAACATCTGAGCAAGACATAGATATGACCTCCCTCTACTGGATAACATTTAGACACTTCTAGATATGGGACCTCCCTCCTGTGGATGAGATTTAGACAGATCAGGCGAAATGTCTAAATCCCATCCACAGGAGGGAGGTTCCATATCTAGAACTGTCTAAATGTTATCCAGTAGAGGGTGGTGATATCTATGTATAAATCAAATGTTTCCTAGTGCAGGGAGGTCGTGTTTATGGCTGTCTATATGTAAACACGATCTCCGTGCACTAGAAAACATCTGAGCAAGACATAGATATGACCTCCCTCTAGTGGATAACATTTAGACAGTTCTAGGTATGAGACCTCCTTGTACTGGATGGTATTTAGACAGTTCTTAGCATGACCTCCTTGCAGTGGATGGCATTTAGACAGCCATAAACACGACCTCCCTGCACTAGAATACATCTGAGCAAGACATAGATATGACCTCCCTCTAGTGGATAACATTTAGACAGTTCTAGGTATGAGACCTCCTTGTACTGGATGGTATTTAGACAGTTATTAGCATGACCTCCTTCCAGTGGATGGCATTTAGACAGCCATAAACACGACCTCGTTGCACTAGAATACATCTGAGCAAGACATAGATATGACCTCCCTCTACTGGATAACATTTAGACACTTCTAGATATGGGACCTCCTTGTACTGGATGTGATTTAGACAGTTCTTAGCATGACCTCCTTCCAGTGGATGACATTTAGACAGCCATAAACACGACCTCCCTGCACTAGAATACATCTGAGCAAGACATAGATATGACCTCCCTCTACTGGATAACATTTAGACACTTCTAGATATGGGACCTCCTTGTACTGGATGTGATTTAGACAGTTCTTAGCATGACCTCCTTCCAGTGGATGACATTTAGACAGCCATAAACACGACCTCCCTGCACTAGAATACATCTGAGCAAGACATAGATATGACCTCCCTCTAGTGGATAACATTTAGACCCTTCTAGGTATGAGACCTCCTTGTACTGGATGGGATTTAGACAGTTATTAGCATGACCTCCTTGCAGTGGATGGCATTTAGACAGCCATAAACACGACCTTCCTGCACTACAATACATCTGAGCAAGACATAGATATGACCTCCCTCTACTGGATAACATTTAGACACTTCTAGATATGGGACCTCCCTCCTGTGGATGAGATTTAGACAGATCAGGCGAAATGTCTAAATCCCATCCACAGGAGGGAGGTTCCATATCTAGAACTGTCTAAATGTTATCCAGTAGAGGGTGGTGATATCTATGTATAAATCAAATGTTTCCTAGTGCAGGGAGGTCGTGTTTATGGCTGTCTATATGTAAACACGATCTCCGTGCACTAGAAAACATCTGAGCAAGACATAGATATGACCTCCCTCTAGTGGATAACATTTAGACAGTTCTAGGTATGAGACCTCCTTGTACTGGATGGTATTTAGACAGTTCTTAGCATGACCTCCTTGCAGTGGATGGCATTTAGACAGCCATAAACACGACCTCCCTGCACTACAATACATCTGAGCAAGACATAGATATGACCTCCCTCTACTGGATAACATTTAGACAGTTCTAGGTATGGGACCTCCTTGTACTGGATGGTATTTAGACAGTTCTTAGCATGACCTCCTTGCAGTGGATGACATTTAGACAGCCATAAACACGACCTCCCTGCACTAGAATACATCTGAGCAAGACATAGATATGACCTCCCTCTACTGGATAACATTTAGACACTTCTAGGTATGGGACCTCCTTGTACTGGATGTGATTTAGACAGTTCTTAGCATGACCTCCTTGCAGTGGATGACATTTAGACAGCCATAAACACGACCTCCCTGCACTAGAAAACATCTGATCAAGACATAGATATGACCTCCCTCTAGTGGATAACATTTAGACACTTCTAGATATGGGACCTCCTTGTATTGGATGGTATTTAGACAGTTCTTAGCATGACCTCCTTCCAGTGGATGACATTTAGACAGCCATAAACACGACCTCCCTGCACTAGAAAACATCTGAGCAAGACATAGATATGACCTCCCTCTACTGGATAACATTTAGACACTTCTAGATATGGGACCTCCCTCCTGTGGATGAGATTTAGACAGATCAGGCGAAATGTCTAAATCCCATCCACAGGAGGGAGGTTCCATATCTAGAACTGTCTAAATGTTATCCAGTAGAGGGTGGTGATATCTATGTATAAATCAAATGTTTCCTAGTGCAGGGAGGTCGTGTTTATGGCTGTCTATATGTAAACACGATCTCCGTGCACTAGAAAACATCTGAGCAAGACATAGATATGACCTCCCTCTAGTGGATAACATTTAGACAGTTCTAGGTATGAGACCTCCTTGTACTGGATGGTATTTAGACAGTTCTTAGCATGACCTCCTTGCAGTGGATGGCATTTAGACAGCCATAAACACGACCTCCCTGCACTAGAATACATCTGAGCAAGACATAGATATGACCTCCCTCTAGTGGATAACATTTAGACAGTTCTAGGTATGAGACCTCCTTGTACTGGATGGTATTTAGACAGTTATTAGCATGACCTCCTTCCAGTGGATGGCATTTAGACAGCCATAAACACGACCTCCCTGCACTAGAATACATCTGAGCAAGACATAGATATGACCTCCCTCTACTGGATAACATTTAGACACTTCTAGATATGGGACCTCCTTGTACTGGATGTGATTTAGACAGTTCTTAGCATGACCTCCTTCCAGTGGATGACATTTAGACAGCCATAAACACGACCTCCCTGCACTAGAATACATCTGAGCAAGACATAGATATGACCTCCCTCTACTGGATAACATTTAGACACTTCTAGATATGGGACCTCCTTGTACTGGATGTGATTTAGACAGTTCTTAGCATGACCTCCTTCCAGTGGATGACATTTAGACAGCCATAAACACGACCTCCCTGCACTAGAATACATCTGAGCAAGACATAGATATGACCTCCCTCTAGTGGATAACATTTAGACCCTTCTAGGTATGAGACCTCCTTGTACTGGATGGGATTTAGACAGTTATTAGCATGACCTCCTTGCAGTGGATGGCATTTAGACAGCCATAAACACGACCTTCCTGCACTACAATACATCTGAGCAAGACATAGATATGACCTCCCTCTACTGGATAACATTTAGACACTTCTAGATATGGGACCTCCCTCCTGTGGATGAGATTTAGACAGATCAGGCGAAATGTCTAAATCCCATCCACAGGAGGGAGGTTCCATATCTAGAACTGTCTAAATGTTATCCAGTAGAGGGTGGTGATATCTATGTATAAATCAAATGTTTCCTAGTGCAGGGAGGTCGTGTTTATGGCTGTCTATATGTAAACACGATCTCCGTGCACTAGAAAACATCTGAGCAAGACATAGATATGACCTCCCTCTAGTGGATAACATTTAGACAGTTCTAGGTATGAGACCTCCTTGTACTGGATGGTATTTAGACAGTTCTTAGCATGACCTCCTTGCAGTGGATGGCATTTAGACAGCCATAAACACGACCTCCCTGCACTACAATACATCTGAGCAAGACATAGATATGACCTCCCTCTACTGGATAACATTTAGACAGTTCTAGGTATGGGACCTCCTTGTACTGGATGGTATTTAGACAGTTCTTAGCATGACCTCCTTGCAGTGGATGACATTTAGACAGCCATAAACACGACCTCCCTGCACTAGAATACATCTGAGCAAGACATAGATATGACCTCCCTCTACTGGATAACATTTAGACACTTCTAGGTATGGGACCTCCTTGTACTGGATGTGATTTAGACAGTTCTTAGCATGACCTCCTTGCAGTGGATGACATTTAGACAGCCATAAACACGACCTCCCTGCACTAGAAAACATCTGATCAAGACATAGATATGACCTCCCTCTAGTGGATAACATTTAGACACTTCTAGATATGGGACCTCCTTGTATTGGATGGTATTTAGACAGTTCTTAGCATGACCTCCTTCCAGTGGATGACATTTAGACAGCCATAAACACGACCTCCCTGCACTAGAAAACATCTGAGCAAGACATAGATATGACCTCCCTCTACTGGATAACATTTAGACACTTCTAGATATGGGACCTCCCTCCTGTGGATGAGATTTAGACAGATCAGGCGAAATGTCTAAATCCCATCCACAGGAGGGAGGTTCCATATCTAGAACTGTCTAAATGTTATCCAGTAGAGGGTGGTGATATCTATGTATAAATCAAATGTTTCCTAGTGCAGGGAGGTCGTGTTTATGGCTGTCTATATGTAAACACGATCTCCGTGCACTAGAAAACATCTGAGCAAGACATAGATATGACCTCCCTCTAGTGGATAACATTTAGACAGTTCTAGGTATGAGACCTCCTTGTACTGGATGGTATTTAGACAGTTCTTAGCATGACCTCCTTGCAGTGGATGGCATTTAGACAGCCATAAACACGACCTCCCTGCACTAGAATACATCTGAGCAAGACATAGATATGACCTCCCTCTAGTGGATAACATTTAGACAGTTCTAGGTATGAGACCTCCTTGTACTGGATGGTATTTAGACAGTTATTAGCATGACCTCCTTCCAGTGGATGGCATTTAGACAGCCATAAACACGACCTCCCTGCACTAGAATACATCTGAGCAAGACATAGATATGACCTCCCTCTACTGGATAACATTTAGACACTTCTAGATATGGGACCTCCTTGTACTGGATGTGATTTAGACAGTTCTTAGCATGACCTCCTTCCAGTGGATGACATTTAGACAGCCATAAACACGACCTCCCTGCACTAGAATACATCTGAGCAAGACATAGATATGACCTCCCTCTACTGGATAACATTTAGACACTTCTAGATATGGGACCTCCTTGTACTGGATGTGATTTAGACAGTTCTTAGCATGACCTCCTTCCAGTGGATGACATTTAGACAGCCATAAACACGACCTCCCTGCACTAGAATACATCTGAGCAAGACATAGATATGACCTCCCTCTAGTGGATAACATTTAGACCCTTCTAGGTATGAGACCTCCTTGTACTGGATGGGATTTAGACAGTTATTAGCATGACCTCCTTGCAGTGGATGGCATTTAGACAGCCATAAACACGACCTTCCTGCACTACAATACATCTGAGCAAGACATAGATATGACCTCCCTCTACTGGATAACATTTAGACACTTCTAGATATGGGACCTCCCTCCTGTGGATGAGATTTAGACAGATCAGGCGAAATGTCTAAATCCCATCCACAGGAGGGAGGTTCCATATCTAGAACTGTCTAAATGTTATCCAGTAGAGGGTGGTGATATCTATGTATAAATCAAATGTTTCCTAGTGCAGGGAGGTCGTGTTTATGGCTGTCTATATGTAAACACGATCTCCGTGCACTAGAAAACATCTGAGCAAGACATAGATATGACCTCCCTCTAGTGGATAACATTTAGACAGTTCTAGGTATGAGACCTCCTTGTACTGGATGGTATTTAGACAGTTCTTAGCATGACCTCCTTGCAGTGGATGGCATTTAGACAGCCATAAACACGACCTCCCTGCACTACAATACATCTGAGCAAGACATAGATATGACCTCCCTCTACTGGATAACATTTAGACAGTTCTAGGTATGGGACCTCCTTGTACTGGATGGTATTTAGACAGTTCTTAGCATGACCTCCTTGCAGTGGATGACATTTAGACAGCCATAAACACGACCTCCCTGCACTAGAATACATCTGAGCAAGACATAGATATGACCTCCCTCTACTGGATAACATTTAGACACTTCTAGGTATGGGACCTCCTTGTACTGGATGTGATTTAGACAGTTCTTAGCATGACCTCCTTGCAGTGGATGACATTTAGACAGCCATAAACACGACCTCCCTGCACTAGAAAACATCTGATCAAGACATAGATATGACCTCCCTCTAGTGGATAACATTTAGACACTTCTAGATATGGGACCTCCTTGTATTGGATGGTATTTAGACAGTTCTTAGCATGACCTCCTTCCAGTGGATGACATTTAGACAGCCATAAACACGACCTCCCTGCACTAGAAAACATCTGAGCAAGACATAGATATGACCTCCCTCTACTGGATAACATTTAGACACTTCTAGATATGGGACCTCCCTCCTGTGGATGAGATTTAGACAGATCAGGCGAAATGTCTAAATCCCATCCACAGGAGGGAGGTTCCATATCTAGAACTGTCTAAATGTTATCCAGTAGAGGGTGGTGATATCTATGTATAAATCAAATGTTTCCTAGTGCAGGGAGGTCGTGTTTATGGCTGTCTATATGTAAACACGATCTCCGTGCACTAGAAAACATCTGAGCAAGACATAGATATGACCTCCCTCTAGTGGATAACATTTAGACAGTTCTAGGTATGAGACCTCCTTGTACTGGATGGTATTTAGACAGTTCTTAGCATGACCTCCTTGCAGTGGATGGCATTTAGACAGCCATAAACACGACCTCCCTGCACTAGAATACATCTGAGCAAGACATAGATATGACCTCCCTCTAGTGGATAACATTTAGACAGTTCTAGGTATGAGACCTCCTTGTACTGGATGGTATTTAGACAGTTATTAGCATGACCTCCTTCCAGTGGATGGCATTTAGACAGCCATAAACACGACCTCCCTGCACTAGAATACATCTGAGCAAGACATAGATATGACCTCCCTCTACTGGATAACATTTAGACACTTCTAGATATGGGACCTCCTTGTACTGGATGTGATTTAGACAGTTCTTAGCATGACCTCCTTCCAGTGGATGACATTTAGACAGCCATAAACACGACCTCCCTGCACTAGAATACATCTGAGCAAGACATAGATATGACCTCCCTCTACTGGATAACATTTAGACACTTCTAGATATGGGACCTCCTTGTACTGGATGTGATTTAGACAGTTCTTAGCATGACCTCCTTCCAGTGGATGACATTTAGACAGCCATAAACACGACCTCCCTGCACTAGAATACATCTGAGCAAGACATAGATATGACCTCCCTCTAGTGGATAACATTTAGACCCTTCTAGGTATGAGACCTCCTTGTACTGGATGGGATTTAGACAGTTATTAGCATGACCTCCTTGCAGTGGATGGCATTTAGACAGCCATAAACACGACCTTCCTGCACTACAATACATCTGAGCAAGACATAGATATGACCTCCCTCTACTGGATAACATTTAGACACTTCTAGATATGGGACCTCCCTCCTGTGGATGAGATTTAGACAGATCAGGCGAAATGTCTAAATCCCATCCACAGGAGGGAGGTTCCATATCTAGAACTGTCTAAATGTTATCCAGTAGAGGGTGGTGATATCTATGTATAAATCAAATGTTTCCTAGTGCAGGGAGGTCGTGTTTATGGCTGTCTATATGTAAACACGATCTCCGTGCACTAGAAAACATCTGAGCAAGACATAGATATGACCTCCCTCTAGTGGATAACATTTAGACAGTTCTAGGTATGAGACCTCCTTGTACTGGATGGTATTTAGACAGTTCTTAGCATGACCTCCTTGCAGTGGATGGCATTTAGACAGCCATAAACACGACCTCCCTGCACTACAATACATCTGAGCAAGACATAGATATGACCTCCCTCTACTGGATAACATTTAGACAGTTCTAGGTATGGGACCTCCTTGTACTGGATGGTATTTAGACAGTTCTTAGCATGACCTCCTTGCAGTGGATGACATTTAGACAGCCATAAACACGACCTCCCTGCACTAGAATACATCTGAGCAAGACATAGATATGACCTCCCTCTACTGGATAACATTTAGACACTTCTAGGTATGGGACCTCCTTGTACTGGATGTGATTTAGACAGTTCTTAGCATGACCTCCTTGCAGTGGATGACATTTAGACAGCCATAAACACGACCTCCCTGCACTAGAAAACATCTGATCAAGACATAGATATGACCTCCCTCTAGTGGATAACATTTAGACACTTCTAGATATGGGACCTCCTTGTATTGGATGGTATTTAGACAGTTCTTAGCATGACCTCCTTCCAGTGGATGACATTTAGACAGCCATAAACACGACCTCCCTGCACTAGAAAACATCTGAGCAAGACATAGATATGACCTCCCTCTACTGGATAACATTTAGACACTTCTAGATATGGGACCTCCCTCCTGTGGATGAGATTTAGACAGATCAGGCGAAATGTCTAAATCCCATCCACAGGAGGGAGGTTCCATATCTAGAACTGTCTAAATGTTATCCAGTAGAGGGTGGTGATATCTATGTATAAATCAAATGTTTCCTAGTGCAGGGAGGTCGTGTTTATGGCTGTCTATATGTAAACACGATCTCCGTGCACTAGAAAACATCTGAGCAAGACATAGATATGACCTCCCTCTAGTGGATAACATTTAGACAGTTCTAGGTATGAGACCTCCTTGTACTGGATGGTATTTAGACAGTTCTTAGCATGACCTCCTTGCAGTGGATGGCATTTAGACAGCCATAAACACGACCTCCCTGCACTAGAATACATCTGAGCAAGACATAGATATGACCTCCCTCTAGTGGATAACATTTAGACAGTTCTAGGTATGAGACCTCCTTGTACTGGATGGTATTTAGACAGTTATTAGCATGACCTCCTTCCAGTGGATGGCATTTAGACAGCCATAAACACGACCTCCCTGCACTAGAATACATCTGAGCAAGACATAGATATGACCTCCCTCTACTGGATAACATTTAGACACTTCTAGATATGGGACCTCCTTGTACTGGATGTGATTTAGACAGTTCTTAGCATGACCTCCTTCCAGTGGATGACATTTAGACAGCCATAAACACGACCTCCCTGCACTAGAATACATCTGAGCAAGACATAGATATGACCTCCCTCTACTGGATAACATTTAGACACTTCTAGATATGGGACCTCCTTGTACTGGATGTGATTTAGACAGTTCTTAGCATGACCTCCTTCCAGTGGATGACATTTAGACAGCCATAAACACGACCTCCCTGCACTAGAATACATCTGAGCAAGACATAGATATGACCTCCCTCTAGTGGATAACATTTAGACCCTTCTAGGTATGAGACCTCCTTGTACTGGATGGGATTTAGACAGTTATTAGCATGACCTCCTTGCAGTGGATGGCATTTAGACAGCCATAAACACGACCTTCCTGCACTACAATACATCTGAGCAAGACATAGATATGACCTCCCTCTACTGGATAACATTTAGACACTTCTAGATATGGGACCTCCCTCCTGTGGATGAGATTTAGACAGATCAGGCGAAATGTCTAAATCCCATCCACAGGAGGGAGGTTCCATATCTAGAACTGTCTAAATGTTATCCAGTAGAGGGTGGTGATATCTATGTATAAATCAAATGTTTCCTAGTGCAGGGAGGTCGTGTTTATGGCTGTCTATATGTAAACACGATCTCCGTGCACTAGAAAACATCTGAGCAAGACATAGATATGACCTCCCTCTAGTGGATAACATTTAGACAGTTCTAGGTATGAGACCTCCTTGTACTGGATGGTATTTAGACAGTTCTTAGCATGACCTCCTTGCAGTGGATGGCATTTAGACAGCCATAAACACGACCTCCCTGCACTACAATACATCTGAGCAAGACATAGATATGACCTCCCTCTACTGGATAACATTTAGACAGTTCTAGGTATGGGACCTCCTTGTACTGGATGGTATTTAGACAGTTCTTAGCATGACCTCCTTGCAGTGGATGACATTTAGACAGCCATAAACACGACCTCCCTGCACTAGAATACATCTGAGCAAGACATAGATATGACCTCCCTCTACTGGATAACATTTAGACACTTCTAGGTATGGGACCTCCTTGTACTGGATGTGATTTAGACAGTTCTTAGCATGACCTCCTTGCAGTGGATGACATTTAGACAGCCATAAACACGACCTCCCTGCACTAGAAAACATCTGATCAAGACATAGATATGACCTCCCTCTAGTGGATAACATTTAGACACTTCTAGATATGGGACCTCCTTGTATTGGATGGTATTTAGACAGTTCTTAGCATGACCTCCTTCCAGTGGATGACATTTAGACAGCCATAAACACGACCTCCCTGCACTAGAAAACATCTGAGCAAGACATAGATATGACCTCCCTCTACTGGATAACATTTAGACACTTCTAGATATGGGACCTCCCTCCTGTGGATGAGATTTAGACAGATCAGGCGAAATGTCTAAATCCCATCCACAGGAGGGAGGTTCCATATCTAGAACTGTCTAAATGTTATCCAGTAGAGGGTGGTGATATCTATGTATAAATCAAATGTTTCCTAGTGCAGGGAGGTCGTGTTTATGGCTGTCTATATGTAAACACGATCTCCGTGCACTAGAAAACATCTGAGCAAGACATAGATATGACCTCCCTCTAGTGGATAACATTTAGACAGTTCTAGGTATGAGACCTCCTTGTACTGGATGGTATTTAGACAGTTCTTAGCATGACCTCCTTGCAGTGGATGGCATTTAGACAGCCATAAACACGACCTCCCTGCACTAGAATACATCTGAGCAAGACATAGATATGACCTCCCTCTAGTGGATAACATTTAGACAGTTCTAGGTATGAGACCTCCTTGTACTGGATGGTATTTAGACAGTTATTAGCATGACCTCCTTCCAGTGGATGGCATTTAGACAGCCATAAACACGACCTCCCTGCACTAGAATACATCTGAGCAAGACATAGATATGACCTCCCTCTACTGGATAACATTTAGACACTTCTAGATATGGGACCTCCTTGTACTGGATGTGATTTAGACAGTTCTTAGCATGACCTCCTTCCAGTGGATGACATTTAGACAGCCATAAACACGACCTCCCTGCACTAGAATACATCTGAGCAAGACATAGATATGACCTCCCTCTACTGGATAACATTTAGACACTTCTAGATATGGGACCTCCTTGTACTGGATGTGATTTAGACAGTTCTTAGCATGACCTCCTTCCAGTGGATGACATTTAGACAGCCATAAACACGACCTCCCTGCACTAGAATACATCTGAGCAAGACATAGATATGACCTCCCTCTAGTGGATAACATTTAGACCCTTCTAGGTATGAGACCTCCTTGTACTGGATGGGATTTAGACAGTTATTAGCATGACCTCCTTGCAGTGGATGGCATTTAGACAGCCATAAACACGACCTTCCTGCACTACAATACATCTGAGCAAGACATAGATATGACCTCCCTCTACTGGATAACATTTAGACACTTCTAGATATGGGACCTCCCTCCTGTGGATGAGATTTAGACAGATCAGGCGAAATGTCTAAATCCCATCCACAGGAGGGAGGTTCCATATCTAGAACTGTCTAAATGTTATCCAGTAGAGGGTGGTGATATCTATGTATAAATCAAATGTTTCCTAGTGCAGGGAGGTCGTGTTTATGGCTGTCTATATGTAAACACGATCTCCGTGCACTAGAAAACATCTGAGCAAGACATAGATATGACCTCCCTCTAGTGGATAACATTTAGACAGTTCTAGGTATGAGACCTCCTTGTACTGGATGGTATTTAGACAGTTCTTAGCATGACCTCCTTGCAGTGGATGGCATTTAGACAGCCATAAACACGACCTCCCTGCACTACAATACATCTGAGCAAGACATAGATATGACCTCCCTCTACTGGATAACATTTAGACAGTTCTAGGTATGGGACCTCCTTGTACTGGATGGTATTTAGACAGTTCTTAGCATGACCTCCTTGCAGTGGATGACATTTAGACAGCCATAAACACGACCTCCCTGCACTAGAATACATCTGAGCAAGACATAGATATGACCTCCCTCTACTGGATAACATTTAGACACTTCTAGGTATGGGACCTCCTTGTACTGGATGTGATTTAGACAGTTCTTAGCATGACCTCCTTGCAGTGGATGACATTTAGACAGCCATAAACACGACCTCCCTGCACTAGAAAACATCTGATCAAGACATAGATATGACCTCCCTCTAGTGGATAACATTTAGACACTTCTAGATATGGGACCTCCTTGTATTGGATGGTATTTAGACAGTTCTTAGCATGACCTCCTTCCAGTGGATGACATTTAGACAGCCATAAACACGACCTCCCTGCACTAGAAAACATCTGAGCAAGACATAGATATGACCTCCCTCTACTGGATAACATTTAGACACTTCTAGATATGGGACCTCCCTCCTGTGGATGAGATTTAGACAGATCAGGCGAAATGTCTAAATCCCATCCACAGGAGGGAGGTTCCATATCTAGAACTGTCTAAATGTTATCCAGTAGAGGGTGGTGATATCTATGTATAAATCAAATGTTTCCTAGTGCAGGGAGGTCGTGTTTATGGCTGTCTATATGTAAACACGATCTCCGTGCACTAGAAAACATCTGAGCAAGACATAGATATGACCTCCCTCTAGTGGATAACATTTAGACAGTTCTAGGTATGAGACCTCCTTGTACTGGATGGTATTTAGACAGTTCTTAGCATGACCTCCTTGCAGTGGATGGCATTTAGACAGCCATAAACACGACCTCCCTGCACTAGAATACATCTGAGCAAGACATAGATATGACCTCCCTCTAGTGGATAACATTTAGACAGTTCTAGGTATGAGACCTCCTTGTACTGGATGGTATTTAGACAGTTATTAGCATGACCTCCTTCCAGTGGATGGCATTTAGACAGCCATAAACACGACCTCCCTGCACTAGAATACATCTGAGCAAGACATAGATATGACCTCCCTCTACTGGATAACATTTAGACACTTCTAGATATGGGACCTCCTTGTACTGGATGTGATTTAGACAGTTCTTAGCATGACCTCCTTCCAGTGGATGACATTTAGACAGCCATAAACACGACCTCCCTGCACTAGAATACATCTGAGCAAGACATAGATATGACCTCCCTCTACTGGATAACATTTAGACACTTCTAGATATGGGACCTCCTTGTACTGGATGTGATTTAGACAGTTCTTAGCATGACCTCCTTCCAGTGGATGACATTTAGACAGCCATAAACACGACCTCCCTGCACTAGAATACATCTGAGCAAGACATAGATATGACCTCCCTCTAGTGGATAACATTTAGACCCTTCTAGGTATGAGACCTCCTTGTACTGGATGGTATTTAGACAGTTCTTAGCATGACCTCCTTGCAGTGGATGGCATTTAGACAGCCATAAACACGACCTCCCTGCACTAGAATACATCTGAGCAAGACATAGATATGACCTCCCTCTAGTGGATAACATTTAGACAGTTCTAGGTATGAGACCTCCTTGTACTGGATGGTATTTAGACAGTTATTAGCATGACCTCCTTCCAGTGGATGGCATTTAGACAGCCATAAACACGACCTCCCTGCACTAGAATACATCTGAGCAAGACATAGATATGACCTCCCTCTACTGGATAACATTTAGACACTTCTAGATATGGGACCTCCTTGTACTGGATGTGATTTAGACAGTTCTTAGCATGACCTCCTTCCAGTGGATGACATTTAGACAGCCATAAACACGACCTCCCTGCACTAGAATACATCTGAGCAAGACATAGATATGACCTCCCTCTACTGGATAACATTTAGACACTTCTAGATATGGGACCTCCTTGTACTGGATGTGATTTAGACAGTTCTTAGCATGACCTCCTTCCAGTGGATGACATTTAGACAGCCATAAACACGACCTCCCTGCACTAGAATACATCTGAGCAAGACATAGATATGACCTCCCTCTAGTGGATAACATTTAGACCCTTCTAGGTATGAGACCTCCTTGTACTGGATGGGATTTAGACAGTTATTAGCATGACCTCCTTGCAGTGGATGGCATTTAGACAGCCATAAACACGACCTTCCTGCACTACAATACATCTGAGCAAGACATAGATATGACCTCCCTCTACTGGATAACATTTAGACACTTCTAGATATGGGACCTCCCTCCTGTGGATGAGATTTAGACAGATCAGGCGAAATGTCTAAATCCCATCCACAGGAGGGAGGTTCCATATCTAGAACTGTCTAAATGTTATCCAGTAGAGGGTGGTGATATCTATGTATAAATCAAATGTTTCCTAGTGCAGGGAGGTCGTGTTTATGGCTGTCTATATGTAAACACGATCTCCGTGCACTAGAAAACATCTGAGCAAGACATAGATATGACCTCCCTCTAGTGGATAACATTTAGACAGTTCTAGGTATGAGACCTCCTTGTACTGGATGGTATTTAGACAGTTCTTAGCATGACCTCCTTGCAGTGGATGGCATTTAGACAGCCATAAACACGACCTCCCTGCACTACAATACATCTGAGCAAGACATAGATATGACCTCCCTCTACTGGATAACATTTAGACAGTTCTAGGTATGGGACCTCCTTGTACTGGATGGTATTTAGACAGTTCTTAGCATGACCTCCTTGCAGTGGATGACATTTAGACAGCCATAAACACGACCTCCCTGCACTAGAATACATCTGAGCAAGACATAGATATGACCTCCCTCTACTGGATAACATTTAGACACTTCTAGGTATGGGACCTCCTTGTACTGGATGTGATTTAGACAGTTCTTAGCATGACCTCCTTGCAGTGGATGACATTTAGACAGCCATAAACACGACCTCCCTGCACTAGAAAACATCTGATCAAGACATAGATATGACCTCCCTCTAGTGGATAACATTTAGACACTTCTAGATATGGGACCTCCTTGTATTGGATGGTATTTAGACAGTTCTTAGCATGACCTCCTTCCAGTGGATGACATTTAGACAGCCATAAACACGACCTCCCTGCACTAGAAAACATCTGAGCAAGACATAGATATGACCTCCCTCTACTGGATAACATTTAGACACTTCTAGATATGGGACCTCCCTCCTGTGGATGAGATTTAGACAGATCAGGCGAAATGTCTAAATCCCATCCACAGGAGGGAGGTTCCATATCTAGAACTGTCTAAATGTTATCCAGTAGAGGGTGGTGATATCTATGTATAAATCAAATGTTTCCTAGTGCAGGGAGGTCGTGTTTATGGCTGTCTATATGTAAACACGATCTCCGTGCACTAGAAAACATCTGAGCAAGACATAGATATGACCTCCCTCTAGTGGATAACATTTAGACAGTTCTAGGTATGAGACCTCCTTGTACTGGATGGTATTTAGACAGTTCTTAGCATGACCTCCTTGCAGTGGATGGCATTTAGACAGCCATAAACACGACCTCCCTGCACTAGAATACATCTGAGCAAGACATAGATATGACCTCCCTCTAGTGGATAACATTTAGACAGTTCTAGGTATGAGACCTCCTTGTACTGGATGGTATTTAGACAGTTATTAGCATGACCTCCTTCCAGTGGATGGCATTTAGACAGCCATAAACACGACCTCCCTGCACTAGAATACATCTGAGCAAGACATAGATATGACCTCCCTCTACTGGATAACATTTAGACACTTCTAGATATGGGACCTCCTTGTACTGGATGTGATTTAGACAGTTCTTAGCATGACCTCCTTCCAGTGGATGACATTTAGACAGCCATAAACACGACCTCCCTGCACTAGAATACATCTGAGCAAGACATAGATATGACCTCCCTCTACTGGATAACATTTAGACACTTCTAGATATGGGACCTCCTTGTACTGGATGTGATTTAGACAGTTCTTAGCATGACCTCCTTCCAGTGGATGACATTTAGACAGCCATAAACACGACCTCCCTGCACTAGAATACATCTGAGCAAGACATAGATATGACCTCCCTCTAGTGGATAACATTTAGACCCTTCTAGGTATGAGACCTCCTTGTACTGGATGGGATTTAGACAGTTATTAGCATGACCTCCTTGCAGTGGATGGCATTTAGACAGCCATAAACACGACCTTCCTGCACTACAATACATCTGAGCAAGACATAGATATGACCTCCCTCTACTGGATAACATTTAGACACTTCTAGATATGGGACCTCCCTCCTGTGGATGAGATTTAGACAGATCAGGCGAAATGTCTAAATCCCATCCACAGGAGGGAGGTTCCATATCTAGAACTGTCTAAATGTTATCCAGTAGAGGGTGGTGATATCTATGTATAAATCAAATGTTTCCTAGTGCAGGGAGGTCGTGTTTATGGCTGTCTATATGTAAACACGATCTCCGTGCACTAGAAAACATCTGAGCAAGACATAGATATGACCTCCCTCTAGTGGATAACATTTAGACAGTTCTAGGTATGAGACCTCCTTGTACTGGATGGTATTTAGACAGTTCTTAGCATGACCTCCTTGCAGTGGATGGCATTTAGACAGCCATAAACACGACCTCCCTGCACTACAATACATCTGAGCAAGACATAGATATGACCTCCCTCTACTGGATAACATTTAGACAGTTCTAGGTATGGGACCTCCTTGTACTGGATGGTATTTAGACAGTTCTTAGCATGACCTCCTTGCAGTGGATGACATTTAGACAGCCATAAACACGACCTCCCTGCACTAGAATACATCTGAGCAAGACATAGATATGACCTCCCTCTACTGGATAACATTTAGACACTTCTAGGTATGGGACCTCCTTGTACTGGATGTGATTTAGACAGTTCTTAGCATGACCTCCTTGCAGTGGATGACATTTAGACAGCCATAAACACGACCTCCCTGCACTAGAAAACATCTGATCAAGACATAGATATGACCTCCCTCTAGTGGATAACATTTAGACACTTCTAGATATGGGACCTCCTTGTATTGGATGGTATTTAGACAGTTCTTAGCATGACCTCCTTCCAGTGGATGACATTTAGACAGCCATAAACACGACCTCCCTGCACTAGAAAACATCTGAGCAAGACATAGATATGACCTCCCTCTACTGGATAACATTTAGACACTTCTAGATATGGGACCTCCCTCCTGTGGATGAGATTTAGACAGATCAGGCGAAATGTCTAAATCCCATCCACAGGAGGGAGGTTCCATATCTAGAACTGTCTAAATGTTATCCAGTAGAGGGTGGTGATATCTATGTATAAATCAAATGTTTCCTAGTGCAGGGAGGTCGTGTTTATGGCTGTCTATATGTAAACACGATCTCCGTGCACTAGAAAACATCTGAGCAAGACATAGATATGACCTCCCTCTAGTGGATAACATTTAGACAGTTCTAGGTATGAGACCTCCTTGTACTGGATGGTATTTAGACAGTTCTTAGCATGACCTCCTTGCAGTGGATGGCATTTAGACAGCCATAAACACGACCTCCCTGCACTACAATACATCTGAGCAAGACATAGATATGACCTCCCTCTACTGGATAACATTTAGACAGTTCTAGGTATGGGACCTCCTTGTACTGGATGGTATTTAGACAGTTCTTAGCATGACCTCCTTGCAGTGGATGACATTTAGACAGCCATAAACACCACCTCCCTGCACTAGAATACATCTGAGCAAGACATAGATATGACCTCCCTCTAGTGGATAACATTTAGACAGTTCTAGATAATGGGACCTCCTTCCTGTGGATGGGATTTAGACAGTTCTTAGCATGACCTCCTTGCAGTGGATGACATTTAGACAGCATTCTAGTGCAGGGAGGTCGTGTTTATGGCTGTCTAAATCCCATCCACAGGAGGGAGGTCCTATACTTAGAAGTGTCTAAATGTTATCCACTAGAGGGAGGTCATATCTATGTCTTGATTAGATGTTTTCTAGTGCAGGGAGGTCGTGTTTTGGGCTGTCTAAATGTCATCCACTGCAAGGAGGTCATGCTAAGAACTGTCTAAATACCATCCAGTACAAGGAGGTCCCATACCTAGAACTGTCTAAATGTTATCCAGTAGAGGGAGGTCATATCTATGTCTTGCTCAGATGTATTGTAGTGCAGGGAGGTCGTGTTTATGGCTGTCTAAATGCCATCCACTGCAAGGAGGTCATGCTAAGAACTGTCTAAATACCATCCACAGGAGGGAGGTCCTATACTTAGAAGTGTCTAAATGTTATCCACTAGAGGGAGGTCATATCTATGTCTTGATAAGATGTTTTCCAGTGCAGGGAGGTCGTGTTCATGGCTGTCTAAATGTCATCTACTGCAAGGAGGTTATGCTAAGAACTGTCTAAATCCCATCCACAGGAGGGAGGTCCTATACTTAGAAGTGTCTAAATGTTATCCACTAGAGGGAGGTCATATCTATGTCTTGATTAGATGTTTTCTAGTGCAGGGAGGTCGTGTTTTGGGCTGTCTAAATGTCATCCACTGCAAGGAGGTCATGCTAAGAACTGTCTAAATCACATCCACAGGAGGGAGGTCCCATATGTAGAACTGTCTAAATGTTATCCACAGGAGGAAGGTTCTATACTTAGAAGTGTGTAAATGTTATCCACTAGAGGGAGGTCATATCTATGTCTTGATAAGATGTTTTCCAGTGCAGGGAGGTCGTGTTTATGGCTGTCTAAATGCCATCCACTGCAAGGAGGTCATGCTAAGAACTGTCTAAATACCATCCAGTACAAGGAGGTCTCATACCTAGAACTGTCTAAATGTTATCCACTAGAGGGAGGTCATATCTATGTCTTGATAAGATGTTTTCCAGTGCAGGGAGGTCGTGTTTATGGCTGTCTAAATGCCATCCACTGCAAGGTCATGCTAAGAACTGTCTAAATACCATCCAGTACAAGGAGGTCTCATACCTAGAACTGTCTAAATGTTATCCACTAGAGGGAGGTCATATCTATGTCTTGATAAGATGTTTTCCAGTGCAGGGAGGTCGTGTTCATGGCTGTCTAAATGTCATCCACTGCAAGGAGGTCATGCTAAGAACTGTCTAAATCCCATCCACAGGAGGAAGGTCCTATACTTAGAAGTGTGTAAATGTTATCCACTAGAGGGAGGTCATATCTATGTCTTGATAAGATGTTTTCTAGTGCAGGGAGGTCGTGTTTATGGCTGTCTAAATGCCATCCACTGCAAGGAGGTCATGCTAAGAACTGTCTAAATACCATCCAGTACAAGGAGGTCTCATACCTAGAACTGTCTAAATGTTATCCACTAGAGGGAGGTCATATCTATGTCTTGATAAGATGTTTTCCAGTGCAGGGAGGTCGTGTTTATGGCTGTCTAAATGCCATCCACTGCAAGGTCATGCTAAGAACTGTCTAAATACCATCCAGTACAAGGAGGTCTCATACCTAGAACTGTCTAAATGTTATCCACTAGAGGGAGGTCATATCTATGTCTTGATAAGATGTTTTCCAGTGCAGGGAGGTCGTGTTCATGGCTGTCTAAATGTCATCCACTGCAAGGAGGTCATGCTAAGAACTGTCTAAATCCCATCCACAGGAGGAAGGTCCTATACTTAGAAGTGTCTAAATGTTATCCACTAGAGGGAGGTCATATCTATGTCTTGATAAGATGTTTTCCAGTGCAGGGAGGTCGTGTTTATGGCTGTCTAAATGCCATCCACTGCAAGGAGGTCATGCTAAGAACTGTCTAAATACCATCCAGTACAAGGAGGTCTCATACCTAGAACTGTCTAAATGTTATCCACTAGAGGGAGGTCATATCTATGTCTTGATAAGATGTTTTCCAGTGCAGGGAGGTCGTGTTTATGGCTGTCTAAATGCCATCCACTGCAAGGTCATGCTAAGAACTGTCTAAATACCATCCAGTACAAGGAGGTCTCATACCTAGAACTGTCTAAATGTTATCCACTAGAGGGAGGTCATATCTATGTCTTGATAAGATGTTTTCCAGTGCAGGGAGGTCGTGTTCATGGCTGTCTAAATGTCATCCACTGCAAGGAGGTCATGCTAAGAACTGTCTAAATCCCATCCACAGGAGGAAGGTCCTATACTTAGAAGTGTGTAAATGTTATCCACTAGAGGGAGGTCATATCTATGTCTTGATAAGATGTTTTCTAGTGCAGGGAGGTCGTGTTTATGGCTGTCTAAATGCCATCCACTGCAAGGAGGTCATGCTAAGAACTGTCTAAATACCATCCAGTACAAGGAGGTCTCATACCTAGAACTGTCTAAATGTTATCCACTAGAGGGAGGTCATATCTATGTCTTGATAAGATGTTTTCCAGTGCAGGGAGGTCGTGTTTATGGCTGTCTAAATGCCATCCACTGCAAGGTCATGCTAAGAACTGTCTAAATACCATCCAGTACAAGGAGGTCTCATACCTAGAACTGTCTAAATGTTATCCACTAGAGGGAGGTCATATCTATGTCTTGATAAGATGTTTTCCAGTGCAGGGAGGTCGTGTTCATGGCTGTCTAAATGTCATCCACTGCAAGGAGGTCATGCTAAGAACTGTCTAAATCCCATCCACAGGAGGAAGGTCCTATACTTAGAAGTGTCTAAATGTTATCCACTAGAGGGAGGTCATATCTATGTCTTGATAAGATGTTTTCCAGTGCAGGGAGGTCGTGTTTATGGCTGTCTAAATGCCATCCACTGCAAGGAGGTCATGCTAAGAACTGTCTAAATACCATCCAGTACAAGGAGGTCTCATACCTAGAACTGTCTAAATGTTATCCACTAGAGGGAGGTCATATCTATGTCTTGATAAGATGTTTTCCAGTGCAGGGAGGTCGTGTTTATGGCTGTCTAAATGCCATCCACTGCAAGGTCATGCTAAGAACTGTCTAAATACCATCCAGTACAAGGAGGTCTCATACCTAGAACTGTCTAAATGTTATCCACTAGAGGGAGGTCATATCTATGTCTTGATAAGATGTTTTCCAGTGCAGGGAGGTCGTGTTCATGGCTGTCTAAATGTCATCCACTGCAAGGAGGTCATGCTAAGAACTGTCTAAATCCCATCCACAGGAGGAAGGTCCTATACTTAGAAGTGTCTAAATGTTATCCACTAGAGGGAGGTCATATCTATGTCTTGATAAGATGTTTTCCAGTGCAGGGAGGTCGTGTTCATGGCTGTCTAAATGTCATCCACTGCAAGGAGGTCATGCTAAGAACTGTCTAAATCACATCCACAGGAGGGAGGTCCCATACTTAGAAGTGTCTAAATGTTATCCATTAGAGGGAGGTCATATCTATGTCTTGATAAGATGTTTTCCAGTGCAGGGAGGTCGTGTTCATGGCTGTCTAAATGTCATCCACTGCAAGGAGGTCATGCTAAGAACTGTCTAAATCACATCCACTAGAAGGAGGTCCTATACTTAGAAGTGTCTGAATGAAGTGTCTAAATGTTAGAAGTGTCTAAATGTTAGAAATGTCAGAAGTGTCCAATGAGGCAACCTTTGTGATATCAAGTTATGATGCATGTTTTGTCAATTGATAAGTGTAACATGTAACTTGGTGTTTTTAACACCATGTTGTTCCTAGTGCATCTGATTGGACTTCAATACCACAATCCAAGAAAACATGTGTAGGTGTGCATCATCAAGGTATGATCTTTAGTTGACCTTGGACCATGCTACGGTGACCTTGACTTTTAAAAACTTTTCTGGGCCACATGTAATTTTATTTAAATGTGCTATTTCCATTGACAATTATACTTCAATAAATACATTGTAAAGCTTTATGTATTGCCTTGTTTTTATGTTATGTGTATAATCATGATGAAAAAATTATTCATAATTACTCTGGCAAGGTCTAAAGTCAGTATAAATTTAAAATAATATTATTTTGCATCCATTTGCATACACCCAGACTAAGTGCTCTATCATTAAGCTATGATGTCTTGATTTACACATCACTGGGAATCAAACCCAGGCCTCTCAGTCTGAGGTGACACTTAATTTCTTATAGAAGAATAGATAAAGAATTTCCAAAAAAGACTTTTGTATCTCAAAAACTGTCTTCAAATTCCAGTAACATAGAGACAATATTTGAAAGTTCAAGGTTACTATAGCAAGGTCTAAAGTTAGATTTAGGTGACACTAGGCAAAATTCGACTGATAAGATAATAGAAAAAAATACTTTTTTTCTGTATTTTCTGTTTGACTCTACAGGAGATTTTAAACATGTACAAGGTTACCGCGTCTCATCCTGTTATCTTTATTAAACTAGGAACAACAGCAGGATGACAGCTAAACGGACCAATGAAAATAAAGCATTTACATAGTACTGATAGAAAATCAAATGGTTGCCATTTTGTTTATCCATTTTTTATATCATTTTTGGTGTGGGTCTTTAGGAAACCCATCTGCTGGTAGACCCAGGACTGTCTCTTGGTCATCTCCCTTGGGGCTTGGCCAGACTGTTGCTTGGAGAGCGTGCCATAACGAATTCTCTATGACTCAAACCACCTTCTGACATCAAAGGGCTGGAGCTTCAGTTCTGCAGAGATTTCTGCCCAGAGAGCCTCCTTCCTCTGTCGTGGAAATGTGCATTCTCCTTGCCGTACAGCTCTAGATGCTCCTTCACAAACCCTACAATGGCATGTTCTTGGCTGTCATTGAATGTAGCACAGTCCCTGGCTCTCTTGGCTGCTGAGTGGCACTCTGATTCTTCCTTACAGCTCTCATCTTCTTTGCAAGCTTCCTCAGTAACTTCTAATCCTTCCTATGTATCCTCTATCTTCTCTTCGGTCTCCTCTGTCCTTTCCTCTGTCCTCTCCTCCAACTCTCCACCTTCCTTCTCCCTCCCCTCTTGCCTCTCCTATATCTCTTTCCTCCTAACTCCAGTGAATATAAAAAAAAGTCAAAAAACTAAAATGTGTTGCCTAACTGTGAAATTTGCCCTATGCTCAAGTATAAAATATGTTTAAAAAATAGCATCAGAGATGCCCGTACCCCACAGCCTGGGGAAATATTTTTAACACCATGAGATAGAGAAGTCCTGTATCAGTACAAAGTTCAGGATACTTTCAGAGCACTGTCAGTTATATAAAGACCCAAACAATGTTTAGAGAATATAATGTCTAAGAGAAAGATAAAGTATTAAAACAAGACAATTCAATAACAAGATGACAGCATTAATCAGTAAACATTACGACAATTTATCTATATCTGGCATGGCCGAATTATGGTTTTGATGTTTTGAATATTACCATGCATACAGAAGTGGCAATACATTCAATGAATGCTTATGTGTGCTGTTGGAACAAAGTCTGTGGCTCACTTGATGAAATTCCATCTGTTACAATGGGAAGTTGTAAAAGTAAAATTGTTAATGAATTCTAATATCACTTTAACAGTGCTTAACCTGCATCAAAAGACAGAGCAAAAGGTGCAACAAGATTTTTAAGGTCAAGGTCACTATGGCAAGGTCAAAGGTCAAATCAAGGTCACACCATGATGCTGCACACCTACAACCCTTAACCAATGCCCCTACCAAGTATCACCTTCCTACACCTTACGGTTTCCGAGATATAGCCCGGACAAGATTTTTAAACTCAAGGTCACTACGGCAAGGTCAAATCAAGGTCAGACCATGACATTGCACACCTACACATCCTAAGCAATGTCCCTACCAAGTATGAACTTCCTACACTTGACGGTTTCTGAGATACAGCCCAGACAAACTTTTTCCCGCCGATCGCCCACCCATCCGGACACCATGGGTGAAAATAATACCCCGACAGCCCTTAAGGTCAGTGGGGTAATAAAACTGAAAACCCCTAGCAGAAAGTGACACACGTCTCTCAGTAGCCAACCAGTCAATAACACTGAAAGCCTGTGCACGGTCGCTTATATAGTCCCAGACCCCCCCTTGCCTCTTTTTGGTTTCAGACGCACAGAAAAAAATCGGTACTTAGTCCCAGGCCACCTGGGGTGTCCTCAGACTGTCGCAGACTAAATTTGTGTGGTCCAAGGTGGCCTGAGGAGGCCGGCTTGGATCGGCTTCTCTTAGTCGGGGCTTAGTCCCAGACCTGGATTTCTTAGTCGCAGGACACCTGGGACGGCCTGAGGCTTCCAGGGAGTAATGAAACCGATTCCTTTTCACACGCATAAAACTTCAAAGATCTGTTGGGAGTCGGGGACTGACAACAGGCTTCCTGGGACTAAGCTCGGGACACCTGGGACTAAGGGTCGCAGGAGGCCTGAGACAACATAGGACTGTGTAAATTTGGGTCTGAGGAGGGCTGAGGAAGCCTGAGACTGGACATTTTCTTGACGGCGGGAAATAAAAATCGGTTTGGGTCACGAAAAATATCAAACATGTTTCATTTTTCTCATGGCCCCAACCGACAACTACCGATCCATACAGAACGCCTGGGACTAAGCAAATTTTTGAAACCGACTACAAAAAACCCTTAATCGGGAAGCTTAGTCGTGTGGTGGAACACCCACATTATATTGCGAAATCACTCTAAGGTGTTGGGGCCTTTAAAGAAACAAAATTGCAAATTTAATAACTAAATTAAATTTTTATAAGTTAATACCCTATCCAATGGACAATTGCTTTACTGGTCGACACGACCGGTCCCGCCAAATGCCAGAAAAAGACGTTCTGTATATAATACCGGCAGGATCGGTCAGGAGGATCCATTCGCCAGGTAGCGCATGGTACTTCCTTCCTGTCTAGACAGCGTGACGTCATAGCATCTTTTTCGTGTCTAGTCCTAGTAAGACCCCTAGTAAGCTGATAGCGGGGCCGGTTGGGTGGGCCTTGCCTGTCCATTGGATAGGGTATTAACTTTATTTTATTTATTAAATTTGCAATTTTATTGCGTTAATACATCCTATCCAATGGACAATTGCTGAATAACTACCGCTTGGAAGGTGGGTAAGCTGCTAGGGACATGTGTGAACTCATAAAAGAAACAAAACTGAAAGGCCCATATTTGACCCAGGGTCAGGTGACCCCAGAGGTCAAGGTAGGTTAAGGCTACCCGGTTAACCGGAAGTCCAAGTTCGCCCCCCCTCTTTCTCAGGAAGACCTGAGAATAGGTAGAGAGGGCTGAGTTCAGTCCCCTAAGAAATAAACTTCCCAAGGGAAGCAAGTAAGAGTTTTTTTGTTTGGTTTTTTTATTTATCCATATTTACATTTAACATTATGTACATATTTACATATTTACAGTATGTACATAATTAGATATATATACAAAAATCTCCTCACTTCTGGGTCTGGTGGTGTATCTGCTGAGCAGCCACCACAGGCCCTAGATGGAAAAGCTCAGAGAAAGACCAAGCAACATCCTTCAAATAAAACTGGGTGAAAGTTTTATGAGATTTCCAGTGACAGGCTGACAAAATCTGCTCTAAGGAGATTCCTGATTGAAAAGCCTTAGAAGCAGCAAAGGCCCTAACATCATGGGCTTTAACCTGATGTAGGGTGAGGGACTCTTGGTCCGAGAGCTCATAGCATAGGATCACAGTCTGTTTGATCCATGAGGAGATAGTGGCAGGAGAGATGTCTTTATCAAACCCTTTCTTGAAGGAGACAAAGACCAACTCCTTATTCTGCCTAAGATCTGAGGTCCTGTCCAGGTAGTAGCGCAGGGCTCTAACTGGACATAGTGACCTGTCATCCTTGAGTGACTTATCCAGAGAAGGGGCCAGAGCTGGTATGGCCACTGGGGCCACACTATCTGGTCCCTTCTTCGCCAGCTGATTCTTGGACAGAAAGCTGGGTGAAGGGTACAAGGAGACCTTAGACCAGTCTGACTGGTGTCTGATGTTCCTATGTAACCAAGCATGGATCCCACTCCTGTGCTTACCAGAACCCAAAGCCAACAGGAAAACCTCCTGCCCTTGGGTCTGTCTCTATGGAAACTATCCAGGAGACGAGTGAGATTCTCATCTTTACTGACATTAATGGTGGAGTTACCCAGTTTGTCAGCAATGGCAGATCTGTAACCATCAATAGTGCCTAGTTGCAACTTCTTGTCCTGAAACAAATGTAGGAGGAAGTCAGCAATGACTTTCAGAGGTGGTGCCCTGAAGTCCACCTGATTACTGAGGCACCACTGTGTAAAAATGGCCCACTTTGCCTCATAGACTGATCTAGTTGATCCTCTTTGAGGAGCCTCAATTCGTGCTGCCACTGCCTCAGAGAACCATTGCTCCTTGATAGCTGAGGCTCTAGGAGCCAGGCATGTAGGTTCAGATTTGCCAGGTTCCTGTGAAGGACCTGGTTGAATGGCTGAGACACCAAGTGGGGAATGTTGGGCAGACACAGTGGAATCTGACTGGACATTGTCACCAGATTCCAGAACCAGGGTATGTTGGGCCCCCCCCGGTGCAATCAGGATTAACCAGTTGCAAGGGTAGTCCTGTAACTTTTCCACCACTTTGCCCAAGATGGCTGCTGGTGGAAAGGCATATGGGTCCAGACCTTCCCAGGAAAGGCTGAGTGCATCCACTGCCCAAGCCTGGGGATCTTGTACCGGTGACACAAATTGAGGTAGTTTGTTGTTGAACCTGGTGGCAAACAGGTCCACTTGAGGCTGGTGCCACCGGGAGCATATAGCTTGGAATACTTCTGAATGAAGTGACCACTCTGTTTGAATGGTCTGGCCAAGCCTGGATAGCTTGTCTGCTATCACGTTCACCCGGCCGGGGATGTGACGTGCCCTGAGGGTTACCTGCTGCCTGGTACACCAGGACAGGATTCTCCACAGTAGGGCACACAGAGAGCCCGACTTCATCCCCCCTCTTTGTTGATATAGGCTACCACTGTTGTGTTTTCTGTAGCTATCAGTACTGTCTTGTTGCAGCAGAGGGTTCGAAACTCTTTTAGAGCTAGAAATACTGCTTTCAGCTCTAGGTGGTTTATGTGGAACTTGCTTTCTGGAAGGGACCAAGTTCCCCTTGCAGTGTGCTCGTCTAAGTGAGCGCCCCACCCTTCTTTTGATGCATCTGTAAATATTTGCAGAGCATGTTTTAGAGGGTGTAATGGTTGACCCAGTAGCACACTGCTTTCCTCCAGCCACCATCTTAGATGGGGGTGAAGTCACTTGGGAATGGGGATCACCTTTTCTAGTGATTCCGGGACCCTACAGTTGTTTTTCAAGTGCCACTGTATGGGCCTCAGGTGAAGTCGCCCTAGGTGGACTTGTTTTTCTGTTGCTGTGAGTAGACCTATGAGGGACATGAACTGTCGGATCGGGCATACTGGACCGGACAGTATTGACTGTATCTTGTCTGTCAAGGTCTTCCAACGTTCTGGTGTGGGTTTGACCCTGCCCTCTTTCAGGTCGAACTGGTAACCTACGAAGTCAATGACCGTCCCCAACTGCATACATTGCGAAGATCCTCCTCTCCCCTCCTCCACTAGGGACATGTGTCACTGAGTGTTTCCCCACTGTGTACATGGCACAGATTCTCCTCTCCTCCCTCAACTTCCACTGGGGATATGTCTGATTGAATGTCTTCCACTATGTATATAGCTGAGATCTTCCTACCTCCCCCATCTCCCACTTGGGACATGTCTGACTGAGTGTCCCCCTCTGCATACATGGCTTAGATCCTCCTCTTCTCCCGAATCCCCTACTAGGGACATGTGTCACTGAGTGGCACCCACTGCGTACATGGCACAGATCCTCCTCTCATCCCCGTTTCCCACTAGAGACATGTCTGACTAAACAACCACCACTACATACATGGCTGAGATCCTACTCTCCTCCCTCTCCCCAACCAGGGACATGTCACACTGAGCTTCCCCTACTTCATACATGCTAGAGACCCTCTTCTCCTCTGGCATCCCCCACTGAGGACAGGTGTCAGTGAGCGTCCCCCATTGGATACATGGCAGAAATCCTCCCACCATTCCCCACTAGGGACATGTGTCACTCAGCATCCCCCACTGCGTACATGGCACAAATCCTCCGCTCCTGATCCACCCCCACTGGGAACATGTGTCAGTGTATATCCTACAGTGGATACATGCCACAGATTCTCTTCTCCTCTCAACCCCTGACTGGGACATGTGTCAGTGAATGTCCCCCTCCGAGGACATTGCTGTGTAGGGATATGTGTCCCTTAGCATCCTTCTGTGTGTACATGGCACAGATCCTCCTCCCCCCCCAACACTAGGGACATGTTTCACTGAGCATCTGCCACTGCATATATGGTTGAGATCCTCCTCTCCTCCCTCCATCCCCACTAAGGACTTATCAGTGAGCACCCCCCATTGCGTACATGGCTGACATCCTCCTCTCCTCCACCATTCCCACTGGGGACATGTATCAGTGAGCATCCCTCACTGCATACATAGTTGATAGAGATTTTTCTCCCAGTCCCCACTTAGGTATAACCTAACTGGAAAATACCAGTTGGCTAACCGAAATATTCCAGTTAACTTACTTGAATATACCAGTGAACTAACTTGAATGAATGAGTTAATAACTGGAATATACAAGTTAGCTACCTGGTATAGTCCAGTTAGCTAAACTGTTTATTCCAGTTAGCTAGCTAGAATATTCAAGTTAGCTTACTGATATATTTAAGTTAACTAACACATTATTCAAGCTAGTAAACTCATAAATTTAAGTTAGTTAATTGTTATATTAGAGTTACTAACTTGTATATTCCAGTTACTAACTCGAATATTTTGGTTACTCACTTGTATATTCCAGCTACAAACTCAGGTATTCCAGTTAGCTAAATAGTATATCAGCATATTCCAGTCTGTTAACCGGTATAGTGAAATTTGTAACTAGACCAAGGACGCATCTGTGGCCAGATGCAAAATGTATCCACCGACAAAGGCAAAAGTAGCTATTACTCAGCTATGCCACGAGCTAGAGGTCTGAAATTTTACTGTTATAGCTGACCCAAAAGTAGGTGAATAACATATTTGCACAAAATTCTCTAAATGCAATAGTTTTCAAGTTACAAGTGATTTTACTCATGATGGAAGTTAGTGAAAAGTCCAAAAGTAGCTATTACTCACTTAGCTTTTGAGATAGACACCCAAGTTACTCACCATGTTGTTGCTATGGAAAAAGTAGGTGAATAACATATTTTAACAAAATGCTCTAAATGCAATACTTTTCAAGTTATAAAGGATTTAGTGTTGAGTAAGAACTTCATAGTAGCTATTACTCAGCTATGGAATGAGCCACAGGTCTGGAAATTTACTATGTTATAGCTGCCTCAAAATAGGTGAACAACATATAGAAAATAATCGAAATGCACCAGTTTTCAAGTTATCAGTGATTTACCCAACAGTGATAACCTAAAAGTAGCTATTACTCAGCTATGCCATGAGCTACAGGTCTGAAATTTTATTATGTTATAGCTGACTCAAAAGTAGATGAATAACATATTTGCACAAAATTCCCTAAATGCAATAGTTTTCAAGTTACAAGTGATTTTACTCATGATGGAAGTTAGTGAAAAATCCAAAAGTAGCTATTACTCACTTAGCTATTGAGATAGACACCCAAGTTACTCCCCATGTTGTAGCTATGGAAAAAGTAGCTGAATAACATATTTTAACAAAGTGCTCTAAATGCAATACTTTCCAAGTTATAATTGATTTAGTGCATGATTTTATTAATGTTAATGCATTAAAATTATTTAAAAAATTCATAAAAAAAGTTTAGCATGTGAAAGCTCTCCAAAATGTAGGTGAATGAGTTATTTGAGAAATACTGGCTATCTGCAATACTTTTAGTGATAATAGGCATTTACTCATTTTGAGTAGGTGAGTAATTAGGTACGGGTCTGAAACTTCACCAAGTGAAAGCTCTCCCAAAAGTAGGTGAATGAGTTATTTGATAAAAATTGAGTATCCGCAATACTTTTAGAGATAATTAGCATTTACTCATTTTGAGTAGGTGAATAATTAGCTACGGGTCTGAAACTTCACCAAGTGAAAGCTCTCCCAAAAGTAGGTGAATGAGTTATTTGAGAGAAATTGGCCATCTGCAATACTTTTAGAGATAATTCACATTTACTTATTTTGAGTAGGAGAGTAATTAACTATGGGTCTGAAACTTCACCAAGCGAAAGCTCTTCCAAAAGTAGGTGAATGCGTTATTTGAGAAAAATTGGCTATCTGCAATACTTTAGAGATAATTAGCATTTACTCATTTTGAGTAGGTGAATAATTAGCTACGGGTCTGAAACTTCACCAAGTGAAAGCTCTCCCAAAAGTAGGTGAATGAGTTATTTGAGAAAAATTGGCTATCTGCAATACTTTTAGAGATAATTCGCATTTACTCATTTTGAGTAGGTGAGTAATTAGCTATGGGTCTGAAACTTCACCATGTGAAAGATCTTCCAAAAGTAGGTGAATTCATATTGCAACCAAATACTCCTGTACTACCCTGCGGGTCAAAAATTCACTCGAAATCGCTCTATTTCTAACAGTTTTCGAGATATTTGCACTTTTTGTATTTTGTAAAAAAACGGTCAAAGAAACACCCACAGCGGCCATCTTGTTTTTGTCCAGATATCCATAATAATTCCCAAGGAAGCTTTGACCATGATGAACATATCCTACAAATTTGGAAAGTGTACATTGCATGCCCTTTGATATACTGGGGCAGCAAAAGTCCCTAAAAATTTGAATGAAACGGCTGTGGAAGCCATCTTGTTTTGGGAAACTAGGCCAAAAAAACTCGGGGGCAAGCTTTTGTACCATTGAACCTATCCTGCAAATTTGAGGCCTCTACTGCTAATACTTTTGGCTGCAGAGGGGTAACGAGAAATCATCTACACACTGCGGCGGCGGCGTACCCCCGCGAAAACCATAGTATCTACCGGATGCATCCGGTGGATACAACAAGACCACTGTCGCGGTATGTATCTCCCGCTGAGCATTACAGGGAAAGAAATACCTTTTCCGAGATATTCACACTTTTTCATTTTCCACTAAAATGCAAGATGGACCCCAAAAGTGGTGAAAATTGAAATATTTGCCCTTTGCATAGGATACCCTTGTACTACCCTGTGGGTCAAAAATTTGCTCGAAATTGCTCTATCTCTTACGGTTTGTGAGATATTGGTGATTTTTCACATTTTCAATAAAAGTAGCAATAAAATTGCCATTACTCCCTTGTACATTGAGCAGCAGTTGTGAAACTTAAGTATGTTACAGTTCACAAAAAGTAGATGAACAACATATTTGAGAGAAATTTTTTAGCTGCAATACTTTTGAAGATATAAGCTATTTACTCATTATGGTTATCATTAAAAATTGACAAGTACCTATCACTCACTTACCTTTTGAGATACACTTCCAAACTACTGACCATGTTGTAGCTGTGGAGAAAGTAGCTGAACAACATATTGGAACAAAATACTCTAAATGCAATAGTTTGAGAGTTATATAAGCCATGTAATTATATTAGGTAAAATTGCTATTACTCACTCAAAAGTAAACCCAAAAAATATTGAAGAGTGTAAAAATTCATTAGGACAACTAATTTACCATATTCCAGTTATTAACTGTACCATATTCCAGTTATTATCTATTTCAGTAAGCCAACTGGAAAATTCAACTTAGTAACTTTTATATTTCAGTAACCTTCCTATATATTCTAGTCAGAACTCGTATATTTCAGTTAGCTAACTGATATATTCAAGTTAGTAATTTGTATCTTTCTGTTAGCTAACGGGTATATTCAAGTTAGTAACTTGTATATTCCAGTTAATAATGCTTTGATTCCAGTTAGCAGACTGGTATATTCAAGTCAATATTTTGTATATTCCAGTTACTAACTGATCCACTCCAGTAAGCCAAATGGTACTTTCATCATTCAATTAAGTTATTAACTTGTATATTCAAGTTAGTAACTGGTATATTCCATGTGGCTATCTGCTACTGTGGCCTAGTGGGTAACACACTCACCTAGGGACACAGAGGACTTCTGTTCAAACACAGGTGCAGGTAGATATATAGTGGCTCAGATGACCACCTAAATTGGCAGTTTTCTGTCATTCCTATCCCTAGTGGCAGGCTAAAGAATCTCAAGGACATTGATAAATGGTCATCCCTGAGCTTCTGTCTTTTCAACCTACTAATTGTATCCCCGGACGAAAGTCGGGGATACCTAGGATTCAGTACGGTCACGCCGCCGCCGCAGAGACTTCCTTTTGGACGCGATAACTTAAAAAATATTTTAGTTACAACTTTCAAATTTGGTATGTGGGTATATATGGGCAATGCCACGAACGCTATTGTTTTGTGACCTTGACCTTCAATCTCAAGGTCACTGGTGGCCTCTTAAAGGTTAGGTTTTGGCCATTTTTTCACTTTTTGGCCCAGTTCTCCTATACAGAAAGTCAGATCATCCTATGGCTGGTATATATAATACGTATATATGTCCTCTGTAAGCATGCAGAAATTTGACCTTGAAGCTCTTCATTGAAGGTCATCCACTGACCACCAAAGTACCTGACCGAGGGTCATTTTGGCCTTTTTGGAGATATTTTCACACTTAATGCTGACTATATTGCATGGAAATTATTGAAAATGGCTTTGGAGGTTGAGTACATGATGGACTTCTTCCATCCAGGCTTACTGGTTACAGATCTTCATTTAAGGTCATCCACTGACCGCCAAAGTACCTGACCAAGGGTCATTTTTGGCAAAATTGGAGATATTTTCACATTTAATGCTGACTACATTGCATGGAAACTATTGAAAATGGCTTTGGAGGTTGAGTACATGATGGAGTACCAGCATCCTGGCTTACCGGTTACAGATCTTCATTTAAGGTCATCCACTGACCGCCAAAGTACCTGACTGAGGTTCATTTTTGGCCCTCTATTTGTTCGTTTGTTTGTGAACAAGATAACTCAACAAGCAATCAGTGCCCGTGAACGGGCTCTGTGTCAGCTGTGTGTTTTGAGTTTCAGAGTAGAAGTGACAGAAGAAAAAAACACAAAAGTTGTGCCCTGGAAATGGTGTTTGGAAGAAAACTAAGAAGGTAACTGTTAAGGTGTAAAAAGTAAGTTAAAAACATATTTAAAGAAAATATTGCAAATGCAATAGTTTTAATTTTACTATGTTATAGCTGACCCCAAAATATGTGAATAACACACTGAAACTAGACCTATAGCATCGGAGAACTGATGCAAATTGTATCCAGCAGAAAACTCACAAAAGCCATTAAAACATGCTTAACCTTGGAGCTCAAGGTGAAATCTGACCATGTCAAAAGATTCTTAGCCCATGATTCCTATGGGTTGGTGTGACATTGCAAACCTTTAGGAACACAAATAAGCGAGATATAAGCACTGTTAATTTTGGCTTTCCTCATTTGACCTTCAAAGAGGGGCCAAAGGTCAAATCTGATCACATCAAAAGATTCCTAGCCCATTATTTCCTATAGGTTGGTTTTCCGTTCCAAACCTCTAGAACTAATAATAAGCGAGCTATAAGCATTTTAAAGTTTAGCTATCCTCGTTTGACCTTGAAGGAGGGTTTCAAGGTGAAATCCGACCACACCAAAAGATTCTCAGCCCATGATTTCCTAGAGGTTGGTTTTCCATCCCAAACCTCTAGGACCAATAATAAGCAAGTTATAAGCACTTTTAAGTTTGGCTATTTTTGTTTGACCTTGAAGGAGGGGTCCAAGGTCAAATCCGACCACACCAAAAGAATCCAGGCCCATGATTTCCTATAGGTTGGTTTACCATCCCAAATCTCTAGGACCAATAATAAGCGAGCTATAAGCACTTTTAAGTTTGGCTACCCTCTTTTGACCTTGAAAGAGGGGTCCACGGTCAAATCCGACCACACCAAAAGAATCCAGGCCCATGATTTCCTATAGGTTGGTTTACCATCCCAAATCTCTAGGACCAATAATAAGCAAGTTATAACCACTTTTAAGTTTGGCTATTTTTGTTTGACCTTGAAAAGAGAGGTCCAAGGTCAAATCCAACCACACCAAAAGAATCCAGGCCCATGATTTCCTATAGGTTGGTTCACCATCCCAAACCTCTAGAACCAATAATAAGCGACTTAAAAACACTTTTCAGTTTGGCTATCCTCGTTTGACCTTGATTTGTTTATTGTTTATTTGGGGTTTTACGTCGCTTTCAACACTGTACAGGTCATATCACGACGGGTAGTTGGAAGGGCAGAGGAAACCAGTACATATAGTTCGCTAGGGTTCTGTACTGTAAACTGCCGACCAACGGCAAGCAACTACCAGCTTTCCCACTTACGGCCATGACGGGGATCGAACCCCGGCCGCAGAGGTGGGAGGCGAGAGTGTTACCACTCTGCCACCGTGGCCCCCTCGTTTGACCTTGAAGGAGGGGTCCAAGGTAAAATCCGACAATACCAAAAGATTCCCAGCCCATGATTTCCTTTAGGTTGGTTTACCATCCCAAACCTCTAGGACCAATAATAGGCGTGTTATAAGCACTTTTAAGTTTGGGTATCCTCATTTGACCTTGAAGGAGGGGTCCAAGGTCATATCTGACCACACCGAAAGATACCCAGCCCGTGATTTCCTATAGGTTGTTCTATCATCCCAACCCTCTAGAACCAATAATAAGTGAGCTATAAGCACATTTAAGTGTGGCTATCCTCGTTTGACCTTGAAAGAGGGGTCCAAGGTCAAATCCGAGCACACCAAAAGAATCCAGGCCAATGATTTCCTATATGTTGGTTTACCATCCCAAACCTGTAGGACCAATAATAAGCAAGTTATAAGCACTTTTAAGTTTGGCTATCCTCGTTTGACCTTGAAGGAGGGGTCCAAGGTCAAATCCGACCACACCAAAAGATTCCCGGCCCATGATTTCCTATATGTTGGTTTACCATCCCAAACCTCTAGGACCGATAATAAGCGACCTATAACCACTTTTCATGACTGATAAAGAAACACCTGTGGCGGCCATGTTTTTTTTTTTTTTTTTTTCAAAATGAGGACCCAAATATTTGCAGTCAAGATTTTATAATGAGGAACATATCCTGCTGTCCGGTGGATACAACTAAATACTCTAAATGCAATACTTTTGAAGTTATAAGTGATTTACTCAACAGTGATAACCTGAAAGTAGCTATTACTCAGCTATGCCATGAGCTACAGGTCTAAAATTTTACTATGTTATAGCTGAGTCAAAAGTAGCTGAATAACATATACAAACAAATTATTGTAAATGCAATAGTTTTCAAGTTATACGTGATTTACTCAACAGTGATAACCTGAAAGTAGCTATGCCATGAGCTACAGGTCTGAAATTTTACTATGTTATAGCTTACCCAAAAGTAGCTGAATAACATATACAAACAAATTACTGTAAATGCAATAGTTTTCAAGTTTATAAGTGATTTACTCAACAGTGATAACCTGAAAGTAGCTATTACTCAGCTATGCCATGAGCTACAGGTCTGAAATTTTACTATGTTATAGCTGACCCAAAAGTAGCTGAATAACATATTTACACAAAATGCTCTAAATACAATACTTTTCAAGTTATAGATGATTTAGTGTTGAGTAAAAACCTCAAAGTAGCTATTACTCAGCTATGCAATGAGCCACTGCTCTGGAATTTTACTGTGTTATAGCTGACCCCAAAATAGGTGAATAACATATGAAAGTAAATACTCTAAATGCAATACTTTTCAAGTTATAAGTGATTTACTCAACAGTGATAACCTAAAAGTAGCTATTACTCAGCTATGCCATGAGCTACAGGTCTGAAATTTTACTATGTTATAGCTGACCCAAAAGTAGCTGAATAACATACTTACACAAAATTCTCTAAATGCAATAGTTTTCAAGTTACAAGTGATTTTACTCATGATGGAAGTTAGTGAAAAGTCCAAAAGTAGCTATTACTCGCTTAGCTATTGAGATAGACACCCAAGTTACTCACCATGTTGTAGCTATGGAAAAAGTAGCTGAATAACATATTTAAATAAAATGCTCTAAATGCAATACTTTTCAAGTTATAAATGATTTAGTGTTGAGTAAGAACCTCAAAGTAGCTATTACTCAGATAAGCAATGAGCCATTGGTCTGGAATTTTACCATGGTATAGCTTACCCCAAAATAGGTGAATAACATATGAAACTAAATTCTCTAAATACAATACTTTTCAAATATAAGTGATTTACTCAACAGTGATAACATAAAAGTAGCTATTACTCAGCTATGCCATGAGCTACAGGTCTGAAATTTTACTATGTTATAGCTGGCCCAAAAGTAGCTGAATAACATATACAAACAAATTACTGTGAATGCAATAGTTTTCAAGTTATAAGTGATTTACTCAACAGTGATAACCTGAAAGTAGCTATTACTCAGCTATGCCATGAACTACAGGTCTGAAATTTTACTATGTTATAGCTGACCCAAAAGTAGCTGAATAACATATACAAACAAATTACTGTAAATGCAATAGTTTTCAAGTTATAAGTGATTTACTCAACAGCGATAACCTGAAAGTAGCTATTACTCAGCTATGCCATGAACTACAGGTCTGAAATTTTACTATGTTATAGCTGACCCAAAAGTAGCTGAATAACATATACAAACAAATTACTGTGAATGCAATAGTTTTCAAGTTATAAGTGATTTACTCAACAGTGATAACCTGAAAGTAGCTATTACTCAGCTATGCCATGAGCTACAGGTCTGAAATTTTACTATGTTATAGCTGACCCAAAAGTAGGTGAATAACATATGAAACTAAATTCTCTAAATGCAATAGTTTTCAAGTTACAAGTGATTTTACTCATGATGGAAGTTACTGAAAAGTCCAAAAGTAGCTATTACTCACTTAGCTATTGAGATAGACACCCAAGTTACTCACCATGTTGTAGCTATGAAAAAAGTAGCTGAATAACATATTTTAATAAAATGCTCTAAATGCAATACTTTTCAAGTTATAATTGATTTAGCGCATGATTTCATGAATTTTATTGCATTAAAAATTATTTTAAAAATTAATAAAAAAAAAATTAAGACAGATCCAGGTCTTATATTCACACAAGGTACTCTACTAGTGGCCTATTACATCTATGCAAGATATGAGAAAAATCCCCGCAATAGTGAATGAGAAAATTGTGATCAAGTGTTGAAATTTTCACACTTTGGGTGGGGGTACCTCACTTGTAATGGCTCTGGCAAACAGACAAACAGACAGATCTGCATGAATTTTACGATTTATCATCCTCGATAGTTAAGGTATCTTTTAAAAAAAACAGCATATCTCTGGGTCTTGTAGTTTTGGAGAAGAAGTTTGTCACGCGGACGCGTACACAGACGCGGACGCCGCAGAGTGATGCCATAATGTCAGCTGACTGAGAAGTCAGCTGACATAAAAAGTAGCTGAATAACATATTTTAACTAGAAATAGGCCGCCCTGTTGATAGTAGATGCGAATAGAAACAGGATAGCATAGAAGAACACACATTATCATGTGTAATGTCCACCCATGAACCTTTTGCCCAAATTGTACAGTAGTCTTACAAGACCCTGTTTCATTTGTAAAATATATCAATGATGCTTAAATATTTGTTAGTGTAGATGTAAATTATTTCAGCTTCATGCCTTTTTGCATTGGTTGGGTTGAAAATTTTGACGAAATCACTCTATCTTGCACGGTTAAGAAGATAGAAGCAAATTCCTGTTTTTCTATTTTTGGCAAAAATTTGAAAATTCAAAATGGCCGCCATTTTTGGGAAAAGGAAATTTTTTTGAAAATTGCCAAGAGTACATTTCTTAGATACCCTATGGGTCGAAAATTTCAACGAAATAACTCTATTTTGCACGGTTAAGGCCAGTTTGTGTTTTTCCATTATGGGCAAAAATTGGAAAATTCAAAATGGCTGCCATTTTTGGGGAGGGGAAAATTTTTTGAAAATTGCAAAGATTACATTCCTTAGATACCCTGTGGGTTGAAAATTTCGACGAAATCGCTCTATCTCGCATGGTTAAGGAGATAGAAGCAAATTTGCGTTTTGCCATTTTTGACAAAAATTTGAAAATTCAAAATGGCCGCCATTTTTGGGGAGGGGAAAATTTTTTAAAAACTAGAAATCGGCCGCCCTGTTGATAGTAGATGCGAATAGAAACAGGATAGCATAGAAGAACACACATTATCATGTGTAATGTCCACCCATGAACCTTTTGCCCAAATTGTACAGTAGTCTTACAAGACCCTGTTTCATTTGTAAAATATATCAATGATGCTTAAATATTTGTTAGTGTAGATGTAAATTATTTCAGCTTCATGCCTTTTTGCATTGGTTGGGTTGAAAATTTTGACGAAATCACTCTATCTGGCATGGTTAAGAAGATAGAAGCAAATTCCTGTTTTTCTATTTTTGGCAAAAATTTGAAAATTCAAAATGGCCGCCATTTTTGGGAAAAGGAAATTTTTTTGAAAATTGCCAAGAGTACATTTTCTAGATACCCTATGGGTCGAAAATTTCAACGAAATAACTCTATTTGGCACGGTTAAGGCCAGTTTGTGTTTTTCCATTTTGGGCAAAAATTCGAAAATTCAAAATGGCTGCCATTTTTGGGGAGGGGAAAATTTTTTGAAAATTACAAAGATTACATTCCTTAGATACCCCGTGGGTTGAAAATTTCGACGAAATCGCTCTATCTCGCATGGTTAAGGAGATAGAAGCAAATTTGTGTTTTGCCATTTTTGACAAAAATTTGAAAATTCAAAATGGCCGCCATTTTAGGGGACGGGAAATTTTTTTTTAAATTGCCAAGAATACAATGCTGAAATACCTGTGGGTCGAAAATTTTGACGAAATCGCTCTATCTCGCACGGTTAAGGAGATAGAAGCAAATTTGTGTTTTGCCATTTTTGGCAAAAATTCGAAAATTCAAAATGGCCGCCATTTTTGGGGAGGGGAAAATTTTTTGGAAAATTGCAAAGATTGCATTCCTTAGATACCCTGTGGGTCGAAAATTTCGACGAAATCACTCTATCTCGCACGGTTAAGGAGATAGAAGCAAATTAGTGTTTTGCCATTTTTGGCAAAAATTCGAAAATTCAAAATGGCCGCCATTTTTGGGGAGGGGAAAATTTTTTAAAAATTACCAAGAGTACAATGCTCAGATACCCTGTGGGTCGAAAATTTTGACGAAATCACTCTATCTGGCACGGTTAAGGAGATAGAAGGAAATTTGTGTTTTGCCATTTTTGGCAAAAATTCGAAAATTCAAAATGGCCGCCAATTTGGGGGAGGGGAAAATTTTTGGAAAATTGCAAAGATTGCATTCCTTAGATACCCTGTGGGTCGAAAATTTCGACGAAATCGCTCTATCTCGCACGGTTAAGGAGATAGAAGGAAATTTGTGTTTTGCCATTTTTGGCAAAAATTCGAAAATTCAAAATGGCCGCCATTTTTGGGGAGGGGAAAATTTTTGGAAAATTGCAAAGATTACATTCCTTAGATACCCTGTGGGTCGAAAATTTCGACGAAATCGCTCTATCTCGCACGGTTAAGGAGATAGAAGCAAATTAGTGTTTTGCCATTTTTGGCAAAAATTCGAAAATTCAAAATGGCCGCCATTTTTGGGGAGGGGAAAATTTTGTTAAAATTACCAAGAGCACAATGCTCAGATACCCTGTGGGTCGAAAATTTTGACGAAATCGCTCTATCTGGCACGGTTAAGGAGATAGAAGCAAATTTGTGTTTTGCCATTTTTGGCAAAAATTCGAAAATTCAAAATGGCCGCCATTTTTGGGGAGGGGAAAATTTTTTGAAAATTGCAAAGATTGCATTCCTTAGATACCCTGTGGGTCGAAAATTTCGACGAAATCACTCTATCTCGCACGGTTAAGGAGATAGAAGCAAATTAGTGTTTTGCCATTTTTGGCAAAAATTCGAAAATTCAAAATGGCCGCCATTTTTGGGGAGGGGAAAATTTTTTAAAAATTACCAAGAGTACAATGCTCAGATACCCTGTGGGTCGAAAATTTTGACGAAATCACTCTATCTGGCACGGTTAAGGAGATAGAAGGAAATTTGTGTTTTGCCATTTTTGGCAAAAATTCGAAAATTCAAAATGGCCGCCATTTTGGGGGAGGGGAAAATTTTTGGAAAATTGCAAAGATTGCATTCCTTAGATACCCTGTGGGTCGAAAATTTCGACGAAATCGCTCTATCTCGCACGGTTAAGGAGATAGAAGGAAATTTGTGTTTTGCCATTTTTGGCAAAAATTCGAAAATTCAAAATGGCCGCCATTTTTGGGGAGGGGAAAATTTTTGGAAAATTGCAAAGATTACATTCCTTAGATACCCTGTGGGTCGAAAATTTCGACGAAATCGCTCTATCTCGCATGGTTAAGGAGATAGAAGCAAATTAGTGTTTTGCCATTTTTGGCAAAAATTCGAAAATTCAAAATGGCCGCCATTTTTGGGGAGGGGAAAATTTTTGGAAAAATTACCAAGAGCACAATGCTCAGATACCCTGTGGGTCGAAAATTTTGACGAAATCGCTCTATCTGGCACGGTTAAGGAGATAGAAGCAAATTGGTGTTTTGCCATTTTTGGCAAAAATTCGAAAATTCAAAATGGCCGCCATTTTTGGGGAGGGGAAAATTTTTTGAAAATTGCAAAGATTGCATTCCTTAGATACCCTGTGGGTCGAAAATTTCGACGAAATCGCTCTATCTCGCACGGTTAAGGAGATAGAAGCAAATTTGTGTTTTGCCATTTTTGGCAAAAATTCGAAAATTCAAAATGGCCGCCATTTTTGGGGAGGGGAAAATTTTTTGAAAATTGCAAATATTACATTCCTTAGATACCCTGTGGGTCGAAAATTTCGACGAAATCGCTCTATCTCGCACGGTTAAGGAGATAGAAGCAAATTAGTGTTTTGCCATTTTTGGCAAAAATTCGAAAATTCAAAATGGCCGCCATTTTTGGGGAGGGGAAAATTTTTTAAAAATTACCAAGAGTACAATGCTCAGATACCCAGTGGGTCGAAAATTTTGACGAAATCGCTCTATCTGGCACGGTTAAGGAGATAGAAGCAAATTTGTGTTTTGCCATTTTTGGCGAAAATTCAAAATGGCCGCCATTTTTGGGGAGGGGAAAATTTTTGGAAAATTGCAAAGATTGCATTCCTTAGATACCCTGTGGGTCGAAAATTTCGACGAAATCACTCTATCTCGCACGGTTAAGGAGATAGAAGCAAATTAGTGTTTTGCCATTTTTGGCAAAAATTCGAAAATTCAAAATGGCCGCCATTTTTGGGGAGGGGAAAATTTTTGGAAAATTGTAGATTGCATTCCTTAAATACCCTGTGGGTCGAAAATTTCGACGAAATCGCTCTATCTCACACGGTTAAGGAGATAGAAGCAAATTTGTGTTTTGCCATTTTTGGCAAAAATTCGAAAATTCAAAATGGCCGCCATTTTTGGGGAGGGGAAAATTTTTTGAAAATTGCAAATATTACATTCCTTAGATACCCTGTGGGTCGAAAATTTCGACGAAATCGCTCTATCTCTTACGGTTTCTGAGATATTAGCAAATTACTCAAAAGTAGTACTGAAAATACACAATGAAGTACCTAAATGGCTATTACTCATGTACTGACAAAGCTATCAGTCCCAAATGCAATACCAAGCGAGCTATGGACATAACAATCTTGTATTCAAAATTGTAGTAAAATATCTTTAATTATTTTGGCTTAAATGCACGGAAACCAATGGGTACTGAAAATAGCTGTACTTAAGTATTACTCAGTAAGCAAAAGAGGTACAACAGCCAAAAGCAATCCCAAGCAAGCTACTGACCCAATAAGCCTGCATACCAAATTTGGTGACAATAGCTCTAATACTTTTCCTTTAAATGAGCGGAAACCATGCGTGACGCCGGACATCGGACGCCGGACGCCGGACATCGGACATCGGACGGCGAAAAAAGCAAAAATAATATATCCACCCCCCAGGGGGGTGGACATAATTACCAAGAGTACAATGCTCAGATACCCTGTGGGTCGAAAATTTTGACGAAATCGCTCTATCTGGCACGGTTAAGGAGATAGAAGCAAATTTGTGTTTTGCCATTTTTGGCAAAAATTCGAAAATTCAAAATGGCCGCCATTTTTGGGGAGGGGAAAATTTTTTGAAAATTGCAAAGATTGCATTCCTTAGATACCCTGTGGGTCGAAAATTTCGATGAAATCGCTCTATCTCGCACGGTTAAGGAGATAGAAGCAAATTTGTGTTTTGCCATTTTTTGCAAAAAATTCGAAAATTCAAAATGGCCGTCATTTTTGGGGAGGGGAAAATTTTTTGAAAATTGCAAATATTACATTCCTTAGATACCCTGTGGGTCGAAAATTTCGACGAAATCGCTCTATCTCGCACGGTTAAGGAGATAGAAGCAAATTAGTGTTTTGCCATTTTTGGCAAAAATTCGAAAATTCAAAATGGCCGCCATTTTTGGGGAGGGGAAAATTTTTTAAAAATTACCAAGAGTACAATGCTCAGATACCCTGTGGGTCGAAAATTTTGACGAAATCGCTCTATTTGGCACGGTTAAGGAGATAGAAGGAAATGGCCGCCATTTTTGGGGAGGGGAAAATTTTTGGAAAATTGCAAAGATTGCATTCCTTAGATACCCTGTGGGTCGAAAATTTCGACAAAATCACTCTATCTCGCACGGTTAAGGAGATAGAAGCAAATTTGTGTTTTGCCATTTTTGGCAAAAATTCGAAAATTCAAAATGGCCGCCATTTTTGGGGAGGGGAAAATTTTTTAAAAATTACCAAGAGTACAATGCTCAGATACCCTGTGGGTCGAAATTTTTGACGAAATCGCTCTATCTCGCACGGTTAAGGAGATAGAAGCAAATTAGTGTTTTGCCATTTTTGGCAAAAATTCGAAAATTCAAAATGGCCGCCATTTTTGGGGAGGGGAAAATTTTTTAAAAATTACCAAGAGTACAATGCTCAGATACCCTGTGGGTCGAAAATTTTGACGAAATCGCTCTATCTGGCACGGTTAAGGAGATAGAAGGAAATGGCCGCCATTTTTGGGGAGGGGAAAATTTTTGGAAAATTGCAAAGATTGCATTCCTTAGATACCCTGTGGGTCGAAAATTTCAACGAAATCACTCTATCTCGCACGGTTAAGGAGATAGAAGCAAATTTGTGTTTTGCCATTTTTGGCAAAAATTCGAAAATTCAAAATGGCCGCCATTTTTGGGGAGGGGAAAATTTTTTGAAAATTGCAAATATTACATTCCTTAGATACCCTGTGGGTCGAAAATTTCGACGAAATCGCTCTATCTCTTACGGTTTCTGAGATATTAGCAAATTACTCAAAAGTAGTACTGAAAATACACAATGAAGTACCTAAATGGCTATTACTCATGTACTGACAAAGCTATCAGTCCCAAATGCAATACCAAGCGAGCTATGGACATAACAATCTTGTATTCAAAATTGTAGTAAAATATCTTTAATTATTTTGGCTTAAATGCACGGAAACCAATGGGTACTGAAAATAGCTGTACTTAAGTATTACTCAGTAAGCAAAAGAGGTACAACAGCCAAAAGCAATCCCAAGCAAGCTACTGACCCAATAAGCCTGCATACCAAATTTGGTGACAATAGCTCTAATACTTTTCCTTTAAATGAGCGGAAACCATGCGTGACGCCGGACATCGGACGGCGAAAAAAGCAAAAATAACATATCCACCCCCAGGGGGGTGGACATAATAAAATGCTCTAAATGCAATACTTTTCAAGTTATAATTGATTTAGCGCATGATTTCATGAATTTTATTGCATTAAAAATTATTTTAAAAATTAATAAAAAAAAAATTAAGACAGATCCAGGTCTTATATTCACACAAGGTACTCTACTAGTGGCCTATTACATCTATGCAAGATATGAGAAAAATCCCCGCAATAGTGAATGAGAAAATTGTGATCAAGTGTTGAAATTTTCACACTTTGGGTGGGGGTACCTCACTTGTAATGGCTCTGGCAAACAGACAAACAGACAGATCTGCATGAATTTTACGATTTATCATCCTCGATAGTTAAGGTATCTTTTAAAAAAAACAGCATGTCTCTGGGTCTTGTAGTTTTGGAGAAGAAGTTTGTCACGAGGACGCGTACGCGTACACAGACGCCGCAGAGTGATGCCATAATGTCAGCTGACTGACAAGTCAGCTGACATAAAAACTGACAGATGGATTTTGATAAAATTTTCAGGATATGTCCAAAATGGTAAAAGGAAGATATGATTAAATTTTGGGAGTGATCCGGATCACTGTCTGGATCTTCTGGATCCATGAAATTTAATTTTTAAAGACAGATAACTCAAAAACTTATGGGTGCATTTTGATGAAATTTTCAGGAAATGTCCTTTATGGGACTAGGAACAAGTGATTAGATTTTGGGAGTGATCTGGATCACTGTCTGGATCATCCGGATCCAGGCTGCCAGATGTGTTTGTGTACAATATAGCTCAAAAACTTATGGATGGATTTTGATGAAATTTTCAGGATATGTCTGAAAAGGTAAAAGGATGAAATGGTTGAATTTTTGAAGTGATCCGGATCACTATATGGATCTTCTGGATACATGAAATGTAATTTTTAAAGACATATACCTCAAAAAGTTATGGATGGATTGTGACGACATTTTCAGCAAATGACCTAAATGGTACAAGGAACAAGTGATTACATTTTTGGAGTGATCTGGATCACTGTCTGGATCATCTGGATCCAGGCTGCAACATAATTTTAGGATGAATTTTGATGATATTTTTAGGATATGTACAAATGGTAAAAGGAAGAAATGGTTCAATTTTGCGAGTGATCTGGACCACTATCTGGATCTTCTGGATCCATGAAATATAATTTTTAAAGACAAATAGCTCAAAAAGTCATGGGTGGATTTTGATGAAATTTTTAGGAAATGTCCTAAATGGGACAAGGAACAAGTGATTAGATTTTGGGAGTGATCTGGATCATCTGGATCCAGGCTGCCAGATGTGTTTGTGTACAAGATAAATCAAAAACTTATGGACGGATTTTGATGAAATTTTCAGGATATGTCTGAAAAGGTAAAAAGATGAAATGATTGAATTTTGGAAGTGATCCGGATGACTATATGGATCTTCTGGATCCATGAAATGTAATTTTTAAAGACAGATACCGCAAAAAGTTATGGATGGATTGTTTCAGCAAATGGCCTAAATGGTACAAGAAACAAGTGATTAAATTTTTGGAGTGATCTGGATCACTGTCTGGATCTTCTGGATCCATGAAATTTAATTTTTAAAGACAGATAACTCAAAAACTTATGGGTGCATTTTGATGAAATTTTCAGGAAATGTCCTTTATGGGACTAGGAACAAGTGATTAGATTTTGGGAGTGATCTGGATCACTGTCTGGATCATCCGGATCCAGGCTGCCAGATGTGTTTGTGTACAATATAGCTCAAAAACTTATGGATGGATTTTGATGAAATTTTCAGGATATGTCTGAAAAGGTAAAAGGATGAAATGGTTGAATTTTTGAAGTGATCCGGATCACTATATGGATCTTCTGGATACATGAAATGTAATTTTTAAAGACATATACCTCAAAAAGTTATGGATGGATTGTGACGACATTTTCAGCAAATGACCTAAATGGTACAAGGAACAAGTGATTACATTTTTGGAGTGATCTGGATCACTGTCTGGATCATCTGGATCCAGGCTGCAACATAATTTTAGGATGAATTTTGATGATATTTTTAGGATATGTACAAATGGTAAAAGGAAGAAATGGTTCAATTTTGCGAGTGATCTGGACCACTATCTGGATCTTCTGGATCCATGAAATATAATTTTTAAAGACAAATAGCTCAAAAAGTCATGGGTGGATTTTGATGAAATTTTTAGGAAATGTCCTAAATGGGACAAGGAACAAGTGATTAGATTTTGGGAGTGATCTGGATCATCTGGATCCAGGCTGCCAGATGTGTTTGTGTACAAGATAAATCAAAAACTTATGGACGGATTTTGATGAAATTTTCAGGATATGTCTGAAAAGGTAAAAAGATGAAATGATTGAATTTTGGAAGTGATCCGGATGACTATATGGATCTTCTGGATCCATGAAATGTAATTTTTAAAGACAGATACCGCAAAAAGTTATGGATGGATTGTTTCAGCAAATGGCCTAAATGGTACAAGAAACAAGTGATTAAATTTTTGGAGTGATCTGGATCACTGTCTGGATCTTCTGGATCCATGAAATTTAATTTTTAAAGACAGATAACTCAAAAACTTATGGGTGCATTTTGATGAAATTTTCAGGAAATGTCCTTTATGGGACTAGGAACAAGTGATTAGATTTTGGGAGTGATCTGGATCACTGTCTGGATCATCCGGATCCAGGCTGCCAGATGTGTTTGTGTACAATATAGCTCAAAAACTTATGGATGGATTTTGATGAAATTTTCAGGATATGTCTGAAAAGGTAAAAGGATGAAATGGTTGAATTTTTGAAGTGATCCGGATCACTATATGGATCTTCTGGATACATGAAATGTAATTTTTAAAGACATATACCTCAAAAAGTTATGGATGGATTGTGACGACATTTTCAGCAAATGACCTAAATGGTACAAGGAACAAGTGATTACATTTTTGGAGTGATCTGGATCACTGTCTGGATCATCTGGATCCAGGCTGCAACATAATTTTAGGATGAATTTTGATGATATTTTTAGGATATGTACAAATGGTAAAAGGAAGAAATGGTTCAATTTTGCGAGTGATCTGGACCACTATCTGGATCTTCTGGATCCATGAAATATAATTTTTAAAGACAAATAGCTCAAAAAGTCATGGGTGGATTTTGATGAAATTTTTAGGAAATGTCCTAAATGGGACAAGGAACAAGTGATTAGATTTTGGGAGTGATCTGGATCATCTGGATCCAGGCTGCCAGATGTGTTTGTGTACAAGATAAATCAAAAACTTATGGACGGATTTTGATGAAATTTTCAGGATATGTCTGAAAAGGTAAAAAGATGAAATGATTGAATTTTGGAAGTGATCCGGATGACTATATGGATCTTCTGGATCCATGAAATGTAATTTTTAAAGACAGATACCGCAAAAAGTTATGGATGGATTGTTTCAGCAAATGGCCTAAATGGTACAAGAAACAAGTGATTAAATTTTTGGAGTGATCTGGATCACTGTCTGGATCTTCTGGATCCATGAAATTTAATTTTTAAAGACAGATAACTCAAAAACTTATGGGTGCATTTTGATGAAATTTTCAGGAAATGTCCTTTATGGGACTAGGAACAAGTGATTAGATTTTGGGAGTGATCTGGATCACTGTCTGGATCATCCGGATCCAGGCTGCCAGATGTGTTTGTGTACAATATAGCTCAAAAACTTATGGATGGATTTTGATGAAATTTTCAGGATATGTCTGAAAAGGTAAAAGGATGAAATGGTTGAATTTTTGAAGTGATCCGGATCACTATATGGATCTTCTGGATACATGAAATGTAATTTTTAAAGACATATACCTCAAAAAGTTATGGATGGATTGTGACGACATTTTCAGCAAATGACCTAAATGGTACAAGGAACAAGTGATTACATTTTTGGAGTGATCTGGATCACTGTCTGGATCATCTGGATCCAGGCTGCAACATAATTTTAGGATGAATTTTGATGATATTTTTAGGATATGTACAAATGGTAAAAGGAAGAAATGGTTCAATTTTGCGAGTGATCTGGACCACTATCTGGATCTTCTGGATCCATGAAATATAATTTTTAAAGACAAATAGCTCAAAAAGTCATGGGTGGATTTTGATGAAATTTTTAGGAAATGTCCTAAATGGGACAAGGAACAAGTGATTAGATTTTGGGAGTGATCTGGATCATCTGGATCCAGGCTGCCAGATGTGTTTGTGTACAAGATAAATCAAAAACTTATGGACGGATTTTGATGAAATTTTCAGGATATGTCTGAAAAGGTAAAAAGATGAAATGATTGAATTTTGGAAGTGATCCGGATGACTATATGGATCTTCTGGATCCATGAAATGTAATTTTTAAAGACAGATACCGCAAAAAGTTATGGATGGATTGTTTCAGCAAATGGCCTAAATGGTACAAGAAACAAGTGATTAAATTTTTGGAGTGATCTGGATCACTGTCTGGATCATCTGGATCCAGGCTGCCACATAATCTTGGGATGGACTTTGATATTTTTAGGATATGTTATAAATGGTAAAAGGAAGAAGTGGTAAAAGGAAGAAATGATTCAATTTTGCGAGTGATCTGGACCACTACCTGGATCTTCTGGATCCAAGAAATGTAATTTTTAAAGACAAATAGCTCAAAAGGTCATGGATGGATTTTTATGAAATTTTCAGGAAATGTCTTAAATGGGACAAAGAACAAGTGATTAGTTTTTGGGACTAATCTGGATCACTGTCTGGATCATGTGGATCCAGGCTGCCAGATGTGTTTGTGCACAAGATAACTAAAAAATGGACGGATTTTGATGAAATTTTTAGAATATGTCTGAAAAGGTAAAAGGATGAAATGATTGAATTTTGGAAGTGATCCGGACCACTATATCGATCTTCTGGATCCATGAAATGTAATTTTTAAAGACAGATATAACTGAAAGAACTAGTGATTAGCTTTGGGGAGTAATCTGGTACTATGGAGAATCCTGACCTGGTGCTCCAGGAAGACCAACATATTCACGCCTTAACTATGTCCCGTCCGGGGATACACTGCGTCGAGACGCAATCTCTAGTTAAGATATGGCCTGGAAAAGATTTCAAGGGTCACGGTCACTACGGCAAGGTCAGATGTGAAATCAAATTCACATTATGACCTTGCACACCTACACCCTCTAACCAATTTCCCAACCAAGTATCAACTTCCTATGCTGTACAGTTTCCGAGATATAACCCAGACAATATTTTAACAGTCAAGGTCACCACCAAAAGGTCAAAAGTCAACTCAAGGTCACATCATGACATTGCACACCTACACTCACTAACTAATGTGCACACCAAGATCAACTTCCTACACCTCACGGTTTCAGATATATAGTCCAAACAATTTTTTTTTTCAATCTTACAGCAAGGTCAAAGGTGAAATCATGGTCACACTATGATGCTGCTCACCTATACCCTCAACCAATGTTCCTACTATTTATCAACCTTCTACACCCTATGGATTCCGAAATATAGCCCACACAAGATTTTAAAGATCAAGGTCACTACAGCAAAGTCAAAGGTCAACTCAAATTCACACCATGATGTTGCACACCTACACCCCTAATTGAGGACCCTACCAAGAAGCAAGTTTCTATGTCTTACAGTTTATGAGATATAGCCCGGAAAAAATTTTCAAACTAAAGGTTACTATGGCAAGGTCAAAGGTTAAATTGAGGTCACACTATGATGTTGCACACGTACACATACACTTTTTACCTTGCTGTAATGATTTTGACCTTTAAAATCTTGTCCAACTATATCTCACTGTAAGGTGAGAAACTGTAAGGTGTATGAAGTTAATACTTGGTTGCGACATTGGTTGGGGGTGGAAGTGTGGAAGGTCATCGTGTGACCTTGATTTGACCTTTGACCTTTCTGTAGTAACCTCGACCTATAACATCTTGTCTCGGCTACATCTCAGGAACCACTACTTATAGGAATTTGGTTAGAATGTGCAACCTTGTAGGTGTGCAACCTTGATTGACCTTTTACCTTCTCATAGGGACTTTGTCCTTATGGGCATCTCTAAGGCTATTTTTAGGATACTGTGCAGAAATGAAAAACCTTGGGAGGAGGATGATTCCAGTAATGTATGCAGTGAAGGATGCTTAATATTACATATCCTTAGAGGGTGATGGGAGAGAAGAGGATCTCTGCCATGTACGCAGTGGGGGACTCTCAGTGACACATGTCCCCAGTGGGGGATGGGAGAGGAGAGGAGGATCTCTGGCATGTACACAGTGGGGGACACTGACTGACATAAGTTCCCAGTGGGGGATGGTGGAGGAGAGGAGGAGCTCTGCCATGTACACCAGTGAGGGATGCTCAGTGACACATGTCCTCAGTGGGGGATGGGAGAGGAAAGGAGGATCTCTGCCATGTACGCAGTGGTAACACTCACTGACATATGTTCCCAGTGGGGGATGGTAGAGGAGAGGAGGATCTCTGGCATGTATGCAGTGGGGGATGCTCAGTGACATATGTTCCCAGTGGGGCATGGGGGAGGAGAGGAGGATCTCTGCCATGTATGCAGTGGTAACACTCACTGACATATGTTCCCAGTGGGGGATGGTAGAGGAGAGGAGGATCTCTGGCATGTATGCAGTGGGGGATGCTCAGTGACATATGTTCCCAGTGGGGCATGGGGGAGGAGAGGAGGATCTCTGCCATGTATGCAGTGGGGGACACTCACTGACATATGTTCCCAGTGGGGGATGGTAGAGGAGAGGAGGATCTCTGGCATGTATGCAGTGGGGGATGCTCAGTGACATATGTCCCCTGTGGGGGATGGGGGAGGAGAGGAGGATCTCTGGCATGTATGCAGTGGGGGATGCTCAGTGACATATGTTCCCTGTGGGGGATGGGGGAGGAGAGGAGGATCTCTGCCATGTACGAAGTGGGGGACGCCCAGTGACACATGTCCCCAGTGGGGATGGGAGAGGAGAGGAGTGTCTCTGCCATGTACCCAGTGGGGGACACTCACTGACATATGTTCCCAGTGGGGGATGGTGGAGGAGAGGAGGATCTCTGGCATGTACGCAGTGGGGGACACTCACTGACATATGTTCCCAGTGGGGGATGGTGGAGGAGAGGAGGATCTGTGTCATGTATGCAGTGGGGGACACTCACTCACATATGTTCCCAGTGGAGGATGGTGGAGGAGAGGAGGAGCTCTGGCATGTATGCAGTGGGGGATGCTCAGTGACACATGTCCCCTGTGGGGGATGGGGGAGGAGAGGAGGATCTCTGCCATGTACGAAGTGGGGGATGCTCAGTGACACATGTCCCCAGTGGGGACGGGAGAGGAGACCAAATTTGTTACTATTTTTTTCTGAATGATTAGTTTGTGTTCCATAATGTTATACTTGTATTATGTGATAAATAAAAGCTAACATTTCAGTGATCTATTTTTTCTCTTCAAATAGTGATTTCTCTTTGAGGCATCTCCCATTACGGACATAACGTGGTGGGGGACGTCCCCCACTACGTACATTAGTGAGTGGAATCGGCTCAATTTTTATTGGTCGATTATTCGTCCATTTTTCTGACCGATGATCGACTCATAATCGACTTTTTTACTCCACTGTCATGAAACACTTTCCGGGATAAAGTGTATTTCAATCCAGTAAAAATAACGGTGTTTCCGACATATAGAAGCTACCAAAAGCACCCACTTCCAGTAAATATGGCGGCAGTTGTAAACAAACTCAAAATTCGCGAGAAATCTGTTAATTTATTGAAAGAAAGTTCTGGAAACTACCCAAAATATAAAAAATATGTGGATATTTAGACACACAAAGAAGGGTGAGATTTAATCGATTTCTAGAAGTTGTCAGTGACCGAACGCAATTGTGCCATGACACCGACGATTGATCGAACGTTGGTCTAATCATCCACCCACTAACGTACATACCATCCACCATCGCGCGCACTCACTTCAGCGCTGAGGATGCCCCTCGAATCTTTTGGTGTGATCAGATTTGACCTTGGATCCCTCCTTCAAGGTCAAACGAGGATAGCCAAACTTAAAACTGCTTTTATTGGTCCTACAGGTATGGGATGGTAAACCAACCTATAGGAAATCATGGGCTGGCAATCTTTTGGTGTGGTTAGATTTGACCTTGGAGCCCTCCTTGAGGCTCCTTCAAGGTTAAACGAGGATAGCCAAACTTAAAAGTGCTTATAACTCGCTTATTATTGGTCCTAGAGGTTTGGGATGGTAAACCAACATGTAGGAAATCAGGGGCTGAGATTCTTTTGGTGTGGACAGATTTGACCTTGTACCCCTCCTTCAAGGTCAAACGACTATAGCCAAACTTAAAAGTGCTGATAACTTGCTTATTATTGGTACTAGAGGTTTGCAATATGAAACCAACTGATAGGTCATGGGCTGGAAATCTTATGATGTTTTCAGATTTGACCTTGGGGCCCCTCCTTCAAGATGATTCACTGGCTTTGGTGAGTTGTCTTTTCGGTGGATACAAATTTGCATCGGTTCTCTAATGCATAGGTCTAGTTTTAGTGTGGATGTGAACCTGGAATACTCCAGGGTGGAGGAACATGTGGATTAGGTGGTGTTTGAATAAAATGTGTCATGTCAAAGCATTTCAGTGTGGATGTGTACCTGGAATACTCTCAAAATAGGCAATTTCATGCTTTTGCTGGGTGGAGGAACATCAAAATGTGTGACTTTACAGGGTGGAGGAACATGTGGGTGAGGTGGTGTTCTAATAAAATGTGTCATGTCAAATCATTTTAGTGTGGATGTGTACCTGGAATATTCTAAAATTAGGCGATTTCATGCTTTTACAGGGTGGAGGAACATCAAAATCTGCGATTTTAGAGGGTTGAGTTTATTTATTTGGGGTTTTACGTCGCTTTCAACACTGTACAGGTCATATCACGACGGGTAGTTTGAAGGGCAGAGGAAACCAGTACATATAGTTCGCTAGGGTTCTGTACTGTAAACTGCCGACCAACGGCAAGCAACTACCAGCTTTCCCACTTACGGCCATGACGGGGATCGAACCCCGGCCGCAGAGGTGGGAGGCGAGAGTGTTACCACTCTGCCACCGTGGCCCCTAGAGGGTTGAGGAACATGTGGATATTTTGGTGTCTGAATAAAATGTGGCCTGTCAAATCATTTTAGTGTGGATGTGTACTTGTAATACTTTAAAAATGGGTGATTATATGCTTTTACAGAGTCGGGGAACAGGGGTGGATCCAGATATTAAGTAAGGTGGGGGTTCACATCAGACATACCATAACTAGTAGTGCTGGGAATCGGCTCCAATTTTCATGGTTGATTATCCATCCATTTTTCCGAGCGATGATCGACCCATAATCGATTATTTTACTGTGTTATTGTTTATTATTTAAAAAATACTTTCCAGGATAAAGTATATGTCAATCCGGTAAGAATAACGGTGTTCCGACATTTAGAATCTACCGAAAGCATCCACTTCCTGAAAATATGGCGGTAGACATAAACAAACTTGAAATTCAAGACAAAACTGTCAGTTTATTAAGTAAAAATACCTAAAATATTTTTAAAATACGTGGGTATTGATATAAATCAGGAAAGGTAAGATATAAGCTTAATAATCGATCACTGGAAAACGTCAGTGGCCGACTGTGATTCTACACTGTCACCGACGATTAATAAACTTGGGGGGTTACCCCCCCCCCCCCCCCCCCCCCCGGGAAAAAAATAAATTTTTGGTAAAAATATAATGCATTTCCTGTAAATTTAACACCACTCTCAAAAAATTGGCGTGACCGTTTTTAACAATAAAAAATGTACCCTGGTGACTGTGAACATGTGGATCACTTAGTGTTTCAACAAAATACATCATCTCAAAGCATTTTAAGCATTTTGTCAGGATTTTGTTTCACCATTTATACACATAAGTGGGCAGAATTGACGGTATGGCGAAATTAACGCCACGTTTGTACAAGTGGATTGACAGGATTTTTTTGAAAAGTGATTTAGGTTTTCTTAATTGAAGCTTAAGGTCACCTTAAGTATCCCAATATAATTTCCCCATCCCTGCAGTACAATTAAAAATAAAGAAGGACAAACAACCCCAAAGCTAAAGAAATTATTCAATGGAGATCGTAATCCGGCAGCAGCGACCAGTCAAACCAATGTGAAAACAAGTAAGCACTCCTGAGAGCTGATTCATACAGAACAAGATGCACTCAGAGAGAGCAAAACGCTCGACTCCATGAGACCAGTTCATCAAGTGATATAAAGTATTGTAAGGAAGACAATAAAATAAAACCAAACATGTAAATTAATCTTCATAGAAATATCAAGTAGAAAGCTAGTCATTTAAAATAAATTGTAATGAGACCTCTGAAAAATCATGATTTTTTTGTATCCAAATTAAGATCCTGATCTTTCTTTTAGTAACTACATTCCCCCCCCCCCCCCCCCACCACCACCACCACCACACACACACACACACACCCACACACACACAAAATAATAAATAAAATAAAATAAAAAAAATAAACAATAAGCACACAAAAACATTAAACTGCTGGTGGAGGTAAAAATATTGCTTAAAGGTCACTTGGTGAAAATCACACATGGTAAGTTTTTGTGATGGACTGTCAAGGAATTGAAATAAAAAAAGAGAAAATAAAACAGAAATAATAATTAATAAAAATGATGAATATACCACCTCCCTCTTTATTATGTTTATTAAAATGAGAAGAAATATTTTTACTTAAAGACAGCAAGTATCACAAGCTAGGTTTGTGACCTCACAATGACAGTTGCATTGTGACATCACGGAGTAATGACATCATCAGAAAGCAAAATATTGATTTTTTTACCTATGTGATGAAGAGAAGCAGTTTCACTGTGTATTCCCAATTAAAAATAAGAAAAACTCTCTCCTGGCTTTAATTTTCAAACAAATTACACCAAATTTGGAAGAATCCGTCTGTTCCCCATAAAATACCTTCCCACTAAATTTGAGATTGATTGATGTTATAGTTTTTGAGTTATAAGGGCAAAACAGTGCACAGACAGAGAAGCAGATTTCACTGTAAAAGCCCAATTAAAAATAAGAAAAACTCTCTCCTGGCTTTAATTTTCACACAAATTACACCAAATTTGGAAGAATCCGTCTGTTCCCCATAAAATACCTTCCCACCAAATTTGAGATTGATTGATGTTATAGTTTTTGAGTTATAAGGGCAAAACGGTGCACAGACAGAGAAGCAGAATTTTCACTGTAAAAGCCCAATTAAAAATAAAAAAAACTCTCTCCTGGCTTTAATTTTCACACAAATTACACCAAATTTGGAAGAATCCGTCTGTACCCCATAAAATACCTGCACACCAAATTTGAGCTTGATTGGTGTTATAGTTTTTGAGTTATAAGAGCGAAACGGTGCACAGACAGACAGACAGACAGATGGACAGACAGAAACAAACTGATTACAATAACCCTCTCTTATCGTCGAGCGTTAACAAGCGTCCCTTGCGGGACGCTTAATGAGAAGAAGTATATCACACGTATCACAAGCTAGGTTTTGTGACCTCACAATGACAATTGCATTGTGACATCATTAAGTAATGACATCATCAGACAGCAAAATATTGATTTTTTTACTTATGCAATAAAGAAAATCAGATTTCTCTGTATATGCCCAATTGATCTATTATTGTCCATCAAGTTGAACACTTTATCTTGGTTAAAGTTTTTTTTTTGAACAGTAAAATTTTAGATGCTGTGTTTTTTTTCTTTTCTTTTTAAAAGACCTTTAAAAAAATTGCTAAAAATATCTAAAAAAAAAATTTAAAAAAAAAAAAAAATTAGAATTGACTGGTATTGAACCCCAACCATGAGATTACAAGTTCTACACATTACACTCACAGCCACAGAGGATATCTGATGAGACAAGAATTTATGAGGAGGAAATCCTATCATGATATTGATTTTTGAAGACAAGTAGGTTTCACTGTATATACCCAATTAAAAATTTAAAAACCTGTCTCCTGACTTTAATTTTCAAACAAATTACACCAAACTTGGAAGATTCCGTCTGTACCCCATGAAATATCTACCCACCAAATTTGAGCTCGATTGATGGTATAGTTTTTGAGTTATAAGGGCAAAACGGTGCACAGACAGACAGACAGACAGACAGACTGACAGAAACAAACTGATTACAATAACCCTCTCCTATCGTCGAGCGTTAACAATATGAGAAGCTGCAAGTCTGTCACCCTTATTATCGCCCATACAATGAAAATACACCAAAAAATAGAACATGGCAACCATCATAAAGTGCACAAAAATATACCTTGTGTACCAATTAATAATTATCCGATACACATTTTAGAACAACTCTGCAATATTTCCCAGGATATTTATTCATATTCCACCATATTTGAGTACATAAAACTAGAACAGGAAGTATTTTTCCCTCCCAATCCCACAATCCATCAGAGGTGACATCACGATTCCCAGTATTCTCGGATACCAGTCATATGTCATATGTAAACATAAACATCCTTGTGGTGGATAGGAAATAGCACTTACGCGGGGGATTCCCAACATCTAGCCGATAACTTATTCTCTTAACAACATTATTCCGACAATATATAAACCAATTTCATATGCGAATCAAAAGTCAAGGATCATATTACTGAGCAAGAGACTAATCTATTGGAAGATCTAGTTACAGAACTTCCAACAGGACCTTGCAACATTTCTTGATATAATTACGTGTGCCCTTTTACATGTATACTTTTGCATTGTATAAATTTTTCGCTCACAAATGACATTGCAATTTCAAATGATGAGTCCTGTAAAGGTTATTTTTAAGGTATTTTAATGTTTATAAAAATATTGTTACAGTAAAAAGGGAGGGATCTAGGCACTCAGAAAAAGGGTATAAATGGTAACTTGATGCTACAGTCATGGGACAAGCACAGTATCAATTAATGGTTGCTACATGAAAAGACAAAAAGTTTTACCTAACAAATTTTTAACAATTAAAAATAATAATTACAGTCAACTGGGATGCTCTCAGTATTACATACAATGACACAATAATGAAACCAATCTGACCAGATAATAATCCTATCCATGCAACTAACAGTTAAGTTTGTCCACTGTATCCATCAATCTGTCGTGTAGCGGTTAGAGTGCTTGCCTCCAACCTCTGAAGCCGCCGGTTCAAATCTCGGGCCGGGTGCTTTATGTTGGAAAGTTGGTAGTTACTTGCCGATGCCCGGTGGTTTACAGTGCAGAATCTTGAACAACTAGTATGCACTGATTCCTCCACCCATAAACTACCCATCCCAATATGACCCAAAACAACAAATAAATCTAAATCCATCAATCTGGCCTGTGATCTGCCCAGTGTCTACTAACACGCAAATATCTGTATCCTGCGATCCAATCAATATCCAATAACACAAAATTTCCTTATCCTGTGATCATTTCAATGTCCAACAACAAACATGTCTGTATACAGATATTCAGACAGTTTGCACAACTATGCTGTCAGCTCCAAAATATGTGTAATATCCAAAATGCAGTAAATTCACTCTCTGGTAGATCCACACAATATATCCAGATACAAACAATAACCACAGCACAGCAAATCCACTCCCTGGGAGATCCAGACAATGTATGCAAGTCACTCCAATAAGATTTTACCATAAAAATGTAAATAACACAGTATAGCAGATCTAGGACACAATTAGCTTTCCTTATATCAAGCAGATCTGTGTTCCTTTGTGGTCAGATGTACAAAACTTAAATACAGCTGTGGAAATGGTCAGAAGGTTATAGAATTAATTCGAAATAAACACTGTTTACATAAACTACTGAGGAGGCTTTAAAACTAATTTATGGGGGTTTTCACAAATGTATAAAGAGATCCGCATAGTAGAACTAATGAGGTTATAGAACCCTAGAGCTACTTCCCCCTACAGTCTATAAATAGACCAATCTAACAGAGTACAATAAACATAAATACCACTTAACCAGTTATGTAGAATACAAAAAAAATCAAGAACTATTACCTTATGTTTCAACACATACACAGAACACTTTCCTGAGCTTAAATCATGTAAAGTGCCTATGAATGTAACAACAGATTGCAGTTAAAAATATACTGATTAGATGAGTGGGTAATCAATCCAACATGATGATTGGTACTCAGGAAAATAAAACAAAATAAAATATTAAAGTAAAAGTTAGGATAGGCAAACTACCATAACTGCCTCACTGAAAAGAAGTGAGTGAGAAGGTGAATTAAAAAAGACCTGAAAATCTAATTCTTCAAAATAACCTAAAATTTGGAGCCCAGAGCAATAGGCTCAATATCATTCACAGGATTTGATGTTCTGTCTACATTATTGGCGTACCGGCACGAAATACTCACCAGGGCGGCGCTACAATCGATGTGACCTAAACAAAAAACGTGAGCGAGTTTAGCCTCGTATGTCGACTGCGCCGAGGATAAGCTTTGCGCATATCGCATATTCCGACATGAGAAGGCGAACAACTAGGAACGTCTTCTCGGATGAAAGTAAACAAACGGCACTCAGTATAATATTATGCAATAATTATTGTATAATAAACTGATAATTATAATAAAATAATTAATTATGGCTGTTTTGAAATTTTTGGTTATGCAAAAATGGATAAACGTGACTAATATAACCAGATAGTTACTGGCGCCGGCCCCCTTTGTTTACACCGCCATTTTGAAATTCCGCATGCACCCACCAGTGGTGGAGATTACTCGACACGGCTTAATTTTGTGTTCCGCGGAAGAATTCCCAGTTGTTTGGCCTCACTTCTGCATGCGCCGACACACTCGACACACAAAGCCAAACTCGCTCCATATGTGACAGAATAACCAGGAAGTAGCGGATATTAATTTATCTGATTTCTGGATATATACGCATTTATCTTATAAAAAATATAATGGAAATAGTCTAATAAATTATATAAATTAGTTCCGTGAAGAATATGGAATTTGTATGAGATATTTATAGCAGTTTTAACATAAATCCCCTATTTTCGCCCAGTTGTAGCTAAACAGAGTAACGAAGATCTGTTTCAGAAAAAAATACTGGTTTGAATATAATGAAAAGAAATTTTTAGAGGAAATCAAAAAAAGAAATATTTGAAAGAAATTCATTTCATCAATAAGGCCTCATTTTCTTCGATATTTCCAAAAATATTTAAATCACAAATATGTTATATACATCCACCTTTTTTTTGTAATTTCATCCCAAATTTTTTCAATTTTTTTTTTATTTATGGACTTATTTTACTTATTATTTAAACAAACTGGTGGATAATAAATAAAACAACCAATAAATTGTTTCATATATTTATGTACCTATTTCCTAATATTTTTGTACTATTTTCCCATTATTATCCTATTATAAATTAAATAATCAGTCAAAAATCATCCCCAAAAATAACTGTACAGGTTAAAGAAACCCCATTTTGCCCACCTCAGAAGAACAGAAAAAAAGTTTCAAAGTACCTTTTCTTGGCCAAAAAAACCCCACTATTCTGTAGATCTATATTTATATTTTTATATAAAAAATTAAGCTTAGTGTGTGTAGTGTACATGTTATTTTATCTAAAATTTTCTGAAAATTTTTTGCTGATTCTTTTGGCAAATACACAAATATTTTCAACTAGTTAACATGTACGTACCAATTACTGGTGTTCTCAAACATTTTCTAAATTTTTAGCTAATATTTTAATTTTTATTTCAAATAAAAAATTTTTTCCAAGAAATGCCAGGACATTTTGTATGGATTTTATTTATTTATTTATTTGTTGCTTTACGTCGCGTTCAACAGCCAGGGTCATATTACGATGGGTAGTTTACAGGTGGAGGAAACCAGTGCATACTGCACTGTAAACCACCGGGCATCAACAAGTAACTACCAACTTTCCAACATGAAGCGCCCAGCCCGAGATTCGAACCGACAGCCTCAGAGATTGGAGGCGAGAACTCTAACCGCTACACCACTGAGCCCCCTAAAAATTCTGTATGGAAATTAATAGACAAGGATGTACTTCTTGGATTTAAAATTACATTTTACAACAATAAGTAATACAGTAGCACATTCTGACATATTGGGAGACCTGGGTTTGATTCCCAGTGGTGTTATTCCAAAAACATCATAGCTTAGTGATAAAGCACTCAGTTTGTCAGTTATGTTACTCTTTTATTATTTATTCAAAATAAATTCTGCATGGATTTTTAGGGACTACACATGAGCAGAAGCACTGAGGAAATACCTTACTAGTAATATATAGAACACATCTCTGGCTTACATAGTGTGAAATGTCATGGTGTGACCTTTGACCTTGCTGTAATGACCTTGAACTTTAAAATCTTACAGTTTCTACATAGTGTGCAAGGTCATGGTGTGACCTTTGACTTTGCAGTTGTGACCTTGAACTTTAAAATCTTGTAGGAAGTTGTAGGAAGTTGATACTTGGTAGGAACATTGCTCTCTTACCATATGATATTTGTGTTAAGTACAATGAAATAGATTATCAATTAATTAATTTGGGGCCACGGTGGCAGAGTGGTAACACTCTCGCCTCCCACCTCTGAGGCCGGGGTTCGATCCCCGTCATGGCCTCAAGTGGGAAAGCTGGTAGTTGCTTTCTGTTGGTCGGCAGTTTACAGTACTGAACCCTGATGAACTCTATGTACTGGTTTCCTCTGCCCTTCCAACTACCTGTCGTGATATGACCTGTACAGTGTTGAAAGTGATGTAAAACCTCAAATAAATAAATAAATATATTTAAATCTGAATCTGTACAACATATTAGTTTGGTTAATTGGGTTTCCGGCCAGCTTTCCCACTTGAGGCCGTGCTGGGGATCGAACCCCGGCCTCAGAGGTGGGAGGCGAGAGTGTTACCACTCTGGCACCCTGGCCCCCCAGAGATTTAAATATAGATTTACTTTTTATTTTATATCATGTTTAACAGCCAAGGTCATATTGCGATGGGTACTTTGCGGGTGGAGGAATCAGTGCTTATAGTTGGTCAAGATTCTGCACTGTAAACCATCGGGCATCGGCAAGTAGCTACCAACTTTCCAACATGAAGCGCCTGGGCCAAGATTCAAACTGGAGGCCTAAATGTTTAAAGGTGAGCACTCTAACCACTATACCATTGAGCCCTGTAATCTGTTGTACCAGTTAATTTGAAACCTAATTTCAAATATAAATTCATTAATATTGTAATTGCTTATTGCATTAGAGGGTTGTATATATGTTGCAATGAATATGTGTTTTCAGTGAATACGCGTATTCTCTAAAGTGATAAGGAACACACATATTCCCTGGTTTTGTCAAGCAAGAGCTTCACATATTCACTGAGCTGAAATCAGTGAATATGTATTATGGGTCAACAGCTTTTAGTGCTTTTAAATATTGAATCTTTGTGTAGAGATTATATGAATGTTGCTTTTTTAAATATTGAACCTTAGGGTAGAGATTATATGATTGTTGTTGTGACTCAAATTTCGTGTTTTTATATCCTTTGAAAATCAGTGAACATTGGATAAAACATCAAGTGTTAACTTTAACTTTTAGTTTAACACAGTTGTCTATTTTAGAATATTTAAAATATACGGTTGTCTTGAATTAATAGAATTTTTAGTTATGGATCCCTGACAAATATTTTTGACATAAAACACATATTTAGTTGCACACTGTATGGCTCTTTTAAAAATTAAATTTATAATAACAAAGGGAGAATTCTTTAACCTTAATCACCTGTTTGATCACTGTACGATGGATAAATTCTCTGTAACTCAAAGTATTAAAGATCACAGAGTAAAATAAAGACAAATCACATGACTGGGACGCCAATTGGATTAACTGACAATGTTTAATTAATACTTTAAGCCTTGCAAGAAAACTGCTATGACAAGTTCATATCTACTAAATTTTCTGCATGCATATTGTTTAATAAATATATAGATATGTATAATATTGTGAATAGTCAGCCTCTTGTATTATTTTTGCCAAAATATATTTAAATTTTAAATTCAGTAGCAAGCTACATTCCCTGGACTCTTAACACAAAAATGTGTTATCATTAATGACTATTACTGACCTGTATACTGGGCATTTATACAGTTAATTTAAAGTACTAGGAAGCCAACCAGATTAACTGAGGTGTGTTTTTCTAACCTATTAAAACATCATTTCATATTTACAAAATAATACACTGTTACTGAATTCAATAAAACCTTCCTTTAGCTTTTTGAAATCAGTTGCACATTGTCTTTCTTTCACAAGTACATAAAAGCTAATTGCTGAGCTCAATGTTAACAGACATGAATAATACCTTTTGGCAAAGTGCATGATGTTTTTATATTTTGGGGGAGATTTTAATGGTTAAAGTTCATAAACAGATAACAGTACCTAACAAAACTTATTTCATAAGAATACAAAGCTACATTATCAAAACAAGGGAATATGCATATTTCCTTAAATTTTCAGGGAATACATGTAGCCTCTGACCACTTTAGGGAATATGCGTATCAGCTGAAATTTTCAGGGAATATGTGTATTCCCAGATTATATATATTCACTGTAACATACATACTTTCTCCATTAAAACTTTAAATGTGAGATGTAGATTACTGTGGCTTTCTTTTAAAAAAAAATCTTTTATTCAAAATGTTTGATAAGCCACAATCTTACCTAAACATGAAAGTTAAAAACGCTTAAGAAAAAAAAATATTACTTTTAAAATCTTCTAAATGCAATTACCTGTCTTGGAGTAGCTGTCATGTCATGCATCATCGGGAATCTTTGTAATTTCACTTAAGGCAATAAACAAGGATTTCAAATGGATAAGGAAAAGCATCAAATTAATTGGAGTTTTTTTCTCAAAAATGCTGTGTAATGGCGGTGGATGGACAGATTGTCACATTTATTAATGCAGATAAATATTATGTTGTGAGCTAGTTACTCTAAAATACTGTTATACTTATATTATTCATGTTCAGAAAAGTGAAGCACTTTGTTTTTTTAGGATTTATTTTATTCTTTTACATATTTTTGAAGCCCTTTTAAAACTGATCAAATAAAAAAGTTGTACAAATATTTGAACGTGGCCACAATGATTACAGTTCAAAGAGTGAGAATCAGTACATTGGAAAATCATGCAAATACAATCAAGTATCTTTGTGTGGCTAAAATTTATCTATGTACACAACTAAAATTTAGACAAGCTTTATCATTGTGAAACAAACAATTTGACGATCCATTTGTTGTTGAATAAATGGATTAAACTAAGTTTAATTCATACCAGAAAATGTGACTGGACATTATAAAACGGACACCTGCGCAGTCGACAAATATGCGTCTCTGCGCATTTCGTGAGAGTACTTAATAGAGAAACTAATGTACGCTGTTCCAGTCTATGAACATGGTTCCAAATAATCTCGAAATATAATCTCGAAAAATAAAATTGAAAACAAACAAAATCAGTGAACATTGGATAAAACATCAATAATCGTTTTATAATAGAAATAAACTACTTTTGCTTGGACTTTATTGGCTTCGGCCCTCGTCCTTTATTTGAGGTTATTTTTGTGATTGAATCTCCAATAAAGTCCGCACATACGTAGTTTATTTCTACAATAAAAATTTAATTCACACTTTGAATATATGTTTTTAAAATTAACATCAACACAACCTGAAGTCAGAAAAATAGGTTTTAGCTGGGAAAGCATGACTCCACCTTTTTAAATAATATGAATATACTTGAATTTTCAACACAATTATGAAAACATATAGAGTTCAATACTTTCTTTTTTCATGTAAGAAGAGTGATTTACATTTAACGTTTTTTTTTCTATTAATACTGGACATGTTCTGTCTTTTTAAAAATTATATTCATTTCAATACATTTTTCAACTGATACTGAGTTTGTACAATTTGTATATGTATAAATATATGTACAGACATATGTCAGCCTGCTGTGTTTCTGGATTCTGATTTTTCTGAATTTTTTTCCTTCACTCTCTGTCACTTTAGCATTTTACAGTCGATCATATGATGGAGATTAATTGAAATATAATATAAAAAGTCACATTCTGCAGAATGTTAAAACCTGATATCACAAACTCCAATTATGATGGATTATATTGTGGCAATTTTGAAATTCTGGATGATTATTGTAGTCAAAATGGATGTGAACAAAGTATTGCATACTGCTATACAGTTTACAGTATACTGTATGCTTACAGATTAATCAATCACAAAATCCAGTTTTAGTTTCTGACACCAAAATATCAAATCTTAGTATTAGAATACTTCTGTAACCTCCAGATTTTACATTTCTTGGTAACCTATTTTGTTTCACCTACTTACTGCTTTGTACAAATCAGGCCATGCAGCTATGGCAGTGAACCTGATTTATCTTTTAATTTTAATTTTTCCTGAGTACTACGATCCATATGATAGCATTAAATATTTAGTATTCATTATTTTACATTTTCTTTGGAATAGAAGCAAATTTTCTACTTATAACTTTTTTTCTGAGTGCCAAGCTCCTTTTGACAGTCCCTTTCCCCAAATCCCCCAATACAAAGATTTTATGTCTTGTTTAACAGCTGGGGTCATTTGGGGAAAGATCATCAGTATTGTCACTTGTTGGAGTCAAACCCATACAAAGGTGACAGCCTGTGAACAGATGCTAAGTCTGCTAACCCACTGAGGCCACTGAGGATCCTCTTTCACCCCAATAATTGTTTTTATTAATATAACATCTCTTGATTATTAACTCAAAAGGAATCATGATTTAATTTTGCAATGGTTTGTTTAATGTCATGCCTAGTACCTTGAAATGGTCTGTTGTGATCTGACACTAAATGGGAGCCTGTTCCCTTCCACCATGTAGCGCAGCAGTAGCAAAACCACAACTGCCTATGGCCTTCCTGGAATGGTTTAGGGAAACTTATATATATAATCTGTTTCCATGTGTCAGACTACTAGACTTGATTAGGGATGACAAATAGGTGTGGGTTGGGAGGGGTTTCTGGCGTTGAAAATAAGGAAGACTATTTGAACAGACTACGATATGAAATGGGAAACCAGTAGAGCTTTTCTAGTTATGGATTGACATGACTCATTTTGTCCAATTTGAAAACAAAACAGCAAAGCAAAATTCCTAGAGTCTATTGCCAAGTATATCTCGGTGTCATAGGCGTAGAGATGGTGTGTGACTTTAAAATTTGAAATGACTTGACTAAGGGGAGTAGTATAAAGATTAAAAAAAACTTAGAACTGTACCTCAATAATTCCTTGGGGGATGCAAAAAGAGAATTGGTATGCACACCTCAGAAAACTTGTCCTGTAATTAAATTTTCTGCTTGCAATTGTTAAGGTAAGAATATATCCATGTCAACACAATACCATCAACTCCAAACCAGTCTTTTGGGCAATCATGTAAGATGGTGTGATCAATTGTGTCGAAAGCTAAGGACAGATCTAACAAATGTCAGAGCAACTGCCTTCCCTGAATCCACAGATTTAGATATATTAGTTTGGATCTTGAGGAATGCTGTCTCAGTTGGGTGAAAACTCCTGTATTATTATATCATTTGATATTGAACTGTCCATTGTGAATAATCCTTGTAATTACACGTTTGAGCCTGGCTATTTTTATTGTATCAACTGTCGTTTCACAATAAATTTGAGACTGTATGCAATGTCAATAATAAAATGACAATTGAAAAAGATTATTTGCAAGTCTAGATTTTGTTTTGACATACCATTTTGTTTGTGTCACTTTGTGGAAAGTTAGTTAGACCTAGTGATAGAACTTAAATCTTAATTGTGTCAAAGATTGTAGATATGGGCTTTTGTACTGGTTAATCTGGAAGGTTAACTGGAACTTATATCTGAATATCTGATAGTTTATTGTGAAGAATTTTGGCCAATATTTATGAACCCAGTAAACATTTTTGCGTTTTGCAAACATTTGAAAGGAAATGTTTGGCAAAGGTTAAAAAATAATGGGTACGAAAACCATTTGTAATAGAATGTTTTTAAAACATTTTATGTATACCGTTTTATTAAACATTTAACTAAAAATGTTAATAAAATGTTATAAATGAACATAATGTCTGAATAATAATGGGGTAAATTTGCAGAGGTCAATTTCAATATCGTTATATGGTTGCTCACTATTGAACATATTATTTTTATGTCTAAAATTGTAAGATAGTGGCTTAGACATTGTGCCCCCATTCAATTCCTACTTTCAGGGATTGCATATGGGTCAATTTTTGACAAAGTCCTCTAAAATCCCCTATTTTTGCTCACCGCCATCTTTGTTTGGACATGTTTGAAGGTTTAAAAATATAGGTTTAAAAAACGTTTTTGATAGAATGTTTTTAAAACATTTGACAAGCAATGTTGTTTAAACATTTTTGTGTACTGTTTATCAAAAATTTCATGATGAATGTTTGAAAAGCATTTCCAGCAAAACCTTCATTTCTCCAGCTATTTTATCAATGTTTTAAAAATGTTTACAATCAAACCTAGTTTCTTGAGTTATTTTATAAATGTTTAATAAATGTTTTCAGTAAAAATGTTTGTATAGAGAATGTTTATAAAACGTTTTTTTTAAATGTCACAGCCTAAACATTTAGAAAACCATAAGATAGGGTTTAATTAGGTTTTTAAAACGTTTTGTAAACCTTTAAACCATTTAAAAACGTTTCTAATGTTTACTGGGAACTGTGCATAAAAATCTTAATCACAGGGCCTTAGCAATGCGATAGAAGTGATATTAAACTAAAACAAATGTTATCATATATAACAGTGATATATAACCAGTTTGGAACAATTAAAAATCCTATTTTTTCGTGTGTTAAGGCATTGGAAGCTTTAAAAAGTGTTTTAGATTCGAATACATAAATAAAATTTTTGTTCACTGTGTATGTTATTTTTCAGTTTTAGTTTTGGAGTTTAGTTGCAACGTATGACTGTCAGCTTCCGATCGATACTAAAAGGAAAATCGAGAAAATTCCAGGACAAAGTGGAAGGGCATAGGTACCAACACTTTAAAATTAACCTAAGTAAATCAGTCTTTGGATCGATTTCCTTTTGTTTGATCTTAGTTGTTTCTTTACAAAGTTTTACCAAAAGATTGAACTATTAAAATGTTCAAACCTTGAAAGACTCCACACGGTTTTGTGGGAGACAGCGTGGTGAAATGGTACAGTAGATAAAACAGGAAATAGTAGTAAACAATAACATGTATAAGCCAGTTCGTGGTTTCGAGTGCGCATGCTCGAGTCGCTTGTTTATGTTACGAAAGGCACATAAGGCTGGAAATACACCTGTCCTTAATCTCGTCCGTACCCGCATCCGCATTCTTATCCGCACCTGTACTGCTTCTAGGCATAAGTTGGCCGCGGTCATAAGTTGGCCGCCATCACCAAATCTTGAAATTGCTACAAATTTAAAAGCTGATTGCAATTGTAAATGGTCCATTATTATTACATTTATGCTTTTTATTCATCTTAAACACTGTACAAAGACTTATTTGTCTGTTTGGCCCAATTAAATTAGTGGCGGCCAACTTATGACCGTGGCCAACTTATGCCCAGAAGCAGTAGTACCCTAGATATTTTGGTATAATACAGTGAACTTCCGCCCGTATCCACAAAAAAAGGGTCGAGTTTATTTTGTGGATGCGGTCAGTAACTCACTGTTTTATACCAAACTATCCAAGGTATCACGGATACGGACAATAAGCCTTATTGGAGTCAATAATAGTCGCCTATAACATCCATGAATCTCTGTGCTCCGTCCTCCATGCTCCGACCTAATTTCCTCCGACCTCATTTGCTCCGACCTCAACTTGACCACAATGTCCTCTTCCAATATTTTACAACAAGAATAGTTTTTAAAAACTATATAAATTGTAGTTATCTTTACTTTTCATAAATATCAATATCATTCTAGATACAACTTTTACAGAGAAAATAAAGTCACAGGAACATATTAATCTAGCATGAAACCTTTAAATTAATGAAATATTATTTGTTGAAGAAATAATTTTTTATATTCAGAATACTGTAAATGTTGCTGCAAAAAATTTTAAAAGTCTCTTCTTGTTCACAATTCTTTAAGAGGACATTGTAAATATTTTGGTTGTGTTTTGTGGCGTAAGATTAGGCCCAATACATATGGGCTATAGTAAGCCCAAAGTAAAGCTATATTATAAAATTGTTTTTTGGAATAGAGTACTGAACACTTATTGCATATGACAGACTAAAATGGCAGGATGAGGATGGAGGAGGAGCAATATTTACATGGAGATTGTTTACAGTTGAATAAACAAGGCAGATTGAGGTTGGAGGAGGAGCAATATTTACATGGAGCAGTTGTGCAGTCCATGGGCTAAGGCTGCTCCGTGACACATCTGCTCCTCCTCTGACTTCATCCCTCTGACCTCATTGAAACACTAATGTTGTTATATTTTAAAAATCCTGTTGCTTAAAAATATTTATTTTTAGTTAATAAAGTTATTCAACATATTTTGACATGGTCTTCAATAATATCATGTCCTTTTATCATAAACCACTCCATAGTGCAGTCAAACTGAGGTCAGAGCAAAAGTCAGAGGAGGAGCATAGCTTTCATGGAACAAATTTTGATCCATGGATCACACAATGCTCCATGGTAATTATATCACTCCTTCTCTAACCTCGCCATGGCTTATTGATTCAAGTATAAAAAGACTCCATGTATATTGCTCCTTCTCAAATATGTTGGAGTGATATAATTACCACAGAGCACTGCATGGTCCATGCAATAAAATTTGCTCCATGAAAGCTGTGCTCCTCCTCTGACTTCATTTCCTCTGACCTCAATTGGACTGCACTATAAAGTGGTTTATAATAAAAGGACATGATATTATTAAAGGCCATATCAAATATGTTTGATAACTTTATTAACCAGGAAATAAATATTTTTTAAGCAAATGGCTGTTCAAAATCTAACAATATTGCAGTTTCAACGAGGTCAGAGGAAATTAAGTCAGAGGAGGAGTAGATGTGTCATGGAGCAACCTTAGCCCATGGATCATACAACTCCTCCATGTAAATATTGCTCCTTCTCCAACCTCCCTCTACCTCATTTATTTAACCATAAACAATCTTCTTGTGAATATTGCTCCTCCTCCAACCTTCCCCTGTCCTATTTATTTCTTTAATTATATATACACAAGAAAAAGCTTATAAATAACTAAATAAAGAGCTAAATGAACAATTTACTTTTTAAAATATAAGTACAAGTATACAATAAATGCACATTAACATAACCTATCCGAATAAACCATTGACTATTATCCAGAAACTTTCATATGCATGCATGTTAAAGCCTCTTCTTGTTCGCAATTATTGAAGGGGACATTATGATGGTTTTGAACTCGGAGCAAATATTGAGGGCGGAGTCGGAGCATGGAGCACGGAGCTTCATGGATGTTATAGGCGACTGCTACTCATTGGAGTTCCGAGTGCGCATGTGCGGCAACCCTGTTTACAAACGAGAATGTGGAAAAACAATGGCCACGTGCGAACAAGAATATTCACTAATTTAAAAATAATTATTCCTTAATTTTAACAAAGTGTACATTATTTCGAAGCATAAAATACACAGATTTTAATTTCTTGTTGTGTTTTAAGGTTTTGTAGTGAATTTGCAATGATTTTGGTCCATACTTTAATATACTTCACAGAACAAAATATGAATTCTTGTAAATGCCTTTGGATAGTTTTTAATGTAAAATTCCATGTAAAGCCTATATATTTACATATCTTTTGAATATGGAAAATGAAATACTTGGATCAGATATATATATTGGACACTAAATTAATTTTAAAAGTTGAAAAAAAAAGATGAAATAATCATTGTGGAGATGTCATGTCAATATGTTCATAAACCAGCTTTCAAATGCTCTGGAATAATATTAACTAACAAGTCTTAGACTAACCTTTTGTTTTAATGGCCAAGTTAAGCATACATGTATAAATTATAATTGTAGACATATAAATATAAATTTTAAAATGTCAACAGATGTGAAGAGGTCAAAGTTATGGGAAAACATGAAACATATATCTACCCAACTTTTATTGAATATACCAATAATTTTATGATCTCCAACATTTTGACATTATTATTTCCCATACAAAATCGTTCTTTAGTCACATTTCTACCAATATATGTACATCAGTTTTTTGTAAATAATGTGGATGAATAAAAGCAAATATAATATTTACAGTCTAATTAATGGACAAAGTCACAGAAAATAGGAAACATGGTGACAATTGTTTTAAAATAGGCGCAGGTGACAAATTGTTTCCTCTCATGAAGGCATTCTTTAAGAATGTAGATGAATTCACAGTTTTGTACAAAAAGAATAGTGTAGAATTATTTTGTCTAAATTTACTTTAAAATAAAATTAATTGCACTGAATTATTCTGAATATAATAATGCTAGAGTAAGATAACCCATTTAAAAAGAGAATTATGAACATATTTTATTGAGCTGATATTAGGGCTGCGAACGAGTACTCGAGCCTCGGTGTATGAGGTGATCTTGGCTTGTACTCGAGTCCATCTTAAGTACTTGGTTACTCGCGACGTATTGTATTATCGCCCACGTAATGAAACGTTTGTGTAAAATATGCTGCATTTCAGCATTTCCCTCACATAACATCAATTAAAGTTGTTGTTTTCGCTTGAAAACCTATAATTTACTCCATAATCTATAATATCTGGTTAAATAGGAGACGTTTTTCTTCAAAAGTTTCGTTTCCGGAATCGACTATTTGTTTGCAGAAGACTTCTAATGGTGGGAACTAAATCTCGCGGTTACTCGAATTCGGGCCGGTTTTCAGAGGGCGAGTACTCGATGCCGTTTTTTTTTTACCCGTCACAGTCCTAGCTGATATAGCATTGTGACTTCTATTTATAAACACCCAATGGACCACACATCTTACTGTTTTCACTGGGGGCTATCCTCCCTCACACCTTCTTAAAAAGTTATTTATTTCTAGTGATCACTTTCAAAATCAGACATGGCTGGTAGTCTGTGGGGGTGGATAGTCCCCAGTCACAACTAGCCTCTGAATGACTAGACACTGCAGTGAACAACAGCTAAGGTCTTTAATTTCTGGTGGTTATGATAAAATACGTGAAAAAAATTTTCTTTACCATTTAATCCTAAAAATTAGCAAATATACAATCAAACTGCTTCAATTAGGAACTATTAGAAGCAATAATTTGCCTGTAAAATGATAAAAATTTCACATTTTTTAAAAAAAGGTTTCACTCAAATCTTGGCGAAAAACATGGGATGTCAACATGGGATCTTTCAAAAATATTCTAAAAATTGCAATTTTATTGGAAAGGGATTTAACAGTGCCTCTATCAATTTTTGTCTATTAATATCCAGCAAAAATAAAATATTGCATGTTTTCACTTTTTTGCGGATTTATAGCACCTTACTTTCCTCTGGTGTACACACCATTTTATGTAATGTTTTATCATATCCACAAATAAATTTCATTAAACTAAGAGGAAATCTAAAACTACAATAAAATGTCATCAAAATCTTAAACATACCATATTTTTACTTCAATAATTAGTAATGTTTCATGTATGTTATTTCTTTGCAAACATAGTTCTTCAACATCAAATTTCTTGTATTTTCAACACTTTAAAAAAATATCTGCCGTCCCCTACAGCTTTATTTAAATAAGATGGACCACAAAATAAAATGATTTCCTTTTAAAAAGTGTAAATAATTTTTTTAAATAAATAAAAAAGTTGATAATTAAAGAGTTAAAAAATTGATTAAAGCAGTTCCAAAAATCCCTATTTTCGCCCACCTTAGAAGACTTAAAACAATAGTTTAAAATATATTCTGGCATGAAAAAATGACAATTTTGTGCATCTATATGTACAGTTTATAAAAAAATTAAGCATAATATATGTTATGCAAGGAAACATATATATTTTAGCATTTTTATCACGTTTAAATCACTTCCTGGTTGAAATCTACGTAGATTTGTTTATCCACATACATTTTCCACGAACGGAACTCCAATAAGGCTTATTATCACTATGTCCGGTGGATTCGACGTTCCGGTGGGTTCGACGGTTCTTACTAAAAGTCGGAAAACTGCAGTGTTTTATCACAAAATTCACGAATTATGACAGAGAGGTAAGAAATATTGTGTGATACAATTTTAATAATATTTTCTAATTTTTTCATGTTTTTAAAGGAATGAAAATTATCAGAAACTTGATCTGTTTAAATATGTTTCCAATAATATATATTATGGATCCAAGGACAAATTATTTTTTAACATATTTGAGGAAGATGAAAACATGGATATCTTCCACCTTGCTTGAAGTTCAGTCTTTGAAATGAAATTGCACACTTTAAATGGTCATATCTAAAACAAATATGGAAGCTACAAATGTGATTTTTCCCATATGAAATTATTTTATTGCACTTTATTTCATATTTAATGAGATATCTGAAAACTGGTATGTACACCATTGTTAAGTAATTAGTTGTAAAACCAAAGTCAGGTTTCAATAATTTTCTTCTTTCTGGATTTTAATGCAATAAACTCAAACAGAAGAACTGTTCCATTGCCTTTAAAATGATATATTGCATGCATGTGTAGGTAAGGAAGTTTCTAAAATATTTCAAAAAGATATGCATCAGGTGAAATCCTCCATCTTGCCCAAATTTAGTAAAAATCAGCTTACATGTTTGTAGCATCTCAATTACAAATAAAATATTCATATCACATTAAGTTAATTTGCTGTTTGCTTTTTCTTTAATTTGAGAAAAGTAGGTTGTTTATTTGGCATTATTGCTAAGATATATGAAGATGAGAGCACAACAGGAATGACATTTTCAGAAAAAGAAATTTTTCCTCATTTGTTTTTGTGTGCATTAAAATGTATTGAAAACAAACAAAAGCACTGCTAAAAAATACCTTTCCAAGGATATACATATTAAATATATACCGTATGGGTAAAGTAGTTTGTAAAATATTTAGAAAAGGTGAACACCTTGAAGTTCTCCATCTTGTTTTTTCATAATTAGGATTCAGTACGGTCACGCCGCCGCCGAGATTTCCTTTTGGACGCGATAACTTAAAAAATATTTTAGTTAGAACTTTCAAATTTGGTATGTGGGTATATATGGGCAATGTCACGAACGCTATTGTTTTGTGACCTTGACCTTCAATCTTAAGGTCACTGGTGGCCTCTTAAAGGTCAGATTTTGGCCATTTTTTCACTTTTTGGCCTAGTTCTCCTATACAGAAAGTCCGATCATCCTATGGCTGGTATATATAATACATATATATGTCCTCTGTAAGCATGCAGAAATTTGACCTTGAAGTTCTTCATTGAAGGTCATCCACTGACCGTCAAAGTACCTGACCAAGGGTCATTTTTGGCCTTTTTGGAGATATTTTCACACTTAATGCTGACTATATTGCATGGAAACTATTGAAAATGGCTTTGGAGGTTGAGTACATGATGGACTTCTACCATCCAGGCTTACTGGTTACAGATCTTCATTTAAGGTCATCCACTGACCGCCAAAGTACCTGACCGAGGGTCATTTTTGGCCCTCTATTTGTTTGTTTGTTTGTGAACAAGATAACTCAAAAACTGACAGATGGATTTTGATAAAATTTTCAGGATATGTCCAAAATGGTAAAAGGAAGATATGATTAAATTTTGGGAGTGATCCGGATCACTGTCTGGATCTTCTGGATCCATGAAATTTAATTTTTAAAGACAGATAACTCAAAAACTTATGGGTGCATTTTGATGAAATTTTCAGGAAATGTCCTTAATGGGACGAGGAACAAGTGATTAGATTTTGGGAGTGATCTGGATCACTGTCTGGATCATCCAGATCCAGGCTGCCAGATGTGTTTGTGTACAATATAGCTCAAAAACTTATGGATGGATTTTGATGAAATTTCCAGGATATGTCTGAAAAGGTAAAAGGATGAAATGGTTGAATTTTGGAAGTGATCCAGATCACTATATGATCTTCAGGATCCATGAAATGTAATTTTTAAAGATAGATACCTCAAAAAAGTTATGGATGGATTGTGATGACATTTTCAGCAAATGACCTAAATGGTACAAGGAACAAGTGATTACATTTTTGGAGTGATCTGGATCACTGTCTGGATCATCTGGATCCAGGCTGCAACATAATTATATCCCCAGACGAAAGTCGGGGATATATTGGATTCAGGTCCGTCGCGCCGCCGCCGCCGCCGCCGCCGCCGCCGCCGCCGCCGCCGCCGTAGAAATTTCCTTGTGGACGCGATAACTCAAAAACAAATTAATATTTTTTTTTCAAACTTGGTACACATGTTAAGGGTGCCCAAAGGAAGATCCCTATTTTAAGGTGACCTTAAACTCCCAGTAAAAAAGAACTTATGGCCACCTTAAGGTCAGAAATTGCACTTTTGGCCACTTAGAGCCCTGTAGGTCACAAACTATGATGCTCAGCTGGCTGAAATTTTACCTGACAACACATTAATATGTTCTTAGTACATGTGCCGAAAATCATGACTTTAAGTTGAGGAGAAAATTGTGTTTGAGGCCCATAAATACCCCCACTTAGGGATTTTTTGCTATACTTTACACATATTTTGCCCTATAATTTGGAAGTGATAATTCTGATGAGTCTCAAACTGCGCTAGGTATAACTTTGATATGTAATCCTTGTCTGTAGAAAATTTTAGGGCTGTAGGTTTACCCAAAGGGGTCGACTTAAGGTCTCAAAAGTGCCCACAGAGACCCAATTTATGCACTTTTTGCCACTTTCAAGCACTGTAGCTTTCAAACTATGTCTCTCATCTAAGTTAAATATCATCTGGGAATATATCTATGTGTTTTCTTATATGTGCCCCAACATTTAGGCCTTTAATAGACAGTTAACCTGTGTATCAGGACCATAAACACCCACCCGAGTGACCCTTATAAGACATTTTTCACATCTTTTTCCCTGTAACTTGGAAATGGTAAGTCTGAGAAGTTTCAAACTGTATTAGATATATATTCTGTGTGTAATCTTAGTATGTAACAGATTTTAAGTCTGAAGCTTTAATTTTGAAGGTCAAATTGAGGTCTCTAAAAGGCTCCCAAAGACCCAATATTTGGACTTTTTGCTACTTTTAAGCCCTGTGACTGTCAAACTATGTGACTGATAGAGCTCAAATCCTATCTGAGAAGATATTAGTATGTTATTTTTATATGTGCCAAAAATTAAGGCTTTAAGAAGACATTTAACCTGTGCATGAGGACCATAAATCCCCACCCGAGTGACCATTTTTAGACATTTTTCACATATTTTTCCCTGTAACTTGGAAATGGTAAGTCTAAGAAGTTTCAAACTGTATTAGATGCATATTCTATGTGTAATCTTAGTATGTGACAAATTTTAAGTCTGAAGCTTTAATTTGAAGGCCACATTTAGGTCTCTAGAAGGCCCATAAAGACCCAGTATTTGGACTTTTTGCCAATTTTAAGGCCTGTGACTGTTAAACTATGTGACTGATAGAGCTGAAATCTCATCTGGGAATACATTATTATGTTCTTTTTACATGTGCCAAAAATCAAGGCTTCAAGTAGACATTTAACCTGTGTATGAGGACCTTTAACACCCACCTGAGTGACCCTTTTAAGACATTTTTCACATATTTTGCTCTGTAACTTGGAAATGGTAAGTCTGAGAAGTTTCAAACTTTATTAGATACATATTCTATGTGTAATCTTAGTATGTAACAAATTTTAAGTCTGAAGCTTTAATTTGAAAGCCACATCGAGATCTCTAAAAGGCCCACAATGACCCAATATTTGGACTTTTTACCACCTTTAAGCCCTGTAACTGTTAAACTATGTGATTGATGGAGCTGAAATCCCATCTGGGAATGCATTATTATGTCCTTTTTACATATGCCGAAAATCAAGGTTTTTAGTAGACATTTAACCTGTGTATGAGGGCCATAGACACTCGCCCAAGTGCCTTTTTTGACATTTTTTCCGTATTTTGCCCTGTTATTTGGAAATGCTTAGTGTGACAAGTCTTAAACTGTATTATATATGATTTTTGTTTGTTATGTATGTCCCCCCAAAAAGTTTCAGATCTGTAGTTTAATTGCTAAGGTCTCTTTAACAATTGTAAAATGCTCACAGAAACCCAATTTATGGATATTATGCCACTTTAAAGCCCAGTAACTGTCAAACTATGTGGGTTATAGAGCTGAAATCTTTGAATTTTTAAAAGGAAATGCCTGTCTATTTAAATTTTGAATATTAATAATGTTATGGCTATCTTAGTCTTTTAAGAACTTATTTTTGTGTGTTATACCTCTGCTTGCTGAGTTTTTCACTTTTTAAAATGAAACTGGTGAAACATATTGAAGTAGACAAAATGGACACTTTAAGTGAGCTTTAAGTCCCAATATTAATGAAATTATATCCTTATGTAGTAAAACTAGGGGATTTTTAACCCTCAACTAGCCCAGTTTTATTCAACTTGCCTCAGTTAATTTTGGCACAGCTCCTACAGTTATGAACTCATTTCAGTTGATAATCACATACTTAAAATTCTCAATTCTTTTTGTATTTGAGTACCCCTTTTATATAGATTGTTTGTTTACCATTTATGCTCAACCCACATCCCCCCACCCGGATTCCCCCCACCCACCTCTGGGACCTCCAGCTATATTGAGTGACACTAAATAAACAAAGGTATTTAATGATATCAGATGAGAAACAAAGAACTCAATGGGGTTGCAGATCTTGTGTAATAGTGAGAGAGGTGTGGAGAAGGGGAGAGGGGTGGGGGTGGGAGGTGGTGGGCTTCATTACATATAACACAAAGGGGAGTCAGAACTGAGATTGTGTCACATATTTAGGTTGCATATATATGGACCACATATATAGGTATAGAGGAAATGAATAACTGAAAACAATTTGCAAATTCTAAAAATAATATAATAAAATAATAATATAAATAATTTTTTTTTAAATAATATTTTATTTGTGAACAAATATAGAAACAGATATGCGCTTTTGGGATTATGAATTTTAGAATGGACATTGAATCATCAATCATTTAAATACTTTGAAGGAAGATTGAAAAATATGATGAGTTGAGTTAAAAATAATATTTTATTTGTCAACAAATATAGAAACAGATATGCTCTTTTGGGATTATTATTTTAGAATGGACATTCAATCATCAATCATTTAAATACTTTGAAAATAGGTTTAGAGTTATCATTGCAGGAAGATTGAAAATATAATTTCAGTTATGTATTCGGCGTCTGGGGATACACCATCTTCCTTGGGGAGATATAAACAGAGCAGATTGGTGTGCTGAAGTTCATATAATAATGGGTAATTATGTTTTAAAAAATTCCCGATCAAAACCTGTGGCGTGAGTGATGACCTGTCTGGGGATATGTTGGCGCCGAGTTGGCCCAATCTAGTTTTAGGATGAATTTGGATGATATTTTTTAGGGCTGCGAATGAGTACTCGAGCCTCGGTGTATGAGGCGGTCTTGGCTTGTACTCGAGTCCATTTTAATTCTAATTCTAATTTGACTTTTATAGCGCTTAATCTCCACTGAGTAGTGGACTCTAAGGTGCAACAAGACAATAGCAATAGGCAAATTCAAAGTCCAGGGACAAAAACAGGTCGGCACCACGGAGAGCTATAAGAAAAGTGAGCTAAGGAGGATAAGCCTTTGCGTAGAGATAGGTTTTGAGCTTCTTTCTAAAAGAGGCGAAAGTGGGTGATGCACGGATGTCTTCAGGGAGTGAATTCCAAACAGTGGGGGCATCAAAGGCAAAACTGAAGCCAAACTGCTTAGTGGACTTGTGAATTGTGGGTTGAAATTTTGGTACATTGAGGAAATTGGCAACACTCTGACTGCGTCTAGTATTGTAAGTAGTGCGGTATGTGGATAGATGTGGAGCGAAATATTTAGGGAAACCAGTATGAATAAACTTGTACACCAGGGTAGCCAGTTTGAACTCTTAGCGAAACTGCATAGGGAGCCAATGGAGTTTCCTGAGTACGGGTGTTATATGAGTGTATCTACATGAATTTGTGACAATTCTAGCAGCACAATTTTGGATTGACTGTAATCTATGGAGACTGGCTTTAGAGAGACTCCTGAAAAGTGAGTTACAATAGTCCAACCGACTACTAACAAAAGCATTGGCAACCGACACAGCAGCATCCTGAGTCAAGAACTGCCTGATATTTCTAAAATCCCTCAGTTGACAAAAGCAGCCATTGCAAACTTTCTGTGCGTGTTTTGAGAAGGAAAAATCAGAGTCGAACCACACACCCAGGTTCCTGACAGACTCTGTGGGGTGAAGGGGGTTGCCCAGGATATCAATTGGGAAACATGCACTAAACCTTTCTCTATGCTTCTTGGAGCCAAAAAGTATGAACTCAGTTTTATCAGGATTGAGTTTAAGTTTGCTAGACGACATCCATTCTTTTACATCTTGAAGGCATCATCTATTCAACTTATCAAAGGCAGCAGAGGCATTCCTGTGTGAGAGATGGACATAGAGTTGTGTGTCGTCCGCATAAAAATGGAAGTTTACAACTTTGTGTCTACCAATCAGTGTACTAAGGGGAGATGTGTACAGAGAAAATAGGAGAGGACCCAAAACAGAACCTTGAGGCACACCAAACAGGAGTTTTTTTAAGTTATACAATGTGGAACCAATCTTTACACACTGATAGCGTTCCGTCAAATATGAAGAGAACCATTTCAGAGCTGAACCGCCAACACCGAACCAATCCAGAAGACAGCCAAGGAGAGTGGAATGATCAATAGTATCAAAGGCAGCCGAAAGATCTAGAAGTACCAAGGTAGTGGCTTCACCCCGAGATAGTGACAAATGAATATCATTTTTGATGGAAAGCAGAGCCGTCTCAGTTGAGTGACCTGACTTATATGCAGATTGGTATGAGTTATCCAAGTCATGTTGATGAATGCGATTAACCAGCTGTTTAGCAACTACACGCTCCACCAGCTTAGAAATGAAGATAAGTCCAGATACTGGGCGGTAGTTTTTCAAGTCCTCAACAGGAAGAGAGGCCTTCTTGATAAGTGGAGTGACTACAGCTTTTTTGAAACCATCTGGAACCAGTCCCTCACTGAGTGAACAATTGACCAACTTGGTTATTGATGGTAGAAGGATGCCAATGCATTCCTTAATAAGAAATGTGGGCAATGGGTCCAACAGGCATGATTTGGTGGGTGATTTGCTGATTATCTTTTCAATTTCATCTTGAGTGACTCGAGTAAAGACTGTTAGTTTTGGAGGGTCAAAGGGGGGATGTACAGGGTTACAAGACTCAGATGAAGAAAAACTCTCGCGAATTTTCAAAATTTTATTTGAGAAAAAAGTAGCAAAGCGATCAGCCAATGACTTTGATGATTCACAAGAGGGCAGAGTAAGTACTCGGTTACTCGCGAGGTATTGTATTATCGCCCACGTAATGAAACGTTTGTGTAAAATATGCTGCATTTCAGCATTTCCGTCACATAACATCAGTTAAAGTTGTTGTTTTCGCTTGAAAGCCTATAATTTACTCCATAATCTATAATATCTGGTTAAATAGGAGACGTTTTTCTTCAAAAGTTTCGTTTCTGCAATCGACTATTTGTTTACAGAAGACTTCTAATGGTGGGAATTAAATCTCGCAGTTACTCGAATTCGGGTCGGTTTTCAGAGGGCGAGTACTCGATGCCGTTTTTTGTACCCGTCACAGCCCTAATATTTTTAGGATATGTTACAAATGGTAAAAGGAAGAAGTGGTAAAAGGAAGAAATGGTTCAATTTTGCGAGTGATCTGGATCTTCTGGATCCATGAAATATAATTTTTAAAGACAAATAGCTCAAAAAGTCATGGGTGGATTTTGATGAAATTTTCAGGAAATGTCCTAAATGGGACAAGGAACAAGTGATTAGATTTTGGGAGTGATCTGGATAATCTGGATCCAGGCTGCGACATGTGTTTGTGTACAAGAAAAATCAAAAACTTATTGACAGATTTTGATGAAATTTTCAGGATATGTCTGAAAAGGTAAAAGGATGAAATGATTGAATTTTGGAAGTGATCCGGATCACTATATGGATCTTCTGGATCCATGAAATGTAATTTTTAAAGACCGATACCTCAAAAAGTTATGGATGGATTGTGATGACATTTTCAGCAAATGACCTAAATGGTGCGAGGAACAAGTGATTAGATTTTGGGAGTGATCTGGATCATCTGGATCCAGGCTGCCAGATGTGTTTGTGTACAATGTAACTGAAAAACTTATGGACGGATTTTGATGAAATTTTTTGGGCTATGTCTGAAAAGGTAAAATTATGAAATGGCTGAATTTTGGAAGTAATCCGGATCACTATAATGGATCTTCTGGATCCATGAAATGTAATTTTTAAAGACAGATACCTCAAAAAGTTATGGATGGATTGTGATGGCATTTTCAACAAATGACCTCAATGGTACAAGGAACAAGTGATTACATTTTTGGAGTGATCTGGATCATCTGGATCTAGGCTGCAACAGAATTTTAGGATGAATTTTAATGACAGTTTTAGGATATGTTAGAAATGGTAAAAGGAAGAAGTGGTAAAAGGAAGAAATGATTCAATTTTGCGAGTGATCTGGACCACTATCTGGATCTTCTGGATCCATGAAATATAATTTTAAAGACAAATAGCTCAAAAAGTCATGGGTGGATTTTGATGAAATTTTCAGGAAATGTCCTAAATGGGACAAGGAACAAGTGATTAGATTTTGGGAGTGATCTGGATCATCTGGATCCAGGCTGCCAGATGTGTTTATGTACAAGATAAATCAAAAACTTATTGACGGATTTTGATGAAATTTTCAGGATATGTCTGAAAAGGTAAAAGGATGAAATGACTGAATTTTGGAAGTGATCCGGATCACTATATGGATCTTCTGGATCCATGATATGTAATTTTTAAAGACAGATACCGCAAAAAGTTATGGATGGATTGTTTCAGCAAATAGCCTAAATGGCACAATTAACAATTGATTACATTTTTGGAGTGATCTGGATCACTGTCTGGATCATCTGGATCCAGGCTGTCACATAATCTTGGGATGGACTTTGATATTTTTAGGATATGTTACAAATGGTAAAAGGAAGAAGTGGTAAAAGGAAGAAATGATTCAATTTTGCGAGTGATCTGGCCCACTATCTGGATCTTTTGGATCCAAGAAATGTAATTTTTAAAGACAAATAGCTCAAAAAGTCATGGATGGATTTTTATGAAATTTTCAGGAAATGTCTTAAATGGGACAAAGAACAAGTGATTAGTTTGTGGGAGTAATCTGGATCACTGTCTGGATCATGTGGATCCAGGCTGCCAGATGTGTTTGTGTACAAGATAACGAAAAATGTATGGACAGATTTTGATGAAATTTTTAGAATATGTCTTCTGGATCCATGAAATGTAATTTTTAAAGACAGATATAAGTGAAAGAACTAGTGATTAGCTTTTGAGAGTAATCTGGTACTATGGAGAATCCTGACCTGGTGCTCCAGGAAACAGGCTCAAGACCGACATATTCACGCCTTAACTATGTCCCGTCCGGGGATACACTGCGTCAAGACGCAATCTCTAGTTTAAATGCTGGCAGAGTGAGTGTTATTTATAAATGCATAATATTGAATATTATTTACAATCATTCATGGTCTACACTGTTGTAGAATTGTTTGCTAGTATTCTTGTACCTTAAAAATTTCTTTTCCGTATTTTAGCTTACCCCGTTAATCACCATAGCAACATTAAATCTGATTGGTCGAACCCACCGGACATTTCCTTCAAAATGTAAACAAAACCATAATCAATAAAATATCAATAAATACCCTATGAACTCATAGTTTCTTTGTTAAATTGATAGAAAATGACTTTTTTTCTGAGTAATTGTACGATTTTTAAAGCAAAAATTATATGCGATATAATATATTTCTTAATTTAAATCTAAGATCGTCGAATCCACCATATGCGAGGACATGGATGCGGATACGGAAGGGTAAATAAGGAGGTGTCGAGAGGTTTCGTGGTCGAGAGGTTTCGCTGTCTTGGTTGTTTCGCTGTTAATTTGGATGATTCACTGTAAAAACTGGAGATGTTTCGCGTGAATTTCTCAGATCCTAAGATGTATTATTTCACTTATGTATCTCTATCTCCATAATAATTGATAAACATAAAAACCCTAACTTCTTTGAAGTCAATTATGTGGATTAATCCCTTATAGTTCATCAAGTAATTGCTACAACACAAAGAGAGCCTAATCCTAGGTAGTCAAAAAGAATTACAATCAGTATATCACTGTGGAATTAATTAGATGTAGTTGCTAAAAATATATATATTATCTCAATATAATTTAACATTATCACATACCATAAGATCCACTATTAAAATCTGGAAAAAATGGTACCTCAATTATCAAAATCCGTCCATTAATAAAGATTTTGTGCCACTCTTAAGTCTTAACTTAAAGAAATAATAAAAGTTTACCGCGAATCCTCCAATAAGTTTTACGCGAAACCTCCATACCACGAAACCTCCTTAATCAATAAGGACAGGTGTATTTTGCGAGTAAACAAGTACCACACGGTTGAATAAAATAGAACTAAAATTGGTGTTAAAATTCGTGAAATTGTCATTTCTTGCTTGATTTTGATAAATAATACATCATTTTAAAGCTTATAACACATAGAAAGCATCTATGATGGCAATACCTCAACATTTTATCAGAAACAATGCAAAAATAAGTATAAAAGAATAATTACATTAGATATTGGAGGAACTGTTAAGTATACCCGAAGTAAGGAAGTATTTGTAAACCCGAATTTGACTTTAAATAATTTTTTTCTCTAGGTTTTAATGCAATAATGACTACCACAAGTGTTGTTCAAATACCTTTGTAATGATATTATTATTATTTTTTTGAATGTAAAGTATTTTTTTAAATATTTTTTAAAAGATGAACACCTGTTGAGATCTACAATGGTAATTCCTCCAATTTGGTTAAAATTATTGATGTGGTTGTTTTATTGAACCTAGCAGTATATAATATTTCTACCAATTTAAAGGCAAATTATTGTAGGGTGTATGGATTTTTATTTGAGGAAGTTTTGTTGTTTGTTAGCAAAGATATAATAAAATTGCTATATGAGAAATGAACAATATAGAAAAATATAAAGCACAATGTAAATATATATATATTGCGAATAGTGGATTGATTTTGATGCAATAAAATGCAATAAAATTAAGCACAAACCTTGTTGAAATATACCTTTGCCATGATGCTGATGTGTATGTCTGGTTAAAATAGTTTCTATTATAAATGATTTATTTAGATGCTGATGCCTTCCCATCTTACAGGACTTTGGTTGAAGATTGATAACTATAAAACAAATATAAAATATGTATATAAAAATATAATATTCACACTATTTCAAAGGCAATTTATTACATTTTCTTGTGCTTTTTATTTCATAAAAATCCATTAAGTCTTTCCAAAGATACAGCTCTTTTATTATGAAGAGGAGGACAAAAATTCGCCTATTTTCGCCCACCATGTGCATTTGTTTATGTGCTCTCCGAGGTTTGTTTACACCGGAAGATCCATGTATATGAACACACAACACTACAATGTGTTTTAACACATTTGCACTTTAAGCATAGTGGTGGTGGACCAATTCTTATTATAAAAAAAAAAACTTATTATATGCAACAGTTTTCATTAGGGATGGGACGGTAGCAAAAATGTGGTCTCGGTATTTCATTTTGTACATTCCGTTTCGTTTCCGGTATTCCGATATGTATAATAGCTGCTAATAGGTCTAGATTTTTGCAAATTTCAGTGAATATTAACAAATGTTTCTGTTTTTTACTCATTATAATGCTTATTCATTGGTATTAAATGTAAACAAAGAGAGTACTTAAAATATATTCAGTACTTGCCTATAACAGGAAATGATTCATCAGTAACCAAGGAAACCAGAGTGCAGGTGCTATGGAAAGATTAAATATCTTAGCCCTTTTTACAAGTGCAGAAAGTGAAACAACATAAATTCACAAAAAGTTTTTTATTTCAAATAGTGACTGGCAGATTATTTTATTTGCAGTTTTGAACATTCTAGAAGTCAAGTAAATAATACAGACATTGATTTATACTTTATAGATACTTGGGAGAAAATGTTCATCTTGAAAAAAAATAAAGGAACTTAATGAACAGTCTGTAAACAAGTGTCAAAGCCAAGTCATAAAAATAAATTTTATTCCATTTGCTCTTCTTTGACTTCTGTGGCCACCGAATAGGCCAAAAAATTGTCCAGATCAGAGTCTATGGGTGCCTCATCATCTGACTGGCCACTTCGTTGATTTGCTTCACAACTAACCTGGTTCTCATTTTTCTCCTCAATTGTGTGCTTTCTAGACTTGATATTTCTATTGAGAAAAATGATGTGGTACACAGTATCTGGCTCTAAATTTGACCTAAGCTTAGTAATAGTGAGACCTGCTGTGGAAAAGCACCTATCTGATGGAATGGAGGTGACTGGAATGCTTAAGTACCTCTTTGCCAGTATAGCCAGTTTTGGAAAATTAACCTGATGCAACTTCCACCAAGCCAATGGGTTGCTCATACTTACCGACTCTTCCAAGTAACTTTCCATAACTTGGGCTTTTTCTTTTCAGGGTCATTAGCATTTGTATCTAACCTACAAGAACTCACTTCAACTCCTTCCATCAATTTTAAAATTTCAGACTCACTGTAGTACAGCTTTCTTCTCACTAGGCAAAATTGTCTAACTAAGCTTTTGTACCTTGGGTCAAGGAATGTGGCAATCATAAGGGGGCAAGCTACAATATGGTCATCTGGCACACCATTGTCGTCTACCTTAAATCTTTTCACAAGCCCATTTTTGATTTTAACTTTGAACAACTTTGCAACTTCAGAATCATTGAAGGGATACTATGGATTCATCATCATTGTCGTCCGCGTCCGCAGAGATTTCTTGTTAGCGACCTACAGTCCACATTTCTTTCCGGATTTCTTTCATATTTGGCAGGTGGCTTGATATGGTAGAGGATTTGCCACCCTATCTTTTTGGTAGGCTTTATGTCTAAATTAGGCCTGTGGTAGACAAAAATGTCTAAAATGTGGAATATTGCTTGTTAGCGACCTACAGTCCACATTTCTTTCCAGATTTCTTTCATATTTGGCAAGTGGCTTGGTATGCTAGAGAACTCGCCACCCTATCTTTTTGGTAGGCATTATGTCTAAATTAGGCCTGTGGTAGACAAAAATGTCTAAAATGCATTAAAAGTCATGAAATCATGCACTAAATCACTTATAACTTGAAAAGTGTTGCATTTAGAGCATTTTGTTAAAATATGTTATTTAGCTACTTTTTTCATAGCTACAACATGGTGAGTAACTTGGGTGTCTGTCTCAATAGCTAAGTGAGTAATAGCTACTTTTGGGCTTTTCAGTAACTTCCATCATGAGTAAAATCACTTGTAACTTGAAAACTATTGCATTTACACAATTCTGTATAAATATGTTATTCAGCTACTTTTGGGTCAGCTATAACATAGTAAAATTTCAGACCTGTAGCTCATGGCATAGCTGAGTAATAGCTACTTTTAGGTTATCACTGTTGAGTAAATTACTTATAACTTCAAAAGTATTACATTTAGAGTATTTTGTTTCAATATGTTATTCACCTATTTCGGACTCCGCTATAACATAGTGAAGTTCCAGACCTGTGGCTCATTGCATAGCTGAGTAATAGCTACTTTGAAGTTCACACTGTTGAGTAAATCAGTTGTAATTGGAAAACTATTGCATTTACAGAAATTTGTGTAAATATGTTATTCAGCTACTTTTGGGTCAGCTATAACATAGTGAAATTACAGACCTGTAGCTCATGGCACAACTGAGCAATAGCTATTTTCAGGTACTGACTGACTGACTGTTGAGTAAATGACTTGTAACTTGAAAAATATTGCATTTGGAGTATTTTGTTAAAATATGTTGTTCACCTACTTTTGGGTCAGCTATAACATCGTGTGAAATTACAGACTTATAGCTCATGGCATAGCTGAGCAATAGCTATTTTCAGGTTCTCACTATTGAGTAAATCAGTTGTAACTTGAAAACTATTGCATTTACAGTATTTTGCTTAAATATGTTGTTCACCTAATTTTGGGTCAGCTATAACATAGAAAAAATTCAGACATGTAGCTCATTGCATAGCTGAGTAATAGCTACTTTGAGGTTATCACTGTTGAGTAAATCAGTTATAACGTGAAAACTATTACATTTACAGTATTTTGTTTAAATATGTTATTCACATAATTTTTGGTCAGCTATAACAGAGTCAAATTGCAGACCTCTGTGTCATGGCATAGCTTACCAATATCTACTTTCAGGTTCTCACTGTTGAGTAAATCATTGTATCCACTGGATAGCCGCAGTGTGTAGAGAGATTTCACCATTACCGCTCTAACGAAAAAAAATATTATAGCTAGCCTTCTCAAGTTTGCAAGGTATATTAGAGGGTGCACCACAGTATTCTATTGGTAGGCTTTATGTCTAAATTAGGCCTGTGGCTAAATTACTTGCCTACTAAAAATGAGTAATTCTGCATTTTCTCTAAAAGTATTGCAGATAGCAAATTTTTCTTAAATAACTCATTCACCTACTTTTGGGAGAGCTTTCACATGCTGAAGTTCCAGACCTGTAGGTAATTACTCACCTACTCAAAATGAGTAAATGCGAATTATCTCGCAGATAGCCAATTTTTCTCAAATAACTCATTCACCTACTTTTGGGAGAGCTTTCACTTGGTGAAGTTTCAGACCCGTAGGTAATTACTCACCTACTCAAAATGAGTAAATGCAAATTATCTCTAAAAGTATTGCAGATTAGGGCAGGGTCGGTAGCATATTTTTCATTTCGGTATCTCGCCAGTGTAAAGCTGTACCGATTCCGGGATACCGAAAGAATAAATTTTGTTCTAGCATATACCCAATCGAATAAGCCCACCAACCGGAAGTTGGATTTGCGAAAAGAAAACATTACAGTTCTGACAGAAATCACTATAAAAATGCTAAAATATATAAAAATATGGGATAAAAGTTTGTAATTTCTTCAGATTTGAGGTTTGTTCCTAATACTTTACGTTTTCTTACAATATTATACACTGACAATCGAAATACCAGCTGTAAAGTGTCACCACGGTGTTGAAGTGAATTGGTCTCGATACCGAGATACCGGTGTTACCGACCCTGCCCTATTGCAGATAGCCAATTTTTGTCAAATAACTCCTTCACCTACTTTTGGGAGAGCTTTCACTTGGTGAAGTTTCAGACCCATAGGTAATTACTCACCTACTGAAAATGAGTAAATGCAAATTATCTCTAAAAGTATTTCCGATAGCCAATTTTTGTCAAATAACTCCTTCACCTTCTTTTGGGAGACCTTTCACTTGGTGAAGTTTCAGACCTGTAGCTAATTATTCACCTACTCAAAATGAGTAAATGCTAATTAAGCGTCCCTGAAAGGGCGCTTATTTGTTTTCGCCTCAGTTTCCTCGCCGCTGCCGCCGCATTATGGTCTCCCTTGAATATCTCCCTTATTAACGCTCGACGATAGGAGAGGGTTATTGTAATCAGTTTGTTTCTGTCTGTCTGTCTGTCCGTCTGTCTGTGCACCGTTTCGCCCTTATAACTCAAAAACTATAACACCAATCGAGCTGAAATTTGGTGGGCAGGTATTTTATGGGGTACAGACGGATTCTTTCAAATTTGGTGTAATTTGTGTGAAAACTAAAGCCAGGAGAGAGTTTTTATGTCAGCTGACTTGTCAGTCAGCTGACATTATGTCATCACTCTGCGGCGTGGGCGTACGCGTCCGCGTCCGCGTGAACAGCTTCTTCTCCAAAACTACAAGGCCTAGAGACATGCTGTTTTTTTTAAAAGATACCTTATCTATCGAGGATGAAAAATTGTTCAAGGCATGCAAATCTGTCTGTTCATCTGTTTGCTAGAGACATTACAAGGGGGGTACCCCCACCAAAAGTGTGAAAATTTCAACTTTTTATCACAATTTTCTCAGTGACTATTGCAGGGATTTCTCTCATATCTTGCATATATGTACTAGGCCAGAGGTAGATTCTCTTGTGTGAGTATGAGACCTGGATCTGTCTTACTTTTTTTTTAATAAATTTTTTTAATAATTATATCCCCAGACGAAAGTCGGGGATATATTGGATTCAGGTCCGTCGCGCCGCCGCCGCCGCCGTAGAAATTTCCTTGTGGACGCGATAACTCAAAAACAAATTAATATTTTTTTTTCAAACTTGGTACACATGTTAAGGGTGCCCAAAGGAAGATCCCTATTTTAAGGTGACCTTAAACTCCCAGTAAAAAAGAACTTATGGCTACCTTAAGGTCAGAAATTGGACTTTTGGCCACTTAGAGCCCTGTAGGTCACAAACTATGATGCTCAGCTGGCTGAAATTTTACCTGACAACACATTAATATGTTCTTAGTACATGTGCCGAAAATCACGACTTTAAGTTGAGGAGAAAATTGTGTTTGAGGCCCATAAATACCCCCACTTGGGGATTTTTTGCTATACTTTTCACATATTTTGCCCTATAATTTGGAAGTGGTAATTCTGATGAGTCTCAAACTGCGCTAGGTATAACTTTGATATGTAATCCTTGTCTGTAGAAAATTTTAGGGCTGTAGGTTTACCCAAAGGGGTCGACTTAAGGTCTCAAAAGTGCCCACAGAGACCCAATTTATGCACTTTTTGCCACTTTCAAGCACTGTAGCTTTCAAACTATGTCTCTCATCTAAGTTAAATATCATCTGGGAATATATCTATGTGTTTTCTTATATGTGCCCCAACATTTAGGCCTTTAATAGACAGTTAACCTGTGTATCAGGACCATAAACACCCACCCGAGTGACCCTTATAAGACATTTTTCACATCTTTTTCCCTGTAACTTGGAAATGGTAAGTCTGAGAAGTTTCAAACTGTATTAGATATATATTCTGTGTGTAATCTTAGTATGTAACAGATTTTAAGTCTGAAGCTTTAATTTTGAAGGTCAAATTGAGGTCTCTAAAAGGCTCCCAAAGACCCAATATTTGGACTTTTTGCTACTTTTAAGCCCTGTGACTGTCAAACTATGTGACTGATAGAGCTCAAATCCTATCTGGGAAGATATTAGTATGTTATTTATATATGTGCCAAAAATTAGGCTTTAAGAAGACATTTAACCTGTGTATGAGGACCATAAATCCCCACCCGAGTGACCATTTTTAGACATTTTTCACATATTTTGCCCTGTAACTTGGAAATGGTAAGTCTAAGAAGTTTCAAACTGTATTAGATGCATATTCTATGTGTAATCTTAGTATGTGACAAATTTTAAGTCTGAGGCTTTAATTTGAAGGCCACATTTAGGTCTCTAGAAGGCCCCATAAAGACCCAGTATTTGGACTTTTTGCCAATTTTAAGGCCTGTGACTGTTAAACTATGTGACTGATAGAGCTGAAATCTCATCTGGGAATACATTATTATGTTCTTTTTACATGTGCCAAAAATCAAGGCTTCAAGTAGACATTTAACCTGTGTATGAGGACCTTAAACACCCACCTGAGTGACCCTTTTAAGACATTTTTCACATATTTTGCTCTGTAACTTGGAAATGGTAAGTCTGAGAAGTTTCAAACTTTATTAGATACATATTCTATGTGTAATCTTAGTATGTAACAAATTTTAAGTCTGAAGCTTTAATTTGAAAGCCACATCGAGATCTCTAAAAGGCCCACAGAGACCCAATATTTGGACTTTTTAACCACCTTTAAGCCCTGTGACTGTTAAACTATGTGATTGATGGAGCTGAAATCCCATCTGGGAATGCATTATTATGTCCTTTTTACATATGCCGAAAATCAAGGTTTTTAGTAGACATTTAACCTGTGTATGAGGGCCATAGACACTCGCCCAAGTGCCTTTTTGGACATTTTTTCCGTATTTTGCCCTGTTATTTGGAAATGCTTAGTGTGACAAGTCTTAAACTGTATTATATATAATTTTTGTTTGTTATGTATGTCCCCCAAAAAGTTTCAGATCTGTTGTTTAATTGCTAAGGTCTCTTTAACAATTGTAAAATGCCCACAGAAACCCAATTTATGGACATTATGCCACTTTAAAGCCCAGTAACTGTCAAACTATGTGGGTTATAGAGCTGAAATCTTTGAATTTTTAAAAGGAAATGCCTGTCTATTTAAATTTTGAATATTAATAATGTTATGGCTATCTTAGTCTTTTAAGAACTTATTTTTGTGTGTTATACCTCTGCTTGCTGAGTTTTTAACTTTTTAAAATGAAACTGGTTAAACATATTCAAGTAGACAAAATGGACACTTTAAGTGAGCTTTAAGTCCCAATATTAATGAAATTATATCCTTATGTAGTAAAAGTAGGGGATTTTTAACCCTCAACTAGCCCAGTTTTATTCAACTTGCCTCAGTTAATTTTGACACAGCTCCTACAGTTATGAACTCATTTCAGTTGATAATCACATACTTAAAATTCTCAATTCTTTTTGTATTTGAGTACCCCTTTTATATAGATTGTTTGTTTACCATTTATGCATCCCCCACCCGGATTCCCCCCACCCACCTCTGGGACCTCCAGCTATATTGAGTGACACTAAATAAACAAAGGTATTTAATGATATCAGATGAGAAACAAAGAACTCAATGGGGTTGCAGATCTTGTGTAATAGTGAGAGAGGTGTGGAGAAGGGGAGAGGGGTGGGGGTGGGAGGTGGTGGGCTTCATTACATATAACACAAAGGGGAGTCAGAACTGAGATTGTGTCACATATTTAGGTTGCATATATATGGACCACATATACAGGTATAGAGGAAATGAATAACTGAAAACAATTTGCAAATTCTAAAAATAATATAATAAAATAATAATATAAATAATTTTTTTTTAAATAATATTTTATTTGTGAACAAATATAGAAACAGATATGCGCTTTTGGGATTATGAATTTTAGAATGGACATTGAATCATCAGTCATTTAAATACTTTGAAGGAAGATTGAAAAGTATGATGAGTTGAGTTAAAAATAATATTTTATTTGTCAACAAATATAGAAACAGATATGCTGTTTTGGGATTATTATTTTAGAATGGACATTCAATCATCAATCATTTAAATACTTTGAAAATAGGTTTAGAGTTATCATTGCAGGAAGATTGAAAATATAATTTGAGTTATGTATTCGGCGTCTGGGGATACACCATCTTCCTTGGAAGATATAAACAGAGTAGATTGATGTGCTGAAGTTCATATAATAATGGGTAATTATGTTTTAAAAAATTCCCGATCAAAACCTGTGGCGTGAGTGATGACCTGTCTGGGGATATGTTGGCGCCGAGTTGGCCCAATCTAGTTTTTAATGCATTAAAATTCATGAAATCATGCACTAAATCACTTAAAACTTCAAAAGTGTTGCATTTACAGCATTTTGTGAAAATATGTTGTTCAGCTACTTTTTTCATAGCTACAATATGGTGAGTAAGTTGGGTGTCTGTCTCAATAGCTAAGTGAGTAATAGCTACTTTTGGGCTTTTCAGTAACTTCCATTATGAGTAAAATCACTTGTAACTTAAAAACTATTGCATTTAGAGAATTTCGTATAAATATGTTATTCAGCTACTTTTGGGCCAGCTATAACATAGTGAAATTTCAGACCTGTAGCTCATGGCATAGCTGAGTAATAGCTACTTTTAGGTTATCACTGTTGAGTAAATCGCTTATAACTTGAAAACTATTGCATTTAGAGAATTTCGTATAAATATGTTATTCAGCTACTTTTGGGTCAGCTATAACATAGTAAAATTTCAGACCTGTAGCTCATGGCATAGCTGAGTAATAGCTACTTTTAGGTTATCACTGTTGAGTAAATCACTTATAACTTGAAAAGTGTTGCATTTAGAGCATTTTGTTAAAATATGTTATTCAGCTACTTTTTTCATAGCTACAATATGGTGTGTAAGTTGGTTGTCTATCTCAATAGCTAAGTGAGTAATAGCTACTTTTGGGCTTTTCAGTAACTTCCATCATGAGTAAAATCACTTGTAACTTAAAAACTATTGCATTTAGAGAATTTCGTATAAATATGTTATTCAGCTACTTTTGGGCCAGCTATAACATAGTAAAATTTCAGACCTGTTGCTCATGGCATAGCTGAGTAATAGCTACTTTTAGGTTATCACTGTTGAGTAAATCACTTATAACTTGAAAACTGTTGCATTTAGAGTATTTTGTTTCAATATGTTATTCACCTATTTTGGGGTCAGCTATAACATAGTGAAGTTTCAGACCTGTGGCTCATTTCATAGCTGAGTAATAGCTACTTTGAAGTTCTCACTGTTGAGTAAATCAGTTATAATTGGAAAACTATTGCATTTACAGAAATTTGTGTAAATATGTTATTCAGCTACTTTTGGATCAGCTATAACATAGTGAAATTACAGACCTGTAGCTCATGGCACAACTGAGCAATAGCTATTTTCAGGTACTGTATGTTGAGTAAATCAATTGTAACTTGAAAAATATTGCATTTGGAGTATTTTGTTAAAATATGTTGTTCACATACTTTTGGGTCAGCTATAATATAGTGAAATTACAGACCTATAGCTCTTGGCATAGCTGAGCAATAGCTATTTTCAGGTTCTCACTACTGAGTAAATCAGTTGTAACTTGAAAACTATTGCATTTACAGTATTTTGCTTAAATATGTTGTTCAGCTACTTTTGGGTCAGCTATAACATAGTGAAATTACAGACCTATAGCTCATGGCATAGCTGAGTAATAGCTACTTTTAGGTTATCACTGTTGAGTAAATCACTTATAACTTGAAAAGTATTGCATTTAGAGTATTTTGTTTCCATACGTTATTCAGCTACTTTTGGGTCAGCTATAACATAGTGAAATTACAGACCTGTAGCTCATGGCACAACTGAGCAATAGCTATTTTCAGGTACTGACTGTTGAGTAAATCAATTGTAACTTGAAAAATATTGCATTTACAGTATTTTGCTTAAATATGTTGTTCACCTACTTTTGGGTCAGCTATAACATAGTAAAATTTCAGACATGTAGCTCATGGCATAGCTGAGTAATAGCTACTTTTAGGTTATCACTGTTGAGTAAATCACTTATAACTTGAAAATTATTGCATTTGTAGTATTTTGTTTCAATATGTTATTCACCTATTTTGGGGTCAGCTATAACATAGTAAAATTTCAGGCCTGAAGCTCATGGCACAGCTGAGTAATAGCTACTTTTAGGTTATCACTGTTGAGTAAATCACTTATAACTTGAAAACTATTGCACTTACAGTATTTTGGTTCAATATGTTATTCACCTGTTTTGGGGTCAGCTATAACATAGTAAAATTTCAGACCTGTAGCTCATGGCATAGCTGAGTAATAGCTACTTTGAGGTTATCACTGTTGAGTAAATCATTTATAACTTGAAAACTATTGCATTTACAGAAATTTGTATAAACAGACCTGTAGCTCATGGCACAACTGAGCAATAGCTATTTTCAGGTACTGACTGTTGAGTAAATCAATTGTAACTTGAAAAATATTGCATTTGGAGTATTTTGTTAAAATCAGTTGTAACTTGAAAACTATTACATTTAGAGTATTTTGTTTAAATATGTTATTCACGTAATTTTTGGTCAGTTATATCATAGTGAAATTGCAGACCTCTATGTCATGCTATAGCTGAGCAATAGCTACGTTCAGGTTCTCACTATTGAGTAAATCATTGTATCCACTGGATAGCCGCAGTGTGTAGAGAGATTTCACCATTACCGCTCTAATGAAAAAAATATTATAGCTAGCCTTCTCAAGTTTGCAGAATATATTAATAGCCATAAAATGTTGCCTGGGAATATTTTTGAAAAACAAGATGGCCGCCAGGGACGTTTATTCGACTTTAAGCAAGGACTTTTGTTGGCCCTCTAGAGGAAAGGGTATTATAGGTAGAGATCTCAAATTTGCAGGATATGTTCCTCATTATAAAATCTTGACTGGGAATATTTTTGGCCTCATTTTGAAAAACAAGATGGCCGCCACAGGTGCTTCTTTGTCAGTCATGAAAAGTGCTTATATCTCCCTTATTATTGGTCCTAGAGGTTTGGGATGGTAAACCAACCTGTAGGAAATCATGGGCTGGGAATCTTTTGGTGTGGTCAGATTTGACCTTTGACCCCTCCTTCAAGGTCAAATGAGGATAGCCAAACTTAAAAGTGCTTATAACTCACTTATTATTGGTCCTAGAGGTTTGGGATGGTAAACAGACATATAGGAAATCATGGGCTGGGAATCTGTTGATGTGGTCCGATTTTACCTTGAACCTCTTCTTCAAGGTCAAACGAGGATAGCCAAACTTAAAAGTGCTTATAACTCGCTTATTATTGGTCTTAGAGGTTTGGGATGGTAAAACAACGTATAGGAAATCATGGACTGGGATTCTTTTGGTGTGGTCAGATTTGACCTTGGACCCCTCCTTCAAGGTCAGTTGAGGATAGCCAAACTTAAAATTGCTTATAACTGGCTTGTTATTGGTCCTACAGGTTTGGGATAGTAAACCAACCTACAGGAAATCATGGGCTGGGAATCATTTGGTGTGGTCAGATTTGACCTTGGACCCCTCCTTCAAGGTCAAACAAAGATAGCCAAACTTAAAAGTGCCTATAAATCGCTTGTCATTGGTTCTAGAGGTTTGGGATGGTAAACCATCCTATAGGAAATCATGGGCTGGGAATCTTTTGGTGTGGTCAGATTTGACCTTTGGACCCCTCCTTCAAGGTCAAATAAGGACAGCCAAACTTAAAAGTGCTTATAACTCGCTTATTATTGGTCCTAGAGGTTTGGGATGGTAAACCAACCTATAGGAAATCATGGGCTGGGAATGTTTTTGTGTGGTTGGATTTGACCGTGGACCCCTTCTTCAAGGTCGTACGAGGATACTGCATTTGCAGTATTTCTTTAAATATGTTTTAACCTACTCTTTACACTTAAACAGTTTCCTTGTTACTTTCCTTCATAATACCATTTTGCAGGGCAAAACTTTTTTGTCCTTTTCTTCTGTCAGTTTCAGAATTTCTTTTGAACATGCTGTTCAATTACCATTTACTGTACTTCTGTACAACACTTTCCCTAATAATTATGCTTTCCTATCATTATTACCTTCACAAATCAAAAACACTCAGTCAGCTGACACAGTGCCCGTTCACGGGCACTCTCCTCTTGTTCTTATTTTTAATTGGGCTTTTACAGTGAAATCTGCTTCTCTGTCTGTGCACCATTTTGCCCTTATAACTCAAAAACTATAACTTCAATCAATCTCAAATTTGGTGGGAAGGTATTTCATGGGGTACAGACGGATTCTGCCATATTTGGTCTAATTTGTTTGAAAATTAAAGCCAGGAGAGAGTTTTTCTTATTTTAATTGGGAATACACAGTGAAACTGCTTCTCTTCATCACATACGTAAAAATCAATATTTTGCTTTCTGATGATGTCATTACTAAGTGATGTCACAATGTAACTGCCATTGTGAGGTCACAAACCTAGCTTGTGATACTTAATGTCTTTAAGGAAAAATATTTCTTCTCATTGTATGTCTTGAAATTGACATAAACATAATAAAGAGGGAGGTGGTATATTCATCATTTTTATTAATTATATCCCCAGACGAAAGTCGGGGATATATTGGATTCAGGTCCGTCGCGCCGCCGCCGCCGCCGCCGCCGCCGTAGAAATTTCCTTGTGGACGCGATAACTCAAAAACAAATTAATATTTTTTTTTCAAACTTGGTACACATGTTAAGGGTGCCCAAAGGAAGATCCCTATTTTAAGGTGATCTTAAACTCCCAGTAGAAAAGAACTTATGGCCACCTTAAGGTCAGAAATTGGACTTTTGGCCACTTAGAGCCCTGTAGGTCACAAACTATGATGCTCAGCTGGCTGAAATTTTACCTGACAACACATTAATATGTTCTTAGTACATGTGCCGAAAATCACGACTTTAAGTTGAGGAGAAAATTGTGTTTGAGGCCCATAAATACCCCCACTTGGGGATTTTTTGCTATACTTTTCACATATTTTGCCCTATAATTTGGAAGTGGTAATTCTGATGAGTCTCAAACTGCGCTAGGTATAACTTTGATATGTAATCCTTGTCTGTAGAAAATTTTAGGGCTGTAGGTTTACCCAAAGGGGTCGACTTAAGGTCTCAAAAGTGCCCACAGAGACCCAATTTATGCACTTTTTGCCACTTTCAAGCACTGTAGCTTTCAAACTATTTCTCTCATCTAAGTTAAATATCATCTGGGAATATATCTATGTGTTTTCTTATATGTGCCCCAACATTTAGGCCTTTAATAGACAGTTAACCTGTGTATCAGGACCATAAACACCCACCCGAGTGACCCTTATAAGACATTTTTCACATCTTTTTCCCTGTAACTTGGAAATGGTAAGTCTGAGAAGTTTCAAACTGTATTAGATATATATTCTGTGTGTAATCTTAGTATGTAACAGATTTTAAGTCTGAAGCTTTAATTTTGAAGGTCAAATTGAGGTCTCTAAAAGGCTCCCAAAGACCCAATATTTGGACTTTTTGCTACTTTTAAGCCCTGTGACTGTCAAACTATGTGACTGATAGAGCTCAAATCCTATCTGGGAAGATATTAGTATGTTATTTATATATGTGCCAAAAATTAAGGCTTTAAGAAGACATTTAACCTGTGTATGAGGACCATAAATCCCCACCCGAGTGACCATTTTTAGACATTTTTCACATATTTTGCCCTGTAACTTGGAAATGGTAAGTCTAAGAAGTTTCAAACTGTATTAGATGCATATTCTATGTGTAATCTTAGTATGTGACAAATTTTAAGTCTGAGGCTTTAATTTGAAGGCCACATTTAGGTCTCTAGAAGGCCCCATAAAGACCCAGTATTTGGACTTTTTGCCAATTTTAAGGCCTGTGACTGTTAAACTATGTGACTGATAGAGCTGAAATCTCATCTGGGAATACATTATTATGTTCTTTTTACATGTGCCAAAAATCAAGGCTTCAAGTAGACATTTAACCTGTGTATGAGGACCTTAAACACCCACCTGAGTGACCCTTTTAAGACATTTTTCACATAATTTTCAAAAATTTTCCCCTCCCCACATATGGCGGCCGAGTGACCCTTTTAAGACATTTTTCACATATTTTGCTCTGTAACTTGGAAATGGTAAGTCTGAGAAGTTTCAAACTTTATTAGATACATATTCTATGTGTAATCTTAGTATGTAACAAATTTTAAGTCTGAAGCTTTAATTTGAAAGCCACATCGAGATCTCTAAAAGGCCCACAGACCCAATATTTGGACTTTTTAACCACCTTTAAGCCCTGTGACTGTTAAACTATGTGATTGATGGAGCTGAAATCCCATCTGGGAATGCATTATTATGTCCTTTTTACATATGCCGAAAATCAAGGTTTTTAGTAGACATTTAACCTGTGTATGAGGGCCATAGACACTCGCCCAAGTGCCTTTTTGGACATTTTTTCCGTATTTTGCCCTGTTATTTGGAAATGCTTAGTGTGACAAGTCTTAAACTGTATTATATATAATTTTTGTTTGTTATGTATGTCCCCCAAAAAGTTTCAGATCTGTTGTTTAATTGCTAAGGTCTCTTTAACAATTGTAAAATGCCCACAGAAACCCAATTTATGGACATTATGCCACTTTAAAGCCCAGTAACTGTCAAACTATGTGGGTTATAGAGCTGAAATCGTTGAATTTTTAAAAGGAAATGCCTGTCTATTTAAATTTTGAATATTAATAATGTTATGGCTATCTTAGTCTTTTAAGAACTTATTTTTGTGTGTTATACCTCTGCTTGCTGAGTTTTTAACTTTTTAAAATGAAACTGGTTAAACATATTCAAGTAGACAAAATGGACACTTTAAGTGAGCTTTAAGTCCCAATATTAATGAAATTATATCCTTATGTAGTAAAAGTAGGGGATTTTTAACCCTCAACTAGCCCAGTTTTATTCAACTTGCCTCAGTTAATTTTGACACAGCTCCTACAGTTATGAACTCATTTCAGTTGATAATCACATACTTAAAATTCTCAATTCTTTTTGTATTTGAGTACCCCTTTTATATAGATTGTTTGTTTACCATTTATGCATCCCTCACCCGGATTCCCCCCACCCACCTCTGGGACCTCCAGCTATATTGAGTGACACTAAATAAACAAAGGTATTTAATGATATCAGATGAGAAACAAAGAACTCAATGGGGTTGCAGATCTTGTGTAATAGTGAGAGAGGTGTGGAGAAGGGGAGAGGGGTGGGGGTGGGAGGTGGTGGGCTTCATTACATATAACACAAAGGGGAGTCAGAACTGAGATTGTGTCACATATTTAGGTTGCATATATATGGACCACATATATAGGTATAGAGGAAATGAATAACTGAAAACAATTTGCAAATTCTAAAAATAATATAATAAAATAATAATATAAATAATTTTTTTTTAAATAATATTTTATTTGTGAACAAATATAGAAACAGATATGCGCTTTTGGGATTATGAATTTTAGAATGGACATTGAATCATCAATCATTTAAATACTTTGAAGGAAGATTGAAAAGTATGATGAGTTGAGTTAAAAATAATATTTTATTTGTCAACAAATATAGAAACAGATATGCTCTTTTGGGATTATTATTTTAGAATGGACATTCAATCATCAATCATTTAAATACTTTGAAAATAGGTTTAGAGTTATCATTGCAGGAAGATTGAAAATATAATTTGAGTTATGTATTCGGCGTCTGGGGATACACCATCTTCCTTGGAAGATATAAACAGAGTAGATTGATGTGCTGAAGTTCATATAATAATGGGTAATTATGTTTTAAAAAATTCCCGATCAAAACCTGTGGCGTGAGTGATGACCTGTCTGGGGATATGTTGGCGCCGAGTTGGCCCAATCTAGTTATTATTTCTGTTTTATTTTCTCTTTTTTCTTTCAATTCTTTGACAGTCCATCACAAAAAATTACCACGCATGATTTTCACCAAGAAGTGACCTTTAAGCAGAATTTTTACCTCCACCAGCAGTTTATGTTTTTGTGTGTTAATTGTTTATGTTTGTTTTATTTATTTTTTTTGTGTGTGTGTGTGTAGGGGGGGTGGGGGGTGTTTAGATTACTCCAAAACTAATGAACAGATCTTTATTTAAAAATTTGTGAGTAGGACCTGACTGAAGGAAGAAGTTACTAAAAGAAAGATCAGGATCTTATTTTAGATACAAAAAATTCATGTCCCAATTCAGGTCCCATTTCAATGTATTTTTAATGACTTTAGCTTTCTACTTGATATTTCTATAAAAATTAATTTACATGTTTGGTTTATTGTCTTCCTTACAATATTTTATATCACTTGAGAGACTGGTCACATGGAGGCGAGCGTTTTGCTCTCTCTGAGTGCATCTTGTTATTAGAAGGTTTCAAACCATATTTGGCAGTTATATACCTTAGGCGTGGGAAAATTTTTCTGCATGCTTAATTTTGACCTTTATGAAGGTCACATGATCAAAAACAATTTTTTTAAGTACACCCCCCCCCCGTCATCACAGTTCAGGAAAAACTACTTGCTACACAGCCTTCTAATTTGACACACCTGTTCATACTATCGAAAATGCGAGCTGATTAGACTTTGGGAGCAATCCCTTGAAAAATGTCTCATTTATGGGTGATTTCCTCACACCTTCCAATCTGAGAGCCTTAAATTTAGGTCAACCCCCCTATTATCTTCTTAAGTATTGCATTTAGAGCCATAAAATGTATTGGGAGACCATATGTGGAGAGTCTAAATAGCCGGTCAGTTTTACCCCACGGCCCCCCCTTATGGGTCAAACTGGGGTCATAAAATAGCTGATTTTGAGTTTGTGCCTTATATCTCCTTTATTGTTGCTTTTATAGCTTCAGAATGTATTAAGAGGTATTGGGAAAGCATATGTGGAGAGTCTAAATAGCCTGTCAGTTTTACCCCACGACCCCCCCTTATGGGTCAAACTGGGGTCATAAAATAGCTGATTTTGAGTTTTTTACCTTATATCTCCTTTATTGTCGCTTTAAAAGCTTCAGAATGTTTTAAGGGGTATTGGGAAAGCATATGTGGAGAGTCTAAATAGCCGGTCAGTTTTACCCCCCGACCCCCCCTTATGGGTCAAACTGGGGTCATAAAATAGTTGATTTTGAGTTTTTGCCTTATATCTCCTTTATTGTTGCTTTTATAGCTTCAGAATGTATAAAGAGGTATTTGGAAAGCATATGTGGAGAGTCTAAATAGCCGGTCAGTTTTACCCCCCGCCCCCCCTTATGGGTCAAACGGGGGTCACAAAATAGCTGATTTTGAGTTTTTGCCTCATATCTCCTTTATTGTTGCTTTTATAGCTTCAGAATGTATTAAGAGGTATTGGGAAAGCATGTGGTGCAGCTTTGTGCATTCTTAGCTTTACAGCATGCTTATTAAAACCACAAAGCATTTTAAACTTTAAGGGACGCTTTGCTTTTGTTAGCAAAAGCATTCCTCTAGTTTGTCATCTGAAAATGGAAGTTCCTTTTTATGTCAAATGGTGGGCAATTGTGTGATATATATATATATATATATATATTTTTTTTTTTTTTTTTTTTTTTTTTTGCAGGATATCTTGCAGCACCCTGATTTGATTACATAAAGAATTCAGAAAACTTTCAAAGATGGTGAAAGAGACAAAATATTATGAAATACTTGGTGTGAAGCCCACAGCAGCACCAGACGAGCTTAAGAAAGCTTACAGAAAACTCGCTCTCAAGTTTCACCCTGATAAAAATCCTGATGCAGGGGAAAAGGTAGGTCATTAAAGCCCATTGCCCTAGCAGTGTGAAATTTAATGTGACTTCCACTTCATAAGGTTGATCGAGAAAACAAAGCCAATAAATTAATGCATTATAAACTTGTATAAGGACATAGGTTACTCTAGTCTATTTTGTACTTTGAAAACACTTCATCTCTGCCAAGACAGGCTCCTAAGGTGTGACACCAGAGCCATTCCAGTAATCATCATTCCATAGACATAGCTAGGTTGATACCACTGAGATGCGGAATAGTTTGTATGCTAAGGTGTACGAACCTTTTTAAAGAGATACAATTTTAGTTCATGTTTAACTACTTTTCATACTTTTTTTTTTTTCACACTACTCAACCATGGATTATGTTTTAAGGATTAAGAATTACATACTTGTTTTGGTAACAGACCAAGCAAAAAGCAGTGGTTTATGGTGCAACATTAACAGTTGTTTAAACCCCCATTATCCAAAACACCATGGAGACATTTTCTTTGGTTTACGAGTTTGTGGAAAAAGAGGCTAGGATTCACTGTGGGGAATATATATATTTATAGGGGATATGCAGTGGAGAGAATTGAAGCGAGCTGATATTTGCATATTTTATAAGAAATCTCTTTTATAACAGCTGGTTTGTACAATTTCAGTTTAAAGAAATCTCCATGGCCTATGAGATCCTGTCAGATCCCAAGAAGAGGGAGTTATATGACAAGGGCGGGGAAAAGGCCATCAAAGAGGGGGGTCTGGACAGTGACAGACACAACCCCATGGACATCTTTGACATGTTCTTTGGAATGGGGGGCAGGGGCAGAAGCCGTGGACCACAGAGAGGCAAGGATGTCATACACCAGCTTAAAGTCTCCCTGGAGGACCTATATAATGGGGCAATGCGTAAACTGGCACTGCAGAAGAATATCATCTGTCCCAAGTGTGAAGGTACAGCTTCCATTGCTTACATATTCAAGCTTGGGTTTTCCACATCACTTTCAACAGCTGTAGTAGTATTTGTATCCCCGGACGAAAGTCGGGGATACTTAGGATTCAGTACGGTCACGCCGCCGCCACAGAGATTTCTTTTTGGACGCGATAACTTAAAAAATATTTTAGTTAGAACTTTCAAATTTGGTATGTGGGTATATATGAGCAATGCCACGAACGCTATTGTTTTGTGACCTTGACCTTCAATCTCGAGGTCACTGGTGGCCTCTTAAAGGTCAGATTTTGGCCATTTTTTCACTTTTTGGCCCAGTTCTCCTATACAGAAAGTCCGATCATCCTATGGCTGGTATATATAATACATATATATGTCCTCTATAAGCATGCAGAAATTTGACCTTGAAGCTCTTCATTGAAGGTCATCCACCCACCGCCAAAGTACCTGACCGAGGGTCATTTTTGGCCTTTTTGGAGATGTTTTCACACGTAATGCTGACTATATTGCATGGAAACTATTGAAAATGGCTTTGGAGGTTGAGTACATGATGGACTTCTACCATCCAGGCTTACTGGTTACAGATCTTCATTTAAGGTCATCCACTGACCGCCAAAGTACCTGACCAAGGGTCATTTTTGGCAAATTTGGAGATATTTTCACACTTAATGCTGACTACATTGCATGGAAACTATTGAAAATGGCTTTGGAGGTTGAGTACATGATGGAGTACCAGCATCCAGGCTTACCGGTTACAGATCTTCATTTAAGGTCATCCACTGACCGCCAAAGTACCTGACCGAGGGTCATTTTTGGCCCTCTATTTGTTTGTTTGTTTGTGAACAAGATAACTCAAAAACTGACAGATGGATTTTGATAAAATTTTCAGGATATGTCCAAAATGGTAAAAGGAAGATATGATTAAATTTTGGGAGTGATCCGGATCATTGTCTGGATCTTCTGGATCCATGAAATTTAATTTTTAAAGACAGATAACTCAAAAACTTATGGGTGCATTTTGATGAAATTTTCAGGAAATGTCCTTAATGGGACGAGGAACAAGTGATTAGATTTTGGGAGTGATCTGGATCACTGTCTGGATCATCCAGATCCAGGCTGCCAGATGTGTTTGTGTACAATATAGCTCAAAAACTTATGGATGGATTTTGATGAAATTTTCAGGATATGTCTGAAAAGGTAAAAGGATGAAATGGTTGAATTTTGGAAGTGATCCGGATCACTATATGGATCTTCTGGATCCATGAACAGATACCTCAAAAAGTTATGGATGGATTGTGATGACATTTTCAGCAAATGACCTAAATGGTACAAGGAACAAGTGATTACATTTTTGGAGTGATCTGGATCACTGTCTGGATCATCTGGATCCAGGCTGCAACATAATTGTATCCACCAGAAGCATCCGGTGGATACTTTGGTTTAGCGTCCGCTACGCCGCCGCCGCGCGTAGAGAGATTTTCGGCGTTAACGCTCTAAGAGGAAAACAACAGCAGCTAGGTTCACCAAATTTGCAGGATATCTTCATTGGGGGGTAAGCTTCTCCTGGAAGGAAAATAGCCTCATTCTGAAAAACAAGATGGCCGCCACGGGCATTTCTTTGAAAATAATCTACATTTTTCTACTGGCTGTTCCTCATAGGTAGAAGGTTGAATCTCTTCATAGGTGATATGTATGACACATATACATGTCCTCTACAACCTTGCACACATTTGACCTTGAAGCTCCTAATTCAAGGTCATCCACGGAGTGCCGAAGTAACCCACATAGCGGACTTTAAAAGTGCCTATATCTCCCTTATTATTGGTCCTAGAGGTTTGCAATGTGAAGCCAACCTATAGGAAATCATGTGCTGCAAATCTTCTGATGTGGTCAGATTTGACCTTGGACCCCTCCTTCAAGGTCAAACGAGGATAGCAGAACTTAAAAGTGCTTATAACTCGCTTATTATCGATCCTAGAGGTTTGGGATGGTAAGCCAGCATATAGGAAATCATTGGCTGGGAATCTTGTGGTGTGGTCGGATTTGACCTTGGGCCCCTCCTTCAAGGTCAAACGAAGAGAGCCAAAGGTAAAAGTGGCTATAACTCTCTTATTATTGGTCCTAGAGGTTTGGGATGGTAAACCAACATATAGGAAATCATGGGCTAGGAATCTTCTGGTGAGGTCGGATTTGACCTTGGGCCCCTCATTCAAGGTCAAATGAGGACAGCCAAATTTAAAAGTGCTTATAACTCGCTTATTATTGGTCCTAGAGGTTTGGGATGGTAAACCAGCATATAGGAAATCATGGGCTGGGAATCTTCTGATGTGGTCGGATTTGACCTTGGGCCCCTCCTTCAAGGTCAAACGAGGATAGCCAAAGGTAAAAGTGCCTATAACTCGCTTATTATTGGTCCTAGAGGTTTGGATGGTAAACCAGCCTATAGGAAATCATGGGCTGGGAATCTTCTGGCGTTGTCGGATTTGACCTTGGGCCCCTCCTTCAAGGTCACATGAGGACAGCCAAAGGTAAAAGTGCTTATAACTCGCTTATTATTGGTCCTAGAGGTTTGGGATGGTAAACCAGCATTTAGGGAATCATGGGCTGGGAATCTTCTGGTGTTGTCGGATTTGACCTTGGGCCCCTCCTTCAAGGTCAAACGAGGATAGCCAAAGGTAAAAGTGCCTATAACTCGCTTATTATTGGTCCTAGAGGTTTGGGATGGTAAACCAACCTATAGGAAATCATGGGCTGGGAATCTTCTGGCGTGGTCGCATTTGACCTTGGGCCCCTCCTTCAAGGTCAAATGAGGACAGCCAAACTTAAAAGTGCTTATAACTTGTTTATTATTGGTCCTAGAGGTTTGGGATGGTAAACCAGCATATAGGAAATCATGGGCTGGGAATCTTCTGGTGTGGTTGGATTTGACCTTGGGCTCCTCCTTCAAGGTCAAACGAGGATAGCCAAAGGTAAAAGTGCCTATAACTCGCTTATTATTGGTCCTAGAGGTTTGGGATGGTAAACCAACATATAGGAAATCATGCACTGGGAATCTTCTGGTGTGGTCGGATTTGACCTTGGGCCCCTCCTTCAAGGTCAAACGAGGATAGCCAAACATAAAAGTGCTTATAACTCGCTTATTATTGGTCCTAGAGGTTTGGGATGGTAAACCCAACATATAGGAAATCATGGGCTGGGAATCTTCTGGTGTGGTCGGATTTTACCTTGGGATCCTCATTCAAGGTCAAATGAGGACAGCCAAACTTAAAAGTGCTTATAACTCGCTTATTATTGGTCCTAGATGTTTGGGATGGTAAACCAACATATAGGAAATCATGCACTGGGAATCTTCTGGTGTGGTCGGATTTGACCTTGGGCCCCTCCTTCAAGGTCAAATGAGGATAGCCAAAGGTTAAGTGCCTATAACTCGCTTATTATTGGTCCTAGAGGTTTGGGATGGTAAACCAACCTATAGGAAATCATGGGCTGGGAATCTTCTGGCGTGGTCGGATTTGACCTTGGGCCCCTCCTTCAAGGTCAAATGAGGATAGCCAAAGGTTATCCTAGAGGTTTGGGATGGTAAACCAACCTATAGGAAATCATGGGCTGGGATTCTTCTGGTGTGGTCGGATTTGACCTTGGGCCCCTCATTCAAGGTCCAACGAGGACAACCAAACTTAAAAGTGCTTATAACTCGCTTATTATTGGTCCTAGGGGTTTGGGATGGTAAACCAACATATAGGAAATCATGGGCGGGGAATGTTCTGTCATGGTCGGATTTGATCTTGGGCCCCTTCTTCAAGGTCAAACGAGGACAGCCAAACTTAAAAGTGCTTATAACTCGCTTATTATTGGTCCTAGAGGTTTGGGATGGTAAACCAGCATATAGAAAATCATGGGCTGGGAATCTTCTCGTGTGGTCGGATTTTACCTTGGGCCCCTCCTTGAAGGTCAAATGAGGACAGCCAAACTTAAAAGTGCTTATAACTCGCTTATTATTGATCCTAGTGGTTTGGGATGGTAAACCAACATACAGGAAATCATGGGCGGGGAATCTTCTGTCATGGTCGGGTTTGACCTTGGGCCCCTCCTTCAAGGTCAAGTGTGAGGACAGCCAAACTAAAAAGTGCTTATAACTCGCTTATTATTGGTCCTAGATGTTTGGGATAGTAAAGCAACATATAGGAAATCATGTTCTGGGAATCTTCTGGTGTGGTCGGATTTGACCTTGGGCCCCTCCTTGAAGGTCAAATGAGGACAGCCAAACTTAAAAGTGCTTATAACTCGCTTATTATTGGTCCTAGAGGTTTTGGTGCATTGTCTTTACGGTGGATACAATTTGCATCGGTTCTCCGATGCGCTAGGTCTAGTTTTAGGATGAATTTTGATGATATTTTTAGGATATGTTACAAATGGTAAAAGGAAGAAGTGGTAAAAGGAAGAAATGGTTCAATTTTGCGAGTGATCTGGACCACTATCTGGATCTTCTGGATCCATCATGAAATATAATTTTTAAAGACAAATAGCTCAAAAAGTCATGGGTGGATTTTTATGAAATTTTCAGGAAATGTCCTAAATGGGACAAGGAACAAGTGATTAGATTTTGGGAGTGATCTGGATCATCTGGATGCAGGCTGCCAGATGTGTTTCTGTACAAGATAAATCAAAAACTTATGGACGGATTTTGATGAAATTTTCAGGATATGTCTGAAAAGGTAAAAGGATGAAATGATTGAATTTTGGAAGTGATCCGGATCACTATATGGATCTTCTGGATCCATGAAATGTAATTTTTAAAGACGGGTACCTCAAAAAGTTATGGATGGATTGTGATGACATTTTCAGCAAATGACCTAAATGGTGCGAGGAACAAGTGATTAGATTTTGGGAGTGATCTGGATCACTGTCTGGATCATCTGGATCCAGGCTGCCAGATGTGTTTGTGTACAATGTAACTGAAAAACTTATGGACGGATTTTGATGAAATTTTCGGGATATGTCTGAAAAGGTAAAAGGATGAAATGATTGAATTTTGGAAGTGATCTGGATCACTATATGGATCTTCTGGAAATGTAATTTTTAAAGACAGATACCGTAAAAAGTTATGGATGGATTGTTTCAGCAAATGGCCTAAATGGTACAAGGAACAAGTGATTACATTTTTGGAGTGATCTGGATCACTGTCTGGATCATCTGGATCCAGGCTGCCACATAATCTTGAGATGGACTTTGATATTTTTAGGATATGTTACAAATGGTAAAAGGAAGAAATGATTCAATTTTGTGAGTGATCTGGACCACTATCTGGATCTTCTGGATCCAAGAAATGTAATTTTTAAAGACAAATAGCTCAAAAAGTCATGGATGGATTTTTATGAAATTTTCAGGAAATGTCTTAAATGGGACAAAGAACAAGTGATTAGTTTGTGGGAGTAATCTGGATCACTGTCTGGATCATGTGGATCCAGGCTGCCAGATGTGTTTGTGTACAAGATAACTAAAAAACTTATGGACGGATTTTGATGAAATTTTTAGAATATGTCTGAAAAGGTAAAAGGATGAAATGATTGAATTTTGGAAGTGATCCAGATCACTATATGGATCTTGTGGATCCATGAAATGTAATTTTTAAAGACAGATATAAGTGAAAGAACTAGTGATTAGCTTTTGGGAGTAATCTGGTACTATGGAGAATCCTGACCTGGTGCTCCAGGAAACAGGCTCAAGACCGACATATTCACGCCTTAACTATGTCCCGTCCGGGGATACACTGCGTCGAGACACAATCTCTAGTTAGTTAAAGCAAGTATGCAATATTTATCTTTTTGTTACAGCCTTATTTCACTTTCAAATATACTTTTTTGGCATCAATTGTAGTCTAGAGGGTGGAGGGAGTGCTTGAAACCTGTGGCAACTCTAGGAGTATAGATGTGCATTGGTTCTCTTTCCTATTTCAGGACGAGGTGGTAAAGAGGGGGCAGTAGAGAACTGTAGTAACTGTAGAGGGACAGGTATGCAGGTGCGCATACATCAGCTTGGTCCAGGCATGGTCCAGCAGATCCAGTCTGTATGTCATGATTGTCAGGGAGAAGGCGAGAGAATCAACCCGAAACACAGGTAGCATTATAAAGTGTCATTTATGTAACCATGATTATATCCCCAGACGAAAGTTGGGGATATATTGGTTTTTTACGTCCGTCGCGCTGCCGCCACCACCGCCGCCGTACGTTTTGACTTGTTTGTGCAATAACTCAAAAACGCTCTTAACAGATTTTGTTCAAACTTGGCACACACATTTATTTGGGTCAGGAGAGGAACCCTATTTTAAGGTGACCTTAAACTCCCAATAATAAAGAATTTATGGCCACCTTAAGGTCAGAAATTTGACTTTTTCGTACTTAAAGCCCTTTAGGTCACAGACTATGTGGCTTACCTGGCTCAAATTTTACCCGGGAACACATTACTATATTCTCCTTACATATACCAAAAATCAAGACTTTATGTTAAGGTTAAATAGTTTTTGAGGCCCATAAAGACCATACTTAGATTGTTTTTTTTTTCGACATTTTTCCCATATTTTCCCCAGGAACTCAAAAGTGGTAGGTCTGACAAGTCTGTAGCTGTAGTAGATATAACTACTACATGTATTCTAAGTCTGTGAAAAATTTTAAGTCTGTAACTTAAAGTAATTTTAAGGTCACCTTAAAGTCTCTAAATTGCCCACAGAGACCCAATTTATGGACGTTTTGCCAATTTGAAGGCCTAAAGCTGTCAAACGATGTGACTGATACAGCTGAAATCTCATCTGGGAATGTATGATTATGTTCTGTTTACATGTGAGAAAAATCAAGGCTTTAAATAGACGTTTAACCTGTGTATGTGGACCATAAACACGCACCCGAGTGACTCTTTTACGACATTTTCAACATATTTGGTCCTGTAAAGTCTGACAAGTCTCTAACTGTAGTAGATATAACTTCTACATGAAATCTTTGTCTTGTCAAAAAATTTTAAGTCTGCAACTTTAATTTTAAGGTCACCTTAAGGTCTCTTAAATGTCCACAGACCCCCAATTTATTGACTTTTTACCACTTTTAAGCCCTGTAACTGTCATAATATATGCCTGATACAGCTGAAATCTCATCTGGGAATATATTACTATGTTTTTGTTTTTTTTGTCATGTGCCAAAAACCAAGGCTTTAAGTAGACATTTACATGTATGTGAGACCCGTGAATCATCCACTCAGAGGACTTTTTTTAAAATTGACCACCCCCACCCCCCCCCCCACCCCCCCCAAAAAAAAAATGAAAAAAAATGGTTTGACCAAAAAAAAAGGGACATAGTTATAATAATTGCGAATCACACAAAATGGGTGCTGCAAAAATACCCAGTGAATGCTTGTGGTGTGAGAGATGGCCTGTCTGGGGATATGTTGACGGTGAGTCGGCACAATCTAGTTTTTACCCCACAGCCCTTAAGGGCTGTCTGGGTATTGTTTTCGCCCATGGTGTCCGGGCGGGTGGGTGGCAGGAAAAAGTTTTTCCGGGCAGTATCTCAGAAACCGTAAGGTGTAGGAAGTTGATACTTGGTAGGGACATCTAAGAGGTGTAGGTGTGCAACGTCATTGTCTGACCTTGATTTGACCTTGCCGTAGTGACCTTGAGTTTGAAAATCTTGTCCGGGCTATATCTCAGAAACCGTAAGGTGTCGGAAGTTGATACTGAGTAGGGACATTGGCTAAGGTGTGTAGATGTAAAACGTCATGGTTTGACCTTTCTTTGACCTTGCTGTAGTGACCTTGACCTATAATGCCTTGTCGGGGCTATATTTTGGAAACCATAAGGTGTAGGAAGTTGATATTTGGTAGGGACATTGGTCAAGGGTTATATGTGTGCAACGTCATGGTGTGACCTGGATTTGACCTTTGATCTTGCATATCTGATGCTATTTTATGTCTCTACAAGGATGTCTAATACTATTTATCTCTCTTATCTCTCTCTTATATCTTTTTACTTGAATCTTGGTTGTTGCACCTTTGGGTGTCTTTTGGTGTAGATTAAGCACTGTTAAAGTCATTAGAAGTCATTAACTGTTTTAATTTTGCAACTTCCCATTGTAACAGATGGTATTGCATCAAATGAGCCACAGGTTTTGCCCCAATTCCAAATAAAAGCATGTATTGCTTCATCTGTATGTATGAGTAATATTCAAAACATCCAAACCATAATTTGACGATACAAATGGAAATCAAAATGGGAGAAGCTTTAAAGCTTCATAATTTTTAGTTTACTGAATTGTCTTGTTTTAATACTTATTCTTTACATGCAATTTCTTTCTCTTAGATGTTATTTTCTCTACTTAAACATTATTTGGACACTGATACTGGTCTGAAAGTATCCCAATCTGTGTACTGTTTCACTACTTCTGTATCGCATGGTGTTGAAAACTATTTTCCCAGGCTGTGTGGTACGGGCATCTCTGATACTATTTTTGCATGATGTAGTAGTGTTGTTAACAGTTTTCCAGTATCCGGAATATCGTTTTGTTTTTATCTGCCGGGCGGGAGATTATAAAACGCATTCCGTGCGTGTGTGCGTGTGTTATGGAGTGTGTGTCACGCTTTTATAAAGGGCTGTATATCACACTGGTTGTTTCTCCTTGGCCTTTTCAATGTTTTTTATGACCTTATTGCTTATGTCCTTTCATTTGATGCTGTTATTTCACACCTAGGACCATAGCTAAGTGAGTAATAGCAATGGTGGCTACTTTAAGTAAAGTGCTCATAACTCCAAAACGACTGCATTTAGAGTGTTTCTGTAAAATACGTTGTTCAGCTACTTTCTCCATGCCTACAAGATGGTACCATTTTTAGGGTTCTATCTTCATAGCTAAGTGAGTAATAGCTATTTTCTGTTATTAACAATGAGCAAAATGAGTAAATTGATTTTGTCTTTGTAACTGTTACTTACAATATTGGCCTGAAATATGTTGTTCAACAACTCCTTCATGTACTATATCATGGTGAGGTGTCCAAGGTGTAGCACCATAGCTAACTGAGTAATAGCTATACTAAGTTTAACATTTGACCATTGAGCAAGTCACTTATAACTCAAAAACTATTGAATATAGAGGATTTTTGTCGAATATGTTGTTCACCTATCTTTTGGATATACTGTATTGTGAATTTTCACAGCTGTAACTCCATAGCTAACTGAGTAATAGCTACTTTGATGATAACCATAATGAGTAAATGGCTTATATCTTCAAAAGTATTGCAGCTACACAATTGTGTTCCAATATGTTGTTCAGCTACTATCTCCACAGCTACAACATGGTCACTAGTTTGGAAGTGTATCTCCATAGCTAAGTGAGTAATAGCTACTTTGTCAATTTTTAATGATAACCGTAATGAGTAAATGCCTTATATCTTCAAAAGTATTGCAGCTACACAATTTCTCTCAAATAAGTTGTTCATCTACTTTTTTGTGAACTGTAACATATTTAAGTTTCACAACTGTTGCTCAATGTACAAGTGAGTAATGGCTACTTTATTGCTACTTTTGGTGAAAATGTGAAAAATGACAAATATCTCGCAAACCGTAATAGCTACTTTGTCAATTTTTAATGATAACCATAATGAGTAAATGCCTTATATCTTCAAAAGTATTGCAGCTACACAATTTCTCTCAAATAAGTTGTTCATCTACTTTTTAAGTCATTCATCTACTTTTGGGAGAGCTTTCACATGGTGAAGTTTCAGACTCGTAGCTAATTACTCACCTACTGAAAATGAGTAAATGCGAATTATCTCTAAAAGTATTGCAGATAGCCAATTTTTCTCAAATAACTCATTCACCTACTTTTCGGAGAGCTTTCACTTGGTGAAGTTTCAGACCCATAGCTAATTACTCACCTCAAAATGAGTAAATGCGAATTATCTCTAAAAGTATTGCAGATAGCCAAATTTTTCTCAAATAACTCATTCACCTACTTTTGGGAGAGCTTTCACTTGGTGAAGTTTCAGACCCATAGCTAATTACTCACCTACTCAAAATGAGTAAATGCGAAGTATCGCTAAAACTATTGCAGATAGCCAATTTTTCTCCAATAACTCATTCACCTACTTTTGGGAGAGCTTTCACTTGGTGAAGTTTCAGACCCATAGCTAATTACTCACCTACTCAAAATGAGTAAATGCGAATTATCTCTAAAAGTATTGCAGATAGCCAATTTTTCTCAAATAACTCCATCTACTTTTGGGAGAGCTTTCACATAGTGAAGTTTCAGACCCATAGATAATTACTCATCTACTGAAAATGAGTAAATGCGAAATATCGCTAAAAGTATTGCAGATAGCCAATTTTTCTCAAATAACTCGTTCACCTACTTTTGGAAGAGCTTTCACATGGTGAAGTTTCAGACCCATAGCTAAATACTCACCTACTGAAAATGAGTAAATGCGAATTATCTCTAAAAGTATTGCAGATAGCCAATTTTTCTCAAATAACTCATTCACCTACTTTTGGGAGAGCTTTCACTTGGTGAAGTTTCATACCCATAGCTAATTACTCACCTACTCAAAATGAGTAAATGCGAATTATCTCTAAAAGTATTGCAGATAGCCAATTTTTCTCAAATAACTCATTCATCTACTTTTGGGAGAGCTTTCACATGGTGAAGTTTCAGACCCGTAGATAATTACTCACCTACTCAAAATGAGTAAATGCGAATTATCTCTTAAAAGTATTGTTCTTAGCCAATTTTTCTCAAATAACTTATTTACCTACTTTTGGGAGAGCTTTCACATGGTGAAGTTTCAGACCCATAGCTAATTACTCACCTACTGAAAATGAGTAAATGCGAATTATCGCTAAAAGTATTGCAGATAGCCAATTTTTCTCAAATAACTCATTCACCTACTTTTGGGAGAGCTTTCACTTGGTGAAGTTTCACACCCATAGCTAATTACTCACCTACTGAAAATGAGTAAATGCGAATTATCGCTAAAAGTATTGCAGATAGCCAATTTTTCTCAAATAACTCATTCACCTACTTTTGGGAGAGCTTTCACTTGGTGAAGTTTCATACGCATAGCTAATTACTTATCTACTGAAAATGAGTAAATGCGAATTATCTCTAAAAGTATTGCAGATAGCCAATTTTTCTCAAATAACTCATTCATCTACTTTTGGGAGAGCTTTCACATGGTGAAGTTTCAGACCCATAGGTAATTACTCACCTACTGAAAATGAGTAAATGCGAATTATCGCTAAAAGTATTGCAGATAGCCAATTTTTCTCAAATAACTCATTCACCTACTTTTGGAAGAGCTTTCACATGGTGAAGTTTCACACCCATAGCTAATTACTCACCTACTCAAAATGAGTAAATGCGAATTATCTCTAAAAGTATTGCAGATAGCCAATTTTTCTCAAATAACTCATTCACCTACTTTTGGGAGAGCTTTCACTTGGTGGAGTTTAACACTCATAGCTAATTACTCACCAACTGAAAATGAGAAAATGCGAATTATCGCTAAAAGTATTGCAGATAGCCAATTTTTCTCAAATAACTCATTCATCTACTTTTGGGAGAGCTTTCACTTGGTGAAGTTTCACACCCATAGCTAATTACTCACCTACTCAAAATGAGTAAATGCGAATTATCTCTGAAAAGTATTACAGATAGCCAATTTTTTCTCAAATAACTCATCCACCTACTTTTGCAAGGGCCTTCACATAGTGAAGTTTCAGACCCATAGCTAATTACTCGCCTACTGAAAATGAGTATATGCGAATTATCTCTAAAAGTATTGCAGATAGCCAATTTTTCTCAAATAACTCATTCACCTACTTTTGGCAGAGCTTTCACTCTGTGAAGTTTCAGACCCATAGCTAATTACTCACCTACTCAAAATGAGTAAATGTGAATTATCTCTAAAAGTATTGCAGATAGCCAATTTTTCTCAAATAACTCATTCACCTACTTTTGGGAGAGCTTTCACTTGGTGAAGTTTCAGACCCATAGCTAATTACTCACCTACTCAAAATGAGTAAATGCGAATTATCTCTAAAAGTATTGCAGATAGCCAATTTTTCTCAAATTAATCATTCACCTACTTTTGGGAGAGCTTTCACTTGGTGAAGTTTCACACCCATAGCTAATTACTCACCTACTCAAAATGAGTAAATGCGAATTATCTGTAAAAGTATTGCAGATGGCCAATTTTTCTCAAATAACTCATTCACCTACTTTTGGGAGAGCTTTAAACCAACCTGTGGAAAAGCACAGGGTAAGGGTAAGACCTTAGGCCCCTTCTTTGAGGTGGAATGAAGATATCCAAACCTTTTTAGTGCATATCTTACATGTACATAACTGCGGAATATGTACATTCAGTGGCTCTAACTCTGGAATGTGGCCATTCGATGGCCAAATCATTGAATGGATATATGCTATGATTTGCCATTGAATGTGTACATTCAGTTGCCAGAACTATTGAATGTATACATTCCATGCTGTGAGTAATGGAATGTATAAATGACTTTGTGACAAAAGAAAGACAATGTACAAAAAAAAAACATTTTATTAGTACATTAAAACATTAAAAACAACTATGAAATGTAAATTTTTAGTAAATAGCACAAACATATTGATCAAGTACATCGTTTTGATATTTCAAAAATGTTCCTGTCATTAACCATTATTACTTTGACTGATTTCCTTTTTATCTTTCAACCATTTCATTAGTACTAAACCACGAAGAGAAGCTTATGAAATGCACAACATTACTTAATACAGCTATTGCTGAAGCCCATGATAATTAGATTTATTATTATTCTTCATTATTTAGCATACGCAGGGAATCTTTTCATGTTATTGGATTTCATCTTAAAGTTAATATGATTGTCCTGAACAATACATTTCTAATTTCAATAACAAACATCTTTGATGTGTACGCAACAGATTCTTCTTTTTACAAGTTTCATTCTCTATTGCTAATTGCCTTTTATTGTAATTTGCTTTTACTGATGATATTTAATTGTATCGTGTATAGAACCTGCAAAACATTGATAGTGTCAACAATTATTTATTTGTGACATTACATTTCAAACTAATTATAACATAACGAAACTGTAAATGTTGCTTGTACATTAAATCAATCGTTCTATCAATATTAAATGATTACTGTGTAATATTAAGAAAATACATACATGTACATCTATATAGATACAGAGAAGAAAATAAATTGGTGGTCACTGTAGTAAAGTGGCATTTGACTTGTTGTTAATTTTAAACTTTCGGTTGCAAACACAAGGTCAAGAATACCACCACATATATGACTTGGTTCACTTATGTATTGCTTCAAAGAATACCTCTGCAAAAGTGAAGTAGCTTTATTAAGATTATATAAATCAAAGTTAAAGTCACCACAAATGATTATCTCATACATATCTTTTTTCAATTGCACTATAAGCTTTTCAACTTCTTCCAAAAAAGTTTTTATGCTGTCTTTAGGAGATCTGTAAACAGTCACTAGAGCAAAGATTACTTCATTCGCTTCGATTATCACACATGTACATTCTATGTTAATTGCATGGAATTTCTTCTCACAACATTTGGTGTCCCGTTTGACATAAATACCTGCACCATGAACTGACTTACTACACGTTAATATGTAATTATCCATTTCAAATTTCTTATGTGACGCTATTTTAGAAATATGTGTTTCCGTTAAACATATAGCATCTAACAGTTTAACTGATGGATCACTCTTTAAATCTTGCAGATGCATTTTCAGAGATCTTATATTTAGGCAACCCAAAAGAAAGGCATTTTCCCTTGCTATTTTTTTCAATTGGAGAAATCCATTGTAATTTAGATTCAGCTTCCATCTGTTTCACTTCTTCAAGAGCACCTGCGTTTACTTTTATATGGCTTGGGTTAAAATTGCAGATTTTTATTCCCCTACTTGTTTTGGCTCTACTTAGCATAGTGTAAATTAGTCCTTGAGGAACACATTTCAAGTTTGATGGTTTCATCATATCTGCGACCATTTCGCTGTATGTACTACCCTGTGCTTTGTGTGTTGTTAATCCCCATGCTAGGTCAAATATGTTGTTCACCTACTTTTTGATGTAGTACGGCGGGAGATCATACCACGGCAGTGGTCTTGTTGTATAAAAAAAAGAAATCCGCAAAGAATATTTGGGAACCGGTTATTGAAGACGTTATTATTTTAGGCTTTCAAATGGCTGATACTTCATCAAAATGACAAAAAATATACATATTTTGTTAAATATGTTATATATATTGAGCAAAAATCATTTTTACGTACATAATAATATCTTGCGTAAGCCACTTTCATTTACAAGTTATCGCTTATGTACACCTGCAAATAATTTTCAATGCACAGAACAAGCATACAAAATACCAAATTTTGTTTTGTTTCAAAGCCCCGGTAACCGGTTTTGGTTTCTGTAAACGATTTCTGAAACATTATTTCTGCAAAGATGGAAATTCTGCGTGAGGGTTCTGCGTAGGAAGTTTGTATGACACATTACAAAAGTGCAAAACTATGTCTCAAGTTAATACACTTCCATCCATTAACAAAGTGCAAAACTATGTCTCAAGTTAATACACTTCCATCCATTAACAATATCCTTACCAGCATTTTCTGATTGCTAAGAGGGACTCTGTGCATCACTAATTTTTATGGTTAAGCAAAAATTTAAAGGACTAGGTTTTTGCTTCTGTGTGATCATCATTAATTTGTAGTTATGAACTTTGGTGACAATCAGTAAACTGAAATCCTTGAAGTTTAATTTTTTTACGAGATATATTTTTGTCCTTTCAAGTAAACTTTCACAGTTAAAGTGCTATATTTTGTTTTGAAACAAATACAAATGTGAAGGATTTCAATTGACAGTGTTTTGTATTTTTCAGATGTAAACATTGTATGGGTAAAAAAACAGTGCGTGAGAAAAAAATTCTGGAAGTACACATTGACAAAGGTTTGTCTTTTTACATATAATCTGGACTTTACAATAAATAAAAGAACCAAAAGAACGTTTATCATTAAGGCAACTGAATTTACAATCAAAGTAATATTGCTTTATTGTGCTGCAAATACAAGTGAACAGTAAATATAATGCTGACATATCCACCAATGTGTGCATATTTTGATGTGCAAAACTATTGTAAATTTATAATAGATGAAGGAGGTTATGGTCTGAGAAATCTGCTGCATGCATGTTGGTCCTTTTTATTGCATTTGTCCTTCTTTTTCCAAGGTATGAGAGATGGACAGCAGATTCGGTTTTCAGATGAAGGAGATCAAGAGCCCGGGCTAGAACCAGGAGACATTATAATAGTATTGGATGAAAATGAGCACACAACCTTCAAGCGAAAAGGTGAGTCAATGCCTACGTGTTAGATATCAAATACAAATACCTAAAATTCGGAGTATGTTCTGATGGTTTTAGTTTCAGTCCTACTACTTCATTTTCTCATTGAAGAATTATAATGGAAAGCGGACTTACAGATAAAAGGTGCCCTTCATGAACCAGAATCCATTCCACTTTCCAGTCTAAATGATTTTAATGTCAGACTTGTGCATGTTTTTGTGCAAAAAATAGTAACAGAAGATATTTATTCTTAAAATAGAAGTTTGGTTATACACAAGTTTTTCTGGGACAAGAAAAGTGCACTAAAATGTTTCAAATATTACTGCTAAAAAAGACTGCACACTTTTAGTAATAGACTGGAAATAGGTACAACAATCATACATGGGAATTGATAAAATCTTGAAATATTTGTGTGTTAGTTTAGGCATGAGGAATATTTCAAAGAAAATGTATTGAGTTATAGTAGGTCATCTGAAAATCTTGCAAATGTGTTTTGAGCCAATGAGTACAGATTGTTATAAGCTTGGACAACTGGATTCTTACCTGATGTAAAGGCTAAGAAATATGTTGAGTTCACAATTATTTAGTATTGTAGCTACTTCTTAATCCTATAATGCTGTGTAGCTTGAACCTAGTTGTTAAACAGGATGTAAAACCCTAACTCTGCCTTTGTATATCTTGAAAATGTGTGAATCTGATGGTAACACACATTTGTGATCTGGGTGACTGATTGTTTGATGCTACTTTTCATTTCAGGAAATGATCTTATGTTGAATATGGAACTCTCACTCACAGAAGCTCTGTGTGGTTTTACAAAGACCGTAGAAACACTGGATAAACGGACACTTGTCATCAGCACAATCCCAGGTTAGTTGTGATTATAATCCTCGGATTAAAACCCCCCAAAATTAGTGATGGTTTTAACCCCAACCAATAAAGGCTGGGGTTATAGTCGTTCCCTGCGTTGCATAAGAATTACCACCAAGAAGACCCTAATGTTAATATGGCGTCCAATTGTGTAGTAGTTAACTCAACACTTGCCTCACTGTTACAGTAAAAACATAAGGATTTGTATGTGGGACAGTTTGAACTAAGTATACAAGAAAATACATGGTCTCTATGCTGAAATCTGGTTCTGATCTCATTTAACACCTGCAGGAATAAAATTTTGTTCCACTTATATTCAAATTGCACAGGTGCTTTTGGTCGGCTACATTTTTATATTGTGAAAATATTTAAAAACATATCTCTGCTGATAATTAAGCGTCCCTTGAAAAGGGGACGCTTATTGGTTTCACCCCCGGTTTTCAGTCAGCCGCCGCCGCCGCCGCATTATCGTCTCCCTTGAATATCTCCCTTGTTATTAGGCCTATCCAAATGATATGTGGCAGTGTTCTTCTATAGGCGTGGGGAAATTTTTTGACAGGCATAAATTTGACCTTTGACCTTTATTAAGGTCACATTATCAAAAATTCAAAAAAAAATTTACTTCCTTTTCACTAGATTTCCTCAGAAAGTACTGGGTGTGGGTCAACCAAATTTGGTATGCACATTCCTGGGGGAAGAATCTAGGCGCCAGTCGATATTGGGATCAGTCGGGCCATAATTGACCGATTGACGGGCGATTGATTATAAGTTCATAAAAATTTTGCTAAGATTAAGCCTTGAACTCGCTTATTATTGGTCGTAGAGGTTTGGGATGGTATACCAACATATAGGAAATCATGTGCTGGGAATCTTCTGGTGTGGTCAGATTTGACCTTGGGCCCCTCGTTCAAGGTCAAGCGAGGATAGGCAAAGTTTAAAGTGCTTATAACTCGCTTATTATTGGTCCTAGAGGTTTGGGATGGTAAACCAACCTACAGGAAACCATGGGCTGGGAATCTTTTGGTGTGGTCAGATTTGACCTTGGACGTCTCCTTCAAGGTCAAACGAGGATAGCCAAACTGAAAAGTGCTTATAACTCGCTTGTTATTGGTCCTAGAGGTTTGGGATGGTATACCAACATATAGGAAATCATGTCCTGGGAATCTTCTGCTGTGGTCGCATTTGACCTTGGGCCCCCCCTTCAAGGTCAAACGAGCATACCCAAACTTAAAAGTTCTTATAACTCGCTTATTATTGGTCCTAGAGGTTTGGGATGGTATACCAACATATAGGAAATCATGTGCTGGGAATCTTCTGGTGTGGTCAGATTTGACCTCGGGCCTCTCCTTCAAGGTCAAACGAGCATAGCCAAACATAAAAATGTTTATAACTCGCTTATTATTGGTCGTACAGGATTGGGATGGTATACCAACATATAGGAAATCATGTGCTGGGAATCTTCTGGTGTGGTCAGATTTGACCTCGGGCCTCTCCTTCAAGGTCAAACGAGCATAGCCAAACATAAAAATGTTTATAACTCGCTTATTATTGGTCGTACAGGATTGGGATGGTATACCAACATATAGGAAATCATGGGCTGGGAATCTTTTGGTGTTGTTAGATTTGACCTTGGGTTTCTCCTTCAAGGTCAAACGAGGATAGCCAAACTGAAAAGTGCTTATAACTCGCTTATTATTGGTCCTAGAGGTTTGGGATGGTATACCAACATATAGGAAATCATGTGCTGGGAATCTTCTGGTGTGGTCAGATTTGACCTCGGGCCTCTCCTTCAAGGTCAAACGAGCATAGCCAAACATAAAAATGTTTATAACTCGCTTATTATTGGTCGTACAGGATTGGGATGGTATACCAACATATAGGAAATCATGGGCTGGGAATCTTTTGGTGTTGTTAGATTTGACCTTGGGTTTCTCCTTCAAGGTCAAACGAGGATAGCCAAACTGAAAAGTGCTTATAACTCGCTTATTATTGGTCCTAGAGGTTTGGGATGGTATACCAACATATAGGAAATCATGTGCTGGGAATCTTCTGGTGTGGTCGCATTTGACCTTGGGCCCCCCCCCCCTTCAAGGTCGAACGAGCATAGCCAAACTTAAAAGTGCTTATAACTCGCTTATTATTGGTCCTAGAGATTTGGGATGGTATACCAACATATAGGAAATCATGGGCTGGGAATCTTCTGGTGTGGTCGCATTTGACCTTGGGCCCCTCGTTCAAGGTCAAAAGAGCATAGCCAAACTTAAAAGTGCTTATAACTCGCTTATTATTGGTCCCAGAGGTTTGTGATGGTATACCAACATATAGGAAATCGTGCTGGGAATCTTCTGGTGTGGTCGCATTTGACCTTGGGGCCCCCCTTCAAGGTCAAACGAGCATAGCCAAACTTAAAGGTGCTTATAACTCGCTTATTATTGGTCGTAGAGGATTGGGATGGTATACCGACATGTAGGAAATCATGGGCTGGGAATCTTCTGGTGTGGTCGCATTTGACCTTGGGACCCCCCTTCAAGGTCGAACGAGCATAGCCAAACTTAAAAGTGCTTATAACTCGCTTATTATTGGTCCTAGAGATTTGGGATGGTATACCAACATATAGGAAATCATGGGCTGGGAATCTTCTGGTGTGGTCGCATTTGACCTTGGGCCCCTTGTTCAAGGTCAAAAGAGCATAGCCAAACTTAAAAGTGCTTATAACTCGCTTATTATTGGTCCTAGAGGTTTGTGATGGTATACCAACATATAGGAAATCGTGCTGGGAATCTTCTGGTGTGGTCGCATTTGACCTTGGGGCCCCCCTTCAAGGTCAAACGAGCATAGCCAAACTTAAAAGTGCTTATAACTCGCTTATTATTGGTCGTAGAGGATTGGGATGGTATACCAACATATAGGAAATCATGGGCTGGGAATCTTCTGGTGTGGTCGCATTTGACCTTGGGCCCCCCCTTCAAGGTCGAACGAGCATAGCCAAACTTAAAAGTGCTTATAACTCGCTCATTATTGGTCCTAGAGATTTGGGATGGTATACCGACATATACGAAATCATGGGCTGGGAATCTTCTGGTGTGGTCGCATTTGACCTTGGGCCCCTTGTTCAAGGTCAAAGAGCATAGCCAAACTTAAAAGTGCTTATAACTCGTTTATTATTGGTCCTAGAGGTTTGTGATGGTATACCAACATATAGGAAATCGTGCTGGGAATCTTCTGGTGTGGTCGCATTTGACCTTGCCCCCCCCCCCCCTTCAAGGTCAAACGAGCATAGTCAAACTTAAAAGTGCTTATAACTTGCTTATTATTGGCCCTAGAGGTTTGGGATGGTATACCAACATATAGGAAATCATGGGCAGGGAATCTTTTGGTGTGGTTAGATTTGACCTTGGGCCTCTCCCTCAAGGTCAAACGAGGATAGCCAAACTTAAAAGTGCTTATAACTCGCTTATTATTGGTCCTAGAGGTTTGTGATGGTATACCAACATATAGGAAATAATGGGCTGGGAATCTTCTGGTGTGGTCAGATTTGACCTTGGGCCCCTCCTTCAAGGTCACATGAGGATAGCCAAACCTAAAAGTGCTTATACCGCGCTTATTATTGGTCCTAGAGGTTTGTGATGGTATACCAACATATAGGAAATCATGTGCAGGGAATCCTCTGGTGTGGTTAGATTTGACCTTGTGCCCCTTGTTCAAGGTCAAACGAGGATAGGCAAACTTAAAAGTGCTTATAACTCGCTTATTATTAGTCCTAGAGGTTTGGGATGGTATACCAACATATAGGAAATCATGTGCTGGGAATCTTCTGGTGTGGTCGGATTTAATCTTGGGCCTCTCCTTCAAGGTCAAACGAGGATACCCAAGCATAAAAATGCTTATAACTCACTTATTATTGGTCCTAGAGCTTTGGGATGGTATACCAATATATAGGAAATCATGGGCTGGGAACCTTCTGGTGTGGTCGGATTTGACCTTGGGCCTCTCCTTCAAGGTCAAACGAGCATAGCCAAACTTAAAAGTGAATAATTCACTTATTATTTGTCCTAAAGGTTTGGGGTGGTAAACCAACATGTACGAAATCATGGGCAGGGAATGTTATGCTGTGGTCGGATTTGACCTTGGGGCCCCCTTCAAGGTCAAGCGAGGGTAGTGAAAGGTAAAAGTGCTTATAACTCGCTTATTATTGGTCCTAGAGGTATGGGACGGTAAACCAACATGCAGGAAATCATGGGCTGTTAATATTTTAGTGTGGTCGGATTTGACCTTGGGCCTCTCCTTCAAGGTCAAATGAGGATAGGCAAACTTAGAAGTGCTTATAAAGCACTTATTATTGGTTCTACAGGTTTGGGATGGTAAACCAAGATGTAGGAAATCATGGATTTGGAATCTTTTCTTGGGTTCAGATTTGACCTTGGGACCCTCCTTCAAGGTCAAATGAGGATAGGCAAACTTAAAAGTGCTTATAACTTGCTTATGAGTCGCTTATTAGTGGTCCTAGAAGTTTTGGATATTAACCAACCTATAGGAGTTCATGGTTTGCAATTTTTTTTTCATTTGTGATTTTGAAATGTTTTGCAGTTGGCCTTCATATCTGTGACAAGTGTATTTACTTTGCAACCTCTTGCTTTTGACTAAAGTTACATATATTTTTTCCTGTAGAGTACAACAACTCTATATATTACTTTGTTCTCTTTCTTTTATATTTGTAAAAAGGAATTTATAATCTTTCCCCTTCATTAATCCAACAAACAGAAACTTCACTCAGTTTACCATATTTTGAAGTGAATTACCACTGAATTATGTTCTAATGATATATATTAGGATAGTAAGTTGCTACAGTTGTAAATGTCTGATTTACTGCTTTTTTCAAAAAGTATACAGATCCATGCCACCTTAATAGTAGATTCAACCTTTTCTTTACACTCACTCATAGCCTTGCTTAAGGCTCAAGTACCCTAGTAATTAAGAGAAAATATACAGAAAACATGGTCATTTTGCATAATGTATTCTTACAATTAACATGTACTGGATTTTACACATGATATGTCTGCTCAGTTTATATCTCAAAACATGCATGAGTGCTTTATGAATACCAAATATCTGTGTACAAGTATGAAAACATATGGTACAAATTTGAGCCTTAAGCAAGGCTAACTCACTCAATGAGAATTTAGAGAAAAGACACTGTTGTATACTTCAAGGATGAAAACAATCATGTAGCCTTGTTCAGGTGCACAGATTGTTTCTGTTGAAATTAACATTTTTATCACCTTTTTAATATCAGATCAATTTGTGGCATTGTCTGATGGAATATTGGTAATCGATGTGCCCAAGATGGGCATCATATTTAACAAGTCCCTATAATAATATACATTGCATCATACTCATTTTATTTCCTGTAATATGTCACAGAACATTGTAGAAATAATATGGTGTGCTACTCACTACTGTACTGACATTATCTACATATGACATAGCTTTCAGATAATTTGTTTTTTTATACACCGGACAATTTTTGTGATGAAAAACAATGACCTACAATATTATAATTGTTGCATTTTTCAAGCTGTAGAACTGTTTTTGAAATAAGTAAGGTTAATTGCTGGTGGTTTATATTTACAGTAACCTTGACCAAACATTCTAACCTGTAATGACAAATTTAAAAGTGGTTATAACTCACGTATTATTGGTCCTAAGGTTTGCAATATGAAACCAACCTAAGGGAAACCATAAGCTGGACTTGGGTCCTGCTTCGAGGTATATAGTTATAAATAGAGACTTTGGGAAAGACTAAGATAGTTGGAAAATGCAGATGTTAAAAACACAACAAATGTATCAGTTTATGGGAATAATTTCCTCTTGAACTCTTAGATCCTTTTATAAAGGTAAACAGCAATAAAACCACACACATTGTGAAGAACTATGTATACAAACATGGTGTCGGGTGTTTTACTATTATGGAGGAATACATAGATAGATAGATAGATCTTTATTCAGCATTACATTACAATGAAATAATACAACATTTTAAAATAAATGCTGAAAGTAAATGTCAGAAGTTCAAATGAACTTATAACTAGACATCCCTAAATTTGGAGAGAACTGACAACATAAAGTTAAGAACATACAATAAATACTAAACAGAAATGCCTGAAGTTCAAATGAACTTATTAGTAAATATTACTTAACTTGGACATAACTGACAACAGAAAGTCAAGAAAGAAATACAGCAGATAAAATAGATTTTGATTTATGACACAAAGAAGCTATTTATCAATGAATATGCTAATTTGAACTGTTTGTCTGTTAATTAAATTTTAACATACTTGACAAAGTACTTAATGGTAAAAATATAGATTAAGATACACACAGATTTAGTACACAGATCCGTAACTTCCATTTGTCATACCATAATTTGTTAGATAGGCAATGGTTTTTTATATTTAGTGAGGAATTCTTCTTTTAATCTCTTTTTGAAGCTTATTATAGATGGCAACAATCTTACATGTGATGGAATTTGATTGTACAGTTTAACCCCTATAATACTAGGACATCTACTTTTTTGGAAAGTTTTGGGGATATTTTGATAAATGTTTCCACGGTTCCTTGTATTATAGTTATGAACATGCTTGACATATCTATATCATTCCATTAGTTTAGGTGGTAGCAAATTCCTATGAGCTTTGAAAATATGAGTACATGTTTTGAATTTTGTTATATCCCGTAACTTTAAACATTTGAATGCATTGTATGTGTTGCTTGTTGAATTTCTGTATCTTAAGGAGCCAATCAGGCACATTTCTGACAGAGGAATCTAGGCGCCAATCGATATTGGGATCAATCGGGCCATAATTGAGCGATTGACGGGCGATTGATTATAAGTTCATAAAAAATTTACTACGATTAAGCCTTGAACTCGCTTATTATTGGTCCTAGAGGTTTGGGATGGTGTACCAACATATAGGAAATCAGGTGCTGGAAATCTTCTGGTGTGGTCAGATTTGACCTGGGGCCCCTCGTGAAAGATCAAAAGAGGATAGGCAAAGTTTAAAGTGCTTATAACTCGCTTATTATTGGTCCTAGAGGTTTGGAATGGTATACCAGCATATAGGAAATCATGTGCTGGGAATCATCTGGTGTGGTCAGATTTGACCTTGGGCCCCTCGTTCAAGGTCAAACGAGTATAGGCAAACATAAAAGTGCTTGTAACTCGCTTATTATTGGTCCTACAGCTTTGGGATGGTGAACCAACATGTAGGAAATCATGTGCTGGGAATCTTCTGGTGTGGTCAGATTTGAACTTGGGCCTCTCCTTCAAGGTCAAATGAGCATAACCAAACTTAAAAGTGCTTATAACTCGCTTATTATTGATCCTAGAGGATTGGGATGGTATACCAACATACAGGAAATCATGTGCTGGGAATTTTCTGGTGTGGTCTGATTTGACCTTGTGCCCCTCGTTCAAGGTCAAACGAGTATAGCCAAACTTAAAAGTGCTTATGACTTGCTTATTTTTGGTCCTACAGGTTTGGGATGGTATACTAACATATAGAAAATCATGGGCTGGGAATCTCTTGGTGTTGTCAGATTTGACCTTGGGCTTCTTCTTCAAGGTCAAACGAGGATAGCCAAACATAAAAGTGCTTATAACCCGCTTCTTATTTGTCCTACAGGTTTGGGATGGTAAACCAACATGTAGGAGATCATGGCCTGGGAATCTTCTGGTGTGGTCGGATTTGACGTTGGGCCCCTCGTTCAAGGTCAAACGAGCATAGCCAAACTTAAAAGTGCTTGTAACTCGCTTATTATTGGTTCTACAGGGTTGTGATGGTAAACCAACATGTAGGAAATCATGGGCTGGGAATCTTTTGGTGTGGTCAGATTTGACCTTGGGTCTCTTCTTCAAGGTCAAAAGAGGATAGCCAAACATAAAAGTGCTTATAACTCACTTATTATTGGTCCTAGAGCTTTGGGATGGTAAACCAACATGTAGGAAATCATGGCCTGGGAATCTTTGGGTGTGGTCGGATTTGACCTTGGGCCCCTTGTTCAAGGTCAAACGAGGATAGACAAACTTAAAAGTGCTTATAACTCGCTTATTATTGGTCCTAGAGGTTTGTGATGGGATACCAACATGTAGGAAATCATGGGCTCGGAATCTTTTGGTGTGGTCAGATTTGACCTTGGGCTTCCTCTTCAAGGTCAAAAGAGGATAGCTAAACATAAAAGTACTTATAACTGATTTATTATTGGTCCTAGAGGTTTGGGATGGTAAACCAACATGTAGGAAATCATGGGCTGGGAATCTTCTGGTGTGGTCTGATTTGACCTTGGGCCCCTCGTTCAATGTCAAACAAGCATAGCCAAACTTAAAAGTGCTTATAACTCGCTTATTATTGGTCCTAGAGGATTGGGATGGTATACCAACATGTAGGAAATCATGTGCTGGGAATCTTCTGGTGTGGTCAGATTTGACCTTGTGCCCCTCGTTCAAGGTCAAATGAGTATAGCCAAACATAAAAGTGGTTATGACTTGCTTATTATTGGTCCTAGAGGTTTGTGATGGTATACTAACATATAGAAAATCATGGGCTGGGAATCTCTTGGTGTTGTCAGATTTGACCTTGGGCCTCTTCTTCAAGGTGAAACAAGGATAGCCAAACATAAAAGTGCTTATAAGTGGCTTATTATTGGTCCTACAGCTTTGGGATGGTAAACCAACCTGTAGGAAATCATGTGCTGGGAATCTTCTGGTGTGGTCAGATTTGACCTTGGGGCCTCTCCTTCAAGGTCAAATGAGCATAACCAAACTTTAAAGTGCTTATAACTCGCTTATGATTGGTCCTAGAGGTTTGGGATGGTAAACCAACATGTAGAAATTAAGGGCTGGTAATCTTTTGCTGTGGTCGAATTTGACCTTGGCCCTCTCCTTCAAGGTCAAACGAGCATACCCAAACTTAAAAGTGCTTATAACTCACTTATTATTGGTCCTACAGGTTTGGGATGGTAAACCAACATGTAGGAAATCATGTGCTGGGAATCTTCTGGTGTGGTCGGATTTGATCTTAGGCCTCTCCTTCAAGGTCCAACGAGGATAGGCAAACTTTAAAGTGCTTATAACTCATTTATTATTGGTCCTAGAGGTTTGGGATGGTATACCTACATATAGGAAATGATGGCCTTGAAATCTTTTGATATGGTCAGATTTGACCTTGGGCCTCTCCTTCAAGGTCAAACAAGCACAGCCAAACTTTAAAGTGCTTCTTCTTCAAGGTCAAACGAGCATAGCCAAACTTAAAAGTGCTTATAACTCACTTATTATTGGTCCTACAGGTTTGGGATGGTAAACCAACATGTAGGAAATCATGTGCTGGGAATCTTCTGGTGTGGTCGGATTTGATCTTAGGCCTCTCCTTCAAGGTCCAACGAGGATAGGCAAACTTTAAAGTGCTTATAACTCATTTATTATTGGTCCTAGAGGTTTGGGATGGTATACCTACATATAGGAAATGATGGCCTTGAAATCTTTTGATGTGGTCAGATTTGACCTTGGGCCTCTCCTTCAAGGTCAAACAAGCAAAGCCAAACTTTAAAGTGCTTCTTCTTCTTTGCAGCTGAAAACACACAGTCAGCTGATACAGAACCCGTTCATAGGCACTGAGTGTTTTTTTCGTTTTAAGGTCACTCTTGTGATCCTAACATGGTCCTTTTCACGAAAATTTCTCTTCACCAATAACATTTACCTCTTCACATTAGTGCTTTAGCATTTTATATAAAGCTTAAAAGCTGTAGGGACGCTTTGTTTTTGTGTACAAAAACTTTTGTCTAGTTTGTTGTAAAACTAATGAAAATTGATACACTGTAGAGCCGCTGTTATCCCAATATTCAATTTTATTAATGCAATTGCCCCTGCTAAGATCACACGCATCTGCAGTTTTATACTGAAATCCGTGTTGTATTTTATGAACGTATTCCCTCCATACAACTTTAACTAGCTTGTATAATAGAGACAGAAATGTATTTGCACTTTTCTTCAAACAGGTGAGGTTATCAAGGACAATGACTTGAAGATGATTCAAGGTGAGGGTATGCCTACCCACGGAGACCCATTTAACAAGGGCTACCTGATTGTACGTTTCACAGTGAAGTTTCCAGAGGGAGGCTGGATTCCTATTGACAAACTGAAGCAGTTGGAGAAGTACCTTCCTCCAAGACAGGAAGTAATAATCCCAGACGATGCAGAGGAATGTGAACTGGTAGAACGTGATCCTAGGAGACACAGCAGTAGTAGTGGTGGCCACCACAGGTTTTCAGGACGATTTGGCGAGGCCTATAACTCAGATGATGAAGACGATATGCCTGGAGGTCAGCGGGTGCAATGTGCATCGCAGTAAAATCATTATGTAGCCTGAGGTTTAGATGAAAACTTCTGTTAAGTTAGATTGTCATGTGGAGATGTTAAGGCTGAATAATTTAAACTAGAGAAGAAACCATAATCAAGCCTACTAATGAACCGTGCCAAGAAGTCTGTTTTAAATGGGATCAGTCACTTAACAGAGTTCTCATCTTTTGAGATGATTGACTACACAGTCAAACTTGAATATCACCCTTGGACAAAAATAAGGCAAAGAATTTTCAAATAGGCTGATTGGTGAAATAAGGGACCGTGATGGGAAAGTGAACTTTTGGAGAAAATTGAAAATTTTATTTTTGGTAATATATGGGTAATATTTAGTACAGGTTTGGCTGTATACATTCAACTCAAGAGTGTTGTGTTCCTCTGATCACTCAAACATCCCACTCTGTATCCCCGTTGTTCTGCTTATATTGTGTCATTATGGGATTTTATATATTTATGGCGTGACTTATCTGCAAAAATGACATAGCTGTGACACCTTTAGAATTTTTTGCTTTGAACTTTTTCACTTTGCCAATGAGATTCATATTTTAGCACAATCATAAAAATTTTATCTATATTATTGCATGTCATCATAGATACAGCTTATGAGGTGCACAAATGCACATGTAATAAATTAGTTTCATGGTTGACATTTCAGAGAATTCTGTAGTTTAAATAGGACTTTCTGTGAAAATCATATACAGATTGTGCAAATAAATGTATTCAATCATCAAGAATAAGAAAGAGTATTCATTTCCCCTTGTGCAAAATAACTGTTTATCTTTAATACAAACATCAGTGGGACTTACAATTCAAAGTTATGGTGCAGTTTCCTCAGTGTACCATTTAAAGTCCAATGTATAATGGTGTCTCACATTTTATATTGTACTGCCCTGGTGGCTTTTTGTTACAGTTTTTAGGCAAGTGTATTTTAGGAAATTTGCCATGGTGTCATGCAAGACTATCACTGTAAAGTGTGTTTAGTGTTTGTCTTGCCATCTGTGGCATAGCTTGGAATGTAACATTTTCAAATTTTATTTGAAAGTCTCAGATGCATTTTCGTAATGTAGATAATGACTACTAAAATGTCATAGTGTAGTTTTTATTTAGTGGGAAAAAATTAGCATTATATGATAAATTATAAAAGTTGGATGTATTATAAATTGAACTGTGTACATCTGTGTGTTTTGTAACTTAATTATACAGGCAAAATTTTTAACGAAGATATAATAAATAAATATTCAGAGAAAATCAAGGATTTTTTCTTATATTATCTCCCGCCCGGCTCGCCGGCGGGAGATTATAATTTGCACCATGTGTGTGCGTGTCACGCAGTTTTCTCTTAAACTACTACAGTTACACATTTTTGGTAAATTACATGTCCTAATGAATTTTGACCCTCTTCAATATTTTGGGGGTTTGGTGAACTTTGGCCTACTTTTGAGTGAGTAATAACACTTTTACCTAATATAATTATATGACTTATAACTCTCAAACTATTGCATTTAGAGTATTTTGTTCCAATATGTTGTTCAGCTACTTTCTCCACAGCTACAACATGGTCAGTAGTTTGGAAGTGTATCTCCATAGCTAAGTGAGTAATAGCTACTTTGTCAATTTTTAATGATAACCATGAGTAAATGACTTATATCTTCAAAAGTATTGCAGCTAAACAATTTCTCTCAAATATGTTGTTCATCTACTTTTTTGTGAACTGTAACATATTTAAGTTTCACAACTGTTGCTCAATGCACAAGTGAGTAATGGCAACTTTATTGCTACTTTTTGTGAAAATGTGAAAAATCACAAATATCTCACAAACCGTAAGAGATAGAGCAATTTTGAGCGAATTTTTGACCCTGTACAGGGTAGGACAAGGGTATCATATGCTATTGGGTTTGGTGAACTTTGGCCTACTTTTGAGTGAGTAATGGCACTTTTAATAATAGCAGGGTAGTACAACAGTATCCTATGGAAAGGGGAAAAATTTTCGCCACTTTTGGCAGCCATCTTGGATTTTAGCGGAAAATGAAAAAGTGTGAATATCTCGAAAACCGTAAGAGATAGAGTGATTTCGAGCGAATTTTTGACCCACAGGGTAGTACAAGAGTAACCTATGCATGGGGGAAAATTTTCATTTTTCGCCACTTTTGGCGTCCATCTTGGATTTTAGCGGAAAACGAAAAAGTGTGAATATCTCGAAAACCGTAAGAGAGCGATTTTGAGCGAATTTTTGACCCGCAGGGTAGTACAAGAGTATCCTATGGAAAGGGGAAAAATTTCAATTTTCGCCACTTTTGGCGGCCATCTTGGATTTTAGCGTAAAATGAAAAAGTGTGAATATCTCGAAAACCGTACCAGATAGTGATTTCGAGCAAATTTTTGACCCACAGGGTAGTACAGTAGTATCCTATGCAAAGGGGAAAAATTTCAATTTTATTGCGTTAATACATCCTATCCAATGGACAATAGCTTATCCGGTCGGCGCAGACCTGCCCGCCAAACGTCAGAAAAAAACGTCCTGTGTCTCCACCGGCCAGGCTTGTCCAATGCTGTGCACTCGCCAGATGGCGTGTCGTACTTCCTTCCTGTCTAGACAGCATGACGTCATAGCATCTTTTTCGTTTGGCGCACATGCTGTGTACACAGAGTTTTTATCAGGAAATTTATTTTAAGTCCTTGGACTTTATTTCTTCAGAGTGTGTGTATTTAGTGATATCAATTTGTTGAGGGGTGTTTATAGACCTTTCTGGACTAACTTTAGATTTTTACATCAGTTACTATGTCTTCCCCAAGCCAGAAACACGGGAGCTGTGGACATATCATGGCTAGCTTCAACAGCCATTGTTTCTGTGCCAGGTGCAGGGGAAAAGGTAAGGGCTCTGACCCTTGTATCTCCCACCTTGATTGTAATGCGTGTAATTCACTTACTGAGGAACAACGTATCCAGTTGTCCACACCTTCTAATAGGCTCAAAAAAGAAAAGCGTGACTCCAAGAAAGTTTCTGACACTCCTAAACAGGACTCCAGTTCCTCTCTCATAGACCCGTCTGTAGTTACGGTAGTGGGAGTAGTGGACGACCAAGGGATTATAAAGTCCCCTGGTTCTAGTTCTGATAAGAAGAAAAAGCAGAATGTGGATAAACCAAAGACTCAGACTTCTAAGGATTCAAAAGCTGACGAGCCATCCAAGTCGATCAAACCTACCAAATCTTCTCAAGATTCCAGATTTGATCAGTTGGACCAGAAATGGTCCGAATGCTTTAACAGACTTGAGGCTCTGCTGTTAGCGAAATCCTTAGAACAACCAGGACCGGATTTTACAACTGTGAAAGTTACACCTACACACTCTCCACCTAAAACGGTCGTCTCTTCCAAGCCTTCATTAGACCTCAACCGACACCGACCACACCCCCGGTCTCATCTACAGATTTGGTAGTGTTCAGACTGCTTTCAAGTCGACCAGCAAATCGACCGCAGGAAAAGTGTCCACCGACCAACCTACAGATCTGGCTGGTGCTGATTCACCGTTATCTCACCAAGTACCCAGCAGGTCGTCATCAGCCCCTACAAGGAGGCAGAGTACATCTTCCATGGACACGGACTCCGACACAGATATCTCTGACCGTCCCCCAGTAGACCTCTTTGTCGAGGAAGGGGAGTTGTCCGACCAGGACCTTGAGGCTTCTGCCGCTGATCCGGATTTGACCCTATCCGAAGAACAAAACTATAGGGAAACGATGAGCGGCATCAGGTCGTTTATGGGGTGGAGTCACATCCCAGAGATGGATACAACAACATCGAGGTCAGAGGATAACCCCTTCGCGGGACCTAAGACTCAACCAACAGGAAAAATTTCAGTTTCCATGCCAACAGACGAATGGCTGTGCAGCAAGATGGGTAAACTTAATATCACTCTTACAGAGGCGTACCCGTCGCGTAGCTCAGAGGCCGGTGGCCTGTTAAAAGACCAATGTGTCCGCCCCCCCAAGATCTCAGGCAAAGTGGTACAGCCTTGTTCCGCAACCGACCTTCTGGTGAACAGGATCCGAAGACTGTATACTCTTGGAATACGGACTCGTCAAAGGTTAACAGCATCTACAGCCGTATAGCCAAGGCTGCCGGTCTGGCATCAACAGCTCCAGCTTCAAGGCAGATCTCTCAAGACAACTTGAGACGCTGGGAAAGGTCGGCACGCGAGGCTTCTATCACTTGCAATCAAGCTGCCGCCTTTAACTGGTGTATCTATAAGGTACAGGACAATATGCAGACCCAACTTAAAGTAGTGAAATCGGGGTTAAGCAAGGGAAAGTCCTCAGAGAGTCTCACAGGCTGCTAGTGAACTGCAGTTCTTGCTCAACTTCAACTCCAGCATCACACAGGCCATGGCCAAGACGCTTGAACATTTGACAGATTTCGTCTTCGTTACAGTGGCCAACACTACCTTGATAAGGCGTGATTCCTACCGTTCCCATCTTAAGATGGGCATCAAGCCGGATACTCTGGCTGCATTACGCACTGGACCCCTGCATACTGCCACCTTATTTCCAAACACTGTGTTGAAACAAGCGGAACAGGACATTGCCAATTTTGAGAGTAAGGGGCAGATCCATTCAGGAAAGAAGGGTCGTTTCCACCCCTACGAGAGACAGGATAAACGCTCCGACTACAAGAAGTCCGACCGTCCCGCTTGGAAAAACATTGGCAACAGAGGACAGGGTAGGAAGAGCAGAGGCAAGGTCTCTTACTACTGCTCGCGACCAGCCAAGGGCCAGCAGTCCTTTAAATGACAATTACTTTGTAAACAGTTTACAGGAAGGACTGCTGGCCGGGAGCCAGACATTGCCACAGAAAGAGACATTAAACTTTGCAAGTTTTCATGTTGTAAAAAGTGTACCTTCTGCGCCCGGGCACTCCCAAAAGAGAGAGTTAAGTCCCGGGGCAGCAGATTGTCAGACATCAAGAAATTACAAATTAAAATATGTGAACAGTGTTTCTTGTGTCACTCAGTTGTGTTCTGTCCAACCTGTGGTAAATGCCCCCAATGTTGTACAAAATCTGCCTGTAGGGGCCAGACTTCAAAGCTTTTGGAAAACTTGGCTAAATCTAGGGGCCGGTCCGAAGGTAGTTCAAATCCTCCGAGAGGGTTACCCCCTCCCCTTCCGGATCCGGCCCCAACTCACAAGGTCCCCTACAGTCATAAGCTGGTATGTCAATCCCCACAGGAACAGCTACCTGCTGGAGGCATTACATAAGCTTATAGACAAAAACGCAGTCTAAAGACAAAGACGCAGTCCCGAAACCCAACATCAAATGGAGGCCAATACTGGACCTAAGCAAACTAAACCTTTTCCTCAAAGTGGAAAAGTTCAAGATGGAGACACCGGAAACCATCAGAACATCCCTCCAACAAGGGGAGTGGGTCATCTCAGTAGACTTCAAAGATGCCTACTTTCACATACCAATACAAGAACAATCCAGGAAATACCTAGGATTTCATGTCCAGGGCCGGACTTATCAGTTCAAAGCTGTGCCCTTTGGTCTGTCCACAGCGCCCATGGAGTTCACTGTCTTAGCAAAGGAGGTGAAACTGATGGCTATACACCGGGGTATAAGGATCCACCAGTACCTAGACGACTGGTTGGTGAGAGCCAAGTCTTATCGAATTTGTCTCCAGCACACCCAAAGCTTAGTCAAAATATGTCAGGAACTAGGTTGGCTGGTGAATCTGGAGAAATCAGAACTGGAGCCCAAACAGGTCTTCGACTTTGTCGGTTACCAGTTCAACCTCAGGTCCGACCGGGTCTGATCGACACCGGACTGGTGGCAAAGCCTTCAGGACAAGATACAAACACTTTTGTCACTACCGGCCTGTCCGGTCTGGCAGTTCATGTCCCTGATAGGTCTTCTAACAGCCACAGAAAAGCAAGTTCACCTCGGCCGACTACACATGAGACCCATACAGTGGCATCTCAAAAACAATTGGAGGGTACCAGAATCTCTAGAAAAGATTATCCCCCTACCAAGGACCCTGCCCCCATATTTATAATGGTGGCTAGACGAAGACAATGTGATTCAAGGTCAACCATTACACCCAGTAAAACATGCGCTGCAAATTTTTACAGACGCATCAAAAGAAGGGTGGGGCGCTCACTTAAACGAGCTCACTGCAAGAGGGTCCTGGTCGGTGCCGGAAAGCAAGCTCCACATAAACTATCTGGAACTCAAAGCAGTTTTTCTAACCTTAAAAGAGTTCCAAGATCTCTGTGTAGGCAAAACAGTCCTAGTAGCAACCGACAATACTACAGTCGTCGCTTACATAAACAAGGAAGGAGGCATGAGATCGGGCCCGCTGTGTGCCCTACTCTGGAGAATCTTGACCTGGTGTTCCCAGCGACAAGTAACTCTAAAAGCCTGACACATCCCAGGCCGTCTAAACGTGATAGCCGACAAACTATCCAGACTGGGTCAGGCCATCCAAACAGAATGGTCCCTCCTTCCGGAGGTTTTTCTACAGATCTGCAACCAATGGCACCGGCCTCAAATAGATCTATTTGCCACGAGGTTCAACCACAAGTTACCTCAGTTTGTCTCTCCAATACCGGACTCCCTGGCTGTAGCAGTGGATGCACTTACTCTGCCATGGGACGATCTGGATGCATACGCCTTCCCACCGACCGCCATATTGGGCAAAGTGGTGGAGAAGCTACTGGACTCCCCATGCAAGAGACTCATTCTGATTGCCCTGGGGTGGCCCAACATGCCTTGGTTTTGAGACCTAGTGGCCATGTCCAGTCAGGTCCCTCTCAGCCTGCCCAACCTGCTCACACAGCCCTTCAATCAGATCCCTCACAGAAATCTGACAAATCTAAATCTCCATGCCTGGCTCCTAGAGCCACGATAATCAAAGAACAGGGCTTCTCTGAGGCAGTGGCAGCAAGAATTGAGGCTCCTCAAAGGAGATCGACCAGATCAGTTTATGAGGCAAAGTGAGCCATTTTTACAAAGTGGTGCATCACTAATCAGGTGGACTTCAGGTCACCACCTGTAAAGTCGGTTGCTGACTTCCTAATGTACCTCTTTGAGGACAAGAAGCTACAGTCCAGCACCATTGATGGATACAGGTCTGCCATTGCTGATAAACTGGGTAATCCCACTCTCAATATCAGCAAAGATGATAATCTCACTCGTCTCTTGGAAAGTTTCCACAGAGATAGACCCAAAAGTCGGAGGGGAATACCCTCCTGGAACCTTTCCCTGGTACTACACCAGCTAACAAAGGCTCCTTTCGAACCTCTTAGGGAGGCATCTCTGAAGCACCTCACCTTCAAAACTGTCTTCCTTTTGGCCCTGGGCTGTGGTAAAAGAAGGAGTGAGATCCATGCATGGCAACACAAGAACATTAGACACCAGTCCGACTGGTCTAAGGTGTCCCTGTTTCCATCTCCCAGCTTTCTCTCCAAGAATCAGCTGGCCAAAGAGGGTCCAGAGAGTGTAGCCCCAGTGGTCATACCAGCCTTGGCTCCTACTCTGGATAGATCCCTCAAGTCTGATCGATCCCTTTGTCCAGTCAGAGCCTTGCGCTACTATTTGGACAGGACATCAGACCTCAGGCAGCGTAAGGAGCTAGTTTTTGTATCCTTCAAGAAAGGCTTCGACAAAGACATCTCCCCTGCCACTAGCTCCTCTTGGATCAAGCAGACTGTGATCCTATGCTATGAGCTCTCTGATCATCAAGCCCACACCCTGCATCAAGTTAAGGCTCATGATGTCAGGGCCTTTGCTGCCTCTAAGGCCTCCCAGTCCGGAGTTTCCTTAGAGCAGATCTTGTCAGCTTGCCACTGGAAATCCCATAACACCTTCACACAGTTTTATCTGAAGGACGTGGCCTGGGCTGATTCAGAGCTCTTCCATTTAGGTCCAGTAGTGGCTGCTCAGCAGATCCACCAACCAACTAGGACCTAGAGGAGATTGTAAATATGTAAATAGTGTATATACAGTTAAGCAAAAAACAAAAAAAAAACAAAAAACTCAAGCTTCCTTCGGGAGGTTTATTTCTTCTCAGGGGACTGAACTCAGCCCTCTCTTCCCCTACCTCAGAGCAGATCTGTAAAAAAGGGGGGAGGGTGGGGTAAGTCGGTTGGACCGGTTATCCGGTATCTGTTGACCGACTTTAGCCTTAAGAGTTTCCTGACCTCAGGGTCGACCCAGGCCTGAAAAGTTGTTATTCTTGAGTTCACTTAAGTCCCTAGTAACTTACCCGCCGACCAAGCGGTAGTTATTCAGCTATTGTCCATTGGATAGGATGTATTAACGCAATAAAATTGCAAATTTAATAGTACATTAAATTTTTATAAGTTAATACCCTATCCAATGGACACACAAGACCCTCCCACCGACCCCGCTATCATTTTACTGGGGGTCTAATGGTTTAGACAACAAAAAAGATGCTATGACGTCATGCTGTCTAGATAGGAAGGAAGTATGACACGCCATCTGGCGAGTGCAGAGCATTGGACCGGCCTGGCCGGTGGATACACAGGACGTCTTTTTCTGACGTTTGGCGGGCCGGTCTGCGCCGACCGGATAAGCTATTGTCCATTGGATAGGGTATTAACTTATAAAGCAACTTTCGCCACTTTTGTCGGACATCTTGGATTTTAGCGGAAAATGAAAGTGTGAATATCTCGAAAACCGTACCAGATAGAGCAATTTCGAGCAAATTTTTGACCCACAGGGTAGTACAAGAGTATCCTATCCAAAGGGGAAAAATTTCAATTTTCGCCACTTTTGTCGGACATCTTGGATTTTAGCGGAAAATGAAAAAGTGTGAATATCCCCAAAACTGTAAGATATAGAGCGATTTCGAGCGAATTTTTGATCCGCACGGGAGTACAAGAGTAACCTATGTAAAGGGGAAAAATTTCAGTTTTCCCCACTTTTGGCGGCCATCTTGGATTTTTGCGGAAAATCAAAAAGTGTGAATATCTCGAAAACCATACCATATAGAGCGATTTTGAGTGAATTTTTGACCCACAGGGTAGTACAAGAGTGTCCTATGTAAAAGGGGGAAAATTTCAATTTTCGCCACTTTTGGCGGCCATCTTGGATTTTAAGCGTAAAATAAAAAAGTGTGAATATCTCGAAAACCGTAAGAGATAGAGCGATTTTGAGTGAATTTTTGACCCACAGGGTAGTACAAGGCCTATGCAAAGGGGAAAAATTTCAATTTTTGCCACATTTGGCAGCCATCTTGGATTTTAGCGGAAAATAAAACCCTGAAAATATCTCAAAAACCGTAAGAGTGCGATTTTGAGCGAATTTTTTGACCCGCAGTATTCTGTGCCTAGGGGAAAAATTTCAGTTTTTGCCACTTTTGGCAACCATCTTGGATTTTAGCGGAAAATGAAAAATTGTGAATATCTCGGAAAAGGTATTTCTTCCCCTGTAATGCTTGGCGGGAGATACATACCGTAACAGTGGTCTTGTTGACACTGTTTTTAGCTGTATTATGTGTTGCTTATGATTAAATCATAGCTTCAAGTGAAGACAGACACTTGACAATCATCCTTTGGCATGGGATATACTGTAATTTAGCAGCTGGACATTAAATCAATATCAAGGTGTCCGATCTTTGTACTGTTTCACCTTTACTGTAACTCATGGTGTCAAACACACTTTCCCCCAGCTGTGGGGTGTGGGCATCTCCAATCCTAATTTAGTCGCAGGATAGTTTAAAAATAGCACAAGAGATGCCGGTACCCCACAGCCCGGGGAAACAATTTTTGAAACCACAGGATAAAGAAGTCAGTTGGGAAAAGATCAGGAGATTTTTTTCAGAGCAAACCGTGTCAGTTATATAAATATTAAACTAATGTTTAAGTAGAGAAAAATAACGTCTAAGCGAGAGAAAATATACGTAAGGTAAAATGGCATTAATCAGTAAACTGTAAAGCTCTAAGATTTATTAATTGATACGGTACTCTACTTAACAGCATTCTTAGAAGGGTCTTCTACAAGGGTAGACTTTTGATTCTTTCTAGCTGCATTCTTCACAGAAGAAATTGCCTTGACCTCCCCCGACACAAAGAGCCAGCTTCCACTTTGCAAGATAGTGCAGCTATTCGTCTTCTTATCAGTTGAAAGTGTGATAAAATACTCAGGCTTCAACACACATGGGTCCTCCCGAAGGCATTTCTTGTACAACATGAGCATTTCATAAGCAAGTCAAAAACGGCCATGAGGTGACCGAAGGTACCTCATTTCTCTCTGGGAGAGACCATGATCTATATAAAGTGTCTTTATACAAACAAATCCATAAAATAAGATGTCTTTACACACTATTTTATAAAATTTCCTTCTAACTTTTGAAAGTGACTGAATGCAAATGTGCTAATGAAAAAAGGTGCTATGACATGTTATTTAGATTTATTTATATATTTATTTATTTGGTTTTTAACGGGCCACGGAGGCAGAATGGTAACACTCACCTCCCACTTCTGACATTGGAGTTCGAATCCCGGCCCGACCTCAAGTGGGAGAGCTGGTAGTTATTTGCTGTTGGTCGGCAATTTACGTACAGAACCAACTATATGTACTGGTTTCCTTTGCCCATAAAACTTCTCTGTCGTGATATGACCTATACAATATTTGTATCCCCGGACGAAAGCCGCAGAGATTTCCTTTTGGACGCGATAACTTAAAAAATAATTTAGTTAGAACTTTCAAATTTGGTATGTGGGTAGATATGGGCAATGCCACGAACGCTATTGTTTTGTGACCTTGACCTTCAATCTCAAGGTCACTGGTGGTCACTTAAAGGTCAGATTTTGGCCATTTTTTCACTTTTTGGCCCAGTTCTCATATACAGAAAGTCAGATCATCCTATGGCTGGTATATATAATACATATATATGTCCTCTGTAAGCATGCAGAAATTTGACCTTGAAGCTCTTCATTGAAGGTCATCCACTGACCACCAAAGTACTTGACCGAGGGTCATTTTTGGCCTTTTTGGAGATATTTTCACACTTAACTCATATACAGAAAGTCAGATCATCCTATGGCTGGTATATATAATACATATATATGTCCTCTGTAAGCATGCAGAAATTTGACCTTGAAGCTCTTCATTAAAGGTCATCCACTGACCGCCAAAGTACCTGACCGAGGGTCATTTTTGGCATATTTGGAGATATTTTCACACTTAATGCTGACTACATTGCATGGAAACTATTGAAAATGGTTTTGGAGGTTGAGTACATGATGGAGTACCCGCATACAGGCTTACCGGTTACAGATCTTCATTTAAGGTTATCCACTGATCGCCAAAGTACCTGACCGGGGGTCATTTTTGGCCCTCTATTTGTTTGTTTGTTTGTGAACAAGATAACTCAAAAACTGACAAATGAATTTTGATGAAATTTTCAGGATATGTCCAAAATGGTAAAAGGAAGATATTATTAAATTTTTGGAGTGATCCGGATCACTGTCTGGATCTTCTGGATCCATGAAATTTAATTTTTAAAGACCGATAACTCAAAAACTTATGGGTGCATTTTGATAAAATTTTCAGGTAATGTCCTTAATGAGACGAGGAACACGTGATTAGATTTTGGGAATGGTCTGGATCATCTGGATCCAGGCTGCCAGATGTGTTTGTGTACAGTATAGCTCAAAAAGTCATAGGTGGATTTTGATGAAATTTTCAGGAAATGTCCTAAATGGGACAAGGAACAAGTGATTAGATTTTGGGAGTGATCTGGATCATCTGGATCCAGGCTGCCAGATGTTTTGTGTACAAGATAAATAAAAAACTTATGGACGGATTTTGATGAAATTTACAGGATATGTCTGAAAAGGTAAAAGGATGAAATGATTGAATTTTGGAAGTGATCCGGATCACTATATGGATCTTCTGGATCCATGAAATGTAATTTTTAAAGAAAGATACCTCAAAAAGTTATGGATGGATTGTGATGACATTTTCAGCAAATGACCTAAATGGTGCGAGGAACAAGTGATTAGATTTTGAGAGTGATCTGGATCATCTGGTCCAGGCTGCCAGATGTTTTGTGTACAAGATAAATCAAAAACTTATGGACGGATTTTAATGATATTTACAGGATATGTCTGAAAAGGTAAAAGGATGAAATGATTGAATTTTGGAAGTGATCCGGATCACTATATGGATCTTCTGGATCCATGAAATGTAATTTTTAAAGACAGATACCTCAAAAAGTTATGGATGGATTGTGATGACATTTTCAGCAAATGACCTAAATGGTGCGAGGAACAAGTGATTACATTTTGAGAGTGATCTGGATCATCTGGATCCAGGCTGCCAGATGTGTTTGTGTACAATGTAGCTGAAAAACTTATGGACGGATTTTGATGAAATTTTCAGGATATGTCTGAAAAGGTAACAGGATGAAATGATTGAATTTTGGAATTGATCCGGATCACTATATTGATCTTCTGGAACCATGAAATGTAATTTTTAAAGACAGATACCACAAAAAGTTATGGATGGATTGTGATGACAATTTCAGCAAATGACCTAAATGGTACAAGGAACAAGTGATTACATTTTGGAGTGATCTGGATCATCTGGACCCAGGCTGCAACAGAATTTTAGGATGAATTTTGATGATATTTTTAGGATATGTTACAAATGGTAAAAGGAAGAAATGGTTCAATTTTGCGAGTGATCTGGACCACTGTCTGGATCTTCTGGATCCATGAAATATAATTTTTAAAGACAAATAGCTCAAAAAGTCATGGGTGGATTTTGATGAAATTTTCAGGAAATGTCCTAGATGGGACAAGGAACAAGTGATTAGATTTTGGGAGTGATCTGGATCACTGTCTGGATCATGTGGATCCAGGCTGCCAGATGTGTTTGTGTACAAGATAAATCAAAAACTTATTGACGGATTTTGATGAAATTTTCAGGATATGTCTGAAAAGGTAAAAGGATGAAATGAGTGAATTTTGGAAGTGATCCGGATCACTATATGGATCTTCTGGATCCATGAAATGTAATTTTTAATGACAGATATAAGTGAAAGAACTAGTGATTAGCTTTTGGGAGTAATCTGGTACTATGGAGAATCCTGACCTGGTGCTCCAGGAAACAGGCTCAAGACTGACATATTCACACCTTAACTATGTCCCGTCCGGGGATACACTGCGTCGAGACGCAATCTCTAGTTTTTAGGTGCGTCACCTGGCGAATGTACACCACAACTGATCCTGCCAGTGCGCCAACTGGCGCCAGTTGGTATAGCTAATTGTCCATTGGGTAAGGTATTAACTTAGAAGTCTTTAATTTACTTATTAAATTTGCAGTTCTGCTTGACAAGAGAAATAAGTCTCAAATATGGCGGGTGAACACACTTTGGCAGAGCTAAGGTTAAAGGTCACATGATTTTGCACTGACAGTCCCCAACCAATGACCCGTCCAAAAATCAACTTCTTACACTAAAGTTTCTGACATATGCCCCAGACAAAGTTTTAGCAGTAAGAGTCACTACGGAAAGGTCAAAAGTCAAATCAATGTCACACCATGATGTTGCACATCTACATCCTCTAACCAGTGCCCCTATCGAGTATCAACTCCCTACAACTTAAAGTTTCAGTGATATAGCCAGGACAAAATTTGAAATCTTAAGGTCACTACATCAAGGTCAAATCAAGATCACACCATGATGTTGGACACCTACACTCTCTAACCAATGTCCTAATGAAGTATCAAAACTTCATACACGTTACGGTTTCCCAAGATATAGCCCAGACAAAATTTTAAAGGTCAAGGTCACTAATGCGAGGTCAGAGGTCAATCAAGGTTACATTATGATGTTGCACACCTACACCCTGAACTAATATCCCTACCAAGTATCAACTTTTACACCATATAGTTTGAGATATAGCCCGGACAGGATTTTAATGGTCAAGGTCACTATAGCAAGGTCAAATCAAGATGTTGCACAGTTTTTGTTTTAGTATGTGCCGACAGTGACGCACGTGTTTTCGTTCTCTCGTTACGATCGAGATAGAAAATCTTTAAAATATGGCCTAACAAGAACGTAAACAACTTTTGTGTGATGAATTAAGGAAACATTAAGTGTTTTTGTACTATTTATATGATTGGAGAAAAGAAAATGACCCTTTAAAACATATACTCTTCAACAGCTCAATCGACGATAATACCAACATTATCTGTCAGTGTGGACCAAGGACAGTATATACATAATAAAGCACAATATGGAGGAATGTTGTTCACTTGGTAAGATTTAATTGGCTTTGTTTAAGTTTTTTACTGATGATATACAGTAAACAGTTAGTCATTTGTCAGTGTGGACCAAGGACAGTGTATATAGCCTTACGTCTTGATGATTCGCGAGTTTTAACGTTTCAGTTACGAGCTTATTTCACGTCTAAATATTTTATTTTGCAGCAATTTGGATGTGTTTTATAAAAATATAAATACCAAAGCACCATTTTATGTTATAAAAAGTGAAAATAGATGCTCTTATATCCAAGAAAAACGGCCATACTCGAATTAACAAGACCCTCGAATCAAGGATACTTGACTATACAATAAAGCACAATATGAAGGAATGTTGCTCAAAGTGTATGATTTAATTGACTTTGTTTAAGTTTGCGGATGATATACAGTAAAGAACAGTTAGTCAGTTGTCAGTGTGGACCAGAAACAGTACATACCCAATAAAGTACAATAAGAAGGAACACTGCTCGCTGGTGGGTGTCAGACTCATCGGAAATTTGTGAAATTGGCCTACAGACAGTGAGCGGTGAAAAATACAAGAATTTATAACAGAGACATTTACAACATACTACAGACAGTGAATGGGGAAAACATAAATAATTAAATAAAAAATTAAAACTAACGCCGTAAAACTAAATAGACAGTAAATGGCCAGTCCTAAGTAGAAAGTGGAAAATGGTTTTTCTATAAATTGGTATAACTGATTTATAACAGTGACATTTACAACAGACTGTAAACATACTATTTATTAACAGTGGGTGTCAATCTCATCGGAAATTTTGGAAATTGGCCTACAGACAGTGAGCGGTAAAAAACATAAGAATTTATAACAGTGACATTTACAACAGTCTGTAAACATACTATTCATTAACAGTGGGCGTCAATCTCATCGGAAATTTTGGAAATAGCCCTACAGACAGTGAGCGGTGAAAAACATAAGAATTAAAAAAAAATAAATAAATAAATAAAACCAAATAGACGGTAAATGGCCAGTCCTAAGCCGAAAATGGTTTTTCTATAAATTGGTATAACTGATTTACAACAGTGACATTTAAAAATCAGGAAACTAATCTGCCAGTTTAAATATGGCAGAAAAAGGCAAAAAACATAAATGTGAATTCTCCCCACCGTCACCAGACGTTAGTCCATTCTTGGTGAATAAAATTGAAAAAATTGTGGATGAAAAGCTATTGGCATGGGAGGAAAAATTTAATAAAACATTAGATACTCACTTTGAAGAAACAAAAAAGAGTTGGAAGCAAAACACACTGGAATTGAAACAGGACTTAAAAACAATGTTTGCAGAATATACGTTAAAGTTAAATGACCAATCTGCAGAAATACAACAAGTAAAGAGACAGTTAAATTTAGAAACAGAAAGAAATAACCGTCTGGAAGCAAACTTAAAAAAGAAAAACCTCAGATTTCTCAGAATTTCAGAAGAAATAACAACAGACAATTTAAGCCAGCATGTTATAGAGTCATTGAACAGATGTTCAATTGCCGTTGTCAATACAGATATTGATACTGTCTATCGCCTCCCACAAAAACACAATAAACAGTCAAGACCAGTTTTAGTTACCTTCAATTCATTGGCAATAAGGAATCATGTGTGGAATAATAAGCACAAACTCCATTCAAGCAACCTGACTATCCAGGAAGACTTACCAGCTGAATGGGCGAAACACAGAAAGGAGCTTTGGCCGATCCTGAAACAAGCAAGAAACTTGAATTCAACTGATAATCCAGTTAAATCAAGGTACAAGTGGGGCGGTATTGAAATTAATGGAAAATTTTACAACCAACACAACCTGGAAGAGCTACCTACCCTGTTAAACCCTGGGGAAGTATGGACACCAACAAAAGAGAAGGTTGTGCTGTTCTTCACAAAAAACTCCCCCCTCTCCAACCACTATTTGTCAACTTTTACATTTGAAAATGTGACCTATAATTGCGGAGAACAGTTCATAATGTGCACTAAAGCAAAATTATTTGGTGATCTAGAAAGTGTAAAAGCTATTATGGCTGAAAAAAACCCAAAACTCCAGAAAAAACTGGGGAAAAAGGTAGCAAACTTCAAACTAGAAACTTGGCACAATCAAATCTGTGAACTGATCCAACCTGGTATCCAAGCAAAGTTTGAACAAAATAAACACGCCTTAGAAACGCTTAAAAATACAGGTCAAAAGAGAATTGCAGAGGCCAACCCATATGATCATGTTTTTGGGATCGGCATGGCATTTGACCATCCAGATGCCTGGGAACCAGCAAAGTGGCCCACTAAAGGCAACATTATGGGAAATATATTAGAAAATGTGAGGAAAAATGTTATTAAGTAAAATAATATACTAAATACCGTAACATTGGGAAATGTATTAATAATATATGCCACTGTGTCTTGTTTAATGTAGCATGCCTGTTATGATGTTGGGGAAATATTCCATAATCATTTGCTTACTGTGTCGTGTATGTGAAATAACCAATTAATTTTCTGTTGCCTGTATAAATTAAAATAACATCTATTGCCAGGTATAGATTAATAGAGTGATATTGTGAATGAAGGAAGATTTTAATTGAGGTTAATATTACTTCAATATTCATAGAGGCTGTGTATGATATCTTTTCTATTACTTACCTAGGGTAAGCAAATATACAATGAACCAATTAATAGTATGTTGCAATGTAATCAAGCTTCCATCTCAATATGCCTGAATTAACACGGGTATATTTCATTGATACCGAAGTATTAATTTATTCATGGTATTTATACTGATATCGATATAGTAGGGTATGAAGCCAAAATTGTAACTATACAGCTTGAGCCTTGCACTATTACTATTGATATGCAAATACACAAAGAAAATAACGGCATGTTACTGTGTAATTAAACCTTTATGTCAATTTACTGTTAATTAGTGCTGGTATTGTTTATTGATGGACAATCAATCAGTCCATGTAAACTATACTGATATCAGTAATGTAGAATACAATATCGATATCGAAACATAGTATTAAACATATGCAACCATTCTATCTTCTAGTTCAAATAAAACGTAAAGTTGAGAAATAAATTGAATTCCAATCATTTTCTTGTCAACTTTCAATCCCACTGAAGTGGAAACATCATACCTAACTTTGCTTCAGGAAATTAACAAAACCTGAGAAAAAGTTTGGAAGTATCTTCCAAATAATATTAATGACCCAATACTTAGCAACAATTGACATAGAAGGCAAATTATGATTGGACTTGATACATATATTAATACCGATACCAACATTGCGGTAAATCCATTTAAAATTTGTCTATTTAGTATAAACCTTACTTCTATTTCTTTCTAGATTTGAGAGGAACAGAGTTTGCAGAAAAAGAAGGAATCTTCATCACTGACTCAATAGGCAAAAATTTTCGTCATTTAACAAGAGCCTTATCATTGTCAATCCCAGGGGCAACAATATCGAAAATTAAAGAAAGAATACCAAATATCCCCCTTGAAAAATACAAGGTAGTTCTGCTACTGGTAGGAACAAACGACCTAACCCCCAAATCATTATGGCAATGGTACAAAAAAACAAAATTGGAAAATAAAGGCAAAGAAATAACTTTGCCACATCATACAACAACTCCAGTAGACAGAATAGTTGAACACTACAAACTACTGTTGGAAGTTGTCAAAATGAAGAATCCACATATATTTATAATGGCTTCAGCTATCCTCCCCAGACCATTTGATTTTAAGCAGAACAAGAACTACCTCATTGAGGTAAATAAGGCTCTAGAAAAATTATGTAAAGAATTGAATGTGTACTTTGTTTATAGCTACAAACCACTCATGAAATATGGATCCCCGAAAGAGAATTATTTTGACTGTGATGGTTTACACCTATCACAAGACGGGTCAAAAGTGATGCAGAGATTTTTTCTTGGTCAGCTATCATATGTAATAAAACGAGAAAAAATGTCAACCTAAAAAGTTTAAAAGTGGTGATATAACAATTGAAGTATCGTTACACTTTTATCAAGTTTATTAAAAAATTACGGTACGCCATGAATGATATTCTCGGCCTCTGTGAAGTCATGTTATACCATGTAATCATAAAAACTGTTGCCTTTAGAGGCGTTAGTCTACACAATAGAATTAAATCAAGTGATTATTTTACTTGAAAACCCACAATTTATATGCAAAATGTGTTTAGAAAAACAAAGGTGTACATTAATTGCATACATGTAATATCTGTTAAACAAGCAATCCCGAACTAACTCTTACACCAGGGCAGTCCCTCCCATTGGTGGGAGGCAGTGAGGGAAACCAGCTTGGTCGTTATGGTAACAAAATTGTCTAAAGGTAGTGAAATTATGTCTTGTGAAATGTTTATATCTCTTAATATGACAGTTAGTAGAGAGATTACTTAAGTTTACTTAGCGGGTTAAATCAATTGATTATGTTACTTGAAACTTAAAAGAGAGCATAACAGCATTAAATGTTTACTGATATGCAAAAAGTGCATATGCATAACTGAATCTTATTGGTATTATGTGGTGAAATGGAAATTGATATAATCTTACCAGTTTTTTATTGAATTATTGCATTGCATTAAGTCGTCGCCTTTGGAGGCGTTTGTTTACATAACAGGTTTAAATCAACCTATTATGTCACTGAAACATAAATGAGTGCACAACAGTATTAAAAGTTCACCTATATGTAAAGTGTGTTTAGAGAAATAAATGATTTTTACATAAATTATTTACTTGTAATATTTGTCAAATATAATTTCGAACTTTCTCTTACAGCAAGGCAACTCCCCATTGGTGGAAAGGGGATGGAAACCATGCCTGAATGACATATTAACTAAACATATTGGTATGGTCATCTAAATGTAGTCAAAGTATGTTCTGTGAAGTGTTTATATCTTTCAATAAGATAGTTTAGTTTTTGATTTTGATGGTTTACTTATATTAAAAGAACAGTCAAAGTGATGCAGAGACATCTTTCTTAAAGAAGTATAATTATACCTTTGTGGTATCATGTGGTGAAGTGAAAGTTGATATAATTTAACCAGTTCATTGAGATACTACCTTGTATTACAGCTGTTGCTTTTGGAGGTGTTAGTTTATATAACAGATTAAAATCTACTGATTATATTACTTGAAACATAAAATAATGCACAATGCATTAAAAGTTTACTTATATGTTTTACGCAGATAATATACATGTAATGTCTGTCAAAGCAAACAATCCTGAACTATCTCTTACACCAGGGCAGTCCCCCCCATTGGTGGGAAATAGTGAAGGAAACCATGCTTAAATGTCATAGGAATTAAAAATATTGGTACAGGTTTTAAACGCTATCAAAGTATGTTCTGTGAAATGTTTATATTTCTTAAAACAGTTTAGCTTGATTTTCATTGTGATGATTTACATTCATAACAAGATGGGTCAAAAGTGATGCAGATGCCTTCTCATTAAAAAAAAAATAAATAAATAAATAAAATAAAAAAAAAAAAAACTGCAATTAAATTTTATTGGTATCAAGTGGTAAAAGGGAAGTTGAAATATTTTCTAATTTTACCAGGTTAATGGAGATATTACCTTGCATTAACACTGTTGCCTTTGAAGGCGTGTTTACATAACAGGTCTACATTTACTTATTAAGTCATGTGGTGAAATGAAAGTTGAAGTATTGATATAATTTTACAAGGTTTGTCGAAATAACACCTTGAATTGAAGCTGCTGCCTTGTAGAAGATAGTTTACATAGCATGTTTATATCACCTGATAATGCCATGTGAAAGTTAAAATATCGATATAACTTAACCAGGTTTATGGAGATATTAAAGCAGTAACAGGTTTTATAAGAAGACGCTACATAAGCGGTGTAACCTTTTGATGTAATTAAAAAATATCTACATAATCTGGAAATGACCACAAACTTGTGATAACTGGTGTATTCTAATTTTGGAGAAGTAGGAGGAAGCATCTTTGGTGAGAGTAATGAGACCTTAATTCAAAGTGCAGTATATAACTCAATTGACAAAATGGCCATGGTGTAACATGATGGCTTAGTAATTTGTATACGTTGGCAAATAAGCGTTGTGAATTGTTGTAAGTAAGCATGAAATATTGCCAGTGCTTGTAGAAGGGAATAACCTTCAAAAACGTTATTCTTATATCTCGTATTGTTAAGAGAAGCCTTGCATGTTTAAAGCAGTAATGTATAATACTTATGCTTTAAATCATGGTTACATTCGGCTTTTTTTTTATCCATGTTCAATTATGTTTGTTCTGTTTTGTATAATATCAGGAGTTTTCAAGTATCATTTGTTGATTTTAACAAAAAATCCTAGTAAGTCACATCATGTAATTTGTCAAAAGAGTTATTTAATGAGATGGGAAATTACTCTAAGAATTAGTAGTGAAACAAGGACACGGTGTGGATGGAGAGAGAAATGTATCCAAAATGGATGGGAAAATAGGTAGTCATATAAAAGTGTTGTCTGCAAACTGTCAAGGATTAAGAGACCAAAAAAAACGAGCCGATGTAATAAACTATCTAGATTCGTTAGGCGGCAATATCCTATGTTTGCAAGAAACCCATTGGACTAAAAACGATCTAAGCACAATAAAAAACCTTTGGAAAGGCGATTGCTTTTTAGGTGGGACAAAGACAAACTCAAATGGAGTAGCAATACTTATTAAGTCTAATTTTGAATATGAGGTAGTTGAACACTTCATAGACAATGAAGGGAAAATTATTTGGTTAAATATTTTAATAAATAAAAAGCTAAAAGTGAAGCTAATTAATATTTATGCTCCGAACAAAGATACTCCCGACTTCTTTAAAAAGATTGGAAACATAATTGAGTCAAGTAATATGGATTATGTTATGCTAGCTGGGGACTTTAATATTACTTTAGACCCCAAATTAGATAGTTATAATTATAAACAACTCAATAACCCCTGTGCAAGAAACGAAATGCTGTCTGTTATTAATAAATATAATTTATGCGATATATTCCGATTAAACCATCCAAATGAGAAACGATATACGTGGAGGCGAAAAAATCCACTCAAACAGGCAAGGCTAGATTACTTTATAATTTCTCGACCGTTTTCTGATCTAGTAAGCGATTGCCCAATAAGAGCATCCTATAGGTCAGATCACTCGATACTCGAATTAAATATTACGATTTGCAGCTTCCGACAGGGAAAAGGAGTTTGGAAATTTAACAACTCACTATTGAAGGACAAAGATTATTTAATAAAAATAAACAATGTTATCGAGGAAGAAAAAATGAGATATGCTGTCCCAATATATAACCCTAATAATATTACAAAGGTTAAAGACACTGAGTTGCAACTTACTATATCAGACAGCCAATTTTTTGAGGTATTATTGCTAAAAATAAGAGGTGAAACTATTAAATTTTCATCGCTCAAAAAGCAGTCAGTGAACAGTAAAGAACTGAATTTAATAAAAGAAATTGACTCCATTGAACAAGAAGAAGTACCGGATTTAGAACTGTTAGGAAAAAAGAAAAAGGAAATCGAAGACCTCAGAGGCGAAAAGATAAAAGGCTCAATAATCAGATCAAGGGTAAAATGGCTGACGGATGGAGAAAAGCCTTCAAAATATTTCTGTATGCTAGAAAATCATAGGTATATAGAAAAAACCATTAAACACTTGAAAAATGAAAAGGATGAAAATATATATGAACAAGACAATATATTAAAAGAAATTCATAAATTTTATTCTAACCTATTTAACAAGAAAGAAAATAAATACGCAAAAGACTTTTTTAAAAAAATAAGCCCAAATAGTTATAATCGGTTATCAAAGTTAGAATCAGATGCACTTGAAGGAAAACTCACGGAAGATGAAATCAGCCAATCCCTACAAAATATGAAACATAATAAAAGTCCTGGGATAGATGGATTTCCATCAGAATTCTACAAAGTCTTTTGGAGAAAATTGAAATTTTTTGTTCTGAGAACCTTGAATGAAAGCTACAACATAGGTCAACTACCTGTAACAATGCGTCATAGCATAATTTCATGCTTGCCAAAGGGTGATAAACCAAGAGAGTATTTGAAAAACTGGCGGCCTATTTCACTTTTGTCAGTAGCTTATAAAATAGGTTCAGCGGCAATAGCAAATAGATTAAAAAAAGTATTAAGTCACTTAATCCCAGAGCAGCAAACAGGCTTTATAAGAGGACGCTATATGAGCGATTGCACACGTTTGATATACGACACAATGCATTTTACAGAATATAATAAGATCCCGGGCTTAATTATGCTTGTAGACTTTGAAAAAGCGTTCGACTCAGTGTCATGGGATTTCCTTATCGAAGCTCTAAATAAATTAGGCTTTGGACAGAATTTCATCAAATGGATAAATACTTTGAACACAAACATTTTCGCAACTGTTCTTCAATGTGGTTTCTTATCCAATAAGATTTGTATTAAAAGGGGTTGTCGACAGGGAGACCCAATTGCACCATATCTTTTCATAATATGCTCCCTTTTCTTAACAACCTTAGTAGAAACGTGCGGTTCAATTAAAGGATTAAACATAAACAAAGAATATTTAAAAATTATCCAGTTTGCAGATGACACAACAATATTTTTAGATGGCTCTGAAACCTCTCTCCAATCAGCTCTCAATGTCCTTGAAATATTTGGCACATACTCAGGTTTAAAAGTGAATAAAGAGAAAACACAAGTAGTATGGATTGGCTCAAAAAAGGGTAACACACAAAAAATATGCCAGCACGCGAACTTGAAATGGGAAGCCAATACCTTCAGAGTTTTGGGTATAACCTTTTCAGTAAATCTTAATGACATGCCCAGTTTAAACTATGATACTATAACTGTAGAGGTAGAAAGAACCCTCGTGCCTTGGAGGCAACGGAAACTCACCCCAATTGGAAAAATATGCATACTAAAAACATTCATAATACCAAGGTTAACCACGTTATTCATGACGATCCCTAGACCTAGCCCTCGGACCATTAAATTACTGAATAAGTTGTTTTATTGGTTTATATGGGATTATAAACCAGACAAAATAAGTCGAGCAAAACTAACACAAGGCTATCCAAAGGGAGGCCTAAAAATGACTGATGTGGATGCTTTCATAACCAGCCTTAAAATCTCTTGGATCAAAAGACTGCTGAGTAATGATACACCGGTGTGGAAAACTTTAGGACTACATTGCATTAAAAATCCAATCAGATTAAAATATCTTGGCTCGACTTGGCCTAAAAATCTTGCACTAAATATAACAAATACTGTTTGGAAAGAAGCCTTACAATCCTGGGCATGCTTATTGAATGTAAACTCACTAGACGAAAATAGGAAACTTTCAAGCCCGATATGGTATAATCCAAGGATATCAAAAATAGAACTTTTTTTGCCACAATGGTTCAACAAGGGCATCATATTTGTAATCGATCTAATCGATTCCCAAGGAAAATTCCTACCGTATCATGAACTAATGGCAAAATATTCTGTACACTATAATTTCTTAGACTATCATAGGGTCAAACAATGTGTGAACAACTTCCTAGGTACATCGGATACTTCAATAAATGAAAGGCCCGTTTACCCTATAACATTATACCTTCTCTCTAAAGGCATAAAAGGTTCACGTGAATTTTATAAAATTTTGCTTTCACAAAAACGCTTTAACGATGACAAGCTTAGACAAAAATGGGAAAGATCTTTGAATGTTGAAATTACAAAACCCATGTGGGAAAAAAGTTACCTGGTTTGTTTTAAAACTATACAAGATAATTACTTGATCTGGTTTCAATATAAAATCTTAAATAGAATATTGGGAATTGAAAGCTTAAAATTTAAAATGGGCATATCACTAAACAATGTGTGCAGATTATGCAATGAAAATGAAGAAACTCTAGTGCATCTATTCACTTTATGTAACCCTGTAAAAAAATTCTGGGAAGATTTGACCAGAAGAATAAAAGCCGACATAAATAGAGATTTAATTTTTTCAAGCAAAGATATAATTTTGGGTTACCAAGAAAAACAAATGTGGCCCGCGAACATTTTATTGGTAACTATGAAAAAATATATTTTTGTGGCAGCCGGTAAGAAAAAAACTCCACAGGTAGTTGAAGCTCTTGAGATGCTAAAAAATATTTTTTTTGAACAGGAGTATGTGTCAAGAATACAGAACCACGAAAGTGAATTTAAAAAAAAGTGGGATTTTATTCCACGACTATTACAGTAACATATTTTTGTAATATTTTATATTTTTTTTTTTTATAATACTGTGACTATGGAAAGCTTGTAATTGTTGGTAAAATATAATACATGTAAATGTTAACTCCTATTGAAAAAGAAATAAAAATATAAAAAAAAAAAAAAGATGTTGCACACCTACACTCCGAACCAATATCCCTAATAAGTATCCACTTCCTACACCTTACAGTTTTTGAGATATAGCCCAGCAAAAAGTTTAAGTTAAGGTCACTAGGGCAAGGTCAAATCAAGGGTTAACAATGAATTGCACTACACCCCCACCCCCAACCAATGTCCCTACCAAGTATCAACTTTCTACGCCTTAAGGTTTCTGAGATACAGCCTGGGCAAACTTTGTACTGCCACCCTCAAATCTGGATGATACCCACAAAACTCAAGGCTATGGGGTAAAAATCCTCAAAATTTGTGCTTTTGAGTTTTTATAAATTTGAAAATAATGCTGTTTTCAGCACATTTTCCAAATGGATCGAAATAATTTTTTTCAATGATCTGTCTAAATTATTGCATTGGTATAATAATGTCTATTGGTATACATTTCACTGCATCCTAATGCTAAACAAGACCTATCCTGCCTGTTATTCAGCCTAAACATATTGTAGACTGGCATTTCTTATGTGAAGGGACAGGCTTTATGTGCTAAGTTTATTGACCTGCAAGAGGGTCACATAAGAGTTGATGGTTGACTGACTCTCACAACTAAAAGTAAACCCAAGGCCACTACTGTGGTAGTTAACTCCCAGCCTGGTGGTGTCAGATATGTTATAGATATCAATGACATTAAGTTAGAGTCTAACGAAAATATTCGTTCCAACAGATCCAACTGTATGAAGAATGCTTAATGATTTTTTTCACAGTTTAAAGCTGAAAAACATATTTGACAAAAATATAACTGGAACAATTATGAAGCTAAAAGCCATTTACTCAGTCTGCTCAATGATTTTTTTTTATAAAAAAAGAGATTTTATATTGAGAGAACCCATTGGTGGACTTGCATCACTGAAAAGTGGCCATGACACAGTACATCAGAAAATAGGTGTACCAAATATTTAACAGTTTTGCGGCATATTAGTGATTTACCAAATGGGTAACTGCAATAAAAGAACATAAAACCCAGTCATGGAGTTACAGCTCAAAAATTGGCTATGACAATATATTAACAAGAGGGTCAGAAATGCCCCAAAAGGCGGGTTGCGCAGGCAGCAATAAGGTTAGCGACTTCTGTAATTAAGCATCCCTCGCGGGACGCTTGTTTGAAAATGGGAGAAGCCACTCCGCCGGATCCACTGGATTCGCCGGATCCGCATTTTCTTTTCACAATAGCTTTCCAGCCATGAGGCAGATTCTCTTCATATTTGGCAGGTGTATACAGTAGCCCTGGGAAAAATTTCTGAATATGATGTCATGACATTTCAACCAATCAGAGAAGTCACATGACCAAAAACATGTTTTTCAAAAGGGTGTGCTTGTCCGGATGATAACATAAAAAGCGCTTCACCTATTCACATAGAATTTGGTACGTAGGTTTGTTATATAGATGTCTGGAAATCATTAACATTTGGAAGTGATCCAGTACAAAATGGTTGACTTATTAACGATTTACTAAATGTCACAGTTTTTCTTAACGCTGAAAATGCAAAAAAACATTTGTCTCAATTTATTTATTAATTAATTAATTTATTTATTTTAGAGCAATTTTGACAAAAATTTTGACCCACAGGGTATCTGCAGAGTCTACTGGCGACTTTTCTCAAAAAATGTTTTCCCGCCACTTTTGGCGGCCATTATGAATTTCTGCATTAAACGCAAAAACGCATTTATCTGAGAAATGGAGCAAGATAGTGATTTCGACAAAATTTTTGACCCACAGGGTATTTGCGGAGTCTACTGGCGATTTTCCGAAAAATCGTTTTCCTGCCACTTTTGGAGGCCATCTTGAATTCCTGTGTTAAACGTAAAAAGCCATTTATGTCGGAAACAGAGCGATTTCGACAAAATTTTTGACACGCAGGATATCTGCAGAGTCTATTGGCGACATTTCACAAATTCGTTTTCCTGCCTTCTTGAATTTCTGCATTACTGAAACACAAAAACGTGTTTATCTCGGAAACGGAGCAAAAATAGAGCAATTTCGACGAAATTTTTGACCCATGGGGTATCTGACTTTTGGCGGCCATCTTGAATTTCTGCATCAGAGTGAGATCGAGTGATTTTGACGAAATTTTTGACCCACAGGGTATCTGCAGGGCTACTGGCGACTTTTCACAAAAATTGTTTTCCAGCCACTTTGGCGGCCATCTTGACTTTCGGCGTTAAACGCAAAAATGTGTTTATCTCTTAAATGGAGCGAGATAGAGTGATTTTAATGAAATGTTTGATCCCCAGGGTATCTGCAGAGTCTACTGGCGTTTTTTTGCAAAAATTGTTTTCCCGCCACTTTTGGCGGCCATCTTGAATTTTTGCGTAAAACGCAAAAAAAATAAATAAACAAACCAGATTCATCTAGGAAACCTTGCATTTTGTCATAAATCGAAAAACATATTAAACACAGGAAGACAGTCATTTCTACAAACTGATTAATACTCATTGGGACACTTTGTTTTTACTGTGCAAAAACTATTTCTTTTTCTCTTGCGAAGCAATACTCTAGTTAAATTTAGAAACAAGCAAAGAAATGTTAGGTCACCCAGCTAAGGTAAATGTGTTGGACGTGCTACAAAATGTAAAACTTGTAAGCTAGATTACATAACTGTATCTATGCTATAAACGGACAAACGAACGGATGGAATCACACCAATTTCGAAAGCAACTTAGCTACAATGGTGATCTATGTCCCTGTCAAGTTTGAAAAAGTTTTGCAAAAAGTTTTGCAAAATGGTTTTTCTCTCTGATAACATAAACATACAACGTGGGTGTAGACAAGGAGATCCTATCTCCCCTTACCTATTTATAATCGCGGCACAGATATTAACTTTATAAATTATTTATAATCCCCAAATAAGAGGTATTTTCATCAATGGTGTTGAATTCAAAATTACACAATATGCAGATGACACCACACTCTTTTTAGATGGTTCACAAGACTCATTATTTGCTGCACTAAACATATTAGAAACTTTTGGAACTTACTCTGGGCTTAAAATGAACACTGAAAATACCCGGGTTATCTGGATTGGAAGAAAAAGACATTCTAAAGAAAAATTGGTGGACAAAGGCCTTCTGTGGGGTTGTACACATTTTGACCTATTGGGAATAATGTTTTTGAACAACCTTTTGGATATGTTAGACAGTAACTATGAAAAAAAGATTTGTGAAATAAAGAATCTTATAAATATTTGGGAAAAACGATATTTAACACCTATAGGAAAGGTAACCGTTGTAAAAACATTTATTTTGGCAAAATTGAATCACTTATTTTTGGGGTTGCCAAACCCCTCCACAATTATTAAAAAGAATTGAAGATTTATGTTACAAATTTTTATGGTCAAATAAACCTGACAAAATAAATAGGAATATAGTAACCCTTGATGGGCAATCAGGTGGACTAAATATGGTCAATATAAAACTGTTTATAAAATGTTTAAAAACACTTGGTTCAGAAAATTATTAAGACAAACAGATGCCCCATGGAACAAGTTATTTCAAGCAACTTTTGGGAAGCACCAAGAAAAATGTACTAGATTAGGTACAATATATATAGTTGAATTAAATAAAAATATAACCAACAAATTTTGGAATAATGTCTTTGAGTCTGCCTATGATATATTAAAACATCAACAGCTAATCACAAGTGCATAGATATTGACAACCCCCTTATGGTACAATAAAACACTGTCAAATGAGACTTTTTGTATTTCTGAATGGTACAGTAAAGGGATCTACTCCATCTCAGATGTTTTAGATGATAACGGCCATTTTAGGTCAATAGATATGATGAAAAACTTATATAATTTAAGAAAAATCAATTTTTTGCATTACTTGAGAGTCAAACGTATTTGTAATCAGCTACTGAAAGAAACTAATTTTCAGTACAGAAATATTTCTAGACCAAATATACCAAATTATATCAAGATTCTGTACCAATCTGATAAGGGAGCTAGAGATTTTTATAAGTATGTTAATAAACACCAAAAAAATAATCATTCAATGAAGTCAAAATGGAATGTAGACTTATACCTCAATATAGATGAATCAACTTGGAGTGATATATTTAAAGTATGTTTCAATACAACAAGTGAACTAGTGTGGTTCCAGTTGAGGGTAATCTACAGAATATTAGGAACAAATCATTATTTAAACAAAATAGGAGCTTCATCATCTTCGCTTTGTCGAAAATGTGACAATGCTCCTAAAACATTAATGCATATTTTTATCGAATGCCCTGTCACTGTAACTTTATGGGACAACATCAAAAAGTATGTCAGAGAAAAAATTAACTATCACTTAAAATTAACTAATATGGATATTATGCTGGGATATTTACTGTCAGATCAGAATAGAACCCCTATAAATATTTTGCTTATCCTAACAACAGAATATATTTTTGACTCTTTTAAAAATAATACCGTTATGTGCTTAGACAGACTAATGCACAAGTTTAAGCACATAAATGCAAAGGAAAAGCTCTTGGCAAAACTAAAAGACAAAGAGGACTTTTTTGACTTAAAATGGAAAAATTGGAAATTGGTTGTAGAGTGATTGACTACTACTTTACATGCAAGTTAAAGAGTATCCCTTGTGAATCTAATGTTTCTTTTACAATAGTTCTATATCACTTCTTTGTGTTTGTTGTACAGTTACTAATTGTTATCTGAAAGTATTGTTGAATCGTTATTAATAAATATATTGTTTACAAACAAAAACAAACAAAAAAAGTTTGAATTCGATTGGACAAAGCGTTTTCGAATTAGAGTCCAGAAACAGAAATGTTGACGGACAGACAAATGGATAAACGAACAGACGGAATTACACCAATTTTGAAAGCAATTCAGCTATGATGGTGATCTATCTCAATGTCAAGTTTTAATTCGATTGTACAAAGCATTTTCGAGTTCTAGTCCAGAAACGGAAATGTTGAGGGACAGACAAACGGATAAACGAACAGACAAAATTACACCAATTTTGAAAGCAATTTAGCTATGATGGTGATCTATCTCAATGTCAAGTTTTAATTCGATTGTACAAAGCGTTTTCGAGTTCAAGTCCAGAAACGGAAATGTTGAGGGATAGACAAACGGATAAACGAACAGACGGAATTACACCAATTTTGAAAGCAATTCAGTTATGATGGTGATCTATCTCAATGTCAAGTTTTAATTCGATTGTACAAAGCGTTTTCGAGTTAGAGTCCAGAAACGGAAATGTTGAGGGACAGACAAACGGATAAACGAACAGAAGGAATTACACCAATTTTGAAAGCAATTCAGCTATGATGGTGATCTATCTCAAAGTCAAGTTTTAATTCGATTGTACAAAGTGTTTTCGAATTAGAGTCCAGAAATGGAAGTGTTGACGGACAAACGAACAGACAGAATTACACCAATTTTATTCTGTTAATACATCCTATCCAATGGGCAATTGCTTTACCGGTCGGTGCGAAATGCCAGAAAAAGACGTCCTGTATATGATACTACCGGCAGGACCGGTCACGGAGTGTGCATTCCCTTGGTGGCGCATCATACTTCCTTCCTGTCTAGACAGCGTGACGTCATAGCATCTTTTTCATTTGGAGCCTGGAGTGTGCAGACGTGTTTTCTACAGAGAGACGTTTTTATGTCAGCTGACTTGTCAGTCAGTCAGCTGACATTATGACGTCACTCTGTGGCGTGGGCGTCCGTGTCCGCGTGAACAACTTCTTCTCCAAAACTACAAGGCCTAGAGACATGCTGTTTTTTTAAAAGATACCTTATCTATCGAGGATGAAAAATTGTTCAAGGCATGCAAATCTGTCTGTTCGTCTGTTTGCTAGAGACATTACACTTTATCACAATTTTCTCAGTGACTATTTCAGGGATTTCTCTCATATCTTGCATATATGTACTAGGCCAGAGATAGATTCTCTTGTGTGAGTATGAGACCTGGATCTGTCTTAGTTTTTTTTTAATAAATTTTTTTAATAATTTTTAATGCATTAAAATTCATGAAATCATGCACTAAATCACTTATAACTTGAAAAGTGTTGCATTTAGAGCATTTTGTTAAAATATGTTATTCAGCTACTTTTTTCATAGCTACAACATGGTGAGTAACTTGGGTGTCTGTCTCAATAGCTAAGTGAGTAATAGCTACTTTTGGGCTTTTCAGTAACTACCATCTTGAGTAAAATCACTTGTAACTTGAAAACTATTGCATTTAGAGAATTTCGTATAAATATGTTATTCAGCTACTTTTGGGTCAGCTATAACATAGTCAAATTTCAGACCTGTAGCTCATGGCATAGCTGAGTAATAGCTACTTTTAGGTTATCACTGTTGAGTAAATCACTGATAACTTGAAAACTATTGCATTTGGAGTATTTTGTTTCAATATGTTATTCACCTATTTTGGGGTCAGCTATAACATAGTAAAATTTCACATCTGTGGCTCATGGCATAGCTGAGTAATAGCTACTTTGAGGTTATCACTGTTGAGTAAATCACTTATAACTTGAAAACTATTGCATTTACAGAAATTTGTGTAAATATGTTATTCAGCTACTTTGGGGTCAGCTATAACATAGTGAAATTACAGACCTGTAGCTCATGGCACAACTGAGCAATAGTTATTTTCAGGTACTGTATGTTGAATAAATCAGTTGTAACTTGAAAATATTGCATTTGGAGTATTTTGTTAAAATATGTTGTTCACCTGCTTTTGGGTCAGCTATAACATAGTGAAATTACAGACCTATAGCTCATGGCATAGCTGAGCAATAGCTATTTTCAGGTTCTCACTACTGAGTAAATCAGTTGTAACTTGAAAACTATTGCATTTACAGTATTTTGCTTAAATATGTTATTCACCTAGTTTGGGGTCAGCTATAACATAGTAAAATTTCAGACCTGTAGCTCATGACATAGCTGAGTAATAGCTACTTTGAGGTTATCACTGTTGAGTAAATCACTTATAACTTGAAAACAATTGCATTTACAGAAATTTGTGTAAATACGTTATTCAGCTACTTTTGGGTCAGCTATAACATAGTGAAATAACAGACCTGTAGCTCATGGCACAGCTGAGCAATAGCTATTTTCAGGTACTGTATGTTGAGTAAATCAGTTGTGAGTTGAAATATATTGCATTTGGAGTATTTTGTTAAAATGTGTTGTTCACCTACTTTTGGGTCAGCTATAACATAGTGAAATTACAGACCTATAGCTCATGGCATAGCTGAGTAATAGCTACTTTTAGGTTATCACTGTTGAGTAAATCACTTGTAACTTGAAAAGTATTGCATTTAGAGTATTTTGTTTCATGTTATTCACCTATTTTGGGATCAGCTATAACATAGTAAAATTTCAGACCTGTAGCTCATGGCATAGCTGAGTAATAGCTACTTTTAGGTTATCACTGTTGAGTACATCACTTATAACTTGAAAAGTATTGCATTTAGAGTATTTTGTTTCAATATGTTATTCACCTATTTTGTGGTCAGCTATAACATAGTAAAATTTCAGACCGGTAGCTCATGGCATAGCTGAGTAATGCTACTTTTAGGTTATCACTGTTGAGTAAATCATTTATAACTTGAAAACTATTGCATTTACAGAAATTTGTGTAAATACGTTATTCAGCTACTTTTGGGTCAGCTATAACGTAGTGAAATTACAGACCTGTAGCTCATGGCACAACTGAGCAATAGCTATTTTCAGGTACTGACTGTTGAGTAAATCAATTGTAACTTGAAAAATATTGCATTTACAGTATTTTGCTTAAATATGTTGTTCACCTACTTTTGGGTCAGCTATAACATCGTAAAATTTCAGACATGTAGCTCATGGCATAGCTGAGTAATAGCTACTTTTAGGTTATCACTGTTGAGTAAATCACTTATAACTTGAAAACTATTGCATTTAGAGTATTTTGTTTCAATATGTTATTCACCTATTTTGGGGTCAGCTATAACATAATAAAAATTCAGACATGTAACTCATGGCATAGCTGAGTAATAGCTACTTTGCTTATAACTCACTTATTATTGGTCCTAGAGGTTTGGAATGGTAAACAGACATATAGGAAATCATGGGCTGGGAATCTGTTGATGTGGTCCGATTTGACCTTGGACCTCTTCTTCAAGGTCAAACGACGATAGCCAAACTTAAAAGTGCTTATAACTCGCTTATTATTGGTCTTAGAGGTTTGGGATGGTAAAACAACATATAGGAAATCATGGGCTGGGATTCTTTTGGTGTGGTCAGATTTGACCTTGGACCCCTCCTTCAAGGTCAGTTGAGGATAGCCAAACTTAAAATTGCTTATAACTCGCTTGTTATTGGTCCTACAGGTTTGGGATGGTAAACCAACCTACAGGAAATCATGGGCTGGGAATCATTTGGTGTGGTCGGATTTGACCTTGGACCCCTCCTTCAAGGTCAAACAAAGATAGCAAAACTTAAAAGTGCCTATAAATCGCTTATTATTGGTTCTAGAGGTTTGGGATGGTAAACCACCCTATAGGAAATCATGGGGTGGGAATCTTTTGGTGTGGTTGGATTTGACCGTGGACCCGTTCTTCAAGGTCGTACGAGGATACTGCATTTGCAGTATTTCTTTAAATATGTTTTAACCTACTCTTTACACTTAAACAGTTACCTTGTTACTTTCCTTCATAATACCATTTGCAGGGAACAACTTTTTTGTCCTTTTCTTCTGTCAGGTTCAGATTTTCTTTTGAACATGCTGTTCAATTACCATTTACTGTACTTCTGTACAGCACTTTCCCTGGTAATTATGCTTTCCTCTCATTATTACCTTCACAAATCAAAAACACTCAGTCAGCTGACACAGTGCCCGTTCACGGGCACTCTCCTCTTGTTTGAAGTTTAACTGCGAATTCACCCTTTATTTTATTTCTACGTATTTCTTCTGAAGTACTGATCATCATGTCGTCCCCAGGACAAAAAAGAGGCACTTGTGGCCACATTATGGCTAGTTTTGATGGCCATTTGAAGTGCACGAGATGTCGGGACAAGTGGGTTGGAGAAGATGCTTGCATGGTACAGAAAGATTGCTCTATATGAAAAGCATTTACACCAGAACAAGTTCAACAACTGGCTACCCCCACTTACAGAGAAAGAAAAAGTAAAGATAAGAAGACGGTTTCTGCCTCCCCTGCCCCCACTCTAGTGGACCCTACACACGTTAGTGTGTTGGATAAGGTAGAGGGAGAAAAGGCTGTAATTCAGCCTGAAACCACCCCTGCTGGAAAGAAGAAGCAAAAGGATTCACCCAAGCGTTCTAGATCCAGCAAGAAAAAAATCTTCAGAATTTAGATGACAAGTGGGCTGAACGATTTGCTAGACTGGAAGCAATGCTGTTAGCCAAGTCCTTTGTAGTTCTGGTGGAACCGGTGGTGAAGCCAGCAGAAGTCATCACCAGCCAGAAGCCATACTTTGACCCTGGTGCCAGCACCAGTCACATGGCTGAGAGTGCAGAGTCTTCCGGTCCCAGCCTTGTTCAGGCCACCGGTGATGCTGTAGTTAAAGCTAGGGGAGATCAGAGCCAGCAGATTTCAACCCAGCCTGTTGAGGCTCCCGGAACGTGGACAGCCACCCAGCCTGTTCAGGCCCCGGTACAGGTCCTGATTTACTGCTTTCCGGTACCGGTGATGCTGCCCTCAATGTGGACCAGACCCTGACCGGTGGTAGAACTGTGCAGAACACCAGTGGGTCTAAGAGGGAGGATGAACAGCAGAGTGAGCCAGGCTCCCCGTTAGAAGGCAACTTCCGGTACGGCTCCCCAGAGACCTCACCAGAGACGAGTCTGCGGATCAAGAACTCTGAGGAGGCCAGCTATAGAGAGACAATGAGAGGCGTGAGATCCTTCATGGGTTGGCACAAGGTCCCTAAATTTGAGTGTTTCATCTTCTGATGATAATCCTTTTGCAGGTTCGTGAGTCCAGCCAACCGGTAAAGTGTCAGTCAAGCTTCCGGTGGACGATTGGTTATGCAGGAAGATGGAGAAATTGAATCTCACCATCACAGAAGGCTACCCTGCAAGAAATACAGAGACTGCTGGGCTTCTCAAGGACCAGTTCATCAAGCCACCTCGGTCGTCTAGATGGTATGCGATGCATACTGACAATAAGGACTCTGATAGTACCACTGTATGCTCCTGGTCTCCTGAACCAGCCAAGTTAAAAGTGCCTTCAGCCGGGTTACCAGACGTAGCCTTCCTACTGCCCCACCCTCCCGGGCCCTTGGCCAGGACATGCTCAGGTGTTGGGAGAGAGCAGCCAGAGAACAGACTGTCATGTGCACTCAGGCTGTTGGACTGTCTAGCTGTTTGACCTAGCTGTTGGATGCCATGTCTTCTCAGTTAAAGACCCTACACTTGGATAAGACAAAGGGCAAGTCCTCTGAAAGAATGAAGCAGGCTGTGGATGAACTTGACTATCTGGTGACCTTTAACAGGTCAATATCTCGAGCCATGGCCAGGACTATGCAAGATCTTTCTGAAGGGGTATTCATCAGTGTGGCGAACTTTACCCTTGCATGCAGGGACAGTTATTTAGACTATCTACATGCTGGTGTGAAGCAAGATACCCTTACTACTCTGCGTACAGCTCCGGTTCATCTACAGTCACTATTCCCTCACCTACTCCTTCACATCCAGTCACCTACTCCTTCTGACCAGTCTCACAGACGACAGGGTCGTTTTCACCCTTATGTTCCCAGTGACAAGTCTGCTCATCAACCGGACTGGAAGTCCGGAATCCCAGCATGGAAGCAAATGAGGGACAGATAACAAAAAAAAGTCATGGCAAGCCTTCAGCCTTCTCCCACAAGCTGGCTAAGGGTTTCAAGCCATGTAAATGACAATCAATATGTAGAGTTTGTTAACGGACAGAGGGACTGTGTTTATGTGTCCGGTCAGAAAGGCTTGAACCCTCCTCCAGTGATTGCCGGAAACAAGAGAGAGACTGTATATTCACATGTAGACTTTTGTGTTGCAAATGCTCATTCTGTTATCGGGTTGCCACAAAAGAAAGGCGTAATTCCCATTTGTTGTCAGAATTACACAGAAATAAAATATGGGAAAGATGTTTCCTGTGTAGGTCACTTGAGCTCTGCAAATCTCGTCACAAATGTCCCAACTGTTGCTATAGATCCACCTGTAGGGGTAAGGCTATGCCAGTTTTGGGAGAAATGGGAAGCCCTGGGTTCAAGTCCAAAAGTAGTAACAAGACTCGGAGAGGGCTACACCCTCCCCTTCTGGTTCAGACCCAATTTAACTAGATCACCAATTGTCATAAGCAACTATCTCGACCCACAAAAACAGTCCCACCTTTTGGAAGCACTGTATCATTTGGTGAACAAAAATGCAGTAGAACCGGTAGCAAACCAAAACTCACTGGGGTTTTACAACTGACTATTTTTGGTACCCAAACCCAACAACCGGTGGAGACCTATCTTGTACCTGAGCACCTTGAACACCTTCCTAAACACAGAGTCATTCAAAATGGAGACCCCAGAGACAATAAGAACCTCCCTACAGACAGGGGAGTGGGTCACCTCCATAGACTTCAAGGATGTATACTTTCACATACCAATTTCCAGTCAGTCCAGGAAGTACATGTGTTTTCACATCCAGGGTCAGTCCTACCAGTTCAAAGCCCTACCTTCGGCCTGTCCACAGCACCCATGGAGTTCACAGTGGTGGCCAAAGAGGTCAAACTGATGGCTTTACAGAGGGGTATAAGAAACCACCAGTACCTAGACGACTGGTTGGTGAGAGCCATGTTCCCCCAAACCTGTCTCCAGCATACACAGACCTTGGTAGCCCTCTGTCAAGAACTAGGTTGGCTGGTAAACAAGGAGAAGTCAGAACTGGATCCAAAACAGGTTTTCAACTTCATAGGTTACCAGTTCGACTTGAAAGAGGGCAAAGTCAGACCCACACCAGAGCGTTGGCAGGCTTTGATAGACAAAATTCAAGACAAGTCTGTCTGGTCCAGTGGGTCCGGTCCAGCAGTTCATGTCCCTCATAGGGCTCCTAACAGCCACAGAAAAGCAAGTCCACCTAGGTCGACTTCATATGAGACCCATACAGTGGCAATTGAAGAACAAGAGGAGGGTACCAGAATCACTAGAAAAGGTGATACCAGTCCCTAGGTCGCTCCACCCCCACTTAAGGTGGTGGCTGGAGGAAAGTAATGGGCTGCCAGGTCAACAATTACACCCACTAAAACATGCTCTGCAGATATTTACAGACGCATCAAAAGAAATGTGGGGCACTCACTTAAATGAGCGCACTGCAAGGGGAACCTGGTCCCTTCCAGAAAGCAATTTGCATATGAACCACTTGGAACTAAAGGCAATCTTTCTGGCTCTAAAAGAGTTCCAAGACCTCTGCTCAGACAAGATAGTCCTGGTGGCCACAGACAATACAACAGTGGTTGCCTATATCAACAAGGAAGGGGGGATGAATTCGGGCTCTCTGTGTGCCCTGCTGTGGAGAATCCTGTCCTGGTGCACCAGGAAACCGGTAACTCTCAGAGCATGACACATTCCCGGCCGGCTGAACATGATAGCAGACAAGCTATCCAGATTTGGCCAAACTATTCAAATGGAATGGTCCCTTCATCCATAGGTGTTCCAAGCTATATGCTCCCGGTGGCACCAGCCCAAGGTGGATCTGTTTGCCACCAGATTCAACAACAAATTGCCACAGTTTGTGTCACCGGTCCCAGACCCCCAGGCATGGGCAGTGGATGCACTTAGTCTGTCCTGGGAAGATCTGGACCCATATGCCTTCCCACCAGCAGCCATCTTGGGCAAAGTGGTGGAGAAGTTGCAGGGCTACCCATGCAACAGAATCATACTGATTGCACCGGGGTGGCCCAACATGCCCTGGTTATGGGATCTAGTGGCAATGTCCAGTCAGATCCCACTGTGCCTGCCCAACCTGGTTTCTCAGCCATTCAACCAGACCCTGCACAGGAACCTGTCAAACCCGAACCTACATGCCTGGCTCCTAGAGCCACAGCAATCAAGGAACAGGGCTTCATTGAGGCAGTGGCAGCACAAATTGAGGCTCCTCAAAGAGGATCAACCAGATCCGTCTATGAGGCAAAGTGGACCATTTTTACAAGGTGGTGCCTCAGTAATCAGGTGGACTTCGGGGCACCACCTCTGAAAGCCATAGCTGACTTCCTCCTGCACCTGTTTCAGGACAGGAAGTTGCAACCAGGTACCATTGATGGGTACGGATCAGCCATTGCTGACAAGTTGGGCAACTTTCCCATCAATATCAGCAAAGATGAGAATCTCACTCGTCTCCCAGATGGTTTCCATAGAGACAGACCCAAGGGCAGTAGGGGCATACCCTCTTGGAACCTCTCCCTGGTTTTACACCAGCTGACAAAGGCTCCCTTTGAACCATTAAAAGAGGCCTCACTAAAACACTTGACCTTCAAGACTGTTTTTCTTTTAGCCCTGGGTTCTGGTAAATGCAGAAGTGAGATCCATGCTTGGTTACATAAGAACATCAGACACCAGTCAGACTGGTCTAAGGTGTCCTTGTACCCCTCACCCAGCTTTCTATCCAAGAACCAGCCGGCTAAGGAGGGACCAGATAGTGTGGCCCCAGTGGTCACACCAGCCCTGGCCCCCACTCTGGATAAGTCACTCAAGGGTGACATGTCCTTGTGTCCAGTCAAAGCCCTTCACTATTACTTGGACATGACCTCAGACCTCAGGCAGAACAGAGTTGGTCTTTGTCTCCTTCAAGAAAGGTTTTGATAAGGACATCTCACCTGCCACCATCAAACAGACTGTGATCATATGTTATGAGCTCTCTGATCAGGAGGCCCTCACACTGCATCAGGTTAAAGCCCATGATGTCAGGGCCTTTGCTGCCTCTAAAGCCTTCCAGTCGGGGGTTTCCCTAGAGCAGATTTTGTCAGCCTGCCATTAGAAATTTGCCCCAAAAATGAGGAGATATGTAGATATGTAAGTATGTATATATGTAAAAAGTGTATATTTGTATATAATGCCCAAAAAACTTTGGGAAGTTTATTTCTTATGGGACTGAACTCAACCCTCTCTTCCTATTCTCAGAGCTGGTCTGAGAAAAAGGCGGGGGGGGGGGGGGAGGGGGCAACATCGGTAGACTTCCGGGTAACCGGTTAGTGTTAGCCAACCTTGACTTTACAGGGTTCTCTGACCCTAGGTCAAACTGGGCCTTTTCAGTTTTGTCTGTTTAAGAGTTCACTTGAGTCCCCAGTGACTTACACGCTGACCAAGTGGTAGTTATTCAGCAATTGTCCATTGGATAGGATGTATTAACGCAATAAAATTGCAAATTTAATAAGTAAATTAAATTTTTATAAGTTAATACCCTATCCAATGGACAGGAAAGGCCCACCCATCCGGCCCCGCTATCAACTTACTAGGGGTCTTAATAGGACTAGACACGAAAAAGATGCTATGACGTCACGCTGTCTAGACAGGAAGGAAGTACGATGCGCCACCTAGCGAATGCACACTCCGTGACTGGTCCTGCCGGTAGTATATACAGGACGTCTTTTTTTCTGGCATTTGGCGGGACCGGTCACGCCGACTGGTAAAGCAATTGTCCATTGATGGACAGACAAATGGACAAATGAAGAGACGGAATTACACCAATTTCGAAAGGAACCTAGCTATGATGGTGATCTATCTCCCTGTTAAGATTGAATTCAAATGGACAAAGCGCTTTCAAGTTGGAGTCCGGAAATGGAAATGTTGATGGACAAATGGACAAAATACAGACAAACGAACAGATGGAATTACACCAATTTTGAAAGGAACCTAGCTATGATGGTGATCTATCTTCCTGTCAAGTTTGAATTTGATTGGACAAAGCATTTTCGAGTTAAAGTCCAGAAACAAAAATGTTGATGGACAGACAAACGGACAAAAAACAGACAAACAAACAGATGGAATTACACCAATTTCGAAAGGAACCTAGCTATTATGGTGATCTATCTCCCTGTCAAGTTTGAATTCGATTGGACAAAGCGTTTTCGAGTTAGAGTCTGGAAACGGAAATGTTGACGGACAAACGAATGGACGGAATTACACCAGTTTCAAAAAAAACCTAGCCATGATGGTGATCTATCTCCCTGTCAAGATTGAATTCGATTGGACAAAGCGTTTTCAAGTTAGAGTCCGGAAATGAAAATGTGGACGGACAGACAGACGGACATCGGACACATCAATCTAATAGGCGGGTTGGTTACATGCAACCCGCATAAAAAGTAGGCAAACATTGTATATCACAAAACACTAAATAGTAATTGTAGTTACTAGTGTTTTACTCAAGATGAACTATCAAAGTTGCAATCACTCGGCTAAGAAGCATTTTCTCTTAAGATGTGTCATGACAAGGATCATTAAGAAATAGGTAAGATGTTTAATCAGCATCGTCCAAATTCAATAGTGTTGAAGTTACAATATATTTACTCCATGGCAAAACTTCAACGTAGCTATTACTGTGAAAATTGAGCTGTGAAAATTGGCCACAACAGAGAACAAACTGCAGCTGAACATCTTATGTGGGTGCAGCTGAACATCGTATGTGGGTGTTCCACCACACGACTAAGCTTCCCGGTTTTTGGGAGTCGGTTTCAAATATTTGCTTAGTCCCAGACGTCCTGTAAGGGTCGGTAGTTGTCGGTTGTGGCCGTGAGAGAAAGCAAACATGTTTGATATTTTTCATGACCCAAACCGATTCTCATTTCCCGCCGACAACAAAATGTCCAGTCCCAGGCTTCCTCAGGCCTCCTCAGACCCAAATTTACACAGTCCTATGTTGTCCCAGGCGTCCTGCGACCCTTAATCCCAGACCTCCGTAGCTTAGTCCCAGGAAGCCTGTTTGGCAGTCCCCGACTCATAACAGATATTTGAAGTTTCATGCGTGTGAAAGGGAATCGGTTTCATTAGTCCCGGGAAGCCTAAGGGACTAAGAACCGATTAAGAGCAGACTGTTTTCTGCGCGTCGGAAATTAAAATGAGGCAATGAGGGGGTCTGGGACTATATAAGCGACCGCGCACACATTCTCGTTGTTACTGACTGTTTGGCTACTGAGAGACGTGTGTCACTGTTTTGTAGGGGTTTTTAGTTTTTTAAATATCATATAATACTTGAGCTTAAGGCAAATTTTACAGTTAGGAGACACATTTTAGTTTTTTACTCTTTTTATTGCTATTGACTGGAGTTATGAGGAAAGAGAAAGGAGAGAAGAGAGGAAAGAAGAAGATGGATGAGAGGCAAGAGGAGAGGGAGAAGGAAAGTGGAGAGGTGGAGGAAAGGATTGAGGAAAGGACGGAGGAGGGTACAGAGGAGGGTACACAAGAGATTGAGGAGCGATTGGAACTTACTGAGGAAGCTTGCGAAGAAGAAGAGAGGTGTGAGGAGGATTTAGAGAGTCACTCGGCAGCCAAGAGAGCCAGGGTCTGTTCAACTTTCACTGACAGCCAAGAAACTGCAATTGTGGAGTTTGTGAAGGAGCATCCAGAGCTCTACGACAAGGAGCGTGCACGTTTCCACGACACACAGAAGAAGGAGGCTCTCTGGGCAGAAATTTCTGCAGAACTGAAGCTCCAGCCCTTTGATGTCAGAAGATGGTTCGAATCCCAGCGAACGCGTTATGGCAAGCTGTCAAAACTACAATCTGGCCAAGCCCCAAGGGAGATGACCAAGAGACAGTCCTGGGTCTACCAGCAGATGGGTTTCCTTAAGACCCATATCAGACGAAAGGGGGCCAGCAGAAGTTCAGGGTTCGAGGCCAGTCCAAATACCAGCAAACAGGACGAATCTTGTGGGTCTACTACTGATACAGAACACATCGAGTCCAGTATCCTCAGGGAGAGTAGGAGTCAACCTATGTTCACATCTACACCAGTTTCAACAGACTCCAAGATACTGAAGCACTTTGACCAGATGAGGACATTGATCTCAGGTTTCCTGCAGCAGAAGTCAGACAGGCAGCCCTTCTTTGACTATGTGGCATCAGAGGCTGAAAAGATGACCCAAGAGGCAATTTGAGGACCTTAAGGGCAGAATTTTTAGAGATATTGAAACCATTAAGACCAACCATAGACTTCAACCACTAGCCAAGGACTGCCCCAAGGATTTGGAATGATCTCCCTGATGATGTACGCTCAGCTAAATCTCTCTCCTCATTCAGAAAAAAGTTGAAAACTTACCTCTTTGAAAAAGCTTACCCACCCTAGATTATCCCTAGTTTTTCATCTTGTCTCTCTGTGGTGTCGACCCCTGCAATGTCCCTGATTTAACAATTACGATCTCTGATTTTGGCTTTCTGCGTCTTAGAGTCTATCATTAGATAGAGATTAAGCGCTATAAAAGTACTATTAGAATTAGAATTAGCCAGAAGATCAGCCACTATTACCACGGAGTCCCAGAGGGTCGGGATACTGCCAACAACCACTCAACAGGCGTCTACTTCCACCCAAGCAGCAGGTAGCAGCAGTTACATCTACTACACACCAAGCCCCCTTGGCTTTGGCAACCCTCCATCAGTTCTAACTGTACAGGACGAGGGAAGTAGACACAACTTAAGTGGAATACTAAGCCAGCTACCAGATCTGACATCTACACAGATCATTGAGCAGCCTCAGCAGCAGCAGCCGCAACTCTTCACTATCACCACTACAGCACTGCCTCAACAGCAGCAGCCTCCTCAGTAGCCATCCAGTCAGGGCGGGTCTTTGACCTGCCAGGCCCTTTTCAGGGCCACCCAAATATTCCAAAAACAATTATTTAGCTGCAAGTTATTCCAATTCCCCTCCCAAAACATAACAGTTTAGTACAAATACTTATCACAAAAAAAAAATTTAAAAAAAAGTTCAACACCTACACCACCCCAAACATGAAACAAATAACCCATGGTACCACACATAACCAAAAAAGGCCACACAGAAAAAAATATTAAAATAAACTCCCAATATGGCCAATAATCAGCCCATTTTAGCTTAAAATCCATGGGATTGTTTAAAATCTTTAATAAAAAAGTCCAACACTTACATCACCCCTAGAGTTAAAAGGCATTATCACATACTTACAACCCACAAACACACAAACCCAATACCAAACCTAACCCCCCAACTAAACAACACACAAACCAAATACCAAACCTAACCACCAACCCACAAACACACAAACCAAATACCAAACATAACCACCAACCAAGAAACAGACAAACCCAATAGCAAACAGAACCCACACCAAAGAACTAACAAACTATTTTGCAAACATAACCCCCCATCATTATAAAGAAAACCAGTTTGGTGGTTATATTTCCTAAATATTTGTGAAGTGGAGTAAAAGATTTTAATTTTAAGATTTCCAGGAAAACATTTCTGTTTCAAATATTTTTCCCCCAAAAAACCCAAATGTAAGTAAAATTAGGATGTAGCTTTCAAAATATATGCCATATTTATTCCATTTAGGAAGTTATGTTTGGCTTTGTGTGTCTCTTTTGAGAATTATGTTTAGCATTGGGTTTGTCTGTTTGTTAGTTTGATCACTGGCATTTATTTCTGTCTGTTTGTTAGGTGGATGCATTATGTTGGCCATGGGGTTTGTCTGTTTGTTGGTTGCGTGACTTCTGTCGGGCATTGGGTTTGTCTGTTTGTTGGGGGGGTGAATTATGTTGGCCATGGGGTTTGTCTGTTTGTTGGTTGCGTGACTTCTGTCGGGCATTGGGTTTGCCTATTTGTTTGGTGGGTGAATTATGTTTGGTAATGTTTGGGTTATTTTGAACAAGCATAGCTGATTAATTGTTTTTGGAATATTTGGTAGTCCTGAAAAGGACTGGTTACTGCAGCAGGAGTTATATTCTGCCATCTTGCCAGGCCACTGCTCCCTCATTATTGAAGTAGTCCTCGAGGTAATCCCTCTGTCTTTTGGCTTCTCTAGCAGGGTTTCTGTCTGGACCACCACCAGCAGCACCACCAATCAGTCGACAATCACCAGGCACATCATCATCTTCATCATCTCCAGGCTCTTGACCACCATGTTGACCTTGATATTGGCTTCTCAGTATGTTGTGCAGAACCACACAGGTCATGACCACATCCCTGGCTGTTTCTGGGGGTAATTCAATAGTAGTCAACATCACTCTGAATCTTGAGAACAGGAAGCCAAAAGCATTCTCAACAACTCTCCTGGCCCTTGATATTCTGTAGTTGGCAATCCTTTCCTCTCTGGTTAACATCCTTCTACCATAGGGTTTCATCAGCCAGGTCTTCAGGGCAAAGGCATCATCTGCCAGAATGAAGTAGGGGACATCTCTACCACCCTGTGTTATAGGAACTGGGTCAGGGAAGCCTATCCTGCCATCCTCAATCCTCCTGTTCAGCTGACAGGCATTAAATATCTGGGCATCTGAGCAAGATCCAGCTGTACCCACATCCACCCATCTGAATTTGTACTGCCCATCTACCAAGGCCAACATTACTATGGAAAAGAACCCCTTGTAGTTGTGGTACAGGGCTCCAGAGTTCTTGGGTTTCTTCAGGGCCACATGCTTTCCATCAAGGGCTCCCAGGGCATGTGGAACATTCCACCTGATCCTGAATTTCCTTTCCAGTTCTTTCCACTCATCTGGAGTAGTAGGACATCTGAGGTACTCTCTGGTGAACTCATCTTGGATGGCCCTGCAGACCTCTGGTAGAAACTTGGAAATGGTGGATCTGCCAACCCTGAACTGACAGGATAATGATGTGTATGACTCTCCAGTGGCCAGATATCTGATGGTGAGGGCTAACTTCTCCCCAACACTGATTGGAGCTCTGTAGTTGGTGGCCTGGCTGGCTAGATGTGGTTCCAGTCTGGTCTTTATCATTTCAAAGAATTCTGGGGTCATCCTCATGTAGTTGGTGAATCCTGGAATGTCTGTGGCATATAGTACAGCCATAATGTTGTGGTAGGCCCCCCTCTCCTCTCTCTGTAGTAGCCATGGCCTGACCCACATGTTGTGCCTTCTTCTAGGTCTCTGTATGGCTGGTGGTGATGGTGGTGGAGGTGCTGCTTGTGGTGGTTGCTGTGGTCTACGTAGATATAGCAAATACATCATTATTTGTAACTGAATAAAAACTAAAAAAGCCCTAAGTTGTTGCTGAAGTTGTCTTCCATTAAAAGGTGGCATCCTGCTGTGTTCCTATAAAAGTAATGATAATTAGATTGCGGAATTTATATATATATATACCCAGAAAATCCAGCTTTTTTGCAAAACAAGAATCGGCGATCGTGGTCTGGGAAGACTGAGGAGGCCTGAGGAGGCCTGAGGATGCCGGGACTTAATCGGGGGTTAGTCGGGGCTTAGTCCCAGGAGGTCTGAGGCGTCCTGGGACCCAGTCGGTATGTGTACGACAGCATCGTGGTTGAAACCGACCAGAAAACTGCCTTAATCGGTTCTTAGTCCCAGACCAGTCGGGGACTGTCTGGGGCCGCCTGGGGCCTCCTCAGGCTTCCTGAGGCCGATCTGTATTTAATCCCAGGCTTTGATACCGATCCAGTATTCCCGCCCATTTTACCATTTTCTTCACCGACTGTCCACGATTAAGGGTCGCCGACAGGATCAGGCCTTAGTCCTTTGATGAAACAGGGGCATCAGGCAAAACATTAGAACTACTATGGTTACAAAGAAAATGCCATTTTCCCATTTTGTTCACTGTAAAACAGAAAATAGAATTAGAGATGCCTGTACCCCACAGCCTGGGGAAATCATTTTCAACACCATGAGATATTGAAGTAGTGAAACAGTATGGGATACTTTCAGAGCAGTGTCCGTTATATAAGGGTCCAAATAATGTTTAAGTACAGAAAACATCTAAGAGAAAGAAAATGTATGTAAAGATAAAGTTTTAAAAGAAGACAATTATATAGCAAGATGGCAGCATTAATCAGTAAAATAAAAATTATGAAGCTAAGAACTGGAGAACAGCTGTTAAAGGAAATAGCACAATCATGTAAAAGTACATGTAATAATCAGTTGCAGCAATCCACATATCTTTGTCATAAGAGAAAGATGTCCTAAATGTGGCAGGTGAACACACCCAAAGTTAAAGGTCACACCATGATGCAAACCTACACCGCCTAACCAATGTCTCTGCCAAGTGTACACCTGCACCTTACGGAATCCAAGAAATAGCCCTGACAAGATTTTTAAAACTCATGGTCACTACGACAAGATCAAAGGTTAAATCAAGATCAAAATATGATGTTGCACATCAACAACCCCTAAGCAATGTCCCTACCAAGTATCAACTTCCTTTAATTTACAGTTTCAGAGATATGCTGGAACAAAATTTTAAAGATCAAGGTCATTAATGCAAGGTCAAAGGTCAAATCAAGGTCACACCATGACGTTGCACACCTACACTCCCCCAACTAATGTCCCTACCAAGTATCAATTTCATACACCTTACGGTTTCCGAGATATAGCCCAGACAAGATTTTATAGGTCAAGGTCACTACAGCAAGGTCAAATTAAGGGTCAAACCTTGACGTTGCACACTTACAACCTCCAACCAATATCCCTACCAAGTAACAACTTCCTACACCTTATGGTTTCTGAGATATAGCTCAGATAAGATTTTATAGATCAATGTCATTATGACAAGGTCAAAGGTCAAATCAAGGTCACACCACGACGTTGCACACCTACAATTCTGAAGCAGTGTCTCTACGAAGTATAAACTTTCTACACCTGTTTCCAAGATATAGCCGGGACAAGATTTTATATGTCGAGGTCACTACAGCAACCCCTAAGCAATGTCCCTACCAAGTATCAACTTCCTTCAATTTACAGTTTCATAGATATGCTGGAACAAAACTTTAAAGATCAAGGTCACTATGGCAAGATCAAACGTCAAATTAAGGTCACACCTACATACCCTAACCAATGTCCCTACCAAGTGTCAACTTCCTACACCTTATGGTTTCCGAGAAATAGCTCGGACAAGATTTTTAAACTCAAGATCTCTACAGCAACGTCAAATCAAGGTCACATGATGATGTCACAACTTGGGGAAAAAAGTGAAATAATTATCTCCCGCCTGGCTCGCCGGCGGGAGATTATAATTTGCACCATGTGTGTGCGTACGTGCGTGCGTGGGTCACACAGTTTTCTCTGAAACTACTACAGTTACACATTTTTGGTAAATTACTTGTCCCAATGAATTTTTACGCTCTTTAAAATTTTTTTAGTTTGGTGAACTTTGGCCTACTTTTGAGTGAGTAATAGCACTTTTACCTAATATAATTATATGGCTTATAACTCTCAAACTATTGCATTTAGAGTATTTTGTTGCAATATGTTGTTCGGCTACTTTCTCCACAGCTACAACATGGTCAGTAGTTTGGAAGTGTATCTCCATAGCTAAGTGAGTAATAGCTACTTTGTCAATTTTTAATGATAACCATAATGAGTAAATGGCTTATATCTTCAAAAGTATTGCAGCTACACAATTTCTCTGAAATATGTTGTTCATCTACTTTTTTGTGAACTGTAACATATTGAAGTTTCACAACTGTTGCTCAATGTACAAGTGAGTAATGGCTACTTTATTGCTACTTTTAGTGAAAATGTGAAAAATCACAAATATCTCGCAAACCGTAAGAGATAGAGCAATTTCGAGCAAATTTTTGGCCCACAGGGTGGTACAACAATGTCCTATGCTAAGGGGATTGCTGAACTTTGGCCTACTTTTGAGTGAGTAATAGCACTTTTACCTAATGTAATTATATGGCTTATAACTGTCAAACTATTGCATTTAGAGTATTTTGTTGCAATATGTTGTTCAGCTACTTTCTCCACAGCTACAACATGGTCAGTAGTTTGGAAGTGTATCTCCATAGCTAAGTGAGTAATAGCTACTTTGTCAATTTTTGATGATAACCATAATGAGTAAATGGCTTATATCTTCAAAAGTATTGCGGCTACACAATTTCTCTCAAATATGTTGTTCATCTACTTTTTTGTGAACTGTAACATGTTTAAGTTTCACAACTGTTGCTCAATGTACAAGTGAGTAATAGCTACTTTATTGCCACTTTTAGTGAAAATGTGAAAAATTACAAATATCTCGCAAACTGTAAGAGATAGAGCAATTTCGAGCGAATTTTTGACCCACAGGGCAGTACAAGAGTATCCTATTGTACTGGGTTTGGTGACCGTTGGCCTACATTTGAGTGAGTAATAAGGGAAAAATTTCAATTTTCACCACTTTTGGCGGCCATCTTGGATTTTAGTGGAAAATGAAAAAGTGTGAATATCTCGAAAACCATATGAGATAGAGTGATTTCGAGCGAATTTTTGACCCACAGGTAGTAGAAGAGTATCTTATGCCAAGGGGAAAAATTTCAATTTTCGCCACTTTTGGCAGCCATCTTGGATTTTAGCAGAACATGAAAAAGTGTGAATATCTCGCAAACTGTATGAGATAGAGTGATTGCCAGTGAATTTTTGACCCACAGGTAGTACAAGAGTATCCTATGCAAAGGAAAAAAAATTTCAATTCTCGCCACTTTCGGCGGCCATCTTTGATTTTAGCAGATAATGAGAAAGTGTGAATATCTTGAAAGCCGTACGAGATACAGCGATTTGACCCACAGGGTAGTACAAGAATAACCTATACAAAGGGCAAAAATTTCAATTTTCGCCACTTTTGGCGGCCATCTTTGACTTTAGTGGAAAATGAAAAAGTGTGAATATTTTTAAAACCGTATAAGATAGAGTGATTAAATGGAACAAACTTTTTCACCCACAGGGTAGTACAACAGTATTCTGTGCCTAGGGGAAAAATTTCATTTTTGCCCACTTTTGGCGGCCATCTTAGATTTTAGCGGAAAATGAAAAACTGTGAATATCTCAGAAAAGGTATTTCTTCCCCTTTAATGCTCGGCGGGAGATACACACCGCGACAGTGGTCTTGTTCCCATTGGTCCCATTGGGTCAAGTAGGTTTCAGAATATCAATTTGCCAAAAATAATTAGTAAATTAACTGTTAATAAAAATTGCTTCAAAACATTGTGTATGGTTTTCATATAACTTAAATGAATCAATATCAATAAATTTAGAAGATAAGCTAAGATCAATTGAGACCATAATTAATATCTGGAAATGCAGAAAATGTCACTGATAGGAAAAATTTTGATATTGAAATCACTTGTGTTGCCTCAGATAAATTATCTCTTGTCTGTATGCTTTTGTCCAATGCATATGTTGAAAAAAATGGATAGATTATTATTTAAATTCTTATGGGAAAATAAGCCGGCAAAAATAAAAATAAACACTTTTACCGCCACCTACACAATGGGTGGCCTCAAAATCCCTGCTATTTTTGCAATCAATGTAGTATCTAAAATAAAATGGACAAAACAATTACTCATGGAATCACAAGGTAAATGGCAATGTTTAACCTGGTATTTATTAAATATTGCTGAAGGGAAACTGCAAAATAAGTTCCCACCAACACAACGTTTTAAGTGTCTCACCCTTTTCACAGGTTGTTGATCGTTTCGTACAATTTCATGGGATTTCTTCAAAATCATATGATGAAATCATTACTGAATTTATTATTTAATAATAAATTTATATGTTGTGGAGATAAACCCATACAATCCCTCAATCTTAAGAGTACAGGAAATTGACACCCACGATTTAGTTATTGGTGAAATATTATCAAAAGATGACATTATTTTGGCTTTCGAAGAGTTTACTACAAAAGCTAATTTAAACATAGACATATTGTTATAACAAGATTATTGACTCATACCAAGAACTTGGAAAAATGCAGTCAAAAACATGTACCAAATATTATAAGAAGTATAACCTCACTCATTCCAGTTGGAGGTAAATTAACAGAAATTTCTAATTTAAGAATAAGGTATTACACTGGAAAACTGCATCCGCAGGTGTTCAACAAATCTGTCTAAGTGGTTCACCCCTAATGTAGATCTATTTGCCACTCGTCTGAACCACAAACTTCCACTGTATGTGTCTCCAGTCCCAGACCAAATGCTTGGGACATAGATGCTCTAAACATAACTGGTCGGGTCTCTCTGCTTATGTTTACCCTACGGCTCTCCTTCACAAGGTGATCCAAAATCAAGCAGTTCATTTGCCTGATCATTGTAAAGTCACCCACTAAATCTTGTTTGTTAGATCCGTGGCCTACATTTCTTGTTAAGGAATGTATAGATATTCTACTGCCCTCTATTACCAGGCTTGTTAACTGCTCATTGTCAGGTGTTGTACCTGATGAGTTTAAGAAGGCTATTGTAACCCTATTGATTAAAAAGTCATCACTACCACCCAATGACTTAAAAAACTACAGGCCTGTTTCAGGGTTGGGCTTCATATCCAAACTTGTTGAACATGTTGTTGCTACTCAATTGAACGACCATGTCAGTTTAAACGGACTAGAGAATATCAGGCAATCTGCCTATAAACTAGGTCACTCAACTGATTCTGTATTGCTTTCAGTTAAGAATGATGTTCATCTGGCTTTTGCTAAAGGTGAGGCTACTGCTGTTGTTCTCTTGGATCAATCAGCAGCATTTGATACTATTGATCATGATACGCTGCTTGATTCTCTTAGCTCCTGGTTTGGTGTTGGCGGGGTTGTCCTCCATTGGTTCAAGTCTTATCTCTCAGACCATGTTCAGTGCATTAAGATTGGGTCAATTTTATCTGATGCCAAAAAGTTATTGTATGGTGTACCTCAAGGCTCTGTCCTGGGGCCAATCCTTTTTTCACTCTACACTACTCCGCTGAGTAAAGTCATACAGAATCATCCTGGTATTAGTTTCCAGTTCTGCGCTTAAGACACACAATTGTATGTGCATCTCACACATAAAAATGTTGCCTCGGCCCTTGATAAGCTGTCACACTGCCTTGAAGACGTTAAGAGATGGCTCTCTACAAATAAGCTCAAGCTAAATCCTGATAAGACCAAATTCATTGTGTTTGGCTCAAAGTCTCAGCGTGAAAAACTTAATCACTCGTTCCCAGTCAACATACTCGGTAATCTTATATCACCAACAGTTGCAGTTAGGAACCTTGGTGTCTGGTTTGATTCAGATTTCTCATTCTCTTGCCATGTTATCAAGGTCTGCAAGGCTTGTTTTGCTTATGTCTGGGATCTTAAGTGACTCCGAGGACATCTAACACATGAAGCTGCTCTTATGGCTGCCAATGCTCTGGTCGGAAGTCGTCTTGATTACTGTAACTCTCTGTTCAGAGGTCTCTCAGCTCTGGATCTGTGCAAACTTCAATGTGTTCAGAACAGTCTTGCCAGAATCGTTGCTAACACCACCAAGTATTCACACATCACTCCAGTTAGAAAAGCACTACATTGGTTGCCGATTAAGTACCGTTCTATCTTTAAGACTGCCGTGCTTGTATATAAGTTCCTATACAGTGGTAACCCCAATACTTTGAACCCTTCCTGATACCCAGACGTAGTGCATATAACACTCGTTGAAGTCAATCTGATGGCATATTTCTTGACGTTCCCCACTTTGCTTCAGTTTTCAAGTCTCGAAAGCATTTTGGACTCAGTCTTGTGTATGATGCACCTATAATTTGGAGTAACCTTTCTGATGAGGTCCACTCTGCAAACTCCCTTGCCTCTTTCAATTCAAAGTTGAAATCATATCTCTTTGGAAAAGCATACCCACCATAAATTTCCAATCTCCTCCTCTTTCTCCATGGTGTTGAACCCTGCAATGTCTCTGGTTTATGAATATTGAACAATGTTTTTGTGTGATGCGCCTTAGAATCTGTCTTTTGACAGAGATTAAGCGCTATAAAAGTGCTATTAGAATTAGAATAGAATTAGAATAATAGCCCCAGACTGGCCAGGGATGCCCTGGTTTTGGGACCTAATGCAGCTCTCAACAGATCCCACTTCAGCTTCTAGTGTCAACAACTCTTCTCAAACAGTCCCACAATTATGTGCTTCACAGCAAGCCACTACATCTCAACCTCCGCACCTGGTATCTAGGAGTGGACAGCTCCAAGAACAAGGCTTATCTGTGGAGGTGGCAGAGAGAATTGCTGCCCTTCAAAGGTCTTCAACAAAGATCATCTACAAGTCAAAGTGGGCCCTATTTGAGAAATGGTGCAGAGAAAATTCGGTGGACTTCTCCACTCCCTCTGTGAAACAAGTCTCAGTTTTTTGTGTACCTATTCCAAGTTCTAAACAGACACCCTTCGACCATTGACAGTTACAGGACGGCCATTGTTGACACCTTGGGCCCAGCTGGGCACCATATTCCCCATGCTCAGACCTTAACAGGTTACTCTCCAGTTTTCTCAAGGATCATCCCTAAGTTCCAGGAATCTTCCAAAGTGGAAACTTTTCTGTTATGCTTAATGAGCTCACAAAAGCACCCTTTGAGCCACAGACCTCAAACATCTTTTCTCTCAAACTGCTTTCTTGCTAGCTTTGGCCTCCAGCAAGCGCCGCAAAGAAATCCACGCCTGGGCTGCAAACAAGTATTTAAATTAGGCCAAAGGGAAAAGGTCACCTTGTTCCCCTCTTCAGATTTCTTAGCCAAAAACCAACTAACAAGAGATGGTTCTCAAAGTGTGTCTCCGGTGACTATTCCTGCTTTGACTACTATTGTAAATAGACAATTCAAAAAGTCAAGACCTTGTGTCCGGTACGGGCCCCGAGGTATTATCTGGATCGAACCAAAGACCTGAGAGGGTCTCGATCCCTACCATTTAGTTCCTTCAAAAGGACACACCTCAAACCTGCTACGCTCTCTTCTTGGTTAAAATAACTACCTTACTTTGTTTTCAAACAAGCAGACCATCAGCCTTGGACTTGGTCCAAGTTATAGCGCATGCCATTAGGGCCTTCACAGTCTCGAAGGCCTTATACGGTGGGGTTTTGGTGGACCAAATCATGCAAGCCTGTCACTAGAAAGCTCACACACATTTACAACTATTTTCCTAAAAGACCTTCCTTGGTCAGATAACAACAATATGTATCTCGGTACATTAACAGTGGCTTAACAAGTCCTAGACCCTTCCCCTCAGTCTAGTCATCCTCCGGAAGAAAAAAAGGGGGGGCACACCCGCTTCAACCAAGTTTCAGGAGTCTAAATCCCAGGGTCTAGGTAAATGCCTACCTCGTCAGGATGTTTGGTAAGGTCTTTTAGCTTTTTATTAAGACAGTACTTAATATATATAATGTATTATGTTTTCCCCAGGTGACCCCATAATCCCCTTTTAGTTTTTCATCTTTTGGTGGGTGGCAAGATGATGAGATTTCCAAGCTAGGGCTTGGCATCATTGGTAGTGTAGCCCTTGGGGCTATTTATGCCTTTTTTAGTGAGCATGGCTTCACTCCTTCCTCCAAAGTCCAGACATCCAGACAGTATCGGTACTGTCATTTCAATTACTTTCTGGTTTTTGGTTTCTTACAGGCCCAGTTTTCCGAAACCGGGGCACTGTAAGCGAGACTCACACTGGTCATTCTAATTCATCCATTCTAATCTAATTCTTTCAAAATCCAAGAAAAATTGACTAATACTTCCAGTCTCAGCTGTAATCCCTCCACCGAGCGGTTGGATTCAGCATTCAGTTCCACATGGTAAGCTATTGTAGCGCAATAAAATTGAAAATCTTAATTACTTAAATGTAGCGTTTATAAGCTACAAGCTTACTATGTGGAACTGAAGAGAGTCCCACCCTGCCTCCCCGCTGAATAACAGCTGAGGGGTATGGGCAAATTTCCAACTTGAAAAAGGAAGCTGAAGGGTACATCACTACTGGGGTCACCTCGATTCCAAGGCATCTCGCCACTATTATGCGTCCATTTTTCTTGGACGTTGGCTGAGATGCCTGCGGCCTCCCGAGTAAGCATTCAGTTAAAAATGGTAAGCTTGTAGCTTATAAAAGTGCATGATTTCATGATTTTTAATGCATTAAAAATTTATTTAAAAAATTAATAATAAAAAAATTAAGACAGATCCAGGTCTGATACTCACACAAGGGAATCTACTTGTGGCCTAGTACATGTATGCAAAATATGAGAACCTCCCTTGTAATGGCTCTAGTAAACAGACTAACAGACAGAATTGCATGCCTTGAACAATTTTTCATTCTCGATATATAAGGTATGTTTTAAAAAAAAACAGCATGACTCTAGGCCTTGTAGTTTTGGAGAAGTTGTTCACGCGGACGCCGCAGAGTGATGCCATAACGTCAGCTGACTGATAAGTCAGCAGACATAAAAATTTTGGGAGGAATTATGGAGGTGGGTGAATAAAGTGTTAAATACAAATGATACAGAATTGCAAATTTAATAAATTAAATTTTTATAAGTTAATACCCTATCCAATGGATAATTGCTAATCCGGTCAGCGCAGACCGGTCCGCCAAATGACAGAAAATCTCACCCTGTATATAATATACTGGCCAGCCAGGGAAATGGTATATCAAGAACTCAAAAACAAATGAAAAACCATTGGTTTTTGTTGAAGGTCTGCTTTTACTTAAATCAAAGACTAAAATATATTTAAAACTCTAAGACTACTCTGATAATGATGAAGGAGTTAATAATGACATTAAATTGCAAATTTAATAAGTAAATTAAATTTTTATAAGTTAATACCCTATCCAATGGACAATTGCCTTACTGGTCGGCGCGACTGATCCCGCCAAATGACAGAAAAAGTCATCCTGTATATAATACCAGCAGGACCGGTCACAGAGTGTGCATTCGCTTGGTACGGAAGCCTATAAGGGTCATGTTGAAAAAAAAATTAAGTTGTAATTACGACTTACTATGTCGTAATTACGACTTATGAATTTTTTTTAAAACAAAAAACAACAATATTATCTCATAATTACGACTTACACAAGTCGTAATTACGAGATACGACTTATGAATTTTTTTTAAAACCAAAAACAAGAACTCCTAAGTCGTAATTACGAGTTACTATCTTGTAATTACGACTTGCTATCTCGTAATTACGACTTGTGAATTTTTTTAACACAAAAAACAACAAAATTGAGTGTTGGGCATGATCTCCCTTAGTGGTCAAGTGGGTAACACATTTGCCTGGCACACTGTTAATTAGGGGTCAAGCCTGGGTCAGGGAGATACATAGTGACTCAGATGATCACTATAATGGAGGTCCGTGTTATTGGGCCCTTTCCCAGTGACACCTAAAAGAACTTTGGAGACGTTGATAATTAGTCATCTCCAAGCCTCTGTCTCTCTCTATTGTAAATGTGATAGTCCCAGTATGACCCTGAGTGGTTGATGTGGATGTTAAACAACTCACATTGGGACGATTTTAAAACAACGATGGAGGTAGCTAATGCAGAATTAAGTTAACCAAACATTATTCCTCTGTAGCACCAATCTATGCTAGTAAAGGGTGTGGTGTTTGCTTAGTGCTACAGCTGTAAGTTGGGCATGATCTCCCTCAGTGGTCAAGTGGGTAACACACTTGCCTGGCACGCTGTTAATTTGGGTTCAAGCCTGGGTCAGGGAGATACATAGACAACTGCCTACACTCCACAAGTTACCCTCGACCCTCACCAAAAAATAAACCACATTCTAGGGTTGTGGGCATACCATTGTAAAAGATAGTACAATGGAACACCCACTTTAGCCTAAGCAAGCAAAATTAGGTCAGGCAATATGGATGTCTATGGGGCTCTATGACTAGTTAACAACTGGCTACAGTCAGTGCACAAGTTTGAGAGTGTAAGGTAGTTGTTTAATGTAATTGGCTCTAACTAAATGTTATTAGTGAGTGTTCTGTAGGCTGGTAGTACTGGCTACTTAGGTTGAAGTCGGTTAGAGTCACTTTCCTACCTTGAGTATATGTAGCAAAAGATTTTATGGTCAGCTAGACAGTTGCCTTGTCCTGTCAGTCATACCGAACTTAGTTAAAGTTATTTAGTTGTTTAACATCCACATCAACCACTCAGGGTCACACTGGGACTATCACATTTACAATAGAGAGAGACAGAGGCTTGGAGATGACTAATTATCAACGTCTCCAAAGTTCTTTTAGGTGTCACTGGGGAAAGGGCCCAATAGCACGGACCTCCATTATAGTGATCATCTGAGTCACTATGTATCTCCCTGACCCAGGCTTGACCCCTAATTAACAGTGTGCCAGGCAAATGTGTTACCCACTTGACCACTAAGAGAGATCATGCCCAACTTAGAGCTTTAGCTCTGAACAAACACCACACCCTCTATTAGCATAGATTGGTGTTATAAAGGAAAAATGTTTGGTCAACTTTATTCTGCATTAGCTACCTCCATTGCAGTTTTAAATTCATCCCAATGTGACCCAGTCTTAAGTTATAAATGCGAGACAATTTTGTTGTTTTTTATTTTAAAAAAATTCATAAGTCGTAATTACGACTTAGTATCTCGTAATTACGACTTGTGTAAGTCATAATTACGACTTATGTAAGTCGTAATTATGACTTAATTTTTTTTTCAACATGACCCTTATAGGCTTCCGTAGCTTGGTGTCGCGTTGTGCATACTTCCTGTCTAGACAGGATGACGTCATCACGTCTTTTTCGTTGTCTAAACCTAAAAACCTAGACCCCTAGTAAGCTGATAGCCGGGCTGGTTGGGAGGGCCTTGTCTGTACATTGGATAGGGTATTAACTTATAAAAATTTAATTTACTTATTAAATTTGCAATTTTATTGCGTTAATACTGTTACGGTCACGGGGCAAGCATGGTAGCAATTACTGGTTGCTTTTAAGTTGCAACCGGAAAAGACAAAAAGTTTAACTTAACAAATTTATTTAAAATTAAAAATAACTAGAGATTGCGTCTTGAGGCAGTGTATCCCCGGACGGGACATAGTTAAGGCGTGAATATGTCGGTCTTGAGCCTGTTTCCTGGAGCACCAGGTCAGGATTCTCCATAGTACCAGATTACTCCCAAAAGCTAATCACTAGTTCTTTCACTTATATCTGTCTTTAAAAATTACATTTCATGGATCTAGAAGATCCATATAGTGATCCGGATCACTTCCAAAATTCAATCATTTCATCCTTTTACCTTTTCAGACATATTCTAAAAATTTCATCAAAATCCGTCCATAAGTTTTTTAGTTATCTTGTACACAAACACATCTGGCAGCCTGGATCCACATGATCCAGACAGTGATCCAGATTACTCCCAAAAACTAATCACTTGTTCTTTGTCCCATTTAAGACATTTTCTGAAAATTTCATAAAAATCCATCCATGACTTTTTGAGCTATTTGTCTTTAAAAATTACATTTCTTGGATCCAGAAGATCCAGATAGTGGTCCACATCACTCGCAAAATTGAATCATTTCTTCCTTTTACCACTTCTTCCTTTTACCATTTGTAACATATCCTAAAAATATCAAAGTCCATCCCAAGATTATGTGGCAGCCTGGATCCAGATGATCCAGACCACTCCAAAAATTTAATCACTTGTTCCTTGTACCATTTAGGCCATTTGCTGAAACAATCCATCCATAACTTTTTGCGGTATCTGTCTTTAAAATTACATTTCATGGATCCAGAAGATCCATATAGTGATCCGGATCACTTCCAAAATTCAATCATTTCATCCTTTTACCTTTTCCTGAAAATTTCATCAAAATCCGTCCATAAGTTTTTGATTTATCTTGTACATAAACACATCTGGCAGCCTGGATCTAGATGATCCAGATCACTCCCAAAATCTAATCACTTGTTCCTTGTCCCATTTAGGACATTTCCTGAAAATTTCATCAAAATCCACCCATGACTTTTTGAGCTATTTGTCTTTAAAATTATATTTCATGGATCCAGAAGATCCAGATAGTGGTCCAGATCACTCACAAAATTGAATCATTTCTTCCTTTTACCACTTTTTCCTTTTACCATTTCTAACATATCCTAAAAATATCATCAAAATTGATCCTAAAATTCTGTTGCAGCCTGGATCCAGATGATCCAGATCACTCCAAAAAATGTAATCACTTGTTCCTTGTACCATTTAGGTCATTTGTTGAAAATGTCATCACAATCCATTCATAACTTTTTGAGGTATCGATCTTACACGATCTTACACGATCTTACAAAAATTACATTTCACGGATTCAGAAGATCCATATAGTGATCTGGATCACTTCCAAAATTCAGCCATTTCATCCTTTTACCTTTTCAGACATATTCCGAAAATTTCATCAAAATCCATCCATAAGTTTTTCAGCTACATTGTACACAAACACATCTGGCAGCCTGGATCCAGATCACTCCCAAAATCTAATCACTTGTTCCTCGCACCATTTAGGTCATTTGCTGAAAAATGTCATCACAATACATCCATAACTTTTTGAAGTATCTGTCTTTAAAAATTACATTTCATGGATCCAGAAGATCCATATAGTGATCCGGATCACTTCCAAAGTTCAATCATTTCATCCTTTTACCTTTTCAGACATATCCTGAAAATTTCATCAAAATTCATCCATAAGTTTTTGAGCTATATTGTACACAAATACATCTGGCAGCCTGGATCCGGATGATCCAGACAGTGATCCAGATCACTCCCAAAATCTAATCACTTGTTCCTCGTCCCATTAAGGACATTTCCTGAAAATTTCATCAAAATGCACCCATAAGTTTTTGAGTTATCTGTCTTTAAAAATTAAATTTCATGGATCCAGAAGATCCAGACAGTGATCCGGATCACTCGCAAAATTTAATCATATCTTCCTTTTACCATTTTGGATATATCCTGAAAATTTTATCAAAATCCATCTGTCAGTTTTTGAGTTATCTTGTTCACAAACAAAAAAACAAATAGAGGGCCAAAAATGACCCTCGGTCAGGTACTTTGGCGGTCAGTGGATGACCTTCAATGAAGAGCTTCAAGGTCAAATTTCTGCATGCTTATAGAGGACATATATATGTATTATATATACCAGCCATATGATGATCTGACTTTCTGTATAGGAGAACTGGGCCAAAAAGTGAAAAAATGGCCAACATCTGACCTTTAAGAGGCCATCAGTGACCTTGAGATTGAAGGTCAAGGTCACAAAACAATAGCGTTTGTGGCATTGCCCATATATACCCACATACCAAATTTGAAAGTTCTAACTAAAATATTTTTTAAGTTATCGCGTCCAAAAGGAAATCTCTGCGGTGGCGGCGTGACCGTACTGAATCCTAAGTATCCCCGACTTTCGTCTGGGGATACAATGATTACAGTCAACTGATGTGCTCTCAATGGTACATACACTGATACAATAATGAAACCAATCTGACGACCAATGTAACTGACAGTTAAGTTTATCCACTGTATCCAGCAGTCTGTCCCGTGATCTGTCCAATGTTTACTAACACAAAGATGTCTGTATCCTGTGATCTGTTCAATGTTCCATAACATGAAATGTCCTTGTCCTGCTATCCTTTTTATATCCAATCATACAGAATGTCTGTCTAGAGATATTCAGAGAGTTTGCACAACTGTACTGTCTGCTCTAACATATGGAAAATGTCCCAAAATGCAGTAAATCCACTCTCTCCAATATCCCAAAATATCCAAAATACAGTAAATCTATCCAGACAATGTATCCAGTTCACTCCAGTAAAAGTTCACAGCAACACAAGCACTTTATATATTTTTCCACCTGAATATTCTATTCCAAAACACAATAGCCTTCCTTATAGCCAACGAATACTAAGTTCACTTGTGGTGAGGTGTAAGTCCTTATATATGTTCATAGAAGCATCTAGACTCTAAAATAACTAACATGAAAACAAATGCAGTCACCAGAGCCTATGAGGGGGATCTAGAAACTACTGGTAGTTGGGTTTCCTTAAATCTAACATAACCACTGAGGGAGGGATTTCCCCCAGTCCATAAACAGATCAATAAACATCATAACACAACAATCAATAACTTCCTTGCTTTAAATGTTAACACATATACACAAAGCTTATATTAAATAAGGCAGAGACAGTGCCCATATATGTAACAATACATCCTATCCAATGGACAATTGCTGAATAACTACCGCTTGGTAGGTGGGTAAGTTACAAGGGACTGTGAAAGAACTCGTAGCAATAACAATTTTCAAGGCCTGGGTTGACCCGCGGTCAGGATCCCTGTAAAGCCAAGGTGGGTTACCAAAAAACCGGGAGCCCAGGGGTATACCGACAACACCTCCCCCCCCTTTTTTTTACAGACCTGCTTGTTTTTTTATGATTTCTGCTTAAATACTATAAACAACGTATATACACTATATACATATTTACAAATCTCCTCACTTAGGGGCTTGTGTGTGGATCTGCTGGGCAGCCACCACAGGCCCTAAATGGAAAAGCTCTTTGTCAGCCCAAGCCACATCCTTCAGATAGAATTGTGTGAAGGTATTATGGGATTTCCAGTGGCAGGCTGAGAGAATTTGATCTATGGAGACTCCCGACTGGAAGGCCTTAGATGCAGCAAAAGCCCTAACATCATGGGCCTTGACCTGATGTTGGGTGAGGTCTTGCTGATCAGAGAGTTCATAACATAGGATCACAGTCTGTTTGATCCATGAGGAGATGGTGGCAGGGAAGATGTCCTTGTCAAAGCCTTTCTTGAAGGAGACAAAGACCAGCTCCTTATTCTGCCTGAGATCTGAGGTCCTGTCCAAGTAATAACACAGGGCTCTGACTGCACATGAGGACCTCTCAACTTTGAGTGACTTTTCCAGATTGGGAGCCAGGGCTGGAATTACCACCAGGGCCACACTGTGCTGGACCATCCTTGGCCAGTTGGTTCTTGGAAAGAATGCTGGGTGAGGGGTATAGAGACACCTTCAACCAGTCTGATTGGTATCTAATGTTTTTATGTAGTCAAGCATGGATCTCACTCCTGCGTTTGCCTGAACTCAGGGCCAAAAGGAAGACAGTCTTGAATGTCAAGTGCTTCAAAGAGGCATCCTTTAGGGATTCAAAAGAAACCTTGGTCAGCTGGTGTAATACCAGGGAAAGGTTCCAAGAGCGTATGCCCCTCCTGCCCTCGGGTCTGTCTCTATGGAAGCTATCCAGGAGACGGGTGAGATTTTCATCTTTGCTGACATTCACTGACAAATTGCCCAGTTTGTCAGTAATGCCTGATTTATAGTGCTTGGTTGTAACTTACTGTTTTGAAACAAGTACAGAAGGAAGTCAGCAATGGACTTCATAGGTGGTGCCCTGAAGTGATTACAGTGGCACCACTTTCTAAAAATGGTCCACTTTGCCTCATAGACTGTTCTGGTTGATCCTCTTTGAGAAGCCTCAATTCGTTCTGCCACTGCCTCAGAGAAGCCCTGCTCCTTGATAGCTGAGGTTCTAGGAGCCAGGCATGCAGATTCAAGTTCACCAGATTCCTGTAAAAGGTCTGGTTGAGTCAGTAAGTCGGGCACGATGGGCAGACACAGTGGGATTTGACTGGACATGGCCACTAGATCCCAGAACCAAGGCATGTTGGGCCACCCCGGTGCAATCAGAATGACTCTGGGTAGTCCTGCAACTTCTCCACCACTTTGCCCAAGATGGCTACTGGTGGGAAGGCGTATGGGTCCAGATCCTCCCAGGACAGACTGAGGGCATCCACTGCCCAGGCTTGGGGGGTCTGGGAGCGGTGAGACAAAGAGAGGCAACTTGTTGTTGAACCTGGTGGCAAACAGGTCCACCTGGGGCATATTGCTTTGAAGACCTCTGGATGGAGGGACCATTCTGTCTGAATGTTTTGCCCTAGTCTGGATAGTTTGCTATCACATTCAACCGGCCGGGGATGTGTCGAGCCTTGAGAGTTACCTGTTTCCCGGTACACCAGGTCAGGATTCTCTATAGAAGGACACATAAGGTGCCCGACTTCATCCCCCTCCTTGTTTATACAGGCAACCACTGTGGTGTTGTCTGTAGCTATAAGCACTGTCTTGTTCAGACAGAGGTCCTGGAACTGTTTTAGAGCCAGAAAGACTGCCTTTAGTTCCAGATAATTTATGTGTAATTGACTTTCTGGAAGGGACCAGGTTTCCTTTGCTGTGTGCTCGATTAAGTGAGAGCCCCACCCTTTTTTGATGCGTCTATAAAGACTTGCAGAGCATGTTTTAGTGGGTGTAATGGTTGACCTTTTAGAACATTGTCTTCCTCCTGGACCGGGCATACCGGACCGGTCATAAGACCCTTTATCTTTGTAAGGTCTGCCAACGCTCTGGGGTGGGTCTGACCTTGCCCTCTCTCAGGTCGAACCGGTAGCCTACAAAATAGAATACTTGTTTGGGGTCCAGTTCTGATTTCTCCTGGTTTACTAGCCAACCTAACTCCTGATAGAGGGATGTTAGTGCTGGAGACAAATTTGGTGGGATCTGGCTCTGACCAACCAGTCGTCTAGCTACTGGTGGATTCTTATACCCCTTTGTAGTGCAAGAAACTTGACCTCTTTGGCCACTACAGTGAACTCTTTGGGAGCTGTGGAGAGGCCGAATGGTAGGGCTTTGAATTGGTATGATTTGCCCTGTATATGAAAATGCATATACTTCCTTGACTGGTTCTGGATCAGCATGTGGAAGTACTGGCCTTTGAAATCTATCGAGGTTACCCACTCCGATGCTTGGAGGGAGGTTCTTATTGTCTCTGGAGTCTCCATTTCGAATGACTCTGTCTTTAGAAATTTGTTGAGGTTGCTGAGGTCCAGTATAGGTCTCCACCGGTTGTTGGGTTTGGGAACTAGAAACAAACGGTTGTAAAAGCCCAAAGATATTTGATTTGTTACCAGTTCTATTGCATTTTTCTTCAAAAGCTGATGCAATGCCTCCAACAGGTAGAGGTTCCTGTGGGGATTTACAGAACAGCTTATGACATTGGGTGACCTGGTCAAGTATGGCCGGAACTGAAAGGGTAGGGTGTAGCCTTCCTTGAGGACTGTTAAAACATTGGGGCTGACGCCTAGGGCTTCCCATTTTTTCCCAAAACTGGATTAATCTGGCCCCTACAGGTAGATCCAGTGCAACATTTGGGACATTTGTGACAAGATTTATAGAACTCAATTGATCTACACAAGAAACATCTTTCACCGTATTTATTGCACTATGATGATTGAGATTTAAGCCTTTCTTTTGCAGCAACCCTTCTGCAAACGGAACACATTTTACAACACCATAATTTACGTTTGAATGAGTTCTTGTCTTTAAACTGTTGGTCACAACTAAACAGTTCTTTCCGATTGGTTTCCTCACTACAGTTTCCATTTTGCCGGTCACACAAACACGGTAATCCTTGCCGGCCACACAATCTACAGAGTAATTGTCATTTATAATTTTTCTGCCCCTTGGCCGGTCGTTGTAACAAGAGGCCTTGCCCCTGTTAGATCTTTGTCCCCTTCTCTTTAACTGTTTCCAAGCCGGGGGACCAGTTTTCCTGTCAGTATCTGATTGCTGTCTGCTAGCCTGGTTGTAAGGAAATGTTGGGAACCCTTATGAGATGAGCTGGCTGTACGTTTGTCCTCGTGGTGACATATTTCCTCCTCTGCCTTGGAGATCAAATGGTCAGGAAACAAGGCACTCATATGGAGGGGGGCAGTCCTGAGGGCAGTCAATGTGTCCTGCTTAATGCCACTCTTGATGTAATCCAGATAGCTATCCCGGCGTGTCAAAGTATGAATATGCCCTCTGATAAGTCCTGCATGGTTCTGGCCACTGCCTGTGTTATACTGCGATTGAAGGTTATCAAGTAATCCAGTTCTTCGGCTGCTTGGTGTATCTTGCTGTGGGTCACCCTGAATAACTGTCAGCTGAGTCACCATAGATTTGTTTATTTGGGGTTTTACGTCGCTTTCAACACTGTACAGGTCATATCACAACGGGTAGTTGGAAGGGCAGAGGAAACCAGTACATATAGTTCGCTAGGGTTCTGTACTGTAAACTGCCGACCAACGGCAAGCAACTACCAGCTTTCCCACTTATGGCCATGACGGGGATCGAACCCCGGCCGCAGAGGTGGGAGAGTCACCATAGAGTCTTGAACCTTGGTCAGACAACGGGAAAGTCCAGCAGCCTGATTTTACATATAACTCTGGTCACGTGCACCCCTTTCCCACTTCCTAAGAGTGTCTTGAGAAACCGGTCTGGAAGCGGGTGCAGTAGGGAGGGAGCGATTAGCTATCCTTGAGAAACTGCTGTTGAGGTTAGCCGGTTCATTAGTCCAAGTGTGCACTTTAGAACGTGAGAACGCTTTCTTGTCACTAAACATATCATACCAATGCAAAGTTTTGCGTGGTTTGATGAACTGGTCCCTGTTCAAACCGGCTGTTTCTGAGGCATGTGACAGGTAACCTTCCTGTACAGTAACATTCAGTTTCTCAAACTTTCTATAAAGCCAGCCATCCACAGGAACTTTCACTGAGACTTTACCTGGCTGCTGAGCTCTTGTACCTGCAAAAGAGTTATCATCTGGAGAAGATGAGGCTGAGTCAAATGGTGGAAATTGGTTCCAACCCGTAAAGGATCTCACACCACGAATAGTCTCTCTGTATGTCTGTTCAGCACCGAGTTCTTGGTCCACATCCAATAATTCTTCATGATCTGGACCTGTGGACTGTGCGTCAGAGTTCACCCTCTTCTTCAAGACTAGGAGAGACGTGGTCACTCAAACGTTCCTCATCAGAAACCGGTTCATCTGAAGGGGCAGCAACACCGGTAAGAGACAACGACTGGTTCTTGGTAGTGGCAGTAGGCTGGCTAGCAGGACCTGGGGGCTGAACCTCGGGTCCGGAGACAGTAAAGTCGTAGGGCACATCCTGGCTGGTGGGTTGAACCTCTGCAGTCACACCCGGAGCCTCAACAGGCCGGGTGGAAGTCAGTGCACTGGGAGCCTCAACAGGCTGGGTGGAAGTCAGTGCACCGGGAGCCTCAACAGGCTAGGCGGCATTCATCACCTGACCGGTAGCACCGGTAGTAGACGTCTGACTGAAAGACTGCTGCTCTGGTGGAATGAAGGGCTCGTCAGATACCACCACACTGGAGGTCTGGACCGGTTCAACCGGAACTTGAAATGTCTTTGCCAGGAAAAGTGCTTCAAGATGTGCAAAGCATTCTGACCACTGGTCATCAAGAGATTTCAGGTCAGACTGGTATTCTGAGGCTTTGCCAGCTTTGGACGTCTGGTGTTCTTTCCTAACCCTACAAGTAGGGGTGGCCAGCTGTTTTTGTCCAGAAGTAAAGCCATCACATATCTTACAAGATTTCTTTTCTACACAAGGGTCAGTCCCAATGCCTTTCTCACGACACCGTGTGCATTTGGTATGTGAATCAAACACAGCCATAGCATGGCCACAAGTCCCTCTACTTTCTCCAGGGGACATCATTATACTCTTGAACACCAAATATTAAGATGAAAATAAACTAAAGTTAAAAGTTTGTTGAATATCTTTAAAAATTTCCACTCTAGAAAAACACGTCTGCACACTCCATACACCAAATGAAAAAGACGCGATGATGTCATCCTGTCTAGACAGGAAGTATGCATGAGGCGACACCTAGCGAATGCACACTCTGTGACCGGTCCTGCCGGTATTATATACAGGATGACTTTTTCTGTCGTTTGGTGGGACCGGTCGCGCCGACTGGTAAAGCAATTGTCCATTGGATAGGATGTATTAACGCAATAAAAAGATATCTTAAAGCTATTGCAAACAATATAGAGTATACAGATACAGAGTCTAGAAGGAAACAACTGATCTTATGAATTTTTTTTTTGTAGTTCATTATTTGTTTTTTATCAATGTATCAATGAATACGTGTTTTGTTTTGTCCATGTTTTTGTAGTGTCATGTAATTGTTTCTTTGTGAATTGTTAATAATCATGTGTTTAGTGTATAATAAAAATACTTTTGAAAAAATGTTGCATACACACACCCTCTAACCAATGTCCCTACCACATATCAACTTACTACACCTTACGGTTTCTGAGAAATAGCACGGACAAACTTTTTCCCGCCGACTGTTCAGACACTATGGTTGAAAACAATACCCTGACAGCCCTTAAGGGCTTTGGGATAAAAATGGCTATTTCTCCTCTCTTAGTTCACTGTTAAAAACAAAATGGCTATTACTCCCTTAAATATTAAAATGGACTTCTAAAATAAGTATCATCTTGAAGGTACAAAGAAAGTAGCCAAACTTGTTTCTATGAATTGCTCTAACTGCAATTACTTGGTAGTAATAAGTAGCCATAAGCACTATTACTTACCTACGGACCTAGATCTGCTAATGTAGCCAAATATGGAAGACACAAGTTACAATCATGTATGCAAAAGACCCCACAGCCCTTCGCTTTAGAGAAAACTGCGCAACACCAGGAGCATATGGCTTGGAACACCTCTGGGTGAAGGGACCATTCTGTCTGAATGGTCTGGCCAAGTCTGGATAGCTTGTCTGCTATCACATTCAGCCGGCCGGGGATGTGACATGCTCCGAGGGTTACCCGTTTCCTGGTGCACCAGGACAGGATTCTCCACAGTAGGACATACAGGGAGCCCGACTTCATCCCCCCTTCCTTGTTGATATAGGCAACCACTGTTGTGTTGTCTGTGGCCACCAGTACTATGTTGTTGCAACAGAGGTCTTGGAACTCTTTTAGGGCCAGAAAGACCACTTTTAATTCCAAGTGGTTTATGTGCAATTTGCTTTCTGGAAGGGACCAGGTTCCCCTTGCAGTGCGCTCGTTTAAGTGAGCACCCGACCCTTCTTTTGATGTGTCTGTAAATATCTGCAGAGCATGTTTTAGTGGGTGTAATGGTTGATCTGGCAGCACATTGCTTTCCTCCAGCCACCACCTTAAGTGGGGGTGGAGCGATTTGGGGATGGGTATCACCTTTTCTAGTAATTCCGGAATCTTCCAGTTGTTCTTCAAGTGCCACTTTATGGGTCTCATATGAAGTCGACCTAGGTGGACTTGCTTTTCTGTTGCTGTTAGGAGCCCTACGAGGGACATGAACTGCCGGACCGGACAGTATTGACTGAATTTTGTCCATCAATCTGCCAACGCTCTGGTGTGGGTCTGACTCTGCCCTCTTTCAGATCGAACTGGTAACCTATGAAGTTGAAAACCTGTTTTGGAACCAGTTCTGACTTCTCCTTGTTGACCAGCCAACCTCTACCAAGGTCTGTGTATGCTGGAGACAAGTTTGGTGGGATGTGGCTCTCACCAACCAGTCGTTTAGGTACTGGTGGATTCTTATACCCCTCTGTAAAGCCATCAGTTTGATCTCTTTGGCCACCACTGTGAACTCCATGTGTGCTGTGGACAGGCCAAAGGGTAGGGCTTTGAACTGGTAGGACCGACCTTGGATGTGAAAACACATGTACTTCCTTGACTGACTGTGAATTGGTATATGGAAGTATGCGACTGTCTGGAGGTTCTTATTGTCTCTGGGGTCTCCATTTTGAACGACTCTGTGTTTAGGAAGGTGTTCAAGTTGCTCAGGTCCAAGATAGGTCTCCAACGGTTGTTGGGTTTGGGTACCAAAAATAGCCGGTTGTAAAACCCCAGTGAGTTTTGGTTTGTTACCGGTTCTACTGCATTTTTGTTCACCAGCTGATACAGTGCCTCCCAAAGGTTGGCCTGTTTGGATGGGTTGTGATAGTTGCTTATGACAGTTGGTGACCTGGTTAGGTTTGGTCTGAACCGGAAGGGAAGGGTGTAACCCTCTCTGAGTGTGGGGACTACTTTTGGACTCGAACCCAGAGCTTCCCACTTCTCCCAAAAATTGTGTAGCCTTGCCCCTACAGGTGGATCTACAACAGCTGGTGGGACATTTATGACAAGATTTGCAGAACTCAAGTGACCTACACAGGAAACATCTTTCACATATTTTATTTCTGTGCAATGATGACAATAACTGGAAATTACACCTTTCTTTTGTGGCAACCCTGTAACAGAATGAGCATTTGCAACACAAAAGTCTACATGAGAATGTACAGTCACTTTCTTGTCCCCGGCTATCACTGGAGGAGGGTTCAAGCCTACCTGACCAGACATAAACAGAGTCCTTCTGTCCGATCACAAACTCTACACATTGTCATTTACATGGCTTGAAACCCTTAGCCGGTTTCTGGGAGAAGGCTTGCCATGACTTCTCTTGGCTTGCTGTCTATCCCTTATTTGCTTCCATGCTGGATTACTGGACTTCCGGTCCGGTGGGTAAGCAGATCTGTCACTGGGAGCATAAGTGTGAAAGCGACCTTGACATCTGTGAGACTGGCCAGAACGCCTCTCCTCACTTCTACAGATTTCCTCTTCAGCTTTGGTGATAAGCTGGTCAGGGAAGAGTGAGTTTAGATGAACAGGGGCTGTACGCAGAGCAGCAAGGGTCCACGAGAGTGGGGGTAGGGGAGGACGAAACCAATTTCTTGTCTTCGTTCTTCCGTTCTCTGTAGGTGGGGGTTGATAATTGCTGTATCTGCTCTGGTGTAAAAGCTTTACAAATATTGCAGTCTTTCTTGAGAACGCAGTTGTCTTCTCCAACCCCCTTATCACGACATCGTGCACACTTCAAGTGGCCATCAAAAATAGCCATAACGTGGCCACAAGTGCCTCTCTTCTGTCCTGGGGACGACATGATGATTGGTACTTTAGTAATATAACTAGGAAGTAAAATAAAATGGAAGAATTCGCAGTTAAACTTCAAAATGTCTCTCTGTTGAAAACACATCCGCACACTCCACGCGCCAAACGAAAAAGATGCCATGACGTCACGCTCTCTAGAGAGGAAGGAAGTACGATGCGCCACCTAGTGAATGCACACTCCGTGATCGGTCCTGCCGGTAGTATATGCAGGACGTCTTTTTCTGGCATTTGGCGGGACCGGTCGCGCCGACCGGTAAAGCAATTGTCCATTGGATAGGATGTATTAACGCAGTAAAATAAAGAAATGTCCCAAGCCTTTTGGTTCAGTCAAATGCAGTTAACCTTGAAATGGAAACTTTTTTTATCTCAAAAATTTCTACTGACATAAGCTGAGTGTAGCTGTTGATATATATTGCATGACCACCTGCATAAGTTGCTGAAACTATTTTCACAAAGAAAGGAAAGTCATATATGTGTTCTTGGCATTTTATTTTAAAACATTGATACATTTTATCTCTGAAATTACAAGTGACATGGTACTTCAAACTGTTTGCCAATAATGCACATAAATGCAAGTCAAGAATCCTCTGGTATACAACACATCAAAAGTGTTACCTAATTTACTTTTATGCACAAGCATATTTATTTGCATCACACAAATTTTACATTGATTTGGATAAAAAACATTCTTTTTTTCTTCTTGAAAATCCTCTTCACAAGGTAAAATGCACAAATGCTTACAAAACAAAATTCCACCAACACACACTTGTGGCTCTGGGTTAAAAAAAATCACCACCTGACATACTGGGACATGAGAGGAGTAGAAGATTTTACCTGAATTAAAATCACCTGAAACTATGCAAAACTGACCCAAAATTGCCTGGTCACTTTAGAATTTGAATTTATTTCCAACAGACTTGGAAGTTTGCCAAACTCTGTCTCCACCTTCATCTCCATCTTCATGTCATCCCAGTGAGTCAATAACAACAAGCAGTTCTGTCCAAACTGCAGTTAACAAAAATTGCCTAGTAAATCTCGTTCTTATGTGTATATAAAATATATATTTATAGCAAGTGTCTGTTTCCCATACATACAAATATCTTCCATCACAATACATGCATACGTTTTTCATACTTTCACCATACTATCATTTTCAACAAGTTTCTTTTTTTCAGTTTTAATCAGAAACAGCAGATCTTTCAGATATCCAAATACTACAAAAAACATCAGAAGTTTCATCCAGTATGACAAGCATACTTAATGTACACTGAAACATGGACACTGTTTTGTTAGGAGAGAACTATCCAATCAACTTAACTGCAATATGTACGTCACATTAAGAACTTCTTTGAAAAGTTTGTAATACTTTCTGCAGTGTGAACACATCTACCTTGAAAACACAGCCTGTAGATTCACAACATTTTCCATCACAAATGTACAATAACAGGGAGCTATGAACAGAAATGTCAAAATTTGACATTCCATTCAGTAATTACAAGAACCCAATTAATTGTGCCATATGTCATATCTATTATAATACTGGATTGAAATCATGAAAACATCTTGCGCCTTTGGTATCAAAAGGGGAGGAAAATCTACAGAACAAAACTACACTGGAGATGCACGCACCCCACAGCCGTCTAGTGGTGGACCTGCTGGGCAACTACCACTGGACTCAGATGAAATAGCTCTGAATCAGCCCCGGCCATATCTTTGAAGTAAAATTGAGTTAAGGTGTTGTGGGATTTATATTGGCAGGCTGATAACTGCTTCCTGGATACTTCTAACTGGAAGTCCTTGGAAGATGCAAAGGCCCTAACATTATGGGCTTTGACTTGATGTAGAGTAAGGGTTTCTTGATCAGAGCCCATAGTGGCAGGAGACATGTTTTTGTCAAAGCCTTTTTTGACAGTTCTTTGCTCTGCCCGAGGTCCTGTCCAGATAGTAAACCGAGCTCTAACTAGGCATAGAGACCTGTCAAACTTTAGTGAGTAGTCCAGAGTTGGGGCCAGGTCAGGAATTACAACTGGGGTCACTGTCTCGACCCACTTTGGCCAGCTGATACTTTGAAAACTTGGTGAGGGTTACAGACACCCTGGACCAGCCTGTCTGGTGTGTGATGTTTTGTTCAGTCAAGCATGGATCTCACTCCTGCGTTTGCCAGAACCCAGAGCTAAGAGGAAGACCATCTTGAAGGTCAGATGTTTCAAGGTGACCCCTTTGAGGGGTTCAAAGTGAGCCTTTGTAAGCTAGTGTAGAACTGGGGAAAGGTTCCAAGACGGGATGCTTCTGCGATCCTTAGGTTTGTCTGCATGGAAACTATCCAGGCGACGATTGAAATTCTGGTCGTTGATGACATTAATGGGTTAATTTCCAGGTTTATTCGCTATGGCTGATCTGTAGCTATCTACAGTACTGTCCTGGAAAAGATAAGAAGTTAGCTATGTTGGTGCCCTGAAGGCCACCTGAAAACTGGCCCAAAATGGCCCACTTTGCTTCATAGACTGATCTGGTTGATCCCTTATGAAGCGTCAATTCGTGCTGCCACTGCCTCAGAGAAGCCCTGCTCCTCGATAGCCGAGGTTCTAGGAGCCAGGCATGGAGATTTAAATTCAACATATTCTTGTGCAGAATCCGAAAGAAAGGTTGGGGCAGCAGATTGGGCAGGCACAGAGGGATCTATCAGATCCCATAACAAGGGCATGTAGGGACACCATTGCCCAGAATGGCTACTGGTGGAAAGGCATATAGGTTCAGGTCCTCCCAAGGTGGACCGAGTACATTTACTCTGGAAGGAGAGATCACTTGGTTTAACTAGAAATAGGCCGCCCTGTTGATAGTAGATGCGAATAGAAACAGGATAGCATAGAAGAACACACATTATCATGTGTAATGTCCACCCCATGAACCTTTTGCCAAAATTGTACAGTAGTCTTACAAGACCCTGTTTCATTTGTAAAATATATCAATGATGCTTAAATACAAAATGGCCGCCATTTTTGGGGAGGGGAAAATTTTTTGAAAATTGCAAAGATTACATTCCTTAGATACCCTGTGGGTCGAAAAATTCGACGAAATCACTCTATCTCGCACGGTTAAGGAGATAGAAGGAAATTTGTGTTTGGCAAAAATTCGAAAATTCAAAATGGCCGCCATTTTTGGGGAGGGGAAAATTTTTTGAAAATTGCAAAGATTACATTCCTTAGATACCCTGTGGGTCGAAAATTTCGACGAAATCGCTCTATCTCGCACGGTTAAGGAGATAGAAGGAAATTTGTGTTTTGCCATTTTTGGCAAAAATTCGAAAATTCAAAATGGCCACCATTTTTGGGGAGGGGAAAATTTTTTGAAAATTGCCAAGAATACAATGCTCGCTCTATCTCGCACGGTTAAGGAGATAGAAGGAAATTTGTGTTTTGCCATTTTTGGCAAAAATTCGAAAATTCAAAATGGCCGCCATTTTTGGGGAGGGGAAATTTTTTTGAAAATTGCAAAGAGTATATTCCTTAGATACCCTCTGGGTCGAAAATTTCGACGAAATCGCTCTAACTCGCACGGTTTAGGAGATATGAGCACATTTGCCTTTTTCAGTATTCAAAATAGCTAATTACTCATTTATTTAATTAATTACTCACTCATCTATGAAGCAATTCCCCCCAAAAGCAATCCCATACAAGCTATTAACCCAATGAACCTCCATACCAAATTTCAGAAAGCTAGGCTTAATAGCATTCCTTAAAATGTCTGGAAACCAAAGAGCTACTCAAAAGTAGCAAAGTAGCTATTACTCAGTTAGCTATAGAGCTATCATCACCAAAAGCAATCCCATACAAGCTATTAACCCAATAAACCTGCATGCCAAATTTGGTAAAGATAGGCTAAGAACTGTTGCCTAAAATGTCTGGAAACCAAGTGGGACGCCGGAAAAAGCAAAAATAATATGTCCACCCCCCAGTGGGGTGGACATAATTATCTGGCCCATCCTGGACAGCTTGTCTGCTACCACATTCAGCTGGCCTGGAATATGTCGGGCTCTGAGGGTCAGCAGATTCCTGGAGCACAGAGTCAGGATTTGCCACAATAGGACACGAAGTGGGCCTCCTTCCTTTTTTTATGTAGGCAACAACTGTGGTGTTGTCTGTTGCTGTGAGTAAAATCTTGTTTGAACAGAGGTCTTGGAACTCTTTTAGGGTCAGAAAGAATGCCTTACATTCCACGTAGTTAATATGCAACTTGCTTTCTGGTAGGGACCAGGTATCTCTTGCCAGGAGATCTCCTAAGTGAGCGCCCCAGTCTTCTCTTTAGGCATCTGTAAAGATCTGAACAGCATGGCTGAGTGGGGGTAGTGGCTGACCTTGAAGGATAGTTGTCCCTTGGGGCCACCATTTTAAGTGTGGGTGGAGAGATCTTGGGATGGGGATCACCTTTTATAAGGATTCTGGGATCTGTCGGTGATTTTTCAGGTGCCACTGAATCAGCCTCATGTGCAGCTGACCTGGGTGGACTTTTCTGCAGCTGTCAAAAGACTTAAGTTGGACAAATGTTGACTAACCCGACAGTAAGGGTCGGTGAGAAGCTTCTGAATCTTTAAGTTTAAGATCCAACTTTCCAAAGTGGGTCTGACCTTGGCCTCTCTGTCGTACTGGTAACCTACACCTTATGATTATACATACAAAGAAGACAAAATTTAAAGGCTCAGGTCAGACCATGATACTGCAGACCCCCATCCTGTATCCCTGCTAAAAATCAACTTCCAACAACTTACAGTTTCTGGTATACCCTGAACCAAACTTTAATGGTCACTTCATAGTCACACCATGACCATGCACACCTACATCCACAAGCAATGTCCCTACAAGTATCAGCATCCTACACCTTTTGGCCAGGCATCATATTAAAAGAATGAAAAACCACAAGTAATGTTACATTGTAGGTGATAGGCATTGTTGTGAAACCACAGACAATCGGAATGCATGAATTCTAATGAAGTCCCTTCTGAGCTGCCATACCATATTCTAAAACATACACAGAAAAACAATTATTTTGAAGTGCTAGAAAACCTTCCATATGTAAAATGCATATGGTAAATGGATTTTGATAACCAAAGTAAAAATAACGAGTGCAGGGCTCAGTTTTTATTTTGTCTCTAATCAGAAAGATTACCAAACATACCATACATGGTTGGAGGTAAAATTTTGTCTATATCTGATAGTAGTGCTGGGAGATCGGCACTATTTTACCTGTCGATGTTCGAATCGGAATAATGTGAACAAAGATCGATCATTGCCGATCATGGAATCAGTAGTGTGAACCAGACAAAAAAATTCAAATATTAAATAAAAACAAGGAAAGTGTACATAAATTAGCACAAATATAACCAAGATATAAACAAAAAGCCTTTCACAAACGTCTACCTCATTCATGCCATGCTTTATCTATCCTTGCCTGTGATTGGCTGATTTTACTATCGCCTTGACTACAGTGGGAAAACCCCAAGGTGTTTTCTGTTTACTATAAATTTCTCATTGCATTTACGGATAGTTTTGTGATTTTAACTGGTAAACGTTCAAAAATTTTACAAATTATTGTTGCAATTAGTGTTTTATTGTGACAAAAAGGCTACAAAAAAATGAGTTTAGCAAACATTGGCTGTACTTAAATTTTTACTGATCATTGATCGGCAATGAACCAGCAAGCGATACTTCGTCCCAGCACTATCTGATAGTACACCGATCCAAGAATCAGTCTGAAAAAAGCAACAGCCAAAATACCAACAAATTTTATCTAGTTTGTGTACTATACCTCAATAGTTATCATGGAACCGTAATGTTCAGTAAATATTGTTTTCTTATTCACTGAAAACCCTGCACCCATTTCACAGGTATAGCAGCTCCAGAGACAAATTATGACACAAAAATGATCAACTATGTTTAAATACAAGTATACAAGTAAACATTAGATGACCAGCCTCACATTTTACAGACATAATCAAAAAACATACCGAATTTGTACGAACTATTTCATGGAATCATACATACTTTTTCACAACATAGTCAATGATGAGGTATACTGTGAACTCTAACTTGTGACTGATTGTACTGATTGACTACAATTAACTCTCCATACACAGTATCTTTGCCAGAGTATATTTTATAACCTTGTAAAAACAAGTTATGATAAATATACCACACACTAAAAATATAAGGAATGGACACTCACAATCGATGAAATGATGCTAAACAGAACAAGTAGATTCACTTTTGATTCTCACTTTCACTTTTTCATGTGTTTCCCAAAACCTGAGCATTTTAATTCCTCACTGACTGTATAAAATAAATTACCAACTGAATACAATAGCACTCTATGCAAATGCAAGTGAATTATTTTCTGAACGTTTTGGTATAAAAACATACCAATGACTGAATTTTCCACAAATCATGTGAAGCTAGTTGATCTAAGAGAACTACAATTATACACATTTCCATTTATTTACAGCTATTTAACAAAAATTTAAAAATAAACAGGTTTCTTATGTACATAAGCACAATTAAAATTAAACAATGTAAATTATTTTTAAATAGTATTACAGTTAGAGTCATATCAGAATTTATATGACAACAGGAACACACTATTTCTTTTCTTCTCAGCCTAAAGTCAACAACCGACATTAATTCTTGTGTACAACAGGACTTGCATATTGCCTGAATAGTAAATATACTATACATTAAGTTAAGATATAGTTTTACAGTCAAACAAAAACGTCCTTTCAAAAAAAGTGAAGATGGGACATTGAAAAACTTCCTTTTTCAAATAGAAATATTAAAAGGAGTTTCATGGTGGAGTAATACTTTCTTTTTGTTGTTGAAAGAGGAACTTGTATATCACTTACTGAACTTTTATGAGATGTGCTTATTTTTACTCATATGTTACAGTCTATATGTGGAACTGATCATTCCATGTAATGGCTGAAACTTTCAGTTCACATAATGACTGAACTGTGAGCGCCGTCATATTGTGGAATGAATAAATATGGATGCAGAAAGAATAATATTTTAACTTTTTAATGGCCACAGATAATTATGTAAAGAGCAAATTAATAAAGTATCCCATTATGAGATTAAAATATAGCCAAAACAGATGCCAAAATGAGAACATTAAAATGGCATCAGAGATGTTCATAACCCATAGCCTGGGAAAGAGCATTGGACACCATGAGATACCAAAGAGGTGAACCAGTACAAAGATAAGGTGCGTTTCAGAACAGTGCCAGTTATGTAAAAGTGCAGCAGAAATAATACTTAAGGAAGAAAATGTATATTAAGACAAACTATTAAAACAACCCATTAATTTGTATACTAAATCTTATAAACCTGTAAAATTAAGAATTGATCTATTTAACTGAAATATAGTTATCAATGGAGGTAACACAATTAGGTAAAAATAATATAATAATCTGTTACAGCAAGCAATATCAACTTCTACACCTTACAATTTCCGAGATATAGTTCCCACCCAACATCCCTGCCATGTATAAACATCCTGCTCCTTACAGATTCCCAAATGTCCAACCAAGATTTTAAAGATCATTGTCACTATTCCAAGGTCAAATCAAGGTCACATCATGACATTGCATATCTACAACCCTAAACCAATGTTCCCTCAAAGTATCACCTTCCTACACTTGCATCTTCAGGGTTCCCACAGACTTCTGATAACTGGATTCAAGGTCTTTTTCAGGATTTTTAAGGTCACCAACAACAATTCTCCAAGGATATATTTTAAGCCACGGCCTCCAATTCTAGTGGTCCATTCCTCCCACAAGCAAGGTCAAATCAAGGTCACACCATGATGTTGCTCACCTACACCTCAACACACAGTCAAATCAAGGTCATACCATGACGTTGCCTGCCTACACATTGACGCACGGTCAAATCAAGGTTTCTGAGATACAGCCTTAACTAGATTATTCTCCCCACCTGTCTACCCAGCCCAACACTATGGGTGAAACCAGTATCCACACAGCCTTTAATGTCTGTGGCGTAAAAACGACCAACAGAATCAGTACCAAAGTGATGAACATTTGCTGAGACTCTATTCTAATATATATATAGGGGGGGGGGGGGGGGGGGGGGGGGGGAAGTAAAAAAAAAATAATAATCAAGTGAACAGCATTGTGAAGAAAAGAAATATCTAAGACATATGTAATTCTTACTTCTAAGTTCTAATCTTGAACAACCTGAACAAAAGACCATCAAAATCAGTCCATATCTGCCAAACCACAGATAACAAAATATACTACAATTTTTTTTCAACTCAACCTGCACAGGTTATCAAACTTATTTTCTACACATTCAGCAAGACCACATCTTCATCCCACAAAAGTTATGCAGTGTATCTCAATGTATACACAATATAAGGTATCGTTTTCCCCAGTTAAATACCACAACTGTTTCCATGACTGGGAGTTAACCAATTTCGCTTACTCTTGTCAAAGAACAGCATCGGATGCACCATGCAAATATTCAAACTTCCACACACACCATTACTGAATTAACCCAACAAGCAGTTATTATATAGAGTAAGGAATCTAAAATTCGCCAGGAATGTAAAATTCGCCACCTCTAAAAACCTTTATTAATTCTGTGAAGAAAATGATGTCTTAAACTTGGTATTTTTTGGTTCAAAAAGCCTTAATTTACTATACATTCAACAAATCCCACCTCAAATTCATTTAATTTATTAGTGATTCCACATGTGGCGAATTTCAGATATGTGGCGAATTTTAGATTCCTTACTCTATCAATATAATTTTAGCAGTTGTACAAGGCTGTGACCATCTGCCTTACTTTCTTAAAATTTTATAGCAGCTAAATATTCTGATCACCACTGGTCTGCTAAAACACAAAGATTGACATCCAAAATTAGACTTAACATAAAGTGGGTAAATCATACATACAACTATTAATGTTGTATAAAATGATTAGTTACCCTCTTGTATTTGTTTTACAATACCTCAGTAACCAAGATGAGTGAATGACCGCTGAACTCCAGCCATTAATACAGAAACAATGTAAGTGTGACTGCAAAATGAAAGAAACACTTGAGAAAACATAATATTAGTGGTTTCACCTGTATTGACAAATGAAACCAGTTTCCAAGGCTTTGAAACATGAAATCTGGTATTTTGACGGCTTGCCACTGAGAATAAAACTTACTGCAAAAGTACATGGCTCATAATTTAAAACAGGAATTTTATTTGCAACATATTTAAGTTCATAAATTTTAGTTACAATGAAAATGAAGTAAAATGTGAGATATTTCGAATTTATGTTTTTTATTGTTTTGCTGAAAGTATTAAACAGTAGAAAACTAGACAGTCTACAATAATGACGCTTTCAATAACCGGCACTTAAATATTCTCTGCAGATATCGTTATTTCTACCTAAACAACTGAAATGTGGTATACCAGTTTACCATTCCCACTACTGCATAATATATGCATATGGAGGGATTTTCTTTATTTCTTTTTAAATTTTTTTTGCTTTTGTTTTTCCATTGTTTAATATTTTACACTTTCATAGTCAAATATTTATGCACATTCACATTAGTTTATATGTTCAATTGGCAACCCCCAAACCATAAATCACATTCAGATGACAATATAAGGAAAATCTCATAGCTCTAACAAAATCTAAAGTATGTTCATGTTTCACCAAATATAGTGTTGAGATAAAGCTACAAGTCAGTCTGAAAATATGGCGACTAAGTTGTTACAAAAATATTGATGAATAAATGTACGACCAGATTATAATCAGAAATAAGATGGTCTTCACACCTCACCTTGTGACAATAAAATACACAAAATTCAAATCAAAATTTAATCACAATATTTTAAATGCCTGGTTAAAACTTTACCTGGTCTTAAATGCCTGGTCTTGAACTTTACACAAACAATATTTGACACTATAAACTTCTGATTCTTTTCCATATGTTGCAACAGCACTGCATGCTTGAATCACTTGGCTTTTTGATCAGCATATCGACTCAAAGTTAATTTAAATTGAACCATCCTTTAAGTATCATGTCATATTTTGTAGTATAACATTCATTACTTTAACAGAGCTTTCTATTATTTTTTGTTACACAAAAGCTTACTACATATCTGCTATTTCCAGCTCTCAAGTTAACTATTAGTGACACTACTTTCACTGATGTAATTTAATGGGTCTCTATTGAGTATTCTAGGTAACAGCCTCAAATTTAACCATATATAAAAAATACAGCTTTTTTTTTTCTTTCAAAATTTACCATGGCTTTGACTTGGGCTACAGTTGATTATGTGCCTCTATATATATATATTACCAGAAATCATTTGCCATGAAACAATTCTTTACACATTTGTTGACGATACACCACAGTAAGTGCAGCATATTTTTCCCCACCGGAAAAATCTCTTCTTAGAAAGATCCATGTTCCATTGGTGTCCTCCATGTGAAAATGTATGTTATCTATAAACAACATACAGGCAATACAGATGTATGTGTAGTTGGGGTACACAAGAAATACCAGCAGGATTCACTGCTTGCGTATTTTCCTCACTGCGCGTTTGATTTTCCTGGCACCAGCGCCAGCACCAGTCTGAGTGGGAGTGGCACTGAAAGGATTGCTCGTTTCAGAAGCTCTGAAAAAAAAAGAAAGAATGGGTAATGTCATAAAACACCATACAGGTTGCACTTCATTTCCAGCATATTTCTTTATAAATTTTAAGTTGGAAGCTGACCAATTCAGTATGGCTACTGAGAGTATTAAAATCATCGTGTGAACAGAAATACCCCACGCCCCAGCAAAAAAAAAAAAAAAAAATAAAATAAAAAATAAATAAGACAAAAAAAAACCTGCAAGTTGTCAAAATGTGTGTGCTTTTAAAAGAGTTTTTATTTGCAAAATGACTAATATCTCTAAAGAATACAATAAAATTTAGGAAATGCTGTAAAATATTTTTTTAAGTTGAATATTTTGATAAACTTATGTTAAAATAGTGTACATGTGAGAAAACCATTTAGGTTACTTGCAATCCAAATGTAGATAGATCACTCTGTTTCAGTCAGAAAATAGATTACCAGTTTTCTGTCTCATAAACTGATAGCGGAATAACAGATTCTGACATGCACAAAACAAAATCCATTGGACAAACATGGTACATTAACCATGCCATCATATACCAAACTACCATATAAACCACTAAAAAGCTTGCCTAAACTGAAAGGTCCCAGGTTGTTGAGTGGACTGTGCTCCTACAAAGTTGAAATTCGATGCAGCAGATGTGGCGAAGTTGAATCCTCCACTTTCGGCTGACGGCTGTGGCACAGACTGTCCACTAGTTTGTGGACCTCCAAAGTTAAACCGACTTGAACTCTGGTTGTTATTGCTTTGGTTCTGAGGAAACAGAAGTAGCACTTGTATAACATGTGTATGTACAGTTACAGTTTGATTCTGTAAAGTTAACCTTTGATTTTATTAACTTTTATTTCTGTAAAGTTACAGCTACACTAAGCTTCTGCATAGATATGGATCAATGTTGGTTTCTGTAAAATTGTGTCTTTTGTTTCTGTTATGCTTTGGTTCACTGTATCAAGTATAAAGAATAGATTTTTTAATAGTTTTTTTTCTAAATGTGCAGAACTGCTGCAAACATAGGAAGAAACAAGTTACACTGACTTATTCCAAATATAGCATCAGTGATGTCCGTACCCCACAGCCTGGGACATACAGAAAAGATTGTTTAAGTTATGTAAAGTTTCAGGAGAAATAACGCTCAATAGAGAGAAAATGTATGTAAAGATAAAGTATCCAAACAAGGCAATTCAACAATATGACAGCATTAACTAGACCAAGGGCGCATCTGTGGCCAGAGGCAAGATGTGTCCACCGGAAAAGGCCAACTAACATAGTTTAGAAGATAAACAGCATTTTTCAATAATAAGCAAGTTGAAAGCACTTTTAAGTTTGGCTACCCTCATTTGACCTTGAAGGAAGGGTCTAAGGTCAAATCTGACCACATAGGAAGGTTCCTAGCCTATGATTTCCTATAGGTTGGTTCCACAGTGCAAACCTCTAGGACCAATAATAAGCAAGTTATCAGCACTTTTAAGTTTGGCTATCCTCGTTTGACCTTGAAGGAGGGGCCCAAGGTCAAATTTGACCACATCAGACGATTCCCAGCCCATGATTTCCTATAAGTTGGTTTCACATTGCAAACCTCTAGGACCAATAATAAGCGAATTGTAAGCACTTTTAACTTTGGCTATCCTCATTTGACCTTGAAGGAGGGGCCTAAGGTTTCATATTGAAAACCTCTAGGACCAATAATAAAAGAGTCATAAGCACTTTGCAATAGATTTCAAGTTACAACTGATTTACTCAACAGTGAGAACGTCAAAGTAGCTATTACTCCTCTATGCAATGAGCTACAGGTCTGCAATTTTACTATGTTATAGCTGACCCAAAAGTAGCTGAATAACATATCAAAACAAAATTCTCTAAATGCAATAGTTTCAAGTTACAAAAAAAAATCAAATTTTTTGAGGTTTTTGACTGCCCAGAGCATAATTTTGACTCCTTGGATTAAAATAGCTATTACTCGCTTGATTTTGACCCCAGGCCTACAAAAAAGATAGGGTCGTGAGACGTCATACCCACCAATTCATGCACTAAATATAAACTAGAAATAGGCCGCCCTGTTGATAGTAGATGCGAATAGAAACAGGATAGCATAGAAGAACACACATTATCATGTGTAATGTCCACCCATGAACCTTTTGCCCAAATTGTACAGTAGTCTTACAAGACCCTGTTTCATTTGTAAAATATATCAATGATGCTTAAATATTTGATAGTGTAGATGTAATTTATTTCAGCTTCATGCCTTTTTGCATTGGTTGGGTTGAAAATTTTGACGAAATCACTCTATCTTGCACGGTTAAGAAGATAGAAGCCAATTCCTGTTTTTCTATTTTTGGCAAAAATTTGAAAATTCAAAATGGCCGCCATTATTGGGAAAAGGAAATTTTTTTGAAAATTGCCAAGAGTACATTTCTTAGATACCCTATGGGTCGAAAATTTCAACAAAATAACTCTATTTTGCACGGTTAAGGCCAGTTTGTGTTTTTCCATTTTGGGCAAAAATTCGAAAATTCAAAATGGCTGCCATTTTTGGGGAGGGGAAAATTTTTTGAAAATTGCAAAGATTACATTCCTTAGATACCCTGTGGGTTGAAAATTTCGACGAAATCGCTCTATCTCGCATGGTTAAGGAGATAGAAGCAAATTTGTGTTTTGCCATTTTTGGCAAAAATTTGAAAATTCAAAATGGCCGCCATTTTAGGGGAGGGGAAAATTTTTTAGAAATTACCAAGAGTACAATGCTCAGATACCCTGTGGGTCGAAAATTTTGACGAAATCACTCTATCTGGCACGGTTAAGGAGATAGAAGCAAATTTGTGTTTTGCCATTTTTGGCAAAAATTCGAAAATTCAAAATGGCCGCCATTTTTGGGGAGGGGAAAATTTTTGGAAAATTGCAAAGATTGCATTCCTTAGATACCTTGTGGGTCGAAAATTTCGACGAAATCACTCTATCTCGCACGGTTAAGGAGATAGAAGCAAATTTGTGTTTTGCCATTTTTGGCAAAAATTCGAAAATTCAAAATGGCCGCCATTTTTGGGGAGGGGAAAATTTTTTGAAAATTGCAAATATTACATTCCTTAGATACCCTTTGGGTCGAAAATTTCGATGAAATCGCTCTATCTCGCACGGTTAAGGAGATAGAAGCAAATTTGTGTTTTGCCATTTTTGGCAAAAATTCGAAAATTCAAAATGGCCGCCATTTTTGGGGAGGGGAAAATTTTTGGAAAATTGCAAAGATTGCATTCCTTAGATACCCTGTGGGTCGAAAATTTCGACGAAATCGCTCTATCTCGCACGGTTAAGGAGATAGAAGCAAATTTGTGTTTTGCAATTTTTGGCAAAAATTCGAAAATTCAAAATGGCCGCCATTTTTGGGGAGGGGAAAATTTTTTGAAAATTGCAAAGATTACATTCCTTAGATACCCTGTGGGTCGAAAATTTCGACGAAATCGCTCTATCTCGCACGGTTAAGGAGATAGAAGCAAATTTGTGTTTTGCCATTTTTGGCAAAAATTCGAAAATTCAAAATGGCCGCCATTTTTGGGGAGGGGAAAATATTTTGAAAATTGCAAAGATTGCATTGCTTAGATACCCTGTGCGTCGAAAATTTTGCCGAAATCGCTCTATCTCGCACGGTTAAGGAGATAGAAGCAAATTAGTGTTTTGCCATTTTTGGCAAAAATTCGAAAATTCAAAATGGCCGCCATTTTTGGGGAGGGGAAAATTTTTGGAAAATTGCAAAGATTGCATTGCTTAGATCCCCTGTGGGTCGAAAATTTTGCCGAAATCGCTCTATCTCGCACGGTTAAGGAGATAGAAGCAAATTTGTGTTTTGCCATTTTTGGCAAAAATTCGAAAATTCAAAATGGCCGCCATTTTTGGGGAGGGGAAATTTTTTTGAAAATTGCAAATATTACATTCCTTAGATACCCTGTGGGTCGAAAATTTCGACGAAATCGCTCTATCTCGCACGGTTAAGGAGATAGAAGCAAATTTGTGTTTTGCCATTTTTGGCAAAAATTCGAAAATTCAAAATGGCCGCCATTTTTGGGGAGGGGAAAATTTTTGGAAAATTGCAAAGATTGCATTCCTTAGATACCCTGTGGGTCGAAAATTTCGACGAAATCGCTCTATCTCGCACGGTTAAGGAGATAGAAGCAAATTTGTGTTTTGCCATTTTTGGCAAAAATTCGAAAATTCAAAATGGCCGCCATTTTTGGGGAGGGGAAAATTTTTTGAAAATTGCAAATATTACATTCCTTAGATACCCTGTGGGTCGAAAATTTCGACGAAATCGCTCTATCTCGCACGGTTAAGGAGATAGAAGCAAATTTGTGTTTTGCCATTTTTGGCAAAAATTCAAAAATTCAAAATGGCCGCCATTTTTGGGGAGGGGAAAATATTTTGAAAATTGCAAAGATTGCATTGGTTAGATACCCTGTGTGTCGAAAATTTTGCCGAAATCGCTCTATCTCGCACGGTTAAGGAGATAGAAGCAAATTTGTGTTTTGCCATTTTTGGCAAAAATTCGAAAATTCAAAATGGCCGCCATTTTTGGGGAGGGGAAATTTTTTTGAAAATTGCAAATATTACATTCCTTAGATACCCTGTGGGTCGAAAATTTCGATGAAATCGCTCTATCTCGCACGGTTAAGGAGATAGAAGCAAATTTGTGTTTTGCCATTTTTGGCAAAAATTCGAAAATTCAAAATGGCCGCCATTTTTGGGGAGGGGAAAATTTTTTGAAAATTGCAAAGATTACATTCCTTAGATACCCTGTGGGTCGAAAATTTCGATGAAATCGCTCTATCTCGCACGGTTAAGGAGATAGAAGCAAATTTGTGTTTTGCCATTTTTGGCAAAAATTCGAAAATTCAAAATGGCCGCCATTTTTGGGGAGGGGAAAATTTTTGGAAAATTGCAAAGATTGCATTCCTTAGATCCCCTGTGGATCGAAAATTTTGCCGAAATCGCTCTATCTCGCACGGTTAAGGAGATAGAAGCAAATTTGTGTTTTGCCATTTTTGGCAAAAATTCGAAAATTCAAAATGGCCGCCATTTTTGGGGAGGGGAAATTTTTTTGAAAATTGCAAATATTACATTCCTTAGATACCCTGTGGGTCGAAAATTTCGACGAAATCGCTCTATCTCGCACGGTTAAGGAGATAGAAGCAAATTTGTGTTTTGCCATTTTTGGCAAAAATTCGAAAATTCAAAATGGCCGCCATTTTTGGGGAGGGGAAAATTTTTGGAAAATTGCAAAGATTGCATTCCTTAGATACCCTGTGGGTCGAAAATTTCGACGAAATCGCTCTATCTCGCACGGTTAAGGAGATAGAAGCAAATTTGTGTTTTGCCATTTTTGGCAAAAATTCAAAATGGCCGCCATTTTTGGGGAGGGGAAAATATTTTGAAAATTGCAAAGATTGCATTGCTTAGATACCCTGTGTGTCGAAAATTTTGCCGAAATCGCTCTATCTCGCACGGTTAAGGAGATAGAAGCAAATTAGTGTTTTGCCATTTTTGGCAAAAATTCGAAAATTCAAAATGGCCGCCATTTTTGGGGAGGGGAAAATTTTTGGAAAATTGCAAAGATTGCATTCCTTAGATCCCCTGTGGGTCGAAAATTTTGCCGAAATCGCTCTATCTCGCACGGTTAAGGAGATAGAAGCAAATTTGTGTTTTGCCATTTTTGGCAAAAATTCGAAAATTCAAAATGGCCGCCATTTTTGGGGAGGGGAAATTTTTTTGAAAATTGCAAATATTACATTCCTTAGATACCCTGTGGGTCGAAAATTTCGACGAAATCGCTCTATCTCGCACGGTTAAGGAGATAGAAGCAAATTTGTGTTTTGCCATTTTTGGCAAAAATTCGAAAATTCAAAATGGCCGCCATTTTTGGGGAGGGGAAAATTTTTGGAAAATTGCAAATATTACATTCCTTAGATACCCTGTGGGTCGAAAATTTCGACGAAATCGCTCTATCTCGCACGGTTAAGGAGATAGAAGGAAATTTGTGTTTTGCCATTTTTGGCAAAAATTCGAAAATTCAAAATGGCCGCCATTTTTGGGGAGGGGAAAATTTTTTGAAAATTGCAAAGAGTACACTCCTCAGATACCCTGCGGGTCGAAAATTTTGCCGAAATCGCTCTATCTCGCACGGTTAAGGAGATAGAAGCAAATTACTCAAAAGTAGTACTGAAAATACACAATGAAGTACCTAAATGGCTATTACTCATGTACTGACAAAGCTATCAGTCCCAAATGCAATACCAAGCGAGCTATGGACATAACAATCTTGTATTCAAAATTGTAGTAAAATATCTTTAATTATTTTGGCTTAAATGCACGGAAACCAATGGGTACTGAAAATAGCTGTACTTAAGTATTACTCAGTAAGCAAAAGAGGTACAACAGCCAAAAGCAATCCCAAGCAAGCTACTGACCCAATAAGCCTGCATACCAAATTTGGTGACAATAGCTCTAATACTTTTCCTTTAAATGAGCGGAAACCATGCGTGACGCCGGACATCGGACGCCGGACGGCGAAAAAAGCAAAAATAATATATCCACCCCCCAGGGGGGTGGACATAAATATATCTAAAGAAACTGTGCCCTACAGCTTGAACACAAGCAATAGTCAAAATGTTTGACGTTTTTGACTCTCCAGGGCATAATTTTGACTCCTGGGCTACCAAAATAACGGGGTGGCCAGATCTCTACCACAGCAAGCCACTTGCAAAATTTAAAAGAAATCCCGAAAGAAATGTGGCTTGTAGGTTGAACACAAGAAAATCTCTGCGGACGATGACCATGCATGATCCATAGTATCCCCGCTTTTCGGGGATACAATAACTCCTGCTCACACTTGTAACTTGTCTCATTTTGACTTACATTTGTAGCTCCGAATTGAAACAGCCCCCCCGATGCTGTGGATCCTCCAGTAGGTGGTTTCTGTTCTGACGAATTCTCAGAACCAAAAACCGCTGATGCACCAAATGTTGTTGTTGGCTGTGCACTCCCAAACACTGGGGGCCCAGAGTTTGGCTGAGCATTAACTGCACCAAATGTGGGTACAGATCCAGTCTGTGAGGTCCCAAAGGATGTTGCAGGTTTGGGCTGAGTTAATCCAAATGCAGGTGTGGCACTGGACTGTTGTCCTGTCCCAAATGCTGGAGTGGTGCTTGATGATTGGTTTGAGGTGCCAAAATTAGGAGCTGAAGTGCCAAAACCTGGAGCAGCAGAAGGCTGAGTGACACCAAACCCACCAAATCCACCTGTAAAACAATAAAGTACAGTGTTGGTGATCAAGGAATAGTAATAAAGTACAGCATTGGTGATTAAGACAATAATATATCATTCAGCAGAAGTATTTAATACAAAACATGAAGGTGCAAGTCCTAGTTTGGGTTTCTTACTGTGTATGGATTCATATTTTATTTTGGAAAAATTCCAGTCTTAGTTTTGCACTTCATATCAAACTCTATGCAACAAGTTGATAAACATCCTCACCACTTGAGTTTCCAACGGTGCCAAAAGGTTTACTGCTGCCATTGGTATTCTGTCCAAAGGCAAATCCTGTCGTGTTTGTGCTTTCACCAAATGTGGCTCCTGCATTACCTATGAAGAATGAATACGAAAATTTCAAGAAATGTAAAATGCTCATGTTTTACAGAATATATATGTCGTGTACAAGTTGGGATTTTGTACAAGTTTTAAGTTGTACAAAAACTTGCAGTGTTCGCTCTCAAGCGTGATTTCGCGAGTTTGTACACACTCTGGGGCAAGTTGTCGCAAAACCACTCACCAACGCGTCTGTGCTGTCGCTACCAGGCGAAACACTCAAAACTGACGGAAGAAATTCGTCTATTATCGGAAGCGACGACGTACATATTTCCTCATAGAAATGTTTGAGAAAAGCAGTTTATTTTATTTTATATATCCAGCTAACAGTAATTCACGTGAGAATTCGAGTATTCTCGCGAGATTTCCGTGCTTTTTGTTTATTTTTAAACTCGTCTCCTGCTTATAGTGTCACAGGCGAAACAGTCGAACCAACTACCGACCAAAGAAATTCGTCTATTATCGGAAGAGACAAAATATATATTTCTTCAAAGAAAAGACAAGAAATGCAATTTATTTATTTTATGAATCCAGATAACAGTAATGTAAAAAAAATTTTTAAAAAAAACCAGTAGCACCCAGCCATTAGGCCATTAAGATGTGGTTTAGAAGTGAAATTTAAAAAAAAATAAAAGACAAATAAAAACAGAATTAAATATTTTATTTATTTGAACTTTTAGTTTAGCATCTATTTCTTATTATTTAAATAAAGAAAACTTTATGCAGTCCCAAATTGGAACTAAATATTTCAAAATATCTTGACGCAAAACATGTCTCACATTTTTTCACAGTTGTCTCGCCTTTTCAAGTGAAGGGAGACAGTCTGTCTCGCATTCATTTTCGACGAGAGCGAACACTGAACTTGTACAAGTTAAATGAAGTTATATAACTTGTATGGCTGAGTTGTACAAGTTATAACTTGTAAAAGTTGTTGTAAAAATTTAAAAAAGATTGGACTTTCTACCATGACATATACATTCCATTTTAGGAAAACCAATTAAGCTGTATTTTTGTTCAAACATGCCTCTACAATGGGCATAATTCTATTCACAAAGGTGATGTTGGTATGACTTATTTCTTTTCAGTATTGACGCCTGGTTTTGACTATAACTAAAGTCCTAATTGATGCACAAAGTTAACATTTAGTCCTCCTCACCTATGTTTATTTTCTTTGTTGGTGTGGCCTCATCGCTTCCTCTCTCTCTTTTCCCCAAATTCATGGATCCTGTTTCCTGTTTAGCACCGAATACAAATGCTCCAGGATTAGCCGGTTTTACAGCTTCTCCAGCTTTAGCGCTGGCACCAGTATTACTTCCAAATGCAAACCCCCCAGTGCCCAAAGGCTTAGGTGTAGATTCTGCAGAAGGCTTGAAACTAAAGCCACCAGCAGTTTCAGGCTTGGTGGTTTGTTTTGGGGTTTGTCCGAACACAAAGAGTCCAGATGATTTATTTTCCTCTTTCTTAGGTTCTGTGCTTGAGCTAACCATTGTCGGTGGTGCTGTAGATCCAGAAGTAGCGATTTCCGTGGACTTGCTGGTGAAATTAAATGTAGCAGCTGATGTAGTTGACACTGTTGGCACACTACTCCCAAACACAGGTGTAGCTTCAGATTTCTTCTCCACAATCTGTGCTTTAGATTCAGTATCATCTGGTTTGATCAAACTGGACCCAAAAATTCCAGACCCACCAGATGGGATACTAATAGTGTTATTAGTACCTCCTATCACATTACTTGCTCCAAATTTAAACCCACCACTGGACTTGGGTTCACCACTATCAGTTTCTTTACTATTACTTTCTGTACTTGTTACTATGGAGATGCCATGACTTGACCCCACAGAGCTGACAGCAGTAGATATTTTATTACCTTGTCCAAATGTAAAACCAACCGGTTTGTCACTGTCACTACCAGAACTTGGTACAGTAGTTTTCAAACTAAAGCCCCCACTGAATGGCTGAACACTAACCTCACTACCAGCTTTACCCTGACCCCCCAAGCTAAAGCTGCCGGTTGTGGATTCTTTCTTGGTTTCCAAGTCCTGACCAACATCTGAAGACTTCTCTATCTGAGAAGAAGTGTTCAGTTTTGTATCGAGTAATATACCACCTTTTTCTGATGTTGACTTTTGGTCCGAAGAGTCTGCAGTGTTCAATGGCGCTCCAAACTTGAACCCACCAGTTGAAACTGCTGATTCAGTATTCTCAGAGTTGCTTTTAACTGGACCTCCAAAAATGATTCCCCCTTTCAAAGGTTCATCTGATTTAACTTCCACTGGTTTGAAACCACTGTTTGCAAGGTCTTTGTTGTTACTAACACTGGGCATTTTAAACCCTCCAGTTGTTGGAGCTTCTGTGGATTTAGAGTTGCTTTTAACTGGGCCTCCAAAAGTGATTCCTCCTTTCAAAGGTTCACCTGATTTAAGCTCCATTGGTTTGAAACCACTGTTTGCAAAAAGGTCCATGTTATTGTTAACACTGGGCATTTTAAAGCCTCCAGTCGTTGGAGCTTCTGTGGGTTTAGAGCCACTCACAGACTCAGCCATTTTGATCCCAGTCATTTTGAATCCAGCCACAGCAGGAACTTTGACTTCTGCTTTACCTGATCCAAACTGGAATCCTCCAGCACTGGTGAAACCTGTGTGAAAAAAAGTTTTCAAATAAAAACATTTGCAAATTAATTTTCTCCACGCAGGCAATGTATATCGGGTAAAAGTTAATTTATTTTAACCTTCCCATCTGATATGGAAAAATATTGAATCGATGGTTGAATATAAGACTGACCTATTACTCTTCACAAGTTTTCTGTGAAAAGGACTATTCTATTTTCATCACAAATGTAATCTATTTCCAAAGTCATAAAACATGAGAATTGTGTCCTGAAGTCAGTCCCAATAATTGCGCGAAGAAACAAATGCACTGAAATCTCAAGACAACTTGCACAATTTATGCTATGTGAGTACCAGGATTTCAATTACAGTACAATATTGTAAATTTTAATTACTTAAATGTAGCTTTTATAAGCTACAAGCTTACCATGTGGGACTTAATGCTGTTCTCGGGTTGCCACACCCGGGGCCAACGTCTTAGAAAAAAAGACAGTTCTTGTTAGCCACCAGATACACTGCTAGTTGTCGTCACGTGATAACCTCTGACCTCTCGCCCTACTTTCTCGTTGAAATTTTCTAAAACCTACCCCTCAGCTGCAAACAGCGGGGAGGCAGGGTGGGACTCTTCTAAGTCCCACATGGTAAGCTTGTAGCTTATAAAAGCTACATTTAAGTAATTAAAATTTACAATTTTATTACGCTACAATAGCTTACCATGTGGGACTTAATGCTGAATTCAACCACCCGGTGGCGGGATTACAGCTGAGACTGGAAGGTATGTCATTTTTTCTAAGATTTTGAATTAATATGTATAGAATAGTGCCAGAAATACCAGTCTGAGTCCCATTTACAGTGCCCCGATCCCGAAGACCGGGCCTGTAATGAGCCAAAAACCTAAATAAAATGAGAGACAGTGCTGAAACTGTCTAGATGTTTGATTGTAGGACGGAAGTGCAGCAGTGCTCACTTCGAGGTCTAAGGGTCCCTGAGGGCCCTTCACTAGTGACTGACCAACCCATGGTTGGACATCTCATAAATTTTTTACAACCTGAATATGAGATTAATGACAACTAAGTAAGTCCTTAATAGAAGTTACTTGATAACTGAAACCCCCCCCCCCCCCCCCCCCCCCCCCCCCTTTTTCTTTCCGAGGACAACTGGTCTGAGGGGAAGGATCTAGGACTTGTTGTGCCGCCACTACGGGTCCCAGATACATATTGTTGTCGGTGTCCGACCAAGTAAGGTCTTTTAGGTAAAAATTTGTAAATGTGTTGTGAGCTTTCCAGTGACAGGCTTGCATGATTGGTCCACCGATACCCCACCGTAAAAGGCCTTAGAGGCCGCGAAGGCCTGGATGTCATGCGCTTTGACTTGGACCAAGTCCAAGGCTTGTTGATCTGCTTGTTTGTAACAAAGTAGGATGGTTTGTTTCAACCATGAAGAGAGAGTAGGGGGTCTGATGTCTGAGGTATGTCCTTTCGTAAAGGAGATGAAAAGGAGAGAACGAGACCCTCTCAGGTCTTTGTTCGGTCCAAATAAAACCTCAGGGCCCGCACGGGACACAGGGTCCTGTCTTCCTTAAATTGTCTATCTACAATGGTAGTCAAAGCAGGAATAGTCACCGGAGATACACTTTGAGAACCTTCTCTTGCTAGTTGGTTTTTGGCTATGAAATCAGAAGAAGGGAACAAGGCAACCTTTTCCCATTGGCCTAGATTAGATACTTGTTTGCGACCCAGGCATGGATTTCGCTGCGGCGATTGCCGGAGGCCAAAGCTAGCAAGAAAGCAGTTTTAGAGTAAGATGTTTGAGGTCTGTGTCTTTCATGGGCTCAAATGGTGCTTTAGTGAGCTCGTTAAGGACAACAGAAAGGTTCCACTTGGGTAAATTTCTGGAACTCTTAGGACGATCCCTGTGAAAACTGGAGAGTAACCTATGAAGGTCTGCATTGTGTGTAATGTGTTGGGCCGTTGGGCCCAAAGTGTCAACGATTGCAGTCCTGTAACCATCAATGGTCGCGGGGCGCCTGTTTAAGTCTTGGTACAGGTACATGAAAAAATCTGAGATTTGTTTCACAGATGGAGTGGAGAAAACCACCGAATTTTCTCTGCACCATTTTTCAAATAGGGCCCACTTTGACCTGTAGATGGTCCTTGTTGATGACCGCTGAGGGGCAGCAATTCTCTCTGCCACCTCCACAGAGAAGCCTTGTTCTTGGAGTTGTCCACTCCTAGACACCAGGCGTGGAGGTTCAGCTGTTGTGGAACACATAGTTGTGGGACTGTTTGAGTAGGGTCGTTGACACTGGGAGTTGTAGTGGGATCTCTGTTGAGAGCTGCACTAGGTCCCAAAACCAGGGCATCCCTGGCCAGCCTGGGGCTATTACGAAGAACAGACAATAACATTGCCTGATCTTTTGGATCACCTTGTGAAGGAGCCGAAGGAGGGTACGCCTAGGCCGTGAGGTTGGTCTAGTTTATGTTTAGAGCATCTATGTCCCAGGCCCTTGGGTCTGGGATAGGAGACACGTACAGTGGGAGCTTGTGGTTCAGGTGAGTGGCAAATAAGTCTACATGAGGTGTGAACCACTTCTGGCAGATCTGTTTGAACACCTGGGGGTGAAGAGACCATTCTGTTGACTGCACTTGGTTGGACCTGGACAGTAGGTCGGCCATCACATTCAGGCACCCTAGAACGTGCCTGGCTTTCAATGTTATGAGGTAGTGATGGCCCCAGGTCGTGATCTTCCACAGGAGAGCGCACATCTCTACTGAGTGTGTTCCTCCTTGTTGTTGATGTAGGCTACCACTGTTGAGTTGTACATCGCAACTAACACTGTTTGATTCTGGCACTGGTCCTTGAAGTCTCGAAGGGCCAGGGAGACCGCCTTCAATTCTAGGACATATATGTGTAGCCTTTTTTCCCGATCTGACCACAGACCCTTTGTGGAATTTTTGGTCTAAGTGAGCGCCCCAACCTTCGTGTGAGGCGTCGGTAAAGAGTTGGATACTGTGGTGTTTGGGATGAAGGTCTGCACCTTTCATCACGTTTGAGGGATTTTGCCACCAATCTAGGTGGGCTGCAATGGCTTCTGTCCAAGGAAGGAGGTTGTCCAGCGACTGAGGATATCTCCAGTGCTCCTTGAGATGAAAATGAAAGGGCCTCCTGTGAAGGCGTCCCTCCGGGACCATTTCTCCGTTGAGGCTAGCAACCCAATTAGAGACATCAAACATCTTGCAGTCAAAACACGTTTTGACTTGAGTAGTAGGATCAAATCCTGAAGTTTGAGCCATCTCTCTTGAGTGGGTTTTACAAGGGCTGAATCTAGGTGGTATTCGTAGCCCATGAACGAAAAACACCTGAGTAGGTTTCAGTTCTGATTTTTTTTTTTTTTGATTTATTATCCACCCCAAGGACTGAGTTAGGTCTACCACTGCCTATGTGTTCACTTGGGCTTCCTCCTGAGACTGGGACCTGATCAGCCAGTCGTCCAGGTATTGGTGAATTCTGAGTCCTCTTGAGAGGGCCATTAGTTTCACTTCCTTTACGATCATTGTAAAGACCTGGGGGCTGTGACTAGTCCGAATGGGAGGGAGGTGAATTGGAACACCTGTGACTTGTAGCAAAACCTTAGGTATTTCCTTGAGTTTGGATGGATGGGGATGTGTAGGTAAGTGTCCGATAGATCTATCGACGATACCCACTCCCCTGGAATCAGGGAGGTCCTGATGAACTCTGGAGTTTCCATTTTGAACTTTTCTATGTGTAGAAAAGTGTTGAGCCTGTTTAGGTCTATGACTGGCCTCCACCTTAGGTGAGGCTTGGTACTAGGAACAGGCGACTGTAAAACCCGAGAGATTTTACATTTTCCACCCTTTCTATTGCGTTCTTTGACATAAGAGACTGGATACAGAGGCCAGGACTTGGTCTTTGAAGGGCCTTGTATTCTGACCGGGTCAGGAGTCTGACTGGACTTGGATTAAAAAGAATGACAGGATTTGTTTGCCAGTCTAATCTGAAAGAACGGAGAACTCCTACTGGTGGACTGAGTGAGGCTGGAGGAGTCATTGGGGGGAAGGGTTTTTATGCCCTCGTCCCCTGGAGTGGGTCAAAAGACCTTGGAGCCTCGGCTACTCAATTTCCCCCTACCTGGGGAAAACGATGGATACTGCTAGGGATGGAATGACCCCCATTGGGGTGGTTCCTGTAGGAGCCTCTAGATGTGGGGAATTGGAAAGGGTTGATTAACAGGGCCTAAACCCTAAGTGTTATTACAGGTGCCTTGATGAGGGACTCCTGTCCCTCCTAAAGTAGTTGTGAATGGGGAACTTTAAGATCTAAAGATCCAGTATCTCACCTGAATTCACCATACCCCTTCTGACTACTTATATGCACCATGGAATTGAGTTTGACCTGTCTGGTAGTAGCCTTGCTATTGTCTTAACATATATATATATAACCAGGTTGTATTCAGAAAAAAACCTAGTGAAGAGCAGCCTGAAGCTCAACTCTTGCTGACCAGAAGGGGAGGAGGGGCTTATCCAAGGAGGCCCCTAAGGAGATACAAATTTGAAAACTTGTTCCATTTTAAGGGAAATTAAACTGCCCAAGTTCCTGTTGGCCTAGTAAATCATTCAGAGTCCAGACTGTGGAGGATCTAGGCATAAATTCCCTGGGGGCAGGGAGGTTCAAAAAACTGCCTAAGTTTCAATGTCCTCAAAAATTGGTTAGGGTGAAGTCAGGCAACCTACTTCCCTAAAATATAGAGCCAGGACTGAATGAAGGACCTTGTTTAGAAGGTCTCTTGGGCTTGAGGACTTGGACTTTTTGAACTTGGACCCAAGCCTCCAATAGGTGATATTTACTGCCAGGCTGGTGAACTATTACTCCAAGTTTTTTTTTTTTTTTTTTTTTTTTTTTTTTTTTTTGTGTGTGTGTGTGAGGACTGTTAGTGTTCTGATCTGGAATCAACATCCGAACATCAGAGTAGATGATCCGATCATCCGAGGATCAGATCTACATACAATCCACCAAGCATTAGATTTCAGATGATCCGAGAGATGCAATGAAAACCGAGTATCAAATCATACTGGGTTGAATAGAAATTGAGAATACTGCATCCGATTCTCGGATGCATTAAAAATCTCGGATGAGCTAAGATCTTATCTGAATTTAAGCAGGGATCTGATCCACCCTGGAGAAAGAAGTTGGATATTATAATTTCTATGTAAGCTTTCCTTAAGGTAAGCTTCCAAGGAAGCTTTGCCTTTCCTTCTTCGAAGGACCTACACAACTAGATTTACGTAAGTAAATCAACTGTGACACAAGGTCACTTGCCCCACCCGCCTCACTGCAGGTAGGGCTAGTTGTGAGATAATGAAAGCAGAAATTACACAGAATTTTATTAAATAACATAGAATCTAAAAAACAAGTAATTATAATTTAAAACTGGATGAATTAAAATATAATTAAAATAATGGGTAACCAAGGTTACCTTATAGCCTAAAGAGACACGTAATGTCTAGACGATTAATGAAGAATTCTATTCCTGTTTATTTAAGTCTTAACCTTATAAATGGTCAATAATACAGGGAAGAAGGGATAAAATATATTATTTTATTTTATTTATATTTATAAACGTACTGTAAGAAACCCGCGTCTCTCAGCACATGCGGTCTAGACGTGACGTCATCACAGGGGTTTCCCCGAGGATTCCCCCAGTTAGAATCGTGCTTTATATCATATTTTAACCCTTAAAATGGACCAATAGAGTAAAAGAACGGGGGTAAACCCTTGCAAAATCTATTTAATTTGATTTCAACAGGCATATATTCCTGTATAAAAACTACCAACGCGAGACGCGCATTACAAGAAATTGCTGTCTCGACAATAAAACAGAAGTTGTTTCCGGAGATTTTACTCGGCCAGGACTCGTTTGTGTTACATTTATACACTTTTAAACCCTAAAAGGGGTCCAATAATGAAGCAGATAGGGCTTAAATATTTTGTTTTATTTTATTTTACTGACAGGCATATATATATATCCTGTATAGAAACCACATAAACGAGTCGCCATTGCTTTACGTGAATCCGGAAGTGGACTTCAGTTGTAAAATATAGTAAAGATACTTATCTGAACTATGAAAAGACATCGAATTGTGATTCTATGCAATAAAATAAAGAAACTGGTGTAGTTTCCATATCCAACAATAAGTATATCCTTGTAAAAATGAAATAATATTCCTTGCAAAATAAAGCATTGCTAATTCGCGTGGCCAACGAGAAAGTAGGGCGAGAGGTCAGAGGTTATCACGTGACGACAACTAGCAGTGTATCCGGTGGCTAACAAGAACTGTCTTTTTTTCTAAGACGCTGGCCCCGGGTGTGGCAACCCGAGAACAGCATTAAGTCCCACATGGTAAGCTATTGTAGCGTAATAAAATGGGCTTTAATGCACCATGAAATTCTGTCTTCCCTCTACTTTCTATGTTTATTGCAAGAGGGCTCAGTGGTCTGGATTTTAAAAATTTGGTAAATCACCATTTTAATTTTCCACACTGGGCCTCAAATCTGAGATTGAAATCTAACTTAACACATTATGTTTGAATGTTAAAGACTTGTCCTATAGCTATGAAAACGGGTGTAAAAACAAACTTTACTTACTGGAGGTAGCTTTGAGGCCAGGCTTTGGGGCTTCACATGCTATGCATTTAGTGCTATCCTCCTTATTTGTCACCAAGCAAGTATCACAATCCCAACTTCCTGAAGGCTTCTTAAACATCTCACTCAAACTTGGCAGTCCACTCTGTTGTTGATAAGCAGGAGAAACAAACTAATTTAGAGATACAAGAATCCAAAATACAACTAGCTTTATGAACAGGAACTTTGTTACAGAATGTTAAATTTCCAAGAGCATTTTCAATGAAGCACCAGAGGTAATTGAAAATATGAGAATACACAAAATGAAAATATGCAATATGTTTCCAGGAGGCCTACAGCAAGATGAGTTGTAAGCAACCATGTATTTGTCAATATACTCTTAGTATTCTAAACTTTAAACTCTGAACAGGAGTTGAGCACTCGTATGTTCTGCACCTTGTGCAAAAATGTCCATGAAAATAGACTTAAAGGTAATGTTGTGGTAAATGTCTTGGTGTAAATTAAAAGTTACTTACGTGGCCCTGAGAAAAATCCACAGCATTTGCCTGTTGTGAGACAACCACAAGAAAACAAACGTTCTCACCCTGCATTAAAACACATCATAAATTGACAGACTAGCCCACTATCAGAAGACCTGCTAGAAATTTACTAATAGAAAAAGATTGCTAACCTTTTCCTGGCTCTGTTCTCCAGTTTTCACCTCTGCTGTTGCTCTAGGATTAGCCGTTTCGCAGCAGGGACACTTGTCTTGAGTGTTGTCATTGCTGACCATGCATGTAGGACACTCCCACTTATTGTTTGGCTTGCTGAAGAGAACATGCAGTGGAGGCTGACTGCTACTAGGCTGCCCAGTTGTAGTGGATACTGAGCTGGAGCCAGAAGTGACAGAAGAGGTGGACACATCTGGCTTCAAGGTTTCACAACAAGGGCACTTGTTCTGCTCAGGCTTATTGGTCACCATACAGGTAGGGCATTCCCAGGAACCGGGAGCAACCTTAAACTGCTCAGCTAGGCTAATGGTCTTGGGCTCCGCATCCTTTGTAGGTGGGATAGTTTTCACATCTCCTGTGCCTTGAAAGAATTCATTCAAGATAGTTACACAGGGGGGATAACACATAATCATGAAAAAAGTAGCATCAGAGATGCCCGTACCCTACAGCCTGGAGAAATAGTTTTCAACACCAAGAGATACAGAAGTAGTGAAACAACACAAAGATCTGGATACTTTCAAAGCAGTCTCAGTTATATAAAAGTCCCAACTAATGTTTAAGTAGAGAAAATAACATCTACGAGAAAGAAAATGTATGTAAAGATAAAGTATTAAAAAAGGACAATTCAATAGCAAGATGACAGCATCAATCAGTAAACTAAATAGTTGTCAGTGGAAAAAGCACAATTATGTAAAAGTGCATATAATAATCAGTTGCAGCAATCCATATATCTTTGTCATAACAGAAACGTGTCTCGAATAGGGCAGGTGATCACACTCTGGTAGGGTCAAAGTTATAAAGGTCCACCATGATGCACACCTACACCCCCTAACCAAAGTCCCTACCAAGTGTCAACCTTCAACACCTTACACAATCCAATAAATAGCCCAGACAAGATTTTCAAACTCATGGTCACTACGATTAGGTCTTAGGTCAAATCAAGATTACACCACGATTTTGCACACCTACAACCCCCAACCAATGTCTATACCAAGTATCAACTTCCTATGACTTAACAGTTTCTGAGATATAGCCCGGACAAGATTTTATAGGTTAAGGTCACTATGGCAAGGTCAAAGGTCAAAAGCAAGGTCACACCATGACGTTGCACACCAACAACCCCCAACCAATGTCCCTACCAAATATCAGCTTCTTCCACCTTATGGTTTCCGAGATAAAGCCCGGACAAGATTTTACAGGTCAAGTTCACTACAGGAAGGTCAAACCATGACGTTGCACTACAGTAAGGTAAAAAGGTCAAATCAAGGTCACATCATGACACAGCACACCTACATCCCTGAATCAATGTCCCTACCAAGTATCAACTTTCTACACCTTACAGTTTCCCCCAGATATAGCCCGGACAAGATTTTTAAGGTCAAGGTCAATATGACAAGGTCAAATCAAGGTCACACCATGATGTTGCATCCCTACACCCCCTATCAATGTCCCTACCAAGCATCAACTTGCTACAGTTTTTATAGGTCAAGGTCACTACGGCAAGGTCAAATCAAGGTCATACCATGACGTACACACCTACACCCCCGAATGAATGTCCCCACCAAGTATCAACTTTCTGCACCTTATGGTTTCCCGAGATATAGCCTGAACAAGATTTGTAAGGTCAAGGTCACTATGGCAGGTCAAATCAAGGTCACACCATGACGCAGTACACCTACAACCCCTAATCAATGTCCCTACCACGTATTAACTTTGTACACCTTACGGTTTCCCCAAGATATAGCCCAGACAAGATTTTATAGGTCAAGGTCACTACGGGAAGGTCAAACGTCAAATCAAGGTCACACCATGACGTTGCACCTGCAACCCCTAACCAATGTCCCCACCAAGCATCAACTTAATACAGATTTTAAAGGTCAAGGTCACTACAGTAAGGTCAAATCAAGGTCACATCATGACACAGCACACCTACATCCCTGAATCAATGTCCCTACCAAGTATCAACTTTCTACACCTTACAGTTTCCCCCAGATATAGCCCGGACAAGATTTTTAAGGTCAAGGTCAATATGACAAGGTCAAATCAAGGTCACACCATGATGTTGCATACCTACACCCCCTAACCAATGTCCCTACCAAGTATCAACTTCCTACACCTTACGGTTAGGAGATACAACCCAGACAAACTTTTTTTCACCGCCTGCCAGCCCATTCGGACACCATGGGTGAAAACAATACCCGACAGGGGTAAAAACAACAGTACATACATCTATGATATTAAGATTGAATTCATTCAACTATGTTCACAAGAAAGAAAGCTACACAGAAATATAGAAGCAACATTGATAATCAAGTGTATCTGGACATCTTTGTTACCCCCAACCTGAAACCGTCAGCAAAGGTTGAATGGATGCTACTGACAAGTTAAGGGGAGTACCTCTGTTTCATACACCAACAAAGCTATGTAATTGGAAGTGTGGATTTGTTTGTAAGTTTTAAAAGTTATAGAAAGATTTTCACAAACTTTACAGGAAATGTTGACAATCACACAGACAACTGATTAGTAGATTTTTGGTGTGGATTGGGATCACTGTCTGGATCCGTAAATTTTGTAAAAGGACATTTTCAAGATTACACTGCACTCTGAGGAAATATTGGAGGTGTTGGGCATATTCAGAGAGGTACAAGCTCTCTGAGCACTCTTGTACATGCAACTAATTATCAAGTTTTGCTGCATTGCTCCCAAATCCTTTACTTCTGGGAGCAACAAAGTCACAATACAATGTCAAAGTCTTCATCCAAAAGGTATATTGTCAGAAGCTGTGCACCAGTTAATTACACTTACTTTTTTTCAAGAAATCCATGACACTGCCACTTTTAAGTTTCTCTGCAGGTTTAAACCCACCCCCTCCACTGTCAGACACTGGGGTCTCAGAAACTGGTTCAACTGCTTTCTTTTTCAAAGACACAGAAGCTGAAACAAAAATTCCCTAATGTTAAGGAACAGTTCACATGAAAATAAAACTAGTTTTGCTTTTACCCCTCCAGACAAAAACAACAGATTTTAAATCAATAAAAATACAAGCATATTAGAATTTTATACATAATTACTAAAAACATGTTATACACTTAAAATCTGACCCACAAAGATTAAAAGCAACAAAAATATAACTTTTTCTTCTGGTTCCAGTTCCTATTAAAGTGCTGAACAAGTTAAAAATATCTGTGAGAACACTAACCCTGAGTAAACTGCATTTGGGGAACAGTAGCCACACTGGTACTTGTAGGCTTGCTCTTGTTGTCCTCAACTTTCAAAGGTGATCTAAACTTGAATGTCTGGAATCAGAAGTATTGATGCATTGATTGGGCTGTACACAGCAAATCAATGTTTTCCATTTTCAGTATTTACAAGGAGTATCTATGCTAGCAGTGGTATTAACACCCCACAAACAGAAAAAAAAAGCCAAGCAATATATATGTTTTGTACATGTTCAGATTTTGTACAAGTTGCAACTTGTACAGATTTCTCGTACAAGTTCAAATTGTACAAACATCTTGTACAGGTTGACATGTACAAGTTGCAACACGTACAAATTTTGGACCCGTACAAGTTCCATATTTTATTAGTTGAACAATGTATTTTAATGAATTTATACTTAACCAATATGTCCAATCTTATGATAATCCAGTTAAATCACTGAGGTAAACCACAAAATGTCTCTGATAATGGAAAAAACAAAAAGATGGTTGATTATATTTACAAGATTTTAAGAAGTACTAATTCTTTCTTTTTGTACTTGAATCTTTGAGCCCATATTGCTACTGTCAACACTTTTTCCATTTCAAGACTTTTGAAAGGAGTTGAAAGGTATGTACAAGAAAAAGAAATAATCAATGATTTGGCATCTAACAAGCATCACTGAGCCATTGCTCACATTCATGTAAGTCAAGTGCTTCATTTATCTGAATACAAATGCTGCACAACTTAATATTCATTTACATTAATAAATGCAAAAGTTTGTTCATCTGCATGAAACCCCTTTATTCTACAAGAAAGGGATAAATAGACTTGATTTCTTTATAACAAAACAATATCTACATTGTAGAACAAAGCAATGCATGTCATTGGCTAGAATTGTATTAATGAACGTTATATGTTGATTGCAATTATGCATGTACAGTTATCTGTTATTTGATGCTTTACCATCTGTGATCCTAGTTTAATGCTGTGAGGTAAATCACAAAATATCCCTTATATCTACAAGAATCCAGTCACTAATATACAAGATTATTTAAGAGTAATATTTCTTACTTACTATCTTTTAAACTTTCATCAGCGAGTCACATTGTTTTCAATAATATTTTGATGCTTCAAGGTTTTTAAGTGTGAGCTCTAGCTTTTTTGTCTCCAGACATTCATGAATTGTGGCATAGCGTGAGGAGTATTGGTCTGTTTACTGAAGTTAAACAGCAATGGGCTATGTTAGTACTGGGATGGGTGACTGCTTCGGTGCATTACTTGTGTCTCTGATGGCTTTGCGCTCATGCTAGTAGACCAAAACCCGTTTCAGCCTTGTTTGAAAAGAAAGATTCCAGTCAACATTACCATAGCCCAGATGAGTTCAAAGCTGAAGTCTTTCAAGCACTGATAAGCCACAGCTTACATTTAAATTAAACAAATGTAACTAAAAGAGTGAAATGGATGGCTTTCTGCCAACCTCAAGAGTCAGATCTTTTTACAGCACTGGATGTCGAAATCTGTAACTCTTCTATCATGGCCTGTGTTACAAAACGCTTGCAAAAATGTTGATCACAGATTTACTTTGTGAGATGCGTTCAGTACTTGTAGTGTATTGACGAGAAATGTGACGTGAAATGTACATTTTGGTGCTAACAATGTTTACATATTAGTAAAATAAATTTTTTTTCAAATTTTTTTTTCCATTCAAAGGTAGTAGTTTTAGCCAACAAACCTATGAAAGGAAATTAAATTATTTTGTCCATGAACAATGACAGGATTAGCTTTGAAACTTTTCCTTAATATCAAACAGGTGAAATCCTGATATACTGAAAATATTAGATTATGCACTGGAGGCAAATTTCACAATGGCCTATTAAACACAAACACAGGATGTCACTAAAGCTGTACAATGGTGGGCCGGCCCTAAATGGGAACTAATTACGTATTCTACTAAGCTCATATTTAGGATCTACTTAACTTTTGCAATAGTAGGGTTTCTAGTGAGGAGAGCCCAAATTTTACCATATTCATAAAAGGTCACATGATTTGTGAACACACTGTTTCACAGACTATCATACTTTGATAACCAACCATTTCAAACTCTACTTAATATTTATGAGGCCTCCTATGAGGGGTTCTTAAATATTTCATGCACTAAGTTAGTAAAAACAGACAAAAGACAGTGGATTACTAATATTCAGAAAACTCTTTAGTTGGGAGCAGGGCTTTGTGAACCTGGCTCCAGAATTTTTTTTACCTCTGATTGTGGAGACACTGTTCCACTCGGGGCCTCCTGGCAAATAGGGCTGCTGAAGGTGAACTCCTGCCCCCTCACCTCACTTTTACCTCCTCTCTCCATGCACTCTGATGGCTGGTCATTGTCTGATGAGGAAATCGTCTGATCGGGTGGGTGTTTTCTAGGAGAGTGCAGTGGTGGTCTGGCAAGAGCAGGCAGTTTGAGGTCAATGTTACCAATGTTTGTTGCTGGCAGTGTAAAGCCTGTAGACAGCTGTGGAATGTCCACCTGCTGTGAATAAATTACAAACATCTGATAAAGGAGGCACATTCAGAAACATGAGCAAACATTCCGTTTCAATTAGTGTCATTGTTATATCATTACCAAAAATATTTTCTTGAAGGAAAAAAAAAATGTATATATATATAAAAATAAAAAAACCAGACTCACTGCCTCCCATGGTCTGATTTTATGTTTGATAAAGAAGGAAATTGGTTGGATTATTGAGCAAGTTGTGAAAAAAATCAAATTACATACACACAGCTGCAGGTAAAAATATCTGTTGCTTGTTTCAGAATACCAAAAGATAACTAAATTAATTGTTATTATTGGCTATAAGCGGTCTCACCTCCTCCATCTCATTGTCCTGGCTTTTACGACTCGTGTGATGTGTGCTTCTTTCTCGTTTCATTTTCCCCGTTCTGAAACAATTATGAAACAATTTATGTTTAAAGTTCAACACAAGGAAAAAGCTAAAATATTCTTTTCACCAAAACTGCATTTTTATTTTATTATTACAATTTTTTTTTCAAAAACTGCTTTTTGTATTTAATTGCATTCATTTTACTGAGAAAATCTTAACTGTAACATCAGGGGTTTAATCATCAATAATTTAATAAAGTATCATCATAGTCTATTTTGATGGTTAACATGCTCAAAGCTCAATTATATTTTACATTCAACTGTATCTACTTTAATGGGAAAATGTAAACATATAACTGTAATTTTAACTTCAGGTTTTGATTTAACAATGCCCTTCTTTGCAAACACAGAGCTCCTGGGACAAAAGAACTACTCTTCACATTTAACTGAGGGAGTATATTAATATTTAGTTCCAGTCACACCCTCTAGTATTATGAGGGTATCATGGCAAAAGTTACAATAGTGCAGCCGAGTTGTACAAGTTAAAACATGCATGATGCACTGATGAATTTGTCTAACAAGTCTTGCACCCACAAAACCTTTCTATCTACAGAACATTCCATCAACCAAGGTTTACTGTATGTATGTAGTTTTAGTTACACCTCCAGTACTGATATCGATTATACACATCTTTAATATTATACACAATATTCCTCAGGGGCTAAGTCAGTTGACTTTTGTGATTTATACTTCACACTGATGGAGATCTGGCGATTTGATAAGATGACAAGGTAAATGAATATGCACTATGTTTGTTGAAAAATCCTATGCACACTAATGAATCTATTAGCATTAGAACTATAAAGATATGAAGTATTACCATGAATCACAATGGTGAAAAGTAATACTCATACGTGTTTACCTAATCTTTTGGCAATATTTTCCTTATTTTGACAGGTTTAATACGGATATATTTGTTACAATTAAAACATGGGTAACTAGATTTGGGTCAGTTATGCACAATGGATACCAGGCCCCATTTTGCCCCTGCACTCACCTGGTTTTTACAGGTTCAGTATGCATCTGTGCATCCCCTGGTACCCCACTCTTCACCTCTAACTTTTCCTGTGATCCTACCGCTGGCTGGTATCTTAGAGCAGAGCCTACTTTGGATGCCTCATCTATCCCCAGATCTGTGGCTCCACCAGAAGACTCTATGGTTTTGCCAGCTTTGTTCATGGCCATACGATGGAGAGATGCATCTTGAGCAGGTTTTTGCAGGTTTTTAGCAACTCTGACTTGACCAGGGCTAGATAATCCCTTCACTGGGGGACCCTAAAATATCATAAACCATAATAATTAACATTATTTTGTAATTAAAATGTTCCTGCAAAATTTTATTGAAAATACACATTGTGCTTCAGTCCAACACACAGCTTTACCTAACTGTAAAATTCTTTTTAAAAAGTTGTGACTTGTATTGTTTTATTTTAGTATAGATGAATACATTTGGTGCGGCTAGTTGTGTTGAAGCAGATGTCCTGTGCATAGCACAAGCAGAGAAGGGATCATACACAGCTCGTTACAGCCTTTTGGATTCCATACACTACCAAGCCTGTTGATTTCAATATCGTTTTCAGTAGGGATGGGTCAGCATCATATTTTTTTGCTTTGATATCCAGCCAATGTAAAATCAATCCAACTATGGGATTCCAAAAATGTTGCGTTTTAGTACATCCCCAATCCAATAGGCCACTGACAGGAAGTGAAACTTAACCAATAATTGACAGTTGCCTCTCACTGAAATCACAACACAAATTTACAAAAATATGGGATCAAGTGTGCAATTTCTTCAGATTTGGGGCTTGCTTTCAATATTTCAAGTTTCGTTTCAATTACAACTGTGTTGACAAGTGAGATGGCGGTTGTAAAATATACTCATGGCATTTCAGTAAAATGTTCTTGATACCAGATAGCATGGCAACTGCCAATTAATATTTTTTAATATCTCATGAGGCAATATTTTATAACTACATTATATCCTGATCATTATTTTTCATTTGTTAAAAGATTTATTCTGGAATCTATGAAAAAATATGATTACCTGTACAGCAATTATCTTCTCTAAATAGTTGGTACATTTTGGTAAATGAAGCACAAGCGAGAGTAAAATGGTGGATTTTAAGACATCAATATCAATCGATATCCCAAGTAAAATTTGTGTTTGATATCAATATGGAAATTGCATTTCAATCCATGCACAAAAATGAGAAAAATAAAGATGTACAAACTGTGTACATGAGTAACATCTAACATCTTTTATTTGAGTTTGCACAATGAAGATACCCACAAGAATTCACATGCTTTTATTTGAGTTTGCACAATTAAGATTCCCACAGAAATTTGAAAACAAATTTCCAGGACCTCTCGATGACCAAATGTTCATTTTGTGGACATGATTTCAATTATATACTGAGGCTATAACTAACCACTTTGGGGTGATTATAGTTTCTTAAAAGCATGCTTAAATTTACTCTTTAAGCTCACACTTTATCTGAATACTCACATTCAGGAACTTAAATAGTTGAATACACTTAAGCATGAAAATTAGATTTTAGATTTCCAAGGTATCCTTAAATTTTAAAAAATCAGTAGTCTTGGGTGAGCTTTTCACAGAGAGAAGAGAATTTTAAAATATCTAACAGCTCCTGTATTTTAGGATGTAGAGCTTTAAAATTTATGTGGAGGCAATTGGAAATCGTCTGGCATTCAAAAAATCCATCAAAAACTTCTGCTTAGTTATTAATTTCAGTATATATTTTTCTGAAACTCGTATATCAAAATTTCAAACTTTCTGAAACTTACAAGATATTTTTCTAGACAACAATGTTAAACTCTTTTATTGGAATTCCAGTTTGGTTAAAAATAATTCAATTAGATCAGACAGGAATATTGAATAGGTACAGTTCCAGACTCTTTGCTTGATTCTTAAAATCTTGACATTACCATGTTGCAGTCCACACCAAATCATAAGGCAGGGAATGGACTATTGACTCACCACTTGGTTACTGGTAGAGAGTGGAGTAAGGCTTCTACGTCTGTACACACCCGGCTAAATAAAGTACAGCAACATTGAAAAATACAATCAGTCTTATTAAGTTATTATCAACTAAGATTTGTTAACAGTCTGTGCTAAATTCAAGAACTAATCCAATGAATTCAAATAAAGTATGACACTTTCAAAAATAAATAAAAATTAAAGATTAAATTTTATCTTCATCAGAAAACTCAATGACCCTTCACTATGATTCTACGCCATGGATATCCAGTTTAATTGGAATTAACACTGACTACAGGAGTGACTGAGTTAGAATAAACCTCATATTATTCTATTACTACAGAAAATGGGATGCCTGTTAAATGTAATCAATGACCAGAAACTTTACAGAATATAACACAACTTTACTGGTTAAGTAATTTTTTTGTGTGTTGTAACACCTTACAAGAACTCACTGAAAAAGACAATGGGGAATCTGCAAGACTTGAATTGTAGGAAGGTATTTTCTTGACATCCTGCAATATGAAATAAGTTTAAGTTAATATTATAATTATTAACCCACTCACTGAAGTTTTAACAGGTGAAATTAATAAACTTTGCTGAGAACGAAGTTTATGTTATATTTTTTTCATCTAGAACAAGTGATATTCAAATCTCAATAGTATTTCAGCATATTGGCTATACAATTGTGAGCAGCAATGTAAGTGTTAGAAAACTAGTCATTTAAAACAGACATTAAAAAGTTCCTCAAAGTAATCAAACTTCAAAAGTAGAACTTGTCGTTTTATTATTTTAACCTTTAATATTAAACAGCCTATGCCTAGTGAATGAAATCAAAAATAAAACCATGTTCTTCACAAAATAAAAAGATTATGTCAGTTACCGAGAGTGGAGTTGACATGCGTTCTAAGGAATCAAGGATTTTTCTGGCTGTGGAACTGGTGACTCCACCTGGTGACTGGTTCAGAGGCTTCGCTTGCACCTGCTTCCTTGTTGGAGTCATCTGGATGTACAATAACTAAATAAATTCAGAACCAGATGTCACCGGAACCAACTTTTAAAAGACTGTTTAATCAAATGAACAAGTTTGCAGTACACTCAAGATAAAGTTTTAAATTTCCAATGTTATTCTATATTATATTATATTCTTTCTTTAAAGAGAATTTGCTTGCTAAAGAACCATGTTTGATTTTGTATACATCTGGTGTGTTCTAAAATTTCAAGATGGCAGCCAAAATTCAGCAAAGTACAGGTTCATTTGGCACCGCAGATCTCTAGGAACAATAAGCAAGTAATCAACACTTTAAGTTTGGCAACCCTCATTTGACTTGAAGGAGGGGCCAAGGTCAAATATGAACACATTAGGAGATTCCAAGTCCACAATTTCCTACAGACTGGCTTGACATTGCAAATCTCTAGGATCAATAATAAGCAAGTTACAAGCACTTTAGAGTTTGGCTATCCCCATTTGACTTTGAAGGAGGGGTCAAGGTCAAATCTGACCAAATCAAAAGATTCCCAGCCCACGATTTCTTATATGTTGGTTTCACATTTCAAACCTCTAGGACCAATAATAAGCGAGTTACTTATTGATCAGTAATCTGAAAATGCTAATATGCATTGCTATTACACAAAGGCCCAGATGTATTAAAATGGGGATGGGTGAGTAGGGTCGGTGACCCACAGTTGAGAACATTTATTGAAATACGATGATGAGATTTTAATTTATTTATTTATTTGGGGTTTTACGTTGCTTTCAACACTGTACAGGTCATATCACGACGGGTAGTTGGAAGGGCAGAGGAAACCAGTACATACAGTTCATCAGGGTTCTGTACTGTAAACTGTTGACCAACGGCAAGCAACTACCAGCTTTCCCACTCGAGGCCGTGCCGGGAACCAAACCCCGGCCTCGGAGGTGGGAGTGTTACCATTCTGCCACCGTGGCCCCTGATGAGATTTTAAAACCACCACCTTGCTTGTCAACACATGTATTTGAAGGAAAACTTCAAACAATAGACATAAACCCTCAATATAAAGAAATTATGAGCTTTTATCTACATCATGTGCATTTGCAGACTTTTATAGCAATGCAATTGAGCAGAAATGCCATTTTTTGGTAAACGGGTGACTACACTTAATAATCTCCATCTCGCTTGTCAACACATAATCAACAGAAAAATGTAGTTAAACAACTTACTTTGTGAAAAAGCTCAATTACTATTAGTTAAGAAGTTGTCAGCCAGAATAACCAGCCTGGCAGGCAAGAACCCCAGCTCACAGGAACAACTAAATGGACAACAACTTTGTGACTTGGGAAAATCTTAGGAACAACTTACAGTTGTTAGAAGTATACAGAACCCAGGAGATGTTGACAGATGTAACACCTTTCATGTAGTTGAAGAAGGGGAAAAACTTGCACATTTTATTTATTCATAATTTGAGTTCCAAGTCCAAGGACTAATATATAAGAGATATAAGGCCATTTCAGGATGATGAAAGTTGGCTTATTGGCTGGGTTAAAAGTAGGTCATCAACTGTCAATCAATTATGGCCCAACTGATCTCAAAACTGATTCCGCCATGGATATTAATGTGGTCAATGTATCAACCAAATTTGGCAGACCCATGATAAACAGTCCTCAGATATTTTTTTTTCAGAGGGAGTGGGTGGGGGGGTCATGTAACCTTCAAAAAGGTCAAAGGTTAAGTTAACGTATGCGAAATTTTTTTCCCACACCAACAGATACATTACAAAAATTATTTCCATAATTATATTTTTAAAGTAAATATTAAGGGGAGACAATAACCTGATAGCTGGCAAGAAAATCACACCTAAAACCAAATACACGTGTTTTTTTTAACAGAATACTTGAGCAGTTACTTAACTGTAAGACCACTTACCACTCTAGGTGTTGTCTGCTTGGCTCTACTCTTTCTGTGTGAGGAAGCACCACCAAATGTGGTCTTACCTGGGTAGAAATTCGACTCATGGAATGATGAAGACATGGTATCATTACTTGCAACCTTCAACAAATAAAAACCAGGACTGAAAATGTAGCAAGTTCAAAATACCTCAACAAACATTTGACATAAAATTGCCAACATTACAATTTTCACATAACATGGAAAGGTTACAGTTAAACTTTCTTTACCATATAATGAGTTACTTATTGTCATTAACTTACTGAGCCAGTAGATGCACCAAAGAGTGACAGGTTAAACGAAGGCTTGTGGCGCTTGGCTGGGGGTTGTGGACTGCTGTAGGATTCATTCTTCACCTCGCCACTCCACAGAAAGCTGCGATCGCCCATCTGCTGCTGACCACTTTCCTGGAATGCTGCAAATAAAGCAAAACTAAAAAGATTCATAGCCCAGGGTATCTGCTAAATATGTTTAACATTCTAAACCCCAGAATCAATGAGGGAGACGTAAGGTATGCTTGGAGCATCAATCCCATTCGATCTTGAAACAGGGATTAAAAGGAAATTCTGACCCTAGATCAAAAGTCAATTCTGATTTCTGGCCCTGCAAATAAGATTCACAGCCCTTGATTCCTTGTAACTTTTTTGAAACTCAAATCCCAAGAACCAATAAATAGATGTATTATTAGTGCTAATTTTTGGTGAATGGCTAGTTTTGAAAGTCAATTTATTTCATTTGAGGTGACGCAAGGAGGATTATAGCTTACCATTTAGAGTGTGAGCTCGCTCTTCAATCTCCTTACTTGGTGTGACCGAACCTCCATATTCCTGTCGCATCTGCTGTATGCGTGAGCTATCTTTACTGCTTACATCTGTCTCAAACTTGTTGGGAACTGACCTCATGTTACAGGATGATCCAGGCATAGTGTAGTCACTTAGTTCTGAATGCTCATCCCCACCTGTACATAAAATAAATAATTTGTCATTGGTTTAGTTTTATTAGAGAACTGGATATTTTTTTCTGTTATAAAACACACATCCAGGAGACCTTGGGTAAGTTCTAAAATTATCATCTTTGTGAATATATATGTAATATGACAAACTGGAAACTCAATATAATTACATAGAGCCACTAAAAGTATGAACCAATGTATATATTCAATGTATAAATCATTAAATAATCCAAATACACACCATTTACAAGCAGACTATTTGTTGACAGGTCCAACTGACCCAGCGGATTTGTGAATGTGAGGTTAGTTGAAGGTATCTGTAAAGGTCCATGAGTAGGTGTTGTCATGCCTTGCGATAGTCCATTCTCCTGGGTGCCTGGAAAGCTCTGTGAAAGGTTTGTACCCCTGGTAAGGTGAGGGTACTTCAAGCCACCAACAGCCATTGGCCTCTGCATTGGATTTGGATCTCCAGCCTATATTAAACAAGAGGGTCAGAGGTGCCCCAAAAGGCGGGTTGCGCACGCAGGAAACAAGGTTAGCAACTGCTCTCATTAAATTTAGGAACAAGGAAAGAAATGTTAGGTTACCCACTTAAGGTAAATGTGTTCGATGTGCTAAGAAATGTAATACTTCTAATCTAAAAACGAACAAATGGACAGAAAAACAAGACAAATGAACGGACGGATTTACACCAATTTCGAAAGGAACCTAGCTATGATGGTGATGTATGTCCCTGTGAAGTTTGAATTAGATTGGAGTAACCGTTTTCGAGTTAGAGTCCGGAAACAAAAATGTGGACGGACAGATGGATGGACAGAAAAACGGACAAAAACGAAGAAACGGACGGAAAAACGGACAAACAAACAGACGGAATTTCACCAATTTCAAAAGGAACCTAGCTATGATGGTGATCTATCTCCCTGTGAAGTTTGAATTTGATTGGTCAAACCGTTTTAAAGTTAGAGTCCGGAAACGAAAATGTGGACAAACAGATGGATGGACAGACAAACGGACGAAAAACGGACAAACGAACACACGGAATTTCACCAATTTCGAAAGGAACCTAGCTATGATGGTGATCTATCTCCCTGTGAAGTTTGAATTTGATTGGTCAAACCGTTTTAAAGTTAGAGTCCGGAAACGAAAAATGTGGACGGACAGACGGACGTCGGACACATCAATCTAATAGGCGGGTTGGTTACACGCAACCCGCCTAAAAAAGGTTTTTCATTACAAGACAAGGCATAACCAAGAACTTTCACCCTTTTTTTTTACATTAATAAAAAGTAAAATTTTGTAGAAATGGTCACTTACATTAAGGTATAGTTTACCAAGCACCAACATTAAACTTGTATATGCACAATTTTATGTGAATTATTCATGTAGCCTTGTGTACGTGACTGAACATCAATAACACATTAAAAAAATAGCAGAGATGCCCGTACCCCACAGCCCTGGGAAATATTTTCAACACCATGAGATATAGAAGTACTGTACCAGTACAAACTTCAGGATACTTTCAGAGCACTGTCAGTTATATAAAGGTCCAAACAATGTTTAAATGGAGAAATAATGTTTAAAAGAAAGATAATGCGTATAAAGATGAAGTATTAAAACAAGATAATTCAATGACAAGATGACAATCTTTATATACATCTGCATTTCCGAATTATGGTTTAGATGGTTTGAATATTACCATGCATACAGAAGTGGTAATACATTTAATGAATGCTTATGTGTGGTGTTGGAGTAAAATCTGCGGCTCACTTGATGAAATTCTATCTCTTACAATGGGAAGTTATGAAAGTAAAATTCTTAATAAATTCTAATATGACTTTTGCTTAATCTGCATCAAAAGACAGACCCAAAGGTGCAACAAGATTTTAAAGGTCAAGGTCACTACAGCAAGGTAAAAGGTCAAATTAAGGTCACACCATGATAATACACACCTATAGCCAATAACCAATGTCCCTACCAAGTATCAACTTCCTACACCTTACGGTTTCCGAGATACAGCCCTGACGATTTTATAGGTCAAGGTCACTATGGCAAGGTCAAAGGTCAAATCAAGGTCACACCATGATGCTGCACACCTACACCCCCTAGCCAATGTCTCTACCAAATATCAACTTCCTGCACCTAACAGTTTCCGAGATAAAGCCCGGACAATATTTTATAGGTCAAGGTCACTACAGCAAGGTTAAAGGTCAAATCAAGGTCAGACCATGACGTTGCACACCTACACCCCCTAATCAATATCCCTACCAAGTATCAACTTCCTACACCTTACGGTTTCTGAGATATAGCCCAGACAACATTTTATAGGTCAAGGTCACTACGGCAAGGTCAAATCAAGGTCAGACCATGACGCTGCACACCTACACCCCCTAAGCAATCTCCCTACAAAGTATCAACTTCCTACACCTTACGGTTTCTGAGATATAGCCTGGACAAGATTTTATAGGTCAAGGCCACTACGGCAAGGTCACAGGTCAAATCAAGGTCACACCATGACGTTGCACACCTACACCCCCTAACCAATATCCGTACCACGTATCGACTTCCTACACCTTACGGTTTCTGAGATATAGCCCGGACAACATTTTATAGGTCAAGGTTACTACGGCAAGGTCAAAGGTCAAATCAAGGTCACACCATGACGTTGCACACCTACACCCCCTAACCAATGTCCCTACCAAGTATCAACTTCCTACACCTTACAGTTTCCAAGATATAGCCCGGACAACATTTTATAGGTCAAGGTCACTACGGCAAGGTCAAAGGTCAAATCAAGGTCAGACCATGACGTTGCACACCTACACCCCCTAACCAATATCCCTACCAAGTATCAACTTCCTACACCTTACGGTTTCCGAGATATAGCCCGGACAAGATTTTATAGGTCAAGGTCACTACGGCAAGGTCAAATCAAGGTCAGACTATGACGTTGCACAACTACACCCCCTAACCAATGTCCCTACCAAGTATCAACTTCCTACACCTTACAGTTTCCGAGATATAGCCCGGACAAGATTTTCAAACTCAAGGTCACTACGGCAAGGTCAAATCAAGGTCAGACCATGACGTTGCACAGCTACACCCCCTAACCAATGTCCCTACCAAGTATCAACTTCCTACACCTTACGGTTTCTGAGATACAGCCCGGACAAACTATTTCCCGCCGCCCGCCCGCCCGCCCGACCATCCGGACACCATGGGTGAAAACAATACCCCAACAGCCATTAAGGGCTGTGGGGTAAAAATCAGTTTAGATTAGGGATGGGTCGGTAGGTCCGATGTCTGAGTTTGGAGCATTTTACTGAAATACCACATGATTTTACAACTCCCACCTCACTAGTCAACACATATTTTTGAAGGCAACCTCAAATTATTGGAAACAAACCACAAAACTAAAGAAATTGTACACTTTTATTACATGCATTTTGTGCATTTCCAGTCTTTTACAGTGACTTTGATGAGTAGAACTGTCATGTTTTGGTAAAGAAGTTATGACACTTAATTAGCTACAGCTTGCTTGTCAACACTTACAAGTTACAAGGCAAGGAAAATGCAAAATATTGGAAACAAACCCGAAATCTGCACAAACTGCTAACTTTTATCCCATATTTCTGTGCATTTGGGGACTTCTACTGTCATTTTGCTGAGAGATATCAGCATGATTTGGCTGAACGTGTTACTCTTCCTGTCACCTAGCGTTGAACTAAACTGCCGAGTCCCACAATCGGAATGGTGTTGTAAAAGCGACATCCCATCTTCACATTTTTGATACTGACCCATCCCTAGTTACAATAAAAACAGCTATAATAAATATGAGTCAAATGATAAATATCAAAATACTTACTCGGCTTGCATCTACAGATGATGGCTGGTTAGGGGGTGGGGTTTTCTTTTTCACCGACTGAACTAAATCCACTAGCCAGGAGGGTGACAACATTTCTTTGACAGAATCAGATACTCTTCCCAGCAGGGACTACCAAACGAAAACAAATATCAACAATCTGTCATGATCAATATTATCACATATAACTTACTAAAATTATCAATATAATTACAGTTTATAAGGTTATTATAGAAAATCTCAAACCAGTTATTGAGAAGTTATTATTTTTCACTTTCTTATGGCTGAGGAGTGATAACTTCAAAATAATTGTTTAAAATTATAAATTTGGTGAAATATCTCTACGAGTAATATGTACATGAAATCAAAGCCCTGGTGTAAGTCCTAGATTGTACCTCTCTTCATTCTACAACCGAGTAGATTATAGACAGGCCCAGAATCAACCCCATTGTGACTAAAGGGAAACAAAGAACTAGACCTACGCACCGGAGAACCGATGCAAATTTGTATCCAACGGAAAGACAACTTAACAAAGCCAGTGAATCATCATTTGACCTTGAAGGAGGGGCAAAAGGTCAAATCTAACATCAGAAGATTCCTAGCCCAAGATTTCTTATGAGTTGGTTTCACATTGCAAACCTCTAGGATCAATAATAAGCGAGTTATAAGCACTTTTAGGTTTGGCCGTCCTCGTCTGATGTTGAAGGAGGGGCTCGAGGTCAAAACTGACCACATCAAAAGATTCCCAGGCCATGATTTCCTGTAAGTTGGTTTCACATTGCAAACCTCTAGGACCAATAATAAGTGAGTTATAAGCACTTTTAAGTAGGGCTGCGAATGAGTACTCGAGCCTCGGTGTACGAGGCGATCTTGGCTTGTACTCGAGTCCATTTTAAAAACTCGGTTACTCGCGAGGTATTGTATTATCGCCCACGTAATCAAACGCTTGTGTAAAATATGCTACATTTCAGCATTTCCGTCACATAATATAAATTAAAGTTGTTATTTTCGCTTGAAAACATACAATTTACTCCATATTCTATAATATATGGTCAAATAGAAGACGTTTTTCTTCAAAAGTTTCGTTTCTGGAACCGACTATTTGTTTACAGAAGACTTCTAATGGTAGATACTAAATCTCACGGTTACTCGAATTCGGGCCGGTTGTCAGAGGGCGAGTACTCGATGCCGTTTTTCTGCACCCGTCACAGCCCTACTTTTAAGTTTGGCTATCCCCGTTTGACCTTGAAGGAGGGGTCCAAGGTCAAATCTGACCAAATCAAAAGATTCCCAGCCCATGACTTCCTATATGTTGGTATACCATCCCAAAGCTCTAGGACCAATAATGAGCAAGTTATAAGCACTTTTAAGTTTGGCTATGCTCATTTGACCTTGAAAGAGAGGCCCAAGGTCAAATCCGACCACACCAAAAGATTCCCAGCCCATGGTTTGCTATATGTTGGTATACCATCCCAAACCTCTAGGACCAATAATAAGCGAGTTATAAGCACTTTAAACTTTGCCTATCCTCGTTTGACCTTGAAGGAGGGGCCCAAGGTCAAATGCGACCACACCAGAAGATTCCCAGTCCTTGATTTCCTACATGTTGGTATACCATCCCAAACCTCTAGGACCAATAATAAGCGAGTTATAAACACTTTTAAGTTTGGCTATGCTTGTTTGACCTTGAAGAAGAGGCCCAAGGTCAAATCTGACCACACCAAAAGATTCCTAGCCCATGATTTCCTATAGGTTGGTTTACCATCCCAAACCTCTAGGACCAATAATAAGCGAGTTATAAGCACTTTTATGTTTCGTTATGCTCGTTTGACCTTGAAGGAGGGGCCCAAGGTCAAATCCGACCACACCAGAAGATTCCCAGCCCATGATTTCCTACATGTTGGTATACCATCCCAAACCTCTAGGACCAATAATAAGCGAGTTATAAGCACTTTTAAAGGTCATAGGAAGTATTTTCAAATCATTCATTAGTGATTACATATACATATGTAAGTTCAATTTCTGTGAAAAAAGATGCGTCTGGACAAGGTTACATGGTATATTCAATCACTTTCTGGCTGTTTTTTCAAGATTTTTACAACTGTCGCGATTATTTTTCACTTGACAACTCCCGTAGAAAATACTAGCCTTGACGTCACAGGTTCATGACAATGTAAACAAACTATTATTTCCGTAAGCCTTTTAATACATACATATATATTTAAAAGATTGCATAATGTGTTTTTATGAAGTTTATTTGTTTATAAGACATCAGTCTGCCACAGTAAATTTTTGAAATAGCCTTCAGAACATCTTTTATTTTTGTTCTCAAATAAAAAATATTTAGAGAGGTATTAAGCAAGTTGCATAAAAATCACCAAACAATGCAGTCAACCAGGTTCAACTCTGAGATGAATTTTGATAGTTATTTTTTTCAATTTTTAAAACACTATTGCCAGGAGATGAAATAAATACAACATAAATGTGTTTAGAACTGGGCCTCAAGCAAGGATAAATCATAATGTTCTCCAAATTAGTTTCCCATCAAAACTGTAAACAATACTGCTTTCATAGTATACATAATGCGTCTAACCATCTAGTGTTGATTACAGTTCCCCTAAACACATATCCTTTTTTTTTGGTCTCAACAAAGGCTTAAATTGAGAATAAAATGTCACCAACTAATTTCCAAAACTTTAAATTATCCAAACTTAAGGCCAAGAAATACTGAACTAATATCTTAAGGAAAACTCATATACTGAATTACTTCATAAACTGATAATGTAAAAGTTAGAACTTCAAACATGATTCTTTCAGAATAAATTCAATAAATTTGACTACAACAGCATGCTTTTATAAATTATTGATGCAAATGAAAACAAATTCTGTATTTTGATTTCACTTTACATCATGCCTTTTCTTGATAGAAATGCCGGTGATTAAAGGCAAAAAAACAGTATCCAGTAAGTTCAAATGACCACTTTTGAATTTATCAAGAGATTCTTAGTTTTGTGTAAATTTATCTAACTTGAAAGGCTACTTTCTCATCACAGTTTAAAAACCTGGAAAAAAATGATGGAAGGAGGCAAAATCTCATACATATGTTTACGCTTTCTGCATTCCAAGACAAGCCTACTTACAGTATATCTGTGTTTGTTAGAACTGTCAGTGATTAAAAGTTAGGTAAAACTTGAGAAAAAAACAGCATCTAGAAAAAATAGAGGCTAGTCAGCTTTTTTGGCAAAGGAAAATGTTATCTTCCTTCAGTTTGGAAATATATACACTATATCTCCAACTACACGGAACTTCATTATGAACCTGTGACGTCATCAATCATCTACTACGAGAAAAACAATATGTCCACTTTTTACTCCATGTTCGGTTCTCGCCTCCAACCTCTGTGGCCGCCGGTTCGAATCTCGGGCCGGGCGCTTCATGTTGGAAAGTTGGTAGTTACTTGCCGATGCCCGGTGGTTTACAGTGCACTATGCACTGGTTTATTCCACCTGTAAACTACCCGTCGCAATATGACCCTGGCTGTTGAACGCGACGTAAAGCAACAAATAAATAAATTTACTCCACGTTTGTGATATTTATTTTTATAATGCTATTTATGGCTCTTGTACCATATATTTCTTAAAATAAACCACATTTTCATTCTTATAGGTTGTTTGTCTACTGAATGAAGTTAACTTCATAATTTTTGTGAAAAATGTTTCCTATGACCTTTAAGTTTGGCTATGCTCGTTTGACCTTAAACGAGAGGCCCAAGGTCAAATACAACCACACCAGAAGATTCCCAGCCCATGATTTCCTATATGCTGGTATACCATCACAAACCTGTAGGACCAATAATAAGCGAATTATAACCACTTTTAAGCTTGGCTATGCTCATTTCACCTTCAATGAGAGGCCCAACGTCAAATGCGACCACACCAGAAGGTTCCCAGCCCATGATTTCGTATATGCTGGTATACCATTCCAAACCTCTAGGACCAATAATAAGCGAGTTCTAATCACTTTTAAGTGTGGCTATGCTCGTTTGACCTTGAAAGTGGGGCCCAAGCTCAAATCCGACCACACCAGAAGGTTCCCAGCCAATGATTTCCTACATGTTGGTTTACCATCCCAAAGCTCTAGGACCAATAATAAGCGAGTTATGAGCATTTTTATGTTTGGCTATGCTCGTTTGACCTTGAAGGGGGGGCCCAAGGTCAAATGCGACCACACCAGAAGATTCCCAGCACATGATTTCCTACATGTTGGTATACCATCCGAAACCTCTAGGACTAATAATAAGCGAGTTATAAGCACTTTTCAGTTTGGCTATCCTCGTTTGACCTTGAAGGAGAGGCCCAAGGTCAAATCTGACCACACCAAAAGATTCCCAGCCCATGGTTTCCTACATATTGGTATACCATCCCAAACCTCTAGGACCAATAATAAGCGAGTTATAAGCACTTTAAACTTTGCCTATCCACGGTTGACCTTGAAGGAGGGGCCCAAGGTCAAATCTGACCACACCAGAAGATTCCCTGCACATGATTTCCTATATGTTGGTCTACCATCCCAAAGCTCTACGACCAATAATAAGCGAGTTATAAGCACTTTTAAGTTTGGCTATCCTTGTTTGACCTTGAACGAGAGGCACAAGGTCAAATGCAACCACACCAGATGATTCCCAGCACGATTTCCTATATGTCGGTATACCATCCCAAAGCTCTACGACCAATAATAAGCGAGTTATAAGCACTTTTAAGTTTGGCTATCCTCGTTTGACCTTGAACGAGAGGCCCAAGGTCAAATCCGACCACATCAGAAGATTCCCAGCACATGATTTCCTATATGTAGGTATACCATCCCAAAGCTCTACGACCAATAATAAGCAAGTTATAAGCACTTTTAAGTTTGGCTATCCTCGTTTGACCTTGAAGGATGGGCCCAAGGTCAAATGCGACCACACCAGAAGATTCCCAGCACATGATTTCCTATATGTAGGTATACCATCCCAAAGCTCTACGACCAATAATAAGCGAGTTATAAGCACTTTTAAGTTTGGCTATCCTCATCTGACCTTGAACGAGAGGCCCAAGGTCAAATCCAACCACACCAGAAGATTCCCAGCACATGATTTCCTATATGTAGGTATACCATCCCAAAGCTCTACGACCAATAATAAGCGAGTTATAAGTACTTTTAAGTTTGGCTATCCTCGTTTGACCTTGAAGGATGGGCCCAAGGTCAAATGCGACAACACCAGAAGATTCCCAGCACATGATTTCCTATATGTCGGTATACCATCCCAAAGCTCTACGACCAATAATAAGCGAGTTATAAGGACTTTTAAGTTTGGCTATCCTCGTTTGACCTTGAAGGATGGGCCCAAGGTCAAATCCGACCACACCAGAAGATTCCCCGCACATGATTTCCTATATGTTGGTATACCATCCCAAACCTCTAGGACCAATAATAAGCGACTTATAAGCACTTTAAACTTTGCCTATGCTCGTTTGACCTTGAAGGAGGGGCCCAAGGTCAAATGCAACCACACCAGAAGATTCCCAGCCCATGATTTTCTACATGTCGGTATACCATCCCAAACCTCTAGGACCAATAATAAGCGAGTTATAAGCACTTTTAAGTTTGGCTATGCTCGTTTGACCTTGAAGGGGGGGCCCAAGGTCAAATGCGACCACACCAGAAGATTCCCAGCAAATGATTTCCTATATGTTGGTATACCATCCCAAACCTCTAGGACTAATAATAAGCGAGTTATAAGCACTTTCCAGTTTGGCTATCCCCGTTTGACCTTGAAGGAGATGTCCAAGGTCAAATCTGACCACACCAAAAGATTCCCAGCCCATGGTTTCCTACATGTTGGTATACCATCCCAAACCTCTAGGACCAATAATAAGCAAGTTATAAGCACTTTAAACTTTGCCTATCCTCGCTTGACCTTGAACAAGGGGCCCAAGGTCAAATCTGACCACACCAGAAGATTCCCAGCACATGATTTCCTATATGTTGGTATACCATCCCAAACCTCTACGACCAATAATAAGCGAGTTCAAGGCTTAATCTTAGCAAAATTTTTATGAACTTATAATCAATCGCCCGTCAATCGGTCAATTATGGCCCGATTGATCCCAATATTGACTGGCGCCTAGATTCTTCCCCCAGGAATGTGCATACCAAATTTGGTTGACCCACACCCAGTACTTTCTGAGGAAATCTAGTGAAAAGGAAGTAAATTTTTTTTTGAATTTTTTATAATGTGACCTTGATAAAGGTCAAAGGTCAAATTTATGCCTGTCAAAAAATTTCCCCACGCCTATAGAAGAACACTGCCACATATCATTTGGATAGGCCTAATAACAAGGGAGATATTCAAGAGAGACGATAATGCGGCGGCGGCGGCTGACTGAAAACCGGGGGCGAAACCAATAAGCGTCCCCTTTTCAAGGGACGCTTAATTATGTTGCAGCCTGGATCCAGATGATCGAGACAGTGATCCGGATCACTTCCAAAATTCAACCATTTCATCCTTTTACCTTTTCAGACATATCCTGAAAATTTCATCAAAATCCATAAGTTTTTGAGCTATATTGTACACAAACACATCTGGCAGCCTGGATCCGGATGATCCAGATCACTCCCAAAATCTAATCACTTGTTCCTCGTCCCATTAAGGACATTTCCTGAAAATTTCATCAAAATGCACCCATAAGTTTTTGAGTTACCTGTCTTTAAAAATTAAATTTCATGGATCCAGAAGATCCAGACAGTGATCCGGATCACTTCCAAAATTCAATCATTTCATCCTTTTACCTTTTCAGACATATCCTGAAAATTTCATCAAAATCCATCCACAAGTTTTTCAGCTACACTGTACACAAACACATCTGGCAGCCTGGATCCAGATGATCCAGATCACTCCCAAAATCTAATCACTTGTTCCTCGCACCATTTAGGTCATTTGCTGAAAAAGTCATCACGATCCATCCATAACTTTTTGAGGTATCTGTCTTTAAAAATTAAATTTCATGGATCCAGAAGATCCAGACAGTGATCCGGATCACTCCCAAAATTTAATCATATCTTCCTTTTACCATTTTGGACATATCCTGAAAATTTTATCAAAATCCATCTGTCAGTTTTTGAGTTATCTTGTTCACAAACAAACAAATAGAGGGCCAAAAATGACCCACGATTTCAGAGTTTGGTTCAAACATCTGAAATTCGGACTTTGCAAAATGTTTAGAAATCCCCAACATCACACCACATCCTAACGGATCCTATTTTCGCCCATCTATAAAACTTGTCTCTTTTGTTGAAAATATGGCGGAATTTATTTAAAATATATATTAGTGGTCGGACCGGTTCTGAAAATGAAAACCGGTTTTCGGGGCTTTGAAACCGAACGAAATGCGGGATTTCGAAAGTGTGCAGAGATATGGTAAAAAGTTTTTCGCGAGCGTACATGAGCTATATCCCAATAGGAAATATGCATTCGCGAGATATTTTGAAGTTTGTAAACTTCATTTACCATGAATATAAACCGAAAATGTAAGTTTTTCCTCAAATGTATATGCTCTTTATTGTTTTGACGAAATATTAACCAGTACAAAGCCTAATATGATGACGTTTTCAATAACCGGTACTTAAATATTCTTTGCGGATTTCGTCATTTCTACTAAACGAAACGAAATGCGGTTTACCGTTCACACCACTACCCCCCAGTGGGGTGGACATAAATATCCACTTAAATGTATTAACAGTATAAAGCATTCAGATGCAGAACCAGAACACAATTTTCTGTGTTTGCAGTAGGGGTGCGACCGAGTAGTCGACACTTGACGAGCAAGGCAAATTTCACGAAAATTTGATCCCAATTCTCAGGGTCGAATGCTTGTGTGTATGTAACAACCTATAGAACCGGTTACGTTTTTAATTAATAAAACATAAATAAGACGCCTTACTTACATTAAATCGCATAATCCACCATTTTTAACATAATATCATTGATATTATATGCTGACAATAACTAATTCAAGTGATTCAAAGCTTTTATCTTTATATTTTTTTTATCGTTTACGGGAGCCGCCATATTGGATGTCGTTTCCTGTTGAGGTGGATACTAAACTTTGCGAGGGCTCGATGTCAAGTCGAGTTTTTATCTGCAAGCAATCGACCTGAATTATTTGTACTCGTCACACTAGTATAGGGATCGACTCCCATGTTGAGGATCGATATCGAATGAAAATTTAGGGTGGTAGATCGATCGATATTTCAATATCGGGACCGTTAACGTAACCCGTGGGCGATAATACAAGTTCTTTGAAAACATGCACATATTAATTCACGAAATTATCAAAACATACTATTTGTGCACCAAAAATATATTTCTGCAATATAAAATAAAATGAACAAATATCCAATCAAATAAGAGTTTTCATGCTTTCTTGTGTACTAGCTGTCAGATTTTGTTTCTCTTCCGTGAAACCGGAAGTTGTCACTGACAATGTAAACCAAGATGGCGCCAGACTTGATCCAGTTTATTTCGGTTGTAAATGTTTCTTCGAAGGCGTTTATACAATAAATGTTTATTTAAGCAGTAAAATTACTCTTTTTATTTGATGTTTGTCTGTTTTTTATATGTAGTTTCGATATTGAAATGCTGGTAGTATGTGTCGATATCGGCAGTTTGGTGGGATGATCGATCGATATTGAAAGATCGAGCATCAATCCCTACACTACGTCACACCCCTAGTTTGCAGTAATATAGACTGTTTCTGCCCTTCCTGTTTGTATAAACAATGATGAAACTTTGCAAGTGAAATAAATTTTGTTAAATATATCCATTAACTATGCAAAAAGTTTATTTCTTTTAATGCGGGGCACATCCTTGATACTCAAGCTGGTAGCCTAGTACATGTTTAATGTCAGGATGTGTGCAGTTGCCCTTCAGGACGTTTGTGTTTTTTGTATACTTATGCCATCTGTCTCTCGCCAATACACCCATCTTTTAAATATTATCTGAGAGACAGATTAATCGGTCTATCAGAACTGGGAAGTGCTTCATCTAGGGTAGACGTGGTTACCTCGGCTCTACTTACTTGCGTGTAGAGCCGTGGCACGACCCCACATAAAACTGGAGATTTGCATAAAACACAAATACCATAAAAATTATACACACAACTGTTCCCACAACTATTTTGTCACATTAACCTTAACTGTCAGCGAACATGCCAACATATTTGTCAAAAAAATAAATTACATTTCCTCATTTTCAATACTTTTTGGACCATTTCTCCAAAAATTGAAAATGCTCTTTTGTTATAAAAGCTGTATAAAATGTCATATATATTATACACATATTGTATTTGTTGTGTCCTTGGCTTAATATCAACTGCTTTTAAATATATCAAACCATTTTGAGTCATTTTATCAAGTTTTATTCAACAGAAAATGATTTTATGCAAATCTCTAGTTTTATGTGGGGTAGTGCCACGGCTCTACACGCAAGTAAAGTAGAGCCGAGGTAACCACGTCTACATCTAGGGAAGTGCTGTATATCATGGGAAGCTTCAATGAAGATCAAATACCTTAAACTCGAGAACTCATGGCAGTAGTACCAACTCATTATTATTCATGATAAGATATGAGGTCACAGATTTACCTTGGGGTTTGTAGCAATACTTTATAAAATGGAAGCCTCAAAGAAGATCAGATACTTTAAACTTGAGAACTCACGACAGTAGCACCAACTCATTAATATTCATGAGAAGATATGAGGTCACAGATTTCCCGGGTTTTCTAACAATATAGAAAACGATTAAAAAACCGCTAAAAAAATCAACCAATGAAATTAGTGGTGGTGGACTAGTTCACGCCCGTGTACCTATTCACGCCCACCCTCAATTTTCTCACAGATTTATAATTTTTCATAGAAAAGATGTTTACCACATCATAGATAATTATCAAATTGATCATATACACTAGTAATTAATTGTGTAACTGTGATTGTTTTGAATAAATTTAGGGGTGGGCGTGAATAGGTACACGGGCGTGAACTGGTCCACCACCACTATATATTTCCCGACATTTAGCCAGTAAATTACAGGATGTCCCGTGATTTAACCACTAGAAACCCCCATCGTAGTCTCATATTTCCTTCACTCCATGAGTTTATTAGGATACCACCTTGAACCGCACTCTAGTTAATTTACTGGAATACGGTAAATGAATGCTACTGTACTGTAGAATTTCTTCTCGAGTGCGGTGATTTACCGTACTCCAGACACTCTGTATTTTTAAAGAAATAGTGCTACTTTAATGTAATTTTAATTTATATTTCAATGGAAATAAAGTAAAATTGATCTACAAAGTTGTGAGAAATTACAATTATGTAAAGTGTTTACTACCACGAAAACCCCATGGATCACCATATAAACAGCAAAGAAAGATATTTGGATGTTAAGGCGGCAGAAAAATATATATGCCCCATGATACTTACTGTAGATCCTACACAAATCCGATCACCCCCACCTATGTTTTTTAAATTTGATATGTCAAACTTCACGTGGGGAAATATTGACCGAAAAATTAGATGCCACTTCTTACCTTGTGTCTGTCATATGGCTTGTGGGGTTGGTGATTTCTCATGTTTCGTACTTTTCCCACATTATCCATACTTATGTCAGGTTTGAGTTGTCATAGAAAACTACGACTTAATAAACACTCACTGCATTTACAAAACAAAAATCATCAATTTTCACAAATATGGCGGTAATAGGGTCTACATTTTCATTGGCCAGTTTATGTCACATGGTAATCACGCAGAGACCACTCCAAATAGTTTGTTAGATTAAATAATACCAATAATGAATATCCCGAATTTTGCGATCTGATATATCTGGGTTAGTACGTATTGCATACATACAAAGGTCTCACTGCTAGAACAGTTTGTAACAGTTCATTGATTTGTGCATTGCCAAAGGCGAAAAAATTAAAAAAATATAGTCAAAAAAATATTGATTTGCTAAAACCTTCTTAGGGAGTCAGAACATAATGAATTTTACACTAAGGAATGGTTAGGTAATATATCAGGTTCACCGTTACACAAGTTTGTTTAAGCAAATGTTGGAGATTCCAGGTAATCTGTGTAATTATTTTTTCAAGTATGTTATTGATATATGATTATTTTTTGATGATAGAATCAACTCAAGTTGCGTTTTAACTATATGATAATTGATTTAGGTATGCATTGATATATTTGACATTTTTTTTCATAAATATGTAAATATAAATAAAGGACCATTTTTCTCATTGGTATATTTTATGCCTGTTTTTATTTAGTTACAAGAATATTTAAAAGTGTACGATCCTTCATCTAGTTGTGTTTACACAATGTCCTCTGTGGATTGTGGGATTGTTCAATATTGTAGTATGTTTTGATTTGGGAAGAAACTTTTGGGGACACTTGAAGGACAACTGTGCTACTTGTGAAAATGCACATGTGATGACAAGTTTTTGTTTACTGTTAGTTAGTTTTGGGCATTTATAATGTAAGTATATTCTGGTTTTGGGGTATTAAGTTACATCCAAACTATATTTATTAGTGTAGATTCATGTACACTAATTTCTTTATGAAAATGTTCACTTATAGAAGCTAGTTTGATAAGATTTGTAAGCTATGCACACTCGTTGAACTTGTTGAAGCAAGTTTAGTGTCTGAATATTTATTTGCTGAGTTAGTTATTAATTTACCATGAACTCAACATCTAATAGGCTGGATAATTTTCTTAAAGGTAACCATTGGAAGACATAATCTAATTACTAGTAGTATTTGTATTTCATGCTGTATTAGAATTTTATGCTTATTACTGTTTTATGCCACAACTATCTGCCAAGGAGTAGTATTACTTAATTTCGGTTTGTTGTAGGCTTTTGTGAACATTATCCCCATATGTGCATCAGACATTTGATGAGTCTTTAGTGTATTGCTGAGATGAGCCTGCATGTAGTTGTATCTAGTCACCAACAGATGTCCTAAGCCATAAAATCCATGCCAGGTAATGTGTTTTAAACATTTCAATGATTTGAAGAAAGAACATTCATAGAGCGAAAATTAATTTACCTGGACATTTGAACTTTTAATGCTTTAAATCAGAGTACAAAGTGTTTCTGTTATATTTTGTATCTGTGTGCATTTTAATTTGTATGTTTATATTCTGGCATCAAATTTGGTTTGTGTACCGTATTTCCACCATTAGCAATTTTTACTTCAAATAAATAATTCAGTTTGATACCACTCTTTATGACCCTGACCTACATTTAGCCTCTTAAATGTAACATCATGTAATGTCTGGTTACTCAGATACCCGTTAACGTATATACAATATCTGAGGGAAAGTAATTTTCTAAAATACATCTAAATGAAGTAAAATGACTCAAAGTTGGGGTAAAACTATAACATGTTTATATTATAATTACTGCACATACATTGATATTAAAACATTAAAGTGAGATATTTATTCATTAAACTAACATGTTTTTAAGCATATATGAATATAAAAACATTATAAATGGACATTAATACTGTACTTTATTGTTTATTAATGTGACCTTTTATTATTACTTATATTTGTAAAGCACTTAAACTGACTGCAGCTTTGGCATACCCATTTCTTACGAAACCTACCACTTGAAATACACTTTCACTACACATGCTACACCTAGCCACAGGCTAGTCCTCAGTAGCACCTCTACGAAAGCATCCAAGATCCACTATTTTCAACCAAATAGGTCTAATATACAGTGGCAAACACTCCACAGTCATTTCTTGCTGTGTGTAGGCTGCATATTCTGTATTTTTAAATTTCATTGAATACATAACTTTTGGAAGCCATAACATCCAATGTAATTTGTCCTGGAGGTATCGATCAGCCTTCATTTTGTCTATCTTCTCCTCAAGTAATATATTTACATGCTCCATCAGGCCTTGGGACTGTGAATGTCTGGGGTGGCCATTAACAAAAGTGACATTCTGGGACCATTTGTGCATCACTTTGGTCAGCAATTGTTTGCAAAAATCCTGTCCATTGTCGGGGTGAAAGGTGTATCGTACACCAATGTAAGCCAACTTAATTGCACCAGCTGTTACTTCTCTCTTTGCAACTGATTTATTCAATGATCTAGTACTAATAACCATGCAGTAAGTCCAAATTAATTGGATTAGATGTGACTTCTGTGTTTGCAGTTTATTCTATTAACCAATCCCAATAATCAACTACACTTTTATTGTAGTCTGCTAATCTTACCAATGTAAATTAAATTATCAATTAAGATAAAGTACTGGTTAGAAGTAAAATTACCTGAGATAATAAATTGTAAATAAACCATCCCTAATTTAAAGTTACAATTAATATGGATTAGTAAATTGTACATATTGTTTTGGAGGAAAACATCTTAATTGTATTAACTGGAAGCATAGGATGAATACTTTGGCTTAATGTTCGCTATGTTGCTGCAGCCACACTTAGAGAGATTTTCAACATTAACACTCTCAGCGGAAAACTAGACCAGCTAGCTCCACAAAATTTGCAGGAAATCTTCATTGGGAGTTAAATTTCTTTGTGAATGAAATTACCCTCATTCTGAAAAAAACAAAATGGCCACCATGGGCATTTTTTTCTGAAAATTATCTTCCTTTTTCTGCTGGCTGGTTCTCCTAACTACAATGTTGAATCTCTTCACAGGTGATATGTATAACAGATATATATCACAGACATTTGACCTTGAAGTTCATTCAAGGCCATCCACAGAGTGCTAAAGTACATGAGTATCTCCCTTATTTTTGGTCCTAGAGGTTTGAGATATCAAATCAACCTACAGGAAATCATGGACTGTGAATCTTCTGATGTGGCCAGATTTGACATTGGGCCCCTCCTTCAAGGTCAAATGAGGATAGCCAAATTTAAAAGTACCTCTAAGTTGCTTTTTATTGGTCCTGGAGGTTTGCAATGTAAACCAGCCTATAGGTAATAATGGGATGGAAATCTTCTGATGTGGTCAGATTTGACCTTGGGCCCCTCCTTCAAGGTCAGATGAGGGTAATCAAACTTAAAAGTGTTTATAACTTACTTATTAATTATTATTCCGAGAGATTTGGAATGTCAAACCAACCTAAGGAAATCATGGGCTAGCAATCTTCTGATGTGGTCAGATTTGGCCTTGGTTCCCTCCGTCAAGGTCAAACAATGGTAGTCAAACTTAAACATGCTTATACCTCGCTTATTATTGGTACTAGAGTTTTGGGATGTGAAAGTCAAAGTTAGAGTTTTATGTCCTATTCAACAGCCAGGGTAATATTGGGACAGGTCTTCAGCATTGCCACTTGTGAAACTTGAAACTTGAACCTCTCGGCCAAAATCAATCTACAGGAAATCATGGGCTGAAAATCTTCTGGTGTGGTCAAATTTGACATTGGGTCCCTCCTTCAAGGTCAAATGAGGGTACACAAAATTGAAAGTGTCTATATATTCCTCATTATTGCTCCTAGAGGCTTAGGATCTGAAACCAACCTATTGAAAATCATGGACAAGAAATCTTATGATGTAGCTAGATTTGACCTTGGGAATCTCTTTCAAGGTCAATTGAGGGTAGCCAAATTTAAAAGTGGTTATAACTCGCATACTATTGCTCCTAGAGGTTTGGGATGTGAAACCAGCCTTTTGGAAATCATGGACTAGGAATCTTCTGATATACTGCTAACTGGCTTAGGGGAGTTGTCTTTCTGGTGGATACAATTTCCATTGGTTCTCCGATGTGCTAGGTCTAGTTAATTTAAAAATTATCATTGAATAATTAATTATTTTCTTTCAGTTATGTTGATATTTAAAAAGGCTCACAATACATTCCAATGAAATTTCTTCATCATTAAAACATGTAATGTTTCTTCTAATGACTGAGTCTTTTCTAACATTCTATTATTTTATATAGCTTTTATATAAAAGAGCAGTACATGCAGTTACAATTCAGTGACACTGGGAGATAAAGGGAAGATCAGAAAAGAAATGCCATGTAGTTCAGCATACTTTAACAGAGGTTGAAGTTAATTGATTCAAAAGGAAATGCCTTCAGCAGTATTTATTTATTAGTGTTTTATGTCACACCTAGTACCATAATTGGTTATATTGTGATGGGTAGTTGGAAGGGTAGAGTTAAGGACGGCATATCAGACCACCTGGCTGTCTTTTTCACCACAACATTTCCGGTCAAAAATTGCTGCAGAGTAAAACGCTTAAAAATCAGAAAACTTGGCAAGATAAACAAAACCGAATTCATGTCTGATATTGCAAATTCTCAGCTTATCCAGGCTCATTACAAAACAACCAAATTACTATCACACCAGTATTTTCATACCCTTAGGAAGTTACTGGACAAGCACGCACCTGTACATGAACACAAAACTCCACAACATGTCAACAAAGGGTTCATAAACAGCGAGATGTTGGCAGCAAAGAGACGCAAACACAAACTTGAGAGGGAGTGGTGAAGGAACAACTCTGCCATTAATCGTTGTAGGTATAGAGCAGCTGTAAACCATTTCAACTGCCTCTTGGAATGTGTGAAAACCAAATACTATAGTAATATGGTTAGGGAAAATGAGGATAACCCCAAGGCCTTGTGGAATTCCATGAAGAAAGTCCTCCATAGATCACCAAAAATTGTGCTTCCAGATCATACTACCATCAACAGTTTAATCAACACTTTTGGCAGGTATTTCACATATAAAATTGCTAAACTAAGAACTGGATTATTGTCTACTGATGTCGACCCCCCTGTCACAAGTTCCTACAAAAATAAGTTTGTTTCTTTCCGGACCATCTCAGAGGAAGAAGTCCTTAAAATCATTAAGTCCACACCAAATAAATCATGTGACTTGGATCCAATCCCAACATCATTGGTCCTTGATTGTATCAGTGTGCTCTTGACTCCTATTACAAATATTGTGAACTACTCCCTACAGGGGGGCAGTTTCCCATCCTGTTTTAAGACTGCACATGTTACACCCTTGTTGAAAAAAGCTGATCTTGACAGAAATATTCTCAAGAATTATCGACCAGTGTCAAACCTCAGCTAAATCTCCAAACTCATAGAGAAAGCTGTGGCTAGGCAGATATATGAGCACATTGCTCACGAGGGTATATCCAACGAAAATCAATCAGCATATAGAGTTTTTCACTCAACTGAAACAGCATTGTTAAAAATACAAAATAACATTGCCACCTCAATGGACAAGGGTGCAGCTGTTGGATTAGTGCTTTTGGACTTATCTGCAGCCTTCGGTACAATAGACCACTCAATCCTATTCAACTGCCTTCAGCATTGGTATGGCATTGATGGGGCAGTGCTTAAGTGGGTTCAGTCATACCTCAATTCAAGGAAACAGCGGATCAAAATAGATGGACATCTTTCAGATGCTTTTCAACTCCCTTATGGGGTTCCCCAGGGCTCAGACCTGGGGCCACTCCTTTTTACCCTAAATACAACCCCACTCAGTTCAGTCATATCTAAATTGAACATGATCCATCACTTATATGCAGATGACACACAAATTTACTTGGAACTTGACTCTAGGAACTTCCATTCTAGTATCACTGAACTGACAAATTGCCTTGAGGCAGTCCTGGCTTGGATGGGAAATAATAAACTTAAATTAAATCCTGACAAGACGGAATTTATAGTGATTGGTGATCAAATTAGAAGCTCCCTGAAGTCATCTTTCCCAGTGAGTTTGCTTTGCAACAGCATGGAACCAGCTGAATCGGTCAAAAACCTTGGTGTCATCGTGGTAGAAAATCCAATCAAGGAGATTTGGGTATTGCTCGGGAGTCTTAAATTTAATAAACTTGGTAGACAGTCCAACTGCTCAAAATCTGGATGAGGAGACAGTACTGCAATCTTTACACAGCGCTGGGACAAACAACTGGGCAGTTGTGACAAAAAAAAAATGCTGCTGCAGAAGCATAGGTCTTAATAGGTCAACTAAATGCCATGTATAAAGTGACTGCTGTCAAACTTTAATTGGCTAAAACTGTACTTCCCTTGAAAAATGGTGATGGAATTTGATGATGATTGTAAAATTCTTAAAATAGACTGAAAATTTAGGTTTCTGTCACGTCTATATCAAATCTGTGTTACAGTAAAATATTTTCTTTAATATGCGTTTTCTTCATTTATGAAAGTTGCACCATGCTTAGATGACAGATTTATATGGATAGAAGGCCCACTGTTTGTGTTTTAGTTGAACTTTCTTTCAAGCTTATATGGAGTTTAAACAAAGATTACATTCTGGTATAACGAGCAATACCTAAATCTCTCAGATAAAAATATTAAATAAGTTTATTAAATTTCGGACTCCCCAGCAATACCCAAATCTCCTTGATTGGACTTTCTACCAGTAGAAACTCCAATTGGACTTTCTACCGGTAGAATTTGAAATTCTACCAGATTGGAATTTCTACCATGACTTTTACATCAATTCGGCGCTTTATAAGTGTTTCTTATTTACTTACTTACTTAGAGGAGACCAGTACATACAGTTGGTACACAGTCCCAAGCCAGTACAACAAAAGAAACTATCTTCTCACATTTGGAGCATTTATTTAAACCATTACCTGTTAGTTATTGAGAGTTTAAGCTGACATTAACCTGAGTTACTGTGATCTGCTGCATTAAGGCTACTTTAAATTGTGTTTCTGCGTTACTTGGAACTACTTGCTGCATTCTACCAATATATTTACACACAATTATTTACAACATACAGGATATCATCTGGTCACTGACACTTTAAGATAATGAGAGGGATCTCAAAGACCCTACTAGCCTGGATAATGACTCTAAAATATTTAACATCCACAACATCCTTCCTTTTTTACAAAAGAATATAAAACTGTGAATCAGTAAGAATAAAACGCTAACTGTACATTATTCTAAAACAATTAAAAATTCCAGATTGGTAAAGGTAAGGGTAGACTACCTTCCTTTACAAAAAGCATGTAACTGTGTATTATTCTGAAACTTGTAGTTACAATGGCAATTTTGACCTATTTTATTTAGCCAATTGTCTAATTAATTTTATTTATTTATTTGGGGTTTTACGTCGCTTTCAACACTGTACAGGTCATATCATGACGGGTAGTTGGAAGGGCAGAGGAAACCAGTACATATAGTTCGCTAGGGTTCTGTACTGTAAACTGCCGACCAACGGCAAGCAACTACCAGCTTTCCCACTTACAGCCATGACGGGATCGAACCCCGGCCGCAGAGGTGGGAGGCGAGAGTGTTACCACTCTGCCACCGTGGCCCCTAATTGTCTAATTAAAACCAGCTATCTGCCACTGTGGCCTAGCGGGTAACACACTTGTCTAGGAACTCAGAGGACGTGGGTTCAGTCCCAGGTACAGGCAGATACATAGTGGCTCGGATGACCACTTAAAATGGCGGTCCTCTGTCATTGGGTCCTATCCCCAGTGGCAGGTTAAAGAACCTCAAGGACGTTGATAATGGTCATCCTTGAGCCTCTATCTTCCAGTTAGGGGAATATCAGTTACTTGTGAGTTGGGGCTGTACCTGTACAGTCGGATTGGTTAAATAGCGCTTTGAGTCCTGTAGTATATGGAGATATTGCGCTGAGTATAAATACATAATAATAATAATAATAATTGGTAATGTTGGAGCCCATCTTAAGATGGGCTGACTCCTAAGTTGAGCTCCAACAGTAATGTTCCGTGGTTTTCTTGTTTCTCACACTTCTTATTTCTGTTGTTTTACTGGGTGAACTTGTTGGTACACTTGATATGTCTGATCTGCTGTCACACAGTGTGTCCTCTGTTGTAACAGCACTTTGTTTGTCAGTGATCTGAGTATGGACAAATTCTTTCACCTCCTTTTCTCTCTCTCGTAGGTGGAATCTATTTCTCCTGTAAGATTTGTCACCTACCGTCACAGCATAAGATCTAGGTGAGAGTCTGTCAGTACAGACTCCTTTCTTCCATGGGCCAGTTGAGACTGGTTGCCCAATTTCTAGTTCTCATAGTTGTCGAGCATGTTTTTCATGGAACAGTACGGCTTTTTGGCATTTCAGTTTGATCTATTCTAGAACATTTTCCACAACCTGGGGTTGTAACAAATTTTCTGATGTAGGTAGGAATGTTCTTGTCTGACGTGATATTAAGTGTTGAACAGGACTAGTGTGAATTTCTCTGGTAGGTGTGTTGTGCAAATCTAGTTGTGCTTTGAAGAAATCATCTCCAGCTCTTTGAGTTTTCTTTAATAAGGTCTTAACTATCTTTATTGCTGACTCGGCTTTTCCATTGGATTGGCTGTGATAGGGTGAGCTGGTGATGTGGCGAAAATTCCATTCCTTGGCAAACCTTGCAAACTCATCACTGACAAACTGGGGCCCATTATCTGTGACAACTTCATTTGGAATTCCCCATCTTGCAAAATGTAGCTTCAGCTTCTTTATGTGTGACCGCTGCTGTTGAAGTAGCATGGAGAGCATCTACCTCCCAATAATCAGAATAGTAGTCTACAGTAACAAGATAATTTTTGTCCTGCAGAGAGAACAGGTCCAGTGCAAGCTTACTCCAACTTCTGTCTGGTATTTCATGTGTCATAAGACTGTTCTCTTTCACTTCTACACATGTTTCACACTTTGAAATCAGCTCTTTTTTGTCAGTTACCATGTGTGGCCAATACAGAACATCCTTGCGGCCTTTCTTGTGCATGCATAAGTGGCTTGAATAAATCCTGGAAAGCTTTTCTGGGATCATTCCCTTAGGAATCAAAATCTGATTTGCCTTGAACAAAATCCATTTTGAACGCTAAGCTCTTCTCTGTATGGCCAATACTCTCTCAGACATGCAGGTATTTCATTTTTGTAATTTGGCTATCCAGCCAGGATTATACTTTTAAGAGATTGTAGTGTACTGTCCTGCAATTTTGACCTTTGAATCTGATCAAGCCTTGTGTCAGACACTTTTAAATGTTCTGTATAACTTATCTGTTCCAACTCTGTGTAAAATACTTCAAAATCATTGGTTGAAGGCGAAGCTGCTGAGATTGATGTACAGGACAACAGATCTGCAATGTACATTTCACTGCCTCGTTTGTACATTACCTGCAAGTTATACTTCTGCAATACTTTAATTACAAATGAGATTTGTTTTTAACACTTTAGCATTTTCTAGATTTGGCAGTATTCCTCAATAGTTGGCATCTGATACTTTGGTCGTTTGACCACTTTCTTCAGGCCGACTGGGTCAATACAGAGTCGTAGCTTACCTGGCTTTTTAACTTCAACTATGCTATTGATCCACGGGGTTGGCTCTACCACTTTCTTCAGGATTCTTTGTGCAACCATTGAGTCAATTTTCTCTCTAAGTGACACTCTAAGGGCAACAGGAACTCTTCTTGGTTGATGCTGCACTGGCGTGATGGTCTCATCAAGTTCTATGTGATGTTCTCCTGGAAACTGCCCTAATCCCTGGAACACATCCAAAAAATCTGCTAAGTATGTCTTCTTTAGACAGTCCTGTAGTGACTTCCTGTGACATGTGGACAACTTCATCTGAATTGATTGAAAGCAAATTCAATCGCTGGCATGTGTTTGCTGATAACAAGGGTTTTTATGTGACCCTGGTGTTTAAAATCTGGAAGCCAAGCTTATAGTTCTTGCCATTGATTCTTGTGTAAAGAGTAGCATATCCAAGTGGCTTCATCCATGAGCCATCATAGAAGTTCAAACGGACTGAACTCTCTTTCAGGTTTGTATCTGATTCACCAGTTACAGCCTTGTAATCTTCAATGTTCAAAACATTACAGGTGGCGCCTGTATCCAGCTGACACACTAGGCTTTTTGACCTGTTACTTGACAGAGAATCCTTGCCCTTTCGAACTTCAGAGGTATTGTAAGCTGCTTACCTATTGTTTTGACTGCTCCCACAAACTGATTTGTGTAGAAAATTGATTCATTGGATGAATCATCAGAATCCTGGTCAATCCTGTGTACTGCTTTCTCTACATTCTGTTTCTGCTTGCATACTGTAGCAAAATGATTTTTTTTACCACAGACTTTACACAATTTCCCAATTGCAGGACACTTCAACTTGTCAAATGTATGATTCTGTCCACAATATTTGCATCTCTTGTGCTGAGATGGCTGTTGAGACCGTCTTTGCTGTTTTTGTGAATGTTGCTTGTGTTGCTTCGTGAAATTGATTTCTTCTTGCTTACTACCAATCTGCTGTAGTTGATGCTGTGAGATTTCTGCAATCCCACACATATCTATTGCTCTGGCTAAGGTTAGATCAGTTTCTCCCTTGCAGCACTGTCCTTGGTGCCCAATATTAATCTGTCACGCATCATGTCATCTGTATTTCCATAATCACAAGCAGAGGCTAGCTGTCTCAGCCTTGTCATGTACTGATCTACGCCTTCTGCTGGTCCTTGTGTACATGTGTTCATGTATCTGTCATAAATCACATTCTTTGTAGGCTTAAGTGTGACTCTAAGGCATTAAGTGATTTCTACATATCTTGCTTGTCTTCTGTTGACTTATCCAAGTGATGGTAAATCCTGAGACACTCTTTCCCCATCACAGATCTCAATGTTGCAATCCTTATAGCAGCAGATTTTTTGTTCAAGTCAGTTGGAGTCTCCCATTGTAACCTGAAAAATTTCCAGTTTTCAGCCTGATCCCATTTGTAGTCCATTGGTGATGGAACTGGGAAGTTTGTTGGGACACTCACAATTTGCGATGCTGCTACTGGTTCAGACATATTGCACTATATATCCAGGTATAAGCAAATAAAAGTTTCTGCAAGATAAATCAGTATCCACACTTTCAGTCAGTTCTTTTGCAGGATATCAGAGGCTTTTGTTTACTCCAATTGTCTCTCAGAAATTAGAGGCTTTATTTTTTTACTCCAATAATCCCAGTCAGAAATTAGAGGCTTTTTTTACTCTTATAATCCCACTTCTGACACCATGTTTTGCAATTAAACACAAGTATAATTCTAATCCTTTAATTCAGATATTGACATGTACATAGATATTATAATTTATTAAAACACAAGTTGTTGCATGAAGGTCTCAGTGAAGTGTCAAGATAATAATAGGGATCTGGAAGACCCTACTAGCCTGGATAATGACTCTAAAATATTTAACATCCACAACAGTTGGTTAGTTTGAATGCTTGACAAACGTCAATGGTAGGGTTGTTAATAGTGTCCTAATAGTTAGTTAAATTTTTTATGGAAGGTTCAGGCTAGTGTTCCAGCTGTTGAAGGTGTTTTGATGGGGTATTTCCAAATAGCGTCAGAACGCCAACCTCCATGAACTTTGATCTGGTTGAAGTCAATATTGTTGTCAAAATCCCAGCATGCACCAGAACGATGGAAGGTGTAGTATCTCAACACTGAAGGCACGAGACCAATTTCTGCCACTAAACATTGTAGTACTGATCTAACTTTGACAAAACTGTTCTGCTTGACTGTGAAGGGAGGCTTGTCTGCGTGAAGAGAGTTTCTCAATACAACTGCCCTGAGGGCTGTAACTGGGCAGATAGTTGGATCTGAGAGCCTGGGGAGCTGCACCACCTGCACTTGACCTGAGATCTGCATGGTCTTGGCACACTTTGTTACTATGTGGGCCCCTGGACTTCTCCAAACAGTATCACCATGTGTGGGAAACCTGGGGGACAGAAGGCAGTTTGAGAGGAAGGTACCAGGGTAGACAGACTATAAAATCCGAAAAAAACCCAGAAGCATGATGGCCTTTTATATGTGTTTGTCTGGGAGACTGTTGGTAGCTTGCATCAACTGCTTTAGCTTAGCGATTGTGGCTATGGCTCTTATATTTATAAAATCTGAAGCATTATTTCAAGGTTAAAACTTAACATAGAGAAGTGCCCTGTCGTATTGACTGAGGATCTAAAATGTATGAATAAATCATTTTCACTGATTAACACTTTAAATTTCTTGGTCTCTATATGAGTACAGATTTGAATGAAGGTAGAAACAGAGATCAGTTTATGAGTCTAATTTTGATGATTTTTTACTTTAAACCTCAATACCACAAATATAGACTTGCTCCAAGTCTTTGTATTTGTATCCATCAGTAACCTGAATAGTTACATTTAAATTGGAAATTTACAGAAGTTCATTATACCACTAGCATTCTGGAGTTAGGGGGATAGTCTCTGAAAAAACAAAGGGCTGGTTGTTTCTTCAAAAGTCATACAGTACTCTTATATTTCACAAAAGACAAAAGGACTTGGTGAAAGTCTACCTCAAACAGTATTTTACATAATTTTAATAGCTCAATAATGGGTGCGTCATCCCTTTTATCATAATTGTTCCAAATATTATTCTCCTAGTGTTTATGCAAATATTAAATGCATTATTGTTTCTCTCTCTAATTTATGAAAACCCTGGGACCAGTTTATAGGTCTATTTTGAATAAAAACTTACACTTGACTGAATCCCCAGCTGTTTCAAGTTCACCACATATGGACTGTAACCCATTGGCAGTGATCAAATTATGAGCCTATTTAGGTCAAGTTAGTTGTTTTGTAGTGTGTCTTGTTATTGTAAAAACAATAGTATGTTTGATGTATGATTGCAAACGTAAACAAAAATTTATGAATGTGCTGTTTTGTTCAATACTTTTAATTCCCTGTTCATTACTCTTAATTAAGTTAAATGTGTGAAAAATGCATCAGATATGCCCCTACCCATACCTACCCAGTAAACAATTTTGGGCTTTACAAATGTTTAATAGGAAACGTTTGGCAAATGTTAAAAAATGATGGGTATGAAAACCATTTATAATAGAATGTTTTTAAAATGTTTTATGTATAATGTTTATTAAACGTTTAATGATAAATGTTAGAAAAACATTACAAATGAACATATTAATGTTTGAATAATAATGGGGTCAGAGGTCAAATTCAATATATTTTTAAGGTTACTCACTAATGAAATGTTATGTTTATGTCTAAAATTGTAAGATAGTGGCTTAAAAATTGTGTCCCCATTCAATTCTTACTTTTCAGGATTGTGTGTGGTCCTCTAAATCCCCTATTATTGCTCACCGCCATTTTTGTTTGGACATGTTTGAAGTTGAAGGTTCAATAAGCATTCTGAAAATATGGATTTAAAAACGTTTTTAATATAATGTTTTTGAAACATTTGATCAACAATAGTTTTTAAAAATTTTATGTGTACTTTTTTAAAAACATTTTATGTGTACTGTTTTATAAACCATTTCATGATAAATGTTTGAAAAACATTTCCAGCATAACCTTCATTTCTTCAACTATTTTATAAATTAAAAAAAAAAAAACATTTCCACTCAAACCTATTTTCTTGTGTTATCTTATAAACGTTTATTCAACATTTTGGGTAAAAACGTTTGTATATAGAATGTTTATAAAACGTTTTTTAAACATTACAGCGTAAAAGTTTACTTGGAAACGTTTACAAAAATATAAGATAGGGTTTTAATAGGTTTTAAAACGTTTTGTAAACGTTTAAACCATTTTAAAACGTTTCTAATGTTTACTAGGATCAACATCCTACACCTTGCGGTTTCTGAGACATAGCCTGAGCAAGATATTTCCTGCCACTTGCCCACCCAACTGCCTGACTGTGCAGCCAGACCCCATGGGTGAAAACAATACCTATATTTGGATATTGTAGAATCACGATTTGGAAACAGGAAACAGCACAAACAGGGGAAATCTTTGAAGTAATCGGCTAAGTGTGACTTTTTTCAAAGCACACCCAGGCTTTTCAGCAATGAGAGACAAAGAAAACAATGTGTTTAATATTTCTACAGATATTTTGGAAAACACTGGATGTGTTATTTACGATCAATGTGCAAAAATCACCATAGTTAGACGCACAAGCTAATCTTCGATTCTATGTCCAGTGTCTAAGAAACAGCTAAATATTTAATAGTCTACAAAACTCTTGGAACAAAATAACTTATAATTCATGGTTAAACAGCAGCAGTGAAGCATATTGCAATGCCAAAACTTATATCTATTACCTCACACTACTTTCAACCTGTACAGAAGTCTTATTAAAACTTACGAAGAACTGTATAATTTTTATAGGGCAATAGATTCCCAATAAAAATGTCAGTATGGGATAACCTGCATGTCATTTTAAGGAGAACCTACAGCAATGTTATCCATTGAAACTTAAATAAATTCATGCATTGACGTTCCTTTGTATACGTTATATAGGTATTATAAAATTTTTCATTGAAAAACTACAAATTATAATAGAAACTGTCATGAGCCAACTTGTTCAAAAACCCAACCACAAATACATTATAATCTTGCTCGAAACTGTTCAAATTAGATTATATTGTCAAATATACAAAGGTGAATCTGTTCAATCCAGAGAATTCGGGTCAAACTATGTTCATCAAATAACCAAGAAATGTATTCAAACCTTAACTGGTTTTCAGCCCCAAACAGCGTTAAAAATTGGTCCCCATCTATCGAAGGTTAAGTGTTTGCTCCATGTTCCCATCTGTTTGAGTTGATTCGGTAAAATGGCCTTGACTTTGAGTAATATTTGCTGTCAATTGACAATAAAATAACCACTTTAAACTTTAAAATTTACTCGTCTGTGATATAATATTTATTAAATGAGAGACTGTGTCCTCTATCTGAGCTTCACAGAAAAATATTTTTCAGGTTATAGATGGCATGACATGCCTTCAGTTCAAGTCAAGAAAACTGACGGGACTGAATTGGCTAAACAGTATCACCTATTATTACTAATAAATGCTGTTTAATTGAAATGTGTAAAGTTCAACCATTTTTTCTTTATTTTGTCACACCTTTGTTATATTTGATGAACATGTTATTGTACATGTGAAATGATCCATGCAATGTTATCTAAAACATTGACCTAATATTATGTATTAATGAAGTTTATAATACCAAAGTACTAAAACAGCATTGTATACCTCTTGCAATTACAGGAATCAAGAAAAAAAACCCCGTAAAGTACTGAATGAATACATTATGATCCTAATTTTTCAAAGTATATATTTGTTTCATCGGATCAAAATATTTTTTGTAAACTATATGAGGACATTGTCAAAACATAAACTGTTACCTCATCTGACAAACTTTCCAATATTTGCAATTAATTTTCTCGTTTTGATGTTTCTTTACAGTCGCAAAAGATAATACAAAACCAGTAGTGTATGAGCGAATGCAGGCTCCCCTGTAGGTAGTGCCAAATATCCCTCTGGTAAAAATGTTGGGCGCAAAGTACCAATTTGCACGATCTCGAGATTTGAATTGCGCAATTTCGTCATCAAAAGATTGCGTGCCGATCTCGAGATTGCTCAAACAATCTCGAGATGGAGCTGCTCCAACTCAAAATGAATTTTATTTATTTATTTTTATTTATTGATCCTCACCTAAAACAAAGTGTGTTGTAAAAATCAGCCAATCATTGACCACCTGAAAAATAAGTACAGCCAATCACATCAAGATTCTGTGATAGAAATCACAACTCTGAAGTATAATTTATTATAAGTTATACGCACTGACAGACATACAAACCCAGAAACAGAACCCCCTATATCCTCGCATCTCCTCTTTGTTTGGCGAGAGAAAAAACACACACAAAATAAAACAAAAGAAAAATATTTCTATTTGAGATAAAAATTATTTCACATTTTTGTCATGATCCTCATGTCTTAACATTGTGGATGCTTCAAGTTTGGCTCCGACAACAATTTTACTTCTATACACATACTTTTTAATTTTTGGACTGATCTTTCCCACCATGTTTTCTTGTTACCGTGTTACTGGGTTGATCGTAAGGATAACAAATGAAAATATAAGTAACAAAAAATTGTTAGTTCCACACCCCTTTACCAAAAATATCGGATTACAAGAGCACTCGGGGAGTGCATACCTTCACCAAGGCCCAACATCTCCCATGTTATATATTTCTTATGTGTGCAATGATAAAACAAAATCATTTAAAAATTCCTAGAACCAAACAGAAGGATCCAGATCACCATCAGAATCATCTCTTCCCTGTGCCAATTTTCAACATTTTTTCCTGAAAATTTTATAAGAATCCATTCAAAACCCTTCGAGTTGTTTTGCAAATAAACAGGCAAATAAGGAGACAAACAAACAAACAGACAAACAAACAAAAATGCCGCCAATTACATAATCTTCCTTGACAGAGGTAAAATATTATTGGTTCCTAATTATAAAAGAGTCAAATAACAGAGAAATGAAAACTGAAACGCGAGAAGTAGCGGATATATGATATTATGTTTGGTTTGAAGATATTTGTTGCAAGAGTTTCTTTGCAATAAAATTATATAGGATGAATAGTACTCTGCCATGGCTAAATAAAAGTGTTTTTTTTTAAAAATAATCTGCCAAAATTACATTTGGGCACTTTACGAGTCAAATTCGACGATATATTGGTTCCAGCAATTGCTTTTAAACCAGTTACTAGAACTTTTACTGTGTTACTGTTTGTAGTAAAAATAAATGTAATTTCAGTTCAATTATCCAATTGTAAATGACATTGTAAATTTTCTTTCAAATTGCTTTTTATCATGTGGAGGATTTTCCAGTAGCAATAACACAGTAATGCCTCGGAATGTGAAATATGTGGCTGGTCTTTGTTTTTTTTTTGTTTTTTTTGGGGGGTGGGGGTGGGGGTGGGGGGCATCCTTAAAAACAAGAAAACATCATCGTACTTGGAAAGCACATACGTCCCCTAAGGCACAAAACCTTCAAGAGGACTTGTGAGTGCAATGATAAAAGATTCTTTTGAAAATTCTGGATCCAGACAATGAACTGGATCACCGCCAAAATTGAATCCTTTCTTTCTTATATAATTGACAACTTTTCATGAAAGCCCCGTCTGTGTGTTTTGCTTTTGCAAACAGACAAACATGTGTCGCCAAAAACACAACCTTCTTGTCAGAGTTAACTGTGAATGTGTAATGTCTACCCCTTTAACTTATGGCGTCATGTTGTTGGTTATGCTGATTATGTGAACACTTTTCACTACTACAGATTACACTGTCGACATACTCTTGGAGTCTTGGAGCAGACTCTTGAGTTTCAGGAGCCAACTAAAGGCTTACCTGTTCAAAGTGGCATATCCACTAAAATAGTTACCCTTCTCTGGTGGGGGCTTGCTGAATATCGACCTCTTCTTGGTTTAGGGCACTACCCTTATAGACTTTAGCGTATTTGAAAGATTCACATCATTTTTAAGCATATAAGTTCTCCTATTCTTTTCTATACTATATTTAATAACAGTATTTGTGCAACATTATGGAAGTGTTAACACTAGCAATACATTTTGTGAAATGCTGCCTTTTAGAATACTGCTCTATGACTGGTGTATTTTATATATTGTAGTGAATTTCACAATGCTTTACATGTCTAGCAATATGTCTTTTACCAAACAATCAGCAACATGTATCTTTAGCACACAACTAGGCTATCACAAATACTTTAAACTTTAACAATGTCACCAAAATATGACATTGGTTGTTTTATTGAAATGTTTAAGACACACACGTTAAAATTATAGAGAAGGTACATCAATTTATAAAGTTACATCCCCCGCCAGGTAATGATAGACTAGACCTCTCACTCTTTCCAATTGCCCTCACGCCTGTGGAGAATGAGATATAATCCTCATTACTCTGCGGCAAGGCTGATGTCCGATTTTCTCACATTTGTTTATTAAATGTGACAAACCATACCAAGATGTGTGGCTGAAATCACGGCGAGAAATTACATATATTTATCTCTTTGAGAGTTACCCTTCAGGGTCAAATAGTGGTATTTACTCTTATTAATCCCCACTTTATTGTGACTTTGAAGTCTCGTAAACTTAGGTGATGGTCAGATAAATACTAAAACATCTAGTTCAATCCTTATAACCTCATCAACCAACAGTTTATGAACAAGACCTAACTGACAATGAAGTGTAAACTGCAGCAATGAACCAACAACATGACACTTTTAGAAATTTATTCTTTTTAATAAGAAAGTAATGAGGAAAAAGCAACCCCATTCTTAAATATGTATGTTGGTCACTTTGTTGGGGAGTCTACGGTGTCTCAAGTTCCAAAACATTGAGTTGGTAATTTATTAACTTTTTCTTCTTATCAATTTTCCTTTTGGTTGCACGCGTACAAAGACCATCCACCTAGCAAGTCGTGCAATCAAAACACCTTGACTGAACCCCCCCCCCCCCCCTCTCTCTAGGTGACAATTAACTCATCTTAGAGCTATTTAAGACACTCAGCTATTTTGAATGACACTGTATAAATTAGTCTTGGTCTCTCAGTTGGGGTGCAAACATGTCTTTAAACGGCTGGGGTTTAATGGAAGAATGATCAGATCCACCTGTGACTTGGGACCAAGTATTTATGTTCACCTGGGTAGAAACCATAAGTTAAGTTGAGGTCAGCTCAAACTAGAATTAATGTTACCGAGGCTTAAAATATAACAAATTTTATACCAAAATCCAACAATTTATCACAAAAGTACATATGACAGTATTTATCACTTACTACTGCCTAAAAATATTTGTTACTCAGCAATAAAGGATATTTGCAAAGTTAAGGTTACCTGAAACTAAGTTCATTTTTGTACAAATTAAATTAGAAATATCATTCTGAGACTTTGTTTGACTGCGAGAGAGCCTTTGACAGTGGGAGGTTTCTACGCATTTTTTATCAACAATACTTTCAAAAGAATACTCTTCGTTTGATGCCTTGAAATACTCAATAGATTACAGATAAATACACCTTTGTACTGAGAACCAAACCCCTTCAACAGATTTCCAAACCATCAACCACCCCATCCCCCTCCCAGGTTTTATAATGTCATTTGGGGGGTTTGATATGCAAAAGTTTGTTTTCTAAGTCAAGTGATTCTAAGTTAAAGGTGAGACTATAATCAGAGAAATTTAGTCACTTTGTTTTGCTGCCTACATTATAAAAGAAACCCATTGAAAAGCCAAGTAATACTCTCAGATTACCTTTATTTTCCAAAAGTCTGGAACTGAAAATAAACATTTGTTGTCATCTTGGCTAAACAAAACTACATGAAGTCACTGTATTATATAGTTCAATTAGAATTTATACTTTCTCAAATTCAGTTCAAGATAGATGTTAAGATAATTCTTATGTCAAATGTAAAACGAGGTAGCCTTAAATTGGCCACCCCTTGTGCTGGGAGTCTCTCAAGGTGGGGTCCTGTTTTAACAGGAGATATGTGACATCTGTGTTTTGAAGTGTCTGTGGTCAAACTCTGAAGTCATCCACTACTGTGATCAGATTCAAAGTTGGCTTTGAACTTACTTTAACCAACTGCCCTCCAACATCTGTGGTAAACAGCTGAAATTTGCCCCCCTAAAATTCAGGTTCCAGTTTTACTGATATGTTTGAAGATCTTCCCATTGCGTTCATATATATTGCGCTAATTTACATACAACAACGCCACATAAGGATTCTGTTTTTAATTTGTAAGAAATTACTTTTTGCCAGCATCACACAATGATACCAAAATAACTCATCTAATTGTAAATCTATGGCATATACGTATGTTTCATTACTTTACTGTAAGTACTTTGGGGTGTTACATCTGTTATATTACTCACAAAGTGAGGGTTTGACCACTGAAGTGACCAGTACTATTGTGAGAGACCTTGTCCAATCTGCATATGATGAGTCCAATAAACTAAGGACTTCAACTAAAGCTGTTATCTGCAACCGTGTTGTTTGAAGTGGGGCAATTTGACTCAGTGTGAGATTTAAAAGGGTGTTATAATTACATTTTAACCTCAAATCCTAGATAATCTCACACAAACATCAATCACGCCCATTACTAGGAGGATATTTGGTTTATATGGTCTCTTTAAATCAGATTGAATAAATTGATATGTGTAAATATGCTAATTTCTATACAAATGTATAAACCTATTGCGCGGTACTTGTAAAATGTTCATAAAAATGACACCAAGGAATAATATTATTGGTTGATTGGCTCAAATCATATTCAACCCAATTCATTCAGATCTGTAGCAGAACTAATACGATTCCCCAAATATAAAGAGTAAGATTAAACTACCCTTTTATTCACATGCCACAAAAGTCATTCGTTAAATTTATATGTTTATGCACTCAATCCCTCACTCGATTGTAAACATACAATATGTTAGGTTGTTCAATAAATTGTTACATGGCACTAATCAAATAACACATATTAAACTTGTCACACACGTTTTTGTATGGCAACTTGTTTGGGGATTGTATTAATTATACCTGCAGAAGTTACTGGACTGGTTTCCAGAGTGTGACCACTACAGCAGTCGTGTGTGCCAACAACAAGGGAAATTGCCAGCTTCTGTACTTCATATGTAAACTGTCTGCTGGATTCTGCACTCCCTCATATGGGAGCAGTGTTAAGTGTCTGCCTGGGACGGACAATTTGATTGTTGGCAGCATGCATGTGTCTATCTGAAAGTGTCAAAGTCTGACATATGCATTATACAGACTGGGTATGTAATTTGTGAAAACTTTGCTAAATACTAGTAGATAATGTGGGTTGGCAGCAATAACATACTCATCTCCTACTGACAAGTTCTTCATCTGGCACCTCCCTCAAATCAGGATTTAGTACACGGAGTTGCTTGCAGATGCCTATTTGTTTACAGCACAGACTCTTGACCCCATAGTATGCCTTGTTGTGATATCACAATGCAATATGTTGACAGTTACCCCAAATTAATTCAAACTACTCCACCAAAACAGAGTTTCAGAATTTTTTTTTTGTATCCAGGTCTTTCCATAAACGTAATCACTCCTACCTGTGGCCACCCCCCCCCCCCCCCCCAAAAAAAAAAAAAAAAAATTATGAAGATCTACTCAATACTTTTTGAGTAATGTCAACCAGAAAGATAAAGTACTTAAAAATATATGGAAAATGGAACCTTTGAAAATTCGGGACTTTTGGTGTACAGAATATGATCTGGATCTTTCCCAAAATTTAATGTCTTCTACCTTTGGCCAGGCCCTCAAATATATAATATTTAACAAATATATATGTTCATTACTTTTGGGATTATCGCAAACACACACGGACACACCTCAAAGCAAAGTATATTGGATGCTGGGAACGTTATAACACCTAATATATAGTATACAACAAATGTATAACATAATTGACATATGACCATCGTGAATTTGAATGTATGATAAAATCAAACCATTTATACCAGTTTCTTTGAGTGATCTGAGTGTCACTTGGTTTTTTTTTTCGATGTATAATTAGTCTGATGCATTATAGTACAAATAAAATTCTATTTCTGATTCTCTTTGTGACAAAACAGAAAAGTTCATGAATACAGGTTACGCCCTTCGTTCGAGATTTTGCTCGAAGTCAGCTAATGCAATTTTAGTTATAAATATATAATATATGCAGACAACTGTAGTGAAATAATACTAGTGCTATGTCAGAATACATTGACACAAACACACAAAAAGAAACAAAACTGTAGATCACACCACAGCAAAAATCATCACAAATAAAACATGAAAACATGTGTCAGTTTCCATTGATAGTTTAGTCAAGTCAATGTATGATCTTTATAGATATGTTTAAATAATGTACATACTCATATGACCAGATATACCGTGTGAGGAAGTGAGTAAGTGACCTTTCATAACAAGTAAAACATATCAAAAAAGTGTTTGTTCTCCTATCATCATGCCAATGCATAATATATAACATTTTATTTATAAAACTGTTAATGAACGTTTTTACTGGAGTTAACGTATATGATCTTATTAAAATGTCTATCAATGCTGCTGATTTTGAGGTGACAAGATTTATGGAGTTAAATTCAGTGTAAGGAATCAGCTAATGTCCTCTGAGTTGACACCAGTGGGCTGACACTCCTGTGACTTGGTTATGTGGGGGTCGGGGGCGTGTGTGTGACAAGTCAGCTCATTTATCCACAGCTCACCCTTTCTACGTAGCCTTTCGTCAAGACTACTTGTATTAACTTATAAATCAAGATGGTATCATTGGAGATATCCATTTAAATTGTTAAAAACCAAAGCACTATTAGAGGACATACCTCCACCCAGATTAAACACCTACAGTGTTGTTTTAATTGATAAAAAACTTTTAAAATTCCTGGATACAGACTGTATCTGGATCACAAACAGAATCAAATTATTTATTTCTTATGCCATTGCCTACGTCTCCGGAATATTCCATGAAAATCCGTTCATACCTTCTTGGAGTCATTTTGCAAACAAACTGACAAATAAATACACGCTACCAAAAATATAACCTACTTGACAGAAGTAACAAGCTAGGAGTGAACATTCAAAGGCCTAAAATACAAACATAAGATTCAGATACATGTAGTTTGTAGATCTATCTTGTACTATTATTATTTATTATTATTATTATGTATTTATACTCAGCGCAATATCTTTATATACTACAGGACTCAAAGCGCTATTTAACCAATCCGACTGTACAGGTACAGCCCCAACTCACAAGTAACTGACATTCCCCTAACTTTAAGATAGAGGCTTAAGGATGACCATTTATCAACATCCTTGAGGTTCTTTATAACCTGCCACTGGGGATAGGACCCAATGACAGAGGACTGCCATTTTAAGTGGTCATCCGAGCCACTATGTATCTGCCTGTACCTGGGATTGAGCCCACGTCCTCTGAGTTCCTAGACAAGTGTGTTACCCGCTAGGCCACAGTGGCAGATGTACTATATGTCATATAACGAGTAAAAAAAAACCCAAATAACTGACCACTGTGAAAAAGCTTGTAAACTAGAGTGGCAGTTTTAAAGATACAGCAAAATTCAACTGGGAACCAATGGAGTCATTTGAGAACAGGAGCTGCCTGTGTGTATTTGTTACTTAGTATACTTTTACTTGGTATCTTATACATAATCAAACTTTAATACATGTAACATTACATACACTGTAGAACATATGTTTATAAATAAATAATTTGACAAAGACATACATATTGATTGATGCACCAATTGTAAAACGCAGGTCTTGGTAAATTCCCAGAATTCCTTGCTGTTATGGTGGGTTTTGTTTTTTTGGTGAAAAATCTGTGTTTGTGTCAATTTCATTACTAAACCACAGAAAAAAAAATAAATCTGTGACTATTATTATTATGATTTTGACCAAACTTAGGTTGCAAAATGTAAACAATGCACATTACAGCGGACCATATAGAGACCTTTGTACATTAAATTTGACCCAGCGACAAAAGTTGAAAAGGTGATGTGCTTCCTTCAGGAACACTTGTCACTTAAACAGATTAACAAAATCTGTACTGATTGTCTATTATGTAACCGGGCGATTGTTGAAACACTTCTGTATTGCTATAATTTTAATATTCCGAACATCTTTGTTTTTCCTCAACAGGTTCTGCTCTTTCTATGAATAGCTGTAAGGAGTAATTTGTCGTGTGATATGCTCACTTTTTCGGCAGGATTTTGCATACTCCAGAGATTCACAGCCAGTATGATCCATAATGACTTCTTATGAAATGTTCATAAATCAGCTGAATTACGAAATCTAGCAGATGGAATTAAGTGACATTTACTTGGGATCATTCAAAATAACCTAATACCTAGTTCACACTGTACCATACTGGCCTCATGAGCTACAAATATTAGCCAAAAATATATACAACTTCTCCGGGTTCATTTCTGGCTCATTGCACGTTGTGTTTTAGTATTACCCTTTAGGCTTTAGAAGTTGGGATTTCGTTTTGGGTAGGATACCTTTAACACAACACAGACACCATTCCCATCATGTAGCAGATTTTTACACGTTTGAAAGACCCGCCATGAACTCTCACAGGCTAGATTAAAATGTACATGCCGAAGGGGTGAAGGGGGATGATTGTATGGGATGTGTACTACCCACTTAGGATGTCCATTTATGTGGCAATACCGGCAAGGTTGTGAAGCAAACTTCAAATACATATACATATGTTGATACAACTGCACAGAAAAATGTAAATAGGTTTGTGTATCTGTGTACTTTTATATCCAACCGGGAAAAAACGGATTTTACACTATTGCGTGGTATACTATAATATTTTTGGAATCTAAGACGTGAAGTTAAGCTTGATAGACTTGGGCACTAAATAACAGCTCAGTAGATAGAAATTATTTGAGTTTATATATTTACAAATTATGCGCTTGGTTACAAGGCTAACTCTTTTGGTCACATGTGTACACTTAACACCTATCCTGTAATTTACACCTATAAATCTGATGACACACTCTAACAACTTCATTGGGATGTTTTAGCACAGTTCTGTCCATACAAATGACTTACTTTAGTGTAAGCATTTAATTAAAAAGTGAAAATAAACGAAAAGCTTAAATTTGAGTAATGGGCGTTGAAATCATTTCCTTATTAATGCAGATGTCTGTCCTTAATATTTATAAAAATACTGAGCATAAGCCTAGTCTTACTTTTATGTACATTTGTATACAGAATTTTAAATCTCAAGAAATCTCTATATCTTGTGTTTAACGTAGATGACTTAACCGTATGCATCAGATACAACCTTCTGTTAAGACAGGGGCAAAGCCAAAGCCAAAGTTAAATTGTCTATGTAGCTTTTCTCAATTGATCATTACAAGGCTATCAGTCCACATTAATGGTCAAGTCAGTTCACATTTCACTGGGTGTTAAAGTTTTATGTGAAGTCATTTATTTGAAATACTATTTCACTTCATTAGCATGAAGTGATATAGACTTGCAACAGAAAGCACCTTTTACTGAAATATTTTTCTTGTCATGAATCAGCAAGTCAGGGTTTGTCTATTTGACACACCAGATCTTGTCATGGGTAAAGGCTGTATTTTGCATTAAGATTGGAAAAGAAATTCTTAAATCTGACTTAAATATATATCAACAGTTACTCATACTTGATAAAAATTCTTTGAATGTACAATGTAGACATTTTTAATCACTTCAGTTTACACAGATTTGTACTTGAAGGTAAACCTCATCAAATCTTAAATTGTCATGAATAGTTTTTACTCAGCATTATTTAAACAATGGGTTTAAAGTCAATAACATAAAAAAACGAAATAATTACTGGCATATTTTGAGACCATATCCATACGGCTAAATAACACGTGTACACGTAGGAAATACACTAACAGGTGACCTACAAGATTGCCGAAAAATGTATCTTCAAACATTATTCAACATAACTTACTTAGAAAATTTCTTGAAATTGTACAGAAACTGTATTTCATCTTTTGAAGCAGTACCATGAAACTGTAACTTAAGATGACAAAAAATATTTCTATGAGTCACATAAAGAACTTCAAACAAGTCAATTAAAGTGCAAATGAATTTAAGTATTTGAACATTATGTTTTTAAAGATTAAGCGGAACCAGTTGATCTTTTTAATTAAACATTGTGGTATAAACAAGCTGTTTATCAAGTGATGTAAGCCATGTGGCAATACTATTAATTGCTCTGTATGATATTTTCTATATAAATTGTTATTTTCTTTCAATCAACAAAACCTGCTTAATTTGGAGCCTTGGGTTCTCATTTGTCCACTGTATAATATAATACAATTGAAATTAAAGCAACAGGCGAAAAATTTATCCCATTCTGGTAAGCCAACCCCAAAAGGAATCTCGTAGTTTTCCTGCACAAATTACCTCATGTTACACAATCAATTATAGTGGAACAAAAATTAAATGTTTTGGTCAATAATACGACAGAAAGGCACTATTTTTAAGCAAAGACACCCTTTGGCCAATGAGAATCAGGCTTATGAGAGAATGGCTGAAGATCTCCGCAAATCTGCCTATCACCTTGTATTGGGAGGGGCTTACATTGTGGGCTTAGGTGCCTGAAATGAAGTCATAAAAACATGTACTTGGACCAGGGGTTTATTTTGCTGTTTCATGAGAGCATTGTTAAATAGCTGGGGCTTGTGTGAAGTGGTTATAAGGGATCCTTAGATTTATGACGTGTAATAGGCTTGAGAGCACTTGACGTCCTGATTTTTTCTGTCTACTGGCCATAGAAAATACCAGATAAATGGTTTAAAAGGAATCAGATTGTGTGGTTCTGAGGTTCAAAGAAGTGGTCAGTGGCTCTATGTATAGCTGATGGTTGCTATTTCACATTTTGTAACATTGAGTATTTATTGCAGGATATTTTATGAAATGATATTGGAGATTACATGCTAATTGTGCAGTGAACATTGGAATCTTCGCATTTTTCTTTGAAGTGGATCCAACCATAACATTATCTGGGAGTGTGATTTCTGGTCGTGAAGAGTTCTGGGAAGTGGAGCCAGGATTACGTTTATGCCTAACAGCAATATTGGAAATTCTGTTAACACAGACATTATAGTTATTCAGGAAACTATTTTTAAAACTCATTAACTCATTAATGGGCACATTGAAAAGAAGCGTATATTGACTTAAGCAAATTGTCATTATATCATCAAGATATTTGTAGAGTAAACTTCAAAGGACATTAAAATAATTCTAACTTGTAATATGTTCCGGTTTAATCTTTGGGCAAGACCTTTCTTGCCTCCAAGTGCACAAAATGTAGAGGGCAGCCCATTCTTTCCCTCTCCACTAGGTATTCCCCCAACTATTGCCTATGGCTCAGTTCCAGAGGGTAAAAATGGCATGCATGTGGCTGAAAAAGACAAGGACGTTTCTCCTGTGCCATATTCTGGGGCCTTCCCGCTATTACGTCCAGGGGATTCCCTACCGCACGCACTTTACTCACCCATACACCAACAGTTTCTGCGTGCGCAATTAGAACTTGCCAACGCGCATGCGCGCGAGGCTGACGTACATCCGGCACATCCGTTTTCCCATTCGTCTGCGTTTGTTCCCGCCAAAAGGGCTCGTCTAGAAGATAGGATTGAAAGATCCAGTGTCAGCCCAGTTGAATCTCCTGTGCATCAACAGAGCAAACTAGGGGAATCCCCTAGTCCCGGAAGTCATATGAGTAGGGGAAGTTCTCCCAGAGAGGTGACTGATGGACGCAGATCTGTTGGTTTGTCAGGTATTTATTATTTCAATATTTTAAAGTTTGTCTGTGTTGAAATCTACAAGTTTTAAATGTTAATACTGTGATTGAACATTGATATCTGAATTTTCCAAAGTCTCACTAGGTATTCAGCCTTGTGGGGTATAAAAATGACCCGAGAAAACCCAAATTTTGGTTTTATCTTAGACTGTTCAATATAGCCAATGAGTAAAAAAAAAACACGAAATTTTCCGCTGATCTTCTTTTTCAACACCACACTACTATTCTAAAACTGTTAAAGTTTAAAGACACAGATCTCAACTGGTCAGCTAGTACCTCATGAATACAATCATTTCAAAACTTTCCTGGGAATGCCTCAATAATCTCTGTTCAAATTGTAAAAAAAATAAATAGTCATAACTTAGTAATAACATAGTAACAACAAAACTTTAAATTTTATTGTCTTTTAGTCTGTAAACAACTTCGGAATTAATTTTACAGTATGGTACATGTAAAAATAATCCTGTGTGTGATATAATTCAATCAGACTTAACAATCCATAGCGTCAAATCAAATTAAAAAAGAAGCATAAAATGACTAAATACCATTGTTTAACATGATATGTTAATGTTAAATAATAAAGAAACATTCTAAAGTTTCCATGAACCCAAATATTTTAAATGTTTTGTTGTTGATAATTTCTTTTTGTCAAAATTTAATATCCAAATAGAAGAATAAGTCTTAAAACACACTTTAGCATCTCACTATTTAAACTAAGAAAGACATGCATTTAACAGTTCTGGAGTTCAGCTTTAAACTATGGCTGCACTTTTTCACAGAATTTGACGTCATGGTAAAAAATTTGTTGTTTGCCTTGAAACTGTAAAGTTACCTTGAACACATTTTATAGGGCTGTCCTTACTGCCTGGTGATATTTTAAGGTGTAGGGAACCTAGGCATTCTAGCTAGTTAGTCTGAACTGTACAAAAGCAAGATACTACTGAATAACAGTTGTTAGATAAACTTAACTATGACTCCAAACTATAATGTCTTGAACATTCATTGTATAATTGGAGACAGACTCATTCTGGTAATTGGACTATCACTTTTTGGACATCAGCGCCTTGAAGGATGCCTTCATTGTTTCAGCTTTCCAAATGTTTTATTATTGTTATTATTATTATTATTATTATAACGTTGAATTGAGGAACAAAAATAACATTAATTGCCTTTGTTATTACAACTCACTGTGTACATAGCTAGAAACTGATATGTCCAGAGGATTTGCTTCTAGCGACATACTCACAACTGATACCACATATACCGTATTCGACTTGTGGCGGTCTGCTTTTAATGCAATAATCGATTCATGCTAATAAAACCCACATCTACATTGTACTTGACCAAGTGCATAGAGTGAGTCATGGCAGATACTGGCTAATAATTACATTTCCAGGAGATGTTTTCACAAAAGCACCAGAGAAAGGTAACTGAAAAATTAGTTAAAGTTTAGCATAAAAGCTTTGTAGCTGAGCGGATTTTTCCATTATCTTCCGTTAACGTATTTTGCAAATATTATCTCATTGCTAATAGGTAGCCACTAACACTGTTATTACAATTCCTATCATTCAAAGACTTTTCTTAGAAAATACTGATTACCCTAGACATTTTAAAAAGAAATTTTATAGATTTAGTACATGAACTTCATTGCCAGAAAAAAAATCATTCCCGAAAAAGAATCATTTCATACTGGAGAAGGAAATTATACTTTTATAATATGCAGTAATTTGTAATAATGACTTTAACACTTAAAATGTTTAATAATATAATTATTGCAGAAATAATTTGTAATAAATATTGACTTAAATGATTAAAAATAATAAAACGAAACCCTGGCATTTATAATTACGTAAATTACTCTCATTCGACAGAACTTTATTTGAAAACACTGTTCTCTCAGAATTGTAAGAGTAATTCTAACTGTTCATTGATACAGAGTATTAGTGAAATTTAATTTATGTCACTGAGCATACAAGGTGAATTACTGGTCTAATGGGTAACACACTCGCCTCCCACCTCCGAGGCTCTTGGTTCGAACACTGGACTCTATGTGTGAAAGTTGGTAGTTGCTTACTGATGCCTTGGCGTTTACTCTGCAGAATCTTGACCCACTAGTATGTCTAGTATGTACTGGTTTCCTCTGCCCTTAAAACCACCCCATGGTTCTATAGCCTATACAATGTGTTGAAAGCGACATTAAACCCCAAATAACTCAACATCAACTGTTAAGCATGCAAGAATTGTATTAATCATCGGCAAATCAACATGTAAGTTAAAGAAACTTTTAAAAATTCTGCTTCAGTGATCCCATTTATTTAAGGTGTTTTAAAGATAATGAAAGTAGTTGAATTCATTTATTTTTGTATCCATAGTGAGTTTTTTTTTTGTGAGATTTTCTTGTGGTTTTTGTGATTTCAGTAATTATTCGCTATGTGTACTTAACACAATGTTCACAATATATAAACGGAAAACTAGGTTATATTAAACAGTTTAGTCGTCAAATACGTTTAAACTCTTGAAAAAAGGACATTTTTACAAAACTGAACATTTCAATAACTACTAAAAGTATAAGGACTTACTATGCCTCATAGAATTTCTATCAGATACCCCACTTTAATTATGCAGATTACCTGAGAGGACATTTAAATTTCCTTTCAATCAAAGTAGTTTATATACACATTGTCATATTTCCCATCAGAAGTTTTTCATGCTATTTTATTCACCTCTTTACAAGTCATCTTTTTCACCCCAAACTTCCACCCACTTCTCTGTGAGATATTGCTATTTATTTCTCTGTGGGGAGCAGTTAATAAAACTCAGACTTCACAATTGATTGAGCCGTCACAACTCTCGTTTGATTTTCAAGACATTTGCATATTTGTACAGCTTTTCAAACACAAGGCTTTTAAGAATATGGGAGGTTCTTTCATTTTACATTAGACTATTTTAACTGCTACTAGGTAACTTTAGGGCAAGTATAAGAGAGATCTGAATGAGCCAAAGACCACTCCCATATCTAGTAAGATGAACCGTGAAACGTGTAAAAGTGCATGGGCCCACCCCTTTTGGGGGGCTTTTTGGCCCGACCCCTCTGGGGCAGTTACTTCAAAGGAGTCAGGTCAGTTGAATAACCCCTTCTTATTACATATTAATGGTTGTATTTTTTCTTGTTAGACTTTGGCTTTGGTGATGAATGAAGATATCAAACTGAGCAGAAATGAGATGTAAAATTTGACACAATTTCAGAATTCTATTCAACCTAGGCCAAGTGCTCTTTGAACACAGAAATTAGCATGGGGTGTCCAACCCCCTTCCTATTCTTGGTGGATGATATAAATTTGAGTGTATGTTTTATTTTTCTATGTGTATAGGTCACATGCAGGATATTAAACTCAGTGTTCAAAGGGAACTGAGTTAAATGTTTTAATTCTCTGTTACCTTAATTACATAATATTGTTATAGTGGTATAGATGCATGCTATTGATCCTTCCCAATTGGTGTCTGCTCCCAGGGGTGACTTGGCTTTGGATCTCTCTCATTTAACAATATGCTTCAGTATTATTTATAACCAGCAAGGTTCTTTTAAACATAATTAAATCTACAGGGAGGCACTTTATATATTATTTGTGTTGGAAATGGAAATCATCTATTTTTTAGGTTAGCCAATAAGTCACACGCACGTTTGTGGAAGTATTTATTTTTCAATGAACATATAAACAGCTCATCTGTTGGGTGCCCTCGACTCAAAATCACTTCCACAAGAGATATATATTTCCGTCTTTTTGAAAAGGACAACAGATCAAAGAACTGGTTGCTACTGAGAGATAATTGAAAAGCGATGATGTTTTACTGCCACCCCATGAAAAAAGCAACTCTAAGAGTTTAAGGAACCCATCAAGGTAACTTGAATTCACCCTCGATATCCCCTCCTCCCCAGAACTTTTTTCTCTTCCTTTTCAAAGGACTGTCTTCTTTAGTATAAAATCGAGCCCAGGTGATACAAACCATTACAATTTGAAAGAGTGCAATTTCTCGCCGTAACAATTGGACAAATGATGATTAAATTGGGCAAGGGTGACATGCTATGGAGCTATCAATGGTCGCCGTTGGGGTTAGTTAGTTAAGTGAGGAAATCCCATAAAATTCCCCATCTCTGAAACACCTGCACAGACTCTGCGCACCTAGCGGAGGAATAAGTTACAACATCGCACAGATTGTAAAGACAGAACTTCAGACCAAAACTATATTTATTTTTAAAACTACATGAAAAACAGTTTAATAAGGATGGTGATTTATCTAATTTTTTCAACTATTAGATTATTTACGTGCGATGGTACTTATACAAGTGAAGCAGATTGGTACTTGGCCCAATACAGTCAGATTAGACATTATTAATGCAAGATAGTGCTAAGTCTAAAACAGCTTAATTTTATACAACTGGCGATGCACGGTACTTGGCCTAACATAACCAGTTCTTTAATTGACATAACATTGACATAACATAACCAGTTCTTTACTTGACCTAATTTAGCCAGATTTTACATTATTGATACAATATGGTACTTGGCCTAATACGTCCAGGTTTTTCCTTATCAAGGCAGTATGGTACTTGGCCTATTGCAGCCAGATTTTACAATATTGAGGCAGTATGATACTTGGCCTAATACAGCCAGATTTTACATGATTGAGGCAGTATGGTACTTGACCTATTATAGCTAGATTTTACATTATTGAGGCAGTATGGTACTTGACCTAATGCAGTCAGGTATTACATTATTGAGGCAGTATGGTACTTGGCCTAATATAGCTAGATTTTATATTATTGAGGCAGCATGGTACTTGGCCTAATGCAGCCAGATTTTACATGATTGAGGCAGTATGATACTTGGCCTAATACAGCCAGATTTTACATGATTGAGGCAGTATGGTACTTGACCTATTATAGCTAGATTTTACATTATTGAGGCAGTATGGTACTTGACCTAATGCAGTCAGGTATTACATTATTGAGGCAGTATGGTACTTGGCCTAATATAGCTAGATTTTATATTATTGAGGCAGTATGATACTTGGCCTAATTCAGTCAGATTTTTACATGATTGAGGCAGTATAGTACTTGGCCTAATACAGCCAGATTTTACATAATTGATGCAGTATGGCACTTGGCATAAAATAGCTAGATTTTACATTATTTAGGCAGCATGGTACTTGGCCTAATGCAGCCAGATTTTACATGATTGAGGCAGTATGATACTTGCCTAATACAGCCAGGTTTTACATGATTGAGGCAGTATGGTACTTGGCCTAATACAGCCAGCCAGATTTTACATGATTGATGCAGTATGGTACTTGACCTATTTTAGCTAGATTTTACATGATTAAGGCAGTATGGTACTTGACCTAATCTAGCTAGATTTTACATTATTGAGGCAGTATGGTAAGTCAGATTTTACATTATTGAGGCAGTATGGTAAGTCAGAGTTTACATTATTGAGGCAGGATGGTACTTAATCAAATACAGGCAACTTTTGCATCATACTTTTTACATTATGGTTCTAGATCAAATACACTTAAACTTTGAATTTTAAATGCAGGACTTAATGTAAAAGAATCAGGTTTTACATTATTGCATGGATGATATTTGGCCCAATATGGTCAGATTTTAGAGTAATCGTTTTTGAATATTCTGCTTTATTTTCTGGCCATTTAGTACTTGTGGTGTTTTTATTGTTTTAATGTTTGTTTTATAGAGAGGTTAGTCCAGCAGATGAAAAGTTGAACAATTAAAAACACAAAGGATATTTAATATTCATAATAAACTGTACCAATAGAATTGCGACAGTAAACAGTAAATGATGACTGCAGAAGCATTTTACAGAAGAGGGTGTATGTATCAAAACATGAACATATTTTCTATCTCTGAACCATATGACTTTACGATTATATTCCACATCATGGGAAAAAATTAAAATATGTTTACAGTCGCCCATTTCATGACAAGAGAACATTTGAATATCTCAGAACCAATATCAAACTTTTTAATTTAAGATGGAATTTAATAAGTGATATGGAAGTTATAATTTTATGACTCAGGTGTGCATGTTGGTGATTGATACACTTGATATATTGGTGCTTACATCAACAAAGAGGTGGAGTTGACTTTGGGGAGATTTCACACACTGTGAAAGATGAACATTTATCAACATGATTACAAAGCAGGTTAAAATGAGTTTATTAGTTATTTGATCACACAGCACGGCGCATTACAATATCATAAAACTTGGCCCGTCAAACAAACCCCAGTGATAGATGTGAATCTGGTATTGTCGCAACAATTCAATTTAAAATCATTGCAAACTACCAATTACAGTAAACTAGTTGTGGGAAATTAATCTCCAAGTTCGGCATGATATCTTTCCAGTTACATCTACTTAGTGTAGGTTGTAAAAGCAAGTAATTGATTGGTTTAATATGTTAATATATTGGGTAATAAAACATCACTTTACATCAACAATCCCTCTCTTTTTTAGATTTTTTAATTAACACCTTGAGGGGGAGAAAACAATTTCCAAATAAATGAAAATAAACTGGTGTCAAGCTCGCTGTAGTGTATTATTGAGTCTGTCAAATGATGGTGAAATCATATCAATTACAGCCGGCCAGTTGATGTGTGCATGTTTTTATAGAATTCTACCTGCATAAAGCTTTTGTATAGGAACCCTGACAAAAAGTTAAACTTGGTGACATAAGATCGACGGAAGAAGTTTCCCAGGGGACCACAGAACTAACAAGCATGCAATGTATAAAATGGCTGGATTTTATAGGGCTGTATGCCTAGTGATATTAAGTACATGGAAAATATCCTTTGTTTATAAATCTATACATTGTTTTTTTTACTTATTTGAATGTTTGACAATGGTCAGACTCAATCTGTTTGTTTTTAATTATCTTCGTATTTCTCATTTCCTGACATATTTCAAAGGTTGTTAGAATACTTGTAGTTGGTCTCAAGAAGACCCCACATCCGATGTGACATCTTACAGGGTAATACAAAATTGAGATAATATCCCTCTTGACAAGAAATAAACTGAACTAGTTTTTCACTTCAAAATATTTATATTAAATATCAACCAATGTGTCATTGTCGTAAAGAATTGCATTGTATGTGAGAAAAATATGCAGTAATTTTGTTGGTGAAATTAGTGATAGTGTTTTATGCTTAATCAACCTTATAAACTCAGACAAACAAGTTTCTTACAATGAAAGTGCTCAAGCAACTTAGATAAATGAATGAGTCTCTAATATTATATTACCTACAATTTATAGACTTCCAGTAAATTTATGAATGTGATTTATGTATACCAGAGATATGAATAAACCCAGGTAGATTATATATGTACATATTTATTTGAGGTCAGGGTGTGAGGTCAAAAAGCATTAATAAAATAAGAAATAAGAGGCATGTGAAAAAAAGAGAAAAAAGACGAGATTGATTAATGTATGGACAATATATTTGTAAGAGTTTTATATATTAACTCCAGTGACAGATTTGGATCAGTGTAAATATATACAAAGAAGTGTTTTTAGGTGTCCAGGTGTTGACTTTGTCATTAGAAACCATCCTTAATATAAGTCCTTCGTCCATGATATATTTAATTGTTTAGATACCCGTTAAATTCTGTTTGTATTACTAGATTATTGCTGGTACTTTGGCTGTATAAAGGGAGAATAAAAATATTCGGATAACATCGCATTTTTTGTTAAGCATTTCACACACAGTTCACTTTAACCGATGTCACTAAGAGTGTAGTCTTGCACAAGTCTCAAATTTATGCCATATCTTTTTCAATTATGTACATAAATATAAGGTAGTCATAAAACATTCATACAGCTTGGGAGATATAAGATCATCAGACAGTTTTTTTGGGGGTGAAAAACAGCATACATAAGAGAACATTATATTAAAAGGAAACCTCATTATGCAAAGTAAATTGTTATCCGTAATTACAAACAAACTCGAGCTTCTAGCAAGGCTGCTGTAAGTGTGGAGTCTAAGTGAGTGTTTCCCTAGTATCGACAGCTGACGCCGATCTCTGATGGCTGACACCCTTTCGCTGATTTTATAGGAAGTGTCTCATCACACCTGACCATTGTTTGATACAGATAGACGACCGCTGATCTTAGTTTTCCTCCACCATAAATAATATACAAAATTCAACTTAATTTATATCATTATGTTAAGGTATATTATGTTAGTTTGGGAATAATTTGGTTTAAAAATAAGAAAAAGACTTGTGCTATATAAGATTGCCTTCTTAACATCTGTTTTTTTTTTTAAAAAAAGCAACAGTGACAGTCAGGACTGATGATAAAACACTGGCCAGTCCTTTCTAATACATCATTACCACTTTAAACAGGATGCAATCGTTTAGGGTCTTTCAACAAGGAGGCATGTACATTCATATATTATATTAGGACTAGGCATTTAGCAAATGAATCATTTAATAGTTTCCAAAATATTGCTAAAATTATATTTAATGCTGTTAGTAATGAAAAATGAACTTTGAAGTCCAAATTTTGTTTCTCTATATCTAAAAATTGATTATCTTAACTTCATACTTGATTACCTAAAGTAACAAGATGGACAAGCTCGTATAGAAATGCCAACATAGTTAAGATAAAAAAGATAGATTAAAACCCGAGAATGGGGGATCAATAAGTAAACCAATAGAGAAAGTAATTTGCACTGAATACAGTAATGGCACAGTTGGTCAATAGAGTCCTTTCATGAGGAGATGGATTTGTGTAAGATATATATGAGAGTCATTCTTTTGGACACAACCTACATTCCAGTGAGAGTGGATAAAATCCCCCGGATACCAGGCTATGGAGGCTTCCCTTTCTTTCGTTTTAGATAGGGAACCAGTATTGGAGTGCTTTTGTCAAGTTAGATCTGATGTTAATGTACACAAGGAAGTGTTTGGTCTTTGATATCTGTGAGTAGGGTTATAGAATTTGGGCATTGTTGGGAAAAGGCTCAGTGAAGTAAATATGTGGAGATATTCACTGATTACATTCCTTTTAACTCCTATATTAGCTGCACAACAATGGAAACACCCAGCTATAAAAAAGGAAGATTTCTATTCAAACTGACATGGACAATTCCTTAATTAAAGAGCTTTAGTTTTTGTATTTATGGTAAACTAGAAATTCCCTGAAAGCACCTTAAGTGTAATTGGTGATAAGATCATGTAAAGTGGGAAGGCAGTTACTTCCCACAATCAAAGCATGTCACAATGTTAAGTGTTTTTGCTGTGAAAGATCTTGAGGATATTATTCCTGGCATGGTGAATCTTTTTAATGTTTATTTGACACGTATAGAACACAACAATACAAAGAGTTAAAAATACAATAATAACAGATAACAAGACATATATAGAATAATAATCATACTAGCTAAAATATTAAATGCTGTCAAGCTTACTTTACCCGGTTGTTTCACTTACTTGAAAATGTTAGAGGCTTTAATATTGCTGACTGTATATATTGTGGGTGACCATGTTACCTCAAAATTTAAGCCTAAGCACAACCATCAGGTCTGAAGAAAAGTTAATGCTGTATTTGTGCTGCTTAAAGTGGAAGTTAGACATGGCCAGAACAGAAACACTGACTTTGTTGTAAATTATTTCAATGCACATCTGTGTAAATTTTACTTGTCTGTTTATTTTAGAAGGGAGGGCTTCTCCCAATGAAGATGGACATTGCTGTCCAATCTGCAGGTGTCATCTACCAAGTCAGGAAGTGACGTCACATTTAGCTAAGGAAATGCATGAACTGAAGACTCTTGTCCATATGTCCAGCAGACACTCCAGCGAAGACAGGATCGTCCCCGCCAGATCCAGATATGAGGTAAACTTAATAGTCTGTGTTCCTGGTCGTTTTACAACTCTAGCCATTTTAAAACGGCCATTGGCCGTTTCGAAATGGCCAAATAATTTATCTGGCCCTTTCAAAACCTCTCTTGGTTTCAAAATGGCCTGGCCATTTCAAAACCACCTGAAAAGAATTAATACAGCTGTTTTCCTTGATGCTGACTTGTTTGCTCTTGATTTTAATAATTTCTTGTATTTTGGCCTCTTAACTGGATGCATGCTTACATGCAAATAAGTATATTAAAATGGCTGAAATACAAGTTTCTGAAGGCGTTTGTTCTACCTTTAACCGGTTCAGATTGACTATAATTCTCACTTAAGTATCATCAAGGGTTATAATTTCTATTTTACCAGTATCAAAGGTTAACAATGTTAGTATAAAGTTGCAATCGCATACATTATGTATATAATTGTATGTAAGTTTAGAGACCAGAAATTTATCTAGCTATGTACAATTGCCAGCTGGATTATACCTTCATACTTTTATCACCTTCATGTACATAAACGATGTGTTCTTGTTTTGTTCTTAGACCTTCATTCGTATCCGTGGTAATAGAGAGGGCCGCCTAGGTGGGTGTAAGTTGCATGATTTTGTTTTATTTTATTTTCCCCATTACCCAAGCACCTTCCCATTTGTTTTAAATAGATTAGCAGAGTTTGATTTGATTTGTAAAATTACTTTACCTTCGTTTTATAATTTGGAATCTCTGAATACCAATTCCCTTTGTTGTGTTGTATGAGTGTTGTCACCACCCAGAGAACCACTGTTGCATTGGTGACACAATTGTATTCCAAATCTAGAGTGATTGGTTCAAATCTTGCTGTGAATATAAGTGAAAAAATGTTGATCGTTGTTTGATGATACCTGATCTTTATAATTCAAAATATTGACCACCTAAAAATGTATTGTTTTTATTATAAAAAAATCCAACCTATTGTCATATAAATCCAACCTATTGTCATATAAATCCAACCTATTGTCATATAAATCCAACCTATTGTCATATAAATCCAACCTATTGTCATATAAATCCAACCTATTGTCATATAAATCCAACCTATTGTCATATAAATCCAACCTATTGTCATATAAATCCAACCTATTGTCATATAAATCCAACCTATTGTCATATATTTTTTGTATTCATCTTGATTTGCAATCTCATGCAATAACTTCATACAGTGTAATGGTTTGACTTGCGGCACTGCACATATGGCCACTTAATTTGGCTTCAACATGCATATTACAACAGAACATTATTTGTTAAACTCTAAATACAATGAATAAATGTAACACGTCAACGAAAAATACCAGAATGGTTTAAATAGAGAATCTACGCAGATGCAGGATTTCTCTTTGCAATATATTTAATACTTTTTAGTTCAATAACATGCAATTAACATGCAATTAATAACTAACTTTTTAGTGGTAAGCACAAATTATTTTTATATAAATTGCATAGTTAAAATGGAACCTGGTATATATAGTATTCGTTTTTCTGAAAGTAATTATGAAATATACTGACATAATTCTAGATCTGTTATAATACACAGCTATGGGGACACACTGGAAATGTAGACCAGACATATTACCGTCTATGATAAGTCTTGTTATAACTCTTGCTATGTATTTTTTTTCTTTCTGTAGCTAAACTAAGGGGTTTAAGAAGGAAAAGGCCACATGAAGAAGATAGCAGCTTCCTGAGTAGTAGTCATGACGACAGCTTCAGGGTAGGTATTGCATACGCTCATATCAATTTTATAATTACTCTTACAAGCTTTATATTTAATTTTAACATCTCTGACCTTGTATAAATACATTTTAAATGACAAAGTACATTATATTAGTTAATAACGTGAAGACATAGACTTCCTCTGTTTTGTCAAATATTTGACAATAGTAAGTACATGTATTCAATTCACACCGGTTACACGCATGATTTATTTTATAAAGATAAAACAGAACAGCAGAAATAACTGACATTGTTCTGTTTTTCAGAGAGATGAAGAGGAGCAGATTGATGTTTTGAATTGTGATGACATGGATCGTGACGTCAGCAAACACCTGCAGATCTCAGAAAAACATCGCAACTTCTCCAGGTAAAAGATCTAGCCTCCAAGTTAATTAACCAAATGGCCATGTAGAAAATAGAAATGATAGAAACTCACATATTTGCAATGAAAAAAAATAATGGTTCTGTAATCATATAGAAACTGTACTTCTACCAGTGAAGCCACTAGGTGTTTCAACTACATGCCATGATATAACAGATCAATCTAAAACTCTATATATTAGCTCCAACTTTTTTCCTGAATCACCTCTTAGTTAGGTGTAATACTTCCAGTTGATGTCTCCATGTATGCCTTTTCACTGTCTATATATTTTAAATCCTTACCCATTTTCTCGTGAATACAAGAACCACCTGCTGCCCAGTCAGTTTGGATGCTGGCTCTGGTGGTCTATGTATGCTCCTTTTCATAATCTTACATTATAATTAAAAAAAAAACTTCTTTCCTTCCAGTCAGCTTTGACAATGGCCTTAGAAATTTTTATTCATTCTTTTCTTCGATTCCTACATTTACTTTTTAAAACACAGCCACATCTCTAGTCAGCCCAGATACTGACAATGGATTTTTCTATTTGAACAGAACCACTTCCTCGCCAGTCAGCCTGGATTCAGGATGTGGTGGGCGTGAGTCCCTCTGTTGTGCTGGATGTTCTGGTTCCTTCACCAAAGTTGTTCCCATGACGTCCACAAAATGCTGGCACCTTAGGTGTGAAAACTGCTGGGCTGTGGTAAGTTCCAGGTTATAAGGTTCTTGGGTTGTCATAGGATAAGCAGCTTACAATGTAGGCTGTTTAAAAAACTATTTTAGAGTGTTTTTTCCTGTAAAATTCCCAACAAGCTTGCAGATATTCTCATAAAATTCACCTTAAATGAGTCCTTTCTGTAACTCTTAAAGCAACTTGTAAATTTGAATGCTAGAGAGTGTATTCATTAAAGAGTAGAGAAATGATAAGAGTACTTTTAGTAAGATTTGCTCCTTATTCAATCTTTACACTGACTTAAGCCTGTAAAGAATATAACACTAGTTTTGTATTCACAAAGAGATCAATATATGATTAGCTAACACTGAGCTGAAGTTTAATGCAAAAGGGTATAATATGGAGCTGATTCATCACTGCATGAATTTTTCGTCACACTTTGAATAGCATAAACGTTTTTCTAAATATATGTGAGTGTGAGAATGTTAACATTTAATCCTCTCTTGTTGTTTTTTCAGAGTCAAGATCATTGTCCACAATGTCACATTCCACTGTGTGTTGATGATCTCAGGAAAATCATAATTTAATAAAACTATTTATGCATAAGACTGAGTTTCACATTCCAAATGATACGTGAATGGATTGGGTAATTGTACATATATATTAAACAGTGTGAACACATTTATTCTATGAAAATTTTAATTTGTGAAAGTATTATACAGCGACAAGTTTAGTCATCTGATGTTGTTTTCTTATTTCTCTCATGCAGACTTTTATAAATAATTCATTGTTAAATATACTAACTGACATTTTAATGTGACGTTTTTATAATGGAGAACATAGTAAATGTTTTAGGCCTAACTGTATCAAAAACTTAGGGTAAACAAAGTATCATTTTAGTCTGGTCTATCTCATTGATCAGAGTATAACTGTGTTCTGGTTATATTAACTAAATAACTATGGCAAGTTACTTACTGATGTCAATACATATATAAACAAGTACCATTAATTAAATGTTCAATGTATTTATAATAGTCAAAGTTATTGATATAAATATTGTACCTTTTTTGTAAGTTATTTGTTGTTAAAGTATTGAATCATATTTGTTTTATATATTGTTTTGTATTGATATGATTATAAGCAATGAATTATCAAATAAAATTTGTGATTAAAATAAATCAATTGTGATTTTACTGTTAGTGTCATAATAATTTCACTGCAACTTCATGACAATTATGAAAGTTGGGCTTTTACATGCTGTACAACAGTCAGGGTCATATTGGGACAGGCCCACAGTACTCGTCACTTGTGAAAGTCGAATCCACACAGAGGTGACAGCCTGTGATTAGATGCTAAACTTCCAAACCTACTAGGCCACCTTGGGCCTCTGCAACTTTATCTATATGATCCTAATTAATTCAAAGAATTCATCACAAGTTGAGGATATTCAGTTATGGACATGTTTCCATATGACAAAAAAACAAGAGCACTCGGAGAGTGCACATCTCTACCAAAGCATATAGGAATAAGTATATGGGAAAATCTGGATTATTATTTTTTGTATCCAGACGGTGATCCAGATGACGCAAAATTGAATAGGATCTTATTTGGATCAAGATCCATCTTCTGAATTTTTATGATGATCCAACCAGCAGCATTTACATAATCATGCTAACAAACAACACACAAACAAACAAACAGACAAACAAACGGCCATAAAAATAATACCTCCAAGCCATAAACTTGCCAGCCACCATTCATAATAGTGTGATTGTAAATACCTGAGATTTTGTTCTTTGTTTTGAATGTTGGTGTTCTTTAACTCATTTAGCTGAAACCCTATGAATTGGAAATGTTGAACATTGAATTGATTGAAAAGTGCAAAATATAACTGAAAATTTCTACAATATATTTTACAATATTTGAGTTTACAAAAGCTCCTTGAATGTTTTCTCCACACCATAATATTCGGTTTAATGAATCATGAATCTTTTCTGTAGAAACTTCTGTATCAGTTCAAAATCTGCTTTAAATTGTCAATTTGATCAGTGGGACAACCAAGATACAGTTTGGTACCCAGTAAGTGGAGGGTTTTGGTGATTTTTATTTGTACATCATCTAGCCATCAACTATATAAAACAATAAAAGAAATTTATGGTGAAACATCATACACATTTACATGTAATGAAGTAAAATATTGAACCTTAAATTATTTTTAAAATATCAGTTTAATACAACGTTCAATCAAAAACCAATTTCCTAGAACAAAAACTTTTAGATCAGGCATAGTCAAAAACAACAGTTTAGCTTATTTGGTAAAAGGAGGGTTTATGTTGAATTTATGAGTTAGTGTGTTATGTTATAAAATGTATGCATTATCAAGAAGGTATTTCTGCACACACATAGAATTACCAGTATTTTCAACTTATCATTTAAGAATACTTTCATAACAGATGTGTATTCAAAGCAATGTTTTATGGTCAGATAGTTATAGTTGTCAGCTGCTTCATGACAAAATCGAGTGATCTTATATATCCCATAACAGAACTTAAAGAAAAGTCAGTGCAATCTTTAAAATTTACATACTCAAGATTGTGTATATTCCAAATAATATATTTAATTAAAACATTTCAGTGATGTGTAAACAAGACAAAAAAAAAACAAAAAAAAAACAAAAACAAACAAAAAAAAACATAAGCAAATGGTATTATGATTTTAGAACATAAACCTGGACTGCAGTTTTATATGGGTAGAAAAATAACAATGTAAATCTCCCGAGATTATTGTTAAAATGAATTTATGTTAATTGCTTTTTTTTCATAACGCAATGAACCTAAGTCATTATAAACATATATATGTTATTTCAGTTTTATTTGTACCAACCCAGCCGAAGAGCTGTATAAGGTAATAACAAATACTTAAAATTCAAAATTAACAGCCATAAAAATCCTACTTCAATTAAAACAATATATTTCAAGCAAAAAAAAAATTGCATTCCATATATGTATTGACGTCAAATGATTGTCTTATTTATTGTCACACCTATAGTGCCTTGTTTCTGTCATGCTGCATGGGGATAGTCATTTAAGTAATAATGTGAGTCAGTATGTTCAAGGCTTAGAACTCACAGTCGTCCATCCAATTACTAACCAAATGCAGTGCTTTTTAACTTAAGGTCACACATGAACTGCTCAAGCTACACCACATAGTCAGATATTTATTAATGTTAAGTTTATTATAGCTGAGGTCTGAATTTTTTTAAGACTTTGCAGTAATGGAAATGATGTGACAGTAATGACATCCATTATGACTGCATTGTTACATTTTGTGACAGGCTGCATTTAAACCCACAAACCCTGACATGAGAGCAAAATGACCATATGACAAAATTGATACCAGCCAAACTACTGAATCCCAGAAAAATACTGGTCCAAAAATCTACAGATGCTTTCTGTGAATACCTCTGTATAATTTCTTGTTTTTGTGTAATTGTAATTTTGACTTCTTATTCGGGGTTAATTAATTTTGAGTACATTATACAACGGCAATTTTATACAAAAGGCTCAGAAGAACAATCAAGATAAGTATATGTGTGCTAATATATTTAAGTTTTCTTTTCAACCGATATTTTAAAATGGCTGATAATCATAAGACAGTATGTTGTGACGCTGATGTTCATTCTAGTTGAAAACAATAGTTATTGTGTCAACAACCAGAATCTGTGGTTGACAAGTTAATGAAAATAATAGATATTTCAACCAAAATATCATTTTAATGTACACTAAATGAATATAAAAAATATAAATAGCGAGCAAAGGACTTCGATTTCTGTTTTCACGATAACTGAGAAACTAATCAATATATTTATATTCATGGCTAAATGAACGGCCAAGGATTTTCCCCGACAAAATTTTCGGAGTGGGTGTTTCCCATTTTCAAAACGAGGCGTACGGAATTTCGTGTTATGGTAAACAAGATTTTCACAGTTCTTCAATGTATCCCTTAAAATCTGCTAAAATCATAAAACATAAAGTGCACAATTGGTAATATTTAAAGATTATAGAACTTTCTTATGATTTTAGGCAATTTGTTATGCGAGACATTGTGTACTTTTTCAGTACTGGGTTGCTGCCACAATCCTTCCCGTTGTTTGCTATCGTAAAAGGATTGTTTACACCATCCTGTTTATATCACTCCGATCCATGTTGATGAAATCATATCGAACGTTCAAAATCATACCTATGGTAAAGATTTTACCTTCAAATAAAAATACGTGAGGTATTTTAACTTTCTATGTAGAGTAAAGCTCGAAAGAATGATCGGACATTTACCCCTTGGTTTTGTTCGAATTTACAGAACACCACATAATGACATCTGCAAAATTAGGAAATGTGAATAAATATTGGATTCAACTCCTATTAATTGGGTCCACACATAAATTTTGAATATTTTGCTTGTTACTTGACCATTAAAAACTTAAGAGGTTAGTGCCACATAGAAGTCATCATTTACAAATATCGGTGTACAGATATGGCCCTTACATATATGGAAATTCACATGTCATCTCTTGATTCGCCAGCAAATTTGACCAAATCTTTTTACCAACTAGGCATTTACCATATACTGCCTTTTGACGAAAATGTTCATCAGTTAGCAAGTGGTTGTTCGAGGTTTACATTATGGTGATCCGTGAGGTTTGTCATGCTATTAAAAATGCGTGTTAAAAATGACTGATTTTCATAATTACTCTTACAAGTTAATTTCAAATATATAACATATCTAATCAATAGAAATTTGTGTATAATACAGAACATAAATAAATATATTTAGTTTTAAAACATATTTTGAAGCCAAAAATATGAGAATAACTGACAGATAAAAATATTTACTGTGGCGTTTTCGTGTTACATGCTAATTTGTCAATTTGCAGTTGCTCTGGATTAATTGTATCTTTCAAAAATATTGCTATTCAAAATGTAATTTATATAGATTAATATACTACCCAAATGGCACAGAGTCATGTGACAACATGAAAATACAACTTTTCTTATTTAAGTTACGAAGTGGTTACAGATCCGATTTTTCTCGGAACTGCAATTTATTGGCTAGAAATCCGTGTGGTGTTTTCATAACAAAATCGGAACCGCAAAATTTCTATTATAACATGACTTTTTAAAATATTTTTAGCTGTGAAGCTGTGTGTGATTTTGTTGAAAAATATATGAACTTTGTTATACTTGGTCTCAAGTGAGGTTTCAGTAACAAATTGTTTCATTGGTTAATGAAATTAATCACATTTGCAGACGAAAGTCTCCAGTGAGGTTTCAGTAACAAATTATTTCATTGGTTACTGTAATGAAATTAATCACGTTTGCAGATGAAAAGTAGACTGGTTTCCTGGATCTTCTGTTTGTAAAATGTGGCTAGATGCCCATCGTGGCTTCATATTTATTCCTTGTCTTCTTACTGTTTTGATGAAGATTTGTGGTGCATACTCTTTGTAAATTGACTTTTAAAAAGTGAAACGGGATTATCGCCCACACATGAAAAAGTGGTCGTGAGGTTATGCTCAGTTTTACAATGGCAGTTGACCAATCAGAATCGCGGACACAGCCGACATCGGATTTCTAACAAAAACGTTGCAGTTCCGACATCGGATCTGTAGGCACGTCCTTTAAGTTAAAGCATCCATTAATGACATGAAATTGAATTTGTCAAGCAGCACTTCTCTGTAAAATAGTTTTTTTTTTTCGTGACATTTTTAGTAAAACACCTATTTCCAATAATAAAAATATTAATGCAAGCAAAATTTCAGAATATTACAGTATAATTTATATTCAAGCCCATGGAAAACAGGATGTACGAAAACACCATTGACATGAAAATACCACAGATGACCATACATATAGAAACTTGGCAATCTAGTTTACACTGCGTTCCTTCACCAAAATACCTACCCATCATGATATTACCCATACAGTGTTTTGCAACAAATCTGCAAAGCCGTCCAAAGGTTCTGTGATTGGCTGATCATTCTATACTATTAAAATTGCAATGTGTAATTTTCTAGTAGACATAAACAAATTTAAAATACTTTTTGATTGAGATGATTACACATTCTTATTTTCCACTCTTGTGAGTCCATGATTAGGTTGTTCTTGTTGTTTTTACAGTTAGCCATGACTGCTGATCATTGTATGAAATGAGTCACACAAGTAGTAATTGTTCTGCCACACAAGAGATCCAAAAAAGACAGCATGATGACCCTCCCATCTTAATCCAAAATGATGCTGTTGGAATTAAGCGACAAAGAAGTACATCAATTGATGAAGACTCCCATAAATCTAAAACTGATGACAGTACTTTGTCCGACAAAATCTCACCTGAACCAAATCAGGATATGAAAAAGTCTGTTGCAATTAATGAAGTATTTGGCAGTGATTGTATCCAAATGAAAAATACAAATCCTCTGTTACAGAATACTGGTAATGCTCATATCATGTACCAGACATTGTTGCCATGCCATATGACTACTCCTGCAGTAACTGGCACAAGTATGATGGGAACTGTTTCGCTGCCTTTGCAAGCTGCAACTATGTGTGACATAAATAACATTCAGATTGTCTCTGCACCAGTTTGCAGTATATCTCAATCACCTGTGTACATTGCAGATGTGTGCAATCCTACTGGTATTAGAAGAGTAAATTTGACTCATCCATTTTCTCTTGGTACCATTCCAATGTCTAACAGTGATGTTACTAGAGTAGTGACCAGTATTTGTGATACATTGGTTCAGGCCCCAGCAGATAATGGTGAAAGCAAGGTTTTGTTGAAGAATTTATTACAAGCACCTGTAGTATCCTCTGTGAATCGAGAAACTTTGAAAAATGCCCCTAGTGAAGTATTGTCAAAAGAAGTGTGTATTTCAAAGGCACAGCAGCAAACTGTATCAGCCCCACTGTGTTTTGCAACAAACAATCGCATATTAAATACACAATCCATTAAAGCTACTGATTGCTCAAGAGATGCAGATGTTGTGAACAATGTTGAAAACAAGCTATATGCATCTGCCAGTGATGATCCTGGTGTTCACAATCAAGATTTTGCTTCTGACATTCATTCACAAGGTCAAAAGGATGGACAAAAGGAACCAGAAACATTTCATGTGAGATTGATTGTCTTCAAAATTTGGTGTTTCTCTAATAGTAGATATATTAGCACTGGAAATTACCACCAATGTAATGCAGTGAAATCAAATTATAAGTCATTTGCCAACTGATGATTGAACCAGATGCAATTATTTGGCGTCATTCTTGGTCATCAAACTGACGGTTATGACTGGGTGCCGTGGTACTTGAAAATGGACCTTATGTATAAATTGGGTCCAAACTAGCGCTGTTGGTTCAACTTGGTTGCCCTAAAACTATTAAAATATTACACATTTCCAGAAATAACATGAGTAAAATTTGATATTTAATGCAGATTGGTCTACCTATTACCTAATATTCATTATTAGAATAATTGTTCCCAGTTTCAGAGGTACTGGTCATAGCATCCGGTGGATACTATGGATTTCGCTTTGTTACGCTGCCGCCACAGTGTGTAGAGAGATTTCACCATTACCCCTCTAACAAAAAAAATATTATAGCTAGCTAGCCTTCTCAAATTTGCAGGATATATTCATAACCATAAAATCTTGCCTGGGAATATCTTTGGCTTCATTTTGAAAAGCAAGATGGCTGCTACAGGCGTTTTTTCGACTTTCAGCAAGGAGTTTTGTTGGCCCTCTAGAGCAAAGGGTATTATAGATAGAGATCTCATATTCGCAGGCTATGTTCCTCATTACAGAATCTTGACTGGGAATATTTTTGGCCTCATTTTGAAAAAGAAGATGGCCGCCATGGGTGTTTCTTTGTCAGTCATGAAAAGTGCTTATATCTCCCTTATTATTGGCCCTTGAGGTTTGCAATGTGAAACCAACTTATAGGAAATCATGGGCTGTGAATCTTTTGATGTGGTCAGATTTGACCTTGGGCCCATCCTTCAAGGTCAAATGAGGATACCCAAACCCAAAAGTGCTTTATAACTCGTTTATTATTGATCCTAGAGGTTTGCAATGTGAAACCAACTTATAGGTAAGCATGGGCTGGGAATCTTTTGATGTGGTCACATTTGACCTTGAGCCCCTCCTTCAAGGTCAAATGAGGATAGCAAAACTTTACAGTGCTTATAACTCGCTTATTATTGGTCCTACAGGCTTGCAATGTGAAACCAACTTAATAGGAAATCATTGGCTGGGAATCTTCTGATGTGGTCAAATTTGACTTTGGGTCCTAGCGGTTTGTAATGTGAAACCATTGTATAGGAAATCATGGGCTAGGAATCTTTTGATGTGATCAGATTTGACCTTTGGCCCCTCCTTCAAGGTCAAACGAGGATAGCCAAACTTAAAAGTGTTTATAACTTGCTTAGTTTTGTTCCTAGAGGTTTGCAATGTGACACCAACCTATAGGAAATCATGGGCTAAGAATCGTTTGATGGGGTCAGATTTGACCTTGGGCTCCTTCTTCAAGGTTAAGCTATTGATGATTGGCTTTGGTGAGTTGTCTTTCTGGTGGATACAATTTGCATCGGTTCTCTGATGCGCTAGGTATAGTTTCATTTCTAATGGCTTAACTTATATCAGCTGTCATATTTGCTTTGCTGTTACTTTCCGTTGGTGAATACTGAAATGAAGGCCCACAGATCCAGGTCCATGTTGTAGAATGTAAAACCTGACCTCATTTATCATGCTGTGTCAATATGGCACTAAACATAGACATTCAGAAAAGGTTTGATGAATCTTTCAATTGATTGAATAAAACTGTGTTAAATATTTTAAAAGCACACAAATATTTGGTAAAATGTGGAAAGGTAAGATTTATGTTAAATTTAAAGTTGTCATTGGCTGGCCTTGATAGCACACTGTCACTGACCATTAACTAAGCACATGTCCAATTGTTCTACCATGAAGAGATATATTATCAGTTCAGCCCTCGTTGTGCTAGAAATCTAAGTTTTTGATTTTATTACCTCAAATTAGTTCTCCAATCCACAACCTTTTTTTGTGGCACCAGCATCTATGCTGCAAATGGTTAATCGAGCCTTGATAGACGAGTCAGTCTTTGCTAGGACTCGAGTCCATTTTAACTACTCAATTACTCATAGCGTATTGTGTTATTGCCTGTGAAATGAAACTTTTGTGTAAAATATGCTACATTTCTGCCACATAATATCAATTATAGTTGCAGTTTTTGCTTTAAAATGTATAATTTACTCCATATTCTGTAATACCTGGTTTGAAAAGAAGATGTCTTCAAAAGTTTCGCTACCATTTGTTTACAAAAAACTTCTAATGGTAGATACTAAATCTCGAGATTACTCGAAACCGGGGCGGTTGTCAGAGTGTGGGTACTCGGGGCTGTTTTTTTAGCACCTGTCCCAGCCCTGGTTTCCGGACAGTATCTCAAAAATAGCTTGACAGATTAGATTCAAATTTGGCATTGGGATATAACTGTTTCTGAGAGTGTGCCCTATTGTAAGGTGACCAATAGTAACATAATAATATTCATGTCAGTCAGCTGACATTATGTCGTCACTCTGCGGCGTTGGCGTACGCGTCCGTGTGAACAACTACTCTTCCAAAACTACAAGGCCTAGAGACATGCTGTTTTTTTTAAAAGATACCTTATTTATCGAGGATGAAAAATTGCTCAAGGCATGCAAATCTGTCTGTTCGTCTATTTGCTAGAGCCATTACAAGCGAGGTACCCCCACCAAAAGTGTGAAAATTTCAACACTTTATCACAATTTTCTGAAAGGGTGCTTATTTGTTTTCGCCTCAGTTTCCTCGCCGCCGCCGCCGCATTATGGTCTCCCTTGAATATCTCCCTTATTATTAGAAGGTTTCAAACCATATTTGGCAGTTATATACCTTAGGTGTGGGAAAATTTTTCTGCATGCTTAAATTTTACACATTCAAAATTGACACCCCCCGTCATCGCAGTTCAGGAAAAACTACTTGCTACACAGCCTTATAATTTGACACACCTGTTCATACTATCGAAAACGTGAGCTGATTAGATTTTGGGAGCAATCCCTTGAAAAATGTCTCATTTATGAGTGATTTTCTGACACCTTCCAATCTGAAAGCCTTAAATTTAGGTCAACCCCCCTATTATCCCCCCTAAGTATTGCATTTAGAACCATAAAATTTACTGGGAGGTAATAGGAAAGCATATGTGGAGAGTCTAAATAGCCGGTCAGTTTTACCCCCGACCCCCCCTTATGGGCCAAACTGGGGTCATAAATAGCTGCTTTGGAGTTTTTGCCTTATATCTCCTTTATCGTTGCTTTTATAGCTTCAGAATGTATTAAGAGGTATTGGGAAAGCATATGTGGAGAATTTAAATAGCCGGTCAGTTTTATCCCCCGACCCCCCCTTATGGGTCAAACTGGCGTCATAAAATAGTTGCTTTGGAGTTTTGCCTTATATCTCCTTATTGTTGCTTTTGTACCTTCAGAATGTATTAAGAGGTATTGGGAAAGCGTATGTGGAGAATCTAAATAGCCAGTCAGTTTTATCCCCCGACCCCCCTTATGGGTCAAACTGGGGTCATAAAATAGTTGCTTTGGAGTTTTGCCTTATATCTCCTTTATTGTTGCTTTTATACCTTCAGAATGTATTAAGAGGTATTGGGAAAGCATATGTGGAGAGTCTAAATAGCAGGTCAGTTTTACCCCCCGACCCCCCCCCCCCTATGGGCCAAACTGGGGTCATAAATAGCTGCTTTGGAGTTTTTGCCTTATATCTCCTTTATCGTTGCTTTTATAGCTTCAGAATGTATTCAGAGGTATTGGGAAAGCATACGGCGCAGCTTTGTGCATTCTTAGCTTTACAGCATGCTTATTAAAACCACAAAGCATTTTAAACTTTCAGGGATGCTTCGCTTTTGTTAGCAAAAGCATTCCTCTAGTTTTTTTTTATGAATTTTTAAAATAATTTTTAATTTAAAATTAATGAAATCATGCACTAAATCAAGTATAACTTGAAAAGTATTGCATTTAGAACATTTTGTTAAAATATGTTATTCAGCTATTTTTTCCATAGCTACAACATGGTGAGTAACTTGGGTGTCTATCTCAATAGCTAAGTGAGTAATAGCTACTTTTGGACTTTTCAGTAACTTCCATCATGAATAAAATCACTTGTAACTTAAAAACTATTGCATTTAGAGAATTTTGCGTAAATATGTTATTCAGCTACTTTTGGATCAGCTATAACATAGTAAAATTTCAGACCTGTAGCTCATGACATAGCTGAGTAATAGCTATTTTTAGGTTATCACTGTTGAGTAAATCACTTATAACTTGAAAAGCATTGCATTTAGAGTATTTAGTTTCAATATGATATTCACCTATTTTGGGGTCAGCTATAACATAGTAAAATTCCAGACCTGTGGCTCATTGCATAGCTGAGTAATAGCTACTTTGAGGTTCTTACTCAACACTAAATCATTTATAACTTGTAAAGTATTGCATTTAGAGAATTTTGTGTAAATATCTTATTCAGCTACTTTTGGGTCAGCTATAACATAGTAAAATTTCAGACCTGTAGCTCATGGCATAGCTGAGTAATAGCTACTTTTAGGTTATCACTGTTGTTGAGTAAATCACTTATAACTTGAAAAATATTGCATTTAGAGTATTTAGTTTCATATGTTATTCACCTATTTTGGGGTCAGCTATAACATAGTAAAATTCCAGACCTGTGGCTCATTGCATAGCTGAATAATAGTTACTTTGAGGTTCTTACTCAACACTAAATCATTTATAACTTGTAAAGTATTGCATTTAGAGCATTTTGTTAAAATATGTTATTCAGCTATTTTTTCCATAGCTACAACATGGTGAGTAACTTGGGTGTCTATCTCAATAGCTAAGTGAGTAATAGCTACTTTTGGACTTTTCAGTAACTTCCATCATGAGTAAAATCACTTGTAACTTGAAAACTATTGCATTTAGAGAATTTTGTGTAAATATGTTATTCAGCTACTTTTGGATCAGCTATAACATAGTAAAATTTCAGACCTGTAGCTCATGGCATAGCTGAGTAATAGCTATTTTTAGGTTATCACTGTTGAGTAAATCACTTATAACTTGAAAAGCATTGCATTTAGAGTATTTAGTTTCATATGATATTCACCTATTTTGGGGTCAGCTATAACATAGTAAAATTCCAGACCTGTGGCTCATTGCATAGCTGAGTAATAGCTACTTTGAGGTACTTACTCAACACTAAATCATGTATAACTTGAAAAGTATTGCATTTAGAGAATTTTGTGTAAATATCTTATTCAGCTACTTTTGGGTCAGCTATAACATAGTAAAATTTCAGACCTGTAGCTCATGGCATAGCTGAGTAATAGCTACTTTTAGGTTATCACTGTTGAGTAAATCACTTATAACTTGAAAAATATTGCATTTAGAGCATTTTGTTAAAATATGCTATTCAGTTACTTTTTCCATAGCTACAACATGGTGAGTAACTTGGGTGTCTATCTCAGTAGCTAAGTGAGTAATAGCTACTTTTGGACTTTTCAGTAACTTCCATCATGAGTAAAATCACTTATAACTTGAAAACTATTGCATTTAGAGAATTTTGTGTAAATATGTTATTCAGCTACTTTTGGATCAGCTATAACATAGTAAAATTTCAGACCTGTAGCTCATGGCATAGCTGAGTAATAGCTACTTTTAGGTTATCACTGTTCAGAAAAACCACTTATAACTTGAAAAGTATTGCATTTAGAGTATTTAGTTTCAATATGATATTCACCTATTTTGGGGTCAGCTATAACATAGTAAAATTCCAGACCTGTGGCTCATTGCATAGCTGAGTAATAGCTACTTTGAGGTTCTTACTCAACACTAAATCATGTATAACTTGAAAAGTATTGCATTTAGAGAATTTTGTGTAAATATGTTATTCAGCTACTTTTGGATCAGCTATAACATAGTAAAATTTCAGACCTGTAGCTCATGGCATAGCTGAGTAATAGCTACTTTTAGGTTATCACTGTTGAGAAAAACCACTTATAACTTGAAAAGTATTGCATTTAGAGTATTTAGTTTCAATATGTTATTCACCTATTTTGGGGTCAGCTGTAACATAGTAAAATTCCAGACCTGTGGCTCATTGCATAGCTGAGTAATAGTTACTTTGAGGGTCTTACTCAACACTAAATCATTTATAACTTGAAAAGTATTGCATTTAGAGCATTTTGTTAAAATATGCTATTCAGTTACTTTTTCCATAGCTACAACATGGTGAGTAACTTGGGTGTCTATCTCAGTAGCTAAGTGAGTAATAGCTACTTTTGAACTTTTCAGTAACTTCGATCATGAGTAAAATCACTTATAACTTGAAAACTATTGCATTTAGAGAATTTTGTGTAAATATGTTATTCAGCTACTTTTGGGTCAGCTATAACATAGTAAAATTTCAGACCTGTAGCTCATGGCATAGCTGAGTAATAGCTACTTTTAGGTTATCACTGTTGAGTAAATCACTTATAACTTGAAAAGTATTGCATTTAGAGTATTTAGTTTCAATATGTTATTCACCTATTTTGGGGTCAGCTATAACATAGTAAAATTCCAGACCTGTGGCTCATTGCATAGCTGAGTAATAGCTACTTTGAGGTTAGTAAAATTCCAGACCTGTGGCTCATTGCATAGCTGAGTAATAGCTACTTTGAGGTTCTTACTCAACACTAAATCATGTATAACTTGAAAAGTATTGCATTTAGAGAATTTTGTGTAAATATCTTATTCAGCTACTTTTGGGTCAGCTATAACATAGTAAAATTTCAGACCTGTAGCTCATGGCATAGCTGAGTAATAGCTACTTTTAGGTTATCACTGTTGAGTAAATCACTTATAACTTGAAAAATATTGCATTTAGAGTATTTAGTTTCTATATGTTATTCACCTATTTTGGGGTCAGCTATAACATAGTAAAATTCCAGACCTGTGGCTCATTGCATAGCTGAGTAATAGTTACTTTGAGGGTCTTACTCAACACTAAATCATTTATAATTTGAAAAGTATTGCATTTAGAGCATTTTGTTAAAATATGCTATTCAGTTACTTTTTCCATAGCTACAACATGGTGAGTAACTTGGGTGTCTATCTCAGTAGCTAAGTGAGTAATAGCTACTTTTGAACTTTTCAGTAACTTCGATCATGAGTAAAATCACTTATAACTTGAAAACTATTGCATTTAGAGAATTTTGTGTAAATATGTTATTCAGCTACTTTTGGGTCAGCTATAACATAGTAAAATTTCAGACCTGTAGCTCATGGCATAGCTGAGTAATAGCTACTTTTAGGTTATCACTGTTGAGTAAATCACTTATAACTTGAAAAGTATTGCATTTAGAGTATTTAGTTTCAATATGTTATTCGCCTATTTTGGGGTCAGCTATAACATAGTAAAATTCCAGACCTGTGGCTCATTGCATAGTTGAGTAATAGCTACTTTGAGGTTCTTACTCAACACAAAATCATTTATAACTTGAAAAGTATTGCATTTACAGCATTTTGTGTAAATATGTTATTCAGGTACTTTTTCCATAGCTACAACATGGTGAGTAACTTGGGTGTCTATCTCAATAGCTAGGTGAGTAATAGCTACTTTTGGACTTTTCAGTAACTTTCATCATGAGTAAAATCACTTATAACTTGAAAACTATTGCATTTAGAGAATTTTGTGTAAATATGTTATTCAGCTACTTTTGGGTCAGCTATAACATAGTAAAATTTCAGACCTGTAGCTCATGGCATAGCTGAGTAATAACTACTTTCAGGTTCACACTGTTGAGTAAATCATTGTATCCGCTGCATAGCCGCAGTGTGTAGAGAGATTTCACCATTACCGCTCTAACGAAACAAATATTATAGCTAGCCTTCTCAAGTTTGCGGGATATATTAAAAACCATAAAATGTTGCCTGGGAATATTTTTGGTCTCATTTTGAAAAACAAGATGGCCGTCAGGGACATTTATTCGACTTAAAGCAAGGACTTTTGTTGGCCCCCTAGAGCAAAGGGTATTATAGGTATAGATCTCAAATTTGCAGGATATGTTCGTCATTAAAAAATCTTGACTGGGAATATGTTTGGACTCATTTTGAAAAACAAGATGGCTGCCATGGGTGTTTCTTTGTCAGTCATGAAAATTGCTTATATCTCCCTTATTATTGGTCCTAGAGGTTTGGGATGGTAAACCAACCTATAGGAAATCATGGGCTGGGAATCTTTTGGTATGGTCATATTTGACCTTGGACCCCTCCTTCAAGGTCAAACAAGGATAGTCAAACTTAAAAGTGCTTATAACTCGCTTATTATTGGTCCTAGAGGTTTGGGATGGTAAACCAACCTATAGGAAATCATGGGTTGGGGATCATTTGGTGTGCTCAGATTTGACCTTTGACCCCTCCTTCAAGGTCAAACGAGAATAGCCAAACTTGAAAGTACTTATAACTCCCTTATTATTGGTCCTAGAGGTTTGGGATGGTAAAACCAACCTATAGGAAATCATGGGTTGGGAATCTTTTGGTGTGGTCGGATTTGACCTTGGACCCCTCCTTCAAGGTCAAACGAGGATAGCCAAACTTAACGGTGCTTATATCTCGCTTATTTGTGTTCCTAGAGGTTTGCAATGTCACACCAACCTATAGGAATCATGGGCTAAGAATCTTTTGATATGGTCAGATTTCACCTTCGGCTTCTCCAAGGTTAAGCAATGTTTTAATGGCTTTGGTGAGTTTTCTTTCTAGTGTATGTTATTCACCTATTTTGGGGTCAGCTATAACATAGTAAAATTAAAACTATTGCATTTGCAATATTTTCTTTAAATAAATTTTTAACTTACTTTTTACACCTTAACAGTTACTTTCTTACTTTCCTTCTGAACACCATTTCCAGGGCACACACTTTTGTGTCCTTTTCTTCTGTCACTTCTACTCTGAAAGTCAAAACACACGGTCAGCTGACACAGAGCCCGTTCACAGGCACTGATTGCTTGTTTTCATTTCTGCACAATATCTCTAAAATGGATTGACGGATTCAATTCAAATTTTGCATGTGGTTTAACTGGTTTTCAAGGTGTGCCCTGTTTTAAGGTGACTTTAAACTCCAATGTATAGAAGAATTATATGGAGTTTTTAAAGTTTTTATTACCCCACAGCCCTTAAGGGCTGTTGGGGTATTGTTTTTACCCATGGGGTCCAGATGGTCGGGAAAAAGTTTGTCTGGGCTATATCTCAGAAACCATAAGGTGTAGGAAGTTGATACTTAATAGGGACATTGGTTGGGGGGTGTAGGTGTGCAATGTAATAGTTTGACCTTGATTTGACTTTTGATCTTGCCGCAGTGACCTTGAGTTTGAAATCTTGTCCAGGCTATATCTCGGCAACTGTAATGTGTAGGAAGTTGATACTTGGCAGGGACATTAGTTAGGAGTTGTAGGTGTGCAACTTTATGGGTTGACCTTGATTTGACCTATAACCTTGCCGTAGTGACCTTGACCTTTAAAATCTGGTCTGGGCTGTATCTCAGAAACCGTAAGGTGTAGGAAGTTCATACTTTGTAGGGACATTGGTTTGGGGGTGTAGGTGTGCAATGTTATGGTTTGACCTTGATTTGACTTTTGACCTTGCTGTAGTGACCTTGACCTATAAAATCTTGTCTGGGCTACATCTGTGAAACTGTAATGTGTGGGAAGTTGATATTTGGTAGGGACATTGGTTGGGGGTTGTAGGTGTGTAACATCATGCGGTAGCCTTGATTTGACCTTTGCTGTAGTGACCTTGACCTGTAAAATCTTGTCCATGCTATATCTCAGAAACTGTAAGGTGTAGGATGTTGATATTTGGTGGGGATATTGGTTGGGGTTTGTATATGTGCAACATCATGGTGTGACCTTGATTTGAACTTGACCTTGCTGTAGTGACGTTGACCTATAAAATCTTGTCCGGGCTATATCTCAGAAACTCCTAAGGTGTAGGAAGTTGATACTTGGTAGGGACATTGGTTCAGGGTTGTAGGTGTGCATCGCCATGGTGTAGTCTTGATTTGACCTATGACCTAGTTGTAGTGACCATGAGTTTGAAAATCATGTCTTTGCTAAATATTGGATTCGGTAAGGTGTAAAAGGTAGGGGCATTGGTTAGGGGGTGTGCATCATGGTGTGACTTTTAACCTTGGCTCTGCCAAAGTGTGTTCACCTGCAAGATTTGAGACATGTTTCTCTTATGACAAAGATATATAGATTGCTGCAACTGATTAGTATATGTACTTTTGTATAATTGTGCTATTTCCATTGACAGCTATACTCCATTTAATAAAATTTACAGCTTTTTAATTTTTAGTTTACTGATTAATGCTGTCATCTTGCTATTGAAATGTCTTGATTTAATACTTTATCTTTACATACCTTTTCTTTCTTTTAGATGTTATTTTCTCTACTTAAACATTATTTGGAGCTTTATATAACTGACACTACTCTGAAAGTATCCAGATCTTTGTACTGTTTCACTATGTCTATTGAAATGTTTTTGTGTTGAAAATTATTTCCCCAGGCTGTGGGGTACGGGCATCTCTGATGCTATTTTTTTCCGTAGTGATACTGAAAATAGCTTGAGAGATGTTATCCAAATTTTGCATGTATCTGCAATAGTTGGCCATAGATAAGTGCCATGCATTAAGCTGACATTAAACTCCCAGTAATTACAGAATTATATTCACTTTAAGTTCGGCAATTTTTGAACAGTATTTGGAAAACTGTGCAATACTGGGAATATTAAGTTGTGGATGTAACAAACCTTGAACAGAACCTGCATGAAAAGGTCTCTTTTGTAAGGTTACAATAAATTGCTGATTTTTTTTAATTTATGAGTTTAATACTGAAACAGTTTTGTGTCACTAGCAGCTGTAATGGAGGATGTGTATGGCTAGCATCATTACACACTTTGTTTCTGGAAAATATCTCAAAAATTACTTGTAAGATTAAATTCAAATTTGGTATGTGGATGTTGCCGGTCATCGATATGTGTACTATTTTAAGATGATCTTAAACTCCCCCTACTTCTCAGTCAGCTGACATTATGGCATCACTCTGCGGCATCTGCGTATGCGTCCGCATCGCATGAACAACTTCTCCAACAAAAGTACAAGGCCCAGAGGCATGCATTTTTTTAGGCGGGTTGCGTGTAACCAACCCGCCTATTAGATTGATGTGTCCGACGTCCGTCTGTCCGTCTGTCCGTCTGTCTGTCTGTCCGTCTGTCCGTCCACATTTTTCGTTTCCGGACTCTAACTTTAAAACGGTTTCACCAATCAAATTCAAACTTCACAGGGAGATAGATCACCATCATAGCTAGGTTCCTTTCGAAATTGGTGAAATTCCGTGTGTTCGTTTGTCCGTTTTTCGTCCGTTTGTCTGTCCATCCATCTGTTTGTCCACATTCTCGTTTCCGGACTCTAACTTTAAAACGGTTTGACCAATCAAATTCAAGCTTCACAGGGAGATAGATCACCATCATAGCTAGGTTCCTTTCGAAATTGGTGAAATTCTGTGTGTTCGTTTGTCCGTTTTTCGTCCGTTTGTCTGTCCATCCATCTGTTTGTCCACATTTTCGTTTCCGGACTCTAACTTTAAAACGGTTTGACCAATCAAATTCAAACTTCACAGGGAGATAGATCACCATCATAGCTAGGTTCCTTTCGAAATTGGTGAAATTCCGTCTGTTTGTTTGTCCGTTTTTCCGTCCGTTTCTTCGTTTTTGTCCGTTTTTCTGTCCATCCATCTGTCCGTCCACATTTTTGTTTCCGGACTCTAACTCAAAAACGGTTACTCCAATCTAATTCAAACTTCACAGGGACATACATCACCATCATAGCTAGGTTCCTTTCGAAATTGGTGTAAATCCGTCCGTTCATTTGTCTTGTTTTTCTGTCCATTTGTTCGTTTTTAGGCGGGTTGCGTGTAACCAACCCGCCTATTAGATTGATGTTTCCGACGTCCGTCTGTCCGTCCACATTTTCCATTTCCGGACTCTAACTTGAAAACGGTTTGACCAATCAAATTCAAACTTGACAGGGACATAGATCAACATGATAGCTAGGTTCCTTTCGATATTGGTGAAATTCTGTCCGTTCGTTTGTCCGTTTTTCGTCCGTATGTCTGTCCATCCGTCTGTTTGTCCACATTTTCGTTTCCGGACTCTAACTCGAACACATTTACCTTAAGTGGGTAACCTAACATTTCTTTCCTTGTTCCTAAATTTAATGAGAGCAGTTGCTAAACTTGTTTCCTGCGTGCGCAACCCGCCTTTTGGGGCACCTCTGACCTTCTTGTTTACCTTCTCTATCGAGGGTGATAAATCATAAAATTCATGCAGATCTTTCTGTTTGTCTGTTTCCCAGATCCATTAGAAGCGAGGTACCCCTATCCAAAGTGTAAAAAGATCAACACTTTAACACAATTTTCTCATTTACAATTACAGGGATTTCCCTCTTTATCTTGCATATATATACCAGGCCACAAGTAGATTTCCTTGTTCTCATTGCATAGCTAATATGAGGTTCTAAGTGTTGAGTAAATCATTTGTTACTTGAAAACTATTGCATATAGAGTATTTTGTTTAAATATGTTGTTCTTCATTTTTGGGTCAGCTATATTTTAGTTAAATTATAGACCTGTAGCTCATTGCATAGCTGAGCGATAGCTACTTTGAGGTTATCACTGTTGAACAAATCAGTTGTAACTTAAAAACTATTGCATTTACATTATTTTACTTTAATGCTATTCTCATACTTTTGGGTGAGCTATAACATAGTAAAATCACAGACCTTTAGCTTATTGCTTAGTTGAACAAAAGCCAATTTGGAGTTCTCACTGTTGAGTAAATCACTTGTAGCTTAAAAACTGTTGCATTTACTGGATTTTGTTAAAATATGTTATTCACCTACCTTTGCTTCAGCCATAACATAGTAAAATTACAGACCTGTAGCTGATGGCATAGTTGAGCAATAGCTATTTTCAGATATATCCTACTTTCACTTGTACTCTGAAGCTCAAAACACAAAGTCAGCTGGCAAAGAGCCCATTCACAGGCACTGATTGCTTGTTTCAATTTGTGGGAGATAGCTTAAAAATAGCAGCATGGATTCAAATTCAATTTAGCATGTGGATATAACTGGTCTTCAAGGTGTGGCCTATTTTAAGGTGACCTTAAACTTCTAGTGATAATGTGATTATATTTAATTATGTCCACCCCCCTGGGGGGTGGATATATTATTTTTGCTTTTTCCGCTGTCCGTTGTCCGGCGTCCGATGTCCGGCGTCACGCATGGTTTCCGCTCATTTAAAGGAAAAGTATTAGAGCTATTGTCACCAAATTTGGTATGCAGGCTTATTGGGTCAGTAGCTTGCTTGGGATTGCTTTTGGCTGTTGTACCTCTTTTGCTTACTGAGTAATACTTAAGTACAGCTATTTTCAGTACCCATTGGTTTCCGTGCATTTAAGCCAAAATAATTAAAGATATTTTACTACAATTTTGAATACAAGATTGTTATGTCCATAGCTCGCTTGGTATTGCATTTGGGACTGATAGCTTTGTCAGTACATGAGTAATAGCCATTTAGGTACTTCATTGTGTATTTTCAGTACTACTTTTGAGTAATTTGCTAATATCTCAGAAACCGTAAGAGATAGAGCGATTTCGACAGAATTTTTCACCCACAGGGTATCTAAGGAATGCAATCTATGCAATTTTCCAAAAATTTTCCCCTCCCCAAAAATGGCGGCCATTTTGAATTTTTGCCAAAAATGGCAAAACACTAATTTGCTTCTATCTCCTTAACCGTGCGAGATAGAGCGATTTCGGCAAAATTTTCGACCCACAGGGTATATGAGAATTCTACTCTTGCCAATTTTTAAAAAGTTTTCCCCTCCCCAAAAATGGCGGCCATTTTGAATTTTCGAATTTTTGCCAAAAATGGCAAAACACAAATTTCCTTCTATCTCCTTAACTGTGTGAGATAGAGCGATTTCGTCGAAATTTTCAACCCACAGGGTATCTAAGGAGTGTACTCTTTGCAATTTTCAAAAAATTTTCCCCTCCCCAAAAATGGCGGCCATTTTGAATTTTCGAATTTTTGCCAAAAATGGCAAAACACAAATTTGCTTCTATCTCCTTAACCGTGTGAGATAGAACGATTTCGTCGAAATTTTCGACCCACAGGGTATCTAAGGAATGTAATATTTGCAATTTTCAAAAAATTTTCCCCTCCCCAAAAATGGCGGCCATTTTGAATTTTCGAATTTTTACCAAAAATGGCAAAACACAAATTTGCTTCTATCTCCTTAACCGTGCCAGATAGAGCGATTTTGTCCAAATTTTCGACCCACAGGGTATCTGAGCATTGTACTCTTGGTAATTTTTAAAAAATTTTCCCCTCCCCAAAAATGGCGGCCATTTTGAATTTTCGAATTTTTGCCAAAAATGGCAAAACACAAATTTGCTTCTATCTCCTTAACCGTGCGAGATAGAGCGATTTCGTCGAAATTTTCGACCCTCAGGGTATCTAAGGAATGTAATATTTGCAATTTTCAAAAAATTTTCCCCTCCCCAAAAATGGTGGCCATTTCGAATTTTTGCCAAAAATGGCAAAACACAAATTTGCTTCTATCTCCTTAACCGTGCGAGATAGAGCGATTTCGTCGAAATTTTCGACCCACAGGGTATCTAAGGAATGCAATCTTTGCAATTTTCAAAAAAATTTTCCCCTCCCCAAAAATGGCGGCCATTTTAAATTTTCAAATTTTTGCCAAAAATGGCAATGGCAAAACACTAATTTGCTTCTATCTCCTTAACCGTGCGAGATAGAGCGATTTCGGCAAAATTTTCGACCCACAGGGTATCTAAGGAATGCAATCTTTGCAATTTTCAAAAAATTTTCCCCTCCCCAAAAATGGCGGCCATTTTGAATTTTCGAAGTTTTGCCAAAAATGGCAAAACACAAATTTCCTTCTATTTCCTTAACCGTGCCAGATAGAGCGATTTCGTCAAAATTTTCGACCCACAGGTATTTGAGCATTGTATTCTTGGCAATTTAAAAAAAATTTCCCCTCCCCTAAAATGGCGGCCATTTTGAATTTTCAAATTTTTGCCAAAAATGGCAAAACACAAATTTGCTTCTATCTCCTTAACCATGCGAGATAGAGCGATTTCGTCGAAATTTTCAATCCACAGGGTATCGAAGGAATGTAATCGTTGCAATTTTCAAAAAATTTTCCCCTCCCCAAAAATGGCGGCCATTTTGAATTTTCGAATTTTTGCCAACAATGGCAAAACACAAATTTGCTTCTATCTCCTTAACCATGCGAGATAGAGCGATTTCGTCGAAATTTTTGACTCACAGGGTATCTAAGGAATATAATCTTTGCAATTTTCAAAAAATTTTCCCCTCCCCAAAAAAGGCAGCCATTTTGAATTTTCGAATTTTTGCCCAAAATGGAAAAACACAAACTGGCCTTAACCGTGCAAAATAGAGTTATTTCGTTGAAATTTTCGACCCATAGGGTATCTAAGAAATGTACTCTTGGCAATTTTCAAAAACATTTCCTTTTCCCAAAAATGGTGGCCATTTTGAATTTTCAAATTTTTGCCAAAAATAGAAAAACAGGAATTTGCTTCTATCTTCTTAACCGTGCAAGATAGAGTGATTTCGTCAAAATTTTCAACCCAACCAATGCAAAAAGGCATGAAGCTGAAATAATTTACATCTACACTAACAAATATTTAAGCATCATTGATATATTTTACAAATGAAACAGGGTCTTGTAAGACTACTGTGCAATTTGGGCAAAAGGTTCATGGGTGGACATTACACATGATAATGTGTGTTCTTCTATGCTATCCTGTTTCTATTCGCATCTACTATCAACAGGGCAGCCTATTTCTAGTCTAATTTTTTTTCATTTCTGAAGAGTATCTCAAAACTATATAACAGATTGAAATTTAGTATGTTTCTGTATCTAATCCTGAAGTTGTGCCCAATTTTAAGGTGCCCTTAAACTCCAGTGTGTAAAAGAAGCATAATGAGCTTAAGTTTTCAATGTTTCTGCAAAGTATACCAAAATTGGCATAACGTATTTGATCTATATTTTGCAGGTACGTGTAACTGACCTTACAGAATTGGCTTACAGCTATGTTGAGGTGACCTTAGACCCCAATAATGGCATGGATGGAGTTAGTGCTATTTCCATACAATTTTTATGTAGATATAAGATATGTAGGAGTTACACTTTATATCTCAGTCTGGTACAAACACATTTTTCTGTGGTGGCTTGCAACAGCTGTTTAAACTGTGCATCTTTCTTTCAGCTAAATCTCATAGAAAGCACTCAAAACAGTGATCCTGTGACTGACAGGTGTGACAAAGGCCGCCCAAAGCGAAGTAAGTATTTGATCATCCAAAAGTATTTGATCATCCAAAAGTACTAGATTTTTGTCAGTGGATCAAATTAATTTGAATGAAATAGACATGTACATGTATTGATTGTATTCATGACATCATTATGAATTTGAATTATATTGAAACCAGATGAGTAGACCATTTTCCTTTAGTTTGGTAAAACTGCCAGAAAACTAATATACCATTGGGGATGCAAAATTTTTATAGTGTAGCAATAAATGGGCTAATTCATCTAATTAACTTAAAGCTTTTCTGTTTGATTTTGTCAGAGAATTGTGTAGATATTATTACCATATTCATGACTGGTGGACACTTCTTCAGGACCACTTAATTAGACATTTACTTGTCTAGCACTGAGATCCCAGTGCTTTCACAGCAAGACGTTATCGGTGCTTTTACTTAATTACTATTACATCAGTTGTTGTGACAAAGGGCCATTAATTTTGATGGTTTTTCATTAAAATCCTGACACAGCGTTCAAGCTTGCTTGCACTCTCTAGGATCTCCAGATGTGGAGAGATGTGTATTGAGTATTGGACTGGCCCGTTCATTTATCACTGCTTCCTACATTATGAGAAATGCTAAAGAAAAAGGCCTCATAAAGTAGATTGGACAGTCTGAAAAGCAAAGTGGGTGATAAATGTTTTACTTAAGAGCATCTGAGGAGCACCCGTATTGCATCTTGTGAGATGTCTCTCTAGAAAACTTGACTAAAACTGAGAATGGTTTTATTTTTATGAACAAAGGACAAGTGTAACTCCGGATAATATATTATTTACAATGGACTTTGATTTGTGTGTATATTACTCTAGTATCTTTTAATTAAGTAGCTTGGCAAACAGGAATGGAAAAATATCGTCGGTTATCATTCATACTTTTAAGTTGACTCACTTAAAGTGCGATATATGAAAAAAAATTGAGGGGTGGTAGAAGTTTGTAATTTCTGAACTGCTCAATTACACAGTTGCTTGACTTATAAAGAGGGGTTTTTCCAGCTGAACGAAAAATGGGATTCCAGAGCTTGGGTATTGGAGAGGGGCTGGGAATGGGTAGTTTGGCCCCACCTTGTACTCTTGCATGAGTTACAAGGCGCTTCATATACTCTGGACAATACCGTTAATGCCTCGTCAGTAGGCTGCTGAAGTTCGTGAAATTCAAGAGACTCCTCATTAATCACATGATTTCCAAAACATTAACTCTGCATCGGTCCATTTGCAAGGGAGGGACACTAAGTTGAAGTTGGAAAAACCTTAAACAGAATTATACTTTTAAAGCAAAAAAAATATTCAGTCACATTTATTTGTTGCTGAACAATGTCAAGAAAGTAATAAAAGTTCATCATACGGTAGTTATAGCTATCAGTTGTATCAAAATATTGATATTTAGTATATTTCAATTCCTTGTCTGTTTTTTTTTGAACTTTTGAAGAACTAGGGTGACCCTAATTAACTATTCACAAAATGAAACCATTTGGACATAATTTTTCTTTCACAATACCTTAGGGTAGTTCATCTTAAGAATTTGACAGACAGTTGTGATGTAAATGAAGTGGAGAGCTGCATAATGTCTAGAAGAGTTAAGACAGTGGTGGGGTCGGCTTTTGGGGAGGGTAGTCAATTGCACATCTCTCTCCCCTGAGATACCAAAGGGGTGGGGATAAATATGCCATAGAGGTGCAATAGCTGCCACACACCCAACTGTATAGAGCTAATTGTGTGGACAAGAACTAAAGATTTATAACCTCACTCTTTCTATCATTCCCATCCAAAACATTCTCATTAAATTATAGGCCATTTGTAATGAACCTTATCAAAGCTGCTGACCAAGTGGAAATAATTCACTGTTTAACTACATCATTTTAAACCCTCCAATTTATTGTGAAAGTGTTTAACTTTGATATTAAGTTGATAAACTGGAACCTCTTTAGCTTGAAATGAAAATCAACTGCAGTCTTGTGTTTAATGATTTTTTCACTTCCATATTTATTTATGGTTAACATGATTTAATTATAAAAGAATTTACAAAGGTGCTTTAAATATTGCACTAAAATATGAATTGATTCTAATAAACTTGCAGAACTTCAAATTTTTCTCTGAGAAGAGGAAATTTTTAACATGAGTGATATGGACCAGTTTTGAAACTTCATGGGTTAAAGGAAGAAAATGTGAAAAATGTTTTGAAAATAGTTAACTAAATACAGTTTTTCCAGGTCAAATAAATAGTTTTCAAATCATATTCATCATGAATTCATTTATTTTTGAGTTAAATCTCAGAGATTCTAGTACAGTTGACATTTTAACAAACCGTAGCATAATGCTAAACATTTAAAAGATGCCAAATCTTAATCTTAAAATTGTTGAAAATTAGCCCAAAATTATTTAAAACATATAATAAAATTCCAAAGATAATATGCAACAGAAATTTGCTCAACATTTTTTTTTTCAACAATGATAGTTAAAAAAATTTACTCATGTTTTTGATTTGTTACTCTTTAGAATCAGCAGTATTTAGGGATTAAGCATGATAAGTCATATTAGAGTTAGATTTTGACTTGTGAGTATATATTTGTAATTATTCATGTTTCTCACAACTTTATCTTCAAAAACATTGTGAATCTACATTACATCGCAATTAGTATTGTAAAAATATGCAACTGAATAGATTTCAATGTTTTTCACCAGTAAAGATAATTAAACAATGTATAAACTTTTATAAAAACTAGTGGTGAATCTAGAGAATAAACATTTTGCATCTTTCTTGCATTAATTTTTCATATTTTTACAGTTTTAACTCCTTCTCAATGTTAACTGTACATGCAACTCCATTCATCCTTGGCATGGCTGTCCTTCAGCTTGATTTGCTTGTAATTCTATGGTCAGTATGCAGGCTGTCCAGTAGCTCTTGTAGCAGACAGATTGAGTGGGGACTGTGTAGTAATGAAGTGATCCCAGTGGTACCATAATTTACTTAAAATTAGCCCTATTCAAAATTTTGCTTTGCTGTCAAAAAGAATAGATCCCCAAAATGATTTTTTTGTTTTGGTTCAATCTTCAAAGGATGGTGTGTGTTTTACATGAAGATGTCCTTGTTAGATTAGTTGCCATTGTTATTGTCAGAGTATAAAGGAGACTGAGCATTTAACAAGTTTGGCTTATAATTCATGTGGTTTAACACCTGTGGTTGTGTGTTTGAGTCCAGTATATAACAACATGGTAAATTCTTTGAGGGCCTTTCTGTTTATCTCATTAGCTGTTAAAGGAATGTAAACCCCCAAATTTAACTACGTCTAACAGAAAATAATGATGGAAAAATTTTTAATATTAAGATAGTAAGGTATCTGTTATGACAACAATTTATATTCAGACTTCATTGTCCAATGCTTACAACTTTAATAATACTATGTATGTGCTGATGAAGGTTTAGCAGCACATATTATCTTTAATGTGATGTCACAATACCTTTAATGCACAAAACTGGCTACATATATAAATATATAATAGGTAAATCTGGAATTTTTGAAAAAGGTTAGATGCAGAGGTATTCCTGTGCTTTTATGGGGGATAAAACATTGTACAGTTAAAAGCTGACTTTTATCCAATAAGAGGGGTCCTGGTGGCATTATATTGGCATGGCGGTAGCACACCTGTTCCCGTTCATTCAGGTCCTGGGTTTATTCCCAGACTGACCTACAGGTGGAAAGTTAGTAGTTGCTTGCCAGTACACAATGGTGTTCAGTGCAAATTCCTGACCAATTAGTATGCACTACTTTGTTCCATGTCCTCAACATTCAACAACCCATCATAATGTAACCCTTCACAATATATTTTAGGCAATATTAAACTAAAATCAGTGTATCAATTTTTTCCAATATTTACGAGAAAAGAATCAGATTAATAAAACCAGGAAATATTCTAACTCTAATCTGAATTTTATTGAACTTAATCTCCTCAAAAGACAGACTTTAAGGCATATCAACAAAAGATGAAAATCCAAAAATTCATAGTCTGGAAAATTACATAAGTTTTGTATATTTTTGTCATAATTCTGTACACACAAAAAAGTTTAACCCGTCACAGTTTTTGATTGCAGAAAACTAGTGGTACAACCTGTTTAAGTCAAATTTGACTACAAGTGTTATAAAGTTATTTGTCCTTTCACCAGAAAATGGAGTATTTTGGAAGGTATAGAGTAAAAGCTGTAACTAGAACCCAATCTTGTGGTTGTTTTAGTTGTAGACAGTACATATGTGGTAAATTTCAGGCTTCAGGTAATACTTTGCTTTTATAACAGCCCAAACTACTCCGTTTCAGTGCTGTCAGTCACCAGATCCCTCTGTCCTTGATAAACATTTGTCACATGTCATGCCAGTAACTCCCTCAGGGTGAGATGTCTGTCATTATCTTCTCAGTAGTCTTATTAGTTATTACAAGGGATTAGTGGTACAACTGTTCTGTAAAACACTGTCTGTACAGAATGAATGGTCTTACATAATGTCTATACATAAATAATCCCAGGTTATAGTATGAGACAATAGATATCAGGGATCAACAGTATGAAAACTTTTCCCCACACGTGAACATAACTTGCTATTAGTTATTTAACCCAACCAATTTCATTGCCACAGATGGACAGAGGTTTAAGTTTGATACCTCGACCTTTTGCACAGCTAAGATAAGTGTACAAAGTTTACCGGAAAACTGTTCAGGTCCACCAGACCTGCAACTCAAAAATCATACAGGTCCATAGCAAAAGGTACCAGTCCATATTTAAGTGTAGGTTAAATCAATATTGAATTTCATAATTGACCAGATAGCAAGTGCTAAAGAATCTATATGGTAAAAATGAAAACCTGATCCATTTCGACAATTAGAAAAAAATATATAAAGAGATTTTTCTTAAGTAACAGGTCTTTTGGACCTGGCTGTAACTCTGGGATTAAGACTCAGGGCCCGAGAGAATAGCTACCAGTCTTGAACTGGGAAGTAGCTGTAAATTTTGTACACTGGATTGAATGCCAAACTTGTCAACCATTGAGACCATTAACTGTTGTTAAAATATAAGTTAACCAGAGATAGATGCAATTTAATTTAATAAAGTATGGTACCTTTAAGAAGATAAAAGATAAAATTACATGTACCTAGTTATTGTCAGTATATTTTAAGGTGAAACAATTACTGAAGTGCCTATTATTATTGTTTAATACAGAAAGTCAGCGTAGAGGGCGCAGCTGTGACACAGTAGTCTGTCCGGTGTGCCGCGTTGCTGTACGACAGAGTGACATCACAGAGCACCTATCTGTGGAAACCTCTCGTCTCAACAAATGGGCTCAGGAGTACCGCAGAAAGTGAGTGGACAACTGTGAAAACACTTTTTACCCCACAGCTTTTAAAGGCTGTCAGAAGAATTGTTTTCACCCATGGTGTCCTAATGGGTGGGTGCGCTTGCAGCGGAAAAAATTTTGCCCGGGCTGTATCTCAGAACTGGTAAGAAGTACATACTTGGTAGAGACACTGGTTGGGGGATGTTGGTGTGCAACCACATGATTTGACCTTGATTTGACCTTTGACCCTGCTGTAGTGACCTTGAACTTTAAAATCTTGTCCAGGCTATATCTTGGAAACTGCAAGGTGTAGGAAGTTAATACGTATTAGGGACATTGGTTAGGGGGTGTAGGTGTGCAATGCCATAATTTGACCTTGCCGGAGTGACATTGAGTTTGAAATTTTGCATGGGCTGTATCTTGGAAACCGTAAGGTGTATGAAGTTGATACTTGGTAGGGACATTGGTTAGGGGGTGTAGGTGTGCAACATCATAGTGTGACCTTGATTTGACCTTTGACCTTGCCGTAGTGACCTTGACCTATAAAATATTGGCTGGGCTCTATCTCGGAAACCATAAGGAGTAGGAAGATGTTACTTGGTAGGGACATTGGTTTAGGGGTGTAGGTGTGCAAAGTTATGGTGTAACCGTGATTTGACCTTTGACCTTGTCATAGTGACCTTGACCTATAAAATCTTGTCCGAGCTATATCTTGGAAACTGTAAAGTGTAGGAAATTGACACTTGGTTGGGACATTGCTTAGGGGTTGTAGGTGTGCAAAACCATGGTGTGCTCTTTATTTGACCTTTGGTGACACTGAGTTTGAAAAACTTGACAGCCATTTCTTGGATTATGGAAGGTGTAGAAGGTTGATACTTGGTAGGGACATTGGTTAGGGTTTGTAAGTCTTCATCATCATGGTGTTACCTTTTGCTTTGGCTTTGCCAAAGTGTGTTTACCTGCCATATTTGGGACATGTTTCTCTTATGACAAAGATATATGGATTGCAGCCAGTGTTCGACATTGGCGGTTACCCGGCGGTCCGAGTCCGTGAATTTCATCTCCAGACCAAAAACGTTGTGCACTATGTTGGTCCCGATGTCCAGAAATTTTTAAAATAAGATATATCCACGTATATTGCTTCGTTTTTCAACATATTGGGGTTTTTAAAGTGGTAGCCATTATTGTAAACAAATATTTTCCTCATATTTCTTATTTCTCTTCTGATTGGCCAACGTCTTCTACCATCGACCAATCAGACGATAGCTTTCACGGTAAATATATGATAGATTCGTGGTTAATAATACTTTTAAGATGAAAACTACAAGCATATTATCTCATTAATATTAATGAGCAAATATGAGGTCACGGAATTTCTTTGAGGGGGTTTCCTAACAATATTTTACAAATAGAAAGGCTGGTTTTAGATGAAAACTACAAGTCTACAAGCATATTTTCTGTTCACGGACCTGCCTCATTAATGTTAATGAGCAAATATGAGGGTTTCCTAATAATATTTTATAAATAGAAAGGCGGGTTTTAGATGAAAACTACAAGTATATTTCCTGTTCCCGGACCTGCCTCATTAATATTAATGAGCAAATATGCGAGGTCACATAATTCCCAATATAAGACTGTTTGGTATTATTTTTATCAGGTCCGTAAACAAGTAGTGTACTGGCAATTGATCTTAAACCAGCCAATCTATTCATAAAGTCTTGTTAGAAAACCTCCCTCAAAGAAATTCCATGACCTCATATTTGCTCATTAATATTAATGAGGCAGGTCGGTGAACAAATAGTACACTAGCTTTAGATCTTAAACCAGCCTTTCTATTCATATGCCAGGAAATGTTGGATGGTCACCAATGCAAAACCGTCCAGGACTTCATGTTTTAGTACACTCCAATTAAACATGGACGTTTCCTGTCAACAAAATCACAATAAAAGTCCCTAAATGTTCAAAATATGGGATAAAAGCATGTAATATCTTCAGATTTCTGGTTTGTTCCCAATATTTTAAGTTTTCCTTCCATTACATGTGTTGTCAAGCAAGATTGAGGTTATAAAGTGTAGTAACCAAATCATGGCAGTTCTGCTCAACGTATCGCTATAAAAATCTGCAAATGAACGAAAATATGGAATAAGAGCTTATAACTTCTTCAGATTTTGGGTATATTTCTTATATTTTAACTCTTCCTTCCATTATATGTTTCGGCAAGTGTAATTGGAGTTTTAAAATCTAGTACCGGTATATCAGTGAAATGCTCTCAATACCGAGACACCAGGCCTACTGACCCATCCCTACTTTGGATTGTAGTTGATGAAATATATAGTGGAAGTCATTCAAATTTTCAAGGGAACTGTAGAAAGTGATATAGTTCTGATATCTTGCACATTGACCTTGAAAACCATCCTTCTGATCTCATGTTTGACCCCTGCTTCAAGGTCAAACAAGGTTGCCAATACCAAAAGTACCTTGTATCACGTTATTATTTTTTCTAAGGGTTTAGAATGTTTAAAAAACAACTTCTAGGAAATCATGGTTTGTGAATCTTGTCATTGGGGTCAGATTTCAAGTATCAGGTATCCAAGTGCCTAATCTCCGGTCTCGTGGATTCTAAGGCACACCATCCAAATCGTGGTGCATAAATCATAAGTTGTAAGACATAATAAGGTTGTCGTCAGGGGACTATCGGTGTTCGGTAGTAAGAAAACCTAGGGAGGAAAAGACTTTTGTATCAGATAAGTTTTAAGTCACCTTTTGAAATTTGATAGTGTAGGAGCAGTTTGAATTTCCAGTGGCAAATCATTCCAAAGTTTTGGAGCATCATATGAGAAACACTTACTGAAATGAACTTTAGATTTATGAACTGAAGAGCTGTAGAAGGATTTCACCTTTGACCCCTGCTTCAAGGTGAAGCCAGGTCTTCATACTGAAAATATCTTTTGTCTCTATTGATATTAGTTTTTGGAGGTTTTAAATGTTCAAACATCTTTTGGAAAGTCATTGGCTGTGAATCCATTGTGTTGTCAGTCTTGTCAGATTTGACTTTTGACCCTACTTTTTAAGATCAAACAGGATTGTGTATGCCAAAAAATGTCTTATCTTTTCCGTCCTTGACTTTGAAAATTTAATGTTCAAAAAAGGCATAACCAACCAAACTACTGTTATTCTGCTGGGATTTTGAGCTCACTTAGATAAGGATAGAAATAGTTGAAAAATTGATCATGCAGATTAAACTTTGACTTAGTTTTCCCTGAGTTGATTTATTATGACCTAGTAATTGAAAGTCATAAAGTGCAATTTGTCTTGTTTATTAATACATTTTACTTTTTTTTTTGATATAAACATGGATTTTGTTTCATATTCACAGCTCACACGTTTCCATTGGCAGAAAGTGAAACATAACTGTTACAATCGTTATGGGAATATAACTATTAAAATGTTTATTGGAAATACTGTGTAATCAGATCCCAGTGCAATGAGGCAGAGAAGTCGATGATAACCTTGTTACGGGTTCTGTAGCAGATTGCCTGACACTTGCACACATGCATAGTTAAGCAGATCAGCAAGTAGCATCAGGGTAACAACCAGGGTTTAATTATGTGTGTCACTGACAAACACCTCCCCCTTACAGCTCACTGCATTGTGAACAGCTTCTGTATTAAACTAATGATTGATATCTTCCCAAAAGCTGCCAATAATCGGTTAATTCTTCTGAATGTAATTATAATAGAACAGAATATATGTATAAAAATAGCTTCCTCACAGCTTACACAGATTTGAAATCCAGTTGAATTCCTGAAAATGGAATTTTATGGAAAAAGTTCTTATAATAGTGTAGCATCTATGTATTTAAAATTTAGCTAAACTCTTTTAAATTAAATTTTAAGGGAGCAAAATAGTTTCAACATACTGTAATAGTTTCTTCATAGGTTCTAACAGTCTTTCAGTTCAATTGAAATTGTTTGGAATCAAGTTATAAAGGTATTATACCTGTAATGACTTCCTCATAGCTGCTATATATTTGAAATTTAATTTAACTCAAAAATTATCTTTGTGATAACTTTCTATTAGCTTCTGTAGATTTGACATTTAGTTCAATAATTCAGAATAGAGATATAAATTAAATTTATATCACATACTAGGTTTTTCACAGCTTCAGCAGTTTTGAAATGCAGTTGAATTTTGTGAATAGAATTGTAAGGCTAAGAATAGCATCAGAAGATTCGATGTTCAGTTAAATTCCTTTGAATGGAATTATGAAGAAAATTCAATAACACAGTAGCTTCTGAATTGTTCATGCATATATGAAATGCACTTTAACATATGTGCATCAAATCATAAAGTAGAAAAGGAACTTCTAATGTAATAATTTGTATATTTTTTAGAAATTTGGGTGAAATCTCCTGATTTGAGTCATCAGAGAAATATAATGATAAACTTATTGGGATTTTCAAATATATGCAAAAGGAAATATGTTGAATAGAAGTTGAATTTTACTTTAAATGCAATTTAGCTTTGACTTCAGACAACTCTGGATAATTAGAACCTGCCATAGGGCTGTTCCATTATCACAAATAGTTTGAGAATTCCCCAAATAACCAATTTTTCCATTCCTTTTTGCCATGCTGAAGCAGTTATGTTTGAGTATTAGGAGCATGTTCCTCTCTGAGTTACTGATTGCAAACCACGCCATACACACAAAAGAATGTTGTGTGAAGGTAGAGAATGTGTCCCCAATCAAAGAAATTGCTATTTGTAGTTGACATCTCTTTCATGTAACAGACTTCCTCCTGAAATCACCCAGTCTAAACTGATACCGTCTCCTTTTTGGCCCTGTTCCTGTGCTGCTTCCTTGCAATTTCCCTCCCCCCCCCCCCCTCAAAGTGTTGCCAATAAACAAAAGGCAGCTCATTAGGGAGCTGATGGGTTAAATGTGGGGATTAATTGGACTGTCTGTAATCGGGACAGGGAGGGATAACTGCAGTGGATTGCTCTTGCAGTAATGAATGGTGATTACATGGTCCGGGATTGCTACAATATGCAGACAAATTATCTAGCCCATCTCCAGCCAACTTATTTGTATTTCTATTAGAATAAGATCATGACTGATGAAGGGTGGGAAGACCTCCTCTTCAGCTGGGTGCTTTGTTATATTTTCCCTGGATTTTTGTTGTGGAAATTAAGCTTTCCACCCCCTTCCTTCTCTGGTTTACTAGTCATGTGGAGGGCTGCTATTCTGGTTCATTGTTCAAAATGGTTTTTTCCTCATTTTTTCCTCACAGAGGAATTTGGGAAAGACTATTCAGGCAATCAGAATTGTTTGATAGATGTAAGTGATAGATTCCATGTTATTTAGGTGTTGATGTTGGACCAGTCAGTGCAAATGATATGATAATTATATACGTAGGGAAATGCTTTCACTCACTGAGTTCATTATTTTGTTATATTATAATAAGCCAAAGACATGATTAATCCCATATAAACAACTTTAACCCATGGCTGAGAATTTTAACAAATAAACATTGAAGTATATAATATTTCAGTTGTTATAATCTGATTCAGTGACAAATTCATATGTGAATGAGAAAGTAATTGTTAGACTACTACCCTTTATATTTAACTGGCTTTTATGCAGAGTTTGAGTCTAAGTTGAGTCTCTCTGAAAATCTATCCATGAAGCGCTGAACATCAAGATATTGGGATGTATGGGCAGTGTCGTGAATACTGCTGTGTTAAAGAGAGGGACAGGCCAAATCGATCGATACATGGCAAGTGGTTACATTAAGCATGATATAAGGCTTATGGTTACTGAACAGGGTCCTCACCCGAAACATCACTTCCTATTAGCCTGAGTAGAGCCAAGATTGACACCTCTATCCTGGATAAACCTTTATGACATTGCATCTAAGTCACCATCTTCCCCAAATACTAGCCTTGTGTTGGGCTGAAGCCAGACAAGTAGTATTTAATATTCTCTGTCTCTGGTTGTTGGTTCCAAACCATCTGATGACCTATGTGAGATACTAATGGCCAATTCCAGTAACGCCAATGTTTAGGTCACCTTATAATAATAATAATAGTAATAATAAACTAGTATGGAAATTTTTGTGAAGTTTCAAACTGATGTTGACATCCTCTTAGGCACTAAGTCCAAAAATGGATAGTCCAAGTACCAGAAAGAGTGCGTCTCGGTATTAGCGTCTGCTGGGGAGAAGACTGTATTGGTAGAGAGAAAAGGTTTGTTAAACTTAGTAGGAGCAGGTATGGCAAAACTGCACGTCCGCATGCATTTGTTGGGTCTTGTCAAGGACCCTGTAATGGAACTACCCTGTGTTAGGCCACCTGGCTTAACAAGAAATGAACGATATGGACCTTAGTCCAAATAGATTGCTTTGCATGTGTGAAGATTATGCAAGTATTTTTGGGGTCCTTGAGTGATTTCATTTTGTGTAACTCCTGAAAGAAAGTCATGCAAATTTTGGCTATTTTCTCGTGAGAAAAGTACTCCTTAAAAATTAGAGAAAACAAGGTATAATCATCTCAGTGCAATATGTCCCAAGCCCCAAGTCACAATTTTAGCAGAGTGTTGTCTGACCAATATTACAGAATATTATCTGATAAGAAATATCCTTGTTTGCTATTATGTGACGTCTAAAAGTCATCATTTCGAATCAAAAAGACAATGCAGCATTCTCTTCAGAAATAGGTAACAGATTATCAGTACAATGTTCCTAGGTTGGAGGCTCAAAGTTTTGGTTTTGAGGCCCCTATTTGCAACTAATGTAGCATCAGAGCAGGTCCTCCATGAATGCTATGTGTTATCATGGAGTTATATAAGTTGCTTGGGTGTTAGTATAAACTGTATGTAACTCACCCGATTCATTGGCAAGATGTATACATATGTGACCTTGCACAATAGAATATAACTTGTAACACAGCCACCCAGTTAATAAACCCCTGGTCTAAAAATATTTAAAATGCAAATAAAGAAAATTAAGATTAATAGCAAGTATTAAGATTGCATGACACAACAACACTGCTGAGGCATACAGGTCCAAAAATTACCAAAATTTCATATTACATAGTGAATCATATTGAGATCCTTTGTCCCATTTGCTTGATTTATTCTAATAACATACGGTCATTTAAATTACGAATATAGTATAAATACAGTCACACTCCTAACAGTGGAATTAACCCTTTAAGTATCAGGCCCATTTGGCTCCTCTCCTATTGAAATTTACCCCTGTATATGTTAATCTTAATACAGTAGACACAAAAACTGGAACTGCCATCCAAATTTACATTATATATTCATAATTCCAAATATATGTACAAATTTTGAATGCTATATGCATATTCCCAAGATAATTTACTTGTTGTCTATTGTTCAAATTATTTTTAAAAAAAAATTTAGATGGCAGTTCCTGGCTTTTATATGAAGAACTATCTTTTGGTCTCATGGGATCAAACTTAATAGCTTTAGAACTGTACATTAACTACTAGTTATAAAGGGAAATAACCTGAACCTTTTGCCAGGCTGATTCCTTTCTTATCTTTAATGTTTTTGTCCCCCCACCCCCTCCTTATTCCGGCACCCCTTCATTTGGATATGCCCGTTTAACAGCTAGTCTTCATGCTATCATCTTCCATGGGGTGTCTTAGCTAATTGAAGGCAGTTGAAGGCTGATCAGTGGTTGCTGCTGATTTGAAACACTGACATAAACACTGATGTAATGCAGTTCTGACAGCCCAATTTGCCCCTGCATAAATAGGTCTTTTCTTTTTTCCCACTCTGCATTTCCATGTAGGATATGGTTATGACCATTCGTATGTGTAAATCAGTTAATTAATATTTATGGGGAAATATTGTTGTGTAAAACCTGTGTTTTTTCCGAAAGTCATCGAAAGTCTAATGCACTACTAAGGCGAGCATATGGTGATAAGTTGGTGTTTAATCCAGTTATATTGCATATGACATGGCAAGCGTTAAATTTAAATACAGTATAATTTTCTGTTAAGTCAAATCCCAAAATATATGTCCTGTTATCCTGTTAACCAGGGTTTAATGATAAGGTCAATTCTGAGAGAAAAGATTGTGTCTTCTCACTGTACTGTACCCTCTGAGGTTGACCTGATACGAGTCAGTATAATGCGTTAAAGAAGTTGGAACTAAGGTGATCCTCCATATGGTACGGTCAACATATACCATACAGTTCCAGTTAAAATGACCATAACTTCCTTATGACATGGGTCAAAGTGGTTATGTTTCTGGCAGCTTGTGTTTGTTTGCAAAAATAATTCAAAATATTATGGACACACTTTGATGAAATTTTCAGGAAATGTTGACAATGGAACCAGGAACAGATTATTTTATTGGATCCAGGAATTTTTTAAAGGAATTTCTATCATTGCTCTCAAAGGCAGTACATGTATTATAGGTGTTGGACCTTGGTGGTGGTATGCGCTAACTGGAAAAATTTACAAAAGCATGTAACATATAGTTTGACTAATTCATGCGGAATTTAGAATTGTGTTTATTTTCCGTTAAAGAATAGCTATTTTACATTGGATAACAGTCTAAAAGCTGATGAATACAAAAAAATCTTGCATAATTATCATCTTTATTGTTTTCATCCAAAAAGTTTGGTTTCTGTTATATTTATGCAGTTATAAAACAAAACAAAAATAGTTAAAGACGAAATAGTTAAAAAAGTAATATTAACTGCACATAACTGACCTGAAGCAACCAATTTTCACATTTTCCTCATATTATTATTTTTACACATAATATATACCGGTATTTATTTTTGATTTATATATTTTCTGATAAACTTTTAATGCTGAATTGAATTATGAAGAATGATCTTTTGAACAAAATAATAATTGAACAGTCTAGTCTTCCTAAAAAATAATTTGGAATAAATCTACAACCAAAAAAAAAGCAAACTAAAAAATAAAAAATGCATATTGGTCCTACATTGAAATTGTAATGTCTCCTGCCTTAACCAAGTTATGTTTGTTTTATAAGTTACATCTCATCTGTTCTGAACTAACTACTCATGAAAATTAAGACAGTCCTCATTTTTCTAAAATACTGTTCAAAAAGTTTTTTTTCTTTTTAATCAGTATTAAATAAGATAAACTAAGGGGATTTCTGTATCGTACTGAAAAAACTTTGAAAAACCAAGTGATTTCTTAAATTTGTAATTGGTTTATTTGGTAAGCTATATATTACTTGTCATGGGGTGATTAGTATTTCTGCACTGCAACTGAAAAAAACACTACACAAAGTTAGTCTTATTTCAAGTTAGAAAATGAACGAAAACAATTTTGCCCCCTTGTTTACATAGCTAGCCTGTATTAGAGACTGAGTTTAAAATATTTCTTTAACATCTCTATGAATCTGACAAGTTGATTCAGGTGTCCTTTTACAAGGAACTGAAGGTATTTACCTCAAAGAGAATGTCATTTGTTCAGCTGATTAGCCCCCCTTGTAATCTACCCGACAACAATTGTTATTCACAGGGAAATTGAGATTTTATTACCAATTTATGGAATGTTCCCACAAATACTACTAAACCACCAACTTAATGGTCCCAGAGAAATAGTCTGTGTTCAAAGTAACAATGAATCCTTACCTCATTTATATTCGTGGAAATGATTTCTAATCTGTGAGGGAATAAGTGTTGATTTGAATGTGAAATGGTAAGTTTGGCTTTATCCTCTTTCATGGGATTTACATTAATCAGATGATAAATGACTTACAGAAATGAATGGCTAATACATTGATAGTGTGTCATATCATCTGCAAATAAAGTACCAGTGTATCCTTGCATAAAATTGGTTGAAACAGCCATCTCTTTTTATTATGTTTGAAATAGTCCTGTTTTGCAAGCTAGGAATAATTTTGTAATAATTTATTCTCGGTGTAATATATTTGACATATTCCCAATATATTTAAATACATAATTTTGAGAAATAAATTGATATGATACATTTTCATGTGATCACTGTGGCTGGCTGATATCTCTATAGCCAGTACAGGAACCCACTGTATAAAAATCAGTTTGTTAATTAAGTTAGTACAACTTGTAAATATTGTGTTAAAGTTGAGGTGGTGTGGAAGAGGGTAACTAAGGGTTTACTACGAGCTTCTTTTGTATAATTTTGCAGGCCATCCAATGGTTTTTCCTGACAATATAAAATTTGTAAGACTTTTCATTTGAGGAATACAGTATCAGGCAATATCATCATATGCAAATTTTTATTTATTTTTATTAGAGTCATAGACTGTTGAACCTCTTTAAGTAGGACTCTGATATGTAGAATTCCTGTTTACGTACAAGTAAATATAATCTTGTTTGATGGCCTTTCCTCTCCAGTCTTCACATTAATGCTATTCCCTATAGATCCGGGTTAATTACAGATAGTTTTTGTTCCCTTGAAATTTCATGGTAAAAAACACAGAAACTATCCAGGTGATCTTATTTTCTTTATATTACCCAGTATATATTTAATTTATTTGTTAAATTTATGTTGACAGGTGATAATATTTGCTTCCGGGACTCACCTCATGTAATCTAATGAGGACTTTTATGGTGCTTAATCTCAGTCGTGTGACAAATTATAAGATGCAACTATACCCAAACATATTGAATATGAGTTGTTCTATGTAGCGATGACATACCAGGGAGACACAGATTGGTGGAATGGCCTTTTTTGCCTGAAGGAGGCTTTTGAGGTTCCATTCTCTCTGCCGTCAGGTAGGTCATACCAAATCTTGGGAGCATTAAAGCCAAAACTAACTATGACTGAAATGTTTGATTTGAGAACCGGTTGAACTACCAAGTACTGCCTGTCTGGTTGACTGCTGCTGCTGCAGAAGGAGCAACTACTCAGAGACAAGAAAGGTCCAACATTACTCTGGTAACTCCTATGACGAAATTTGAAGACTAGTGTGGTTGTTTTGAACACTCAATGGTACTCAACAGGCAGTCGTAATTTTGTGCCAATTAAAATCATTCTGTACAGTACTACAGTTGAACTCTGAGGCTCTAGGACAAGAAATATACTGAAAAACTAGGAATTCAAGATACCAGGGTATATTTTTATGTAAAAAGCACCCCGCTCCCCCAAGTCCAGATATTAACTGCTATTTAGAATGGAATTATTTAAAAACATATTTATATTGAAATGTATTTGACCTGTGTACACTGTAAGTATGGCTAAAAAATATAGGCTTCAAAAATGGCAGTTAATGCTGGCTGAAAGGAAATGTTGCAGACAGGCTTAACCACATGTAAAACAGCCATATTAGTGACTAGGGACACTAAAACTGGGCAAGTAGGAGGGGTGTAGGGATTTAGGAGTGTGTCCCTAGCTGATAGGCAGTATGTGAAGGGTGATGATGGGGTAATTGACAGTTGCTGATGAGAAGTCTCAACTCAATAGATGTATCATGTAGCCATCTCCTGAACTGCCTAATCCCCCGTCAGCTTAGTACCACAGATGATGTCTGGTCCCCCAAGGACTGGCCAATTCCTGCTTGCAATCTCTATGTAAATCACTGCTTTCTGATGGCTTCTTTCACTGTTAAACACACCCCTGTCCCCCCAATTACCCCCTCCCCTCATCTCATAGTGATTGTTTCCTTTCTCCTGACCAGCGATTGCCTGATCACTGATCAGCGATGTTAATTCTGTCCCTTTTAGTGCTTTAACTTAAAGGTGTTCCTTAAAAGTTTGCTGACACAGATTACTGGCCAGGACTCTTGTTTTATCCCGACAAAGAGGTGATAAAATCTGTCCAGTTACATTGAGGAGACAGGCGAAAATCATCAAAGTCAGTTAGCAAAGAAGAGAATTATGACTAAATTATGACAAATCCGTCATACATTAAAAGGCCAAATGGGAAAAATGAAGATTTTAGATAGATGTAGATACGACTGTTTGGTGACTGGTAATGGGGCATCAGTGATTGGGCTTCAGGAAACAGACGCTTAAGATAAGGATTCATGTACCAGTGATCCAGCAACTAAACTAGTTAGGAACAAGGAAAGCCGTGAGGTCTCATTCATTTTTAACCGAGTCAATCTGGCTAATTGGATTGATCGGTGATTCTAGCAGAAAATTTGTCAGGTGATTTTGAGTTTCCGAGGCCTGAGCAATCACTTAGTCCCCCACCCCTACCCCGTTCTGAGGCTTGTATCATCTTGTGATGTGAATAAGTTTTTGTGATACTGTTTTACACACATGCCTCTTATTTTGTAATCGTTTCAACTGTAGCTATGTGTGTTCTTTGTAGTGGATGATGGAGTTTTTTTCGGCTGCATAAAGTTTTATTAAGTCCCCATTTGTATGTATTGTAGGGATCCGTTGTGAATTAGGGCAGATGTGGATAATGCTGAAGAACTCTGCTGAATTAAGTAATTACTGCAGTGGGCACTTTTCTTTAATCCAATCCTCAAAAAAAGAAGAAAAAAACCTAAACAAAAAGAAAAAAAATCTGAAGAATTATCACCCATTTGTTCCAATTGCAATGGTTTCTTCATATCATTAACAAAGAAGAAAAATTCACAACAGAGTACTTTAACCAGATTTTCTGCACTTTATTTGTACCTTTTGTTAGAAAGTGAATGTGGTTAGTTTTCACAACAAGCAAAGCCCATACCGGTGATGAGTAAAGTTTGTGATGCATGGGTTTATTTTTCAGTCTATTTATTTTCTGATTTTTTTTTTCTTTTCCTTATCAAGAAAAATTGTGGTCTTAAGGAAGTCACACTACAAAATTTCAGCAGATTGTATTTTTGAATTAGATTAGAAAACCTACCCATTCTTTGGTGAGCCTTCTCACATAAATTGAGTAAAGGCCACATAATTAATTGGCTTTCTTTTTGTGTTCAGCAGATTCTTGAATATGATAATAAAAAGCTTTGGCATTATTGAGCATGCATAATTAAGTGTGGACCTGCTTTGTGTGACACTTTCTCACTTCAAGTCACTCTTTAAATGAGATATATGTCAATTACTTGAGAAAGGATGACCCTTAAATTGAAACAAATTGAGAAACCATTATTAAAACTTCAGCAATGACTGAGATACAGAAGTAATAAATAATTGTCTATATCCCCGGGCCAGGAATGTAAGGTTTGGTGTCTCAGTGTGTAAAAATGTTTTGATTTGGCCAGTGGACAATTAAAAGTTGCCTTGTGTGGTGACTCTTTGCCTTTTCGTAACCTCCCAGTGGGCTCTTTGTATAAATATTCTCATCATCTGTACCAGGACTCTCTCACAATGAAACTACTGTCAGTACAAATAATTGGAGCCTCTTTCCAGCAATCTGAAATTAAAACTTAAAATATTTGTAATATTTGTAAATAGTTAATGTTGGTTGAATCAGAGTAATATAGTTTCCCTGAAATTTCAGTATCGTGTCAAAATATTTCTTATGTATAACTAATTTATTTTTAAGTCGTCAATAGTTAAATTATTTACATGTTGCAGACTCATTTGGAGATACTTTTGTGAAATTAAATAGCTTCTGAAAGGCCTCAGTTGCCATGTGGTTAATAAATTTTGCATTTACAGTTTGGGCTTTTCACCTCTGGCCATGGGTTCAAGCCTTGTACATGGTAACATGGGACTCACAGGGGATCTATCCTCATGTGATCTGATCTGTATACAATATATAAAAACCAAGGTTTGACCTTCAATAGCATTTATAGCAATTTTGTCTTCTATTTATGAATGCCAGTATGATCAATATTATGCATATAATGCAGCTGGGACATTTTTTGGTGAATGAGACATTAGTAGCAGTCAAAAGATGCATTTTACATCATCAAACCATTTTGATTATTGATTAACATTCAAAGGCAAATTAGAGTTTGATATCAATTTTAATTGTCCACTGGCCAAATCTTTCAATCCCAACACCACTGAGAAATGTCAGCCACATGGAAGAGTTTGAAGCAGGCTATGTGGTTAGTTTAACACACAAGTCTCAGCTCATCACTTTCAGTTTTATCTCTGTTGTTTTGGCAGAACAGGAAGACATCTGTAAGCCTGTCTTATGGATGACTTTGGGCAGTCTCTGCTTATTTATATGATGCAAGTAAGAGTTTAAGGGCCAATCTGTCAGTACTTAATACACACCACATGTGGCCAGGAAACTTTGTAGTGCCAGCTTGACAAACATTTTCCCTTCCTAACTGTACAATGATGAAGACAACTTGGCTGATCATCAGCTCCAAGGCTCACTAGGTCCATCTAGGCATCGTATTGTCCTGAAATATAGCTCAGAAATTGGATATATTTAAACACCACCAGATCGAGCCAAATATCATGTGCTAACTATACTATAATTGTAGCAGTTTGAAATTAAATGAGAGAATACTAATTTAAAAAAATAAAATTTCAAGTTTTCTTTTAGTCGTCAAACAACGAAAAGGCTGTTAACTATGTAAATGATATGTACAAGTTGAGATTTTGCTGGAGTTGCAACTTGTACAATGATATCTGTACAAGTTGCAACTTGTAAAGGTTTACTTGTAAAAGTTGCAACATGTACAGGTTCTACTTGGAAAAGCTGCACAAAAGCAAGTTTTTAGTTTCAATTTTTTCCGTAGTTGGGAATCCACTCAACCCAGTGATCATCAAGACATTGTCGCTGGGTTTATGGGGAATTAGGACACTAATCTCTATTGCTGCAACTCTCTTTGTTTGGATGCTATGTCCATAAAAACTGTCATTTTGTTCAGTTATCAGTCCATTGGACAGGGTTTCATAGAGACAATGCACAGTATAAACCACCAGTCTGGCAGAGTAAACTCTCCAAAAAGGTAGTTGAGAAGCCAATGAGCTGTAAAAAATGAAGAAAGGAGGGAAATAAGATGGGCGATTACTGAGGTAGATGAACACATCACAGCATTTGCAGGGTCTATCATTGAACAGGGAGAGGTTTATAACTGCACCAGTATAACCAGTTGACTCTGTTATAAACAAAAGTGTATTATTAATTTTTTTTCAGATATGTGTTCAATACCAATTAGTACTGGTGTTAGTGTTGAAATAACATTTCAATATTGATATCGCATATCAATTGGGCATTTTACACTTAAACCAAACTAAATTAAGCCCATAAATCACTTACAAAACCTGTCTTGTCATTTTGTATCACATATTTGACAATAATGTTAACTTTCACAAAGAATTGCAATAAAACTTTGAAATATCGAATTATTTCTTCAAGTAAATCATATGCCATAAATTTAAAAAAAATGATTTCATGTCTACCAGTTATTACTCACAACACTTGATTGAGAAAAGTGATTTTTACTTTCTTAGAAGTCATAAGAAAATTAGAAATTTTTCATGCCAATATAAGAAACCAAGAACCGTTAACAATCAATATTGAAATATCATACCAATCCATACTAACAATGTATTGGAACATGATGATCACCAGTGCAGATTGTATTGGATTGTGTCAGTTAGCCAGTATACACTGAGCAAATCAAAGTGATATGCTTTCTGTGACATTTTGTGCTGAATAGTGACAGTGTAGTCTTTTTGCGTTCTTTGGTAGAAAACAAAAATTGATGCATTCTCAACAAAATCAGTAACATTTGATATTAATACAACAGTATTTCTATATTCAGTGCCATGTTTTTAACTATGAAGCAAATGTTGTTCATATGAAACTTTTGGAATTTACCATCAAAGTCTCTGTGCTTGTGGAGTGAATTACACCATGTTTGCTTGATATCCCCCTGAAGGGTAACCTGAATATAGAAACCCCAGGGAAGCTGGCTGGTCTTTCATTACCTATTTATACAGATAAAAGTCCTGATATGTTCAGTATGTGATTAGGCAAAAGTCAAGGCACACTGCTGGGGTGAAATATACATCATCTTGTTGTCAAGCTTCTGATTGACTTTTCATGTGTAAATGGACATTAAGCTTTGTTGGAAGTCTAGTGGAATTGGAGTCTGATGATTAGCAGGTATAGAATAAAATTCTGATATTAGTTTATTCAGTTAAAGTACTGATATGTCATCATTGTGGCACATTTTCTTTAGAGGAGTTATCATGAGTAATTTTAGTAAGATCATTAGAAGTGCACCGGTATAGTTTCACCAGTTCATACAGTCTTCCTAAAACATATAGAATGGACACCTTCAAGTTTAACCGATAAGAATTTCAATATAACACAAATTAAATATCAAAACTTCAGTGGGCCATGCTAACTGAAATATATAACATGTTTTCTAGAAATCCTGGTTACTATTCACAGAAGGTATTAGTGAAAGATGTAGGAAGAATCAGCTTGAGTGAATCCAGAGATTGGATTTGGGCTAAGGTTGATATTCATAAAGAAGTTGAGCAGATTTTTTGTTCAACTTTTGGATTAATTTTGATCTACCCATCAAAGGGATTAAGTTTTGGATCAAAGATGGTTGAATCTTCTGCACTTAATCCAAAATTCAGTTTAACTTACTGAATACCAATTTAAGCTAAAGATTAACTGAGCCATTTTCATCCCATATTTTGCTCAGCTTTAACTCTCTTTATAAATAAGGCCCCTAGCTCAGTGGGAGAAATTCGATTTGAACCCCCTTGCATTTGACATAATATGGTTCCATATTCAAAACTTCAAATGTACCTACATTTCTGTGAGTATAAACCATTTTTTCCAAGCTGATATTTGATTAGAAACAATACAACTTTCTATTTTCTATTTACCATCATGACAAAACCCTTGAAAACAATTATGAATTATAGAGTTAGAGTTAATTTAAGTTTTCTAACTTAAAGTAATCAATTTTATTGTCAAAAACTACTTTGAAAATTCCTGTCTTGAGTAATCTATCATCTGTGCACTAATGCACGAATAGAGAATAATGGATCAGAAAACTATGTTTGACATTAAAGTAGTCACTATTTGCAAATGTCTTTTAAAGTTGTAACAATAATTTGTCTTCTTGGATAACTTGCTGTGAAAGTAGTAGCTTTGAAAAGTGTTGTACAAAAAGGTCAATAAAGAGTTGATATTACAGCAAACATTTTGCAGTAAAAACCTCCAATATCTACAGGATTTAGTTTTTGTTAATGAGCAACTGTTGGCTAACTTTCACTTATACCAACAAAAATAATGCATTTTCTGATGTAGGCCTTAAAACTGGTTCAATCTGTACTGAGTAAACTGTAGCGTCAGCTACAGTCATGTAATAAGATTTCTACTTTTTCCAATTTTTGATCTCTGTAGCCTTGTGGTTAGGTGTAAGACTTCAGAGCAGAAGGTACTATACAGGGTCTAATGCCATGCCAGGACGTGGAGATGATACTCCTGCATAAGGTGTTTTGCACATCCATGTCCCCTCTTCACCCAGGAATACAGATGGGTACCAGCAGGGGCGGATCCAGCTTTTATGTAAGGTGGGGGTTGACATCGAGTAAGGTGGGGGTTCACATCAGACATATTATAACTAAGGCTTCCTGTTCAGGAGAGTAAAAATATTGTGAATTAGTGCAAAGTGCATAGAGTAAGAAATGTAAAATTCGCCACATATCTGAAATTCGCCACATGTGAAAATACTAATAAAATAAATGAACTGTGGTGAGATTTGTTGAATGTATAGTAAATTAAGGCTTTTTGAACTGAAAAATGCCAATTTTGAGACAAAACATCATTTTCTTCATAAAATTAACTAAGGTTTTAGAGGTGGCGAATTTTAGATTCCTGGCAAATTTTAGATTTCTTACTCTATCACAGAAACCAGGATTAAGTAGCAGCCATATGGGGGGCACTATACACCTGAAGAATAACTTTACCTTTAAGTCACTTTCTAAGTTGAAGGTTACCTTTTTAGTTACCACTGCAGTATATTCCATAAGATTAATGAATATCTCAGATTTGTGAGGTCAAAGTCAGCATGAAGGTTTACAGATATTGACAGCCCATGGACCAAAAAATAATGTTTCGATTTATAGTTGAAGAATTCTGAGAATCGTTCTTAAAGATTTATTGGCATCTGATATTCAAAAGAAACACCAAAACTAAATCTTGTTCATTATAAATGTCAGTAGGGAGTGATACTTGACCCACATTTTTATGCAGTGCCATTCAGTATGAAAATTATATATAAGATTTAGGGAAGATATATTGGGTATTTCTCACCATAGTACTAAGCAAGATTGTCACAGAGTGAGCTGTAGAGACTAATACTGTGCTTATTGAAAAGGGTAAGAGTTTTGGCTCTTATGTGACTTTGTAGATGACTTTGTTATTTTTTTCTGATAATTACATTGTACTTTTGACTTAAAACAGTATACATATGATATTTACATGACACGAAAAAAGGCTCAGTAAAGTAAATAAAGACTATAAAAACTTGTTTTTATTTTTACCCTTTTTCCAGACAATCCAAAAGACACACAGCAGAATCAAGCAATGTAAGTCTGAAGTATTTTCTCCAATTAGTAGTAAGACCACTAGCAAAATAAGTGCACAACAAAAATACTACCCGGTAAATAGATTGTACTGAGATAGTCATTATGTAAAATTAATAAATGTATAAATTTGTAATAATATCATCCAAAAATTGAGATGATTACATTCTATATACACTATATTAAAACACATATAAAATTAGTAGATTAGACTAAATATTCTTAATATTCTGATATCATTATCCACTAATTGCATACATTGTATATATATCATTGGTGGAGAAAAATGAAAAATACACATATAACAGAATAAATATATGAAATTGCTTGGCCGCTGTCAATTGACAGTTTTGTGTGAATGTAATGTCCACATGAAAACTGCTCTCATTCAACTGAACACAGTGGTAAAATTGATCAAAATTGGACAACAAAAATGAAAGTTGTGGTCATTTAAAGTAAGATCAGCTTTGATGTGTGGAAATAAAAGTACCACAGTTACTAAAATTGATAACTAATTCCCATTTAAAGTTTTAAACCTTCTTTGCCTACCAGTGACAGTTACAGATAAAAGTTTCTCAACCACCTGTCAAATGTGCAGCCACAGTGATAAATATAATGTTAAGAAAATGGAGACAAGCTGATAAATTATTTTGTATGATCCTATATGATTAATGTCTGTTGTGTTCATGTTATAGGTATCAGGTGGACATACATCTCTTGGAAGTCACAAAGATAGATATCAGGTATGTTGTGGTAAAGTATACTCCTTATCTAGCAATTTTGAACACTCCACAAATTTTCTTTAACCCAAGTATTGTCTAAGTTTACTTTTAATTTTAAAAGGCTGACTTTCTTGTGTAAATATTTGTGATGGAATCATTCAGAAGTAGCTCAATATTAATCAATTTTGGTTCTCGCTTTCAATATTGATATTAAAAATGTTTATTTCATTTTCATTTCTAAGAAATAAGTGAGTATTTTTTTCTGACTTAACAACTAGGATTAAATTCTTTAATTTATAACTTGCATAATCGGTGTTGAAATAAAATTTGACTGTCTTGCTTTATGACTGTTAAAGGTGTTGATTGATGTTGATTTCAACTAAAATGTTCCAACAAAACCTGGTAAATTAAGCAAGACTGGAAAAGGGATATATATATATATTTTGTCGAAAGAAACAGTATTTCTATATGGTTCACTATGTGCAACCAATTTGAAGTTTGATATATGTACTGTATATTGGAAAATTTCCAATGAATATGAATGCTAGTTTTTCTTAACAAGACCGAAATCTGGGGCTGTATTCTACATTATAAAGACCGGAAGTGTGCAGTGAACAAAAATCCGTCTGTGCGCATAGAATCAGCTGGTAGTAAAACCTCCAATAACGGCCCGCTGAAAAACGAAAGTGCTGTTTTGATTGCTCGATTGTATGTTGGTAGTAAAATCGTCTGCTGTTACGAGAGCGATCATGCATTCAAAACAATATGGCGGCATCCTTGTTCGTGTCACCTCATAAAAATAAATTGATATTTCTTTCAACCAAGTAGGCCGGTCTTTATAATAGTAATAAATACCTCATGCTCGGGCGTTTGTTACAGTATATACACCCGGCGAAAATTCCTTAATAATGCCCTCGCGCCTATTTGCAATTTTTGCCGGGCGTATATCCTGTAACAAACGCCCTCACACTCAGTATTTATTACTACAACAATACTTGGATCATTTCTAACTTAGATTTCAAGTATTTCTTAGATTTCAAGTGAAAAATGATGAAACTGAACATTTCTGACTTTTGTTTCGTGAATACAAAGTGCAAGAAAGAGGTAAGTGAAAAACCTTCCCTTAATTAGATCTTAGGTCACCTTATGTAATTATTAAGCGTCCCGCAAGGGACGCTTGTTTGTGTATGGGAGAGTTTCCGGCTCCGCCGGCTCCTGCGGCTCCGCCGGCTCCGCATTTTGTTTTCCTTATAACTCTGTAACCGTTAGGCGGATTCTTTTCAAATTTGGCAGGTTTAGGCAGTAGCCTTGGGGAATTTTTTTGAATATGCTGCAGTGACATTTCAACCAATCAGAGAGGTCACATGACCAAAAATGTCTTTTTTCGATGGGGAAGCTTGTCCGGATGATAACTTGAAAGGAATTTTATCAATTCACCTGAAACTTGGCAAATACATTCATTCTATTAAAATCTGGAAATCATTAGATTTTGACATTGATTGGTCAAGAAATGGCCGAGTAATTAATGATTAATTAATCATTACGAATTTTCCAAATAAGGAAAACACAAAAATGCTTATATCTCGAAAACCGTGCTAGATAGAGCGATTTCGACGAAATTTTTGACCCGCAGGGTATCTCTGCTGAGTTGTTTTCCCAATTTTCAAAAAATTTTTGTCTCGCCCAAAATGGCGGCCATTTTGAATTTTCGAAATTTTCGCAAAAATTGCAAAACACAAAAATGCTTATATCTCAAAAACCGTGCTAGTCGACAAAATTTTTGACCCGCAGGATATCTCTGCGGAGTACTTTTCCCAATTTTCAAAAAATTTTTGTCTCGCCAAAAATGGCGGCCATTTTGAATTTTCGAAATTTTCGCAAAAATTGCAAAACACAAAAATGCTTATATCTCGAAAACCGTGCTAGATAGAGCGATTTCGACGAAATTTTTGACCCAGAGGGTATCTCTGCAGAGTAGTTATCCCAATTTTGAAAAAATTTTTGTCTCGCCAAAAATGGCGGCCATTTTGAATTTTCGAATTTTTCGCAAAAATTGCAAAACATAAAAATGCTTATATCTCGAAAACCCTGCTAGATAGAGCGATTTCGCCGAAATTTTTGACCCACAGGGTATATCTGCAGAGTAGCCATGCCAATTTTCAAAAAAATTTTATCTCGCCAAAAATGGCGGCCATTTTGATCAGACCCATAGCTAATTACTCACCTACTCAAAATGAGTAAATGCGAATTATCTCTAAAAGTATTGCAGATAGCCAATTTTTATCAAATAACTCATTCACCTACTTTTGGGAGAGCTTTCACTTGGTGAAGTTTCAGACCCATAGCTAATTACTCACCTACTCAAAATGAGTAAATGCGAATTATCTCTAAAAGTATTGCAGATAGCCAATTTTTGTCAAATTAATCATTCACCTACTTTTGCAAGAGCTTTCACTTGGTGAAGTTTCAGACCCATAGCTAATTACTCACCTACTCAAAATGAGTAAATGCGAATTATCTCTAAAAGTATTGCAGATAACCAATTTTTCTCAAATAACTCATTCACCTACTTTTGGGAGAGCTTTCACTCTGTGAAGTTTCAGACCCATAGCTAATTACTCACCTACTCAAAATGAGTAAATGCGAATTATCTCTAAAAGTATTGCAGATAGCCAATTTTTCTCAAATAACTTATTCACCTACTTTTGGGAGAGCTTTCACTTGGTGAAGTTTCAGACCCATAGCTAATTACTCACCTACTCAAAATGAGTAAATGCGAATTATCTCTAAAAGTATTGCAGATAGCCAATTTTTCTCAAATTAATCATTCACCTACTTTTGGGAGAGCTTTCACTTGGTGAAGTTTCAGACCCATAGCTAATTACTCGTCTACTCAAAATGAGTAAATGCGAATTATCTCTAAAAGTATTGCAGATAGCCAATTTTTCTCAAATAACTCATTCACCTACTTTTGGGAGAGCTTTCACTTGGTGAAGTTTCAGACCCATAGCTAATTACTCGTCTACTCAAAATGAGTAAATGCGAATTATCTCTAAAAGTATTGCAGATAGCCAATTTTTCTCAAATAACTCATTCACCTACTTTTGGGAGAGCTTTCACTTGGTGAAGTTTCAGACCCATAGCTAATTACTCACCTACTCAAAATGAGTAAATGCGAATTATCTCTAAAAGTATTGCAGATAGCCAATTTTTGTCAAATTAATCATCCACCTACTTTTGGGAGAGCTTTCACTCTGTGAAGTTTCAGATCCATAGCTAATTACTCACCTACTCAAAATGAGTAAATGCGAATTATCTCTAAAAGTATTGCAGATAGCCAATTTTTCTCAAATAACTCATTCACCTACTTTTGGCAGAGCTTTCACTTGGTGAAGTTTCAGACCCATAGCTAATTACTCACCTACTGAAAATGAGTAAATGTGAATTATCTCTAAAAAGTATTGCAGATAGCCAATTTTTCTCAAATAACTCATTCACCTACTTTTGGGAGAGCTTTCACTTGGTGAAGTTTCAGACCCATAGCTAATTACTCACCTACTCAAAATGAGTAAATGCGAATTATCTCTAAAAGTATTGCAGATAGCCAATTTTTCTCAAATAACTCATTCACCTACTTTTGGGAGAGCTTTCACTTGGTGAAGTTTCAGACCCAAAGCTAATTACTCACCTACTCAAAATGAGTAAATGCGAATTATCTCTAAAAGTATTGCAGATAGCCAGTTTTTCTCAAATTAATCATTCACCTACTTTCACTTGAAGTTTCAGACCCATAGCTAATTACTCACCTACTCAAAATGAGTAAATGCGAATTATCTGTAAAAGTATTGCAGATAGCCAATTTTTCTCAAATAACTCATTCACCTACTTTTGGGAGAGCTTTCACTTGGTGAAGTTTCAGACCCATAGCTAATTACTCACCTACTCAAAATGAGTAAATGCGAATTATCTCTAAAAGTATTGCAGATAGCCAATTTTTCTCAAATTAATCATTCACCTACTTTTGGGAGAGCTTTCACTTGGTGAAGTTTCAGACCCATAGCTAATTACTCGTCTACTCAAAATGAGTAAATGCGAATTATCTCTAAAAGTATTGCAGATAGCCAATTTTTCTCAAATAACTCATTCACCTACTTTTGGGAGAGCTTTCACTTGGTGAAGTTTCAGACCCATAGCAAATTACTCACCTACTCAAAATGAGTAAATGCAAATTATCTCTAAAAGTATTGCAGATAGCCAATTTTTCTCAAATAACTCATTCACCTACTTTTGGCAGAGCTTTCACTTGGTGAAGTTTCAGACCCATAGCTAATTATTCACCTACTCAAAATGAGTAAATGTGAATTATCTCTAAAAGTATTGCAGATAGCCAATTTTTCTCAAATAACTCATTCACCTACTTTTGGGAGAGCTTTCACTCTGTGAAGTTTCAGACCCATAGCTATTTATTCACCTACTCAAAATGAGTAAATGCTAATTATCTGTAAAAGTATTGCGGATACCCAATTTTTATCAAATACTCATTCATCTACTTGTGGGAGAGCTTTCATATGGTGAAGTTTCAGACCCATAGCTAATTACTCACCTACTCAAAATGAGTAAATGCGAACTATCTCTAAAAGTATTGCAGATAGCCAATTTTTCTCAAATAACTCATTCACCTACTTTTGGGAGAGCTTTCACTTGGTGAAGTTTCAGACCCATAGATAATTATTCACCTACTCGAAATGAGTAAATGTGAATTATCTCTTAATAGTATTGTAGATAGCCAATTTTTCTCAAATAACTCATTCACCTACTTTTGGAAGACCTTTCACACACGAAAATGAAAAATTGTGAATATCTCGGAAAAGCTATTTCTTCTGCTTTAATGCTCGGCGGGAGATACACACCACGGCAGTTTTCTTGACAAAAATTTTTGTCTCCCGAAAAATGGTGGCCATTTTGAATTTTCAAAGTTTTTGCAAAACACAAAAATGCTTATATCTCAAAAACCGTGCTATATGGAGTGAACTCAACAAAATTTTGGACCTGCTGGGTATCTCTGCAGAGTAGCCATGCCAATTTTCAAAATATTTTTGTCTCGCCAAATATAGCGGACATTTTTTATTTTTTTATTTTTTGCAAAACACAAAAATGCTTATATCTTGAAAACCGTGCTAGATAGAGCAGACTGTGCTGACTTTTGTTGCCACAACAGTATAAGGCTAGAAACGAAGCATTTTCCTAATACTTTAGCACTCACCTTTATATCCTTTTCGGGACGCTTTGTTTTTGCTATGCAAAAACATTATCTTTTTTTTGCGAGCGATCCTCTAGTTGTTGTAGAATATGGCCCCAGTTTTTGTCTTACATGCGTGAGCTGCAAGGCAATCACAGACACAAATAGTGCACTAGAGTAGTGCACAATGCACAATTCATGAAAGTTTGGAGACAAAAAACAAGGCTGAAAAGTCTTTTGATCTACAGGCTCAAGCCGCACAGCTATCAGCAGGGGAATGACCTCAAGTTTGGGACACGAGAGAGTGCACACTGGAAGGGCAGATTCCTTGCTTGAAACGCAGATTTTGTGAAAGTCCAGTGACAATAACAAACAATAAAAAACAAAAAAAAACAGAGGAAAAATGATCTCTAGAAAGGGCAAGGCTCTCAGAGAACTCACACATAAAAATAGCAGTGTCCATAATTTCATAATTTCCACCTTGATCATAATTGGTAAAAAGTTATAAATGGGAAGAGGAGTCCTTGCAAATCCTGAAAAAATTTATTAATAAAGCAAATAATGTGTATACATGTGTAGTTGAAGCGAGAAGGGCACAATACCCATGCTGCTCAAATTACTCTTATTCTTGAATATTCTTTGCAGTTGCATAAACAATTAGACAATTGTCTGTTAAACAGGGACATTCCTAGTGAGTACAGACCCTGGTTTCTCAGTACTGGTCAATGTAATCAATAATTGTGTTAATTTTTCCATATTTTGACTGCAGAATGGTGAAGTTGTTAAAACTGATCCAGTGTAATCCTACTCCAGTGGCCTCTGAGCACGTCCTTCAGTACAATTAAACACTCACACACCTGCTGTGATATTCTCAATATAAACTTGCGCCTTAACTTGTAGGCACCTTATATAGATGTTATACAAGTAACCTTTATCTAAACAACAGACTATGCTTGTGATCATTTATTTTCATAGAGCTTTCAACACTCTGTTCAAAAATGGTGTCCCAATGTCTCTATACCTCCTGTACATAAAGCTATGTTTTCCTTCGTGTCCGAGTTTGAGTTTAAGCTCCAACATACATGTTGGAGATCATTGCCATGTGATCAACTGCTGTCATTGATTGCGGGGTGTGCTCTCTCTTTAACACTCTGTTATTTGGGTGTTTTTTACTGTTGACAAATAGCTCTTGTTTAATCACAATTATCTGGGCTTGTGTCTATGGCCTGTTATTGCTTGTGGCTCTATTGTTTGGGTGGCTGAGAACACTTGTGTCGCTTGCTAATTGCCGGCTGTCTTTTACTCGCTGCCAGGAGATATCCACTGTAGATATTTACACTCTACTTTGTTTCAGTCTTTATTGGGAAATATCCCGTCTTGCTTCTGTTTGCCTTGAGTGCTCTATATAACACACCAAAGGATCTTCTTACAAAAAATAAGTCCCCATACCCCTCCCCACATTTCTTTTTGAGCCAGTTTGGTCCATCTTTTTTCTTGAACTTCTGTGTTTTATCCCCATGCTTATTCATTTCCCATTTAGTGTCCATTACCTTTTTAGTCTTTTGTTTGATTTTGTGTCTGGCCAAGTTTGATCAGTTGTCATTTTAGCAAGTTTTTGTCCTACTGTAGAGTTGACTGTTAGTCAGTTATGAAATCCTATCTCTAAACATAACAAGTGATTAGTCAGTAAGATGGTAATATGAACACAGTTTTCTGATGAATGTCAGAAGTGTTTGCAGAAAGGTACACGTAAGAAACTACTGTAAGGTGTGAGAAATATTTTCAAAATTTAGGATAACAGAATATTAACCTTTTCTTAGTTTTTAGGCCGGTTGCGTGTAACCAACCTGCCTATTAGATTGATGTGTCCGACGTCCGTCTGTCTTTCCGTCCACATTTTCGTTTCCGGACTCTAACTCAAAAACGGTTTGTCCAATCGAATTCAAACTTAACAAGCAGATAGATCACCATCACAGCTAGGTTCCTTTCGAAATTGGTGTAATTTCGTCCGTTGTTTGTCCATGTTTTGTCCGTTTGTCTGCCATCAAAATTTTTGTTTCCGGACTCTAACTCGAAAACGGTTTGTCCAATCAAATGCAAACTTGACAGGGAGATAGATCACCATCACAGCTAGGTTCCTTTCGAAATAGGTGTAATTCTGTCCATTCGTTTGTCTGGTTTGTGTTCATTTGTCTGTCCGTCAACATTTCTGTTTCCGGACTCTAACTCGAAATCGCTGTGTCCAATCAAATGCAAACTTGACAGGGAGATAGATCACCATCACAGCTAGGTTCCTTTCGAAATTGGTGTAATTCTGTCCATTCGTTTGTCTGGTTTGTGTTCATTTGTCTGTCCGTCAACATTTCTGTTTCCGGACTCTAACTCGAAATCGCTGTGTCCAATCAAATTCAAACTTGACAGGGAGATAGATCACCATCATAGCTAGGTTCCTTTCGAAATTGGTGTAATTCCGTCCATTCGTTTGTCCGTCAACATTTCCGTTTCCAGACTCTAACTCGAAAACGCTTTGTCCAATCGAATTCAAACTTGACAGGGAGATACATCACCATCATAGCTAAGTTGCTTTCGAAGTTGGTGTAATTCCGTCCCTTCGTTTGTCCGTTTATTGCATAGATACAATTATGTAACCTAGATTACAAGTTTTACATTTCTTAGCACGTCTAACACATTCACCTTAACTGGGTGACCTAAATTTCTTTCCTTGTTTCTAAATGTAATTACAGCAGTCACTAAGCTTATTGCTGCCTGTGCAACCCGCCTTTTGGGGCATCTTTGACCCTCTTGTTTATAAATATTTTGTTGTAGAAGTGTTGGTTAACATAATTTAAGATCTTGTTCAAATACTGTGCTCAATATTTTAAGGTCATTGATTATTTCCAAATAGGAGAAATTGGTGTTTAATTAATAAATATTTAATCATCCTGTGTATGTGTTGAATGGTTTCATTCCATTGCAAAATTTGCAAGAGAAGTAATCCGAGACAATGAGCATTATTGTGCTAAAGTGAGAAAAAGACAAACTCTGTTAATTGGATGCATGCAAGTGATGTTGTAAGCAAAACTTGTGTAGCTTTTTATATTATGAAGAATACTGTTCTTCAAAAAAGTTAGGAGTGAACTGACACATGCTTTATTACCTCAGTTATACGGACATTCTATGACACTACCTGATGGTTAAGGTAAGAGAAGATTAATAAGATAGATGAATTACTGCATAGCATATGGGACTATGCATTTGTCAGGGTGAATGTGCACTCATTAAATTGATAATTTAAACATCATTTATTTTAGTAATATAGGCACCAGTGTATGGCAAAATGATTGTCAATCTTTGTCCTTACCTTGATGTTTTAAGTGCCAAAAAATATAAATATTTAATGGTGCCTAGTTAGACCTTTTATGCTTTTTAAGTAAGATTGAAATGAGCAAAAACCTTAAGCTTCTTGAAGGCACATTTGATTTGAACTCTGTGGTTGCAATGCATATCTTTTCTGTTTGCCTTGTGCTAATAGCTGTTAATAATTAAAAGAAAAATAAAGAATGTAAATAAAAAAAATATTGGACATTAAGAATGCTGTCCTTAACATACTGTTAAGTTGTTTGACAATTTCTCCTAAAACAATATGTGTTCTGATCAGAATAGTAACTAGTATTTTAATCAGACCCTGAGTTTAATTTAATGACCTGTATAATTTATTTGGTTATAACACTGAGTGTAGTAATAAAAATACCCCGCGTATTTGTGTGCCTGCCTGTGCATTTTTTTGCGCTTGACAGATGCAGCAGGATAACACAGTGTCTTTCAGAATGCAGACCTTTACCATTAATTGCTGGGAGTCGTGACATTTTATGGACCACTGAGGGATTTTTGATGGCATGAAGCCCCACCCCTCAATACACCTACAATCCGGGGATGGTTTTGCAAAACACCTGCAAAGGGGGACCAATCTTACAATTTGAATTGCAACAAAAATCTGTTCCTTGCATTCTTTTTAATAAAGCAAACCCCCTCTGTGAGTGCGTGTTTTTTCTTGTGGGATATAGCCGCAGAATATTTATCATTTGCTTATAACTTAGTGATACATTTGATGGAAGGGTAGACCACATAGGTACTTTGAATAGCCCCACTTGCTAAACACAAGAGTGTGAGGGTTAAACGGTTAAAACATACAAAGAAAAGGCTCTGATAATTTACTGCTCACAGATGTGGGGGCTGAGAAGAGTTTTTAGAAGTAACCAATAACTCATGTAAAAGGCATTACATGGACTTACCCCAAACCTGCATAGTGATCAAATACTATCTAGTCACTTGTGTGATTTGATTACTATGTGTAATCAGCTATGTGTAATGTGTAATGTATGAAATGTATGTAAAGTTCTTTATTTTTCCAAAAAAATGCTTTCATAATCAGCAAACCAGGGTATTACATGAATATTTGGTGTGTAAAAAATTAAGGCCTGATCAGTAAGTTGTTCTAACTAGACTAAGGCTTTTTAAAACATCCTTATATGGGTATGTTTTTCAAATAAAACAAGTGTTGTTTATATCTTGTTAAATTCCTTTATTTGCTTTGTCTATTGATATATTGATTTTGTTTAATATCTTCAATTTCATTTTTTCAGTGTTTGGCATATTTTAACAGCATATTTCCCAAGTTACTTTATAAAGCTTTGTGACATGGTACCTGGTTACTCGAAAATGGGCTGACTGTGTAGAGAAAACTTGAGTACAAACTAGTGAACTGGGTAGTCACAAAAACTATTGTTACTTTCTCTTAATAGCACAGGTAAAACTCAATATTCAACCAGATCTGTGATTCTGATATTCATTTGTGACATAATTTTCCTTATTTTGACAGATGTTTGGTTTATATTTGATAAATTTGTTTACATGTATTTGTTTCACTGATACTTCCAGGTGGTCTAGACTGAAAAAAAACAAGAAGTCAGATTTGGAATGGCTCTCACAATATGGATTCCCAGCCTTGTATTTGTTTTAGTCGAACACAGTCCCCCACATTATCAGTGAAGTTTAAATGGACTTTTGATTTGAATTCATTTGAAGGCTGGGAATCCATATTGTCAGAGTTGAATAGATCAAGACTCCGCAGGCAAATTGCCTGGTGGAATCGACTGGCCAATAAAGACAAGGGCTCATACTATACAAATCTCATAACTGCAAATAGTCGTGACCCCAAGAAGCTATGGCAGTCATTGAGGAAGGTCTTGCATCACACTTCTGAGACTGTCCTGCCTGCTCATAGCTCAGATAAAAGCCTCGCGGACATGTTTGCTTCTTTTTTCTCCAATAAAATAAGCAAAATCAGGGACACCTTCTCTACTTCTGGCTCTTTCAATGATGCACCGGATTCGTTGCCTCCTGCTTTCAATGCCTTTATACCTGTCACTGAAGATGAGGTCTATAAGTGTATTAGTGAATCCCCCACTAAATCTTGCTCACTAGACCCTATACCAACATTCCTCCGTAAGGATTGTCTTGATATCCTCCTCTCTTCTATTACCAAGTTGGTAAATCATTCTCTCATTGAAGGATCTTTCCCAAATTCTTTCAAAAAGGCGGTTGTCACTCCCCTCATAAAAAGGCTTCCCTTCCCAGAGACGACCTTAAGAATTATCGCCCAGTGTCTGGTCTTTGTTTCCTGTCAAAGTTGGTTGAGTGAGTCATTGCTAGGCAGCTAACGTCACACATTAATAACAACAAACTGGACAATCCTCATCAGTCAGCATATAAGCCAGGACATTCCACGGAAACTGCTTTATTGTCTATAAAAAACAAGGTTCATCTCTCTCTGGCACGCGGTGAACCCACAGCTCTAGTACTTCTTGACTTATCAGCCGCATTTGACACTATAGACCATAATATTCTCCTTGGTTACCTTAAATCCTGGTTTGGTCTTGGTGGAACAGTTCTAAGGTGGTTTGCTTCCTACTTAAGAAATCGTTGCCAGGCCATTAAGATAGGCTCCACACTATCTGAATTAAGCAATCTCATCTATGGAGTTCCACAAGGTTCTGTTCTGGGTCCGTTACTGTTTTCACTCTATACAACACCACTTAGTAAAATTATTCGCCTCCACCCGCATATTAAATTCCATTTTTATGCGGATGATACTCAGTTATACATCCATCTCTCCCACAAGAATGCTTCTTCAGCTCTCGCCAAGCTAAATGCCTTCCTTCATGATGTCCAAGAGTGGATGTCTCTCAGTAAATTGAAGCTCAATCCTGAAAAAACTGAGTTTATTGTCTTTGGTTCCAAGGCTCAACGTCAGAAGATTTCCTCTCACTTTCCTGTTAGCATTCTTGGTAGCCTTCTTCATCCGGTTGATTCTGTTAGAAATCTAGGTGTGTGGTTTGATGCAGATTTTTCATTCTCTGAGCATATCAAGAGGACTTGCAAAGCGTGCTTCCTTCAGATGCGTGACCTCCGTAGAATTAGAAAGTATCTCACTCCTGAAGTGGCAGTCCTTGCTGCAAATGCCTTGGTTAGTAGTCGTCTGGACTATTGTAACTCTCTGTTCAGAGGTTTGTCCGGTTTCAATCAGTACAAATTGCAAAGTATTCAGAACACCCTGGCTCGTATTGTTACAAATCATGGAAAGTATGCTCATGTTACACCCATTATACAGAAACTCCACTGGTTGCCTGTTAGGTACCGTTGCATTTTCAAAACTGCAACACTTGTGTATAAATTTTTGCATAGTGGTTCTCCTTCTTATTTCGAACCGTTCTTGTCTTTTAGTAGTTGTCCCTATAGTACTAGACATAGTCACCCAGATCGTCAATACCTTACAGTTCCTCCTTTCCATTCATCAGTCTTCAAGTCAGCCAAACATTTCGGCCATAGTTTTGCCTTTGATGCTCCTAAGATCTGGAATGACCTCCCTCAAGATGTTCGCGGTGCAACATCAGTTGCCTCCTTCAGAAAGAAGCTTAAAACATACCTGTTTGCAAAAGCCTACCCACCATAGCCTCCCCCGTCACATCTGTGTCTCCTTGGTACGACCTGGCTATGTCCCTTGATTAATGCTAACTGCCTTGCTTTATGTTTAGATGTGCCTTAGAGTCCATCAGTGATGGAGATTAAGCGCTATAAAAGTCCACATTAGATTAGATTAGAAGTTCACACTTGTGATAATGTGGGGTAAAACCATACTTATTTTTTCATAGAGAAATTAAAATTATCATTCAATTTTTATAACCACCTGAACATAGTTTTTGTCAAGCATAATTTTAAAATATTTTTAAGTGTGAAACTTGGTGGAATTGGTGTCTTTTTTGTAATTAATAGATGTTAAGTAAGTGATTACATGTTTTGGATTATATACCTGAGTGTCTTGTTTTCAAAGTCTAGAAAAGGAACAAGAGTAACAACTAGTAGGTAAAAATATGTAGCAGGAATATAGCCATTAAAGTACACCTGCACAGACAAACAGAATCATTCAGAGCCTTCAAAGTACAACTGACAGACAGAAGTTCAAAGTATGGGGCATAAAAATAGAGGCTTTATGGTACAAGTGACAGACAGAAGTTGAATATGGGGCACAATAAGAGATTTTACTGTACAAGTGACACTCTCTAGTTAAAAAAGAGTGTCAGGGAGGAATTCTTCCCACACAGGTTGTGATAACACATGGCCCGTTTCTTGGTTTCTGGCATATCTGTAACACCTAAAAAAAACCCAGCTTAGTGACCAGTGGGGAGCACATTTTTAGAGAAGGCAAGTTGGGGGGCGAATCTGTGTCAAGCTTAGAACTCAATAAGTCAATATGACAAATTGTGCCGTTACATAAAAGGTGTGGATTAATTGGGGGCTTCATTAAATGCCGATCAATCCTGTCTTTGCACTATGCCATTGTGGGCTTGGGTTAACTGATATGTGACCCCAGTTTTCACACAGCTGGTCTGTTCCAAGGACATAAGGACATATGTCCAACTCATCCTAAAATTTTCGGCTGCCAATATATAAAGGATACTAAGTCCTTATGGGCCTGGGCACATCTGCGAGGTAATGTCCATCACCTTGATGTCAACACAGGTTTAGTTATAGACACTTAGAGGTTGACAGTGAATCCCACACCTGTTCTTATGTAAGAAGGGCATATAAGGATGAGAATTTGAGTGGAAAGTTAAGCCCTATCAAGACATGAAAGTTGACATTTTCTTTTCAGAGAGTTTCATTTCAAGAGTTGGAAGCAAATGAATTCCCAGTCATTACTGTGGTCTTTATTGTTTTCTTTACTTCATAAATTTTATCAATAGCTGGGTGGAAGTCATCAATTGTAGTGTTTTTGTGGGGGTTATAATTATGTCTCAGTGAAAATATTTATATAGCTAGAAGGTTAACATATCATTTGTGGGGTTGACTAATATGATTTAATAAGTATCACTTTATAAATCATCTTACATTGTGGAATTGACTTTCTAAAGAAAAAGTTCAGCACCCGATATGACAAGGTGTCTTTATGTTATGATGACATGTCCTTTATATGATGGTTTTGTATCACTAGATTTTTGCAATGCAAGCTTAATTAATTAAGTCGTTAAATAATAAAAAATACATTAAGCTGCTGTTGCTAAATGTTTAATGATATTTATCAGAAGTTTAATCGGTACCTTTCAGATCTAGTTGGTATTTCACAGTGTGCAATTATTATTTTGTCTTTTTCTGACGTCAGTCTTTGTGTTGAATCTCCTAGGGCTGGTTTCACAAAAGGACTTAGCCTGAACTTAGAGTTAAAATTAAGACTTTTGTCTTTAATTCATGCGAACTCCATGGTTTTAGACTTAGCGATTTTCACAAAGCAGCAGAATCTAAGCTATGGCTAAGTTTTGGGCCTCAAAGTTAAGTCCACCTGGGAGTGGGCTTAACTTTTGTAAACAAAGACTTAAATATGGCTGCCATAAATTTCTCTCCAAAATTTGAAATGACTGTAAATAAATTATAAATATATACAACACCTCCCTAGTGTAGTCTTTGGGAAGTATTTATGTGGTAACAAGGTTTTCCATTTCAAAATAGCACTTATCCTAAGATAAAACATGTCAAATGAAGGATATTTGTGTCCAATATTTTGTGTATTTTTATATTTATTTTTATACTCAGCGCAATATCTCCATATACTTCAGGACTCGAAGCGTGATTTAACCCATCTGACTGCACAAGTACAGTCCCAACTCACAAGTAACTCATATTCCCCTAACTGAAAGATAGAGGCTCAAGGATGACCATTTATCAATGTCCTTGAGGTTCTTTAGCCTGCCGCTGCGGATAGGACCCAATGACAGAGGACCGCCATTTTAAGTGGTCATCCGAGCCACTATGTATCTGCCTCTACCTGGGATTGAGTTCCTAGAGAAGTGTGTTACCCGCTAGGCCACAGTGGCAGATGACAGTGGCAATATTATATTTTGAATAGAAGTAAAATGTCACATGACACAGAAAACCACTTTGGTTATTTGACATATAAGTAAAATGTCACATGACAAAGAAAACCACTGTGGTTATTTGACAAGCTTGAATTTAGCTAAGTCACTCTTTGTGAAATCCATTTAAGTTACAGACCTAGCTAAGACCAAAGTCTTAGATTTAAGTCCTTGAGTTAGCCAAAAACTTGGCTAAGTCTAAGACTTTGTAAAACCGGCCCCAATATTCAAAGTTTTTGGTTCTAGATTTGGCAACTTTCACTTGACCAGAAAAACATGCTATTTTTATGAATCTAAAAGCAGTTTCCTCTACACCATATTTTAAAATATACACATATTCTACTTGTGAATCTGGGGAGGCCAGCTTTCCAGGAGGCCAATTTTCTAGGAGGCCAATGTTCTAGGAGGCCAATTTTCCTTTTCACTCCACCTGTATGCAATGGGGGACCTGATAAAATATTTGTGATGCACTCTCCCCACACCCTGAGTTTGATTTAAATCTCTAGGTGAGATGTATAATTTCACCAGAAATTAATTTTCTCTATCTATGTTAATTAGGTAAGAAGCTAAAATATTATACCAGATGAAATTTACCATTTATATAGTTCTTACACACCATTCACTGGTTTTCTTGTTAAAGTGATATGACTCACTATTTTGTCATTGATAAGGGTTCAAAAAGACCCAATCATACATTCAAAAATTTAGTACAACTTTAAAGCCATGATTTTATTTCCACAGTTTTTCTGTATTTCAAAAATTACAGACAGGGGGCCATTTTCCAATCTGCAGGGTATATATTAAAATCTGTGCTTTCATTTTCAGAATTTTCTCCGTATCAAACACCATAGACAGGAGCGAGGCTTGTCCAGCTCAAAGCGAGGCTCTGGCACCCAGTGTCCTGTGTGTAACCAACGTATCTCAGGCACTCAGTACCAGCTGAACCAGCATGTGGAGAAGTGTCTGCTGAAGGCTAGTTGACAAATTTATCATTTGTGCAGTGATACAGAGTGAAAAATGAAAAATCCATGGCAGTTTCGAACAATTCTCACTAAGGAGATAAACCCTCCCCACAATTTGTATTTTACTGTCTAAGACTGTATTTTATATGATGTTACCCTTTTGTGTATATGTGGTGACATATAGAAGTAAATGATATTTACACTCAGTCAGTGCTAGCAGACAAGCTGATTTGTATGACATATTTTGAGTCCACCATTGGGAATAAGTTGAACACAAAAGACAAATATATGAATCAATATCATTAAAGTTATGCTTTCATTGCTTCCAACCACAGATCATGGCAGTATTTAAGATGCTAGATACACTCAGTGTTAATGTTTCTACTCAATGTGTTAATATTTAAGTGGTGAAATATACAGCTATTTGGAAATCAGACAGACAAACTGACTGGGGATTGTTATAATTTAAAAAAAAAATGAACAGGAAGCAATAACCCACTTTCAATTGGTATCTTCAGTGCTAATTATATTGACTTCAGGACAATGCAGACATTGATGTAGAAGGTAGCTCTGACTCAGAAGGTGCCACTGAAGGCTTTGAGGAGTATGAATGGGCAGGACAAACGCGTATCCGTGCAAGCAGTCTGTTACCAGGCAGCAGCCTGGCAGAGTCCGGGTTTGTGGTGGGACAGAAGTCGGCAGAGGATGCAGAACTGGACATAGAGGAGGATGAGACAGAGATGTATGGACAGGCCCAGTATCTTTTACAAAGTTTCTATTTGTGTGCAAACCGGTGTGTGTTTTGGCAAGTGAAATATATTGTATAAGTCACAGTTATCAGTAGCCACATTATCTTCTATAAAGTTTAAGTTTAGTATGCTGAATTTGTTTTATTTTAAATAGAGTATTCTTTTTGTCAGTATCTTTCAAAGAGTTTTGTTTTCGATCCACTTGTCATGATATCAAAATTACTAAAGAAAGAATAATGGGAATATATGGGCTGGTGGTACTGATCTTTTATAATTCAGAATTTCTGTGTAGTCATCCACTGCTGGCTTAACCCCCCCCCCCCCCCTCCCCCCCAAAAAAAAGAAAAAAAAAATGGAGGCAGCAAACACATTGTCTCACCAGAATTTTAAAAAACATTAATATTATCGGTAATCTGTAATAATGGAAACAATGACATAGCCTACTTAGGCAGCCATTGAAGTGAATAAATTCTGATGGTGTTGTAACCTTGTGTCCAAAGAGTTACTGTCAAATCTTGTATACCTTGCTTCCAAACAAAGAATTAATATCAAAATATAAAACAGAAAATCAATAAAATCACATAGGTCAGCAAAAGCTCTTCAATAAAAGTTATGTTGTTAAAACTATTCTATACTGTTCTATACATCTTCTTGTCAGATGAAAAGACTATTGAACATGCAATACACATACACTCTAAAGTGCCCAAAAATCTGCATATTGTGAGCATATCTATAAGTAAGTAAGTAATTAGTATAAGTAAGCTAAATCTTAGAAGTTTCACACTTAACACACTGTGTAAGATACAACGAGGCTGACCTGATTCCATGTGTAGCAGATGAACCTGAGGAGGAAAGTGGACGCCAGGCCATTAGAGACATTCTCCTACAGCAAGCTTCACACAGGTAAGCATTTGTAATATGTATATAGTAAGACTGTATAATATTGTTAAAGTGTATACTTCCAGCAAGATTCTTGCAAGTGAAAGTATAAGAGATTGGATATTACTAAATTTGGAGACATTTACTTCACAAGCATAACACATGTGAGACTGTAAGATGTTGTAAAAGAGTGTACAGAGGTGAAAGGTCCTACTGCAACAAACTCCATAGAGGTGAAACCCTTAGAAATTGCTTTAAATGCTAAAGTCAAGACATTTTCCAAAGCAAACTTCAGAAAGGTAATACATGCATAATGCATGAATAATGTAAGAGGTTGTAATAGTGTTTACAGGGGCCCCGCAGAAGTAGGACCAGTAGAGAATGTTTTGAAATACTAAAGTCAAGACATTTAACGTAAGAGTGAAACCATAAGGGATTGTATCAGTATACTAAAACCAAGACATGTGCTGCAGCTAGCTCCATGCAAGTAAGATTAGGAGAGTTTGTATAAATGTACTAAATTCAGACATATTATGCAGTAGTGGTGTGAATGGTAAACCGGTATACCGCATTTCGTTTTGTTTAGGTAGAAATGACAAAATCCGAAAAGAATATATAAGTGCCAGTAATGATATAATGCAGAAAGCTCCACAAAAATGAGACCATGTAAGAGATTGTTCAGATATACTTAAGTCAAAGGCATTACTGCAGAAAGCTTCACATAAATAAGACGATATAAGAGATTGTTCAGATTATACCTAAGTTACCACATGCAGCTAGCTTCACAGAGGTGAGGCCACAAGAGATTGTGTTAATAATGTACTGAATTCAGAGATATTCTAATGCCATCAGTTTTACAAAGGTTTCTGAGATTTTTGTAAAATACTAAATTCAGAAATTTTCTGCTACAACCAGTTTCAGCAGAAATGTCGTGCTATATTGTGAAACCCACAATGCTAGCAGAGTATGAGAGAATTGTGTTGTGGTTGCAGTACTTCAGTACAGAGATGTTCTCAGACTTCAGACAAATGGGGAAGTGGGGACTCGAGTGAGCAGGATGGATCTCAGCCTGTGTCCACACAAAGTCAGCAAAATGTCCACACTAGTTCTCAGTAAGTATACAAAAGCTAGTCTCTGCTAGAGCTGAAACGTTTAGCAAAATTTGCTAGCCGGATAGTCGCTTGCATTAACCGTCGACTAACTGGTTAACTGCTTTTGAGGTTAAGCATGTTTGTGAAATACCGAATACGTTATGTGAAGATGTAAGATGTGTTTCGGATGTAAACAAACAAAATGGTGGATCGCGAAATGCTTAAAAAGCAAAATATTCACCAGATTGTTGAGTAAATTGGCTAATAATATAATATTTTGATATTTTAAAATTAAAATTCAGATAAAATGCTTTAATTTGATGTCTTTTAAGGTCTTAACTCGAAATAGTTAAAGTAACAATTGCGTAAAATCTAATAAGGGCTAATATACAAAAAAACAGTGAATCGGTTTAGAAATATTGGGTCGATTAGTGCTTTGATAACCTAATAATCGATTAGTAAGAATAATCGTTTCAGCTCTAGTCTCTGCATACTGAAACCATAGCTTAAATTATCACAAACTTTGGCTGTTTCATGATATTCCCTCTATAGAATAAACAGCTATTTGTTTTGCCCTGACCGTCCATTAAACAGCAAAATTTTTTTTCACAGATAAAGGTTAATTATGTCCACCCCACTGGGGGGTGGACATATTATTTTTGCTGTTTCCGGCGTCCGGATGCTTGGTTTCCGCTCATTTGAAGGATAAGTATTTATCCTATCTTTACCAAATTTGGTATGGGTCTTTATTGGGTTAATAGCTTGCATGGGATTGCATTTGGTGAAGATAGGTCTATAGCTAACTGAGTAATAGCTACTTAGCTACTTTTGTGTACTTCTTTGGTTTCCGGGCATTTTAAGGAAAAATATTTGACATATCTTTACCAAATTTAGTATGAGCATTACTTAGGTCGATAGCTTGCTGGGGATTGCTTTTAGTGATAATAGCTATATAACTGACTGAGTAATAGCTACTTAGCTACTTTGCCAAAAATGGCAAAACACAAATTTCCTTCTATCTCCTTAACCGTGCGAGATAGAGCGATTTTGTCAAAATTTTCGACCCCAGGGTATCTAACGAATGTACTCTTTGCAATTTTCAAAAAAATTTTCCCCTTCTCAAAAATGGCGGCCATTTTGAATTTTCGAATTTTTGCCAAAAATGGCAAAACACAAATTTCCTTCTATCTCCTTAACCGTGCGAGATAGAGCGATTTCATCGAAATTTTCAACCCACAGGGTATCTAAGGAATGTACTCTTTGCAATTTTCAAAAAATTTCCCCTCCCCAAAAATGGCGGCCATTTTGAATTTTCGAATTTTTGCCAAAAATGGCAAAACACGAATTTGCTTGTATCTCCTTAACCGTGTGAGATAGAGCGACTTCGTCGAAATTTTCGACCCACAGGGTATCCGAGCAATGTACTCTTGGCAATTTCAAAAAATTTTCCCCTCCCCAAAAATGGCGGCCATTTTGAATTTCGAATTTTTTCCAAAAATGGCAAAACACAAAATTGCTTCTATCTCCTTAACCATGTGAGATAGAGCGATTTCGTCGAAATTTTCGACCCACAGGGTATCTGAGCAATGTACTCTTTGCAATTTTCAAAAAATTTTCCCCTCCCCACATATGGCGGCCATTTTGAATTTTCAAATTTTTGCCCAAAATGGAAAAACACAAATTTGCTTCTATCTCCTTAACCGTGCAAAATAGAGTTATTTCGTTGAAATTTTCGACCCATAGTATATCTAAGAAATGTACTCTTGGCAATTTTCAAAAAATTTTCCTCTTCCCAAAAATGGCGGCCATTTTGAATTTTCGAATTTTTGCCAAAAATAGAAAAACAGAAATTTGCTTCTATCTTCTTAACCGGGCAAGATAGAGTGATTTCATCAAAATTTTCGACCCAATCAATGCAAAAAGGCATGAAGCTGAAATAATAACACTCCAACCACCACCAGTAACTTGAAAAATACTGATAGTGATAGAAAATGAGGTTATAATATTGGTTGAATGAACATATATGTCTATCATATCTGTTCTAGGGGTGAAGAACCAGGAATTTCAAAACAGCAAGAGGATAAAGTAAAACCAGCCAGTGGTGACAAGTACAGATGTCTGATTTGTATGGTGAGAGAGTCACATGTGTCTATAACTGACCCTCAATTATCCAAATGTGTTGGAAGAGTATTATTTTGTTTGGATAACTGAAGCTTCTAACAATGGAAGAGACATTTGTAAATATAGACATACTTGGGAGAATTAAGTGGTATTTCACCTTGATTGAGTCACACATTAGAGGGCCTATGGGCTGGTCATGTAAGCATTGTGAGGCCACCTGCCACCGAAGAGCTTTTGATAAACAATTCCTTTTACCCCTTATTTATATATTTTTGCTTTGAATTACTCTTAAACTACTGGATTGATTTCAACGAAATTCTCAGAACTTGTACTTTGTAGTTTTTTTTTTGCAGTTTAATAACATTTGGTGGAAATGATTTAATCAAGAAGGGTTTTTCTTGTAAATATTTACAGAAAATAACTGGCCTTTAAGAAACTAATATAGACCATCCCAGTAGTCTTAGTGTTAAGAGTATGTTTAACTTTACTTTTCTACACATGAGAGCTGTAGTTCATGTTTATTTCAGGTATTTCTCTATTCTTTTCTATGCAGGAGAGCTATGATTCACCTACCACCTCCATCCAGTGCTGGCATGTGTATTGTGAGGAGTGCTGGCTGAGAACTCTGGTTGGTAAAACCTCTGTCGACATTAAACACTCTCCTATAAATTGTACAGTTATGTTAAATACTGGTTTAATTAAGCGTCCTACTGGGGATGCTTGTTTGTATTCATGAAAAAGGGAGGGAGAGAGAGAGCATCTGCCAACTTTTGCATTTCTATTGGCTATAGCTCAGCAACCACTGGCCAAATTCTCTTCAACTTTGGCACATGTATGCATTAGCCCTGGAAAAATGTTCTGAATATGGTGTCTTGACATTTCAACCAATCACAGAAATCACATTGCCAAACATGTTTTTAAAAGAGGTGTGCTTGTCCAGATGATATCGTTAAAAGGACTTCACATATTCACATGAAATATTGCAAATAGGTTTGTTTAATGTCTGGAAATCATTAACTTTTGAAGGTGATCCCCAAAAAAATGGTCAACTTATTAATGATTAACTAAACACTACAATTTTTGTTAACAGTGACAATTATTTAAAAAGCTTTAATATCTGGGAAACTGTCTGAGATGGACTGGTTTCAACAAAATCTTCAACCCCATTGTATATACAGGGTCATCTGCTTCTTTTTGCCAAAGTTCAGTCTTCCGCCATTTTTGGTAGCCATCTTGAATTCCTCTGTAATACAAAAAACACATTTATCTCATAAATGGTGTGAAATAGAGCAATTTTTTTACCCACAGGGTATATGTCGAGTCATCTGCTACTGTTGGCCAAAGATTGTTTTCTGCTACTGTTTGCCAAAGATCAGGACTAGTTATAAGTTAGTGTTATATGGGTATATTGCATAGTAATATTAATACAGTGTAATGCAAATAGTTCTTGTGTTTTTGCAGGGAGCCAAGAAGTTATGCCCACAATGTAATGTCATCACTCATCCATCTGACCTCAGGAGAATCTACTTGTGACCTTCACCTGTTGACCAGCAGAAATAACCATGGAAATATAATTTCAAAAGGTTTTGATTCTCAAACTAAGACAACCCTGAGTTTACAAATAAACTGGATGTAGTGCATAAGTTTGTGTAATTGTCAGTACGCACAACAGTATTGGTTTTGTTCTGCCAGAACAATAAAAGCTACTTCCTGGATTTCCCTTTATCTTTTCACATGTACCAGCATTTATATACAACATGGTTATATTTCATTTAAACCATCAGCCGCCACAACTGGTATTTTGGAGATTTATAATCTACTGTATAGTGTGTTCAACAAAACCTATGTTAATAGAATATTCTAAATTTGTAAAGTCGCGACAACTTTTTTCTCTTGCTTTATCTGTTTCTGTTATATTGAATTGTTTTTGTAAAAAGTGTTTTCAATGTTTATGTCAGATAATAGAATTTGCAATAATAAGTTGTAAAATGTCAAAGATATACATTATTCTTGCTGAATAAGAAGTATGCTTTGTACTTTCTTGTTTTAGTTAGTGAAAGAATCTATATATTACAACAATCAGTTCAGTTTGAAACATATTTATAGTATTATTAACATAAAGAGTACTTAGAAGGTTTCCTAGCGTATCAATATTGTAATTTTTGCAAGCCGGTGTTAATTTATAAACAAGTCACTTTGTAAATAAATTTGTATCTGCATTGACATGATTTTGTTTCTCTGTGCAAAATTTGAAAACACCTATTAATCAAATACAGTCATTTCATATAAAGGTTGAACTTTGAATTAATTTCTTTTTATTCATGTGTAATCACAGTTAATGGACAATTAGCTATATTGCTGGTGCAAGCAGGCCTTGCCAGATGTCAGAAAAAGACATCCTGAGTTTCCTCCAGCTAGGCCAGCTACATGCACTCCACTTGCTAGGTCTCATACCTTACTTCGTTCCTGGCTAGAGAATGTAACGTCATAGTATCTTTTTCATTTGGCACATGTGCAGACATGTTTTGAAGAACTCTCAACATTCAAGAATATTTTATTGATTTTTCCATTTGAAGCCTAATTTATAACAAACTTTTGTTTTCTTCAAACTGTTAATATATCCAGGCTTCCCCAGGCCACAGAAAAGGTGCCTGCAGGCACTTATTGGCTGGTTTCGACAACTGGTTTGTGATCTTTTCTCCCAATATCAATTGATCAGCTAGCTACCTCTTCTTATAAGGTAAAGATAGATCAAAAGGAGAAGTAAACCAAAGCCGATAGTTCCTCCCTAGTAGATCCAAACTCTGTATTTGTTCTGGGGCCAGTGGACACAAAAAATCCAGATAAGGTGGCTGAAACTTAAAGAGAAAATATTAAGAAATCGACCCCAGCTAAATCCAGCTCATACACCAAAGAACTTGTGGCTTTGGAAGAGGAATGGTCTTTTCAGATGGCCAGGATTGAAGCACTCCTGATGTCGAAAGCTACAGAGAATCAGCCAACCGACCTCCAGTCCAGTGGCAGTTTCTGTTATGCTGAATTGTTTCTGAAAAAATTGTTTTGAATGTTTATGTCAGATAATAGAATTTACAATAATCTGTCTAAGTTGTAAAATGTCAAAGATTACTATTATTTCTAAATAAGAAGTGCACATTATGATGTGTCTAACTCACATCCATCTCCGACCAAGCAGCCAACTGACCAGACCACCAACAGGGCTCCAGTTCTGCAGAAGGAACTGCTTATTACATCTGTCGACAGGACACCGCTACAGGACCTTTACCCAGACTCTGAGCCGGAACCTGAAATGCTTGATGCCATCCGCCTAGGCCAATCACCAGACAGACCTGCGGATGAGGAGCGTGAATGGTCAGGAGATGATGCTGGACCAGCTCCCAGGGAATCTGACCAGTCTATCTTAGACTAGCAATCTTGCAGAGAGATTGTCAGAGTGGTTTGTAGTTTTAGGGGTTGGACCCAGATACCTGAGGTTGAGCCATCATCTTCTGCTGATGACAATGCATGGGTTGGCCACAGAGTCCAACTGATTAGCAAAATCTCAGTCAACCTTCCTCCAGAGGACTGGCTCTGCAGGAAGCTGGAGAAACTGAATGTCACTTTTGTTGAAGGATACCTTTAAAGAAACACATGTCGGTTGAATGTAGAAGGTACACTTTGTTAAGAATCCATGCTCTCAGGCAAAGTGGTATGGACTCCACACCAAAAGCCCCACACTGACAGGCAACATTTCCTTCTAGTATAATAAAGCCTCTAGACTGAATAGTTGTTACAGTCGCATTGCCAGATCACCAGGCCTGTCCTCAACACTACCTGCGTCCCAACCAATTTCGCAATATCAGGAAGTGGGAGAAGCCACAAGAGAGGCCAGTTACATCAAGTGGCTGGTTTCCACAGATGACTAACCAAAGTGCAAAACAATATGTTCCCTCAGCTTAAAGTCATAAACGATGACCAGGCCAAGGGCAAGTCATCTGAAATATCTGATTAACTTCAGAGTATGAGTTTCAAGATGGCAAAGACAATGCAGCTTCTCTCAGACTTTGTGTTTGTACAGAGGCCAACATAATGCTAGCCAGACGAGATGGCTATTTGGACCACCTTAAGTCAGGCTTTAAACTGGACACTTTGGGTGCCCTCAGAAATGCTCTACTTCACCTATGCACCCTGTTTACAGAAGGCCAAGGACGAGATTTCACAATATGACAATGACATACACTGGTGGATCTCACAGGCAGCAAAGCAGATATCACCCTTATGCCAAGTCTCCCCCCAAGCCCTTGCAAGTTACTGGCCACCCGCAGTGGACCATCAGCCTGGAAAACTCTTGGGTCTCTTGTACATAGCAGAAGGGGTTAATGAAAGTCATCAAACTACTTATCCAGACCTGCCAAAGCTCAGTCATCGTAAAAATGGCAATTACTGTATGTCAAGACATTTAATATTTGTAAACAGTGCTTAAAGTGTATCAGATGTTTGAGTGACAAACGTTTATTTTGATGTGAATCATGTTGCTTTTGTTGCCAGGCTGCCGCATAAAAAGGCTTATGACCCATTGTAGATACAGTAAGTTATGTCAATTGTGTGTCTTGTGTAAATCAGCAAACTTTTGTCCAATCTGTCACAAATGTTAACACTGCTGCTTCAAATCTACCTGTAGGAGCCAGACTGCACCAATTATGGGAAGTATGGGCTGCCCTAGGGGCCAGCCCCCATCTCTGGCCTTCTTCAACAGACTTTTCTTGGTTTCGAAACCCAACAACAAGTGGAGACCTTTCCTAGATCTGAGCTCACTGAACAAATTTTTGAAGTCAGAAAAAATTTAAAATGGAGACACCAGAGAGTATAAGGACCTCCATTCGGACAGGAGAATGGGTAACTGTAAGATTGTTTATTCAGTTGAAATGTGATGGAGGTGTGCTCTCCCTAACTTCCAGTCATGCAGTGAGGAAGCACATGGATATCAACACACAAGCAGTTACAGAGAATCAGACCACAGAAAGTAACCACAAATGTGCAATATAAAGAGTACTTGATAACCTCTAATATTACAGTAACATCCATAGACTTCAAGAACGCTTACTTCCACATACCTTTAAACACAAAGTCCAGGAAATACCTACATTTTCACATCCAAGGTCAATCCTACAAATTCGAAGCTCTACCATTTGGGCTTTCCATGGAAGAGGTCAAACTATTGCCTCAAAATAAGGGTATAAGAATCCACCAGTACCTAGATGATAATTGGTCAGAACCAAATCCCACCATATGTATCTCCAGGATACATATTCCCTATTTCTCCAGGAACTAGGGTGGATAGTCAATACGAACAAATCAGAACTTGGAGCTCAAACAAGTTTTTGATTTTGTAGACTACCAGTTCAATCTCATGGAGGGCAATCTCTGACCGACCCTAGAATGTTTGCAGACCTTAAACTTGAAGATACAAAAGCTTCTCACTGACCCTACTTGTTGGGTCAGGCACCTGATGTCCCTAATAGGACTTTTGACAACTACAGAGAAGCCACCTAGGCCGGCTACATATGAGACAGATTCAGTGGCATTGTAGTGGCAAAAACCATTGGAGGATCCTGGAATCTTTAGTGAAGGTGATTCCTATCCCAAAGTCTCTCCACCTACACTTAAAGTGGTGGTTCTGGGAGTCCATTGCCCCTCGAGGTCAGCCATCATACTCACTTAGCCAAGCTCTGCAGATCTCTACTGACACATCAAGAGAAGGCTGGGGCGCTCACTTAGGAGAGCACACTGCAAGAGGGACATAGTTCCTTCCATGAAGGACATTGCATATAAACTACTTGCAACTAGAGGCAGTATTCTTGACCCTAAAAGAGTTCTAGACCTCTTCTCAGACAAAATTATTCTCACAGCAGCAGACAACACCACGGTGGCCGCCTACATAAACAAGGAAGGAGGCATGAGGATGGGCCCACTTTGTGGAGAATCCTGACCTGGTGCTCCAGGAAATAGTTAACTCTCAAAACCTGACACTTATCAGGCCAGTTAAATGTGGTAGCCAACAAGCTATCCAGATTAAGTCAGATCATTCAAACAGAATGGTCTTTCCTTCCAGATGTCTTCCAGATGATAATCAACAGATGGCACCTACCTCAGGTAGACTTGATTGGTACAAGATTCAACAAGTTGCCTCAGTTTCTTTCCCCAGTTCCAGGACCCCCTAGCCTGAGCAGTGGATTCACTCAGCCTGCCGTAGGAGGATTTGAACACCTATACTTTCCTACCAGTGCCCTTACTGGGAAAGGTGGTGGCAAAACTAAAGGACTACCCATTCAAGAAAATCATCCTGATAGCCCCAGGGTGGCCCAACACGCCCTGGTTTGGGGATCTGGTGGCTCTTGTCAGGACAGATCCCACTGTGCTTGCCCAACATATTCAGTCTTCTCACTCGGCCCTTCAATCAGATTCCATACAAGAATCTGGCAAATCTAAATATCCATGCTTGGCTCCTAGAGCCTCAGCTATCATGGGGAAAGGGTTTCTTTTAGGTAGTGGCAGCATGAATTGAGGCTCCTCAAAGAGGTCAATTAGATCAATCTGTGAAGCAAAGTGGTCTGTTTTTTATAAAATGATACCAGAGTAATCAGGTGGACTTCAGGACTCCACATATCGAATCCATAGCTAACTTCCTCCTGTATCTTTCCCTGGGCAGGAATCTACAGCCAAGTATTGGTACTATTGGTTGCTGTAGATCAGTCATAGCAGGCAAACTGAGTAATTCACCCACCAATGTCAGCAAGGATGAAAACTTGGTGATGGGAACAGAGACACCTTGGATCAATCGGTTTGGTGTGTTTCATGTATCTGTGTGTCAAGGTGCCTCTCTTTCCGTCACCAAGTTTTCTTTCAAAGAATCAATTCGCTAAAGAGGGCCCAGAGTGTGTGGTCCCTGTATACATTAGCCCCAACTCTGGATAAATCTCTCAAGGCTGACCAGTCCCTATGTCCAGTTAGAGCCCTTTGCTACTATCAGAACAGAACCTCGGGCAGAACAGGGAGCTGGTCTCCTTCAAGAAATGTTTTGACAAAGACCTCTCTCTAGTCACCATCTCAACTTGGATCAAGCAAATTGTGGTCCTGTGTTATGCGCTCTCTGATCAGGAGGCCCTTAATCTACATCAGGTTAAAACCCATGATGTGAGGGCCTTTGCTGCTTCTAAGGCTTTTCAGGCAGGAATTTCCTTAGAACAGTTATTATCAGCCTTTCATTGAAAATCCAACAACACCTTCACACAATTCTAACTGAAGGTTGTGGCTTGGGCTGATTCAGAGCTTTTTCACTTGGGTCCAGTGGTGGTTGCCCAACAGATCCATGCTAGACGTTATAGTAAAGCAACCTTTCACCTTGCCCAGCAGGTCTTTCAAGGTGACAGGTCCTGCTTGGAAGCTACCAGCTCCACTTCCCTTTCTTCCGAAGAGGGTCTCTCCAAGGGATTGAACTCATTCCTCTCTTCCTCCACCTCAGAGGAGGCCTGTGTTAAAATGAGAGGAAGAGGGTGGGGTGTCCGGTTCTGGCCACCATTTCACCAGCATTTTCACCACCATTTTCACCATTTGGGACCACCTTTTGTCCTTTTGAGACTAACTCATGTCTCTACTGAGTTCAATCCAAAGTCCCTAGTGAGCTACACACCTTCCAAGTTGTTCTAGCTAATTGTCCATTGGGCACGATGTATTAATGCAATAAAAAAGAAAATTTAAGAATTAAGTTAAATTTTTATTAGTTAATACCTTACACAATGAACAGGAGGGGCCCTACCAACTGACCCCACGTTCATCTTACTTGGGGCTCCTCTAGAGTTAGAAGAATGAAAAAGAGGCTATTACGTTCTCTAGAAAGAAGGAAGTAGGGTACAACATCTAACGAGTGGAATGCATTGTTGGTAGCCTTGCCAGAGGAGTCTCAGACACCGTTTTCTGGACATTTGGTGGAAACTTAGTAATTGTACAGTGGGTATGTTATTAACTAATAAAAATTTAACTTAATTCTGAAATTTTCTTATTACTATATATGAAACACACAAAAGGCAATTAGTACCCTGTACATAAAATTGCTGTGTGTAAGGGGTTAAAACTAGCAAATATTTCAAACTGTCACTTTTTTGAAGGATGAACTTATTGCAGTCCAGTCAAAGCATCACAATAAAGGTGAAAATTTATATAACTAATATAATAATAAGGGCAACCCCCTTCACCCCACCGAGTTGGTCAGGAACCTGGGTTTGACTCTGAACACCTCTAAACACGTCCAGAATGTTTGTAAAGGCTGCTTTACGGAGAACGGGGAGAAACGCGTCCCTTTCAAAAATTGTTGTAAAAATAACATCTCACGGTGAATATACAGTACATTTTTGATTTTATGCTGCAGTATTTTAGGTTTATTTTATTATTTACCTGACATTAATTTGATTTTGTTCTCTGATAACTCTTATTGTGACTTTACAATATTTAGGGTTTTATCGCCCACCTAGCCGGGAATTACCGGTAACTCTTGTCAATCTGGTCATGCCCATTGTCTATTCTTGCTAATTGTAATTTTAATTTTGTTCTTCACTTTGGTTGGCTTTAGTGTGGGTTGCTAGGGTGCCCATGAGTCGCCCACGGGACGAAGTTTCAAGGGTTAGTCCCCAAGACCATAAAGGTTAGGCCACCCACAGGTGATTTTGATCCTAGAGCATTTTTCATTTAACCAACCCAACCAAGATGTTTGCCATGCGCATTTTACTCTTCTACACCATGTTGATGGCTGCTACTCATCTCAGGAGTGTCTTACAAACTTTTACTGGAAGTGGATTTCTCATTCCATCCATGTTGAGGATTGCTAAAAATCACTCCTATAGCTCCACCTGCCATGTTTTTCCCCCTGCCGTAAAAGAGAGTGGGCTTATGCTATTGATTCTTATGTGTGGTGATGTTTCCATGAATCCCGGACCGGTTATGCTTGGTTCAGTAAATGCAAGGTCAATCCAGAATAAGGGCCTTCTCCTCACTGACAAAATAGCATCTCACGCCTTTGATTTCCTCTGTCTTACAGAAACACATATTTGTACTACTGATTCGGATAGTTTTGTTTGTTCCCTCACCCCGAATGGGCTCTCATTGATACATAGGCCACGTTCATCAGGTATTGGTGGTGGTGGTGGTTTCTTCATTTGTGATTCATACAAATATCGCAAGGTGGATACCCCCAATTATAGCTCCTTTGAAAATATTGTCATATCAGTCTCAGTTTTGTGCTGAACTTTGCACCTAGCTTCTATCTACTGCCCTCTTGGGGCGTGTTCTTCCATTTTTTTAGACGAATTTATGTCTGTTTTCTGTCTTCTGTTGATTGCAATTACTTCATATGTGGTGATTTCGATATACACGTAGATGTACCTTGTGCTGATAGTTACAAATTGGAATCCCTTTTAGAATCATGTAATCTAACATCTATCTCATTCTTTCCCCCAGTGATCAAGATATGTGCGTACATGTTGACATCTGTGAATTCATATCTGATCATGCAGTCATTAACTGTGCTATTGACTTTCCTTCCTCTCTTGCTGTCAAACAAGAATTTCCTATAGGAGGTATCATCGTATCAATATGTCCGACTTTCGGTCTAAAGAAATGCCTTTTGTGTAATGTCCAGCAAATTCTGTCTCACAGCTCTATGATCAGTACATGACTTGAGTCACATCCTTGACAGGCATGCTCCTCTTCTGTCCAGTCTGAAAACGAAACAGCGTGCTGACTGGCTGTCAAGACCTATCGCCTTTCAAAGTCACTCAGACATCAATTTGAACGTGCTTGGCATAAAGATAAAAGTTGTTACGGTCACGGGCAAGCACGGTAGCAATTACTGGTTGTCTTTAAGTTGTAACAGAAAAAGCAAAAAGTTAAACTTAACAAATTTATTTAATAGTCAACAATAATGATTAACAATAATGATTACAGTCAACTGGTATGCTCTTAACCAAACACACTAATACAATAATAATAAGATCTAGCTGACCTGACCACAGAGATTATGAGTTAAATTTATCCGCCGTATCCAGCAATCTGTTCCGTAATCCGTCCTGTAGTATATTCTGTGGTCTGTCCAATGTCCTGTGATCTGTGCTGTGATCTGTCCAATGTTCACTCACACACGGATATCTATATCTTGTGACCTGTCTCACACTCAACAACACAAAAGGTTCTTGTCCTGCTATTCTTTGTATATCCAGTCACACAGAATGTCTGTCTGGAGATATTTAGAGAGTTAACACAACTGTACTGTCTGCTCCAAGATGTGGACAATGTCCAACATGCAGTAAATTCACTCTCTGTTATATGAATGTACAATATCCAAAATATCCAAAGTACAATAAATCTGTCCAGACAATGTATCTAGTTCACTCCAGTAAAAGTTCACAGCAACACAAGTTATATTATATTCCAAAACACAATAGCTCTCCTTATAGCCAGCGAATACAAAGTTCACTTGTGGTCAGATGCACATTCCTTATATACATTCACAGATTCCTCTGGAACCGTACAGAACCAACTCAAAAGAAGATTAAGCCATCTAGGCCAAATGAGGAAGTTCTAGAAACTACTGGCAATTGGGTTTCCCCAAATCTATCATAACCACTGAGGGGGGGATTTCCCCCAGTCTGTGAATAAATCAATAAACACTAAAACACAAAAATCAATAACTCCCTTACTTTAAATGTTAACACACAAAAAGAACCAACAACACAATTATCTTTTATGACAATGTATAAACATAAAGCTTAAATTAAACAATGCACTAATATAGTACCTAATATATGTAATATACAATGTATTAATATAGTGTCCAATATATGTAACACCTCCCCCCTTAAAGAAAAATTTTGGAAGCCAAGGAGTTACAAAATTTTACAAGAGATTTTTACCAGGAATATATACACAGGTAATAACTTTTTACAAAACATATTTATCTAAATACAAAAGTAAAATTAGTACCATGTATAACCTTTATAAACTTACTAATTACAGGTATATAAATTACAACTTAAATACAGCTTCTGGACAGGGCGTCCGCACAGATATTATCCTTTCCTTTAACATGTTCTATTTGAAGATTGTGTTCTTGCAACATTAAACTCCAGTTCAATAATCTTCTATTTTTGTTTTTTATTTTGTGCAAGAAGACTAGTGGATTGTGATCTGTGTATACAACGGTGGGTTTTGATGATGAAGATATGTATATGTCAAAATGCTGGATGGCCAAAATGAGTGCTAAACATTCTTTTTCTATTGTAGAGTAGTTCTTTTGATGAACATTAAATTTTTTTGAAAAGTAGCAGATGGGATGTTCAATATCTTCATTATCACATTGCAGTAAAACTGCACCTGCACCCACTTCACTGGCGTCTACAGCCAGCCGGAAAGGTTTACTGAAGTCCGGAGCAGTTAGTACGGGCTCTACACAGAGAAGGTTCTTTACTTTGTCAAATGATTTTTGACAAGTCTCTGACCAGTGATATTTTACATTCTTTTTCAGTAGCTCAGTCAGTGGAGCAGTGACCTCTGAAAAATTTTTGCAAAATTTTCTATAATATCCTGCCATTCCAAGGAACCTCATTAAGCTTTTCTTATTTTCAGGAATGGGGTAGTCAATGATGCTTTTGACTTTGGCTTTGATCGGTGTCACAACTCCATGACCTACTACATGCCCTAAGTACACAACCTTTGCTTTTACAAAGTCACTCTTTGACAAATTTACAGTAAGGTTTGCCTCTTTGAGCCGAAACAAGACTTGTTCAAGCCTTTTTAAATGTTCTTCCCAAGTATCACTAAAGATAACAATATCATCCACATACACTTCAACACCTTCTAAGTCTTTTAAACATATATTCATTAGTCTTTGAAATGTGGCTTGGGAGTTCTTCATGCCAAATGGCATCACCTTGTACTGATATAGACCATCAGGGGTCACGAAGGCCGATATTTCTTTGGCCCGCTCAGTAAGAGGCACACACCAATATCCTTTCAGTAAATCACACTTTGTGATGTATTTGGCATTGCCAATCCGATCAATACAGTCTTCCATCCTCGGGATAGGGAAGGAATCCGTTTTACTCAAAACATTGACTTTTCTGTAGTCAGTGCAATATCTGATTGAACCGTCTGGTTTCGGGACCAAAACACAAGGAGATGCCCAACTACTTTGACTTGGTTCAATTATATCTTTTTCTAGCATATATTGCACTTCCTGCCTTAATTTTTCGAGTTTGATAGGATTTACCCGATACGGATGCTGTTTGATCGGACGGGCATCGCCGACATCGACATCATGCATGAGTATATTTGTCTTATTAGGGGCATTTGGAAACACTGACTTATACTTTAAGAGCAATTCAATAAGTGGAACCCTCTTATCTGGTGGTACATGACTCAGTTTGGTTTCCAAATCATCAAGGATCTCAGAATTACTCAACCTAATTTTACATTCAACATCAAGATCAGGAGTGTCGTCCCATATTTCGTGCTCCTGATTACTGTTACTTTCTATATTACAGTCAGTAACCATAACAGGCTTTTTCACACCCCTTTCAAAGTATGGTTTTACCATATTCACATGACATAGTTGGGTTGACTTTCTTCTGTCCGGGGTTTCAATGATATAGTCCAGGTCACCTACTCTCTTTAACACTTTGTATGGCCCGTGATATCTGGCCTGTAACGTATTTCCCTGGACAGGTAGTAACACTAAAACCTTGTCACCTGGTTTGAAAGTACGGTTTTGCGACTTCCTATCGTAAAGCATCTTCATTTTTGACTGAGAAGTTTTCAAGTTTTGTTGCGCCAGCTCACTAGCCTTCTTCAACTTATCTCTGAACTTCGAGACATAGTCTAACAGATTTAGGCTCTCGGTGTTCTCAGATAACCAATTTTCCTTCAACAGCTTGAGAGGACCACGGACTGAATGACCAAAGACCAACTCAAAGGGACTAAAGCCTAAAGACTCTTGAACAGACTCTCTAACTGCAAACAATAATAAGCTGATACCTTCATCCCAGTCTTTTTCATTGTCTAAACAATATGTCCTAATCATATTCTTCAAAGTGGAATGGAACCTTTCAAGTGCACCTTGGGATTCTGGGTGATAAGCACTAGATTTGATCTGTTTGGCACCTAACTGAAATACAACCTGTTGAAATAGTCCTGACATAAAATTTGACCCTTGATCTGACTGGATCTCTTTTGGTAAGCCAACTAGAGTAAAGAAATTAACCAGAGCTTTTGAGATTTTGGGAGCTGTTATGTTGGTCAATGGTATGGCTTCGGGAAATCTGGTTGAGGCGCACATAATGGTCAAAAGATATTGGTTTCTGGATTTAGTTTTTGGTAAGGGACCTACACAGTCAATTATCACTTTGCTAAATGGTTCCTCAAATGCTGGAATGGGTTTGAGAGGAGCTACAGGAATTTTTTGGTTTGGCTTTCCTACCATTTGACAAATGTGACAAGTGTTGCAAAATTCTGCCACACAGTGCCGAATTTGAGGCCAATAGAAATGTTTGGTTATCTTGTTGTAAGTTTTGTTGATGCCTAAATGGCCACCCATTGGAGATTCATGAGCCAATTTTAATATCTCACTTTGGTACACTTTTGGCACAACAATCTGGTGTACTACTGACCATTCTTCAGATGCAGGGACATTTGGTGGCCTCCACTTCCGCATAAGCACACCATTTCTGGCATAATAGCCTACAGGGATCTTATCTAGCTCTACTGGTGGTAAAACCAACTTGAATAAAGGAGCTAATTCAGGATCATTTTCCTGCTCTGAAATCAATTTTGATTTTGAAAGTGATACATCTTGACAGTCAATTGAGTCTTGTTTTTCAGAATCTATCCTAGCCTTGGGATTAGTATCACTAGTATTCTGCACATCATGGTCATAGTTGTTTAAGAATGTATCTGACAAATCAACTAAGACATCTGTAGACTGTTTACAATCTTTTGGTTCTTCTTGGGCCTTTTTGGCCATAGCTCGAGTCACAGCACAGGAGGGAAAAATACCAGGAATAACCTCTTCTAATTTCTCAGTGCTAACCAAAGTGATCGGCTTAGAAGTAACCTTAGGATCAGCAACTACCTTTCCACCTGCAAGATCATTTCCCAACAACAAAGATACCCCTTTAATGGGTAAAGTGGGCCTGGTACCCACAACAACAGAACCAGTAACTAAGTCTGATACTAAGTTGACCTTATGCAAGGGAATGTTCACACAGCCTCCTTCAATACCTTGAGCAATGACACTCTCACCAGTAGATGTGCTTACACTCAATGGCAATACACCTTCTAAAAGTAAGGACTGAGTAGCTCCAGTGTCTCTTAATATCTTAATGGGGACCTGACTGGAACTACTTTCCAAGGATACAAAACCCTCAGACACAAAAGGTTTGAACTCTTCCCTAATAATCTCAGACTTGTCTAAACCAATACTAGACTCTGCTCTATTGGCATTTGAACGCCAGTTAGACTTGCTAGACACAAAGGCGTTGGGCGTTGCCTCCTTTTCTCTTCTCTTCTTTAAGAGCCAACAGTCAGACATAACATGCCCAGGTTTCTTACAATAATGGCACACAGGAGCAAAGGATCTGGGTTTCCTATCCTTACTCATAGTCTGATTTGAAGTTTGACCCTTATCTGAACTCTTTTCTGGAGCTACATTTTCAGATTTCTTTCCTATTTCTGGATAAGACTTTTTAGCAGGACCAAAGGACTTATTCTTGTTGAAAGTGGACTTGTGAGTTAGCGCATAGTCATCAGCATAAGCTGCTGCTTTTGCCAAATTTTCAACTTTCTGTTCATCTAGATAGGTTTTAATGTCATCACGAACACACCTTTTGAACTCTTCAATCAAGATAACTTGCCTAAGTTTTTCAAAGTCTGTACCTACTTCCTTAGAATTACACCATCTGTCAAAGTACACTTCTTTCTCATGGGCAAATTCAACATGAGTTTGACTTTCTTGTTTACGATAATTTCTGAATTTTTGACGATATGCTTCTGGTACCAACTCATATGCTTTCAAAATAGCATTTTTGACAGAGTTATAGTCCACACATTCAGAAATTGGCAAAGCCGTGTATGCCTCCTGGGCCTTTCCCCTCAAAACACTTTGCAGCAATAAAGGCCACTGGTCTATAGGCCATTTCAAATTTTGAGCTACTCTTTCAAAGTGTTGAAAGTACTTATCGACCTCTGACTCATTAAAAGGTGGTACCAGTCGCACATTTTTACCCAAATCAAATTTGGTAGCAATGGACTCTTCATGGGCAATTCTACGGGCATTGAGTTCTAAAGCTCTCATTTCTCTTTCATGTTTAAGCTCAAGTTCCTTTTCTCGCTGTTGAGCTTCAAGCTCTTCTTTTCGTTGTTGAGCTTCAAGCTCTTCTTTTTGTTGTTGAGCTTCAAGCTCTTCTTTTCGTTGTTGAGCTTCAAGCTCTTCTTTTCGTTGTTGAGCTTCAAGCTCTTCTTTTCGCTGTTGAGCTTCAAGCTCTTCTTTTCGCTGTTGAGCTTGAGTTTCAAGCTCTTTAAGTCTTAACTCTCTTTCAATTTCTAATCGCCTGATCTCATATTGCCCAGAAGGTTCCATTGGTAGAGGCTTATACACTTCTAAACAACTATCAGGTAAAACATCTTCATCAACTAACTGTTCAACAATAAGCCTTTTAAGTTCATGTTTACGTGTTGACCTTTTCACCTCTAACTGTAACTCTTGTGCTATCTGCATTAACATATCTTTTTTAAAAGTTTCTAGAACTTCTATAGATGGTGACTGTACAAACTCTTTAGCACTAGCCATTTTGAGCACTGTTGACTGTAACCAATTACTAAATCAAATGGATTTTCAAAATGTTAATTGAACGGTTGATCAAATAGTTGTAATCAAATGGTTGGATCCCGGACGAGCCCCCAATTTTCCTGTTACGGTCACGGGCAAGCACGGTAGCAATTACTGGTTGTCTTTAAGTTGTAACAGAAAAAGCAAAAAGTTAAACTTAACAAATTTATTTAATAGTCAACAATAATGATTAACAATAATGATTACAGTCAACTGGTATGCTCTTAACCAAACACACTAATACAATAATAATAAGATCTAGCTGTCCTGACCACAGAGATTATGAGTTAAATTTATCCGCCGTATCCAGCAATCTGTTCCGTAATCCGTCCTGTAGTATATTCTGTGGTCTGTCCAATGTCCTGTGATCTGTGCTGTGATCTGTCCAATGTTCACTCACACACGGATATCTATATCTTGTGACCTGTCTCACACTCAACAACACAAAAGGTTCTTGTCCTGCTATTCTTTGTATATCCAGTCACACAGAATGTCTGTCTGGAGATATTTAGAGAGTTAACACAACTGTACTGTCTGCTCCAAGATGTGGACAATGTCCAACATGCAGTAAATTCACTCTCTGTTATATGAATGTACAATATCCAAAATATCCAAAGTACAATAAATCTGTCCAGACAATGTATCTAGTTCACTCCAGTAAAAGTTCACAGCAACACAAGTTATATTATATTCCAAAACACAATAGCTCTCCTTATAGCCAGCGAATACAAAGTTCACTTGTGGTCAGATGCACATTCCTTATATACATTCACAGATTCCTCTGGAACCGTACAGAACCAACTCAAAAGAAGATTAAGCCATCTAGGCCAAATGAGGAAGTTCTAGAAACTACTGGCAATTGGGTTTCCCCAAATCTATCATAACCACTGAGGGGGGGATTTCCCCCAGTCTGTGAATAAATCAATAAACACTAAAACACAAAAATCAATAACTCCCTTACTTTAAATGTTAACACACAAAAAGAACCAACAACACAATTACCTTTTATGACAATGTATAAACATAAAGCTTAAATTAAACAATGCACTAATATAGTACCTAATATATGTAATATACAATGTATTAATATAGTGTCCAATATATGTAACAAAGTCAATACAACAGGCGTTGTCTTCGACGTCAAATCACCTGGTGTAATCGTCTCGCGAACAGGGACAAGACTGTCTAATACAGGAAACTTATCTCTGACAACAGCCATGATTCTAAGAAACTATGGTGGGAGTTACACAAAGTCCTACATAGATCCCATGGCACTACCCTGCATTTTTCTCAAATAAAATGAAAATTCGTGAGAGTTTCTCCTCATCTGAGTCCTGTAACACAGTACATCCCCCGTTTGACCCCCCCCCCCCCCCTAAATTAACAGTCTTTACTCAAGTCACTCAAGATGAAATTGGTAAAATAATCAGCAAATCACCTGCCAAATCATGCCTGTTGGACCCATTGCCCACATTCCTTATTAAGGAATGCATTGACATCCTTCTACCATCTATAACCAAATTGGTTAACTGTCCACTCTGTGAGGGACTGGTTCCAAATGGTTTCAAAAAAGCTGTAGTCACTCCACTTATTAAGAAGGCCTCTCTTCCTGTTGAGGATTTGAAAAACTACCGCCCAGTATCTGGACTTAGCTTTATTTCCAAACTGGTGGAACGTGTAGTTGCTAAACAGTTGGTTGATCATATTCATCGACATGGCTTGGATAACTCATACCAGTCAGCATATAAGTCAGGTCACTCAACGGAGACGGCTCTGCTTTCCAGCAAAAATGATATTCATTTGTCACTATCTCAGGGTGAAGCTACTGCCTTAGTACTTCTGGATCACTCTGCTGCCTTTGATACTATTGATCATTCCCCTCTCCTCAGCTGTTTTTTGGATTAGTTCGGTGTTGGTGGCTCCGCTCTCAAATGGTTCTCTTCTTATTTGACAGAACGCTGTCAGTCTATTAAGATTGGTTCTACTTTGTCGAATTTACAAAAGCTGCTGTTCGGCATGCCTCAGGGTTCTGTTTTGGGTCCTCTGATTGGTAAACACAAAGGCGTAAACTTCCATTTCTATGCTGACGATACACAACTTTATGTCCATCTGTCACACATGAATGCCTCAGCTGCTTTTGATAAGTTGAACAGATGCCTTCAAGATGTCAAAGAATGGATGTCGGCTAGCAAACTTAAACTTAATCCTGATAAAACTGAGTTCATACTTTTTGGCTCCAAGAAACAGAGAGAAAGGTTAAATGCATGTTTCCCAATTGACATCTTGGGCAATCCCCTTCACCCCGAGTCAGGCAGGAACCTGGGTGTGTGGTTTGACTCTGATTTTTCCTTCTCTAAACACATCCAGAATGTTTGTAAGGGCTGCTTTATTCAACTGAGTTTGGCTTCAGTTTTGCCTTTGATGCTCCCACTGTTTGGAATTCACTTCCTGAAGACATTCGTGCATCACCCACTATTGTCTCTTTTAGAAAGAAGCTCAAACCCTATCACTACGCAAAGACATATCCTCCTTAGCTCATTTTTTCTTATGGCTTCTCTGTGGTGCTGACCTATTTCTGTCCCTGGACTTTGAATTTGCATTTTTATTGCGTTAGTACATCCTATCCAATGGACAATTGCTAATCCGGTCGGCGCAAAGCAGCCCGCCAAACGTCAGAAAAAGACATGCTGTGTTTCCACCGACCGGCCGGTGGCGCATGGTACTTCCTTCCTGCTAGACAGCGTGATATGGATGCCACTACAACCGACCCTGACCAGTCCCTCTCTGAGGAACAATCTTACAGGGAAACAATGAGGGGGATCCGGTCGTATATGGGATGGACCCATATTCCGGACATTGATTCCAATACTGGTTCCTCAGATGACAACCCCTTTGCTGGACCCAAGCTGCAAACACCAGGCAAGGTGTCGGTACAACTACCCACAGATGAGTGGCTCTGCCAGAAGCTTGCTAAATTGAACTTGACACTTACTGATGGCTATCCATCCCGCAGTGCTGAGGCTGGTGGATTACAGAGGGATCAATTTTTAAAGCCTCCTAGATCGCAAGCAAACTGGTACGGCTGTCATGCTCAGCAGAAAAGTGACACTACAGAGACTGTTACATCCTCGAGTACCGACTCTTCAAAGTTAAATAGTGTCTATCTTAGGATAGCAAGACAAGTCGGAATCACCTCTACCCCTCCTTAGTCAGCCCCAACTGTCAGCCACTGCGGAAGAGCTACAGTTTCACTACCACCCTTATGAACGTCCAGAGAGCAAGCTGGATAACAGAAAACAGGACAGGCCGGCTTGGAAGAACCTCTCACATGGCCACAACAAGAGGAGTAAAGGGAAACACCAGTACTCATCCCGACAGGCAAAGGGCCAGAAGCCTTATAAATGACAATCATTGTATAACTATTTTACAGGGAACGCTGCTGGCCGGGAGTCCTTCAATACCAAGACAGACAATGAACTTTGTAAACTTAAATGTAAATTGTCAGTGGCAGAACCAGTGGCAGAACCTGCAAGAGAAAATACTGGAAATACTATCCCTACCGACTTGTCCGGTCCGGGAATTCATGTCCTTGATAGGTCTGCTAACAGCAACAGAAAAACAAGTTCACATAGGTCGACTGCATACGTGACCCATGCAGTGGTATCTCAAAAACCATTGGAGAATACCAGAATCACTAGAAGAGGTCATCCCAATTCCCAGGTCTCTGCACCCACACCTACAATGGTGGCTGGAGGAGGGCAATGTCTTCACAGGTCAACTATTGCACCCAGTAAAACATGCTCTGCAAATATTTACAGACACATCAAAAGAAGGGTGGGGTGCTCACTTAAACGAACACACTGCAAGAGGGTCCTGGTCACTTTCAGAAAGCAAGCTGCACATAAACTATCTGGAACTAAAAGCAGTCTTCCTAGCTTTAAAAGAGTTCCAAGACCTCTGCTCAGACAAGATAGTACTTGTGGCAACCGACAACACTACAGTAGTGTCATACATAAACAAGGAAGGAGGCATGAGGTTGGGCCCGCTTTGTGCCCTACTTTGGAGAATCTTGACCTGGTGTACCAGGAAACAAGTAACTCTCAAAGCCCGACACCTTCCAGGCCGGCTGAACGTGGTAGCAGACAAGCTATCCAGGCTAGGCCAGACCATTCAAACAGAGTGGTCTCTCCTTCCAGAGGTCTTCCAAGCAATATGCAGCGGGTGGCACTGACCTCAAATAGACCTATTTGCCACGAGGTTCAACAACAAGTTGCCTCTGTTTGTGTCCTGGACACAGCAGTGGATGCACTCAGTCTGCCATGGGAGAATCTGGACGCATATGCCTTCCCACCAGCAGCCATCTTGGGCAAAGTGGTGGAAAGGTTGCAGGACACCCCATGCAAAAGAATCATTCTGATTGCTTTGCTCCAGGGTGGCCCAACATGCCTTGGTTTTGGGACCTAGTGGCCATGTCCAGTCAGATCCCACTGAGCCTGCCCTTCTTGCCAAAAACCTGTTAACACAGCCCTTCAATCCCTCACAGCCCTCACAGAAATCTGACAAACCTAAATCTCCATGCATGGCTCCTAGAGCCACAACAATCAAGGAGCAAGGCTTCTCTGAGGCAGTGGCAGCAAGAATTGAGGCTCCTCAAAGAGGATCAACCAGATCAGTCTATGAGGCAAAGTGGACCATTTTTATAAAGTAGTGCATCACTAATCAGGTGGACTTCAGAGCACCCCCTGTAAAGTCAGTTGCTGACTTCCTTATGTAACTATTTCAAGACAGGAAGCTACAGCCCAGAACCATTGATGGCTACAGGTCAGCCATTACTGATAAACTGGGAAATTCACCCTTCAACATCAATAAGGACGAAAATCTCACTCGTCTCCTGGATAGTTTCCATAGAGACAGACCCAAAGGCAGGAGGGGTATCCCCTCCTGGAACCTCTCTCTGGTCTTGCACCAGCTGACTAAGGCTCCGTTTGAATCAATCAAGGAGGCCTCCTTGAAGCATTTGACCTTCAAGACGGTTTTCCTCTTGGCCCTTGGGTCGGGCAAGCACAGAAGTAAGATTCATGCTTGGCAAAACAAAAATATCAGACATCAATCTGATTGGTCAAAGGTGTCCCTGTACCCATCACCCAGCTTTCTATCCAAGAATCAGCTGGCCAAAGAGGGTCCAGACAGTGTGACCCCAGTGGTTATACGAGCCCTGGCCCCAACTCTGGATAGGTCCCTCAAGTCTGACAGGTCTCTGTCCGGTCAGAGCTTTGCGCTACTACTTGGACAGGACCTCAGACCTCAGGCAGAATAAGGAGTTAGTCTTTGTCTCCTTCAAGAAAGGTTTTCACAAGGACATCTCACCTGCCACCATCTCCTCATGGATCAAACAAACAAGCATCCCCTATGCTACGAGCTCTCAGACCAGGAAGCCCTCATCCTACATTAGGTTAAAGCCCATGATGTCAGGGCCTTTGCTGCTTCCAAGGCCTTCCAGTCAGGAGTCTCGCTGGAACAGATATTATCAGCCTGCCATTGGAAATCACACAGCACCTTCACTCAATTCTACTTGAAAGATGTGGCTTGGGCTGATTCAGAGCTTTATCACCTGGGTCCTGTAGTGGCTGCTCAGTAGATCCACCAGTAGGCTTGGTTTTGAGGAGATGTGTATATATGTAAATAGCTTGTACATAGTTAAATGAAAAAAAACACAAAAACTCTGACGTGCTTCCTTTGGGAGGTTTATTTCCTTCTTATGGGACTGAACTCATCCCTCTCCTCCCTTCCCTCAGAGCAGGTCTGTCAAAAAAGGGGGGGGGGCAAAGTCAGTGTAGCCCCGGGTAACCGGCCGCTGCTATCTGATTATGGCCTTATAAAGGGTTTCCTGACCTCAAGGTCGACCCAGGCCTGGAGAAAATTTTGTTAGTTTTGTTTATGAGTTCACTTAAGTTCCTAGTAACTTACCCGCCGACCAAGTGGTAGTTATTCAGCAATTGTCCATTGGATAGGATGTATTAACGCAATAAAATTGCAAATTTAATAATAAATTAAATTTTTATAAGTTAATACCTTATCCAATGGACACACAAGACCCTCCCACCGACCCTGCTATCAGCTTACTAGGGGTCTAATAGGTTTAGACAATGAAAAAGATGCTATGACGTCACGCTGTCTAGACAGGAAGGAAGTACCATGCGCCACCGGCCGGTCAGTGGAAACACAGGATGTCTTTTTCTGACGTTTGGCGGGCCGGTCTGCGCCGACCGGATTAGCAATTGTCCATTGGATAGGGTATTAACTTATGAAAATTTAATTTACTTATTAAATTTGCAAATTGCTATTGTCTTGTTGCGCCTTAGAGTCACTACTCAGTGGAGATTAAGTGCTATAAAAGTCGAATTATAATTATAATTAGAGCTTTTCCATTAACTTTATATATTTTAACAGACAGTGCTGTAAAATTATTTTTTGTTATTTCATGACTTTCTATCATCATGTTCAACTGAATAAAACATATTTCTGTCAAGTTGCATTATTTAATGATTGCTTCTAAGCTTTTAAAGCTTTTTTGATATAGATATATTTCATTTTATCTAGTGCAATGCAAGTTTTTTTTTCTCTTTGAGATCATTTATTAAAACACCTTTGTGACAGAAGCAGCTGTGTCTCCTCATTATCATATGGTATATTCTCATATGTTACATAAGCAGTGGCATATCTTGTGCTGATTGAAGTACAATCTTTTGTTTTCTATAATGACTTGCAAAAAGCTTGCTTTACCCTAGTCTGGTTTCTTCATATTTCAATTGTTTGTTCAATCTCTGTGTCATTAGTATATAGTATATATTAGTATATTAGTGGAACTGTGACCTGTATGACTGAAGCTTAAGCTCACTATACACCTCAATGAAAAGGAATGACCGAGACATCTTATCTCAGTCTCTTTAACTCTGACAAGGATCAAACCTTGGCCCTTTATCTCAAAAGCCACTGACTCCAACATCGCCTTCTCGAATATTATTTGAATTACATATACATTTGAACAAGAAATTTAACAGAAGAATGAACAATAAGAGGATAATACTGTGGCATGTGAACCCACTTATATGCATACATCTCACAATTTTGTCCCATTTTTGTTGTTGAATAATGTGTCTTAATCTGTACAGTTACACGGAGACTTTGTATCAAACCTGAGAGTGTTATCCAGTGTTACCTGGGTGACCTGGTGGTTCAAAAATTAGTCATTTAAAATTAATTAAATTTATGGAGGACCTATCCTGTTCTGACATTACCTGTTCTGTTCTACAATAGGATACTGTCTGAGCATTGAATTCATGAAGTCATTTTCAGATATTTGTTTATTGTTTTATAGTATTCTGTCTATTCTAATTTCCTAATGTTGAGTTGAATTTCAATATGAAATTCATGTAATCTCTATGTGTGAGATTTTGTCTCAACAAGTTTTCTCTTCCCTCAAAGCTATTTCCTATTTACTCTTCAATAATAAAAAAAAATTATTGTACCCAGTAGTTGAATTATTTGACCTGAAAAAGAATAGAATTATCACCAGTGACTGAAATGACTACAAGGCACATTATCATTTAAAAACTTTCAGAAATGCAGATTACACACATTCAGTGGGCCTTTGATGTCCTGTTTATAACTGTGACAACGATAAAACCTGATGTCAACAGAGTAGTGCTACATTTTACGAGTTCTTGAAAAGAATTGTAAAAGTCTAATTTTCACATAAAGTTGTCCATAAAAACATTGATAGCAGGAAGCAAAACAGAATCAATCTGCAGTTGGGTCTTTGAGAAGAGCTTTTATAGATAACCATAAGGCATTCAGTGGGGCTCAACGTTTGACTGTGTTGTCGGTTAGGTGGATAGTCCTTTTCGAGATCTACACATGCCCTTTCAAAGAAGACAGAGTATGTTTTATGTGTAAAATCATGAAGTACTGACCACTTGAAGCCCATATGGCACTTTGTGGGCCTTATCTTGTAGTCTTGCCCATTGTATCACTTTGATCTGCAAACTGCTAACATACCAACACTCTTGAATTGTTTTCCCTTCATGGAGTTTCCACTACTTGAAATTCAGCTTAGTTCGATAGTAATTGTCAGGTCACTAGAAATGACAACAGAGACCATAAAAATCTGTTCTCATGATCTCTGGAAGTGGGTATAAAATATGTGGACATATGTGCTTCTTGTTGAAAGCAGGTCTTTTAAATAATGCCCCATTCACACTACGGGCGGTATACCTTGCGGTTAGAAGTTTTACTTGGCAGTAGAACCGCCTTACAAGACGGTTCATATCTTCCGAGATTTGTGGTATTCACTCATACGGCCACTGATTGGACATGGTTTGTAACCGCCAATAACAGCAGGACAACAGTACTACAAACGTTGGTCACAGAGAAGCAACCCCCATTAACCTCAATTCACCTTCGTTAGCCGTCGGACAAACACGTGCTACCGAAACATGATCGAGTCACAACCGTATACAAACTGTGGACCACGCTTTCAGTTACCGTATGAAACAATTTATCTGCAGAATGTCAAGGTGAGAAGGTGGAAACTTTAAACATCTAAAATTTCCGTAAGAGGAATGGAACAGTGGGCCACTGTATCACAAGTTTGGATGCAGACTTCAGACAGCAGTTCAGGTATCAGGTATCCAAGTGCTTAATCTCCGAACTAGCGGATCTTAAGGCACACCATCCAAATCGTAATGCATAAATCATAAGTTGTAAGACATAATAAAGTCGTCACCAGGGGACCATCGGTGTTCGGTAAAACCTAGGGATGAAAAGAGTTGATTAGTTGAAGGACGGGCGTTTTGTCGAAGACCTATAACTGTGTGTTGTACTGGCTGTTGTACTAGTGTGAAAGGGGTCTAATGAACTTAAATGCAAACAGAATATTCAAAGAAAACCCATTGTCGAAATATTTTTTCATACTTTACAATTTTGTAGTTCATAAGACATCGAGAATTGGATAGATATGTATATTTGATTCCAGATTGCTCTCAGATGGTGTGACAGTAATAAAAAAGAGAGCATACATTTCATAGACGTTATGGCCTTAATAAGCAGTTTATAATGCCATGCTTTAGATACTATTATTTGCTTTACATAATATGGCTGCACATACCTTGTTGATTACAGGTTTTTATATTGTTGCTAATCAAGTAAGTAATTTACAAAGGTGAAATAAAGGTGTGTAAAGAAGATGGTCACACATTCATTTGTCCTAATGAACTGGTGACATAGTGGGGAATGACAACATTTGTCACATCTCATGGCTTCAGATATTGGGATGATCAGTGTGTAGCAAATTCCAAATGGTAAGTGGTTTGGCTTCATTCACCGGATGGTTCAGACCATCCCCGTACCCACTCCCCCACCACCACCGCAAACATTGTTTAAACATGAACAAAATGGTGGTCAACACAGATTAACCATGTCAATTATGATTAAGTAAAAATAGTAAAAGAAAAATCAAAACAATTTAACTCAATTTTAAGAAAAAGGAAATAGATTAACAAATGGTACACATCCAGCAAATGGTCAAAACTGTATGCTTTTGAATGAAATTAAAACTATGGAGATTCAGTGACCAGTGTATTGTAAAAGATAGGAAAACGTCAAGATGAAGTGAAATCCAATGTCTAGTGTGTGGATATTAACAAAAAAATATTGCATTGGTTATAATCTCTTGTATGACTGAGTATGGGTGCCCACTCCCTGAAATAAGGGTAAACCTATTTTTGAAAGAAAACAGACTATCGGGCGTCTAATGGTTTGGAGTGTATAATCTTTACCATCTAGTATGTATTCCTTTCCTCCACCCCCTCAACTACCCACTGTGATGTGAATAGCCATACAATGTGTTTACAGTAGCATTCAACCTTATAATTTATTAATATAAAGAAAACTGATTGAAAAAATATCAAACTCTTTTGGGGTTTCTTTGGCATACTAGAAGAAAATATATCAATATCCTGCAATTAACTATGATTATATATAGTTATCTGTAGTGGTACCATAAATTTAGTCAAAACTTTCCCATAGCATGTTTATTAACCCTATTTATATAAGGTGCCTTAGATCAACCATCTTTAGTAACACCAAGTACATACTTTTACCTCTGTTATTTAACGTGTCCACTCAGCATTTCCTGACTCCTGAATCACAAAACACAATTTCCATCCACCATAAAGTTGAAAGTTAGCTAGGAAAATATTATTTATATTTCCGTTTTATAGCAGCCACAATTCGAACACAGCATAGATTTTTAAACAGTATACCAAACTTCTTCAATAAAATTCAAATCAATAAATCTAGGATTGTGTAAAATCCATAAGATTTTACGTCATTTAAATTTGTGGTTAGGCTATCACTCAAATTGGACTTCTAGCTTACTCTTGCATATCAGAAGTAGATTAATTAATGTTACTTTGAGGCCCCTTTTCCCAGCCTTGTCTAGATTTTATGGTGTTCTCGCAAACTTTGGGTGTTCATTTCTTGCGCGGCGACAGACCACATATGAAGTGAGAAGTCTCACTGAAGGACGCTCCACCATTTTGGAGTAGGTACTCCACTTTTTCCCCTCCTCAATTCAACATCTCTCCAGCCTCATGTTACTCTATTCCGGTTGCTTAGAAACAATGCATCAAACAAAGCTACTGATGGATAATATCACCTCTTTATTGCCGTTGTATATTTCACAGATCCCACGAGTTTTAAGGGTGTGTTGGAGACGTTTACAAACACGCCTTTCTAGTGGAGTAAATCTGTCGAGAGGCAATAAAAACCCTCCGCCAAAATGGGCGGCTAAATACTTGCTCAGTTTCATTCTTGGTGATAAAACTAGAGTTCTGATTAAATTGCAAGAGAGCTTGGCAAACTCTGGTCTCCACTTAAGAGGCTGCTCTTTGGCTGAGTAATTAACTAGTTGGCTAATTACTGACATTCTCGCGAGGAACTACTTTTGATCAAATTAAGGTGGGCGCATATGGATAGAGCGCGTAAAACCATGACGTCATCGGGAATAAGTGGAGAAAAAGGTTCCATCAAAGACGGCTTTTTTTGAAGAAACAAAATTAGGGGTTGGAGGGGGGAGCAAATGAAGGAAATTGTTACAACTGATTGACATAAAAATAGATGATCGAGAAGCTGGGAAAACTAGAGATCTGTATTATCTCATTCTCCTATATTTTCACTAGTTATCCATATTCTCACCCAGTTTGTGAGAGGGGGAGGGGGATTGTTGTTGTAGCAGTTAGAGTACTTGCCTTCAACCTCTGAGGTCGCCAGTTCAAATATCATCCTGGGCACTTAATGTTGGAAAGTTGGTAGTTACTTGCCGATCCCTGATGGCTTACAGTGCAGAATCTTGACCAACTATTATGCACTAGTTCCCCCACCCGTATACTGCCCGTCCCAATATGACCCTGGCTGTTAAACGTGATGAAAAACAAAAAAATAAATCCGATCTAAATCTCACCCAGTTTGCTTTTTAGAGCTGTATTTCACGAAAGGAAGATACATATACAAGGGGATAGACATGTACATAACATTTTATGTCCACTAGTGTGTGATATATTAGTTAATTGGGTTTATTCCCCTGTCATGACTTATTGTTCAACCCACCCAATTTTGAACCCTGGTTGCTACTATGACTGGCTATGTCAAAAATGACATTTAAGCGGACAAATTTTATGATTTGTGTCATGTGGATAATCACCTCATGACTGCTACAATTCATATAGATCACCAATAAAACTCAGTCCCGATCACTATCTGTAGGTATAAGACGACTGCATAATCAAGCATAGGACCCAGATAGCATTTGATTCTATTCTTGTGGAAGTGCGTTTGAGATGGGTGCTATCGTATCAGTCAAAAGATTGGTCGTAACACCCTAAAGGTTATTTATGGCTCATCCCGAAAAATTACTAGTAATGGCATTATGAACTAAAAGATTGGCTCTGCGTGGTCGCGACAGAAATGCTCACCTGCAAAGTAGACAATGCTTGGAAACTGTGATGAGCATCTGCCATCATTGTGATTAAGATCACAATCACCCCTACTGAAAAGATAAGTTGTATGCTATAATATTCAGGACCACATACCACTCACCACTACTGAAAAGATAGTTGTATGCTATAAGATTCCGGCCTATATAATTGGGGCCCATTGGGAGGTCAACGCATGCACTGTGGTATAACTCATTAAACTAAACTTTCACAAATTTGAGCTGTATGACAAAAAAGAGTCGACATATTAATGAATTGTTATGTGCCAGAGAGAAATGACAGCAACACCGAAATAGTTTTAATACTGATATCCTTCTTTCTGATATTTTATCACATACATGTCACATACGCCTTGGTGTTTGTTTTTGTAATTAAAAAAATATTCTAGCTGTTGCAGTCTGTTAGCTGTTAAAAATCTGTTATTCATACATGCAGTTGGTGTAAACAGTATCGGTCATTAATCAGTGTAAATACTGTACAGCAGCCTACATTTGTACCCCCATCAAATAATACTGCGTTATTTTATTAAAAATTGACATTATTCAACATGAGCTGCAGTAGGCTTTATCAAGTTTGACAAACTATTGCTTTTCCCTTTGGCTTAGAGTTCAAATCCAGCTGATAATAATGTGTGGAAAACACATGGTCTGTCCTAAAATGTGAAATGGTACAAAAATTTAAACCGTGCGTTCTCAACAGTACTTTAGCCATGTTCACAAAACTTTCACAAAAACCAATGATCAATTTGTATGTGTATTCGGATAAGTTCATTTCTCTACAAACTAAATATGTAAGTCATTTTGTAGAAAATACTTTTGTAGCTCTTTTCAAATCATCCACAAACCTTACAAAGCAAGAGGCAGGGGATATGCAGAAGAAGTAGGAAAAAAGTTGAGTTAGCAGTTGAACTAATCAGTTATTCATATATGCAGTAGGCGTAAATAGCAGCTATCTGTCGACAATTGGTGTAAATCCTCCTGTAAAGCAGCTTGCAGTTGGACTTACACGGGATGGTGCTTTAGGGTGACCAAAGGTCCATCAAATGGGGATGTCTCCAGGTATTAACACGGATCACAAGTGAACACAGATTAAGTGGGAATGTGGATCTATCTCCATATTGGAGTTAGGGAGGCCTGTCGTTAAAAAAAGCTCTGGATTGGCAATAGGTTGACAATGGCTGTAGATATGGAACAAGGAATGACGGGAGGATAAGGGGAGTTTAAAGTATGGGCCCGAGGGTTCAAAGGATAATTGACTTCAAAAATAGAATGCCAGAGTTTTATATTTTACTAATGTATTAAAAGTCACTTGTGAAAAAAAAAGAATGACAATGGCACATTATTTTGTTGTATTTCCTTTTTTAAATACAAAATTTGATCTTTTTGGCTGTATTTTGTTTTGCCTTTAAATACGGTCAAAGAATTTGTTTCTGATAGCTTAATTTTTTATTAGCATAAACTTATAAAATTTGGTTTTAATTATCTATTGTGTGTGGAAAATGTTTTTTTTTTCATTTTAACCTTAAATATTTGACTGCAAATGTTTTGCCATCTTGCAAATTTTTGATTATGACTGAAGATTCTTTTCAATTCTTTTTATGAATCCAATACTTAACATTGCATTGTTCTATAACCTCTCATAATTCTGTCATAAAACTGTGGTTATGTTTTATGTGCAATACACCCGTGCACTAACAATTATATAGGTCATCAAGTTTCAAATCTACTCAAATCTACTCGTGTTTTATAAACATTACAACAATTTCCTTGAAAGCTTTCATGGAGTATGAAATTTGCTACTATGATCATGCCCTTAGTATCAGTGAAGAATTGAGATAACTAATACAGGATTGTCACACAAAAATCTACAACTGTTAATGTTTCATAAGCAAGAGTAAACTCAGTAGAGTCTTCGAAATGAAGTGGGGGGCTGTACATATGAAGGATTTCACGTATGAAGATTTCATTTGCTTTGGGGAATTTCACATTTCATCCACGACAATACAAGTAGAACCCCCAGATCCCACAGGACAAATCAAAACACCAATTTTACCAAAAAAATCTTGCTTCGTGAGCAACAAGTGAACATGTAGTTTATATTTCTAGACATACCACATAAAGATGTTATCACCAGCAATAACAATCGACCATGTTTAGAAGCGATTCTAACACTTTTGTTGCAAACTTTTTCGCCAAACGACCAGACACAACATTCCTGGAACAACCCTGGCTACAGACATTACACAGCATCAGGAGTTGGGATTGGCTGGCAGTGCATCACCCTGGGTAGTGGATGTGGCCCCGCCCCTGTCATCTGAATACATGACAAATCTGCTATAACTGCCAACCCTTCCCACGTCCCATTAACTCCTCCAGGATTGAGGGGGTTAATAGTAGCCTGGCACAGGCTGTATGTCCTCTTTTGTAAAAACCATAAGGGCACAGATATTTCTCAGACTAGTTAGACGTTTATTTTCACACATTTCTTGTATCAAAATTTTCAGGGTTTATGGGAGAAATATTTTGACGGGTTTTTTTTAAAATATGACAGGAATAATTTATATTTGTTATGTTTACTTTAGAAAATGCAGCAGAAACTGAAATTAAAATGAATGGAGTATTTTTCTACCTAGCTTTGTATTTCACTGTTATATCCATCACGATTTTATTATAAATACTATGATAAGCTAGTATATGAAATCTAGAACCCTGAAAGAAATCAGCTGTATAATGATTAACCACGAAACATTTCAAACTGAGATTTTAGATATAATTAAATGACTTTATTTTCAGTTTACTCTATCGAGCTGCAGCAAGGCTAACAATAACTTGGAGCAAACGGCTGGGCGGAAGTAAAGAACACGGGAAAGATTGAGGGGGTGTTTTGGCGACCATTGCTCATCTGGTTGAGGAGACTTCCCAATATTACAGTGCTTTATCACAACTTGTTTGACATGTCTTAGGGGTTTCTTTATAGCTCTTCATTTCTGGAAGTGTGTATAATGTCAAAAGGGGGCACCCAGCCCCTTCTCCTTATCTTAATTTTACTTCTCAAAACCCATTTACAAAATTGAGAAAAGTCGTCTGCCCCATATTGGCGGGAAAGAGCAAGTGACATGGAACAAAAGTCGAGTCACTGTGCAATGAAAGCTGTCTTATGTTTCTGTGTGTTCCATTGGGGATGTAAAGTATTGGAATGGGGACAAATTTGGTGTTATATCCAAAACAGTACTTAGAAGATTAAATGTTTTGAATCGGTTTGGATATATGCAATAATGTAAAATGTGGTTGGATAAGATATCCAGACTAAAATATTATTATAGTTATTGTCAAAAATAGAATATATTACTTCAAAGAGTAATTACAGTCATTGTGAAATATTTTATTTTGACAGGTCCCGGAAATGGAGCTATATAGCTACACCATAGTAATATGCGTAGGGAATTAAAAAAAAAACAACGAATGTAAATGTATTAATTTTGTATTTTAAGTATCTGTTACAAGTAATACTTAAGCAAGTAGAAAACAGAGAAACAAAAGTAAAAGCAGATATAGCAACATGAAGTCTTTAGTACGAGCACAACACCACTCGAATCACCATCATGGTGACCATATTCACTGACCTTTTTTATCTTAAAATTTAGCTTATTCTCAGAACTCCCAAACAAATTATCCTAGAGTATGAAATAAAGTTATTCCCAAGAATATGAAGTTTTAAATTCTCGAGACTATTTAGAATTCTTAAAAGTAAGACTGACAGTTTTTTTTTTTTTGAAAAACAATAACTGTCCTGTTCAATCATTGGGGAGTCCACAGTTTTGTTTTGTTTTTTTCTAATTCATATATGGGCGTGGCCTAAGTATAAGTTGATTTTTTCTAATTCATATATGGGCTTGGCCTAGGTATAAGTTGATCAAGTGGGTCATGAGTGTGAGTATTGCACCCTGTTTAACAGAAAGGGGTCATGTTAGACCATTAGCAGTTCTGACTTTGCACATGGTATCATGAGGTGGAAGCTGATTGGTTATTAATCTAACTTGATCAGCATCAGACCACTGACACCCCTGTGGTAATAAAGTCCATATAAAGTATGGGAATCAATGTATTTCTTATACCAATGTCTCACTTGGGCGAGTAGCCTTTGTGAACCTGAGATGATTGTATGCATTCCCACGTCTCACATTCTTTGTTTGAGTCCAGGCTAACCTGAAGTGGGAAAGTTGGCAGTTGTTTGCCAGTGGCAAGGGATTTGTCAACAGTCTTAACAACTTGTATGCACTGCTGTCCTCCATCTGTCAACTACCCATTGTGACTTATCATACACCTACATACAAAACTACAAGTCCGTTGGCAAATGTTTCCAAAGCAGAATGGATGAACATCGTGGTTTTGAAGAGGGAAGTATTCACTTTTCACCTGAGTCAACTCAAGTCTAGTCAGAAAGTAACACATTTGAATTAAAACATTGTTGAAACATTGCTCAAATGGCTAATTTATGGCAATAAGTTTTCACTAGTTATGAATGTCACCTGATATCATCTAATTGAGGCAAATTAACATAGAACAAGGCCACTGCCACAGCGGTTATCTCCCGCCTTAGAATCAGTAATAATGGAGAACTAAAGGAGGCATAAGGCCTTTGTAGTAAGATAACCCCACTTGACACTGAAGAAGGAGTCAAAGGTAAAAGTCAGCAATTGGAAAATAGTCTCAGGCCTTGACTTTGTATAAGTCGTTTTCACATTTGGAACCCCTAGTAGCAATGATAAGGGATATAAGGCCTTTTTAATAGGATAATCCCATTTAACATGTGATATGATGGCCATTTTGTTTTTGAAACTAGGCTAAATTACTATCAGGCTAACTTTCCTAGCCATATATATGTTGCGCATATTTGATCAATCTAGCTGCAATGTTTTAAGTTTTAGAGCATCTTAATGATTTTTAAATAATTGGCTATGGCGGCCATTTTGTTTTTTTTAAAATAAGGCCAAAATTGTTCTCAGGCAAAACATTTGAAGGCCAGGACTTTTGATGGTCTGTCTTTATATTCTGAAGTCATAGCACCAATAATAAGGGAGAAATAAGGATGTTTTAATGTGATGACCTCATTTAACCTTGAAGCATGGGTCAAAGGTCAAATTCAACATCTGGAAAAGATTCCCAGACCAGGACTTCCAACACGTTGTTTCGCATTCCGAACCTCTACGAGCAATATTTGGGGAGATATAAGCCTTTTTAATAGGATATTTGACATTAAACATGTGATATGGCGGCCATTTTGTTTTTGAACTAGGCCAAAATTACTATCAGGCTAGCTTTTCTAGCCATATAGCATTTGTGCAAATTTGATGAAGTTAGCTGGAATATTTCAAGATTTAGAACACCTTTATGATTTTCAAACAATTAGCTATGGCGGCCATTTTGTTTTTCAAAAATGAGACTAAAATTTTGCAGCCATAAACATTCCCCACAAATTTGGTGAAGATATCTTTATAAATGAATGAGATATTAAGGTTTATGTAAAAACGTCACAAACGGACGGATGCACGCACGCACATACAGAAGGCATTTTATAATCTCCCGACCAGGCCTTCGGCCGCAGGCGGGAGATAAAAAAAATATGGTAATTTGCTCGCAGGTACGATTTGGGTATCATGTAACATGCACTTTAATGACATGTGGCAGCTTTACCTTGTTCAGGTTGTGATACCAAATGTTGTCACATTAAAATCACTCAAGTTACCATACCAGATATAATAAGTGTCAGATTATATGATGAGTAAACATTTATTTTAAACAATATTCCATCTAAAGCAATTCTTACATAAAAAATAATAAATTAATTAAAAAATATATGGAAATCAGAACAATTAGCACAATCCTAAAGTGTCTCCTTACTCCGAGATAAGTCCTTTTTTATATACACATACGTTAATCTTTCACTGAGTTTATCAGAATGCTGTTACAATTGACAGGATTATTGTCCTTAACTGTACTGAGCGATAATTGAAGGTATTATGATGATATCTCTCAACGCATGTGAAGTCCCACGTTTGACAGCCATTCAAGAAACTTTGAAAGATAACAATGGCTAGGTCTCAATTATAATGCACGTTGCAATTCACTTCTCATCATTTATGTGTCTGCTGTTGTGGCTGGACATCTTCTTCAGGTGAGGAAACTGATTCTTTCTAAACATATTCAGTAAAGTCTGCACATTCTTTCTAAACACATTCAGTAAAGTCTGCACATATTAACTACAATCCAATTCGAGTCAGTCCAATCCAACAATGATGTTGGAAATCACCTTGTCTATTTAGATAAACAGCTTTTATTTTGAAAATATACTTTTATTGGATCAATAGGTCTGTCGGCATACAACACAGGACTTCAGTGAAAAGTGATTTTAAAATTTTCACCAGTTTCTTACACTTGAAGACAAATGAACAGGGTTTGTACATGAGTGTACTGGGTTGTATGGGTTCGGTGTGTACAGACGTAATATCTAGGTCCGACTTTCTGTATTGGGGTCATGAGCCACAGACCAGTGGACTCATCTACCTTCAGTTGCATTTCGGTCCACATTGTATTTGGATAGGACGCATTTGTTAAGGCAATTTGACACAACTCAAAATGCCTTTTTACATTACGAACCACCGTTTGAAAACGTTTGAAAAATAGCCATCATGTCCCCCTCACTACCTATGTTGAAAACTTCATGTTTGAGGCTCATTCTTACCCAACATGTACTGACCACATAAAAATTAGAAATGTTTTAAATGGATTAAACGTTTACAAAACGTTTTTAAAACCTATTTAAACCCTATCTTATGGGTTTTTAAACGTTTCCAAAAAACACAGTTATGCTGTAATGTTTAAAAAACCTTTTATACACATTCTTTTTCAAACGTTTTTACTGAAAACATTTATTAAATGTTTTTAAAATAACTGAAGAAACTAGCTTTGACTGGAAACGTTTTAAAAAGATTTATAAATTAGCTGAAAAAAATGAAGGTTATGCTGGGAATGTATTTTCCAATATTCATCATGAAATGTTTTATAAACAGTACACATAAAATGTTTAAACAACATTGTTGATCAAATGTTTTAAAAACAGTCTATCGAAAATGTTTTTAACCCATATTTTCAGAAAGCTTATTAAACCTTCACCTTCAAACATGTCCAAACAAAGAAGGCGGTGAGCAAAAATAGGGGATTTTGGAGGACTTTGTCAAAAATTGCCCGACATGCTGAAAGTATCCCGGTCTTTGTACTGTTTCACTACTTCTATATGTCATGGTGTTGAAAACTATTTCCCCAGGCTGTGGGGTACGGGCATCTCTGATGCTATTTTTATGTATGTATTTGTATGCTAGAAAAAACACTGTATGCTAGAAAAAAATTGCCCCACATGCAATCCCTAAAAGTAAGAATTAAATGGGGGCACAATTTTTAAGCCACTATTTTACAATTTTAAACATAAAAATAATATTTTCATCAGTGAGCAACCTTGAAAAGATATTGAATTTGACCTCTGACCCCATTATTAATCAGACATTATAATGTTCATTTGCAACATTTTTCTAACATTTAACATTAAACGTTTGATATACAGTATGAATAAAGCATTTTAAAAACATTCTATTATAAATGATTTTCATACCCATAATTTTTTAACCTCGGCAACACATTTCCTCTCAAATGTTTGAAAAAAAAAGTTTACTGGGAGGTTATCAAGCAGAAATCAAATACATACTGATACATGTGGAAATGTGTTTACAGAACAAAATTGAAGATTCTGAACAATTGTATTCATTTTAATTGGATAATTTGGATAAAAACTTCACGGTGCATTAAAATACAGTTTAATATCCAGAAGTATAATTCAAAAGTATATCCAGTTGGTTTCAGTTCTGTAATGTTATATCACATTGTAAAAGCTGATGCCAGATGTATTCAGTAAATAAAGATTTGTTTCTGGCTAAAAAAAATCAATCAATAGGTCACAATAAACATTGAATAAAAGTGTTGCAGAATTTCCAATCCATTGACACAGGGTGAAACGTCATATATGAGCACATTATGTAGTGGGTCAAGGATCAAAAGTGCACATTTAAATCCGTTCTATCAGACCACAGCTTAGTTCTGCAAATAAACTTATGTGTACACATATAAACAATTTATACAATATAGCACACTGAAACACTTAGAAACTCAACAACAATTTAAAATTCCAAAATAAACATTGAACTTTACGCATTCTCTCGAGAATGCAGGCTCAGGATTTTCATAGCTTGTTGAAAGAAGGTGTGGAATGATATCACAACGTACACATACATGTCTGAATTCAATTCCTAATTTCAGGTTACTGCTGGTCAAATTCATTATGAGATCGTTTATGGTTTAGAAAACTACCAGTGAATTGTGAAAAATGGTTTAGAAAACTACCAGTGAATTGTGAAAATTTAAACTTTAGAAAATAATTTTAGCGATTTATACGTAATTACCGGGTATACATCTATATTTTAATTTCTCAACCCCACAGCCTAATTACGTTTATAAAGGAAATATATACTCAAAGTTCAATTTAATTGTAAAATTTAATTATTAGAACATATTATTTGGTGACAGTGATCATTGTGTTGAAAATATAAGAAAATCAGTTTGCAAACTGAATATCTCGGGAGTAATTTGTATGTTATAAAAATGTAAATTATTATTTGAAGTAGTGCTCGCTAATTCTCTACCTAATTTATACATTGGTTGATTATGAATTTATGATACTTACTTAAAACCACTAAATCATATTATTATTACTAACATCATCAACAAATTAAGAACAAAGTAAATTTTAAAAAAATCCCGGTAGATATTAGCATCATTTGTTTTTAATATTAACTAGAAAGTACTCACAGAGTGCAGAACTACACCAGAGCATGTTTCCGAAAATTTGGAAATTTCTTTTTTGTTCCCAGAATATGATCCACATTGTGCTGCAACATGTAATCACACATTGAAAATTCTACCAGAATCAAGAATATGGTCTGGATATTTTCCAAAACGTGAACACTTCTTCCTTTGGTTAGACCCTACTCACACAAGACATTCACTGAGCACCAACAAAAATAAAAGATTGGGATTTTATGTTTTGTTACAACAATATATAAACAAATGTCCCTACTAAAAGTACAGTATGGTTACATTCATCATGTACACAAATATATATATATACAAATGTGTTAACACAGAATTACCCAAAATAAAATATAAACTATGTTCACTACTCTATCGTTTATAGTTTTAACTTTTTACCACAATGACCAAAGTCAAGCTACAAAAAGGTAATGTGACCAGGACCGAGATATAAGCTATAAAGTGTAAGGGTGTATAGTAATATTGGAGCCCAACTTAGGAGTCAGCCCATCTTAAGATGGACTATAGCCCAACTAAGGATCCTAAGTTGGGTAGCCAGGCTAGCCTACCTTAAGATGGGCTTGAACATATCAGCCCAATTTAAGATAATAAAATTGAAGAATAATTTTTATGTTTACTATAATGTAAACCATTTACAAGCATGTGCAAATAAAAAGAAATTATATGGCATTTGTATGAAAAAGGATGAAATTAATATTGATCATCTTAATTGGCCCTTGTAAAGAAGTTTTACTTTTATTCTTTTTTATTTTATATAATTATGTTCAATTTATCTAGTCTCAGCAAACTTTTCCTGAGACCTGAGAACCATTGAAACATTTCCTTGATGTTGATTTATTTGTCTTTCACTTGGATGATTTCTTAATTGGATTGGTGCCTATTGTTTTAACATTCTATTGATGTGATTTGTTTCACTTATGTTGGGTGAAGTACAACAACAGGGAATACCCCAAATCATAAAGTGAAACAAATCAACATCAAAGTAATCTCTAACAATAATGAGACTTAATTCTATTAAACCTTTAAGGGAGAAAACAAATATTAGGATAACTTTATGGATGAGCCTGATTATAAAATTTAACAAAGAATTATGAATTACCTTTTTAAAATTGTATGACATTTTTAAATTACACTAATCAATTGGAAAATATGATTAAACTTACAGACCGAAAACTATTAACTCCTGATGGAATTACTAAATTGGAAAAAAGTGTCCCTCATGCATAACCCCACACTGATTCATTGAAATACTACTTCTCTTAATTTTTAAATATGACCATTTTCTGCTTTTTCTAAAATTTTCTAAAAAATTGGGTAAAAAGTTGAAAATTTAACAGTAAAGATAAAGGGCGTTACATTAGTCAGAAAAAAATATAATTTTTATATAAATTGATATAAACTTTTTTTTTTTATCTGCCATGGAGTTTACATATGTATATTAGCAAGATTACAAACAAAAATTGCATGGATGATTTGCACTCGTATACAATAGTAAGACCTTGGTGGAGGTATGCTCTCGGTGAGTGCTCTTGTTATCTACTTTTATCACTGATTTATAGTTCTATTACAGCATGCTGTACATACTATTCCTGGGATGTGTTGCCCTGGTGTCAGGACAGACCATCTTGTTTGAAGATGAATTTAACACTCTGGACTGTTCTGTATGGGAACATGAGATCACAGCAGGTGGTGGAGGGGTACGTTATGACTTCAGGATACTAAACAGGATGCATCCTCACACTTATTTATTTATTTGAACATTTATGTCAACATATTTTATTATCAATTAGAGAACAATCATACAGGTAAAATTATAGTATTTCCTTTTGCAGGCAATGTTTTTCTCCGGAAAGAATTCTCAGCGAAATAGTAAGGAATTCTAGGATATTTACAAAACCTTTTTGACAATTGTTATATTAATATCTATCTATTGGTCATACATTTATGTAATCAGATATAAAAATATATACATTTAAGAACATTCGTGTGCAATACATTGAATAAAATTGTGTAAAATACAGTGAACTATAAATAAAATTGTGGATAGGTTCTCAATGGGCCTGAAACACTGTGTTTACTCGGTTAGATCGTCTTTGAAATAATCTTTCACGAGAGAATGGACTATATGACCACCGGCCAGCTGGTATAGTGGGAAACACATTCCCCTCCAAACCCTAGACTTGTGGGTTTAAATCCTCACTTTGAAGTGGGAAGTTGTTAGATAAGAAGAATAAAAAGATCAAAGATTATCGTCACAAACATGTATTTGTAATAAATATATATACAATAAATGCAGTATATATCCGTTAACAAGCAAAAACAACAAAATTCTTATTCGAAATAGAAGTTGCTTGATGGAAGTTATGATTTTATGAATTCAGTTTATTTCCGATATAATCAAGCTATGATGCACTTATGTATGTTTTAGAACTGGGAGTTCCAGTATTACACCAACAACAGAAGTAACAGTTACGTGAGAGATGGGATTTTGTACATTAAACCTGTAAGTATGGTAAAACGTATTCAGTATGGAAAACTGCAATGAATGTCTATGCTAATCAGTGTATTACTGTAAATTTCCTCAAAATACATTCGTTGCTACTTAATCACTGTGAAGATTTCCTGTGTCAGACCCAAGCACTATTGATATCTGACTAGTTTGGATCAATATTGAACAAAAATATAACATTAACTGTGATGCATGTATAAAACAGGTAACACCAATATACCCCTTTTGTAATTGCAAAGCAATATTTCATTGTACCGCCATAGCATTATATTAAAGGAGTTCCTCAGTGGCTTAGCAGCTAGCAAGTTGGACATCTAATCACAGGCTGTCATCTCTGTGTGGGTTCGAACCCCACCGGTGACAGTGGTGAGGACCTGTCCCAATATGACCCTGGCTGTTGAACGGGGCATAAAACCCTAGCTTTGGTTTATATTAAAGGAACAGTTACACTTGTGTCTGATAAGTACAACATTTAGAAGTAATTACAAACTGATACAGGTCATCTGAAAAAGTAACATCAAAACCATACATTGATTGTACATCTCTATGTTTAGACTCTCACCGAGGACAAGTTTGGACCAGGCTTTGTGACTTCAGGTTTGCTGGACATCTGGGGTAAGTGGATAGTTTGATAAGAGTCGTAATACTCCTTTCGAAAAATTTCAGCATAAACTGTTAATTTGCTCTAAATTAACTCACAAAGTTCAAAGTAGTTTTAAAAGCTTTAATGGTAAGCAGATCAGTGTTTTTGCAATAAATGTATACTTAAGGAAGAGGATGCAGCATAAACAAATATTTTTTGGAAACAGGTACACAGACGGTGAAGTACATTGAAATAATAGATTTCTGCAAATTTGTGGATTTATTATTTATTATCTAAATACTGATTGGATCTTTTCAAAAAAAAAAGTATCCCAAAGATATATTTGCCAATCAAGTTATAAATAACTGTCTGGATCCATCTCCCCTGATTATTTGTTTTTGAAATAACCTGTTTTTCCTGGAATTTGAATTTTCCCTTTTTGAGCATTAAGAACTAATACCCCAGTTCCGCTCTCATGATAATTGACAGTTTATAGTTGGGAATGTAATCTTGTATTTTATCATCTTGGAATTTTGGCTTTCAAAGTTACCATCAAAACGTAAACTAAGAACTTATTCGCTTTTCAAAAATGAAATCTTAACCAAACGATATATTAGCTGTCATGTGTCAAATATACAAAATTTCATTATTTTGTCCATTAAGGATAGATATTTTGCCATTAGAAATTGAAACAAGTCTGCATGACCAACTGAAGCTAGAAGACAGAATCTGTAACATATGTAAAGAATCTTTTGAAGATACATTTCCTAATTATATTTTCCCTGCTTACTATGGAAGTTTAGATATAAATTGTTGTAATAATTATATTAATCAGTTCATTGAGGCAATTGTAGTAAAAAATCAAAGTATGTATGGATTTTTGGAATGATATGTGGGGGAAAAGAAGCCAACTGTTAAGTACAAGTATGTAAATGTTAAACGTCTGTTCAACTTTCATATAATTTCTAATTTATAGTGACTAATAAGTCCCAATGGGATGGGTATTCTGTTATACAAATAATATTTTAAGTCACATATTTATTACATAGAATAAATTATAATAAACTTAAAATCATGTATGTCTATCACATGTTTGAAAACCTTTGTGCGTGACTATTCCTATGTGATACCTACATTTTGAATGACAGGACTTATCTTTGTGATTGTAAGCCCTGTCATGTCCATTCATTTCACACATAACAAAACTGATATTCCTGCTAAAATGAAGCCGAGTGATATTCTCCATTGGGAAAATGGCTCTAAAGTGTCTCTAGATAACACTTTCTTGCTTTCTGAGGGTCATTGTGAGTTGGTATTTCCAGTCATCTTCATTAATCGTGGAAAAAAGAATAAGGTAGAAAGCTCTATCTTTGGATAATAAGACTTATCTTTTTGTTCATACATCTTATGCTTTCAGTCATCATGTAACTGGTTCTTAACATTCTTCCCACAATTTTTGTGACAGGGCCATGAGCTTGAAATCGGCCAAGTTTTATGATGTAGAAAATGGAGAAAATGGAACTCTGACATTACAGCATGTTCTCATCAACGTACCACTTTACCAAGTTCCAGTTTTGATAATAAAATAAATATTTCAGGTAACACACCACCTAATGAGTGCACTGGTGCTGGCTGGTATGGATGTTTCAGACAGGGAACGCCCGACAATCTCATTAACCCAATTCAGTCTGCCCGACTCAGGTAGCATTCTTTTGTCATCTCACAGTCTTATTAATGGGGGTATTCGATTGGAGCCGACACTCACTAACCCTAATTGACTTAACGGTCAGGGAGGCAGGACATGAGTCTGGACAGTTGTAGTATGGAAAAATGAAAGGACAGTCAGACCTTCATGAAAGGACGTAGTACATCGTGGCTTGTCTGGATCCATCTCCCAACATGTATTGGGGTCACACTGTTTTTCAGGACGATCAAATGTGAAAGTGTTAGGACAAGCTATAACAGCAAACTGACATGCCATAGCTGGTCATGATAAGCCATAAAGACAACCCGACTGGACCGGAGCTGTGTCCAGACTCACTATAGCTGGACTGATAAATTTATGCAGTCCGGATTGTCAGTCCACTTCCAAGGACCACTATATAAACCCCTAGTTGCTGTGATAAGATAAGATGTCAAAGTCAATAGGACTGGACTGGAAGCTAGCAGGCTAAGACATAAAGTGACAAGGACAAGATAGTTTTATTACAGAACCTTGTGGATCGAGCCATGGTTGGGACCCTCAAAGTAAATCCAGCAACCAAAACCGACCCTAACTGACACTGTATAGAAACTTAACAAACCCAAGAGTTAGTGAGGGTGGGCTCCTGTGAAACACTCCCATGAAGGTTGTGTTTAATTGGCGGACTGGCTGTGTGACCACCCCTTTGTGGCCAGTCGTTTGGAATTTTGAGGGGGGTAAGACGGTATATTGATGGTTGTCAACTTTGGTCGTAGGGTCACAGAAACATGTTCAATATTTTGGCTACTTAGTTACTGACCAACTGGGTTGCCTTTAAAATCTGCCACTTCAAGAGTTGGGTGATAATGCTGAAAAGTTCTGTCATTTTCAATGCAGCCTGTTGTTTACGTGTTTGTTAAGCATAACCAAAACACTGGCCACACAAGTAATACCTGTATTCCTCCATGGTCATTAACCTTTCATTTCCCACCTGCAATAAACAGAAAAGTTATGGAAGACCTGATTTTTATCAGCTACAGACTGTGGTGGTTATAGTGCCAATCACCACAAAAGTACGCCAGTGGAACACCTCCCCCCCAGAACCTATACTCAAATTATTTATTAAACATAACATTTATTTAGTTTAACTCTTTCTTGTATGGAGTAAGATTCAAGAAAATGATTGGCTTTTTGTTCAATGCGTTGTTGCATTCCTTCCACAAGATTTTTCTTGTTTTTTCCCTCTAGAACTGCCAATTCTGATGAACAGTGTAAAATTAATGGTAAAATAAATGGTGTACTAAAATCAAGTGTGGCGATACTATTAACAATCTCACATGGTGTTGGTAACAAATACAGGTATCTGTTATTTCAATGGTTAATTCGTCACTTACAAAAACACAACATTCTTTGAAACTCTAGAATTCCACTTGTCCCAAACTGTCTTTCAGGAGTTCCAAGAGCTTCAACTTCAGATATGGTAGAGTGGAAATCAGTGCCCAGATGCCAAAGGGAGATTGGCTTTGGCCAGGTAGGGAATGTCATTTCATTCAGGAAGTATATCCAGATCAATGAGCAAATCATTGTTACTCTCTATATCCAAGATGATCCTTTGTATGTATGCGTTTGCAAACAGATCAGCTATATTTAGATTCACCTGGACTTATTTTCAAAGTAAAATGTAATATTGGTGTACAATTCATGAAATCCAAAACTGTATTTTAAAATTCATCACAAAGTCATGAAGTCAAACACTATAGATGATGGTTCAGCAAAATAATTTGTGGGACAGTATGACTGCAACCAGAACCGAATTTTATTGGATTCAACTTAGAAGAAATACTTTTGATAGAAAATTGACAGATATAAGACTTTAAGGCGCAACTACCCACACACATATTGAAATAGAGTTAGTCCACTTACATAGCCAAGTCATACTAGTGAAGAAACAGGGGGTCGGGTGGCTAAGAGGGACAGGTTTTTGCATACAGGTAAGTTTTCAGCTTTTTTTCTGAAGGGGGCAAAAGATGTCGCAGTGCATTGTTATCAGATAGGTCAATATTTTAAGTCAGAAGGGTGGCTTTTGAAAACAGTACAAAAATGCCGTTAAAAAAAGTCGTAAAAACAATCTTGGTTCAGGAGAACACACTTCCATTTTGAATTTGGACAAACAATAAAAGGTTTAGTGTTTAATACATTTTTGTACAAGAGAAATCCCATTTATTTTGACTCAGTGTTTTCCAACTACAGAACTCCTATGCCAAAATGACAGCATAAAACCTAATCAATTAGAACACTTTTATTCCTTTTAGGCAAAGGTAAAATTATGTGAGGGCATTTCAATTGCAATTTCTCCAGTTAGCCTAAATCCTTCTCAGAGCAGGAACATGTTTTCATTATTACGATCCGATTATAAACATACATCCCGATTGGAAGAAATAAAAACATTCAAGATGCATGGCAGTAGTTAAAGATAGGTTCCCGATGTTTTCCTGATAGCTTTCCAATTGAATCTGTAATTGCAATAGGGTTCCGAAAAGTTTGTGATAGTTTACAAATCCATCTGATTTGTTTACAAACCTTAAAGGTCCCCTTAAGATGGATAAGATTGCTTTGCAAATGTTAAGAGAGTTTTAAAATCACTGAAAGGTAAAAAAGTTGACTTTATGAACGGTAACATAAGTTTAAGATGGATTGGGGGTAGGTTCCTGAGCACAAGATCAGATACGGATTGGTTTACAATTTGTGATTATTTCAAACATTTTAAATTTATCAAGAAGTGACTAGATTAATTGACTCCCGAATGCATCCAATCAAGAACCAGTTGAAAAGTACCAGATTGTTCTTATATGATCATCCCGATTATAGTTTGCAAGGGCTTTATGATCATTCTGAAAAGACCAACCTCCCCAATGGCAAAAATGAGGGATCGTGTTCTAATCGGGGACATGATTACCATAGTGGAACAGCCCATTTAAATGTCTTCTAACATTTGTTGTGATCTATCTGGCAAGTTTCTGAAATAGAGAACATTTGAAACTTTTCAGCTATCTGGCTGCTTCCAAGACACAACCAATACGGTGACTGGCCAGCATCTGGTGAGATGGATATGATTGAAAGCAGGGGAAATCTGGACATGACAGACGAGACCGGTCAACAGAGAGGGAACACCCATGGAGGCGTGACTCTCCACTGGGGACCATTCTTTGAGCAGAACAAGTATGAACTGAGCACTGCCTCCACTGACACCGACTTTGGTGACAGTTTCCATACATTTGCTCTAGAGTGGGGACCCGATAACATTGCGTAAGTTACACAAAATCACTTCGAAGAAATTATAGTTGCCTTAAATCTTAAGCTTTTCCCTCCAGTCTCCAGTGTAGATCAGTGTGACCCATACAGCAGCAAAGGTTGTTTTGGGAAGATTCCATGTTTCGTATCTACTGGTGATTTTCCAAAGTTTGTTTTCTTCTTCTGGTGACTTTATACAGTATGTAATACATGGATATAAATGATTTGGAAATCATTCACTTTAAGATGTGCAAGTGTGTATTAATTCTTTATGACTTTCTTTCTATCTGATTTGCTTGTTCATTGATGTTTTATATTTCAGAACCAATTCTCAATGACTTTCCCTGTTTCCTAATGCATTGGTAGTGTTCAGATGTGAATTAATTCATTATGACCACTGACTTCTGACCTTTTGCTGTTTCTTTCTTTAGCCTGTTCGTTGATGGTGTACAATTGTGGACTGGACCTCCGGCTGGTCAGAGTTTCTGGCAGTTTGGCGACTTTGACACTGCAGCCCCAGGTATTGACAACCCCTGGGCAGCTGCAAGTAACCTGGCTCCATTTGATCAAGAGGTTAGTGAGCATTGGGCTTACCCATCCTGTCCAATGTTAAACCAATAGCCTCTTTTGGCACTAGCCTGAATGCTGTTGTTTCTGGATATTACTATTATATTTGGTGAGAAATTTCTTACCCACAATAGTTTCTATCACTCAGTTGAATGCTAAATGTAATTTGTTTGTTTCTCCATTCAATCCAGATTTGCTTACAAATTTTTACCTTGAATAAAAGGATGGATACTCAAGAAATCATGAATTTGAATTTCTGGTTATTATAACTCCAAGTTTACCTAGAGAGGATATTCATGAAATGTTTTTTAAGTGTGTGTGTAGGGCCTGACCAAAGGGTATAAATCATTACATTTTTGAAAAGATCCGGATCATGTTCTTGATACAAAACAATATCTCCAATTTTAAGACAAGCCCACCCATCCCCACCCCCACCCCCCGTGGAGCTTTGTGTTCTTCGACTGCTTTCTAGTTACTCCATGTATTTTTGTAACACTTGCATCAGTGCATTTCTTCCCAATCTCAATTTTACACCCACTTGAAGAAAATGTACTTCTCAAGGAAATTTTTGTCAGTGGCTCTAGTGCACTAAGGAAGGACTATGCGCAAGATTGACATTCAGTCAGAGTTTTGAATTCAAAATCTATTAATTAACTCCCTAAACTTCATATGATCTGAACAGATCTGTCGAATTAAACGCCTTCTAAACTATTTTACATACTCAATATCATCCCAAATATTCTGTAGTATCAATGACCCATGGTTACAGTTAAAACGGACAACAATAAACAAAATAATCCAAAGAAATTTGTTCTGAATAATGAATGCCAATTTTCAATGCTTAAGTAGAATTATATGTGTAGTTAATTAATTTACAATAAAGAAAACTTGACTTGCCCATAAAGTATTGTCCTTACCACTAATTCCATGTGACAAAATACCATTATGTATAAAGACAACTTGCTTATTTGTTGTTTTTAGTATTACATTGTGATGAATGTTGCTGTGGGTGGAACCAATGGTTTCTTCCCTGATACCTGGACGAATGCTGGCTACCCAAAACCTTGGATCAACACTTCTCCTACAGCACCACGGTAAAAAAACTTCACGCTGTCTATCATCCAGTTTTCTAATTTTAAGTTATCTTCAGCTGCTGTAGACTTGGAACTAATTTCACTTCAAATCAAAATGTTGACATCTTTGTAATTGAGCAGAATATAATATACGATTTATAGTTTTTTTGTGTGTGTAAGATAAATACCACTGTTATAAACTTCAGGAAATTTCATATTGTTATTTTTGTGTGTGTTACAGTGACTTTTGGAATGCACGTGACAGCTGGTATCCTACCTGGGCTGCTGATGTAAACAATGGTGAACAGGCTGCAATGAAGGTAGACTATGTTCGAGTAACTGAACTACCCGCTAAGAAATAATAAAACACATGAAGATATTGTTGTCTGCCAGGAAAAGATAGATGTAATTTCTGCTTAATAAAACACAGGGTTAATAAAGCCTAAACTTGACAAGAACATATTTTTCTTCAGAAACATGCTCATTTGATTTTTGGTCTATATTTCCGATTAAAATGTATCGACATTCTTCCTGCATCAATAGCAAAACTAGTCAATCTATCTCTCCAAATGGTGTTTTTCCAAAACCCTTTAAAAGTCACACCTCTTATAGAAAGATAATTCTATGTCTAAGAAGGATCTCAGGTAGTTGCTACACAAATCAGATCTTACATGAACTCTAATAGTCTGGGCCCGTATTCACTGACATCAGTCAAGCTGAGCAAAAAATCAGCTCTAGATCAGATCAGGATCAAGGGAAATGGCTTAGCTGATCTTAGGTTCAAGTCTGTATTCACAAAGGAAGGATCAGCTGAGCAAAAAAATTTGAAAAATCTCACATAGCTATGCATAAGTTAATTACTTTTATATGTTTTAAACACCCCTTTTATGCTGGAATTTCCACAAAGCATACATTGATATTAATTTATTTTTTCTCAGAAGAACTTTTTAAATATTTTCTATTTATTTAAACACATCCTGATCCATCAATATGGGTGGATTAAAGTTAAGCCAAAAGTTTAGCCAAAATTCAACTCAACTTCTTTCTGAATTCCAACTTGATTCTGATCCATTTTTTAGCTTAAGTTGAGCCAAAAATCTGCTCAAGTTGAGCTTGATCCCTTTTGTGAATACGGCCTCTGGACAACACTTTCAAGTCAGCCTACAAAGCTACACATTCAACTGAAACTGCATGGCTGTGCATTCAAAATGCAACTTATCTAGGATCGTTTTGAATCAGTAAAAATTCAGAAGTCTCTGACTTGTTTAAGTTGAATTTTGGTGTTCCTCAAGGTTCCGTTGTGGGTCCTCTGCTGTTGTTTTTTTCTCTACACCACTCCTCTCAGTCAGACAGTTACAAAATATATGTATGTGAAATTTCATTTGTATGCTGATGACTCCCAGCTGTTCCTTCATCTAAGTTTCACTAAATTACATCAATTCTGTGGTCAACTTCTTTTTAGCTCACCTGCTTGATTTGAATTGTCAGATTTTTTTCTCTTCTTTGATGTCTCAGCTAGTAATGGCTGCAAATGCATCGGTCAGTAACAATCTGTATTATTGCAATTTACTATTTCGTAGTTGGTCATCCAAAAATATTACCAGGCTCCAAAATGCCCAAAATTATTTGGCATGCTTTCTTACTGTCCAGATCATATTACTTCAAACCCCCCCCCCCCCCCCCCCCCCTCTCAGTCTCTTTATTGGCTTCCTGTCTAACAGTGATTCATTTTTAAGACCTTGATACCTAAAACTATATACAGCAGTCTTAATATGTTGCTTGTTATAGTTCCTCCAATTTGTAAATCAAAAGTTCGTTTTGACAATTGTTTCTCGGATAATGCTCCAAAACTATGGAACAAATTGCCACTGGAAATTCAAACTGTTTCTATACTTTCATGTTTCAAATATGGACTTAAAAAATATGTCTGTTTCAGAAATATTTCCCTCCCTAGTTTTCAACCAGTATTGTTTGCAGTACTGGGAGTAAGGGTGATGAAAAGGCAAGTAAATTTGAATGATGCATCTTAACCTTTCGGATCAAACAAAGATCTCTTCAGGCAATCAAAACGAAGATGAGTGAAGGAGGTGAAATGAGTAACAGAGTATCTCACTCTCTTTGGTTATGTTAATCCACAAGGAAGATGGGGAAAATTACAAATATTTTCTCATGAATTCCAACAATCAGGCAATAGTTGAATCTGTCAAGGATCACATAGAACTGTATGATATGACACACAAGGTCTTTCAAAACAAAGTCTGGAAGGAAAGCCTGTGGAAGGAAATTGACAAATAGATGAAAACTTTGTGTGTTGCTTTGCGTCACATAGTATGTTCAACGTTGCGGTTTAAGGTCCTGCTCTACAGCCAAGTCCCTGATGAGACAGGTCATTAGCATTAACACTTGTGGGAGCTCAACCCACACAGAGATGACTGCCGGTGATACGATGCATGGTCTCCATGCTCTTTATGTCATTGGAACCACTGGAAATGTCATGCACAGAGGCTGCACTTGAACTGGGACCTCCCTGTGCTGACCTGTACCCCTGGAGACTTGCTGAGGCCTTTCCATCTTATATGGGATTTCAGTTGAATTTGTGCATCCAGTGCTGTCTGTCATTGAATTCTTTCGAGGCCTGACTTGACTTGCATCAGTTTCCTGTACCTAGTCATTATTCTAACCAATAAGTCACTGAGAACCACCACAAGACGTGGTGTGAGTCCCAAATGACTAGGTATAGGAAGCTGATGCAAGTCAAGTCAGGCCTCGAAAGAAGACATCCATCACCAGCAGTGGCAATACAGTGTAGTGTCCCAGTCAGCATCAGTGGATAAACAAATGCTTGATCAGTTCTCCCAGTGAAGACCATTTTGGGGGTACAAGGAAGGAGAACAAACTACTTGGGTCACAGAGGTGGAGAATTTGGAAGAAAGAAAACTTACAGATTTTCAAAAATGAGACTATAAACCAACCCAGTGGTGTCCAGAGCAAAGCAAATGGGAGGTCTAGCCTGGCAGCCATGTTTTTCATTTTAAAGGACAGTTCAACATTATGTGCCAGACTCAACTCAGCCAGCTGCCGGTCCTAAGGAGTACAGGGAGTACTCACAGTTATATAGACACCGTTGCTTCAACCATCACATCGATCAAACCCACGGTCTGCAACCAGCACAGGTCAGGTCGGGGTTGGGTGGCTGAGCCTTTCCTCCTCCTTGAAGTGCCTTCAGGATGTTGTGTAACACAACAAATGTTAATACTATGTATACCTTTGGACTTTGCTCCACTGCTGTGATTAAGACCCTCTACTAGAGTGAAAAGGAGTAAGCCCAAGACTGAACCTTGAGGAACTCTATGGGGGTGTTGAAAAACATTTGGATAATATCCATCTATTTTAATCCTCTCTATCCTTAAATTGATCTATGACCCTACCCATTTCAGCACAACCCCGCCTATGCCATACCAGTGTTTAAGGCAGTCATAGAGGATAGAATGATTTATTCGATCAAATACTGTAGTCTGTCGACTGGCTCTGTAAGTCCACGACTATTCCAACAGCAGTAACCTTGTTCAGGCAAAAACATCATCACAGAGCAAAGAATAGTTCAAAGGAAACCCTCCCTCCCTCAGAGGTTCCGGTGGAGGAAACTACAAGGTACTATCCCTTATATTTATCTTATCTTTCAGTGGTTTAAAAAATTGTATGTCTAATAAAGATCCACTGGACTCAACATGTATCCAAGGGAATCTGGAATCTGTGTCAACCAAGGCCAACAAAACCAGGGAAAGGAAAGCCCTTATAACTGTAGCATTCGCTCCCAGATCTTGTACGTTTTATGGCAATATGTTAAAATCTAAAATGTAAACTTTTCCTCGGTCTTTCTCTATTCTCAGGAGTGGAATGACATGTCAAATGCTCTTCCTGGAATACATCAAGGATGGCCCTGTAGACATCAGTAACGAATGTACAGACAGTGGTTCGTCCTACCCTCCAGTGATACACCAATGATTTGTAACTTTCTCGAGTAGGCCAGTGTCTCAGTATTTTGGCCAGCTTTAAGCACACTTCTAAAGGCTACCTGAAATTGATGGATTCCTTTTTTTCAGATGGTGATCTATCTACTCTTGAAGGAGGGAAAAAACTGGGGCATCCTCACAAAGTTTTAGTAGCCTGAAACATCACTTTGAATTAACTCAGCCAAGAGGTTGTTGGAACATGCTTTATCTTCCCTTTGACATATCCATGGCAAAAGTCATACAACGGTTGTTGGCATTCTTCCTGGTCTGGGTGTTTGTGTTGGCTTATGTGTATGTGGTGGCTCTGTCACAGATGCTGGTCCTGTGTTTAAATTTCCTGGTGTGTCTTTCTTTGTTTGCAAATCAGAATTAAAAATGAAAATATTCAACTCAATAAAAAAGAAAAAGGTCCTAATCTTCTGTAGGAAGTGACTTCCATATACAGCTGTCATCTTTGTGATGATGAGAAATAATGAGTAACAGAAACAACAAGATGCACTCAGAGAGAGCAAAACGCTCGACTCCATGTGACCAGTTCATCAAGTGATATAAAGTATTGTAAGGAAGACAATAAAATAAAACCAAACATGTAAATTAATCTTCATAGAAATATCAAGTAGAAAGCTAGTCATTTAAAATACATTGAAATGGGACCTCTGAAAAATCATGAATTTTTTGTATCCAAATTAAGATCCTGATCTTTCTTTTAGTAACTACATCCCCCCCCCCCCCCCCCCCACACACACACACACACAAAATAATAAATAAAATAAAATTTAAAAAAATAAACAATAAGCACACAAAAACATTAAACTGCTGGTGGAGGTGAAAATATTGCTTAAAGGTCACTTGGTGAAAATCACGCATGGTAATTTTTTGTGATGGACTGTCAAGGAATTGAAATAAAAAAAGGGAAAATAAAACAGAAATAATAATTAATAAAAATAATGAATATACCACCTCTCTCTTTATTATGTTTATTAAAATGAGAAGAAATATTTTTACTTAAAGACAGCAAGTATCACAAGCTAGGTTTGTGACCTCACAATGACAGTTGCATTGTGACATCATGGAGTAATGACATCATCAGAAAGCAAAATATACATAGTTTGCGATAAATTGCGGGAAATCTCGTAAGCTGTTTCCGGCGGCCATTTGTAAGGTCAACAAACGTAAACAAACCAGATAGTTTGAGATAGAAGTAAAATTGTACTTTCTTAATCCTTTAAGGCTTGCAAACAAGTAAAATTGGGTGAGAATGATGAAATTTCACTTTAGAGATAGTTCTTAATCCTTATATTTATAATTTTGTGTTTGTATGTACAAATATAGCCATGTGCATCATATTATCGCCCACATGTGTTTATATTGGCGGTTTACTTCACCACTATTGATTTTGCCACAGTTTCTCTTGCCACAGTTTTTCCTCAGCGATGTTGATTTTGCCACCACCACGGGCATTGATTTTGCCGGTAATCGTTGATTTTGCCACTCTTTGTTGCTTAATAATTATTATAAATTTTAAATAGAGAAATTCAGTGTATCAAATAGTTATTAATACACAATGCATATTTTGATCCACTTTATGACGGTTGCCATGTTCTAATTTTGGTGTACTTACTTTGTAATGTGGGCGATAATAAGGGTACCAGAGACACGGTTTCTCATATATTGTTCTCTTTTAAGCAGCTCACGGGAGCGCCTACTTGTTTTCATGTTGGTTCGAATGATCGCCGCTGCCAGATTACAGTCTCCCTTGAATAACCTCTTTGGCTTTGGAATTGTTTTTCCTGCGTTCTTCTTTATTATGTCCACCCCTCCAATTATTTTTGCTTTTTCCGCCGTCCGCCATCCAGACACTTGCTTTCCACTCATTTGAAGGAAAAGTATTTATCCTATCTTTACCAAATTTAGTATGGGTGTTTATTGGGTTAGTAGCTTGCATGGGATTGCTTTTGGTGAAGATAGCTCTATAGCTAACTGAGTAATAACTACTTGGCTACTTTTGTGTAATTCTTTTGTTTCCGGGCATTTTAAGGAAAAATATTGGACATATCTTTACCAAATTTGGTATGAGCAATAGTTCATAGCTTGCTTGGGATTGCTTTTAGTGATAATAGCTATATAACTGACTGAGTAATAGGTACTTAGCTACTTTGCCAAAAATGGCAAAAGATAAATTTGCTTCTATGTCCTTAACCGTGCGAGATGGAGCGATTTGGCAAAGAAATATCCTGACTTTATGGTGACCTCACAGTGAACTGTCAATATTAACTCTCTTGGTGCTGTTGGCAACTAATATCGACACTAGGATAAAACGCGATATCACCGTAATTACTGTATGTTTTGGTGCAGAATTATTTTGTGTCGCACAAGTGTCAGTGGCACGTTTTGTCACAGATTGAATTGAAACGTACAAGTGTCAATCTTAATCTGTGTTAGTGTACAGTATATATTGTGAATATTTGTAAACATAGTTTGCGATAAATTGCGGAAAATCTCGTAAGCTGTTTCTGGTGGCCATTTGTAAGGGCATCAAACGTAAACAAAGCAGATAGTTTGAGATAGAAGTGAAATTGTACTTTCTTAATCCTATAAGGCTTGCAAACAAGTAAAATTGGGTGAGAATGATGAAACTTACCGGTAACTTTAGAGATAGTTCTTAATCCTTATATTTATATTTGTGTGTTTGTATGTACAAATATACGTAACTTCACAGTCTCGTTTCGAGAGGTGAAGGTCATGTCGGAGAGGTATAAACAAACTTGTAAGTATAGATTAGTGAACAAAATGATTATTGGAAAACCGTAAACTTAGATGATAAAATGATAACAGTTATAAACGTAAGATATGTTGAAACACCATTTCATCCCTTAAGACTGGTTTATAACTTTTCTGGTGTGTAAGTAAAGCCATAAATACCATATTATCGCCCATTTAGCAATCCACTTCCTGGTTTGTCTTGGTAGCAGGGGTTATAAAATGCTGAATAACTTTGGCATTTATCAATCGATTTTGGCCAAATAAAGACCACAAGAAAGTACATTGCCAAAGCTTTCCAAATATAAAAGATTAGCAGATATAAGTTCAACGACTGATTTTTGAGTAATTTTTTTTAAAAGCTTAAATATCAGATTTCAACATATATAAATTGCTTTAACATAAGATGAAAACATACATCCACTACTGTAAATCGATTATGTCTTTGCAGGTATACATGAAAAAAATATCTTTTATATTTTTTGAGATGCAGAACTATTTTTTGGGGGAATTGTTTATCTCTTCTTACAAAAAATTAAGTGTTACCTCAGACTGAGAGGCCTGGGTTTGATTCCCAGTGATGTGTAAATCAAGACATCATAGCTTAGTGATAGAGCACTCAGTCTGGGTGTATGCAAATGGAAGCAAAATAAATATTAAGTTATGTACACTAACTTAAGACCTTGCCATATTAATTATTCAGCTGTATTTCCTTACCTTTTTACATTATGGTTATGTACATAACATAAATACAAGACAATACATGGAGCTATACAAGGTATTCAAGTGTAAGTGTCAATAGAAATAGCACAGTTAAGTAAAACTACTTATGTGGCCCAGAAAAAATTTTAAAGGTCAAGGTCACTGCAGCATGGTGAAAGGTCAAATCAAAGTCATACCAAGATGTTGTACAATGTACTGCATGGTGGTTCTCTGATGGCATGACAATAGTCAAGGTTGCTTATGAAGTTTATATTGCTTTAATATTTTGAAAAAAATGCAGTCAGTGGTCCAGCAGTAGCCCAGTTGTGGCCCACTATATCCTGGCAGCCCTTAAGGGATGTGTTGTAAAAACATTTTGTTTGCACATTGTTGCATTTTTAAAAACAAGAGCTCTCGGAGAGCGCAGACCTCTGCCAAGCGCAGATCCAGATGATCCAGACAGCGATCCAGCTTTTCTTTTTTTAATATACTTTCTTGTTGGTTTTTTTATTTAAAAATCACCGAATAATAAAGCAAATTTGGTGATTAATATTATACTCGGATTTCAACAACATATCTAATATATTTATTTATTTATTTGGGGTTTTATGTCGCGTTCAACACTGTACAGGTCATATCACGACGGGTAGTTGGAAGGGCAGAGGAAACCAGTACATGGAGTTCGCTAGGTCAGTGTACTTAGATTTAAGTCTGGGGGGTAGTGGGCTTAAATTTTGTAAAGAGGACTTAAATATGGCCGCCATAAACTTTTCTCCACTTCAACCTCTGAGGCCACCGGTTTGAATCTTGTGCCGGGCGCTTCATGTTGGAAAGTTGGTAGTTACTTGCCGATGCCCGGTGGTTTACAGTGCAGTATGCACTGGTTTCCTCCACCTGTAAACTACCCATCGCAATATCACCCTGGCTGTTGAACAGGACATAAAGCAACAAATAAATAAATAAAATGCAGACTGAGCGCTCTATCACTGAGCTATGATGTCTTGATTTACACATCACTGGGAATCAAACCCAGGCCTCTCAGTCTGAGGTTACACTTAATTTTTTTTAATAAGGATAAAAAGTTCCACTGACTTTTACATCTCAAAAACTGTTCTTAATTTCTGAAACCTACAAATGTATTACATACATCAATAGAGAGGTATTTTTACAGAGCTTCTGCTTGTTTTTGCATCATGAAAATCAAAAGAAATGGATGAGAAATTGCAGTTTAAAAATTAAGTTTATATATTCATTAATACCTGCAAGACACAGGATGCCACCCATAGACAGGGCGGTGAAACTAATTTCCAAGTGTTTTTTAATTGGGCGAATTTTCCCGGAAATATGTCCCATGAATATCTTACTTTTAATGTATCTTATGTTAAGTTTCCAGTTATGTTACCTATAAAAGAGTGTTCCCCACACAATAATGAACAATTTGGTGGTTGTCTTATTAAAATCAAGCAAATATTATGCATTTTACAGGTACTTTAACTCAGCTCTTGATTTCCCAGTGTGTTGAAATGGGGGTTTTTTACCCGGACCAGCATCTGTTCTCTGATTGGCTGGGCGGTCCGTAAATTGGTCCGGTTCCGATTCCAACTTTTATAAAATACCCTCCACCTTTTTACCGCACCCCCATTTGATTGGTTGACTTGTATACCCACAGAGTGCTGAAAACGTGAGGCTACGATGGGGTTTCTAACAATATTTTACAAACATATAACCCAGCAATATTTTACTGTCACGCACCTAATACTGCCTTCACGAAAAACCGTATTTTCCCAAAATATGCCCGGGGCATTAATTATTTTCAAATGGCATCAGACCAGGCGTTTAATTGAACCAGGCGTTCTTTGAAATGCAAAAAACAGTGTTATAAATTGTAAACAGTGTGCTTGGTACCAGGCGTTTATTTGAAACTGGGCGTTATTTTGGAAATTTATGGTATTTAAAACAAATGAAATATAAAACTGTATTATTTTGAGGTCGGCTGAAAAAGTCGGGTGGGGGGGAGGGTCGGGGACAAAAATCCATAAAAAAGTGGGACATTTTTGCGTCAGCTATTATCTGCTTTCCTGTTAAGTGTAACCTCAGACTGAGAGGCCTGGGTTTGATTCCCAGTGATGTGTAAATCAAGACATCATAGCTCAGTGATAGAGCACTCAGTCTGGGTGAAATACTATGACAGATACACAAACAACTCCTGGAGAGCCAGAAAAACTGTGCTAGTTCAAAGAAAGAATAGTTCTAAAGTTCAAGGTCACTACGGTAAGGTCAAAGGTCACATGATCTTACACACTATGTAACCTGTAGGTATGTTCTATATATCACTTGTAAGGTATTTCTACAGTGCTTCTGTTCATATTTAGTGCCTGTAATCCATGAATTATTTTTTTTGAAAGAATAATAAAAGAGTAACATAACCAACAAACTGAGTGCTTTATCACTAAGCTATAATGTTTTTTAGGAACATCACTGGGAATCAAACCCAGGTCTCCCAATATGTCAGAATATGTTACTCTATTACTTACTTACTTTTCCTGGAATTTTTTTTGAAAATTACATACCTTTTTCTATGGACAAACAAATAAACAAAAAATAGATCCATCCAACTTTTACAGAATTAAACCAATAATGTTCGAGTAAGATAATCCATTTTCAAGAGAATTATGCACATTTTTTATTGAGCTGATATGGCATTCTGACATCTATTTACAAACACCCAATGCATACATGGTTACTGTTTTTACTGGGGGCTATCCTCCCCCACACCTTCTTAAAAGGGTATTTTATTTCAGTGATCACTTTAAAACTCAAAAATGGTTGGAAAAGCATGGGGGCGGATAGTCCCCAGTCATAATTGGCCTCTGAATGGCTAGACACAGCACAAGAGCTAAGGTCCATTCAGTTAATGTATCTGTCATCTTTTGACCAGGAGCGCAAGACCCTAGTGGGCTAGCGTTGGCTATGGGTGGCAAAATATAACTAGTGGGCCACCACTGGGCTACTGCTGGACCACTGACTTCAAAATTTTTAAAGCATTATAAACAATTTCATACGAAACCACGAATATTGTCACGCCATCAGAGAAGCACCATAAAACTTGATGGCTCACATCAGTAGACCACTGTAGGGCCATCAGTTAACCTTGTTCTTGGCTACTGAAGGTGGTCCACTGATGGCCCAATCGATAGAAAAGCTTTTCATTGGCTGCCAATAGTGGGCCACTAGTAAACCTTATTTTCGGCTGCCAATGGTGGACCACTGTCTACCAGGTGGTCAGGAGAATGGCTAGCCACCAGCTATTTCATAATGGATTTTAATGCAAAAAAAACATGAGCAGAAGCTCTTTAAATTATCTTTCTAATGATATAAGTATCTTATATTTAGGGTACATAATTTTAGAAATATTTAAGAAAAAACAGAACTTGTTTATAGTGTTAATTAGACAAAAGGACAGTGGGCGAAAATAGGAGATATTTTGTTAAAACTGCTGCAAATGAATTAGATAAATTTCAAACCCTAAACAAAACTAATGTACATAATTTATTCTTCTATTTCCACTAATATTACTTTTAAAATATATGTGTTAATATAGTGTACTCATGTAAATTAATTTTCGCTACTTCCTGGTTCATCTGCCACAGACGTACTTTGTTTTCCCTTACGAAGTTCCCGTATGTGACTTACCGGACAGAAGAATCCTGTAAATGGGCGAAAATAAGAGATTTTAATTCAAAACTACAATTAATACCTTGCAAAACGTCTGTACTGTGTGTGAAACTGCTATATAAACATTAATACAACATTTCCACTGATAATTATTAGGATATATGTAAATCCCAATTATGTTTTCTTGGTAAACTGTTTCTCCAAGCTATAAACGGTTCCGCTTTGTTTACAATATGCTGCCCTCAAAGATGGCCGCCGAGAAACTCGCGGTAAAATTGTGACGTCATCCGAAATCTATGTATTGATTCTTTACCTATGTGATGAAGAGAAGCAGTTTCACTGTGTATTCCCAATTAAAAATAAGAAAAAATCTCTCCTGGCTTTAATTTTCAAACAAATTACACCAAATTTGGAAGAATCCGTCTGTTTCCCATAAAATACCTGCCCACCAAATTTGAGATTGATTGATGTTATAGTTTTTGAGTTATAAGGGCAAAACAGTGCACAGACAGAGAAGCAGATTTCACTGTAAAAGCCCAATTAAAAACAAGAAAAACTCTCTCCTGGCTTTAATTTTCACACAAATTACACCAAATTTGGAAGAATCCGTCTGTTCTCCATAAAATACCTTCCCACCAAATTTGAGATTGATTGATGTTATAGTTTTTGAGTTATAAGGGCAAAACGGTGCACAGACAGAGAAGCAGAATTTTCACTGTAAAAGCCCAATTAAAAATAAAAAAACACTCTCTCCTGGCTTTAATTTTCACACAAATTACACCAAATTTGGAAGAATCCGTCTGTACCCCATAAAATACCTGCCCACCAAATTTGAGCTCGATTGGTATTATAGTTTTTGAGTTATAAGAGCGAAACGGTGCACAGACAGACAGACAGACAGACAGATGGACAGACAGAAACAAACTGATCACAATAACCCTCTCCTATCGTCGAGCGTTAACTAGGGGTTTATATAGCGGCCCTTGGAAATGGACTAGCAATCGGACCTGCACAAATTAATCAGTCCAGTTGTGGTGAGTCAGGACACTGCTCCAGCTCAATCAGTTGTTACTACAGCTCATCATGACCAGCTACAATATGTCTGTTTGCTTCTGTGGCTTTTCCTAACACTTTCAGGTTTGGTCATGTTAAAAAACAGTCCTGGGGTGTACTACGTCCTGTCATAAAGGTTCAACTATCCTTTCATTCTACTGCAGTTTGCCCAGACTCATGTCCTGCCTTCCCAACCATGAAGTCAGTTAGGTTTTGTGATGGTCCAAATAGCCTGCAGTGGAACACCCCTATTACTTGGGAGTTCCCAGGAGTTTTAATCAGACCTATATAATTTTACACAATGTCAATACGACTTGACAGACTGCTAATATGACATGAAAGGTTCACATCACCAACCATCACCCCCCACCCAACCCCTACCCCAATTTAACAGCAAAATAACTGACAGTCAAGAAATGGCATACATGGAGATACTCAATTTTATTATTTGGTCAAAGCTGTGGCCAATACGTTTTAATATGATTGGTCATAGCAGTGATACAATTGGTCATGTTTGGTATTCTCACAATCTTTCCCAACTTTCAAGATTTTTTCTTCTTGATGCACAAATTTACCGCAATTTTGGTCCCAACATCAGAATTGGCAAGCGTTAGTGCCAGATCCAGGAATACGGGAAAATAACTTTACAAGTACATTCTCAAGTAAATCTTGTCATCATTGCCTCATACACTATACATGTGTCAGTGAAATACATGTGATTGCATAGTTATTTTCAAAACCAAAGTCACAACATCATTTAAAGTTACGAACTTACGAGTGACGCCCTTACTGGCTGAGATAGCCAATAACATTAAATGTAATCAGAAAAACAAAGCACTAATAGTCCTGCAGCAGACACAGTACCCCTGTGCTTTGAGACAATGAAAGATATGGACAGGATTTATGCAAACCAAGCTGTTGTATTTATTGATCAATGCTATGGCAACAAGGAAACAGGCACAATGTCAGGGGTACACAATATGTGGCAACAAGAAATGGTAAGAGGCAAATCTAGACGATTCAAACTGAAGACCTATCCATTTAAAGAAATGATTCACTTTTATCTCGTATTTTTTGTAAATTATAACATTTTTTTTGTGATTTATTTGAGAAGAACTGCCATATTTTATTTTCGGGAATTCGCTTTCTGTTAGTATCTCAATTCTACTGGGGTGTACAGGTGGCAATGATGGTGGAACGATTAATGAAAAAGATGATTGTCTCACTTGAAAGTAATGCCTTTGTTGTTTAGTAGTTATGCTGAAAAATAAACTATGCATTTAGCATGCTTTACTTCTCTTAATTTAGTGTTAAAAATCTTCCATAAGATTGCGCAGAAACTTCCTAGATTCATTGATTTCATTCAACAATGCTGTCGCATAGATTTCGTTCTGATGAAGTACCATTTTATCCCTTAAAAGTATGTATAACCCCAAAACAACAACAACAAAAGTCATGAGTTACAACTGTTTTATTGTTAAAATTGATTTCAATGACCTTATAGTTCTAAGATTTGATGTATTACATTGGAAAATCGGCCAAGAAATAAAAAAATGAGAACTACTTAAAGAATTTCAATATTAGCTTTAGACTGTTAGTATAGCACATATGTATAATTGTATTTGATATCCAGAATGAATGAAGGAAAAACTTAGGGTCATTCTGTTTGAATTGTAATCCCCATCATTTTTTTAATTTTCTACAAAACCATATTGTTCACCATTATTGGGGCTCCTCACTGTAAATCTGTCGTGGCCTTCACAAGATGCCCTTATGTTTTCAAAAGGTTATCCTAGGAGGGTGTCCTAACATTATTTCTACTGTAATCATTCCAATGTTTGCCATAACATATATAGCTGTATATCTTTAAAATATCTTTTCTGTTTTTTGTCAGTCTGTGGCCATTGTGCTCCTTAGCCATTTCATTTCTGTTGCAAAACTGTAGTTCGTAGCCGGTGTTTCTGAATGGGGGGTGAGTATATTGCAAGCAATATTCTAACCCCCCTAAATTCTATTGTTTGGGGGGATAAATGTTGTTTGCAGAATAATGACTCCCCCAAAAGATCAAAGGAGAGGAGTCAGAAATAGAGGGGAGTCATTATCTCGCGTTACACCGGTTTTTACGGGAGGTACAGTGCATTCTGCCCCCCCCCCCCCCCCCCCCCCCTCTCTCTCTCTTTGTGCCCTAGGTTTGGCATCTTTAAAAGTCTTCGTTCTCTTGGCATTTTAATGTTAACCCTATTTGGATAGGAAAGCAAGTATAAATACCAATGTAAATTGCACATGCACGGCTTTTAGAACAGCGAGCTCTGCAATGTCACATATAATTTATGATTATAATAATCATTATTGTTGCTCTCACACTTTATGTATTTCGAATATCGTCCAAAAATAAATGTGATGTCATATATGTTTGCGATGTCATTTGTAAAGAGATTACGGCTTTGGTCAATGACGTAACGTTGCGTCACAGCTTAGTTTTTGGAGTAGCAACGAGCTAGAAAGAAGAGAAAATGGAAAATAATGAATTTTAATTATATTTTATTCCTTTTGTGGTCAATTGTAGCCATATATTGGTTACACATTGAACGTGAGTATTGCGACATATTTTATGCAGTTGAAATGGATTGTCCCTGGTTAAACTATTGATTTTAAGAATGGAGTTTATATTTTGACCTCATAGCAACTATTGAAGCAAACCTCCCACATTTCTTGGTGTAAGAAAATCATTCGTGTTTCGTGGGGGCTTCATAAAATCTATACATAAACATATCAACAGATATAGACTGATTATATATGCCATTTACCCCAGTTTAGTAAAACAATATTATTACTAATTGTGTAAAATTATAGGAATATAGCATGAAAAAATGTCTAAACACAGAATTTTAGACGGGTTGACGTGATCTAAGCACGAAAGCGATATTCTAAAGTGACTGTTTACAGTAAAATACTCACCTCAATACGGAGCCCAGGAAAGGGCATAGAACTGTTTTCCTCTCATTTTTTTATCTTGTAAGTTATTACCACAAGTTAGAAAATCGTTCCCACAAGTTAGCAAGTCATTACCACAAGATAGTAAATCGTTCCCACAAGTAAGAAAGTCGTTACCACAAGATACTAACTCGTTCTCACAAGTTAGAAAGTTGTTACCACAAGATACTAACTCATTCCCACAAGTTAGCAAAGTCGTTACCACCAGATACTAACTCATTCCCACAAGTTAGCAAAGTCATTACCACTTGTTCCCACAAGTTAGCAAAGTCATTACCACAAGATACTAACTCGTTCCCACAACTTAGCAAAGTCGTTACCACAAGACACTAAGTCGTTCCCACAAGTTAACAAGTCATTCCCACAAGATAACAAGTCGTTCCCACAAGATATGAAGTCATTCCCACAAGTTTTACTAAGTCATGCTTTGATGCCAATGTACAGGCAATTTATTTGTCTATGATACCTAACTTATATAGAGGTCACCCAGCTACTAGCATACCATTCAAGTTTACATATCCCTGTAGGCCTCCAGAGCTCGCATGTTTCCTGTTACTTTACATGTCAAACTTTCATACCATTATGGTTATCATTTTATCAGTTTTAATGGTTATTCTTCTAAGTTACCTAATTAGTGACCTTCAGAGGTCATCTACTTATTGTGACAGGTATACTGCAATACTGTCTTTTAGAGGTTTCATACTAATTGTGTTACAGTGTCTATATGTGGCACCTAAGGGGGAACCAAGGTAATGGGTATATAGAAGGGGTTGAGAATGAGAAGACTATGCAATTTACTGTGTGAAAAGTCTATGCAATTTGCAGCACATCAAACATGAGTTTTGCTGCATCCAGGTACATAGCTTGTATGAGCATCCAGTGGAAATAGTGTAAGGTATGCTGTGCCAAAAAGCAGCCAGTCCAATGTAACATACTGAAATATCTTAGACGGACCAAGGAAAGTGCCATAAAACAGACATTTTGCTATCTTGCTATCATGTGGGAATGACTTGGTAACTTGTAGGAATGACTTGGTAACTTGTGGGAACGACTTTCTATCTTGTGGTAATGAGTTGTCAACTTGTGGTAATGAGTTGCTAACTCATGGCCACAACTTTTTATCTCCTTCAGTATCACAGTAGATGTTAGTTATAAATGAAGTACAATAGCAATTTGCGAAAAGCTGTCCACTGCAAAATGCTGCCCCTACAAGTGAACAATAGGGAATCCGCCATGTTGGCTGTTTCATCAATTGAATAGGGAAGATTTTTTCTACAAAGATATACTGTAAAATTTTTCTGAATTAAGGTACAAGCAAACAATTCAAAAATGCACAACTTTGGCATAGTATTTTAAATATAATTATGAAAACACTTGTGGACTATTGTTTTTCAGTCAACAATGTAATAAACTGACAAAATGCAATATTTGCAGATAAGCTTCTCTGAAATTTTATGCTTCTTTATACATGTTGATATTTATTGTTCCTCCTTCAATGTGAGCATTTTCAAACCAACACAAAGAACCTTCCTTTGAGAAATTTAGGTTTGTTGAACTGGAGCTTTGGATACTAGAGTTTGACACTTCAAAATTTTTTTCCATAGGCATGAAAAATTTCACTCATGGCCTTGTGCTTCTTGTTTGAGTTGGATGATGTGTAAGGGGCCAAACTTGATTGGTCCTTGTGGCCCGTTACATTTAATATGTCACCCGGGGCACAATACAAGAGATGACTCTAATACAGTGGTTGCTTTAAAGCTGTGAAAGACCATCTTTTTTGAGATATTTCACAGATCCAATACTATTTACACCTAACTTTCGGCAATACCAAACAGTCATCAGCTCAAAACTGGTTTTTTGTTCTTTTTTGGTATTTGGAAAAGATGGTCTTCCTCAGGATTCAATTTTGACAAGTACAACTTTAACGATTTCACAGGACAATTTGGATCATTACTTTGTGAGTACATTCGTTGATCTTTGTTTGATTTGTTTCAGTGGCATGGTTTTTTTTGTTTTTTTTTCGTACACTCATTGAATGTCAAGGTCGCATATTCAGTATCAGAATTTTCGTCATCTTGCACAAAAGCAAGGTCACTTTTATTTAAAACAGCCAAACCTTCCCTGCCCCTGCGGCCAAAATGCAGACAAATTTAAAAAAATACTTTATATTGAGGAGATGGTGGATTGTCTGCTGAGAGTACATGGTTTTCACATAGTTTGTTTTTTATGTCACCAGGCGCTATAGCAGTTTTGTGTTTTGAAATATCCAGACCAGATCCACGGTTGACACGCATTCTTCCTGTAAAGACCTTATTTGTAGCCATGAAAACCCTATCAGTAACCAAAAATTATTCTTGGTAAAGAGTTTAAGTAAGTTTTAATTTTAAAAATATGTTCCGTGAACCTTGGTTGATTTTTCTGTGTTTGCATCAGCAAATGCATTTAAATCTATTTCCTCAAGTTATGAGTACCTAATGTCTTCTATTTCTCTTTTATTTAAACTTTCCCTTTTTACAACAGTTTCCTCTTTCAAATCATTCTCAATAATATCATTCAAAATATCCTGATTTAATTATTGTGAACAAAATTGTATTCCCGGGTTTCATCCTCACGCGGGATTGCTTTTCCTCGAAAAGTCTCGCGAGAGAATGCCCGGGTTTCTGACTCTTGCCCTATTCCCGCTACTTTTGTCTGTTCGTCTGCTACTTTGCCTGCTTCCAATGGCTTTGAGTCGTTGTGCTCTTTAAAAACCCGATAATTTGGCAGAGAGAGAAACTCAAACTCTTCTCCAAGTAGATCAAAATTACCATATCCATCCATTTTCAATATTTCTTTAATTTATGTTTGAAAAATTGTTTCTTTTAAACGAAATTTTCCTTTTTTGCACTTTTCCCCCCCGGACCGTGACTAATGTAAATAACACAACTGGAAGCATCTGCTACTGCTTATTTGAAATGCGTGGGGTAGTTCATGTAACAGCCTTAATGTTGCTGAAGCATTTCAGACGGTTCAGAAACGCTCTCGGCCAATCAGAATCGCGGACACAAGCGTGTCATGTTAGACTGTGGTATCAGGAGAGTAACAAAATCTTAACTGTGACGTTTATATAAGTGTGACGTTTAAGTGGTTTTCCAGTGACGTATTGAGGTTAATTCTACGTCATAGGTTAGTTTTTTGGAGTAGCAACGACTCAGAAGGAAAGTGAAAATGGATAAAAATGGAAAATAATGAATAATAGTTGTATTTTATTCTTTTTGTGGTCAGTTGTAACCATATATTGGTTACATATTGAACGTGAGTATAATAACACTTAGCCTGAAATTTTTCGTGTTTGTTTGTAGATAAAATATTGAGGTTTTAAAAGGTTAATTAGGTCTTTCCAGCATGGCGACTGGTAGAGCAAACCCGTGCCAGTTATATCTTGGTATAAGAAAAATGTTTAAAACAAATACTGTGCTGGAATAATCCATGCAGAATCAAGTACATAACGTGCTGTTTTTTCAGCGGATCATTTTTACCAGCACAATAAAACAAAAGTAACAGTTCACTTAATTATTACTTCATATAACAGAAGTGTATGGTAATAACATATTACTCTAAGGCTTAACTTTCACAGTGATTCAGCACGAGAGGTCACAGATAACACTAAAAAAAATAAATGGATCCAGAATCCTGGGGCCATATTCTACAACAATACTGACTCCTGAGGTCATTTCTAACTTAGAACTTCAAGTATTTCTTAGATTTCAAGTAAGAAATTATGAAACTGAACATTCCTAACTTTGTTTTGTGAATACAAAGTGCAAGAAAAACTTAAGTGAAAAGCCTCCCCTTACTTAGATCTAAGGTCACCTTGTCTAAGTATTGTACAATACGGCCCAGGCCTTACTGTTGGTACTATTACAATGATTATTATGATTTGTTAATACATGTTTTGTAAATATTTTGTTTACCTTTCACTTTTCAGACATTTCTGTTGCAAGTCAACAGGATGGCGGATTATCTGAGGTAATTTATTTTTTCAGTTTTCCAGTTTTTCAATTTTTATAATTGATGTTATTGTGTGTAATATCACTAATATGTGTATACATATTACGTATAAGGTGAACTGAATTTGTTTATTAAGTTTGGGGATGCAGTAGGCTGGGGTCCAGATTATCAGTTTATAGTTTTCTTGGACAGAATGTGAGGACACATAAGAAGTGCAAATAAACAGTGAATTAAATTCAATTAATGAACTAGCAGACTTACACATACTTCTTTGTGTAGGGAAACACTTTGACTTATTATAAAACATTTTATGCAATAGGATGTTATAATAAAATACTATTTGGTTTTCATATGTCCCCCATATTTACAGGATCTGGGTACCTTCGGTAGGTAGTATACTAAATGTAAAGAACAACTGGAGTTCTAACTTCTAACAAGAGTGATGTGTACTCTCCCAGAATATAGTGACCAACAAAACAAAGTGAATAATCAATGCTTGCTCTGTCATCAATTATCAAACTGGGTGATTAATTGATTAGGATAAATGGGGACAGTTCCCAAATTTACTATTGCATCACTGTGGCTTTTAATGTGTTTTTATTGTTATTTTATTTCAGGTTTTACCTCAGAGTGTAATCCAGTTTTTGGATACAGAACCCCTGGGTTTGACACACAGTGAGGCCATTCTGGTATTACTGTTTGCCCTCTACATTGTCACATGGTTCAGCCTCTGGCTGTGCTTCAGGGTGAGTGATTCAACTGTCACAGAGAACTATTTGTCTCACCAGTCATCAGTGTAAATAGATTATTATGTGTCTTGATATACTTCCTGGTAACACAGGTCACTGTCAAATGAAGCATTTTACAATGTATGACAGTATTTTAATTTGTATAGATATTCAGAGCCATAATATAGTTTAATGTTGATAATGACATTAGGTTTCAATCCCCACACTAGGTTTGTTCATGACCAGGGGCCTGCACATGGGAAATGCCAAATGTCAGTACTTATCACTTAAGTTAAAAAAAAAATTCAGTGTCAGTTCTTGCCAATGAAGTTATCAGTGTAAAAAAAAATGACCAACCACTATGGTACTAAAGTGTATTGAAAGTAACTGTAAAACTGCAAAGATTCTCACTCTGAATGTAATTTTTTTTTTCCAACAGAGAGGCAAGCGAGGATATGGCCAGCTTACTGATGAGTGTCAGCAACTCAGGAAGCAGGAAACTGCGGGCAAGAGAATTGCCAAAATCAAAGAGCAGGAGGTAGATCAATTTTTCTTTAAAAATCAAAAGTTAATGATTTTTCAACAGTTCTGTTTCAACACCTAACATCATCTAACCTTCACAGATAATCGTTTTAGTGATATTGTTTAACAAATTGGTTAAAAGCTTTATAACTTAGATATTTTTGATGTAAACTTGCAACAAAATATGAATTGAGGTAGAAGCTAAAGTTGTTGAATGGAAACCTTATGAATGAAATGTAATTTCGTCTCTGTTGCCTGCTTTAGAAACCAGCTTAAAACTGGTTTGCAAAAGTTTACCTGCCTTAGCCATCCAAACTGCTGTATCTGCATGGTAATAGGCTACTAATAGCATTGCCCCGGCTATAAGAAGGGACTAACTCTTATTGAACAAGTTTGTTTTTTTATTTTTGCACCTTAGATTTTGTCAAATGATGGAGATCAAGTGCTGTTAAAGTTTATATTAGAAAATGACTTTCCCTCTTCTTGACACTGACCTTAGACTTTCATCAACTCCTTTAGTCTTTTGTGTGATATATGGGTACGGTATGACTTTTGAAGAAACAGCTAGTCCTGACAAATGTTAGAGAAACAATCCCCCTTTCTCCAGAATGATTTTGGTATAATGAACTCCTTAAGTTTCCAATTCAGATTTAAATGTTTAGGATAACAATGGGTACAATGAACTCCTTAAGTTTCCAATTCAGATTTAAATGTTTAGGTTAACAATGGATATCAATTTAAACACTTGGAGCAGGTCCTCACTCACCTTTGATTATGTATTACAGGTAAATCAGCTGAAGGCTGAACTCAGGGAGAGGAAGGAGAAATGTCTCCTGCTCGAAGACAGCTACCTCACAAATGTAAGATATCTCATGGTGTGAAGTAAAATTAATACAATTACAGTATAATTAACATGATTTTTCCTTGCTATAAATTACTTTTTTAAACAAGGCTAATTTACACTATCGTCTGAAAGTGTTAACAGGTCATTTTGTAATGGATAAATGCTGTACAAAAAAAAATACAGAGTTCTTAAACTTAACAGTAGATCTCAGTTTACTGAAGTAAAAATGGACAGAAAACAGCATGTTTTTGTAATAGAAGATTAGTTTGATTTCCCAAGTCCATTTTTTTTGGCTCAACCAACCCATATGTAACATTGCTGACTTTAAGAATAATATTAGTATTTTTTTCAAATAGTAATTGAGTTTGAGATACTAAATGTGCCATAGCTCACTACTGGTAGTGGCCACTTCTAATCAATAATGCTTTCATCAAGAAGCTCTTTGTAACAGAGCCATGATATTGTAATTTTTAACCTTTGATGATTGGAACACACCTGGAGTTAGGGTTAATTAGAGTCCAATAATTTGGCATGACTGGTTTGATTGACATTGTGTTATTTATGGTTGTAGCTGCAAAGACAGAGGGAGGAGCAGTCATTTGATGACGTGATGAACTCCAGAGTAAGTTAAATACACTATAAAGCCGCATTAAGCTGAACTATGTTAAATAGAATTTCTCTTTAAGTTAAAATAAATATCTGGTGGACACATAGGTTCTTTATATTGAACTTTACAATGTTATTTGGTTAAGTGGACACTAGTATGTTGGTCCCTCAATAAGCCACACTCTTTAAATACAATAAAGCTGAAATCATTGAAAATCCTGCTAGTTTCAAAATTTTTAATAATCCTAGGGTGTATCTGGCATTTAGATTTTAATATAAAATTAATAAAGTAGCCTATGAATATCAATAAAATGTTAGCTTTCAATATTTTCAATTAATATAGCTTCTTACATAGTTATAGTTTCACTTTCTATAAATAGAAGTTGATGTAAATTTCATTTTCTATGCACAGGTGACTGACCTGGAAGAGAAAGTGAAAACCTTGAAGGGACAAAAGAAGACACTTGAAGATCAGGTAAGCATAGTAATGTGAAAGTAAGAATTTTAAATAAAATCTAGACATCTTAATTGCAAGCAAAAATAGTTTGTCCATTATTAATACTTGAAGCAGGTTTGTTTGAAATATTCCAAGAACTCAGTAATGAGATTGCTTTTATTGCCATCTTTTCTTACATTTATGACTAGAGTTTAAAGAGCTTCTAATCCATATTGATATAACCTTGTTGATTACTGAGGTACTATTTTATGGTGTGAAACAATATTTCAAATTTGCAAAAATCAAAAATAATGGTTCGCCGGGGCTCTGAAACAACTGAAATCTGGTGTTTTGTTTTCCTATCACTGGTGTTTTGTAGCCTGAAAAAGGGGTCCATCACCCACAAAGTTAACATATAAAAAATAAGTTTGAAGGTTGATTTGTTTGTATGAGTGACATAAAGGGCTAAATTGTAAATGTTGCCAAAAAATGGTTTTAAACATTTAAAAGTGAATACTGATATTCAGTTAATAACACGAGCAAATTATTATCATTACTACCATTATCGTTAATATCATTGTTATCGTAGGTCAGAAAACTGGAGGACATAAACAAGGAAGGAGAAGAGACCAACAGAACCCTCCAGGGAAAGGTGAGTCACAAGTATAACGTTTTCATATCAAGTATTTGTCTCTTCATATAAACACAGATGTACTAGATATTAATTAACAATACAATTGAACCACAAGTTTAACGTTTTCACATCAAGTATTTGTCTCTTCATATATACACAGATGTACTAGATATGAATTAACAATACAATTGAAATACAAGTTTAACGTTTTCACATCAAGTATTTGTCTCTTCAAAACATGGCCTAGATTTTTATTGCTAAACCACAGATGGACTAGATATTAATTAACAGGAGGAGAAAGTTCCAAAACACTGATAAAAATAACACCATTTTCATTTATTGTATAGTGCAGTTAAAAAGAGTCTAAGTTTATTTTCAACCCTTTGTGTATTTTATGGAAAGTCTGACACATACAAATTTTCTACTTTGACAAACCATGTTCAATTTTTATCTACTTTACGTGCACACAGTTATTAAAATCATCATAATCACTAATCTCAATAAAGAAATACAAGACACACATGTGACTGCGTGTTATTTTCCAAATGTATTTTGACAAACCAGGGATTATCTAATTGTTTTCTGATGTGCAGGTCAATGAACATCTCAACAGTGACTCAAAAGTGGAGGAAGTCAGTAAGAATCTCCAGAGAAAGGTAAAATTCAGATAAACTATCAAACAAGATGGTGTTCTGATAACATGTTGTGTGAAATAGAAAAAATTATAATACAATTGAACTTTGTTACATTCAAATCTCAAGGGTCTTGTAAAATATGTTATTTAACTAGAAATTCCAGACAACAGGTGGGAGGGGGGGGGTGACCTTGATTTGACCCTTGACCTTGCTGTACTGACCTTGACCTTTAAAATCTTGTCTGGGCTGTATCTTAGAAACCATAAGGTGTAGTAAGGTGGTACTTGGTATGGACATTGGTTGTGGGTGGTAGGTGTACAACGTCATGGTATGACCTTCAACCTTTTGCTCTGCCAAGGTGTGTTCACCTGCAATATTTCAGACATATATCTCTCTGATCACAAAGATATATGGATTGCTGCAACTGACTTTTATATGTACTTTTACTTAATTGTGCTATTTCTATTGACAGCTTTACTTCAATAAATAAATGTTACAGCTTGACTTTTAGTGTACTGATTAATGCTGTCATCTAATATAATATTTGTCTTGTTTTAATTCTTTATCTTTACATATATTTTCTATCTCTTAAATGTTATTTTCTCTACTTAAACATTATTTGGACCTTTACAAAGCTGACACTTTTTGCTCTGAAAGTGTCCTGAACTAAATACTTTGCCACTTCTTCTATATCTCATGGTGTCGACAAGTATTTCCCCAGACTGGGGTACATGCATCTCCAATGCTAGTTTTGTTGTATTATTGCTTTTGTTTCACAGATGTGGGAGCAGCAGGTTGTTTTGTTAGACATGATGCTTGAGAACGAGAGACTGAGGGGAAAGGTGAGCTTATCAATAAACATTACTCTTACAGTTTTATGAATGATAACAAATGAATGTGAGGTTTCTTGGCATGATGAAATCACAATAGAGTCACCATTAAAAAAACTTGAAAACTTAAACAGAGAGTGTTCATATAACTATGTCTGATTTTAACTGGAGAATGTTTCCAAAATCATAGAACACTTCTTTCACATTATTTAATTACATTTTCATTTTATTGATATACTAATGACATAAATAGCTTTTATGAGTTTTTTTGTATATGTATACACACACATATGTGTAAGAACCTAATTATAGCCTAAACATCATTCTGGAGACCCGGAGGTTTAAACTGAATAAAGCAAAGTATACTGTCAGTGACAAACCTTTTGACAATACAGACACATATAAAATATTTGTCTACCAGTTATTCATATTGTAACACACAATTTAATTTTGGAGGTTGTTGTATTTGGTAATTTTTCATATTAATTTTCTTCTGTTTCTCCAAATAAAACTTTGTGTATACTCTATATTTAAGTTACTTATATGAGCACTTTATGTAACTGAGTGAAGCCTGACCATTCACCTGCGAGATATTGGTTCAAATAAAGACTACCACCAAATATGCTGATTTATACACCAATAACTGAATATATTATACATTTATACTCATACATGTATATGTAAAATTATGTATAAGGCAAATGTTCAAGGTGTACAGCCACCTTTTTAAAAGGTCTTTATAATATAGACTTACTGCACAAGATGCCAAAACCCACTCTCTGTGCCCATTTCATGCCAAGGCAGCTGAGTATCCCACCCAGTTACTTAATTCAGTTAATGTTGAACACAATGGCAAACACAGTAAAACTCAGTGAACATGGGACTTTACAAAATTTGAGGTCCGGAGTATGATCCAGATAATTACAATCAATATATAATCACTTCTTCCTTTGGCCAGGCTCCTAACCATATAAAAATTCCAAAAAAGGTCATGTGGCCATTGGTTTTGTGAAATCGCAAACACTGACACACAAACAGACAGACAACCAAAAACACCGATAAACATAACCCGCTTGATGTAGAGGCAATGACAGAGCCAAGGTTGTCTTCATAATGGAAACCTACACAGTCAAATGTCAAGTGATACCAAAATACTTCTACATAACCAAGATTTCTTAATAATAGGGTAAATTGTAGTAGAAATTGGTGTCTCCAGTTACCAAATATTTACTTCTTGAAAACATACCAATACTAGTTTATAGAGTTTGTATTTGGGATTTTACTACACTTGCATGAAGTTTGACTACTTGTCTTGTAGGTCGCTCATCAGGATCACCTGCTCGACAGTTACTGGAGAGACAACAGCTTTCTGGAAGCCAAAGTGAGACATATTTTTGGTGTAATCACTGTTGTTTGCAGATGATAACTAATTTATCTCAATCATTTGGTTTTATTGCTAGTAAATATGGTAATTTGAAGGCTTTCTGTACAATTCTTTAAAAAAAAAAAAAAATGTGCAACAATATAGAAAATAAAATATATTGATGTTAACAGTGCCTGAAACAGGAAATTACCAATGTTTATATAGTGCCTAATCACTTATATATACATCAAAATATTATGTAGAAATATGGGAAATGTCAAATATATGTGTATCTGTTAGGGGTGATTTATTCATTAGTAGATCCATTGGTTCCACAGTTAAGCTGTTTTTAACTTTCTATTTTATATTGACAAGCGTGTTTATTTTCAGTTGCGTGACACAGAGGACAGGGTGAGGTGGACATATGAGCAAGAACAGAAGTAAGTTTGTTTTTTTTTGCTTTAAAACAAACCATAATTCCTCAGTAAGTTTAACCTAAAGAATGTTAAATTAAATTTCTGTAAAATAGCTACCTTCCATGTTAAATAGTATGAAATCTTAAATTTACCACAGAAATTGAGATCTCAAAGCAAGTCACTGTACTTTGAATTACAATAGACCCCCTGAAATCAAATGTCAATAATATACACATATGCTTAAAATTTGTAAATAGAATAGATTAGATATTAAACCATTCAAAACATCCCTCATTAGACACTATTATGCACTTGTATTATATTATCATCTTCATTCGTGAGCTTGACGTGTATCTGCCACTGTGTGGCCGAGTGGGTAACACACTTGCCTAGGAGCACAGAGGACGTGGGTTCAATCCCAGGTACAGGCAGGTACATGGTGGCTCGGATGACCACTTAAAATGGTGATCCTCTGTCATCGGGCCCTATCCCCAGTGGCAGGCTAAAGAACTTCAAGGACGTTGATAAATAGTCATCCTTGAGCCTCTGTCTTTCAGTTAGGGGAATGCAAGTCACTTGAGAGCTTGGACTGTACTTTGTTCAGTCAGATTGGTCAAATAGCGCTTTGATTCCTGTAGTGTATGGAGATATTGCGCTGAGTATAAAAACCCAATACAAAAAACAAAAAAAAATACAGTCTTTTTTTTTATTTGTCATTTGGAGAATTTTCCTATTTTACAGAACTGAATCACTTGGGGATGGAGAGGCAAAGTACAATGAGATGAAGAAAGCTTACAGAGAACAGGTGGGTTCATGTTTTTTGTGTACAATTTGCAATTTCACTGTTTGTATACATATAGTGAGTGATTTACTGATCATTCAGCATCAATGCATGTAACCACCTACTGCACCTCCATTAATCATCATATGGAAAGTATCATATCTGTATAAATTGATAATATATACCTAAGCTCAGTAATTCTATATGTTTTTGTGCTATATAAATATTTATATCTTATATTTAGCAATATTTTTGTTTTAACATAGTTATACAATTAATGTCCTGGTTTATCTGATGCAAATTTAACCTAATCCTAAGAGGGGAGTAAAATAGCATTATCAACTAACAAAACCAGATTAACTTAATAAAAAACAGACATTGCTATTACAGGTCAGTGTCTTAACTAGTTACTGTTGTATTTGACTGTAACATTTTCACTTTCTCACAAGCTGTTCATGTGTACTTTTGTAGATTAGACAGTTGGAAAGAAGCCAACATGAACACTGGGTAAGTTTCAGAGTGTTAAAATTTCATATATATTTCACTTTAGTCATATGTAGAGGTTCAACAAACATTTCATATAAAAGACCAGAATTTGCAGCAAGTCTACTATAAATATCTACAATGCATGATGATACCATAAATGGTCAGAAAAGACAAAATTTGCTTCCATTGAAATGATCTGACTCTTTCATTTGATGAATGTTTGATAATGACAGATAGGCACCAGACATGTCAACTATGTTTTCAGAGGTTTGCCACATTTTGTGCTACAGATTGTCTTTTGTAAATTATTGTTTGAAAATGTTTTTCCTCTATAACTTCAAACTTTTAATTTTACAGTTTGCATCAGTAAAAGCCAACTGGGAACTTAGAGATCTGAAGAAGGAAATGGCAGCACTCAGACACATGTGAGTATATTTGTGTTATTACAGCTACTAATAATGGTGATGGTGGTAATAGCATATAGCTTTTTTGTATCCTTTCAGTAATGGCCATAAAATGATTTACAAATTATATGTTAACATTAATCGTCCTAAACATGCATCATGTTATGTTGACACAAAATGTATCCTTATGACAAACGTGTCCTGTTAGAGATCCTTCATATCAAAATCTGAAATGTCACATTCCAGTATGTGAACATACACGACTCGCATTGTTATAATGTTAGACAAGTGTTATCGTGTAATTTGTGATGTATTCCAAGCTTTTAAATGCTACTGTAAAAGTTAATACTAGTGCTTTCAATAGCTCTGACATTATAAACTGAAAATATACAGTTACACTTCTGGCAGTTTTATAGGGACTTATCTCTGCTTTAGGATCACTGATGCATACAGGAAGATAGATGATTACAGAAAGTCTGATAAAGCCAATCTTGGAGTTTCTGTCCCCCATCATGCACCACCAAAGGACAGCACCATGTCTCAAAGTGTCAACAGACCCCCAATGGAACCGGCCCACAACACAGAGTACAGTCATCCACCAATTGACCCAGCAAACGGATTTCACCAGCCACAGCCAAAGGAAAACATCCAACCCACACGTGTCAACAACCCACCAATGGAACCAGCCCAAAACACAGAGTACAGGCACCCACCAATGGAACCAGTCCAGGAATTCTACCAGCCAAAGGAAAACATCCCAACCACAATTGTAAACAAAGCCCCAATGGAACCAGCACAAAACATGGAATGCAGGCATCAACCAATGGACCCAGTCCAGGAATTCTACCAGCCAAAGGAAAACACCAAACCAGTGGAAGAAACCATCTACACCCATACCCCATACTTTGAGCAACCCAGCAATGTCTTCAGCAACCCACCAGTGGACCAAGCCAGTGGATTCTACAATGTCCCACCAATGGAACAACCCAACAGAGTCAACAGCAGCACAGCAGTGAGATCAGACATGGCAGTAAGCAATGAGCCATCCATGACCTCAATGATGGAAAGTCCTCTGTCAAAGGATGTCAATAGCGCCGTGCAAAATGACCTGTTCCAGGAGCCACAAGACCAGACATGCAGAGGAGCTGGGTTTTGGGCTGATGAAGAATGTCCTGTCTAAAGCTGTGTACTGTGTATGTGTGTGTGTGTGTGGTGTTCTGTGTCAAGGTGTGCTCAACTTTGTGTAGATTTATCTTATTTGTAAACCATAGTAGGGTACATGAGTCCAACATTTTGACTTTTTGGTTGGGTTTGTAATTGTTTACTGTTTTTGTTAATTTTGTGTTTCTAATTTAATGGTACAAAAATACAAATCTGAAAAAAAAATTTGGAAACAAGATTAAATCCTTTTTGTTAATTACAACATAACTCTACAAATTTATTCAGGCGTGTTTACCATTTTTGAAACGAAATTTGCTGATCTTACTTTTTCTTTCTCAGAGAAAAATAAGTTTCAAACAGGGAGTCCATGTTTGGTCCCCAAATGATCACTCAGATTTGAATTCAGAAGTGTTGTGTTTTCCTATGCTATGTTGTACATTTTGTTGTGTGTGTATTTGTGTGGGCTGTTGGAAGAGAGCTAAAACTAAGACTTTCTGTGGGGTTTATGACATTTTCTTGTGTATAAGATCTTTGAAAATTTGTAGTACTCACCGGTGCTATTGTGAGTCAAGGAAAGGGTGATGTTTTACCTGCAGTGTGAAGATAAACCATTACCATCACTATTGTTTACTAGAATATTGAACAAGAATATTCTATTTCTCACACATATTGCAGAAAAAGTGGAAAACAAAACATCAAGGTTATGAATGTGATAGGAATGCCCAAAAAGAATTTCTAAAAATAACATCTTTTTATGGGCACTACAGTGAAGCTAGTAACAATAAGAGTATATTTAAAGAAACACCTTTCTGTTGGTGAGTGAATGGACAATCTACTTGTGGACAACCTTATGATATTTCTCAGTACTGAAGTGACAAGTACTGATAAACCAACCTAGGCTCTGGTTTTACATGTAACCAGCTTAGTGTATTGGTGGGCTATTTGCATTGTCAGTGACTACACAGTTTAAGGTACACTGAGTTTACTAACCAAGTGACATAGTTTCTGTACAAATAAAACTGTAAGGTGTAACGAGTGAAGAATATCAAGGTAATCTTCTACATGTTTCCACAGCAAGGACCAGGTGTCAATTCTGCTTAAAAGCCATGAGACAAAGCATGTTGTCGACAAGTCATTGAACATACAAATGTAATAATGCTTGCTATGAGTGTGTCCTACACCACTGAATAATATGAAACCTTGGACAAGGTTTAAGGAAGTTTCATCAATATATAGATTTTGAGAGGTTTTCACTGTGATGTGAGGTTGTTTACTGGAGTTTGTAAGTTTTCTTGGACTCGTTAGGATGTCATTAGTATTTTTATCACTCAATTTGTATCCCTAGAACTCCGTTAAAATTGCAAGTGTACATTTTGTATTTCATTTCAAAATCAATGTTTTGTTTCAAGATTTATTGGGCAAAGTAAATTATTATTTTCATTAGAGTTACAAAAAAAAAAAAAAAAAAAATTTAAAAAAAAAATTTAAAAAAAAAAAAAAAAAAAAAAAAAATTTAAAAAAAAAAAAAAATTAAAACTAAAAAAAAAATTAAATAAATTAAAAATGTAAAAAAAAAATAAAAAAAATATATAAAATGTTGAAAGACAAATTAAAAAAAATTTAAAACTACAAAAGAAAAAAAAAATTAAGTGAAAATCAAGTCCAATAATTTTTAAAATGCTAAAAGGCCTTATTTATTTTTCTTATGTTTCTGAAAATCTTCTATACAACTTTAAATCTTCTTTAAAAGTTACCTATTTTTTGGAATTTGATGTTATTGTTATTAAAAAATGCTGGATTTAATATATTTACAATTCTGAAATTTTTGAAAAGAAATAAAAAACAACAACAGAGTTAATAGCTCCTTTATTCTTGTTATTTTTCTCAGTCTTCAGTGCATTTATTTGTTTCTTAATTAAGTAGTTGGTGTTTTTGCATATTATGTGAGTATCCATCCTTTATTATTTTTTTTTTATAAATCTTTTTCCTTTTCTAATTAGTATTGCATTTATTATCTCATATATATTTCTGTGAATTATTTGTCTCATTCCCGAGATATTTGTTGAATTAATTTGATTATAGTTGCTCTGTTTAAATCATGATTTAATTATTCCATAGTTCTTCACAGTTCAAGCCTAGTTTATGTAAATTCTTTTGAGAGTATCATTATCTATATTTATTACTAAAATACCACACGATAGTATTCTCTTTGTGTCTTGTGAATAGTTCTAAACTGCAATATGTGTTTAAAGTTAATTGTTCAATCATGTGAATATATTTTCTGTTGTTACTTTAAAAGATAACACTTAATTTTAAAACTGTGATACCCTTTGATATTTCCATACAATTCTCTTGTCAGTATTACTTTGTTATTTTTTATCCAGCCTGTATTATTTTTTATGAATAAAATTTCAGGTAAGATTGGTTTTGTTTTTGTCTTTACATACTTTGTGGTCACCTTCGAAGTGATGCAGTGGTGAACTTGTTATCGTGCTTATTTACAAGTCACTGGTTCACATCTTGGTACTGCAAGTGTTTTTACTGAAAGAGATGGTCTGGCAAGTTATTCATGCCCTGTTATTATTGTTTAGGCCTTGTGTAGGCTGGTACTTATTTGCAGTTTCCACAGCATGATAGAACTCACAGAATTTCTAATTCAGCGTACAGGATACCAGTCTGTTACAGGTTTATCTCATCAGCTAGTATTGGTAGTCTTGAGTGAAGGGGGACATGTATTGTGTAAACTACTATATCCAAATGTACATCATACAATCTCCATGACCCTAGGCATGAATCAAACTCGAGACCTTCCAAACTGGTTTAAAAATATGACCTACAAGGGCACAGTAAGGTAAGGTCAAATCAAGACCACTACAGCACGGTCAAAGGTAAAACCAAGGTCAAACCATGAGGTTGCACACCCACAACCCTCGTCCAATGTGTCCCTAACAAATGTCAACTTCTTACACCTTATAGGTTCAGAGATATAGCTTGGGCAAGATTTTAAAGATCCAGATCACTATGGCAAGGTCAGAGGTCAAATCAAGGTCATACCATGACGTTGCAAACCTATATCCACCAATCAATGCCCCTACCAAGTATCAATGTCTTACACCTCCCTGTTTGTGAAATACAGCCCGGACAATCATTTTCCCACCACCACCCACCAATCCAGGCACCATGGGTGAAAACGATACCTGCAATGCCTTTTAACTCTGTGAAGTCAAAACCAGTGAAAGATAAATGTAAGTTGCTCAATATCTAACATTGAGGCCATCTTACTGTGTTTTAGGTGCTCTCAGATTTATGCTCCATTCAATTGTCTGTTATCAGGATTAGTTGTGAAACACAACTGATTTTGGTGAAATTTTTAATGAATGTTAAATGTATGTTCCAATAAAGAATGGGTTACATCTTGGCACATATCAAGATTAAAACTTGACAATACATTTTTCTCTTACAAATGTCCTTCAAGTCAAGCTAATATCTTGGTGCACATTCAGATCAGGGAATTTTTGGATAAATTCTAAGACATTTTTATAAAAGAGTTATTGATCACTGTTGGGTCTTGCTGGTCTGTAGGCTCCAAGTGCATTTTATATAATGCTTTTCTTGGCTAATATAAACTGTAATCCCATGTTCAGTGTCTTAATTTTATATTGCTTTAGTTTTCCTTCATGTTAACTCACACATTTTCAGTGTATATTGTATTTCAAGCCCAAAGATTTTGGAGTTGTTCAGTATAATGTGCAAATAGTTTTATAGAATAATAAAACCAGCGGCGTAGCTTCTCTATATATGCCAGTACACCCATGCATACTGTTTTGTCAGTAGAATCATACAATACCATCCCCTAAAAAAATTCGCATTAAGCCACATTTTGAAAAAAAAATCCTAGTTACTACCCTGAAAACAAATGAAAGATGACATAAAATTTAAATATACAGAAATTTATTTCAAGCTACACAAATACACAGAAGTTCATTTTAAGGAATACAAATACAGTCAAAGATCATAAACAGTTTTACATACCGGTATATACAATATCAAATGAAGTGAGATATTACAAGGTAAAAGAGTATGTCAAGCTACTCCTCAGAGAGAAGGCTGTTTTTCCTTTAGGTACTTTCTTTTTGGCCATACACTTACAAAACATGGCCACACACTTCTGACGAAATGAGGCACTGAAGACACAATAAATAAGAAAGTTGATTGCCGAGTTCAATGTCACTGCCACATTGCTGATGTTTGCAAAATACCTCCTGACAGTTTCCAAGTGACTCAATTCCGAAAAGCATTCGTGCAGAGACCACAGGAGGTGTGACGTCATAGCTAGGATATTACACGTGATGAAAGCTACAACAACAGCCACAACCACTGCTGTGATGCTGCGTTGATCACTTTGTGCACGCTTGTTGACCAAACTTCCGTTTGTAATGTGTTCCCTTTCTCCATAAGATTTCCTCAAGGCAATCAGTAGACGTGTGTTTAAGATGATCATGATTACTACAGGGATCAGATACATCAATAGAAAGTAACAGCTGATCCTGTAAAGTATAGTGTAGACTCCATGTTTGACTAGGTCGGTCAGCCGCATTTTACCATCATGTAACTCGTATTCAAAGAATCTGGGCAGAGAGTAGACGGCTGAGATTAACCAAATGGCAGCTATCTGAAAGTTTCAAAAGAATTAACAGAATAAATCAACTAGAGGAAATACCTATTCAAAAAAGAGTGTCCCACAGCAAATTAAGTATATACTGTAAAATAAGAAATAGTAAAAATAAATACCACTAAAATACATGAACTTTATTAACTATCTTTGTGTGGGGTGGGTGGGGGGGGGGAGGTATCGGGGGTGATTAATCCACGGTCATAGAATTGGCCTTGAAAGGCAGGGGGGGGGGGGGGGGGGGGGAATCAAACACCCACGTTTTTTAATAAGTCTGAATAGTTCTGAAGAATAGTTCAAAGACACTTTATAGCATTTCAGACATTTTTGCAAAATGCAAGAAAATTAGCTTTATGACCCAGTTTGGCTTTATGGGGGCAGGGGAGTTTTTGGAATCCCAGGCCATGGGTTCCTTTGACGTCACAATGCTTTCCAAAGCTCGAAATCCAAATGTAAATTATATTTGACATATTACAAATCTCCTCTGTCTGTATACAAACAGCTTACCAAAGACACTTGATATGGTGGATTTTTAAGATAACCTTAAGATGAGCATGCGACTTCTGAAGCTATAAACCCAATTTTCATATATATCAACAAGATATTCAACTGGTGAAAGGTCCTCAATTATGGCCAATCGATCTAACATTCAATTCATGCCTAGATTTTTACGAAAGGAAGGCACTTGCCAATTTGGTTGATATATTTTGTTATACTTTCTGAGAAAATCTGGTGAAAAGGAAGTACAACAAAAACAATTTTTTATCATGTGACCTTGACAAATTCCAAGGTCAAACTCATATATAAATATAAAAAAAATCTTCATGTCTTTAAATGATAATTGCCAAATAAATTTTAATACACATTATTTTTAATTTAGAAGGATGTTCCACTTAGAAAATTCTGTGTTGACTTACAACAGGAGGCAAAAACCATAAACGTTTTCAAGGAAAACTTAATCACAGCAGATGCAATATGCTATAAATATTACTGACTTAAGATTAAGTTGTAGAAGTTTTAGTCAATTATGTGTGAATATATTTTTATTTATATATGGGTTTCGCCATGGAACGCTTCGTGGAGCAAGCTCGTGAAAGTTTTACGATTTTTCTTTTCTCTCATGGAGGGCAGGAGCATGTTGTAGTTCATTTAGTTTGTTAAACATGTTTAAAATCATTTGTAAGTAGGCATTTACTATTGCAAGTAGTCATGGCCAATCTCTTCAGTCATATGTGGCTTACAACAAATATTCTGGGTGTAAGACCTATCGTTTTAGCGCCGTGATCTAATTGTGTCCACTTTTTCATCAAACAACTAATCTTCCTGTTAAAATGAAGTGATCTTGATCCAAGAGATGATTAGACCTACGATTAGATTATTCCCTAAGAATGATCAGGACTTGCTGTTAGACTGGTCTACATCAATCACGGTAGTCAAAAGCAGGCAGTAAGGATGATTTTATTGGCCAGATAAGCAATCTTTTCATTCAAGACATCTCACGTTAAGTCGGTTGTTCTACCCAAGTTTTGACTGGACCAGTTGAGCAGTGTTCAAGTTTGCTGTTTAAGTGGAACAGGGGTATTAGTATATAAACCACACTAACACTGATAACCTTGTCATTGAGAGAAATAAGCAGGAGAAAATTGGTGATTTTGTGGATTAATCCAAATACCAGCGGTTTACTAACTGATAAACTGTGTTCATACATTCATTAGCTGAGTTTTACACCGGTTGTCAATACATGGGAATATTGTGAATGCTATTATCAGTGACAAATGCAATATTCCTGACGATGTTGAAATAAACAAATGCAAATCTGCTAGATCACTGCACACTTGTATTATATTACTTTCCTAAGTCAAAATAAGATTTTTCACAGATATCATATGAAAAATATGCTCTACTATATTCCACGAAATCAAAGTTCTGATAGGACTGGTGCTAAATGAACAGCAGTTAAGTATATGCCACTTTTACCAAGCAAAGTATGCCACTTCCATGGGCCAGTGCATTTTCTTGAATTGGTCCAGAAGTTGCAAAGTATTGTCACCTTATTAAAAGATAATTCTAAGCTACTGGTTTTTATAGGAATATGATTTTAATTTCTTTCAAAGCTATATACTAATTTTAAAGTACCATGGAAAGCTTCGGTAAACCTTATTCTTGGCTTTGCTGCCATAACAAAGCTCTTTACTCACACAGACAGACTGAGAGGTATAAATTATGTGAATGGCAGAGCATATTAGTTACAGTTTCTGCACCTACAAAAGAAAGCAGGGCAAAGTACAGACTATACTAAAGAATATACTTTATCATTCAGAAAGCCTTCGTACAAACCCCTCTCAAAGAAACACAAGTTGTCATGATGGACAAAGTAGCATTGGCACTGTGTACGTTACAAAGGGGGCCCAATAACCACTCTGTGACTTTTTCTTCGGTTAATTCTATACTTGTATAACAGGACACAAGACAAATGAGAATATATTCACCCCTTTTTGTTTGTTTAAGCAATCAGAAAGGGAAATTGCTATTAAGAACCTAATCTTTGCTCAAGAACTTAATTGATGACAAACCACTTCATGCTGGAAAGTTTGTTATGCCTGAAAAAAAAATACAATGACACTGCAAAGAATATATCTTTGTTACTGGTTTGACAGTTTCAGTATTAGGCACCTGTTGGGCTTCCATGATAAACTATAGTTTATTTTCTGAGGTATCTTCTCTTTCTTGCTTTCGTTTAAGATATGCGTTTAAAATTGCCAAATACTTGAGCAGACTAAGATGAATTGATGACGTTTTATTCCGGGTTCAACTTAAGTAACACATCATTAAGCTTTGGAAAGCTTGGTGTAATGTGCAATAAGCTGCCAAAACTGGGGAATGATATATTAATGAAGCGATGAGCAAATACTGAGTGGGCAATGGGTTCGCAGAAGAGTTTTATGATGATCCATAACAATTCCCCAAATAAGTTAATATTTGTTTTTAATGGGTTAAATTTTACCGAATAGCTTTGTTAGTTGTTATCATTTAATTAATCAGTTTACTATAAAGTTCTCAAATGAAGATTGACTGAACAATCTTAAGATTGGCAGCCAAACCTAGGATCCCCATTAAATTGGGCTAGTGCTAATCTTAAGATTGGTGAGATCTCTAGTTTGGTTCCAACATGTACACCAAAGTTGCCTTTTAATCTGTATGACATTGTCATATAATTTGACACTTGTGATTTTAAATTTACCAAGATATCTCTGGATACAATCAGATAATTGGTAAAGTAGAAAATAGTAAAACTTGCTAAACTGTTGTATCAAAGTTGTATTTTCGCCATATAAATAACTTTATTGTGTTGACTTTAATTTAGCTGAACATACATTAGTATAAAACAGAAATGTTGCAGGGAAATATCAATTTTATAGCAATTAGCAATAAATATCCATCAAGTTGGTCAATATAACATGACATTACTCTTTTTATGTCTGTAGGAACCTTAAGAGCAGCCAGAAACACTCAAGATCTACCAATAATATGTTATCTCAATCCATTACCATTGAAACAAATGATTAAATTCAAATTTACAGTAGTTTGTCTCTTTGATATGACGTCAGTGTAAAAGAAGTATAAAATACAAGTTAGTGCAAAAGAAATAGAAAATAAATAGAAAAGCACTCAGAGAGTGCAGACCTCCACCAAGTAGTGTGATTCCGACCCTATTTTTCCCAATTCTGGATCACAGTTTCTAGAATTTTGCTTAAGATCTGGATCAAATTTAGGTATATTGTAAACATCATTGTAGCAGTGGCCTGTATCATTTAATAATAATATTATTAAAACTCTATCAGTGAAACTTTCCTACCTGCTTATATGCTTTGGCTGTTGTACATCTACGTTGAGCAGACAAGGGGTAGCATACGGCGATCCAGCGGTCCATGGTGAGAGAGGCTGTTAACCAGGTGGAAGCAAACCTTAGCAGATAGACACAGGGAAACAAGCCCACTGCCATTTCATCCCAGATCTTTAGATAGTCTTCAAATACTCCAAAACAAATTGGAAAATTCCTGAGAGAGTAACACAGTATAGATGACAACAAGATGAGGTCATCAGCAACTGCTAAAGCCAGGAGATACACTGTGGTGCTATGTTTGTGTCTCTGTGTCCACATGGCACAGAAGGCCATTGTATTGCCCAGTAGTCCAAACATTGCAATAGGGAGTATCAAACAGAACTCGCAAACTAATCTCATTAAAGAAATACCAGAGGAACAAGTGGATGAAGAGGATGATACCCCATTCTGGATATCAAAATCTCTGCTGATGAGACTGGCGTTGTTCAGCAAATCTGATAAATTCACAGTCATATTCATTGACAGGTTCTCCATAGCTATCCAGATGTCCATTGCTTCCAGTGATAAAGTTTGTGCTGAAATTATAAAAAAAGACTCGCCTCTGATACTGGAATAATGCAAACAAAGGTTAAAAGGTTACAACCCAGAAAGTGTTAAATTGCATTCATGTTAAAATAGTATCCATCATTGTAAATTCGAGAACAGTATGGTTATATAATTATATTTCCACCAAATGTGCGTTTTAACTAGCAAATATATGACCCTTTTCACAACAAATTCAATAATGTACAGTCGTTTTTCTATACAAAATACACTAAAAGTTTAAATAGTCAGCAACCTGATGACGAAAAGTTGAACTTTTGAATAAGACTGTTGCCATTCAAAGAGTTTTTGGCAATATATATATCAGTCACTCATTGTTGGCATTATGACGTCACACATAGATTTATCCTGCCTGAAAAATCTGGACATAATTAAAGTTCTGAAAGACCCGGATGTATTATAACCACAGGAAATTCTTTCAGTTTTCAGTGCAAATAACAATTTGCATCTGTGCTCTGCAAATCCATTTCTCTACATGAATAAAGTCTTTCTATTGGTCAGTGCCATAAAATAGCTGCAAAATTGCTTCTCATCGGATTTTACTGTGTTTGCTCGTGTGTGAGACAATACAAAAGGGTCATTAAATCTGTGCCAGAGATACAAACAAAAAGTACTCCACGTGAAAACAGTAATTACTCGTACAAGTTAAAAGCTAGTATCCAGCAAGATTTCTGTGCATTAGCTATATTTTTTTCCCGTTTTTTATCCTCTTCTTGTTTGCTGTTTCCCTCTTTTGTTGATCAAAATTTATGAGACATTTTTTGGTCACCATAAGATGTAAGGCATTGGTTTAGATTCATAGCTACTCTATTGCACTAAGGTATTTGGAAATTAGCTTTAAAAATATGTAGCTTTTAAAATATTGACAGCAACCAAAAATAACAATGTCGATGCTTCTGTCACAGCAACACCTCTTTCTAATTACACTATCATTTTTTTAAATATGAATAGTCAGTTTTTAAAATTCCATTTGTTCTACATTTTGAACATAATTAATACAGGCTAATAAATTGAATTAGTCTTCTTTTGTCAGTGTGTTCTATTTCGTCAATATTTTCTATAAATGCAAAAGTGGAAATTGTGTAAATACTCGGAATAAACCACTTCTTTTCAGTCTGACAGTGTGAGTTAGTCTAGGTTTATTTTATACAGAGGGCCACATGGTGATCCACGTGACCATATACACGTCAACCGGGGGAGTAGGCTTGGGGATATGTCAATGCAATCCTGTCTAACTGGGCGTTCAGACTAGTGATTCAACCCGGTGTAGCGCCAGATTTTACACCCCACATAAAATGTATGGGGGGGGTGTAATATATGGCAAGCTCACTTGCCATATTTTACTTGCCATATATTACACCCCTTGCCATATTCTACACCCCCTGCCATATTTTAGACCCCTTGGTGGATTTCTTTATAATTGGTATATTAAGAAATAAGTGAAGTTCAACAGCTATAAGCATCCACAAATTAAGCATTAAAACTCAAAGACAATAATTCCTTTGCTTACACATTGTTAAATGTCTAAGAATAACAAACTGAATGAAATAAATTATATTTAATGTTAATACAGTGCAACAAACTCCTTTCTATATATTTTCCTTTGAAGTGAGAGGCCAACCCATTGTTGTTGCTTTGTATTCACTAGGCTAATCCCTAATTGAATATATCCCTATTATTGTCTTAAGTCACCACAGCCCTTTGATTGGAATATTGCTACTAGACCTGCAACTATGTGCAAGGCTTTGTTAAGCTAACTGTGGGTTCTTATCTGGGGGTTCTTGTTTATGAACTGTTAGTATTTTCATTTTGTTAACTTTAAAAAGACTTACAGTATTAGGTAATACATAGGTTATTGTTCTATGATAAATGAGTGATTAGTTAATTAGATAATCTATGCATTGTTTCTTTTGGTTGGATTTACATCACATAATGAACAAAATGTGTCCATTGACCAACTTATCTGTGGCTTCTCATCTAGAAACCATGAACAAGCAAAAATGACTTATATAAATGAATTGTAATATATTATTGATATCCATAAATATTAAAATATATTTTATGATATCTGAACGCATTGGATGTTATTGCATATCACAGTATTTTATTAACAATGGTATTTACAGTTTCCTATGTAATAATAATAATGTAATAATAAAGTTTTTCAAGAATGATTTTTACTTTGAATATAATATAAACTATACAAGCATATGTAAATGAAAGAAATTTATGTTACATTATTAGGGAGAAGTATCTCTCAAAAATACCTTAAAAAGAGTTTTTCAATGATAGCAATTAATCCTGTTAGCTAGTCACTTAACCACAAGTGAAACAAATCAAGTTCAAAAGAATGCTAGAAAAAAAGGCAAATCTAAGACTAATCCATTTACCAAGTCAAATCAACTTAAAGAGTCTTGAAACAATAGACATGTCATAATGTAATCCAGTTACTGGCACACCCCAGAAGTAAAACAAATCAAGTTCTAAGCAGTGGTTAGACAATAGACAATTACAAACTCAATTGCAATCTAACCAATAAAAGACTTGCTCTTAATCCCCAATTGATTTGCTCTGTATGGCCCAGTAGGGGGGTGTAACTTTTGATGGGGGTGTAAAATATGGCAGCAATATTTTACACCCCCTTAATCCTCCATTGTTAGGGGTGTAAAATATGATTGCCATATAATGCACCCCCTAAAAGATCAAAGAAAGGGTGTAAAATATGGCAGGGGTGTAAAATATGGCGTTACACCGGGTTTAATACAGATTGAACCAGATTAGAGACTAGTCTGAACACTCACAATCCGGGCTGACAAGGGTAAATCTCAATCCCACTCAAGAGGTGGATTGAAGCAGATTGGTTCAACCCCCTTTGTAGTGTGAACCCTCTCAATCCGGGTTGACAGGGGTTGAGTGTGTTGGTACTGTAACCAGTTGACTTACTGCCTTGAAACAATTGTCTAATTTAATATGTATACCTTAATGTTAAGCGGGAGCCCTAATTAACACAAAGGCTACCATAATGGATTGTTGTGTGATTTCTGTTTAATTGCAATTTGACTTAAAATGTTTGAATATTTGTAGTAGTAGTAGTGGGAGGATAATTTAATAAGCAGAAGAATGTCAAACAATTGCAATTGGGCTGTTGCTGGAAAAGTGACCCAATCTTTATAATATAACATTCAGTTTAAATAATTATCAAAACTTAATCAAGTTTTTAACTTTAATAATTGCTCAACAATTTTTATTAATTGTATGATAAATAATATGAAAATACAGTTGTAAACCTTGAAAAATGAAATAATTCATTAAAGAATATTTACATGTATCATATTAAGTTAAATTTAGAGGCTTTACTGTGCTCAGTTTTTGACACTTTCAATCCAGATTAAACTCTGTAACGTGGACACTCAACTCGGATTGAGATGAATCTGCTTCAATCTGCTTCAACCCTCAATCCTTGTCAACACGGATTGCAGTGTGAACAGCGTGTAAAAAACCGGGTTAAAGTTCCCCAGCTCTTCTCTAAACCCGCCAGACTACTGGCACTCAGGGATTGTTAGTCTGGTGCAGTAACTCTTGTGATGCATACACATCACAGGCTGGCAGGATTTCTCTTTTATGTGGCAATAATTGGTATGTGCGTAAAGACACTGATATGTGTAAAATTTTACAATTTTAATTTGCAGGCTTTTCGTCTGTAAAAATCTTGACATATTTGTAATATGGTACAGTTTTACTTTAGTAGTCTTTCTGTGCAGTTAGGTATTCATATGTGTAATATCAGTAGGTGTAATACTGTATAATTTAAATTTAATGTATTTAAGTCTTTCTGTGTATTTAAGGCCTTTATCTATGCAGTATCTAACTATGTACATTTAGCAGTCTTTCTATGAAATGGACCCCTGACATGTGAAATATTGTACAATTTAAATCAAGTGGTCTTTCATTATACTATATAAGGCCCTGATATGTGTGGTATTGTACTATGTAAATTTAGTAATCTCTCTGTGTATTAAAGCTCAGATATAAGTAGTGTCAGATATTGTAATTTTAGTTGTCTTTCTGTGTATTAAGGCCATAAAATATGTATTCTAACATGACACGCTTGTGTCCGCGATTCTGATTGGTCAATCTCAGTGGTAAAACCGACATAACCTCACGGCTAGTTTTACATAGGTGGGCGATAATCCCACTTCACTTTTTAAAAGTCAAATTTCCAAAAATATGCATTATATATCTTCATAAAAACAGAAAAAAATATAAAATGTCATGTTAGAATAGCAATAACACACTCCTAGCGTGGGGTTATGCAGGGTTTTACAACTCAAAGCGCATTAGAAACACTCAGGCTTCGCCTTCGTGTTACTAATATCGCTATTCGTTGTAAAACCCTGCATAACCCCACGCTAGTCGTGTGTTATTTCTACAGTACAGTACTATGTTAATTTAGTAGTCTTTCTGAGTATTAAGGCACTGATTTATGTAGTACAGTACTATGTTAATTTAGTAGTCTTTCTGTGTATTAAGGCCCTGATATGTATATCAGTGGCTGAATGCATGACAAGTTTGGTATGTGATAACCATTCAGTTCTTCCCTCTATGGCTGTGTTATGTACAGAGGGCCTGGCATGTTATTACCTCAGCCATTGAATAAGATGTAAAGTTCTAGCTTTGACTCGGCCGTTTTGATTATTGACACAAATGTTTCTGTGCATGTGGGTGCACAGGGGCTCAGTCCTGGTGACAACCTTAAAAATGTTACTTCGATATTTAGTATTACTGATTCTTGGTTTTCAAGCTTTGAACCCCTAGATAGACAGAAGGACGAATGGTGAATTGCTCAGCCACATGGCCTGCTGTTTTCCACGTAGATTTGTCATTATTAAATTTTATGTCAAGCAGTGTGCACAAATTTTTTAGTTTTTAGTATTATTTACATGATTATTTATGTGTACAATGGAAGCAAAGAAATACAATCTGAGGTCAGGCAGAACAGAGGAACATGTTATTCCTATTCAACTTCAAGTGGCGTTCGATGAAGACTTCATATCACAGACCTTGGGTTCAAGCCACCCTGCGCCCGGGCAAGTATTTTTATCAGATCAGTCACAGAGCACTAGTGAGTCCGACTTAGATATTAGCGGTATATTACAAGATTCGGATCATAATTTATCTACTTCGGATAGAGAGGTCCATTTCAAACGAAAAAAATCCGGGAATGGTCGTTTGGCTGAGCAGTCAGATCCGAATTCTGGTCAGATTTCGCAGAATGCTATTAACCAGCAAATATTAGCACAGTTACAGTCTTTAGGAAGTAGATTGGATAGTTTGGAACAGAAACCTGTTAAAAAGACTGCCGATAAAAGCAAAATTAAAACTTCAAAGAAAACAGGACAGCCTACTCTGACTGGCAGCGGCTCGGCACGGAAAAGCACGGTTAGGGACGGTACTGCTTCAGATTGTATATTTCCTTCCCCTTCTGACTTGCGGCAAGATGCAAAAATTCAGCAGGAGGTGCAGCTTAGACTGCAAGAATTAGCAGATAATGCTGGGAAAGGTAATGAAAAAATAAAATCACAGAGAGGTGGTGCTGTTGATGTGTATGTAGGTAAACGAATTAGGTGGCCACATGAGTATGTTTTGGCTGGTAGTACGAAAGAACGAGTTTCTTACAATCAGTTGACCCCTATACAGTGGATGGCTGGCTTTTGTAGGTCCATGAGAGAGGAAGTAAATGAAAAAAATCGTGAATTTATGTTGGATTATTTGGTTAATTTATTAGAAGACGCCACTGACTTCTCATGGGCGGCAGCAAAAGCCAGTCATGCAGTTTTACTGTGCAGAATGGAGCAAGGCGAGGTTAAAGATTGGTCGGAGGTAGAAAAGATAGATAGGATTAGGAGAGCTCATGCACAGAGACATGTTACTGCAAATGTGGGTTCAAATTCAAAGAATCAAGATAGGGCTCAATTTGCTCCAGCAAAATTTACTCCATGCATATATTATAATAGAAATGCATGTTCGCAGACCAAAACGCATGAAACAAAAGGAGTTTTGTACAGACATATTTGTTCTGCATGTTGGACATCTGATAACAAAGCTTATGGCCATTCCCAAGCTGATTGTAGAAGAACAAGGTCAAAAAACGAGTAAGACGGGACATGACCTTTAGTGATAAAGGTCATGTCCATAGAACTAGGGTCATTAATAACTCATGCTTTGAAGGTCATCAGCTAAATCGTCTCATGAACTGGTCAAAACAAGAAGTCAAGTATCAATTTTTCAAAGGTATGGCTTTTGCAAATAAGACTGATACTCGTTCGTATGCTCAGGTTGCAGCTTCTAATTTGCATGTGCAAGGGCCTAGACATATGGGTTCCAATAGTAATGACAATGACATAAGTAACAGATCTCATGAAGGCAGTGCTGGTGTTGTTTTTTCCCAAGTATTGACACAGAAAGCTGTAGCTCAGAATATCAATAAACCTGTTGTGGAAAAACCACCTTATGTTCAAGGTATTGTACCTCAATTGTTTGAACCTGCAGGTATTCCTATTTGGAATAGATTTAAAGTCCTTGAATCTTTGAATTCGGATTCTGTAGAAGTTGTTGAGGACTGTGCTAACAATTCACTGCCAGTTACTAGTCCTGGGTTCAAATATACTTCAGGAAAAAGTAGATTTTTTGGCCATAGTGTATTGAACAAACAGGATGTACCTTTTCACGACACTGAGGTATTTACAAATTTGTGTGAACAGATTGGCACCAAGTTTGGTTGTATTCCAAGCAATCACATAGCTTTGTTTGATGGTACCCCCACATATTGGGAAAAAATTCCTGACATTATTCAAGCACATAAATTGATAAGGGATAGTGGTCTTCCAAATTTTTTGGGCCTGCGTATACCAGTGGGTACTCATCTTAAAGTGCAAAATTGGAGACATTATCTTGCTGAGTATTTTGATCAGCAGCTTCCAGACCTTATAGAATTTGGTTTCCCTCTAGACTTTGATAGGACACAAGTATTAGGCATTACAGACGACAACCATCCCTCAGCTAAGCAATTTCCTGAAGATATAGAAGCATATATTTCTGAGGAATTATCATATGGGGCCATGATGGGGCCATTTAATGAACCTCCTTTCCCTTTGCATATATCTCCTTTTCTTACTAGGGATAAGCCCGGTTCTGGTACTAGAAGAACCATAATGGATCTTAGTTGGCCTAAGAAAGGTTCTGTCAATGATGGGGTGGCTAGTAACGAATATTTAGGTACTGAATTTCAATTACATTACCCATCTATTGATGACTTTGTTAAAAGAGTTGTACAGTTGGGTCCGGCATGTAAAATCTTTAAAGTGGACATAAGCCGGGCATTTAGGCACCTCAGAATTGATCCTGGGGATGTTGACCTTCTAGGTTTGAGACATAAAGGTCAAATTTTCGTTGATCTTTCTTTGCCTTTTGGATTTCGACTTGGTTCAATTTTTTTTCAGAAAATCAGCGATTCCATTAGATATATTATGAAAAATCAAGGTCACCCTCATTTGCTAAATTATATAGATGATCTTTGCTATTGTGAATTGCCCTCTAAGATAGATACTGCTTACCAGTGCTTATTACGACTTTTGCAAGACCTGGGTTTGGATATAAGTGTTAAAAAGCTGAATCCCCCAGCTACTAAGGTCGTGTGTTTGGGCATATTATTTGACACTGTAACTAGAACCATATCCATTCCTGCAGACAAACTACAAAGTATTGTGGATCTATGTAAAGCTTGGGTGGGTCGTATTTCATGCACTAAAACTGAGTTACAATCTTTACTAGGTTCTTTACTGTATATATCCAAGTGTGTACGACCTGCTAGGTTTTTTTTAAACAGGATGTTGCAAGTATTGCGAGATAACACTAATAATCATTACATTGTTCTTACCAAAGAGTTTCACAAAGATTTAAACTGGTTTTCCTTGTTTTTGACCTCTTATAATGGGGTCACCATGTACGATTCCAGACCTATTTCGAAGTATATATATCTAGATGCTTGTTTAACTGGCTTGGGAGGCGTATTCGGTAACCAGGTTTATACCTTGCCTCTTCCTGTACAATATCATGTATTCAACATTGCTCATTTAGAGATGCTAAATGTAGTTGTGGCTTTTAAAGTCTGGGGTTCTTCCTGGGCTAATCAAAAAATTCAAATTCATTGTGATAATATGGCTGTAGTTGAAGTACTTCAGAATGGCTATGCCAGGGATTCTTATTTAGCAGCATGTGCAAGAAATATCTGGTTGCTTATGGCCATGTTTAATATTTCTGTTGATTTCATACATATTTCAGGTAAAACAAATTGTGCTGCTGACTTACTGTCCAGATGGAAAAACACTGCTCAAGATTTTGAAAAAATTTCTGCTATGGTCTCTGACCATATCTGGGTACATGTACACCCAGATCTCTTATTATTAAACCATGATATTTAGCTTTGTTCATTGTGTTTTCAGAGTTCCAGGGCCCTGGTAAAAGTTTGGCATCAGCTGCTAACCGTAGGCTTTGGCAGGCATTCAGGCCCTCAACCATGACCTCTTATATGCGTATGTTTAAAGATTTTTTGGCCTTTCTTCACCTTGTTACTACCCCTGTGCAGCATATTTCTGTAACCACGGTACTTTCTTTTATGGAGTACTTGGTCCAAGCTGGATTTTCGGCTTCAAACATCACAAATTATGTTACAGCCCTCAGATCCATGTGTATTTTGTTGGCTTGTAATACTGCCCCTTTCAGAGATAACAGGATTCAGATGTTTGTAAAAGCAATTACTATAAATCGGCCGTTGCAACCTGTATTGTATTTGCCCATTGATGAAATGTTGCTTTCTAGGATAGTGGAGGCCTGTGGGGACCTTCCACATCCGCTACTTTTTAGGGCTTTGTATTTGTTATGTTTTTTTTCATTTCTTAGGTTATCTAATATTCTGCCACATTCATTGACAACTTTTGACAGTTCTAGACACCTTTGTAGGGCTGATATTGTTTTTTCCCATCAGGATGCAGTTATTATAGTTAAGTGGTCAAAAACATTGCAAAATAGAAGGCACATTGCTACTGTAAACATCCCTTATCTGAATGCATCCCCACTGTGTCCTGTCACAGCTTTAAAACTTATGATGCAGGTTACAAGCTCGCAGAGAGATGACCCCCTATTTCTGTACAAAAAGTTGGGAAATTGGGCCATATTGACTGACTCTGTTGCCAGAAAACATTTAAAAGATGTATCGAAGGTCTTGGCATTGCCAAAGGGCCTAACCTTTCATGATTTTAGGCGTGGTGGGGCCACTTGGGCTTATAACCATGGGGCCTCTATTCAGGATATTCAAAAACAAGGTACTTGGTCCTCCCAGTGTGTATGGAGATACATACGTACTCCCCCTGCTTCCACTTCTGCAGTTTCACGTTTGTTTTCCTCACACCTTGCTTCATAGCTACTTCTATTGGGGCTTGGGGATTTTGTCCTTCCAGTATCTTTACTTTATCTGGGGTTTTAATCTAAAGTTCGGGGTACTATTTGACCTCTGACCTTCTTAATTGCTTGGAGAGGTTTCTCTGAGTCGTAGGTATACAATAATAATTAGTATCAATAACAGGCAGTAGTTTATATTATGGCCCTCCGTGCCGGGCTGCTGTCAGTAATCCATTCTAGTAATATAGCTTACTGGTTTGCTGTTATTTCTATTGGCATAATTTAAAGTTATGGTCACTGAACGGCCAGTAAATTTATTATGGCCTCTGCTTGGCCTGGGTTAAGTAAAAAATTAATATATACCTTATTGAGTTATATTATTTTACAAACATATGTTAGCCATGAAGATTATGTAATACATGTCATGTTTTAATAATGTATGTTATTAATAAAATTTTAAATCCCTTTGCTATCTTTGTTGTCTTCGGGACTGTGTTTCTGTGCATGTGGGTGCACAGGGGCTCAGTCCTGGTGACAACCTTAAAAATGTTACTTCGATATTTAGTATTACTGATTCTTGGTTTTCAAGCTTTGAACCCCTAGATAGACAGAAGGACGAATGGTGAATTGCTCAGCCACATGGCCTGCTGTTTTCCACGTAGATTTGTCATTATTAAATTTTATGTCAAGCAGTGTGCACAAATTTCCCACCCTTCCCCCCCTGGGGTAGGGCTCCTTTGTTTAATTCTGGTGCTCAGGCTGATTTGATAGTTTCAGATTGCCTGGGTGTGGGGTGAGCTCAGCCTGAGAGATGACTCCTGGTGCTGGTGGTTCCTGCTGGTCGCTTACGCCTGTGATGTCACCTCCCAGCCTGCATACCATATTGATGTATTTACCTTATCTGGCTTCACTGCATTGGAAGTTGGCTTCCTGGCTTCATTCACAGAAGTTTCTACTATAGTGGCTGCTTAGTGTGATGATCTACAGTTGTTCAGCTGTCTGTTATGATGCAGTGAAGTTGTGTTCCTTAAAAGCTCTGGCAGGTTGTTCACGTTTGGGCTGTAACAGCTTGCATGGCCCTGGACGATGGCCTGTAGCCTTGTGTCATGCTGCAGTTAAGTTAATTTGTGCCACCTGATGCCAAGATGAAAGTGTGCCTCCTCAGTCTTACCCTGGGGATGTGCTGCTGGGAATAGGGCTGACAGTAGTTGGCCTGTTATTTCATTGGGACTGAGTTACATGTTAAATAAGTAACTGACGTCTTCCCTGTTTGATGCTACAGTACTTGGTGTGTATCTGCTATTATAGCTATAGTTCCTGTACTGCTTTGGGACTGAGTTACAAGAATAACAGGTAACTGACGTCTTCCCAATACCTTGCTATCACAACACCTGGGTTTGATTATGCTGAGATGTTGTTGTCTCCTCTGTTCTACGCTTAGGAGTCGCCTGAAGTTACACCCCCAACTGGATTGTGCACTGGAGGTTGCAGCTTCGTCTACTGCTTTATGCTGCACTTAGTTGTACCTGATGTTCATTATCACTTGGAGGATCTTCATTCGGGACTGAGCTGTATTGTTATTTAACAGCAGACGTCTGCATGTATTAACTTGGTCGGGACTGAGCTGTATAGTTATTATGTAACAGCAGACGTCTGGAACCTTTATCTTTGTGCTATTGTTTGATGCATGGATCTGCTTAGGAGAGTTGTGAATTGTCAACTGATGTCTTTGCTTGTCTACTGGATTGGGACTGAGCTTCTAGTTATGTATAGCTGACGTCCATAGTATATCTTCTTGTTATAGTGACTTGCAATGTTATTATTTTTAACTGCTACAGGCAGTTCAGTAATTAAATTTTGTAATATTTCATTCATAGTCAATTACTATTTTTTCCTCTTGTATAGGAGTGTTGTTCATCGTTGCTTTTGTACTGACCTTGAATTGAAATCTATACATTTTAATTGCTGCTGCTTGCTCATTTAATAATGAATTATTTTTAGATGTTTTTATGGTAACCTTTTACATGTAAAGTTATATTTCTTCATGCTATTCATAATGCTATCATTATATGTTATAGTATGTTCTAGGTTTGCTATGAACGCTTATTATTAAGACGTTTCTTGCATGTGATGGAGTTTCTTATATTCTATTGTTTTATCAGCTACATACTTATGATCTTAAGTGGGGGATTGTGTCCTTCAAATATTTTACCTTATCCGGGGGGATTTTGTCCTTCCAGTATCTTTACTTTATCTGGGGTTTTAATCTAAAGTTCGGGGTACTATTTGACCTCTGACCTTCTTAATTGCTTGGAGAGGTTTCTCTGAGTCGTAGGTATACAATAATAATTAGTATCAATAACAGGCAGTAGTTTATATTATGGCCCTCCGTGCCGGGCTGCTGTCAGTAATCCATTCTAGTAATATAGCTTACTGGTTTGCTGTTATTTCTATTGGCATAATTTAAAGTTATGGTCACTGAACGGCCAGTAAATTTATTATGGCCTCTGCTTGGCCTGGGTTAAGTAAAAAATTAATATATACCTTATTGAGTTATATTATTTTACAAACATATGTTAGCCATGAAGATTATGTAATACATGTCATGTTTTAATAATGTATGTTATTAATAAAATTTTAAATCCCTTTGCTATCTTTGTTGTCTTCGGGACTGTGGATTCTTGCATACAGTAAAATTTCTCAAAGGTCAATCATCCATACATAGCTCCATCCCTTAGTGAAATAGCCTCTATTGTCACACAAAAAAGACAAAAAGGAGAATATACATAGAATTTCATGTTTTAATACAAGTTTTCAAAAAATGTACAACTACAACTCCGTGGTATCGACCTGGCTATGTCTATGGAAACATGATTATTGATTATGTACCTGGTGTTACGCCTTAGAGTCTGCCTCTGCAGAGATTAAGTGCTATAAAAGTTTAGAATAGAATACATAGTTGGATTAATAGTCCAAATCCTTTAACTACAGAATAAATACAAAAAGACCATTAAAACCATCAGTTACTCATAACTCATTCATTTTTATAGTATGACTCGACTTTTGAATTTTGACAAGAGCACAATAAGAACTGAAAAATAATAGTCATAATATAACTCAAACAAAGGTACTACATGTGACTAAAACACTAAATAAATAAACATATGATACATATATACAGCCAAAAATAGCTAGAAAATATCCCAAATAAAAATTGTTTTAGGTTTATTGATAGATATAACTTCTTTATTTGTTTTCTTTGTTTTTTTAATGCCGAGGTGACCTAACTGTTTATGATTTTTTTTCAACTGTGACAGCACAAACTACATTAGATTACCATGGATGTACCCTTGGGGAACATAAAGTGTGACTTAACCCTATCACCTACCATCAGACTACTGTGGCCTATTAGCTGTGTCTCTGCAGTAGAACTGATAAGCATGTTTAAAGTGTATTAAACCACCCTTACTTAATGTAATTGTAGATCGTGTGTGTGTTATTTCAAGCTTACATTTATGCTATGACAGTTTTACCATAACACATATTGTCTTACCGACTGCCACACTGTTATTGCTGGAAATATCTTGCCAGACAAAAAGTTAATAAATAGGATGGAGACAAGAGAAGATAGTTTTTAGTTAATGTTTGCTGTAATACCACGGAGTGGCAGGTCAATTAACTAGTTAGACCTGGTCTGAGACAAACTGTTGCCCACCATTTCGCCTCTGTTTGCTGGTGATGGCATAACCTCCACTAATAAATTACTTCCACCATTTTAATAAGATGAAAGCTTTAGCTGCTATGTATATTACATATACTGGATAAATTTACCTCCATTTAATAAGAAGCCAAGCAGCTGACAAACACTGTAACCCACCCTGTGAAAATATCATTGAATTTCGACTAAAATAACAAACTGCTTGGTAATTGGTGCAATGTACTAGAAATAATTGATGAACATTAACAAGTGTAAACATTTTCAGTGTATTCTAGATATTAATTCACTTATTCAACTATTTTTTACGATAAACAACACATTCACGGTGAGATTGATCTAACAAAGTGTGTACAACAAACATGGGTAGACATTAAACTCAAATAAAAAGTACTAAAAACTCATGAATCGAATAGAAACACTCAAGTTTACCAGTGACATACAAATAGTGTTCAATGGAAGGAAAACATTCCCAACCAACTAATGATCGAATACAGCAACAGTATATTGTATTCTATTTCCAGTTTCGTGTTATCCCTTGCATGTATCAAAATTAAGTAAACTATAAATAATGATAAATGCAAATACTTTTAACCACGAAGAAATGCAGATATTTTTAACCACGAAGAATTAGATTGGGACTAAAAGGACTAAACAAGGAGAAGCTAGAAGTTGGATTGAAAAGGTATGATGATAATACATTCTCCCACCTGCCTTTTATTCACCAAAGATGTCCCTCCTCTGGTAGATGTTGTCCTTTGTTTTGGGCTCCTTGCTACTGGCCTATCCCTTTTTAGACATAGAGCATCGTATAGCATGTTCACATCAAACTGATGCTATTTAAGTTATACAAATGAAAAACTTACCAGACAGCTAATCGTGGATCCAAAGAAATCAGTCTGCAATACTTTGTTATCTTGCGTAAAAGAAATATTTTTGAGCAGTTTAAAATACACTGATACACATGGACACCATATTACCATAGGGTGAGAGACGCATTAGAAGAGAAGGCATGCAGATCTAAAGTCTTGCTTCAGACAAATATGTAGCATCAGAAATAATGATTAGTTCTGTTCAGCAAATTTAAGTTCTCTGCAATGGTTGTCTGCATTTCTTTAGGCTTTGATTTATTACATGTAACCTTGACTCCAAACTTCACAATATTGTGTTTATGTAAATGAAGAGCTCTGCAGTGCCTAATAATGTTGATTTATATGCGATTTCTATTACAGATATAATCAAAATATAAGTTGGTAATGCGAATGTAGAGAGCTGAAGTGTAATACTTGGATTCAACTTTTTGAAACATCAGGACAAAACTGTATCAGTACTTCACAGACTTACTTTTATGGCCTGTGAAAATGTCATCTGTATTTGGAGTATAGCACAGTCAACAAAATACTGTAAACAAAACCTTTGAAATAGCTTTCAGAAATAACAATGCCTCTAGGTTAGCTGACAAATAAGAAAGTCTGTTTAGTGTAGACCCCTCTTTCATGAAGTTAAATATACATTAAAGAAAGTGAGGTACTGACCCAAGAAACATAGTCTATATAGTTACAAAAAATGTTGCTTTAGGCCAATTGTAAAACTGGTTAAAAGAAAAATGCAGTGCTTTTAAAACTTTGCCTATCCTTACATTTTTTACATATTTGTATAGAAATAAAAAAGCTTTATTGAATATGGTGTATTCAAGGAACAAACATGAAGTCATTTCAGTGAAGATATTACAAATGAGGGAGCTGTTTATTTGCTCACATAATGCTTCTGAATAACATATTCACACTGTTACAGCATTATCTAAATTACCTCAATAGCCAATGTTAACTGCTGTAGTGGATTTGATATGTATGGCTTAAACCATATTGGTAAAATCGTACTTATTGTTGATGTATCTTTCATGTACATGTATGAAACAGATCAGTATTTATCCACCATAGGTTATGGTTCATGACTTTCCTATTATCCATATTTTAACCTCATAGTTTCTATCACATAACCATGCAAAACTTACATTATATTAACACTTCAAAAAGTCAAAACGTTCACTCCCTTTCATCCAAGTTTCTAAATTGTTTCATAAGTTATTTAGATCAGAAATACTTCAAGAATAGATCTGTTTGTCCAGGCATATATGAAGACCTTGGTGTGGATATTTGTGAGTCAATTATTATCCCTGCACATATAATGAATGCCTTCAAATGACATCAAGTTAACGAACAACTACTAAAACTATTCTCCATTACAATATCAACACAGCTGAAGTCAAAGTGTACAAATAAAATAGTTAATGTTACCTATAACTTAACCTTGGGAAATGTGGATCCTAAACATAATAACCTTTCAAGTTTCTTGCCCAATGGCCGTTAATGTGTTCTTTATTTACAGTGTTGTCTTATCACACATTAACAATACACAAGAGAGGACGCTGAACACAACTCCAAGTAATCTGCTTATTGTTTGTCAAAGGAACAAGTAACTTGTATGTTCAAAGAAACTGTATCTCATTACTAACTGCTCTGCTATTGTGGCGCCTGACCAGTTTTAGTTCTCATTTAGCATATATAATACGTAACCATAAAGTTAACCTGTCAGCTCATTTGGCTGTTTTTGACTTAGTATTTTCTTCTACCTATTCTGTATCATTGAGCAGTTACCTCTCTAGTTATTGGTCCCCTCTGGGTTGACATCTAGCTCATGAGAATAACATACGTAATGCACTACGGATCTGTCCGGATATAACTTTTAAATATTGTTAGTGGCATGAAAAAGTTAACTTTGTGAAGCATGGTTTAACTTTATACATTTAAAACATTACGGTTCGATTCTATACATGCCCTCAAGTCTCAAAAGCAAGTGCAGAATTATATCTTCACTTTTATGTAAGGTCAACATCAATTCATTATGTTCTTTTCTGTCAGCCAAATCACACTCATCCTTAACAATAATATCTTAGCTCATAACAGAAAACTCCAATAATTTGAAGTTATCTGATATTTCACGAACAATATGGGATATATGTATTTGTTCAAAACTATTGTACAAGAAAAAAAATCGTAGCTACGTAATAATTTACTTCACCAGCCATTGCTATCTATAACTTGCAGGTCAAATTGTACATTATTGTTAAGCCGCTCCCCTATAACGAAATCTATCTGATAGGTGCCTTTCTTCTGTTGAAAAACTAGGACCCAACAATGTGCTCAGTCTTTGAAATTTTATTTTTTGTGGCTCTGTGATACAAATTTCTAAGCAGTGCTAGGATAATGTATCGGTCATCCAATTATTCAGCTCTTGTGTTGCTGCCAAAAAAAACACAACATCCAAGAAATTTCTTTAGCTTGTTAACACTAGGTTCACACTTTCCCAGGCTGACTTCTTCGATGTAATTCTGGTATAGTTACACTGGTTACACCAGACTGGGAGTGTACATGTGAAAACCTTATTTTATCAAAATGGAAATAATAATTTTAATATTTGTAACAAGACCCAATGTATCACTTTCTCTATTCTTTTGTCGAAGCAGTAGTGACAATGGATACCATTAAGTACTTGGAAAGACTATAATGTAACCCTGGTTGGTCCCAGAAACCTATAAAACAGCCTAGCTTTTGGATTCACTACACAGTATTTTTCGATAGTCAAAAAATTTAAAAATTAGATTCATCAGAGGGGGTGGGGGGGAGGGGCTTTGTCTGGAAAGTTTGAATGGCATTCAATTTGCGTTCATACATCTTCAGATGAATAGAGTTTTTTTTCATTTATGAGTCCATATAAATTTACATAGTTTTGATGAGTTAGAACGTGTTATTACATGGTTAAATAATGGAAACTTAGCACCGAAACAGCCTAAAGATCCTAGAAATGCTATGAACCCCCGGCAAAAAGCCCACCTCTTCAACTTTGTACATCTATACAGTATGAACTAATTGTAGTGGTTATAAAAATGGTTGCAAATCAACCAAACGCTTTAGGCTACAGAGTCCAGGAGATCTAGGTTACATTTGGAAACAGGAGTTTACAGGGCGGCTAGAATAGAGTATTTGAATCAATGATATGAGATGATCCACTCCTTTAATAAAGTTTGAAGTCATCTGTTATACCTTTGCAATGATAAAACACAAGCCAACCCGATTGGTGGGTAAATTGTCAACATGTGATATAGACGGTCAGTTATAGAGAATTATAAAATAACTTATTTCTGGTCCAATTATAATAATCTTTTCACCATAGCACTGAGTATGAAGAGGACACACACCTAAGAATGTTGAATAGAATTGTATTGGATCGATCTGGTGTGTATGTGCCTTTAGATACAGGCTGCCAGTCCTTGTAAAAAAACTGCCCAGTTTTCAAAAGTTTATGTATTTTATTAATAAATCACTAAATAAAATTTCAATTTTGCTCATTACTGTTCCAGAGATATAAGCTTCAACATTTATCCCCAGGTGATGTTTCTTAAAATAGATAATTCTATGAAGATGACAAATAAAGTTACAGCACTAACATATTTACTGTTATGTAAAGCTGCCAAAGGGATTTCACAATTGCTTTTAAAACTACATGGTCCAGTTTTTACATTTTTTGTGTGTAGAGAAAAAAAACCCCGGCATATATTGGTTGTAGAGCATTCACAGAACAAACAAGAAGTCAATTTATGAAAGTAATTACAAAATTAAGGTGATGCCTATTTGAACAGCTAATGCTTCCAATGTGTACTGCATACAATACACATGATGTGAACATTTAGAAAAAGGTCTTTATAAGACATTAGAAAACTGATACTTTAATGCCCTCATCCACTCTGACTTACATGCATATTTGCGACTCAAAGTTTTATATTCTTATTTTCTCATAGCTTCACCACTAAATTGAGGAGGTATCTTTGACATTATGTAATGACACCATTCTATTCATTAAATCCTCTTAAATTTCACATAAACCTGTCATCATTAGTTTGGCCCCCAAAACAGTTGAGGCTAATAAATGTGATTAATACGATTTCATTAAAGCTATGAGCACAGTTAGACCTTGAGAAATGTGTATTCAGGCTCCGGGCCTTCAAATTTCCTGTCCCAGGGGTAGGAACGTTTACACTTAGGGGACAACATCCTGTCATTGTATTTACATTGCTATTCTATGTAGTGCATACTGAGAAACTACAAAAACTGAACACTTAAAGAGTGCAAACCTCTGCGACGGCAAACCAATAACTTGACCAGTGGGTATTATTTAGCAATGGTCTTATTTTAAACTCTGGGGGCTGTTATAAACTTATCCTATTAAGATGGGAGGGAAAACTAACAAAACATATGATTTGTCGTCAGTTAAAAGTTAATTTGCATGACAAATAACATTGGCCTTATACTGACTTCTCTAATTCATGAATAGCATTCACAGGACAAGATCCCAATCACTCCTGTCAAGCAAAGGAGATTATCAGTAGACAAGTTGGACTAATCTCCTCATTGTTACAGAAGACTTAGAAAGATCAGTTATAACTAAATAAAGATAAGTTCTCACTCACTTATGATTGAAAATATTGGTTGTGAATATATGGGAGAGAACTATTGACCCACAAAGGTTTTACATATGACTATAATTTTTGGACAGAAGCCAAAACTGCTGCAATTTTTGTCACCTTAACAAATGGAAATATATCTCATATAACCACCATGATCTTGCTTTACACTACATACACGCGTTGGTAGAGAGGCAGATATGTGACAATGGAACAGGGGTATAAAGTAAAATCTTAAGATCCATGACTGGTTTAGATGAAAGTGAAGTTGCCAAGAATTTCTAACAATGTAAAACAAAAACAGACAGTGTGATTTACTCTGAGTAAGTCAAAGGAACCAAGCTATGAGAACAGAAAAGAAACATGTGATCAGAGAATAAGATGAGATTCAAAGGGTAAACAAGTAATCTTTGTAACAGTACTGAGACAAACTGACCAGAACATTAAATAAGGTTTCGTGATGCAAACCCCTGTTGAAAGTGGTAAATATATCAGATTACGTTGACTTAATTAAATGAATTTGTTGAACATAAAATATCTGTTTACAAATGAACTAAATCTCTGCAGCTGAAGTTGATCCAGCTAAAAACACACAAATGACTAAAAACCTGAAGTCCATCTAGTGTCCGCCTTATTAAAAATCTTTCATTTAATTCTATCCTGTGCTGACAACGTATCCCTGTGTTTGCAGATAATTTTTGTCATAACCATGGAATTGTTTATTTTTCAAGGATGTTAACTTTTGTTAGCATGGCCTTAAGAAGGGGCTATGCTTCTCAAGTCGGGAAGTTAAGCAGCCACCTTAAAGTCTGTACATAGCCACATTTCCTTTTAAGGCAAGTTGGGAAGTCAATACTTTCAAAAATTGGCGGGAATTGTTGTTTATACTTGAAAGTCAAACAGTGTAGACGTGTTTACAAGTCAGGAAACTTTAAGTCATATCGCCAATATATTTTTTATAGTCTGATTTTATAAAGAACGTTTTAACCAGTTCATTTAATGTTAGTTATTATGCATGGAAGTTTGGTGTGAAAAGTGTGGATCTAATCATAATAGACCAGTGGGAAGACGTTGCTACAGAGTGAGTATGGCTACAAATATCTCCACCACCCAAGCCGCGGAGGCAGTATCAGCCTTACACACGACCACTACTATTGACAGGTCACCAAGTCCCATCACTTCAATGCATGCAGGAACAGCAAGCTCATACACTGTTAACACAGCGCACTCAGTACCCGTGTCACGGCCCCCTAGTCAATTCTCCGCAAGAACAGAGGAGCTTATATTAAGTGAACTACAGAAACTGTCGGCCCGTATGACACAGGTTGAGCAAGACCTCCAGACCGATACATTCACCTCGACCCCCAGGAAGCGGAAAAAGGCCAAAACTAGGGGAAGAAGGGGGGAAAACTCTATGATAGGGGGACCAGGCAATGTGACAGACAATCAAACAACCTTTGAAGAGAGTGCAGCATCATTACATCATAACAGTCGGGTGGTAATCCCTGTGCACACACAACACACCACCAGAACCACCTCCGTAACCACAACCAGCTTGTTCTCACAAAATAACCCACTTGTACCTCAGCAGATAAGAGGGACTGGTACGAGTAATCAAACCCAGGTAGTATTCTCCACCTGTCAAAGCATGCACCCAGGACAACATGTGGCTAACAGATTGCCAGTTAGTCAAGGGCAGGTCACAGGTTCGGGACAAAGTACCCATACAGGTGAAGTCAGACAACCCACCAATCAACCCATGGGTAGTGTACCATATGAGGGGCAGACAATAGCTCAGGGGATGGGTGGCCAGGGACAAGGAAACAGCATAGAGCAGACAAGAACCACCATCCCACCGCAACAACTCCACCCAGTAAGCACACACCCTCAGTACAACCATGCAATAGTTCAAGACATTAATCGAGGCAACTCGCATGTACTTCCAGGTGTAACTCCAGTAATGGGGCCGTCAAACATGCAGGGTGGGGCCAGTTACCACCAAAGCGAGTCAAGAGGGCTACCTACTAACAGACAGACAAATCAGCAAGACATTATCCCTAGCTTGCAAGCCTTGAGGACCACAGCAGTCAACCAAGACTTGGTCCAACGTCGCCTAGAGGAGCTGCAACAGCAAGCTGTACCACAGGCAGCAGGTAACTCACTTCATATTCAATCACATCATCAGTACAATAGTAACAGTACCAACCACAGAAAAGGTAAAAAAGAAAAAGTAGAAGTAGTATGGCCACAGGATTGTGCCTTTGTGGGCCATCTTAGGTCCAGAGTGACTTATGAACAATTAACACAGGCCCAGTTTGTGTTGGGCTACTTACGCTCAGTGCAAGAGGAAGACAACCCCTTCATTAGGGCCAATATGGTTGATTACTTGACAGAACTATTTCAAAATACATGTGATTTCGGATGGCAAGCCGCGAAAGGGGCACATCTCGTGGTAATGACCAAAATGGAGGAAGGCCTGGTCAGCTGGGCGGACTTAAAAAAGGTAAATAAAGTCAGGAAAACATATGTAAGATCAGCTGGAGGTAGTACTAATAGTAGCACAGATAACAACAATTACAACAACAAGAAGGCCACAAGGAAGCCAAGCTCTATGCCATGTAAAGAGTTCCAGGAGGGCAAATGTAGCAAACAGCAAGACCATGAGGTGGGTCTCATCACACATAAACATATTTGTGCCTATTGTCTATATACACTGAACCGTATGTATAGACACTCAGAAAACGTATGCAATAACAAAAAGCGTTCAAAAAACGGCCAACACCCACACCCACAGCAGCAACAAGATCACAGGAACAGCCAGTTTTAGTGGGTGTGAATCAGATAGTAAAGGACGCAGGTTTAAGTAAAAACTTTGGAACTGAAACTCCTGATTTGGAGGGTGATAGTAGTGTAAAACAAGTTCCATGTAGTAGTACAGAAGTAAACATAAAAAGTCAGGACGACCATTCATGTAAGTGTGACAGGGGTCAACACCTTAATTGGGAACCACAAGATTTAGGCCAAAAAGAATGGCTGGGTATTTCAAAAATAGAATTAGCCAAGCTGGATCTGGCAGCTATTGAGGGTAAATGTGTCGAATTGACCCAATATATGAACCAACAAAATCAACACACTGGGTTCATACCCCTGTCTCCCTTACAGTTTAAACCTATCAAAGACTGTCAAAAATGGGTGAATGATGTAGAACTGTGTTGTAACCCTGTTGAACTTCACAATTATGTTAAAAGTTTTGGTCCAAGTCAACTACACTATGAACCTTGATCTGATAGATGAACTGGCCAAACAATACTGGGACTGGCAATTGCCCCTCCTATTGAGATATGGTTTCCCCATGGACTTTAAGGGTGAATTATCTGATCTCAAAAATGCCACTCTAAGCCATAACTCAGTCCTCCAGTTCCCGGAACATGTCACAGCATATTTGAATGATGAATTAGAGCACAAAGCCATATATGGCCCCTTTGAAGACAAACCCTTTGGTGACAAAACCCATATTTCACCGTTTATAACCAGGCATAAACCTGACAGTAATAAAAGAAGGGTGATAATTGATCTTTCGTGGCCAGAAAACGCTAGTGTTAACCATTATACCAGGGCAAATGAGTACCTAGGTACCGCCTTCAAACTAAACTACCCTTCTATCGATTCATATACAGATAGGCTTAAGAAGTTGGGTAGAGGGGCTCTCATGCATAAGGTGGACTTATCGCGAGCATTTAGACAGCTTAGGGTAGATCCCTACGACTTCCCCCTCTTGTGTCTTGAATGGCAAGGAAAATTTTACGTTGACGGAGCCTACGCGTTCGGGCACCGTACGGGAGCGATGGCCTGCAGTCGCCTTAGCGATTTCCTACGTTACGTACAGGGCACCAAGGGTTACTATACTATGTCCTACGTGGATGATTTATTGGGGGCTGAGGTTCCAAGTAAGGCCCAGGATAGCTTCAACTCCATGGTCAGTTTACTTGAAAACTTAAGAATTCCAATCAGTAAATCTAAACTCACAGCCCCCACCACAAAGATAAATTGTCTAGGTATTGAGGTGGATTCAGTAAAAGCCACCTTGTCTATTCCTAGTGAAAAGTTACATGAAATACTGCAAGAATGTATTAAGTTCAAAAATCAGAAACAATTCAGTAGAAGACAACTACAAAGTGTCATTGGCAAGCTAATGTTTGTGCATAAAGTGGTGAAACCCGCTAGAGTGTTTGTCAATAGATTATTAGAAACTTTACGAAGCATGAAAGACAAAGCCAGCATGTCAACAGAAATACTTAAGGATATTAATTGGTTTTGTCAATTAGTAGAGAAGTTTAATGGCACGTGTCAATACATGTATAGGCCTGTAGCCTGTGTGGAAACAATAGAGCTTGATGCTTGTTTAACGGGACTAGGGGCCTGTTACAAAGACTTTGTGTATCAATACCAATTTAGACAGGGAGAAGTTACCAATTCATTTAGTATAACGCACATTGAAATGTGGAATATCTTGGTAGCCCTCAGAATATGGGGCCACGTGTGGGCTAATAAAAGTGTGGTAATTAAGTGTGACAACCAAGCTGTGGTCAGTGTTGTTAACACAAGTGTCACAAAAGATCACATACTAGCTACAATGTGTCGTAACATCTGGCTGGAAACAGCAATAAAGGACATTAATTTAAAGTTAAGACATATACCAGGCAAAGACAATGGGTGTGCTGACTTGTTATCAAGGTGGCACTTAGTCCGTAACAACTGGCAAAAACTGATGCAATACATAAAAAATCCACAGTGGTGTAATGTAAGTGCAAAGCACTTGTGTTTGAACTTAGAAATCTAAGATCACATGGTTATAACATGTATTTTATGTTATTGTAGATGCAAGCCCCGTTTACAAAGCACTGCTATCCAGAGCGACCTCCAGGATCACCACTGCATATCGTCCAAAAACCATAAAGACTCATACTTCACACTTAACCACTCTACTTCAGTTTCTTCAGTTCATAAATCAGGATGTACTTACCATCTCTTACTGTACAATCCTGGCATTTATAGAATTCCTCCAGTTCAATGGCTTATCCGCCACTAGCATTGATAGCTACATCTCCTCCCTCAGATCCCAATTTAAAGCCCTCAACCTCCCCTCTGCCCCCCTTTCCCACCACTCCGTACACCTAGCACTTAGGAGTATTGCCCTTAATGTACCTACTACTCGCAAAGTCAAGGGAATTTTTGATATCCAGGCCTTAACGTCTATCATCTCCATGTGTGACCAATTTCCACTAGGATATATTTACAAATCTGTTTTCCTTTTAGCTTTCTTTGCATTCCTCCGTCTTTCAAATCTGGTCCCTCCCTCCATCTCCTCCTTCTCCTCAGCCACCCATCTATGTAGAGGGGACATCATCCTTCACCCTTCTTTTGCCACTTTAATTATCAAGTGGTCTAAGACCATTCAAAAACAGTCACAATTCGCCACTGTCCAAATCCCTTGCTTAGGTTCATCCCCCTTGTGCCCACTGGCGGCTTTCCAGGATATGGCCTCCCGCCTCCCCCTCCCTTCTAATTCCCCCATGTTTGCCATTCCCCAAGGCCCTGGGGTCATTCCACTTACCCAAAGTAAGGTTAGGAGGTTCCTTGCCCTCATCCTCACATCCCTCCAAATTGACTCATCAACTCACTCTTTCCACACCTTCCGTAGGTCAGGGGCCACCCTGGCCTTTAACTCCAATGTTTCACTCCAGTCCATTCAACACCATGGAACCGGGTCCTCAGATGCAGTGTGGTCCTATATAATATCTGACCCCCACCATCAAGATTCGGTAGCCGCCACCTTCCAATCCCTTCTACAACAATAACACTACCTCTATTTGACCTTTGGGTCTCCACTTGCAGTAGTCCAACCTCCCCTTTCCCCACTATAACCTATCACAAATACCATCACCTATAAGACAAGTGGGTTCACCTTATGTGTTGCCAGGACTCGTCATTTCAAGTGTGTTAAAAATGCAATTGCTGGGAAAAATGGAAATGCAATTGCAATCAGCACATGTTAAATCTAATGAGTAATTTTAGTTCATTTACACTTGTTAAAGTTTTAACCTCAACCAACAACCAAGTATTAGTAGAAGTAGTAACTGTTTTAGTTGTAGTTTTAGTCTGTATTTGAAATTCATGTATAATTTGTGTATTGTATGTATTGTATTCTAGGTGTATTAGAAATAAAATAATTTTATTTCCAACTTGTCTACTTCTTGGCTTGTGTTAGCATGGCCTTAAGAAGGGGCTATGCTTCTCAAGCCGGGAAGTTAAGCAGCCACCTTAAAGTCTGTACATAGCCACATTTCCTTTTAAGGCAAGTTGGGAAGTCAATACTTTCAAAAATTGGCGGGAATTGTTGTTTATACTTGAAAGTCAAACAGTGTAGACGTGTTTACAAGTCACCCACCCTCCCTAACTCCCCCTAAAATCTTAATGGGGCTCCATTTGCATTAGTCCATCCTCCCTTTTTCGGGTCTCCACTTGCAGTAGTCCAACCTCCCCTTTCCCCACTATAACCTATCACAAATACCATCACCTATAAGACAAGTGGGTTCACCTTATGTGTTGCCAGGACTCGTCATTTCAAGTGTGTTAAAAATGCAATTGCTGGGAAAAATGGAAATGCAATTGCAATCAGCACATGTTAAATCTAATGAGTAATTTTAGTTCATTTACACTTGTTAAAGTTTTAACCTCAACCAACAACCAAGTATTAGTAGAAGTAGTAACTGTTTTAGTTGTAGTTTTAGTCTGTATTTGAAATTCATGTATAATTTGTGTATTGTATGTATTGTATTCTAGGTGTATTAGAAATAAAATAATTTTATTTCCAACTTGTCTACTTCTTGGCTTGATGATATATGTCAACATCTTGCAAACCTAATACAGAATGGTGGGAAAAATGCAATACCACTACATATTAACTGTTGATATTCAGAGTTCAGTGTTTCAATATTAGCCCTGACCTAAATTAGGAGAGATAGCAGTTACTTGACCAAGGAGAATAAAATGTTTTCTTCCGGCGCTAAAACTACAGTGCTTATAGGGTAAGAGATATGACATTTGCAGAATGTAATCACTTTTTCCTTTGGTCAGCCACATAAAAAATCTTATATAAACATCCGTTGATTAGTTTTGAAGCTGTCATGAACACAGAAGGCCAAAAACACAAACAAAGGAACGAACCCCAAAACATAACCTCCCGGGTAGCTGGAAGAGAAGAGGCCTAATATGGTCACAAAAATCTCAAATGCGTTCAACAATTTCAGGCAAGTTGAGGATACAGGAGGTTCTTTAATGGTGATTTTCATGTAGGATGGCTTATATCACACCCCTCTATCTATCTCTCTTTCTCTGTCGACAGTGTTTTGAAATCAACAGTTAGAAGAAACTAAGAAATTCAAACTGATAATATTCAGTGTACAGATACGGCTATTTCCCTTTTATAGCTCATCACCATTCCAAGGCCAGTTTCAATTAAACCAAGACTACCATTCAGCTATATTTGTCCACATACTCGACCTAAATATCTGAGCCAACAACATAAAAACCAAACTGCTGTCTAACCTGACTTTTATTGCAGCCATGGGAGATCTCATGTTCTACCAAATGGGAGCTAACTCAGGATTAATATTACATTACCTACTTCACCCAGCTTAGCTCTGATCTCCACAATCAGTTTTATGCTGGCTTTTGTGGATTTGATTATTGAAGTTTAGTACGCTGCAATTAAACTTGTATATGGCACAAAAGTATATATTTTTTTAATTTTGTTTGTCAGAAAAATAAGCCAGATTGAAATGACAAAGTGAGAAAGAAAGGTGAAATGTCAAATTGAGGAATTTTATTTACACGTTAGTATAATCTACGATGGGATAATGTTAAAAAACTTTTAAAATTTTCAAATTACTTGGAATTTTAAAAGCCCACTAAGCAACACATATCACATCAACTAGTGCATCATATTACCACAGAACATAAAATTAATATCACAGAACATTCAGTAACTCGTAGATATGTCCCACATAATTAAATATCAACCCATTTGTCTTATTCGAAAGGGGAGTTAAAGGTCTTAACTAACTCTACCTACATCCAGTGGTAAGTCATTTTGGTAGGTGGGCCACCAGGGTCATGCCTGGTACTGCCTGGGACCGCCTATTTCATCTAAACTATGAGTCAGTCCTCACAATTAGACCAGTAAAGATGAAGTTTGACTTCTGGTGTGCCAGGGAAGGCAGGAGAAATTTTTATGTTTACTTGTTTATCCTTCAAAAACCACAATCAAAATGGCTAACCTCCTAGGTGAACCCTAACTACAAAGGTCAATCGGTACTTCTGATTGGTTACCAAAACAGATGAAAACATGACCCAACAATAAAACCTTCAGATTTAAGGTGGGGCCCAACTGAATTAGCAGGCCCCTTACAGGCCGTGCTGGGGCCACAGTGGCAGAGTGGTAACACTCTCGCCTCCCACCTCTGAGGCCATGGTTCGATTCCCGGCACGGCCTCAAGTGGGAAAGCTGGTAGTTGCTTGCCGTTGGTCGGCAGTTTACAGTACAGAACCCTAACAAACTGTATGTACTGGTTTCCTCTGCCCTTCCAACTACCCGTCGTGATATGACCGGTACAGTGTTGAAAGCAACGTAAAACCCCAAATAAATAAATACAGGCCGTGCTATTCACAGTTGCCCCAAATCCAAAGTTAGAGTTGAAGTACAAGTCACAGGTCAACACCATAGGTGAGAAAGAAAGGTCAAAGGTCAAATTGAGGAATTTTATTTACATGTTAGTATAATCTACGATGGGATAATGTTAAAAACCTTTTAAAATTTTCAACTTACTTGGAATTTTAAAAGCCCAAGTCCAACTAAAGGTTCTGTCAGTGACAAAACATGTTCCACCTATTAAATATTTATGGTATTATTAGAAAACTGTTACAGCTTATATAAGATGACATATTAAGTAATACTGAAGACTATAACCAAAAGAGACAATCCGCCCATGGCTGGCATGTGCCACAGTTCAAACAGCTAATTATAGCTTCTAAGGTTATGTAAATGTTATACTCGTATTGGACTAAAGAAGTTCATTGTGATTGATTTGCACTGTAACATTATATAACTGACCAAAAACCACATGAACTTAATTTAAAAAGAAACAAATAAGACTCCAATTTTCCTGTATTATACCATTTCAGAATGAGTTTTGTTAAACACATGTTCATACTTCTCTAACAGAATAGCTCCTATCTTTGTCTCAGCTTTAATGAGGTAACAATGCAGGAAGGTGGGCCAAACTGTTCACATTTCTTGTTGTAAAGACACAATCCAAAGGAAGAGCTATGTAGTTCTAACACAATGAAATGTATAGCTAATGTAGGTCACATCTGGACACTATAGTGGTAACAGATTTTTAGAGTACCCAAAATGTCTAAAGACATGGCGCTTTTAGGATCCAAACCGTTACATTCATTGGGTGTGACGCAATAGTTTAGAACAATTTCAGATGTCCGGTAATATCATTTGTTATGGAAACACAACTGATAATACACGTGATGAACTTATGTGACAAGTTGCTATATGGATTTCACATGGGGGTATACTGGGGCACCTTATCAGAAACATTGCTGTGTTATGGCATTAATGTTATTTGTACTATTATCTAAACTAATAATTAGACCACAACAGGTATTTCCTGGTTAAACCAGGAAGTTATCTAGCGATAGGGAAATAAGTCATATGCATTAAGCTAGGTTCTACGAATTTTGGAGGAAAACAATTAATAGGTAGCAATTTAACACAAGAAAAAAAAATAGCTGCACATGTTTTGGTCAAATTTTGAGTAAATGACATTCTATTTCCTGGTACAGGAAATTTCTCCTGTTGTGTAATGAACCCTTAACTAAACACTCTCATGTATTCATGACTTTTCTCTCAGGCAAGAGGATTTGGAATTGTTGATAGAGTAATTTTGTTGATGAAATTCTTGATCACTTGACAAATATTCTCCCAAGGGACCCAGAAAGTACACCAGGATTGGGGAAGTGATTACAAATTATCAAGAAATAAGACTTCTGAGACAATGACAATAACATGGTTTTTTTACAATCTTGGCATTTGTTGATTTTAAAACGATATTTATATCCCCAGGGTACATTTTATATTCTTATAAGAATTGAAATGCATTTGAGATTTGTTTGGTTTAGTCAGTTTTCAATGATCTCAAGTGTGTTGTTTTGACTAGCTATATTTTTGAAGTGCCTCAATTGTTTTCACATATTGGGCATTTAATGGACTGTTGGAGAGTTTATTCTTTGTTGTCGAGCAAATTAGAAAAACAAGACAGGTTGAAAACAAAGTTAGACCACTGCATGTCAACCTTAAAAACTAGACCACAACAGAGGGATTGGGTGAACGGGGGCGTTCCCAAAATCTGGGATTTTATGTATCCAGAATGTGAGCCAGGGCCAGTATTGATAAAACTTGCTAAAGCCTCAAGTTTTGGTCTCAAATCTGAGACTGTTTTTGGTCTCAAACTTGTTAGCTATTCACAAAATAGTTGAGACCAAATTTAGTTTCAGATTTGGTCTCAAACTTAAGACTGGTATATAGTTGTCTCAAATATTTTGGTAAAAGTCTCAAGCATTATTTCACCTTAACTGAGGTTCATGTTTTTACTTTTTATGGCTTAATGTAAAGTAGAAATAATTTACAACATATTTATTACTTGGCCTAAACTTTTGTAACAACGGATATCCCATACTTTGGTTTCAAAAGTACCTTACTTTGAGACACTTTTCAACAGTGTTTTCTGATTGCAGAGCAACAAAGAAGTAGATCATGTGACAAGAAAGATAAAAACACTTGACACAATTTTTTATTTAATTTTTATTTTAATAGACAGTATAATTTTTGTTAAGAATTAAAACAGACAAAAACTAAAACAAATGTTATATATATTTGCAAGTTTATTGTTTGTTTACATTGGAAAGACTTGAAACTGGTCTCAGCTCGGCCTTAGCTGAGAACCTCTTTGTGAATACAAAGTTGAGAGCTGAGACCAAATCTCAAAGCTGAGACTTTTTTATCTTAGATTTAAATTCTCTTTATGAATACGGCCCCCAGGTCTTTCCCCAAATGTACTCACTCCTTTGGCCCGACCCTACCCATATAATAATTTCATGAAATCTGCTTATTACTTTTGAAGTAATAGCAACTAGAAAGTCAAAGTTATTGAAAATACGTTGATAGTTAGATTTTTCTTTGTTTTCCAGAATATGATTTGGATTGAATTGTTTCTTCTTTGATCAGGCCACACACAGAGAAATTTTCAGAAAGACCTGTTTTTTCTTGCTTGGAGTTATCTCGAATACAGACAAAGAAACAAACGAACAAATTATAACCCCCCCACCCCACGGTGAAGGTACCATATAAGCACTATAAAAATATGTGCTATGTCATACCCTTTTAACATATCTCCGGGCGTAAGGATTTATTTTTAGAATGTTTCTGCTTGATCATGGGTGAGCGTATAATTTGTCTGATTTTAAGATTTTTCATTGCACTGGACATTGAAATTATAATTGTTTTAGCTTGTTTTGGTATCAGTCCATCATTTAATTGGCTAGAAAGATGCCACTGCATATTGATACAACTACATATTATCGCCCATATACACATGTAAAACTATTGTGGAATGAGTAGCTTTTTATCGCTGGCGGTATGAGATGGGGTACATACGCTATTAGATAACTATGACATAAGCTCACATTACAAAATTGTCTGTTTCTTCCTTCCATAAAAATGCTGGTCGACCCTCTCCTTCCTTGAAGTATATTTATTCTTAACCTAGGATCCACCTGCAGTCTTACTTTGATAGAGGCTGAAAATAACTAGGTTTATCCATCACGTTTAGGAAAATAAAAGGCTTCCTCAACTATTATTAACGCTGACACCCCTTTACAAGACAGAAACGACCACCGGAATAGAAGTAGCTTGTGAGAAAATGGAAGTGAATTAAAAGAAAAGGTTTTATGGAAATTGGCAATGTGTCTGATAGACAAATTGACTCTCTTCTAGCCTACCTCATAGGGAAAGACACGTTTTCCCCACAGACATGATAGCAAACAGAGACACTCAGTCACCAGTGAAAACTATCTGACCCTGTTTGTATATCCAGGGTTAAACTTAACCACTAGCCTCAATGTTACATTAGTCCTATTATCTAGATAGAAAACTAATTATTGGTGAATTATATATATAAATCAATCAACTTGACTTGGCATTTATAACCAGTATTCTTTTTTCATTATCTTTTGTCAGTTGGTCATTTTGCTCATGTTTGCATTTTTTCTTAGATGTAGAGTTGAATATCTTTGTAATGACCCAGTCATACTACAGACAATGTTTTGGTCACGTACACAGGCGATTTATGTAAGTCCCCATTCCTCTATACACTGCAACACTTCTGTCAGTAAACTATGATTACTAAATTATTCCCGGTGTAACGCAAGATAATGACTCCCGCTATATTTTGCACCCCTTCCTTTGATCTTTAGGGGAGTAATTATCTTGCAAGCAATATTTTGCACCCCCAAACAAAAGAGGGATTAGGGGGGGTCAAAATATAGCGAGTGTAGGACGTAAGCCCCCCCTGACAAAATCCCCCCTGGTCTGCCTGGGGAGGGCAAAAGCCCCCCCCCCCCCCCCCGACCAAAGCCCCCCCCCCCCCTTCTGTAGGACTAAAGCCCCCCCTTTGGTAGGACCAAAGCCCCCCCCCCCCTTCCAATAAAAGAAATATAAAATTTATATCTAAGTTTATTTATTTAAAAGTATAAATTTCATTATTATTCAATATTTAGTCTAAAATACAATGCTACTGCCTGTTAACTGTTTATTAAATATATCATGGATTACAATTTTACCAGATATAATGCGTATTAGGAAATATAAGTAATCAGGAAACAGTTGCAATTATAAACTAGCAATCAATCAAAATAAATATCACTTAAAGATTTTTTAATCACTTTCTCACAGGTCTGTGATACCATGAATTACAATCTTACCAGATTAAGATGCCTTAACCTTACCTAACAATACACCTATTTAAGATACATCAAAGCTTTTGGTCTTTGTACAAGAGAACTTGAAAGGGGGGTTCATTCACATGTTAAAGAGGGGCAATTACAATACACTTTACAAAAAAAGGAGGGGGGGGGAGTAAATATTGTAATGATTACAGTTTTTTTTGCATCTAATTTACATAGTCTCTCAAATGACATGTCTGGAAATCTAAATTCCTTAGATGGAAAAACAAATTAAAAGTGACAGTAGTGTTTCAAAAATAGAAGGGGGGGGTTTTGGTCATCATGTAATTGTTTGATCATCATGATCATCATTTTTTCGGATCTAACTTATAGAAGTCTCTCAACTGACATTTTTGGAAATCTAGCATTCATTAAATGAAAAAAAATAAAAGTGTCAATAGTGTTTAAAAATATAAGGGGGGCTTTTGCCCCACCCCTCTGAAAATGAGGGGGGCTTTTGACCTCCTCCCTCATATTTAAGGGGGGGCTTGTGTCCTACCTTTAAAAAAAGGGGGGGTTGTGTCAGGGGGGCTTTTGTCGGGGGGAGGGGGCTTTTGTCTGTTCCCCAAATATAGCAGGCAGGGCTGCAAGATAATCACCCCATGCTAGATATTTACTCCCCTCTCTGTTGAAAGAGACAATGGGATAATACACTGGTGTGTTTATTTAGTCAATTGGATTGTTGTCAATACATGTATATCAGTACCAATGCCTAAGACTCTTTTGAGGTGTTTGGGGTGACACTTTTTATATTTTCATGTGTATAAGCAAAATGATTAACTTAATCACATATTTTAAGTGTTTACATGCTAAGTTCTTAAATAGTTAATTACCTATATAACCTAGCAAAAAGTCATAATTTTATGTGCATATCAGAGTGTTGTATCACCAAATTCATCAGATTGATTTCTATGATTTAATTACACTTTCGTATTAATTTGCTTTGACTTGTGAAAATATAATTCTTTTATTAATTCTTTGTTAAATTTAATAATAAGGCTCAACCATAAAGTCACCACTATATATGTTTGCGCCCTTAAAGGTTTGTGTAAGTCTAATAAATAATAATAATATAATAAATGATTCGAATATTATTATTAATGTCAAGAGAAATCTCAAACAAAAAGGCACATTTTTTGTATAAGATTTAATACAATAATTATTTTGTTAATCATGCACGAATATAATCATGCCGGACATTTTAAACTGTTTAATTAAAACTTTGGTAATTGTCCTCCCTAACTTTGATACAGTCTACCTCCACTGATAATTACCTAAAGGTCCATCAATTATTGACACTGCCCAGCTATACATTTAACTACTATTAGCCAGGCAAATTTAAACAGCAATTATAAATTTGACCCCTGTGCCCATTACTTGGCCCAAGGTCAGACTGACCACTTAGAGCTGCCCAACTAGGCATTGCTGAATGCTGACAAATTATATAGTACCTCAAACATAGCACCAACAGTTTTTTATGGCAAGATAAAGTATCATTTGTCACACAGATCATAACTTTTAAGCTGTGTTGACCTGGAACCTGAAGGTCAAACTGAAATAGGTTACCCATTTGAAATGGATGTTGTTTAACATTACAGCCAAGTGCCAGAATGACACCACCAAATATTATGGCAAGATAATTGAACACAATGATAAATAGCCAGAAGTGAATGGGTTGGTAAGTAAGATCAAGCCAACAAAGTTCAGATTTATGACAGTCAGGTCAAAGGTCAAAGCAGGTCAAAATAGCAAGTACAATGTGCCAACAGTAGACACACCACCAAAACTGCTGAGAGAGACACAAGTGTAAACATTTATACATTTTATTTGGGCCATTTATTTGTACCATTGAACAAAATTAGAAATTTTAGTAATATTAGTACAAACCATTACATGAATAATATATACAAATGGTACAGAAATAAATGGGGCTGTCCCCGAACAAAATACTAAAATTAATGGGTGAATAAGGGTGGGAGGGTGAATCTTCACCACATTTCTAAATAGAATAACTATTTTCCACCCACATACCAACTATATAGACCTCTACTAAACTACTCAAGCCACAAACCAGCCAGTGCAACATGAATATTCATGAATTCACCTACTTTACACTAACCTTCACCATTTAATCACTCAAACCATTCACACTGTATCAATATGATATGGCAACTATTTGACCAAAAACAAATCTTACCAAGAGGGATGGATGAAGACAAATGGACTAGTCTGGACAGTATGTCAATGGTGAAAACAGGTCTGAGTTTAGGAGTATAAGTGGCATTAATAGAAATGGACCGCAGCAGCATTAACAAACGCCTGTTGTGGAATATGTGTACAGGAAAAGAATACAATAAAAAATAATGTTTCACAGCTGACAAATAGTTCCTAATAGTGGGAATTTTTACTCCATTGACATGCAAAAATTCAACAAATATTAATGAAAATGAATAGTGAGCAATGTCTGCAATCTGAAGGTAGATAGTCAACGCCATAAAAAGCCTGAACTGTGCACGATACTGTGAAGCAGTAGCTTGCCTGTGGCCAAGGGAAGCTCGCTGTGAAGCAGATTCAGCAACCTTTTAGCAAGAAGATTTCCTGAAATTAAATAGAAAAATTTGGATAGAAATACTGACCTTCAACCCTGTGCCTTTGTTTATTTTGAAGGAAAGTCATTTGAGTAGAAGTTAAACCCTTGGAAAATACACGAGAAAGAGCGTCAGCCCAAACATTGTTTATGCCAGCAATATGAGAATACTGTAATTGAATATCAAGACTTGCAGTAAAAGCCCAGATGGACCTAGCGAACGCGGCCAACAGGTTATCCCGTGTACGGCCAGTGGAGAGAACGCGAACCACAGCTTCATTGTCGCAATATATCTTGACCAGTTTACCCTGCCATAATGCACCATAAACTTGGACTAGAACCCATATATTACACATCTCTAGATGAACAATTGATTTGTCAGTTAGGAAACCTAATGGGTAATTTGCTGCGTACACATGATCTTCCCATATTGCTCCAATACCAGACAATGATGCATCCACACATAGTCACTTGTGGCTGAGAACGTTTATGTATCACGCTGAAACTGGGCTGTGAGGGAGATGTGTTTACTTGAGGCTTCTCGCAATACCGACAGCATGCGATTAACAAACAAGCGAGCTGGATGAACGCAGCGATGAATATACAGGAGTTTCCCCAATAGAGACTGAAGTTGTCGTTTAGTGGTATATGTTTTACAAGCCCATTGAAGGCAAAGATTTTTAATTTCACAAAGTTTTGCATCTGGAATTTTTAATAAACCTGCCTCGATGTCCACAAGTATACCCATGCAAACCATGGACTTTGTAGGAGCGACTAATTTCTTTGCATTTATAGGCAGGCCCAAATTATCAATAAGATTTTGAAGAGTTTGAAAAGCAACCTCAGCTCTGGCTTGGTCCTGAATACCAATGATATCATCAATATAAGGGTAAACAGGAAAATCCTGTTTTGCCATTTCATGGCGAATAAGATCCCCTAAACGTTGCATCTGCGCACTGCCATGTTTAAATCCGAACGCCACGCTGACGTCAATGAAGTATTGGTCGTCCCAGTGAATCCCCATAACCCCATAATCTAGTGGATCAATGCGCAAATTTCTAAACGCACGACTGATATCTAGTTTGTATAAGAGTAAATTGTCATTCGAATGCGCAGTATGGCCAACAATATCATCCACTGAAGGGTAAGATAGGCAAAAATTATAACCATCATAAACTTCCTTCAAAATGTTACTGTTAACTGAATTGGCCTCAGGATATGACAAATTCACTATAATTCTGCGGGAATCACCTTCTTTTGGACGAGATAGTAGTGGGGAACAATGAAGTTGTTTAAAAGGCATAGTTTTAAACGGCCCTGCAAGGGCATTGTGATGCAATTCAGTTTGAATGTAAATATTCACATCTTTAGGAAAATTTGTAGCAGAAGCATGGTTAGCAACCCCAGAGTTATGCTGAAATGTATCATAATTAACACTGAGAGGGAAACCAAAGCGCAAATAGTCGAAAAGCTGTGGATCATGATAATTTTTGAGAATAGAATACCAAGCCTGCAAGTGCAAGTTAGTATTAACCTCTATACAGGCCTCTTTATAGTTAGGTACACCCGTTCTTTTGACGACCTTGTGAGCTTGTACAGTCCAGTCTGAGAAAGAGGACACAGGAAGTTTATGAGAACAATCAGCCAGTCTGTATCGAGACGACATACCCAGTTTAACAAAGCCAAAGCGAGCAGGTCTCAATAAAGGACAAGCATTTTGCAAACTCCCAGTTCGGTCAACATTATTCATATTATCAACCATATTCACAGAATCAGACAATATACATTCATCTGCACAAAGTATAGCATTTGTTTTTATATCTGTATTCAGAACTTTCTTACTATTATCAAGACTATCAATAGATTCTTTCAAAACAACCGTTGTGTCTTGTTGAATTTTATCACTACTACCCGTACTAGGCAAATTATGACCTTCCCTAGCAGGCCCAATGCACTGTTTTTGATTCAACCTTAATTTTGTAGCTTTGCGTATTTTTGGATACCCCTTATTCACATTATTATAACAAGAATTATAAAATACCCTAGTAAAAATAGGCCTGCTAGAAGAGGGCATGAAAACTATGCCTGTATGTCGTTTTTTGACTTCTGTAACACCTGCTTTCTATTACAGTTCGTCTCACTATGAAAACAAAACCGTTTCACTACTTTGAAACAAAATGCACATGCATGTCTTTGCAATATTTGCCCTTCAACATGATCATTCTCATAAATGCAGTTACCTTTGTTGAAAAATTTACAAGGTACAGCTTGTTTCCCCAATTTTTTCTCCCCAGACCCTGGGTAGATGGTTCTTTGAGTATACCTAGCTCTCATTTGATGGATCAATCGAACGTCTTTCCATGAAATTTTTCCCCTTTCCATCTCGATTAGGAGAACCTTATGTGCAGATTTAGCAGTAAACCAATTGGTTTCCTGAGCATCCTGAATCAGTTGCTGCAGATATTCAAGCATATTCTGCCTAACATTTACATCAGATTCCTCAAGCACACAACCAATAAACCCTTCAGTAAACTGCATTTGTGATAAATCATCATAAGTTGGACAAGATCTATCTTGTGAAAAACAAAATTCATGTGGCCAATTAACATTTACTAAAACATGACCTTCCTGATGTCTATGTAAACCAGATTTCAACTTTTTACCTTGAATGTCTAGTTTCTGTTGATCTTCCCATTGCTGTATTCTAGTGTCCACCTTTCGTCGTAGTTGGGCATTGTCTCTTAAAAAGTTCATAGAAGGAATCACCAAGTCATCTGCCTCAGCTGCCGCATTCTGGTGCAGTCTGCGTCTAGTCACAGGTTCCAAATCCTCCTCTGCAGGTACAGGACATGGTAAGGGACGAGTGTCATAACTGGGAGGCCTGTAGCCAGAACGGGGGGGGGGGGGGGGGGGGGGGTGATAAAGAAGCAGTAATGGGGTTGGTTTTTGAAGCACAAGCTTTAAGAATTTCATGCCTATCTTTCTTCACTTCCTTAAGCTCATCATCAAGCCTCTGAATATGTTTCAGAATAATATCAAACTTATCAGGACTGTCATCAGAAGCAATTTTCTGCGTACTGGCTTGATCACATTGCCCTAATGGAATAGAGGAAATAGAAGATGCATCAGAATCCCCCATGATGGCTGAGGTCGTAGCAAAAAGAAGACACTGTCATCCCACAGGCTTGTCGTGAGTCTCGTCACACTTCGTGCAGAACGCCTTCTGTTTAGCTGCACGTGCAGGCAAGGTACGCATAATTAATAAAGCCCCTAAAAAAATTTGGTGACGATGCACCCTAATAGCTGAGGACTATGGGAGAAGCGAAAGAAACTTGCAACCTTGTCCGACCCGGCAAACGCGGCTAATCTCCGCTACCTGCTCCAACTACGATCCCGATTCGTAATTCTGAGTAGGCATGCCAGCAAGATCTAACACTTTCGTTCCCAATAAAATCCATAAAATAAAAAAAAATTTAAAATCCTAGCAGAGACATGGGGAAGAGAACAGCCTGAATCTTCACCACATGTCTAAATAGAATAACTATTTTCCACCCACATACCAACTATATAGACCTCTACTAAACTACTCAAGCCACAAACCAGCCAGTGCAACATGAATATTCATGAATTCACCTACTTTACACAAACCTTCACCATTTAATCACTCAAACCATTCACACTGTATTAATATGATATGGCAACTATTTGACCAAAAACAAGGTTAAAAACTTTACCATAAAACCACTAAAATACACCTTCAACAATATGACATCACTGTCATCAACTGAACACAATTGTAACAATTCTGTCAGTTTTCTGTAAACCAAACTGTATCTAGAGACGTGTAGTTGGGTTCCATAGGGGATAAAGTGTTCCACCTCAAATTTTTTCTTGCCATCTATAACCACAGAAAAACACTGCATGCAGTCTGACTGGGGAATAAGGTTTGGACCAAAGCTGTTTCAGAATAAGTGTGGAAATTTGGTGATGTGCTGAGTCAAAGAAATAGCTCTAGCGTGTTTTTTTTTCTTCAATTTTTTGAACAGCTAAGGTTATTTCAGGACAGAGCCTCACTAAATCTTATGTGTTGTTCTGAAGCTGTATTGGAACCCATAACTCACATAGGTGGGAGCCAAGCCACTGACCTATTTGTCAACCATGCAGGTATTGGAGCCTCTGTGCAGGGGTGTGTGTATTCAAGGTTTAAACCCAATTCATTTATTATCCTCACTGCCAATGGGTATTGTGATTGTGACAGTTTGTTAGTCTGTTTGCCTGTGTGCTTGTTTTACCGAAAAATTATGCTTCAAATCGGTTTCATAATTTCACACAAGGCAGAATCTACCTATTTCTCTGTCTTCCGCAAAGATGAACTGGATCATGAAACCAGAATTAATTTTGTGAGTTTTTGGCAATATCTGCATGAATAACTCAAACACTATTCATTAGCTCGTGGGGTTATATTTTCACACACCATATGTCCCTACACGTGGCTTGGCCCTAACAAAAGTTGGTCCAGATAAATTCTTTTGGCACTATCCTCCGGTTAAAAATTTTGTGTTTTCAGACATTGCTTGTTTCTTTTTGTAATTGTCATTTTTGTGGGGTGGGGTGGTGGGGTTATCAACTAATAATGTCATGGTGTATTGGCATTAATTGCATCATTTCCCACAGGAAATGGGATCTTATTCAAAGCAATGTTACACACATTAGACTCTTTTAATAAATAAAAATCCAGGGTTATTTGTACAAGTTTTCCTGGGTGTTGTTACTTCAAAACAGTATTGAAAGCTGTAAATACACTCTTCCCCATTGGTACACGTAGTTGTGACGACATGGCTTTAATTCATTTATACAAGGTTTTTATCACCATTACAAAATGCCCAATGTGGGTGGTGGACAATTAATAGGAGACAAATTATATAAAATTTCCCAATTCATAGCCAAAACTGGTTAATGGCTTTTTCCTTGGCCCAGTTTTGTAATAATACATCACACCCAATCATGGACTGATCCATTTGGTGTGAATTGAGCCATTGCGTCAATTTATTCATTACACAAGACATTAAATAAGTTTTTTCTTAGGCCCAAATGTTCAACAAGTTTAACCAAATGCCTTACTTTTTGCTTGGACGGAAGCCTTAAGCACTGGGTACCATCCTGATTGGTAGGTTAAATAACATCTAGGATGCGCTTACATTGCCATAAATATGTAAAACACACCAAATGTCTCAAATAACTATTATTATATCTCAAAGAAATGTCAATTCTTCCTAAATAGGACAGTTTGATTGGTTTAAATCAGATCATATACCGTTCATATTTTAAAATATTGAGGTGTGGTTGTGCTCAGGCTTTTGTGATGAATTACCCGAATCGCAAAGTATATCAAAACAACAGTATTGGTACTGAATAGACGGTGAAACCTGTCAGGACACTTGGCACATGGTTCTCTCTGGGCAGTGAAGAAACAAAGTTTATTTATTATTGAAGAAAAAGTGAACATCATAACTAACCAGAATCTTGTAATCTTGGTAGCATAGGCATCTTATTTTAATATCTAACTGTATTTGATTGTTTTTAAATTCTCTTTTTGTGCCACATAAAAATAAAATGCACTTATTTTCGAAAGACACATTGATGACACATAAAAATCGGCTGCTTCAAAATGGTCTCCAGAAATGCTTAGCAGAAACAGCTGAAGTTATGTTTGTCAAATGACTCAGAAAAAGTGTAAATGCAAAATGGAAAGTATCAGCTCAGGACAAAAGATCAAAAAAAGGGAGTCATTATTTGGCGTTATGGCTAGGCTACACTTTTCCTTACAGTTGTATATGTATGTCTTTAATTTAGGATTGACGACCTCATCATTATGCTTCAAAATAGAGAACCTATCTTTTGGTGGTACACATTGCAGAATGAGCTGAACTACATATCCATACCACCCACAGCCCTTCATCCCTTCAGTGTGTATTGTGTAAATACAGTTCGTGAGAGGCTGTAACAGCTTTTTCAAACATTTTTAAAAAGCTGTTCTGAATGCAAAACATATATGTGCTCCAAGTTACATCAAAACACATAGGAAGTTCCCACCATTGCATCCTGCCAAACCAAACCACAAGTGAGGATAGCCAAAAGTACACAAGCACATCATGACTCCAGCACAGAAAGGTAGGACCATAGAAATCATATAAACAAGTCGCTTTTAATACGATTTCTATGAGTAGAACCAAGGTGTCATACCGGCAATATAACAGATGGGAGAGTTGACTGGCTTGTACTGCCCTCATCTTTGAAAAAGATCTGCTCACCACAGTCCTCACTTGAAACACAGCAAAGTTCTATAACTGGACTTTTATGATGTGAATATCAAAATAGCACAATTTACTTTATGTCATATCAATTCCTCACAGATTCACAAAAAAACTGTTACTGCTTGGCTTGGACATTCAGCACAGACCGGACCAAAAAACAGATGGAATCATTATGAATTGACCTGATCAGTGGGGAACCTTATGTCTGATGAAATGTCAGCCCCAAATTCTGGTAAAAAAGCCATTCAGTCCTCATATAATACCCTAGACATAAGGTCTCAAAGAAAGTCTAGTTTTGTGTAGATTATAAAGGATTTCTTGTGATTAGAATATATTCACTCAAGTTGTAACAGCCAAATAATTCACCTTGTGGAGGATTTTAAAGGAACACACAATCAGTATACAAAATCACATTATTAGTTATATTACTACCTGTTTCTCTCGATTTAAGGTGTATGCTAAATAATATTACAGTACCCTTTGTTGTACCCTTTAAGCAGGCAATAAAATATTTATATCTGAACATAAACAAGAACCAATACATTGTAAATTTGAATAATAATGTAGCAAATGAATCCTACCAATAGTATTGTAACACTCTGATAGCTAATGCAGTAACTGTAGCTCACCGATGACATTGTTAGACAATAACCAATAATATAACAACACGTTTATCAACACATTATTCCAGTGACCTTCACAAAATTAGGAGCCACCAAGGAAGATTCGGTGAAGTGTTGAAGATCTATGTATAATAACCAACTGCGGTGACTTGTCATGGCAAAAATCAAAACAGAAGAACCCCCCACGATTGTGAACACCAGGTTGTCTGCTGTAGCAGGATGGGGGTGGTAGGTATGAATGACAGATCAAGACAGCTTAGAGACATCCAAGGTGAACTAAGGGGTCACTGTGAACTACAAAAAATTCAGTTATTGCAAGTATTCAACTTAAAACAGCACCACTGTGTCACCTGGCCATTAGTCACTGTTCAACTTTAAAAATCACTAATGTCACACCTGGAGATTGGTCAGTGAAACCTCACAACTTTGGTCCTTGATGTTAAAGATCTGAAAGCATTCTTCCATTCTGGATTCAGTGTATCTAAGATCAAGCTTGACCTGGGACATGTGTAGACTATTTCATGTATAGTTATTGATGATGTATTTTAGCATCTCATTAGTGCTATTACCTGTATGCTCAATGTTTTATATTGTTGGGGATCTAACTGCACTACTCATGAGATAATATTACTACATTAACGGACACTGTTTTGTTACGTTATTGGTTGGGCAAAATGCTGGTTATTGGTGCGTTGTGGGTTGCAACAGTTGGAATATTGGTGGCGGCATTCAGGAAATCATAATGCATTCATCTAGATCATCAGGCAGAAATTGCACAGAGTGGACGAAAAATACATGATCTTGCTGTGCAACCAAATCTGATAACGAATGAGGAAGTAATGTGGCGCAATAAGTCAATAGACAGATAAGTGTATGGGAGAAAATGTGATAACTTGAGGGCAATCAATAAACAATATCAGACTTTTGGTCTGGTCTCAATCAGACGAAGGCACATGTTCAGTCATCACAGTTTTTCAGATACAAATTTTGATGAATCAAGCACATTGGTCTTTAAATGGAACTTTCTCAGACTACAAGAAAATATGGGTCTATGATTCACAACTTAAATATTAAGTAAACCAATGTCACCATAAGTGCATCGTGACGCCTGTTTCTGGTATATAAACATCACTTTCCGGTTTTCACTATTGGTAGATATGTCCAATACTAATCAGTAACTGGATACTTTCTCGCCATGAACATTTGGGGGAATGAATCTATTACTGTAAAAAGATAAATTACAAAATTTGTGGACCATGTATCATATATCTTGGGGGATAGGATGGATAGTGGGGTTTACAACAGCCTGACTCCTCAAAAGTAGTCAACACCCGAAAATATTGGAAATCTCTGCCCCTTACGGGCCTCGTTCTCCGGTATTTTCTGGTATTGGCCACTTCTTTTGGAGTTTAACTGTATTAATAAATTTACACGTTTCAACAAGCATGTCACATAATTTACATAATATTACATGTTTAACAATGGCAACTGACGGTACAGTTGTGTGTACAGTGACCTGTGTCACCTCAAAACCCATCCACCCTCGAGAATGTTTTTTGTATGACAATAAACTTAAAGCCTAGGTCACACCTATCTGTGCGGTCGTATCTGTATATATTTGACTTCATATTCTATGCTGTGTCAAATGTAACTAAATGTGAATGAATCTGAATGCATCCTACTAATGCCCCATTCACACTACAGGCGGTCGTCCCGTGGTTAGAAGTTTTTCTTGGCGGTGGAACCACCTCCCAGGTCGCCCCATTTCGTCCGAGTTGTTCACACTACAGGTGGTCGGCCATTGATTGGACACAGTGTCTTAATTTCCCTCAATAACAGTCTGATGACAGTAGTAAAATGTGGGTCATCATAAAGCGACCGCCATTAACCTTAACTCACCTTCGGCGAAACACCCAAATACCTAGACATGGTTACCTCGGCTCTACTTACTTGCGTGTAGAGCCGTGGCACGACCCCACATAAAACTAGAGATTTGAATAAAACACAAATACCGTAAAAATTATACACACAACTGTTTCCACAACTATTTTGTTACATATTAAACCTCAACAGTCAGTCAACATGCAAACATATTTGACAAAAAATAATTATATTTCCTCATTTTCAATACTTTTTAGACCATTTCTCCAAAAATTTGAAAATGCTCTTTTGTTATAAAAGCTGTATAAAATAGCATATATATTATACACATTTTGTATTTGTTGTGTCCTTGGCTTAATATAAACTGCTTTTAAATATATCAAACCATTTTGAGTCATTGTATCAAATGTTATTCAACAGAAAATGATTTTTTGCAAATCTCTAGTTTTACGTGGGGTAGTGCCACGGCTCTACACGCAAGTAAAGTAGAGCCGAGGTAACCACGTCTACCAAATACCTTAACTCACCTTATGTCACTGTATTACACCGAAACAAGACCGAATCACAACCTTATGTACACCGTGGACCACACCTTCGGTTACCGTAGTTAGAAAGTGATACACGCATGTGCGAAATCATCTGCGCACGCTCACAGTATCAAAATCAGAGGCGAAAATTTTAAACAGTTTAAAACTTCCATAGGATTCGCAAAGTTGTGGACAGTTCGCCACTGACTTGCAAGGTCGCACACAGACTTCAGATGTTGATCCAAGGACAGCGACGTTTCCCCAAACAAGGCCTACTGTGGGTTATACCGGCTGTTTTGTGAATTATTAAATGGTATTAGACATGAAGCAGACTGTACATAAACAATTCCCAAGCAAAGGTACACCAGCCTGTTTGTAACTCGTGACCCAGGGTGTGACCTAGAGAACTGGTAAGGAATTCTACGAAATATTTGTTCTAATGTTATATTCTGGAATAATGTTATATTCTGGAACGAAACTCGGTATTATTTACCTAATATTGTTTCTGTCAATCTGGGATCCTTAACATACACTCGGTATTACTTCATTGTAATAGAGAACTGGTAAGGAATTCTACGAAATATTTGTTCTAATGTTATATTCTGGAATAATGTTATATTCTGGAACGAAACTCTGTATTATTTACCTAATATTGTTTCTGTCAATCTGGGATCCTTAACATACACTCGGTATTACTTCATTGTTTGACGTCAGAGGTTTTGATAATGTACGATAATGACACATTTACCAGTACACAGACTCAGTCCTTCGAACCATTTAAACAAGCTACATTATTTTAAACTGCCCTATATTTGCCTAAATGACATAAAGCTGGTCTTTATTGCGCAAGGAGTGGTGTTGAAGTACCTTCTGGTCACCATGATGCTAAATCAAAGTTCAAAAGGCTGAAAACTCAGAAGACAAGAAACAAGTCAGTGTTATCAATAAGTAAGATATCCTTGAATGGCTGTATGTGTGTGTGTGCAACTACTTACTTCTGTCTCTTGTACAGACTGTCACCACAGAAAAACTAGAACAGTAATATTTGTCTTATTCCCAATTTAAATGTGAACCATAATTGATATATAAATTGTAAGTTAAACAAAGACTGAGTTTCGCCATTTAGAACAGCTTGATAGGCCTGTCATGCGGTTTTTGTATGCCATAGCAAATTCAACAGGAGGTGGTGACACAGGTTACTTGTCAGAGCACAATTGTGTGATTTTGCAGTAATACATACCAGGTTCTAAAGGACACCATTACATTTTGAGATAAAGATAAGGAATATAATCAGGTACTCAATGCATGAAAATGGTAGCAAATGAATCATAGTGGCTGTTATTTAATATGGTTGCTATTTGTGTAGTTGTGGCCAATATACATGTATATGACTGATATCAAATAGCTGTAATATAACTCACCTAAAAGGATTACTGTTGTGATTTTGTAATAAATATACATCCTTATGTAATATAAAAGTTATAATGTACTTACGGCAATCATGTGAATGCAATGTGGATTAATAATGAAGGAAACGTTTTAGAGAGGTGGAATATTGAAACTATTGACTGTGGATCATGGTGTGTTTAGGGTTTCTCACCAGCAGACTCATGAAATCACAGAGGTGGGTGTTATACAGTATAGTTATATTGTTTTGTATCACTATAACAAAGATGTCAGATAGGGTAATGTCCATATTGCAGTATATGGTAGGCCTCTGGTATATTACTTGGAAATTATGGTACATTACTTGGGAAATGTACGTTGGTGTTGTGGTTAATACACTTGCCACCCAATTCTCTGGTTCTGGTCCAACCAGAAGTGGGAGAGGTGATAGTTGCTACCTGCCAGCTACCTCTCATGATGTAAACTGTAGTATATGTTGAAAGTGACCGTGAACTTAAATCAATGAGTTGATATGCAGTATACATTGGCTGTTAAATGGGGTGGAAAAAGTTTTTTTAACCTCTCTACTGTATTGTTGAACACATTTACATCTTCCTGATGCCCAGGTCCCCGCTTGATGATTTTAGGTTACAATTGTCAATGACTTATAAATCCTTGTCATCTGTGATGTACTGTACATAGATATTCATAATATTTTTGTCATTTCCCTTGTCTGCTGTGTGTCTTTGTGCTGTGGTCATGTTTTTAAAGCTGTTCGAAAATTCCACAGTCATCAGTGTTATTTATGTCTTTCTTTAATCTTTGTATTGCTTCCCCCTGCCTTTGTTAACCTGTCAAGCCTGTAGTGCTCCCACAGTGATGTCGCCGTCTTTTTCTCATCTCAGTCATATTAATTTGCAGCAATACCTTTGAAAAATCTGACACATCTCACTTTGGGTGGTGACATACATATGGATCCAGAGTCATAGTGGTGGTCATGATACCACTGACACTCACTTTATTTTTTCCCCCTTTTTTGTCTTTTTTATATATATTAAAATATATATATATACATGTTTAACTTGAGATTTTGTATGTGAAGAATATTGATGAATAAATTTGTTAAAAAAAAAATGATACCACTGACTGTCTTTTAGAGAGGCAGGATAATCTTGTATTCTTCTTCATTTTGTCATCATTTTTCATCAGGTGTATTATCACAGTTTTCATATGTCCTTGACACTCTTATAAATATGGTACATGTTTTGTATAGCTACTGTGATGAAACTACTTTCTGTGGCAAAATAGCCATGTAATTGTACAAAGTTTGGCAAAAATTACAGCATTGAGGTGATAGAACCACCAGCAGTTGTAGGTACTGGCAACAGATCTGCATACCAGAACATGTGACACCATGTTCATGCTAAAATTTGATGACTGATGGAAACTTCATAATTGTGTACAGTCTTCATAAATCACCTACCAAGTCCTAGCAAGATCATAAATATGGTAGACTTTCATCAAGTCCTTTTGTCTAAGGTATTATCGGAGGACTGAATGATTTTTTTTACCAGAATCTGGGACTGACATTTGTATTTCATCAGACAGAAGGTTCCCTACTCATCCGGTGGGTTCATATTGATTCTATGTATGTCAGATTTGGTGGAAATTAGAAATACTTGACGCAAGTCTATGAATATAGGACCTAGGCATTATATGCTAAATTTCTGTATAGCTTACATCTTTATGGTTGCCATTTCCTCATTGCTTAATGGTTATGCAGAGAAAGTGTGAAGCAATATGGTGAGTAAACATAAATACCAAGCTGTTCTTGGAATTCTATTTGATTGGTTCGTTGACCTTATTTCAGGGTAACATTTCATAGCTTTCCCCAGCTTCTAGAAGTAACCTTACAAAATGTACAAATATAGAAACAAATCTCTGTTTACTCCCATAATTCCCAGTTTCTTTGAAGTTTATTTTCATTGGTAAAACAGACCCATGCAAGGTTACTGGAACTTGTTTCATCTTGAAAAATTACACTAGTTAAGACTCAGTGTGGCTTTCAGGGCTTAAAGTTAGCTTGTTTTTTTATTTGAGAAAATGGTTTAATAATAAACTGTATAACTGGATGGTGATATCAGTTACAACTTTATCACAGAAACTGAATTAATCCTTTCTTCTTAAAATTGTAAGGTTTTTATACATATTTTCACTAAAATCAAAAACCATTCAATCAGGAAAATTCAAGTTTTAGTACATTTTAGTGCATTAAGAAATACTTGTTCAGGTGTAAAGCATTTTATGGTAGTCTTCTAAATATTATTCGTGAAATCTATGAAAGTGTCACAGGAAACCAACCTGTACAAAATATCTTTTTGTGACATGATCATCACCATATTTTTAATGACAACAAAGATTCAGTAGCCTTCAACAGAAAGCAGGAAGAGGAATATTATGGTTTTACTTTGTAGTGGGTAATTTTCTTACTGTGGTATCATCTGTTGTGATAACATCGCTTGGGATGAGACCTCTGGTCAAGTGGGGTGGGTGAACAGAGTTACAGATAAGATGCCTGTTGGTGTGCTGCAGAGATGCATTCATTGTGTCATCTGTTATTCTGAAGCCACAGGTTATTTTGAGAAATGACGCAAGATGGCATGCTGTAAATGTGCATATTATGAAGGGATCAGATGGATATACTGGTATAAGATATAGAGACAAATTTAGAGAAATATTAAAAAATATATTACAACTGGCAAAACTTGAAATATTACAATACAGAGAATGTAAAGATATTCTAATATTTTCTCTAATATTTTTGCATCTATTAACTAGAGGTCCTCAGTGGCCTAGTGGGTTAGCAGGTTTGGTATCTAATCACAGCCTATTTGGGTTTGCCTCCCGCAAGTGACAATACTGGGGATCTGTTCCAACATGACCCTAGCTGTTGAACAGGATGCAAAACACCAACTTTGACATTTGCATATATTAAGCTTTAATGTGACTTTGCTGAGATTGATTAACTTTTCTTTGACTCCATTTCCTGTTCGATCAGGGTAACAATAAACAATGGCATGATAAAGATTAAACTTATCAGGATTCATGTTAGAAATAGCTGTAAGCTAATTTTCTTTAGAACAATTGAACAAGACAATGGAAGATAATTTCACATTTTCTTGTTTTGAAAAAGGACTTTATGTGGGAATTATATTTTACTGTTACTAACCATGTGCAGAAAGCAACAGTAAAATGCATGTTTATGTGTTTTTGCAGGAGAATCAGGCTGATGTTCATGACCACAATGTGTCTGGTAACACTCCTGTTCATCACCCTGCAGACTATACACACCATCTACATCAATGTGGAGAAACAGCGAGGTCAGTCACTTACATCTGCTTCAATATGGGCTACAAAACATCAAACTATGAGGATTTTACTCAAGTTAATTCTTCTGAATTATTTATTTATTATAACAGTGTGCTATATCACAGTGAGAGAGTTACCTTTCCAACCCAAAAGGAATTACACGTATTGTTTGGAAAAATAATGAAAACAGATAGCCCAGTTGGCTCTCAAATTTCGCAAATAGTCGCTTGGTTCTCATTTGTGTCCTCATAAGTTCAAATCTAGCTTGTGTCAAATGTTGAAACACTGAAAGCTTGCCTCTACCGGAGTCTAGTGGTTACAAGTGATGTAAAACCCTTAGAATTTTACACACAGAGAGAAAGTGAGTTGATGTTTTGTGTATTTGTGTAACCAACCCACCTATTAGATTGATGTGTCTGACGTCTGTCTGTCTGTCCACATTTTTCGTTTCCGGACTCTAACTCGAAAACGGTTTGTCCAATTGAATTCAAACTTGACAGGGAGACAGATCACCATCATAGCTAGGTTCCTTTTGAAATTGGTGAAATTCTATCTGTTTGTTTGTCCGTTTGTCTGTCCATCTGTCTGTTTTCCACATTTTCGTTTCCGGACTCTAACTCGAAAACAGTTTGTCCAGTCGTATTCATACTTGACAGGGACATAGATCACCATCATAGCTAGGTTCCTTTTGAAATTGGTGTAATTCCGTCTGTTCATTTGTCCATTTTTTGTCCGTTGTCTGTCCGTCCGTCTGTCCATCCACATTTCCGTCCACCATCATAGCTAGGTTCCTTTTGAAATTAGTGTAATTCTGTCTGTTCATTTGTCCGTTTGTCCGTTTTTTGTCCGTTTTTCTGTCCATCTGTCTGTCTGCCCACATTTTTGTTTCTGGACTCTAACTCGGAAACAGTTTGTCCAATCGAGTTCAAACTTGACAGGGACATAGGTCAACATCATAGCTAGGTTCCTTTTGAAATTGGTGTAATTCCATCTGTTCATTTGTCCGTTGTCTGTCCAGCCGTCTCTCCGTTCACAGTTTCATTTCCGGACTCTAACTCAAAAACAGTTTGTCCATCGAATTCAAACTTGAGAGGGACATAGATCACCATCATAGCTAGGTTCCTTTCAAAATAGGTGTAATTCTGTTGGTTCGTTTGTCTGTTTGTCTGTCCGTCAACATTTCCGTTTCTGGACTCTAACTCGAAAACGCTTTGTCCAATCGAATTCAAACTTGACAGGGAGATGCATCACCATCATAGCTAAGTTGCTTTCGAAATTGGTATAATTCCATCCTTTTATTTCTCTGTTTATAGCATAGATACAATTATGTAACCTAGATTACAAGTTTTATGTTTCTTAGCACGTCTAACACATTTACCTTAACTGGGTAATTTAACATGTCTTTCCTTGTTTCTAAATGTAATTACAGCAGTTGCTAACCTTATTGTTGCCTACGCAACCTGCCTTTTGGGGCATCGTTGACCCTCTTGTTTTCATGACAATTGTAAATAGATGCAAGAACAAATAAATATTAATTCTGTTTCTCTATTTTTCTGACAGTGCGACATGTACGTGAGCTACTCACAACATATCAGGAGAATGAAGAAGGTTCGGTTCTCAGTGTAGCCACATCCAGAAACTCTTCAAGTAATAATACTGAGGAGAGTAACAGAACTTCCATGAAAAGAAGAACTAATGCCACCCAGCTCCTTGTGATAACCAATACAAACCTGACTAAACGTACCAATGCCAGTGTGTCCTCTAGTCATAGTAAAGAGTATGGCAGTAGTGAACCAGAATTAGATTACAGTGAGCTAGCTGTGTTAACGGGCAACACTGCAAGTGGAGTCACAAAATTTGTCTGGGAGCCATACATCTCCTTGCATGCTGTGAAACATATTTTTAATGTGACACTACCTGCAGATTTTACAAAGGACAAGTTAAATACTTTAATAGAATCTTCGGCAGAGGTGAAAAGAAAGGGAGTATATAGTGCTGATATCTGTGTCCCTTATTTCAATGAGGCAATCCTTCAGAAAACTGTGCTCCCGAATTTCTACGGCAAATGCCATGAAGGCTTTGCATCGGACGATGTCACTTTATTGATCCAGATGGATACTTCTTCGGGATATTTCGAAAAGCTTTATCAAGTGGTTCAGTATTGGTCGGGCCCTATATCTGTGGCGTTGTTTGTTAACGGTTCAGACTCTGAGGGTTATGTGACAGAGGACCAGCTCAGAGCCAGGGTACAAAAGTTGTTCTCTGAGCATGAAATAGAGGGAGCTTCACTCTGTTTACATCTAGTCACCAGTCAGGTGAGTGGTTTTGGTTGTTATTGTAATTCATGTAAAATGTAAGAAATGGGAAACTTCCCACAGTACATGCAAATTTGGTACTGGGAAAAAAACCAGCACTCTTGCACTATTTTCAATTATGGGATATTTGTATCAAATAAGTGGGTTTTTTTCATTGTTACAGGCTATTTAGGCTATTTGTCTAGAATAAGACATGTGACATTTGCCACATTATGTGAAATTCACCACTTCTGTTTCCTTGACATGTGGAAAATTATTGACACATGTGTGCTCTTTGTGGTCAGATAAGACCTCTGATCTCCTCAATGCAGCACTGGTATAAATTTGAATTATTTTGACCTTTATTTGAAGGGTGGCCGCTAATGTCAGATTTTTATAAATTATTTTGACCTTTATTTGAAGGGTGGCCGCTAATGTCAGATTTTTATAAATTATTTTGACCTTTATTTGAAGGGTGGCCGCTAATGTCAGATTTCACAGACTTTTATAAATTTCATGCTTTTTTTATTCTGATGCATAAGAGGTTGTCTTTAAATTTATCATAACCTGACCTCAAAAGCTCTAAGGCTGAGCATTATATTAATTTAACTTAATGGACATAATACTTACAGCAGGAGAGTATTACTCCAGAACTATCTTCACTGAATAAGTAACTTTACTTTCTGAACAGTAATATTCATGTGTACTTCAGTGCTCTAAATGCTTTTTCTTAATTAACACGAAGCTCAGTTCTTAAAAGCATCTGATTAGTAGTTGAAATGTGCATCATGTAACACCAGTCAGTTCCTAGTTCTATGTTTGCAATGAATACTAATGTAATTGCTGTTTTACTCATCCCCCCTACCTTTCAGAATTATGGGTTAGAATTTTGGCTCTGTGTTAAATGAGAAAAATTGTAGTTGGAATTGCAGAGTGGTTTACAGTGCAGAATCTAGTATGCTGTGGTTTACTTCATTTTGTCTGAAATTCTTCTTGATGTTACAGAAAGTCTGTCTCGATGGTAGCTCTACCAGAGTTTTCACTGACTTTACTGTAGAAGCAGTTTAGGTTGGCAGTGTGTAGTGGCTGCCAATTTAAACTAGCTAATGCTAAATACTTGGATTTCATGCAATGATAAAACATTTTGTCATGGAAGCTATGATCAGGTTATTTTTAGAAGAAGCCTATTGTTAAAAGGTTAATGTAGTGTCTGTATATTGTGTATCAGAATTTATGATCAGTTACAATTTCACATTCTATTATTATAAACTTCAGATTAGAGCTGTGATGTCAGACACTCCCAACTGGAGTATGTAATGAACCATTTAACTAGTCCTACTTTTTAACCTAAGTATAAGATACACTGGTTATTAACGAAAGAGGAATTATGATTTTAAAATGTGATGTCCAGATTTGAAATTCTAATATGACAATCTCAAAACTGTTGATGTGAGAACCTGACATCTGTACCTCAGAACAGTTTTCTAATTAACCAAACAGATTGGAATTTCTGAGTATTTTATATTTGAGTATCACAGACATGTTTTATTTTTTAGCTAAACCTCTTCAGTGCCAGTTTACTAAATGCTTAGCTAGAAGGTCCCCAATTTGTTCCTCCTTTCTTCTACCTTAGCCATTGTAACTAATCTGGACAGATGTCCATTTGTTTTCATTTCTAATATCATTGGTTTAATCTGGCTCATGAGAGCCCATGGTACACTGATGCTGAAGATGCAGATTTTTCATAGCCTTACATATTGCCTGGATGAAGAATTCACCTGTGATTTGTGGTGTGGCATGAGAGTCGAACGCCAATGTTCACATACCATTAATTGAGTTTTGTCCTAAAGTGACAGAAATCTAGTGTACACTGAGACAGTTACTATCACTAACTCCTTCTTATTCCAGAGCCTGAACTACTACCCAGTGAATACCTTGCGTAATGTTGCCATCCAGTATGCTCAGACTGACGTAGTCTTCCTCATTGAAGCAGACTTCATCCCAATGCCAGGACTCAACAATGTCTTCAAGAGGCCACTGATGAAAAAGAACTTGTTTAAAGGCAAAGTGGTATGTAACAATATAATATGCATCAGTCTTTGCCTGTAAAGTGAGAAAGTTGTTATTTGGTTGCCTGTCTGTGTGTCTTGTGGTTCAGATTTCAGAATCTTGAACAACTATTAGTGAAGTTGCACATACAACATTTTTCCAATATGTAAATCTGTGAAGAATTAAGCTTACACTTATGTTCAGGGAACTTTTGATGTTGCTCACTGTGACACCAGTAAAGAGAGCAGTTATATATCAAACGCTAAGAAAAAATATCCTCCTTTTGATGACGGGCTTTGCAATGAAATGGTTAGTTATGAACAATTGTTTTATTACTGATTATTTTATGTCAGATGAATACATAGATTGTTTTAGTGATTATTTACATATATGTTGAAGCATAAATACATTAATTTTCAAAAAAGTAAATTAATTCACTTAAAACTTTAGGGAAACTACTCATGCAACTCAGCTATCCATTTCATTAATTTTTCCTGTACATTCTGTCAACAGATGACATTGCAAACACCAAGTGGTGACTGCATTCTTTGCATTTTATTGTTAACAGGACAGTAAAAGGCATTGCACAACCTCCATAATATCTAGTGTTCTGCTCCACCACCTAATGCTCCTGCTCCACCAAAGGACTAAGCCCCGATCCTGTCCCCGACCCTTAATCGTGGACAATCTGTGAAAAAAAATGTAAAATGGGTGGGACTACTGAATCGGTATCAAAGCCTGGGAATAAGTTCAGATCGGCCTGAGGAGGCCCCAGGAGGCCCCATAGAGTCCCAGACTAAGAACCGATTAAGCCATTTTTCTAGTCGTAGACATACCGACTGGGTCCCAGGATGCCTCAGGCTTCCTGGGACTAAGCCCCGACTAACCCCCGACTAAGTCCCAGCGTCCTCAGGCCTCCTCAGTCTTCCCCAGACTAAGGTGGCCGATTTTTGTTTTCAATGGGACTAAGGGTTGCAGGAGGCCTGGGACTAAGGGTCGGAGACTAAGGGTCGCAGGAGGCCTGGGACAACATAGGACTGTGTAAATTTGGTCTGAGGAGGCCTGAAGAAGCCTGGGACTGGACATTTTGTTTATGGCGGGAAAAAATAATCGGTTGGGGTCGGGAGAAATATCAAACATGTTTGATTTTTCTCACAGCCCCAACGGACAACTACCGACCTGAGCAAATTTTTGAAACCGATCCCCAAAAACCCTTAATCAAGAGCCTTAGTCATGTGGTGGAACACCCACATAACACAACTGTCATGGTATGACCTGCATGGTGCACTGAAAGTGATGAAACACCTATATAAATCAAATCAACTTCTAGATTTGAAGTTTTCTGAATGTTTACCTACAAAACGGGTGTGAAAGTGGCAATTACCTATGTTGTTTGTAATAAAGAATTGCCAAATAGAGTGATCATGAAATAGAAAAGTATGAATGGCATAAAAGAAGAAACATACAAGAAAGTTTCTTGTCAGCTCCTGGCTGCGCAATATCAAAATTTGTATAACTTTTAGTTTCTCTTTTCTTAAGTTGCTAGTTTGCAAAAAGATCTTTATATCTAAATGGATTTACCTTCCCACTTGCTTGTGACCAAAATTTTGACAAGTAATTTCTAGAAACAACAAGTATAGATGACTTACAGGTAAAAATTGTGAGGTAAAACTGTACCTGCCTCATTAGATTATGCTAAAATACACTGATAATTAAAAGGGAAGTATGGTAAATCTTGTCTGATTGGAAGGTAACTGAGACTAACACTTCAATACCTCAAACAGGAGGCCAATTGTTTTGGGTGCAATCATAAGTCTGTCTGTTTGTCTCACTGTTTCTTGTCTGTATTCACAAAACATCCAAAAACATCCCAAATTTTCAAAGGTCCTATTTCCAATGTCTTTCTTATGAAGTTCACCTTCTGGGTGGCATTGCTGGAAAAGAATGAGTGGATCTTTATGAAATTATTTATATTGGTGGGTAGAGCCTGTCCAAAAGAAGAAATGATATTTACATTTTGGGAAAGATCTGGATCAATATCCGGATACAAAAAAAACAGTCCCGAAATTTCAGAAACACCCCCCGGGCAGAGGTCTGCCCTCTACAAGTGCTTTCTAATTAGAAATGTTACTGCACTATTTTATATGACAAAAGTTTCTTTGCTTCGTTTCATTCTCTCTTTCCAGGCATATGTTGTGCCAGCTTTTGGGACACTATTGGAAGCACAGAAAGTCCCTTCTCACAAGTCAGAACTCTTACACCAGTGGCAACGAAATAAAACTCTTCCAATACAGTGAGTACATCAAGATATCTTTTGTATCTTTTTAGTGAAAACTGACTTAAGTTACAGTGAGTTATGCAGTAATTTAACGTTTAGTGCTGCAGTAATTGTTTTCTATGGACATATTGACAGTGAGAGACAACAGCTGGTGATCAAACAAGTTGTTGACCTACTTAGTTTTAAAATATAGATATAAAACTCATGCATCTCATAAATGACAAATAAGTGTACATTTTAGTAAATTTATATTAATTAGAGAGCAGAAAAAATACAAAGTTTACAGTTGTGACATTGAAAAATTTATTTATTTAAAAAAAATAAAGTTTAGGTTTATAAATAATATAATGAAAGTTACCTTATATGCTATTTGGGTCACCACTATAGAAGAAACTATATGTACAAAAAGAAATGTGTGCATATACTAGAATGTTAAAAAAGAACCATTTATTTTGGGTTTACTAATAATGACAACCAAAGTACCTGGCAGTAAGGTTTATCACAAACTGAACCAGAATGGTGATCTAGGTGACTGTAAAAATTTAATGGCATCTCAGTTGGCCCAAGACTCATCTTGTGATTTTTCATGTCAGCTGACTTGTCAGTCAGCTGACATTATATCATCACTCTGTGACGTCTGTGTACGGGTATGTGTACGAATCGGCATCTACGTGAACAACTTCTCCAAAACTACAAGGCCCAGAGACATGCTGTTAATTTTAAAAGGTACCTTATCTATCTAGGATGAAAATTTGTTCAAGGCATGCAGATCTGTTTGTTCGTCTGTTCCCCAGAACCATTACAAGTGAGGTACCCCCCACCCAAAGTGTGAAAATTTCAACACTTTTTCCCAATTTTCTCATTGACTATTGCAGGGATTTCTCTCTTTTCTTGCATATATGTACTAGACCACTAGTAGATTGCCTTGTGTGAGTATCAGGCCTGGATCTTTTTTAGTTATTTTTTTATGAATTTTTTAAATAACTTTAAACGCATTAAAATTCATGAAATCATGCACTAAATCACTTATAACTTGAAAAGTATTGCATTTAGAGCAGTTTTGTTAAAATATGTTATTCAGCTACCTTTTCCATAGCTATAACATGGTGAATAACTTGGGTGTCTATCCCAATAGTTAAGTGAGTAATAGCTACTTTCTGACTTTTCAGTACCTTCCATAATTTGTAAAATCATTTGTAACTTGAAAACTATTGCATTTAGAGAATTCTGTATAAATCTGTTATTCAACTACTTTTCGGTCAGTTAAAACAGTAAAATTGCAGACCTGTAGCTCGCATAGCTGAGTAATAGCTACTTTTAGGTTATCACTGTTGAGTAAATTGCTTGTAACTTGAAAACTATTGCATTTAGGGTACTTTGTTTCATGTATTATTCATGTATTTATGAATCAGCTATAACATAGTAAAATTGCAGACCTGTAGCTCACGGTATAGCTGAGTAATAGCTACTTTCAGGTTTTCATTGTTGAGGAAATCAGTTGTAACTTGAAAAGTATTGCATTTAGAGTATTTTGTTTAAATTAAAATATATTGTTCATCTACTTTTCGGTCAGCTACAACATGGTAAAATTGCAGATATATAGCTCATGGCATAGCTGAGCAACAGCTACTTTCAGGTTCTCACAGTTGAGTAAATCAGTTGTAACCTGAAAAGTATTACATTTACAGTAGTTTGGTTAAATAAGTTGTTCACCTACTTTTGTGTCAGCTACAACATAGTAATATTGCAGACCTGTACCTCATTCCCTAGCTGAGCAATAGCTACTTTCAGGTTCTCACTGTTGCGTAAATCAGTTGTAAGTTGAAAACTATCGCATTTAGAGTATTTTGTTTAAATATGTTGTTCACCAACTTTTGGGTCAGTTATAACATACATGTAGTAAAATTGCAGACCTTTAGCTCATTGCATAGCTGAGTAACAGCTACTTTGAGGTTTTCACAGTTGAGTAAATCAGTTGTATCTCGAAAATTATTGCATTAATACTATTTTGTTTAAATATGTTTTCCACCTACATTTTACTCCTTAACAATTAACTTGGTACTTCTGAATCCATTTGCTGGACATAATGTTTGTGTCCTTTTATTCTTTTACTTCTACTCTGAAACTAAAAACACACAGTCAGCTGACACAGAGCCCGTTCACGGACACTGATTGCTTGTTTCAGAAACATCCAACCAGTAGTATTTGCATAATCCTGCCAACAGTCATATTTGTAATATCTTACAGTATAGAGTAAGAAATCTAAAATTCGCCAGGAATCTAAAATTCGCCACCTCTAAAACCTTAGTTAATTTTATGAAGAAAAGGATGTTTTTGTCTAAAAATTGGTATTTTTCAGTTCCAAAAGCCTTAATTTACTATACATTCAACAAATCTCACCACAATTCATTTATTTTATTAGTATTTTCACATGTGGCGAATTTCAGATATGTGGCGAATTTTAGATTTCTTACTCTATTACATTATATGTTGTATCCAATATATTTGTCTGCATATTCAGTCCTAAGTTGACCACTGGTAAAAGTCAAAGTAGTTTGAAGTCCTGCAAGACTGTGTGTGGAAATTTGGGTGAACAAATACAAATATATTATAAAAATATATATATATATACCAATATTAAGGAAAATACAGCAATTTCATAAGTTTATTTTACAAATTTGAAATACCAATATTGCAGACTGTGTAAGCACAAACAACTAGTCTCAAGTGTAAATGAAGAATTACTTTCATTGTTTTGAAAAATGTTACTAATGTTCCATTTAATCTTCATTAATATTCAGAGGCAATTACACATTTGCTTTTACATTTATTTATTGTATAGTACTTGAACTTCTATTGAATTCTTATTGGCTCTGGTCCAAAGATTATGCCACTTATTCCTCAAGCGGCGGTTACATATTCAAGATTTGTTGGGAGTGACTAGGAACTAGATATTTGTCTTGGAACAACTTACCGACTATTCCTGACTGAAGTGGGAATCCCCGAGACTTTGACCCTGGCCTATAAAATTTGAATACATTAGTCATAAATGTGACTCTCCTGTACTCCTCCAATCTATCAGCCATAAACATGATGGTCAGGAGATTACAAGTATGTGACCACCCAATGTGTGGGTCATTTCAGGTCAATATTAGGTGCAGCGGGTCGTGACAGGTTTCAAATTTTGTTAGATGTAACAGCTATGTGAATTGAACAATACATGTCTTGGGGAGAGCATATGACTGGAGTGTGTTCCAACCTCCTGATTTGACTTTGTGTCATTGCAATAAATTAGGCTGAACATCCTGACTGTTTTGCAACTTGTCAAAAAATGTCAAACATGTTAGATATTCTCTGGACTGTAACTGACATTGCCTCTTCAAAATCGGCAAGTGTCGGGCCAAAGTTAGGAACATAGAACCACCACTTTATAAGCTCACTGTGACACAGTGAATACTTGGTGAGGTCAAGGAATACAACATCAGGGTGAGACCTGTATTTGACTTTTGACCTTGCCATAGTGATCTTGAATTTTAAAATCTTGTCTGAGCTATATATCGGAAATGGTAAGGTACAGGAAGATGATTAATTTTCTCTTTTCACTTGTAACACCACTCGTGGGATGAATTAAAACTGATTGAATACAGAAATTGTTAAATTTCTTTCTGCTTTTCACAAGGTTTTATTATGGAATACACTATAAAAGGAAAGTATAATGCAGATATGAACCATTTCCATCTTAAAGGGAAATAATAGAGGAGTTTTACAAATGCGGATATTGACACCAAGTGCTGTATTGGACCACAAAAAAAAATGAAAAAAGGAAGACAGAGTGAATGCATGTTGAGACATGAACTTACCTGGGCCTGTATTCATGAAAGGTCTTAGCCAGGGCTTAGGCTTAAAGTTGAGACTTTTGTCTCAAGTTTTTGCCCAAAAACTGCTAAGACTTTTGTCGTAGGCTTAGTGGTATTCACAAAGAATTTAAGACCGGTCTTAGGCTTAGCCAAGGGCTCAACTTTAAGACTGGTTGGTAGTGGGCTTAAATTTTGTAAAGAGGACTTAAATATGGCCGCCATAAACTTTTCTCCACTTCAAAATTTGAAATGGCTGTAAATAAAGTGTAATTATACAGAGCACCTCACTAAAGCAGTCTTTGGAAGTTTATATGTGGTAACAAGGTTTTCCATTTCAAAACAGCACTTTTCCTTAGATAAAATGCATTAAATGAAGGATATATGTCACCAGTAGTATAGTTTGAATAGAAAAGAAAGGTCATGTGACCCAGAAAACCACTGTGGTTATTTGATAATCTTGGACTTAGCTAAGTCACCCTTTGTGAATACGGTTTTAAGACAAAACTTAGCTGAGACAAAAGTCTTAACTTTAAGACTGGATTTAAGCCTAAGACCAGGCTAAGTCTAAGACCCTTCGTGAATACCAGCCCAGGTATCAAGATGTATACTGTGATGCTTTGTTTTAATCTTTATATTTTCTATATTTTTTATTTTAACAGTGAAACCAAAACGTTCAAGAGGGGTCACATGCCCACAGATTATAAGAGGTACAGATTTGCCAAGAAAGCCTATAAAGTAAGTTACAGTTTGATCATTGACTAAATATGTCTCTCTATGTACTTAGAGTATGTCTGATTTTATTGACATATTTGAATGAAATATTAAGCTCATGGTGCTTCAGATGTACAGGATTTATGAAATTTCATTGATTCAGTGATGTAGGACTTGAGTCTGTGAATTTATGTTTTTTATTATTTTGGATAACTTCATAAAGAATATTAACTGTTTGACCATCATGTCTGAGTGTTGTTTGTTCATGTATTATGCTGTGCCATGTCTTCATATACCAGTCAACAGCTCTTGAATGTATCAAAAGATTCCCTCAGTGCAGTTGCATAAATATGGTCTTGTATAATCTGAGCTGTTTAAGTGCACTAAACCGCTGTTGCAGGAAAATGTGTAAATTGATCACCAAAAACAGCCATAAATGTACACTTTCATTGATGGCTTTATAGGAGAGAATATGGTAAGCCACCTAAATGTTGAAAAATATTTAGAAGTTTATTGAGATGTGAGAGGTCCCATGGGGATTGTCGTTTTTAGCATCTTGCAAGATGCATACTTTGTTGACAAACAGGTGACATTTGCAAGCTGCTTTAAGTTCCAATGTCTGGAGACAAAGAAGTTTGGTTCATCACAGTTTGTCAATTTGAATATATGTCACAACTGGATGTGAACTATTTGTGAAATCAGACCAGACCCTTGTCAATCTTTGTTGTGTATTGGACATAAAAATCCAGTCATTTTGGATTGCAGTTTCTAGTTTGTAATAGTGGAGAATAAATTATGCGTGCATTTTTTTCGAGTACAAAATTTGAATTTCTTTTCAGTATGTAAAGTGCATGACTAGTGCCAGGTTGATTTGATCTTTGATGTTTCTAGTGTTTGTTCTTGTACTTGTAAGCTTTATGGAGTGGCATTGAATGTAATTAATTTATTGGAGAAACTGTAAATTGCACCACTGAATGCTTATGTAGTGTGAAGAAATATATCTCCATCATTTAGTAATTTTAAGAGATCATGTGGCAATGGGGCAAACATACAATCAAAAGTGAATATAAAATTTAAATTTATTAGTTTACAATTAAATTTAAAAGATCAAAGTTGTTTTTATGCAATAAGCTTGGTGAGTTGTTAGAACATGACAATATAGAAGAACCTTTGCATTTTTACCCCACAGCCCTTAATGGCTGTCAGGGTATTGTTTTCAACCATGGTGTCCGGATGGGCATTCGGGCGGGCACCTGGAAAAAGTTTGTCCGCACTGTATCTCAGAAACCGTAAGGTGTAGGAAGTTGATACTTGGTAGGGACATTGGTTAGGAGGTGTAGGTGTGCAACATCATTCTGTGACCTTAATTTGACCTTTGACCTTGTCATAGTGACCATGAGTTTTAAAATCTTGTCTGGGCTTTTTCTTGGATTCCATAAGGTGTAGAAAGTTGACACTTGGTATGGACATTGGTTAGGACGTGTATGTAAATTTATGGGTGCATCATGGTGTCAACTTTTTGCTCTGCCAAAGTGTGTTTATCTGCCATATTTTCTCTTATGACAAATATAATATAGATTGCTACAAATGATTATTATATGCACATTTACATAATTATGCTATTTCCATTAACAGCTATTCTCCAATTAATAAATTTTACAGCTTCATATTTTTTAGTTTACTGATCAAATGCCGTCATCTTGCTATTGAATTGTCTTGTTTTAGTACTTTATCTTTACATACATTTTATTTCTCTTAGATGTTATTTTCTCTACTTAATCATTATTTGGACTTTTATATAAGCAACACTGGGCTGAAAGTATCCAGGTCTTTTTTACTGTTTCACTACTTCTAAATGTCATGGCGTTGAAAAATATTTCCCCGGCTGTGGGGTACTGGCATCTCTGATGCTATTTTTGGTGTGTTGTGTGAAGTAGACAAAAGACAACACATTTAAGAATCAGTCTATGTTGAGAATTATGCTAGAGATATCTGTTTTCTCCTTTGTAAATTTTACATTAATATATTTCAATTAATAGCAATCATTATGTCCACCCCACTGTGGACGTATTATTTTGCCCTTTTTGTGGCCTCCAGTATCCTCCACCACACTTTGCTTCTGTTCATTTTAAGAATTTTTTTTAACTAACTTTACTGAATTTTATATGCAGGATTAATGAATCAATAATTTGCTTGGAATTGCTTTTGATTATTGTATCCCTGGACGAAAGTCGGGGATACTTAGGATTCAGTACGCTCATGCCACTGCCGTGGCAGAGATTTCCTTTCGGATGCGATATATTTGAGTTAGACCTTTCAAATTTGGTATGTGGGTATATATGGGCAATGCCACGAACGCTATTGTTTTGTGACCTTGACCTTCTATTTCAAGGTCACTGGTGTCCTCATAAAGGTCAGATTTTGGCCATTTTTTTACATATACAGAAAGTTACATCATCCTATGGTTGGTATATATAATACATATATATGTCCTCTGTAAGCATGCAGAAATTTTACCTTGAGGCTCTTCATTGAAGGTCATCCAAAGACACCCAAAGTACCTCACCGAGGCCCTTTTTGGAGATATTTTCACACTTAATGCTGACTATATTGCCTGGAAACTATTGAAAATGGCTTTGGAAGTTGAGTACATGATGGAGTACCAGCATCCCGTTTGTTGACCTTGGCTATTGTTTTCAAGGTCACCTTAGGCCTGCTAAAATGACTCAAAATGGTACCTTTTACTGCATATATATGCCTATATAAGATTGTGAGGCATATAGCTTGTGGGTGTTCCACAGCCTAAACCCCTGCACGGATTTTCACCAAATTTTCAGGGTATGTTTACCCCAAGAGCATCTAGAGCTGATAAGATTTGGGGGTATCCAGTAACAACTGTTGCCAGGGTAACACTTTTTATATTTTCGAGTCTTAAAGTTTGTGGGTGTTCCACAGCCTAAACCCCTGCACGGATTTTCTCCAAAGTTTCAGGACATCTTTACCCAAAGAGGATCTACAGCTCAGATTAGGTTTTGGTGGGTATCTGGCTACCACTGTTGCCATTGTAACACTTTTAAAATTTTCTGGTCTTAAAGTTTGTGGGTATTCCACAGCCTAAACCCCTGTATGGATTTTTACCAAATTTTTAGGATATGTTTACCCCAAGTAGATCTAGAGCTGATTAAGCTTTGAGGGGTATCCAGCCTTCACTGTTGCCATGGCAGCACTTTTAAAACTTTCAGGTCTTAAAGTTTGTTCTAAAATCTTTAATGTTTTCTGTAACCTAAAATATTTCAGCTAGCTTCATCAGATTTGCACAAAATGTAAATGGATAGGAAAGCTTGCCCAAGAGTAATTGTGTCCTTATTTTGGAAACAAAATGGCTGCCACATCACATCTTTAATGCCAAATAGGAGGGTCATTTTATCAAAAATGCCTTATATCTCCCTTATAATTGTTTCTTTGGCTTCAAAATATGAAAACTACTTGTAAGAAATCATGGTGAATCTTTTTGTGGGTTCTCTATACTTCTTACAACAGAAGTTGTTCCAAAGATTTTCCCAAATCTCAAATGAATGTTGTTGGCCATTTAGCTGTACCTGCAGGCTGGCATTCTTGCCTGCCGAGGCTGGTTATTTTTAACCATGACCAAAATGAGTAAATTATATTTTGCTTCATAACTGTTAGAGCTACAATAACTTTGTCAAATATGTTGTTTAGCTACTTTTTGATACACAGTGTCATGGCAAATTTCTAAAGCTGTAGGTCCATAGCTGACTGAGTAATAGCTACCTTGACAGTTCACCATTGAGAAAATTACTTATATCTGCAAACCTATTAAATTTAAAGGTTTTTTTGTCAAATATGTTGTTCATGAACTTTTAAATGTACCCTGTCATGGTAAATTTTCAGAGCTGTAGGTCCATAGCTAACTGAGTAATAGCTACTTCGACAGTTCACCATTGAGTAAATCACTTATAGCTGGAAAACTGTTGCACCTAACCTTACCAAGGTTTCAAGATATCTTCCCTGCTATGAAATCTTGCCTGGCTAACATTTGGTCCAGTTTGTTCAATTTGGTTGCCTGCAACCAATTTAAAAATCTGAGGTGACCAAACTTAAAGGAGCCTATATCTCCCTTATTATTGGTGGTAGAGGTTTTAAATGTGAAGACAACTTCTAGGAAATCATGTGCCCCAAATCTTTTGCTGGTTTCAGATTTAACCTTGGACCCCTCCTTCAAGGTCAAATGTGGTTCTTCATACCTATAATGGCCTATATCTCCCTTGTTATTGGTCGTAGAGGTTTTGGATGTGAAGATAACCTATAGGAAATCATGTGCCCCAAATCTTCTTGTGGGCTCAGATTTGACCTTAGATCCCTCCTTCAAGGTCGAATGTGGTCCTTGATACCTCTAATGGTCTATATCTCCCTTATTATTGGTCATAGAGGTTTTGGATTTGAAGACGATTCTTTTGGTGGGGTCACATTTGACATAATATTCTGTATGTCACGCTTCAACCATGTCCTGTCCGGGGATACACTGCGACGAGACGCAATCTCTAGTTAAATCTACCAGGACATAGCTAACTGAGTACCCACACCCCTGTCACTAATGTTAGATGGTATTAATGCTAGATGGTGAAACAAAACATGTAGAACAACCCATTATATATGATACGTATACATTAATTTGATAGATATAAACCAGGATTCGCTTTATTGCTTTTCGTAATAATTTAAGAAATTTACATAAAATCGGACCCTGAAAAGACAACTTGTCTAACATTGATGCTGTCTGACATTAGTGAAAGGGTGTAATGGCTTATTAGGTATAATTTTGAACAGCAGCTTGGTTTTTGTACATTTAAAGGAAAAGAATTCAAGATATTTAAATTAAATTTGGTCTGGAGAATTATTGTGTTACTAGCTTGTTGAATAATATTTTTGGGAGTCATGGCTCTATAACTAGGTACAAAATAGCCACTTGGCTACTTAAATACCTCTTTGACTATAATTATACTTAGTTTCTTGGTCTCTTTAAACTAAATTACTAGAGATATCGTCACTAAATCTAATGTGAAGGGTCATAAGGTTAATAGCTGACTTTGTATTGTTTTGGGGGTTTTATAGCTATGGTATTAATTGCTAATAATCTGCTTTTAGTAAATATCACTTTTAAGCTATTCAAGCTATTGCAAAACTAATGGTCACTGGTTCACCTGCTTTCAACCCAGCTAAAATGTGGTCAGTGTTACAAACATCTATCACTATGGCCATGTAGGTAGTAGCTATTTTTAGTTTAGTTAATTGTCATCATGAGTAGTTCACAAATATCTTGGAAAATATAAGAAATAGAGCAATTTTGATCAAATTTTGAGTGATAGAGGCTGGTGAAAAAGTATAAAAAATTTCATAACTTGAGACTTTCAGCAGCCATCTTGAATTTTGCTAAAAAAGAAAAAAAAAGAAAATATTTTAGAAACTATCGGATATAAAGTGTTTTCATTCAATTTTTGGATTTACTGGGTAGCACCAAACTGTTATTTTTAAATACAGACATATTCAGCTTTCAAAATTTTAGTCAGCCATTTTGAAATTTTGACAAAAATCGTTAGTCACAGATATTTTGGACACCATTAAAACTAGAGCAGTTTTTATCAAATTTTTGATTCACAGGATGGAATGATAGTACTGTTTCAAAATATAGAAAAATTAAAATTTTCACGGTTAAGACTATGCAGGAAAATGTATCAAATGGCAGAACTATTTTGTCTGGGCTATTGTTTGAAAATCAGTAAGAAACAGGCATTTCAAAATCACCAGAGATATGCAATATGGCTGTTTAGAATGAGATTGTAATGGTTTAATTATCTGACTTTAACAGACCGTAGCAACACTAAACAAACAAACCTGTTCAAGAGGTTACTGATCTTGATTGATGCAACATATATCTGACACATATATTCAGAAAGGTGGAGGTGTAAATGTCATGTAGATTTCTCTTTGACCATTATACTTGTCACACAGTGAATTTACTGTAGTGATTTAATCACTGGCAGTTATGACTTTTCTGAACTATTTTCTAGAATCCCTCAAGGTCATCTAATAATGCATGTATAGTATAAAGTATAAGGAGTAGATTTAACTGTGTAGTATGACACTTTCCATGCAAACTTTAGCTCATCCACTTCCAGAAAAAAACATTACAGTTCTAACAGAAGCTCCTAAATATCTTGCATATTTTATATTTTTAGTACAAGTATCTCTTGAGGACTGCAGGTGTGACGTTTTATGGTATGATCTCAGATTTTTTCTTTTGATCTTGACATACTGATCCTTGCCTTAGTGCCACTTGATTTAAATAGCTTGTAGATCTTGACTGTGACTAGTGGGGCCTATTTTTAAGATAAGGGATTGCAAGAATTTTATACTTTGCAAAAGATACTGGGTCATCATGTCAAAAAGACCTAATATCTCCCTTATCATTGGTCAGTTCACAATGAGAAAACAGCTTCTAGGAAATCATGACCTGCAAATCTTTTACAAGTATCAAATTTGAACTCTGACCTCTGCTTCAAGATCAAGTGGGGCATCAACCTAAATAGCTTTTAAACAAACTGAAAACAACTTAGGATGTTGTAGGAAATTATGACTAAAGTAAACTTCCCCCTTCTTCAACTTAAAGTTCTTAAATGTGACAACATCTCTTGGGTTCTGTCTACTTTTTACAACTGAAGTTGTTCCAAAAATTTTCCCAAATCTCAATGTTGTTCCCAATTTAGTTGGACCTGCAGTCTGGGGTTCTTGCCTGTGTAGGCTTGCTGTTTTTAGATTTTGGGTTAGATTAAGAATCAGTAAGTTTAGCTTGTATAATTCCTTATGATTTGATATGTGAAGGACAGCATTCAGAGCAGCACCAATATCTATCATCGTCTAAACGTACCTTCAGCAAGGGGCATCATTTAATTAATATTATGACCAAAGAGATAAGTACTTACAACAGGAAAGGTAAATCTTACATGCATCTGACAGCCATAATTCAAAAAGATACCTGTTAAAACCAAGTCACAATCACTCTTTGAAGAGGTCAATTGGCAGACTTATAAGACTAATAGCTGCTCATAAGATAAAATCACTCAGCTATTTTGCAGGAATATTAGTTATATTCTGATTTGATACGACAGATCATACCACCAAAACAATTCATCAAGCATAGAGAAGATAGGTCATAAGGAAGTTATGACAGAAAAGATCAGACATAGAAGTCTGAAGAGGTTGGTTTTTGGGGAAAGATTTTTAAATATGTTTAAAATTTATTAGGCATCCACAAACCAGTGTCATTGTGCTCCTGACTTTCACCAGTGAATAGATAGGTCTCAGAACAGACACAAGTTTTCCTCCAGACCACATTACTGGGGCAGTCTGGAGGCAAACTTTAGAAACAGTGGTACAAAGGGTTGTGTAATGTTTATGCTATGCAACCAAAATACATGCTATGTCACAAAAATGTCACATGGTCTGCATGCTGGTCCACTTTCTGTAATGTTTATTTCTTGTGAACAGAAAATAAGAAAAGTCCTGGTACAATTGTATTCAACATCATGTTTCTTACTTTGAATGAAGTAAAAGTAATTGTTACCAATGATCTCTTGATATTTTGGCCATGTAGAAAAGGTCTATATATATGTTGATGTAGTCTGAGTACAAAGTTGTTATGCACTCCCTGAGCACTCTTGTTAATTTTTTTGTTATGATACCAGCTTTCTCCACTAAAATACCAGTGACAGGAAGAAGTGGTATTGAACTCAAAATTTGTAAATATGAAAATGTTCATCGAATTTCATGTTTTGTGATGAATTTTCTTTTGCATATTGGCAGACTATTAGACCTGGATATATGGAGAAACCAAATGTTCAAAGATTTGCCAAACACTCTTTTTCACACACAGATTTTTCTCTTTGTTTCAGTCATAGTGTTGGCATAGAATCAGAATCAGCTTCAACCACTTTGTTATACATTGTTTCAAAATGCTGACTTGAAACTGGTCTCAACATGGCATCTCCTTGGTACTTTCTGAATATAAACTTGAGTCTTGGTCTCTACTCAGCCTAAATTTTAACTGTATGACCTGGTTTGGTCTATATAGCTTGAAATATTTTTATATGCAATGGCCCTGACTTTTTTGACTGGTCTAGCAAACAAGAATTCCGAGAGTGACACGGACACTCCAACTACTTCAGCCTAGATGTTTAGAGACACTTTTACCAAGTACTTAGCAATGGATATCACAAACATCAAGATAATATTGACCATTAGAGATCTTGTCATATCAGCTAAAGTTTTGCTTTGCTTTTTCTCACTCATTTTAATTGTTCACCACCACTTCATAGTGATGAGACATTTCAAGGTGTGATTGTTTACTGCATGATAGGTTTTGTCAAAGTCCTTACACTGATCAGTACAAATTAATGAATAGTAAATGATATCAAAAACACCCCGTATGACTGTTCACATCTAGTGTTTTGATGGCTTTAAAATTATAATTTAAATATATGGGTCAGATAGGGAACCTAAAATTCTCCACCATAAAAATCAATCACTGTTTTTTACAAATCTGTTAAAAGCTCCATAAAAATTTCCAAATAAGTTTTCAAAAGGTATAGTGTGTGATTTCAAATGTGATTTTCAACTGTTCCAATGATAATAACAATTGAAATATAATAGAGAGAATTGATTTATTTAATTTATTTAATAAATTGCATGTAATAGTCAAATTGCAATAACACAATAAACATGAGCAATATCTGTACAATAGACAAGAGCCCAATAATTTATAAATCAAGTGTCCAAAATTAATAATAGCTCGTAGGATATTCTTTTGTCTTTTACAACAAAAATAAGCACCCAAGCACTAACTATGGTATTCCTTGTTACATCGTGTTAGGTGACTTCCCAGATGATTGAGACCCTTTTGAAATTATAAAAGAGGCCATTATTCATCAAACACTGTGTTGAATCCTCCAAAAGCATCACTACAAAAATGGATTTAAACAAATAAACAAATGACTCTTGCTATATGGACAGTGTATGTGACTTCTTACTAGGAACTTTCATCCAAATTTAATTTTTAAAATGAGTTTGTTAAATGTCAGGTAAGGCAACAAAAGAGATATTTACCATTCTTCATGAAATCCATGAAATTATAAAATTTTTTTGAAGCCACGATTACTGCTGTGAAACTCCATGATAACAATATTTCATAAAATAAAATACTTATTTTAAATTAATGTGAAATTATGTGACTAATGTGACACAGTTTGTGGAGGAAAGATAGTTATTTTTAAAAAGTAGAAATTAAAGGTGATGTTGATGGTGACCCTAACATGTTTGAGGGTGGGTTTTATTATGGGGTTACCAAAAACTGTGGTGATTTGTATGGTGAAGAATTTTTGGTAGAAAGGTCAGATTTTGTGATGTCCAGCTAGCATGGTGAAAAAATTCTACCCTATTACCATTAAACATTGAACAACATTGGCAATTCTTTTGAAAAACATAGACATTAGAACTTTTAACTGAGTCTTGAAGACAGACGTTTGAATAAGAATTCTAAAATGGCAGGCTGTACAGTGACTATGGGTATGTCTTTTGTGCATTTCTCAAATCATGAATATATACTATATTAAATAAGGTAATGCTTTTGATTTCTTTTTACCTTGTCCCTTGGTGCATAAATGTATACTCAATATATATGTCATTAAAAATTCATAACATTGTTATTTCTTAAATCTTGATACATCATTTTAAAGCTTAGAACGAATATAAAGCATCTACATTGACAATCTTTCAATATTCCACAACAAATTCCATGAAAATAGAATATAAAAATACTTGTAACCAAGATATTGCTATGTATGACTGAATGATGGAACAACCAAAATGGTTTTGGGTTTTATTTTGATTTTCAGGTAAAACTTATGCCTTGTTTTAATTTTAATTGGACTTTTATAGTGTTTAATCTCCCATTTACAAGGGACTCTAAGGCACAACATGACCAAAATGGTTAACCAATATCAGTATCAATGGAGAGATAGGGGTTAAGCACCACAGGAAACAACCAGCGGAAATTATAACTAAAGTGGGTATGCCTTGGTGCAGATATAGGATTAATTTTCTTTCTGAAAGAGGCAACAGAGGGGACGCACTTATCTCATCAGGAAGATCATTCCACACAATGGGAACATCAAAGGGAAAACTTTAACCAAAACTGTTTGACAGACTTTTGAGTGGATGGATGAAACTTTGGTACAACAAGTAAATTACCAGCATTCTGACTGTGCCTGGTGAAAGAACTACTGTAATAAGAAAGAGATGGAGCAAAAAACTTGGGAAAACCAGTGTCACAAGAAACGTGTAAACCAGTGTGGCTGTTTTAAACACTGGGCGATATTCATCAGGATGCCAATGCAATTTCTTAAGAACAGAAGTTACACTAGTGTATGTTCCAGTATTTGATACAATTCTAGCAGTGAATTACAGTAATCCAGCCAACTACTGCCTGGAGCCCTGGCCCACAAGTATAGAAGCACCGTGAGTAAGAAACCCGCCTGACCCACCTGAAGTCCGAGTTGTATACAACAACTTTTGTAGACACTCTGAGCATGTTAAGACAAGGAAAAATCAGAGTTGAACCACGTGCTCAGGTTCTTGACTGACTTAGCCAGGCAGAGAGGACTTAAACCCAAGATGTCAATTGGGAAACATGATTTCATCCCATAACTTGTTCTTTTTGAACCAAAGAGTATTAATAAACCTCATCAGCATTCAGTTTGAGTTTACTGGTTGCCATTCACTCATTTACTCCTTGTAACCACATAAAAACGTCTAATGACTAATTGAGGGAGACCTTCTGCATGTGTATTCTTTATTTTCAGGCATTTCAAATTTTAAGTGAAGAAAAATTTAGGGTCGCCATAAGTCTTTGTTTGCAAAAGTTAAGCTCAAGACTTAGCCAAAGTTTAGAATTATCTGCTTTGTGATATCTGCTAAGTCTAAGACCACAAATGTAGGCTGAGTTACAGACCAAAATCTTTACTTTAAGTCTGGGCTTAGTCCTTTTGTGGAGTTGGCCGTAAGTTTCCGATAGCAGAATTAATTTCAACAGAAGTGGATCCTTAAAATTACTTGATATTTGCCTGTATTTAAAACGAGAATTCCACAAAACAAAGTTATCCTTGATATACTGTCTATTGTTCATAGAATAAGTGGTCTGGTGATTCAAACTTCTTTTGGTTTGGGTAAGTATATACCTTAGTTTCATATGAAAATTGGTTGATTTTTTTATTTGGGATTTTACGTCGCTTTCAACACTGTACAGGTCATATCACAACGGGTAGTTGGAAGGGCAGAGGAAACCAGTGCATACAGTTCGTCAGGGTTCTGTACTGTAAACTGCCGACCAACGGCAAGCAACTACCAGCTTTCCCACTTGAGGCCGTGCCGGGAACCGAACCTCGGCCTCAGAGGTGGGAGGCGAGAGTGTTACCACTCAGCCACCATGGCCCCATCAAAATTGGTTAAATGAGTGGTTGCTAAGCACCTGTTAGAACATATTCATGTCCATAACTTAGACAATCTGTATCAGTCTGCATTATAACGCAGGTCTCTCAACTGAGACAGCTTTTCTCGCCATAAAAAATCAAGTTCACCTATCTTTGTCAGGAGACAAACTTACTGCCTTGATATTGCTGGACATCTTGTCAGCGTTTGACACCATTGATCACTCCACTCTTATTAGTTGTCTTCAGACCTGGTTTGGAGTTGGGGGTTATGTTCTGAAATGGTTCACTTCCTACTTATCTGAGCTCTGTCAATAAAAACTCAGTGTGGTTCTACTCTCTCTGATCTTTGAAAACTCCTATTTGGTGTACCCCGAAGTTCTGTCTTGGGTCCTTTATTGTTTTCATTGTACACTACTCCCCTCAGCTTGGTTAGTGGTAATCATAAAGGAATAAAGTTTCATTTTTATGCAGATGATAAGTAAGTTTATATGCATCTATCCCAGAAGAATTCATCTGCTGGCTTTGAACAGTTGAACTGAGGTGCTTGTATGATATAAAAGAGTAGATTTCAGCTAGTAAACTCAAACTGAATCCAGTAAGACTGAGTTTTTTTGTATTTGGTTCAGAAAGACAGAGGGATAAGTTTAAAGTAAATTTCCCAACTACCATCTTGGGTAGTCTTCTCTGCTCTGCTGAGTCAGTCAAAAATTTAGGTGTGGTTTGATTCTGATTTTTCCTTGTCCAAACATGTTCAGAATGTCTGCAAAAGTTGTTTTGTGCAACTCTGTGACTTTAGACATGTTAGGTGGTTTTTTAATCATGATACTTCTATATTTGTGGCCAATTCTGTTGTTAGTAGTCGGTTGGATTACAACTCGCTTTTCAGGAGTCTCTCCAAGTTCAATCTTCATAAATTACAGTGCATCCAAAATAGTGCAGCTCGAATCATATTAAATACCAGTAAATACACTAGTACAACTCCTGTGCTAAAGAAATTGCATTGGCTTCCTGTTGAACATTTCTCAGTCTTTAAAACAGCCACCCTTGTTTACAAGTTTCTTCACAGTGGTTTTCCCAAGTATTTTGCTCCATATAGCTCTTCCTACAGCAGTTCCTACAGTACCAGGCGCAGTCAGAGTGGTGTTCTGGTAATAGTTTTGCATTTGATGCCCCCCCCCCCCTTTTGTATGCTCTTCCTGATGAGATAAATGTGTCCCCCTCCCTAGCCTCTTTCAGAAACGCTGCAAAGCCTGCCTGTACATATTGGTATACCCACCTTAGTCTTACCCCCCCCCCCCCCCCCGGTTTTCTCTGTAGTGCTTGACCTCTTTTCTGTTCCTGGATACTAAAATTAGTTGACTGTTTTTGTTTCTGTTATGCCTTAAGTCCACTTTGAATAGAGGAGATTAAGCAATATAAAAGTCCAATTAGAATTAAAATTAGAATGTGTAGTGCAATAATTTGACTTTGTAATAATTTGCAATGTTCAATATTTGGCACTTTTTCATATCAGGGAGTTTTCTCAACAAATTTCATACTGTGTTGAATGGATATTAAATTTCTTTATCAATTTTCTTTCTTCTTGGTATTGTAAAAATGGGATTCGTGGCAAAAAAACCTCATGTCTGTAATAATAATAATTAATTGGTTTGTCATATTTTTGGCCAATTAGTAAACCAATTAAGGTGTGGTGTATAGACAATTTTTGGTGTTTTAACATCCACTATTTCCTTTTCCATGGTAAGTTGGTGCACTTTACTTAACATATATCAATCAAATCAACAGTTTTTATTGAGTAACAAAGCTTGATTTCTGTTTGATATCAATATAGCATATATTGGCCTATATGAGGCATGCTGAAATACATGTTACATGCAAAGGTCAAAATTGGGGCTTTCAGTCTGTTTGAATAGCTACGGTTTAGTTTAGCGTAAACTGTCCTGATCCAGCTCATATAATTGATATTCAAGGTCAATTGTTGGTTGAAGTTCAAGGTTAGCGATATTCCCAGTAAACATTTTTAAGGTTTTCAAAGGTTTGGAGTTAATTGTTTGGTAAAGTTTGAAAAATTAGGTGTACAAAACCCATTTATAATAGAAGGTTTTCAAAACATTGCATAAAACCATTTTTTAAAACATTTAGTGACAAATGTTAGAAAAACATTACAAATGAACATAATAATGTCTCAAAAATATTAGTTTGACATTTTCTTTAAACAATATTAATCTTAATTGTGGGCAGAGGTCAAATTCAACATGTTTTTGGTTCTCACCAATGAAAATATTATTGTTACATCTAAAATTGTAACATGGTGGCTAAAAGTTGTGCTCCATTCAGTTCTTACTTTTAGGCATTACATTTTGGGCTAATTTCTTGATAAAGTCCTCAAAAATCATCTATTATTGCTCACCGCCATCTTTGTTTGCAAAAGTTTGAAGGTAAACATTTAAGCATTCTTCTAAAAATATGGGTACAAGAAAAATGTTTTTGATACAATGTTATGAACACACTTGATAGAAAATTAAAGTGATGGGTATGATAACCAGTTGCTTGTAAAATGTTTTCAGAGCAAGCGTTTGCAAAGCATTGTCAACAAATATTATTTATACATTTTATGTATACTGTTTATTACACATTTCATGATGAATGTTTGAAAAACATTTTCAGCATAACCTTTATTTCTTCAGGAGCATTTTTTAGGAGGTGTAGGTGTGCAACGTCATTGTGTGATCTTGATTTGACCTTTGACCTTGCTGTAGTGAACTTGACCTATAAAATCTTGCCCAGGCTATATCTCTGCAACTATAAGGTGTAGGAAGTTCATACTTGGTAGGGACATTGGTTAGGGGGTGTAGGTGTGCAACGTCATGGTGATTTGACCTTTGATCTTGCTGTAGTGACCTTGAACTTTAAAATCTTGTCTGGGCTATATCATGGAAACTGTAAGGTGTAGGAAGTTGATACTTGGTAGGGACACTGGTTGGAGGTTGTAGGTGTGCAACATCATGGTGTGACCATGATTTGACCTTTGACCTAGTCATAATGACCATGAGTTTTAAAATCTTCTCTGGGTTTATTTCTTTGATTCCATAAGGTGTAGAAGGTTGACACTTGGTAAGGACATTGGTTAGGGGTGTAGGTGTGCATCATGGTGTGACCTTTAACTTTGGCTCTGCCAAAGTGTGTTCACCTGCTATATTTGAGACATCTTTCTCTAATGACAAAGATATATGGATTGCTGCAACTGATTATTATATGTACTTTTACATAATTGTTCTTTTTCCATTGACAGCTATTCTCCAATTAATAAGTTTTACAGCTTCATAATTTTTAGTATATTGATTAATGCTGTCATCTAGCTATTGAATTGTCTTGTTTTAATACTTTATCTTTACATACATTTTCTTTCTCTTAGATGTTTTCTCTACTTAAACATTATTTGGAGCTTTATATAACTGACAAAGCCCTGAAAGTATCCCCATCTTTGTACTGTTTTACTACTTCTATATCTCATGGTGTTGAAATTATTTCCCCAGGCTGTGGGGTACGGGCATCTCTGATGCTATTTTTACTATTTGAAGACATTTTAATGTTTACTGGGTTATATTTAAGATGTGCAGTTATACTTAGATTAATTGTTGTGTCCTCTATAACTATTTTACATTTTAACATTTAAATATAATGTATTCCGGGTTTTTTCCGTTGTATTTATTTAGATTTGGTCAGCTGAGCACTAGATACTGAGGCTGCAAGAAAATATGAAAATTGGCTATTGTATTTATTACTCACCAGATCATGTTTTTGACTGTTTAGGTAGACTATCAGCTTCATTATGAGCCGTACTATGTGGCCCATCGCAAGCTGGTTCCCTATTATCCTGAGGAATTCCAGTTGGGATTTAAAGACAAAAGTGTTCATGCCTTTCTTCTTAACTCTACAGGGTAGGTTTATCTTGATTATCTAGATCCACTTATATTGTTTGGAATATTACCCTATGGTGTTTATACAATAATTGTAATACCTCTCACAAAAATTTCTTGTATCTTGTAGAGTGAAAATGGTTAGACAGAATTTTGTTCTGATGATAGAAAAAAATTAAAGCATAAATATTGTCTCATAAAATATATCTGACCTTTAAAGTTATCTCTCTCGGATATTTTAAACTGATGAAGCCACTAGTATTTTACTACACAAAATTAACGTATGATTATTGCATCTAGTGTTTGGTATTTAAAAAAAATTTAAAATTAATGCAAGAAACCCATTTTAAGGCTCATCCACACAAGTTGCAACTTTAACATACAAAGAGAAGGTTGTATCAAAAGTTAAACATACGTTTTCTCATTTTTAGGTTTGAATTTCATGTATTACCCAACACTTTCATTGTACATACACCTCACAGAAAGCAGTATGCTAGGGAAGGATCCACCTACATGTAAGTATGAAACACTAGTAGTTTCAGTTTTGACTCAATTTACTGTTCATCAAACATGGGCCGGTAAATATTGTCTACAAAAAGGAATTTGAATAACACCATTTCACGCACTGTATCTGTGTAAAGGCATTAATCTTAGTTGTATTTAGTGTTCATACTTTGCATTGCCTTGCAATTAGCTGGTCTGTGTGATCAAAACCTTTAAAAGTAAGAGATACATCTTCATGTATCTTCTTTATTTGTCATAACGTGAATGCAAGTAAAGTCCTTTTGTCTTTCCTTTTTTCGTTGATTGAAGTCATCTTTCATCATTCTATCAAATGGGAGCTTTTAAAATAGGGTACTCTGGTAACCCCAGTTAAGTAGAAGGGTAACTATATTTATGTAGGGTCTTGACACACCTCTCACCTGTCCTTTAAAGAAGAAAACTTTACTAAGCAAAATCTCATCCTACTAGACAAGTAGAACTACAAGGACTTTATGAATTCTAATCCCTTTCATAGACATGTTTTCATGTTTAGACAAAAGTCTCTATGGTGATCGCCTGATCGGGTTGGCTTTACCACTCTTAAATAATCTTTATAGTCTACTATGGCTTTGCCGAAGCCAAATCTTATATACTTTACAATCACATGCAGTTCGTGGCCACAGTTGATCACATGTTCATCAAACTGTATGGATGACCAGCTGATGGTACAAATAAGGTCATGAGACTTTGAATGTAACTACTGTGTGTGACCACAAGGTCACAGAACATCTTTTGGTCAGATCATGATCATAGGGACTGGTCTCATTTTCAACTCAACCATGATTCATTGAACACTGAAGCACATGTAAAGTGTATATGCTTTAGTGATGATCAGTATAAAGAGATGTTATTTCCACTTTGTAGCTATTTACAATGTATACAGTAACCTAAAACCCCAGTCATACTTCAGGTGGTATTGCCTACATTTATAGACATTTTGTTAAACACCTCATACCTGTAATTATTGATACACTTCTGTCTGTGAACTAGAGGAACTCTAGCTTTCCCTTGATTTACGCATCAATACAGGTAAAATGTTCAAAATTTCCACCTCCACGATTTTCATGCTTTTTGGACATCGATACACGTAGGAAATACCACCAGTAGAGTGACTGGGGTATAACATATTTTGCACAGTTCTGATTGCAGTAGAATAGTTGATATATATGAGTGTTTATAAACTACATTTACTTAATTATTGTGAAAACAAAAATTTTTATATATACTAGTATTTAGGGAATGTTTATCTGTATGAAATACCTTGTTTTCAATAATGTATCAGGATATGCAATCATTTTAGTTTTCTTTGTATGCATGATAAAATGATGATTGAGGTTAACTTTTTAAGAGTCCTTGACCCTATTCAATTATATTTTCCTATGGATAAAAATCAGTACATACTGACTCAAAGCAATGGCCTCAGATAATAACACATTTCAGGTCAATATGTATTTTACTTGCTACAGTTTTCTCTCTGACATGGGGATATAGGGCCATGGTTTGTTAGTATTTTATGAAAAAAAGATTTACAGTAGACATTAGGATATAGAGCCCATAAGAGGCAATTTTACATTGTACTGATACCTGCCTGAAATGGCAATACCATGTCTGTATTCATTAACAATACTTATGCCCCTGTTCCACCAAGGGATTAAGCCCCGATTCTTCCTGGGACCCTTAATCCTTGAGAGTCGGTGAAAAAAACATGAATAATGGGTGGGGCAATGGAATCCTGATCCATGTCTGGGATCAAACTCAGATCGTCCCCAGGAAGCCTCAGACCTCCTCAGACAACTCACAATCATTCCTCAACTAAGAGACGATTAAACCACGATTGTGATAGGATTCAACACCGATCCTGTCTGGGACATACCCACTGGGTCTCAGACTGCCCTGAGACTTCCTCAGACTTCCTGGGACTAATAACAGATTTCCTCAGACAGCTATGGCCGATTTTTGTTTTTTCTTTGCATGGTGGGTCGGGGAGGAATCTGGGATTAAGCCCAGACCTCCTGGGACTAAAACTAAACCGACCTGGCATTCAGAGTCCCAGGAAGTCTCAGACAACCCAAGATTGTGTAAATTTGGGTCTGAGGAGGTCTCAGGAAGTCTGGGACTGGAATATTTGTGGGTAGGGGCGACAGTGGATCGGTTACAGTCCTGAAAAATATCAAACATGTTTGATTTTTAAACAGACCCCAACAGATCCAAACAGATTCAAGCAGACAGTCTGGGACTCTACATTTTCAAGAAACAGATCCCCCAAAACCCTTAATTGGGACCCTTAGTTGTGTGGTGGAACAGGGGTATTAGATACATATGTTTTTCCCACTACTTAAAATCTGAGTTAGGAATTCTACATAGTGTTTGTGTGAAAGCAGCCCTAGCTCTCAACTGGTACTCACAAACAGAACCAGCTAAAGATTTGATTTTTTGTGTTAGTTGATTTTGGTCATCTTTTTGAATAATTAGGGACCGTAAACTTTGATGAAGCATTTGTATTTGTAGTCTGTACAACAGGAAAATTATCCCAAGTGGTACATTTGTTTGAATTTTATCAGGAGAGACAAATCAATCCAATCCAAACTTGAAGAAAAGAGATGGTGGCTTCGTCATGTTGTAAATACTCAATATTCTGAAGTAAATTGTATAACAATCTGGACTTTCATTAGTACAGGTAATATTTAGAGAAAACAAAAAAATATGAAATTTGGCATGTAAAATTAACATACAGAAGCCCCCCCCCCCCATCAGTTCTTCTAATTTTTATTATATTTATATAATTTTGTTTGATACAGATGTGCTCTCACAGCCTTTCGAGACTTTCTAACATCCACTGTGAACTACTTGAATCCATTACCACAGTCAGCCTGGAAGGAGTAAACTGCCAATGGCTACACAGTTAAATTACTGTAAAACTGGAAATTTTCAGCAAGCATTACATTTCATAAGTTTAGCTGATAACTTTGGAGAGTACAGAATTTATGGCTAGTGAAACATAAAAATATTTATCACTCTCTTCAGAAGCATTTAAGCATTGCTGAAAATTATTTCAGGTAAAATCTTTTTTAAGTTTGAAATTTTAAAAAATTTTCTGCTAGTTAAAATTTCCATTGGTACAGTGTATTTGTTATTGAAATATCAGCTAGAAGTCCTAAATCACAAAGCATGGATTTAATGAGGCTGTTCCATTTCTGTGATATGTCGTAAAGACTGCTCCAATTGTGGAAATGCATGATTCAAGGTATTGTTTACGATAGGTTATTTATTTAGGATGAGTTCCTGATGCACAGGATATTTTCCCGATAGCTTCCCAATTGGCACTGCCATTGCCTCAGAAGATCTTCGGATAGGTTTGCGATAGTTTCCTGATCCATTTATGAGTCTCTTAAGATGAAACAGATCAACAGGGTTACACTTGCTGTAAGATGAAAAAGATTGCTGTACAACTATAAGATAGGTTTAAGATCACGATGTCAAAAATTGACAATTTAAGGGTCAGGAAAGGTCTAAGATAATTTCAAATGGCTTGAAATTCTTGTAAACTGTTCCCGATGGACTCCCATGTGCTGTAATTATAAACCTATCGGCAAGTTCCATATTTTCTTGTACAAGATGTGTATATGATGGCTTTAAAATTATTCCGATTGAAAAGATTTACCTCTTGATCCCAGTGTATTGGGGATCGGGAGCAAGGTTTACAATGTATCGTATAAATGGAACAGCCCACAGTTGCCCTCTTATCAGTGTACAGGTAGTAGTAATTGATAAAGCTTAAACCACAAAGGATCTTTTTGTTACACCAGGAGTATTGATTGAGACCAATATCTATTGATTTTTTACTTTACCACTAGCCTTTGCGTAAGGCTTTTTTTTCACTTTTCATATCTTCCACACATATACACAATATTTGGTATTCATAAAGCACTCATACATGTTGAAAGTATAGCTCATCTATCTTATCAGTATGCCCATATAAAAGCTAGTATGTTTAAGGGTATATTATATATAGTGAAATTTTTTATCTGAACTGAAGGTTTCCCAAAGTACAGAGAAACTCAGACCTTTAGCACGACTACTTTGTCACCAAAGTGACATTTGTATACAAAGTGTTTTTCTAGAGAAATATTATCAGAGTTTCTATATTTAGATGCATCTGTTGAGGTTCAGAAAATATCCATCTATTAATTCAGCTAAAAGGGTGTTTTATGTATTAAAACATGTCACTATCTACGTATATTGATACAAAGTACATGCAGAGAATATCATTTAAATATCCAGTCCAACTGCAACAGTTAAGTGTACAGGATTTACCAAATCACCTTAGTCTGTAAGTCTGGACCAGTCGTCTTGTTTTCAGTAAATTTTGATGGGGTATTCATCAAATTTTTGCATGCCAGAGAAAACCAAGTCATTTCTGTGGTATATATGTTATGACCCAAATGTGAAATTGTCCATTTCATGAAATGGACAATTTCTTTGTCCATTTCATGAACTGGACAAACCAACTGTCTATTTCGTGAAATGGACAAAATATTTGTCCATTTCGTGAAATGGACGAAAAATCTACTGACCATTTCATGAAATGGACAACTAAATGTACGAAATTTTTACTCTCATTCAGAGTGAAAAAAACTTGTTGCTTTTTTATTGAAACATTGTATTAGAATACATCAATGGTTGTACTTTAACCTTAAAGTCTACTGTTGATGTGCAGGTTATTATAATTCCTTTAACATTTTCTTATAAAATTTAACATGATCCTACTATGATTAAGCTATAAGATTAGTTAAGTATTTGTTAATATTTGCATTTACATTTATTAAAACTTTAAAAATTTGAGATAGCATCTAGGTGAGACTAAACTGCAACATATATTTTATAACATTAAGGGCTTTTAACACTAAGCCACATTGGTAGTTTATTTACATTAGTAATTGCAAATGTTGATATCACTGTTGTTATTTGCTTGTCCACATTATCATAAGGTTTATGACAGGCACTGAATTAACCCTTAGATCTAATCCTCAAATATGTGTCTACAATCCTCAGATCTCATTAAACGAAAGCCTCACCACTAGTAAGTTGGATTTAATTGTAATTAGCCCACTTCTTTTTGTAACCTTTGAGATGGCTTCAACCTTTCTAAATTGACAGTTACTTTTAATAACCCTTAGAACTAATCTTCAAAGGGTAGGCTACAATTCCTCAGATATAATCATTACAGGAAAGCCTTTTAAAGAAGAAAATGCACAAAAGAGACAAAGCTCTATTATATTTCTTTTAAGCAAATGTTAAAAAATAATATATCAGGTACCAATATGCGTTTTAAAAGTGAAAATGTAACTTTAAATAATTATCCCCATTAAAAAGTATGCTTTACATAATAGACACTTGTATTTCAAATATATTTCAAATATTTTAACTATTTAACTATTAACTACACATCATTATTATAGGGGAATAAAGTGATAAATTAAACTAAAAGATTGGCCATGAATGAAAGTTAAACTTTTATACATGACTTTGTCCATTTCGTGAAATGGATAGCAAAATATATATGGATTTGTCCATTTCACGAAATGGACAGTGAGGCTGTCCATTTCACGAAATGGACAATTTCACACCTGGGTCGTAACATATATATCGTATGTACATCATACACGTTTCAATGTGTGTTTTCATTTTCTCGTTATATTTATTTAGACACACAGCATAACCTTTCATATCTATGTACATTCTGTGGTGTCTGATGGTGTAATTACACTGAGTCAATGGACAAAACCTGTAAATCTTGGTGTCTGTTTGTCATTATTTTTGAAAACAGCTGGTCTGTTCATAATGCACTGATCTATGATTTGTAAGTTACTGATCCTGAAACTGCAGGTATGTTAGACTTTTGACACAGTTTAATGATGTGGTGTGTGGTTACATGTAGGGATATAGCATGAAAAAACATGCATATATGCAGAATTTTAGAGAAATTAAAATCATTTAACAGTCTAAAATTCTGCATAGATGCTTTTTCATGCTAGATGCGTATTCTAACATGACATCTACAATAATTACATTTATTTATTAAATAACCCACTTTTGACAATTTTGACACTTTTGACAATGTAACAGGACTAAAGAAGTGATAAAATCAATGGTAAATTCTGCTGGATTATCTAGAAAGGATCTTTGTAGCACATCTAGGGTGAGGTTTCGTATTCCTTGAAAATTATGTCCTGTGACACAAAAATCAAAATTAGCCATATGTAACATATGGAATATATTTGGCATGAAAATCAGCCTGTCTAATATTTGCTTTTGTCAATAATATAGTTCAGTTTAAAATATCTCAACAAACCAGAAAAAAAAGTAGTTTTTCTTTGTTTATTCAAAACATGTACACCTTTTAAGATAATTTGAATCCTCTTGATATATATTATTTTTATTGTATGACATTTGATCATGTTATTTCACTTATTGTTTATTGTTACGACTTCTTGTTTGATTTTGTCATGTTTCTGGAATAATGATAATATACATACGATGAAATGTAACAAAAGATGTTTGCATATTATAATAGCTCCCCTCACAAATTATATGTGAAACCTTTAAATTAACATGTAGTAACATTAATGTATTACTGATGATATACAGAATAAATTTATTTTGCTGTTCTCTGTAATGTTCACAGTAATGACTGTGTCATAATGTTTTTGTGTGTGTGTAAACTTATGTTTACGAAGAAATATTTTCAATGTAAATACAGATTTATATTATGAAACTACTGAATTTGGCATTGGCTGTGTATATTCAACTAAAACTCTAGTAGGTTTTACTTCACAAAGCATAAACATATTTTCCTTTTATTTAGACATCAGAAATCTAAAATTCGCCACATGTGAAAATACTAATAAAATAAATTAATTGTGGTGAGATTTGTTGAATGTATAGTAAATTAAGGCTTTTTGAACTAAAAAATACCAATTTTTAGACAAAAACATCATTTTCTTCATAAAATTAACTAAGGTTTTAGAGGTGGTGAATTGTAGATTCCTGGCGAATTTTAGATTTCTTACTCTATATATTTACTGAGAATCACCCACAGCTTTACACCCACAAAGGGTTCTTCTCAAAAGTTAACTATAATACATTGATAGTATCTTACTTGTGTGTCTTTCTATCCATGTAAATACGTTTGCACAAGACATAGGAGCAGTATTGTTTGCAACTCATAGTATGTACTGTATTATAATACAATGTATCGAGTTTGTACACATTTTTATTAAATTTGCAACATTCGCTTGCTAAAGTTATATATATATATAACATATATATAATTGTTTGTACCATATTGTGTCATGAAGTACTTTCATCGATGAATTCAGGTAGATTCCAGTGGCTCAGAATGTCTTCTGTAGAACAGAAGTGATTTGAATGCCAGAAAGGCAACTGGTTATGATGACATAAACTTTGTGTAAATTTGATTCGCCTGTTATTTAAGTTAAAAGTACTGAGCACAATTAAGTACATGTGTGTAAATATATCTGCAAGTTACAGAAATATGAAGTTTTTCCATCATTAATATGGTATCATGTATGAGAGCATAATGACCACAGCTTGCTACATTTCATATGAATTGTGATAGTTACACTAGCAAATTGTGTCAATGGTACAGATTAAATATTGTACACCTTTATAAACTGTTTTAACCCTAAAAAGACTAGATTTGTATTAGAAACTTACTTTGAAGAATTTAAACTTGACAGAAATAGTACTTTATTGAATAAATTATTTGAAATTAACGTATAATTTATGTGACATTTGGTTAAATTAACTAGTTATGTTCATTTTCCATTTTTTCTCACTCTCATCAGTTCTGATCTCTTAAATCACATGTTTTTTTTTTAATTTCCATATATCAAGTTTCATGTGAAATTATTTTTCAGAAAGATATGTTTTTGATTGTTATAAACATTAAATAAAATTTGGAAACTTTGAAAATTGTTTGTTCTATTATTATTCTAGATTTTTACTCTTCTTGGCAAAGTTTTATGCATTGCTGTTTTACAAATTGAGATAAGCATATTTTGTCTAAGCCACTTGATGCAGCCAATTCATCTGAATAAGTGTTTTATGTCAAGATTAAACAGTAACATACGCTCAGTTATATTGGCTCAGATTGGTATGAATCAATCACCACACTAACTTAAAATGGTGATTTGAAAAACAGCATCAGGGTTGCCCATACCCCACCCGCCAGGTCCAAATAATGTTGGTAGAGAAAATAAAGTTTCAGACAGAAAATGTCTGTAAATTATGAAGCTGTAAAATTTATTAATTGAAGTATAGGTACCAATAGAAATGGCAGCATTAAGTAAAAGTACATATAATAATCAGTTACAGCAATTCATGTATCTTTGTCATAAGTGAAATCTGTCTCAATTATGGCAGGTGAACACTTTTTGGAAGAGCCAAGGTAAAAGATCACACCATGACATTGCATGCCTCCACTCCCCAACCAATGATCAACCCAATAATCTACTTTCTGCACCTTACAGTTTCTGAGATATGGCCAAGATAAGATTTTAAAGTCAAGGTTACTACAACAAGGTTAAATCAAGGTCGTTGCTCACCTACACCCTCTAACCAATGTCCCTAACAAATATGAACTTCCTACACCTTGCAGTTTCCTGAGATATAGCCCGAACAACATTTTTAAGTTCAAGGTCACTACAGCAAAGGTCAAATCAAGGTAAAACCATGACATTGCATACTCAATCCGCTAACTAATTTCCAAAAAAATCAACCTTTTTCATGTTAGAGATTGTGAGATATAGTCTGAACAAGATTTTAGTGGTCAAGGTCACTATAGCAAGGTCAAAGGTCGAATCAAGGTCACACTATGAAGTTACACACCTACACCCCCTAACCAGTGTCTCTACCAAGTATCAACTTCCTACATCTTACGGTTCCTGAGATATAGCCGAGATACGATTTTTAAACTCCAGGTCACTACGGCAAGGTCAAAGGTCAAATCAAGGTCGTGATGTTGCATACCTACACCCCCAACCAATGTCCCTACCAAGTTTCACAACTTCCTACACCTTATGGTTTCTGGGATACAGCCCGTATAAACTTTTCCGGCTACCCACCTGCCCAACTTCCTGCCCACCTGCCCATCCGGACGTCATAGGTGAAAACAATACCCTGACAGTCCTTGAGGGCTGTGAGTTAAAAAACCTGGGATTAACTAACATAAACAGAATATTTGCAAATATTTCTTTAGAAATAACCAGCTTCTGGATGTTAAAACCCCATTCAACAATTTGTTTAAATTTTATCACATACTTTTCTCACCACTCTGACATGGCAATTAGTGAATTCCACATTGGGTAGAAAAATAACAGTACGGTAGTTGACACAACAATTAACACAACAAATAATACCAGGAAGAACCTGTCCAGTATATTAGCAACCACCTGCCAGTCTGTCCTCAGTAACCCCTCCTCTTCATCCTCCCTCAGTTTGAAGGTAATCTGCCTGATATGCTGTAGAATCTCTTCAACCATTTCTTTGGTGGCTCTGTTCACTATCACAGTGGTGAAGTAATTTATATGATTACAGACTCCACTTTCATCCATGGGGTCTGGATGACGGCGAGAATCACTATGGTTCTCATCCAGTCTATTGCCAGTTTGACATTGCATAGTCACAGCATCATCATCTGATAGAGTATTCATATTGGCCTCTGTATAATGAGGCAGAGTGTCTGAATTCTTATTTTGGTGGTTAAGAACATATTTACGCATACACATTAGAGGAGCCATAAAGTTGTGAGTCAGTCTGCGTAACCACTGAGGTACAGGTGCACTGGGGTCACGGTGATGTATGTTCAGGATGATTACACAGATAAGGATGGACATAGCTGTCATAGACATGATGAGGGTCAAGTAGATTCCTGAAAAATAAACGTGAGTATGAATAGTGACTGACCTGTAGTGTAAGGAATGTGAAATTTACTACAGAGAAATTCACCTATGTGGAAACTCCCTTTAATTTTCTTCAATTGAGAAGGGTCACGTAGATTTTTGAAAAAAAAACAAACATACAGACTTTGGCTGGGTGGATAAGATAAAAAACCTGATTGCTGATAAAAAAGGAAAGAAACAGAGGTAAGTACATGATTAACTGTAATGATTTGCTCAGTTATTAGAAGACCTGTAAATAACAGATTGCTACATACATATGATAAATGTCGAGCCAATTTGCAGAAATAGCTGTACATAACCCAAAAGATTACAGAGGAGGATACATACTGATTATGATCTGTCAGGAGGCCTAGAACTCAGAAACAAAAAGCCCAAGAGATGAAAAAATGGGCCAGTCATTATATGTTGTTATTTGGTAAACATATGCAGCAAAGTGGCTAATAAATAAGAATATGAAAATATCAACTTAGATTGAATGCCAGCTCAGTGTGATGAAGCCTCTTCCAATCTACTAAACTCTAATTCAAAACTTAACATCTTTATAATAGGGTGAATTTGAATGACATCTTACAGTTACTGGTTATATTAATGTGGTACTCATTTTACTTTTCATACAAGTGAGCCAGTTGAGCTCTATTTTTGACCCAACTGTAACCTGCCTTTCTGAAGTTTTTTTTGTATCAACTGCTTTACTGCTTTGGCATTAAATATTATACATATTCCAAAGAAAAGTATCATGGTACATGGCTAACTGCAGTGGTGGGCTAGATTACTGCAACAAAACCTGCAAATACTAGAGTAACATATGAACATGAGGATTAGAGAAGAGAATGCACACTGAGTCATTAGTAGGTTGACAGTAATGTCCATTTCAAGTGAATAGAAAAACATATGTTGATACTTAACAAAATATTGAGTATTTAGTTACATTATATTTGTACATTTTAACTGATTTAATGGGAGAAAGAATTTGAAAATGGTGCCAGAAGTGCCAAATTAGGATATAAAATTAAAATACTAAAATTTGTAAATTGTATATTCAGTTATAAATTTGACAGACTTCAAGATATTTTTTATTCTCACAGAAACAGGAAATAGATTACAAGAATTTGTGTCTGATCAGATATACATGGAGCACGACAGAAATATTTCTTCAAAAATCACTGATCTGAAAAATATGTTAAATGTGACAGCCAGTATCAGAAAAGAAAAACCTGCCAAAAGTAACTGTAGGCTTAATCATGACATCATGCTTCAGTTAAATTCATTTATTTATATGTTTTTACTATACCTAAAATATTAATAAGTATAATCTCCACTATTCCTGAAAGGCTTCAAAACAGTTTCCCATAACTAGGATATGAATTAGACTGATTCACTTACTTATTAAACTGTTTTAGAATGCAGTCAGTAAAAGACTGAGAAGGACAAAGCCCTAGTCACATTTTAAAGATAAAATAATAAAGAACTTTTTGAAGGAAAAAGACAAAAAACAAAACCTTTTTAAAATTTTACTTGCATTAAGCTGCAAGGTCCTTTTGAACACTAAACCATGAGAAGAATTGAATTCAATTTTTGCCTCCCAATATTGTTCACCGTTTTCCTTGTTGTGACTTTGTCTATTCAGTGGCATTAATGCCTTTGTCTAGTTTTAATCCAAAATAAAAACTGACTTCATTTTAATTAAATGGAGGAAATTATGTATTGATTTAATGAATTATTGAGCATCACAAAATTTTTCAGTCTTCCGGTAGATAGGTATAGAGTAAGAAATCTAACATTCGCCACAAATCTGAAATTCGCCACCTCTAAAACCTCAGTTAATTTTACAAAGAAAATGATATTTTGTTTTAAAATTGCTATTTTTCAGTTCAAAAAGTCTTAATTTACTGTACATTCAACAAATCTCTCCTCAATTTATTAATTTTATTAGTATTTCAACATGTGGCGAATTTCAGATATGTGGCGAATTTTAGATTTCTTACTCTAATACTATCAGTTCAAGATGGAAGCTCCTAGATAAGCATTCACACTGTTCATCATGTTGTTGAAATGAGTTTGTGTGGTAAAATTTGACTTACCCTGAGCTATGACTACAGTCTTTACAGCACCTATAACCTCAATCTGTATCATAAAAGACTGTATCTGGATCTATAACTACATCATTTTGGAAATTACTAATACATTTGTTTCCAGCTGAATTGTCACTATACACTAGTATACAGTATATGTATTACCAAATTTGGGTGTTGCATATGAGAAGCCGAGATAAAAGCAGAATTTCTTTTAAGATAAAGACACTGCCAATGCCAGATGAATTACTGCTTTCAGTGATAAAACCAACAACTGCCTTGGGTAAATCAACAGAGTAAAAGCAAGAAGAACCATTCTGCATCAATAATCCATGTTTCATTGGGGTTTACCATTGATAACTTTTTTGCACCCAACAATTTGAATGTGTTCAAAAATGCTTGCAGTTAAATGCCTGAACAAAATGTGCTCAAATAAATGTATAGCCATGTAAACTTAATGCAAAGTGTAAAGGTCATGAATTGAATAGAAAGACTGGTGTATACCACTGAATAGACTAGCAACAAAATACACCAAAACACTAAACTGTTGTATATAAGTGATCAAACCGATATCAGAATTTGAGTAACTTAATTGGCTCAAAATAAGTATCTGTCAAATTAACTGTTTGCCATGTTTTTACAGTGAGGTTGAAAATTGACAAAATAGGACAAACCGAAACACTGAGAAAAGTAATTACACCTTTTCTGTTGACCCTTTAAAAAATAGACGCAAAAAAGGAAGTCTCATTACATTTTATCAGAATGATATTGAATTCATATTACAAATCTAGGCCAAAGCTTATTTAACTGTACTAAATTTCTTGGCACAAAGAAGCAGAAGGAAGGAAAACATAAAAATTCTTTATAAAACAATTTCTTTAAAAAAGGCATAACAACACTTTATAGAAATAAAGGAAGGCACGCAGTTAAATGTTGGAAGTTGTTTGAATTTCTGCCTGTTTTATTGTTAATTTATGGAAATCCTGAAAATGCTAAAACCACTGGTACTTTGTGTTTTGACAGAGTGGCTGTCATTATTTAAACTCCCCACACAGAACAGGCAGTCCTGGGGTTTTTCTTGCTGTCCCAAGTGCAATACTTCTCTTGTGAGAAATATAATCTCATTGACTCATTGACATTTCTCTCCAAATTCTAGTCTCTTTTCAGGCTGAAATTTTTCAAAGAAAAATGTCAAGCTCTATCTTGTTGACAAATATTTTGCTACCTGTTAAGTAAGAAATGTGAAATTTAACAACAGTAAATGTGAAATTTTTAAAACAGTAAATGTTAAATTTCATCACAGTTAAAATTAAATTATCCACAGTATATGTGAAATTACGCAGTGAAGAAGCTGTCTGTGATTTTTGTGGTAAATTTTTTTTCTGTTTGTCTTAGTTCTTAAGAATGCTTTCAGTGGTGAATTTCACATACTATTGCAAATATCTGACTCTATCCTAGATTATGTCCAGTGGATTTTTCTATATTTTCTCCAGATCATAAAATACAAGACCACTGCCGCGGTGAGTATCTCCCACTGAGTATTAAAGGGGAAGAAATACTGTTTCTGAGATATTTGCAATTTTTCATTTCCGCTAAGATCCAAGATGGCCGCCAAAAGTGGCGAAAATTGAAATTTTTCTGATAAGCACAGAATACTCCTGTACTACTCTGCGGGTCAAAAATTCGCTAGAAATTGCTCTGTCTCTTACCGTTTCCAGGATATTTTCAATGTTTTATTTTCCGCTAAAATCCAAGATGGCCGCCAAAAGTCGCGAAAATTGAAATTTTTTTCTTTTGAATAGCTAGGATACTCTTGTACTACCCTGTGGGTCAAAAATTCGCTCGAAATTGCTTTATCTCTTGGTTTTCGGGATATTCACACTTTTTCATTTTCCGCTAAAATCCAAGATGGCCACCAAAAGTGATGAAAATTGAAATTTTTCCCCTAGGCACTGGATACTCCTGTCCTACCCTGCAGGCAAAAAATTTGCTTGAAATCGCTCTATCTCTTACTGTTTCCAAGATACTTTCAATGTTTTATTTTCCATTAAATTCCAAGATGGCCGCCAAAAGTGGTGAAAATTGAAATTTCTTTCCTTTGAGTAGGATACTCTTGTACTACCCTGTGGGTTAAGGATTCGCTCGAAATCGCTCGATCTCTTACGGTTTTTGAGATATTCACACTTTTTCATTTTCCGCTACAATCCAAGATGGCCGCCAAAAGTGGCGAAAATTGAAATTTTTCCCCTTTGCATAGGATACTTGTACTACCCTGTGGGTCAAAAATTCGCTCGAAATTTCTCTATCTCTTACTGTTTCTGAGATATTTTCAATGTTTTATTTTCCGCTAAAATCCAAGATGGCCGCCAAAAGTGGCGAAAATTGAAAATTTTCCCCTTTGCATAGGAAATTGTGTAGCTGCAATACTTTTGAAGATATAAGCCATTTACTCATTATGATTACCATTAAAAATTGACAAAGTAGCTATAACTCACTTAGCTGTGGATATACACTTCCAAACTACTGACTATGTTGTAGCTGTGGAGAAAGTACCTGAACAATTACCTACCTGAACAACAAAATACTTTAAATGCAATAGTTTGAGAGTTATAAGTCATATAATTATATTAGGTAAAAGTGCCATTACTCACTCAAAAGTAGGCCAAAGTTCACCAAACTCCAAAAATATGGAAGAGCATAAAAATTAATTAGGACAACTAATTTACCAAAAATGTGTAACTGTAGTAGTTTCAGAGAAAACAGCGTGACACACTCACGCACGCACAGACGCACGCACGCACACCCATGGCACAAATTATAATCTCCCGCCGGTGGGTGGGAGATAATAATGGGACAATAGTTATAACAGCTATGCTTACAAGGCATAGCACAGGAGTATTTGAGGTTACCTTCAGACCATTTCAGTTCCCAATGACAAATACATACTGGCATGCTTTGGGTGTTTTGTTATTTTATTATTATCTTTTTTTAATTTATTTTGTTATTTGAGAAGTCAGATAATTTTCTCCGAAATACAGGAAATATACATTCCACAGCATTAGTTAGTTTTTTTTTGCAGAACACCTACAACAAAACTGATATGGCTCACAAAAGTAACTTCATATTCAAATGTATAACACCATAAACACACATTAGTACACTACTCTCCTTGTTTGAAACAGCTGGGGTGAAAAATAACATTTCTGCTAAAAAAATCTGAAAATTTTATAAAATTTAAACATATAGACTATGGAACAGTATGGAAATTTAAATTGATCACAAGATGTATAACAACAGTAAACTTTATTATAAGACCCTGCAGGCCATTCACTTAAGCCTTAAACTACACACCATCACACTGACCTTTATGGGTTTATGTATGAGATCTCTGAGGCTTGTGCTTCCAGAGATCACTTTTTACAGTTTTTTTTTGTCACCAGACTTGCATGGAATCTGCGATTTCAGCAAGAAACCTGCCCTTTCAATGTGCATTACTTGTGTTTCTGTTTGCTTCCAAGCTCGGATGACTTTCTGGCTTTTTTCAATGGGAGGAAATGTCTACACAAAATTATGGCAACAATTTCTGTAAGACAAAAATGTCAAGCCAACAAAGAATTGGTTGTAATGAGAATATTTAAACTGGGAAAAAGTCACACTTCCATTATGTAAACATGATGGGAGAGGAAGAGTGTTTGTTTGGATAATAGGATCTACACAACATATAACAGACAAGTCATCTTAACAGTCGGAACCCATGAGGTTAAATATCAAGGAACCAGAAAACACTTTATTTTGTCATGATTTCTAGATAACAGGGTAATGTACACTGCCTGCTGACCACCTTACTTCTACATGAAAGGGAATTCAATTTATGTAATAAAATCGGTTTTATGTAGTATTATTAAATAATATCTATCTTCAAAATAGCGCTACCTACCAATGAGTGGCACATACTCGGATGTTTTGGGTACATTTTCAGCAACTAGGAGCAAAAAGACTGAGAAGGACAGCAACACTGTGATACCCAGAGCCACCTTCTCACCTGAAATGTAGAAAGTTATTTTAAACCAAGAAATGACTACAGTGGGTTATGAATCTGTGAAGGCCTTTAATAATTAGAGCCTTTGATATGTGAATATTTTCAGCCCATTCAGGGACTGATTTCATGCGATCAGTTGTGTAAATATGCACAATATAATACAGGTGTTCCACTGGAGCCGACCCTGTATCTGACCCTATGACTCTAGGGTCGGTTGTAAAAGTCGTAGGATCGTAGAAAAAAAGGCACGAAAATGGGGAGTCGGTGAAGAAATCCCCGACAGGACGGTAAACTTACAGACAGGATGTGGTGATTACCCCGACAAGACGTAGGGTCGGGGACTTTTATTGCACAGCCAGACGTAGAAGTACTATGACAAGCCCTAAACCCCTAACAGACAAGCTGTAGCAGTTCCCGACAAGCCGTACTGACAAACAGACAGGACTGGAGAAACATACAGAACACCACGACCAGACTTGCAGTCGGTATTGTCATTACAGTTTTTGATGAAATGTTGGGAAAAATGAGGATCAAGTGTCAACCAATAAACAATTCTTAAACTAGGTCAAGGCTGAATATTTGGATCCCATCATGTGACAAAAATGTCCAAATTTATTTCTTTTTGTTATTTTAATTATAGTCTCCACATTTTTACTTTAATAATATATAAGAAATAAATCAATGGATGTCTACTACAGATCATAAATGAAAAAGCCACTTAAAATATGAAATTTTCAATAAAAATGTTATATCTTGTGCAAACAAGCAGAGAGAGATGTGCTGCTAATAATATCTCACGTGACAATGAAAACCCTCTTGCTTGTTGCTTTTTATACTCCAATTTTGAGCTTCTGGGAAGGACCCCTTCAAAATTCCGTCCCTCTGAGCAATTTTCCTACACATTTATACCAAATAATTTCGAGCCTCTGAGAAAGGACATTTTTCTGTAGTTCTGTAGTTCTGGTCACGTGATAGGATCCAAATATTTACTAGTGACCTAGTTTTAGATTTGTTGATTGGTCGACACTTGATCCTCTTTTTACCCAAAAATTTATTTCCTGAAATAAGCTGGGATTTTATTTTTATTTAACCAAATAAAAACACTTTTTTAGGTTTCTTGATTAATTATAGCATATATGTGGAACTTCACTTGAAAATTATGATCACTTGCACTGTTTATTTGTCATTCTTGACATAATTTTTGTTCATATTTTTACCTCACATCATGCTGGAAATGGACTGCAAATGAGCAGCAATTAAGATACAAAAGACAAGCCGGCTTCATGTTACGACAGGCCTGTAAGTGATAATGACAAGCCTGGAAGGGTTACAGACAAGTCTGGAAGTGTAACCGACAGGCCGTTAAGTTAACCGTCAGGCCTGTTGCTAGGTGGATGAATTTAGGGTTGGATACAAGGGTCGGTAACGGTCGTAGAAATATCAAACATGTTCTCCCCAACAGGCCGGAAAACTACAACCGACCCTAACCGACCATGAAAACATTGGTCCCGACTCTCCAAAAATGCATAGTTACCGGCCGGTCGGCTCCAGTGGAACACCTGTATAAAAGAAGTATCTTTAAAAACTCATGGAAAAAAGATACTCGCTTAACCAAAGTATTGTATGTTGCATCTGAAATAAACTGCCATTAAGCAGTCAATTTATCAGCCGAGTTAATTTTTGAAAGTTCTAAAAAGAAAATAACATCAGAGATGCCCATACCCTACACCCCGGGGAAATAGTTTTCAACACCATGATATATAGAAGTGGAACAGTCCAAAGGCCATGAGACTTTCACAGTAAACAATGTCAGTTAGGTAAAGGTCCAAATAATGTTAATAGAGAAAATAATGTTAAAGAGAGAGAAAAAGTATAGCTACCAACAGAAATATCACAATTAAGTAAAAGTACATATAATGATCAGTTACAGCAATCAATCTTTTTCATAAGAGAAATATGTCTCAATTTTGGCAGGTGGACACACTTTGGCAGGGTCAAGGTTAAAGATCACACCATGACGTAGCATACCTACACTCCCCAAAGAATGACCAATCCTCGAATCAACTTTCTACATATTACAGTTTCTAAGATATAGCCCAGATAAAGTATAAAAGGTCAAGGTCACTACAACAAGGTCAAATTAAGGTCACACTATGTTGTCGCTCACCTATACCTTCTAACCAATGTCCCTAATATCAACTTCCTTACCCCTTATGGTTTCTGAGATATAGCCTGCACAAGATGTTTAAGTTCAAGGTCACTACGGCAAGATCAAAGGTCAAATCAAGGTCACACCACGACATTGCATACATAAATCCCTACCCAATTTTCATACAAAACATCAACCTTCTAAACCTTAATGATTCAATAATATAGTCTGGACAAGATTTTAATGGTCAAGGTCAGTACAGCAAATTCAAAGGTCAAATCAAGGTTACACCATGACATTGCACACCTAAACCCCCAATGAATGTCCCTACCAAGTCTCAACTTCCTAGACCTTATGGTTTACTGAGATGTAGTCCAGACAAGATTATTTTCAAACTCATGGTCACTACGGCAGGACAAATCTAGGTCACACCATAATGTTGCACACCTTCATCCCCCAACCAATGTCGCTACCACGTTTCAACTTCCTGCACAAGATACAGCCTTGATTAACTTTTTCCACTGCCCACTCACCCACCCGCCCATCCGGACACCATGGGTGAAAACAACACCTGCACAGCCCTTAAAAAATTGCTAATGTCTGCCAAATATAACTGTCAAAATAACTTTGAGATGGCTACAATAATCTAATCTAGTAAGAATAACAACTACAATGAGGTATTGGTAGGGAACACAAACAATAAAAGCATTTGACTTTCAATTAAAATTACTAGAGTCTAATGTTAAAAGGGCAAGTGTGCAGCTGACTTTTGCCCAAATGTCTATATTTAGTTTGACCTATAAGCCTGGCTGACAATGAAATATGCAGAACTGAATATAATTTTTTTTTCTAAAAAAATTTTAAAAATTGAAAAAGATTGTGGACTATCAGCTAGAGGCTATTGGTAAACAGTTCCCATTCTTCCTTAAGGGCTGGAGTGACAAGTGACGAAATAGTATGTCACCCACAATACTACTATGTTCTGTCAAAAGAAACAGAATGGGGCTAGAATATCAGCATAGCTTATCACATGATGATAGTAAAATATATTATATGTATGCCTAGAAGATATTGACTTTGTATCTAAACATACCTACAACCTAGTCACAAGAACAGGTATGCTGTGTATACATGTAAAAAGAATGACCACAGGTATCCTTCATGAATTCTATGGACCACAATGCCCAAATCAGGAGCAAGGTGGAATACCAATACAGCCAACATTGAGAAGATAGAAAAGAAAAAAAATGTTTGTATCCAGATATATCACATCATTTTAAGCAGGTTGTATAAATATACCTGAATCAGGAGGCAGGTAAAAGACCAGGACAGCTAACAAGGACATGGTGATACAGGGTGTGATGATGTTGATGGTGTAGAACATAGGCTTCCTCTTCATGTAGATGCTGAATCTGACCCTTGGAAAGGGTACACCGGGGTCAGATTGATAGTAGTTGTCACTGCTGGAGGCCTCAGTACGGGTAATGGTCCACTCACCACTCTCTGTGTAAGTACCCAGTCCCACCTCACTTGACCCATTCTGGAGAGACACCTGCAGGCCATGGTATGCCCAGTCCACCAGGTCTAAGTGGCATATCTAGAGTAAGTGTAGTGTACATTAAGTACATTTAACAAAACAACAGTAAATATAAGGCCAGCCCAGTTGAGTTAGGTGGCAGGTACAAAAGTACAATAGGTTAGATAATGATATGTCAGTTATACCAGGTCCATAGCAATATGCAACAGTATGTCCACATAATGATTGCAGATGGCACCTGCAAAGCGAAACAGAGAGTTTTGTCCATGTGACAGACTTATAGAGGGTAATCAGTATTAAACTCGACTGAAAACTTAAATTTCCTGTTTTTTTTTTCAAAATTTTACAAACAAATCACCACAGATCCCATAAAATGACTTCAGACAATTACCTGCTGATCAAATGGGTAGTATGTGATGTCGAGCTGACAGGAAGTGACCAGTTTACCTCCAGGCATCCAGGTCACATTTCCCTCATTGGTCACACTCACACGAAAACGCTTGTAGAACAGCTCATCATAGATAGCCTTGGCACTATAAAAAGGTGGAGGTTTGTAAAATGGTGACTTGGTAAAAGGATCGTCAACAAGAGCAACCTGCTAACAGGCTTACAAAGCTACCTATTGAGGTCTAGAAAAATAGTGACTATGTGAAAATAGCGTTCTAAATAAGAAGCATGCCTATTTATTGAATTTCCAAGGAGGAATTCTTTTCATTTTATTTAGCAAGATGGCATATTCTCATCAAAAATGTGATTATTGTGACAAGTTGTTTTCCATTTACCTAATTGGTTGTATATACTTTATGTGGATTATTTTCTTACTTGTTGCAGTTGGTGTACATACTCCTGCAATGCTCTTTACAATACAGTGCAAAACTAGAAAAAGGAGTGTCTCACAGCAGAAAGTGAATAATGAAAAAAATGGTAAGGACAAAGTCTTGTAAAGTACATGAATGGAGTTGTCACTGTTGATGCATAACTAAATCAAAATGGTTAAAAAATTGACCTTGAAAGGTAAGACAGGGGCAAAAAGCCATATCACTAGGTACGAATAGTCATGAAGAATAATTCAATTAAATTTTATAGGATTTCAGGAAATATTTTTGAAGATACACTACAAAATACATGAACTTCAACTTTATGACATCAGTTTGGCCTTGAGGGGGGTTCGGAGGACAGATTTGATGGTATACATGTATTTGGAATCAAGGGCCTTAATTTCCTATTACCTCCGAATACATTCCAAAGCTCTAATTTCAATAGTAGAAGAGATACAATCCATAAGTGAAAGTCAAACTCACTTAGGGTGATAAAATTGACTTTGGGAGGCAAAAAGGGGACAAAAAACCATATCACTAGGTTTGAATTGTCCTGAAATAATTCAATTAGTTTTATAGGATTTCAGGCAATAATTTTGTAGATACACTTCAAAATACAAGAAATTTAACTTTATGACTCCAGTTTGAAGTGTGTGTGTTGATATTATTGGTCTTTTGTCTACAACCACTGGCAAAATCAGTATTTATACAACCATTGCTGGTGATTTACCAGAAAAAAAAATTTTTGATAGAAAATTTGATTTTAACAAACTATCCTTGGTTAATAAATCATAACAGCACTGGTATTAGATGTCGCCTTTAAATGTATCTCTTCATGTCTAGCTAAATGCTTACCTATTTATTTCAATTTTCTATTTATCAGATTTGTTGACTGTTGAAAGTTCTTGCAGATTTTTTCAACAATTTGGGACCTTATAGTTTCTGTGGAGAAGGAATCAATAGTCAACACTGAAATGTTGGTTGAAAGTCTAAGTTACATTTTCATATCAATCGTCAACATACACCCTTTATATTGAAAGAAGTTTCTGGATTTCCAATTTTTCCAAACTTTAAAAATTTGAATCTACCAAAAATAGTGAATTCTCACAAATACAGCAACAAACATAACCCCAAAAAGTTATGAAAAATCCATAATTTTATTCCATGAAAAGTGCATAAAATAATTTAAAAATCATCTTATATTTATCAATGTATATAAAAGTAAGACTCTCAAATATTTATTTATTTCAAAGAATAACTGAAAGGCTGATGAATCATCAACCCACTGGTATAGATTAAAGTTGATTCTGAGGTGAACTGATAAAAGGAATCATATATCAATATTACTTGACAAGTGCCTTTGAAATTATGTTGATATCATGGATTGCTTTTGATTCTTACTCTATGATTCTGTTCTATTTATACCTGTTTTCTATTCCAAAGTCAGGAAGCCATACCAATTCAGGTGAGAGAACCAGTTCATCTATCCCTGAATACTGAGTGGCATTCCAAACCAGATAGTCATCTTTCCAGGTCTGTGGATTACGGCAAAGCACAAAAACATCCCATACAATGTTACATGCTACTCTTAAAATAGAGTAAAGAGAGAATATACAATCACAACTGGACCTATGCATCGGAGAACCGATGCAAATTTGTATCCACCAGAAAGACAACTCACCAAAGCCAGTGAACCATCGTTTGACCTTGAAGGAGGGGAGCAAGGTCAAATCTGCCCACATCAGAAGATTCCAAGCCCATGATTTCCATTAGGTTGGTTTCACATTGCAAACTTCTAGGATCAGTAATAATAAAGTTATAAGCTTAAAGCACTTTTAAGTTTGGTTATCCTCGTTTGTCCTTGAAGGAGGGGTTCAAAGTCAAATCTGACCACATCAAATGATTCTCAATCCATTATTTCCTATAAGTTGGTTTCACACTGCAAGCCTCTAGGACCAATAATACGTGACTTATGAGCACTTTTAAGTTTTGCTATCCTCATTTGACCTCGAAGGAGGGGCCCAAGGTCAAATCTGACCATGTCAAAAGATTCCCAGCCAATAATTTCCTATAAGTTGGTTTCACATTGCAAATCTCTAGGACCAATAATAAGCAAGTTATAAGCACTTTTAGGTTTGGCTATCCTTGTTTGACCTTTAAGGTGGGGTCTAAGGTCAAATCTGACCACATCAGAAGATTCCAAGCCCATGATTTCCTGTAGGTTGGTTTGACATAGCAAACCTCAGGACCAATAATATGGGAGATATAGGCACTTTGAAGTCCGCTACTTGGGGTACTTTGGCACTCTGTGGGTGACCTTGAATTAAGAGCTTCAAGGTCAAATGTCTACAAGGTTGTAGAGAACATGTATATTTGTTATATTTGTTATACATATCACCTATGAAGAGATTCAACCTTCTACCTATGAGAACCAGCCAACAGAAAAAGGTAGATAATTTTCAAAGAAATACCCGTGGTGGCCATCTTGTTTTTCAGAATGAGGCTAATTTCAGTCCCAGAGAAGCTTACCTCCCAATGAACATATCCTGTAAATTTGGTGAACCTAGTTGCTGTAGTTTTCCTCTGAGAGATTTAATGTTAAAAATCTCTCTATGCGTGGCAGCGTAGCAAATGCTAAACCAAAGTATCCACCAGATGCCTCCGGTGGATACAATAACATTACATATAATATAGATTTGGATTGTGTCTCAAATGTTGACAATGTAGATTTATTTCAAGCAGCCTAGGCCTACTGATTAATATGACACTAATAATTACAGTGTGCTACTGTAATCTGTCCGCTGGGACAAGGCTTTCACTGGATATGAAATAATGCAAAAACAGTGGAAGGCTTGCATCCTGAATAGGAGAGTTAGTTGAAACAAACCAAGTCTTGGGAGTATTACCCGCCATATGCACAGATAACATTGAGTTTTGGTAGCATTGACAACAAGCATTCTGACGCATGCATTTATCTCCCGCCGTATAAATTAGATGTCCTAAAGATAGTGGAATATAAATTTTCCTGCGAGATGGAGGCACATGTAGAAGTGACAAGTTTAATGTTTGATTGCAATACTTTTAAAGGCAAAAGGCATTTACTCATTTTAGTAGCTATTACTTTGCCATCCAAAGAGCTACAGTTCTGCCACTTCATTATGCAGATCAACTCAAAGTAGGGAAGCACGTCTTTAGAAGAAATAGCCTATCTGTACTACTTTTAGAGATACAAGACATTTACTTATTTTAGTGGCTATTACTCTGCCATCTAAAGAGCTACAGTTCTGCAACTTCACCATGTGGTAGATCACCCAAAAGTAGGTGAATGACTTATTTAGAAGAAATTGCCCACCTGTAATACTTTTAGAGACTAGACCAAGGATGCATCTGTGGCCAGATGCAAAATGTATCCACCGGCAAAGGCAAAAGTAGCTATTACTCAGCTATGGCACGAGCTAGAGGTCTGAAATTTTAGTATGTTATAGCTGACCCAAAAGTAGGTGAATAACATATTTGCACAAAATTCTCTAAATGCAATAGTTTTCAAGTTACAAGTGATTTTACTCATGATGGAAGTTAGTGAAAAGCCCAAAAGTAGCTATTACTCACTTAGCTATTCAGATAGACACCCAAGTTACTCACCATGTTGTTGCTATGGAAAAAGTAGGTGAATGACATATTTTAACAAAATGCTCTAAATGTAATACTTTTCAAGTTATAAATGATTTAGTGTTGAGTAAGAACTTGAAAGTAGCTATTACTCCGCTATGGTGAGCCACAGGTCTGGAATTTTACTATGTTATAGCTGCCTCAAAATAGGTGAATAACATACTGAAACTAAATAATGTAAATGCAAAAGTTTTCAAGTTATAAGTGATTTACCCAACAGTGATAACCTAAAAGTAGTTATTATTCAGCTATGCCATGAGCTACAGGTCTGAAATTTTACTATGTTATAGCTGACCCAAAAGTAGCTGCATAACATATTTGCACAAAGTGCTCTAAATGCAGTACTTTTCAAGTTATAATTGATTTAGTGCATGATTTAATTAATTTTAATGTATTAAAATTTATTTTAAAAATTCATAAAAAAACTTAAGCATGTGAAACTTCTCCAAAATGTAGGTGAATGAGTTATTTGAGAAATACTGGCTATCTGCAATACTTTTAGTGATAATAGGCATTTACTTATTTTGAGTAGGTGAGTAATTAGCTACAGGTCTGAAACTTCACCAAGTGAAAGCTGTCCCAAAAGTAGGTGAATGACTTATTCGAGAAAAATTGGCTATCTGCAATACTTTTAGAGATAATTAGCATTTACTCATTTTGAGTAAGTGAGTAATTACCTACGGGTCTGGAACTTCACCATGTGAAGGCTATCTGCAATACTTCTAGGGATAATTAGCATTTACTCATTTTGAGTAGGTGAATAATTAGCTACGGGTCTGAAACTTCACCAAGTGATGGCTCTCCCAATAGTAGATGAATGAGTTATTTGAGAAAAATTGGCTATCTGCAATACTTTTAGAGATAATTAGCATTTACTCATTTTGAGCAGGTGAGTAATTAGCTATGGGGCTGAAACTTCACCATGTGAAAGCTCTCCCAAAAGTAGGTGAATGAGTTATTTGAGAAAAATTGGCTACCTGCAATACTTTTAGAGATAATTAGCATTTACTCATTTTGAGCAGGTGAGTAATTAGCTATGGGTCTGAAACTTCACCAAGTGAAAGCTCTCCTAAAAGTAGGTGAATGAGTTATTTGACAAAAAATGGCTATCTGCAATCCTTTTAGAGATAATTAGCATTTACTCATTTTGAGTAGGTGAGTAATTAGCTACAGGTCTGAAACTTCACCAAGTGAAAGCTCTCCCAAAAGTAGGTGAATGAGTTATATGAGAAAAATTGGCTATCCGCAATACTTTTAGAGATAATTAGCATTTACTCATTTTGAGTAGGTGAACAATTAGCTACGGGTCTGAAACTTCACCAAGTGAAAGCTCTCCCAATAGTAGGTGAATGAGTTATTTGAGAAAAATTGGCTATCTGCAATACTTTTAGAGATAATTAGCATTTACTCATTTTGAGTAGGTGAGTAATTAGCTATGGGTCTGAAATTTCACCATGTGAAAGCTCTCCCAAAAGTAGGTGAATGAGTTATCTGAGAAAATTGGCTATCTGCAATACTTTTAGAGATAATTAGCATTTACTCATTTTCAGCAGGTGAATAATTAGCTACGGATCTGAAACTTGACCATGTGAAAGCTCTTCCAAAAGTATGTGAAGGAGTTATTTGAGAAAAATTGGCTACCTGCAATACTTTTAGAGATAATTAGCATTTACTCATTTTCAGCAGGTGAATAATTAGCTACGGGTCTGAAACTTTACCAAGTGAAAGCTCTCCCAAAAGTAGATGAACGAGTTATTTGAGAAAAATTGTCTATCTGCAATAATTTTAGAGATAATTAGCATTTACTCATTTTGAGTAGGTGAGTAATTAGCTACGGATCTGAAACTTCACCATGTGAAAGCTCTTCCAAAAGTACCTGAAGGAGTTATTTGAGAAAAATTGGCTACCTGCAATACTTTTAGAGATAATTTGCATTTACTCATTTTGAGCAGGTGAGTAATTAGCTACGGGTCTGAAACTTCACCAAGTGAAAGCTCTTCCAAAAGTAGGTGAATGAGTTATTTGAGAAAAATTGGCTATCTGCAATACTTTTACAGATAATTTGCATTTACTCATTTTGAGTAGGTGAATAATTAGCTACAGGTCTGAAACTTCACCAAGTGAAAGCTCTCTCAAAAGTAGGTGAATGAGTTATTTGAGAAAAATTGGCTATCTGCAATACTTTTAGAGATAATTCGCATTTACTCATTTTGAGTAGGTGAGTAATTAGCTACGGGTCTGAAACTTGACCAAGTAAAAGCTCTCCCAAAAGTAGGCGAATGAGTTATTTAAGAAAAATTGGCTATCTGCAATACTTTTAGAGATAATTAGCATTTACTCATTTTGAGTAATTAGCTACGGGTCTGAAACTTGACCATGTGAAAGCTCTTCCAAAAGTAGGTGAATGAGTTGAGAAAAATTGGCTATCTGCAATACTTTTAGAGATAATTCGCATTTACTCATTTTGAGTAGGTGAGTAATTAGCTAAGGGTCTGAAACTTCACCAAGTGAAAGCTCTCAATTAGCTACAAATGAGAAAATAGCTATTACTCACTTATGGCATGCAATAGAACCCCAAACTATGTACCATCTTATAGCTAAGGACAAAGTAGCTGAACAACATATTTTAGGCAAACACTCTAACTGCAATAGTTTTGGAGTTACAATGGCTTTACTCAACAGTCAGAATTTCAAAGTAGCTATTACTCAGCTATCAAAGATTCAACAGGTCTGAAACTTTACTATGTGATAGCTTACCAAAAAGTAGATGGACAACATATTTGAAAAGATTTCCCTAACTTTAATACTTTTGAAGATATTTGACATTTACTTCTTTTGTTATTTAGCTACAAATGAGAAAATAGCTATTACTCACTTATGGCATGCAATAGAACCCCAAACTATGTACCATCTTATAGCTAAGGACAAAGTAGCTGAACAACATATTTTAGGAAAACACTCTAACTGCAATAGTTTTGGAGATACAATGGCTTTACTCAACAGTCGGAATTTGAAAGTAGCTATGACTCAGCTATCAAAGGTTCAACAGGTCTGAAACTTTACTATGTAATAGCTTACCAAAAAGTAGATGGACAACATATTTGAAAAGATTTCCCTAACTTTAATACTTTTGAAGATATTTGACATTTACTTCTTTTGTTATTTAGCTACAAATGAGAAAATAGCTATTACTCACTTATGGCATGCAATAGAACCCCAAACTATGTACCATCATATAGCTAAGGACAAAGTAGCTGAACAACATATTTTAGGAAAACACTCTAACTGCAATAGTTTTGGAGTTACAATGGCTTTACTCAACCGTCGGAATTTGAAAGTAGCTATTACTCAGCTATCAAAGGTTCAACAGGTCTGAAACTTTACTATGTGATAGCTTACCAAAAAGTAGATGGACAACATATTTGAAAAGATTTCACTAACTTTAATACTTTTGAAGATATTTGACATTTACTTCTTTTGTTATTTAGCTACAAATGAGAAAATAGCTATTACTCACTTATGGCATGCAATAGAACCCCAAACTATGTACCATCTTATAGCTAAGGACAAAGTAGCTGAACAACATATTTTAGGAAAACACTGTAACTGCAATAGTTTTGGAGATACAATGGCTTTACTCAACAGTCGGAATTTGAAAGTAGCTATTACTCAGCTATCCATGGTGCAACAGGTCTGAAACTTAACTATGTGATAGCTTACCCAAAAGTAGATGAATAACATATTTGAAAAGATTTCTGTAACTCTAATACTTTTGAAGATATTTGGCATTTACTTCTTTTGTTATTTAGCTACAAATGAGAAAATAGCTATTACTCACTTATGGCATGCAATAGAACCCCAAACTATGTACCATCTTATAGCTAAGGACAAAGTAGCTGAACAACATATTTTAGGAAAACACTCTAACTGCAATAGTTTTGGAGATACAATGGCTTTACTCAACAGTCGGAATTTGAAAGTAGCTATTACTCAGCTATCCACGGTGCAACAGGTCTGAAACTTTATTATGTGATAGCTTACCAAAAAGTAGATGGACAACATATTTGAAAAGATTTCTGTAACTGTAATACTTTTGAAGATACTTGGCATTTACTTCTTTTGTTATTTAGCTACAAATGAGAAAATAGCTATTACTCACTTATGGCATGCAATAGAACCCCAAACTATGTACCATCTTATAGCTAAGGACAAAGTAGCTGAACAACATATTTTAGGCAAACACTCTAACTGCAATAGTTTTGGAGTTACAATGGCTTTACTCAACAGTCGGAATTTCAAAGTAGCTATTACTCAGCTATCAAAGGTTCAACAGGTCTGAAACTTTACTATGTGATAGCTTACCAAAAAGTAGATGGACAACATATTTGAAAAGATTTCCCTAACTTTAATACTTTTGAAGATATTTGACATTTACTTCTTTTGTTATTTAGCTACAAATGAGAAAATAGCTATTACTCACTTATGGCATGCAATAGAACCCCAAACTATGTACCATCTTATAGCTAAGGACAAAGTAGCTGAACAACATATTTTAGGAAAACACTGTAACTGCAATAGTTTTGGAGATACAATGGCTTTACTCAACAGTCGGAATTTGAAAGTAGCTATTACTCAGCTATCCATGGTGCAACAGGTCTGAAACTTAACTATGTGATAGCTTACCAAAAAGTAGATGAATAACATATTTGAAAAGATTTCTGTAACTCTAATACTTTTGAAGATATTTGGCATTTACTTCTTTTGTTATTTAGCTACAAATGAGAAAATAGCTATTACTCACTTATGGCATGCAATAGAACCCCAAACTATGTACCATCTTATAGCTAAGGACAAAGTAGCTGAACAACATATTTTAGGAAAACACTCTAACTGCAATAGTTTTGGAGATACAATGGCTTTACTCAACAGTCGGAATTTGAAAGTAGCTATTACTCAGCTATCCACGGTGCAACAGGTCTGAAACTTTACTATGTGATAGCTTACCCAAAAGTAGATGAACAACATATTTGAAAAGATTTCTGTAACTGTAATACTTTTGAAGATACTTGGCATTTACTTCTTTTGTTATTTAGCTACAAATGAGAAAATAGCTATTACTCACTTATGGCATGCAATAGAACCCCAAACTATGTACCATCTTATAGCTAAGGACAAAGTAGCTGAACAACATATTTTAGGAAAACACTGTAACTGCAATAGTTTTGGAGATACAATGGCTTTACTCAACAGTCAGAATTTGAAAGTAGCTATTACTCAGCTATCCAAGGTGCAACAGGTCTGAAACTTTACTATGTGATAGCTTACCCAAAAGTAGATGAATAACATATTTGAAAAGATTTCTGTAACTCTAATACTTTTGAAGATATTTGGCATTTACTTCTTTTGTTATTTAGCTACAAATGAGAAAATAGCTATTACTCACTTATGGCATGCAATAGAACCCCAAACTATGTACCATCTTATAGCTAAGGACAAAGTAGCTGAACAACATATTTTAGGAAAACACTCTAACTGCAATAGTTTTGGAGATACAATGGCTTTACTCAACAGTCGGAATTTGAAAGTAGCTATTACTCAGCTATCCACGGTGCAACAGGTCTGAAACTTTATTATGTGATAGCTTACCCAAAAGTAGATGAATAACATATTTGAAAAGATTTCTGTAACTGTAATACTTTTGAAGATACTTGGCATTTACTTCTTTTGTTATTTAGCTACAAATGAGAAAATAGCTATTACTCACTTATGGCATGCAATAGAACCCCAAACTATGTACCATCTTATAGCTAAGGACAAAGTAGCTGAACAACATATTTTAGGAAAACACTCTAACTGCAATAGTTTTGGAGTTACAATGGCTTTACTCAACAGTCAGAATTTCAAAGTAGCTATTACTCAGCTATCCAAGGTGCAACAGGTCTGAAACTTTACTATGTGATAGCTTACCAAAAAGTAGATGAACAACATATTTGAAAAGATTTCTGTAACTCTAATACTTTTGAAGATATTTGACATTTACTCCTTTTGTTATTTAGCTACAAATGAGAAAATAGCTATTACTCACTTATGGCATGCAATGGGACCCCAAACTATGTACCATCTTATAGCTAAGGACAAAGTAGCTGAACAACATATTTGAAGAAAAAGTTGTAACTGCAATAGTTTTTGAGTTATAAGCCCTTTACTCCAAGTAGCTAAGATAACTATTACTCAGTTATCTTTAGGCCTAAGTCCATAAAACCAAAAAATTTTTCGAGGGCGTGAAAATTCATTGGGACAATTAATTTACAAAAAATCTGTAGCTGTAGTAGTTTTGGAGGAATCTGCGTGACTAACTAACGCATGCACACACGCACGCACGCACGCACGCATGCACACACAGGCATCATTTCATAATAAAATGGGGTAAAATCATTGTCAAAGTGGAGTGTCTGAAATTGGACAGGCTGTACCCCTTGACCTGTTCTCACAAGAAAACCAACTTTAAATTTTTGTCAATTTGTGGGACATTACAAAGAAAACACAAATGCTTAATATTTTGACAAAGAACCCACATGAAACTATATTGAGTATTAATGACAGTATTACATTTATAATGAAAATGGCTTGGATAATATGAAGTAAAAGTACAACTGTGTTACCTCAGTTGACTGTTCAACTGAGACCATAACCATTAATGCATCAAATTACACATTTTGAGAACATGGTTTTATTATCACCAAACCCAACCCTTTAACTTTTTGCAATCAAAATTAGAACATCGTCAAAGGCAATGGTTACATCACTAATTACTATTAGATGACTTTACAAAACTTGCACAATGTTACTTACAGTTGCAAGCCATCCAAAAGTGGTCAGTACTTGATGTTTTTCTTCCTGTAATATTACATCAAACTACAGACATTTTCAGCCATTTCTGGTTGGAAGACCATGTCAAAACACAGCTTCCAACTTTAAATGTCACTATTCTGAGGTACTCTGTACTTTGGCATGTACTTGTGTCATGTTACTGTGGATAATCTAGCAATTGTGGCAAGCTTTAAACTCTTTACTGTGACACAAAAAGTTTGATTTATCATGTCTATCTTTGAACTACCATATACATCTTAACCAGCTATGGCTTCAGGAAAAAACCTTCAAATTCCATTAGTGTAATTGCTCCCAAACGTTCAATAATTCTTTGATAAAGTGTGATGGATCTCATTGGCAGAAGAACCAATGGGTGATACATATTTCTATTTTCAGGATTTTTCAAGGTTAAATTAAACCTCAAAAAGTGTTATATGCAACAGACATTACTTACTTTAACTTTAGGATAACTCGAGCCTCAGGAATTCCTTTCCATATAGAAGTGCCAGTAAAAAAAATCATTTAGTAATTTTTCTAATGGGACATAATTTCACTGAAAAAAGACATTTTTATATAGGCATATTTTGTCATATTATGGCATGCTTTTTCCCCCTGGAAATACATACTGTAACTGCATTTGGCTCCATTTTAAAAGTAAACTGAAAAGGTGTTTGACTAGTTCTGAACACCCCCATCCCTTTCCACTTTCACTAGTTCTGCTGTCTTATTATGGGTGTTTGCTGGTCATGACATGGTTTACATATTATGACTTTTGATTTCTGATACTGATGATACAAAAAGCACTTGATTACCTGACTGGTTCACTGACTCCTAAGAAAACTGCTTGTATCCATGATTCATTCATTTATTAACCATGGTACAGTTACGTGTATGTTATATCCTGTTTTGCTTAATAAACAAAAGTGTAGGAGCCATTCCACTGACAAAATGAAACCTTCAGCTCTCAGTTATCCTAGATCCAGTTATCCTGGCAATTGTTAACTGCTTATTGCTTGCCATATTATCTAATGTCTAGACATGGGGTTGAAGAGAATGTTTCACCAACATAATATGATAGCACAATTAGACTAATATGATATTCCAAAGTTATAGGTTACAGCAGGTCAATGTCAGTTTTCAGGATTTAGTTGCTGTTTAGTTACTGTTGTTTGTGTATGTACACCAAAGATCTACTGCAGTTACAAGTCTACTGTCCCACTGCCTGATTTATGGAGTTATTTTCTGTCAAATTGTTTAATTACTTCACCTTTTGCTTTTGGGTGCATTCGTGCATTAATCTGTCTGTCTATCTGTCTGTTTACCTGTGTTCATGACGAAATTTTTATGTGGAAAGGGCCTGGCCTAAGGAATAATTGATTCAATTGTGGAAAAGATCTGTATTATATTCTGGATAGAAAAGAAAATTGAGAATTTTCAGAAACACCCCCTGGCAGAGGTCTGTACCTCAATGAGTGTTTTCTAGTTACAATTGTAATGGTATTAAATCATGAATTTTTTTTCTATCTGTGAAAAAACAACTTATAGTGAGAGAATAGATTATAAAACCATAATTACACATCAATACTTTTCTGAATGAAGAAACTCCTCATGGTGATTCAATTGCACAGATGCCAGTATATCCATTTGGTCACATGGATAATAATCAAAGGTTCAAGGTACCAATGGATGTATACAGAAGGAGTATAAATCAGTCCTCTCAACCTACCAAAGACATGAGTTGAGTGAGGTAGAACTTGATTGTGACTTGTACGGGTTTGCTGACATCAGAGATGGGGCGTCCAAACCTGCTGTAATTACACATGAGGTCAGAGATCAGTTTGTTCTCTGTATTGCCTCTGCTCCATGACAAGGCAGAATGACTGAAATCTGAAAATACATTAAACATCTACAGTTAGACACTCTTTTAAATAGACCCCTCTTTGGTGGAATTCTGTTCAATGTAGAAATTTCTTATCATTAGATGGCCCTTAAAATTCACTTTCCTATAATTGTAAATTCTTGGTAGCATAGAGGTTCATCCATGATCCTTCCAGATTTTACTCAACAGGTTTTGCAGAGTACAGCCATGGAGAGGTCTGCTTACTCAGTTATACATTGGATACACTGGATCCACTTACATATAAATTCAATGTACACTGGTTCATAAATTCAGTGTACACTAGTTCAACTTATGCATAAATTCAACTTACATATAAACTGAATGCATAATAGTTTCACTTGTATACAAATTAAATTTACGCTTGTTCAACTTATATATAAACTTATATAAATAGATGCAATGTACACTGGTTCAACTTATATAAGTTGGGATTTTGTACAAATTATAACTTGTACAAAATCTTGTATAAGTTATAACTTGTACGGCTGAGTTGTACAAGTTATAACTGTACAAAATCTTCTTTAAATTTTGTACAAGTTACAACTTCTACAAAAATTATATTTGTTTAAGTTATAACTTGTACAGTACTTTTCTACATTGATGTTTGGCTCTATGTTTTTGCTTTTAACTTTTCAAATTACAGTAGGCTTTAATATAGGTATTAAGGAAATGGATTTTTGTAGATATTGTTTAATGTGACAAATTGTATATCAGATTATACAGAAAGATTCAAATAGACAGATAAATTCTATTGTACTGACTGTATGTTTTAATATACTTCTTCTTTAAAATTTTCAAATTACAGTAGGCTTTAATATGGGTATTCCATTTAACCTAACACAAACTTAACAAACTTTTAAAGTAAGAATTTTCCAAGCTCATCATTTGACTAAATTTTTCAAATAATAAATGTTACTGTTGATGTGTTTAAGTTGTTTACCATATTGAACCATAAGCAGAATATTAACATGAAAGGGTAAGCCTTTTAATTCTGATTTAAGCAAAAAATGTTAAATGTCATTTCAGGATGAATAGATAGGGTCCCAAGAAAAGGAAGCCACATATGAATTACTGTTATTGAAGGTCTTCTTATAGCTTTGATTGAAACAGATTACAACAAGAAGGTCAGAGATGCCCCCAAAGGCAGCTTGCGCAGGCAGCAAAAAGGTTAGCGACTGCTGTAATTAAATTTAGAAACAAGGAAAGAAATGTTAGGTCACCCAGTTAAGGTAAATGTGTTAGATGTGCTAAGAAATGTAAAACTTGTAATCTAGGTTACATAATTGTATCTATGTTATAAACAGACAAACAAACAGACAGAATTACACCAATTTTGAAAGCAACTTAGCTATGATAGTGATCTATCTCCCTGTCAAGTTTTAATTCGATTGGACAAAGCGTGGTCGTTAGTGTCCGGAAACGAATATGTTGACAGACAGACAAACAGACAAAAAACTGACAAAATGAACAGACAAAATTACACCAATTTGGAAAGCAACTTAGCTATAATGGTGATCTATCTCCCTGTCAAGTTTGAATTCGATTGGACAAAGCTTTTTGAGTTAGAGTCCGGAAACAGAAATGTTGACAGACAAACGGACAAAAAACGGACAAATGAACAGACGAAGTAACACCAATTTTAAAAGCAACTTAGCTATGATGGTGATCTATCTCCCTGTCAAGTTTGAATTCGATTGGACAAAGTATTTTCAAGAAGAGTCCAGAAACAGAAATGTTGACGGACAGACAAAAAATGGACAAACAGTCAAAATTACACCAATTTCGAAATTACATGCAACCCGCCTAAAAAGTATGGCAGGCTTAAGAAGCCTGTATTGTTAGGCAATTACAATTACATCAACTCTTACTGCCTTTATTGCTTTAATTGATCCCTATTGTCAGTCAATTACAATCATGTTAAAAATTAATCCTCACTATTTAACCCATCTTAACTGACAAAGGGTTTCTTAAGTCTTTCAAGTTCGATACCAGATATTGAAAGAGGCCCTTTAGTCTAAGGGGGGAACATGCATGGCATTGTCATGGAGGTAACTGATGAAAGATACAAATTTTGCACCAAAGGGAAAGACTTCACTCAACTTTTGTTCAATCGATTATCTTTAATGTAACTCACTCCTTTACATAACTTTCTCATTTCCCAATTACTTATAACTTGTGTTACCTTGCACCACTACTTTATTCAATTGTTTCATAAAATAATAATAAAATAGTTATCCTTGTTACTTGTTTAGATTTGGAGAATAGAAGTTCATACTTATTTATAGAACTTGATGTTTTAGAAGCTGAAATCTATCAAAAAGGCATTGCCTAACTTGTACACCTAAAATTAACTGTGCTCAGTTAATTAAGCTTGGCTTTGTAGGAGCCCTAAACTATTAAAAAGTTACTTGTACAGCTTCAAAATATTAAAAAGTGTATTCGCCTAAGTTGCACAACTCTGTTGTTCAGGATAAGATTTCCAGAAGCACAAAAACATACTTGTACAGCTCCAAAACTATTAAAAAGTGTGCTGGCCTAACTTGTACAACTCACTTGTACAAGTTAAGCTTTTTAGAAGCATAAAATATGTACAAGTTATAACTTGTACAAAATTTGAAAAAAGATGTAGCACAAATTATAACTTGTACAACTCAGCCGTACAAGTTATAACAAGATTTTGTACAAGTTATAACTTGCACAAAAGCCCAACTTGTACACAACATACTGGTATATAAATTACCTTATAAATAAACCTACCTGGCTATGTTATTGGACTTACAATTATTCACATTGTTTTTGTTCAGTGGCACCTTAGAGTCTGTCAATGGATGGACTGATTAAGCCATATAAAAGTCCATGTTAGATTAGATTGGATTTAGCAGGTTGTACCTTAACAGTATACTGTGGTGCATCCAGTGAAAGAAGGTTAATCTTATTTCAATTAAAAAGATAAAAGATCAACTGGATACATTTTACAAATAATGAAAAGCTTTGTCAAGAGTACAAAACCTTGCAACAAGTGACTATATTTTTCAACAGATATAAAGGAGATTTTAGATTGACAATTATGTAAACAAAAGATCTTTTGCAGACAAAATAACAAAAAAAAATTTGCACAAGAAATTTAGAAAATCCTTCCAATGTTTAAAGCAGGCAAATTTTTCTTAGGTAAGGAGCAAGAAATAAATGGTTAGGAAAAAAATCTAATTTCAAATTATCTCTTTATGTATTTACTTCTGGAATAGAGAAATTGAAAAAAAAACATGTAAAAAGCAGACGATTTTATTATGCAACAAGACGAAAACTAATGCAATCCCCATCTTATTTTCAGATTTTTATTGAAAACATTGAAAGGTATTCCACAAAATTAAGTTACTTCAACTGCCAAGGGACCACTATTTGGACACAGAGAACATTGGGAGTTTTAGGGTAGAACATTAAAAACTGGAAAACATCAAACTAGAGATTGGTTAATAAATTGTTGGAATTTTCTCTATTGTTTCCCAAGAGATTTAACAAAGCTGGTAAGCATATACATCTTGATGGAGAGGTATGGTAACCTATTTATTTTTCACAATTATTTTTCTCTGAGTAATATTAAGGATGGGGCATAAAATAAACAGATTGTAGAGTAAGGTCTGGATAGCCTGTCAATAGTGACTGTGATAGTTCTGTTTGGAGTTAAACGGAGTTCCGATGTCATTTTACCTTTGATACAGTACACCACTGAATTTAACAGCCTTTATAATTAATTTCACCCATTGGGAAAATATAAATCAAATGCCTACAAAATTCTGACACTTCAAAATTGTTCCTTGAAACCTTTTCAAATGATCACTTTTAATCAGTACGTCATATTGATATAGCACGTCATATTGATATATTTGAAATGGAATCTATCATTCTTGTCAAACTTATTAGCCATTTACTTGACAGCTCAATAAAACAAACTCAGTTGGCCCCTGGTAAACAACCCAGTAAACATTAGAAATGTTTTTAAATGGTTTAAACGTTTACAAAATGTTTTTAAAACCTATTTAAACCCAATCTTATGGTTTTCTAAACGTTTCCAAGCAAACGTTTATGCTGTAATGTTTAAAAAATGTTTTATAAACATTCTCCATACAAACGTTTTACTGAAAACGTTTATTAAACATTCATAAAATAACTCAAGAAGTTAGGTTTGACTGGAAATGTTTTTAAAACATTCATAAAATAGCTGAAGAAATGAAGGTTTTGCTGGAAATGTTTTTCAAACATTCATCATAAAATGTTTGATAAACAGTGCACATAAAATGTTTAAACAACATTGCTTGTCAAATGTTTTAAAAACATTCTATCAAAAACGTTTTTAAACCCATATTTTTAAACCTTCACCTTCAAACATGTCCAAACAAAGATGGTGGTGAGCAATAATAGGGGATTTTAGAGGACTTTGTCAAAAATTGCCCCACATGCAATCCCTAAAAGTAAGAATTGAATGGGGGCACAATTTCTAAGCCACTATCTTACAATTTTAGACATACAAATAATATTTTCATTAGTGAGCAACCTTGAAAAGATATTGAATTTGACCTCTGATCCCATTATTATTCAGGCATTATTATGTTCATTTGTAACGTTTTTTAACATCTGTCATTAAACGTTTAATAAACGGTATACATAAAACATTTTAAAAACATTCTATTATAAATGGTTTTCGTACCCATCATTTTTTAAACTTTGCCAAACGTTTCCTATCAAACGTTTGCAAAACCTAAAAATATTTACCTGGGAAAGAACAAATATCTTCATAATAACTGCCCAGGTCCAAAGAAGACTTACCTCCATAAATCAGTATACCACAAAACTATTATCTCTTCTTTCTATATGTATTTAGCATGAATTGTTTTGAACTAAAATTGGAGAACAGAATTTACAGATATACCTTACATAATAAAACAACCAACTGATAATAGCCTTTAAGAGGGTTTTAGAGGGGGGGGGGACTCTGCTATTTCTGTGGGAAATTGGAGCCCGAAATATAAGAAACAGACGGCATCATAACCATTCAAAGTACAGCTTATAATATATCCTGTAATAGATATTATATAATAAGCCATGCCAGAGATTCAAACCTACTTCCTGACAATTCAATCATGAGCTTGACCTTGTTGGTTGGTTGGTTGTACAGCCTATCTCATGAGTCAGGAAGGTGACCACCATAATCAATGCAATTGTAGATGCTCAGCCGGGTTTCTAAACAGGTTTGAAATCCTTTGTGGGCGAGCATTTACCAACAACTAACTGCTGAAATATGTATTCTATATAGTTATAACTGTTTGAGGGAATATCTTTGGGGTGCTATGACCTCTCTTTAAAGTCATATAACCTAGCTTGTTCACTTTTGTCATTAAAACAACTAATTTGCCATAAAACACAATGATCATGTCCCAAGAGAAAATAAGTCATTCAACTCCCCCAAGGTGATCAAGGATCGGTGATAGCAGCTAGATTATCATTTTGTTGTTGCATAGATTACCTTTTTTCAGTCGTAATGCAAAATGCTGACATTTTTGCTGCCTTCAGTCTGAACATGCTCCTGTGTGTTTACAATAGGTTATGTAAATGGAACTGGTGTCATTAGAGAGAAATTCAGATGTTTAAGCTACATTTACAAATGTGGGGGTCACTTTTGCAGTGTTAAGCAGACAGGGATTTAAGTGAAACATGGTAAATTATGACACAAGTGTGAGAGGTGAATCTCCACATTGACAGAAGTGAGTGATAAAGATTGACCTTCATCTGACGATAAAATTACATGACATGTTAAAAACAATATACAAGAAAAAGTCTCTATTATGGAAAGATAGTAAAATCAATGACTGAAAACTACTCAGATGAAATGTCATGTGAAATGTGCCAACCAATAAAAAATCAACCAGTTTCACTTCTATCGGTTATTTATAAAATTGCTTCATCAGCATTATCTGCAAGGCTGAAATCTGTACTTGAAAAAATTATCTCCCCAACACAGTCTGGGTTTGTTGCAAACCGCTTTATTGGTGAAAATATAAGGTTAATTTATGACATCATGCACTACACAAAAAAGGAAAATATACCTGGTCTTTTAATGCTCATTGACTTCCAAAAGGCCTTTGATTCTGTCTCTTGGAAATTTTTAGATTCAATATTGAATTTTTTTGGATTTAAAAACAGTTTTCAAAGATGGATAAAAATTATGAACACCAATATTCAAGCAAGTGTAATGCAGTGTGGAGTGCTATCTGGTTTATTTGATATAGAACGAGGATGTAGGCAGGGAGACCCACTGTCGCCCTACTTATTTCTACTTTGCGCACAGGTATTATACTTAATGATAGTTAACAACAAGGATATCAAAGGAATTTTTATTGATGGGAGGGAGTACAAACTTACCCAATTTGCTGATGATACAACTCTAATTTTAAATGGCACTAAAAAGTCTCTAAATGCTGCACTTAACACACTCGTAATGTTTGGGTCTTTTTCAGGTCTAACTATAAATGCTGATAAAACCAAAATAATATGGATAGGTAAGAAAAGCTATTCTTCCGAAAAATTAGACACAGACCAAATTCTGAAATGGGGAGCTACTTCTTTTGATCTCTTAGGGATAAATTTTTCTGTTAACTTGGAGGAGATGACAAAATTAAACTATACGCCTGTAATTGCGAGCATTAAAAAAATGATCTGTACTTGGACCCAAAGACATTTGACCCCAATTGGCAAGATAACAATCATAAAAACACTAGCCTTATCAAAATTAAGTCACTTATTTCTCTGCCTCCCATCCCCAGAGGTGGATGTGGTAAAAACCTTAGAAAATGCCTTCTTCAAATTTATTTGGGACAATAAACCAGACAAGATCAAAAGATCAACTTTAAAAAAAACTATCTAAATGGTGGCCTAAATATGATTGATCTCAATAATTTTATAGCCGCATTGAAATGTACATGGATTCGAAGAATGTACGTAAACCATGATGCAAATTGGGTATATTCAGCAAAACCATACATTCAGTCTCCTACAAATCTGATCATGTTGGGATCAGAATACGCCAAATCTGTTGCAAGGAAATGCACAAACAAATTTTGGTTACAAGTCTTGAATGCATGGGGTAAACTACAGAGCAGGATTCAAATGAATAGCAATAATAATGCACTTTACAGTCCTTTGTGGTATAATCCGGAAATATCAAAAGCCCATTTATACTTACCGCACTGGTATAAAAAGGGAATAATATGTCTTGGGGATATGATAAGCAATGAGGGTGTCTTTGTGACCCAGAATTTGTTGCAAAGCATGTTCGGCATTAAAACAAACTTCCTAGAATACCATAGAGTAATTACCTGTATCAAAGGTACACTAGCAAAGCTAAGATTGAAATGCACAGTAAGTGTGAAACCAATTTATCCAAATAATATAAGACTGCTCAAAAAGTCTAAAAAGGGTAGTAGGGACTTTTATAAAGTACTTACTGATTTTGACAATCAAGACAATAAGCCAATTTATTCCTTCTGGGAGGAATGTTTTAGGACAACCATGTCAAGCTCTGACTGGCATAAAATCTTTAACATATGCTTCAAAACTGTGAAAGACAATTTCCTTGTATGGACTCAATATCGCATTTTATATAGAATCTTGGGAACAAAGGACTATCTGGCTACTGTCAAGATAACTACTGACAGAACTTGTGGTATTTGTGGCAATCATGTTGAAACAATTAAACATTTGTTTGTTGACTGTGAAAAAGTTAAAACTTTTTGGGGGGAAATTCAAACTTTTATTAAGGTAAATGCTGAAGCTGACTTTCGAGTAAATGAAAAAGATATTATCTTTGGGTCAATAGAAAATAGTTCAAACATTGCTCTTAATACTATATATTTTGCAGCAAAAACTTACATATTTCAAAATTCAAAGCATAATAGTCAACTATTCTTGCACAATTTTATCAATTATTTAAAGAAAATATACCTAGAACATGAATATGTGGCCAGGCTGGACGAAAAACATGATGTTTTCCTAAAACAGTGGCAGAGCCTTAGTAAAATATTTGTAGGTATGTAACTAATTTCTTCATTATTTTATAGTGTTCATAATCAGTGCTTATCACAAATATGTGAATTTCATTGTATGTTTAAATGGAATAGCTGGTATCCAGTTTGAATAACAATTGATAAGAAATTATACCATTGTAATGTGTTTTGTATTTTGTTTGTGTGCATTGTATGTAACTGTGACTTCTCCACTCTAATTGAAAACAAAGTTAAAAAAATGAATAGATAACAATTATAACTAAAATATGATATCAAAAATATTGTAGAAATAGCACACATATATACATGTATATGTAAGTTGTATCGTGTCTTTTTTGTTATTGCTATCGTATTGTTTACTGTAATATTTGTCTTTTATATGTTTAAATGTGAATAAAAAAAAAAAAAAAAAAAAAAAAAAAATCAGCCAAGGTGAAGAAAAAGTGCTGAAGTAAATCAACTCTCTGAGAGCCAAGCAATTCTGATCCTTGAACTGTCCAAAACACAAATCAAGCTGTCAGATCTAGCTTTCTTGTTGGTTTCTAGGTTCAATTTAACCTTTGGTGCAATAAAATCCATATCATCATAATCTTCAGATAATTATTTAAAATTACTTTGGTAATTTGCAGGGGTGGTACGGAGTCCAAAATATACAAACTGTATTTCAATGCATTTAGTAAAAATAATATTACAAATGGGACTCAAAAGGTTAAACAAAGTAATATATATATAACCTTTTAATTGAAGAGATCTGAACTAAGGATGGATAAGGCACAGTAGATGAGGCAGGACACAGGTCCCAATATGAGTGAATGTGTTCACATTTTTCAAATTTCAAAGCATTCTTCCACTTAAGGTAACTATAGAGGCATCCAACAGAGACTTGAATGTACCGCATTTGCTGGCTTAATGCTACATTTAAGGATAGAATCATGCATTTCCCAGTTCCTTGTGTTCCCACATTGGGACCATCAATGGTGACAGAAGGGAACAGTGAGGTGGGTTTAATGCTTAATTTGATACATAGACAGTATTATAGGTCTAACAAGTAGTATATAGTGTGATTGCAGCAAATATGTAATAGAAAAACTTGCTGAATGACATATACGAAAAAATATGTCACAAGTAAAGATGGCAATATTATATCAGTATGAAGTACCAGTATTATGTTGTTAATCTTCATTAGTGATATATTTTTTTCATATATGTCCAATAGATAATGTGTTACTTTATAACCCACCATTTTGATTCAACAATAAATGAAATAAGTCCATATTTTCAAAAAAAGAACTAAAAAGTAGCTCTAAAATATAGATACATTGTACATACTTTTATGCCCCTGTTCCACCAAAAGATTAAGCCCCGATCCTGTCGGCGACCCTTAATCGTGGACAGTCGGTGGGAAAATAACAAAAATGGGCGGGAATACTTGGTCGGTACTGAAGTCTGGGATTAAGAACAGATCGTCCCCAGGACGCCTCAGGTGGCCGCAGACAGTCCCCGACTGGTCTGGGACTAAGAACCGACTAAGCCAGTTTTCAGGTCGGTTTCAACCACGATCCTGTCGTACACATACCGACTGGGTCCCAGGACGCCTCAGGCCTCCTGGGACTACGCCCCGACTAACCCACGATTAACTACCGGCGTCCTCAGGCGTCCTCAGGCCTCCTCAGTCTTCCCCAGACCAGGATCCCCGATTATTGTTTTCCAAAGTTGCTGGATTTTCTGGGTATATATATATAAAATTCGCGATCTAATCATCATTGCTTTTCTGGGAACACAGCAGGATGCCACCTTTTAATGGAAGACAGATTCAACAACAACTTAGGGCTTTTTTGGTTTTTATTCAGTTACAAATAATCATGTATTTCCATTTTTTACGTCGACCACAGCAACCACCACCAGCACCACCAGCACCCATACAGAGACCTACAAGAAGGCACAACATGTGGGTCAGGCCATGGCTACTGCAGAGAGAGGAGAGGGGGGCCTACCACAACATTATGGCTGATCTTTATGCCACAGATATTCCAGGATTCACCAACTACATGAGGATGACCCCCAGAATTTTTTGAAATGATTAAGACCAGACTGGAACCACACCTAGCCAGGCAGGCCACCAACTACAGAGCACCAATCAGTGTTGGTGAGAAGTTAGCCCTCACCATCAGACATCTGGCCACTGGAGAGTCCTACACATCATTGTCCTGTCAGTTCAGGGTTGGAAGATCCACCATCTCCAAGTTTATACCAGAGGTCTGCAGGGCCATCCAGGATGAGTTCACCAGGGAGTACCTGAAGTGTCCTACTACCCCAGATCAGTGGAAAGAACTGGAGAGGGAATTCAGGATCAGGTGGAATGTTCCACATGCCCTGGGAGCTCTGGATGGGAAGCATGTGGCCCTGAAGAAGCCCAAGAACACTGGAGCCCTCTACCACAACTATAAGGGGTTCTTTTCCATTGTGATGTTGGCCCTGGTAGATGGACAGTACAAGTTTAGATGGGTGGATGTGGGTACTGAAGGATCCTGCTCGGATGGCCAGATATTTAATGCCTCTCAGCTGAAGAGGAGGATTGAGGATGGCAGGATAGGCTTCCCTGACCCAGCTCCTATAACCCAGGGTGGGAGAGATGTCCCCTACTTCATCCTGGCAGATGATGCTTTTGCCCTGAAGACCTGGCTCATGAAACCCTATGGCAGAAGGATGTTAACAAGAGAGGAAAGGATTGCCAATTATAGAATTTCAAGGGGCAGAAGAGTGGTGGAGAACGCTTTTGCAATCCTTGTGTCAAGATTCAGGGTGATGAGGACAACCATTGAACTACCCCCAGCAACAGTCAAGGAAGTGGTCTTGACCTGTGTTATTCTACACAACATACTGAGAAGCCAGTATCAAGGTCAACCTGGTGGTCAGCAGCCTGGGGAGGACGATGATGATGATGTACCTGATGATTGTGGATTGATTGGTGGTGCTGCTGGTGGTGGCCAAGACAGAAACCCTGCCAGAGAAGCCAAGAGACAGAGGGATTACCTGAAGGACTACTTCAACAATGAGGGAGCAGTGGCCTGGCAAGATGGCAGAATATAAGTCCTGCTGCAGTAACCAGTCCTTTTCAGGACTAACTATAACAGTCCTTTTCAGGACTACCAATTATTCCAAAAACAATTAATCAGCTATGTTTGCTACAGACAGACAAACCCCATGCCAAACATAACTTGTTGAGACGGACAAACAGACAAACCCCATGCCAAACACAACTTGTTGAGACGGACAAACAGACAAACCCCATGCCAAACATAACTTGTTGAGACGGACAAACAGACAAACCCCATGCCAAACATAACTTGTTGAGACGGAGAAACAGACAAACACAACTTACTCACCCAACAAACAGACAAACCCACTGTTAAACAAAAGCCAAACACAAAGTCACACATAATATCCAAAATTGAATTTTTTTTTTATATATTTTGAAATCCACATCATAATTTCACCAATTTTTTTTGTTAATGGCTTGCAAATTTATTTGTAGCAGAAAGGTTTTCATGGAAATCTTCAATTTTAAATCTTCACTTCTAATCACAAAAATGGGGAAAACATAACCATGGAACTAGTTTTGCTGTCAATAATGGGGGATTGTGTTTGCAAAATAGTTTGTCAGTTTGTTGGCATGGGTTCTACTTAATTTTGGGTTTTTGTGTTTCTTGGTTGGTGGTTACTGGGGTTGGGTTTATTATTGGTAGTTGGATGTTGGGTTTCTTATTGGGTTTCTTATTTGGGGGTTATGTTTGGTATTGGGTTTGTCTGTTTGTGGGTTGACAAGTATGTAATAATGCCTTTTAACTCTAGGGAAGGTGTAAGTGTTGGACTTTTGAATTAAGCATTTTAAACTATCCCATGGATTTTACTCTAAAAATGGGCTGATTAATGGCCATATTGGGAGTTATTTTTATTTTTTTTATGTGGCCTTTTTTGTTATGTGTGGTACCATGGGTTATTTGTTTCATGTTTGGGGTGGTGTAGGTGTTGGACTTTAACTTTTTTTTTGTCTTGTGATAAGTATTTGTACTGAACTTTTTTTGTTTTGGGAGGGGAATTGGAATAACATGTAGCTGAATAATTGTTTTTGGAAGATTTGGTGGCCCTGAAAAGGGCCTGGCAGGTCAAAGACCCGCCCTGACTGGATGGCTACTGAGGAGGCTGCTGCTGCTGTTGAGGCGGTGCTGAAGTGGTGATAGTAAAGAGCTGCTGCTGCGGTTGTTGCTGCTGCTGCTGCTGCTGCTGAGGCTGCTCGACGATCTGTGTTGATGTCAGATCTGGTAGCTGGCTTAAGATTCCACTCAGATTGTGTCTGCTCCCTTCGTCCTGTACAGTTAGGACAGATGTCGGGTTGCTGAAGCCAATGGGGCTTGGTGTATAGTACACAAAACTGCTGCTAGCTGCTGCTTGAGTGGAACTAGATGCCTGTGGAGTGGTTGTTGGCAGTAGGCCGACCCTCTGAGACTCCGTGGTAACAGTGGCTGATCTTCTGGGCAATGGCTGACGTCTGCGGTTACTCTTAATAGTTTCGATGTCTCTAAAAATCTTGCCCTTTAATTCTTCAAATTCTTCTTGAGTCATCTTTTCGGCCTCTGATGCCACGTAGTCAAAGAAGGGCTGCCTGTCTGACTTCTGATGCAGAAAACCAGAGATAAGTGTCCTCATCTGCTCAAAGTGTTCGAGAATCTTGGAGTCTGTAGTTGAAACGGGCGTTGATGTAATGATGGACTGACTCCTCTCCCTCAGGACACTGGACTTGAGGTGTTCTGTATCAGTAGTTGAGCCACGTGATTCGTCCTGCCTGCTGGTATTTGGACTGGCCTCAAAACCTGAACTTCTATTGGCCCCCTTTCTTCTGATGTGGGTTTTAAGAAAACCCATCTGTTGGTACACCCAGGACTGTCTCTTGGTCATCTCCCTCGGGGCTTGGCCAGATTGGAGCTTAGACAGCTTCCCATAACGGGTTCGATGGGACTCGAACCAACGTCTCACATCAAAGGGCTGGAGCTTGAGTTCTGCAGATATTTCTGCCCAGAGAGCCTCTCTTCTGGTCCTGTCATGGAAACGTGAATGTTCCTTGTCATACAGTTCAGGGTGCAGCTTTACAAATTCCACAATGGAAACTTCCTGGCTGTCTGTAAAAGTGGCACACACCCTGGCTCTCTTGGCTGAAGAATGGCACTCCGGATCTTCCTCACACCTCTCTTCTTCTTCTGCCACAGCTTTCCCTTCTTCTGTAATAACCTCACTCCTCTCCTCTACTTGACTTTCCTTCTCCCTCTCATCCATCTTTTTCCTTCCCCTCTTCCCTCCTTTCTCTTTCCTCATAATCCAGTCGACAAAATAATAAAAAAATAGTAAAATGTGTCTCCTAACTGTGAAATTTGCCCTAAGCTCAAGTATATAAAATGTAAAATAAAAACTGAAAACCCCTACAAATCAGTGACACACGTCTCTCAGTAGCCAAACAGTCAGTAACAACGACAATGTGTGCGCGGTCGCTTATATAGTCCCAGACCCCCTCATTGCCTCGTTTTAATTTCCGACGCGCGGAAAACAGTCGGTTCTTAATCGGTTGTTAGTCCCAGGCCGCCTGGGGCGTCCTCAGGCCGCCGCAGACTGAAAATGTGTGGTCCCAGGCGTCCTGGGGAGGCCGGTTTGGATCGGTTAGGGTCGGTTACCCTTAGTCGGTTCTTAGTCCCAGACCTTGATTTTTGGGTCCCAGGACACCGCAGACGGTCTGAGGCTTCCGGGGACTAATGCAACCGACCCCCTTTCACACGCATGAAATTCATACGCATCACATTTGAGTCTGGGATTAACAACCGGCCTCCTGGGACTAAGCTAGGAAGGTCTGGGACTAAGGGTCGCAGGCGGCCTGGGACAACACACGACTGTGTAAATTTGGGTCTGAGGAGGCCTGAGGACGCCTGGGACTGGACATTTTGTTGACGGCGGGAAATATGAATCGGTTGTAGTCGTGTGAAATATCAAACATGTTTGATTTTTCACACAGCCCCAACCGACCACAACCGACCCTTACAGAAGGTCTGGGACTAAGCAAATATTTCAAACCGACCCCCCAAAACCCTTAATCGGGAGCCTTAGTCGTGTGGTGGAACACCCACATTAGGCGCCAGTGAATATAAAAATTTTAATTGCATCCACCAGATAGCATCCGGTGGATACCATGGATTATGCAAGAGTACACCACTGCCACCCCAGGGTGTAGAGCTTTTCCCCTTTACCCCAAGGTTTTGTAGGTAGACTTCTCAAATTTGCAAAATATATTCATCATTACAAAATCTTCCCTGGGAATATTTTTCGCCTCATTCTGAAAAACAAGATGGCCACCACAGGTTTCTTTTTTACTTTCAGCAAGGAGTTTTCTTGGCCCTCTAGGGTATTATAGGTAGAGATCTCAAATTCACAGAATATGTTCATCATAACAAAATCTTGACTGTGAATACTTTTGACCTCATTTTGAAAAACAAGATGGCCACCACAGGTGTTTCTTTGTCAGTCATGAAGCAGTGTGCAGAGATTTTCCATTACCCGCGCTCTAGAGCAAAAGGTATTATAGGCAGAGTTTTCAAATTTGCAGGAAATGTTCATCATTACAGAAGCTTGCCTGGGACTATTTTTTTGACCAGCAGACTTTAAAAGTGCCTATATATCCCTTACTATTGGTCGTGGAGGTTCGGCACGTAAAGCCAACCTATAGGAAATCATGGGATGGGAATCTTCTGATGTGTTCAGATTTGAAACACATCAAATTTTTGAAAATACCTTTCTAATTACATATATAACATATTTGTAGCTTACAAAATTAATGAAATATTAATAAAAATCAGCTCTAGTGAACAAATTTGTAATGCTTATTATGCATAAAAAGTGGTGCCATGTAAAACAAATATGTCCCAGTCTATATATCCCTCATACAGATCAATTACAGCTCACTATAGATCATGAAAAAATATTTTCCCAAATCTTTGCTTTAGACTTACGCCTATAATCAAAGCATTGCATAGTTACATGCACACACCCATATCTTTCACTAAGCTGAGCAGTATAGTAACAAACAATAAGTCACAAAATATATCAAATATAAAGCCTATAGTAGTTCAAGTAGAAACTTGCTACTACTCTATAACACCTAGAAAAAGTGAAGTTAAAATGCCACAGAATTTAAAGCTGAAAGACCAATGTAAAGTGATAGGAAACTTTTTCACTTACAATATGAAAAGGAGAAGGTAACACATTGTAACAGCTACATCTGCAGTTTGTGATTTACTTTTAGCTGCCTTCACTTTCTAGGGCTGTTGGTACAATAAGAAGGGAAGAAATGTATTAACTTTAATCCACACTGAAATCCCGAACTTTACCACTTTGACCTCGGGGTCAATGAGAAAATATTATCTCACTCACTGAAAGATTTTTTCATATCCCAAACCTCCAAGAGCAATATTAAGAAACCTTGAAGGAGAGAGTCAAATATAACACAAACACAAACAAAAAAACTGCACCTCTTGATTTACTATACACGTAAGCTGCGTTAATATCACAAACCTGTTGCATTAATAATAAGTGAGATATAATGGCTTATTAAAATAAAAACGATGTTTGATCTTGAGGAAGGAGTCAAAAATAAACAAGCAATCAGTGCCCCTGAACGGGCTCTGTGTCAGCTGAATGTGTGTGTTGAGAGTTTCAGAGAAGAAGTGTGACAGAAGAAAAGGACACAAAAGTTGTGCCCTGCAAATGGTATTCAGAAGTAAAGTAAGAAGGTAGCTGTTTAGGTGTAAAAGGTAGGTTAAAAACATATTTAAAAAAATACTGCAAATGTAATAGTTTTCAAGTTACAACTGATTTACTCAACAGTGAGAATCTCAAAGTAGCTTTTGCTCAGCTAAGCAATCAGTTAAAGGGCTGCAATTTTAATATGGTATAGCTCACGTAAAAGTAAATGAATTACATATTTAAAGAAATACTGTAAATGCAATAGTTTTCAAGTTACAATTGATTTACTCAACAGAGAAAACCTCAAAGTAGCTATTGCTCAGCTATGCAATGAGCTACAGATCTGCAATTTTACTATGACTGACCCAAAAGTTCGTGAAATACATATTTATAGAAACTGCTTTAAATGTAAAAGTTTTCAAGTTACAACTGATTTACTTAACAGAGAGAACCTGAGAATATCTATTACACAGCTATGCCATGAGTTACGTGTCTCCAATTTTACATTGCAATAGCTAATGAATCACATATTTAAACAAAATTCTCTGAATGAAATAGTTTTCAAGCTACATCTGATTTACTCAACAGAGAAAAACCTCAATGTAGCTATTGCTCAGCTATGAAATGAGCTACAGGTCTGCAATTTTACTATGTTATAGCTGACCCAAAAGTAGGTGAATGGCATATTTAAAGAAAATACTCTAAATGTAATAGTTTTCAAGTTATAACTGATTTACTCAATAGTGAGAACCTAAAAGTAGCTATTGTTCAGGTATGCCATGATCTGCAGGTCTGCAATTTCACTATGTTACAGCTGACGCAAAAGTACGGTGAACAACATATGTAAACAAAATACTTTATATGCAATACTTTTCCAGTTACAACTGATTTACTAAACAGTGAGAACCTGAGAATAGCTATTACTCAGCTATGCCATGAGCTACACATCTGCAAATTTACTATGTTATAGCTAATTCAAAAGTACATGAATAAGATATTTAAACAGAATTCTCTAAATGCAATAGTTTTCAAGTTACAACTGATTTACACAACCGTGAGAAGCTGTAAATAGCTATTTCTCAGCTATGCAATGCGCTACAGGTCTGCTATTTCACTATGTTATAGCTGACCCAAAAGTACATGAAAAATATATCTAAAGAAAATACTCTAAATGCAATAGTTTTGAAGTTACAAGCAATTTACTCAACAGTGATAACCTCAAAATAGCTATTACTTGGCTATGCAATGAGCTACTTGGCTGCAATTTTAATATGTTCTAGCTGGCCCAAAAAGTAGCTGAATAACTTATTTATACAAAATTCTCTAAATGCAATAGTTCTCAAGTTACAAGTAATTTTACACGTTATGGAAGGTAATGAAAAGTCAGAAAGTAGCCATTACTCACTTAGCTATTGGGACACCCAAGTTACACACCATGTTGTAGCTATGCAAAAAGTAGCTGAATAACATATTTTACAAAATGCTCTAAATGCAATACTTTTCAAGTTATAGGTGATTTAGTGCATGATTTCGTGAATTTTAATGCATTAAAAATTATTTTAAAAATTTATAAAAAAATAATTTAAAAAAGATCCAGACCTGATACTCACACAAGGGAATCTACTAGTGACCTAGTACATATATGCAAGATAACAGAGAAATCCCAGCAATAGTCAATGAGACAATAAGTGATTCAGTGCATGATTTCATGAATTTTAATGCATTAAAAATTATTTTAAAAATTCATAAAAATATTAAGACAGATCCAGGTCTGATACTCACACCAGGGAATCTACTTATGGCCTAGTACATATATGCAAGATATGAGAGAAATCCCTGCAACAGTCAATGAGAAAATTGTGATAAGGTGTTGAAATTTTCACACTTTTGGTGGGGGTACCCCCCTTGTAGTGGCTGTAGCAAACAGACGAAAAGACAGATTTGCATGCCTTGAACACTTTTTCATCCTCAATAGATAAGCTATCTTTAAAAAAAACAGCATGTCTCTAGGCCTTGTAGTTTTGAAGAAGTTGTTCACGCTGACGCGAACGAAGACATCACAGAGTGATGCCATAAATAAAGGGGTTGAAAAATACCTAAACCTCTAAGGCTAGGTTTTTCCCATGACATAACTATCCATGTTATTACCTTGGATTTTCACCAGATTCTTCTGCTGTTACAGAAAATAGCATCAGAGATGCCCGTACCCCACAGCCTAGGGAAATATTTTCAATACCATGAGATATAGAAGTACTGTATCAGTACAAAGTTCAGGATACTTTCGGAGCACTGTCAGTTATATAAAGGCCCAAACAATGTTTAAATAGAGAAAATAATGTCTAAGGGAAAGAAAATGCATGTAAAGATGAAGTATTAAAACAAGACAATTCAATAACAAGATGACAGCATTAATCAGTAAACTAAAAATTACGACACTCTTTATCTACATTTGGCATGGCCGAATTATGGTTTTGGGTGTTTTGAATATTACCATGCATACAGAAGTGGTAATACTTGATGAAATTCCATCTGTTACAATGGAAGTTGTAAAAGTAAAATTCTTAATGAATTCTAATATGACTTTAACAGTGCTTAATCTGTATTAAAAGACAGACCCAAAGGTGCAACCAGATTTTAAAGGTCAAGGTCACTACAACAAGGTCAAAGGTCAAATCAAGGTCACACTATGATGCTGTACACCTACAACCCCTATCCAATGTCCCTACCAAGTATAAACTTCCTACACCTTACAATTTCCGAGATATAGGCCGGACAAGATTTTATAGGTCAAGGTCACTACGGCAAAGTCAAAGGTCAAATCAAGGTCACACCATGACGTTGCACACCTACACCCCCTAACCAATGTCCCTACAAAGTATCAACTTCCTACACCTTACGGTTTCCGAGATATAGCCTGGACAAGATTTACAGGTTGTGACTACGGCAAGGCCAAAGGTCAAATCAAGGTCACACCATGACGTTGCACACCTACACCCCCTAACTAATGTCCCTACCAAGTATCAACTTCCTACACCTTACGGTTTCTGCAGATATAGCCCAGACAATACTTTATAGGTCAAGGTCACTACGGCAAGGTTAAAGGTCAAATCAAGGTCACACAATGACGTTGCACACCTAACCCCTAACCAATGTCCCTACCAAGTATCAACTTCCTACACTTTACGGTTTCCGAGATATAGCCCGGACAAGATTTTCAAACTCAAGGTCACTACGGCAAGGTCAAAGGTCAAATCAAGGTCAAAATCCTGGCACGGATATCTGCAGGTGTCTTTTGTTTTGACATTGCTATCAACACATTACAGGTCACATCATGACAGGGAATTGAGGGGGATGGAGAAAAGTTGTATTAGTCAAAGTTATGGCTTTATGTCCCATTCAAGACACTGTGACAGGTCTTTAATTAGCATCTAAGTCATCTGTAGGGTTCGAACCCCCAGAGATGACTGCCTGTGATTAGATGCCAACTTGCTAACCACTAGGCCACCTTCAGTGTTGGTAATGATTCTGAAGTGAAAACATTCAGACATCAGAAAATGGCTACCAAGTTTCCCATTTCAAGTATGAGTCATAGAATCTAGGATTAGATTTAGATTTATTTGTTCATTTTACGTTGCGTTCAACAACAGCCATGGTCATGTTGGAGAAACTAGTGCATACTAGTTGGTCAAGATTCTGCACTGTAAACCACCAGGCATCCGCAAGTAACTACCAACTTTTCAACATGAAGAGATTTGAACCGGCGACCTCAGAGGTTGAAGTCGAGCACTGTAACTGCTACACCACCAAGAGCCCCCCTAATAGAATGTAGGATCAGAGAGATGGAGAACATGGGTCTTATGCACCACACCACTGTGTATAGTGACCCTTTAAGATATAACTTTCTCATAATCCCCAGACAATAGTAAACTACAACCCTTAATGGCATCTAATGCTGAAATTATTATTTCATGTAGTATATTTTCCCATTTAGTAATCTCTTAAGCAAAAGAAACTCTTCAAAAGCAGATGTCCATAATATATCATGCAGGTGCTTCCATTCAGAAGTTACAGGGCAAAAATAACCTTTAAATTCTTATTTGGTGATTCTTTCAGCATTATTTTTTTTCACATCCAGAAAACATTAGGGACTGGAATGTATGCAAGACTCACGCCAATTAATGACATTTAATGATAGAGTCAATCATATTTGGTCAAATAAGAAAGTACAAATGAAAGTGAAAAAGTAATGACATTAAATGAAAACACACAAACAAAATGTACAAATGTAGATTAAACTTCTGTATTTGGTATACAATTACCAATTGTGAATGTGGTTCAATAACATGCCCGTAAATGACTTATATATTGATCTATTTTGGTTTTATTATTGAACACACATTTTCACAGAATCATGTGAACAACACAAATTGAACTGGAAATCAGAAGTTTGTCACCCAATCAAGTTTGTCACTTGCAGTCATGCAAATAAATTGTTCCATATGTGAATCCAAATACTGTTTTGTTCTGTGAGTTTAACGGATGGGTGACAAACTTAAGTGGTGACCAGTAGGATCACTGGTAAAAGAAAGGTACAATAAATCAAAACAGTGTTAGGCTTATATTAAACAAAGTTAGTATTTATACTCACCTAGTTTTTGGTTGAAGTCAAAGTCACTGTGATGCAGCAGTTTAGTCTGGCAGACAGAGGTACATAGGGCTAAGACCATCATCATTACTGCACACATAAAGCAATCCATTGCACCTGGTTTCAATTAGTTCCAATAGTCCAGTGGGAAAGAATCACAGTCAAATAGCTAGCAATATCTCAACAATCCAGTACACAACAATACAGCAGCCATCTTACAACCCAATACAAAAAAAACTCAAGTCTGGCACCTAATGATATTAACGATGTATGTAGTTCCTGCCACATTCATCTTACCCTATACATGAACTGTGTAATGTGAGCTTCCATCGCCACAGTGATGATAAAATGGCTAATGAAGCAGCTGTGGTTATTATAGGTATTTAGAAAGATTCTTTCATCAAAGATTATACCTCATTACAATCACTTCCCCCAATTATTAGCTGCAAAAAACTGACAGATATAATCCAATTTGATTGGCTCGGTGATCCAGTCGTGTGTTAATAAACAGAGCTTTTGTTTTTGTGCTTGTTATCCTTGAGATAAGTTTTTTTTTCCATTTACCAAATATGGTCATTGTGTTTTACAACAGGCTGGCCGAGTTCACACTTGTCTGAGCACCATTAAACTGTCTTTTTCCATCCTAAATTTCCCACGAGGAAACGGACGATTATCTTTTAATTGCAAAGGTTTCATTCTATGCAGTCAGCAAATGAAATCACTCCCACACAGCTCAGTAAACGCATGCTTGAAAGGAAAGCTTATTGTGCAATGTGAAAATGAATGAAACAGTATAATCGCAGTGGGAAACAATACAGTGGTTATTATTTAATTCACAATGAGTACAGCTTCACAGCCACAGATATAAACAAGATGCAACAAAGACTGTTCAATAGGGGAGAGTCTGAACGTGAATATATCATCACCTCTACTTAGCACAGTGTGAGATTTGTGGGATGAGTTGCAATTGACACTGTATTACTGCATCCAGTTTCTCACATCAAGGTCCTTTGTAATCCACATCAGCATATTTACATATTTGCTAGTTGTGACATTATCCTACTGGATTTTCTAATTGTCTTTTCTCTGTAAAATAAAGATCCCTGTACTTGTGGCTATCTTAATGGGAAAAAAAGATAAATTCTTTGATACTATACACGTGCATCTTTTAGATGTTTCAATTTACACGAATTCTTCAACGTCATTCCATATCCTAAGCTATTAAAACCTCTTAAACTCTTATATATGTCACTATCTGACTTCAAGTTTCAGTTATAATCACAAACATATAGACGACTATAAAGTTGATTCTATGTTTATAATATTGTGTTTTCCACCAGCATTCATTACTGACTACTAATGTGCTAGTTCATGTTAGTTTATTAGATCACAGGCAACACAGTGCTATATTTATCTGCCTGTGTGGCGCTTAATAGGCAACCACGACAGATTCCATTTACCATGAGCACCCCAGTCGTGAAAATCAGTAAAGTTTCATCAATGTTGTCATTATTGGGGCTAATGTCTTTACCAGTCCCCATTACTGGTATTTACCCACACCAATACTATACCCTTCTTTTCCCTTATAACAATCTATTTCACTGCAATTCCAGTTGTTTGCAGTAACAAGATACAGCTATCTTAGCTATCTTTAAACAGATATCTCTGCCTAGTAAGACTTTTTATGGAAAAAATTCGAACACTCTTATCATTACTATTAAAATGGCAATACTATATTATTATTATTTCTAGGAAAAACAGCAGTAGTATTAGTATTGTATCAGTATTGCAGTAGTATTGTAGCGGTAGGAGCAGAAGTTCCTTCGGTGGTTGCATAAATAACACAACACGATACCCTCACTACATGGGCTTATATGTCACTCTAAACATACATTTACAATAAACATACTGTAAACATATTAAATTACTAATAAACATATTAATTCATGAAGTGATAGATAACAGCTCAGATGAATATGTGCTATTGAAAATGCCATGAAACTGCTACATACTCTCAGCCATTTTAACCAAGTTTTTGTCTATATTTCCTGATACAAGATTCTCTTGGGTTCAAGCTGAGTCTACATATAGAAGTCATTACTTACAAATAAATAATAGTAACGTTGGTTTTAATATCATAATCATTAGTATAGTTACTATATATGGCTTTAGGTTATATATATACTATCACACTGATGTACAACATATGACCAATGGTAAAATTGAACGACCAGAGCTCTACCAATTAGGCATGCATCAGTGTCGAGGGACTTTGTGAATCTGACTTGTTCTTACAGATCTGTAGCTATATAATACAGTCTAAAGTTTCTGGCTGTCAGTATTCCCTGTCACTCCACTAAACATTTCACTTACTACACTGAGATGTACAAATGACTGGTATTCATTTTAGCATCTTATATTGAATTCCTCGGCGCACTCCAGTAATTTGTGCAAACAGAAAGACCATTTATCAAACTTTTGAACGATTAATGAGAAGAGAGAGCATTTCAAGAGCTATTTGTCACTTTCTGACGCATTGGCGAAGCCAAATAAGAAAATGCACACAAAGAAAGGGAAGCCAAATGACAAGTCATCATAATGTAATGCATGAGCCCAAATGTTTTGTATTGCATGTGTGCATTACTGCAATATTCCGTAAAACTACGAATCAGCGGATTTTGTGAGACACAAAAAACAAGACTTTTAGCTGTTTCAGACAAATATTTACTATTTATGTATCGGAGCCTTCTCATCTTAATGCTTATTTGTTGCCTGGTAATTTTTGTGAACTCCAAAGCATTTGTAGAACACAGACGTCCCCTCAGGGAGTGTCTGTGAAGACTCAGGATTTTTAAGCATTCACAGTATGAACCAGATGTATTTCAAAATTTTATCACTTTTTTCCTTTGACCAGGCCATTCCCACACACACACAAAAAAGATCTATTGATTATGTTTGGAGTTTTCACGAACACAGATAGACAAACTCAACCAAAACATTAGCTCCTTATCAGAGATAAGAACAAATGCTTGTGTAGCTGCTCCATATGATCTAGAACAGCTACTTTGTGCAGAATAAAATAAAAGATAGAACAAATGTCTTATACTTTTTGAAATGCTACGCCTACGTAGAATTGTGCAATGGTAGAAACTAGAATGTAACGTACTCTTCTTTTACACTGCTGTGTACAAGAAAATCTAAGAGCGCTTAAGCCAAAATCATTGTTATCAAATTATGCCAGCCTTTTGACAACTAGGTGTTATCGCCCACACATACTTGTCAAATGGCTGCATGATGTGGGAACAATAATTTTGTTTTACAAATTCCCCCACAGACACAAACCCACTTTCAACTGGTTAGATAGGAGAGCTCTGTTGAATAATAGATTCTCATCCTTAGAAATGGCACCCTGAATATCAAGGAACAAAGTTTTGTAGTATATTTGAATTTTACGTTTTCAATTTTTTTCTTTTATGATCTGATGCCACAGAAATTGGAGCAGTTAGAAAAGCCTACCCAGGCAAGCACTTAACCAGGTCAGTATGGGATTTCTAGTATGGTGTCACTCAAAACTGTTATTTTTTGCTTTGTCTTAAAATACCTCACATGTAACATCTGCTGACAAACATATTGGCAGTTCTGTTCAGCTTCAGAGAACAAGCAGATAGTTTGATATCCCCACTGCAAGCCTGGTATTGACAGATAATCTTACCAGATGGTCCTGCACCTGATGAAGGCAGAAGGCAGGAGTTTCCTATGTTGTAGATTTCCAGATCAATTTATTTGGCCAATAAGCCTTTCTGTCATGCTTCATTTTCTACATATAAGGTAGAAGTTCTGATAAAAGTCACTTTTAAAATCAATTTTATAAAATCAAAAATATTTTTGAATGAAAACCTCAAGCAAATATCTCAAAAGATAAAACACAATTTTGAGGATTTTCTTAATATCCTTGTTTCAGAGTATTGGAGGTTTCACACGTTTTAACAGAGTAAATATTGATTTTAGCTACTGTTGTGCATCTAGGGTTTCGAGTAAACAAACTGGTGTTATAAAAATGATTAGTTCATCAGTTTCTAAAATTACCCGAAACACAAAGATAGCGAAGTCGCTATAATAATAATGGTGGTGCTTATGGATTATTTCAATGCCAAAGTTTGATACAGTTTAATGTTTGACATATAAAATACATGACATATGACCATTACAATTAATGAAAAGGAGAGGGGGATAGTGCAAGGTGTAATATAATATGTGTGTCATATGTTAACAGTAACATACCGTAACTTCACTTTCAGAAAGCAAACTGTTCTTTCTTGTTTCAAAGAAATAAAGCCATCTATTTCACCCAACAGTGGATCTGGTTTAATAAAGTACTCATTTAGCTAGAATGGAGATTAAACACTTGGTGATCTGTTGAGTTGACCAGTCACTTTAACGTTTCGGGGATCTGCTCCTGATTCTACTTTTAGAACCACCATTTTTATGTGGCGTGATGCATGGTAATACAACATCTGCATCTGTGTCCACTTCCTCGGCTTCCCCGAGACAGAGGCCATCAGTCAGTAATTATAGGCAAAATTATGGTTTGAGTGTGTGTGCAATGATAAAAAAGTCGAATGATCTGTGTTTTTCTTTGAAATTTTTTCCCTGTGAAAATGAGAAATTTTGCAGGTTTTTGTTCTTATTTGTTGAGTTGTTATTTTTATATGAGCTAAATCAAAATAAGAAAAAAGGTATCTCAGAAACATTAGACAGTTTGACGGACGTTTGTTTCAATTTCTGGGGTACTCAGGAGTTACAAAACTCAATACATAATTTCAATATACATGTACTTCATCATTTTGATAGCCATCTTAGATTTATGCATGTTTTACCCCTTTTTCAAAATCAATCATATGTCAGAAAAAGTAAGAAATGGAGCAATTTATAGCTTACTTTCAAAGCTAGATAGTAATCAAGAGTGCTGGTACTGAAAAAGTATTAAATTTTAATGCTGTGCAGATGTTTAGAACTTTACAGTATTTTTGAAAACCTGTAAATATTTCAGAAGTGGAAAGATACAGAGAAATTTTGAACTTATTTTAGACCAATAAAGGTAATGAACAGGGCTAGACCTAGTAATAAAAATTAATTCGGAGAACTTTTTTCAGATTCTATGGTCATTTTGAAAATCATGAAGAAGTGTCAAAATGAAAGAGACATAGCAATTTCCAACTTATGTTTAACCATACAGAAGTTTTACGTGGGGCAGACCCTTTCATTGTAAATTATTATAAGTTTTAGCTATAGTTTCAGTACGTGTATACCCTACAGGGCAGGATTTTGGGCATGTTATTGATCGCTTTCTGTACAAGAAAACAGCTCACGCTGTTTCACTCACATGTCAGCTGACACAGGGCCCGGGAGGGCACTTTAACCTTGTGCTTTATAGGTGAGATTAACATACAACTCATAATGACCGAAAGGTTTTTCCCTGCCACAGCCTGCCATTTTGTTTCTCAACACTCTGACCGTTTCATGAGCAGATTTTTGTAAAACATGCAGATTCTACAACTGCAGACTAGCAACATAGTGGACTGGCATATACCAAAGATAAAGGCTTGTGAATCAGGGCCCTGTATTCATGAAAGGTCTTAGCCAGGGCTTAGGCTTAAAGTTGAGACTTTTGTCTCAAGTTTCTGCCCAAAAACTGCTAAGACTTTCATCTTAGGCTTAGTGGTATTCACAAAGAATTTAAGACCGGTCTTAGGCTTATTCAAGGGCTCAACTTTAAGACTGGTTGGTAGTGGGCTTAAATTTTGTAAAGAGGACTTAAATATGGCCGCCATAAACTTTTCTCCACTTCAAAATTTGAAATGGCTGTAAATAAAGTACAATTACACAGAACACCTCACTAAAGCAGTCTTTGGGAAGTTTATATGTGGTAACAAGGTTTTCCATTTCAAAACAGCACTTTTCCTCGGATAAAATGCATTAAATGAAGGATATATGTCACCAATAGTATAGTTTGAATAGAAAAGAAAGGTCACATGACACAGAAAACCTGTGTGGTTATTTGATAATCTTGGACTTAGCTAAGTCACCCTTTGAGAATATGGTTTCAAGACAAAACTTAGCTGAGACAAAAGTCTTAACTTTAAGACTGGATTTAAGCCTAAGACCTGCTAAGTCTAAGACCTTGAGTGAATATATGCCCAGGAAAATTCTTATATCTATATTTCTCCTGATACTGAAGAATATTCAACAAATTTAGGATTCATTTGTCTTCAACTTATACAGTTTTGTGTTTGAACCAATCTTTTGACAACTTGGAGGATGCACAAAAGATCTGAAAATTTACCTTCATTTTATATTGGAATAATAAAATCGAAGAGCAAACAATACTTTGGGGCGTGCCAAAGCTCTTGAAATTCAAATAATAATATTAGGACACGTAACGACCTAAAGAAGACTTTGTACTAAACAGAATATTTTCACCAGCACTGCAAATGCTGAATTGACAAACTTCTTTCCCTCAAAAATACAGATCCATTTATGCGAAACAATTTCACATAGATACATGGAAACACAATATAAGAGAAATCTACTGCCTGATGAACATGCTTAGACCTTGGTCCCATCTTTAGCCGTTAATGTTTACACATGTAAATATTTACAAGAGCACACATGTTAAGTGATTAATTACTTCAAACATATGAATCCTTGGCAAGGCTACTTTGACAATGTTAAGTTTTGGAGTCAAAGGAACTAGTCTTGATTTATCAGCTGATGTCACATACGATTTCAAGTACTGCTGTCAAGATTTTAGTCTCTATTGCTCATATATTTAAAGTGAAGTCATATTCAAGGTGATTTTCCTTTCTACTAATTACATTAGCCAGTGCTATTTTAATTTAATGTTGACTACTTTGTTTATTGATACAATAAGGCATTGAGAATAACTAGGCCAAATAAATAGGTGAGGTATTATTTGTGTGTAACTTACTGAGCACATACTGTATATGCCTGAATGACTGCTTGAAATCTATGACTTCATTGTGACTCTTTCTGCATGTGAAAGATTTCGAATCATGTATACATATTCCTGTATGAGGTTTATATTACCCTCTCCCCCACCCCCACCCCACCCCCGGAGGTAAACATTGTCATTGGTAAACAATGTCAAGATGACACAGAAGTCAATTTCTAATGTGGGTGTTCCACCACACGACTAAGCTCCCCGATTAAGGGTTTTTAGGAGTCGGTTTCAAAATAGTCCCAGACGTCCTGTAAGGGTCGATAGTTGTCGGTTGTGGCCGTGAGAGAAATCAAACATGTTTGATATTTCTCACAACCCAAACCGATTCTCATTTCCCACCGACAACAAAATGTCCAGTCCCAGGCTTCCTCAGGCCTCCTCAGACCCAAATTTACACAGTCCTATGTTGTCCCAGGTGTCCTGCGACCTTTAGTCCCAGGCCTCCGTAGCTTAGTCCCAGGAGGCCTGTTTGGCAGTCCCCGACTCATAACAGATCTTTGAAGTTTCATGCGTGTGAAAGTGAATCGGTTTCATTAGTCCCGGGAAGCCTCAGACCGTCTCAGGTGTCCTGGGACTAAGAAATCTGGGTTTAAAAAAATATAAAATATGCTGTTCCAGTGCATAATATGCAATCTATAAAGACAATCCCAGAAAATGAGCTACAAATAACAATTTCTGAAAATTTGTTTCTTGAAATACTCTTCCTTTATATTAGAGGGGAAACTGTACGGTATTCAAGTACAAAGAATAAACTGGAGGTCTCATGTGAATCTGAGTTGTTATCTGATATAGAAAACCTTGAAAATGAAGAAGACAGGGCAGACAGTGAAAACCAAATAAACCAAAAACAATATGAATTGTTGGAGATTAGGGAAAAGAAAATGAAAGGACACTATGTCAGATCTAGAGTGCAGTGGTTACTAAATGGGGAAAAACCCACCAAATTTTTTTTTTGTTCGCTTGAAAAGAGAAACTATATAAATAAAACTTTAAAACGAGTTAAGAGGTATGATGGCACTTATATTACTAAACAAAAAGACATTTTGACTGAATTCCAAATGTATTATAAAAAATTATTTAAATCTTATGACAATCAGCTTGAAGACTTAAACCTTAAACATTTGTTCTGTGATACTGAAATTAACAAACTTAATGAATCACAAGCTAAATCCCTAGAAGGAGAGCTTCAGCTTGAGGAGTTGAACACAGTTTTAAAAAAGATGAAACACAATAAGTGTCCCGGGATAGATGGCTTACTGGCTGAATTCTTAAAGGTTTTTTGTCATTGAGACAGTGCATTATCACTTGCCTGCCAAAGCCTGGAAAACCAAGAGATTGTATTGGAAATTGGCGCCCTCTATCAATGCTATGTGTTGTTTATAAATTAGCTTCAGGAGCAATAGCCAATCGAATTAAACCTTTTTAAAACTTTTTAATCAATAACGAGCAGACAGGATTTGTGCCTGGCAGATTCATAGGTGAATCTACTCGACTAATATATGATATAATGCATTATACTCAAAAGGCACAAATACCAGGGCTCCTCATCCTCATTGATTTTCAAAAAGCTTTTGATTCAATATCTTGGAATTTTATATACAAGACTTTATCCTTTTTGGGCTTTTCGAATGAATTCTTGAAGTGGATAAAATTATTCAATACTGACATTAAAGCAACGGTATTAGAAAGTGGTTTTATGTCTGAATTTATTAGCATTGGCCGTGGTTGTCGACAAGGGGATCCCATTTCCCCTTATTTATTTATTATAGCAGCTCAGATACTAAACCTTCTTATAATCAAAAATGCAGAAATAAAAGGGATCACTATAAAAGACTGTGAATTCAAAATATCTCAATTCGCAGATGATACCACACTCATCTTAGATGGCTCACGTGAGTCCATGGTAGCAGCTTTAAATACTCTTGAACTCTTTGGTAGTATATCAGGGTTGAATATTAATACAGATAAAACCAAGGTAACTTGGATTGGTAAAAAAGATATTCTCAAGATCAACTAATTCCTAAAAAGTTTGAGTGGAATACTACAAAATTTGACCTGCTAGGATTAAAATTTTCAGTAGATCTGTCTGAAATGCTTGTTCTTAATCTAACAGAGAAAATAAATCAAATAAAGAAAGAAATAGCCAATTGGAGTAAAAGACACTTAACTCCATTAGGAAAAATAGTGGTGGTCAAAACAATTCTTTTATCCAAGTTAAACCATTTGTTTCAAGCTTACCTACACCAACTAATTCTTCACTGAAGGAATTAAATGATATATTTTTAAATTTCTGTGGTCAAATAAACCTGATAAAATAAATAGGGATGTAACAATTTTAGATCATTCAATGGGAGGACTGAAAATGACACACTTGGAGTACTCTCTGGTGGCTATAAAGGCCAGATGGATAAATAGACCGATCAGTAAATCCTCCCCATGGACAAAATTATTTCAACTAACAATCCTTTGGGACTTAAGACGACTTACAGATTTTGGGCCTGATTACAGCAATGCTTTACACATGAAAACAAATAATATATTTTGGTTAGATGTCTTTGCTGCATGGAAAAAATTGACAAAGGAAAAACAAATAAATTCCAATTTACAAATTGCATCAAGTCATCTTTGGTACAATGAGGCTGTATCAGTTAAAGCTATGTTTTTCCCCAAATTGTATTCTAAAGGAATAATAATGATTTCTGATGTAATAGACAATGAGGGAAAGGTTCTCACAATCCAGAAATTGAAAGATCATTACAATTTGGAGTCACTGAATTTTTTAGATTACCTTCATTTATCAACTGTTGTCCGTAAATTTATTAACAAACATAAGCATAGAGAATATAATAAAATAATTGGCCCTATTATGCCACTAAATTATTGGATACTCGAGAAAAATGACACCAGCGGTTTTTATAAAATTTTACTTGCTAAGCATCAAAATGACCATGTTGCAAGAGGCAAATGGGAAAATGAATTAAATGTTACAATCAATAATCAAATGTGGAAGCGTATATTCCAAATTTGTCACTGGTCAATTAGAGACAATACATATAAATGGTTCCAATTAAGAATTTTGTATAGAATACTGGGAACAAGGTCATATTTATCAAAAGTAAATGTCAGTGACGAGGCTAGCTGCTTTAGATGCAGAAATGAAATGGAAAATATAATTTATATGCTTGTCCTTTGTCCGAAGGTAAAAGAGTTCTGGAACCAAATTCTAGAATATATCAAAAGTAAGGTCACAACAACGTTATTACTTACACCTTTTAAGATCATATTGGGCTATACTTTAGCGGAAGTCAATCAGCAACCCATCAATACAATTCTTCTTGTTGCTAAAAATATATATATTTGAGTCTTCAAATAAATGTCAAAATCTTAATCTAAATGGATTTATTCATCGATTACATCAAGTATACTCGGAACAAACGTTGTTAAATCAGTTATGTCATAAAGAAATTTATTTTAATAAAATTTGGAAAAAATGGCAACCACTTATTGGTCATTTAATTTAATTTTAGCTTGATATTTCGCATAGGTATTATGTTTTTTTTCGCTTTATTTCATTTTTCTGTCACACAAAAGACCTTGTGGAGTTATGCAATTGTAAAAATCTGTTTTGTAATTTTTCTTTTTAAAAGTATATAAAATAGCAAAAATGTTGACCTTGTTGTCTTTGCAATACACTGCACTTGTAAATGAATCTGATGGAGGGTTTGCCACCCTCGCCCTCCCAGATTCTTATGGCACTGATGTGAAAAAAGGGTGAATAAAAAGTATATTGAAGGGAAAAAAAATCTGGGTCTGGGACTAAGCCCCGACAAAGAGAAGCTGACCCTAACCGATCCAAGCCGGCGTCCTCAGGCCGCCTGGGACAACACAAATTTAGTCTGCGGTGGTCTGAGGACGCCCCAGGATGCTTGGGACTAAGAACCGATTAAGAGCCGACTGTTTTCCGCGCATCGGAAATTAAAACGAGGCAATGAGGGGGTTTGAGACTATATAAGCGACCGCGCACACATTCTCATTGTTACTGACTGGTTGGCTACTGGCAGACGTGTGTCTCTGTTTTGTAGGGGTTTTCATTTTTTTAAATATCATATAATACTTGAGCTTAAGGCAAATTTTACAGTTAGGAGACACATTTTAGTTTTTTACTTTTTTTTTTGCTATTGACTGGAGTAATGAGGAAAGAGAAAGGAGGGAAGAGAGGAAAGAAGAAGATGGATGAGAGGCAAGAGGAGAGGGAGAAGGAAAGTGGAGAGGTGGAGGAAAGGGTGGAGGAAAGGACGGAGGAGGGTACAGAGGAGGGTACACAAGAGACTGAGGAGCGATTGGAACTTACTGAGGAAGCTTGCGAAGAAGAAGAGAGGTGTGAGGAGGATTCAGAGAGTCACTCGGCAGCCAAGAGAGCCAGGGTCTGTTCAACTTTCACTGACAGCCAAGAAACTGCAATTGTGGAGTTTGTGAAGGTGCATCCAGAGCTCTATGACAAGGAGCATGCATGTTTCCACGACAGACAGAAGAAGGAGGCTCTCTGGGCAGAAATCTCTGCAGAACTGAAGCTCCAGCCCTTTGATGTCAGAAGATGGTTCGAATCCCAGCGAACGCATTATGGCAAGCTGTCAAAACTACAATCTGGCCAAGCCCCAAGGGAGATGACCAAGAGACAGTCCTGGGTCTACCAGCAGATGGGTTTCCTTAAGACCCACATCAGATGAAAGGGGGCCAGCAGAAGTTCAGGGTTCAAGGCCAGTCCAAACACCAGCAAGCAGGACGAATCTCGTGGATCTACTACTGATACAGAACACCTTGAGTCCAGTGTCCTCAGGGAGAGTAGGAGTCAACCTATGTTCACATCTACACTAGTTTCAACAGACTCCAAGATACTCGAGGACTTTGACCAGATGAGGACATTGATCTCAGGTTTCCTGCAACAGAAGTCAGACAGGCAGCCCTTCTTTGACTACATGGCATCAGAGGCTAAAAAGATGACCCAAGAGGAATTTGAGGACCTCAAGGGCAGAATTTTTAGAGATATTGAAAGCATTAAAAGCAACCGTAGACATCAAGCACTACCCAGAAGATCAGCCACTATTACCATGGAGTCCCAGAGGGTCGGGATACTGCCAACAACCACTCAACAGGCGTCTACTTCCATCCAAGCAGCAGCTAGCAGCAGTTACGTCTACTACACACCAAGCCCACTTGGCTTTGGCAACCCTCCATCACTTCTAACAGTACAGGACGAGGGCAGTAGACACAACTTAAGTGGAATACTAAGCCAGCTACCAGATCTGACATCTACACAGATCATTGAGCAGCCTCAGCAGCAGCAGCAGCCACAACTCTTCACTCTCACCACTACAGCACCGCCTCAACAGCAGCAGCCTCCTCAGTAGCCATCCAGTCAGGGCGGGTCTTTGACCTGCCAGGCCCTTTTCAGGGCCACCCAAATATTCCAAAAACAATTTTTCAGCTGCAAGTTATTCCAATTCCCCTCCCAAAACATAACAGTTCAGTACAAATACTTATCACAAAAAAAAGTCCAACACCTACACCACCCCAAGCATGAAACAAATAACCCATGGTACCACACATAACCAAAAAAGGCCACATAGAAAAAAATTAAAATAAATAAATTCCCAATATGGCTAATAATCAGCCCATTTTTAGCTTAAAATCCATGGGATTGGTTAAAATCTTTAATAAAAAAGTCCAACACTTACATCATCCCTAGAGTTAAAAGGCATTATCACATACTTACCAACCCACAAACACACAAACCCAATACCAAACCTAACCCCCAACTAACCAAATACCAAACCTAACCACCAACCCACAAACACACAAACCAAATACCAAAAATAACCACCAACCAAGAAACAGACAAACCCAATAGCAAACAGAACCCACACCAAAGAGCTAACAAACTATTTTGCAAAGATAACCCCCCATCATTGTAAAGAAAACCAGTTTGGTGGTTATATTTCCTAAATATTTGTGAAGTGGAGTAAAAGATTTTAATTTTAAGATTTCCAGGAAAACATTTCTGTTTCAAATATTTCCCCCCCCCCCAAAAAAACAAATGTAAGTAAAATTAGGATGTAGCTTTCAAAATATATGCAATATTTATTCCATTTAGGAAGTTATGTTTGGGTTTGTGTGTTGTTTTTGAGAATTATGTTTAGCACTGGGTTTGTCTGTTTGTTAGTTGGGCGACTTCTGTAAGGCATTTATGTTTGTCTGTTTGTTGAGTGGGTGACTTATGTTGGACATTGGTTTTGTCTGCGTGTTGGTTGCGTGACTTCTGTCGGGCATTGGGTTTGTCTGTTTGTTGGGTGGGTGAATTATGTTGGGAAATGGTTGTGATATTTGGAACAAGCACAGCTGATTAATTGTTTTTGGAATATTTGGTAGTCCTGAAAAGGACTGGTTATTAGTCCTGAAAAGGACTGGTTACTGCAGCAGGAGTTATATTCTGCCATCTTGCCAGGCCACTGCTCCCTCATTATTGAAGTAGTCCTTGAGGTAATCCCTCTGTCTTTTGGCTTCTCTAGCAGGGTTTCTGTCTGGACCACCACCAGCAGCTCCACCAATCAGTCGACAATCACCAGGCACATCATCATCGTCATCATCTCCAGGCTCTTGACCACCATGTTGACCTTGATACTGGCTTCTCAGTATGTTGTGCAGAACCACACAGGTCATGACCACATCCCTGACTGTTTCTGGGGGTAATTCAATTGTAGTCAACATCACTCTGAATCTTGAGACCAGGATGCCAAAAGCATTCTCAACAACTCTCCTGCCCCTTGATATTCTGTAGTTGGCAATCCTTTTCTCTCTGGTTAACATCCTTCTGCCATAGGGTTTCATGAGCCAGGTCTTCAGGGCAAAGGCATCATCTGCCAGAATGAAGTAGGGGACATCTCTACCACCCTGGGTTATAGGAGCTGGGTCAGGGAAGCCTATCCTCAATCCTCCTCTTCAGCTGACAGGCATTAAATATCTGGGCATCTGAGCAAGATCCAGCTGTACCAGCATCCACCCATCTGAATTTGTACTGCCCATCTACCAAGGCCAACATTACTATGGAAAAGAACCCCTTGTAGTTGTGGTACAGGGCTGCAGAGTTCTTGGGTTTCTTCAGGGCCACATGCTTACCATCAAGGGCACCCAGGGCATGTGGAACATTCCACCTGATCCTGAATTCCCTTTCCAGTTCTTTCCACTCATCTGGAGTAGTAGGACATCTGAGGTACTCTCTGGTGAACTCATCCTGGATGGCCCTGCAGACCCCTGGTAGAAACTTGGAAATGGTGGATCTGCCAACCCTGAACTGACAGGATAATGATGTGTATGACTCTCCAGTGGCCAGATATCTGATGGTGAGGGCTAACTTTTCCCTAACACTGATTGGAGGTCTGTAGTTGGTGGCCTGCCTGGCTAGATGTGGTTCCAGTCTGGTCTTTATCATTTCAAAGAATTCTGGGGTCATCCTCATGTAGTTGGTGAATCCTGGAATGTCTGTGGCATACAGTTCAGCCATAATGTTGTGGTAGGCCCCCCCTCTCCTCTCTCTGCAGTAGCCATGGCCTGACCCACATGTTGTGCCTTCTTCTAGGTCTCTGTATGGCTGGTGGTGGTGGTGGTGGAGGTGCTGGTGATGGTTGCTGTGGTCGACGTAGAAATAGCAAATACATCATTATATGTAACTGAATAAAAACTAAAAAAGCCCTAAGTTGTTGCTGAAGCTGTCTTCCATTAAAAGGTGGCATCCTGCTGTGTTCCTAGAAAAGTAATGATAACTAGATCGCGGAATTTATATATATATACCCAGAAAATCCAGCTTTTCTGCAAAACAAGAATCAGCCACATTGGTCTGGGGAAGACTGAGGAGGCCTGAGGAGGCCTGAGGACGCCGGGACTTAATCGCGGGTTAGTCGGGGCTTAGTCCCAGGAGGCCTGAGGCGTCCTGGGACCCAGTCGGTATGTGTACAACAAGATCATGGTTGAAACCGACCAGAAAACAGTCGGGGACTGTCTGGGGCCGCCTGGGGCCTCCTCAGGCTTCCTGAGGCCGATCTGTACTTAATCCCAGGCTTTGATACCGATTCAGTATTCCCGCCCATTTTACCATTTTCTTCACTGACTGTCCACGATTAAGGGTCGCCGACAGGATCGGGCCTTAGTCCTTTGGTGGAACAGGGGCATTAGGCAACTGTCTTTTAAACTTACTGAGGTCAGATCATCTGGCTTTGGAAGTTCTTTGCCTTGATAAAAACTTGATTTTTGTCACTGACTTTAAAAGGGAAAATGGTGTAGTGTGACATCAGACTTACTTTTTGCCTCAGTGGCCAATTGGTGATCAAATCTGGGAAATAATCACATGTGACAATATGGGGGCAATACAGATTGTTTGTCCCAATGTATATGGCCTTTTACTTTTACTTAACCTCCTATTTTTCCTCCTTAAATGAAAGCTTATATGCATTGATTATTTTTGTGTTTTTTATCATTAATTTAAAGTACTTTCACAGTTGCCCAAACTAGAAGGAATGCTTACTAATTTTTGTAAGTTTAATAGTAAGTAAAGTCAGTTAAAATATACAGTACAGTGGATATAACTTTCAGGTTATTGTGTATTTGAACCTAGCCTTATACATATTTCACACTGTTCCATGCTGGCCTGATGAGCTACATATGAATACCAAATATTTAACTTGTTTTGGTAGTATCCAAAAGGTTTAATGAGTCGGGATTTGTATCTGGATAGGACATGTTTAACAATACACGGATAGTATTTTCAGTACATGACAACCTTTTCAAAATGTTTCAAAAACCTACCTACTTGTCATGTGTTAAACTAAAATGAGCGTTTTACAGAGTTCAAATTTTCTTGAATGACCTTGATTGTTAACTTAATGTCCTTAACTTCATTTGCAGTTTGAGTAATGTTTTCAATATTCAACATTAGTTCCTTCCACTGTACAGAAGTAATGTTTACAATTTGTTGAACTGAAAGTCTATCCAAATGCAGAGGCTCTAGATGAACTTGGATCTTTGTGAAGCCATATTTACTTCCTGTAAGTAGTCTATGATGCTCCCTTTTTTATTGTCTTTAGGTGAATAGGTTAATTTTTCACTTCCATTTTTATGCAACTTCCTTTTGTTTTGTTTTTTCGCATATTCCATTGTAGTAGATACGTGAATTTCCATACACAAGATAAATATATATTAAAAATTATTTCGTTTATTAAATTTAAAGAAACTATTCCAAGCAAACAAACACACAGCATGCACTTAATGTGTTTTTGTGTGTACATGTACTGATAGACATATCACACAATTAGAAGTGGAAGTCCAGCGGCACTGGATTGCTTTACAGGGCAGTTCCCATTTAAACCTACATTTACTGGGCGATACAGACAAAGTCGTGAACCAAAATTCAACCTCACAGAACAGTGTGAAAGTGAAAAAAATAAGTAGTTGCTTGCTGTTTCCTGATGGTTTTCAGCACAACATTTTGACCAGTTAGTTTGAACTACTTTCCCCGTCTCCTCTCAGCATGTTAAATATTGAGTCCTTTGAAAGCAACCACCCGCACAAACCAATAACAAGTCCGGGAGAGAGATACTACCTACATACATGTACATCAGTGGAAGTAAACGGATAGATGTGAATGGGGTTTTACACTGACAGAACACATAAAAATAAATATGAACGATATAACGCTGCCAACCGGGTCTGAAAATAGCCTGTATGTAAACTGTCTGACACATATATCCAGTTTGGATCCGCCTCAGTACACATGGTAAGGTCAGTAAAATCCCACCGCGGGTATACAATTGATATGTAATATTACCACACGGATTATCTTTTCAGTTGATAGAAGTTTATGCCACAATATTATTGCCTCAACAGTCTATCCATTTCATGGTTTACATTATGGTGAAACAACACATTCAGGTCTGCTTATTGACCAGATGAACTGGATATAAACAAAGAGTGGTGGGGGATTTCATTTATTTATTTTTTCGTTATAAGATTTATTGAACACATCATCAAAGTAGTCACTTACGTTATAATATCTCCGAGAGAGCTGATTAAGTATCATTTGTGTAAATCTATCTTGTTTATCCTTTTCAAGTTTGGGTGCTATACTTATTTTTAAAACCCTGCAATATATCCACTATAATTTATGCTGGTTTTGGTTAAGAAAGATGTCGGAGTGTGTCTCTTGTTTTATTGTGAACAAGTGTCACAATGTTGATGTTCAGCATTGAAACAGTTCAAATGTGAGTTGACAGACAGCACAAACTGTTTGTTGACTGTGTTACCTGTCGCATTAAATGACTTGTCGCATAGCCAGGGGTTTTCAAAATTCCTATTTATGTCTGTGGAGTCAAAGTCAGTCCAAAAGAGTAAATTATGTCAATTTCACTGATTGACACCAGTGAAAGTGTTCATGGGTTGGTTCTGAATGATGACGTCATGATCACTAAAGATTGTACCAAATGGTTCATTCTGTTGCTTGCGTTTCGCCAGGTGTGGCTATGTTTCTAATGATCTGGAACAAAGGCCACATCTGGCAAGGCTATCCTCAAACAAACACATTTTGAAAGACGAAAGCACTCTGCCTTGGATCTGTCAGCACATGCTCCATATGGCACAATATGCCTGCTGGTAAAACTTTGATCTAATAATATGTAGCTATTCCACTGTCAAGGACACGCAGAAGCACTCCACGAATTCCATCATCCCATCCTTGTAGGTGCCCAAGGGTTATCTTGTACTTCACTTACATCCAGTATAACCCCCGCGATTTTTTGGGAGGGGGGGGGGGGCGTTTAGGATGTTTGGAATCTACCATGACTTTGTAAAGTGCCACCTGCTGGTCCCGATGGTGACCTGGGTTGTCATCACGGTTGCTCCTCATTCAGAATGAGTAGACTGCGACTATACCAGGCACACATTGAAGAAGATCCATTTTGTTTGCTTACTGGTCCTACCAAATGGTTAATCTCACAATAACACAGAATATGAAAAAAGAATTCGTACCACTTACCCAATACTTAAAAAATTACGAACAAATAATATAAAGAATTTTCAAAAAGTGAAAAAGCTTAAACCCTAATCCCAAAAGATTTTAGAGTAATATTCAAAATTTTTTAACCATAAACCCTCATTATTTGCAAATTACCGGTAATGGGCTTAAGTCCGAAATCCCTGCGCAAAGGGTTGAACTCTAAAACGCAGATTTTAAATTATTCAAGGTGTTAAAGTTATAGGGCTTAAATCCTAAACCCCAAAATATTTTGGAAACTATATGAAAGAGTTCGAACCCTGAACATGTATCGAGTATTTTCCTATGTTTAATCAGGACCTTTTTTGATGTATTGAGGTGTGTATGAGAACTGATTCATGGTTGTTGAAACTCTTCTCTCTATGAGAGATGTTTAATAAACGTAAGATTTACAACTTCTGAATTAATCGTGCCCGTCATAGACAGCAAATAAATATGTGTAACCACCTACTAAATAAGAATAAGGGACAATACTATCAGGAATTAGTCAAAGAATATAGTGGGGATGGTAAGAAGTTGTGGCGAGCATTGAGTAAGGTACTGGGCAGGTCCCAGGTCTCTACCCTTCCATCCTGTACTGATGAAAAATCACTGGCAAATCAGTTTAGTTAATTTTTTATAGACAAAAAATTTACCAAATTAGAAACACTTTTAGAAACTGCACATCAAAGTGTATTTCTTTAGAAAAGAAGCCTCCCTCTTTCAGTTCTTTTGAGTTGGTCTCCAAAATTGAAGTCCTTAAGTTCATTAAGGAATCCCCATCAAAAACATGCTCTTTAGACCCTTGGCCGACTTTCCTGGTGAAAAGGTGTATAGACATTCTCTTCCCTTCAATAACTAAACTGGTTAATTTATCTCTTCAAGATGGTGTCTTTCTGGAACCTTTCAAAAATGCCCTAGTCACACCTCTTATCAAGAAGATCTCATTGCCCAAGGAGGACCTCAAGAATTATGGCTGGTTTCCAGGCTAAGTTTCTTGTTGAATTTGGTGGAGCGTGTAGTTGCTGCTCAAATAATGGCTCACATTGACTCAAATGATCTTGGTAACACTTTTCAGTCAGTCTATAAAGCTGGACACTTGACGGAAACTGCCCTGTTGTGCATTCAAAATTAGATACACTTGTCGTTATCCAAGGGTATGCCTACAGCCCTGGTCCTCCTCGGCCTGTCAGCTGCCTTTGATACAATTGACCATGACACACTCCTCACCTATCTGTCAACAAGGTCTGGCTTCACTGGAACTGCCTTAGGTGGTTTACAACATATCTCCTGGATCATTTTCAATCTGTCAAAATTGGCTCAGTGATTTCAGAATATTTCAAATTAAATTTTGGGGTGTGTCAGGGCTCTGTTCTTGGTCCTTTACTGTTCTGTCTATACACTTCCCCCCTTAGTCAGGTAATTGCAAAATTTAAAGATGTCAAATACCATTTTATGCAGACGATTCCCAGTTGCTCATCCACCTATCTCCTGTAAACTGTGCCAACTCATTTCATCAGCTAAAGGCATGCTTGGATGATATCCATATCTGGATGTTTGAAAATAAGCTTAAATTAAATCCTGGAAAAACTGAGTTAAAAGTCTTTGGTTCTATGGATAAGTATAAATTACTCAAAGATTCCTTCCCTGTGAACATTTTGGGAAACTGCCTCTCCCTAAAGGATGTTGTTCGAAATCTGGGTGTACTATTTGATTCTAAATTCAGTTTCACAAATCATGTAAATTTTGTCATTAAATCTTGCTTTGCCAACCTTTGAGATTTGCATCTTCTCCGACGCTTTCTCTCATATGACGTGTCAATTATGGTAGCAAACGCATTAGTTAGTAGTCATCTGGATTATTGCAATTCTCTGTTTCGCAGTTTGTCCTCCAAGAATATCACAAGGCTTCAAAATATCCAAAATTTGTCTCTGGTGTGTCTAGATTTTTTCATGTCTCTCCAATTTTAAAGTCTCTTCACTGACTTCCTGTTAAACAACGAATCATTTTCAAAACCCTGTTACTCATACACAAGTTCCTTACCACTGGAAAGCCAAAATACTTTGCCCCATATTTGTCTTTACATACATCTGCTGTTAAGACAAGACATAGTAATCCAGAAAAGATGTTCCTTAAAGTCCCCTTCTATAGTTCCTCAGTTCATAAATCTAAAATTCATTTCAACAAGTCCTTCTCATATGATGCTCCAAAACTTTTGAATGATTTGCCACTGAAAATTCGAACTGCTCCTGCATTATCATGTTTCAAAACGTGACTTAAAACCTATCTGTTTCAGAAGTCTTGTCTTCCTTAGTTTTTCTTGCTACCAAACACCGATGATCCCCTGTGACGACCCTGTTATGGTTTACGACTTATGATTTATGCATTATGATTTGGATGGTGTGCCTTAGAATCCGCGAGTTTCGGAGATTAAGCACATGGATACCTGATGGATATCTGATGGACTTCCATCTTTGCAGCGTGAAAATCCTAAATCTTGCAGACAACAATTGAAACCTTTTTTCTTGACCTGATTAAACATTTTAGTGGTTAAAATGTTTGCAAGCTCGGTGTACTAGGAAAAACTTTATGATCAAGAAAAAGGTACAGCAGAAGCATGGGTCAGTGCTCTTGAAGTAAGACCCACAAAACTGACCACCAGTCAAGTGCAAATGTCTCTCTTGAAACCATTTCAGTAAGCTCTATTGAGACCAAGAGTGTCATGTTCTTCCATTGATAATGGTAAGTCCAAGCCATGATTTGCTTAGTTCTTAAATTGCAGCTGCCATTGTTAGATTGAAGCATTTCGAGATCACTAAAGAGGGAAAAAATCAAAGGATGTGTCTCGACAAACTAGTTTTACTCCATCACCTTGCTCTTCAAGAAACCTTTTAAACCATGTCTTTGTTTTAAAAAAGGTTCTATTTGTGTAACAATGAAACGTTCTGGATAAAAGAACTATTATATTCAATACTAAACTGACATGGTTTCAGAAAAAAAATGTTCGTACTAACAGTAGTTAAGTTCATCAAAGAAAATGAATTATTTTTATATATCTTTCATAAGTGCTCAGGATGTTCATACATAAAAAAGATACTCACAAAACATGATAACACGAGCACTTTACACAACTTCAATAAATCTCAAAAATAATGTTAAGTTATTAAAGTAGTTAACATTTTAAAATGTATAACTAACTACATAAAGATAATAAAAACCATTTGTGGAAACTCTAACCAGGCTGTCCACCAATGTAATCACTGATTCATCTGAATGGAAGTCTCCACCATAATCCATATCTTCACATAAGCCTATCCGCTTCCCAGTCACTCTCCTACTATGATTGTTTTTAAAATATTTTAGTAGTTTTTCAAAACAAAATACAAGTCTTTTAACAATCTATATATAAAGAGTGGAAAAAGGAACAATTTTTTATTAAATAACCATAAAATTTATGAGTATTTTATAACAAACAAGGCCGAAAGGGGCTTTTTACCAGCACAAGGCGCAGAGCCATCAGAGAAACAAGTAGTGCACTGAAGTGGTCACCCAGCCCAGTACTAACATAACCCATTGCCCCTAAACTTCAGTGAGGAGGCAGATACTCATCACGCTACGCCCCAATTCATGAAAGTCCAGAGACAAAAAAAATGAAAAAAGATCTCTAGAAGTGTGAGCCTCACTAAAAATCAAGCCATCACTATATATCAATTCCATCAAAGTAAACTGATCAAAAGCGAATTTATTACACTTAATATCCCTTGTTTAAAAAAATCTTCACTTTCACTTTTTGAAGAAAATAAAGATTTTGCATGAAGCCTTTTTCGAACACCAAAACATATTTTTGAGTGACTATATAAGCACTAAAGTTTATGGCCAAAGTTTTGGTCATTTGATAAATAAAGTAATTAATAAAATAGGTTGTAATCTGTATCCAAGTTTATTATAGATCCACTGCCTATCATTAGGACATCCAACGAAAATCGGATTAAGGTTTCATCATAATTTTTTTTCTCCTTTCTTTCTTTTTCCTTCCTTTTAATCATTACAACAGAACGGTTCAAGATATCACCTTTAGGTTTTCTGTATTCATTTCAGAGTCAAGGAGGACAACTTTTGAAAGACAAATTGTATGTCAGCCATCTAGTTTCCAAGATGGTAGCCATCCATTTTTAAGCTTGTATGTGCTCTAAATCCAGATTGTTTTGACCGATTGTCTTCAAACTTTGTACAGTCATTGATATTACTCATAGGAGGAAGCCTATTTTGAGCAAAATTGATTAAAAAACATGGCCGTCTGAGGCAATTTTGTAAAGCACAACTTTACGATGCAATGCTGAGTACCACAAGACTTGATTCAAATGCCTCACAAATGTTTATCCTATATAGAACATTTTTTGCCATATTAAAAAAATATGACTGTTGTAATAAATTTTGACATTTTGTTGACTCACCACTTGTCAACTCTACGGCATGTCATTACAGCAAAACCATTACATATATCAAGTTCAGGTTTCCTGTATTTATTTTAAGGTCAAGGGGGGCAACATTTGAAGAAAAAAAATTGTGTCTGCCATCTTGTTTTTAAGATGGCCGCTACCTATTTTAAAGCTAGTGTGCACTCTAAGTCCAGACTGCTTTATTTATTTATTTGGGTTTAAACATTGCTTTCAACACTGTACAGGTCATATCACAACAGGTAGTTTTAATGGCAGAGGAAACCAGTACATACAGTTGGTCAAGGCTCTGTACTGTAAACTGCCTACCATCGGTAAGAACCTACCAATTTTCCCACATAAGGTCTGCGGTTTGAACCACTTACCTTAGAGGCGGGGGTGAGTGTCTTACCACTGCACTGCCTTGGCACCCCAGACTGCTTGCTTTCACCGATTGTCTTCAAACTTTGCACAGTTATTGATATTACTTATTAGAGGAACCCTATTCATTTTGACAAAATAGCTGAAATAGACTGATGGCCATTTTTAAAAACACGACTTCATCGATGTGATGCTAAATACCAGAAGGCTTGCTCCAAATGTCTCAAAAATGTTCCCATTGTGTTTTTCTCACATGTTTTACCCCATTATAGAACAATATTTCTCTCTTTTTGAGTTATGCTGTTGTTATATCTGGTAATACATATAATACAGTCTCACAATACAAACAGCCATAACTGTAGAATTACATGTATTTTTAAAACGGTCAATATAGACCCTTGCGGGACCCTTTGAAAGGAAACGTTTGGCAAAGGTAATGGGGTCAGAGGTCAAATTCAATATCTTTGTATGGTTGCTCACTATTGAAAATATTATTTCTATGTCTAAAATTGTAAGATAGTGGCTTAGAAATTGTGCCCCCATTCAATTCCTACTTTTAAGGATTGCATGTAGGGCAATTTTTGACAAAGTCCTCTAAAATCCCCCTATTATTACTCACCGCCATCTTTGTTTGGACATGTTTGAAGGTGAAAGTTTAAAAATATAGGTTTAAAAAAACGTTTTTGATAGAATGTTTTAAAACATTGACAAGCAATGTTGTTTAAACATTTTATGTGTACTGTTTATCAAACATTTCATGATGAATGTTTCAAAACATTTCCAGCAAAACCTTCATTTCTTCAGCTATTCTAAAAATGTTTCCAGTCAAACCTAGCTTCTTGAGTTATTTTATAAATGTTTAATAAACGTTTTCAGTAAAAACGTTTGTATAGAGAATGTTTATAAAACATTTTTTTTAGAAAACCATAAGATAGGGTTTAATTAGATTTTGTAAACGTTTAAACCATTTAAAACATTTCTAATGTTTACTGGGGACTGGATTTTAACTTTTAATAATAATTTAAAGCATTTGAATTGAAACTGAATCTATAGTTCAATTTCCCAATGTAACTGGGGCAATGATATTTCCAGCCAAGTAAATACCCTTCACATACCGACCTGAAAAATTAGAAATTGTAAATACTTTGGACTTCTTCTTTGTCTTTTGTGATTGGGGTATTCCAGTTCTTTCTTTGGAACATAAAATACATAAAATGTGGCATAAAATGTTGTTCAGTGCTTAAACAAATGAATCAGTTCTTTGTTTGGAGGACAATAAGTGAAAAACCAGTTATCTTGTCAAGACAGGTCAAATATCTACTGTTCCAAAATGTTCTTGAGTTGGTGCATAATAGTATTTCATTATTTCATATGAATTTGTTGAGAATTCTATCTCCAATTATGTAAAATCTGTACACCCACACTCTAGGTCTACAGGGACATTGAGTTTATACTTGGATAGTTTTTTATCAGTTTTGATAAAAAGCTCCACTCAATGACAAAGGCAGTCATAACAGTGTTAAAGAATTTTATCCACTTAATTAAATTTTTACTGTATCCAGAGAACTCCAGAACATTATATAGCAATGTCCATGAGAGAGAATCAAATGCTTTCTCAAAGCCCACGAGCATAGGTCATAGGTCATGTAGCTAATAACATAATATTGTAGAGTAACTTGCAAATCTCCCTTAAATGAATCCTGTTTGACATTGTGACGTAACATGATTCAGGGTTTTTTTTTCAAAATCTTTCCACAATGGTACCTGATGACATTTTGTAAATTACACTTAGTAAGGAAATAGGGTGCAAGTTTTTTTTATGAGAGCTCAATCTTTTATAACACAATGATGGGGGTAGCAATGGATATGTTTTTGGGATGTGTTTATTTGTGCCTGTGATTAGCTGAAAAACTAAAAACGCATCTTTATGAATTTTTATATGGGTTGGGTCTAACCAAAAGAAGAAGTATCTAAATTGTGGGGAAAATCTGGATTGCATCTTGGACAAAAAATACTAAATTTTTAACAGTCCCAGTTTTTAATGATTTTGAGTCTGTGGGTAGATTACTCCAAAAATAATGAACGGATCTGAAAATTGCCATGTAAGTATGGCCTGACCAAAGGGAAGAATTCATTTTATGATTTGAATCATATTCTTCATACTCGACAGTCTTGTTGGTTGTCTGTGTCCCAAGAGTGCTTCCTGGTATGGAACATGATCTTGCTCATTTTGGACATCAGCATTTTAGAGGATGGTTTCATCAAGCTGGAGATGTTTCTATTATTATCAATTAAAAACAAGTTATTATTTTAAGGAATTGTTGTATTTTGTCATAATTTGTATCAATTATCGTAAGTGTTAAAATTACAATATTTGTGTTTCCTTAAAACATTAATATATTCTGACTGACAGAAAATAACAGAATCTTGAGAAGTTTCACAGAGGTTAAATGTTTAACAACCAAGCTCATTTGCTAAACTAGCTAAAATAAAGTAATAACATTTACATTATTTTAAACCACAGTCAGCCTTTGAACACTTCATCTACTCTTTTATTATTTAAAAAAAAATTAACATGTGCTTAAGATGCACACACTGATATACCAGTACAATACAGAAATTCATAAAAAACATTGTGTTGCTTCAGGATATATCTATCTCCATAATCTCTGATAAAATATTTCATAGAAACAAATTAACTTGTAAGATTCCAAATCAATATTTTAGCTGTCCTAGTAACCTCTAACAAAACTGTACATATTTGTATCAAAATAAACTATAAAATATAATGTACATCATTTTTATAATATAGTATTAAAGCAGATTTTGCTGTGTTAAACCTTTCACTTTAGTTATATCCAGTTTTGAAATAGAAAGATTCTTAAAACCACATTTCAACATCACACTTTACATTATAAATATGTTGTAACAAGGAACCAAAGACATTTTCCTGATTTTATACCTTTGGTTTAGCACAAACAGAGTGTTTCAACTCTAATGCCCTTATTTTAAACTGCATGTATACACTTTCACACTGACTGTATATATATGCATTGCAAACTTAGTCGTAATTGGAGTTCCACTCTTACAGTTTAATGTATGAGTTTGCTGATTTATTGCTTTGTTGGCTGTTATGAGAAGTCCTGCTGACAGTGGTCAGGTAAGCAGACAAATCCAGAGATTTTTCCTGAATGAAAAGATAAGTCGTAGGTCAAAAATATCACCCTCGCAACCTGTTATTGACTGCAATGACACATAAAGTAAAATCATAGCCCAAAGTCCCAATGACTTTAGGATACTAATTGACAGAATGCTACTACATACTTTTCTTTTCACAGCACAGCATGGCTCAGTACTATTTTTATAGCATATGTAGGGTTAGTCCTAGCAGATAAAACAGACGTTGTAACACCCTAACATATAAGTTGTAGATGATTCATAAGCTGGCTGATGGCTGAAAATCAGCTGTGACTACCTGGGACTGAATACTTACTTCAACAGCTAAAACATGGGTCAAGCACCTACCATTGTCATGATTATACTCCTGGCCTGGTCTGGAGGCAAACAGTGGAATTGGGATATTAGAGGATATATGGGTAACAATTAAATTTTTATCTGATATAATACATAGTACAAATGAGTTACTGTGGCTGACTAATTTCAAAGATTTTTCAAAACGCTAAAATATCTGTCATTACATATATACATCATACTTCTATTTCTTATGTCATCCCAAATCAGATCCATTGTAAACTTGTTGCCAGATACATGATGTACACTATAATACATGTAATCACAAAATAATAACTTTTTGTATAGTTTATGCACCAGCTAGATTTTTAGTAAGATTTTGTAACCCATGTAACATACTTCACTCAACAATAACTTCCGGTGTGTGTAACCTTGGGTAGATGTACAATATAGACAAGGACAGAGTTGTGATAGCCAGTAAAAATATCACCAAGAGAAATCGATCAATCACTTTAGCCAGCATCTTCCATTCTTCTTTGATTTGATCTCTGCGAGTGTTTTTCTTCATTTTGGAAGTGATGTCTCTTAAATGCTGCAGTATTTCCTCTAAGACAGGTCTTTTCTTATTCTGTGACGTCACAATGGAGTCCAGCTCGTCATACATGTACCTGACTTGTACATTTATACCTTCCACCCCATTCTGTTCAACATTCAAACAGTCTTCTTCATCACAACGAGGCTTCCTTTGACTCTGCTGGCGGCTGTTGCTATAGTGACTACTACTCCGCCTGCGCGAGGAGTGAAAACGAGGCTGCATAGAAGCTGGTACCCTAATTTCACTGCTATAGGGCGTGTACATGCACATAATGCGTGCCATGGTCCCAAACACAAAGTATCTGAGCCATCTGGGGACCGGATGTGTGGGCTCGTGGTGATGTAGGTCAAGGACGATAACACTTATCACAATGGAGACAGCAGTCATCACCATAACCATGGTAAGGTATATTCCTACAAAAATACACAAATGTATAGATGTGATGACCAACTACGAGAATGACAACAATTATGTTTTCTTTTCTTGCACATTGTTTAACCCTTTGACTGATGCATTTCATGTTTTAGTAGTATCCATAAGTTTAATAAGTCGTGATTTGTATTTGGGTAGGATGCATGCAACATAGAACGGAAGACTTTTTGCACATAGAACAACTTTTTCGCAAATGTTTGAAATGCATCATCATCTATTGTTATACGAGGGGTACACATTTATGGGTAATATGAAATTATAAAAAGATAATAAAATCAAATAAATATCTGCAAAATCCAAATCAATATAAACTGCATATGTTTATTAATACATTAAAGAGCTTCAGTTATTTTGTACATCATCATCAAAACCAATTCAACACGTTTCATTATTGATTTTTGTCAAATAGTTCATTCATTTGGGATTTTTTTTCATAACATTTTTTTGTGCAAGACATAAATGTGCTCAACAAAAATGTGTATGCCGTTTCAATTTACTGAAGTGTATAAGTCGTGTATCGAACAGGAACAGTGATGTGTACATGAGAAATTGTTGACAAGAGCAATAAGTGCTCAACGCTTCTCCAATCAAATAAATATAAAAACACCACATTCCATAATTTCCCTGGTACTTTTGTATTTCTAGCTTTAGCCCTTTAAGGGATCACACTTTTCCCACTGGTAATTTAACAGAACAGTTCAGTTCAAGGCTTTTGTTCCTCAATTTGCCTGAAGATCCAGAACCTTTATAAAGCACCCAAGACCCATCCCTTTTTTCCTTGTTTTACCTTTTACCCTCCAATTCTTAGCTAGATCTCTTTTTTCTCATCAATCATAAAGCTATTGATACAGAAAAGTTGGCCCACTGAAGCAATGCCTTGCAGATTTCATTTTCTGTCTCTGGTATAAACTGTGTAAAACATGGTGATGTGACCAAGTTTGCAAATTACCAAAACAGAAAAAAATATTCTGGTCTAGCATTCAACCAATCAGAGCTTTTCTCATTATCTCTGTCTAAAACATGGTTGAAGGGATTTTGTATTTATCAAATGAACCATTCCCGAGCAATCCAATTTTTAAATTTACTGTGTTGAATTGTAGGCAGAAAAGAAAGACAACAAATGGAGTAATACATGAAGTAAGGCATCTTTAAGGGTTGTTACAAATGGATGTTGGAGTTTGTTTTTCTACAAGAAAGAGAAAGTCAGAGGCAACTCCTTATAACCTGACAGACAATCTTGTAAACAAATACACCATTATTTATAGTTCCAGCGCTTGCCAGTGATTAATGAGAAATCTTGATGGGATGCTCTCGATGTAAATCAAACAGATTCAGAAGAAACTGCCAGAAACCACAAAAAGCCATATCTTGTTTAAATCAACTAAAGTATCAAATTAAACTGAAGGAATAAGATTTAGGGCAATAATGCATTTGCATTAACTTTTAAAATCTGTATTGTTTTTAATTGGTCCGTGAAATTTATGACTTGTCACGTGAAAGTTTAAACAAACATTATCGGAATATTCGATTAAATATTTAAATATGACTGAAAAAATATATATACAAATAAATATAAAAGTGTGACATTGTTGTCATTAAATATCTTTGATTACATCTAAAATTATCAATTTCTTAAAACAAGATTTATATATAACCCCATATTTAAGGTCAATTGCATAGTTGCAACAAAAGTTGTACTGGGAGAATGCAGAACATATTAGATTAGCCAACTAGCTGGCTTGTGCCTACATGAAAGAATAAAAGTATATTGTAATGTGATTTACAGCTATAGCAGAGAATAGTTCTTTATGTGTGGGAGTAACTATGAATATCTCTGACAAGGCATGTTACTATTATCACTAATAATACTGCTACTATTTTTCTTAGAAACTAGTTGTTTTCTTTTGAAATTCTAAGAATTGGAGTAATTTTAATTGTTAACATTCAACTAAAATATAGAACAAAATGTATATAAAAATCAAAGTATTTGCTGCAAGAACCTGGACTAAAAAACAAAAGTTTCTTCTTTATATAAAAATTGTTAGTTTTATGGTTTATCATGTAATGTCTCAATGTTGGTGAGCACATAAGGTTTGCTAATGATCAACACATTTTATGTAAGGTTTTGATAAAATATAACAGATACATAAAATATATTTTGTTATGATAATGTTATTATGAAGTTTTGGTTAGTCTGTTGTTAAAGATTTATCTGGAGTTTAATTATCTTGTAAACATAAATAAGTAAAGCTTATTTGGCAATCATTACAACTAATATTTCATGGTTCACACAAACAAGGCTGTTCTCAGAGAAATAGTATCCTTTTTTATGTAAAAATTACATTTCTACAGAATTTGGTTGAAGTCATTTCCCTGCTGTTGGTTACTTCAAGCTAAGCAGATGGGGGCTTTTCTTAGCTTTTGTCTGTTATATCTTTATGGCTCCAAAGTCGTATATGGTAACAGGTAGCTACATGAACATGCATAATAAGATTGTATTTTTAAATATAGAAGCTAAGTCCCAGAAATGTCAAAAAGTTGGTCCTTCAATACAGGATACACACAAAAGGCCCATCGGGATGTAAAAGAGTAGAAAGATCAGCCGGTCAGTAATTTTTTACCTTGTTAGTTTGTGCAATTATATTAATTATACCAATACTCTGATGTAACATATTATATTAACCAGCCTCCCTGCTTTATAAAACTGTAGCAATACAATATCTTAATAATGTTTATTATATACAACCCTTTTACTTGCCTCAGTTTGATTTAACTTTAAAAATAATCATATTTCTATACTTATTCACATATATTACTAGGCATTATCCATACTTGGGAGGGGAATTCTACAATCCTTCCAATATAAATGCTAATACCATATTTCATTTTATAATTTTATAATATTTCCAGACATATCTCACCTATGAGTGGCACATACTCTGAAGTTTTGGGCACATTCTCTGCTATAAGTAGTAAGAAGACAGAAAAGGACAGCAGTACAGTGATGCCCAGGGATACCTTCTCCCCAGAATCTGGAGGCAGGTAAAACACCATGAGAGCCAGGATGGACATGAGGATACAGGGAGCCACCACGTTGATCATATAAAACCGTGGCTTCCGCTTCAGGTACAGGACAAACTTTACTGTCGGGAAAGGGATCCCCGGATCTGAATCAAAGAACTGATCCAGTTTTAATGATGAGGTTTTCACAATATCCCACTCCCCATGTTTCTTGTAGACATCTAATCCTATATAATCTGTGCCATTTACTAGATTCACAAAGCGACCATCATAGGTCCAGTCGACAAAATCCATTACACAGCGCTGACTGTCAAAGGGGTAAAGTGTGATGTCGAGCTGACAGGAAGTGACAAACTTTCCGCCAGGTACCCATTGTACTGAACCATTATTGTCTATTCCTGCTCTAAAACGTTTGTCTGCCTGGTCATCATAGATAGCTTCAGCACTGAAATATACAGGAAATATAATATGTATATTACATAAATGTGAAATGCTCTGGTTTCTTGTGATACTGCTGATGACCTCAGCACTGGAATACATATGAGATTAAGGTAATATTTTTCATAAATGTGAATAATTAAGTTTCCTTGCTGTCAAACGGTTAACAACCTCAGCAATAGTGAAAAGAAAATTAAGTATTTAAAGTCCACAAATCATTGTCATTTCCTTGCACTCTCGTGCACAGAACTATAATATATAGAAAATTGAGATTTTTTAGTTCACAAATCAGATATTTCTTATGTTACAGAAGATAACCTCAATGCTGAAACATATAGCAATGAAGAATTTATAGTTCACTTACTGCGCAGAATTCATAAATTTGATTTTCAATGTTCAGATAATGGAGACTCTACTAAATTATTAGAATTTAATGGAACGATGACATTTTAGAAGTATATCTGTTAAGTCAATAAGGATATTTGTACATTTCAAAATACCAATGGAATAACACCAAAGATTTAATTGAAACTTATAAAAAAGGCAAGATGAAAATAATGACATCAGTATTTATACATCTGCAAGGTGTTGGCTCATGTGAACTAGAGGTTCTCTATGGTCATCAGAACTAGTTCAAATAATTGCTGTCATATTACTTGTAATCTGTGAATCAGTGTTCTTGGTTTCTATTTCTAATTCAACTTTGACAGTGCTTAATCTCTGCAAACTGCAGATTCTAAGGCAAAACAACACATCAGGTGCCAGAGTCTAAAAATCCGATATCTGGGGTCAAGAAAAGGGCCGTCACTACGGAGACATCAGGAAAGCTTTGGAGAAAAGTAAGATTTTAATTTTGATTTAAAGGTTTAAGAGAGGTATCAGATTGGATGTCACCAGGCAACTTACTCCATGTGGTAGGTGCATTTGGGTGGATGGGGAATCACTTTGAGGAAACTTATCACCGAATTGATAATTAAGAAACACTGCATCAAAAAGGAAAGTATACTTGTTTATTAATAACACTAAATATCATCACACATCTCAGTTGAGCACATATAGAATATAGACAACGTAACAACGTATACAACTATTGTAGCTTGTATACTGTTTATCAAACAAAGGTAAAATTGAGTATATATAAACTACAGTCCTTTTAAAGAGTAAATTGGATGACAATGAATGAGATCAGAACATCAGATGAGATTTGGTTTAGTTTATGTACAGCATGTGTGTTATGGTTTATCAGAAGAGAATCTAGATAGAGCTTAAGTTAAAATAATTGTAAATATATGTATGCTAAAAATCTGTTTGTTTTCTCTCACTAAATTATGTGTAGCGTATACTTTGTCACTTTGAAAATTTTTACAATACAACAATATTTATACATTCCAAATGATAATTATGAACTATGTTTTTATTTCAAAAGAAAGTAATAACATCGAGGGCAGGGAGTGAAAAAAGGCTATTCAAAATCTGCAGTCAATTTCCTGGGCTTTGTAGATAACACATTCCAGAATCAGTTTTGTGCTTGATAAGCCACCATTTGATGAATTTAAAGAATTACATAGATTGCAAGGGCGTGTGATCTATTAAAGACCATCTTCAGCAGAAGGTCTACCAAGCTTCAGTGGCTTAACATCCAGGATCTTTTGTGATTTTTTTCCCTTCACTTACAATGAGGGGAGAGTTTTTTCTTGGCATGTATTATCGCCCACTTGCAATATTCAGTGTCTCCAAGCAAAAAAAAAGGATGACCTGGTCTCTGTATGAGCTATTGTCTTTCACAATTACATTTATCAAGGATAGAATGTTACCCAAGTAGGCCACATGTAATCCCTGTACTATTTGGTATTATTTTAATTGAAAATGCCTCCTACACAAGCTGTTACAAATGGCAACGTTCCTTTTCATTCATGTAAACAGGAAGTGCTACACAAATAAAATAACTAGAAGCAAATATTTGCTCTGATTTTTCAACATATTTTTTTTCATAAAATTACTTTCTATGTTCTTTTGTCACAGATATTATGATCATAATCTCACTTCTGTGGAGACATGGGTACAAAACCTTCGATTTACAATGTTTTACATCCATTATTTGTGTACTTAAAAAAACACAAACAAACCTTAATGGCTTAATACTTTTAAGGCCCCTATTTTTTTATAGATTTCATTCACCAATGTGGCACCCTTTTTGTTCCATTCTAACAATGAAATGCTATTGGCCTGTACAGTTGTCTTTGACTGATGGGGCTTTCACACATATGCAGACAGATAGATCTATTGTTAAAATGTAGCCAGTGAAACAAGGTAAATCAAACCTGACAGGGAAGTGAAGCAAGCTTCTAGATATTTTTCATGCATTTGGTTAAATCAGAATTGTAACTCTAATTCAACTTTTACCGTACTTGATTTCTGTGAACTACAAATTCAAAGGAGCAACATAGCCATAAGCCAGAGTCCTAAATCAAATACGAGCGTCCACACTACAGAGTTTAATTTGGATTGAAAAGTCTCAAAAACTGGATATTTTTTCCATGTTAAAAATCCCAATGATATGTTATCTATCATGAACGTTAAAACTTTATTTATCTATTCAAACTGAATGTTACATTTTAAAGATTGTCCCACTTTTTCAGCAAGAGCCCAATTACAATTGTTTGAAATTTTTCTGCTTGTTAACTACCCTACTACTATTACCAAAATGAAACATTTCAAGTCAAATTGCAATTATACACAAGAATCCATCCTGGCAATTTTCTATTTTAATAAGGGGCTCGGAAATGAGACAGGTGTTTAAACTAAGGCTAACTGACTAATGCAAAAGCTAATGTTTAGTGTATGCTTATTGTATTATTCAGAGGCCAACATTTGACAATTGTTCTTTTATGGAGTTCTCTGTTGGATAGGTAATCTTGCTCTATTTATATTATTTTGAGATACTACTGATTGTCACTAACCAAGGCATGACCTTATCCTGGATTGATGCAACCTGCACTGCTTTCCAGAAACATAAAACACATTAATTGGTGGATTGAAGAGAACATTTTCCAGTCACCAAAATGATGGATCGGGGTTCATTTTTAAAGCATTGTTACAAGGCTTCCGTAAACATATTCTATGTTATTCTGAAAGGTCTTGCTTTCTGGTCTGTTCGGACCATCATTAAGGTGCCGGAAAGTTCCGCCCTGGGGGTGTCCTATTACCGAAAATGATTGAAATAAGTATTGATCAGTAATTGATTGTTAGCTCTAATCTGATTATCAGGGTGTGATCACCTTGAGGCAGAGTATGTAATGGTTTGTATTCTGAACATAATAACTCTTACATTATGTAATTTTCCATGTGTGTACCCACCAATGGAATATCTTTCTTTGTAGTGAAAAGAAAACACACATTTTGTGAATAATTTTGAGTTCCAATTTAACTTGCTAGCTTTCTTTCCAATTTTTGAAAGGTTGTTATAAAGTTTGACTTATATATTTGCACCAAATTGGTGCAACAAGAACAGTACTATATCTCTAACATCATTTCTACATTTTGTTTGCTACGTTAGACAACCACTTATCTTTTATCCACAACAAACAATCAAAACATTGTTCTGTCCATATCTTACTTAATTTTAGAGCTTTTATGTCAAATCCAAACTCAAGAAAGTGGTGTTCTACTGGGACCGACCCTAACTAACCTAACCAACTCTGGGATCGGGAAGGTAGGACATGAATCAGCACAATTGCAGCACGGGAAAATGAAGGGTGAGACCTGTCTTATACACCTCAAAGCTTATATTTTGCTGTATATTTGCTGGTTTCTTTTTATGTCTTGTCAAGCTATGCTACCAGCTTGTCTTGCTGTGATGGAACCGTCTTGACATGAAACCACCAAGTCTGGTCTTGCTTGATTAGGACAAGCCGGGTTCCCTTCAAGCACAGTCAGTATCCTTTTGTGACTTGCCTTTGAATGAAGCTGGTGTACTTGAAAAGGACAAGCCGGCAATTGTTTAAAGATAAGATGGCAAATGCTTAGGACTGGACTGGAAGTGAGCAGGATAAGACGTAAAGTGACAAGGGCAGGGCAGCTTCTTTGTGTGCAGAGTCAGGATGGAAAACCGTGGTGTGTCGGTGAAGTATCAAACATGCTTGATATTTAACAAACCCTCCAAGTAAAGCCATGAACCCCTAACCAACACTGAAAACAAAGCAAATCGACCCTAGTCATATTTTTGTGCCATCTGTCAAAATAGAGATATATTTTAAGAATCACTCTTCTCTCTTCGTGACAGATATTCTGAGATTTGCTACAGACTTGAAAATAGGATGTATCTTTGGTAAAATTATTGTTTTGAAGTCAGCTATTTTTTTTTCAACTTTCTTTTGTAATGGTCGTGACTTGTCACCTTCAGACACGCAGCTTGTATTACATTGTCAATAGTAATACTGATAGCTCCTCTCAAATATTGACATTTCTATCATTTTATGGACTTCACTAAAAATCTGATGATAAAATGGTTTTTGCTTTCTCCAGATTACTTGCAAAAAGTTAAGCCAGAGAACTGTCCGTGCCAGTTCTCTTTACATTTTAACTGACTTTCTAGAACTACAAATCCCCTTCCGTTTTTAATATTTCATCTAGCTTTTTCAATTCTTTCTACAACTATTATAGTTTATATATACAGCAGGGGAAGTACCTGATTGCTGTAGATGAATTTGGAGTATCTACAAATGAACTTTGATCATTTGTATTAATTATTTAATGTCATTTCCTCTTTTCGCAGATTGTAAATATGGTTAGTAACTTTAATTAAGTTCAGTGATGGTTTCTCTCCCTCAAGTGACTAATATTATAAGTTATGTTATGGATTATTTATATCTAGATGACGTTAATATTAACATTTCTGTCAGGGCTTTATGGTTTCCTTTTCCTGGTTCATTCTTCCTTTTATTCAGTCTTCCTTGAGACAGGAAGTGAGTTTTGTGGGTGTAGCTGTCTTCATAATTGAAGCCCCCAAAAAATTACTGTCGTGTTTAACCTGTACTCATTAAGTTTTGGGTTATTGTCGTTTTCAATACTTTGTTATAACAATATATTAGTAGAAAAACAAACAGAAAAAGTTAAAGTTTCCAAAATAACTATAGCACTATCACTGTTGCTTACATAAAAATATGCATATTTGTAGTAAAATATAGGTTTGAGTATGCAAATTCTGGTCCTGGCATTGTCAATAAATGTCTCCAAGTCCATCTAGAATGTTTCCCAAAAGCATCGTCATTCAACATTGGATTTGTGCAACAGCTTTGAGTAAATCATCTGTTTTTCTCTCAAAAACTGTACTGCTTACATAAAACTACTCTTTCTACTTTATGAACATTTTCCCAGATACTCTTATTTCAAGAATAGAAGTAAAATTTCATTTTAATATAATAATGTTTTACAAATTTCAAAACCTTCTAACTGTTGGTTGCAAATTACAAACAGCCATGGTTTCATCCAACAGCCATGCATTTGCTTTAATAATATATTCCTACTGAAGCCATCTAAAGTGCTTACTTGGACACATCTTAATGGCATATCATGTAAATTATTGTCACATTACCTTAATCATTTCATCTGTATGCATATTCACATAGAGATACTCTATATCCATAGCTTTATTGGTGTTTTGGACTGATAGTCAATGTACCAGTTATAACTAGATATCATCCTATTTCATCAGGTTTTATTGGCTCTCAGGGTTTAGAATATGTCATTCTCTTTATTATACTGGATTATGTAGCAACCTAAAGAGTTTTGTCATAAACTAAATAATACCTTTTACTCAAGACATTCTTTTCTACTAAAAATGCACCTAAAATTGGCGGAAAAGGATGTTACTTTTTCATAGATATGAAAGCAGACCTCTGCTGTTTTATCGTGGTTGAAATTGAGTTCAGTATCCCTGACATGCCTTATCAAATAGAACGAGTCAGCTGATGATGTTTTGTTTGCAATAGTTACCTCATCCAAGGCGGTTATGTTTTTGCCTGGGTTTGTTTGTTTGTGAACAAGATAACTAAAAAAATAATGGACAGTTTTGATGAAATTTTCAGGGTATGTCTGAAAAGGTAAAAGGAAGAAATGATTAAATTTTGGGAGTGATCCGGATTATCTGGATCTTATGGATCCATGAAATATAATTTTTAAAGACAGATAACTCAAAAAGTTATGGACGGATTTTGATGAAATTTTTAGGATATGTCCTAAATGGGACAAGGAATAAGTGATTAGATTTTAGAAGTGATCTGGATCACTGTCTGGATCCATGAAAAATATATTGGGAGTGATCCAGATTGAGCTCCCTTGGCGGAGGTCTGCACTCTCCGAGTGCTCTTGTTCTGTATTATTTTTTCTTTGTGTTAGTATATTTCTTTTTATAAACAATAGAGTTTGTTTAAAATAGAATATAAAATGTAAATCATTTATATCCCTTTCACACTGCAGACAGTATTACCCACAATTATTAGCATTAGAGAAAATGTCCCCGTCCTTCAACGACTGTCTGACATCCATATGAAGACTTGTAACACAGGTAAATAAGGTATGACTCGCATGGCCACTGATGGGACATGGTGTGTAACCATCAGTAGCAATTGCTTGAGAGTACTGTAAACATCTGTCACCTTGACACAACCTCCATTTTACCTCCTCTCACCTTATATAGCTGTCGGAGTAACACCTGCTACAGAAGCAAGACTGAGTTACAACCTTCTGTAAACCACTGACACCACCATGACAGCACAGTACCAACGGCTCGGGTATATCAAATCTCGGAAGATATGAGACATCCTGAGAGGCGATTCCACTGCCAAGTAAAACTTCTAACCGTGGCCTATACCACTGGTAGTGTGTAAGGGACATTACTCTTCAGTGATTATAGGTTGGCACGCTGACACAATTTGTCACATAGACTTAACTTCTGGGGCCGATTTCACGAAGAGACTTAGACTTGGCCAAGTTTTTGGTTAAGTCAGGGACTTAAATCTAAGACTTTAGTCTTAGCTAAGCCTGGGACTTAAATGGATTTCACAAAGGGTGACTTAGCTAAGTCCAAGGTTATCAAATAACCACAGTGGTTTTCTGTGTCATATGACCTTTTATATCCTTCATTTGATGCAGTTTATCTAAGGATAAGTGCGGTTTGGAAATGGAACACTTTGTTACCACATATAAACTTCCCAAAGATTACTTTAGTGAGGTGTTATGTATAATTATCATTTATTTTACCCATTTCAAATTTTGAAGTGGAGAAAAGTTTATGGCAACCATATTTAAGTCCTCTTTATAAAATTTAAGCCCACTACCAACCAGACTTAAAGTTAAGTCCACTGACTTAGCAATTTCATGGACTTAGCTGCTTTGTGAAATCTGCTTTGTGAATTACCATTCAGTTGAAATCGGCCCCAGGGAAATATGAACATATATTTTCCTCTTGGACCATTTTATATGCTTATTTAATTCCATATTGAATTCCAACAAAAGTTATTTCATGTCATGCCTATCAAGTACCTCATCCAAAATAAATAGTGTGGGGTGAGTCTTCTTGAATTTAAATGTATTTTGACAATACATATTCACATTTACACTGTCCATATATGCTGGGAGTTCTTCAGTTACTCGACTTTACTCAAGATATTCTGCATGGATTTATGGTTAAGTTAATATATTTTATGTTTTTGTAATACAAGTAAACATAATACATGGGATTCATTTTAAAGGTGTTAAATTACATATTACTTTTATGGTTTATCTTTTCGGTGTTTTTTTTTCATATTTCACGTTTTTATTGTTTCACACAGTGAATATTCATAAAAATATAACAAAATTTAAAGTTACAATTGGGTGCTATTGTGACTTCCTCCAAAACAATGCAAACAAAAATGCAATATTTGGATGAAAATAGCTTGTCAGTAATAGATCCATTTAGATTTAAATGAGAGGAACCTTTTTGACTAATAACCATACTTCTAGTGTAAGAACTATCAAGATTTGGATAATTTTTTTTATCACAACGCCTCAGTAGTGTATAAGTTGAGTCACTTGCTTGTCACCCCTGTGGTTGTGGGCTCATATAAAGCTCCTGTTAACATGTGGTATATTCTCGTTTAGGTGTTACCTTTCCTTCTGGTTGTATCTGTATACATCTTATTTCCACATAATGACCTTGTCCTTGTGGCTCCAAACAGAGACCTTGTATCTGAGTAGTCCTTCATGAAGAACAAACCCATTTGTATATCCGTTCTGCCCTCCTTCAACACGCCCCTGCGTATATATTGTAGTAAAGCTCGTAAGAGGTTGCAAGAGATTTTCTAAACATTTTAAAAAGGCGATCATTTATTATTATTATGTATTTATACTCAGCGCAATATCTCCATATACTACAGGACTCAAAGCGCTATTTAACCAATCCGACTGTACAGGTACAGCCCCAACTTACAAGTAACTGACATTCCCCTAACTGGAAGATAGAGGCTCAAGAATGACCATTTATCAACGTCCTTGAGGTTCTTTAACCTGCCACTGGGGATAGGACCCAATGACAGGGTCCCGCCATTTTAAGTGGTCATCCGAGCCACTATGTATCTGCCTGTACCTGGGATTGAACCCACGTCCTCTGAGTTCCTGGACAAGTGTGTTACCCGCTAGGCCACAGTGGCAGATCATGATGGCAAATCACTATTTGAGTTGTGTCAAAATGTATCTTACCTAAGAAGGAAATCCCACCAAACTGCACTGAAAGTATTTTTATTTCTGTCACTGGACTTTGATGAGAATTGGCCCAAGCCTGATGAGTACCCCTCTCTTCACTGAAGGTAAGTAGCAATGGGCTCATTAGTACTTGGATGGGTGACTGGCTCAATGCATTACTCATGTCTTTGATGACTTTGCAGCTCGCGCATGTAGATTGAACTAATTTTCAGCCTTGTTATAACACATTTCCACTGGAAGACAACTAAACTGTGATGTATGTTGAAGACATTTTTACTGTGTCAAATTTGTTTAAATCTAATGAGACGTTTGCACTTTATTTTTTTCTTTTTCTGGGGACAAAACACTCTGGACCTTAAATGCATTACCCAGAAGAACTTTTTTGCAGGCAGCTATTTAGTTAAAAGTTCTGTTACACAAATAAATTTGACTTATTTTTACAGGGACAAAAATGGGAGTCTTGCTGTCTGCTGCCATTTATCTTTAATTGGTAATTCCACATTTAAACTTAAAATCAGTACCAATTTGTAACTGGGGGTTTGGAAAGTACAATGTATAGCAATCAGTTAAAGTGATTCAATAATCCGTTGGTATGAATTCTTAAGATATTGATATTTGGAAGCTACAAAGATAACACACTTCTCCTATCATTATCATCATGGATTTGCATTTACACCATTTATAATTGATTTCTCCATTCAGCTATTTCTAATAAATTTAATTATCTAGCATTTCCACTCATGGCACTTATGGGATGTTCCACTGGGGCCGCCCTACAACCGAATCTTTGACTCTAGGGTCGGTTGCAAAAGTCGAGGACGAAAACCCAGAAAAGTGTGTGAAAAATTTTCGTTAGTTTCATCTCCCTAACAGGACTTAGTGCATCCCGGCTTGTCTGGATCAAGATCCCAACCTGTTTGGGGTCAGAATGTATGATTAGATGGGAATCTACCAGGGCAAGCAATAAACCCCTAACAGACAAGCCGTATCAGGCCCCGCAAAGCCGTACTGACAAGCTGACAGGACTGGAGCATTTTCTCGACCCACTCCGACTAGACTGATTAATTTCTGGAGTTGGAATTACAAGTTGGGATCAAACCAACACTATATAAACCCCTTCTGGCTGATGTAAATCATTTATCACTGCAACGGTGCCAGCTACACACCACAGAGACTTTCTATAGAAGCTTAGGGTACTTTTGTTTTTCATTGAGTTTTATATTTTGACTTTCATTGTGATTTTCAGACAGAAAAGAAAGAATCTGAACCCAAAGCCAGCACCCGCCCTACACCCAGTACCTTCACCAGAGCCACAGCCACCACACAGGAGAAGAAGAAAGCAACCAAACCTCTTGGCCATGCCTGGATACTTCAAACAGAAAAAGAGGATGCTAAAGAACCCTCCTGGCTGACTAAATACAAACTGATATCCCAGGCTACCAGAATTTTACCAGGATGCCACCTGCACTTTTTTACTTCAGTGAAGAACGCATATACTACCTCATCACAAAGTCACTCACACATTTCAGGAAGCCCTTAGAAGTTCAATTGAAACTGGCAATAACACTAAGACAAGTGGCAACAGGAGAGATGTACACTTCTTTACAGTATCACTGGCTGGTTTGTTGAACCACCATATGTAAATTTGTCCCTGTGTTCTCCCGGGCCATCCTTGCTAATTCCAAGAAGAATATTTGACATGCCCTACTGACCCTAAAGACCAAAAAAGGTGTAGGAGAAGTTCAGAACAAGATGAAATGTCCCATGCTCTTGGGGCCCTAGATGGGAAACATATTGTCATGAAAAAGGCAAAGAAATCTGGGAGTGAATATTACAACTACAAGCATTTCTTTTCCCTGGTACTGCTAACCCTGGTTGACGCAGAATACAGATTCCTCTGGGTTAATGTGGGGTTAAGTGGATCTTCATCAGATGCACATATTTTTAACCGAAGCAAGTTGCGAGAAAAGATGGCACCTTGGGCCTTGCACCACCTGAATCCCTGGGGAAAGGAAGACCAGATTTGCACTATTTCTTGCTAAGAGACGACGCCTTTGCCTTGATGCCATGGATCGTGAAACCCTACAGCAGAAGACAACTCACAATGGAAGAGAGAATAGCAAACTACAGGATTTCCAGGGGCAGGATAGTAGTGGAGAAGGTGTATGGAATATTAGTGAGCAGATTCTACTCCAGTACTTACTACTGGGAACAATGGTGCAAAGACTGAAGGTTGTCAAGGACATTGTTTTGACATGTGTGGTGTCACAACATGCTGAGAACACACCAGGGCAGAGCAGACAGGGAACCCACCCCAGCAAATGATATAGCAGCCATAAAAATGAACAGGTGGTGTATGTACCAGATGACAATGACAGCAATCCTTTGAGGGAGGCCAAGCATCAGTGAGACCTACTGAAAGATTAAGATTACTTCAGTCATGTTGGTGCATTGGCTGGGCAGGAGGACATGCTCTGAGAAGGGAGCTACCCTGGGGACAGAATGAGCTGGCATCTATCAGTCCATTTCAGGACTATCCAATTATTCCAAGATCTTTTATTTAAACCACTGTTGCTTCCAATAAAACTATTTCAAACAAAACTTGGAATGGGTGAGTTTGCTGTAGCGAGTCCTTTGGGATTTGAACCAAGTCTTTTACACTCTGACAGACAGCAGCGAACCTCTCCGCTCCCACAAGCATTCCTTCCTGGCCTTGTCCTTAAAGTGCTCATTGGTGTTGTTGGTAGAGCTCCTAATGGCCTTTGACAAAGTTCACAATAAAGTCCTCATCTGAGTCTGTTAAGTAAATGTTCATCATATGCCCCTTCTGTGCCTGGATTGCGATTGAGATGTGCCCGCCTCTCCTCCAGCCTCTGTGTCTATTTCACTGTCACTCATCTCAGTTCTTGGTTGCTTTTCTGTCACTCCCTCCTTTGTTGAGTGTGTAGTTTCCTCCCTCCTGGCTTCCTCCCTTCTCCCCTCCTGTTGTTTCTGTGCCTCCTCCTGCCTCTCTCTCTCTCTGTTCTGTCTCTTCCCTCCTAGTCTGTATGTCAGCTGCTGTATCCCCCAAGTCAAACTCTGTATGTGTGCCTGTGGGGACTTCTATCTTCCTCATTCTTCTACCCTTTTTGAAACCCATCTTTTTTTTCTAAAAGTAGTGTTTGTAAAAAACAAAAGCCTATCAACAAGTCAGCCATCTTGTATCTCAGCACTAAATCCTAGTTAATTTGTAAAAAAAACAAAAGCCTTATCTAAAATGCTGCCTGATATCATAAGTCAGGTGCCAGATACCAAATGATGATTTGTGCAAGCTGACGTGCCTTATATAGACATAGATTTCATGGCTGACAAGCTGTGGGTTAGTAAAATGAGGCCGGTTGTCCTATACACTTCCTGGCTTGTCTGCTGCTGTAACCACCTTGTCAGTTTCTGCTTACGGCTTGGCCTGGTGTGTGCCCGGCTTGTCCTGCTGAGATGTTACTGACAGTACGGTCAAAGACTTGGAGACTTCCTGTCTTGAAAGGAAGTGACCAAGTCATGTCAGTAATGTTTATGACAAGCCGGTTTTCTTTCAAGTACAGTCGGCTTGTTTCTACAGAGTGTTGGGAAGTTGTGTTCAGGTACTGAACCACAACAGACTGGTAAGACAGAAAGTGTGTGACAAGCCATCAGAGTCGGGGAGGGTCAGTGAAATATCAAACAAAAAATCCATATTTACCGGTAGGATTTAGAGCTTTAGTATTTGGAATACATTATACAATCAGAAAAAATTCAAATAATGATGCAGCCTGTGTGGAATCGGAATCTTATTATTATCTTTATTTTGTTGATATATTTTTTTTCTTTTAATCTTAGACAGTATCTCAATTTTTATATATGTGAAGTATTTTTTATCTTAACTTTGGATTTATAAAATCAATTGATCAAAATGTATACATTTCTGTACATGTCTAAATTTGTTTAAAGTAGTTAGCTATTATTAGGCATGACTTGCCTGTGTACTTTATCACCATATAATATAGTTCACTTTAACATGATAATTTTAACTGTGTTGCAATTTTAAGCTGCATTTAGACATTGAACTTTTCGCCCACTCTTTGGGGTGGTTTAGATTTGATAACATTAGACTGATAGTTCATTAACGCTCGACGATAGGAGAGGTTTATTTGAATCATTTTTGTTCTGTCTTTCTGTCCGTCTGTCTTTCTGTCAATAACTGCAACATTTATTGAGTTGACATTTGGTGAGGAGATACTTTCTCCAAATTTGGTGAATACCTACAAATATGTTATTTATATCATTAGAAAGGTATTATTAAAGCTTTTCTGTTTGTTTTGATTGTATAAAATACATTCAGAATTGATGGAGAAATCGCAAGTTTAAGATTCTTAAATTCACATTCGACATGTATCATTCAAACATCACAAACACACGGTTCCCACTGTAGCTTGTATATGTAACCTCAAATCTATCTGAAAGTATAGGAGATTGGGTCAGGACAATATACAAAACGTTAATGAATAGATTATGTCATTAAAATGGATATGATGAAATACATTTCCAGTATTTCAAAGGTCCAAATTTTGAATAACATAAGATTGCACCACAGTTCTAAATTAAATATAGATGTATGATTAAATTCTTATATGATTTATATGGAACAATTCATTCAACTTTTGTGTCATTCACATTTGAAAACAATGGCTTTATTTATAAAGGAAATGTGGAATGCACAAAATAATAATATTTTTCAAAAATAGATTGTGAGAGTTGACATTTTGAACACATTTTTACACATATTGTATTTATGGTGAATTAAAAGCCAAACAAGGCCCGGTATATATGATTGTATATCATTACATTGTTATTATTTTTAACATTACATTTGTCATTTTAATAAATGAATTAAACACTGTTTATTATTGTCTTCATAGTGTTATATTTGTTTTTATGTCTATATTTTGTATTTATTTTCCTTATTTGTTAATAAACAACATATGTTCTTTGTAAGTGGTGTTTTAGGGCTATAAATAATTTTAATTCTAAAATTAAAACTCTACATATAAGAAAAAAATGAGGAAAGAATCTTGGACCTGAAGGGCTTTGAACCACTGTTCTCAAATTCAAAAAAAAAAATTTATAAGCATTATTCTACATAAAACTTAGGTATTTCCTTTATATTTTGGGGGGAAATTATCGCTCTTTTCTTTTCTTTCTGCTTCTTTCTTTCCTTTTATTTCTTTCTCTTTTTCCTCTTCCCCCCCCCCCTTCTCCTCCCCTTTTCCTCTTTTTCCCCCGTCTGATGAAGCACAATGTTTCCCAGCTTTTTGCTCTCTCCGAGTGCATCTTGTTCCTATTGTTTTTCCCTTTACAATGGGTGTACATTTGAAGAAGAGATATTAATCCAGTTTCAGTCTTTATACTGGTCATACTATCTTAATTTGTCTTTAAATTTCTATCCTTTAGTCCCCCACGATGAGGTCTCATTTTGCAACATACACTAATGTTAGTGTCTTTCTTATCCCTTTTATCTGTAATTTAAGGAAATATTGCAGCAGTTTCATTATTATCCTTAACTTAAACTCACTTTGAGGCTACCTCAAGTTTCTGTGTTAATTAAAACTCAAAATCAACCTTAGAGTGACCTTATGCTTATAGCTAGGCCCAAGGCCACACTTGACCTGGCTTAACATGAGGCAATGTATTTTTATGCAAATCATCCGGAATGCATATTTTATGCAAAATATTTTAATAATGTGTGGTCTAAACTACTCAATGACACAAAGTGTGCTGTTTCAGTGAGATGTATATAGACAAAGAGGCACTCATATTGTAGTCATGGTTTCTTATGTGTCTAGGTTTTGGACTACTAGTTAATCAGTCCGTTCAAATTACAGCTGTGCATTTTATCTGTGTTAGATAGGACCTTTTACAAAAAAAACACCCCTTGAGTCTCAAAAGAGATATATTCAAACTTATGCTCTGCAGATATCACTAGAAAACACTAGCTAGCTCCAGTATACAGACCACTAAATCGTTAAAAAGCCTCTTTTCACTCTGGATTATATGGCACTCTAAGGGCATGTGACATCATCTCATTTGTACAACACTTCTTTCATGTCATCACTAAACTTACACCATAAAATTGAGAAAAAAACAACATTGTCATTATTTTTGTCAGTGAAAATACGTGCTAAACCTAGCTCTTTATTGTGGTCTAAAATGGTGCCAACATGTCTTTTAAATCAATTAACTTACACATCTACTTGACTGCAACAATTCTTTATTAACATATATGTCATGAATGCAACATAAAGAAGGCAACTATTTAGCTCCAACATGTAAGAGCTTAACTAAAAATATCCACAAAAAGAATCTGCTTTGTCTAAAAATTGGCACCATAGAAGGCTGAGTGGCCCTTTGCTTATGCGGCAGGGTAATTATGCTGGTGTGTAAATGAATATATAGTTTCTAGCTGGAAGAAGATAGTTAAGCATGCAGATAAAAGGAAATGAGTTCAGCTCATGAGAACAGACATGCCGGCAGACTATTTCATGATTTTATTGCTATGGCACTGTAAATGTTCAAGACAATGTTTTATTTCAGAGCAGACAAACCCATTCCAGTGAAATGAAGTGAAATCAGGAGAAAGGGCGAAAGACAGGCAGGAAAAACTTTTTAAGTGACCACACCCAGTCAAAACTTGTACTCATGATGCAGTGGTAAAAGCTAAAACTGTTACCCATAGTTACACGTTTATTGTGTCTGCATTTCATATATTTAAGTAGAATTTAAACTTAGATTTCATATCATTGATATATTTATTGTTTTTCAGAAAGTATTATTGGAGCTTTATTACAAAATATATTGTGATGCAACTATTACCCGCTTTTCTACTTTTTAGGTTCTACAATGAATTAGATTTGCTTCAATCCACTAAAATAATGTCTGAAGTCTTTCAGTCTGACGCAATTTATCTTACATGATCTCACTCATTATATCTCTCTTTAGACAACTTGCAAACCAGAATGTTATATGTTACAGTTAAAATGAATATACTTAGATAACCCTGGAGCTTGATAGAAATTCGGTTAACATTTTTAAACCACGTTTTACAGATTAAAATAAAATTATGAAATAAATCATGGTTAAATATTGTGCAGTATAATTAATTTGGTATGTATTTGTGATTACTGACAAAGCACTCTTTTTTAACTGAAGCACTATTTGTTTTTGTCAATTTAACATAAGAGAAATAATTTTATGTTCACATTTCAATCAAATAAAATCCAAAGAATATTAGACATAAAAATTTCTGTTTTGTGATTTGTGTAATCTATAAAAATTAAAATAGAGGATAAAGAACAAATATAATAGCAATTGACCTTCTCAAATTAAAAATATTTCGACTAATGAAACACAACCACAATGCCATTTACAAACAAATGAATAATACATCAAATTCAAACATAATTACTTGATTTTTTTCACAAAATAGTTGATTTAGAGGCACTGTTACTCCTGTCCCACATTCACGATTTTCTGTAACAACTAGAAGTTTTCAAGCTCGTGCTGATGCTGCAAGTTATACTCTCAATATGAGAGAAGACTATAGGTCAATTGATTTGACCCGAGTGAAAATACATTGGTGGTCTTACCACAAAGATTAATCAATGACATCACCTTACATAAATCACCATGTCCCAATAACTCTCAGCAAACAAAGAGTAAGGCAATAACTCTGTTTGAGAAAAGCAATCACTCAGTATTACTAACCCTCTCTTGAGACAAGATAACCTGTCTGCATTATTATTAGAAGTTTAGTCTTAGAAGAAGAGTTACCAGGTTGGTTGTAATACCCAAAAGATTGGTAGTGACTACTGGGGTGCCCACTTGCAAAGGTTTTTTAACGTGTTGAATATGTTTATGGCCATCTGCAATAGCCACGATAATGTGCCAGACCATCATGAGTGAAGGGACTGGTCATACAACCAATGAGGTTAGCACTCATCTGTATAATTCAGGTGGTGGGTGGATTAACTCGTGACAATGGAGAAGGGGTAACAGCAGAACAAAATATCACATTCAACTGCAACATCTATGATTATATTCTATTATACAATTAGTGTTTCCCTGTTTTGATTTAGTAGACTGTCATTTTGCTTTTATTTCTGGTTATAATTCATCAGATGTAAATAAAAATGATGTTTTATTGAAGAATAACTTCTATTCAAACTGTCATTGTCTTGGGACTAGAAGCTGATCTAGTCAAATTAAACCTGTCCTTGTTAATGATATTCACTTAATTCAATTTCGTTTATATTTATTTTGTTTAAATATTTGACATGCTCCTTCATTTTTATGGTAATCTGATGTTATTTTTTTGTTATTTGGCTTTTTCTTATGAACGGATGGTAATTACGGCAAATAATAAATAAATGAAAAATAGAATAAAATCAAACCAAAATTTAGTATTAATTTCATTGCACACATACAATAAACATTTTAGACCTTCAATATGAATTTATCTTTTTAAGTGTTTTTCTGAATTAATGGATTGATATTGGTTTGAGTTGATTGTCTCTTTTAACAAATTACACTTATACTAACACAATGTCTAGCCAAAAACATGGAGGGAAGCAGTGCATATTAATTTGTCTGACCCCCAACCAACCGTCCTATTTTAGGCTCGGCTGGAAATTGAACCCAGGTTCTCAGGGGTGGCTAAATATTCCACACGCTTTTCTAAAAAAAATTTTGAAAACCACTTCTGGATAATTTGTTTTTGGCTTCAGGATACTTTTTTTTCTTAAAAGAAAAGGCAATAAGGCAATATCTTAAAAGATCAGGTGTAAAATCCAGTGAAGTTAGTCTCATTGGACTTGTCATGGTTCTCTTTTTTGCCAATAGACCATTAAAATTTGGTAATTTGGGCGTTAGAGCAATTTAATCAGTTTTTATAGTTATTCCTGTAATGCATTCTTTAAATTTAATACCTCTTCATGTAATTCAAACAACAAACCCACTGGTAACTGATACTAAAATAGTAAAATATAAAGATTTCCAAAATATCCACTTTCGGAAATACGAAATAAAGGAGTATAAGTTTGAGTTTTAAGAGCCTTTCATCAGTTCAAAAAAGAGAATAAGACACTACTTTATTGTATTACTGCCATGACCAGTACTAAATGTAGGAGTTTTTGATTTCACACACAAAACTCTAAAGTCAGATATATAACTGTGTGTTATTTAATCTGGCTGATAGTGTTGAGAATACCAGTAGCTTTGAACTTTTGTTTTAAACAGAATCTAGCACTACTAGTACAATATACATTTCAACCAGTGAATCACAACACCTTGTTTGGTACATTGTCAAACTGTCTCTTCATTAATATTGCCACTTGGTTAAGAGAAGTATGGATTTTAGCATTGTTATGTATTGACATTAAGCTGTACCTGTTCTCCAGACCAAAATCAGGTAGCCAGATAAGTTGTGGAGGGACAATGATCCTGGAGAGGTTTCCATATTCTGAGCTGTTCCACACCAGAAATTCATCAGTCCAATGCTACAAGACAAGATAGTAACTGTTAGTTGAATTAGTTCAACAATAATTTCTTCACAAACTTTGGTCCAGAGGAAGTATTAATTATTTTATGACACCACAGGACAAAATTATATTAAAACTAAATTTTTCTTAAACATGATCAAACGTTCTATAAGCAAGACAATGTTTTTATTGAAATTTAACTGTGTATCTTGTGACAGAGTATTGGAACAATGGGTGTTGCATTTGGCAAGATAGTCGAACATAAGCAATAAGCACTGATATTTTGCCATACAGGACTTGCTGAATGGCTTGTAAAATCATGTGATAATTTACTGTTGGGCCTAGGCAGGGGTATGCACTGTTCCGGGTTATCTGGTTGCTTTTAATATACACAAAACTGTTTAGCATTAGTTTTTAACTGGATATCTTAACAACATGTTAAAGCATTTTTTTACCAGGATATTTTGTAATCTTTCTTGTCGTCAACAGGATTTTTACACTATTAAAAACATGTTCAGTGTGTAAAGTTTTTATTATTATTTTTTGACACAGATGTCCAAGTCCCATCTTGGCCGTTTTTGGTCGCAACTGTCGGAGATTTTGAAAACCTCATCACCTGTACTATAAATGACATAAGTTTTGATGAGTCTTCCTTTCATTTCAATTGTCCACTGTGTATTTTCATGTCATGGCAAATTATTTGAACTGACAATTTCAGTATCACTTTGATGTCTGTCTTCATTCATCTTTCTATTGTCTTCCCCTTCCATAGTAAGCTCACCACCCTGGTAGTGTACCTGCAGTGATGTTGTCATCTGTCACTGTATGAGTCATAATCTGTAGGACAATCTGGGAAGAACTGACTTCTGCCACTGAGGATGCTGATGAATACACTAGGATCCAAAGTCACAGTGATATGAATTACCCATTACTGTCCTCTTAGAGGCACAATAAACTTTATTGATCAGTTGTCCTATCACAGTCTCCATCTCTAAAATAGTCGTGGACTTGTACAAAGTTCTCCTTAAATCACAGCATTAACATGACAGAACTGCCAACAGTAGTGAAAGGTCTCCATACCAGATCACATGACCCCACTTTCATGCCAAAGTTTGGTGGCTGATGAACATTTTGTACACAATTTTCATTAATCAACTACAAACCATAGCAAGGTCTTGAATGTGGGACGTGGCCATCAGAGGCAGACACGTTTTACAGTAGAATTTCAAGTTGCAATCTTTTCTTTCAGCATGGAAAGTTTGATAAACAGACAATACCCCCGAATGATAATACCCACAGGGGGCGGAACCCCCCAGAAAAATATGTCTACCAGGGCAAAATCCTTGATCTAATTTCAAGAGGGTGGCCAAAGTCCCTGGGTTGTAATTCTAGTAAAATTATAGCAAGATAAAAGACATTTATTCTGTGTCAAAAAATCTATTATACATTAGAATCAGGTAAATATAAAAAGTCGTGTAAAATAAAATATAATGCCATTCTATTTTAAATGAATATACATGTGATTATACATGCTTTTGTGGGCAGTAAGTTATTTTTCTAAAATTTCTATAAAATGAAATTGCTATATTTGAAGTTAGTAGCTTAAGCTTTTCAATAACAAACTATTCTTGGGAATTAAAATTTGTATGGCCTTTTCAAAGAGATCATTACCCATCTCATCTTCCTCAAACACGTGTTAAAGCAAAGGAATAAAACATAGTTCACTCTTCTTTTACATTAACACAATAAAATGCTTCCAAAAGCCCGTTCCAACCCACTTTTCTCAAACTGGTCTCAGGGCAAAGGAACAATGTTTAATTGATTGTTTAACAAATAATACATAAAATACTTATTTCAATGTGTTTTAAACTCCCCTTTAAATTAGCTCAGGGGTTTTGTCCTGGTAGTCATATTTTTCGGGGTTTCGTCCCTCACGATATTGTCCTACGGGGTATTTTCCTCCATTTGGAAAGTTTCACCCTTTTTATCCTACTTCTTGCTGTAGACAGGACTTCTAAGCCTTTGATATATGGGAGCAACAAAAATGTTTGATTTAAAATAAATTAGACAGCAAGTTATAACATGGCCACCAAAAACCCATGTACTTTTTTGACAATTCTTTGTTTTGGTAAATTGGTGTTTTGGAAAAGACAAAGGGTTTGTTTTTTTCTCCTCCTCCCAAAGATAAAAACTTTGGGGTTTTTAAGATGTTAATTCACAATTGGGAACAGGTTCCAAAAGTGAATTCAAACGTGCAGAGTATTATAACAAAGAAATTTAGTTGTACCAATGGCAGTTTTAGGAACTATCTGCAATAAACAGAGAAACACCATTGCATTTCTGTTACTGTACCCTTTGTGTGTCTATTTTTATTTAAATGTTTCAGTCAATGTGCTATAACCACATATTTATATGGGCATATCTACTCTAAAATGCCAACATTAACATTGCACTGAGTCAAATATGTGACTTGTTAAGTTGTATTATCTGTCACACAATCTAGATGACCTTAATACTGGGATATACAGACCGGGTAATATGTTGTTGTACTCCCCAGCTCTCTTTACCATAGTATTATAAATATATACACAAGTGCTGATTGTTCATAAATATTTTAATTAATTATAGGAGCTACTTAAATAAAAATACCTTGGAAAGGTATTTTACTGAGCCTTTTGCTCATTTCGTTGTATTAAAATATTTTACAAAAATGGCAGAGCAGTCAGGTTAAAATTTAAGATTTTATACTTACTGTTGCCTAAAACTGAAAATATGTTTCACATTTAATTTTTTTATAAGTACTGACTCATTTTGATTATTTTTAAACCAAAATGGTGGATATTAAAAGTAAAACATCCTTTATTAGACTCTGGAGATAAAAATACTCATGTGACGCATTTTTATTATATCGTCATCTTCATCCGGGACATCCAACCTTGACTTAACTAAATCCAAGACTTAGTCAAAGCTTAACTTTATCTTTGCAAAATCCACTGAAGACCACAAACTTACCATGAATTAAAGACCACAGTCTAAATCTAGGCTAAGTCCCTTTGTGAAACCAGTCCCTGATGAAGTGCTTTTGGCTTATTGCAATGCTATTTTAAAAGTACACATGCTCTTTTACTGCATAGCAAAGGTGTCAGAGAATTGGGACAAAACCAACAGGATTGCAAATAAATCATACACTATCACAATGCAAATAATACGAGTGATAAAAAGGAATTTAATGAATTTGGGAGAGAAAACTTGATAATCCCCATCTTAAGAATGAAATCTCCTTGTCTCCAGTGAGCTTAAGACTATGCTAAAATCACCTCATTATCACAATCAAGTGATGTACTTGTCACCACAGTAATTATAACACACATAATGGCCTTGTTACATTTCAGCAGTTCATTTCTTTCTCATGATGATTTTCATAGACCAACTAACCGTGGCCATTTTGTAAATAAAAATATCTTTATTTACTGAAGATAAAGTAATGTAATGTAAATGATTTAGGTTTGTTTCACATGAATAGTTCAAAAGGCTGGTTTTCTTAAAGGACTTATCCCAGACTTAAACTTAGAGTTGATGTTATTGCCTCAAACTCAGACTGACTCCGTGGACTTCGGCCAAACAGATTTCACAAAGTAGATAATTTTAAGCTTTGGATAAGTCTTGGGCTTAAACTTAAGTGTACGATGGAATGGGATTAACTTTTTAAACAAAGACATAAATATGGCCACCTCAAATTTTTCTCAGCTCCGAAATTTAAAATGCATGAAAATAAAGAATAAAGATATAGAATACCTCTCATATTTAGTCTTTGGCCGTCTTTAGGTGGCTAAACAGCACTTTTCTCAAGATAGTATGTGTCAAACAAAGGAAACATATCACCAGTAGAATACTTTGAATGAAACAATTGCCATAAGACAAAGAAACACACTGTGGTTATTTGATAGGTTTCACATTACAGGCAGTATACCAGACTGAAATTTTACTCTGTGGTAGAACCGCCTCCCAGGACGCCTGTTACAACCATTAACGTATCAATAACCAATAATGTATCATCTAACCAATAATGTAGCAAAAATTGACCAATAATGTATCATCAACCAATAATGTATCAAAATTAACCATTAATGTATCTATTCTCTAACCAATAACGTAAAAATCACTTGCTCCAATACCGTATCAACAAGTAAGCAGTAATAATGTATCAACCATTAATGTATTAGGCAACATTTGAGTTGATGCTAAACACCTTTTTCCCATAGATCAAGAGCATTTATGTGTTATTCTCTGTGATTTACAATTTCCTCAATTTTTGCTACATTATTGGTTATTGATACGTTAATGGTTGTCACAGACGCCTCATATCTCTGCCGATGTTTGGTGTATCCATAAGGTATGACGCATTCAGCCACTGATTGGCCATGGTGTGTAACTGTAAATACACACCGTGTCCATGGCAGTAGGACGAAAGAGTACCAACATGTGTCATAAAGAGACAACTGCCATTTATCTCTACTCACCTTATGTTGCTGTCACACTAACCAGTTACATCGAAACATGACCGAATCACAATATTTTGTAAACCATGGACCACACTTTCCGTTACTGTATGAAACATATTCTTCTGCGCATACTCACGGTTCCAAATTCAGAGGCAAAAATATTGAACTTTAAAAATTTTCCATAAAATGCTCAATGAATTGGACAGTCAGTCAGTAGTTTAAGGACAACTGCATTTCATCCAACACCTACTACCATAAGGTATCCCACCTGTAGTGTGAATGGAGTATTAACTAAGTCACCATTTGTGAAATCCATTTATGTAGAACACTTGGGAGTGGGATTAAGTTTTGTAATAAAGACTTAAATATGGCTGCCATGAAATTTTCTCCACTTTAAAATTTGAAATGGCAGTAAATTAATTATAAACATATATTAAGTAGTTTTTTGTGAAGATTGCATGTGGTTACAAGATTAGCAATTGCCAAACAGCATTTTCCCTAAGATAAAATGTGTCAAACAAGGAATATTTGTCACCAATAGAGTATCTTGAATAGAAATAAAAGGTCACATGACACAGAAAAATAAGTGTGGTTATTTAATTAGTTTGGACTTAGCTAAGGCATCCTTTGTGAAATCCATTTAAGTCCTAGACAGAGCTAAGACCAAGTTATTAGATTTAACTCCCGGACTTAGATAAAATAAAAGATAAAATCTTGGTTAAGTGTAAGATCCTTTGTGAATTCGGCCCCGGGTGTTCGTTTCAGGTTTACACTGGTAACTAAGAGAAATGAAACCTATGTATTGTGTTCTGGTCTTAATCTGTTTATTTTACTATATATTTTCATTTACCAAAAGCCTGCTTCTACCACATCCATGTGAACAGTGGGTTAACAACAATGGACTGAAATATCACAAGCTGCTTGCTGTTTGTTATTAACAGAATATATAAATGCCAAGCTAGCAGACTTTATTGTCTCTGATATAGTCTTCCTTCATTCGGATCACATCCAAGGCTTTCGTCTCAAGCATAAATCTCCTGACAATGCCAGAACACATCAGAAAGCCATTTAGTTCACTAACTCAGCAGATGTTATGGCTCGTGTTACAGATGACTGTGACAATGTATATTCTATGTTAAATAATGAATCGGACATATAACTCAGTTTTGTGGATGGAATATTTGACACAAAATATATGAGGTTTAAAGTACATACCATTTTACTTATATTTTTCCCTTTGCTGGAAAATATGAAGTTTGTTAAGTCCACATATGAAAAGGGGAAATTGTTGCAAATAACATGTCTGTAATATTAAATTTAATTTTATGACTGAGAATCTATTTCAGCAAATAAATCAAAACAGCTAAACAGGGTAAGGAAAAATACAACATGATAAACATTGACCAAAATCAACAGATTATTGAACAATTAAAAGCAAACAGGTTTGAAACTTATATTTTGAAATCGCACATATTGGTTGCTAAATACTCACTGGATGTGTTTAATAGCCATTTCTATTCTCAAGCTTAATGACAAACCTGCCAAATAACCCACTTATTACCAGGGGATATAATTTGAACCCAGAAATGCAAGCATGTAGGGCACTTGTCGTACCTATTAGTAGATTTATAGAGCTGTCTACTGATGCTATTAAATTTAACCTCTAAATTGTAGAGTGATGCAGAAACTTTGAAGCAATCAGTCTGCATTTGTAAAGAAAATAGATTGTTTGAATCATCTTAGCTCTCACTTACCACTTCCAGCCAGCCAAAAGTAGTCAGCACCTGGTTCTTTTCATCCTGGAATAGAAACAAAACCAGGAATTGAGTCATATTTAGAAAGCTCTTCCAAATAACAGAAGTTACAATGAAAAAAGGTGGCACGGGGGTATATTATTTGATGTTAGTATTAGACTGATACCAAACATAGTCATTTCAGAACTGCTTATCCCATTTAACCTTTATGTCAACTAATAACACATTTATACTAAATGACTAACAACTTAATAGCTATAGATACCATAAAATGCCGTAAACCAACACCACATACAATTGTGACTATTTGACATAAGTATGCTTGATCGCTTTTGTTAGCTTGTTGGCCATACCTAAGATCAATTTGACATGATAAGTGTGAGAGGCGACTATGAAAGAGTACACCATTTGGTGAACCTTTCAATAACTCCTCAATGAGTCACAATTCACGTGCCATGTATTTATACACGTGCTACTTATCAACTAATAGATAACACATACTTGAGTTGACTTTAATAATATATGATTATCTACCAAAGAGGTTCCCTTAATCATGGAGTAATTACTGGAGCTGCATGGTGCCTCATTAGTGAACCTGTATTTATTTATACCTGATCATCTTGTCTATTTGGAGACGATGAAGCATTTACAATGTGTACTGAAGCCTTTCACAGTTACAATGGATATGCTGGTGTTATTTTCAGTGGCTTACAAAACAGTCAAGTGCAATACAGGCATTTATAAGATGTATGCCTCAGCTGCCTCGGAGTTTATTTTCTATTGTCAGGGTTTTTCTGACACTTAAAAACAGAAGATGTGGTATGATGAAAAAGCAGCTATATATATATTTAGTTTGGTATAGTTTCCAAACCCCATATCCCCAGTGACAGAACCTCTTTGATAAATGGTCATCCTCCAGCCTGTCTTTCAGTTAGGGGAATGTCAGTCACTGGAGAGCTTGTGCTGTATTTGCGCAATCAGTATGGGTCAAATAGCACTTTGAGTCCTGATGTACAAGGAGATGTTACGCTGAGTATAAACAGATGATACAATACAAATACAATACATTGATACATCGCTGTGGAGACTAATCCTCCTTATAGTACAGTTTCAGGATAAGTTGGTTTAACCCTTATCTAACAACCTACCATAACACAAAATCATTTCACTCATAGGATCCTTGATTTACTTGAATCCATATCCAAAGTGTAATTATCAGGGCTTCCCTTGTTTATCACTAACTGAATTGCCCCAATGTATAAATAATGTCCTTCCCTCAAAGTAAAAGAAAACAAAAACACAGCAGAGTGTCTTTGTGAAATTTTAGAATAGCTTCAGTTTCTTGATCATGATCTTTCCGGTCACAAACAAACCAACTTATCACAATGGTGATAAGACTTATCTTCATTCATTCTAGAATTATCTGTTACACTTTATGCAATGCAACTTACCTCTTTGAGTGATACAACCTGTCTTTTACGATCTGTCACCTCTCTTAAATCCTTCATATCAAAACTTAAGTCCTACCTGTTCACCAAGGCTTGCCCACCTTGTAGCTGTTCTTTCACGGTGTCTCTGTGGTTGCTAAATCCTTTAATGTCTCTTGATACCTTATCATTTTAAAACTCACGCTTATAGAATTGTTGCAACTTGCAACTGTATTATGCATAGATTAAGCGCCATATTTGAATTTATCATATTTGAATTTTGAATATTTCCTAATCCCCCTAAACACAACCCAGTGAGTGTGACCAGTCTTTGCAGCAGATATCAACTGGAAGATGCATAACCACATTACTAACTATAACTTTTCGTGGTGACAGCATCAACTGGTTTCAAATTCAATTTTACTGGAATATTAATGCTATCATGAAAATCGAGGAACGAAAAGTCGCATGACCCACAAGATAAGTTCTAACACGGTTACAAGTGCACAAAATGAATCACAAATAGTGTGTGTGTGTGTGGGGGGGGGGGGGGGGGGGGGCAGAGATGATTATTCACAGTCATTTGACTGAATCCAGCAGAGCTATAGGATTTGTTAAATGTAAAGGATACCTCTGAAAGCTAAGAGGATGTTAGAAAAGAAATAAAGAAAATATGTTTTAACTGAAGGATCCACATACAAATGTACCTTGTGCTTACAAATATATCATTGATCCTTTTCCCATTGGAATGTAATCTTACTCACCTTATAATTCCTCAATAAATTAATGTATTTAAGGTTGGGGGTAATTTTAAAGAAAGAGTTCACATAAAAGTTATAAACATAAATGTTTTTATAGAGTTACAACTGAACCATTTGACACTGTATCACATAACTTGACAAATCTTGTATTCAGTAAACTTAATTCCTGTCACTACACTTGGCAATAAATATGCAAGGCAATAATTCAGTGGGCGGGCTATTATTTTACTCCCTGGGAATAGGTTAATATCCTGACTATGGACACAAACAAGCACTTCCCTGCTAATCCACAGCTACATCAACACCACCAAGGCACTGAAGTGACAAGACAGTTGATGTATTTTCTTTCATATCTCAACACTGACCATTCATCAGGACGTATTGATTACAGTACACTCTGGTTAACCTCATTTGTGTATCTTTACCTCTTTGATTCTACCTTAAGAATTCCTGTCTGCAAAGTTAATTATAGACCTGAGTGGGTAGCTACATGTCCAGAGAAATCTTCATCTTAAACTAAGCCACAAGAAAAGGCTTTTAAAGTTGCTCTATTAAAACAGTGGTACACAGAAATAACATTTGTTCTCAATATTTAATGTTTTATAAAAGATTATCATAACATTGAGACACTTCTGTTGTTTTATTGCCTAGATATTACTTCAGTGAATTGTGAGATTTAGTATACTCATATCTTTAGTGAAATGAGTGCCCTAGTGTGTTTGTGTGTCATGCACATTGGTGAATCTTGTCAATCAACCCTTGTCACAGAGTCTTACCCTATCTCCCTGTATGCGGATGACACAGGATCCATTCACAAATGACCATCAGCTTTTGGTATCTTGAAATACTCTTAAATTAAGATATTCTACTCGCGGGCATAAACAGATGTTAAAGGTATATAAATGACCACTAGATCAATGAACATGTCTTCAAATATGGGGATTTAATGCCTTGCATGCATTTTACATCTTAAATAGAACCTTGCAGAAACTAAAAAAAAAATTATAATCAAAATAATCGTACGACAAAAAAATATTATTCCCAAAATACCAACCTTTCTGATTACTACACCTCTTCAGAATTTATACATATTCATACTCTTGCAAAAAAGATCATTTATATATATATATTATGTGTGTGTTGAAATGTCAACCTTAACATTTTGTAGAAAAATATTAGGTGATCAATCCTCACTCTACTGCAAAGACAGCAGTTTTCTTGCCAGAATGGTATTAGGGCAAAGCTAATCCAGAATAAGCCAGCCCAGTGTGACCAGCAAATTGAGAGACAGTTGTTGCCATTAATGGCTAATTATTAAAGGAAATGTATTTCCTGGGAACTATTTAATGGCAGGGTGGGATTACAGGGCGAGAGATCTTAATGAGGCCTTATTATACGTCAGCTCCAGCTATTCATTAGCCATTTCCTAAATACTTTACTGCTGGAAACAAACCTATTTGTCACTGTGTTGAATAGTATACAGAAGTATTATGGGTTCCAATTTCCTAGTTCCATAATTTCCAAAATGTTAAAAAGCTAAGTTAGTTGTGGGAAGCCTAATTGCCGTTTCAATCTGCTGTTTCAATAGCACAAATTGCCACACTCTAAAGGTTTGATGCTAGTAATATGTGTCAAACTAAATGTCTGACACACCCATTCAAGCGCAACCAAACTATGACCACAATTTTCTATGTTATTGACAAAACAACACCCAGAAGTCATTCTGATATTTATACATGCACATATATATTTTTAAATTTTCTCTCCTTAAAAACATTCAATTTCGTTGTTAAAGTATGTACACTGGTCTTGCACGTATTTTACAAAAGCAACTGGAATTGTCTTATCACGTCTGACTGTCATAACCATGTTGCTATGGACAACAGAGTGTGTGCTAAGAGCGACGTAAGACCTATATTTATCAATGTTACAATCTTACCAAAAAATCGTTTAACTATGATCTTATCTAGGTGAACATTCAGAAGAAATAATCACTACACAAATATACTGTTTCTGTGAAAAAAAATAACCTAGGCTAACTGAGGACCTATACTGTAAGTAGTTTCCCTGGCTATATTGTATTTTATTCACGCAAGAAACCTTCCTGTGTGCATATTTTTATGAAACTCTGCCAAGACCTCATGGGTTGTCGTGGAATGATTTGTGTTTATTTGAATATAGTATATACTGTTGTATCATTGCCACATTCCACCATAACCCACCGTCGTAATTAATTTCCCAAGTGTATTTACTTATGAATCTACTACTTCACAAGGATGTACATGCATTTCAATCTTCTGATAACATACACCAATGTACTTCCATTTGAACATGTGTTTTTATTGTCTAACACCTAGTTCACACAGTTCCATGCTGGTCTCACAAGCTACATATGAACACAAAATATTCAGCTCATCATGGCTTATTTGTGGCTCGATGTGTTTTGTGTTTCAGTATGTGTCCATTTAGTTTCATAAGTGTATTTAAGTAGGATGGATAACGTTTTCAGCACATAGCAGATTTTTTAAATGTTTGGAAAATCTGTAAAGAGCTCTCGGAGGCTAACCTAAAATCTCATACTGGAGGGGTGAGGGGTATGGAGTGGCTATATAGGGCGGCTCATTTGTAAATGGACAATACCAATATACAAGGGACATTTCGGGGGTCATGAGGACATGGTTGTGGACCAAAATTAAACATGAGTTTTTTTCACAACCGCACAGAACAGGCCTTAAAACCATGTCATATTGTCTTCTACATTGCTTCACCTGCTGGTTTTTGGCTCTACAAAAAAGTCAATGTTGAAAATTCTTGCAGTACAAATCCATAATGTGACTGTCTTTCATTACCATGCCCCCCTCCCACAAGTGGAGGGGCAAGGGTTTTGTTATGGGGTTTCTTTGTTTGTCTGTTTGTGTTTGTGCACATAACTATGCATCAGATCTGGGCCATATTTTATCCAAGGTGAGGACAGAACTGTGGTCTCCTCAAAGATAATCTGAATCTGGTTAGGAAATTGTTTTGTTAAACACTACCTGTAGGCAAGCGTCTATGTGTTCTCAAACACTGTTTGATTGTTGCTTGTTTTGATCAGGCAAAAGTCATAGTTCTACACCTCCCAGTTACTTTAGGGACCTGTGTTCCCTATAGAGTCAATTTTGGAAACTCATATATTACAAAAAAGTTGAAATTAATATTACAAAAGATGGCCGTGCATTTTGCAAATTTAACTGCTGTTTAACTATGCAGATATACAAGATATTCATTCAAGCTTCCAATATATGTTCTTTTTTTTCTTGGTAGAAACCTGCACTCTCTGAGTGTCCTTGCTGATATTTGCAAAGTCACGAAGGTTACATTGGAACACATCTATAGCTTGCCCCAAGAATTATTTCACCCCCCACCCCCCACCCACTAATCCTTGCATTTGGTTAGTGGGTCTATCCCACTAGAGCCGACCCAACTAACCCTTACCGACCCTAGGTCGCAATTTTTGTGTCGGAAAATAAAGGGACAGTTAAACCTCCGCAACAGGACATAGCACATCCCAGTTCGTCTGGATCTGCCTCCCAATGTGTCTTGGGGTCGGACTGTTTTACTGTATGATCAAATGTGAAAGTATTAGCACAAGCTGTAGTAGTAAAACTAATGAGTTGTAGCTGGTCATGATAAGCCATAAGCCTTATAAGACTGGAAAACCCCTAGTTACTGCTGTTACTCATCATTTCCCATTGCAAAGATACCAGCTCTACATCAATACTACTTCCTACAGAAGCTTAGGACCCTTTTGGTTTTAACTGAGTTGAATATTTTCACTTTCACCCTGCAGGTGGGGACTTCTATCTTCCTGGTATTCTTTCTTTGATTTCTTTGAAGCCATCTTAAAACACTTTTATCAGCTAGCCAGCAAAATTGATGTCTGTGCACTAAATCCCAACTGTATTTTTAAAAAGCCTATCTCAACACTACCACATATCATCCATTGGTTTTGAAAATCTCCATGCCGACTTGCCTTTATAGGCCCAGATCCCATAACCGAAAAAACATGAGAGGAAGACACGAGTTTCCTTTCATGTAAGGTCAATATTCTTCTATGGCTTGTCTTGGATTGAGGCTTGGGTACTTGAAAAGGACAGGCCAGCGAGTATTTACTGAAGAGATGTTTATTCAATAGGACTGGACTGGAAATCACCAGGGAAAGAAGTAAAGAGACAAGGAAACTACAGTTTCATTGTGGGCGGAGCCAGGGATGGAAAGGAAAGTGGTGGAAGGTTGGTGAAATAACATGTAAAGTTGGGATCCGAATCTACCTGACCCAAACGGGCATTGTGAACAAAGAAAAACTAGTCCTGGGGTCAGGAAGGATGGGTCCCAGTGAAACACCCCATTATCTAAATGGAATATGAACACATTCCATTATTAAATGGAAAAACATTCCTAATTATAGATCATTTCTTTAAAAGGCAAACAAACCCTGAATTAATACCTCCAACATGAATGCCACATGTGTCATAAACCAACTGTTTTTATATACAATTGGCCTGAAAAAATAACGTCACAGGCAGTGACGTCAAGCAAATGGGCTGTAACTTTATTGAGTGATATTTGCCTCCAAATTAGGCTGTGAATCGAACAATCATAAAGTCTTGTGATTTAGAAAATGAACCTGTCAGTATAATGGCAGGGCAGTTTCATTGGCGGCTAGATTTGTGTGACATGTACTGAAAATAGGCCAAATGAGTCAAGTTTATCATGCAATTCTCTTTGTCAGATGTTTAACTTTTATTTTCAGCTTTGTCTTATATTTTGAAGTAAAATTTTCGTAGGATAATGTTCAATTGTCTGTTTTCTGAGAATACAGTAATGCCTTGCTGGCTGTTCTGAAGTATAGAAAGACTTAGCATCTTCTTTGCGCTGGCCTCCTCCACACCTTTTAAATTAGACTGAATCTATGTGCTGCCTCTTTCTGCCAAGTTAAAGTTTTTTACCTGACCTCATAAATGAACTATGATTTTATTCAAAACAAATTACGGAACCTGCATTTTTACATTAATGCTCCTGTTCCACCACATGACTAAGGCTCCCGATTAAGGGTTTTTGGGGATCATTTTCTGAAAAATGTAGTGTCCTGGACAGTCGGCTTGAGTCTGTTTGGGTCTGTTGTGGTCGGAATAAATTTCAAACATGTTTGATATTTTCCACAATTGTAACCGATCCACTTTCGCCCCTACCCACAAATTACCCAGTCTCAGGCTTCCTAAGGCCTCCTCAGACCCAGTTTTACACAGTCTTAATTTTCTCTACTGTAAACTGCTGACGATCCCATATAGGGTACAAGCTTTGACCCACACAACTGCACCAACGTGGTCCTCAAAGTCCAAGACACCAGACCATTTTAACATGCTTCTAAACATTAGAGAAGTTGATAATCAGATTAAAATACACACTGAAGAGATCCATGTCTGCTTTACCTGTTAAAGGCTCTTATGCTAAGTTTAATTCTTTTTATCTGTATCTAATTGGAATGTAGATCAACGCTAAATGTCTTCTTTACTTTAAGGGATTATGTTAATGAGAAACCCTGTTTTATATTCATTAAAATTCAGTAAGTTCAGTTAAAGCTCACACGTTTCCCTAGTTCAAAGGATTATTTCAATGAGTACTCCTACTTTGATTATTATCAAAGCCCAGCCAATTCAAATCAAGGTTATATGTTTTCTCTAGTTCAAGAGAATATTTTTATGAGAAACTCTGCTTTATATTCAAAGCCCAGTCAAATAAGATAAAGATTCAAATAGTTTTGTCTATATGAAAGGATTTCAATCAGAACACCTGCTTTAATTAAAGGAATGGTCCTGTCTTCTATATAATTCTCTATATTAATTCCCACTGAAACTTAAAATATATTCCCTACTCATTTGAAATATTTCTTCAAATGAGTCTGTCTTCTTATGTACAACAGAGATTAAAATGCCACCCAAGATAAAATTCTTCCAACAAGAATTGTCTGGACATAGATATGATTCTGCTCATTTCTCTGAAAATGAATTTTTAGGCATTTCGAGGAATGCCTGATAACACAGTTTGCCTGTAACATGTACATATTTAGTTTGTTCATGATTAAGAGAAAATAAGTTGTGAGCAGGAGATAATGTGGTGGGCATGAAGTCCTCTGTGGCCACATTATAAGTAGTGAGCATGACGTAAAAAGTGGTGGTGTTCACAAAAAAATAAGTCGTGATGATGAGAAAATTGTTCATGCTCACCAGATTTTCTTCTGCTTAAGACTTGGTACACAAAATAAAAAACACAATGTGCTAAATGTCGGATCTGTTATCAAGTGCCTACAGCAGTAACACATAATTCTCCAATGGAAGTGAATTATAAAAAAGTTTTAATAAAAGCCATGCAGCTTCACTGGATGGAGAACTCCACTGGCTAAACAGTATATATTACGAAGAAACTTTCAATCTAAAATGCATCATATATTAACTAGAAGCACCCATAGAGTGCAGACTTCCACCCGAGGAGCATTTCTAAAAAAAAAATCGAGAATGTTTTGCATCCAGAATATGATTTGGATCTTTCTGAAAATGTATTACCTTCTTCCTTTAGCCAGGTTCTACCCACATAAAACAATAAAACATTTCATTACCCGATCATTACTTTTATAGTAATGTCAACCAGAAAGCCCGTTTAAAATATATTGAAAATGGGACCTTTGAAAATTGAGGCTTTCTTTATATCTTATTAGAGTATGATCCAGATCTTTCCTGAAGTGAAATAATTTCTTCCTTTAGTCATGTCCTACCCACATAAACAATTTTAGAGAAATTGGTTTATTACCTTTGGAGCTATTGCAAATACAGAAAACGATTAAACTTAAGGACAGAAAAACAAACGCAGCCAAAGACATAACCGTCTAGTTGAGGCTTTAAGCCTGTCTCCTGTTTAAACCACACATTTTTCACCCAAAAGGAGATGGGGACTTATATCAATTTATCTGGTAAGCAGAGCACTATAATGAGTTGTTTGGGGAATATCAGCTTACTGAGGTTGGATTTACCTTTTTGAACGTGCCTAAGCACAGTATTCTAGAGCTACAATGCCTCTTACAAAATCATCTATCTTGCTGAAGATTTTTCAGTTTAATTATACCTAAACTCAGATATAAAATGCCGAGGAAATACCAGTTATCTATGACACTTTCCTGGAAAACATATTACCGTGATATTCTGACATGGGACGTTTCATCCCCAAACAATATCACATGTAAAGAGGCTTTTTGGCTTAAATAATCTTCCACTGATAACTGGGGATATTTTCTTGGCTGTAAAAAACATGACAAATATAATACACAGATAATTTTACATCTAGTAATATTTATTGAGGATCATTCATATGGTATCCAATTTTTTGTTGTGATTTCCATTGCCTCGGATTTTTACTCTTAAAATAAAATTCAAACCATGGACCAAATTGTCATTATTCGGACATGTCTATTGCAGAACGTGTAAAACGTCTTGGTGATGCCGGAGTGTAATTGTTGATAACAATTAATTATTTTAAAGTGTGACAATCATAAAGTCAAGATGATGTGACTGACAGGTTTCAGTTACAATTCTAGCTTTTCCTCGAGTGTTTTGCACGTGGTTAAACTATTGGCAAAACATTTATTAGTTTACGGGATGATGTTACATATGTTAAATGAGACTGTGCAGGTAGCTGACACAATTGTCAACAAAATTATTGCCACGTGTCAAATTTATGACAGTGATTGTTTTTTACATGGTTTTCAATATTCGGAGTATTTTTACCGTGCAATGGCGCATCAGTTGTAGTTTTACTTATGTAAGAGTGCTTACTTTGGTTGGTCGGTGTCTTCTGTTGCCTTAATGTCCCTTTAAAATAGCTGAAGTCATATTAAGAAGTCTCTCAGTGTAACACACATGTTGTTATGAGCTGGATTCAAACCCAAGCCCACAGAGGTGGGTTTGGTTTGGTCAGCTTGGTGTTTTATGTCACACCCAGTACCTTTGTATGGGTTATGCTGTGGCAAACACTAAGAACCACTGGCCAACATCAAGCAACTTATACCCCATTCCCACTACAGGTGGTACATCCCATGGTTAGAGGTTTTACTCGGCTGCAGAACCACCTCCAAGGGCGCCACATACCTTCCGAGATTTAGTGTATCATTCAAACTACATTTGTTATAACCCGTGGTTATAGGTATTGGACATAATGCCATTGTACGCCACCTTGTGAGACAGTGGCGAAACGTCCATTTACCTCATCTTACCGTATGTTGTCTTATTACAATGAAAGACAATCACGTCATAACATTTTATACACTGTGGACTGCACCTTCAGATACCATAGCAAGAAATTTATCTGTGCATGCTTGCTTTCGTCTGTGCATGCCCACAGTTCTGAAATCAGGGATGGAAATTTTAAACATTTTGAAACTTTCATAGGATGCACAAGGTAATGGATATTTCGCCACTGTGTCAAAAGGTCGCATACAAATATCGGACAGTAGTTGAAGGACAGGGGCGTTTCCAACATGTTGATGTTTGAGCTACATACATGGATAAACAAACAGACAGACATGATTACAATACTCTGACGCCCCTTCCCTTTGGGGTTGAGGGTAATGAGAGATTGGTGCCAATGTGTGTTATATGATGTGAAATCCTTCAAAAATTACCGCAATGTATTTCTTTACATTTTTCTCTCGTTTCAACTAACAACTAAACTGCTCTATATTGGTTTCTATGTTAGAATTCCTAAACCTTTTACCGACATATAGGGTCCTCAGCCACCTAGTGGTTAACAAGTCTGGAATCTACTCATAGGTTGTCACCCCTGTGTGGATTCGAGTGTTGTGAAGGCCTGTCACATTATGACTCTGGCTGTTAAATGGGACATTAAACCTTAACTCTGAAGTTCTACCGATACATATGATCCAGTTCAATCAGCCTTCTTAACAGACACAAAGACATTCAAATGTCCACTAATATCACCTTATATATGATTCTCATAATCTACTTATTGCATAAAGTATTGTTTTTATATATTGCTTTTGAACAATATATTTCATTGGCTTTCTGCACGACAGCTCACCACACGACATGCTTGCTCTGGATTTTTTTATCCCAGAACTTTTTGTTCTTCAACCAGGTTTTCAGTTCTAGTTTTTAGAATACCTTCTTCCATGTTTCACCCGTTTTTTTTCACTGTCCTTGACAGGGGTGCTACAATAACAATAACCTTACCGTGGGGCCACGGTGGCCGAGTGGTAACACTCTCGCCTCCTACCTCTGAGGCTGGGGTTCAGTTCTCAGCACGGCCTCAAGTGGGAAAGCTGGTAGTTGCTTGCCGTTGGTCGGCAGTTTACAGTACAGAACCCTGACAAACTGTATGTACTGGTTTCCTCTGCCCTTCCAACTACCCTTCGTGATATGGCCTGTAAAGTGTTGAAAGCGACGTAAAACCCCAAATAAATAAATAAATACAAAAACCTTACCAGTGACATTAAAATTTTCAGTTGCTCTTTTAAAAATTTAATGACACCTATCAATTTCCCCAGTGGATTTGGTACCTTGTGGCCTTGTTGATACCAAGTTTGGCATCTAATCACAGTCTGACACTGTGCAGGCTCGATCCCCAAAAGTGACAAAGACCTACCCCAGTATGACCCTGGCCATTTAATGCAATGTAAAACTGTAGCCTTGACTTCGTCTCTTGGAATTTTAGTGTAATTTATTTGGTACTTTCCTTTAATTTTATTTTGACCTTCCAACCTTTAAACTTTTGCATCTGACCACTAAATTGATAATTATATTACATCTGTTGCTGTAATTTTTGCAACGGGGACAAACCGTTCCATTCATTTTCTCAAATGCTCCAAATTTGCAGACATAAAACTAAAAACTAATGCTCAATCAACAGTGAGGTTACAGGAGTTCACGCTTTATAGCCATGTTAGGACAAATAGCTTCTGGTCATCTGTGCAAAAGTACTCAGCAAATTTGTCTGCTACTCAAGAAATATAAAAATGTGAATATCTTTCCATACATCAAACAAGTTTGCAATGTCACATGCCAATAACATTACCTTTAAGCTGTAACATAAAAAATGTTCCATAAGATGCAATGTTTGCACATGTCTTCAAACACAACAATAAATCTCTCACTTTATCATGATGTATGCGATCCAAATTGAAATAATATAAATCAGCTTCTGTTTGCAGCCAATGTTTATGGCTCTTTATGCTAGTCTTTGGCGTAATGTGCAGCAGAAAAGGTGGAATAACTGAGTGATGCTCACAGTTCATAACCTTTAACAAGATACTCATCCCCTACCCATGCACAATACTTAATAGTAGTTATCAGCATCAGTGTGTTGACCATATTGTCATGTACACGTACACAGTTGTTAGTCAGACTTTATTTTTGTAACTGGTTAGGCCTTTGCAAATATCCTGTAAAACAAGGCTGAAAAGTATTTTGGTCTACATGTGCGAGTTCCATCAGAGACATGAGTAGTGCAGTAGAATTTATGAAAGTCTGGCGACACAAAGAAATTCCAACTCAGACACATCCCATAGCTGGTCTGGAACTCACATGGTCACCCATCCAAGTACTAACTTAGCCCATTGCTGCATAACTTCAGTGGAGAGACAGATAATCATCACACTATGCCACAATTCATGGAAGTCCAGAAACATAAAAAAAGAAAAAAAAAGTGATTTCTAGAATCGTGAGCCTCGCTAGAGCTTGTGTTTAAAACACAACCAGGTTTAAGAATACAAAGGCGTAATAAATCTCTTGACTGCAGAGCTGGAGGCAACTTATTCAGAGTAGCTGGTCTGTTCTGTAAAGTTTTTACCTCCAGTCAACATTCTCTTTATGACCAATTGATAGACAAAGATGAAAGTTGGGGTTATATTTATGTACATGTATTTATTTATTTATTTCGCATGGTGGGGGTTGGGGTTCAATCTTAGAGGTAACACGTTACCATGACCATGAAAAAAAGACAGATGCAGATCCTACTTTCAAAAATTATAGGTCAGTATCTAACTTGCCTTTTCTGTCCAAGATGATTGAAAAAGCAATCTCAATCCAATTACTTGACCACACAAACAGTCATAATCTCCGTGAAAATCTACAATCAGCATACAGATGCCACCACAGCACTGAGACTGCTCTGATCAAAATCATGAACGACATTCTATTGGAAGCAGATAATCAAAACGTTATACTTATAAGTTTCTAGATTTATCAGCTGCATTTGACACTGTTGATCATTGTATTTTGCTGCACCGACTTGAGAAAATGCTTTGAATTGAAGGCAAAGCTTTAGACTGGTTTAGAACTTATTTAACAGGAAGAACTCAATCAGTAGTTGTTGGTGACTGTGAATCTCATAAAAAGGTTCTAGAATGCTGTGTCCCTCAGGGATCAGGTCTTGGGCCTGATCTCTACTTGCAAATATGCATTACCTCTTGGTATTATCATCAGAATGTTTCACATACTTTTCCACATGTATGCTGATGACACACAGCTTTGCAAATCAATTGACCCAAGTAATTTTGAAAACCAAAAACTGCAGAACAACTCCATTTGTGTGCATCTGAAATAAGGAACTGGATGTCTAATAACCAGCTCAAGCTAAATGAAGAAAAGACAGAGTTCTTAATTGCTGGCACTGAAACACAGCCCTCCAAAGTCATTATTGACTCATTAAATGTAGTTGGTATTGACATAAAGCCAAGCACAAGTGTCAGAAACCTTGGGGTAATCATTGACCAAGACCTATCACTTAAGGAACAAGTAAATGCCATATGCAGATCCTGTTATGGTCACCTAAGGTCCATCATAGAAATAAGACCTTACCTGAGTAAGTCTGCTGCACACACAATAGTACAGTCACTCATATCTTCCAGATTAGACTATTGTAACTCTCTCCTAGCTGAACTCCCACAATATCTTCTAAATAAGTTGCAGAAAGTACAAAATTGGGCTGCCAGGATAGTTTTGAATGTCAAGAAACATGATTCTATATCGGTTCACCTGCATCAGCTCCACTGGTGGCCTGTTAGGTTTCGGATCAAATTTAAAATAAATCTACTAGTAAAAAGAGTTTGAATGGACAGGCACCATCATATTTGACATCAATGCTTAACTACCAGCAACATCAACACACCACAAGATTGGCAAGAAAATCATACATGCTACAAGAGAAAAGATCAAAACTCATCTCTATGGGTGACCGTGCCTTCAGTGTTGTGGCACCAAAGTATTGGAATGAACTGCCAGCTGATATCAGGAACATTCAACTTCCATTGGACATCTTCAAAAAGAAACTAAAAACTCATTATTTTAAAACAGCATATGGTAGAGAAAAAGCGCAATGATTATTTTTTCTTAAATAAAATTGTGCTGTATAAATATGTCATGTTATGTTTTGAAATGAGGGTACCTACCGTTAATTTCTTTACCTAATACTATTTTCTAAAATTTAAAAGGGAAAATTACCTAAAACCATTATATGCTTGCAATTTGATGAATTAATAATAAGTAGAATACCATTTTCATGAATTTTAACTTGCAAGTGAAAACTTTGAAAACTACAGTTTACCCTTTAAACTTTCGACTTTGAAAAAACAGTTAAAATGTAATTGATAAAAAAGCAAAACAGCTGAAATTTTTCAGTGGTACCAATTGTTAATCTAGTGTATTTAAAATGATTTAATGAGTAGTGAATCAGTCAATCAAGATACATACAGTTCACTACTTTAACTATTTATATATAAAGAAACACAAAACAGTAAAGCACCCACTTCCGTTTTACTGTTTTACTGTTTTATGGTTTTGGAATACAGAGTTCTTCCTATTTACATTTTGACTTAATCTAGCTAGGAAAAGTGTATAAGTGTAAAGATTCAAAACAGAAAACAGCCTTTTTTCTTTAGTCTGTTTATGGTATATTTTAGATATTTATACTTTTACAGCCAGTCAAATAAAAGTCATTTCCTTGGTAACCACAGTGGTCTTGATTGTGATGTCACAATGCTAAATTTAAAAGTATTATTAGGTTCTAAAGATTTTATATTGGCATATAATTTTGAGGGAATTGATTGATATTTGGTAAGTGGATGAAACAAAGTATGATGAGTACATCTACTTTATGGTGACCTTAAACTCCAGCGTATAAGTTATTAAAGCAACTTTAAGGTTACCATTTACAGGGCCTTAAATAAAAAACCCAGTGAATTTCACTGGTACATGTTCCCTTATTAACACCAGATGAAAAAAACCTATACAAACAGGAGCTTGTCCTTGACATTTAAGTCATAAGACTTACAAATGTCTATGTGTAGGATTCATAGATATATATCTACATTTTGAGACTTTTATTTATTGTTTCATTGATGTATTTTAGTTTCCTTATACTTTGTAAGTTATATGACTAGTATTAGTTAAAATGTCCCAGTACTCAATTGGTACAATAGCTACTGATCCACAATTTGTAAAGAACACTCTTCTTTAAAAGGTATCAGAATAAATTATTTTATGAAATCATCTATTTTAAAATATTTAGTTGCATGCAAAACATTACTTTAAGTGGAATTTTTTTACCTTAAATTAATTAATTTCTACAAAAAATAGTGTGGGGGTCTCTCTCTTGGGTTATTCATGGCCATGAATAAATTGAATCTGTCAAGTCCCTTCTGCTTGAATGACCCTTGAATTGGATAACCTTAAAGTCATTTATAAGTTGCTATTGTTCAGATTTAAGGCCACCTTACATTATACAGCTTCGAGGTGTAAATATCACCCATATACCAATCATTACTGAAATTCACCAAGCCTTTTTATTATTTTTGACCCTACAAGTGGTAACCTTGAACTTGCTATGGAAGACTTATTACCAGGAGTTTAAGGTCACCATAAAGCAGAAATACTCCCCATCCACTTACCAAATGTTAATGCACCAAGCAGCATTGGAACTGTTTATTATGTGGCAAGATAAATTCTTTAAAGCACATTCATATTTTAAAGTCTGCATTGTGACGTCACAATCAAGACTACTGTGGCCTTCATTAAAGAGCTCTGGGAAAACTGTCAAACAGTAAAACAGTAAAACGGAAGTAGGTGCTTTACCGTTTTCTGTTTCTCTGTAAATGTACATGGGTAAAGTAGTAAATGGTATGTACCTTGATTGACCAGCCCTCTAATTACTGGCATGAATCAATTTAAATATGTGTTACTATTTCTTAAAACAATCAAACAGTAAACAGAAAAAGGGGCATTGACTGTTTGTAAAAAGTTCTAAATATGGAATGGTTTTCATATTAACAGTAGGTACCTTGTGAGAGGGCTTTAAACCTACTCTTTTGTACTTTTTCATATTCATCACACTCAAATTGATTACAAGTGTGTTTCAGTTTATTCAAACTAAATCAGTAAAAGGGTAGCAAACTGTTTACCGTTTCAATCCCAATAAAGAGAGATATATAGGTAAAGAAATTAACGGTAGGTACCCTGATTTTTTGACCTGTATTCAGATGCAAGACCACAGAGGTGACATCCACGTGATAAAATGCCTAACTGGTTACCCACCCAGTCACTGAGTACACCATGTGTCTTGATAGAGATGAGTCTCCTACTTGCTGGAATGTACTCAGCCTGATCAGTAATCAGTATTGCCTGTTTAGACACCCCGGTTACTGTGCTCAGGTTGGAATGTACGCAGAATTAAGCCACTTTCCCGGCCTATAGTATTGTCTAAAGGAAATAGTGTAATTAATGACTGGAAAGGATGAGTATGCAATGAGTGGCATCACATCACTGAGAAGATGGATCATAGATTTCTAGTGCTTCTCTTCTCTGAGACAACATATATGCTATTTACTGGTCATTGGATTAACAGTGATACAGTCCATGTTTGCCGTTTTACTAACAGTGAAGCCACAAAGGTGAAAAGAGAGACAATTAAAAACCTAGTATGAATGCATTCTGTACATAGAAATCTCACCGATTCTCTTCCACACAATATTACAATGAAAACAACTCCCTATAAATATTTCATACTAATACAGCTTTCTTCAACATGCCCACTGTTTAATTAACCAAAAGCTACTTCAACGAAGTCCATTCTTATACAGTTGTACAATTTTGTTTATATACACATTGGGACGGTGGGTCCATCTATTGTTATGTATTTTTACATCACCTCAGTACTAAAGCCAAACAGTTACTCATCCAGTGTGGTAAAAAAAGGAGTTATACTTGACTTAATTAAGACTTACACTCAAACAAAAAATTTAAAAATATATATAAAACAATAGCATGCATGCATGTATCAAACTTCACGGTTTTTTTTTTCTTTTGGGGCATATTTTTGTCTCTATTACATTTGTTTTACACGACATATACACAATTTTTAGCATCAGCTATCCATGTGGCTGTTCAAATTTCATCTCAAGACTTTTTGCCTGCCCAGACATGTTTTTGTTCTTATGAAATAATGAATGATCATTATGAGAACTAATACCCTACCCTCCAATATGTCATGACTGGAGCTCAGTGACTTTACATAGAAAATTAAGACCATGTCATCCTGACGGAAATCACAGTGTAGTTTAAATTTATCGGTTGGTTTTACTGTCCTGGCCAAATGACCAGTTGGAGTACACTACTCTAATACTGCTGTTTCAGAAACACCGTGTGTTTCTAACATAGTTACAATATAACTGCATTCGGACACTTGATCAGTAACAGAGATCTTGAAAAAAGATTGTAATTTACAATCATTTAACTGTGGAACCCCACTAATACGGAATAGGAAAAAAAATCGAAATCATTTCAGTTTCTAAACTTTTACTATCTCATAATTATGAGATAAGATTTTCGTTAACCATTTCTGGAGTTTTGCTATCTAATTATTTTAAAATAGCAATTTTATTTCGCATTTCTAAAATTGTGCTATCTAATAATTACAATTGTTTCCTGTGTCTAAAGTTTACTGTCTCATACTATGAGATAGAATATTTGTTTTCCGTTTCTAAAATGATTTTTTCTTATAATTACAAAATAGGATTCAGAAAGATCCAATCATAGATAGACAGACAAACAGACAGACAAATGAACACACCCAAAAACATAACCACCTGGAGGAGGAAATAAAGAGAAGGACTTCTTAATTACTGCCTGCATATAAAACACACTTTATTTTAGTGTATCTTCCCGCCTCACCAGAGAGTGGGAGAATACCCAGAAGTAATTTATTTGTAAGGCTTCTTTGATATTCTATAATGTCGTCCTGAAACCCAGGTCACTCCTTTCCATGTTAGAGTCATGGGCCAAAACCCATTTCAGTTGTGGTTCAGTCTGCCTGACATTTGGGTGGGACACATTCAGTGCGATTCATTGGGATTCACATTTGAGTGGGACACATTAAGGGCAATTAATTGGGATTCACATTTGGGTGGGACACATCCAGTGCAATTGATTGAGATTCACATTTGGGTGGGGCACATTCAGTGCGATTCATTGGGATTCACATTTGGGTGGGACACATTCAGTGCGATTCATTGGGATTCACATTTGAGTGGGACACATTCAGTGCAATCGATTGAGATTCACATTTGGGTTGGGCACATTCAGTGCGATTCATTCGAATTCACATTTGGGTGGGACACATTCAGTGCAATTGATTGAAATTCACATTTGGGTGGGGGACATTCAGTGCGATTCATTGGGATTCACATTTGGGTGGGACACATTCAGTGCAATTGATTGAGATTCACATTTGGGTGGGGTACATTCAGTGCAATTCATTGGGATTCACATTTGGGTCAGACACATTCAGTGCAATTCATTGGAATTCACATTTGGATCAGACACATTCAGTGCAATTCATTGGGATTCACATTAGGGTGTGCCGTGTTTGGAGTGATTGAACACAACTCAGAAAGCAATTTGCATTCGGGATCACTTTTTATAATTTTTGAAATAGTTTTTATATCCTCTCAGGAGCTGCATTAAAACATAAATGCTCTTCTCTGTTCTTCAGCCTGTTCTACGTAGGTATGGTGTCTTATACAGAAATGGCCACAAGGAAAGGTGTAACTCGAGCATCACTGAAATATATCCTTAACATTCTGCAACATTTGTCCCATTTAAGGTACATAGCCTAATACCCTAGACTGGGTTGGGCATCTTGCTGTCTTACCGGCATGCCACTAATGTACTGATTAAACAGAATCTTTTGAAACATTTTTCTTCAAAAATTCATGCAAGGTATAGGAGCTGTTAGTGAGACAGGACTTACCAGGTTGAGTATTTTGGTGAGGTAGAAGGCTATTGACACCTCTATAGGTCTTTCAATGTCTTCTATTGGACGGGCATGTTTGTTATATCCATCAAATAAATCCTCCAACAAAGTGCCTTCCCAGTTGACTTTGTCTGAAACAGAGCAAAGGAAAAATATAAAGATAAAAGCCAACCTGAACAATGGTATAATTGGCCATATGGTAATATGTGACATTCCTGATAGTATGTGTGTCTTTAACATAAACATTGTACTTCAAAAGTTTCTTTTAGTTGACTTCCTCTGCAAACAATCTAGAACATTCAGTGAACCACAATGCTCCAGTCACATTACAAGCACTGTTAACAATGGTTATACATGGCAGGAAAAGTGGTGGAATGTTCCTGTGAAACCCTGAAGCACACCTCTACTATTTTACTACAAAAGAAAACAGAATTGGAGAGGCCACGGTTTGATGCAGAAAAGATACCGTACTGATCCATAAAAGATAATGTATAGATATGTTTAAGATATAGTAACCTAACAACAAGCATACAAATTGACTACAGACACAGAAAGGTACAGAATAACACAGAATGGGGAAGAAAAGTAGTTGAATAACTTCAGAAATTATGCAATTTCCTGCCATTACAGGCGGTTATGGGAGGTGATATTAGTACTGCCTATGATAGATGGAAATTTTGAAAAATCTAAGATTTCCTCTTGGTCACGGAAAGCACGGAATACCACAGCATAAGATGGCAATACTATCTTTTGTGTGATTGGGCTTAAGTAATCTCAAATAAAGAACAGAAAACAAAGTAAAATTAAGCAAATTATTTTTTTATTTGATTTGATTTGATTTGAAAGAGGGGAAAATTGGGATGTCAAAAACCAAGAAAATTTCAACTGTTTTGTTTTATAGTCTAAAGCATGTCTAAAATATGACTATTGTTATTCAGAATCATCTTTTCGTCTTTGTTTGGCGGGACTTTTTTGTTTCATGTTGGGATAAATACAGAGAAAAAAACGTCGCCATGACATTTTTATGAAAGATAAATAAAAGATAAAAAATCTGCATATTTAAACAAAAGAGACTGGAGGGTTACCCACTGAAATGTTCACACAAAGAAGCAGTCACTTCTTCTATAACTTCTGTAAAATCGCAAAATCATGACATGAAATGAATAAGCTTCCAAAAATCTGAGCATTTGTGAAAGAGCTTAAACAGTTTGTATATATAATTCCTCAGTTACACTACAGGCTTTATTTTCAACAGTTATAGACAGCAGGGATAACAGATGGGTGTACCTCTTGTGAAACCCAGCTACATCCTTCTTAGCTACAGTTTTGCTAAAAGTATAATAGGAATTGGGGAGTACCATGGTCACAGTTTCACACAGAACAGATACCCTAATGTTACGGCAAATATTTAAATTCACTGGAGAGACAGAATAATATAGAATTAAGAGGATAGGCAGCTGAATAGATCCAGAAATAATAGGACACCCTGCAGTTACCCTACACGACTTGATACCATCTGTGGTGAGCAGATATTTTTAACAGTTTAAAATTTTGCTTGGGTTTCAAAGAAAAGCAAGAAATACCACAGTATGTGAAGTTAACTGACAGAAGTGTGGTAGTACATGAAGGAATGAGGCAGGAATGACAATCTTGAGATTAGTCTGTAAGATTTAGATTCTGGTTTCTTAAAATGTTTGTCTTTTTTCCTATTTTGACTTAATTATCATACTTTTCATCTGTACTTAACTTAGCAGACCCAACTGAATATAAAATGATATGTTCCAATGATTGAAGTGTCTGAAAAAGTGTCTGAAAAAGCAACAGCAAACACCAATTGTCCCCTAAAAAATATCTAAACACAGCTGTTCAAATTGAAAGTGAAATGGGATTGTTCTGGATTAGACCATTGCATGATGGAAAGAACCTGATATACTGGAGACTCAAGGGAAATTTAAAGTCATCCCACTCGTTTTGCTTAAACAAGGTCGCTATTAAATGGCCCCTTGAAGACACAGATTTCTGAATCAACTGGTTTTGGAAGAGGTATCTAGTATATTTAACAACATGTCTTTTGAATCAGGCATACAGCACTATGAGGGGCATATAACCTTAGTCAATGACTTTATTACACATGATGATAGAATACTCTTATGCAGTACTTAAACTTGGGCCAGACTTATCCATTTGGGTGACTTGATATACCGAGTTGTAAAAACAATCTTATCCTTCTGTACCCTTATGCTTTTGGATCCACACAACTGAGTTCACGAACCACACGATAAGCCACCCAGATTCTAAGAAACGTTTAAAGTTGGTTGAGTTTAAGGGTGATTCAGATGAAAATCAAGAAACATTGCTCCTAAAGAGAGGAGTGCAGGTCAGTGAAGGCATGGCATCCAAAACATCTTTCAAAGGGGTATGTCAGAGGGAAGCTGACGTATACAAGTTCAACATATATCTTTTGTTACGACTCTTGATTGCCATTTTGTTTGTCTATTTGTAAAGTTTTGTTGGATTTTCTAGCACAAAATCGATTAAATGTGTCTATTTGTCCTTCCACTGGCACTCAATGGATAATGCAGTTTTATCATAGAAATTCCTTAAAATGGGGGTAAGTTTCAATAGTTAGAATAAAACTAGATTCAAAGTAAATATGGGCATATGAAAAAAAAAACTTTTCAAAATCCTTCAAAACTTAACATTTTATAGACATAAATGGTTCCACAAACTGATGTGTCAGGGATAAATCCATTCACAATCAGTCAGCATCAACTACTACATCCATTCTGCCAAAGTTTTTGGCTGAAGACTGGCCTTTTGAGAAACCAGGGTAAAATCCATGTGCTTTATCTGTAGACTCTTCTGATGTGTAATTATGTCAGCATATAACTATCTACAGGTCCATAAAAATCTTATTGTTAAGGGGTTAATTCTTAACTGTTTGTGACCAAGATATGTTCAGGCTTACTTCAAATTATAAAAGAAAAAGAACCTCAAAATTTAGTCAGTTTACAGAGTGTTCATACTGGCTGGGACTTAATTCAAAACATACATCCACTGTGTCAATTAGCCCAAGACTAGATGTAAATATGTGTATTAATATGTCAATGTGTCACATTTGTGAATATTCATATTGTATTCATTACGTATATCTTCTTTAATTTGGTCATAATTAATCAGGATCTGTATAAGATGGGATCTGCATAAAATAGATTCAAAAGTTGTTTCCTAGATTATATTCGGTTTTAAAATGAGAACCGTATAGTATTCACCCTCACATTGAGGTGCCACAGTTGTGCAGTGGTAACACACTCGCCTCCAACCTCTGAGGCCTGTGGTTCAAATCCCAGATGCTATGTGGGAACGTTGGTAGTTACTTACTGATGGTCAGCAGTTCATACTACCTTTCTTTGACCAACTCTATGTACTGGCTTCCCCAGCTCATAAAACTACCCATCATGATATGACCTGTACAGTGTTAAAAGCGATGTAAAAACCTAAATAAATTCATCACTCCCAAAATGACCTGGTCAGAAACTGAAAATGTGCCATTGCTCTGTATAACTATGATTCACCTTTTAAAGACCAAAGTACATCCTGATTACAAAATAATTAATAAAAACCCATGGAAATCATCATTGAAACTCTGTTTCAAACCTACAGCAACAGAAACCTCCCATCCAACCAAAATGCTAGCCGGTTAGAGAGTGTTAAAATAAGACTTTATTGCAATGTGTTATGTAGTGTGTTACTGATGTAAACCTTTCACTCAAATGTCCATAGCTAAAGATGCTGATGGTTTTAGACCTAATAAAATGCCACATTGTAAATGGTAGAACTGATGATATTATTGGTTAAGTAATTAATTATAGGTCTTCTCGTGGTGGTTCATTTAAGGAAGCCTCACTCTATGAATACTAAATAGCAAATAGTGGCTTCAGTCACCTGAATTTCGCCTATACATGAGAGCAGCCTAACCAAACATTGCTTTTTATTATTCTAACACTTATTACCTGATAGCAGGACCATGAAAAGGTTCGTGCATTACCTCCGCCAAGGAGGTTATGCTTTCGGGTGCATTTGTTTGTCTGTTTGCAGTGTTCGTGAATAATCCAAAACTAATGAAAGCATAAATTTTCAATGTTAACATCGATAACACCTGACCAAAGGAAGAAGCCATTAAATTTTGTGAAAGATCCGGATCATACTATGGATACCAAAAATGCTGAAAGTTCAAATAAATAAGATTACCCTAAAACTTCTTGGCTGAGCTGATCATACATGTGCTTTCACTGTGACAGCAGATTTCAAAGGGACCCTTTCAATAGATGGTTCACCACTGGTCTTTAACAGTAAAGGAACTAGTATCGCGTACGGTGATCTTCACCTACTCTTGTACTATTAATGCTGCATTCTTTGGCATGTCATGAGCTGGTGATAGTGTTCTTTGCATTTTTTTACAGGCCATCAACTCCAGTCGTGAATATAGCCGAAAGAATACAGCATTAATCTGCCATGCATTGAGAAGCCTCGATCATTATTTATTTGGAATAATTTAATCGATTTTATATGAATTCATATTTATTTATTATTTGGGATGACTATATTCTTTAAAAGCAAAAAAAAAAGTATTTTCAGTTGATAACAATAGTCTAAGATTTAGAGCGCTTAAACTGATGCATATTTTTAATTTTTTATCCAACACGAATATCATTTTATCATTATGCAATCTCATTATATAGTAATATTAATAAGGGAGACATAAGGTCAAATGTGCATCCAATGAGTTGACCAGTAATACATAAAATTTAAATTTTCCTTAATATTGCTAGGTGTAACTATGAACACTAGTTGCCCAAAATGGTGGCTGATAACAGAATCTTTATTGTAGAGTTAGTGGTCCGGAAGACCAGACAACCCTTACAACCACAGAGGGGGAATCAATGAAGTGTGTGGGGGTTTTTAAATGCAAAAGTAAATGAAGACAAGTATCAGCTTTTTACAAGATCTCCAAATTAAAGTAGGTCAGCAACAACTAAGGCAGCAGTGACCTAACATCCGGTTTTTGACACATTTGTTTTGAAGGCCATGGTATGCATTTCCTCACTTTGTTTTTGTACTTCTACAGTGTAAATTGTTGTATCTATAACACCTCTTTGGCTGAAACTAACTAACTGAAACAAAACTGAAAAGTAACTGATAGTATTGATAGTAGGATAAAGTAACATTTGAAATTCAAATAAATAGCAAATAAAGTTAGTTTAAAAGTACACCTATCATTGTACATTATTTTGCTCTCAATTTCATACGTCACTTTTTTTTTTAAAATGTAGTCAGTACCTCTGAAAGATTCTGATCTCATAAATATAGATATTAATTTAAATAGTTTAAAATTTTATACTCACCCCTTGCTTGAACTGTTGATAAACCCAACATCAGCAGAGATGCAAGTGGTAGCAGCATCCTCATAGTTTTAGCTGTCACTTGGTGTCAACTAAACCTCCAACATCACAGGTTGGCAAATTCACAATGTTTGTTATGAAAAACACAGATATTCCACAAGTATCCTGTGTTGTTTTGTTTTGCTTTTTTGCCCGTTTTGATTTTTCCAAGTATAATATGTTCTTTTAGTCTGATGACTGTTATTCCTTTAGACACATAGGGGATGTCATATATATATATATTCCCAATGTGAACAAATTTCAGAATGAACAATCCACGAACTCCCAACAAGTTCTCTCTTGTGTTAAATATCAGCCCCATGCATCTTAATGTAAAACACATTAAAACAGCTCGATAAATTCAATTCAAGGAAATCATTAAAAGATCCCAAAGACCTCTATATTTTCATATGTTTCGACTACATAAAAACTGTAAGTTTTCCTATTGTGCCATCAACTTTCCAAAATATAACAAACACGGTAAAATTCATTTATTTACATAATGTACTCATTCACTACTCACTTTTCGCTCACACCTAACCCTTAATAATCTGAATAGATCCACCCGATGCTCAGTAACAGGATTAGGGGCAGTATTTTACCCTATTGCACTGTTTTTATTATATCTTTCACCTTTTTTACTGGTCCTCTAGCACAGATTTTTACTCACCTACATACCCTGACCCATTTTTCCAAGCACTAAACACAAATTTATATGTCTTTTTTCTGTCCACCTTTATGTTATATCAATATAAAGTTGCATCCAGCTCCAACTATGTCCACGAAGCCATATCTGGCGGAGTAGAAGGGTCCATTAAGTCTGTAAAAGTCAGTGAAGTCAACTGCAGTGTTAATTGCAATTTATCAGTGTACACCACCCTAAAAGTATTGTATAGTTTGAACTCTCCTACACAACCCTAAGCATCCCTTCAGGATTTCCAGCTGGGACTAGAGTTTGTCCTTCGGTATAAAAACTCTGCACAGAGTTCTAGCCTTCATTAATTCCATTCTGCTTCTTCAAAACACCTCTCTTATTGTGCTTTACTTTCTCACAGCCATGCAAGTTTTAAGGGACAAAACTAAATTTTTAAATAACGTTATTATTTATACTAGAGATTGTCTTGATTATTGTGGTCAAAGAAGTATTTCTTACAAGTCAAACTGTTAAAGACAAGGTAGTATTTTTGCAGCTTTGAGTTTACTGATTACTTGTGATTGGATGGTCAGACTAAAAACTGAGAAAAAAAACAATAACTTGAAGAATGTCTCATTTCAAAAACAATGACAGCATGCAAACACAATGCATTGCTTCAATTTTAAGACTTTTTATGTGTGAAGGAACTGTTGGGCCCATAATTTTTTTTAGAAAATATTACCATTGAATTGTTGAAGTTGATTCTAAATTTAATTTACTTTAGGTGTACTTATTACACAGGCATCCTCTATATAAGTTAGTTATAGAATCTCTAAAAAAAAACTATTCCATTTAAGTCAGGGATGTTGATATTGATTTCCGTATGATAAATGGGCTTGTCAATGCGTTGGTGATTTTACAATTGCATGATTGACAGATCACAATACTGTGGGTTCATAAGATGAATGAGCTTGACTGGTCTCTTGGTCACTAAGGTATCTGCGTTCAATACAGATGGCGCCAGGATGGAGTGGTCAGTAATTTAAATACATTGTGAAAATAGAGACAAGTACAAGCTGCTTTGATAGAATCAATGTCACCAGAAAGCTGCTTGGTCTTTCCTTGACGATCGACTTTGTTAAAAGAAAAGTTTTGTTGTGTTGATGTGAAGAGTGATTTTTGCATGCGTGTGTTTAATGTCACAAAAGAGCTTTCTACTTGAATCAAAAGAAACAAGGTTAATATCAATGACAGCCAATACTGCAGTTAACAGAATCATAACATACTACAGCCTCTGATAAGAAGGATCATTTATACTTTCGAAGAACAGTGACAACTACAAATTGCTCCAATATATAATACCATCTTAAAATAGTTTCCGTAGTGAACTTTTAGTGGTGATTTTTAGATACATCAGGTTTATTTTTCTGTACTAAACAAAATTATGTAAAATATATTACTCCACGAAAAAGGTATCTGATCATAAGATAGGTTATTGGCCAAAATATGGCGGGATTGTAATTTGAATTAAAAGATAGTGTCTACTTAAAATAAAGGATGTCACCGGTGAAAACAAATTCAGCAAATTGATAAGGTTAATTTTGTTAAACTATTTTAAATTAAATGTGGGTATTAATTATAATAAACAGTGTTGGCATTACCTTTGAGTGAACTTTTAAAAAGGACATTTATTTGTTGTTTATTTGGATTTGATTGCTTTGGATTTAGCCTAACTTTTAATAGGTGAAGGGATAAAGGAAAGATGTTCATAAAATTTGGCCAAGGCTCTTCACTTAAAAAGCACTGACATTGGCAAGCAAGTATCAACTTTCAACTTCAGATAAGGGCGAGGACTTGAGCCAAGGTCCAAAAACTGGGATATAAGTGTGTTACTGATTGCACCGGTTTATAAACTCAGACAAGCTGACAGTACCCAGTAAACATTTAAAAACCTTTGAAAATGGTTTAAACCTTTACAAAGCGTTTTTAAATCCTGTTTTGAGTTATTTAAACTACCCAACTAAATGTTTACATTGTAATGTCAAACATCTTGATAGACCAGCAGCCTGGTTACACATCACTGACTGTTCCCGGAACACCCACTCCCACCTTCTTAACGTGTCCTGGCTAAAAGTACGGGAAGCAGGGGCAGAAGGCAAACTACGTCTGGCCACTCTGGTAAAGGTGCTGATGAGTTTGGCCGGTTCCGGAGACCAGTCACATACAGTTGCAGAAGCAGAGTCCTTCTTATCTGTATGCATTGCATACCATTTTGATGACCTGAGTGTCTTCACAAACTGGTCCCGTTGCAGTCCACCAGTCTCAAAGTTCCTGGAAGAGCAACCTTCAGCAACAATCACATTAAGTCTCTCAAATTTCTTGCACAGCCACTCATCTACCTTAACTGACACTTTACCGGTGGGTTTGGTTCGGGAACCGGCAAATGGATTATCATCCAGGGAGGAAGCTGTACTGTCGTAGTCAGTGATCTGATGCCAGCCCATGAAAGATCTGACCCCTCTGATCGTCTCCCTGTAGTTGGCATCTTCAGAGAGGTCCTGGTCAGTTGCATCTTCCAGTAAATCACCCTGGACGTGAACAATAGCTGGTGAAGCCGGTTCCCCACCCACTTCTGCCTCACTGTCAGATTCACCGGCAAACTCATCAGGTCGTACACCGGGAAGCAGCCTCTGTGGAGGTTGGGTGGCTGTCCCTGCAACAGGAGCCTGTAAAGGCTGGGTGGCTAACTCAGCACCGGGAGCCTTTAAAGGCTGGGTGGCCACATCAGAGGTACCAGGACCCTGAACAGGGCGGGTAGCACTCCCACTCACATCTCTCACACCACTCGTACTGGGAACCCCCAGCGGAGGTAGGGTAGCCGTCACCTGTGTAGATTCACTGGCAGTCTGAGCAAGACCGGAACCAGTACTCTCAGCAAACATGACACTAGTAGAAGCACCCGGATCAAAGAAAGGGTGTTCTCTGGTCACCACAGCAGCAGTGCTGACAGGTCTCACCGGAACAGCAAAGGACTGGTTAAGAAGCATAGCTTCCAGACGGGAAAACCTCTCACTTCACTTGTCATGAAGGGACTTGAGATCATCTGAAGTAGGCTTACTGCTGTGTTTACGTTTGCTGGATCTTGGAGAGCCATCAGAACGCTTCTTCTTCTGCTTGGGGGTAGATTCAACTGCAGACGGCTTGTCAGTACTAACCCGTCCCAACAGAGTTACATCTGAAGGGTCCACGAGAGTGGGGATCGTGTCACTGCTAGCTTCAGATTTCTTCTGCTCTCCACGTTCTTTCCTTGCTTTGTAAGTCGGTGTGGCCAGCTGTAGAATCTGACAAGGCATAAAAGCCTTACATATCTGGCAATCTTGTTTCTTGACACAAGGGTCGTCTCCCACCCCTTCTCACGACAACGCGTGCATTTCTTGTGGTTGTCGAATAGGGCCATAACATGCCCACAAGAACCTCATTTCTGTCCAGGAGACGACATGATGATCAGTAAACTAGTAGAAATAACTAGAAATAGGACGCCCTGTTGATAGTAGATGCGAATAGAAACAGGATAGCATAGAAGAACATACATTATCATGTGTAATGTCCACCCCATGAACCTTTTGCCAAAATTGTACAGTAGTCTTACAAGACCCTGTTTCATTTGTAAAATATATCAATGATGCTTAAATATTTAGTAGTGTAGATGTACATTATTTCAGCTTCATGCCTTTTTGCATTGGTTGGGTCGAAAATTTTGACGAAATCACTCTATCTTGCACGGTTAAGAAGATAGAAGCAAATTCCTGTTTTTCTATTTTTGGCCAAAATTTGAAAATTCAAAATGGCCGCCATTCTTGGGAAAAGGAAAATTTTTTGAAAATTGCCAAGAGTACATTTGTTAGATACCCCATGGATCGAAAATTTCAACGAAATAACTCTATTTTGCACGGTTAAGGCCAATTTGTGTTTTTCCATTTTGGGCAAAAATTCGAAAATTTAAAATGGCCGCCATATGTGGGGAGGGGAAAATTTTTTGAAAATTGCAAAGAGTACATTTCTTAGATACCCTGTGGGTCGAAAATTTCGACGAAATCGCTCTATCTCGCACGGTTAAGGAGATAGAAGCAAATTTGCGTTTTGCCATTTTTGGCAAAAATTCGAAAATTCAAAATGGCCGCCATTTTTGGGGAGGGGAAAATTTTTTCAAAATTGCCAAGAGTAGAATTCTCAGATACCCTGTGGGTCGAAAATTTCGACGAAATCGCTCTATCTCGCACGGTTAAGGAAATAGAAGCAAATTCGTGTTTTGCCATTTTTGGCAAAAATTCAAAAATTTAAAATGGCCACCATTTTAGGGGAGGGGAAAATTTTTAAAAATTGCCAAGAATACAATGCTCAGATACCCTGTGGGTCGAAAATTTTGACGAAATCGCTCTATCTCGCACGGTTAAGGAGATAGAAGCAAATTTGTGTTTTGCCATTTTTGGTAAAAATTCGAAAATTCAAAATGGCCGCCATTTTTGGGGAGGGGAAATTTTTTTGAAAATTGCAAAGATTACATTCCTTAGATACCCTGTGGGTCGAAAATTTCGACGAAATCGCTCTATCTCGCACGGTTAAGGAGATAGAAGCAAATTTGTGTTTTGCCATTTTTTGCAAAAATTCGAAAATTCAAAATGGCTGCCATTTTTGGGGAGGGAAAATTTTTTTTGAAAATTGCAAAGATTACATTCCTTAGATACCCTGTGGGTCGAAAATTTCGACGAAATCGCTCTATCTCGCACGGTTTAGGAGATATGAGCACATTTGCCTTTTTCAGTATTCAAAATAGCCAATTACTCATTTATTTAATTAATTACTCACTCATCTATGAAGCAATTCCCCCCAAAAGCAATCCCATACAAGCTATTAACCCAATGAACCTCCATACCAAATTTCAGAAAGCTAGGCTTAATAGCATTCCTTAAAATGTCTGGAAACCAAAGAGCTACTCAAAAGTAGCAAAGTAGCTATTACTCAGTTAGCTATAGAGCTATCATCACCAAAAACAATCCCATACAAGCTATTAACCCAATAAACCTGCATGCCAAATTTGGTAAAGATAGGATAAGAACTGTTGCCTAAAATGTCTGGAAACCAAGTGGGACGCCGGACGGCGGAAAAAGCAAAAATAATATGTCCACCCCCCCAGTGGGGTGGACATAATTCGTACTACTTGAAATAAAATAAAATGGAAGAGTTCGTTATAAAACTTCAAAAATGTATCTCTGCACATCTGCACACTCTTTCGCGCCAAACGAAAAAGATGCTAGGACGTCATTATGACCAGACAGGAAATGATATACCTTGCGCCACCTGGCGAATGCACATTCTGTGACCGGTCCTGCCGGTAGTTTTACAGGACTTGTTTTTCTGACGTTTGGCGGGACCGGTCGCGCCGACCGGTAAAGCAATTGTCCATTGGATATGATGTATTAACGCAATAAAAACTTAATATATAGGTATTGCAGCCATTATTAAGTGTGAGCTCTAGCGAGGCTTGTGCTTCTAGGGATCACTTTTTTTAGGGTTTTTTTCTGTTTCCAGACTTTCTTGAATTGTGGCATAGCATGATGAGTACCTGTCTCATCACTGAAGTTAAGCACCAATGGGCTACATTAGTATTTGGATGGGTGACCACCTCAGTGCACTACTTGTTTCTGATGGCTCTGCTGCTCATGCTAGCAGACTGAAAACCCCTTTGGCCTTGTTCAAGACTGGCACTAATCCCTTTTTATTTGTGATCCTGGTCACTACATATCTATTTAAGAGACATATATAGCCTGGACTTTTCTGGTCAATGTATTTTGTAATCCAGATTATCAAATCAGGATAGTTCTTTTCATACATAATGCAGACAGCACACACAGCTATACTCTTTTACAACTCTTTTAGAGTTTTTGCAAGAGAACCTATAATCTCATTCACAAACTTTTTAAAAATAAACTCCCGATGGTTTGCAGAGCTACTTAATAACGTGGAGCCACGAATCATAAAGAAAGACACCTTTGCTGGAAATTAAATTTAGTGAAGGTTGCAGACGCGTCAAACAAAAAAGATGCCATGACGTCACTCTCAGGTACCTGGTCACAGAAGACCGCTATGATACCTTAATGTGTAGATTCAGGGTGGTAAGTAACACCATTATTCAGATTGCCAAATATTTCCATGCAGTTGTAAATGAAGGACAAGTAAGGTGATATAATGATGCTGCATACCTACATGCTCAAACCAATGTTCCTACTAAATTTCAACTTCCTACACCTTACAGTTTCTGGGATATAGCCAGACAATATTTGAAACGTCAAGCTCACAATATCAAGGTCAAAGGTCAAATCAAGGTGGCACCTTGATGTTGTACACCTACTCCCCAAGCCATTGTCCCTTCCACATGTCAACATTGTATTTTCTGAGATACAGCCTGGACAATATTTTTCATGCTGCCTGCCCAACCACCCACCGGAACACAATGAGTGAAACAATACCCACACAGCCTTTAAAAGCTGTGGGGTAAAAAAACATAGCATTTCACTGATAAAATTGACACTGTAGAATTTGACCTTTAAAAATTAAAACGTCTTTCATGGCTTTCCACAGTTAATGACCAGCGCAAGCTTGGTTTCTGAATAATGTACTCAGTCTGTTTCATGTGCTACAGAATTTCCCACTATAGCGATTAAGCACAATAGAAGTCTGATTATCTTACAACCATGTTCCATTAGCAGATTTCTGTGGCATATGGCTGTACAACCTGCTCTTTGAGGGCAGTCGTGAGAAATTCTAGTATGCGTTGACTTTTGTTTTTAAGTTTTAGCATAAAAATCAAATATTCATGGTGAACCATAGAAGACTTCTGACCAGTCTTCTGGTACTGTGTTCTTAACTCATGACTTGACAACCCACAACAATTGGCATTATGCCAAGGAGCTCTAGACATATTGGTGAAACAACGGGCCATATGGCACATAAAACAGTCTCTAGAGGACTGGCAACAGAACTTTTGCAGCTTGTTGAATCCTAGGACAAGGTCACCACTTAGAGCAACTGCAATTTTCCGCCTATGCTCTTTAATTTGAAAATTTTGATTACTTAAATGTAGCTTTTATAAGCTACAAGCTTACCATGTGGGACTGAATGCTGTTCTCAGATGGCCGCTAGGCCCAGCCAACGTCTAAGAAAAACAGACATTTATATTTGGCTGTAGCCTCAGGTTGTCGTCACATGATCTACCCCATTTGTCTTCTCCTTTCTCGTTGAAATTTTAACCCATACCCCCTCAGCTGTAATACAACGGGGAGGTCGGGTGGGACTCTTCTAAGTCCCACATGGTAAGCTTGTAGCTTATAAAAGCTACATTTAAGTAATCAAAATTTGCAATTTTATTGCGCTACGTTAGCTTACCATGTGGGACTGAATGCTGAATCCAACCGCCCGGGATTACAGCTGAGACTGGAAGATATGTTTGTTTTTCTTAGATTTTAGATAGAATAAGGAGAATGAAAGTTAGAAAATACCAGTCTGGATCTCATTTACAGTGCCCCAAAACCGAGGGCTGGGCCTGTAAGAAGCCAAAAACGTAAAAAAATGATTGACAGTGCTAATAAACTGTCTGGGTGTTTTGACAGGAGAAAGAGGTGTAGCCGAAGTACGCTTAGGTGGGGTAATGCCCCAAGGGCTATCACGGAAGGAATCTGAGCCCAAGGCTCAGAGATACCAAACTTATTGCCATCCTAAAAGAGATTAAAGACAACCTTAAGGTCCTTAATACATTATAAAATTAATACTAAAGTTAAAAGAATATAAAGACCTTACCCGAAACACCCTGATGAGGTAAACCTATACCTAGACCCTGGGATTAGACTCCTGAAGACTTGGTTGTAGCGGATGTGCTCCCCCTCCCCCTTCTTTTCTTTCCGAGGATGACTGTTCTGGGGGGAAGGGTCAAGGACCTGTTGTGCCGCTACTACTGGCCCCAGATGCATATTGTTGTCTGACCAAGTAAGGTCTTTTAGATAGAAATTTGTAAATTTGTTGTGAGCCTTCCAATGACAGGCTTGCATGATCTGGTCCACCGATACCCCACCTTAAAAAGCCTTAGAGGCTGCGAAGGCCCTAATGTCATGCGCTTTAACTTGGACCAAGTCCAAGGCTTGTTGGCTGCTTGTTTATAACAAAGTAGAATGGTTTGTTTCAACCTGGAAGAGAGTGTAGCAGGTCTGATGTCTGAGGTATGTCCTTTCTTGAAGGAGATGAAAAGGAGGGACCGAGACCCTCTCAGGTCTTGGGTCCGATCCAAGTAGTGCCTCAGGGCCCGAACCGGACTGAAGTTTGAGCCATCTCTCTTGAGTGGGTTTTACAAGGGCTGAATCTAGATGGTATTTGTAGCCCACGAACGAAAACACCTGAGTAGGTTCCAGTTCTGATTTTTCATGATTTATTATCCACCTCAAGGACTGGGTTAGGTCTACCACTGCCTGAGTGTTCACTTGGGCTTCTTCCTGAGACTGGGACCTGATCAGCCAGTCGTCCAGGTATTGGTGAAGTCTGAGTCCTCTGGAGAGGGCCGTGAGCTTTACTTCCTTTATGATTTGTAAAGACCTGGGGGCTGTGGCTAGTCCGAAAGGAAGGGAGGTGAACTGGAACACCTGTGACCTGTGGCAAAACCTTAGGTATTTCCTTGAGTTTAGGTGGATGGGGATGTGAAGGTAGGCGTCCGATAGGTCTATCGACGAGACCCATTCCCCTGGAACCAGGGAGGTCCTAATGGACTCTGGAGTTTCCATTTAGAACTTTTCTACATGTAGAAAAGTGTTGAGCCTGCTTAAGTCTATTACTGGCCTCCACCTTTGGTGAGGCTTGGGAACTAGAAACAGGCGACTGTAAAACCAGAGAGATTTTACATTTTCCACCCTTTCAATAGCGTTCTTTAACAGAAGAGACTGGATGCAGGAAATCTGACCAAGTTTGGCTTTGAGAGGAATAGCAGTATGTAGCCATTGGTGATAATGTTTAACACGTTTGATGAACATTTGTTTGTTTGCCAGTCTCTTCTGAAAGAACGGAGGCGACCTCCTACTGGTGGACTGAGGGAGGCTTTGGAGAAGTCATTGGGAAGAGGAGTTTCCATGCCCTCTTCCCCTATTGTGGGGTCGAAAACGACCCCTGGAGCCTCTGAAGTTTGGTTTTCCCCTGCTGGAGGAAAACGATTGGTTACTACTTTGAGAGGAGTTGCCCCCATAGGGACGTTTCCTGTAGGAGCCTCTTTTCTTGTGGGGACCACGAAAGGGCTTGTTCTGGTAGGGTCCGAAACCCTGAGTCTTTTGAGGTGCCTATTTAAAGAAGAAAGTTTTCACCTTCCTTGAGTAATTGAGACTTGAACAAGGAAGACGGCCAAAAGGACGCATTCCTGAGTTCCTGACATCTCGTCTCCCCTAAGTGTGGTTGTAACAGGGTCATTTCGGCTTCGCGCCTAAGCAAGCCAGTGTTGCCCATGGAATATAACTCCCTCTGGAGTACATGAGCAAGGGATTTGCTGAGGCAAGTCAAGGCCCTGTGCTGGATAAGAAGTGTCTTGTTCCAAAGATCCAGGTATTCACAGGCTTCCTCGTATCTGCGCTTTGCTGCCTTTTCAGGATCGGCACCTTTTCTAATTTGAGATTTGACCTTCTTGAAGGTTGACTTCAAACTATGCTGGCACTTTTCCAGAGTGGAATTGCAGGAAGAAGAAGTATTGGCAAAGGTGGTAATAAAGTTAAGAGTGGAGATATTTTGCTTCGCCTGGTGTTCCAATTCCTTGAGAATTGGTAGGGGAACCTTGCCCATAGGGGCCCCAGAGGGCTTAGGAGAAATACAGATCTTGGCAAAGTCTGTATTTAGTTTTTGTATCTTGTCCTCATCACAAGGTTGTCCCACCTTGTACCACTTGGCAGTGGAAGGAGGAGCTTTTATGTATTTACCCTCAGGTAAATTTGCTGCTTGAAAATCTTGGTCAAATTTATCAAAAGCGTCTTTGATAATAGAATTCAGAGGCAGTATAGAGGAAGGGCCTCTTGGCCTGAGCTCCTGTCTGCCTTTCTCATCATCAAGGCCCATGACCACAGTAGAAGACCTGGGTAAAGAGTTCCTAGGGTCTGGAAGTTTGAGGATACGCCTGAAGGTATCCACCTCCTCTGCATACTGAGACGGAATGTCAAACAGAGCTACTTCCCTGTAGTAAGGAGGATCTGGGTCATGTTGAGGATGATCTTGATCAGGGAAGGTCTTCCTAGAAGGCTTAGGGGATGTATGTCTGAGCTCAGAGGACTGATCCTCCTCTGAGGAAGAAGCTAAATATCTGGACCTAGATTTGTGTTTTGATTTATCAGTATGTTTCTTGGCTCTGCTAGGGACAGGCCGAGGATCGTCAGATTGATCAGAGTAGTAGTCCGAGGCAGAGCTCGGGACCACACCATACTGTTTGAGAGAGTGAGGAGGCTTCTTTGGTTTAGCCGAGGACAGCCTCGAGGGTTCCTCGACAGAACTAAGATGTTGACCTGAGGCATCATCGATGCAACTAGAATGAGAGTCGAGGCGTGGAGGTAAGGCTGGGCCATAATCAACGTCCATCGACTCGACAGGATTAGCACGGGGGGTCCAGAAGAGTGTTAGAAGGGCCAGGTTTTGAGGCCGAAGTGGAGGTCTGATGTACCTCCACTTGCGAAGAAGTTTTATGGAGAGATTTCTGAAAATCTTCTCGAAGGCACCCATCTTTTGGTCTAGTTGAATGTCTAGCCAAGATCCCAAGGATTTCTCGAGCTTTGTTTCTAATTTCTGCTGTAAAGCAGTACCTGGAGTTGGTGGGACAGTTTTAGTTGGAGTTCTTACAGATAAAGCCTCGAAGGCAAGAGGTTGAGGGCGAGGCGGGGAAGTAAATAGATGGTCAGCAGCACTCTTGAGGTCTGCTTGGGAGCCCGCAAAGGATTCTACAGAATTATCGCCCAATAAATCTAATTTTCCTCCTCATTTTTGTCAGCTTTTTTTGTCAGGTTTCTTGATATATCTCTTTCTATGAGTGATCTTGGTTAGTTGTTCTTCCGAAAAGGAAGCACAGATATCACATGGTGAGAGAAATGTGACCCAGGGATCATCTCCCTTACCTGCCTCTCTGCAGGTAGGACAGAAATTATGAGTGTCAAAAACACGACAAAAATGATGGCATTTAGATGCACGGGGTTTGTCTTTATTGGATTGGTGTGAAGACATGTTCAAACGCAATAAAAGAGGTAACACCCGATCATATAAAAGCCTAGCCGAGGCAAAAAATCACAACAGGTATAAAAGAAAAAATACTTATCCGACTAGACGGAAAATTATGTAATATTAAAGGTTAATAAACAAAATGGCTGAAAATAGACATCCAACAAGCAAAATGAATTGAGATATAAGTAGAAAATGGCAGAAAAACTTCACAAAACATTCCAATATGGCAGCGGCCAACGAGAAAGGAGAAGACAAATGGGGTAGGTCACGTGACGACAACCTGAGGCTACGGCCAATTATAAATGTCTGTTTTTCTTAGACGTTGGCCGTGCCTGGCGGCCATCGAGAACAGCATTCAGTCCCACATAGTAAGCTATTGTAGCGCAATAAAATCTGGCCTTTCTGTTTATTAAGAATCACATTAAATAAAAGTGATGAAAATAGACTGATCTCCACATTTCAATTAATTTGTCAAAACAACAAGATTCATAATCTCTCATAAGAGACAACATGACAATTTGCTAAAAGTAAAACAAGATCATTTCCAAGTTGCTGGAAACTGGCCTTCTGGACTGAAAAACTGGACATAAGTGGAAATATGACAAGGGAGCATTAATATATGACAGGACTTTTTACCCTTACAACTGTAAAAGCAATCCAGTGGGTCGCAAACCCAAGTCACCAAAATATCAAACATGTTTAATGTTTCTTTGACCCTGTGACCAATGATGGTGACCATCCATATATCCCCCTCTCTCCTAGAAATGGATAGCAACTGGTCGTAAACGGGCGGTAGTACGGACCGTCAAAACTAAAGCACACCAGTGTAATATGAGTATTACTATTAACCCACTTAAATTATGGTAGTAGCATAATAGTACTAACAGCATCTAAAACTGTTACTATCAGAAAAACCATACAAAAGGTCTTAAAATGGGCTTATTTCCATTCTTAAGACAGAAACTAATAGACATTAATCAAGTCATTTGGGACATGAAAAATTTTAAGTTCAAGTAACTGGGACAAATAGCATGTTCCAAATTGTTACAAATTCTGTCAGTGTGAACTACAATCACAAGAAATAACCATTAGATTTGTTTATATCATTCTGGTGGTTATATGAATTTTTTAAAAAAATTTAAAAATTGAAGACACGACTTGAGAAATTAAGTAAACTGAAAACCACTATCACGAGTCTCATGCATCCAATTTTTAATATCAAAAGTACATTTAAACAAAAATAAGAGAAGGCGTATTTTCCACATGGAGACAAAAAAGAAGCAAAGATTGATTACACAATTATAGGTGGTATCATTACACTAGACCTATCACTCTGGCCCTATATGACCGTTTTTCATATCACGTTTTATAAGCTTCATTTGCTTGTGGCAGTGCTTATTACAAGGAGGTTGTTTATGTTTTACTGCCTTTTAAAGGTCTCAGGCTTATGCCAAAAAGTAAATAAGACATAGTGAAAAGATTGCAACAGGTTTATTTATTACAACACAACTGGCTTGAAAGACATTTTTCACCTTTGAAGAAAATTAGACGTGCTACATTCTCTACAGTTGCAGGGAAAGGTGAACTTACATTAAGTTTGATAAAAAAAAATCATAAAAGTTTAGAGAGTTGTCTGTTTCTAGGTTAACATAACCTTATTAGAACTACAAATGGAGTCCAATAAACCATTTGACACATTTGCTTTTGGCATATTTCCATTTGTAGATGCCGTAAAACCTAATCACTTGGCAAAGTAGCCATCATTTTTATCCAGAGAAAGCTGTGAAAAAATGGCAATCTGCCACAGAGCTGCATACGAGACCATCACAGACAGATCAGTGCTTAGTTGAACTTTATGAATAGATAACCATGGAAATGGCTAGTTTTAACAGGAAGAGCTGGGTCACTTATAACAGCCATTGCCTTATTAGTGATTAATGTAGTGGCAATACTCTAGGATAATAATGATTTTTTTTTTCCATTGGTTACTTATATCTCCAAATCTAATAAATACAAGCTAGAACAACTGAACTGAAAATTCCCAATAAAAAATTTAGCTCTTGTAATTCATATGAACACATACAGAATTTCAGTGTACAACAATAATGAATATGAACTGTTGATCAAAATTATATGAGCTTATTATGTTACCCTGGTTTGTAGTGCTATGTAAATAACAGTAGAACAATGTATGATTGTAGTTACTTTATCTGCCAAAATATTAATATTCTTTTGTAGACACCTTAACATTGGTTACATTTATTCAGAAAGCTTAATTTCATGAATTATCTAATGTGGTTTTCTAAAAATGTCATCTAAATGCTAAGTAGCCAGCAAGGTTTCCACTTGAAGCTTACACACACATTTATATTTGTAATTGTTTAACAACTGTGTATATATTATTGCAATATGACTAGCCACAACAGACTTCTGAATTAGAGCTGTATGATAAATATATACATAAAGCTAAAGACAAAATATGTTGCCTGGACTTTCCTCCAAGGCTGTGACTTCGTTGGAAAAACGACATCGGGTATTCGCCTCGAAAGAATCGATCCGAATTCGGGTAGCCGCATTTTAGTTGTCACCCAGTGGAAGTAGCAGAGAAGCAAACATGGCGGATGATGTACACAAAACGTTATGAAAAATAATGTGAAATATCTATATAAACAAGACCACTGCCGTGGTATGATCTCCCGCTGCACTACATCAAAAAGTAGGTGAACAACATATCTGACAAAACTCCTTGAGAAAAATTGGCTATCTGCAATACTTTTAGCGATAATTCGCATTTACTCATTTTGAGTAGGTGAGTAATTAGCTATGGGTGTGAAACTTCACCAAGTGAAAGTTCTCCCAAAAGTAGGTGAATGAGTTATTTGAGAAAAATTGGCTATCTGCAATACTTTTAGCGATAATTCGCATTTACTCATTTTGAGTAGGTGAGTAATTAGCTATGGGTGTGAAACTTCACTAAGTGAAAGCTCTCCCAAAAGTAGGTGAATGAGTTATTTGAGAAAAATTGGCTATCTGCAATACTTTTAGAGATAATTCGCATTTACTCATTTTCAGTAGGTGAGTAATTAGCTATGGGTCTGAAACTTCACCATGTGAAAGCCCCTCCAAAAGTAGGTGAACGAGTTGAGAAAAATTGGCTATCTGCAATACTTTTAGCGATAATTCGCATTTACTCATTTTCAGTAGGTGAGTAATTATCTATGGGTCTGAAACTTCACCATGTGAAAGCTCTCCCAAAAGTAGATGAAGGAGTTATTTGAGAACAAGAGGAGAGTGCCCGTGAACGGGCACTGTGTCAGCTGACTGAATGTTTTTGATTTGTGATGGTGATAATGAGAGGAAAGCATAATTATCAGGGAAAGGGCTGTACAGAAATACAGTAAATGGTAACTGAACAGCATGTTCGAAAGATATTCCGAAGCTGACAGAAGAAAAGGACAAAAAAGTTGTGCCCTGCAAATGGTATTATGAAATAAAGTAACAAGGTAATTGTTTAAGTGTAAAAAGTAGGTTAAAAATATTTAAAGAAATACTATAAATGCAATATCCTCGTTCGACCATGAAGAAGGGGTCCAAAGGTCAAATCTGACCATACCAAAAGATTCCCAGCCAAAGAATTTAGGACGGTTTACCATCCCAAACCTCTCGGACCAATAATAAGTGAGTCATAGGCACTTTTTAAGTTTGGCTCTCCTTGTTTGACCTTGAAGGAGGGGGTCCAAGAAATCCGACCACACAAAAAAATTCCCAGCCCATGATTTCCTGTAGCTTGTTTACCATCCCAAACTTGTAGGACCAATAATAAGCGAGTTCTAAGCAATTGTAAGTTTGGCTATCCTCAATTGACATTGAAGGAGGGGTCCCAGGTCAAATCTGACCACACCAAAAAAATCCCAGCCCATGATTTCCTATATGTTGGTTTACCATCCCAAACCTCCAAGACCAATAATGCACGAGTTATAAGCACTTTAAGTTTGGCTATCTTCGTTTGACCTGGAAGGAGGGGTCTAAGGTCAAATCCGACCACACCAAAAGATTCCCAGCCCATGATTTTCTATAGGTTGGTTTTCCATTCGAAACCTCTAGGACCAATAATAAGTGAGTTATAAGCACTTTTAAGTTTGGCTATCCTCATTTAACCTTGAAGGAGGGGTCCAAGGTGAAATCCGACCACACCAAAAAATTCCCAGCTCATGATTTTCTATAGGTTGGTTTTCATTCCAACCTCTAGGACCAATAATAAGCGAGTTATAAGCACTTTTATGTTTGGCTATCCTCATTTGACCTTGAAGGAGGGTTCCAAGGTCAAATCGGACCATATAAACAGATTCCCAGCCCATGATTTCCTACAGGTTGGATACAATGATTTACTCAACAGTGAGAACCTGAAAGAAGCTATTGCTCAGCTATGCCATGACATAGAGGTCTGCAATTTCACTATGTTATAGCTGACCAAAACGTCTGTGAATAACATATTTAACAAAATACTCTAAATGTAATAATTTTCAAGTTACAACTGATTTACTCAAGAGTGAGAACCTCAAAGTAACTATTACTCAGCTATGCAATGAGCTACATGTCTGAATTTTTGCTCTGTTATAGCTGACCTAAAAGTAGGTGAACAACATATTTAAGCAAAATACTGTAAATGCAATAGTTTTCAAGTTACAACTGATTTACTCAATAGTGAGAACCTGAAAATAGCTATTGCTCCGCTATGCCATGAGCTATAGGTCTGTAATTTCACTATGTTATAGCTAACCCAAAAGTAGGTGAACAATATATTTTAACAAAATACTCCAAATGCAATATTTTTCAAGTTATAGCTGATTTACTCAACAGTCAGTGCCTGAGAATAGCTATTGCTCAGTTGTGCCATGAGCTACAGGTCTGTAATTTCACTATGTTATAGCTGACCCAAAAGTAGCTGAATTTGCAAATTTAATAAGTAAATTAAATTTTTATAAGTTAATACCCTATCCAATGGACAATTGCTAATCCGGTCGGCGCAGACCGGCCCGCCAAACGCCAGAAAAAGACGTCCTGTGTTGCCACCGGCTGGCCGGTCCGTAGTACTGTGCACTCCCCAGATGGCGCCTCGTACTTCCTTCCTGTCTAGACAACCTGACGTCATAGCATCTTTTTCGTTGTCTAAACCTCTTAGACCCCTAGTAAGCTGATAGCGGGGTCGGTGGGAGGGTCTTGTGTGTCCATTGGATAGGGTATTAACTTATAAAAATTTAATTTACTTATTAAATTTGCAATTTTATTGCGTTAATACATCCTATCCAATGGACAATTGCTGAATAACTACCGCTTGGTCGGCGGGTAAGTTACTAGGGACTCATGTGAACTCACAAGTAATAGCAAATTTTAACCTACGGTCTAGGCTGACTTCGTCAGGAGACCTATAGGCCCAGGCCTGGGTTGATCCTAAGGTCAGGAAACCCTATAAGACCTTGGTCGGTTGCCCGGGGGCTATACCGACGTCGCCCCCCCCTTTTTTTAACAGACCTGCTCTGAGGTAGGGGAAGAGAGGGATGAGTTCAGTCCCAGAAGGCCAATAAACCTCCCGAAGGAAGCACATCACATTTTATACTAAGTGCTTGTAGAACTGTTACATTATGTACATATATACAAATCTCCTCAACCTAAGGGCCACTTGTGGTTCTGCTGAGCAGCCGAACACCAAGCCCAATTGGTAAAGCTCTGAGTCAGCCCAACCACACCCTTCAGAAAGCACTGTGTGAAGGTATTATGTGACTTCAGTGGCAGGCTGACAAAAATGGATCTAAGGAAACTCCCGACTGGAAGACCTGAGAAGCATCAAAGGCCCTGACATCATGGGCTTTAACCTGATGTAAAGTGTGGGCCTCCTGGTCAGAGAGCTCATAACATAGGATCACAGTCTGCTTGATCCAAGAGGAGAGAGTAGCAGGCGAGATGTCTTTGTCAAAACCTTTCTTAAAGGAGACAAAAACCACCTCCTTATTCTGTCTGAGGTCCTGTCCAAATAGTAGCGCAATGCTCTGACTGGACAGAGGGACCTGTCAGACTTGAGGGATCTATCCAGAATCGGGGCCAGGGCTGTTATAACCCCAGGGGCCACACTGGACACTCTATGGCCAGCTGATTCTAGGATAGAAAGCTGGGTGATGGATACAAGGACACCTTGACCAATCGGATTGGTGTCCAATATATCAGTTTTGCCAGGCATGAATCTCATTTTGCACTTGCCCGACCCAAGGGCCAAGAGGAATACCGTCTTGAAGGTCAAATGCTTCAAAGGGGCCTCCTTGATTGGATCAAATGGAGTCTTAGCTGGTGCACGGCCAGTGAGAAGTTCCAGGAGGGTATGCCACTCCTGCCTTTGGGTCTGTCTCTGAGGAAACTATCCAGGAGACGAGCGAGATTTTCGTCCTTACTGATGTCGAAAAGTGAATTTCCTAATTTATAAACAATGGGTGACCTATAACCATCAATGGCGCTGGGCTGTTTGCCAAGCATGTATCTCACTTCTACACTTGCCCGAACCCAGGGCCAAGAGGAAAAGTGCCTTGAAGGTCAAATGCTTCAAGGAGGCCTTTAATTGGTTCAAAATGAACCTTGTCAGCTGGTGCAAAAACCAGGGAGAGGTTCCAGGAGGGGGTTCCCCTCCGGCCTTTGGGTCTGTCTTAGTGGAAGCTATCCAGGAGACGAATGAGATTTTCATCCTTACTAACATTGATGGGCAAATTTCCAGACTATCAGCAATGGCTGACCTGTAACCAAAAATAGTACTGGGCTGCAACTTCCTGTCCTGAAACAGGTACCTAAGGAAGTCAGCAACTGACTTTACATGTGGTGCCCGAAGTCCACCTGATGAATGATACATCACTTGGCAAAAATGACCCATTTGCCTCATAGACTGATCTGATTGACCCCCCCTTTGAGGAGCCTCAATTCTTGCTGCCACTGCCTCAGACAAGTACTGCTCCTCGATTGCTGAGGCTCTAGGAGCCCTGCATGGAGATTAAGATTTGTCAGATTTCTGTGAGGGATCTGATCGAATGGCTGTGAACAGGCTGGACAGATTGGGCAGGCTCAGCGGGATGTGGCTGGACATGGCCACTAGATCCCAAAACCAAGGCATGTTGGGCCACCCCGGAGCAATCAGAATGTTTCTCTTGCATGGGGAGTCTTGCAACTTCTCCACCACTTGCCCAATATGGCTGATGGTGGGAAGGTGTATGCTTTCAGATCCTACCATGCCATACTGAGTGTATCCACTGCTGTGGCCAGGGGATCTGGTACCGGTGACACAGAGGCAACTTGTTGTTGAACCTCATAGCAAATAAGTCTATCTGAGCTGGTGCCACCTGCTGCAGATTGAGTGGAAGACCTCTGGAAGGAGAGACCACTCTTTGGATGGTCTGGCCTAGCCTGGATAGCTTGTCCGCTACCACATTCAGCCGGCCTGGAATGTGTCGGGCTTAGAGTCACTTGTTTCCTGGTACACCAGGTCAAGATTCTCCATAGTAGGGCACACGTGGGCCCGACCTCATGCCTCCTTCCTTGTCTATGTATGACACTACTGTGGTGTTGTCAGTTGCTACAAGTACTATCTTGTTTGAGCAAAGTTCTTGGAACTCTTTTAAAGCCAGAAAGCCTGCTTTAAGTTCTAGATAGTTATGTGCAGCTTGCTTCCTGGGAGGGACCCGGTTCCTCCTGCAGTGTGCTCGTTTAAGTGAGCGCCCCACCCTTCTATTGATGCGTCTGTAAATATTTGCAGAGCATGCTTTATTGGGTATAATGGTTGGCCTGTAAGTACATCGTCTTCCTTCAGCCACCATTGTAAATGGGGGTGCAGGGACCTGGGGACTTGGATCACCTTTTCCAGTGATTCTGGTACCCTCCAGTTGTTTTGAGATGCAACTGTATGGGTCTCATATGAAGTCGACCTAGATTAACTTGCTTTTCTGTAGCCGTCAGTAACCTATCAAGGACATGAATTCCCGGACCGGGCAAGCCGGTAGGGATAGCAGTTTTAACATAGTCTCTTGAAGGTTCTGTCACCGGTCCAGAGTCGGTCGGAACCGATCAGACCTGAAGTCGAACTGGTAGCCTACAAAATCAAAGTCTTGTTTGGGCTCCCGCTCTGATTTCTGTAAGTTCATCAGCCAACCCAGTTGCTGACACACTATTTACTAGTTCCCTTTGTATCTTGGAGACAAGCCTGGGATCTGGCTCTCACCAACCAGTCGTCTAGGTACTGGTGGCTTCTTAAGTCCTTGTGTATGGTCACAAATTTCACCTCCTTTGGTATCACAGTGAACTCCAAAGGTGCTGTGGACAAACCGAATAGCAGGCATTACCTGGATTGTCCTTGTATAAGTATATGGGAGTAGGTATCACTCCTTGAACATTTATAATACCTAGGCTCCAGCCCCCGAGGCTTCCTAAGTTCCCGAAAAAGGGCTTAGTTTGGAACCTACAGGCAGATTGTGTGCCACATTTGGGACATTTGGTATTTTGAAAAAATATTTTCTGTCCCTCCGGACACTGGTCCGGTCTGGTGACAATGATCCAGGTTAACAGTCTCTCTGTTCTTATTGTGGTACTGGTGGGACTGACACAACTTTTCATATTAATAGACTCTTCGCCCCGGGCCAGCAGCCTGCAAGGTGTAGCATTTACAGAGCAATTGTTATTCGTGAGATGTCTGACCCCTGGCCGGACCTGATGACAAAATTTATTATCTCTCCAGCCAAGTCCAGCACTGATAACGGATTGTTGAGAGATGTGATAAGGGAAGGTTGCCTGGTAGTAGGTTGGGACACTGTCATGTCACATCACCAAGACCATTGACAGGTCTAAAAATTCTCTGTAACCAAATTAACCTTAGGCAACTCTGTCCGGTACCTGGACTCCATACCCGGTACTTAGCTGTAACCAGCAATTCTCTGTAACCGGCAAAAAACTGGCAGTCTGGGGTCACCAATCAATTTTGACAGCTACTGGTCTATATTTAGCCAGCCTTTTTTTTTTTGTTTTTTTTTTTTTTTTGTAGCCAGTACCAGTCGGTACACTCTGTAACCAGTTGTTGAAGCAAGTGTACTAGGCTGTGTAGCCGGTACCAGCCGGTACACCTTGTAATCAGTTGTTGAAGCAAGTGTACTAGGCTGTGTAGCCAGTACCAGCCGGTACACTCTGTAACCTGTAACCAGTTGTTGAGGCAAGTGTACACGGCTGTGTAGCCAGTACCAGCCGGTACACTCTGTAACCAGTTGTAGCCAGTAATAAAAACTGTAACTGGCAAAAAACTGGCAGGCTGGGGTCAGCAACGAATTTAGACAGCCACTGGTCTATATTTAGTCAGTTTATGTAACCAGTTGGGTGAAAAACTGTACAGTAAGGACTGTGTAGCCAGTACCCTGCCGGTAGACTTGTAACCGGTAGGTTGAAACCATATGTAGCCAATTGCTAAAGCAAGTGTACAAGGCTGTATAGCCGGTACCGGCCGGTACCCTCTGTAACCAGTTGTTGAGGCAAGTGTACAAGGCTGTGTAGCCGGTACCGGCCGGTACCCTCTGTAACCAGTTGTTGAGGCAAGGGTATAAGGCAGTGTAGCCGGTACAGGTCGGTACACTCTGTAACTAGTTGTTGAGGCAAGGGTATAAGGCTGTGTAGTCGGTGCACTCTGTAACCCATTGCTAAAGCAATTTTACAACTATATTTTGTGTTGAATTCAGCTGGCTGTAGGTTTCCTCCATTAATAAAAGTATTTCTTGAACGCACGTCTTAATTGTAGATTTGACAGTTGCTGGGAAAGCCCTTGTGAGCTATATTTAGAAACAAATGTTGGTCGGTGTATCACGTGACCAGCTTGCTGGTCGGAGGGACAACGTGATTGGCTGATGAGAGATGACGATCAGCTTCGTGACCTGGTCGGTGAATCACGTGACCAACTTCGGGGAGATGCCCTCACTAGACGAGTTCTTTCCTTATATCCCAGTAAACGTAAGCTTACTGGTCGACTGATGTCTGTAGCAGAGAAATCTGTATCAGTACGCTGGAGGTGGATTACCGGAAATAAAACTGGAATCACAGTAGACGTGAGTGCAAAGAACGTACTACCGACCTTCTTGTTCGGTGAATTCTGTGATAAACTTCGTGACTGGTCGGTGAAAACACGTGACCAGTTTCGTGAAGACACGCGATTGGCTGACTGGATATGACGTCAGAGGTCGCGTTCTTTTAGCTGGCCGGCCGGCTGTTGCTTTAAAAGCAGAGAAGCCTGGGCCAGTGCACTCTGAAGATGATATTCCTGGCCGGTCTGAAGTCGGTTCATCTTCTCAGCCGGCTGTACACTCAAACCAGTTTCCTGGCCATCCACTGCCCTTACTACCGACACAAGTGCCGGGTCCATAAGGGTGGGACTGAGAGTGTTCTGAAGAAATCTGCAGAATTCATCTCTTGCTTCTGATGAAAAAATACTCGAGCTAGGCTGGTGTGACTGATGTTTTACAGCAGAGAAGTCGGTACCAGTGCGCTCTGAAGAATGCACCTGTGATGGGGATTTCCTTCCATTCACAGTTTTCAACTACGTAGACTGAAGCTCTCGTGTAGTACTAGGAGAGGTTTCTATGGTGACTGTAGCTGGAAGGTTATAGATGAAACATTCAAACAAAAGACACGGATAAAAATACCTGTTAGAAGTATATCCATAATTCCTCAAAATTGTTGATCTGCCCCTAACAACACAAAGGTTGAATGGGAGGAAACTAGCAAAATGGCTGCCTTCATATATCTCGTCGATTACTGCCCTATCATCAAAAGTAAATTGAGTCAGCTAGGGAGCGTTTCCAGCAGATTTCTAAATGTATATCCGTGCTTGACCAGTTGGTAACACTTTACAAAGAAACTCTCCACATAAAAGGTTCAAAATCCGTCATAAAGCACACTTTTCCTTTAATAATCTGGAGATGTTGAAAACACGTCTGCACAGTACACGCGCCAAACAAAAAAGATGCTATGACGTCAGGTTGTCTAGACAGGAAGGAAGTACGAGGCGCCATCTGGGGAGTGCACAGTACTACGGACCGGCCAGTCGGTGGCAACACAGTACGTCTTTTTCTTGCGTTTGGCGGGCCGGTCTGCGCCGACCGGATTAGCAATTGTCCATTGGATAGGATGTATTAACGCAATAAAAAACATATTTGCACAAATTTCTGTAAAGGCAATAGTTTTCCAATTACAACTGATTTACTCAACAGTGAGAACTTCAAAGTAGCTATTACTCAGCTATGCAATGAGCCACAGGTCTGGAACTTCACTATGTTATAGCTGACCCCAAAATAGGTGAATAACATATTGCAACAAAATACTCTAAATGCAATAGTTTTCAAGTTATAAGTGATTTACTCAACAGTGATAACCTAAAAGTAGCTATTACTCAGCTATACCATGAGCTACAGGTCTGAAATTTTACTATGTTATAGCTGACCCAAAAGTAGCTGAATAACATATTTATACTAAATTCTCTAAATGCAATAGTTTTCAAATTACAAGTGATTTACTCAACATTGAGAACTTCAAAGTAGCTATTACTCAGCTATGCAATGAGTCACAGGTCTGGAACTTCACTATGTTATAGCTGACCCCAAAATAGGTGAATAACATATTGAAACAAAATACTCTAAATGCAATAATTTCCAAGTTATAAGCGATTTACTCAACAGTGATAACCTAAAAGTAGATATTACTCAGCTATGCCATGAGCTACAGGTCTGAAATTTTACTATGTTATAGCTGACCCAAAAGTAGGTGAACAACATATTTAAGCAAAATACTGTAAATGCAATAGTTTTCAAGTTACAACTGATTTACTCAATAGTGATGACCTAAAAGTAGCTATTACTCAGCTATGCCATGAGCTACAGGTCTGAAATTTTACTATGTTATAGCTGACCCAAAAGTAGCTGAATAACATATTTATACTAAATTCTCTAAATGCAATAGTTTTGCAATTACAACTGATTTACTCAATAGTGAGAACCTCAAAGTAGTTATTACTCAGCTATGCAATGAGCTACAGGTCTGAAATTTTACTATGTTATAGCTGACCCAAAAGTAGGTGAACAACATATTTAAGCAAAATACTGTAAATGCAATAGTTTTCAAGTTACAACTGATTTACTCAATAGTGATGACCTAAAAGTAGCTATTACTCAGCTATGCCATGAGCTACAGGTCTGAAATTTTACTATGTTATAGCTGACCCAAAAGTAGCTGAATAACATATTTATACTAAATTCTCTAAATGCAATAGTTTTCCAATTACAACTGATTTACTCAATAGTGAGAACTTCAAAGTAGCTATTACTCAGCTATGCAATGAGCCACAGATCTGAAACTTCACTATGTTATAGCTGATCCCAAAATAGGTGAATAACATATGAAACAAAATACTCTAAATGCAATAGTTTCCAAGTTATAAGCGATTTACTCAACAGTGATAACCTAAAAGTAGCTATTACTCAGCTATGCCATGAGCTACAGGTCTGAGATTTTACTATGTTATGGCTGACCCAAAAGTAGCTGAATAACATATTTATACGAAATTCTCTAAATGCAATAGTTTTGAAGTTATAAGCGATTTACTCAACAGTGATAACCTAAAAGTAGCTATTACTCAGCTATGCCATGAGCTACAGGTCTAAAATTTTACTATGTTATAGCTAACCCAAAAGTAGCTGAATAACATATTTATACGAAATTCTCTAAATGCAATAGTTTTTCAGTTACAAGTGATTCTACTCATGATGGCATCAGTAAGTACAATGTTGCTAAACTCCAAAAGATACAAAATGCCCTTTGTAGAATTGTTTTTAGACTTGATAGAACTAGCCATGTCACTCCTTTTCTTCAAAAACTACACTGGCTTCCTATCACTTACCGTATATTGTTTAAGTACAATCTAATTACTTTCAAGGCTATAAATTTCTCTCAACCCATATACCTATCATCCTTGATCAAAACCAGTTGTCTAACACGTGGAAATCGTCTTTCTCTTTCCTCAGCCTCTCACAAAAAGGCCATCGGTAAGAGAGGTTTTGTAGTGGCTTCCCCCATAGAATGGAACAGACTCCCACAATCAGTACGATCACAACAAACAATAACAGGTTTCCGTAGCCAGCTAAAGACCTACTTGTTTAGATTAGCATATCCTCCACCATAGTACATCTCCCTGGCGGGCGCTAACATTGGATCATGACCTCGAACGTCCCTCGACTTTCCCTTTTTGATTTCAAGCGCATTAGAGGATGTTGCATCAATTTTGCGCTATATAAATGTTTCTATTCTATTCTATTCTATTCTATGATGGAAGTTACTGAAAAGCCCAAAAGTAGCTATTACTCACTTAGCTATTGAGACAGGCACCCAACTTACTCACCATATTGTAGCTATGAAAAAAGTAGCTGAATAACATATTTTAACAAAATGCTCTACATGCAACAGTTTTCAAGTTATAAATGATTTTGTGCATGATTTCATGAATTTTAATGCATTAAAAATTATTAAAAAAATTTATTAAAAAAAAAGTAAGACAGATCCAGGTCTCATACTCACACAAGAGAATCTACCTCTGGCCTAGTACATATATGCAAGATATGAGAGAAATCCCTGCAATAGTCACTGAGAAAATTGTGATTAAGTGTTGAAATTTTCACACTTTTGGTGGGGGTACCTCCCTTGTAATGTCTCTAGCAAACAGACGAACAGACAGATTTGCATGCCTTGAACAATTTTTCATCCTCGATAGATAAGGTATCTTTTAAAAAAACAGCACGTTTCTAGGCCTTGTAGTTTTGGAGGAGAAGTTGTTCACGCGGACGCGTGCGCGTACGCCCACGCCGCAGAGTGACGACATAAAAATTGGCTATCTGCCATACTTTTACAGATAATTCGCATTTACTCATTTTGAGTAGGTGAGTAATTAGCTATGGGTCTGAAACTTCATCAAGTGAAAGCTCTCCCAAAAGTAGGTGAATGAGTTATTTGAGAAAAATTGGCTATCTGCAATAGTTTTAGCGATACTTCGCATTTACTCATTTTGAGTAGGTGAGTAATTAGCTATGGGTCTGAAACTTCACCAAGTGAAAGCTCTCCCAAAAGTAGGTGAATGAGTTCTTTGAGAAAAATTGGCTATCTGCAATACTTTTAGAGATAATTCGCATTTACTCATTTTCAGTAGGTGAGTAATTAGCTATGGGTCTGAAACTTCACCAAGTGAAAGCTCTCCCAAAAGTAGGTGAATGAGTTATTTGAGAAAAATTGGCTATCTGCAATACTTTTAGCGATAATTCGCATTTACTCATTTTGAGTAGGTGAGTAATTAGCTATGGGTCTGAAACTTCACCAAGTGAAAGCTCTCCCAAAAGTAGGTGAATGAGTTATTTGAGAAAAATTGGCTATCTGCAATACTTTTAGAGATAATTCGTCATTTTTCACATTTTCACCAAAAGTAGCAATAAAGTAGCCATTACTCACTTGTACATTGAGCAGCAGTTGTGAAACTTAAATATGTTACAGTTCACAAAAAAGTAGATGAACAACTTATTTGAGAGAAATTGTGTAGCTGCAATACTTTTGAACATATAAGGCATTTACTCATTATGGTTATCATTAAAAATTGACAAAGTAGCTATTACTCACTTAGCTATGGAGATACACTTCCAAACTAGTGACCATGTTGTAGCTGTGGAGATAGTAGCTGAACAACATATTGGAACAAAATTGTGTAGCTGCAATACTTTTGAAGATATAAGCCATTTACTCATTATGGTTATCATCAAAGTAGCTATTATCAGTTAGCTATGGAGTTACAGCTGTGAAAATTCACAATACAGTATATCCAAAAGATAGGTGAACAACATATTCGACAAAAATCCTCTACATTCAATAGCTTTTGAGTTATAAGTGACTTGCTCAATGGTCAAATGTTAAACTTAGTATAGCTATTACTCAGTTAGCTATGGTGCTACACCTTGGACACCTCACCATGATATAGTACATGAAGGAGTTGTTGAACAACATATTTCAGGCCAATATTGTAAGTAACAGTTACAAAGACAAAATCAATTTACCCATTTTGCTCATTGTTAATAACAGAAAATAGCTATTACTCACTTAGCTATGAAGATAGAACCCTAAAAATGGTACCATCTTGTAGGCATGGAGAAAGTACCTGAACAACGTATTTTACAGAAACACTCTAAATGCAGTCGTTTTGGAGTTATGAGCACTTTACTCAAAGTAGCCACCATTGCTATTACTCACTTAGCTATGGTCCTACGTGTGAAATAACAGCATCAAATGAAAGGACATAAGCAATAAGGTCATAAAAAACATTGAAAAGGCCAAGGAGAAACAACCAGTGTGATGTACAGCCCTTTATAAAACCGTGACACACACTCAATAGCATTTACTCATTTTCAGTAGGTGAGTAATTAGCTACGAGTCTGAAACTTCACCATGTGAAAGCTCTCCCAAAAGTAGATGAATGACTTAAAAAGTAGATGAACAGCTTATTTGAGAGAAATTGTGTAGCTGCAATACTTTTGAAGATATAAGGCATTTACTCATTATGGTTATCATTAAAAATTGACAAAGTAGCTATTACGGTTTGCGAGATATTTGTCATTTTTCACATTTTCACCAAAAGTAGCAATAAAGTAGCCATTACTCACTTGTACATTGAGCAACAGTTGTGAAACTTAAATATGTTACAGTTCACAAAAAAGTACATGAACAACTTAATTGAGAGAAATTGTGTAGCTGCAATACTTTTGAACATATAAGGCATTTACTCATTATGGTTATCATTAAAAATTGACAAAGTAGCTATTACTCACTTAGCTATGGAGATACACTTCCAAACTAGTGACCATGTTGTAGCTGTGGAGATAGTAGCTGAACAACATATTGGAACAAAATTGTGTAGCTGCAATACTTTTGAAGATATAAGCCATTTACTCATTATGGTTATCATCAAAGTAGCTATTACTCAGTTAGCTATGGAGTTACAGCTGTGAAAATTCACAATACAGTATATCCAAAAGATAGGTGAACAACATATTCGACAAAAATCCTCTATATTCAATAGCTTTTGAGTTATAAGTGACTTGCTCAATGGTCAAATGTTAAACTTAGTATAGCTATTACTCAGTTAGCTATGGTGCTACACCTTGGACACCTCACCATGATATAGTACATGAAGGAGTTGTCGAACAACATATTTCAGGCCAATATTGTAAGTAACAGTTACAAAGACAAAATCAATTTACTCATTTTGCTCATTGTTAATAACAGAAAATAGCTATTACTCACTTAGCTATGAAGATAGAACCCTAAAAATGGTACCATCTTGTAGGCATGGAGAAAGTAGCTGAACAACGTATTTTACAGAAACACTCTAAATGCAGTCGTTTTGGAGTTATGAGCACTTTACTCAAAGTAGCCACCATTGCTATTACTCACTTAGCTATGGTCCTACGTGTGAAATAACAGCATCAAATGAAAGGACATAAGCAATAAGGTCATAAAAAACATTGAAAAGGCCAAGGAGAAACAACCAGTGTGATGTACAGCCCTTTATAAAAGCGTGACACACACTCAATAACACACGAACACACGCACGGAATGCGTTTTATAATCTCCCGGCCGGCCGGCGGGAGATAATAAGAAAAATTATGCAAAAAAACTAATATCTGTTAAAGAAATCTGACAGAATACTAAGGTTTGTCCAAGTATTTCATTAATTTATGTTATATTTAATATATTTTCGGTTACCTGTTTCGCAAGTTTGTAGTCGGTTTCTCAAGGAATTCGGACCGTTTTCGGGTAACTGGGTAACCTATCACAGCCTTACATTCCTCCCAATAGATATTACTGGTGATACCATTTCATTGTTAGTATAAGTATCTTATTATTACGAATCATTCATGTATCACTTTGACTATTCAAAGACCTGAGTGCTGTACACAATAAAAAGATTAAAAAGATGAACCGTTGTGTATAGTATAATTGTACTGGCAATGGTTTAGCAATTTCACACTAAACAACCTGAAGTGAAAACAACCTTTTGCTCTTTTATTGAAAACTGCATAAAAATACTGAAATTTTTGTAAAAAGTTTTATTGAATTTCCTTCAGATATAACTGTAAGTACAATTTTCAAAAATACTCAGAAAATACTTCAATTTTCTACCAATATTAAAACCTAGTCCCTTTAAAGAACTGAGAGGACAGCATATAAATAAATGCAGAGTCTTTACATTTTCATAACATATACATTTATTAATTTATGTACATGATAAAACATGAAAGCATAGGAAAATGTACTTATAGTAAGTAATCATATGACGTAAATAGAATCACAGTTATGAAAGACACAAAAATATTATACTTCGAAATATTTACAACTAAAAAGCTGAACAGCTCCTAATGACCTAATGCAAGGTGATAACTCCATTACATCAAATTATAAAGAATAAACTGATGAGGTCATGAGAAGAATATGTGGTCACTGTATCAGTCATTCTGCCACAATCTGAAAATTGATACAGTAGACTTGTAGAGTGTAATTACAATCCCCAATATCCACAGGATTACCTGTAAAGCTATGGTCAGATTCTATAGCAATGCAAATATATTGTATTCAGTGGTTTTATCTTTTATTATGATACTAGTTTCAATTATACCTAACCTGCATGGTTTCCACTTAAACAAAAATCTACTTTATAACTCAAAATAGTTTTAATGTCCACCCACCATCCATACTGCAGTTTTATTTATATTTAAGTAGAAGTTTGACAGTGACCTCAAGGTCTAAGGTGAAGAGACAGTTGACAAACACACAAATCTATCCATTTTTTTTTATCACAACAAATACAAAATATATCAAACATAAAACTTTACTCCCAGACTCAATTTCTCAGTCCCATGTAACATGATTCATATCAGTGTTCAATATTTCAGCTGTTTAAGAATCAACAAGAGGAGAGTGCCCGTGAACGGGCACTGTGTCAGCTGACTGAATGTTTTTGATTTGTGATGGTGATAATGAGAGGAAAGCATAATTATCAGGGAAAGGGCTGTACAGAAATACAGTAAATGGTAACTGAACAGCATGTTCGAAAGATATTCCGAAGCTGACAGAAGAAAAGGACAAAAAAGTTGTACCCTGCAAATGGTATTATGAAATAAAGTAACAAGGTAATTGTTTAAGTGTAAAAAGTAGGTTAAAAATATTTAAAGAAATACTATAAATGCAATATCCTCGTTCGACCATGAAGAAGGGATCCAAAGGTCAAATCTGACCATACCAAAAGATTCCCAGCCAAAGAATTTAGGATGGTTTACCATCCCAAACCTGTCGGACCAATAATAAGTGAGTCATAGGCACTTTTTAAGTTTGGCTATCCTTGTTTGACCTTGACGGAGGGGTCTAAGGTCAAATCCGACCACACAAAAAAATTCCCAGCCCATGATTTCCTGTAGCTTGTTTACCATCCCAAACCTGTAGGACCAATAATAAGCGAGTTATAAGCAATTGTAAGTTTGGCTATCCTCAATTGACCTTGAAGGGAGGGTCCAAGGTCAAATCTGACCACACCAAAAGAATCCCAGCCCATGATTTCCTATATGTTGGTTTACCATCGCAAACCTCCAAGACCAATAATACGCGAGTTATAAGCACTTTAAGTTTGGCTATCTTCGTTTGACCTGGAAGGAGGGGTCTAAGGTGAAATCCGACCACACCAAAAGATTCCCAGCCCATGATTTTCTATAGGTTGGTTTTTCATTCCAAACCTCTAGGACCAATAATAAGCGAGTTATAAGCACTTTTAAGTTTGGCTATCCTCATTTGACCTTGAAGGAGGGGTCCAAGGTGAAATCCGACCACACCAAAAAATTCCCAGCTCATGATTTTCTATAGGTTGGTTTTCATTCCAAACCTCTAGGACCAATAATAAGCGAGTTATAAGCACTTTTATGTTTGGCTATCCTCATTTGACCTTGAAGGTGGGTTCCAAGGTCAAATCGGACCATATTAACAGATTCCCAGCCCATGATTTCCTACAGGTTGGATACAATGATTTACTCAACAGTGAGAACCTGAAAGAAGCTATTGCTCAGCTATGCCATGACATAGAGGTCTGCAATTTCACTATGTTATAGCTGACCAAAACGTCTGTGAATAACATATTTAACAAAATACTCTAAATGTAATAGTTTTCAAGTTACAACTTATTTACTCAAGAGTGAGAACCTCAAAGTAACTATTACTCAGCTATGCAATGAGCTACATGTCTGAATTTTTGCTCTGTTATAGCTGACCTAAAAGTAGGTGAACAACATATTTAAGCAAAATACTGTAAATGCAATAGTTTTCAAGTTACAACTAATTTACTCAATAGTGAGAACCTGAAAATAGCTATTGCTCCGCTATGCCATGATCTATAGGTCTGTAATTTCACTATGTTATAGCTAACCCAAAAGTAGGTGAACAATATATTTTAACAAAATACTCCAAATGCAATATTTTTCAAGTTATAGCCGATTTACTCAACAGTCAGTGCCTGAGAATAGCTACTGCTCAGTTGTGCCATGAGCTACAGGTCTGTAATTTCACTATGTTATAGCTGACCCAAAAGTAGCTGAATAACATATTTGCACAAATTTCTGTAAAGGCAATAGTTTTCCAATTACAACTGATTTACTCAACAGTGAGAACTTCAAAGTAGCTATTACTCAGCTATGCAATGAGCCACAGGTCTGGAACTTCACTATGTTATAGCTGACCCCAAAATAGGTGACTAACATATTGCAACAAAATACTGTAAATGCAATAGTTTCCAAGTTATAAGTGATTTACTCAACAGTGATAACCTAAAAGTAGCTATTACTCAGCTATGCCATGAGCTACAGGTCTGAAATTTTACTATGTTATAGCTGACCCAAAAGTAGCTGAATAACATATTTATACTAAATTCTCTAAATGCAATAGTTTTCAAATTATAAGTGATTTACTCAACATTGAGAACTTCAAAGTAGCTATTACTCAGCTATGCAATGAGTCACAGGTCTGGAACTTCACTATGTTATAGCTGACCCTAAAATAGGTGAATAACATATTGAAACAAAATACTCTAAATGCAATAATTTCCAAGTTATAAGCGATTTACTCAACAGTGATAACCTCAAAGTAGCTATTACTCAGCTATGCCATAAGCTACAGGTCTGAAATTTTACTATGTTATAGCTGACCCAAAAGTAGGTGAACAACATATTTAAGCAAAATACTGTACATGCAATAGTTTTCAAGTTACAACTGATTTACTCAATAGTGATGACCTAAAAGTAGCTATTACTCAGCTATGCCATGAGCTACAGGTCTGAAATTTTACTATGTTATAGCTGACCCAAAAGTAGCTGAATAACATATTTATACTAAATTCTCTAAATGCAATAGTTTTGCAATTACAACTGATTTACTCAATAGTGAGAACCTCAAAGTAGCTATTACTCAGCTATGCAATGAGCTACAGGTCTGAAATTTCACTATGTTATAGCTGACCCAAAAGTAGGTGAACAACATATTTAAGCAAAATACAGTAAATGCAATAGTTTTGAAGTTACAACTGATTTACTCAATAGTGATGACCTAAAAGTAGCTATTACTCAGCTATGCCATGAGCTACAGGTCTGAAATTTTACTATGTTATAGCTGACCCAAAAGTAGCTGAATAACATATTTATACGAAATTCTCTAAATGCAATAGTTTTCCAATTACAACTGATTTACTCAATAGTGAGAACTTTAAAGTAGCTATTACTCAGCTATGCCATGACCTATAGATCTGAAATTTCACTATGTTATAGCTGGCCCAAAAGTAGCTGAATAACATATTTATACGAAATTCTCTAAATGCAATAGGTTTTAAGTTACAAGTGATTTACTCAATAGTGAGAACTTCAAAGTAGCTATTACTCAGCTATGCAATGAGCCACAGATCTGAAACTTCACTATGTTATAGCTGATCCCAAAATAGGTGAATAACATATTGAAACAAAATACTGTAAATGCAATAGTTTCCAAGTTATAAGCGATTTACTCAACAGTGATAACCTAAAAGTAGCTATTACTCAGCTATGCCATGAGCTACAGGTCTGAAATTTTACTATGTTATAGCTGACCCAAAAGTAGCTGAATAACATATTTATACGAAATTCTCTAAATGCAATAGTTTTGAAGTTATAAGCGATTTACTCAACAGTGATAACCTAAAAGTAGCTATTACTCAGCTATGCCATGAGCTACAGGTCTGAAATTTTACTATGTTATAGCTGACCCAAAAGTAGCTGAATAACATATTTATACGAATTTCTCTAAATGCAATAGTTTTTAAGTTACAAGTGATTTTACTCATGATGGAAGTTACTGAAAAGCCCAAAAGTAGCTATTACTCACTTAGCTATTGAGACAGGCACCCAACTTACTCACCATATTGTAGCTATGAAAAAAGTAGCTGAATAACATATTTTAACAAAATGCTCTAAATGCAACACTTTTCAAGTTATAAATGATTTTGTGCATGATTTCATGAATTTTAATGCATTAAAAATTATTAAAAAAATTTATTAAAAAAAAAGTAAGACAGATCCAGGTCTCATACTCACACAAGAGAATCTACCTCTGGCCTAGTACATATATGCAAGATATGAGAGAAATCCCTGCAATAGTCACTGAGAAAATTGTGATTAAGTGTTGAAATTTTCACACTTTTGGTGGGGGTACCTCCCTTGTAATGTCTCTAGCAAACAGACGAACAGACAGATTTGCATGCCTTGAACAATTTTTCATCCTCGATAGATAAGGTATCTTTTAAAAAAAACAGCATGTCTCTAGGCCTTGTAGTTTTGGAGGAGAAGTTGTTCACGCGGACGCGTACGCGTATGCGTACGCCCACGCCGCAGAGTGACGACATAATGTCAGCTGACTGACAAGTCAGCTGACATAAAAACTAAAATGCAAAGTAAAAACTAAAAAAAAAAAAAAAAATAGCCGAATGTTGCATAACCTGTTATTTAGAAACTCTTTGAAAAGAAATGACATGCCACTGCCATCATCACTTCATGTCTGCAAACATTTGAACTAATACCTCAAATTTGTAGAAAATAGAAATAACTTATTGTTTTTAGCTTTAGATTGCCATAATTCAATTGTAAGTGATTAAAACTAACTACACCTTTGTTCTAAAATGTATAAGATACATAGCTCGTGATAATACCTCAATAAACATAGCCACATTGCCAACTGTCATTTTAGTATAAATTAGCAACACCATTTACATGCTCTATAAATAACTCAATATATTACAGTAATTTACACAGATTTATATATACTATGTGCACATTTTTATGTCTTACAAAATCAGCATATAAATGCAATGAACACAAGTCCAAACATACCATACATACAAACAGGTAGACCTTTTGAAGGAAAGCTCTGATATATTTTTATTTTTAAGTAGAACTAAATATCAGAAAGATGGCCATTTCCACTGAAAATTACCTTGTTTTCTGGAATCCTTGTTCAAGAGGAAGCATTTTGGTGGCTCTTTAAGATCTGACTGAACACAGTTCCACTGTACACTAAAACCTCTTATTTTTTTAACAAATCATCAGCTAAAGTCTACAGAAGTTTCTTTCAGTGCGTAATTCACATCGTCCATGCTCACATTGAGACGGACTCTCTGATTTAAGTCGTTCCTACTGTTCTCCACCAGAATAAGTCGAAAACTGCCAAGTTTGGCACAAAGAGCAGAGATGTCGGATGCACTGGGAGGAGTGACTCCTAGAAGTACAGGATAATTACAATAACCACAGATTAAATACTGACTAAATATCAATTTCGAAACTTCTATCATCTATACAGTAGAACCTCAATTATTCAAACATAATCAGAGAGATATGTTTAGATAACAGAAGGTTCGTAAAATAGAACAGTAATCTTTACAAAAAATAAAAGGAACTACAAATCTGAGAGTCTAGACTGAGATACTAGAAATGAGTTCATAAAATCAATTATTTGTATAACAGAAGGTTGGTTAATTGAGGTTCTACTGATTTCATTTTATGAAGTGCACTGTTGAAGAATTAAATTTGCTTTTTATACAGATACACAATCCACTTTCCCATGTCTCAGCCACAATTTTCTTTTTTGATGTTTAAGCCAAACAAGCCTACCAACTGTGTTATATATGACATATTCTAACATGGTACGCTGCACAGTGACCATGGACTCGTCTTTGTGCAGTTGTGGAATTGTGAATAAAGAACAGTAAGTAAAATAACACTGTTGAATTCTACGTACATCGTGCATTGGCGTAGAAATTACTTAAATGTAGCTTTTATAAGCTACAAGCTTACCATGTGGGACTTAATGCTGTTCTCGGGTTGCCACACCCGGGGCCAACGTCTTAGAAAAAAAGATCGTTCTTGTTAGCCACCGGATATACTGGTAGTTGTCGTCACGTGATATCTTCTGACCAATCGCCCTACTTTCTCGTTGAAATTTTTTATTAAACCTACGCCTCAGCTGTAAACAGCGGGGAGGCAGGGTGGAACTCTCCTAAATCCCACATGGTAAGCTTGTAGCTTATAAAAGCTACATTTAAGTAATTAAAATTTTCAATTTTATTACGCTACAATAGCTTACCATGTGGGACTTAATGCTGAATTCAACCGCCCGGTGGCGGGATTACAGCTGAGACTGGAAGATATGTCATTTTTTCTAAGATTTGAATTAATATATACAGAATAGTGCCAGAAATACCAGTCTGAGTCCCTTTTACAGAGCCCCGATCCCGAAGATCGGGCCTGTAACGAGCCAAAAAACCTAAGTAAAAAGGGACAGTGCTAAAACTGTCCAGATGTTTGGTAGTAGGACGGAAGTGCAGCGGTGCTCACTTCGAGGTCTAAGGGTCCCTAGTAGACCTTCACGTGTGACTGACCAACCCAGTGGTTGGGCATCTCATGAAATTTTTAACCTGAAATATGAGATTAACGACAACTGAATAAGTCCTTAATAGAAATTACCTGATAATTAAAAAATAAAATGACCTTACCCGTAACATCTTGAAGGTAAAGGAATACCTAGATCCTGGGAGAGACTCCTGAAGACTTGGTTGTAGCGGATGTGCCCCCCCCCCTTTTTTCTTTCCGAGGACAACTGGTCTGAGGGGAAGGATCTAGGACTTGTTGTGCCGCCACCACGGGTCCCAGATACATATTGTTGTCGGTGTCCGACCAAGTAAGGTCTTTTAGGTAAAAATTTGTAAATGTGTTGTGAGCTTTCCAGTGACAGGCTTGCATGATTTGGTCCACCGATACTCCACCGTAAAAGGCCTTAGAGGCAGCGAAGGCCCGGATGTCATGCGCTTTGACTTGGACCAAGTCCAAGGCTTGTTGATCTGCTTGTTTGTAACAAAGTAGGATGGTTTGTTTCAACCATGAGGAGAGTGTAGCGGGTCTGATGTCTGAGGTATGTCCTTTCTTAAAGGAGATGAAAAGGAGAGAACGAGACCCTCTCAGGTCTTTAGTTCGGTCCAAATAAAACCTCAGGGCCCGCACGGGACACAGGGTCCTGTCTTCCTTAAATTATCTATCTACAATGGTAGTCAAAGCAGGGATAGTCACTGGTGACACACTTTGAGAACGTTTTCCACCCTTTCGATGGCGTTCTTTGACAAGAGAGACTGGATACAAGTGGCCAAGGCTTGGTCTTTTTGTTGGGCCTTGTACTCTAATAGAATCAGAGGAAATCTGATCAAGTTTGGCTTTGAACGGAATGGCAGAACGTAGCCATTGGTGATAATGTTTAACACGTTTTGAGAACATTTGTTTATTAGCCAGTCTCTCTTGAAAGAACGGAGGCGACTTCCTACTGGTGGACTGAGTGAGGCTTTGGAGGAGTCATTGAGAAGGGGGGTTTCCACGCCCCTTCCCCTATTGTGGGGTCGAAAACGACCCCTGGAGCCTCTGAAGTTGGATTTTCCTCTTCCCAAGGGAAAGGATTGGTTACTGCTTTGAGAGGTATTGCCCCCATAGGGGCGTTTCCTGTAGGAGCCTCTTTTCTTGTGGGGGCCACGAAAGGGCTTATTCTGGTAGGGTGCGAAACCCTGAGAATCTTTTGAGGTGCCTTTTTTGAGAAGGAAGTCCTCACCTTCCTTTACAAGTTGAGACTCGAACAAGGAGGAGTCCCAGAAGGACGAGTTCCTAAGTTCTTGGCGTCTCGTTTCCCCTAGCTGGGGATGTAATAGAGTCATTTCGGCTTCGCGCCTAAGCAAGCCGGTATTAGCCATGGAATATAATTCCCTCTGGAGAATATGGGCTAGCGATTTGCTGAGACAGGTAAGAGCTTTATGTTGAACAAGAACCGTCTTGTTCCAAAAATCCAAGTACTCAGCAACTTCCTCATATCCGCGCTTTGCTGCTTTCTCAGCATTGGCACCTTTCTGGATCTGAGATTTTATCTTCTTGACAGTTGACTTAATGCTATGTTGGCACTTTTCCAAGGAAGCATTGCAAGAAGAAGAGGTTTTGGCAAAGGCAGCGGTAAAATTGAGGGTTGAAATATTTTGTCTAGCCTGATGTTCCAGCTCCTTAAGAACTGGCAGAGGGACTTTGGCTACTGGTGCCCCAGGAGGTCTAGGAGTAATACAGATCTTAGCAAAGTCCGTATTCAACTCCTGGATTTTGTCTTGAAAAGTGGGCTGTCCAACCTTATACCACTTAGAAGTGGATGGAGGAGGCTTGACATATTTTCCCTCAGATAAATTGGCAGCTTTGAAATCATGTTGAAATTTATCAAAGGCGTCCTTGATAACTGAGCTGAGTGGTAGGATAGAGGAAGGACCTCTAGGTCTGAGCTCTTGACGGCCTTTTTCGTCATCCAGACCCAACACTGAAGTTGAAGACCTAGGCATAGAGTCCCTGGGGTCAGGGAGAGAAAGAATGCGCCTGAAGGTGTCTACCTCTTCAGAGTATTGGGAGGGAATGTCAGACAGGGCTACTTCCCTATAATAAGGGGGGTCTGGATCATGTTGTGGGAGGTCTTGATCAGAAGCTGCGCCTGAGGGCTGAGCCCTAGAGGGCTTAGAAGACCTGTGTCTGGCAACAGGGGAGTGATCTTCCTCTGAAGATGACACATATCTGGACCTAGATTTATGCTTGCTCTTGTCGGAGTGTTTCTTAGGTCTAGGATGGATCCGAGGTTCGTCGGAATCCTCATCCAGTTGATCCGAGGCAGAGCTCGGTGCTTTGGCTTTGTTTTTTGTGTGAGTACGAGGAATCCTTCGGTATAGCCTCAGAAGGGACAACGTACTGATCCGAGGTAGATTGGTTAAGTACTAGTCGAGGAGGGAGTGCTGGACCAACGTCCACATCCATTGCCTCGGACTGAGCATTAGTACTAGACCTCGGAGGGGGTAGGTCCAGATGACCAGCAATGTTGCTGGATGGACCAGCTTTTGAAGCATGAGGTGAGGGATCAACCTCGGCTGGCTTTTTAACTGCCAACTCCTCTCGGAGTGATTGAAATGCTTCTAACATGGATGCCTGGAAGGAACCCATTTGCTGCTGAATATGTATATTTAAGGAATCACCCAGGGATTTTTCTAAATTTCTTTTAATTTTGTTTTGCAAAACAGTACCTGGGGTTGGTGGGACAGCTTTAGCTGGGGTTTTCAATGATAAAGAACTGAAGGCGAGAGGTTGAGGACGGGGGGGTGAGGTAAAGAGGTTATCGGCAGCACTCTCAAGGTCTGCATTAGAACCAGTAAAAGAGTCCCCATCGCCTTCACCCAAGAGATCTAGTTCATCTTTAGAACTAGTTTCCGCTTTTTGCTTTTTTAAATACCGCTTCCTGTTTTGAATTTTTTGCAATTGTTCATCAGTGAGAGACGTGCAAATATGGCAGGGTGCTTCAAAAGTGACACAGGGGTCATCTCCCTTGCCAGCCTCCCTACAGGTAGGGCAGTAATTATGATTATCAAAACTGAAGCAAAAATGGCGGCATTTCTGAGCTCTCGGTTTGTCTTTGTTTGCTTGATGGAGAGACATTTTAACGCAATAAAAAGACGTACAATTGGAATTGCCTGAACCGAGAAAACTCAAAACACGCGGATTGTAAGGAAAATACTTAAGTTGTGAAATTAATAATTTTACAGGATAATCTATGAAATATATAAAAAGAAATATCCAAATATTAGCCTCCAACAATACGTAAAGACTGAGAAATAAATGAAAATGTCTGTATATTTACAAACTGCTACCAGTCAATCGTGGCCAACGAGAAAGTAGGGCGATTGGTCAGAAGATATCACGTGACGACAACTACCAGTATATCCGGTGGCTAACAAGAACGATCTTTTTTTCTAAGATGTTGGCCCCGGGTGTGGCAACCCAAGAACAGCATTAAGTCCCACATGGTAAGCTATTGTAGCGTAATAAAAAGATAAATTTCTCAATTATTCTCAAATATAACATGGCGTCAAGGGATTTTTGGATCTCAAAATATAGGAATATAGGAAATTACCTAACAAAAATATAGGAGGTTTTGAGCAAATTATAGGAGATCTAATACCCTATTTCACTCATCAATCTGATGAGAAATGCATGCTTTTTAAATATTATGGCCTCCTCCACCCCTTACAGCCATCCTTACCTCCTTTTTATTACAACTCTTATGAGATAAACACTTAGATAAACACTGTTCAAGTGCATATTTTTGTGATAAATTCACAAATTGATAGTTTATTATTGATCCTAGAGGTTTGCAATGTGAAACCAACTTGCAGGATATTGTGGGCTGGGAATCTTCTGATGTCAGATTTGACCTTTGGCCCCTCCTTCAAGGTCAAACTAGAGGATCGCTCGCAAAAAAAAAAGATAATGTTTTTGCATAGCAAAAACAAAGCGTCCCGAAAAGGATATAAAGGTGAGTGCTAAAGTATTAAGAAAATGCTTTGTTTCTAGCCTTATAATGTTGTGGCAACCAAAGTCAGCGCAGTCTGCTCTATCTAGCACGGTTTTCAAGATATAAGCATTTTTGTGTTTTGCAATTTTGCGAAAAATTCGAAAATTCAAAATGGCCGCCATTTTTTGCGAGAAATTTTTTGTTTGAAAATTGGCATGGCTACTCTGCAGAGATACCCTGCGGGTCAAAAATTTCGTCGAAATCGCTCTATCTAGCAGGGTTTTTGAGATATAAGCATTTTTATGTTTTGCAATTTTTGCGAAAAATTCGAAAATTCAAAATGGCCGCCATTTTTGGCGAGACAAAATTTTTTTGAAAATTGGCATGGCTACTCTGCAGATATACCCTGTGGGTCAAAAATTTCGTCGAAATCGCTCTATCTAGCAGGGTTTTCGAGATATAAGCATTTTTATGTTTTGTAATTTTTGCGACAAATTCGAAAATTCAAAATGGCCGCCATTTTTGGCGAGATAAAAATTTTTTCAAAATTGGGATAACTACTCTGCAGAGATACCCTGTGGGTCAAAAATTTCGTCGAAATTGCTCTATCTAGCACGGTTTTTGAGATATAAGCATTTTTGTGTTTTGCAATTTTTGCGAAAATTTCGAAAATTCAAAATGGCCGCCATTTTGGGCGAGACAAAAATTTTTTGAAAATTGGGAAAACTACTCCGCAGAGATACCCTGCGGGTCAAAAATTTCGTCGAAATCGCTCTATCTAGCACGGTTTTCGAGATATAAGCATTTTTGTGTTTTCCTTATTTGGAAAATTCGTAATGATTAATTAATCAGTAATTACTCGGCCATTTCTTGACCAATCAATGCCAAAATCTAATGATTTCCAGATTTTAATAGAATGAATGTATTTGCCAAGTTTCAGGTGAATTGATAAAATTCCTTTCAAGTTATCATCCGGACAAGCTTCCCCATCAAAAAAAGACATTTTTGGTCATGTGACCTCTCTGATTGGTTGAAATGTCACTGCAGCATATTCAAAAAAATTCCCCAAGGCTACTGCCTAAACCTGCCAAATTTGAAAAGAATCCGCCTAACGGTTACAGAGTTATAAGGAAAACAAAATGCGGAGCCGGCGGAGCCGGCGGAGCCGGCGGAGCCGGAAGCTCTCCCATACACAAACAAGCGTCCCTTGCGGGACGCTTAATGATGGTTCACTGGCTTTGGTGAGTTGTCTTTCCGGTGGATACAGATACAGGTGGATTCTCCGATGCGTAGGTCTAGTTAAAGTTGCCAATATATAAATACAGGACTGATCATTTGTACTGTATGCTGGAAGCATAGCTAAAGGTAGCACACATTATATGTATGGTACCTTATGGGTAAATCTAGCTACCAGTATTACATAAGTGAAGCATCAAACATGAAGGGAAATACTGGTTAGCAATGAAGTTGAACACAAGACAAGCTATATTATGATCAGATATGCTGTGTAGCAGCAAAAATTTTATCTGAAATTGTTGCGGGAGTTGCTGTTTTGACACGGGGATACACAGCTCTAGAAATATAGGAGACAATTCCTTAAAATATAGGAAATACAGGAGAATTTATGCAAAATATAGGAATTTTTTCCTTCCCTCTAAAATATAGGATGTGAGCCTGAAATATAGGAGAATATAGGAAATATAGGATTACCTTGACGCCATGATATAAACAAACAACTCGTGGTACAATAATGCCCCATTTACACTACAGGCGGTATACCCCGCGGTTAGAAGTTTGCTCAGCGGCAGAACTGCCTCCCAGGACCCCTCTTCCAAGATTTGCGGTATTCACTCATTTATAACCGTCAATAACAGTAGGATGATAGTCCTACAAACATTGGTCACCAAGAGGCAACCTCCATTAACCTCACTCACCTTTGGTAGCCGTCGGACGAACATGTGATACCGAACTGCAGACCCTGCCTGAAGTTACTGTACAAACAATTTATCTGCAGAAGATTTTGAAGCTTACAACAAATTGAAAGCATCTGCAATGACAATCTCAATATTTCAATAACAAATTCTATGAAAACAGTAGGAATGGGTCAGTACCAAAAATGTGTACATCGGGAGATCGCCAATGCAAACCCATACTGATTCCGGGTCTCCGCATTTTAGTAAGCCCCAAACAAACATGGACATTTCCTCTTCACGGCATCGCAATTAAAGTGGCCTTTATGGTCATCTATATTAAACCACTCAGCCCTTCGGGCTTCGTGGCTTTAATACAGCCAGTCGATAGTTGAAAACCATCATAAAGCACTCAAATATGTCTTTCATTCCTGTATCAAAACCAGTTGAGATACAATTACACCACGAATAGCTTTGTCCTGCACCCTTACTTTTTAATTCTAATATGATTTTCATAGTACTTAATCTCTGCAAAAAAAAAAACAACAACCCAGATATCCAAAGGTGTGGAAGGCATCAGCAACCAAGGAGACGCCAGGAAAGAACAGAAACTAAGGTGGATAAGCTTTGAAGAGCAGGTAGGATTTTAATTTTGATCTGAAGGATGTGCAAGAGATGTCAGATCGAATGTCATCAGGCAAGTCCCTTCCTTCAACCACATGCCTTTTCATTAAAATATTTAAACTTAAATATTAAAAGTTTCAAACATAAAGCTTAAAACCCTATCCATTGAAATAGGGGTTCTGTTTTTAGGCATCCAGGCTTCTCCATAAAAAGAATCAATGATGCTTATTCCATGTACGAACACAAAAGCTGCTAAAATAGAGACCAAATGTTTTTCATGTCTGATTAAATTAGCTAAAACCTGAAACCTAGAGTTGTGAAGTACAAACTTAATATACATTTAAAAAGAAAAAAAGTTCCCTTAACATTGATTAAAGGTTTAAACAAATGATAGTACGTGTTTAACTGTCAAAAAACAGCAACAAAAGAAATACTTTTGTGAGATAGCACTCTGAAAACCTTAAGCATGTGTACCTTCAAATCGGCACAGTGTGATGTGCTGCTTGTAGATTTTGGAAAAGACTGCTTCTTCTACACCGCTCCTCAGAAACTCAGCAACAATAGCACGCAAGAAGAGTTTCTCATGGAGGGAACCATTTCTGGAATTAACACAAATATTGTATTGGTCCTCTAAATGTTACATCTTTTTCCTGACAACCCAAAGCAGCTTCTTGTTTCCAGACCAAATGTGATAGTAAAGTGTCAGTATCACAATGTCTCTTCCATAGACAGGTTTCTAAAATCTGCTACAATGGCATGAAGGAACAGTTGCCTCTCAAGAAAACAAGGATTTCTAGAAAGAACATGTCCTAAACTTCTCAGCAAGTCAAAGATGTAAAGCAACAGCCTCTCAGTAAGTATAGAGTAAGAAATCTAAAATTCGCCAGGAATCTAAAATTCACCACCTCTAAAACCTTAGTTAATTTTATGAAGAAAATGATGTTTTTGTCCAAAAATTGGTATTTTTCAGTTCAAAAAGCCTTAATTTACTATATATTCAACAAATCTCACCACAGTTCATTTATTTTATTAGTATTTTCTAGTGATCTCAACGGGTATCCGGATATCCGGGTACCCGAACCCTGAATATTTACCCGAATCCGAAATCACGTACCCGAGTACCCGAAACTACTGTTAATATCGCCCACTTTGGCTGACGACTACAGACATATCTCGACTTCACAAATTCATCTAAAAATGAAACTATTCAATTAAAATGTATACGAGTAATGTTTTCTTACCCTTACACACCATTTATATTATTTAATTTGTCTTTTATTTTGGTTGTTTATGCACTGTCAAATGCCGATACCCTTTGAAAATCGTCAGTATATTAACACAGTTATGTAATTCCGAGTACATGAAATATTGTGTATATTGCCTATACGGTGACGTACACACCTTAAATAAATAAAAAGGTGGCCGACGAGATATAAAGCAAATGGTTGGATCCCATTATTTGTGTACGTTTTAGGTTTGTAAATGTGGAGATTTTTGTAGAATCACCTATTATCGCCCATCGGCGCGAGTACCCGGGTACCCGCCCGCGGAAATCCATAGCTACCCGGTCCCACCAAAAAGGGTATTTTGAGAACACTAGTATTTTCACATGTGGCGAATTTCAGATATGTGGCGAATTTTAGATTTCTTACTCTACCAACATGTTTCCTCCACTGATATTTTCTAAACATATTCAGCAACACTGGCACAAATAAACAGCCTCTTATGAAGAGAAGTGTATCCAAAAGGATATCACTACTGTATCATTAAGCCTCTCAATCTGCCAGGATCAATATTACCAATGTACTGCCCAGACACATCCATTAAACTTTTTATCCATTTTATAATTTATATACTGTGGTATTAAAACACATAAAGTGGCATCAGAGATGCCAGTACCTTACAGCCGCGGAAAATGGCACTGGATCTCATGAGATACATATTAGGCGAAACAGTACATAGATCAGGAGACATAACAGAGGGCATAAGTTATGTAAAGGTGTACGAGAAATAACACTTCAGAGAGAGAAATATATGCAAAGAAAACGTATTAAATGAGGGAAATTCAATAGCAAAAAGACAGCATTAGTTCATACACTAAAGTTAGTAAACTAAAGTTATGACATTGTAAAATTTAGTAACTGAATAATACCTTTCAATGGAAATAACATAATTAAGTAGAAGTACATAATGATCAGCTGCAGCTATGCATATATCTTTATGATTTGAGACATATGTCTTAAACTTGGAAGTAGGAAACATTCTGGCAGAGCCAAGGTCAAAGAATGACATTGTACATCTACAAACCCCAACCAATGTCCCTGTCAAGTATGAAATTCCTACACCTTATGGTCTCCTGGATATAACCCAGACAAGATTTTAAAGGTCAAGGTAAATATGGTAAAGTCAAAGGTCAAAACAAGGTCACATCATGATGTTGCACACCTACACCCCCCAACCAATGTCCCTACCAAGTTTGCACTTTCTACTTTTACGATTTTCGAGATATAGTCCGGACAAAATTTTAACGGTCAAGGTGACTACAGCAAGGTCAAATCAAATTGTCTCCAAGACGCGGGATATCTACACCCCCACCCCAACCAAGTATGAAGTTCCTATTCCTCACAGTTTCAGAGATATAGCCCAGTCAATATATTTTTTCACACCACCCAACTGTCCAGACACCATGAGTGAAAACAATAACTGCACAGTCTTTAAAGGCTGTGGGGTTAAAGGGATCATGTGAAGCCAGCTCACCTCATTGCAACTATTTTAGGAGAGGAGAACATCTCTTGCAGAGCTGCATCCACATGGGACATCTTTACTGCTAGGTCACACTTCTTACTCTTACAATCTACCTCAGCAATCTCTGTAGAACGACGGCAAATGTCCAGCGCTCTCCTCGCATCCCCAGACAGTGCTGCCACCTAGGCAGAGATGAAATGTGATTCATGAGCAGGGATAGTGATGAAATTTTTATGTTTACAACAGTGACTTTTTGAAAGAAGTATTACCATGTGTTCAAACTTGATTGGCAATTATATTTTCCTCAATAAACACATTTTTATTGTATATTTTGTGGATATTAGTCAACATTTACCATTAGAGTTTTATACAAATATCATAACACCACCACAGAAACTATGGAGTTAAAATGTACTCATGTATAATCACTGTGAGAACAGAACAGTCCTAAACTTTAACACCAATGTAAATTGGTAGAGTTACAACCACAGAGGGAGAATCTCTGGACAGCCCTAGGTTTTGAAATCTGTGAATTCTATTATTGCCTGATTTACAAAATGCTTGCAAAGACATAGTTTACAGATGTTTGTAGCGAGATTTTTTTGTACTTGTAGTGTAGTGATCAGAACATGATGTGAAAGGTTTACAAATATAGGGGTCCTCAGTGTAAATGCGCAGTTTGAATATAGACTTTGAAGGGAGAAGGCATATTTTAAATTTGATGTATGGATATTATAAGATTTGGGAACTACTAGCTGTATACTAAACATAAAACCATTTGGATTACATAAATGTGCATAATATGTATATTTGCCACAAGCAAACTGTAAGTATTTTGACAAAATATTCAACAATTTCAGTTAAAATAAGAAAATATATTGCATTCAAATGTTTACATGTAGCAGTCGGTACATTTTGTGTCCTGTGTAGTCTTCCTCCATTATTTCTTGTAGCCATAAAACAAATGACAGATAAATGAAATCACATAATAACTATAGGATCATTTCTAGTACTCATTTGTCAAACAAATAAACTGCAAAGAAATGAACTAACATCACTATAGTACATGACATTGGTCAAGTGACTTCAATAAAAATGTGTAAGATGTGCAGCCGATTTTACACTTACAGTGACGGCGCGACACTTGAGGGTTATAAGATTTTTACAACAATGACTTTCTACAATTTTATTATTGAGGTCATCTTTGTGACAAACAGAAATATAAATAGTGATAAACATGTAGAAAGCAAATTAACTCATGGATTTCATTGTCATAAATGCTTATAGCTCTTGCTGTTAAGTATTGTGCAGTTTTTGTTTGTAAAAATCATTGTCTGCACAACTCCAATATTTTTAGTGAAAGCTCTTTGTCATGTGACTAATGTCTTCAACTATAATCACATCATTAATGAATTTCTTTGCAGCAATGGAGCAATGAAGGCTTGCTTCTGATTGGCTAGAAGACATACAAACCAGAGGAACTCATTGCACAGATGTGAAGGAAACAGACAACATATGAACGAAATGACATAATTCTTGTGTACTGATTGGTCATGTGACAGAGTCTTGCATGAAGATATGCACTTGAATTGAGGATGCGCAGACTACAAATCTACAGGACACTGATTGCGCATCCCTTGAAAACTAGATAAATTGGTGGAGAAATTCTCGATGAGCATTGGTAAAAAATGGCCAAAACAAAAATTTCAAGTACATACAGGAGCTTAGACAAAACCGGAAGTAGTGCCAGATGAGTTTTTTATTTTATAAAATATACCATAATAAAAACATCAAACAAAAATAGCATCAGAGATGCCCATACCCCATAGCTTGGAAAATAGTTTTCAAGGTCCAAATAATGTTTAAGTAAAGAAAATAACGTCTAAGACAAAGAAAATGTAGGAAAGATAAAGTATTAAAACAAGAAAATTCAATAGCAAGATGACAGCATTTATCAGTAAACTAAAAATTACAGTTTCTGAGATGTAGCCTGGACAAGATTTAATAAGTCAACGTCACTACAGCAAGGTGAAATCAAGGTCACACCATGATGTTGCACACCTACATTCCCCAACCAATGTCTCTAACAAATATCAACTTCCTACACCTTACATTTTCCCCGAGATATAGCCCAGGCAAGATTTTATAAGTAAAGGTCACTACAGCAAGGTCAAAGGTCAAATCAAGGTCACAACATGACGTTGCACACCTACAACCCCCCAACCAATTTCCCTACCAAATATCAACTTCCTGCACCTTAGGGTTTCCGGGATACAGCCTGGAGAAGATTTTATAGGTCCAGGTCACTATGGCAAGGTCAAAGGTCAAATCAATGTCACACCACGACATTGGATACCTACACCCCCTAAACAATGTCCCTACGGAGTATCAACTTCCTACACCTTAAGGTTTCTGAGATACAGCGAGGACAAACTTTTTCCGCTACCCGACCGCCCATCCAGACACCTTGGGTGAAAACAATACCCAACAGCCCTAAAGGGTAAAGAACTAAAACAGGGAGTGCAAATATTGTGCAGAATTTTAATATTTTAAGTGTTCCAGTGAATTGATTTACCTTCCTGGCTGCTAACTGGATGGCATCTTCATCAAAAGCCTTCACTCCCTTCATGCGAGACATGACGATTTCCTGCAGCTGTCTGTGGGTGTATGGTTGGAAAGTCATACGTGTTAACCCCTAAACAACAAAAATTTAGCGGAATTTTAGTGTGGCACCAGCTCTAGTTATTGACTAGAAACAGATGAAATTCAAAACCACACACATTGTGATTGACATAGTCCATTGGCTGGCAGTATTTTTGATTCAAAATACAGAAAACATAGGTTAAAGGAGGCGGGAGTGAAGGCAAGATTCGTGTGCAAGCTAAAAGTTACAACAGAGTGTTGTTATGAAAACAATATTCACAAGTAAGAATTGTTGGGAAGTAAGAAATGCACTAATACGTCACATATCTGGCTGCAGGTACATCTACATGCCAAATCTGAATGTATCTGCCACTGTGGCCTAGTGGGTAACACACTCGCCTAGGAACACAGAGGACGTGGGTTCAATCCCAGGTACAGGCAGATATATAGTGGCTCTGATGACCATTTAAAAATGGCGGTCCTCTGTCATTGGGTCCTATCCCCAGTGGCAGGTTACAGAACCTCAAGGACATTGATACATGGTCATCCTTGAGCCTCTGTCTTTCAGTTTGGGGGATGTCAGTATTTTGAGAGTTGGATTGTACTTGTACAGTCAGATGGGTCATATAGCACTTTGAGTCTTGTAGTGCATGGAGATATTGCGCTGAGTATAAATACACAATAAAAAAATACAAAATTTAATCGAACAAACTATTTAGACATACTCTGCCAGTCTGTGTGTTACTTTTGCCGCTGACGACGCAAACAAAAAAGCCATCCAATGTGCCCCTCACATTGCTACTTGTGATACAACAATTACACACAGTGTGTTAAGAAATTGCTTTTTCTGCATAAAAATTCCAGAAAAATACAAAGGAGACCAAGCCCTTCCTTTAGTTGTGGAGATTTTAATTTTAAAATGTTTAAATGTTCCAATTTGTGTTTCATTAGTTTGCCACTAGATTTACCAGCCGGCTAACAATCTTGTTCACGCTTATTATCCAAGACAGGTTGAAAGTTTGATTGTTGTCCTATGTACGGCTCAGTAATTTTTATGGCCTGTATTCAAGTACTCAGGCATCCGGTCACAACCCCAGTTTGTCATTTTACTTTTTGACAGACAAATGCTCTGTATTCAACATTTTATTGTCACATATTCACAAAACTGTTCTCACTCACCAGCCTGCTGGCCACTCGGTTCATCATAATTCTTTCAGGCAGGTCCATAGTGTTGGCTATAGCGAGTACAATCAGTCTGGCTTGAGGCCGAGTCGGCCAGTCGAATATGTTGTACATCACAGTTTGTTTCCTCGTCCACAGCAAATCTAACTGTAAATCAATACAGATCACGTGCAGAGGTTAATGTTAACTATATGCACCTTTTTTTTAAAATTGGGCAAAGTGACTGCAGTATTAGAATCAGTACCACATGGTGATTGAGAGCTCAAACAGTCGGAGAAGCACAGACTTCTACTTCACATCATCTAAGTCTATGAAATATTTACAGTAAATTGCTTTGAGTGTTATGTTTACTTACAAATGCATGCATTATTAAACATACTCTGGCGCCTTCATTGCGTTTTCTGGATTGGTGAAAAATAATCCTCACAAAATCATTGTAACTTCAAGTATTGAATAAAAGGGTAAATTATAATATTCCAGGTTCTACATTTTGGGCAATAAAGGTCAGCCGATGAGTTTGTTTCTCAATTAAAACTTTTTTGTTACATTTACAGTGTGACATGCAGAATTTAATCTGTGACTGTAAACTGAACACAGCTTTTAAGAAGTGTTTAAGTCATATATTGATTTTCTCCAGACCAGGAAATACTGATATTGTCCCTTTAAACATCTACTATTCTGAACACAATCATCAACACATATTAAATGACTCACCACCAACTACCCATACAGATAAAGAGTTATGGGATTGTGGGAGGAGGAAAAATGTCATTAATATCGCATCAGTTCTTCATACATTGCTAAATTCTAGCTTTTTTATAACAGTGGACTTTCTTATTGAAGCAGTCCATATGTTTGCTGGTTTACGAGGGCCATTTGTGGTAGTTCTGTGTCAGTTTTAATGTTTACTGCAAGGACACTTTTTGAGTCTTAGGATCATCTTTTTAGTTTTATACTTTCATTCTAATAGCTGAAATCAAACATGGAGAGATGCTGAGCCTATAAATGCTCAAATCATTAATTCTCATTAATCTTTGACACATACCTCATCCACCAAGAGCACCACAGGGTCTCGTCTTGGATCAGCAGTGTTAAACCTCTTGTCCAAGATATTGGCCGCATGGTCTGCTGTGGCCTTCTGACCATTCAGTTGCTTTAAATATAAAATCTTTAATCTCCAACACATTTTCCAGGGGCAGATGGTTAAGTTTAGTCAGCATTTGTCTGTCCAGATAGATGTCGGTTGTCAGCAGCATTAAACTAAATAATTTTGTTATAAGAATTTATCAAGACATATAATATGGTAGTTATTAGACTTGATGGAGTACTCTCTGACTCCCTGTTGATTTTATGTTTGTAGCAAAACTAGTTACCCTGAAATTACTCGAATGTGAATGAGTTTGTAAAATTTAAATTTTATAAGAAATATGTAGTCATGTAAATTGAATGTTGTACAACAAGCTTAACAATGCCATTAAGTATCAGTAGTCCATCCCATTGCCAATACATCAAACAACCATGCTTAGTTACTCCATTACTCTGTTATTTTTTTCTAGGCCTTAACATTGAGGGCACTCTTGGGAAATTGGAATTTGTTTTAAAATGTTAAACTTTCTGAGGATTCTGTTAAATTGTTCAAGAGGGAACAATAAAGTAAGTTTCCTCTGTTGCTAAAACAGTATACATCTGCCCCACCTTTAAAATCTCCACATTGGCCTGATGGGGGTCAGTGAGCTTCATTCCATTGACTTCTATGAAGTTAAAGTAAGACAAGTCTCCCATGTCATGCTCTTCTTTCAGGAACCTGATTACCTGGTGAACTGTGGCAGTCTTACCTGTACCAGGTACACCAGAGATATACATACACCTGCCAAAAAAACAAACACTGGTAAATTGTAACACCTGCAAAAGCAGCAATTTGTAAATTTTAATTACTTAAATGTAGCTTTTATAAGCTACAAGCTTACCATGTGGGACTTAATGCTGTTCTCGGGTTGCCACACCCGGGGCCAACGTCTTAGAATAAAAGATCGTTCTTGTTAGCCACCGGATATACTGGTAGTTGTCGTCACGTGATAACTTCTGACCAATCGCCCTACTTTCTCGTTGAAATTTTTTATTAAACCTACCCCTCAGCTGTAAACAGCGGGGAGGCAGGGTGGAACTCTTCTAAGTCCCACATGGTAAGCTTGTAGCTTATAAAAGCTACATTTAAGTAATTAAAATTTACAATTTTATTACGCTACAATAGCTTACCATGTGGGACTTAATGCTGAATTCAACCGCCCGGTGGCGGGATTACAGCTGAGACTGGAAGATATGTAATTTTTTTCTAAGATTTGAATTAATATATACAGAATAGTGCCAGAAATGCCAGTCTGAGTCCCTTTTACAGAGCCACGATCCAGAAGATCGGGCCTGTAATGAGCCAAAAACCTGAGTAAAAAGGGACAGTGCTAAAACTGTCCAGATGTTTGGTAGTAGGACGGAAGTGCAGCAGTGCTCACTTCGAGGTCTAAGGGTCCCTATTAGACCTTCACGTGTGACTGACCAACCCAGTGGTCGGGCATCTCATGAAATTTTTAACCTGAAATATGAGATTAACGACAACTGACTAAGTCCTTAATAGAAATTACCTGATAATTGAAAAATAAAATGACCTTACCCGTAACATCTTGAAGGTAAAGGAATACCTAGATCCTGGGAGAGACTCCTGAAGACTTGGTTGTAGCGGATGTGCCCCCCCCCCCCCCCTTTTTTCTTTCCGAGGACAACTGGTCTGAGGGGAAGGATCTAGGACTTGTTGTGCCGCCACTACGGGTCCCAGATACATATTGTTGTCGGTGTCCGACCAAGTAAGGTCTTTTAGGTAAAAATTTGTGAATGTGTTGTGAGCTTTCCAGTGACAGGCTTGCATGATTTGGTCCACCGATACTCCACCGTAAAAGCCCTTAGAGGCCGCGAAGGCCCGGATGTCATGCGCTTTGACTTGGACCAAGTCCAAGGCTTGTTTATCTGCTTGTTTATAACAAAGTAGAATGGTTTGTTTCAACCATGAGGAGAGTGTAGCGGGTCTGATGTCTGAGGTATGTCCTTTCTTAAAGGAGATGAAAAGGAGAGAACGAGACCCTCTCAGGTCTTTAGTTCGATCCAAATAGAACCTCAGGGCCCGCACGGGACACAGGGTCCTGTCTTCCTTAAACTGTCTATCTACAATGGTAGTCAAAGCAGGAATAGTCACTGGTGACACACTTTGAGAACCTTCTCTTGCTAGTTGGTTTTTGGCTATGAAATCAGAAGAAGGGAACAAGACTACCTTTTCCCATTGGCCTAAATTAGCTACTTTGCTAGCGACCCAGGCATGGATTTCGCTGCGGCGCTTGCCGGAGGCCAAGGCTAGCAAGAAAGCAGTTTTGAGAGTAAGATGTTTGAGGTCTGAGTCTTTCATGGGCTCAAATGGTGCTTTGGTGAGCTCGTTAAGGACAACAGAAAGGTTCCACTTGGGTAAATTTCTGGAACTTTTAGGACGATCCCTGTGGAAACTGGAGAGTAACCTATGAAGGTCTGCATTGTGCAAAGGGGTGAACCACTTTCGGCAGATTTGCTTGAAGACCTGAGGGTGCAGGGACCATTCTGTTGACTGCACTTGGTTGGACCTGGATAGGAGGTCGGCCATCACATTCAGACACCCTGGAATGTGCCTGGCTTTCAATGTTATATGGTAGTGATGGCACCAGGTCATGATTTTCCACAGGAGAGCGCACATCTCTGCTGAGTGAGTTCCCCCTTGCTTGTTGATGTAGGCTACCACTGTTGAGTTGTCCGTCGCAACTAACACTGTTTGATTCTGGCACTGGTCCTTGAAGTCTCGAAGGGCCAGGGAGATCGCCTTCAATTCCAGGACATTTATGTGTAGCCTTTTTTCCCGCTCTGACCACAGCCCTTTTGTAGAATTTTGATCTAAGTGAGCGCCCCAACCTTCGTTTGAGGCGTCGGTAAAGAGTTGGATACTGTGGTCCTTGGGATGAAGGTCTGCGCCTTTCATCACATTTGAGGGGTTTTGCCACCAATCTAGGTGGGCTACAATGGCTTCTGTCCAAGGAAGGAGGTTGTCCAGCGACTGAGGATATCTCCAGTGCTCCTTGAGATGAAACTGAAAGGGCCTCATGTGAAGGCGTCCCTCCGGGACCATTTTCTCCGTTGAGGCTAGCAACCCAATTAGAGACATCAAACATCTTGCAGTCAAAACACGTTTTGACTTGAGTCGTAGGATCAAATCCTGAAGTTTGAGCCATCTCTCGTGAGTGGGTCTTACAAGGGCTGAATCTAGGTGGTATTCGTAGCCCACGAACGAAAACACCTGAGTAGGTTTCAGTTCTGATTTTTCCTGGTTGATTATCCAACCCAAGGATTGGGTTAGGTCTACCACTGCCTGTGTGTCCCTTTGAGATTCCTCCTGGGACTGGGACCTGATCAGCCAGTCGTCCAGGTATTGGTGAATTCTGAGTCCTCTTGAGAGGGCCATTAGTTTCACTTCCTTTACGATCATCGTAAAGACCTGGGGGGCTGTGGCCAGTCCGAAAGGTAGGGAGGTGAACTGGAACACCTGGGCCTTGTAGCAAAACCTTAGGTACTTCCTTGAGTTTGGATGGATGGGGATGTGAAGGTATGCGTCCGACAGGTCTATCGACGATACCCACTCCCCTGGGACCAGGGAAGTCCGGATGGACTCCGGGGTTTCCATTTTGAACTTTTCTACATGTAGAAAAGTGTTGAGCCTGCTTAGGTCTATGACTGGCCTCCACCTTTGGTGAGGCTTGGGTACTAGGAACAGGCGACTGTAAAACCCGAGAGATTTTACGTTTTCCACCCTTTCGATGGCGTTCTTTGACAAGAGAGACTGGATACAAGTGGCCAAGGCTTGGTCTTTTTGTTGGGCCTTGTACTCTGATAGAATCAGAGGAAATCTGATCAAGTTTGGCTTTGAACGGAATGGCAGAACGTAGCCATTGGTGATAATGTTTAACACGTTTTGAGAACATTTGTTTATTAGCCAGTCTCTCTTGAAAGAACGGAGGCGACTTCCTACTGGTGGACTGAATGAGGCTTTGGAGGAGTCATTGCGAAGGGGGGTTTCCACGCCCCCTTCCCCTATTGTGGGGTCGAAAACGACCCCTGGAGCCTCTGAAGTTGGATTTTCCTCTTCCCGAGGGAAAGGATTGGTTACTGCTTTGAGAGGTATTGCCCCCATAGGGGCGTTTCCTGGAGGAGCCTCTTTTCTTGTGGGGGCCACGAAAGGGCTTATTCTGGTAGGGTGAAAAACCCTGAGAATCTTTTGAGGTGCCTTTTTTGAGAAGGAAGTCCTCACCTTCCTTTACCAGTTGAGACTCGAACAAGGAGGAGTCCCAGAAGGACGAGTTCCTAAGTTCTTGGCGTCTCGTTTCCCCTAGCTGGGGATGCAATAGAGTCATTTCGGCTTCGCGCCTAAGCAAGCCGGTATTAGCCATGGAATATAATTCCCTCTGGAGAATATGGGCTAGCGATTTGCTGAGACAGGTAAGAGCTCTATGTTGAACAAGAACCGTCTTGTTCCAAAAATCCAAGTACTCAGCAACTTCCTCATATCCGCGCTTTGCTGCTTTCTCAGGATTGGCACCTTTCTGGATCTGAGACTTTATCTTCTTGACAGTTGACTTGATGCTATGTTGGCACTTCTCCAAGGAAGCATTGCAAGAAGAAGAGGTTTTGGCAAAGGCAGCGGTGAAATTGAGGGTTGAGATATTTTGTCTAGCCTGATGTTCCAGCTCCTTAAGGACTGGCAGAGGGACTTTGGCTACTGGTGCCCCAGGTGGTCTAGGAGTAATACAGATCTTGGCAAAGTCCGTATTCAACTCCTGGATTTTGTCTTGAAAAGTGGGCTGTCCAACCTTATACCACTTAGAAGTGGAAGGAGGAGGCTTGACATATTTTCCCTCAGATAAATTGGCAGCTTTGAAATCATGTTGAAATTTATCAAAGGCGTCCTTGATAACTGAGCTAAGTGGTAGGATAGAGGAAGGACCTCTAGGTCTGAGCTCTTGACGGCCTTTTTCGTCATCCAGACCCAACACTGAAGTTGAAGACCTAGGCATAGAGTCCCTGGGGTCAGGGAGAGAAAGAATGCGCCTGAAGGTGTCTACCTCTTCAGAGTATTGGGAGGGAATGTCAGACAGGGCTACTTCCCTATAATAAGGGGGGTCTGGATCATGTTGTGGGAGGTCTTGATCAGAAGCTGCGCCTGAGGGCTGAGCCCTAGAGGGCTTAGAAGACCTGTGTCTGGCCACAGGGGAGTGATCTTCCTCTGAAGATGACACATATCTGGACCTAGATTTATGCTTGCTCTTGTCAGAGTGTTTCTTAGGTCTAGGATGGATCCGAGGTTCGTCGGAATCCTCATCCAGATGATCCGAGGCAGAGCTCGGTGTTACTGTTTGCCTGTGGCTTTGTTTTTTGTGTGAGTACGAGGAATCCTTCGGTATTGCTTCAGATGGGGCAACGTACTGATCCGAGGGAATTTGATTAAGTACTAGTCGAGGAGGGAGTGCTGGACCAACGTCCACATCCATTGCCTCGGACTGTGCATTAGTACTTGACCTCGGAGGGGGTAGGTCCAGATGAGCAGCAGAGTTGCTGGATGGACCAGCTTTTGAAGCATGAGGCGAGGGATCAACCTCGGCAGACTTTTTAACTGCTAACTCCTCTCGGAGTGATTGAAATGCTTCTAACATGGATGCCTGGAAGGAACCCATTTGCTGCTGGATATGTATATTTAAGGAATCACCCAGGGATTTCTCTAGATTTCTTTGAATTTTGTTTTGTAAAACAGTACCTGGGGTGGGAGGAACAGCCTTGGCTGGGGTCTTTAGTGATAAAGAACTGAAGGCGAGAGGTTGAGGACGGGGGGGGGTGAGGTAAAGAGGTTATCGGCAGCACTCTCAAGGTCTGCATTAGAACCAGTAAAAGAGTCCCCATCGCCTTCACCCAAGAGATCTAGTTCATCTTTGGAACTAGTTTCCGCTTTTTGCTTTTTTAAGTACCGCTTCCTGTTTTGAATTTTTTGCAATTGTTCATCAGAGAGAGACGTGCAAATATGGCAGGGTGCTTCAAAAGTGACACAGGGGTCATCTCCCTTGCCAGCCTCCCTACAGGTAGGGCAGTAATTATGAGTATCAAAACTGAAGCAAAAATGGCGGCATTTCTGAGCTCTCGGTTTGTCTTTGTTTGCTTGATGAAGAGACATTTTAACGCAATAAAAAGACGTACAACTGAAATTGCCTGAACCGAGAAAACTCAAAACACGCGGATTGTAAGGAAAATACTTAAGTTGTGAAATTAAAAATTTTACAGTATAATCTATGAAATATATTTAAAGAAATATCCAAATATTAGCCTCCAACAATACTTGAATACTGAGAAATAAATGAAAATGTCTGTATATTTACAAACTGCTACCAGTCATCGTGGCCAACGAGAAAGTAGGGCAATTGGTCAGAAGTTATCACGTGACGACAACTACCAGTATATCCGGTGGCTAACAAGAACGATCTTTTTTCCTAAGACGTTGGCCCCGGGTGTGGCAATCCGAGAACAGCATTAAGTCCCACATGGTAAGCTATTGTAGCGTAATAAAACCTGCGGTTTTATGTAAAAACACTTGGAATAGGCATGCAGAAAATGTGCATATACTTGCTTGCTGTACAAAATATGCCATATTTTTTTTTTTTTTTTTTTTTTTTACTTGGAAATGGTTACTTAGTCATATTTTGAAATTTTATCACTCAATCAATAGACAAATCAATAGAATCCCAGTCCAAAAGAGGAGGATTATGTCTCATGTGTTCTCAAAGTGGTAAATTATAAAACACTATGTACCAAGTGGGTTGTTTTACTTTTATTTCCCATCCATTTGTTTCAATAATAAGTACACCAAGTTCATATTTACCAAAATAATGCCAAACAATTTCTCTGAAACATTTCAATAGTTACTGGGACTAGTGAATCTAAAAACTTCAATTATTTTCTTGAGATTTCTCCACCATTTCAGATTTTAATACAACAGAAAAAGGAGCGGAAGCTCAGTAAAAGCACTGTCTAATGCTGTAGGTCACATATTTAGGAAATATCAATAAAAAATTCAGCATATGTTGACAAATTTGTAATGTTATCAAAAATATCAATAGAAAGTGGTGTCAGAAAATACAATAAAATATGTCCTTGAGTGTATACTTCCCCCATTTCAAGTAAATACAGCCTTCAGTAGATAATAATAAAAATTTATAAAAAATACGAAAGCTTGCAATAGAGTGTCTCACCCCCCAGTGCCATCCATGATCTTGCCCTGTACAAACTGGTAGATGTCAGCAAACTCCTCCTCTCTGCACGGTAAAGTGTCCGGTAGAGCTGACACGTGTAACCTGCAAACAATTACAGTTCTTTTGTTCTTTTTTTTTCATAATCTATTGTGATTCACATAGAAGAAAATGGTATCCATGTACAATTTGCTTTTGCACAATAAGTTCACAAAATCAAAATATCTCCCATCATTACGAGGACGAATAAACTAGATATACAGGAAATGTTCATACAAGCTCACTCTACATACAAGACCCATTTTATATCATCAGGGTACTGATAGTGAGTCCAAGGTACAGACATTGAGTCCATACTTCTGCACTATTCTTATTACTGGTTAAAGGTTGGTGCAATGTTGTATACTTATACCTAGGGTCAAAACAGAAAACAATTGAGACTTAAAAGGAAAGCAAGCACTGTTTAGGAAGGTTGAGTTTAGTAAGAATTCAAAGCTTTTCAGAGTTCAAACCCTTTTTGGAAAAAGAAATCCTAACTTTTCCGGTCTTTTTAAAAGTTTTCTTGGTTGCATTTTTCAGTTATACCTGGATTTACAGTTATTATAATGCAACTTTTACTTGTACCTTTCCAAGCGCTTTTCGCTGAAGGTTTCAAACAAAGAACTTTTGCATGTATCACATTTTCCATCCATTTCCATTAAACTCAGCACATCTATATGACTTTATGCTGCTTTTCTTCACCCCTACTTTTTTGTTTTTTTAAATTAAAATATCTTACCTACTTGGTCCTGACCTATTGAATCACCTAAAATTACACATTAACCTGAAGCCCTGTGAAATTAATTGCACAAGGTTTTACTGTAATTACCTCTACATTTCCCTATTTTGTTTCAGTGATTACACTCCATTATTCTTCAAAATCTATTTAAGTATTTAAAACAAATGTTTTACTAACCTTGCCCTGGCCTGCTCCATCACACTGCCAGACTTGTCACTGTACGAGATTCTTCCCGGGATGGTTGGAGTGGCTATCTGCTTTCCCCGTGGAGTGGACACCTCTCTGCTCCTGGGAGTTCGTGGTGTTCTGGGTGTTCTTGGGGTCTGCGATATAGTGACATGGATGTACTCGTATATGTGTAAGACTGTGTTTAAATTTGGGGATTTTATTTTGGACCAACCAAAGCCTCCATCTCATATAAATTGATATGTTCTTAGCTTACTGTTATTTCCTTGATTACTTGGGTGATTTTATAAGGTTAGGATTGGTTACTGGCAGTCCTATCCACTTGATTTATTAAAATCTCCTTCACTTTATTCTACTGGTGATGTGAATGGTAAAATGGTATCCCACTATTTATTTTGTTGAGGCAGACACAAAGGAAACAGCAAAAAATATATTTAAGAAATACGATATTGAAAACATCTTCAATGTATGCTTACAAATACCTGATATTTCATCAAAACAAAGGAAAAAACACATTTTTCTTAATACACTTCGTAGTCCTATTTTCTCTGGCACAAAAATGGAGTTTATAAACTTTCAAATATCTCACCTTACAATAAAAGAAAAAAAACAACTTTACTGCCAAGTGTATAAAATACCAGATTATGCTCATTTCAATGTCCCACAAACTTGGTTTTTCATTACTGTAAATGATGTGACTACTACATTCTTACAGTGTAACGGCTACATATGGTGTACTGGGCCCGTATTCACAAAGATTCTTATTCTTAGAATTAGTCTTATTCTTAGAATTTTTCTTAGAATTGTTGTTTCTCTTAGAAAAATTCTAAGAATAAGAATTTTCCTATTCACAAAGATTCTTATTCTTAGAATTACGCTTATTCTTAGACTTTTTCTAAGAACGGCTTTTATTCTTAAAATTTTTCTAAGAATAAGAAATTGCTATATGCACAAAACTCTTATTCTTGACACCAAAAGTGCATCCAAATACAGAAAGTCACTTCTGGGCCTGTATTCACAATGATTCTTAGAATTTTTCTTTGAACTACACTTAGTCTAACCTTTGCACACATTTGCTTTTACTTCTATTCTTAGAATTATTCTTAGCTAAGAATTGCTTTGTGAATAGGATTTTATTCTAAGAATAAGAAAATTCTTAGCAAAGAATTTTTCTTAGACTTAAGTGTAATTCTAAGAAAAATTCTAAGAATCTTTGTGAATACGGGCCCTGGGCTATTACTGCCTTTTCTTTACACTGTTCCTTTACTCACCCCAGAAGTTGCAGACTTCCTCCTGTTACTGGGAGTTCTCTCCACTTCCGCTCTAAAATTATCCTCTTCCTCACTGTCTTTATCTGAAGGTGCATAATCAGAGTCTTCTCCATCCATCTTGCCAGATGTCTGCACTGTATCGCTATAATTAGGTCTGTTTAATCTGAAAAACAGAACAACTCATTCCTAGCACTACAGTCAGTACTATCAAATATGTAATATATAAACAGTGCTCTGAAATACGCAATAAGTACTCAAGGCTGTATGAAACCTTCAATATGTACTAAATACTATGAAATTTACAATATGGTACTAAATGCTATGAAATCTACAACATTTTACTCAATGTGATAAAATTCACAATATGTACTATGAAATTTGTTATATGTTCAAAATGCTATCACATTTGTGCAATCAAAAAATTCTACTTAATTTTTATTTTTTTTTTCTGAATGCTATGAAATTTGCAACATAAACTGGCAGTCAGTGAGTTTTTCTGGCAATTTTGGAACTTGAACACATTAATTTCTCTATAATCCAACGATCCTGGAAGACTGTTGGGATGGGTCAGTAGACCTGGTGTTTTGATATAAAGGGCATTTTACTGAAATATAGGGATGAGATTTAACACATATAATTTAAGGAAAATTTAAAATATTGGAAACAAACCCGAAATCAGAAGAAATCATTAGCTTTTATCCCATATTTTTAACATTTGCAGACTTATATACTGCAGCGACTTCGACCAGTACTGCCATGTTTTGGTAAGTAAGTTATGACACTTTATAATATCGATCTCTCTTGTCGGCATGTTTTATTGGTGTGTACCAAAAAGTGGAGTCCCTGTATCGGAATGTTCCGCATTGGCAGCCTACCGATCCACATATTTTTAATACTGACCAATGCCTATGGAAGAGGGAGCAGACTAAAGGATTTTAAGATGTATTTTAGTGTAAAACAGCTGGAAAGAATATATTTGGGAAGGTTACAACAGTGTGTGTACATTCGAATATTCATAAAGTATGGACAAGCTATTGCTATACGGAGATATTGCGCTTAGTATAAATACACCATACAACAAAATATGACCATACAAGGCCTACTGAATAACATTGATGTAAATTTAGAATTATTATATTGTGTAACACATCTTGAGCTAAAGTATTATTATCTACCTTTATCTTTAGACTTAACTTTATCTATGGAGCCAAAACTCTAAAATTTGATTTCTGTGACAACGTTCAAAATTACTCAAAAGGACACCAAATTTGCCAAAATTTTTCATTAGTTGGGACTAAAGATCTAACTTAACACAAATATCTCATCAATGAAAGAAATATAAGTGATGTTTTTTAGTGGTGTTTTAAGTTAGACCTAAAATGAGGAGATGTAGGTGCAGATAGTTATGTTAAAGCTTCATTATAGAAGCTGTGATGTCATCCGGCAATAGGGGACAATCAGACTCATGTGCACATAACATGTTGAAGTTTAAAATAAGCTCGTCTAATTACAGCCTAGAAATAAAAGACTAGACTCAGGTCAAGACAGCCAAGTTAAACATTTAATGTGGAAGTTGTGATAACACTTAATGTCTTGAGACAATTGAACTTGAGTATAGATAACAAATTAAATCTAGGCATAAAAGAATAAGCCCAGTCATATTTCTTAGTGTACCTGAGTCTGAGCCGGTTCCTCTGCTTGTCCTCCATGTCTGGTGTGATCACTTTCCACGTCCCATCCTCATTGAATTCTTGATGTGAAAGCAGAGACTTCCTTGCTTTTGGCTCTTCCTCCTTGAAAGATCTTGCCCTTGTGACTGATCTTCGACCTTCAGATTTACTGGCGCTCTTTTTTGTACTTTGCGACTGTTTCCTTTTAGACACGGGAGTTTTGGCCTGGCTTTGTGAAGACGTTTCCCTTTGGCGGTTAGTTCGCACTGGACTAGAGTCTCTATGGTGACTGGTTGGAGTGTGAGGCTCTGTTGGAGAACGGATCCTTGTACGCTTAGAAACACTGGAAATCTCTTCATCAGGACTGGGGCCATCTTTCCTTTTACGAGTTGATTTTGCCGGAGTTGTGGAATTAGTCTTTTCATCTGTAATATAGGGTAAAGCGCAGACTATGTAATCAATGTAAAATCACAATCTAAGCAGATTTGGTCAATGAAACATGCTTTTATTGTCGGATTGTTCACACTTTAAAGATTGTATCACCACACTTTTCCAAAATATGGCCAGGACATTAACTCTTATCAAGACACCATCAGACCAGGCCATAATTTGGGTTTATTGTTATACAACAATGGTATAATATTATATTATTGAATATCATTATGTTCAACTGGCTCAACATAGGCAGTTTGTGTAATCTAGACTCTCACCTGGATTTTTACTTTGTGCATCAGACTGAAATGTGAGAGACTTCCTGGCAGATCTCCGCAGAGAGGAATTAGGAGGGTTGTTCTCATCATTCGTCTGTGGAGTGGACAATCTGAAAGTTTGCACTGAAACACTGACTTATACAACAGAAAAATCTGAAATGTAAACAAGCTGATGCGTATAAATAATGTGCCAGAATCTGGAACTTTTTTCAATTGGGAATAGTGGGTGGAGGATTAGATGTGCGCTAGATTAATCGTCGGTGACAGTGTAGAATCGCGGTCGGTCACTGACGTTTTCTAATGATCGATTATTAAGCTTATATCTTACCTTTCCTGATTTATATCAATATCCACATATTTTAAAAATATTTTAGGTATTTTTATTTAATAAACTGACAGTTTTGTCTTGAATTTCAAGTTTGTTTATGTCTACCGCCATATTTACAGGAAGTGTGTGCTTTCGGTAGATTCTAAATGTTGGAACACCGGATTGACCTATACTTTATCCCGGAAAGTGTTTCTTAAATAATAAACAATAATAGAGTAAAAAAACGATTATGGGTCAATCATCGCTCGGAAAAATGGACGAATAATCAACCATGAATATTGGGAGACGATTCCCAACACTAATTGGGAAGGTGGTGGTGGTGGGGTGGTGGAGGGTTTGGTAGTGTGGGAGAACACCTCATTCTGACACTTTATGTGACACACTTACCTGACACTATACTATGTGTTGCACTGCTCAGCATCCTGCTCTGAAACTTTACTTGTCAGCTTCCTAATGTGACAGTTGTCATTTTATTCTCACATCCTATTCTGACACTTGTCAACTGCCTTACTTAGGACCATAATCTGACAATTGCCACATATTCTAACATTCTTTTCTGATAGTTTACCACAAGCTCTACTTGACACTGAAAATCCCATTGATACTTTACTTGTGATATGACACCAAATTTTGATGCTCTGCACATTATTAGCTCTGTTCAACCTTTTAGTGTCATTTGACACCTATTTGTATGCTCCACATATCATTAAATATGTTGAATACCAGTGACCAGTAAACCAGTACATTGCATTGCATTTTGTTTAAGTAGAAATGACAAAACCCTGAAAGAATATTTAAGTACTGGTTATTGAAAATGTCATTATTTTAGGCTTTCTACTGGCTAATACTTCATCAAAACAATAAAAAACATTAAACTTTGAGGAAATATCTCACATTTGTACTTTTCATTCATGGTAAATGACGTTTATAAACTTCAAAATATCTCGCAAAACAATTCCTGTTTCGAATTATGGTTCATGTATGTGTGCGAGTAATTTTCAGCATAACAGTTGCAAGCAAACAAAATCCTGGATGTCATTTGGTTTCAAAGCCCGGAAAACAGATCTGATTTTCAGAATCAGCCTGACCACTACTGAATACCTTATTGTGACACCTTGACTATCCAGGTTGACAGATATTCTGACATTTCACATCTTATTTTGACACTTTACCTGTCACTAGCTCTGCTTGACACTTCGCTCTGTTCACTGGAGACGCTCATCAGGTCATCATCTGCATCTTCTAGCAAAGAGCTGATAAAGTGCTCAGACTTGTATGTCTGTCTCTTGGGGATTACAGACAGTGGACTGTTTGATTTCACTGAAAAATTGGCAGTGATTTCTGTGATGATTCAATGCAACTTAAACACAATATTTTTTTAGGCTTTATATATTGCCTGTTAGAAAAAATGCATTTACATTTATACACTGCATACTAAAGAACTAACTGTTTAATATTAAAGTTTCAGATAGTGTTTTGGGGATGGTAATGCGACATACATGCATTGTCAAAATTTTGCACCTTAATTTGGCACAAAGTAGTGTGGGCGTATAAAATCACTTACTACATCTCATATAACACTTTTATTCTTGTTCAAGCATTGCTCATGTACCCTTTTAGGTCACCGCATCAAATCAGCTAATCAGACAATGTATAAATAACAGAAGTGATTATGGAATGATGAAATAGGTTTCTAAATGTACCGCTATTTCATATCTTACTTTTCCCAGTCAAAAAGCCGAAGCATGTTAATCCATGTAAATACACTGCGAAGAAGGAATCAACTTGCCACTAATTCAGCTTATAAATTCCATCTTTCAGCTAATTCACTTCTTTATAAATACAGGAAATAGCATATAGACCAGGGAAAGAGTTTACAACACCATGAGATAGAGAGAGAAGTGACATAGTACTAAGATCGGGAGACTTTCAGAGCAAACAGTTTGACATAATGTTGCACACATACACAGCTAACTAATATCCTTACCAAGTATCAACTTCCTAAACCTAATGGTTTCTGAAACATAGCCCATTCTTTTGATAGTTTAGTGCAATCTCTTCCCCTTAACAAGATTTTAAAGGTAAATGTCATTAGGACAAGATCAAAGGTCAAATCAAGTTCACACCATGATGTTGCACACCTACTCCCCCAACCAATGTCCCCACCAAGTATCAACTTCCTATACCTTACAGTTTCTGAGATACAGCCAGGACAAGGTTTTATAGGTCAAGGCCACTACAGAAAGGTCAAAAGTAAAATCAAGGTCACACCATGACATTGCACACCTACACCCCCTAACCAATGTCCCTACTAAGTATCATTTTCCTACACCTTAAGTTTTCCACGAAATAGCCGGGACAAGATTTTCAAACTCAAGGTCACTACAGCAAGGTCAAATGTCAAATCAAGGTCACACCATGATATAGCACACCTACACACCCAACACATCAGCCACACTCGCACTCACCCGCCCATCCAGACACCATGGGTGAAACCAATACTCGCACAGCCCTTAAAAGCTGTGGGGTAAAGAGCAACATGTATATCTTACTTTTCACATGTTAATTTATACTTCATTTCAATTTTCTTTATTACTCAAGAAAAACGTATCCCACAATCACTAACCAGAGTCTTGTTTTTTCTTCACAGATAGGAGGGGAGAGCGTCTATTGGGGGAGTTTGTGTTGACAGCACTTAACACTGCCACTCTGAGTTCTCTCATTGGTGTGCTCATCTGTACTGTCACTGTCTTCCCTGTGCTCTTTGGTGTGGTCCTCCTAGATATTGTTTATAGTAGGAATAAAGTCCAAAATATAGGTTATTTAAGGATGAGGCATCCTGTAGAGTAATTCAGAAGAGTATAAGCCAACTATATCTAAAGGATACCAGTTTTTGGGGTTTTTTTTTTTGGTTTTTTTTTTTTTTTGTTGCAAACTTGAACATTTTACAAAATAAATTTTTCAGATATGCTGTTGTTAAAGATTACTTCACGCTCGGGATAAATTGGGATAAAAAAAGGTGTAAATTTGGAGGCCTGCAATGTAAAACCATTCTAATTCCAGGATTCTGCGTTTGAGTACATTGCAGATGAAATAGGCTAATGACAGGAAGTGAAACTCATGGCAGTTTCATCTCCCCAAAAAATCACAATAAAAGTCCAGATTCAGACTTTTGGAGTCTGCTTGTACAATATTCCCGAGTCTGTCATTTAAGTCTTCTTCCACTTTGAGTAATGGATATACTATTTTTGCTTCCTCACACAAACATGGGAGTGCTCTACCACATCCTATGAAGAATCTTGAGACTCACCTCTTCATATTAAGTCAAACACCCAGTACTTACTCTCTTTTACACCCATAACACTAGATGACTGACCCAATATGTTCCTCAACTTTGACTTTGCCCATTCTTTTGACAGTTTTGTGCAATGCCTTTCCCTTGTGGGGGAAGACACTGTGTTTGCATACAGCAGATCAAACAAGAGTAGTCATACAGTATCTAGTATCTAACATCTAAAGACTATAGAGAGAACAGACTACAATTAAGTGTGAAAGAGCCAATTACTTTGTGCTGGGAGTGTGACTTCTGGAGGAGGTTTTTGTGGATCTGGGTGTTGCACATTGAGATGCAGACCGGGACATCGGCGCAGTACACCCACTTGCTTTCAGTGGCAACAACTTCCTGTTCTCATAGGCTTCCCGGACAAAAAACCATGGCAGGCCATCCCTGGATGTGTTGTCATCACACAGATCTGGCTCCATGTGAGGGGGAAACTGCTCCACCTGTCATGTTAGAAGAAAACATCAAGACCAGAAAATTGCAAATTTAATAAGTAAATTAAATTTTTATAAGTTAATACCCTATCCAATGGACAATTGCTAATCCGGTCGGCGCAGACCGGCCCGCCAAATGCCAGAAAAAGACGTCCTGTGTCTCCACCGGCTGGCCGGTCCGTAGTACTGTGCACTCCCCAGATGGCGCCTCATACTTCCTTCCTGTCTAGACAACCTGACGTCATAGCATCTTTTTCGTTGTCTAAACCTCTTAGACCCCTAGCTGATAGCGGGGTCGGTGGGAGGGTCTTGTGTGTCCATTGGATAGGGTATTAACTTATAAAAATTTAATTTACTTATTAAATTTGCAATTTTATTGCGTTAATACATCCTATCCAATGGACAATTGCTGAATAACTACCGCTTGGTCGGCGGGTAAGTTACTAGGGACTCATGTGAACTCACAAGTAATAGCAAATTTTAACCTACGGTCTAGGCTGACTTCGCCAGGAGACCTATAGGCCCAGGTCTGGGTTGATCTTAAGATCAGGAAACCCTGTAAGACCTTGGTCGGTTGCCAACAGCCGGTTACCCGGGGGCTATACCGATGTCGCCCCCCCCCCCCCTTTTTTAACAGACCTGCTCCGAGGTAAGGGAAGAGAGGGATGAGTTCAGTCCCAGAAAGCCAATAAACCTCCCGAAGGAAGCACACCACATTTTACTATGTGCTTGTAGAACTGTTTATATATATATATATATACAAATCTCCTCCATCTAAGGGCCACTTGTGGATCTGCTGAGCAGCCACTACCGAGCCCAAATTGGTAAAGCTCTGAGTCAGCCCAAGCCCCGCCCTTCAGAAAGAACCATGTGAAGGTATTATGTGACTTCAGTGGCAGGCTGACAAGACTGTATCTAAGAAAAACTTCCGACTGGAAGACCTTAGAAGCATCAAAGGCCCCGACATCATGGGCTTTAGCCTGATGTAAAAAGTGGGGGCCTCCTGGTCAGAGAGCTCATAACATAGGATCACAGTCTGCTTGATCCAAGAGGAGATAGTGGCAGGTGAGATGTCTTTGTCAAAACCTTTCTTAAAGGAGACAAAAACCACCTCCTTATTCTGCCCGAGGTCCTGTCCAAATAGTAGCGCAATGCTCTGACTGGACAGAGGGACCTGTCAGACTTGAGGGATCTATCCAGAGCTGGGGGCCAGGGCTGTTATACCCCTGGGGCCACACTTTCTGGACCCTCTTTGGCCAGCTGATTCTTGGAGAGAAAGCTGGGTGATGGGTACAGGGACACCTTGACCAGTCGGACTGGTGTCTAATATTTCTGTTTTGCCAAGCATGTATCTCACTTCTACTCTTGCCCGACCCCAGGGCCAAAGAGGAAAACTGTCTTGAAGGTCAAATGCTTAAAGGAGGCCTCTTTAATTGGTTCAAAAATGACCCTTGTCAGCTGGTGCAAAAACCAGGGAGAGGTTCCAGGAAGGGATTCCCTTCCGGCCTTTGGGTCTGTCTCAGTGGAAACTATCCAGGAGACGAGTGAGATTTTCATCCTTACTGATATTGATGGGCGAATCTCCCAGTCTATCAGCAATGTCTGACCTGTAACCATCAATGGTGCTGGGCTGCAACTTCCTGTCCTGAAATAGGTACATAAGGAAGTCAGCAACTAACTTTACAGGGGGTGCCCCTAAGTCCACCTGATGAATGGTACATCACTTGTAAGAAAGGGCCACTTGCCTCATAGACTGATCTGATTGATCCCCTTTGAGGAGCCTCAACTCTTGCTGCCACTGCCTCAGACAAGCCCTGCTCCTCGATTGCTGAGGCTCTAGGAACCCTACATGGATATTAAGGTTTGTCAGATTTCTGTGAGGGATCTGACTGAATGGCTGTCAACAGGTTGGGCATACTGGGCAGGCTCAGTGGGATTTGGCTGGAGGTGGCCACTAGATCCCAAAAACCAAGGCATGTTGGGCCACCCCGGAGCAATCAGAATGATTCTCTTGCATGGGGAGTCTTACAACTTCTCCACCACTTTGCCCAATATGGCTGATGGTGGGAAGGTGTATGCTTTCAGATCCTACCATGGCCGACTGAGTGCATCCACTGCTGTGGCCAGGGGATCTGGTACCGGTGACACAAACAGAGGCAACTTGTTGAACCTTGTGGCAAATAAGTCTATTTTGGGCCGGTGCCACCTGCTGCATAGAGTGGAAGACCTCTGGAAGGAGAAACCACTGTTTGGATGGTCTAGCCTAGCCTGGATAGCTTGTCTGCTACCACATTAGGCCGGCCTGGAATGTGTCGTGCTTCAGAGTCACTTGTTTCCTGGTACACCAGGTCAAGATTCTCCATAGTAGGGCACAAAGTGGGCCCGACGTCATGCCTCCTTCCTTTATGTATGACACTACTGTGGTGTTGTCAGTTGCTACAAGTACTATCTTGTTTGAGCAAATGTCTTAGAACTCTTAAAGTCAGAAAAACTGCTTAAAGTTCGAGATAGTTTATATACAACTTGCTTCCCGGAGGGGACCAGGTTGCTCTTGCAAAGTGCTCATCTAAGTGAGCGCCCCACCCTTCTATTGATGCGTCTGTAACTATTTGCAGAGCATGTTTTATTGGATGTAATGGTTGGCCTGTAAGAACATTGTCTTCCTTCAGCCATCATTGTAAATGGGGGTGCAAGGACCTGGGGATTGGGATCACCTTTTCCAGTGATTCTGGTACCCTCCAGTTGTGTTTGTGATGCCACTGAATGAGTCTCATATGAAGTTGGCCTAGATGAACTTGCTTTTCTGTAGCTGATAGCAAACCTATCAAGGACATGAATTCCCAGACCGGGCAAGCCGGTAGGGATAGCAGTTTCAGCATTTTCTCTTGAAGGTTCTGCCACCGATCTGGAGTCGGCCGGACCCGATCTGATCTGAGGTCTCGTTTGGGCTCCAGCTCTGATTTCTGTAAGTTCACCAGCCAACCTAGTTGCTGACACATTATTTACTAGGTACTGTGTATGTTGGAGACAAGCCTGGTGGGAGCTGGCTCTCACCAACCAGTCGTCTAGGTACTGGTGGCTTCTTAAAACCTCGACCATCAATTTCACCTCCTCTGGTATCACGGTGAACTCAAAAGGTGCTGTAGACAAACCGAATGGCAGGGCCTTGAACTGGTATGCCCGACCTTGGATGTGAAATCTCAGGCATTTCCTGGATTGTTCTTGTATAGGTATATGGACGTAGGTGTCCCTCCTTCAACATTTGTACTACCTAGGGTCCAGTACCCAAGGCTTCCTAAGTTCCCAAAAAGGGCTTAGTCTGGACCCTATAGGCAGATTGTGTGCCACATTTGGCACATTTGGTATTCTGACAAACATTTTCTGTCCCTCCAGACACTGGTCCGGTCTGGTGACAATGATCCAGATTAACAGTCTCTCTGTTCTTATTGTGGTCTGGTGGGGCTGACACAACTTTTCACATTAATAGACTCTTCGCCCCGGGCCGGCAGCCTGCAAGGTGCAGCATTTACAGAGCAATTGTCATTTGTGAGATGTCTGACCCCTGGCCGGACATGATGACAAAATTTATTATCTCTCCAGTCAAGTCCAGCACCGATAACAGGTTTTTGAGAGGTGTGATAAGGGAAGGTTGCCTGGCAGTAGCTTGGGACACTGTCATATCACCAAGCCCACTGACTGGTCTAAGAATTCTCTGTAACCAAATTTACCTTAGGCAACTCTGTCCGGTACCAGGACTCCATATCCGGTACTTTCCTGAAACTGGCAAAAAGCTGGCAGGCTGGGGTCACCAATGCATTTTGACATCTACTGGTCTATATTTCGCCAGCTTTTTTTTTTTTTTTTTTTTTTTTTTTTTTTTTGTGTGTGTGTGTAACCAGTTGGGGTGAAGCACTGTACAGTAAGGACTGTGTAGCCAGCACCCTGTTGGTATACTTTGTAACCGGTAGGTTGAAGCAAGTGCACAAGGCTGTGTAGTCAGTACCAGCCGGCACACTCTGTAACCAGTTGTTGAAGCAAGTGTACAAAGCTGTGTAGCCAGTACCAGTCGGTACACTCTGTAAGTAGTTGTTGAAGAAGGCTGTGTAGCCAGTACCGGCCGGTACACTCTGTAAGCAGTTGTTGAAGAAGGCCGTGTAGCCAGTACCGGCCGGTACACTCTGTAACCAGTTGTTGAAACAAGTGTACAGGTCTGTGTACCCAGTACCAGCGGGTACACTCTGTACCTAGTTGTTGAAGTAAGTGTACAAGGCTGTGTAGCCAGTACCAGCGGGTACACTCTGTACCTAGTTGTTGAAGCAAGTGTACAAGGCTGTGTTACCAGTCAGTACACTCTGTAAACAGTTACTAAAGCAATTTAACAACTATCTTCTGTGTTGAATTCAGCTTGCTGTAGGTTTCCTCCATTAATTGAAGTATTTCTTAAATCGCACGTCTTGTTTGAAGATTTGACAGTTGCTGGGAAAGCCCTTGTAATCTATTTTTAGAAACACTTGGTGTTCGGTGTGTCACGTGACCAGCCTGCTGGTCGGAAAGACACGCGATTGGCTGATTGGAGTTCGTCAGTTGCCGCGTTCTTTTGTGATAATTAAACATGCAAATGCGCAGTATACTGCTCATCCACAAACCCCACTACCGACAACGAAGGTCGGTTCATGAGAGAAGGACTGGTATCACAGTAGATGTAAGTTGTGAAGAACGCAGTTCCGACGTTCCTGGTCGGTGACAACACGTGACCAGCTTCGTGATTTGGTCGGAAGGACACACGATTGGCTAACTGGAGATGACGTCAGTATTCGCGTTCTTTGTGCGATGCTTTACTGGCAACTTTACAGTCCACAAAACCCCACTACCGACAACAAGGTCGGGTCTGTAAAGCAGGGACTGTAGTCACAGTAGACGTGAGTTCTGAAGAACGCACTTCCGACCTTCCTGGTCGGTGAAAACACGTGACCTGCTTCGTGATTGGTCGGAAAGACACGCGATTGGCTGACTGGATATGACGTCAGAGGTCGCGTTCTTTTGAGCTGGCCGGCCGGCTGATGCTTTTAAAGCAGAGAGAAGCCTGGACCAGTGCGCTCTGTAGATGTGTAGATGAAATTCCTTCTCTCTTTCGTGATAAAGCCAGTGAACTGGCCATCCACAACCCCCACTACCGACAACAAAGCCGGGTCTGCAAGGGACGGACTGATATCACCTTCTATTGTGAGGTTGGAAGAACTGGAGCTTGCCGGTCGACTAATGCTTTACAAGCAAAGATGTCTGGACCACTGCGCTCTGAAGAAATCTGAAGAATTCATCTCTTGCTGCTGATGTACATATATATAAGCTTATCGGTCGACTAATGCTTTAAAGCAAAGATGTCTGGACCAGTGCGCTCTGAAGAAATCTGAAGAACTCATCTCTTGCTTCTGATGAAAAAACACCAATACTCGAGCTAGGCTGGTGTGACTGATGCTAAACAGCAGAGAAGTCTTTACCAGTGCACTCTGAAGAATGCACCTTTCGTATGCAGAATTCCTTCTGTTTACAGTGTTAAATACTACATAGAACGAAGTTTTCCATGATTTCCATTAGTAGTACTAGAGAAGACGTTTCTATGGTGATTGTAGCTGAAGGTACATTCAAACTAAAAGACACGGATAAAAATACCTTGTAAGTAGAATATCCATTATTTTCTTTAAAAATTGTCGATCTGCCCTTAACAACACAATGGTTAAAGGGAGGAAAATAGCAAAATGGCTGCCTTCATATTTCTCGTCGATCACTGCCCTATCCTCAACACTAAATTGAGTCAACTAGGGAGCGTTTCCAGCAGATTTCTAAATGTATATCCGTGCTTGATCAGTAGGTAACACTTCTACACTGAACATATCCATATATAAGGTTAAAAATCCGTCATAATGCACACTTTTCCTTAAAATATCTGGAGATTGTTGAAAACACGTTCGCACAGTACACGCGCCAAACGAAAAAGATGCTATGACGTCAGGTTGTCTAGACAGGAAGGAAGTACGAGGCGCCATCTGGGGAGTGCACAGTACTACGGACCGGCCAGCCGGTGGAGACACAGGACGTCTTTTTCTGGCGTTTGGCGGGCCGGTCTGCGCCGACCGGATTAGCAATTGTCCATTGGATAGGATGTATTAAACGCAATAAAATTGGAATTATCGCAGGTATCCTAGACATTGAAAATTGTGTGTTTTGTATTCTGTAGTACACAGGAATCAAGTATTAAGCAAATACAAATCAAGTAAAGCAGGGAACCATGAACACAAGAACAAACAAATAACAAAATAAAAAACAAATATGGGACAATATTTTTGCAACTGATTTCATGTTCCAGATTAATATCATATTTATTTTCTCATATCAGTAAAAGAACTGAAACATGATACAGTTCCAAACTGATATGCATTTTCCAAAAACTTTCAACTCCTATGAAGAGAAAGTTAAGTAATTTTGTGAAAAGACAAAATGTTCAAACTATTTGTATTGTTGAGTACCATGTATCTGTGGCTAAACAAAAGAAATAAGCAACTTTGTTGATATAAAGATTAGTGTGCCAGATCATAAACTGGAAACCTATTTGTCTACTAAAAGATATTATTCTGGTTACATTCAATTACCATGTAACTATAAGTGGTCCCGCAAGCCGTCAAAGTACCGACTCGAGTTTCATGCATCACTGACGAGTCAACTCAGGTCGGACTCGAGTCAATAACAATATTTTAAAACACCCAAACCTTAAATATATATGCACTAGCATGCTTCCTTTCATAATAAAATCCCGCCTCCCACCTCTGCGGCCGGGGATCGATCCCCGTCATGGCCGTAAGTGGGAAAGCTGGTAGTTGCTTGCCGTTGGTCGGCAGTTTACAGTACACAACCCTACCGAACTCTATGTACTGGTTTCCTCTGCCCTTCCAACTACCCGTCGTGATATGACCTGTACAGTGTTGAAAGCGACGTTAAACCCCAAATAAACAAACAAATAAACAATCATAATAAAATCCTATTTTCTAACAACATTTGTCATGTTTTATTTGCAAAATAAAGATCAACATCCCCACCATATTGATAAATAAAACGTACGTTTTGATTGGTTGTTTTACCAGGTATAAGGTGTATGGAGAGAAACCATTGGGCTTTGAGTTGTTATAAGCAAGTATGAAGGAAACTATTAAGTAAACAAGTCGAAATGTGCTTTTGTTGCATCTTTGTACAGTGACAAGTGGTTTATTTATATATTTTTTGCAGTATATTGTAGGAACTCTAGTTTGCAATAAGACAAACTCACATTCACAAGTTGAACAAAAACGATATGAAACTTGGAGTTGGTGAGTTGCCACGAGAGCACTATTAACCATAACCAGTTTCCTCACATATTCACTATTTTAACAGAAGTTTGCCAAAATATAACTGGTAATTAAACATTCAACTACAAAAACACCTCATAATATTTCATTATATCCTGTGATGACATTATACAATCTGATCCTATCAATCAAACAAAACCTAGTCTTTGGTCTAACTTCAAGTTTCAGGACCTGGTTTGAGGAAAAGCAATAAAACCAAAACACCAATAAATACTGACAGTAAACACAAGAACCTGTACCTCACATTGACCAATGACAGTCTCCAGATCAATAATAGTAGAAACACCAGCTAAAGATTTCTGGGGATTGTAAAACACCTCTCTGTTATTGTGTCGATCTTTAACGAGACTGGGTGGTTTTATTTCATTTTTTCTGTAATACCACCTTACTTCAGCTTTATAATGGTCCTCCAATTCACCTGACAAAAGACAACACAACAAACACTTATACAATTTTTATTTTGTCATTAATATTGAACTAATCAAAAATAAATTTACATCTTATAAATTCCTTTACTTATATATTTAATGACTGAATTGTTTTGCTTTTGTTTTCTTTCTTCTGGAAGAGCAGGTAGGTAGATTTAATATTAACATTTGGCAACATTTTATATTGGAATGTCTTCTAGCATATGATGTAATGGGTCATTAGTTGATATTAACTTAGTAAGGACACCTGTAAACCAACAGTTCAGAAAAAAATTAAAAGTGTGATGAGATTTCACCCAAAATAGAGGGCTTTTCTGGAGGTGTTGTGCATTTAATATCTATGTGGTCCTTGTTCCACATATAGTTGGATCAAATCTATTGTAAAAGCTGTTTTCAATACATGTATTTTCTTATATTCCCATTCTTCCAAAAATTTATTCTTGATCACTTTGTTTACATTTATGTTACATGATTTACTATACATATAATATTGTTCCTGTATAAAAACCACAGAGAATGTTTTTTTTTTTTTTAGACAACAACTGATTGCTCAAATTGTATAAAGTACATACCATTATCAAACATTTCCATTATGATAGCAACAAAGGCATCCTCCTCACTTCCAGGCATGTTGGAATTGTTTATCAGTACAAAGTCACCGACTGATATCTTTCTCCCATTAACCAAACAAACCCTAAAATATAACAACTGCTTATATACAGTATGTAAGCCTGCTTGTTAAAGGTTCATTTCTGTTGGCCAAAACCAATGGCAGTAAAATATAGAATGAAGTGGTTAACACTTGGGAATCCAAACTTTAAATACTATAAAATCAGCATGAGTTAGTTATCAATAAATTTATTATGTATCAGATCATCCAGAAGATCAAGCAACTATCAGGGCCTCCATTTTATGTTTTTTACGCTAGACTACAATTGATGCCAAAAAAGTATATTTGAAAGTGAAATAAGGCTGTAACAAAAAGATAAATATTGCATATTTGCTATAAATAACTAGAGATTGCGTCTCGACGCAGTGTATCCCCGGACGGGACATAGTTAAGGCGTGAATGTGTCGGGCTTGAGCCTGTTTCCTGGAGCACCAGGTCAGGATTCTCCATAGTACCAGATTACTCCCAAAAGCTAATCACTAGTTCTTTCACTTATATCTGTCTTTAAAAATTACATTTCATGGATCCAGAAGATCCATATAGTGATCCGGATCACTTCCAAAATTTAATCATTTCATCCTTTTACCTTTTCAGACATACTCAAAAAATTTCATCAAAATCCGTCCATAAGTTTTTTAGTTATCTTGTACACAAACACATCTGGCAGCCTGGATCCACATGATCCAGACAGTGATCCAGATTACTCCCAAAAAAGAAACACTTGTTCTTTGTCCCATTTAAGACATTTCCTGAAAATTTCATAAAAATCCATACATGACTTTTTGAGCTATTTGTCTTTAACAAGAGGAGAGTGCCCGTGAACGGGCACTGTGTCAGCTGACTGAGTGTTTTTGATTTGTGAAGGTGATTAGAGGACAGAATAATTATCAGGAAAAGGGCTGTACAGAAATACAGTAAATGGTAACTGAACAGCAAGTTCGAAAGAAATTCCGAAGCTAACAGAAGGATAAAAAAGTTGTGCCCTGTAAATGGTATTATGAAGGAAAATAACAAGGTAATTGTTTAAGTGTAAAAAATAGGTTAAAACATATTTAAAGAAATACTACAAATGCAATATCCTCGTTCGACCTTGAAGAAGGGGTCCAAGGTCAAATCTAACCACACAAATACATTCCCAGCCCATGATTTCCTATGGTTTACCATTCCAAACCTCTAGGACCAATTATAAATGAGTTATAAGCACTTTTAAGCTTGGCTGTCCTCATTTGACCTTGAAGGAGGGGTCCAAAGGTCAAATCTGACCATACCAAAAGATTCCGAGCCAATGATTTCCTATGGGATGGTTTACCATCCCAAATCTCTGTCACCAATAATAAGCGAGTTGTAGGCACTTTCAATTTTCGCTCTCCTCATTTGACCTTGAAGGAGGGTTCCAAGGTCAAATCGGACCATATCAACAGATTCACAGCCCATGATTTCCTGTCTGTTTACCATCCCAAACCTCTGGGACCAATAATAAGCGAGTTATAAGCACTTTTAAGTTTGGCTATCCTTGTTTGACCTTGAAGGAGGGGTCATTGAAGGTCAAATCTGACCACACCAAAAGATTCCCACCCCATGATTTCCTACAGGTTGGTTTATCATCCCAAACCTCTAGGATCAATAATAAGGGAGATATAAGCACTTTTCATGACTGACAAAAAACACCTGTGGTGGCCATCTTGTTTCTCAAAATGAGGCCAAAAATATTCCCAGACAACATTTTATGGTTATTAATATATACTGCAAACTTAAGAAAGCTAGCTATAATATTTTTTTTCATCAGAGCAGTAATGGTGAAATCTCTCTCTACACACTGCGGCTATCCAGTGGATACAATGATTTACTCAACAGTGAGAACCTGAGAGTAGCTATTGCTCAGCTATGCCATGACATAGAGGTCTGCAATTTCACTATGTTATAGCTGACCAAAAATTCTGTGACTAACATATTTAACAAATTACTCTAAATGTAATAGTTTTCAAGTTACAACTGATTTACTCAACAGTGAGAACCTCAAAGGAACTATTACTCAGCTATGCAATGAGCTACATGTCTGAAATTTTACTATGTTATAGCTAACCCAAAAGTAGGTGAACAACATATTTAAGCAAACCACTGTAAATGCAATAGTTTTCAAGCTACAACTGATTTACTCAATAGTGAGAACCTGAAAATAACTATTGCTCAGCTATGCCATGAGCTATAGGTCTGTAATTTCACTATGTTATAGCTGACCCAAAAGTAGGTGAACAATATATTTTAACAAAATACTCCAAATGCAATATTTTTCAAGTTATAGCTGATTTACTCAACAGTCAGTACCTGAGAATAGCTATTGCTCAGTTGTGCCATGAGCTATAGGTCTATAATTTCACTATGTTATAGCTGACCCAAAAGTAGCTGAATAACATATTTGCACAAATTTCTGTAAATGCAATAGTTTTCCAATTATAACTGATTTACTCAACAGTGAGAACTTCAAAGTAGCTATTACTCAGCTATGAAATGAGCCACAGGTCTGAAACTTCACTATGTTATAGCTGACCCCAAAATAGGTGAATAACATATGAAACAAAATACTCTAAATGCAATAGTTTTCAAGTTATAAGTGATTTACTCAACAGTGATAACCTAAAAGTAGCTATTACTCAGCTATGCCATGAGCTACAGGTCTGAAATTTTACTATGTTATAGCTGGCCCAAAAGTAGCTGAATAACATATTTATACGAAATTCTCTAAATGCAATAGTTTTTAAGTTACAAGTGATTTTACTCATGATGGAAGTTACTGAAAAGCCCAAAAGTAGCTATTACTCACTTAGCTATTGAGACAGACACCCAACTTACTCACCATATTGTAGCTATGAAAAAAGTAGCTGAATAACATATTTTAACAAAATTCTCTAAATGCAACACTTTTCAAGTTATAAGTGATTTACTCAACAGTGATAACCTAAAAGTAGCTATTACTCAGCTATGCCATGAGCTGCAGGTCTGAAATTTTACTATGTTATAGCTGACCCAAAAGTAGCTGAATAACATATTTATACGAAATTCTCTAAATGCAATAGTTTTCAAGTTATAAGCGATTTACTCAACGGTGATAACCTAAAAGTAGCTATTACTCAGCTATGCCATGAGCTACAGGTCTGAAATTTCACTATGTTATAGCTGGCCCAAAAGTAGCTGAATAACATATTTATACGAAATTCTCTAAATGCAATAGTTTTTAAGTTACAAGTGATTTTACTCATAATGGAAGTTACTGAAAAGCCCAAAAGTAGCTATTACTCACTTAGCTATTGAGACAGACACCCAACTTACTCACCATATTGTAGCTATGAAAAAAGTAGCTGAACAACATATTTTCACAAAATGCTGTAAATGCAACACTTTTGAAGTTATAAGTGATTTAGTGCATGATTTCATGAATTTTAATGCATTAAAAATTATTAAAAAAATTTATTAAAAAAAAAGTAAGACAGAACCAGGTCTCATACTCACACAAGAGAATCTACCTCTGGCCTAGTACATATATGCAAGATATGAGAGAAATCCCTGCAATAGTCAGCTGACATAAAAATTACATTTCTTGGATCCAGAAGATCCAGATAGTGGTCCAGATCACTCGCAAAATTGAATCATTTCTTTCTTCCTTTTACCACTTCTTCCTTTTACCATTTGTAACATATCCTAAAAATATCAAAGTCCATCCCAAGATTATGTGGCAGTCTGGATCCAGATGATCCAGACAGTGATCCAGATCACTCCAAAAATTTAATCACTTGTTCCTTGTCCCATTTAGGACATTTCCTGAAAATTTCATCAAAATCCACCCATGACTTTTTGAGCTATTTGTCTTTAAAATTATATTTCATGGATCCAGAAGATCCAGATAGTGGTCCAGATCACTTGCAAAATTGAATCATTTCTTCCTTTTACCACTTCTTCCTTTTACCATTTCTAACATATCCTAAAAATATCATCAAAATTCATCCTAAAATTCTGTTGCAGCCTGGATCCAGATGATCCAGATCACTCCAAAATGTAATCACTTGTTCCTTGTGCCATTTAGGTCATTTGTTGAAAATGTCATCACAATCCATCCATAACTTTTTGAGGTATCTGTCTTTAAAAATTACATTTCATGGATCCAGAAGATCCATATATCCATATAGCGTTCGTGGCATTGCCCATATATACCCATATATCAAATTTTAAAGTTCTAACTAAAATATTTTTTAAGTTATTGCGTCCAAAAGGAAATCTCTGCGGCGGCGGCGGCGGCGTGAACGTACTTTCATCCGGGGATACAATGAGAAGTTTTGGTTAAGTTACAGCCATCCCTAACTGCATTGTGGTACTTAATTTACGCAGATCATACTACTTAATAATGTAACCATCATTTGTATAATAGTACCTTCTAACAGGGTTGGGTTTTTTTTACCTGTTTTCGACATGACGTCAAAAACTGGTTTAATCTGTGAAAAATAGCATCAGAGATGCCCATACACCACAGCCTGGGAAAATAGTTTTCAACACCATGAGATATAGAAGTAGTGAAACAGTACACAGATTGGGATACTTTCAGAGCAGTGTCAGTGACACAGTGTCCAAAAAATGTTTAAGTAGAGAAAATAACATCTAAGAGAAAGAAAATGCATGTAAAGATTAAGTATTAAAACAAGACAATTCAGTAAACTAAAAATTATGAAGCTTTAAGACTTTTCCCATTTTGATTTTCATTTGTATGGTCAAATTATGGTTTGGATGTTTTGAATATTACCCATACATACAGATGTAGCAATATATGCTTTTATGTGGAGTTGGGGCAAAACCTGTGGCTCACTTGATACAAAACAATACCATCTGTTACAATGGTAAGTTGCAAAAGTAAAACGGTTAATGAATTCTAATATGACTTTAACAGTGCTTAATCTGCACCAAAAGACACCCAAAGGTGCAACAACCAAGCTTCAAGCAAAAAGATATAAGAGAGATATAAGAGAGATAAACCAGATCAGATATCCTCGTAGAGACATAAAATAGCATCAGATATGCAAGATCTAAGGTCAAATCCAGGTCACACCATGACATTGCACACATATAACGCTTGATCAATGTCCCTACCAAATATCAACTTCCTCCACCTTATGGTTTCCAAAATATACAACAGACAAGGCATTATAGGTCAAGGTTACTACGGCAAGGTCAAAGGTCAAATCAAGGTCACACCATGACGTTACACACCTACACCCCCAACCAATGTCCCTACCAAGTATCAACTTCCTACACCTTATTTTTTCTGAGATATGGGCCAGACAAACTCCCCCCCCCCCCCCCCCATCTGGACACCATGGGTGAAAACAATACCCTGACAGCCCATAAGGGCTGTGGGGTAAAATTGTAGATAATTTTGAAAGAAATGCCCGCAGTAGCCATCTTGTTATTCAGAATGAGGCTAATATCACTCCCAGAGAAGCTTACCCCCCAATGAAGATATCCTGCAAATTCAGTGACCCTAGCTGGTGTAGTTTTCCTCTGAGAGCGTTAATGCCGAAAATCACTCTACACAGTGGCAGTAGTGCTGCGACTCGGTCCGCAGAAACCACTCGATTATTGCCCACATGTGATCGATGCATCATTCGATGCATCAGCAGACATTAAAATCATACAAAATTTACAGAGTAAATAACTAATCCAAACTTTCATGTAATATTTTTGTACATTTCAACAATTCTAAGGTGATTTCTTTGGGACAAAAACTGCTCCATGTTTATTTTACAGAAAATCACTTCCTCTTTTGTTTGATTTGACTGGAAACATACTAGAACTCAACCCTTTTTCAGCATCCCGAATTTTGGCTTTTTTGATTGATACATTGAAAGTGATGCCGTCATCGATCAATGCATCGAATGGACCACCAATCGGCGCAGCACTAGGTGGCAGCATAGCAAACGTTAACCAAAGTATCCACCGGAGGCATAAAACTTTACTATTTCAATAATGGCCACATTTTTTGAAGGCTTTTTATTGTGTATTTCTTCTATTCACTTGGGAAATAGTTTTACCTTATTTGCTGGACTTTGGATGCTACTTTTGCTAAAGTTCTGTCAATTTGAATTCTGTTTGGTAATAATTGGTACCAAGGCAGTATGCATACATAAATAATATATAAATACAGGGCCAATTATGTGGGAATGAATTTCAGAAGGGGCCCGAGTTTGCATCAAAATGGGTTGATGTTGGTGAGGGACGACTTGGTAAAGATCAGAGTTGTCCATAATTTTTTTTAAGTATTTTAAAACTTAAAATACTTTAACAATGTATTAAATACATATATAAATGCTTTGTGTATCTGACCCCATCCCTGGACACTGAATTCACAGAAAAGGACACTGGTAAGAACAGGTACTGCTTGGCAAGTGCTCGTCAGCCAATTATGGTCAGTACACCAATTCTGGTTACTCCAAATGTTTCATTAGTTTATTTCTAACTGTAAAGCTCTGAAGTGAATGTCTGCATCAAAAGTAGATGTGGTTACCTCGGCTCTACTTTACTTGCATGTAGAGCCATGGCACAACCCCACATAGAACTGGAGATTTGCATGAAACACAACTGTTACCACCACTATTTTGTTGTTTTTACATTTAATCATTTTCAATGTTTTTGGACCCAGACTTGTAATCTATTACAGCCAATCTATTACTATTACATTTGAAAATATTCAATCTATTACTATTACATTTTAAATCTATTACTATTACATTGGCATCTATTACTTTCTATTACATTCTATTACAATTTGGCGCAAACTTAAGAGGTAATTTTAACACAGAAATAAAACTGACAGAATACTTTATACATCTAATTTTATTGAAAATGCTTCAGATTATGCCATACAAGGATAAAATATCACAAATATATCACTTGGTATATTTACAATTAAATAAATAGATCCTGTATTTATTCTTTTTAAGAATGACTTGACTACTTGGAGGATTTATGAGAATTCTATACAAAGCCACTTAAGTGCTGTAAATTTTGAATCCGGGAAAAAATGCCTCCTAGAAAAAATGCCTCCTGGAAAAAATGCCTCCTAGAAAGAATGCCTCCTGAATATTTTGTGACTAGGAAAAAATGCCTCCTGAGAAAAAAAATTATTTCAACTTGTAAACATGTCATATATGAAAACTATCACATGTAATATCAAAAATATGTTATATTTTCAATATATACAGTCAAGCTAGAATGTACAATATCACAAAGTACAAATTTCTTCTTAAAAGGGTACCCTTTCAACTATACTCAAGACCAGTTTCAAAGCAGAATTTATGGCTGTGATTAGGGCTGTTAAAGAGTACTCGAGTACCTTTAAGATTAGATTACTAAACTATTTGGAGTACAAAATAAACAAAAGAGTACTCTTTTACACTCAAATAGTGGCCTTTTATAAACAATTCTTGATAAAAGTGACATAAACTGGGTTAATTTCTGTTAATTTTCAGCGGAAAATGGCACATTTTGTTGTATTTATCGCTAAAAAGAGTACTCGTTTTAGAGTAGAGTAATGGTAAGAGAGTACTCAAGTACAAACTATGCTACTCGTGGCAGCCCTAGCTGTGATGTTTGTTTTGATGAATTAGTTGAGACTTAGAATATGTACTGTCATCAAATTACAATATAGACTACAATATAGGTTATCCCCTCTGTAAGGAGATGATTGCAGTTAAACACACTAGGAGGTGCAGAAATATAGTTATAAAAGAAACAAGACAACTGTAATGATGGAAGCCAGGGTTCTGCAGCCAGCAGAAAGAGTGAGGAGAACCAGCAAAGTATTATAGCACTACAGGTTCACATTACAGCGGCCAATGCCTGTCAAAAATTCACAGTCTTTTTGCCCATTTGCCTAGCTGTACAAAGGTACTTAAGTCTTTCTGACAGGCATTGGGCACTGTAATGTGAACCTGTAGTGTTATAATACTTTGTGATATTGTGTGTTGTAGCTTTGACTGTATATATTTGAAGTATAACATTTTTAAAAGTTGAAATAATTTTTTTCTCAGGAGGCATTTTTTCCTAGTCACAAAATATTCAGGAGGCATTCTTTCTAGGAGGCATTTTTTCCAGGAGGCATTTTTTCTAGGAGGCATTTTTTCCAGGAGGCATTTTTTCCGCGCACCGTAAATTTTGTAATGAAAGGTATATTTCTGGCAAATTCCGTGCAAAGCTTTTTAAATGCTGAAAAATATGTTATTATCAGTAAATATTATCTGGGGGGAAATACACTGTTGTAAAACAATTCTCATATTTATTCACTTTATGATGAGTTGTTAGATTTGAACAAGCAATCAGTGCCCGTGAACGGGCTCTGTGTCAGCTGTGTGTTTTGAGTTTCAGAGTAGAAGTGACAGAAGAAAAAAACACAAAAGTTGTGCCCTGGAAATGGTGTTTGGAAGAAAACTAAGAAGGTAACTGTTAAGGTGTAAAAAGTTAAAAACATATTTAAAGAAAATATTGCAAATGCAATAGTTTTAATTTTACTATGTTATAGCTGACCCCAAAATATGTGAATAACACACTGAAACTAGACCTATAGCATCGGAGAACTGATGCAAATTGTATCCACCAGAAAACTCACAAAAGCCATTAAAACATGCTTAACCTTGGAGCTCAAGGTGAAATCTGACCATGTCAAAAGATTCTTAGCCCATGATTCCTATGGGTTGGTGTGACATTGCAAACCTTTAGGAACACAAATAAGCGAGATGTAAGCACTGTTAATTTTGGCTTTCCTCATTTGACCTTCAAAGAGGGGCCAAAGGTCAAATCTGATCACATCAAAAGATTCCTAGCCCACTATTTCCTATAGGTTGGTTTTCCGTTCCAAACCTCTAGAACTAATAATAAGCGAGCTATAAGCACTTTTAAGTTTAGCTATCCTCGTTTGACCTTGAAGGAGGGTTTCAAGGTGAAATCCGACCACACCAAAAGATTCTCAGCCCATGATTTCCTAGAGGTTGGTTTTCCATCCCAAACCTCTAGGACCAATAATAAGCAAGTTATAAGCACTTTTAAGTTTGGCTATTTTTGTTTGACCTTGAAGGAGGGGTCCAAGGTCAAATCCGACCACACCAAAAGAATCCAGGCCCATGATTTCCTATAGGTTGGTTTACCATCAAAAATCTCTAGGACCAATAATAAGCGAGCTATAAGCACTTTTAAGTTTGGCTACCCTCTTTTGACCTTGAAAGAGGGGTCCACGGTCAAATCCGACTACACCAAAAGAATCCAGGCCCATGATTTCCTATAGGTTGGTTTACCATCCCAAATCTCTAGGACCAATAATAAGCAAGTTATAACCACTTTTAAGTTTGGCTATTTTTGTTTGACCTTGAAAGAGAGGTCCAAGGTCAAATCCAACCACACCAAAAGAATCCAGGCCCATGATTTCCTATAGGTTGGTTCACCATCCCAAACCTCTAGAACCAATAATAAGCGACTTAAAAACACTTTTCAGTTTGGCTATCCTCGTTTGACCTTGAAGGAGGGGTCCAAGGTCAAATCCGACAATACCAAAAGATTCCCAGCCCATGATTTCCTTTAGGTTGTTCTATCATCCCAACCCTCTAGAACCAATAATAAGTGAGCTATAAGCACATTTAAGTGTGGCTATCCTCGTTTGACCTTGAAAGAGGGGTCCAAGGTCAAATCCGACCACACCAAAAGAATCCAGGCCCATGATTTCCTATATGTTAGTTTACCATCCCAAACCTGTAGGACCAATAATAAGCGAGTTATAAGCACTTTTAAGTTTGGCTATCCTCGTTTGACCTTGAAGGAGGGGTCCAAGGTCAAATCCGACCACACCAAAAGATTCCCGGCCCATGATTTCCTATATGTTGGTTTACCATCCCAAACCTCTAGGACTGATAATAAGCGACCTATAACCACTTTTCATGACTGATAAAGAAACACCTGTGGCGGCCATGTTGTTTTTGTTTTTTTTCAAAATGAGGACCCAAATATTTGCAGTCAAGATTTTATAATGAGGAACATATCCTGCTGTCCGGTGGATACAACTAAATACTCTAAATGCAATACTTTTTAAGTTATAAGCGATTTACTCAACAGTGATAACCTGAAAGTAGCTATTACTCAGCTATGCCATGAGCTACAGGTCTAAAATTTTACTATGTTATAGCTGACCCAAAAGTAGCTGAATAACATATACAAACAAATTATTGGAAATGCAATAGTTTTCAAGTTATACGTGATTTACTCAACAGTGATAACCTGAAAGTAGCTATTACTCAGCTATGCCATGAGCTACAGGTCTGAAATTTTACTATGTTATAGCTGACCCAAAAGTAGCTGAATAACATATACAAACAAATTACTGTAAATGCAATAGTTTTCAAGTTATAAGTGATTTACTCAACAGTGATAACCTGAAAGTAGTTATTACTCAGCTATGCCATGAGCTACAGGTCTGAAATTTTACTATGTTATAGCTGACCCAAAAGTAGCTGAATAACATATTTATACAAAATGCTCTAAATACAATACTTTTCAAGTTATAGATGATTTAGTGTTGAGTAAAAACCTCAAAGTAGCTATTACTCAGCTATGCAATGAGCCACTGCTCTGGAATTTTACTATGTTATAGCTGACCCCAAAATAGGTGAATAACATATGAAAGTAAATACTCTAAATGCAATACTTTTCAAGTTATAAGTGATTTACTCAACAGTGATAACCTAAAAGTAGCTATTACTCAGCTATGCCATGAGCTACAGGTCTGAAATTTTACTATGTTATAGCTGACCCAAAAGTAGCTGAATAACATATTTACACAAAATTCTCTAAATGCAATAGTTTTCAAGTTACAAGTGATTTTACTCATGATGGAAGTTACTGAAAAGTCCAAAAGTAGCTATTACTCACTTAGCTATTGAGATAGACACCCAAGTTACTCACCATGTTGTAGCTATGGAAAAAGTAGCTCAATAACATATTTTAATAAAATGCTCTAAATGCAATACTTTTCAAGTTATAATTGATTTAGCGCATGATTTCATGAATTTTATTGCATTAAAAATTATTTTAAAAATTAATAAAAAAAAAAATTAAGACAGATCCAGGTCTTATATTCACACAAGGTACTCTACTAGTGGCCTATTACATCTATGCAAGATATGAGAAAAATCCCCGCAATAGTGAATGAGAAAATTGTGATCAAGTGTTGAAATTTTCACACTTTGGGTGGGGGTACCTCACTTGTAATGGCTCTGGCAAACAGACGAACAGACAGATCTGCATGAATTTTACGATTTATCATCCTCGATAGTTAAGGTATCTTTTAAAAAAACAGCATGTCTCTGGGTCTTGTAGTTTTGGAGAAGAAGTTTGTCACGCGGGCGCGGACGCGTACACAGACACGGACGCCGCAGAGTGATGCCATAATGTCAGCTGACTGACAAGTCAGCTGACATAAAAACTCTTATTATTATGAGAAATACTTGATGAGCAGTGTTTACAAAAGAAAACACTGCGTTCAAAGAACCCCTTTCTTTCAAATTCTTTGCATGCAGAGCCCACCTCAAAATGATTCAAGAGTAGTGTTACGATCGAATGTAAATATGGAAACAGGGTCCCGAAAACAAAAATTCAGCGGAAACCGGATTCGTTCGAATTAGTATACACCAAGCTGTAGTCAAGCTGTAAAACTTTCTGTGCGTGTACATGAACAATAATTTCAACTAAAATGTGGTTTATTTGATGATAAAACAGACGTTTTGGATATTATTTCAGTGTATATTGGCAAAATATTACAGAAGTTAATATTTTTAAATGTTTCTGTGCAATATTTTATACGTTTTGATGTGAAATATGTGACATTTCGGGAACCGGTTCTTGGAATTTGTCACCGGATTTCGTTTACTCTTTTATAAATCGAATAGAAACCAACTATCCGGTTTGCCGTCTTTATCACTATTCAAGAGTGACATTTATGTTTGAAAATAATAACTCCGGTAATTTTATGTAAATCAGTGAAAAAGCTAACACATGCCACAATGCTGCCCTTATTATACACAATTATTATAGTGACCTGTGTGATTGCCTTTCATGTGTCACAGTTTCTCCTTACTCAGGAACATTTAGTTAATCCTTCCAGAGGTTAAACTGGCCTCTTTAAGCCTTTAATAATACCACCTCAAAGACAGTTGTTTCAGAACACTTAATCAAAGAGGGACAATTAAAGGTTCCTTGATATTTCAAAGTTATTTATTTCAACATTTGTGTGTTATATTTAGTATTCTTTGATGACAAGTTGATTATTTGAAAAGTTTATGTATGAAAGTTTAAAATGAATTTGACTTATGAGTGCTACAAAATCAATTCATTATTGTTTTGAAGTTTATTTAAAGTGATGATTTTATGACAATTAATTCATTATTGTATCAAAGTCCATTTAAAGTATTAATTTATATGAAAACTAATTCATTACAGAATTAAAGTCCATGTTAAGGGATCATTTTCTACAACCTCCTTCTGAAAAATAGCAAAGGGTAAATTGTAATAAAAAAATAATAGAAAGTAATAGATGTAATAGATAGAATTTCAATCTATTACTATTACATTTGAAAAATTTCAATCTATTACTATTACATCGAAGTTGACTCCAATCTATTACTTTTCTATTACTTCTATTACTTTGCTTACAAGTCTGATTTGGACCATTTCTCTAAAACTTTGAAATGTTCTTTTATTATAAAATGTCTGTGTAAAATAGCATATATTTTATACACTTGCTATACTTACTGGGTCCTTGGCTCAATATCAATTGTTTTTAACTACATTAAAGCATTTCCAGTCATTTTATCATGTTTTATTCAACAGAAAAGGATTTTATACAAATCTCTAGTTCTGTGTGGGGTCAACCCACGACTCTACATATAAGTTTAGTATAGCCGAGGTAACAACATCTAAATATATTTCTATTGCTGTATAAATTGATCCACTGCTGTAAAACAGTACCTACAATCTGAAACTAACGAAAATTGGGGTGTCCATAATATTTGCTATGACCTAGACCGAGTTTCTGTCCTGTCGCCAATTGCTATTGATATACTGATGGACGCAATGGCGAGGGACAGAGTTCATATGTACCTGTTTTTTGTGTAAATCTCGAACTGTGGGAAATTATTGTATTCACTTTCAAAACTCCTTGTTATGTCTATTATAGCTGTATCCAGTTTACAATACATATGTTATTAACTTAAACTGCTTTTAGAAGCCAGGAATTTCTTTTCTAGATAACTATGTAATGTTGAAGGTTTGTTTACATTTTGATAATTGGATGAAAGATATACATGCCAGTTTCATTGACATAAAATATAAGTTAACGGCACATATACATACTTAAAGAAACCAAATAACACTTTATAGTTGTGGTAATATGGGTACAAATATGCCGTTCAAAATTTATACAGAAAACAAGTACATATGAGCTCTCTCCCTCGGCACTGCATACCAACAGAAATATCAACAGCAATGAGCGACGGGACAGAAACTCGGTCTACTATGACCATAACTGCTTTGCAAGTAGTAAAGTACCTAGTGTCTTTCTACCAGGAAATGCCCGCCTATCAGTGAACATCCGCCTTATATTTCTTTGTTAGAGGTCAAGGACAATTGCTTCTATGTGTCTACAAAATGTTTGTGGTAAAAAATAGTCGATAATAGAAATAAATTGTCAAAATATAACACTTTCAAAGAAATGTTGAACACCATAATTAAGTCACTATTTGTAGTGGCTTTCTACTAGTGAACGCCCACCTACCAGTGAACGCCCGCCTTATATATCTTTGTTAGAGGTCAAGGACAAATGCTTCTATAAGTCTACAAAATGGGTGTTCACTGGTATTTCCGGTTTGCGGTAAAAGCGGCTGATAAGAGTTAAATTATTAAAATATAAAGCTTCGAAACAAATGTAGCAACATGCACCTGAATTATTAATTGCTCTGTACATCATTTGACAATCTGGTAGAAGAAGAATAAAATAAAAATCTGTTTATATAATTTAAATTCAATATATTTACTTCTCCATGGGCATTTACTGGTAGAATGCCACTACTGTAGTACTAATGTATATGATTTGTTAATTTGGTTTAAAAAGAATATAAGCTAAACCTGCCAATATAATATAAATGTTAAATATTATCTAAAACACTACTGCCTATCGTCGCATTATGGGCCTAACAACGGTAAAAACAGAAGGCAGTACACAAACCACAGCATTAGCGGTCACTTTCTTTATGAAAATTGATGAATTAATCCATCCCATAATTTCTAAAGTTCGAATTACAGCCTGGGAATTGATATTAGCTGAGTAAAATACCAAAATTATGCAATTATCGCTCACATCCCCAAATATCACCCGTGCATAATATGGGTCTATTACCACTTTAATAGCCATAGATAATAAGGCCCAAGAGGGTATCAATTGTTAATTATATATTTACATTAATTCCACTGCAAATACGATAATTTTGTGCCCTTTTGAGCATAAAAAACCAAGGTGCTGTCCTATGCTGTTTATTAGTTCAGTTGGTAAATTACGTAACTGCAGAAGAAAAGTAAACAATGTTGTGTCTCCTACATCCACAATTCGGACACCTGGTTTGGTTGTAGTATGAAGCTGTAACTTCTGAGACTGTTGAATGTATGTTATTTTATTGGATGGTTGTGTGTTAATTATGAAACCAGCTATTTTGCCAGAATAGTTGTGCATATTTGTCTAAAGAGTTATCACTACTTCATGATCTCATTGATCATTGGATGTTTTTTTTTTTGGTGCTGGATTAGGTCATAAATGGTGTAAGGTTATTTTTTCTTAATTTTTCACATTTATATTAATTCCATGCATGCTGAATGTAATTTTATCAAATTATTACATAACAGAAGACACACATATATCAATTATTCAGTTTCCAAGCATATGAGTGATGACCCTATAGTGTGGCATTTATTCCCAGTTACAGGAACAAAAAACAGTTGCCTTCATTATTCATAGTTCCACAGTTTTTGTGAATATAGTTAGCTTTATTAATATGATGACTCAAAGGTTATATTACCTTGATTACAATTTATGGTGGCTTTGACAATTGTCTGATAATTTCTGTAAATGGTGGATGTGTATAAACAAATGCAAAATTGTAATAGGCCAATACCTACAAGGCAGTGAAGGCACTGACTGAACCTGACCTTGATTAGGCCAAAGGTAGGAGATAACCTCATATTAACTTAAGCAGAAATTAAAGATAATTATTCCAGTTGCAAGAACTGCTGCAAATTTTTCTAGAAATGGAGTTTAAACAATGCATTTAAGGTATCTAAGTTGTTATAGAGGCAGGTACTTTGGTCTATAAAAAATCAAAGTGAGGGAAGCAATTATAATGAACATGCAAAGAGATTTGTATTATTAAATATGCTAAGGTCACACTAAAAAATCCTACCCCCTGAACATCCAGGATATGAAAGGTGAATGCAGACAAGACAAACACTCACTAGCACGTTGAGACTGTCAAACAGATCCATTATAACTTTAAGAGAATGTGCACTACCAGAGCACAGGAAATGTGTGATTTCCAGAAATCTTTGCAAAGAAATCCACTTAGGTCATGCCATGACAGCATGGTATTTGGTGTGAATTTGTGAAAAGGCACAAGGTTCCATGTTTGCCTTTAACTGTAGAAGCAATGTACCATTGGATATAACTTCTCCTTTAATAGTAATTTTACAGAATCATATTGAAGGTCCTAGATAAGATTAAATAATGAAGAAATTGCAGTATATATTTAAGTACAAGTACTTGTGAATTTATCTGTAATAAGGGAGATTGGTAATAAAAATACATCCAATATTCATCTAAATACAGATGACATTTTTTGATTCAATGGAATTACCACTGACAGATAGTTGGAATAATCTCGTTTATCAATGTGACCTTGCCAGGTCACCTCATGTGTGGACAATTGGACACACAGAGTATTAATGTATTTTTACGTTACACATAGTACCTCATTGGATATACTGTGACAGCCAGCTGGAAGGCCTAAGGAAAACCTTACATTTTGTTGGTCAAGGTTATGAACTTAAAACTGGCAACCAATGCCAAACAACAATCAGATTACCCAAATGAGACCAGTAATTTAATACCACATGTTTGCTTCATTACCCAAAGTTATGCACTCAACATTATATCACATTATCCTCAGTGGTCTAGTGATTGGCAAGTTTAGCATATAATCATTGGCTGACACTTTTGTGGAATCAAGCCTCACAGTTGGCAATACTTAGGAGCTGTCCTCATATGACCCTAGCTGTTAAACAGGATGTAACACCCCACCTTTGAACTTTGGTTTTGCAAATCTATGCATATTTATTTTCAAAGTCATAATTATACATCACAATGGCATACAAGTTTATCTGCGAAATTATAAATTCAGCAGAAAAAAGTACTCATGACCTAGTTGCATGTCACAGTTGCAAAGGTAGCACTGATAATATTTCTGTGATACAAGAAGCATAAAACAGATTTCTGCACAAACAAGTATAGAAAATGATTCTTTGAAATATTGTCTGCAAGGCAAAAATTGCCCAAATCTAAGAAGGTATCAGATAACCAACAGCCTCACAGCTGCAGAGATGCCAAGCCACTGCTGCAAGAGAGGGAATCCTGAAGAGTTAGCACGAGACAGCCAGTACTTACCATTGGTAAGTCACCATTCATCTGAAACTGAAACCAACATGTATCATATGTCCACCCAAAACTTCAGTAAGGTATTCTGTATAGCTATCTTCTGTTACCAGTTGTTACTTATTTTGATCGTCAATTTGTCTGACTCCTGTAAAAAATATTTCCAGAATCTCACTATAAATACAAGAAGTCAGTCAGAATCATTAAGTAGATCATATCACTTGTATCAAACTGGGTAGGGTGTTCCAGGGAAAACAGTGCAAAACATTGCATAGGTCATATCAAGTGCAGCATTTTGGGCTGGGTGTTTTGGGAAAACACTGCAAAACAGTGTACAGGTCATACCAAAGGAGGTAGATAGCAATACAATACATTGAACAGGTCATATCACAATGACAAAATGAAGCCAAGGTACATCATGAACAGTTTAACCAGCATACATTCACTTTATTATGTGAAAGTCTCACAACTACAAAAATCTACAAATGAAATTTCTTAAAGATCTTCAATTTGCCCATGACACTTAATAATTGTATAATGTATATGAAACTACATTTAGAAATCATAAATAAAGTTTTTAAGTGCATGTTCATATAATAGGAAATAATTGTGATTCTAAAAATCACTATGCAAATGGTGTCAAAAATATCAGAGTTCCACACAAATAACTTTGATGAGGGACTGTGAATTGAGTGCAGGCTGGGGTTAGGCATCAACTATTCTCAAATATTAGTGTGTGGATTGAGAGAGTCAACTGCAAGGGGTCAATAATATGGTGATTTTAGTAGAACCTGATGGAGTTCTTTAGGGGGAACGGATCAAGAGGTTTTAGTACATAGTGTGAATGAGTGTTGAGAGACACACACAGAACTTGAGTGGGGGATCAATGATGAATGTCTTGAGGATTGTTTTACCAGATGATCTTTTAATAATTATTTATCTATAATGAATTTCCACACAGGAAAAGCAAATTTTGACATGTTCAAAAGTCAACATGTATCTCTATTAGCTTTATTTTTATTTCTTCGCTGTTCACTTCATTTTCTTATTTGCTTATTTCAGGGATGATATAATTGACAGATAAATGAACATATGGGTTCTTAACCCTATCCAATATCCTTGGAAATACCCAAGAAACTTTGTTCAAGTAAAAAGTTTCACAAAGTACAATGAAATGATGTGAAAGATAAATAGCAACTATCATAATTGTAGCATCTGTAACAAGATGTCATATATGCAATGCCTCTTTTGAAGTTTCTTAGCTCTAATGCATATGATTTGTATACACCTGTAATGTCACTGCTTCTATTGCTGCTGTTGGCATTGTTATTCTTGATGTTCAAAATGATGTTGACATCCGTCACAATTTAATAAACTGACTTGAATTGTAAATGCTTAGTCGTTGTTTGATCATTTGTCACCGGATGCTTGACAGATAATGCTTTTCTTATTAATAAGCCAACATTTGAAAAAGCTGGAAAAATAATTATTATAATTTGACTTTAGTGGTACAAATAACTCAAATAGAATCAAATATTTGTTAAATCTGCAGACTAACACTCTTGTCTCCCAACTCTGAGGTCGGCAGTCCAAACCCTGTACCATATGTGGGAAAGTTGGTAGTTTCTTGCCATTGGTCAACAGTTTACAGTACAGAACCTTGACCAACTGTATGAACTGGTTTCCTCTGCCCACAAAACTACTCATCGTGATATGACCTGTATAGTGTTGAAAGCGACGTAAAACCCAAAATAAATAAATAAATATATGCAGCTGTTAAAAGTTACATTGTCTTCATAGTAATGATTAAGCCCTATAAAGGTTACAGCAATGGTAATTTCAATATACACTACCAAATTATTAATATCTACTATGATTGTAGCTTCTTCAATTAATCAAGGAGAACAGAAACCTACAGGTTATTATTTTTACATTTCATATTTTCCAGACTGATAATAATGGAACTTTAGTAAGAACCCAAAAGGTCACTTCCTGTTTCCTGTTTAGATGTGTGATCATGAGCAGCTCAAGTTGTTTATTTATGAAAGTAAACATTGAAAAATGAATAATACGAAAAGAAATATGTTAAACTGATATACAGAAACAAAGATAAATAATTTATGCATAAGGACCTTCATTTCGTGGTAAATGTGTGTAATTTCTGTCAGAATTTTCAATATTGTCTTCCCAGCAATTGTAAACAATGTGCATGAAACGGATGTTTTGACTGCAATGGCGGATTTTTTATTCAATATTTAAAAGTTTTGTGGTTATTTAATTTACTGCCACATGGATGTACCACGCTGTGTTTAAAATATATATTTTTGGTGACTGCTTTCTGAGCATTATTTCGTGTTTACGTGGCTAAAAATAAATTTAGACCCATATTGCGACTAGACCCATAATGCGACGATAGGCTGTAGGCGTTTACTGGTAGAAAGCTACTACTAAAGGCACCGAAGTGGGCGATATTACAAGATTTAATACTAAAAAACGAACTTATAATAAAGTTGCTGGTTTCTCCTATCTTTCGTATATCCCTTTCCTTGCCATACACATTCATCATTGGTGTCATTTATAAAATGTGTTTTCTTTCCCATTTTAAAGCCGAAAATGTTATCTTTGTTTACTTTGTTTTCGCGTTCGCGCCAGATATCCACTCCGCTAAAATTAAAAACAAAACCGAATCAGCCGCTTGTTTCACTTTCACAGCGTCTGTGCATGAAATGAAGTCCAAACAGAAATAAAAAAAAAAAAAAAAAGTTATTTTTCTAAGCGTTGTTCTAATAATTTTCTGTGCTTAATAGGCCTATTGAGATGGCGTGATCTAAGTGATTGGAAGTGATTTTCTGTATTTATATGGCATTATTCAGATGATGTGGGTTCAGTCCCAGGTACAGGTAGATACATAGTGGCTCAGATGACCACTTAAAATGGCAGTCCTCTGTCATTGGGTCCTATCCTCAGTGGTAGGTTAAAGAACCTCAAGGGCGTTGATAAATGGTTACCCTTGAACCTCTGTCTTTTGGTTAGGGGAATGTCAATAATTTGAGAGCTTGCATGCTCTGTACTTGTACAGTCGAATGGGTCATATAGTGCTTCGAGTCCTGCAGTACATGGCGATATTGCACTGACTATAAATACAAATACAAATTATATTGCAACCTTGATCCTACAACAAATATATAGCATGATCACTTTGGTCATTATCAACATAACCTCTGCCAATTCAAATCACAAATTTTTATTCCATCTTAATGCATCCAAAGTGATGAATATTAACTTAAGACAAGATTAATTTTTCATTTTTTTTTTTTTTTTTTGGCGATATTATGTCAATTTATTTAATTGGGGTTTTATGTCGCTTTCAACACTGTACAGGTCATATCACGACGGGTAGTTGGAAGGGCAGAGGAAACCAGTACATACAGTGCGTCAGGGTTCTGTACTGTAAACTGCCAACCAATGGCAAGCAACTACCAGCTTTCCCACTTGAGGCCGTGCCGGGAACCGAACCCCGGCCTCAGAGGTGGGAGGTGATAGTTACCAATGTGCCACCATTGCCCCGTGATATTATGTCAAAAGCTGGTGCATAATGATATGAAATCTCAAAGATCTTTTCTATCAAGTCATATCCTTTGCGCATTGTGAGCTAAGGCACAGTTGGGGAATCAATAAAGTTAGATCTGGGTTAACTAAAACTTGAGTATACTTACATAGTGAAAACTAGACCAGCACACAACTTGTAGATAAGGTTGAAACCAATCGTGAATCTGGTTGAAATTAAAGTAGATTTTGTAAATCTTTTCAAGTTGAAGCAATGAGGTGAAGCTATGCTAAAACCAATGGGTAAGGTCGTATCAATACAGCAGGTGCCATCTGGTTGAAACATATGCAGATTTTGCAAATCGTCTTTTTTTAGTTTGATCCAACAGGTGAAATTATGTTGAAACCAACAGTTGAAATCAAGATGGATACAATGGGTGAAATCTGGTTGAAATCCCTTTATATGGAATAAGTGCAAATATATATGAGAGTTTCCAATTATAAACTCTAATTACAGTTTACACCCTGCAATTTGAAAGTTCCCTAGCTTTGACCTAAGAAAAATACTGGGCTATATCCCCTTACATTGCACTTTAGTGCACATGGGATAAGAGCACCTTGTCAGAGTACCCACAAACTTTGTAAAATTATGAAATTCATAATATGGTTTGTCACAAACTGTAATAGATACACACAGGCATCTCCTATTGTCAAACAACTCCATTAGCTCCCAGCTGAATCCTGCACAATCTTCAAAACTGCCTCTTTGGATCATATTTAAGTCCATAGTCGTCAACCCTGCTATTTCGGTCCTCTTTTGTGTATTTGTTGTGGAAGATATGGCACAAGATACCATCATCCAGCTAAAAGGTTCCAGGAGATTCCCCAATATTACCCATCTATACATTTATCAAAAAAAAAATTTTTTTAAATGCTTTGGCCACACCTTTGCTTTTCATGGTTCCACAGTTTAGCATGATTTACCTGATGATGTTCGTTCTGCTTTCCCATATTGTTATAATTAAAGCTCATATGTTATTCTCATATACTTAAATGTTTTGTCTGTTAAAATGACACTGAAAAATATAAACAAGCTGTCTCCAGTGCTCTGGTATGACTTTATCAGAGCTTGGTTCAGATAATTTGAAAAATTTGAATCTCAGCCAAATGACATTTCACCCAGAAGCAAAGAAACATAGGTTAAACCATCCCTTTGGGGCCCAGACGGCGGGCAAGTGGAACCAAGCCTGAATTTGTCAAACAAGATCTGTCAAAAAGGCACTTCAGATAACACTTAATTATTAAATTGGTTCTGATATTGCACACTAGAGTCTGCCTTGACAGAGATAAAGCGCTAAATAATAGAATAAAATACAATAACAAATACATGAAAGGCATCTAATTAACAACTATACAATGGTTAAGACAAAATTTAATTATTCATCATTACTTGGAACAAAATTAGCACTAAATTAAATTAAGTGAGTTATTTTGTGGATTTATATAGATATGGGATTGTTGTATGGATGGACATCAACCATTTATCTATTTCCTTATTATTTCTTTGAGGTGAAACACACAAATTAAAAACTTACAATATCAGAAGGATGAATTGAAATTGTCCAGAGAAATCTGAATTAAATTTTTAAATACTTATCATGAAAAAATGAGATCATTCAGGGAATACAAATATTCTCAACATGCTCTGGTCATACATTATCCCATATTCAATATATTTTCTGTTCTAAAATAGGATTAATTTTCATGTCAGAAACTGAATTAGATTTAGAATTGATTTTGTCTCTGAAGTATAATTACTTTTACATGTTGGAAATACTACTTCGGGTTAGTATTAAATACATACATCAATTTCAACACTAAATAAACATGATTTCTAACGTCCATGCCTATACTGTCCCTTCCCAGTGGACATACTTGAAAAAATTCAGTTTTTCTATATTTCGTAATTAGACAAGTTTTCTTAATTTATTCTTCCTACTACCTTTCATATTTTGTATTTATATATATATATATATGTTACAGTAAACATGTGAAATCAGTAAAAAAGCGTAATTTCAGTAAATACGTGTATTTACTGATTTGGTCAGTAAATACGCGTATTCCCTAAAATTTTCAGCAAATACGCGTATTTACTGATTTATGACCTGTGTTATTTCACAAGTTTACTGGTTTGACTTTCAGTAAATATGTGAAATGAAACTTTGATGTTCACTGGTTGTAAATGTTTGTCACTTTGGCCGTTTTGAAACCTTTGCAAGGTTTAGAAATCTGTTATTTGGCCGTTTCGAAACGGCCAACTATTCCTCTTGGCCGTTTTGATACCTCACCAGTTTGACATTGGTGGACAGGTTTGTTTTGTTGCTTTTAAGTGTAACAGTTGTAATACAATAAAAACTTATATATTTATCAGAACTGCATTTGGTTTATTGTGAAACATATATCAAACAGAACATATAACAACATTTATTAGTGCTTACAAACACTTTGGTGCATACACCAACTGTATCCCCAATTAACACATGATAAAGTTAATTACATACAATGTTATATTACATATGTTTGCATTGTCCACAGTGCCATTCCACCTCATTGTCCTCAGTATGCACACATTGCCTATGAAACCACTGGTTACAGTTCTGGCATTCTATCATTGGGGAGCCATCATCTATACCACGACACACACAAAGTATCTCCACGGTGAGAGTCGAGATGATCCTCTTGTGGTTCACACTGACATCAGCAGGAAATGGCATCAGTTGTCCCTTACATAGACCATCCCTCAGATGTTTGCCTGCACCATACTATCAGAGTCCACATGGATCTTGTCCATGGGCTAAGGATGCGGCAAATGCAGCAGCATGTATCCCACAGCTGAAGGAATCCCTTTCCCTCTGTACATTCATGGTGTGGAGCAGGAGCTTATCACCAGAAGGGTGGCAAAAGTAAGCTATATCTCGCTTGAAACTTATGGAGAATGTTGTGCCATGTAATGAATCATAAACTGCTACTGATCCCTCTGGCATCCCTATTGAACTGAACCCAATGGCAAGCATCCTTGTTGAAGATCTGTATAAAATCACTGGTGGTATTCTTCCAGGTGTGATTGATCCGAAGGATTGGATCCTGAAGCCCATCTATGTGTGCATGGCCATCTTCAGTAGCTCAGAAACTCCCCTCATATGTAAATCTGTCAACCACTCCTTTCTTTCAATTGCCCTTAAATGGTCTTTAGTGATATAGTTGAGGTTTATCTTTGTCTGCAGAGTGTCTCGGGTGTTGCTGCAGGAATGACTTGAATGGCAGTGGGTGGTACACTGGTAGCCGTTCTTGTGGCAAGTACATCTTTTTGTGTCACATTTTCCCGTACAGTCACAAAAATTTGCTTTGTGGATACTTTTTCCTGGCAGCCTCTCTCAGGAAAATCTCTTCCTCCTTGATTGTGGTCAATGGAGTTCCATTGAAAGGCATCAGATCTCCACCCCTGTACTTGGACTTCAACACACCAAACTCTGTGGCCAGTGTGTAGTGGACATCTTTTTCTCCTGCTGAGCCTATAACCTGGCAAGGAAGTCTTTGTTGGTCTGTTGAGGTCCTGTCCAGTTTCGGAATGCCTACTGTCACTGTATCACCAACATGAAAAGTCCTGATATTTTGGCCATGCTTCTTTAGGTACATTGATTTCATCTTGGCCGCGCTTTTTTCTGTTGCCCTGAAAGCCTCCCTTTTCTTTTTGGCCCTGTGGTTTGGTGGTGATGTGGAGGCAGTTCGTTTCCTGGTGGCATTCACATCTAGAACCTCTTCTATCTCATCATCAAGGACCTCAATGACTGTGTTTGGCATTTCACTAACGTCCTCCGGGAAGTCAGTAGAGGCATAATCCCTCCCTTTGTTAATTATAATTAAATAAACTTTTTCTTTAAAAATTCTTTTCAAGTAAAAGGACACAATTAAAGATCACAGGTTAACTGTAGCTACTCCCATACCTAATTACCTACTCCACAAGTTGTGTTAATTATGATTAAAGGCAGTTGCTGAATAGCCCCTGCCCAATAAATCTTTTGTAATCAAAGAACCAATTGAAGATCACAGGTTAACTGTAGCTACTCCCATACCTGAGTACCTACTCCACAAGTTATGATTATAGAAAGTTGCTGCTCAGGAAATTTTTTTTAATCAAGAGACAGATTTGAAGTTCACAGGTTAAGTTAAAGATTCCAAAGTCCAATAAAATAAGAATTGACTTTAATGTAAATGATTAAAATTCAAAGAATCCACATTAAAATAAATTATATTTTATACATATAAAAACATATGCTATGGAAAAATTTAGAAATCAGGTGAGGTTTCAAAATGGCCAGGTTATTGATTTGGCCATTTTGAAACCAGGTTTTGAACTGGCCAGGCCGTTTCAAAACCAAGTAAGGTTTCAAAACGGCCAAGTAAATAATTTGGCCGTTTCGAAACGGCCTTTGGCCGTTTTGAAATGGCCAGGGTTTCAAAATGGCCGGGAACATAAATATATAATATTAAATGGTAAACCAAACTGCACATTATATTGGAACATTTTACTCTATATAATATTAAATGGTAAACCAAACTGTGAATTATATTGTAACATTTTACTCTAGTATGATGACTATTAGAACATACTAAGCATGCTTCATTTTAGAGTACATTACATGAAAATATGTTAAAAAGAATTTTTATGTGACTGATACATAAAAAGTGGTGTGTTTTTTTTAAATAAATAAAATTTAAAAAAATTAATTTAAATTTCTAAATTTTAACATATTTTAGCTGTAATTCCATTCAGCAGAAATTTTACCTTATCATTTAAGACAATATCATTTACACCCAAACAAGTCTGCATGTATTTTTGAAGAATTTATTGTTAAACAGAGATTATCAGTAAGTGGCTGCCTTATTTTATTTCAATCAAGGCTTAATATTTTGCCATTTTCTGGTAGATTTATGACTTAATGTAGGTACTGGCTACTTGATCAAAGAATTTTTGCTAGAAACAATTAAAAGGCCAACTAGCCCCTAATTAGATTTCATCATAGTCTTTCAGAGGGACTTAATCTCTTTTAAGGCATTTATGGTTATGGTCTGGCTTCCATTATTGAAGGGACAACATTAAAGGGAAGTATTATTCAACCCTAATTATAGATCTAAATTTTATTACTGACCTTTAGAAAAGAAATACATTGTTAAAATACATTGTTTAAACTACAGTGAAATTCAGTTCTTGAACAAGAAATATACCATAATCTTATTACCTTGTTTGTTATTCCTTATACAAAATGCATCATAATTTGATAAATATTTGGATATTTAAAATTTATAAACTTGTCTATTTACATTACAATTTATTTTAAATGAAACATAAATATTACAAGTTTTAATCACATATCACATGCAAATTCTTTTGAAATTATAAAGTGATGTTAAATAGTTATCCCAGTGTTAAACTTTGAATATGACAAAGCCATTTAAAGTTTGAAATGACTGTTAATATGAAGAGATAGCAGATAAAACCCAGCCGTTTAAGATATAAAGTCTTTATGATGATTTTAGTAAATACGCGTATTTACTGGATGAAAAAACCAGTAAATACACGTATTTACTGAAATTTTTAGGGAATACGCATACTTACTGACCAAATCAGTAAATACGCGTATTTACTGAAAATTTCAGTATGATGATTTTAGTAAATACGTACGCGTATTTACTGATTTCGCATATTTACTGTAACATATATATAGGTTTCATCCATACCTTCAACTATCCATTGTGGAAATTACGACTCATACAATTCATTGGAAGCTCTATTAAGCCCCACAACAATCAATCCTTGTCCCTGGCCCATACAGTAGACAAGCTTTTACATTTGATTTGAAGCTGCAGATTTTTGTTTGTAGCTGAGTGCTTTTTTATTTGGACACACTAAACTCTCTTTTCTGGCTTTCTTTCTGACCATTACATCTTCTTCTGCCACATCTTCTTTGTTTATCTTTCTGTCGATGTAGGTGATACAACATGTGTGTTGTTGGACCACAAAATAAAGTGTTGCAAAATGTAAAGTGAGGTTGCAAAACGTAAAGTTGCAAATGTAAAGTGTTGCAAAATGTAAAGTGGGGTTGCAAAATGTGAAATGCTGCAAAATGTAATGTGGGGTTCAAACTGTAAAGTTTCCAAACGTAAAGTGCTGCAAACATAAATTGGGGTTCCAAAATATAAATGTATTTATTTGTTTAGGTTCTAGCGTTACTTTCAACAGCTTTTATAGGTCAAATCACAATGTGCAGTTTTATGAGAAGAAGAATCTGGTGCATACAGTTGGTCAAGGTTTTGTACTGTATACTGCAAACCATCGGCAAGCAACTACCAGCTTTCCTGCTTGAGGTTTGGCCGGGATTTAAAGTTCGATCTCAGAGGTGGGAGGTGAGTGTGCTACCACAGCATGCACTGTAAAAAAATGTAAAGTGCCACAGTGTGTTTGCAAAATGTAAAAGGAACAGTTAAACTCTAAAGTAAAAAATGTCATCAAACTGTAAAATTGAGGTGCTTAAAATGTAAAGTTGGAGTTCACAAAATGTAAGTGTAAGCCACTGTATAACTGAAGTCAAAAAGCCTTTAAAGTACGAGTAATTTTATTATTTAAGTAAGATATTGAAGGATATTCAGTTTTGCACACGATAAGCTAAAAGTATAAGGCTATAACAGAATTACACTGGGGTAAGCTTTCCAAGAAACAAACGTTGTCTCAATACTAAAAAACTCATTCAAAACTTCACCAGCCTACATTCAAACACACTGATTATAGAGAATCAAATAATTAATGACTAAATAAAAATTCACAAATTATCATAAAATCACAAATAAGGGGACGCCAGTACATGTAAACTCATCTGGCAATAACACTGAACAAAAGTTTTTTTCTAACTTATACATTAAAATGATGGTTATCATTCAGGGTCGTTTCCTGTGTGCAACACCCTTTAGTCCAGACCGCTTTCACCGATTGTCTTCAAACTTTGTACAGTCATTGATGTTACTTATCAGAAGAACCCTATTGATTTTCGATGAAATTGCTAAAAACATTGCCGTCAATGGCGATTTTGTAAAGTGTGACTTCACCGATGTGATTCTATATACCAGAAGGCTTATAATTGTTCCAAATGTCTCAAAAATGTTCCCATTGTGTTTTCCCACATTTTACCCCATATAGAACACGATCTCCCCCATTTTGAGGTAGGCTGCTGTTATATTTGGCTATATTTACATATATTACCTTATTACAATGCAAACAGCCATAACTATAGAATTACATGTGTTTTTAAAAGGTAAGTATATAGACTCTTGCAGCTAAAAATGACTTTTCTGTGTGTCTCTGGAGGATGTCCAAAAGCCTGTAAGCCTTTCAGGTCTAGTTATTATGTGTCTTGGCGGATGTATGAGCTCTCGAAGTGCTCTTATTTAACAATGTGTATAAATTAATGTTATCATAATAGGATTTATGCAAGTTTAGATGACAACCTACATGTGTATTCATAAAGGTCAGTAAATTTTGATTCAACATGTATAAACAACCCATGCTATAATGAATTAACGGTGGTAAATACATTTGACAGAAATAACAACAAAAAGACTAAACCAACATCCAAGTTTAACTGAATAAAAGTGGCAACAGTTACATGAGTAGAAACACATATTTCAAGTAGCAAATCTTGATTTCAATTCTAAATTGTAATTGATGCATCAATATATATTAATATATTTATTTATCGTGATGTATGAGGCTACATCTCCATTTGAACTGTAATAATATATGACTTTAATGGGCATACCTCATACGAGGGTATATAGGGTATGTTTTATTGATCTTTTCAGACTTTGCATGGACCATAGAATTATCTCTGCTCATTTCACTGGTGTGTTCTACAGAAGGTCCCACCACAACTCCCCCTTGCTGGCCAATGTGATACCTGGCAGATTCTCTACCAAGCACTGTGGCTCTTACAATGACTTTGCATTATCCCAACATGATGTGCATGAATATTTGTATGTACTTGTACACAGTACTCTATTAACACATGGGCCTGTAGCCCCATCCTTCACAGTAATTGTCAGGACTATTTATTTACACATTTGATTAAAATGCATTGTCACTTTCCCTGGCATGCTCTGTTGGTTTGTTATTCTCACCCTGTCCAGTCTGTTCACCTGAAATAGTCACTACCTCACCATCCTTTGCAAACTGGACCATGGAATTATCTCTGCTTATTTCACTGGTCTGTTCTACAAATGGTCCCACTACAACTCCCCCTTGCTGGCCAATGCGATACCTGGTGGCAGATTCTCTACCAGGCATTGTTGCTCTTACCATGATGATATATATACACCAAGGGTTCAGGCAAGGATTGAGGCAGGCAAGACACAGGAAGACATCACTAATAATTAAGAAATTCAAATCAATTGTTGAAGGTTTGAAAGTCAGAAGTACCGCAAAAATCTTGTCTGGTGTCCAACATACTGCAAAAAGTACTGTCAAAAGGATAGTCAGGGTTACTGTCCTCTTCTGCAATAGCATCCCCTGTCCTAGCTCAGAATAAAGAAGTGGCGATACTCTGTAAATAAACAGGAGCAAGGACACAAAGCACATCAATACAAATGGGAGAGCAAAGGAGAAAAGGAAGTGTAATAGTGTGTTGATCTTCAGCTTTTTAATATCACCCGAGACCTCTTTGTTGTAACAGAATAACAACCCTTCCATTTCATTGTATAAACCATGTCCGGTCCAGTTTGGTATATTGGCCAAGAGGATGATGACCCATTTTAAGATGCAGATGATTGCACCGAAAGTCACATTGTTAATCTTAATGATTTTATTCGGTATGGCTAAGCTCAGGAACTGGAAGAGAACGATCAGCACTTCTGCATAAGCCAATCCATAGAAGCAGCAATACTGGACATAGCGATGAAACTTGCAAAAAGCCTCACCCAGAGTCCATGTATGCATGAACACATTCTCATACAGGATCAGAGGTATCCCAAAGCCCAGGAAGACAATTGAGGCCACACAAAGATTGATAAAGAATGCACTGTTGGCAGAGTTGAACTTTGAAGGATTCAGTACAGCTGATAGGATAACCAAACCATTGCCAATTAGGCCAATGATCAATAATGTTAGTATGATCACTCCAAGCAAAGCAGGACGGGTCTTCAAGTATTGTACATATTTATCCTCATAAATCTCATAAGTCTCATCCCAATCAAAATAAACACCATCTGATGTAGTTACTGATGCTTCCATGGTTTCACGTGACTATTTTTCAAAAATGAGTTACACTCTGATTGACAACTTAAAGCACCCAATGGTTCTCCATATACAGTAACTGGAACAGATATCCACAAGCTCCCAAACAGTAATTTTGTTGCATCCAGTCTTAAAGCATGAGTTGTATATATATCTCGACTGAGGTATCTATTTATCTGAAATAAAGAAAAAACCATGTACTTGTGCATTCATGTGAACAAAAATAATAACATAAATAAAACATCTATGTATCTTTAAAATATGTGGTTTTCTGATAAGTATTCACACAAACAAGAAGGGATTATTGGTGATTATATCCACGTTCTTTTAAAATTTCATTAGACCAGAAATAGCCCATAGTTTTGTCTACTGTAATACCAAAAATACAGTAATCAACAAAACTGTTGTTGCAATGACAGAATCGATATCCGTTAACAGAAAAAAACCTCAGAATTTAAGCTGCATACTAGTGAAGATGAGACAGTAAAACATATTCCAAAACTGTTGTGAAAAGTTTGCACAATATTTTCCACCGAATTTCTGCTGCAAATTACAAGAACTGCTGGTCAGCTTTCTCCATAAACATAGACAGCCAAGCTAAAATTGTACCAACAGACTAGTCTTTCCCAGCCCCTAGTTTATTTTGGTTTAATGTAGGGTTGTCAAGATCCTGCACTGTTGAAGTGGAAAGTTTTCGATCCGGGACAAAAATCTCCTACAAAGTTCATACATTTGAAGTCTTTATATACAAATATCAACAAACACCACAGCTTACTGGGACATAACATTTCACCTTTTGACAGCACTGATAAACCTTTCCTTCCAGACAAAAAGGGCATAAGTCCTCAAGGAATTTTGTTACTTGATGCAGTTTTTTTCACTGTTTTAAAAGTACACAGACTTTATTTAAATTTTCAACAGCAGATTCCTACATAAGCCCCTTTGTACACAGCAGTTCTTAATTATCTGAGATAGGTGTACATTACAATGCACTTGCCATACAACATTAGTTTGCTTACTTTAGCATCACATTTGACAGAGGAATGAAGGTTCTTAAATGCTCTTTGACCGCTCGACTTTGGGCTTTAAGTCTGAGGTGTTGATAAACAAGTACAAACCTCCTCACTTAAGATTTTGCAAATAATCAAATGTACAACCTCATGGGTGTGAACTGAGTATGTTACCACTGTGTCCCCAGGATTCATAGAAGATCAAAATGGAGATTAACTATTACAGATCAATAGTGAGTTTCTGATAATTAAAAAAAAATGGTGTGGTTCCAGATAGTTCATATACATATACTTTGTGAAATTACTTAAAGTGACATGCAAAATAGCTAAACTTAAATAATATACACTAGTGTTGATATCAATTATATCTTCAATTTCAAGTTATTTGGACATAAATAACCCAAAGAAAAAAAGAAGAATTTTTATGAAACAAAACTAATCAAGGTCAAAGGATTTTTCTTTTAATATTCAAAATGATTCGAAGAAAATTTCAGTGTAAAATTATGACCCACTAATATGCAGTGTATTCCTCCTTCTGTACAACCATCTGTATCAATATGTTATAAGTGATGTAATATCCAAGTAATCATTAAAAGAATCAACCAGCATAATAAAAACTCAATTAGGCCTGCACCAGGCTGTGTTTTGTACATTGTTTATTGTTATTTTGCTTGAGCAATGCCTGGATGTGAATGGCAGCATCACTGGCGGATGTGCCTTGCTGCAGTAAACAAGGCGTTGTTTTGATACCAAACTTGCAGTGGACATTTTAACCTCACTATTTTGTAAACTCAAATAAAGCTTGCAAGATGATATTTTCTGAGTATTTCATTTTTTTGTATGGTTAGGTTCACATACCATTTCAAGATCATGTAATCCTGATGAACTGATGAAGAAATATACATGCATTAGTAATTAAAATGGGTCTTTCCAATGGCGTGGTTTTCATTTCATAAAACCCCCAGTGTAAATACGTTTCATTTCTTGTCTGGGAATCTGGATAAATGCAGTTAGTGGAACAAACCATTTCATTCTGTATGCGCTAAGATAAACTGTTTGGTTTAGCTGCAAGAGAATACATACTTTATTGCTCTTGTGCATACCTAATTCAAAGTGAAACGCAGTTAAGAAATACCAGTCCAGATGATAAGGTCAGTCTTTGTACATCAAAATTACCCAGTCTGTCTATGTTCAGTAAGATTAACCTCCAAAAAGTACAGTTGGACTGATCTACATAATAGGGTAAAGTGCCACAACTCACCTCTGCGAATTATCGCCCAACAGCAACGTCAGCTACTTGACAAATGTGAAAGTTAGCTTTTAACATCCTGTTCAACAGCCAAGGTCATATTGGGACAGGTCCACAATCCTGTCACTTGTTGAGTCGAACACACATATAGGCGACATATAAGGATGTAACTTACAGTAGAATTTAAAGGATATAAATATGAATGGGAAATCTATGGAATTTGTATAAATTATGTATTAGAGACCATATTATTAAATTGGGATATTGCGTGATTATGATCCAAAACTAAAGATGTTCATAACAATTAAATTACTGCATTTCTGAATCCTGTCAATTAAATTAAGGATTCCATGGGTCCATAGTTTATAAAAGGGGGTAGACCCATAACTTGGGGTTCATTCACGCATTCACTTTGGAGGGGGTCAAGGGCAATCTAGGACCTGGGAAACTGGAAATCTGAGTAAGATGGTGTTTTCTTTTGACAATGGCTAAGTCAAAATTTCTTAGTGTTAATTTCTGAAGTATCTTTTGCTTTGACTTGGAAATGTAAATAACTTTGATTTTGGACATGATTTCAATAATTTAAGTACAGATATATGTAGTCATATAGAAGAGTAAATCTTTCTGAATTGGTAACTATGTAATATATATGTGTCATATTGATGAGTAAATCTGTCTGAGTCAGCGTTGGGTTCATCAAATCAATCTTACCACTAATTTAGGTCATTACTGTGAATCTATATTCTGTCTTAGTCGGATGTGTTTCACTAGACAGTATTAGTCTAGGTTTCAGTAGGGTTAGATTCACATAAGGTTTACAATTAGATTAGGTTATTGTGGTGTTATAGGCCAAATTTTCTTCTACCATGGGTTAAACCATAGTAGAGGGGTAGAAATTTTAATTATCCTGAAATGTAAACTTAACTTTGAAATATTATCTGAATATAGAGATACTGAAGGTAGAATTCTACTTATTGAATGCAGTGTTGAACAAAACAGTTTCATAATAATAAATGTGTACTCGCCCACTAAAGACAAACATCATGAACAATTATTATTTCTATCAAATCTGAAGAATATTGTTGACCAGTATAGTAACAAAGCTCTCATTATAGGGGGTGACTTTAACACATATCTAGATGTTACCTTGGATAAAATGGGCAGAACAGCAGAAAAACAGTCTACCTACAGTGAAAATTAAACAGCTTCTGTGAAAAATTCTCACTTGTAGATATCTTTAGAGTCAGAAATAAAAATAAAATCTTCACACGAAGAGAATTCACCAAATCCGGCTTTATACAGTCAAGGTTAGATTACTTCTTCACCTCAATTCAACTTGAATACTTAATTCAGAATACATCAATAAAAACAGGTAATAGCTCTGACTATAGTATAATATAATTAAATTTAGAACTTGTTGACACACAAAAGAGAGGAAAGGGACTAATTTATTAACTAACCCTGATTATGTCAGACTAATAAAAACTTTGATTACAGATATAAAAACTAATGTTAACTTTGAGAACAAAAATACACTATGGGATTTTGTAAAATGTGACATAAGAAGCCATACAATATTATATACCTGTAAAAAAGCAAAACAGGAAGCAATTACTGAAAAAGAACTTGCTTCAAAATTAAACAAGTTAGAACAAAATGTTAAAATGAATGGAGAGGAAAATTTAACAGATTATAAGACTTACATGTAATAATGTATTAGTATCACTTGAAAAAATAATATCAAAAAAATTGTACAATGAATTAATCGGAAGAATTGCAAAACCACCAATAGCTATTGAGAGTTGGACTGGACTATACCCATTTTTGGAAAATCATGATTAGAAATGTACTTTTATTCTGCTACATAAAATTGCTCAAGAAACTTACCTTCAAAGTTTTCAGTATATAGTCACTAGGATATTAAATTGTAATTATAATCTACTTAAATGGGGAATAAATGACTCAATGGTCTTTGAATATTGTAATGAGTTGGATACAATAACACAGCACTTATTTGAGTGTCGGGTAGTAAAAAGATTCTGAAAAGAAAGTCAAATTATGGATTTATGACCGATTGGGGGTTTTGTTTAACCTTACCATTTGTGAAATTATTTTTGGAATACGTGAATTGGATGAATTAATCAGGCTTGTTAATTGTATTATTCTCTATGGCAAACTTTATATCAATAAACAACGAACATATAGTAAAAACTTGACTCCTGCAGAAATTTTTAGTAAATTAAAGGACAAAATTATGGTTAACCTGACTTTACTTCGAATAAATGAATGTGACAAAGGTACAATACCTTTGCTTGAATCTTTAATTTCATAAATTATCTTTTTGTAATAGAGGTTTTACATTGTACACCAGTGGGAAGTAAGCTGGGTAGTTACATGCCTAATATGGCAATGCCTGATTTAAATAAATTTTGAGGGGTGGCAACTTTATATATGTCTAGAGCAATATTTGTGTACACATCCAAAACTGGACAATATGATGTATAGTCTGTTGGAACCTTTTAAGGACTGGCCAATATTATGACATGTCAAGTGGCTGGTTATTAAAAGTGTGTGGTGCCTGTTTTTTTTCGACAAATTGGTGCCTGTGTGTTCTTGCTAAACTGTGATCACATTAGTGGGTAAATTAACTATTGGAGTTTTGAAAGTGGAGTGATCGCATTTCATAACTGTAATATGCCAGCCCCTCAGTTATTGATTGGAAACTGGAAAGAAGCCCTTCAAAGAAAAGCCCTACAGGAGAAAAGCGCTACAGTTTTTTTTATATCCATGTAGAAAAGCATACACCATTTTCTAGATCTTGAAGAAAGCCCTATACATCATATTTAGTTTACAAATGGGTTGATCAGGGGGCTCGGTGGTGTAGCAGTTAGAGTTCTCGCCTCCAACCTCTGATGCCGCTGGTTCGAATCTCGGGCCGGGCGCTTCATGTTGGAAAGTTGGTAGTTACTTGCCCATGCCCGGTGGTTTACAGTGCAGTATGCACTGGTTTCCTCCACCTGTAAACTACCCGTCGCAATATGACCCTGGCTGTTAAATGCGACGTAAAACAACAAATAAATAAATAAAATAAATAAATAAAGAAAGGGTTGATCATTACTTAAAGGGTATTTCAATTGCTATTCAAACTAACCAGTGCTGTAATTTTCAATCCTAATGGCCCTTTGTAGTTTCAGAAACAATAAAATAAATTAATTTGTTGGCAAGGTAAAACGACTCTGGATTACAATTACTCAATCTCTAGATGATAACTGATTAAAAAGAATGTTGCAGTGAAATTTTCAAGTGGAAATGGAATTTGTTCCAGAATTTTTACAGTCAGTTGAACTTAGAATTTGTTCCTGAAAATTGGGATTTGTTTACTTTCCTTTCATTAGTAATACAATATTTTTAATATGTTAATTGCATTGTGAATGTTAAAGTATTTCCTTATATTTAGTTTGCAGGGCCGGTATTCATGAAAGGTCTTAGACTTAGCCAGGTCTTAGGCTTAAATGTGGTCTTAAAGTTAAGACTTTTGTCTCAGCTAAGTTTTGTCTTGAAACCGTATTCACAAAGGGTGACTTAGCTAAGTCCAAGATTATCAAATAACTACAGTGGTTTTCTGGGTCATGTGACCTTTCTTTTCTATTCAAACTATAATATTGGTGACATATATCCTTCATTTAATGTATTTTATCTAAGGAAAAGTACTGTTTTGAAATGGAAAACCTTGTTACCACATATAAAATTCCAAAGACTGCTTTAGTGAGGTGTTTTGTATAATTATACTTTATTTACAGCCCTTTGAAATTTTGAAGTGGAGAAAAGCGGCCATATTTAAGTCCTCTTTACAAAATTTAAGCCCACTACCAACCAGTCTTAAAGTTGAGCCCTTGGCTAAGCCTAAGACTGGTCTTAAATTCTTTGTGAATACCACTAAGCCTAAGACAAGTGTTTTAGCAGTTTTGGGGCAGAAACCTGAGACAAAAGTCTCAACTTTAAGCCTAAGCCCTGGCTAAGACCTTTCGTGAATACGGGCTCAGAACAATAAATGTGTATGTCATATAGCAAATACTAAAAACAATAATAGTTTTGAAATAATAAAAGTGATACATAACTTTGAAACAGTTTATGTTTGTACATTGTACTATCTGAAAAGGACTTTTATCCAGTCTCAAAAATGGTGTAGGGCATTTCTCGATGGGGGGAGTCAACAAATTGTGTGACTTTTCTCTGCATGGATTTTCTCTATAAGGCTTTTCTATACATTACATGATGAAGAAATGGTGCAGAATATTTTGGAAAAAGGAAGTACCAAGAAATTGTTATTTCTGTAACTTGATAAATTTACACACCAGTGAAATATGTTTTATCCTTAAAATTCTGGAGTCTTTATTGTAGGCTCTGTGAAATGAATTCTGGTAGACATGTTATAAATAATGTTTCCTCAAACATTTTAAAACACTGACCCCACACCCTAGTTTATCATATTATCAATTCAGTGTACCAATACCTCTAGCCTTGCCTATGGGCTTTACAAGAGCCCCTGGCTCAATGCATAAAATACTGTAAGTCTGTACAAATATTATGTTGGCTTTTAAATGAAACATAAAAACTTGGTATTTGATCTTGGACCTTAGCTAATAGGCTTTGGTTAGAACTAAGTAGAATATAATGTAAATGTCATGCTGATTCCTTTAATTTATTTATTTGGGGTTTTACATCGCTTTCAACACTGTACAGGTCATATCACGACGGGTAGTTGGAAGGGCAGAGGAAACCAGTACATACAGTTTGTTAGGATTCTGTACTGTAAACTGTCGACCAGCAGCAAGCGACTACCAGCTTTCCCACTTGAGGCCGTGCCGGGAACCGAACCCCGGCCTCAGAGGTGGGAGGCGAGAGTGCTACCACTCTGCCACCGTGGCCCCTTTGTACATTATATGAGAAAATCTACCCCGGGGGGTAATCTGGGAGGGTGGGGTAGATTCTGGGAGGCCACCAGAATCTACCCCAGGGTAGATTCTGGAGGTCCCTCAGAATCTACCCGGGTATAAAATGAAGGGGGTGTATACTTTCAGAGTTTACACCAGTCTCAGAGGTGGGAGGCGAGAGTGTTACCACTCTGCCACTGTGGCCCCTGCTGATTTCTTTAAAAAATTGATTATGTTTTGTACAGGTCAGATTGTTTTCTTTCAGTTACACTTAGTTCCAGCATTCCTTTTGTTGTTTGAATATCTTGCTGTTGAAAAAATATAAAAATACAGAAAAATATAAAAAATATTAAACATAAAAAATATCCCAGAGCCTAGAAAAAGACTACCCAAAAGCAAAAGGTGTACAATATTGTACATACATGTCCTTTTGTGTTAACCATTTGCATAGTGATGAACAGTCATATTTGGCCCTGTTGTTTGGGAAATGTGTACCAAGTCATTCATCCCTCAAACATAATGGATTCATATTAAAATGTTCTTTGGTAATGAGCTTAAACACCCCTTGTACACCACTAACCACCCATACTACCCTTGATGGTTACTTCAAGCTCCACCCACATGCCTGTTAAATGATTTCATTGGTAATTCACAAATAGGTCAGTGTACTACCCTGGGTAGGAATGGTTAAAATGTAAAAACTCTACCAAGTTTTAATGCTTGGGATATCCTTTAAATAAAGACATGCAGTGTCATAAATGTTTTTGTCAAGGGGTGCAAGTAATGTCATGTTCCTAGTACTTGTTGGTGTCTGTTTAACTTTGTCATCAATTGTTAAGTACCTGTATAGGGTCCCCTGTATATGGTATTCGTACTCTTTGTATAGTATTTGTAATGTCTTCTTTCTAGTACTTGTTCTGTGTCTGTTTTAACTGTGTAATAAGTATCTGTGTGTGGTATTTGCAGTCTTTGTATTGTGTTTGTGTTGTACATGTATTTGTTTATGAACAATAAACCATTAAAAACAAAAAAGTGGTGTTATAGGCTGAAATGTACTACATGTATTAATGCTTAAAACTGACTATAGGTAATGAGTTGTAGTTCTGTTATCTGCTATAGCCTGGTAAACAAATGATTTTATTTGATTTATTATTGTCTAGTAAACCAATTACAATATTTCAAGTTGCTTATTTTCTGATAACAAGGGGAAATTCTGGTATCTGTGGGTGTATTTATTTCTTTTGTAAATAAGAGACATTCTAGTATCTTTGGTTATGTCAAAGGTCAAAGTTGGGGTTTTATGTCCCGTTCAACAGCCAGGGTCATATTGGGACAGGTCCTCAGAATTGCCACTTTTGGGACTCGAACCCACAGAGGTGACAGCCTATGATTAGATGCCAAACTTGCTAACCACTAGGCCACTGAGGACCTCTCTTTGGTTATGTTAATGATCTGGTAAAGAATGTCCTGTGTAGTTGATTTTATTAATTATGCACCAAATGGAGGTATGTTAGTATAAGTTGGAGTTTTTTTTACGTCCCGTTCAACAGCCAGGGTCATATTGGGACAGGTCCTCAGAATTGCCACGTGTGGGACTCGAACCCACAGAGGTGACAGCCTATGATTAGATGCCAAACTTGCTAACCACTAGGCCACTGAGGACCTGTATGTTAGTATAAATGGGCATGTTAAATAGATGGTAAACAGAACAACGGGTTTGTCTGTTTGTGGGCAAATTTACTGTTGGTAATTACAGTGGTAATTATAGTGGATTTATTGCTGCTAATTGGATGTTAATATGTTTAATTTGTAAGATACTATGCATATGATAAATCTGTAGTTTTAAATAATCTACATTTATGGTTATTCTATTGTTTACTTTGACTTGGTGAGCCACTTGATCGACTCGATGGTGTAAGAGGTTAAACCTCCCTATTAGTTTAGGTTAACAAATGAATCTGGGCAATGTTATGGTCATAACTGAGGTAACTTTGATATATGGTTGTTGTCAACCGCTGTTGACTAGGGGCTTGTGAGCTAGAACTAAATGTGGCCTAATTACTACCACTCAGAGAGAGCTCCTCCATAATCTTGTGATTGCACCTATTAACCTCAGTGGTGTACACACACACACCCGTGTAACCGTCGCAATGACATACTCCTTTTTGGTGCAAAATATTGAACAACCGCGCATAACATAGACCATCAAAGGCTTTATTAGCGTCCAGAACCATGACAAATACATCAGAATTCTTACAATTTTAATATTTAATAATCTGTGTCAGTATAACAGTTCATATAGACAAACAATCTGAAAAATGTATGCATGTGTTTGTAAATTACGTAAGTTTAATACGTAAGTAGTTCTGCTACTCAGCAAATTCCTCTGTAATTATTTCACTGGTGGATTACTTTTCAGTTTTGGGTAATGACAGGATAAGTGAGCTTATGAAACTTGTATTGAACTAGCTGTTTGAACACAAGTGCAGGCTCTTCACACTCAGTATAAAGCAAACCAAACAACCAGAAAAGTTTGACAACAAAACTGGGACAAAGTTCCCCCTTATTTGGGCACCAACAAAGCTTTTTTATAAGTCTACGCCCTTTTAATGTTACAAGATCAATATGACTCTTATCCCAGTCTTTAAATAAACTAAATTTGAAGTGGACTTTGGGCGACTGTGCATACCTGAATGTGCAAATTTATGTATTTTACTTGGAATGTCGTTGACTTTAAAGTTGGTGAGTATAATTTATTGTTGTTATTAATCATTGTTTCTTAAAACAGTTATGATCAAAACAATGATGGTCTTCCTCAACTGAGCAGTTCAGTATTAAAACTGTTGCTTAACGTAACGATTTGTGTACGGAAGAAAAGGAAATGGACAAATTAAGCTAGACCAAAAAGAAACTCGGCAAGATTCAAAAAACTTTTCTGTCAGTGATAAAAAGGAGACAAATAGTATCTTATTGAACATAAATATAAATACATAAAATAACCGTATATACCATTCAAATTTGTAATTATTTGACAGTGGAATGTATATGAAGACATAATGACAACAGAGGTTAAATCGTGGTTAAATCTATAAGAATGTTTAAATATTTTGTTCATTTCCTTATTATTTAAAAATGTCTTTTTGTATGTATCTTCAGTGAAAGCGTTTAGTACATTCCTAACTGAGACGTGAGGTACTCAACATCACAATGAGCAAAAGAAGGTTTCCAAAATGCTTTTTACCTCCGCCAAGGAGGTACGTTTTTGCGTGGGTTTGTTCGTGCGTTTGTGAATAAGATAACTCAAAAACTTATGGACTGATTTTGATGAAATTTTCAGGATATGTCTGAAAAGGTAAAGGGAATAAATGATTAAATTTTGGGAGTGATATGGATCACTATCTGGATCTAGATCTATGACATGTAATTTTTAAAGACCGATAACTCAAAAAGTTATGGAAGGATTTTCATGAAATTTTCAGGAAATGTCCAAAATGGGACAAGAAACAAGTGATTAGATTTTGGGGGTGATCTAGATCACTGTTTGGATCATCTGGATCCAGGCTGCCAGATGCATTTGTGAACAAGATAACTCAAAAACTTAAGGACAGATTTTGATGAAATTTTTAGGATATATCTGAATAGGTAAAAGGAAGAAATGATTAAATTTTGGGAGTGATCCAGATCACTCTCCGGATCTTCTGGATCCACGAAATGTAATTTTTAAAGAGAGATAGTTAGGGATGGATTCTTAGGAAATGTTCTAAATGGGACAAGGAACAAGTGATTACATTTTGGGAGTGATCTGGATCACTCTCTGGATCATCTGGATCCAGGCTTTTTAAAGAAAGTTATAGCCAGATAATTTTAGGGTGGATTTTGATGATTGTCCAGGAATTGAGCTCCCTTCGCGGAGGTATGCGCTCTCCAAGTGCTCTTGTTAGAAAAGTGGCTATGCAGAGTTTTCCATTAGACCATCATCTTACATTCCTAATAGTCACACACAGCTCATGGTGACATGTGGGATAATCTGAGGGCCTGTCCTGATATGACCTTGACTGTTTGAGGGAAAGTCTTAACAACACCTTTTATTTTAAAACCCTAGATGTGACCATGGTTATTTTGAGTGTTTAGAGCCCTAGAAGTGACCAGTGTTATTTTGAGTGTTCAAAACCCTAGATGTGGCCATGGATAGTTTGAGTTTTTAAAAAGCCAATATGTTACCATGGTTATTTTAAGTGTTAAGAACCCCAGATGTGACCATGGCTAGTCTGAGTGTTTGAAAGTTAGAAGTGACCACGGTTATTTTGAGTGCTTGAAACCCTATATGTGGCCGTGGATAGTTTGTATCTTTTAAAAAGCCAATATGTTACCATGGTTGTTATGAGTGTTAAGAACCCCAGATGTGACCGTGGCTAGTTTGAGTGTTAAGAACCTTAGACGTGACCAAGGTTATTTTGTGGGTTTAAAAACCTATATGGACCATGGTTATTTTGAGTGTTTAGAACCCTAGATATCACCATGGTTACTTTTGAGTGTCCCAGCATGAGTTTTACTTTGGTAACCATCTAAAAAGCTTGTGTACAAGGCTACTAATTGACAGATACTTGCAAAATGGTAAAACATTGGTCAATACTATTGCTCGCTGGGAATTATGGTGATGGCTGAAGTTAAAGACACCAGAACATTATTGCCTACCACAAATCTGTTATGTTTGAAGAGTCAGTGATGGTGGAATAGTGTTAAGTCTCGTCAAAGAACTCAGGCAAAAATGCCTTCTAGAAAAGAATGCCTCTTGAAAGAAATTCATCTTGCATATTGTTCATTTCAGAAAAAAATGCATCCTAATAAAAAAATAACTCAGCAATATTTAAAAACAAAATTTATTTTCACCACAATAATGTACCATGTAAAGGGTATATGAGATATTTTCTTGGATACAAAATATGCAAGAAGCATTCTTTCCTAAGGTACTTTTCCATGCACCCATTTTAAACAACATATTGAAGCAAAAGACTTAACACATTCTTAGACATTTGAAATTCAGAAAGAGATACTTCCTCTAAGCTTACCATAATTATTGGCTTGAGAACATCCAATAATGTATCCGTACATAAATAGACTTGCTCACAAGTTTTTACTTTGGGTTTTCTTCAGACAATGAACGAGTGCATTTTATAACAGTCTAGATTTTACACTCTCTCTGGAAGTAGACTTCCTTCTGGAGGAAGGGAAATGCTGAAGGTGTACTACATATAAGTCAATCCGGGAAAATTGCCATTTAGGTAAGTTACCTTAATTTCCGAAAACTGCCCTTCAGGAAAACAGCCCTTCATTAAATTTAAGGGTAGGAAAATTGTTCTTCATGTGTAAAATTATGGGGTTTTTTCTATGTATTATTTAAAAATAAAATAAGATTAAATCTTTTTATTATTCTTTGAAAACATATCTGAAAAGTGTTTTATCTTAAATAGGACCAGTTGCTTGCCGTTGGTCGGCAGTTTACAGTACAGAACCCTAACGAACTCTATGTACTGGTTTCCTCTGCCCTTCCAACTACCCGTCGTGATATGACCTGTACAGTGTTGAAAGCGACGTAAAACCCCAAATAAATAAAAATTAAGTAGGACCAACAATAGCTGTGAAGCTTGGAAACGTGATTTCAGACAGTTAGTTATGATCATCCCTCAATATGCAAGACTTTTAGGTTCTGTTTTCTCCAAATATGTGATCTCCATCGAATGAGACAATATCTTACCCTTGAAGTAACCGTCTTTGCTGCAAATGCCTTGGTTAGTAGTCGTCTGGACTATTGCAATTGTCTGTACAGAGGTTTGACAAGTTTGAAGCTATATAAGCTGTAGAGTATTCAGAATACCCTTGCACATATTGTTACAAACAAAGAAAGTATGCTCACATAACACCCATCCTCAAATGAACCCACTGGCTGTCTGTTAATTACTGCTGTATGTTCGAAACTGCAACATTGGTCCACATATTTCTCCATAGCAATTCCCCAAGCTTGGACAATCCTTGTCACTGAAGTTGCTCCTACAGCACCAGGCATACTCGCCATGGCCATCAATACCTGGCAGTTCCTCCATTCCAGTATTTTCTCTACAAGTCAGTCAAACAGTTTGTAGATAGTTTTGCCTTCATTGCTCCAAAGATTTGGAATGACCTCCCAAACAATGTATGTAAAGCAATATCTGTTGTCTCCTTCAGGAAAAAGCTCAAAAGTTACCTGTTTTCAAAAGCCTATCCGCCATAGCAAGCCCCCCACCCCTGTGTCTTCCTGGGTATGACCCAGCTATACCAATGGACCTATGACCCTTCAATACCTGTGCCTCCGATTATATGATTATGGATCTCTGATAATCTGTATAATGAGTCTAGAGTCTGTCATTAGACAGAGATTAAGCGCTAAAAAGTACTATTAGAATCAGAATGTGTTTATGTATAGTTGCACCTTAGAATCTATCAAATGATGGATATTAAGCGCTATGAAAATCCATATTAGATTAGATCAGAATATGGGTGGCTTTGGCTTGCAGAAAGGCCAAAGAGGTGAAAGAGGCGAGTAACCAGAAAAAGGATTAGAAACGCAACAGTCAATTTGCAGAAAGAAACTCCAACAATTATGCCCATGAAAGAAAATTATGATTTATATGTAAAGTCCAATTTTTTATCCTTCATTTTAATGAAGGGCAGTTTTCTGGAGGGCAACTCACCTGAAGGGCTATTTTCCGTACACCCCTTAGTGTGCAGAAATGACATCTGGCTGCTGATAAAAAACCCAAATTCTCATTTGACAACCGACCATAGCATGTGTTTCAAATTAAAGATAGTCACACATGTACCTGCAAAACTGGGGAATTGTAACAAGGTTTGCAAGAAAAGGACTGATAACACAATGCTTTGATAAGGACTGTATCTCTTTATCTATGTCCTGTTGTGACCAAACTGTTGTTTTATGTATATCCAGTGGGTTTTATCGGTCCATAGATAACATTAATTGAAGGCAGGAAAGATTATTCTACATTGGCTTTTGATGACAATATAAATAGACTACTTGTCGCGAGTTACACGTTTGCACAAATTGGCAATTGTATGCATAAACCTGACGGAGTGCGGTCACATCCAAATAAGGTAAACTTAATAAAGGCAGCAAAATAATTATTTCTTGTATTTTTCCACGGTATCAACAACTTAATTTGGATTACCTAACTGTGTAAAATTATGTAAAAGAGTGTGTTTAAATGCAGAATTACAACGCATATATTAAAATACCACTAAACATAAATATATATATTTTGCAAGTAACACATGTGAGAAAGGGGGTGTCATATGAATGGCTTTGTCATTCTAGTGTTCAACAATTGCAGGTTAATCTAAAGATAGTATTGATGTGACAGATTAATTTATATTTCAGTTGTTATTTATTTGTTATTTTTATTTTTTAATGATCACAGGTGACGATCAGTTAACCCCCCGCTCGCCCACCCCGCCTTAGTACGGTTGCAGATTTATTTTCAGACAAAGAAACATATAGTGGGTGTAGAAGCTATATTTGGATGGAAAGAAATCTGGATTAATGTGATGTCTTCTTCCATGTTCTGTAAATAATTAGACCAACAAAGAAAATGCAGGTATTTTCAGTCACACATTCATTTTACCCGGATTTTAAGTTATTTCTGGTGTAAACCTTGTACTAGCTTCCCCTACCACCACTATTTGGCAGACTTATTGACTGATGGGATACTTGTACATGTTACTGGATCTAGTAATAAAAACCGTATTATAAAGTTACACTTGATATCCCATGTCTTCCTGGGTTTACCTTTATCCTATATGAAGACATTATAGAATTTGTGGGTGGTGTTAATGACTTCATTATGACCACAAACAGATGACAAAAATACTGCCCAATAACAACATCATATACTATGAAAAGATATATGCCTTCGCTTAAACAGCATATGTTTAAGATATTTTATGTTAATGGCTTTACTCCAAATTGATTGGCTTCTGCAGCCTCCTGCTCCAGTGTTACCAGAAAAACATTCCAGGTCTTGCGCACCTGTAACTCAAAAGTATTACCAAGGAGAACAAGTAAAAACTGAAGTGTATTGAAAGTTACTCTGAATCTGGAATGAATTGGGGACAAAATGCCATTGTCCTTTGCCATGACATTTTAATTGTAACTGAACATTTATAGCACTTCATCTGACAGACAAGTGACGTGGAAATAGACTAATGTATCAGTCACACTGCAGTGAAGTATTGGTTACATTTACAGGTGTTTTATTTGACTTCTGATCCAAGTACTGCCAGTGAACTTTGAGTATTGTTACATTCTCTTATGTCCGTGCCCGAACACACATGGATATTAAAATGTTCAAAATCTCCACCCAACAGCAAATCCACAATAACGTATACATGCCCAGTAAACATTTTTGGGTTTTGCAATGTTTGATAGGAAACGTTTGGCAAAAGTTTAAAAATGATGGGTACGAAAAACCATTTATAATAGAATGCTTTTAAAATGATTTATGTTTACAGTTTATTAAACGTTCAAGATAAATGTCAGAAAAACATTACAAATGAACATATTAATGTCTGAATAATTAATGGGGTCAGAAGTCAAATTCAATATCTTTTTAAGGTTGCTCACTATTATTTTTATGTCTAAAATTGTAAGATAGTGGCTTAAACATTGTGCCCCATTCAATTCTTACTTATAGGGATTGCATGTGGGACAATTTTTGACAAAGTCCTCTAAAATCCCCTATTATTGCTCACTGCTATCTTTGTTTGAACATGTTTGGGAGGTGAAGCATTCTGAAAATCTGGGTTTAAAAAACGTAGAATGTTTTTTAAAACATTGATCAACAATGTGTACTGTTTTAAAACATTTTATGTGTACTGTTTCATAAACTATTTCATGATAAATGTCTGAAAAACATTTCTAGCATAACCTTCATTTCTTTAGCTTATTTTATAAATGTTTTTAAAATGTTTCCAGTTAAACCTAGCTTCTTGAGTATTTTATAAACGTTTAATAAATCTTTTCAGTAAAAACATTTGTATATAGAATGTTTAAAAAACATTACATCATAAACATTTGCTTGGAAACGTTTAGAAAACCTTAAGATATGGTTTAAATAGGTTTTTAAAACGTTTTGCAAACGTTTAAATCATTTTTAAACGTTTCTAATGTTTACTGGGAGGTATTAAGTGTTATGGATTTCCTGTAGGGATCCTGTCATTTCTGTAGCTGTTCTGCTGCCTTTCCTCCAAATTTTCTGTTATTCTGTCTTTTTCTGTGTATCAAGTAAAGTTAAAATATTTTCCATGACATTACTTTATATTGACAGTACCTTTACAGTATCTTTTCTGTATCTTTAGAGTAGCCTTTCTGTGTCAAACCGTCCCCAATGCTGATTCCCTTCATTAACAAAAGTTTGACTAGAGGCGTTTATCTGGGTTTCACAGGAGGTACAGCATTCCAGATTTATAATTTATTATTATTATTATTGATGGTGTTGTTTTAATCACATTATCAAGTGTGTTGTATATTACATATGCGTTTATTTGTGTTTGTTTTAGACTCACTTTCATACAGGCAACAACTTCCAGCTACTCTTCAAACGAGTGATCATCGATTCTACCACAGGTATGACAATTAACCTTTCAGACGGTAAAATTGAACGTGTACTGAATGTTGCAATAGCCTAACTAACCTAACATTTACAAATTTAGTCATCTAAATGTGTTACATTCCATATGTAACCTGTGTGTGTTTTTATGCAGAGTACTGTTATTCACAGTGTGTCATTCAGTGTTTTCAGACTTCTTTGTGCACTTTCCCTTGACGTCCTCACAGAATTCACTGCATCTTACATTCATTCAAGAAACATTACGTTCTCATGACAAAACTTTGTCCTAGCAACTAAAATGTTTGCTAAAAGTTGTCACAGAAGATGGTTTGCTGTTGTTTCTCCAAAAATGTGGAATAAACTACCTCTATATTTCTATATTATGTTACTTTCACTTGTAATTGTAACTTGTATTTTGACCCTGTATCTGTTTTATGTACAGATGTGATTATAAGTTTTATTTTGACCCTGCATCTGTTTTATGTACAAATGTAATTGTGAGTTTTCATTTGACCCTCAATCTGTTGTATGTACAGATGTAATTGTGAGTTTTCATTTGACCCTAAATCTGTTGTATGTACAGATGTAATTGTGAGTTTTATTTTGACTCTGTATCTGTTTTATGTACAAATGTAATTGTGAGTTTTCATTTGACCCTCAATCTGTTGTATGTACAGATGTAATTGTGAGTTTTCATTTGACCCTAAATCTGTTGTATGTACAGATGTAATTGTGAGTTTTATTTTGACTCTGTATCTGTTTTATGTACAAATGTAATTGTGAGTTTTATTTTGACCCTGTATCTGTTGTATGTACAGATGTAATTGTAACTTGTATTTTGACTCTGTATCTACTGTATGTACAAATGTAATTGTGAGTTTTATTTTGACCCTAAATCTGTTGTATGTACAGATGTAATTGTGAGTTTTATTTTGACTCTGTATCTGTTTTATGTACAAATGTAATTGTGAGTTTTATTTTAACTCTGTATCTGTTTTATGTACAGATGTAATTGTGAGTTTTATTTTGACTCTGTATCTGTTTTATGTACAAATGTAATTGTGAGTTTTATTTTGACCCTGTATCTGTTTTATGTACAAATGTAATTGTGAGTTTTATTTTGACCCTGTATCTGTTTTATGTACAAATGTAATTGTGAGATTTATTTTGACCCTGTATCTGTTTTATGTACAAATGTAATTGTGAGATTTATTTTGACCCTGTATCTGTTTTATGTACAAATGTAATTGTGAGATTTATTTTGACCCTGTATCTGTTGTACATACAATTCTAATTTGTATTCTAACTTGTATGTAACCCATTCAGATGTGATTCTGGCTTGTGTTGTGACCTGTGCTGTGACTGTGTTATATGAAGGGCTGAGATGTCTCCGTGTAAACATTGTTCAGCACCACAGGGCCAGAAACAGGTATGAATAATACCTCCAAAATACAGTCAAGCATAAGTGAAACTGTTAAATAGAGAGTCAGACTGGTTAGTTGAAAACCTTGAAGTGGAGTGAAGTGAAGCTCTTTTCAGTAGAATTTGTCTTTAGTAGAAATAAACAGTTAAATGCTTCGACAGCCTTTTCGATCTAACTTTACCCTAATATCTATTCTAATCTAACAAAACTTTCATAGCCCGTACTCTTCATCAGCTGGCAGATTCTCAGGCACATGTATCCTTAAACATATTGAATAAAAGTTAGTCTATTAACTTACTAATTATCTCTGGTCATATGATACTTTTTGGAGGAGATAATCAAAGTAGATTATAGCATTTGAAACCATCAAACATTGGTAAGTGTACTGTTCAAGCTTTCTTTTGTCATTTACTAGCTCTGATGCAGACCCAGGCAGCATGAGTGAAAGGGAAACATGTCAACAAAGTGCCTAAAAGAAAAGTGAATGTGTCTTCTAAGTATTTTAAAGATTCCTGTTTTGTATTTAAAAGGCAACAATAACATGCCCATAACATCTAACTATTTTAATGAAAAAGTCTTATTTTATATGCTTGTACTTTTAAAATTTTATTAATGATTTTTTTTATTTCAGCAAAATGCAGATGACATCCAAGGTCCACCTCATGCAGACAGCCTTGTACCTTACAGAACTCATGCTGGCCTACTTCCTTATGCTTGCTGCAATGACCTACAATATCTGGTTGTTTCTTGCTGTACCACTAGGAGCACTGATTGGCTTTCAGCTCTGCACAATATTTAGTCGGTCTCATCTTGCAAAGACCACTTCAGCTAATGCGACCCTGTGCAATAACACGGAGAAATGCCATGGACTAAATGGCTCTTCAGACAAAACTGGTTTATCTGGTGACTTGCTGATGCAAAGGGAAGGGATCTGTAAAGTCCAGGAAAAGAATACAATGAAAAATGGTTGTCATGCTTCTGAAAGTAACCCAGATGAAATCACAGAACTAATGACATCAATATAATAACTGTGTCCTTATTTTTTCTGTGCTTTTCTTCTTGTATAGCTACACGGCAAGTAGGAGTGGTTTATATTCAATAGTGGAAGTAGAAACAAAAATCCAAAGTTTTTACAAAAGTATGACAGGTTTTGCACAGATCAGAATTCGTTCACATTTGAATTTTTTATATTATTTTTCTTCATTAAATTTGGAAATTGCAGGGTGATGTAATCCAAGCTTCTGTGGTCTCTGTCAGAGTTTAATTAAAATGATTGTCTGAAAAAAGTTCTTGTGAACTCTAAGACACTCTTTGAATGAAGAGATTTTGAAATTGTCATGTCATCTAAATGTGAAGTCTGTGGTAGGTTATTCCGAACAATGCATAAAAACTTTTCTCTTACAAGAAGTCGTTATTTGTACATTGCTTGGGTTTATTTGTATATCACCAAAAAAGTTTTATCACATTGCCACTGAAGGACTGGTATTTACAGACAGGATGAGCAAAAGATTGGTAAAATCAGCTCAAATCTACAGCTTTTTATAGCAAATTTGACTGATTAGTGGCTGATGTCTAAGATGCCCATTTTTAGTATAGACCCTGAATGTAATTTTAGTTCTTAGCTAGCCTATTCAGAAACCTATGTAGAAAATAATCTCTTAGACATATTTCTGTGTAATATTTTTTTTAATTTTAATATAAAAGTTGTGCTGAAATTGGTACAAAACCAGTTTGAGGTGGCATTTATTTGCATTGATAATATGCTTCCTGTTTATCATTATTTAGGCCATGTGCATATTATGTAAGGCACTACTAACCAGTGTTAGGCTGAGCTGAAGCTTAGTTCTTATATTTAGTGTTTGGTCTTTGACCCACCTTTGACTTTGTACTCTCCAGTGCACCATAAGATCTGTCAAAGTTTGGGTCCAGTGGCTCATATGGCTAGAGCTTATTTCCAGTTTTCTGTGGCATGGACCCACTGTAGAGTATTTCTATTCCCATGAACAGCATGAGAGTCTCTTGCAGGTTTACATATCCAACTAGTATACTTATTTATATCATGTGTCCAAGGATCCATGACCTGGGAGACTATTGAACCCCAGATCTTTCCATCTGAAAAGCAAGCACCTTCTCCACCAGGCTGGAGACCACCAGAAGGTTTGTATTCTTGTGGAATTATGTGGCTTTAAAGTACCTTTTTAATGGCTGCATCCCTTACTTACAGAAAAACAAATCCCCCTTTCTGTGTAGATATACCCTTTGACAGATTACTTGTCATTTTATTTAGTTTAATATTCTGTGCAAAAATATGTTTTGACTGAGTGAACAACTAAAGAAAGTGAAAGAAGCACGTTTTGAAAAAAAAAGATATAAAAAGTTTATGACATCTAAAAGCTTTACCTTACAAGTGATTAAAAATGAATATACCTGACTTTGTGATTTGAAACATTAGCTGCATATTCTTGTATTTTGATTTATTGCTTTTTGTTGCAGTGTAGGCATTCTTTGTGAAAAAAACTTCAAGAACCTGTAATCTGAATAATTCTTTTTCCATTGACATTCAGAAGTTTTAACCCTCATTTTTATGTCTTAGATGTAGTCATAGTAATATTTTATTGTTTTAGGTATAGTTTTTGGGTATAGTTTTCCCACATCATGGTGGGACTTTGATTTGAACTTGCATAGTGGCCTTAACCTTAAAAGTCTTGTCCGGGCTATATCTCTTAAACTGTAAGGTGTAGGAAGTTGTTACAGTGTATTTGTTTTACTATTGCCACATTTGAGACATACTTCTCCTATTAGAAAGCCATATATGGTTTGCTGCAACTAAATGTATTTATTTTATCTAATTCTGCTGTCTCCTTGGACAGCTATAGTTAAACTAGTAAATTGATCAGTTTGTAAATTTAACAGCTTCATAGCTTTTAGTTTACAAATTAATGATTTAATTTTGCTATTAAATTGCCTTGTCTTTAATGCATGTTCTTTTTCTTAGGTGTTATTTCTCCTACACCTTCGCTTAACTTGCACGGTTCTGAAACATTCCTTGTCTTTGGTCGTTTTCACCTCTTCAATATCTTATGGTGTCCAGCACTGTTTCCCCATGCTGTGTGGTATGGCCATCTCTGATTGTTAGACCATCTACTTTAGCTTTTGATGCTTTGAGCCATTGACATTTCTAGTTTTTATAAAAACAATTGCTGCAAACTAGCATTAAAATGTCTTGTAAACAAAATAATCTGTAATCTGTGCAGCTGTTTTTTCAAATATCAATGTTTCTTGTATAGAATCTATCCTTATTAGCTTATCATACAATGCTGTTTGTATTGATCATTGTATACTACATTGTTTTAAGAAACATAATTTGCACCAGAATAGCAGAATAGTTTTGATTATAACTCAGTGTAGTTGTTAATTGATCGAATGATTTTATTATTTTAAGTTAAAGTTTTTAGTGGTATTTGTTGTAGATTGGATTTTATTAATTTGTTAAATGTAATTTTTATTAATAATGTATAATAATGTTTTCACACAAATTTCCCATACTTCTCTGTTGATTGCCCAATAACTACTTGCTATTTATGTGGACTGGCCATGAATATAAGGAGACCACTTGAAATAAAAGGTAATCCAAATGATCTAATCAGGTGTTTATAGTGCCAATCTTTATTTGGACAAGCCATAAATAAATGCCATTCAAAGATGTGTGTTATTTTCTTGAGTAAAATATAAGAGAAAGGCATGTCTGATGTCACAGTTTTATTGTATATATAGAACGAGTACAGTAATCATTCATCAAACACAAAATACTCAGGAAAGTATAGGCTGTTACTACAATGTCCATATATTTTCATCAAAAAGAGTAAATTGTTGCTGTAACAGCAAAACATGCACGTCAGAGGATGTGTATTGAGCAAGCCTTTTATAAATTGAAAATATGGAATGATTTCAGGTATCAATATCACATTTGATTCAAATACATTGTTAGTTAACATTTTCATAAAACTGTGAAAATTACACTTATCTAATTTATCTGCCTATAATTTTGCAATATAAGGTAAAAATATAACTTAAAAGCAATTTTCAGACTAGAATTACACTATAACTATAGCAATATGTTATTTATATGACATAGCAAGTTATTTAATATTTTAAATAAAGGTGTAAACATTTATTGCAGAATTCTGTGAATAGTTGTGTCCATTTCCAATGAATCAGTCCTGCCATAGGGCCTGAGTTGAGCATCTGAAATGCTTCCTGAAAGAAAAACAATATAAAAATTTATTTAAAATACTGTCATTAAGAATACTTTAGTTCTGAGTCACACTCAACTTAATGCTGGCAGTTCCATGTTACCGACAGCTTCAAATATTTATAAGCAGTGCAACAGGCAATTGAACACAATCTAACTTACAGTTGCACAGAATTTGACATACAGTTAATTATAATCTGGCATACAGATTAGTGCAATCTGATATACAGTTGAATACAATTTGACAAAGTTGGACTGAACACAATCCAACAGATATTTGAACACAATCCCACATACAACTGACATACAATGGAACACAATTTGATATACAGATGAACACAATTCCACATACAGCTGAAAATAATGTGATACCAGGCATATGTTCTAATACACAGTTGAACAAAATCCAACACATAGTTGAACATAATCTGACACACAGTGGAACACAATCTGACATACAGTTGAACACAATCCAACATCCAGTTAGATGCAACTGGACATACAGTTAAACACGATCCATCATAGAATTGAACACTATCCATCACACAGTAGAATATTGTTAGGGCTTGACAATTACTTCTTCTTAAATAAAAATTCTACTTAAAGGACTTTGACTCAAAGCAATTCTGCTACATTTAAATTCAGTGTTTTAAATACAAATGAATGGACACAATATTGCATTGTTTGCTTTTGTATTAACTCTGACTTATTAACTTTTTAAAATCTTTCATACCATTCTATTAGTGGTTTTAAGTTTTAATGTATATAATAGGGTAAACCTAGAGTGTGAATATATAAAATAAGCCACTGATGCTATCTCCTAAAATAAAAGAAAGTCTAATTCACTAAACTTATGCAAAAGATTAAATTATCTAAACTTACTCTGCAAGGTAGTCGGTCAATGTCTCCAGGTCTTCCTACATCACCCCACAGTTTAAAAAACTCCTTTTGCTCTCAGTAAATTACATGATAAGGCTCAAAATAATGCCGATAATATAAAAAAGTCTAAACTATGGCCAACCTGTGTACCTCAGTGAAAGACTCCATATATATACACTGTCTACAAATACCAGACACAGCAATCCAAAATCTATGTTCCATCAAGTTCACTTTTTCATCTAAAATGTCCTCAAACCCCACAATTTTCTTTCAGTCTTTATTCGCCTACCCCTGGAACTCTTCCTTTCCACATAAGAACCAGTCCCCCTCAATAATATCCTTAAGGAAACATCTTAAGACTCCTTTACTTCATTTCTAGCTTCCCCCTTAGTATCTTTGCCCTCATCCACACTGCAATCCCCTGATAACTGATATGGAATGTCCATGACTAACCCTTATGTCAATCTTCTATTATATAAGTGTACTGAGTACCCCCATGTGGGGAGACTAATCCTAAATTGTATGTTCATTACATACATTTAATAGCAATTTTTGCACAATTCAAAGAGACATAAGGGTTTTTCCCAGTATGGATTTCACACGTATAGTAGCAAATGGTACACATTTGCTTTACTTGGGGATAACTTCACACTGACCAGATTCTTAACTATTTTATACACCCTTTACCTTTGTCTACAGTTGTAGGCTCATCTCAGCAGCTTAGCAAAGCAGCACGTTTGGTCTCACGCTCAGTGAGTGGGCGGTGCCTGATGGTGACTGAGTTGAGGTAACGTCCACTGGACACCAGGCGCACCACAGAGTGCTGACAGCCCAGTAACCACCTCATGTTCTCTGCAAAATAATCAAATTGTGATATTAAACAATACAGTAAGGCCCTCACCTACACTGCAGTGTAATGAAATTGTGATATAGAAAACAATAAGTAACCACCTCATGTTTACTGCAAAATAATCAAATTGTGATATTAAACAATACAACAAGGCCCTCACCTACACTGCAGTGTAATGAAATTGTGATATAGAAAACAATAAGTAACCACCTCATGTTTACTGTAAAATAATCAAATTGTGATATTAAACAATACAGTAAGGCCCTCACCTACACTGCAGTGTAATGAAATAGTGAAATAGAAAACAATAAAGTAACCACTTCATGTTCTCTGCAAAATAATACAGTAAAACAATACAGTAAGGTATTCACGTACACTGCAGTGTAATGAAATTGTGATATAGAAAACAATAAAGTAACCACTTCATGTTCACTGGAATATTGTAATAGTGATAGTGATGTAGAAAACATACAAGCAGAAACATTGAAGTAGCCAGCTCGTGTTCATTGCATACAATAAAAATGTGATATAGAAGACATTAAAGGAACAATCTCATATTCATTGTACTTAAACAAAAAAGTGATATAGAAATCATCAAAGTAAAGACCGGATGTAAAAAAAAATTGTTAGCCTCGGTAGACAAGAACTGCAGGTACAACAAAATGGGCAACAACATTGAGATTTGGGAAAATCTAAGGAACAACTTCAGCTGGAAGAAGTATACAGAACCCACGAGATGTCAGATATAATAAGCTGCATGTAGTTGAAGCGGGGGGAAAACTTACATATTTTATTTGTTCAAGAGTTCCAAGCTGAAGGACCAAAATATATTATATATTACAACAGACATATACCCAGCCCTTTAATGAGCTTATAAGAAACTACAAATGTATATTCTAATACTGGCAATGATTCAGAAAACAAAAAAGTATACTTTTCGTGGTATTCCAAAGTTCGTTTACATAATCTACTAACAATTTAATATTTTCAAGTTTTAAAAAATTTACAAAATTGATCACATGCATCCATTTCGTTTATATCAAAATATGCATTAAATTTGGGAAAAAAATTCTCTCTAACCAAATTATTTATAAGCACTGCATTTACAGACAAAGTGAATTTCATCCCTAATAAAATTTTCTTTACATGTTTGACAAATATAAATGAACAAATAAATATATAAAAGATATGTGGCTGTTTTAGTATGAAGGCCACACTTGACATTGAAGCAGCTGTCAATTAAAGGACAAATCTGACACATGCAAAAGATTCACAGGCCATGATTTCTTACAAGTTGTTTCATATTTTGAAGCCCCAGAACCAATTATAAGGAAGATATGATGTATTTTAGTATGATGACCTTACTTGACCTTGAAGCAGGGCTCAAGGTCGAATTTGACAATTACAAAAGATTCACAGGCCATGATTTCCTACAAGTTATTTTCACATTTGGAAGCCCTAGAATCAACAATAAGGGAGGTATAAGAGCTTTTGAGTATGATAACCCAAACTGACCTTGAAGCAGTGGTCAAAGGCCAATTCGGTATTTGCTAACAATTTGCAGGCCATGATTTCCTATTGGTTAGTTTTATATTTGAAGCAGTAGAAACAATAATAAGGGAGTTTTATGTAAAAAAAACCCCGCAACATCACATAATCCTAAGAAATCCTTTATTTATTTGTTTATTTGGGGTTTTACGTCGCTTTCAACACTGTACAGGTCATATCACGACGGGTAGTTGGAAGGCCAGAGGAAACCAGTACATAAAGTTCGTTAGGGTTCTGTACTGTACACTGCCGACCAACGGCAAGCAACTACCAGCTTTCCCACTTGAGGCCTTGCCAGGGATCGAACCCCGGCCTCAGAGGTGGGGGGCGAGAATGTTACCACTCTGCCACCGTGGCCCCTTAAGAAATCCTTTAATGCAATTAAGAAATATCATTCACAATAAAATAATATAGTCACTGCACTTCACCACCTCTGATTGTCTACAAAATAATTTCTTCTACAGAGATTAAGCTATGATTATGTTGGATTATAGGATACAGATGGCACTGCAGGAGTTGTTCCCTGCTACGAGTTGGCGTACAACAGTGATACCAAAAAATAACCACCTCTAGTTCACTGTAATATAATTATATACTGATACAGCAAACAATGAAGTTAACAACTTCAACTTTACTGAAAAAAAAAGATATTATAGAGTGACATAAGAAACGATAAAGTAACCACCTGATATTTGCTGAAAGATAATGACATGGTGATATAGACAATAATAAAGTAACCAGCCCATGTTTACTGAAACAGAATGATATAGTGATATAGAAAAATAAAGTATCTACCTTATGTTCATTGCAATATAATCACACAGTGATATATAGAATCATACAGCATCACCTATTCGTTGATATACAGAGCTAACAATAACCATCCGGGGCCGTATTCACGAAAGGTCTTAGCCAAGTCTCGGGCTTAAGTTTGTTGTATTTTTGTACAAAAGTTAAGCCTAAGACTTGGCTAAGACCTTTCGTGAATACGGCCCCCGGTGTTCAGTGCACAGTAATTTCAGTAATATAGTGACGTAATGAGAAGACAAATGCATGTGTTGTCTGTGAAATAATACATAGTGGTACAATCATAAATTAAACACCTCATACCCACAGGAAAATAATGCCATGGCAACAACCATATGCTCGTAGGAAAAAAAGAGAATGATGTAGTGGGCCAAAGAACCATTCAGCAGCTAAATCATGTTCATTTGAATATAATTATGGCATATTGATATGCATAAAGCAGTGACCTAATATTGTACTGGAAAATAATACAATAGCATAGTGGTATACAAAGGCATAAAGGAGCCACCTGGTGTGTACAGTAGAAGAAATGCAAATACATATAAAAGAGGTAAATTACCAGCCAAATCAGGCTTATCTGAATATAAAGCAGTGGCATGTTGATATGTATAGTCAAAAAGCAGTAGGTTTGTTGGCAATTTGGCAAATAATGCAATGACATAAGGATACAAGGATCAATTAAGTAATCATAGAAAAAATGGTGCAGTGTAATGAATTATGAAACACCAGCCTTGTGTTCAATGCACAATAATGCAACACCATCAAGGCTACCTGGAACAGCTGTCACATAAAGTTTACCAGAAAGAAAAGAAAAACCCGAGAAAACGTAGTTGATGTTTACTAGATGTAATGTTGCTTCGAAAACTGTGTATACAACTGCCTTCAGTGAGTGATATAAACAATCTAAAATTTGCCTTATATTACCTCACACTTGCCACCCACTTTATTAGAACACTGTGTTTTGAGTGTCAAAAACTAAAACGGAACCCAAAATTGAATGTTCCTACAAGATTGTCTGTTTTTACCAATATAAATGCTATTCCAGGCGTATGTACATATAGACGGATGACCTTAATGTTTTGCAACTTCGTTTTCAGGATTTAACAGCAGTTAATCGGCCTGATAAGATGTTTTTCAATGACGTCACATCCCGTCTGATCATTTCTTAAACGAAAGCCTGGAATGACGTCATACTTATATTTGATTAGGATGACACCTTTCCGTTCTTTGGCATTAATAATGCTTCAATCCCTGTCTGGGCCAAACTTATCCCAATGAAGCTAATTCTTTTTATGGCTGTTATAAACCCACATACTACACTTGAAAAATAACCCAAAGTTGGCTATTTGAGGATACAGCAGATTTTTTTAATAATCTAGCAATTTGATATTGATATTACATATTTGGAAGGATTTTGGTGAGTACATAAATCACACTGTTCCCAAGTGAATTGCAGAGCAGTCCCCAATGTCATTGCATACTCAGGCATGTTATGTATGACGTATTTGGGTTGTAACATGCAAGAGATAATGAAATCTTCATGGATAGGTTTTTAATATTTATTTTAACCATTGATTGATTTAGGTAGCCTGTTCACTTCTTCTATAGTGAATCAGTGATGATTTCATTCAATTTAAACAAAAAGTTTAAAGCAGAAACTAGATTACTTTTTTCTTCTGTATCTGGCATTACTTGTGTCCAAAATAGGAATACAGATAGGTTGTGAAACCAAGTGTCAATAGATACAAAGAGCTCATATAAGTTGATTATTTTTCATGGCTTTGATTTCTGATGTTTGGGATTGCATGTTCAATTGTTACTTTCTTTAGTGTCATTAACCTGAAACATGTGTCACCCAATGAAATATGTTTTTGTTACTTCCTTTTTGGCAAATATCATTGCATAGCTTGAGAAATTCTTGGTTTTAAAGTATTAGTGTATATTGAACATGTGACATTTATGTGACCAGAGTGTTAGCAATAAAACCCCTATTATCATGACTCTATAAAAATTCTGTTTGTGATATTTCTACGCTTGAAACATTCATTTCGTTTTTTTTAGGAGTGGGGCTTTACAAGAGACAAATACATCTGTGACATTTATCATCTCATTGTGTTGGAAACTATGATTCATTTGAAACTTGATAACCCCAAATGAGTTAAAAGACTGAGAATTTGCCCTTTTGGAATATTTAATAATACTAACTGCTCTTGCATATCCAGTGACGTCCCCACTTTATGCTTGTCATTTATGCTACAACTTTTTTTCAACCATGTTCATCATTTGAACTTCAAAATACCTCCATTAATAAAGCCAATGGACATCAGACATGTGGAATATTATTTTCTTAATAGCCATGAAAAAAACAATGTCCTTAGGTATTTAAACTGACTGAAACTTGCCCTTGATGCTCTTTGAAAAACTTGGCATCAAGATTTGTTTACCTGGATTTGGCTGATGTGTGGGAGGCAGTTTGTCATTACAAACACCCCTCACTCTCAGGAGACCCAATCCAGCCTTTAATTCGCCACCTGGGTTTCACTGGTTACTGTGCAGTCAAAAAGAAGCATCAGTTCACCCTGTCACACAGCGTCTTGTGTCAGAACTTCTGGGACTGAAAGCCTTAATTGGTGAAGTTTCACTGTCAATGTAACACATTAGTGAGCGTCTTAGAGCTGTAAATCTCTGCTTACAAACACTGAATTTTTAGTCCTTCAAAGAGTGCAGATCCATTGCTTGAAATTGTACTACGGTTTTGTCATCTGTTCAGAAGGACTACTGATTTTTTTTTTTTTTTTTTGGGTTTTTTTTCTAAAAGCATTTCTGTTGTGTCATTTTTGGCTACTGGGTTATAAAGTAGAACTGATTTACTGACAATTATTACCTGATATCTTATCATTACATTTTAGAGGAAGTTGTCAAGGTATCTTTGAGTTATCAGTGAATCTGACACTTGGTATTTTCTCACCAACTACCATACAAGTATTTGTCTAAGTCTGAATATAAAGTTGATTTCCTTTTGAATTGTAAAAGTGATCCTATGTTGTCTTGCATGAAACAATGGGCATCAGGTTTCAAATATTTTACTTTCCAATCCTGCACTAAGTGATAATATATCAGACTAATGTAAGTTTAACTATTTCAGTCTGAAAAGAAGGTAAGTTGCCTTGTGCAGAAAGCCTGTTCTATTTGTGATAAGTAAAACCTCTATACACTTTAACCTGTGTCATATATGTTCCTTCTGGTACCTGACAGGTCCTGTAACATGGTTCAGATTTTTTTATGATTGTGTTCATCCGTCTCTGAACATTCTATTGAATTCTATTGTGGACTTTTATACATAGACCAGAGTGTGTCATGTGTGCTTTTGGGTCAGTTTTGGAGGCTTCTGTAGGGCCCTCAGGAGAATAATATAGATAAAGAGAATAAAGAGAAATTTGGAAGTTATTACGTTGACGGAGTATAAAATAATCAAAGATGAGTCAATTTTCTGTACACGTCCATGTTATCTGGCGTCAAGTGTGAAATTGGTGTTTATTATAGTATTTATGTAATAAACCCTGTACATCATCATTGGCTTAAGTTTGTGACAGAATAATAATATAAATAATTGAATTGTCCCAGTGGACAGTTATTGTCCAGTTTGTTTTACGTTTTATAAGTTTTTTTTTATTATTTTAAGCAGCCTGGCCACCATATTCTCCATGTTTAACTACATACTGATATGTTTCATCACTTCAGAAGGACGTCTGGGTGACATAGAATTGTGACATCACAACTCAAAATGGTAAAAATATACTATTTTTAATATTATGTATGTTGTGCCCTACTCAAGCGGTAAGTTCAAGGAATGCCACTATTTGCCTGGAAAAAATGCATACTTTTGCTTTTCACTTATCATTCATTTGAAATATACTGTATCAGTATAAGTTTTTACGAGGCATAAATTCTATCTATTTTACCTAATCAGTGTGGGTAGTGAAACCTAATTCCTAGTAAAATATCAAATCTGTATTAATCTCTTACGAAAGAACTAACCATTTGAGAAAATAAATTTTATTGAATATCTTCAAAATTGGAAATTAGTGAAATTTTCCTCTAACTAAAGTTTCTACATGTACTACACCATATCCATCCAAATGTAAATTAAAAATCTACTTTTTGCATCCACTGATTACAGTTTAAAAGTCTTTCAGTATGCTCCATCTGTATGGAAATAATTGGATCTCACAAATTGAAAGCTTCCCCCGCTCATATCCTTTAAGGTAAGCCTCTGGGGTAATGTCCCCATGTAAATTAACCAGATGGACAGCCCCTCAACACAGGGGGGTGGGGTGGGCTGGGGGAGATGGAGTAGATGAGATCAACAAGAATCAAACTGAAAGACATAACGTGTGCAAGGGGCATTTTGACGTTTACTACCACCCACATAATTACTCCAGATATTTACCATTTAACAATCAGTTGAATGAACTGTATAGGTTAAATTGGTACATCTTCTGGAGATGGAAATTATTCCATAGTACTTGGTTAACCAGTGCAAATCTATTACGTATTTTTTCGCACATACATGTTCTGATTGAGAGTGTAAAGATGGGAGGCAAGTCTGATAATCATCCAGGCACTATCAAGTCGTCTGTACTATTCAGCAAAGTAGTAAAGATAAATATGGAAGTTGCTTGAATTGTGGCAAATACCAGTTAATACAAAAAGTAACATGAATTACACAAACTGTGGTTGATACAAAAAAAAAGGAAAACATGTTATCTTGGCAACAAAACCATAACTATTTATAATATCTTTAAACTAGCTTTGCTAGCATCCAGGGAGAGGCATTAAGGCAAAAGTTTCTAAAAAATGAGGCTTTGTTTCTGAAAAACTCCATAATTGACTGTTGCCTGACTTAAACACACTCTGTTGCTACAACTAAATTTGTTAAAATATTTCCACGCATACCACAGTTAGAGAATATTTCATTTTGATTTGATTTAGAAAAAATGTATAGTGCACCATATACTCTGAACATCCTGAAAGGCAGCTGATTTTAAATAAGGGATAGTGCAACAGCAAGAAGAAATTCAACACCAGAATTAGAATAAAATGGGGGGAAACACAATCTCAGTACCATACCTAATGCTATTAATGATACAAAAATTTCCAGTTTGGATGGTTTTTCAGACAACAACTCCCTATTCAAACATTAAGTAGAGCAAACATATGATATTACATGACATTCCTCAAAAGTACTTAAAATAGAGACTATTAATATCCTTGTCTTTGTAATATCTATTTCTGGGTAATGATGGAATACAGGGAATCAACCACAAAATTGATGTAGAAATGATAAACAATTTTTGTGACCCCAAAGCAGCCAGAGTCTTTCAATTTTCTTTGTGGACATACTTGTCCTCTTATTAAAAGAAATTTGATAGATGTGTATTTAAACAACATAATGATGAGATGAAGTTATAACTTAAGATTTCTTTGAAATATCTTGTGTTACAAAATTTTTTGTTGTCAAGAGACACTCCAGCGTATGTTTATGAATAGTTTTTGATATTTTATTTCAGACAAGCACTGTAATTAGTCATGTATCAGTAAAAATGTTGAAATAGGACACCTTTACATATGTCCCAATTGAGTTTCAGATTTGCTATAATTTGTCATCTGACAGAGATAAATATATTCTCTTGAAATCTAGCAACAAAGAGGTAACATTAACATTCATGTACAAGTATAATCATCAGAAGAAGTTCATGGGGAGATGCTTAGTGAAAATTCAAACTAACTTTTGACAGGCTAATGTCATATTTCAAGAATTAATCGGTATAAGTACTGTTCCACATTCATCTAATACCCAGGTCACACTGCTCCATGCTGGACTCACCAGCTACACACAAGCATAAATGTTAAACTCATGAGGGCTTGTTTTTAGTTCCACCCATTTGGTGTTTCAGTAGTATTTGTTTCGTTCAATAAGTCGAGATCCATATTTAGGTAGGATGTGTTTGATACAACATGAAATGTGTATTCATTATGTGGCAATTTATTTTTAAATGTTTGAACAACCTGGCATGCTAAACAGAAATGTACGTATTGGGGAGGTGATGGAGGGCACGGGATTGTTTTATACGGTGGTTTAGTTTTAAACGTGTACCACCCAAATATGAGGTCCATTTACAGAACAATAAGCACAAGATTGATATCAAATTCAAATATCTTGTTAATACAACCATACAGAACAGTGTACATGGGCCGTAAGGCAAAAAAATGAGAGAAAACTGTGAGTTACTACCTGAAGTAGTATTACGTTATATTCTGGAAGACAAGGTGGGCCAGAAAGACTCGTTGTCAAATATTATCAAATACATTTTAAAAATGGATGGTCACCTCCAATTATTGTGATGGCATTCAAGATTCCTGACCTACACAAATGAAAAAATAGTTCACACAATGGACAGAACTGCTCTACTCACCACATCATCAGGGTGTATGAGAGACAAACCTTTACAGTTGAACAGGGATTTAAGTTACAAGATACTGCGTTAAAATTCATGTCCAGAATTTTAGAGAAGAAATTGAAAAGGAAATGGGAATGATATCTGCTGGCAGAATGATATAGTTCAATGCTAGAAAAAAAGCATATATAATAAAAAAATGTGCATCTGTTGCAAAAATGCTTGACACTCATGACAATTTATGTAGCTTTCCATACAATCAAACACAACATTATTAATCTAATCAGTCAGGGATGTCCAGGCTTACTTTGTATTGAGGCAGTAAACCAAATCAGCACTATTGAGATGTTGATTAACATTAAAGCACATTTTCTTCCATAAGGCTTTTTGATTAGGCAAAGGACGGAAGTGAGAGTACCACAAACAGGAAGTCATGTTAACTGGTAAGGCCAGACACGTGTCCAGAAACGCCTATGGGGGCAGAGCTGATAAAGTAGGATGGTCCATGTGTAAGGCTTGCAGAAAGGTTATATCTTATGAACATTCAAAATGATTTATATATATTTTATACATTACAAATTATCCATCGACCCCTTGAGTCTAAAGAAGCAGCGAGCTTTATTATAAAAATAGCAACTAATAGTATTACTAGTAATTAATCAACAAAAACTTTATTTGTACTTTTTTCTTTACTGTTCATACACACACAGGAAAAAATGAGGTAACCACTGAAAATCACTGCCCAAATATTAATATTAGCAATTCCTTAATCACCAGACTTTTCTCTCCATGTTTCATAGCTTTCTTCCCATTCAACTAAGGATTTGTATCATTCAAAAATACACATACTACCATCAATACCGTCAATTCCTTCTTAATTCTTTTTTAGTTCATGTACGTAATTGTTTTCCTAGTGACTCCCCCTCCTTATCAACAGCTGACGTTGTTGCTTCATTTGTTTACTCAACAATATCAATAATCCTACTAGATTATACCAGACAAAAGACACGTATTATAATAAAGGACAAGGGAAAGCTTGGCTTTAATAACTCCTTATTCACTGGATGTGTTCTCCAACGACAGAATGGAGTTTATTATGGGGTGTTTTTTGTGATATTTCACACAGTTATCCTATTAGTAAGTACTGATGCTAGTGAGATCCTATAATGAGTGAGATTTCATAAAACTTACAAAAAAATGTCAGTACTGAATGTGTTTACTAGTATGTTCTGATATAATAAGACCACATAACTACAACATAGATCCTCTTATCCCACGTATGATGACAGCTTTATTCAACTTGACACTTATATGCCTTTGTACATTTCACTGAATTGTAGGGGTTTTTTAAAATTTGAAAATGAGCCTTCACCACTATGTTGAACAAATATGCATGATGAATCCACTTGTGTTTTGTACTGAACAATATTACCACATGACATTAGATGACTCTTCAAAGTGATACATACAATTAAGTTAATTACAACCATAATAATACCATATGTGTTGCAATGGTAAAGCCATCATACCTTTGAACAAATGCAGTCCATAATTTTACTAATTTTACTAGAACTAGTTAAGGAAATTCCTTCTATAAAATCTGTATTTCTAATTATAAGGATGGCTAGAATAAAAATGTTGGTTTATGAAGACTTGTTCCGGTCTGTCTTGTGATGTGCTGACCATTACCATCAGGTGGTTTGTGACGTCACACAGTTAACCTTACTGAGTGATATTTTTCACTCATTTATTTTCATAAAAGAATTAGAATTTTTAATGTTCTCCCAGAAATATATTGACAATACCCGAATGAAAAAAAAAGAAAAAAGCTAAGTGGAATAGATTTGTTTTAATACATACTGCTTAGTATGTTTTATACAAAACAGTTTACTTTAAAAAGAACAGATTCTGACAATATTCAGTAACTGGACACTTTAAGAGATTTTTGCCATTCAGATTTTTTCAGTCTTTACAAAAGTCGCAGTAACAAAATATATAGTGTCTGTTTAAATCATTTAAATGCATTGTCCTATTTTTCCCTGTTTTCACAAACCTCTTACTTAGCAAGACAATATTTAATCATACCTGGGTTAGAGTCCTGTCCGCAGAAGTCAATTTCTCTGTACATATAGAAAGGGTCCAGACCATTTCCATCCAACAGCTCCACGTAGTCTTCCTTTGCACGTTTCTCACACTACAACCAGCAAAATGTCATTCTTCAAACAATCAGTTATATACTTATCAGACACTACCATATCAAAATATTGACTTACTTAGGTACTTACTCGATACCTCCAAACACAAAACGGGTTATGGTGTGGTGGAAAGATAGTTGCATGTCAATTCAGGAGTTCAAATCTTGCTTTTGGCTTTTAGTTATAGTTGATTGCTGATTCAAACATGTTAAAAGTACAGACTCTTAACTACATGTAGTTAGTTTGTAATGCTTCCCTCCATTGTTACATTGTGATGACATATAGGATGGTTTTTTTAAACCATTAAATCAACTCCAATACTAGTAAAGCAACTGTGAAACACATAAAATATCAATTAAATTTTAAATAAGTTCAGTCGAGAGTTTGCCTTAATTTAAAATACCAAGACTTTCAAATGTTGAAATAAGCACCCAAATATCTCAAATTTAATTATAAATAAATAATAGAGTTTAATTATAAATAGATAATAGAGTTATCAACATACATGTTAACACAAACAGCAACAGACATATTGAAGACATACATGTATACCAGTAAGAGGTGCAATAAGTTACTTTCTGAAGCATTTTAACAACACAATAAGCAACTAAAAGCCCAGCCATTCAGTAGATCGAGAAATGAGAAGGAAGAAAAACAGTCAGAGTGACAGTGGAAGTGAGAAACTGCGATAGAAACCACTGCTTAGCCACAAATAATGTACAGAAAGATTCATTTTATTAACAGATACAATATCTTAGTTTTAAGAGTGTAGTTACAATTACCATGAGAGCCATTGTCTGTTGAACACTTCGCTGCAATGCAATCACATGACACTAATTGGTGGATATTATTTGTATAGAATGTAACTTTGGGTCAAGTATTTCATTAAATGAAATTTCCGTTTTATAGTTATCTGGCCTAGTTTCATGTTAACTGAATTTGTTTTTATAAGTAACAGTAATATTTTTGTCGGTTGAATAAAATAACTGAAGGTGATATTTGGTATAACACACAGAAATGCCTATAATTTATACTATAGCAAAAAATGCTGAAACATCAAATCAAATAAAGTGTTAAATAATTAAGGTGAACTTTTAAAAATTACCATTATTGCTAAAAAATCATCTGCATTTTCACTCTGAGTTAATGACTCAACATCGGATTGACATGGCGTCACTCAGCAGCATTTCCATAAAGAGATTCTGTTCTTTCAGATTTTGTCTTCTCCTCTTAAACATGGATTGCTCTCCAAAAAGATTAGTAGGAAGAGAATTCAGCTCCAGTACAATATTCTCACAAACCAATTCTGTATTTTACCTAACTCATGTCTTATGAAGTAAGACAAGTCAAAATAAATGAAGAGTTTACCTTCAACACCTATCAAAAGTCTCTATATTTCAAAATGTTTCATGGGAAAATGTGTATCAGTGTTTGGTAGCTGTGTTGCCAATATTTACCTATTTACACACAGATGGTTTATAGTTATAACTTTTGCCTGCACCATGTCTTCAGATATTTGTAACTCCTCTTTCACAATGAGTGTACTGACATTCCTTAAAACAAGAATATTGATCTGTTTGTTTGATTGTAAAATAACTCGAAAGTTATGGATGGACTATTTAAATATCCAGATCACCGCTTAGATGCAGCAATTATTTAAAAGATTTTTTATCAATGCACTCATAAACAATATTGGGGATGGACCTTGGATGAGGTATGGTCACTTTGTTTCTCTCTTAATTGGATTGATACAAATGATATGATAGAGTTTATACAACTATGCAATAATATTGGCAATTAAAATTCTCTGTTCCCCAGTGGCCCCTCTTTCCACATGCTTATACTCTGGTGTTTTATAAGTACCTTGAGTATGCTTCCCAGTCCTGTGACCTGTTGGGGGATGTGGGGAGTGGCCCCCACATCCACATTCACTACCTCCATCACCAGAGGGGAAAGGATGGATATGCTGCAGTTTGATCTTTCTCCGTAGTTACTCAGCCTCAGCACACCCGTCTCCAGCATGGATACAGCGTTACAGGCTGAAATGTGTGTATTACTAGCGAGGTGTCATATATGGATATGTCAGTGGATGCTTGGAAAAACATGTCAGTCAACATATCATAACACCCATTCTCAGTTAAATGGCACTATTATGAGAATAAGGTGTCTCAGACACATATCTAGCTGTCAGTTAACTTATTCTAATTTTTTTGCATCTATTTATATAGTTTAAGCAAAGACGAATCTGGTGATATATGGTTTGTTATGGATTTGATGTACTTTTATTATTGAAATTTACCGTTAAAGTATGAAAATGACCCCAAAACACAGTGTCCAAAGCCTGGGTAATAAAATTCCAATAACATTTATTTGTCTTTAATGTGGTTAACTGGGGTTAAGACAATACTACTTAGCTTCCAGTTAATCTCCACCATGCAAATATCAAAAGTTCTTTAAAAGACATCAACAAAATATATTTTTTTGCAAAATTTGAAAATTTCCAAAATATTTTTGTAAATTACGTTACCATTAAAAACACTTAATTTTTTTTCACATTCGGTTATTCTAAAAGTCTAGCTTTTTAGTGCAAATAATTCCTGAATAAGTGGATTATCAGAATGTGAAAGCAATATTTCAGCAGAAGACTACAAATACAAGCAATTCCTAAGGAAGTACTAAAAAGTAGAATTCTGTATTTTCTCATGTGAATTACGTTACGAGTCATTTTTAATTTCCTCAAGATGTGAGGATGACAAGAAGATTATATATGACAAGCATATGTTGGCCCTTGTTGTGTATAAGAATTATAGCAATATCAACACAATGCTCTGAATTTTATATTTGATTTAGTATAATTCAGTGAATTATGTTACTGTGAATTACGTTACCCTGAACTGACAAAAATGGGTAATTTTTCCCCAAGCAGTTGACTGCAGCATGTTTAAGCATTTCTAACAGCATGGAGAAGATCACATGGAAGAAATGACATAGTTTAAGCATACTATTATTTTATATTCTGTTGCATACATTGTTTGTTACAAATAACAATCACATACTAGATTGTTACATCATAGATTATTTTTATGTACCTTGTCACAGTATATGGCAGAAGTATGTGAGCATTAGAGTAGATATAAACCTTTCAACCAGAGCAATATTAAAGAGTTGTGTGCAATGAACACTTTTTAATATTGCATCTAACATGAAGTAACATAATTCACAAAGTAGTAACATAATTCACTTGTATCAGTTACATCTACTTGACTTCAAATGTAGCCCAATCTGATGTTTATAAGTTCTTATAATTAATATGAAATTGTGTAGAATTGATGAGTTGATGATTCAGTACTTTATTATTGACAACAATTTGTTCTTTGACATTTATGCTCTCATTGACTACAGTCAATTGTTGCAGCATGGAATCAACTTGTGGAAGGGTGAGAGAGATAGAGGGTATTTACTTCAATAATTTGTAGTTCATCTGTAGTGTTGCTTGAACCTTATGAATGCATTTTTTCCTGTACATGTAAAATAAGAGATACCAGAGTCAAAATTCAAAGGACTTATTAAGAATGAAATTAGCTCAAATAGATGCAAGTAGTTACACTACTGATGCAGGGCAAAAACAATGCCAGAGTGTGGGAGAAAAGAAGCGGAGAAGGCCAAAGAATACTGTATAGTTACAAAGGATTAGGAATTGGGTGCTTCAATAAAAAGGTTAAAAGTTCACTGAGATATGATTTTGCATTGAAACCAGATTGTGAAGAAGACCCAGTTTTGTTGTCTGACTGCCTCTACAACCAATAAAGGGCGGGAAATGTGAAAACTTCGTGCTGTTGTTCCAACAGAACCAGGTTATGATGGTGTCAGAAAATACATCCATCATTTGTAGTCAGTGTTTTGATGGTGGACATTTTGAGACAATTTGTGATATCTTATAATATACATAACTTACAAGGTAATGGCAGGTGCAATAAAGACTATTCAAATTCTATTTCACCTACCATTCTCAGAAATTCATTTTGTAGTAGCTCAAAACAGTATCTTGTGAAACATTGATTTATCAAATTTATCAAAGTTTGAAATTTTACAAAAGTTAGTAGCTTGCAAAATGTCAGTTCAAAGAGTGGATGTTCATTCAAATAGGCAAGAAACTGGGAGGCAATTTGGGTAGAGGGTAAGGCCATATTATATAAAGTTAGTCACCCCCCACATTCTTAACTATGCCCATTGACTTTACAAGTTTAGTAATGCATATATTGATATTGGTATTAGCTTTTTTCATGTGTACATGTATACTGATTGTGTTCTACACCACCATAGAATAATAAACACTGTTTTAATTATCTAAGAACACAATTTGACAAAAGTACTGGCATTTACAAACAAAGTAAGTGAATTGCGTTACCATAATGGATATCTGCTTGTTGTTTATAACAGCTTCAGATTAAATGTAATCTAAACATAAGTTAAATAATGTTATGTGTGACATTATGTTATGAAAATAACCCCTTAAACAAGTTAAATTAACAAACATTTTTGTAATTACTGCAAAAATCTGATAAATAAGCATTCTTATTTGGTATTCATGTTCATTTTATCCAGTTAAGATGCCCATTCTTGAAGATAATACACCAAAAGATGCATTTATAGCTTTAAAAGAGTTTACACACAGTTCATTGACACTTTAAGAATGTAGTGATAGTTTCAGAATTTTATATTTAACTGTCTTTACCTTGCTCTACTTGCTTCCTTACTCCATATGAATTACGTTACCAAATATAGAAATCGTAAATCATTAAAATAAAAGGTATTATCACTGTTGGTTTCTTTTTTTTCCAATAAGTTTTAGAAAATCTGTTGTTGCCTATATTTTATTTGTATATAACTTTTAAGACAACAATTGAAGCATTCACATTGTAATTAACATTGACATGAAGTTACTTTAGTAACTTGCATTGTGTTTTACAGATTTTTTCAGCCATACGATATCTTTTTTACCTTTTCACTATGTTTTATTATTAAGTTTACAACAGTTCAGAATTAAATGCAGACTATTATTTCATTTATATATTTTTTACTGCAACAATTGTAAAGCCAGTATGAAGTAACATAATTCACAAAGCAAGTTTTTAATAATTTGGCAGCATGTATACAAAAAGGTGCCAAAAAAAATCTCAACATGCTCTGTTACCAAATAGAGACAATAAGAATGAATTTTATCACCATCACTGCTGTGCCACAATTTGGCCTTTAATTGTCCCATTTAACTGAGAATGAGTGTAAAGTCTGGTATTACTAATTAGTTCCTGGTAACATTTTAAGGGATTTTATTTATTTATTTGATTTTTAATGTCGCTTTCAACACTGTATAGGTCGTATCACAACAGGTAGTTTTATTTGCAGAGGAAACCAGTACATACAGTTGGTCAAAGTTCTGTACTGTAAACTGCCGACCTTCGGTATGCAACTACCAACTTTCCCACATGGGGTCTGGGGTTTGAACTGCAGACCTCAAAGGTAGAAGGCGAGTATGTTACCACTGTACTACCATGACCCCCTTTTAAGGGCTTTCAATATTGTTGTGTAAACATTCCTTTCTGAGGGCAGTCTGAAGTTGTTTACAGCCAGAAACTTCCCTCTTATCATGCGAAAAATGTGTTTTATAGCTGAGGGTTTTTGTAACTTGACTGAACAGAGGGTCGACAGAGGAATCAAGAGAGACACGCTAAATGGATATATATTTTTTGTAACTTGACTGAACAGAGGGGTCGACAGAGGAATCAAGAGAGACAGACACGCTAAATGGATATATATATATATATAACACCAACAATAAATTTTTAAAGCCTTTCTGTTTAATTTTCAATAAGAATTCAAATAACATAAATAGAAAAGCAATCGTAAAGCTCAGACATAATTTGAAACTTTTCTAAAATTCAGTCACTTCTTCCTTTGGTAATGCCCTACACACATGAAAAATTTCAGAAAGATCTGTTGCTTAATTTTGGAGTAATTGCAAATACAAAAAAACAGACAAACACCCCAGAACATAACATCCTGATAGAGGTAATAAGCCACTCATTCCACAATCCAACCTCTCTGATACAGTACCCCAATATACTCCCCATTTTCAAATAAGTCTTTTAACTCTGGCATCACAACCTTTTAGAAAGTCTATTATTACCTCAGTCAATTCATTATTTCAGTAATGTTTAGCAGCTGGTTTTGTAATTGATACTTTTTGGTGACATGTTGGAGTAAAGAGTGAATGCTCAATTTGGGCTGCTACAAATAGTTGTATTTGTCAAGTTTTTTTTCACTATGCTACTTTTGCACCATTTCTTCAGATAGACATTGATCTCTACATTTTGCAGCTGCGACGAAGCTAACTTAATCAAATCTGGGGAAAATGAGTTTCTTGTCTTGTGGTTGAGTTTTCTTTTGCAGATTATATATTTTTGTCAAGACAAAAAAACACCATTATTTATAACTGTCAATTCTGGCGAAAATGCAAATATAAATATATACACTGTCTGTTTTAAATAATTTCGTGTGAATTATTTTAAAATCGTTTGTAGTAGAATAATAAAACCTATTATTGAAAAAGAAAATACTTTCAACCCTCTTGCACCCATGTGTTTTACAGTATGGATGTACTTCACCTCAGTTAAACTTGAGGTTTTATGTCCCTTCCAACAACCATGGTCATATTACGACAGACCCTCTGTTTTTCCCATATAAATGTGACAACCTGGATTTGAACCGATGACCACAGTGGTGGTTGTTGACCACTGGGCCAGTGAGGCCTCTACCTTTACCTCGGGGTGAAAGCATTTGTCTACTGTGGTAATGGTTTTCCATCCCAGAAGTAACTTTGGTCAATACTACTTAAATTCAGTGATAAGACCTACTCTTCAATGACATCAAAGATAACCTCAGATTCTGTCAGACTGTATACTCACGTGCAGGGTTGTCAATGAACTCTACTTTGACCACATAGCCCTGACCTATGGTGGGTACCAGTGCCTGGATGAGGAAGACATTCTGACTGGCTGTCACTGGGGCCAGGGGAGCGTTCTGTCCACAGTATGTCTGGTACCTCTGACTCATAGGGAGAGGGTGGTCCACTTCACTGGGAAAGAACTGTCTCTGCAGCTCCCAGCCATCCACAGTCTGAAGAGGATGGGTCAAGGTAATCATGTTATACTGAGATGATCTGAATTGATGAACTAATTTAGAAACAGATGATGTCGAGATCCAATCTCATGATTATTATAAAAGAATGCTATAAACAAAAGAAAACCTCAGAAAATGAATGGATTGGAAACAAAAGATCTAGGTTAATGTTATATATCACTCGAATGCTATGGAAAGATAAAAGGCTTTATAAATACACATTCTGGTGAGAAATGGTCAAGGCTATTAAAGATAATCATTGGTATATTGTGCAAAGATGAATGAGTTTATGGAATCTCAAATTCAAGGATGAAATTTTAAAGGTCAGTTTAGCATGTGAAAGCAACGAGAATATTCCAGTCTGAAAAGAAAAATTCAAAGCTACTATATCATTAAAATGCAGTGGATATATGAAAGTAGGAAAACCAGAATAGTCGACATATGAAGAAGACCACAAGAGCTGACTGAAAGTGAAATATTCTGGATATTCCCTTTTTGAAAATAATTAGTATATCAACAACTATAAAGTAAATACCAAAAACTTACTATTATAAACACCTTGAACGTACACTAATCTAAATTCTCAGTACTGTAACCTTCAAAGAATATAAGGTACGGCAATAAAAAGCCTGGGTATGAAAGTTAGGCAGAAATAATGCTATAGAGATCGGTAAATCCCCAACATGACTGAATTAAAGCCACTGTTCTGTTGGGGGTAGTGCAATGCACAGGTGACCAAGGGTAACAGCATTCCTTATTTTACAAGGCATCCAGGCCACAATAAAATAGTACATTGATAAACAACTTAATCCAATTATTTCATGCACAAATCAGTTGAAGAGTCTTGTTAATGGGGGCACAATACACCAGGCAACACTTGACATACTTCTAGTCCTCCCAAGCTGGAGTCTCTGTGATATACAGGTTCAAATCAAGGTAAAATATGGATCTTGTTTGACACCAAGGTTGATTTATATCCTCTTGCTCAAACCACCAATCTGGCAAGCCCAAAATGTTGTGTGTACAGTAACATGGTATTTCTTACATGAGCAGCTTGTCAGTAATACAGTTAATTATCTGCTATTACCCCAGTCATAACAATTACGGCTATTCATTCATTATCCTAGATATGTGCCAGTGTAATCTACTTATTAGTCATCAACTGAGACTATCCTCATTAATACTGGGGAATCAGTGGCTCAATACTCACGTGTAACAATTATAAAAACATCACAATGTACAAGAAGTAAACATGGACTTAATGTTTTAGCATCTCCTCATTTCTGGATGTTTGTCCTGTTTCAATCAATGACTTTTTTGTGCCATTATTTAAATATTATTATTGTGGTGTTCTCAATTACCCACATGAAAAATCAGATATTGAAAGGTATATTAACCTCCTACTTTGACCTTTCACCCACATAAATATGAATATTACTAAAATATATAGGTTCTCATGACAAATTACTTTGAATAAAATAACTGTATTTGTTTCAAAACCAAGTCAAATTTGATAAGATTTCTGCATTGTAAAGTTTCCCTTCAGCAAGTCTGCAAAGAAGAGACTTCTCTGTTGAGACATTTAGTTATGTTATGGTGTTCCTGTTTTGTGTAAGACTGATGGTAAATCAGTTGATTTGTGAAAAGAAAGTAGTTTAGTTTAACAAATAAAAGCCTCAGGGATCCTGTCTGCAGTGATTTAAACAGTACAAATTACTGAAATTAGATGGACTGGAGCTAATGGACAAAAATATAAATTAATTGACTTACAGCTACCAGTCCAGCTGGGTCGTCACATCCAACATCAAACTCCAAGAACTGCACTTTAATCTGTTGGCTGGGACTAGCAATGATATAAAAACCACAGGCAGTTTCAGAACCCTCGGAGATAAATGTGTAGAGACCCTCCTCACTCCTTATCTCCATACAGCCTGATGAAGTAACAACAAGAACAATATTAACAATTTACAAAAAGTCAGTTTTCACTATTACATATCATTTCCCAAATTTGCAAAAATGGGTGAGTCTTGTATCTGAAAACGTGTTAAATAACCTGAACATGTGACACAGGCCATAGTTGGGATTTTAAGTTCAAAGTATTTCAAGTATGGGCATGACACAGAATGGTTTACTGGTTGCACATGTTTTACTTGTGTTTCAATGCCTCATCGAGTCTTACTGACAAAAATGTCTGTTTATGGGGGTGAATGTACTTTTAGTGTAAGAAACTGCCTCGAAATATTCAGTTAAATTACATATCTAGAAAGAATTAATGTTTCCGTTTTTGAGTTGAGTATATTGTTAAAAGGTAAACTAAAATCACTAAACCCCTTGATGGTGAGTATAGGTTACCAGCTGTTAAAAATGAAATGAATGGTAAAAGATAAATATATTGATTGTAATTATCATTTACACACTGTGCTAACAACATGTTAGCCTAATTCTGCATTTGGAAAGACAAAGAATCAGTAAGTCTCTTTAGTTCTAATATTTTACCAGTAATCAGATGAGACTCCTGTCTAACTGTTAATTTGGAGATAGTTTAGAAAGCCAAAGCAGGTCTTAGTGTTTCTTCTAATTACTCTCAGTGAAATTAGTGTCAGCAACTTACATTCTACTGCCCATATTTTAGGCAGTAAGCCAATGGCAGCCTGCTTAGAGCCCACGTTCGTTTTTCTCGTGTACTCTACTGGAGTTGGTAAAACACAGTAACTAAGTATACACGAGGCTTGATTTCAATGAACAAGAAGAAGAAATTATTAAATTTTGGGAAAGATCCAGATTATATTTTGGATACAAAAACAAATGGCAACCCTCCCCTTGCAGGTCTGCTTTCTACAAATCTTTGCTTTTGCAAAAAGAATATGCTTTAAAAGTTATAAACAACAGAACAGTGTGACATTTTTATTTTGATTGTCAACAAACTTAAGTCTCCTTTGGGCTCTGGTAGACATCTCCTGTTGCTAGAATTAAGAAAAAAAAACATTCCCTGAAAAGTTATTAAATCAGTTCAGTACTTAAGTATCCCCATGAACAAACAGTGCAGTTCCAAACGGACATAAATTGGAAATATTAAATGAAAGTGAAAATATATAAATACCATATGAAGTTTTAATACTGCTACAATTCAGCAACTATTATTATTTTTCTTTTGAAAGGTATAAAACTTAGTGGAACATATTTCAGTAATCTGACAAAGTACACATACAGACTGATAAAATCAATCACAATTGAGAAAATCTCGGAGAATCTTTGTTATGGTCTGTTGGAGGATGTTTTGTTGTACAACAAAGCACTGCATTAGCAGTTTACCGTAATAATTGGTGCACTCTGCCCAGTGTGTTTTGTTGAGTAATTGTACAATTGCTACAGGACTGGGAATGGGGTTGATTTTGAGGATATTTGCAGGAACTAATAAACTTGCATTAATTGGGAGATTGAAACCCATTTTAGCTGGAACTCTGTGACACAATAAAGCATGTGTGTAGGGTACAGGAAATGAACAATGAACAATCGATCGATTGGTTCCACTTACCAATGCGATGGTTTTCTATAGAGTCAATACCTTGACTTCTTCTGATATTAGCACTCTGCAAAAACAAAACAAAAAATGCTACATGAATGTTTGGAGGAAAATATTTTTAGACAGGTTAATTTGCTTCATTATGATTCAAGGTCTTAGGTCTTTGACTTTGATTTGTTTACATAGTCAACTGAATTATTCACATAGGAATGTGTGTCATGTATTTGGGGTAGAGAAATTATGCATAAGAAAGGTATATTTGTGTAATCAGAACCAACAGACATGGTTTCATTCATACAACATCAGAGGGGCCACGGTGGCGGAGTGGAAACACACTCCCCTCCCACTTCTGAGGTCGGTAGTTCAAACATCGGACCTAATGTGGGCAAGTTGTCATATGCTTACAGATGGTCGGCAGTTTACAGTACAGAGCCTTGACCAACTGTATGTATCTGTTTTCTCTGCCCACAAAACTACCCGCCATATGACCTGTACCTATGAAAGCGATGTAAAACCCCTAATAAATAAATAAAGAAATCAGACAAGTGTACAAACGGGCAATGAAAGACGTACATTTGAACCACGTTGACATTCTCGAAAATCTTGCTCGAGTTAAATGCATTCTATTACCCCCCCATCCCCCACACTCACACCCTCTTCGTGTTTCTTTTTGCCCATCTCTTTGTTTTATTTTTATGTCCATGGACACTACTCAGAACCTATCCATTGGATCTGGGTCATATTTTCACACAAGGAAGGGTTTAACCATGGCTTGACTCTCCTCAAACATGGTCTGGGTCTGGATTGCAAATCTCGGATTGTTTTTGTTATTTTTGGCAATACCTTGAAAACGAAGATTTGTGCCTACTTGAGACACTGCATGTTTAATTGTGTGAGAAACAGGGACGTACACCAGACAGTTTCAGAATACATGGCAAGAAATCCCAGCATTTCAATAGTCAACATATTACGATAATTCATTGACATGTAATTAAGGACAATTAGCTTTGGGGGCTACTTTCCTTTAAAATATAGTCTGTTAGAAAATACATATCCCCCAAACAGATTTATTACAAACAAGACTTCGTGTTTGATTAATCTGGTAGTTGAATTTTAGTATAAAAACATTATGTGCAATAGACACCTTTTATATGAATATTCTATTATCCAGCTCTTCCATTTTACAAAATCGTTCTCTTAAAATGTGTTAGCATAACTGAGGTTAAAGGCTGTTGCATTGACCAATGTATCATAGCAGTTAGAGGACCGCTCACTTTAACATTTCTGTTGGCCCTAATGCCTCAGGGGATCAATAGCCTGTGTTACATAGCTTAAAACTCGAAATTGAGTTATCGTATAATTTTTACAAATGTTTGGATAGCCTGAAAAATTTGGTTGTTAAAACAGATGAACCTGATAATTTATTAAGTTTCTTGTCATTGAGATGGTGTCATTGTTTGAACTACTTTAGTATGCAGTTATAATCTCCATCACACCAGATCTACACAGAATTACGTTTGCAGTTGAAGTTCACAGCTACAAATAATAAAAAGGCCACTGCCGCAGCGGCTATCTCCCACCTTAGAATCAGTAATAATGGAGAACTAAAGGAGACATAAGGCCTTTGTAGTAAGATAACTCCACTTGACATTGAAGTCAGCAATTGGAAAATAGTCTCAGGCCTTGACTTTGTATAAGTCGTTTTCACATATGGAACCCCTAGTAGTAAGGGATTTAAGGCCTTTTTAATAGGATAACACCATTTAACATGTGATATGACGGCCATTTTGTTTTTGAAACTAGGCTAAATTACTATCAGGCTCACTTTCCTAGCCATATATATGTTGCGCATATTTGATGAACCTAGCTGCAATATTTCAAGTTTTAGAGCATCTTTATGATTTTCAAACAATTAGCTATGGCGGCCATTTTGTTTTTCAAAATTAGGCTAAAATTTTGCAGAGACAGGTTTTTATAGGCATAAACATTCCCTGCAAATTAGGTGACGATATCTTTAAATGAATGAGATATTAAGGTGTATGCAAAACGTGATGAACAGACGTGATATTACAATAAACAGTCATTTTAATTTTGTGAAATAGTTTTATGTTTAACAATGACTTTCAATTAATTTTAAAAAGTATATTATCATGGTTATTACTGTACCACCTTGGGATAACACAAGAAGGGTTTAGGCTAGAGCCTAATGAGGTCACCAAAAAGGGGGGGGGGGTAACCTGTTACATTTTTCCTCAGTAATTTAGTTTTGTAGGTTGTGATACTTCAAAAATGAATATAATTTTAGTCTTCTAAACCCACACTTAAACAAGAAAGCTATTGTAATTTGTGTACGTCATCACTTGGTGCTGACTATTATCATTGATATATCACCAAAATAAATATCAAACGGAACTTCAGGTGCCATTGGGGCTGAAAGCTTCTTAAGCAAATGATTAGTACTTGATTACAAACTGGGTATCATAGGTATGCCCATGTGGTTATTGAGTTCTGGGAAGGTCTAGGGCATAAGTCAAATGGGTTTTTTTAACAGCTAAGCACTCTCAAATATTTTAATGAATGTCTTTTGTCTATTTGTTTATCTTGCTCAGTATAATCCAAGCTGTTATTGTAAGATAATAAAAGTAATTAGGTCAGGTGTTAGCCAGATCTTTGGTGTACCTCTTGGATAGGGTGCATGGGTTGTGATTAAGTGTCATCAATGCAAACTGAAATATGACAATCATCCGAAGAACATATTGTGACATAATTTACAATATGAGTGTGTGTAGTCTGCTGTATCTGTATATTGCTTTGGGCTGTACTGCTCTGAAATACTGTGAAAAGAGTTGAAGAAGCATTGAGAGTGTTAATTCCCAATATATCAAATTTCCTCTTTAAATGCTTTTTATGTCTCTCTCTCTTTTGCAATGACCCCAATATATAAAAAGCTGTATATTGTACTATTTTAAAGAAATACGTCAGTTGTAACATCTTTGCAACTGCAGAAGCTCCATTTCCTATTGAAAATGGGCATATTTACCAACAGGAAATAAGAACAATTCTCTTTCCTGAAATGTTTATTGTCACACGTATACGTGTTTAGTCCCCCCCTGCAAAAAAAAAAAAAGTAGGGGGATTAAAGAAAACGCACAAACTGATGAAAGGGTTTGTATGGGTTTATGAGAAATGTCAATGGGGTATATTGCAACGTAATTTAGAAATTTTATGAATATTCGCTTCATTCTATTTATTCATTTTACTGACATATGAAACCTGAAATTTTCCTCCACAATATGGGCCTTGCAGTAGCCCAAAGATTCAAGTGTCGCACTTTTGAATCGGTCAAAAACACATTTAAGAGTCATTGATGGTCCTTAGTCTTTCTCGACAGTCAGATTAGATCAAAGAACAAAGGATGTTTTCATAAGGGTTCTCTGGTCAAAATAATTAACATTCAGTTATAATGTTTTTTTTAATATAACACATATTTTTAATATTTGCAAAAGAGGCATGTTAATGATTCGTCGACAAATTTAAATCATCAGAGCAATATGTAACTTGCGTCTTATTATGTCTCTTTAGGATCAACAAATCACTATAAAAAAAAACTTGTAGGTAACATTTACCATCCCAGTGATCAGTGTTTTTATGAACCGTCCCCATCTGCTTACATTAAGTCTAAAACCAACTAACTTGTTGTTTACATTGCTACAGCATTGCATTCATCCACCAAACATCCAAAGCCAAACTGTGATTGTAAAATCAACACTTGGCGTCAAGGACCATCTAAATTTCAATTGTATAGCAACACTGAATTTACAAGTCACCCAAGCGTACAGTTATTTCTACCATATTTCCTCTGGTACTGTGTCTAACTTAGAAACCGCGAACCACAAATATAATCGATGTATTGCTCGACATTAACAATGAAAGAGAAGTCAAAGAAGACACATACCTGTACCGGATCAGTAGTGTATGATAACAGCAGACAAACAGCAATCACACCTCCTAGGCCTTGCATCTCCATCTTTTTTAAAAGTTTAACACCACAGATAAATGCTCTATTTTATTGAAAGGCAACCCTGTACTGCTTATAAATAACCCCAAATCACTTCTTGGAATCAGCACAATTCTTCTGTTCTCCAGCTAGATTTTCTGTATTTGGTTCAAAATTTTAAAAATCTATAAATAAATAAATTTTCTTTTTTAATGCTTGTATTTTGGCCAGTAATATTTTAGGCTTTTACAGTTGAATATATTTGATCTAGGATTCCTGACATAGACTTCTCATAAATCTAGCACAAGAGTTCCTAATATAAGATCTGAGTGGATAGGGTGTGCTGTGTGTTCCTGATGATCCCAATCTTCCCTCTCATTGAAGCAGCTGTCCTCAATCACCGCCATTCTTATATACACCCGCCGACACACACACACATGCAGCCAGTACTCGTAATTCCCCCTCCCCATATAATCCACCCCAGTCTCTATTTCGGATTCCCTTCCTACAATCCCTGAGCCCTATTAATAAGCATGGCGCATACTTAGTGTCCATACTCACCAACCAATGTAAGATCACCGTAAAATGTAGATCTTAGTAAATATGTTATTATTAAGTTAAGGTTCAATCTTAACCAATCTCACCTTTGTGTTAATTATGTTATTATTTATTAACAGTACGCTGGTTCAAGTTTTTTTTCGTAGTAGTATGGAAGAAATCATCCTATAAAATGGACATTGTTGTCTCTAAATATTTCCTGGACAAATATATAAACTATGGCGTTGAAGAAAGTCTTATTTTCTTCTGACACATAATAGTGTAAGTATACACGAAAAATGGCCAAACTTATAATTACCATGACTTCTTCCAAGCTTTTTGCTTTAAATGTGAAATGAAAATGTTATTTTTATTGCTTACACTGACAATGCTACAAATATTCGACAGTTTAAATAGTCTTCTCTGTAGGTGATTGATTAAAGGGGTCTAGCTATGACAATTAGTTCATAGATGTATTTAGATGATGGTAAGATGTGGAATTCAGTGATAGCTCAACTTGTATGTTGTAAACTGTTGCAAGAGGGACAAAATATTTTTAAAATATCAGAGATGCCTGTAGTCCACGACCTGAGAAATATTGTTGGACACAATGAGATGTAGAAGAGTTGAAAAATACGAGGATAAGGAGTCTTTCAGAAGAGACAGTAACAGTTATTTAAAACTGCAGAGTAAATAACACAGAAAATGTATGTTAAGACAAAGTATAAAACAAGGCCACTGGCGCAGCAGTTATCTCCCGCCTTAGGATTAGTAATAATGGAGAACTAAAGGAGATATAAGGCCTTTGTAGTAAGATGACCCCACTTGACATTGAAGAAGGGGTCAAATGTGAAACTCAGCAATTAGAAAAGAGTCTCAGGCAATGACTATCTTTTGTGCAAATTTAATGAACCTAGCTGCAATATTTCAAGTTTTAGAGCATCTTAATGATTTTGAAATAATTGGCTATGGTGGCCATTTTGTTTTTCAAAATAAGGCCAAAATTGTTCATTTGAAGGCCAACCTTTTCATGGTCCGTCTTTACATTCTGAAGCCATAGCACCAATAAAAAGGGAGAAATAAGGACATAGTGTGATGACCCCATTTGACCTTGAGGCAGGCATCAAAGGTTAAATTCAACACCCGGAGAAGATTCCCAGGCCATGACTTCCTACAAGTTGTTTTCACATTCCAAACCTCTAGGGGCAATATTAGGGGAGATATAAGGTCTTTTTATTGGACAACCCCATTTGACATTAAACATGCGATATGACGGCCATTTTGTTTTTAAGAACTTGGCCAAAATTACTATCAGGCCAGCTTTTCTTGCCATATAGCTTTTATGCAAATTTGATGAAGCTAGTTGTAATATTTCAAGATTTAGAGCACCTTTATGATTTGCAAACAATTGGCTATGGCTGTCATTTTGGTTTTTAAAATGATTTGGCCTTCATCTGCTGGAGGGACAAAACAAGTAATCCAGAGCAGCATGCAGCTTTGTGACAGGAAAAAATATTTTTCCAACATTGCAGTATAAAACATTCTGACAGACTAAGGTCACACGGACAAGACTTTAAACGTTGGGGTCAATACAAGAAAGTCAAAACAAGGTCACACAATGATGTTGTGCACCTACACTCCTTAGTCAATGTTCCCACCAAGTATAAACTTCCTACATTTCATGATTCCTGAAATACAGCATGAACAAGATTTCTCCCACTGTCCACACACCCATCTACTTGGCCTAACGCCATACACACACTCTGTAAAGGCTGTGGGGTGGCATCTGTGTAAGCAAGCAAGAAGCCTTTATAAAGCGCCGAAATTGATGTAAACATCCTCTAAGGCGCTGATCTCCAAAATGGGATAGTCCAGTTCCAAAGAGGTCAGTATCCATATTAGTGTATGATTGGGGAGATAGGCTATGTTGTACTTGCCACAGTTTCAATGGCTTGAGGGACTCTGTGGGAGCAGCTACTGTGAATCTGTGCAACCCTGAGCGTTCATTCGGTTTAGAAGGGGAAATTGATAAGTGATTGCCCATGTGAGATCACTGTCAGTTCTAAGGCTAAACATGAAGATTAACCCCCAGTATTTTACTTATAAATGTGGTATTTATATCATTTTGAACATTTCTCAGATTAGCATTAACTATGAAACTTCAGCAATAATACCAGCTAACCTACAATATTATTGAAACAAATTCTTTGGTTCATTATAGACCCATTAATAAAGTTATCATTAGCCACTATTGCTAGCTTTGTCACTAAATTTCTTGGTCTGTGCCATGATAATGAATTGTCATTGATACATTCTGATGAGTCTGATTGGAAAGACAAAATGCCCACCATGACATCACTGACCATTTGGGAGTGTCCACATTGTCACACAAACTGGTTTCTTATGTGTACATGACTATGGCGTGGTATACAATAGGAAACTTTTCCGAGTGATACATATTTTAAATTTATCATATTAAAGATAAAAAAGTAACACCAAAGTCCATAGGAGTGGTAAAATGTAAAAATATACTTCATAAATGTTATTTTGCATCAATTAAGCAAAGCTTTTGATGAATAATGTGCAAAATAACGAACCCACAAAGCTGTGTTGACAACCTTTTCACCTCACAGCCTTTAAAGACTGTATAGGTATTGTTTTAACTCGTGGCATTCAGGATGTGGCAGGAGCATTCTTGTTCAGGATCTATCTTAGAAACCATAATGTGTAGGATATTGACACTCGGTAGGAACATTGGTCTGGATTGTAGGTGTGCAATGTCATGGTGTGACCTTGATTTGACCTATCTCCCTGCTGTACCGACCTTGATCTGTAAAATATTGTCCGGGCTATATCTCCGAAACCACATGGCGTAGGATGGTGCATCTTGGGAGGGACATTGGTTGGGGGTTGTATGCGTGAAATATAATGGTGTAACCTTGATGTGACCTTTGACTTTGCAATAATGACTTTCACCTTTGAGACCTTCTCTGGGCTATAGGAAATTGATACTTGGTAGGTATATTGGTCAGGGGTGTAGGTGTGAAATGTCCGGGTGTGACAGTGGAAACATTGGCCTTAAGGTCTGCTAGAATGTTTCTGCTGCCATATTTGAGACATACTTCTCCTATCATAAAGATAGATAGATTGTCGCAACTGTTTATTATATGTAACTTTACCTTGTTGTGCTATGTCCATTGACAGCTATACTTTAATTGATAAATTTTAAAGCTTAATCACTTTTATTTGTTAATACTGTCAATTTGCCATTGAACTGTCTTGTTTTGATATATATATTTTTTCATACATGTCACTCTCTTCAGTGTTGTCGCTCTTACATAACTTACATTGCATATGTCATGGTGTCCAATGCTGTTTCCCTGGGCTTTGGTTTATGGTCATGTCTGATGCAATTTTTAAACCTACAATGATAATTTACTAATAACTTCATGACCCATGGGCACAAAAAATCATATTTATCAGCCCATTAAATTTCTGAGACACCTTTACATGAAAACAGTGTCAACACAAAAGATCATAAAAAACGCACAGCTGCGCTATATGAAGTTAATTAATGTTGTGATGCTTAATACCTAATTACAGATAAGTAGCCCTCCCCAGAATATAATAACTATCATTTTCACATTTTCTTGGGGAGACTCTTTTATTCATTATGCCTAATTACTGTTAACAACAGTGATGTGGCAAAACATTGTTGATCGGACTGCCGTAAAAGTGAGCAAATACAGCTTTTACAATTTGGCTCTGATTTACAGTGGGGTTTTAATTAACATAATTATAAAAAATGACCATGATATGAAAATAATGGAGTATATAGGCTTTATAACAGACACCCAACCTGTTAAATATGTAGTAATTTCCAAAATGGGACTTATTTGCGTTTATAAATACTACAGCTATTACAGTATCACCACATTCACAGCTTTGTTATATTTTTATACCAATTAGATGTGCTAATGAGGATGATCTTACTAGGTAATTACAGATATGGTTGTCTCATAGAATTAAAAAGAATGTCTTAAAGATAAGATCTTACTAAAACAGTATTCATGGATATGTTTTGCACAAATAAGCCTATAACAACATATTTAAATAAATTGGGTACTCTACTATAAAAAACAACCAATTCTGAAACTTCAGTTTCAGTAAGTGCCTCAATCATAAATATTAAATTTATCGCTTGTATCTTCTGAACTAATACAATCATAATCATTATTTTTGTATGCGTTTAACATATTCTTTAAATAAATGTTAGATACACAACGAATTATTACAGCATTATCTGCATTAATTATTAACATATTTTAATACTTTTCACCATGGTTTAAGCTAGTTCAGTATTTCGTGAGTAATTAGACTAACAGACAAATAAATGACCAAACACTGGGGAAAATATACATCACCTGGCATTCAACTAAGTTTAGAAGATAGATGTGAAAAGATACACTCAATGCAACCTCTGAAGATAGGGACAATATGACAGTTACCATGACAGCGTTTTTGTTTATCTGTCTGATGCATTCTTGGCTGATGATACGGCATGTCATAGTTTTGCAATAATGGAATATTGATTTAATCTATGGACCAATAACAAAACAGTGCAATATTAAATTAAAATGAAGTTTTTGATTTGTTTATTCTGTCTAGTTAATACATGTCTGAAAGTAAACAGTCATATATTAATACTCATGTATAAAACATAATACACTAAAGACATTGGATGGTACGTTTACCATTCTTATTTTACATGGAGATATCATAGTGCATACACATCTGCAGTCACACAGTTGCACTGGCCAACTTAAAACACATGTATATTTCATCATGTTGTGGTATATGTACTTTAGAATAACCTGCTAAATTTTATAATTTAATCCTGTATTCTTTTCAAACATGCATTTTGAAGTCTGCCTTTCTTTCTGTAAATTACTGCCATATTAAAAGAATAACCACACTGATCAATGTCACAGTTGTTTAAACACCAAGGCTTCACTGACTGAACTCGCCAAAACAGTTCTACTAAATTATTAATGTCTTGATCACTATTTTAGTGCAATCACTGTCTTTAGCAATTTTGGATAATAAATGTTTACACTTACATTTAGATGGTTACATGGCCATTCATTACAAAAAAAGCCTTAAATATTACATTTACACACACACATTTTTCAGTAATCCTCTTCAGTTTCTTTTGTATAGTCTACTTCATTCTGTGGATCAGTAATTTTGGGTGTACTTTCTTCTCTCGCTGCTTCCAAGGTAATACGCTCAATTTCTTTCTCAAAGTTTAAAGCCAGTGAAACACAGAATCCCACTCCAGCTAATGCTCCAACAATGCTTGCATAGTACATCAGGCTGTTCAATATGATTGCCATACTGACAAGGATCTTGTAAAATAGACTTGTCATCATACACACAGCCACACTGATCACTCCACAGGACACACTCCATACTGCCCTGGAATGATGCTGCTTGCTATCATAGAGTTGGTTGGAGATTAAGATGAATGTCCCATAAACTTTTTGTATCATCAATGGCACATAGGCTTTTACCTGACCAGGTATGTTCTTGAGGTTCTCCGACTGTAGAATGCCATTCAGAAAATCCATTTTCTAACTTTAGTAGAATGAGTATTATAACATGAATACATTCAAGCTTGGTGTGGCCGAGTAGTGGACGTGTTTCAAGTTTAAATAGCCCCATTATTGTCAAGATATTGACAAAGTGATATTGACTGATGAGATTTATTGCATTGGAGTGTACACTTTTGTGGTCACAAGCACCTTCAATAAGGGCAAGCCAATGTAATTTACTATTCTTAAAACTTTCCATTTCCAAAATCTAGTCACTAAGTTTTGATTCTCAAAATGTTAAATGTTGTGACAAATTTTTATGGCAGAATCAAGAAACAAGAAGGTTTCTGGAGAAAAGTATATAATTATTTATGACCAAAAGAAATACAACAGTCATGGAGCAAATGAGAACAGGACAACTGGTGAATATTTGTGTGCTGTAACCCACCAATCTGTGGTAATTCTGTCAGGCTTTACCACCATTAAGTACTGACCCAATTGGGGTGGAAGTTATTTTCACTACTGCACAACAAATACATCAATTAAACTTTTGTCAGTGTAATAGTGTTAGAATTTTTTTTCTAAAAGCATTTGCTTATGACTAAATTAATAATATTTTGGAAAAAAATCCATAAGGTAAATTTAAGAAATACACCTAGCACTACCGCCTAAATAATTAAGTTTCAATAATGGAATAAATTAAGATATTTTTTCATTTATAAAACCAAACATGTGACACATAATTGCTTCACCTGCCCTTATAGATTATAGGATGTATGGATGATTGGAGAGTCATTAATATATATTTGTGTAGCTTTTGTTCCCAACAATTATTCAATCATTTCAAGCAAACCTTTGGGTGACACATGGCACAATGTGGCTTATTGTTAAGCTCATGAGGGCTTCCTTTGATGTCACAAGACACACATATCACTGCAACAAGTTTTCTTATGGGGGTTGAACTATGCTAGTCATGATACCATGGAGTCAATAACCTTGCTGACTAAATCTATTCTTCAATCCATAAATTTGAAGCTATGATCAAATAGCCAACATGTGAGTTTAGCAAGTTTCACAAAAGAATTAAATGCAGGGAATATACTTCTAACAATCAAAATGTTGCACCCTATATATTTTTCATGTATAATTTCATGTGTAAATATGGTGATTGCTTTAATTCTTACAGCTAACATCTTTTATGCTTAGGTCACTCCTTTCTGTGGAATCTTTTCTGAATGTATTTGATTTCCTCTTCACAATCTTGTTATAATTATGGCTTGGATTAGTGCATATCTAGTGTATGTTCAAGAAAGAGTCATGCCATCTGTTCTTGAGAGGTTGTGGAACATTTTTCAATCATTTTTATAGAGCAGTCCCAAATGCAAATCATGTTTTGCATTGTGTCAACGGTGTCCTACCCAAATGAAAATCACACTGAATTCCATCAAATATGTCCCACCAAGACCTAAAGCAGACCATACCACAATTATCCACAACTGAAAGTACACAAGCCCGTTCATATGTAGCTCTTGAATCAAGTATGGAAAATTGTGATGCATGTGTAACACATTTTCCAGATTGTGGGATTAAACAGTGTTGACTTGATATGTGTGGGTAATATCACTTTCAATGCACTACAACTTATATTGCACCAGTGATTTTAGGGTTGTACAAAAACAGTGCACATGACTTGGTAATATTGTATACTGAAACCCACCAAGCCTTAACAAGAAACCACAAATTTTGCCACATTCACCTGTTTTAAATTTCAAACCTTCAACTTTACATGTGTAGCTATGTTAGAGTACACTAAAGCCAGTTTAATACCAATAGTGAAAAAAATAGCATCAGAGATGCCTGTACCCCACAGCCGGAAAAAATAGTTTTCAACAACATGAGATACAGAAGTAGTGAAACAGTACAAAGATCAGGATACTTTCAGACCAGTGTCAGTTATATAAAGGTCCAAATAGTGTTTAAGTAGAGAAAATAATGTCTAAGAGAAAGAAAATGTATGTAAAGTTAAAATATTAAAACTTCCAAATTTTAATTAGTAAATTAAATTTTTATTAGTTAATACCTAACATACGATAGCTATACTCCGGCGCCAGCCGGTCTTGGCAAAAGCCAGAAAAAGACCGGCAGGACCGGTACACTACAATCCACTCACCAGGTGGCCTAGTTCCTGCTTCATTCGCCAGAGGGACATGACACCATAGCATCTTTTTCGTCCCCAAAGTTAAAAATTGAAGCTGAAAGTGGGGAAGGTCGGGTGGGAATCTCCCGTCTGTTAGGTAAGGTATTAACTAATAAAAATTTAATTTACTAATTAAAATTTGCAATTTTATTGCGTTAATACACCTTACCTAACAGACGATAGCTAGAATAACTACCCAGTGGATGGCGGGCAGCTTACTTAAGGACTAAATGGAACTCTATCTATAGGCAAAGAGGATCTAACTAAGGAATAGGTCACAAACTCCAGGAGACCTATACCTAACAAAATTCAAAACTGCTATGTACACTATATACAAATAGGAGTACACAAAGCTTAGTGGTGGATCTGCTGGGCGGCCACCACGGGACCCAAATGAAAAAGCTCAGAGTCCGCCCAAGCAACATCCTTAAGATAGTATTGGGTAAAGGTGTTGTGGGACTTCCAGTGGCATGCTGACAGGATTTGGTAAAAAAAAATGCCACCCGGGAAGACTTTGGAAGCCGTGAAAGCCCTAACGTCACGAGCCTTAACCTGGTGCAAAGTTAGAGCCTCCTGATCTGATAATTCATAACAAAGGATAACTGTCTGCTTAATCCAAGAAGAGATTGTAGTAGGAGAGATATCCTTGGTGAAACCCTTGTTGAAGGAGACAAAGACCAACTCCTTGCCCTGTCTGAGATCGTGCGTCTTGTCCAGATAATAGCGTAGAGCTCTCACTGGACAAAGAGACCTGTCCTCCTTCAGGGATTTATCCAGAGTAGGGGCCAAGGCTGGAATGACCACTGGAGCCACACACTCTGGGCTCTCCTTCGCCAAGTTGTTCTTCGCCAAAAAGCTTGGGGAAGGGTAAAGTGACACTTTTGACCAATCATCTTGGTATCTAATGCTTTTGTTCAACCACGCATGTATTTCACTCCTACGCTTCCCAGAACCTAGGGCTAGGAGAAAAACCGTTTTGAAAGTCAAATGCTTCAAAGACGCCTTTCTGAGAGGTTCAAAAGGTGGTTTGGTGAGTTGATGCAAAACCAAGGAGAGGTTCCATGAGGGAAATCCCCGGCGTCCCTTAGGTCTATCTCTATGAAAACTATCCAACAGGCAAGTCAAGTTTTCATCTTTGCTGATATTTAAGGAGGCATTGCCTAATTTGTCCGCAATGGCTGATCTGTAACCATCAATGGTACTGGGTTGTAGATTCTTTTCCTGTAAAAGGTGCAGGAGAAAATCTGCTACTTCTTTGATCGATGGAGACCTAAAGTCCACCTGACTTATTTCACACCATCTAACAAAAACGTACCACTTTGCCTCATAGACTGTTCTGGTTGAACATCTTTGAGGAGCCTCAATTCGTGACGCCACTGGGCTAGAGAACCCTTGCTCCTTGATTGCCTCGGCTCTAGGAGCCAAGCATGAAGGTTGAGGCTCATCAGATCCCTGTGACGAGCCTTGTTGAAAGGCTGGGTTACCAGATTGGGATGGTTGGTTAGGCAAAGAGGAATCTGGGATGACAGGTCCGCTATATCCCAGAACCATGGCATGTTGGGCCAACCCGGAGCTATCAGGATCACCGTCTGGTACAGATGATCTGACAGTTTGCTGACTACTTTGCCCAGTAACAATACTGGGGGAAAGGCATACATGTCCAAGTTCTCCCAGGAGACTGTTAGAGCATCCACTGCCCAAACATTGGGGTCCGGTACTGGAGAAACAAACTTGGTTAGTTTGCAATTGTACCTGGTTGCAAACATGTCGACCTGGGGATGGTGCCAGGTTTGACACAGGAGGTCGAATACCTCCTGATGAAGAGACTATTCTGCCTGAATTATTTGGCCCTGTCGAGACAATTTGTCCGCAATCACATTCAGACAACCTGGGATGTGTCTGGCCTTTAGGACAACATGTCTCAGATTGCACCAGCACAGGCGCCTCCATAGAAGGGCACAAAGTGAGCCTGACCTCATACCTCCTTCCTTGTTTATGTATGCCACAACTGTAGTGTTGTCTGTGGCAACTAGAACGACTTTTCCCTGTACCATGTGCTGGAACCTTTTTAATACCAGCAAGACAGCCTTTAGTTCCAGGAAATTTATGTGCAGTTGACTTTCTGGAACTGACCAGGTGCCGCTTGCTGTGAAGTCGCCTAAGTGAGCACCCCAGCCTTCTTTTGAGGCGTCTGTAAAGACTTGAATGGCATGATGCAGAGGGTGTAGAGGTTGACCTAGCAAGACATTCGTCTCCTTGGTCCACCACTCCAGGTGCGGATGGTGAGTCCTTGGAACTGGAATCTCGTTTTCCAGTGATTCGGGGACCCTCCAATGCCTTTTGAGGTGCCACTGAATGGGCCTCATATGAAGTCTGCCCAGGGGTACCTGTTTTTCCGTCGCGGTAAGAAGGCCTATCAGAGATATGAACGTCCTGACTCGGCAGGTCTGATTGGACAGCAGAGAATCCACTTTCTGTCGGACTGACTCCCAACGGTTCTGGGTTGGCTTGACCAGTCCGTTGAATAGGTCGTACTGGTAACCCACAAACTCGAACAACTGTTTGGGGTCCAACTCCGATTTTTGGAGGTTCACTACCCAACCCAACTCCTGGCAAAGGGCGAGGAGGGACTGGGTGCCCTGGTGGCAGTATTCTTTGGTGGGGTCTCAAATCAACCAGTCGTCTAGATACTAGTCGATCCTTATACCCCGAGCTTGAGCCATTAACTTTACCTCTTTGACCACACAAGTGAACTCCATAGGAGCTGTTGAGAGGCCAAAGGGAAGAGCCCGGAACTTGTAAGTCTGGTTTTGGAAATGAAACCGGAGGAATTTCCTGGACCGGTAGTGTATTGGAATGTGGAAATAGGCGTCGCTGAAATCCAGAGATGTCACCCATTCCCCTTGTTGCAAGAATTGTCTCTGGGGTTTCCATTTTGAATGTTTTTAATGCCCAAAAATTTGTTTAGAGCACTGAGGTCCAAAATGGGTCGCCATTTCTGATTTGGTTTGGGGACAATGAACAACCTGTTGAAAAAGGCTAGAGATGTTCGAACCCTTACCCTCTCTACCGCCTTTTTGTGAATCAGGGCATGCAAAGCTTCCTTCAGGTAGAGGTTCCTGAGAGGGTTTGCATAACCACTGGTTATCAGAGGTTCTCTCACTAGAGGAGGTCTCAGTTTGAAAGGGAAAATGTACCCGTCTTTCAGTATGGACACTACCCTTGGATTCACACCTAGGAGGGCCCATTTTTGCCAAAATTCTTGGAGACGACCTCCCACTAGTTGGACATTTGCAGCATTGTGGGCACTGAGAACATTTGGGGCAGAAACACAATGATCTACAGTAAAAACACTTTTCACAAAATTTATTTCTGCTTTCATTTTTGATGAGGGACTTGCGTCTTTCTTTTGCGACTGCCCTCTCACATTTAAGACAAAAGGTACAGGACTGACAACTGGACACAATACAGGTTGTTGAACAGACACAGAAAAGTTTTGTCTTTTGACATTTACTACTGTAACATCTTTCACTGGCTGGGCCACCGGCACCGGACTTGTTAAACAGTAATTGTCATTTATACTGCCCTTGTTCCTTAGGAGGGCGGGTGCCGCGTCCGGGCTGACCTCTGCCTCTTCCGTGCCCCCCCAAAGGATTTGCAACCGGGCATGTCTTTGCCGGCAGCTCCACCGGTCTGGGATGCTTCTTATCCTTGTTTCCAGTTGGTGGAGTACGGCTGGTATCTATTTTGTTGTCTCTTTTGATTTCCGGCGAACCCACCACGGCCCGGACCGGGCTGGTTGGTACGCTTAAGGGTTTCAAACTGTGCAATCTCATCCTCTGCTTTACGTATCACTGCATCTGGAGACAGAGCATGAGTATTCAGCGGGCAATTCCACAGTGCAGAAAAAGTGTCCGGTTTCACACCTGGCTTTAAATGTTCTAAATAGGAATCTCTCCGGACTAAAGTGAGGTTGGCCATCTGTACAAAAGTAAAGTCCGAGGGGTACTGAAGCGACTTGCCTACAGCAAAACTAACATTCTGATTAAACCTGGGGAGGTAATGCAATTCATCTAATGCTGTCTGAGCCTTAGCAGAAGATTTGCCCTTTCCTAGTTCATTTTGCAAGATCTTTAGCTGTTCTTGTACACTATCCTGGATTTTTGTAATGCAACGGTTAAACCCAGCGGACTGGTTGCATATGTAGCTAGTTTCCTTAGACGCCTTCTCCCACTTCCTGAGAGTGTCTTGAGCAATGGGGCGAGAAGATGGCTGAGATGAAGTAGCAGAGGGTTTGGCAATTCTTGTAAACATGCTGTTAAGTTTCGCAGCATCATTGGGCCATGTAGTGACGTATCTGCCAGGTCTAGTAATGTCTTTGGGTTCGGCCAGGTGGATCCCTTACCACCTGTTCTGGGATTTAGGAGGGCGAAGATATTGGTCCATGTGCAATCCACCAGGCTCTGAAGACTTGGAAGGGTAACCTCAATAAGAACAAGATTCAAGTTCTCCAGCTTTTTACAGAGCCAATCTTCTGGAAGGACAGACACTTTCCCTACAGGCTGTGACCTGTCCATGGATTGTCAGCTCTTGTAGTAGGGGAGTACTCAAGATCTGGAATGTGTGACCATCCCATAAAAGCGTGTACACTGCGTACTGTCTCACAATAGTTCTGATCTTCGCTTATAGCGCGGTTAGCATCATGGTTGTCCTGTTCTGGCTAATTCTCCAGCTCTGACAGTTCACCTTCCGCTTGCTCCGGTTGAGATATATTCCAGGCAGACACTGGAAGAGAATCAATACACTATTCATATGAAGAAGTCACCGGGCCGGAAGAAGCAGGTTGAGCAAACAACGGCTCCGGGTCAGATTCCTGGTACAAATTTTCCAGTGGTGAGACCAAGTCCACAGAGGAAGTTGTAGTAGTCTGAGTTCGATCTGGGCCAGAAGCCGGACCAGCTTGGCCGGAAGGAACTGCGGAAAGCAGGAAAGGGGCTTGAGATAAAGATCCAGCAGGAGGTTTGTGAGCTACCGGTGCCTTCACCGGGGAAAAAGACGGCTGAGAAGATGGATGATGTCCAATAGTTAACAGTGCTTCTAAGCGAGCCATGCACACTGACCATTTCTCATCAAGCTCTTGGAGCTCCTTACAGAATGAGGGTTGTGGTAAAGACTGGTCAGTGGATGAGTTATGAGAAGAAACTGCAGGTTCCATGTCCTGAGATTCTACTTGAGCAACTACAGTAACTGATGCTGGATCCACAAGAGTTTTTTTACTTTTTTCTTTTTCTTTTCTTAGTTTATAAGTTGGCGTGGCCAACTGAATCACTTGCTCTGGAGTTAAAAGTTTGCAATACTCACAGGGAAGCTTTGATATGCAGGGGTCCTCACCCAAACCTTTGTCCCTGCAGTGAGCACAACGCGAATGTCTGTCAAATGAGGCCATAATATGGCTGCAGGCCCCTTTCCGTTGTCCTGGAGATGCCATGATGATAGATTTATCAAATGACAAAACTTGAAGGAATTACAAACAGAAGTTACAGAAATATCCACAAATAAAAATTTGTTAGCAAACAACACAACTTTTCAAATCGCGCCAAATGAAAAAGATGCTATGACGTCACGTCCCTCTGGCGAATGAAGCAGGAACTAGACAACCTGGCGAGTGGATTGTAGTGTACCAGTCCTGCCGGAGGTGAAACTCGGGACGTCTTTTTCTGGCGTTTGGCGGGACCGGCTGGCGCCGGAGTATAGCTATCGTCTGTTAGGTAGGGTGTATTAACGCAATAAAATTGCAAATTTAATAAGTAAATTAAATTTTTATAAGTTAATACCCTATCCAATGGACAATTGCTAATCCGGTCGGCGCAGACCGGCCCGCCAAACGCCAGAAAAAGACGTCCTGTGTTGCCACCGGCTGGCCGGTCCGTAGTACTGTGCACTCCCCAGATGGCGCCTCGTACTTCCTTCCTGTCTAGACAACCTGACGTCATAGCATCTTTTTCGTTGTCTAAACCTCTTAGACCCCTAGTAAGCTGATAGCGGGGTCGGTGGGAGGGTCTTGTGTGTCCATTGGATAGGGTATTAACTTATAAAAAATTAATTTACTTATTAAATTTGCAATTTTATTGCGTTAATACATCCTATCCAATGGACAATTGCTGAATAACTACCGCTTGGTCGGCGGGTAAGTTACTAGGGACTTATGTGAACTCACAAGTAATAGCAAATTTTAACCTACGGTCTAGGCTGACTTTGTCAGGAGACCTATAGGTCCAGGCCTGGGTTGACTTTAAGGTCAGGAAACCCTGCAAGGCCATGGTCGGTTGCCAGCAGCCGGTTACCCGGGGCTATACCGCCGTCGCCCCCCCCCCCCCCCTTTTGCAGACCTGCTCTGAGGTAGGGGAAGAGAGGGATGAGTTCAGTCCCAGATTGCAAATAAACCTCCCGAAGGAAGCACGCCACACTTAATTCTTATGTACATGAAGAACTGTTATGCACATATACAAATCTCCTCAATCTAAGGGCCACTTGTGGATCTGCTGAGCAGCCACTACCTAGCCCAATGGTAAAGCTCTGAATCAGCCCAAGCCCCGCCCTTCATATAGAACTGTGTGAAGGTATTGTGACTTCAGTGGCGGGCTGACAAGATTGGATCTAAGGAGACTCCCGACTGGAAGACCTTAGAAGCAGCAAAGGCCCTGACATCATGGGCTTTAACCTGATGTTAAAAGTGGGCCTCCTGGTCAGAGAGCTCATAACATAGGATCACAGTCTGCTTGATCCAAGAGGAGATAGTGGCAGGTGAGCTGTCTTTGTTGAAACCGTTCTTAACGGAGACAAAAACCACCTCCTTATTCTGCCTGATGTCTGAGGTCCTGTCCAAATAGTAGCACAATGCTCTGACCGGACAGAGGGACCTGTCAGACTTGAGGGATCTATCCAGAGTGTGGGCCAGGGCTGTTATAACCCCAGGGGCCACACTAGACACTCTATGGCCAGCTGATTCTAGGATAGAAAGCTGGGTGATGGATACAGGGACACCTTTGACCAATCGGATTGGTGTCCAATATATCAGTTTTGCTAGGCATGAATCTCACTTTTGCACTTGCCCGACCCAAGGGCCAAGAGGAATACCGTCTTGAAGGTCAAATGCTTCAAGGGGGCCTCCTTAATTGGATCAAATGGAGTCTTAGCTGGTGCACGGCCAGTAAGAAGTTCCAGGAGGGTATGCCACTCCTGCCTTTGGGTCTGTCTCTGAGGAATCTATCCAGGAGACGAGCGAGATTTCCGTCCTTACTGATGTTGAAGGGTGAATTTCCCAGTTTATCAACAATGGGTGACCTATAACCATCAATGGTGCTGGGCTGTTTGCCAAGCATGTATCTCACTTCTACGCTTGCCCGACCCCAAGGCCAAGAGGAAAACTGCCTTGAGGGTCAAATGCTTCAAGAAGGCCTATAATTGGTTCAAAATGAACCTTGTCAGCTGGTGCAAAAACCAGGGAGAGGTTCCAGGAGGGGGTTCCCCTCCGGCCTTTGGGTCTGTCTCAGTGGAAGCTATCCAGGGGATGAGTGAGATTTTCATCCTTACTAACATTGATGGGCAAATTTTCCAGACTATCAGCAATGGCTGACCTGTAACCATCAATGGTACTGGGCTGCAACTTCCTGGCCTGAAGCAGGTACCTAAGGAAGTCAACAACTGACTTTACAGGTGGTGTCCGAAATCCACCTGATGAATGATACATCACTTGGTAAAAAATGACCCATTTGCCTCATAGACCGATCTGATTGACCCCCCCTTTGAGGAGCCTCAATTCTTGCTGCCACTGCCTCAGACAAGTCCTGCTCCTCGATTGCTGAGGCTCTAGGAGCCCTGCATGGAGATTAAGATTGTCAGATTTCTGTGAGAGATCTGATCGAATGGCTGTGAACAGGCTGGGCAGATTGGGCAGGCTCAGCGGGATGTGGCTGGACATGGCCACTAGATCCCAAAACCAAGGCATGTTGGCCACCCCGGAGCAATCAGAATGATTCTCTTACATGGGGAGTCTTGCAACTTCTCCACCACTTTGCCCAATATGGCTGATGGTGAGAAGGTGTATCCTTTTAGATCCTACCATGGCCAACTGAACACATCCACTGCTGTGGCCAGGGGATCTGGTACTGGTGACACAAAACAGGTGACTTGTTGTTGAACCTCGTGGCAAATAAGTCTATTTTGGGCCGGTGCCACCTACTGTATAGAGTGGAAGACCTCTGGAAGGAGAAACCACTGTTTGGATGGTCTGGCCTAGCCTGGACAGCCTGTCTGCTACCACATTAGGCCGGCCTGGAATGTGTCGTGCTTTAGAGTCACTTGTTTCCTGGTACACCAGGTCAAGATTCTCCATAGTAGGGCACAAAGTGGGCCCAACCATATTCCTCCTTCCTTTATGTATGACACTACTGTGGTGTTGTCAGTTGCTACAAGTACTATCTTGTTTGAGCAAAAGTCTTAGCACTCTTAAAGTCAGAAAAACTGCTTAAAGTTTTAGATAGTTTATATATAACTTGCTTCCCGGAGGGGACCAGGTTGCTCTTGCAAAGTGCTCATCTAAGTGAGCGCCCCACCCTTCTATTGATGCGTCTGTAAATATTTGCAGAGCATGTTTTATTGGGTGTAATGGTTGGCCTGTAAGTGCATCGTCTTCCTTCAGCCACCATTGTAAATGGGGGTGCAGGGACCTGGGGACTTGTATCACCTTTTCCAGTGATTCTGGTACCCTCCAGTTGTTTTTGAGATGCCACTGTATGGGTCTCATATGAAGTCTGCCTAGATTAACATGCTTTTCTGTAGACGTTAGTAAGCTATCAAGGACATGAATTCCCGGACCGGTCAAGCTGGTAGGGATAGCAGTTTTAACAGTCTCTTGAAGGCTCTGTCACCAGTCCAGAGTCGGTCGGAACCGATCAGACCCGAAGACAAACTGGTAGCCTACAAAATCAAAGTCTTGTTTGGGCTCCAGCTCTGATTTCTCTAAGTTCATCAGCCAACCCAGTTGCTGACACATTATTTACTAGTTCCTGTATATGTTGGAGACAAGCCTGGTGGGATCTGGCTCTCACCAACCAGTCGTCTAGGTACTGGTGGCTTCTTAAATCCTTGTGTATGGCCATCAATTTCACCTGCTGTGGACAAACCGAATGGCAGGGCCTTGAACTGGTATGCCCGACCTTGGATGTGAAATCTCAGTCATTTCCTGGATTGTTCTTGTATAGGTATATGGACATAGGTATCCCTCCTTCAACAGTTGTACTACCTAGGGTCCAGCCCCAAGGCTTCCTACGTTCCCAAAAAGGGCTTAGTCTGGATCCTATAGGCAGATAGTGTGCCACATTTGGGACATTTGGTATTCTGACAAACCTTTCCTGTCCCTCCGGACACTGGTCCGGTCTGGTGACAATGATCCCGGTTAACATTCTCCCTGCTCTTATTGTGGTCCGGTGGGGCTGACACAACTTTTCACATTAATAGACTCTTCGCCCCGGGCCAGCAGCCTGCAAGGTGTAGCATTTACAGAGCAATTGTCATTTGTGAGATGTCTGACCCCTAGCCGGATATGATGATAAAATTTATTATCTCTCCAGTCAAGTCCAGCACCGATAACAGGTTGTTGAGATATGTGATAAGGGAAGGTTGCCTGGCAGTAGGTTGGGACACTGTCATGTCACATCACCAAGGCCACTGACCGGTCTAAGAATTCTCTGTAACCAACTTAACCTTAAGCAACTCTGTCCGGTACCAGGAATCCATACCCGGTACTTAACTGTAACCAGCAATTCTCTGTAACCGGCAAAAAACTGGCAGGCTGGGGTCACCAATCAATTTGACAGCTACTGGTCTATATTTAGCTATTTTTTTTTTTTTTTTTTTTTTTTTGTAACCAGTTGGCTCGAAGCACTAGTCAGTAAGGACTGTGTAGCCAGCCCCCTGTTAGTAGACTTGTAACCCGTAGGTTGAAGCAAGTGTACTAGGCTGTGTAGCCAATAAACAGCCGGTACACTCTGTAACCAGTTGTTGAAGTAAGTGTACTAGGCTGTGTAGCCAGTACCAGCCGGTATACATTGTAACCAGTTGTTGAGGCAAGTGTACAAGGCTGTGTAGCCAGTACCAGCCAGTACATTCTGTAACCATTTGTTGAGGCAAGTGTACAAGGCTGTGTAGCCAGTACCAGCCGGTACACTCTGTAACCAGTTGTAGCCAGTAATAAAAAACAGTTGCTAAATCAATTTTACAACTATCTTGTGTGTTGAATTCAGCTTGTGGAAGCAAGTGTACAAGGCTGTGTAGCAGGAACCAGCCGGTACACTCTGTACCCGGTTGTTGAAGCAAGTGTACAAGGCTGTGTAGCACGGTAGTGGTCGGTACACTCTGTAACCAATTGCTAAAGCAATTTCACAACTATATTTTGTGTTGAATTCAGTTGGCTGTAGGTTTCCTTCATTAATTAAAGTATTTCTCAAATCGCACGTCTTATTTGTAGATTTGACAGTTACTGGGAAACCCCTTGTGAACTATATTTAGAAACACTTGGTGTTCGGTGTGTCACGTGATTGGCTGATTGGAGCTCGTCAGTTGTGACGTTCTTTTGTGATACTTAAACATGCAATGCGCAGTATTCTGCTCATCCACAAACCCCACTACCACCAATGAAGCCGGGTCTGCAAGGCAGGGACTGCAATCACAGAAGACGTGAGTTCTGAAGAATGCACTTCCGACCTTCCTGGTCGGTGAAAACACGTGACCTGCTTCGTGATTGTTCGGAAGGACACGCGATTGGCTGACTGGGGATGACGTCAGTATTCGCGTTCTTTGTGTGATGCTTTACTGGCAACTTTACAGTGCACAAAACCCCACTACCGACAACCAGGCCGGGTCTGCAAAGCAGGGACTGTAGTCACAGTAGACGTGAGTTCTGAAGAACTCACTTCCAACCTTCTTGTTCGGTAAATCACGTGATAAACTTCGTGACTGGTCGGTGAGAACACGTGACCAGCTTCGTGAAGGCACGCGATTGGCTGACTGGATATGACGTCAGAGGTCGCGTTCTTTTGTGCTGGCCGGCCGGCTGATGCTTTAAAAGCAGAGATGCCTGGGCCAGTGCGCTCTGTAGATGAAGTCCTGGCCGGTCTGAAGTCGATTCTTCTTTTCAGCCGGCTGTACACTCAAACCAGGTTCCTGGCCATCCACCTCCCTTACTACCGACATAATTGCCGGGTCCACAAGGGAGGGACTGAAAGTTGCAAATTTAATAAGTAAATTAAATTTTTATAAGTTAATACCCTATCCAATGGACAATTGCTAAACCGGTCGGCGCAGACCGGCCCGCCAAACGCCAGAAAAAGACGTCCTGTGTTTCCACCGGCTGGCCGGTCCCAGTACTGTGCATTCGCAAGGTGGCGCATGGTATTTACTTCCTGTCTAGACAACATGACGTCATAGCATCTTTTTCGTTGTCTAAAACTATTAGACCCCTAGTAAGCTGATAGCGGGGTCGGTGGGAGGGTCTTGTGTGTCCATTGGATAGGGTATTAACTTATAAAAATTTAATTTACTTATTAAATTTGCAATTTTATTGCGTTAATACATCCTATCCAATGGACAATTGCTGAATAACTACCGCTTGGTCGGCGGGTAAGTTACTAGGGACTTATGTGAACTCACAAGTAATAGCAAATTTTAACCTACGGTCTAGGCTGACTTCGTCAGGAGACCTATAGGTCCAGGCCTGGGTTGACTTTAAGGTCAGGAAACCCTGCAAGGCCATGGTCGGTTGCCAGCAGCCGGTTACCCGGGGCTATACCGCCGTCGCCCCCCCCCCCTTTTTGCAGACCTGCTCTGAGGTAGGGGAAGAGAGGGATGAGTTCAGTCCCAGAATGCAAATAAACCTCCCAAAGGAAGCACGCCACTCTTAATTCTTATGTACATGAAGAAACTGTTTATACATATATACAAATCTCCTCAATCTACGGGCCACTTGTGGATCTGCTGAGCAGCCACTACCGAGCCCAATTGGTAAAGCTCTGAATCAGCCCAAGCCCCGCCCTTCATCTAGAACTGTGTGAAGGTATTGTGACTTCAGTGGCAGGCTGACAAGATTGGATCTAAGGAGACTCCCGACTGGAAGGCCTTAGAAGCAGCAAAGGCCCTGACATCATGGGCTTTAACCTGATGTTAAATGTGGGCCTCCTGGTCAGAGAGCTCATAACATAGGATCACAGTCTGCTTGATCCAAGAGGAGATAGTGGCAGGTGAGATGTCTTTGTTGAAACCTTTCTTAAAGGAGACAAAAGCCACCTCCTTATTCTGCCCGATGTCTGAGGTCCTGTCCAAATAGTAGCATAATGCTCTGACCGGACAGAGGGACCTGTCAGACTTGAGGGATCTATCCAGAGTCGAGGCCAGGGCTGTTATAACCCCAGGGGCCACACTGGACACTCTATGGCCAGCTGATTCTAGGATAGAAAGCTGGGTGATGGATACAGGGACACCTTTGACCAATCGGATTGGTGTCCAATATATCAGTTTTGCCAGGCATGAATCTCACTTTGCACTTGCCCGACCCAAGGGCCAAGAGGAATACCGTCTTGAAGGTCAAATGCTTCAAGGGGGCCTCCTTGATTGGATCAAAAGGAGTCTCAGCTGGTGCACGGCCAGTGAGAAGTTCCAGGAGGGTATGCCACTCCTGCCTCTGGGTCTGTCTCTCAGGAAACTATCCAGGAGACGAGCGAGATTTTCGTCCTTACTGATGTTAAAGGGTGAATTTCCCGTTTATCAACAATGAGTGACCTATAACCATCAATGGTGTTGGGCTGTTTGCCAAGCATGTATCTCACTTCTACGCTTGCCCGAACCCAGGGCCAAGAGGAAAACTGACTTGAAGGTCAAATGCTTCAAGGAGGCCTTTAATTGGTTCAAAATGAACCTTGTCAGCTGGTGCAAAAACCAGGGAGAGGTTCCAGGAAGGGGTTACCCTCCGGCCTTTGGGTCTGTCTCAGTGGAAGCTATCCAGGAGACGAGTGAGATTTTCATCCTTACTAAAATTGATGGGCAAATTTCTAGACCATCAGCAATGGCTGACCTGTAACCATCAATGGTACTGGGCTGCAACTTCCTGTCCTGAAACAGGTACCTAAGGAAGTAAACAACTGACTTTACAGGTGGTGCCCGAAGTCCACCTGATGAATGATACATCACTTGGTAAAAATGACCCATTTGCCTCATAGACTGATCTGATTGACCCCCCTTTGAGGAGCCTCAATTCTTGCTGCCACTGCCTCAGACAAGTCCTGCTCCTCGATTGCTGAGGCTCTAGGAGCCCTGCATGGAGATTAAGATTTGTCAGATTTCTGTGAGGGATCTGATCGAATGGCTGTGAACAGGCTGGACAGATTGGGCAGGCTCAGCGGGATGTGGCTGGACATGGCCACTAGATCCCAAAACCAAGGCATGTTGGGCCACTCCGGAGCAATCAGAATGATTCTCTTACATGGGGAGTCTCGCAACTTCACCACTTTGCCCAATATGGCTGATGGTGAGGTGTATGCTTTTAGATCCTACCATGGCCGACTGAGTACATCCACTGCTGTGGCCAGGGGATCCGGTACCGGTGGCACAAAAACAGAGGCGACTTGTTGTTGAACCTCGTGGCAAATAAGTTTATTTGGGCCGGTGCCACCTACTGCATAGAGTGGAAGACCTCTGGAAGGAGAAACCACTGTTTGGATGGTCTGGCCTAGCCTGGACAGCCTGTCTGCTACCACATTAGGCCGGCTTGGAATGTGTCGTGCTTAGAGTCACTTGTTTCCTGGTACCCAGGTCAAGATTCTCCATAGTAGGGCACAAAGTGGGCCCGACCTCATTCCTCCTTCCTTTATGTATGACACTACTGTGGTGTTGTCAGTTGCTACAAGTACTATCTTGTTTAAGCAAAGGTCTTAGAACTCTTTAAAGTCAGAAAAACTGCTTAAAGTTCTAGATAGTTTATATATACAACTTGCTTCCCGGAGGGGACCAAGTTGCTCCTGCCAAGTGCTCATCTAAGTGAGCGCCCCACCCTTCTATTGATGCGTCTGTAAATATTTGCAGAGCATGTTTTATTGGGTGTAATGGTTGGCCTGTAAGTGCATTGTCTTCCTTCAGCCACCATTGTAAATGGGGGTGCAGGGACCTGGGGACTTGGATCACCTTTTCCAGTGATTCTGGTACCCTCCAGCTGTTTTTGAGATGCCCTGTATGGGTCTCATATGAAGTCTGCCTAGATTAACATGCTTTTCTGTAGATGTTAGTAACCTATCAAGGACATGAATTCCCGGACCGGGCAAGCCGGTAGGGATAGAAGTTTTAACAGTCTCTTGAAGGTTCTGTACCCAGTCCAGGGTCGGTCGGAACCGATCAGACCTGAAGTCGAAACTGGTAGCCTACAAAATCAAAGTCTTGATTGGGCTCCAGCTCTGATTTCTCTAAGTTCATTCGCCAACCCAGTTGGCCATCAATTTCACCTGCTTGGTATCACGGTGAACTCCACAGGTGCTGTGGACAACCCGAATGGCCGGGCCTTGAGTTGGTATGCCCGACCTTGGATGTGAAATCTCAGGCATTTCCTGGATTGTTCTTGTATAGGTATATGGACGTAGGTATCCCTCCTTCAACAGTTGTACTACCTAAAGTCCAGTCCCCAAGGCTTCCTAAGTTCCCAAAAAGAGGGCTTAGTCTGGACCTTATAGGCAGATTGTGTGCTACATTTGGGACATTTGGTATTCTGACAATATTTCCTGTCCCTCCGGACACTGGTCCGGTCTGGTGACAATGATCCAGGTTAACAGTCTCTCTGTTTTTATTGTAGTCTTATTTTCACATTAATAAACTCTTTGCTCCGGGCCAGCAGCCTGCAAGGTGCAGCATTTACAGAGCAATTGTAATATGTGAGATGTCAGTCCCCTGGCCGGACCTGATGACAAAATTGATTATTATCTCTGCAGTCAAGTCCAGCACCGATAACAGGTTGTTGAGAGGTGTGATAAGGGAAGGTTGCCTGGCAGTAGCTTGGGAGACTGTCCTATCATCAAGATCACTGACCAGTTTAAGAATTCTCTGTAACCCAATTAACCTTAGGCAACTCTGTCCGGTACCCGGACTCCATACCCGGTACTTTACTGTAACCAGTAATTCTTGTAACCGGCAAAAACTGGCAGGTTGGGGTCAACAAACTGATCTATATTTAGCCAGCTTTTTTTTTTTTTTTTTTTTTTTTTTTTTTTTTTTTTTTTTTTTTTTTTTTTAAAACCAGTTGGGTTGAAGTACTACAGTAAGGACTGTGTAGCCAACACCCTGTTAGTAGACTTGTAACCCATAGAATGAAGCAAGTGTACAAGGCTGTGTAGCCAGTACCAGTCGGTACACTCTGTAGCTAGTGGCTGAAGTGTACAAGGCTGTGTAGCCAGTACCAGCCGGTACACTCTGTAACCAGTTGTTGAAGCCAGTGTACAAGGCTGTGTAGCCGGTACACTGTAACTAGTTGAGGCTACTGTATAAGGCTGTGAAGCCGGTAGCCGGTCGGTACATACTGTAACCAGTTATTGAAGTAACTGTACAAGGCTGTTTAGCCGGTAGTCAGTCGGTACACTCTGTAACCAGTTGTTGAAGTAAGTGTACAAGGCTATGTAGCCAGTAGGTACACCCTGTAACCAGTTGCTGAATGAAGTTTACAACTATCTTGTGTTGAATTCAGTTTCCTCCATTAATTCCTCTGTAACCGGTTGTTGAAGCAAGTGTACAAGGCTGTATAGCCGGTACACTCTGTAACCAGTTGTTGAAAACAAGTGTACAAGGCTGTATAGTCGGTACTGGTCGATACACTCTGTAACCAGCTGTTGAAACAAAATTTCTCAACTATCTTTGAACGCACGTCTTATTTGTAGATTTTGACAGTTGCTGGGGAAGCCCTTGTGAGCTATATTTAGAAACAAATGTTGGTCGGTGTGTCACGTGACCAGCTTGCTGGTCGGAGGGACAACGTGATTGGCTGGTTGGAGATGACGATCAGCTTCGTGAACTGGTCGGAAAATCACGTGACCAACTTCGGGGACACGCCCTCACTAGAGGTGTTCTTTCCTTATATCACAGTAAACGTAAGCTTACTGGTCGACTGATGTCTGTAGCAGAGAAGTCTGTACCAGTACGTTGGAGGTGGATTACAGGAACTAAAAAACTGGAATCACAGTAGACGTGAGTGCAAAGAATGTACTTCCGACCTTCTTGTTCGGTGAATCACGTGATAAACTTCGTGACTGGTCGGTGAAAACACGTGACCAGCTTCGTGAAGACACGCGATTGGCTGACTGGGTATGACGTCAGAGGTCGCGTTCTTTTAGCTGGCCGGTAGGCTGATGCTTTAAAAGCAGAAAAGCCTGGACCAGCGCACTCTGTAGATGAAATTCCTGGCCGGTCTGAAGTCGGTTCTTCTTCTCAGCCGGCTGTACACTCAAACCAGTTTCCTGGCCATCCACTGCCCTTACTACCGACATACGTGCCGGGTCCATAAGGGTGGGACTGAGAGTGACAAAAGTTCCTTCTATGTAGAAAATACTTGAGAGGTCGGTTGAAGAAATCTGAAGAATTCATCTCATGCTTCTGATTAAAAAGCACCAAATACTCGAGCTGGGCTGGTGTGACTGATGCTTTACAGCAGAGAAGTCGGTACCAGTGCGCTCTGAAGAATGCATCTGTGATGGGGAATTCCTTCCATTCACAGATTTCAAAACTACGTAGACTGAAGATCTCGTGTAGAGACGTTTCTATGGTGATTGTAGCTGGAAGGTTATAGATGAAAAATTCAAACAAAAGACACGGATAAAAATACCTGTTAGAAGTATATCCATAATTCCTCAATATTGTTGATCTGCCCCTAACAACCCAAAGGTTGAATGGGAGGAAACTAGTAAAATGGCTGCCTTCATATATCTCGTCGATTACTGCCCTATCATCAATAATAAATTGAGCCAACTAGGGAGCGTTTCCAGCAGATTTCTAAATGTATATCCATGCTTGACCAGCTGGTAACACTTTACAAAGAAACTCTCCACATATAAGGTTTAAAATCCGTCATAAAGCACACTTTTCCTTTAAATTTCTGGAGATGTTGAAAACACGTCTGCACAGTACACGCGCCAAACGAAAAAGATGCTATGACGTCATGTTGTCTAGACAGGAAGTAAATACCATGCGCCACCTTGCGAATGCACAGTACTGGGACCGGCCAGCCGGTGGAAACACAGGACGTCTTTTTCTGGCGTTTGGCGGGCCGGTCTGCGCCGACCGGTTTAGCAATTGTCCATTGGATAGGATGTATTAACGCAATAAAATGATTAAAGATGAAGTTCCTTCTATGTAAATACTAGGTGAGGTCGGCTGAACATGAGCTTGCCGGTCGACTAATGCTTTACAGCAAAGATGTCTGGACCAGTGCGCTCTGAAGAAATCTGAAGAATTCATCTCTTGCTGCTGATGTACATATATATATATAAGCTTACCGGTCGACTAATGCTTTAAAGCAAAGATGTCTGGACCAGTGCGCTCTGAAGAAATCTGAAGAATGCACCTCTTGGGGATTTCCTTCTATTTGCAGTGTTCAAAACTACGTAGATTGAAGATTTCCGTGATTTCTATTCGTAGTACTAGAAAAGACGTTTCCATGGTGATTGAACTGGAAGTTACAGAGGGTACATTCAACAAACGAACACGGATAAAAATACCTGTAAGTAGTATATCCATTATTTCCTTAATATTATCGATCTGCCCCTAACAACACCATGGTTGAATGGGAGGAAACTAGAAAAAAAATGGCTGCCTTCATATTTCTCGTCGATTACTGCCCTATCATCAACACTAAATTGAGTCAGCTAGGGAGCGTTTCCAGCAGATTTCTTAAGGTATATCCGTGCTTGATATGCAGATAACATATCTACACTAAAATATTCCCAAATAAGGTCGAAAATCCGTCATAATGCACACTTTTCCTTTTAAAACTCTGGAGATGTTGAAAACACGTCTGCACAGTACACGCGCCAAACGAAAAAGATGCTATGACGTCAGGTTGTCTAGACAGGAAGGAAGTATGAGGCGCCATCTGGGGAGTGCACAGTACTACGGACCGGCCAGCCGGTGGCAACACAGGACGTCTTTTTCTGGCGTTTGGCGGGCCGGTCTGCGCCGACCGGATTAGCAATTGTCCATTGGATAGGATGTATTAACGCAATAAAAAAGATAATTCAATAGCAAAAGACAGCATTAATCAAAAAACTAAAAATTATGAACCTGTAAAAGTTATTATTTGGAGCACAGCTGTCAATGATAATAGCACAATTATGTAAAACAGTACATATAATAATCAGTTGCAGAAATCCATTTATCCATAAGAGAAACATGTCTCAAATATTGCTGAACACACTTAGGCAGAGCCAAAGTTAAAGGTCACACCATGATGATGCACACCTACACCCCCTAACCAATGCCCCGACCAAGTGTCAACCTTCTACACCTTACGGAATCCTAGAAGTAGCTAGGTCAAGATTTTCAAACTCAAGGTTACAGGTCAAATCAAGATGAAACCATGATTTTGAGCTCCTACAACCCTTAAGCAATGTTCCTACCAAGTATCAACTTCTTACACCTTACGATTTCCAAGATAAAACCCGAATAGAATTTTACAGGTCAAAGTCACTAAGGCAAGGTCAAATCAAGGTCACACCATGACGTTGCACACTGACAACGTTAAACGAATGTCCAAACCAAGTATCAACTTCCTACACCTTGCAGTTTCCGAGATATAGCCGGAATAGGATTTTATAGGTCAAGACAGCAACAGCAAGGTCAAAGGCCACATCAAGGTCAAACTATGATGTTGCACACTGACAACTCCCAACCAATGACCCCCAATTTAGTATCAACTTCCTACACTTTGCAGTTCCCAAGATATAGCCCAGACAAGATTTTACAGGTCAAGGTCATATATTAAAAAAATATAAAAGCCACAAGCCAGATCAGTTAGATTATCAAAAAGTTTTAATAAAGTTTTCAATAAAAAGGCAAAAGTAAATAATGTTCATGAATATGGTTGGGTATAACCTCAGGCCGCAAAAAGTGTTTAATCTTTATTTAAAATATAAATCTAAGCTATTTCTTGTCTTGGAAGAAAAAAAAATGTCATTGGTTTTTACTTGAACTTTTTTATTTTAACATCCATCAAGCATAACAATTAATTTTCAAATACTGGCCTCCAATAGAATATCTTTAATAATATTTGTTTGAGTCTTTCTGAACAATATCAATATTATAATTGCAAATAGTAAATTGCCTCACAATAAAAAGTTTGGACATCTTAGTTTATAGATTCTCCAAGACTGACATGACCAAAAAAGAACATTTGTTTTTACAGGCAACTACCAAACATAAAATGAAGTTATTAATAACTAAGTACACCTTGTAAATTACTAAACTTTGACGCATAAATAATCATTAATCATAAAATTATTTTTATTATTTAAATGTATGTTTCCTAGGTAAGCAGGAATAGTCCCACTTGCAAATTACAGATTAGTTGTTTCGAAGATGGGAGAATTGCTTAGCACTTTTGTAAATAGTGCAAAAATAACGCAAAGCATTGCTTTGCCGTTATTTTTGCACTATTTACAAAAGTGCTAAGCAATTCTCCATACCTTCGAAACAATACAATGTGTAATTCAAAAATTTACTACATGTACTTAGTTTATATCTTATATTGAACATTTCCAAATAAGTTTATCTTTAAAACATTTAAATTTCCCTTTGAGAGTATTTTATACAGTCACATACTTCCTTTTTTCAATACTGCTCAACTGGCTCTTTGAAAGTAAACACAATTCTTTCCATAAATAAATAAATTATAACCTTAATCTCGCACAATAATATTAATAATTTGAAAATTGCAATTTTAAATTAAATTTTTAAAAGTTAATATATTATCTAATGGACAATATCCTATGTCCGGCACCATCCAATCCAGCCATCCAACAAAGAAGGCATTCTGAGCAAGGCTAAGGCGGGGCAGGTAGGACCTGAACTATTCATTAGGTGGCAAGCTGGCCACGTGACTTCATCTTTTCATTTGGCATAAAGGGATACCAATCCAGGGAGCATGTGGTATATTATGACCCAGATGCTAAATGCGCTCATTGTCATATGAAGGGAGTGGGATTACACCACTGTATATAGGAGTTTGGGTGTAATTAATGTGGCTCTCTGACACCAGATTGACCAAGTTATCAGTGTCTGCTTTACAAAAACAGAAAACAAGTGAGTAGTGGAATACTACCAGTCTGGTCAAAGCTAGGGGCGGCACGACTAGCCGACTAATTGACAACGGTTAGAATAGCGTTATTAACCGGTTCATATTTTCACATATGAATAATCGCTCAATGTAGTAAAAGATGGCAGCAGGTCTGAATCTGTCAAATATATCCATATTGTCACATAAAATATGTTAAAATCCAACGTCAGCCACGTTTTTGTGCAGTTTATGCAGTCACGTAAAACCGGAAGTACCATATACCTCTTTTATCGCCCACTTCCTGTCTGAAATAAATGAAGCAGAAGTCACAAGAAAACAGCAAATTTATTAAAGTTTACAGATTCTATACATATATTTTCATTTTATTTCACATATTTATCGTTTTCATTGCTTTTTAAAATATGAAACTTAAGATTTGTGGTATTTTTAGAAATTCAACGGTTATTCGGTGTCGACACGAATAGTACTTGACGATTAGCCGACATGAAATATTTGTAGTCGTGACGTCCCTAGTCAAAGCATAGCTCAGGAGTCAGGATGGTGATTTCTGGCATTTGGCAAGACCAGCTGGCATTGGACACAATCTATTTTCTCTCAAGTAAGGTATATTAACTAGGGCTGGGGGATTGCCATGGTAACTGTTGACATCTGTATTAGCAAAATAAACAGATATGGATCATGGAGTCAGGCACATTTGATTTGTTAGTTTGAACATATTCAAATAAATAAAAACAAGGACAATAGACAGAAATCTGTAAAAATACATCTAAAATAGAACCTAAAAGCTTGTTACAAATGTTTCCCTCACTCCATACCATAGTTCACTTATCCTAACTTGTGACTGGCTGATTTTATAATCACCTTGACTACAGTGGGAAAATCCCAAGGTGTATTTTCTGATTACTTTATATTTTAATATTTACAGCTAGTTTTGTGATTGTAACTGGTGAACCTATCCTGTCTTCACAAAAGAGGATTCTATTCAGTGTTTTATTGACAAAAAGGCTACAAAAAAAAAATGAGTTTAGAAATCACTGATTGTTCTTGAATTTTACCAATCATTGCTTGGCAATGAGCCAGCCAGCGAAATTTAATAACATCGTCCCAGCATTAAAATCATTACCGTGAGACAATAAAAATGTATCTTATAACTGTTGCTTCTTAGGTTATTCTGTATTAGTTAACTCCGCACTGTGAAAACAGAAATCATGTTCATTAGTGTGTATACTGTTTACCAATACTGGCAATATTTGTTGTTTTGGGACAGGGTTGCTGATATCAATGTGCATACACATATACAATGAATAATGTATCAATAATGCCATTTTAACTGTAACTTACACTGAAAATATTTGAAATAAAGCCTCAATTTGGAGAAATTGCACACTTTTATCTCTCATTTTTGTAGTTGTCAATGCGTTTTTGATGAAAACTGCCATGTTTTGTTGAACAAAACATTTCCGGTATTCCGAATTTGAACTATTTAGTAGACAATATTACCTCCCCCACCTTCCCTGATATCAGCCGATATTGAAGTATTTTTACATTTTAAATATCGATGTCCACACAACTAAACAATCTCCCCACTAAATGTTCACCATTTGATAAAAAATAATTAAATTTTTATAGAATGCATGAAGCAGAACTTCTCTCTTGAAAAAATGCTTTTCTAAGGAATTGAAATCATTTGTACTGAAAAACCCTTTCATTAACTACATGACTAGATATATACCATGACTAGAAGATATTTAATAACACTTTAGTTTGGAGAGCTTAACTTTTAAAGATTTAATATATGATAACTTTATTTGGAACCTTTATGTACAAAGAAACAAAAACTCAATAACCCATGGAAATATATATACAGGACTGATTTTCTGCAAACTTGGTCACAAGAAATAGCAACAGCTTAGTGCAACATACCGTGTCTTTAAAAAACAATTAGATATATTATAAAATAGCATCAGAGATGCCCGTACCCCACAGCCTGGGGAAATATTTTTAACACCATGAGATATAGAAGTAGTATAACAGTACAAAGTTCAAGATACTTTCAGAGCAGTGTCAGTTATATTAAGGTCCAAATAATGCTTAAGTAGAGAAAATAATATCTAAGAAAAAGAAATGTATGTAAAGATGAAGTATTAAAACAAAACAATTCAATAATAAAATGACAGCACTTATCAGTAAACCAAAAATGGCCGAATTATGGTTTGGATGTTTTTAATATTACCCATGCATACAGAAGTGGCAATACATTCAATGAATGCTTATGTGTGGTGTTGGAGAAAAGCCTGTGGCTCACTTGATGAAATTCCATCTGTTACAATGGGAACTTGCAAAAGGAAATTCTTAATGAATTCTAATATGACTTTAACAGTGCTTAATCTGCATCAACAGAAAGACCCAAAGGTGCAACAAGATTTTAAAGGTCAATACAGCAAGGTCAAAGGTCAATCAGTGTCACACCATGACGTGGCACACCTAAAACCCTCAACCAATGTAGCCTACCAAGTATAAACTTCCTACACCTTACAGTCTCTGAGATATAGCCTGGACAAGATTTTATAGGTCAAGGTCACTACAGCAAGATCAAAGGTCAAATCAAGGTCACACTATGACGTAGCACACCTACACCCCCTAACCAATGTCCCTACCAAGTATCAACTTCCTACACCTTACGGTTTCCAAGATATAGCCCGGACCAGGTTTTATAGGTCAAGTTCACTACGGCAAGGTCAAAGGTCAAATCAAGGTCACACCATGATGTTGCACACCTACTACCCCCAACCAATGTCCCTACCATGTATCAACTTCCTACACTTTACAGTTGCTGAGATATAGCTCGGACAAGGTTTTATAGGTCAAGGTCACTACGGCAAGGTCAAAGGTCAAATCAAGGTCAGACCATGATGTTGCACACCTTCAACTCCTAACCAATGTTCCTACCACGTATCAACTTCCTACACCTTACGGTTTCCGAGATATAGCCCGGACAAGATTTTATAGGTCAAGGTCATTACAGCAAGGTCAAATCAAGGTCAGACCATGACGTTGCACACCTACACCCCCTAACCAATGTCCCTACCACGTATCAACTTCCTACACCTTACGGTTTCTGAGATATAGCCCGGACAAGATTTTATAGGTCAAGGTCACTACGGCAAGGTCAAATCAAGGTCACACCATGACGTTGCACACCTACAACCCCTAACTAATGTCCCTGCCAAGTATCAACTTCCTACACCTTATGGTTGCCGAGATATAGCCCGGACAAGATTTTCAAACTCAACTTCACTACGGCAAGGTCAAAGGTCAAATCAAGGTCAGACCATGACGTTGCACACCTACACCCCCTAACCAATGTCCCTGCCAAGTATGATCTTCCTACACCTTACGGTTTCTGAGATACAGCCCGGACAAACTATTTCCCGCTGCCCGCCCGCCCATCCGGACACCATGGGTGAAAACAATACCCCGACAGCCCTTAAGGGCTGTGGGGTAAAAAATGAAATACATCAAGTATAACCAAATTCAAAACCCTTTTATTTGACCTCTGTTAAGTGGAATATCTTTTAATGTTGCGTAAATTCTATTAAGGCTGCGAGCGAGCCCAAAAATGCACCTCGATTCCTCGTTTTGGAAAAACCGACTCGGCTCAGTTAATCGCTTGATTATCGCCCAAGAAATAAACTGCATTATATTTTGACATATTACACCTTTTAAAATTGTTACAACAGGAAATAATTTTGGTAATTCATTGAATTTTGGGAAAAAAGACGTATTTATAATACAAAATACAGGAAACTTTAAGCAGTTTTATATTGTGAGATGTGAGGCGTCTTCGAAATATGTTATATTAAAATGTCGTATTATAAAAACATTGTTACACAAACAACTAAAGTTTGCAAATGCTTAAAATATAAAAAACTAAAGCGGAAACACCTTATATTGGTAAAATACATAAATTTATTCATATATTTAAAGAAAAGATCTAATTTTGTAGTTGATTTTACGTCTATGTATAGTTGCTTTCGAAGACCCGGTTCACTTTTCTTGCCTCGAGTATTAAACTGAATCGTTTCGTTTCTGAGTAACCGAAGAATCGTTGCAGCCCTAAATTCTATAGAAAGTCGTTAAAATTGAAATTTACCATTATCTGGAATAGCTGGTAATCTAAAGTATCCTTTAAGATTCCAATTTCAGCAGACTGTATATTACTTGCATATAGAAAACTGCTTTTGTTGTTTAAGAGAGAGTTTGCCAAACCCAGAATCAAATGCTGTGGATACTGGAGTTTCTAGTCATACAGTATGCTGTAACAAGGTACAAGAGTAAATGCATTTATTGAAGTTTTCCTTGAATTACAGACTTTCAGTGTCTCATTCTATCCATCTTACCTACTAGGGATGAGTCGGTACTCTTTCTGTCTCTTTCGAGAGCCTTTTACTTAAATGCAACAACCTTTCAACCAGCATCTCAATTTACAACTCATATAATTGAAGAAAAATTAAAATTGTACAAACAAACCCTAAATCTGAAGAAATGATAAACTTTAATTCCACATTTTTGTTCATTTGGTGACTTTTTATAGCAATTTCATTGAGCAGAACTGCTAAGTTTTATTTTCATGAGTTTTACTTTCTGTTGGTAATCCTATTCGTTTGGAAATATACTAAAATGAATGTTTTTTCAGAATCTTAGAATTGGAATGTTTAGCATTGGCACGACACAGAAGCAATAAATATGCTACCAATCCATCCCCATTTCCCACACATAAGCCAGATAAACCAATAACGAAATTGTCTGCAAATTTTTTTACATTAAATAATCTAGGACATATTCAGGCATGGATAAGGGTTTGTTAAAAATTTAGAAATTAATCAGGACATGCTGTGGGAACCATAATATCCAAAGCAGGTTACATGTGTAATCTGACAAACACACTTTCTACTCATTATGTCAGATGTGTAGATAATCACAGAAACATCGCAGATAATGTTTTCTTCACATTGCTTATTTCTTGTTGTTGCTAAAAGTACAAAGACAAAGAGGCAAGCAGAAATATTAATTACCTTTAATGATGGTTTTCTCCAACAGAAAGATAGACAAGCGTAATTGTTAATGTCACACTGATGTGTGATTACTGCTTAAAATGACACACAAGCAGATTACTGACATACTAATACTTGCATTTCCCTTAATGAACAGCGACTAACATGTCGTATGTCACTATAATAGAGGAAGCAAATATAACATAATTAGTAGTGAAATGATGCAAGGATTAAAATATTACTTGAATGCTTACTTTTCACATCCTTGTGTTAGAACTACATAAAAAATTATCAAGAAAGTGTAGCTTAATTTTTATTACCAAAATAACATTAAATTGTTTTAATCAGCAATTCATGTAAATAGGAACACACTAAATTTTAAGTTTACCCATTTTAAGGTCTTTCATAAATCTCAGCATTGATACTTACCGACTGGAGTAATATTTTCTTTTGAAGGTTTATCATTTCTTTTCTCATGTTCTCTTGAAGTGAATCCTTTTTGAAAAAAAAAAATGTCATTACTGAATGTGTATCTGTTTCGTATTTTGGGGTTTAAATACGAATTGAGGAAATCAAAAAAAATTGTGTGCAGCTGATTGTGCCTCAGACTAATGTGGGGGTGAATTGAGTTCATACAGTACTGCATAGTTTCCTTTAAGTGTAAATATAACCACAAATGAAGGTGGGCAGTAATACACAGAAATAGAATATCTGAAAAATTTGAACAAAATGATGCAAAATTGCAAATTTAATAAGTAAATTAAATTTTTATAAGTTAATACCCTATCCAATGGACCAATGCTTATCCGGTCGGCGCGGACCGGCTCGCCAAACGTCAGAAAAAGACGTCCTGTGTCTCCACCGGCTAAGCCGGCCCAGCACTGTGCACTCGCCAGGTGGCGTGCAGTACTTCCTTCCTGTCTAGACAGAGTGACGTCATAGCATCTTTTTTGTTGTCTAAACTTAATAGGCCCCTAGTAAGCTGATAGCGGGGTCGGTGGGAGGGTCTTGTGTGTCCATTGGATAGGGTATTAACTTATAAAAATTTAATTTACCTATTAAATTTGCAATTTTATTGCGTTAATACATCCTATCCAATGGACCAATGCTGAATAACTACCGCTTGGTCGGCGGGTAAGTTACTGGGGACTTACATGAACTCAGATATGAACTAACAAATTTTTCCAAGCCCAGGTCCGTCCTGAAGACGAGTAAACCCTTGAGGCTAAAGTCGATTAACTGAGACCGGTTAAATATGGTCCAAACCGACTTACCTCCTACCACCCTTTTTTTAACAGACCTGCTCTGAGGTAGGGGAAGAGAGGGATGAGTTCAGTCCCATAGAAATAAACCTCCCGAAGGAAGCACGTCAGAGTTTTTTTGTTTTTTTTATATAACATATATACAATATATACAATGTACAGCTATTTACATATGTACAGATCTCCTCTATTTCTGGGCTACTGGTGGATTTGTTGAGCAGCCACTACTGGGCCCAGATGGTAGAGCTCTGAATCAGCCCAAGCCACATCCTTCAGATAAAATTGTGTGAAGGTGTTGTGTGATTTCCAGTGGCAAGCAGCTAAGATTTATTCCAAGGAGACTCCCAATTGGAAGGCCTTAGAAGCGGCAAAGGCCCTTACATCATGGGCTTTGACCTGATGTAAGGTGTGGGCCTCTTGGTCTGAGAGCTCGTAACACAGGATCACAGTCTGTTTGATCCATGAGGAGATAGTGGCAGGTGAGATGTCTCTGTCGAAGCCTTTCTTGAAGGAGACAAAGACTAACTCTTTGTTCTGCCTGAGGTCTGAGGTCCTATCCAAGTAGTAGCGTAGAGCTCTGACCGGACAGAGGGACCTATCAGACTTGAGGGACCTATCCAGAGTTGGTGCCAAGGCTGGTATAACCACCGGAGCCACACTGTCTGGACCCTCTTTGGCCAGCTGGTTCTTTGAAAGAAAGCTGGGTGATGGATACAGAGAAACCTTGGTCCGACTGGTGCCTGATGTTCCTGTTCTGCCATGCATGAATCTCACTTCTGCATTTACCCGAACCCAATGCTAGGAGGAAGACTGTCTTGAAGGTCAAGAAGCTTCCTTGATCGGTTCAAAGGGGGGTTTAGTCAGCTGGTGTAAGACCAGTGACAGGTTCCAAGAAGGGATACCCCTTCTACCCTTCGGTCGGTCTCTATGGAAGCTATCCAGGAGACGAGTGAGATTTTCATCTTTGCTGACGCTGAGGGTTGAATTACCCAGTTTATCAGAGATGGCTGACCTGTAACCATCAATGGTGCTGGGTTGTAACTTCCTGTCCTCAAAGAGATACAGAAGGAAGTCAGCAACTGATTTCACAGGGGGTGCCCTGAAGTCCACCTGATTAGTGACGCACCACTTTGTAAAAATGGTCCACTTTGCCTCATAGACTGATCTGGTTGATCCTCTTTGAGGAGCCTCAATCCTTGTTTCCACTGCTTTAGAGAAACCTTGTTCTTTGATTGCAGTGGCTCTAGGAGCCATGCATGGAGATTTAAACTTGTCAGATTTCTGTGTGGGCTCTGATTGAAAGGTTGAGTTAGCAGGTTGGATATGTTGGGAAGGCTCAACGGTTTCTGACTGGACATGGTCACTAGGTCCCAAAACCAGGGCATGTTGGGCCATCCTGGAGCAATCAGTATCATTCTTTTGCATGGGGAATCCCACAACTTCTCCACCACTTTGCCCAGAATGGCTACCGGTGGGAAGGCATATACATCCAGATCCTCCCATGGTAGACTGAGTGCATCGACTGCAGTAGCCAGGGAGTCGGGTACTGGAGATACAAACAGGGGCAGCTTGTTGTTGAATCTTGTGGCGAAGAGGTCTACTTGAGGCCGGTGCCACCTGCTGCATATGGTCTGAAAAACCTCTGGGAGGAGAGACCATTCTGTTTGAATAATCTGGCCTAGCCTGGACAGTTTGTCCGCTACCACGTTCAGTCGGCCGGGAATGTGTCGTGCTTTGATGGTCACCTGTCTCCTGGTGCACCAAGTCAAAATTCTCCACAGAAGGGCACACAGTGGGCCTGACCTCATTCCCCCTTCCTTGTCTATGTAGGACACTACTGTAGTGTTGTCGGTTGCTATTAGAACTGTTTTGCCGGTACAGAGGTCCTGGAACTCTACTAAGGCCAGAAAGACCGCTTTTAGTTCCAGATAGTTTATGTGCAGATTGCTTTCTGGAATGGACCAACACCCTCTTGCTGTGTGCTCATCTAAGTGAGCACCCCACCCTTCTTTTGATGCGTCTGTAAATATTTGCAGAGCATGCTGTATGGGGTGTAATGGTTGGCCCTGGAGCACATTGCTCTCCTCCAGCCACCATTGTAGGTGAGGGTGAAGAGTTCTGGGTATTGGGATGACCTTCTCCAGTGATTCTGGTACCCGCCAGTTGTTTTTGAGGTGCCACTGGATGGGCCTCATATGTAACTGACCTAGGTAAACTTGCTTTTCTGTGGCAGTCAGTAATCCTATCAGGGACATGAACTGCCGGACCGGACATGTCGGTAGTAGAAGTAGTGATTGTATCTTTAACTGTAGACTTTGCCACCGGTCTGGTGTGGGTCGGACCCGGCCTGACCGGAGGTCGAACTGGTAGCCCACAAAGTTGAAGATTTGTTTTGGGATCAGTTCTGATTTCTCTAAATTGACCACCCAGCCAAGGTTTCGGCACATTTGTACCAGAGCTTGGGTATGCTGTAGACAAACTTGGTGGGATTTGGCCCTCACCAACCAGTCGTCTAGGTACTGGTGGATCCTTATACCCTTGTGTGTGGCCATCAGTTTCACTTCCTTCGCGACCACAGTAAACTCCAAGGGTGCTGTGGATAGTCCGAACGGAAGGGCCTTGAACTGATATGTCCGACCTCGGACATGAAATCTCAAGTATTTCCTGGACTGTTCCTGTATTGGAATATGGAAATAGGCATCCTGAAAATCTATGGATGTGACCCATTCGCCCTGTTGGAGTGAGGACCTGATGGTTTCTGGTGTCTCCATTTTGAATTTCTCCGCCTTTAGGAAGAGATTTAGTTTGCTGAGGTCTAAGATAGGTCTCCAACTGTTGTTTGGTTTGGGAACTAGAAAAAGCCGGTTGAAAAACCCTAGAGACTTTGGATTTTGAACTAGTTCCACTGCATTTTTGTCGATAAGCTGATGTAATGCCTCCATCAGGTACTTGTCCCTGTGAGGATTGACATAGAAACTTACGACTGTGGGATATCGTGTTAGTCTGGTCCGGATCCGGAAGGGGAGGGGGTAACCCTCTCTCAAAATTTGTACTACTTTCGGGCCGGCTCCCAGCTCCATCCAGACTTGCAAAAAGTTCTGAAGTCGAGCCCCTACAGGTAAAGTTGTGGCAACATTTTTTACATTTGTTACAGTTTGGACACAAGACAATTGAGTGACACAAGAAACACCTTTCACATATTTTACTGTATGACTTTGAAAGGAATGACAGTCTGCTACCCCGGGACTTATTTCTTTCTTTTGCGAAAGCCCGGGGGCAGTATGAGCATGGTTCACAACATTTAACTTTACAAAATTGTCTAGACATTGTCTCTGTACTGTAACTGGGCTCCCGGCCAGCAGTTCTTCCTGTGAATTGAACACACATTGATTGTCATTTATAGGACTGCTGGCCCTTGGCTGGTCGAGAGGAATAGTAGGAGGCCTTGCCTCTGCCTCTCTTGCTTTGTCCTCTGTATCCCACGTTCTTCCACGCTGGTCGGTCTGACTTTTTATTATCTGATCGTTTCTCAGGACGCTCATAAGGGTGGAAGCGAGCTTTCTTTCCCGTGTGAATCTGTCCCTTCGATTCAAAGTTTGCTATTTCCTGCTCTGCCTGTTTTAAGGCTTCCTCTGGAAAAAGTGTAGACATGTTAAGAGGGGCTGTCCTGAGTGCAGCCAAGGTGTCCGGCCTTGAGGTGTGATAAATACGCATCTCTTCTGGTCAGAGTAGAATTGGCCACCGTGACGAAGACAAAGTCCGTGAGGTGTTCAAAGGTCTTGGCCATAGCTTGGGTGATACCCGAGTTAAAGTCCAGAAGGAATTGCAATTCCTCAGCAGCACCGGAGACTTTGGTTGAAGATTTGCCCTTGCTAAGCTCCAACTTAATAGTCTTTAACTGTGACCTCATATTGTCTTGCACTTTGTACAGGCATCTATTGAATGCTGCTGCCTGGTTGCACATAGTGGATGCCTCACGAGCTGCCTTTTCCCAACGTCGTAGATTGTCCTGAGAAATCTGACGTGAAGGGGGAGGTGTAGAGGCGATGCCGGCTGCTCTGGCAATCCTGCTGTATGTGCTATTCACTTTGGAGGAGTCGGTATTCCAGGGAGACACTGACTTGCCAGAAGAAATCTTATGTGGATCCGATGCCAACCCATACCATTTTTGTTGCGATCTGGCCGGTCGTACAAATTGGTCTTTCAGTAACCACCCGCCTCTGAACTGCGAGAGGGGTAGCCTTCCACCAAGGTCAGGTTGAGTTTACTCATTTTCTTGTAAAGCCACTCATCCGTGGACATGTTGACTGACACCTTCCCTGTAGGTTGTGTCCTTGGTCCAGCAAAGGGGTTGTCGTCTGAGGTAGACGTTGTGGTATCAATATCCGGAATGTCTGTCCACCCCATGTAGGACCTGATCCCCCTCATTGTCTCCCTATAATTTTGATCCTCTGAGAGGGTCTGGTCGGGGTCAGCAACAGTGGCATCCGGGTCCTGGTCGGACAATTCCCCCTCTTCTACAAATATGTCGACCGGTGGTCGGTCGGAAAACTCAGAGTCAGAATCAGTGTCCATGGAAGCTGAGTCATGTCATCCGGCCGGTACTGAGGACGATTTACTGGAAACCTGAAGAATAGGTGAGCCGGTTCCAGGTAAATCTGCGTGTTGGTCGGTGTGTGGTTTGTCTTTAGGCAATTTGCTGGTCGATTGGCCCTTGGCACCAATCTGAGTATCACCATGCAAATCTGAAGACTTCTTCATAGTAGATGTATGCGATTTGTCCGCTGTCTGTCTCTGTGGAGAGTGGTCAGTGCTGGACAAATCTGATGCTGGAAGTTTATGAGTCGGTCGGATGAAAGGATCCGAAGATCTAATACACCAACTGGTGGGGGATGCGTCGGTGTGACCTTAACGGGAGCAAATGTAGGTTCCTGTCTGTCCAGTGTTTTGGCAATCAGAAGAGCTTCCAATCTATTAAACCTCTCCGACCATTTAAGGTCTAGGTCGTCAATCCTGGCTTCTGCTGAGGATTCGTGAGATAGAGGTGGCGATTTAGAAGGCTTTTGTTCACCGGACTTGTGATGTTTAGCGGAAGTTTTCTTTTCCTGAGGGTTGGGTTTCTTCTTTTTCTTATCAGAGCTCAAATCCGGGGATTTCACTACCCCCTGGGCGTCCACTGCTCCCACTACCGTCACAGACGACAGGTCGATGAGAGAGGAACTGGCTGAGTCTTTGCTAGGTGTATCGGAAGACTTTTTAAGCTCTCGCTTTTCTTTCTTAAGCCTATAGGTAGGCGTGGACAACTGTAAGCGTTGTTCTTCCGTGAGGGAGTTACAAGCAGGGCAGTCATTATGTGATATACAAGGGTCTGATCCTTTACTTTTTTCTCTACATCTAGTGCAGAAACTATGGCTGTCGAAACTGGCCATGATATGTCCACAGCTCCCGTGTTTCTGGCTAGGAGAAGACATAATGAACTGGTAAACTTGCGAAAATAAGATACAAACGTTCTATGAACTCCCACAACAATGTTTATATAACTTCCGAAATACTTCTTGAAGATAAAGTGACAATATTTCACAAAATAATTTGCTGTAAAAACTCTGTGTACACAATGCACGCGCCAAACGAAAAAGATGCTATGACGTCACTCTGTCTAGACAGGAAGGAAGTACTACACGCCACCTGGCGAGTGCACAGTGCTGGGCCGGCTTAGCCGGTGGAGACACAGGACGTCTTTTTCTGACGTTTGGCGAGCCGGTCCGCGCCGACCGGATAAGCATTGGTCCATTGGATAGGATGTATTAACGCAATAAAAATGTAGTTTTATGGAGTATCCAACAAAAACATATCACTTTGACTTAACTTCAAAAACATAGAAAAAAACACAATGATAAATTTGAAAATTTTAATTAAATGTAGCTTTTATAAGCTACAAGCTACAAGACATAATGTTCCACACACTCTTATACAATGTTTTAATAAAATAAAGTTAAAATCCTTTCAAAAACTAACAAAAATCCACAATTTTCCTGACTGCTATGAAAAAGCTTGTACACTAGTTCGCGCCAAACGAAAAAGATGCTATGACGTCATGCTGTCTAGACAGGAAGGAAGTACGACACGCCACCTGGTGAGTGCACTAGTACTACGGACCGACCTGCCGGTGGAAACACAGGACGTCTTCTTCTGACGTTTGGCGGGCCGGTCTGCGCTGACCGGATAAGCTATTGTCCATTGGATAGGATGTATTAACGCAATAAAATGAGTGATTGTCATAACCTGCCATTAAATAGCCACATAATCCCCTTCTCTGTCCAGGAGAAGACATGTTTGTTCTAAATACTCAAAGTGATGTAACAATGAAATAAAGTTTAAATTTGTTGGAAAATCACCAAATTATGAAAGTTGAAAACAATTCACAATAGTCTGTATGCACAAGCACGCGCCAAATGAAAAAAGATGCTATGACGTCATGCTGTCTAGACAGAATGGAAGTACAATGCACTACCTTGCCAGTGCAGTGGGACTGGCCAGCTTGTGGGTTCATAATGGACACATATAAGGCGACTTTTTCTGTCGTTTGGTGGGCCGGTCTGCGCCGACCGGATTAGCCATTCCCAATTGGATAGGATGTATTAACGCAATAAAAATAAGCATTTTCGAAAATTCAAAATGGCCGCCATTTTTGGCAAAATTTTTTTGAAAATTGGCATGGCTACCCTGCAGAGATACCCTGAGGGTCAAAAATTTCGTCGAAATCGCTCTATCTAGCACGGTTTTCAAGATATAAGCATTTGTCGTGTTTCACAATTTTTTTGGTAAAAAATTTGAAAATTCGAAATGGTCGCCATTTTTGGCGAGACAAAAATATTTTGAAAATTGGGATGGCTACTCTGGAGAGATACCCTGTGGGTAAAAAATTCATCGAAATTGCTCTATCTAGGACAGTGTTTGAGATATAAGCATTTTTGTGTTTTGCAATTTTTGTGAAAAATTCCAAAATTCAAAATGGCCGCCATTTTTGGTGAGATAAATTTTTTTTTGAAAAATGTGTTAGTTCATCTGCAGAGATACCCTGTTGGTAAAAAATTCGTTGAAATCGATGCACGATTTGGAAAATTCATAATGATTAATTAATCATTAATTACTCCGCCATATCTTAACCAATCAATGCCAAAATCTAATAATTTTCAGATTTTAATAGAATTATTTGCCAAATTTCAGGTGAATAGATAAAATCCCTTTCAAGTAATTATCCGGACAAGCTTACCATCAAAAAAACACATTTTTGGTCATGTGACTTCTCTGATTGGTCAAAATGTCACTGCAGAATATTCAAAAAAATTCCCCGGGGCTACTGCATACACCTGCCAAATTTGAAAAGAATCAGCCCAACGGTCACAGAGTTATAAGGAAAACGAAACACGGAGGAGGCGAAGCCTGATTTCCACCTAATATACAAACAAGCATCACTTGCCGAACGTTTAATTTACAGCAAGGGCACTGGGAGAGTGCACATATCCTCAGAGGCCTGTAATAGTAAGTAAATGGGAAAATCCAGATGATTTGATATTTTTTGCATCCAGATCAGTCTAAAAAATTTAATGAGATTTAAGCTGGACCAAGACCCATCTTCTTACTTTATTTTATTTTTTTTTTTTTTTTCATAAAGATCCAACCAATAGTGTTTGCGTAATCCTGCTAACAAACAAATAAATGATTATGAATTTATTACTTAAGAGTAACAATAGCTTCTCATTAGCAAACTATCATTAACAACGAATGGTCTTGTTAACATGTGTAACTTAACACATAATGTACACATGTAGTTCACAGATATAGGTTCAAAGCACACACTGATCTTTCAAGTGTTTTTTAATAATGTACAATATTGTTTATCCTCCATTTAAGCAAGTAATTGTCAGTTGACTACAATTATCAACAAAGATAATAACTTCCAACATTAAGTATTCAAGCAATATTTTTTGTTGTTCTTAAGTAACAAACCTGATCAGTTTGCAATGACTCTTCAACACCTGTCATTTCTTCCTCAAATTCATTTTGAGCTTTAGACAAATTCTGCAGCCTGCCAAAAATAGGATCAAAATGTTGTACTATTTACATTTTATTGCAATCAAAGAAGACTATGCAATGCAACTTAGACGGAAAATGCATCAAAAGTCTAAAAATAATGTCTAGAAACAACTTTCATGATTAGCTTAAATTTCTTGTGTATTTAATTAACATTTTACCTCTTTTCTTGTGACTGCCTACTGATCTGAATGACTTCCATGGTTGACTTAAAACACTCCTGGAAATATAAAATAATAACCCATAAACATTATTCTCCCTCTTAAATATACAACATCAGGGCCCGTATTCACGAAAGGTCTTAGACTTAGCCAGGTCTTAGGCTAAATCCAGTCTTAAAGTTAAGACTTTTGTCTCAGCTAAGTTTTGTCATAAAACCGTATTCACAAAGGGTGACTTAGCTAAGTCCAAGATTATCAAATAACCACAGTGGTTTTCTGTGTCATGTGACCTTTCTTTTCTATTTAAACTTTTCTGTTGGTGACATATATCCTTTATTTAATGCATTTTATCTAAGGAAAAGTGCTGTTTTGAAATGGAAAACCTTGTTACCACATATAAACTTCCAAAGACTGCTTTAGTGAGATGTTCTGTATAATTATACTTTATTTACAGCCATTTCAAATTTTGAAGTGGAGAGAAGTTTATGGCGGGCATATTTATGTCCTCTTTACAAAATTTAAGCCCACTACTAACCAGTCTTAAAGTTGAGCCCTTGGCTAAGCCTAAGACCGGTCTTAAATTCTTTGTGAATACCACTAAGCCTAAGACAAAAGTCTTAGCAGGTTTTGGGCAGAAACTTGAGACAAAAGTCTCAACTTTAAGCCTAAGCCCTGGCTAAGACCTTTCGTGAATACGGGCCCAGGTCTCAAGCAATATTTACATAGTATAGTTTCAATCTATACTGTTGAATTTCAAAAAAATAAACTAACCCAGCCAAAAAAAAAAACGTTCACAAACAATTACCCTACTTTACTTGACAGGAATCACTCACCAGCACTTTACTTTCTGCTTGTTTGATATTAACCACTTCTTCTTCTAATAACTTTAGTTCTCTCACCAATGTCTGCTTAAAGTCTTCAAGAACTTCATGTCTGTAAATAGGATATAGTGTGTCTACCATTATGATAAATTCCTTGTTATCATAGCAAAATTATTATTCAAATACAAAATTAAAAATTTAATGAGTAAATTAAATTTTTATAAGTTAATACCCTATCCAATGGACAATTCGTTAATTCCGGTCGCCGCCAAACGACAGAAAAAGTCGTCTTATATGTGCCCATTATGAACACACAAGCTGGCCAGTCCCACTGTGCACTCACCAGGTGTCGTCTCGTACTTCCTTCCTGTCTAGACAGATGTGACGTCATCGCATCTTTTTCATTGTCTAAACCTAATAAGACCCCTAGTAAGCTGAGAGCAGGGCCAGTTGGGAGGGCCTTGCCTGTCCATTGGATGGGGTATTAACTTATAAAAATTTAATTTACTTATTAAAGTTGCAATTTTATTGTGATAATACATCCTATCCAATGGACAATTGCTGAATAACTACGGCTTGGTAGATGGGTAATTTACTAGGAAGTGAACTCATGAATAAAACTAACAATTTTCAGAGAGGGATGAGTTCAGTCCCAGAAGGCAAATAAACCTCCCAAAGGAAGCATGTCACAGTCTCTTTTTTTTTTTTTTTTTTTTTTTTTTTTTTTTTTTTTTGGGGGGGGGGGGGGGGGGACGACTTTTTTAATTATTTTATTTATTTTTTTTTTTTTTATTCTATGTACAAACATAACTCATCTACTATGTACATATATACAAATCTCCTCAATATCAGGGCTATTTGTGCCACTACTACGAAGTAAAAATTACTACTGGGCCCAAGTGAAAAAGCTCTGAATCCGCCCAAGCAACATCCTTCAAATAGAACTGTATGAAAGTGTTATGTGACTTCCAGTGGCAGGCTGACAAGATCTGCTCCAAGGAGACTCCCGACTGGAAGGCCTTTGAAGCAGCAAAGGCCCTGACATCGTGGGCTTTAACCTGATGTAAGGTGAGGTCTTCCTGATCTGAGAGCTCATAACATAGGATCACAGTCTGTGAGGATCCATGAGGAGATAGTGGCAGGTGAGATGTCCTTGTCAAAACCTTTCTAAAATGAGACAATTACCAACTCCTTGTTACGCCTTATGTCTGAGGTCCTGTCCAAATAGTAGCCCAATGCTCTGACTGGACATAGGGACCTATCAGACTTGAGGGACCTATCCAGAGTTGGGGCTAGGGCGGGTATAACCACTGGGACCACACTGTCTGGACCCTCTTCGGCCAACTGATTCTTTGAAAGGAAGCTGGGAGATGGGTACAGGGACACCTTAGACCAGTCCGACTGGTGTCTGATGTTTTTGTTTTGCCAAGCATGGATCTCACTTCTGCGTTTGCCCAACCCTAGGGCCAAGAGGAAAACAGTTTTGAAGGTCAAATGCTTCAAAGATGCCTCTTTAATTGGTTCAAAAAGAGCTTTTGTCAGCTGGTGGAAAATTAAGGAGAGGTTCCTTGAGGGAATGCCCCTCCATCCTTTGGGTCTGTCTCTGTGGAAACTATCCAGGAGACGAGTGAGATTTTCATCTTTGCTGACATTAATAGGCAAATTTCTCAGTTTATCAGCAATGGATGACCTGTAACCATCAATCGTACTGGGCTGTAACTTCCTGTCCTGGAACAGGTACAGAAGGAAGTCAGCTACTGACTTTATAGGGGGTGCCCTGAAGTCCACCTGATTACTGAGGCACCACTTTGTAAAAATGGCCCACTTTGCCTCATAGACTGATTTGGTTGGTCCTCTCTGAGGAGCCTCAATTTGTGCTGCCACTGCCTCAGAGAAGCCCTGCTCCTTGATTGCTGAGGCTCTAGGAGCCATGCATGTAGATTTAGGTTTGACAGATTCCTGTGTGGAGTCTGACTGAATGGTTGTGTGAGCAGGTTAGGCAGGCTCAGTGGGATTTGGCTGGACATGGCCACTAGATCCGAGAACCAGGGCATGTTGGGCCACCTTGGAGCAATCAGAATGATACTCTGCATGGGTAGTCTTATAACTTCTGCACCACTTTGCTCAAGATGGCTGCTGGTGGGAAGGGATATGGGTCCAGATCCTCCCATGGCAGACTGAGTGCATCAACAGCCGAGGCCTGGGGGTCCAGCACTGGTGACACAAATTTGGCTAGTTTGTTGCTGAGCCTCGTTGCAAAGAGGTCTATCTGAGGTTGGTGCTATCTGTTGCATATTGCCTGGAAGACCTCTCAGAGACCACTCTGTTTGAATTGTCTGACTTAGCCTTGATAGCTTGTCTGCTACCACTTTCAGCCGGCCTGGAATGTGTCGGGCTTTGAGAGTAACCTGTTTACTTGTACACCAGGTCAGGATTCTACATAGAAGGGCACACAGAGGGCCCGACTTCATCCCCCCTTCTTTGTTTATATAGGCAACCACTGTGGTGTTGTCTGTGGCTACCAGCACTATGTTGTTCTGACAGAGGTCTTGGAACTATTTTAGGGCCAAAAAGACCGCCTTTAGAACCAGGTAATTTATGTGTAGTTTGCTTTCTGGAAGGGACCAGGTTCCCCTTGCAGTGTGATCATTTAAGTGAGCGCCCCAGCCTTCTATTGTTGCATATCTGTAAACAATTACAGAGCATGTTTTGGTGGGTGTAATGGTTGACCTTGGAGCACATTGCCTTCCTCAAGCCACCACTTTAGGTGGGGGTGGAGCAACCTGGGGACTGGTATCACCTTTTCTAGTGATTCTGGGACCATCCAATTTTGTTTGATTTCTGTTGTTGTTAACAGCCCTATGAGGGACATGAGTTCCCAGACTGGGCAGGTTGGTTGTTTGTGTCCGCCACCGGTCCAGGATGGGTCTGACCTTACCCTCTTTCAGGTCAAACTGGTAACTTACGAAGTCGAAGACCTTTTTGGGTTCCAGCTTTGACTTGTCCATGTTTACTAGCCAACCTAGGTCCTGACAAAGAGCTACTAGTGTTTGTGTATGCTGGAGACAAGTTTGGTTGGATCTGGCCCGGACCAACCAGTCGTCTAGTTACTGGTGGATTCTTATACCTTTCTGTAAAGTCATCAGTTTGACCTCTTTGGTCACTACAGTGAACTCCAAGGGAACTGTGGACAGGCCAAATGGTAGTGCTTTGAACTGGTATGTTTTGCCCTGTACATGAAATCTCAGGTATTTTCTGATTGGTTTTGTATGGGTATATGAAAGTAGGCGTCCTTGAAATCTATGGGCGTGATCCACTCCCCTGTCTGTAGGGAGGTCTGGATTGTTTCTGGTGTCTCCATTTTTAATTTTTCTGCCTTGAGGAATTTGTTGAGATTGCTCAGATCTAGCATAGGTCTCCATTTGTTGTTTGGTTTTGGGGCCAAAAATAGCTGGTTGTAAAAGCCCAGAGATTCTTGATTTTCGACCAACTCTACTGCATTTCTGTTTGTCAGCTGATGCAATGCCTCCAACAGGTACAGGTTCCTATGAGGATGTACATAGCAGCTGATGAGTGTCGGTGACCTGGTCAAGCTTGGTCTGGTTTGGAAAGGTAGGGTGTAACCCTCTTTCAACATTCGTACCACTTTGGGTCCGGACCCCAAGGCTTCCAAAGTTTTCCAAAATTGGTTCAGTCTGGCCCCTACAGTCAGATTTTTTGCTACATTTGGGGCATTGAAGTCTTACAATAGCCGGACTTACGCCTTCGTTTGTGGCTGCCCTTGAACAATATGTGCATGATTTACAACAAGACAATTTACATTTGGAACTGACAACAATTTACTGTCTGTCTGGACTCTGGTACGGTTTGCTGACACTGAACTAAACTTACAGTCCTTCTGCTCCAGTTGTGGTCCGGTTCGCTGGGACTGACACATTTTTACACAATTTACAGTTCCTTTGCCCCGGGTCAGCAGCCTGAGAGCACTTGCACAGTAATTGTCATTAAATAAGACTGCTGACCCCTAGCCGGATGTGAGGAGAACTTGTTTGACTGTCAACCACCTCTCTTGCTCTTGTTGTTAAAACGACCCAGTTGTTTCCAAGCTGGCTTGCTAGATAATTGTTCCTGTGTTTGTCTGTCTAACCGTTTGTAAGGGTGAAATCTATTGTCCCTTCTGCCACCAGCCTGACCATGAGACAGACCCTTGTCCTCAAATCTACCAATATCATCTTCGGCTTTCTTTAACACAGAGTCTAGAAACAGTGCAGGTAGGTCTACAGGAGCCTGATGTAATGCTGCCAGAGTGTCCTGCTTCAGGCCGGACTAAACATGAGCCAAGTAGGAGTTCCTTCTTCAGAGCGTGATGTTAGCCATGGAGACAAAGGTGAAATCTGCTAGGTGTTCCATGGCCTTGGCTACACACTGTGTAAAACTGTTGCTGAAGTTCAGCAGATACTGAAGCTCTTCTGTAGCAGCTTCCGTCTTGTTAGCCAACTTTCCTTTGGCTTGTTCGGCCTGTAGAGTTTTAAGCTGTGTCTGCATACCTTGCTGGACCTTACTAAGGCATCGACTGAGTCAGGAAGCCTGGTTACAGACATAGGGGGATTCCCTGGCTGCCTTTTCCCAATGTCTGAGTGTATCCTGTGACAAGGTACAAGAGCTTGGAGCTGGTGAGGTGAGTCTGGATGATCTTACTATCTGGCTGTATGCACTATTGAGTTTTGCAGAATCACAGTGCCAGAATGACACAGAACTGGTCTGTTTGTCCTGGTTAGGGTGAAGTCCATACCACTTTGCCTGTGACTTGTTGTACTTAACAAACTAGTCCCTCCACAGACCCCCTGCTTCTGAACTTCACGACGGGTATCCTTGCCTAAGTCTCAGGTTCAAACCGTCCATTTTCTGCACAGCCAGTCATCAGTTGGGAGGGTGACACTAACTTTACCCACTGGCTTTTGTTTGGCTGCAGCAAAGGGGTTGTCTTCAGCCCTGGATGTATGAGTGTCAATGTCCGGTATGTGTATCCATCCCATATTAGAGCGTACACCCCGCATTGTCTCCCTGTAACAGAAGACTGGTCAGGATCATTAACAGAAGTATCCTGTTCTGGATCTGAAAGTTCACCGTCCTCATAGTGACCAGTGGTAAGTTCTTGCACAACAGTTATTATCCAAATCAGAGTCGGTATCCATATCAGTCTCTGGTGATTGCTGGACCTGTACAGGTGAGGTGCTGGGATCAAATCCAGATTTATCAGTCTTAGGCCGGTAAGAGGGCTGCTGATTTATGGCCAGTTTAGAGGTTGGTTGTTGATGAGCAAATGAAGCACTGGGCATGTTATCAGTCTTAGACGGGTGAGAAGGCTGCTGATGGTGAGTAGCCAGTTGGTTGGCTGGATGCTGGCAGTAGTAGGCCGGTTGTCAGACTTAGGCCGGTGATCAGGCTACTGCAGAGTGAATGGCTGGTTGGTAGAGCTAGGCCAGTTATCAGTCTTAGGCCGGTTAGCAGGCTGCTGATGAACAGTGGCCGGTGAGTTGGTCGGTTCCTGTTGACTGGTGGTCGGTCTGGGGTTTCAAGAATGGCTGGTTGTTGTCTACAGCACAGGCTGGTGGAGGTTTAGTTGAAGATCCAACCACAGACTGAAAAACTGGAGCTGGCTGGTTGAAAATCTTAGATAACAGCATTTCCTCCAGGGGACTAAACCTCTCAGACCATTTCTGATCAAGTTGTTCCAGCTTATTGTCTGTGGTGAGCTTGGCGTTTTTAGCTGGTGATTTCTTGCCAGAGCCCTTGCTAACAGACATACCAGCGTTCCAACTGGAACTCTTGTCAGATTCTACAGAATTTTCACGTTTCTTGTCTATTTTTGAGTACTGCTGGTTTTCCCAACGTCTGTAGCAACCCCAATAACAGTGACAGCTGAGGGCTCAACTAAAGTACTGTTCCTACATATTGGCTTTATGTTCATGTTTTTTCTTCTTGTCCTGGTACGATGATGTAGAGAAATGTACCTTTTGCTTAGAGGACAGAGAGTTACAGTACTTGCAATCCATATTTTTGACACAGGGGTTTTCGCCTTTACATATGTCCCTACAATGGGCACAGTACGCATGGGAGTTGAACCCCACCATTAAGTGTGGTGGTAATTATAAACAGTTAGTAGCAACTTACAACTACAAATAATTTAACAAAATAGACACTGATCCAAATTTTTGAAGAATTTCTTTAAAAATCCGTGTGCACAATATGCACCAAACAAAAAAGATGTAATGACGTCACGTCTGTCTAGACAGGAAGGAAGTACAAGGCGACACCTGGCGAGTGCACAGTGGGACTGGCCAGCTTGTGTGTTCGTAATGGACACATATAAGGTGACTTTTTTGTAGGTTATATGTAGGTAACAATTTTGCAAATTTAATAAGTAAATTAAATTTTTATAAGTTAATACCCTATCCAATGGACAATTGCTTTACCGGTCGGCGTGACCGGTCCCGCCAAACGTCAGAAAAAGACGTCCTGTATATACTACCGGCAGGACCGGTCACAGAGTGTGCATTCGCCAGGTGGCGCATCGTACTTCATTTCCTGTTTACCTATTGACGTCATAGCATCTTTTTCGTGTCTAATCCTAGTAAGACCCCTAGTAAGCTGATAGCGGGGCCGGTTGGGTGGGCCTTGCCTGTCCATTGGATAGGGTATTAACTTATAAAAATTTAATTTACTTATTAAATTTGCAATTTTATTGCGTTAATACATCCTATCCAATGGACAATTGCTGAATAACTACCGCTTGGTAGGCGGGTAAGCAGCTAGGGACTTATGTGAACTCATAACAACAAATTTGAACAGGCCCATTTGACCTAGGGTCAGAGAACCCTGAAAGGTCAGGGTCGGCCACTAACTCACCGGTTAACCAGGAGCCTACCGACGTTGCCCCCCCCCCCCCCCCTTTTTCTTTCCTTCCAGAGTTGGTCTGAGAAGGGAAAGATAGAGAGAGAGAGGGGCTGAGTTCAGTCCCAGAAGAAATAAACTTCCCAAAGGAAGCAAGTCACAGTTTTGTTTTTTTTTTTGTTTTTTTTTTAAAAATATATGTACATTCAACATATTTACATTATGTACATATCTAACATATTTACAATATGTACATAATTTTATTTACATATATACAACATCCCCTCACTTCTGGGCCTGGTGGTGCACCTGCTGGGCAGCCACTACAGGTCCCAGGTGGAAAAGCTCTGAGTCAGCCCAGGCAACATCCTTCAAATAGAATTGGGTGAAGGTGTTGTGAGATTTCCAGTGGCAGGCTGACAAGATCTGATCTAAGGAGATCCCTGATTGGAAAGCCTTAGAAGCAGCAAAGGCCCTAACATCATGGGCTTTAACCTGATGTAAGGTGAGGGCCTCCTGGTCAGAGAGCTCATAGCACAGAACCACAGTCTGTTTGATTCATGAGGAGATGGTGGCAGGTGAGATGTCTTTATCAAAACCCTTCTTGAAGGAGACAAAGACTAACTCCTTATTCTGCCTGAGGTCTGCAGTCCTGTCCAAGTAGTAGCGCAGGGCTCTAACTGGACATAGGGACCTGTCACCCTTGAGTGACCTATCCAGAGATGGTGCCAGGGCTGGGATGACCACTGGCGCCACACTATCTGGACCTTCCTTAGCCAGCTGGTTCTTGGATAGGAAGCTGGGTGAGGGGTACAAAGACACCTTAGACCAGTCTGACTGGTGTCTGATGTTCTTATGTAACCAAGCATGGATCTCACTCCTGCGTTTACCTGAACCCAAAGCCAGCAAGAAAACAGTCTTGAAAGTTAAATGTTTCAAGGAGGACTCTTTCAGGGGTTCAAAAGGAGCCTTTGTGAGCTGATGTAAAACCAGTGAAAGGTTCCAGGAGGGGATGCCCCTCCTGCCCTTAGGTCTGTCTCTATGGAAACTATCCAGGAGACGAGTGAGATTCTCATCTTTGCTGACATTAATGGTGGAATTGCCCAGTTTGTCAGCAATGGCGGATCTGTAGCCATCAATAGTGCCTGGTTGTAACTTCTTGTCCTGAAACAAGTGCAGGAGGAAGTCAGCAATGGCTTTCAGAGGTGGTGCCCTGAAGTCCACCTGATTACTGAGGCACCACTTTGTAAAAATGGTCCACTTTGCCTCATGGACAGATCTGGTTGATCTTCTTTGAGGAGCCTCAATTCGTGCTGCCACTGCCTCAGAGAAGCCTTGCTCCTTGATTGCTGAGGCTCTAGGAGCCAGGCACGTAGGTTCAGATTCGACAGGTTCCTGTGAAGGACCTGGTTGAATGGCTGAGACACTAGGTTGGGTATGCTGGGCAGACACAGTGGGATCTGGCTTGACATTGCTACCAGGTCCCAAAACCAGGGCACGTTGGGCCACCCTGGGGCAATCAGGATTATTCTGTTGCAGGGGTAGTCCTGGAGCTTCTCCACCACTTTGCCCAAGATGGCTGCCGGTGGGAAGGCGTATGGGTCCAGGTCCTCCCAGGAGAGACTGAGTGCATCCACTGCCCAAGCCTGGGGGTCTGGCACCGGTGACACAAACTGGGGCAGTTTGTTGTTGAATCTGGTGGCAAACAGGTCCACTTGTGGCTGGTGCCACCTTGAGCATACAGCTTGGAACACTGCTGGATGAAGTGACCACTCTGTTTGAATGGTCTGGCCAAGTCTGGATAGCTTGTCTGCTATCACGTTCAGCCGGCCGGGGATGTGACATGCCCTGAGGGTTACCTGCTGTCTGGTGCACCAGGACAGGATTCTCCACAGTAGGGCACACAGTGACCCCGACTTCATCCCCCCTTCTTTGTTGATATAGGCAACCACTGTTGTGTTGTCTGTAGCTATCAACACTGTCTTGTTGCAGACCAGGGTTCGAAACTCCTTTAGAGCTAGAAAAACTGCTTTTAGCTCTAAGTGGTTTATGTGTAACTTGCTCTCTGGAAGGGACCAAATTCCCCTTGCAGTGTGGTCGTCCAAGTGAGCGCCCCACCCTTCGTTTGATGCGTCTGTAAAGATCTGCAGAGCATGTTTTAGAGGGTGTAATGGTTGACCTAGTAGCACATTGCTTTCCTCCAGCCACCACCTTAGATGGGGGTGGAGGGACTTGGGGACCGGGATCACCTTTTCCAGTGACTCTGGGACCCTCCAATTGTTTTTCAAGTGCCACTGTATGGGTCTCATGTGGAGTCGCCCTAAGTAGACTTGTTTTTCTGTTGCTGTGAGGAGACCTATGAGGGACATGAATTTCCGGACCGGACATACCGGATCCGACATCATTGATCTGATCTTGTCTGTCAAGGCCTGCCAACGTTCTTCTGTTGGTCTGACCTTGCCCTCTTTCAGGTTGAACTGGTAACCTACGAAGTTGAAGACCTGTTTGGGTGCCAGTTCTGACTTTTCCTTGTTCACAAGCCACCCTAGTTCCTGACAAAGTGTGACCAGGGTTTGAGTATGCTGGAGACAGGTATGGAGGGTAGAGGCTCTCACCAGCCAGTCGTCTAGGTACTGGTGGATCCTTATACCCTTCTGAAGGGCCATGAGTTTGACCTCTTTGGCCACCACTGTGAACTCCATGGGAGCTGTGGAAAGGCCAAAGGGAAGGGCTTTGAACTGATAGGACCGACCCTGGAGGTGAAAACGCATGTACTTCCTGGACTGACTGTGAATGGGTATATGGAAGTATGCATCTTTGAAATCTACGGATGTGACCCACTCCCCTACTTGGAGGGAGGTTCTTATGGTCTCTGGGGTCTCCATCTTGAACGACCCTGTGTTTAAAAAGGTGTTCAAGGTGCTCAGGTCTAGGATGGGTCTCCACCGGTTGTTGGGTTTGGGTACCAAAAATAGCCGGTTGTAAAACCCCAATGAATTTGGATTGTCCACCGGTTCGACTGCATTTTTGTCTATCAGCTGATACAGTGCCTCTATAAGGAAGGACTGGTTGGATTGTGGTAGTTGCTTATTACAGTCGGTGACCTTGTCAAGTGGGGTCTAAACCGGAAGGGGAGCGTGTAACCCTCCCTCAGAATGGTTACCACTTTTGGACCCAGGGTTTCCCATTTCTTCCAATACTGGTTTAACCTCGCCCCTACAGGGGGATCTAAAACAGCATGTTGGGCATTGGTGACAAGCTTTACAGAAGGTAGGTGACCTACACAAGAAACATCTTTCACATATTTTATTTCTGTGTACAATTGACATATATTGGGATTTACACCTTTCCTTTGTGGCAACCCGGTGACAATATGAGCATTTGCAACATGAGAGTCTACATTTAAAGTCAATTTGCTGTTCTTCTGATCTATCACTGGTGGTGGGTTCAAACCCTCCATCTTGTCGGATACAATTACAGAGTCCTTCAATCCGACCACATTTGAAACACCATAGTTGTCATTTCTGCTTCTTAAACCCTTTGGCCGGCTTCTGGTTGAAGTTTGAGGCTTTACCCCCACCTTTCTGACCAGTTTGCTGGTCTCTGATTTGTTTCCAAGCCGGTGTAGTGGGTTTCCGGTCCGGCTGGTGTGAAGGTTTAGTACTGGAGGGAACGTACGGATGAAAACGTCCGGGTTTCCTATGTGTGTTACCCATAGAACGCCTCTCCTCACTACGGGAAATCTCATCTTCTGCCTTGACCAGTAAGCTGTCCGGGAACAGTGAGAGTAAGTGGACTGGAGATGTACGTAAGGCAGTTAAGGTGTCAGGTTTAACTCCACCATGGATAAACTCCAGATAGCTATCCCTACGTGCCAGAGTGAGGTTGGCCATGCTGATGAAAACTCCCTCTGAGAGATCCTGCATGGTGCGCTGCATAGCTTGGGAAATTGACCGGTTAAAGGTCACCAGATACTCAAGTTCTTCAATAGCTTGCTGCGTTCTCTCAGCACTCTTGCCCTTTGATGAATCTGACCGGAGAGACTTCAGCTGAGTAACCATTGAGTCCTGTACTTTAGTAAGGCATCTAGATAGACCAGCAGCGTGATTACACATCACGGATTGCACCCTGAATGCCTTCTCCCACCTTCGAAGGGTATCTTGACTGAATGTACGGGAAGCTGGAGCAGAAAGTACACTTCTTCTTGCGACCCTAGAGAACATGCTGTTCAGCTTTGCCGGTTCCGGAGACCAGTGGGATACAGCCTGGGTAGACGAGTCGCCCTTCTTAACTGCTTGCATGTCGTACCACTTGGAAGAACGTGGAGTCTTTACAAACTGGTCACGTAGCAGTCCACTGGTTTCAGAATTTCTAGCCGGATAACCTTCAGCAATAGTTACATTCAGTTTCTCCAGTTTTTTGCAAAGCCATTCATCGACCGGCAATTTAACTGACACTTTACCGGTAGTCTTCACTCTAGAACCGGCAAAAGGATTATCATCCATAGAGGCAGCTGAGTTGTCATAATCCGGGATGTGATGCCAGTTCATGAAACTTCTAACCCCTCTAATAGTTTCCCTGTAATTGGCGTCTTCAGAGAGGTCCTGATCTGTAGCTGTGTCCGGTAAATCACCCTGGCAGTGAATACTAGCCGGTGATGACGGTTCCCCATCCAACTCAGCCTCACTATCAGATTGCCTAGCAACGTCAGAGTCCTGGCCAATGGAAGGCGACTGGTTATGCAGCGTAGTTTCAACACCGGCAGGTAGAATCTCAGGACCCGCACCAGGAGCCTGTGTAGGCTGGGTGGCCGTCCCTGCACCGGGAACCAGTAAAGGTTGGGTGGCTAACACTGTAGAGGTACCGGGGCCCTGAACAGGGTGGGTAGCACTCTCAACACCATCTCTCCCAGCCTCAGTACCGGGAACCCCCAGTGGAGGTTGGGTAGCCGTCAACTGCGTAGCAACGTCACCAGTGCCCTCAGAAGACATAACACTTGTAGAAGCACCCGGATCAAAGAAAGGGTGTTCTCTGGGCAACACAGAGGCAGAGGTCATCGATCTCACCGGAACAGCAAAGGATTGGTTTACCAGCATAGCTTCTAGACGTGAAAATCTCTCACTCCACTTGTCATCAAGGGACTTGAGGTCGTCTGAAGTAGGTTTGCTGCTATGCTTCCGTTTACTCGACCTTGGAGAGCCATCCGAACGCTTCTTCTTCTTTGGAGTAGAATCAACAGGGGAGGATTTGTCACAGCTAACCCGTCCCAACAGTGTAACTTCTGAAGGGTCCACTAGAGTGGGGGTCGTGCTTGGATTACCTTCAGCCCTCTTCTGCTCAGAATGTTCCTTCCTTTCCTTGTAGGTCAGAGTTGCTAACTGGTGGATCTGCGCAGGCGTAAAAGACTTACAGATCTGGCAATCCAGCTTTTTAACACAGGGGTCGTCTCCCACCCCCTTGTCAGGACAACGCGCGCATTTCTGGTGGTTGTCGAAAAGGGCCATAACGTGCCCGCAAGAACCTCGTTTCTGTCCAGGAGACGACATAATGATCAGTAACGTTGTATAAATACTCCGTACTAATAAAAAACAAGAAACTTGGAAGAGTTCGTGGTAAAAATTCAAAAACGTATGTCTGAAGAAAATCTTCTGCACACTCTTTCGCGCCAAACGAAAAAGATGCTATGACGTCAATAGGTAAACAGGAAATGAAGTACGATGCGCCACCTGGCGAATGCACACTCTGTGACCGGTCCTGCCGGTAGTATATACAGGACGTCTTTTTCTGACGTTTGGCGGGACCGGTCACGCCGACCGGTAAAGCAATTGTCCATTGGATAGGATGTATTAACGCAATAAAATAAAAGATTTAAAAACAAAACTACTGGCATGGTGGCTATCTCCCACAACTGGTATAGACAATAGAGGTTGTGTGTTATAAGGGCCAAATAAAACTTTTTGGTGGTGGAAATTCTCTCTCTTTAAAAGAACATCAGAAATGTAGTAAATGTTTGTCATATGCAGGGCCTATAGCCTAAACACAACAAGAATATACCTCTCAACTGTGGACTGTTGATATAAGTTTGTGATTATAACCTCCAAGCTTGATTTGAATCAATTCAATCACTTTAGTATGTAAACAATTGTCAAAAATGGGAAAGCCAAATAACATACTCGTTTTAAAATACAGTTATACATAAATAATGCAGCTAGAAGTCAGAAATTTCATACAATATTCTGCTGCACAAATTATTTTATAACAATGCTAAAGAGCCAATACACTCGGACTTGTAACCGAATAACTATCTGAAAACAAAACCCTTTTTTTGTTTTTGTAACATGTTCATTTGCACCTGGACACTGATGCGGGAATGAACACAACGCTAGCCTTATAAATGCTACATAAATGCATCTACCTTCTCAAGTTCTGCTTGTTCCATGTCTTGCCAATTTGTTTTTGTGTAACTCTAAGAGATGCTTTGGCCAGGCCTTCTATAAACTTTGTCTTTGTCTACAGTTTAATAAAACATGATAGAAAACATTGTCATTACACAGAATGAAATGACAAAAATATTGACAAGAAACTGGATTTTAAAATCTGTAATTTTTGAGGCTGTTCCACTGGGGCTGTCTTGTTGGTAACTATGGATTTTTTGTGGGTCAGGAGAAATGTTTTCAGAGTTGGTAAGGGTCGGGTTTAGTTTCCCAGCTAGTCGTGGTAGGACAGCAAAATATCAAACATGTTTGATATTGCACTGACCCTCTCTGACTCTTGATCCCGACCGTGGCTCCGCCCACCTCAAAACTAGCTTGTCTTATCACTTTCAGTCTTTTCCTAATCCTCTCCAGTCTTGTCTTAATCACTTCCAGTCTTTTCCTTATCACTTCCAGTCTCTTCCTAGGTCAATACTAAATACTTGGATCCCATCAGGTGACCTAAACTACTACATTAACACTTTGTGTTTTTTAGTTATGGTTTTCAGGTTTGGGCTTTAAACTTACATAAACAATACATTAACCTATTTATGGTTCTGATAATATGACAAAGATGGCCACTTAAAATGAAACATTTCCATTTGTAAGTATTACATCCTATTCAAGCAAGCAGAGGGAGACATGCTTCTGAGAATATATTACATGACAATGGCAACCCTGTTGCTTGTACCTAGCTTTTATACTCCAAATTTGGACCTCTGGGGAAAACAGCTTCTAAATTTCGTCTTTGTGAGTAATTTTATACCAAATAAATCCTAGCCTCTCGGGAAATACCCAACTCTGGATGTAAGGGTTAACATGCTTTAGCTCTGGTCATGTGACGGGATCCAAATATTTAGTATTGACCTAGTTTTAGATTTGTTGATTGGTCAACACTTGATCCCTCTTTTTCCCAGAAATTGCTGCATGGAAAATGGTCTGGCAATACCAACTGCAAGTCTGGTTGTGCTGAGTCAGTAAACTTCCCCAGTCTTGTCGGTTTATCACTACAACTTGTCGTGATGACCTACGACTTGACAGTTATACCTCTACAGCTTGTTCTCATAGTTTTCCATCTAGTTGTGGAGAAAAACATCTCCAACTCAGTTTTGGATGTACATCTTGTCAGGGAAGTGAAACCGACCCAGATTTTTCCTGTGCTTTTTCTGGATTTTTGTCCCAATCCCCGCCTCTGCGAACCAAACCTACAGTCGTAAAGTCGGTTTATAGGGTTGGCCATAGTGGAACACCCACATTAAGAACTACACTTATACTTAATATGCCAATATACTTAATATGCCAATGTGTTATGACTATTTTTTTTTCTCTGCACAAAATTACTGAACTTTCATAAAACATTACAATACTGCTTTCAAGCATCATATTATATCTTAAAATAGATCCTGAAAGTTTTAAGATTTTAATGTTTATCAGTTGTAAATTACAGAGCTTTATTGAGAAAATTTGCCCTTACCTTCATGGCACTTTCTATATGGATATTGAAACATGGAACCATCATCATCCATTATTGAAATATATGAAAGCAACACTTGCACTGATGTTTATTTTTTTAAGCATGATATTATTTCAAAGTCAGTGCTGAACTGACAACACTTGAAATTTTGAATTCCTTTTTAAGCATAACACAATATAATTCTTAAATAAATGGTAACTTAAGGAGAATGATTTATCCAGGGTAGACTGAGTGCATCTACTGCCGAGGCTAGGGAGTCTGGTGTCTCGATTTTGAATTTCTCCAATTTCAGTGAATTCAGATTCATGATAGGCCTCAATGTGTTGTTAGGTTTTTTGAACCAAGAAAAGTCTGCTGAAGAAAGTAATAGAGATGTCTGATTTGTGAACTGCATTATTTTGTGCATGTAATGTCTCCATCATGTAGCTGTTCCTGAGGGGATTGACATATAGCCACTTATGATCATTGGAGACCTGGTCAAAGTTGGTCAGTTCTAGAAAGCGGGTGGGGGTGGAGCGTTCCTTGAAGATTCTTATGATCTGGGGGCTGGCCCCCCAGGGTGACCTAAATTTTACAATCTGGTTAGTCTGGCCCCTAGAGGCAGATGTTGAGCAACATTGGGGACATTCCTGACAGGTTGGACAGAAGACAACTGATCTACACAGGAAACACCTTTCACTGATTTTAATACTATTATAAAGGGACTTATGCCTTTCTTTTAAGGTGGCCTGGTGACAAAAGGTACATGATTCACAGCAAAACAATTTGCACAGAAGATCTGATAATAACCAGAACTGTTTCTGTCCTGAGCGGCCCCACAAAGCCCCTCTGGGCTCAGTAATTGTCATTTCTTACTGGCTTACAGTGCTTGCTTGGCAGGCTGACTGTATGGCTAAAACCATCCAGATTTCATATTAAAGCCACCAGAGTAACGTTTCTTATCACACTTTCAAGATTACACTGTCCGGAAACAGAAAAGCCATATGAAGGGACGAGTTTCTCTGAGCAGACACTGTATCATACTTAATCCCTGCCTTCAAAGAATCCAGGTAGCTATCACGCCTTACCAGAGACATGTTTGCCATGTTAATAAATATAAAGTCTGACAGATCCTGCATAATTCTGGCCATAGTATGTGTAATACTCTCGTTAAATGTCATTAAGTAATTGCTAGTAGATTTACAAAAAATGCCAGAAATTAACTTTCGAAGTAAGCTGGTGGAGATTAAAGACAGTATCAATCACTGGAGTAAGAGAAAATTTACTCCCATGGGCAAAGTTACTGTGATTAAAGCTTTTTTAATGGCCAAGCTAAACCACCTCTTTTTGAGCCTACCACACCCAGACATAAACTTTATTAACGAGTTAAACAATATATTCTATAAATTTATATGGTCATATAAAACACCCAAAATCAATAGAAAAACCTTAACATTGGATTATCACTTAGGTGGCATAAAAATGGCACAATTAGAACACTTTATAATGGCACTTAAGATCACATGGGTAAGGAGACTGATTAAAAAAAACACACCTTGGGTCAAACTTTTCAGACATCAGATAACCTCAGATATAAATAAGTTGTTATATTATGTAGGTTCTCAACTTGGTTTAGAAATTAATAAAAAAAAATACCCATCATTTCTGGATCGATGTTTTTAAAGCTTGGGATACATTATGTAATGAACAAACTACACATAGTTATGAAGAGTTACTATCTGTACCCTTATGGTATAATACAAAATTGTCAACAGAGACTATGTACTTTCCCAATTGGTACAGAAAAGGTATTATATTGATCTCAGATGTATTGGATACTGACGGTAGTTTCTTTACCATTGAGAAAATTAAAAAAGTCTATTCTCTAGACAATATTAACCCTCTGAATTATATAAGAGCCAAAACAGTTGTGAATAAGTGTATACACAAATATGATCATATGAAACATTCAAAAATTATTAGACCAGTGATGCCAATGAATATGTGTATTATTAATACCAGTAAAAAGGGTGCAAAAAGCTATTACAGAATATTGGAACAAAATAAATATAATGACCATAAAATGAAGGTAAAATGGAACCAGGATTTTGGAATAAGTATAGATAAAAAAACTTTGAATGCAACATTCAAAATTGCTTTTAACACGATATCAAATAATGTCCTTACATGGTTTCAAATAAAAATTTTGTATAGAAATACTTGGAACTAGAAAATATCTGACAAAACTAGGCACATATAATGAAGGCATCTGTAAAAGGTGTAAAACTCAAGAAGAAAATTTAATGCATATGTTTGTTGGGTGTGCAGAAGTTGCAAAATTTTGGAAAATTATAAAAAATTATGTAGCAGATAATTCAGGTATAAAAATAAAGTGTACTGATTTTACTATCATGTATGGATATCACCTAACAGATAGTAATAAAATACCTATTAACGCATTAATTATTGTGGTTAAAAAATATATATACGATAGTTCTCTCTCAAATACGGCTGGTAATTTAAATCTACTTGTTTTAAAACATAGATTACAAGAAATCTATTCAGATGAAAAAATGTTAAGTATTCTCAATAGCAAAGAAAATACATTTAAACAAAATTGGGGGAAAATGCAAAATGTATTTAGCCATCCATGAATATATGGGGAGTGCAGGGCACAACTGCGCAGAGGGATCGGTGTGCATTTGTATTATGTGAGTTGCGTCAAAAACATTCTGTGTTATATTATAATGTATATTTGATTTGGTTTATAAAAAACAACCTACACTGAAGTCTTTTTTATATGATAAAACATGTATATGGGATTACTAAAATTGTATACTACAAGGTAAATTTGATTTGGTATATGGAAACAAATCAGTACTAAATACTTATGTGAAAAAACATGTATAGGCGAATACTAAAGCTGTGCTGTTTAAAACTGTATAATTGATGTAATACTAAGAGCATTACTTTATGTTTATTGATTGGGACCTCTATATAGAAATAAAGTTTATCAAAAAAAAAAAAAAAAAAAAAGTAATTGCTAGTTCATCAGTTGCTTCTTGTGTCTTAGTGGATGACTTCTCATTGGCTTTTTCAAATGGAATGATCTTGAGTTGAGTGGTCATGCTGTCCTGAACCACAGTTAAATAGTGACTAATGCCAGCTGCCTGGTTGCAAATAAAGGTGGAACCTCTGGTCGACCACTCCCATTTCCTCAGCTCAGGGTTTCCTGTGCCATAGACCAAAAAGCTGGTAACATTGAAGACAGGGACTGTCTAGCAATTATGGTGAAAGAGCTGTTGAGTTTTGCCAGTTCATTTGGCCAGTTAGCAACTTTGCACAAGGAAAAGTCTTTCTTGTCTGAGTAAACATCATTGTAACCACTTCTGAGTGTGAAAAACCTTAACAAATTGGTCCTTTGACAGTCCATTGATATCAGTACTATGCTTAGGGCAGCCTTCTGTCAGGATCAAGTTCAGCTTCTCCATTTTCCATAAGAGCCAGTCATCTGATGGAAGTTTAACTGGAAAATTTTAATTACTTAAATGTAGCTTTTATAAGCTACAAGCTTACCATGTGGGACTGAATGCTGTTCTCGGATGGCCGCAAGGCATCAGGCCAACGTCTGAGAAAAATAGACATTTATAGTTGGCCATAGCCTCAAGTTGCCCTCTCGTGGTACACTGTGAGATCTCGTCCTACTTTCTCGTTGAAATTTTTTAAACCTTACCCCTCAGCTGTAATACAGCAGGGAGGGACTCTTCTCAGTCCCACATGGTAAGCTTGTAACTTATAACAGCTACATTTAATTAATTAAAATTTTCAATTTTAATGCGCTACAATAGCTTACCATGTGGGACTGAATGCTCAATCCAACCGCCCGGTGGCGGGATTACAGCTGAGACTGGAAGATATGTCAATTTTTCTTAGATTTGAAGTAATAGATTAGAATGAATGTTTAGAAATACCAGTCTGAGTCCCGTTTACAGTGCCCCAATCCTGAAGACCGGGCCTGTAAAAAGCCAAAAACCTGAATAGAATGAATGACATTGCTAAAACTGTCGAGATGTTTTGATTGTAGGAGAGAAGTGCACCCATGCTCACTTTAGAAGTGTAAGGGTTGGAATTCTCATAAATTTTTGCCACCGAATATGAGATTAATGACAACTTGATAAGTCCTTAATACATATATACTTGATAACTAAAAATAAATTGCAAATTTAATAAGTAAATTAAATTTTTATAAGTTAATACCCTATCCAATGGACAATTGCTAATCCGGTCGGCGCAGACCGGCCCGCCAAATGTCAGAAAAAGTACTTGTATTTGGTGCTGTCTGTAGTACTACTAGGATTGTTATCAGTCTTAGGCCAGTAAACAGGCTGCTGATGAACAATGGCCGGTGGAGACTGGTGCTCTCTTGAGTCTTCCTGTCTCTCACTACCCCAAAGGTGCTACTCGACTCTTCTGAACTCTTATTTATCTTCTTGTCTTTCGCTAACACAAGGTTGCTACTCAACACTTCTCGAGTTCTAACTGTTTCTTGTGTTCTGTTGATTTCACGTCTTCATTGCAAAATATTTGACAGTTGCTGGGATAGCCCTTGTGAGCTATATTTAGAAATCTCACGCATGCGCAGTGTATCGGCCGCTTGGCTGGAGATTTTCTGGCCGCTTACAGCAATGCTGGTATGAACAGCGAAGGCGGGAATTCTATTTATAGATCTCGCAAGCGACCTTCTTCTTGACTCCTTGCTGGCCGCTTACAGCAATGCTGGTATGAACAGTGAAGACGGCAATTCTATTTATAGATCTCGCAAGCGACCTGCTACTTGTCTCCTTGCTGGCCACTTACAGCAATGCTGGAATAAACAGTGAAGACGGTACTTCTATTTATAGATCTCGCAAGCAACCTGCCACTTGCTGGAGTTGAAGAATTCTAATGAAGACGATGTGTTCTTTGCAGAAGGTAAGGAAACTCTTTAAAAGGCATTATCCAGCATATTTCATTGTCGTGCAACCCAGGCATGGATTTCGCTGAGGCGCTTGCCAGAGGCCAAAGCTAGCAAGAAAGCAATTTTGAAAGTAAGATGTTTGAGGTCTGTGTCTTTCATAGGCTCAAAGGGCACTTTTGTGAGCTCATTGAGAAGAACAGAAAGGTTTCATTTAGAAAGATTCCTGGAACTTTTAGGACGATCCCTGTGGAAACTGGAGAGCAACTTGTGAAGGTCTGAATTTTGTGCAATATGGTGGCCCGCTGGGCCCAAAGTGTCAACAATGGCCGTCCTGTAACCATCAATGGCTGAGGGGTGCCTATTTAGATCTTGGTACAGGTACATGAAAAAATCGGAGATATGTTTCACAGATGGAGAGGAGAAATCCACCGAATTTTCTCTGCACCATTTCTCAAATAAGGCCCACTTTGACTTGTAGATGGTCCTCGTTGATGACCTCTGAGGGGCAGCAATTCTCTCCGCTACCTCCACGGAGAAGCCTTCCTCTTGGAGCTGTCCACTCCTCGACACCAGGCGTGGAGGTTGAGATGTTGAGGATTGCTGTGGAACACATAATTGTGGGACTGTTTGAGGAGAGTTGTAGACACTGGAAGTTGTAGTGGGATCTCTGTTGAGAGCTGCACTAGGTCCCAAAACCAGGGCATCCCTGGCCAGCCTGGGGCTATTACGATGATCAGGCAATAGCATTGCATGATTTTTTGGATCACCCTGTGAAGGAGAGCCGTCCGAGGGTTAGCTTAGGCAGTGAGACCCGTCCAGTTTATGTTTAGAGCATCTATGTCCCAAGCCTTTGGGTCTGGGATTGGAGATACGTACAGTGGAAGTTTGTGGTTCAGATGAGTGGCAAATAGGTCTACATGAGGTGTGAACCACTTTTGGCAGATCTGTTTGAACACCTGCGGATGCAGTGACCATTCTGTTGACTGCACTTGGTTCGACCTGGACAGAAGGTCGGCCATTACATTCAGACACCCTGGAATGTGTCTGGCTTTCAATGTTATGTGATAGTGATGGCACATCCTTGTTTGTTTATGTAGGCTACCACTGTTGAAATGTCCGTTGCAACTAGCACTGTTTGGTTCTGGCACTGGTCCTTGAATCTTCGAAGGGCCAGGGAGACTGCCTTCAATTCTAGAACGTTTATGTGTAGCCTTTTTTCCTGGTCTGACCACAGACCCTTTGTAGAACTTTGATCTAAGTGAGCGCCCCAACCTTCGTTTGAGGCGTCTGTAAAGAGTTGGATACTGTGGTCTTTGGGAAGGTCTGCACCTCTCATCACGTTTAAGGGATTTTTCCACCAGTCTAGGTGTGCTGAAATGGCTTCTGTCCAAGGAAGGAGGCTGTCCAGCAACTGAGGATATCTCCAGTTCTCCGTGAGGTGAAACTGAAAGGGCCTCATGTGAAGGCATCCCTCCGGGACCATTTTCTCCGTTGAGGCAAGCAACCCAATTAGCGACATCAAACATCTTGCAGTCAAAACATGTTTTGACTTGAGTCGTAGGATCAAATCATGAAGTTTGAGCCATCTCTCTTGTGTAGGTTTTACAAGGGCTGAATCTAGATGGTATTCGTAGCCCATGAACGAAAACACCTGAGTAGATTTCAGTTCTGATTTTTCCTGATTTATTATCCAACCCAAGGACTGGGTTAGGTCTACCACTGCCTGAATGTTCACTTGGGCTTCTTCCTGAGACTGGGACCTGATCAGCCAGTCGTCCAGGTATTGGTGAAGTCTGAGTCCTCTGGAGAGGGCCATTAGCTTCCTTTACAATCATTGTAAAGACCTGGCTGGATGTGGCTAGTCCAAAAGGGAGGGAGGTGAACTGGAACACCTGGGACCTGTAGCAAAACCTTAGGTATTTCCTTGAGTTTGGATGGATGGGGATGTGAAGGTAAGCGTCTGATAGGCTTTTAAGGAGTCATTGGGGGGAGGGGTTTCCACACTCTCGCCCTTTGTTGTGGGGTCGAAAACGGCCCCTGGAGCCTCTGAAGTTCGGTTTCCCCCTACCTGAGGAAAACGATTGGTTACTGCTTTGTGAGGAATTGCCCCCACAAGGGTGTTTCCTGTAGGAGCCTCTTTTCTTGTTGTGGGAACCTCGAAAGGGCTTATAGGGTCCGAAACCCTTTTTTAAGGAGGAATGCCAAAAGGGCGAATTCCTGAGTTCTTGGCGTCTCGTTTCCCCTAGTTGTGGTTGTAAAAGGGTCATTTCGGCTTCGCGCCATAGCAAGCCGGTATTACCCATGGTATATAGCTCCCTTTGGAGTATATGGGCCAAGGATTTGCTGAGGCAAGTGAGAGCCCTGTGTTGAATAAGAACGGTCTTATTCCATAAGTCTAAGTATTCACAGGCTTGTTCATATCCATGTTTGGCTGCTTTCTCAGGATTGGCACCTTTCTGAATTTGAGATTTGACTCTCTTAAAGGTTGACTTCAGGCTACGTTGGCACTTCTCAAGAGTGGCATTGCAAGAAGATGAAGTCTTGGTAAAGACAGCAGTAAAGTTGAGTGTGGATATGTTTTGCCTAGCTTGGTGTTACAATTCCTTAAGAATTGGTAGGGAACCTTGCCCATAGGAGCCCCAGGGGGTTTAGGAGTGATACAGATTTTTGCAAAATTAAATCTACATGAACATCTGTGTCTGGCTACAGAGGACTGATCCTCCTCTGAGGATGATGACACATATCTGGACCTGACCTTATGCTTACTCTTGTCAGCATGTTTTTTGGATTTAGAAGATGAAATCCGAGGTTCATCGGAGTCATCATTGTATTGATCCGAGGCAGACCTCGGATCAACGTCATGCTTCCTATGAGAGTGAGTGTTTTTTAGGTCTAACCAAAGCCTTCTTAGAAGGCTCCTCGGCTGGACTAGAAAGCTCCCTGCACTTCCACCGAGGTGAGGTGGAAGTGCAGGACCATAGTCCACTTCCATCTGTTCAACATTTGAAGTAGTTGCAAAATTAAATCTGTATTCAACTCCTGTATTTTCTCCTCGTAACAGGGCTGTCCCACCTTGTACCACTTTGCAGTGGAAGGAGCTCTTGACGGCCTTTTTCATCATCCAGACCCATAACTGAAGTTGAGGACTTAGACATAGACTCCCTGGGGTCAGGGAGGGAAAGGATGCACTAGAAAGTGTCCACCTCTTTAGCGTATTGGGAGGGAACGTCAGACGGAGCTACTTCCCTATAATAAGGGAGGGGGGGTCTGGATCATGTTGAGGTTGGTCTTGATCAGAGATAGCCCCAGAGGGTTTTGAAGACCTGTGTCTGGCTACAGAGGACTGATCCTCCTCTGAGGATGATGACACATATCTGGACCTGACCTTATGCTTACTCTTGTCAGCATGTTTTTTGGATTTAGAAGATGAAATCCGAGGTTCATCGGAGTCATCATTGTATTGATCCGAGGCAGACCTCGGATCAACGTCATGCTTCCTATGAGAGTGAGTGTTTTTTAGGTCTAACCAAAGCCTTCTTAGAAGGCTCCTCGGCTGGACTAGAAAGCTCCCTGCACTTCCACCGAGGTGAGGTGGAAGTGCAGGACCATAGTCCACTTCCATCTGTTCAACATTTGAAGTAGTCCGAAGTTGCCTCGGAGGGGGTAGGTCCAGATTTAGGGTGGGTGGGACAGTTTTTGCTGGCAATTTGAGAGACAATGAACTGAAGGGTAGGCGTTGGGGACGTGGGGGTGAGGTAAATAAGTTGTCTGCAGCACTCTCAAGGTCTGCATTAGAACCAGTAAAAGAACCCCCGTCGCCCTCACCCAAAAGATCCAGTTCATCATCTTTTGGACTAGTAGTGTCCTTCTTTTGTTTCTTTATATAGCGTTTCCTGTGTTGATTTTTATTCATCTGTGAAAGATGCACAGATATTACAGGGCGCCTCTAAAGTGACACAGGGGTCATCACCCTTGCCAGATTCCCTACAGTTAGGGCAATAATTATGTATGCAAATGAGAAACAAAAGTGACGACACTTACTAGGTCTTGGTTTGTCTTTATTCATTTGGTGGGTAGACATTTTGAAACGCAATAAAAGACATAGATGTAAAAAGCCTGAACCGAGGAAAACTCAAAACACACGAAAATAATGAAAAATATTTATCCTGTCAAAACAAAAATTTTACAGAATAATCTATGACATATAATAAATGAAATGACCAAAAACTAACATCCAACAATACGTATGTGCTGAGAAATAGATGAAAATATCTGTGTAAACAACAGACGCTACCAAATCACGTGGCCAACGAGAAAGTAGGACAAGATCTCACAGTGTACCACGAGAGGGTAACTTGAGGCTACGGCCAACTATAAATGTCTATTTTCCTTAGACGTTGGCCTGATGCCTTGTGGCCATCCGAGAACAGCATTCAGTCCCACATGGTAGGCTATTGTAGCACAATAAAATGATATTTTACAGATTGCTTTGGACTCTGGGACCAGCAAAAGGGTTATCATCTTGAGAAAAAGCTGAACTTCAGTACCTGCTGCCAATTCGTGAAAAATGTGACCTCTCTGATGGTTTCTGGTAGTTCTGTTCCTCAGAAATCTGTTGATCAGGTTCCTGCTCCAGCATGCCGGTTCCCTGACACTTCGCCCTCATCCTCAATCCTTTTTCAAAACACAGGGATCACTATCACCACCCTGACTCTTGTCGTGACTGCTGGTCAAACGAGGCAATAACATGTCAACAACTTTCACACTTCTGTCCTGGTGAAGCCATGATGTATGTTTTACACTTTAATATAAAATGTTTGTAGAAATATTGAGTATTTGTAGAGGAATCAACAATTTTCTTTCCCACTTCCGAAAAGCATCTGAATGCACATGTGCCAAACGAAAAAGATGCTATGATGTCACATTTTCTAGACAGGAAGGAAGTAGGTCATGCCACCTGGCGAATGGATATGTCAATGTATGCCCAGGATGTCTTTTTTTGGCATTTGATGAGACCAGCCGGTACCAGCTGGTATAGTATATTGTCAATTAAATAGGATGTATTAACACAATAAAAATTCACTTTCAAAGACATGCAAAAGGCTAATATATAGTAAACTCATTTTTACCATCAAATTTCTTTGAATATCAGTGCCAAAGGCCTGGATCATTGACTTGACATTACTGTGCAGCATCCTATCCAATGGACAATTGCTTTACCGGTCGGCGCGACCGGTCCCGCCAAACGCCAGAAAAAGACGTCCTGTATATAATACCGGCAGGACCGGTCAGTAGTGTGCATTCGCTAGGTGGCGCATCATACTTGCTTCCTGTCCAGACAGAGTGACGTCAGTTCATCTTTTTCGTTGTCTAAACAGATTTAGACCCCTAGTAAGCTGGTAGCGGGGTCGGTTGGGAGGGCCTTGCCTGTCCATTGGATAGGGTATTAACTTATAAAAATTTAATTTACTTATTAAATTTGCAATTTTATTGCGTTAATACATCCTATCCAATGGACAATTGCTGAATAACTACCGCTTGGTAGGTGGGTAAGCAGCTAGGGACTTCTGTGAACTCACAACAAAATAGTACAGGCCCATTTGACCTAGGGTCAGAGAACCCTGAGAGGTCAAGGTCGGCCACCAACTCACCGGTTAACCGGGAGTCTACCGACGTTGCCCCCCCTTTTTTCTTTCCTTCCAGAGTGGGTTTGAGAAGGGAAAGATAGAGAGAGGGGCTGAGTTCAGTCCCAGAAGAAATAAACTTCCCAAGGGAAGCAAGTCACAGTTTTTTTGTTTTTTTTTTACAATATGTACATATTTACACATATACAACATCCCCTCACTTCTGGGCCTGGTGGTGCACCTGCTGGGCAGCCACTACAGGTCCCAGGTGGAAAAGCTCCGAGTCAGCCCAGGCAACATCCTTCAAATAGAATTGGGTGAAGGTGTTGTGAGATTTCCAGTGGCAGGCTGACAAGATCTGATCTAAGGAAATCCCTGATTGGAAAGCCTTAGAGGCAGCAAAGGCCCTAACATCATGGGCTTTAACCTGATGTAAGGTGAGGGCCTCCTGGTCAGAGAGCTCATAGCACAGAACCACAATCTGTTTATCCATGAGGAGATGGCAGGTGAGATGTCTTTATCAAAACCCTTCTTGAAGGAGACAAAGACTAACTCCTTATTCTGCCTGAGGTCTGCAGTCCTGTCCAAGTAGTAGCGCAGGGCTCTAACTGGACATAGGGACCTGTCACCCTTGAGTGACCTATCCAGAGATGGTGCCAGGGCTGGGATGACCACTGGTGCCACACTATCTGGACCTTCCTTAGCCAGCTGGTTCTTGGATAGGAAGCTGGGTGAGGGGTACAAAGACACCTTAGACCAGTCTGACTGGTGTCTGATGTTCTTATTTAACCAAGCATGGATCTCACTCCTGCGTTTACCTGAACCCAAAGCCAGCAAGAAAACAGTCTTGAAAGTTAGATGTTTCAAGGAGGCCTCTTTCAGGGGTTCAAAGGGAGCCTTTGTGAGCTGATGTAAAACCAGTGAAAGGTTCCAGGAGGGGATGCCCCTCCTGCCCTTAGGTCTGTCTCTATGGAAACTATCCAGGAGACGAGTGAGATTCTCATCTTTGCTGACATTAATGGTGGAATTGCCCAGTTTGTCAGCAATGGCGGATCTGTAGTCATCAATAGTGCTTGGTTGTAACTTCTTCTCCTGAAACAAGTGCAGGAGGAAGTCAGCAATGGCTTTCAGAGGTGGTGCCCTGAAGTCCACCTGATTACTGAGGCACCACTTTGTAAAAATGGTCCACTTTGCCTCATAGACAGATCTGGTTGATCTTCTTTGAGGAGCCTCAATTCGTGCTGCCACTGCCTCAGAGAAGCCTTGCTCCTTGATTGCTGAGGCTCTAGGAGCCAGGCATGTAGGTTCAGATTTGACAGGTTCCTGTGAAGGACCTGTTTGAATGGCTGAGACACTAGGTTGGGTATGCTGGGCAGACACAGTGGGATCTGGCTTGACATTGCTACCAGGTCCCAAAACCAGGGCATGTTGGGCCACCCTGGAGCAATCAGAATTATTCTGTTGCAGGGGTAGTCCTGGGGCTTCTCCACCACTTTGCCCAAGATGGCTGCCGGTGGGAAGGCGTATGGGTCCAGGTCCTGACAGGAGAGGCTGAGTGCATCCACTGCCCAAGCCTGGGGGTCTGGTACCGGTGATACAGACTGTGGTAGTTTGTTGTTGAACCTGGTGGCAAACAGGTCCACTTGTGGCTGATGCCACCTTGAACATACAGCTTGGAACACTTCTGGATGAAGTGACCACTCTGTTTGAATGGTCTGGCCAAGCCTGGATAGCTTGTCTGCTATCACGTTCAGCCGGCCGGGGATGTGACGTGCCCTGAGGGTTACTTGCTGCCTGGTGCACCAGGACAGAATTCTCCACAGTAGGGCACACAGAGAGCCCGATTTCATCCCCCCTTTGTTGATATAGGCAACCACTGTTGTGTTGTCTGTAGCTACCAACACTGTCTTGTTGAAGACTAGGGTTTGAAACTCTTTAAGAGCTAGAAATACTGCTTTCAGCTTCAAGTGGTTTATGTGTAACTTGCTCTCTGGTAGGGACCACTGTCCCCTTGCAGTGTGCTCGTCTAAGTGAGCGCCCCACCCTTCTTTTGATGCGTCTGTAAAGATTTGCAGAGCATGTTTTAGAGGGTGTAATGGTTGACCTAGAAGCACATTGCTTTCCTCCAGCCACCACCTTAGATGGGGGTGGAGGGATTGGGGACCGGGATCACCTTTTCCAGTGACTCTGGGACCCTCCAGTTGTTTTTCAAGTGCCACTGTATGGGTCTCATGTGTAGTCGCCCTAAGTGGACTTGCTTTCTGTTGCTGTGAGTAGACCTATGAGGGACATGAATTGTCGGACCGGGCAAAGCGGATCCGACAATATTGATCTGATCTTGTGTGTCAAGGCCTGCCAACGTTCTTCTGTTGGTCTGACCTTGCCCTCTTTCAGGACGAACTGGTAACCTACAAAGTTGAAGACCTGTTTGGGAACCAGCTCTGACTTTTCCTTGTTCACCAGCCACCCTAATTCCTGACAAAGTGTGACTAGGGTTTGAGTATGCAGGAGACAGGTGTGGTGGGTAGAGGCTCTCACCAACCAGTCGTCTAGGTACTGGTGGATCCTTATACCCTTCTGAAAAGCCACGAGTTTGACCTCTTTGGCCACCACTGTGAACTCCATGGGAGTTGTGGACAGGCCAAAGGGAAGGGCTTCGAACTGGTAGGACCGACCCTGGAGGTGAAAGCGCATGTACTTCCTGGACTGACTGTGAATTGGTATGTGGAAGTATGCGTCTTTGAAATCTATGGATGTGACCCACTCCCCTGCTTGGAGGGAGGTTCCTATTGTCTCTGGGGTTTCCATCTTGAACGTCCCTGTGTTTAAAAAGGTGTTCAAGGTGCTCAGGTCTAGGATCGGTCTCCACCGGTTGTTGGGTTTGGGTACCAAAAATAGCCGGTTGTAAAAAACCCCAGTGAGTTTTGATTTTCCACTGGTTTGACTGCATTCCTGTTTATCAGCTGATACAGTGCCTCTAAAAGGAAGGACTGTTTGGTTGGATTGTGGTATTTGCTTATTACAGTCGGTGACCTCAAGTGGGGTCTGAACCGGAAGGGGAGAGTGTAACCCTCCCTCAATCTCTAGCCACTGTCTGACCAGCTGGGACCCGAAAGGGTAGGCTGGCTGACTGGTCAGGTAGGCATTTCACCGGGACCAGTGACTGGTCAAAGAATTCCTCTGTAACCAGTTCCTTAGGCTGCCACTGGTTGGCCTAAACAGCTGTTTGGGCCTTTAAGGAACTTCTGCCGGTCTGTCAGTCAGTCCTGGAGACCTGCCCAGTACCAGGCCTTAAACGGTTATACGCGAGGCAATGCTCTGTAACCGGTTCCTGGTGGCTCCACAGTTCTGCATAAACTCACCGGAGTTGGCAGAACTGGGTGAACTACTTCTTAGCAAGGATAGGCTCATAGAAGTTGCCTTCTTCCTGTCCACAGTGGTGGTTCAGCAGCTTTTCTCGGCAATCAAACAAGCTCTGTAACCGGTCAAACCGGTAGGCTCTGAGAGAAGGCTAACTGTTGAACCGGTTGTCAGCACTGAATTTGAAGCTGGTTCCTTGCCAGTAAGGATGGGAACAGTAGATTTCTTGTAACCAGCAGCACTACGGTTCCGGAACCAGCAACACTCCGGAACCGGCAATTCTCTGTAACCGGCAAACCTGTTGTCAGCACTGGATTTGAGGCTGGTTTCTTGCCCTTAAGGATGGGTACAGATTCCTCTGTAACCGGCAACACTCCGGAACCGGCAACACTCCGGAACCGGCAACACTCAGGAGCCGGTAATTCTCTGAACCAGTAGCCCTGCTGTATGTCACCAGCAACTCTGTGTAACCGGTAATCCTGTTTAACCGGTAGCCCTTGCTGGGTTCCTGTGACCACAACCGGCAGTCTGAACAGAACTGGTGCCGGTATCCCTCATCACTGGCTGGCTAGTGACCCTACCGGTAGCCTGAACAGGACTGGTACCGGTCCAAAATTCTGCACTGGGGAGATAAGGGTCAATGGTCACTGCGACTTCTGGTAGGTGAACCCTCTGAGCAGCCGCACCGGTGGTCTGAACAAGACTGGAACCGGTACCCCCACAGTCACACCAGTGGAAAGGCCTCTGGTGGAAGTTCCAGTATCAAACAGGGCTGATCACTGGAAACAACCACTGATGGGGGGGGGGGGGGGGGGGGGGGGGGGGGGGGGGGGGGGTCCTTGACAGCTTCACAGGAACATGACTGGAACCAGTACCCCCAACAGTCCCATCAGTGGAAAGGCCTCTGGTGGAGGTTCCAGGATCAAGCAGGACTGATCACTGGCAACCACTGAAGGGGTTTCTTCACAGGAACAGCACCCACCGGTAGTCTGTACAGACCGGAACCGGTACCCCCAACAGTCACACCAGTGGAAAGGCCTCTGGTGGAGGTTCCAGGATCAAGCAGGACTGATCACTGGCAACCACTGAAGGGGTTTCTTCACAGGAACAGCACCCACCGGTAGTCTGTACAGACCGGAACCGGTACCCCCAACAGTCACACCAGTGGAAAGGCCTCTGGTGGAGGTTCCAGTATCAAGACAGGGTGATCACTGGTACCCACTGAAGGGGGGTTGTTGACAGCTTCACAGGAACATGACTGGAACCAGTACCCCCAACAGTCCCACCAGTGGAAAGGCCTCTGGTGGAGGTTCCAGGATCAAGCAGGACTGATCACTGGCAACCACTGAAGGGGTTTCTTCAAAGGAACATCACCCACCGGTAGTCTGTACAGACTGGAACCGGTAAAACTCATCACTAGTGCTCCCCACCGGTAGTCTGACCAGAACTGGTACCGGTAAAACTCATCACTTCTTGTCAGCTGAACCAGTCACGCCTGGGGATTTGCTTGCCGGTAGTTGTGTTGAGATCTGTGAAGTCACATGACCGGCACCGGCAAAAAATTTGCAGAGTTCAATGGCCAATTGTCATTTAATTCTTCAGGCCAACAGATGAGTGGCTGGATATCTTCTTGCCAGTTAAAAAGTGGTTGTAGAGTAATAAATACTCGTCTTTTCTTCTAAAACTTCTGTTGAAAATACGATTCCTCCATTGTTGATGCGTATCACGTGATCAGGTTCCTGTCACGTGACAAGCATAAGCTGGAAGTGATGACGTCAGACGATGCATTCGTCTTTCCTTCTAAATTCTTCTCGTCGACATACACTCAGTGTTGCTCAACAACGAAGAAATAAATGGAGGTTAAGTCGTGGAGATACAACCTTCTGTGTAGAAGAAGGAATGCTGCAGGGACGACACACGAGCTCTCACCCACGACTTCGTCTCGACGACAAGTACACAGAAATTCTTCAAAACTGGTTATAAAGTGCTGGATAATGCCTCGTTTTAGTCCTGGAGAGGCACTGATATGAAGGTAACACAATAAATATATTTAATTCGTAGAATAAGCCGCGTTTCCTTTAAAACTTGGAGATCACTTCAAAACACGTCTGCACACTACGCGCCAAACGAAAAAGATGAACTGACGTCACTCTGTCTGGACAGGAAGCAAGTATGATGCGCCACCTAGCGAATGCACACTACTGACCGGTCCTGCCGGTATTATATACAGGACGTCTTTTTCTGGCGTTTGGCGGGACCGGTCGCGCCGACCGGTAAAGCAATTGTCCATTGGATAGGATGTATTAACGCAATAAAAATTCACTTTCAAAGACATGCAAAAGGCTAATATATAGTAAACTCATTTTTACCATCAAATTTCTTTGAATATCAGTGCCAAAGGCCTGGATCATTGACTTGACATTACTGTGCAGTGATAAATCTGTTGTGTCTGTGTAGTCAGGCTTAAATAGAGATGTCTCACTGACCTGTGTAGAAAATAAGTAAACAGGACACTAACTTTTAAATCGTATTTCTACTTCTTCAAAATGATGGTATAGTGTTACTTTCACTGTATAAAATTCTCAATAATACAGACCTTCTTAATCACGATCAGTTAATGCTCAATCTATAAACCTAACAAGTTCTGAGGTGTTAATGCAAGAAGATGCCTTATTGTCTAAACCAAAATTAGGTATACATTTAAGAAAATTCTATGAAGTTTTGATGTTATTTCTACAGAGTCTACTGTAGGGACATACTTGAGGGGCTTGGTCCTGTACAATTTCTTCCTCCTCTTCACTTTCCTCTTCTTCTTCCTTTTCAGAATCTGACTGGGGGCATTCTGCTAAAAATCACACAAACAACCAGTCTCAATTGCCTACGGGGTGGTAAAGCTACAAACAGTACTTACATACATATTTAAGAAGAGTCATAAATTATTCCCAGTCAAACATTAATAAAGGGATGCACTTGTTTGAGATAAGCAAATCCTCATAAAATAAACCTGAACGGGGTACTTTAAAAAAAAATTAAGTAAGAATATCTAGAGTTAAAATTTAGCGCCATTAAATTATTATTAGTAATAGTTTATGGATAGAGAAATCACACAAACAAAAATTACTACTTATTCCAGTCCTAATGGGGGCCACATCAACCATAACAATGCACAAACATAATAATAATAATAATAATAAAATTATAATGTCCAATACATAACTGTTAAATACTCAAGAATCATATGATTTAAAATTATTGATCAAATAAAAACTTTTTATTTAACTTAACTATATTCTAAAATTCCCAGCTTAGCAAAACCTAATCTAATCTAATGTAAACTTTTATGGCACTTGATCCCCATTATTTGACAGACTCTAAGGTGCAGCTAAACATAAATAATGTGGATGATCGTGAGTCCAAATTACATAGCCAGGTCATATCAAAGAAGATGCAGGGGTGATGGGAAGGTTATGGTGGATAGGCTTTTGCAAATACATGTAGGTAAATTTTGAGCTTTTTCCACAAGGAGGCAATAGATGTTGACCTGTATACATTGTCTGGAAGGTCATTCACAAAATATTACGAGCATCATCGGTAAATCTATAGCCAAAGTGTTTGAGTGACTTGTAGAGTAAAGAGTGGAAAGGAGTAACTGTCAAGTATTAACAGTCAGGTTGACTATGTCTGGTGCTGTCGGTGCAGCTACTCAGAGACAAGGACGGTCCAAAATAGCCACGGAAACCACTATGGAGAAATTTGTAAACCACTATTGTGGTTTGACAAACATGTTGCAAAAATACTTATTTAACCAAATGAATTAAACTTTTATTTAAAGTCTGTCTCAAAAAAACAGCATTGGAGATGCCTGTACTCCAGAGCCCAGGGAAATAGTTTAAAACCCCATGAGATACAGAAGAAGTGAAACAGTACAAAGATCAGGAGACTTTCAGAGCAAACAGTGTCAGCTTTGTTAAGGTCCAAATAATGTTTAAGTAGAGAAAATAACATTTAAGAGGGAGAAAATTGCAAATTTAATAAGTAAATTAAATTTTTATAAGTTAATACCCTATCCAATGGACAATTGCTTTACCGGTCGGCGCGACCGGTCCCGCCAAACGACAGAAAAAGTCATTCTGTATAAGATACCGGCAGGACCGGTCACAGTGTGTACGTTCGCCAGGTGTCGCCTCATGCATACTTCCTGTCTAGTCAGAATGACGTCATGGCGTCTTTTTCGTTGTCTAGACCTAGTTAGACCCCTAGTAAGCTGATAGCGGGGCCGGCTGGGAGGGCCTTGTCTGTCCATTGGATAGGGTATTAACTTATAAAAATTTAATTTACTTATTAAATTTGCAATTTTATTGCGTTAATACATCCTATCCAATGGACAATTGCTGAATAACTACCGCTTGGCTGGCGGGTAAGGTACTAGGGACTATATTGGAACTCATGCTGGAGTATCGAAGAATTTATTATGGTTAAGCCTGGGCAGACCTTGAGGTCAATGCTCCTAAGGCTCTGGTCGAGTATCATCATCCGGTTCTAAAATGAACCGTCAGTCGACCTTGCCCCCCCCCCCCTTTTTGAACAGACCTGCTCTGAGGTAGGGGAGAGGGATGAGTTCAGTCCCAAGAAAAACCATTCCCAGTGGAAGCATGCCAGAAGATTATTGTTTTTTTTTTTTTTTTTTTTTTTTTTTTTACTTAACTGAGTTGATATATATACACTATATACATATGTACAGTGATGTCTCCTCCTCATAGGGCTTGTTGATGGACCTGCTGAGCAGTCACTATAGGCCCTAAGTGGAACAGCTCTGAATCAGCCCAAGCAACATCCTTCAGGTAAAATTGTGTGAAGGTGTTGTGAGATCTCCAGTGACAGGCTGATAAAATTTGATCTAAAGAAATTCCAGATTGGAAAGCTTTAGAAGCAGCAAAAGCCCTTACATCATGAGCTTTCACTTGATGTAAGGTAAGGGCTTGTTGGTCAGAGAGCTCATAGCATAGGATCACAGTCTGCTTGATCCAGGAGGAGACGGTGGCAGGAGAGATGTCCTTGTCAAAACCTTTCTTGAAGGAGACAAAGACCAATTCTTTGTTCTGCCTGAGGTCTGAGGTTCTATCCAGATAGTAACGTAAGGCCCTGACTGGACAGAGAGACCTATCACCTTTAAGTGATTTATCCAAGGTGGGAGCCAAAGCTGGTATCACCACCGGGGCCACACTATCTGGACCCTCCCTAGCCAGTTGGTTCTTAGATAAGAAGCTGGGGGAAGGATACAGGGACACCTTTGACCAATCTGACTGGTGTCGAATGTTCTTGTGTAGCCAAGCATGAATCTCACTCCTCCGTTTACCAGAACCTAGGGCCAGCAGAAAAACAGTCTTGAAAGTCAAGTGTTTCAGTGAGGCCTCTTTCAAAGGTTCAAAAGGTGCTTTTGTCAACTGGTGGAGGACCAGAGAAAGGTTCCAGGAGGGTATGCCTCTCCGACCTTTTGGTCTGTCTCTATGGAAACTATCCAATAGACGAGTGAGATTCTCATCTTTGCTGATGTTAATTGGATCATTGCCCAGTTTGTCTGCAATGGCTGATCTGTAGCCATCAATAGTGCCTGGTTGTAACTTCTTGTCCTGGAACAAATGCAGGAGGAAGTCAGCAATGGCTGTTAAAGGTGGTGCCCTGAAGTCCACCTGATTACTGAGGCACCACTTTGTAAAAATGGTCCACTTTGCCTCATAGACAGATCTGGTTGATCTTCTTTGAGGAGCCTCAATTCGTGCTGCCACTGCCTCAGAGAAACCTTGCTCCTTGATTGCTGAGGCTCTAGGAGCCAGGCATGTAGGTTCAGATTCGACAGGTTCCTGTGAAGGACCTGGCTGAATGGCTGAGACACTAGGTTGGGTATGTTGGGCAGACACAGTGGGATTTGACTGGACATTGCCACTAGATCCCAAAACCAGGGCATGTTTGGCCACCCTGGGGCAATCAGAATTATTCTGTTGCAGGGGTAGTCTTGTAGCTTCTCCACCACTTTGCCCAAGATGGCTGCTGGTGGGAAGGCGTATGGGTCCAGGTCCTCCCAGGAGAGGCTGAGTGCATCCACTGCCCATGCCTGGGGGTCTGGGACCGGTGAGACAAACTGTGGTAGTTTGTTGTTGAACCTGGTGGCAAACAGGTCCACTTTGGGCTGGTGCCACCGGGAGCATATAGCTTGGAATACTTCTGGATGAAGTGACCACTCTGTTTGAATTGTCTGGCCAAGTCTGGATAGCTTGTCTGCTATCACGTTCAACCGGCCGGGGATGTGACGTGCCCTGAGGGTTACTTGTTGCCTGGTGCACCAGGACAGTATTCTCCACAGTAGGGCACACAGCGAGCCCGACTTCATCCCCCCCTCTTTGTTGATATAAGCCACCACTGTTGTGTTGTCTGTAGCTATCAACACTGTCTTGTTGCAGACGAGGGTGTGAAAGTCTTTTAAAGCTAGGAATACTGCTTTTAGTTCTAACTGGTTTATGTGTAATTTGCTCTCTGGGAGAGACCAGGTTCCTCTTGTAGTGTGCTCGTCTAAGTGAGCGCCCCACCCTTCTTTTGATGCGTCTGTAAAGATTTGCAGAGCATGTTTTAGAGGGTGTAAAGGTTGACCTAGCAGTACATTGCCTTCCTCCAGCCACCACCTTAGATGGGGGTGGAGCGACTTGGGAACCGGGATCACCTTTTCCAGAGATTCTGGGACCCTCCAGTTGTTTTTTAAGTGCCACTGTATGGGCCTCATGTGCAGTCTCCCCAGGTGAACTTGTTTTTCTGTTGCTGTGAGGAGACCAATGAGGGACATGAACTGTCGAACCGGACAAACCGGACCGGACAGAATTGACTGGATTTTGTCTGTTAGGGCTAGCCAGCGTTCCTGGGTAGGTCTGACCCTGCCCTCTTCCAAATCGAACTGGTAACCTACGAAATTGAAAATCTGCTTGGGTTCCAGCTCTGATTTCTCTTCGTTTACCAGCCATCCCAAGTCTTTGCAGAGAGTCAGTAATTGTTGTGTGTGCTGAAGGCAGACCTGGGGGGACTTTGCTCTGACCAACCAGTCGTCTAGGTACTGGTGGATCCTTATACCCCGTCTCAAGGCTAGCCATTTTACCTCTTTGGCTATCATTGTAAATTCCCGGGGGGCTGTGGACAGGCCAAAGGGTAAGGCCTTGAACTGATAAGTCTTGTCTTGGATTTGAAAACGCATGTACTTCCGGGATTGGCTGTTTATGGGGATATGGAAGTACGCGTCTTTGAAATCTACTGAAGTCACCCACTCCCCTGATTGGAGGGAGGTGCGTATTGTTTCCGGGGTTTCCATTTTGAAGGTTTGGGTTTTCAGAAATTTGTTCAAGTTGCTCAGATCCAAGATTGGCCGCCACCGGTTGTTGGGCTTTGGTACAAGGAACAACCGGTTGTAAAACCCCAGCGATTTTTGGTTTTGGACCAGCTCCACAGCATTTTTGTTTAACAGCTGATGCAATGCCTCCAACAGGTAGCTGTTCCTGTGGGGATCTACATAACAGCTTGTTATTGTCGGTTCTCTTGTGAGGTGAGGTCTGGACCGGAATGGCAGAACGTAACCCTCTCTCAGGATTGAAACCACTCTGGGGTTTGCGTTCAGTGCAGCCCATTTTTCCCAAAAAAGGTGTAATCTTGAGCCTACAGGCAGATTTGGTGCAACAAGAGGGGCATTTGTGACATTGTGGACAGAACTCAACTGATTTACACAGGAAACATTTTTCACAGACTTTATTAACATTTGATGATCGGGCATTACGTCTTTCTTTTGCGACGACCCTTCTGCAAAAAGAACATGATTGGCAACATGACATAATACAGGATACTGAGTTCTTTTGTCGCAACAACAGTTCTCTCCGGTTACTTTTGAGTCTGTAATAACACCTGACACAGAAGTCTCTATCTGACACAATAATTGTCATTTATATTGCTTCTGTGTCTTTGCAGGTCGCTGAGAGAAAGAGGAGGCCTTGCCCCTGTTAGATTTGTTACCCCGGCGCCTAAGCTGCTTCCAAGCCGGAAGGGTAGACGATTGCTCAGAACGTTGGTGACCTTGCTTTGTAGACTGAGCATACGGGTGGTAACGTGATGTCTTTCTTGCCGGACCGGGAGTACGCTTGTCCTCAAAATGGCGTATCTCCTCTTCTGCTTTGGTAATCATATGGTCCGGAAAAAGTGCACTCATGTGAAGTGGTGCAGATCTGAGAGCCATGAGGGTATCCTGCTTGATACCAGACCGGACAAAATCTAGATAACTGTCTCTCCTAGCTAATGTCAAGTTGGCCACACTAACAAAAACACCATCGGAAAGATCTTGCATGGTGCGAGCCATTGCCTGTGTGATAGATCTATTGAAGGTGACCAAAAAATCCAGTTCGTCAGCCGCCTGAGTGAGTTTAGGTGAAGTCTTTCCCTTAACCGTAATTCCCTGGATCACTTTCAATTGGTTTGTCATGTTCTCTTGGACCTTCGTAAGACAACGACTGAATGCTGCTGCCTGGTTGCACATATAAGTCTGGTCCCGTGCAGCCCGTTCCCACTTCCTCAGTGTGTCCTGTGACACCGGACGGGAAGCTGGGGCAGAGGGGAGAGAGCGACCAGCTATCCTTGGAAAACTGCTATTAAGGCGAGCAGGTTCACTGGTCCAGGTGTATACCTTGGAACGGGAAAAGTCCTTCTTCTCACTATGCATTCCGTACCACTTCAAAGTTCTAGGTGACTTAACGAACTGATCTTTACTGAGTCCGGCAGTTTCTGTATTACGAGTGGGGTATCCCTCTTGTAAGGTCACATTAAGTTTCTCAAACTTGCGACAAAGCCACTCATCTACTGGTACTTTAACAGAGATTTTCCCAGTCTGTGCTGTTTTGGTACCGGTGAAGGGATTATCATCTTGAGATGAAGAGGCTGAGTCGAATTCTGGGATGTCGGTCCAGGCCATGAAAGACCTAACTCCCCTTAATGTCTCCCGGTAACTTTGTTCAGCAGAAAGTTCTTGATCACCCTCAAGAAGTTCTTCCTGTTCTTGAATAGATTCCCGGTCAGACAATTCCCCCTCGTCCGGTGAAAGAGATGACCGGTCAGTGGCAAATTCTTGTTCCGGTTCCTCAACAGGGACTGTAGGACCGGTAGGGATGGTACCGGGAGTAACAGGTAGCACCGGTGAATGCATCTGAGGTTTATCCCCGGGAGCGGGTGAGAAGACAGCTTCCTGGTCAGCTGGAAGATTTTCTGTGTCTGTACCGGGGGCCTCAACAGGCTGGGTAGCTGACACGTCTTCTGGAGTCACACGCTGGCTGCCAGGCAGGACACCGGAAACCTCAGGTTGAGAAGATTTAGTAGTCTTCTTGTGACCGGTGGACTTCTTCTGCTGCTGCATAGAGGTGGAAGCAGCAGTTGGAGGGATAAAAGGTCTGTCTGTAACCGGAACATCAGTTTTCTTGACCGGTTCTACTGGAACTGAGAAGCTTTTCGCCAGGAAAAGGGCTTCCAACCTGGAAAATCTTTCAGACCACTTGTCGTCTAATGATTGAAGTTCAGTTTGAAGCTCTGAAGATTTGCCGGATTTCTTCTTAAGGGGAGATTTGTGAGAGGACTTCTTTTGTTTCTTAGGTGTAGATTCGCCTCTATCACTAGAACTCTCACCCTTGTTCTCGACCCTACCCAAAACTGTAACATCAGAGGCAGCAACGTGGGTAGGGGAGGGATTTTTCTTCTGGCCAGATTCTTTACGTTCTCTATACTTAGGAGTGGCCAACTGCGTCTTCTGAGCTTCTGTGAAACTCTCACAAATGGAGCATGGTTTCTTTGCTACACAGTCGTCCCCTCCAATTCCTTTCTCACGACAGCGAGCACACTTTGTATGTAGATCAAAGAGAGCCATAACGTGGCCGCACGAGCCCCTACGTTGGCCAGGGGAAGACATAATGCTCCAGGAATAAGTAGATATAAAACACGTTGACAAATAAAGTGAAAGTCTCATAAAATATAAACTTCTTTAACACTGCAGGAAACACGTCCGTACACACTGAGCGCCAAACGAAAAAGACGCCATGACGTCATTCTGACTAGACAGGAAGTATGCATGAGGCGACACCTGGCGAACGTACACACTGTGACCGGTCCTGCCGGTATCTTATACAGAATGACTTTTTCTGTCGTTTGGCGGGACCGGTCGCGCCGACCGGTAAAGCAATTGTCCATTGGATAGGATGTATTAACGCAATAAAATGTACCATGACAATGTGCACCTACACTCCCCACCTACTGTCCCTTCCTAAACCTTATGGTTTCTGAGTTACAGCCAGCACAAAATTTTAAAGGTCAAGGTCACTATAGCAAGGTCAAATCAAGGTTACACTATAACACTGCCCACCTATAACCCCTAACCAAAATCCCTTCCAAGTATCAACTTTCTACACCTTACAGTTTTCAAGACATACATGGAGAAGATTTTAAAGGTCAAATCCACTACAGCAAGTGAAAAAAAGTGAAATCAAGGTCAGATTATGATGTTGCACACCTACACCCCATAACCAATGTTCATACCAGGTATCTACTTCCTACACCTAATGGTTCCTGAGATATAGCCCAGACAAGATTTTAAGGTCACTACAGAAAGGTCAAAGGTCAAATCAAGGTCACACCATGACGCTGAATACTTACTCCTACTAAAAACGTTCCTACCAAGTATCAACCTCTAACACCTTACAGATTCCAAGATATAGCCTGGACAAGGTTTTAAAGGTCAAGGTCACTAATAGGTCAAAGTCAAATCAAGGTCACATCATGATGTTGATCTACACCCCCTAACCAATGTCCCTACCAAGTACCAACTTCTTTGGCCTCACAGATGCCAAGATATAGCCCAGACAATTAACTCCAAGCATAGTGGAAATGGCTGTGGAGGAAAGGTGTGGCAAAAAAGTACTAACTCTACAGGAACACCTGAAAGGAGGTCCCAAGTTATAGGCAAAAGATATTACCCTGTAAATAACTACTGAACAACTGCCTCGGTTTCAGCATCTTTGGAGCTGCTTTTGCTGTGAATTCATTGACTATTCCTTCATTGTCCAACTCTTCAAGTGTAACATCAGATTCCTCAGACTCGTAGTTGTTTCTTTTCTTCTTACGTTTACAAGGACCTAGAAATACAAATTCAAGAAAATAAGTTCTCGTGATTCTCCAAAAAGCTTATAACTTTTTCTTCTTATTTAGTTCAATAATACAAGGAACTCCACATATTGCCAATTTTTTATCATATAATATATAGGTTCATATATATGTATCCAAATGACCAACTGATTTTATGGTAATATTATGTTGACTTTAAAGGTATAGTAGCTTGCATTTGCAAATTTTATTAGCAAGGTATGCAAATTTATTTCACAACAAAACTTTTTGTACATCTTTGCTAATACTGAGTAAAAACACAGATAAAATGTTATGACAAGCAAACAATGTAGTTATATACATTGGGATAAAGAAGTCACAGTTTCCCTGAAAGTGAGTTTCTCTTGCATAAATTTCAGTTAAACCATTGAATATTACAGTGAGAAGGTTATGTTGGGAAGTGGAACATACCTGACTTCAAATCATCTTTATACAATAAAGAATTGTAATGGTCTTCTGTGTCTGCAATTTCCACATCCTACCAATAAATAATTTTTAAACTGAGACCCTTAAATGTCTGAAAAATAGGTTTCTCAAAAGTATACTTGAATGTATTTTAAACTTCATTTTCTAAATGGTATTATTCCTGTTATTTTCACTGCAAAGGAAGTTGTGAATAAGTACATATTAAAACTAGACCTAGCGCATCGGAGAACCAATGCAAATTGTATCCACCAGAAAGAAAACTCACCAAAGCCAATCAACCATCACTTAACCTTGAAGGAGAAGTTAGCAAGTTATAAGCAATTTTAAGTTTGGCTATCCTTGTTTGACCTTGAAGGAGGAGCCCAACGTGAAATCTGACATCAAAAGATTCTTAGCCCATGATTTCCTATAGGTTGGTGTGACATTGCAAACCTCTACAAAAAAGAATAAGCTGGTTATAAGCACTTTTAAGTTTGGGTATCCTTGTTTGACCTTGAAGGAGGGGTCCAAGGTCAAATCTGACCACATCAAAAGATTCCCAGCCCATGATTTTCTATAAGTTGGTATCACATTGCAAACCTCTAGGTCCAATAACAAGTGAGTTATAAGCACTTTTAGGTTTGGTTATCCTCGTTTGACCTCGAAGGAGGAGCCCGAGGTCAAATCTGACCACACCAAAAGAATCCCAGCGAATGATTTCCTATAGGTTGGTTTACCATCCCAAACCTCCATGTCCAATAATAAGTGAGTTATAAGCACTTTTAAGTTTGGCTATCCTCGTTTGACCTTGAAGGAGGGGTCCAAGGTCAAATCTGACCACACCAGAAGATTCCCAGCGCATGATTTCCTATAGGTTTGTTTACCATCCCAAACCTGTACGACCAATAATAAGTACTAAGTAGTGCTGGTGTTGTTTATCGATATTGAAATATTTATCGATCCATGCTAAATATACTGATATCGATAATGTAGGGAACAATATCAATATCGAAACATAGTACTTAATAGATGCAATGAAGCAATAAATAAAATATAAAATTTGAGAAATATTGGTTTTCCTGTCTTTTTTGTCAAATCTCACTTAGCGCTAAAGTGGAAATGCCATATTTGTTTACGTTTCGGGAAACTAGTAAAACTTGCGAAAGCGTTTGGAAGCTCTCTCTCGGAAAACATCCATGACCCGATATTTCAATATCGATCGATACAGAAAGCAAAAATATGGTTTGATATCGATATATATATTATTATTCGATACCAACACTAATAATAAGCGAGTTATAAGCACTTTTAAGTTTGGGTATCCTTGTTTGACCTTGAAGGAGGGGTCCAAGGTTAAATCTGACCACATCAAAAGATTCCCAGCCCATGATTTCCTATGACTTTGTTTCACATTGCAAACCTCTAGGACCAATAAAAGCATGTTATATGCACTTTTCATGACTGACAAAGAAATGCCCGTGGTGGCTATCTTGTTTTTCAAAATGAGGCCAAAAATATTCCCAGTCAAGATTTTGTAATGAGGAGCATATCCTGCAAATTTGAGATCTCTACCTATAATACCCGTTGCTCTAGAGGGCCAACAAAAGTCCTTGCTGAAAGTCGAAAAAACGGCTGTGGCAGCCATCTTGTTTTTCAAAATGAGACCAAAAATACTCCCAGGCAAGATTTTATGGTTATGAATATATCCTGCAAATTTGAGAAGGCTAACTATAATATTTTTTCGTTAGAGCGGTAACGGTGAAATCTCTCTACACACTGCGGCGGCAACAGCGTAACAAAGCGAAATCCATAGTATCCACCAGATGCTATCCGTTGGATACAATGACTCCTTTAAGCAACACTCCATCATGAAGGTATGTTCTGTTCCAATATCAACACATTAACCACAATCAATTGTCCTGATACCAGTAAATTTTATTTAGCTCAGGTAATTTACAGTACTGTTGGGAGATGTTTACTCACATAGTTTGCACGGTTACTTACTTTGGTATTGAATGGAGTTTTGGGTGTCTTTAGACTGGAGATATGTGAGAAGTTGCTGTTCTGTGAAAGCTGTACATTCTCTTCCTGCTCCTCAGTTTCCTCTGTTACATGCAACTGAACTGGATTCTCTTCATGCTTATTACTATTTTCCTTTGTTTTTTGCCTTTCATGTTGTTTTAAGTTTGGCTTTACAGTTGTTGACTGAAAAATGGGCTGAAAATTGATCAGATATAATTACGAAAGATTCACTAGAAAAGAAGTTTTTCCATTTTCATAAATATGAAGTTATTCATTCCCATAAATAACCATTTAATTATGACAAGAGGTCAACAGTGGTCTAGTGGTTAGCAAGCTGGGCATCCAATCACTGGCTGTCACCTCAGTGTGAGGTTCGACTCCCATAAGTGGCAATACTGAGGACCTGTCCCAATATGGCCCTGGCTGTTGAACAGGATGTAAAACCCCAACTTTGAACTTTAATTATGAGACATAATGCAATTAACAGTACACTTTGTGTAACTAAAACCTGAAAATAACTACAAAAAATACAGCATTTTCTGATGTTGGGATCTGCAAAGTAGTTCCACTTTCATCTAAATTTGATGTAAGGCTATTGTCTCATCCTAATATAAATGCTTACCATAATTGGTGAAATTGTAACTGAGTCCACATTATTCAGATTTTCTTCAAATCTGAAGGTTTCAACCTCGTCTAAAACATGAAAAAAGGAAAATGATGAAAAGTACTTCTGAGATTCACCAGTTTACACATATATTAAAATCAAATTACAGCCTCGCAAGCAGTAAAGGAAATTTGACTAGCAATCTAGAGCCAAGATTATATATCATATTATTAGATCATCCAATAGAGTAACCACCACTGCCAAGTTATTAGTGCATGGAGGACACAAACCCATAACCTGCAATACCAATGCCATAATTTTGAAAACTTTAATTACTTAAAGGTAGCTTTTATAAGCTACAAGCTTACCATGTGGGACTGATTGCTGTTTTCGGATGGCCGCCAGGTCCGGCCAATGTCTAAGAAAAACAAACATTTATAGTTGGCCGTAGCCTCAGGTTGTCGTCACGTGGTACACTCCATTTGTCTTCTCCTTTCTCGTTGCAATTACGAACCATACCCCCTCAGCTGTAATACAGTGGGGAGGCAGGGTGGCACTCTTGTCAGTCCCACATGGTAAGCTTGTAGCTTGTAAAAGCTACATTTAAGTAATTAAAATTTTTAATTTTATTGCACTACAATAGCTTACCATGTGGGACTGATTGCTGAATCCAACCGCATGGTGGAGGGATTACAGCTTAGACTGGAAGATATGTCTAGTTTTTCTTACATGAAAAAATCTGAGATTTGTTTCACAGATGGAGTGGAGAAATCCACCGAATTTTCTCTGCACCATTTCTCAAAATGGGCCCACTTTGACCTGTAGATGGTCCTCGTTGATGACCTCTGAGGGGCAGCAATTCTCTCTGCCACCTCCACAGAGAAGCCTTCTTCTTGGAGCTGTCCACTCCTTGACACCAGGCGTGGAGGTTGAGATGTTGAGGATTGCTGTGGAACACATAATTGTGGGACTGTTTGAGGGGAGTTGTTGACACTGGGAGTTGCAGTGGGATCTCTGTTGAGAGCTGCACTAGGTCCCAAAACCAGGGCATCCCTGGCCAGCCTGGGGCTACTACTATGATCAGGCAGTGGCATTGCCTGATTTTTTGGATCACCCTGTGAAGGAGTGCCGTCAGAGGGTAAGCATAAGCAGTGAGACCCGTCCAGTTTATGTTTAGGGCATCTATGTCCCAAGCATTTGGGTCTGGGATTGGAGACACGTATAGTGGAAGTTTGTGGTTCAGATGAGTGGCAAATAGATCTACATGGGGTGTGAACCACACCTGCGGATGCAGTGACCATTCTGTAGACTGAACTTGGTTGGACCTGGACAGAAGGTCGGCCATCACATTCAGACACCCTGGAATGTGTCTGGCTTTCAATGTTATGTGATAATGATGGCACCACGTCATGATCTTCCACAGGAGTGTGTACATCTCGGCTGACTGAGTTCCTCCTTGTTTGTTTATGTAGGCTACCACTGCTGAGTTGTCCATTGCAACTAGCACAGTTTGGTTCTGACACTGGTCCTTGAAGCTTCGAAGGGCCAGTGAGAACATTTTAACTTTAGAACATTTATTCTACCCTTTGTAGAACTTTGATTTAAGTGAGCGCCCCAACCTTCGTTTGAGGCGTCTGTAAAGAGTTGGATACTGTGGTCTTGGGATGAAGGTCCGCACCTATCATCACGTTTGTGGGGTTCTGCCACCAGTCTAGGTATGCAGAAAGCGTTTCTGTCCAAGGAAGGAGGCTGTCCAGTGACTGAGGATATTTCCAGTGCTCCTTGAGATGAAACTGAAAGGGCCTCATGTGAAGGCGTCCCTCGGGGACCATTTTCTCCGTTGAGGCAAGCAACCCAATTAGCGACATCAAACATCTTGCAGTCAAAACATGTTGTGACTTGAGACGCAGGATCAAATCCTGAAGTTTGAGCCATCTCTCTTGAGTGGGTTTTACAAGGGCTGAATCTAGATGGTATTCGTAGCCCACGAACGAAAACACCTGAGTAGGTTTCAGTTCTGATTTTTCCTGATTTATTATCCACCCCAAGGACTGGGTTAGGTCTACCACTGCCTGAGTGTTCACTTGGGCTTCCTCCTGAGACTGGGACCTGATCAGCCAGTCGTCCAGGTATTGGTGAAGTCTGAGTCCTCTGGAGAGGGCCATTAGCTTCACTTCTTTTACAATCATTGTAAAGACCTGGCTGGATGTGGCTAGTCCGAAAGGAAGGGAGGTGAACTGGAACACCTGTGACCTGTGGCAAAACCTTAGGTATTTCCTTGAGTTTGGGTGGATGGGGATGTAAAGGTAAATGTCTGACAGATCTATCGACAATACCCATTCCCCTGGAATCAGGGAGGTCCTGATGGACTCTGGAGTTTCCATTTTGAACCTGCTTGAGCCTGCTTAAGCCTATTACTGGCCTCCACCTTTGGTGAGGCTTGGGGACTAGAAACAGGCGACTGTAAAACCTGAGACATTTTACGTTTTTCACCCTTTCGATTGCGTTCTTTAACAGGAGAGACTTGATACAATCGGCCAGAGCTTGGTCTTTTTGAAGGGCCTTGTATTCTGACAGAATCAGACGGAATCTGACCAAGTTTGGTTTTGAGAGGAATGGCAGTACGTAGCCACTGATAATGTTTAACACGTTTGATGAACATTTGTTTGTTTGCCAGTCTCTCCTGAAAGAACGGAGGCGACTTCCTACTGGTGGACTGAGGAAGACTTTTAAGGAGTCATTGGGGGGGGGGGGGGGAGGTGTTTCCACGCCCTCTTCCCCTATTGTGGGGTCAAAAATGACCCATGGAGCCTCTGAAATTCGGTTTCCCCCTGCCTGAGGAAACTGATTGGTTACTGCTTTGAGAGGGGCCTTTCCTGTAGGAGCCTGAGTCTTTTCTTGTGGGAACCACGAAAGGGCTTGTTCTGATAGGGTCCAAAACCCTGAGAGTCTTTTGAGGTGCCTTTTTTAAGGAGGAAGTCTTCACCTTCCTTCACTAATTGAGACTTGAACAAGGAAGGCGGCCAAAAGGATGAATTCCTGAGCTCCTGGCGTCTTGTTTCCCCTAGGTGTGGTTGTAAAAGGGTCATTTCGGCTTCGCGCCTAAGCAAGCCGTTGTTACCCCTGGAATATAACTCCCTCTGGAGTATATGGGCTGAGGATTTGCTGAGGCATGTCAAGGCCCTGTGTTGAATCAGGACAGTCTTGTTCCAAATGTCTAAGTACTCACAGGCTTCTTCGTATCCACGTTTTGCTGCTTTTTCAGGGTCGGCACCTTTGCGAATTTGAGACTTGACCTTTTTTGAAGGTTGACTTCAAGCTATACTGGCACTTATCAAGAGTGGCATTGCAAGAAGAAGAAGTCTTGGCAAAGGTAGTAGCAACGTTGAGCGTGGAGATGTTTTGCCTCCCTTGGTGTTCCAATTCCTTAAGAATTGGTAGGGGAATCTTGCCCATAAGGGGCCCCAGAGGGTTTGGGAGTAATACAGATCTTAGCAAAATCTGTATTTAGCTCCTGGATTTTGTCTTCATAACAAGGCTGTCCCACCTTGTACCACTTGGCACTGGAAGGAGGAGCTTTGATATATTTACCTTCCGGTAAATTTGCTGCCTGGAAATCATGGTCGAATTTATCAAATGCATCTTTGATAACTGAATTGAGTGGCAGCATAGAGGAAGGGCCCCTTGGCCTGAGCTCCTATCTACCTTTCTCGTCATGTAGACCCATTACTGCAGTGGAGGACCTAGGCATAGATTCCCTGGGGTCAGGGAGTTTCAAGATACGTCTGAAATAGTGTTCTCAATAAACCCTTTTTATTAGGACCGGGTAGGTAGTGATTTCATCGGGCGGGTACCCGGGTACTCGCGCCGATGGGCGATAATAGCTGAATCTACAAAAATCTCCATATTTACAGACTTTAAACCTACAGAAATAATGAGATCCAACTATTTGCTTTATTTCTTGTCGGTCACGTAGTTTGCATTCAAAACAACATTACACAGAAGAAATGTTAAATAAAAAGGATTTCCGTACATTCAAAACAAGGTTGTTTATATAAAATTGGAGTCACATGACCTATCACAAAAGCATCACCGCACTTTACACTACTGCTCGAATGTAGTTTCGGAATGGAAACTTTATTTTTATTTCAGGTTTCTAAGTGAATTTTATTAATGTAAAATTATTAATTACTGTGTGAAAATATTGTACTCTTATTTGTATACGGAGTTCATGTCACTATATAGCCAATATACTGGCTTTTATGGACTCGGAATTAAGTAACTGTGTCAATATACTGACGATTTTCAAAGAGTTCCAGTATTTTACGATATAAATAAACAATGAAATAAAAGACAAATAAAATGATATAAACGGTGTACAAAGATGAGAAAACAATATTCTTGTGCATTGTAATTTAATAGTTTCATTTTTAAGTGAATTAATGAAGTCCAGATGTATCTGTACTCGTGTCAGCCTACGTGGGCGATATTAACAGAAATAAAGATTAGATTCGGGTACTCGGGTATATGATTTCAGATTCGGGTAAACATTCAGAGTTCGGGTACCCGGATATCCGGATACCCGTTGAGAACACTACTTTATTGCTTTGGTGAGAAGACAACGCAATAAAAAAAAAAAAACGTATCCCGATCAATTCAAACATGAGTTAAGATGAAAGCCCAAAACACGCAACTAAGTAAAAATACTTATCCAGCTGAAGTAAAACTTTCATAAAATGAGGAATATTAATTAAAAACCCAAATGGCTAAATACAGATATCCAACAATAAGTATAAACTGAGATATAGTAGAATACACGGCTGAGATTTCACCAGAGATTCCAATATGGCGGCGGCCAACGAGAAAGGGAGAAGACAAATGGAGTGTACCACGTGACGACAACCTGAGGCTACGGCCAACTATAAATGTCTGTTTTTCTTAGACGTTGGCCGGGCCTGGCGGCCATCCAAGAACAGCAATCAGTCCGACATGGCAAGCTATTGTAGCGCAATAAAAACACAGTTTTACAGATCCTTTTCAAACCCACCATAACAAAACATACAACACAAAGTGCAGCTGAGACATGAAAATGTAATACATTGAAAGGAAAAGGTGTATTTTGGACATAGCATGAATAATTTTATCTGTATTAATAACCATATACCACTTATGATAGAGGGCTAAAGCTGTCATATGGTGGTCTGTGTATGCCTGGGAATGGAAACTCTGCTGTTTCAATGTCAGTTTTTAAGGACATAAAGATGAGTTATTTAGTTCTGTTGGTAAAATGAGTCGGCTCAGTGACCCCACTAAATCCACGTATGCAGAGAACTTTTGACAAAATTATATAATGTAATTTGATTCATTTAGGTTTAATGCCACATTCACCACACTCTGTAAGTTATATCACAATGCATAATTTTAAAGGACCTTATACATTGATCTCGCCACCACAGATTTCAACACAATACTAAAAGGGGCATGGATTTTGCCCACAACAGAGGGATAATTTTACCCAATTAAAAAAAAAAAAAAAAAATGGGGGCTCATAAATTTAAAGTGGTCTCACAGGTGATATTTTAACACAAAAGTAAAATAATAATGATAATAATAATAATAATAATAAATACTGAGATAAAAGTGTAGCACCTCTACCACATAAGAATAGAGCAGAATAAGGGCAGAGAAAGTCAGTACGTAAAGATTCTGCACTGCCGGGCATCAGTAAGCAAGTACCAACTTTCCAATATGGGGTGGGTCCGAGATTCGAATTATTGACCTCACAAGTGGGTTGTGTTACACCACTGAGCACTAAGGCTGTGACTTTGTTAGAAAAATGACACCGGGTATTCGTCTCGCAAGAACCGATTCAAATTTGGGTAACCATGTTTTAGTTGTCACCCAGTGGAAGTAGCAGAGAAGCAAACATGGTGGATGATGTAAACAAAACGTTATGAAAAATAATGTTAAATATCTGTATAAATAAGAAAAATTATGTGAAAAACTATCAGTAGTTAGAGAAATCTGAAAGAATATTGAGGTTTACCCAAGTTTTTCGTTGTTTTACAGTATATTTAATATTTTTTCGGTTACCTGCTTCGCCACTTTGTACTCAGTTTCTTACTGACTTCGAACCATTTTTGGGTAACCGGGTATCCTATCGCAGCCTTACTGAGCACCCCTACCCAGCCCCATAAACTTAATGACGCATCATCATTTGATTCATATTTAAGTCTGACCTCCTGGAAGCACCTGAGTAAATCGTGAAGGTACATTGTAAAAAAGTTGTTTGTTGTTTGTTTTTTTTTTCGTTGTTGTTGTAGTTTTGATATGAAAATCTTTTTACTTATGGTGAGTTATACATCAGTAAAGATTGCTCGTGCACTTAAGGCAATAATATATTGCCTCTCAGCCATGTCATCTAAATTCCACAGAGGTGCCCCTAAAATGTTAATCCATGCTGTGAGTTACAAAAAACGGAATTTTGGCCATTTACTTCATGAGAATATTTTTGTTTACTAACTGTAAATTAGAATATTCAGAAAACCAATGATACAAGAATATATGAGGCGAATAATGCCAAGTTATCATGTGATCTTTTTTTTTTTGGCTTACCTTATTATTATTTTTTGCTCTGAAAGGATGAATTTGATATAATGAAACAATAATTTAATCTTGATCTCTGTGTAAAACCAATCATAATTAGATATTAATATAAACACCGCCCTTCAATTCCAACACCAAAACCTGAAAACATTGATGTTTTGAATATTACGACAGTTAAATACACTCAGAAGCATAGAATGATTATTGAAATTTATATGACTTCGAGATATCATATTTAGTAAATTGTAACTAAAGAATTTGCAAATTTAATAAGTAAATTAAATTTTTATAAGTTAATACCCTATCCAATTTAATTTACTTATTAAATTTGCAATTTTATTGCGTTAATACATCCTATCCAATGGACAATTGCTGAATAACTACCGCTTGGTTGGCGGGTAAGCTACTAGGGACTTAGGTGAACTCATAAACAGAACTAACTTTCTTCCAGGCTTGGTCGACCTTGTGGTCAGGAAACCCTTAAGGCCATAGTCGGTTATCAGAGATCGGTTAACTGGTCCAAACCAATTTACCACCCCCCCCCCCCTCTTTTTACAGACCTGCTCTGAGGTAGGGGAAGACAGCGATGAGTTCAGTCCCATAAGAAGTCGAAGGAAGCACGTCAGAGTTTTTTTTTTGTGTGTGTTTTTTTTTTTTTTAAATATATACAACTATTTACATATGTACACTATTTACATATGTACAGAATCTCCTCTATTTCTGGGTTATTTGTGGATCTGCTGAGCAGCCACTACAGGTCCCAGATGGTAGAGCCCTGAATCAGCCCAGGCCACATCCTTCAGGTAAAATTGTGTGAAGGTATTATGTGATTTCCAGTGGCAGGCTGATAAAATCTGCTCCAAGGAGACTCCCGACTGGAAAGCCTTGAAAGCAGCAAAGGCCCTGACATCATGGGCTTTGACCTGATGCAAGGTGTGGGTCTCTCGATCAGAAAGCTCATAACATAGGATCGCTGTCTGTTTGATCCATGAGGAGATAGTGGCAGGTGAGATGTCTTTGTCGAAACCTTTCTTGAAGGAGACAAAGACCAACTCCTTATTCTGCCTGAGGTCTGAGGTCCTGTCCAAATAGTAGCGTAATGCTCTGACTGGACAGAGGGACCTGTCAGACTTGAGGGATCTATCCAGAGTTGGGGCCAGGGCTGGTATAACCACTGGGGCCACACTGTCTGGGCCCTCTTTGGTCAGCTGATTCTTAGAAAGAAAGCTGGTTGATGGGTACAGGGACACCTTTGACCAATCAGATTGGTGCCTAATATTGCTGTCAAGCATGAATCTCGCTTCAGCACTTGCCTGACCCAAGGGCTAAGAGGAAAACTGTCTTGAAGGTCAAATGCTTCAAGGAGGCCTCTTTAATTGGTTCAAATGGAGCCTTTGTCAGTTGGTGCAAAACCAGGGAGAGGTTCCAGGAGGTGATTCCCCTCCTGCCTTTGGGTCTGTCTCTGTGGAAACTATCCAGAAGACGCGTGAGATTTTCGTCTTTGCTGATGTTAAAGGGCGAATTGCCTAGTTTATCAGCAATGGCAGACCTGTAACCATCAAAGGTGCTGGGCTGTAACTTTCTGTTCTGAAAAAAGGTACATAAGGAAGTCAGCTACTGACTTTACAGGGGGTGCCCTGAAGTCCACCTGATTAGTGACACACCACTTTGTAAAAATGGCCCACTTTGCCTCATAGACTGATCTGGTTGATCCCCTCTGAGGAGCCTCCATTCTCGCTGCCACTGCCTCAGAGAAGCCCTGTTCTTTGATTGCTGAGGCTCTAGGAGCCATGCATGGAGATTTATATTGTCAGATTTCTGTGAGGGATCTGATTGAAGGGCCATGTTAAAAGGTTTGGCAGAAGGGGTAGGCTCAGTGGGATTTGACTGGACATGATCACTAGATCCCAAAACCAAGGCATGTTGGGCCACCCCGGAGCAATCAGAATGATTCTCCTGCATGGGGCGTCCTGCAACTTCTCCATCACTTTGCCCAATATGGCTGCTGGTGGGAAGGCGTAGGCATCCAGATCCTCCCATGGCGGACTGAGCACATCCACTGCTGTGGCCAGGGGATCCGGTACTGGTGACACAAACAGAGGCAACTTGTTGTTGAACCTCGTGGCAAACAGGTCTATCTGAGGCCGGTGCCACGTGCTGCATATAGCTTGGAAAACCTCTTGAAGTATGGACCACTCTGTTTGAATGGTCTGGCCTAGTCGGGATTGCTTGTCTGCTACCACGTTCAGCTGGCCCGGAATGTGCCGGGCTTTGAGGGTTACTTGATGTATGGTACACCAGGTCAAGATTCTCCATAGTAGGGCACACAGTGGACCCGACCTCATACCTCCTTCCTTGTTTATGTAGGAAACCACTGTAGTGTTGTCGGTTGCGACAAGTATAGTCCAGTAGAAATTTGAAAAAGCGTGAAATTTAGTATGAACAAGGTTTTTTTGCTGAAATCAATTCTTTAGGGGGAGTAGATCAATAATCTGATGGGTGCCGCTCTGGCAATGTTGAGCAATTTTTTTTATTTAGCAAAATTCAAGATGGCCGCCATATCGGTTCTCTTCTATCAAAAATGGCCATTAAATCGTTATTTTTTTATCAATTTTCATGTGTAATATATCATTTTTTTCAGACTTTTATACTCTATCAGATGGTCAAAACAGATGTTAGTTTTTCCAAAAAAATAAAATCACCACAGTAATAGGCCTTCCCAAAATTATGATTATACAGTCATTTTGTGAAGTGACAATAAATTGCAGATGCAGTCAAAGTTGGTGCTTTATGTCTCATTCAACAGCCAGGGACATATTGGGACAGATTCTTAGCTTTGCCACTTGTGGTAGTTGAACCCACACAGAGGTAACTGCCTGTGATTAGATCCCATATTTGCTGATCACTAGGTGTAGATGCAGTCTGTTATTGACTAAGCTTACTTCGACACAGAATAGCGAATGCATAGATTTAAGATAGACCTATCTATTGGCATATATTAGTAGACTTAAATCATCATATTTTTATTACAAATAAAGTTAGTCTTCATTCAAATCATCTTGCATCAAAAAGTGAAAACCATCAACATACTGAACGGATATTTGAAAAAAGCTTCATAGACATCAAAATAAAAATTCTATTCTTCATCTGAGTCATCAGTAAAAAACAGTGTTATAGTGTTTTCATTGACTTCTGCCTCATAGTGGCAGTGAGATGTGCATAATAGTCCAGCTTTATGGCAACTACAGCAATTACTATTATATGGAGTTTGCAATGAAGAGGAGCAAGCTACAACTTGTAGAAGACTTGCTGGTGCAACCGCTGCACGCCTATAAATAGACCACAACTCTCCTTTATCCTTAATTTCCCAGATAAACTTGGTTATTTCTATATCTGACACAGTATCACAGCCACCAAGTCAAGATGCTGTTTCACTGATGTAAATGACTTTTCCATCATACTTCTTCATAGAAACCTGGATTGTGATGTCATGCTTCCAGACATAGTAGACCAAAAAGGACAAATATATCGGTATCATCTGCTTTCACCTGAACATACTGAAGTTTTCCTTGAGCAACAGGAGATAATTGATGATGTTAATTTTATGATCTACTAGATACCTCCAAACTTGCTCAAAATGTAAACAAATCTACCCACTTACATGGCCATATACTGGATCTGATACCCAGCCCAAATGATTCCTCTTTTGTCAGCAATGTGACAGTTGGTGATTTGGTCGCGGATCATGCATTGATAAAATGTCTTCTGGATTTTGAATGTCTTGCAATACCAAAGGTCAATAGTATCTCTTACCGCAGGGATCATAAAATCAGTATGCAGAGCTTTTGCGAGGATCTTGCAAATACTTCCTTTGTCACGTCTCCTGTTAGCACAGTTGCTGACCTGCATGATCAGTATATTTGTGACTTTGGTGGTGTATTGGACGGGCATGCACTATTGATTTGTCAAAGAGCTAAGAAAATACGAGCTGGGAGGCTGTCTGATTCATATCCTAGTGCCAAATCTATCAGGCATCAATTTGAGTGCATGTGGGGTAAAGGTAGGTCTCAGTTGAGCAGAAGTAGATTGCGCAGATTGCACGGTGCAATGCAATCATAAACAGAGAGAAGGCTGAATATTATCGCACTGTCATTAGTAACAACAGCCATGACCCAAAAAAGCTATGGCAGGCACTTTGACATGTCCTATATAAGGGCCAAGAGATGATTTTCCCTCCTCATCAGTCAGAAAAATCCTTTGAAAACCAATTTGCTTCCTTCTTTAATCAAAAAATCAAAAGGATTTGTGACATGTTCACAACTTCTTCCTTAACAGTTATACCACCCATGTGTCCACCTCCCAACCTATCTCACTTAAAATGTCTCAGAGAACGACATACTTAATATCACCAAAAATTTCCCTACAAAATCATGTGTTTTAGATCCAGTTCCTTCTGAAAGATTGTGTGGGTATTTTACTTCTGTCAATTACAAGACTTGTCAATTTGTCTTTAGCTGAGGGTGTGTTTCCTCAAAAATTCAAGAAGGCAGTTGATGCTCCCTCATAAAGAAAGCATCACTTCCAAGCAAAGGTTTGAACTATCAACTGGTATCAGGACTACATTTCATGTCAAAATTGGTGGATTGCATAGTTGTCAAACAGCTCTTGCAGCATATCATTGTAAGTGGGGGTGCAGGGACCTGGAAATTGGGATCACCTTTTCTAGTGATTCGGGTACCCTCCAGTTGTTTTTGAGATGCCACTGTATGGGTCTCATGTGTAGTCAGCCTAGGGGATCCTGCTTCTCTGTGGCTGTTAACAAACCTATTAGGGACATGAACTGACAGACTGGTGTGACAGTATTTCTGATATTTTGTCCTGAAGGTTCTGCCACCAGTCTGGTGTAGGTCGGACCCGACTGGCTCTGAGGTCGAACTGGTAGCCTACAAAATCGAAGATCTGTTTTGGCTCCAGTTGTGACTTTTCCAGATTCACCAGCCAACCTAGTTCTTGGCATATTTTCACTAGATCTTGAGTGTGTTGGAGACAAACCTGGTGGGATGTTGCTCTTACCAACCAGTTGTCTAGGTACTGGTGGATTCTTATACCCTTGTGTATGGCCATCAGTATCACCTCCTTTGCTATCACAGTGAACTCCAAGGGTGCTGTGGACAAACCGAAAGGTAGAGCTTTGAACTGGTATGTCTGACATTGGACATGAAATCTCGGATATTTCTTGGGACTGTTCCTGTATTGGTATATGGAAGTAGGTGTCCCTGAAATCTATTGAGGTGACCCACTCCCCTTGCTGGAGGGATGTCCTGATGGTTTCCGGTGTCTCCATCTTGAATTTCTCCACCTTGAGGAAAAGATTCAGTTTGCTTAGATCTAAAATAGGTCGCCAATTGTTGTTGGACTTGGGGACTAAAAATAGTCGGTTGAAAAAGCCCAGGGATGTTGGAGTCTCTACTAGCTCTACTGCATTTTTGTCTATAAGCTGATGTAATGCCTCCAGCAGGTGGCTGTTCCTGTGGGGATTGACATAACAGCTTATGACTGTGGGAGACCTTATTGGCTGGATCCGAAAGGGGAGGGTGTAACCCTCTTTCACGATTTGAACCACTTTCGGACCGACACCCAGATCCAGCCAAGTTTGCCAAAAGTTTTAAAGTCTGGCCCCTACAGGCAGATTTGAAGCAGCATTTTTGACATTTGTTACAGGTTGAACACAAGACAACTGAGTGACACAAGAAACACTTTTCACAGACTTTAATTTGTAATCTTTGCAATAACAATCTGCTGACCCGGGACTTAATTCTATCTTTTGGGAATGCCCGGGCGCAGTATGAACACTTGAAACAACATAGGGCTTTACATTTAGGTTTGTACAAATGTCTATTGTCTGTAGTGAGCTCCCGGCCAGCAGTCGTGTCTGTAACTTGGTTACACAGTAATTGTCATTTATACGACTGCTGGCCCTTGGCTGGTCGTGATGAGTAGGAAGTGGTGCACCCTTTGCTTTCTTAGACTGTCTCCTGCCAATAGTCTTCCAATAGTCTTCCAAGCTGGTTTCTCCGACCTTGAATCTTTGTTAACCGACCTCTTGTCCTTGGCGTTCATATGGGTGGTACCGACCCTTGCTGTGAGCAGAGCTAGTGTGTGCCTTAGATTCAAACTGTGCAATGTCTTCTTCTGCTTTCCTGATGGCAGAGTCGGGGAACAAGGTAGGTATGTGTAGAGGTGCCGACCTCAGAGCTGTAAGAGTATCCGGCTTGATGCCAGCCCTGAGATGACTCAAGTACGCATCCCTGTGGGCTAGGGTGAGGTTTCCCATTGAGATGAAAACAAACTCTGATAAGTGTTTCATACTCTTTGCAGCTGCCTGTGTGATGCTTGAGTTGAAGTTCATCAGGTATTGCAACTCATCAGCTGCTGAAGAAGCCTTACTCAAACCCTTGCCCTTGCTTTCTGCTCTCAAAACTTTCAACTGTTCCTGCATATTCTGCTGCACTTTAAATAAGCAACGGTTGAAGCTTGCTGCTTGATTGCAGATAACTGAGGCTTCTCTAGCTGATCTCTCCCATCTTTGCATATTTTCCTGTGAGATACGGCGAGATGCTGGTGGAGTAGAGGACAGGCCAGAGTGCCTAGCTATCCGGCTGTAGCTGCTGTTCAACTTCGATGCATCTGTGCTCCATGAGGAAACTGCTGTGGGGTCAACTTTGTGGTCGGAAAACAGCCCGTACCACTTGGACTGTGACTTTGCAGGTCTCAGGAACACATCTTTCGGCAGGCCACCAGGGGTACCCCTCAACCAAAGTAAGGTTCAACTTTCCTAGCTTTCTGCATAACCACTCTTCTGTAGGCATCTTCACCGACACCTTGCCTGGATACAGTCTTGAGTCCGGCAAAGGGGTCACCATTATCTTCTGAAGTAGTGGCAGTACTGTCTATATATGGTATATGTGACCAGCCCATAAATGAGCGAATGCCTTGCATAGTGTCTCTATAATTCTGCTCCTCAGAAACTGGCTGGTCCTGGTCGGTGACAGTCTGATCTTGATCATCAGTGTAGAAGTCCAAGGGAGGTCGGTCGGACAGGTCACTGCCGGCATTTGAAGACAAACTAGAGATGCTATCTTTTCTTGACCTGTGTAGAGCAGGAGAGCCAGTGTCGGTAGGATCAGATGACAGTGGTCGGTCAGCAGCAGAGGGTCAGTCAACGTGAGGTCGGTGAGAATCCAGCCTGGTAGTTGTAGTTGAAGGGTCGGTACCAGTTGCAGTGCCGGTGTCAGTTGACTGGAGCTAGTTTGACTGGTCGGCTGATGCTTCACAGCTGTGGAGCCGGGTCCAGGAAACTTTGTAGATGAAGTCAGTCAGCTGGTCTGAGTTTGACTGGTCGGCTGATGCTTAACAGCAGAGGAGCCAGTACCAGGAAACTTAGGTGGGATGACAGAAGCAGGGGATTTTACAGAACCCTGATCATCTACAGCACCAATGACAGACACGTTGGCTGGGTCTACAAGTGATTCACTGTCTTTAGGAGATGACTCCAACTTCTTGGCTTCCCGTTTTTCTTTCTTAATTTTATAAGATGGTGTAGCCAGTTGTTGACGTTGTTCAGGGGTGAAGGACTTGCATATCTGGCAATCAGAAGACTGTGGGTTTTCAACACAAAAATCCTTACCCTTTCCTTTGTCCCTGCAATGGGCGCAATGAGAATGAGAGTCAAAGTTAGCCATAGCGTGTCCACAGTTTCCTCTACGTTGGCCAGGAGAAGACATGATATGTATGATGTACGTTGAGAACAAAAATGGTGATGAAAACTCAAAATAACAGTGAAATTTGAAGAAATTTCTGGCAGAATATAAAATCTAAGTGCACTAGTTCACGCCATATGAAAAAGATGCTATGACGTCATGCTGTCTAGACAGGAAGGAAGTACGACAAGCCATCTGGCAAGTGCACTGGTACTAGGGACCGGCCAGCCGGTGGAAACACAGGACATCTTTTTCTGACGTTTGGCGGGCCAGTCTGTGCCGACCGGATTAGCAATTGTCCATTGGATAGGATGCATGAAGGCAATAAAAATAAATTTTATCGGTAAAAGTTGTTTTATCAGAGGATATACTGCTAAAAGCGAAGTAAACTTATCATCTTAATAGAAACATGTATATTACCTTCAACCATGCCTCTACAAACAGAACCAATAAGTGGAGTCTTGGTTATTTGGACATCCAGTTTCTTATATTTCTTAGTCTTCACTTGATTTGGTGTTTTCTTCAACTGTTTTTCCTTCTTTTTAGCATCAGCTGTCCTTGTTTTTGGAGTTTCAACTATTTTGTTTGCAATTATTGCCTTGTAAAAGGAAAAACATTAAAACTAATACAAAAATTCTTTAATAATACAGACGAAATAACTTTATTATTGGTATCATGTTTTGAATAAATTTTACACGATTTCACTAGAGTAGATAGCATCAAGCATCTTTTTTTCATTATTTTACAATTTTCCATAACATTACAGTGTTTACTTTTTGTAGTGATGTACAAGACATGGTAACAACAAATCAATAACAATCAAATTACAAGTACTTTTAATTTTGGTTATCATCAACTGGCCTTAGAAAGGGGCCCCAAGGTCAAATCTCACTGCATCAAAACACCCCACACCATGATTTCCTATAGGTTGGTTACACATTCCAACCTGTAGGAACAGGACTAAGCAAATTATAAGCACTTTTATGTGTGGCTACTCTTGTTTGACCTTGAAGAAGTGCCCAAGGTCAAAACATTGTCAAGCACATGGTTTCCTGTAGGTTGGTATCAAATCCAAAACCTCTGGGACTGCATTGTTTGGCTTCACATTCCAAACCTCTAAGACTAACAATAAATGGGATATAAATAGTGAAATTAAATTTACAATATTCAGCTACGCGGGGGTACCTTTGGCACTCTTTGGATGATTTGAATGAAGACTCACAAGGTGAAATAACTACATGCTTAATATATTACCTACACAGAGACTAAACTTTCTGCAATTGAGAACCAATCGGTTTGACAGTATAAAATGATTGATTACTTTCAAAACAACAGCTGTGGCAGCCATCTTGTTACTCAAAATGAGGCCAAAAGTATTGCCAGACAAACTTTTGTGATAAAGTACATGCTACACATTTTTGATGCCCAGGTTTTTGCAAGAGAGCACTAACAAGAAAATCTCTCTAATTACACAGTGGCAGCAAAATGGACTGTAATCCACTTTCCACTGCATTATAATTTCACCTTGTCAAACAAACTTCTCAATTCTGTTGCAAAATCCTCAGAGCAAATTTCATTCACCACGCAAGATGTAGTCTTTTTTGCCTTCTTTGACCTGGTAAGTGCCTGCAGACTTGCAGTGCATAGATTCTGAATTGTCTGTTCTAGTTCCCCACTTTCTTCAAAACTTCTCTTGGGCTGTTCTTTAGGCTATACAATGCAATGCATTTCAGAGAAGAAATCTATATATATATATAACTGAATAAAAACCGTCTTGGTCAATGCGAAAAGTCACACAAACACAACTTTATACCTTCCTTTTATCTTCCAATTTACATTATGTATTATTCATTTACTGATGCAAATTAAAATAATAATTTTAAAAAACCTCTGTCATTCTCAGAATGGAAAAATTTTATAAATAATGACTCACTTGCATTATTCAGAGAAACATTTAAGTGTTGACAATTGCAGTTTTCATTAAGTATGAGCAAAAAATACGAACTGTTTTATCCTTGCTCTCAACAATCAGTGTTTCATCTAGTGCCTCTTCATAGGGTTCAGCTGGTACCTGCTTTTGTTTAGACTTCTCTTTCACACTGGTATTTCTTGGCTTCTTTCTCTTTGGCTGTTGCGATGGCTTCACTCTGGATATGCCCTTGCAAAATAAATTCTAATAAAGTTAAAGTATTAATCATTGAAGTACATCAAGGGAAGCAGCAAACAATATTATCTTCAAACATTTCATTCTTGTAAAATTGAAGTATAGTATATTGAATGTTGTAAGCTTTAAAAGCATGTACATGTTATTGTATCTATACTCATTCCGCCATTATTACAACTGTTAAAAGATTTAAAGTCACAAAACATTAGATGATAGTTTCAATACTTCAAAAGCTATCACAGATTAATGATGCTATTATGCTATTTTGACAAAACAGAGAAGACTCTGTACAAGTAATACTAGTCAGTTGAATTTTGTTATCAGTTTCCAACATCAGAAAATTGCAAATTTAAATTAAATGTAAATTAAATTTTTATAAGTTAATACAATATCCAATGGATAATTGCTATTCCGGTCGGCGCAGACTGGCCCACCAAATGTCAGAAAAAGATGTCCTGTGTTTCCACCAGCTGGCTGGTCCCACTGTGCATACTTCCTTCCTGTCTAGACAGTGTGATGTCATTTCATCTTTTTTGTTGTCTAAACCTATTAAGACCCCTGGTAAGCTGGGAGCGGGACTGGATGGGAGGACCTTGCCTGTCCATTGGATAGGGTATTAACTTATAAAAATTTAATTTACTGTGCATACTTCCTTCCTGTCTAGACAGTGTGATGTCATTTCATCTTTTTTGTTGTCTAAACCTATTAAAGGATGACTTCAGCGTTTTTGACTGTTGGTATGTTTGTAGCCATTGTGGGAAGATTAAAAATAATCTAGAATAAGTTTTAATTGTCTTTTATTCCATGTTTTTATTTCACACAAAGGTTCACGTCCTATCACACACAACACAAGTGATGGAACACGTTTTTACCCTCTTTATAAGGTGCCGTTAGTTTTAGTACTTGATTTACCATCTACCTAATAGTCTGCAAATATTGCGAGAATAAGTACGACGTTTCCGTTTAACTCAACACGCCCCCTTAAACGAATAAGTTGTCTAATCTCTTGCGTGTGATTGGTTTTGTAAACATATCTGCAAGATTTTGTTCAGATGGAATATACTTCAGTAATATATAGCCCTTTTGAACTTCTACACGGATAAAGTGATATTTAATGTCTATGTGTTTTGTCCTTTGGTGAAGCACAGGATTTTTGGCTAGGGCTATAGCGCTCTGATTATCAACAAAAATGTCAACAGTGTTAACCTTGTCCCCTGAAAATTCTTCATAGAGACACCTCAGAAACTTTGCTTCTTGAACGCATGAAACTAAGGCCACATACTCAGCCTCACAAGTGGATAGGGCAACACATGTTTGTTTTCTGCTCTTCCAGCAAACCATGTCACTATTTGTGTTCATAATAAAACAGTAACCACTAACACTTTTTCTATCTTCTAGATTTCCCCAATCAGAATCACTAAAGCCTTGTAGTTTCACGCCTGTTGATTTTCTGAAATTTAGACTTTGAGATTTTGTTCCCTTGAGATACCTAAGGACATGCTTTGCCCATTCCAGATGTGCTTTTGTTGGATGTTCTAGAAACTGAGATAGCATACTGACGCTATAACATATATCCGGCCTTGTACATGTCATCAGATATATTAGGCTTCCTACAATTTGCCTATACAGACATGAATCTTCTAGTGGCTTTGAGTCACTTGATCTTAACTTGTTCACATTCATTTCACAAGGAGCAGCCTTTGGCTTACAGTCATTCATCCTAAACTTATCAAGCATCTGTTCTATATATTTACTTTGATGCATTGTAACACAATCACCTTCAAAGTCAAACTGAATGTTCAAGAACAGAGATAATTGACCAAGGTCTTTCATTTTGAACCGTTTGCTCAGTGTTTGCTTTTCATTTTGCAATACATCTTCACTATTTGCTGCTATTATGATATCGTCTACCCACACGAGTAAAATAACATAGCAGTCATGAGTTTGCTTTGTGTACACACACATGTCAGTCAAAGATTGCTTGAAACCTTGTTCAATGAGATAGTCATGCAACAGTAAGTTCCATATTCTCCCACTTTGTTTCAGGCCATACAAAGATTTGTTAAGCTTGCAAACAAGCTTTTCACCCTTTGTTCCCATCTTTTCAAATCCCTTTGGTTGTTCAACATAAAGTTCACAATCTATTGGCCCATTCAGAAATGCAGTTTTGACATCCATTTGATGAACCTTTAGGTTTTGTTGCATGGCTATCTGTAACAACATGCGAATGGACGTAATACGGGCAGTTGGACAGAATGTGTCTTTGTAATCAATATTTGGGATCTGGGAATACCCTTTTGCAACATATCTAGCCTTGTATCTTTCCTCACCATCTGAATCTCTTTTGACAGTATAGACCCATTTTCCACCAATCAAATTTGCTCCGGCAGGTAGTTTGGTGTACTCAAAAGTTTCATTTTCATCAAGTGCACTAATTTCATCTTTCATTGCCTGATGCCATTTCATAGAGTTTTCACTCTGAATTGCTTCTTCAAAAGTTTTGGGAGTTTCAAAATCACCCATTTGATATAGAAAGTCAATGTTTTGATCAGTGGGGGCATCAACCATTGTGACATAGTCTTTTAAATAGACTGGTTTAGCAAGCTTTCTGACTGACTTTCTACAAGTGCTATTCGCATCATCAATGGATAGGTTTGGGTCTACACTGTTTTGGTCGTTACCTTGAGCTTGTTCAACAAGAGTATTCTCAGGTATGTAAGGTTTAATAATGTTTTGTTCTACATTTTGAACTGGTTCAATGGCACAAGCTTCAGTTTTCTGAACTACATTGTCACAGAATTTCACACATCTTACTCTCTTGACTTGATTTTTACTCTTGAAATACACAAGATATGCGGGACTTGACTTATCATAACCAATAAACACCCCCTTTTCACAACGTGGTTCTAGCTTTGACTGATTTTGTATGTATGCAAAACAACTCGTACCAAAAATTTGCATCTTACTGAGGTTTGGTTTCTTCCCAGTAACTGCTTCAAATGGGGTTATCCCCAGTCTCCGATTGAGACAGCGGTTTCTGATATACACTGATGTATATACTGCATAAGTCCAAAGAAACTTTGGCAAATTTGCTTCAATTAACATGCATCTTGCCATGTCGAACACTGTCCTCCACCCTCGTTCAACAGTACCATTTTGGTGGGGGCTGTACGGGGCACTAAACTCGTGCCTAACCTTGTTTTGAACCAACAACGACTCAAATCCGCTACATGTGAATTCCGTTCCATTATCCGATCTTAAGGTTTTGATTTGCCCAAAAGGGGCAATATCTGCCAAAAACTTCTTAGTAGCTTCACATGTGTCAGATTTGGCTTTCAGGAAATACACCATATATACACCCGAGTAATCATCCACAAACATCAGACAATACTTGAAACCTTCACGGGCAGTAGGCTCAATTGGGCCTGCTAGATCACAGTGGACCAACTCAAATAACTTACTGGCTTTTCTGTCAGGATTTCGATTTCGGTATTGAGGCATCTTCCCCAAAGTACAAGTGTCACAGTTAAATTCTGACTTATCTGAGACTTTCATACCGTCAACGACGTTTTCTAATGCTAGGATGTCTTGTACATTGCAATGACCCATAGTTTGGTGCCAATTTTTGCTACTACGGGATACTTTTTCGGAACCTTTCACAGAGTTCAAATAGTACAACCGACCTGATTGATTGATATCAAAAGCAGTGCCATCTGGGGCAATTAGTTGAGCATCGTTTGGACCAAAATTGACATTTGCACCCCTTCTAACAGCAGCTTGTACAGATAAAATGTTTTGCTTGTAGGATGGTATATACAAAGCATTTTCAAGTACAATATCATGTTTAACACCATTGCTGTCATGCACTGAAATTGATGCATTACCCTTACCAAGGACTACATTATCTGATCTACTACCATCTGCTAGTTCAATGACGTGTTTTTCAGTACTCAAATCTTGCATTGAAAGAAAAATTTCTTTACTAGTAATAATATGTGCAGTAGCACCACAATCAACCAAAATAGAGTTACAAACATCAGTCAAAACAGTGTCAGTATTTTGTACATAGTCTGCTTTAAACACGAATGAGTGATCATCAGCATCCTCTTGGACGGTCTTCACAGTATCACTGCTTGGTTTCTTCTTGTTTTTGCGACACTCACCAGTTGTATGTGTTGAGCTTTTACAGTTATTACACCACTTACGGTTGCTCTGGTTGCCGTTGTTTTGTCCCTTGTTGACGTGACACTGGTAGGACTTATGATTGGGTTCTCCACAGGTGTAGCATGTTATATTTCTTCTTGGGTTGCTTGTTCTTGGATTTAGTTGCATAATGGTATCTTTTTCACACGCAGTCCTGTGGCGATACCTTTCATTCTCTTCGAACGACTTCAGTGCTATTTTATAGTCCAAGAAACTACAATCTTCATCTTTCTGAGTCATAACTGTACAGAAGGTGTTGAACCTGTCAGGTAGCCCCTTCATGGTAATTGCCATCAGCAAGCTGTCACTAATGTTTTCTCCAGCAGTTTTCAGAGAATTGCAGATAGTTTCTGCTCTAATTAAGTAGTCAGTTACATTTTCGTCTTCACCCATCTGTAGTGATGTGAGCTGAGTGTACAGGTAAATAATACGAGGTTTACCTTTTCCCATGTAATGTTCATTCAAAATCTTCAATGCTTTCGGACCATCATTTGGAGCATCACGCATAATCAGACTCAGGCTTCTGTCATCCAAGTACTGAATTAGCTGTGCAAATGCTAGTGCCTTATTTGCTTGACTTGGTTCATCAGCTCCATGAAATATTCCATACATTTTCTGAAGTCTCATGTGTCCCAAAAATTTCATTTCCCACAGTTCATATTTATCCTGATCTCCATCAAAGTGGAGTCTGGGCCCATAACCTGTTGGTATGTTTGTAGCCATTGTGGGAAGATTAAAAATAATCTAGAATAAGTTTTAATTGTCTTTTATTCCATGTTTTTATTTCACACAAAGGTTCACGTCCTATCACACACAACACAAGTGATGGAACACGTTTTTACCCTCTTTATAAGGTGCCGTTAGTTTTAGTACTTGATTTACCATCTACCTAATAGTCTGCAAATATTGCGAGAATAAGTACGACGTTTCCGTTTAACTCAACATTGACATACATATTTTTTAAGTGTAAATTCAAGCTTTATATATTATCAATATACTGACAAAGTTTTATGTGTCAAAGTTGCCTATATCTGCTGTAATTTGCATTTAAAAGTACAGAAGCACTGCCTTATTTGGGTAGTCACATGTTCCCTCCCGAAAATTGCCGAGTGCACATGAAGTAAATAAACATGTGTGGGTGACGTCATTTGTGTTCACTTGCCTTGGTTTTAGCTTAGAACTGTTCTGATATGTACTGCTTTTTACCTTATATTATCTCTTATAAAATGGAGCATTTCAAGGACATAGTAAAAGTAACAATGTTCTAACTGTAGTTTGAGCCAATAAAACTTACAAAATGTGTGAGTTTATAGAACAAAAGATAAATATAACATGATCCACTGTGGGGGTGAACTGCCGACACTAATACTGAGAACAAGCACTGTTTATATTCTTTGCTGTGAACAGTGTATATTTATAACACTCTCTTCTTTTATCAACTATAAGATGTGAAATGAGATGAGTTTCTGGTTAATGTTTCATGGTCAAAGAAAATACTGCAGTATCAAGTATTATCTGGGCCATCTAGCCTTTTTCTGTGTAGAAAGGTATATCAATTCAGAAAAGCTTCATTTAACATTTGTTTCACTCTATAAAGTGCACACTTATTAACTTTGGAAATCTAAGATTTAGTTCATTTACGTGAATATTTAATTTTAGCATATTATTTAACTATTGAAATAACATATAAAGAAATAGTCCAGAAGGCAAATAAATATATCAGTTCCTGGTATTTACAAATATATAATCTCAAGCCTTCAACAGGGGTGTATTTTGTAACTGCTGAATTATACAGTACTTCTTCTGCTTTGAACACTGTATAATAGGTCATATCATGACAGGTAGTTTACAGGCAGAGGAAACCAGTATATACATGGTGCTGTCCTTTAAACTGCCATCCATCAGTAAGAAACTACCATCTTTCCCATATAGGGTTCTGGGTTTGAACCGCCTACATCAGAGATGTAACTATATTATAATTAAGGTAATTCAACTCCAGACTATTACTATGTTCTGTTCCCCCACCCTTCCAATTTTCCATCTATCAGATCAGAGAAATATTAATTCACAGTATTAGATTATTTTTGTGCATTTTAATGAGGTTTTTTGCAACACAAGTGCTGTCCACCAGTTCTGTCCAAAACAAGTGTGTCTAGAGGTTTCAATAAATGATCCAACATATAAACTATGTGACGAGAACAAAGAAAATGATCAGTCACAATAGTATGTAAATAGATGGTTATAATTTAGTTTTTACTTAAAGTGTAGAAGTTTTTACTTGAAGATTCAAAAGCACTTCTAAAATCACATGAAAATATTAACTTAACTCTTATTGGATATATTAACTTTTTTTTTTTTTTAAATTGCTTAACTCTGGTTTCATTATTTTCTATAAACCTCCAGGCTTTCATCTCTGTGGTGGTGGATTTAAATATATGATATAATGGAATAAATGATGATCCCGTGTTGCAATGTGACCTTATAATTATGATAAAAGTGATACAAACACTCAGCTTGGAGCCAACTTTTAAATTTACATCTCTCTCCTTTTAGCAATTTTGCCTTGACCAAGGTTGTAAAATTGAATAACTGACTATTTTTGAACAGCCATTTACTGGCCTCAGTATCTAGATATCAAAATTCAGCTGAGATCATGCACAGATGACCTCTGTGTCTGAGATAAATGTGGATAAATTGAAGAGAAGAGAATAGTAAGAGAGAAAAACATAGGTTATGTTTTGATCATTTTGAAAAATCAGAAAAAAAATCTTTTCTAGTTTTCTTTTACTAATTATATAATTCTTAATTTTATCCTTCAATAACTATGTACAATTTACCATTTTAAACTGACAATTGCAAAAATAAATTGAGGAGACAAAAACAGATATACTGTATATATAGCACTGTTTTTATCCCTGCATACACAGCCCATGAACACATATGATGCAAACACACCACGTGACTGGTGAAAAGAGCCGAAGCAGGCAGTTGTAAATTTGAAATTTATCTCCTGTTATAAAAGCTTGTTTATGAAGTAAACAGACTACTTTGGGTACTAATAGTACCAGATACATGTTTTAAAGGCAAGAGTATCATATCCTGCATTTAACTCAGAACTGAAAAAAAACACTGAAGTCATCCTTTAAGACCCCTGGTAAGCTGGGAGTGGGACCGGATGGGAGGACCTTGCCTGTCCATAGGATAGGGTATTAACTTATAAAAATTTAATTTACTTATTAAATTTGCAATTTTATTGTGGTAATACATCCTATCCAATGGACAATTGCTGAATAACTACAGCTTGGTCGGCAGGTAAGTTACTAGGGACTTAAGTGAACTCATAAAACAAACTAACAAATTTTGTAGGCCTGGGTTGACCTTAAGGTCAGGAAACCCTGCAAGGCCATGGTCGGTTACCACTAACTTACCAGCAGCCACTTAATCAGAATATACTGCTGTTGCCCCCCCCCCCCCCCCCCCTTTTTAACAGACCTGCTCTGAGGTAGAGGAAGAGAGGGATGAGTTTAATCCCAGAAAGCAAATAAACCTCCCCAAAAAAGCATGTCACAGTTTGTTTGTTTTTTTTGTTTTTTTTTTTTAATTTTTTTTTGTTTTTTTTTTTGTTAGTTTCATGAACTATTTACACTATGTAAATGTCCATATAAGGGCAATTTGTGGCAGAACTCTGTCTTTTCCTGGCTTTTGTATCTGGTGTACTACCTGTTGGGAGGTCCAGATCATTTCTGGTGTCTCCATTTTGAATTTTTCTGCCTTGAGGAATTTGTTGAGATTGCTCAGATCCAGAATAGGTCTCCATTTGTTTAGTTTTGGGATCAAAAATAACCGGTTGTAAAAGCCCAGAGATTCATGATTTTTGACCAACTCTACTGCATTTTTGTTTGTCAGCTGATGCAATGCCTCCAACAAGTAGAGGTTCCTGTGGGGATGTACATAGCAGCTGATGATGGTCTGTGACCTTGTTATGTTTGGTCTTGTCTGAAAAGGGAGGGTGTAGCCCTGTTTCAACATTTGTATGACCTTTGGTCCGGCCCCAAAAGCTTTCCAAGTTTCCCCAAACTGATTCAGTCTGGCCCCTACAGTCAGATCTTTTACAACAGTTTGGACATTTGGTACATGTTTGACAGAACACAATTGATCGACACAAGAAACATTGTTCACATATTTTAAGGACTAACGTCTTACAACAGCCGGACTTACACCTTTCCTTTGTGGCTACCCTTGAACAATATATGCATGATTTACAAAAACTGAGTTTACATTTACCACTGACTGAAAATCATTTACTGTCTCTCCGGACACTGGTCCGGTGTGGTGATACTGACACAAAGTTACAGTCTCTTGCTAGTTTCTGTGGTCCAGTCCAGTGGGGCTGATACAAATTTAAAATCTTTACAGTCTCTTTGCCCCAAGTCAACCACCTGCACATTCGAGCACTTACACAGTAATTGTTATTTATATGACAGCTGACCCCTGGCTGGACGTGAGAAAAACTAGTTTGACTGTCGACCACCTTTCTTCTTGCTGTTTGAACGACCCAGTTGTTTCCATGCTGGTTTGCCAGATCCCTGTTCCTGTGTTTGCCTATCTGAGCTCTTGTAAGGGTGTAATCTATTGTCCATCCTGCCACCAGCCTGTCCCTGTGACCAAAACTTGTCCTCAAATCTGCCAATATCATCTTCAGTCCTCTTCAACACAGAGTCTGGAAACTGTGTGGGCAAGTCCAGAGGAGCTTGACATAAAGCTGTGAGTGTGTCCTGTTTCGAGCCAGACTACATGTGTGCCAATTATGAATCCCTTCTGCAGACTGTTACATTCGCCATGGAGACAAAGGTGAAATCTGACAGGTGTTCCATGGCCTTGGCTACACACTGAGTGATACTGGTGCTGAAGTTCATCAAATAGTGAAGCTCTTCTGTAGCAGCTCCTACTTTGCCGTCTGACTTCCCTTTGGCTTTTTCGGACTGTAAATTTCTGAGCTGCATCTGCATACCTTGCTGGACCTTGCAGCCTTCTCCCAATGTCTGAGTGTCCTGAGACAAGGTACTTGAAGATGGAGATGGTGATGTAAGTCCGACTGACCTTGCTGTATGACTGTATGCACTGTTAAGTTTGGCAGAGTCACTGTGCCAGAATGATACAGAACTGGCCGGTCTGTCCTGGTTAGGGTGGAGCCTGACATACCATTTGGCATCAGATTTGCTGTGCTTCACAAACGGGTCCCTCTGCAGACCCCCTGTCTCAGAGCTTCTGGACAGGTAATGATCCTTGTGTGTAAGGTTCAAACCATCCATTTTTCTGCACAGCCAGTCACCTATTGGTAGATATACTCTCACTTTACCCACTGGCTGTTGTTTGGGTGCAGCAAAGGGATTATCCTCAGCATTGGACATGAGTGTCAATGTCCAGAATGTATGTCCAGCCCATATAGGAAAGTACGCCACGCATTGTCTCTCTATAATTTCACTCCTCTGTAGAAGCCTGGTCAGTGTCTGTAATAGAAGTATCCTGTTCCGGATCCAACACTTCACCCTCTTCATTATTGACCAGTGGGCAGTTCCTGAGTAACAGATTTAGTATACGATTCAGAACTGGTATCCATATCAATCTCTGATGATGGCTGGACCCGTTGGTGAAGTGCTGGGAGCAAAAGTAGAATTATCAGTCTTAGGCCGGTGAGAGGGCTGCTGTTGAAGAGTGGCCGGTTGAGTGGGCGGTTACTGGTGTGTAAATGAAACACTGGGCTTGTTATAAGTCTTAGGCCAGTGAGATGGCTGCTGATGGTGAGTGGCCAGTTGACTGGTCGGTGGCTAGTGAATGCTGGCAATAGTAAGCCCAGTTGTCAGACTTGGGCCGGTGAACAGGCTGCTGAGAGTGAGTGACCGGTGGATTGGTTGGTTGTAGAGGTTGGTCGTTAGAACTAGTGTTAGGAATCGGTCTAAAAAATCAGAATCGATTAATCGGTAACTCTGAGCAATCGATTATTGATTATAATCGTTTTTCTGCTTGCTTTGTAAGAAAGACAGAATATTCTTTTTTACCAAATATAATAACAGTAGTCTTCCGATAGGTCAGTGGTGAAAAAAATCTAGGTTATTTGTTTACATTTTGGGGTAGGGAAGGAGGTATGTTAGGAAACCAGTAGGTTGAAGAGTCAACAAGTATGTGGATCAGCAATAATATAATAATCTATTAAGGTGACCTTAACAGTTACAAAATAATATTTATTTTCATTCTCCCTTTTCATCAGCTAAATCATTTACAGTGTTTGAATGTAACATCAGCAGATTAGCAACCAATCATGCTTAAAATAAACAATATTTCAAGTTTCAACCCTAGACTTTCTTCAAGTCCTTTTTTCTAAGGTATTATATGAGGACTGTATGACTTTATACTAGAATGTGGGGCTGACAAAAGTACTGTTTCAGCATAGAGAAGGATTTTTCCCTCCTTAAGTGGATGTATAATGTTTTCATCTATGTCAGATTTAGTGGGATGAGAAATACAAAGACTTGGTGCAAGTCTATTTCAACCCCTTTTGTTCAACATCATCATGTGGTACACCCGTGTTGTGAACTCAGGACACTTTGTATATATGCAACAAAGAAGAATAGAATATCTGCTTATCATTATCATATGTCAAGAACAGTGACTGCCAAGAAGCTTCTGAAAATTATCCTAAATAAAATGCTTCTTTGGGAACTAAACAATACATAGACATGTGTTCATGGAATTTTCCTTCCATTTTTAACTCAGGACACTTTTCAAAGACATGCTATTTTCATTAATCAAATGGAAGAGTGACTTTTATTGTTTCTGGTCAATATTGATGTTTTGTAATATATACTAGGTTATATGAAACAGTTTGGCACAAGTGAACATGTATTTCAGCATTGTCACTCAAGTTTATGTGTATTGGATGGGGTCTGGAAAATCTGACTCTTATCTCAGGAATAATATGATGAAAATTTCTCAAAACAGCATATATATGACATAAATAGTTGTGTATCATTGATAAATGATGGATGGTGCAGTTATTTTATCAAGTGTATTTAGCACTTGTATGTGTTTCAGTGCATGGGTGTCCTGAGTTAAAACCTTCCCCAGTTAGCAACACAGGTGTAGTTCAAACTGAAAGTATCTCCTAGCCTGCATGGCCTTCCAGGCTGTCTGAACCATAATGCAAACGTGAAATATTTTTGCCATAATGCACACTGTATCAAAGGCCTTTCTAGTCTGGAAGTCTCCTCAGCAAGCTAGGCTAAGTAAGTGTATGAGAACATTATGAAAAATACTTATAATGCAGTCAAACAGTTGTGCCTTCTTTATACATATAAATGCCTGTGGCAAGGCTAAGTATCTCCCACCAGCTTCAACGAAGTCAGATCCCCCTCACTCTCTCTCTGCCTGTTTATGTTACTGTAAAGCATTTGTCTATTATTCTGTTAAATTTCTCTCATCCTGAAAACAATATTCCATGAATTTCCTTTTTAAGCAGATCTTCATGACCTATTCATTTCATATAATTATAATTTCTTAGATACTGTAAAATTCTAAGTATGGCAATGTAGTAAACATTTTAGTTTTCTTGTTCAACAAAATTTGTCAAAAATATTCATGGCAGACTGCTGAAGTATTACAGTAGTGTGATCTCTCTCCACTTGATTTATGGCCAAGGTTGTTATTCCCCATTTATAGGGAGTATACATGTTGTGTGTGAAGCAGTGAAAGTTAAATTTAATTTAGGTTGAACTTAGTTTATTGTATTAAAAGATCTTCTAAATACCTACAGAAATTTTGAGTTTTAGTTGTAACCAACAGGAAGTAGATACCAGTGAAAGAAACATGGCAGATAATGTAAACAAATGTTACGAAAATAAAATGTTAAACATCTGTAGAAAAAGGGAAAATTAGGTGGTTTATAAGTCTTACTTTCGATTCACAATCGATTCTTAAAATGAGAATCGATTTTCTACATCGAAAGTTTTAAATAGACGATGAATCGATTTTCCATCTAATCGTAGGACCACTAGTTAGAACTAGGCCGGTCTCAGGCTGGTGTGCAGGCTGCTGATGAAAAGTGGCAGGTAAGCTGGTAAGTTTCTGTTGATTGGTGGTCGGTTGGTCATTATGAGGCTGGAAAAAGGGCTGGTTGTTGTCTACAGCACCAGCTGGTGGAGATTTAGTTGGGGATACAACTACAGATTGAAAAACTGGCTCTGACTGGGTGAAATTCATCGAAAGAAGCATTGCCTCTAATCTGCTAAATCTTTCTGACCATTTCTGGTCGAGCTGTTCAAGTTTATTGTATGTGGTGATTTTAGAAGCTTTAGCCGGTGAATTCTTCCCAGACTTCCCCTTATGTTTAACTAAAGAGTCAGACTTCCTGTCTTTAGTACTTCTGTTTGATTCTTCAGAACTCTGTCTTTTCCTGGCTTTTGTATCAGGTGTACTACTCATCTGTTGATTTTCTTTCACTACTCCAACAGTCAGTAAGGCAGGATCCACACAGGATGTCCTTTCTGATGTTTGGCGGGCCCGTCTGCACCGACCGGATCAGCAATTTTCCAATGGATAGGATGTATTAACGCAGTAAAATTATACATTTTTGTGGGTATCAATGGAAGAAGACCGATAATCAAAATTAAATTCTGCGGATATTTGAGGTTCCAATTGTGCATAGCTTACTATAGGTTCATTTTAAATATTGTGAGGAAAATAACAATGGATTTTCTTAAGCGAAACGAAGTGCAAAGCAAGGAACACAACAAAGAACCTGTTTCTGTTTGATGGGAACATCAGCAAATAAGTATAATGAATCTTCTTGGTCTACTAGTGAGGAAAAATCTGGCTCCTCATTCCTCACTGACAAGACCTGTTTCTTCCTTTTGGTACGCCCTTTTTGAGGTGGTTTGTGAGGTCTCTGAAATACATTCAGCTAAATTACAATTCTGACCAGGACAGTTTCATATTTTCAATACTGGTGTCCAAAGTGTTTGATGTGTTTCTGAAATTGATAACACCTAATAGCAGGAACAACAACCACCAAAACAATAAAAATGCATGCTTTGACATTCAGAAAGAAAATAGTGTGAAAATCAATGAAATGAAAGTACATGTATGTTGATGATAATACATAATTTTATGATTTTTGTAGTGAACATTCTGTTAATGTTGTCCATATAAAAGAATCATTAATTCTGTTTCAATTATAACTCACATCATGTCAAGGTACATCAATACTAGTGCAGTAACGATGCGGCTCGACTTGTTCATAGTCGTTCGTGAGTGCTGAAATTACGACTTGTCGGTTCATGCATTATAAAGATCGATTTTTCATCAAAACTTTTATAATACTGCAAAATATTACTTACCTAATAAAATCTTATGAAAATAGTTACATTTTTAAGTTGTCACAGCTTTCAAGTGGAAACAACAATGGCTGCTTCCCTCAATTTTTTAACCGCAAATATAAATTCTGATGAGATTCAGTATTTTATTGGATAGGGTCAAAGATCAAACTACAAAAATTCGTTTTTTATTTAAAACCGACTAATTAATAAAATATATTTCTTCTGAAGTCCTTGATCAACACTAGTGCGACTTTCGCCGGTTCACCGTCGTCTATTAGTTCCGACGCATCGACTCTAGTATTTCTTGACGACTTACAGCACTAATCAATACAATTCACTATGAAGGCCTGTTGCTTCTATACTTAAGTGAATATGAGGAAAGGCTAAAAATAGCATCAGAGATGCCCGTACCCCACAGCCTGGGGAAATAGTTTTCAACACCATGAGATATAGAAGTAGTGAAATAGTACAAAGACCAGAAGACTTTCATTACAGTGTCACTTATATAAAGGTCCAAATAATGTTTAAGTAGAGAAAACAATGTAGAGAAAATAATGTATGCAAAGATAAATTACTAAAACAAGACAATTTAATAGCAAGATGACATTATTAATCAGTAAATAAAAAATTATGAAGCTGCAAATTTATCAATTGGAGAATAGCTGTCAATGGAAAAAGCACAACTGTGTAAAAGTGCATACAATAATCAGTTGCAGCAATCCATATATCGTTGCCATAAGAGTCATACTTGTCCCTACCAAGTATCAACTTCCTACACCTTACCATTTCCGAGATATAACCCGGACAAGATTTTATAGGTCAAGGTCACTATATCAAGGTCAAATCAAGGTTACACCACGACGTTGCACACCTACACCCAATAACCGATGTCCCTACCAAGTATCAACTTCTTACACCTTACGGCTTCTGAGATATAGCCCGGACAAGATTTTATAGGTCAAGGTCACTACGGCAAGGTCAAAGGTCAAATCAAGGTCAGACCATGACATTGCACACCTACACCCCCTAACCAATGTCCCTACCAAGTATCAACTTCCTACACCTTACGGTTTCCGAGATATAGTCCGGACAAGATTTTATAGGTCAAGGTCACTATGGCAAGGTCAAAGGTCAAATCAAGGTCAGACCATGACATTGCACACCTACACCTCCTAACCAATGTCCCTACCAAGTATCAACTTCCTACACCTTACGGTTTCTGAGATACAGCCCAGACAAACTTTTTCCCGCCGCCGGACCACCCACCCACCAATCCGGACACCATGGGTGAAAACAATACCCCGACAGCCCTGAAGGGCTGTGGGGTAAAAAGGAAGTACCAAATATTTGTTCAAATTTGTACATATATACCTTTCAGGTAACCTCTTCTCCCTTAATTTTATAGTTACTGTGATAACACAACTTTATTTAATTACTGTTACATGTTGTATTTATGTAACAAGGTCACACAAACATGTCAATATTCGCAACATTTTCTAATGCTGTAATTTTCTTTAAGAATTTACAAATGTGCTAGTCCTGGGCACAATGTTTTTTCAAGAGACAGAAGTTTTCTGGCAGAAAGTGAAGACATGTACCAAAAAAAACAGGATCAGATTGCCAAGCTAAGCCTAACCTCAAAGCCACATTGTATAGGGAATGTGAATCAGAATGGTTTGTGTAAGTTATTACTTTTATAATTTACAAACTTTCAAAGCACTTAATCTTGAAATATGTCATATTCCAAGGTACATTAGAATACAAGGGGAAAGCAATGGCCAACAAGAAAAGCAGAAAAGACACAATGGAGGATATATATAGGCTTCATGGAACAAGTGGGCCTTGGGTCTGATGCTGAATGATGATAGTGTGAGAGAATATCTTATGTCCAGTGGGAGGCTGCCCCAAAGTTTGGGTCCATCATTGATGAAACATCCATTGATGTGAGCTTTAGACTTATGAATCCAACAATTAAAGGTGGGAATATCTAGGTATTTCTTAGTAGCCATAATACGTCAATCATTAACTAAAGAACTGTAATAGTACTGCAGCAGGCCTGAACCCAAATATTTATAGACAAGGATTGAAGTTTTGACATTAGTTTTCTGTCGAATTAGGACACAGTGGATAGACTTCAATACCAGGTTGCTGTGGGTCTACTTGCATGTACATGTGACACCTCGTACACTTTTTAACTCACCTCAGTGTAATTTTCTGATGCTGAATCATCCGTTTCATTATCTATATTTCCTGTTTTTGTGGACGACTCTGTGTGGTCTCGTATGTGCTTGGCTGGGTAAGTTTTGTCAATCTTGGGTTTTTTCTTTGATGAGCTATTAACAATCCAACTGACTTCACTTCTAAAATTGAATATAATATATGATATATTATAATACCTTCACATTGGTTGAACCTATGTGGCAATATATCCAAGAAAAAAAATCAAATACTTTTTTTTTTAATATATTCTGAATTTCTGAAGCCAGTGATCATACATTATTATCAATATATTGCACACAGAATGAAAATATATGCTATGCGTAATGAAAATATTTTATTCAAATTATTCTGTTTGTATTTCTGCCCTGTCTGTTCTAAAATCAAAAAATGTTCATGACATAGACCATAAATGAATGCGGAAGTATAGCTCACTAAATTATTGTTTTTAATAAGTAACAACTGTTTGGCAAACAATTTGAAACAATTAAATAAAAATACTCAGTAGAGGGATACTTCGGCAAGAGACCACCCCTATTTTCATATATCATTATACTTTAACAGTAAAATACCACACAACTTATTTTAAACTCTCATAACTTAAACTGATGGCTGCTCTAAGGATGCTTACAAGAATATACATACTGTAATCATTATTACCTAGTTTCAAATGTTGTATCATCTCCAGTATCAGAAAAAATATGTCTCCTTCCTTTCTTTGATCTTTTGCTTGTTTCATGATCCTATGGTTAAACAAAATAGAAAATTTAATAAGTAAATTAAATTTTTAAAGGTTAATATCTTACCTATCTGGCTATTGCCAGCCAGTCCCCCGAACTGAGTTGGGGGTATGGGTATCAGTCTCCGACTTGGTGATATCTTTTTCGGCTTTTGCAATGGCCATATCAGGAATTAAAGCTGAGTGGTGAAGAAGGCTGCTTCTGAGGGAACACAAAATATCCGGTTTGACTCCCAGTTTGACACACTCCTGGTAAGAATAACTGCTCAGGAGTGTCGTGTTTGAAGCCTGCAAAAATGGTATCCACCATGTGCTGCATAGTTGACATTTTGCTGGAAGGCAGCTAGGTCTTTCAGATCCTGAAGAGCTTTTTCTGCCCTCTGGGAAGACTTCTCCTTGGCTAATTCTCCAAACAAAAGTTTTGTGCCCAGGTCACACAGTGGTGAATTTTAATGGCGAATATGCGAATGGTATATTCTTCAATGTTCTTGGTGGATTCCTCATTATTCTTTCGCTGCTCTTCAGTCCTCTTCATTATTTGCCACTTGATGGTGACTAAAACCTGACATTCAAAAATGTCGCCGGTATTTGCCAATTTATAGCAATTTTTAAATTTGCCATGAAAATTTTTGTATGTCATAGTTCTGTTGTAGGGTATTTGAGTTGTACCACCTTCTTGTTCACAATAAATTTGCCGATATTCTTCCACGATACATCATAGAAGTATGAAGATCTTTTTATCACATGACCACACTTTCCCACCATTTTTTTGGTGAATTCTGGTGAATTTGAAGTTGCCTGACTGTATTCTTGTATATTTGCCGAGGTGATCGTAGCACCCTCTCCAGTGTGTTGAACTCTGCATTACGTTGTCCTGAACATTATCCTGAATTTTGTTCACACATCTGTTGAATGCAGGCAGCCTGATTGCAGACCACTGTAGACTCCTTGGAAACTTTTCCCACACGCATTGTCTTCTGGGAGATGGGATGAGGAGGTGATACACCAGCTAAGGTCTTAGAGATCCTGGTGAAGACATTATTGAACAGAGAAGCATACCCTGACCACTGCTTTTACTGGTGTAGTAAGTTGTAACAGAGGGGTCAAGTACTGAGTGCATTGCAAATCATCTAGCCTGCAATTGGGATGTTTGATGAACTGGTCAGTCCGAAGCCAATTTAGATCAGCAGCCCTAGAGACGTAGCTTTGAAGCAGGTGTAGGTTCATCAGGTATCTAAGTGCTTAACCTCCGATCTTGCAGATTCTAAGGCACACCATCCAAATCGTAATGCATAAATCATAAGTCGTAAAACATAATAAGGTTGTCACCAGGGGACTATTGGTGTTCAGTAGTAAGAAAACCAATCAATCAATCAGTTGTCCACGTGCTTAATCTCCGTATCAACGGATTCTAAGGCACACCATCCAATTCATAAGGTACTTATAAACCAAAACTAGGGTTTTGAAGATAATACGTTGTCTAATGGGTAGCCAATGAAGTGTCCTAATGAAATGTAGTGTGTAATGTGAGTGTACTTTGAAGCACCAGTGACAAACAGTGCAAGAGCATTTTGAACATATTGGAGCCTTGTAGCATTTCGGGATGACAAATTGCGAAAAAGAGAATTGCAATAATCCAAACGACTACTGACCAGAGCATTTGCAATCACCACTGATGTATCCAGAGAAAGAAACCTCCTGATGCGATGAAGGTCCCTGAGGCTAATAAAACAGGATTTGATAACAGAATTTACGTGATTGGTGAAACAAAACTTTGCATCAAACAGAACACCCAGATTGCGTACAACATCTGCGGGAGAGAGGCAATTACCCAGGATATTGACAGGAAATGAGTCACTGATTTAGCTTGAGTTTGTTTTCAGTCATCCAGACCTGAATATCATTCAAACACGATTTAAGACGGTCAAAAGACTTGAGACTATCATCAGGGGATAAGTGAATGAACAGCTGAGTGTCATCAGCATAGAAGTGGTAACAGACTCCGGTATATTTTCTGATGACTTGACCAAGAGATGTTGTGTAGAGGGAAAACAGAAGAGGACCTAAGACAGAACCTTGGGGGACTCCAAACTTCAATTTGAACAAATTCGAAAGACTGGAACCAATCTTGACTGATTGAAAACAATCCTGGAGGTAGGATCTAAACCATTTCAGCAAAACCAAATCTAGACGACAAACAGGATATGAGCGTGTCATGATCGATAGTGTCAAAAGCCGCGGACAGGTCGAGTAGCACTGGTGCTGTAGGCATGCCCTTGGACAGAGATAAGTGAATCTCATTTTTGATGCACAACAAGGCAGTTTCTGTTGAGTGCCCCAACTTAATTTTAGGCTGACTGGAAAGTGTTACCAAGATCATGAGAATCCATGTGAGATCTAATTTGGGCAGCCACAATTCGCTCAACCAATTTTGACAAGAAGCTAAGACCGGACACCGGTCGATAGCTCTTCAAGTCTTCTTTTGAAAGGGTGGACTTTTTGAGGAGGGGTGTGACAATAGCCTGTTTGAATGGATTAGGGAAAATGCATTTTTGAGGGACAAGTTAACCAGTTTAGTCAATGAAGGGAGAAGAATGTCAATACATTGTTTCACAATGTGAGTGGGGCATGGATCAAGGGAGCAAGTTTTTGAAGGAGATTCCTAGATAAACTTAAGGACTTCAGTATCAGTGACAACTTGAAAGGAACTCCTTGTCTGGGTGAAGAACCTGAGATCGGGTGTATTTAAAGGTGTCTCGAATCTTTTAAATTTTATCAATGAAAAACGAACCAAATCTGTTTGCTAAAGATTTTTCATCCTCAAAGGATGGGAGGACAGTAGAATTTGACTGACTCAATGTTCTATTTAGTGCATGCCATAACCTCTTACTATCACCCCAATTTTCACTAACTAGATCACGGTAGAAACACCCCTTGTTTCTATTTAGAATGTGGTTACATCTGTTTATCTGCTGTCGAAGACGGGAACGATTTTCAGAGGATTTGTCTCTTCTCCAGGCGCGTTCATACTGCCTTCTCATACACTTGGCAGTTCTATACTCGTCAGTTATCCAGCTTGGGGCCTGTTTGATGAGCTGTTTAGTCTTCACTGGTGCATAAATATCTAGAAGGCCAGACAAACCAGACATGTACTGTTCATGCAATAAATTTATATCATCAGATGGTGAGCTAACAAACGGAAGTCAGGAGGTCACTTCTGAATTTATCAATATTCAATTTATGATACTGACGGGAGGTAACAACTTTCTGAATTGGTGTATCAAAAGATGGAAAGTCAACCACACAAGAGATAATTTTGTGATCACTAATAAAGTCTGAACCTTTCACATCAGAAATTGCAGAGAACTCAGATGGAGCCATCAACAAATCTAAGGTATGACCATGAAGATGAGTTGGAAAATCACTGTGTTGGGACAGACAGCAAGAATCAATGACTGATTTAAATTCAGAGACTGTTGGAGACATAATGTCGACATGAAGATTAAAGTCACCACAAATGACAAAGGAGGAGGATAAGGAAGACAAAAAACCCACATATGACAGAAAATCTTCAAATATTTTACTACAGATGAGGCAGGGGGCTGGTAAATGACCCCAAGAAACAACGACGCCCATCGAGAGTGAGACAGACAGAAAACCTATGGAGGAAAAGACTCCAGTGGCAAATCATTCCAAAGTTTTGGAGCATCATATCAGAAACACTTGCTGAAATGAACTTTGGATTTATGAACTGAAAAGCTGTAAAAGGGAACTTTGAGAAACATCTTTTCTGGATTACTACATCTTGTTTTAACAGCAAATGTAATATATATAAAGACAAATATGGAGAAAAGTATTTTGGCTTGTCAATGGTAAGGTACTTAATATATACGAGTACCAGAGTTTTGAAAATGATTCGTTGTTAAACAGGAAGCCAATGGACAGACTTTAAGGTTGGAGTGATGTAAGAAAATATGGAAGCACCAGAAACAAAGCATGCTAAACAATTCTGGATATTCTGAAGCCTTGTAATATTCTTGGGAGGACAAACTGCGAAACAAAGAATTGTAATAATCCAAACGACTACTGACCAATGCATTGCTACTTTGACTGAGACATCATATGAGAGAAAGCGTCAAATACAAAGAAATCTCAAAGGTTAGCAAAACAGGATTTAAAGACAGAATTTACATGATTGGTGAAACTAAATTTAGAGTCAAACAGTACACCTAGATTACGAACAATATCTGTTGGGGAGAGGCAGTTTCCCAAAATCTTCACAGGGAAGGAATCTTTGAGCCATTTATACTTATCCATGGAACCAAAGACTATAACTCTGGGGGGGATTTAATTTAAGCTTCTTTTCAAACATCCAAGAATGGATGGTATGGTATGTTTTATTTTGGAGCAGAACAAGTCATCTACTGGCATAGCAACAGAAACCTTGTCCATAGGTTGAGACCTTTTGCACGTCAATGGGTTGTCCTGACATGAGCAAACATACTGATACTCATTGTCTTGGATGAAGGACCACTTTGGTGTCAGAAATGTCAGCCTCCAAACCAGAGGGTGCTTCTTGCAAGTCATCATAAGATACAGGAACCCAGTCAAAGTGAGAATCTGATAAAGCTTCCAGTCCTGAATCCTGGTCCAAATAGAGATTAATGAGAGGGGAGTTATATCCTTGGCCACCTATGGTCTGAGGATTAATATCCCAATTGTTTGCACCAGAAAACCAGTCAGAATGGACTGGAACCAGTGCTAAAGGTCTGAGAAGCTTAATGCTGGCTAACAGAAGTGATAGTACTTTTAAGAGTAGACCTGAGTAGAAGGCCTGATGAGGAGGCTGGTGATGGCTAACCGACCTGGTAGCACTTACAGCTGAAGCCTAGGTGAAAGGTTACGAGTGTTGCTGGTAGTCAGCCGGACCGGTTGAACTTACTGGAAAAGCAAGAGAAAATGTTTGACTTGAGTCACCCACAGGGTCTGAGTTGTCAGAAGGTCCAATAACATTGTAACAGTGACTGACAACATGTCTACTAATTTATCTCATTTCTACAATTTATCCGCCTTGTCTTTCTTTTTATCCTTGCAATTTTTATAAGCAGATACTGATAACTGTTGGCACTGTTCAGGGGTAAGAACAGAGCAGGCAGGTCAGTCGTCAATCTGACCCCATGTCTTCTCCATGTAACATGTGCACTTTTGATGAGTGTCAAAGATGGCCAATATATGGCCACACACCCCTTTTTTCTGTCCAGTAGAAGCCAAGTGAATTTGGAAATTTGCAAATTTAATAAGTAAATTAAATTTTTATAAGTTAATACCCTATCCAATGGACAATTGCTAAACCGGTCGGCGCAGACCGGCCCACCAAACGTCAGAAAAAGACGTCCAGTGTTTCCACTGGCTGTCCGGTCCGTAGTACTGTGCACTCCCCAGATGGCGCCTCGTACTTCCTTCCTGTCTAGACAACCTGACGTCATAGCATCTTTTTCGTTGTCTAAACCTCTTAGACCTCTAGTAAGCTGATAGCGGGGTCAGTGGGAGGGTCTTGTGTGTCCATTGGATAGGGTATTAACTTATAAAAATTTAATTTACTTATTAAATTTGCAATTTTATTGCGACAATTGCTGAATAACTACCGCTTGGTTGGCGGGTAAGTTACTAGGGACATATGTGAACTCATAATAGCAAATTTTAACCTACGGTCTAGGTTGACTTAGTCAGGAGACCAATAGGCCCAGGCCTGGATTGAACTTAAGGTCAGGAAACCCTGTAAGGTCATGGTCGGTTGCCCCCCCCCCCCCCCTAACAGACCTGCTCTGAGGTAGGGCGAAGAGAGGGATGAGTTCAGTCCCAGAATGTCAATAAACCTCCGAAAGGAAGCACTTCACATCTTTACTATGTACATGTAGAAAGTGTTTATACTATGTACATATATACAAATCTCCTCAATCTAAGGCCCACCTGTGGATCTGCTGAGCAGCCACTACCGAGCCCAATTGGTAAAGCTCCGTGTCAGCCCAAGCCACACCCTTCATAAAGAACTGTGTGAGGGTATTATGTGACTTCAGTGGCAGGCTGACAAGATTGGATCTAAGGAGACTCCCGACTGGAAGACCTTAGGAGCAGCAAAGTCCCTGACATCATGGGTTCTAACCTGATGTAAAGAGTGGGCCTCCTGGTCAGAGAGCTCATAACATAGGATCACAGTCTGCTTGATCTAAGAGGAGATAGAGGCAGATGTCTTTGTCGGAACCTTTCTTAAAGGAGACAAAACAACCACCTTACCTTATTCTACTTGAGGTCTGAGGTCCTGTCCAAATAGTAGCGCAATGCTCTAACCGGAAAAAAAGGGACCAGTCAGACTTGAGGGATCTATCCAGAGAAGGGGGCCAGGGTTGTTATAACCACTGGGGCCACACTGTCTGGACCCTCCTAACCAGCTGATTCTTGGATAGAAAGCTGGGTAATGGATACAGGGACACCGTTGACCAATTGGATTCATGGATTGGTGTCTAATACTTTTGTTTTGCCAAGCATGAATCTCACTTCTGCGTTTGCCCAACCCAAGGGCCAAGAAGAATACCGTCTTGAAGATCAAATGCTTCAAGGAGGCCTCCTTGATTGGTCCAAATGGAGCCTTATTCAGTTGGTGCAAAACCAGTGAGAGGTTCCAGGAGGGTATGCCCCTCCTGCCTTTGGGTTTGTCTCTGTGGAAACTATCCAGGAGACGAGCGAGATTTTTGTCCTTGCTGATGTTGAAGGGTGAATTTCCCAGTTTGTCAGCAATGGCTGAACTGTAACCATCAATGGTGCTGGGCTGTATCTTCCTGTCCTCATAAGGTACATAAGGAAGTCGGCAACTGACTTTACAGGGGTACCCTGAGGTCCACCTGATTAGTGACGCACCACTTGTAACAATGGTCCACTTTGCCTCATAGACTGATCTGGTTGATCCCTTTTGTTGCTGAACCTCGTGGCAAATAGGTCTGGTTGAGGCCAGTGCCACCTGTTGCATATTGCTTGGAAGACCTCCTGAAGGAGAGACCACTCTGTTTGGGTGGTCTGGTCTAGCCTGGATAGCTTGTCTACGACCACACTCAGCCAGCCTGTGTCGGGCTTTAGAGTTACTTGATTTCTAGCGCACCAGGTCAAGATTCTCCATAGTAAAGCACAAAGTGGGCCCGGCGACATGCCTCTTTCCCTGTTTATGTATGACACCACTGTGGTGTTGTCTGTCTCTACAAGTACTATCTTGTGCATACAGAGGTCTTGGAATTCTTGTAACGCTAGAAAGACTGACTTAGAGTTCTAGTTAATTGATATGCAACTTGCTTTCCAGGAGGGACTAGGTGCCTCCTGCAGTGTGTTCGTTTAAGTGAACACCCCACCCTGCTTTTGATGAATCTGTAAAATTTGCAGATCATGTTTTATTTGGGTGTAATGGTTGGCCTGTAAGGACATTACCCTCCAGTTGTTTTGAGATGCCACTGTATGGGTCTCCTATGAAGTCGGTCTAGGTGAACTCACTTTCCTGTGACTGTTAGTAAACCAGTATCAGACATGAACTGCTGGACCGGACAAACCGGTAGTGACAGTATTTCTAGTATTTGTCCTGAAGGTTCTGCCAATGGTCCGGTATGAGGTCGAACTGGTAACCTAAACTTTGGCATATTTTCACTAGATCTAGGGTATGCCGGAGACAACCCCGGTGGGATCTGGCTTTCACCAACCAGTCGTCTAAGTACTGGTGGATTATTATACCCTTGTGTATGGCCATCAGTTTCAACTCCTTTGCTACTACAGTGAGCTCCATGGGTGCAGTGGACAGACCGAAAGACAGTGCTTTGAACTGGTATGTCCGAACCTGGACATGACATTTGATATGTCCTGGACTGTTCCTGTATAGGTATATGGAAGTAGGCGTCCTTGAAATCTATTGAGGTAACCCACTCCCATTGTTGGAGGGTGGTCCTGATGGTCTCCAAAAGGTTTGGTTTGCTCAGACCTAGAATAGGTCTCCAATGGTTGTGTGGTTTTATGGAACCAAGGTTGAAGAAGCCCAGAGATTTTGAACTGGCTCGACTGCACCATTCCTAGTCCATAAGCTGATGTAATATTTCTAACCAATATAGGTTCCTGTGAAGATGTGCATAGCATTCGATAATTTGGGTGACCTTGTCCAGCTTGGTCTTGACTGGAAAGGAAGAGTGTAGCCCTCCTTCAAGATTTGTACTACCTAGGGTCCAGCCCCCCAAGGCTTCCTAAGTCCCGAAACAGGGTTAGTCTGGACCCTACAGGCAGATGTGTGCCACATTCGGGACATTTGATAGTCTGACAAACATTTCTGTCCCTCCGGCCTCCGGACACTGGTCCGGTATGGTGACAATGATCCAAGAAAACAGTCTCTCTGTTCTTGCTGTGGTCCGGTCCGGTGGGGCTGACACAACTTTTCACATTTAAAAGACTCTTGCTCCAGGCCAGCATCCTGCAAGGTGCAGCATTTACAAGAAATTGAGATGGCTGACCCTTGGGCGGACAAGATGAAGAACTTGTCTGACTACCGACCACTTTCTCTTTTCTCTTTTTTTTTTATATGATTAAGGCCTATTTCCTTTCATGATGGTTATTCAGGTCTGTGTTTGTCAAGGTGAAATTCATTATCTCTCCAGTCAAGTCCAGCACCGATAACAGGCTGTTGAGAGGTGTGATAAGGGAAGGTTGCCTGGCAGTAGCTGGGGACACTGTCATATCACTAAGGCCACTGATTGGTCTAAGAATTTTCTGTAACCAAATCTACCAAGGCAATTCTGTCCGGTACCAAGACTCCATAACCGGTAATTCACTGCAAACAGTTAAGTCTCTGTAACTGGCACAAAAAACTGGCAGGCTGGGGTCACCAATGAATTTAGACAGTTACTGGTCTATATTTAGCCAGCTTTTTTATGTAACCAGTTGGGGTGAAGCCCTGTACAGTAAGGACTGTGTAGCCAGCACCCTGTTTGTAGACTTGTAACCGGTAGGTTAAAGCAAGTGTACAAGGCTGTGTAGCAAGTACCCGCCGGTACACTCTGTAACCAGTTGTTGAAGCAAGTGTACAAGGCTGTGTAGCAAGTACCAGCCGGTACACTCTGTAACCAGTAGTTGAAGCAAGTGTACAAGGCTGTGTAACCAGTACCAACCGGTACACTCTGTAACCAGTTATTGAAGCAAGTGTACAGGGCTGTGTAGTTGGTACCTGTCAGTACACTCTGAAACCAGTTGTTGAAGCAAGTGTACAGGGCTGTGTAGGTAAGGCTGTGTAGCCGGTCGGTGCACTGTAACCAGTTGTTGAAGTAACTGTACAAGGCTGTTTAGCCGGTAGTCGGTCGGTACATTCTGTAACCAGTTGTTGAAGTAAATGTACTTACAACTATCTTGTGTTGAAATCAGCTGGCTGTAGGTTTCGCCATTAATCAAAGTATTTCTTTTGAACGCACGTCTTATTATAGATTTGACAGTTGCTGGGAAAGCCCTTATGATCTATATTTACAAACAATTATTGGTCGATGTGTCACATGACCAGTTTCCTGGTCGGAGGGACAACGTGATTGGCTGATTGGAGATGACGATCAGCTTCATGACCTGGTCAGTGAATCACGTGACCAACTTCGGGGAAATGCCCTCACTGGACACGTTCTTTCTTTATATCACAGTAAACGTGAGCTGACTTGTCGACTGATGCCTGTAGCAGAGAAGTCTGTACCAGGTGAATTTCAGGAACTAAAGAACTGGAGTCACAGTAGACGTGAGTGCAAATAATGCACTTCCGATCTTCTTGTTCTTTTGTGTTAGCTGGTCGGCTGATGCTTTAAAAGCAGAAAACCCTGGGCCGGTGCGCTCTGTAGATGTGTAGATGAAATTCCTTCTTTCTTTTGTGATAAAACCAGTGAACTGGCCATCCACAACCCCCACTACCGACAACAAGGCCGGGTCTGCAAGGGAGGGACTGATATCACCTTCTATTGTGAAGTCGGTTGAGCTGGAGCTTGCCAGTCGACTAATGCTTTACAGCAAAGATGTCTGGACCAGTGCGCTCTGAAGAAATCTGAAGAATGCATCTCTTGCCTGGGGAATTCCTTCCATTAACAGGGTTTAAAACTACGTAGACTGACGTTCCCCGTGATTTCTATTTGTACGTAGTACTAGAAAGACGTTTCTATGGTGACTGTAGCTGCAAGGGTGCAGAAGGTACATTTAAACAAAGAAACGGATAAAAATACCTGTAAGTAGTATATCCATAATTCCTCAATATTGTCGATCTGCCCCTAACAACACAATGGTTGAATTGGAGGAAACTAGCAAAATGGCTGCCTTCATATTTCTCGTCGATTACTGCCCTATCATCAACACTAAATTGAGTCAACTAGGGAGCGTTTCCAGCAGATTTCTAAATGTATATCCGTGCTTGATCCGTAGATAACACTTCTACACTGAGAATATCCACAAATAGGGATGAAATCCGTCATAAAGCACACTTTTCTTTTAAAAATGTGGAGATGTTGAAAACATGTCCGCACAGTACACACGCCAAACGAAAAAGATGCTATGACGTCAGGTTGTCTAGACAGGAAGGAAGTACGAGGCGCCATCTGGGGAGTGCACAGTACTACGGACCGGCCAGCCGGTGGAAACACAGGACGTCTTTTTCTGACGTTTGGTGGGCCGGTCTGCGCCGACCGATTTAGCAATTGTCCATTGGATAGGATGTATTAACGCAATAAAAACAATTGCTTCACACTAACACATAAAAATAATGAAAAATCGAAAAAGAAGAAGTTATGTCATAGCCACCTGGCAAGTATGGGGGGCACTACCCCTGGTGACTAAAAGAGCATTAGCCGGTCTGGCTGTAGATGACTCAGGATGTCTTTTTCTGATGTCTGGAAGGACCGGCTTATGCTGGACCTATGGCAGTAGTCTGTTAGGTAAGATATATTAACACTAAAATAAAATAACATCAGAGATGCCCATACCCCACAGCCTGGGGAAATAGTTTTCAACACCATGAGATATAGAAGTAGTGAAACAGTACAAAGATCCAGATACTTTCAGTACACTGTCAGTTATATAAAGCTCCAAATAATGTTTATGTCAAGAAAATAACTTCTAAGAGAAAGAAAATGTATGTAAAGATAAAGTATTAAAACAAGACGATTCAATAGCAAGATGGCAGCCTTAATCAGTAAACTAAAAATTATGAAGCTGTAAAATTTATTAATTGGAGAATAGCTGTCAATGGAAAAAGCACAATTATGTAAAAGTGCAAATAATAATCAGTTGCAGCAATCCATATGTCTTTGTCATAAGTCAAAGATGTCTCAAATATGGCAGATGAACACACACTGGCAGCGCCAAAGTTAAAGGTCACACCATGATGCACACCTACACCCCTAACCAATGTCCATACCAAGTGTATGTTCTACACCTTATGGAATCCATGAAATAGCCGAGACAAGATTTTAAAACTCATGGTCACTATGACAAGGTCAAAGGTCCAATCAAGTTTACAGCATGACGTTGCACACCTACAACCCCTAACCAATGTCCCTACCAAGTATCAGCTTCCTACACCTTACAGTTTCCGAGATATAGCCCAGACAAGATTTTATAGGTCAAGGTCAAGGTGGTCCAAGGTCAAATCAAGGTCACACATCATGACGCTCCACACCTATAATCCCTAACCAATGTCCCTACCAAGTATCAACTGCCTACACCTTACAGATTTCTGAGATATAGTCCGGACAAGATTTTATAGGTCAAGGCCACTACGGCAAGCACAAAGGTCAAATCAAGGTCACACCATGACGCTGCACACCTACAACCCCTAACTAATGTCCCTACCAAGTGTCAACTTCCTGCACCTTACGGTTTCCGAGATATAGCCCGGACAATATTTTATAGGTCAAGGTCACTACGGCAAGGTCAAATCAAGGTCACACTATGACGTTGCACACCTACACCCCCTAACCAATGTCCCTACCAAGTATCAACTTCCTAGTACATCTTACAGTTGCCGAGATATAGTCTGGACAAGATTTTCAAACTCAAGGTTACTGCGGCAAGGTCAAAGTCAAATCAAGGTCACACCATGACGTTGCACACCTACAACCCCTAACCAATGTCCCTACCAAGTATAAACGTCCTACATCTTACAGTTTCTGAGATACAGCCCAGACAAACTTTTTCCCGCCACCAGCCCACCCGGACACCATGGGTAAAAACAACCCTTAAGGGCTGTGGGGTAAAAAATCAGGGAGAAACAAAATTTGAAGGAATAAGAAAACTGTTTACCTTTGTTTGCATACATGACTTTGAAGACACAGGTATAAATAAATGATATCTAAATTTCATTTCATTTATTAACTTTAATGGCTGATAGGAACACAGTAAGACTTACCAAAGTCTTTTGATGGGAAGCCATCAGCATCAGAAATTGTAAAAGTTTTGTAACTGGACTAGTGTTACAATTTCTTTCCACATGACAGTACTTTAATAAACTCATGTTCAACACAGAGGTTAAAGCGTCTTGGTAACATGTGACCAGCCATCATTAAGGAGAGAAAGACTAAATACTAATACCTCACCATCTGTGAGAACAATTTTGGAGGTAAACATTTTCAAGCGGGGTCAATTATTAAAGATCTAGACAAATATGTTAAAACAATACCTTTTCCCCTTGAACCTAAATGTAGTTTCAGGCATTTCAAGCGGGGTCAATTATTAAAGATCTAGACAAATATGTTAAAACAATACCTTTTCCCCTTGAACCTAAATGTAGTTTCAGGCATTAAGACTTTTGCACTATCACTTTCATTCCAAATACTAAATACTGTACAAAAGCTGTTACACATTTACTTGTCCTCACTGCTTTACAAATATCTCCTTACCATATCTATACCATATAAACAATTTGCAAGAAATCAACTAAGATTAATAACCATAATGATATCTCGGCATTACCTGGATATTTTTGTAATCTGAATACTTTACTTCATCACAATCATTTGGTTGTTGTAACTTTTCCTCAGCTAAATATGTTGACTCAAATTCCAGGTCACTAAAACATTTAAAAGTAACCTCGAAGTAAAATGACAGGTTAACCTGAGATTGGAAGTCATTACTTTGTGAAAAATAGCATCAGAGATGCCCATACCCCAGGGAAATAGTTTTCAACACCATGAGATATAGAAGTAGTGAAACAGTACAAAGATCGGGATACTTTCAGAGCAGTGTCAGATATATTAAGGTCGAAATGATGTTTAAGTAGAGAAAATAACATCAAAGAGAAACAAAATGTATGCAAAGATAAAGTACTAAAACAAGACAATTCAATAGCAAGATGACGGCATTTACCAGTACACTAAAAACTATGATGCACACCTACAACCCCTAAGCAATGTCCCTATCAACTATCAACTTCCTACACTTTACAGTTTCAGAGATATTGCTTGGACAAAACTTTAAAGGTCAAGGTCCCTATGGCAAGGTCAAATGTCAAATCAAAGTCACACCATGACATTGCACACCTACAACCCCCAACCAATGTCCCTACTAAGTATCAACTTCTTACACCTTACGTTTTCTGAGATATAGACCGAACAAGATTTTATAAGTCAAGGTCACTATGGCAAGCTCAAAGGTCAAATCAAGGTCACACCATGATGTTGCACACCTACACCCCCTAACCAATGTCCATACCAAGTATCAACTTCCTACACCTTATGGTTTCCAAGATATAGCCCGAACAAGATTTTATAGGTCAAGGTCACTATGGTAAGGTCAAAGAACAAATCAAGGTCACACCATGACATTGCACACCTACACCCCCTAAGCAATGTCCCTACCAAGTATCAACTTCCTACACCTTACGGTTTTCGAGATATGGCCCGGACAATATTTTATAGGTCAAAGTCACTATGGCAATGTCAAAGGTCAAATCAAGGTCACACCATGACGTTGCACACCTACACCCCCCAACCCATGTCTCTACCAAGTATCAACTTCCTACACTTTACGGTTTCCGAGATATAGCCCGAACAAGATTTTATAGGTCAAGGTCACTATGGTAAGGTCAAAGAACAAATCAAGGTCACACCATGACATTGCACACCTACACCCCCTAAGCAATGTCCCTACCAAGTATCAACTTCCTACACCTTACGGTTTTCGAGATATGGCCCGGACAATATTTTATAGGTCAAAGTCACTATGGCAAGGTCAAAGGTCAAATCAAGGTCACACCATGACGTTGCACACCTACACACACACACACACACACACACACACACACACACACACACACACACACACACACACACCCCCCAACCCATGTCTCTACCAAGTATCAACATCCTACACCTTACGGTTTCCGAGATATAGCCCGGACAAGATTTTTAAACTCAAGGTCACTGCGGCAAGGTCAAATAAAGTTCACACCATGATGTTGCATACCTACACCCCCTAACCAATGTCCCTACTAAGTATCAACTTCCTGCACCTTACAGTTTCTGAGATACAGGCTGGACAAACTTTTCCCGCCCGTCCAGACACCATGGGTGAAAACAATACCCCGACAGCCCTTAAGGGCTGTGGGGTAAAAATGTAAAAAAGAAATTTCTGAAAGGAAATAAGAGTTACTGTACTAAATTTTGAAGTGCTGAGAAAATAAAATAGGCATAAAGTCACATTAAAAATTGGAGACGTAAATGGGATCTAAACTGCATATTCTGATATTTACACTGAAACTTATAAAATGTGTTGCAAACTCGTTTTTTAAACATGTTAAGCAAACAAAGTAACAACAACCTTTCTGCTGGATCCTTGTAGTTCACCTTCCTTTGTATCCTTTTGGATCTTTTACTTTTATCTGTGGCACTCTCACTAATAATATTCTAAAGATCAAATATAAGAAGCACAATCGCTAATAAAGGTTTGGACAGTGCACACGATCTATGAACCAGTCAATATGCCCAATGAATAAAATGGACAGTCATTTTGAACCATAACTGAAATAAAGATCATTATGATACATATACAGCAGAGTTAACACAAATCTTTATATATGAAGCCATTTTTACACAAGCAATAGAAATTACTGAAACTTTCACACCATCAAAGTACTAACGAAGCCCATTGCTGCTTAACTTCTCAGTGATGAGACAGGTACTCACCATGCTATGCCACAATTCATAAAAATCCGGAGACCAAAAAAAAAAATAAGAAAAGAAAAAAAGTGATTTCTAGAGCACAAGCCTCACTAGAGCTTGCAATTAAAACTAGTAACTGTTAAAATTGCAAATTTAATAAGTAAATTAAATTTTTATAAGTTAATACCCTATCCAATGGACAATTGCTTTACCGGTCGGCGCGACCGGTCCCGTCAAACGTCAGAAAAAGACGTCCTGTATATACTACCGGACCGGTCACAGAGTGTGCATTCACCAGGTGGCGCAAGGTACTTCATTTCCTGTTTACCTATTGACGTCATAGCATCTTTTTCGTGTCTAATCCTAGTAAGACCCCTAGTAAGCTGATAGCGGGGCCGGTTGGGTGGGCCTTGCCTGTCCATTGGATAGGGTATTAACTTATAAAAATTTAATTTACTTATTAAATTTGCAATTTTATTGCGTTAATACATCCTATCCAATGGACAATTGCTGAATAACTACCGCTTGATAGGCGGGTAAGCAACTAGGGACTTATGTGAACTCATAACAACAAATTTGAACAGGCCCATTTGACCTAGGGTCAGAGAACCCTGAAAGGTCAGGGTAGGCCACTAACTCACTGGTTAACCGGGAGCCTACCGAAATTGCCCCCCCCCCCCTTTTTCTTTCCTTCCAGAGATGGTCTGAGGAGGGAAAGACAGAGAGAGAGAGAGGGGCTGAGTTCAGTCCCAGAAGAAATAAACTTCCCAAAGGAAGCAAGTCACAGTTTTGTTTTTTTTTTTGTTTTTTTTTTTTTTAAATATATGTACACTCAACATATTTACATTATGTACATATCTAACATATTTACAATATGTACATATTTACATATATACAACATCCCCTCACTTCTGGGCCTGGTGGTGCACCTGCTGGGCAGCCACTACAGGTCCCAGGTGGAAAAGCTCTGAGTCAGCCCAGGCAACATCCTTCAAATAGAATTGGGTGAAGGTGTTGTGAGATTTCCAGTGGCAGGCTGACAAGATCTGATCTAAGGAGATCCCTGATTGGAAGGCCTTAGAAGCAGCAAAGGCCCTAACATCATGGGCTTTGACCTGATGTAAGGTGAGGGCCTCCTGGTCAGAGAGCTCATAGCACAGAACCACAGTCTGTTTGATCCATGAGGAGATGGTGGCAGGTGAGATGTCTTTATCAAAACCCTTCTTGAAGGAGACAAAGACTAACTCCTTATTCTGCCTGAGGTCTGCAGTCCTGTCCAAGTAGTAGCGCAGGGCTCTAACTGGACATAGGGACCTGTCACCCTTGAGTGACCTATCCAGAGATGGTGCCAGGGCTGGGATGACCACTGGCGCCACACTATCTGGACCTTCCTTAGCCAGCTGGTTCTTGGACAGGAAGCTGGGTGAGGGGTACAAAGACACCTTAGACCAGTCTGACTGGTGTCTGATGTTCTTATGTAACCAAGCATGGATCTCACTCCTGCGTTTACCTGAACCCAAGGCCAGCAAGAAAACAGTCTTGAAAGTCAAATGTTTCAAGGAGGACTCTTTCAGGGGTTCAAAAGGAGCCTTTGTGAGCTGATGTAAAACCAGTGAAAGGTTCCAGGAGGGGATGCCCCTCCTGCCTTTAGGTCTGTCTCTATGGAAACTATCCAGGAGACGAGTGAGATTCTCATCTTTGCTGACATTAATGGTGGAATTGCCCAGTTTGTCAGCAATGGCGGATCTGTAGCCATCAATAGTGCCTGGTTGTAACTTCTTGTCCTGAAACAAGTGCAGGAGGAAGTCAGCAATGGCTTTCAGAGGTGGTGCCCTGAAGTCCACCTGATTACTGAGGCACCACTTTGTAAAAATGGTCCACTTTGCCTCATAGACAGATCTGGTTGATCTTCTTTGAGGAGCCTCAATTCGTGCTGCCACTGCCTCAGAGAAGCCTTGCTCCTTGATTGCTGAGGCTCTAGGAGCCAGGCATGTAGGTTCAGATTCGACAGGTTCCTGTGAAGGACCTGGTTGAATGGCTGAGACACTAGGTTGGGTAGGTTGGGCAGACACAGTGGGATCTGGCTTGACATTGCTACCAAGTCCCAAAACCAGGGCATGTTGGGCCACCCTGGGGCAATCAGAATTATTCTGTTGCAGGGGTAGTCCTGGAGCTTCTCCACCACTTTGCCCAAGATGGCTGCCGGTGGGAAGGCGTATGGGTCCAGGTCCTCCCAGGAGAGACTGAGTGCATCCACTGCCCAAGCCTGGGGGTCTGGCACCGGTGACACAAACTGAGACAGTTTGTTGTTGAACCTGGTGGCAAACAGGTCCACTTGTGGCTGGTGCCACCTTGCGCATACGGCTTGGAATACTGCTGGATGAAGTGACCACTCTGTTTGAATAATCTGGCCAAGTCTGGATAGTTTGTCTGCTATCACGTTCAGCCGGCCGGGGATGTGACGTGCCCCGAGGGTTACCTGCTGTCTGGTGCACCAGGACAGGATTCTCCACAGTAGGGCACACAGTGACCCCGACTTCATCCCCCCTTCTTTGTTGATATAGGCAACCACTGTTGTGTTGTCTGTAGCTATCAACACAGTCTTGTTGCAGACCAGGGTTCGAAACTCCTTTAGAGCTAGAAAAACTGCTTTTAGCTCTAAGTGGTTTATGTGCAACTTGCTTTCTGGAAGGGACCAGGTTCCCCTTGCAGTATGGTCGTCCAAGTGAGCGCCCCACCCTTCGTTTGATGCGTCTGTAAAGATCTGCAGAGCATGTTTTAGAGGGTGTAATGGTTGACCTAGTAGCACATTGCTTTCCTCCAGCCACCACCTTAGATGAGGGTGGAAGGACTTGGGGACCGGGATCACCTTTTCCAGTGACTCTGGGACCCTCCAATTGTTTTTCAAGTGCCACTGTATGGGTCTCATGTGGAGTCGCCCTAAGTGGACTTGTTTTTCTGTTGCTGTGAGGAGACCTATGAGGGACATGAATTTCCGGACCGGACAAACCGGATCCGACATCATTGATCTGATCAAGGCCTGCCAACGTTCTTCTGTTGGTCTGACCTTGCCCTCTTTCAGGTCGAACTGGTAACCTACGAAGTTGAAGACCTGTTTGGGTGCCAGTTCTGACTTTTCCTTGTTCACCAGCCACCCTAGCTCCTGACAAAGTGTGACCAGGGTTTGAGTATGCTGGAGACAGGTGTGGAGGGTAGAGGCTCTCACCAGCCAGTCATCTAGGTACTGGTGGATTCTTATACCCTGTCGTAAGGCCATGAGCTTGACCTCTTTGGCCACCACTGTGAACTCCATGGGTGCTGTGGAAAGACCAAAGGGCAGGGCCTTGAACTGGTAGGATTGGCCCTGAATGTGAAAACGCATGTACTTCCTCGACTGACTGTGAATTGGAATGTGGAAGTATGCGTCTTTGAAGTCTATTGAGGTGACCCACTCCCCTACCTGTAGGGAGCTTCTTATGGTTTCTGGAGTCTCCATTTTGAACGACTCTGTGTTTAAAAAGATGTTCAAAGTGCTCAGGTCCAGGATAGGTCTCCACCGGTTGTTGGGTTTGGGAACCAAAAATAGCCGGTTGTAAAACCCTAGGGAGGTCTGATTTGTTACCGGTTCCACTGCATTTTTGTTTGTTAGCTGAGCCAGTGCCTCCAAAAGGAGGGACTGTCTTTGGGGGTTTACATATTTGCTGATGACCATTGGTGACCTGGTTAGGTTGGGTCTGAACCGGAAGGGAAGGGTGTAGCCCTCTCTCAGTATTCTGATAACTTTTGGACTCAAACCCAGAGTTTCCCACTTCTCCCAAAACTGCTGAAGCCTTGCCCCTACAGGAAGATTTGTGACAACAGTTGGGACATTTGTGACAATTTTTACAGAACTCAAGTGATCTACACAGGAAACATCGTTCACATGGTTTATTTCTCTGATAGATTGACAATAAACGGGATTTACACCTTTCTTTTGCGGTGACCCGCTGGCAAAAGGAACACTTGCAACAAAAGAGTTTACATGTGATAACACAGTCTCGCTCTTGCTTGTCACTGGTGGTGGTGGGTTCAAACCCTCCATCTTGTCGGATACATTTACAGAGTTCACCAATCCGACCACATTTGAAACACAGTAATTGTCATTTATGCTTTTTAAATCCCCTGGCCGGCTTCTGGCTGAAGTTTGAGGCTTTACCACCACCTTTCTGAGCAGTTTGCCGGTCTCTAATCTGCTTCCATGCCGGTTTAGTGGGCTTCCGGTCCGGCTGGTGAGGGGTTCGATTGGAGGGGACGTATGGATGAAAACGTCCAGGTTTCCTCTGTGTGGTACCAGCAGAACGCCTCTCTTCACTACGTAAGATCTCCTCTTCAGCCTTGACCAGTAAGCTGTCCGGGAAGAGTGAGAGTTGGTGGACTGGAGACGTACGTAAGGCAGACAAGGTGTCAGGTTTAATTCCACCTCCTATGAACTCTAAATAACTGTCCCGACGGGCCAGGGTGAGATTAGCCATGCTGATAAAGACTCCCTCTGAAAGATCCTGCATGGTACGCTGCATAGCCTGTGAAATTGACCGGTTAAATGTAACTAGATACTCCAGTTCCTCAACAGCCTGTTGTTGTTTCTCAGCACTTTTGCCCTTTGAGGAATCGAACCTGAGGGACTTCAACTGGGTGACCATGGAGTCCTGAACTTTCGTGAGGCATCTAGATAGGCCAGCAGCGTGATTACACATCACTGATTGCTCTCTGAAGGACCTCTCCCACCTTCTAAGGGTGTCCTGGCTGAAAGTCCGGGAAGCTGGAGCAGAAGGTAAGCTGCGCCTTGCAACTCTAGAAAACATACTGTTAAGTTTTGCCGGTTCCGGAGACCAGTCACCAACAGCCTGGGTAGACGTATCCTTCTTAACAGCTTGCATGTCGTACCACTTTGAAGTACGGGGTGTCTTGACAAATTGATCACGCAGCAGTCCACTGGTTTCTGTATTCCTGGAAGGATAACCTTCAGCAATAGTTACATTTAGTTTCTCCAGCTTTTTACAAAGCCATTCATCCACCGGCAATTTAACTGACACTTTACCGGTAGTCTTCACTCTGGAACCGGCAAAGGGATTGTCATCCATAGATGCAGCTGAGGTGTCATAATCCGGGATTTGATGCCAGCCCATGAAACTCCTCACCCCTCTCAAGGTTTCCCGGTAATTGGCATCTTCAGAAAGGTCCTGGTCAGTGTTAATTTCCGGTACATCACCCTGGTAGTGAACACTAGCCGGTGAAGCCGGTTCCGCATCCAACTCAGCCTCACTGTCAGATTTCCTAGCAACCTCAGTATTCTGGCCAATGGGAGGCGACTGGTTAGACAGCGTAGTTTCATAACCGGAAGGCAGAACCTCAGGACCCGCACCGGGAGCCTGTGGAGGCTGGGTGGCAGTCCCTGCACCGGGAACCAGTAAAGGTTGGGTGGCAACAGTCTCAGAGGTACCGGGGCCCTGAACAGGGTGGGTAGCACTCTCATTCACTTCCTTTACAGCTTGTGTACCAGGAACCCCCAGAGGAGGTTGGGTAGCCGTCAACTGCGTAGCAACGTCACCAGTGCCCTCAGAAAACATAACACTAGTAGAAGCACCCGGATCAAAGAAGGGGAGTTCTCTGGGCACCACAGAAGCAGAATTCACCGGTCTCACAGGAACAGCAAATGACTGGTTAATCAGCATAGCTTCCAGACGGGAAAATCTCTCACTCCACTTGTCATCAATGGACTTGAGGTCGTCTGAAGTGGGCTTACTGCTGTGCTTCCGTTTACTAGACCTTGGGGAGCCATCAGAACGCTTCTTCTTCTGCTTGGGTGTAGAATCAACAGGAGACTGCTTTCCTGAATTAACAGGACCGAGCAGTGAAACCTCAGACGATCAACAAGCTTGGGAGACGTACTTGTCAAATCTTCAGATTTCTTCTGGCTAGAGCGTTCTTTCCGTTCCTTGTAGGTCGGGGTTGCTAACTGGTGGATCTGAGCAGGCGTAAACGCCTTACAGATACTACAATCCAACTTCTTCACACAGGGGTCGTCTCCCACCCCCTTGTCACGACAACGCGCGCATTTCTTATGGTTGTCGAAAAGGGCCATAACGTGCCCGCAAGAACCTCGCTTCTGTCCAGGAGACGACATAATGATCAGTAACATTGTAGAATTACTCCGTACTAATAAAAAACAAGAAACTTGGAAGAGTTCGTTGTAAAACTTCAAAAACGTATCTCTGAAGAAAATCTTCTGCACACTCTTTCGCGCCAAACGAAAAAGATGCTATGACGTCAATAGGTAAACAGGAAATGAAGTACCTTGCGCCACCTGGCGAATGCACACTTTGTGACCGGTCCTGCCGGTAGTATATACAGGACGTCTTTTTCTGACGTTTGGCGGGACCGGTCTCGCCGACCGGTAAAGCAATTGTCCATTGGATAGGATGTATTAACGCAATAAAATTGCAAATTTAATAAGTAAATTAAATTTTTAAAAGTTAATACCCTATCCAATGGACAATTGCTAATCCGGTCGGTGCAGACCGGCCCGCCAAACATCAGAAAAAGACATCCTGTATTTCCACCGACTGGCCGGTCCCAGTACTGTGCACTCGTCAGGTGGCACATCATACTTCCTTCCTGTCTAGACAGTGTGACATCACAGGCATCTTTTTCATTGTCTAAGTCTATTATGGCCCTAGAAAGCTGATAGCGTGAGGTAGCGTGGATAGAAGTGAGGTGAGACTGCCTTGCAATTCTGCTGTAGGAACTATTGAGTTTGCATGCATCTATATACCAGGTCAAGACAGTGGAAGGGTCAGCTTTGTCGTCGGAAAACAGTAATGTAATGTCCAGCTTACTAAGTTTCCTACACAACTAATCCTCCGTAGGCGTTTGTACAGAAACCTTTCCTGGAACAGAAGCTTTCGGTCCGGAGAAGGGGTTATCATCAGACCCAGTTGTTGCACTATCCATATCAGGGATATTTGACCAGCCCATATATGATCTGATGTCTCTCATAGTTTCCCTATAAGTCTGCTCCTCACTAATGACTTAGTCAGGTTCAGTGACATTTAGATCTTAGTCCTCTGATAACTCTCCTTCTTCTGCATATAAATCCACAGGTGGTCGGTCTGAAATTTAACTAACGGCTTCAGAGCTTACATCTTGAAAAACTGTCCTGTCAGGTGAGCCGGTGTCGGTGGCCAGAGATGACTTTGGTCGGTCAAGATCTACTAGCAGATAGATGTTTTGTGGCAGAAGGGTCGGTATCAGAATGTTCAGAGTGTCACTTCCGGTCGGACTGAGGCTGACTGGTGCTTGGTAACAGAGGAGTCACTGCCAGTGCGCCTAGGGGATGAAAATCCTGGCTGGTGTAGGACTTATATAAGCTGGCTGGTCGACTGATGCTTAGCAGAGGAGTCAGTACCAGTACGCTTGGGTGAAGAAGATCTTGCCAATGGTCGGTGTTGGTCGGATCTGAACTTGCTGGTCGACTGATGCTGTGAAGCAGAGGAGTCTTTACCAGTGCGCTCTGCAGGCAAGGGAATATCTGACCCGGGCTGGCTGGCTGACTGATGCAGAAGAGCAGAGGAGTCCATGCCAGTGCACCCTGTAGAAGTTGGTTGGAAAAAAGGCTCAAAGTCCTTCCAAATTGATGCTGGTGGAGAGTGAGAAAGGGTGACTTTAACTTCAGATGAAAAAGTAGGTTGCAAGGTCTTAGCCATGAGCAAAGCTTCTAACCTGTTGAAGCGGTCGGTCCCTTTCTTGTCGAGCTCATCTTACCTAGAGTCAGTGACCAACTTTTCTGCAGATTTCTTGGCTTTAGAAGAAGATGGTTTGTCCTTCTTACACTTCTTTTCAGGCACGACAGGTGTAGGGGAAGTAACAGTTCCTAAATCGCTGACAGCCCCTATCACAGCAACGGCAGAAGGGTCTACTAGAGTACTGTCTTTACTAGGGGTTGATTCCAATTTCTTAGCCTCACGTTTCTCTTTCTTGAGCTTGTAGGAAGGCGTAGCAAGCTGGGCTAGTTCCTCAGGGGTTAGAACAATGCAAAACTTACATTCACTCTGTGGTGTCTCCACACATGGGACTTTCCCTTTGCCTTTGTCCCTACACAATGCACAAAAGGCATGCCCATCAAAACTCACCATAGCATAGCCACAACTACCCCTTTTCTGTCCAGGTGAAGACATGTTGAACTAAGCACTCTCCAATATCCGTATCAGAAATAAAATCACTTAAAATCACAATATCCTGGCAATAAACCACAAAAAACTTAAGCACAGAAAAGTCTGGCTGCACAGTACACCCGCCAAAAGAAAAAGATGCTGTGATGTCACGCTATCTAGACAGGAAGGAAGTATGATGCTCCACCTGGCGAGTACACAGTACTGGGACCGGCTGGTCGGTGGAAACACCGGACGTCTTTTTCTGATGTTTGGCGGGATGGTCTACACTGACCGGATTAGCAATTGTCCATTGGATAGGATGTATTAACGCAATGAATCATCCTTTCATTAAAATATTGTGTAACTTAATTTGTAATGCACTAACACACAAGTTAAAACTGGTGCAGTGTTAATAACTCGTTGTCATAATGCTCTTGGATAAGAAATACAGTGCCTTAACACTGATTTGTTTTTCTTTTCTAGCAGAGTTACACACAAATATGTGTATATTTGTCCATTAAATATTTGTAAAATTATAGAAAGAATAATCATATTACCTGACAAACTTTTGCAATATTTACTTTAATATTTGTAAAATTATAGAAAGAATATACATATTACCTGACAAAGTTTTGCAAAATCTGAGATCACTCCACATGCATTTGATGAAATGTCATCCAAAACAGCATCTTCTGCACTATTAAAGAAAAAGACAGTATCTGCACACTGATTATCAAACAATTTGTTTAATGAAGATTACAGCTCAGAGGTGCATGTGTTATTTATGAAAAAACTGTCCCTTCATCATTTCTTTTCTCAATAACTTGCATTGCAGAAGTTACTTTTAGGAACAGTTTTTTACCAAATTTACAATTTTTATAGTTACATACTTATTCTTCACATCCTTTTCAGTGGTTTCAGAATCCTCTATGTGTACACCCTCATTGTTCTCTCCATCACTAAGTATGGGACTTGTATTATTATTCTGAAAACAAAAACATAATACACTCAGATAATTCTTAACGTAAAGGCAGGCAATTTATGAGCAATAATTACATCAAATATCAAACATCAAATGTTTTAATTAATCACTTGAAATGTGTATCAATCAATCATCTTTACATAGTGTCAATTCTTGAAACATATTCAGTTATTCAGCGGCCTTTTCAGTCTGTGAATTTCATACACATACACTGTCAAAAGTTTACAACTGTTTTAACATTTCAATATTGTAAAACACAACAAAGCAAAAGGCCAGAAATAACAGCGCCACTAGAATTTTACCACAATATCACTGCACTAAGATGTGTGGAAGTACATTATCTTTACTGCGAAACTAAATGAGATATAAATGAAGTCCCAGGTAGTATAGTTTGATTGATATTTGTGAAAGTTACAGAATATAATAAATTTGGCTATTTAATAAAACACACTAAAAACAGACAACAAAATAACCTTTCTAGACTGACCAACCTTTTTCACTTTGCGGTTTGATATCTTAGTTGACCACTCTGATGGCTTAGCATGAGTTGTATCTTTAGATGAAGCATGCCTTGACAGTTCTGCTATGGCTGGTGATTTGTAACCACTATTCTCATCAAACCCAAAAGCATTGTTGATATCTTCCTCAAACTTCTCTGAAGTAGAGTTTTTCAGTTTTCCACATATTTTTGATAACTTTTCAGCTTTGCCTGCCTTTTGTTTGGCAACTTTTGCTTTATTCTGGTTCTTATGTGACTGCTGTTTTGGAAAACTTTTATCCAAACCCAATATCTTCTGCTGAGATTTACACAATTTTTCCTTTTCACATTCTTCATCCTTTGTATCACTGGCACTTTGGGATGCAGTATCTTGCCTCTCTTTCGCCCTTGCTTTGAAAAACCTTGGCTTCACTCCTGCACTTTTGCTTATGGATGTATTCTTAAGGCTTAGTTTTGATTCCTCTCTGTCCAAGCATAGGTTTATGCCTGCCAGCTTGTTTCTGGTCATTAAACAGGGATCTTGACTGTAGGAGCTGTATAAGCTCTCTGGAGAGAAGTTATACACTGATGTATTTTCACAGATCTCATTGTTACTGGCATCATGTGAGTCATTTTCATTATTTATAGTTTTTGAACAACCAGATACTGGAAATGGCTTGACAAATTCACAATCTTTCAAATTAATCACTTGTGGGCTTTTTTCTTCATCATTAGCAATTTCTCCAACAGCAGAGTGTTTCCGTTTCTTTCTGCTTTCACTAGCTGATTCATCAAAGTCTGACTTTTTGTTAATATTCACTGATTTTTTCTTTCTTTCTCTGTTTTCAAGTTTTACAGCTTCTTCTGTTCTGTTTTCCTTCTTTTTTCTTGATGGTACAGGTAAGGGTTTGGCAAATTCATCATCTGAAGGTACATTTCTATGTACTCCCTGTGATGCACTGTCGATATTGATGTCTTTTGTGCTAGTAGACACAACTGAAGTTTTGTCATTATCATTTTCTTTATTTACTGAACTATCACTATATTCACTGGTATTCTTACTTTTACTTGAACCCTTCTTTCTCACTTTCTCATGTTTCTGACCATTTTCCTCAACTTGACTGCCTACATTCTTATTTCTTTTTGACCGTGTTTGCCTTTGACAAGTTATCTGCTGACTGGCTCGACTCATTTCTTCCATTTTCTCTCTACCTCCATCCACTAAACTGGATGAGAGCTTGTCCTGCTGGGTTACAAAGAGGTCCTGAGAACCTCCACCACTGCACACAATCTCAGCAGATGTTGAATCTGGAGACATGCACACTGGCTTCTCCTGCCTCTCCCCATTTGAAATCATTCCATTTGACATTTTCTTCTTCTTTGACCTTGATGTTAATGTAATAGGACACATGGCATCAGACTCCGTCGGTCCTTTAACTTCTGCAAAACATAAGTGGTCATTCATCAAAATAAATAGTGCAGTTTATAAGTGTAAATTTTGTAACATAAAATTGTATTTTATTGTTCTGAGAAGATAATAGGAAAACTTCCTGAATGACATATACAGAAAAAATATATTATGAATGAAGATAACAATATTATACTAGTGCGTATGTTTTACTTTTATTATCCACCATTTTGTACGATTTATGGGTTAAATAACATGACTATTTAATGAGAGAATGTGAAAAGGCTGTCAAAAAGCACAGGCAACAGTGAATATAAAAACTTCAATCTTTAACTTGCAATAGCTCATTTATTTCTGCATGGAGTAGAAGAGCTATAAAACAACCTTTCTAATGATATATAATACATACTTCTAAGTTACATATTTTCCGAGATATGTTGAAAAAGCGTAAGTTATTGACACTAGTTATCCATGGTACGGACGCGCTGTTGTTTACAAATAAAATATATCCCGCTCCGTATATCCCCCCTACGGGTCAAATACGGCTCGCGGTGGATAATAAAAGACACTCTCCTATCAATAAAATGGGAGAATAAGTACTCTTATACTCGCTGAAGCATCCATTTTAAGTCACTCTCCTCTCAGACCAAAATATCTAATCTAATCTAATCTACTGCTTTGCAGGCGCAATATCTTCCCCACTAAGGGGAACTCAGTGCGCTAATAACAAAAATCATTTCTTATAAGGAGAGTCGAGGGGCATTCAAGGTCAGTGTACCGGGTTTGTGGGTGGGACCGAGAGGGAAGGAGACTAAGTTGGGATGCTAGAGTTGAAAAGGTGCGTTTTGAGGTGTTTCCTGAAAGATGCGACAGAGGGACTGTTTCTTATTTGGAAGGGGAGAGAGTTCCAATAAACTGGGGCATAGTGACTAAAAGAATTTGAGAAGTGTTTAATTGATTTATGAACTCTACGGTCAAAATTGGGGGTATGAAGGAACTTGAGTTTAGGGGTACTTCGTCTAGTATTTCTAAAGGAAGTGTAGGGGTGGATTAGTTCTCTTAGGTAAACAGGCTGACCTTGGTTGAGAATTTTAAATGTAATGAGGCCTATTTTGAATTGTACCCTATACCTAACTGGAAGCCAATGGAGTTTTTTCAGTTGAGGGGTGATGTGAGAAAATTTTGAGGAACGGGTGACAACCCTGCAGAGTGAGTTTTGCACTAGTTGCAATCTTCTTAGCTCAAAGTCTGTGAGTGATAGAAACAGGGAATTGCAGTAGTCCAGTCTGCTGCTGACCAAGGCATTGGCTAAAAGAACTGATGTTTTAAGGTCTAGAAGGGGACGTATTCTGTAGAGGTCTCTTGCATGAGCTCTAGTGGACTTTATGACCTGTGACACATGGTCGGAGAAAGTGAAATTGGAGTCAAACACCACTCCGAGGTTCTTGACACTTTGTGCTGGTGAGACCTGATTACCAAGAATATTGATTGGAAAGTGAGGAAGGAGTTGTTTACGGTTGTTTTTCGACCCTATCAAAATGAACTCGGTTTTATCAGGGTTGAGTTTTAATTTATTTGGGAACATGAAGTTTTGGATGTCGTTTAGGCAATTTTTTAGTTTTTGTACAGAGTAAGAAAAATTTGCTGGAGAGAGTGAAATGTATAGCTGAGTGTCATCGGCGTAGAAATGGTAATTGATGCTACTGTGAGATTGAATGATGGAGCTGATTGGGTTGGTGTAAAGGGAAAAAAGAATTGGACCAAGGACGGAGCCCTGGGGGACCCCATGCTGAAGGGCAACAGGATTTGAGAGTGTGCTGCCTACCTTGACCGACTGTGTCCTTCCCAACAGGTATGATTTGAACCAGCCAAGTACCAGTTCACTGATCCCATAGTAACCATTAAGTCTGTCCAGGAGTATAGTGTGATCAATGGTGTCGAAAGCGGTGGAGAGATCTAGAAGGGTGAGCGCTGTAACAGACCCTTTGGCCATATTGAGAAGAATATCATTACGAATGTTAAGGAAGGCACTTTCAGTAGAATGGTGTTTTCTATAAGCCGACTGGAAGGCAGTCATCAGGCCGGCTTCATCAAGGTGAGTATGTAGCTGGGCTGCTACTACCCTTTCAAGTATCTTTGAAATAAAGTTTAGATTGGAAACAGGCCTGTAATTTTTGAAAACTTCCTTGTCTAAGGATGATTTTTTAAGAATTTTGAAACTCAATTATAAATGTTTACATTATGTTGGCAGTTAGAGGCCCAATAAAACTTCTTGGGTGCAATGGATATAGGCTGTAAAAGGAAAAATAGCATCAGAGATGCCCGTACCCCACAGCCTAGGGAAATAATTTCAACACCATGAGATACAGAAGTACTGTATCAGTACAAACTTCAGGATACTTTCAGAGCACTGTCAGTTATATAAAGGTCCAAACAATGTTTAAATGGAGAAATAATGTTTAAGAGAAAGATCATGCATATAAAGATGAAGTATTAAAACAAGATAATTCAATAACAAGATGACAGCATTAATCAGCAAACTAAAATTCAACACTCTTTATCTACATCTGCAAGGCCCGAATTATGGTTTAGATGGTTTGAATATTACCATGCATACAGAAGTGGTAATACATTTAATGAATGCTTATGTGTGGTGTTGGAGCAAAATCTGTGGCTCACTTGATGAAATTCGATCTCTTACAATGGGAAGTTATGAAAGTAAAATAAATTAATTTATAAAATAAAAATAAATTAATTTATAATTAAAATAAATTAATTTATAATTAATAAATTCTAATATGACTTTAATAGTGCTTAATCTGCATCAAAAGAGAGACCCAAAGGTGCAACAAGATTTTATAGGTCAAGGTCACTACGACAAGGTCAAAGGTCAAATTAAGGTGACACCATGATAATACACACCTATAGCCCCTAACCAATGTCCCTAGCAAGTATCAACTTCCTCAACCTTACGGTTTCCAAGATATAGCCCGGACAAGATTTTATAGGTCAAGGTCACTACGCCAAGGTCAAAGGTCAAATCAAGGTCAGATCATGACGTTGCACAACTACATCCCCTAACCAATGTCCCTACCAAGTATCAACTTCCTACACCTTACGGTTTCCGAGATATAGCCCGGACAAGATTTTTGAACTCAAGGTCACTACGGCAAGGTCAAAGGTCAAATCCTGGTCAGACCATGACGTTGCACACCTACACATTCTAACCAATGTCCCTACCAAGTACCAACTTCCTGCACCTTACGGTTTCCGAGATATAGCCCGGACAAGATTTTATAGGTCAAGGTCACTACGGCAAGGTCAAAGGTCAAATCAAGGTCAGACCATGACGTTGCAGACCTACAACCCCTAACCAATATCCCTACCAAGTATCAACTTCCTACACCTTACGGTTTCTGAGATATAGCCCGGACAAGATTTTATAGGTCAAGGTCACTACGGCAAGGTCAAAGGTCAAATCAAGGTCACACCATGACGTTGCACACCTACACCCCCTAACCAATGTCCCTGCAAAATATCAACTTCCTACACATTACAGTTTCCGAGATATAGCCAGGACAAGATTTTATAGGTCAAGGTCACTACAGCAAGGTCAAAGGTCAAATTAAGGTCAGACCATGGCGATGCACACCTACACCCCCTAACCAATGTCCCTACCAAGTATCAACTTCCTACACCTTACGGTTTCCGAGATATAGCCCGGACAAGATTTTCAAACTCAAGGTCACTACGGCAAGGTCAAAGGTCAAATCAAGGTCAGACCATGACGTTGCACACCTACACCCCCTAACCAATGTCCCTACCAAGTATCAACTTCCTACACCTTACGGTTTCCGAGATATAGCCCGGACAAGATTTTCAAACTCAAGGTCACTACGGCAAGGTCAAAGGTCAAATCAAGGTCAGACCATGACGTTGCACACCTACACCCCCTAACCAATGTCCCTACCAAGTATCAACTTCCTACACCTTACTGTTTCTGAGATACAGCCCGGACAAACTATTTCCCGCCGCCCCCCCACCCGCCCGCCCGGACGCCCGCCCGCCCATCCGGACACCATGGGTGAAAACAATACCCCGACAGCCCTTAAGGGCTGTGGGGTAAAAATGGTTTATGTGGTTATTCGTTGGTTTTACATAAAAAACAACAGCTGGTTATAAACAATCAAAAGCTGTGTTGTTCCTTTAAGTATTCAAAATGAACATTATCCTCAACTTGCTTACAGTGAATTATTGCTGCAATTTTAGCCAATTTATAAGAGACAACTTCTTGATGAAACAACTTGCAAATTTAATATTAAGTAAATTAAATTTTTATAAGTTAATACCCTATCCAATGGACAATTGCTAATCCGGTTGGCACAGACCGGCCGGCTGGTCCCAGTACTGTGCACTCCCCAGATGGCGCCTCATACTTCCTTCCTGTCTAGACATCCTGATGTCATAGCATCTTTTTCATTGTCTAAACCTCTTAGACCCCTAGTAAACTGATAGCAGGGTCGGAGGGAGGGTCTTGTGTGTCCATTGGATAGGGTATTAACACATAAAAATTTAATTTACTTATTAAATTTGCAATTTTATTTCGTTAATACATCCTATACAATGGAAAATTGCTGAATAACTACCACTTGGCTGGCGGGTAAGTTACTAGGGACTTATGTGAACTCACAAATGATAGTAAATTTTAACCTACAGTCTAGGCTGACTTCGTCAGGAGACCTATAGGCACAGGCCTGGGTTGACCTTAAGGTCAGGAAAGCCTGTAAGGCCATGGTCGGTTACCAGCAGCCGGTTACCTGGGGCTATACCGACGTAGAAACCCCCCTCCCCTTTTTTAGCAGACCTGCTCTGAGTTAGGAGGAGAGAGGGATGAGTTTAGTCCCACAAGGCAAATAAACCTCCCGAAGGAAGCATTTTTTTTTTATGTACATGTAGAACTATTTACACTACATTATGTATATATATATAAATCTCCTCAATCGAAGGGCCACCAGCGGATCTGCTGAGTAGCCACTACTGGGCCCAAGTGATAAAGCTCTGGATCAGCCCAAGCCACACCCTTCAGATAGAACTCTGTGCAGGTACTACGTGACTTCAGTGATAGGCTGATACGATTTGTTCTAAGGAAAATCCTGACTGGAATACCTTATAAACAAAAGGTCCTGACATCATGGGCTTTAACCTTTTGTAAAGTGTGGGCCTCCTGGCCAGAGAGCTCATAACATAGCATCACAATCTGCTTGATTCAACAGGAGATAGTGGCAGGCGAGATGTCTTTGTCACAACCTTTCTTAAAGGAGACAAAAACCAACTCCTTATTCTGCCAAATTCTGGGGTCCTGTCCAAATTATAGCGAAATGCTCTAACCAGACAAAGGGACCCGTCAGACTTGAGGGACCTAATCAGAGTTGGGGCCAGGGCTGGAATAACCACTGGGATCACATTGTCTGGACCCTCTTTGGACAGCTGCTTCTTGGAAAGGGAGCTGGATGATGGATACAGGAACACCTTTGACCAGTAGGATTGGTGTCTAATCTTTGTTTTGCCAAGCATCTATCTCACTTCTACGCTTGCCCGACCCAAGGGCCAAGATGAAAACTGTCTTGAAGGTCAAATGCTTCAAAGAGGCCTCTTTAATTGGTTCAAAAGGAGCCCTGCAAGACCAGGAAGAGGTTCCAGGAGGCAATTTCCCTCCGGCCTTTGGGCCTGTCTCTGTGGAAACTATCCAGGAGGCGAGTGAGATTTTTTATCTTTGCTGATGTTAATGGGTGAGTTTCCCAGTTTATCAGCAATGGCTGGCCTGTACCATCAATGGTGCTAGGCTGCAATTTCCTATCCTGAAAAGGGTACATAAGGAAATCAGCAACTGACTTTACAGGGAGTGCTCTGAAGTCCACCTGATTACTGAGGCACCACTTGTAAATATGGCCCACTTTGCCTCATTGACTGATCTGGTTGATCCTCTTCGAGGAGCCTCAATTTTTGCTGCCACTGCCTCAGAGAAGCCCTGCTCTTTGATTGCTGAGGCTCTACGAGCCATGAATGGAGATTTATATTGTCAGATTTCTGTGAGGGATCTGATTGAAGGGCTGTGTCAACAGGTTGGGCAGAATGGGCAGGCTCAATGGGATTTGTCTGGACATGGCCATTTGATCCCAAAACCAAGGCATGTTGGGCCACCCCGGAACAATCAGAATGATTCTCTTGCATGGGGAGTCCAGCAACTTCTCCACCACTTTGCCTAATATGGCTGCTGGTGGGAAGGCGTATGCATCCAGATCCTCCCATGGCGGACTGAGTGCATCCACTGCTGTGGCCAGGGGATCCAGCACCAATGACACAAACAAGGGCAACTTGTTGTTGAACCTACGTGGCAAATAGGTCTATTTTTGGCCAGTGCCACTTGCTGCATATTGTTTGGAAGACCGCTGGAAGGAGAGACCACTCCATTTAGATGGTCTGGCCTAGCCTGGATAGCTTGTCTGCTACCACGTTCAGCCTGGAATGTGTCGAGCTTTGAGTAACTTGTTTCCTGGTACACCAGGTCAAGATTCTCCATAGCAGGGCACAAAGTGAGCCCGACTTCATGCCTCCTTCCTTGTTTATGTATGACATCACTGTGGTGTTGTCGGTGCTACAAGTATTATCTTGTCTGAGCAGAGGTCTTGGAACTTTTTTAAGGCTAGAAAGATTTATTTTAGTTCCAGATAGTTTATATGCAGCTTGCTTTCCGGAAGAGACCAGGTTCCTCTTGCAATGTGCTCGTTTAAGTGAACGCCCCACCCTTCTTTTGATGCGTCTGTAAAGATTTGCAGAGCAGGTTTTATCGGATGTAATGGTTGGCCTGTGACTACATTATCTTCTGTCAGCCACCATTGTAAATGGGGGTGCAGGGACCTGGGAATTGGGATCACCTTTTCTAGAGATTCTGGTACCCTCCAGTTATTTTTGAGATGCCACTGTATGGGTCTCATATGCAGCCGGCCTAGATGAACTTGCTTTTCTGTGGCTGTTAATAAACCTATCAAAGACATAAGCGGCCAGACCGGACAGGCCGGTGGGGATAGCAGTTTCAGTATTTGTCCTGGAGGCTCTGCCACCGGTCCAGTGTCGGTTGGACCCGGCCAGATCTGAGGTCGAACTGGTAACCTACAAAGTCGAAGACTTGCTTTGGTTCCAGTTCCGATTTCTCCAAGTTCACCAGCCAACCTAGTTCTTGGCATATTTTCACTAGATCTTGAGTATTCTGGAGACAAGCCTGGTGGGATCTGGCTCTCACCAACTAGTCGTCTAGGTACTGGTGGATTCTTATACCCTTGTGTATGGCCATCAGTTTCACCTCCTTTGCTACTACAGTGAACTCCATGGGTGCTGTGGACAGACCGAAAGGCAGTGCTTTGAACTGGTATGTCCGACACTGGACATGAAATCTGATATTTCCTGGACTGTTCCTGTACTGGTATATGGAAGCAGGCATCCTTGAAATCTATTGAGGTAACCCACTCCCCTTGTTGGAGGGTGGTCCTGATGGTCTCCGAAAGGTTTGGTTTGCTCAGATCTAGAATAGGTCTCCAACCATTGTGTGGTTTTGGAACCAAGAAAGGTTGAAAAAGCCCAGAGATTTTGAACTGGCTCAACTGCATCTTTGTCCATAAGCTGATGTAATGCCTCTAACCAATATAGGTTCCTGTGAGGATGTACATAGAAAGCAAGAGTGTAGCCCTCCTTCAACATTTGTACTACCTAGGGTCCAGCCCCCAAGGCTTCCTAAGTTCCCAAAACAGATTTAGTCTGGACCCTACAGGCAGATTGTGTGCCACATTTGGGACATTTGGTAGTCTGACAAACATTTTCTGTCCCTCCGGACACTGGTCCAGTCTGGTGACAATGATCCAAGTTAACAGTCTCTCTGTTCTTGTTGTGGTCCGGTCCAGTGGGGCTGACACAACTTTTCACATTTTACAGACTCTTTGCCCCGGGCCAGCCATCTGCAAGGTGCAGCATTTACATAGTAACTGTTATTTGTAAGATGGCTGACCCCTGGCCGGACGTGATGAAAACTTGTTTGACTGTCGACCACCTTTTCTCTAACTGTTGAAATGATCTATTGGTTTTCATGCTGGTTAGTCAGGTTCCTGTGTTTGCCTATCCAATTGTAAGGATAAAATCTATTATCTTTCCAGTCAAGTCCAGCACCGATAACAGGCTGGTGAGAGGTGTGATAAGGGAAGGTTGCCTACTAGTAGCTTGGGCCATATCATCAAGACCACTGACTGGTCTAAGAATTCTCTGTAACCAAAATTACCTTAGGCAACTCTGTCCAGTACCAGGTCTCTGTAACCGGTAATTCACTGTTACCAGTAATTCTCTTTAACCGGCAAAACCGGTAGACTGGAGTCACCAATGAATTTAGACAGCTACTGGTCTATATTTAGCTAGCTTTTTCAGTTTGTAAAAATTGTAGTTTTCCCTGTAACCAGTAATTCTCTGTAACCAACAAAAAACTGGTAGGCTGGAGTCAAAATAAGGGCTGTGTAGCCCGGCACCTGGTTGGTAGACTCTGTAACCAGTTGGTTGAAGCAATTCTTTGTAGATGCTTACACATCTACGTGCCCCAGAATCAACACAGAGATGAATGGACTAGGTGGGTAGACTCTGTAACCAGTTTTGGTGAAGCAAGGCTGTATAGCCGGTACTTGGTTGGTAGGCTCTGTAACCAGTCGTTGCAGTAATCACTCTGCGACTGGTTTTGGTGAAAACAAGGCTGTATAGCCGGTAAACTGGTCTGGTGATTTGAAGATTCTGTAACCGGTTAGTTGAAGCCATATTTGGAATACTTGTAGTCTGCCTGCCCCAAAATCAACAGTTGAATGGACTAGGTAGAGAGACTCAGTAACCTGTTTCGGTGAAGCACTGTATAGTAAGGGCTGTGTAACCAGTACCCTGTTGGTAGACTCTGTAACCAGTTGTTGAAACAATTTTACAACTATCTTGTGTTGAATCCAGCTTATAGCAGGTTTCCTGTATTCCTTAAAACAATTCTCGTAAGCGCACGTCTAATTGTGTAGATTTGACAGTTGGTGGGGAAGCCCTTGTGAGTTATTTTTAGAAACGGCACCACAGAAATTGCTGGTCGGTGTGTCACGTGACCAGCTCGTCAGTTGTCGCATTCTTTTGTGATACTTAAACAGGCAAATGCGCAGTATTCTGCTCATCCACAACCCCACTACCGACAACAAAGGCCGGGTCCATGAGAGAGGGACTGGTATCACAGTAGACGTTAGTTATGAAGAACGCAGTAGCAATATGTAGAAAGAATTGCCAGTCGGTGAATCACATGACCAGCTTCTTTCCTTGTTATCACAGTAAACGCGAGCTGGCTGGTCGACTGATGCTTGTAGTAGAGAAGTCTATACCAGTGCGCTCTGAAGGTGAATATAAGGAACTAGTACTGATATCACTAGACGTGAGCAGAAAGAACGCAAATCTTTATCTTGAGATGGCGTCACTGGTCGCGTTCTTTTGAGCTTGCCGGTTGACTGATGCTTTACAGCAGAGAAGTCAGTACCAGTTCGCTCAGAAGAGGTAGGAAACTCTGTAGATGAACTTCTTTGTGATACTTAACCAGGAAACTTGCACAGTGACCTGGCCATCCACAACCCCCACTACCGACAACAAAGCCGGGTCTGCAAGGGAGGGACTGATATCACAGTAGACGTGACTTCAAAAGAACGCACTCCATGCTATTCTATTGGGAATTCCCTCTATTTATAGCTGTAACTACTTGAGAAGACTGACGTTTCGTTGGTGAATTGTAGCTGGAGGTTACAGAAGGTACATTTAAAAAAAATAAACACGGATAATATTATCTTTTAAGATGAGTAACCAATAAAACTTCCTTATATTGTAGTTCTGCCCCTATCAACACAAACATTGAACGGGAGGAAACTTGCAACATGGCCGAATACAGATTTCTCGTCGCTTACTGCCATATCATCAACACTAAATTGAGTCAGCTAGGGAGCGTTTCCATCAGATTTATTAAATGTATATCCGTGCTTGATATGTAGATAACACTTCTACACTAAATTATTTGCAAATAAGGTTTAAAATCCGTCATAATGCACACTTTTTCCTTTAAAAACTCAGGGGCCGGTTTCATGAAAAGTCTCAGTTTGACACCAGTTTTGGGCCGAGTCTGGGTCTCAAATCTGAGACTTTTGTCTTGGCTGAGTTTTTGGCTCAAATTGATTTCACAAAAGGTGACTCAGCTGAGACTGGTCTCAAGTCATAGTCTCAACTTTTAAATTTCATTTAAGACGCTTCCTTGGTTTGTTTTTTATGCAAGTGCATTTATTTCATCATCATTATCGATTTAAATTGCATTAACACTGATAACACATGAAAAAAAAATTGATATAATTAGGGCTGCAAGCGAGCCCGAAAGTGCGCCTCGATTCCTCGTTTTAGAAGAATCGATTCGGACTCGGTTAATCGCTTGATTATCGCCCACGAAATAAACTGCTTCATATTTTGACATATCACGCCTTATAAAATGGTTACAAACCACACAACAGGAAGGAATTTTGATAATTTATTGAATTTGGGGGAAAAGACGCATTTATATTGCAAAATATAAGAAACTTTAACCATCTTTATATTGCGAGATTTGAGGCGTCTTCGAAATACGTTATAATAAAATGCCATCTTATAAAACGTTGTTACACAAAGAATTAAAGCTTGCAAATACTTAAAATATATAAATATTGAAATGGAAATGCCTTATATTAGTAAAATATATAAACATATTCATATATTTGAAGAAAAAATAGAATTTTGTGGTAGATTTTACATCCATGTTTAGTTGTTTTCGAAGATCCGGTTCACTTTTCTTGCCTCGAGTATTTATTATATTAATAACTGAATCGTTTCGCTTCCGAGTAACCGAAGAATCGTTGCAGCCCTAGATATAATATTATTGGTAACAAGCCAATTCTTTGAGACTCAACTGAGACTGAGTCAAGCTTTGAGTCCCCTCTTGAGACTAGTCATTTGACAATGGTCAAAAAAGCATGTCAATTCCATTGACTTTTCTTATTATGAATATTGAATATGCAGTTGTAATTAGTAAGCAAAATAAAAATATAATATTTCAAGATTCAACAAATTCATTTTCATGAAAATTATATTGCTTTATACACAAGTATTGGATGACAAACTTTGGACTCAAAATTTGAGACACCTCCTTGGTGGGCTCAAAATTGAGCCCATGACTGAGCCAAATCTCAAGTTGAGTCTGTTTGTGAAATGCTTTGAGTCTGAGTCCACAGACTCAGCAAAATGTTTACAATATTTGAGCCCAAAGTCTCAGATTTGAGCCTGAGACCAGACTTAAGTCCTTTCATGAAACCGGCCCCTGGAGATGTTGAAAACACGTCTGCACGTGCGCCAAACGAAAAAAGATGCTATGACATCAGGTTGTCTAGACAGGAAGGAAGTACGAGGCGCCATCTGGGGAGTGCACAGTACTGGGACCGGCCAGCCAGTGGAAACACAAGACGTCTTTTTCTGGCGTTTGGCGGGTCGGTCTGCGCCGACCAGATTAGCAATTGTCCATTGGATAGGATGTATTAACGCAATAAAATCATAGTTTCAACCTTATTTTCCTTTATGTTAGCCAAAATCATTACACGGATTCAATAACTTGACAAAGCTACACACTTTGTTTAGATTTATTTTAAGACATTTTTGTGAAGTTTTCAAAACTATTTGTAACCAGATTTCAGTTGTTTTGAAAACTAACGGCTTGTGAAAGCAAAAACCGATTGGAAGTCTAAACTGATACAACTTTATTTCAATCTAGGCAGCTGGAAAATATGAGATCATGGAGCAAATGCTTGTACATGATACATATGGACTAGTTTTTTTGTGTGTGTTTTTTGTTGTTTTTTTTTCTTTTGGTGTATCCACATCATTTCTAGATATACACTAATCCATTTCAAATCCAAATTTGAAATAAGTACAGATGTATGGGGTATTTTCCATGAAATCTGGATCCAGGAAACAACTGAATATGTTTTTTTTTTTTTTTTTGGTCAATTAATTAGAAAATTTAATAGGTAAATTAAATTTTTATAAGTTAGTACTTTACCTAACAGACTCCTGCTATATGCTGGCGCAAGCCAGTCCGCCAAACGCCAGAAAAAGACGTCCTGGGAATACCCCCGGTCGGACCGGTACCGCCCTCTCCACTCACTAGAGGGCTAATGCTTCCTGAACTCACCAGGTGGCCATGACGTCACGGCCTCTTTTTCAGTTGAAAACACCCATCAATGGTCCCCAGGCAGGTAGAAAAGCGGGGACGGTTGGGTGGGACTCCACCGCCTGTTAGGTAAGGTATTAACTTATAAAAATTTAATTTACCTATTAAATTTTCTATTTTATTGCGTTAATACACCTTACCTAACAGACTCCTGCTAGAATAACTGCCCAGTGGCCGGTGGGTCGCTGACTGAGGGACCAGACAATGAACTCTAAAGGGAGAATGACCTCAATAACCGGTGTAAGAATACCCCCGGGTGTCCCGGTGAACCGGTTGGCCCCCCCCCCCTTTCCTTTTCTCACCTGAGATGAAAGAGGGGAAGAGAAAGAGTCCTGACGAGTCCAATGTAGGAGTCAGGAAAACCACAAGCCCATCAACCTAACCTCTGTGGGGTCTGGATGAGAGGCCAAAACACAAACAACCTAACTACCTAAATGTACAACCTATATACAATATGTACATATGCCTTCAGTAACCCAGGCACCAGGTAGCCGGATCTAGGAATGGACCTGTTGGGCCACCACTACCGGTCCCAGATGGTACAATAATGTTCCAACGAGACTCCTTCTTGAAAAGCCTTGGAAGCCGCAAAAGCTCTTACATCATGTGCTTTGACCTGATGTAGAGCCAGCGACTCCTGATCCGACAACTGGTAACATAGGATTACGGTTTGTTAGATCCAAGAAGAAATGGTGGAAGGAGAAATATCCAGTTCTTTCTTGTCTCTAAGACCCTGGGTTTTGTCCAGGAAATAGCGCAGAGCTCTAACCAGACAAAGAGAACTATCTTCCTTCAGAGATCTGTCCAATGTCGGAGCTAGGGCCGGAATGACCACTGGAGCGACGCTCCCCGGACCCTCTCGTGCAAGCTGGTTCTTTTACAGAAAACACGGAGAGGGGCAAAGAGAAACCTTGGACCAATCCAACTGATGATGGATGTTCCGGTTTACCCAGGAATGAATTTCGCTCCTACGCTTTCCTGAACCCAGGGCCAAAAGGTAAACTGTCTTAAAAGTTAAGTGCTTTAAGGACGCCTTTCGAAGAGGTTCAAAGGGGGCCATTGTCAACTATTGAAGGACCAAGGAAAGGTTCCAGGAAGGGACGCCTCGATGCCCTTTAGGTCTGTCCCTGTGGAAGCCATCGAGTAATCTGTTGAGGTTCTCATTTTTGCTGATACTAAAAGTAGCGTTTCCTATTTTGTCAGCAATGGCCGACCTGTACCCATCTATAGTACTGGGTTGTAACTTGTGAATGGAAGTCCACCTGATTCGCCTTGCACCATCGAACAAAAACCGACCACTTTGCTTCATAGACAAATCTGGTACACCTTCTTCAAGGAGTTTCAATTTTCGTTGCCACTTGGTCAGAGAACCCCTGTTCCCGAACAGCTTTGGCTCTAGGAGGTTTTGGTTTTGCAGATCCTTGTGAAGGTTGCCGCTGAACGACTGGGTCAGGAGATCCGGATGGTTGGGAAGACAAATTGGGATTTGGGATGACATCTCCACCAGATCCCAGAACCAAGGCATGTTCGGCCAGCCCGGGGCTATTATTATCATCCTTTTGCACTGATGACTGAGAGCCTTTGTCAGAACATTTGTCAGGAGGGGAACTGAGGGAAATGCATACAGGTCCAGATTCTCCAAAGACAGGCTCAACACATCCACGGCCCATGCTTTGGGATCGGGGACTGGGGACACAAACTGCAACAGTTTGCAATTGTACCTGGTCGCAAACAGGTCCACCGTGGGAAGGTGCCATCTGTGGCAAAGACATCCAGGTGAAGAGACCATACTGTCTGAATGACTTGACGGTGTCTGGACAGCTTGTCGGCTATCACATTGAGCCGGCCCGGAATGTGACACACTCTCAGGCAAATTTCTGAGATTGCACCAAAACAGGAGTCCACAGGAGAGCACAAAGGCATCCTGAAAACATGCCTCCTTCTTTGTTTATGTAAGCCATCACGGTAGTATTGTTGGTGGCAACCAGAACCACCCAACCCCGGCAGAGAGGTTCGAATTCCTTTAGGGCTAATAAAACTGCTTTCAATTCTAGGAAATTGATATGCAGTCTGCTTTCCGGAAAGGACCAACCGCCTCTTGTGGTATAGTCTCCTAAATGTGCGCCCCCAACCTTCATTTGATGCGTCTGTAAAGATCTGAACCGTGTGACGCAGGGGGTGCAAGTATTGACCCGGAAGGATGTTTTCCTCCTTTAACCACCAACGCATGTGGGGATGAAGGAACCTGGGAATCAGGATGATCTTCTCCAACGATTCTGGGATGTGCCAATGGTTCTTCAGGTGCCATTGGATGGGTCTCATGTGGACGCCCAGACGGAACCTGTTTTTCTGTTGCCATAAGCAGGCCTATCAAGGACATGAGTTGTCTCATCGAACAACTGGTCCTCTGCAGGAGGGAATTGATCTTGGAGTTCAGACCTTCCCACCTTTCTGGGGTGGGTCTGACTACTCCTTGGACCAAGTCATGCTGGTAGCCTACAAAATTGAAAATCTGTTTCGGCTCCAGTTCTGATTTCTTGAGATTTACTACCCAACCCAATTCCTGACACAATGCAAGAAGGGTTTGGGTATCTTGGAAACAAGAATGTCTTTTGCCCGGATCAGCCAGTCGTGTGAAATTCACGGTGGCCCCGTGGCCCGGGCCCCCCCCTTTTTAAGTTAAGGCCACCACAACTTGATTTTCATGGGCCCCAATGGGCCACCACATTGACTACAACATGCCTCGCGTGGTAATACAATCCAGCACAGCTGTCATTTTTTTTGATTGGTTTTCTTTCCCCATGGCTAAATCCTTAATTATGCATTGTGTTTTGCATATTCCAGATTGAGTTCACCCTTAATTAGCAGTTAAACTCTGACACTGTTTCTCGCACTCTTCCAAGAGTTAGTACACCAAGTGGTTCTCCCCCTCCCCCATTCACTGGGAAGACTGCAGAAAAACGATCAATGCATATGCTTTATAACCAGTACACTGACAAGTCTCCCCCTCACTCACACAAAACTGCCAGTGGAGTAGTACATTCACTTTCAGCCACACATACACACACTCACTGCCTAGCTTGAACATGCTGGGAAAGTGGACTGAATACAGGTATATGTGACTCTTAAACCCCCCTCCCTTCACACAAGTATAGTTGTTCCACTTATCCACAAGTCAATGTAAAAAAGGCTTGTCTAGCGGCAGACGCTCTGTCTAAATTGTATGAAAAGAAAAGCATTAATCAGAAAACTTGCAAAAATGTTTTGTGTAAAATTCATTGGGATGATCATGAAAAAGACTAGTTTCATTTTTAACGCTGGACGATAGGAGAGGGTTAGTGTGATCAGTTTGTTTCTGTCTGTCTGTCTGTGCACCGTTTCGCCCTTAAAACTCAAAAACTGTAACACCAATCAAGCTTAAATTTGGTGGGTAGATATTTCATGGGGTACAGATGGATTCTTCTAAATTTGGTGTAATTTGTTTGAAAATTAAAGCCAGGAGAGAGTTTTTCTTATTTTTAATTGGCCTTTAACAGTGAAATCTGCTTCTCTTCTCATATATTATAAAACGGACACCTGCGCAGTCGACGAAAATGCCTCTCTGCGCATTTCGTGAGAGTACTTTTATAGAGGAACAAATGTACACTGTTCCAATCTGCGAACATGGTTGCGCAACATAATCTCGAAAATAAAATTGAAAACAAACAAAATCAGTGAACATTGGATAAAACTACAAAAATCGTTTTATAATAGAAATAAACTACTTTTGCTTGGACTTTATTGGCGATTCAATCACAAAAATACCCTCTAAATAAAGGACTCGTGCCTTCGGCCCTCGTCCTTTATTTGAGGTTATTTTTGTGATTGAATCGCCAATAAAGTCCGCGCATACGTAGTTTATTTCTACATGTAAAAATCAATATTTGGCTTTCTGGTGATGTCATTACTTTATGATGTCACAATGCAATTGTTATTGTGAGGTCACAAGCCTAGGGTGTGATACTTGTTGTCTTTAAGTAAAAATATTTCTTCCCGTTTTTTGTCTTGAAATTGACATAAAGATAATAAAGAGGGGGTGGTGTATTCATCATTTTTATTAATTATTATTTCTGTTTTTATGTTCTCTTTTTTCTTTCAATTCCTTGACAGGCCATCAAAAAAAAAAAAAAAATTACCATGAGTGATTTTTACCAAGAAGTGACTTTTAGGCAATATTTTTTACCTCACCCAGCAGTTTATGTTCGTGTGTGCTAATTGTCTATTTGTCGGTCTCTCTGTTGTTGTTTTTTTTTTGTGTGTGTGTGTGTTTAGATTACTCCAGAACAGATCTTTATTAAAAATTTTTGTGGGTAGGACCTGGCCAAAGGAAGAACTTACTAAAAAAGAAAAATCGAGATCTTATTTTGGATACAAAATAATCATGAGTTTTCAGAGGTCCCATTTAAATGCATTTTTAATGACTTTAGCTTTCTACTTGATATTTCACTTGAGAGACTGGCCACATAGAGTCGAGCGTTTTGCTCTCTCTGAGTGCATCTTGTACAATTTGTATTCAAGCTTGAAGTTAAATAAAGAAATTTAACATAAATCACTTTTGTATCTTTTTGACTTGTCACTTTTGATAAATTAAAAAGACAATTTGTTAGAAAAAAGTTTTTAAACAGTTTGGGCCATTAAGTTTTAATAGGGGCCACTGAACTTCATAACCTAGTGGCCCTATGGGGCCACCACTGCTTTGCAACGAATTTCTCACACTGTTTGGGGACAATGAAAAGCCTGTTGTAAAACCCCAGAGAGGATTGAACCCTTACTGTTTCCACAGCTTGCTTCTGAAGGAAGGAATGCAATACCTCCTGCAGGTAGCTGCTCCTGAGAGGATTGGCATATCTGTTCCTTATCAGAGGTACCCTGGTGAGAGGAGGTTTGAGCCTGAATGTAAGATTGTACCCTTCCTTCAGGATCGATACTACCCTTGGACTTGAACCCTTTTGGGCCCAGACTTGCCAAAATTTCTATAGTCGGGCCCCCACAGGCAGACTTTCCACAACACTGAGGACATTTGTCACAGGAGGGGCAGAAGGAGACAGATTTACAGAAAAAGCATCTTTCACAGGCTTTATTAGGCCATTTTCTGAATCTACATTGGGACTTAAACCTTTCTTTTGTAGTGGCCCGTTCAAAAACTCAGAAAGTGCAGGAGTTGCAACATTTATGTAACTTACATTTTGACTCCTCACAAGAACATTTCAAACATACAGAACATTTACTGTCTTTTAAACAAACTGAATAATGTTTCAAAGGCCCTGAACAGAACTTGCACAATAATTGTCATTTTTTGGTATTTCCTTTGAAAGCTTTGGGGTTGCGACCACCTGAGGGGGGCACCTCTCCCCTTTCCCCTGTTGCTGCGAGTCCTACCAAAGGAGCACCAAGCTGGGACTTCAGGATCTTGAGCGGAAGGCGCAGGTCTATTATTGTCCTGATTGCGGTTCCAACCACCCTGATAAGGTTGGTATCTATTTTGTTTTCTTGAACCGTACCCACCATGGCCCGATCCAGGCTGTGTGGCATGGCATTCTGTTTCAGATTTTGCAATCTCTTCTTCAGCCTACACACCATGTATCCGGCTTTACTCCTTGTTTAAGGTGATCCAAGTAGGTGTCCCTGCTTAACAAGGTGATGTTCCCCATTTGCACAAAGATGATATCTGCCAAATGCTGCATTGCTTTTCCCATGCAAAAGCTCACGTTTTGGTTAAAGGCGGTTAGATCCCTTATTTCTGTAAGAGCCTTTTCTGCCTTCTGTGACAATTTCCCTTTAGACAGTTCAGTCTCAAGGGACCTAACATTATCTTGAATGTTCGTCTGCAGCTTAGAGATGCACCGGTTAAAACCGGCAGCCTGATTGCAAACGTAAGTACCTTCACGTAAGGCCTTGTCCCACTTACGGAGAGTATCCTGGGCTATGGGGCAAGAAGGAGGAGGAGTAACCGTCATTCCTGAGGACTTGGCAATGCGGCTAAAAGAACTGTTCAGGTGTGGAGCATCATTTGACCAAAATTTGACCACTTTTCCTGGACGGTTGTCTTCTGGATTGGGAGCCGGATGCAAACTATACCATCTGTTCTGAATCTTGGGAACTTTTAAGAATTGATCAGTTCTCAACCAACCCCTTTCCCCAGAGCGTGACACATGTCCATCAATAATATACAAGTTCATCTGTTCGAACTTCCTACAAAACCAATCCTCTGGGGGAAAGGCTACAGAAATTTTTCCAACCGGCTGGCTCCTGGTGCCGGTCCATGGGTTGTCATGTCTTGACTGGGCAGTAAATTCCCGGTCTGGGATAAATGACCATTCGATATACACCCTGACACCTCTAACAGTCTCCCAGTAACTCTGATCCTCTGAATAAATCCTGTCCTTTTCCTGAGGGTCAGCCTCAGAACCGGAAGCTTGATCTTCCTGAAGGTCATCATAAGATACCGGTTCCCGGTCCGGTGGCCCAAATGTAGGTTCCGCGTCCTGGGACCAGTCCACGTAAAGGTTTTCCAGTGGTGAAGCAAAGGCCTGGGGATTGGCCTGAGAAGCAGAGGATTCCGGCTGGAAACCGGAAGTTTCCGGTTGATGTTTGTCCACTGGTGCCTCCAAATCCAACACTTGTTCCTGTCCCGGGCCCGGAGCCAAACCGGCCGGGGGGTGGGGTGGGAGAGGAAACAGTGTGAGGCAAGAAAGGAGAGGAAGACAAGACCCCTGTAGGTGGGGGATGAGTAACTTTCACTTTAATGGGGGAAAACACTGTTGCAATGTTTCCTACTGCAGATACAGGTTGAGCAGACAGAGAGTTAGAACTAGTGCTGTAACGAGTTGATCGAAACTCGAGTCATAACTCGGTTGGCGATATTTGCGATCACATCAATTTATGCAATTTAAAATCAAGTTTTTAAGAAATAAATTATGATATACTAATCTTGTTATAAAACCAGCACTTTTGTAAGTTATCTAAGCATAAAGACATAAAAAATAGCATCAGAGATGCCCGTACCCCACAGTCTAGGGAAATATTTTTAACACCATGAGATATAGAAGTACTTTATCAGTACAAAGTTCAGGATACTTTCAGAGCACTGTCAGTTATATAAAGGTCCAAACAATGTTTAAAAAATAATGTCTAAGAGAAAGATAATGCATGTAAAGATGACGTATTAAAACAAGATAATTCAATAACAAGATGACAGCATTAATCGGTAAACTAAACATTACAACACTCTTTATCTACATCTGCATGGCCAAATTATAGTTTAGATGTTTTGAATATTACCATGCATACAGAAGTGGTAATACATTCAATGAATGCTTATGTGTGGTGTTGGAGCAAAATCTGTGGCTCACTTGATGAAATTCCATCTCTTACAAGGGCAAGTTATAAAGGTAAAATTCTTAATAAATTCTAATATGACTTTAACAGTGCTAACTCTACATCAAAAGACAGACCCAAAGGTGCAACAAGATTTTAAAGGTCCAGGTCACTATGACAAGGTCAAAGGTCACACCATGATGCTGCACACCTACAACCCGTAACCAATGTCCCTAGTAAGTATCAACTTCCTACACCTCACGGTTTCCAAGATATAGCCCGGACAAGATTTTATAGGTCAAGGTCACTATGGCAAGGTCAAAGGTCAAGTCAAGGTCAGACCATCACGTTGCACACCTACACCCCCTAACCAATGTCCCTACCAAGTATCAACTTCCTACACCGTACGGTTTCCGAGATATAGCCTGGACAAGATTTTATAGGTCAAGGTCACTACGGCTAGGTCAAAGGTCAAATCAAGGTCACACCATGACGTTGCACACCTACACCCCCTACCCAATGTCCCTAGTAAGTATCAACTTCCTACACCTCACAGTTTCCGAGATACAGGCCGTACAAGATTTTATAGGTCAAGATCACTATGGCAAGGTCAATGGTCAAATCCTAGTCAGACCATGACGTTGCACACCTACACCCCCTAACTAATGTCCCTACGAAGTATCAACTTCCTATACCTTACGGTTTCTGAGATATAGCCCGGACAAGATTTTATAGGTCAAGATCACTACAGCAAGGTCAAAGGTCAAATCAAGGTTAGACCATGACGTTGCACACCTACACCCCCTAACCAATGTCCCTGCCAAGTATTAACTTCCTACACATTACAATTTCCGAGATATAGCCCGGACAAGATTTTATAGGGTCAAGGTCACTACGGCAAGGTCAAAGGTCAAATCAAGGTCACACCATGACGTTGCACACCTACACCCCCTAACCAATGTCCCTACCACGTAACAACTTCCTACACCTTACACTTTCCGAGATATAGCCCGGACAAGATTTTATAGGTCAAGGTCATTACAGCAAGGTCAAAGGTCAAATCAAGGTCATACCATGGCGTTGCACACCTACACCCCCTAACCAATGTCCCTACTACATATCAACTTCCTACACCTTACGGTTACCAAGATATTGCCTGGACAAGATTTTATAGGTCAATGTCACTATGGCAAGGTCAAAGGTCAAATCAAGGTCAGACCATAACGCTGCACACCTACACCGCCTAACCAATGTCCCTACCAAGTATTAACTTCCTACACCTTACGGTTTCCGATATATAGCCCGGACAAGATTTTCAAACTCAAGGTCACTACAGCAAGATCAAAGGTCAAATCAAGGTCAGACCATGACGTTGCAGACCTACACCCCCTAACCAATGTCCCTACTAAGTATCAACTTCCTACACCGTACGGTTTCTGAGATACAGCCCGGACAAACTTTTTCCCCCCACCCACCCGCCCATCCGGACACCATGGGTGAAAACAATATCCCGACACCCCTTAAGGGCTGTGGGGTAAACATCAATGAGCAATGGTCGTTTTTTTATTTCTCTTATTTACGTGGCAGTTCAATTAAGTGCTCATACATATCTGCACAATGTCAATTTAACCGGCAACAAAATATATTTCCTTGCAATAAAATGGTACTAAACACATTAATGGAGGATCCCTTGATGACAATATTTGGACATTAGTACCATTTTATTGCAAGGAAATATATTTGGACATTGTTATTTTATTAAATTTTATATTTGTTCAACTCGCATCTAACAGACGGGCATCAATCTACAGAAATCGCTAATGATAACAGCTCTAGTTAGAACCCATGGTGAGTAAAGCCTCTATACATGCAAACCGAGTGGACCACTCATCTTTTAAGTCTGAAAGTTCTTTTTTAACAGAAGAATCATCCACGGACACATTACTTGGTGAAGAAGCAACAGAGGCTACAGACTGGTTTAAGTCCACAGGACCTACCACACTAACCTGTGAAGGGTCAATCAAATTAAGTTTTCTTTCCTTGCGGAGCTTGTAAGTAGGCGTGGCCAGTTGTTTCCGCTGCTCTGGAGTTAAAAGCAAACAAGCTGGGCAGTCGTCCTTCCTTGTACACAAGGGTCTGATCCAGCACCCTTTTCTCTACAACGCGCACAGCGAATGTGAGTGTCAAAAATAGCCATTATGTGGCCGCAGCCCCCTTTTCTCTGGCCAGACGATGCCATGATATCCACAAACAACCTTCACAGTAAAACTAGATGAATGCTTTTGCTAACAAAAGCGAAGCGTCCCTGAGAGTTTAAAATGCCTTGTGGTTTTAATAAGCATGCTGTAAAGATAAGAATGCACAAAGCTGTACCGTACTGTTACATAAAGCAACCCCCTTAGTGATATCATGACAGGTAAAATCCTACAAAGTTCTTCTTTAATTAACATAAACAAGCGTTGTAGACATAGACAAGCTGGAGAAAGTGTTGTACATTGGATGTACAACATTGAATGTAACTTTAGTAAATTTTGTGTAAATGCTACAAAGCATTTCAGTAACGAGTATTGATAACTTCATATAATCATATAATATAATGATATAATCATGTGTGCAAGTATGTATTGCTATTTAGATTGTCCACAGGGTTTTGCAATAGGTTTTAATACATTGTGAAAGCATACAAGCAACAATACAGGCAAAAGCTATTTCATGACCCCAGTTTGACTGATACTTGGGGGCAGGAGGTAAAACTAACCGGCTATTTAGACTGTCCACATATGGTTTCCCAATACCTCTTAATACATATCAGGTTAAAAACTCCAAAACAGCTATTTTTTATCCCAATTTGACCCATAAGGGGGGGGGGGGGGTCGGGTGGTAAAACTGACCGGCTACTTAGACTCTCCACATATGCTTTCCCAATACTTCTTAATACATTCTCAACCTATGAAAGCAACATTAAAGGAGATATAAGACAAAAACTCGAAATCAGCTATTTTATGACCCCAGTTTGACCCATAAGGGGGGGGGGGGGGGGGGGGTCGGGTGGTAAAACTGACCGGCTACTTAGACTCTCCACATATGCTTTCCCAATACTTCTTAATACATTCTCAACCTATGAAAGCAACATTAAAGGAGATATAAGACAAAAACTCGAAATCAGCTATTTTATGACCCCAGTTTGACCCATAAGGGGGGGGGGGGGGTCGGGTGGTAAAACTGACCGGCTACTTAGACTCTCCACATATGCTTTCCCAATACTTCTTAATACATTCTCAACCTATGAAAGCAACATTAAAGGAGATATAAGACAAAAACTTGAAATCAGCTATTTTATGACCCCAGTTTGACCCATGGGGGGGGGGGGGGGGGGGGGGGGGGGGGGGGGGATCAGGGGATAAAAGTGACCAGCTATTTAGATTCTCCACATATGCTTTCCCAATACCTCTTAATACATTCTGAAGCTATAAAAGCAACGATAAAGGAGATATAAGGCAAAAACTCCAAAGCAGCTATTTATGACCCCAGTTTAGCCTATAAGGGGGGCTTGGGGGGTAAAACTGACTGGCTATTTAGACTCTCCACATATGCTTTCCCAATACCTCTTAATACATTCTGAAGCTATAAAAGCAACGATAAAGGAGATATAAGGCAAAAACTGAAAATCAGCTATTTTATGACCCCAGTTTGACCCATAAGGAGGGCTTGGGGGGTAAAACTGACTGGCTATTTAGACTCTCCACATATGCTTTCCCAATACCTCTTAATACATTCTGAAGCTATAAAAGCAACAATATTGCAAATTTAATAAGTAAATTAAATTTTTATAAGTTAATACCCTATCCAATGGACAATTGCTTTACCGGTCGGCGCGACCGGTCCCGCCAAACGCCAGAAAAAGACGTCCTGTATATACTACCGGCAGGACCGGTCACAGAGTGTGCATTCGCCAGGTGGCGCATCGTACTTCATTTCCTGTTTACCTCTTGACGTCATAGCATCTTTTTCGTGTCTAATCCTAGTAAGACCCCTAGTAAGCTGATAGCGGGGCCGGTTGGGTGGGCCTTGTCTGTCCATTGGATAGGGTATTAACTTATAAAAATTTAATTTACTTATTAAATTTGCAATTTTATTGCGTTAATACATCCTATCCAATGGACAATTGCTGAATAACTACCGCTTGGTAGGCGGGTAAGCAGCTAGGGACTCATGTGAACTCATAACAACAAATTTTAACCAATCCATTTGACCTGGGGTCAGAGAACCCTGAAAGGTCAGGGTCGGTCACTAACTCACCGGTTAACCGGGAGCCCACCGACTTTGCCCCCCCCCCCTTTTTCTTTCCTTCAGAGTTGATCTGAGTTGGAAAGATAGAGAGAGAGAGAGAGGGGCTGAGTTCAGTCCCAGAAGAAATAAACTTCCCAAAGGAAGCAAGTCACAGTTTTTTTTTTTTTTTTTTTTTTTAACATATATGTACATTTCCCATATTTACATTATGTACACATCTAACATATTTACAATATGCACATATTTACATATATACAATATCTCCTCACTTCTGGGCCTGGTGGTGCACCTGCTGGGCAGCCACTACAGGTCCCAGGTGGAAAAGCTCTGAGTCAGCCCAGGCAACATCCTTCAAATAGAATTGGGTGAAGGTGTTGTGAGATTTCCAGTGGCAGGCTGACAAGATCTGATCTAAGGAGATCCCTGATTGGAAAGCCTTAGAAGCAGCAAAGGCCCTAACATCATGGGCTTTAACCTGATGTAAGGTGAGGGCCTCCTGGTCAGAGAGCTCATAGCACAGAACCACCGTCTGTTTGATCCATGAGGAGATGGTGGCAGGCGAGATGTCTTTATCAAAACCCTTTTTGAAGGAGACAAAGACTAACTCCTTATTCTGCCTGAGGTCTGCAGTCCTGTCCAAGTAGTAACGCAGGGCTCTAACTGGACATAGGGACCTGTCACCCTTGAGTGACCTATCCAGAGATGGTGCCAGGGCTGGGATGACCACTGGTGCCACACTATCTGGACCTTCCTTAGCCAGCTGATTCTTGGATAGGAAGCTGGGTGAGGGGTACAAGGACACCTTAGACCAGTCTGACTGGTGTCTGATGTTCTTATGTAACCAAGCATGGATCTCACTCCTGCGTTTACCTGAACCCAAAGCCAGCAGGAAAACCGTCTTGAAAGTTAAATGTTTCAAGGAGGACTCTTTCAGGGGTTCAAAAGGAGCCTTTGTGAGCTGATGTAAAACCAGTGAAAGGTTCCAGGAGGGGATACCCCTCCTGCCCTTAGGTCTGTCTCTATGGAAACTATCCAGGAGACGAGTGAGATTCTCATCTTTGCTGACATTAATGGTGGAGTTGCCCAGTTTGTCAGCAATGGCTGATCTGTAGCCATCAATAGTGCCTGGTTGTAACTTCTTGTCCTGGAACAAGTGCAGGAGGAAGTCAGCAATGGCCTTCAGAGGTGGTGCCCTGAAGTCCACCTGATTACTGAGGCACCACTTTGTAAAAATGGTCCACTTTGCCTCATAGACAGATCTGGTTGATCTTCTTTGAGGAGCCTCAATTCGTGCTGCCACTGCCTCAGAGAAGCCTTGCTCCTTGATTGCTGAGGCTCTAGGAGCCAGGCATGTAGGTTCAGATTCGACAGGTTCCTGTGAAGGACCTGGTTGAATGGCTGAGACACCAGGTTTGGTATGCTGGGCAGACAGAGTGGGATCTGGCTTGACATGGCTACCAGGTCCCAAAACCAGGGCATGTTGGGCCACCCTGGGGCAATCAGGATTATTCTGTTGCAGGGGTAGTCCTGGAGCTTCTCCACCACTTTGCCCAAGATGGCTGCCGGTGGGAAGGCGTATGGGTCCAGGTACTCCCAGGAGAGACTGAGTGCATCCACTGCCCAAGCCTGGGGGTCTGGCACTGGTGACACAAACTGGGGTAGTTTGTTGTTGAACCTGGTGGCAAACAGGTCCACTCTTGGCTGGTGCCACCTTTTGCATACAGCTTGGAATACTGCTGGATGAAGTGACCACTCTGTTTGAATGGTCTGGCCAAGTCTGGATAGCTTGTCTGCTATCACGTTCAGCCGGCCGGGGATGTGACGTGCCCTGAGGGTTACCTGTTGTCTGGTGCACCAGGACAGGATTCTCCACAGTAGGGCACACAGTGACCCCGACTTCATACCCCCTTCTTTGTTGATATAGGCAACCACTGTTGTGTTGTCTGTAGCTATCAACACAGTCTTGTTGCAGACCAGGGTTCGAAACTCCTTTAGAGCTAGAAAAACTGCTTTTAGCTCTAAGTGGTTTATGTGCAACTTGCTTTCTGGAAGGGACCAAGTTCCCCTTGCAGTATGGTCGTCCAAATGAGCGCCCCACCCTTCGTTTGATGCGTCTGTAAAGATCTGCAGAGCATGTTTTAGAGGGTGTAATGGTTGACCTAATAGCACATTGCTTTCCTCCAGCCACCACCTTAGATGAGGGTGGAGGGACTTGGGGACCGATATCACCTTTTCCAGTGACTCTGGGACCCTCCAATTGTTTTTCAAATGCCACTGTATGGGTCTCATGTGGAGTCGCCCTAAGTGGACTTGTTTTTCTGTTGCTGTGAGGAGACCTATGAGGGACATGAATTTCCGGACCGGACAAACCGGATCCGACATCATTGATCTGATCTTGTCTGTCAAGGCCTGCCAACGTTCCTCTGTTGGTCTGACCTTGCCCTCTTTCAGGTCGAACTGGTAACCTACGAAGTTGAAGACCTGTTTGGGTGCCAGTTCTGACTTTTCCTTGTTCACCAGCCACCCTAGTTCCTGACAAAGTGTGACCAGGGTTTGAGTATGCTGGAGACAGGTGTGGAGGGTAGAGGCCCTCACCAGCCAGTCGTCTAGGTACTGGTGGATTCTTATACCTTGTCGTAAGGCCATGAGCTTGACCTCTTTGGCCACCACTGTGAACTCCATGGGTGCTGTGGAAAGACCAAAGGGCAGGGCCTTGAACTGGTAGGATTGGCCCTGAATGTGAAAACGCATGTACTTCCTTGACTGACTGTGAATTGGTATGTGGAAGTAAGCGTCTTTGAAATCTATGGATGTGACCCACTCCCCTGCCTGTAGGGAGGTTCTTATTGTCTCTGGGGTCTCCATCTTGAAGGACTCTGTGTTTAAAAAGGTGTTCAAGGTGCTCAGATCCAAGATAGGTCTCCACCGGTTGTTGGGTTTGGGAACCAAAAATAGCCGGTTGTAAAACCCTAGGGAGGTCTGATTTGTTACCGGTTCTACTGCATTCTTGTTTGTCAGCTGAGTCAGTGCCTCCAAAAGGAAGGACTGTCTTTGGGGGTTTACATATTTGCTGATGACCATTGGTGACCTGGTTAGGTTGGGTCTGAACCGGAAGGGAAGGGTGTAGCCCTCTCTCAGTATTCTGATAACTTTGGGACTGGCACCCAGAGTTTCCCACTTTTCCCAAAACTGCTGAAGTCTTGCCCCTACAGGAAGATTTGAGACAACAGTTGGGACATTTGTGACAATTTTTACAAAACTCAAGTGATCTACACAGGAAACATCTTTCACATGGTTTATTTCTCTGATAGATTGACAATAAACGGGATTTACACCTTTCTTTTGCGGTGACCCTCTGGCAATAGGAACACTTGCAACAAAAGAGTTTACATGTGGAAACACAGTCTCGCTCTTGTTTGTCACTGGTTTTGGTGGGTTCAAGCCCTCCATCTTGTCGGATACATTTACAGAGTTCACCCATCCGACCACATTTGCAAAACAGTGATTGTCATTTATACTTTTTAAATCCCCTGGCCGGCTTCTGGATGAAGTTGGAGGCTTTCCCACCACGTTGCTGAACAGTTTGCCGGTCTCTAATCTGCTTCCATGCCGGAGTAGTGGGCTTCCGGTCCGGCTGGTGAGGTGTTCGATTGGAGGAGACGTATGGATGAAAACGTCCAGGTTTCCTCGGTGTGGTACCAGCAGAACGCCTCTCTTCACTACGTAAGATCTCCTCTTCAGCCTTGACCAGTAAGCTGTCCGGGAAGAGTGATAGTTGGTGAACTGGAGACGTACGTAAAGCAGACAAGGTGTCCGGTTTGACCCCACCCCTTATGAACTCTAAATAACTGTCCCGTCGGGCCAGGGTGAGATTAGCCATGCTGATGAAGACACCATCTGATAAATCCTGCATGGTACGCTGCATAGCCTGTGAAATGGACCGGTTAAAGGTAACCAGATATTCCAGTTCTTCAACAGCTTGTTGTTGTTTCTCAGCACTTTTGCCCTTCGAGGAATCGAACCTGAGGGACTTTAACTGGGTGACCATGGAGTCCTGTACTTTGGTGAGGCATCTAGAGAGGCCAGCAGCGTGATTACACATCACTGATTGTTCTCTGAATGACCTCTCCCACCTTCTAAGGGTGTCCTGGCTGAAAGTCCTGGAAGCTGGAGCAGAAGGTAAACTGCGTCTTGCAACTCTAGAAAACATACTGTTAAGCTTTGCCGGTTCCGGAGACCAGTCACCAACAGCCTGGGTAGACGCATCCTTCTTAACAGCTTGCATGTCGTACCACTTTGAAGTACGGGGTGTCTTGACAAATTGGTCACGCAGCAAACCACTGGTTTCTGTATTCCTGGCTGGATAACCTTGAGCAATGGTTATATTTAGTTTCTCCAGCTTTTTACAAAGCCATTCATCCACCGGCAATTTAACTGACACTTTACCGGTAGCCTTCACTCTAGAACCGGCAAAGGGATTGTCATCCATAGATGCAGCTGAGGTGTCATAATCCGGAATTTGATGCCAGCCCATGAAACTCCTCACCCCTCTCAAGGTTTCCCGGTAATTTGCATCTTCAGATAGCTCCTGGTCAGTGCTAGTTTCCGGTGCATCACCCTGGTAGTGAACACTAGCCGGTGAAACCGGTTCCGCATCCACCTCAGCCTCACTATCAGATTCCCTGGCAACCTCAGAATTCTGACCAATGGGAGGCGACTGGTTAGACAGCGTAGTTTCATAACCGGAAGGAAGAACCTCAGGACCTGCACCGGGAGCCTGTGGAGGCTGGGTGGCAGTCCCTGCACCGGGAACCAGTAAAGGTTGGGTGGCAACAGTCTCAGAGGTACCGGGGCCCTGAACAGGGTGGGTAGCACTCTTAGTAACTTCCTTCACAGCTTGTGTACCGGGAACCCCCAGCGGAGGTTGGGTAGCCGTCAACTGCGTAGCAACGTCACTAGTGCCCTCAGCAAACATAACACTTGTAGAAGCACCCGGATCAAAGAAGGGGTGTTCTCTGGGCACCACAGAAGCAGAATTCACCGGTCTCACAGGGACAGCAAATGACTGGTTAATCAGCATTGCTTCCAGACGGGAAAATCTCTCACTCCACTTGTCATCAAGGGACTTGAGGTCGTCTGAAGAAGGCTTACTACTGTGCTTCCGTTTACTAGACCTTGGGGAACCATCAGAACGCTTCTTCTTGTGCTTGGGAGAAGAATCAACAGGAGACTGCGTCCCTGAATTGACCGGACCCAGCAGTGAAACCTCAGACGGATCAACAAGCTTGGGAGACGCACTAGATAATTCTTCAGATTTCTTCTGGCTAGAGCGTTCTTTCCGTTCCTTGTAGGTGGGGGTTGCCAACTGGTGGATCTGAGCAGGCGTAAACGCCTTACAGATACTACAATCCAACTTCTTCACACACGGGTCGTCTCCCACCCCCTTGTCACGACAACGCGCGCATTTCTTGTGGTTGTCGAAAAGGGCCATAACGTGCCCGCAAGAACCTCGTTTCTGTCCAGGAGACGACATAATGATCAGTAACGTTGTAGAAATACTTCGTACTAATAAAAAACAAGAAACTTGGAAGAGTTCGTTGTAAAAATTCAAAAACGTATGTCTGAAGAAATTCTTCTGCACACTCTTTCGCGCCAAACGAAAAAGATGCTATGACGTCAAGAGGTAAACAGGAAATGAAGTACGATGCGCCACCTGGCGAATGCACACTCTGTGACCGGTCCTGCCGGTAGTATATACAGGACGTCTTTTTCTGGCGTTTGGCGGGACCGGTCGCGCCGACCGGTAAAGCAATTGTCCATTGGATAGGATGTATTAACGCAATAAAAAAGGAGATATAAGGCAAAAACTGAAAATCAGCTATTTTATGACCCCAGTTTGACCCATAAGGAGGGGTCGGGGGGTAAAACTGACCGGCTATTAAGACTCTCCACATATGCTTTCCCAATACCTCTTAATACATTCTGAAGCTATAAAAGCAACGATAAAGGAGATATAAGGCAAAAACTCCAAAGCAGCTATTTATGACCCCAGTTTGGCCTATAAGGGGGGGGGTCGGGGGGTAAAACTGACCGGCTATTTAGACTCTCCACATATGCTTTCCCAATACCTCTTAATACATTCTGAAGCTATAAAAGCAACAATAAAGGAGATATAAGGCAAAAACTCAAAATCAGCTATTTTATGACCCCAGTTTGACCCATAAGGGGGGGTCGGGGGGTAAAACTGACCGGCTATTTAGACTCTCCACATATGCTTTCCCAATACCTCTTAATACATTCTGAAGCTATAAAAGCAACAACAAAGGAGATATAAGGCAAAAACTCAAAATCAGCTATTTTATGACCCCAGTTTGACCCATAAGGGGGGGTCGGGGGTAAAACTGACCGGCTATTTAGACTCTCCACATATGCTTTCCCAATACCTCTTCATACATTCTGAAGCTATAAAAGCAACAATAAAGGAGAAACACATCCAAGTAGTTTCGCGCCAAACGAAAAAGAGGCCGTGACGTCATGGCTACCTGGCAAGTTCAGGAAGCATTAGCCATCTAGTGAGTGGAGAGGGCGGTACCGGTCCGACCGGGGGTATTCCCAGGACGTCTTTTTCTGGCGTTTGGCGGACCAGCTCGCGCAGGCATATAGCAGGAGTCTGTTAGGTAAGGTGTATTAATGCAATAAAAAAACAGACTCTGGATTGGACAATATAACATTATCTGCATGGTTTCAAGCCACATATGACACGTGATTGATTTTTGGTAGGTTTATGAAATTGTCTTGCATAAGAATGTGGAGACATTTCTAAAAATATAAAATAGCATTGGAGATGCTGTATTCCACAGGCTGGGGAAAGAGCATTGAACAACATGAAATATTATAAGAAGATTTGAAAAAGATCAGGAGTCTTTTAGACGAGATATTAATGCAGTGTATATTGACAAAATACAACACAAGTACACATTATAAAGCGTTTCTGTTCACTATTTTATTCTTTTGTTGTAAAATGGGTAGCTGTTCAGGAACCAATTCTTGGACGTCTGTAACCAGATTTCATTTACATTTATATGAATCAAATAGAAACCAGCCATCTGGTTTGACATCTTTATCACTACCGACTGCAATACCGACTGAATGCCCAATCACTCAGCCAGAAGCCATGAATGAAAACAATGCCTGCAAAGGTTTTAAAGGCTGTGGGGTGAAACTGTTTTAAGTGCATCTAAATTTTTTTTTATTTAAAAGGTGCCTTTACCTTTATGACAAAAATTATTTATTCTTTTATACCATTGGTATGAGAAGTTTATAAATAGAAGTGCAAAAACAGTTTAAAGTTTAAAAAAAAACAGCATCAGAGATGCCTGTACCCCACAGCCTGGGGTGACAGCGTTGGACAGCTGTTGTTAAAAAGATTGCATAATGTAAATAAAATAGCAGAGATACTCATACATCACAGCCCAGGGCAATAGTTTTCAACACCATGTGATGAAGAAGAAGTGAAATAGTACAAAGATCTGGGGACTCTCAGAGCAAACAGTATCAGTTATGTTGGGTCAAAATAATGTTTATGTAGAGAGAAGATTTAAGAGAGAGAAAATGTATGTGAAGAGAAAGTATTGAAACAAGATTAACAAACTGCAAGATGACAGTATTAATCAATAAACTAATGAAGCTGTAAAATTTATTGATTGAAATAAAGCTGTCAATGGAAATAGCAATATTAAGTGAAAGTACATATTACAATCAGTTGCAGCAATCCATATATCTTTTTGATAAGAAAAATATGTCCAAAATATGGCAAGTGAACACACTTTGGCAGAGCTAAGGTTAAAAGTCACACCAAGATGTTGCATACCTATACCCCCTAACCAATGCCGTTAATAAGTATCAACTTCCTACACCTCACTGTTTCCAAGATATAGCCTGGAAAAAGTTTTAAAGGTCAAGGTCACCAGAGGAAGGTCTAGGGTCAAATCAAAGTCACACCATGACGTTGCACACCTGTACCCCCAAACCAATGTCCCTCCCAAGTATCAATTTCCTACATGTTACGTTTTCTGAGATGTAGCCCAGACACAGATTTAATGGTTAAGGTCACTCCAGTAAAGTCAAAGGTCAAATCATGATCACACCATAACATTGCACACCTACACTCCATAACCAATGTCACTACCAAGTAACAACTTCCTACACCTAATGGTTTCTGAGATATAGACTGGACATGATTTTCAAACTTGAGGTCACTACACCAGGGTCAAAGGTCAAATCAAGTTCAAGGCCAAATCAAGTTTGTATTGTATCACTTCCAAAACTTGAGGCATGGATCTCTTTAGGGCACACATTTACCAAATATGGGAAAATTTGGCAAGTTTAATCTGCAGCACCAAATACCCAAACCAGAAAATTTCAATAATAAACAGTGGCCATGGAAAGATGTCTTACTGCATCCTGTCCAAAACCTGATCAATTGTAGATCTCTTTGAAATTTGGTAAAAATCTGCCAAAAGATTTGAAATTTATGGGTCAGGTTACAAATTTTGTGATTTATGTACAAACAAACAAGATTAGGCAAAAAAAATCAAAAATTTCAGGAGACGCTCATTAAGACTTTCACTCTGATATGAGAAGAGGAAAAAACAAGAAAGCAATCAGACAAAAGAGCTTACCCTCAATAGTATTAAGCCTCTGTTTGTGAGCCTGTTGAGAGCCACATTTGCTGCTGCCTTGCCCACTTTCCTCAGACACGGTGCTCAAGCAGGGAGTAGTGGACACTTTATGTACATTTTTGGGATAAGTAGTAAAGTCTGAGTCCATTTTCTGAAGCTCATGCTTGAATTGGCTCATCTGAAACAATTTGCCATTTACACTGAAAATTGCAAATTTAATAAGTAAATTTCACTTTCATAAGTAGAAACCTTACATAATGGACAATATGCAAAACCAGTCAGCTATATGTTACCACCGGCAGGCCAGTCCAGTGGTAGGCATTCGTTAGATGGCATGTAGTACTTCCTTCCTGTCTAGACAGTGTGACATCATAGCATCTTTTTCTAAATCTATATAAACCCCTAGTAAGTAATGTTATTGTGTTAATGCATCATACCTAATGGACAATAGAATAACTACTGCTTGGAAGGCAGATCGGTCACACAGGTGTCCAGGTTTCCGGCAGCATACCAACGTTGCCCACCCCCTCCCCTGTTTTAATAGACCTGCTCTAAGGTAAGGGAAGAGAGGTATGAATTCTGTTCCTTCAAGGTACTCCAAGAAAGGAAATAGATGATTTTTTTCCCCACAGAACTGGGTTATTGCTGTATCTGGTGGGCAGCTACCACTGACTCCAGATGGAAGAGCTCTGAATCAGCTCAGGCTACATCCTTCAGGTAGAACTTTGTGAAGGTGTTATGTGACTTCTAATGGGGGGCTAACAAAAGTTGTTCTAATTAAACCCCTAAGTGGAAGACTTTAGAAGCAGCAAAGGCCCTCACATTATGGGCTTTGACCTGATATAAGGTGACGGCCTCCTGATCAGAGAGCTCATAACATAGGATCACTGTTTGCTTGATCCATGATGAGATAGTGGCAGGGGAGATATATTTGTCAAAAACTTTCTTGAAGGAGACAAAGACTAGTCCCTTATTCTGCCTGAGGTCTGGGGTCCTATCCAAATAGTAGCGCAGGGCTCTAATTGGACATAGAGACCTATCAGCCTTGAGTGAATTATCCAGAGTTGGAGCCAGGGCTGGAATAACCACCTGAACTACACTGTCTGGGCCCTATTTGGCCAGCTGATTCTTGGAAAGAAAGTTGGATGGGGCGTAACAGGACACCTTGGACCAGTCTAACTGGTGTCTGATGTTCTTACTTAGCCCAGAGTGAGCTTGACATGGCCACTAGGACCCCAAACCAGAGCATGTTGGGCCACCCCGGAGCAATCAGAAGGATTCTCCTGCAGGGGTAGTAATGTAATTTTGCCAATACTTTGCCCAAAATTCTGGTCTGAAAGCATAAAGGTCCAGATCCTCCCAAGAACAGGCTGAGTGCATCGACTGACTAGGTAAGGGGGTCTGGTACTTGACTACTTGTGACACAAAGTGAGGCAGTTTGTCATTGAACCACATTGAGGTAGGGGTGCCAATTAGTGCACACCAAGTGGAGACCTCTGGAAGGGTATACCACTCTGTCTGGATGGTCTGACCTAACCTGAATAGTTTGTCTTCTACCATATTCAACCAGCCTGAAATGTGTCAAGCCTTGAGAGCAACGTGTATCCAGAAACACTAGGTCAGAATTCTCAACAGAAGGGCACACTGTGTGCCCAACCTCATGCCTCCTTCCTTGTTTATATAGGCAACCACTGTGGTGTTGTCTGTTTTTATAAGTACTATCTTGTTTGAGCAGAGGTCTTGGAACTCTTTTAGGGTCAGAAACAATGCCTTTAGTTCCAGATATTTTATACGCAACCTGCTTTCTGGATGGGACCAAGTGCCCCTTGAAGTGTGTTCCAGTGAGAACCTCACCCTTCTTTTGATGCGTCTGTAAAAATTTGCAGAGCATGACTGAGAGGGTGTAGTGATTGACTTTGAAGACTCCAGTCATAATCTGGTACCCTCCTGGTACCCTCCAATTGTTTTTCAAGTACCACTCTATCAGCCTCATATGGAGCTGACCTAGGTAGACCTGCTTCTCTATAGGTGTTAGTTAGTGCTGTCGCGACACTCGCTACTTCCGACACTATCGTTTGCTAGGTCAATTATGAGTGATAATCGGATGCATTTTTTCAAATCCGATTGCAAATATATTAGCATATTTATATAATAAAGATAGAATATCTTTTAAAAGTGAAGGATTATTCAGCATTTAAAATATATTTTCGGCCTTTTGACAACACAGTCCGTACAATCTAGTCACATGACCTATCTGGAAAGCATTAAACCATTGCTCGAATGTAGTTTCGTAATTGCATCTTTATTTTTTTCACACTCAAATAATCTTTAAAAACACTGTAGTTCTATTTATTTGAGGGGGATACGTGCATATCGCACCCACTTCAAATTGCTACCACTAACTCGCACCCACAAATTGCACCCATTTTAAAAATGATATTTTATGATAGGATTTGAGGGAAATTGAGGCGTACATGATATTATAATATCATTATGCAGCACTTTATAAAGTCGGAATTAGATAATTGTTTTAATATACTGAGGGTTTTCAAAGTGTTCCTACGTTTGACAATGCATAAACAACCAAAATAAAAGGACAAATATGACCCTAAAATGATGTATTCGGGTGAGAAACAATATATTATTTTACATTTTAATTAAATAGTTTCGTTTTCAGGTGAGTTTATGAAGTCGACATATGTCGGTACTTGGTCGGCCAACGTGTCAATATTCGATGTTAATTTGCACCAGCGAGTGACACCACTAGTGTTAGCAACCCTATCAGAAACATCAGCTGTCTGACTGGGCAGGCCAGTTTGGAGAGCAATTTCTGGATTTTTTAATTGAAGGTCTGCAAGTGCTCTAGGGTTGGTCTAACTTTTTCCTCCTTCTGACTGATTCTACTGTATAATTTTACACAAGTAAATGTGGTGCCTTGATCAGGTAGCTGTTCCTGAGAGGATGTACACAGCCACTTACGATGGTTAGTGACGTTGTCAAGATCAGTCGGATCCAGAAGGAGAGGGTGTAGCCTTCTCTGAGGATTCTTATGACCTTGGGACAAGCTCCTAGAGCTGTCCATTTTCCCCAAAATTAGTGCAATCAGGCCCCTACAGGTAGATCTGGATCAGCAACTAGGACATTCGTGACATTCTGGACAAAACTCGAATGATCTACACACTTTATTGACTTTACAATGATGGGACTTTAACATTTCTTTTGTGGATGACCAACAACAAAAGGTAAATGGTCTGCAACAAATGAATTTATATTTATAGTCTGACACTGTTCTAAAGTCTCTTTGCTCCCAGTCAATCATGTCACATACACCGAAGCTACACAGTAAATGTAATTTATACAACTGACCCTTGGCGAGTCGGTTGGTGTAGTTGGATAACTTGCCCTGACCTTTCTTGCTGTGTCCACAGCTGATACTCTTTCATGCTTTCTTGGGAAGACTTTTTTAATTTGTTATGAGAAGATGATCCAGAGTAGCTCTTGTTTTCAAACTGTGCTATGTTTTCCTCAACCTTCTTGAGAGCACTGTATGGGAAGAAAGTAGCTATGTGAAATGGAGCAGTTCTTAGAGAGTTCAAAGTGTCCTGTTTAATGTTGGATCTGAGGTGATCAAGATAGGTGACTCTCCTTGCCAGTGTGACGTTAGATCCTTTCTTCTGGTCACCTTGAATAGCCTTCAGCTGTGTTTGTAAAGTGTCCTGCACTCTTAACAGACACCTATTGAATCCTGTCATCTGATTACAGATGTAACTGGATTCTTTCGCCGCTTTCTCCCACATCCTCAGGCTTTCTTGGGAGATAGGTCTGGACCTGGCAGAGTAGTCAACAGACCTGAAGATCTCATGACTCAGCTGTAGGAACTGTTCAAACAAGCTAACTTGTTATAACAGATGAACATTTGGTTGGTTTATCAGAGTGTAACCTGCACCACTTGTTCTATGACCTAGCTTTTTTGATAAACAGGAGCCTGGTTGGTGCTGGTCCAGTTGGTAGCCGAGGACGGCGGTAGAAAAGGCACAACAGAATCAACTGCTCTGGCCGATGGCTGTTTTGCAGGGGTGACTTTCTCTGTCTGGAAGGTCGGTTCAGCTGGCTTCTCAAAAGTTCATGCCACCAACATCACCTCAATTCTTGACAAAAGTTCTGACCACTTGGCATCAAGATCTTTCAGTTCTTTATCAAAGGAAGACTTGAAGAGGGCAGCTTTCTTCGTCTTCTGTTTCTCTGTCGCACGCCCATCTTTTCTGTCCTGGTGATGCCATAGTGTGTGTTTGTAACCCAAACGAAAAAGATGCTTTGACATTATGCTCTCTAGACAGGAAGGAAGTATGACATGCCATCTAGCGAATGCCTACCACTGGACCGGCTTGCCAATCGAATCACAGGGCTTCTTTTTCTGACGTTTGGCAGGCTAGTCTGCATGGACTAGTTTAGCATACTGTCCATTAGGTATGATGTTTTAACACAATAAAAAACAAATTTCATTTATAATTATGTAACTGATCATAGGCGGTTATAAACATCAACCATTATGAATGAAAGAACTGAGAGGTATGCACATATAGGTTAATTATTTTCCAGAAGGGACATAAGTTTATTACCTTTTCAGAGCTGGAATTGAGCCCATCCACTGTTTCATCAGTTACATCAAGGTAAACACCACTGTCATTTACAACCTTAGTATTGTTCCTGCAATTGTAACAAATGGTTTTTAGTTTACAAATTCCCATATCAGATACAAATTGATATCAATAAACTGCCAGCAAATTTAAAGCAAAAACATTGGTATAGACATTATAAACTATATTCACTTTCACACTCTTAGCACTAAAAAAATCAGATATATCTTGTTTAATTCTTAGTATAACTAACTTCAAAAAGGTTAAAAAAATATAAGTAACTGAAAAAAGCAAACCTTGTTGGCCTACTGTTTACTGTGAGGGCTTGCAAATTCTGCAGATAAGAAGGTTGTGAATCTGGAACAGTCATCATTTGTTCTTCTGGTGCTGAACTTGGGATAACTTTGTGCAAAACAAAACATAATTAGCCAGAGATGACCGGGACAATATGTGTTACCTATGTCTAAACTGTGATCAAAGCCTCTACAGTCTTCAGAGAATTTTTTGAAAATGTCATTTAAATCAGAACAGTATGTTTACAGTGATCCTGTTAACAGAGAGATGATCAGGCTGATGCCCAAAACCACAAACGCACACCTTTATCTCTTAAATCTGGGTAATGTGGGAAATAAAGGAATATTAACCAAACATTTATGAGCTAAATTTGAAGTGAAAAATGTTATCTTATTTTGTGATATCCATCATTGTCATTATTATTATTGTCAAGCACAAAATACATTCCTGGAAGTTACCTTGGTCATCATTGAGAGGCGCATTTATAGACTCTGTTTTCTGTTGCATGAGCCTTTCATGTGCATTTTTCTTTGAAGAAGAAGTCTCTTGCTCCACAAGAGATTTTTTATCAATGGCTGTTATTGCAACTGATACCTGTCAAAAGGAAAACTGTACTACTTTCTCACATGCCCACCCTATATGTGAAATACTCAACACATTAAGTTTTCACAACAAAACTTGTGACTAACACATCAAACAATTACTGCTCTCATTTAGTTTGCACTTATTGAAATTTAGAAGACATTTTGAACATACTTATACAGCTCTACAGTATTCTACACTTCACACATTTTCAAACTTATCCCTCAGTTGATTATATTCAAATTCGTGGAAGTCTGTAGTCTGTATACTGTCGCAACACTGGCTACTTTCGATAACATTGTTTGCTGTGTCTATTTTGAGCAAGAATACAATTTTTCAAATCTGATACAATTCTAATTAAAACACATATATAACAGGAGTACTCAGAGATCGTGGACCTCTGCCAAGGCACACAATAATAAGCACATGGGAATATCATGATTATGTTTTCTGTATCAAGAGACGGTGATCCAGATCACTCTCACAATTAAACGGGATCTGAATTAGACCACAACCCCCTTCTGATTTTTTCCATGAACTTCCAACCAGTAGTATTTGTGTAATCCTGCTAACAAACAAATAGACAAACACAAAAAGAAACTGTCTGACAGACATAAAATAATGTTTCCTAGAAGGAGGTAATAATATGAATATCCTTAAAACCTGAAAAACTGAACATTTTCACATTTTTTTCAGCCCTTTGGAGATTCCATTTCATACAACAGGGTCACATAACCTATCCAAGGAAGAATTTAAAGCACTTTTCAAATGTACTTTCGAAATTACACCTTTATCTCTAGTTAACTTCAAATCTTTTAAATGATTATATCATTGCAAAACTTTAATACTGTGTAAAACCAATAAATTCTATTAATTTAATGTACATAAGTTGTCATACAGCATTATAAAGCCTATTATGTATTTGAAAATGGATATTTATGTCAATATATTGACAGTTTTCAAAGGCTGCCTGTGTTTGGCAATGCATAAACAACCAAAAAAAAGTTCAATACTATAAATGGCATGTACAGTTACTGTAAGAAAATATAACTAAATATTTTAATTGAATAGTTTTATTTTGAGGAGAGTTAAAGAAGTAAAAAAATGTTGATATTCAGTCAGTCAACATGGGCAATATTCAATGAACATTTGTAGTAGGGAGTGAGAGCACTATCACTCGAGCATGTTTTAGCGTCACAACTGACCTTTGACTTTGGTTTATGCTGATCTACAAGTGGATTTCTGGAACTGACAGCTGGACTATCTACCATTTGCAGAGGTGTTTTGACACGCTTTGGTTTGACAGAATTCCTTTTTGGTGTCACACTTTCTGTGAAATGTATGATAAATTTGCTGCTTTAACCAGAAAATATTAAAAAAACACTTTCCTTTATACACAGTAAATTTTCCATTAAATTTTAACTGCAATATTAATATTTGTAAAATTCAAAGAAAAGTGTAAAACAGTCTCAACTTTATGTTTCCTGACAAATTCAGAGTAAGCAGTTCTTTTAGAAGATATGTACACTAAGTGAACATAAATCTTTTTGGTAATGCAAACAGAAACAATAAGATAAAACACAACATTAACAAGTAGTTTATAGGGCTAATTTGATATGATAGACTTGTAATTTTTTAAACATTTAAAAATAATTGATTCAAAGTTTGAGATGACAATGTCAAGCTGTGTCTGTAATTTATCAAATATGATACAATAACTGTGAAATTAAAAAGGAAAAAAAATCAATGCAAATGCCAAAAAAAAAAAAAAAAAATAACATTAGAGATGCCCGTACCCCACAGCCTGGGGAAATAGTTTCCAACACCATGAGATATAGAAGTAGTGAAACAGTACAAAGATAGGGCTTCTTTCTGCGCAGTGTCACTTACATAAACGTCCAAATAACGTTTAAATACAATAACTTCTAAGAGAAAGAAAATATACGTAAAGATAAAGTAACATTAATCAGTATACTAAAAATTATGAAGCTGTAAAATTTTATTAACTGAAGAACAGCTGTCAATGGAAGTAGCACAATTAATATGTAAAAGTATTATAATAATCAGTTGCAACAATCCATATGTCTTTGTCATAAGAGTTACATGTCTCAAATATGGCAGGTGAACACACTTTGGCAGAGCCAAAGTAAAGGTCACATCATGATGTATACCTACACCCCTAACCAATGTCCCGACAAAGTGTCAGTGTTCTACATCTTACAGAATCCAAGAAATAGCCTGACAAGATTTTAAAACTCATGGTCACTATGACAAGGTCAAAGCTCAAATCAAGATTGCAGCATGATGTGTCATACCTACAACCTCTAAGCAATGTCCCTACCAAGAATCAACCTCCTACACTTAATGACTTCAGAGATATTGCCCAGACAAAATTTTAAAGGACAAGGTCACTATGTAAGATCAAAAGTCAAATCAAGGTCACATCATGACATTGCACACCTACAACTCCCAACCAATGTCCCTATCAAGTATTAACTTCTTACACCTTACAGTTTTCGAAATATAGCCCGGACAAGCTTTTAAAGGTCAAAGTCACTACGGTGATGTCAAAGGTCCAATTAAGGTCACACCATGACAATGCACACCTACATCTCTCCACCAATTTCCCTACCAAGTATCAACTTCCTACACCTTACATTTTTCAAGATATGGCCCGGACAAGATTTTACAGGTCAAGGTCACTATGACAAGGTCAAAGGTCAAAACAAGGTAACACTATGATGTTGCACGCCTACATCTCCAAACCAATGTCCCTACCATGTATCAAATTCCTATACCTTACGGTTTCTGAGATATAGCCCGGGCAAGATTGTATAGGTCAAGGTCACTGCAACAAGGTCAAAGGTCCAATCAAGGTCACACCATGACATTGCACACCTACACCTCCTAACCAATGTCCCTACCACGTCTCAACTTCCTACACCTTACGGTCTCTGAGATATAGCCCAGACAAGAATTTATAGGTCAAGGTCACTACAAGGTCAAAGGTCAAATCAAGGTCACACCATGACGTTGCACACCGACAACCCCTAATGAATGTCCCTACAAAGTTTCAACTTCCTACACCTTACATTTCTGAGATATGGCTTTAAATATTTACTTTTATTAGCCTTTCCGAACATGTGACATAAGATTTTTGTTTTATAAATTTGACAGTTATTTGGTACTGACACAAATAGTACTTCGTGATTAGCCAGCATGAAATACTTGGAGTTGACGTCCCTAATTTCCTGACGTTACCTTTTGACATTTGTTCTTTCAACTCTGTCTTTGATGCAGGATTAGATTTGATTGGTGTTTTCTGAACATCTGGTATGGACACTTTGGGTTTCTTTTTAATCTTTTCAGAGATTTTGCCACTTAAAGAAGCCATTTGATTGATTGAGTCACAATGCTGTAATGAGATTTTATATATTTTATAACCAGTGAATGTATGTAAATCACCATGCAACTTTCCAAATAAAAACATACATAACAGAGATATTACATAAGATAATCATATTACAACTAAAATCTGTCTTCCACTAACCTGCACTAACCCAAAGATCACACTGCCAAATACAAAGAAAATGATGTTCTTAAAACTTCAAGTTGCAACAAAGAGACTCAGTTTAATTTCTAAGTCCATAGTCATTACAGTTTAAACTTAAATACATACCTCTGAATTAGGTGTTGACTTAGGATCAGCCGTCATTGCTACAGACACTTTTGGTTGTTTCTATAATGTGACAGATGCATTAGGTGACAGACAAAGTGGTAAAAATTTATTAAAACTTAAAGCTGGTAGTTGTGGTTGGGGAGTCTCATACCCAGAAAAGTGTCATCAGCAAACCAACAAAGTGACTAGGTGCATACTAATTTCAAGGGAAACAAGTTAAGGTGCTGTATAAATCATGGCTTTATTTATAATCAAGCAAATTGTGGATGATTCTCCATTCCACTAGAGCTTCAATGAGCCCAGGCTAGAGCTGCACCGTCGTATTCGAAAAGATGAAAACTGGTCAAATATGTTGACAATCCAAGATTTATCAAATTAGGTACTCAAAAATATACTGAAATATGTATATTTCCATGAATAAAACATGGGTGAAACCTCAGAATGACAAGTCAAATCTGTCTTCCTAACACTTGTGATACTTCTCATTTTCACAGACATTTGACATCAACAGCCACATTTTTTTTGTTGGTGTTTCCACTTGTTTCAAAGTCAAACACGAGTACACACTTTAGGTGGATTCTCGAAATACAGTAACTGTTACTGACCCCATTTTTCAACCACAGTTACACCCTTAGTTTTAAAAAAAAGACGCATTGTTATTAATGCATTTATGCACTGTATTTATTCTTTCATTGATGGACACATTGTTTTAGGTTCAATGCCACTTTCAACATATTACTGTATGAATCATATTGTTTCATAAATTTATAAATTAATAATGCATGCTTCATACATTATTACTTAAACTTTAAAATCAGATTACCCTCTGTCTGACTGGGTGTTTTTCAGACTGAAGTGTTCTCGTTACTGCTTCTATGACTGGATAGCCAGCGTCAAACTCAATAAATACATTGTTGTCTACAAAATATGGACCAAATCCAATCAATTCCTTGCAATTCTCCTGAGTTTGAATGTGGAGAACTACACACTTGTCATTTTCTGAAAAAACAACAACAAGGGTTTAAAGAAAGGGGTTTGGGGAGTACAAATAATTGCTCAGTTGCTCGATTGCTCAAAGCTTTGATCAGTGAAATTAGCTGATGTCCCCATATAAAATAGTGAATATTATGTCAAAAATGGTTCATTATATAATTTAATGTGAGAAAGCTGTGTTATTGGTGTTTTATTATATAAAAGCATAATCATGTAATTGAATCCTTACTCAACTCTTTATATTGGGATTGAATGTTCATGAAATTTTACTGGTTTAGCAAGCATCAACTACTCATTCATAGAGCTTTTCAAATGTAGAGCTTTAAAGTAAATGCAAAGTCAGGATTAACATGAGCTGCAAAAATACAAGTGCATAAAATGTCTCTGTTACTGAATAATTCAAGCCTGTAAAACACCAATTAGCTTAAATTATCACTCTATGCATAATGTTGAGTAGATAAATACCTTTTATTGTGTAACCAAATACATTATCATCCCAAATAGACACTGTTTGCCATAGATTATCATCTTCTTCATCCTAAAAATTTCAAATTTAACAAGGTCAGTGATACATATCAAATAACTGTACATATTAAAAATATTTTTAATAACTACACATACATGATGTATATAATTTCTAATACTACACCAGGATACAATAAAATAAAGTTAAAAGTAATAATAAATGGACTTTTATCACCAAGAATTTATCCCTTTCATGGCTTGTTTTGTTATCTAACTATGAAAAAAAATCAATACTGACACAATTATTCTTAACTATAAGACCTGAAAGCACAAGATTAGATACCTGACATTAATCAGTCCTGATCAAGTGGGTTATATAAAGGGAAGGAATATACGTGAAAATATAAGAACAATTGAAGATATAATATCTTACACAAGATTAAAAAAAATATCTGGTTTTATAACTCTGGTTGATTTTCAGAAAGCTTTTGATACTGTAGAATGGAGTTTTCTATTTGATACTTTGAAGGTGTTTAATTTTGGAGATAACTTTATCAAGTCTATCAAACTGCTATATAATAATATATTTTCATGTGTATCTAATAATGGTTATCTATCAAATTACTTCACTCTTAGCAGGGGAATTCGGCAAGGCTGTCCTATTTCAGCCCTTCTATTTATCTTAGTTGCAGAGATTTTAGCAATAAACTTAAGAGCAGATTCTAGGATACATGGAATTGAAGTCTCTGGTCAAGAATTCAAAATAAGTCAGCTAGCTGATGATACCACTATGTTTTTAAAAGATATACAATCTATAAAAAGTGCCCTTGCACTATTTAATAAATTTGGTGCATATTCAGGTTTAAAGTTAAATCTGGATAAAACTGAAATTATTCCAGTAGGTATGTCTCAACTCAGTTATCAAAGTCTCCCCAATGACCTAAACTACATTGACATTAATAAAAAAGCCTTTAAAACTCTTGGGGTGTGGTTTTGTGGTGATTCTCATATCAGCAATAATCTAAACTATAAATTTAGAATAGAGAAAGTGGAAAAATTATTATTTATATGGAAAGCAAGAAGTCTCTCACTGAAAGGAAAAATAACTATACTGAAAACCTTAGTAGTTCCTCAGTTTGTTCATTTGTTTAGTACCATATTCACTCCAGCGAGTGTCCTAAAAACTATTGATACAATGTTTTTCAATTTTTTTATGGAATAATAACCCCCCCAAAATTAAGAAAAGTGTAATCACAAATAGCTTCACAGGAGGAGGGTTGAAGATGCCAGACATCAGTAGCATTCACTGTGTTCAAAAATGTTTATGGATAAAATATTTGACTGATGCCTGCGAAAAAAAATGGAAAGTATTAAGTTATCAACTTCTAGGCTTAAAACCAGAAATGCTAGATTTTAAACCACCTGAAGCATCTTTAAAAGTTGCAAAAACGAACTTTTATCAGCAAGTTTTAGACTGTTGGTCCCTTATAAAAATTAGGGAGCCGATAAGTGTTAACGAAGTACTTAATGAATATATACTATACAATCGATATGTAAAAATTGACAATAAGTGTCTCGATTCTTCAATATTGCTACAAAAGGAAGGGCATCAAAAGATTAAATTGTTTGATATAGTGGATTCAGAAGGGAAGATACTATCTTTTGAGAGATTAGTTAAAAAACTTCCCTTGAGGTTATCTCTTTTGGAATACTTTGGATTAACAAAAGCAATACCAAAGCATTGGTTGAGATCAATAAAACCAAAAAATATACAGGAACAAAGCAAATTTAAAAAAAGTGACCAGATTACAATTACCATAAACAGAAGAATTAAGCCCATGTCCATAATCCAAAGTCAAGACTTATACTGGGAATTAATGATTGGAAAGGTTGAACCCCCATCATCACTTAACATTTGGCATGACTTATTCCCATTTCTTGAATCTAGTAATTGGGATGAAATTTTTGAAAGAATCTCTTTAATAACAAAGGAACCAGCCTTACAAACTTTTCAATACAAGGTTATCAACAGAATCATTAATTGTAGATACAACCTTTATAAATGGAAAATAACTGACTCTCCTTTGTGTACTTATTGCTCAACTGTTGACACCATAGAACATCACCTTTTTTCATGTGGGTCAACATTGAAATTCTGGCATGAAGTAACAAAATGGACGAGGAAAAATTTGGAAATTACACTCAATTTCACAATCTGTGAAATATTGTTTGGCATACCTTTTCATGGAGACATAAATTTGTTTATTATTAATAGTCTAATAATGCATGGTAAAAAATATTTAAATAACAGGAAATATAACAGTAAACCAATTTTATTTAGTGATTTCTTGAATGAATTTAGAATGAAGATGAAAGCTCTTTGTAACCTCTACAAGCAGGAGGGTTTAAAAAATATGGCAGTAGAAATGGTACTAAAGTTAAATGAATTAATTTAATTATCTAGCCACTTTGTACTTCTTATTATCTGATTAAAAAGTAATATAACTATACAGTGTCTTGTCAAGTCACAATTTGGTAAGATAAAGGTCAGTAGCTTTTTATGTTTTCTGTTTTGTCCTGTGTCAATACTTGTGACGTCATACTGTAACATTACATAATTGTTTGTACCATTTTGTAAAACACTGTATACTGTCTGTACTATTTCGTATTAGTGTATATAGTCTGTACTTTTATGTATCCCAAAAAAACAATAAAAAAAAAAAAATAGATACCTGACCAGCAGTAGATTGTTGTTGACAAAACAATGTGATTCTTTGGCTGCAGAGATTAAAATCAACCCAGAACTTAGTACAATCTGGGTCATCTGGCTTAAAAATCTACACACACAAAAAGAAAAATAAATTAAAGTCAACAACTTGCGCTTAGGGGCAAAAATAAATGATGAAATATATAATCATTCATCTCTGTAGAAAATGGAATATTAAAATTTCATTTCTTCCACTATTTCACATTATTTCTCATTACTGGACAAAAAACAAAAAAAAAATGAAAAAAAAGAAGACATAAAGTTGTCTTCTTCTTCACCCTTCTTCCAAACAGATAACATGACAAGCATGGGTATTACATTGGCTGATCCCCCATTGATGTCTTACAAACATGTCTAATACACAGTCTGAGTTTGATTTTCTAGATTACATGTACTTAATACTTTTGTAAAACTGAAATTACATTTTTTTTAATAAAGCATAAGACAACAAATGACAATATATGAAACACAATATGCTGGCACTTTATATTATATGCATACATAGTGGATGTAACATGATGTTAATCTTACTACTAAAAGACAGAATACTTTTAAAGTTATTAATGTTTTAAAAGAATAAGTAAGACAAAAGTTTATTTTCCATGATACAATTATCTCATTGTTAAATTGATTTACCTCATAATTTCCAAGAAATGTGTGACGGCAAGGAAAAGACAACACACTGAAATAGAACATAAACACAAATTTAAAATCAATTTATTTACTACTTTAGAATCCATTGTGTCACATATAATTCTACATTACAAAGAAATTATGAAGTTGATTATGGTAAACATAAAATCCCTGGCAGCTATATTACAATAGATACTCAATTTAGACATAAGAAAGAATATGAACCAGAAAGACCACTAGCAGTGGTAACAAATAAAATCCAAACAGATTTAGAACACTCATGCCACCTAGTTAAGGGGAAAAATTTTTTTCTGACCCAGAAACACATACTCATCTCCGCTGCACCAGAAACTTAGAAACAATGAACAAAACTATAAACCTTTAGGTGCACCTTTAACAAATGTTATTGCCCCTTGATAAAAGTTTGTTTTTAATAGTACACCATCAAAAATACAGCTGACTCACCTTTGGTGTCCCTTGTTTACTGTATTCAGGAAACATCTGCAGTCCTATTATGACAAGAGTTTAAGAATTAACAAAAAAAAAAAAAATAGCCAGCCTCGGCAAGCAAGAACCCCAGCCCGCAGGTACAGCTAAATGGCCAACAACATTGAGATTTGGGAAAATCTTAGGAACAACTTCTGTTGTAAGAAGTATAGAGAACCCACAAGATGTTCTACAAAAGATTCACAGGCCATGATTTCTTACAAGTAGTTTTCATATTTTGAAGCCAAGAAACAATTATAAGGGAGATATAAGGCCTTTTTAATATAATGACCCTCCTATTTGGCATTAAAGATGTGATATGGCGGCCATTTTGTTTCCAAAACAAGCCAAGCTTTCCTATCCATTTACATTTTGTGCAAATCTGATGAAGCTAGCTGCAATATTTTAGGTTACAGAAAACATTAAAGATTTTAGAACAAACTTTAAGACCTAAAATAAGTGTTGCCATGGCAACAGTTGCCACTGGATGCCCCCCAAAACCCATGGCAACAGTGGTAGCCGGATACCCCCCAAAACCTAATCAACTCTAGATCCTCTTGGGGTAAACATATCCTGAAAATATGGTAAAAATCCATGCAGGGGTTTAGTCTGTGGAACACCCACAAACTTTAAGACTTGAAAATCTTAAAAGTGTTGCCATGGCAACAGTTGTTACCGGACACCCCCCAAAACCTAATCAGCTCTAGATCCTCTTGGGGTAAACATATTCTGAAATTTTGGTGAAAATCCGTGCAGGGATTTAGTCTGTGGAACACCCACAAACTTTAAGACTTGAAAATCTCAAAAGTGTTGCCATTGCAACAGTTGTTACCAGACACCCCCCAAATCTAATCAGCTCTAAATCCTCTTCGGGTAAACATCCCCTGAACATTTCGTGAAAATCCGTGCAGGGGTTTAGGCTGTGGAACACCCACAAGCTTTATGCCCGCCGACGCCACCCGGACGGCGCAGGGGACAACTATAACTAGAGCTATTATCATTAGCGATTTCTGTAGATCGACGCTCGCCTGTTAGATGCGAGTTGAACTCGAGTAAATGACACAAATATAAATGAAATAACAATGTCCAAATATTGTCATCAAGTAGTGTTGTGAACAGTAAACCGGTATACCGCATTTTGTTTCGTTTAGGTAGAAATGACGAAATCTGCAAAGAATATTTAAGTACCGGTTATTGAAAACGTCATTAAATTAGGCTTTCTACTGGTTAATATTTCGTCAAAACAATAAAGAACATATATATTTGAGGAAATAACTTACATTTTCACTTTATATTCATGGTAACTGAAGTTTACAAACCTCAAAGTATCTCACGAATGCATATTTCCATATTATAATGTAGCTCATGTACACTCGCATAAAACTTTTTATCATATCTCTGTAAACTTTCAAAATCCCGGATTTTGATCGGTTTCAAAGCCCCGAAAACCGGTTTTTATTTTTAGAACCGGTCCAACCACAATCATCAAGGGATCTGCCATTAACGTGTTTAGTACCATTTTATTGCAAGGAAATATATTTTGCTGCCGGTTAAATTGTGCAGATATGTATGAGCACTTTATGGAACAACCATGTAAATAAGGGAAATAAAAAAAACCGACCATTGCTCATTGATTTTTTATGTCTTTATGGTTAGATAAATTGCAAAAGTGCTGGTTTTATAACAAGATTAGTATATCATAATTTATTACTTAAAATAAATTTATTTCTTACATTACATAAATCAATGTGATCCCCAAATATCGTCCACCGAGTTACGACTCGAGTTTCAGTCAACTCGTTACAGCACTAACTATAACCCCAGCCTTTATTTCAAGAATCACAAGCATGCTACTTTTTTTTCAACATAAGTGTGTGATAATATCACTAATTCCACAGCATACATAGGTGCTCATTCCCTATGACAGTCTGAATAAAGTTTTACGTTAATTATTAAAGTCATGTTTGTTATATTACTTGCTGGAAATAGATAGTGTAGTATAATTGATTTCACAAAATTAACCAATAAAATCAGTGTTTAAAAATAGTGTCTCACTGAAAAATCAGAGTATAAATATAGTGTTCCATTTAAAGAAACCATAAAAGTGTTACTGTTTCTAACCTCTTCAAAATGGGAGTCCTTTACTTTGAGGAATTCCTTCCTGATGGCACTATCAGTAAACCAAGTTTTTGAGTAGGCATTTCTCTGTGACTTAAGAACAAGTCTGCACAAGCATTCAGTCAATGCAACTTGATACTCATAGTCTGAAAGAAAACAATCACACTTAACTAGAAGACACTGAAGAACATTTCTTAATATAAGAAAACAATGTTCACATGTTCTGATACACTATTACAAAATTTTGCAAAAATACCACAGGAAAGGGATAACTGTATTAACAAGAGAACTTAGATTAGCAAATTTTTGCAAAATGATACTTTTAACAACAATGTTTTAAACATAAAGTACATCTACATATACCCAAATTTTCATAATTTTTGAAAACTGTAAAGATTACCTCCACTCTTGGGAATGAGTGTTGCTACTTCACGCCTGTAAAATAGAAATGAATTTCAATAAATTTCAATTTTCTTCTTTGTACTGTCTTGAATTTGTAATGTTTCTAACTCCCAAAATCAAATATGCTAAAATTGAAAGCTAAAAAATAAAATAAATGATGCAACATTGTAGAAATGGCATGTGACGAGAAATTATTTACAACGGTAAAATTCTGCAATTTCATGACAAATCAACTAATACAAATTCAGAGGTTGTATGGATTCTGCAATATTTTCAAAATTTCTTGGAATTAAGTTGAAATGGAAGATTATTTTAAGGTTATATGGATGCTAAAATTTAAAAATAGCATCAGAGAGGCCCATACCCCACAGCCTGGGGAAGCAGTTTTCAACACCATGAGATATTGAAGTAGTGAAACAGTACAAAGATCTGGATACTTTCAGAGCAATGTCAGTTGTATAAAGTTCCAAATAATGTTTAAGTAGAGAAAATAACATCTAAGAGAAAGAAAGTGTATGTAAAGATAAAGTATTAAAAAAAGACAATTCAATAGCAAGATGACAGCATTAATCAGTAAACTAAAAATTGTAAAGCTGTAATATTTATTAATTGGAGAATAGCTGTCAATGGAAAAAGCACAATTATGTAAAAGTGCATATAATAATCAGTTGCAGCAATCCATATGTCTTTGTCATAAGAGAAAGATGTCTCAAATATGGCAGGTGAACACACTTTGGCAGAGCCAAAGTTTAAGGTCACACCATGATGCACACCTACAGTCCTAACCAATGTCTATAAGAAGTGTCAACTTTCTACACCTTATGGAATCCAAGAAGTAGCCCAGATAAGATTTTAAAACTTATGGTCACTATGCAAGGTCAAAGGTCAAATCAAGGTCACACCATGGCGTTGCACACCCACAACCCCCAACCAATGTCCCTACCAAATATCAACTTCCTACACCTTACAGTTTCCGAGAAGTAGCCCAGACAAGATTTTATAGGTCAAGGTCACTATGGCAAGGTCAAAGGACAAATCAAGGTCACACTATGACATTGCGCACCTATACCTCCTAACCAATGTTCGTACCAAATATGAACTTTCTACACCTTACGGTTTCCAAGATATAGCTCGGAAAAGATTTTATAGGTCAAGGTCACTACAGCAAGGTCAAAGGTCAAATCAAGTTCACACTATGACGTTGCACACCTATACCCACTAACCAATGTCACTACCATGTAACAACTTCCTACACCTTACGGTTTCCGAGATATAGCCCGGACAAGTTTTATAGGTTAAGGTCACTACGACAAGGTCAAATCAAGGTCACACCATGATGTTGCACACCTACACCCCCCAACCAATGTCCTTACCAAGTATCAACTTCCTACACCTTGTGGTTACCAAAATATAGCCCAGACAAGACTTTATAGGTCAAGGTCACTATGGCAAAGTCAAAGGTCAACTCAAGGTCACACCATGACGCTGCACACCTACAACCCCTAACCAATGTTACTACCACATATCAACGTCCTACACCTTACAGTTGCCGAGATAGAGTCCGGACAAGATTTACAAGCTTAAGGTCACTGCAGCAAGGTTAAAGGCCAAATCAAGGTGACGCTATGATGTTGCAAACCTACAGCCCTTAACCAATGGCACTACCAAGTATCAACTTCCTACACCTTACAGTTTCTGAGACACAGCCTATTCCCGCCGCCCACCCACCCGACCAAACACCCGCTTGCCCATCCAGACACCATGGGTGAAAATACCCCAACAGCCCTTAAGGGCTGTGGGGTAAAAACCTACAATTATGTGACACAGTTCCATGCTGGCCTCACTAGCTACACATGAGACAAAAATACTTAATTCAACCGGGCTCATTTATGGTTCATTGCATTTCAAAAATTAGGATTCATATTTAAATAGAACTCATTTGAATGTAGCAGATATTTTGGAATGTCATGTCCTCTCGTGAGGTGCATAAAACTCTACATGCACGGAGAGTTGAAGAGTGGGGCAGAATGGCAATATGACAAAGCTAATTTGTAAATATGACTCACTTACATACGAACTCCATTTAAGGAACCATAAGTACAAGGTCATAAGCAATTTTAAAATACGGATTGTTACAACTACACATAACTGTGTGAATGGACCACTTGAGATCATACAACTTACATAAGTTCACAGTGTTCTTTTGACTTTGTTAAAGCATTTCTTACTTCTGCTGGACAAACTTCTAACACCAGATTCACAGACTTGATTGTCTATAACAAACAGAAATATAGAATTAAGTTTTTTAGGTGCAACAAATTCAATGTAAACCTGAGATCATGTTTTAACCTTAACACATGATTTTAATTTACCAAAGGAAGCTAAACTTTAAGCTATGAATATATTACACATACTGCAATTCATGTTCAAAACAACTTAAATAACTCATTTGGACATCAAAGACTGTTTACAGGAAGACCAGAAATTTCAACATTTTAATTTCTTTTCTTTACACTGTTACATGATAAACAAAATACATGTAAACCTCTGTGACACAGCCAATCTGTCATAATCAACAATCAATATGTTTTGTGATTGCATTTTATAATCTGTACATTTCACTTCAGGATTGTAATATTTAAATGTCAGTGCTTGTGTATTATCATTAAAGAAGAAAGTTTCAAATCATTAACATATTACCTCAAATTTTGAAGTAAATCTGAAACCTGGTGATGTTACTACTTGTAAGAGTCTGTCTAGGAATTGTTGCAGCATAACACTTCTCACTAAAAGTACAAAAACTCAGCATATTTCAGTTTATTATACACACACACACACACAAAAAAAAAATCGCATCAGTTTACCCCATAAAATCACACATGGAGTTGAGTATGTATCATTCTAATGACTGATATTTTATCTCTTTAAAACTAACTGGTTAAAATTTTACAATAAGAAAGTCTGAGCTCAATTACACTTTTTCAAATATCTGTCACGACAAAGTAAAATTTTCATTATTTCATAATTTAATCTCAGTCTATTATTCTCTTTTAATAAAAAGTGGCAGTTGCCTCTCAATGGAAAACATTGAAACATCTATTTTAATAATGTAAAAAAACTGCATACTGTATATTAATGCATCAGAAGTAAACCTAGTTTTAAAGCATGCCTTCAAAAAAGTTGCACTCTCCAGTAGTGTTGGCATCGTTTACAGAAATCAAAACCGGTTACCAGGGCTTTGAAACGAAACTACATCCGGTATTTCGTATGCTTGTTCTGTGCATTGAAAATATTATTCGCAGGCGTACATGAGCGATAACTTGTAAATGGAAGTGGCTTTCGCGAGATGTTTTTATGTATGCAAAAATGATTTTTTCCTCAATATAAGGTAAAAATGTGACATATTTTTACAAAATATGTATATTTTTTGTCGTTTTGATGAAGTATCAGCCATTAGAAAGCCTAAAATAATAACGTCTTAAAAAACCGCTTCCCAAAAATTCTTTGCAGATTTCATTTTTTCTACCAAAACGAAACAATATTCCGCATACCGGTAAACCGTTAACAACACTTCTCTCCAGTTGTGCCAATATAGCTTGCAATATTGGGAAAAATGACAAATGAAAATCAATTTAATGCATGTAAGTGTACTGAAAGTAAAATAAGCCTTCACCAAAACTACGTCCAAAGTATAGGCCCAACACCATAAAAGCAAAATCCTTGAAAAATAGTTGATACTTTTCATAAAAGCATCATGGCTGACTATTTTGCTTAACTAAATGCAATGTAACATAATAATTATCTTTGGTCTAGCTTAACCAATAACTAATAACACTTGTTAACAAACTGATTAATTACCACTTTCACTGTATTCTGCACAAGCCTTTTTATAGGAAAAGGAACATATATTTTAAGTTACACATATACAATACATTTATTGTATTTTCAACATTATGTAAAACACATTCATGGAAAATATATAAATAAACCCAAACACAGTATTACGATAAATAAATGCATTTTGTCTGTAAGCTAAGCTTCATTATATAATCAAAAGTACATGGATATTGATGAAATCCACATATTTAAATTCTAACAGAAAGATAAATTTTACATTCTGAAAGTCTCAAAACTTACCACAATACTTTCCAATACCATTTCATATAAACCATCAAAGGAATCATTGCAATGTTCCAGTATTAACTGTAAACTCTTCTCAAGAACATCTGAAATGTGTAATAATACAGAAACAATGAGAATCAATGGATTAACTCTGTCAGCTGTATATACTATATATGTTAAGTGAATTTGTGTAATCAGGGAATTCGTGAAATCCCTAAATGGACCAGGGAATTTTAGGAAATTCGCGATATCCCTGAAATTTTAGCTAGGGATTTCATGAAATCCCTGAATATATTTTAATTTACCAACATTTATTAAATAGAAAAAATTAATGCACAATTGCACACAATTTGTTATGCTTCTGTAGGTCCATAGTTTTACACCATAAAATAATATGATAGGGGGTCAGATTTGTTTACAGATAAAAACTTAGATTAAAAATGAAGATTAGAAGATTACTTAAGAATGATAACATTTATTGAATGGCTATTACTCATTGTCTCTTCAAAGGTCTGAACAAAAACCTTTTTACACAGAAAAAGTTTATGCACATAATTCGCTATTTTGCTTCTGTAAGACCATAGTTATAACACCATAAAATATTATGATAGGGGCAAGATTTATTTACAGATAAAAACTTAAGATTAAAAATGAAAGTTAATTATTTCTTGGATGGAAGATTACTAAAATTGCTAACATTTATTGAATGACTATTACTCATTGTATCTTTAAAGGTCTGAACAAAACCTTTAATCTGTCTAAACCTTAAACTACTTGGGATTACATGCCCTTCCATTGGTGCCTTTGATCTCCAATACCAGCTACCTCCTCAAATAAATAAAATTTGTACTTTTCAGTTTCCATTGATCAGTCTGATCTGAACTGACATGGAGTGCGCCATTTTGAAGGTATCTATTCTCTGTACAGTTCCTGCTAATTGTAATTGAGATTGAATCTCTTTTAACCTATAAATCAAAGCCATACATTATTCTTCCTCTCTCTATTGTGGATAAATGAAGATTGCACTTAGTAAGTGTTAGGACATGGAAGAACAGAAATAGCAATTAGATTAGAGTGTTGCAAGTATTGATAGATTTAGTGTTTGTTCTATGTATATAGCATGTTTTGATACATTAAATCAAAGTGTAAAAAGTAACTATATTAGTATAGAACTTAAGTGAAATAGAAATACCTGTATCTTCAAGCAAGATATACTACTATTAAAAATACTTTTAATTACAGTTAAATTTTAAAACACAAACAATTGAATAGATTCAAATTTAGACTTGAATAAAAATCAGTTATTTTTGTGGTATGAATTATTTTGTATACCATTTATATTTCATATAAAAGGATCAGTTAGAAAATCATATTAGTCTATAGTCCATACGAAACCTAAACTAATTAAAACAAATGAAATACTTTCAAAAACATCACTTTATAAGTTTCTTTAAATTAATCAGTTAAGAAGACAATCAGAATTACTGTGCATGACACACAAAATCATTTTAAAACTAAGAAGTTTTGTTGTAAAATCCCATTAGTTTATACAAAACCTTAACTGAAATGCACAGTAATGGACTAGTGCACCATAAATGTAATTTCACAAATTCCCTAAAATAACATTCGGTGAATTTGTGAAAAAATTTACTAAAGTTTTAGGGATTTCGCGAATTCCCTAGACATTTTGGAGAATTCGCGAATTCCCTAAAAACATTCAGGGAATTCGCAAATTCCCTGATTACACAAATTTACTGTAACATATATACTAAACTTAAATACCTTTACCTCTCAAGAGGGCAAAAAAGTGCTTTTGTGATAATCCTATTCACTTAAACACATACAAATGAATTTGTCCCTCACAATATACTCCCTGCCTTAAAAGATACTTATCAAGTTTGGTAAGCCACACTCCACTAAAACTTGCAAGCCCTGTGGATATTCATCAAATCCTGCCAGGTGCTGGATAGTGTGCAAGATGAGCTGTAGAGTGGACACCTCTTGTGTGCCTAGTAAATCCACGTTGATGCTCTGTAAAGATAAAACATAACTATCATGATGTTAATATGGAACATTTAGTGTCAACAACCAATCAATAAAATAATTAGTATGTTAGAAACTATAATACTGTCTAGTTTCAACCAACACAAACTACAATATATCCAAAATACTGTTGCACGTACTGGCATCAACCATAACAAGTACACTAGGACTAACCCAATGCTAAACAGTCTTCTTCGATTGTCTGTTATGTCCCAGTCACACTACAGGCAGTACATCCTATAGTTAGAGGCTTTACACAGTGGGCGCCTCATACCTTCCCAGAATTTGGTTACCATCACACTATAGGTGGTATAACCTGCAGTTATAGTTGTTGGGTGAAACGCCTCTGTCCTTCAACTACTGTCTGAGGGTCGTATACATTTAACTTGTGACACAGTGGCATTTACCTCCACTCACTTTGTGTCACCGTGTTACATCCAAGCACAACCGAGTCACAACCTTACATACACCGTGGACCACGCCTTCAAAAATTCATCAGCCCATGCTCATGCACATTTCGCCACTTTGTCACAATTTCGCATACAAACCTCGAACAGTAGTTGCAGGACAGGGACATTTCACCCTATGCCTATAACCGCAGGTTGATCCACCTGTAATGTGACTGGGGTATTAGATAATACTGTGTGTTTATCTTTAATGCAGAGGTCAGCATTATAAAAGTGCACAATAGAGTAGAATACAGGAAATGATAAAAGTTCAACTAAAAATTAACTTCCTGTGACAATTTGATACAGTAACATATTCATACATTACTAGGTTAGCAATTTTAAAAGCCACAAAAGTACAATTTGCCATGCATGTGTGGCTAATTTCAATTTTTAAACCTTCGTAATCTTAAAAAGTTTAATAATTTCAAATAAGAAACATTGTGTATTCTTTTCTCATTCCCACAACATTAACTTTATGTATCTTGTAAAGTTTAATTTTATGGTTTCATCTCATAAAATTAATTGTTGTAAGTACCTGTGTTGTAAAATGAGCTAGTCTGGTCTTTAATTGGAGATTGCATGTTTGAGGGATATCTCCTTCCTTGTCAAGAAACTCTTTCAAGTCATCAAATGGATTTGAATCATCCAATATTGACAGCAACTGAACAAATATAAAGACTATGCCTTGAAATCAAACAAAGCAGAAACTTACGTATTGGTGATTAAAATTTAAAAAAAAAAAACACTTAACAACTTTCATAATAAATCTAGAGATTGCATCTCGACGCAGTGTATCCCCGGACAGGACATGGTTGAAGAGTGACATACAGAATATTATGGTTGACACAAATATACCCCGGTGGGGAGGGGACCTAAGTGTTTATGGGAGGAACTTGTACTGACACCATGTAAACAAAATGTTTGCTTAATGAAAGATACAAATGCAACTAGACCTAGCGCATCGGAGAACCGATGCAAATTGTATCCACCAGAAAGAAAACTCACCAAAGCCAATAAAGCATCACTTAACTTTGAAGGAGGAGCCCAAGGTGAAATCTGACCACATCAAAAGATACTTAGCCCACGATTTCCAATAGGTTGGTGTGATATTGCAAACCTCTAAGAACACCTAATAAGCGAGTTATAAGCACTTTTAATTTTTTTGGCTATCCTCATTTGACCTTGAAAGAGGGGCCAAAGGTCAAATCTGGTCACATCAAAAGATTCCTAGCGCATGATTTCCTATAGATTGGTTTCACATTGCAAACCTCTAGGACCAATAATAAGCGAGTTATAAGCACTTTTAAGTTTGGCTTTCCTCGTTTGACCTTGAAGGAGGGATCCAAAGTCAAATCTGATCACACCACAAGATTCTCAGCCCATGATTTCCTATAAGTTGGTTTACCATCCCAAACCTGTACGACCAATAATAAGTGAGTTATGAGCACTGTTAAGTTTGGCTATCCTCGTTTGACCTTGAAGGGAGGGGGGGGGGGGGGGGGGAGGGGTCCAAGGTCAAATCTGACCACACCAGAAGATTCCCAGCCCATGATTTCCTATAAGTTGGTTTACCATCCCAAACCTGCACGACCAATAATAAGTGAGTTATAAGCACTTTCAAGTTTGGCTATCCTCATTTGACCTTGAAGGAGGGGTCCAAGGTCAAATTTGACCACACCAAAAGATTCCCAGCCCATGATTTCCTATAGGTTGGTTTACCATCCCAAACCTGTGGGACCAATAATAAGCGAGTTATAAGCACTTTTATGTTTGGCTCTCCTCGTTTGACCTTGAAGAAGGGGTCCAAGGGCAAATCTGACCACATCAAAAGAACAAGCCTCTAGGACCAATAATAAGGGAGATATAAGCACTTTTCATGACTGACAAAGAAATGCCCATGGCGGCCATCTTGTTTTTCAAAATGAGGCCAAAAATATTCCCAGCCAAGATTTTGTAATGGGGAACATATCTTGCGAATTTGAGATCTCTACCTATAATACCCTTTGCTCTAGAGGGCCAACAAAAGTCCTTGCTGAAAGAAAAGAAAAACGCCTGTGGCGGCCATCTTGTTTTTCAAAGTGAGGCCAAAAATATTCCCAGGCAAGATTTTAAGGTTATGAATATATCCTGTAAATTTGAGAAGGGTAGCTATAATATTTTTTTTATTAAGTGTGAAAATATCTCAATCCATTGCAGTGAACAACCCTGTTTACCCTTATACCACTATTGACCAAATGATCACAATCTGAATACAAAAGACTAATCATTATACAATAAACATAATCCTTTTAAAGGGGTTTCACAAGCACCAGAGATCAGAGATAAATTAGACAATAACTTTTGCTTTACTTACCAGTGAGGGAGAATCTTCATTATGGGTCTTCATTTTAGTTTTATTTTCATACTGTCATCAGAAGATTATAAAGATTATAAATTCATGAAGATACTGTAAAGTGTGACCTACAAAGGAAAAAAAATAAAAAATAGCCAGGCTCGACAGTCAAGAACCCCAGGCCGCAGTTACAACTAAATAGAGTTTTTACATTGTACACCAGTGGGAAGTAAGCCGGGTAGTTACATGCCTAATATGGCAATGCCTGATTTAAATAAATGTTGAGGGGTGGCAACTTTATATATGTGTAGAGCAATATTTGTGTACATATCCAAAACTGGACAATATGATGTATTGTCTGTTGGAACCTTTTAAGGACTGGCCAGTATTATGACATGTCAAGTGGCTGGTTAAAAGTGTGTGGTGCCTGTTTTTTGACAAATTGGTGCATGTGTGTTCTTGGTTAACTGTGATCACATTAGTGGGTAAATTAACTATTGAAGTTTTGAAAGTGAAATGATCACATTTCATAAGTGTAATATGCCAGCCCCTCAGTTATTGACTGGAAACTGGGAAAAAGCCCTACAGGAGAAAAGTGCTACAGTTTTTTATATCTATGTAGAAAAGCATAGACCATTTTCTAGATCTTGAATAAAGCCCTATATATCATGTTTAGTTTACAAATGAAAGGGCTGATCATTACTTAAAGCTTATTTCAATTGCTATTCAAACTAACCAGTGCTGTAATTTTCAATCTTAATGCCCCTTTGTAGTTTCAAAAACAATAAAATAAATTAATTTGTTAGCAAGGTAAAACCCCTCTGGATTACAATTACTCAATCTCCAGATGATACTGATTAAAGAGAATATTGCAGTGAAATCGTCAAGAGGAAATTGAGTTTGTTCCAGAATTTTTACAGTCAGTTGAACTTAGAATTTGTTCTTGAAGATTGGGATTTGTTTACTTTTCTTTCATTAGTATTTTTTTATGCATTTGGGGTTTATGTCACTTTCAACATTGTACAGGTCATATCACGACAGGTAGTTGGAAGGGCAGAGGAAACCAGTACATACAGTTGATCAAGGTTCTGTACTGTAAACTGCCAACCAACAGCAAGCAACTACCAGCTTTCCCACTTGAGGCCATGCCGGGAAATGAACCCCAACCTCAGAGGTGCTAATGTTAAAGTATTTCTTTATATTTTAGTTTGCAGAACAATAAATGTGTATGTCAAAAAGCAAATACTAAAAGCAATAATAATTTTAAAATCATAAAAGTGATACATAACTTTGAATCAGTTTATGTTTGTACATTGTACTATCTGAAAAGGACTTTTATCCACAGTCTCAAAAATGGTGTAGGGCATTTCTCGATGGGAAGGAGTGTCAACAAATTGTGTGACTTTTCTCTGTAGGGCTTTTCTATACTTTACATAATAAAAAAATGGTGCAGAATATTTTTGAAAAAATGAAGCACCAAGAAATTGTTATTTCTGCAACTTGATAAATTTTACACACCAGTGAAACATGTATTATCCTTAAAATTCTGGAGTCTTTATTTTAGGCTCTGTGAAATGAATTCTGGTAGATATGTTATAAATAATGTTTCCTCAAACTTAACAATTGTTCAAGTGATATTTTAAAACACTGACCCCACACCCTAGTTTATCAAGACGGGTAGTTGGAAGGGCAGAGGAAACCAGTCCATACAGTTTGTTAGGGTTCTGTACTGTAAACTGCAGACCAGTGGCAAGCAACTACCAGCTTTCCCACTTAAGGCCCTGACAGGGATCGAACCCTGGCCTCAGAGGTGGGAGGCGAGAGTGTTACCACTCTGCCACTGTGGCCCCTAAAATACTGTAAGTCTGTATAAATATTATGTTGGCTTTTAAATGAAACATAAAAAACTTGGTATTTGATCTTGGACCTCAGCTAATAGGCTTTGGTTTGAACTAAGTAGAATATAATGTAAATGTCATGCTGATTCCTTTTGAAAATTAATTATATTTTGTACAGATCAGATTGTTTTCTTTGACTTAAACTTAGTTCCAGTATGCTGTTTGAATATCGTGGACACTTGCTGTTGAAAAAATATAAAAATACAGAAAAATATAAAAAAATATTAAACTTAAAAAATATCTCAGAGCCCAGAAGAAGACTACCCAAAACCAAAAGGTGTACAATATTGAACATACACTTTCCTTTGTGTTAATCATTTGCATAGCGAAGAACAGTCATATTTGGCACTGTTGTTTGGGAAATGTGTACCAAGTCTTTCATCCCTCCAACATAATGGATTCATATTAAAATTTTCTTTGTTAATGAGCTTAAATACCCCTTGTACACCACCAACCACCCATACTACCCCTGATGGTAACTTCAAGCTCCACCCACATGCCTGTTAAATGATTTCATTGGTAATTCATAAATAGGTCAGTGTACTACCCTGGGTAGGAATGGTTTCAATGTAAAAACTCTAATAGGCAACAACACTGAGATTTGGGAAAATAGAACAACTTCAATTATAAGATATTTACAGAACCCACAAGTTGTCTGATGTACGAAACTTCATGTAGTTAAGAACTGAAGTAACATTAGATTAATAGTACCCCTTTCTCATTATGAAGTTGAAGACCCAACCTCTTACAAGTGATGCCATGGCAACAGTTGTTCAACTCTAGATCCTCTTGGGGTAAACATATCCTGAAAATTTGCCGAAAATCCATGCATGAGTTTAGGCTGTGGAACATCCACAAACTTTTAATCTTAAAAATCTTTAAAGCGTTGTCATGGCAAGAGTTGTTGCGAGATACCCCCAAAACCTAACCAGCTCTAGATCCTCTTGGAGTATACATATCCTGAAAATTTGGTGAAAATCCATGTATGGGTTTAGGCTGTGGAACACCCACAAGCTTTATGCCTGCCGCCCCCACAGTTTGGCTGAGTCAAACACAGTGTTTGAAACAGCCTTGGCCAAAGACCGCCCAAGTATTGTTGAGGGCTTACAAGTCTGTTTGGGATGGGTCAGTATTAAATGTGTAGATCATGAGGTCATCAATGTAAAACCATTCCAATTTTGAGACTCTGCATTTTAGTAAACCCCATTCAAACAGAGGAAGTGAAACTCGTAAAACCAAAACATAGACATTTCCACGCAATTAAAGTCCCTGAAAGTACAGAAATACAGGATAAAATTTAGCAATTTCCTGAGATTTGTGGACTGTTTCCAATATTCTAAGTTTTCAGTTAATTGCTCTTGATACTGAGACACAGTAGCTACAGACCCATCCCTAATCTCTGATTACTTATTGGTCCGGTTGAAATTATCATAGAAACTTGACTTTATGTCCAGATTTCACCTCACATTTATTGCTATTTATTTTCACCCATGGAGAGAACCATTAAAATGCCTCCACCTTTAATATATTAGGCATCCGACTTGAAACATTATTCTTTGTGAGGTTTTAGTTTCCCACCTTTTTTGGTGTATATGAAGCCGTTTCTGGTGTAATTTAGGCCTTTTTTATTCTAATTTTCATTTGAAAATTTCATTTTTAAGTTTAAACTAGAGGATCGCTTGCAAAAAAATGATAATGTTTTTGCACAGCAAAAACAAAGCATCCCGAAAAGGATATAACCGTGAGTGCTAAAGTATTAAAAAAATGCTCTGCTTCTAGCCTTATACTGTTGTGGCAACCAAAGTCTGCGTAGTCTGCTCTATCTAGCACGGTTTTCGAGATATAAGCAGGTTTGTGTTTTGCATTTTTTGCGAAAAATTAGAAAATTCAAAATGGCCGGCAATTTGGGCGAGACAAAAATGTTTTGAAAATTGAGATGGCTACTCTGCAGAGATACCCTGTGGGTCAAAAATTTTATTGAAATTACTCTATCTAGCACGGTTTTCGAGATATAAGCATTTTTGTGTTTTGCATTCTAGCACGGTTTTCGAGATATAAGCATTTTTGTGTTTTGCATTTTTTGCAAAAAATTCGAAAATTCAAAATGGCTGCCATTTTTGGCGAGAGAAAATTTTTTTGAAAATTGGGATGGCTATACTTTGCAGATATACCATGTGGGTCAAACATTTCGTTGAAATTGCTCTATCTAGCACGGTTTTCGAGATATAAGAATTTTTGTGTTTTGCAAGTTTTGCGAAAAATTCGAAAATTCAAAATGGCCGCCATTTTTGGCGAGACAAAAAGTTTTGGAAAATTGGGATGGCCACTCTTCAGAGATACCCTGTGGGTCAAAAATTTCGTCGAAATAGGTCTACCTAGCACGGTTTTCGAGATATAAGCATTTTTGTGTTTTGCAATTTTTGCAAAAAATTCGAAAATTCAAAATGACCGCCATTTTGGGTGAGACAAAAATATTTTGAAAATTGGGATGGCTACTCTGCAGAGTTACCCTGTGGGTCAAAAATTTTGTCGAAATTAGGGCTAGGACGGGTGCTGAAAAACGGCACCGAGTACACGCCCTCTGACAACCGACCTGAATTCGAGTAACTGCGAGATTTAGTATCTACCATTAGAAGTCTTCTGTAAACAAACAGTCTGTTCCGAAAACGAAACTTTTGAAGGAAAACGTCTTCTATATGGCCAGATATTATAGAATATGGAGCAAATTATACGTTTTCAAGCAAAAATAACAACTTTAACTGATATTATATGACAGATATGCTGAAATGTAGCATATTTTACACAAGCATTTCATTACGTGGGCGATAATACAATACCTCGCAAGTAACCGAGTATTTAAAATGGATTCGAGTACTAGCAAAGATTGACTTGTCTATCGAGGCTCGAGTACCCGTTCTCAGCCCTAGTCGAAATTGCTCTATCTTGCACGGTTTTCGAGATATAAGCATGTTTGTGTTTTGCAATTTTTGTGAAAAATTCGAAAATTCAAAATGGCCGCCATTTTTGGCGAGACAAAAAGTTTTGGAAAATTGGGATGGCCACTCTGCAGAGATACCCTGCGGGTAAAAAATTTCGTCGAAATAGGTCTACCTAGCACGGTTTTCGAGATATAAGCATTTTTGTGTTATGCAATTTTTGCGAAAAATTCAAAATGGCCGCCATTTTGGGCGAGACCAAAATTTTTTGAAAACTCGGGATGGCCACTCTGCAGATATACCCTGTGGGTCAAAAATTTCGCCGAAATGGCTCTATCTAGTACGGTTTTCAAGATATAAGCATTTTTGTGTTTTGCAACTTTTGCGAAAAATTCGAAAATTCAAAATGGCCGCCATTTTATCGAGACAAAAAGTTTTGAAAAATTGGGATGGCTACTCTGCAGAGATACCCTGCGGGTCAAAAATTTCGTCGAAATCACTCTATCTCGCACGGTTTTCGAGATATAAGCATTTTGGTGTTTTCCTTATTTGGAAAATTCGTAATGATTAATTAATCATTAATTTCTCGGCCATTTCTTAACCAATCAATGCCAAAATCTAATGATTTTCAGATTTCAATAGAATGAATGTATTTGCCAAGTTTCAGGTGAATTGATAAAATCCCTTTCAAGTTATCATCTGGACAAGCTTACCCATCGAAAAAAGACATTTTTGGTCATGTGACCTCTCTGATTGGTCACAAATGTCACTGCAGCATATTAAAAAAAATTCCCCAAGGCTACTGCATACACCTGCAAAATTTGAAAAGAATCAGCCCAACGGTCACAGAGTTATAAGGAAAACGAAATGCAGAGCCGGCGGAGCCTGATTTTCTCCCATATCCAAACAAGCGTACCTTGCGGGACGCTTAAATATGGCCAGTAGCTTTTTTCCAAGCTAATAGCCCTGTTGGGCTGCAACAATTTTGTACATTAACTATGTACAGTTAGTACACAGGTTGTTACAATGCCAGAATACCATGCATGTCACAATATCATCAATATTCAACAATATAATTACGAGAAATATCCATTTAAGTTGCAGAAATTAAACAATTATATCAATTAAAGCATAAAAAATGATTACACAAATATTCAATAAAGCATAACATATTAATGGTTGATTTACTAAAAACCAAATACATGCTACTGTGAGTCATACTTTCTGAAAAACATGGCATTGTGACACCCCGTGACTGAAGAAATTGAATACATTACTGCAAACAATATGCCATGCCTGTAACAAGTGCTGATACATTACAGCTTTGTGAGATTTTCTGTTAAAGGGTACTGCTCCCCACCATAATTTTCCACTTCTTTGATATAAAATCCTTATTTATGCTTATTTTAACTGTAAATTTCCTTTTAACTCAAATTTGCAAGCACATGTTTTAAAAGTTCTTGCTTTGCACCAAAAAAAAAAAAATCAAATGAATTTAGTTTTCACTGTTCTTTTACAGGGGCAACAATGTAACTTTAACTTCTACTTCAAATCACAGAAGTCCTGGAAATCAATAATACCCTAATGTCCATCATAAATTTGGTTACCATATATATTGTATTGATACATTATACATACACAGAGATGTGCAAGTGTTGCTGATGATAACCAATTGTTTCGTTGACTGTACATATGCTTCCATTTTGTGCAAAGTTGTGGTGTGTGCCAAGCTACAACACCATGTAGTAAACAGCCAAAAGTATACATTAGTGACTGATGAACGATTAGGTTTATAATGTAAGGTAGTGGTGGGATCGCCAGCTTAAATGCCAGATCGAGCATCACTTGTTAGAAGTAGTGCTGCGACTCGGTCTGCAAAAGCCACTCGATTATCGCCCACATGGGATCGATGCATAATTCGATGCATCGGCAGACATTAAAACCATACAAAACGTACAGAGTAAATAACTAATCCACACTTTCATATAATATTTTAGTACATTTCAACAATTCTAAGGCGATATTTTGGGACAAAAACGGCTCCATATTTATTTTACGGAAAATCACTTCCTCTTTCGTTTGATTCGACTGGAAACATACTAGACCTCAACCCTTTTTCGGCTTTCCGAATTTCGTTTTTTTTATCGATGCATCGAAAGTGATGCTGTCATCGATCAATACATCGAATTGACCACTAATCGGCGCAGCACTAGTTAGAAGCGAGTTGAACTCGAGTTAAACTCCAGCAATTTTCGGGATAAAGTATAGTGGATGATCGTAAAGTCGATCACCTAAGGGAGACTTATAAAGAGCAATTGTTCTCACTTAATAAAATTAAAATCAACCTCAAAATATTAAGGTACACTGAAAAATATGACTTCATAAAGTAAATAAACTAACAAACTGCTGCAAGACTTCAAAGATTTTTCTTCAACAGAAAGTTCAAACCTGGGTTTGAAAATGCAGAAAAAAGACTTTCATATGTTGGATTGATCATTAAGTCGATCACCTAGTACCATCACTTTCATTGGGATCAAGAAGATGAAAAATTTGTTACAAAATGATCAATTATATCTATTGAACAAAAATTTGTACACAGATTTTATATTAGTTGTATTATAATAAACCAGACAGTTTATTTCTGTATTGAGGTAATATTTTAAGGTTTATTTCAGAAAATATAAAAATATATCTGCTTGGAACACATTGCATGAGTATTTTTGTAGAATATATTTAAGAATAGGGTACTTGTTTATTTGCAAATTCAAATGAAGTTTCCTATGAGTGGTAACGCTGCCAATGCTGTCCGATCGACTTAATGAGCATATCGACATAACGATCATCTACTATATTTTGTTTGTTAGCTTTTAATATAGAAAATATTTTACATAACCATACGTGAGACAAAACTTTTACCTGGAAATGGCTTTCGTGATATAATTTAAGTTAAATGTTCATTGATTTAAGCCAGAATAAAGTAAAAATGCAATATATTTTTGAAAATTTCGGATATTTCTATTGTTTTGGTGAAGTGTCAGCCGTAGATGGTTAAAATATTGACGTTTTTCAAAAACTCGAGTTTCACTTGCGCAGATCGATGTCACCCCAATTATCGTCCATCGAGTTACAGCTCGAGTTGCAGTCAACTCGTCCCAGCACCACTGTAAGGTTAATTTAGCTAGCACTTGCAAGAACAATCTGCGGGGTGCAGCCTCCGTCTGTCCGTAGAGGTTTTATGGACAACTCGGCACACTTCAAAGTCGGCCTATTTTAAAATCGGCCCGTTTCAAAGTCGGCCCCCTACAAAGTGAATATGAGAACAACTCATTAATACGTAGTCATATTTATGTAGCACTGCATCAATAAATGTCAGTGGATAACATTTCTTTAAATTTTTATATACAAGGACCTTTAAGATGACCAGAACTTTTGACTTATGAGTGCCATAAAGCCAAACTTCGGCTGCAGTAACCAAGACTGCCTCCATTTGCCTTATTATCGCCCACACAACCATAACATTGGCGCGATACAGAACTACTTTCGAAATTTTCGAGGCCTGTTCGGTGAAGCAATGGTTTAAAGTATTACTTATCGCCATATTATATTAAAAAGTACCATTTTTACGTTTTTAAACAGTAAACACATTATTTTTAGAGAACCTGTCAGCGTCTTCCTGTTTAGCAGACGACAGAGTTTGGTAAGTACTAAACATAATGCAAATCGGGTAAAAATAAGACAAACAATTACCCAACAATTACCCCGGGATGGGTACTATGTCCACTGATTCCTGTGCTATATAAGTTAAATATAAAAGTAAAGGTTTCACAGCATGGAAAGTTGCACTTGAATCCGGTCAATTAAAAACCTTTAAAACTACTTTAAAACTGCATTATTATAATTGTAAAGTGATAAAAATACAGAGTCATTGAGAGTAAATGTTCTGCAAGGGATGTTGAAATATTCCAGACTCCTGCTTTCCTGAGTGACTGCTTTTCACTTTATTAATGAGATTTATAAAAGCAAATCTCATTAGAGATGGGGTATACTTATGTCTATATACAGTTGTAACTTTTGATATTGTATATAGTATACTATATTTTTAAAAGTACAAGTTACATGTATATGTCATTGCATTAAATAAATAATTTTTTTAAATATTTAAATAAAATTTTAAAAAAAATGAACAGCATAGCATTTCCTTTTGTGAAGTTACTTCTAACATTTATTTTGAGTGAATTATGTCAGACCAGTTAAGAATTTATCTATTAATCCTATCACCAACTTACTTTAACAGCTAAGAGCATTATTTAAAACAACAGGTAGATACCACCACAAGTAGATATTGAAATGATAGTAATTATAAAAATTGTTTATTTTTTAAATATTAAAAATATTAATGAATTTGACCTAATGAAGCTGAAATGAGTTGGGAAAAAGTGATCAACTCATTGATAACTCTTTGGTGTAATACTGTATAGGTTCAAATGAGAAAACCATCGTATATCGACAGGAAACAAAGTCACTTATATGTCCCTCAATTGAGGAAATCATTGCAAATTTGAAATATGTGAAAACAATAGAGAGGGCCTAGTTTCTGTGAGAGGAGTCAGTATCTTTGAAACAATGCTTTAACCCCTCTCATAACCATTGTGTGGGGGGATAAATGTTGTTTTCCAAAATACTTTCTCCCTCAAATAGATCAAAGGAGGGGATTCAGAATTCATGGGGAATCATCATCTCGCCTTACACCAGCCCTTTTAGTGTGGCTACCACTGAACTATAAAAAATCTATCGAAGTTACAATTAAGACACTTAAAAAAAAAGAGAAAAAAAGAAAGAATTTAAAATGCTGTGCCCAAACTTGCGATTGGGAATATCTCAAGATTGCCATTGTACAAACTCGTGATCTTGAGTTAAGGCAAACATCTCCAGATAGGGCGGCACAAATTCAAATTGTTAACCCATTGCAGTGATTACTTTATTAATTGAGCACCATTTATGACTGATTTGATTATTTTATTGATTGGGTTATATTGGACTTGTTAACTCTGGTAATTTCTTTTGTCCTTTGTTTCCATATAACTATAAAGAATAGCTTTCAGGTTATATATACTAACTAGAAAAATAAGGCATCAAAGAGCAAAACCGAAAATACTTTTGCGTCATTTATTGATTTAGGAAAGGTTTTTGATAAGGTAGACCTTATTTATTTACAAATTGTTTCTTAGGAGATAAATCTTAAAATGTATACAACAATTATATCCAGTTTAGCTGATAGATTACATATACCATCTGGAGTCCTGTAGTAATTACATTTTCATTTAGTAATTTGCAAGCTGCAAGAGAAATATCTGGCAGCACACCAACAATTTTTGAAGTGCAATTAATAATGTATGAATTGGGATACCTCAGGCAATAAACCATTTATAAAAGGGCAATTGGACTCTAGGTAAAGATCAGAGAACACATGACACTAACAAAGTCCTTTACATAAAACTTATCCTAAGTTTGTGCTGCCTCATCTCGAGATGTTCTGCACAATCCCGAGATGTCTGCCTCAACTCAAGATCTCAAGTTTGTAAAAGGGCAATCAAGATGTCCCTTATAACGAGTTGGTGCCTACCAAAAACATCTTTTTGAAAAAATTAAGAATAAATTCCGTATCCACATAACCCTGGACACCTATGTGTGGAGTTTGAGCTATAATAGAACTCTATTATGGTTGTTGTTGTTAGTTAGTTGGTTGGTTAGTTAGTTGGTTGGTTGGGGGGTAGGGGGGTTAGTTAGTTAGTTAGTTATGTGGATTAACAAGGAACAAAAAGGAATAAAAATTATTAACTGTGATGTGTAAAACTGTTGATTAAGTCAATCACCAATATCAGTTAGGTTCCACCTGATTTGTTTCAACTTGGATGAAGGAGAAGTTAGGTACCTTTTAACATTGTTATGGTAATGTACTCTTGTCTACAATGTACACAAGTACTGTATAACAGCGCATTATGACCTTTCCCCCCGAACATCAAGGCCTCTATATCCCTTTTCTGTACTAAGCAATCAAATACAGATGTTACATGTTTGTGAACAGAGTAATCTGTCTTAGTCCATAATAAATGACACAAGATGGATCCTCAACTTAGAATTCAAGATTTATACTTTCCAAGACCACTTAAAAAAAAACAACATGAACAGTATCAACAGGATTGCACACCAATCCGATAATGACATAGCAGTCAAATCAGCAAATTAGGAGGTAATGGATTTCAAGTGACAGCCAAATTGAAAATAGCCATAGATCTAAGTGGCAACAAAGTAAGTACAAGTGAGAAGCCAATTCCGATAACCCTTTTGTTTTATACACCTTAAACACAAAAGGATAGACACACCGGATCTAGAATCTAGTCCTTCTAATTAGAGATATATCTATAAAACAGGCTGACAAATAATTCATCATGTAACTTTTGAAAGCATCTTGCACCCTTTTCTCAATGTGTAGAGAAGTGGTAAAATTTTAGGATAATGTTAAGACATGCCTCAAACTATCCTTTAAATAAAATGTAATCAAAAAAGAATTTTTGGTTTGCTTGAAAGTAAAGTTGACAATGTAGTATATGTTGAAATGGTTAAGGAATCTCTGGTGATTTGGTATATTTATTTTTCAGTAAAACTTTCTATCAGTTTTTATGATCAGGAATAATATGCTTAAGTCAACTAAGAGCAGTTATTTTTAATATGGTCGACATCGATCATGTACACGAGATAAATGTACATTCACATTTATTGTATGTTGTTGCTTTTGTGTATTGTTGCTATGCTCTGATGTATAGACAGACAGATTGGAATAAAAATTGGAAAAAAAAACTTTGCCATGTGATGCCCTTCTCAACAGCTAATACAACTGACTATGATTCAACAGATTACAACAAAGGTTTCATAAATAAGCTTATCCTTTGAAACCATGACAACAGACAGCAGTCACAATTTATAGCAGTAGCTTAGATTTCATCTTTTGAACAGAGACTTCAAAGCACAGCTACTCCTCCTTGTCTGGTTGATCTTCCAACAGACCAAGCATCCTTTTATCGGATATAACTTTGTCACATAGCTGAGCATAAAAACAGCATGGGAAGATACTCAATGCTCAATATACCCACCTGAAGTATGTTAAAAGTCTGTTAAAGACATCAATCTTGAGCAATAAGAGAAAGCTTTAGTTGACATTTATAGGAAAATGCAGAGTGATTAGCTATTCCCTGGTGATGTGTGAGGGTGATCCTACTGAAGTAAAATTTAAAAGGATATTTATTGCAAATAAAAGGCTTTGCTGTATCTGTTGTGAAGTTAAATTTGTATCCATACTTTTATGGCAGACGTTTTTCACTCAATAAAAAAGAACTGTTGATCTACATAATTGTAACTAAATGTCCCTTCAACTTAATGTGTAGTATAACTTGCAATGTCTGTTTTAATATTTATCATAATTATCTATATTTCAGGTGGGTTTATCTGACATTTGCTTGCTCTTGGCTGTATTCTGTCTTTTTTTTCTTTTTTGTTTTGATTGACCAAGGTTTTCAGTTGTATTTGCGTTATTGTGCATCCAATCTTTAAGTTAGTAAATCTATTTTGTGACTGATTCTTATAGCGGATCATTCTTTTTATGACAGAATTACAGAGGTATATTTCATATGATTTTGAATCAAATTACAAGCACACAGCAGAACCTTATTGAAACACTACTTCCAGTAGATATTTTGTGAGAAAATTTCTAAATATAAGGTTTAGGCAGACAGTGGACCTTTGTCAAAACAGACAATAAAATAATGTGGTCTAAAATAATTTCTACCATCTACATTCAGGACAAGTCTCTTTCTTTCCTGTCTTATCTGCGTTTATAGTGGAGCCATAGCTTGGCTGTGTAAAAAAACAGCCACCACCGTTCTTTCAACATCTGTATAATCAGTAAATACTTTCACACTTTAAGATGTCATTTAGCCATTGTCAAAAACAACTGCAGTGGATCCACTACTTACACACGACCTTAAATTGTGTATATATATCCACATGAGCATGATAAAATACATAAAAATGATAAACTATATGTAGATTCTTGTTTTAGTGATGTTTAGCAATTTTTGGCAGAATGTGAAGCGCCAATAGTTCTGCTAAAATGAATTCTAGAAAACGTATTAGAAAAAAATGTCTTCAAATACCTAGATATCTATTTCTAGAGATTTCTGATTCACAGCGTTTTGCTTGATTGTATCAGATTATTTGGTCTTGTAATAATATAACAAGTTTTCTGTGAAGGTTTGCTTAAGATGAGAAACATACGTGAATGAGGATGGTACTCACAACTGAGTCTATTGTAAAAAATACCATTTAAGTACTTGTAAATGTAAATGTGGTGGTTTATAGTCTAGTATCAGTATATATACTCTCACTCGACTTTACATTTACACCCTGGCCTGGGTTTCAGAATTTTATTCACACATGTTATCTGTCTCAGTTCCCTCTGGGAACATACTAGGGAGCTGCCACAATACAGCGCTCACACTACGAACCCACTAGCAGCCAGGTACCCATTACTCCTGGGTGGAGAGAGGCACAGTCCAGGTTAACATCTTGCCCAGGGATGTTATCCCAAATGAAACAGTCGGCATCACCTGGGATTGAACCCACGACCCTTGGATTATGAGTCCAACACCCTACCAACTGGGCCAAAAGAGGGGCATAATGGACTCTAAGGAGGGGGAAAGAAAGAGGGGAAAGAGGGCCAAAGAGGTAAGCCTTTCCCCCCTTATAAGTGGAAAATCTGCAAAAAGTAAAAGATGTTTATTTTTTTCCTCATAAAGTACTTTATTGAGCATAATTACAATACTTTGATTTTAATGAACGATATACAAATTATTGCCCCATAAACCTAAATCTTAACTATAATACATCTTTATCCATTCCCCTTACTTTTCCAAAGAAAGAGGGGGGAAAGAGGGGCCAAAAGGGGAAAAGAGGTAAACCTTTCCCCCATTTTAAGTGGGAAAAACTCCTCATCAAGTACTTTATTAATAAAAATTAGCAAACATTGATTTTAATGAATATGTATAAAGTATTGATGCCCAAAAAATTAGAATTAAACTTTAAAATCTGAAACACCTGTTTAATGTTTTTTAAAATTTTTTATGCTTTTACATCAATAATACTGCTAAAAATTAACCTTCTATATAAACTATTAATCCACCTTTTTTACTACTTTCATAATCTTTTAATGAAATATATATGAGGTAATTTGCCCCCGAAACTTTATAATGAAACTTTCCAAAAATAAAGAAAATCTGTGTAAAATAATCTTTCAATTTTACTTCTTTTATATGTATAATACTGCTAAAATGTCACCTTCAAAATAAACTAGCCATATACATATGTATGTGTATTACTCTGTTACCCAATAAAATGTGTGAAACAATCAACAATCTGACTTAAATACCTAAACTTGTAGTACCATATAACAACTTTGGTCTCTGTGACTGAAACTAAAACATTACTCTAGCATAATATGACATTACCGATGAGGAACTTATTCAACAATGAGGCAAAACGAACTGGAACACTTCAGATAAAGAAATGATCTATTGACTTTACCTGAATGACTTAAAAACCCTACATGTTCATTTTATTGAAATTAGGTTTTCAAGAAAATAACTGACAGTAAACCTTTATAGTTTCCTATACACTTAACAGCGAAAGGGAGAAACTTGTATTATTGTAAGAGTAGGAGGCGTATGAATGACACCAAAAATCATACAGGACTTTAAATGGAATACAAAAATAGATTGATCTGTGCTAGACACGGAGGTGATACTGGCTAAAGTAGAGGCTATATAGAGGTTGTTGGCATCATCAGATCAGGTACCATGGGATGTAATTCATTTGAGACTAATCTTTTTACAAACTAATTTCCTGTCTCAACACTGTACAGGACATATCACGACGGGTAGTTTGAAGGGCAGAGGAAACCAGTACATACAGTTTGTTAAGGTTCTGTACTGTAAACTGCCGACCAACGGCAAGCAACTACCAGCTTTCCCACTTGAGGCCGTGCCGGGAATCGAACCCCGGCCTCAGAGGTGGGAGGCAAGTGTTACCACTCTGCCACCGTGGCCCCCAAATAGTGCAAAGTGTGTGAGGAAGAGTAAATAGTACAGGTATTACGAAAATTCTAGGACTTTTGAGACCTTTGCTTGTGAAGGTTGGACAATCAAAGGAAGAAGAGCAAATGAAGGTTTGCAACCCAAACTCTAAAGGCTTGAAGGCTTTAACAGAAACGCACTATTACCCAGGGGTAATCTTGCCACTGACCATTGGCACAAATTTAGACTTTTTTTAGTCAAATTTATCACAATCTTAACCCAAAAGAGTTATACAGTTACCCATTCATTACACCTAAGAAGCCCAACCTAGGCAATTATACTACTTCTTTTGAAAACAAGGCCACTGCCGCAGCATTTATCTCCCGCCTGGAATCAGTAATAATGGAGAACTAAATGAGATAAGGGCTTTATAGTAAGATAACCCCACTTGACATTGAAGAATGGGTCAAAGGTAAAAGTCAGCAGTCTCAGGCCTTTACTTCCTTTAAGTTGTTTTCACATTTGGAACCCCTATTAGCAATGATAAGGGAGATATAAGGCCTTTTTAATAGGATAATCCCATTTAACATGTGATAAGACAGCCATTTTGGCTTCGAAACTAGGTCAAATTACTATCAGCTTAACTTTCCTGGTCATATATATTTTGCGCATATTTGATGAACCTAGCTGCAATATTTCACGTTTTAGAGCATCTTAATGAATTTTAAATAATTGGATATGGTTGCCATTTTGTTTTTCAAAATAAGGCCAAAATTTTTCTCAGACAAAACATTTGAAGGCCAAGAGTTTTAATGGTCTGAACCTGTAAGAGCAATATTAGGGGAGATAGAAGGCCTCTTAAAATGTAAATTTGATGAAGCTAGCTGGAATTTTCGACATTTAGAACAACTGTATGATTTTTAAACAATTGGCTATGGCGGCCATTTTGTTTTTCAAAATGAGGCCCAAATTTTGCATAAACATTCCTTGCAAATTTGATGAAGATGTCTTTATAAATGAATAAGATATTAAGGTTTATGCTGAAACCTGACAAACGGATGCACGGACGGATGCACAAACAGATGCACACACGCATGGAAGCTGCTTACAATTTTAGACCACAGCCTTTGCTTTTCATGGTCTGTCTTTACAATCTGAAGCCACAGCACCAATAATATGGGAGAAATAAGGACGTTTTAGTGTGACGACCTTGAAGCAGGGGTCAAAGGTCAAATTCAACACATGGAAAAGATTACCAGGCCATGACTTCGTACAAGTTGTTTTCACATTCCGAACCTCTAGGAGCAATATTTGGGGAGATATAAGGCCTTTTTAATAGGATAATCCCGTTTGACATTAAACATGCGATATGGCGGCCATTTTGTTTTTGAACTAGGTCAAATTTATTATCAGGCTAGCTTTTGTAGCCATATAGCTTTTGTGCAAATTTGATGAAGCTAGCTGGAATATTTCAAGATTTAGAGCACCTTTACGATTTTCAAACAATGAGCTATGGCGGCCATTTGGTTTTTCAAAATGAGGCTAAAATTTTTCAGAGACAGGTTTTCATAGCCATAAACATTCCCTGCAAATTTGGTGAAGATATGCAATATTTGGGGAGATATAAGGCCTTTTTAATAGGATAACCCTGTTTGACATTAAACATGTGATATGGCGGCCATTTTGTTTTTTGAACTAGGTCAAATTTATTATCAGGCTAGCTTTTCTAGCCATATAGCTTTTGTGCGAATTTGATGAAGCTAGGTGGAATATTTCAAGATTTAGAGCACCTTTAGGATTTTCAAACAATTAGCTATGGCGGCCATTTTGTTTTTCAAAGTGAGGCTAAAATTTTTCAGAGACAGGTTTTTATAGCCATAAACATTCCCTGCAAATTTGGTGAAGATATGTTCATAAATGAATGAGATATTCAGGTTTATGCAAAAACGTGACGAACGGACGGACAGATGGACGGACAGACGGAAGGCATTTTATAATCTCCCGACCACGGCCTTCGGCCGGCGGAAGATAATAAAAGTGGTCTATATTTTCTCAAGGCTGCATATTTATACAGCTTAATATAATGTAAAATGAATTCTTTCATTCAATGTAAGAACACAAATTTTTAATAAAAACAATTAATTTAGCAAAACACAATAAGTTTGTAACCAACATAATTATTAATTACCCATGCCAGCTTATCATGTAAAAGAAAGATAGAAAAATACATAAAACCACTGTGCAATAATGTTTGCTTACATGTATGATAGTTTTCATTGACCGTTAAACAAACCAGCACATTACAAGTAGATATGTAACTAAATATACACATATAACACACTGGGCCAGTTCCCATAAATATTGAAAAATGTGTATTAAAAATACACATAATTATTTACAAGTGAAGCACTTATACATATACTGAATCTTGTAGTGAATTATTCCGAATTATACTGGTAGTAAATATTTTTTTGATTTAAAATGAGTGAAAAATTAAATATTGAGGGAGTTTATGCTGCTCACGTGTGACTGTACCTGTTGACAAATCAATTAATGATACAAATATTTGTCTTAATTAAGAAGGCTTTTAACTCAAAATTTCAGCGCTGATGGAAAAAACAGTACAGCAAGAAATGTCATCTTTAAGCTAAACAATTTTGTGCTTATAACTCAGCAGGATCTTCTTTTATACAATGAAGTCACCTGTCTTTAAAGCATTTCAACTCCTTCGATGCTGATTACCCAAAGATTTGCAACTTCCATGACTGCCACTGTCAAGGCAATTTAAATTGTATCCAAACTTTTCACCAAATGACACTCAAATTTTTTAGTGTCTTTCAATCCTAGGTACAACATTTACTTCTTGATGGGTGCAAATGTCTTAAAAATGATTGTGAAGCAAAGGCAAAACATATTCTCCTTATCTCCTAAAAACGGATAGGTGTATATAAAAGTATAAAAAGTTTTAACATATCTAGATTATCATCACTCCCTCACTTTTAAACTTGTTATTAGTGATTTAATACAAATTTAACAAATTAACCCCTTGTCTAACAATGCACAAAATTCAAACCAGCAGTACTTACACTTATGACTCTGTGCACTACCTCTTCATACGATTCACAGGTTCTAACTTCACAATATCCCACTGAAATAACATTATTTTCAGGGAAAAATAAAGTATTTCTGAAATATTCCATTGAAGCAGATAAATCCATACAAACTATCCAGTAATATTCATTACAATTGCAATGAATTTGAAAATAAAATCATTGATATTGTAAACCATTACAAACTAAACCAAATAAGTATATATCAACAAACAGTAAAAAGTTTCGCTTTGTTAAAAATCTGCTAAATAAATATGTGAGATGACCATGTCAAATCTAAGGAACTACACATATTTACAGATTTACTAATACTGAAATAACCATTCACAATCGGTATGGCATACTTTATATGTAGTGATGTCATGGGTAGGTGAGTCTATCAGCAATGCAAATCAGAGTGAATTTTGATTGTCATTATGTCATCCAATTGATTTATACTATTAATACTAAGTATTAATACTCTTAAAATACTATAAATTTTCCAAAAATCTCAAATTGCTTGAACTAAAAAGCACACCAATTGTTAATTGTTTACACATGCCATTTTAGACTGGTTGCCAGTTTGCAATGTAAATGCATAATACTAATTGCATAAGAAGAAAAAAATTGTCCAAGGAAGAGGGTTTTTATACCCAAAAAGATAATGTCTACTGCATCCCTACACATTTAAAATTTTTACAAATAACCTAAAATTGCAAAAACTGCAAAGAGTTGACAACTTTGTCCACAATGAAATAAATTTAATATGTGTTATTCAAATTTAATGGAACTGACCATTTTTTCTTGTAATTTTTTACAAGTTATGCACCTCACTGAATGACTCTTCATAAGAAATACCTTATTATTTGACAAATACATGCAAGAATTGTTACTTTTTCTGTGCTATCATGACAACGAATCTGAAATTAAATATTCTTCAACAAATATTGCTATAATATGCCACTAGAAATTAATTTTCTTTCATAACTTTGATTGATTTAAGATTTACAGTAGAAACTCTGATCCTCTATTATCCGAGTTTAGAATTATTCAACCCGAAATTCAATCTCCCAACTACAGGTTTTGAGGTTTTTAATGGCCACTTTTATTGTATATTGTCACATACGCAAATAACCGGTTATGATACGTATTGTGTAAAGCAAATGACAAAGTCCAATTTTTGTCAGCCGTGATGTTCTTAGTAATATGGAAAAAAATCCTTTAAATGCCTAAGTTGCAAACTGAAATTGTATTAACCCCACACATCCACTGGTGATACCATGGCCATATAACACAAGTATCTTTGTGACCAAATTGTAGCTGTCTTTCAATGTGAAACTAAACCTCATTTAACATTCTAAACTCCACCAAAATCTATCATATAAACAGTGAAGGCAAAGTTTCCATACAACTCAGCAGTACAAGTTACAAATGGTACGAAATCATAACTTGTAAATGGCATGCATTTCTAGGTACATCACGGGTGACCGAGTATAAACCAGCGATGCAAATCATAGCAAAAACCATGGCACTTGGTGCCATGATTTGATTCGATTGATTTTTAAAACAATCATTAATACACTTGAAATGATCTATGTTAAAATTATTTATCAAAATATATTTCTTAATTGGCCCAAACACATCGCTTTTAAGCTGGAAAGCCCACCTTGCCTTACTTGTTTACATGCGCCATATTTTTACACTGGTTTCCAATACTAACACATTTTATTGATTTTATTCCAACCGTAGAAATGAAGAAAAAATGTAACAATGTGTTGAAGATGATCACAATTTTGAGGCTGGTGAGAGCTCATGCTTTGTACATATCTTTAAAACTACTTAACCCACAAAAAAGTATTATATATCAATGGAAAGGTCTTCTGCTTATCTTTACTGTATAAAAGTCTATCCACAAATAAGCGATAAAATTACAAGGAAAGTTAAACTTTGTTTCCAAATTTGTGTTATAATGTCAGTAGTTTATGAAATTTTCATTGAATTTTGCGAAATAATGATTTGATATTTCTTCAAAAAATTATTTTTTGAGGTGTTGGCTTAAAATTGATATACAAGTTGTTCAAATATGACCATAAATGGCAGTTTTGTGCACTTTGAATCACATATGTTTACTCGCTTTTTGTTGACACAGCTGTTATTTCTTTGAATTTTTTCTCTTACATGTTATTTTTCTGCAAGTTTATATATATTTTCACCAAATGTCTTATCAGTAGTCCCCTCCTAGTTATAAATGTCTTTTATATTTACAATCAGTAATATGTACAAGATTCATATTTTTATTTCTACTTTTTGAATAAAATCAATGAAACGCATCACAAACGAGAACCAGTCTACCTGCCTGTGCTGCCATGACAACGAAATCTCAAAATACACTTTCTGTAACAAATACGGCTAAAATGCTACTGTAAACCGATTTTCTCCTCAAAAATTGATGAAATTAAGATATACATGTTGATTATCACCGGTTTCAAGGTTTCCAATGACCATTTTAGTTATGAACACAAAGATCCGGTTGCGGTATGAATTCAGGAAAGGAAATAAGCGAGTCCAATTTTTGGCAGTTATGACATCCCATGTATTTAAATTTATAATTTTGTCTTCCATTCAGCTATTGTTTCTCCTGACATGGGACAATACCATTTACCTTTAACTTGGCTGTGGCCAGTCTGCTTAGACTTGTACTGGCCACACTTGTGACAAATGTACTGGTATTTGTCCTTTTCAGTCCTTCTGCGTTTTGGTGGCTGTCCTTTAGACCTCAAGTCCTCATCTTCCCTGTCAGCCTTTTTCCGCCGCCATTCGCGTTGCCTGGGTTGGAAAAAATTAGATCCGTTTCTTGTAACTTCATGGGAAAAGTTTAACATGTGATTTGATGTCGGTGGTAATTGTAGGCGATTAATCAATGCTGAATGTATTGCTGGTGCAGAAGTTGTAGGCATTGTCAGCATTGGAATGTTTGACACAGTGTGTGACATAAGTGTAAATTCTGGCTCATTAATCACAGATGAACATTCTCCTGTGGCAGAGGATGTCAGCGTTGATGATTTCCTTGGGATATGTTGAGAAGGTTGGGGATTTTTCGGACCTAAATCCGTTCCTGCAACAGAGTATGTACAGGTGGCTGTGGCGAGTTTCCTTTTTCTGAAAGACACCTCTCCTTGCCTGTTTGATGGCTCATGTAATTCCAAGACTGCCTTGTTATGAATAACAGGCAAATGTGGCTGCTCCTTGGGAGGAAGAAATGGTCCACATTCATCTGATCTTATCCCTTTCTGTACCATGTCACTTTCTATCTCTTGTTGCCTCTGCACTGGCCTAAGAATACAGAAAAGTCTCCGTCTTAGAAAAGTTTGATAAAGAGTTATGATTTTATTAAAATAACACTCAGACCTCAGCCTAACACTGCCAAACCTGCAACAATGATCTGCTTGAACCAAACCAATGACCTTGAGTGGAGCCAACTGACATTGGCACCTCAAAAATTTAATGAGTTGTTACATACATTGAGTTTTAGTAACATTGCCCACCGACGACAGACATACAGCCAGAGAAACCCCGGTGATTACATAACCTCGGGCAGGTAAAAGGTATCACGTGACAATTTCCTATTACAATTTCTTGTTTTCCAACAAAAAGAGATGCAGTTGTGATCTGAAAATAGACCAAGTCTGCATGGAACCGAAGCAGTTCCTGATAATATAAAGTTGTTTTATACCAATCACATCTTGACCATTTAGGCAGATTTAACCACTGACACACCATCTTCAACCAGGAGTCCAAGGTCAAGTAAACCCACCAAAACATTTAACATCCTAGAGAGTTCATTCCCATTGCACCACTACTTTACCCCAAATTCAATACACTTATAGCCATTGTTTCTGAGCCTAGGATTTTCCAAATGCTTAAAATGTTCTGGAATTCCCAACATATAAGGGTACATGAGTATATTTTGTACAAGTTATGATATTGTAAAAAATATAACAAGTACAAAATTTTGTACAAGTTAAAACATGTATTGCTGACTTGTACAAGTTATAACTTTGACCCAATTTTGCTTGTACAAATAATGACATGTACAACAGGCTTCTATGAAGTATGCTGACCATATTTTTAACTTTTTAACTGTCAAAATGACAAAAATTGCATGTTGTCCAGTAGAAAATATCCGTTTAATATCTATTGAGACTTGATCATTATATGTACTTGTAAGCACTTGTCCAACACAGCCATACCAACTGGTACAACATTTTGTACAACTTTTAACAAAATCCCAACTTGTACATGACATAGTGCTATTAGTGTATACAATGGTATGCTTGTACAGGAAACTCTACAAAAAAGAATGAAAAGGACTCTTGTGCTTCAGTCCATTCTTGACCAAGAAGATGCAAGTGTAAATTCTGCCCGCTAATAGATGGCAATTATATCTTTTACGAACATAACCCATGCAGGATGGTTCACTTTTATGTATGATAACTTTTCCAAAATCTGTATCCAGATTAAATAAACCGTGAGTCGATGTGGCACTGTTATTTATTTACTGACAAGCATTAAAGGTCAAATGTCACACTTTTAACATTTCAAAATAAAGGTTTTGTACCGTGCAGTGGCCAAAAAGGGAAAGATCTGGTATATTTTTGGTGGGAAATTAACTTTAAAGACCCCCCAAAAAGAGTTTTACAAACCACAATTTCCCCCTCTAATTTTCTGTTGTGGCCATTGCGTGCTTGACTGACGTAAAACAGGTGTGACGTCATTTGGTACAACTGAATTGTTTGCTGTTTATCTTTTACATTAACTTCAGTGCTGGTTTAAAGGTTTATATTTCATTTATAAAACAGTATGAAATGCCAGTGAGTTGTCTTTTATAAAGAGAGAGGGCTGATAACCATCAACTATTTGTGTATCTTATCAAAACACTGCATGATGTATAGATCAAAAACAATATTTATTTATTTATAGTTTAAAAAACAATATTTCTTTATTTATTTGGGGTTTTACGTCGCTTTCAACACTGTACAGGTCATATCACAACCGGTAGTTGGAAGGGCAGAGGAAACCAGTACATAGATTTCGCTAGGGTTGTGTACTGTAAACTGCCGACCAACGGCAAGCAACTACCAGCTTTCCCACTTCAGGCCGTGAGGGGGATCGAACCCCGGCCTCAGAGGTGGGAGGCGAGAGTGTTACCACTCTGCCACGGTGGCCCCCATTAAAAAACAATAACATAGACGAATAAAGGGTGTCTGTTAGACAAGAAATGACAGCAACTATCAATTTTATAAATATTTTACACACTCCAGTTTTCTGTACTTTCACATTCTAGCTTTTCCTTGATTTCAAATTCAGACACAAAGATGCACAATTAAGCATGTGAGGATATTTCTATACATGCATTCATCTTATGATATGATCATACTTCACTTGACTACAATATTTTCACATATATGAGTTGTTGGGTTTTTCTTGTACATTCTTGTTTGCTCATAGCATATTTCATAATGAATTTCGGTTCTTGAAATATATGGGTAAAAGCTTCATAGGTGCCAAAGAAAGGTTATGAAAATCAAAGCAACTATAATTGTCACGTGGACTGATTGTGTGCCATGCCGAGCACTGATATACAATATATAGCCTTTCCGAAGTATTGACACATTGTGCCTCAGATTGTATACTCAAGTTTTAACATAAAAATATCATCAGTTGAAAATCCACTAATATAGAATCTCTCCTTATATTATTCACATTTGTTTTAAATATATTTTGACTTACAGAGCTCCTACAGTCTTCAAAACCAACACATTTGCAAATGTAATAAGTACAGCCAAACCTGTACATGTGACTACTCTTATACAGAGACACTTGCTAGTTAAGACCGCTTTTATTCCCCCCAATGAAATTTAGATATGAAACATACCCCGAATAGAGACCACTCCTTAGTTGTGACCAGAGACCGCTAACATCATTCCCAAGAACACAAAAAACCTCTAGATAAGAGACCACACAATGGAGACTAGAGGCTAACATGGGCACTGATAATCAATGGATGGGCTATATCTATTGTGAATTGTCTCCCATTGTCCATTTCCACATACATGTTCAATTAAGACCCTAACAATAAACACAGGTTTAAAATGCCTGTCTCGTTTCTTTAACATTAAAACAAGGGATATCAATAATCCTTTTAAAGAAAGTGTGACATATGCATAGCTGGGAAGCAAAAGGGGTGTGTGTAGATCAGTACACTGTGGATGAATGGAAAGCTAATGTCAAACAGACTGTGGATTGTAATGCTTACTAAATGGAGAGAGAAATCCAGTGACAGGAAAGGAATTCATACAATGGTTTCATATAAAGACCGACCCCTACGAAAGACCGTTTTTAGCATTTCCCTTGAGCAGTCTTTATACACAGGTTTGACTGTAAATGAAATTTTTATAAGGTAATACCCTATCCAATGGACAATTGCTTTACCAGTCGGCGCGACCGGTCCCAACAAATGCCAGAAAAAGACGTCCTGTATATAATACCGGCAGGACTGGTCGGTAGTGTGCATTCGCTAGGTGGCTCATCATACTTGCTTCCTGTCTAGACAGAGTGACATCAGTTCATCTTTTTCGTTGTCTAAACAGATTTAGACCCCTAGTAAGCTGGTAGCGGGGTTTGTTGGGAGGGCCTTGCCTGTCCATTGGATAGGGTATTAACTTATAAAAGTTTAATTTACTTATTAAATTTGCAATTTTATTGCGTTAATACATCCTATCCAATGGACAATTGCTGAATAACTACCGCTTGGTCGGAGGGTAAGTTACTAGGGACTCATAAATGATAAGAAAATTCCCTCTGGCCTAGGTTGACTTTTAGTCAGGAAACTTGTAGGCCTATGGTCGGATACCAGTGCCCGGTTGCCGGGGCGTATACCGACGTTGCCCCCCCTTTTTAACAGACCTGCTCTGAGGTAGGGGAAGAGAGGGATGAGTTCAGTCCCAGAAGGCAATAACCTCCCGAAGGAAGGCATGTAGTTAGTTCCATGAACTATTAACACTACATATATACAAATCTTAATATAAGGGCTAATTGTGGATCTGCTGAACAGACACTACTGGGCCTAATTGAAGGGGCTCTGAATCAACCCAAGCCACATCCTTCAAATAGAACTGTGTGAAGGTGTTATGTTACTTCCAGTGGTCGGCTGAAAAATTGTTCCAGGGAGACTCCCAACTGGAATCCCTTAGAAGCAGTAAGGGGCCCTGAGATGTCTTGTCAAAACCCTCCTGAAGGGAGACAGACTAACTCATTGTTCTGTTTGAGATCCTGTCCCAATAAGTAGCAGTGCTCTGAACAGACACAGGACCTATCAGATTTGAGGGACTTATCCAGAGTTGGGGCCAGGGTTGGTATAACCACTGGGGTCACACTGTCCGGACTCTCCTTGGCCAGCTGGTTCTTGGAAAAAAAAGCTGGGTGCTGGGTACAAAGACACCTTTGACCAGTCTGACTGGTGTCTGATGTGTTTCTTTTGCCAAGCATGGATCTCACTCCTGTGTTCTCCAGAACCCAGGGTCAAGAAGAAGACACTCTTGAAGGTCAATGCTTCAAAGAGGCCTCTTTAAGGGGTTCCAATGGAGCCGTGCCAATTGGTGCCACACCAGGGGGGGTTCCAGGAGGGGATGCCCCTGCGACCCTTAGGTCTGTCTCTGTAAAGTGTCCAAGAGATGAGCAAGATTCTCATTGTGCTGAAATGTATTGGTGAATTACCCAGTTGTCAGCAATGACTGATCTGGTTGATCCTCTTTGAGGAGCCTCAATTTCTACCGCCACTGCCTCAGAGAAGTCCTGTTCCTTGATTGCTGAGGCTCTAGGAGCCATGCATGCAGATTTAATTTTGACAGATTCCTGTGAGGAATCTGACTTGACATGATCAAGAGATCCCAGAACCATGCATGTTGGGCCACTTTGGAGCAATCAGAGTGATTCCCCTGCATGGATAGTCCTGCAACTTCTCCACCACTTGCCCAAGATGGCTACCAGTGGGAAGGCATATGGGTCCAGATCCTGCCATGGCAGACTGATTGTATTATTGTCCATATCTGGGGATCTGGCCCCAGTGATGCAAGTTGAGACAGTTTGTTGTTGAGCCAGGTTGCAAAAACAGGCCCACATAGGCCTGGTGCCACCAGAAGCATATTGTTTGGAAAATCTCTGACAGGAGGGACCATTCTGTCTGTTCTCTGTCTAGTTTGCGAGAGACTGAATAGCTTGTCTGCTATGACATTCAACCACCTAGAATGTGTCGGGCTAGAGTCACCTGTTTCCTGGAATACCAGGTCCGAATTCTCCATAGTAGGGCACAAAGAGGGCCTGACTTCATCCCCCCCTCTTTCTTCATACAGGCAACCACTGTTGTCTGCAGTTATGACAGCAATATTGTTCAACCAGAGGTCTTGGAATTCTTAAAGGGCCAAATGACTGCCTTAGTTCCAGATAGTTTAATGTGCAACTTGCTTCTGGAAGGGACCAGGTTCCCCTTGCAGTGTGTTCTCGTAAGTGAGAACCCCACCCTTCTTGATGCATCTGTAAGGATTGAAGAGCATATATAGTGGGTGTAATGGTTGACCCTGAAGCACATTGTCTTCCTGCAGCCACCATTTAAGATGGGGGTGGAGGGAACTGGGGTCACCTTTTCTTGTGATTCTGGTACCCTCCAGCTGTTCTTCTAGTGCCACTTTATCGGCCTCATGTGGAGGTGAACTAGGTGCACTTGCTTCTCTATGGCTGTCAGTAACCCTATCAGGGGCATCAGGTGCCAGACTGGGCATGTAGGTCCGGGGAGAAGTTTCTGGATAAGTATTCAAGGTCTACCAATGCTCTACGGTGGGTCTGACCTTACGCTCTAACGGGAAGCCTACTAAGTCGAAGAGTTGCTTGAGGTCCAGTTCTAATTTTTCATGTTTACCATTCAAACTTACTCCTGACACTGAGCTCCTAGAGAATGTGTATGCTGGAGACAGGCTTGGTAGGAACTGGCTTTGACCAACCAGTCGTACTGGTGGATTGTGGTACTTTGTAATGCCATAGTTAGACCTCCTTCGCCACCACCGAGAGAAGACTCCCACTGTACTGTGAACAGACCAAAGGGGAGTGACTGAACTGGTGGGGAAAACCCTGGACATGAAAAACTCCGGTACGTCCTTGTTGCTGGAAAGGGGTGAGAGAGTAGGGAACCTAGAATTTATCCACTCCCCTTGCTGAAGAGAGGTTAATATGGTTCCCAATATTTCCCAAACTGAATTATTCAGGGTACTGGGCCACTTCCCCTGCCTTGAGATCTGATCAAGCTGGTCATTTCTGGAAGGTGAGGGTGTAGCTTTCCTGGGAGTTTTCTTATGAACTTGGGCTAGCCCCTAGGATGGCCCAAGTTTTGAGCAGGCAGATTTAGCCAAAAAACAGTGTCAACACTGGTGACAGGCTAGACCTCACTGATCCACGTAGCCATTTATAACATCGGTGACCCCTGGTCTGATTAACAGATATTTTTCTCATTGCTTGAGTTTTGAAAACTGGCAAAACGGGTTATATCTTGCAAACTCAGGCCCCCTTGTGGCAGCTGACACTGGTCACAGGCTGGGTAAAAAGGCAAACTGGATGGCCAGTCTAAAAGGTGTGAGGTCTGATAAGGGGAGGTTGACTGGTAGTTGTTGGACAAGTCTTGCTTGATAGTCTTCCTCTTATCTATAGCCACTGTCTGAACAGCTAGGTCCTGAAAAGGTAGGCTGGCTGACTGGTCCGGTAGATTGACAGACATTTCACCGGGACCAGTGACTGGTCCAAGAATTCCTCAGTTTCCTTAGGCAGCCACTGGTTGGCCTAAATAGCTACTTGGACCCTTAAAGAACTTCCTGGTCTGTTAGTCAGTCCTGGAGACCTGCCCAGTATCAGGCCCTAAATGGTTATACATAAAGCAATGCTCTGTAACCGGTTCCAGGTGGCTCCACAGTTCTGCACAAACTCACTGGAGTTGGCAGAACTGGGTGAACTGAACTACTTCTTAGCAGGGATAGGCTCATATGAAGCTGCCTTCTTCCTGTCCACAGTGGTGGTCCAGCAGCTTTTCTCTGCAACCAACAATCTCTGTAACCGGTCAAACCGGTAGGCTGGTGTCTCTGTAACTAAAGTTTTCTGGGAGAAAGCTCTGTAACCAAAGAATTGGGGCAGCACAGGTCTGTACCTGGTTACTTCACCAGTATCTCTAGTTCTGGTAAAGCAACTGTCACTGAAGGTTGTGTAAGCCAGCACCCGGTCGGTAGGCTCTGTAACCGGTTGGTTAAAGGAATTTTTCTGAAGAAACTTTCTGTCCAACTAACTTGTCACTATCAATTCACTGTAACCAGGGAACCGGTTGTCAGCACTGGATTTGCAGCTGGTTTCTTGCCAGTAAGGATGGGAACATCAGATTTCTCTCTAACTGGCAATACTCTGGAACCAGTAGACCTGCTGTCCTCACTGGACTTGTTCACTGTAGCTGCCTTCTTGCCAGTAATGGTGGGAATAGTAGGTTTCTCTGAAACCGGTAATTCTCTGTAACCAGTAGCCCCTGCTGTGTGTCACCAGAAACTCTCTGTAACCAGTAATCCTGTTTAACCGGTAGCCCTTGCTGGATCTCTGTGTGACCACAACCGGCAGTCTGACCAGAACTGGTGCCGGTATCCCTCATCACTGGCTGGCTAGAGACCCTACCGGTAGCCTGAACAGGACTGGTACTGGTCCAAAAATCTGCACTGGGGAGATAAGGGTCTCAATGGTCACAGCAACTTCTGGTAGATGAACCCTCTGAGCAGCCTCACCGGTGGTCTGAACAAGACTGGAACCGGTACCCCGAACAGTCACACCAGAGGACAGACCACTGGTGGAGGTTCCAGGATCAAAAAAGGGCTGATCACTGGTAACCACTGAAGGAGGAACATCACTGGAACCAGTACTCCCAACAGTCACACCAGAGGACAGGCCACTGGTGGAGGTTCCAGGATCAAAAAGGGCTGATCACTGGTAATCACTGAAGGGGGTTTCTTCACAGGACCACAGGAACAGCACCCACTGGCAGTCTGAACAGAACTGGTACCAGTAAAACAGCCATCAATTCTTGCTAGATAGCAGGGGACCCCACCGGTAGTCTGAACAGACTGGAACCAGCAAAACTCATCACTAGGGGTCCCCACCAGTAGTCTGAACAGAACTGGTACCGGTAAAACACACCATCACTTCTTGCTAGCTAGCAGGGGACCCCACTGGTAGTCTGAACAGACTGGTACCGGCAAAACTCATCACTAGGGGTCCCCACCGGTAGTCTAAACAGAACTGGTACCAGTAAAACTCATCACTTCTTGTCAGCTGAACCAGTCACGCTTGGGGATCTGCATGCCAGTAGTTGTGTTGAGATCTGTGAAGTCACATGACCGGCACTTCAAAAAACTCGCAGATTTTTGTGACCACTTGTCATCTAATTCTTCAGGCCAACAGACGAGTTGCTGGATTTCTTCTTGCCAGTTACAAGTGGGTGTTGAGTAATAAATGGTCGTCTTCTGATGATAAAAACTTCTGTTAAAAACACGATTCCTAATTGTTGAATGCGTATCACGTGACCAGGTCCGTGTCACGTGACGAGCATAAGCTCTTCTAATTTCTTCTCGTCAACATACACGCAGTGTTACTCGACTACATAGAAGTAAATGGAGGGTGAATCCTGGCAAATACACACTTCTGTTCAGAAGAAGGAATGCTGCAGGGACGACATCCGAGCTCTCACCCACGGCTTAGTCACGACAACAAGCACAAAGAAATTCTTTAAAAAACTGGCCATAAAATGCTGGATAATGCCTCGTTTTAAGTCCTGGAGAGGCCATGATATGTAAGTAACACAATATGTATAGTTTCAAATGAAAATAAGCTTTAATTTTGTAGAATAAACCGCGTTTTCTTCAAACTTGGAGATCACTTCCAAAACACGTCTGCACACTACACGTGCCAAATGAAAAAGATGAACTGACATTACTCTGTCTAGACAGGAAGCAAGTATGATGCGCCACCTAGCGAATGCACACTACTGACCGGTCCTGCCGGTATTATATACAGGACGTCTTTTTCTGGCGTTTGGCGGGACCGGTCGCGCCGACCGGTAAAGCATTGTCCATTGGATAGGATGTATTAATGCAATAAAATAATTAATTGAAAATTGTTTTTATTTTTTTATCTGTGTGTTAATCAATTGCATTTGAAAGTACAAATATTGAAGAAACTTCTGAAAAGCTACACCTAGACATTTTCTTGTTGTATTTTACTGTTTGTACATGTGTATATCAAGCCAGGGACAGTTCACGCAGTGCCAGACATGTAATCTAAACAGTAATCTTGCGTGCAAAATGTATCACAAATTACACAAATATTTGCCAAAGTAGTCACCTATATATAACACAAACATTCCAAATTCCCAAGAGCATTTTAACTTTTTTTTTGCAAGCTTCATACCTCGAAATAATGGTTCAGAGATTTGATATGATATAAAACTAAATACAAATACATGTATTTTTGGGAAAATGTGGCACATTTTGAAAATATTATTTAAAAAAAATCAAAATCTTGACTGAATCAGGTTGAGAAAAAACATTTACTGATGAAGGAGTACAGCTTGATTGAAACAGTTGCCAAAACACCACAAAAACAGTCACAATCCGTTAAAATATCAACAACTCCTGTTCATCTTGGGTGTTTCGTGTACCAAATGACGTCATACTGTGCTGTCAAGTATACGTAAACAAATGGCAGACTGGTAGGAGTAGAATTACTGGCACATTTTTATTTGTTTAAGTAACATCTTTAAACACCAGAATGTGTTTAAGTTTATATAAGAAGACTATGAACAATTCATCTCAGATTTTGTAAAAAAAGATATATGACCTTTAATAGTTTCCTTTGCAGGAATGAATTACTTTTTATTTTCACACCATTTTTATCCTATTTTCCACAGTTTAAAAACTTTGTTTCACCCTGCTTGCAGTGAGCTTAGAACTGAAAACCCCAGAAGCCAGATTCCATTGGAATATAACATGAACCAGACTTTCCCAAATTTTACATCAAAATGAATTCACTAATTTAATTGCCAATGATAAAACTAAGATTGATAATGTAATGGATTATTGCTGCTTCATATTGTCCTAAAAAGAGGCTCTGTACACAATATGGATTCCAGGCATTGTTTATTGGCAGTGCTTTCTTTGACATACCCATTTATGTGTTTTGCAGACTTCTAAGGGATGCGTTAAGTGTACATCAGGTTGTTTTATTCTTTTTTTTGTTTTACTAGTTTATTCCCCCTATTCGAACGAAGAAAAAAAAAACAAAAACAAGACACCACTAGGAGTGAAAGGGGTTTTATTCTTCATTTGTCTACTTATGTATTGACAAAAGACACACAAAAAACACTATATTCTAGAGAGTAACTTACAGCACATTACCTTGTTGTTGTCTGCTGGGTTCTCCTTCCCTCTCTATCCTTTTTATTTGGTTGCCAAGGAGTTACCTGTATAACCAAAATATATACACAGCATCTGGATTATTCTTGTATTGTTAGAGCCCATATTGATTGTTTCCTAGAGTGGAACCAAACTACATTGACCATATTGACTCTACCATAAATTACCAAACTTTGACAATAATGTTTTTAATAACTCAGTAAGAACAGCTTTCGCACATTGTACCATTAGATCAACAATCAGGCACTCTCTTTAAATAATCCCAAAAGGTACTACGAAACTAGCGTAGTAATTTACAAAATCTCAGGTACATCTATATTTATGTTTGTAAGAAAATTATTTTGCAGAAACATAAAATCCAAGCATCTATCCATTCATTGTAACAAGGGATTATATTTTAAGTATTTGGATGATGATAAGTGTTGGCCAAATGTAAATTTACAAGTGCCTAACTGCCTATTACCATATTGTCCTCAGGCAAGATATCTTCTTGTTGTTCCTGAGTCAGATCAAATGACACAGTTCCTGATAGCGGATCTGTTTGGTCCAGCAAGTACTCGACAGCAATCTTCTCATCTTTTAATGAAAATACCAACATAACTATACTGTAAAACATGTAGTACTCTTCGTTTTTGGATATAACAAATGAAGTAACAACAAATTATCCGATCCCAAAAGTATTATCGCTCTTTTATCAAAGCTTCTCAACAATTACTTTTCAACCAGTCATCATTTAAAACCAATATATGTAGGTAAAGTCATATATTAAATAAAATCATCAGTGTATAGTTTAATTAACCCATTACTATATCCATTTACATACACAGAAGGTCCATTTTTATTACCCATTTAGCATACATAAACATAGCTATAAACTGGATTCATAGTTAAAGATAGGGCTATATAACTAGTGAAATATAAGGACTTATACTGAATTTTTGCTGTCATTACTTCTAAGGTAAACAGAAGTCCAAAACAGATAGTTTTTGGTTTAACATTTGTGTTTAGAAACTAAAAATTGTTTTAAAATAATGGAATCAACCAACATTAACTTCAGCACCTAAGTAATGCAATCACCTGTAGGCTTTCCAGGGGTGACAAACTCAGATAAGAGAGGCTCTCCAAGAACCTCTCTACTTAATCTGTTTAAGTTTGCCATCAGCCGAACATCAAAGAGCGTAGTTTTCGATGTCGATGCCATATCCACTCCTTCTTGACGTCTGCTGATGTTCCATCGGGAACACCCCTCCAACATGTACATCTGAGAATGTGTAGCATTGGCGCTGTTTCCTAGTAAAAATCAACAAAACAAGATATTTTTTATGTTACATTCACAGTTTGTAACTCTGCAATGCCAAACATTCTGGTATCTCTCATGTACTTGCCAATTTGAAAAATTTAGCCTACAGTAGTATACCATATTTAATTATTTATCCCTCCCTAGTGGTGAGGGGCCACGGTGGCAGAGTGGTAACACTCTTGCCTCCCACCTCTGAGGCCGGGGTTCGATCCCCGCACAGGCTCAAGTGGGAAAGCTGGTAGTTGCTTGCCGTTGGTCGGCAGTTTACAGTACACAACCCTAGCGAACTCTATGTACTGGTTTCCTCTGCCCTTCCAACTATCCATCGTGATATGACCTGTACAGTGTTGAAAGCGATGTAAAACCCCAAATAAACAAACCCTCCCTAGTAGTAGCCCCCCTTACCTACACTTTGTTTGTAAAGAGATATTTTTACCTCCATAGCAGTTTCACAGTTACAATTCAGGCATTCCTGCAACCTCTGGTATTTTGCATGCTTCTCACCAATATATGGAAATAGCGATATACTGTAAACTATGTGTAAATTTAAACAATTAAGAAATTTGTAAAAATGTGCGATATTTTAGAATTTTGACAAGTGAAATGTTTTCTGTAGTTTTTCTAAAGTATCATCAGAAAAAAAGTGTACATTAAGATGCCAGTTGTAAAGTGTTAAATTATTCCCTATTGCTCCCAGAGACTTCAGTGAGTTTTTTGTCTTAAATTGTGCCCCCCTTTTGAAATATGCAGTAGCCCTGTGGCATTAATATTTATGTTATAATTTTTGGCTTTAGTTTGTTAAATCGTCACTGATTTGAGAATTTTAGTGAAACTGCTTTTCTTTAGACAATAATATAGCATTTTTTTTTTGTGAAAGTAACAATTTTTGTATTTCCGGGAAGATTTTGTCAACATCAACAACAAGGTTTTAGAAGTTTGGCCCAGATTTGACCGTCAAGGTACGGGTGTCAATGACAAAGTCAAATGCCAAATCAAGGTCAATCTATGGCATTGCACACCTAAACCTCCCAACCAATGTCCCTACCAAATATCAACATCCTACACCTAAAATTTCTGAGGTACCTCCTGGACAACATATTCTCGCTTACCGACCAACTGCCCACCCAGGCGTACACCACGGGTGAAAACAATACTCCAAAGCCTTCTAAGACTGTGGGGCAGGGTTGGGGCTCTATTTAATAAAAGTAAATAGTGTGAGTACTTTTGGAAAACTTTTAGTACAGGTAAAAGTGACAGTACATTTCTTTATAAATGTATTTAGCACATTTCAAGTAATTTTTTTTGTTTTTTTTTGATAAAATGCATTCAATTACTGGCAATACAAAGAACAATTTAACTAATTTTCATAATGAAATAATTTATACTTAACACAAGAAACTTAATTCAGAAACCTAAAACCCCCAAAAGAACTTGTAGTGAAAGACTAAATGAATACTATATCGTGTCCATTATTTCTAGAAAAATGAATATAACATATATAATTTATGGTACATTTCACCTGTATTTGCTGATGTTTCTGATATTGTAAGTACTAGTATTTCAGAAATAAGCACATATTTAACTAAGGTATCCAAAGTTTTTATTTCAATTTTTTCTGGCTACATGAAGCATAGTTTCACTTATTTCATATCACTAATTATAACTAATCACTTATTTTAACACTTGTATGACACTTAGAGTATATTATATTTACATATTATACCCCTTCAATGAAACTATGTTGAAATATGAAACCTTTTAATTTACACTTTAACAAGCACCTATACTCATGGGGGAAACTGTATAAGACTCTTATTCTCTGTGTACAAATTGACTTCATAGATTTATGTATTGATCTAATTAGAGACTGAAAACCTATGAAACAATAAAGTTACCTAATTCTACTGATCCACATGTCAAGCTCCTTTAAACTGTTATACTATATGTAATATTTGCTTTTTAAGATACCGCATGCAAATTCCCTTTTATATCATGAAACTAAGCAAGTATTTTACTTTGACTTTAAAAACCCACCTAATCCCCATTGTGCCATTACTGTAATCACTAATGGCCCTCTATTGCAATTAAGAACTTCTGGACATACCAGTGTCCTAAAGTTATAAATCAATTAATTGTTCTATACTGAGTTTTTAATAATACCTATACCAGCTAAGCGATCTACTTACTTTCAAAGATTTAAGGTACACCATCTGAAATATTGGTTGTTTCTTAACTCCCCAGGGTTTACTTGGATTAATGCTTGTAATATTTATAGTTTACCTGGTATAAACTGACACTGATGATTGTGGAAGCTCTCAAGGGATGAAGTCCCTCTGGCACATCTCAGCACATCCAATCTTTCACCACCCTTGACAAGGGATCCTGTCTTCGTGTACAGGTTAAGTCCTGGCACATCTTGAATACATGGCAAGTGTTTCTTCTGTAGATCCCAAACTCTGGTCATTGCCTCTGGATCCACCAAGTGCCTTCCTGTGGCATCTGTTAAGTCCCACATTGTGTCAAGAAGGTTTTGTATACGCTGTTGTGTTTCCTCCACCCCACGCGTTCTGCGACGGCAGTGCCGAGCCAATTCTGTACTTGTTAAGCGGCTGGCTATCTCTTGTGTAGATGGCTCATGACAAGGCAGTTCCTTGCATAGCTCTGTAGCTTTCGCCTTTCTTAATCTGTCAACATCACCTTGCTCCCACTCAAAAATACAGCTTGATAGCTTCGTACAAAATGATTCATACAGAGGGTGGTTTTCACTGGCCAGACCTTTATCAAATCTTCTCATGTAATGATAAATGTCTAGTCGCACAGCGCTGTTCCAAGGACTGAATAATTTAAGGACAGGTTGCCTCCCTACAGTACTGCAACAATCCCTGTCCACATAGATCACCTTAGGCTCCTGCTGTCCAGCATGCTGGTATCTCGTCACTATCCCTTGGCACATCTTAAGAAGACCAGTGCCTTCTTCTTTTGTGAACACACAATTTAGGACTTCACCTATCTCGTTTGATACATTAGTCATCCAAGATGCTGAGCCTTTAACATTTCCAGCAAGTTTCTTGGTAATCTGAAAAATCATATTTAAAAAAATATTAATCTTAGTGCAATCTTATATGATTGTCAATTCTTAAACCCAACTTGAAAACAAAACATAATTCTACACCAGACAGAGAAACCATTTCCTGCAGTGTAAGTTTTTCTGAGAGACCTTATACAAATTTATGCTGAAATACAGTGTTGAAGTCAATCTGTTGTTCAGACTCTTTTGCACTACATATTACCGATTCTGTGTCCCCAAATTCACTCATTGTAAGTCGTAAAATTGTTTGAATAAATCACTTATTTTCATCTTCCTTCACCTTTCTTGATAAAATGAAATAAGAAAATCATTTTTCAATTATTTTCTGCTACATCAAATATACATACAACTTATTGTCCATTGCAAATTCGAAAGAATTAAATGTCAACCAGGCACACCACCAAATCTACTGGCAGATTTACTTTAAAAGGTCATCTCCAAATTAGGGCAGGGTCGGAAGCAGATTTTTCATTTCGGTTTCCCGCCAGTTTAAAAACGTACCGTTTCCGGGATACCGAAAGAAGAAATTGCATTCTAGAATATCCCCAATCGATTGGGTCCACCAACCGGAAGTAAGATTTGCGAAAAGAAAACATTGAAGTTCTGAAAGAAATCACTATAAAAGTGATAAAATACATAAAAATATTGGATAAAAGTTTGTAATTTCTTCAGATTTGAGGTTTGTTTCTAATGCTTTATGTTTTCTCACAATATTATATGCTGACATTCGAAATACCGGCTGTAAAGTGTCTCCACGGTGTTGAAGTGAATTGGTCTCGATACCGAGATACCGGTGTTACCGACCCTGCCCTACTCCAAATTATCTTTTCTTTTTTAAAGTGGACATAAAATTTGTTTTAGGGTATTGTCTGACAACAGATTGAGGGTCATAACCAATTGCTGGTATTTTTCACTTGTACATCGATTCCAGAAAAAGATTAAAAATGATGGCACATATGTTAACATTTAAAAATCCAGCTTTAAGTTTTAAAAAATGATAACATCTATCTGGTTTGATACAATTAAAAAGTAACAATTTTTTCGCCATTTTGACTGATAAAATGAAGGGAGAAATACTCTGTACCACAAATATTTGCATAATCTTTAACAGTTTTTAAGTCCAACACAATATTCCAGACAGTAGATTCGTACTGATAATGTTCTCAGGTTTTTGACTCTTTAACATCCATATCCACTCTTCCTTGTACCTTCTCCATGACCTAATGCAGCAACTTTACCAGTTTAAGTATTGAAATAATTGACTGTCATTAAAAGAAAAATATTTCAAAAGCAAACAAAAACTAACTTTAAATGCATTTTTGATTTTCCATCAAGTTATACACATTTTGATGAAACATATTACATGATATGCAGCTTCACATCTTAAAGTTGGGCAATTTACTAGAAAGAGAGTGTGAAATGATGCTTGGACATTTACCTTTTTGGTGGAATCAATTTTGAGGACCTTGCCAAATGTGGATGTTATGCAGGCCCTCATCTCATGCTCATGCTGCTGGACCTCATTATTGTGCACAGTCTCGAACCACTGTGCCAATGGTAGTGGCCTATAAGGTGGTGGAGACTCATAAGGAGCATCAGTAGCAGCTGGAAAGAGATGTCTTCCTTTCTTGTGTAATGTGCAAGCAGACAAGTATTCTAAAACCCGCTTTCCCCATACCTCACTGTGAAGTTCTGAGAGTGTCTCGCGCAGGGAAGTGCTTGTGTTACCAAAGCTTCTGCGCTTGAGAAGAGTCAGACACTTGTTATCCAGGGCCATTTGAGTGCTCAGAGTTGCTGGAAATATGGCACGGTAACATGGATCCAGCTGTTTCAGCAAATCTGGGCTCCAGGGACAGATAGGTAATTTACAGCTGCTACACCGTAAGCATTCTCCCACCATGTAATACCGGCTGTCAAAGTCCACAACTTCACGTGCCTTTTGATACAGACCGCCATGAGTTAACTTTGCCTTGCACACTGTACATTTGAATGAGATACCCCACATACGCATGGGTGCCCAAACAAAAAGTTTCTGTGCAAAGTACGCATAAGGCTCAGGTTTCCTTAATGGAGAAACTTTGGGCTCCGGTGGGTGATACCAGTTTCCTGGTAGTGCATCCTTGAATTTCCCCGTAGGATCCAAAATGCATTCTGCTACCCATTTCTGGTGTCCCTTGTGTATAATTTTTTGAAACTGATTTGGCAAATAGCTCTTCAATGGCTTTTCTTGTTGGAGGTCGATGGCAGGCATTGCTACATCACAGGAAGTGGCAGGTATTGCTACATCACAAGAAGTGGCAGGTATTGCTACATCAAAGGAAGTGGCAGGTGTCGCTTCTTCACAGAAAGTGGAATTTTTAACTGTAGTATTAAAATCAGAAGATCCACATCTTTCCTAAAAAGAGAACAATGCCTCACTTAAAAAATTTCTTGCACTGCCATGTTTTTTCATGTAAATTCACTTCAGGTTTATACAATTTCAAACAAGATAAATGCACAACATAAAGTCCAGTGTGACCACATGAAATGATTCAAAGTTCTCTTGGCTTATCAAAACCTTTAGGATCAATATATGGCAGCTATATATTATTGAAGGACATCAAGGCTTTGATTGTGATAAAATATGCAATGGCAATCAAAAAATGTCTATGGTTGCCAATTTGATTTTCCAAAAATAATAACTCCCTGGCCAGCTTTTTGCCATGATTAACATATCCTGCAAATTTGGGCAGTGTACCTTGTTTGACTTTTGCTGTAATAGAGTAGCAAAACTCCTGAATTTGGAATCATAATGCATGCATACCATTTACTACAGGGGCTGAACCATTTAAAAGGAAACACTTTTGGAAGAAATCCTCCTCCTGGAGATTAAGCTGTCTAAATTTTTTTCATTACATTAGATAACATATCACAGTACTGTGTCTGTATTGGTTTATACCCTATGGCTCCAAATGTCGCTGAAATGGTTGTATCTCTCACCAGTTACAAGATAAACACATTTTCATGTTTTCCCAGAAATTCAAGATGGCGGCAAAATGTCTTTCTTTTTGAGGAATATAGAGTACATGAAGTATACTATGTGTGCAAACTTTAGTCAAAATCCCTGTAATTCGCATCTTTAGTCACATTTTGACTCCTGCAAGAGATTAAGCTGAGATAAGCTTCAGGGCTTGGGTCACATTAAAAATATCTTTTCCTGAAAAGTGTAATGTTTGCGTCAACTTTGGTTGCAGAAATAACATTTAAAGGGAGCTTAAGCCATTCCGGCACTGCTTTACTTTTGAAAGTGAAACTCACTGAAAAACTTATTTAAAATAACTGCTAAAACTCAAACTGTATCTGAGATACAGATATAGTGCCAGTTTGTTTTACGATTTTTCTCAACTTGAATGCTCCCAGTAAGGTATCTATGGTCTGAGTCTGATAACTGACCAATAAAGATTATCAGCAAATCGCAAATACCTTGTGAAAGCCACAGGAACATTGAATCCTGTTTCCATTGAGGTCGTTTTGAACACCCTTCTGCTTGAGACACCGGTCTATTTTCTGAAGCTCATCTTTCCATCTCTGTTTACCGGGCTTCTGTCCTGTTGCAAACTTAAACCTGCCCTGAGCATATTCATGGAGCAGGTGCTGCCAATAAGAATCTGGTTTGCCTTTCTTTGGCATCCTAGGACAAAGAATAAGAAAATATACTTTTCTACTACTGTTGTCATTTTATTTCCATCACCATTGTAGGGTATCGGAAACAACTACATACTTTAATAACCAATGTATCTACCAAATATCAACATCCTACCCCTCACATTTTTATGAGATTTCACCTGCACAAGATAACTCAGGATGCCCTGGGTGAAAATAACCCATAAAACCTATTAAGGCTATGGTGTCAAAGTTCACTTGGAATCACTCCCTTTAATTTGTCCGGGCCATATCTCGGAAACCATAAGGTGTAGGATATTGATATTTGGTAGGGCTGGGACAGGTGCTAAAAACGACTCCCGAGTACTTGCCCTGACAACTGGCCCAAATTTGAGTAACCGCAAGATTTATGACCTACCATTCGAAGTCCTCTGTAAACAAAGTCGATTTTGAAAACGAAGCTTTTGAAGAAAAACATCTTCTATTTCACCAGATATAGAATATGGGAGTAAATTATACGTTTTTAAGCAAAAACCACAACTTTAATTGATATTATGTGACGGAAACACTGAAATTTAGCATATTTTACACAAATGTTTCATTACACAGGCGATAATACAATACTTCACGAGTAACAGAGTACTTAAAATGGACTCGAGTACCAGCCAAGATCGACTTGTCTATCGAGGCTTGAGTACTGGTTCCCAGCCCTAATATTTGGTAGGAACATTGGTAAGGGGGTGTAGGTGTGCAACATTATAGTGTGCTTGATTTGATTTTTGACCTTTCTGTAGTCACCCTTACCTAAAATACCTTGTCTGGGCTATATCACGTAAACCATAATGCGTAGGATGCAGATATTTGGTAGGTACATTGGTTAGGGAGTGTAGGTGTGCAATGTCAAAGTGAGACCTTTTGAATTGACCTTTGACCGTGTCATACTGTCCTTGACCTTCAAAAACTTTTTGTCATCTGACCTCGAGGCCTAAAAACCTCAGGAAACTTTGACATTTAGTAGGGATATTTTGGGGGTGTATGTCATGGTGTCACCTGTGGTTGACCTATGGCCTTATTATACAATATTGACATTCAAATCTTCCATTCAGTGATATTAAACATGAATCTTTTATCTCTGTAGATGTTGCTGGAGTGTATGAAGTGCATATTTTTTCATCTGATCTCATTGTGTCTTGGGAAGTTTCCCAAGCCTGTGGGATCGGGGCATTTCTGAGGCTATTTTTTCCATATCTTGATAACTTTTTACTCCCCAAAATAAAAATCTTTATCTAACTTTGGGTCATATCACCATCTCCAAGTCTTGAAAGATCACAGTTTTGGAAACTTAACAGTTATAAAAATAACATTTGAGCTGCCCAGGCCCCACAGCCTTCAGAAACATCAACAAACACCATGACATCAGATGAGATAATGTACATTTCACACACTTAAAAATATATATACTTTAACATAAGATTAATGTTTAACACCAAAGAGTCAAATTTGTGGTGCAAATTGAGATCATACCATGATGTTGCAATTATACCTTCCTCTACAAGCCATTGTCCATATGATGGTCCAATTTCCTAAAACTTTTGAAGGTCAATGTTGTGTAAGAAGGCCAAAGGTCAAGCCCAGGTTACAGTAACATATTTAACACATATACCCCAACGAAATGTTGCTCCCGAATGTCAACATCCCACATCTTGAAGTTGAGGTTTCTTAAACTTGAGCCTTGAACTTACATTACTAAATATTTTAAAAGTCAAGGTCAGTATGGTAAGATCAAAGATGAACCCAAGGTTGCACATCTACACCCGTATACCAATTTTAGAGATCTTATACCTTTCTGTTTTGGGGATCTGACACACATTAGATTTTAAAGGTCCTTGTCCTTGAAAAATAGTGTAGTGGTTTTATCCATGGTCTAAAAAAATAGTGTAGGGGTTTTGTCCAGGTTGATGAAAACAGTGTAGGGCTTATAGACATGATCTGAAAAAATAGTGTCTGGGTTTTGTCCACGGTGAGTGAAACAGTGTAGGGCTTATATATATGGTCTATAAAAAGCATAGGGGTTTTGTCCACAGTCTAAAATATTGTAGGCGTACTGTCCACTGTGTTAACAATGGTGTAAGGCTTATATCCACGGTGTAATGAATGGTGTAGGGCTTACATCCAGTCTGAAAATAGTGTAGGGGTTTTGTCCACAGTCTAAAATATTGTAGGCGTACTGTCCACTGTGTTAACAATGGTGTAAGGCTTATATCCACGGTGTAATGAATGGTGTAGGGCTTACATCCAGTCTGAAAATAGTGTAGGGGTTTTGTCCACAGTCCAAAATATTGTAGGCGTACTGTCCACTGTGTTAACAATGGTGTAAGGCTTATATTCACAGTGTAAAGAATGGTGTAGGGCTTATATCCAGTCTGAAAAATAGTGTAGGGGTTTTGTTCACAGTAGTGTAGGGATTGAAATGCAATTTCAATATCGATATCAAACTCTATTTTGGCTTTGCATATCGATCGATATTGAAATATCGTTTCACACCGTAAATCTGTTATTTTGCACCTACTGATTTTTCAGTTATCATAAATCATTTTGTTAACATATAAGATATACAAAACTGACCATGAATTTAATACAAACAGCCTATAAAAGCAATTAAATTTCATGAAAAAACTCACAATAAGTGTTTTAATACATAAATATTGATGATCAAACTACAGGGAACTGATAAATTACAGTACTATTTTGAAATTTCTTCCTGGTGGGTGATGGAAACGATATTGAACTTCCCACTTTTAGTATCGATATTGAAATTTAGAAAGACATATCGATCGATATTGAAATATCGATATATGATCCCTTCACTAGTCCACAGTCTAAAATATTGTAGGCGTACTGTCCACTGTGTTAACAATGGTGTAAGGCTTATATCCACGGTGTAATGAATGGTGTAGGGCTTACATCCAGTCTGAAAATAGTGTAGGGGTTTTGTCCACAGTCTAAAATATTGTAGGCGTACTGTCCACTGTGTTAACAATGGTGTAACGCTTATATCCACGGTGTAAAGAATGGTGTAGGGCTTACATCCAGTCTGAAAATAGTGTAGGGGTTTTGTCCACAGTCTAAAATATTGTAGGCGTACTGTCCACTGTGTTAACAATGGTGTAAGGCTTATATCCACGGTGTAAAGAATGGTGTAGGGTTTACATCCAGTCTGAAAATAGTGTAGGGGTTTTGTCCACAGTCTAAAATATTGTAGGCGTACTGTCCACTGTGTTAACAATGGTGTAAGGCTTATATCCACGGTGTAAAGAATGGTGTAGGGCTTATATCCAGTCTGAAAAATAGTGTAGGGGTTTGTCCACAGTCTAAAATATTGTAGGCGTACTGTCCACTGTGTTAACAATAAGGCTGCAACGATTCTTCGGTTACTCGGAAGCGAAACGATTCAGTTAAATACTCGAGGCAAGAAAAGTCAACCGGATCTTCGAAAACAACTAAACATAGATGTAAAATCTACCACAAAATTAGGGCTGTCACGAGTAGTAATTTTACTACTCGAGTACTCTTTAACCATTACTCTACTCTTGAACGAGTACTCTTTTTTACAATGAAATCAAGAAAATGTACCATTTCACTGTATAATTTGATATATTGCACATCATTTCTGACAAAAATATAGTGGAAAATTCAAAATTTTAATGCAGACGAGTACTCTTTTCCTGATTTTGTACTCTAAATAATCCAGTACTCTACTCTTTGACGAGTACTCTACTACTCTGTGGCAGCCCTACACAAAATTCTATTTTTTCTTCAAATATATGAATATGTTTATATATTTTACTAATATAAGGCATTTCCATTTCAATATTTATATATTTTAAGTATTTGCAAGCTTTAATTCTTTGTGTAACAACGTTTTATAAGATGGCATTTTATTATAACGTATTTCGAAGACGCCTCAAATCTCGAAATATACAGATGGTTAAAGTTTCTTATATTTTGCAATATAAATGCGTCTTTTCCCCCAAATTCAATAAATTATCAAAATTCCTTCCTGTTGTGTGGTTTGTAACCATTTTATAAGGCGTGATATGTCAAAATATGAAGCAGTTTATTTCGTGGGCGATAATCAAGCGATTAACCGAATCGGAATCGATTCTTCTAAAACGAGGAATCGAGGCGCATTTTCGGGCTTGCTTGCAGCCCTAGTTAACAATGGTGTAAGGCTTATATCCACGTAAAGAAAGGTGTAGGTCTTATATCCAGTCTGAAAAATAGTGTAGGGGTTTTGTCCACAGTCTAAAATATTGTAGGCGTACTGTCCACTGTGTTAACAATGGTGTAAGGCTTATATCCACGTTGTAAAGAATGGTGTAGGGCTTATATCCAGTCTGAAAAATAGTGTAGGGGTTTTGTCCACAGTCTAAAATATTGTAGGCGTACTGTCCACTGTGTTAACAATGGTGTAAGGCTTATATCCACGGTGTAAAGAATGGTGTAGGGCTTATATCCAGTCTGAAAAATAGTGTCCGGGTTTTGTCCACGGTGAGTGAAACAGTGTAGGACTTATATACATGGTCTAAAAAACAGTGTAGGGGTTTTGTCCACGGTCTAAAAATATTGGAGGGGCTTTGCCCACTGTGTTAACAATGGTGTAGGGCTTATATCCACGGTGTAAAGAATGGTGTAGGGCTTATATCCAGTATGAAAAATAGTGTCAGGGTTTTGTGCACGTTAAGCTAAACAGTGTAGGGCTTATATACATGATCAAAAAATAGTGTAGGGGTTTTGTTCACGGTGTAAATAATGGTGTAGGGCTTATATCAAGTCTGAAAAATAGTGTCCGGGTTTTGTCCACAGTGAGCGAAACAGTGTAGGACTTATATACATGGTCTGAAAAATAGTGTTGGGGTTTTGTCCACCGTCTAAAAATATTGTAAGGGCTTTGTCCATTGTGTTAACAATGGTGTAGGGCTTATATCCACCGTGTGAATAATGGTGCAGGGCTTATATCCAGTCTGAAAAATAGTGTCAGGGTTTTGTCCACTGTGAGCGAAACAGTGTAGGACTTATATACATGATCTAAAAAATAGTGTAGGGGTTTTGTCCACTGTGTTAACAATGGTGTAGGGCTTATATCAAGTCTGAAAAATAGTGTCAGGGTTTTGTCCACAGTGAGCGAAACAGTGTAGGACTTATATACATGGTCGGAAAATAGTGTAGGGGTTTTGTCCACGGTCTAAAAAAAATTGTAGGGGTTTTGTCAACTGTGTGAATAATGGTGTAGGCCTTACTGCTGGGCGCCAGATAATGGCACACACCTCAAATTGGCACAAAACGGAAGTTAGAATATTTAATAACAATGGTTCTTTATCGCCCACACTCGAGCATTTCCGCTTAATAAGCAACTGTAACTGACGACGGAAATAATTTTAATGTCTCCGGCAATTTCTGAATGCAAATTATACCAATTCGAGGTGCTGATTTCATGCATAAATTGTATTATCGCCCCTTAAAAATTATTCTAAAAGGTTTATTGTTTTGATTTGACATAATTTAATAACTTGCACTTGTGTCAATTCAAAAATTTAATAAAATAAATCTATGAAACTACACTTAAAACAAGTAAAAATACGGTTTCTGTGTCCAAGTTGTGCCAAGTTACGGCAGGAAGCAGTATATACATGGTCTAAAAAATAGTGCAGGGTTTTTGTCCCTGGTCTAATGATATTGCAGGGGTTTTGTCCACTGTGTTAACAATGGTGGACTTATATCCACAGCCTGAAAAATAGTGTAGGGGTTTTGTCAACGGTGAGCAAAATGGTGTAGGGCTTTTATCCACAGTCTGAAAAATACTGTGGGGCTCTTATCCAATTGGGATTTTTCTCCCACTTTCTAAGATGCCAAATATTCAACATTTTCACTCTGGTAGAATTGTGAAAAGCCATGCACTATGTAACAAGATGAGTTTTCTCTGCTTTAATACTAGAAAAGGTTATTTTCTATTGAGAACATGTGGCATTTTCAATGAGTAAATATTATGCCTGTAGTATCTGGATTTGGAGAGTTACTGTGTGTATAAAGTACAGTAGGAGCAAGCAATTCATTCAGTTCCAAGGAAAGTTAGAAGTAGTTCACTAACCTGAATCATCCATTCCTTCAGTAAAGGCTACAAAAACAGAATAATAAAATATATCCACATCATGCGTTCAACAAGAAAGTACACAAAACGCCTGTCTAGACGGTATTGCATGACGTCACACATCATACAAGTAAAGAGGCCAAAAGAAAAAATCAATAGTATTCCTGTGTCTTTTCCCAAGTCAATGCAAGGAAATAAATCAATAGTTTCTACACTGGTTATCATAAAGCAGTTTCTGGCACACTATACAGAGAGATAAATGGAAACCAGTAATCAATCAATAATCTGCCCCCCTCATTCCCCTTTCAAAATGTTAGCATTTAGATGTGTGTGGTTAGCTTTTGTTAGGATTTAGGTTAGCTTTTGTTCGGATTTGTCTGCACTTGTTAGGAAGTGTTAGGAAGTGTTTGGATTTGTTAGGATTTAAAATTTAGAGTCTCTTCGCTGGGTGGTGCGGGCCAGATTATTATCATTATTTTACATACCATTAATATTGAATGTATTTTCTCTCTCAATTTTTTGCCTTTTACAAACTTTCAAAGCAAAACTTTTGAACATCAAAGAAGGTTATAAGTACAAAATATCCATATATTAAGTACCATATGCGTTGTCAGAAGGAATGTGAACTAATTGTTAGGGATTCTCCAAATAGATCCAAGGTTATTCAATCTAAATTCAAGTCTTCTGGTCACATGAGACCTAGTGCTGAATCTCCGTGCAAGTGGATTGTAATGAGTAGCAATCTAAAAGAGTATTTTTACTCGAATGATTCGTCAAAGGGACAGGTTATATGTGACGAATATTAAAATGGAAGGAAGCTTTAATATCAGTTGCTATCCAGTGTCATCCTATAATTATACTTTGTTTTGGTTAAACAGCGCTCTCAACACATTGTTTAGGTCACAATGTAATGGTTTGTTTTGAATATGATTAGCTGTGAGTATTTCACAATTTACAGACTTGACTGTGATATCAGTGTTCCAATGCTAGCAAATAATATATATACCAGGTTTATATGCATCAAAACTTTTACATAATATATCTGTTTCATAGATGTTTGATTGTTACAGTGAATCATTATTTGTATGTGTATATAGCAGTACCTCAGTGAAACTATATTTCCTGTAGATGTTTTGAGAGGATTCATGTTTTATAGCAGTACCTCAGTGAAACTATATTTCCTGTAGATGTTTTGAGAGGATTCATGTTTTATAGCAGTACCTCAGTGAAACTATATTTCCTGTAGATGTTTTGAGAGGATTCATGTTTTATCAGTATCCATATTGTATTCAGCACATGCCTTTTCAGCAGGATATGACAACTTTTTAAATATGTTTGAAAAACAAGCCACAACTTCTCTAATGCTAAACTAGAAAATACACACTCGAGGGTTGAAGCTGGTACAGTATGAGGGGTGGTCCATTATTAAGCATGCACTACCTACATACAAAGTCCATTCACAGAACAAGAAGGACATGGTCATGAAGGAAAATTTAAATGCTTTCTGATATCACCACACAATGTAGTCTGAATGAGATATGATGGATTGTTGCATACACATGTATGACTAATATATTACTAACTCTCACTAAAAAATATTATGTAACTAATAACTACTAATTTCAACAAACATCAACATATTAAAACCTTTATGACAGTTAGGCAAAAATATCTGAATAGACACTCGTCAACCCGCCCCCACCAACCCGGCCCCATTCAAAACAAAGTCAGACACAACCTGATATCAAATTAACATTGACATGATTTTTTATGTTGATCATCCAGGAATCATTTTTTTATTATTTTCGTGGGTGTAATGGTGTGAGATAATCGTAAATCATATCAACATTGTATGAATAATATGCAAAATAGTGCATTCATCATATTCATAGGTAAATGCTTAATTTATGCAGTCGTCATTCGTATAACACTTTCCTCTAAATATGTGCATGGGAAGGATTTGTACACAGTTTGTATGAGCTTTTGAAGGAGTCCAGTTTATGTCAGAATGGGTCAAATTGTTGGAAGGCAAGTCTCAGTAGGTCCGAGCTGTCTATGAATCATCTGAACATTGCCTACCATTAACAAACCTGAAAAGAAGACAAGACTAACACCACAGAATGGCCATCAATATGTTCATGTCTCATCCTAAGTTTCCTTAGACATAGGTTTCTAGTTGGTTTGAAAAATAAACTAGGTCAATGCTTTCAATATTCCCTACAAACATTGAGCTTAATAATCTGAGGAATGTTTGTTGTTGCGCTGTCACATTATCTCAGTTGAAGCCCTGGTATTTTCGTTCAACAGCTAGAGTCATTATTTAATTATTTTAATTTTTTTATTTTATTATTTTTTTAAAAATTTTTTTTATTATTTTTTTTCCACACTGTTTTCTTTAAAATCCTTCATGTAAAGGATCCAACTGCAATACATATTGCTTGTGTTAAAATATCTTTTGTATTTTCAAAATGGGTAACAAAGAAAAAGACTAATTTAGTGATGTTACACTCTGTTTAAAAAAGCTTACATTGGTATTTGTTCAGTTTACCAAATGCTTAAATTATGTTGTATCTGTTCTGCTTTACCAAATTCCTTAATTATCTTATTACAATAATTTTGATCTTTTAAAAAAGTTACTGTAAAGTAACTTAATATGAAATCTGGAAAAACATTATTTTGTATTCACTATTGTGGCTTTCTTTATTAAAATGCCTTTGTTGATTAAAATGGGGTATATATACACTTAGGTATTATTACTTTTATCTAGGAAAATTGATGTAAAAGAGCCCTGCAACGTCAAGTTTTGTCTGAATTTGTTAAAAAAAATTATATATACAAGTAATTAAAATCCAACCTTTCAGACAAATAATTCATTCATTCTCATTGTATCACAAACTTAAACTTTAAAAGTATATCTGGGACAAGAATCTTAGATTTGAGTCAGTAGTTTTTGTTCCTATAATCTTACTTACTTTTTTTTCTCATCTTATTATAAAGGTTAACTTTGTAAAAATGATTAACCTTCTTGTACATACCTTTTTAACGCTCGACGATAGGAGAGGGTTATTGTAATCAGTTTGTTTCTGTCTGTCTGTCTGTGCACTGTTTTGTTTTTTATAACTCAAAAACTATAACATCAATCAAGCTCAAATTTGGTGGGTAGATATTTCATGGGGTACAGACGGAATCTTCCAAATTTGGTGTAATTTGTTTGAAAATTAAGTCAGGAGACAGGTTTTTAAATTTTGAATTGGGAATATACAGTGAAACCTACTTGTCTTCAAAAATCAATATCATGATAGGATTCCCTCCTCATGAATTCTTGCCTCATCAGTTATCCTCTATGGCTGTGAGTGTAATGTGTAGAACTTGTAATCTCATGGTTGGGGTTGAATACCAGTCAATTCTATTTTTTTTTATTTTTGTTTTTAGGTTTTTTTAGCAATTTTTTTAAAGGTCTTTTAAAAAGAAAAGAAAAAAAAACATGGCATCTAAAATTTTGCTGTTCAAAAAAAAACTTTAACCAAGATAAAGTGTTCAACTTGATGGACAATAATTTTCAATTGGGCATATACAGAGAAATCTCATTTTCTTTATTGCATAAGTAAAAAAATCAATATTTTGCTGTCTGATGATGTCATTACTTAATGATGTCACAATGCAATTGTCATTGTGAGGTCACAAAACCTAGCTTGTGATACTTGTGATATATTTCTTCTCATTAAATTTATGTCTTGAAATTGACATAAATACAATTGAGAGGGAAGTGGTGTATTTGTCATGTTTATTTATTTCTGTTTTTTTTTCTTTTTTTTTTTTGTTTGTTTCAATTTCTTGACAGTCCATCACCAAAATTTACCCCGAGTAATTTTGACCAAGAAGTTGCTTTTAACCAATAGTTTTACCTCTACCAGGAGTTTATGTTTGTTGTGTGCTTTTTTGTCTATTTGTCTGCCTGTTTTTGGTGTTTAGATTACTCCAGAACTAATGAACAGATCTTTATAAAAAATTGTGAGTAGGACCTGGTGAGAGGAAGAAATTACTAATTTTTGGGAAAGACGTGGATCATATTTTGGATACAAAAAAATCATGAATTTTCATAGGTCCCATTTCAATGTATTTTAATGATTTTAGCTTTCTACTTCATATTTCTTCAAAAGTAATTAATAAATTTTGATGTCAAAATTTGAAGTAGGAAGGGACTAGCCATGGGAAGGAGTGATTACAGTTTAGGAAAGATCCAGTTAATATTTTGGATACCAAGAAGCCTCCAGAATTTCTGGAAATGCCACCATGGTGGATGTGTGTTATACTTTAGAACACTTGTGAGACTGGTCACATCGAGTCGAGCGTTTTGCTCTCTCTGAGTGCATCTTGTTTGTTTTCTGTTATTTTTTCTTCCTGTTCTGTCTTATAATGGATTTACTCCTCAGTTGCACTTGTACCCAGTTTAACTCTTTAATGATAATTTGCTATTTTTTGTCAAAATATACCCTATAAACACATATGATAAATATTGAATTAATATTTAAGCTATCTGTAATTTGTTTTGAATATTGCCTTTCTGGAAATATAAGCATAACTTCAGTGGAGAGTACACGTATCGTGTTGCTTGGAAGGTTTCTCCAAAAACAATTACAGTTACTCGAGATTCAATAGTGGTGTTGTCTGCAAATTGTCAAGGCCTCAGAGACTTTAGAAAAAGAGTTGATGTTATATAATATTTTAAAGAAACCGGTGCCCACATTATCTGCTTGTAAGATACTCACTTGAATGAAAAGGACACACTGAAATTTTGCAACATATGGCCTGGAAAATTATTCAAGGGGTGTGGCAGTTCTATTTAGTAAGAATTTTGAATTCAAAGTAATGTCTGTAAATAATGATAATGATGGAAATTTGTTGCACTTAGATATAGAAATTTTTGACAACAAGATAAAATTGGTAAATCTATGCACGTAACACAGATAATCCAACTTTTTTTAGAAATATTGAAAATCTCCTGTTGCAATCTCAAACTAGTAACGATTTTACTATAATTTGTGGTGATTTCAATCTTGTCCTCGACCCTGTTAAAGATACCTATAACTATAAACAGATTAATAACCCAAATGCAAGGCACGCTGTTTTGGATATTATTGAATCATGTCAACTAACAGATATATTTAGAATATTTAATCAAACTGAAAAAAGATTTACTTGGAGATGAAAAAATCCCATAAAACAGGCCAGGTTGGACTATTTTTTAATAACACGTGCAATGATAGATTTGGTTGAAAACTGTACTATTATGTCGGACTATAGAAGTGACCACTCAATAGTCCAGTTAAAATTAATATTTACATAATTTAATGTTGGAAAGGGAGTTTGGAAGATAAATAATAGTTTACTATCAAACAAGGATTATCTCAACTTGATAAATAAAATTATTATTGAGGAAAAGTTAAATTATGCGGTTCCGGTCTATGCGGTTCCGGTCTATTCCGGTCTGAAAATATAAAATTTGTTGTTGCTGACGATGACTTTTTAGAACTCTTATATTTACGAATAAGAGGAGAATCAATAAAATTTGCATCAATTAAAAAAAACAAATAGACATACAGGAGAAAAACTTTAAAAAGGACATTGAGTCTCTGGAATCAAATCCCCTTCCAAATCAACAGCTTTTGGACAATAAAAAAACAGGAACTTGAGAAGTTAAGAGACTACAAGCTCAAAGGTCATTTAGTGAGGTCACGTTTAAAATGGCTTGATGAAGGGGAAAAACAAACAATTTTTTTTGTAATCTTGAAAAGCAAAATTTTACTGAAAAAACTATTAAGAAACCGAGGCTAAAAATGGATCAATAACGAGTGACCAAAAGACTATACTTGAGGAAATTAGGCAATTCTATGCACAACTTTTTGATGAAGTCCACTAATGACACTGTTCAAGTAAGTGATTTAGATGATATTTTACATAGTGTAAAAAAAATAAAGTGAAAAATATTTCTATTGGCCAAAAACTTGAAACATCAGAGGTCACCCAAGCTTTAAAAGTGATGAAAAATAATAAAACTCCAGGTATAGATGGTATATCAGTCAATTTCTTAAAGGTGTTTTGGATTGAACTGAAATTTTTCATCACTAGAGCTTTAAACTGTTGTTTTGAAAAAGGTAAATTATCTTTTAGTTTAAGACAATCAGTAATAATATGTCTACCGAAAAGGATGAAAAGGATAGACAACTCTTAAAGAATTGGAGGCCAGTATCACTTTTATGTGTCACATATAAGCTTGCTTCCTCAGTTATATCTAATAGAATGAAGCCATATTTGGACAAAATTATAGAAAAATCACAATCTGGATTTCTATCTGGTCGAAATATAGCTGAAAGTATCAGGCTGATATATGATATTATGCATTTTACTGAAGTTAAAAATGTAGATGGCATTTTGTTACTAATAGACTTTGAAAAAGCATTTGATTCTCTATCATGGAACTTCATGTATAATGTTTTGTCATATTTTGGTTTTGATGACCAACTAATTGATTGGATCAAATTATTTAATAAAGATGTTGAAGCTAGAATTTATCAATCAGGAATTCTCTCAGATCCAATTGTGATTAAGAGAGGATGTAGACAAGGAGACCCAATATCATGCTACCAGTTCATTTTGGCAGCTGAAATTCTAGCCTTATTGATATCAATAAATCCTAATATAGCGGACCTAAATATTGGAGGTATATACTATAAACTTGCACAATTTGCAGATGACACTACCCTTATTCTCGATGGAACAACTAATTCCTTGCAGGCCGCACTTAATACATTGGAGATTTATGGTACATTGTCAGGCTTGAAAGTAAATAGTGAAAAAACCAAAGTAATATGGATTGGCAAGCGAGAAAATTCTAAAGAAAAATTAAAAGTATCTGAAAAACTAAATTGGGGTGAAACACATTTTAGACTACTTGGCTTACAATTTTCAGTTAATTTGGAAACAATGCCTGATTTAAATTATAAAATTGCAATTAAAAAAGTCAATTCTATTGTGTCTCACTGGAAAAGGAGAAACATTACACCAATTGGAAAAGTATCAGTAATAAAAACACTACTATTACCTCAGTTTAAGCATTTATTTACTTCTATTTTAGTACTGAAAAAATGTTAAATCAATTAAACACAATATTTTTTAAATTTATATGGGATGGTAAAGTAGAAAAAGTAAGTAGAAATACATTATGCAAAGACTATAAGGCAGGGGGAGTGAAAATGGTAAGTATATACCATTTTGAAAAATCACTTAAACTGAGCTGGTTTAAAAAAATAATCAGTGAGACCACAAGTAATCCTCCACCTTGGTTCACACTATTGACCAAATATATGGGCAACTTAGAGAATCTGACTGTGTTGGGACCAGAATGGTTGGATTTGAAATTACGAAAAATGACCAACCCGTTTTGGAATACTGTTTTTCAAACCTGGATCCACTTTTGCCGAAAAAATACTCCTGAAAAAGTATCAGATGTGGTTTATTCTGCAATATGGTACAACAATCAAATATCAAAAGAGCTTCTATTTCTACTAAAATGGCATAAAAATGGTATACATGTTGTTGGTGATGTGTTGGACTAGGATGGTGAAATCTTTACCAAGGATCACTTACAAAGATGATTTGATATTGATTTGTTGGATTTTGACTACTACAGGGTAAAGTCTCTTATACAGAAGTTTAAAAATAAAGTAAAATTTGAAAAGCCTATCTATTTCCATAGACCATATATTCCAGCACATGTTAGAATATTATTTGATCAGGTAAAAGGTAGCCGAGTCTTCTAGCAACAATATATCAAGGATTTATATAAAACTGACCCTTTGAGTCAGGATAAATGGAATAAAAGTCTGTCTGTATCTTTATGTAAAACACATTGGTTCAATATATACCAGGCTTGTTTTCACATTGTAACTGATAATTATACTAAATTGTTCCAGTATAGAGTTCTTTACCAGATACTAGGAACGAGACATTATCTTTGTAAAGTGGGATTATCTAACCAAAGGCTTTGTAGATTATGGAACAATCATAATGAAACCATAACACACTTAATGGTGGACTGCCTCAAAACCAATGAGTTATGGTTAAACATTTGCAATTGGATTAAAAACAAGCTGGGCATTGAATTAAAATTGGAGAATGTAGAAAAAATACTGGGATATTACATACATGACAGAAACTTCACACCATTGAATTTTGTCCTGTTAAATACTAGAAGGTATATATTTTGGTGTGCAAGAAAGAATCACAATTTAAATTTTTACTTATTACTTATAAGAAATTGTCTTTTTGAGGAGGAAACTTTAGCATAATTGAACAACAGGATTGCAAAATTTAAACATCAATGGGAGAGTTGGAGGCTTTTATTCGATTAGTATTTTAACTTTTGGTAACAATTTAGTCCTATTTTATAGTTATTTCTTGTCAGGTATTTGGTTTATCATTATGTAATTGTTAAATACAGGTCTGACATGTACAGTAGAATTGAAATGTCAGGTACTTTGATATTGTTTATAAAATGTATATAGCATGGACATCATTTGGGCATTGTCCACTTGTCAAGTATACAAGAACTTTGTAATGGAACTGGTAAATGTTTTCAATTGATTGATTTCAATTGTAGTTATATATTATTCCTTTGAAATGCATATAATTAGTGTTTTGGTTTAAAAAGAAAATATATAATTCTTTGTACAAGTCTGATATCAACACTATCACTGAAAGTTGTAAATTAAGTAAACTACTTTTTTTCTTTGAAAGGTCATAAATGCTTCTATTGATTACAAAGTGTAAAATGAGGATACTATCTGCCGGGTAATATTAATTTTATTTGAAAAAGGCAGATACCAAAAAAAAAAAATAAAAATATTTTTAAAAAAATGCTTTCAATATTCCCTACAAACATTTAGCTTAATCTGAAGAATGTTTGTTGTTGCGCTGTCACATTATCTCAGTTGAAGCCCTGGTATTTTCGTTGAACAGCTAGGGTCATATTGCAATGGGTAGTTTACGGGTGGAGGAACCAGTGCATATTAGTTGGTCAAGATTTTGCATTGTAACCACCGGCCATTGGCAAGTAGCTACCAACTTTCCAACATGAAGCGCCCGGCCTGAGATTCAAACTGGAGGCCTCAAAGGTTGGAAGCGAGCACTCTAACTGCTACACCACTGAGCCCCCTTGCATCAAAATAAACTCCCTCTTTATTATTTGAGGTTAACCATGTGGTACAACTCTTATCACTGTATAAACAGTCTTACATGTGTCACTCTGGCACTTGAATACAAGTTTCCCGCCTTTTAGCTCACCTCTGCCTTTCCAGCTTTATTTTCATACCTTTTAAATCGGCAGTGCATGAAGCGAAATAGAATATTACACCCGCCATCTTCGCTGCTACACAGAGTTGCTCCACCTTCATGTAAACCTTCTCACAGGTCGGGTCACCACACTACACTGCTTGATCAGTCATGTGTTGCTGATCATACTGTTTCTTGCTATACAATTATTTACTCTATTTCTTGTATTATTCTATGTTATGGGCCTTTTGCCCTAGTGTCAAGATAACATACTAATTTTAGTAGTGTATGTGTTTAGTATTTGTATGTCTATCAATGTCAATAAAGCCTCATTTAGCCCAACTATGTTTTTAACTTGTATCACCCGCTTGTTGCCTCACTTTCCTCCACCATATCACCTAGGCTTCGACTGTTTCTATAAAATATGTTTCAGCTAAAGGAAAATAAGATTATCTTTAAATCAGACACAGGCAGTAAATAATAGAGTGATATTTGGGGAAAGGAAGTCAGGAAAGTGTTTCTACTGTTCAAATCTAGTGCTCAAATGCTAAAGGTAATAGAAGTCTGGTGAAAGCTGCAACCAAAGTGAGAGATGGCAGATATTTGCCACAGGGGGCAATTTGCTACAAAAAGGGTATTAGCCTCAAAAAAGGTCTTTGCAAGCAGTTTCAATTATGGAAAGTTAAAAGGCTGCCATTACCTACAAGGCACTTGCTGTGACATTTTGACTTTGAATGTTATCAGATCAGGGCTAACTGCTTTGACTGGAGTAACCTTGCACAAAATTCTTTCAGTTCGCAGACTAAGTCTATTAAAATGAGAGACATTTGGGGTTTTTTTCAACAGAATCGGTGATATCAAATGCTATTTAAAATATTTTATCTTTAAAGATAAAGAAGTTTATTAGAAAGAATAGAAAGAAAACATACGGAAGCAAAATCATTATCTTATTTCTTATTTCTGGAACAGCTTTTATTATTAAAAATTGCATTTTATATTTGTTCATGAAATTCGTCATCAAGCAAAATGCACAACAGGTAATACCTGATCATAAATTACACTGTGTATTACTATGTCTTAACAGAGATTTATGTCTTACTTATATTCTGGTAATTACTATATCTGTTGTTTCATTGCTTTATTGTGTCATTCTAGTAAAAAGTCAACCCATGTCATTTGCATATGTGTCAGTTCTCTGTAGCCTTATTTGTGTCAGTATAAACAACTCTCTGTGAGTTACAAAAGTCTCTGGACTTTATGATCTTCAGTATAAATATACTGCTCTAAACTTTTGTATTTTCAGTTTGAAATATGTTTCTGGACTTTTTAAATCTTCAGTATCAAAATATACTTCTCTGCCTAGAGAAGTATGTTTGATATAACTGCTGTCTCCTACCGTGTGTCGTGCTATAACGTGGATATTGGATGACATGGCGTCTTTTTATGAAAAATGTGTACACCTTGAAAATTAATATACATATATCAAAATTAAAAAGGGATCTGTGATGCATGAGTAAGCCAAACATAAACGTAAAGGTGATTTTAAACCATTCGATACACAACCAAACACATTAAACATCAAAGAAATACCAAATCAATCTTTTAATAAATTTTCCATCAAATAACACCAATTTTCAAAATTTGTACTTGTTCTTAGAACATACCTCAAAATTGAATTTTTGAATTGCAGATAGCACATTAATGGTTTACTGGTTGTCTTAGCACGTCTACACACGAAAGAGCTTGAGGTCACGTGTATACAAAATGAAAATCAATAGTCAAAACTTTCTAACTACTTTAGCAATACCCCATTCAGACTGTAGATGGTATACCCCGCGGTTAGAAGTTTAACTCGGTGGCGGAACAACCTCCCTGGACTCCTCATATCTTCTGAGGTTTGCTGTTTCCATAAGGTATCACACACACTGCCACTGACTGGACATAGTGTGAAACTGTAAATAACAGTTGGATTGCATTAGGACGAGAGTAGTATAAATGTGTGTCACCGAGAGACAACCTCCATTTACCTCCACTCATCTTATGTTGCCATCGTACTAGCTGGTCACACTGAAACACAACACAAGTCAAAACCTTATATAAACTGTGGACTACACCTTCAGTTACCGTATATGCAAAATTTAAATGCACATGACCACAGTTCCAAATTCAGAAACAGAAATTTTAAATTTATGTATATGTAGGATGCTCAAAGACTTTGATGGTTTGCCACTGACGTCACAAGTTGCATAAGGACACCAGACGGTAGTTGAAGGACTGGGGTGTTTCACCCAACACCTACTATGGCAGGATAAACCACCTATACAGTGAATGGGGTATAAGGGTGTTTAGTGCATTTCTGTTATTTGCAACAAAAAAAAATCAATCACAGAAATACTTAAATATTAAATATATTCAAAGATGTGAAACATTTACAATACGTCACTGTCATTTTGCCTGAGTAACATCCCTGGAAACCTGAAGTTTTAAAGACACGAAGATTAATTGTTAGTCAATATATTGAACTGGATTATAGCAAGTAAATGTAGAAAGATGTTTCTATACAAAGAAGAAGAAAAAATGAATACATTTGAAAAACAAACACAATACTCCAGATTCTATGCTGAATTAGCAAAATATGTGCTGTCAATTATTGTTGATGTGAATGAGATTGTTAACAAACTTAATAACAGTAGGTCTTCCATTGAAAACCTTGGCTGTTAGAAGCTATAAAGCTATCATTTAAATTCTTCATGAAAAGCTGGTTTAGATTAAACATACATATAATTTATATAGTATTAAATCGTAAACTAATAATACAGTGTGGTATTTCAACAAGCAGCCCCCCCAAAAAATACACCAGCTTTCTTTAAGGCTACTGAAATGGTATAAGCATCTGTGGATCAAAGCCAACCTATCAAAATGATCTGCTTAATTGTTTTCTCTGATAAAGAGGATGTATAGATGATTCTAAGTTTTTATTTATTTATTTGATTATCAAAACCTCTCAAATGAATTATTGCATGTTTATTCATATTCCTTTAATAGTATTTACATGATGAAATTAAATAGTATGCAAACGTTTCCTTGAAATACAAGCTACAATGTGTTATTGATTATAATACACTTTCAAACAAGTCTGTTTTCAAAACCTATATCTCAAAATGTTTAACCAATGTATTAGTTGCTCTTGCCATAACTGACTAAAGAAAGTTTTCCCGTAGCGTTTGGTTAATTTTTTAAAAGACCCCATATGTGCATCCGAATCGCGGAGTCCTGTATTGAAGCTAAAGTTACATTGAAATAATGCAGTGTTCAAACATTGACAAAAGATGTAACAAATGTGGAATTGATTTACTCACCGTGGAAACATTCTTCAATAGAAAAAAGGGAACAGACTGCATTTTCACATTCTCTCAGGTCACTTGGTATTAAGAAATTTGAGATACTACAGATAATTTCAACATGTTTAGCCAGTTAGCCATTTTTTACTCAGAAATAATGAAAAAAAATATATCACTTTGAAATCTAACATGGGAAAATGAAGGAATTTGGTGAACTATTCGCCCACTATTCAGCAGGTTTGTCCTGGAATCAGTAAGTTCTGTGTGTAATTCCAAAGACAGCTAATAGAAAAGCAAGAACACCAATAACAGTGCAGTAAAGTGACTGGGGTTGAACAAATCGCGGAGAAAGCTCCACTGACCATTTTTGGGGGTGGAAGACTGGCTGAGCAAACAGTTGATTTTCCATGGAATAATTAATCTCATAGAAAATCAAGAAGCCATAGTACCTTATCAGTGAACATTAGTGTAATAAGTTGCTGCAAAAAAAGGAGAAAGAAATTGAGAGGAATTTAGAGGAAAAATGCAGCATCAAGGAGACAGTGTGTTGTGTGTGTGGTTTATGCAATGCTGATTAGATTGGGACTGCAGATATTACTTAGCAGTAGTGAAAATTTGGCAGGAACCTATCGAGAGGAAGTTATGCATGGCACTTCATTAATTAACACTGACTCAGCGATGTTGTGATTATTTGTTACTCTGCGGGTGAAAAAAAGAAACAAAACTACTTTGATGGAGATAAAAGGAGAGCTATAGTGACTCTAATGTAAAAATTATTACTTGTCAATATGATAATGCAATTTAATGAAATATCTTATGTCAGTTATGCCAATTTGAATGCAACCAACTAAGGTGAAATCTGAAAATTTATCTTGGGCTTGTGAAATCTCTTAAGGTAAACTAAAATGTTATTATAAGTTATGTAGTTTATAACTTACATTGGATATCAGCTGTGTGTTATACTCGGTATATAATATTGACTATGTGGTAAATGGATATGGATGTATAGCTGTATATAGAATCTTATTCCTACCATATTATAGTCTATTGGTGTCAGTGCATTAGATGTGTCAAGAAGCTAATTCACAGAAAATATAGTTCTTTCCATGTAGTTGAACTGCTGTCACATTTGTTAGAGGCTTTGGTGTAGTTTATTAAGATATCATCTTAAAGGTGTCACACAAAGGGATTTACCAATGAAAGATGAGTTTTTGCTTTATGAAGAGGGGACGTTTTTGTCACAGGGTGACAACACTGTGGATATGTTCCTCATGGAAACTAAGGAGACCAAGGAGAATGACAGCTGGTTTGCATATAGCTCTTATAACAACACCACTTCCGGTACTCTGTTTGACATAGAAAGTGTTTTTGGTCCAAAGAGAGGAGAATTGTGCAAGACCATTATCATCACTATTGTGTATTGCATTATTTTCTTGACTGGTGTCTTTGGTAATATTTGTACTTGTATCGTAATCGCAAGAAATCGGTACATGCACACAACCACAAATTACTATCTCTTTAACCTTGCCATAAGTGACCTTCTTGTTCTATTGTTTGGCCTACCACAGGAAACCTACAGTTACTGGTCAGCATATCCATGGATATTTGGTGAGACCTTTTGTGTGCTACGTGTGATGGCTGCGGAGACATCCACATATGCATCGATACTCACAATTACTGCCTTTACTGTGGAACGGTACATCGCCATTGTCCATCCAATGCGTGCACAGGCTGTCTCCAGCCTGCCTCGTGCTGTTAAGGTCATTGTGTTTATTTGGGTGATATCTGCCACCTGCTCAGTACCAATGGTGGTTCAGTTTGGTGTCAGATATCGTACCGACTCAGAAGGACGTCAGTTGGCTCAAACGGCGTTGTGTGACATCATTCCAGAGCGTTATTTGGAGCATACGTTTGAGATCTCCACCTTCCTGTTCTTTGTGACTCCTATGACTGTGATCACTGTGTTGTATTTACTGATTGGAGTGGCGGTCAGGAGATCTACTCTACACAGGTGATGAATTGTATGTTAAATATGTTTAGGGTTCAATATTCTTTTAAGAATATCATTGAAGTGTTCTCATTGATATAATTGATCAACACCATTGCAAAATTTATACAACAGAAGTTACTAACCTAAGTTTTCCTCTAATAATCTCACATGCAACTCTTGGCAAAGAAAAAAGTAAAAAAAAAAAACATGAGAGGAGTTTCTACATGTAATTTTATGTAATGAGTACTTTTATAGCACTTAATCTCCATTACATGACAAGCTCTGAGACAAAATCAGAAAATCAGAATCTAGAATCTTAGCTGACCAATACCATTAACACAAGGGGGACAAGAGGGCAATGCAGGGCAGCCTTTACTGAAGAGGGGGGTCGTTAGGTTGTGTCTCAAAGATGGAAGAGAAACCACTGTTCTGATGCCCCCTGGGGATAGTATAAATATATCGTGTGCAATTTACACATACAGCTGAGTTATGCAATGCGTACTTTTGAGATATGTAACTATAAGAAAAATCTATCTTTTAACTGTTGTGTCTAAATTGAATTAATTTGAATTTGAAATATTGTATACTTGTACTCATCTTGCCTTTAATCAGTTGCCATTGTCCTTTTTCTGGTTTCATTAACATGAGTTCATTTATTTTTGATTTACATGTATCAGCTTGTATACCAGTTGTAAAATAGTTGGTCTGATTATTTACAGGGTATATTTAAAACCACTATGATTGTAATAGAGGAAAAATATCCAAACAGCTAGCAAAGCTGTTGCAAATGAAAAGGTCCGTACAAAATGCAGTGAATTGTAGCAACCAAATTTTTTTGAGTTTGAGTCTGATCAAAGTGTTTTAATATCCGAATATGAATGAATAATTGGCAAATGCTTTGTGACTTTTTTCTCAGACAAAATAACCAAGACGAGGGGACTCCTTTTCCAGCAGTGTCTCTTCCTCACTTCCTGTTCATTTAGGTTACCTAAATTTGATTTCTTTAAAACTATTTCTGATAAAGAAATCCAAAAGTCAATAATGCAATCACCAACAAAATCCTGTTTGTTGGATCCATGGCCCACTTTTTATTAAGGAGTGTCAAGGCATTCTCTTGCTTCAATTACTAAACTTATCAATTGTTGTTTGTGCGAAGGTGATATTCCCAATGGTTTCAAAAACTCTGTTGTCATTCCACTGATCAAAAAGACCTCACTACCACCTGATAAATTCAAAAACTACCAACCTGTGTCAGGCTTGTGTTTTACACTTTTAATGAATTGAGAATGTCAAACACTCCGCTAAAAAGCTTGGTCGTTTGACTGAAACTGCATTGTTGTCATTTAAGAATAAAGGCCATATTGCTCTAGCTAGAGGTGAGGACACTGCTGTTGTGCTTCTTGACCAAGTGACAGCGTTTGACATCATTGATCATGGCAATCTCCAAGATTACCTGGGTTCTTGGTTTGGTGTTGGTGGCATAGTTCTAAACTGGTTAAAGTCTAACCTCTCAGATCATATTCAGTGCATCAAGATTGATTCTATTCTATCTGACACCTGAGAAGCTCTGGCATGGGATGCCACAGGGCTCTGTCCTTGGTCCAATACTCTTTTCTTTTCCTCAGTAACATAATTTAAAATCATCCTGGCATAAGTTTCCACTTTTAAGCTGATGATACGGCAGTTATATGTTCATCTTACACACGAGAAAGTGGCTTAGGCTTTGACAGATTGAAAAACTGCTAAGATGAGGTCAAAACGTGGTTGTCTGCAAACAAGCTGAAATTTATAAAATATTTTATTTTAAAATATTTTATTTCAATCATTCAATGTGGAAAACTCAACAAAATTTTCTCCAGTCAATATGTTTGACAATTTCTTTCAGCTGCTGAGGTAATCAGGAACATTGGTGTATGGTTTGACAATGATTTCTCCTTCTCAAAACGTAAGCGTCTCAGAAGCTATCCCACATGTGATGCTGCTCTTGTGGCTGTGAATGCTTTGGTTGGTAGCCGGCTTGACTTCTGTAATTCCTTGTTTAGGAGTGTCTCTGCTCATGATCTTTGTAAGCTGCAATGTGTCCAGAACAGTTTTGCTAGAATCATAACCAAAACCACTAAGTACTCACATATCACTCCTGTAATAAAGACTGCTGAACATCAATCTGTATTTAAGACTGTCTTACTGGTGTACAATTACTACAAAGTGTCTAGTAAAAATTTGAAACGTTTTAAAATGGTTTAAACGTTTACAAAACGTTTTTAAAACCTTTTAAAACTTTATCCTATGGTTTTCTAAATGTTTCCAAGTGAACATTTACGCTGTAATGTTTAAAAAACATTTTATAAACATACTATATACAAACGTTTTTACTGAAAATGTTTATTAAACATTTATAAAATAACACAAGAAGCTAGGTTTGACTGGATTCCTTTTTTATACATTTATAAAATAGCTAAAGAAAGGAAGGTTATGCTGGAAATGTTTTTCAGACATTCATCATGAAATTGTTTTTTAACAGCACACATAAAATGTTTAAAAACATTGTTGGTCAAATGATATAAAAACATTCTATCAAAAACGTTTTTTAAACCCATATTTTCAGAATGCTTATTAAACCTTCACCTCCATATATGTCCAAACAAAGATGGCAGTGAGCAATAATAGTGGATTTTAGAGGACTTGTCAAAAATTGCCCCACAAGCAATCCCTAAAAGTAAGAATTGAATGGGGGCACAAGTTTTAAGGGACTATCTTACAATTGTAGACATGAAAATAATATTTTCATTGGTGAGCAACCTTAAAAAGATATTGAATTTGACGTCTGACTCCATTATTATTCAGACATTTATACATTCATTTGTGATGTTTTTCTAACATTTATCATAGAACGTTTAATAAATGGTATACATAAAACGTTTTAAAAACATTTTATTATAAATGGTTTTCGTACCCATCATTTTTAACCTTTGCCAAACATTTCCTATCAAACGTTTGCAAAACCAAAAAATGTTTTTACTGGGTGGTTATCCTAAATATTTTGAAGCTTTTTAAAACCTAGACATAGTGTGTACAATACACATAGAAGTCAAGCTGATGGTGTGTTGCTTGAGGTCCCACACTCTCCCTCTCTACTCATTTGGAAAGATGCTACAAAATCAATCTCTTTGCAAAAGCTTACCCACCCAAGTTTCTGGCTTTGCCCGGGTCTTTCTCCATGGTGCTGACCCCTGCTGTGTCTCTGATTATATGATTATAGATTTCTGCTTTCCTGTATTATGTGCGTAGAGTCTGTCTTTCGATGGATATTAAGTGCCATACAAGTACTTTTAGAATTGGAATAACATTTTAAACATTTTTTTTATGCTTGCCACACCTAACCAAAGAAGTAATATGGGTTTAGACGGCCAAACAATGGTCTATTTCCTTTCAACCAATCCTGTGTATATTTTTACATAATCCATCACACAGGAGATCAATTATCATCATTCCTGCAGCTGTCTACAGCTCATTATCTTAAGTCTACCGGTTAACAGTTTTGAACCTCAAGTCTTTTTTTTTACTTATAGATTTATCAAACCCGAACAAATTAATTGAACTCTCATTCAATAGAGGTTATGTTTTTCATTAGTTTCTTTTATAATCAACCTTGCAACTGAATAAGCTAAGTTATATTTGGTGTAACTAATTTCCAGTTACCAGCTATTCTTTCAATAGTTTCCAATGGTTTGAGTCAATGAAACAGACATGTTTCAGGGAATTCTTTTGGACTTATTTTACTGTTTAAATAAACATTTGCTCTGAGGGAAAGAGAGGAAAATAACTAGGCCATTTTACTCTGTATCAGGGATAAGTTATTAACTGTAAACATCAACTCCCACAAAACATTTTCCCTTGATTTACATGTACATACATCTCATTTTCTAGTTAATCCAGTTTTCTTATTTGATAGTTACTTTTCTGCTATTCATTGCTAAAGTAATTGTCTCGTAAATTTATGGTACCAATCTCTCTCTGTGTTGTATATTAAATGGTTTGTAGCTCTTTTTTGTAGATAAATTGTCAGTTATTACCAGACCCATTGGACATATTGTCTCATTTCCACCATTTTACGACACTAGTATGAATTCCATACATCCCTAGGGGTTTTAAATTATTTCCCACTTTTTCTGCTAGTGGCCAAGTACGGAAGAGTATTAGTGCCAACAAAAAAAGTTTTTTTTTGAATTGTCGACTTAGTATCTCAACATGTTGAGTTAGATATCTCAACATGTTGACTTATTATCTCAACAAGTCGAGTTAGTATCTCAACATGTTGACTTAGGATCTCAACATGTTGAGTTACTATCTCAACATGTTGACTTATTATCTCAACATGTTGAGTTATTATCTCAACATGTTGAGTTAGATATCTCAACATGTTGACTTATTATCTCAACAAGTCGAGTTAGTATCTCAACATGTTGACTTATTATCTCAACATGTTGAGTTATTATCTCAACATGTCGAGTTAGATATCTCAACATGTTGACTTATTATCTCAACAAGTCGAGTTAGTATCTCAACATGTTGACTTAGGATCTCAACATGTTGAGTTACTATCTCAACATGTTGACTTATTATCTCAACATGTTGAGTTATTATCTCAACATGTTGAGTTAGATATCTCAACATGTTGACTTATTATCTCAACAAGTCGAGTTAGTATCTCAACATGTTGACTTATTATCTCAACATGTTGAGTTATTATCTCAACATGTCGAGTTAGATATCTCAACATGTTGACTTATTATCTCAACAAGTCGAGTTAGTATCTCAACATGTTGACTTAGGATCTCAACATGTTGAGTTACTATCTCAACATGTTGACTTATTATCTCAACATGTTGAGTTATTATCTCAACATGTTGAGTTAGATATCTCAACATGTTGACTTATTATCTCAACAAGTCGAGTTAGTATCTCAACATGTTGACTTATTATCTCAACATGTTGAGTTATTATCTCAACATGTCGAGTTAGTATCTCAACATGTTGAGTTAAGATCTCAACATGTTGAGTTATTATCTTAACAAGTCGAGTTAGTATCTCAACATGTTGACTTAGGATCTCAACATGTTGAGTTACTATCTCAACATGTTGAGTTATTATCTCAACATGTCGAGTTAGTATCTCAACATGTTGAGATCTTAAAACTCTTAGAACTCAAAAAGTAAACATTATGTTATTCACATTCATGTTGTTTTATTATATTCATATTATAATAATTCTAGATGGAATCTGTATAAGATTTGACAATAGCCCTCAGTTATGTATTAATGTATGTGTCAAACCCTGCTCATTACAGAATTCTTACACATATGTGGAATTCGCTCATCTGCAACACATTGTCTGCCTGCACAGATAGACCTCCCATGTACTTATTTTGGACTTATAAGGAATAATATAATATTCCCACATCCATTTGGGTATCATATGAAGATATTATTCATATATTTGTTATAACCTGATGACCACACAGTATTCAAACTATTATACCCATAAATTGGACTTATGAAATTCATACTTATTGATTGACCAGTTTCATTTTGCCCTCAGTCAATACACTTGATCCAAATGTTTGTACTACAAATAAAACACTTTGTATTTATTTTTTTATATATTTTATTGAAATGAACTAAAATATTTCTTTTGGTCTGAAACATATCAAATCACATTTCCTATTCACATTACAATCCACTTGATTTATCATTCATGTGGCTTGTAACTGGCCTGGGTACTTTTTTACACAGGAATACTCCTTATAAGGATAAAGCTTATTAAAAAAGAACTATAGGCCCCTACATGCATTATTGACCCTCCTCTGGGCTATTTTTCACTTTTAGCAATTGTGGATTTTTAATACCAGAAAAAAATCCCCAAAATTCCCAAATTACTCCTTGACACCGCAGGACCATAGGAGAGACTCCCCCTATCCGGGGGAGCCTGGGGGAGCAATTTTTTCCACCTTAAGAAGGAAAATGGGCCCAATTTATTATTGCCTCTGATGAGAATACTAAGTTACTAATACTAATGTTAAGATCTTAACTCAACATGTTGAGATAATAAGTCAACATATTGAGATACTAACTTGACATGTTGAGATTTTAACTCAACATGTTGAGATACTAAGTCAACATGTTGAGATCTTAACTCAACATGTTGAGATACTAACTCGACATGTTGAGATAATAACTCAACATGTTGAGATAAAAAGTCAACATGTTGAGATAGTAACTCAACATGTTGAGATCCTAAGTCAACATGTTGAGATATTAACTCGACATGTTGAGATATTAACTCAACATGTTGAGATAAGAAGTCAACATGTTGAGATAGTAACTCAACATGTTGAGATCCTAAGTCAACATGTTGAGATATTAACTCGACTTGTTGAGATAATAACTCAACATGTTGAGATATTAACTCGACTTGTTGAGATACTAACTCGACATGTTGAGATAATAAGTCAACATGTTGAGATAATAAGTCAACATGTTGAGATACTAACTCGACATGTTGAGATAATAAGTCAACATGTTGAGATAATAAGTCAACATGTTGAGATACTAACTCGACATGTTGAGATAATAACTCAACATGTTGAGATAATAAGTCAACATGTTGAGATACTAACTCGACATGTTGAGATAATAAGTCAACATGTTGAGATATCTAACTCAACATGTTGAGATAATAACTCAACATGTTGAGATAATAAGTCAACATGTTGAGATATCTAACTCAACATGTTGAGATCTTAACTCAACATGTTGAGATAATAACTCAACATGTTGAGATCCTAAGTCAACATGTTGAGATAATAACTCGACTTGTTGAGATAATAAGTCAACATGTTGAGATATCTAACTCAACATGTTGAGATACTAAGTCGACAATTCAAAAAAAAAATTTTTTTCATTGGCACTAATACTCTTCCGTAGCCAAGTTTGTCTCTACTTGTAACATTTCCCATCATGGAGACGAGTTACTATAATCACTTTGATATGTAACTTTGCTTGAGCCTTTAAGAACAATTAAATATATACTCACATATTCTATGATATATACCAGAAAAGTAATTCTTTCATAAAAAGAAAATAAATAAATAAAACAATGGACAAGTATGGTGCAATTTAGCCACGGATGTAATGTACCTCATTCATGAATTAACGTGATAACTCATACAAAATACATATTTCACATATAAGAGACTGTTGTTTTGGAAACTTAGCAGTGTTGGTATGTCCTTATGAGTAATATATTAAATATAGTAGTTCATGGTGTACTTGTTTTGAAATGGACCATTGCTTCTTTGCTTTTGCTTTCAACAATTACGACTCCTGTAGGCATATAACAAGGACTGTTTAAAAGCTCAAAAAGTGTAAAATGTAATAATGGTTTATGATGTCATAAATCTGACAAGAATCGTGAAAGGTTTGCAACCATTTGAAACAGGGAGAAATTCTCCTAAACTATTCCCGATGGACTCCCAAGTGCTGTATGCTGAAAGTCCTATTTTCCTCACCGGATGTCTGTATAATGGTATTAAGATCATAAATATTCCACTCCTGATTCCTAAAAATTGACAATCGGGAGCAAGGTTTACCATTTATTGCAGAAATGGAACAGCCCTCTAAATCTGCTGGCGGGTGACCTAGTGTGTTCATACATTTTAAGGTAAACAGACAAAATTCCCCACTTGTGGTGACAAATTAAAGTTGACTACTCTCTGCACACTACAAACATCCTCCCCCTATCACTTACAATCAAAGATGGCATGGCTTTATTATGCAGAATCCCACTGTCATCTGTAATCTAGTTGCTGGGTGTGTGTATGTTTACAGATCTGGTTCTGATAGCTCTCACACCAAGGACGAGTCTAATGGTAGTGACTTGCGGGGACAGCAACAAGCCAGAGCCAGGAGGGCTGTACTAAAAATGTTAGGTTAGTGATGCTATTGTTACATCCATGCTGTCCATGTCATATGTTACATAATTAGTCTGGTGTCAGGCGTAACTCCAATTGAAGAAGTGGTACTTTATACTAAAGGGGTGTGCCCAAATACCTGCTATTGTTATATTCAGACTATTCTTGACGAGGTGAGGTTATATTAGAGCATAGATTTAGTTCAAAAAGCTAGATTTTATGCTAAAGGTATAATATTACAGTAAAGATATTGTTGCATCCATGGTATCCCTGGCATGCTACATAGTTAATCAGGTGTCAAGTGTAACTTCAGTTGTATAATCTGTAACTAAAGACGTATCATGAAGTGCCTGTCACTTTTACACCAATGGTAGTCCTGACATATACAGTAAAACTGATAAGAAATAAACTGAAATAAGATTGGGGTGGAAGTTGTCCTGGAGATATAACATTAGAACTTCGGTTGTAATCATAATATACAGCTAAGGCCTGTATGAATAGACAACAAAAGATGCTAATAAAATATAATAATTAGATGGAACTGAGGTACATGCATTATATATGTGCACCAATAATGAATTGTCACCTGAAATGGAGTCACAGTCCAGTTGTACACCCAGCACATTTTGAGGGTGCACCAAATTCACTACATCAGGTGCAATTTGCCCGTGTGATTACTCATCTGAAAATGTACTTCAGGGAGAGGGTATCCTCGTGTTCCATGTAATGAGTCGGTGTGACTTTGCTGTGTCGGAGGATGATAAATACAACCATGTCATAGGATCAACAAAATTTGTGTCAGCTGCAATCATTTAACTAGAGATCACACCATGTTGATGATGATGATGATGATAATAATAATAATATTATTATTATTATTGATAATGAAAATTACAATAATAATAATAATAAAACAGTTGCATAGAGATAAAAAAAACTCAAAAATGTCAAAGGAGGGATTTTAGGTCCATTTTAACAGAAGTTATATCTGGACAAATCCTCACATGTTTACGTTAGCCGGGATATGAACCGATGATCACACATGTGAGAGTCAAGCATAAAATGGTAAGCTCGTTACCCATACAGCCACTGATGACTAGTAACTATAGAAGTAAAGTTGTTTTTGTTCATTTGCATTACAAATCATGTCTTCTGATGAGTGCCTTTTAAATCTTAAAGGTTATTTCTGCCGTAACAATATATGTATTTAATCCTTAAGCCAAATGAAAGAAAAATAGGGCGATATATAAAATACATTCAGAAACCTCATATGTTCCTGTTTTGTTTTGCCTTGATGGGAGAGATTGTTGATTAATTGAAAATGTAAGAGGATCCTACTTTGCTAAGTTTAAAAAAATATTTTGACTTGAACGAAAGCTCAGTGTCTGGGTGAAGAAACATAGTAAGTGATCTGATCCAAGCCTGGAGGAACAGGATAATGTCACATGATCTTTTCCCTATTGATTAATCAAGTTTATGTAACTTCTTACATTTATTTTTCTCCTTTTAAAACAAAGATATCAAAATAAAATGTAAATAACTGTAAATTGTATACATGCTCGATGGGAATCTATATATGTTTTCTGAGACCATGCAATGTTTAATTTAATACAATTGCTATGCACTGACTTTGTATAAATGCACAGTGATATATGATCATTACAGCATGATAGATCTTTTGTATTGAGAAAGTGTTACTATTAAAGTGACACCATTGAGGCAAAAGGTTGCATGTCCATCAACAAGGCTAACTAAATTCATGAAAGTAAAGTGGAATTTTAGACGTTTTAGTAAGCCAAGTCAACTCACAAGAAAATCACAAAAATTAATAAGAATAAGCAGTATGTAGGCTGTAAAACTTTAGACAGGGAGTTTTTAATCAAATGAAGAGCTTTCAGAAAAGAATGGTGAGCCTAATGTGTGTCATTATCCTTTCACTAACTACATCAGCCTGCTCACACATTTAATACATCTTACTAATGTTAAGGGAGTGTCTTACAACAATAGTGCATTAGATTTGGTTCCTCTTTTAACTATATTACTTGTCTACCTTTTTGTTATTATTTTACTATAAAAAGCATTAAAAATGACGATGTCCAGTTTTTAATAAGTTTGATACACATGAAAGCACATGTTATATGCAGAACTTAATGATACGAGTTGTTGAGGTTTTTTGTCAATCAGACTTTACCATCAATATGGACAGATGGCAAGCTAATTGTATTACTTCTCGACCTTTAAGCATCACTAGTATGTACTTGTTAATTGATGTTATTAATAAATATCCCATCATGTCTCTGTTAATGTTGTACCTTTACACTACTTCCATTCCTTTGACTTCTGATGTGGATGTCTATACATGTGAATCTTGTAATGAACAAAGGCCAGTGTCAGAATCAACGAAAACCCCTTTCTCAAAACACTGGACTAGACTGACTGGACAATGCAGTTCGGTTCAAACCTCTGAAAATCAGACTCAGCAGAACGTTTAGAAATCATAATAAAGGATTTTAATTTTGCCTACCTATAAAATTTGTTGTTTTATTATTGACAATACGGAGAAATTTACTCAAAATATATTTGGATCGTATATTTTTACCATATTTTCAGAAAGAGACAAGCTTTTATGCTACATTTCTGCATTTTATTGGTTTTGAAAACATGGATTCAATGATCAAATTAGATCCAAGTTCCCACACACCACTACAACTACTACCTGTGAAATCTACAGATCAGAAATGTTGGTACATGGTCAATTATGTCATAATCTTGGGTAAATATTTATTGCATAAATCAAAGAAACATGGTGGAAATCTTAATTTTCATTAGTTTCAGAAATATTTAAATTAGACAACGGTGATATTGCAGTCTCAAGCATAATCTTAGTGGCTGTACCACACTTACCTTCTTTGTCCTAGAGGCCAGAAGGTGTAACCGCTCATTCCATTTTAGGAATGTTTAAAAACAATTTCAAGTGTGGTTTTCTGTCGTTTGGTTTCTGTAGCTTGCATAACTGGAGCTGAGTGATCCTTATCCAAGAGAGTACTACATAAGAGTTATCGGGGCTTATTGCGAGGGGCTTATACTGTTTGTCTAACAACTGTTCTTTTCACTCCGTACCAATCTAGTTCATTATGTAAGCCGGTTATAATCGCATGTTTACATTTATAAAAGCAATTTATCCCTTGTAATTATACACTTGTATTCTTACGGGAGACCAATAGAAATGAAATTTGTTCTTTCAATATACACTACACAGAACTTATAAATCAAATAAATTCGGTAAATGGAACAGAAATTTGTCAAACAGACAAGCATACGCTGCTGTGCCAATATCTAATTGTCAGTCTAAAAGGTCAACGTTGGTGTTTTCAGTCCCTTTCAGTAGCTATAGTCATATCAGACCAGACCCTTAGTGCCACGTGTCACGTGTCTGCCACATATCACGTGTCTGAACAAAGAAAACCAATATCATACATTACTTCTTACATTTATTTCATGCATCAAGTGCTACAAACAGAAATGTAATGTTGGCCATGATAATCCTCAATACGGAGACACATGCTTTAAAAAAAAAACTGCACAGAATTCTGTTCAGCAAGAAAGCCAGCATAACAAGCACCTAGAAATGGTTAAAACTGTATGGACCATTAAAGAATTTGCAAAAAAGATAATGAATTTGATAATGGAGATTGGACTGCAAGGTTCAGTTCACCATCTTTTATCACAATCTGATACCTACTGTATTTATACACAACTGCGCTCAGGGAAGAAAACATCTAAATTAGACCACAAGTTATCCTGAACAGAATTTCACCACCCTTTTATCTCTTCAGTTTAAGTACATTAACCCATTACATTTGAGGAAAAATGCCCATTCTATTACACGGCTCACTGTGGGACAGATTTTCATCCTGAAGTCATAACATCTCTGTAGTACTTCCAAGGTATACATCAATTCATTCATTTTCTTTCTAAAATGAAAATTGGTTACTCGAGAACTTTGAATGAGCCTTTTAGCTTTGACGTCGCAGTAACACTGTATTGTTAGTAAAAACGATGATGCTATTTTTTGTCTTATTTGGTGCAAGCTCACAAGTAAACTAACATTATATTCTAGTTTACAGATTCTCTTGCTCAAAAATACTTTGATTTTGAACATAAAAAACAAATGAGACTTCAGGAAATAGGAGGAAAAATAAGTAAAAGTAGATTTTTACCAAGATTCTTCTATCACATTGAACTCTGTGTACTGTAATATCACACCATATCAGCCTTGTAAACCATTGACAAAGGTACCTGTCAAAGGACATTGGCATATGGAACGGATTCTTTTTTGATAGAGCCTCTTTGTCTGAAATTCATTCCATGTAATTTCTACAGTACAAATTGAAACTTGGTAAAAGTAGATCAAGTAATTGATATCTTCCTTTAAAGAATCTGTGTAATTAATTGATTGCTACCTTTTTGTATATCATTTGTTGATTTTCATAGTATACAGTTTAACGCAAGCACCCACAACTGGAATTGTTTTCTTTTAATAAAGTTTATTCACTGTTTGTGAAAAAAGGGTGCATGGTTACCGGAGGGGACAAAACGGGCTAACCCCCTATCAACACCTCAGAAACACGTCATAAGCACAATGTGACTTTAATTTACTTCAGACTTAATTACTTACTTAATTTACTTTAGACTACTTCAATTTATTCGAATTTACTCTTTAAAAATATAAAAAGGACAATACAAAAACACAATTTACTATTGCATTTTGTGAATATGCAGTATATGTATGAAATTATGTAGATTTTTATACTGTATAATAAGGCGAAATAAAATTTTTGCCGTTGCCGTCTGGATGCCAACATACCCCCAGACTGGCATTGTTGTTGGGATGTCATCCAGTATTAGCTTTTTTTGTGTTTGTTAGAATAGCTGCAACCTCTTATCATTTTGTAGAGCATGAATGGGCGTTACCTTTTTAAGGGTGAGCTCTAGCAAAGCACACACTTCTAGAGATCACTTTTTTGTCTCCAGTCTTTCATGGATTGTGGTGTAGTATGATGTGTACCTGTCTCTTAACTGAAGTTAAGAGACAATGAACTACGTTAGTACTGGGATGAGTGACCACTGCAGTGCACTACTCATGTCTCCGATGGCTTTGCGGCTTGCGCTAGTAGACCGAAACCTCTTTCAGCCTTGTTTCAGTTTGTGTCAACAGATTGCAAGGTATGGTTACATTTAGTGTCAGATCTGAAACAAAGTCTGTCTATGTAACTTGATAAATAGTCCCTTTTACGATCGTTTGTATGACATTAGTGTTAACAATAGAATCACATAACACATATCATCAATGCAGAAGAGGCCTCTGTCATAGAGAAGCTGTACTAATGGGGCCTATCAGTACAAACCATGGGTGCACCTGATCAAAGCTTTTGAAGTCAAGTTAACTTCATTTGACCAGACTTTTCACTTTTCTTTTTGAAAATATACAATGTTTTGTTTGCAAAACTGAATAGAGATATCTTCAGAAAGAAAAGCTAAAACAGCTTAGATTTACAGAATCATGTTAACTGAACTGTGGCCTAGTTCTCCAAGTGATGCAATGATGAAAAGGCTTCCTGTGATGTCAAATTATATGTCTATGTAAGCAGGTACCTAAGGACAGTAAAGTCAGTTTCAAGACTAATGTTGAACCATGGACTATTTCACTCAGACAATTGTGACATACTAAAATACTTCTCAATAAAGCATTGTTTCCATCAAATTGGTGATCAGTTACGTGTGTATATGGTGTGTTGTTAGTTAATGGTCCATAGGGTGTAAAAAAAAGATCTGGGTGCTGAGTCGTCATTAATCAGCAAGAGTTTTATCTGAAATCATTAATACTGAGACAACACTTGATTAGTACCCCTTTTGAATGGGTTTTGTAATCTACTTCCTGTTTATTGTTCTAATCCTATAAAATGAGAAAAGTGTACTTATGGAATTAAAAAGAGAATATTTTAAATTTAGATTGACAAAGAGCACTCAGAGAGTACATAACCCCGCCAAGGCTCAACACCACTGGTATTGCTTATGAGTGCAATCACAAAAAAAAAATCTTTTAAAAAAAAACAACTGGATCCAGAGAGTAATACAGATCACTACAAAATAATTGAATCATCGGTTCCTTGTGCTATTATCAACATTTGCAGAAATTTTGTCAAAATTCGTTATTATATTTTTGAGTTATTTTACAAACAAGTCCACAAGCACATGTATGCCACTAAAACATAATCTCCATAACAGAGGCAATAACTGTAATGCTGATATACATTTACATAACACCACAAAAGTATTGATGTACGTGAAAGAATGGACAAACAGAAATTTAAACAAAGACAGGTTCCTTTGAAGATAATAGCATATCTGTTTGAACAGTTGTTGTGTGCTTATAATTACTATTAAGCAGTAAATATGGCTACAACATCCATTTTATTGTATTGTGGGACTTCACCTTCCTCTGAAAGCTCATCAATTCCTTGCAGATATATTCCCATTATTCATCATTCTACAGCTGTTTTTACTGTGGAGTAATTCATTAGATATCTATGCCCTTGACCTAGTGTATACTGTCCCATCTAAAGACAATTGATTATTTTGCATTTTGTTCGTTAAAGAGGGTTTTTAGGATAATATAGTCAAGTGTTTCATAATGAAGGCGTGTATAAATATTAGTTTTATTACAGGGTTTTAGCTTGACTTTGCATAACTCTTTCTTCTATAATACTGTAATGCTTGAACTTCATTACGAAAAGCTTGTCATTAATTTTTTAAATAATTTTACAAAGAAACATTTTGGTCTGGTAAGAAAAGTAAGTAAGTTTCAGGTTTAAATTGAGTAGAAATATTCCTGTCAAAATGATGTCTAAAAGAATAATTGTACTTACTATGATGATGTTATTTGTACTAAATCATTTTCCATCATTTTGGTTTGATTGTTTTTTAAACAATTTAACAAAGACACCGTCAATATATAGTTTCAATTTATCTGTTCATTCATTTACGTACACTTTGTTTAATTTAAGAATCAACACACACCTGCACACACAAAAATAATAAATCAAAACATACACACAAAAAGTAAGACTATTTTCAGTAACATGAAGATAAACTGTCATCAATGATGGTGAACTCCCAGGTTATGGAAAATGGAACTTTTTATAATTGTGTAGTTTAATATGACATGTAACTGTAATAAATATAACCATGTGACTTATGACATCACTCGAATCCAGGATGTGAAAATAGTGAAAAACTGTCTTACTGTCTGCTATATCTTCTCACTACTCTGCAGTTCTGAAACGAAAGGACATAGTTTAGATGTATGAATTCTGTTCATTCTTTGACGTCACTTATTATTTCTTAAGTCCAAATACATCTTACCTTTTAATAGTACAGAATATCTTCTGTTTTCCACATTTTTCAGTATTGCTGTTTTTGTGTAGATGTGAAAGGAAAACAGCCTATGAGGTTTTGCCTGTCAGCAGATTTTCTTTTTGCCTGAAATCAAAATTGGTTAGATAAAGACTATTAATGAGTCTTTCAGCCTTCATGGCTTGGAAAAAAATCCTTGCTGCTGGAACTATAATTGTTTTTTTTTCTGTTTTGTTTTGTTTTAGTGCAAACCAACAAAGACATGACATTGGACAAATGCATATCATTTCTCACTGAAACAGGTTTTGACAAAAATGTTTACAGTGTCTGAAAATATGTTGTTCTGATACTGAATCCATCAACATTGTAGTAAAACCGACAAGACAGTTTGAATATAATAAAAATTTATATACTTATATTATGCAATAAATTTAAAAATACAATATAGTCAGTGTGTAATGATTTTCTTTTTCTTAAAATTGCTGTAGCGGGGTCTTATCTGAAGAATAATCTGCATGTGATATTATATCATTGAAATAGAAATGTGTTTTTAGAGAATATGATTTGATACTCCTTATAGATTAATTGGCACGTGAAGTGGGTAGTTTTAAATGATACTTTTTAATTTAAATGTAAATTTCACCTTATTCACAAAAATTGAAAGAAATATTTATATCGGACGGAGATTACCTCTTATATCAACCAGTCTCTGCAATGCTTTGTCCCATGTGTAGTTTTTACTTGCTTTGAATGTCAACATAATCAGTGGCGCCTTGACTAGTGATTACAATGTGAACAAAGCGATAGCATTACATCTGCTGTACCCACAGAGGTAAAATTGAAAAGGTGATCACTCGTCTTTCTGTATGGTGATAATCAAATTACACTTTTTTAGCATTTGCTGTAGGTACTACCCCCTCATTCACTAACTATTCACTAACAAGAAAGTTTTAAAGAAGACATCAGTTGACGCTCATCATTGTAAACTTATTCTGTATCAAATAGAAATTGACTTCTAGTAGGCCGAACTTCCAGTAGTTTAGAACTTATCCTTCAAAATTAAAAACCTATTGTGCATTGAAAGATATCCCCCCCCCCCCCCCCCCCGCTTTAGGATTACATATTGCACATTTGGGGACATCATATGTTTATAAAATAAAAAATAGACAATATAGCTCTCTACTTGTAAAATTAACATTGTGCTCTTTGTCTTTTCATGTTTATATTGGTTTGTGGCAAAATATGAAGTTTGAGGACCATATTTGCCAAGTTTGCCACACCTGTATTGAAGATGAAACCCACCTAGTCTTTAACTACTCTGCTTAGATATAAGAGCAATGGCAACATTTTGAAATTAAAATGTGTAATTGGAAGAAAAAATGGAAAATTCCTTGCTTTCAAAATTTGATATTGTGATACAAAACGAAAATGGTCTTGTTTTTACCAAAGACAAGTTGTCATCTCACACGTAAGACAAAAAGAGGGCAGTATACAAGTGAAATGACCTGACCTTATTCCTGTGCCACTAGTGTAGAAAAGATTTTTGCTGTCATATATTATTATGCATTATTCTGTTTTCTATTGCTCGATGAACAAACTCATGGCACCGTTAATGAAACTTAGTTTCCAAGTGTGAGTAATTTTAATCTTTTTGAATTTTAATAAAGAAAAAATTGCATATACCAAGAATTATTTTTCTTTCAAAATATATCATATCAGGTGCTTTTAGACAGGGTGAAAATTTGTGATCTGAAGGGAGCAGAGAACATGGTGATCATTTACAAAGTAATAATACAATGTTGTAGAATCATTATATAAATGATATTACACTGGATGCCTTCAAAATACAGAAAATCACTTCCAATCAGTACTGATAGTAAATTGTTACTGACTATACGTATTAAAGGAACTTACCTTAACAGATATTTTACTACTGGGAGGTTTATTTACCCTCTTTGAGTCCTTTTGTAGCATACATCTCAATAGCTTCTGTGATAAAAACATCACATTTCAACAAGTGTTTTCTCGGGAAACATTATTGTTGGATGCATTCGGTCTCACTCTCACACAGGGTCAGTATCTACACTGTTTGTTGATGTTGTTCTAGTTCATTATTTTCCTCTGAGATAAGCAAAAACAAAGATAAGCAACTTGCCTAAAACATTAATAGATATATGCGCAAAATGGAACTGATTTTCGGTCAGTATATGATGTTAAAGTCTATCTTAGGAAAATAATTCTTATCAGTTTAAGCTTTAAAAAACTCAATTGTCTTGGATATAAGTTATTCCAAAAACGTCATAAACAGTTTATTTATAGTACTAAAATAACGCACAACAAAACAAAAGGCAGCAAATATAAATAACCAGTAACTTGTTTGGTTTCACTGATTTGGTGCAGTTGAAATGCTTTAATAGTTTAAATAATTTTTTTTCTTTAATTTCACTACATGTTAACATCTCACAGTTTGATGGAACTTTGAAGCCATCACTTTACAGAGTTAACCACACCAGTGCTTCAGTTAATTGAATGTGTTCACATATCATAAAGATACAGTTTCATATGTATAATTATAAAATTCATGTCTTATTAAAAGTATGTACTTGCCATTTATTTTTCTTTTAAACTTCAAAATATATTTTAGTTATCAATATAGTATAGTATTAATGTATCATCATGAATACCAAAAAACAGTCGTCTTAAATTTAAAATTTTCTCAGATTTGCTCAATCTATAAACTAGTAGATCCTAATGCACCTGCAATTGTTTGTAATATAAGTCGCAAAGTTGTAGACATTTTTTGATAAAATTTTTGGAAATATTGACAATGATTATATCTTGGAGTGAATCACCATCTGTAACAAGGCATTCCTTTTAAAAATGTTTATTACTGTAATCATAAGTGATAGGGGAGGATTAGAGCTTTAGAGGAGGTTTGCTTTCTCCGAGTGCTTTTCTAGTTTTGCAGAACAACTAACCTAATGTTTGTATTATGGTTATGTTAACTGCCTGTTACAAATTTTGTTATGGTTCTCATGCTTATGTTAACTGGCTGACCCATATTGTTTATTTTTACTACAAGTTGTGTTAACTGACTGCCACACCATTTTACCCGTTAAATGGTCACCAGTATTAATTAATAGGTTCATAATTTAATAAGTTCATAAGTTTTTAAAATCTCATTTTCATCAATGAACTGGGTGATACACATTTATTATACTAGTTCAATTACATTATTTTACAAATTTTCTACTTTTGCAACTTATGCCTCAAATCAAATATCAATAGCCAGAACGTACTGTGGCGGGTGAAACAATGGGAATACTACTGTAGGGTCTGTACAGACCCTACAGTAGTGCGAATACTGGTAATGGAGCTCTGTCGCGTCCACTATTCGTGTTCATATAACCTTATTTATTTTCTAGACACAGAAGAAATGTACGATTCTGTTTTGTTTTGTTTGTTTTTTTCTTATTCTGTATATCCTCGCCACGAGCAATAGTTTAATATATATTTTTTTGCTTTTGTGTGCAACATAAATAGGGCAAAATTATACATCAGCATATACACTGAGAAGCATTGCCTAAGCATGCACCAACCCTCACCTGTAGGGTAGGACTGAAAAAAAATGAATCTCGCCACAGATACGTCCTTGGTTGAGTCGTTTCTGTCTGACCATGATCTTGTCTTTTCATTTCTCATGTTTTAATTGGTTTTCACTGGAGAACTCTGCTACACACATTCCTTTTTGTATATAGTCTTCTGTGCTGCCACAAATTGTGTGAGAGTTAAGTATGAAATATATATGAACAACAGGGAGACTCGATCTGGATAGGAATAGGGAGACAGGATCCTGATAGAAATAATCTGTGATGAAGACCGCAACACCAGTAGACTACAATTTGTGTGAAAATATTGCCCAGATCCTATATAGAGTTTTCGAGTAAAGCACACAGACAGACTGATGGATCTGATAGCAATATCCTAACCCCTCACCTCCAGGGGACAAAGGTAATTAAATTGATTTTTTTCTTATGTTATTATACACCAAGAATGATCAGCAAATATTTGGGCAAAACTTATATAACTGAACTCTTTATAGTTATATCTAAGAGATAATGAGATAATATTTTACGAATGAAATCAAACCAGAAATAAAAATAATTAAGTCAATCACAGTCTGACAGTTTCACTGAACAGAGCCACAATCCTAACTCGAAGTGGCCACAAACTGACTGCACAAGGATTTCAGGCTCTGACAGACAGAAGAAGTAATGTTTTAATATATTTTCATGAGCAGTTGGGAGGACAAATGTCTGGTACAGTGATAAGTGACAAAAGCTTCTGCTTTCACCATTTCAGTCTTGTGTGAGATTCAAACCCTAAATACAGAAGCAAAAAAAAAGATTATGTGTTACAATGACACCACAAAATGCATGCAGTTCTACCTAGTGGATTGCTTACATGTCTAAATGGATATGATTTCCCATCATTTTAATCATAATTTTGCCATTTCTGTGCCCATTGTATAAGATAATGGTCATGGTCAGTGAAGAATTGTAGGATAACGACAACTACAAAATTTGGTGCCAAAACTGGCCTCACAATCAAATGATTAACAATCATCGACATTACAACATTAACTTTTAATGGCACGTATTGTTTCATTTTCTTTTTGTCACATCAGGACATTGACTAAACATTGTTTGGACTGTGTCAAAGTCATTTGATAGATAATGGAATTTAATTGCAAGATAACAAGGAAAATGTTTATTTTATAATTATCTACAGATTTTCTCACCCTGCCGGAAATGGCAATTTGTTTGGAGATAACAGGTTTCCAGATAACATAAAATTTCATGGTTGCCTTTTCCTGGAAAAAATTAGGCTTTGTTGATACTTAAACAGATGTTTTCATAAAAATCAAAGCCCAAATTGATAAAACACACACAGATTCCAAGAAACAGCGCTTTACAGATAGACTTACTAAAATAACATTATAGAGTCAGGCTTATTTCTCAAAAAGGCCTGCATAACACTTTGTATTCAGTAGTTTACAATGCAGAATCCTGACCAACTAGTATGTACTAGTCCTCAAAATATTTAGCTATTTTGGTGGGAGACATTTGATTGTTTTGGGGCTTATTCCTTGGGGACAGGCTTAATAAGGCTTATTTTTATTGTATATTCTTGTGTTGGCTATTTTTCTTATCTCTGCTGTGATTGGCTATTTGGGCCTGACCTTCCCACCAGCAGACCATGCAGTCACCTTGAATTTGGAAGGTGACCAGTGACCATCAAACATTTGTGGCAGCACATCTCTTTAGCATTTTAGTTCATTTGTTTGATGCTATTTAATTGTGGGTTGGGGAAGATACAGTCTGAGGTCTAACATGAGGGAGTGTTGCATAATGATACAGCTCCAGTCGGTATCAGGTGATAAATTTCTGACAGTGTCGGGAGGACATGCTGGCTCTTCACAATCCAGGCAACAATATTGCTGAATTTTCTGATAGTACCAGTTGAATCATTAACATTGCTGCCTTAATTGACCATTCAGACAAAATTTGTTCCATATTCCTCACAGTTCAGACATTCTGGCTCTTACTGCTGGTGGGCGGTCAGGAATGTATGTTTTTTAAGCGGGAGGGAGGTCCAGGTTGGGTAAGATCCAAGTTCAGCCCGTGGGTACAAAATAGGATCAAGATAGTACTAATAATGTATGTCAGTGATTAATATCCCCTTGTGATGATTTTACAAAATGTCAGCAACAGATTTGTAATAGATTTGGATGCGTACCTCTTACTGCCATTTGTGTGTACCAGGTACCCCCAAGGTTTGGAGTGATAATCCGGCTATTCTTACTGCAAATAAAATTATTAGAGATAATGGTGTCCCAATAGTTTGGAAATAATTAAAATACATTTAGCCTGTACATTGGCATCTGTCAATTGGTGCGATCATGTGATGTGCTTATGTTATATTAACATGGTCAGTCCTTCACTAGAATTAATTTACCTTTCTAATTTCAGTGCCAGTATCTGTAGGCACGTGTGACTTTTGACTCAAGGTTCTAAATCAAGTTGTGAACAGCAATGAGTTATTGGTAAAACACGGTTGTTTATGGATTGAATGAAACAGTGTTAATTGTGCTATTCTTTTACAAATATAAACACATATATCATTTGCTAACTACACATGATTTGTTGAGCAAAAACTAAACTCTCATAAGGGTTTACATATAATCGTTTAAAACTTAGAATATCACTAAACAGTGCTTAAGGCTTTGTGTCTACTTTTAAGTTCGGTTGTCTCTATTTAAATTGTTTTTTTTCACTAAGTACAAGTGTTTTCCTGTCCATATCTTGTACTTCATAAACCAATGTTGAGTCTTCAATATTTTTCCTTGTTTTACTTGATTGATTCCAAGGCCCAGGTCACATGTTTAAGCCAGTTAATTGTTCTGTTGAATATGGCACATATTTTGATGATGCACCAGATTATAACAGCAGATAATTAATTGACTTATCATTTCATGTGTAAAATTTTGATTACCCCACCATTTTAATTATAGTTTCCCTCTTTTTGTTAACAAATCGTCTGTTTGTGGTTTATTCCATGGCACGTTAAACCATTGCAAATATACTTCAAGGGCTGCTTCACAAAGGTTAAAATTGTTCATTTATTACATGCCACATTAAACCATTGCAAATATACTTCTAGTGCTGCTTTACAAATGTTGAAATTGTTCCTTTATTACATGCCACGTTAAAACATTGCCAATAGACTTCTAGTGCTGCTTCACAAAGGTTGAAATTGTTCCTTTATTATATGGCACATTAAAACATTGCCAATGAACTTCTAGTGCTGCTTAACAAAGGTTGAAATTGTTCCTTTATTATATGGCACATTAAAACATTGCCAATGAATTTCTAGTGCTGCTTTACAAAGGTTGAGATCGTTCATTTATTATATGGCACATTAAAACATTGTCAATGAACTTCTAGTGCTACTTAACAAAGGTTGAAATTGTTCCTTTATTATATGGCACATTAAAACATTGCCAATGAACTTCTAGTGCTGCTTCACAAAGGTTGAAATTGTTCCTTTATTATATGGCATATTAAAACATTGCCAATGAACTTCTAAACAAAGGTTGAAATTGTTCCTTTCTTCAGAAACAAATTCGATGCATAGATGTGCTGTTACCTTCATGATATTTCCACATTTGGATCTCATTTTATCTAAGTATAAAGTAATCCAGAACCAAAAGCAATAAAGGTTGGGTGTCTCTAATGTAGGTCTATCGCCACAATATGTATAACTGATTACAACAACAAAAACTATCAGAGAATTAGATGTCTGGAGCCAAACATCAACAAGGGGAAACATATCTGCTGCATTTTGGCCTCCTTACATCAAAACGTGTGCAGATTACAAATAGTAATATATGTTGTGGATTAAAAAAAATTGGATTAACATGCAAATTTATACATTGTGAGTTCAGGTTTTACTCTCTGCCATAGTATGTTTCAATGTCTAAAACAAACTGAGATTATTTCAGGTATCATGTGAAAACACACAAACCTGTGGTCGTGTGGGTCAGGGTTGTTAAACTAGCATTCAGAAACTTGTTGAATTATGAGTACATTGTGGGTCCCAACATGTAAGTATGATTTGTCTGGTTTGAACTTACTTTTTTCATTAGTTTGATAGCTTAGCAAATTACACTACTGATGGACATTTCCTTGTGACATGGTGTTGATAGCTTCAGCTTTTGAAACTGTGTTTTACAAGGGGAATTATTCCTAAACTTTATCAAAGTGATGTGCTCCACAGTTTCCAGGAACTCAACACATTGGTATTAATTCAGTTGAGAGTTTGTTATAATTAAATCCATTACGTATAGCAGGAAGAACCAAAAATAAGATTACGTGAGATGATTACACGATAACATGATAAAATACCATCCACTAAAGTATCCTTTAAAAACTGTTTAGTATCATTTCTAGAGTTACAGCTTCAGACTAGTCTTATAAATTACAAAGTCACGTTCTGTTGACTAGAGAATTTTTTAAAAATCTACTCTTCTGAAATCCCATTAACACTGGCAGAAGAAATGGAATAGTCTTTTGCTGACATTATATAGTGACAATTTTATAGGCCAGCAAGGTATATTGTGATAATTATTCTCACTATTGATTCATCCTTGCTGAAATCCAGAATTCATAAAGATCAAGAGGAACTTATAGTATTGCAAGTTATCTCTTTTATATTTTATATCATTTCAAGTTTCAAGGCTTCACTACTACAGAATACACCATTAGAGAACATAGTACTGAAAGCACAAATTCTATAAGCAACTTATTGCGAAGTGCAATGCCTCAAGATTGTGGTGATCAATGTATGTAGCTTAACTGCCCCAACAAGTGTACAATAAACTAGTAATCTGTAAACAGACTCAAACCACACTTGCAGTCAGGGTTCACAGGACCTATACATGGGAAAAGTGGTAGTGGCATGGCCAAAAGTAGATGGTTTACAGAATAGAAATCCAGAGTAATATCTCTGTTCTAGTTTGTAACCACCACACTGGCCATTGTCATGTTACCTGTACAAGTCATCATACCTGTATAAGCTTAAATATACCAAAGTACACCAAGTCCTTCAGTAGAATGTCTGCTATTTAAAGAAGTGGGGGGAGTGGGAGGAAGCGGAGAGTTTTAAAAAGGATTAGGAGTATGTAAAAAGTCATAAAGCTTTAAATAGACTTTTGATGTGAGGAATTTATATCACTGCTGACATAAGTTGGCTGAGAATTACTGATTATAACAGGCAATGTTTTTTGGAGAACGTTTTACACAACAGATGATATATTTTATGTTTATTTTGTTGAAAGTATCATTTTAATCCTAGTTTAATAATAACTGTGTCAGTTTTTTTTTTCTTTCATCCTCTATCAAACTTCTCATTACAGCATTCTGTTGATGGAGGTAATATTAATTTATATATATTATTAATATTATAATTATCAAAACTGGTACTTCCTGTGTGTAAACCCCTAATATAAATAAACAAGCAATCAGTGCCCGTGAATGGGCTCTGTGTCAGCTGACTGTGCGTTTTGAGTTTCAAAGTAGAAGTGAAAGAAGAAAAGGACACAAAAGTTATGACCTGCAAATGGTATTTAGAAGTAAAGTACAGTTAACTGTTATGATGTAAAAAGTAGGTGAACAACATATTTAAAGATTTAAAGAAAATATTGTAAATGCAATAGTTTTCAAGTTACAACTGATTTACTCAACAATAAGAATCTAAAAGAACTTTTGCTCAGCTATGCAATGAGCGATAGGTCCGCGATTTTACTATGTTATAGCTGACCCAAAAGAAGGTGAATAACTTATTTAAAAAATTCTCTAAATGCAATAACTTTCAAGTTACAATTGATTTACTCAACAGTAAAAACCTCAGAGTAGCTATTGCTCAGCTATGCAATGAGCTACAGTTCTACAATTTGACTATGAAAAAGCTGACCCATAAGTAGGCTAGTTACATATTTAAACAAAATTCTCTAAATGCAATAGTTTTAAAGTTACAAGTGATTGTACTCATTATGGAAGTTACTGAAAAGTATAAAAGTACCTATTACTCGCTTAGCTATTGGGATAGACTCCCAAGTTACTCACAATGTTGTAGCTACGGAAAAAGTAGCTGAATAACATATTATAACAAAGTGCTCTAAATGCAATACTTTTCAAGTTATAAATGATTTAGTGCATCATTTCATGAATTTTAATGTACTAAAAAGTATTTCAAAATTTCATTAAAAAATAATGAAGAAGATGCAAGCCTGATACTCTACAAGGGAATCTACTTGTGGCCTGGTACATAAGTGAGATATGATAGAAATCCCAGCAATAGTCAATGAGAAAATTGTGATAAAGTGTTGAAATTTTCACACTTAAGGTGGGGGTACCTCAGTTGTAATGGTTCTAGCAAACATACGAACAAACAGATCTGCATGCCTTGAACAATTTTTAACCTAGATAGATAAGGTATCTTTTAAAAAAAACTACATATCTCTGGGCCTTGTAGGTTTGGAGGAGAAGTGGTTGACACAGACGCAGACACCCAGGCCGCAGAGTGATGACATAATGTCGGCCGACTGACAAGTCAGCAGACATAAAAACTAGGAAGAATTAAGTATACAATGTCTTGTTTTATCCAACTTAAATTCAGAAAAAAATTATATTTCCAGTGAATTTAAATGAAATTACAAAAAGGTCTTGCATTATGCAATAAATCTATAATTTTGTCAAATATTGAACAAATTAGAAATCTTTAAGTGTTAATTTAAATGAAAAGGAATGCAAAAAAAATTGTAAACTGTGTCTAAGCTTTATAGAGCCACTACAAGTTCCAAAGAACTCCTTGAAAAGGGTTTAGATGCTCATTTATGATGGATTATGTGTTTGTCACGAATCGAGTGTCCGCTAACGTTTCTTCTTTCACGAGCAGTAAGCGTTTTTTCATCAGAGCTATAATTGCATTCAGTTACATCAGGCTTGTGTTATCAAATATGGCATTCCCAAGATTTGCAATTAAATAATTTATTTTAAAAACATAAGTTGAGGGCACATAGAGAAACTGATAATTAACTGACGTTTACATTATGATGTCTGAATACAATGTCTTTTAACCAAATGACAAGAAAAACATTATTCATCAGTGTGGCCTCATTTGGCTTGGATATTTAAATAAATCGGGAACTTATTCTACTTCACTACTCCATCTAATCAGCTGAATATTTTCTTATCTTAAAAATCTCATTTCTTGCAGTCTATGTGTAATTGTTACAAGTAACACTGCTAATGCTTAGGTTACATCTTTTGTTATGGTTGTTTCTATATGTATTTGGTTTCTAGTTGATGACAGCGACCTTACGCTTACAAAACCAGACTGTGTAGGTAGTGTACAATGAAGAAGAATGTGTCACTCCATGTACCCACTCCCCCACTCCGCCAACATGTATATTTTGATACAACTAGTGAGAAGGCGTAGTGGCGTTATCAACCATTTTAAACAAGAAGTCTCAAATGCAAATTACTTTCTGATTTGTTTTGATTTTCCCAAATGCGCCCAACCTAAATGTGAACCATATTCATCTGCCACTGCAACCTAGTGGGTAACACACTCGCCTAGAAACACAGAGGACCTGGGTTCAAACCCAGGTACAGACAGATACATAATAGCTGGGATGACCTCCACTGTCATTAGGTAATATCCTCAGTGGCAGGCTACAGAACCTCAAGGCCATTGATAAAGGATCATCCTTGAGCCTTTGTTTTCCAGTCAGGGGAATGTCAGTCAGATGGCACTTATATTGTGCAGTCGGATTGGTTCAATAGCAGTCCTGTGGTACATGGAGATATTGCATTGAGTATAAATTTACATATAATCACACTAAATATGTGATACCCAAATTCAAATCACACCGAATCACACCAAATAAATAAAAGGTCGGAGCCAAGTCTTTGGCTTAATTTTTGCAAACATTTGACTAAGCCCTTTTTGTGAATACCGTAGCTGAGGTCACTCCTCAGCCCCACCACTAGATAGTTTCTTTGTAATCGCCAGGCTGATTTGTAGCTTTGGATGTGATTTTTTTTCTTTCCTTTTTCTGATTACCAGCCTGTTAGACGATGTTGTCACGAGTTTGTGCTAGATATATGCTTCAACAGTTCTTTTCATTATTTGAGATGTAAACATGTCAATAGAGTAGGAATACTTTCAACTTATTTGTACTTAACTATATACAGAAAGGGACTGTACAACAGGGTCTTCTGATGTCTACAGATGGATGTGTTTCCTAAAACCGTTCACAAGCAACTGTGTCATGTTAAAATTCAATTTCCTCCTGACTGCTCATTACTGGATGTTGATGACGTAAGTCTGAGAAACATGAAAGAAATGTTTGGCAAGCATCACAGACATCCATGTACGACACAGTGACCTCAATGACAGCTAAATGTACAGATGTGGTATGGTGTGGTGTGGCTTTAATGTTCACAGCTATAAGTTACTCAACAAATCAGTCTAATACCTGGTCCATAGCTCATACAGGAAGTGTGACTAATTCTTATAATTATTTATATTTTGTTCTAGAGATAATCTATATATGTATCCAAAGATAGTCTGAAATGAAGTACCAAGAACTAAGGCATGGATGCTTCATTTAGAGGCTATTTTGTGATTAAATTACTAATAACGTCCAAGAAGAAGCACATGTAGTTTATTTCTTTTACAAAACGACTTTTCATGTTTTATTGAAATTTTTCTGTAGATTGTTTGTTTATCGTTTGTTTTTACTGTTATATTTTAATATCACATTCAAAGAATGCAACATCTGCCAATATCTCACAATAATGTACCCTGCAACATGCGCAGACACGGGTTTTTGTTGACTGCGCAGCTTTCTGTTCTATAATAAAATATGTGAAACGATAATGAAACAATTGTTGCAGATGACAACATTTATCTGTGACAATATTGATTGCAACGTCGCATTTGAAACAGTTTGGTGAGTTTAAAACTACAAGAAATGTTATCAATAATACCTTTGTAACCTGATGGTAGTAGCTTGATGAAGACTATAAACCCTCGGTGATGTAACGACCAGTTACTTTTCAGCATCACACTGCATTAAATGACTCTACAGAAATAGAACTTGTACATATTTGGATATAAGAAATCTTGCAGATTGAGAAAATTACCCATTTTGTTTGCCATGCTTTAATCTAAGACAAAAACAAGACTGAAAGGGGTTTTGGTCTACTAGCACAAGCTGCAAAGCCATTAGAATCATGAATAGTGCACTGAAGGGGTCACCCATCCAAATACTAACATAGCCCATTACCACTTAACTTCAGCGAAGAGACAGATACTCATCATGCTACGCCACAATTCATGGGGGTCTGGAGACAAAAAAAAATGTGATCTCCAGAAATGCGAGCCACACTAGAGCTCGCTCTTGAAAACATTGACTCACAGTCCAATGACTCTCCAAAGCAGGAATTTAGGGAATATTTAACTTGGAGTGTTTAGATTTTGTTTAAAAGGGTCTCTTTTGTAATGAGTGATAATATCTAGAACTGCAAAGTATTGTAACATTGACCATAAATTAATTGAGTCCTTACCAGTTTGGAAAGTAAATGTTCAGAATGTATTCAATGTAATAGGAATTTGTTAATCTGTGGTTACCTGCTTCCTATCATTAGCATGTTAAAATTTAATGAAGAGACCATAAATAAATTTGTTACTGTTAAGCTTGAAACTCACTAGACTTGCGTATGCGTTGGCGTACGCGTATGCGTACATAACCTTGCGTATGCGTCTGCGTTCAGTATAAACTCATCTGTTTTGGTTCTGCACAGATAAGTTGTGGTGAAAGATTTATTACGACATTTAGCCAGAAGTATAAAACACTTGTAAAGTTTTAAAAAGGAGGGGAAACTTTAGGAAAAAAAAACATTTGACATAAAACGGCAGTAGTCAGTCACTTCACACAATATACACTCTTTGTATACTAATAACCTCTTACCAGCCAAACTTTGAATAAGAATAAAAATTTCTTATTTTTGTGACTTGAGATTATGCTTCACAGTATATACAAAAGAAAACTTTAAGATTTCCTCCCAGCCCTTGTGGGCTTATAGGTCACCTTTCATATTACATACAAGTAGAACTATATATGTATATATATATATATATATATATATATATATATATATATATATATATATATATATATTAATACAGATATATTACAATTTGAATAAAACAATTAAGTTGCAACTTAAACAGATAAATTATATACTTTTAGAGTCCTAGAAGCTTTGTGTAGAAAATATTTTGTACATAAACACCAAATATGCGGCTGAGAAAGATTAACAATCAATATGGGGGATTTTTTTTATCCTCACACATTTACATTAACTTGCACTTCTAAGTACATCAGTGTTTTAAGTGTATGTGACCAATACTGGTGAATATTATAATGTGATAGGTACCCTGAAAAGTTGTCTAGAAATCAATGCTACGCATTGCGTATGCGTAAAAAAGCCCCCCTGTAGCTTTCATACGCAACACAATGCGTTGAGAATTAACGCAACGCAAGGCAATGTATGCAACGCAGACAGTGAGTTTATGTACTGGGATTTACATTGAAAGCTTTCCTTGCGTATACGCATACACATAGCCTACGCATACGCAAGTCTAGTGAGTTTTAAGCTTAACACATATTGTACGGAAGAGTATTAGGGCCAAGTAAAAAACTTTTTTTTTTCAATTTAGTGAGATAGTACCTCAATTTTTTTAGATAGTTATCTCAATTTCTTGAGATATTAAGTCAATTTTTCGAGATATTTTGTCAATTTCTTGAGATATTAAGTCATTTTTCGAGATAGTTATCTCAATTTCTTGAGATATTAAGTCAATTTTTCGAGATATTATGTCATTTTTTTGAAATACTGAGTCAACTGACAGAGTTTAAGATACACGTTTTGGAAATTACGTGTACTGCAAAATCTATAAGTATACGTAGACGTTCCCGTATGTCATTTTTGGTTTAAGATACAAGTACTACGTGATGTCATGCTCCCCTCCCCATTTGGTTATTTATGCTTGGAAATGGAGTGAATTTCACTGCAAGGAATGTATGGTAGAGGGATGGACTGTTTTTTACTTCATCATGTAGTATGATTCAATTAATGTAATATGTAAACTTTCTCAACAGTTGCTGTGCTTGTAAAATAAAATAATAAAGATTAAATACATAAATGGCCAATGTATACATAAACTATTTAATTTCAAGTTTTGTTTTTTCTTAAACTTACCACAAAGGTAAATACAATATAGCATGATAAGGAACAGTCCGTCCCTAATCTGTTGCATATGGCAAAAGCTACAGGCTTTTTAAAAACAGTGTTATCAAGTGTATTTTATGTCTAAAACTACATTTTAGCAACATAAATATAATGTAAGATACTTGAATATATTACTGCTTAACAGTTGATTATAGAAAATGAAGATTTAATAGTATAAAGTTGAGATAAACCCTCACGTTTTGTTTTTACTTGTAGAACTAGTTTTTCACGTTGTGAACTTGTAGCTTGACGTACGGAGTTTGATAAAAACGCCAAAGATGACGTCATACGTTCTCTTTGCAGTACAGTCGCGACGTGTACTTGTATCTTAAACTCTCTATTGACAATGTAATACAACTTCAAAGGCCTATGACATCACAATGGTGATGATGTCACAATGCAGTGTTGCTTTATATTTATACATTATTATCAACTGTGATAGTTGTATGTTTAACTTGATTGTGTCATTGAAATAATTGAAGGTTGTTTTAGCAGTGTGCTTTACACTTTTGTTTGTATTTTGAAATTAAACCTTTAAAAAACAAAATTAAATAGATTTATTATTATTAAATCTAAGAAGGCAAACAAAGGAGAAAGATATATACTTCAAAGACGTGTGACATGCAATCAATCAAAATATATAATGAGGGGCCATTCTAATAATTTTTTGTTACATATCAAAGGCAAAAGGGAAAACGATCTTTAAGAAGGCTTTTAAGAAAGCAGGCGATGGAGTTTTATTTATACTTTGACATGAAAAAGATTGTTTTCCCTTTTGCCTTTGATATGTAACAAAAAATTAGAATGGCCCCTCATTATATATTTTGATTGATTGCATGTCACACGTCTTTGAAGTACATGTATTATTACAAATGCCAGTTCTTACAAGCACATGGCTCCCACTCTTCCCCCTCACTGTCCTGTAATTATCTCAAAAAATCGACTCAGTATCGCAAAATCTTGAAATAATTATCTCAAAAAATTGACTTAATATCTCAAGAAATTGACATAATATCTCAAAAAATTGAGATAACTATCTCAAAAAATTTACTTAGTATCTCAAAAAATTGAGATACTATCTCACTAAATTGAAAAAATAATTTTTTTACTTTGCCCTAATACTCTTACGTAGTATTGTGAATCAACTATATGTAATATTATATTTGACCACAAACACCCCATTGAACATGCTTCTACCTGTTATATATTCTCTGTATTTATTTCACACTTGGAATATGAACGACCTATATCAGGTATGGATCTCAAAGAAATACTAGCTTTGTGTTGATTATTTCTTGGATTGAGTTTCCTCCACATTTTCTGTTAAATAATTATTTAAGTCTCAAGTAATCAGTCTGGTTAAAAGGCATGTTTTGTTTATCAGTCCACTCCGTTTACATACATATTTATGGCCATCAAAGTTAATTTATTTTATTAAAAGTAAATTCTGGGGACAGTGTTTCTAGGGAGCTAGAAATGTTACACAATACAAAAAAACTCCAGTCACTTGTCAATTTCCACTGAGGTATGTGCTTGTACATATCCTTTCTGGTGGTGACAGTCAACTGTTATTCTCTGTCAAGAAACCCAACGCTAATTCTGGATCATTGCTTGTGATAGTTTTACTATTCATGGACTTGAATTTTTGGTAAACAAACATTGAGCTTTTTGCGGCTATCTCTGGGGCCGGTTTCATGAAAAGTCTCAAACTGAGCCAGACTCAAGGCTGAGTCAGGGTCTCAAATCTGAGACTTTTGTCTCGGCTGATTTTTTGGCTCAAATGGATTTCACAAAGGGTGGATCAGCTGAGACCAGTCTCAAGTTATGGTCTCAACTTTTTAATCTCATTTCATATATTTAGTGGGCTTATTTTTAGTTTAAAAAGTTATATTTCATGATTATTATCATTTTAAATATCTTTAATACTCATAATACAAAGAAATTATATGATAATATATTATTCTAAGTGATCCATAAGATTGAGACTCAACTGAGGTTGAGTCTGGCTTTGAGTCCACCCTTGAGGCCTGTCACTTGATAATAGCCTATAAAGCATGTCAATTCTATTGACTTTTGTTATTAGTAAATATTGAATATGTGGCTGTAATTACAAAATAAAATGAAAATAGAAGATTTCAAGATTTATCAATTTCATTTTGGAACAAATTGTATCGCACATATTATGTATGTGTTTTTTTGGCATCAAAGCTTGGACTCAAATTTGAGACACCTCCTTCATGGGCTCAAATTTGAGCCTGTGACTGAGCCAGGTCTCAAGTTGAGATTGTTTGTGAAATGCATTGAGTCTGAGTTCACAGACTCAGCAAAATATTTCCAAAATTTGAGACAAAGTCTCAACTTTTGAGTCTGACTCAAGGCTTAAGTCTGTTCATTAAACCGGCCCTGGGGCCAGTTTCATGAAAAGTCTCAAACTGAGCCAGACTCAAGGCTGAGTCAGGGTCTCAAATCTGAGACTTTTGTCTCGGCTGAGTTTTTGGCTCAAATGGATTTCACAAAGGGTGGATCAGCTGAGACCAGTCTCAAGTTATGGTCTCAACTTTTTAATCTCATTTCATATATTTAGTGGGCTTATTTTTAGTTTAAAAAGTTATATTTCATGATTATTATCATTTTAAATATCTTTAATACTCATAATACGAAGAAATTATATGATAATATATTATTCTAAGTGATCCATAAGATTGAGACTCAACTGAGGTTGAGTCTGGCTTTGAGTCCACCCTTGAGGCCTGTCACTTGATAATAGCCTATAAAGCATGTCAATTCTATTGACTTTTGTTATTAGTAAATATTGAATATGTGGCTGTAATTACAAAATAAAATGAAAATAGAAGATTTCAAGATTTATCAATTTCATTTTGGAACAAATTGTATCGCTTTATGTATGTGTTTTTTGGCATCAAAGCTTGGACTCAAATTTGAGACACCTCCTTCATGGGCTCAAATTTGAGCCTGTGACTGAGCCAGGTCTCAAGTTGAGCTTGTTTGTGAAATGCATTGAGTCTGAGGTCACAGACTCAGCAAAATATTTTCAAAATTTGAGACAAAGTCTCAACTTTTGAGTCTGACTCAAGGCTGAAGTCTGTTCATGAAACCGGCCCCTGGTGTAGACTGCCAATGAGATTTCTTTAATATCCTCCACCCACAAGGGTTTTATAAAGTTTTAATATAAATTCACTTCCTCCACATAGAAACTCTAGCTTTCCTTGGTGTGTGGATAGTTTTATCATTTTCAGATGTTTTAAAGTTACATCTAATGTTACTTTGGGCTGACCAGAAATGTTGGGCAATGCCATTTGTCTACATAACAATGACGGTGTTTAAAACAGGCCAGAGTTTAACGCATGTCTTGCACTTTTTGGTCAACGTGTATTCTGTTACATGATGTAACTGTTCTAATCAGACCAACTGCATTGTGATCGTCATTATTTTATTATTCTGTGGGTTTTTTTTCTGAAGACAACGAGTTGCCCTTTGTTATAACTACAAGTTTTGTGACAATTACACCTCTTAAGAGGGCATGACAATCATATCACTGTGAGCCATAGGTAAATATTGCAGCTTTTTGAAATCACTGATTTCCTGTCAGGTGATATATTTAATCATTTATATATTGTAACATATTATTGCATTTCAAATTAGTTACAACAGACATCCGAACATGGCTTAAATAACTAAAGTATGATACATGTAACTTGCCATTAGTAATTTGCCGTTATAAGGATCAGTGGGTATTTATTGGGTCAACTATTTGAAGGTTTTGCTTCAACATAATACTTTGTAGTGTGTTATGTAAGCTGCTGAGGCTGATGGACATGTTTTGATAAAAACATCAAAGACGGTAACATAGCTCATCAGTCAGTACTTGATTCATTGCATAGTTCCCTGGATATAACATGTAAAAGAAGAAACCCATAGATCTACACCCAGTGGTCATTAATTATAAGTCGTATATTATCTTCTGTCACTCTAACTCAGAAAACTTACTATAATTCTCTCTCTTCACCATTATTTATACTTGAACAAACAACTATGGTTGAACTAGTTTTGTTCATAGTAAAATATAAAGTACAACATGACAACTTTGCAATGAAGATTACATGAAAAAGCTTCTAGATTCTTTAGGTTCAATAACTATACTGTATGTTGCTTTCAGTATCGGGCTTGTATTTATAAAAATCGCAAACTCTATCTCAACTCAAACTGAAATATCATCTCTAGAGTTTAATCCTTATACTTTAAACCCAAACTCAAATTTGAGGTTTAGGATTTAGCTTTAGGATTTGAGAATTTAACTTGTAAATACAAACATCTGACATAGGACTAAGTTTTCAGATTGGGTGAGTTTAAGAATGAGAAATTTTATATATACCTACTTTGGGATACGGAGCAGACACTTCCCAACTGCTTTTCTCCAGTATTTCACATACCTACCATGATATCAGTTAACGTCAGACCCAAATAAAGCAAATCATTACCATGGTATTAAATTGCAACAAAAATTCTATGTTTAGTTACCCAAAATTACTTATTTACATAACTAGGTCAAGTAAAAAAAACTGTGAGATTTTGTAGCAAACCAGATGGTTTTATACTGCATAGCTACCCAACATATGCCTTATCAATAGTACAGAAGATGGATAGCTTGATCTACAGCGCAAGTCTTTTAACTAGACCTTTCTTTTGCTATCCACGCCAGATTAAACTGGCGTTAACAGAACTTATTATTTAATTTATTTATGGATATATTCCTGTACCAGCTGTAAGCATAGAGTGACTCGAGCTGTTGATGTATTTCATAGTGGCTTCAATATTTACAATAAGTTTCAGTACAGGATTCTCAACAAAATCACTGTTATTGTAGCTTTACATATTTCATGTTTAGTCTTATGTTACAATGGGGGGACAGTTTAGTAGATAGGTAGGCACAGTAATTAAAAGAAGAGTGGTCAGAGAGGGCAAACTTATGTTAATAAGTACCATGTTTTAAAGAACCACTATACATGGTTAGATCTAGATACTACAGGGGCAGCATATGTAGGCTTCAGAAAAAATAGTGTTACTTCTACAAAACTGCAACATCCTAGAATCTTCAGGTAATGTCTACAATGGCAAAAAGAACTGGGGTGGCATTCACAAAAGGTCTTAGCCAGGTGTTAGGCTTAACTTTTGTATAAAATATACCTGATTTAAGCCTAAGACTTGGCTAAGACCTTTTGCGAGTACTACCCCAGATGATAAGCGATTTTGCTGGCGATCTGGATCACCGTCTATATCCAGGAATTGTTAAGGGACTTTTATCATTACACTCCATAAGCCATATGGGAGAGGTTGGGCCTTAGTGGAGATCTGCACTCGCAGAATTTTTTTGTTTATTTAGTTTTTCTTCTCACAATATGCAATGTGGTGGGACCATATTATGGTGATAGTCACAAGAAATAGATTGACATCATTATGACGGCTGGAAGACAAAAACATAGAAAATGGCAATATTATGTGTTCTACATACTACTGATCAAAGTATTTACTGCATATTCTTTTTAACAAATAACATATATTTTGTAGGAGGGTGTAGGGGTGTCTATTTGTAGTGGATACACAATCGTAAGTACAAATGTACTTCCAGGGGGGCGAGGATATTGTAATCAGATCTGTTAATTTGACATAGCTGTCATTTTTCTATCCGTGTCTAAAGTTGAAAAATATGCATTAAATAAAAATTGTATTTTAATACAAAGTTGAATCTCTCTGTCCTCAAAGATTCTATTCTGTACATTCATAGCACTTAATCTCTGCCCAGGCAGCCTTTGAGGTGCAATTCGATAGACGTACCCAGGTCGATACCATGGAGACACAGCATAGTCTGTATGCTAAGGTGGGAAAAGCCTTTTGGAAGAGATAAGATTTTAGCTTTTTCCTATAACAGACAAGAGCTGACGCAGAATGAACATCACCAGGTAAATCGTTCCACACTACGGAAGCATCAAAACCAAAGATGACCTGGATACTGATTTGCTTCACAAATCCAAAATTGTTTTTGTGGATTTTCTCCACTACCTGTGGACGAGGTTTGTGTGTTCTTCAGACAGTGTTTGTTCTTGCCATGACCTGCAACATAAAAAAACTTTCATAATTTCATACCTTGCAAATCATTGCTTTGTAAATGTTTTTCACAGAATACATCCACATGAGCCTACTGGTAATAGTCCTCAAGTGGAAGTATACTTAAGTGGTTAGTTTATTTGTTAGTTTTATATTCTATGTTTTTATCATTACAAGACACTTCATTGTATCTCAACTCTCAGATTGCAACATAAATATGACTAGGCAATTGAAAAAAAGTTAATCTCTGATCACAGCTGACTTCAAAGTATCCTTATGGGTGAGAAATAGTCACAAGCCATTGCCTGTCTGCATGGCTACTGATATGAACTTGTTTTTCTATGTTCTTCCTCTTGTTATTTATTTGCTGTGAAATATCTGTAAGCTCACTTCTTTCCAGTAACAGTATTTTCAACAATGAAAAAAGCCAACATGGTTTATGGTGGACTGCTCAAGGGTGAATCTGGCAGCAATGGGTTAATTATGGTGCTAATCTTGTATGAAAACAGGAAAAAATAGGATGTGTCTAATCATAAAGATACATCAACAGTAGCTTAATTAAACGAGAAAAGTGTGTGCTGTTTGCTATCATTTCTATGGCAGAAATACGTTTTGATTCCTATCTCCTTGAGTTTTATGACTCTAGGTCACAGTAAGCAACTTCATTTGATCTACAAGTCGATACGCATGAAGTTGACATTAGAGAGTTTGCGAACAACGTTTCACAAACGCCCCTTGCAAAAGTACGCAACATAATTAATCAATATGGGAGAAAGCCATTGAGGGGGACAGTTTTGTTTGCGAACAGCGTTTGAACTATGATTTTTACAAGCTTTTGTTATAAATAAATTAGGAGTTATACAAGTCAATAAAGATAAATACACTGGTTTTAATCATCTACAGTACTGAATGAACTGGGTACTGATATATATTACAAACTTAATTGACTCAACAACCAATAAACCCACAAGTTAAATAGCTTATAAAACACACGTACATAAAACTTTGGAGGATTGTGTTGATTACTTCAAAAAAGTTTATGACAGGGGATGAAAAAAGGCTGGTCGTTGTACACTTGGGTTTTTCAAAAATTGACAAAGTTGCTAAAAATAGTCTACAGTCTCTCAACAACTCTGTACTGACATGTATAACACACCTTATTGCTCCAATAATTAATAAATCCACAAGGGAAATAAATTACGTGGTGAAGCCATTTGCCACGTTAAAAACGTAACCTTGTGCAGCTAAAACCTTATGAAATGACATCACACACAGAAATCAATGACGTGTAACGTAGCGGAAAGTAGATACGGACATGAAAAACGCTGTTCGCAAACTCTCTAATTATAAAACCCTTGTTTTACAATCGTAATTGCAAATTAAAATGGAGGTGTAGATTGGTTCAGTAGTTGTTTGTATGGTCTGGACACAAGAAAAGTGTTTTGACTGTAAGCAGGATATTATACTAAAATAATGATAACATATAAAACAACAGAGTGGTTGGCATTGTCTTGTTGACGAAATGGTTCCTGATTCAATTCTAACCTGCACTAGGTACTATAATTAAAGTTAATAAGTCTAATCCATAAATACTGTGTTGTGTGATTGTACCGTTTAAGCAGTGGATTTGCAGAAAAAAAATCTGTCTCTACCAATTACGCTTTATAGAAGGTAAATCAAGACATATTGCCAAAACAATGATAGGCGATCATCTAAGGATTATGTGACAAGATATATGTCCTACTTATTTGGACAAATAATTCCCTAGAAGAAGAAAACACTACAAAGAATCTATAATCTCCCTTCCCATGACAAAAAACTGTCTTCAACACGAGGTATTGGCATTGATGACAATGATCAACTTGACCCTAGGTTGGCATCCTATCAACTTGTTCATTCAATACCATTTGGACAAATACATGACATGGTTGTTTTGTCTACAAAACAGTCTCATTCTGCTCAAGCTTAGTTTCACTAAGACTGACAACTAAAGATCAGCCCACTACTGTTCAGGCATACAGTTTTTTTTTGCTAAAAGGTATTCATAGACTTAAACAGGCAAAACTGGTTTGGGAGCATCTTTCATGAATACCTTATTTGAATACAATCCGAGATCAGCATTCTCTATTAAATCCCACTTTGTTTTCCAATTCAATTGATTGATTGATTGATTGATGATAGGTGGACAAGGGATGGGAGAAAGCAATGCATTTAGTGATCATGATTCTGCACCGAAATCCATCAGGCATGTAACTAGGGAGATTTTTTGCCATATAAACCTATGATATATAGTTCACACAGTTCCGTGCTGGCTACATATGAGACAAAAATATTTAGTTGATCATCACTCATTTGTGGCTCTATGTACGTGTTCCGTATTTTGGTACCATCCATTAGGTTCGATTTGTGCACATAAGTCTGGATGCATTTGCTACAACACAGACAGCAATTGTTTTCAGCACATACTGGATTTTAAAAATGTTTGAGAAACGTGTCACAAGCTCTCACACATGCTAAACAAAAAAGTACATGTTAGAGGGTTGAAAGGCGGCAGTATGGCTGAGGTGGCTCATTTAAATGTCCACTACATACAAGCTCCATTTACGTGGTAATATGGACAAGGTCTTGAACCAAAATTCAAATACGAATTAAGAATGCACAGAACTGGGTGAAGAGGCTTTCAGCATCAATCAGAACAGGTATATAAGTTGGGAGACTTAAGAAGAGCTCATTTAATTCTGATATGTTTGGATAAGTGGGGTTTGGATAAGCAAGAGTGTACTGTACCATCATCACTCTTAACAAGCTGGGAAGATTAATCAGAAGCCTTGAAAGACCAATCTTCTTCTGGAACAAGATTACTTAGCTCCACATTTTTAGGAAGATTAGTCTTATCACGAGAAGAGTGTACAGCTAGGTTGCACGACTATACAGCCAGTTTGTTAGTTAGCAGTGCCCAAAAGATAGGTTGTAACGTGGTTATAATTAAGTAGACATGCTTTCTCACAAAGATATTTCCGTGCACTGCGATAACTGCCCAGATAGAGTAATTAAATGAATACATATAAGTCTCACTCCGTTGCCTTTATTTGGGATATATATAATTTAACCTATATTTATTAACCTCAGACACAAATTAAAATCTCATATGCATGGACAATCTAGTGCTGCAGCTATTAATCAGAGACATTAACAGAAAATCGAACATTGTGTGACAGGCCTAAGATGACCCAACTTTCCGTGAAATATTGCTGCATTTATATGATTCAGTAAAGACAGGAAGTAGTGTTTGCCCTGGGGTCCAAAAACGAACAAAAGCAGAGGCCCCTGGGGATATAACGTTACATGGTATAAGTTTTATTTGTATCTGATTGCAGTTAAGCAAACATCAAGACAACATTTCTGTCATCAAAAATCATTCTGAGATAGACAGCAAAATGGTGTTATACGCATATACAGAAATGCTTCTCTGTAGTTTGTACATTTTATCACTCTTTTTGCCATTTATTCACTTATGCCTTGCAATTCAATGACCTTCACATAATTGCTATGCAAAAGCCATTTAGAGTGATACAAAAACTAAATGACAGACTTTTAGTTTTAAATAATATATTTATAAATCTTTGAACAGAGCCAGAGTGAAACTATTTTTATTTTACCTTTAATATTGCAGAGTGAATTGAGTCCCACCTTATCATGAAGTCCCATTGGTTTATACTATTAAGGCTACCTTTGCTACTAGCTCACCAACTTTCCTCTGTGTCATAAAACAGTTTTAGAAACCCCCACCCCACCCCCTTGGTTCACCTTGCATTTCTCCAAATGACAGGAAGACCCTGACAGATTTACTGGACCTATTTTCTGGAAAACTTCCTTCATTCCCTCTAGCCACTTACCCTCTTTTTCTCCCACACACACTAACAAGACTTTGTGTTACCTTGCAATTATCTTAATCTTAGGAGGGCCTGCTTCGATCAGAGATTTACTGCTGACCTCAGAGAGACTCCATGCCATAAATAGGAGTTATGTTGGACTTGCATTTTGAGCAAGATTCCATAAAAGACATAAACATCTGAGGGACCTTTTTATCTTTTGGGTAAAATATATTATATTCACATAAATCTAGTCTTTCTTGTGCTGGTAGAAAGAAATTAATGAAGCAAGATATCCTGGATAATGAGTACAAGAAATATATAGACTGGACTTGTCACTTTTATAAGGGGGCAACTCACATTGTCAGATTTATTGGTCAGAGATCAGAAGAATTGGAGCATTGCCCACTAGCTGAATGAGTTTTGAACAATGATTCTGTTTCATACACTTAGAATCATCAAGTATAGGGATCAAGTGCTTTAAGTGTATGATTTGACATTGTAATTTGCATGATATTGTAATGTCCATTCTATACATCAGATGGACAGATTAGTAGTAATTCTAATTTTACTGATACAGGTATGTTAGGCTGACTGACGTGACTGTAACTTATTGCTGCTCCGTTGTTTAAGTGCAGATAGTACTACAAGAAACAAAATCTTTTTCTTCACATGAATTCCATTTGTCAAAATATTTGACAACCAATATTTCCAGATGCAATCTGTTATAATTCAATACATTTTTTTCATGCAGCACTTTTTCAACCCCCTTTCTTAGACCATGGTTCACATATATCTATATTTTCACACTATTTTTCCCCTTTTTGTTCCTATACCCAAGATCCAATTTTTAAGATTTAACAGAAGAGATTCTCAATGTATAACTCAGAAGGTCCTGTGGCTAATTAAAAAGCAAGGAGGAAACGAACAAAACACACAATTTGTCCTAAGTTAAAAGCTAAGTATTGTGAACATAAAGAAACCTATTCTAAACTGTTACATTACAGAGTGAGAAGAGTGTGCAACATTAATAATAGCAGCCAGAAGATATGTCGTAACACCCTAAAAGATAAGTTATAGCAGTCTTGAGATAAGTCTCAATGACTACCAAAAAGATCAATTATGACAACTCGGGACAGAAACACTCACTCACAAAGGTTTGCAGGCATGCTTAAAATGAATCATAGACAATTCAACCCTTTACCAATTCGGCCCCCGTCAAATCCCCCCCCCCCCCCCCCCCCCAAACAAAAGTATTCTGGTCAAATCGGCCCCCTATGAAATAACACCCTAGTCAAATCGACCATTGGAAATTTTATCCTGGTCAAATCGGCCCCTAAATGGTAAATGTATATAAATCTATGTGAAAATTCAGGAATAACAATGTCATTCCTAACTTCCTTACTTCCTAAAACAAAATATAAACATAAAGATTATTCAGCTCAGTCTGAAAACTTCTAAAAAATATTAGACAAATATTAATGACTTAAAGCCAATTGTTCTTAAATAATCACAAGAGTTACAAATCAGTGTAATGTCTAAGCAGAGGGATTATTAGAACAGATACTAATCAAGCAGTAGCATACATTAAAAGCTAATTGCACTTAAAACATCACAAAAGTTAATTTCCCCTCTGCCCCTATTTATTTATTCATATATATCATGCTCAGGGCACATACAGAAAGTTAGATAAAAAAATACCAATTTTCATTACGAACAAACACACACACAAAAAAAAACTTCATAACATAAAAGGAGAAACATTACTCTGTACATAAATGCTTAAGTATAAAATTTTTTTTTAACATTTTATTGAATTTACAGTTCATACAGAAATAGGAAAGAACAAAAAAGAAACTTTACAGAGCCTTTGTGTGTGTGTGAAAACAGATAACAGAAAATAGATACCTTTTAAAGCATTTAAAAGAGTAGTACAATGTGGCATACATATTTAAGATAAGGTATCATTATTGCAGCAACTCAGTAGATTATCCCAATGCTGAAGAGTATCCACATTAGGAGAAATGCTTTTAGTTTTAAGAATATAAATTTCATCTTCAATTCTATTTTTTATGATATTTTTAAAATGACTAAAATTCAAAACACTCTGCCTTTTGTAGGTGTACACAAACCATTTAGAGTAAAGGATTACAAAATTAATTTGACACAACAAACTATTTTAACACATGGGATTCCCAACAAAATTTCTAACACAGTTAAATCAATTTTTACTTGAAAGGCTTCCAGGATCAACTCTCTTACTTTCTCCCAAAAGGGAGTTACACTGTTACAGTAAAAAAAGAAGTGTTCAACAGTATCAACATTCTGGCAATCGTCACAGTATTGAGAGGTACTAACATTCCATAAGTAAAGGTTATAATTACATGTGATAAACCTATTTAAGATTTTATATTGAATACTTTGCATTTTTGGTTCCGAACATATTATATTAGGGAGTTTAAACAGAACAGACCATTCAAAATTTTCCATAAATGGGTAGTATTCTATCCATTTGTTTACAGAAATAGGAAATTTGCATTTGTAAGTAAGGAAAGCGTACATATCTTTTGCAGTAATCGTTTTCATATCTTTTTTTAAGTGAGGAATATCGTAGGTTTCATACATGATTGGTTTGTAGTTTCTTGAGATTTCTTCTTTCCAGTGGAAAGGTATTGAAGAAATCAAAGAATTATAAAGCATGATAGGAATGTTGCATTCAAATTTTTCATTTAAACGATCTCGTGATATCAATACTTTATTTTCAACTAGGTCACTTATACAGAGTATTCCTTTTCTGGTAAATGAGTCAAACTCCTTGTTGAGAGGCTTACCTCCAACTTGGATTAGAGTATTGTTGCACAGCTTTTCCTGAAGCATATCTGTATATGAAGTGGGAACAACCGTATATATTTCGTGCCAACATTTAAGAATCTGTTGGTAAAAATCACTTAAGGGTACGTTGCTATATTTGCGAATGTTGGTCTTTTGTAAAAGTGAGTCTTTGTTTTGTATCTGTAACATCTTTTTTGCTAGGTGGCACCATTTATTCACAAAATTATTTTCAGAATTGACCGAGTCAGACAGATAAATACGTTTTATCCAAGTGGCCTTTAGTGAGGTTATTGTGTTCTCAAAATTGACCATTCTTATGCCTCCAAATTCGTAGTCATTTGTTATTATGTCCGTTCTAACTTTCGGTCTTTTGTCCTTGCCCCATAAAAAGCTAAAAAGCATCTGATGGATTTTTAGAATGAAGTGTTGTGGAACATAGACCATGCTACAGATATTAATAATTTGACTCAGTAATAGGGTTTTAATAATCACAATTTTTCCTTTTATACTAATTGAGAACTTGGACCAGGTTTTCATTATTCTATCAATTTCAGCAATTTTAGGTTTCAAGTTAAGTTCATAAGAGTCATCATTTTCTGAGAACCAGACACCTAAGACTTTAAAAGGTCCTTTCTTTATTTGATTTAGTTTTTGTTTATCCCCATGACCCCCTAATGCAATAATTTCTGTTTTGCTTTTATTAAGTTTTAAGCCTGAACATTGGCCAAATAAGTCAAGTCTGTGAAATGCTAATTTCACTGACTGTTCATCTTGTGAAAACAGGGTAGTATCATCAGCGAGCTGGCAGATTTTGTACTCAATATTGTTTATAGTAATACCTTTTATGCTTTTATTTGATCGAAGACCAATTGCTAATACCTCTACCACTAGCAAAAACAAAAGTGCACTCAAACAGCATCCCTGCCTTATCCCACGATATAATTTAAAAAACTGTGAAGCCTTTCCATTATTTGTAACACAACTTTCAATGTTATTATATAGCATTTTAACAGCTGCTATGAAGTTGTTGCCAAAATTAAAAGCTTTAAGACACTTCAATGAAAACGACCAGCTTACAGAATCGAAAGCTTTTTCAAAGTCTAGCAAAGTTAGTAGCCCAGGTTTTTGTGAGCTGGAACTAAGATTAATCAAATCTCTTATGGTGCATACAACTTCCCCAATGAACCTACCCTTAATATAGCCCACTTGATCTGGGTTTATAATTTTGCCGAGAATTTTTTGTAAGCGAGACGCAAAAAGTTTTGTTAAAATTTTATAGTCAACATTCAAAAGACTAATTGGTCTCCAATTTTTTAGTTGACAGAGATTTTTATCTTTTTAGGAACAAGGGTAATAACCCCCCTTTTCTGATCATCAGATAATTCACCACTTTGCAAAGACCAAACAAAACTATTAAATACAAAGTTCTTTATTTTTGACCAGAAGAATTTATAAAACTCTACCGGTATACCATCACATCCTGGTGATTTGTTGTTAGAGAGACCCTGAATAGCTTTGGAACATTCTTCTATTGAAATTGCTTGGTCGCATAATGCTCTATCAATTTCAGACAATTTTGGCAAGTTAGGGTTTGAGAGGAGCTCTTTTGTTGATGTTTCAATCAAATTATCAGATGATGCAGTGGTGGTGCTATACAAATTCTGATAAAAAGTTTTTTCTTCATTGAGGATTTCGATTTCCTCTGTGATGTTACCAGTCGGGGTTTCTAGGCACTTAATACATTTAGAATTGTAATTCCTTTTTTCGATTGACAAAAAGTATTTTGAACATTTTTTATTTTCTTCAATATCTTGGGCTCTTGACCTAGTTAGGTGACCTTTAGCCTTTGTAATATGAATTTCTTCCAACAATTGCTTTGTTTCCTGATATCTGTTTAACAGGTCAGGTGAGGGAGTTTCACCTATGACTTGTTCTAAACTTTCCACCTCAGCTGATAATTGTGCCTCAACCATTTTCTGCTGTTTTGATTTAAACGATGAATAGGATACTTGCATTTACAGTAGTCCCAAAAGAGTGCTTTATTTTGGGTACTTTTATTTTCATTTTCAAGCTCTGTAATTTCCTTGTTAATCATGTCAACGTAAAATTTATCTTTGAGCAAGCTGGTATTGAACTTATAAAAGCCTTTACTTCTCTCCCAGTCTTTGCTTATAACAAAATTGATTTCAATCAAGCTGTGATCAGACTTTATACTTGGGTGGATTAATGCTTTTATTTTTTGAAATTGTAACTCTTGGGATACTAGAAACACATCAAGTCTAGAATGCACCCAACCATTTCTTCCTTTGTTTCTCCAAGTGTATCTATGTTTATCAGGATTTTGGAGCCGATAAATATCACAAAGATTAAGTTCATCAACAAGGTCTTGTAATATTACTGAACATTCTGATTGATTTTCACAGATTCCTCCTTTTTTATCTAATTCAGGATTCATATATATATATTAAAGTCTCCTCCCATAACAATCTTCTTGCCTAAAAAGTAACACAAGTGCTCTCTTACAAAGTTCAGAAATAGCTTCTATTCTTCTGGATTATCTTTTGTTCGTGCATATAAGTTTACTAGCACAAATTCTGAGTTGTCAATAAAAGTATGCAACAAAAGAAATCTTCCGTTTTCGTCAGAAATTTGTTTAACTACCTTATAACTAAGCTGCTTTGGAATCATTATACATACGCCACGTGCCCAAATATTGTAATCACTTGCGTATTTATTCCAGTCTAATTCAACTGCTTCGGATGAGTGAGTTTCCTGTAAGAAGGTTAAACCCTTGTGGTTAGAAGCCAACCAAGATAAAACGGATGTTCTTTTTAACTTGTTATTAAGTCCATTGCAATTCAAGCTTAATATTTTAATTTTGCTGCCATTATTTGCCATTTTGGATTTGAAAAGCAATTAGCATAGCATAAAATCTCGAAGAAAGCATTACATTAATAATCTGGGTATTACTTATAATCATTGTAATATTCGGGTAATGAGAAAGGTTTTTTATTTTAAAGCAAAAGTAAACGATTTTTGGAGATGATCGATACAGAGCTGCTGCTGGTACCTGAGACCAAACAATAATTAACAGAACTAGTAGTCGCAAAGCAACATTGCCACATACAAAAGGAATTAACATAATATGAGAAAAAGTCTGTTACTACACCAAGGTCTGGAATAACACAGATCATTAAAACTGTAAACAAAGATTTAGAAAGACAAAAAAGCAAAACAGAACATACACTCCCATAGACATAATCTATGAGGATATATCGAACATAAGAAAGAAAGACAGAACATAAAACCCATTCGAGACAAACCATGTGGACTAAAATACTTGTGAGAAAACTGGGAAAAAATGCAGAGAGAGAAATAAATTGGACTTCTTTATCTCCGATTTTAAATAAAAAACAATTATCTATGTCATTGTATGTTTGGTGGTGTCATTGAAAGACAGCTAAAGCAAAAAAAAATCGATCACAAAACAGTAAGGTTTATCTTAACCACAAAAAGTAAAAAAAGGTAGATTTATAGCTGACCATATAAGTATAAAATTAATTTTTGATTCAGTAAATCTAGTACACTTTGCATCTCTTATATATATTAAATCTTTTATATTTCCAGTTATAAGCCTATCCTGTTCATTGTACAAGGAGGATTCATAAATGTTCAACAACTGCTTGAAACAACCTGGGGAAGAGCAAACCAACTCTCTAGTACATCCTAAATCTTGTGAAATTATATTTAAATTCTTACTCACATTCAACGTACTTTCATTTAATGCCAATGCTAAACACAACCTAAGCAAAGGATTACTATTTCTTGTGAGGTTAAACATATATTTATTAAACCTCTTATATAGCTGTAAATGTACAGGAATATCCTCACAAATCAGTGGAAGATATCTGCAATGTGTCAAATTGGGTAGATTCAAAAGACGTCAAATACATTTGCGCCAAATTACATATTTGTATGCAGTAGCATACATTAAAAGCTAATTTCTCCTAAAACATCAAAGAAGTTATTAATCCCATCTGCAGAGGCTATGCATTTAATATAATTGCAATTTTAATAATTCTGACATAAACAAGAATATAAAGGATATTGGTATAAAGGAATTGATATCAGCATCCAATTAACTTTGATGTGTGTTAATCACACTTAGTCAAATATAACTTAAGAAGTTGTAATGACGCTGAAAAACATATCTTAAACAACCCAGTCCAATGCTTTGTCTATAAATTCTATAGACAATTTGTATTTATAAAAGTTTTCACCTGGCGGCCGATTTGCCGAGGTTCGAATTTTTAGGGGGCCGATTTGCCAAGAGTCAACTTTTTTAGGGGGCCAATTTGCCGAGGGCTGATTTGGCAAAGGGTCGTTTTGTCCATTTGGCATTAGTATCTACGGTTAGTTCAGTTACACGCCCAACCTCTACACACTAAAAAATACATACAGCCAATCACATCTCTGGACCATGCACATTATCCTGATAAATCAGTAGGCAAATTCCTGACAGTGGAACTTGGGCATGTCCTGTCAACTTATTCCAATCTCTGCTTCCATGAAGATTAAACCATTACATCATGCAATTGGCCAGTCACAAAAAGTACTGTAAAAATACAAGTGTAAAATCTAACAATATTCATACAAGGTCCATTCAACCAGTCATTTTTTCTGGCAGTGTGTGTGACGACAACAATACGGTTTTCACTTCTTTTATCATTATTGTGATCTTTTTTTATAAGAGTATCTTATCATTAAACTGAGGTCCCCAGCGACAACCTGTTGTCCATATGTAGAATCTAAAATGATTGCAGTCTAAAGAAGTTTTCATTTCAAGATATGCACATGTATCTTTATTTTCACAATATCTTAGTTTGTCTTGTTGTAATTTATGTATCAGTTTAAAAAAACATTTTTCTGGAATCCAATGTGTAGAAGATTCTATTTCGGGGAAGGAAATTCTAAAACAATTGACTGGGATGCTACCTTAGGGGAATGAACTCGAGTGGTTCTACATAATAATTGAGTATTTCTGCATTGTATTAATTTGGTACAGGACACTTTGGGTAGGTTTTATGGCAGATTTTCATTTGGCTCTCACAATATTTAAATTGCCCATATTCGCCAGTATTTGTGGATTGATGATTCATGGCCCTGTATCAAGAACAACATTATCTTGGTCCTAAGTGAACCCTGGAAATTTATGGAATTTTCATATAACAGACAGTCCAACAGTCAAGTACTTGCTGAAATTTTTATGGTAATTACATCTTTGTAGCAAAACATCCAGATTAAAGAAAAGCTGTTGTGGAATAAAAAATGTTTTGCTACACTATCTGAAGAGCCTTAATTGTTCCCACATAAATATCTTAGCTTATTCAAGACTATAAGACTACAGCTTGGCAATTTGGACAAATTTTGAACTCATTACACTGCTTAGATAGGGTGCTTTTGTTGGGTTGAAATATTCCTTGATACAAGCGCAAATTATAAATGGTCTTTGCATAAAAAATGCCATGTCAATATATTTTAGCTTGTTAAAAATCAACCTTAGTAATTTTTGGGTAATTTTCATATCAGGGATCCTATTTTGGTACCCGTTGCTTATTACCCCCCCCCCCCCCCCCCCCCCCCCCCCCCCCCCCAAAGTGGAGGGACGATGTATTGTAATGAGATCTGTTTCTTTGTCCGTCTGTGGTTATATTTTTCACAAAAGATGGGGTCAGCCCTTGGCTTGGTTCACCTGCTAAATGGTCTAGAATCTCGGTCGCAAATCCAGAATTCCGTTTGTGTATTTTTCAGCACTAACCGTGGGTAAAGGGTTGTCCATTTTCGCATTCTCAGGTACTGGAAAAAGGGGTTGGTGGTGTAGTGGCTGACCTACTCACTCCCTACCTCAGAGGTCATCAGTTTGGATCTTGCCTAAGACCATAATTGGGAAATCTGGAAGTTGTTTATTGATGTCCAGGGATTCACAATGCAACCTCTATTTAGGAACTAATACTTATCAATGTCCTCAAGCTCCCCAACAAGATATGACCCGCCCAAAGTATTCAAGAAGTTTGGCCGACATTGCACAATTTTACATATCCAAACTGATGTCTCTACTTAAAGTTTAAGACAGAAGTGTTGCTAACACGTTCACTTTGTTGTAGATTCTTTTTCACTTTCAAGCAAAACACTGTTTTAAAGTGGTTTTATGTTTTACCAGCTAGATGATTAAAGTTGATGACTTTGATTGTTCTTACAACCACATTCCATTACGCACTTGTCACGTCAGTAACCTACATTTTGCCATTTATTATTTGCCCACAAGAACATATTTTTTTTATTTCTGCGGCTTAACTATGACCATTACACTTCACATTGCGTGAGGAAAGCTTTTCACTGATGACCCTAAAGGTACAAGCTAACTAAATTCCTTTAACTCTCACTTACCCAGCAGACGTCTGTTATGTTTCTCTGGTTCAATTTTAAGGAAACTGTCTGCAAAATACAGAAAAATGGAATTTCCTGCAAGGGATTACAAGCTGACACAGTGCAGGTGATCATTTCTGCAGAACATTAGTTTATATCTCCATGTTCATGAGCCAGTTTATTCACCATCATCAAACAAAATTTATTTTATGTTCTTAAGAAATTATAAGGTGTCCATCTTTATACGTTAATGGGATTTACAACTGGCTGCTGGCTGGTCAATGATTGTGTTTTTCAGGAGACAATTTTTTTTAAATGAATGAGCTTTTTATGTGTCTCTATTATATTTTTTGAATACTTGATATTTGTTGAATTAGGTATTTATTACCCTTGCCTTCATATGTTTGTCTGTGTGCTTAACTTGTAATCTGTCCATCAAATCAGATCGATATTTTATCACAAGGTGGAGTTTACCCATAGCTTGGTCCCCCCCCCCCCCCCCCCCCCCCCCCCCCCCCCACAGTGCATCCAGATCTACATCAAAATTTCACTTTTTCAGCTCCATCCATTGTGTGTTTTAGGACTGCATATTTCATACTGAAATTGGTTCAACCATTTATCTCATTGTCTATATTGTAAATTGGGTTCACGGATCATTTGAGGATCGCCCATATGTGAATATACACTTGGGTGTACGGAGGAGTGGCTTAAGGGCTTAAGTTCTCTGTGTATATAAAGTTAATACAGATAATCCAGAGACACTTGATATATTCTGAAGAGTTCATTGGTGATGTTGATGAAAGACTACGTCATATAAGTTTAAGTACGACAATATAATTATTGAATGTTACACAGATATTCCATTCCCTTCTTGTGCTCAAAATATTATAACCTGGGGTAGAAATGCGATGCTTTCCACATTATTGAACTGTTTGTTAGTATGTTAAAATAGGTTCTTTAAAAACCGGGGATGGGCTATAAAATGGGTGACATTATTATTATTATTATGTATTTATACTCAGCGCAATATCTCCATATACTACAGGACTCAAAGCACCATTTAACCAATCTGACTGTACAGGTACAGCCCCAACTCACAAGTAACTGATATTCCCCTAACTTGAAGATAGAGGCTCAAGGATGACCATTTATCAACATCCTTCAGGTTCTTTAACCTGCCACTGGGGATAGGACCCAATGACAGACGACCGCCATTTTAAGTGGTTATCCGAGCCACTATGTATCTGCCTGTACCTGGGATTGAACCCACATCCTCTGAGTTCCTAGACAAGTGTGTTACCCGCTAGGCCACAGTGGCAGACATACTCACCTGCCATCCTTTTGTTTATGAGTTTGAATGCTGGCCCAATTTTAAGTTGAAAATATGATTGCTACAGGTTGCAAATAACTTTAAGTACACATTTTTATCGACTAGTGGTACTAATTCTCTCCAACGCCCAAACATCATTTGTGATATCGCATGTACAATGTTTTGAATCAATCAAACGATGCTTAAAGAGTCATTCAAATTATCTAAAGTTAGATTTATATTATTTATAATACAATCATTTATTATAAGCAATGGAAGCCATTTTCTCCAAACACCACTGACCAAGGTTGGGGTTGATTATGGTTGTTGATGCCTGGGCACAACTTTTCAGTCGAAGCCTGGTTTATTATATAATTTAAGTGTGACTTACAAGTAGCATGTGGTATATTGTTGTCAGGCACCTAATGAATTATGTTCATGCATAGTTTCCCGCCTTGTGGCCACCCAAGCTTACCTGCTGTACACTTCCTCACTTTGAATTTGCTAGTCATTGGGTTAGCAGCACCCTCCCTCCACCCCATCTTCACCATTGTTCACACTACACCTTTCACAGGTTATGTGGCCTGCGCACTATTATGTAACATGCAAGGCAATATTCTTTACCTTGTGGTTAGCTATTGTGCTTTATTACATCGTTGTCTTAATTTTTTAGTACTATACTCATTTTAGTCTTTATGTGAGATCTTAAGTTTATGCACAACAGTACCACTACATCGCAGTGGTGCACTGTTATACTTCCAGTGAATATGTCTATTGCTTCTATCTTGACTTTATCAAGATGGAGGCACACAGTTGGTGAGGTTCTTGCACTACTCACCCCAATATAAAATCGTGCGTGATTTATTGTGTCCTTAAATAAGACCAGATATTGACATTTACTTCCAGGTATTTTTGGCATTCAGTACAATGCTATAAATCTGATAAATGTTACAGCAATTATTCGGTATAATAATGATTTACCTCCCTTTAGTAATAGAAGGGATAAAATAAAAGAGCCGAAACCACCTCTAAGTGGATGTTATTTGAGCTGAATTGTGTTGAAAAAAATAACACATTTTCCATACTTTTTTGTTGATTATTATGCTGAAAAAAGACGGAAAGTGCAGGGGGTATGAATTATTTCACACAGGTTAAAGACCCACACAAATGCCTTGAACCTTGTAATTTATGGTTCTACTTGTCAAGGGGAGAAGTCAGAATGTGATCAATCTTAAAAAAGATTTACAAAACTTATAAGCTGTAACGTCTTGTATATTTCTACAATTACTTCTTAATTTCAATTGGTACATAACATAATTCAATGATATTTATGCATCTTATAATACATCAAAATTCATAATGATGTTGCTCCATCAATTTGCATTATTGGATATTTGTTGCCCAGAGATGTTAGTGTTTAAGCATTTTGTAGTAAAATAAACAAGATTCCCGTGATCAAGAATCATTATTAATGTGAACCCAGTGGCATTAAGGCCTCTGATTGGGTCCATCACAGTTAGCTTTCAGCTCCAGGCAAGCTGAGCATGATTTGATTTGATTTAACCCCCCTGCATTGAATTGCCAAGCAAGGCAGACGTGCTATCTTCTCATTTGTTCAAACAGATAAATGCTTAAAGAAGAGAGGCAATTTTTCAATATTATTAGCTGAGGGTGTCCTTTTAGGACAAAGGTAGCCTTTCACTTTTGATAGAAGAATCTAATGGGACGAGTCATTTGAGCACTAATTAATCATGTAAATGAAAGTCTGGGGGCAAGTTGACATTGTATATGGTCAAAGCAGATGTTGCTTTGAAAAATTACAGACAAGGTGTGGTTAAGAAAATACTGATTTGACTCACAATGTGAACAGGGACATATTGAGATGCAAAGACACATCTTGTGTGTTAGATTTTGGGTATTACGTTATGTGACTTCTGTTGTAATAATTGCAGCTGTTATTCCTGTTCAGATATACACATGAGGAGATTCATGGGATCGATAAGATTTTTTTACATTGAATGTGTAATAGATTTATAGAATTAAAAACAAACATTCAGAACTCAGGCCGAAGCAAGACTATGACTACATCTGTCCGACTGGTCGACTTAAAAACTAAGAGTACTGCAGAAGTTTTTTCCAGAACTGTGTTTTAAACCATATTAACATAGTCACAAGATGAGTTGACAAGACAGATACAGGTGTCTGTGATATGTCAAGTTATCCTATTTATTTTATTTTGGCACTTTATAAGACATGTTTCATTAAAGAACACTAAATGTTGCCTGTTGACATATTTAGCAGAATTTTTATTATTTTGAGATTTGGCTTAGATAATTAAAAATAATATTGATTTTATTCTGCCATAACCAGTTACCTCACACCATCATCCCTCCTGCTTAATAATCTGCTGAAGTTTCATGCTACTCTGATATTAAAACACAGACAATAGGGGACAAAAACCTTATCGCGGGGATGTCTTATTAAATGAAACTGATATATGATCCCAGATTTAGCCTGTAAAAACGAGGATATGACAGTATGTTTGATCCAGGGACTTGGGACAATGATTACACAACAGCAATTTGGTAAAGGTCACTACATTCTTATATAAATCTTATTCATGTAGCTACATCTGAAGAGCATTACATGCTCATTAAAAATAAATAGGAGATAGTCCAGTTTTTGTGAAAGTTCACGGTATATATTTGTGTCACTGCAATAACCCTAATTTTTTTGCAATACTTTTATCTGCATAATAAGTTGTAAACATATATAGTTATTAAAACCCGAATGTGGTGGATTAAATATTTAAATGGCTTGGGTGCTTTAAAGTTACACTTCTGTGAGTAATATGTAAAATATTAGTTTTCTGTGTGTAGTAATAACATCCTTCATTCACAGTTTCTGAGATTGGCGGATAAAGCACACTGATCAATAAAAGAACAGTAGCAGTCAAACTATTTTAACTATTTTAATCCCAGTAACCTTGTACATCAACACTCAAAGAGGATTTCACACATTTATTATCTCCCACCTGCGGCCGAAGGCCTTGGTCAGGAGATTATAAAACGCCTTCCGTCCGTCCGTTCGTCGCGTTTTTGCATAAACCTTAATATCTCATTCATTTATGAAGATATCTTCACCAAATTTGCAGGGAATGTTTATGGCTATAAAAACCTGTCTCTGAAAAATTTTAGCCTCATTTTGAAAAATAAAATGGCCGCCATAGCTATTTTTTTGAAAATTGTAAAGGTGCTCTAAATCTTGAAATATTCCAGCTAGCTTCATCAAATTTGCACAAAAGCTATATGGCTAGAAAAGATAGCCTGATAGTAATTTTGACCTAGTTCAAAAAACAAAATGGCCGCCATATCACATGTTTAATGTCAAACAGGGTTATCCTATTAAAAAGGCCTTATATCTCCCCAAATATTGCTCCTAGAGGTTCAGAATGTGAAAACAACTTGTAGGAAGTCATGGCCTGGAAATCTTTTGAATGTGACCTTTGACCCCTGCTTCAAGTTTAAATGTGGTCATCACACTAAAAAGTCCTTATTTCTCCCTTATTATTGGTGCTGTGGCTTTAGATTTTAAAGACAGACCATGAAAAGCAAAGGCTGTGGACGAGAGATTGTAAATGCCTTCCATATGTGTGTCTGTTAGGCCTAAACTTAAGATCGGTAAAATCTTAAGATTTGCTTGCTCAAACTTAGGATCCTAAGTTTAGGCAGAAATCTTAAGATTGTGCAAAAAATCTTAAGATTTTGCTGCACAAACTTAAGATGAAATCCTCTCTACTTTTTAGTGATAAATAAACATAATTTAGGATAATATGAGGGTTATGTAATGTCAGTAACATATTTAAAAATATGAAAATATGAAATATTTTTAATTTGACAGGGAAAAAGGTTTATTCTATAAAGGAATTACATCCCATTATCACATATCTTACATAGGAAGGTCTTTACTAAATGTTCTTACTAAATGCACAATTCCTTGGTGTGTTGTAAAATATAAACTATTCATAACTGGGCAAATGATATAAGCCTGCCAGGGTTTTACTATCATTATATTCCATTGATCTTGTATATTATTGGGGTGGTTTCTAATAGGATTTTTGATTATTGTCTGAGTATTCTATTGATGTTGATTTGTTTGTCTATTATTGGAATAGTTTCTTGGAGGATTTGAGCCTATTGTCTTAGGGTCTCATTGATGTTGATTTGTTAGTGGGATGGTTTCTAATAGGATTAATGTCTATTGTCTTAGCAGTCAATTCATGTTGATTTATTCTCCTTGGTATGAGGAAGGAATTTACAAAAGTAAGTCTGTACATGATTTTTTAAACTGTATGGCCCATTTTTTATCTGTATAACTCAATTTTTTTAATCTGTATCACTCAAATTTTAATCTGTATTACTCAATTGTAATCTGTATATTATATTTAAAGCTGTCAATGGAACATTAATTTTACTGTCCACTCAATCTTAAGTGGCTTGAGTCAATTACTTTTTCTCCTTTGTAAGCTGAGGGGGTGTAAATCTCTTATTAATGGTTGTCAGTTTTACTATTCTGTAAGTGTCATTTTAACTGATTTGTTTCTGATTTGTATATAAAAAAGAACAATGACAAATAAAGTGATGAATAAATGATATTATATACCACTTTTTGTTTTAAAAAACAAAGGGCTTCTGGTAGGAAATAACTGCAATCATAATAAGAAACATAGGCCCTCTTCACACAACCATTGATCAATCATAATAATCAACCAATAAATAGACAATAGACCACCAATAAGAGGCCAATCACAGTCTAAGGCAACATCTTAAGTTTGGGCTGCCTAATCTTAAGATTGGGCAGAAATCTTAAGATTTTTGCCTAAACTTAGGATCCTAAGTTTGGGCAAGCAAATCTTAAGATTTTACCGATCTTAAGTTTGTGCACAACATGTCTGTTTGTGCATCTGTTTGTGCATCCATCCATGCGTCCATTTGTCAGTTTTAACATAAACCTCAACATCTGATTCATTTATGAAGATATCTTCATCAAATTAGCAGGGAATGTTTATGGCTACAAAAACCTGTCTCTGCAAAATTTTGGCCTCATTTTGAAAAACAAAATGGCCGCCATAGCCAATTGTTTAAAAATCATAAAGTTGTTCTAAATCTCGAAATATTCCAGCTAGCTTCATCAAATTTGCACAAAAGATATATGGCTAGAAAAGCTAGCCTGATTGTAATTTTGACCTAGTTCTAAAAGGAAAATGGCCGCCATATCACATGTTTAATGTCAAACAGGGTTATCCTATTAAAAAGAGGTTCAGAATGTGAAAACAACTTGTAGGAAGTCATGGCCTGGGAATCTTTTCCAGGTGTTGAATTTGTCCTTTGACCCCTGTTTCAAGGTTAAATGGGGTCATCACACTAAAATGTCCTTATTTCACCCTTATTATTGGTACTATTGCTTCAGAATATAAAGTCAGACCATCAAAAGTTCTGGCCTTCAAATGTTTTGCCTGAGAAAAATTTTGGCCTCATTTTGAAAAACAAAATGGCCGCCATAGCCAATCATTTAAAAATCATTAAGATGCTCTAAACTTGAAATATTGCAGCTAGGTTCATCAAATATGCACAAAATATATATGGCTAGGAAAGTTAGGCTGATAGTAATTTGGCCTAGTTTCAAAAACAAAATGGCCATCTTATCACATGTTAAATGGTATTATCCTATTAAAAAGGCCTTATATCTCCCTTATCATTGCTACTAGGGGTTCCAAATGTGAAAACAACTTAAAGGAAGTAAAGGCCTGAGTCTCTTTTCCAATTGCTGACTTTTACCTTTGACCCCTTCTTCAATGTCAAGTGGGGTTATCTTACTACAAAGACGTTATATCTCCTTTTGTTCTCCATTATTACTGATTCTAAGGCGGGAGATAACCGCTGTGGCAGTGACCTTGTTCTTTATAAACCATTTACCCAGCACCAGTTACTACCACACCCGCCACTATGGCTTAGTGGATAACAAACTCGCCTAGGGACACAGAGGATCTGGGTTTTGATAGTAGAAGACCACTTAAAATGTCAGTCGACTGTCATTGGGGCCTATCCCTAGTGACATGCTAAAGAACCTCAGAGAATTTGATAAATACTTATCCCTGAGACTCTGTCTTTCAGTTAGGGGAATATTAGTCATAAAAGAGTATCATTTGTACTTGTGCAATTGGGATATAATATATAATATTATATTTAACATACATAATCAATTTAGTTTGCCAAATAAAATATAGATAGTATAAATAGAATTTTCCCATGTATTTCCATGAGAAAAAAACTTAGCCCAAATAGCCTGTTAATAAGACAAGCTCCATCATGAGCAGCACTCTGAAGTTCCCTCACAACTGGTGCATCTTGTATTTCCTGTAAAAAAATGTCATATTTCAAAGTAAGGTACAAAAGCAGACCAGAAACTGATCTTAAATGTAGGTGGAGTCACGTGGACACATTAATAATCAGTAAAATCAGGATTTCCAGTTCAATGTCACATCTCTTCTGTTTTACAAGTCTTGGATGGCGTTTTTTGTATTGAATTACAGTTTTACAGTAAAATGGCACTGAAGATAAAACTAGCAGTGCTTTTTATGCGAATATGCAGAACAAGGTTGTCACTTATGTTGGAAACTAACTAGGCTACAGCTAGGCGTACCAATCTTAACAACTATTTTATCAAATGAATAGGAAAACTCTGAATATTGCAGAGTATTTTGCTGTTGTAAATATTTATTTGCATCCGATGTAATCTACAATTACATCTATGATATAATTTGCACATACAGACATGAGGGTACAAAATGTTGGATTTTGTATAGTCTTTGATTTTGAGGTGTTTCAGCAGTTTTACTTCTTGACTCAGTGTAAGTAGACCGAACAACAAATGGTTTCCTTTGTCATATTTCAAATGATTATTTTCTGATTTAAAACATTGTAATGTATTTGTCAACCGTAAAACAAAAAAAAATTATTTGATAAATCAGTGGATTTGTTTGACTTAAGATACACAACTAACATAATCATTTGCTTTCTACAACTGTTAGTTCAACAGTGTGACACTATCATTGCTCTTCCCAAAAATATGCATTAGTTATTCTCTCCAGGGACTCATCTCCTGGCATTCTCACAGCTCTTTAAATTAGATCCACATGCTCCCTTTTTGAACCTAGCCAATGAAGGCTTGAGAGGATACACAGAGTGTACTGTCCATTTATAAAACCTCAAGCATTGTGGCTGGTCTTCCTCTGTCCTTCACCACGGTTTAATATATACTCGAACAAACATATTTACCATGCCGCTGGATCCTCTGGTGTAGCATATCTTAAAACAAACTTAATCAGGTTAGACAAAGAACCTCATTATTGGCTGTTAAAGTTCCACATATTTACACAACATAAAATTAGTCAACTTTGTCTACTGTGTCCTAAAATATATTGCTTGGAATCTTTGTCATTTGATATTTCTATAAGATGATAAATTGTTTTAGGGTAAATCAGAGTTCACGTTAGTTAGGTAACTCCAATATAAAATAAAAGCCATTAACATGTATTCTAATGCAATTCCAATCAATTTTTGTTTCGTTATGGGAAGAGACAGTAATTGTATTACCAAGCAATTTACCCAGCCTTGGCATGTTTTTAAAGGTAAGGGTCACTTAGGCAAGGTCAAAGGTCAAATCAAAGTCACACCATGTCTTTACAAACCTACACTCCACCCCTACCAATGTTCCTACCAAACTTCTTTCACTTTACTATCTCAAAGATATAGCTCTGACAAGATTGTAAAGGTTGTGGTCAAATATCAAATCAAGGTCACCTTTTGATGTTATACACATGCACCCCAACCAGTGTCACCAGAAAGTATAAACTTCCTACACCACAAGGTTTCCAAGATAGAACAAGGATCATATTTTAAATGTTAGAGTCACTATGTCAAGGTCATATCAAGGTCACATCATGACTCTGCACGCCTAATTTTGCCAACAAATATCTCCACCGCATATGAACTTCCTGTACCTCACAATTTCTGTAGTAGAGCCTGGTTCAGACTTTTCCCACTGCCCAACTGACCGCCCATTGAGAAAATACCAACGCTGAACAAATAATGGCATATCCTTTAAACTCCAAACTGTAACTATTTAGGGCAGTTATACTCTGCAAAACCAAGATTAGATTAAGCTTTTCAACACAACTAAAATTTGTGAATGCAGATGTAAATATTAATATTAAAAGGGCAAATCAGTGGATGTGGAATGCAGCAGTGCCTCATCCAAAGAGCAAAATTTGGGGCTTCAAATCCCATTCAACCACCAGTGTCATATTGGAACAGACCCTCAGTGCCATCAATTGTAGAAGTCGAACCTACACAAAGTGATAGTGTTTGATTAGATGCCAGACTTGCTAACCTTGCTAACCTAAATGAACATGCCAGTCACAGTGGTAAAAACGCAGATGAAAGCTTGCATTCAACTTGCAGTGGAAGCCATTAAAATTGCATAATAAAATCTCAAAAAGGCTTGATGTTTATCACGATTCCAGTGTACATATTCAATTACATTCCTAAAATTACAGCAGAAACCTAATCTCAATTAGTTTAAAATTACATGTCATGTATCAGCTCGAGTTTTTAAAATAATAATGTAAACCATCAAACACTACAAAATACTGTAAAATCTAAGGATTCTTATTTCGAATGTCTTTGGTCGAGAATAATATTGGCCACAAAAATTACGTTTAATTACAGGGATAATTATAGCACTACATGTGCTTCTTACTCATTTGTCTTAGTTAACACGAAGCCAATGTTGATATTTTGCAATCCTGTTGCCTTTAGGTAGGATTTCTTTTCCTCAAAATGCTAGCTAATTACTCTGAAACAATAATAAATAACCACAAAATAAAATACTAACTTTACAGGCAGTTCTATGATAGCATTTTCAGTGACCCAACTTCATGCACACACAGAGTGGTTGTGTTGACTTTGCCTACTTTTTAAAATCTTGCTCAAGCAAATGATAGCTCAACTGTGTTTCTGTTGTGATTTACAATATAACTTTCAAAGTAGTGCATAAAGATACCATAATGAGCAATTTAATGTCAAAGCTTGAGCCAGGTTAAGATCCTAGAATCAAGTAGTTATAATATTAAGTTGTAGGTAATTTACAAGAATTATTTGAATGTTTAAATACAGACTGTGTACTTAGTTCGCTCGACATTTTTTTTTTCAAAATTAAAATTATAAATATTAATGAAAAGGTTCATCGACATAATTTAATATGTTGCTTGGAAATTGAGCACTTCATTCTTATTAAGGACGTATTTGTACCTGTGGTGTACACACTATCATGGGTATGTATGCAATATGGTGTCTTTAAATGCAATCTTAAATCCACAATATTGTGACCAAAATCACTTGGTTAAATATAATGAGAAATAGACTAACCCTGCTGACTGTATGGGTATCACAGATAACATTACAAGATTGAGATAGACCGCATTCGTCAGATGAACTTCATAAAACCAGATGCATTCATAACCCCATTTTAATGTTGAATTTGCCAATATTTATCTAATATCTGTACAAGTTCATGAGACCCCACAATCCCCGAATAGAGATAACAATACTCTCATCAAGGAACAATGAAGCCATAGGATGGTTGTAACTGATCAGATATCAAGAACCATCTCTGAAACCAGATCATCAGTTAAATGGGGTCCTTGTTCTAGTTCACAAGCAGCTAGAGTAATGTACAGCACAGACTAGTTTGCGGACTGTCAAATCATATAATTTATTATTCATGGAAAACCACTGTTGGTTGAAGAACTATTTTGAGGTTATATTGAATACATAATTTGGAAGACAGATAACAGTGCATTTAAACGATTGAAGAGGACATCTACAGAAGTACTATATTAAAGATGCAGAAAGAGCCCGAAAAGATTATGAAATGACAAAGTTTGTTTAATTTGTTGACAGGGAGTTTATCCTTGCAACCAAAGCAGTTTCAGGTGGGCTAATAGCCTTGATAAAGACTCAAGTTTGTTTTTAATTAGCTAAAACTTTCACTTTAAGAATTGAGGTTTCAGTCTATATAATGCACTTATATATACACTGCCATTCACATTAGTGTGAGGCAGAGTCTCTATCTGATGTGTTTATATCTCCTTAAATGTATGAGTGCTTTATTAATACCAAATATCTGAGTACATATTTGTAAAAGATATATTACACATTTGAGCCTCAAGCAAGGCTAAGTGGCTAGCTGAAAGCAAATAATATCTAAGTTACCGTGTGTGACAGTGATGCCCATAGCGTTGAATTGTTTTGTGTGATTCCAATAATAATAAACTGTTAATCCCTACTAAGTTTGAATAAACATAAAACAAATGCTAAAAAATGATTATATATTTTAACTTGCTTTCTAGTCCATGAAGCAAGAAAAGTACAATTGCTTATTGGCCAAAGCCATTTGCAGAGTCATATTCAAATAAAAAAACACACTTCTTGTATTTAAAAAGAGACAAGCGATGGTTTTCCCCAATTGCCAATTGTATACAGGGGACAGTTGAATCCAGGGCAAAACCCCACTGGGCAAAACCCCACTCAGGCCAAACCCCATCAGACAAAACCCCACTCAGACACAACCCCACTCACTTATACTAATTTCTGGACAAAACCCCACTTTTAAAATTATTTTTAAAATTTGAAGATGTTAAGGGGGATGTTTTTTTAAATGTTAAGTTAAATCTTAAGTTTAAATTGGTTCAGTGGTACTAACTACTCAGGCTTTTATGATTAAAAGAACAGTTAAATCTGCTAGTGTTTGAAGTGGGCTTTGTGTTCAGTGGTAGTAGATACTCAATTGCAATCAACATTTAATCTTGTTAGATCAATCTGTGTATATAAATGTGGGCAGCTATGGTAAGTAATCATTGTCTTCTAGATTTCATTATATTGCTGACAAATTCTGTGATATCTTATGATAAATTTGGAAATTTTATTTTAAATGTAGCTTTTATAAGCTACAATACCTACCTATTGTAACCATATGCTTTACCGGTGGTTGACCACGGGAAGCTTCTCACCAGAGTAAAGTTGAAAACTATTACCCGTGAAATTCAGATAGACAGGGCTATCCGGAGTACTGGTCACGGGGAATGCCGGTGATATAGTAGCCAACTTGACAAGATGGCTTCCAACAAAAAGAAGGGAGTGCTCATGGGAGCAATCTGATAGGTTCCCTAGGTCACGTGGCCAAGCCAGCAGGTGTGTGTTTACCCGCACCGGTACTATATCACCGGCATTCCCCGTGACCAGTACTCCAGATAGCCCCGTCTATCTGAATTTCACGGGTAATAGTTTTCAACTTTACTCCGGTTGGAAGCTTCCCGTGGTCAACCACCGGTAAAGCATATGGTTAAAATAGGTAGGACTATTGTAGCGTAATAAAAGTGGGATATTAGGATACAAAGTGCTTAGAAATTTTGTGATATTTGGTGATAATTGTGAGACATTAGGATATTAGAAAGTGCATGACAAAGTGCTTACAAATTTTGTGATATTTTGTAAAAACTGTAGGATATTAGAAAGTGCATGACCAAAACCAGGCAACCTATGAGGAACTTTTTACTGCCATTTACTGTGTGGCGTTGGACTCTGACTGTAGTTTGAAGGTGTTGGACAGTGTGTTTGATGAAAATTAATATAACTGACCAAAGCAATTATGTATTTTGCTTAATTTAATGTGCTTAAATATTAGTGCTTAAATATCATGTGGTTTTGCATTATGTTTTTCATACAAATGTCTATCAATGTCTATTTTTGTCATGAATTTGTATTTGTATCAATTAAAACTCTGCACAAAATAAATGTTTTGTTTTTTCATGACGAGTGGGGTTTTGTCCTCATTCTTATTTATCTGAGTGGGGTTGCGTCTGAGTGGGGTTTTGACCGATGGGGTTTGGTCTAAGTGGGGTTATGCCCAGTGGGGTTTTGTCCGTTTACCGGGACAGTTATCTAATTGTTCAGACGCCAAAGAACTGGTTGAAGTACAGAGCAAAGTTAGGGTTTCACGCCGGGCTCAATAGCCAGGGTCATATTGGGACAGACCCTCAATATTGTCACTTGTTATCAGTCAACATTTTAGTTTACTGATAGTTTCAAAGTGACTTATAAGCCCAATAGAGGGCTGTGTATTTTTTTATATTTGTTGTATTTACTGTGTATGTAAAATATATAATGTCACTATAATAAAATAAATAAATTAAAAAAAAATAATAAACCCACACAGAGGTGATAGCCTGTGATAAGGTGTCAAACATACTAACCTACTAGACTACTGAGGTCCTCTGAAATACAGAGTAATGATCATCATATTTCTGCTTGTCGCTGGTAGTATTTTCCAACAAACCAGTTCTCTGTGACTGCTGTTTAAAGGCTTGTTCCTTCATCTGAGCTGGACAACAGCACCGTTTGTTGGCAAAGGTCATGTTATTAAATTTCTATCACGATAAACCTCACCACAATAACCCGGTTTTTTTTTGACAATCTATCCATTGCTTTAGATAGTCTGGGGCATTAAAGAATTACTAAATGATTTACTGGTGTTGGTATTAACTCGAAGAATTTTCCAAACTCCGTTGGGGAAAACAGAGATTACCCTATCTTCATCTTTTACTATAATATATGCTTTTTGCTTTACGTCAAAGAAGATCGAGCTTCCATCTTCATCAACTGTGTTTCTCCTGTTCACATGTCTGTTCGCAGACTTTCCAAAAAAGTATCAAAATGAGGTTGATGAACTTCTCGCCTAAATCAATGAAAATGTGGGCCTTGGTTTAATGAACTCTGACTACGTTTCAGTGGTTATCAAACAAAAATGTTCAAGTAAAGATTAAATGGCTATATTTCTGGTTATTATTGATAAGTAATTATTGTGAACAAGAGCATCAGTAATATTACAACTCTGTGTATATTGTTTGGCCATTCGTTTCCCTTTGTGTGATTGTAAGATTACTCGTTTGCAAGTATCAAAGTTTCAAAGGCTTCGCGTGGTTAAAAACTCTCTGCGTAAGAGAGTGTGCATAGAGAGCTGAACAATTTGCCCTTTGCCAAGTCGGCCCTCGGAAATCGGCCCACTTAAAACTCTCACCCTCCAGGTTAAAAAAATAAATGCAGTACAATAAGAGTACTTTTATAACACTTAATGTCTATCATATGACAGACTCTAAGACTGCCAGATATTTCGTTATGCAGAGTACGTGTATTAGGTCATTAATGACAAATAATGTAAAATGCAATAAACATGTATCAAAGATATTTGTATGATGTAACCAATACCCTTTATTCTAGATAGATTTATTAATATTAAAAGTGAAATTGATTAAGAGAGCTAAAGTGATATCATTGTTTTTATTAAATCACATTATTATTAGATTATGATTTTTGTCATTAGTTTAACATATTCTCATTGAGAGTACAGTAACTTTCAGGGGGTCCGATTTGTCTAAGATATTTTTCCTGGGGGCCAATTTAACTAGGGTACTTTATTGTGGGGCCGATTTGACAGGGGCCGATTTGGCAAAGGGCCGATTTGTCCATGATTCGAGTGCATATACCGTAATTTTAGCATGGCATATTCAATCTGCGTTTGACCTTTAACCTATGCCTCATATTTAAGGAAACCTATCCTATTGTCCTATCATATTAGTTCTTAAAGGGCTTAAACAATGAGAAAAGAGAATCTTTGGATCAATAATCCATGCATAGGAAAATGTACAAAATGGATGGAGAGATACAAGCATTGTGAAGTCAATTATACTTGATTGTTCTTTTACAATCAGCTTGTAAGAACCCTAATTACCATTTCATTGCAAGAATTACTGACTAAAAACAACTTCAAGGGTGCTTGAGGCCAAAAATATTTTTGTACTATCATCATTGATAAAGGTTGAAACAAACCTACTGGTTTCTCTGGGATAAACCCCCACCTCTTGTAATAGTGCAATGCAATTTAGAAGACATCCAGGCCGTAGAAATAGATGTGTTTTGTTTGCATTTTTGAACCTCAAAATAAAACAAAACATAGAACTGAATGATATTTTCAGAAACATAAAAATCAAGAAATCAAGCTACTTAACCAGTTGGAAGTAGGAGCAGTAATAGGTCCCCAGAGGGTAGCCTCAATGATAATACCTACATGACTTATTCAAACTGTCATTTTATAGTTTCTCCTTATCATGAATTATTTACCTTTCTAGTGCACAAGACAAATATATTTTATATTGTTAACTCAAGAATGTTTTTTTACTGTTTATGTTACTTATAAAAACATAAAGTCTACAAGAGCACTTGAAGAATGCATCAAGTCCACCACGGTCCAACAGTAAGCCACCTTGCATTGTTAAGGAATCGTTACAGTAGTCCTTTGTTTAAAAGGAAAGTACTGAGACAGTAAATATTTACTTTAAAAGTATTTTATTACAATGTATTCTACACGAAACTGGGCATTTTTTAATCTCTTTAATTCTTATTCTGAAAAAAGTAATCAATACTTTCTCGTACAAAACCAAATACATGTAACATGTCTTTAAATTATACTCAGCAGTTTTTGAACATTCCAGACAACAGACCAACGGAGGAGGAAGAATGACCTTAAAATAAATGTGACATGTGGCGGCAGTGGGCTCACTGAAAATTCTGCAAGTGAAGCCAGTTAATGAGATTTGTGGCCATTACATAATTCATTGATGAATCTACACTGAGTAGTAAAACACATTATGTTCGGTTCAGAGCTAATCTTCATCAGTTACACCAACTTCTAATTATTTAGTCAACCTGTGGTGCGAAGCTAAATTGCCTGCACTGAATTATTGGCTGGTTTGAAGCTGTTAACAGCTAAATGGGTTCAATGACCGCTGACATATGTAAGATATGAAGACTAACCCAATTGTCTCTGTATGCAGGATTGCAAAATGGTAGTTAGTAGAATAACAGAAACACTTTTTCACCTCTAAATGACCATGTTGATAGTCCTTTTACATTATTTCCCTACCATATTTCAGATATTTTTTCTTATCTACATTTGTCAAACCTGTACAGCAGGATTTCTTTCTATATTGGTTATGGTCTATGGCAATATACAGTGTTAAAAGCGACGTTAAAACCCAAATAACTCAATAAATAAATAAATTCTGAGAGAGATTGCAATATATATATATATATCCTTATTCAGTGCAATATCTCCTTTACAGAACCTCAACAACACTATTCAACCCTTCCAGACTACACAAACCAGCCCAAGCTCTCTAGTGAGTAACATTCCCCTAACTGAAAGACAGATACTCTAGGATGATCATTTGTCAATATCCCTGAGGTTCTTTGGCCTGCCACTGGGGACATGGCCCAGTGACAGATGGTCACCATTTGATCTGCCTGTAGCTGGAATCGAATCCAGTTTCTTTATGCTCCTACGTGAGCATATTACTCACTAGGCCACAGTAATAGATGGTCAGTGTGTTCTGCTCTTGTGAGAGAATAGTCACTTTTAGCAAGGGTTAGACCCTCTAAAATATTAACATGAATAGCATGCTGTAAATAATGTTTGCCCCAAACTCACAGTCTGTTAGCTGTGACTTTACAATTAATCAGTTTTAGACAAATAGTTGTAAATATATATCCCGAATGATGGCCTATATATGTTAGTTTAATACAATTAAGGTCTAGATAGTATGACTTATCTTATCAAGCTCTGAACCCACATTTATTTCCACCTTTATCAGAAATACAACAAAAAATAAAGGTTCATATTTTGCTCTGAAGAGCTTTGTTGAGTACCATGTTTACATAAAAAAGAACAAACTGTAATCTTATGTCTTTTGTTGTCACATGCGGAATCTTTGAACCTGGGTTGTTTTTATCTTTACTTTAAATATGTCTCTTTTTAATGCAAACACACTCGTTCATTAAATTGTGTGTCTTGATAGTATCTGCAAAGTATGAGAAAAGAAGCCTCACAGAACTGTGACTTTAGATTACAAAGCCCATATCGAGGACTAATGAAGCCTTTGAAAGGTAACAAAGGTCTGAAAGATGAGCTGTCAAAACCTTCCCATGAAGCTAGGCCAGTGGATGCAAACTGTCTCTTTTTTTCTGTTAATCTGCTGTTTATGCCCTCATTGAACAAATCAGAGCAAAAGAAAAATATTTGTTGATTTCTCCACATAACATAATTTGGTGCATATTTTAACGGTGTACGGAAAAATGGCCTCCTAGAAAAATGGCCTCCTAGAAAAATGGCCTCCTTGAAAAATGGCCTCCTAGAAAAATGGCCTCCTATTTTAACAGAATACATGTATTACACGTAAATGTAGTATTTACGTTTCAGCAGATCGGAAATTACATCAATATTTGAATGTCAAATGAGGGAGAGAGTTAGTTGCTCTGAAGTGTAGGGAAGAAGAGTAAATTCTATTTAGGAAAAGTCCACTTGTCGAGCATTGGGCTTGTCTGGGCTGTGTCTTAGCGGGTCCAGATGAATATAAGAGTAGGAATCGGGAAATGGCGCCACTGTAAGTATGTGGAAATCGCCCTATATTGTAGAATTTCATAAAAAGACACACACACACACACACCCACCCCCCCACCTCTGTTTCTTGACTTGTTTTACATTATTTACACATTTGTGTTTTTTATTCACAGCAAGGTTCTGATCGTTCTTGATGCAAGAGAAGCACAAAGTTTACTTTATTATTATTTTATTTATCTGCTGAATTTTACTTCGCAAGATATATAAAATATGCCTGTTATGACAGTCACCACACAATTGAGAACACAAAGCTAAATTCATGAGCTGAACAAGTCAGCTACAAGTGTGTTTGGTTTTCTTGTGCTCTGTGTAATATAAATTGTGAAACCTGGAGAATATCAGAATATAAGAAGATTATAGAAGGTATAAGGATTATTTTACAAGTCCAATAAATGACAATTGTTGACAAGTGACACAAATTGTGTTTAGTTAAATTATATAAATAATAAACAGGAAGTTCTTTAAATTATAGGTCCTACACAATGGTACATATGACTCAATCCTCTGACGTGTTATTGTACAAGTAAAACCAACAACAGCAAAGCTAATGATCTCATATATATTTGTACAATGAATCAAAGAAAAGCTGGTGACACCAATGTAGAAGTCATCATTTCATAAATCTCACTGTTATTTCTCTAAGTTCTTTTCATAAAAATTTGTCCATACTTAGTAGCACTTAGAATCTCGGTGTCTTTCACAAAGTCTGTAAGCTATGGGTTTAATTTTTTCAGCAGCATTTCACTCATATTGTGATTTCTCATTTACTGGATCCTCATTTTCTGCAATTTGCGACATCCATTGATGCATAATTATGCCAGTTCTTAAATTTACTGTACATTACAATTTATTCATACACAGAACGGGTACAATGAAGAATTGGCATAAATATGGTGCTTATCAATTTTCTGATGTGGTGCCATGTCGGTCTATAGCAAAAACACCGTCATTGTTCTTGCTGTAGCACAAAGTATCCTGTCACTACTAAATGAGTATCACTTAGGGATGACCTTGACTTATCAGTTTTGATGCTTTTCTCAGTGCCTGTGAAAACTAAGAAATCAGTATTTCTGCTGCTAAATCTACTTTTCTTTGTTAGAAATGCATACCCATTCCTCATTCATGACAAGAGCACACAACTGGTTCCCCAAAATATACATGCAATGTTTCTTTGTATTTTAATATCTAATTCCATTCACTAGTAGCTGATACTGATGGAGTATTTTTATATAATAAGTCATTTATATTCAATATTACTATAACTTGTACAGAAATGATTTTGTGCCCACAAATTAGCTATGACAAATATACTAAAATAATGAAAATTTCATTGTTTTAGGTTTTCTGAGGGAACGCCGATTTGACCATTTCAGTATAGCAAAGCATCTGAAAGGAAATATGACAAACAATACAAAAAATTGTAACATTTGCTGTAATAAACAAACAAAACAAGGGTCACATTCTCTTGTTCATTTTATGGTATATTTACAGTTGCCGAGATTGTAATTTTATGGATCAAGTAGACATTAGAGTAATGCTACAAACTAATCCATGACCTTATTGAGACCATCGGGTCACTGATACACTACACTTTTCTCTGATCAGTCTCATATTTGTGACCAGGGTTGCTACTACTAAATCTTACTCAGTGTTTATGGTGACGTCAACTCTCACTTTCACTGGCTGGAAACCTTGGTTACTAGGTTAATGGATTAGCTATGTTCAGGAGCCGAGGTCTAAGCCATAACCTTTGTCCTTTGTCATCTGATACAAGTATTTGTCACTGAATCCCATTTGCTCATTTATTTTCTTGAATATCAAAGACAATTAGTAGTCTTCCTTGGGCCCTAGGAAAAAGATATTAATTTTATGACAGATAAAAAAAGAGAAATTCTTTATTTTTTTATAATATTTCACAGAGAAGTATACACATTAAGCAACTTCAAGACATTAATGATATGTTCTTCATCACAAAATATAAAAACATTTTTCTAGTCAGTCATTACTCTTTACAGTAATAGCACCTACCTGTTGCCACAGCATACAACAGTTCAAGCCATACATATTCAAAGTGGAATCTCTTCACCATATCAGCCAACAAGTCAAGGAACATTTGAGAAACCCTAAGATTAAACACTCAACATTTTCAGCAGCAAATCCTGCCCTGGGGACAGATAAATTCTGGGTTGGTAATGAGTTGTAGAATCCAGTCGGGGTAATCCCTCTGTTTCCCATTCCCATTGTTTTTCATCTGATAATGTCAAGCTGACCTCAAGATGTTGCCCTTAATTCAGGTCTTTTGGGTTGCTTTCTGAAGAAAAGGTCTGCAAGTAGCTACAAACTGACAAAAAGTAAAAGCTCTGGAATTAATGGCTGTGAAAGCCAAGAGTTAAAGAATCAACTGACATTTGAAAGTAGCTATGCAATATTTCTTTTTAATGCTTTTAAGGTCAACTCAAATACATGTTTTCAACAAGTGACCTTTCTTGGAATGTTAATGCCTTAAATTTGCAGTGCATAGCATATTAGCCAAGGGCAGAAAATATGTGGTGTAGAAAATTTCATTTTAACATTATTTAGACCAGTCACGTACAGTTATTTACATATTTCTGACATTTGCAAAATTGTTATGTACCAGACTTTAGTTTGTGACTTTTCTATCTGCTCAAATAAACTTTTCATAAATGTCTCCCTTATTCAGTGATGTTTAAGACTTCAGCTGGACATCACACAATGAGATTTTGATTTATATTATTAATTCAATGTTTTCAGGCTTCTAAAATTCTTTTCAAGCAATACCTAACTTTGTCAATGTCGTGTAGTGATGAAAATATTTTAAAATAAAAGATTATAATCAATTAATTAATATTCTTCGAACTATCAAAATCATTAGACCAAAGATCATTGGAACAACAACTGCAGAGAGTTAATGTTAAGTATGACTTAGTCATTAATTTAGATTGTACAATTAGTCTTGAGAAGTATCTAATTAGAATGAATTATTTTTGCTCTGTATCAAACTGACGTGTTATCAGTGTCTAGTTCAGAGCAGGAATAGGGTTTTGCAGTAAATATTATCCCTTCTGAGGTTAATTAATATATTGAATCAACTGCATCAACTGCATTTTAGGAAGTTTGTATAACATTTATGTTATCTGAATCATGTACACTTGAAAGAAAATGATTTCTGATGAATTAATTTAAAATTCATAAAAACATATATCTTTTTGGCCATTGCAACTAATTGTTTTATAATTTATTTGGATTTGGTGGGGAGGTCCTCAGTGGCCTAGTAGGTTAGCAGGATTGGCATACAATCACAGACTGTGTGGGTTCTACTCCAACATGTGGCGAATGTTGAGAACCTGTCCCCCTATGACCTTGGCTCTTGAACGGGTCGTTAAAACCCAACTTCGTCCTTTGGGTTTGTTAAGACTTTTTTATTTAATGGATAAGTCATATTAGGGCGAGTAATTGAAGTAGAATAAAGCAGTGCATAGATCTACTGTTTACTGAAGACTATGTTCTGTAAACCAAAGGACATCAACCACCAACTTATCCACTAAATTTATAGACTGGGATCCAAATCCACAGTTTTACTGTGACCTCACAGAACACACAGTCCACTGTGATATGAGTATAACTGCAGTGTGAAAACATATGTAAAGGATGGTCTATTGTAACCTCGTGGTAAAGATATTGATCAAGCTTCTGCACTGTAAACTACTGGCCATAATACCACTGTAAACAATTGTCAATTCTCCCAATTAAGCCAGTAAGCACCAAACCGAATAAATTTGACTTGAACAATACCTTCAGATATTAGTGCTCATTATTGGAAACAAAATGGTGAAAACAAAATTGAATCAGAAAAGAGACAGCTTTTGTTTGTTTTAAGTGGATGTCTACTTGATGTATACTAACAATAAATACTGATAAAACCATGAAATGTTCTTTACTATAAACAACTGTTTCAAATAGACTTTTGTCATGTCATCATGAGTATGTAGAGACAAGGTAGGTCATACCGATTCCAACTTCACTCTTGGTAGGTTCAAAACAGTTCAGAGCATACATGCTTTTAGACCCTCATCTCAGTGGTGGAAAACTATAGTGTCTTACCTGGCAAACCAGATGACAAGTTATTAATTTGCACTGGACACCTTATAGCCAATGAAAGTAACTGTTCACTTTCTCAGCCTTCATCAAAAACGAAATTTGAAACCTTAATCAAGGAGGCGTGTTACCATAACTAACAGAAACTGTATAAGATTATACCAGCTGAAAACTTCTCAAATATAGTATTATTATTATTATTATTATTATTTCAGTGGCAGTAGTGGTGGCATTTTTCATCTGTTGGGCACCTTTCCACACACAGAGACTCTTGGTGATCTATTACCCTGAGAAGAAATGGAGTCCTACAATCAGGGCCTTCTCTGGTGCACTCTACCTCGTTTCCGGTGTCCTTTACTACGTCAGTTCCGTGATTAATCCAATCCTCTATAATATCATGTCTCTGAAGTTCAGGAGGGCTTTTGCAGTCACAATTTTCCGCCCATGTAAAAGGGAGCGGCGGAAAAGGAACTCATTCGTGGCCTATAAATTCTGCAATGGTCACTTGGAATTGGACGGTGATTTATCAATTTCACAACTTCAAAAGAATGGCTTTGCAGTGCCACGACCCTGTAACGGGTGTAAAAAACTCAGCCGCTCACATAGCTCGCATTCTAGTGGACCTCATACAAGTAAGAACCACCACAGTGAACCAATGGAATTCCTTGTAACAAAAGAGGAAAACACCCCCGAGAGACACAGCTTGGTGGATACTAAACCCTTCTCAAGACAGCAATTTACAGGAACCCCAGATGGCAGACCCTATCACAGTTATGCATGATTGCATACCAGAAACCAGTAGTAGAGTGGACTAAGCACAAGTCCACTTTAACCAAAAAAGGGACTGGTATCAGCTACAGTGACCTTCACCTAGTATATCAGAACTACGATCCATATTAATTGTGAATCAATAAGATCTGCTAAAATAATTAAATTACTTATATCTAGTTTATTTAAGTTTAAGTTAGTTTGATAATGTGTAATAAGAATAATAACATTAAATAGTAATGATAATGTAAAAAAAAACCAAAAGGAACATCAGCGCTGCAGTGAGGGTGGTACCATTATACCTGGGTCTCACTGTGCCACTTGGCGTTTGTTAAACGGGTCTCACTGTACCACTGGCACCATTAGACCCAGGTGTAATGGTACCCTCTCCTCTTTCTTCGCTGAACCAGGTCCTCCAAAAAACATTGGTTGACAATTTTAAAAAAATGATTTTGTGAGTGATAATGGATGATTTAAACCTTTGAACTAATGTACAATTTCCATTTATCATAAATTTTTTCAATTAGATCACAACATAAGATCAAATAAGAGGGAACTAATACTAATAATGTACACCAATTAAGCTGAAAAAACATTTTTTAGCTTTTTCTGTTCTGGCTTTAGGTTTATTTATTTATTTGGGGTTTTACGTCGCTTTCAACACTGTACAGGTCATATCACAACAGGTAGTTTTATGGGCAGAGGAAACCAATATAGTTGGTCAAGGTTCTGTACTGTAAATCGCTGACCAACGGCAAGTAACTACAAGCTTTCACAGTTGAGGTCGGGCCAGGAACCGAACCCCAGTCTCATTGGTGGGAGGCGAGAGTGTTACCACTCTGCCACCGCGACCCTAGGCATTAAATTTAACTAGCAATGCTAATTATCAAAATGGTAGCTGATACCAGACTCTTTTCTTTGGAGAAAAAAAGCACAGGAACCAGACTAGTAGTAAAGTTGCTTCTGTTTACGATATAGCATGTTGGTAAATGTGATTTATTCTTTTCTTGAAGCTTTTCTAGTTGAAAGTTTACTGTACATAAATGTCAAGCCAGCATTCAAAAGAACGTTATGTGGCTCTTGTGTTACCTTCCTGTGACGTCATCACCTGTCATGGGTATTGTTATTTAATAAAAAAAATAATAATAAATTATCATTTTGCTATGGATTTACGTTGTGTGGGTGAGTTTTTTTATTTCTGATATTTTTACACCGAGGTTAAGACACTGATCCCTTTTAAGGAAGTATTCAATATTTCTAAAACATGCTAACTGAACACATTCTAGCAGATGAGGGAGTTTCCTAATTAAGTGGTCAGTTCCATCATGCTGAGTGTATCATAAATATATCCTCTGATTCCATTTACGATCCATGGGTGGATTTTTTATGGGTTTGCAACAGCTTTGGGATAGCTTATCATTGGGTCAAGATACCTTCCAATTGGTCCCTGAAAATGTTGCAAACGATCCGTCCCATTGATTTAAAAAATGTTCCAAAACTCTTCTCCTAATTCCTCTCAAATGGGATGCAAACCTTATGAATGCCTATACAGTTGATAATTTCAAACAGTTTGATTTAATCAGAGGCATGCATGATTCACTCCCAAATGATCCAGAACGTTCTCAATCCAAAACTACCAGTTCTAAATAGGTCTTGAATGTTGCATAGTTTGTGAGCATTCCAAATGAAAAGATCAGCCTCTGGATTGAACAATTTTTTTCATAACCGGGGGGTAGTTTTATAACTCACTTGGGAAGGGATATAGAAGAGCCCTGTAAGAATCCAAACTTCGATAAATGTATGGATTCTACTGGTTGCCAACAGACAAGAGAAAAGTTTGACCACAAAAGTTTAATTAGTAACTAGAAAAGGGTTTTGAAGACAAAACAGAGCGTCCCAATAAGCTTAAAAATTTAAAATGTTAAAGTTTAAATGAAGGGAAAAAAGGAAATAGTATGTTGTTAAACATTTCCTCATGCAGAATTAGTTATCACAGAAGTACATTAGTAAAGTTATTGTTAAATATTATTAAACAGTGTGGAACAGATACTGCAAAGTGATGTTTTTGATCTAATTTTTCCCTGAAGTATTTATCATGAGAGGGAATTTACACCTTTGCTGAAGGGTCAGGTTTCTTTGTAAATAAGGGAAAACATACACAAAAGTATTCACTTGCCATAGTGTACTATTACATACACTCATACTGGATTTTTCATCAGCTATTTTCTAACATGCACGAGTGATCTATAAAAAGAAAATTCATGTGTACATGTTTTAAAGAGATATGTTGAAATTTGAGCCTAAAGCAAGGCTAGGGAAAACATCATATCCAGAATACAAGAGGTTCAGACTGACGCAGAAGTATTTGTAAAAAGAAATCTCGATATTCCGTCTATATATGAAGCAATTCTTTATTTATTTCAATTTCAAAACTAAAATGGCAGATTTCCTGTTTGTTTACTTGTCACTGTCCATGTGTAGGATCAAAAGTTCGAGAGGTGAAGAGTTTGCGAGGTTACGAATGCACATTAGCGTTATTCAGTTACATCTCAAACGGCCAATGTTAGAATGTACCCTAGCAAATCTTACTTGAAACGTTATACATCAAAAGAAAACATGATCTCTGCAAGGACACAATTGGAAACAACAATTCCTCCGAACGATGATAAATACCTTCTGCAGTGGGAGACACATTCTACTAAATCCCGGAAATTCTTGCATTTTTAACCCCAGAAAATATTAGAAGTGAAATTTGAAAATATTTACAGGGGGTGTAGCAAAAACACTGTAACTCTGGAACTACTCAATAGATTTTTGTCAAATAAAAAGCGACATAAACTACAATAATATGTCTTTCAAACAGTATAAATATAATATTTGTATCATATTTTGGTACCCCACATTTCATAACTCTAATGCGAACACTGGCTTTGTGAGGTATTTCAGTATTGTTTGCCTATTATTTTTCTACCTTGCAGTTTAACCAGAAGGGATCAAGCCTAACTGACCATCAAAAATTCACATTGACCCTCAGTTTTCAAACTACAGGGTCAATAGACCTCCAGTGAAAACAGGCTCAGGAAACACTGATAAAGTAGTAATAAATAGTATACAACCAAATAACGCAAAATCTGTGATTTTATTATGACCCCAGTTTGGCCCAAAAGGGAGGGCCAAGGGTAAATATGACAAGCTTTCTAGACTCCCTGCATATGGTTTTCTACTACCTCCCAATGCATTCAAAACCTCTAAAAGCAATAATAAAGGAGCTAAAAGCAAAAACATAAAATCTGTGATTTTAGGACCCCAGTTTCACCCACAAGGGAGGGCCAAGGGTAAATATGACAAGCTTTCTAGACTCCCTGCATATGGTTTCCTACTACCTCCCAATACATACAAAACCTCTAAAAGCAGTGGTAAAGGAGAAAAAAGTCCCAAACAATAAATCTGTGATGTTATTACCTCAGTTTGACGCATATGGGGGATGCAGGGTGGTGGGAATCTGAGCAGTTTTTAGAGCATATGGTTTCCAAGATATTGTATGACTCTAACTGCAACAGATAAAGAGATAATAGAGAGGTTCTGGTGAATTTAAGCTTTCTGATTACTACCTAGTATAAAAATACTCCCGGTGGTGGAGAAACTTGACATGAAAACAAATAGGTGTCCTTTTCAAGGGATGCTTAATTACACATTTTGATAGTAAGTAAGTAAGTAAGTAAGAAACACTTATATAGCGCCGAATTTGATGTAAACATCCTTTAAGGCGCTGATATGCAAAAAGGGATAATCCAGTTCCAGAAAGATGTCCGTTTCCATATTAGCGTCCGGTAGGGGAGATAGACTATGGTGGAGGATAAGCCAATCTAAAAAGGTATGTTTTCAACTGTTTCCTGAAACCAGAAATGGTTTCTATGGTTCTGATGGCTTGAGGAAGCTTGTTCCACTCTGTGGGAGCCCCTGCTATGAAACTGCGTAGCCCTGAGCGTTTATTTGGTTTAGATGAGGAAATTGATAGGCGATTGCCCCGTGTGAGATCACTCCGCCTAATTAGAGCGGAGAGATATGGAGGTTGGCTCAAATGTATTGCTTTATAAATGAGGAGATTATATTTGAACAGTATACGGTAATGAATGGGGAGCCAGTGTAGTTTGTGCAGGAAGGGTGTAACATGACAGTATTTATTTAGCTTGCACACCGTCCGACATAAGGCATTTTGAACTCTCTGTAGTCTGCTAGTATATGCCTTTTTTGTGTTGTAAAGCAGTGAGTTACAGTAATCCAGACGACTGCTTACCAAGGCATTTGCCACCTTTACAGCTGTTTCATGATTTAAGTACCTGTGGACCCTTCGTAGTTCCCGGAGATGGTAGTAACTTATGCGACATAGATTAGCCACGTGTCTTTGCATTGAATTTTCAGCATTCAGGATGACACCAAGGTTTTTTCACCGATTCAGCTGGTTCCATGGTGTTGCCAAGCAAACTCACTGGGAAAGATGACTTCAGGGAACTTCTAATTTGATCATCACCAATCACTATGAATTCTGTCTTGTCAGGATTTAATTTAAGCTTATTATTTCCCATCCAAGCCTGGACCGCCTCAAGGCAATTCAGTCGCAGGCAGTTAACACAAATATATATTGCTCTTACAATTCCAAAATATATTTGACCTTTGAAAAAATTATATGCCAAAAGAAAAAATTGCTTTTATTTATTGAAGCCCAGCATGTCAAAGCACTGTGTTCTGAGAGAAGGACAAAAACATATCAAAAAAGAGTAATAAGTTTTCCTCCATGAACCTTTAACACAGCATTTGTTTATTCGGAAACAATTTTGACACCATGAGATACAAAAAAGTGAAACAGAAAACGATCAAGAGACTTTCAGAGCAAAGAGTGTCAGTTATATAAAGGAACAAATAATGTTTAAGTAGAGAAAATAATGTCTAAGACAGAGAAAATGTATGTAAAGATAAAGTATAAAATCAAGACAATTCAAGAGTAAGATGACAGCATTAATCAGTAAACTAAAGTTATGAAGCTGTAACATTTATCAATTGAAGTATAGCTCTCAATGGAAATAGCACAATTAGGTAAATGTATACAAAATAACAACTTATAACAATCCGTATATCTTTTTGATAAGAGAATTATGTCTCAAATATGACAGGTCAACACCTTTGACAGAGCCAAGGTTAAAGGTTAAACCATGATTTAGCATACTTACACTACCCAACCAATGACTCGTCCAAAAAATCAACTTACTTCACCTTGCAGTTTCTGAGATATGCCCAGACGAAATTTTAAAGGTCAAGGTCAGTACAAGGTCAAAGGTCCAATCAAGGTCACATCATGGCGTTGCACACCTATATCCAATATCCCTATCAACTTCCTACAACTTACAGTTTCGTGATATAACCTGGACAATATTTAAATGGTCAAGGTCACTATGGCAAGGTCAAAGGCCAAAATCAAGACCATGCGATGCCATTGCATACCTACAACCAATGTCAATACCAAATATCAACCTTCTACACCTTACAGATTCCGAGATATAATCAAGACAAGATTTTAAATCTCAAGGTCACTACAGCAAGGTTAAAATTCAAATCAAACTCACACCATGATGCTGGACACATACACTCTCTAACTAATGTCCCTACTAAGTAACAACTTCCTACACCTTGCAGTGTCTAAGATATAGCCCACTAGACATTTTAATGGTCACTATGGCAAGGTCAAAGGACAAATCACCTACACCTCCCAACCAGTGCCCACACCAAGTATTAACTTCCTACACTTTACAGTTTCCAAGATATAGCCTGGACAAGATTTCAAAAGTGAAGGTCACTAAAGCAAGGTCAAATCAAGTTCATACTGTGACATTGCACACTTATACCTCTCAATCGTTGCCCACATCAAGTATCACCTTCCTAAATCTTAGAGTTTCTGAGATATGGCCTGAACAAGATTTTAAACTCAAGGTTACTATGTCAAAGTCATATCAAGGTCACACGATGACTTTGCACACCTACAGCCCAAGCCAATATCCCTACCAAATGTAAACTTCCTACACCTGAGATACAGCCTAGATTGAGTTTTTGCTGCCACTGACCGGCCCGGATGCCATGTGTGAAAACAGTACCAACACAGCCCTCAAAGGTTGTGGGGCAAAACATCATTTAAAAAATTCCTGAGGTCTTGTAGTTGGTGTTCCGGATTATCACAAAAATCGAATAATCTGTTTCCTTTTCTAGTGTCGATCTTTCCTGAAAATTTCATCAAATTTCACCCAATTTCACCCATAGATATTTTGCAAACAGACAAACAAACACCACCACCAACATGACCTCCTTGGCAGAGGTAACCAGGTCATATCGCACAGGTAAACCAAATATGATGAAATGCTTGCAATTGTTTGTATCAGCAGAAAATCCTTAATTTAGCCTTACTTAATGCTGAAACTTGTCGCAAAAGAGCCGCTAAATGTGCGCCCTCATTAATTCTATTCTGTATTTTATAGCGCTTAATCTCTGCCAAGCAGACTCTAAGGCACAACACCAGAATCCAATTAAAAAAAATCATCATTCCATAGCAGTTGTCAAAGTCCAATATCATGGAGACAATGTAGCAATATGACCCTGGCTGTAAAACCCTGACTTTGACTTAATGCCAGAGTTATATTCAAGTAACATAATTTGTTGCACGTAATTTGGGTGAACCATCTCATGAAAATATAAAAGACTGGGTGTTGTCAAAGTTGTAAAAATCACCTAATTACAAGGTGTGTGTGCATGAGGCATGTCTCTTTAATACTCCTTCTGTATTCATAAAATATATTGATTGTATGCAATTTCACATGCATAGCTTATTAAATGTTATACATAACTCAATGGCACACGAAAACGCCTTTCAAGAGGTTTAACAAGATGCTACATGGGTGCACCAACGTGCTTATGGGAATAAAATTGGCCAAAATCTCATGCCATAAATTCAGAAGTCACATGTTATATATGGGGAAGTCGCATGTAAGATATGCAGAGGTCATATGTAATAAAATATGGAAAAACTTTTTCATAAATAGTCTTGTAAATCCTGTGTTCTGATAGGTCTTATTTCCAACCAAAACACTCTCAGAGTGCAGACCTCCACTGGTTGTATTCCAAAAATGTAGGATGTTTTAACCAGAATATGATCCGAATTATTAAAAGAAAACAAAACATTTGCAATCACCTCTTCATTTGGCCAGGCCCTTGACACAACAAAACATTTCAGAAAGATCCACTAATTACTTTTGGAGTAATGCTAGCCAGAAAACCAAAATTATTGAAAATATATCAAAATGGGATCAAAATTCTTCTTTTTATCTAGGGTATGAGCCAGATCTTTTCCAAAATTTAATCACATCTCCCTACGGCTAGATCCTACCTACATGAGAGATTTCATGATGATCCAATCATTACTTTCAGAGTAATCGTAGACAAAAAAGGTCAGACAAAATGAAGCACCCAAAATCATAAAACATACAGTACAATGATCAATTTAGAGTATTATTGGTAGTGTAAAATGCATGATTTGGATATGTCAACATAATATAAAGTTTTACAATATTAAAGTTCATCAAGGAAATAAAACACATTAACACAGATATATATTTTTCTGTTTACTGATATGTGGCACTCCTCACCCCAAGTCAACAAAACAGGCAATTCAGCAACAAAATACACCTCTTGTCTGTTTAAAAACAGAGTCATCAAGAGTTTTTTTACTTCAAACACGTTGTGTGAATTCATAGTGAAGCTATACAGGCCAAAGGAACATAAGAACAGCTACATTTATGGCAGGCATTACTCTTGATCCGAGTTGTCACAATAATTACCTTTACAAAGGACTGTCACATTGATATATGCGGTTGCTAGTGGTTGTGTAAGTGTAAATGTCCATTTCTGTAGTGAGGTCATTACAGTACAAAGCCATACAAACATCAACAGATGCAGGGACTTCTTCATCTGCTGTGAAACGCCAGTGAATAAGACCTTGTCATGACATCTTACAAAATCAGGCTGGATTACTTTTATGGAGTTTAATAGAGCCACTAACAGTGTCTTGCTTCAAGATAAAGGCACTTATCTATCTGTCCAAAGGGTGAAAACCAGACGTTGAATGCCCAACATGGGCATGCTGTCAGCCATCTGCGTGGATATGATTGAAGAAATAATTAGCAGATTTATTTACCTTATTTACAGAACAGCTCATATTTTCATCTCTCGGTTAGTACACATTCATATACCAGTTAAACCCACACAAAATTAAGTACAACCAAGTTGGTGCGTTTCAAAATATAGCTATCAGTAAATGTCCATAATAATTCAGAGACCCATAATTTTTTTTAAAAATAGCATCGGAGATGCCCATACCCACGGCTCAGGGAAATAGCTTTTGACACCATGAGATACAGAAGAAGTGAAACAGGACAAATATCAGAAGACATTCAGAGCAAACAGTGTCAGTTATGTAAAGTTCCAAATAAAGTTTAAGTAGAGAAAATAATGTACAATGGAGAGTAAATAAATCTAAATTATGAAGCTGTAAAATTTATTACTTGAGGTATAACTGCCAATAGAACTAATACAATTTAGTAGAAGTACATTTTATAATCAGTTGCAATCCATATATCTTTGTCACAAGAGAAATATGTTTTTATTATGGCAGGTGAACACACTTTGGCAGAGCCAAGGTTAACCCTCACAGCATGCCCTACACTCCCAAACCAATGACCCATCCAAGAATAAACTTCCTACACCTTACGGTTTCTGAGATATAGCTGGGACAATATTTCAAGGTCAAGATCACTACAAGGTCAAAGGTCAAATCACGGCCACATCATGACAGCACACCTACACACCTCAGCCAATGTCCCTACCAAGTATCAAATTTATGGTTTCTGAGACCGAGCCCAGACTAGATTTTAAAAATCAAGGTTACAACAGAAAGCTCAAAAGTCAAATCAAGGTCACATCATGATGTTGTACACCTACATCCTCTAACAAATATCCCTATCAACTTCCTGCAACTTACAGTTTCCGTGAAATAGCTTGAACAAGATTTTAAAGGTCAAGGTCACTACAGCAAGGTCAAAGGTCAAATCAAGGTCACACCATGATGTCGTACACCTACACCCCACTAATGTTCATACCAGGTTTCAATTTCCTACACCTTCTGTTTTCTGAGATACAGCCCAGACAAACTTTTTCCCGCTACTTGCCCATCCAGGTGCCATCAGTGAAAACAATCCCCGCACAGCCCTGTGCTGTGGGTAAAAACTGAATCCACCATGGTTTTTAACATTGTATAGGGCATCACAAATTACCACATTTGAGCAAATATTTTAGATGGCCTCCCAAAACACAGAAATACTAACCAAATACTAGGTTAATTTTAAGACAAATTTAAAATGGCCACTTAAAATTTGAGCCATTTTACTCCACTTACCTGTATTGTTGTTGTGCCATTACTGAGAGATAGCGTTTATATTTACATGAAATTAAGATTTTTATAAATATTCAAACATTTGTTAATTTAATACCGTACCTTACACAATTCACTATACACGTCAGCACAGTCCTGGCGTGACGTCATAGCATTTTTTTGTTTGACTGAACCTCAATAAACCCCTAGTAAGCTGTAAGCGGAGTCGGTTGGGAGGGCAAAATTTTAAAAGGCCACTAAAAAATTGAGCCATTTTACTCCACTTACCTGTATTATTGTTGTACCATTACAGAGAGATAGTGTTTATATTTACACGAAATTAAAAATACCATATTTACAAAAGATCGATAAGATTTTTATGAATATTCAAAAATTTGTTAATTTAATACCTTATCGAATGGATAATTTGCTATGCAGGTCAGCACAGCACATAGCATCTTTTTAGTTGTCTAAACCTCTATAAAGCCCTAGTAAGCTGTAAGCAGTTTCAGTTGGGAGGGCCTCACCTGTCCATTAGGTAAGGTATTAACTTATAAAATTTTAATTTACTTATTAAATTTGAAAATTTTAAATTTGCAACCTTGATATAAACCAGAGTTTATACGAGCATATTTCAAAAGAGATTCTATTCTTCCCAAAATGGGCCAAACATGTAATATCTATAGCGGGAGATGTAATTACTTCAGAGGGAACCTTTGTAAGTAGAGAACAACTAGCACAAACCTACAACTTTAACACTTGTATCCTCGAATATTTTAGATTAAAATCTTTAATAAGGATATTCATCTCAAAATACTCTCGTGGTGGGACTTTTGATACACCAAGACCGCACATACCGTTCCATATGCAAACAGTCTCACAATCGCAAGGCCACAGCAAATTGTTTTATAACTACTTGACAAAGGAAAACAATGAGGCAACTAGGAAATGTAAAGTAAAATGGCAAGGAAAATTTAATCCTGCTTTTATTGACAAAATATGGCACACAATATACAAGATATGTTTCAAAACTATCTAAGATAATTCAGTAATCTGGTTTCAGTACAAAAGTCACTTTGGAATTCTAGGCACAAATGAAGATTCTAGAGTCAAATCACTGTGGGCTCTGTGGGGACAATGCTGAAACACTCCAACATCTTTTCTGTCAATGTGAAATTTTTGAAAATTTGTGGACTGATTTAAAACAATGGATTAAAAGAAAAATAAATTACCAGTTACACATGACTCAAATATCAAAAATTTTCAGGTATTGTGTACAAGATCAAAATTTCAAGCCTGTTAATTTCATATTGCTCATAAGTAGGAAATACATATTTTGGTGTGCTCAGAATAAATTTATCTCTAACTTTCTTCAACTGAAAAAAAATTAATTCAGCACCTGATACCTTGAACACCAATATCTGGCAAAGCTGAATTTGACCGTGAAATGAGAACATGGAAAGACCTATTAAGTGAGGATTAAATTTGCAATGTAAATGAAATATTCTCTGTTTATCTTTTTTATCTTTTTTCATCATTTACCAGTATTAGGAAGAAACTATAATAAAGTGTGAATAGTGGCATAAATTGTGAAAAACCATTACTGGCACTGATTTGTGAATGTATATATGATTATAGTAAAATTTAACTGTTTATTTGGATATAACTTGTCATATATTGTTCTTATATGATGTTCAGAAATATCTCTCCTGTCCGAAATATTTCTTCTTTTTTTTTTTTTTTTTTGCAAATGGCAGTTAAAAATTAATAAAAAAGACAATTTTATTGTGTTAATACATCTAACCTAATGGACAATTGGCTAGAATAACTACCGCTTTGTAGGAGGGTCAGTTACTAGGGTCTGTAAGTGAACTCAAAATATAGGCAATGGTGGCCACTTTTCCTTACAGACTGATCTGGTCCTGTTTGCCTCATAGACTAATCTGGTTGAGCCTCTTTGAGGAGCCTTAATTCATGCTGCCACTGCCTCAGAGAAGCCTTTGTCTTTGATAGCTGAGGCTCTAGGAGCCAAGCATGTAAATTTAACAGATTCCTGTGAGGAGTCAGGTTGAAAGGATGGGATAGTAGATTAGACAGGTAGTGGGATTTGGCTTGAGATGGTCACTTGATCCCAAAACCAGGGCATGTTGGGCCACCCAGGAGCAATCAGAATGATTCTCCTACAAGGGTAGTCCTGCAATTTCGCCACCACTCTACCTACAATGGCTACTGGTGGGAAAGTATAAGGGTCTAGATCATCCCGAGACGGGCTGAGTACATTGACTGTCCAGGCAATGGGGTCTAGTACTTGTGACAAAAAGTGAGGCAGTTTGTTGTTGAACCTTGTAGCAAACAGGTCTATCTGAGGTTGGTGCGACCTGGTGCATATCAACTGTAAAAGCTCTGGATAGAGAGACCACTATGTCTGGATGGTTTGGCCTAGCCTGGATAACTGGTCTTCTACCACATTCAGCCAGCCTGAAATGTGTCAGGTCTTGAGAGTCACCTGTTTCCTGGAACACCGGGTCAGGGTTCTGCATAGAAGGGCACACAGTGAGACCGACCTCATGCTTCCTTCCTTGTTTATATAGGCAACCACTTTTTCCTGCAGCCACTGTCTTAAGTGAGGGTGAAGTGACCAGTCAAATGACCCATTTTTCTAGTGATTCTGGGATTGTTTTTCAAGTGCCACTGTATCGGTCTCATATGGAGCCGACCTAGGTGGACTTGCTTTTCTGTAGATATTAATAGCTGTATCAGGGACATCAGCTGCCAGACTGGACTGGTCGGTTTGGAGAGTAGTTTCTGCATATTTGCATTCAAGGTCTGTCAATGCTCTAGGGTGGGTCTGACCTTGCCACCTTTGAGGTCAAACTGGTAACCTGCGAAGTTGAAGACTTGTTTGAGGTCCAGTTTTGATTTTTTTCTTGTTTACCATCCTACCCACTTCCTGACACAGAGCTACAAGAGTTTGTGTATGCTGAAGACAGGTGGGATCTGGCTCTGATCAACCAGTTGTCTATGTACTGGTGGATTCTTATACCCTTGTGTCAAGCCATCAGGGCTTTGACTTGGTAGGATTGACCCTGGACTTGAAACTGTATGTATATTCCTGGACTGGGTCTGTATTGAAAAGCGGAAGTAGGAGTCCTTGAAGTCTATGGACATTACCCGAACCACTGGCTGGAGGGAGGTCCTTAAAGTCTCTGTTGTTTCCATTTTAATTTCTTTGTCTTTCACATTTTGTTCAGGGTACTGAGGTCCAATATAGGTCTCCACCAGTTGTTGGGTTTTTGTACCAAGAAAACTTGGTTGAAGAAACCTAGAGATCTCTGAGTTTTGACCAGTCCTACTGCATTCTTTTGCATAAGTGAATGTAATTCCTCTGTCGAGTAGTTGTTCCTGAGAGGATGTACATAGCCACTTATGATGGTTGGTGACATTGTCAAGTTTGGTCGGTAGGAAGGGGAGGGTGTAGCTTTCTCCGAGGATTCTTATGACCTTGGGACTGGCTCCTAGAGCTGCCCATGTTTCCCAGAATTGGTGGAATCTGGCCCCTCAGGTAGATCTGGAGCAGCAACTGGGACATTTGTGACATTCTGGACAAAACTTAATTGATCTACACAGGAAATACACACTTTCTCACACTTTCATGACTTTACTGAGTTTACAATAACAGGACTTAAACCATTCTTTTGTGGATGCCTGAAAACAAAAGGGACATGATCTGCAACAAATGAGTTCACATTTAAAGTATGAAAAGGTTCTAAAGTCATTCTGTTCCCGGTTAGTCGCCTTGTGCACACCGGACCAAACAATAATTGTCATTTATAAGATGACTAACACTTGGCAGGTCGAGATGAGTAGTTACTGGATTTTCCCATGCTTTTCTTTCCATGGGCACGAGAACCAATAGATTTCCAAGCTGGCTGGCCAGACCAGCTGTTGTCATTTGAAGCCTTCTCTGACCTCTCAGAAGGGTGATGGCAACCCTTCTTGTGAGACTAGTTTCCAGATTGTCCCTTGTTCTCATACCGGGCTATGTAGTCCTCAGCTTTGCCAAGAAAAGTGTGAAGTTGGTCATTGATATCAAAACAAAGTCTGACAAGTGTTCTGCCGTCTTGGCTATAGGTGTGCTAATGCTCTGGTTAAAATTTGTCAGGTGCTGGAGTTCATCAGTTGCTTTATGTATCTTACCGGCCAACTATCAACTGGAGCTGCATGTTTTCTTGAACTTTATTGAGACATCTGTTGAGTCCAGCGGCCTGATTACAGATATAACTGGATTCACTTGCCGCCTTTTCCCATTTCCTTAAAGTTTCCTTTGAGATAGCTCTGGATGCCAGTGGTGTTGAAGACAGGCTTAAAGAGTTGGCTATCTAGCTAAAGTTACTGTTCGACTTTGCACACTTATTATACCAGAAGGATACAGCACTAGAGCCCTTGTCTTTGTATGTAGACTGTACCACTTGCTCTGGGATCTTGTGTCTTGACACACTGGTCAAGCTGCAACCCTCCAGCCTGGGAACTCCTTAGAAGGATAGCCTTCTATTAGAGTGATGTTACGTTTGTCCAACTTTTTCACAACCAATCATCTGTTACCATGCTGACTGATTATGATATCTTCCCAGTTGGTTGCTGCTTTGGCCCGGCAAAGGGGTTGTCATCAGCTGCTGAGGTAGTATGAAAATCTGAGATCCGAGTCCTCCCCATGTTGGATCTAATGCCTCTCATTGTCTCTCTGTAGGTCTGTTCCTCTCAGAGAGCTTGGTCAAGGTTGGTTGAAGTCTGATCCTGTTGGTCAGAAAATTTCCCTTAATTAACTGGACAGTCTGAGGTTGGTCAGTAGGTTCAACATTAAACCAAAATCCATATCAGAGTCGGTATGTTGTAGAACTATCTCTGTAGCCGATGTACTGGAACGCTGTCACTGCTGACCAGAGACCCGGTCGGTGCTGGCTTGATTGGTCGGCTAGTGTGGTCCATCTACTTACTGGGTCGGTGGCAGGAACCGCTTGGTAGTCTCCACTGCACCAGCTGGTGGGGCCTTCATGGGCATTACTTTAACCATCTGGAAGGCCAACACTTGATGCAGCTTATCAAAAGTCTTGGCCACCAGCATAGCCTCCAGCCTGGAAAAACGTTCAGACCATTTCTGGTCCAGGGCCTTTAACTCATTGTCACCAACGGAAGACTTGGCAGGGGTGGTGTTTCTTAGGCTTATTTTCCATTTCGTAATACGGACTCCATAATACAGAATTCTAAATTTTTATTCTTACCATATTAGAGATCTCAATTGGTACAAAGCTTTCAAATTACCTACTATGAAAATGCTATTTTTAATGTTATTTTTTTGTATTAAGTATTAAGACAGACTTCTTTCATGAGGAATTGTGTTAATTGAAATATTATTCCTCAGAAATTTTTATCTTTGGCCTACACACAACTTTACTTTAAGATGCATGCATTTTCCACTTGAGTTTCTTAAATATATAGACGTTACATATAGGTTATATTTATTTACATGTACTACCAAATATATACATGTATACTAATATAAGAATTTTGATGTGTATTTCTTGGCTAATTCTCAGAATTCTTTGTGGTTTCTGCAAGGGTTTGTTTTTAATAAAAGACTTACCCACGTGCGGATGAACAATCAGTGGACTATGAATGATAGGATCAGGAGCAAGTATAATGAGATCTTTTGACTCATAAATGCTATTTGATTTAGTCTAAATTCAATGTCACTTTGAACACATTATGGGTAACATCACAATGGGCAGTTACACTGTGGATTAAAGCAGTGCATAGTAGTCTGTCAAGATTCTGGACTACGACCATCATCGTATTAGCCAGGGCTGAGATCCAAACCCACAAGCTATGAATTGGGAGGCATGTGTGTTATCACTGCACCACTGCTTCTCCTCCAAAATAGCTTCAGACATGCCTGTACCCTACAGCCTTTGGAAATAGTTTTCAACACTATGTGATATAGAAGCAGGGAAACAGTACAAAGATCAGGATAGTTTCAGAGTAGTGTCAGTTATATAAAGCTCCAAATATTGTTTAAGGAGAGAAAATCATGTCTAAAGAAAATGTACGTAAAGATAAAGTACTAAACCAAGACAATTCAACAGCAAGATGACAGCATTAATCAGTAAACTAAAAATTCTGAAGCTGTAAAATTTATTAATTGGCGAATAGCTGTCAATGGAAACAGCACAATTATGTAAAAGTAAATTGTACATATAATAATCAGTTGCAGCAATTCATATATCTTTGTCATAAGAGAAACATGTCTCAAATATGGCAGGTGAACACACTTAGTCAGAGCCCAGTGAAAGGTCACATCTTGATGCACACCTACACCCCCTAACCAATGTTCCTACCAAATGTCAATCTTCTACACCTTACAGAATCCAAGATTTTAAAAGTCATGGACAACGTTAAATCCAAGATTTTAAAAGTCATGGACAATGTCAATATAACAACGTCAAAGGTCAAATCAAGATCACACCATGATGTTTCACACCTACAATCCCTACCAAGTATCAACTTCCTACACTTTTAAGATTTCAAAGATATTACAGACAATTTTTTAAGATCCAGGTCAACACAGCAAGATCAAAGGTCAAATCAAGGTCTCACCATGTTGCTTCAGAACTACCGCCCCTAAGCAATGTCCTTACCAAGTATCAACTTTCTACATTTTACGGTTTCCAAAATTTAACACAGACAAGGTCACTACTGCAAGGTCAAAAGTCAAATCAAGTTCACACGATGACGTTGCACACCTACAACGCCCAACCAATTCCCCTACCAGTATCAACTTCCTACACCTTACTGTACCAAAGATATAGTACAAACAAGACTTTATAGGTCAAGATCACTAAAGCAAGGTCAAAGGTGAAATCAAGGTCACACCATGACGTTGCACACCTGCAACCCCCAACCAATGTCCCTACCAAGTACAAACTTCCTACACCTTATGATTTCCAAGATATAACCCACACAATATTTTATAGGTCAAGGTCACTATGGCAAGGTCAAAGGTCAAATCAAGGTCACACCATGATGTTTCATACCTACAACCCCCAACCAATGTCCAAACCAAGTATCAGCTTCCTACACCTTATGGTTTCGGAGATATAACCCAGACACGATTTTATATGTCAAGGTCACTATGGCAAGGTAAAAGGTCAAATCAAGGTCACATCATGGTGTTGCACACCTACACCCCCTCACCAATGTCCCTACCAAGTATCAACTTCCTACACCTTAAGGTTTCTGAGATATAGCCCAGATAAGATTTTTAAACTTAAGGTCACTACGGCATGGTCAAATCAAGGTCTCATCATGACAATGCAAACCTACACCCCCCAACCAACGTCCCTACCACGTATCAACTTCCTACACTTTACAGTTTCCGAGATATAGTCCGGACAAAATTTTATAGGTCAAGGTCACTACAGCAAGGTCAAATCAAGGTCACACCATGATGTTGCACACCTACAACCCCCAATGTCCCTACCAAGTATCAACTTCCTACACCTTATGGTTTCCGAGATATAGCCCGAACGAGATTTATAGGTCAAGGTCACTACAGCAAGGTCAAATCAAGGTCACACCATGACGTTGCACACCTACACCCCCTAACCAATGTCACTACCAAGTCTCAACTTCCTACACCTTATGGTTTTCAAGATATAGCCTGGACAAGATTTTTAAACTCAAAGTCACTACAGCAAGGTCCAATCAAGGTCAAACCATGACGTTGCATACCTACACCCCCTAACCAATGTCCCTACCAAGTATCAACTTCCTACAGCTTAAGGTTTCTGAGATATAGCCCAGATAAGATTTTTAAACTTAAGGTCACTACGGCATGGTCAAATCAAGGTCGCATCATGCCAACGCAAACCTACACCCCCTAACCAACGTCCCTACCACGTATCAACTTCCTACACTTTACAATTTCCGAGATATAGTCCGGACAAGATTTTATAGAGCAAGGTCAAATCAAGGTCACACCATGATGTTGCACACCTACAACCCCCAATGTTCCTATTAAGTATCAACTTCCTACACCTTACGGTTTCGCACCCGACCTTACACCTGCCGGCCCACCCACCATTCCGGACACCATAGGTGAAAACAATTACCCGACAGCCCTTTTGGGCTGTGGGGTAAAAACTGTTAGAATCCAAAAATATAAATGGTGTGCAGCAACAACACATACAAAGGCCAATACATTTGAACAGAAACTGTTGCAGTTACCCTAACCTTTACTCTGTGCAAGTTCACAGTATCATTTTACAGCTACAACTGAACTTCAGCAATATTCAGTGGTATAAACTGCACATCAATTTCATATTTTGTACATTGGTAACAACAGAAACATTCCTATGTCCAAACAGAATCTTGCTAATCCAACACGTATGAATGGCTGATGGTTTACTTTACTTGTACCTGTAATGAACATTAAGGGCCACCACTCATATTTATATGTTGAAAATTGTTCTTTGTTCCTCAAAACAATATCATTAAAAACAGACGACTTAAAAGATATTAACATTTTATTCTGCAAATTAAAATATTCAAAAATATTAACAAATCACATTGTAAAGGATGAAACACTAACAATATAAATTTATCTCAACCAAATACTTTGTTCTGTGCCAGAAATAACAGATTATGAGTATTGCAAAACACTAGATCTTAAAACATACATAAGATAATCAAATATCCACACTCACTAACATGTAGGTTTTTATATGTGAAACCGTAACACTGTCAGAAATTTATAAAACAACAGGGCCATTGTCATTCATTATATGCCATACTGGGTGACAGAGGTTAAACCACAATAACCAAATCCTTAGAAGTAACAGACTGACTTACTGTCCAAGTGGAAATTTTAGTTGTAAAAATTAAAACTAATTTTCAATTTGTAAGAAATTCACTAGAATTTTTTCATTGGTTTACTGAAGAGGTAAATGCAGGTATTTAAAATTTCACTTGGAATAAAATTTGGACAATTTTGACAATCCAAGGATAATCGCTAAAACAGGTAAACTATATACCCCGGGAAAATGTCCACTTGTACAGCATTTTCCAAACTTCTACTTTTACCAAAAACTGCTGAAAGTCTACTGACAGAAAATTATCAACACACACAGAAACATGGATACTTATATATCAGTATCTTGATGTCACAATTCCCACACAATATTCATCTAAACATTTTTACATCCATACTTCACTTTTCAAGGAAACTTTAAATTTGATAATACTGTATAAATATAGCATACGGTGAACACTGGAATGATCTGAATTAAATCGTGAAGTGTGCAGATTGACTGTATAAAAATTCACAAATATAAAAACACAGACCACTGTTTCACACACTAGCAGAACCAACAGGTTCAGAAGGATGATGTTGGTAGAGTCTGTGGTTGAAAGTACAACTGCCAGGTTTGTATTCCATAAGTGTTTATTATTTCTATAGTCTAAAGATTTTCCAGTCACTCTGGATTGGTAAGAATAGGCCAGAAAGATACAGGTCTTGAGGGGAATTTCGGAAACTACTCGGCACAATATTTAAAGAATCATTAAAATGAAAACTAACAATCTTATTACAATGATAATAAAATTAAACACTTCTTTAACAGGAACTATTTTTCAAGTGAAGGTTATGACTTTTTTCTGATTTCTTTAATAGCACAATATTATTGAATCCTTTATAAGGGCATAAACATAAATACATGATCCCCATTCAAACAAAAGAAAAACATTGATATATAAAGCAGCATCACCACTTAAATGCATACACAAAATGCTCTGTATTTTTCAGGATATAGCATATAATTTCCAACAAATGTAATAGATGACACAAGGCACATGTATCATATCCGGTTAAATCAACTTAAAATCATTAAATTTGATCCAATGATTCTTAAGGACAAATTTACAATGAACTTATTTTTTTCTGTTGAAGATGAAAACGTACTGTACAGAACAGTTGCTAAATCTATCATAGCCATGTGATAATCACTTGTTATCTTGTTAAGGAGTATTCACAATTTTCCAAATACTTATTATTAAGAGTGTATTACAGTCAATTTCCTTTTAGTAAGGCTAAAACAATTAACAGTACAAACCATGCATAAGGTCACCCAAGCATTAGCCAGCACAAATATTGTGCAGCTGATTCACTGTTTTCTAATGTATACCACCTTGTGTTGGAATTTACACAATTGTTACAATTCTTAATATTTGGTTCAGAACCTAAAAATACATAATTTCAAAGTAGTTGATCTGTATATTACAAGAAATGTGTAAATATTACATTTATTTGACAATTCACCAAAAATCTAGGTGGAAATTTCTCTTTTTTTCTAGAATCTCACGATCAACTACGTTGTTGGGTAACATCCAGGACACACGTCCAACTGACATTTACTGTATTTCCTCAGATGTTTACATGGGGACAAGTTGACCGGTTAGTCAATGGTTAATGCAAGCAGTTACCCAGCCACCAAATTATGCTAATCCTTTCAACCTTAATTTTTAGCATCATATCACACCAAATTATTTGTCCATACAGTTTTCAATGAGCAGGCTGGAGGCTTCTCAGCACCCTAAAAATACAAGTACAACATAATAACAAATGATTATATAAAATGTCATATAAGATGTAAAACATTGATGTTTTATGTTCATAGACAGGGCAGACACTTTCTATTATCTGAATGTTTGTTAACTAAATATAAAATTTCTTTAAACACATTTTCTCCATCCCAAAGTTGTACCTCTGTATTAAATTATACTTTGTGAAAAGTTTGTTTTATTTTATAAATCTGCAATCATTGTACCAAATTTAAACTTCGGATAATAGATTCCACTGTGAATCAAATACTTAGCGATCATACATTTCCCTGGAAAAAAATCAGTAATGCCAAAATATAATCAGTATAAAGTATGAATTTATACATATGAATTCATGGTCTCATGGATATTTACATAATGCATGGGTTTTCCCTTATTTTCACATATTTTGATAGCAACCCACACATTACTGCATGGTTGTTAATGTATCATATATTGAACATATAATATATATAGACTGGTAACAGATCCCGTATCATGACATACTTATAGATAAGATACAAAAATCTTCTTAAATATGTATACTTTCAAAACAGAGAAGTTTTAGACACACACATTAACAGAAACACCAGCTTTAATATTTTTACAAATAATCTGTGTAATCCACTCTGCTTGGTAATATGGCTCACACATCAAGGAAATGAGTTACAATTTCTGCAAAACACAAACCTTGTAGGCATCACAGAGAAGTTTTAGTAGGTTTGTCTCAGCAGCTTTCTGGATAGCAGATGTATGCACCTGTAACATATATAATAACAAAACATGATGTGGCTGAAAAGGTGAAATAAAGGTATCTAAAGGGTGGTGGAATGTGCAATGAAAGCATAGAATTTATTACTTAGTTTGGTTCAATGAAAAAATCCCATAATATGTATGCTTGATTTATTTGTGGTGGAAGAACATCTTAGTCAAAAACAGTCAAAGGAAATAATTTACTCAGTTTTATCTCTACAATATGGGATTTTTCAAACTGAGATGTTTCTGGTATAAAGGGCATAAAAATCGACTACTTGACCTGGCCAAATACTTACAAACTACATTGACTACTGACTACTCACAGACTGCTAAACCATGAAAATTGCAATACCTTGATTTCACTAGCCATAATTTTGGACAATCTATAGGAAAATAATCTTCAGTATTTTACTGACCAAAATGTCACAAGAAACAACAGCAACATTCATATACCTACAGAAGAAACACATTAAATGAGCGCACAAGAAAAAGCTGGGTTTTACTTTTACTTATCAAATGTGAAATAGACAAACAGGTGGAATTTGGCAATGCTCCATTAGATTAATTTAGCTATTTCTGACTGATGGTAAGTAGATTAAACCTGATCAAGATGCAGGCTTAAATATCTAAAGCAAAGTACAGACCCCATTAAGCGTGACCCACGGCACAAAAGTATGTGGAGGCTGTAAGGCTTCCGTAAGATCTCCCATTTTGTGCTCTAGCATGTTCCCAAGGCTGCTGTTTGCACACATTGCCACCATGTTGTAATCAATGCCACACTGTTTTGCACACTATGCAGCAGAAAATAACATTTACTATCATACAACAAATTGTACAGATAAAACCATTTCTTAAAATTCTCTGATAAAAATGAATCAAAAATGGTGAAAAATAATAACAGTAGAACCTCCATTATCAGAATTTTTATTTTCAAAATATATTACAGTAGAACCACTATTATCCAATGCTCTTGGAGGAGTAACAATTATGTTGGATAACAGAACTGCTGGACTAATAGTAGGACTAAAATAACAGGTTTAAATGTAGTTTGGGTAGTGGGTTTGTAATAACGACACTTTCTCAATTATTTATACTGTAAAATGACATCTATTGTTTTCCTCTATTGTATTACCTCTGCCAAGGATGTTGTAATTAGAGATATGCCTTTGTTTTGTATTATTTACAAAATAACTTGAGAAGTTTTTGATGGATTTTGAGGAAATTTTCAGGAAATGTTGACAATGGTACAAGGGACAGATGATTGAATTTTGGTGGTGATATAGATATAGATAACAGTTTGGATATTTTTTAAAAGTATTATTACTCCACTCATAAGCAATATTGGGGATGATGGACTCTAAAAGAGGTATGTGCTCTCCAAGTTTCTTTGTTAATTCTAATATCCAAGAAAACATTTAGTTCTCTTGACATGTTCATATAACAGGTTTTACTGCACACTTCTTAACAAATTTCATAAAGATCTGTTTACTTCTTTTGGAGTTATCACAAACACAAGGAAACAGACACAACCTCCTTGGCAGGGTTAATATACTCTTCCACTATATTAATATACTGGCTTTTATATCAGCATACCACTAATAGAGCATCTGTCTGGTGAGCTGGTATCACCTTACATGCAGGAGTACGTTATGAATACCAAACCTTTGTGCATGTGTTTGACAAGGACTTTGAAAAATATTATAGCCTTTAGTAAGTCCATTGGAAACTTTTATTTGAGGTAACACAAATGCAATAATTTGTATCTGTTATCGAAAAAGAGAGGAGACAGTTTATTTTGTAATATAACTAACATATTTTGAACATCAAAAATGTGTACCATTTAGTCCATTTGATGACAAAACAAGAATGAACATTCGTAAGATTTCTCACTAAGCATATCAAATGCTTGCATCATACCAATTTTACACCATGTCATACACTATTTTGTTGCACTTACTGTACTCAGGAGCTTGACATATTTTAGGAATTTTCATTAATTACTTTGCAATTTCAGAAAATTAATAACTATGGTATAAATTTAATAAACGGCTTTGTAACTGTACAAAGATATAATTTTGAACCTCCTAACATGAATCCCACACAATGAAAAGTTCATAATACATTACATATATAAAAAAAATTTAATGGAGATCTGCACATTACTTTTAAAGTAACGTCAACCAGACAGCCAAAGTCATCCAAAATACACTGAAAATAGAACCTTTGAAAATTGGGGATACCCAGAATATGATGTGGGTCTCTTCCATAATTTAATCACTAATTCCTTTGGTCAGGCCATTGAAAATTTAAGATAGATCCATTCATTACTTCTGATGTTATTACAAACACAGACAGACAAATAAATACACCCCAAAACAGAACCTCTTGGTGGAAGCAATAAGCTGAATGAACAGCATACCTTTGGAGCAGATACACCAGGTAGATGTCTAGATACTTCCACGCAATGAATGAACTCAAAGTGTGTTTTCACCTCTGGATAGAAGTGAATGGCACATGTCTGCATAAAAAAAAACAAATATACATGAACATACTTTTCATTTTAGAATTGTTTGTATGGATTACCATTAAAATATTCCTTTTAACTTGACAGAAAGAAATTTAGCTATCATTATTTTATTCAAAGTACTTTTCATTATAGAAAGAAAATTTATAGAACTAATGTCAATATTGACTTTCATTTATTTGTTGCTACCTTGATTAAATGGAATTTGCCATTTAAAATTTAAAAAAAATTTGGAGTCAACAGCAGTATGTTTGACAGAAACTATAAATTTAAAAGTTTGACCATAAAATGATAAATTACATTAAGTAACATTTTATAAATAATGTAAACATGCCAATAAAACTGCAAAGAATATTAAGTAAAAACTTATAACTTTTGTATGACTTTTAAAATCAACTATAACATTATTAAAATAAATACAAAGCTACCTGAATTAAATTGCCCAAGCATTCCTGTGGTCCATGTTGACAATTGAATTCCCATTTTGTACCAACCTTCTTTTGCTGTTAAATAAACACAAAGGATAATATTCTTTTCTTCAAGAGTAGCAATGCAATATATAAACAAGAATAATTATTTACTTATTTGATATTAGAAAATCGGATAAGTTTTTAGATCAAATATACCAATTTCAATCTCAGAACACAAAGCTATGCATCAATATATGATTTATGGCATATATTCTTTTCGTAGTAATGAAAGTGTCACAGAAATCTGAAATACATAAACCTCCTGCATTTTCCCAATTATAACAAAAAGTTTAAAAAAAACTAAAATCTGTGCCATAATAAACATGGTATGGCCACCTTAATTTTTTGTTACATATTACTTTAAACATTATGTTTCTGATTTTATTTGTAACAGAAAGCAGAATCTAACATGTGCATTTCCATAAGGAATTAACACCAGTTCAGTGATTTCTGAAACCATCTGCATTGCTGGGTACAGCTCCTTCAGAATGAAGTTCTTGCAGTCTGGACAAAGTGATTCATAATACAAGGTGAACTTGACAGAGTCTGAGGAATTTTTCATTGTTCCCTTCCATACATATTTCATGCACTGATCATACACCTAAAAACAAAGAATGAAACAGTAAATCTATGTATTTTAATCCATTGTATATTTTATTCATAAAATATAACTGTGGTAATAAGTGAGTGAAAACTGTATAAAATATTTTGAATGTACTAAATAGACACACACTGTGTAATGAATATGTATATGAAAACCTCAATTGCAGACACAATGATAATCCTGAAAAAAAGTTATACTTTTTGTTACAAAGTGAAAAGGAAATAGTTGAAAGCATGCACATATGTTTCATTAGAGATTCTGCATACTTTCTTCCGACCTGCTATGTCAGTTCAGAAACAGTAAGTTTGGTTTCACTCTATAATACATCCTTCTCCAAATATGTACAAATTAAGTTTCTGTAAGAATTGTTTTCTGCAATTTATAGAGATTTATCGATAATTTGACCCCTAAATCACAAGATTTATTTGTTGTCTTACGTCACGTTCAACAGCCAGGGTCATATCGCGACGGGTGGTTTGCAGGTGGAAGAAGCCAGTGCATATTGCACTGTAAGCCACCGACATCGGCAAGTAACTACCAACTTTCCAACATGAAGCGCCCAGCCCGAGATTCGAACCGGCGGCCACAGAGGTTGGAGGTGAGAACTCTAACCACTACACCACCACCCCCCCCCACCCCCTAAATCACAATTAACAATATCTATGGGTTTTGAAGCTGCTATGAAGTACAGATGAAGTTACTGTAGACTGAAATTTAATCTTTCTAAAGGGGACAACAGAGGATAAATAAATAATTTACCCAATACTTACCTCGCATATTTTTGCATTCTCTTCATTTGCACACCAATTACATGGTGAAATTTCACATGCTGTAAATAACTCTACGCAGATGAACAATATAGTTGAAATTTGAAGAAACTGGAACATTTTGCATCACTTCAACTGTATTTGCACAAAAATTGTTCTGGCGTGGCTTTCTCGAATCACATGATGGCATTTGTCACATGATTCTCGCTCATGTGACAGCACACCCCCCCCCTCCTTCCCGCATACTATTTCACGGAGTTTGACCAGCGACCTTCATAGAGTTTAAAACGGTCAATTTTTGAGTGGTCTTCTCTTGTGAATACACAGAATTTTTCTTCAGCTGTCCAAAGATTGTTTATCTCACTACATTATCCAGAAATACACCTAACTATCTACATTCTGAGGCGTCACAGCAATGGAAGCTTGGATCAGCGATTTTCCGTACATTAGATGCTACAATCAATTAGGTTAAACATGCCTCCAGATAAACCGAAAGTTTGCAATGGAAAACTGGAAGAGGCTGAATGATATATTGACACCTCTTGGATTTGAATGTCACCCATTTAAGGTTGTGCTGTTATGGTTGTATAGTATACATGGAATTCGTTTAAATCACTTAGACAGAAAGTCCAAGGACTGCGTTAATCAATTGTCTATCTAAAGAGGCGAATATACAGTACACGGGTGCATTAATTTGGGACGGTCATCAATTTGGGACACTTTAGATTTGGAGATAATAAACTGTTTGTTTGACTTGGCACCATAAACAATGAATAAAGAAGTATTACCTCATGTATACATGGGGGCCACGGTGGCAGAGTGGTAACACTCTCGCCTCCCACCTCTGCGGCCTGGGTTCGATCCCCGTCATGGCCGTAAGTGGGAAAGCTGGTAGTTGCTTGCCGTTGGTCGGCAGTTTACAGTACACAACCCTAGCGAACTGTATGTACTGGTTTCCTCTGCCCTTCCAACTACCCGTCGTGATATGACCTGTACAGTGTTGAAAGCGACGTAAAACCCCAAATAAACAAACTCATGTATACATGTGATTGTATCCCACTGGTACTGTACATTTAGCATTTATATGCAACAATGTATTGAAAAGAAAATATCACACCTTCCCCATATCCTAATGGAAAATATCCTTGTTATCACCAAAGTACAAGGTCAGTCCAAAACAATAATCTCTAAACATTTTTATTGTATCTTCTATCTGGACACATATAAATAACTTTGAGTGATTTTACATTTATTGTAAACAAGGCTGTTATACTACTCTAGTTGACTATACCATACTATTTCAATATGGCAGCCAAAATTCTCATCTCCCATAAAGTACTTCTATAATAAATGTCTTTTTTGGCTTATTTTATACAATTTCTATGGCTCATACACAATGAAAGTCCAGTCACTGATGTTTGTCTTTTATTTAAAAAAATTTGGGGACCAATGAAAGTGAATGTCTCAATTTAGTGGATTGTAATTTGGGGGTTTCCCAAAAGTGTCCCAAATCAATGACCCTTTGTTTTGGGTACATTATTCAGTTTTTGTCTAATTTCAGCTTTTACAAACATAGAAAAAGAAAAATTGATTAGCCCACAATGAAATATTGGTGCTCTTCTGTTTATTAATATGCATGAAACTGTGTATATATGTTGACAAATGGCAAAAAACGGTAAAACCAGGATAAAACTGTCCCAAATTGATGTCACCCGTGTACCTGTCCGATTTTAAGGCCTATTTCCATACATGCGGCATCCGGATACAGCATCCGGGTCCGGTATCCGGTTGGTGTGTTTCTAATGTACTGACATAAATTGCTACTTAAGCCCCTTTTCCATATGTGCGGATCCGGCATCCGGTATGCGGATCCGGCATCCGGTTATAGTGTTTCCATATGTACAGATATAACTGACAAGGTTCAAGCTGGAAACAGTATAGGTGTAATATCAAGGTAGGCTCGAGTGTTCAGCAGAAAGGGGGGAAACTAGGAAGAAAAACTCATCATTATGACGTCAGTTTATTGATTTTTCCATGCGGCATACGGCTATTCAAAGTACTAGAAGCCTGATGGGTTCTGCATGAAGTATAAGTACCGTTTCTGCATACCGTACACGCATATATAGAAACACCTCTTATATTTTTATTGCAAAGTTAAAATAGCCGCGTGCCGTATGCCGCATGCCGGATCACGCGTATATGGAAATGGGGCTTCATATAGCTGAAAATTTTAGATTTTCAACCAAATTCTAATAATATGGAGGGCATCAGCACGCATGAGATGTTAATCTCTGGCAAATATTTTTAAAATACTTTACCTGCACCCAGTTGATTCTAATAAAAGCATCAATAACTACTATAATTTCCCTTCAAAATGGTATAAATAAATTCAATAACAACCAGTGTACAGCAATTTTCAACTAAGGCCCAAAAAGATTTAGGATCTCAACGACTGCCCATTTCAGTTCAAGTGTATGTAATAAAATACTATATTTTACTATAACTAATTAAATAATAAATGTATTAAAATAGTGTTTCATTGCCTTAAAATACATGCACAAATGAGGAAGAATCACAAGATATTTGACTTTTATTTTTGTAATTAATCATTTACAATTTATTTTTGTGTATTTGTGATTAAATATCTAGGTGTTGCCATCGTAGATACTTTCTGTGTGTCATAAGCTTTAAAATGATATATTATTTGTTAAAATCAAGCAAGAAATGACAATTTTACGAATATTCAACAATATTTTTATCCAATTTATTTAACCACATGATTCACCCAGTACTACAGAGTGACGTCAATCTGACGTGATTTATTGATTTTAGCATGCGGTATGACAAAATTCTTGCAGAGTTAAGACTTTTCTCTTAAGCAAAAAATTGTCATAACTTTAAGAGAAAAGTCTTAACTGTGCAAGAATTTTGTCATAAAGTCAAGACTTTTTTTTGCTTAGACAAAATGGGATGCACAAAAGGTCTTAGACAAAAATTTGTCTTAGAAGTTGTCATAACTTTAAGACCACTGCAGGGCACACTTAAGTCATATTTAAAATATCCCATTGCATGTATTTACATTTTACCCTTTGTTATGAAAACAACATATATACTATGGGGATCTATACTTCCTGTAGAAGTAATTTCTGTGGATTGTAATAGAAATTTACATCATTTAATTACCTATAAATTTCCACATTTTACCTTCTTGTGGTAAAAATATTGTCATAAAGATGGCTGACTCACAATAAAACACAAAGATTACTATTTTTCACATAATTTTACAAAAAAAAAGTAACAAATCTGTTTTATAATTTTAAAGAGAATGTTTGGTGTATTTATCGATGAAAAATGTTTTGGTTTTACTAATATTTGTTAATTTGAATTCAAAATAGTTAAGACTTTTGGCACAAATTTTGTCTCAGCTAAGATTTTGCTAAGCACTTTTTGTGAATCCCAATTTAAGAGAAATCTTAGCTAAGACAAAAGTCATAACTTTAAGATTTGTCTAAGCAAAAAAATTGCCTAAACTTAAGACCTTTTGTGAATCCCGGCCCTGATGGGTTACGCATGACGGATTAGTACTGTTGTCGTGCATCTAAAACGCATATAAGGAAACAGGTCTTATGTTTTATTGCAAAGTTAAAATAGCCGCATACCACATTCCGCTTGCCGCATATCGCATCACGCATGTAAGGAAATGGGGCTTAACATCCGAATCCGTCATCCGACGTCCGGATCCGTCATCTGAAAAAATTGAAAACCAAAGAAGTAGTGAGGCTGTATACACCTGGCCTATTTTATATCCGAATCGGCGGCCGTTTTTTAAAATTCGGACAGGGAGCAATTTATTTCGGATGACGGATGGCTCTGTGACTTTAATATTCATTGATTTTCCCCCCATTATTGCGTTTTTCTGAAGCTAGCCTAGCTTGTCTTATCTAGATCCAGGACAAGCCCTAAACCCCTAACAGACAAGCCATGGCAGGTCCCGACAAGCCGTACTGACAGACAGGACTGGAGAAACATACAGAACCCTACGACCAGATGTGCAGTCTGTATTGTCATTACAGTTTTTGATGAATTTTTGGGAAAAAAGAGGATCAAGTGTCAACCAATAAACAATTCTTAAACTAGGTCAAGGCTGAATATTTGGATCCTATCACGTGACCAGAATGTCCAAATTTATTTTTTTTTAATATTTTAATTATAGTTTCCACGTTTTTGCTTTAATATTATATAAGAATTAAATCAATGTATGTCGGTTTCAGATTATGAATGAAAAGGCCACTTATATGACTGAAAAGGGCTCTTAAAATATGAAATTTTCATTAAAAATGTTATATACTGTGCAAACATGCAGATAGATATGTGCTTCTCTAACAATATCCTACACGACAATGAAAACCTTGATGAGTTCTATGGGATCAGCCGCAGGCGGATAAGGTCTGACACCTTAGGCTAGGTGTCTTTTAATTGCCTGACTTTTTTCTTGTGTTTATGACACCAATGCTGCAGGTTTGGTTTTATTTGGCTGTATTTGTACTTGTTTTTCTTGTCTTGTTCCAGGACATCTTCTTCTTTCTTCCACCACAGGAGTTCGAGAGAACTACGGCTGTGGTAGCCCTGATAAGGGCTGTTACCCTAAGGTTTTGCTTGAATAAGTTGTTTTCTGTTGTTACTGACACGTGACAATGAAAACCTTCTTGCTTGTTGCTGCCTTTTATAACACCCTGCAGTAGTTCTGGTCACGTGATGGGATCCAAATATTTACTATTGACCTAGTTTTAGATTTGTTGATTGGTCGACACTTGATCCTCTTTTTTCCCCAAAATTTCTTATGGGTTTTTACAGTGAAAAATAACATCTTGTGATTGGATCCAGATAGTTTACCTTATTTTCTAATTACTCTGGTGAAATATGCAGAGAATTTGTTTATTATGTGACTAAATAAACCATTTTTTTAGGTTTCTCAATTATTTAAAGCATACATATGAAGACTCCCCTTTCATTCCTAAAATTTCCCCAAAGGAGTCCCACAGATTTTTATGCAGCTCTCCATTATGATAGTCAACATGCTGAACATTATACAGCTCCTCATGATTTCTCACCAGTTCAATTAGTTTTTCAAAGTCAATTTCTTTTCCCATGTTTTATTTTGAGAATAAACAAATCCAAAGTTATAAAACACAAAACAAACAAAACACGCCACAGTATTGAAATATGTTTACTCTAAACAAACACAAAACAAAGTAAAACAAAAATCAATACCAACAAACAGATTATTTCTCTGATGTAGTGTATTTACAAATTCGGATGACGGATTCGGATGTAAAATCGGACAGGTATATTCGCCTCTTTAATTGAAAGTGAACATACAATTAGATAGTGTACTTCAGTACGTACTTACCCGTGGGATAAAGCAAAGGTATCGAGACAATTCGCCCCAATGTCCAACTCCCCCCATTTTAGAAACAGACAATTCACTTTACCGTAATGATCAAATCTTAGTATCAAAAGCCTAAAGCTAGGGGGCTGTACCAGTGAAATTACAATTAAGGATTTAAAGGGGAGGCTACTGCAGTATATGCCATGACATTATGAATTGCCAATTACTGTCTTGCTACCAATTATTGCTAGACAGAATAGCAAGGCAGTATAGCCTTAGGAAGAGGATAGAATTGATAGATTTTGGCAAACTTTAAAGACCAATTTCTGAAAAGGCCAGAATGAACTTAGAGAATCAGGGGAAACAAGAATGTAATTGACTGACATGATAATACATTATATTTAACTAATAATGAATTTTATATAATGTTTTTATCTTATAAAAATTATAAATAATGTAGTCAATATCTTTGTGTCATTGTGTTTGATGTAAGTGTGTGCTGTTTCCTGGGACCAATAATAATATGGGGTCAGTTGTCCCGAAATTTCCCGGGGAGAGTTGGTACTTAATTGGGGTGAGATGTCCTGTAACCAAGTGAAGATAGAGGCGTATTAAGTCGAAACGTTGTTAAAACATGGGTCAAGGGGGCAGAATTTCAAGATTGCCGCCAAAAGTGGCGGGAAAATGATTTTAGGCCAAAATTGGCAGATAACTGTGCAAATACCCTGGGGGGTCAAAAGTTTTGTCAACAACTTTCTATCTTGCACCATTTCTGAGATAAATGTTTTTGTGCCTAAAGCAGAAATTCAAGATGGCTGCCAAAAGTGGCAGAAAAACAATTTTGGCAAAATTTGGCAGATGACTTGTGCCGATAACCTGGGTTAAAAAATTTTGATGAAATTGCTCCATCTTGTACCGTTTCAGAGATAAATGCATTTTTGCATTTTATGCAGGAATTCCAGAAGGCCGCCAAAAGTGACAGTTCACTCTCCATATACCCTGGGGATCAAAAATTTCTTCAAAATCGCACTATCTCACACCGTTTATGAGATATTAAAATTTTTAAGATTTTCACCCATGGTGTCCGGATGGGCGGGCGGGTGATGGGAAAAAGTTTGTCCGGGCTACATCTCAGAAACTGTAAGGTGTAAGAAGTTAATAACTGGTTGTAACATTGGTTAGTCGGTGTAGGTGTGCAACATCATGGTGTGACCTTGATTTGACCTTTCACTTTGTCGTAGTGACCTTGAGTTTGAAAATCTTGACCGGGCTATATCTCGGAAACCATAAAGTGTAGGAAGTTGATACTTGGTAAGGACATTGGTTAGGGGGTGTAGTTGTGCAACGTCATGGGGTGACCTTGATTTGACCTTGCCGTAGTGACCTTGACCTGTAAAATTTTGTTCGGGCTGTATCTCCGAAACCGTAAGGTATAGGAAGTTAATACTTGGTGGGTTAGTTGGGGATTGTAGGTGTGCAACATTATGGTGTGACCTTGATTTGACCTTTGACCAGGTTGTAGTGACTTTGACCAATTAAAAATTCTTTTCCAGGCTGTATCTCGGCAACCATAAGATGCGGGAAGTTGATACTTGATAGGGACATTAGTTAGGGGGTGTAGATGTAGGTGCAGTGTCATGGTGTGACGTAGATTTGACCTTTGACCTTGCCGTAGTGACCTTGACCTCTAAAATCTTTTCCGGGCTATATCTTGGAAACCGTAAGGTGTAGGAAGTTGATGCCTGGTGGGGGACATTGGTTGGGGGTTATAGGTGTGCAACGTCATTGTGTGACCTTGATTTGACCTTGAACCTTGCCGTAGTGACCTTGACCCATAAAGTCTTGTCTGGGCTATATCTCGGAAACCGTAAGGTGTAGGAAGTTGATAGTTGATACCTGGTAGGGACATTAGTTAGGGAGTGTAGGTGTGCATCATTGTGTGGCCTTTAACTTTGGCTCTGCCAAAGTGTATTCACCTGCCATATTTGAGACATCTTTCTCTTATGACAAAGATATATGGATTGCTGCAACTGATTATTATGTGCACTCTTACATAATTGTGCTTTTTCCATTGACAGCTATTCTCCAATTAATAAATTTTACAGCTTCATAATTTTTAGTTTACTGATTAATGCTGTTATCTTGCTATTGAATTGTCTTGTTTTAATACTTTACATACATTTTCTTTCTCTTAGATGTTATTTTCTCTACTTAAACATTATTTGGAGCTTTATATAACTGACACTGCTCTAAAAGTATCCCGATCTTTGTACTGTTTCACTACTTCTATATCTCATGGTGTTGAAAACTATTTTCCCAGGCTGTGGGGGTACGTGCATCTCTGATGCTATTTCTATTATTTCAGTTTAACTCTTACTCTGGGACACATGTTAATATTTTGCATTTCAATTTCATTCAGGTAGGGTGGTATAATGACAAAGTTGATGAGAAGTTTCAATTGGACTATGACTACAACACATTGGCAGTTGTTGTTGTCAGTACACCAGATATGTTTGAAGAAGCATTTAGATCTTTCATAAATCATCAAGGTAATAATGGAACAAGAGATCCAATAGATGACTGTGTTGCGTATTATTTCCAGCAAGCCAAAGATGTAAGATTTTGTTCTCAATCATTCATATCTGTCAGAGTGATATACAATGTATTTGCCCAATAACAAAGATGTGCATGGGTCATCTCCATGAACTTCAACATTTCTTATGAACATAAAGTGTGCTGTTGACACTGTAGATTTAATATTTAATGTGTAAATTTCTCAAAGTGATACTGAGCCAATTAAGCCAAAGTTTGGCAACTTCATAATGAATCTTTAAAAAGTATCGTTGATATCATACAATTCTATTTTCAGAGAATACAGCTGAATTTTTGAAGAGTAACTGTTCTATTTCTCCAGCTGTGTTGCTTTTCTGGCAATATAATCTGAACATGGCTTCAAATACTTTTAAAAAATACAGTAAAGGGTCAAGTTTGGAAAAACAATAACAATCCAGAGGGGTATTGAAAAATAGATACTCAGCAGTAGTTATTGGTGAATTGTTGGAGGAGGGAGGAAGGAAACTTATAATATTTATTTAGTTTAAGGACAATAAACTGATAAGTACAATTTGATTCCTCAATCTGAACCCTATTTTAGGCACTGGATGGAGATGCTGACATTCTACATGACTTTGAACTTCATCACAACCGACGTCCTAAAGTCTTAGTTCAAACTGCAGGCCATGTATCTTCTGCTGTGAGATATTACCAAAGATCTGACATAAATAGTGACCCATGGGATGACAAGAAGGTAAAACATTAAAATCATACACCAGAAACATAATTCTGAGTTTCAGCAGAATCTTAAAGGTTATCAGTTTATCAAAGTTAATCAACAAGCATTGGTTTCTATTCTTCATATTTCTGAAAAAAAATACATGAAAGTAAAACTGTTTTGAGCAGTGTATGACAACCCAATACCAGTGGTAATGTATGCAAAGTAATGACTTTTTTGTTATAGATCAATAATTTAAAACAAAATTGCAAAAGCAAAACATCCATAGGAAAAGAAATGAAATTCTGGTGAATTTTAATGTGGAAAATGAAGTGTTACATGACTAGAAACTATTCAATTTAACTACTGAGGATTTTTTTGCAATGCTTGACCTTGACTCCATCAGTTGTGGCCTCTAATGACTCAAGCGTATATTACATGTAGCTATTCTGCATTCAGATGCAGGTAAACTAATGGATATTCTTAATATATTTCTTCATACTATATATGTTTTTTTTTTATTTTAGAAAATATTTGGAGCCTGTATACATCCAAAATATGGAGGTTGGTTTGCTCTTCGGGGTGTATTTGTGTTCAAACATAAACTGGTACCAGATCTAGAGCAGAAGGAGCCACCCCATGTTCTAACACATGATAAGGACATTGTGGATTTCCTTGAAAAGTATAACTTTCACTGGAAAGATTGGACATTCAGAGATGTTATACCCGTTGAGAAGAAGTACTCGGAAAAACAGAAACAATACTTTGAGACAGAACCCAAGAACAGAAAACATCTCCTTCAAAGTTGGGGCTGGATTGAACCAACATGACTCCAGATAATACTAGGCAATGTGCAAATATTATCATGAAAATTGTATAAACAAGCAAGGTGCATCACCATCAAATCTTATGTTAATGCCGAAAAAGGACAGCATATTTGAAGACTTGGTGTTTTCTTACTGTTATAAAAATGTAGGTGACTGTTTTTGGAGGAAAATATAATAGTTCAATGTCTTCATTGAAAGAATGGAATTTAGTTAGGAAAATAATATTGATGGTTTATATTTCAGTAATTTCAACATTTCACCAATTAACTAACAAGAACTAGTTTGTGTTTGTTGTATGGATGGGTCGGTATCAAAAATGTTTACATCGGGAGGTCATCAATGGAAAACTGTTCTGATTCTGGGACTCCGCACCCACCCCCAATTATACCTGCCATTAGTGGTGGGAATCGGACTTGAAAATCCGAATCGATTAATCGGAAAAGTCCAGAGATGATTAATCGAGTCGAATTGATTTTTGGGTCATACAGGGAATTTTACAAAATTCCTTCCAAAAAAATACGGTCTGGGCTACTGTCAATGACAGTTTACAAACATTGATCTTGGTTTCCAGTAGAAATAACTGTCGGTAATTTTCTTTGAAATCTATCAATCTTTCCTGATATTTTAATGATATACATGTTGTACTGTGGTTGTATGCTATCTTTAATTCATTTACAATAATAGTTACAATAATATAGATTATAAAATTGTTATTTTCTGGAATAAAATGGATGTAAGTTCTGGCACTTTATTGTCAGAAGTTTCACAACTTGCAGTTAAGTTTCATAGATGATGATTAACATGTAAACTTCTAAATAGTGACAAATGTGTTGAAATAACATAAAATATCCTCTGTGTGACAGAATAGAGCTAATTAAACTAAACACAATGGTGAAAAAAGTATAAAAATTGGACGAGAAATAAGGAAGTTATGGCTATTTAAACATACATTAAACATAAAAACAAAGTACCGCGATCGCAAAAATTCCTGATTATTGCCCATTTAAAACCACTTTAGTTAACGCTGACGCTTCTGAAACAGTACATTGGAGCAAGTTAATTCGCCTTCATGTAACTAATATCACTATTAGTTGTAAAACAACGCTAGTTCTGTGTTATTCCTTCATTGTAGCTAGTATTTCTATTATCGTCCACTCAAAACGTCTTCCGTGGTTTTGTGTGTTTTTTTTCGTCGCCGACGTTCCCAATAGGGATCGATGTAGATGCTAAAATGCGGTCTCGAGTTTGGAAATCGAGTTCTCGGCGAATCGTTCCACCACATGCCATGGACGCGAAGTAAAACTCGTGAAACCAAAACTATTTCCTCTCAACAAAATTGCAATAAAAGTCCCCAAATGTGCAAAAATAAGGGATAGAAGTTTACAATTTCATCAGATTTCTGGTTTGCAGTATTTTACGTTTTCCTTCAATTTTATGTGTTGATAAGCGAGATGGAGGTAAAAGTATCCTACCTTATTTATCAAAACATGGCAGTTTTGATGAACAAAATCACTATAAAAATAGCAAATATACAAAAATATGGGATAAAAGCTTATAATTTCTTCAGATTGATGGTTTGTGTCCACTATTTTAAGTTTTCCTTTAATTTTATGTTTTGATAACCAAAGTGGCGATTGTAAACTCTCATCACACTATTTCATTAAAATGCTCTGGATACCAAGATACCAGGATTACCGACCCATCCCTAGTTTGTTGCTAGTTATATATTATTTTGGTATCAAATAATTTTTGTTCACTTAATGAAGTAGCGATTATGCCAAAGCATTAACATCAAAACAGAGTATAAATACTGCAAAAATGAAACACTCAAGTAGGTAATTACTTTCAGTAAATAGCAATATCAATTAATTTATATGTGCTGTTATATTGCTAAAACAGAACTTTTTGAATTAACATACCAACTGATACGACATAACACAAATGTAAGTATTCAATAAAATCGATCTCTTTATTATAGATATACGAATCTCCCTTTAGATTCTGCACTAAAGCAGGTTGGGTTGTGATTAGAATCCTCTTGCTAAAATCCTTATAAAAAAATTATACTTGGCAAAACAGCCTGGTTAAAATTTACATCCAATACATATACTAGATGGATTTTCCTTTGAATTCTATCTTTGTTGTTGTTCCACTGGCACTCTCAGTCTGTGTAGAGTACATTCACATTCCTCTTTACTCCCTCCCATTGTACTGTGTTGTTGACATGTCTGACAGCATGCCGTTAATCCCTGTTGTCGGCATGAATCACAGGACAGAACAAGTTGGTGGCAGTGAGCACTGCTGCACGATTTATACTGGTCAAATGGTTCCTCACAGTACCGACATTCTGAATGTTAAATTATAAAACAAAACAGGGTTCAACCAGTCTACTTAGGTAAAACTTTGATGCATGAATTCTTTATTCAAAACTACATGAATTTGTTTTAGCATTGTTATTTAGATGCTTAAAAGCGATTTAAGTATATTTCCATTTTACATGGTGTGAGACCAATGACTGCCATTCCACAGTGGACCTTTGTGTAAAGGTTCCTGTCTAGAAAATTTCTATGGTGAAATAAATAGAAATATCTATGAATTCAAAATGCAAAATTTAAGAAACTAAATAATGTTTTATATCAGTTGTCTTTCTGCAAAAGAAAAAAAATACATGCAAATATTTAAAATAAAGTGCAGCTATTTTTCATGGCATTCGTGAAAATAGACTGAAATGTTGACAACTGTAAACCAAATTTCTCCCCTAATAATTTCCTTTGAAGAGAAACAAATACTATTTACAGGGTCAAAGTATGTTTACTTGGCATGAGTGTCGTACAAATTTTGATTCGGATGTTGGATTTTGTCCAACTTGATTGATGACCAGAAGTTCTCTTTATTTTTTCATTCACTTGACACTAAAAGATCACTAAAGTCATTTAGGGTCAATTAAAATAACCTTAATATATCTTACTTGATAAAATGTCATCATTGGCTTGGAGATGATATCTGTTGTCAAAAACAAACATTTTGCCTCTGAAGTAACCATCTGGGTATTTTTCTATATATTTATGAATTCCACCTTTAAGCTGAAAGACTTCCTGGCTTAGCCTCTGAAAAATTATGAAGTAAACCCCTCATTATTACTGATATCCTCTGATCCTCTCATCTCACTTCATAAATCATGGTACTTGTCCTGTATAGCCAATGGTTTGTGACAGTTAAATCCAACCTGGTATCACTACAAGGTCAAAAGTTTTTACATTTATTTAGTGCTTAATTTTATTCTCAAAAATCTGGTACTTTTGGCATGAACAGGATACTTCACTGACTTGTTCTTGTGATATTTACAATTTCAAAGTATTAGAAATACCACACAGATAAAGGACACTGGCATCTGTGTAAAAGTTCTGGAAAATGTAGATAACATTATGCCTTACTGCAGTCTTTGTTATTCAGAGCACAATAACACTTTAATGATTATCCATACTTTTACTTTTATACTTTAAGATATCCATTTTTTCAGTATTTTGGATGTGATATCTTAACAGTTACTATGCTTCATTATATCCACTTATGAAAATTTATGTCCCAAAATTATCTATACACTTTGAAGCAAAAATATAAACTACTCAACAATTCCCTTGTTCAACAAAGAAACTTTTATACCTGTGATTTCAGATAGGCAGAACCTCTCTCACATCGAATTCCTCCTGTACAATACATGTACACTTTCTTATCTTGAAATAATTCCTTATTCTGGTCAATATATTCAGGCCAGTAGCTGAATTTTCTGATATCCGGGCAAACTGCTCCTTTAAAATGACCCTGCAAAACATGAAAAAAATTGTAATAAGAAGGTAGTATTAATAAGTACAAACAGCGACATGTATATGTTTATACATAAAATTTTAGAAATCTTGCCTACCACATTTCTTTATTTGAGACCAAAAAAAAAAAAACACACAACCCTTCATAATAATGCTGAAACAAAACAAGTTAACCATTACATGAGCCACAGTTCTTATTTCTCTATCATAATCTAAAATGCAGTTTCATAAATTAAATTAATGAGAATCTGGTTAAGTAAAATTCACATTGCCATCAATGGCCAATTAAAGTAAAACCTGACATTATTTATAACTTGTAGAAGGAGCTGTATCAAAAGTATGCATAAATTGTTTATTTTATATTGATCTATACACAGTGCTGTATTAAAAGTATGCAAAAACATGTTAATATTCATGTAGTTATAAAACTAGACTGCAACTTACTGCATAAAATGGATCTATGTAGGTATATTTAGTTCCCTTAAAGTGACCCTAAAATTAAAACTACAGACCTCAAACTTTCCACAAAGACTACATGTAAAAGTTCTATAAGTACAGGTTGAGGTTAAACATAGGATTTCCAAATTACAAGCAAAAACAAATGGAAAATGTAGGAAAAGTCCCCTGGGTAGGGTATGGACCTAATACATAGGTTAAACTTGAACTTAAAGCCTTGATTTTTAACATAATGTAAATGTAAAAAAAACAATACACTCTTGCATAAGATATTTGCTGGATGAGCCACACTGCGTACTACAGGGTTTAAGTGGCAAAAAGTGCAAGAAATTGGTCCATTGGCAATTTTTGAGACCTTAAGATGACATTAAATTTAAAACTACAGGCCTCAGATTTTCTACAAAGACCTTGATTTTTGGCACAGGTGGTGTGAAAATGGTTTAAATACATGTGTGCCAAGATTGAATGAAATCTGTGAAAGCAGTTTGGGAGTTATCATCCACACAACTCGAAACGTATGGCAGCGCAGGTGGCATGACATGAATCCAGTATATCCCTGACTTTCTTCTGGGAATACAGTAACCAGGTTCATTATACATACAATTTTACTTTCATAAAAGTTTCTGCAATCTATGAACACAGAATTGTGATCTGGTTTCTCTTCACACTCTCTAACTGCTTCATGAAATTCTTCTGGTGTGAGGTGCTTTCCTGCAAAAAAAATCTTTTTTTTTTTTTTTTTTTTTATAATTTTTATTGTTGCATACCGCCAGTTTCATGTACAGAACAAAGTGATTCATGTATATGCATACATTAAAAAAATCATGCAATAACAATCTATTCAGCAGTCCAAAATTCAGTATTAACTTCTATTAGTAAAAATCCTCCAGACACATATAAGAACAAATTCAGTTAGATATAGATACCTTTTTTCAATTACCTACAAATGATAGAAATTTAATTTAATGTGTCACAAAGAAAAACTGGTTCCCACTTTTTCCATATTTTAAAAAACTTTTCTTCTTTATTATTTAAAAGAGCCACATACTTTTCTTCTTCATATACTCGTTGTAACCTATGTTTTAATACATAAAAACTAAAGAAGTTGTTTGTACTACAAGAGTCAAATATATATTTCTTTGTTACTAATAACAGTATGTTTATCGGCACCTTATTTTGATCAAAGTTCATATAACCAAATAATATACTGAAATTGCTGAAATTTATGTGTAGGTGGATTTTATTGTAAACATATTCAGCTATTTCAGCCCAAAGTTCCTTTACATTGAGACACTCAACAAACATATGCATTAATGTCTCAGTTTGATGACAGAAATTACATTTATCACTGTCTGTAATATTAAGCTTCATTGTATAACTTTTCGTACCTAAAACTCTGTATATTAACTTCAGTTGAAACCATTTCAGATTATTGTCACTAACAGTGTTGAAACAAAGGGTGAAAATTGTTTTCCATGCTTGATTATCAATATCAATTTCTAATTGTTTGTTCCATTTATTTTTCATGGAATGATCATTTACAAATGTTCCAGTGAGATTCTTATAGAAGCCTTTTACGCCTTTTAGGTTGGCACAAAGCATTTTTGTGTGAAATGGAACAAAGGGTCGATCTACTTTGCATAAATTGCCTATTTCCTTTTTCAGGAAAAGTTTTACAGTCTGTCTGACTCTCAGATAGTGTAAAGGGTTAATATTTTGGAAGGAATGAAATTGTTTTATTTTGTTCATTTCCATTGGAAAGCCTTGGTCATTAATTACATCTAAGACAAAATTAATGCCTTTATTTGACCAGGTTTGTAAATACATGTTGTCTGATATCTTTGGGTTGTACCACAGTGGACTTGTCAGCAGGTCTGCAGTATTTTGCAATTCCTGGTTATTGAACAAGGTGGACCATGCATCAAATACATTAATCCAAAACTTATTTTTTGTTCTATTCTTTAGAGATGTTTGGTATTGAGACCCATAAAGTATGAATTTACTTGCATTTGTATTAAGAGTCTCATTAAATAAAGTAATCCACTGAGCTTCGTATTTACCAAACAACAATCGCCTTATCCAAGAAACTTTTATTGATGCTAGAAAGGGTTTTATTTTGATCATACTTAAACCTCCGATCGACTTATCCATGATAAGGACTTTTCTGTTTATTTTATCAGGTTTTCCAGACCATATAAAACTGAATAATATGTGATTCAGTTCTTTTATGTCATTGCCGTCAGGATCTGGTAATGCTGTAAAAATATGAATGAGTTTTGATAAAAGAAAGGTTTTGACAATTGTTATTTTGCCTAGTGGAGTTAAATACCTCTTGTTCCATTTACTAATTGTGTCTCTTAGCTCTATTATTTTTTCGTTTATATTCACTTTTGTGCATTGTTCTAATTGAGTGTTAAATATAATTCCTAACAATTTAAAATCTGAAGTGGTGTTCAAGCTGAAGTCACTAATTTTAACTCTTTCTTTACATCTTTTTTTCTTTCCTATCCAGACAATTTGAGTCTTATCTTTGTTAACCTCCAATCCAGACATCGACCCATATATTTCTAATGTGTTGAAGGCTGCTTGTAGGGACTGAGTTGTTCCATTTAATATTAAGGTTGTATCATCAGCAAACTGTGTCAGTTTAATCTTGATGTTTCCTATGGTAATACCTTTTATATCTTCATTATGTTTCAATAATAAGGTTAATATTTGACCTGCTATTATAAAAAGAATGGCTGATATTGGGTCACCTTGTCTACATCCCCTCTTTATATCAAAAAAATCTGACAGAAAACCACTCTGAATTACTGTTGCCTTTATACTATTATTAAATAATTTGACCCATTGTATAAATGTTTCTGAAAAACCTAAATATTCTAATGTTTTATATATGAAAGACCATGAGATAGGGTCAAAGGCTTTTTCAAAATCAATGAGAACTAACATTCCTGGAATTTGTTTTTCTTCTGTATGCTTCATAATATCATAAACGAGTCTGGTACAATCCCCAATATACCTTCCTGGTACAAATCCACATTGACTGCTATCTATTATGTCATTCAAAAAAGGTTTAATTCTGTTTGCTATAGCAGCTGATGCTAATTTGTACACAACTGAAAGCATAGATAGAGGACGCCAGTTCTTTATATTGTCGCGGGTTTTTCCTTTTTTTGGCAGACAAGTTATAACACATTGTCTAAGAGACAATGGTAGTATCCCTTTATCAAAGCTTGTATTAATAGCATTAGTTATCGGATATTTTAAATCTTTCCAAAATACTTTATAGAACTCAGAAGGGAGTCCATCTAATCCAGGTGTTTTGTTATGTTTTGTTTTCTGCAGTGCATTACTTACTTCATCAATTGTTAAATATCCTTCCATTGACTGAGCTTCTGCACTACTAAGTTTATTTGTATTAATTTGGCTTAATAACTTCCATGCATTACATTCATTTAGGTTAGTTTCATGATAACCAAAGAGATTGGAGTAAAAACATTTAATTTCATGCAATATCTCCTTTTGGTTTCGTATGTAGGAGTTATCTTCTCTTTGTAAACATTTGATTGTTTTATTAATATAGTTCCCATGTTCCAGAGCACAGAAATACTTAGTGGGCCTTTCTCCATCTGTAACCCATTGCATTCTGGATCTAATCGCTTGTCCCTGCATTTCAGATTTTCTTATTTCATATAATTGTTGTCTTTTAATTTCCAATGCTTCAAAATTTACAATGTCTTCTCCGGTTTCTAACTTTTCTATATCAGCTTTTAAATCTTTCTCAGTTTGCGAAGTCTTGATGTGCATATTTGACAGTCAATCTGCTGAACTCATCACTGTGTGAAAACTGAGGTTTATTTTTATTATTAGATGACCAGTCATTATGCATACTGACTAAAATTGTCAGTTCTCTTAATTGCAATACGGTCTTCTGTAGGTTCTTCTATTCTTTGGATGTTACTACAGTAATTGCTGATCTTTCCACACAAAGAGACAGGTCATCAAAATTTGTTTGTAGAAACTACATGTTCATGTGTTGTTCTTTCTTCATTATACAAGATCAAGGGACTTGACTTTCGTTCATTAAAAAACCCCAAAATAACCAAAAACTATAGGCACTACATATAATGACTAAAAACTTTTGTCATTGATTAAGTTTCAGTAATAACAATTTTATGAAATGACTGGTTTCACAAATTAACTATAACATGTATATTGAGATATAAACATACACAAGATTCCATATGCCTTCCTTGTGTTATTGTTTGCTTACAAATTGGATGTTAGAGTCCACAATACTTGCACTGGTCAAGGATCAGACAGATTCAGACTGGAGTGACTAATGGAGGGACATACCTGCTTCCTTGTAAGTCACTTTTTCAGTGTCCATCCCCATGGGAACTGTCTCCCTGTACACTCCCACTTTCAGACCATCAGGGAAATCCGCTGCGGATCCATCACTCACCTAAGCAACAAAGAAATTAATACAATAATGATATTATGTGTCCTGTTATAACAGGCTAGTTGCTAAAACCTCACACCTGATGATTCTAGAAGAATACCATCCTCGTTAAAAATTTACAAAGGAGATTGCCCATCTCTGTAGGTGGGAAGCCCATCCCTCAGATAAATCTACAGGCCCAGAGACATTTGCCAAATTGCCCACCATTTAAAATCTAATGAAAAAATTTGGTCAAAATCTATGTAAGGTTTAAATTGTGCAATTGAAAAATTAGAATTCCAAAGAATATAAAAAGTGTTCCCATGAAACAGTTCATGCCAGATATAAAAATCTTTGAAGAAGTTTGAATTGCACAGCACCAACAAACTAACAACTCTCAAAAGAAAGTGTTGCCATGGCAAAATTTGTTGCCCAATCTTGCCTAAAATCTAATCAGCTCCAGTTCCTCTTAGGATAAAAATATTGGGTGAAAAATCCATGCAGGAGTTTGAACTGTGGTGCACCCACAAACTAAACCTGCCGCCGCTGCCACCAAGATGGCATGAGTGATCACTGTAACATGAAGTTTTATGGGATGGGGTCAATGAATACAAAGGTATTGTTAGCCAACATGCATGAGATACAATGATACATTTGTTTGTTAAAAACTTAATAAAAGGTAATAGAGTAGAACCTTTATTAGTCAAATTTTCAATTATCCAACCTCAACCGGCTCTCAAATCCACTTAAACCTGTATTTTTAGCCTTTCCATTATCCGAACTTCTATTATCCGACCTAATTGTTATTTCCCCCAAGAGGATTGGATAATAGGGGTTCTTTGGGCACCTTTCCATTTGTTTTTTTTCTGTGAGTACTTGATTTCCGAGGCACAAACTCGTCCTACTTGCTGAAAGGTGACCTTGTATCTAGTAAGTGCATGTTTAAGATCAACCCATCCCATATATCCATCCCGTCCCACCCTCTTCAACCCTCTAGCATGTATGTTGTAGTACAGATCATAAGATGTTAAACATTTTTAAAAAGAAATTCCAGACACAAATCACTTTTTGAGGTATGTTGTACCACCCTCTTCAACCCTCTAGCGTGTATGTTGTAGTACAGATCATAAGATGTTAAACATTTTTAAAAAGCAGTTCCAGACACAAATCACTTTTTGAGGTATGTTGTACTGCTCCAAATAGATCCTACCAAATGCAAATCCCATCAAATGTGTCCTACCTAAATGCGAATCCCATCAAATGTGTCCTCTCCAAATGCAAATCCCAACGAATGTGTCCTAACCAAATGATAATCTTATCAAATGTGTCCTCTCCAAATGCAAATCCCATCGAATGTGTCCTACCCAAAAGATAATCTTATCAAATGTGTCCTACCCAAATGCAAATCCCATCGAATGTGTCCTACCTAAATGCGAATCCCATCAAATGTGTCCTGTCCAAATGCAAATCCCATCGAATCTGTCCTACCCAAATGATAATCTTATCAAATGTGTCCTACCCAAATGCAAATCCCATCGAATATGTCCTACCTAAATGCGAATCCCATCAAATGTGTCCTCTCCAAATGCAAATCCCATTGAATGTGTCCTACCCAAATGATAATCTTATCAAATGTGTCCTACCCAAATGCAAATCCCATCGAATGCGTCATACCCAAATGACAATCTTATTAAATGTGTCCTACCCAAATGATAATCCCATTGAATGTGTCCTACCCAAATGCAAATCCCATTGAATGTGTCCTACCCAAATGCAAATCCCATTGAATGTGTCCTACCCAAATAAGAGGCAGAACCAACCACAACTAGAGGATCTGCTCGCAAAAACAAAGCGTCCCGAAAAGGATATAAAGGGTGAGTGCTAAAGTATTAAGAAAATGCTTCGTTTCTAGCCTTATACTGTTGTGGCAACCAAAGTCAGCGCAGTCTGCTCTATCTAGCACGGTTTTCAAGATATAAGCATTTTTGTGTTTTGCAAAAAATTAAAAAATTAAAAATGTCCGCTATATTTGGCGAGACAAAAATATTTTGAAAATTGGCATGGCTACTCTGCAGAGATACCCAGCAGGTCAAAAATTTTGTTGAGTTCGCTCCATATAGCACGATTTTCGAGATATAAGCACTTTTGTGTTTTGCAAAAACTTTGAAAATTTAAAATGGCCACCATTTTTGGGGAGACAAAAATTTTTGTCAAGACCACTGCCACGGTGTGTATCTCCCGCCGAGCATTAAAGGAGAAGAAATAGCTTTTCTGAGATATTCACAATTTTTCATTTTCGTGTGTGAAAGCTCTTCCAAAAGTAGGTGAATGAGTTATTTGAGAAAAATTGGCTATCTGCAATACTATTAAGAGATAATTCACATTTACTCATTTTCAGTAGGTGAATAATTAGCTATGGGTCTGAAACTTCACCAAGTGAAAGCTCTCCCAAAAGTAGGTGAATGAGTTATTTGAGAAAAATTGGCTATCTGCAATACTTTTAGAGATAATTCGCATTTACTCATTTTGAGTAGGTGAGTAATTAGCTATGGGTCTGAAACTTCACCATGTGAAAGTTCTCCCACAAGTAGATGAATGAGTATTTGATAAAAATTGGGTATCCGCAATACTTTTACAGATAATTAGCATTTACTCATTTTGAGTAGGTGAATAAATAGCTATGGGTCTGAAACTTCACAGAGTGAAAGCTCTCCCAAAAGTAGGTGAATGAGTTATTTGAGAAAAATTGGCTATCTGCAATACTTTTAGAGATAATTCGTATTTACTCATTTTGAGTAGGTGAGTAATTAGCTATGGGTCTGAAACTTCACCATGTGAAAGCTCTCCCACAAGTAGATGAATGAGTTATTTGATAAAAATTGGGTATCCGCAATACTTTTAGAGATAATTCGCATTTACTCATTTTGAGTAGGTGAGTAATTAGCTATGGGTCTGAAACTTCACCATGTGAAAGCTCTTCCAAAAGTAGGTAAATGAGTTATTTCAGAAAAATTGGCTATCTGCAATACTTTTAAGAGATAATTCGCATTTACTCATTTTGAGTAGGTGAGTAATTATCTACGGGTCTGAAACTTCACCATGTGAAAGCTCTCCCAAAAGTACATGAATGAGTTATTTGATAAAAATTGGGTATCCGCAATAGTTTTTGAGATAATTAGCATTTACTCATTTTGAGTAGGTGAGTAATTAGCTAGGGTCTGAAACTTCACCAAGTGAAAGCTCTCCCAAAAGTAGGTGAATGAGTTATTTGAGAAAAATTGGCTATCTGCAATACTTTTAGAGGTAATTCGCACCTACTCATTTTGAGTAGGTGAGCAATTAGCTATGGGTCTGAAACTTCACCAAATGAAAGCTCTTTGGGATAGCTGCTCTGCAGAGATACCCTGAAGATAAAAAATTTCATCGACATCACTCTATGTAGCACGGTTTTCGAAATATTAGCATTTTTATGTTTTGCAATTTTTGCGCAAAAATTCGAAAATTCAAAATGGCCGCCATTTTTGGCAAGAGAAAATTTTTTTGAAAATTGGCATGGCTACTCAGCAGAGATACCCTGTGGGTCAAAAATTTCGTCGAAATCGCTCTATCTAGCACAGTTTTCGAGATATAAGCATTTTTATGTTTTGCAATTTTGCGAAAAATTCGAAAATTCAAAATGGCCGCCATTTTTTGCGAGAAAATTTTTTTTGAAAATTGGCATGGCTACTCAGCAGAGATACCCTGTGGGTCAAAAATTTTGTCGAAATCGCTCTATCTAGCAGGCTTTTCGAGATATAAGCATTTTTATGTTTGGCAATTTTTGCGAAAAATTCGAAAATTCAAAATGGTCGCCATTTTTGGCAAGACAAAATTTTTTTGAAAATAAGCATGGCTACTCTGCAGAGATTTCCTGTGGGTCAAAAATTTCGTCGAAATCGCTCTATCTAGTACGGTTTTCGAGATATAAGCATTTTTATGTTTTGCAATTTTTGCGAAAAATTCGAAAATTCAAAATGGCCGCCATTTTTGGCGAGACAAAAATTTTTTTCAAAAATTGGGATATCTACTCCACAGAGATACCCTGTGGGTCAAAAATTTTGTCGAAATCGCTCTATCAAGCATTTTTGTGTTTTGCAATTTTTGCGAAAAATTCGAAAATTCAAAATGGCCGCCATTTTTGGCGAGACAAAATTTTTTTGAAAACTGGGATAACAACTCCGCAGAGATACCCTGTGGGTCAAAAATTTCGTCGAAATCGCTCTATCTAACACGGTTTTCGAGATATAAGCATTTTTGTGTTTTCCTTATTTGGAAAATTCATAATGATTAATTAATCATTAATTACTCGGCCATTTCTTAACCAATCAATGCCAAAATCTAATGATTTCCAGATTTTAATAGAATGAATGTATTTGCCAAGTTTCAGGTGAATTGATAAAATTCCTTTCAAGTTATCATCTGGACAAGCTTCCCCATCGAAAAAAGACATTTTTGGTCATGTGACCTCTCTGATTGGTTGAAATGTCACTGCAGCATATTCAAAAAAATTCCCCAAGGCTACTGCCTAAACCTGCCAAATTTGAAAAGAACAGTTACAGAGTTATAAGGAAGACAAAATGCGGAGCCGCCGGAGGTGCCGGAGCCTGAAGGTCTGCCATACACAAACAAGCGTCCCGCAAGCTAAACGAGTCCCTTTATTAGTAGCTTGTGACCCTTTCATGGAAGGTGTGACCTATGTATAAGATCCAGAACCAGTTAATCTGTGATATTGACAACTAACAAAAGAGTATCTAATGCCAGGTTGTGCAGGTCTAAATCACCTTATTCCAACAAACCTTGAAGTCATCCAAGGTGAGGTGATCAAATAGTGGATGATTCCTCACTGCATCAATATAGACATCAATGGCTGCAGAATCTCCTCCCACTGTGGCATTTAGGCCTTCACTTGCCACACGTATCTGAAACATTTTAAAATGAAAACTGTGTAAATGAAAACACAAACCAAATTGTTAATATTTCCATTGGTTCATCAATTCTCAATGAAATTTTCCCAAACTTTCATCATTACAACGGCCTGAAACAATATCTTACACAAATTGATTTTCAGAATTATTTATACAAGACATGTATTTAATTTACATACTTGTCATTTTATTGATAATGAAGAGTTTCAACAGGTAATACTTCTGTAATATTCCTACATTTAAAGTGCAAGTAATTTTGGCAGTGCTGAGATCACAGGGTTCCAACCAAACCACAACGCCACCCCATAACGCCACTCCATAATAACCACCACACAGGTTGAATGTCACAACTTCCAATTTTAGAAAAATTGATATTACTGTATACTGTATTTATTGTCTTTAAGTGGCTGTAACTTTATTTAAAATTTTGTACTCCAGTACTGTCTGATTTCTGATTCTCTAGTTTTTCAGGGATGTTTATATATCAATAGCACATTATTTTTGTAAATAGAGACACATACACAAGTATATGCCATTGTGTACGAAGTATCACAACTATTTTAAAATGATTTATACTGTTAAGCTTTTGTATGTATTTTAAAATGATTTTATAAAGTTTGCTTCCCAAATAAATCAGATATCACTTGTCATTTCTATAAATAAAAAAAACAAATGCATTTTTGGATGTGGCATTTTGGTTTGGTGGTGCTATGACTAGTTTCCGAAAAAGTAAGAGGTTGTTCTCCATATCTAAAACTACCCACTGTAATAAGACATTAACTGTTGAATGTCACATGAAATCAAAACAAATCAAATACAAGAGCAGAGATCACAGACCTCCATCAAGGCATGTATAGTTTATATCAGAACCTTACCTCTCCTTTCTAAAGCAAAATAGCTCAATAATAAGTTAATGTAAAAATCCAAATCTTCAATATTTCTTGTATCCAGGCGGTGATCCAGATCACTCACAATGTTTAATGGGATCTAAGTTGGCCCAAGACCCATCTTCTCTTTTTATGAAGATACAGCCAGTAGTATTTGTGTAACCCTGCTTACAAACTGACAAGCAGACAACAGGCCATGGATTTAATACCTCCTTGGCAGAGGTAATAAAGCATTAAACTTGGGAGTTCAGCTTTCCCAGAATGACCTGTTTATTTTTTTTTAATTAAAAGGACATACTTTTCCGGTAAGAGATAAACGATGGCAGAGAGTCTCCTGCCAACACTTCACATGTTTAGTCACGGGAATTTCTCTGTAAAAACAAAAGAAAATAAAATTTTAAAGAATTGAATACAAGTATGCATAAAGAACAGCAATATAACATATAGGGAAATATGTGAGGGGAACATTGAAATTTGGGAAAATCTAAGTTCAGTTGAAGAAGTACACAGAATCCATGAGATGGTGTCAGACATAAGAAGTTTCATGTAATTGAAGAAGGGGGGAAACTTGCATATTTTACTCGTTCATGATGTGGCTTTGAAGCCCAAGGACCAATATATATCAGAAAAATTAGTGGTTTTGTATGATGACCCCACTTGACCTTGAGGCAGGGGTCAATGGTCAAATATGACACTTGCAAAAGATCCACAGGCCATGATTTCCCAAAAGATGTGTTCTCATTCCAAGCCCCTACACCCAATGATAAGATATGATGACCCCTATATTTCACATTAAAGATGTGGCATGGCAGCATTTTGTTTTCAAAGCTAGGCCAAAATTACTCTCAGGCAAGTTTTTCAAAATAAGGAAAAATTTTTTAAAGACATGTTTTCATAGTCATAAACATTCTGTGCAAATTTGGTTAAGATATCTTCATAAATGAATGAGATATAAACAATTATTTAAAACTGTGATAAACACACATATGCATGCATGCATGCACACACTCACACACCAAACCCCCCACACACGCATGAAAGGCATTTCATAATCCCCCAAAATCAGCTTTTGGCCAGGGGGAGATTAAAATGCAACTGTAGTAACATCAGTTTAATAATGCCCCTTTTTAATTAAGAAGTTTACAATAAAAAAGAATTTAAAGCATTGCTATGGCAACATCTGTTGCGAGATACCCCCCAAACCTAATCAGTTCTGGATCTGGACGGTGAAGGAGATGACTGGGGCTGGGTTTAAAAATGTTGTAAATTGCAACAAGTGCAGACTGGAAAGAATTTGTACACCTTAACCTTTAATAAAAAAAAATTGTGGTTATGTTTTGGCACATTTTTTCACTTTCTTGAAAAATTTAATTACAATATATACATTGTTACCTGTAGCAATAAAACAAAATAATTTTTCCATCATTTTGCACATCATTATTTGTTCTGTCATTCTCATATTTCGGCAGCCAAAGAAGCACATCCAAATCACTGAAACATTCAGGCAAGCTACTAATTTCACTATCCTTTGTGGAACAACCACTACTAGCTTCAATTGTCTTCTTCTTCTTCTTTAAAGGTATATAAGTTGCACTTTCATCTCCATGTATTAATATATTTTCTGTCCAGTCATTCAACTCCTCTTTGTGATACTTTGATACATGTCTATGGATGTTAGCAGTATCTAGAAAGTCTTTAGAACAGCAACTCCACCCACTCACATCACTGCTGCTTACTTGTGCTTTCTTTGAGCTTACAAATTTTGAAAATGCCTGAAATCACATAAAATGTAAGAGTCAAACTTAAACAATATATATAAAGTCACCTCCCTGACATATTAAACAATGAAGCTATGATATTGAGAAATACCTTTGTCAAGCAAAGACTCCTGAATATTTTGAGTGGAAACTCTGTGCGCTGTACCAAATATCGAACACATTAATAGTGCTGTAGTGTGCCATCAAATGTATAAAGTGTTGGCTTTAAATTGAGAAATCAACCAAAAAATCAGATTTTAAGACCAGAAGCAAATATTTAGATTTGTTGAAACCATTGTGTGAAGTAAAGTACTGTGTAAAATAGTGAATTTTATCAACAATAGAGCATGGTAAGTGATTTCATTCATCCTATTGTTGGTTATGCAGAGGGTTTCAGTTGATTTTAAAATGACACATAGACCTAGCGCTCACCGAAGCCAGTGATGCAGTACATCAGAAGATTCCTTGTCCATGATTTCCTATAGGTTGGTTTCACATCCAAAAGCTATAGGAGCAATAATAAGTGACTTACAAGCACTTTTAAGTTTGACTACCCTTGTTTCACCTTGAAGGGGGGGGGGGGGCCCAAGGGCAAATCTGAACACATCAGAAGATTCCTAGCCCATGATTTCCTTTAGGTTGGTGTCACATGCCAAACCTCTAGGACCAACAATGAGGGAAATATAGGCACTGCTACATGGGTTACTTTGGCAATCTGTGGATGACTTTGAATGAAGAGCTTCAAGGTCAAATGTCTGCGTGCTTGTAGATGACATATATATTTGTTATGCATATCATCTGTGAAGAGATTCAACCTTCTTATTACGAGAATCAGACAGTAGAAAATAGGTGATAAAGCATGTGTCTACTTCACTGAAAATTAATCAGTCTCCTCTCCCCATATGTCTGCATTTAAAGACAAGCATTGCAACTGAAATTCTATGAAAGCCAAAAATGTAAGTTTGGCTTCCTGTTGAGCAGCGCAAGGTGTTTAAGACAGCCACACTTGTTTACAAGTTTCTTCACACAAGTTTTTCTAAGCATTTTGCTCCATATCTTTCTTCCTACACCAGTTCTTATAGCACCAGGCTCAGCCAAAGTGGTGGCAATTTCCTTGTCATTCCAAAGTTCTACCCTTCCGTTCATAAATCTGTCAAGCAGTTTAGTAATAGTTTTGCTTTTGATGCTCCCACTGTTTGGAATGCTCTTCCAAAGCATATCCACCTTAGCCTAGATCATCCCTGGTGTTATCCGTGGTGTATTGAAATTTGGTCTACTGCTATTTTTTTTTTGTTTTGTTGCGCCTTAGAGTCCTCTTGTATGGGGAGATTAAGCGCTATAAAAGTCCAATTAGAATTAGAATTAAGTTAAAAAGCACTTGCGTATGAGTAGGTCACACATCATATTCATAATAATAGAAAGTTTAAAAACATCTGTATAACACAAAATTGATGAGGGTCCTCTAATGCTCTGTAATCCAAAAAGGGGGGAGTACTAAAACTGGGCAAAGTGACGATCCATTAAGTGTCCGCCAGGCTTGAGTCGGCTTCTAAAGCTTGAAATGGTAGGTTTGAATATGTCATTAAGTGGGAGCCTGTTCCATTCCAATGGTGCAGCCATGGCAACAGCTTATCCGGGGTGGACTGAGGAAACTGATACTCCAAGTGCATGAGTCACACTACAAGACTAGATCAGATTACAAATGTAGGAGTATGGCGAAATTTATGGCTTTAAAAATGAGGAAGTTATATTTGAAAAGGATACAATATGAAATGGGTTGCCAGTAGAGTATTTTCTAGATGGGGTGTGACATGACTCATTCTGTCCAGTCTGAAAACAATGTGGCAGAGAGCATTGGCCAACACTGGCCTTGCTAACCCCATATGGTGGGGAATTACAGTAGTCAACTACTGACCATAGCATTTGCTGCAGTATCAACAGTTAGTAATTTACAAATAAACACAAACAATCAAACACAGATTACATTTTTTTCAGTTATTTATCAAAAGTTTTAGCATACATTTTCACATAAGATTTATGATGATTTGCTCAGTTCTATATCTTTGTCCACATAACATGGCCGAAAAAATTCAATGTAAAGGTTCTTCACTTTAAAAATAGCCAGCCTTGAAAGGCAGGGACACCAGCCTGCAGGTACAAATAAATGGGCAACAATAAGGAACAACTACAAATGTAAGCAGTATACAGAACCCACAAGATATTGTCAGATGTAAAGAACTTTCATACAGTCAAAGGAGGGGGAAATTTACAGATTTTTGTTTGTTCATGATGTGAGGATTGCTTTTAATGACAGGAAGGCATCTGTCGCTTTGATGGAAGCCTATTATGAAGCAACAGTTTCTCTAGCATTAAAACACATATAAAAAAGTAACTATAATAACACAATTTAATAGTGCTCCTTTTTTTAATTACAAAGTCTGAGACTGAGAAGTCTTAAAAGCATTGCCACTGCAACAGCCATTGCCAGATACTCCCCAAACATTATCAGTTTTAGATCCTCTTGGGTTAAACATATTCCAAAATTTTGTCAAAAGTCAATGCATACGTTTCGGTTGTGAAACATCCACAAAGTTTAAGAAACTAAAATCTTCTAGGTGTTGAAATGGCAAAACCTGTTGCCAGATACACCCCAGAACCTAACAAGCTATAGACCCTCGAATGTCTTGAAAATGACCAAAATTACTCTGAGACAACATTTCCTTACCATAAATATTTTATGCAAATTTGATGAAACTAGCTACAATATTTAAACTTTGAGAACAAGTTAATGATTTTCAAACAATCAGCTATGGAAGCAATTTTTTTTTCAGACATGTTTTCACAGCAACAAGACCACTGCAGTGGTTTGATCTCCCGCCAGGAATTAAATACTAAATGATATACATATATGAAGCTGTAGCTCTGAAAAGAGGCCACCACACCGAAAATCAACATAAGATGTATTCACTGGAAAAAGATGACCAATATGGTTTTCAAGATAAACAACGTTTTTGATTTCTGCCAAAATTAAGATACCGGACAAAATTCAGGAAAATTCTAAGTTTTTCAGAGGTCATAAAGGAGTAGTCCTTAGTGCTCAGTGGGTCAAAAATTGCCCAAAATAGCTCTATCTCTTACAGTTTCCAAGATAAACAACATTTTCTATTTCAAGATGGTGGCCAAAATTTGAAAAATTCCCAATTTTTTTAGAGGTCTTAAATGAGTAGTGCTTAGTACTCTGGGGGTCCAAAATTTACCCAAAATGTCAAAGTGGCTATTACTCAGTCTGCTATGGAGCTACCAGCTCTGAAAATTCACCATGACACAGAATATCAAAATGTAGGTGAACAACATATTTTACTAAAATCCTACTAATTCAATAGTATTGAAGTTACACGTGATTTACTCATTGGTAGAATGTCAAAGTAGTTATTACTCAGTTCGCTATGGAGCTACAGCTCTAAAAATTTGCCAGGGCATAGAACATCAAAAAATAGGTGAACATCTTACTTAACCAAAACATTGTAACTATTACAGTTACAAAGAAAAAAGCCATTCATTTATTTGACTCACTGTTAAATACATAAAATAGCTATTACTCACTTTGTTATGTGGTAGACCTCTAAAACAAGTACCATTTTGAAGGTACAGATAAAGTAGCTGAAGAACATATTTTGGCAAAATGCTGTAAATGCTGTCATTTTGGAGATCTATGCAATTTATTCAAAGTAGCTACTACTTAGCTATTAACCTAGATGTTCAACAGCAACAAACATAAGAAGAACACAAGAAACTAAGCTATAATCATTTACGCAAAAGATCCTACAGTAAAAAAAAACTATAATTTTAATAGTGCTGACAATACAAGTGATTTACTTAGTAGCAGAATGTTTAAGTAGCTACTAGGTATCGAGTTACTGCTCTGAAAATGTGCCATTACATAAAATATCAAAAAGTGGCTAAATAGTATCTTTACCCATAGCACTGTAGGTAACAGTTACAAATACAAAACCTATTTACTCATTTTTGTAACTGTAAAAAGCAGAAAATTGCTATTATTCACTTTGCTATTGGGGTAGACCTCTAAAACAGGTATCATCTTGTGGGTACAGAGAAAGTAGCTGAACAACATATTTTTATGAATGATCTAGATGCAGTGGTTTTGGAGTTATAAGCAATTTACTCTGTGAAATCTGTGACCTCATATTTTCTTCGCAAAAATTAATATTAACCAGTTGAAGTACACCAAGTAAGTATGTGTATTAATTGGTAGAGTTGTTGTAGAGAGACAATGGTAGCAAGTTCCCCTTGCGGAAGTAGAAATTTATAAGGCGTAGGAATATCACTGAAATATACTTTCAATGATATACTCCCTAATTGCATGAAAAATAGAGAGCTGGTCAAGTAGGCATGTAAAGAGATAGGCAGGTACACAGGTCAGCAGGTAGACTGGTCGGCAGGTATAGACAGGTCGCCAGATCAATGCATGACCAGCCTGGTGTACGGAAAAATGGCCTCCTAGAAAAATGGCCTCCTAGAAAAGTGGCCTCCTAGAAAAATGGCCTCCTTTTATGGGGGGTGGAAATTTGGCCTCCTAAAATTGTTTTTGAGAATGTTGCACAAAATTAATGAGAAGATATAGTATAAAAAGATTTATTGAAAATTAGCCTTCCTGCCAATCTGTTGACTATTTTATTTGGCTAAATTGCAGAATTCTCCTCTAGGATTAGGTGAAAGTAGTTCCCTCAATATAATATATATATATACTAATATAAATCCATTTGGCAGGCAAGTACACAGGTCGGCACTTGACTGACCTGCTGACCCGTGTACCTCTCTACTTTAACTATACATGAACTGCATTATTTTGTTTTATTTTATTTTAAAAATATACTGCTTCCGGTTGCAACTTGGCACAACTGGGACACAGAAACCTTATTTTTGTATGTTTTAAGTGTATTGTCGTGGATTTCTTTCTATTAAAATATGCATTGACATATGCTCAAGTTATAAAAAAGTATTTTACTGACATACACTCAAAAAATAAACGCTTTACAGTGTTTTTAAGTGGCGATAATATAATTTCTAAAAGAAATCAGCACCTCAACTTGGCACAATTTGCATACAGAAATTGCCGAAGATATTTTAATTATTTGTCATATCAGTTTAACTAACTTATGTAGCAGTGGCTTTCTACCAGTAAATGCGAGTTGTCCTATGATTCCCGTTGGGGAATCTGCAATTTAGCACTACATGGGTGGACACAAAGATAAACGGTGGACACGAAGATAAACGTTTTTTGGAATGAAAAATAAAGCTATGTAACCAACAAAATCATATACATTACATATTAAAATAGACTGAAACAAATATTTTAATGATATTTCTTGGTTATTTGGTGAATTATTTTTGTTTATTCAACGAAAATATGCAAATTTCCGAAAATCGTTTATCTTCGTGTCCGTTTATCTTTGTGTCCACCCGTGTACTCAGTAGCCCTAAAAGTTGTGTCCGGTTCATAATTGTGTCCTTTAATTTTTTATTGAATGTGAATGTACTCAGTTTGGGGATTTAGTTCAATTTTTAACATTTTCATGAAATAAAATCAATCTCAATGAGTATAATTTGAAAAAAAATATTCAAAGTTCTGGATGTAACATTTTAAAAATAAACTCCAATAAAAATCGGACATTATTATGAACCGGACACAATTACGACCACCCGTGTATTATCGCTCACAAGAAAAAAAATTTTTTTTTTAATGAAAAATTAGGAAGGATTGCAGAATTCCCCTCCCGGAAGTAGAAAGGCGTAGGAATATCATTGAATTTATTTTCTGCGATAATATAGTTCCTAAGTAAATGGAAAATAAGAGACGTGGACAGGTAGACATGTAGGCAGGTAGACATGTAGGCTGGTAGACATGTAGGCAGGTAGGCTGGTAGACAGGTCGGCAGGTAGACAGGTCGGCGGGTCGGCAGGTAGACAGGTCGGCAGGTTTGCATTAGAGATGTTAAACCAGCCGACCTGTCTACCCGCCGACCTGCCGACCTGTCTACCCGCCGACCTGTCTACCCGCCTACCTGCCTCTTTCTTAATTCTTTATATAATATATATATATATTTTATATATCTATATATTGACGGAACTACTTTCATGTATTTCCGGGAGGGGAATTCTGCAATTCAGCCAAAAATTATATTCAACCAATTTTTTGGCAAATCTATGCGCAACTCTTTCGTTGATTGATTTCCCTTTAGAATTCATATCAAAAACCTCTTTCGCTTTTATTTTTGTTTGTATATACCAAAAATCTTGTATGGCGTACGCACATTAAAATATAAAAATATCTGGATATACTAAAACTTCGAGTTCTTGGGTACGTAATGCAAAGTCTTGCAAAGTCATTGGGATTGGCGAAATCAGACAAGGATATTGTGGTGAATTTGGTCCTAACTTCTAATGGCCTTCACATGAACAAAACACTAATCCCTTTAAATATCCATAAACAGTTCTTGTCACCTTGACTTCAAATACACAACTAACAAATGTGGTCTTTTTCTGGGAAGTCACCGTCACTGCACATGCTTTCCTTATGTAAGGTTAAATGTGTGTCAATTAGTGTCAGCTGTGGTTCACTACAATATTAACAATAACTGATATGCGGTTTAGAATACCAGTCAATTTGATTTGATTTATTTGAGTTTAACGTCACACTATAGCACTGAGCCCCCCACAATACTCTTTGAATCAGTTAATTTATTTGGGTTTAATATGGCTTCAACACATTACGTACTTAGATTATATCATGCCGGGTAGTTTTAAGGCAGAAGAAACCTGTCAATACTAATTGGTCAAGATTCTGCACCATGAATTGCATTGGTAAGCAAACACCATTTCCCCCACATAGAGTCTGTGGATTGAACCACAGACTCCAAAGGTATGAGATGAGAGAGTCACCCACTACACCACCAAGCCCTCTAGAAAACTCATTGAATGCAACTTACCACTTCAAGTACAGTAACACATAAACAGCCAGAAATTACGTTTACATTTATTGTCACTGCTAAACATTTCAAGATAAAATTTATTCTCTTGAGAGAGGTGTTTAATTGGTGAACACATTGGCTTTAATCTGTTCTTAAATTTAATGTGCCACACCAGTTTGTTTAAAGTTTAAGTAAACTAATTAGTTTCTCAGATACAGAACAAATATTTGTTATGATATATTAACCTGGTGCCATATTCTTAGGCAGTGTCTCTTGCAACAATTTTCAAATATAAACCAAATTCAACTTAGGCCACTTTCTTTGGTAAAATTAATTTATTAATTTTCTTATGAATAATTTTTGTTTTAATTTTCTTACAAAGTTAAAATGATGTGTATCTATAAAATGTGTATAGGTCCTCAGTGGCCTAGTGGTTAGAAAGTTTGGCTCTAATCACAGACTGTCACCTCTGCGTGGGTTCGACTCCCACAGTGACTTTGCTGTGGGCCTGTCGGATATTGCCCTGGCTGTTGAATGAGACATAAATCCCCCAACTTTGACCATTGACTATAAATTATTTGCATTGTCAGATAAAATGTCAAAGTTTGCCTTATCTAGGAGACATACCATTACTATGTCAGGGCACATGCAATGAACATCTTGCATGTTCTTATTAACTTGCAAGAACCTTTCAAATGGTACATTATACACTGTAAAATTTTTGGCAACAATTTACTCAAAAAAAATTAAGTGTAATTTGATGCACCTAGCAGACACAAGCTGGGTGCATCAAATTACACTTTATTTTTAGGTAACCTGTAATCATTAAGTTTAAGTTAGTGTAAAGTTTGAGTTGTGCATATATATATATAGACGTTGTTTTTACAATGCGGTTTTATATTTCTTAATTCTAACAATGAAAGTGGTCTGTATCTGTCACATTATATTATTTATGAAAGATCTTGGACAAACAAAGAAACTATAAGTGTATTTTATCTCCAAAATATTGTGAAACTGTTTGTTTATCCACAAAAGGGTATTATTGCCCACCCGATAATTCCCGCGGTTCATTTCTATTGTTCTCCACAATAACTAAATCAACTGTATTATATATAAAGCCCAATTATACAATAACCAGATAAAAGATAAATTCCATTTACTGTAAATTTTAGCTCTGATAGACTATACCACAATTTTTTGTTTGAATAAATTTTTATTTTATCTACTCCCCAGATTTTACCACATATATCTACCTTCCTTTATATAAAGTCGAAATATGCAATAACCAAACTATAGTCCTGATTGACCATCCATACCATAATTTTGTTTGACCAAATTTTTTATTTCACCTACTCCATAGATATGCACTAATCTTTTGCTACCTTCATAATTTATTACAACTTTTTTCTTTTGGTTCCATTGTGAAAGACAGGTTTGTACATAGGTAAGGTAAGTGCACCTTTTGTAAAATTTTTAATTTTTGGTCTCTGTTGGTCTGGCAATGCACTTCTCGTTCAACTAATCCACAAAGTAGATTTGTCATCATTTCATATTTTTGTTTTAGTTATACATTTTTTGCCATACATATATTTCCTTAAATATTCTCCAAAATGCACCTCCTGCATTTTGCTGTTTACCTCATATTGACTGGCATCAGAGTCTGTGACTCACTTGAACTCACCATGCACTCAAGTCATCCTGTGATCATTGAGTCGGGATTTCACCCAAGTGTAGATAGCATCAATTACGCCTATCTGGCTTTCCAGGGTCACTGTCGAAGGGTGACGCATAGTTTCCGGAATGTCAGTCCCTGGACGTCATTGCTCCTAGCTCTTTTGGGTGATATCAGTCTCAATCCGGGCCCTGCTTCTAGATCTCTTAATGGTTGTCTTCTCAACATTAGATCATCAGAAATAAATCAGCTTCCTTTCTGGAGTTCGTCAAGGATAACAATGCTGATCTCATAGCTGTTACTGAGACATGGCTTAGGCCAGAGGATACTGAAGGTTTTATTTCTAGTATCACCCCTCCTGGTTATAAGTTCACTCATGTACCTTGAGATGTCAAGAAAAGGGGCGGAGTTGGCTTTTTCATCAAGGAGGACCTGAGTTTTGAGAAAGTTTCAAAAAACAATTGTCAGACTTTTGAGAGTACCTCGATTCAGGTTAGCACTGAGGGTGCTAAAGATATTATATTTCATGTGCTCTACAGACCCCCAACTCTTTCAAAGTCACAATTCCTAGGCGAATTTGGCATGTTCCTCGAAGGTGCTGCTTTGTCAGGCTGTGAAAACATTCTCCTTGGTAATCTTAATTTTCATCTGGATCAACACGACACCTGGACACTGAAATTTTATGACCTCCTTGAGCAATTTAGTTTTACACCCACACATATTCAGGGTCACATTTTGGATGCTCTATGTGTGAGGGATTCTTTCTCCTGGGCCATTAGCCCCAAAGTTATTGGAGGAGTATCAGACCACCAGGCAATCATGTTTAGCCTTATTTTTCCTGTCAGAGAGTCCTGTAAGTTTCAACGTGTTTCCATCCGTAAAATTCACAAGATAAATATTCTAGACTTCAGAGCAGATATCCTGAAATCTGACCTCATTAGATGCCCCTATAAAACTGCCAGTCTTATGAGTCATCAATACTTTAATACCTTGAGAAGCCTCCTTGACAAACACACCCCAATGAAGAAGAAAAATATTTCGAGACATGCCGAGACTGGTTTCATGAATTGTGACATCCTCAAGGCAAAACGACTCAAGAGGAAATATGAAAGGGCATGGCGCCATGAAAACTCTGCCAGAAATCGTAGTCGATCAATCACTATAACTTCCTGCTTGAGAAGTCAAAATGTAACCATTATTCCAACATTGTGGCTGAAAATCAAGGAAATCCTAAGGCTTTGTGGAACTGTTTCAAAAAGATTTTACACAGGTCCTCAGTTGCTGTTCTACCAGACTGTACAAATAAAACCGACCTTGCGAACACCTTTTGTAAGTTTTTCTCTGATAAAATTCTTAAAATAAGATCCACACTCCAGTCATCAACACCATCTTCAGTCACTAGACCCAACTCCACTAAAAATACACCAACCTCTTTCACACCTGTGCCCGAGGAAAGCCTACTCAAAATTCTAAAGTCCTCACCATCCAAATCTTGTGGCGTAGACCCAATCCCAACGTCACTGGTCACGGAGTGTGCTGATATTCTCATCACTCCCATCACTAAAATTGTAAATTATTCAATCGAAGAAGGCAGTTTTCCCAACTGTTTTCAGATGGCACATGTCACCCCTCTCCATAAGAAGCCCAGCCTTGATAGAAATAGCCTCAAAAACTATAGGCCAGTGTCAAACCTTAGTTTTATATCAAAGCTTATTGAGAAAGTTGTGGCAAACCAGCTAAATGAATTCATTTCACACGAGGGTCTCTTAAATGTCAACCAGTCTGCTTATAAAAGTTCCCACTCCACTGAAACCACATTGTTGAAGATTTAAAACGATATAGCTTTCTCAGTGGACTCAGGAAAGGCAGTGGCCCTAACATTATTAGACCTGTCAGCGGCGTTTGACACTATTGATCATTCCCTTTTATATGACTGCTTGATGACTGGTTTGGTCTAGATGGTACTGTCTTGTGGATCAAATCTTACCTTTCAAACCGAAAACAAAAAATTAAAATAGGTGATAGTTTCTCTGAGGCGGTAATTCTCCCGTTCGGAGTCCCCCAAGGCTCCGTATTGGGTCCTCTCCTTTTTACCCTTTACACTAGTCCCCTGAGTCAAGTTATTTCTAAATTCAATGTTACTCATCACCTATATGCTGATGACACCCAGATCTACTTAGCAGTTGACTCCAGGAACTTTGATTCTAGCATAGAAGAGCTGACCGAGTGTCTCAAGTCAGTACAGGAGTGGATGGTTGGTGTTAAGCTAAAACTAAACCCAGAAAAAAACGAATTTATCATTATAGGTCAAAAAGCCATCAGAGGGTCGCTTGCACCAAATTTCCCTGTCCCACTCCTCCAAAACAATATCTCTCCGTCGGTGGAAGTAAAGAATCTGGTTGTTATCTTTGACTCAGACAACTCCTTTGACAGTCATGTTGCCAAGATTTGTCGAGCATGTTACTATCATCTTCGCGATTTGTGACGAATTCGCAAATTCCTTAGTGATGAAACTGCAATACTTCTGGCTAATGCTATGGTCAGTAGTCATCTGGACTACTGTAATTCTTTACTTTATGGGGGTAAGCAAGTCCAACATAGCTAAACTACAGAGAGTCCAGAATGCTCTTTGCCGCATCATCTTCAAACTTGACAAAATGAGTCATGTTACACCCTTTTTGAAAAAACTTCACTGGCTTCCAATTCAACATCGTATCCTTTTTAAGTATAATCTTCTGGTATTCAAGGCTATCAATCTGTCATAGCCCCCATATCTCTCAGCCTTAATTAGATCGAGTAGTCTCACTCGCGGCAACAGGCTATCAGTCTCCTCAACCCGCCCTAAGAAGCACATAGGCAGGCGAGGCTTTGCAGTAGCTGCACCAGCTGAATGGAACAAGCTGCCACAAACTGTCAGATCTGAGCAAACAATAGATAATTTCAGAAGCCAGCTAAAGACACACTTGTTTAGGTTGGCATACCCCCCACCTTAGTTATACCCTGGCGGGCGCTTTTTAGATGCCGACCCATGCCTGTCCCTGGACTCTCCCTTCTTGGACCTAAGCGCATTAGAGGATTTGTATCAATTTTGCGCTATATAAATCCTACTATTATTATATACTGGTTATATATAACAAGACCTATAGACCGATTTTGAGTTAATGGAGCTTAAAATGTTTCAGTACTTGGCCCAATTTAATGCTATCTCTATCATATCTTTCAATATCACCCTATACTATTTCATTTTATCCCAGAGTTTTATGAAAATTTAAGAATATTTGAAATAAACCCTAAATTGTTGACAACTGGAACTGACTACTTAGTTCTCAGAAGCTCACAAACTAAGTTTGAACAAGTTAAAGATTATAAGAAGCACAATAAACTATGAAAAAGAACCTGGGACTAACTCGTACAAGTAAGTTGTACAAGTAAAGCTTTTTGGATGACCAAAGTCTGTACAAGTACAAAATTTCAACATTATTTTGTACAGATTATGAATTGTGCAACTCAGCAATACAAATTATAACTTGTACAAAATCCCAGCTTGTACACGACATATATATATATATTTTACACCATACATCAAAGTCAGAAACAATGTGCTGTTCATACAAACACTTGATATTTGCTATTACACACAATCAACAAACATGTTGAAATATTGGAGAGAAGTGTCAATTCAAATACTAATGATTTAAACTCCCAAATCATCAGAATAGATATGGGTCAAATTTCTTATTACATCAATTCCCAGCTTTTTCATTGAAAGGAAGCTTAATTATACAAATAAAGATTGTCAGTAGTCATATGAAAAATTACATCAATTCCCAGCTTTTACACTGACGGGATGCTTAATTATACAAATAAAGATTGTCAGTTGTTATGTGAAATAAATAAGCTCCCAGTACAAAATCAAGTTCGGATTTACATCCCGTTTGAAATTGATGCAGGAAATTAATCTGATAAGTGCCCAACAACTAACACACAAAGTCTCATTTTGATATAGTCGAACAATAAAGAAAGAAAAGCATATACTGCAGTTTACTCAACACTTGAGATGTATTCCATCAGTTTCTTTCATGCAGATTGAACTTTGACTGACTTCCTGCATCAATTTCATATTCTTGGATATATTCTAAAAAGTAATACTGTTCTAAAAGATATTCTAACACCCATATTATATACCCCATCATTGTGAGGTATGCCTCAAATTTTTCTTCCACAGAATGAATATTTATGTCCTCCATCATAATGTGGTAGTGTCCTTTGTTTTCTCCAATGTATAGAGATTTTCCCAATTCTTTCATTGTTAACTCATCCTATAAAAAAGAACAAATCATTCAGTTATTAGATCTTCATATATCATATTTTTAAAATTATTTTATACAATTAGAAATTAACATTAAGTATCAGAAAATTAAGTGACAAATACAAAAATACAAAAAAAAACATGCCAAATTAGGCTACTCTGACTTGACGACAGACAACATATTTCTAGACAGGGCATCATTAACACTACATGTGTTGATAGTTTGCAAGGCCCACAACAGTTTACATGGCATAATTCTATTGAATGGTAACAATGTGAAATTAAAATAGTGACCATGAGTGCTTGGACAATGTTTGAAACTACAACAGACCATGGTGGCAGAGTGGTAACACTCTCACCTCCCACCTCTGAGATGGACGTTCAGTTCCCGCCCCAACCTCAAGTGGGAAAGCTGGTAGTTGCTTGCCATTGCTCAGCAGTTTACAGTACAGTACCTTGACCAACTGGTTTCCTCTGCCCATAAAACTACCCATCGTGATATGACCTATACACTTTTGAAAGCAATGTAAAACCCCAAATAAATAAATAAATAAAAGAATCTACAACATTATTACTCATTTATAGCCGCGAAAGCTAATACTTAAGATTTAAATATTTAAAATTCAACTCAGCAAAAGGTTAAGAAATCATCATCACCACAGCATATACCACAAGGGATCCTGTTTTGCCCATCTATAGCTAAACTTGAATTTTTGGAGAATTATGGCAAAATTTTATCCAAACTATCTCAAAATTTCCAAAAAGATACACAGAAAAACTCATACATTTTGTTTATACATATGAGTTTAAGGTCAACGTAAAAGAGGGTACACCTTTCGAGGGCCTACCTTTAGGACCAGATACATCCATACATTACATTTTGAACTAAATCTATCAGGCTTTTTTTCTAATAAAAATACACTACATAAAGAACGTGAAAATAAAAACTTACTGGCTGAATGAATCACATTTTATATCATTTTTAGTTTCTCTGATTTGCATGTGACTTCTGCTTAAAAAATACCCGGATGATATTTTGTAGCCAGAAATATTGAATACTGGTTACAAGTGTGGACTGTACTCAAAAATTTCAAGTTGATTCAACCATTTTGTTTAAGTTAGCATAACTAATCACTTTTAACTCAAATTATTTGTGTTCTGGTTACAAAAGGCAACACTCATATCAGCAGTACTCAAAAAGTTTAAGTGCATTCAACCACCTGGTTTTACAGTGTATAGTCATGTTAAGTTAATTTTACAAAGTGTAGACACTGTAAATTATTAGAATCAGATGACTGAAATTTGCGAGTTCTTTTATCAAGATTCAAATATATAATGTTTTAATTTTATCTGACACAAATTCATCTAAAAATAGCATTCATAACTTTCAGGTTGTAATGAAGTGGTAAAAAAGGGTATGAATGAAACCCTTTTTGTTAGAATCATACAGAAGACCAATAGCTATTAGTTTCAATATTGGTAGACACATGTTGTATTGGTCTCTTTTTTTAAACATATACCACAAGGGATCCTGTTTTGCCCATCTATAGCTAAACTTGAATTTTTGGAGAATTATGGCAGAACTATAATCAGCATTGTTAAGTTTTAACAAACTCTACTTAGACGAAGGGAAAAATATGTCATATTAATGAACATGAAATAAAAACTACAGAGCCATTTAAAAAAAGTAAAATATCTTATGAAACTCAGTAAAAAATATGAAATGTGTTCAGAAAAGTCTAGCTAGAATTGTGGCGAATACCACCAAGTACTCACATATCACTCCGGTAAGAAAGAGTCTTCATTGGTTGCCTATCATGCATCGCTCTAGTTTCAAGGTGGCCCTATTGGTGTACAAGTTTCTACATAGTGGCCATCCAAAATACTTCGAACCTTTCCTTAAACCTAGACACAGTATGTACAGAACGCGTAGAAGTCAATCTCAGGGTGTTTTGCTTGAGGTCCCACATTTTGCATCAATATATAAGTCCAAAAAGCATTTTGGCCTTAGCTTTGCATACGATGCTCCGATGATTTGGAATGATCTCCCTGATGATGTACACTCAGCTAAATCTCTCTCCTCATTCAGGAAGAAGTCGAAAACTTACCTCTTTGAAAAAGCCTACCCACCCTAGTTTTTTCTTCAGTTTTCATGTCGTCTTCTCCGTGGTGCCGACCCCTGCAATGTCTCTGATTTAACGGTTACGACCTCTGATTTTTGGCTTTATGCATCTTAGAGTCTGTCAATAGATAGAGATTGAGCGCTATAAAAGTACTATTAGAATTAGAATTAGAAATACAGTCAAAATGCCACCAAACCATAATGCCCCCAAAAATGCTACTCCATAACATCACCATATTTTGTGACATTTCGTCAACAGGTGATAAATAAGAATATATAAATGAACATTGTTTAAACTTTTAAAAAATGAAGACTTTTTCCCCTTTTATACATAAAGCCACAGTTCCCACCAAGGCTAATGAAATATAACTTTGTGCAAATAAAGAAAATATATTACAACAAGGTCCAGATTACATCACCCTTTCACGTCCACCAATGGGAATTATAACCAATTTTCTTTCCTTGACAATCTTTAACTCTGTCTAAGAACAATATGTAAATTATATACCTGCACATTAAGTATATCAATGGTGGTTAGTGCCTAGTAAACATTTTTGGGTTTTGCAAACGTTTGAAAGGAAACATTTGGCAATGGTTAAAAAATGATGGGTGCGAAAACCATTTGTAATAGAATGTTTTTAAAACGTGTTATGAAAACCGTTTATTAAACGTTTAACGATAAATGTTAGAAAAACGTTATGAATGAACATAATAACGTCTGAGTAATAATGGGGTCAGAGGCCAAATTCAATATCTTTGCATGGTTGCTCACTATTGAAAATATTATTTTTATGTCTAAAATTGTAAGATAGTGGCTTAGAAACTGTGCTCCCCTTCAATTTTTACTTTTAGGGATTGCATGTGGGGCAATTTTTGACAAAGTCCTCTAAAATCCCCTATTTTGCTCACCGCCATCTTTGTTTGGACATGTTTGAAGGTGAAGGTTTAAAATTATAGGTTTAAAAATTTTTTTGATAGAATGTTTTTAAAACATTTGACAAGCAATGTTGTTTAAATATTTTACGTGTACTGTTTATCAAACATTTCATGATGAATGTTTGAAAAATGTTTCTAGCAAAACCTTAATTTCTTCAGCTATTTTATAAATGTTTTAAAAACATTTCCAGTCAAACCAAGCTTCTTGAGTTATTTTATCAACTTTTAATAAACATTTTCAGTAAAAATGTTTGTATAGAGAATGTTTATAAAATGTTTTTCAAACATTACAGCATAAACGTTTACTTAGAAACATTTAGAAAACCAAAGATAGGGTTTGGTTAGGTTTTAAAAACGTTTACGTTTAGGTTTTAAAAACGCCTACTGGTTTCCAAAAATATTACGTCGCGTACATGAGTCATAAATTAAAGTAAACAAGCTACTACTTTGCGATGTGATAAACCGATAAACCGTCTTCACTGGAGTCACCAGGGAAAGTGAGGCTAGCAAAACAAACCCCTTTGACATTTAAATTTCAGTACTAGCTTACTGCTGTACTTTTAAACTGTCAGCTCTCAAAAACCTTTACTTCAGTGTTATCTCTGGGAGGTCTGTATCGTCAAACTTCCCGCCGTAACTTGGTACAACTTGGACACAAACACCTTATTTTTGCTTGTTTTATGTGTAGTTTTGTGGATTTCTTTTTATTAAAATATGAATTGCCTCAAGCGCAAGTTATTAAACTATTTTATTAACATCAAATATAAACAATAAACCTGTTAGAATCGTTTTTAAGGGGCGATAATATAATTTCTACATGAAATCAGCGCCTCAAATTGGCATAATTTGCATACGGAAATATAGTCAAGTATCCTTGATTCGAGGGTCTTGTTGATTCGAGTATGGCCGTTTTTCTTGGATATAAGAGCATCTATTTTCACTTTTTATAACATAAAATGGTGCTTTGGTATTTATAGTGTTATAAAACACATCCAAATTGCTGCAAAATAAAATATTTTGACGTGAAATAAGCTCTTAACTAAAACGTTAAAACTCGCGAATCATCAAGACGTAAGGCTAGTATAGTAATAGTATAGTATTTATTTATTTCATTTCTGTACATGCATACAATATTATACTTTTTTACAATATGAATATGACTTTGGCACTTTAGTATATGACAGAAGTTTGTGAAAAGGGAACAGCAGAAGCTAAAGCTTATCTTGGCTGATCCCACTACAACCAGTAAAATTACATTAAATTGCTTATTAGATACATCTCTGAGTAGTTATTAAAAGGTAATACTTTAAATGTCAAAATTAAGAATAATCCTGGACAACAGCGACAATTTTTATCTCAACACCATAATATATGGTTTCAGAGTGTAGTAGGCCACTCACGTTATAGCCCTGTGAAGCTGGGGTGAGGTCGGCCAACTACTTATGACTGCGGCCAGCTTATGCAGGGAAGCAGTATCGGTGAGAAAGGTTTTTTGGACAACTCGGCCCATTTTAAAGTCTGCCCATTTCAAAGTCGGCCCCCTACATAATTAAGGGGGTCTCCTCAGTACTCCCATTGTACAGCGTAGGAACTGAGGGAAGAGCAGTTGTTTCTTGAACCAATGGTTCCACTTATCAGTGCTTCGACTTTTACTTGACACATTTGTCGTCACTTCCTTATTTGTTAGCAGAAATTCGCGAGTGTGGGCGATAAAGAACCATTGTTATTAAATATTTTAACTTCCGTTTTGTGCCAATTTGAGGCGTGTGCCATTATATGGCGCCAGGCAGTACTAGTATATGTACTGCTACTCTGCATTTACAGGCTCCAGAAAGACAAATAGGTTATTGTACACCAATGAAAACTGTTGCATATACAGTAGAACTCCGTTTATCCGACCTCCGTTCATCCGAATCTCCGGGTTAACCGACCCTAAGCTATGTCCCCCAAATATTTGAAGCATATATTAGCGAACCCGGTGAGCGATAATTGGTGATTTTATTAAAAAAACCCTTAACCACAACACAGAATGACCCGTGACAAATATAAAACTTAAAGATCGACCTGTCCTTTCATCTGCCATCTTTTGTCTTCTATATGTGCGTATGTTAGGGATTAATCTCTTCATCTAGTCTTTGTTGTACCGCAATTGGAACGATTACATAAGCCGCGTTCTCTGTGTTATTCGTGGGTGATTACAATTGTCACTTTCTGTATGGTTATTAATCCCCCGGAGTAGCTCCCGGAGCTGTCCAATTAACCTCTAACACAGGGAACTTAAAAAGCATCAAAAGAGTTTCCTCAATGACAATTAGCCAACTTCTTTGACTATAAATATGGGCCAAAACCATGGCATATTCATTAGCATTGATGCATTTATACAGTTTACATAGAATTATGGCTTCAAAAGGACAGAAGAGGAAACGTGTAGTGCTTGATATTCCCACAAAATTAAGAATTTTGGACAGATTAGAGAATGGAGAAAAAGCTGTTGATATAGCAAAGGAATTAGGTGTGGGTAAATCTACAGTATCTGACATAAAATCAGCAAAAAATAAACTCAGGGAATTTATGATTCAAAGTGACACAGACAATACTGGGAGGCACACTATGAAATCTTGTGCAGATGAAGCCTTAGACAAGGCTCTGTACACCTGGTTTATTCAGGAGAGGAACAGGGGGACTCCCCTTTCTGGCCCAATCCTGAAGGAGAAGGCCCTATGGTATCACCAGCAGCTCCATCCTGGGGACTCCTCCTTTTCTGCCAGTGAAGGATGGCTCAACCGTTGGAAGCAGAGACATGGAATTCGCCAGCTTTCTATCCAGGGGGAGGTCATTTCCAGTGTGGGCTATGAGACAGAGCCATTCAAACAAGCCCTAGCTGAGTGGATGGTTGAGCAGGGAATACAGCCAGAACAGCTGTATAATGCAGATGAGACGGCCCTTTATTGGCGGATGATGCCAAACAAGACCCTAGCTGGGGCTAGTGAGACAGCTGCCCCAGGCCACAAGAAGGTGAAGGACAGGGTGTCCCTATTAGCCTGCTCCAATGCCACAGGATCCCACAAGCTGCCACTCCTGCTCATAGGGAAGTCCCAGAACCCTAGGTGCTTCAAGCACGTCAACCTGGACAACCTACCTGTGCTATACAGAGCCCAACAACACACATGGATGACCTCAACAATCTTCACAGATTGGTTTAAAGGTGTTTTTGTGCCAAAGGTGAAGAGTCACCTTCTCTCAAAGAACCTACCCATGAAGGCCATCCTCCTGATAGATAACTGCCCGGCCCACCCCCCAGATCTGGCAGTTGAGACACCAGATGGAGCCATTGAATGTAGATTCTTGCCACCAAACACAACATCTCACCTTCAGCCCATGGATCAGGGACCTCTGGAGACCATGAAACGAAATTACAGAAGGTTCCTGATCCAGAAACTTGTGAGTGAGGACACCACCACCACTCTAACTGAAGCCATAGAGAAGTTGACCCTGAAGGACACCATCTTTATGATTGATAGGGCTTGGCGAGCTGTGAAAGAGAGCCACCTACAGAAATCCTGGGCCAAATCCACATTGATGGAATGTTTTTCCAATTTGGAGGAGGAAAGTGAGACCCTGGAAGTGGATGTCCAGGATGCAGATGTCCAGGAAATAAGGGAGTCCCTAGGTGATGTGCCAACAGAAGATGTAAAGGAGTGGCTGGAATGTGACAGGGGTGTGGATGCCAGTGAGGTTATGAGTGATGAGGCCATTCTGGAGTATGTGAAGGAACCTGCAGACGAACCAGAAGACCAAGATGAAGAGACCACAGCTCCCCCCAGGCCCATGATACCAGACTCAAAAGCATATGAGTGCATTTCAATTTTTTTTGAATGGATTCAACATAAAAGTGATTTCACTCCATTGGATGTGGTACACACAAAGGACCTCAGAGACAAAGCACTTAGGTGCAAGACCGCCTCATGTCAACAAGTGTCACTAAAAGACTTTTTAAAAAGTAACCTGTGAACCTAATGGAATTTTGTATAGTTGCTCTTTTTTTTGTACATGTATACATCTCACATATAAAATGTTCATTTTGTTTTAATAAAGATTTTAATGCCACATTTCCGGGGCTTTCCGGGGTTTATTTCCCAACGTCCAAACTGAAGAGATAAAAAGAACGCACCCAAAATAAATGTGGCGGTTCGTAATGAATTGCATAAAACATCCCAGTAAAACATGGCTTCAGTATAAAATCGCATTTTAAATAGGTGTAACTACTAAAAGGAACCTTATTGTCATAATCCATCAGTTTTGCTTGGATTCAACATGTATGTAAGTAAATTTGTTACCGATCTCCTATTATCGCCCATAATACCCTTGACACTGCAGTGTCATTCATGTATCCGAACCTCCCGTGTATCCGAACTGACCTTATGTCTCCCGAGTGGGTCGGATAAACGGAGTTCTACTGTAATAAGTTTAACAATAATATATGGTTTCAGAGTGTAGTAGGCCACTCACGTTAAAGCCCTGTGAAGCTGGGGTGAGGTCGGCCAACTACTTATGACTGCGGCCAGCTTATGCAGGGAAGCAGTATCGGTGAGAAAGGTTTTATGGACAACTCGGCCCACTTCAAACTCGGCCCATTTTAAAGTCTGCCCATTTCAAAGTCGGCCCCCTACAAAGTGAATATGAGAACAATTCATTAATATTCATATTTATGTATAAAATATGAAATCACAGTATTCTTTGCAATTTTCTAACAATATGTTATAGAAATGCTGCCTGGAGATCAAGTATGTTAACTGGAAACGTGTACTTAGCTGAAAAATTAACATTTCAATTTCGTGGACTTACTCAATACATTTATATTCATGTATACATAAAAATATGAGGTCACAGAATTCTGTGGGGTTTTCTTACAACATTTTATTAATAAAAATGTTGCTTAAAAGTCAAACAATTTATGTGAAACTTTGTTTAACCTAACTATCTTAATAAGGCTTATAGTTTCTGTGGGCCAAATTTGCAGGGGGCCGACTTTGAAATGGGCTGAGATGACCAGATTCCGCGAGAAATGCCGTTCATCAGTTTTAAAAAGGCACATTTTGGGACAGAATACTCGGGTCTACACTAGTGGTGGTGGACCAATTCATGCCCGTGTACCTATTCACGCCCACCCTCAATTTTCTTAAAGATTCTTAGTTTTTCATAGAAAAGATGTTTACCACATCATAGATAATTATCAAATTGATCATCTAGATTGGTTAATTATTGTGTAACTGTGACTGTTTTGGAGAAATTTAGGGGTGGGCGTGAATGGGTACACGGGCGTGAACTGGTCCACCACCACTAGGTGTTTTGATACTGTGTCCAGTGTAATCTAGTCATAATTAAGGGGGTCTCCTCAGTACTCCCATTGTACAGCGTAGGAACTGAGGGAAGAGCAGTTGTTTCTTGAACCAATGGTTCCACTTATCAGTGCTTCGACTTTTACTTGACACATTTGCACTCATACTACACCAAGTGACCTTTTATATCTATGTCATTCTGTGATGTTCGGATGATGTTTTCAGTAAACAATGTCTATTTTAGATGTCAAAAACATAGATTATTAGTGCTGTACTCTGACAAAAATCAAACTTTTGCCTTTCTAAATCATATACTTGAAATCTGTAGAAAGCAGCATTATTCTAAAAAGATTTCCTTAATCAAGGCACAGCTTCTGAAAATATAATATTTTGTCTTTAATTATTTATTCTCAAATTTATATGTTTAAACATATCACCCATGAAAATTCAACCTTCCACAGCTGAAAAATTTGTTAATTTGATGGTACATTATAAAACTTGGAATTGGAATCGAAACTTTTTCCGAAATAGCACCTCCTACTGCACCTCCATGCTGATTGGCTCCTGAAAGTATGGGGGTGGGGCTTAAAATCCTACACACCTTTCATAAACCCCATGCAGAGTATAGCAGCCTAGGGTTATGTAATTTGGAAATTTAGAGTTTTGCATTATTCCATCTCATTTGAGAATATCAAATATATGTTATAAATGATAAAGTTTTTACAATAACCCCGACTTTCAAATGTATTCACTCCTTTAAAGGTGAAATATTGTAATTATATCCACTATAATATATATAAATGAATTTTTTCTGTAGTAGCACCTCTTACCGCACCTCCATCCTGATTGGCTCTTCAAAGTATGGGGGGGGGGGGGGGGGGGGGGGGGCCTTAATCTAACACACCTTTCATAAAACCCCTGAGTATAGCAGCCTATTTTAGGGTAATGTAATTTTGGAAATTTAGAGTTTTGCGTTATTCCATCTCAAATGTACAAAATGTACAAATGTGAGGGGAAATCTGTATCATCATATCTTTTCGTAAATATTAATGACTTGGGTGCTATATGGCCGTTGGTTCTCAAGTTTACAGTAATTCATCTTTGTCTATGCTTCCATTTTATAAAGTATTGTAAGGAAATCCCAGGGGAAATCTGTGTCCGCGTATCTTCTCATGAATATTAATGATTTGGGTGCTATGGTTGTGAGTTCTCGAGTATAAAGTATTTGATCTTTGTTGAGACGTTCATTTTATAAAGTATTGTAAGGAAATCCCAGGGGAAATCTTTGCTCTCATATCTTCTCATGAATATTAATGACTGCACCTCATATTTTAACACCGCACCATTTTACCGCACCTCATATTTCAACACCGCACCTCCACGCACTTGTTTTTGGAATTCCGGAAAATATAACACACCTAATTTGACAGCTGTTGTATACCCAAAAGCAGGAGGCACAGTGGCGCAGTGATAACACACTCACCTCCCACCCCTGAGGTCGGTGGTTTAAACCCAAGACCTTATGTGGGAAAAATTGGTAGTTGCTTACCGATGGTTGGCAGTTTACAGTACAGAAGCTTGACCAACTGTATGTACTGGTTTCCTCTGCCCTCAAAACTACCCATCGTGGTATGACCTGTACAGTGTTGAAAGCGACATAAAACTCCAAATAAATAAATGTACCCAAAAACTGAAAACCCGCTTGTGTACACAGCCGTCATGTAAATATTAACCACTTTGTTTAAAGGCCATTTTTGAAAGTCAATATATGATTTAACTACACCGAAATATGGGCTGGTAACTTTTGCATCGGATCTGTAACATTTTTGGACCTGCAAAGTTTTCATGTAAACTTCATACACTGATTTGGGGTCTGATTTTGTTGACTTTGGTGATAAGTATATATTACTAATTAGAGCCAGTGTTTTGGAGTGCAGAAATTAAGTGCAAAAGATGTCAAAGATGGTAAGTATTGTTATATTTATTAATTTATGATATTTATTAATTTAACATACAGCGATTTTTTTATTGTAGATACTCAAAAGTGCCTCAAATTTGAAATTGTATACACCAATAGACTGGTCCCTGACAAAGCATGTAAAAATAAAAATGAATATAGCTGATGAACTTGAGGCATTGAAATCAATATATTGTCACAAAGATGATGAGTTTGACATTATTTTACCGGGTGAGTGTTGCACAGGTAATTTGAGACAGATTTGTTCTGAATAACAGTTCTTTAAAAGCCTATATATGTGGTTAACCATAGTATTCTTGGATACTTTCCAACAGCCACATCCTATGCTAAAGAAATCCTAAATATCTTAATAAATAATGGTAATATCAAAATCGTTTTAGCAGGTTGGTTCATTGTATATGCAAAAATGTTCATTACAGATAAAAATGATTGATAAGTGGTGACTCTTAAACAATATATAATCTGAAATTGGAACAGATTCTTCAACAAGCTTTCAATGTGAAATATCACATTTTAATAATATGCCCATAAAAGCTTTTGTGTTTAAGAAGGGTTATGAGTGTGTATTTTATATTATGTCTCTTTATGAATGAGTGAAGCGTTTATAAAGTGCCGAATTGATGAAGACTTCCTCCAAGGCATCATATATATAAATGCAATATAATAAATGTGATTAAACTTTCCAAATCATCACTTCCAATTTTTAAATGTTTCATGTTTATGAAGTTCTCTAAATTAAAAAAAGTATAAGGATTATTAAATGACTTTAAAATGTTGATGTCACTCTATAATTATATTCTATACTTAATAAAGACTTGCTCATTTAAAAGGATGTTGTTTGCATACTCCAATTTATAACTCTTAGCAAACAATTGTAAATTTGAATTTTAGTGATTATTAAAGTTATCAGTGCATGACCACAACTACTTTTCTTTGTTGATTCCTTTTAACTCTATCACTATGTTGTATGTGTAATAAGCTGTGATGTCAATTTATATATTTTAGGATGGAAAAATGAAACAGAAACTATTTTCACCATTACTTTTCATTGTGAGGATGAAAATAATTTACACTTTCTCAAAGTGAGAAGTACCTTCACAATAAGGACAGGGTATCCAGATGTACTTCCTGAAGTTGCACTAAAAAGTGAACAGATACAAAGTGACCAGTTACTAAAATTTAAACAGGATGTTTTAGCATACACTGAAACTCTTTGTGGGTGTCCATATCTGATGGAGGTTATTATGTGGTTGAAAGAACATGTTCAACGTTATGTTTGTACTTTAAAACCACCAAGAAATGTAACAGACACCGTTCATGATGTAGATGAACAGACGGCTGTAACTTACCTCTTACATTTAGATCACATGAGATCCAAAACAAGGTATTTGAAGACACTGAAAAGTTGGTCCACTGAATTAGATGTATATACGGCAGTGATTTTTGAAAAGCACAAGATTTTCATAATTTTACAGGGCCATGAAGCATATATTAAGGTTTGTATAATTGACCTTGAAAATCAGCATTGACTATTTTAGTATGTTTAGTTATATAGTGTTATACTAGGTTTGCACTTTTCATTACAGTAATTACCTTCACCAAAGGTTATGACTCCATATATGTTGTAGTGATATAGGGCAACTTAAACACAAATTTGACCATAAAAGATGGCTTAAGTAAAGAAAAGCAAAGATAAAAATGTTGAAAACATAAAAGATAAAATGTTGCAAACTTAATTTTTTTTTTTTAAATTCTTTTGCGTCAGTGACAAGTACCAAGTATAATATAAACAAATGTGCAAATGAAGCAGATTTTTAACCCCACCCATAACAGCTGGGGGTATGGTTGTCCCCTGTGCCGCTTTGTGGCTTCGGCGGGCAGTTCCACAGCCTCGACCCATGCATGGATTTTCACCAAATTTCAGGATATGTTCACCCCAAGATGATTTAGTGCTGATTAGGTTTTGGTGGGCATCTGGCAACAGCTGTTGCCATGGTAGCCAGACCTGGGGTATTCATATTCATAAGTATTCAAATACACTTTCTGTGTGTTTGTATTCATATTCAAATACTTTTGCGAAAATTGCAAAGTATTCGTTTTCAAATACATTTCAAAAGTATGCATATTCAAGAATACTTTTATAAATAATTTAATATTTTCCACTTTTTGTTTGATTTTTTTTCTTAATCACTCCATACTGACAAGTTTTTTTTTCTAAATGAAATTTTACCGCATTTGTACAGTTATTTAGTGTTTGTCTTCAGTGTTGTGGAATTTGTGATGTCACATTTCATAATTTTCATTTGTTTGGAGAGATTTTTCAAAAGTATTCTACTCTGTTCTGTTTTATACTTTTATAGCACTTAATCTCTGCCAAGGCAGACTCTAGTATATACACTTACTGTGAAAAAAGGAGAGATAAAAACAAATACTTTCGGTATAATAAACAGAATAAAACACGCCTATCGGCCCTTGGGCAATATCACTTGTCCTTGGGCTTCATAAATCACAATATTGCCCAGAATGACATGTTTTATTCTGTAATTATTGTATGTCATTTTGAGAAATTATTTCATGTGTGTTTCTATTGATATTGTTTTTTTTTGAAAACCCGGAAAAAATGCCTCCTAGAAAAAATGCCTCCTGGAAAAAATGTTGCATAGAAAGAATGCCTCCTGAATATTTTGTGACTAAGAAAAAAATGCCTCCTGAGAAAATAATTTATTTCAACTTGTAAACATGTTGTATAGGAAAACCATAACATATAATATCCAAAACATGTTGTATTAAATACATATGTTGTATTGAATGTAGATAACCATTGAATGTATAGATTCAATGGGTTAGTCATTGAATGTGCACATTCAATGGCTTGGCCATTGAATCTACACATTCAATCGCAAGCAGGCATTGAATGTGTACATTCAATAATTTAACTGTGGAATGTGTACATTCCACAACGATAGTTATTGAATCTGTGTATGAACTTAACAAATGCAACTAAGTAACTGATACTGTGTGAAATGGAACTTATTGTTGTCATTTTCTTAATAAATCACATCGGTTTATATTAACTTAACCTAAACTTTTGCAATAAGTTAATTATCTGTAGTCACATAGTTATGTATTAAAAACTGTTTGGTTTTCTAAAAAAATGTTTATTTTAATCTGTTTTCTAATTATATTGTACCAACAAACCTCTCTAACAATACAGGGGTGCCACTGTGGGGCTAATTACAATTAAATACCCAAATTTAACATTCAGTTAGATGAATTAATTGCTATCAATTGCTACTGCATTTTAGAATTATACACATTAAGGCCATAAAATAGTTACTCAGGCTTGAACTATTTCTCTTTCATTCTTTCTTTAAGAGGCCAAATATTTTAATATTTGTGGATAAAGTGGAGCTTATAATACATCTTTTGTAATGGCTTTGACCAGAAAGACTGGATGCATCATTTAAGAATTTTTCAGAGATCATACATTTACATATATGTTTATTAATTTTAATGTTATAGACTGATCCTTCTTTATGTTAGTTCCTGAAATGTGACACCTTTATTCCAGATAATTTAATTGCTTATTTTTATGGTAAAAATATCCAATGTAGGCTATAAACTAAATTTTTGCACTCAATATCTGCATTTCATATTTCATAATTTATACATTCAATGCCTTGAGTTGTTGAATGTACACATTCAATGATTATAGCCATTGAATGTACACATTCCACAGCTCACCCATTGAAAGTATACATTCAATGATTTGCCCATTGAATGTACACGTTCAATAGTTTGACCCATTGAATGTATATATTCAGTAGTTATCCATATTCAATACAACATATACATCTGCAGTCTTAAAGGGGAAAGTTTTCGACCCGGGACGAAAATCTCCTCAAATTACAAAAATCATACATTTGAAGTCTTTATATACAAATATCAACAAACACCACAGCTTACTGGGATATAACATATCACCTTTGACAGCACTGATAAACTCTTCCTTCCAGACTAAAATGGCAGAAGTTCTCAAGGAATTTTGTTACTTGATGCAGTTTTTTTACTGTTTTAAAGTTTATTTAAATTTTCAACAGCAGATTACTGGGATATAACATATCACCTTTGACAGCACTGATAAACTCTTCCTTCCAGACTAAAAGGACATAAGTTCTCAAGGAATTTTGTTACTTGATGCAGTTTTTTTACTGTTTTAAAATTTATTTAAATTTTCAACAGCAGATTTCCACGTAAGTCCTTCTGTACATGGAAGTTGTTAATTATCTGTGATAGGTGTACATTACAATGCACTTGCTATGCAACATTAGTTTGTTTATTTTAGCATCACAATTAACAGTGGAATGAAGGTTCTTAAATGCTCTTTGACCCCTCGACTTTGGGCTTTAACCACTCCTGTAAAAAGGTATTTCAACTTGTAAACATGTTGTACATGAAAACTATAAAATATAATATCAAACGCAGAGATTTCCTTTTTGAACGCGATAACTTAAAAAGTATTTTAGTTAGAACTTTCAAATTTGGTATGTAGGTATATATGGACAATGCCACGAACGCTATTGTTTTGTGACCTTGACCTTCAATCTCAAGGTCACTGGTGGCCTCTTAAAGGTCAGATTTTGGCCATTTTTTCACTTTTTGGCCCAGTTCTCCTATACAGAAAGTCAGATCATCCTATGGCTGGTATATATAATACATATATATGTCCTCTGTAAGCATGCAGAAATTTGACCTTGAGGCTCTTCATTGAAGGTCATCCACTGACCGCCAAAGTACCTGACCGAGGGTCATTTTTGGTCTTTTTGGAGCTATTTTCACTTAATGCTGACTATAGTGCATGGAAACTATTGAAAATGGCTTTGGAGGTTGAGTACATGATGGACTTCTACCATCCAGGCTTACCGGTTACAGATCTTTATTTAAGGTCATCCACTGACTGCCAAAGTACCTGACCGAGGGTCATTTTTGGCCCTCTATTTGTTTGTTTGTTTGTGAACAAGATAACTCAAAAACTGACAGATGGATTTTGATAAAATTTTCAGGATGTGTCCAAAATGGTAAAAGGAAGATATGATTAAATTTTGGGAGTGATCCGGATCACTGTCTGGATCTTCTGGATCCATGAAATTTAATTTTTAAAGACAGATAACTCAAAAACTTATGGGTGCATTTTGATGAAATTTTCAGGAAATGTCCTTCATGGGACAAGGAACAAGTGATTAGATTTTGGGAGTGATCTGGATCACTGTCTGGATCATCCGGATCCAGGCTGCCAGATGTGTTTGTGTACAATATAGCTCAAAAACTTATGGATGGATTTTGATGAAATTTTCGGGATATGTCTGAAAAGGTAAAAGGATGAAATGGCTGAATTTTGGAAGTGATCCGGATCACTGTATGGATCTGCTGGATCCATGAAATGTAATTTTTAAAGACAGATACCTCAAAAAGTTATGGATGGATTGTGATGACATTTTCAACAAATGACCTAAATGGTACAAGGAACAAGTGATTACATTTTTGGAGTGATCTGGATCATCTGGATCCAGGCTGCAACAGAATTTTAGGATGAATTTTGATGATATTTTTAGGATATGTTACAAATGGTAAAAGGAAGAAGTGGTAAAAGGAAGAAATGATTCAATTTTGCGAGTGATATGGACCACTATCTGGATCTTCTGGATCCATGAAATATAATTTTAAAGACAAATAGCTCAAAAAGTCATGGGTGGATTTTGATGAAATTTTCAGGAAATGTCTTAAATGGGACAAAGAACAAGTGATTAGTTTTGGGGAGTAATCTGGATCACTGTCTGGATCATGTGGATCCAGGCTGCCAGATGTGTTTGTGTACAAGATAACTAAAAAACTTATGGACGGATTTTGATGAAATTTTTAGAATATGTCTGAAAAGGTAAAAGGATGAAATGATTGAATTTTGGAAGTGATCCGGATCACTATATGGATCTTCTGGATCCATGAAATGTAATTTTTAAAGACAGATATAAGTGAAAGAACTAGTGATTAGCTTTTGGGAGTAATCTGGTACTATGGAGAATCCTGACCGGGTGCTCCAGGAAACAGGCTCAAGACCGACATATTCACGCCTTAACACTGTCCCGTCCGGGGATACACTGCGTCGAGACGCAATCTCTAGTTTATACTGATGTTAATCCTTTAAAGTTTACTTAAGCACTAAGTTTCTAATTTATTCTTTCGGTGTTTCAGCTGCTGGAGTACTTTGACACCACTTATGTATCTGGGAGCTTTAACCCAATAAAGCGCCCTCTTCATGATGGAAGTAATTCTCTGCTGAGACTGAGAAGGATGCCATCTCTCTTCCCACCAGCAATATGGAACATGATCTCACTCTCACTGATGGAGATTGTACCAATAATTTTTGTGAAGGAGGGAATACCTCATTTTCCAAATTGGTTGGACACATTCATCCCACAATCTGGAGGCTGATCACTGACCTGAAAGAAGATGTCAGCATGTAATGATGGAAGCCAGGGCTGAGCAGCCAGCCAAAAGAGTGAAAGAAGAACCAGCAAAACCAGCAAGAGAAACTTAAGTTCCTTTGCACAGCTAGGCAAAATGGACACAAGACTATGAATTTTTGACAGGCATTGGCCAGTGTATAAGACTCAAGTGAAAAACTGAAAATGCCTCTAAAGTTGTAATGTGAACCTGCAGTGTTGTAATACTTTGTGTTGTATGCTGTAGCTTTGACTATAACATGTTTACAAGTTGAAATAAATTTGTTTCTCAGGAAGTATTTTTTCCTAGTCACAAAATATTCAGGAGACATTCTTCTAGGAGACATTTTTTCTGTGCACAAGTTTTTACAATGTACTTTCACATTATTATGAAGTTCATGAAATCATAAACATGAGGCTATCCATCTTAAAAGGACAGGCATGTTTGTTTTTGCTACAATGAGGGATTAACTTAGATGTGTTTAGATACTAGTGTTGCGTGTCATATATCAGAAGTTCTTAGGCGAATTTATGTGACACCTATTGATGACAAATGAGAGGAACTGTACAAAGTAGCCTTGATTTATGGCAGTGACAAACTATTTCATGTAAAAACATCAAAAATGGTGCTACAATCTAAGAAAGGCTTTTATTGAGTTATAACTTATTCCTTAGCAAATTTTCTTTTAAGTGCCTGATATATTAGTAAGACATTGATGCTCATACTGGCACAATATTTTATCATCAAGATGAAAAAAGGTTTTTGCACTAGGTCAATTCTTGAATTGATTTGGTTCTCAAAACTTGAATCATGATTCCCCCCCTCCCTCCCTCCCTCCCTCCCTTGCTTCTAATTTAAATGTTAACACTGTTATAGTCATTTTAAACTTAAAATCTAGGGTTTTTAGCCCTAAGCTCGGTAAGTATTTAAATTTTTATGTCGTCACTCTGCGGCGTGGGCGTCAGTGTCCGCGTGAACAACTTCTCCTCCAAAACTACAAGGCCTAGAGACATGCTGTTATTTTTAAAAGATACCTTATCTATCAAGGATGAAAAATTGTTCAAGGCATGCAAATCTGCCTGTTCGTCTGTTTGCTAGAGACATTATAAGGGAGGTACCCCCACCAAAAGTGTGAAAATTTCAACACTTTATCACAATTTTCTCAGTGACTATTGCAGGGATTTCTCTCATATCTTGCATATATGTACTAGGCCAGAGGTAGATTCTCTTGTGTGAGCGTGAGACCTGGATCTGTCTTATTTTTTTTTTAATAAATTTTTTTACTAATTTTTAATGCATTAAAATTCATGAAATCATGCACTAAATCACTTATAACTTGAAAAGTGTTGCATTTAGAACATTTTGTTAAAATATGTTATTCAGCTACTTTTTTCAGAGCTACAACATGGTGAGTAACTTGGGTGTCTGTCTCAATATCTAAGTGAGTAATAGCTACTTATGGGCTTTTCAGTAACTTCCATCATGAGTAAAATCACTTGTAACTTGAAAACTATTGCATTTAGAGAATTTCGTATAAATATGTTATTCAGCTACTTTTGGGTCAGCTATAACATAGTAAATTTTCAGACCTGTAGCTCATGGCATAGCTGAGTAATAGCTACTTTTAGGTTATCACTGTTGAGTAAATCACTTATAACTTGAAAACTATTGCATTTAGAGTATTTTGTTTCAATATGTTATTCACCTATTTTGGGGTCAGCTATAACATAGTGAAGTTCCAGCCCTGTGGCTCATTGCATAACTGAGTAATAGCTACTTTGAAGTTCTCACTGTTGAGTAAATCAGTTGTAATTGGAAAACTGTTGCATTTACAGAAATTTGTGTAAATATGTTATTCAGCTACTTTTGGGTCAGCTATAACATAGTGAAATTACAGACCTGTAGCTCATGGCACAACTGAGCAATAGCTATTTTCAGGTACTGCCTGTTGAGTAAATCAGTTGTAACTTGAAAAATATTGCATTTGGAGTATTTTGTTAAAATATGTTGTTCACCTACTTTTGGGTCAGCTATAACATAGTGAAATTACAGACCTGTACCTCGTGGCACAACTGAGCAATAGCTATTTTCAGGTACTGACTGTTGAGTAAATCAGTTCTAACTTGAAAAATATTGCATAAATATTTTGCTTAAATATGTTGTTCACCTACTTTTGGTTCAGCTATAACATAGTAAAAATTCAGACATGTAGCTCATTGCATAGCTGAGTAATAGCTACTTTGAGGTTATCACTATTGAGTAAATCAGTTGTAACTTGAAAAATATTGCATTTAGAGTATTTTGTTTAAATATGTTATTCACGTAATTTTTGGTCAGCTATAACATAGTGAAATTGCAGACCTGTATGTCATGGCATAGCTGAGCAATAGCTATTTTCAGGTTCTCACTATTGAGTAAATCAGTTGTAACTTGAAAACTATTGCATTTACAGTATTTTGCTTAAATATGTTGTTCACCTACTTTTGGGTCAGCTATAACATAGTAAAAATTCAGACATGTAGCTCATTGCATAGCTGAGTAATAGCTACTTTGAGGTTATCACTATTGAGTAAATCAGTTGTAACTTGAAAACTGTTGCATTTAGAGTATTTTGTTTAAATATGTTATTCACGTAATTTTTGGTCAGCTATAACATAGTAAAATTGCAGACCTGTATGTCATGGCATAGCTGAGCAATAGCTACTTTCAGGTTCTCACTATTGAGTAAATCATTGTATCCACTGGATAGCCGCAGTGTGTAGAGAGATTTCACCATTACCGCTCTAACGAAAAAAATATTATAGCTAGCCTTCTCAAGTTTGCAGGATATATTAATAACCATAAAATGTTGCCTGGGAATATTTTTGTCCTCATTTTGAAAAACAAGATGGCCGCCAGGGACGTTTATTCGACTTTAAACAAGGACTTTTGTTGGCCCTCTAGAGCAAAGGGTATTATAGGTAGAGATCTCTAATTCGCAGGATATGTTCCTCATTATAAAATCTTGACTGGGAATATTTTTGGCCTCATTTTGAAAAACAAGATGGTCGCCACAGGTGTTTCTTTGTCAGTCCCTTATTATTGGTCCTAGAGGTGTGGGATGGTAAACCAACCTGTAGGAAATCATGGGCTGTGAATCTTTTGGTGTGGTCCGATTTGACCTTAGACCCCTCCTTCAAGGTCAAATGAGGATACCCAAACTAAAAAGTGCTTATAACTCCCTTATTATTGGTCCTAGAGGTTTGGAATGGAAAACCAACCTATAGAAAATCATGGGCTGGGAATCTTTTGGTGTGGTCGGATTTGACCTTGGACCCTGCCTTCAAGGTCAAACGAGGATAGCCAAACTTAAAAGTGCTTATAACTCACTTATTAATGGTCCTAGAAGTTTGGGATGGTAAACCAACATATAGGAAATCATGGGCTGGGATTCTTTTGGTGTGGTCAGATTTGACCTTTGACTCCTCCTTCAAGGTCAATTGAGGATAGCCAAACTTAAAATTGCTTATAACGCGCTTATTATTGGTCCTAGAGGTTTGGGATGGTAAACCAACCAACAGGAAATCATGGACTGGGAATCTTTTGGTGTGGTCGGATTTGACCTTGGACCCCTCCTTCAAGGTGAAACAAGGATAGCGAAACTTAAAAGTGCCTATAACTCACTCATTATTGGTCCTACAGGTTTGGAATGGTAAACCATCCTATAGGAAATCATGGGCTGGGAATCTTTTGGTGTGGTCGGATTTGACCTTGGACCCCTCCTTCAAGGTCCATCGAGGATAGCCAAACTTAAAAGTGCTTATAACTCGCTTATTAATGGTCCTAGAGGTTTGGAATGGTAAACCAACCTATAGGAAATCATGGGCTGGGAATGTTTTTGTGTGGTTGGATTTGACCTTGGATCCCTTCTTCAAGGTGGAATGAGGATATTGCATTTGCAGTATTTCTTTAAATATGTTTAACCTACTTTTTACACTTAAACAGTTACCTTGTTACTTTCCTTCATAATACCATTTGCAGGGCACAACTTTTTTGTCCTTTTCTTCTGTCAGCTTCAGAATTTCTTTCGAACATACTGTTCAATTACCATTTACTGTACTTCTGTACAGCACATTCCCTGATAATTACGCTTTCCTCTCATTATCACCTTCACAAATCAAAAACACTCAGTCAGCTGACACAGTGCCCGTTCACGGGCACTCTCCTCTTGTTTAATAAAACCTGGCACATTTATTAAGTATGGCAAAGAGATATACTCATGTTATGGTCACCTTAAAGTCCAAATATGAATGAATTTATGGCCACCTTACAGTAAAAAAACTGGGTTTTCAGCCTCCAGCTATGTTATTGTTCAACTGACCTCAGTTTAACTTTACACGCCTGTAAATGATGACAAAAGGGACATTCTTATTTTATGGTCACCTTAAAGTCCCAATATGAACAAATTTATGGCCACCTAACAGTTAAAATAAGGGGGTTTTCAGCCTCCAGCTAAGTTGTTTTTAACCCACCTCAGTTAAACTTTGCATGCTTATTAAGGATGGAAAGGGACATTCTTATTTTATGGTTACCTTAAAGTCCTGATATGAATGAAGTTATGGCCACTTTACAGTGAAATAAGGGGGTTTTCGGCCTCCAGCTATCTTATTTTTCAACCGACCTCAGTTACGCTTTGCATACTTATTAAGAATGAAAAACGGGACATTCTTATTTTCTGGCCACCTTGAAGTTCCAATACAAGTGAAGGTATGGCCATCTTACATCAAAACGGGGCCACTTTTCTATTAAGTAAGTACGAAACACTTATAAAGCGCCAAAATTGATGTAAACATCCTCTAAGGCGCTGATGTCCAGAAAAGGATAGTCCAGTTCCTAAAAGAGGTCCGTTTCCATATTAGCATGTACAAATCACAATAAAGTTTACATTCTGCTTACAGTCTGGTCCAGCAACTACTGCAGGTTTTAATAACCCATGTCTCCATCAGGGCGGCTCATTTTTGTTAGCAAAACCTTTTTCTAGTTGCTTCTTCGGCTTTGAACCCAGTTTTGAGGTCACAAAGTACCCAGCTGGAGATAAACACCGCAGCAGTGGTCTTGTTTGCATATTTTGCATATGAATACATATTGCATTCATCAAGTTCTAAAATATGCCTTCCTGGTATACCAGAGGGGAGTACTCCATCCATGTACAGCTTCTGAGACAGTAATGTATCTTCCCAACTCGAGTCCTTTATTTCCCTTCTTTTGACTTCAAAGTTTACAAAACCCATGTATCATCATTAAAATCTGGCAGTCACTACGCACCTACTTTTTGAATTTTTTACCTTTGTTATGAACCAGGTTCTCGGTTGCTCCTTAGGAAGCATCTTAACAGTTAAATTTGTACTTCTCAAAACCATTTGCAGTGTACAACATTTGTGTCCTTTCGTACTTTTACTTGTACTCTGAAGGTCAAAGCACAAAGTCAGCTGACACATAGCCGATTCACGGGCACTGATTGCTTGTAAAAGTATTCGTATTCATATTCAAATACTTTTGATATTGTTGTATTCGTATTCATGGAAATGGAAAGTATTTGTAGTCGAATATTTTTGCAAGTATTCACCCCAGACCTGAATTGGCAACACTTTTAAGATTTTGGGGTCTTAAACTTTGTGGGTGTTCCACAGTCTAAACTCAAGCATGGATTTTCACCAATATTTTGGAATATGTTAATCCTAAGATGATCTACAGCTTTTTAGGTTTTGGGGGAATCTGGCAACAAAAGTTGCCATGGCAACACTTTGAAGATTTTGGGGTCTTAAACTTTGTGGCAGTTCCACATCCTAAATCCTTGCATGGATTTCCACTATATTTTCAGGGTGTGTGTACACCAAGAAGATGTGAAGCTGATTAGATTTTGAGGTGTAACTGGTAACACCTGTTGCCATGGCAATGCTTTTAAGATTTTGGGGGCTTAAACTTTGTAGGTGTTTTAAGGTGTTTTACATCACAGCCCTTGAGGGCTGTTGGGATATTATTTTCACCCATGGTGCAGGACGTGCAGGCGGGTGGCGGGAAAAAGTTTATCCAAGCTGTATCTCAGAAACCATAAGGACTTAGGTGTAGGAAGTTGATACTCAGTAGGGACATTGGTTGGGGGGGGGGGTGTAGGCATGCAATGTCATGGCGTGACCTTGATTTGACCTTTGACCTTGTCATAGTGACTTTGAGTTTGAAAATCTTGTCTTGGCTATATCTCAGAAACCATAAGGTGTAGAAAGTTGATACTTGGTAGGGACATTGGTTAGGTGGTGTAGGTGTGCAACGTCATAATGTGATCTTGATTTGACCTTTGACATTGCTGTAGTGACCTTGATCTATAAAATGTTGTCCGGTCTATATCTCGGAAACCGTAAGGTGTAGGAAGTTGATACTTGGTAGGGACATTAGTTGGGGTTGTAGGTGTGCAACGTCATGGTGTGACCTTGATTAGACCTTTGAATATGCCGGAGTGACCTTGACCTAAAAATTTTGTCCGGGATGTATTTTGGAAATTGTAAGCTGTAGGAAGTTGATACTTGGTAGGGACTTTGGTTGGGGGTTGGTGTGCAACGTCATGGTGTGACCTTGATTTGAGTATTGACTTGCCGTAGTGACCTTGACCTATAAAATTTTGTCCGGGCTATATCTCGGAAACCGTAAGGTGTAGGAAGTTGATACTTGGTTGGTCGTTGTAGGTATGCAACATCATGGTGTGATCATGACTTGACCTTGTCTTAGTGACCGTGAGTTTTAAAATCTTGCCCAGGCTATGTCTTGGATTCCATAAAATGTAGAAGGTTGATACTAGGACATTGGTTGGGGGTGTAGGTGTGCATCATGTTGTGACCTTTAACTTTGGGTCAGCCAAAGTGTGTTCACTTTCCATATTTGAAACTTAGTTCTCTTATGACACCTATTTCATGTTGTGACCTTTAACTTTTGCTCTGCCAAAGTGTGTTCACCAGCCATATGACAAAGATATATTGATTGCTGCAACTGATTATTTTGTGTACTTTTACATAATTGTGATATTTTCATTGACAGCTATTCTCCAGTTAATAAATTTTAAAGCTTCATTATTTTTAGTTTACCGGATTGTCTTGTTTAATACCTAATCTTTACAAACATTTTCTTTCTCTTAGACATTATTTTTCTACTTAAACTGCTAAACATTATTTGGACCTTTATATAGCTAACACTGCTCTGAAAGTATCATGATCTTTGTACTGTTTCACTACTTCTGTATCTCATGGTGTTGAAAACTATTTCGCCAGGCTGTGGGGTACAGGCATCTCTGATGCTATTTTTTGGTCTTAAACTGTGTGGGTGTTCCACAGCCTGAACCCATGGATGGATTTACACCAAATTTTCGGGATATGTTTACCCCAAGAGGATCTAGAGCTGATTTGGTTTTGGAGGATATCAGGCAACAGCTGTTGCCATGGCAATGCTATTAATACTTAAACTAAGTAATTAAAAAGGGGCACTATTAAACTCATGTTACTACAGATGCATTTTTATATGTGTATCGACAGATGCCTTCCTGTTGTTAAAAGAAATCCTCACATCATATAAAAATAAATACCTTAACTTTTTCTCCTTTCTTCAACTATGCAAAACTTGTTACATCTGACAGTATGTTGTAGGCTCTGTATACTTCTAACAGTTGAAGTTGTTCCATAGTTTTTCCCTGATCTCAATGTTGTTGGCCATTTAGTTGTACCTGCAGGCTAGGGTTCTTGTCTGCCTATTTTTAAAGACTGTCACCTTTTGCTAAAGTTTTTGAACTTGTCAGGTTTTTGTGCAGAATTTTTTTTACCATTATTTTGGTACTGACTGTGCAACTATTGAGTAAAGCCATTCATAATGACTTGATGCAATATTTTGACTTGGCAGATATAACATACCAAATGTGACTTAACAATTTAACATAAACTGGTATATTATTGCAGGATTATTTGATTAGAATGAAAACTGTGACTATTGATGTCGATTCCAAAGGAAGAAGTTGTAAGGAAAAAATGTTGACTGTTCTACTACAAGAAGAAATGACAAAAGAACAGATTATGTATGTTTATTTCCAAATTTTTAAGTAACTGGTTTTAGATTACTCGACTTTTTTATTCTTTAAAGTGAAAAAAATGAGTATTTATATGGCATGATTCTGGGGTGTTTTTATGGGTTCACATTAGTTTCTGGCCTACTGGTGCTAATGATGAGAAAAACTTAAACAGGCCTAAAATATACTAGCCTGTTCAAAACTTTTCAGAAGTTGACAGTTTGTGGTTAGAAACTATCAGTTTTTAAAATTCAAAATATAATCATGTTTAAAATGTAGAAAAATGTCATACACCACCTTGGGAATAACTGTTTCTTAATGAAATTACCTTATTTTTTTTCCTCACAGAAACAAAGGTTTTGTGATACACGAATATCAGAGTTGCACACATACTAAAGAATTTATGAAGTCCATACAGGTGGAACATCTGTTTCAATTACTTCAGTCATCCTGAAAAATTATGATTTTCAAGGGAAGTATACAAGCAGTAAAGACATGAATATGAACTCCCATTTGCCATGGAGTAGTGAATACTGTCAAAAAGTGAAGACATTTCAAGTAGTAGTCCTGGGGATGAATACTGGTGATGAATCTGTTGAAATATGATTAATTTAAAATATTTTTTAAAATATATATATGTCGTTTTGAATGTGGATAATCATTCAGTGTATACATGGATGTTATAAAATTACAGTATTGCGTTGCATATCAAGCCTGAATAAAATTACAGTTTATCAGGAAAAATTAAAGTCTTTTAATTCATGGTGATTGGTAACTCGTTAAATAAGCGGCCCGTCAGGGGCGCTTATTTGTTTTCACGTAAGTTGACTGATCGCCGCCGCCACCGCCGCAGGATTATGGTCTCCCTTGAATAACTTCTTGGGCTTTTAAATTTTTCTTTCCTTCTTATCTTTCCTTAAAACTATAGGGGCAGGAAAATTTTTTGGTATCGCGTTTCGGAAAAAAACACACACACCAGTGCTATAAAATTTACCAGGTACATTCTAGACCAAATTTTCACAGGTTGGAAAGGATTTCTGATCAATCGGACCATAGATGCCTAGACGGGAGGCCTTTTATTTTCGTAAACTTTTTAAAAATGGATACTTTGTATCTAAAAAACAGTTGGGATTTTGGCGTTTTGTTGGATAACTTATTAAGCTACTTTTTGATCATTTTTCAAATGCCAAAGTTTTTAGCCCTGTATCTGCAATCTTAAGGTCACCTTAATGTCAAAAAAGGGGGTTTTAGCCCTCCAGTTCACTTAGTTTTTCACTTTTTTCAACCAAACCTGGCACATATATTAAGATTTACCAAAGGATTATCCTGACTTTATGGTAACCTTAAACTGTTAATATAATTGCAGCTATGGTTCCCACTAAAGTCATAAAATTGGAATAAAACAATCTGGCCCCTTTATTTTTTTCTATTTTTAAAGAATCTATGTTATATTGATATTATGGTTGATCAAAAGAAGACTCTACCTACCTTATGATTTAAATATAAATAATGTTATGGCCATCTTAAACTTAAAGTGTAGGGTTTTCATCCCTAAGTTCAGTTAATGTTTAAATTTTTAGAATAAAACTTGGCACATTTATAAAGGTTACTAGAAGGGATATTCTGATTTTATGGTCACCTTAAAATCACAATATCAATTAAGTTATGGTCACCTTATAGTGAAAAAGGAAGTTTTCAGCCTTCATCTATCTTATTGTTCAACTGACTTCAGCTAAACTTTGTCCACTTATAAAGGATGACAAAAGGGACATTCTTCTTTTATGGTCACCTTAAAGTCCCAATATGAATGAAGTTATTGCCACCTTGCAGTGAAATTATGGAGTTCTTAACCTCCAGCTATCGTATTGTTCGGCTGACCTTAGTTAAATTTTGCACACTTATTAAAGATGACAATAGGGACATTCTAATTTTCTTTCCACCTTGGAGCTCCAATACAAGTACACAGCCATGGCCATCTTGACGTAAAACTGAGTGCTTTCAGCCGCCAACTGACTTACAGTTCAAAAACATCAGTTTAACTCGACACATTGATTAAGCTTAAGGAAGATTTTTATGTTCTTTTTACTTAAAATTCTTGTATTTCAGAGACTTTGGCCATCTTAACATAGTAAATATATAGTTCTTGATCCCACCTCATTTTTATGTCAGCTGACTTGTCAGTGAGCTGACATTATGGCATCACTCTGCGAAGAACTTCTCCTCAAAAACCACAAGACCCAGAGACATGCTGTTACTTTTAACAGACACCTTATCTATCGAGGATGATAAATTGTAAAATTCATGCAGATCAGTCTGTTTTCTAGAGCCATTAGAAGAGAGGTACCCCCACTCAAAGTATGAAAATTTCAACACTTTAGCACAGTTTTCTCATTCACTATTGCAAGGATCTCTCTCTTATCTTGCAGATATGTACTAGGCCATAAATAAATTCCCTTGTGTGAGTATCAGGCCTGGATCTTTCTTAATTTTTTTTTATGAATTTTTAAAATAATTTTTTCAGGCATTAAAACTCATGAGTTCATGCTGTAAATCACTTATAACTTAAAAAGTATTGCATTTAGAACATTTTGTTAAATATGTTTTTTCACCTATTTTTCTTTCAACTATAAGATAGTAAAATTTCAGACTTGTAGCTGGTTGCAAAATTATGTAATAGCTGCATATAAAACTATACATTTGCCACATTTTCTGATCTGTGCAAAATCTGCATCAGAGAAAAGAATTGCCTCTGTGTGTGTTACAGAAAAAAAGAATTGCCTCTGTGTGTGTTATATATGTCTGTTTTTTTCTCCCTTCAATGTATCAATTGATGTGGAGAGGGGTGGGGGAGGGGTGGGGAAGATTTACAATAGACCTTTTCAACATCTCCTCAGGTGACTAAACCTAGGTAAACACTCACTCCTGCATATACAGATTTACCACAGTGCACACACAAACATTCTTTATTTTTCTCTTAGTGTACATTATTGAGGCACAAATATCACTTAAATTCTATGATATTTAATACTTTGAGTTATTTTATGTTGCATGTTAACTTTAAAAATATTTCATTTACAATTACAAAACCAGTTTACAACACTGTTCTATATTCACATTGTCCCAGGTTTTTAATGGAGAGGGATTGCAATATACATGTACTTGAATATTTTGACAAATTACCCAGAAAAAATGTTTCTTTAAGTAAAAAACAAAGCTTGTTATGGTCAGCCTTACTTTATGGAAAGTCAAAATAAATGCATTAGCAAAGAAAATCCATAAATATTCCGTATTACATGCACAATTTGTATATGATCAATGAAGAGTATTTTAAATTCAGATTTTAACATATTCAGAAATATTACCTTATACTAATATCTGTTCTCATTACTACCATAAGGAGGTTATGTTTTGGATGTGTTTGTCTGTATCTCCGTTTCTTAATACTCGAAAAGACATGAACAAATCTTTATGAAACTTTTTATGTACATAGGGCCTGACTGAAGGAAATTAAATTAAATTTTGTGAAAAAATCCAGATCACATTCTGGATACAAAAACCCTGTATTTTCAAATGTCAAATTTTAATGTATTTTTTTCAAATGGTTTTGCTTTATAATTATGGTATCACTCTGCGGCGTCTTGTCTGTTTTGAGAGACTGGAAAAAGCCTTAAATATACCCTGGAAACAATTTACGATTCCACATTTACAGCTACAGTTTCTCTTCAGCCAACCTCTAACAAAATGATTCGTAAAATATACTACTTTACGAAACACAATAAAGCTCACATTTTGCTTACAGTTTAATACTGTAACTGCTACAGTTTTTACCCCACAGTCCTTAAGGGCTGTCGGGATATTGTTTTCACTGATGGTGTCCGGGGGGAGGGGGAGGGGGGGCGGCGGGAAAATTTTGTCCGGCCTGTATCTCAGAAACTGTAAGGTGTAGGAAGTTGATACTTGGTTGGGACATTGGTTAGGGGGTGTAGGTGTGCAACGTCATGGTGTGACCTTGATATGACCTTTGACCTTGCCGCAGTGACCTTGAGTTTCAAAATCTTGTCCGGGCTATATCTCGGAAACCGTAAGGTGTAGGAAGTTGATAGTTGGTAGGGAGGTGTGCAATGCCAAGGTCACTAATTAATGCTGTCATCTTGATATTGAATTGTCTTGTTTAATACTTCATCTTTACATGCATTATCTTTCTCTTAGACATTATTTTCTCTATTTAAACATTGTTTGGACCTTTATATAACTGACAGTGCTCTGAAAGTATCCTGAACTTTGTACTGATACAGTACTTCGATATCTCATGGTGTTAAAAATATTTCCCTAGGCTGTGGGGTACGGGCATCTCTGATGTTATTTTTGGCTATGAAATCTGAAGAGTGTAACAAAGCCCACTGGCCTAGATTAGATACTTTGTGTGCAACCCAGGCATGGATTTCGCTGCGGCGCTTGCCAGAGGCCAAAGCTAGCAAGAAAGCAGTTTGAGAGTAAGATGTTTGAGGTCTGAGAACAACAAAAAGGTTCCACTTGGGAAGATTCCTGGAACTTTTGGGACGATCCCTATGACAACTGGAGAGTTACCTGTTAAGGTCAGAACTTTGAGAGATATGGAGCCCCGTTGGGCCCAAAGTGTCAACAATGGCCGTCCTATAACCATCAATGGTTGAAGGGCGCCTGTTTAGATCTTGGTACAGGTACATAAAGAAGCCTGAGACTTGCTTTACGGAGGGAGTGTAGAAATCCACCGAATTTTCTCTGCACCATTTCTCAAATAGGGCCCACTTTGACTTGTAGATGGTCCTTGTTGACGATCTCTGAGGGGCAGCAATTCTCTGCCACTTCCACAGAGAAGCCTTGTTCTTGGAGCTGTCCATTCCTAGACACCAGGCGTGGAGGTTGAGATGCAGTGGATTGCTGTGAAACACATACTTGTGGGACTGTTTGAGAAGAGTTCTTGACACTGGAAGTTGAAGTGGGATTTCTGTTGAGAGCTGCACTAGGTCCCAAAACCAGGGCATCCCTGGCCAGCCTGGGGCTTTTACAATGATCAGGCAATTGGATTGCCTGACTTTTTGGATCACTCTGTGAAGGAGAGCCATGGGAAGATAAGCATAAGCATTGAGACCCGACCAGTTTATGTTCAGAGCATCAATGTCCCAAGCATTTTGGTCTCAGACTGGAGACACGTATAGTGGAACTTTGTGGTTCAGGCGAGTGGCAAAAAGATCTACATGAGGAATGTACCACTTGAGACAGATCTGTTTGAACACCTGCGGATGAAGTGACCATTCTGTTGACTGGACTTGGTGCGACATGGACAGAAGGTCGGCCATCACATTCAGACACCCTGGAATGTGTCTGGCTTTTAATGTTATCTGGTAATGATGGCACCAGGTCATGATCTTCCACAGGAGAGCGCACATCTCCGCCGAGTGGGTTCCTCCTTGTTTGTTTATGTAGGCTACTACTGTTTGGTTTTGACACTGGTCCTTGAACCTTTGAAGGGCCAGAGAAACCGCCTTCAGCTCTAGAACATTTATGTGTGGCCTTTTTTCCCTGTCTGTACACAGACCTTTTGCAGAGGTTTGCTCTAAGTGAGCACATCAGCCTTCGTTTGAAAAAGAGTTGAATACTGTGGTCTTTGGGATGAAGATCTACACCTGTCACAAAGTGTCTTCATAAGATTTTATTTTTTTTTTTGTAATTCGAGGGTCATTATGATTTTGGTTCATAGTTTTAATGCTCTTCTGTACGAGGTCATTGTGGGTTCACTATGGTAGTTTACTATGGTTTGGTCATTTGGTTGTGTTCATGCTTCGCTACACACAGTATTTCATGGAATGTGAACTAGTTTCTTTACTTCAGTTTGAAGGAAGCCACATATTAGGCAACATATATTCTGCAGCACTGTTTTGTTGTTTGGAGATTTCCAGCTTTAAAGCTGGTTCCAATATGGGGAATTTATGGTGATGCTTGAATGTTGGTATTTATTCATCTATGGTGGAAGATGTGATGGTTTATTTTTCACTGGAGATACTGTTGCATGATGTTGCTGAATGTCATCTTTTATCTTGCTGAAGATGTGGTTGTTGATTATGATGTCGCTGAACATCATCTTTTATCTTGATGGGGGCTCAGTGGTGTAGCAGTTAGAGTTCTTGCCTCCAACCTCTGAGGCCGCCGGTTCGAATCTTGGGCTGGGCGCTTCATGTTGGAAAGTTGGTAGTTACTTGCCGATGCCCGGTGGTTTACAGTGCAGTATGCACTGGTTTCCTCCACCTGTAAACTACCCGTCGCAATATGACCCTGGCTGTTGAACGCGACGTAAAAAAACAACAAATAAATCTTTTATCTTGATGAAGATATGTTTGTTGGTTATGATGTTGCTGAACGTTATCTTTCATCTTGTTGAAGATATGGTTGTTTTCTATGGTGTTGCTGAATACCATTTTTACTGGAGGACTTCATGTTACAACGGACTTTCATTGACATTTGTGGTAAACTGTGTTGGGTCAAATAACAGGACATTTCATGACAATAAACACTATATTTCATTGAATTGAATATTGAAATAAAGTTTGTCATATATGTATGCAGATATATATATGTTTTGTACATTGTATTGATATTCGTTGTATTTCATTGTCATATGTTGTACTGATGTGCGTGCATGATTTAGAGTGGGAGTGTGTGTGTTGTTGATTAGTGTATATGGGGTTTTGCTTGTATATGTATACATAAACTTTTATTAGTAGACTTTTATACTTTGCTCATTAAATATTAACCCGAATTGAGGTAGTTGTGAATAAACAACAATAGATAAAACCTACTTGTGTCATTTGCCATACTAGTTAGTTTATTTCTTTATTATAGTGACATGTGTTATACATGAACAGTTTATACAGGCAAAAAAAACAAAAAAAAAAACAAATTTAACACCCAGCCCCTTAGGGCTTATAAGTCACTTCATTTACAAACATTTAACATATGTTGGGTATATCTCGGCAAACACAAAATATATAATTTATAATTTGGTGTTGAACATATTGTACAAATTTGAAAGAATAATGATAACCAATACTATTTAAACAACAACTCCTTTCTGTATTCCCATAGTTCCACAATAAAATTACCAAGAATCTTTTGGTGGTTTTTCATAATATAAAGGAATTTTGTTTCACTATCTGACATTTCAAAATGTAACCATTTTGCACTATACTGAGCAAAATATTTTTTTCTTATTATCTCAAATTTACTGCATATACACATGAAATGAATTCAGATTCAATTAACTTTGAATTGCATAAAGTGCATAATCTATTTTCCAAAGGAATATTACTGTAACGACCTGTTTCTATGGCCAGAGGGAGTGTACCACTTCTAATTTTGGCAATAAGAGATCTTTTATGTTTAGGTAGATATAAATATTCCTCTAGATCTAGGTGCTCCTTAAAGCTTTGGCTTCTTAGGTAACTTTGTTTCCCAATCCTCTTGCATTATCTTTAATAGTAGTTTATTACAGATAGATAGATCTACACTTTTCTTTTCATTGAAATGAGATACGAGCCCTGTGACATTTGGTGAGCTTGCCAGGATGTAGTTTGAGGCTTTGGTAAGTGATACTAATTTCAACACATTTAAAACAAAGCATTGATTGATTCCGCTTGTTTTTTTTTTATCTATTGTAAGATTTTTGGATGGTGGGCATTTTGAAGTCTTTTATTTTGAAAGACTTTGGAGTTTTTTCCGGCATTTGGTTTGGCAGTTGAAATTGTTATCATTTTTTTCACTTTTCCATTTCCCTCCTTCTGCATATCAGGTGTACAATTTTACGCTGTCAAATACATGACATTTTTATACTATTGTACAGTCATTCTATATTGTACTGTACTATATTGTACAGTCATTCTGTAGTCAAGTTCTGAAACTGATTTATCGGCTTGGAGTTAGCCATGCATGGAATCATCCTAAACACATAACCTGTTGTTAAAAGAACATTTATATTCATTTTTTTAAATTTATCTTGCAAAAGGTTTGTGTCAACAAGATATTGCAAGCCAATATATATATATATATATTTTTTTTTTGGCTGTGTTGGTGACATTTGTTCTCAGTCTGGCAGTGTAGATTATTAGGGATTTTTTTATGTTTATTCCTGAGCTGGCACACTGTCACTGATTATGAATTTTACTTGGATGTTTTATCATTTTCTAAGGTTTTACAAGTATAGTCTGGTTGATTGCCCATACTTTTAAAGGCAAAGCTTATTGATTGGAATTACCAGATTTTTTTCCTCCCTCCCTCTCTTACTGTTGCTGTGGTTGGGTAATCTTTGTCTTCTTGTTTGTTGCCAAACTTATGTCCAGTGTGTCTAGTGCTTTTGGATAAGCAAGTATATTGTCCATTTATCTTGGTTCATATTTCTTGTGTAAAGTTAGTCCTTTTTGTATATACACATTTATCAGTAAGATTCTTTGAGCAAACTGTGTATTTTTTTCCATGTTTTGAAAAGATGGATGTTGATGAGTTTCAAAAGCTGTTGGCTTTAGGAAAGGAAATAGGTTTGGAAGGAAAAGATTTACAGGACTTTATGAGGGATGAAAGGGTGGCGTACAGAGAAAAGCAAGCCAGAGATGCTAGCGAATGTGAAAAAGAATTTGAATTTTGCCAACGCCAGCTAGAGATGGATCAAGTTGAAAGAGAAAGCCTGCGACAACATGAACTTGAATTGGCAAAATTGAAGGTTGAAAATGGCACAATTAATCAGTCAGATCAGAGTAGTTTAGGTAAAATGCAAGTTCAGTTTAAACCAGCTAAGTTGCAATTTTTTGATGAAAACAAAAACAGTACACTGGAAATATCCAGCATTGCGCTTTCATTGATGGCTCGGTGCATACATTCCCCATAGCAGAGATTCATCTAGACACACCATACTACAAGGGCCATACTTGTGCAGTTGTCATAGAGAATCCCTTATATCCTTTGATTATTGGAAATATTTCTGGTGTTGATGATAGTTCTTTGTCAGTTACACAAAGAAAAGGTCTCTGTTTCTCAGGCTGTAGTTACTCGTGGTCAGAAAAAGCGTCCGGTTATCAGTAAGACTAAACCTTTGAAAGTCATGCCTAGTGAGGTTGAGGGCATTGAAAGGAAAGATTTGATTTCTTTGCAAAAACAAGATTCAACCTTGAGAAAATGTTTCACCCAAGCAAAAGGAAAAGTGAAACGGAAAAGTGGTCAAAACAATACATCTTGGTTTGAGATTAACGATGGTTTGTTGATGAGGTATTATGAATCTCCAAAAGTTCAGTTTGGTGAAAAAGTTAGGTCAGATTGTTCTGCCAAAACAGCTTCGTCTTCAAGATGTGAAACTTGCTCAAGGCGGTTTGTTTGCTGGTCACTTAGGGTCTTGCAAGACATTAGATCGAGTGATGAATGGAAGAACATAACCATTGGTGATAATGTTTAACACGTTGTTTGAACATTTGTTTGTGAGCCAGTCTCTTCTGAAAGAATGGAGGTGACCTCCTACTGGTGGACTAAGGGAGGCTTGAAAGGAGTCATTGGGAGGAGGGTTTCCACACCCTCGTCCCCTTGAGTGGGGTCAAAAACGACCCCTGAAGCTCTTGAGTTTGATTTCCCCCTACTTGAGGAAAAAGGTTGGTTACTGCTTTGAGAGGAAGTGCCCCCATAGGGGCGTTTCCTGTAGGAGCCTCTTTTCTTATTGTGGTGGGGACCACGAAAGGGCTTGTTTTGATAGGATCCAAAACCCTGAGAGTCTTTAGGGGCGCCTTTAGGGGTGCCTTGACGTCTCGAGTCTCCTAGATGTGGTTGAAGAAGGGTCATTTTGGCCTCTTATCTCAGAAGGCCAGTGTTGCCCATAGTATACAGCTCCCTCTGGAGTATGTGGGCTACAGATTTGCTGAGGCAGGCTAAGGCTCTCTGTTGAATAAGAATTCTCTTATTCATGATTTCAAAATAATCACAGGCGTTATCATAACCACGTCTGACAGCTCTTCCGTGACCGGCACCCTTTTGGATTTGGCTCTTGACCCTTTTGAAGGTAGCCTTGATACTGTGCTGACACTTCTCCATAACAGTGTTACAGGAGGAGGCAGTCCTTGCGAAGGTAGCTTTAAAATTGATGGTAGATAGATTCTGCCTAGCTTGATGTTCAAGTTCTTTAAGAACTTGTAGGGGAACCTTGGCCACAGGGGCCCCAGAGGGCTTTGGTGAAATACAGATTTTAGCGAAATCTGTATCGAGTTCTTGAAGCTTGTCTTCAAAACAAGGTTGTCCCACCTTGTAGTATTTGACTGTTGAAGCCGGGGGTTTAATGTATTTACCCTCAGGTAAATTAGAGGTCTAGAAATGTTGCTCAAACTTCTCAAAAGTATCTTTGAGAATGGGATTTAAAGGGAGCAGAAGGGCCTCTTGGCCTAAGCTCCCGTTGGCCTTTCTCGTCGTCCAGGCCTAGCACAGTGGTAGAGGACCTAGGCAAGGTCTCCCTGGGGTCAGGGAGATCCAGAATTTGCCTAAAAGTTTCCACTTCCTCAGCATATTGTGAAGGGAGGTCAGACATGTCTACCTCCCTGTAGAAGACTGGATCTGTGCTATCCTGATGTTCAGGCTCGGGAGGAGCCTTTTGTTGAGGTTTTGTAGACTTTTTATTGGAGCAGAGGACTCATCTTCCTCTGAAGAAGATGACTGAGAATAATATTTTGCCTGTACCTTATATTTCCTTTTGTCAGAATGTTTTTTGGCTTTTGAACACACCCTTTTAGGTTGTTCCGACTCAGAATGATGATCCGAGTGGTCGGATTCAACATCCGAGTGCCTGGAAGCATGCTCGGACTGCACACTTTGAGTGGACTGAGGAGGAAGTGGAGGTCCATAATGTTCAGTGTCCATTGGTTGAGCATCCGAGTGGTCGGATGCCCAAGTGGTGGAAATAGAATTCAGAGTCGGAATAGGGTCGGGCTGTTTACTGGGTCCAGCTTTAGGTAAAGAGTCGGACGTCTGAACTACATCTGACTTGGAGGCTTTTTTCATGGAGTGCATTTCGTCTTGGAGAGACTTCATAGCCTCCTGCATGGACGCCTGAAACACCCCCATTTGTTGTTGAAGTTGGATGTTAAAATGAGCACCCAGGGATTTTTCTAGTCTACTCTCTATTTTGTTCTGCAATGCAGTACCTGGGGTGGGTGGGACAGTTTGTGGAGTCTTTAATGATAAAGATTCAAAACGTAGGGGTTGGGGACGGGGAGGTGAAGAAAATAAATTTTCAGCAGCACTCTCAAGATCTGCTTCAGAACCAGAAAACGCCTCCACATCGTCCCCCAGTAATTCAAGATCATCTTCCTTGCTAGAATTACAAGGATTCGATGCCTTCTGTTTCCTGCTGTACCGACGCTTACTTAATTTTGATTTGCTGTTCCTCAGAGAAACTTGCACAAATATTGCATGGAGACTGCTTAGTGACACAGGGCTCGTCTCCCTTGCCAGATTCCCTGCATGTACGGCAATAATTGTGAGAATCGAATGGAAAACAGAAGTGACAGCATTTAGATGATCTTGGCTTTGCACTCCTTTGGTGGGTAGACATTTTTACTGCAATAAAGAAATCCGAGTCGAAATGCGGAAAACTCACAAAACACAAATATTCAAGGAAATACTTATCCTGTGTAAATTAATACTATATTATAAATATCTATATAATAAAAAGAAGCAAATAGCTAAAAATGAACATCCAATAATACGTATATTCTGAGAAAACAGTAAAAATCTTGAGAGGTATTTCAAACGCTTTCCAATATGGCGGCCAACGAGAGAAGAAGGACGAATTACCAAACGACACTGCTATGGTACATACTAAACCACGGACTCGGCCAAATCCAAATGTCCATTTTTCTTGGTCGTTGGCTGGAGTCCTGTGGCCTCCCGAGTTAGCATTCAGTCCCACATGGTGAGCTATTGTAGCGCAATAAAAGCAATAGTTTTCAAGCTACAAGTGGTTTACTTAACAGTGAGAGCCTCAAAGTGGCTATTGCACAGCTATGCAATGAGCTACAGGACAGAAATTTTACTATGCTACAGCTGACTCTAAAGTACGTGAATAATATATTTAAACAAAATACTGTAAAAGCAATACCTTTCTAGTTACAAGTGATTTACTCAACAGTGAGAACCTCAAAGTAGCTATTGCCCAGCTATGCATTGAGCTACAGGTCTGCAATTTAACTATAGTATAGCTGACCCAAAAGTAGGTGAATAACATTTCTAAACAAAATACTCTTATTGCAATAGTTTTCAAGTTACAAGTCATTACTCAACAGTGAGAACCTCAAAGTAGCTAGTGCTCAGCTATGCAATGAGCTAAGGGTCTCCAATTATACTGTGTTACAACTGACCCAAAAGTAGGTGAATAACATTTTAACAAAATACTGTAAATACAATAGTATACATGCAAGATAAGAGAAATCCCTTCAATAGTCAATAAGAAATTGTGTTAAAGTGTTGGAATTTTCACACTTTAGGTTGGGGTACCTTGCTTCTAATGGCTCTAGAGAACAGACAGATATGCATGCCTTTTACGACTTATCATCCTCGATACATAAGGTATCCTTTACAAGTAACAGCATGTCTCTGGGCCTTGTACTTTTGGAGAAGTTGTTCACATGGACACTGAGAAGAGATGCCATAATACCAGCTGACTGCCAAATTTGGTGAAGCTCTTTTAAAAATGTCTTTTTTCTTGTGACTTCTCTCATTGGTCAAAATGTCATGGCACCATATCGAGAAATTTTTCCCAGGGCTACTGCATACATGTACCAAATTTGAAGAGAATCCACCCTGTGATTGCTGAGTTATAGCCAATAGAAACTGTTTTAGCTGGCAGCCCTTCCATGTGAATTTTGCCTGCATCTCTTGCAGGATGCTTTAATATTCTCAGGCAAGCTTTTGTAATAATAAAAATATTCTGCAAAGTTGAAAACTCTACCCATAATACTTTTCACTCTATAGCGGCAAAGGGAAAATCTCTACCCACCACGGTGGCAGTGATGGTGCATGTTTATTCAGTAGGTAAGTACAGTCATTCACATACAGTTCATATAAGGTACTCTGTTTCCAGGGGATTTTTACAAATGAAGTTCTGAGATCATGCCTGAAACTAGACATACTGATTTTGTGGTACCGCCTGCAGGATACAATATTTAAATTGTAACAGGATACTGGCTTTCACTTTAGCCTTAAGATTGCAAAATGTTATAAGTACTGTTGTCTCAAGTAACCAAACAGGCTATATTAAAAAAAGGTTTATAGGAACAAATGTTAGAGCTATCCTTGACATTTGTGAGTACATTGAAAACAATAATAGTTCAGGGATTCTTCTTCTTCTTGATTTTGAAAAAGCTTTTGATAGTGTTGAGTGGCCTTTTTTAATATCTGTACTAAAGAAATTTAACTTCGGGGAGCAATTTATAAGATGGATAGAAGTGCTATACAGTACCCCTAAAATATGTATTAAGAACAATGGACACCTTTCCAATTATTTCAACATCCAACGTGGTATTAGACAAGGGTGCCCAGTTTCAGCCTTATTATTTGTCTTAATAATTGAGATACTAGCACATCAACTAGAAAATAATAAATCGTTACATGGTGTCTCTGTGAAAACCCATAATACATTGACAGAATATAAATGTTTTCAGTATGCTGATGATATAAATCTATTCCTTCAAGATGAATTTCAAGTAGATAAAGCTTTGACAATAATTGATGACTTCAGTAGCAGGGCTGGACCAAAACTAAATATTTTAAAAACTGAAGGCATCCTACTGGGTAGCTTGAAAAATAAGGCTGGTTCTATGAGAACAACAACCATAAAATGGACTCAAAACCCTGCCAGGTGTTTAGGTATATATATTGGTAATGATAAATTTAAATGTGATTATTTAAACTGGTCTCAAAGGTTAAAAAAAGTTCAAACAGAACTAGATACTTGGAAAAAAAGATCTCTTACTCTTTTTGGAAAAATAACAATTATTAAGACATTGTCTATCCCAAAACTGTTATACCCAGCTCATTTTTTACCAGTACCTCCGGATGTTATTCAAAAAGCGAATAAAATGTTTTATGCATTTATATGGAAATCAAAAGATCGGATTAAAAGAAATACACTTATTTTAGATATAGCTCAAGGAGGTTTAAGTATGACAGATATAGAATCAAAAATAAGTGCCCTGAAGGCATCTTGGGTAGTAAAAATAATGGAAGCAAATGAAAAATGGTCAGTATTGGGAAAGCATTATTTTAATATTATCCCCGACTTCACAATTTTAAAGTTTAATTTCAGTCAAATTGACTCCTTTCCAGTTTTGAAGAATTTACCGCAATTTTATCAAGATGTCATTGTAAGTTATAATAAATCAAAAATAAGTCCAAAGCCCCTTGAAAAAGAGGACTTGTTAAATCAAGTTATTTGGGGTAACAGGCATATAAAAATAAGGGGAACTGGCACAAGGGTTCATGCTACACTGTACTTTAAAGAATGGGCCTGCTCTGATATTATGTTTGTCAGGGACTTGAAATTTGTTAATGGTTACTTGGATGAAAATTTTATATATGACAGGGTCAAAGATAAGAGAAATATATATATTCAAATTATGACATTGAAAAAGAGTCTAGCCACTTTCAGAGAAATTCTGAATACTCATACACCACCAGAAAGCAATATTAGAAAACCTGTGTTTTATCAACATAATGGCTCGTATTTTAATCTAACAGATAAAAAATCAAACTTTTTCTATCAAAATCTAATACAGCAAAAAATTGAGTTACCGTATCAAGAGGATATCTGGCGTAAACTATTTCAAAATGATATAAATAATATTGATTTTAGAAGGGTTTATACCACTAAAATAAAAATGTGTCCAGATTCCAAAGTGGCTCAATTTAATTACAAACTATTACACTTAATTTTACCATGTCTTGCTAATCTAAAAAAATGGAGAATTGTAGATGATTTTTTGTGCCCATTATGTTTTGTTAAACATGATGTTGTACATTTACTGTTTTGGTGTACCAAAGCTCAATCAGTCTGGAATTCAGTGAATACAAAACTAAATACAAATCTGTCACTGTTTGATGTAGTTTGTGGAGGTGTAGATAATCCTGCTTTCAATTTTTTCATCTCATTAGTATCTTTTTGTATACATAAAGAATGGATACACTATTATAAAAACACGAAAGAATGGAAAAATAATGATATTGTAATCTTTGTGAAAAGAAATGTAATGTTATATCTCGATACTTACAAACATTGTAAGAATATAGTCAACAGTAAATTAGAATTTCTTGAACATTTTCTATCGTGATTCTCCTCTTTGTACCATAATATTACAAATAAATAAAACTGAAATAAAATTTTAAGAAATTAAACCATATGATGAACAAAAACAGTCCACCAGTGTAAGTGCCTTCTATCCTGTATGATTTATGCTAAAGAGAGCAAAAGAGCTGTTATTTTTTTTTTCTCTCTTTTATAGCTGTTATGGTCTTATATTATTATATTGTGTGAATCACGTGGTCAATTTTTCTCATCAGTCTGTTGTTTTATAAGTTGTTTTAAAAAAAAAAAAAAAAAAAAAAAAAAATTGTAACAGGCAGACTAAAAAAATTGAAAATTTTAATTACTTAAATTTAGCTTTTATAAGCTACAAGCTTACCATGTGGGACTGATTGCTGTTCTCGGATGGCCGCAAGGCATCGTGGCCAACGTCTAAGAAAAATACACATTTATAGTTGGCCGTAGCCTCTGGTTGTCGTCTCGCGGTACACTCTCACATTCGTCTCCTTTTCTCGTTGCAATGTTAAACCATACCCCCTCAGCTGTAATACAGCGGGGATGCAGGGTAGGACTCTTCTCAGTCCCACATGGTAAGCTTGTAGCTTATAAAAGCTACATTTAAGTAATTAAAATTTTCAATTTTATTGCGCTACAATAGCTTACCATGTGGGACTGATTGCTGAATCCAACCGCTCGGTGGAGGGATTACAGCTGAGACTGGAAGATATGTCAGTTTTTCTTAGATTTTGAAGTAATAGATAGAATGAATGTTAGAAATACCAGTCTGAGTCCCGTTTACAGTGCCCCAATCCCGAAGACCGGGCCTGTAAAAGGCCAAAAACCCGAACAGAATGGATGACAGTGCTAAAACTGTCAAGATGTTTTGATTGTAGGAGAGAAGTGCAGACATGCTCACTTAAGGAGTGTAAGGGTCCTGAGGGACCATCCACGAGTGAAAAAACCAGCCCACTGGTTGGAATTCTCATAAATTTTTGCCACCGAACATGAGATTAATGACAACCTCTTGATAAACTAAAAATACAAAATGACCTTACCCGTAACATCTTGAAAGGTAAACCTATACCTAGATCCTGGGATTAGACTCCTGAAGACTTGGCTGTAGCGGATGTGCCCCCCCCCCCCCCCCTTTCTTTCTTTCCGAGGATGACTGGTCTGAGGGGAAGGGTCTAGGACTTGTTGTGCCGCCACCACTGGTCCCAGAAACATATTGTTGTCGTTGTCTGACCAAGTAAGGTCTTTTAGGAAAAAATTTGGAAATGTGTTGTGAGTTTTCCAGTGACAGGCTTGCATGATTTGGTCCACCAATACCCCATCATAAAAAGGCCTTAGAGGCCGCAAAGGCCCAAATGTCATGCGCTTAATTCTTGGACCAAGTCCAAGGCTTTTTGGTCTGCTTGTTTATAACAAAGTAGAATGGTTTGTTTCAACCATGAAGACAGAGTAGCGGGCCTGATGTCTGAGGTGTGTCCTTTCTTGAAGGAGATGAAAGGGAGGGATCGAGACCCTCTCAGGTCTTTGGTTCGGTCAAATAGAACCTCAGGGCCCGCACGGGATGCAAGGTCCTGTATTCTTTGAATTGACTGTCTACAATGGTAGTTAGAGCAGGAATAGTCACCGAAGACACACTTTGTGAACCTTCTCTTGCTAGTTGGGTTTTGGCTATAAAATCAAAAGAAGGGAACAAGGCAACCTTTTCCCATTGGCCTAGATTAGATACTTGTTTGCAACCCAGGCATGGATTCCGCTGTGCTTGCCGGAGGCCAAAGCTAGCAAGAAAGCAGTTTTGGAAGTAAGATGTTTGAGGTCTGTGTCTTTCATAGGCTCAAAGGGTGCTTTTGTGAGCTCATTGAGAACAACAGAAAGATTCCATTTTGGAAGATTCCTGGAACTTTGAGACGATCCCTGTGAAAACTGGAGAGTAACCTGTGAAGGTCTGAACTTTGTGCAATATGGTGGCCCGCTGGGCCAAACGTGTCAACAATGGCCATCCTGTAACCAACGATGGTCGAGGGGCGCCTGTTTAGATCTTGGTACAGGTTAGTGATCTCAACGGGTATCCGGATATCCGAACTTTGAATATCTACCCGAATCCGAAATCACATACCCGAGTACCCTCATCTAAGCTTAAGTGCTTCCAATATCGCCCATGGTGGCCGACCGAGTCCCGATATGTCCCAACTACATAAAGTCACTTCAAAAGGAAACTGTTCAGTTAATTTGTACAATAATATTGTTTTCTCACCTTTTACACCATTTATAGTGTCATTTATCTTTTATTTTGGTTGTTTATACATTGCTAAATGCAGGAACGCTTTGAAATTCGTCAGCATGTTAAAACAATTATCTAATTCTGACAACATAAATTGCTGTATATTGTCCATATAGTGACATGTTCTACTTCAATAAATAAAACTTCAGTGTTTTCACACAGTATTTTATAACTTTTAATCAGTAAAATTAACTTATTGATCTTAGAAAAAAATAAAAGTTGCGATTCCAAAACTACATTCGAGCTTTGTTTAATGCTTGACTTTTCGTCATGTGACTCCATTTTATGGCATAAACAACCATGTTTTGAATCTACAAAAGTCTTTTATAAACATTTCTTCCGTCTCCTGGTGTTTTGAATGCACCAACGAGTGAAGCAAAAAACAATATTATCCTAATATACACGATTATTTTGTCATTTATTAAATAAAAAGCTTGGCAGATAAAGAATAAAGCAAATGGGTTGAATCCCGTGCTTTGTGTGAGTTTTAAGTTTGTAAATGTGGAGATTTATGTTCTAATACTTATTATCGCCCATTGGAACGAGTACTCAGGTACCCGCCCATTAAAATTACTACCCACCCGGTCCCACATAACTGGAAATATTGAGAACACTAGTACAGGTACATGAAAAAATCTGAGATTTGTTTCACAGATGGAGTGGAGAAATCCACCGAATTTTCTCTGGACCATTTCTGAAATAGAGTCCACTTAGACTTGTAGATGGTCCTTGTTGATGACCTCTGAGGGGCAGCAATTCTCTCTGCCACCTTCACAGAGAAGACTTGTTCTTGGAGCCGTCCACTCCTAGACACCAAGCATGGAAGTTGAGATGATTGTGGGACTGTTTGAGAAAAATTGTTGACACCGGGAGTTGCAGTGGGATCTCTGTTGAGAGCTGCACTAGGTCCCAAAACCAGGGCATCCCTGGCCAGCCTGGGGCTATTACGGTGATCAGGCAATAGCATTGCCTGATTTTGGATCACCCTGTGAAGGAGAGCCATCGGAGGGTAAACGTAGGCAGTGAGAGCCATCCAGTTTATGTTCAGAGCATCTATGTCCCAAGCATTTGGTTCTGGGACAGGAGATACGTACAGTGGAACGTTGTGGTTCAGATGAGTGGCAAATAAGTGGCCATTCTGTTGAATGCCCTTGGTTCGACCTGGACAGAATGTCGGCCATCACATTCAGGCACCCTGGAATGTGTCTGGGTTTCAATGTTATGTGATAGTGATGGCACCAGGTCATGATGTTCCACAGGAGAGTACACATCTCTGTTGAGTGAGTTCCTCCTTGTTTGTTTAAGTAGGCTACCACTGTTGAGTTGTCCGTTGCAACTAGCGCTGTTTGGTTCTGGCACTGGTCCTTGAAGCTTCGAAGGGCCAGGGAGACCGACTTCAATTCTAGGACGTTTATGTGTAGCCTTATTTTCCGGTCTGACCACAGACCCTTGTAGAACCTGATCTAAGTGAGCGCCCCAACCGTCGTTGAGGCGTCTGTAAGGAGTTGGATACTGTGGTCTTGGGATGAAGGTCTGCACCTTTCATCACTTTTGAGGGATTTTGCCACCGGTCTAAGTGTGCTGCAATGGATTCCGTCCAAGGAAGGAGGCTGTCCAGCGACTGAGGATATCTCCAGTGCTCCTTGAGATGAAACTGAAAGGGCCTCATGTGAAGGCGTCCCTCCGGGACCGTTTTCTCCATTGAGGCAAGCAACCCAATTAGCGACATCAAACATCTTGTAGTCAAAACAAGTTTTGACATGAGTCTTAGGATCAAATCCTGAAGGTGAGCCATCTCTCTTGAGTGGGTTTTACAGGGCTGAATCTAGATTGTATTCGAAGCCCACAAACGAAAAACACCTGAGTAGGTTTCAGTTCTGATTTTTTTTTTTTTTTTTTTGATTTATGATCCACCCCAAGGACTGGGTTAGGTCTACCACTGCCTGAGTGTTCACTTGGGCTTCCTCTTGAGACTGGGATCAGCCAGTCGAACAGGTATAGGAGAAGCCTGAGTCCTCTAGAGAGGGCCATTAGCTTCACATCCTTTACAATCATTGTAAAGACCTGGGGGTGTGTGGCTAGACCGAAATGAAGGGAGGTGAACTGGAACACCTGTGACCTGAGGCAAAACCTTAGGTATCTCCTTGAGTATGGGTGGATGGGGAGGGAAGGTAAGCGTGCGATGGGTCTATCGACGATACCCATTCCCCTGGAGTCATGGAGGTCCTGATGGACTCTGGAGTTTCCATTAGAATTTTTCTATGTGTAGAAAAGTGTTGAGCCTGCTTAAGTCTATTACTGGCCTCCACCTTGGGGAGGCTTGGAGATTAGAAAACAGGCGACTGTAAAACCCGAGAGATTTTACCTTTTCCCACCCTTTCTATTACGTTCTTTAACAGAAGAGACCGGATACAAGAGGCCAGAGCTTGGTCTTTTGAAGGGCCTTGTATTCTGACTGAATCAGAGGGAATCTGACCGAACTTGGATTTAAAAGAATGACAGGATCTGTTTGCCAGTCTTTTCTGAAAGAACGGAGGCGATCTCCTACTGGTGGACTGAGGGAGGCTTTGGAGGAGTCATTGGGTAAGGGTTTTCATGCCCTCGTCCCCTGGAGTGGGGTCGAAAACGACCTTTGAGCCTCTGTTACTCGATTTCCCCCTACCTGGGGAAAACGATGGATACTGCTTGGAATGGAATGACCCCCATTGGGGTGGTTCCTGTAGGAGCCTCTAGATTGTGGGGATGGAAAGGGCTGATTAATAGGGCCTAAACCCTGAGAGTTATTACAGGTGCCTTGATGAGGAACTCCTGTCCCTCCTAAACTAGATGTGAATGGGGGACTTTAAGATCTAAAGATCTAGTATCTCACCTGAATTCACCATACCCCTTCTGACTACTTATATGCACCATTAAATTGAGTTTGACCTGTCTGGTAGTAGCCTTGCTACTGTCTTAACAATTATCCATAACCAGGTTGTATTCAGGGGAACCTAGTGAAGAGCAGCCTGAAGCTCAACTCTTGATGACCAGAAGGGGGAGGGGGCTTACCCAAGGAGGCCCCTAGGGAGATACAGGATTTGAAAACTTGTAATTTGTGTTCAAAATAAGGTTGTTCCATTTTAAGGGAAATTAGCAGCCCAAGTTCCTGTTGGCATGGTAAATCATTCAGAGTCCAGACTGTGGAGGATCTAGTCATAAATTTCCTGGGTAGGGAGGTTCAAAAACTGCCTAAGTTTCAATGTCCTCAGAAAATGGTTAGGGTTAAGTCAGGCAACCTACTTCCCTAAAAATACAGAGTCAGGACAGAAGGGCTGGAGGACTTGCACCGAAGCCCCCAATAAGGAATATTTACTGCCAGGCTTGAGGACTATTAGTCCAAGTGTGTGTTTGGTTTGTTCAGAGTTCTGATCTGGAACCACCATCCGAACATCAGATTTAAGATCTGATCATCCGAGGATCAGATCTAAATACAATCATCCGAGCATCGGATTTAGATTAGATCATCCGAGCATTGGAGCTTAGAGAAACATCCGATCATCTGAGCATGAGATGGGGTAGTAGACATCCAAATCTCGGATCTGATATCTGAGCATCGGGTCTAGATGCAATGAAAAACCGAGTATCAAATCATACTCGGGAGGATAGAAGTTGGAAGTAATGCATCCGATTCTCGGTTGAATTAAAAACTTGGATGAACTAAGATCGAATTTGGCTTCAGATTCAAGCAGGGATCTGATCCACCCTGGCTAGAAGGAAGTTGGATATTATAATTTCCTTTTAAGCTTTCCTTAAAGGGTTCTTTGAAGAGAACTACACAACTGGATTTACGTATGTAAATCAAAAGTGACACAAGGTCATCTGCCTCCACCCCCCCACCTCACTGCAGCTAGGGCTAGTTGTGAGATAAGGAAAGCAATAATTACACAGAATTTTATTGAATAACATAGAATCTCAAAAGCAAATATAATATTTTTATAATTTACAATTATAAAATTGGTCAAACCAAAGTTACCTTAGTTTGAAGAAGCACGTACAGTCTAGACAATTTGAGGAAGGATTCAATTCCTGCTTATTTAAGTATTAACATTTTAAATGGTCAATAATACAGGAAAGAAGGGATAAAATATTTTATTTTACTTATTCAATTTTATTTTATTGGTAAACGTACTGTAAGAAACACGCATCTCTCAGTACATGCTGTCTAGATGTGACGTCATCACAGGGGTTTCCCCGAGGATTCCCCAAGTAGGTTTCGTGCTTTATATCATATTTTAACCCTTAAAATGGACAAATACTGTTGAAGAACGGGGATAAAACATGAAGTAATTTATCTTATTTGATTTCAACGTGCATATATTCCTGTATATAAACTACCTACTTGAGACGTGAAGTAGTAAGTATGTAATTGCTGCCTCGATCTAAAAACGGAACTTGCTTCCGATTTCACATTCGACAAGGACTCATTTGGGTTAAATTTATATATGTTTAAACCCTAAAAATGGTCCAATAATGAAGCAGATAGGGGTTAAATATTTTATTTTATTTTACTGACAGGCATATATATATATCCTGTATTAGAAACCACATAAACGAGTCGCTGTTTCTTTACAACGTGAACCCGGAAGTGGACTTCAGTTGTAAAATATGGTAAAGATACTTATCTGAACTATGAAAAGACACTGAATTATGATTCTATGTAATAAAATAAAGACACTGATGTAGTTTCCATATCCAACGACAACTATATCCTTGTAAAAATGAAATAACTTTCCTTCTAAAATAAAGCATTGCTAAATCAAGCGGCCAACGAGAAAAGGAGACAAATGTGAGAGTGTACCGCGAGACGACAACCAGAGGCTACGGCCAACTATAAATGTCTATTTTTCTTAGACGTTGGCCACGATGCCTTGCGGCCATCCGAGAACAGCAATCAGTCCCACATGGTAAGCTATTGTAGCGCAATAAAATCAAGTTTACAACTGATCAAAGCATGATGGGAGATAAACTCACCAACCTTGACATGTGAAACATAATCGCAGTCAATAGGAGTGAGACTGATATCAAGATTATGTCTCTGAAGGTGGGCAGATGTCTGGGTCAAAGTCAAAGTTGGGGTTTTACATCCCGTTCAACATCCAGGGCAGATGTCTGGACATACTCGGTGATGTTACAGGCTTCAATAAGATTTGCAAATTTGACACTGTCCTTTGAAGATACATCAACATGGATATTCAAATGTATGTAGAAATTTGTTACTGACTGAAGACAGGAACTCAAAAATGATAAGCAGTTCATCCAGAAAAGCTGTTGCACAGGGACCAGGGGGATGATTCTAATTGGACTTTTATAGCGCTTAATCTCCTTGTACAAAAGGACTCTAAGGTGCAACAAAACCATAAAAGCAGTCATCCAAATTTCAATATCCAGAGACAGAAGAGGGGTCAAGCACCACGGAGAACGCCAGGGGATGCCTAAGAAGGTGGGTATGTTTTGGTGTACAGGTGGGTTTTAAGCAGCTTTCTGTAAGAGGCTAGCGAGGGCGTTGCACGAATCTCATCTGGAAGAGCATTGCAAACAGTAGGAGCATCAAAAGCAAAACTATTACCAAACTGACAGATTTATGAACAGAAGGATAGCACTTTGGAATGACAAGGAAATTGCCACCACTTTGCACCTGGTATGGTAAGAACTGCTGTAGGACAAGAGATATGGAGCAAAATACCTAGGAAAACCTGTGTAAAGAAACTTGTAAACAAGTCTGTCTTAAACATTATGCACTGTTCAACAGGAAGCCAATGCAATTTCTTAAGCACATGAGTTAAACTGGTGTATCGACTGGTGTTTGATACAATTCTGGCTGCACTATTTTGGATGCACTGTAATTTACATAGATTAAACTTGGAGAGACTCCTGAAAAGTGAGTTGCAGTAATCCAACTGACTACTAACAAGAGCATTAGCCACAAGTACAGAAACATTGTGAGTAAGAAACCGCCTGACATGTCTGAAATCACGGAGTTTCACAAAACAACTTTTGCATACATTCTGAACATGCTTGGACAACGACAAATCAGAATCGAACTATACACCTAAATGATATACACCTGCAAGCAGAAAGGATCTAGCAGGAAAAACATGACTGAGGTAATAATGGTCTCAAAAGTCCTATAGGGAGAATGAACAGGTTTGTGTTCAAATTCCCTCATAATCAAGACACCCATGCCACCACCAACACCAGGCAACCTTGATTTATGACACAGTTTAAAATGTGCAGGAGTAACCGAGCATAGCAGACTGTCGGTATTCTGTGGTCTATGTAAGTCTACACAGATGCAAGTATATCAAGACCATATGTAGAAATAGTGTCACTATTAAAAGGACCCTTATTCCAGATGGACCTACAATTAGCAAATCCAAGTGACAAAGGACCAGGAGTTAGTAACATGTCTCCACAAAGGAGTAGGAGTAGGAGTGGTTTTGCTGGATGAAATTATATACACTGGTATATCCAAATGGGCTCAATAACTGGAAAAGTTTAAAGTTCATGACAAGGTGAAACATATAGTGTATTTTTAAGGACCTTGTTGTGCTTGAAATACTTGTCTAACCTCACACAAGTAGGAGTTTTTTTTTATTTTTGCGAGAATGTGAATGATAAAGAAATTACCAATATTTCCACATAATTTATTTTATATAATTTATGGGCATAAAATTAATGGCAGAAAAAGCTAAAAGACACAACATAATACTAATACAAAAGCTCTCGTAAATACTCCTAAGTACCATTATAGAGATGAACGCTAAACTAGTTAAAGTGAATATAGACAATATTCAAAAATTGAGAATCTATATTCAAGTTTTGATATAACAGACACAAGAATCTGAGCCATCAGTCCAGATATTTAAGGAGTAAATATTTTCCATGTTACATGAAAGAATATTTATATATTGGTAAGAAAATAAGTACATTTCAACAGAAGCAGCTTAAACATTAAAACATTAATAAACTCAACTGCATTGTGTTATTGGAAATGTGCACGAATAATTGGAAAAAAATATCACATAGGAATTTTACAAGCACTTGTGTATGATGTTTCGGACATTTCCTCAAGTATATTATCGACATACTGTATAAAGACATTAAGGGGACACAAGTCACTGTTAGGAACAATGTACCTCTTACAAAAATCCATTTCTTTACCTACGCTCATCCCATTGAATAAAAATTTTACAAATACCTCATCTGTATTACTAGCTTGCTGTCCCTTTTTTAATTTATACAATTCAATCACAATTCTTGAGGCATATGAAGGCCAAAGACCTTCACTAAAATTCAAGGCAATTGCAAGAGGATTAATAGTACTATCATGTCCAGAGTACAGAACAAACTTAAGATTATTTGACCCTCTAGATTGCTCTTCTAAGCGTTTTGTAATCTCTTTTAGTAATGGTAAATACTTTAGCTTCGCGATTTTTTGAAATTCTACAGTTTTTGCCTGCTTTCTTCCATTGTCTTGTATGATGTCATGCACATCTCGTACAGCCCATGATTCAGTACATTTCCTATCATTTTTGCTATTACTGGGCAGAATATGTTTATGACAAACATGAACCATTCCTATGTCCATCAAATGTGACATTTTGGGAACGTCCTTGGGAGAGATATCAAAGATTTCTGCATAGTGTTTCAGAGCACTCCTTGTCCGAATGTTATTCATCACTTCTGGGTAGATCTGGTGGTAAGTGGCAGACATTTCATCTCTCTGTCGAGCTGTAAACGGGCAATCACATGACAGATCAGAGGATGTCTCGTGACATAAACTTGCATCAGTTGTTTCTATGTTTAGCTTTGTGACATTATAGTCTTGCAGGAATCCAAACAACAAGGCCAGACCACTCTGAAAGGTCCGACTCCAGAGTGTACTTCTTAAAAGTACCTGACTGTGCAGGTCTTCATTGGCATTGAATAAATTGAAGTTGTTGATGTACCTTTTTCTCATTAATAAACCATTCTTCACATGTTGGGTAGCTCCTGTTGGAGTCAGGTCACCAGGTGAACACCAGTCTTGGTCTGGTAATAACTTCCAGTTTGAAAAGGGTTTATCTGGTGCTCTTTTGCTGAGCTTAGTCTCTCTCATCATAAAAGCCTTGTATTCTTTCATCTCTGGAAATTCATGCATGATATCACCTTCCATTTTACAAGGTATGTCTATGTCTTTGTAATTGTCAATCGTGTGAAGGTTTTGGCGATCCCCATGCCGAATGGCCACATGAACAGACACCAAGGTATATTCATCAGGAACAATACCTAAAAATATTAAAAGAAGACAGCATCTTTGTGTACAACTCATGGGATGTGATTCATAGGTGCACATAGTGTGTAAATATTTAATTAGACTACTGCTTTGCAAAAGAAAGAGGAATTATTTTTGCCCAGCAAAAACCAAGCATCCCTACAAGCAATAGTGATTTGGCGAAATCACTGTATTTAGTAGCTCTGTTTATGATCAATATATTTTTTCACTTTACACTTAAATTCAACCTAGTTGCAAACAAGTAATCAGTGCCCGTGAATGGGCTCTGTGTCAGCTGACTGTGTGTTTTGAGTTTCACAATAGAAGTGAAAGAAGAAAAGAACACAAAAGTTGTGCTCCGAATTTGGTTTTGAGAAGTACAAAGTTTACTAGATATTGCGTCTCGACACAGTGTATCACCGGATGGGGCATGGTTGAAGCGTGACATATAGAGTATTATGTTAACACACACAATTTCCTATAAGTTGTCTTCAGAACCAAAAAAACTATGACCTATTATAAGTGAGACACAGGCCACTATAGATATCAGGGACTAAATGCGACTTCCAAGAAGGGGTCAAAGCTCGAATCTGACCCCACCACAAGAATTGGGGCACATGGCTTCCTGTAAGTTGTCTTCACATCCAAAACCTCCACGAATAATAGTAAGGGAGATATACGCCATTATAGGTATCAAGGACCACATTCGACCTTGAAAGAGGGGTCCAAGGTCAAATCTGACCCAACAAAAGATTCGGGGCACATGATTTCCTATAGGTTGTCTTCACATCCAAAACCTCTACGACCAATAACAAGGGAGATATAGGCCATTATAGGTATGAAGAACCAGCTATAAGTGATTTACTCAATGGTGAACTGTCAAAGTAGCTATTACTCAGTTACGTATGGACCTACAGCTCTGAAAATTTGCCATGAAAGAGTACCTTTAAAAGTACATGAATAACATATTTGACAAAAAAAACCTCTAAATTTAATAGGTTTGTAGATATAAGTAATTTACTCAATGGTGAACTGTCAAGGTAGCTATTACTCAGTTAGCTATGGACCTACAGCTCTGAAAATTGCCATGACACTGTGCATCAAAAAGTAGCTGAACAACATATTTGACAAAATGAGTGTAACTCTAACAGTTAAAAATATCATTTACTCATTCTGGTCATGGTTAAAAATAGACAGCCTTGGCAGGCAAGAACCCCAGCCCACAGATACAGCTAAATGGCCAACAACATTGAGATTTGGGAAAATCTTAGGAACAACTTCTGTTGTAAGAAGTATAGAGAACCCACAAGATGTTCTACAAAAGATTCACAGGCCATGATTTCTTACAAGTAGTTTTCATATTTTGAAGACAAAGAAACAATTATAAGGGAGATATAAGGCCCTTTTGATGTGATGACCCTCCTATTTGCCATTAAAGATATGATATGGCGGCCATTTTGTTTCCAAAACAAGGACATAATTACTCTCAGGTAAGCTTTCCTATCCATTTGCATTTTGTGCAAATCTGGTGAAGCTAGCTGCAATATATTAGGTTACAGAAAACATTAAAGATTTTAGAACAAACTTTAAGACCCGAAAATCTTAAAAGTGTTGCTATGGCAACAGTGGTACCCGGATACGCACCAAAACCTAATCAGCTCTAGGTTCTCTTGGGGTAAACATATCCTGAAAATATGGTGGAAATCCAAGCAGGGGTTTAGGCTGTGGAACACCCACAAAGTTTAAGACCTGAAAATATTAAAAGTGTTGCCATGGCAACAGATATTACTGGATACCCCCCAAAATCTAATCAGCTCTAGATCTACTTGGGGTAAACATACCCTGAAAATTTGGTGAAAATCCGTTCAGGGGTTTAGGCTGTGGAACACCCACAAACTTTAAGACTTGAAAATCTTAAAAATCAGCTCTAGATCCCCTTGGGGTGAACATATCCTGAAAATTCGTTGAAAATCTGTGAAGGGGTTGTGTGAAAATATCTCCAAAAATGGCCTCGATGAGGTACTTTGGCGGTCTGTGGATGACCTACAATGAAGAGCTTCAAGGTCAAATTTCTGCATGCTTACAGAGGACATATATATGTATTATATATAACACCCATAGGATGATCTAACTTTCTGTATATGAGAACTAGGCCAAAATGTGAAAAATGGCTAAAATCTGACCTTTAAGAGGCCACCAGTGACCTTGAAATTGAAGGTCAAGGTCACAAAATAATAGCGTTTGTGGCATTGCCCATATATACCCACATACCAAATTTGAAAGGTCTAACTAAAATAGTTTTAAAGTTAAAGGAAATCTCTGCGGCGGAGTGACTGTACTAAATAACATAAGTATCTCCGAGTTTCGTCCGGGGATATAACTATTGAGATGTCAAAAGTAAGTGAATACCATATTTAAACAAAATACAGTAGAACTCTGTTTATCCGACCCACTCGGGAGACATAAGGTCAGTTCGGATACACGGGAGGTTCGGATACATGAATGACACTGCAGTGTCAAGGGTATTATGGGCGATAATAGGAGATCGGTAACAAATTTACTTACATACATGTTGAATCCAAGCAAAACTGATGGATTATGACAATAAGGTTCCTTTTAGTAGTTACACCTATTTAAAATGCGATTTTATACTGAAGCCATGTTTTACTGGGATGTTTTATGCAATTCATTACGAACCGCCACATTTATTTTGGGTGCGTTCTTTTTATCTCTTCAGTTTGGACGTTGGGAAATAAACCCCGGAAAGCCCCAGAAATGTGGCATTAAAATCTTTATTAAAACAGAATGAACATTTTATATGTGAGATGTATACATGTACAAAAAAAAGAGCAACTATACAAAATTCCATTAGGTTCATAGGTTACTTTTTAAAAAAGTCTTTTAGCGACACTTGTTGACATGAGGCGGTCTTGCACCTAAGTGCTTTGTCTCTGAGGTCCTTTGTGTGTACCACATCCAATGGAGTGAAATCACTTTTATGTTGAATCCATTCAAAAAAAATTGAAATGCACTCATATGCTTTTGAGTCTGGTATCATGGGCCTGGGGGGAGCTGTGGTCTCTTCATCTTGGTCTTCTGGTTCGTCTGCAGGTTCCTTCACATACTCCAGAATGGCCTCATCACTCATAACCTCACTGGCATCCACACCCCTGTCACATTCCAGCCACTCCTTTACATCTTCTGTTGGCACATCACCTACGGACTCCCTTATTTCCTGGACATCTGCATCCTGGACATCCACTTCCAGGGTCTCACTTTCCTCCTCCAAATTGGAAAAACATTCCATCAATGTGGATTTGGCCCAGGATTTCTGTAGGTGGCTCTCCTTCATAGCTCGCCAAGCCCTATCAATCATAAAGATGGTGTCCTTCAGGGTCAACTTCTTTATGGCTTCAGTTAGAGTGGTGGTGGTGTCCTCACTCACAAGTTTCTGGATCAGGAACCTTCTGTAATTTCGTTTCATGGTCTCCAGAGGTCCCTGATCCATGGGCTGAAGGTGAGATGTTGTGTTTGGTGGCAAGAATCTACATTCAATGGCTCCATCTGGTGTCTCAACTGCCAGGTCTGGGGGGTGGGCCGGGCAGTTATCTATCAGGAGGATGGCCTTCATGGGTAGGTTCTTTGAGAGAAGGTGACTCTTCACCTTTGGCACAAAAACACCTTTAAACCAATCTGTGAAGATTGTTGAGGTCATCCATGTGTGTTGTTGGGCTCTGTATAGCACAGGTAGGTTGTCCAGGTTGACGTGCTTGAAGCACCTAGGGTTCTGGGACTTCCCTATGAGCAGGAGTGGCAGCTTGTGGGATCCTGTGGCATTGGAGCAGGCTAATAGGGACACCCTGTCCTTCACCTTCTTGTGGCCTGGGGCAGCTGTCTCACTATCCCCAGCTAGGGTCTTGTTTGGCATCATCCGCCAATAAAGGGCCGTCTCATCTGCATTATACAGCTGTTCTGGCTGTATTCCCTGCTCAACCATCCACTCAGCTAGGGCTTGTTTGAATGGCTCTGTCTCATAGCCCACACTGGAAAGGACCTCCCCCTGGATAGAAAGCTGGCGAATTCCATGTCTCTGCTTCCAACGGTTGGGCCATCCTTCACTGGCAGAAAAGGAGGAGTCCCCAGGATGGAGCTGCTGGTGATACCATAGGGCCTTCTCCTTCAGGATTGGGCCAGAAAGGGGAGTCCCCCTGTTCCTCTCCTGAATAAACCAGGTGTACAGAGCCTTGTCTAAGGCTTCATCTGCACAAGATTTCATAGTGTGCCTCCCAGTATTGTCTGTGTCACTTTGAATCATAAATTCCCTGAGTTTATTTTTTGCTGATTTTATGTCAGATACTGTAGATTTACCCACACCTAATTCCTTTGCTATATCAACAGCTTTTTCTCCATTCTCTAATCTGTCCAAAATTCTTAATTTTGTGGGAATATCAAGCACTACACGTTTCCTCTTCTGTCCTTTTGAAGCCATAATTCTATGTAAACTGTATAAATGCATCAATGCTAATGAATATGCCATGGTTTTGGCCCATATTTATAGTCAAAGAAGTTGGCTAATTGTCATTGAGGAAACTCTTTTGATGCTTTTTAAGTTCCCTGTGTTAGAGGTTAATTGGACAGCTCCGGGAGCTACTCCGGGGGATTAATAACCATACAGAAAGTGACAATTGTAATCACCCACGAATAACACAGAGAACGCGGCTTATGTAATCGTTCCAATTGCGGTACAAAGACTTGATGAAGAGATTAATCCCTAACATACGCACATATAGAAGACAAAAGATGGCAGATGAAAGGACAGGTCGATCTTTAAGTTTTATATTTGTTATGGGTCATTCTGTGTTGTGGTTAAGGGTTTTTTAATAAAATCACCAATTATCGCTCACCGGGTTCGCTAATATATGCTTCAAATATTTGGGGGACATAGCTTAGGGTCGGTTAACCCGGAGATTCGGATGAACGGAGGTCGGATAAACGGAGTTCTACTGTACTGTAAATGCAATAGTTTTCGAGTTACAACTGATTTACTCAACAGTGAGAATCTCAAAGTAGTTTTCGCTCTACTATGTAATGAGCCACAGTTCTGCAATTTTTACTATGGTATAGCTGACCCCAAAGAAGGTGAATAATGTATTTAAACAAAATTCTCTAAATATGATAGTTTTCGAGTTACAGCTGATTTACTCGAAAGTGAAAACCTCAAAGTAACTATTGCTCAGCTATGCAATAAGCTACAGGTCTGCAATTTTACTATGTTACAGCTGATCCAAAAGTAGGTGAATAACATTTTTAACAATTTGAAAATACTCTAAATGCAATAGTTTTCAGGTTACAAATGATTTACTCCAAAGTGAGAACCTGGAAGTAGATATTGTTCAGCTATGCAATGAGCTACAGGTCTACTACTTCACTATGTTATAGCTGACCCAAAAGTAGGTGAATAACATATTTAAACAAAATACTCTAAATACAATAGTTTTTCAAGTTACAACTGATTTACTCAACAGTGAAAACCTCAAAGTAGCTATTACTCAGCTATGCAATGAGCTACAGGCCTTCAATTTTACTATGCTATAGCTGACCCAAAAGTAGATGAATGACATTCATTGTATTTAAATAAAATACTCTAAATACAATAGTTTTCAAGTTACAACTGATTTACTCAACGGTGAGAACCTTAAAGTAGCTATTGCTCAGCTATGCAATGAGTTACACGACTGCAATTCCACCATGTTATAGAGGACTGCAAAGTAGATGAATAACATATTTAAACAAAATACTCTAAATGCAATAGTTTTCAGGTTATAAATGATTTACTCAAAAGTGAGAAGCTGGAAGTAGCTATTGCTCAGCTATGCCATGAGCTACACATCTGCAATTTTACTATGTTATAGCTAACTCAAAAATAGACAACATATTTAAACAAAATACTCTAAATGCAATAGTTTTCAAGTTATAACTGATTTACTCAACAGTGATAACGTCAAAGTAGCTATTAGTCAGCTATGCAATAACCTACAGGTCTGAAATTTTGCTATGTTATAGCTGACCCAAAAGTAAGTGAATAACATATTTATACAAAATTCTCTAAATGCAATAGCTTTAAAGTTACAAGTGATTTTACTCATTATGGAAGGTACTGAAAAATTAGAAAGTAGCTATTACTCACTTAGCTATGAGATAAATGCCCAAGTTACTCACCACATTGAGGCTAAGGGAAAAGTAGCTGAATGACATATTTTAGTAAAGTGTCATTTCTAACAGCTCTGGAGAGGACGAACAGACAGATGTGCATGCATTTTATGATTTAAACTAGATTGGGCCAACTCGGCGCCAACATATCCCCAGACAGGTCATCACTCACGCCACAGGTTTTGATCGGGAATTTTTTATTTAATCCATTTGTTGTATGCCATAAATATTGGGAAAAGTTATATGAACTTCAGCACATCAATCTACTAAGTTTATATCTTCCCAAGGAAGATGGTGTATCCCCAGACGTCGAATACATAACTCAACAGATCATATTTTCAATCTTCCTGCAATGATAACTCGGAACCTATTTTCAAAGTATTTAAATGATTGATGATTGAATGTCCATTCTAAATTAATAATCTCAAAAGAGCATACCTGTTTCTAAATTTGTTGACAAATAAAATATTATTTTTAACTCAACCCATCATACTTTTCAATCTTCCTGCAAAGGGTAACTCTGAACCTATTTTCAAAGTATTTAAATGATTGATGATTGAATGTCCATTCTAAATTCATAATTCCAAAAGCGTATCTCTGTTTCTATATTTGTTCACAAATAAAATATTATTTAAAAATCATATATTATTTATATTATTATTTTATTATATTATTTTTAGAATTTGCATTGTTTTTCAGTTATTCATTTCCTCAATTCCTATATATGTGGTCCATATATATGCAACCTAAATATGTGACACAATCTCAGTTCTGACTCCCTTTGTCTTAGACAATTAGATAATGAAGCAAACATCACCTCCCACCCCCACCCCACCTCTCTCCCCTTCTCCACACCTCTCTCACTATTACAGAAGATCTGTATACCTTTGTTTATTTAGTGTCACTCAATAGCTGGAGGTCCCAGAGGTGGGTGGGGGATGGGGGGTGGGACTACAAAGAGATGGAGTGCTGCAGCACAAATGGTAAACAAACACTTATAATATAAAAGGGGTAATCAAATACAAAAAGCTCAGTTAATCTTATCACTAAAATAAAATCAAATATATAAATAAGGAATGTCCAACAGGAAGATTATATACCTCCAGAATTAAATATAAATTATCAAATGACAAGAACAGATTTATAATAATAATTCAGAATTGAGAATTTTAAGTATGTGATTATCAATTGAAATGAGTTCGTAACTGTAGGAGCTGTGTCAAAATTAAGGCAAGTTGAATAAAACTGGGCTAGTTGAGGGTTAAAAATCCCCTATTTTTACTACATAAGGCTATAATTTCATTAATATTTGCGACTTAAAGCTCACCAGAAAATAACAGTGTCCTACTTGAATATGTTTAAACAGTTTCATATCAAAAAGTTAAAAACTCAGCAAGCAGAGAGATAACACACAAAAATAAGTTTTTAAAAGCCTAAGATAACCATAACATTATTAATATTCAAAATTTAAATAGACAGGCACTTCCTTTGAAAAATTCAAAGATTTCAGCTCTATGAGCCACATAGTTTGACAGTTACAGGGCTTTAAAGTGGCATAATATCCATAAATTGGGTCTCTGTGGGCATTTTACAATTGTTAAAGAGACCTTAGCAATTAAACTACAGAACTGAAACTTTTTGGGGGACATACACAACAAACAAAAACTAGAGGATCGCTCGCAAAAAAAAAAGATAATGTTTTTGCATAGCAAAAACAAAGCGTCCTGAAAAGGATATAAAGGTGAGTGCTAAAGTATTAAGAAAATGCTTCGTTTCTAGCCTTATACTGTTGTGGCAACCAAAGTCAGCGCAGTCTGCTCTATCTAGCACGGTTTTCAAGATATAAGCATTTTTGTGTTTTGCAAAAAATAAAAAAATTTAAAATGTCCGCTATATTTGGCGAGACAAAAATATTTTGAAAATTGGCATGGCTACTCTGCAGAGATACCCAGCAGGTCCAAAATTTTGTTGAGTTCGCTCCATATAGCACGGTTCTCGAGATATAAGCATTTTTGTGTTTTGCAAAAACTTTGAAAATTCAAACTGGCCACCATTTTTGGGGAGACAAAAATTTTTGTCAAGACCACTGCCGCGGTGTGTATCTCCTGCCGAGCATTAAAGCAAAAGAAATAGCTTTTCCGAGATATTCACAATTTTTCATTTTCGTGTGTGAAAGCTCTGCCAAAAGTAGGTGAATGAGTTATTTGAGAAAAATTGGCTATCTGCAATACTATTAAGAGATAATTCACATTTACTCATTTTGAGTAGGTGAATAATTAGCTATGGGTCTGAAACTTCACCAAGTGAAAGCTCTCCCAAAAGTAGGTGAATGAGTTATTTGAGAAAAATTGGCTATCTGCAATACTTTTAGAGATAATTCGCATTTACTCATTTTGAGTAGGTGAGTAATTAGCTATGGGTCTGAAACTTCACCATGTGAAAGCTCTCCCACAAGTAGATGAATGAGTATTTGATAAAAATTGGGTATCCGCAATACTTTTACAGATAATTAGCATTTACTCATTTTGAGTAGGTGAATAAATAGCTATGGGTCTGAAACTTCACAGAGTGAAAGCTCTCTCAAAAGTAGGTGAATGAGTTATTTGAGAAAAATTGGCTATCTGCAATACTTTTAGAGATAATTCACATTTACTCATTTTGAGTAGGTGAGTAATTAGCTATGGGTCTGAAACTTCACCAAGTGAAAGCTCTCCCAAAAGTAGGTGAATGAGTTATTTGAGAAAAATTGGCTATCTGCAATACTTTTAGAGATAATTCGCATTTACTCATTTTGAGTAGGTGAGTTAATTAGCTATGGGTCTGAAACTTCACCAAGTGAAAGCTCTCCCAAAAGTAGGTGAATGATTAATTTGAGAAAAATTGGCTATCTGCAATACTTTTAGAGATAATTCGCATTTACTCATTTTGAGTAGGTGAGTAATTAGCTATGGGTCTGAAACTTCACCAAGTGAAAGCTCTCCCAAAAGTAGGTGAATGAGTTATTTGAGAAAAATTGGCTATCTGCAATACTTTTAGAGATAATTCGCATTTACTCATTTTGAGTAGGTGAGTAATTAGCTATGGGTCTGAAACTTCACCAAATGAAAGCTCTCCCAAAAGTAGGTGAATGAGTTATTTGAGAAAAATTGGCTATCTGCAATACTTTTAGAGATAATTCACATTGACTCATTTTGAGTAGGTGAGTAATTAGCTATGGGTCTGAAACTTCACCAAGTGAAAGCTCTGCCAAAAGTAGGTGAATGAGTTATTTGATAAAAATTGGGTATCCCCAATACTTTTACAGATAATTAGCATTTACTCATTTTGAGTAGGTGAGTAATTAGCTATGGGTCTGAAACTTCACCATGTGAAAGCTCTCCCACAAGTAGATGAATGAGTTATTTGATAAAAATTGGGTATCCCCAATACTTTTACAGATAATTCGCATTTACTCTTTTTGAGTAGGTGAGCAATTAGCTATGGGTCTGAAACTTCACCAAGTGAAAGCTCTTTGGGATAGCTGCTCTGCAGAGATACCCTGAAGATAAAAAATTTCGTCGAAATCGCTCTATGTAGCACGGTTTTCGAAATATTAGCATTTTTGTGTTTTGCAATTTTTGCACAAAAATTCAAAATGGCCGCCATTTTTGGCAAGACAAAATTTTTTTGAAAATTGGCATGGCTACTCCGCAGAGATACCCTGTGGGTCAAAAATTTCGTCGAAATCGCTCTATCTAGCACGGTTTTCGAGATATAAGCATTTTTGTGTTTTGCAATTTTGCGAAAAATTCGAAAATTCAAAATGGCCGCCATTTTTTGCAAGAAATTTTTTGTTTGAAAATTGGCATGGCTACTCTGCAGAGATACCCTGCGGGTCAAAAATTTCGTCGAAATCGCTCTATCTAGCAGGGTTTTCGAGATACAAGCATTTTTATGTTTTGCAATTTTTGCGGAAAATTCAATATGGCCGCCATTTTTGGCGAGATAAATTTTTTTTGAAAATTGGCATGGCTACTCTGCAGATATACCCTGTGGGTCAAAAATTTCATCGAAATCGCTCTATCTTGCAGGGTTTTCGAGATATAAGCATTTTTATGTTTTGCAATTTTTGCGAAAAATTCGAAAATTCAAAATGGCCGCCATTTTTGGCGAGACAAAGTTTTTTTCAAAATTGGGATAACTACTCTGCAGAGTTACCCTGCGGGTCAAAAATTTTGTCGAAATCGCTCTATCTAGCACGGTTTTCGAGATATAAGCATTTTTGTGTTTTGCAATTTTTGCGAAAATTTCGAAAATTCAAAATGGCCGCCATTTTGGGCTAGACAAAATTTTTTTGAAAACTGGGAAAACTACTCCGCAGAGATAACCTGTGGGTCAAAAATTTCGTCGAAATCGCTCTATCTAGCACGGTTTTCAAGATATAAGCATGTTTGTGTTTTCCTTATTTGGAAAATTTGTAATGATTAATTAATCATTAATTACTCAGCCATTTCTTGACCAATCAATGCCAAAATCTAATGATTTCCAGATTTTAACAGAATGAATGTATCTGCCAAGTTTCAGGTGAATTGATAAAATTCCTTTCAAGTTATCATCCGGACAAGCTTCCCCATCGAAAAAAGACATTTTTGGTCATGTGACCTCTCTGATTGGTTGAAATGTCACTGCAGCATATTCAAAAAAATTCCCCAAGGCTACTGCCTAAGCCTGCCAAATTTGAAAAGAATCCGCCTAACGGTTACAGAGTTATAAGGAAAACAAAATGCGGAGCCGCCGGAGCCTGAAGCTCTCCCATACACAAACAAGCATCCCTTGCGGGACGCTTAATTATATTTAATACAGTTTAAGACTTGTCACACTAAGCATTTCCAAATAACAGGGCAAAATACAGAAAAAATGTCAAAAAAGGTCACTTGGGCAAGTGTCTATGGCCCTCATACACAGGTTAAATGTCTACTAAAAGCCTTGATTTTCGGCACATGTGAAAAGGACATAATAATGCATTCCCAGATGGGATTTCAGCTCAATCAATCACATAGTTTAACAGTCACAGGGCTTAAAGGTGGCAAAAAGTCCAAATATTGGGTCTCTGTGGGCCTTTTAGAGATCTCGATGTGGTTTTCAAATTAAAGCATCAGACTTAAAATCTGCTACATACTAAGACTACACATAGAATATGTATCTAATAATAAAGTTTGAAACTTCTCAGACTCACCATTTCCAAGTTACAGAGCAAAATATGTGAAAAATGTCTTAAAACGGTCACTCGGGTGGGTGTTAATGGTCCTCATACACAGTTTAAATGTCTACTTGAAGCCTTGATTTTTGGCACATGTAAAAAGAACATAATAATGTATTCCCAGATGAGATTTCAGCTCTATCAGTCACATAGTTTAACAGTCATGGGCCTTAAAACTGGCAAAAAGTCCAAATAGTGGGTCTCTATGGGGCCTTTTAGAGACCTCAATGTGGCCTTCAGATTAAAGCTTCAGACTTAAAATTTGTCACATACTAAGATTACACATAGAATATGTATCTAATACAGTTTGAAACTTCTCAGACTTACCATTTCCAAGTTACAGGGCAAAATATGTGAAAAATGTCTAAAAAGGGTCACTCGGGTGGGGATTTATGGTCCTCAAACACAGGTTAAATGTCTACTAAAAGCCTTGATTTTCGGCACATGTAAAAAGGACATAATAATGCATTCCCAGATGGGATTTCAGCTCCATCAATAACATAGTTTAACAGTCACAGGGCTTAAAGGTGGCAAAAAGTCCATATATTGGGTCTTCGGGAGCCCGTCTGAGACCTCAATTTGACCTTCAAATTAAAGCTTCAGACTTAAAATCTGTTACATACTAACATTACACATAGAATATATATCTAATACAGTTTGAAACTTCTCAGACTTACCATTTCCAAGTTACAGAGCAAAATATGTGAAAAATGTCTTAAAAGGGTCACTCGGGTGGGTGTTTATGGTCCTCATACATGGGTTAAATGTCTATTAAAGGCCTAAATTTTGGAGTACATACAAGAAAAACATATTGATATATTCTCAGATGATATTTCACTTAGATGAGAGACATAGTTTGAAAGCTACAGTGCTTGAAGATGTCCAAAAGTCCATAAATTGGGTCTCTGTGGGCAATTTTAATCTTAAGTCGGCCTAACAGGAAAACCTACAGCCTTTAAATTTTTCACAGACAAGGATTACATATAAGAGTTACATCTAGTGCAGTTTGAGACTCATCAGAATTACCACTTCCAAATTATAGGGCAAAATAAGTTAAAAATATAGGTAAAAAGTCCTAAGTGGGGTCTTTATGGGCTTCAAAGACAATTTTCTCCTCAACTTAAAGTCTTGATTTTCGGCACATGTACTAAGAATATATTAATGTGTTCTCAGGTAAAATTTGAGGCAGATAAGCCTCATAGTTTGTGACCTAGAGGGCTCTAAGTGGCCAAAAGTGCAATTTCTGACCTTAAGGTGGCCATAAGTTCTTTATTATTGGGAGTTTAAGGTCACCTTAAAATAGGGATCTTCCTTTGGGCATCCTTAACATGTGTACCAAGTTTGAAAAAAAAATATTAATCCGTTTTTGAGTTATCGCGTCCACATGGAAATTTCTGCGGCGGCGGCGGTGGCGGCGGACCATATTAACAGCATGTCTCTGTGCCTGGTAGTTTCGGAGGAGAAGATGTTCACACGGACGCCGCAGAGTGACGACATAATGTCAGCTGACTGACAAATCAGCTAACATAATGGCTGGAGGAAGCTTTTTCGATAAATTGGCACTGTTTCTGAAATAAATGCATTTTCCATTTTATACAGAAGTTCAAGATGGCTGCGAAAATAACAGAATTTTTTTTTTGAAAAACTGGCAGATGACTCTGCATACTGCCTCCATGCCAGAAATGTGGTCCAAACCTCTGTATATTGCACTATTTGAGATAAATGTATTTTTGTGTTGACACAGAAATTGAACAGAGCTGCGAAAAATGAGGGGGAACAATTTTTTGAAAACAAGCATTCTGCCGCATGCATTTATCTCCCGCCATATAAATGAGATGTACTAAATTGAAAATTTTAATTACTTAAATGTAGCTTTTATAAGCTACAAGCTTACCATGTGGGACTTAATGCTGATCTCGGGTTGCCACACCCGGGGCCAACGTCTTAGAAAAAAGACAGTTCTTGTTAGCCACCGGATATACTGGTAGTTGTCGTCACGTGATAACTTCTGACCAATCGTCCTACTTTCTCGTTGAAATTTTTTAAACCTACCCCTCAGCTGTAAACAGCGGGGAGGCAGGGTGGGACTCTTCTAAGTCCCACATGGTAAGCTTGTAGCTTATAAAAGCTACATTTAAGTAATTAAAATTTTCAATTTTATTACGCTACAATAGCTTACCATGTGGGACTTAATGCTGAATTCAACCGCCCGGTGGCGGGATTACAGCTGAGACTGGAAGGTATGTCATTTTTTTCTAAGATTTTGAATTAACATGTATAGAATAGTGCCAGAAATACCAGTCTGAGTCCCATTTACAGTGCCCCTATCCCGAAGGCCGGGCCTGTAACGAGCCAAAAACCTAAGTAAATGAGAGACAGTGCTAAAACTGTCTAGATGTTTTATTGTAGGACGGAAGTGCAGCAGAGCTCACTCCGAGGTCTGAGGGTCCAAAAGGGCCCTTCACGTATGACTGACCAACCCAGTGGTTGGGCATCTCATAAAATTTTTACAACCTGAAAATGAGATTAATGACAACTAAATAAGTCCTTAATAGAAATTACTTGATAATTGAAGGATAAAATGACCTTACCCGTAACATCTTGAAGGTAAAGGAATACCTAGATCCTGGGAAAGACTCCTGAAGACTTGGTTGTAGCGGATGTGCCCCCCCCCCTTTTTTCTTTCCGAGGACAACTGGTCTGAGGGGAAGGATCTAGGACTTGTTGTGCAGCCACTACGGGTCCCAGGTACAAATTGTTGTCGGTGTCCGACCAAGTAAGGTCTTTTAGGTAAAAATTTGTAAATGTGTTGTGAGCTTTCCAGTGACAGGCTTGCATGATTTGGTCCACCGATACCCCACCGTAAAAGGCCTTAGAGGCCGCGAAGGCCCGGATGTCATGCGCTTTGACTTGGACCAAGTCCAAGGCTTGTTGATCTGCTTGTTTGTAACAAAGTAAAATGGTTTGTTTCAACCATGAAGAGAGTGTAGCGGGTCTGATGTCTGAGGTATGTCCTTTCTTAAAGGAGATGAAAAGGAGAGAACGAGACCCTCTCAGGTCTTTAGTTCGGTCCAAATAAAACCTCAGGGCCCGTACGGGACACAGGGTCCTGTCTTCTTTAAATTGTCTATCCACAATGGTAGTCAGAGCAGGGATAGTCACCGGAGACACACTTTGAGAACCTTCTCTTGCTAGTTGGTTTTTGGCTATGAAATCAGAAGAAGGGAACAAGGCAACCTTTTCCCATTGGCCTAAATTAGATACTTTGTTAGCGACCCAGGCATGGATTTCGCTGCGGCGCTTGCCGGAGGCCAAGGCTAGCAAGAAAGCAGTTTTTAAAGTGAGATGTTTGAGGTCTGAGTCTTTCATGGGCTCAAAAGGTGCTTTGGTGAGCTCGTTAAGGACAACAGAAAGGTTCCACTTGGGTAAGTTTCTGGAACTTTTGGGACGATCCCTGTGAAAACTGGAGAGTAACCTATGAAGGTCTGCATTGTGTGCAATATGTTGGGCTGTTGGGCCCAAAGTGTCAACGATTGCAGTCCTGTAACCATCAATGGTCGAGGGGCGCCTGTTTAAGTCTTGGTACAGGTACATGAAAAAATCTGAGATTTGTTTCACAGATGGAGTGGAGAAATCCACCGAATTTTCTCTGCACCATTTTTCAAATAGGGCCCACTTTGACTTGTAGATGGTCCTTGTTGATGACCGCTGAGGGGCAGCAATTCTCTCTGCCACCTCCACAGAGAAGCCTTGTTCTTGGAGTTGTCCGCTCCTAGACACCAGGCGTGGAGGTTCAGGTGCTGGGGGTTGTTGTGGAACACCAGCTTGTGGGACTGTTTGAGTAGGGTTGTTGACACTGGGAGTTGCAGTGGGATCTCTGTTGAGAGCTGCACTAGGTCCCAAAACCAGGGCATCCCTGGCCAGCCTGGGGCTATTACGATGATCAGGCACTGGCATTGCCTGATCTTTTGGATCACCTTGTGAAGGAGAGCCGAAGGAGGGTACGCATATGCTGTGAGGTTGGTCCAGTTTATGTTCAGAGCATCTATGTCCCAGGCCTTTGGGTCTGGGATAGGAGACACGTATAGAGGGAGTTTGTGGTTCAGGTGAGTGGCAAATAGGTCTACATGAGGTGTGAACCACTTCTGGCAGATCTGTTTGAAGACCTGTGGGTGCAGAGACCATTCTGTTGACTGCACTTGGTTGGACCTGGATAGCAGGTCGGCCATCACATTCAGGCACCCTGGAATGTGCCTGGCTTTCAATGTTATGTGGTAGTGATGGCACCAGGTCATGATCTTCCACAGGAGAGCACACATCTCTGCCGAGTGTGTTCCTCCTTGTTTGTTGATGTAGGCTACCACTGTTGAGTTGTCCGTCGCAACCAACACTGTTTGATTCTGGCACTGGTCCTTGAAGTCTCGAAGGGCCAGGGAGACCGCCTTCAATTCTAGGACATTTATGTGAAGCCTTTTTTCCCGATCTGACCACAGACCCTTGGTAAAATTTTGGTCTAAGTGAGCGCCCCAACCTTCGTTTGAGGCGTCGGTAAAGAGTTGGATACTGTGGTCTTTGGGATGCAGGTCTGCACCTTTCATCACCTTGGAGGGATTTTGCCACCAATCTAGGTGGGCTGCAATGGCTTCTGTCCAGGGAAGGAGGTTGTCCAGCGACTGAGGATATCTCCAGTGCTCCTTGAGATGAAACTGAAAGGGCCTCATGTGAAGGCGTCCCTCCGGGACCATTTTCTCCGTTGAGGCTAGCAACCCAATTAGAGACATCAAACATCTTGCAGTCAAAACACGTTTTGACTTGAGTCGTAGGATCAAATCCTGGAGTTTGAGCCATCTCTCTTGAGTGGGTTTTACAAGGGCTGAATCTAGGTGGTATTCGTAGCCCACGAACGAAAACACCTGTGTAGGTTTCAGTTCTGATTTTTCCTGATTTATTATCCATCCCAAGGACTGAGTCAGTTCTACTACTGCCTGAGTGTTCACTTGTGCTTCCTCCTGAGACTGGGACCTGATCAGCCAGTCGTCCAGGTATTGGTGAATTCTGAGTCCTCTTGAGAGGGCCATTAGTTTCACTTCCTTTACGATCATTGTAAAGACCTGGGGGGCTGTGGCCAGTCCGAACGGGAGGGAGGTGAATTGGAACACCTGAGCCTTGTAGCAAAACCTTAGGTATTTCCTTGAGCTTGGGTGGATGGGGATATGCAGGTAGGCGTCCGACAGATCTATCGACGATACCCACTCCCCTGGAATCAGGGAGGTCCTGATGGACTCTGGAGTTTCCATTTTGAACTTTTCTACGTGTAGAAAAGTATTGAGCCTGCTTAAGTCTATAACTGGCCTCCACCTTTGGTGAGGCTTGGGTACTAGGAACAGGCGACTGTAAAACCCGAGAGATTTTACATTGTCTACCCTTTCGATAGCGTTCTTTGACAGGAGAGACTGGATACAAGTAGCCAAGGCTTGGTCTTTTTGTTGGGCCTTGTACTCTGACAGAATCAGAGGAAATCTGATCAAGTTTGGCTTTGAACGGAATGGCAGAACGTAGCCATTGGTGATAATGTTTAACACGTTTTGAGAACATTTGTTTGTGAGCCAGTCTCTCCTGAAAGAACGGAGGCGACCTCCTACTGGTGGACTGAGTGAGGCTTTGGAGGAGTCATTGGGGAGGGGGGTTTCCACACCCCCTTCCTCTATTGTGGGGTCGAAAACGACCCCTGAAGCCTCTGAAGTTGGATTTTCCTCTTCCCGAAGGAAAGGACTGGTTACTGCTTTGAGAGGTATTGCCCCCATAGGGGCGTTTCCTGTAGGAGCCTCTTTTCTTGTGGGGACCACGAAAGGGCTTATTCTGGTAGGGTGGAAAACCCTGAGAATCTTTTGAGGTGCCTTTTTTGAGAAGGAAGTCCTCACCTTCCTTCACTAATTGAGACTCGAACAAGGAAGCGTCCCAAAAGGACGAGTTCCTGAGTTCTTGACGTCTCGTTTCTCCTAATTGTGGATGTAATAGAGTCATCTCGGCTTCGCGCTTAAGCAAGCCGGTATTAGCCATAGAGTATAATTCCCTCTGCAAAATATGGGCTAGAGATTTGCTGAGACAAGTGAGGGCCCTGTGTTGAACAAGTACTGTCTTGTTCCAAAAATCTAAGTAGTCAGCTACTTCCTCATATCCGCGCTTTGCTGCTCTCTCAGGATCGGCACCTTTTTGAATCTGAGATTTAATCTTCTTGACCGTAGACTTGATGCTATGTTGACATTTTTCCAATGAAGCATTGCAAGAAGAGGAGGTCTTGGCAAAAGCAGCGGTGAAGTTGAGGGTAGAGATATTTTGTCTAGCCTGAAGTTCTAGCTCCTTGAGAACTGGCAGGGGAACTCTGGCTACTGGGGGCCCAGAAGGTCTAGGAGTAATACAGATCTTAGCAAAGTCTGTATTCAACTCCTGGATTTTGTCTTGAAAAGTTGGTTGTCCCACCTTGTACCACTTTGAAGTTGAGGGAGGAGGCTTGACATATTTTCCCTCAGATAAGTTGGCAGCCTTGAAGTCATGTTGGAATTTATCAAAGGCGTCCTTGATAACTGAGCTAAGTGGAAGAATAGAGGAGGGACCTCTAGGTCTGAGCTCTTGACGGCCTTTTTCATCATCCAGACCCAACACCGAGGTGGAAGACCTGGGCATAGATTCCCTGGGGTCAGGGAGAGACAAAATACGCCTGAAGGTATCAACTTCCTCAGAGTATTGTGAGGGCATGTCAGACAAAGCTACTGCCCTATAATAAGGGGGGTCTGGATCATGTTGTGGGAGGTCTTGATCAGAAGCAACTCCTGAGGGCTGAGCCCTAGAGGGCTTAGAAGACCTGTGTCTGGCTACAGGGGAGTGATCCTCCTCTGAGGTAAAAGACACGTATCTAGATCTTGATTTATGTTTGCTCTTGTCAGAGTGCTTTTTGGATCTAGAAGAAGGTATCCGAGGTTCATCGGAATCCTCATTTAGTTGGTCCGAGGCAGAGCTCGGGTCAACTGGCTGCCTATGGCTTTGCTTTTTGTGAGAGTACGAAACCTCTTCGGGATGACCTTCAGAGGGGGCAACGTACTGATCCGAGGAAGGTTGAGTAGATACTAAACGAGGAGGAAGAACTGGACCGTAGTCCACATCCATATCCTCGCTTGGAATGTTAGTACCAGATCTCGGAGGGGGCAAATCCAGAGGGGCAGCAGAAGAACTGGACAAGCCAGGTTTTGAAGCAAGAGTCGAGGACTGAGCCTCGACTTTCTGTTTTACAGTCAACTCCTCTCGGAGTGACTTAAAAGCTTCCAACATGGATGCCTGAAAGGAACCCATTTGCTGCTGTAAGTGTATATTTAAGGAATCACCGAGTGATTTCTCTAAATTTGACTGGATTTTATTTTGCAAAGCTGTACCAGGGGTGGGTGGAACAGTTTTTGCTGGCGTTTTCAAAGACAGGGAACTGAAGGCAAGAGGTTGTGGACGGGGGGGTGAGGTAAAAAGGCTATCAGCCGCACACTCGAGGTCTGCATTAGACCCAGTGAAGGAATCCCCGTCGCCTTCACCCAAAAGATCTAGTTCATCTTTGGAACTAGTTGTCGCTTTCTGCTTTTTCAAATACCGTTTCCGGTTTTGGATTTTCTGAAGTTGCTCATCTGTAAAAGACGTGCAAACTTCGCAAGGGGTTTCAAAGGTGACACAGGGGTCATCTCCCTTGCCAGCCTCCCTACAAGTAGGGCAGAAATTATGTGTATCAAAACTAAAGCAGAAATGGCGGCATTTCTGCGCTCTCGGTTTGTCTTTATTTGCTTGATGTGTAGACATTTTGTACGCAATAAAAGACGTAGAAAGAATTAGCCTGAACCGAGGAAAACTCAAAACACGCGACTGCAATAAAAATACTTATCCTGTGGAAATGAAACTTTTACAGAATAATCTATGATATATATTACAAGAAATATGCAAATATTAGCCTCCAACAATAAGTAAAGTCTGAGAAATAAATGAAAATGTCTGTATATTTACAAACTGCTACCAGTCAATCGTGGCCAACGAGAAAGTAGGACGATTGGTCAGAAGTTATCACGTGACGACAACTACCAGTATATCCGGTGGCTAACAAGAACTGTCTTTTTTTCTAAGACGTTGGCCCCGGGTGTGGCAACCCGAGATCAGCATTAAGTCCCACATGGTAAGCTATTGTAGCGTAATAAAAGATAACATATTTTAACAAGGTGCTCTAAATGTAATACTTTTCAAGTTATAATTGATTTAGTGCATGATTTCATGAATTTTAATGCATTAAAACTTATTTAAAAAATTCATTAAAAAAATTTAGCATGTGAAAGCTCTCCAAAATGTAGGTGAATGAGTTATTTGAGAAATATTGGCTATCTGCAATACTTTTAGTGATAATAGGCAGTTACTCATTTTGAGTAGGTGAGTAATTAGCTACGGATCTGAAAATTCACTAATTGAAAGCTCTCCAAAATGTATGTGAATGAGTTATTTCAGAAATACTGGCTATCTGCAATACTTGTAGAGATAATTCGCATTTACTCATTTTGAGTAGGTGAATAATTAACTACGGGTGTGAAACTTCACCAAGTGAAAGCTCTCCCAAAAGTAGGTGAATGAGTTATTTGAGAGAAATTGGCTATCTGCAATACTTTTAGAGATAATTCACATTTACTCATTTTGATTAGGTGAGTAATTAGCTGCGGGTCTGGAACTTCACCATGTGAAAGCTCTCCCAAAAGTAGATGAACGAGTAATTTGATAAAAATTGGATACCCGCAATACTTTTAGAGATAATTCACATTTACTCATTTTGAGGAGGTGAATAATTAGCTACGGGTCTGAAACCTCACCAAGTAAAAGCTCTCCCAAAAGTAGGTGAATGAGTTATTTGAGAAAAATTGGATATCTGCAATACTTTTAGTGATAATAGGCAGTTACTCATTTTGAGTAGGTGAGTAATTAGCTACGGATCTGAAAATTCACTAATTGAAAGCTCTCCAAAATGTATGTGAATGAGTTATTTCAGAAATATTGGCTATCTGCAATACTTTTAGTGATAATAGGCAGTTACTCATTTTGAGTAGGTGAGTAATTAGCTACGGATCTGAAAATTCACTAATTGAAAGCTCTACAAAATGTATGTGAATGAGTTATTTCAGAAATACTGGCTATCTGCAATACTTGTAGAGATAATTCACATTTACTCATTTTGAGGAGGTGAATAATTAGCTACGGCTCTGAAAATTCACCAAGTGAAAGCTCTCCCAAAAGTAGGTGAATGAGTTATTTGATAAAAATTGGCTATCTGCAATACTTTTAGAAATAATTCACATTTACTCATTTTCAGTAGGTGAGTAATTAGCTACGGGTCTGGAACTTCACCATGTGAAAACCCTCCCAAAAGTCGATGAATGAGTTATTTGATAAAAATTGGATATCTGCAATACTTTTACAGATAATTCACATTTACTCATTTTGAGTAGGTGAATAATTAACTACGGGTGTGAAACTTCACCAAGTGAAAGCTCTCCCAAAAGTAGGTGAATGAGTTATTTGAGAGAAATTGGCTATCTGCAATACTTTTAGAGATAATTCACATTTACTCATTTTGATTAGGTGAGTAATTAGCTGCGGGTCTGGAACTTCACCATGTGAAAGCTCTCCCAAAAGTAGATGAACGAGTAATTTGATAAAAATTGGATACCCGCAATACTTTTAGAGATAATTCACATTTACTCATTTTGAGGAGGTGAATAATTAGCTACGGGTCTGAAACCTCACCAAGTAAAAGCTCTCCCAAAAGTAGGTGAATGAGTTATTTGAGAAAAATTGGATATCTGCAATACTTTTAGTGATAATAGGCAGTTACTCATTTTGAGTAGGTGAGTAATTAGCTACGGATCTGAAAATTCACTAATTGAAAGCTCTCCAAAATGTATGTGAATGAGTTATTTCAGAAATATTGGCTATCTGCAATACTTTTAGTGATAATAGGCAGTTACTCATTTTGAGTAGGTGAGTAATTAGCTACGGATCTGAAAATTCACTAATTGAAAGCTCTACAAAATGTATGTGAATGAGTTATTTCAGAAATACTGGCTATCTGCAATACTTGTAGAGATAATTCACATTTACTCATTTTGAGGAGGTGAATAATTAGCTACGGCTCTGAAAATTCACCAAGTGAAAGCTCTCCCAAAAGTAGGTGAATGAGTTATTTGATAAAAATTGGCTATCTGCAATACTTTTAGAAATAATTCACATTTACTCATTTTCAGTAGGTGAGTAATTAGCTACGGGTCTGGAACTTCACCATGTGAAAACCCTCCCAAAAGTCGATGAATGAGTTATTTGATAAAAATTGGATATCTGCAATACTTTTACAGATAATTCACATTTACTCATTTTGAGTAGGTGAATAATTAGCTACGGGTCTGAAACCTCACCAAGTAAAAGCTCTCCCAAAAGTAGGTGAATGAGTTATTTGAGAAAAATTGGATATCTGCAATACTTTTACAGATAATTCACATTTACTCATTTTGAGTAGGTAAGTAATTAGCTACGGGTCTGGAACTTCACCATGTGAAAGCTCTCCCAAAAGTAGATGAACGAGTAATTTGATAAAAATTGGATACCCGCAATACTTTTAGAGATAATTAGCATTTACTCATTTTGAGGAGGTGAATAATTAGCTACGGCTCTGAAAATTCACCAAGTGAAAGCTCTCCCAAAAGTAGGTGAATGAGTTATTTGATAAAAATTGGCTATCTGAGTTGGGGCAGAACGTACCTAATCATTTGCCTAATGAGGTACGTTCTGCCCCAACTCTCACCTGTTTTAGGAAAAGGTTAAAATCATATCTCTTCCACAAGGCATTCCCACCTTAGCTTACACTCTATCCGGCGTCTCCGTGGTACTGGACTTGGCAACGGCTATGGACAGATGATTTCTTAAACTTGATTTTTGGTGTTGCGCCTTAGAGTCTGCCTAGCAGAGATTAAGCGCTATAAAAGTACAGAATAGAATAGAATAGAATATCTGCAATACTTTTAGAGATAATTCATATTTACTCATTTTCAGTAGGTGAGTAATTAGCTACGGGTCTGGAACTTCACCATGTGAAAGCCCTCCCAAAAGTAGATGAATGAGATATTTGATAAAAATTGGATATCCGCAATACTTTTAGAGATAATTCACATTTACTCATTTTCAGTAGGTGAATAATTAGCTATGGGTCTGAAACCTCACCAAGTAAAAGCTCTCCCAAAAGTAGGTGAATGAGTTATTTGAGAAAAATTGGATATCTGCAATACTTTTACAGATAATTCACATTTACTCATTTTGAGTAGGTGAGTAATTAGCTACGGGTCTGGAACTTCACCATGTGAAAGCTCTCCCAAAAGTAGATGAACGAGTAATTTGATAAAAATTGGATATCCACAATACTTTTAGAGATAATTAGCATTTACTCATTTTGAGTAGGTGAATAATTAGCTACGGGTCTGAAACTTCACCAAGTGAAAGCTCTTCCAAAAGTAGGTGAATGAGTTATTTAAGAAAAATTGGATATCCCCAATACTTTTAGGGATAATTCACATTTACTCATTTTGAGTAGGTGAGTAATTAGCTACGGGTCTGGAACTTCACCATGTGAAAGCTCTCCCAAAAGTAGATGAATGAGTTATTTGATAAAAATTGGATATCCGCAATACTTTTAGAGATAATTATCATTTACTCATTTTGAGTAGGTGAATAATTAGCTACGGCTCTGAAACTTCACCATGTGAAAGCTCTCCCAAAAGTAGATGAAGCAGTTATTTGAGAAAAATTATGTCATTATTTTGCCACAAATAAGAAAATAGCTATTACTCACTTATGGCATGCAATAGAACCCCAAACTATATGCATTTACCCTACAGTCACAATTTCAAAGTAGGTATTACTCGGCTATCCAATGTGCAACAGGTCTGAAACTTTACTATGTGATAGGTTATCAAAAACTAGATGAATAACATATTTGAAAATATTTCCCTAACTTTAATACTTTTGAAGATATTTGACATTTACTTATGTTGTTATTTTGCTACAAATAAGAAAATAGCTATTACTCACTTATGGCATGCAATACAACCCCAAAATATATACCATGTTATAGTTAAGGACAAAGTAGCTGAACAACATATTTGAAGAAAAAGCTGTAACTGCAATAGTTTTGGAGTTACAATGGATTTACTCAACAGTCACAATTTCAAAGTAGCTATTACTTAGCTATGCAATGTGCAACAGGTCTGAAACTTTACTATGTGATAGCTTACAAAAAAGTAGATGAATGACATATTTGAAAAGAATTCTGTAACTTTAATACTTCTGAAGATATTTGACATTTACTTATGTCATTATTTTGCTACTAATAAGAAAATAGCTATTACTCACTTATGGCATGCAATAGAACCCCAAACTACATGCCAGCTTATAGCTAAGGACAAAGTAGGTGAACAACATATTTTACGAAAATATTGTAATTGCAATAATTTTGGAGTTACAATGGATTTACTCAACTGTAGAATTTCAAAGTAGCTATTACTCAGCTATCCAATGTGCAACAGATCTGAAACTTTACTATGTGATAGCTTATGAAAAAGTAGATGGATAACATATTTGAAAAGAATTCCCTAACTTTAATACTTTTGAAGATATTCGACATTTACTTATGTCATGATTTTGCTACAAATAACAAAATAGCTATTACTCACTTATGGCATGCAATAGAACCCCAAACTATGTACCATCTTATAGCTAAGGACAAAGTAGCTGAACAACATATTGTAGGAAAATACTCCAACTGCAATAGTTTTGGAGTTACAATGGCTTTACTCAACAGTCAGAATTTCAAAGTAGCTATTACTCAGCTATCCAAGGTGCAACAGGTCTGAAACTTTACTATGTCATAGCTTACCAAAAAGTAGATGGACAACATATTTGAAAAGATTTCCCTAACTTTAATACTTTTGAAGATATTTGACATTTACTTCTTCTGTTATTTAGCTACAAATGAGAAAATAGCTATTACTCACTTATGGTAAGCAATAGAACTCCAAACTATGTACCATCTTATAGCTAAGAACAAAGTAGCTGAACAACATATTTTAGGAAAATACTCCAACTGCAATAGTTTTGGAGTTACAATGGATTTACTCAACAGTCACAATTTCAAAGTAGCTATTACTCAGCTATCCAAGGTGCAACAGGTCTGAAACTTTACTATGTCATAGCTTACCAAAAAGTAGATGGACAACATATTTGAAAAGATTTCCCTAACTTTAATACTTTTGAAGATATTTGACATTTACTTCTTCTGTTATTTAGCTACAAATGAGGAAATAGCTATTACTCACTTATGGCAAGCAATAGAACCCCAAACTATGTACCATCTTATAGCTAAGAACAAAGTAGCTGAACAACATATTTTAGGAAAACACTCTAACTGCAATACTTTTTTAGTTACAATAACTTTACTCAACAGTCAGAAATTCAAAGTAGCTATTACTCAGCTATCCAAGGTGCAACAGGTCTGAAACTTTACTATGTCATAGCTTACCAAAAAGTAGATGGACAACATATTTGAAAAGATTTCCCTAACTTTAATACTTTTGAAGATATTTGACATTTACTTCTTCTGTTATTTAGCTACAAATGAGGAAATAGCTATTACTCACTTATGGCAAGCAATAGAACCCCAAACTATGTACCATCTTATAGCTAAGAACAAAGTAGCTGAACAACATATTTTAGGAAAACACTCTAACTGCAATACTTTTTTAGTTACAATAACTTTACTCAACAGTCAGAATTTCAAAGTAGCTATTACTCAGCTATCCAAGGTGCAACAGGTCTGAAACTTTACTATGTCATAGCTTACCAAAAAGTAGATGGGCAACATATTTGAAAAGATTTCCCTAACTTTAATACTTTTGAAGATATTTGACATTTACTTCTTCTGTTATTTAGCTACAAATGAGAAAATAGCTATTACTCACTTATGGCATGCAATAGAACCCCGAACTATGTACCATCTTATAGCTAAGGACAAAGTAGCTGAACAACATATTTTAGGAAAATACTCTAACTGCAATAGTTTTGGAGTTACAATCGCTTTACTCACCAGTCAGAATTTCAAAGTAGCTATTACTCAGCTATCCAAGGTGCAACAGGTCTGAAACTTTACTATATCATAGCTTACCAAAAAGAAGATGGACAACATATTTGAAAAGATTTCCCTAACTTCAATACTTTTGAAGATATTTGACATTTACTTCTTCTGTTATTTAGCTACAAATGAGAAAATTGCAAATTTAATAAGTAAATTAAATTTTTATAAGTTAATACCCTATCCAATGGACAATTGCTAAACCGGTCGGCGCAGACCGGCCCGCCAAACGCCAGAAAAAGACGTCCTGTGTTTCCACCGGCTGGCCGGTCCCAGTACTGTGCATTCTCCAGGTGGCGCATGGTATTTACTTCCTGTCTAGACAACATGACGTCATAGCATCTTTTTCGTTGTCTAAAACTATTAGACCCCTAGTAAGCTGATAGCGGGGTCGGTGGGAGGGTCTTGTGTGTCCATTGGATAGGGTATTAACTTATAAAAATTTAATTTACTTATTAAATTTGCAATTTTATTGCGTTAATACATCCTATCCAATGGACAATTGCTGAATAACTACCGCTTGGTCGGCGGGTAAGTTACTAGGGACTTATGTGAACTCACAAGTAATAGCAAATTTTAACCTACGGTCTAGGCTGACTTCGTCAGGAGACCTATAGGTCCAGGCCTGGGTTGACTTTAAGGTCAGGAAACCCTGCAAGGCCATGGTCGGTTGCCAGCAGCCGGTTACCCGGGGCTATACCACCGTCGCCCCCCCCCCCTTTTTTGCAGACCTGCTCTGAGGTAGGGGAAGAGAGGGATGAGTTCAGTCCCAGAATGCAAATAAACCTCCCAAAGGAAGTACGCCACACTTAATTCTTATGTACATGAAGAAACTGTTTATACATATATACATATCTCCTCAATCTAAGGGCCACATGTGGATCTGCTGAGCAGCCACTACCGAGCCCAATTGGTAAAGCTCTGAATCAGCCCAAGCCCCGCCCTTCATATAGAACTGTATGAAGGTATTGTGAATTCAGTGGCAGGCTGACAAGATTGGATCTAAGGAGACTCCCGACTGGAAGGCCTTAGAAGCAGCAAAGGCCCTGACATCATGGGCTTTAACCTGATGTTAAATGTGGGCCTCCTGGTCAGAGAGCTCATAACATAGGATCACAGTCTGATTGATCCAAGAGGAGATAGTGGCAGGTGAGATGTCTTTGTTGAAACCTTTCTTAAAGGAGACAAAAGCCACCTCCTTATTCTGCCTGATGTCTGAGGTCCTGTCCAAATAGTAGCACAATGCTCTGACCGGACAGAGGGACCTGTCAGACTTGAGGGATCTATCCAGAGTCGGGGCCAGGGCTGTTATAACCCCAGGGGCCACACTGGACACTCTATGGCCAGCTGATTCTAGGACAGAAAGCTGGGTGATGGATACAGGGACACCTTTGACCAATCGGATTGGTGTCCAATATATCAGTTTTGCCAGGCATGAATCTCACTTTTGCACTTGTCCGACCCAAGGGCCAAGAGGAATACCGTCTTGAAGGTCAAATGCTTCAAGGGGGCCTCCTTGATTGGATCCAATGGATTCTTAGCTGATGCACGGCCAGTGAGAAGTTCCAGGAGGGTATGCCACTCCTGCCTCTGGGTCTGTCTCTGAGGAAACTATCCAGGAGACGAGCGAGATTTTCGTCCTTACTGATGTTGAAGGGTGAATTTCCAGTTTATCAACAATGGGTGACCTATAACCATCAATGGTGCTGGGCTGTTTGCCAAGCATGTATCTCACTTCTACGCTTGCCCGAACCCAGGGCCAAGAGGAAAACTGCCTTGAAGGTCAAATGCTTCAAGGAGGCCTTTAATTGGTTCAAAATGGACCTTGTCAGCTGGTGCAAAAACCAGGGAGAGGTTCCAGGAGGGGGTTCCCCTCCAGCCTTTGGGTCTGTCTCAGTGGAAGCTATCCAGGAGACGAGTGAGATTTTCATCCTTACTAACATTGATGGGCAAATTTCTAGACTATCAGCAATGGCTGACCTGTAACCATCAATGGTACTGGGCTGCAACTTCCTGTCCTGAAACAGGTACCTAAGGAAGTAAACAACTGACTTTACAGGTGGTGCCCGAAGTCCACCTGATGAATGATACATCACTTGGTAAAAATGCCCCATTTGCCTCATAGACTGATCTGATTGACCCCCCCTTTGAGGAGCCTCAATTCTTGCTGCCACTGCCTCAGACAAGTCCTGCTCCTCGATTGCTGAGGCTCTAGGAGCCCTGCATGGAGATTAAGATTTGTCAGATTTCTGTGAGGGATCTGATCAAATGGCTGTGAACAGGCTGGACAGATTGGGCAGGCTCAGCGGGATGTGGCTGGACATGGCCACTAGATCCCAAAACCAAGGCATGTTGGGCCACCCCGGAGCAATCAGAATGATTCCCTTACATGGGGAGTCTTGCAACTTCACCACCAGTTTGTCCAATATGGCTGATGGTGAGAAGGTGTATGCTTTTAGATCCTACCATGGCCGACTGAGCACATCCACTGCTGTGGCCAGGGGATCCGGTACCGGTGACACAAAACAGAGGCGACTTGTTGTTGAACCTCGTGGCAAATAAGTTTATTTTGGGTCGGTGCCACCTACTGCATAGAGTGGAAGACCTCTGGAAGGAGAAACCACTGTTGAGATGGTCTGGCCTAGCCTGGACAGCCTGTCTGCTACCACATTAGGCCGGCCTGGAATGTGTCGTGCTTTAGAGTCACTTGTTTCCTGGTACACCAGGTCAAGATTCTCCATAGTAGGGCACAAAGTGGGCCCGACCTCATTCCTCCTTCCTTTATGTATGACACTACTGTGGTGTTGTCAGTTGCTACAAGTACTATCTTGTTGAGCAAAGGTCTTGGAACTCTTTTAAAGCCAGAAAGGCTGCTTTAAGTTCTAGATAGTTTATATACAACTTGCTTCCCGGAGGGGACCAGGTTGCTCTTGCCAAGTGCTCATCTAAATGAGCGCCCCACCCTTCTATTGATGCGTCTGTAAATATTTGCAGAGCATGTTTTATTGGGTGTAATGGTTGGCCTGTAAGTGCATTGTCTTCCTTCAGCCGCCATTGTAAATGGGGGTGCAGGGACCTGGGGACTTGGATCACCTTTTGCAGTGATTCTGGATACCCTCCAGTTGTTTTTGAGATGCCACTGTATGAGTCTCATGAAGTCTGCCTAGATTAACATGCTTTTCTGTAGATGTTAGTAACCTATCCAGGACATGAATTCCCGGACCGGGCAAGCCGGCAGGGATAGCAGTTTTAACAGTCTCTTGAAGGTTCTGTTACCAGCCCAGAGTCGATCGGAACCGATCAGACCTGAAGTCAAACTGGTAGCCTACAAAATCGAAGTCTTGTTTGGGGTCCAGCTCTGATTTCTCTAAGTTCATCAGCCAACCCAGTTGCTGACACATTATTTACTAGTTCCTGTGTATGTTGGAGACAAGCCTGGTGGGATCTGGCTCCCACCAACCAGTCATCTAGGTACTGATGGCTTCTTAAATCCTTGTGTAAGGCTATCAAGTTCACCTGCTTTGGTATCACGGTGAACTCCAAAGGTGCTGTGGACCAACTGAATGGCAGGGCCTTGAACTGGTATGCCCGACCTTGGATGTGAAATCTCAGGCATTTCCTGGATTGTTCGTGTATAGGTATATGGACATAGGTATCCCTCCTTCAACAGTTGTACTACCTAGGGTCCAGCCCCCAAGTCTTCCTACGTTCCCAAAAAGGGCTTAGTCTGGAACCTATAGGCAGACTGTGTGCCACATTTGGGACATTTGGTATTCTGACAAACATTTTCTGTCCCTCCGGACACTGGTCCGGTCTAGTGACAATGATCCAGGTTAACAGTCTCTCTGTTCTTATTGTGGTCCGGTGGGGCTGACACAACTTTTCACATTAATAGACTCTTCGCCCCGGGCCAGCAGCCTGCAAGGTGCAGTATTTACAGAGCAATTGTCATTTGTGAGATGTCTGACCCCTGGCCGGACATGATGACAAAATTTATTATCTCTCCAGTCAAGTCCAGCACCGATAACAGGTTGTTGAGAGGTGTGATAAGGGACACTGTCATATCCCTGTCATATCACCAAGACCACTGACCGGTCTAAGAATTCTCTGTAACCAAATAAACCTGAGGTAACTCTGTCCGGTACCCGGGCTCCATACTCGGTACTTTACTGTAACTAGTAATTCTCTGTAACAAAAAACTAGCAGGCTGGGGTCATCCATGAATTTTGACAGCTACTGGTCTATATTTAGCCAGCAGTTGGGTTGAAGCACTGTACAGTAAGGACTGTGTAGCCAACACCCTGTTAGTAGACTTTGTAACCAGTAGGTTGAAGCAAGTGTACAAGACTGTGTAGCCAGTACCAGTCGGTACACTCTGTAACCCGTTGTTAAAGCAAGTGTACAAGGCTGTGTAACCAGTACCAGTCGGTACACTCTGTAACCAGTTGTTGAAGCAAGTGTACAAGGCTGTGCAGTCAGTACCAGCCGGCACACTCTGTAACCAGTTGTTGAAGTGTACAAAACTGTGTTACCAGTCAGTACACTCTGTACACAGTTGCTAAAGCAATTTTACAACTATCATCTGTGTTGAATTCAGCTTGCTGTAGGTTTCCTCCATTAATTAAAGCATTTCTTTAATCGCACGTCTTATTTGTAGATTTGACAGTTACTGGGAAAGCCCTTGTGAACTATTTTTAGAAACACTTGGTGTTCGGTGTGTCACGTGACCAGCTTGCTGGTCGGAAGACACGCGATTGGCTGATTGGAGCTCGTCAGTTGTGACGTTCTTTGTGATACTTAAACATGCAAATGCGCAGTATTCTGCTCATCCACCAACCCCACTACCGACAATGAAGCCGGGTCTGCAAGGCAGGGACTGGAATCACAAAAGACGTGAGTTCTGAAGAACGCATTTCCGACCTTCCTGGTCGGTGAAAACATGTATCCTGCTTCGTGATTGTTCGGAAGGACACACGATTGGCTGACTGGAGATGACGTCAGTATTCGCGTTCTTTGTGTGATGCTTTACCGGCAACTTTACAGTCCACAAAACCCCACTACCGACAACCAGGCCGGGTCTGCAAAGCAGGGACTGTAGTCACAGTAGACGTGAGTTCTGAAGAATGCACTTCCGACCTGCCTGGTCGGTGAAAACACGTGACCAGCTTCGTGAGTTGGAAGGAAGGAACGCGATTGGCTGACTGGATATGACGTCAGAGGTCGCGTTCTTTTAAGCTGGCCGGCCGGCTGATGCTTTAAAAGCAGGGGAGCCTGGACCAGTGCGCTCTGAAGATTTGTAGATGAAATTCCTTCTTCCTTTCGTGATAAAACCAGTGAACTGGCCATCCACAACCCTCACTACCGACAACAAAGCCGGGTCCGCAAGGGAGGGACTGATATCACAATAGACGTGTGTTCAACCTTCATGCTCTTCTGATGGATGCCTTCTATGTAGATATATATAAGCTTGCCGGTCGACTAATGCTTTGCAGCAAAGATGTCTGGACCAGTGCGCTCTGAAGAAATCTGAAGAATTCATCTATTGCTTCTGATGAAAAAATACTCGAGCTAGGCTGGTGTGACTGATGCTTTACAGCAGAGAAGTCTGTACCAGTGCGCTCTGATGAAGAATGCACCTTCCATAGGGGAATTCCCTCTATATGCAGTGTTCAAAACTACGTAGACTGAAGATTTCCAGGATTTGCATATGTAGTACTAGAAAAGACGTTTCTATGGTAACTGTAGCTGGAAGGTTACAGAAGGTTCATTCAAACAAAAGACACGGATAAAAATACCTGTAAGAAGTATATCCATAATTCCTCCATATTGTCGATCTGCCCCTAAACAACACAATGGTTGAATGGGAGGAAACTAGCAAAATGGCTGCCTTCATATTTCTCGCCGATTACTGCCCTATCATCAAAATTAAATTGAGTCAACTAGGGAGCGTTTCCAGCAGATTTCTAAATGTATATCCGTGCTTGATTAGTAGATAACACTTCTACACTGAAAATATCCACATATGAGGTTGAAAATCCGCCATAATGCACACATTTCTTTAAAAAATCTGGAGATTGTAGAAACTACGTCTGCACAGTACACGCGCCAAACGAAAAAGATGCTATGACGTCATGTTGTCTAGACAGGAAGTAAATACCATGCGCCACCTGGCGAATGCACAGTACTGGGACCGGCCAGCCGGTGGAAACACAGGACGTCTTTTTCTGGCGTTTGGCGGGCCGGTCTGCGCCGACCGGTTTAGCAATTGTCCATTGGATAGGATGTATTAACGCAATAAAATAGCTATTACTCACTTATGGCATGCAATGGGACCCCAAACTATGTACCATCTTATAGCTAAGGACAAAGTAGCTGAACAACATATTTGAAGAAAAAGTTGTTACTGCAATAGTTTTTGAGTTATGAGCCCTTTACTCAAAGTAGCTATGATTGCTATTACTCACTTATCTTTAGGCCTAAGTCAATAAAACCAAAAATTTTTTCAAGGGCACGCACACACGCACGCACGCACACACAGACATCATTTCATAATCTCCCTCCCGGGCTAAAGCCCGGCGGGAGATAAAAACTGGCGGATGACCTCTGGGTCAAAAATTTGATCCAAATGGCTCTATCTTGTATCATTTTTGAGAAAAAAAATGTTTTTGTGCAGAAATTCAAGATGGCTGCCAAAAGTGGTGGGAGAACATCTTTTGAAACATTTTCCCACACCTAAGGTATATAAGCGCAAAAATAGTTAGAATCTGCCCACTTATAAGGGAGATATTCAAGGGAGATAATAACGCAGCAGTGGTGGTGGGGAAAGTCGACATGAAAACAAATAAACGCCTTTTCAACTGAAAACAGGTGCTTGCAACATGTCCACTGACCCTTAATTACGTAAACAAATAACCCCAGATTCCTCCCCTTTAGAGAAAACTGTGTGACACACACACATGCATGTACCCATGTACACACACACACAAGAAGCTAGTCTCCCATCCAGTGGGCCAACAGGAGATAAAAATCCACCATAGAGTTTTACTATAATTGACCAAATAAGAAAAATGCATGAGCTGACTGCATTTTATGATTACAATGTCAAACACAAGAAGGAGTAAATCAGTTAATACCTACCTTCTTGGGCAATTTTCTTCTGCCACAATAAATTGCAGTATTCAAACACATGTGAAAATGACTGGTCATGCACATACTCTAACCCACATGAGGATTTTCGTATTATCCCTACAAAAATGAAATGCTATACTCAATGCAAATGCATATGAATTTTAGTTGCAAAAGATTGACCAAATCACAGCATAGTCAAACCACCTGAATCAAAATCTTCATAGAACTTGCAAGTTGCAGAGAGACATTAATACATCATTACCCAGGTTGCAGAAGTAAGAAAAATTGTCTGCAACCTTATGTTACCATGACCTGATCTAAAGCCCTTCTTTTTCAGCGTGTTTAAATCTCTATGAGCTAAACTAAACCACAGGGTTGTGTTTATTTTTGTGGTTAAACCTGAACTATTAATTTTGAAATCACAAGCAAGGATAAAAGTAATTCTTTAGGAATTTTATACAGTGAAACATTATGTAAATTATAAAGTGTAAAAACAACACACAATTCACACAAATTAAAATACAAAGTGGCTGGGCTACAGTCGTTGATTTACAACTATATTCCCGGGTTACCGGTAGCAATGAACGTGGGTAATTTAAAAGTAAAGCTCAGTGATCAGCCATGGGGTGATATATCACTCAAACGTCTATTTCAAAATTAGTGAAGACCTATACTGTTATAAGAGTTTGATTTTGGATTGCAGCAACTATTATCAGGTATTCTGTTGTATGTTAACAACTTGTTATAGCTTATTTTAGTAATAATGTATATGTACAGCATAAATTACAGCAATGATTGTTTTTATAAAGCATTCATGGTGTACAAGGGAATACTAGCTAAAAATAGCACATTATGACGATGATGAAGGTGATATACTATATCTTACAATACGGTTTCAATCACATGAGCACTGTTCAACAGTTTTGTATTAAATATTTCCAGCTTACCCATGTATCGTCAAATTTTTCAGCACAAGACTAAATTTTTTAAAGGGCTTTCCTCTTCTAGATACTTTTGCTTTATTGTTATTTACAGAACATAAAAATTTTGAGTCAGTTTGTACTTTGCATACCAAAAAATTTGCTAATTTAGTAAGTAAATTAAATTTTTATAAGTTAATACCCTATCCAATGGACAATTGCTAATCCGGTCAGCGCAGACCGGCCCGCCAAACACCAGAAAAAGACGTCCTGTGTTTCCCCCGGCCGGCCGGTCCGTAGTACTAGTGCACTCGCCAGATGGCGTGTCGTACTTCCTTCCTGTCTAGACAGCGTGACGTCATAGCATCTTTTTTTCATTGTCTAAACCTATTAGGGCCCTAGTAAACTGATAGTGGGGTCGGTGGGAGGGTCTTGTGTGTCCATTGGATAGGTTATTAACTTATAAAAATTTAATTTACTTATTAAATTTGCAATTTTATTGCGTTAATAAATCCTATCCAATGGACAATTGCTGAATACTACTGCTTGGTCGGTGGGTAAGTTACTAGGGACTTAGCTGAACTCGTCAACAGAACTCAACAAATTTCCTTCCAGGCCTGGGTAGACCTTGAGGTCAGGAACCCTTAAAGCCATGGTCGGTTAGCCGAAGCCGGTCACCCGGTCCAACCAACATTGCTCCCCCCTTTTATTGAACAGACCTGCTCTGAGGTAGGGGAAGAGAGGGATGAGTTCAGTCCCAAAAAGAAGAAATAAACCTCCCGAAGGAAGCACAACACAGTTTGTTTTTTTTTTGTTTTTTTTTGTATATATACACTATTTACATATGTACAGAATCCCCTCTATGTCTGGGCTATTTGTGGATCTGCTGAGCAGCCACTACCGGTCCCAGGTGGTAGAGCTCTGAGTCAGCCCATGCCACATCCTTCAGATAAAATTGTGTGAAGGTATTATGTGACTTCCAGTGGCAGGCTGACAAAATCTGCTCCAAGGAGACTCCCGACTGCAAGGCCTTGGAGGCAGCAAAGGCTCTGACATCATGGGCTTTCACCTGATGCAGAGTGTGGGCCTCTTGGTCTGAGAGCTCATAACATAGGGTCACAGTTTGTTTGATCCATGAGGAGATAGTGGCAGGTGAGATGTCTTTGTCGAAACCTTTCTTGAAGGAGACAAAAACCAACTCCTTATTCTGCCTGAGGCCTGAGGTCCTGTCCAAATAGTAGCGTAATGCTCTGACTGGACAGAGTGACCTATCAGTCTTGAGGGATCTAGCCAGGGTTGGGGCCAGGGCTGGTATCACCACTGGGGCCACACAGTCTGGACCCTCTTTGGCCAGCTGGTTCTTGGAAAGAAAGCTGGGGGATGGGTACAGTGAAACCTTTGACCAGTCAGATTGGTGTCTGATATTTCTGTTTTGCCACGCATGAATCTCACTTCTGCATTTGCCTGAACCCAGAGCTAAGAGGAAAACTGTCTTGAAGGTTAAGTACTTCAAGGAAGCCTCCTTGATTGGTTTAAAAGGAGGCTTAGTCAGCTGGTGTAAAACCAGAGATAAGTTCCAGGAAGGGATGCCTCTTCTCCCCTTGGGTCTGTCCCTATGGAAGCTATCCAAGAGACGGGTGAGATTTTCATCTTTGCTGATATTGAGGGTTGAATTTCCCAGTTTATCAGCAATGGCTGATCTGTAACCATCAATGGTGCTGGGCTGCAACTTCCTGTCCTCGAAAAGATACATAAGGAAGTTAGCAACTGACTTTACAGGGGGTGCCCTGAAGTCCACCTGATTAGTGACGCACCACTTTGTAAAAATGGTCCACTTTGCCTCATAGACTGCTCTTGTTGATCCCCTCTGAGGAGCCTCAATCCATGCTGCCACTGTGTTAGAGAAGCCCTGCCCCCTGATTGCTGTGGCTCTAGGAGCCATGCATGAAGATTTTGATTTGTCAAATTTCTGTGAGGGGTCTGATTGAACGGCTGTGTCAACAGATTGGGTAGGTTGGGCAGGCTCAGCGGGATCTGGCTGGACATGGTCACTAGATCCCAAAACCAAGGCATGTTGGGCCACCCCGGAGCAATCAGAATGATTCTCCTGCAAGGGGAGTCTTGTAACTTCTCCGCCACCTTGCCCAAGATGGCTGCTGGTGGAAAGGCGTATGCATCCAAGTCCTCCCATGGTATACTGAGCGCATCCACTGCTACTGCCAAAGGGTCCGGTACTGGTGACACGAACTGGGGCAACTTGTTGTTGAACCTCGTGGCAAAAAGATCTATCTGAGGTTGGTGCCACCTGCTGCATAGGGCCTGCTGCATTCTGTTTGAATGGTCTGGCCCAGACGGGATAGCTTGTCTGCTACCACGTTCAACCGGCCCGGAATATGTCGGGCTTTTAGAGTTACTTGATGCCTGGTACACCAGGTCAAGATCCTCCAAAGTAGGGCACAGAGTGTGCCCGACCTCATGCCTCCTTCCTTGTTTATGTATGACACTACTGTAGTGTTGTCGGTTGCCACAAGAACCATCCTGCCGGCACAAGAACCTTGAAACTCTTTTAAGGCTAGAAAAACTGCCTTCAGTTCCAAATAGTTTATATGCAGCTTGCTTTCTGGCAGTGACCAAGTCCCTCTGGCAATGCGCTCGTCTAAGTGAGCGCCCCACCCTTCTTTTGAGGCATCTGTAAACATTTGCAGAGCATGCCTTATTGGATGTAAAGGTTGGCCTGTGAGAACGTTGTCTTCCTGTAGCCACCATTGTAAGTGAGGGTGTAGGGACCTGGGAATGTGAATTACTTTTTCTAGAGACTCGGGTACTCTCCAGTGGTTTTTGAGATGTCACTGTATGGGCCGCATGTGCAGCCTGCCAAGGTGAACTTGCTTTTCCGTGGCTGTCAGTAAACCTATCAGGGACATGAACTGCCGGACCGGACAAGTCGGTAGAGAAAGCATCTCCAATATTTTGTCCTGAAGGCTCTGCCACCGGTCTGGGGTCGGTCGGACTCGACCGGCCTTGAGGTCAAACTGGTAACCTACAAAATCGAAGATCTGCTTGGGATCCAGTTCCGACTTGTCCAAATTCACCAGCCAGCCTAAATTTTGGCATATGTCCACTAGGACTTGGGTGTGTTGGAGGCAGGCCTGATAAGATCTGGCCCTCACCAACCAGTCGTCTAGGTACTGGTGGATTCTTATACCCTTGTGTATGGCCATCAGTTTTACCTCTTTTGCTATTACAGTGAACTCCAACGGGGTTGTGGACAGACCAAAGGGCAGTGCCTTGAATTGGTATGTCTGACCCTGGACATGGAATCTCAGGTATTTCCTGGATTGTTCTTGTATGGGGATATGGAAGTAAGCGTCCTTGAAATCTATTGAGGTAACCCACTCCCCCTGTTGGAGAGACGTTCTGATGGTTTCCGGTGTCTCCATTTTGAATTTCTCCGCCTTGAGGAAAAGATTCAATTTGCTTAAATCTAGTATAGGTCTCCACTTGTTGTTGGGCTTTGGGACTAAAAAAGGGCGGTTGAAAAACCCCAGAGATGTTTGATGATTTACCCGTTCTACAGCATTTTTGGCCATAAGCTGATGTAATGCCTCCAGCAGGTAGCTGTTCCTGTGGGGATTGACATACGAGCTTATGACCGCGGGAGACCTTGTGAGTTTTGGCCAGATCCGAAAGGGGAGGGCATAACCCTCTTTCAGGATTTGAACAACTTTCGGCCCCCAGATCCAACCATGTTTTCCAAAAGTTTTGAAGTCTGGCCCCTACAGGCAGATTTTGTGCAGCAAGTTTGACATTTGTCACAGGTTTTACATAAGACAAGTGAATGACAGAAGAGACACCTTTGACATATTTTAATTGACAATCTCTGAATTTTACATCTGTCAATCCGGGACTTAGACCTTTATTTTGTGGAGGCCCGGTTGCAGAAAGTACATGAGAGACAACAGGAAAGTTTACATGTCTTTGATATAATGTCTTTCTTGGTGGGCTCCCGGCCAGCAGTCGTACCTGTAACATGTCTGAACAGTGATTGTCATTTATATGACTGCTGGCCCTTGGCTGGTCGGGATGAAAAGTTGAAATTCTTGCCTTTCCCTCGTCTGCTCTGTCTCTTACCAATGTTCTTCCAAGCCTGTCTGTTGGGTCTGGAGTCCGACCGACCCTCCGACTTTTGCTCTGATCTTTCATATGGGTGGAATCGACCCTTCCCTTTGGCTATTGACGCAGATTGCCCTTTGCTATCAAAGTACGCAATTTCCTCTTCAGCCTTCTTAATTGCAGAGTCTGGAAACAGAGTGCCAAACTGCAGAGGAGCCATACGCAGAGCTGCTAAGGTGTCATGCTTGATGCCGTTCTTGACATGGGATAGGTAGGCATCCCGCCGGACCAGAGTCAAATTACCCATTGTCACAAAAACAAAATCTGTCAAATGCTCCATGGCTTTGGCTGCCGACTGTGTAATACTGGAATTGAATTCCATCAAATGTTGCAGTTCATCCAAAGCCTCAGAAGATCTAGTGGAGCCTTTCCCTTTTCCTTCCAGACGCACTGCTTTCAGCTGTGAATTCATGTCCTGTTGCACTCTGAACATACAGCGATTGAAGCTAGCCGCCTGATTACATATAACTGTGGCTTCTCTGGCTGTCTGCTCCCACCTTTGGAGGGTGTCTTGGGAAATTCTACGAGAAGCAGGTGGAGTAGAAGCAATACCAGCTTTCCGGGCAATTCTGGAGTAGCTGCAGTTTAACTTGGACACCGTAATGTTCCAACCAGCCACTGTCTGTGAATCACTGTCACTTTTCTGTCTGGGGCAGATCCCATACCACCTCGCTTGAGACTTGGCCTGTCTCACAAATTGATCAAGCAACAAGCCACCGGCTTCTGATGTTCGGGAGGGGTAGCCCTCGACTAACGTGACATTCAGCTTAGATAGTTTTCTGCAAAGCCACTCCTCAGTGGGCATTTGGACAGACACTTTGCTGGGTGCTGGAGCTTTGGGCCCGGCAAAAGGGTTGTCATCAGAAGGGTTAGAACTATCCTCATCAGGCACATGAGACCATCCCATGTAGGAACGTATTCCTCGCATGGTTTCATGGTAAGTCTGTTCTTCTGATACATTTTGTTCTAATTCCAACTCAGGATTGTCCGACAAATCTCCTTCGTCCACAAAAAGCTCCACTGGTGGTCGGTCGGAGAACTCACTCTCTGTAGCTGACTCAGCACTGGAGATACTGTCGCGTCTAGCTGACTGGTGGAGAGTTGGAGATGAGCCGGTGAGAGAGGAAGGCCTAGGTCGGAGAGAAGGGTCGGTTGAAGGCTTGCCGGTCGACTGCTGTCTGGGAACAAGCTTGTTTGGATCAGAGCGCCCTGTAGTAGAATGATGTGGCTTACCAGCCGACTGGTGCTTTTCAGCAACCTTACTGTCTGGGCCAGTGCGCCTTGAAGAACCACTTCCCTGAAGCTGAAGATCTGATGGTAGCTTACCGGCCGACTGGAGCTTTTCAGCGTCCTTAATGTCTGGGCCAGTGCGCTTAGAACCCGTATCCTGATACACAAGCTTACTAGCCGACAACTGTTTTTCAACAGGAAAGTCTGGGCCGGTGCGCTCAACGTGAGTACTAGAAGTTGTTGGTTGAAAAAAAGGTTCCGTATCCTTACCCACATTAGGAGGCGGGGAATGAGAAGGTGTCACTCTGACGTCTGATGAGAAAGATGGTGGAAAAGACTTGGCCATAAGCAAGGCTTCTAAGCGGTTGAACCTTTCAGACCACTTGAGATCTAAATCCGCGATCTTACCATCAGTAGACGTAGAAGAAGCAGCCTTCTTAGGTTTGTCTTTCTTCTCTGGGGGAAGAGAAGGTGATTTAACGGTTCCCGAACCTTCCACAGGGCCCATAACAGAAACGGATGAAGGGTCCAGTAGGGACTCAGTGTCTTGGTGTACAGTATCCGTTTCAATTTTCTTCACTTCCCTCTTTTCTTGAGTTTATAAGACGGGGTAGCTAACTGTGCCCGTTGTTCGGGGGTCAGAGCCTTACAATGAACACAATCCGAAGAATTCTTACTTTCCACACACGTGACCTTGCCCTTGCCTTTATCCCTGCATCGGGCACAATGAAGATGACTATCAAAACTGGCCATGGCATGGCCGCAAGAACCCCTTTTTTGTCCTGGGGATGACATTTTGTGCTCTGACATGTTAGAAACAAGAGTCCAGTGGTTGGCCTTTACCCAACCACAGAGTCGAATCTTAGGACAGGACTGGGTGTTGAAATCTGTAAACTCTGTATTATCGCCCGCATTTGGAAACCGCTTTCACGGAAGTTTTCAGATTTGTGTCGCCAGATGGGTATTTGTTTACAAATATAAAGGGTCTGTAGATGCGCAGTTTTACAAAGCTGGTTTAAGATGAAAACCACCAGCATATTTCCTGTCCACGGACTTGCCTCATTAATATTAATGAGCAAATATGCGCAGTCACGGCAGTTCTTTGTGGGGGTTTGTTAACAATATTTACAAGGCTGGTTTAAGATGAAAACCACCAGCATATTTCCTGTCCACGGACTTGCCTCATTAATATTAATGAGCAAATATGCGCAGTCACGGCAGTTCTTTGTGGGGGTTTGTTAACAATATTTTACAAGGCTGGTTTAAGATGAAAACTACCAGCATATTTCCTGTTCACGGACTTGCAGTTTGAAATTTGATTTTCAAATGAGAAGACATATTTCAATTTTGAAGCGTGGATATATACGGCAGTACTGTATATTGATATTTTACAGAAGCAAATTGTAAGTATTTAAATAAAATATTCGTGTGTTGTTTCTACAATGAGCGAAAATAGGGAGACAGATTATGCTGTATTTTACCGATGACAATATTTTACAAGGCTGGTTTAAGATGAAAACTACCAGCATATTTCCTGTTCAAGGACTTGCCTCATTAATATTACTCAGCAAATATGCGCGGTCACGGTAGTTTAAAGTATTTGATCTTTGTCGAAACGTCCATTTTATAGAATATTGTCTGGAAATACCAGGGGAAATCCGTGACCTCATATCTTCTCATGAATATTAATGACTTGGGTGCTATCGCCGTGAGTTCTGTAGCTTAAAGTATTTGATCTTTGTCGAAACATCCATTTTATAAAATATTGTCAGGAAATAAGATTAGCGAACTGGTTTATTTTGTAAATATACTTTAAAACAATTTGGAAGACAACTTCTTCCAAAATAAGAAACGAATTGACAGAAAAATGAAATCACGTGATAATTTTACTTCTAGGACATGCAAAAGCGCCTTCGAGTGGTTGAATGTAAAACTACGGAGTTTGAATTTTCATTGTCTCTGCCAGAGGTGTTCTCGATTCTGATTGGCTGAACGACAAATGTGTAGTACTACCGTGACGTCACTTCATTCATTAATTTCTTTGCGGTTTATTTGTTTGACAAATGGGTAGATGCGCAGGCAACAATGTTACATTAACAGTGAGTGCGTGATACACCAGCAGACAAATAAATTAATTGGGGATTCACGTCTAGAAACCAGCAGACGAAACGGTTAAAAAAGACTCCTTCGAGTAGACCACTACAATGGGTAACACAATAGTTTCTAGGACATACGGGTTCTTTGAGAAAGCCAGACGTAGTGCCAGACATGCTTTTTACTTTATAAAATATAACTGAATAAAAGCATTAAAAATCTTCAAAATGGCAGAGTGGATACTATACACCTTAATGTACAGATATGTGAAGAAAATATTATGCAGAATTGATATTTAAGGGCTTAAACGGCCAATTTAAAATCGTGACCGCAACTCAGTACATAACTCGAATCAAAGATTCGACTAATAAAAAACTAGCAATATAACTTCCAAATTCTGTCGAAAACCAATAAACTGGCAATCAGAAAAATTTTCCGTGTGCACTAGTTCGCGCCAAACGAAAAAAGATGCTATGACGTCACGCTGTCTAGACAGGAAGGAAGTACGACACGCCATCTGGCGAGTGCACTAGTACTACGGACCGGCCAGCCAGTGGAAACACAGGACATCTTTTTCTGGCGTTTGGCGGGCCGGTCTGCGCCAACCGGATTAGCAATTGTCCATTGGATAGGATGTATTAACGCAATAAAAATATTTTTGTGTGTGAAGCAGAATTCAGAGGAGTAAAATTTTAACTGCAGATGTTCCAAAATAGAAACTTCCATTTGTTTTGTCAATAAAACCTGGACTTAATCTTGATCCATTGTTCTATAACAAACCATATTTCATTTGCATTTTAATATTTGGTGAATAAACATTTTACATTTTTCTGGAACCTGGTAACAAGGTCTTCTGTAGCCTAGTGGGTTAACAAGTTCGGCATCTAATTACAGGCTGTCACCTCTGTGTGGGTTCAACTCCCACAAGTGATAAAGCCGAGGACCAATCCCAATTTGACCCCAGTTGTTGAACGGGATGTAAAACCCCAACTTTGACCTTTGGAACCTGGCTACATAATCAGCAAATCATACTTGTATCTCATTTAATTATAAAGAGGCATTCTCTTGTGTCAAAAATCTGATTCAACACTTTATACTGGAATGATTTATGATGGTTATCTAACATTATCTGATAACATGATTAAGTTTAGATATGTTTTTAAAATTGGATATCTGGATAGGTGCTAGCAAGTGTACAAGCAATGAGGCATGAACATCGCCTAGTGTATGAGGCTAGGAGTTTGCAGGTTTTATTAGTTTCCAACATTGGAATTCTTGGCCATGACTGATACATATTTGGAATGATTACTGAGATATATCCTATACTTTTTGTAATTAGTATTGATGTGAATGGACTGGGAACTGATTTATCTATGTATGGTGATAACATTAGTCAGACTTGAGTAGAGTTGAGCTTCAACCGAGCTTGAAATCTCTGTATCCATTACCATTGTTAAGTTTCCCTTATTATTGTTAAGTTGCATGAATTTAAAATGGCTGCTAAAAATGAGTCCCAAACAGTAGCTTCCAATTTACACTGTATTTGATAACAAAACTTGCCTACAATAATTGATCATTGTCAAGAGTTAACATACTTTTATACAGTGTATTTCAACTAGAATTATGCCGCCCTCTTTATTGCTAGCTGGCCATGTATCCCTGTACATAGCAAACCTGTAGAAGCAATAATAAGAGATCAAGACTGAAGATCCTAGCCAATGATTTCCTATAGGTTGGTTTCACATTGCAAACCTGCAGGACCAATAATAAGCAAGTTACAAGACAGTGCTTTTAACTTTGGCTATCCTCGATTGACCTTGAAGGAGGGGCACAACGTCAAATCTGACCACATCAGAAGATATCTAAGACCTCTAGAACCAATAATAAGCGAGTTATAAGCAATCCTTGTTTAACCTTAAAGGAGGGGCCCAAGGTCAAATGTGACCACATCAGAAGATTCCTAGCCCATGATTTCCTATTGGTTGGTTTCACATTGCAAACCTCTAGAACTAATTATAAGCGAGTTATAAAGGCACTTTTAAGTTTGGCTATCCTTGTTTGACCTTGAAGGAGGGGCCCAAGATCAAATCTGACCACATCAGAAGATTCCTAGCCCATGATTTCCCATAGGTTAGTTTCACATCCCAAACCTCTAGGCCAAATAATAGACGAGTTATAGGCACTTTTAATTTTGCTATCCTCGTTTGACCTTGAGAGAGGGGCCCAAGGTCAAATGTGACCACATCTGAAGAATCCTAGAACATGATTTCCTATAGGTTGGTTTCACATTGCAAACTTCTAGGACCAATAACAAGCGACTTATAAGCACTTATAAGTTTGGCTAGCCTAGTTTGACCTTGAAGGAGGGGTCCAATGTCAAATCTGACCACATCAGAAAATTCCTAACCCATGATTTCCTATTGGTTGGTTTCACATTCCAAACCTCCTGGACCAATAATAAGTGAGTTATAAGGACTTTTGTAATAGTTTTCAAGTTACAACTGATATACTCAGCAGTGAGAAATCAAAGTAGTTATTACTCGGCTATGCAATGAGCTACAGGTCTGCAATTTTACTATGTTTTAAAGCTGACCCAAAAGTAGCTGAATAACATATTTAAACAAAATTCTCTAAATGCAATAGTTTTCAAGTTACAAGTCTTTTTGACTCCCTATAGCATAATTTGGACCCCTGGGCTTAAAATAGCTATTGTTCGCTTGATTTTGACCCCAGGCCTACAAAAAAGATAGGGTGGCGAGACATCACATCCACCAAATCATGCACTAAAGATAAAATAAATCTGAAAGAAACTGTGCCCTACAGCTTGAACACAAGCAATAGTCAAAATTTGTGATGTTTTTGACTCCCCAGAGCATAATTTTCACTCCTGGGCTACCAAAATTATAGGGTGGCCAGATCTCTGCCATAGCAAGCCACTTGCGAAGTTTAAAAGAAATCCCAAAAGAAATGTGGCTTGTAGGTTGAACACAAGAAAATCTCTACAGATGCGGACAATGACGTGATCCATAGTATTCCTGTTTTTCAGGGATACAACTATTGAGAATGTATGAGGGAGAAATTGAAATTCCATGATAATTCTACATATTATCAAAACCAAACTCTGCCTTACAGGGAAGAAATGTGAGTTTAAAATAGCTCTACCTCTTACTTTTTTCCTGAGCCGAGATGATTACGCAGCATTGAATACGCACAAGGTTAAATTTCACCACATCAGAAGATTCCTAGAACATGATTTCCTATTGCCAATGGTTGGTTTCACATTACAAACCTAATGAGAACCTTATAAGCACTTTTAACTTTGGCTATCCTCGTTTAACCTTGAAGCCCATGATTTCCTATAGGTTGGTTTACCATCCCAAAACTCTAGAACCAATAATAAGTGAGTTATAAGCACTTTTAAGTTTGGCTATCCTCGTTTGACCTTGAAGGAGGGGCCAAAGGTCAAATCCGACCACACCACAAGATTCCCAGTCCATGATTTCCCATAGGTTGGTTTACCATCCCAAACCTCCAGGACCAATAATAAGCGAGTTATAAGCACTTTTAAGTTTGGTTATCCTCATTTGACCTTGAAGGGGCGGCCCAAGGTCAAATCCGTCCACACCAGATGATTCCCAGTCCATGATTTCCCGTAGGTTGGTTTACGATCCCAAACCTCTAGGACCAATAATAAGCGAATTATAAGCACTTTTAAGTTTGGCTATCCTCGTTTGACCTTGAATGAGGGGCCCAAGGTCAAATCTGTCCACACCAGAAGATTCCCAGCCCATGATTTCCTACGTGTTGGTTTACCATCCAAAACCTCTAGGACCAATAACAAGCGAGTTATAACCACTTTTAAGTTTGGCTATCCTCATTTGACCTTGAAGGAGGGGTCCAAGGTCAAATCTGTCCACATCAGATGATTCCCAGTCCATGATTTCCTACGTGTTGGTTTACCATCCAAAACCTCTAGGACCAATAACAAGCGAGTTATAACCACTTTTAAGTTTGGCTATCCTCATTTGACCTTGAAGGAGGGGTCCAAGGTCAAATCTGACCACATCAGAAGATTTGCAGCACATGATTTCCTGTAGCTTGGATGCACATTGCAATAAGGACCAATAATAAGGGAGATATAGCCACTTTTAAAGTCCGCTATGTGGGTTAGTTCGGCACTCCGTGGATGACCTTGAATTAGAAGCTTCAAGGTCAAATGTCTGCAAGGTTGTAGAGGACATATATATCTGTCATAAATATCACCTATGAAGAGATTCAACCTTCTACCTAGGAGAAACAGCCAGCAGAAAAATGTAGATAATTTTCAAATAAATGCCCGCGGCGGCCATCTTGTTTTTCAGAATGAGGCTAATTTCAGTCCCAGAGAAGCTTACCCCCCAATGAAGATATCCTGCAAATTTGGTGAACCTAGCTGGTGTAGTATTCCTCTGAGAGCGTTAATGCAGAAAATCTTGTTGCGCGTGGCGGCGGCAGCATAGTGAACGCTAAACCAAAGTATACACCGGAATACAATTAGTCAGCAGCAAAAATGCCAAAGAGTCTACTTTTATCATGATTTTTAAACATATTTTCAACAAATGGCCATGACTGCCTCAATTGGGATGAGGCTACTTCATGAAAGAGGCTACTTGCACAGCTTCCACAATTGGATTCCCGTCGAAAAATTGAAAGTCAGGAGGCTCACTCATGGAACCTTGATACAATGTATTGAGGCAAATTATTAAAGTTTCTGTCAGTCTCGAACAAGGGGGTAGGTATTAATTTCGTTCACTGAGCTAAATTGAATCTAATAAATTTCTTCACTGCTTTAAGGTATGTTTGTCAATTAAGAAACTCATGCAAAAACTGATTATTCACTAAGTAGATGAAAAAGGGCAAATTGGACAGAAAGGGTTTGTAGTTAGAATTATTCAACACGCTTCCAAATCAGCAATTAATGACCACTCCTCAATGGATGTTGAGAAAATTTGAACTTACTCTGACACAAAATCACCAGGAATATAATGATACCTCCAACTAATATATGTTTTCCCCTCACCCTTCTCATTGCTTCAACTGAATTATGAGTGACTGGTAACATTTATCAACCTGAAATTGAAAAACATACACATACAAGTTTAAAGAAACATAAAATGTGTATTCGACATTACCTGAAGATATAAACCACACAAAAAATTTTCTAACAATTACATTTATCTGTAAGCTTTACAAAATATGAACCTTAAAGTTGCATTATTTTTCTTTGAATTTTCCAGTTGACATTAAACACTACAACAATAAAATTGATTTTGCCAGAGGGCAAAAGTTAAAGTAAAAGACTTGAATATTATTTTAAATTACGGTTCACATTTTATTCATTTTATCTTTTATTGACAACAAAAACACGAGCATGGAGCTACCAGCTACAGTGATCATGTGTCAGTGCTGATTATAAACAAATCAATAATGTGCAATACTTTAAGCACCTTTCTGTGTTTCTGACAATATTTGTATCACAACTGCTTGTTCACAAAACAAACCCAAGTTAAGATTGTAAGTTTTAGTTCTATTAAATTGCCAAACTAAACACTGGGCTGGGCAAACAGAACTGATGCTGCTTAGCCATTGAGATGTGTTCATTATAGTTAGAAACATGGAATACATTTATTTCTAAATACAAATATACATTGGAGGAAAATTTTAATTAATTTTTTTTTCGGTACTGGCAAGTGTCCTTGCAATATCAGGTCACAGCATTCTGTGATACTTTCATTCAATATTTTATTGACAAAAATGCTGTCGGGATTTTTATGTGACATAATGTGCAGGATGCAACATTGTAACTTATTAAAGTCATTTTTACAACCATAACAATTAAAACCATGCAGTGTCTAGGAAAACACAACCCTTGCCTGCAGAGAACGCTGAAAAAAAATGCAAAAAATTTCGGATTTTCGATCCAGATCAGGATGGTTACCGGGAACCAAGGAATAATGATCCCCACTAAACAAAAAACATCTTTCCTGTCTTTACTATTTTGTGTTCTCTGCTCTGCCTTTCTGCCTCACCCCTCCCCTTTTGTCATCCTTTAATTGTATTGCACTTAATGACCATACTGTTTTCTATTTGTGTTCTTTGCTGCAACCTTTTTGCCACCCTCTGTCTCTTTGTACCAAAGAGTATAAAGAGTATAAACTCAGTCTTAGAAGGATTCAATCTGAGTTTCATCATGAAGGCAGCTACCCAACTATACAAAGCAGAAGAGTTATTCTTCTCAGACAAATGTACATAAAGTTGGGTGTCATCAGCATTAAAATGAAACTTAATACCTTTGTGTTTACCATCACCAAGCCGAGGGAAGTAGTGAACAGTGAAAACAGTAAAAGGTCCAGAGTGACATGATCATTGGTGTCAAAGGCAGCAGATAGGTCAAGCAATACAAAGGCAGTAATGTTCACCTCTTAACAAGGATAAGTGAACTATGTTTTCATAGACAGAAGAGCTGTCTCAGTCAAATGACCTGTTTTATATGCAATTTGGTACGAGATGTCTTTGTCATGGAAGTGGCTATGTTCTAATAGCTCCTTAGCAACCACATGTTTAACCAGTTTTGATATGAAACTAGATTGGGCCAACTCGGCGCCAACATATCCCCAGGTCAGGTCATCACTCACGCCACAGGTTTTGATCGGGAATTTTTTATTTAATCCATTTGTTGTATGCCATAAATATTGGGAAAAGTTATATGAACTTCAGCACATCAATCTACTAAGTTTATATCTTCCCAAGGAAGATGGTGTATCCCCAGACGTCGAATACATAACTCAACAGATCATATTTTCAATCTTCCTGCAATGATAACTCGGAACCTATTTTCAAAGTATTTAAATGATTGATGATTGAATGTCCATTCTAAATTAATAATCTCAAAAGAGCATATCTGTTTCTATATTTGTTGACAAATAAAATATTATTTTTAACTCAACTCATCATACTTTTCAATCTTCCTGCAAAGGGTAACTCTGAACCTATTTTCAAAGTATTTAAATGATTGATGATTGAATGTCCATTCTAAATTCATAATTCCAAAAGCGTATCTCTGTTTCTATATTTGTTCACAAATAAAATATTATTTAAAAATCATATATTATTTATATTATTATTTTATTATATTATTTTTAGAATTTGCATTGTTTTTCAGTTTTCATTTCCTCAATTCCTATATATGTGGTCCATATATATGCAACCTAAATATGTGACACAATCTCAGTTCTGACTCCCTTTGTCTTAGATAATTAGATAATGAAGCAAACACCACCTCCCACCCCCACCCCACCTCTCTCCCCTTCTCCACACCTCTCTCACTATTACAGAAGATCTGTATACCTTTGTTTATTTAGTGTCACTCAATAGCTGGAGGTCCCAGAGGTGGGTGGGGGATGGGGGGTGGGACTACAAAGAGATGGAGTGCTGCAGCACAAATGGTAAACAAACACTTATAATATAAAAGGGGTAATCAAATACAAAAAGCTCAGTTAATCTTATCACTAAAATAAAATCAAATATATAAATAAGGAATGTCTATTAAAGGCCTAAATTTTGGAGTACATACAAGAAAAACATATTGATATATTCTCAGATGATATTTCACTTAGATGAGAGACATAGTTTGAAAGCTACAGTGCTTGAAGATGGCCAAAAGTGCATAAATTGGGTCTCTGTGGGCAATTTTGAGATCTTAAGTCGGCCTAACAGGTAAACCTACAGCCTTTAATTTTTTCACAGACAAGGATTACATATAAGAGTTACATCTAGTACAGTTTGAGACTCATCAGAATTACCACTTCCAAATTATAGGGCAAAATAAGTTTAAAATATAGGGAAAAAGTCCTAAGTGGGGTCTTTATGGGCCTCAAAGACAATTTTCTCCTCAACTTCATGTCTTGATTTTCGGCACATGTACTAAGAATATATTAATGTGTTCTCAGGTAAAATTTGAGGCACATAAGCCTCATAGTTTGTGACCTAGAGGGCTCTAAGTGGCCAAAAGTGCAATTTCTGACCTTAAGGTGGCCATAAGTTCTTTATTATTGGGAGTTTAAGGTCACCTTAAAATAGGGATCTTCCTTTGTGCATCCTTAACATGTGTACCAAGTTTGAAAAAAAAATATTAATCTGTTTTTGAGTTATCGCGTACACAAGGAAATTTCTACGGCGGCGGCAACGGCGCGACGGACCTGAATCCAATATATCCCCGACTTTCGTCTGGGGATATAATTAAGGGCAGCTATAGGGTGATTGTTCTTTTTATCATCCAGTGGAAGAGTAGCCTTCTTAACAGGAGGAGTAACCAGAACACTTTTAAAGCCATCAGGGATGTTTTTCAATGAGTGAGCACTTACTATTGTTGTGATTGATGGCAGTGGCATGTCACTACATTACTTGATAAGAAATAGGTCCAACAAATAGGGGAGTCTCTGATTATTTTATTGAAAGCATCTTATAAAACTTAATTAAAACAGTCATTTTTGGAAGCTCATAAGGTGTATACACATTATGTCTAAGTGTCAAAAGGAACAAAATTATCCTGAATTTTTTACATTTTAATAGAGAACAAGAGTAGAGTGCCCGTGAACGGGCACTGTGTCAGCTGACTGAGTGTTTTTGAGTTGTGAAGGTGAAAATGAGAGGAAAGCATAATTATCAGGGAAAGTGCTGTACAGTAGTACAGTAAATGGTAATTGAACAGCATGTTCGAAAGAAATTCCAAAGCTGCAAGAATTTTAAAGATATGAGCCACCCACTCATTAAGTAAGTGCTGAAAAGCTGAAAATAGTTATTACTGACTTACCTATGGAGATACACCTCCAAGTTATTGACCATGTTGTGGCCATGAAAAAAGTGATTGTAGGACAAAAAGTATCTGGAGAAAAAGTATTGACCTTAAAATGAGTAGGACAAAAAGTATCTGGACAAAAAGTATTGCATATCCGGACAAAAAGTATTAATTTTTTTTTATTTTACATTTATTGTTGTATAAAACATATGTAAGTCGCTGCACATTTACAGCACAAAGAAGTATTTGTTATTTGTATATTTGTTGCTGACACCTTTTGTATTTTAACAACTTAATCCCCCTGAGCAGCTTCATACCATTAATCTATGCTTAGGCTTTTGAAATCTTTATTATGATCATTTGTTACTCAAACCTACCAGAGTACACTTGAAAAGCAACACTTAATAATGTGTCTTGTAGTTTTTATCCCAATTGCATTGTCAAGTGTTCCCATATCAAAGATGGAATTAATTACAATTACATTAATCTTTTCATACATTCTTGCTTTTGTGTTGTAAAAACAATAACTGTTCTTCAATTGAAAAGGAAAGAAAGTTCAAAGACAGTGAAGCTATATCTAATATAATACAAAAGATTATAGATTTTCTTTGATTGCAAAGGATTCTAATTCTAATTTAACTTTTATAGCGCTTAATCTCCACTGAGTAGTGGACTCTAAGGCGCAACAGGACAATAGCAATATGCAAATTTAAAGTCCGGGGACAAAAACAGGTCGGCACCATGGAGAAGCCATAAGAGAAAATGAGCTAAGGAGGATATGCCTTTGCGTAGAGATAGGTTTTGAGCTTCTTTCTAAAAGAGGCAATAGTGGGTGATGCACGGATGTCTTCAGGAAGTGAATTCCAAACAGTGGGAGCATCAAAGGCAAAACTGAAGCCAAACTGCTTAGTGGACTGTGAATTGTAGGTTGAAATTTTGGTACATTGAGGAAATTGGTAACCCTCTGACTGCGTCTAGTATTGTAAGTAGTGCAGTATGTGGATAGATGTGGAGCGAAATATTTAGGGAAACCAGTATGAATAAACTTGTACACCAGGGTAGCCAGTTTGAACTCTGAGCGAAACTGAATAGGGAGCCAATGGAGTTTCACTGAGTATCGGAGTTATCCGAGTGTATTTACACAAATTTGTAACAATTCTAGCAGCACTATTTTGGATAGACTGTAATCTATGAAGATTGACTTTAGAGAGACTTCTAAAAAGTGAGTTACAGTAGTCCAACCGACTACTAACAAAAGCATTGGCAACCGACACAGCTGCATCCTGAGTCAAAAACTGACTAATATTTCTAAAATCCCTCAGTTGACTAAAGCAGCCTTTACAAACATTCTGGACGTGTTTAGAGAAGGAAAAATCAGAGTCGAACCACACACCCAGGTTCCTCACAGACTCGGTGGGGTGAAGGGGGTTGCCCAGGGTATCAATTGGGAAACATGCATTTAACCTTTCTCTCTGTTTCTTGGAGCCAAAAAGTATGAACTTGAAAATTTTAGTTACTTAAATGTAGCTTTTATAAGCTACAAGCTTACCATGTGGGACTCAATGCTGTACTCAGATGGCCACAAGGCATCATGGCCAACGTCTAAGAAAAATAGACATTTATAGTTGGCCGTAGCCTCTCGTTGTCGTCACGTGATAACTTCTGACCAATCACCCTACTTTCTCGTTGAAATTTCTTAAAACCTACCCCTCAGCTGTAAACAGCGGGGAGGCAGGGTGGGACTCTTCTGAGTCCCACATGGTAAGCTTGTAGCTTATAAAAGAGACATTTAAGTAATTAAAATTTTCAATTTTATTACGCTACAATAGCTTACCATGTGGGACTCAATGCTGAATCCAACCGCCCGGTGGCGGGATTACAGCTGAGACTGGAAGGAATGTCAATTTTTCTTAGATTTGAAGTAATGAATATATTAGAATAGTGTTAGAAATACCAGTCTGAGTCCCATTTACAGTGCCCCAATCCCGAAGACTGGGCCTGTAAGGAGCCAAAAACCTATATAGAATGGAAGACAGTGCTAAAACTGTCAAGATGTTTTGATTGTAGGACAGAAGTGCAGCAGTGCTCACTCAGAGGTCTAAGGGTCCCTAGGGGCCCATCACGAGTGACATACCAGCCCAATGGTTGGAATTCTCATAAAATTTTTGCCACCTGAATATGAGATTAATGACAACTTAATAAGTCCTTAATACAAGTTACTTTGATAAACTAAAAACAAAAATGACCTTACCCGTAACATCTTGAAGGTAAAAGAATACCTAGATCCTGGGATTAGACCCCTGAACTTGGTTGTAGTGGATGTGCCCCACCCCCTTTTTTCTTTCCGAGGACAACTGGTCTGAGGGGAAGGATCTAGGACTTGTTGTGCCGCCACTACGGGTCCCAGATACATATAGTTGTCGGTGTCTGACCAAGTAAGGTTTTTTAGGCAAAAATTTGTAAATGTGTTGTGACCTTTCCAGTGACAGGCTTGCATGATTTGGTCCACCGATACCCCACCGTAAAAGGCCTTAGAGGCCGCGAAGGCCCGGATGTCATGCGCTTTAACTTGGACCAAGTCCAAGGCCTGTTGGTCTGCTTGTTTATAACAAAGTATGATGGTTTGTTTCAATCAGGAAGAGAGAGTAGCGGGTCTGATGTCTGAGGTATGTCCTTTCTTGAAGGAGATGAAAAGGAGGGAACGAGACCCTCTCAGGTCTTTGGTTCGGTTCAAATAGTACCTCAGGGCCCGCACCGGACACAGGGTCCTGTCTTCTTTGAATTGTCTATCTACAATGGTAGTCAAAGCAGGGGGGTACGGACAAAAAGTATCTGGACAAAAAGTATTGTGTATACCCAGACAAAAAGTATTGGGTATAGGACAAAAAGTATTTCACATATATTTTTATATAAGCATTTGTGTGATATATATCTTTCAAATATGAACTGCATTTCAGTAATTTTTCAGTATTTTAAAGCATTTTTTACATTGCAAGATAGTGTTAGGGACTTTTGTACTCACATATGTTTCAATGTAGGCTTGGGGATTAACATTATTTGATGTGCCATTGTGCTATTTGGTTTTTGTCTCATTCAACTTTTACCAGTTATTATGGTGTAAATTCCTTTGAAACACATCCAATTAGGCTTCCCTTTAAATTGAAAGACAAGCTATTATGAAATGAAATTCTTTGAAGACTGTTAGGTGTGGCTTCTCAACCTGCCCTCTATCCTTTGCAATCTTTGTGTTATATTACATTCCTTTGAAACACATCAAATTAGGCTTCCCTTCCTGCTTCCCTTTAAATTGAAAGACCAGCTATTATGAAATGAAATTCTTTGATGACTGTTAGATGTGGCTTCTTACCCTACCCTCTAACCTTTGCAATCTTTGTGTTATATTACATTCCTTTGAAACACATCAAATTAAGCTTCCCTTCCTGCTTCCCTTTAAATTGAAAGACCAGCTATTATGAAATGAAATTCTTTGATGACTGTTAGATGTGGCTTCTTACCCTACCCTCTAACCTTTGCAATCTTTGTGTTATATTACATTCCTTTGAAACACATCAAATTAGGCTTCCCTGATCCATGACAGCGGCCCCACTTCTCATTCAAGGGTGATAATCTTTGCCAGTAAACAAGGACTAACTCATTTGGCCAGGCAGAGTAACTGGTACATGGATGGCACTTTCAGCATGGCGCCAAAGCTCTTCCAGCAACTATACATCATTCGTGCTCAACTCGGGACCTCAGCTGTGACCTGTGTGTATGCTCTGCTGACGGGGAAATCTCAGTGCCACTATGAGCAGATGTTGAAGGCTGTGATTAGAGGATGTGAAGAGCTGGGCTTTTCTCCAGATCCTACCACTATCCACTTGGATTTTGAACAAGCTGCTATTAATGCTGTGAAAACTACCTTCGGGCCCCATGTGCAAACTTTGGGCTGCTTCTACCACCTCACTCAGAGTACGTGGCGCAAAATGCAGGAATTAGGTCTCAGTGAATACTACAAAGGTGATAGTGAATTCAGACATTTTTGTGGGATGGTTGATGGTTTGGCATTTCTTCCTCTTCATGAAGTTCAGACAGGAATGGAGTACCTTCGTAGTATATCCGTACCTGGCAGTGAGGCTCTCCTTGACTATTTTGATGCCACATATGTGTCTGGATCATTCAGATCCATACAACGACCTGCTGCTCCAGGTGAAGGTCAACTGGGTATGCGACTGAGAAAAATGCCTCCACTCTTTCCGCCCCAGCTGTGGAATGTTCATGAGGCAACAATGTCCCAAGGAGATAGAACGAACAATAAATGTGAGGCCTGGAATTCTGGATTTTACCAGTTAGTCGGACATCATCACCCTTCTTTGTGGAGGCTACTTTCCCACATCAAGGAAGATGAATCACTTGCAAGGCTACATCTTGTCCAGGAGTCACGAGGTCAACCACCAAAGAAAAGAGTGAAAAAAACATCAAGAGATCTTCAGGACAGGCTCAAGTACCTGTGCACTTCCCTGCAAAATGGAGAAAAAAGTATGGAAGAGTTTCTTGAGGGAGTGGGACATACCATAAGACTGTTTTAATCCAGGCATAAAAACAATATTTGATCATGCTGTAATGACTAATTTTGTAATAGTGCTAAAATATATTATGATGTTGAAACAAAGTGTTCATGCACCCATATAACAGTAAATGTGCAGTCACTGATGAATGTATTTTGGTGTTTATTAACAATAAATGTTCACAAATATGTAAATATCAAAAACTTCTTTGTGCTATAAATGTGCTATAAATGTGCAATGACTTATATGTGTTTTATGTAACAATAAATCTAAAATAAAAAAAAATGATACTTTTTGTCCGGGTATGCAATACTTTTTGTCTAGATACTTTTTGTCCTAGTTATTTTCAGGTAAATACTTTTTGTCCAGATACTTTTTGTCCTTGGAGACCAGGCCTGGGCAAAATGTATTCGTATTCGTATTCATAAGTATTCAAATACATTTTTTTAAGTATTCATATTCGTATTCGAATACTTTTGTGAAAAATGCAAAGTATTCGTATTCGAATACATTTCAAAAGTATTCGTATTTCATGAATACTTTTATGAATACATTTAATATTTTTCAGTTTTTGTTGATTTTTTTCACCCTGTACTGACAAGATTTAGATATAAATATGAAATTTGGCTGTCTATCATTATGTGCCTAAGAAAACTAACAAGACATATTTAATAAACACTTTTAGTCAGTAAATATTATATAACATAATAATGTCATGTTGGAACAAAATAGTGAGGATTATAGCTTTTTCTCTTACATCTCATAAATGCAATCAGTCTGTGTTTAACTTTTATATTGATAAATGACATCATGTGTGTTTTAATCCACATTGGTTTTCATAATGTAGTGTTATGTTATTATAAAATTCATGAAATTATAAACACCAAGCTACCTACCTTAAAATGACAACTGTGTTTGCCTTTGCTACAATAGGGGATTAACTTGTATATGTTTCAATACCAGTGTCATTGGTCATATATGGGTAATTCTTAGGCAAACTTATGTGACACCTATTGTGACAGTCTTGTAGTAGTAATCCCATCATAAAGATTTCCAAAACAATTGCTATCTCAGTTAAATACAAAATGTTTAGGGCACTATGATGTCCTTTTCAAAAAAAAAAAAGAAAAATGGAAAAAAAACCTCTTTTGAGTAGCTCATGTTTATTAGACTGAATATTCAGATCTTGGAGCAAAAATTAATTCTTGTCAAATATGATGTGAATCTGAACCATCATTTACTGAATTGTGCTTTCATGTTTGTATATTTTATTCAGAAAGGTAAATTATTAAAATTTATTAAAAATGATTGTATGAATTGGGGTTTAGTTAAAATGTATTCATAAATGTATTCGTAAATGTATTCGAATACTTTTCAAAAAGTATTCGTATTCAAATACTTTTGAAACTGATGTATTCGTATTCATATTCGTATTCATGGAAATGAAAAGTATTCGTATTCGTATTTGAATACTTTTGAAAGTATTCGTCCCAGGCCTGCTGGAGACACACTTTGAGAACCTTCTCTTGCTAGTTGGTTTTTGGCTATGAAATCAGAAGAAGGGAACAAGGCGACCTTTTCCCATTGGCCTAGATTAGATACTTTGTTTGCAACCCAAGCATGGATTTCGCTGTGGCGTTTGCCGGAGGCCAAAGCTAGCAAGAAAGCAGTTTTGAGGGTAAGATGTTTGAGGTCTGTGTCTTTCATAGGCTCAAAGGGTGCTTTTGTGAGCTCATTGAGAACAACAGATAGGTTCCACTTAGGAAGATTTCTGGAACTTTTTGGACGATCCCTGTGGAAACTGGAGAGTAACCTATGAAGGTCTACATTGTGTGCAATATGGTGGGCCATTGGGCCCAAAGTGTCAACGATTGCAGTCCTGTAACCATCAATGGTCGAGGGGCGCCTGTTTAGGTCTTGGTACAGGTACATGAAAAAATCTGAGATTTGTTTCACAGATGGAGTGGAGAAATCCACCGAATTTCCACCGAATGGGCCCAAAGTGTCAATGATTGCAGTCCTGTAACCATCAATGGTCGAGGGGCGCCTGTTTAGGTCTTGGTACAGGTACATGAAAAAATCTGAGATTTGTTTCACAGATGGAGTGGAGAAATCCACCGAATTTTCTCTGTACCATTTTTCAAATAGGGCCCACTTTGACTTGTAGATGGTCCTTGTTGATGACCGCTGTGGAGCAGCAATTCTCTCTGCCACCTCCACAGAGAAGCCTTGTTCTTGGAGTTGTCCGCTCCTAGACACCAGGCGTGGAGGTTCAGCTGTTGTGGGTTGTTGTGGAACACATACCTGTGGGACTGTTTGAGTAGGGTCGTTGACACTGGGAGTTGTAGTGGGATCTCTGTTGAGAGCTGCACTAGGTCCCAGAACCAGGGCATCCCTGGCCAGCCTGGGGCTATTACGATGATCAGGCAATGGCATTGCTTGATCTTTTGGATCACCTTGTGAAGGAGAGCCGTAGGAGGGTAAGCATAGGCAGTGAGACTCGTCCAGTTTATGTTCAGATCATCTATGTCCCAAGCCTTTGGGTCTGGGACAGGAGATACATACAGTGGAAGTTTGTGGTTCAGATGAGTGGCAAATAAGTCTACATGAGGTGTGAACCACCTTTGGCAGATCTGCGGATGCAGTGACCATTCTGTTGACTGCACTTGGTTTGACCTGGACAGGAGGTCGGCCATCACATTCAGGCACCCTGGAATGTGTCTGGCTTTCAATGTTATGTTATAGTGATGGCACCAGGTCATAATCTTCCACAGGAGAGCACACATCTCTGCTGAGTGAGTTCCTCCTTGTTTGTTGATGTAGGCTACCACTGTTGAGTTGACCGTCGCAACTAGCACTGTTTGGTTCTGGCACTGGTCCTTGAAGTCTCGAAGGGCCAGTGAGACCGCCTTCAATTCTAGGACGTTTATGTGTAGCCTTTTTTCCCGATCTGACCACAGACCCTTTGTAGAATTTTGATCTAAGTGAGCACCCCAACCTTCGTTTGAGGCGTCGGTAAAGAGTTGGATACTGTGGTCTTTGGGATGAAGGTCTGCACCTTTCATCACGTTTGAGGGATTTTGCCACCAGTCTAGGTGGGCTGCAATGGCTTCTGTCCAAGGAAGGAGGTTGTCCAGTGACTGAGGATATCTCCAGTGCTCCTTGAGATGAAACTGAAAAGGTCTCATGTGAAGGCGTCCCTCCCGGACCATTTTCTCCATTGAGGCAAGCAACCCAATTAGAGACATCAAACATCTTGCAGTCAAAACATGTTTTGACTTGAGTCTTAGGATCCAATCCTGAAGTTTGAGCCATCTCTCTTGAGTGGGTTTTACAAGGGCTGAATCTAGATGGTATTCGTAGCCCACGAACGAAAACACCTGAGTAGGTTTCAGTTCTGATTTTTCCTGATTTATTATCCAACCCAATGACTGAGTTAGGTCTACCACCGCCCGAGTGTTCACTTGGGCTTCCTCCTGAGACTGGGACCTGATCAGCCAGTCGTCCAGGTATTGGTGAACTCTGAGTCCTCCGGAGAGGGCCATTAGTTTCACTTCCTTTACAATCATTGTAAAGACCTGGGGGGCTGTGGCTAGTCCGAATGGGAGGGAGGTGAACTGGAACACTGTGACTTGTAGCAAAACCTTAGGTATTTCCTTGAGTTTGGATGGATGGGGATGTGTAGGTAAGCATCCGACAGATCTATCGACGATACCCACTCCCCTGGAATCAGGGAGGTCCTGATGGACTCTGCAGTTTCCATTTTGAACTTTTCTACATGTAGAAAAGTGTTGAGCCTGCTTAGGTCTATGACTGGCCTCCACCTTTGGTGAGGCTTGGGTACTAGGAACAGTCGACTATAAAACCCGAGAAATTTTACATTTTCCACCCTTTCGATTGCGTTCTTTGACAGAAGAGACTGGATACAAGTGGCCAGGGCTTGGTCTTTTTGATAGGCCTTGTACTCTGACAGGATCAGAGGGAATCTGACCAAATTTGGCTTTGAAAGGAATGGCAGTACGTAGCCATTGGTGATAATGTTTAACATGTTTGGAGAACATTTGTTTGTTTGCTAGTCTCTCCTGAAAGAACGGAGGTGACCTCCTACTGGTGGACTGAGTGAGGCTTTGGAGGATTCATTGGGAAGAGGGGTTTCCACGCCCTCCTCCCCTATTATGGGGTCGAAAATGACCCCTGGAGCCTCTGAAGTTCGGTTTCCCCCTTCCTGAGGAAAATGATTGGTTACTGCTTTGTGAGGAGTTGCCCCCATAGGGGCGTTTCCTGTAGGAGCCTCTTCTCTTGTTGTGGGGACCACGAAAGGGCTTATTCTGATAGGGTGCGAAACCCTGAGAGTCTTTAGAGGTGCCTTTTTTGAGGAGGAAGTCTTCTCCTTCCTTCACAAGTTGAGACTGGAACAAGGAAGGGTCCCAAAAGGACGAGTTCCTGAGTTCTTGGCGTCTCGTTTCCCCCAATTGAGGTTGTAAGAGGGTCATTTCGGCTTCGCGCCTAAGCAAGCCGGTATTAGCCATAGAATATAATTCCCTCTGGAGAATATGGGCTAGGGATTTGCTGAGGCATGTAAGGGCCCTGTGTTGAATAAGAACTGTCTTATTCCAAAAATCCATGTACTCACAGACTTCCTCATATCCACGCTTTGCTGCTTTTTCAGGATTGGCACCTTTTTGGATCTGTGACTTAATCTTCTTGACAGTTGACTTAATGCTATGTTGACACTTCTCGAGGGAAGCATTGCAAGAAGAAGAAGTTTTAGCAAAGGCAGCAGTGAAATTGAGGGTGGAGATATTTTGCCTAGCCTGATGCTCCAATTCTTTGAGAATTGGAAGGGGGACCTTGCCCATAGGGGCCCCAGAGGGTTTAGGAGTAATACAGATTTTGACGAAATCTGTATTCAACTCCTGATATTTGTCCTGATAACAGGGCCTTCAAGATGTCAAAGAATGGATTGAGGACCTGACTGAAGTTGAGGACCTAGGCATAGACTCCCTGGGGTCAGGGAGGGAAAGAATGCGCCTAAAAGTGTCGACCTCTTGAGCGTACTGTGAGGTAATGTCAGACAGAGCTACTTCCCTATAATAAGGGGGGTCTGGATCATGTTGAGCGAGGTCTTGATCAGAAACAGCCCCTGAGGGCTGAGCCCTGGAGGGCTTAGAAGACCTGTTTCTGGCTACAGGGGACTGATCCTCCCTGAGGAAGATGACACATATCTGGACCTTGATTTGTGTTTACTCTTATCAGAGTGCTTTTAAGGTTTGGTAGAAGGGATCCGAGGTTCATCGGATTCCTCATTAGATTGATCCGAGGCAGACCTGGATTCAATTTCATGCCTACTGCGAGAGTGGCTATGCTTTTTGGGTTTGTCCGATACCTTTTTCGGAGGTAATTCAGATGTAGCAACGTACTGATCCGAGGGATCATGCTGGTCAAGTACGAGACGAGGAGAGAGTGCTGGACCGTAGTCCAATTCTAATTCTAATTGGACTTTTATAGCGCTTAATCTCCCCAAACAAGAGGACTCTAAGGCGCAACAAAACAAAAAGCAGCCAACAAAATTCTGTGTCCAGGGACATAACAGGGGTCGAACACCATGGAGAACGCCAGGAGGATGATTCAGGCTAGGGTGGATATGCTTTGGTGTACAGGTAGGTTTTAAGCTGTTTTCTGAAGGAGGCCAGGGATGGAGAGGCACGAATCACATCAGGGAGAGTATTCCACACAGTAGGAGCATCAAACGCAAAACTATTACCAAACTGTTTGACAGATTTATGAACAGAGGGGCAGAACTTTGGAATAACTAGGAAATTACCACCACTTTGACTGCGCCTGGTACTGTAAGAACTGCTGTAGGAGGAAAGATGTGGTGAAAAATACCTGGGAAAACCTGTGTGAAGATACTTATAAACAAGTGTGACTGTCTTGAACACAATGCGCTGTTCAACAGGAAGCCAATGCAGTTTCTTTAGCACAGGAGTTATGCTGGTGTATCGACTGGTGTTTGATACAATTCTAGCTGCACTATTTTGGATGCACTGTAATTTGCGTAGATTGAACTTGGACAGGCTCCTGAAAAGTGAGTTGCAGTAATCCAACCGACTACTAACAAGAGCGTTGGCTACCAGCACAGAAACATCATGAGTAAGAAACCGCCTGACATGTCTGAAGTCACGGAGTTTAACAAAACAACTTTTGCAGACATTCTGAACATGCTTGGACAAAGAGAAATCTGAATCAAGCCACACACCCAGATTTTTTACTGAATCTGCAGGGCAGAGTGAGTTGCCCAGGATATCAATTGGAAAACATGCTTTCAACTTATCCCTTTGTCTCTTCGAACCAAAGATGATAAACTCAGTCTTATCAGGATTCAGTTTGAGCTTACTAGTTGTCATCCACTCTTTAACATCATTTAGGCACTTATTTAGCTCTTCAAAGGCAGCAGATGCATTCTTCTGGGATAAATGTATATAAAGTTGGCTGTCATCAGCATAGAAATGAAACTTTATTCCATTATGTTTACTGATAATGGAACTGAGGGGGGTAGTGTACAATGAGAACAACAAAGGACCCAGGACAGAACCTTGGGGAACACCAAATAGGAGTTTACAAACATCTGACAAAGTAGAACCAATTTTTACTGATTGGTAACGGTCCATTAGGTAGGATGTGAACCATTTCAGAACGGAGCCACTGACCCCAAACCAGTTTTGGAGGCAACCCAGAAGAGTAGAGTGATCAATGGTGTCGAAGGCAGCAGACAAGTCCAGCAATACAGACAGTCCACATCCATATCCTCGGTTGGTATGTTAGTTCTAGGTCTCGGAGGGGGTAGGTCCATATTTACAGCAGTTCTGGATGTACCAGGTTTGGAGTGAGGGTGAGGTAAAAAGATTGTCAGCAGCACTCTCAAGGTCTTCATTTGAGCCAGTGAAGGAATCCCCGTCGTCTTCGCCCAAGAGATCAAGTTCATCATCTTTTGTATTAGTGTCCGCCTTTTGTTTTTTAAGATAGCGTTTCCTGTGCTGAATTTTCTTCATCTGGTCATCTGTGAAAGATATATGCACAGATATCACAGGGTGTTTCAAAGGTGACACAGGGGTCATCACCCTTGCCAGCCTCCCTACAGGTAGGGCAATAGTTGTGTAAATCGAAATTAAAACAAAAATGGCGGCATTTTAGAGCTCTCGGTTTGTCTTTATTCGTTTGATGGACATTTTAAACGCAATAAAAGACGTAGAATATAAAGGGCCTGAACCGAGGAAAACTCAAAACACGCGAAAACAAGAAATATACTTATCCTGTCAAAATAAAAATTTTACAGAATGATCTATGTTATATAATAAAAGAAATAGCCAAAAAAGAACCTCCAACAAGAAGTAAAAACTGAGATATAAAAGAAAATGTCTATATGTTTACAAACTGCTACCAGTCGACGTGGCCAACGAGAAAGTAGGGCGATTGGTCAGAAGTTATCACGTGACGACAACGAGAGGCTACGGCCAACTATAAATGTCTATTTTTCTTAGACGTTGGCCATGATGCCTTGTGGCCATCCGAGTACAGCATTGAGTCCCACATGGTAAGCTATTGTAGCGTAATAAAATCAGTTTTATCAGGATTAAGGTTAAGTTTGCTAGCCAACATCCATTCTTTGACATCTTGAAGGCATCTGTTCAACATATCGAAGGCAGCTGAGGCATTCATGTGTGAGAGATGGACATAAAGTTGTGTGTCGTCGGCATAGAAACAGAAGTTTACGCCTTTGTGTTTACCAATCAGTGTACTAAGGGGAGATGTGTACAGAGAATAGCAGAGGACCCAAAACAGAACCCTGAGGTACGCCGAACAGCAGTTTTTGTAAATCAGACAAAGTAGAACCAATCTTAACAGACTGATAGCATTCTGTCAAATAAGAGAACCATTTGAGAGCTGAGCCACCAACACCGAACCAATCCAGAAGACAGCCAAGGAGAGTGGAATGATCAATCATATTGAAGGCAGTAGAAAGATCCAGAAGTACCAAGGCAGTAGCTTCACCCCGAGATAGTGACAAATGAATATCATTTTTGATGGAAAGCAGAGCAGTCTCAGTTGAGTGACCTGACTTATATGCTGACTGGTATGAGTTATCCAAGCCATGTCGATGAATGTGATCAACCAGCTGTTTAGCAACTACACGTTCCACCAGTTTAGAAATGAAGCTAAGTACAGATACTGGGTGGTAGTTTTTCAAATCCTCAACCGGAAGAGAGGCCTTCTTAATAAGTGGAGTGACTACAGCCTTTTTGAAACCATCTGGAACCAGTCCCTCACTGAGTAAAAAATTGACCAATTTGGTTATTGATGGTAGAAGGATGTCAATGCATTCCTTAATAAGAAATGTGGGCAATGGGTCCAACAGGCATGATTTGGTGGGTGATTTGCTGATTATTTTTCCGATTTCATCGTGAGTGACTTGAGTAAAGACTGTTAGTTTAGGAGGGTCAAAGGGGGGAGTTACCGTGTTACGGGACTCAGATGAAGAAAAACTCTCTCGAATTTTCATGATTTTATTTGAGAAAAATGTAGCAAAACGATCAGCCAATGACTTTGAGGATTCACAAGTGGGCAGAGTAGTGCCATGGGATCTATGTAGGACTTTGTGTAACTCCCGCCATAGTTTTATCGAATCATGGCTATTGTCAGAGATTAGTTTCCTGTAATAGACAGTCTTGTCCATGTTCGCAAGACGATTACACCAGGCAATTTGACGTCGAAGATGACTCCTGTTGTATTGACTTTTATCTTTACGCCAAGCACGCTCAAATTGATGTCTGAATGACTTAGCAAGGCGATAGGTCTCTGACAACCAGTCAGCATGCTGCTTCGTCTTCAAACTGGACACAAGAGGAGCATGCCTGTCAAGGATGCGACTCAAGTCTTGTATGTACTGATCATAGAGCCTTGAGACAGAATTTGCTAGACATTTCACAAAAGGCATTTCTTTAAGGTCAGACCGAAAGTCGGACACATTGATACAATGGTACCTCCTATAGGAAATTCTTGTTTGACAGGTAGCAAGAGAGGAAGGAAAGTCGATAGCACATATAATGACTGCATGATCAGATATGAATTCACAGATGTCAACATGTACACACACATCTTGATCACTGGGGGAAAGAATGAGATCAAACTAACTGAACTGACTGTCTTAGATTACATGATTCTAAAAGAGCTTTCAATTTGTGACTATCAGTACAAGGTACATCCACGTGTATATTGAAATCACCACATATGAAGTAATTGCAATCAACAGAAGACAGAAAACAGTCAAAGGACATAAATTTATCTAAAACAAGACCACTGCCGCGGTATGTATCTCCCGCTGAGTACCGCAGGGGAAGAAATACTAAATTGAAAATTTTTCCCTTTGCATAAGACACTGTTGTACCATCCTGTGGGGTCAAAAATTCGCTCAAAATCGCTCTATCTCTTACGGTTTTCGAGATATTGACACTTTCTCATTTTCCACGAAAATCAACGATGGCCACCGAAAGTGGTGAAAATTGAAATTTCCCCCCTTTGCACAGACGACTCTTGTACCACCCTGTGGGTCAAAAATTCGCTCGAAATCGCTCTATCGCTTACGGTTTTCGAGATATTGACACTTTTCCATTTTCCGCAAAAATCCAAGATGGCCGCCAAAAGTGGCGAAAATTGAAATTTTTCCCCTCTGCACAGGACACTCTTGTACCACCCTGCGGGTCAAAAGTTCGCTCGAAATCGCTCTATCTCTTACGGTTTTCAAGGTATTGACACTTTTTCATTTTCCTGCGAAAATCCAAGATGGCCGCCGAAAGTGGCGAAAATTGAAATTTTCCCCCTTTCCACAGGACACTCTTGTACCACCCTGTGGGTCAAAAATTCGCTCGAAATCGCTCTATCTCTTACAGTTTTCGAGGTATTGACACTTTTTCATTTTCCGCGAAAATCCAAGATGGCCGCCGAAAGTGGCGAAAATTGAAATTTTTTCCCCTTTGCACAGGACACTCTTGTACCACCCTTTGGGTCAAAAATTCGCTCGAAATCGCTCTATCTCTTACGGTTTTCGAGGTATTGATACTTTTTCATTTTCCGCGAAAATCCAAGATGGCCGCCGAAAGTGGCGAAAATTGAAATTTTCCCCCCTTTCCACAGGACACTCTTGTACCACCCTGCGGGTTAAAAATTCGCTCGAAATCGCTCTATCTGTTACGGTTTTCAAGGTATTGACACTTTTCCATTTTCCGCAAAAATCCAAGATGGCCGCCGAAAGTGGCGAAAATTGAAACTTTTCCCCTTTGCATAAGACACTCTTGTACCACCCTATGGGTCAAAAATTCGCTCGAAATCGCTCTATCTCTTACAGTTTTCGAGGTATTGACACTTTTTCATTTTCCGCGAAAATCCAAGATGGCCGCCGAAAGTGGCGAAAATTGAAATTTTCCCCCTTTCCACAGGACACTCTTGTACCACCCTATGGGTTAAAAATTCGCTCGAAATCGCTCTATCTCTTACGGTTTTCGAGATATTGACACTTTTTCATTTTCCGCAAAAATCCAAGATGACCGCCGAAAGTGGCAAAAATTGAAATTTTCCCCCATTTGACAGGAGACTCCTGTACCACCCTGTGGATCAAAAATTCGCTCGAAATCGTTCTATCTCTTACGGTTTTCGAGATATTGACACTTTTTCATTTTCCGCAAAAATCCAAGATGACCGCCGAAAGTGGCAAAAATTGAAATTTCCCCCCCTTTGCACAGGACACTCCTGTACCACCCTGTGAGTCAAAAATTCGCTCGAAATCGCTCTATCTCTTACGGTTTTCGAGATATTGACACTTTTTCATTTTCCGCATTTTTGAGATATTGACACTTTTCCATTTTCCACAAAAATCCAAGATGGCCGCCAAAAGTGGTGAAAATTGAAATTTTCCCCCATTTGACAGGAGACTCTTCTACCACCCTGTGGGTCAAACATTCGCTCGAAATCGCTCTATCTCTTACGGTTTTCGAGGTATTGACACTTTTTCATTTTCCGCGAAAATCCAAGATGGCCACCGAAAGTGGCGAAAATTGAAACTTTTCCCCTTTGCATAGGACACTCTTGTACCACCCTATGGGTCAAAAATTCGCTCGAAATCGCTCTATCTCTTACAGTTTTCGAGGTATTGACACTTTTTCATTTTCTGCGAAAATCCAAGATGGCCGTCGAAAGTGGCGAAAATTGAAATTTTCCCCCTTTCCACAGGACACTCCTGTACCACCCTGTGGATCAAAAATTCGCTCGAAATCGCTCTATCTCTTACGGTTTTCGAGATATTGACACTTTTTCATTTTCCGCAAAAATCCAAGATGACCGCCGAAAGTGGCGAAAATTGAAATTTTCCCCCTTTGCATAGGACACTCCTATACCACCCTGTGAGTCAAAAATTCGCTCGAAATCGCTCTATCTCTTACGGTTTTCGAGATATTGACACTTTTTCATTTTCCTCATTTTTGAGATATTGACACTTTTCCATTTTCCACAAAAATCCAAGATGGCCGCCAAAAGTGGTGAAAATTGAAATTTTCCCCATTTGACAGGAGACTCTTCTACCACCCTGTGGGTCAAACATTCACTCGAAATCGCTCTATCTCTTACCATTTTCGAGATATTGACACTTTTCCATTTTCCGCAAAAATCCAAGATGGCTGCTGAAAGTGGCGAAAATTGAAATTTTTCCCCTTTGCATATGACACTCTTGTACCACCCTGTGGGTCAAAAATTCGCTCGAAATCGCTCTATCTCGTACAGTTTTCAAAATATTTGTGATTTTTCACATTTTCACTAAAAGTAGCAACAAAGTAGCCATTACTCACTTGTACATCGAGCAACAGCTGTAAAACGTAAATATGTTACAGTTCACAAAAAAGTACATGAACAAGATATTTAAGAGAAAATGTGTAGCTGCAATACTTTTGAAGATATAAGCCATTTACTCATTATGGTTATCATTCCAAATTGACCAAGTAGCTATTACTCACTTAGCTATGGAGATACACTTCCAAACCGCTGACCATGTTGTAGCTGTGAAGAAAATAGCTGAACAACATATTAGAACAAAATACTGTAAATGCAATAATTTGACAGATATAAGTCATATAATTATATTAGGTAAAAGTGCTATTACTCACTCAAAAGTAGGCCAAAGTTCACCAAACCTTTTTCCACTTAGCATAGGATACTCTTGTACTACCCTGTGGGTCAAAAATTCGCTCGAAATTGCTCTATCTCTTACAGTTTGCGAGATATTTGTGGTTTTTCACATTTTCAGTAAAAGTAGCAATAAAGCAGCCATTACTCACTTGTACATCGAGCAACAGGTGTGAAACTTAAATATGTTACAGTTTACAAAAAAGTAGATGAACAACATATTTGAGAGAAATCGTGTAGCTGCAATACTTTTGAAGATATAAGCCATTTACTCATTATGGTTATCATTAAAAATTGACAAAGTAGTTATTACTCGCTTAGCTATCGAGATACACTTCCAAACTACTGACCATGTTGTAGCTGTGGACAAAGTAGCTGAACAACATATTGCAACAAAATACTGTAAATGCAATAGTTTGAGAGTTATAAGCCATATAAATATATTAGCTAAAAGTGCTATTACTCACTCACAAGTAGGCCAAAGTTCACCAAACCCAAAAAATATTGAAGAGCAAAAAAATTCATTAGGACAACTAATTTACCAAAAATGTGTAACTGTAGTAGTTTCAGAGGAAACTGCGTGACACACACACGCACGCCCCCTCGCACACACACACGCACTTACGCACACACATGGTGCAAATTATAAAAATGGAAGAACACGAACCAGTAGGGCAGTAGATAGAAGCTAGGAGCAAAGTTCGGCACGAAACTGAGACTGATATGACCATATTTTCAAAGGAGCTATAATTATGGGTATCCGATACTCACACAAGAGAATCTACTAGTACTCCACTACATATAAATACTAGAAGTGACAGAAGAAAAAGACACAAAAGTTGTGCCCTGCAAATGGTATTATGAAGGAAAGTAACAAGGTAACTGTTTAAGTGTAAAAAGTAGGTTAAAACATATTAAAAAAAATACTGCAAATGCAATATCCTCATTTGACCTTGAAGGAGGGGTCCAAGGTCAAATCCGACCACACAAAAACATTCCCAGCCCATGATTTCCTATAGGTTGGTTTACCATCCCAAACCTCTAGGACCAATAATAAGTGAGTTATAAGCACTTTTAAGTTTGGCTGTCCTCATTTGACCTTGAAAGAGGGGTCCAAAGGTCAAATCTGACCACACCAAAAGATTCCCAGCCCATGATTTCCTATAGGATGATTTACCATCCCAAACCTCTAGGACCAATAATAAGCGAGTTATAATCAATTTTAAGTTTGGCTATCCTCAATTGACCTTGAAGGAGGGGTCCAAGGTCAAATCTGACCACACCAAAAGAATCCCAGCCCATGATTTCCTATATGTTGGTTTACCATCCCAAACCTCTAAGACCAATAATAAGCAAGTTATAAGCACTTTGAAGTTTGACTATCCTCGTTTGACCTTGAAGGAGGGGTCAAAGGTCAAATCTGACCACACCAAAAGATTCACAGCCCATGATTTCCTATAGGTTGGTTTACCATCCCAAACCTCTAGGACCAATAATAAGTGAGATATAAGCACTTTTCATGACTGACAAAGAAACACCCGTGGCAGCCATCTTGTTTTTCAAAATGAGACCAAAAATATTCCCAGTCAAGATTTTTTCATGACGAACATATCCTGCCAATTTGAGATCTATACCTATAATACCCTTTGCTCTAGGGGGCCAACAAAAGTCCTTGCTTTAAGTCGAATAAACGTCCCTGGCGGCCATCTTGTTTTTTTCAAAATGAGGCCAAAAATATTCCCAGACAACATTTTATGGTTATTAATATATCCTGCAAACTTGAGAACACTAGCTGTAATATTTTTTTTTTGTTAGAGCGGTAATGGTGAAATCTCTATACACTGCGACTATCCAGTGGATACAATGATTTATTCAACAGTGAGAACCTGAAAGTAGCTATTGCTCAGCTATGCAATGACATACAGGTCTGCAATTTCACTATGTTATACCTGACCAAAAATTACATTAATAACATATTTAAACAAAATACTCTAAATGCAATAGTTTTCGAGTTACAACTGATTTACTCAACAGTGATAACCTCAAAGTAGCTATTACTCAGCTATGTAATGAGCTACATGTCTGAATTTTTACTATGTTATAGCTGACACAAAAGTAGGTTAACAACATATTTATGCAAAATACTGTAAATGCAGTAGTTTTCAAGTTACAACTGATTTACTCAAATGTGAGAACCTGAAAATAGCTATTGCTCAGCTATGCCATGAGCTATAGGTCTGTAATTTCACTATGTTATAGCTGACCGAAAAGTAGGTGAACAACATATTTTAACAAAATACTCCAAATGCAATATTTTTAAAGTTACAACTGATTTACTCAACAGTCAGTACCTGAAAATAGCTATTGCTCAGCTGTGCCATGAGCTACAGGTCTGTAATTTCACTATGTTATAGCTGACCGAAAAGTAGGTGAACAACATATTTTAACAAAATACTCCAAATGCAATATTTTTAAAGTTACAACTGATTTACTCAACAGTCAGTACCTGAAAATAGCTATTGCTCAGCTGTGCCATGAGCTACAGGTCTGTAATTTCACTATGTTATAGCTAACCCAAAAGTAGGTGAACAACATATTTAAACAAAATACTCTAAATGCAATAGTTTTCGAGTCATAACTGATTTACTAAACAGTGATAACCTCAAAGTAGCTATTACTCAGCTATGTAATGAGCTACATGTCTGAATTTTTACTATGTTATAGCTGACCCAAAGGTAGGTGAACAACATATTTAAGCAAAATACTGTAAATGCATTAGTTTTCAAGTTACAACTGATTTACTCAATAGTGAGAACCTGAAAATAGCTATTGCTCAGCTATGCCACGAGCAATAGGTCTGTAATTTCACTATGTTATAGCTGACCCAAAAGTAGGTGAACAACAACATATTTTAACAAAATACTCCAAATGCAATATTTTTAAAGTTATAACTGATTTACTCAACAGTAAGAACCTGAAAATAGCTATTGCTCAGCTATGTAATGAGCTACAGGTCTGCAATTTCACTATATTATAGCTGACCAAAAATTAGGCGAATAACATATTTAAACAAATACTCTAAATGCAATAGTTTTCAAGTTAGAACTGATTTACTCCACAGTGATAGCCTCAAAGTAGCCATTACTCAGCTATGCACTGAGCTACAGGTCTGAAATTTTACTATGCTGTAGCTGACCCAAAAGTAGCTGAATAACATATTTATACAAAATTCTGTATATGCAATAGTTTTCAAGTTATAGGTGATTTTACTCATTATGGGAGGTACTGAAAAATCAGAAAGTAGCTATTACTCACTTAGCTATTGGGATAGACACTCAAGTTACTCACCATGTTGTAGCTATGATAAAAGTAGTTGAATAACATATTTTAACAAAATGCTCTAACTGCAATACTTTTCAAGTTATAAGTGTTTTAGTGCATGATTTCATGAATTTTATTGCATTAAAAATTATTTTAAAAATTAATAAAAAAAAAATTAAGACAGATCCAGGTCTAATTCTCCCACAAGGTAATCTACTAGTGACCTAGTACATATATGCAAGATACGAGAAAAATCCCTGCGATAGTGAATGAGAAAATTGTGATAAAGGGTTGAAATTTTCACACTTTGGGTGGGGGTACCTGACTTGTATTGACTCTGGGGAACAGTCGAACAAACAGATCTGCATGGCCTGAACCATTTTTCCTCCTCGATAGTTAAGGTATCTTTTTAAAAACAAGCATTCTAACGCATGCATTTATCTCCTGCCATATAAATTAGATGTACTAAAGATAGTGGAATATAAATTTTCTTGTGAGATGGAGGCACATGTAGAAGTGACAACAAGTTTAATGTTTGATTGCAATACTTTTAAAGACAAAAGGGATTTACTCACTTTAGTAGCTATTACTCCGCCATCCAAAGAGCTACAGTTCTGCAACTTCAACCCAAAGTAGGTAAGGACGTATTTAGAAGAAGTTGCCTATCTGTAACACTTTTAGAGATAAAAGATATTTACTTATTTTATTGGCTATTACTCTGCCATCCAAAGAGCTACAGTTCTGCAACTTCACTATGTGGTAGATCACCCAAAAGTAGGTGAATGACTTATTTAGAAGAAATTGCCTACCTGTAATACTTTTAGAGATAAAAGACATTAACTCATTTTAGTAGCTATTACTCAGCTATCCAAAGAGCTCAGTTCTGCAACTTCAATATGTGGTAGATCACCCAAAAGTAGGTGAATGACTCCTTTAGAAGAAATTGCCTACCTGTAATACTTTTAGAGATAAAAGATATTTGCTTATTTTAGTAGCTATTACTCAGTTATCCAAAGAGCTACAGCTCTGCAACTTCACTATGTGGTAGATCACCCAAAAGTAGGTGAATGACTTATTTAGAAGAAATTGCCTACCTGTAATACTTTTAGAGATAAAAGACATTTACTCATTTTAGTAGCTATTACTCAGCTATCCAAAGAGCTACAGTTCTGCAACTTCTCCATGTGGTAGATGACCCAAAAGTAGGTGAATGAGTTATTTAGAAGAAATTGTGTATCTGTAAAACTTTTAGAGATAAAAGACATTTACTCATTTTAGTAGCTATTACTCACCTATCCAAAGAGCTACAGTTCTGCAACTTCACTATGTGGTAGATCACCCAAAAGTAGGTGAATGACTTATTTAGAAGAAATTGCCTACATGTAATACTTTTAGAGATAAAAGACATTTACTCATTTTGGTAGCTATTACTCACCTATCCAAAGAGATACAGTTCTGCAGCTTCACTATGTGGTAGATCAGCCAAAAGTAGGTGATTGACTTATTTAGAAGAAATTGTCTACCTGTAATACTTTTAGAGATAAAAGACATTTACTCATTTTAGTAGCTATTACTCAGCTATCCAAAGAGCTACAGTTCTGCAACTTCACTATGTGGTAGATCACCCAAAAGTAGGTGAATGACTTATTTAGAAGAAATTGCCTACCTGTAATACTTTTAGAGATAAAAGACATTTACTCATTTTAGTAGCTATTATTCAGCTATCCAAAGAGCTACAGTTCTGCAACTTCACTATGTGGTAGATCACCCAAAAGTAGGTGATTGACTTATTTAGAAGAAATTGTCTACCTGTAATACTTTTAAAAATAAAAGACAGTTACTCATTTTAGTAGCTATTACTCAGCTATCCAAAGAGCTACAGTTCTGCAACTTCACTATGTGGTAGATCACCCAAAAGTAGGTGAATGACTTATTTAGAAGAAATTGCCTACCTGTAATACTTTTAGAGATAAAAGACATTTACTCATTTTGGTAGCTATTACTCAGCTATCCAAAGAGCTACAGTTCTGCAACTTCACTATGTGGTAGATCACCCAAAAGTAGGTGAATGACTTATTTAGAAGAAATTGCCTACCTGTAATACTTTTAGAGATAAAAGACATTTACTCATTTTAGTAGCTATTATTCAGCTATCCAAAGAACTACAGTTCTGCAACTTCACTATGTGGTAGATCACCCAAAAGTAGGTGATTGACTTATTTAGAAGAAATTGTCTACCTGTAATACTTTTAGAAATAAAAGACATTTACTCATTTTGGTAGCTATTACTCAGCTATCCAAAGAGCTACAGTTCTGCAACTTCTCCATGTGGTAGATGACCCAAAAGTAGGTGAATGACTTATTTAGAAGAAATTGTGTATCTGTAAAACTTTTAGAGATAAAAAGACATTTACTCATTTTAGTAGCTATTACTCACCTATCCAAAGAGCTACAGTTCTGCAACTTTATTATGCAGTAGATCAACCCAAAGTAGGTAAGGACATATTTAGAAGAAATTGCCTATCGGTAACACTTTTAGAGATAAAAGACATTTATTTATTTTAGTGGCTATTAGTCTATTACTCTGCCATCCAAAGAGCTACAGTTCTGCAACTTCACTATGTGGTAGATCACCCAAAAGTAGGTGAATGACTTATTTAGAAGAAATTGCCTACCTGTAATACTTTTAGAGATAAAAGACATTTACTCATTTTAGTAGCTATTACTCAGCTATCCAAAGAGATACAGTTCTGCAACTTAACTATGTGGTAGATCACCAAAAAGTACGTGAATGATTTATTTAGAAGAAATTGCCTACCTGTAATACTTTTAGAGATAAAAGACATTTACTCATTTTAGTGGCTATTACTCAGCTATCCAAAGAGCTACAGTTCTGCAACTTCACTATGTGGTAGATCACCCAAAAGTAGGTGAATGACTTATTTAGAAGAAATTGTCTACCTGTAATACTTTTAGAGATAAAAGACATTTACTCATTTTAGTAGCTATTACTCACCTATCCAAAGAGCTACAGTTCTGCAACTTCACTATGTGGTAGATCACCCAAAAGTAGGTGAATGACTTATTTAGAAGAAATTGCCTATGTGTAATATTTTTAGAGATAAAAGACATTTACTCATTTTGGTAGCTATTACTCAGCTATCCAAAGAGCTACAGTTGTGCAACTTCACTATGTGGTAGATCACCCAAAAGTAGGCGAATGACTCATTTAGAAGAAATTGCCTACCTATAATACTTTTAGAGATAAAAGACATTTACTCATTTTAGTAGCTCTTGCTCAGCTATCTACTCACTTAGCTATTGACCTACATCTGCAAAAGCAACAAAAATATAAAGGACACAGGAAAGTAAGCTTTTGAAAAACTAGATGAATAACAAATGAAAAGATTTGCCTAACTTTGGTACTTGTGAAGGTATTTGACATTTATTTCCATCATAATTTTGCTACAAATAAGAAAATAGCTATTGCTCACTTATGACATGCAATGGAACCCCAAACGATATGCCATCTTATAGTTAAGGAAAAAGTAGCTGAACAAATTATTTTAGGAAAATCCTGTAACTGCAGTAGTTTTTCAGTTACAATGGATTTACTCAACAGTCACAATTTCAAAGTAGCTATTACTCAGCTGTCCAGTGTGCAACAGGTTTGCTGCTTTACTATCTGATAGCTCATCAAAAACTAGATGAATAACATATTTGAAAATATTTCCCTAACTTGAATACTTTTGAAGATATTTCAAATTTACTTATGTTGTTATTTTGCTACAAATAAGACAATAGCTATTACTCACTTATGGCATGCAACAGAACCCCAAACTATATGCCATCTTATAGTTAAGGAAAAAGTAGCTGAATAACATATTTTAGGAAAATACTCTAACTGCAATAGTTTTGGAGTTACAATGGATTTACTCAACAGTCACAATTTCAAAGTAGCTATTACTCAGCTATCCAATGTGCAACAGGTCTGAAACTTTACTATGTGATAGCTTATCAAAAACTAGATGAATAACATATTTGAAAAGAATTCCCTAATTTTAATACTTTTGAAGATCTTTGAAATTTACTCATGTCGTTATTTTGCTACAAATAAGGAAATAGCTGTTACTCACTTATGGCATGCAATAGAATCCCAAACTGTAAGCCATCTTATAGTTAAGGACAAAGTAGCTGAATAACTTATTTTAGGAAAATACTCTAACTGCAATAGTTTTGGGGTTACAATGGATTTACTCAACAGTCACAATTTCAAAGTAGCTATTACTCAGCTATCCAATGTGCAACAGGTCTGAAACTTTACTATGTGATAGCTTACCAAAAACTAGATGAATAACATATTTGAAAAGAATTCCCTAACTTTAATACTTTTGAAGATATTTGACACTTACTGATGTCATTATTTTGCTACAAATAACAAAATAGCTATTACACACTTATGGCATGCAATAGAACCCCAAACTATATGGCATCTTATAATTAAGGACAAAGTAGCTGAATAACTTATTTTAGGAAAATACTCTAACTGCACTAGTTTTGGAGTTACAATGGATTTACTCAACTGTAGAATTTCAAAGTAGCTATTACTCAGCTATCCAATGTGCAACAGATCTGAAATTTTACTATGTGATAGGTTATCAAAAAGTAGATGAATAACATATTTGAAAAGAATTCCTTAACTTTAATACTTTTGAAGATATTTGACATTTACTGATGTCATTATTTTGCTACAAATAAGAAAATAGCTATTACTCACTTATGGCATGCAATAGAACCCCAAACTATATACCATCTTATAGTTAAGGACAAAGTAGCTGAACAACATATTTTAGGAAAATACTCTAACTGCACTAGTTTTGGAGTTACAATGGATTTACTCAACTGTAGAATTTCAAAGTAGCTATTACTCAGCTATCCAATGTGCAACAGATCTGAAACTTTACTATGTGATAGCTTATCAAACAGTAGATGAACAACATATTTGAAAAGAATTCCGTAACTTTAATACTTTTGAAGATATTTGACATTTACTTATGTCATTATTTTGCTACAAATAAGAAAATAGCTATTACTCACTTATGGCATGCAATGGGACCCCAAACTATGTACCATCTTATAGCTAAGGACAAAGTAGCTGAACAACATATTTGAAGAAAAAGTTGTAACTGCAATAGTTTTTGAGTTATGAGCCCTTTACTCCAAGTAGCTAAGATTGCTATTACTCACTTATCTTTAGGCCTAAGTCCATAAAACCAAAAAAAATTTCGAGGGCGTGAAAATTCATTGGGACAATTAATTTACAAAAAATCTGTAGCTGTAGTAGTTTTGGAGAAATCTGCGTGACTAACTAACGCACACACGCACGCACTTTTTGTTTGAATGGGGGGAAGTGAGATTTACAACAGACACATAATCTCACTTCCCCCCCCCCCCATCCCCCATACACAGAGGCAATCTTTTCTCACATGCATTTTTATTTGAGTAAGGGGAGTGGGGAGGGGGCAGATCTGAGCAGAAAAAGACTGCCTCTTCGTCACTCCCCTCACTGAAATAAAATGCAGGTGAGAAAAAGATTATTTACTGCAGTAGAATGTTTACGTTTTACAGCAATTACTTAATTATGTAAGGGGCTACAGTTCTGAAATTTTACTATGTTATAACTGACACAAAACTACATCGCAAAAAACCCATTTAACAAAATGCTCTACACGTAATACTTTTCAAGTTATAAGTGATTTAGTGCATGAATACATGAATTTTAATGCATGAAAAAATCATAAAAAAGAATTAAGAAAGATGCAGGCCTGATACTCCCACAAGGGAATCTACTGGTGGTGTAGTACATATATACAAGATATTTATATCAATTGCTGGTTCAGCTAGCCTTGCCATCTGATGCAGACAGATAAAATTCATCTAAAACATCTGAAAGAATTTGGGAAGTTTTTAAGGGAAATCAGTGTTCCTTTCACATTTTGTGTAAATAATTTTCAAATGGTACAAGTAAATATTTATATGTTTAGTAGGAAATTATGATAGTTTGGGATGTTTGATGACTTCTGTGTGACTATAAGATTACCTTAAAAGGCAGACAAAGGTCCCACTCTGATTAGACTTACTTGAAACAGGGGATTAAGTTTCTTTATAATGAACACCATATGTAGGGTGTTCAATCCAAGCACTCTTATCATGAAAAGCTTTTGTGTTTTTATACCTCTTTCATTGGAAATTGTGTTGAAGGACATTGTTTTTCTTGTGTGAATACAATCCTTCAAACAAAACTTACAAATGATACCCTTATGTCTTTTAGGGGCTCTACACACAGGGGATTTAGAAAAATTTAGTCGCTAAATTTCAGACCTCTTTATAGCCACTGTTTCATATTGCTTTTTAAATAAAGTCATTTGGCTTTAAATTATTTACTGAGTGGCAATATTATACTTTTATTTTCTAGTTAACAATTTCTTTATTGGTTAAGAGGATTATTGGTGTGCAGATGAATAGACTGGAACAGTGTGGGGAAAAAGTATTGTCAGTTTGATTTTCGTAATCTTGTGACGTTTGTTATTTTACAAGTAACTGATACTATAATGTTTAAAACAAATCTCCTATTTCTCTACTGCTGGTGTGTATCTGTTTTAAACAGTGATATTTTTTGTGCTTTTGTATGAACAATACATTAAAGCGTGCAAAGTTTTGGTAAAGGCTTGTTTTTGGCGTAAGGATAAAGTATGCATTCTTCTGGTAAGTGAAATTTATGTTTTGGCATTTTGTTATAATGTGGCCAATGTAGAGAATAATATGTTTCTGATGCTTATAATTGTATGAATGGTAAATTAATTCTAAAGAAACCTTCCTGTGAGTAAGCCTAATCAATGTGTCAAGTTTAACTGATGTTAGTTGAACAGTAATTCAGTTGGGGGCTGAAAACCCATTTTTACTGTAAGATGGCCATAGGCGGACTTCAAGGTGGACAGAAAATAAGAATGTCCCTTTTGGCATCCTTTATAAGTGTGCAAATTTAACCGACGTCAGTTGATCAATAAGATAGTTGGAGGCTGAAAACCCCCTTCTGTTACTGTCAGGTGGCCATAACTCCATTCATATTGGGGCATTAAGTTGACCATAACATAACAGTGTCCCTTTTGCCATCCTTTATAGGTGTGCAAAGTTTAACTGAGGTCAGTTGAACAATAAGATAGCTGGAGGCTGAAAACCCCCTTATTTCACTTTAACGTGGCTACAAGTCCATACATATTGAGAGTTTAAGGTGACCATAAGTATTATTTTTATCTAGTTTAATACCAGTGATAAAAAAATGGAAAAAGAAAGGAGCCAGAGGATTTTATTCCAATTTGATGACTTTAAGCAGGCCATAGGTCCATTAACATTTTGAGTTTAAGGTCACCATAAAGTTAGGATATTCCTTTGGCAAATCTTAATATATGTGCCAAGTTTGGTTGAAAAAAGTGAAAAACTAAGTGAAGTGGAGGGCTAAAACCCTTTTTTTTTTTGACATTAAGGTGACCTTAAGATTGCAGATACAGGGCTAAAACTTCGGCATGTGAAAGACTATCAAAAAGTAACTGAATAAGTTATTCCAACAAAACACCGAAATCCTGACTGTTTTTGAGATACAGACCAAGTACCCATCTTTAAAAAATTTACGAAAATAAAACGCCTTCCATTCAGGCATCTATGGTCCGATTGATCAGAAAATTCTTTCCAACCTTCGAAATTTGGTCTAGAATGTACCTGATAAATTTTATAGCACTGGTGTGTGTGGTTTTTTTTTCGAAACGCAATGACGGGTCTTTACGAAAAATGCTTAAGGTTACCTTAAGTAAAGCTTAAGGTCTCCGCAAAGTATCCCACAAATTTTTCACGCCCCTATAGTTTTAAAGAAAGATAAGAAGGAAAGAAAAATTTGAAAGCCCAAGAAGTTATTCAAGGGAGACCATAATCCTGCAGCGGTGGCGAAGGTGGCTACAAGTCCATTCATATTGAGAGTTTAAGGTGACCATAAGTATTATTTTTATCTATATTAATACCAGTGATAATTTAGATATAAAAAAATGGAAAAAGAAAGGAGCCAGAGGATTTTATTCCAATTTAATGACTTTAAGCAGGCCATAGGTCCATTAACATTTTGAGTTTAAGGTCACCATACAGTCAGGATATTTCTTTGGCAAATCTTAATATATGTGCCAAGCTTGGTTGAAAAAAGTGAAAAACTAAGTGAAGTGGAGGGCTAAAACCCCCTTTTTTGACATTAAGGTGACCTTAAGATTGCAGATACAGGGCTAAAACTTCGGCGTGTGAAAGATTCTCAAAAAGTAACTGAATAAGTTATTCCAACAAAACACCGAAATCCTGACCGTTTTTGAGATACAGACCAAGTACTCATTTTAAAAAAAATTTATGAAAACAAAACGCCTCCCATTCAGGCATCTATGGTCCGATTGATCAGAAAATCCTTTCCGACCTTCAAAATTTGGTCTAGAATGTACCTGATAAATTTTATAGCACTGGTGTGTGTGTTTTTTTCCGAAAGGCGATGACGGGGTGTTTATGAAAAATGCTTAAGGTTACCTTAAGTAAAGCTTAAGGTCTCCGCAAAGTATCCCAAAAATTTTTCCCGCCCCTATAGTTTTAAAGAAAGATAAGGCGGTGATCAGTCGAACTTACGTGAAAACAAATAAGCGTCCCTGACGGGCCGCTTAATTGTGAAATATGCTACAAGTCTGAAATTTTACTGTTATAGTTGAAAAACAAATTTTTAAAAATGATCTAAATGCAATACTTTTCAAGTGATAAGCGATTTACTGCATGAATTCACGAATTTGAATGCATTAAAAATTATTTAAAAATTCATAAAAAAATTAAGAAAGATCTAGACCTGATACTCACACAAGGGAATCTACTTGTGGCCTAGTACGTATATGCAAGATAAGAGAGAAATACCTGCAGTAGTTAATGAGAAAATTGTGATAAAGTGTTGAAATTTTCACACTTTGGGTGGGGTACCTGTCTTCTAACAGCTCTGGGGAAAAGAGAGATAGATCTACATGGATTCTCTGGGTCTTGTAGTTTTGATCGAGAAGTTGTTCATGCAGACACAGATACCACAGTGATGCCATAAGAATTTTACTGTGTCACCAGCTTTGGTTAAACAATGAAGTGGGTGAAATTTGAAAGAACAAGAATTATGCTGGATAGACAAAGTAGTTGGATGACTGGCAGTATTTTGGAAGATCCAAACAATCTTTCTGAAGGATTGAGATATGGTGAGGCCCCACCTTGTTGGAAAATATAACCTAGATCCAATCTACAGGTTATAAACAAATTCACAAAGACAGACAGAGAGGCAAACACACAAAGTTATCACTAAGTTTTCACTAGATGTCAGCAGTCAGCAGGAAATTCAATAAAATATCATTTTTATGTCAGCTGACTTGTCTGATTTATAGTAGAAGTTTGTCCAATTCGTTGACGGTGAATTGGACAGGACAGTGATGTCGGACTCCAATGTAAATTGTTCTATAGATTTCTCTTTAAAAGCATAAATACATATGTGCATAAACACATACTTCTTGTGTTTTATATTGTTGCTGTATGTCTTTATTTTATTTCAATATTCAATAAAAATCCATCTGACACTATTTATTTTGGTGTCTGACACCACTGTCCTGTCCGATTCACTGTCCACGGGTGTATGATTGTTGTACCTATTTCCAGTCTATTACAAAAATTGGACAATATCATTTAGCCGTCACTTCTGAAACATTTTAGTGCATTTTTCTTGTTACAAAATATCGTTTGTATGACAAACAACACTTCTATTATAAGAATATACGGTTTCTTTTAATATTTTTGCACAACATACATACGTCTGACTTTAAAACCATTTAGACCGGAAAGTGGAATGGACGGGATTCTGGTTCAAGAAGGATAAATTATCACCATTTAAATAAGCACTGTAAAATCTTAATCAAACTGAAAATTTTTACTGCTCAGCCAGTGAATTTCGTCACCCCAGTGAAGTTCGTCACTCGTATTTTATGACAGTATTGAAGAGTTTTTACTGTCCAGTTACGGCATATATGTATACCTTGCCATTGGAAGAAGATATTCCATTTATTTAAATGTAAATATTGCCTGTCCTTGGGCGTTTTTATGGCAAAAAAACACTGAGACTTTATTGTGATACAGTAAATCATAATCTTGTCCGTTTTTGTGGATCAATAATTTGGGCATATTTTTTCAGATAGAGAGAGAGAGAGAGAGAGAGGGTGGAACACAAGAGCATTAAGTATTTCCAAATTGTGTAACAAAATGCCAAAAATACACGATTAAGCTTAAGCTTGGAGATCATTCATTATTTCATAAAATACACCCGAAAACAACCCATCCAAATGCTTTATTGATTTTTGCACTAGGTCAGTATTAAACTCAATCTATTGTTGAACCTTTGTGTTGTAAAATGGAGATACATATTTTACTCAAATATATATAATACTTCAGTTTAATTTCCCAAATCATTTGTGTACTTAAGTACTGAGTACTGAGTAACACAAGTACCCCACGCTGTCACCTACCCATTGTAATACAGTATGGAGATACATTTTATTTATAATAAAATACTTATATTACTTCCAGTTTAATTTGCTCCATCATGATTTATTACTGTACTTCAGTACTGATTTACATAAGTACCTAAAATAAATTATGTGCTTGTTCGGTCCTTGTGTGATTTTCTAATTTCCAATATAACTTTTATAGCACCTAATCTCCATCAAAAGACAGACTCTAAGGCTCAACAACCAAGAAATAAGTCCAAAGAATTGAATGGAGCACTGGTTCAGTCTCTTCACTGGAGTAGTTAATGTATTCACTTGTCTTCAAATAAATCAGGTGGTGTTGGTCAGGTATTTTAATTTCACTTTGGGAACAGTGGTGGTAGATGAAACTCAATGATTTATTTATTTAATTATGTGGATTTTATCATCACTTTCAACACTGTATCATATCACAATGAGTAGGAAGCCAGTACATACAGTAGGTCAATATTCTGTACTGTAAACTGCAGACCATCGGTAAGCAACTGTCAACTTTCCCATATTGCGTCAAGGGTTTGCACCGCAGACCTCAGAGGTGGGAGGGGAGTGTGTTACCCACTGTCACCGTGCCTCCCCAGTGATTTCCATTTACTAATCTGTGTGGTATATTTATTTGGAAACCAGTCCAATTGATGCAGCTGTCTGTAGAGGTGAGAAATATGTGCATATTATTTAAGTTATTTGCACCGCTAAAGCCAAAAGTGAAATTGCAATAATTTTTAGCTTTTTTTCAAATGTTGGCTGATTGAGATAAAAATCATTATCTTTCAAGTGTCTGGTGACAAATAATCAGACAATTGCTAAGTATTTACAATCAAGTCATTTTATTCAACTGATTTGTGATGGAATCACATCATCAAGAACATCATATAAATCATATGCATTAGGGCTAATGAACTTTGAAACTGACATTGCATATGTGACATCTTGTTACATATGTTACAATTATGATATTTACTATTAATGTTTGATACCATTTCATTGTAGTTTGTGAAAGTTTTTATTTGAACAAAGTTTCTTGGCCATGGGCAAAGCTATTGGATAAGGTTAAGAACCAATAAGTTTTATCATCCATGAAAAAAGCAAATGAGAAAATAATAAAATGAACAGCAAATAAATAAAAATTAAGCGAATAGAGACACATGTTGACATTTGAATATGTCAAAAGTTGCTTTTATCTTGTGTTCAATTTAATTGTAGATAAATAATTATTAAAATATCCTATAGTAAAACAATCCTCAAGACATTCATTATTACAATTAGTACCACTTTTAAAACCTGTGCAACCACACATTTGTCTGTCTGATACATTTAAATGAGTGGCGGCCAACTTACGACCCGCGGCCAACTTATGCAGGGAAGCAGCAGGGGTTTTATTCATGAACAATAATTGAACTATTCCTACCTTACTGCTCAGCCAGTGAATTTCGTCACCCAGTGAATTTCGTCACCTGCATTTCATGACAATATTAAACCATATTTACACTTAATTTCCATCGCTGAATTACATATTAATATTACAAGTTGTGGTTGCATGTGTTTTAACACAAGTATTACTGGTTTTTGAGGGTTTAAATGGCAGGTGACGAAATTCATTGAGTGACGAAATTCACTGGCTGAGCAGTACTGCTCCCCTTGGCACAACGTGGACACAAGAAGCGTGTTTTTGCTAATTGTAATAAATTTTATCATAATAGACCATTCAAAAATGACACAGGCCTTTAGATTTATAGAAATTTCAAAATATGATGGCGGCCAACTTACGACCCGCGGCCAACTTATGCAGGGAAGCAGTGTACTTTGGGCTTGCGGTATGACAACTCATTATCGCCCACTTCTTCGTTGGGTTTAATTTCCGTTTAAAGAAACCATGAATATAACCTAAAATGAAAAGAAATGTTTTATAATTTCATTCTATAGCAGAAACTGTACGTATAGTTATATATTTAATGAGACATTATCAGTTTAGTACATTTGTGTGTGTTGTTGTCTCACTTGTTTACATTAGTCGGTGTAGCGCTTTATGATGACCCCCCCTTATATCTGTCACTTGGTGGTGAAATATTACAAGGCGGGGTAAACCTTGGGAAAATATTTTAACTTTCCCCCTCCAAGATTCTGACCTCCTCGCCACGTTGCTTAACTAACACAACAACTGTTTTATCAAATCTCCTTTTTATTGAGCTTTCATTTTGCATTACATCATAGAAAATAGTATTTATATGTTATTTTTCTTATACTTTATTTATTAATATTTACAAAGAAGTAAAAAGAATGAAAATATATTGACCAATATTTGTAGAATGCCTTTATAATCCTATCATAAAGCTAAAATTTCCATTGGGTTTTTAGCAATAATACAAAGTCGAAGTTGGGATTTTACATGCCATTCAACAGTCAGGGTCATATTGGGACAGGTCGTCAACATTGCCACATGTGGTACTCGAACCAACACAGATGTGACAGCCTGTGATTAGATGCCAAACTTGCTTACCACTGTGCCACTGAGGACATATTAGTAGCAATGATACAACTATTCTAAATAAGGACAATAGAATTTGATGCTTTGTGGCCTATTTTCCAGAAGACTATACTCAGCAGGCACACAATATCAGATTGAAACTGGTTGAAATACATGTATACATATAGCGTTTGCAAACCATCTTTAGCTGGATCCAACTAGTGAAATCAGGTTGAATAAAATGGGTGAAATTATGTTGAAGTATGTTTTGAATATGCAAATGATTCTCAGTTGGATCCAATGTTTAATCTATGTTACTCCAGTACATATTTATTTTTATGGGATCATGGGATTTATGTTTTTTTTTATTTCTCATTTAGTAACTCAAACTATTGGTTCTCGTGTGGCTAGCTGAATTCTCATAATGATATGTGAAATGGTAATTTTCAATTTAATTCATGCATGTATATATGATGTATATATATACTTTTTCATGGGAGATGCTTGTTGCATTGTATCTGTTTGTAATATTGCATGCACATACAATCAAATATCACTCTGTTTATGGTTATATAATATGATCTTTTGTCTTTTCCTCCAAGATATCCATTATTTTATCTTCAAAAATAGAATAATCCAATTTTGGTAATCAATATTTTTAAACAAATTAAATATTTGTGAAGTGACATTCTCTGTGTCTAATTATTTTACCCAGTCAAACTTTTTAAATATTGTATATTAAAATAGACACAATTAGAAAGAAATTCACAAGTAAACTCACAATGCTTTTTGATTCTCTCTTTTTCAAAATATACATCTTTTTAAGGTAGTTTGAAAAAAAACCACAACCAAGATAAAGTGTGTAATTTCATCACATTGCTGTCGAAATATATATAGTTAGTTTTCAACTTTGACCACAAAAGAGTGGACCTAGCTAAACAAGCCCACACCATGCTATTCAGAAAGTGTAAACACTATTGTGTGGTCCTGTTAGTAATTAGTTTTAGTCCCAGACCTAGGAGAGAGTAGAGCAAGGAGTACTGATAAAGATAAATATGTAAATCCGATGACACCCTTCAGCTATTGTGTTCTCAGAGTGATAAAATGTTAAAACTGCAGAGCTAAGGTTCATGCTGCTTTTGACAAGTGATATTCTTATTCTGTCTAAATATATTTGTCTTGTACATAGGAATTAATGTATTACATATATTATATAAACATATATGCATTCATTACAAACTAATTATTCTGATGATCCACCAATGTGCACTGCAGATAAAGTAAATATTATATATTAGAATGGCTAGTTTTCACAAGGGTCGTTTTTAGTATAGAATTATAATTGAAAAACTGATTTCCACTTTGACTGTTATTCTTTGAGAATAGAGCTGCTATTAAAACACAAAATATATATGAAATTTTATAATAATTTCATAGCCAAATATATTGTAGATATAGAGTAACTTACTTACTAACTATTAAAAAGTATTCCTTGAGGTAGATGCACAAATTAAAAAAGGTCACATGTACAATGTAAGAACTAAGGAGGATGAATCAAAGTTATCAAGCTATATGAGAATTTTTTCCTTTCAAAAAGCTTACCAATTTCAGTGACTCATGACATACTTGTCCCCATATTCAATATGTTTTTGTTCCAAAACACAACTCCCTTTTCCTGTCAGAAATCAAAATTGGATTTACTATTGCAAAAGTATACATCAATTTTCGGATCAGTTTTCAACCATACATCACCAACATTGCTAGTCAAACACATAACTAGTTTTTAATGTTGGAAATCTAAAGAAGATTTAGTTGGAAACATAACTACTTTTTCTTGTCTAATTTGAATGCAAAATACACAAAGACATGTTTTATTGATGATTTTCACAAAACACATGTGTTGCTCAAAAGATAGCTAAATATTTTGAGTGTAAATGGTACACTAGGTCAACTTTTGATAAATCAAGCATTGCTACCAATTGTCTTCTTGAATATATTGAGACACTAGTTAGCCTATTTTCTCTTTGAATAAATACAAAGTTGAGTAAATATTTAGCAAGGTATGTCTATCTTGCAACCCTTTCTACAATGCACTCATTCCCAGAATCCTTCTATTGTTTTGGATACAAAGCTTGCTGGCAAGATGTTTCCTCCCCTAAAATGAAAGGGGAGGTGGATAACATTACACCGGACACCAGTACCCCCCAAAAAGTGGCAATGGGACAAGTCTGGTTTCCATATCACTTTTTTTCTGCAAAAAAGGGCCAGCACTGTGTTGGTAATTATACTTAGCAAAAGTAAGGAAAAGGCTAATATAGTATGTTTCTTCTCAAATTATATGGTGTACTTTCATATTGTGTCACATTCTATTGTATCACGTTATTGGAAAATAGTTTAAGAAATTTTTTCTTAAATAGAAAATGTACACCATTTTAAAGATTAAAAAATGTCCTCTGTGGACTAGTACTCAGCAAGTTCGGCATCTAATCACAGGCAGTCACCTCTGTGCAGGTTCGAGTCCCATAAGTGACAATACTGAGGACCTGTCTCAATATCACCCTGGCTGTTGAATAGGACGTAAAATACTAACTTTGACTTTAAAGGTTTAAAATCCTTCATTATCACACTCAAAATAAATTTTTGGTTCAATAAATAGCTCGGTCAAATCCTACTTTATTTTTTACTGATGTTTGTTATAATTCCTCATATCTATAATAGCACTGACTTAAGCATATATAAAATAAATACAAATACTTTTAGTGTATAAAGTTAGGGTTTTATGTCCATTTCAACAGTCATCTTGAGATCGGTCCTCAGCATTGTTACTTGTGGAAGTTGAACCCACACAGAGGTCACAGCCTGTGATTAAATGCCAAACTTGCTAACCTTTTAGTATTTAGCATAATAACAGAAGTTCCTGATTCAAGACACCTGTAACGTGAAATTTTTCCCGGAAGTAAAATTTTTATTCTAGGTCCCTTCTAAACCACGGATCTCATTTATTACTGTATTTTATTGCTGTTAAATGATAGTTTAAGAAATATAATGTACATATATCAATAACTTTCAACAATATATTGGATATTATATTAAATAAAGTGTTTTCGGTTTATAATATAACCATTTCTGCGCATGCGCGATAGTGTGGAAACGGGTAAAAAGACAGGAAGAAGAAAAATTTCACGGCAGAAAAATGGACCTTTCCACGGTGTCAATCAAAATACCGCAAATCGGCATATATCCTGTTTACTACAATGGCAACAACCAATCATTTCCTCCGGTTTTCATCGGCGCCATTTTGAATCACAAAAGCGTGGTCATTTTTAGGGACATATTTGTAAATATTATTGCTTTCTGACAATGGAACAAAAATAAACCACAGTGTAATTTCATGAAAAAGTTATATCATCAATCCTATGTACTTTAAAATGTCCGCAATGCATACATATGTTCCCAAGCTGCCATTGTTTACATATTACTGCAATGCACGAGGATTTGTTTTGATCAATAAAGTGTTTATTTATTTATTTTCTAATTTTTGTCATAATGAAACAAATATACTTTATTATTATATATGTCCCAAAGCTGCCATTGTTTACATTTTACAGCAATGCACAAGGATTTGTTTTGATCAATAAATTGTTTATTTATTTATTTACTAATTTTTGTCACAATAAAACAAAGATACTTTATTATATAATTTCTTATTATATGCTCCATCCAATCATTTATAACACATGTTTTTTCTCCTATATCTTAAAATACTCAATGTTTACGTTTAATTTCCCGCCATTTTCACCATTTGTTTGTCAGACAAGGCCCGACATGGAGACAACTCAAATACGGTGCCTTATAAAACCTGGACTTCCGGAAGGGCGGTCGGACCAGGGCGGTAGGGCGGTGGAATTGGGCGGTGGCTATATCTCCTAAGCTTTATTGTGTATGGTCCAAGTTCTTATTATTATATCCCCAGACGAAAGTCGGGGATATATTGGATTCAGGTCCGTCGCGTCGCCGCCGCCGCCGCCGCCGCCGTAGAAATTTCCTTGTGTACGCGATAACTCAAAAACCAATTAATATTGTAGTAATTGGGGTATTCAACCAAATTAAATATAATGTAAATTTTATTCAATTTAAATTTCATAATATTTTAATAATACCTATTTTAACTTATAACAGTACTTCAATTGGGTAAAATATTTTGGCATACTCATTTTTACCAATTTATTCACTATATAATTCTTATTGGTCAATGATGGGTTGGTCTTTCTCTTTTGCCCCTCTCTTGTTAGAAAGTAGTAGTACTGATAGATGGTATTGATAAAGATCAGCTCTTTGACAATTTAAATAAAAACACTTCAGATTTTCAAGGTATGTATGAATTATTCATGTATCACAGATTTTATTCGGAATTTATTCATGGTACTTACCATTAACAGGAGTTGATAAATCTTAATAATCCTGTCAAAACTTGGCTCTTACCTGTCAAATTTGTACTGAGAGCGCACAGTTGCACAGTAAATATTAAAATAATGGAAACATAAATCTTACCTGTAAATTTGGGTAAATCCTTCTATTCATCCATATATTCAATTTATAATATTGGTTTTATATTATCCTCACTCATTATTCATAATATCCACAATGTTTAAGATTAAACTGTCAAAATTCACGTACGTGCGCCATTTGTTTACACTCTATGTGTAATGAGCCAGGGTTTGACAAAATATAGTGCCGGTAATGTCAACACATTTCATCCATATTACAGTTAAATTCTATAACAATTAATGTGTCAAGACTATTTGGCAATAATATCCAGACTATTTCAGCATTTATTGCAAATATTTTGTCAGTTATTGTTATTGTCTCCCTACACCAAGAGGTCTCTGGAAACCTATATAAGGGCGAACGTAACGCTGTAGAGTCAGTTTCTTTTGAGAGACTCAAGGGTACACATCAATCTGCGCAACATTGTGCGCAAAGAGTACTGTCAAGTAGCGCATTATTGATCTTGCTGTGCGCATGTACAAATCTCACATGTGCGCCAATCATTGACTGAAAAAGGTCAGTTACCACAAACAATGTGTGCACATTGAATGCTGATATATCCCATTTAGACACAAGTTGACAGTGAATACAGCTTCCATACATATTTAAATTCATTATCCCACACTTTATAGTTGATAACAATTAATACTTTAGCACAAAAAAATCTGATAATTGCACAGAAATCCTCCAACTAACTGCCACCATGTGTGTTGAGGGAAATACCTATGACGTCATACTTTTCTAACACTGCCTGTTAATCAATAATCCTGTCTGGCTCTGAGCCAATAAAAATCCTTCACACAAGCATTCCATCTGACCTATGACCTCTTGCTTTCTAACACTGTCTGCTAATCAATAATCATGTCTGGCTCTGTGCCAATGAAAACCCTTCCTACAACCCATTGATCAGCAGTGATAGTTCTATATTTGGAAAAACTGCAGTGAAGTAGTACTCACTCATTCACTGGCATTTCCATATTTGGAAACAGAGTAGGAAAGTAGTATATATGAAGAGATAGAGTTAATCCATTGACTCCAGTGTAACATATTTACATTGGACTGAGCTGTATTTATTGTCAACTTAAAAATGTAATCTTTCTTTTGAAATGCACACATTATAAATCACTGAAAACCCATGTACATGCTGTGAATACACATTCATACACATTGATAATTGATTTAAATATTGTGATTATACCATTTATGTAGACAGATAAGGGGTGCACATTTATTGGCTATTTCTCAGTGACATTTTTCATTGCACTGAGCATTTTATTGGTTACACACTGACTTTTTTTTTTTTTGACTGTTAATACCTGTGTGTGACAGTATACTTTATACATTTTGTTGAAACATATTGGTACTTACACACTGATACAATTGCATATAATTTGGTGTGTGTTACATGTGCTTTTGAAATTGAATGTCACACATTGATATTTGAATACTGTGTATTGCTGATGTACTTGGACATTTGATGTGCATATTTTTGACTGTTGGCATATCAAATGCTTATGAATTGCACACAGTCTGATTGAATGTCACACATTGATATTTGAATACTGTGTGTTACTGATGTACTTGGACGTTTGATGTGCATATTTTTAACTGTTGGCATATCAAATGCTTATGAATTGCACACAGTCTGATTGAATGTCACACATTGATATTTGAATACTGTGTGTTACTGATGTACTTGGACATTTGATGTGCATATTTTTTGACTGTTGGCATATCAAATGCTTATGAATTGCGCACAGTCTGATTGGATGTCATATGATTTTGAATACTAGTGTGTGACTTTTTGCTCTTATGATATTTGGTGTGTATATTTTGACTATTAGTATGTGGAATACTAATGAATTGCACACATTTTTATTAAATGTGAATATTAGTCTTGAAACTCTTTGAGTATTGACTGTGCTGACTGTATTTATGGTATTGACAGTGTTAACTGTATTGACATGTTTGACTGTATTGACATTAGTGACTGAATTAACTGTATTTACTGTGTTGAGTGTATTGACACTATTTACTGTATTGACTGTATTTACAGTATTGAAGTTTAGCTTTAAGGTGCATGTTGCATTTGATTTTATTAGTGCACCGTAGTTGATTTTAGGAATTACTTGTATTGTTATTTATTGAATATGCTAGTTTGGCATGAGCCAAATAAAGTTGTTATTTGTTTTGCAATTCTTTTTAAGTTATTTTGTTGGAATGCATGAGTGAGACTGACTTATGATCGAATTGAGGTACATGCATAGGGTTTCTCTGCAACTTATTTGATTGACTGATATCTTACCTGTGGTGAGCAGGTACTTTAACGAGCAACCTTACCTGTGGTGAGCAGGTACTTTGATTAATTATCTTACCTGTGGTGAGCTGGTTAAGATTACAATAAGCAGAGAATCTTGACTGTACTGTGTAGATTGGGTGATTGACTTGAACTTACCTGATGATTTGATTCTTGGACAAGATTGAAGAGTTTAAGGCAAAACGTTGTGGTTAACACAACTAACACACTACCATACAAACCAGTTAACATTAACACACAACTAACGTTCTAGTTGTTAACACCAACCGGGAACGTTACAATATTTTTTTTTCAAACTTGGTGCACATGTTAAGGATGCCCAAAGAAAGATCCCTATTTTAAGGTGACCTTAAACTCCAAATAATAAAGAACTTATGGCCACCTTAAGGTCAGAAATTGCACTTTTGACCACTTAGAGCCCTCTAGGTCACAAACTATGAGGTGTATCTGGCTTAAATTTTACCTGAGAACACATTAATATATTCTTAGTACATGTGCCGAAAATCAAGACTTTAAGTTGAGGAGAAAATTGTGTTTGGGGCCCATAAAGACCCCAGTTAGGACTTTTTTCCTAGATTTTTAACATATTTTGCCCTATAATTTGGAAGTGGTAATTCTGATGAGTCTCAAACTGCTCTAGGTGTAACTCTTATATGTAATCCTTGTCTGTGAAAAATTTAAAGGCTGTAGGTTTACCTGTTAGGCCGACTTGAGGTCTCAAAATTGCCCACAGTGATCCAATTTATGGACTTTTTGCCACCTTCAAGCACTGTAGCTTTCAAACAATGTCTCTCATCTAAGTGAAATATCATCTGAGAATATATCAATATGTTTTTCTTGTATGTACTCCAAAATTTAGGCCTTTAATAGACATTTAACCCATGTATGAGGACCATAAATCCCCACCCGAGTGACCCTTTTTAGACATTTTTCACATATTTTGCCCTGTAACTTGGAAATGGTAAGTCTGAGAAGTTTCAAACTGTATTAGATACATATTTTATGTGTAATCTTAGTATGTGACAAATTTTAAGTCTGAAGCTTTAATTTGAAGGCCACATTGAGGTCTCTGACGGGCTCCCAAAGACCCAGTATTTGGACTTTTTGCCACCTTTAAGCCCTGTGACTGTTAAACTATGTGACTGATAGGGCTGAAATCTCATCTGGGAATACATTATTATGTTCTTTTTACATGTGCCAAAAATCATGGCTTCAAGTAGACATTTAAACTGTGTATGAGGACCATAACCACCCACCTGAGTGACCCTTTTAAGATACTTTTCACATATTTTGCTCTGTAACTTGGAAATGGTAAGTCTGAGAAGTTTCAAACTTTATTAGATATATATTCTATGTATAATCTTAGTATGTGACAGATTATAAATCTGAAGCTTTAATTTGAAGGCCACATCGAGATCTCTAAAAGGCCCACAGATACCCAATATTTGGACTTTTTGCCACCTTTAAGCCCTGTGACTGTTAAACTATGTGATTGATGGAGCTGAAATCCCATCTGGGAATGCATTATTATGTCCTTTCTACATGTGCCGAAAATCAAGGCTTTTAGTAGACATTTAACCTGTGTATGAGGGCCATAAACACTCACCCAAGTGACCTTTTTTGACATTTTTTTCCGTATTTTGCCCTGTTATTTGGAAATGCTTAGTGTGACAAGTCGTAAACTGTATTCTATATAATTTTTGTTTGTTATGTTTGTCCCCCAAAAAGTTTCAGCTCTGTAGTTTAATTGCTAAGGTCTCTTTAACAATTGTAAAATGCCCACAGAGACCCAGTTTATGGATATTATACCACTTTAAAGCCCTGTAACTGTCGAACTATGTGGGTCATAGAGCTGAAATCTTTGAATTTTTCAAAGGAAGTGCCTGTCTATTTAAATTTTTATTAATAATGTTATGGCTATCTTAGGCTTTTAAGTACTTATTTTTGTGTGTTATCTCTCTGCTTGCTGAGTTTTTAACTTTTTAAAATGAAACTGGTTAAACATATTCAAGTAGGCAAAATGGACACTGTTATTTTCTGGTGAGCTATAAGTCCAATATTAATGAAATTATAGCCTTATGTAGTAAAAATAGGGGATTTTTAACCCTCAACTAGCCCAGTTTTATTCAGTTTGCCTCAGTTAATTTTGACACAGTTCCTACAGTTACTAACTCATTTCAGTTGATAATCACATTCTTAAAATTCTCAATTCTGAATTATTATTATAAATCTGTTCTTGTGGTTTGATAATTTATATTTAATTCTGGAGGTATATAATTTTCCTGTTGAACATTCCTTATTTATATATTTGATTTTATTTTAGTGATAAGATTAACTGAGCTTTTTGTATTTGATTACCCCTTTTGTTTGTTTACCATTTGTGCTGTAGCACTCTATCTCTTTGTAGTCCCACCCCCCCATCCACCTCTGGGACCTCCAGCTATTGAGTGACACTAAATAAACAAAGGTATTGAATGATATCAAATGAGAAACAAAGAACCAGACTTTTCAGTGGGGTTGCAGATCTTCTGTAACAGTGAGAGAGGTGTGGAGAAGGGGAGAGGGGTGGGGTGGGGTTGGGAGATGGGGTTTGCTTCATTATCTAATAAGACAAAGGGGAGTCAGAACTGAGATTGTGTCACATATTTAGGTTGCATATATATGGACCACATATATAGGAATTGAGGAAATGAATAACTGAAAAACAATGCAAATTCTAAAAATAATATAATAAAATAATAATATAAATAATATATCATTTTTAAATAATATTTTATTTGTGAACAAATATAGAAACAGAGATACGCTTTTGGGATTATGAATCATTTAAATACTTTGAAAATAGGTTCAGAGTCACCCTTTGCAGGAAGATTGAAAAGTATGATGAGTTGAGTTAGAAATAATATTTTATTTGTCAACAAATATAGAAACAGATATGTTCTTTTGGGATTATTAATTTGGAATGGACATTCAATCATCAATCATTTAAATACTTTGAAAATAGGTTCAGAGTTATCATTGCAGGAAGATTGAAAATATGCTCTGTTGAGTTATGTATTCGGCATCTGGGGATACACCATCTTCCTTGGGAAGATATAAACTTAGTAGATTGATGTGCTGAAGTTCATATAACTTTTCCCAAGATTTATGCCATACAACAAATGGCTTACATAAAAAATTCCCGATCAAAACCTGTGGCATGAGTGATGACCTGTCTGGGGATATGTTGGCGCCGAGTTGGCCCAATCTAGTTTTTGACAAGGATGATGGTGTCTATTTATATAACCTTCACTTTGTTTGGTATCTGGTAGCAAACTATAAATAGAAGACATTTTGCAAAATACAGGGCGCCACCCAGGCCGGTGAACTAATCAAATGTTTCTTCTTTGGTCGCTGCAGCTCTGCATCCACGCTAAAGCTTAATATAATGCATGTAATTGAATTCTGTATTAAATTCTGAAAGTTTTGATACCAAATATGTAAATAGAATTCTGTATTAAATTCTGAAAATTTTTATGTGGTATAAAAATGTGGTAGTAAATCCTACTTCAACTATTAAATATCAACTTTGTCTGAAAAAAAATGCCATGGTACTGAATATATGTGCATTATTTTGGTTTTAATTTGAGGTGTTTAGTTTACTAGGGCGGGAGCAGTTGTACTTGGACCAGTATCTGTTTTCTGTTTGCCTGGGCGGTGAGTAGGGAGGAAATCAATACACATGCAGAGCTCACCACCCTAGCCAATCAAGGAGAAGAGGTCACTGGCACAGCCCATCAAGGAGAAGAGGTCACCGCCCCAGCCCATCAAGGAGACGAGGTCACCACCCCAGCCCATCAAGGAGACGAGGTCACATCCCCAGCCCCAGCAAATATCACAGCAGCAGAGGACACTGCCCATCCACCAAGTTCACCATATAACAAAACATATTGGTGTTTTTATCAAGCTTGGATGTTTCAGAAGTTTTGATGGGGTTGGAAAAAGTCAGTTAAAAGAAGAGGTTAAACCAATTTCAAAACTTACGGGTGGTACAAATTTGGCATTAGATAATATTAATAAAAACCTAGCTGAAAAATTTGAAAAATGAAACAGTGTAATGAGACAACCAAATCATTAAGTCAATATTTGCTTATAAAGAGAGAACAAGCATCCGAATAAAAGTAAGATTGTTCAATAAAAAAGAATTCAGTAAGTTCTCAGTTGTACCCGGACCAGCATCTGTTCTCCGATTGGCTGGGCAGTAAGTAGGGCGGTGGTAAGGGCGGTCCGGAATTGGTCCGGTTCCGTGTCCGGTTCCGACTTTTATAAAGTACCCTAAAATACCGTAAACCAGAAAGTGGGCGTGGCCTATGGAACGGTCTGAGATCCAAAGTAAGAAGCATATTTCACGACAGCAATCTGCATAATATGTGCAATCTGAATGTGGGTTTTTTTGGATTATCTTGATTTGGATAATCTAGATCAGAATCTAAAATGAAAATAATAAGACAAATCACCATAAATATCATAAAATTACCTAATTCTTCAAATTTGCTGGCATAATATGCAGAATTTGGGGGTAATCCAATGACTTTTGGTATCTGAATCCACTCCTTAGTAGGTTAAAAAAATCAATCGTCTAGATTAGGATTATGATCACATTACAAGGGAATCTTTTAATCTGAGTAATCTAGATTCCATGGATTATGTTTGTGAAATACTACTGCACCTAATGCATTGCGTTGAAATAGTTAAGTAGAATGGTCACTTGTTCACTTAAAAGAGAACAGCTATACAAGAACCCTAGTCATTACAGGCTACAGCAGTCCCATTTTTGTTAATGTGGCCTAGTGCTCCCCTCTGTACTGGAATCCCACTTTGACTCTTCTAATGCTAAATACCTAAATTGCTATGTAGTATTTATACACTCTAATCCCATTTTTCTTTTATTTTTCTTAAAGTGAGGTATATATACTATTACAAATAAGATGCAGATCTGCAAAGTGATAAACCAGTAATACCAGAATGGACAGACAGTTTAGTCAGACTTACAAAGACTTACTATGGACTTTCTATTATATAAAATGTTTTCAAACATTTAACATCTTGTATAGACCATATCAGTATGGCTAGTTGAGGAGATAGAACATAGCAGTGCATTCTAGTTGGTCAACATTCTGCACCAAAATCTATCAGACAATGAAAAGCAAGTTTTATCTTCCACGGGGTTAATCATAAAATAAACCCAGGACTAAGAGGCAGAAAGCAAGCATGTTTTCAGACCAAATTATATGAGAAGCTCTGCATTATGCAGTATTCCATCTAGCCCCAGACATGAACCACATTATAACAAACATTGGATCAATACACATTGTATCATTGACAACTTGTTGTTATATAGATTCTATGTTTTGTTAGTATTAATAAAATCAAACATAAATAGAACAGCTCAAACATAGCAAATATGATAGCCATGCACAATGCAGTATACAGTGATCATTTCATACATAGATAAGCATGAAGTGGATCAATTCATAAAGTGGGTCGATTTTTCAAGACTATATATAAAAAAGCATGCTGTACTCCTATATCATAATTTCTTTGGAAAAGCTTAACAGTACATATATATAGTTACATTCCAAAAGATCAAATTTTGATGTTCAATGTCTCTTAAATTTAATAATTTAAATTATTTAATTGAATTTTTTTGCCATTCTCATGGGAGGGACTGCAATTGCATAATTGAGTGAGTTTATTGCTATTTTCTTTCTTGTAAACATTTTTCATGAGCTTTTAGATAAAATAAATCCAAGAAACACTTTGATTTAGATTAAATATTAAACATTGGAGAAGAATTTTTCACTAAAAAATTGGCCCACAATGTTCGGTGCTGATATTTTTCAAACATTTTATGTAATTGTACAGTTGAAAGAGGCAAGTTATGAGCCAAAGTTGCTGCATAATGTTGCTACCATCCTTTTCTTGTGTACATATAGTTTTTCTAGCTCCTTGGTGTTGACTGAAAAGGTGATTCACACATAAAGATGTTTCTGGTGGAGTCATTCAAACTATGTTCCTAGCAATAATATTTGAGATTTATTGAGCACGTATAGCTACATACTCAATATAAATTATCCATAGTTTGAATTTAAAAGGAACCATTTTGCAAGGCAAAAGACAGCTGCAATAGTCAAAGATCCAAGTTTGTTTTTTTCAAGAGCCAGTTTAGCTGTGATAGCGATAATATACCAATATAATAACAAGAAGAAAAATATCCATGTTATGTTTCCAGATGCCAGTCAACCTTTGATCTAATAAACTGCACTTGCAGTTCTTTACATTATATGTATAAAGTGATTGGGTTTACTGTCTGAACGATTCCATTATTTGATGTGTATTGTTCACTAGTGGTTCTTTGTCCATTCATTTATTTTTTCTGAGTTTGATTGGCTTTCATATAGTGTTTGGGGTGATGCAAGAGGCGAGAGGTAGCAAACTGGACTGCCTTGTCTTGATCATCAAGCACTGGACAGTCAGACTGTTTGGTGTGTAAAAAAGACCGAATACATTCTGGACATCTTTTACTCTTCATTTTTGCATCCTTCATTATGTTATATGATTTCACTGTTTCAATTTTCACACAAAACATTTTAGAGTTCATTCTAATATTCCAGTATTTATTTCCAATATTTTTCAGTCTTATCTATCATAATTACACTTTTTCCATTTCGATCTGTACTTAATTAAATACTTCATTTGTATGAATTCCAGAATCAGTTTAATTCTGTTTTATATTTTAATTAGTTCTTCAAAAGAAACTATTTATTTCTGTTACAATTATTACCTTATTCCTATATCTTTCTGTCCTATATGTTTGTCTGTGCTTTTACATGAAGCTTGGAGCTTGTGCACTAAATTTTTCTGATTGGCTTTTAGATTTCTGGCTTTGGCTATGGTGTTAATAGGTGTCAAGCAAGGATTGCTTTAACATGCAATTTATGTATACGAAATTGTGTTTAATATTTGCTTTATTAATGTTCAGAGTAAATTTATGGTAACCGAAAAATCTGATAAAACAGTGATATAAACCATCAACTTAGGTAGCACATTTCATATTAAAACACAGTATGATTTTGATATGTAGATTAACATCTGCATGCAGCTCCATCCAAATGTATTCTAAAAAAATATTAGTCATTTCTTATAACTACGTATGCTACAACACAGAGTATTATATTTAATGCAAATAAGTGTAATTTCATGCTATTTAGTAATCAAGTCCAGAAAATTCAATTAAGTTGGACAATGTGGTTATTTGTGCTTTTACTGTGAAAAGACCTTGGGTAAAAGCTTAAATGTCAACATGACAGTCACATAGCTAGGTGAAACTATTTATTTATCGTACAAAGGATTTCATTCATTCAAGCATAAATTTAACTCGGTCATATCTAACCTGAATTACTTTCATGTTGTATGCATTTGTAATAGTGATGCCAGATGTGGAATTTTGAGCCTGTCTTGTTTATATTCTACTTTGCTTGCACGAATTCTCTCACCCTCTTGGGTGTTTTCTCTACAAAACCCATTATGATCTTTTTAATTTACTGTGCAATAAGGGTGATGTAAATGTTCAATTACATGGTAGATAACTTAAATTCATCAAAAAGAGATGCCTTGAAAGCACAAATAATAAAAGTTTGGAACTTCCATCCAAATTCAAAATTTGAAATGGAGTATTTGGAATTAATAATACAGCATTCATAATTCCAAATGTGGTATTTGTAAAGCATTATACATGTTGTTTTTTATTTTTAAATACCTATTTCTAAATACACTTGTTCAAATTTTAAATTTGAATGTTAGTCTGTAGCTTTTGGTTTAGTTGGTATGGTAGGTGTAAATAGGTTTAATCTAACCAACTGCAAATAGACCGTAAAGACCATGTAAAAATATTTAAATCAGCCAGGAAGTAGCTAGCACATTCTGCAAAATCTCAACTGGTGGTGTTTTGATGTAAGGCTACGTAGAATAATTTTCAAAACTTGTGAGATGAAAGCAAGAAGATGGTGATGCATGCATTTGGCATATTCAGGTTGAAAGACATGCATGACCTTGGCATCAATAGGCGGTTGTGGCCTTGCCTGCAAGGTAAATGAGAACATGGAACAGGAACATGAAGCTGGTTCTCAGCTAGCTGTATTGTGATGGCTGTATATATAGTTCTGGGGATGAGTCTGACTACTGAGTTGGTGCTGGTGTCTTTGGAGTTAGTGTCTGCAGCACCTGTTGCACAGGCTGATTTATAAATACCCTCTGCAGATGTTGTTGAGGCAGAAAATTAGCTAGAATCATCATGTAGGGTGTTCTCCACTATGACAGGTATGTCCAGGTAGGTCTTGGCTGGTAAGACATGCAGGGCTGAGTCTGGTACAATAGTAATGATTACTACTGCAATCTGTGTCTCTTTATCTGCTGAAGGCCTTGCACAAGCTTAAACATTTCAGTCTTTAAAGTCGAGATGCCATCTTTTTCTCGACTTTGTCAAATTTAAAGTCATTTTGTAAATGGATATGTTCCCTGAATTAAAAATCCAAAGGAAACATATTTTTTAAATGAAAGCATGATTTCTTTTGTTAAAAATTGTCAAAATGGGTTGTTAAAAATTCAGAATTCACCTTATTTAAATTAAATAAACTTTGAAACACTTCAGTAATGACGGCATTAATATGATGTCTTTTTTGTCATATAATACATTGAAAATTGATGTTATTGTTCATCTCCTATCACTTCAGTCCTACACACAAGGTACACGGACCGGTCTGCTTTCACTGAGCTAGTGGGTTTTTCAGTGCAGTGGCTTCCCACTTTTCGCTCCTTAAACTAAGCACTGGTTAAGTTCTCTGTGTGGAGTAAACTGTGACATTTTCTGCATGCAGCCTCAACCGCTAATATCAACAAACTGTACTGTGCGTGTGAAATCATTACATAGCCTTTATACTTATCTGGATATTCCCTCTCTACCTCTAATTGTATTTTTTTTCTTTTTTTGCATAGTTAATTTGTCAGTAGAATTAGAAAGCTCAAAAGTTTTTTTTCTGTGTGTGTATCTCTGTCATACTTTTATTAAATAATATACACACTAGATATACAGGTTAGATCTTTTTGGGGGATGGGTTCTTTGCCTATTAAATTGATGTGTCTGTTTTTTTGTCTGTCCTTCTGTCTGTCTGTTCATCAGTATGTCTGTCCAACAATCAACATTTTGGTTTCCAGACTCTAAATCAATAATGCTTCTGCCAATAGATTTGAAATTTGACAAGGTGGGTAGGACACCGCTTGGATTAGCTATTTCAAAATTAGTGCCAGTCGGTGTATCTGTTTGTCTGTGCATCTGTCTGTCAGTATTTTGGTTTCCAGACCCTAACTCTAGGCACATGGAAGGCGTTTCATAATCTCCCAACCTTGGCCTTGGCCGGCAGGAGTGTAAAGTGCAACTGTAGTATCACTGGTTTAATAGGGCCCCTTTTTCAGTTAAGAAGTTTAAGACACCAAAAAGTATTTAAAGCATTGCCATGACAACAGGTGTTGTCAGATACCCTCCCAAACCCACTCAGCTGTAGATCCTGTTTCGGTTAACATATCCTGAAAATTTGGTGAAAATCCATGCATCGGTTTAGGCTGTGGAACATACACAAATGTTAAAACCGAAAAATATTTAAAGGGTTTCCATGGCAACAATTGTTGGTAGAACCCCCAAAAAACTAATCAGCTCTAGATCCTTTTGGGGTAAACATATCCTGAAAATTTAGTCAAAATCCTTGCATGGATTTAGGCTGTAAAACACCGAGAAACTTTAAGACCCCAAAATCTTTAATGTGTTGCCATGGCACCAGTTGTTGCCAGATACCACCAAAACTTAATCAGCTCTAGATCGTCTTGAGGTAAACATAGCCTGAAAATTTGGTCAAAATCTGTGACAGGTTTAGGCTGTGGAACACCCATAAACTTCAAGACCCGAAAATTTTAAAGTGTTGCCATGGCAATAGTTGTTACCGGATACCCCCCAAAACCTAATCAGCTCTAGATCCTCTTGGGGTAAACATACCCTGAAAATTTGGTCAAAATCTGTGACAGGTTTAGTCTGTGGAACACCCATAAACTTTAAGACCCGAAAATTTTAAAGTGTTGCCATGGCAACAGTTGTTACCGGATACCCCCCAAAACCTAATCAGCTCTAGATTCTCTTGGAGTAAACATACCCTGAAAATTTGGTGAAAATCTGTGCAGGGGTTCTGTGAAAATATCTCCAAAAAGCCCCAAAATGGCCTTGATGAGGTACTTTGGCAGTATGTGGATGACCTTCAATGAAGAGCTTCAAGGTCAAATTTCTGCATGCTTACAGAGGACATATATATGTATTATATATACCACCCATAGGATGATCTAACTTTCTGTATATAAGAACTGGGCCAAAATCTGAAGGAGGGGCCCAAGATCACATCTGAACACATTGGAAGATTCCTAAGACCACAACTTCCTATAGGTGGGTTTCACATTGCAAACCTCGAGGACCAACAAGATGTATCCACCGGAAAAGGACAACTTACATGGTTTTGAAGATAAACAGCATTTTTCAAGATTTTTTTTAAAGAAAATTCTAAATTATTCACAGGAATTAAAGTAGTCCTCATTATCCAGTGGGGCCAATGTTTGCCCGAAATCTCTCTTTATGTTATAGTTTTTGAGATTAAATAACATTTTCCATTTCTGCTCAAATTCAAGATGGCAATCCTAGGAGAGTAGTCCTTAGTATCTAGAGGGTCCAAAATGTGCACTATGGTTTTCCAGATAAATGACATTTTCCAATTCCTCTAAAATTCGTGATGGCAGCTGAAATTCAGAGAAGTCTAAATTTTTCGGAGGTCCTAGTAGTCCTTGGTACCCGGGAGGTTCAAAATCTGCCTAAAATCGCTGTATCTCTTACGGTTTTGGAGATAAACAACAGTTTCTTTTTCCTCCAAATTTCAAGATGGAGACCAAAATTTGGAGGTTCTAGAGGTGAAAGCCTTAGCACCCAAGGGTTCAATATTTGCTTGAAATCACTATCTTTTGTGGTTTTCCAGATAAATGACATTTCCATTTCCCCTAAAAATTCAAGATGGAGGTAGAATTTCAGAAAAGTACAGGTTGGTTTCACATTGCAAACCTCTAGGAGCAAGGATAAGTGAGTTATAATCACTTTGAAGTTTGGCTATCCTCATATGACCTTGAAGGAGAGGCCCAAGGTCAAATCTGACCACATCAGAAGATTCCTAGTCCATGATTTCTTATAGGTTGGTTTAACCAAAACAAAAATAAGACAGTAATGAGCACTTTAAGATTGGCTACCTTTGTTTGACCTTGAAGGAGGGTCAGAGGTCAATTTATTTATTTGGGTTTATCGTTGTTTTCAACACATTGTATCGGTCATATCACAATGGGTAGGTTTATGCACAGAGGAAACCAATACATACAGTTGGTCAAAATTCTGTACTGTAAACTGCCAACCCACGGAAAGCAACTACCCGCTTTCCCACTTAAGGTCAGGCCGGGATTCGAACTCTGATCTCAGAGGTGGGAGGTAAGAGTGTTACCACTCTGCCACCATGGCCCCTGGCCAAAGGTCAAATCTGAACACATCAGAAAATTCCTAGCCATGAATGGCTATATAGGTTGGTTCAACATTGCAACTCTCCAACCAATAATAAGCGAATTATAAGCTTCTCTTCCCAGTAATTTCAAGAATAAGTAAGTTATAAGCACCTTTAAGTTTAGCTCTCTTTGTTTGACCTTGAAGGAGGGGTCAAAGGTCAAATCTGAGCACATCGGAAGATTTCTAGCCCATGATCCTATAGGTTGTTTAACATTGCAAACTCTAGATCTATGACTAATAATAAGCAAGTTATAAGCTTCTCTCCCATGTAATTTCAAGCTATTTCTGTAATTGCTATCAGATCGTGCATTTTGTATACCCAGTAATCTGACACTCCTTCAGGGAAGCATTTTCCTGCCTTTTTTTGCTGCTAGGTTGAATTTTTGTGGAAATGGAAATACATATTAAACAGAGCAAGATAGTCATTTCAACAAAGTCATTACTGCTCATAGGGATGCTTTGATTTTGCTGTGAAGAAAAAAACAACAACACAATTTATTTATTTCTCTTGTGAAGCAATACTCTAGCTATATGTCTCTCTAGTCATTTTAGCTCTGATAAGGAAGTATTACTTTCATGACCATTTGTTTGTTTGTTTGTCTGTCTGTTTGTTAGTCTAATTATGCAAATACAACTGGTTGGATCTTCCTGAAAAAATAATAGATGGGTCTTGGTCCAACTTAGATTCCATTAAATTTTGAAAGTGATCTGGATCACCGTCTGGGTACAAAAAAGGTAATCTGGGTTTTCCTATCTACTTATTATTTAGTGCCTTTTTACAAGAATATGCAAATACTGCTGGCGAGATCTTCCTGAAACGGATCAGAAGATGGACCTTGGTCCAACTTAGATGCCATTAAATATTGGGGAATGATTTGAATCTGTGCCTACATACACCAAATATGGATTTTCCCATTTGCTTATATATATCAGGGAGCCTTTAAAAAAATTATACCTTCTAAATTATGGATCTAATTCACTACCCCCAAAGAGGTATAATTTTCATGGCTGTTTGTTTCTCTGTTTGTATGTCCATTTCTCTGTTTGCATGTTTGTTTGCAAAATTAACTACTGTTTGGATCTTATATCTCCCATCTTATTGCTCCATTATTTTCATTATACTTCTCAACCAGGAATACACTGCATCAAACTGATGCAATTTCTACTTATTGTGTGCCTTGGCAGAGGTATGCACTATCTGGGTGCTCTGGTAATATTATTACAGTCTCTCCCAGAGAATCTATAAATAATTTATACTATGTACTATTAACATGGCAATCTTTTATAAATTTATTATATCATATTAGTTTGAGTTATACTATTGTCTATACTTTTAAATTTGCAATGAAAATGAATACATCCTCTCTAACTTTTTTTTTACTTGAATCATGTGAATGTTTGAAACACTCTCCCACATCTCCCAAATAACAGAATGTATGTACAGTAGTAAATGATACTGCCTTTGTTTACACAAGGGACCTGTTGGATCTGTGGCTTTGCAACATACCCCATCACCACAACTGGCTAAGTTCAACACACATTTCAAGATCATTTGCTTATGTGGTTTCTGGAATCAAGTTAAGGTCGAGAAAATAAATTCTGTAGCACCGAGAGAGATTTCGGGCTGTACCTTGTGTGTAGGACTGACTTGCTATTTTACTTTTATTATTTAAAATATAGAGCGACATTTCACTTTTCTTTTCTTTTCTTTTTTTTTTTTTTTTTGTAAAACCTTAGCAATATTTCGTACTAAACATTTTCGTTATATTTTTTAGTAGGCACAAATTAAGGATATTCCACAAATGGTATATTTCTATAGTGAATCCCTACTGTAGCAAGATTAAATATTTATAAATAATGTATTCACCTTTATCTATGAAAAATATTGCTGATAAGTGGTCGTTTGGGCAAAACGAAATGGCTGTTCTGACGTCCGGATACAGAACAGCCAAAATATGTAAAAATTTAATCATAGTTTTTAGCCAATCAGATTCACTGACACAGGTATCAAATGAATATTCATAAGATATTACTGAAATGTATTGACAACGTGTTGTGACGCATTCAGGTGTTGCTGTCGCTCAACCGTGGAGCAGTGAAATTCCACAGTAATTAGTCTGTTGCTTGTTGTCATAGACTGTACATTATAGGTAAACAACCTGCGGATATCCATCAACACATTATATCGTACTCGGATTGCATACATCACACCCACTTGTACGTACATCACTGCTTTAAAACCACCAATGTCATCTGTGAGCGAAAAGGAAGCTATGACTGTCCCACCCAAAACATCAACTGACAACATGACTGAGCAAAAGGGACACAGCAGAGCTTTTGTTCTGTGTTGCTTGCTAATGAATATAGCTTTGTCAATCTCAATAGTGTTGGTGAATAAATCAGTTTATGAATTTTATATGTTTCCGAACATGACTTTAACATGCATACATTTTGTGTGTACATCAATTGGAATGGTTGTAAGTCAATACTTTGGTGTATTTACGGTGAAGAAATTGCCCATATCAAAAATGGTTCCAATAGCATTAACATTTTGTGGATTTGTTATGTTTACAAACTTGTCTCTTCAGTTTAATACAGTGGGAACATACCAGATAATAAAATCATTGACGACACCAACCATAATCATGATTCAAACATATTTCTATGGAAGACACTTTTCAACCAAGGTGAAACTGACACTGGTAAGTAGTGAACAAATAATTAAATTTTGGTAATCTTTTGAAAATTTTTTTTTTTTTTTTTTAATTTTAAAGTATTTTCTTTTGACTGACGACCATGGCATCTCGCCACCAGTAACTCCCTACCAATAAATTATTTTTGCTGTCTTACTCGCAAAATACACCTGTACGTCCTTATTTACGTTTCCGCATCCGTAATTGTCCGCATCTGTGATACCCTGGATATTTTGGTATAATACAGTGAACTTCCGTCCGCACCCGCAAAAAAAAGAAACTTGACCCTTTTTTACGGATACGGACGGAAGCTCACTGTTTTATACCAAAATATCTTTGGTCTTACAGGTGCGGATATGGATAAGATTAAGGACAGGTGTATTTCCAGCCTGAATAGTGATGGGTGTGGGAAAATATCAGCAAATATCAGTATATTGTATACAAAACAACAAAATTCTTATTTCAATACATAGCAAATATAGAAAACCTTTATTTCTGTTGCTAGAATATTGTTACAAAACCCACCAAATTCTGTGACCTCTCATTTTATGCAAACATGTTGTAGTACGAGCCTGTACATTTAAAGTGTTGCCATACAGGATGAATGTTTGCATAATTGGCAGCATTTTTGCCATGGTTGCGAGTTCTAAGTCTTTGTTTTATAGGAATTTTTATGTCTTCACTCATAAGGATTATTGCAGGTGTTGGGCCTTAATGGCAGAGGTCTACACTCTCAGTGGGTTCTTGTTGCCGTGTTTTTTCATTTGTTACAAATTAAATGGTATAAGTTACGATATGAAACATTGCCATATTTATTTTTCCTTCCACTTTGTGTGGAACAAGGGTTTCTGTAGTGTTTCAAACCAGATTGGTCCTAAGTTGACAAGAAAAATGCTTTGTCAGGAAAAGTCGAGAATTTTTGCAAAAGGTCTGATGATTCTTTAAAATGTTGGCTTTTGACCACGGGATCATTCAAATCATTACTTACAGAGGAGATTACGCTTATTTTTTTAAATTTTTGGTTCATAAGTATTTGCTTTACCAATTTTAATTTGACAGCTTTTTCAAAGTTTTGAATGTTTTTCATCCTTAGACCCCAAATGACATAGTTGGCGGAAACAGTGATTCTTTTTACTTTACACCCTTGTGTATCAGAAACACATGGTTATTTCTCTAACAGTTTTGAGATGTTGAAATTGGACTGAATATATTATTAAATAGTGGTACCGCCAATGTTTTTAGAATAGCGCTTTTAGCAATTTGTGTCAAAATTCTCTGTTTCCAGGGCCGGGATTCACAAAAGGTCTTAGACAAAAAAAATTGTCCTAACTTTAAGGGAAAAAATTTGTCTTAGATTTTGTCATAACTTTAAGCCCACTGTAGGGCAGACTTATGTCATTTTAAAAATATTCAATTGCATGTACATATATTTACATTTTACCCTTTGTTATGTCAACAACAAAAATTTTATTGGGGATCTATACTTCCTATAAAAGTAATTTCTGTGGATTGTAATAGAAATTTACATCATTTAATTACCTATAAATTTCCACATTTTACCTTCTTGTGGTAAAAATATTGTCATAAAAATGGCCGACTCACAATAAAACACAAAGACTACTATTTTTACATAATTTTGCAAAAAAAAGTAACAAATCTGTTTTATAATTTTGAAGAGCATGTTTGGTGTATTTATCGATGAAAAACGTTTTTGTTATACTAAAGTTTGTTAATTTGAATTCAAAGTAGTTAAGACTTTTTGCACAAATTTTGTCTCAGCTAAGATTTTGCTAAGCACTTTTTGTGAATCCCAATTTTAGAGAAATGTTAGCTAAGACAAAAGTCATAACTTCAAGACTGGTCTAAGCAAAAAAATTGTCTTAAGACTTGAGACCTGCCCTGGGCCGGGATTCACAAAAGGTCTCAAGTCTTAGACAATTTTTTTGGGCTGGGATTCACAAAAGGTCTCAAGTCTGCCCTGCAGTGGTCTTAAAGTTATGACAAAATCTAAGACAAATTTTTGTCTAAGACCTTTTGTGAATCCCATTTTGTCTAAGCAAAAAAAGTCTTAACTTTATGACAAAATTCTTGCATAGTTAAGACTTTTCTCTTGAAGTTATGACAATTTTTTGCTTAAGACCTTTTGTGAATCCTGGCCCAGAGTTTTAAGATACCCTGAGCCTTGTTTGTACTTGTTTTTTAAAATATAAATTTATATTGTGTATTGTCACAAAAATTCTGCTCCCCAACACGTCAATAGTATGGTGGACCTAACTTATTTTTACATAATCTCTTTGAACAAATCTAAATAAGTAGCTGTGTCTGCATTCATTTTAAACACTGAAAGATGATTAAATGTGTTGGTGCTTTGGATTATTCAGTTAATTTCGTTGAACGAGAGATTCACGATTGTAAATATTAACTTCTTTACCTATTCTCAAAGCAATAACGATTTTTATGTTCTTTGCGCATAGTAGTACCTTATTTTTGACTCTGTAAAATTTGTTTTGACTGCCTAAAACCTGAGGTGGGGGGGTCAAAATTGACTCACAACCTGATTTTTTTGGAGAACACTGCGTATCATTTTGATGTTTTGTGTGTATAAACTTTAAAGCCTGAGAAGGTATATTACTTTTTGAATCAAGAAAAAATATTTATATGTAAAAAGGACTGTCACAGTTTACATGATGCCAAATAGATTCGTGAATGGATTTGGTTCGCAAAACTTGATTCACAAATCAATTTGGTTCACAAGTTTCCAATTTGTTGCACCCCAAGTAGTCTCATCTGCACATTGTGACAGTTTTATAGTTTAAGTTGAAATAGTAATACCATTTACATTTATTTTGTTCAAATGTCTCTTATATAACAAATGGCATGTATTACTAGTTATTTCAACTGAAAAAAAAATTAATAAGTACATATATGTGGTGTTTTTTTCACAGCTACCCATTATTGTTGGTGTTTGGATGAATTGTTACTATGACTTAAGTTTCAACGTGATTGGGATCATTTTTGCTGGTATTGGTGTGGCAGTGACGTCACTCTATCAAGTGGTAAGTAATTTTTTGGTTCTGTACATTAAAGAACATTAAATGGAAATAAAATCTACCATAAATATCTGTAAATATTTTGAATGATAGTTGTTGCAAGTATTTTACACTTGAATAAACTTAAAGTGAACATTTGATCATGGCTACATTAAGTTTCAGCAGTCTGGTGAAAGAAACAGAAAAAAGTGTTAATTGCCAATTCAAATGTTATTTAGGGGAATTATTTACTGGTCATTGAGCTAAGTTGGATGCTTTTCAGAACTTCAAATGCATCTGGATTAAGAATTACTTTACCTAGTTTGACATTTTTTATTGCTGGTGGAGTACTAGGCCATGTCCACACACAGTGACACTCTATACCTTCCTATCCCAATTTACAAAGAATACTTGTCACTAAATGTCATCAGTGAGGTTTTATCCAGATATGATATATGAAGTTATATTTAAGCATCCTGTTTGTATACAGGAGAAAATTCATGCAAATGGCACCACTGGCTCCCATATTTTCTACAGGCCATGACTAAGCAATCGCTTGGCAGATTTGATTCTATTCTATTTTGAACTTTTATAGCGCTTAATCTCTGCCAAGGCAGACTCTAAGGCGCAACACCAGTTCCGATTCAATAATCATCATTCCGTAGACATAGCCAGATCAACACCACTGAGACACCAGGAAGTTTACATGCTAAGGTGGGAAAGCCTTATCAAAGAGGTAATATTTTAGCTTTTTCCTGAAACAGGCAAGAGTTTGAGCAGAACAAACATCATTCTCTTCAAATTCTTCACATTTATGCAATAACCCTGGGTGTCCTGACAATTTGACTAATCAGAGAAATCACAGGACCCAAGAGATGTTTATAAGGTGTGTGCTTGTACGGATTTAAAAGTGCTCCTATTATTGTATCCACCGGATGCATCCGGTGGATATTATGGTTTTCGTGGGGGTACGCCGCCGCAGTATGTAGATGATTTCTCGTTACCCCTCTGCAGCCAAAAGAATTAGCATTAGAGGCCTCAAATTTACAGGATAGGTTCAATAGTACAAAAGCTTGCCTCCGAGTTTTTTTGGCCTCGTTTCCAAAAACAAGATGGCCGCCACGGCCGTTTTATTCAAATTTTTCGGGACTTTTGCTGCCCCAGTATATCAAAGGGCATGCAATGTACAATTTCCAAATTTGCAGGATATGTTCATCATGGTCAAAGCTTGCTTGGGAATTATTCTGGATATCTGGACAAAAACAAGATGGCCGCCGTGGGTGTTTCTTTGACCATTTTTTTACAAAATACAAAAAGTGGAAATATCTCGAAAACCGTAAGACATAGAGCAATTTCGAGTGAATTTTTGACCCACAGGGTAGTACAGGAGTATTCGGTTGCAATATGAAAAATTTCAAATTTTACAACTTTTGGCGGCCATCTTGAATTTTTGCGGAAAATGAAAAATGGCAAATATCTCTGAAACTGTCAGAGATAGAGCGATTTCGAGCGAATTTTGGACCCGCAGAGTAGTAGAAGAGTATTCTGTTGAAACGTGAAAGTTTTCAATTTCACATGGTCAAGTTTCGGACCCATAGCTAATTACTCACCTACTCAAAATGAGTAAATGCGAATTATCTCTAAAAGTATTGCAGATACCCAATTTTTCTCAAATAACTCATTCACCTACTATTGGGAGAGCTTTCACTTGGTGAAGTTTCAGACCCGCAGCTAATTATTCACCTACTCAAAATGAGTGAATGCTAATTATCTCTAAAAGTATTGCGGATAGCCAATTTCTCTCAAATAACTCATTCATCTACTTTTGGGAGAGCTTTCTCATGGTCAAGTTTCAGACCCGTAGATAATTACTCACCTACTCAAAATGAGTAAATGCGAATTATCTCTTAAAAGTATTACATATAGCCAATTTTTCCCAAATAACTCATTCACCTACTTTTGGAAGAGCTTTCACATGGTCAAGTTTCAGACCCATGGCTAATTACTCACCTACTCAAAATGAGTAAATGCGAATTATCTCTAAAACTATTGCAGATAGCCAATTTTTCTCAAATAACTCATTCACCTACTTTTGGGAGAGTTTTCACTTGGTGAAGTTTCAGACCCGTAGCTAATTATTCACCTACTCAAAGTGAGTAAATGCTAATTATCTCTAAAAGTATTGCAGATAGTCAACTTTTCTCAAATAACTCATTCACCTACTTTTGGGAGAGCTTTCACTTGGTGAAGTTTCAGACCCGTAGCTAATTATTCACATACTCAAAATGAGTAAATGCTAATTATCTCTAAAAGTATTGCAGATAGCCAATTTTTTTCAAATAACTCATTCGCCTACTTTTGGGAGAGCTTTCACTTGGTGAAATTTCAGACCTGTAGCTAATAACTCATCTATGCAAAATAAGTAAATACCTATTATCACTAAAAGTATTGCAGATAGCCAGTATTTCTCAAATAACTCATTCACCTACATTTTGGAGAGCTTTCACATGCTAAAGTTTTTTTTATGAATTTTTAAAATAATTTTTAATGCATTAAAATTAATGAAATCATGCACTAAATCAATTATAACTTGAAAAGTATTGCATTTAGAGCACTTTGTTAAAATATGTTATTCAGCTACTTTTTCCATAGCTACAACATGGTGAGTAACTTGGGTGTCTATCTCAATAACTAAGTGAGTAATAGCTACCTTTGGATTTTTCACTAACTTCCATCATGAGTAAAATCACTTGTAACTTGAAAACTATTGCATTTACAGAATTTTGTGCAATATGCTATTCATCTACTTTTGGGTCAGCTATAGCATAATAAAATTACAGACCTCTAGCTCATGGCATAGCTGAGTAATAGCTACTTTTAGGTTATCACTTGGGTAAATCACTTATAACTTGAAAAATGTTGCATTTAGATAATTTAGTTTCAATATGTTATTCACCTATTTTGAGGCAGCTATAACATAGTAAAATTCCAGACCTATGGCTCATTGCATAGCTGAGTAATAGCTACTTTGAAGTTCTTACTCGACACTAAATCATTTATAACTTGAAAAATATTGCATTTAGAGCATCTTGTTAAAATATGTTATTCACCTACTTTTTCCATAGCAACAACATGGTGAGTAACTGGAGTGTCTATTTCAATAGCTAAGTGAGTAATAGCTACTTTGGACTTTTCACTAACTACCATCATGAGTAAAATCACTTGTAACTTGAAAACTATTGCATTGAGAGAATTTTGTCCAAATATGTTATTCACCGACTTTTGGGTCAGCTATAACATAGTAAAATTTTAGACCTCTAGCTCGTGGCATAGCTGAGTAATAGCTACTTTTGCCTTTGCCGGTGGATAAATTTTGCATCTGGCCACAGATGCGTCCTTGGTCTAGTTTACATGAGATTTGGCATGTAAGGTTCTTTGTATAAATTTCTGGAAATCATTAACTTTTGGGAGTTATCCAACACAATGTGGCTGACTTATTAACAATTTAACACAATATTTTTTTCCAACAATGAAAAATCTTTAATATCTCAGAAAAGATGCGAGATAGAGCGTTACCAGTTGATATTTTCATCCAAGGGGCATTATCACAGTCATATATATGCCTTTGCCTGAAATCAGTCTCCCACTTTTTATGTCAGCTGACTGTGGCTAGAAAAACAGGAGCATTAATAACATGGTGTCTAAAAACTGTCTGTAACTAATGATATTTGTATCCACTGGATAGATTCCGGTGGACACTATCGATTATGCATGAGTACGCCGCCGCTGCCGCAGTGTGTAGAGATTTTCTCGTTATCCTCTAGAGGCCAGGGTATTATAGGTAGACTTCTCAAATTGCAGGATATATTCATAACCATAAAATCTTGCCTGGGAATATTTTTGGCCTCATTTTGAAAAACAAGATGGCCGCCATGGGTGTTTTTCGACTTTCAGCAAGGAGTTTTGTTGGCCCTCTAGAACAAAGGGCATTATAGGTAGAGATCTCAAATTCGTAGGATAAGTTCATTATACAAAATATTGACTGAAAATATTTTTAGCCTCATTTTGAAAAACAAGATGGCTGCCACAGGCGTTTCTTTTCAGTCATGAAAAGTGCTTATATCTCCCTTGTTATTGGTCCTAGAGGTTTGAAATGTGAAACCAACCTATAGGAAATCATGGGCTGCGAATCTTTTGATGTAGTCAGATTTGACCTTGGGCCCCTCCTTCAAGGTCAAACGAGGATTGCCAAATTTAAAAGTGCTTATAACTCGCTTATTGTTGGTCCTAGAGGTTTGCAATGTGAAACCAACCTATAGGAAATCATGAACTGTGAATCTTTTGATGTGGTCAGATTTGACCTTGGGCCCCTGCTTCAAGGTCAAATGAGGGTAGCCAAACTTTAAAATGCTTACAACTGCTTATTATTGAAAAATGCTGTTTATCTTTGAAACTATGTTTCGCGCCCTTGGCCTAGTTTTATAGTATGACACACTATTCAGTATTTAATATGACTGCATGTTTCATAGGGTTTACCAGTTGGCATAATACGTGTAATCTAGATTCCTCAAATTTTACAGATTCACTTGAGCTGACTAGAATCCTAATCTGGATTATGAATCTATGATCTACCTCAGAAGGTGGATTCACAGATTCAGATTCATTGGATTACCTATAATTCTTTGCAAAATTGTGACAGCAAATTTTAAGAATACAGGAAATTTTTGTGATTTTTATAGTGTTTTATGTTATTGTTTTCATTTTGGATTCCTGTCTAGATAAAATTGCATTTCACTAAACCAAAGAATCCATATCTGAATCTTGATTGCACAGATTATCATTGTGAAATACACCTATTGAGCACTTCCTACATACTTAAAAATGTGCCCAAGAAAAATATTCTCCGTTAAATCTCTGAATGAAAAAGATGAAAAAAAATTTTTAGCCATTTGATCTCAATACCAAGTATATCAGTCATGAATTGAACAGAAACACCAAAGTTTAACACAAAAATATAAATCTTAGTCAGTAGAAGAAAAAAGAACTTTTACCAGTCAAATACTACACATAAGATTATGTTTTCTAGTGTGGCACATCATGTGATATATCTGTATGTTTTCAGTGGGTGGGTGAAAAGCAGAAGGAGTTTGGTGTGAACTCTATGCAGCTGTTGTACTACCAGGCCCCTCTCTCAGCACTCTTCCTGGCCCTAGTTGTCCCCTTCTTTGAGCCAGTCTTTGGTGTGGGTGGCCTCTTTGGCCCATGGACACTTGGTGCACTGGTAAGTTCTATCCAATTGTAAATACAGCTTTGGCTTTTTAGTGAGTTAGGACCAGTCATCACTAAGCATTAGTGGCCCATTTGGCCAGTAAAATTAAGTAAGTTACAGCATGTAGAATTCTTTAATTTTAAAGGAAATAACCAAAAACTCATCATTTCATCCCATGTTGGAAGCATTTATTATCACTCATTGCAACGATCATTCAAAACATTTCCGCAATCAATATTTGAGCTGTCCTGATTGGAAAGAAAATTTTGTGCGCGCCTTCCGTTCCCATCTTTCAATACATCGTTTTGGTCCATTTTGGTGTATTTTAGGCTGATTTCGACTGCATTTTTATTATTATTATTATTATGTATTTATACTCAGCGCGATATCTCCATATACTACAGGACTCAAAGTGCTATTTAACCAATCCGACTGTACAGGTACAGCCCCAACTGACAAGTAACTGGCATTCTGCTAACTGGAAGATAGAGGCTCAAGGATGACCATTTATCAACGTCCTTGAGGTTCTTTAACCTGCCACTGGGGAAAGGACCCAATGACAGAGGACCGCCATTTTAAGTGGTCATCCGAGCCACTATGTATCTGCCTGTACCTGGGATTGAACCCACGTGCTCTGAGTTCCTAGACAAGTGTGTTACCCGCTAGGCCACAGTGGCAGATCATTTCAGATTCATTTTCTATGCCAGTAGTACAATTTAACATCCTGTATGATAAGAAGTGAATGAAGTTCTTGGGTGAACTGCTGGTTGAAGCAACAGAGGAATTTGTTTAGTTAATGCATAAAAATTAAGGGAAAATGTTCTGATTGACCAATGACTAGTGCTGTGAATTCGTTTAGAATTTCGAGTTCAATATTTGGTGTCAAGCCAGCAAACTTTAATCTGGTTCAATTGTCGAAACAATGTTTTCAAAACTAGTAAAAATGCAGGAATCTGGCATAAAATCTATATTTTCTATATTTTGAATTGTTTTTGCCATATTTTCAATAAAATACAGGTTTTATATAGATAGGCCAAAATAGGATGTGGTGTGATGTTGGTGTTTTCTGAACATGATGCAAAGTCCGAATTTTAGACATTTGAACTGAACTTTGAATTCAGGGCAGTAAATGAGGAAACTTCTACAAACATCGTTGCAGCAAACCAATGACCGGGCCATTGATGAAAAAAATTTTGTTCTGTTTTTCTCTTATTTTTTTCTTTACTTCAATTTTTTGATTGATGGGAGATAGACATTGAAGATTTTGAAAAACAATTTCAATAGTTTTACAACTCTTTTTTTTCTCCTACAAGTAATGGTATGTTGTAAACTGTAATCATTTGACAAGACAGCTAATTACACATTATAAATGGAAACTAAGGATCTTTATAATCCAGAAAGGGGGCTCAGTGGTGTAGCGGTTAGAGTTCTCCCCTCCTACCTCTGAGGCCGCCAGTTCGAATCTCGGGCCGGGCGCTTCATGTTGGAAAGTTGGTAGTTACTTGCCGATGCCCGGTGGTTTACAGAGAAGGGAAAAGCATAGACACGTATCATCTGAAAAGAAGAGAGGGTATTCAGAGAAGGGAAAAGCATAGACACGTATCATCTGAAAAGAAGAGAGGGTATTCAGAGAAGGGAAAAGCATAGACACGTATCATCGGAAAAGAAGAGAGGGTATTCAGAGAAGGGAAAAGCATAGACACATATAATCTGAAAAGAAGAGAGGGTATTCAGAGAAGGGAAAAGCATAGAGACGTATCATCGGAAAAGAAGAGAGGGTATTCAGAGAAGGGAAAAGCATAGACATGTATAATCTGAAAAGAAGAGAGGGTATTCAGAGAAGGGAAAAGCATAGAGACGTATCATCGGAAAAGAAGAGAGGGTATTCAGAGAAGGGAAAACATAGACACATATCATCTGAAAAGAAGAGAGGGTATTCAGAGAAGGGCAAAGTATAGACACGTATCATCTGAAAAGAAGAGAGGGTATTCAGAGAAGGAAAAACGTATATATAGTTTTTTTTTTGATACATAGCAAAAGAAAAACAAAATCCAAATTCTTGCGATTAAGTGGATCTGCCAAGATCTGATCACAGTATTTTATGATGTCATCTCTCCACTAATATATTAAAGTCATACAAAGCCCTACAAAAATGTTGTTCTGCTTTATCAGAATGTACTGAAAACCATTTAAATATATTGAAAAGAGACAAATCTTATCATTGCAGGAAGACTGGCCAAGAGAAAAAAAGAAAAATGGTTTATAATAATTGTAAATCTCACAAAATAAGTGCTACAAAAATACCCAATGAATGCCTTTGGCATGAGAGATGGCCTGTCTGGGGATATGTTGGCGTTGAGTCTGCACAATCTAGTTATGATTTTGAACTGAGTTACGTGTACACATGTAGTCAATAGAATGTGTTTTAAAAGATTTTCAATAAGTATGATGCTTACTTGAGTTATACATGTATCATTTTGACTATATTTTTTCCATTATTCAAAGATTAGTACAAAATAAAGGTAAAGGTGGTACATCATGATGGCTATAGGGGTGTTGGGAGGCTATCTTGTTAAAAAAAGATTCCTATTTTCACTATATTTTTTCAGTAATATTCCTATTTTTTGACTCAAAATTCCTATTTTCCCATTTTTTGAGACCCACTTTCAATTTGACGCCCTGTAAATATACACAATCATAAAATATCAAACTAACCAATACTTAACTATAGTATAATGAAAGAATAACTAAGGAATTCAGGGAGTAAATAGTAAACACTCTTTGTGTTATAGTACAGTATGCTTTCACTTGGTAACGATAGAGTGTCTATATGTGGCTGTTGTTACTTGCATGCTTCTGTATACCAGTGCCCTATGCCAATATAGATTAGGTTAAGGTGGTCGTACTATAGCGCGGCCCCATTAGTTAAGGATTTATAACTAGTTGAGAGTATGACATTAAGTTTTAAACTTGAAAGAAGTTAAATTTTGAGGAGTTTTACAACATAGATGTTGGGCTAAGCTAAGGCTATGTAAGTTTAAGTTTTTACTTATATTTATATTTACGTATGGTAATAATTTAGATTTTCTGGTTGATTTAAGTGGCCTAAGGTGTAAATGCTGTGGAGTGTGATCTAATTAATATCCCCGTTGCTGTGTTGGTTAGATAATCATTAAAAAAGTTTTAGTATCTCAAACTTTTGAGATACTATCTGGAAAACTTGACTAAATATCTTAATAAAATGGAATATTTATCTAAAATTGATTTGGGATCTCAAAGATATTCTTTTGTAGTTCTCAAGTCAGTAGAGAACTAAAGATCCCCTCCCAAGTCATAAATGTTCATTGAAATGTATCACCCACTCCAAACCCAATATAAATTACAATTTATATTCACCTTACCTTTATGCACAATACTTCAGTAACTTTATACAACAATGATAACTTTATTTGGAAGTAAAGAACAAAGGGTTAATGCAACAACAGGTTCTGAGTTATCATTAAATTAGAGGGCATTTTATGAAAATATTAACCACCTGTAAAATAAGGACACTTGTTTGTATTTAGGGGAGAGGGGAGAGAGAGAGGGTCCGCCGGCTCCCGCATTTTCTATTGCTTATAGCTCAGCAACCACTGGGTGGATTCTCTTCAAAAGTTCAAATTTAGCGCATGTATGCAGTAGCCCTGTGAAAAATTTCTGAATATGGTGTCATGATATTTCAACCAATCAGAGAAGTCACATGACCAAAAATATGTTTTTTAAAGTTGTGTGCTTGTCCGGATGATAACTTAAAAGCACTTCACCTATTCACATCAAATTTGACAAGTAGGTTTGTTATATAGATGTCTAGAAATCATTAACTTTTGGAAGTGATCCGATACAAAATGGCCAAAAAAAATTTGACAAAAAATTTTGACCCACAGGGTATCCACCAAGTCATCTGCCAATCTTTCCCAAAAATTGTTTTCCCGCCATTTTTGGCAGCCATCTTGAATGTCTGTGTAACGTTTGTCTTGGAAATGGTGTGAGTTGGAGCCATTTTGGCAAAAGTTTTGATGACTTGGCGGGAAAATGATTTTTGGGAAAAATCGCCAGTTGACTCTGTGGACACCCTGGGGGTAAAAAATTTCGTTGAAGTCGCTCTGCCTCACATCATTTGCAAGTTAAATGCATTTTTGAATTTTATGCAGAAATTCAAGATTGCCGCCAAAAATGGCAGGAAAATTACTTTTAGGGAACATCACCAGCTAACTCTGCAGATACCCTGGTGTCAAATATTTTGCAGAAAACGCTCTATCTTGCACCGTTTCTGAGATAAATTATGCGTTATTGTTTTCATCCATGGTATCTGGACGGGCGGTCGGGTGGGCGGGCAGTGGGAAAAAAGTTTGTCCAGGCTGTATCTCAGAAACCGTAAGGTATAGGAAGTTCATACTTGGTAGGGACATTGGTTAGGGGGTGAAGTGTGCAACAACATGGTCGTACCATGATTTGACCTTTGACCTTGCCGCAGTGACCTTGAGTTTGAACATTTTGTCCGGGCTATATCTCGGCAACCATAATGTGTAGGAAGCTGATATTTGGCAGGGACATAAGTTAAGGGTTGTAGGTGTGCAACGTCAGGTGTGACCTTGATTTGAGCTTGCTATAGTTACCTTTACCTATAAAATCTTGTCCAGGCTATATTTCAGAAACCATAAGGTGTAGGAAGTTGATACATGGTAGGGACATTGGTTAGGGGTTGTAGGTGTGCACCGTCATAGTATGACTTTGATTTGACCTTTTGTCCTTGCCGTAGTGACCTTGACCTATAAAATCTGGTCCGGGCTATATCTTAGAAACTGTAAGGTGTAGGAAGTTGATACTTGGTAGGGACAGTGGTTGGGGGTTGTAGGTGTGCAACATCATGGTGTGGCCTTGATTTGACCGTTGACAAATTTTGGATAACCTGGGTTTTAAGGACTATTTTGCTATCATCTTTGAAAAATTTTGAACTTCCAAAATTTCAGCTATCATCTTAAATTCTGCTGGAAATGAAAAATGTTGTTTATCTTGAAAACTAAGAGATGGACTAAGAGGGGTTTCAGAAGTTTTAGTCCCCCTGGATAATAAGGATTACGTCTTTATGGCGACAGAAAATTTTTCAAGTTTTTTGAGTATCGGCAACCATCTTGTGTGTACTTTGTAAGACTGCAACATTCACTGTGTATTGTCTGTTAAAAAAGTACTTGTACATAACATTTTTCAATAGTATGTACTTGTACTTATACTAAATACATTTCTTAAAAATGTACTGGTACTAGTGCTGAAAGATTTTAAAAGGATTTGTACTTGTATGAAATACATGTACTTTATTTGTATAATACCCAACCCAGAATCATTATCTCCCGGAGATTATGAAATGATGCCTGTGTATGCGTGCGTGCGTGCGTGCGTGTGTGCATGCATTAGTTAGTCACGCAGATTTCTCCAAAACTACTACAGCTACAGATTTTTTGTAAATTGTCCCAATGAATTTTCACACCCTTGAAATTTTTTTGGTTTTATGGACTTAGGCCTAAAGATAAGTGAGTAATAGCAATCTTAGCTACTTGGAGTAAAGGGCTCATAATTCAAAAACTATTGCAGTTACAACTTTTTCTTCAAATATGTTGTTCAGCTACTTTGTCCTTAGCTATAAGATGGTACATAGTTTGGGGTCCCATTGCATGTCATAAGTGAGTAATAGCTATTTTCTTATTTGTAGCAAAATAATGACATAAGTAAATGTCAAATATCTTCAAAAGTATTAAAGTTAGGGAATTCTTTTCAAATATGTTGTTCATCTACTTTTTGATAAGCTATCACATAGTAAAGTTTCAGGTCTGTTGCACATTGGATAACTGAGTAATAGCTACTTTGAAATTCTACAGTTGAGTAAATCCATTGTAACTACAAAACTAGTGCAGTTAGAGTATTTTCCTAAAATATTTTGTTCAGCTACTTTGTCCTTAACTATAACATGGCATATAGTTTAGGGTTCTATTGCATGCCATAAGTGAGTAATAGCTATTTTTTTATTTGTAGCAAAATAATGACATCAGTAAATGTCAAATATCTTCAAAAGTATTAAAGTTAGGAAATTCTTTTTGGTAAGCTATCACATAGTAAAGTTTCAGACCTGTTGCACATTGGATAGCTGAGTAATAGCTACTTTGAAATTGTGACTGTTGAGTAAATCCATTGTAACTCCCAAACTATTGCAGTTAAGAGTATTTTCCTAAAAGATGTTATTCGCCTACTTTTTCCATAACTATAAGATGGCATACCGTTTGGGGTTCCATTGCATGTCATAAGTGAGCAATAGCTATTTTCTTATTTGTAGCAAAATTATGATGGAAATAAATGTCAAATACCTTCACGAGTACTAAAGTTAGGCAAATCTTTTCATTTGTTATTCATCTAGTTTTTCATAAGCTTACTGTGTCCTTTATATTTTTGTTGCTTTTGCAGATGTAGGTCACAATATCTAAGTGAGTAGATAGCTGAGCAAGAGCTACTAAAATGAGTAAATGTCTTTTATCTCTTAAAGTATTATAGGTAGGTAATTTCTTCTAAATAAGTCATTCACCTACTTTTGGGTGATGTACCACATAGTGAACTTGCAGAACTGTAGCTCTTTGGATAGCTGAGTAATAGCTACTAAAATGAGTAAATGTCTTTTATCTCTTAAAGTATTATAGGTAGGCAATTTCTTCTAAATAAGTCATTCACCTACTTTTGTGTGATCTACCACATAGTGAAGTTGCAGAACTGTAGCTCTTTGGATAGCTGAGTAATAGCTACTAAAATGAGTAAATGTCTTTTATCTCTAAAAGTATTACAAGTAGGCAATTTCTTCTAAATAAGTCATTCACCTACATTTGGCTGATCTACCACATAGTGAAGTTGCAGAACTGTAGCTCTTTGGATAACTGAGTAATAGCTACTAAAATGTGCAAATGTCTTTTATCTCTAAAAGTATTACAGGTAGGCAATTTCTTCTAAATAAGTCATTCACCTACTTTTGTGTGGTCTACCACATAGTGAAGTTGCAGAACTGTAGCTCTTTGAATAGCTGAGTAATAGGTACTAAAATGAGTAAATGTCTTTTATCTCTAAAAGTATTACAGGTAGGCTATTTCTTCTAAATAAGTCATTCACCTACAGTTGGCTGATCTACCACATAGTGAAGTTGCAGAACTGTAGCTCTTTGGATAACTGAGTAATAGCTACTAAAATGAGCAAATGTCTTTTATCTCTAAAAGTATTACAGGTAGGCAATTTCTTCTAAATAAGTCATTCACCTACTTTTGGGTGATCTACCACATAGTGAAGTTGCAGAACTGTAGGTCTTTGGATAGCTGAGTAATAGCTACTAAAATGAGTAAATGTCTTTTATCTCTTAAAGTATTACAGGTAGGCAATTTCTTCTCAATAAGTCATTCACCTACTTTTGTGTGATCTACCACATAGTGAAGATGCAGAACTGTAGCTCTTTGGATAGCTGAGTAATAGCTACTAAAATGAGTAAATGTCTTTTATCTCTAAAAGTATTACAGGTAGGCAATTTCTTCTAAATAAGTCATTCACCTACTTTTGTGTGATCTACCACATAGTGAAGATGCAGAACTGTAGTTCTTTGGATAGCTGAGTAATAGCTACTAAAATGAAGAAATGTTTTTTATCTTTAAAAATATTGCACATAGGCAATTTTTTCTAAATAAGTCATTCACCTAGTTTTGTGTGATCTACCACATAGTGAAGTTGCAGAACTGTAGCTCTTTGGATAGCTGAGTAATAGCTACTAAAATGAGTAAATGTCTTTTATCTCTTAAAGTATTACAGGTAGGCAGTTTCTTCTAAATAAGTCATTCACCTACTTTTGGGTGATCTACCACATAGTGAAGTTGCAGAACTGTAGCTCTTTGGATAGCTGAGTAATAGCTACTAAAATGAGTAAATGTCTTTTATCTCTTAAAGTATTACAGGTAGGCAGTTTCTTCTAAATAAGTCATTCACCTACTTTTGGGTGATCTACCACATAGTGAAGTTGCAGAACTGTAGCTCTTTGGATGGCAGAGTAATAGACTAATAGCCACTAAAATAAATAAATGTCTTTTATCTCTAAAAGTGTTACCGATAGGCAATTTCTTCTAAATATGTCCTTACCTACTTTGGGTTGATCTACTGCATAATAAAGTTGCAGAACTGTAGCTCTTTGGATGGCAGAGTAATAGCTACTAAAATGAGTAAATGCCTTTTGTCTTTAAAAGTATTGCAATCAAACATTAAACTTGTTGTCACTTCTACATGTGCCTCCATCTCACAAGAAAATTTATATTCCACTGTCTTTAGTACATCTAATTGATACGACGGGAGATAAATGCATGCGTCAGAATGCTTGTTATCTCCCGCCTGCGGCCGAAGGCCGAGGTTGGGAGATTATAAAACGCCTTCCGTACGTCTGTCCGTCCGTCTGTCCGTCCGTCCGTTCGTCACGTTTTTGCATAAACCTTAATATCTCATTCATTTATAAAGATATCTTCACCAAATTTGCAGGGAATGTTTATGGCTATGAAAACCTGTCTCTGCTAAATTTTTGCCTCATTTTGAAAAACAAAATGGCTACCATAGCCAATTGTTTGAAAACCATAAAGGTGCTCTAAATCTTGAAATATTCCAGCTAGCTTCATCAAATTTGCACAAAAGCTATATGGTTAGAAAAGCTAGCCTGATAGTAATTTTGGCACTAGTTTAAAAAACAAAATGGCCGCCATATCACATGTTTAAAGTTCGTCACATTTTTGCATAAACTTTAATATCTCATTCATTTATAAAGATATCTTCACCAAATTTGCAGGGGATGTTTACGGCTGTGAAAACCTGTCTCTGCAAAATTTTAGCCTCATTTTGAAAAACAAAATGGCCGCCATAGCTAAATGTTTGAAAATCATAAAAGTGCTCTAAATCTTGAAATATTCCAGCTAGCTTCATCAAATTTGCACAAAAGCTATATGGGCTAGGAAAACTTGTATCTGCAAAATTTTAGCCACATTTTGAAAAACAAAATGGCCGCCATAGCTAATTGTTTGAAAATCATAAAGGTGCTCTAAATCTTGAAATATTCCAGCTAGCTTCATGAAATTTGCACAAAAGCTATATGGCTAGAAAAGCTAGCCTGATAGTAATTTTGGCACTAGTTTAAAAAACAAAATGGCTGCCATATCACATGTTTAAAGTTAGTCACATTTTTGCATAAACCTTAATATCTCATTCATTTATAAAGATATCTTCACCAAATTTGCAGGGGATGTTTATGGCTATGAAAACCTGTTTCTGTGAAATTTTAGCCTCATTTTGAAAAACAAAATGGCCGTCATAGCTAATTGTTTGAAAATCATAAAGGTGCTCTAAATCTTGAAATATTCCAGCTAGTTTCATCAAATTTCCACAAAAGCTATATGGCTAGAAAAACTAGCCTGATAGTAATTTTGGCCTAGTTCAAAAAACAAAATGGCCGCCATATCACATGTTTAATGACAGGTTATCCTATTAAAAAGGCCTTATATCTCCCCAAATATTGCTCCAACAGGTTTGGAATATCAAAACAACTTGTAGAAAGTCATGGACAGGGAATCTTTTCCAGGTGTTGAATTTGACCTTTGACCTCTGCTTCAAGGTTAAATGAGGTCATCACACTAAAACATCCTTATTTCTCCCTTGTTATTGGTGCTATGGCTTCAGAATATAAAGACAGACCATCAAAAGTCCTGGCCTTCAAATGTTTTGCCTGAGAAAAATTTTGCCTTATTTTGAAAAACAAAATGGCCGCCATAGCCAATTATTTAAAAATCATTAAAATGCTCTAAAACTCGAAATATTGCAGCTAGCTTCATCAAATATGCGCAATATATATGTTGTATTGAATGTAGATAACTGTTGAATGTATAGATTCAATGGCCCAAGTGTTGAATGTATACATTCAATGGCCTAGGTGTTGAATGTACACATTCAACAGCAAATAGCCATTGAATGTGTACATTCCACAGTTTGGCTGTGGAATGTGTACATTCAACAGTTATGATCATTGAATGTGTATAAGTTCTTTAAATATTATGATTTTTATAAGTAGTCCCTAAACAGTTTAATATTTATGTAAAACTTATTTAGTTTAATATTTATATTGTATAAATTAATGATGCAATGTTAATACTATTATAAAACCTATTTAATTTAATATTATATTGTATGAATTAATGATGCATTTTTACTAATATAAAAGTTAAATGTAGTTATGAGTTTATTAGTATAGTGTATTATAGCCTTAAATATTTTGTCAATATTTATAAAACATGGCTTAATTATTGTTTAAATATTTTGTAAAGGATAAAAAAAAACAAGAAATATTAATCTATTTTCCAATTATATAATCACAATGAACCCCAATGCTCTTGTGTTTCTTGGTATGGTAAGACTAATTGCAATTGCACCTCTGTGATCCTCTTTCATGGATTAACTGTAAACAATCACACACAAATTTGGAGAGCATTAAAGAGGTACTCAGGTGACAACTTTTTCTGTAATCAGTGATCAAAAGATTACTCAGGCTTGAACTGTCTCTCTTTGTTCTTTGCTTTGATTATCACAGCAATTGTTTTAATGTGTGTAGATTAGGGGGTAAATCGTTTGGCTTTGTGGGTATCGATATTGAATGTAAAAATATTTCAATATCGGGCGATATCGGGGGGGTTCATATTGTCTACCAAATAGTCCGAATTCGGGAAACTGAAAACGTTTTATTTTAGTGTTTCCCGAACCGCTAACAGGAAGCGAAATGAATCAAAGCAAAACAATGCAGTTTTCATCAAAAACGCATTGAAAACTTAAAAAATGTGAGATAAAAGTGTACAATGTCTTCAGATTTTTGCTTTACTTCGAGTATTAACAGTGTAAGTTTACAGTTTTACTTAAAATGGCGATATTGAAATACATGTTTAGATCTCGATATCGGGAGTCCAGTTCCAAAACAATAAATATCGGCAATATCGATAAACAATTTACCCACTAGTGTAGATTAAAGGGAACTCTTTATGTTTATAAAGTCTTTAATCCTACAAGATTCTTCTTCTTTGAGCCCCTGCTAACACTTCAATAGAAGACTTTTTCTTTTGATCATCCCTACAACTACTATAAATAGTGATTTGATTTTAGAAAATACTCAGTGTATGTTAAAGTGTACATAAGTCTTCATACTTCCAATCAACTTATCAACTATAAATTATTTCCACATTCCATGCCCTGAGCCATTGAATGTACACATTCAACAGTTTCACCCATTGAATCTATACATTCCACAGCTGAGCCATTGAATGTATACATTCAACAGTTTGCCCATTGAATCTATACATTCAACGGTTTGACCCGTTGAATGTATACATTCAACAGTTATCTACATTCAATACAACATATATATGGCTAGGAAAGTTAGCCTGATAGTAATTTAGCCTAGTTTCAAAAACAAAATGGCCGTCATATCACATGTTAGATGGGATTTTCCTATTAATAGGCCTTATATCTCCCTTATCATTGCTACTAGGGGTTCCAAATGTGAAAACAACTTATACCAAGTCAAGGCCTAAGACTATTTTGAAATTGCTGACTTTTACCTTTGACCCCTTCTTCAATGTCAAGTGGGGTCATCTTACTTCAAAGGCCTTAAATCTCCTTAGTTCTCAATTTTTACTGATTCTAAGGCGGGAGATAACCGCTGCGGCAGTGGCCTTGTTTCCTGTGAATCTTTCGCAAGTGTCAAATTTATGCTATGATCCCTTCTTCAAGGTCAAGTGGGATCATCATACTGAAGAGGACATATATCTCTATTTTTGGTTCTAGGGCTTCAAAATGTAATTTTGGTTCTAGGGCATCAAAATGTAAAAACAACCTATAGGAAATCATAGCCTGCGAATATTTTGCAAGTGTCGAATTTGACCTTTGATCCGCACTTCAAGGTCAAGTGGGATTATCATGCTAAATATGCCTGTGAGATTTGAAGTTCTGTCACGACATATACCTAGGCTTTTCACACAGATGGATATTGTACAAGCCAATATAAACCAGTTTTTATGTAAAAAAACGGCTCAGTTGAGTATCATCAGCACACAGTATAGACCTCCATTTAAAACAAACAGAAGTTTCGTAGTTTTTGACCATTCTGAAATAATCATAACCATTTTCTCAGGTTTGAAGAGGGCTTGTAGCTGAGCCTGTGATTTCCAATTCTTTCCGATTAGTTTAGTGTGTATGGACCATTAGAGTAGCCACATTCTGTCCCATACCCATTGCAAAAGCAGATAGAACTACCAGATAAATTTTCGAGTCCATTTGGGGAATGAATGATGGGTAAATGCTGATCTATAATATTTACAGAAAATTTTTTGTTAAGAAGTCTTAACAAAACAATATGCATATGAATTTAAACACAAACTATAACAAAATAAGGTTAATTCTTCCATACTATACATATCCAAAATATCAAGTGAATTCAAAATAATGTCTGGTTGAAGCTAACATCTGATGCAATTTACAAGAAAGAATGAAGTTTATGAAAGTAAAGTGTTGTAAAGTGAAAAAAAGAATATTTTTCTAATTAAACTTTTCAACTTATTTGAGACAGACACTTGTATTTGTCTACAGATGGTGTTAAATTCTTTCAAACAATAGATACTGGAATTTCTAGAAATATACGGCATCAGTCATCTCCCTTTAAAACCCAGTAATGGGCAGAATGGGTAACTCTATAAAAATAGAGAAATTACTGTGCAGAATAGTGGCATGCAAACACCCTGGATTGAAGCAAGGGGGCAAGTTGTCGGGTTTTCTGTTCCTACTTTTACTAGACTGGGTAATGTGCAACTATGTGGATGGACAAAACACAGCTATTAGATGTAACTTTAAGTAAATTTGAAGACATACTAAAAAAAAACAAATGAGTTAGAAGAAGTAGCTACCACAACAGGCTTAAAAATAAACACCAATTAAAAAAAAAACAAAAAAAAAAAACAAAGATCATGAGACTCAACACAAAACAAGACACCAACATCCAAATTAAGAAGGAAGAAATAGAAGATGTAACTTATTTTACATATTAACAGGCACAAGTCAACAACAGCCATGCAACAAATAAAGAAATAACAACAAGACCAGCAATAGCAAAAATGTATATCTCATGGTAGAAACTCCAATCTGGTAGAATTTGAAATTCTACCGGTAGAAAGTCCAATTTCAAATTCCACCACCCTAGTAGAAATTCAAATTTGGTTGAATTTGAAATTCTGCCAGATAGGATTCTCTACCAGCCTGATAGCGGCTTTTATCGTACTACTTTTAGTGAAGGGGACACAGTTGGGATCAAAATTCTCAAAGCAGACAGAACTAACATGGATATGTGCCTCCTGCCCTGCAAAATCAAGGAGAAGGTTGCTAAAAGTGGTAAAACTATGTATATGTTGTGTACCTGAGCAGGCAATATTTTGTATAGGGTGGAAGATTTAGCTGACATGAGAAATGTCTGTTTTTCAAATTTATCTGACATAAACACCGACACTCTCAATGAAGTAACTGTGGTACATGCCTCACATGCTGAAACCAGCGGGCAAGCTTCAAATCCAAGGCATGAATTGATGTGTGTGTTGCGAAAGTAGTTGTGTGACAAACAAATGTTGTGTTAAAAATTTTGGCAATAAATTTTCAACCAAATTCCATGTGGAAAGTATATGCTGCCAAAATAAACTATAAGAATTTTGAAATTGTGTATTTTACTTTGTTCATATTGCCAAATTACAGTGCAAAACTGTTATTCAACTAGGTTTAACTTGAATTTGAAATTCTACCACGCTAAACATGGTAGAAAGTCCAATTGGACATAGCACTACAACAGCTATGGAGTCCAACATGTATAGTAAACCAACTAAAGTCAGGATATGTAAAAACAATGTAAGACCTGTGCTGCTTTATGGATCAGAATGTTGGAAAATAACAAGAAACAACATACAAAAATGGAAAATATTCACAAATAAATACCTCGGGAGAATCATGAAAATTTTCTTCCTCATAAAAATAAGCAACAGCAAGCTGAGGAAAAACAAACATAAACTCAATACAGGAAACAATAACAGAAAAAAGATGGAGGTATTGGCCACATTTTGAGAAGAAGAAATGACAACAGGAGCATTACATTATGGACACCAGAAGGGAAGAGGAAAAAGAGGAAGGCCCAAAAAGACATGGAGAAGGATGACTGAATGAGAAATGAATGACATGGGATGGGAGAGTTTCGAGGCTGCATCAAGGGAAGCAGCACATAGTCAAAAGTGGAATGACATGTTTTCTGCCTTATGGCTCCACCAGGAGCAAAGAGGACAAGTAAGTAAGGAATGGGCAGAATTCTCATTTCTAGGGGATTGGCAGTGGTTGTTTTTCCAACCTTTCCAACCCATTCCATATTGTATCATCCAGACATCACCTTGATTAAGTTTATTGTGTGTTTCAGGGAATGGTGCTGTTGTCTGGTGTGATAGCTTTTGCCATCAATGTGTCCATCTTCTGGATTATTGGAAATACTTCACCTCTGACGTATCCTTTTGTTTTTCTGTATATGTGTATTGTTAAGTTTTACCCTTCATTTTAATCATGTGTGCAATTTATGTAATATCTGAAGGTTTTCAGAGTCTCCAGGTAAATAGTTTTTGATGTGAACATACATTATTTTGCTGGGTAACATGAACTAATTTCATGATTTCAAAAGAATCATGACATGCAAACTATCATTTCAGGAACTCCCATATTTAAAACAATAATCGAGACATTAGGAAGTACTAAATCTTCTACTCCACAGGAATGATTTGGTTTTGTGTGTGATCAAAGTGAAAATTTTGGAAAACATCTCACGGCAATTAGTGATGGTAATATTGCCAATTGGATTATCAATACTGAAAAAAGCATTCACGTATCAAACAGAGTGAATCATAAACTGTCTTATGAATATAGGTAACAGTAATATGAACTTTCATTTCAATAACTTCTCGTAAATTATAAATGGAAATATTGACCAGCCATTCTATAAAGGACCGTGTAAAATTTTTATTTGTGATAATCTTTCCAGAATTTTATGAAAACAGTGCAGTAAAAGCTTTAATTGCCCATTAGTCTGTGAACAACTGATGGAATGAGCACATTAAATATATTAATCTATTTTTGCTTTAAAGTGATCAGACAAGTGATACTGTGCCCAATTCCAGCACTGTAATCTTGTCTAGTTCACTCACATGAATTTGAAGTAATTCACACTTTTCAAAAGGTAAGTTGTGGTTAGGTTGTAGTTACTTTTCCCAATTGAGTATTGTGTCCACATTTTAGCTCTCTATCTTGAGAAAAGTATAATCATGGAATTTAAAGAATACATTATTCAATTTATAAGTTCAGGTTCAGATACACTGTTTTGAAAGTTCTTAGTATTTTGTTGCTTAAAAATGTTGAAAAAAAGTTTTCAGATTAAATATTGTAGTGGCTACTTCATATTTTCCATCAATTTCAAATAACTGATAATATTTAACCTGGTGTAGTCTGACATATGTATGAACAACAATGTCTGTCTTTCTATAACCATTTTCTTATTCTTTATCTGACTGCATGTGTGAACAATTTATATCCCTTAACTTTGTACATACAGCTATAACATGGTTGGCCAGTTCAAGTTTTCATTTGTTATCATCACTGGATTTATCCTGTTTAGAGATCCTTTGATTCCTCTGCAGTTTTTGGGAATCAGCTTGACCTTCTCAGGTATGTGTGTTTGTTCACAGGTGTGTTTTCAAACCTTTTTACCCTACAGCAATGTACGATCAAGTGGGTGGGTGGGCAGTGGGAAAAAGCTCGTCTATGCTGTATCTCAGATTTACAAAAATCAAGACTTTAAGGTAAAGACCCCACCTGGTGACTTTTTATGTCAGCTGACATTATGTTGTCACTCTACGGCGTGGGTATCCGCATATGCGTCCATGTGAACAACTTCTCCAAAACTACAAGGCCCAGGGACATGCTGCTTTTTTTACCCCACAGCCCTTAAGGCCTGTCGGGGTATTGTTTTCACCCATGGTGTCCGGATGGGCGGGTGGCGGGAAGAAGTTTGTCCGTGCTGTATCTCAGAAACCGTAAGGTGTAGGAAGTTGATACTTGGTAGGGACATTGGTTAGGAGGTGTAGGTGTGCAACGTCATGGTCTGACCTTGATTTGACCTTTGACCTTGCTGTAGTGACCTTGAGTTTGAAAATCTAGTCCGGGCTATATCTCAGAAACCATAAGTTGTAGGAAGTTGATACTTAGTAGGGATATTGGTTAAGGGTTGTAGGTGTGCAACATCATGGTGTGACCTTGATTTGACCTTTGACCTTGCCGTAGTGACCTTGACCTATAAAATCTTATTCCGGCAATATCTCAGAAACTGTAAGGTGCAGAAAGTTGATACTTGACAGGGACATTGGTGGGGGATTGTAGGTGTGCAGCATTATAGTGTGACCTTGATTTGACCTTTAACCTCGCCGTAGTGACTTTGACATTTAATATCTTGTCCAGGCTGTATCTTGGAAACGGTAAGGGGTAGCAAGTTGATACTTTGTAGGGACTTTGGGTAGGGGGTATAGGTGTGCAGCGTCATGGTTTGACCTTGATTTGACCTTACCATAGTGACCTTGACCTATAAAATCTTGTCCGGGCTATATCTCAGAAATGGTAAGGTGTAGGAAGTTAATACTTGGTAGGGACATTGCTTAGGGGGTGTAGGTGTACAGCATCATGGTGTGACTTTGATTTGACCTTTGACCTTGCTGTAGTGACCTTGACCTATAAAATCTTGTCCGGGCTATATCTCAGAAACCGTAAGGTGTAGGAAGTTGATACTTAGTAGGGACATTGGTTAGGGAGTGCAGGTGTGCAACATCATGGTCTGACCTTGATATGACCTTTGACCTTGCTGTAGTGACTTTGACCTATAAAATCTTGTCTGGGCTATATCTCGGAAACCGTAAGTTGATGGTAGGGACATTGGTTAGGGGGTGTAGGTGTGCAACGTCATGGTGTGACCTTGATTTGACCTTTGACCTTGTCGTAGTGACCTTGACCTTCAAAATCTTGTTGCACCTTTGGGTCTGTCTTTTGATGCAGATTAAGCACTGTTAAAATCATATTAGAATTCATTAAGAATTTTACTTTTACAACTTCCCATTGTAACAGATGGAATTTCATCAAGTGAGCCACAGATTTGGCTCCAACACCACACATAAGCATTCATTGAATGTATTACCACTTCTGTATGCATGGTAATATTCAAAACATCTAAACCATAATTCGGCAATGCCAGATGTAGATAAAGAGTACATGCATTATCTTTCTCTTAGACATTATTTTCTCTCTATATATAAAACATTGTTTGGACCTTTATATAACTGACAGTGCTCTGAAAGTATCCTAAATTTTGTACTGATACAGTACTTCTCTTTCTCATGGTGTTAAAAATGTTTCCCCTGGCTGTGGGGTACGGGCGTCTCTGATGCTATTTTCACTGTTGTGTGAATCGCTTGTAGCTTGAAAACAATTGCATTTGGAGAATTTTCTTCAAATATGTTATTAATCTACTTTGGGGTCAGCTATAACATAGTAAAATTGCAGACATGTAGCTAATTGCAAAGCTAAACAATAGCTACTTCCAGGTTCTCACTGTTGAGTAAATCACTTGTAACTTGAAAACTATTGCATCTACAGTATTTTGTTTAAATGTGTTCTTTATCTACTTTTCAATCAGTTATAACATAATGCAATTGTATACCTGTAGCTCATAGCATAGCTGAGCAATAGCTACTTTCGTTTTATCACAGTTGAGTAAATGAGTTGTAACTTGAAACTATTGCATTTACAGTATTTTTTTTAATGTGTTGTTCATCTATTTTTGGTTCAGCTATAGGGGCCACGGTGGCAGAGTGGTAACACTCTCGCCTCCCACCTCTGAGGCTGGGGTTCGATTCCTGGCATGGCCTCAAGTGGGAAAGCTGGTAGTTGCTTGCCGTTGGTCGGCAGTTTACAGTACAGAACCCTGATGAACTGTATGTACTGGTTTCCTGTGCCCTTCCAACTACCCGTCGTGATATGACCTGTACAGTGTTGAAAGCGACGTAAAACCCCAAATAAATAAATAAATGGTTCAGCTATAACATAGTAAAGTTCCAGACCTGCAACTTATTGCACACATGAACAGTAGCTACTTTCAGGTTTTCAGTGTTGAGTAAATCAATTTTAACTTGAAAACTATTGCACTTAGAGAATTTCCTTTAAATATGTTATTCAGCTACTTTTTGAACAGCCATAACATAGTAAAGTTTCAGACCTGTAGCTCATAGCATTGATGAGCAATAGCTACTTTGAGGTTCTCACAGTTGACTGAATCAGTTATAATTATGTCCACCCCCCTGGGGGGTGGATATATTATTTTTGCTTTTTTCGCCGTCCGATGTCCGTTGTCCGATGTCCGATGTCCGGCGTCCGATGTCCGATGTCCGGCGTCACGCATGGTTTCCGCTCATTTAAAGGAAAAGTATTAGAGCTATTGTCACCAAATTTGGTATGCAGGCTTATTGGGTCAGTAGCTTGCTTGGGATTGCTTTTGGCTGTTGTACCTCTTTTGCTTACTGAGTAATACTTAAGTACAGCTATTTTCAGTACCCATTGGTTTCCGTGCATTTAAGCCAAAATAATTAAAGATATTTTACTACAATTTTGAATACAAGATTGTTATGTCCATAGCTCGCTTGGTATTGCATTTGGGACTGATAGCTTTGTCAGTACATGAGTAATAGCCATTTAGGTACTTCATTGTGTATTTTCAGTACTACTTTTGAGTAATTTGCTTCTATCTCCTTAACCGTGCGAGATAGAGCGATTTCGGCAAAATTTTCGACCCGCAGGGTATCTGAGGAGTGTACTCTTTGCAATTTTCAAAAAATTTTCCCCTCCCCAAAAATGGCGGCCATTTTGAATTTTCGAATTTTTGCCAAAAATGGCAAAACACAAATTTGCTTCTATCTCCTTAACCGTGCGAGATAGAGCGATTTCGTCGAAATTTTCGACCCACAGGGTATCTAAGGAATGTAATATTTGCAATTTTCCAAAAATTTTCCCCTCCCCAAAAATGGCGGCCATTTTGAATTTTCGAATTTTTGCCAAAAATGGCAAAACACAAATTTGCTTCTATCTCCTTAACCGTGCGAGATAGAGCGATTTCGTCGAAATTTTCGACCCACAGGGTATCTAAGGAATGTAATATTTGCAATTTTCAAAAAAATTTCCCCTCCCCAAAAATGGCGGCCATTTTGAATTTTCGAATTTTTGCCAAAAATGGCAAAACACAAATTTGCTTCTATCTCCTTAACCGTGCGAGATAGAGCGATTTCGGCAAAATTTTCGACCCACAGGGGATCTAAGGAATGCAATCTTTGCAATTTTCCAAAAATTTTCCCCTCCCCAAAAATGGCGGCCATTTTGAATTTTCGAATTTTTGCCAAAAATGGCAAAACACTAATTTGCTTCTATCTCCTTAACCGTGCGAGATAGAGCGATTTCGGCAAAATTTTCGACACACAGGGTATCTAAGCAATGCAATCTTTGCAATTTTCAAAATATTTTCCCCTCCCCAAAAATGGCGGCCATTTTGAATTTTTGCCAAAAATGGCAAAACACAAATTTGCTTCTATCTCCTTAACCGTGCGAGATAGAGCGATTTCGTCGAAATTTTCGACCCACAGGGTATCTAAGGAATGTAATATTTGCAATTTTCAAAAAATTTTCCCCTCCCCAAAAATGGCGGCCATTTTGAATTTTCGAATTTTTGCCAAAAATGGCAAAACACAAATTTGCTTCTATCTCCTTAACCGTGCGAGATAGAGCGATTTCGTCGAAATTTTCGACCCACAGGGTATCTAAGGAATGCAATCTTTGCAATTTTCCAAAAATTTTCCCCTCCCCAAAAATGGCGGCCATTTTGAATTTTCGAATTTTTGCCAAAAATGGCAAAACACAAATTTGCTTCTATCTCCTTAACCGTGCGAGATAGAGCGATTTCGGCAAAATTTTCGACCCACAGGGGATCTAAGGAATGCAATCTTTGCAATTTTCCAAAAATTTTCCCCTCCCCAAAAATGGCGGCCATTTTGAATTTTCGAATTTTTGCCAAAAATGGCAAAACACTAATTTGCTTCTATCTCCTTAACCGTGCGAGATAGAGCGATTTCATCGAAATTTTCGACCCACAGGGTATCTAAGGAATGTAATATTTGCAATTTTCAAAAAAATTTCCCCTCCCCAAAAATGGCGGCCATTTTGAATTTTCGAATTTTTGCCAAAAATGGCAAAACACAAATTTGCTTCTATCTCCTTAACCGTGCGAGATAGAGCGATTTCGGCAAAATTTTCGACACACAGGGTATCTAACCAATGCAATCTTTGCAATTTTCAAAATATTTTCCCCTCCCCAAAAATGGCGGCCATTTTGAATTTTTGAATTTTTGCCAAAAATGGCAAAACACAAATTTGCTTCTATCTCCTTAACCGTGCGAGATAGAGCGATTTCGGCAAAATTTTCGACCCACAGGGGATCTAAGGAATGCAATCTTTGCAATTTTCCAAAAATTTTCCCCTCCCCAAAAATGGCGGCCATTTTGAATTTTCGAATTTTTGCCAAAAATGGCAAAACACTAATTTGCTTCTATCTCCTTAACCGTGCGAGATAGAGCGATTTCGGCAAAATTTTCGACGCACAGGGTATCTAAGCAATGCAATCTTTGCAATTTTCAAAATATTTTCCCCTCCCCAAAAATGGCGGCCATTTTGAATTTTCGAATTTTTGCCAAAAATGGCAAAACACAAATTTGCTTCTATCTCCTTAACCGTGCGAGATAGAGCGATTTCGTCGAAATTTTCGACCCACAGGGTATCTAAGGAATGTAATCTTTGCAATTTTCAAAAAATTTTCCCCTCCCCAAAAATGGCGGCCATTTTGAATTTTCGAATTTTTGCCAAAAATTGCAAAACACAAATTTGCTTCTATCTCCTTAACCGTGCGAGATAGAGCGATTTCGTCGAAATTTTCGACCCACAGGGTATCTAAGGAATGCAATCTTTGCAATTTTCCAAAAATTTTCCCCTCCCCAAAAATGGCGGCCATTTTGAATTTTCGAATTTTTGCCAAAAATGGCAAAACACAAATTTGCTTCTATCTCCTTAACCGTGCGAGATAGAGCGATTTCATCGAAATTTTCGACCCACAGGGTATCTAAGGAATGTAATATTTGCAATTTTCAAAAAATTTTCCCCTCCCCAAAAATGGCGGCCATTTTGAATTTTCGAATTTTTGCCAAAAATGGCAAAACACAAATTTGCTTCTATCTCCTTAACCGTGCGAGATAGAGCGATTTCGTCGAAATTTTCGACCCACAGGGTATCTAAGGAATGCAATCTTTGCAATTTTCCAAAAATTTTCCCCTCCCCAAAAATGGCGGCCATTTTGAATTTTCGAATTTTTGCCAAAAATGGCAAAACACAAATTTGCTTCTATCTCCTTAACCGTGCGAGATAGAGCGATTTCGTCGAAATTTTCGACCCACAGGGTATCTAAGGAATGCAATCTTTGCAATTTTCCAAAAATTTTCCCCTCCCCAAAAATGGCGGCCATTTTGAATTTTCGAATTTTTGCCAAAAATGGCAAAACACAAATTTGCTTCTATCTCCTTAACCGTGCCAGATAGAGTGATTTCGTCAAAATTTTCGACCCACAGGGTATCTGAGCATTGTACTCTTGGTAATTTCTAAAAAATTTTCCCCTCCCCTAAAATGGCGGCCATTTTGAATTTTCAAATTTTTGCCAAAAATGGCAAAACACAAATTTGCTTCTATCTCCTTAACCATGCGAGATAGAGCGATTTCGTCGAAATTTTCAACCCACAGGGTATCTAAGGAATGTAATCTTTGCAATTTTCAAAAAATTTTCCCCTCCCCAAAAATGGCAGCCATTTTGAATTTTCGAATTTTTGCCCAAAATGGAAAAACACAAACTGGCCTTAACCGTGCAACCGTGAGTTATTTTGTTGAAATTTTCGACCCATAGGGTATCTAAGAAATGTACTCTTGGCAATTTTCAAAAAAATTTCCTTTTCCCAATAATGGCGGCCATTTTGAATTTTCAAATTTTTGCCAAAAATAGAAAAACAGGAATTGGCTTCTATCTTCTTAACCGTGCAAGATAGAGTGATTTCGTCAAAATTTTCAACCCAACCAATGCAAAAAGGCATGAAGCTGAAATAAATTACATCTACACTATCAAATATTTAAGCATCATTGATATATTTTACAAATGAAACAGGGTCTTGTAAGACTACTGTACAATTTGGGCAAAAGGTTCATGGGTGGACATTACACATGATAATGTGTGTTCTTCTATGCTATCCTGTTTCTATTCGCATCTACTATCAACAGGGCGGCCTATTTCTAGTTTGAAAACTCTATTTCGTTGAAATATGTTTTCCACCTACTTTTTACACCTTAACAGCTAACTTTGTACTTTACTTCTGAATACCATTTGCAGGGCACAACCTTTGTGACCTTCTTTCACTTCTACTCTGAAACTCAAAACACACAGTCAGCTGACATGGAGCCCATTCACGGGCACTGATTGCTTGTTTCTATATTTTTTCACATCCTGTAAGTTTGGAAATGGTGAGTCTTCTCTATATTTCTTCACAGCACACCTGTATATTTCTTCACAGGTGTGTTTGCATACACATGGTTCAAACTGAAGGAACAGGAAGCAGACAAGGCCCGTCGTGAAATGGAGGAGCGGCTTGCCAAGAATACCAACATGAAAGAAACGGCCATCACCATAAACAACAATGAATCAGCCGTGGCCAAGTCTTAAGTAAGGTCAGACGTGTAGTGTACAGGGTTAGATCAACAAAAGACCTTGGTTCAAAACAGTGTGAAGGTCTATTGTTTCTTGATATTAGTATAATGGCAAAGAGTGCTCAGGTGTATGTTACAGAAATGAGTAATAAAATTATTATGGTAATGAAAAATCTGTGAGTTGCGAATAGCAATATAAAAATACTTTTAAAGTTACCCACACAAGATAATTTCTTTCTTGTAAAAAGAGAAATATTTTTTGTTAAAAAAGTATATAAAAGTACAATTATTACAACTTGTTTTAACTCTAAAGCTTTTTACAAGTAGAATTTCAGGTATATAAGTAAGTCCCAGTCCTAACTATTGCTAGCTGTCGTACTTCCTGTCTACCTTTGACTTGTTTTATTTTTTTACTGATTTTACAGTTTCTGAATATCATTTCAGAAAACTGTTCACTATCACTTCAGGTAACACTATGGTCTTATAACGTTTATTCAACTGATATAAAGCATAATTCCAAAATATGTTTTAATTTTTAACATTATCTAAAAATATTACTTTATGACCCAGGAATATGTCTATTGCCTTGCTTGTGCAAATTGTGTAAGCTAGTCACTTTGAGTGAAGCAGCCACTAAATGATGTAGTTCCTATAACCTGGAGTTAAGCATGGGTCAGCTTGAGTTAGTCTGATGTTGTCAAGAGGGCAATGCAGCACATATTTCAAGCAGTTCTTTGAGTAGAGGAAATGAAAAGTGGTTAATGTCTTCAGTGTGTATTTCTTGACTGTTTGTAATGGTACACATATGTATTAATTGAAAGATTGTTCTTAAAATGGAATTGAATGTATTCTTGTTTTGTTGTAACTTGTGACATGTTTTGTGATTCGAATTGGTTTAAATTTCAACGAATCAATAAAAAATGTTGTAATTTGTTTCATTTTAGTTGATAAAATAGTGGGAAAACTATATTTAAAAGAGGAAACTGTATTTGTTGGTGGGGACAGAGCAGATAGGGGTTTGTGGGGGACTGGAATTGTGGACTCAGAATGGTGTGAATGCAATGAGAAATGATATGCACAAATTGGTATTGTCCCACTCCCAAGTTAAATGAATCTCAAAGATCAGAAAAAGTAGAAACTAATTTTATGAAAGACGGTCACATTTACCACTTATTTGAATCTCTGAATAAAGTTGTTATGCATGCAGTACCTTTGACATGCAATTTGAAAAGTTCTTGTCTTGGTTGTTCATTTATTATATCTACCCATCTATTTTTTAGAAGGTGTACTATGGTGAGGAACACAAGATACATATGCCACTTTTTCACCTGTTAACTTGATTTTATGGAACCTAGGCACTGTTAAATTGTCAAGTGTCTGGTCAACTGGAAGCCTCTTCCTGCCAAATACATAAAAATACGAGTCTTGAAGCAACTAAAATTGTTATGATTGGAAAAACCTTTGTGAGTTTTGTGATAAATGTGTCATACTGTGGGACTAAATAATTCCTTGTCAGTAAAATCAATATAATTCCATGCTTTAGAGTATGTGTAGGATCTGATGTGTAGAAGCTGTGCATGATATTGAATATGTCCACATTGTATGATGTATGCTTTTGCCTTTTGTTAGACTTGCAACACTGCAGTTTGAATAGTTCATTGAGCGCTCCACATCAATCAAAAGACAGAACAGCAAATTGGAATAAGCATGTTTCCAAGGAAAACCAGTACATGTACATAGTTCTCCTATGAATGCCCAATGTCTTCTTGATAATGTTCACACAAGCTGTGTAATATGCAATTCAGTTTTCATGTTCTGAAATTCAGTTTTTATGTTGAGAAAGCTCACTGGCACCTGTTTCTTAATACTGTACTCAACTACTGTTGTAACACCATATTCACTTGCTGATGTTTTTATTACACTGTCTTTTCTTAAATTATTATACTGACTACATTCCACTCACTGAATGCAATGTAGAAATAAGAACCAACACCTACTTTAAAGGGAATATACCGTATTTATTGTAATAAACGCCCCGGGGCGATGCATTTTTCCAAAGGGGGGGGCGACTATTACAGATAAATAAAATCATATCTCGAGTCCAGTGGCAATGGGCGATAATGAACACTTGCTGCCTTGATCTCGCTTGCTGGCATGTATAATGGCGAGACAGCTTAAAATATTTAAAACAAACCTTAAATCTGAAGAAATTATGTAGTTTTATCTCCTATTATTGCAGATTTCCATGCGTCTGTGACCAAAACTGCCATGTTTTGTTTTTATTTTCTTTATTTCTCGTAAGCGACATTCGCTTGGGAAGTACTAAAATGCACCATTTTTCGGAATCCCGGAATCGCAAAAGTGTTGGCTGTTGAGAGGGATGTAAAACCCCGAAATATGAACTTTGCAAAGGTAGAGAAGAGGGGGGGGGGGCGATTAATAGGGAGGGGGCGTTTATTACAAAAAATACGGTAAGTATGCCACTTCTGTGTGATACAATGGGTTAGAGCCTTAAGTTTTAAGTTTACATGTCCATGACGAAGACTCACCACCCCTCCCCCCACCTTCAAGGCAAATATTTTAAAATATGGCCAGTCTTAATTTATATTATTTTCAAAAAATTAACGAAGTGTACTTCTTTTGGATGTGCCTGGATGTTTATTTTATAATGGTCTCAATACTCATTTAATAAATTCATATTTAATCTGCAATAATTTGTGTTACCAGATTTTATAGCAATTCAGCTCATTGTAAAATGTAAAAGTAATATTGAAGCATTTAATCTTTTCATATTTAATCTACAATGAGATCAGATCACTAATACAGGATTTAAATTATTCAATCCTAACATTGATTGTATGCTTGTAAGGACTGTTCTAATTCTAATTGGGCTTTTATAGCGCTTAATCTCCCCTATTCAATGGGGAATCTAAGGCACAACAAAACCAAAGCAGTCAACCAATTTCAGTATCCAGGGACAGAAAACAGGCCAAGCACCACAGAGAATGCCAGGGGTCGAGTAAGACTAAGGTGGGTATGCCTTGGGGTACAGGTACGTTTTGAGCTGCTTTCTGAAAGAGTCTAGCAAGGAGGACACAAATCTCATCAGGAGGAGCATTCCAAACAGTGGGGGCATCAAAAGCAAATTATAACCAAACTAGTACTCTGAAGAGAGTATTGAATTAATAGGAGTACAAATATATCAATAAAGTAATCTTTATTTTTCTTTCTTCCTGGTTAATATTGGGAGCTTCACAAATATTTATAAAAATTACCTCAGATGATTCATTTTTGTGCAGTATTTATTCCTATAAATGCCCCTTTCCTATTGAATCCCCCCACCTCCTCTTTATCTTTGCAATACTAGAATTCCGGGAAAAAAGATGCGTTTTAGTACATCCTCAATCAAAGAACTTTTACAGGAAATGAAGAAAATAAAAAGAAACCTGGGAGTTTTGAATGACTTGAGATGTGTACTAACATGATATAAAAGTTTATATCTCTTCAGATCTAAGGTTTCTTTCTGATGTTTTAATTTCTCCCAACAATTATGTTTGCTGACTATTGAGATAAGGGTTGTAAAGTATGTATATGTAATTATCATCCATTACTCCCAGACTCATAGTGGTTTCTTTATGTTAAGTAGATGCTGCTTCTTTTGTAAAATGCATTGCATATTGGGCATTTATATGGATAAATATGGTATATTATAAAGAAAACCGGTAAAGTTAATGACTTTTTTTCATTCTAAAAGTATTTGAAATCGACATAAAACCTCTAATTTGACCTTTGTCATACAGGAAATGAGAATTTTTATCAGTCAGCCCAGTGCTTAAATGGTTGGTTTGTTCCAAATGTTGGGCACCCAAAATCTTTCTTAAAAAGGGGTAAGAATGTTTCACTGAAACAACTTTTGAAGACTACTTTAAAGGTATTTTGCTGTGAAATTATATTTCACAAGTTTCATTTTTTTTTTTTTTTTTTTTTTTTTTTCAGAGCAATATTTTATGGAAATGCGCTAATTTAAAAAAGTTAACATAGATGTTGTGTTCAATCTTTGTCAGATTAACTCACAAATCACCATTCCATCAAGGTACATCATACATGTATTGTACCAATCAAAAGCTAATTTATTGTATGTGCAGTGTGGTTAATTTTGCAGTGTAGGTATTGTATATATAAACATTTAATTTTTAGAATTGTATTAAGATATTGCAAATTATAAGCCGTTTTAAAAATATTATATGCTTACAAACTTGAAAAGTCTGTTGTTTTCAAAGGAGTTTGCTTGTGGAGTTCCTTTCTCACATGGTAATAATTTGCTTGTACCTGAATCTTATTCTAAAATGAGTGAGAAAATGAATGATTATATTTTTAATGTTGATGTTTGATGTTGAACATTGCTTAAATCAATATTGTATCATCAAGGTATTTTAAGGACTAGACCATTTCATTTCCTTGACATTTGGACATTTTTTGTCCTACCAAGATTGAGTAAAACATTCAACTTCCTTGACATTTGGACGTTTTCTTATAACAAGATTGAGTAACATTAGGTGGTCAGGTTTAGTTATTGAATCCATCGTTCCATGTGCAGGACTCCCTTATTTGTAATATTGTAAAACTAGGGTTGTTATGTATTATAGGTTTTGTTTTTACGTTTGTCATTTTACCTTAAATGTTGTAAAAACAATCCAGCTGTGGAAACTGACTCTGCAATAACAATTCAACTAAAGCTTGACGTTCCTCGGTTTTCACATTGCAAATAATGTATATTTTATCAAAAACATAGTATAGATATCTTAGTGTTATAGTATGATATATCCATACTATGTGCTTGTGTACATGCAAAATATATTTTGGTCTGATCTGCTTGTTGCCCTGAAAAACAACAAAACTTGAAAAACAGTTAATCCTCTTTGGAAATTTAAGGCTTCAAAATTACAGGTAATTATTCTAAATTTTCTTAGATTAAGATTGCCAAAAACAAGGCTAATATAAAATGAAACAAAGCGAAAAAGTCTTTCAAGCCATAAATGCCAGCCGCAAAGTCATCGGTACTGCACTACAATAGTTAAGTACCCTATTGAAAGTCAGGAGACAGAAAAAAAAGGGAAATAAAAAGTGATTTCTATGAGTGCAAGTTTTAAAAGTCTACTAGTAGAGAAGTTTTTGTGTTTAAATTTTCATAACTGTATATTGTATGTGACAAATAGGTTCATATACACAAATTTGGAAGACAGAAATAAACAGAAGGCTATCCCTGCAGTGTTATATATGTAGTAGTACTTAAAATTATTGACATTAAATTGACATCATTATTGACATCAAATAATGGTTATTATAAAAAGTATACACTATTTTTCTTCGAGTCAACATAGCTGTTTTGTATCTTAACTTTAATAATTGAGCAATTTAATCACTCGTGTGCATTTACAATCTTTGCTGGCCTTATTTAACTCTCTGGAGGGCTGTGATACCTGGTTAGAGTATATTGATAGTTAAAGGGCCTGGAGATACTTAACATTGGACTCATCATGAATATGGGTAGTCACTGCTGAATGTAGGGTCTTTTTACCCTTTTTCACTTCTTTGTATCTTAAAAATTTAAAGTTGAAATAGTCCAATCAAAATTTACTTTTATAAAGATCAAAGTCATAGCAAGTCTTACTGCAACTATTCAACCTTAAATAATGTAGTCGTATTTGAATAAATATTGACAGAACATCACCTTTGTGCCCTTTAAGAAGTGCCATGTTCAGTTTTGCACATCTCAGAAGTGAGGTCAAAATGTGTCCTAATCAAAAAAGTTTGCATACTTTTAGCTACCTTTAGATACAAGTTAATATAGACTATATATCAAAGTGGGTTATTGTTGCAAGAGAAGGGAGACTGGTATCTAATGTTGCTGTTCCAGAACTCAAATTTTTGCAAGACCTAACATATTTCAAACTTGAGGTCCTACTACAAACGTGCTGGGTAAAAAGGAGGGAAAATTGTAAGTTAGCAATTGAATTCTCTTAGAGGGCTGTTCCACTTATGAAATAATGTATTGCAATAGGTTTACGACCCTGTAAATTGTCTGTTCGGGAGGTAGATCTTTTTAATTACTGTGATCTTAAGTCATCACTCCATCATGTATGGAAGTTATGTAACACCTCGTGATATGTTCCAGATGGGATGCGATTGCAAGTCCATCGCCAACAGTTTACGGCAATATTAAGCTGTTTGACGTTTTCACAAACTGTTAGTGATCTGTATCAGATTTGTATCATCTTAGACCCATTGTAAACCTATTGCAAACCTATCTTTTCTCTCGCAAAGTCATCTTTTTGCTCTTACAGTGATCTTAAACCTAGGTTATCTTCACAGTTGCAAACAACCTTTTCCATCTAGCAGACATCTTAAACCTATCTTTTTCATCTTAAGTTGATCTTTTAAGGTTTGTAAACCTATCATAAAATTTTCAGAAACTCATGTGTGGCAATCTCTGCATTATCAGAATATCTTAAACCTATATCAAACTACACCCGTATCACCAAAACAATGTCCGATGCTGTAAAAGGTAAGCCTTATGAATGGAATGCTTTAAGATGATTACTCTTTAAGCCTAGTCAGGATCACTCTTGTAAAGCGGAGAAGATTGATCAGCAGACAGGTAAGAACTATCTAGTACCCTTACGACATGATCACACTGATCTATTTTTACAGGAAGATGAATCATATGAAAAGAATAGAAACTATAGGTCAGAGATATGTTGCATTGCTACAAAAAAATATGACAAATTTACAACTGAAACGATCAGACGAGCTTTCAGAAATAAAGAGGCTCACCCACAAATCTTGTTAAACATGTTTGAAAAATTGAATAGACTTAAAAGGGTTATTGAAACAACATAGGACCGATGTGGTACTGTAACCTTGAGCTTTGAGGTTTCACTTCTATGACTTTCAAAGGATAGCCTTGATCTCGGAAGCATCAGGATAATGAAGGAAAGGAATAAGCTGTGAGGTCTCCAAAACACCAGTGTAAAAATAAAGAGCCATGTCCTTTTTAAGCGTCCCGCAAGGGACGCTTGTTTGTGTATGGGAGAGCTGCCGGCTCCGCATTTTGTTTTCCTTATAACTCTGTAACCGTTAGGCGGATTCTTTTCAAATTTGGCAGGTTTAGGCAGTAGCCTTGGGGAATTTTTTTGAATATGCTGCAGTGACATTTCAACCAATCAGAGAGGTCACATGACCAAAAATGTCTTTTTTCGATGGGGAAGCTTGTCCGGATGATAACTTGAAAGGAATTTTATCAATTCACCTGAAACTTGGCAAATACATTCATTCTGTTAAAATCTGGAAATCATTAGATTTTTTTGGCATTGATTGGTCAAGAAATGGCCGAGTAATTAATGATTAATTAATCATTACGAATTTTCCAAATAAGGAAAACACAAAAATGCTTATATCTCGAAAACCGTGCTACATAGAGCGATTTCGACAAAATTTTTGACCCACAGGGTATCTCTGCGGAGTAGTTTTCCCAATTTTCAAAAAATTTTTATCTCGCCCAAAATGGCGGCCATTTTGAATTTTCGAATTTTTCGCAAAAATTGCAAAACATAAAAATGCTTATATCTCGAAAACCCTGCTAGATAGAGCGATTTCGACGAAATTTTTGACCCACTGGGTATATCTGCAGAGTAGCCATGCCAATTTTCAAACAAAAAATTTCTCGCAAAAAATGGCGGCCATTTTGAATTTTCGAATTTTTCGCAAAATTGCAAAACACAAAAATGCTTGTATCTCGAAAACCGTGCTAGATAGAGCGATTTCGACGAAATTTTTGACCCACTGGGTATCTCTGCAGAGTAGCCATGCCAATTTTCAAAAAAATTTTGTCTGGCCAAAAATGGCGGCCATTTTGAATTTTCGAATTTTTGCGCAAAAATTGCAAAACACAAAAATGCTAATATTTCGAAAACCGTGCTACATAGAGCGATTTCGACGAAATTTTTGACCCACTGGGTATCTCTGCAGAGTAGCCATGCCAATTTTCAAAAAAATTTTGTCTGGCCAAAAATGGCGGCCATTTTGAATTTTCGAATTTTTGCGCAAAAATTGCAAAACACAAAAATGCTAATATTTCGAAAACCGTGCTACATAGAGCGATTTCGACGAAATTTTTTATCTTCAGGGTATCTCTGCAGAGCAGCTATCCCAAAGAGCTTTCACTTGGTGAAGTTTCAGACCCATAGCTAATTGCTCACCTACTCAAAAAGAGTAAATGCGAATTACCTCTAAAAGTATTGCAGATGGCCAATTTTTCTCAAATAACTCATTGACCTACTTTTGGAAGAGCTTTCACATGGTGAAGTTTCAGACCCATAGCCAATTACTCACCTACTCAAAATGAGTAAATTCGAATTATCTCTAAAAGTATTGCAGATAGCCAATTTTTCTCAAATAACTCATTCACCTACTTTTGGGAGAGCTTTCACATGGTGAAGTTTCAGACCCATAGCTAATTATTTACCTACTCAAAATGAGTAAATGCTAATTATCTGTAAAAGTATTGCGGATACCCAATTTTTATCAAATAACTCATTCATCTACTTGTGGGAGAGCTTTCACATGGTGAAGTTTCAGACCCATAGCTAATTACTCACCTACTCAAAATGAGTAAATGCGAATTATCTCTAAAAGTATTGCAGATAGCCAATTTTTCTCAAATAACTCATTCACCTACTTTTGGGAGAGCTTTCACTTGGTGAAGTTTCAGACCCATAGCTAATTACTCACCTACTCAAAATGAGTAAATGCAAATTATCTCTAAAAGTATTGCAGATAGCCAATTTTTGTCAAATTAATCATTCACCTACTTTTGGGAGAGCTTTCACTTGGTGAAGTTTCAGACCCATAGCTAATTACTCACCTACTGAAAATGAGTAAATGCGAATTATCTCTAAAAGTATTGCAGATAGCCAATTTTTCTCAAATAACTCATTCACCTACTTTTGGGAGAGCTTTCACTTGGTGAAGTTTCAGACCCATAGCTAATTACTCACCTACTGAAAATGAGTAAATGTGAATTATCTCTAAAAGTATTGCAGATAGCCAATTTTTCTCAAATAACTCATTCACCTACTTTTGGGAGAGCTTTCACTTGGTGAAGTTTCAGACCCATAGCTAATTACTCACCTACTCAAAATGAGTAAATGCGAATTATCTCTAAAAGTATTGCAGATAGCCAATTTTTCTCAAATAACTCATTCACCTACTTTTGGGAGAGCTTTCACTTGGTGAAGTTTCAGACCCATAGCTAATTACTCACCTACTCAAAATGAGTAAATGCGAATTATCTCTAAAAGTATTGTAGATAGCCAGTTTTTCTCAAATTAATCATTCACCTACTTTTGGGAGAGCTTTCACTTGTTGAAGTTTCAGACCCATAGCTAATTACTCACCTACTCAAAATGAGTAAATGCGAATTATCTCTAAAAGTATTGCAGATAGCCAATTTTTCTCAAATTAATCATTCGCCTACTTTTGGGAGAGCTTTCACTTGTTGAAGTTTCAGACCCATAGCTAATTACTCACCTACTCAAAATGAGTAAATGCAAATTATCTCTAAAAGTATTGCAGATAGCCAATTTTTCTCAAATTAATCATTCGTCTACTTTTGGGAGAGCTTTCACTTGGTGAAGTTTCAGACCCATAGCTAATTACTCGTCTACTCAAAATGAGTAAATGCGAATTATCTCTAAAAGTATTGCAGATAGCCAATTTTTCTCAAATAACTCATTCACCTACTTTTGGGAGAGCTTTCACTTGGTGAAGTTTCAGACCCATAGCACATTACTCACCTACTCAAAATGAGTAAATGCGAATTATCTCTAAAAGTATTGCAGATAGCCAATTTTTCTCAAATAACTCATTCACCTACTTTTGGGAGAGCTTTCACTTGGTGAAGTTTCAGACCCATAGCTAATTATTCACCTACTCAAAATGAGTAAATGTGAATTATCTCTAAAAGTATTGCAGATAGCCAATTTTTCTCAAATAACTCATTCACCTACTTTTGGAAGAGCTTTCACTCTGTGAAGTTTCAGACCCATAGCTATTTATTCACCTACTCAAAATGAGTAAATGCTAATTATCTGTAAAAGTATTGCGGATACCCAATTTTTATCAAATACTCATTCATCTACTTGTGGGAGAGCTTTCACATGGTGAAGTTTCAGACCCATAGCTAATTACTCACCTACTCAAAATGAGTAAATGCGAATTATCTCTAAAAGTATTGCAGATAGCCAATTTTTCTCAAATAACTCATTCACCTACTTTTGGGAGAGCTTTCACTTGGTGAAGTTTCAGACCCATAGATAATTATTCACCTACTCAAAATGAGTAAATGTGAATTATCTCTTAATAGTATTGCAGATAGCTAATTTTTCTCAAATAACTCATTCACCTACTTTTGGAAGACCTTTCACAGACGAAAATGAAAAATTGTGGATATCTCGGAAAAGCTATTTCTTCTGCTTTAATGCTCAGCGGGAGATACACACCACGGCAGTGGTCTTGACAAAAATTTTTGTCTCCCCAAAAATGGTGGCCATTTTGAATTTTTAAAGTTTTTGCAAAACACAAAAATGCTTATATCTCGAAAACCGTGCTATATGGAGTGAACTCAACAAAATTTTGGATCTGCTGGGTATCTCTGCAGAGTAGCCATGCCAATTTTCAAAATATTTTTGTCTCGCCAAATATAGCGGACATTTTTAATTTTTTTATTTTTTGCAAAACACAAAAATGCTTATATCTTGAAAACCGTGCTAGATAGAGCAGACTGCGCTGACTTTGGTTGCCACAACAGTATAAGGCTAGAAACGAAGCATTTTCTTAATACTTTAGCACTCACCTTTATATCCTTTTCGGGACGCTTTGTTTTTGCTATGCAAAAACATTATCTTTTTTTTTTGCGAGCGATCCTCTAGTTGATTTGGTGAATACCAAATGCAGTTTTTTTTTGTTTTTTTTAAGACAAGGTGTGTGTTTTACTAGTTATTGGGATTTCTATAACATGGTTGTTGATTGTATAACACTGTTACCCTGTGATTTTGTAATTAAGGGATTCTTATTGTTGAATATATTTTTGTGTATTTTATATGTCCAATTAATGGGATGTAGATAATGGGATGAATTGCAGTTGTAGTATATTTGTATTAATTTAAAAAACTATAGTCTTGTAACAATATGTCTTTTATGAATACACCATTTTCCAACATCCTGTAGTTTCATTTATTGTTGCAAAACAGAATTTCATTGCCACGTATCTTTGCCTCAGCTGCCTAGTCAAAACAAGGTTGACTGCTAATTAAGCATCCCAGTAAAGGGTGCATGTTTGTTTTTAGGTCACATTTTATCACTGCCTCTGCTGCCACAATATCATTTCCCTTCAGTATCTCCCTTATTGGTGGGTAATTTCGAACCAATTTTGGCATTTCTATACCTTTGATATGGAAAATGTTTTTCCATATGCTTATATTTGACCTTCTTCAAGGTCACGTGATCAAAATGATGGAGGGATACACGCTCTCATCCTTGCATCTCCGCAAAATCTATTTACTGAAGTAGGTTGTGATTTTACATACACATTAATATTATCAAAATCTGTAGCTGATGAGATTTAGGGGAGCGAATGGAGTAACATTGAGCAAATTGTGAGGGTTTTAAAACCAGGCAGCAATTAGCTTAATTTTATTACGCTACAATAGCTTACCATATGGGACTTAATGCTGTTCTCGGGTTGCCACACCCGGGGCCAACGTCTTAGAAAAAAAGATCGTTCTTGTTAGCCACCGGATATACTGGTAGTTGTCGTCACGTGATAACTTCTGACCAATCGCCCTACTTTCTCGTTGGCCACGATGACTGGTAGCAGTTTGTAAATATACAGACATTTTCATTTATTTCTCAGTATTCACGTATTGTTGGAGGCTAATATTTGGATATTTCTTTAAATTTCAACATGATTTCAAAGCTGCCAATTTATCTGAGGGAAAATATGTCGAGCCTCCTCCATCCACTTCTAAGTGGTATAAGGTTGGACAGCCCACTTTTCAAGACAAAATCCAGGAGTTGAATACAGACTTTGCCAAGATCTGTATTACTCCTAGACCTCCTGGGGCACCAGTAGCCAAAGTCCCTGTGCCAGTCCTTAAGGAGCTGGAACATCAGGCTAGACAAAATATTTCAACCCTCAATTTCACCGCTGCCTTTGCGAAAACCTCTTCTTCTTGCAATGCTTCCTTGGAAAAGTGCCAACATAGCATCAAGTCAACTGTCAAGAAGATAAAGTCTCAGATCCAGAAAGGTGCCAATCCTGAGAAAGCAGCAAAGCACGGATATGAGGAAGTTGCTGAGTACTTGGATTTTTGGAACAAGACGGTTCTTGTTCAACATAGAGCTCTTACCTGTCTCAGCAAATCGCTAGCCCATATTCTACAGAGGGAATTATATTCCATGGCTAATACCGGCTTGCTTAGGCGCGAAGCTGAAATGACTCTATTGCATCCCCAGCTAGGGGAAACGAGACGCCAAGAACTTAGGAACTCGTCCTTCTGGGACTCCTCCTTGTTCGAGTCTCAACTTGTAAAGGAAGGTGAGGACTTCCTTCTCAAAAAAGGCACCTCGAAAGATTCTCAGGGTTTTGCACCCTACCAGAATAAGCCCTTTCGTGGCCCCACAAGAAAAGAGGCTCCTACAGGAAACGCCCCTATGGGGGCAATACCTCTCAAAGCAGTAACCAATCCTTTCCCTCGGGAAGAGGAAAATCCAACTTCAGAGGCTCCAGGGGTCGTTTTCGACCCCACAATAGGGGAAGGGGGCGTGGAAACCCCCCTTCGCAATGACTCCTCCAAAGCCTCATTCAGTCCACCAGTAGGAAGTCGCCTCCGTTCTTTCAAGAGAGACTGGCTAACAAACAAATGTTCTCAAAACGTGTTAAACATTATCACCAATGGCTACGTTCTGCCATTCCGTTCAAAGCCAAACTTGATCAGATTTCCTCTGATTCTATCAGAGTACAAGGCCCAACAAAAAGACCAAGCCTTGGCCACTTGTATCCAGTCTCTCTTGTCAAAGAACGCCATCGAAAGGGTGGAAAACGTAAAATCTCTCGGGTTTTACAGTCGCCTGTTCCTAGTACCCAAGCCTCACCAAAGGTGGAGGCCAGTCATAGACTTAAGCAGGCTCAACACTTTTCTACATGTAGAAAAGTTCAAAATGGAAACCCCGGAGTCCATCCGGACTTCCCTGGTCCCAGGGGAGTGGGTATCGTCGATACACCTGTCGGACGCATACCTTCACATCCCCATCCATCCAAACTCAAGGAAGTACCTAAGGTTTTGCTACAAGGCCCAGGTGTTCCAGTTCACCTCCCTACCTTTCGGACTGGCCACAGCCCTCCAGGTCTTTACGATGATCGTAAAGGAAGTGAAACTAATGGCCCTCTCAAGAGGACTCAGAATTCACCAATACCTGGACGACTGGCTGATCAGGTCCCAGTCCCAGGAGGAATCTCAAAGGGACACACAGGCAGTGGTAGACCTAACCCAATCCTTGGGTTGGATAATCAACCAGGAAAAATCAGAACTGAAACCTACTCAGGTGTTTTCGTTCGTGGGCTACGAATACCACCTAGATTCAGCCCTTGTAAGACCCACTCACGAGAGATGGCTCAAACTTCAGGATTTGATCCTACGACTCAAGTCAAAACGTGTTTTGACTGCAAGATGTTTGATGTCTCTAATTGGGTTGCTAGCCTCAACGGAGAAAATGGTCCTGGAGGGACACCTTCACATGAGGCCCTTTCAGTTTCATCTCAAGGAGCACTGGAGATATCCTCAGTCGCTGGACAACCTCCTTCCTTGGACAGAAGCCATTGTAGCCCACCTAGATTGGTGGCAAAACCCCTCAAATGTGATGAAAGGCGCAGACCTTCATCCCAAGGACCACAGTATCCAACTCTTTACCGACGCCTCAAACGAAGGTTGGGGCGCTCACTTAGATCAAAATTCTACAAAAGGGCTGTGGTCAGAGCGGGAAAAAAGGCTACACATAAATGTCCTGGAATTGAAGGCGGTCTCCCTGGCCCTTCGAGACTTCAAGGACCAGTGCCAGAATCAAACAGTGTTAGTTGCGACGGACAACTCAACAGTGGTAGCCTACATCAACAAGCAAGGGGGAACTCACTCAGTAGAGATGTGCACTCTCCTGTGGAAAATCATAACCTGGTGCCATCACTACCATATAACATTGAAAGCCAGGCACATTCCAGGGTGTCTGAATGTGATGGCCGACCTCCTATCCAGGTCCAACCAAGTGCAGTCAACAGAATGGTCTCTGCACCCTCAGGTCTTCAAGCAAATCTGCCGAAAGTGGTTCACCCCTCATGTAGACTTATTCGCCACTCACCTGAATCACAAACTCCCTCTATATGTGTCTCCTATCCCAGACCCAAGGGCCTGGAACATAGATGCTCTGAACATAAACTGGACCAACCTCACGGCCTACGCCTACCCTCCTACGGCTCTCCTTCACAAGGTGATCCAAAAGATCAAGCAATGCCATTGCCTGATCATCGTGATAGCCCCAGGCTGGCCAGGGATGCCCTGGTTTTGGGACCTAGTGCAGCTCTCAACAGAGATCCCACTACAACTCCCAGTGTCAAAGACTCTACTCAAACAGTCCCACAACTATGTGTTCCACAACAATCCACAACAGCTGAACCTCCACGCCTGGTGTCTAGGAGCGGACAACTCCAAGAACAAGGCTTCTCTGTGGAGGTGGCAGAGAGAATTGCTGCCCCTCAGCGGTCATCAACAAGGACCATCTACAGGTCAAAGTGGGCCCTATTGAAAAATGGTGCAGAGAAAATTCGGTGGATTTCTCCACTCCATCTGTGAAACAAATCTCAGATTTTTTCATGTACCTGTACCAAGACCTAAACAGGCGCCCCTCGACCATTAATGGTTACAGGACTGCTATCGTTGACACTTTGGGCCCAACGGCCCAACACATTGCGCACAATGCAGACCTTCATAGGTTACTCTCCAGTTTTCACAGGGATCGTCCTAAAAGTTCCAGAAATTTACCCAAGTGGAACCTTTCTGTTCTTAACGAGCTCACCAAAGCACCATTTGAGCCCATGAAAGACTTAGACCTCAAACATCTTACTCTCAAAACTGCTTTCTTGCTAGCCTTGGCCTCCGGCAAGCGCCGCAGCGAAATCCATGCCTGGGTCGCTAACAAAGTAGCTAATTTAGGCCAATGGGAAAAGGTTGCCTTGTTCCCTTCTTCTGACTTCATAGCCAAAAACCAACTAGCAAGAGAAGGTTCTCAAGGTGTGTCTCCGGTGACTATTCCTGCTTTGACTACCATAGTAGATCGACAATTCAAAGAAGATAGGACCCTGTGTCCCGTGCGGGCCTTGAGGTTCTATTTGGACCGAACTAAAGACCTGAGAGGGTCTCGTTCTCTCCTTTTCATCTCCTTTAAGAAAGGACATACCTCAGACATCAGACCCGCTACACTCTCCTCATGTTTGAAACAAACCATTCTACTTTGTTACAAACAAGCAGATCAACAAGCCTTGGACTTGGTCCAAGTCAAAGCGCATGACATCCGGGCCTTCGCGGCCTCTAAGGCCTTTTACGGTGGAGTATCGGTGGACCAAATCATGCAAGCCTGTCACTGGAAAGCTCACAACACATTCACAAATTTTTACCTAAAAGACCTTACTTGGTCGGACACCGAGAACAATATGTATCTGGGACCCATAGTGGCGGCACAACAAGTCCTAGATCCTTCCCCTCAGACCAGTTGTCCTCGGAAAGAAAAAAAGGGGGGGGGGGGGGGGGGGCACATCCGCTACAACCAAGTCTTCAGGAGTCTCTCCCAGGATCTAGGTATTCCTTTACCTTCAAGATGTTACGGGTAAGGTCATTTTATTTTTCAATTATCAGGTAATTTCTATTAAGGACTTAGTCAGTTGTCGTTAATCTCATATTTCAGGTTAAAAATTTCATGAGATGCCCGACCACTGGGTTGGTCAGTCACACGTGAAGGTCTAATAGGGACCCTTAGACCTCGAAGTGAGCACCGCTGCACTTCCGTCCTACTACCAAACATCTGGACAGTTTTAGCACTGTCCCTTTTTACTCAGGTTTTTGGCTCGTTACAGGCCCGATCTTCGGGATCGGGGCTCTGTAAAAGGGACTGAGACTGGCATTTTCTGGCACTATTCTGTATATATTAATTCAAATCTTAGAAAAAAATTACATATCTTCCAGTCTCAGCTGTAATCCCGCCACCGGGCGGTTGAATTCAGCATTAAGTCCCACATGGTAAGCTATTGTAGCGTAATAAAATTGGAAATTTTAATTACTTAAATGTAGCTTTTATAAGCTACAAGCTTACCATGTGGGACTTAGAAGAGTCCCACCCTGCCTCCCCGCTGTTTACAGCTGAGGGGTAGGTTTAATAAAAAAAAAAATTTCAACGAGAAAGTAGGGCGATTGGTCAGAAGTTATCACGTGACGACAACTACCAGTATATCCGGTGGCTAACAAGAACGATCTTTTTTTCTAAGACGTTGGCCCCGGGTGTGGCAACCCAAGAACAGCATTAAGTCCCACATGGTAAGCTTGTAGCTTATAAAAGCTACATTTAAGTAATTAAAATTTCCAAGTTTATCTGAACATCCTTATTATCTCCTTATTTATTGCATTTAGAGCTTTGGAATGTGTTGGGAGGTAATAGGAAATCATGTGCAGGAAGTCTAGAAAGCTGGCCAGATTTACCTTTGAAGTCAAATTCGGTACATGGTCACTATCTTTGAAACTATTGGGATTTTAGTGTTTCTTGGATTTATTCAGCTTGTTTTTAGTTTCTTTCTGTTGCCCAAATGTCTACCTGTAGTATTTCCTAAGTACTGGGCACTTTTTGCAGGATTTTATATTTGCTCATATTTGACTTTCGTCAAGGTTACATGATCAAAATGAAGTGTTTTTACCCCACAGCCCTCTAAGGGCTAGGTTTTTATCCTCGCACATGGGGACCGGGTTGGTGGATGGCTGGAAAAGCTGTTCCAGGCTGTATCTCAGAAACTGTGAGATGTAGGATGTTAATATTTGGTAGGAATATTGAGGGGGGGGGGGGGGGGGGGTGTAGGTTTGCAATGTCATGGTGTGATCTTGATTTCACCTTTGATCTTGGTATAGTGACCTTGATTTATAAAATCTTCTGGGCTATATCTGGGAAACTGTAAGGTGTAGGAGGTTGATACTTGGTAGGGACATTAAATAGGGGGTATAGGTTTGCAACACCATGGTGTGACCTTCATTTGACCCTTGACATAGTGACTTTGGTCTTTAAAATCTTGTCCAGGCTATCATGGGAAAACTGTAAGGTGTAGGAATTTTCTACTGCTAAGTTTCGGACATCTTTCTCCTATCACAAAGGTATATGGATTGCTGCAACTGATTTATATAGTGTACTTTTATAGCGAAATACCCTTACCATTTCCTAACAGTAGCTATTTGTTGGAGCCATCCAACCCAATGGCCAACGCAGAGATGCGATTTTTAAGGTTATATAACAACCTTAATCAAGCCATTGGGTTACAGTAGTCCGTCCTCCCGCCAATTAGGTCACATGACCACATTGTTTACTTCATTATTTTTGTTGGCCATCATCAGTATGGACGTCTTTGGGAATTAGTAGAAGTTTGTCAAGGTTTTCTTTATTTTTTGAGATTTTACTGTTAATCTCTCTTCTTATTTATATGAATATATGATACAGAATTGATTCATTTATTGAATCTTCGAAAGTATGCATTATTATGCAATTAAAGGACTTTTGGATGGCGACATCGAAAGTTTGATCGTCTTCAACCTCGAAATAAGTCTTCATAAAGAAGGTCCTAATGCTACAATAATATTATTTTATAGCTTGCCAGTCGTTTGGTTCAGTTTGCTGGACGTTGGAAGCTATAATTTTGCAGCATACATGTATGAAAGAATGTACTCTGCAATAACAGAAGTGATCTGGACGACACCATCTTGGAAGAGAATGACAATTCGAGTGGCCGTTATTGCTGTTCACGTCGGGTTCTAACAGCCAGGCGTTGAAAGCAATTTTTATCACAATATACATCCCAGTCGAATAGATTGTCGACGATTCAGTAGAAGGAATCTCCCTTGGGGGCAGCCATTTACGTTGCCGTGGACACTGCATTGTGGAGAAGTTTTGAATGCAGGAAAGACTACAGATGTCGGAAAACTCTTCCGTCGAGGTCCAGTCAAAACATTCAGTAGAGGAAATACCTTCATGACGTCATTCAAGTATAATCGAGTATCTATTCCTCCCAAAAGGTTTAGATTCTGGTTGTCAGATGCCCGGGAGTGTCATTCATATCTACAAAGAAAGGCTTTGGTTTTCAATAGTTTTACACAAGTATTACACAAGTATTGAGTACAATCGGGTTTCTATACCAATCAGGTTGTCAGGTGATGGTGATTATGATTCATCTCAAGAATACAAGGAATCTATTCCTTATTTTTACTTTTGGCTGACTGATATGGAGTGGCTAGGGATTGATTTAACAGGCACAGTTTCTGTGAATGCTCCCTTGTTTGGTCACATTTACATTCCTTGGGTGAACAGCCAGCATTGAATGTGGCTTTTATGTTGGGTTTCAAGGAGTTTGAAGCCCCTGATCTTTTTAAAGAGCAGCTATACAGGAAGAAGTTTTGCTTGGACTTCCTTACATACATCACTTTCCTGGACAGCTCCTTAGTTGCAGGAGGTCTGCAGGAGGAACATGACCTTTCAGACACTTTGGAAACAAGGTCCCTGGTAGGGGACTGTAAGAGAGAGGAAGCGTGTATTGTCTCACTTCTTCAGTTCAGGTCAAATTTAGAGGATCCTAGGGATCACTATGCTATGTTGTAGACTTCAATATGCCTTGGACTGGGTGCAATGATGGTTGCATTTCTAGTCCAGTCAACCAGTTTGTGTTCAAATCTTCTTGTTGCAGTTTGACCATGTCTAAGAACATGTGACTCAACAGGAGGGATGTAACTTATAATGCCTTTAGCAACCTACAATGCATTTTTCTCTCCTAATGAGGTTCTCTTGCTGGACATATCAGATGTTCAGAGGATTTTCATCTCATGAAATAAGGATGATTAGTAAGTCTAGAAGTGAGCATGCTCCTAGTCTAGACTAATAAAGGGACACCAGGCCTCAGGGCAGATTTTTGTCTCTATCATGACAGTTACCCTGGAATAGAGTTACAAGTGCTTCCTACTCCTCAGCTAGTTAAAAGGGGAGAGGATCTTACTTTTACAGGCCCTATGGAAGTTTTTGGTAGTATATAAATCTTGGTAACAGGATAATATTCAGCCAGACCTTTCAGAAGTGAGGTTGGCAGAAGTAAAAAAAAAAAAAAAAACGAGAGAAACAGCAATTTTGATAGAAGCTGTTTATGGATTGATCTACAAAAGGGCGATAACACCAGTCACCAGTGTCACATCGCTTGGGTTTTACAGTTTATTTCTTGTGACAAGCAAGGAAGAAATGGCAGCCAGTAGTTGTTAAGGTCAGGTAAATGAGCTTGCATGTACCTTACTTAATATAGAATGTTTAATATTTGGAATTCGTCTATAGAAGGCGAGGGGATGACGTCACTCGACCTTCTGGGTACACACTCGTCACTGGTACACTCAGCTAACAAGTATCTTCGCTTCATTGGAGGCTACAGATTCTACCAGTTCACTGCCTTACCCTTCAGTATTACTACAGTTTCTGTCTCGAGTCCACCAAGGTAGCAAAAGAGTTGAAGCTGATGGCTCTCGCAGAAGGCATCAGTGTTCGCTAGTATATAGACGATTGGCTAATGACAACATATTCAAAACAGCAATACCAGGGATACACCCACTGGGGATGCATCTTGTCGAGAGCCTGGGTTGGATCACAAATTTCTAACAATCAGATTTATTTCCAACTCCATTAATCGAAGTTATGGTTACTATTCGACCTCGGGGTAGGTCTAGTCTTTCCAACTCAAAGGGAATCTCTTGTCTTCTTGGAAAGACAGTTACCATGTTGAAAGCTTTTCACTTGGCTCCAGGGAAGCTTATGTCACTATGAAAGCATGGTTTCAATGGAGAAGACTATACCATTGGGTGATCTGCACATGAAGTCATTCCAATGGTATCTGGAAACACTGCTGATATCTTCAGTCTCTGGATATTCCATTTCTTGGGTCTTTGGTTCAGGAATCATTTTCACTGGTGGACTAATAGTTCAATTTTGAAGGAGGACTCAGCACTCCTTCAGGAGCACAGTTTTCTCTCCATTCACAGAAGCTGCCCTCTTGAGTTGGGGTGCTTTCTTGAGTCATCCACAGCCATTGGTCTGTGGAATCAGGAAGAGTCAAGACTTCTCATAACATAACATTATACAGCTGGAAGCTATGTTGTTACCTTAAAATGATTCAGAAATCAGCTTCTGAGTTGAAATCAGTTGATTTTCACAGACAATTCTTTAGTGGTTGCCTATGTGAACAGGGAGGCTTCCACTCAGGGAATAGGTACCTTCATCTGTAGAATCATGATTCAGTCCAATGCCAGAATGATTCAGATTCAGGGAAGTACATCCCAGGGAATCTACATGTTCATCAAACGTGTTAAACATTATCACCAATGGCTACGTACTGCCATTCCTCTCAAAGCCAAACTTGGTCAGATTTCCTCTGATTCTGTCAGAATACAAGACCCTTCCAAAAGACCAAGCTCTGGCCGATTGCATCCAGTCTCTCCTGTCAAAGAACGCTATCGAAAGGGTGGAAAATGTAAAATCTCTCGGGTTTTGCAGTCACCTGTTTCAAGTCCCCAAGCCTCACCAAAGGTGGAGGCCAGTAATAGACTTCAGCAGGCTCAACACTTTTCTACATGTAGAAAAGTTCAAAATGGAAACTCCAGAGACCATCAGGACCTCTCTGGTTCCAGGGGTATGGGTATCGTCGATAGACCTGTCGGACGCTTACCTTCACATCCCCATCCACCCAAACTCAAGGAAATACCTAAGGTTTTGCCACAGGTCACAGGTGTTCCAGTTCACCTCCCTTCCTTTCAGACTAGCCACAGCCCCCCAGGTCTTTACAATGATCGTAAAGGAAGTGAAGCTCATGGCCCTCTCCAGAGGACTCAGACTTCACCAATACCTGGACGACTGGCTGATCATGTCTCAGTCTCAGGAAGAAGCCCAAGTGAACACTCAGGCAGTGGTAGACCTAACCCAGTCCTTGGGGTGGATAATAAATCAGGAAAAATCAGAACTGACTCCTACTCAGGTGTTTTCGTTCGTGGGCTACGAATACCATCTAGATTCAGCCCTTGTAAAACCCACTCAAGAGAGATGGCTCAAACTTCAGGATTTGATCCTACGACTCCAGTCAAAACATGTTTTGACTGCAAGATGTTTGATGTCGCTAAATGGGTTGCTTGCCTCAATGGAGAAGATGGTCCCGGAGGGACGCCTTCACATGAGGCCCTTTCAGTTTCATCTCAAGGGGCATTGGAGATATCCTCAGTCACTGGACAACCTCCTTCCTTGGACAGATGTCATTTCTGCACACCTAGACTGGTGGCAGAATCCCGCAAATGTGATGAAAGGCGCAGACCTTCATCCCAAAGACTACAGTATCCAACTCTTTACAGACGCCTCAAACGAAGGTTGGGGCGCTCACTTAGATCAAAGATCTACCCAGGGTCTGGTCAGACCAGGAAAAAAGGCTACACATAAAGGTCCTAGAGTTGAAGGCGGTCTCACTTGCCCTTCGAAACTTCAAGGACCATTGCCAGGACCATACAGTTCTAGTTGCAACGGACAACTCGACAGTGGTAGCCTACATAAACAAACAAGGGGGAACTCACTCAGTAGAGATGTGCGCTCTCCTGTGGAAGATCATGACTTGGTGCCACCACTATCACATAACATTAAAGGCCAGACACATTCCCGGGTGTCTGAATGTGATGGCCTACCTCCTATCCAGGTCCAACCAAGTGCAGTCGACAGAATGGTCACTGCATCCACAGGTGTTCAAACAGATCTGCCAGAAGTGGTTCACTCCTCATGTGGACCTGTTTGCCACTCATCTGAACCACAAACTCCCTCTCTATGTGTCCCCAATCCCAGACCCAAAGGCCTGGGACATAGATGCTCTGAACATAAACTGGACGGGTCTCAGTGCTTATGCTTACCCTCTGACGGCTCTCCTTCACAGGGTGATCCAAAAGATCGAGCAATGCCATTGCCTGATCATCGTAATACCCCCAGGCTGGCCGGGGATGCCCTGGTTTTGGGACCTAGTGCAGCTCTCAACAGAGATCCCACTACAACTCCCAGTGTCAACGACCCTACTCTAACAGTCCCACAAGTATGTGTTCCACAACAACCCGCAACAGCTCAACCTCCACGCCTGGTGTCTAGGAGCGGACAACTCTAAGAACAAGGCTTCTCTGTGGAGGTGGCAGAGAGAATTGCTGCTCCTCAGCGTTCATCAACAAGGACCATCTACAAGTCAAAGTGGGCCCTATTTGAAAAATGGTGCAGAGAAAATTCGGTGGATTTCTCCACTCCATCTGTGAAACAAATCTCAGATTTTTTTATGTACCTGTACCAAGACCTAAACAGGCGCCCCTCGACCATTTATGGTTACAGGACTGCCATCGTTGACACTTTGGGCACAACGGCCCACCATATTGTACACAATGCAGACCTTCATACTCTCCAGTTTCCACAGGGATCATCCAAAAAGTTCCAGAAATCTTCCTAAGTGGAACCTTTCTGTTCTCAATGAGCTCACAAAAGCACCCTTTGAGCCTATGAAAGACACAGACTTCAAACATCTTACCCTCAAAACTGCTTTCTTGCTAGCTTTGGCCTCCTGCAAGCGCCGCAGTGAAATCCATGCCTGGGTTGCAAACAAAGTATCTAATCTAGGCCAATGGGAAAAGGTTGCCTTGTTCCCTTCTTCTGACTTCATAGCCAAAAACCAACTAGCAAGAGAAGGTTCTCAAGGTGTGTCTCCGGTGACTATTCCTGCTTTGACTACCATAGTAGATCGACAATTCAAAGAAGATAGGACCCTGTGTCCTGTGCGGGCCCTGAGGTACTATTTGGATCGGACCAAAGACCTGAAAGGGTCTCGGTCCCTCCTTTTCATCTCGTTCAAGAAAGGACATACCTCTGACATCAGACCCGCTACTCTCTCCTGGTTGAAACAAACCATTCTACTTTGTTACAAACAAGCAGACCAACAAGCCTTGGACTTGGTCCAAGTAAAAGCGCATGACATTAGGGCCTTCGCAGCCTCTAAGGCTTTTTACGGTGAGGTATCGGTGGACCAGATCATGCAAGCCTGTCACTGGAAAGCTCACAACACATTTACAAATTTCTATCTAAAAGACCTTACTTGGTCAGACAACGACAACAATATGTATCTGGGACCAGTAGTAGCGGCACAACAGGTCCTAGACCCTTCCCCTCAGAACTGTCATCCTCGGAAAGAAAAGAAGGGGGGGGGGGGGGCACATCCGCTACAACCAAGTCTTCAGGAGTCTAATCCTAGGGTCTAGGTATAAGTTACCTCATCAGGGTGTTTCGGGTAAGGTCTTTATATTCTTCTTTTTCTTTAGCTTTAATTGTATAATGTATTAAGGACCCTAAGGTTGTCATTAATCTCCTTTAGGTGGCAATATTTGATAACTCTGGCCCTTGGGCTCAGACCTCTTCCGTGATGGCCCTTGGGGCTTTACCCCACCTAAGTGTACTTCGGCTACACCTCCTCCTGTCAAAACACCCAGACAGTCTGTTAGCGATGTCAATTATTTTTAGGTTTTTTGGCTTCTCACAGGTCCAACCCTCAGGTTTGGGACACTGTGAACGGGACTCAGACTGGTATTTTCCAATCTTCATTCTACTTATTTTATCAAAATCTAAGAAAAAAACAACATATGTTCCAGTCTCAGCTGAAATCCCGCCACTGGGCGGTTGCATTCAGCATTCAGTCTCACATGGTAATCTATTGTAGCGTAATAAAATTGAAAATTTTAATTACTTAAATGTAGCTTTTATAAGCTACAAGCTTACCATGTGGGACTGAGAAGAGTCCCACCCGACCTCCTCGCTGTATTACTGCTGAGGGGGTATGGGTTAAAATTTCAACAAGAAAGGAGAAGACAAATGGGGTAGGTCACGTGACGACAACCTGAGGCTACGGCTGGCGGCCATCCGAGAACAGCATTCAGTCCCACATGGCGGCCATCCAAGAACAGCATTCAGTCCCACATGGTAAGCTTGTAGCTTATAAAAGCTACATTTAAGTAATTAAAATTTTCAAATTTAGAGCATTATGGTAAAATATGTTATTCAGCTACTTTTTTCATAGCTACAACATGTTGAGTAACTTGGGTGTCTATCCCCATAGCTAATTGAGTAATAGCTACTTTGTGACTTTTCAGTAACTTCCATGATGAGTAAAATGAGTTATAACTTGAAAACTATTGCATATACAGAATTTTGTATAAATATGTTATTCAGCTACTGTTGGGTCCGCTATAACATAGTAAAATTGCAGACCTGTAGCTCATGGCATAGCTGAGTAATAGCTACTTTTAGGTTATCATTGTTGAGTAAATCACTTTTAACTTGAAAACTATTGCTTTTAGAGTATTTTGTTTCAATATGGTATTCACCTATTCGGGGGTCAGCTATAACATAGAGAGAAATTCCTGACCTGTAGCTCATGGCATAGCTGAGTAATAGCTACTTTTAGGTTATCATTGTTGAGTAAATCACTTTTAACTTGAAAACTATTGCTTTTAGAGTATTTTGTTTCAATATGGTATTCACCTATTTTGGGGTCAGCTATAGCATAGAGAAATTCCTGACCTGTAGCTCATGGCATAGCTGAGTAATAGCTACTTTGAGATTCTCACTGTTGAGTAAATTGCTTATAACTTGAAAACTATTGCATTTAGAGAATTTTGTTAAATATATTATTCATCTACTTTTGGGTTTGCTGTAACATAGTTAAATTGCAGACCTGTAGCTCCTGGTATAGCTGAGCAATAGCTACTTTGAGGTTCTTATTGTTGAGTAAATCAGTTGTAACTTTAAAACTGTTGTATTTAGACCATTTTGTATACATATGTTATTCATCTATTTTTGGGTTTGCTACAACATAGTAAAATTGCAGGCTTGTAACATAATTGCCTAGCTTAGCAATAGCCACTTTCAGGTTATCACTGTTGAGTAAATCAGTTGTAACTTAAAAACTATTACATTTAAAGTATTTTGTTTAAATACATTATTCAACTACTTTGGGGTCGGCTATAAAATAGTAAAATTGCAGACTTGTTTTTTGCAATAGCTGAGCAATAGCTACTTTGAGGTTCTCACTGTTGAGTAAATTGCTTATAACTTGAAAACTATTGCATTTAGAGACTTTTGCTTAAATATGTTATTCATCTACTTTTGGGTTTGCTACAACATAGTAAAATTGCAGACTTGTAGCTCTTGGCATAGCTGAGAAATGTTGAGTAAATCAGTTGTAACTTGAAAACTATTGCATTTACAGTAATTTCTTTAAATATGTTGTTCACCTACTTTTGAGTCAGTTGTAACCCAGTAAAATTGCAGACCTGTAGCTCATTGCATAGATGAACAATAGCTATTTTCAGGTTCTCACTGTTGAGTAAATCAGTTGTAACTTGAAAACTATTGCATTTACAGTAATTTCTTTTAATATGTCATTCACCTACTTTTCAGTCCTCTGTAACATAGTGAAATTGCAGACCTGTAGCTCATCACATAGCTGAGTAATAGCTACTTTGAGGTTATCACTGTTGAGTAAATTGGTTGTAACTTGAAAACTATTGCATTTACAGTAATTTCTTTAAATACTTATTAGGTTATTCACCTACTTTTCAGGTGGCTATAACATAGCGAAATTGCACACCTGTACCTCATTGTATAGTTGAGTAATAGCTACTTTGAGGTTATTACTGTTGAGTAGATCAGTTGTATCTTGAAAACGATTGCATTTAGAGTATTTTGTATGTTATTCAGCTACTTTTGGGTCTGTTATAACATAGTGAAATTGCAGACTTGTAACATCATTGCATAGCTGAGCAATAGCTACTTTCAGGTTATAACTGTCGAGTAAATTAGTTGTAACGTGAAAATTAATAAATTTAGAGTATTTTCTTTAAGCATGTTATTCACCTACTTATGGTTCAGCTATACCATAGACCTGTAACATCATTGCATAGCTGAGCAATAACAACTTTGAGGTTATCACTGTTGAGTAAATCAGTTGTAACTTACAAACTATTGCATTTACAGTAATTTGTTTAAATATGTTATTCACCTACTTTTCAGTCCTCTATAACGTAGTGAAAATGGCAGACCTGTAACATCATTGCATAGCTGAGCAATAGCAACTTTGAGGTTATCACTGTTGAGTAAATCAGTTGTAAAGTGAAAACTATTGTATTTACAGTATTTTGTTTAAATATGTTATTCATCTACTTTTGGGTTTGCAATAAAACAGTAAAATTGTAGACATGTAGCTCATGGCATAGCTGAGCAATAGCTACTTTCAGGTTCTCACTGTTGAGTCAGTTGTAACTTGAAAACTATTGCATTTACAGTATTTTGTAAATATGTTTTCTACCTACTTTTCACACCTTAATAGTTAATGTGTTACTTTACTTCTGAATACCATGTGCAGGGCACAACTTTTGTGTTCTTTCCGTCTATCACTTCTAATCTGAAACTGAAAACACACAATCAGCTGACACAGAGCCCGTTCACGGGCACTGATTGTTTGTTTTTCAAAAGTTGTCCCCTTGACCCTGACACAAACACAGAAAACCTTAAGATGATATTTTGAACGGTTCTGCTGTCATGAGGAAATTTATAAAGGGAAGGAAAAGGGAAAGAAAATGAGAAAAAAATTTCATCGGATGTCCTGAAGAAATTTACCAAAATTAATTTTTTTTGTCAGCTGACATTATGTCATCACTCTGCGGTGTAAGCGTCCGTGTGAGCAACTTCTCCAAAACTACAAGGCCTAGAGACATGCTGTTTTTTAAAAAGATATCTTATCTATCGAGGATGAAAAATTGTTGAAGGAATGCAGATCTGTTTGTTCGTCTGTTTGCTAGAGCCATTACAAGTGAGGTACCCATCCAAAGTGTGAAAATTTCAACACTTTATCACAATTTTCTCATTGACTATTGCAGGGATTTCTCTCTTATCTTGCATATATGTACTAGGCCGCAAGTAGATTACCTTGTGCGAGTATCAGGCCTGGATCTGTCTTAATTATTTTTTATGAATTTTTAGGCGGGTTGCGTGTAACCAACCCGCCTATTAGATTGATGTGTCCGACGTCCGTCTGTCTGTCTGTCCGTCTGTCCGTCCACATTTTTCGTTTCCGGACTCTAACTTTAAAACGGTTTGACCAATCAAATTCAAACTTCACAGGGAGATAGATCACCATCATAGCTAGGTTCCTTTCGAAATTGGTGAAATTCCGTGTGTTCGTTTGTCCGTTTTTCGTCCATTTGTCCATCCATCTGTTTGTCCACATTTTCGTTTCCGGACTCTAACTTTAAAACGGTTTGACCAATCAAATTCAAACTTCACAGGGAGATAGATCACCATCATAGCTAGGTTCCTTTCGAAATTGGTGAAATTCCGTGTGTTCGTTTGTCCGTTTTTCGTCCGTTTGTCTGTCCATCCATCTGTTTGTCCACATTTTCGTTTCCGGACTCTAACTTTAAAACGGTTTGACCAATCAAATTCAAACTTCACAGGGAGATAGATCACCATCATAGCTAGGTTCCTTTCGAAATTGGTGAAATTCCGTCTGTTTGTTTGTCCGTTTTTCCGTCCGTTTCTTCGTTTTTGTCCGTTTTTCTGTCCATCCATCTGTCCGTCCACATTTTTGTTTCCGGACTCTAACTCGAAAACGGTTACTCCAATCTAATTCAAACTTCACAGGGACATACATCACCATCATAGCTAGGTTCCTTTCGAAATTGGTGTAAATCCGTCCGTTCATTTGTCTTGTTTGTTTGTTTGTCTATCCGTCAACATTTCCGTTTCTGGACTCTAACTCGAAAATGCTTTGTCCAATCGAATTCAAACTTGACAGGGAGATAGATAACCATCATAGCTAAGTTTGCTTTTGAAATTGGTGTAATTCCGTCTGTTTGTCTGTCCGTCAATATTTCCATATCCAGACTCTAACTCAAAAACGCTTTGTCCAATCGAATTCAAACTTGACAGAGAGATAGATCACCATCATAGCTAAGTTGCTTTCGAAATTGGTGTAATTCTGTTCGTTTGTCCATGTATAGCATAGATACTATTATGTAACCTAGATTACAAGTTTTACATTTCTTAGCATGTCTAACACATTTACCTTAACTGGGTGACCTAACATTTCCTTCCTTGTTTCTAAATTTAATTACAGCAGTTGCTAACCTTATTGCTGCCTGCGCAACCCGCCTTTTGGGGCATTTCTGAACCTCTTGTTAAAATAATTTTTAATGCATTGAAATTCCTGAAATCATGCACTAAATCACTTATTTTCTCCTTGACTATTGCAGGGATTTCTCTTATCTTGGATATATATACAAGGCCACAAGTAGATTCCATTGAGTATCAGGCCTGGATCTGTCTTAATTATTTTTTATAAATTTTTAAAATAATTTTTAGCATTAAAATTCATGAAATCATGCACTAAATCACTTATAACTTAAAAAGTATGGCATTTAGAGCATTTTGTTAAGATATGTTATTCAGCTTCTTTTTCTATAGCTACAACATGGTGAGTAACTTGGAAGTCTATCCCAATAGCTAAGTGAGTAATCGCTAGTTTCTGATTTTTCAGTACCTTCCATAATGTGTAAAATCACTTGTAACTTGAAAACTTATGTTATTCAGCTACTTTTGGGTCAGCTATAACATAGTAAAATTTCAGACCTGTAGCTCATTGCATAGGTGAGCAATAGCTACTTTGAGGTTATCACTGTTGAGTAAATGAGTTGTAACTTGAAAACTATTGCTTTTATTGTCCTACAATAGCTTACCATGTGGAACTGAATGCTTTCTCGGGAGGCCACAGGCATCCGGCCAACGTCCAAAAAAAATAGACGTCTACTGTTGACCGAATCCCTCTGTCCTGAGAGTGTACCATAGCAGTGTAATCCCGCGCATTGTCCTTCTTCTCTTGTTGGCCATGTGACTAGCAAGCATTTTCTCAGCGTTTTCTCAGGACATACACGTATTGTTGGATGTTACCATTCAGCCATTTGTTTTATTTTATGTCATAGCTTATCCTGAAAAACTTTGAAGTGTGCATGATAAGTATTTATTTAAATATTTCATTGTTGTGAGAGTTCCGGTGCATACTGCTCAGATTTATTGCTGTAAAAAATGTCCTCCCACCAAATGAGTTCTAACAAGCCCAGATCATCCAAATGCAGACATTTTTGCTTTGTTTTTGATACACATAACTACTGCCCAACTTGCAGAGAAGCTGGCAAAGGGGATGACCCTTGTGTTACCAATGAAAAGCTGTGCAATATTTGCTCTGCTTTTTCTGAAGAACAGCTCATTAAAATAAAACACAGGTGCAGATATGTTAGAAAGCAAAAAGTGTCCGATACTTGTAATACATCTAAAGATGATAATCTGGACTTGTTCCGAACCCTCGGACTTCCGATCACTCGGATGCTCAACCTATGGAAATGGACTTCTTTGGTCCTTCTCTTCCACCACTGTTCAGCCCAAAGTGTACAGTCCGATCATGGCTCGAAACACTCGGATCTTCATTCAGAACACTCGGATCCTCAGTCTGAAAACTCGGAACAACCTGAAAGGGTGTGTTCTACCAGAGCCAAAAAACACTCACTCCCAGGACAAAAAGAAACACAAGGTTCGAGCAAAATGCTTTTCACAGTCTTCATCTTCAGAGGAGGATCAGTCATCTGTCCCTGTTAAAAGTCTGCTAAGCCCCAAAAGGCTCCTTTTGAGCAAGACCAACAACAAGATAACCCAGACCCAGTCTTTTACAGGGAGGTAGATCTGTCTGACCTCCCTTCACAGTACGCAGAGGAAGTTGAGACTTTTAGGCACATACTTGACCTCCCTGACCCCAGGGAAACTATGCCTAGGTCCTCTACCACTATGCTGGGTCTGGACGATGAAAAAGGCCAACAGGAGCTGAGGCCAAGAAGCCCTTCAGCTATGCTCCCTATCTCAAAGATCCTTTGAGAAATTTGACCAGGACTTCCTGGCCTCTAATTTACCTGAGGGTAAATATATAAAACCGCACAGCAAAACTCAACAGCAAAATATTACAAGGTGGGACAGCCTTGTTTTGAGGACAAAATACAAGAGCTTAATTCAGATTTTGCCTAGATCTGTATTTCTCCTAATCCCTCTGGGGCTCCTATGGGCAAGGTTCCCCTACATATAATAAAGGAACTTGAGCACCAAGCTAGGAAGAATCTCTCTGCTATCAACTTTACAGCTACCATTTGCAAAGACTGCTTCCACTTGTAACACTACTATGCAGAAGTGTCAGCACAGTCTTAAGGCTACCTTTAAAAGGGTTAAAAGCCAAATTCAGAAGGGTGCCAATCCTGAAAAAGCTGCCAGGCATGGCTATGAACTCGCCTGTGACTATTTTGAGATATTGAATAAGAGAATCCTTATTCAACAGAGAGCCTTAGCCTGCCTAAGCAAATCCGTAGCCCATATTCTCCAGAGGGAGCTGTATACCATGGGCAACACTGGCCTGCTAAGACGTGAGGCTGAGATGACCCTCCTTCAACCACATGTAGAGGATTCTAGACGTCAAGAACTCAGGAATTTGCCTTTCTGGCCTACTCCTTTGTTCAAGTCACAATTAGTCAAGGGTGGAGAAGACTTCCTCCTTAAAAAAGGCACCACTATAGATTCACAGGGTTTTGGACCCTATCAAAATAAGCCTTTTCATGGTCCCCACCACAATAAGAAAAGAGGCTCCTACAGGAAACGCCCCTATGGGTGCAACTCCTCCCAAAGCAGTAACCAATCATTTTCCTCAGGTAGGGGGAAATCGAACAACACAGGCTTTAGAGGTCGTTTTTGACCCCATTCAAGGGGATGAGGGCGTGGAAACCCCTCCCCCCAATGACTCCTTAAAAGCCTCCCTCAGTGTACTAGTAGGAAGTACAAATGTTCAGACAACGTGTTAAACATCACCAATGGTTATGTTTTTCCATTCATCTCAAAACCAAATTTAGTTGGAGCTGCCCGCATTCGATCAGGTTACAAGGCCCTTCAACAAGACCAAGCTATGGCCTCTTGTATCCAGTCTCTTCTGTCAAAGAACACAATAGAAAGGGTGGAAAATATAAAATCTCTCGGGTTTTACAGTCGCCTGTTTCTAGTCCCCAAGTCTCACCAAAGGTGGAGGCCAGTAATAAGATCTAAGCAGGCTCAACACCTTCCTACTTGTAGAAAGGTTCAAAATGGAAACACCAGAGTCCATCAGGGCCTCTCTGTTTACAGGGGAATGGGTGTCGTCGATAGACTTATCAGACGCCTACCTTCACATCCCCATCCACCCAAACTCAAGGAAGTACCTAAGGTTTTGCCACAAGTCACAGGTGTTCCAGTTCACCTCCCTTCCCTCCGGGCTAGCCATGGCCCCACATTTTTCTGATTGTAAAAGAAGTGAAGCTGATGGCCCTGACAAGGGGAATCAGACTTCACCAGTACCTGGATGACTGGCTTATCAGGGCCCAGTCTCAGAAAAAGCACAAGTGAACAAGTGGTAGATCTGACCCAGTCTTTAGGGTGGATAATAAATCAGGAGAAATCAGAACTAAAACCTACTCAAGTGTTTTCGTTCGTGGTCTACGAATACCATCTAGGTTCAGCCCTTGTAAAACCCACTCAAGAGAGATGGCTCAAACTTCAGGATTTGATCCTACGACTCAAGTCAAAACATGTTTTGACTGCAAGATGTTTGATGTCGCTAATTGGGTTGCTTGCCTCAATGGAGAAAATAGCCCCGGAGGGACACCTTCAAATGAGGCCCTATCAGCTTTACCCCATGGAGCACTGGAGATATCCTCAGTTGTTGGACAGCCTCCTTCCTTGGACAGAAACCATTTCAGCACACCTAGAGTGGTGGCAGAATCCCATAAACGTGATGAAAGGTGCAGACTTTCATCCCAAAGACCACAGTATCCAACTCTTTACAGACGCCTCAAATGAAGGCTGGGGCACTCACTTAGAGCAAGGCTCTACAAAGGGTCTGTGGTCAGATAGGGAAAAAGGCTACACATAAATGTTCTAGAGTTGAAGGCTGTTTCTCTGGCCATTCAAAGGTCAAGGACCAGTGTCAGAAACAAAAAGGGTTGGTTGCTACAGACAACTCAACAGTAGTAGCCTATGTAAACAAACAAGGAGGAACCCACTCGGCGGAGATGTGCGCTCTCCTGTGGAAGATCATGACCTGGTGCCATCATTACCAGATAACCTTAAAAGCCAGACACATTCCAGGGTGTCTGAATGTGATGGCCAACCTTCAAAGTTCCACTGTACGTATCTCCAGTCCCAGACGAAAATGCTTGGGACATAGATGCTCTGAACATAAACTGGTAGGATCTCGATGCTTATGCTTACCCTCCCACGGCTCTCCTTCACAGGATGATCCGAAAAAATCGGGCAATCCAGTTGTCTGATCATTGTAATAGCCCCAGGCTGGCCAGGAATGCCTTGGTTTTGGGACCTAGTGCAGCTCTCCACAGAGATCCCACTTCATCTACCAGTGTCAAGAACCCTTCTCAAACAGTCCCACAACTATGTCTTTCACAGCAATCCACAATATCTCAACCTCCACGCCTGGTGTCTAGGAGTGGACAGCTCCAAGAACAAAGCTTTTCTGTGGAGGTGGTAGAGAGAATTGCTGCCCCTCAGAAGTCATCAACAAGGACCATCTACAAGTCAAAGTGGGCCCTATTTGAGAAATGGTGCAGAGAAAATTCGGTGGATTTCTCCACTCCCTCTGTGAAGCAAGTCTCAGACTTCTTCATGTACCTGTTCGAAGACCTAAACAGGCGCCCTTCGACCATTGATGGTTATAGGACGGCCATTGTTGACACCTTGGGCCCAGCGGGCTCCATATTTCCCAAAGTTCAGACCTTAACAGGTTACTCTCCAGTTTTCACAGGGATCGTCCCAAAAATTTCAGGGATCTTCCTAAGTGGAACCTTTCTGTTGTACTTATTGAGCTCACAAAAGCACCCTTTGAGGCTATGAAAGACACAGACCTCAAACATCCTACCTCAAAACTGTTTTCTTGCTAGCTTTGGTCTCCGGCAAGCGCTGCAGTGAAATTCATGCCTGGGTTGCAAACAAAGTATCAAATCTAGGCCAATGGGAAAAGGTTGCTTTGTTCCCTTATTCAGATTTCATAGCCAAAAACTAACTAGCAAGAGAAGGTTCTCAAAGTGTGTCTCCGGTGACTATTCCTGCTCTAACTACCATTGTAGATAGACAATTCAAAGAAGACAGGACCTTATGTCACTGGAAAGCTCACAACACATTTACAAATTTTTACCTAAAAGACCATACTTGGTCAGACAATGGCAGCAATATGTATCTGGGACCAGTAGTAGCGGCACAACAAGTTCTCGACCCTTCCCCTCAGACTACTTATCCTCGGAAAGAAAAGAAGGGGGGGCACACCCGCTGCAGCCAAATCTTCAGGAGTCTAATCCCAGGGTCCAGGTATTTGGTGACCTCCTTAGGGTAAGGTCTTTTATCTATCATTACTGTATTTAAATGTATAATGTATAAAGTTTTACTCAGTGTAGCATAATCTCATATTTAGGGTGGCAAGTTAATGAAATTTCAAGCCAAGGGCTTGTATTCATCGCAGTGAAGCCCTTGGGGCTAAACCCGCATAAGTGAGCGCGGCTGCACTTAATCCTATCAAAACATCCAGACAGTATCCGTACTGTCATTCATTAATCTTCTGGTTTTTGGCTTCTTACAGGTCCGATTTTCAGAAGTGGGGCTCTGTAAGCGGGACTCAGACCAGTTTTTTTTTCAATATTCATTCTATTTATTAATTCGAATCCAAGAAAAATTGACTATACTTCCAGTCTCAGCTGTAATCCCTCCATCAGACAGTTGGTTTCAGCATTCAGTTCCACATGGTACGCTCTTGTAGCGCAATAAAATTGAAAATTTTAATTACTTACATGTAGCTCCTATAAGCTACAAGCTTACCATGTGGAACTGAAGAGAGTCCCACCCTGCCTCCCCGCTGTATTCCACCTGAGGGGGTATGGTCTAAATTTACAATGAGAGAAGAAGGACGATGCGCGGGATTACACCGCTATGGTACACTCTCAGGACAGAGGGATTCGGTCAATACTAGACGTCTATTTTTCTTGGACGTTGGCCAGAAGCATGCGGCCTCCCGAAAAAGCATTCAGTTCTACATGGTGAGCTTGTAGCTTATAAAAGCTATATTCAAGTAATTAAAATTTTCGTGTTAGAGGATTTTCTTTAAATATGTTGTTCACCTACTTTTGTGTCAGCTATAACATAGTAAAATTGCAGACCTGTAGCTCAGGTTTCAAATTCTGCCACAAACCCCGTATTCATGGCCGGGGTGGTGGTGTCAGATTTTTTTATCAACAAAGCTATACAGTTTAGATCAGTGGATACTCCTACATTCAGTTCCTTTGAAAATATTAGCATTGCAATTGGGTCCGCGGCTCAACCGCTTGTGTTAACTTGTGTTTATCGTCCACCTGGCTCATGCTCTGACAGTTTCCTGGACCAATTTCTCAATCTTTTAGAATACTTATCCTCAGTTTCTCCCTCATTCCTAATTTGTGGTGATTTTAATATTCATGTGGATACTTCTTCAAATGATAGTATTAAATTCCAGAACTGTTTAGAATCATGCAATATTACACAAAATATTCAAACGGCTACCCATCTTCATGGTCATATTCTAGACCTTGTTCTCACTCCCACTACTCCTGATATTTTACTGTCCTCTATTACCAGGCTTGTTAACTGCTCATTGTCAGAAGGTGTTGTTCCTGATTAGTTTAAGAAGGCTATTGTAACCCCATTGATTAAAAAGTCTTCCCTACCACCAAATGACTTTAAAAACTACAGGCCTGTTTCAGGGCTGGGCTTCATATTGAAACTTGTTGAACGTGTTGTTGCTTCTCAATTGAATGACCATGTCAGTGAACTAGAGAATGTCAGGCAGTCTGCCTATAAACTAGGTCACTCAACTGAATCTGCATTGCTTTCAATAAAGAATGATGTTCATCTGGCTTTTGCTAAAGGTGAAGCTACTGCTGTCGTTCTCTTGGATCAATCAGCTGTGTTTGATACTATTGATCATGATACGCTTCTTGATTCTCTCAGCTCCTGGTTCGGTGTCAGCGGGGTTGTCCTCGATTGGTTCAAGTCTTATCTCTCAGACCGTGTTCAGTGCATTAAGATGGGGTCAATTTTATCTGATGCCAAAAAGTTATTGTATGGTGTGCCTCAAGGCTCTGTCCTGGGGCCAATCCTTTTTTCACTCTATACTACTCCGCTGAGTAAAGTCATACAGAATCATCCTGGTATTAGTTTCCAGTTCTATGCTGATGACACACAATTGTATGTGCATCTCACACATAAAAATGTTGCCTCGGCCCTTGATAAACTGTCACGCTGCCTAGAAGACATTAAGAGGTGGCTCTCTACAAATAAGCTTAAGCTAAATCCTGATAAGACGGACTTCATTGTGTTTGGCTCTAAGTCTCAGCGTGAAAAACTTAATCACTCCTTCCCAGTCAACATACTCGGTAATCTTATATCACCAGTAGATGCAGTTAGGAACCTTGGTGTCTGGTTTGATTCAGATTTCTCATTCTCTTGCCATGTTATGAAAGTCTGCAAGGCTTGTTTTGCTAGTGTCCGGGATCTTAAGCGACTCAGAGGACATATGACACATGAAGCTGCCCTTCATATATGGCTGCCAATGCTCTGGTCGGAAGTCGTCTTGATTACTGTAACTCTCTGTTCACAGGTCTCTCAGCTCTGGATCTGCGCAAACTTCAATGTGTTCAGAACAGTCTAGCCAAAGTTGTTGCCGACACCACCAAGTATTCACACATCACTCCAGTTAGAAAAGCATTACATTGGTTGCCGATTAAGTACCGTTCTATCTTTACGACTGCCATGCTTGTTTATAAGTTCCTACACAGTGGTAACCCCAAATACTATGAACCCTTTCTCATACCCAGACATAGTGCATATAATACTCGTCGAAGTCAATCTGATGGCATGTTTCTTGAGGTTTGCTTTGCTTCAGTTTTCAAGTCTCGAAAGCATTTTGGACTCAGTTTTGCGTATGACGCACCTATGATTTGGAATGACCTTCCTGACGAGGTCTGTTCTGCAAACTCACTTGCCTCCTTCAGGTCAAAGCTGAAGTCATACCTCTTTGGAAAAACATATCCACCCTAAATTTCCAATCTCCTCCTGCTTTCTCTGCGGTGCTGACCCCTGCAATGTCTCTGGTTTATGAATATTGAACAATGTTTTTGTGTGATGCGCCTTAGAGTCTGTCTTTTTGACAGAGATTAAGCGCCATAAAAGTGCTATTAGAATTAGAATAGCACAGTTGAGCAATATCTACTTTGAGGTTCTCACTGTTGAGTAAATCAGTTGTAACTTTAAAACTATTGCATACAGAGCATTTTCTTTAAATACGTTGTTCACCTACTTTTGGGGTCAGCTATAACATAATAAAATTGCAGACCTGTAGCTCTTTGCGTAGCTGAGAAATAGCTACTGTCAGGTTTTTACTGTTAAGTAAATCAGTTGTAACTTGAAAACTATTGCATTTAGTGAATTTCTTGAAATATGTTGGTCATCTACTTTAGGGTCAGCTATAACATAGTAAAATTGCAGACCTGTAGCTCATAGCATAGCTGAGGAACAGCTACATTCAGGTGATCACTGTTGAGTAAATCAGTTGTAACTTGAAAATGATTGCATTTACAGTATTTTCTTCAAATATGTTGTTCACCTACTTTTGGGTCAGCTATAACATAGTGAAATTGTAGACCTGTGGCTCATTGGATAGCTGAGCAAAACCTACTTTGAGGTTATCACTGTTGAGTAAATCAGTTGTAACTTGAAAACTATTTCATTTGGAGAATTTTGTATAAATATGTTATTTAGCTTATTTTTGTGTCAGCTATAACATAGTAAAATTTCAGACCTGTAGCTCATTGCATAGCTGAGCAACAGCTACTTTGAGATTATCACTGTTGAATATAGCAGTTGTAAGTATTACAATTACATTTAGAGTATTTTCTTTAAATATGTTGTTCACCTAGTTTGGGTCAGCTATGACATAAGAAAAAATTGCAGACCTGTAGCTCATTGCGTAGCTGAGCAATTGCTACTGTCAGGTTTTCACTATTCAGTAAATCACTTATAACTTGAAAACTTTTGCAATTAGAGATTTTTCTTGAAATATGTTATTCATCTACTTTAGGGTGAGCAATAACATAGTAAAATTTCAGACCTGTAGCTCTTTGCATAGGTGAGCAATAGCTACTTTCAGGTTATTACTGTTAAGTAACTTGAAAACTATTGCAATTACAGTACATTGTATTTTGTTTAAATATGTTATTTATCTACTTTTCCGTCAGCTATAACATAGTGATATTGTAAACCTGTAGCTCATGGCATAGATGAGGAATAGCTACTTTCAGGTTCACACTGTTGAGTAAATCAGTTGTAACTTGAAAACTATTGCATTTATAGTATTTTGTCTAAATATGTTATTCACCTACTTTTCAGTCAACTATAACATTTTGAAATTGCAGACCTGTAGCTCATTGCAAATCTGAGCAATAGCTACTTTTAGGTTCTCACTGTTGAGTAAATCAGTTGCAACTTGAAAACTATTGCATTTACAGTATTTTCTTTAAATATGTTATTCACCTGCTTTTCAGTCAGCTGTAACATAGTAAAATTGTAGACCTGTAGCTCATTGCATAGTTGAGTAATAGTTAAGGTTCTCACTGCTAGGTAAATGTGTTGTTTTACAGTATTTTCTTTAAATTTGTTATTCACCTACTTTTGGGTCAGCCATAACATAATGAAATTGCAGACCTGTAGCTCATGGCATAGATGAGGAATAGCTACTTTGAGGTCCTCACTGTTGAGTAAATCAGTTGTAACTTGAAAACTATTCCATGTATAGTATTTTGTCTAAATATGTTATTCACCTATTTTTTGGTCGCTTGTAATAGTAAAATTACAAACCAGTAGCTCATTGCATAGCTGAGCAAAAACTACTTTGCGATTCTCACTGTTGAGTAAATCAGTTGTAACTCAAAGACTATTGCATTTACAGTATTTTGTTTAAATATGCTTTCCACCTATTTTTACACCTTAACAGTTAACTTGGTACTTTGCTTCTGTAAACCATTTGCAGGCCACATCTTTTGTGTCCTTTTCTTCTTTCACTTCTACACTGAAAGTCAAAACACACAGCTGACACAGAGCCCGTTCACGGACACTGATTGCTTGTTTTACCTAGTCATGCAAAGCAAACAAACTGAATACAATCATTATCATATTTTTTATATTTTATTAATTTATTCTAGATACATGGTATATAGCATGCAATGACAAAACGAGAAGAAAACATTTACTTACAAAATAAAAAGGTACACTGCCGTATTGGGCTTATCAGTCTACAAAGTACAGCAGCTGAAGCAGTAAATTCAGTTAACTGCTCATGCTCATATTTCCCCATATTTCTGCTACAATTAAACATTTTATTACATTCAGTATTCCCTTATACTGATCCAGTACATTAATTTTATTAATAATAGGTAATTCAACACAAGCAGTTTCTCTTGTGGAATTTAGGGGACAAAAACTAATTTCATCTTCAATGTCAGTATTACATAGCATGTCGAGTCTTTCCACCAGTTTTCCTTAGGAATACTTCCTGTTTCTGTTTCCACAGGAATAACTTTGGCAGTATAAGCTGAGAAATTATGAATTTAGATTCTGAAAAAAATGATCTTGAAACTTTGGTTCAGCATATGGCTCACCTTTGAACAATGAATAACTTTTCAATGTAACATCTCTCAGTATGGAGTTGGCAATAAAGCAATTAAAAACAATTGAGCCAGTAGCCATGAACAAATTGTTAAATGAGGATCACAAACTACCAGGTGTTTCACCTGCTATAGAATAGCTACAATGACAGTTAGACCCCAGTTACACATCCAAGGATCGTCCACCGGATCACGCCAGGTTTCCTAATATGGAAAATGTTAAGTGATTTACGAAACATCTTTTGTGTCCTTAAGGTCATCCGTAACATCCTAATGTCCTTGTGAGATCCGTAGTGGCATACTGTAGTCTGTAGTGACATGCCAAGGATCAGATAAGATCCCTAGGACATTGCGGAAAAATCAAAACTTGGATTTTTCTGTAAAGTCCGTACGGACCTTATCTGATCAGGGTATCCGTAGCTCTTCCGTATCTCATCCGTAGCTTATCCATGAGTGTCCTTATTGTCCCTAAACCCATCCTGGATGTCCTTGTGGCATCCCTTTCATTCTTGACGCTTCCGCACCAATAAATATCCATAAAAACATTGCCGGATCTAACCGGATCTGCTACAGACAGACACGCAAAGGGTTTGCGGATTAAAAAACAGTCACAAGACCAATCCTTTGTGCAGTCTTTTCATCCGCAAACCCATCCGTGGTGGTTTGTAGCAGATCTGTGGCACTTCCGTAAATCTTTTACATGACCCACCCTCATCCCTTGTGTATCCCTGTTAGTTACCATATATGGAACCGTGGGGTATATCTGTGGCGCATCCGGCTATGTGTAACTGCCACCTTATGCTTGCTACACTTGCAGAAGTCAGCATTCTGAGTAGTTTGATTGTATACAACTGAAATCACACAGACAAGTCTTTTTCTAGCATTCTACCCATATCACTCTTGTTTAGTTGAATTTGTCTGTCATCTCTATGACAAAAAAAAAATAAAGTTGACCTTAAAAAAAGAACAAAATACTGATTGACTGCACCTCAATATACAATAGAACCTCCACACCCAGACTTGTAAATCACAGAGGCATGCTGTTATCACAATCAATAAATATAAAGGTAATATAAGTACTGGGTTTCAGAGAGTGTTACAGCATGCATACTTGTTTACAGCAATACGATCAAATTGGAGCTGCTTCCTAGTTTCATGTGAAGGTATTTGATTAACATGGTGCCACATATACAGTTTGAAAGCTTGTTTACAACCTTCTAAATCAATGAGCATGCTTGTATATTTACATATGCTAATACTAGAAAATAATATATTTTTTAGTTTCAAAAATCTCAACACAAAGTTTCCACAAACATAACGCTTGCAGGTGTTGCAACAAGTAACTTCACAAACATTGAGACCTGAGATTTCCCCTTTCAATCACACCTGACCTGCAAGGTACCAATTTTCATACACTGAACAAAAAACAAGTATATTTGGAAGTGTCAAAAGTGATGGTGATGTGGCTTGATGTCTCAGTTGAATGTTTTTATTCTTGACAACCTTTATAAACCTGTTCTGTATTGTGAAAAGCGACCAACACAAATGTTTTCTCAGATTTTTACCATTTTTTGTTCTTTGTGAAGGCCATCATTGTGACAACTGTAGGCAGGATGGTCAGTGGTGATGACACAGGAAGGCCAGCAGAACCTCGGGCATCTGTTAAAAAATCTGTACTCTCATAGAGGGAATGTAAAAATTGAAAGAAACTATTTCTTACAAATGAATGAGTTTTAAATAACTTCTACCAGTTAAACTCTATTAAGTTGAATCTCAGGAGTAGAGAAATATGTTTACTTAACCAGAAAGAAGAAATTCAATTGTATAATATTTATTATGTGCAGTCTCTGAAACTGACATAGACTACCACTTTATTGTTCTTAATAAATACCAGTTGATGAGGTAAATACAATTGAAATGTCAAGTAGATTCTGAAAAGACCAAAATATACTCATACTCAACCAGGATGTCTTGATTAAATGGGTTCATTTTAAGTAGAAAAGGCCCTCCAGCTACCTTATATCTATTTCTACTTAGGAAATTCTACATATTAGTTTCAATGGAAAAGGCACTCCAATAACCTTTTATCTACTTGTACTTCGGGAAATGTACAACCTTGTCCTCTAACAACCTTGTATCTGTTTCTACATAGAGAATTCGCCTTAGGGAGTTCTACAGTGGAAAAGTCCCTCGAACAACCATGTATCTAGTTCTACTTAAAGCTGTTGGATTCAACTTATCCAAAAATGAGATTTACAAACTTAAGCTTCATAGATATGGAAATAATTCACTCTCATCAAAGGTTGCACAAACCTTTTCCTGTTTCTTGGTTTTCTCTATCATCTGGGTTTTCAGTTTGATCTGTTCATAAAAGATAAAATCAAATTTGACAGCTAGATTTGTGATCTTAGAACATCGATATAAATAAAAAAAATTCCATATGCACTCAACACAACTAGAGACTAATCTCAAGACTTTGTTACTATGATATATTACAGGATTTCATTACTTAAATTTTAATCTGTACTGCTGAATGAAGGCATGTACAAGAATATAATCTATTCTATTTTACATAATTCTGGTCTTAGTCAATTTATTTTTATTAAATAATGTCCTCATCATTATTCTAAATAACCCAAATTAATTTTAATATATTCTTTTTAAGGCTTCATCATTATAATACTTAAGGAGATTTTTGACCTTTGTTGAAATTTGAGTAATAAAAGTGTTCTTGTAGAACTAACATTTAAATGCAACAGGAAAACCAATATCTAAAGTATTCTACACAAGAATAGGTGAGCCATTGACTTTTGGTTTCTCTTGCTATTATGTGTACTGTTACACTAAATATTATAGTACTAACAGGCTCCTGTCCAATGTGTGTAGGAGCCGTGAATTGACATTACCAGTAGATGATTCCTCTTGGCAAAACCACTGGTGGTAAACAGCAGACTGGTCTACTACAAAATCCATTGGATGATCATCCTTTGTCAGATAGGAGATGGAACATTCCTCAGCAAAACCAATATAGTCAATTGATCTACACAACCAGGAAAGAAATGCCAGTCTTAATTATGTTATATTCAAATGACTTTCTGACGGGAGAAAAAGAATTGTACCAAAACTGTTTTCCCTATCAAAAAAGCATGGAAAGGCAAACTTGCACTGCCCTTGAACAATTCTAAAAATGTATATATTATTACATGCAGAAACAAACAAATTAGGTGAATATCCCAGTAAACATTACAAACGTTTATAAACGTTTATAAACCTAACTAGCAACGGTTTAGATTAGGTTTAAAATGATGGGTCCCTAAACGTTTGCCCATAAACGTTTATACACGTGTTGAAAATCTGGAGAAATATTTCTGTAAGTATATCTTGCTGTATCACTGTTGTTTGAATCCATCATTACATTCTAAGTAGATATATAGAAGTATGTAATTTGATAATATTATATACTTTTATATCTCTACTTAGAATGTAATGATGGCTTCAAATAACAGTGATACAGCAAGATATCGTAACAGAAATATTTCTCAAGTTTCTCTCAAAATGGCTGTGCTGATGTCATTATCCCAAATGAAAGTGAGGTTAAGATATTCTTCACTCTTTGTAAACGTTTAAAAACGTTTATAAACGTTTATGCATAAACGTTTATAAACGTTTATATATAAATGTTTATAAACGTTTATATATAAACGTTTATAAACGTTTATAAACCAAACTAATGTCGCTGAAACGTTTATAAACCCATAATGTTGAATAATTGTCAATATTTAGGTTTATATTTGGTTTAAAAAACGTTTATAGGTTTACTAAACGTTTATAAACGTTTATAAACCTTTGCTATGTTTACTGGGATGTATATCAGGGCAGCAAGAGTCACCTAGTTCATAGCATTAATAGCTATAAATCAGCCAATGATTTGTAGTAGACCATTATTTCTAAGTAGATAATTTACAATTAAAGCAGTATCACGATTATCCAATAATCACCCAACATCAGAACGTGTAAAATAAGAAACATTTTATCTCAAAGTTCTTGAAAGCAAATTTGTGAAATTTCAAAATACTATAAAATGCAGGATATTATCTGAGAATTGTATAGAGCCTTCACTGATAGGGACAATTGCTTTTGATGGATGATTTCTTCAGGAATAAAAAATCTATAAATCTAAAAGCAGATAAAAATCAAGATGAATTGATCAAATACTAGGATATTATTAGAATGTTACAACTTGGAAAAAAATCATATATACTGAGTTAGCAGTTTATAATGTACAGCTAACATTTAAATACAATAACAAAGGATCAAACTTATTGCAGGAAGATTAAAAATAAACCAATGCAAAACCTTCTATACTAGAGTTCAAATTACTGCTTTGTTAAAGATTTTATTTTTTATAAACCTTCAGCTCCTTGAATTGTTTTTTTTTCTTCTGGCTTTTTTGAGCACTACCAACTATCAAATGTATGGATATATATTTAAACTTCATCTAAGCTTATACCTGCACTTTGGATCCTGCAAACACAGGCTTTGACATTTCTCCACACTTTCCACCTTTTGGAGACGTGCATGATTGTGTCCAAGTAATAAGTGGTCACGGTATGTGAGCCAGAGTAAGTAGGAACCATCTCTACAGCCTAAATTAACCAGAACAACAACTTCTCACAATAATTCTGAACTACAGGGACCTAGTCACAAAAAGGATTAGCAAAAGATTAGCAAAAGAAATAGCTTTAGTTAATCCAAAAATTGAATTAGGACTAAGGTTAGTGTTCACAGAGAAGTTGAGCAAATTTTTTATTATATTTTGGATTAACTTTAATCAACCTGTTACAAAGCCATGACAACGGATTAAGTTTCTTGAGTAAATATATTTGATTTTGCTGCACTTAATCCAAAAATTAGCTTAACTGTTTGAATACTGATTTAATCCAAAGATTAGCTAAGCCATTTTTTGTAAACTTTAATCAACTTAATCCTTCTGTGTGAATATGGCACTAGGAAATCACATTCATAATAAAAATATACATTTGATCATAAAGGAGAAAAAATATACAGGATACAGAAAAAAAGTCATTCTATTCTGTTTTATTCAAGCACTTAATCTCTGAACAAGGCAGACTCTATGGTATGACACCAGAAACTAATTCAGTAATCATTATTCAATAAACATAACCAGGTCGATACAACTGAGATACCAGGTAACTTTTAAGCAAAGGGGTGAAAGCCTTTCTGAGAAGACAAGATTTTAACTTTTTCCTTAAACAGGCAAGAGTGGTGGCAGACATTGAATAGGACAGCTGCTAGGATAGCAGCCTCATCTGTCCTGCACAAAAGAAACAAAAAAGTCTCTTGATAAGCAGGAATCTCTAAATGATGTATTCTAACTTAAATTAAATTTCTTGGCATCTTTGTTTTGCTTTTTGTCAAAATGGGCTCGACATTACAGTGTACTGTTATTCTTGAGTAATAGTGAATGTTCAAATAATAAAATAATATCCCAAAAAATGCTTCCTGGGCATTAACAAGACTCTCTTGTAACACACAACACTGTTTTTGAGCTGGCTTCTATTTTTTTAAGTCAATGGAATGTTTAAATATATTCCACAGCATGTTTGTTTTAATTATTTGTAAAACATGTAACATTAATGTGACAAATATGTTTGGCACAAATTTTACCACTGAGACTGTGAAAAGTATGTTAATATACACCATTGAAACTGCTTTGTAAGTTTAACTTAATTAAATTTCAGTTGAACTAACTTAACAGTGAAATTGCATACACCTATAACTTTAAATGACACTATGTCAGACATAACTGGAGAATCACAATTGGATTATCTTTGAAACAAATAGTTTCAGTAACAAATTTACTGCATTTAAACTCTAGAATATGGAACATAGATGGATTTTCTCTCTGTTTGGTGTCTCTTTTTTATTTACATTTGTGCCACAATATAGAAAACATCTGCAGTGTCATATTTTCACTGAATTACAAAAGAGGCATTTTTGTAAAAAAATAGAAGCTGATTTTTTATAGTATTCAATTTCCAATGGTAAGCTTTTTTTAAAAAAAATGTAATTGAATTAAAGGGATCAATATCATAACAAATGTAAAACAACATAGTTGAATTCAAAAGAAATGCTTGTAAGTGAAAACAGAAATTTTCATATTTCAAAAATAGCATCAGAGATGCCCGTACCCCACAGCCTGGGTAAATAGTTTTCAGCACCATGACATACAAAAGTAGTGAAACAGTACAAAGACTGGGATCCTTTCAGCGCAGTGTCACTTGTATAAAGGTCCAATTAATGTTTAAGTAGAGAAAATAACATCTAAGAGAAAGAAAGTGTATGTAAAGATAAAGTGCTAAAAGAAGACAATTCAATAGCAAGATGACAGCATTAATCAGCAAACTAAAAAATATGAAGCTGTAAAATTTATTAATTGGAGAATAACTGTCAATGGAAATAGCACAATTATGTAAAAGTGCATATAATAATCCGTTACATCCATCCATATATCTTTGTCATAAGAGAAAGATGTCTCAAATATGGCAGGTGAACACACTTTGGCAGAGCAAAAGGGTCACACCATGATGTAAACCTACACCCCCTAACCAATGTCCCTACCAAGTGTCAACCTTCTACACTTTATGGAATCCAAGAAATAGCCCAGACAAGATTTTAAAACTCATGGTCACTATGACAAGGTCAAAGGTCAAATCAAGGTCACACCATGATGTTGCACACCTACAACCCTTAACCAATATCCCTACTAAGTATTAACTTCCTACTCCTTACAGTTTCCGAGATATAGCCCGGACAAGATTTTATAGGTCAAGGTCACCACGGCAAGGTCAAAGGTTAAATCAAGGTCACACCATGACATTGCACACCTACACCCCCTAACCAATGTCCCTACCAAGTAACAGCTTCCTACACCTTACGGTTTCTGAGATATAGCCCAGACAAGATTTTATAGGTCAAGGTCACTACGGCAAGGTCAAAGGTCAAATCAAGGTCACACCATGACGTTGCACACCTACACCTCCTAACCAATGACCCTACCAAGTCTTAACTTCCTACACCTTACGGTTTCGGAGATATAGCCCGGACAAGATTTTATATGTCAAGGTCACTATGGCAAGATCAAAGGTCATATCAAGGTCAGACCATGACATTGCACACCTACACCCCGTAACCAATGTCTTTACCAAGTATCAACTTCCTACACCTTACGGTTTCTGAGATACAGCCCGGACAAGATTTTCAAACTCAAGGTCACTACGGCAAGGTCAAAGGTTAAATCAAGGTCATACCATGACGTTGCACACCTACACCTCCTAACCAATGTCCCTACCAAGTATCAACTTCCTACACCTTATGGTTTCTGAGATACAGCCCGGACAACCTTTTTCCCGCCGCCCGCCCAGACGCCCATCTGGACACTATGGGTGAAAACAATACCCCAACAGCCCTTAAGGGCTGTGGGGTAAAAATGTTTTGTTCTTTTTGTTTTGTTTCAATGACACACATTATTCAATATGTAGCATTACTGAAAATTATTATAAAGGACCATTTTTTTCCACTTTTAGGCTTAAGTTTAAGATTTTTTTTCTCAACTTTTGACTTTTGTCTAAATTGTGTTTGAAGATTCACAAAAGATCTAATCTATTTTGACTTAATATTTTAGTTTACTGTAAGCCTGACGTAAAGGCAAATGAAGTTTTCAAAATGAGTATTAGTATTTATTTTTTTCCCTCATACCTGCTTCATTATTTTCCACATGTTTTACAATTCGGATGGTGTGCCTTAGAATCTGTGAGATCCGAGATTAAGCACTTGGATAACTGATACCTGATGTGTCCTAAATATGCATAAATCATACACTGTACAACTTTGGGAAATCCAAATTCTTAGTCAGGCTTGGACTTAAGTCTGAACTTTGGTGAAACACAAGTTTTAGACTAATTTCAGGGACTTATAGTTAAGTCAGATCCTTAGGTTCTTCAGTGCTTTCCAGAGCTCCACTCAAAACAGTGAATCCTATGAGTAACACTTAAATAAATGCCAGAAAGATCCATATAATCTGAAGCAAGGTGGGTGTATATGCAGCAGTGTAAATTATTAGAAACTCCACCATGAGCCATTTCAATGTAAAAGAAAAAGAACTGTGTTATTTCAACACACAATTAATTGAATGTAAAATGTACAAGTTTACTGTGAAATAAATAATAGCAAACTGATTGGATAAATTTGATTCTTCAGCATTTGACACTGAAACTCCTAAATAATGTTTTCATAATGACTTCAAATTTTAAAACAAAATGTATTTACATCTATTAGTTAGTTTGCAAATATATACAAATTTTCATTTCATAAATACATTTCCCATGTAAATTTATTTGTAAGAATGCATTAAGCAAGTAGTCATTTTTGTAACATTAACACCCCATGGCATGGATCACTTCACATAATATATTTAATTCTTCGAAATGACCACACCATCTTAACCACAGAAGCCAATGCTGAACTGGGGCACCCAGCAAGTCTTCTGATCTGAAATGGCACAATGTGCTGAAATGGCCTGTAACAATTACTCTATGAATGGGTGATTCAAATACATGTAACTAGCTATAAATACATTACACTTTCTTTTGCAGATACATTCTGACAGATACTTCATCATGTTGACTGTACAACTACAACCTCCAACATTCACATTTAATTGGTGTTAGGTCTGCCCAATATCCACTTATACTTCACAGTTGTACATTATTTTCCAGTGTTCAGACCTTCCATATGATTCTTAATTATGAAATTAGATTTACATTGGTAATGGTCCTACTTATAAAGACTCTCCTACACAGGCTTTTCACAACAACCAGTTTTACTATAGGATCACTAGTGTAACCACATGGTATGCTAAGCAAAGCTGGAAACTCACGTTTTTCCGTGCCAGAAGTGCAATTATCTGTAGCTGTGCTGCAAGGGAAGGCCTCATTGCACACATTCCATACCAGCCTGCTGGTCAGATAGGACACCTGGTCCAGCTCCTCAGTCCTGAATATGTAGTCATCTGATGGACTGGAGGCTATCGTCACCAACTCATTGTAGTCTACCTTATCAGTGATCCCCACAGCAAACATAGTGATGCCAGCCTGAAGTACAGTGACCTCTAATTTTGAGAATTTCATGGGGAAGTTCTTCACTAATTATGGGGTCACTTAGAGGTTTGATGAAATGAAATGGAATTGAGAAATTTAGTGGATGAAACGGCAGTCATTATCATCAGTAGCTTCAAAAGTTAAATATTATTATCTTTTAAGATGATAAGAACAATGAGATCAAGCATTGCCTGTGGGAGGACAAACCCCAGAATCCAAATCCAGATCAAGATATTGGTGAAAAAATACCCCCAAAATTCTGGAGTCCCAATACAGATCCAGAACATATTTGCAGAAGACTGAGGATAGACCCCATCTTGTATGAAAATAAGACCCCATACAATGCAATTAAAATTAAGTGAGGAAGACTGTGACAGGGATAGACCCCAACTGTGTGAAATGTGACTCAAATCTGATATATAATTATAGGAATTATTTTTGCTATCAGACAAACCAACAAACATGATTACAATACCCTCCAATACCCTCACTCATCAAATGAAGCAAGGGGGGGCTAAATTAAGACTCCCTGAACTTTTGATTTGAGAAACGTGCTGATATATTCTCACTTTATTACATTTTCAAATTTTAATTTTACCCCAAGTTATATTTTATTAGAACATTAGTATTGTATTGTGTATTTATACTCAGCACAATATCTCCATATACTACAGGACTCAAAGCGCTATTTAACCCATCTGACTACACAGGTACAGCCTCACAAGCAACTGTCATTCCTCTAACTGGAAGATAGAGGCTCAAGGATGATCATTTATCAACGTCCTTGAGGTTCTTTGGCCTGCCAGTGGGGATAGGACCCTATGACAGAGGACCGCCATTTTAAGTGGTCATCCGAGCCACTATGTATCTGCCTGTACCTGTGTTTGAACCCACGTCCTCTGAGTTCCTAGACAAGTGTGTTACCCACTAGGCCACAGTGGCGGATAAACATATATTTAATAACCCAATGTCTCAATAATAGATAAGTGATAATCTAATTAATAATGCTGCTTAAAATCATACATATAACATGTTTCACTAAGCATGTTTAAATAATTTTGACTTTGTAATTATGATTATCATGGATCATATCTTTTTGCAAGCATGTTTTTCAAGACTATGGAAGGTGTAAATATATTGCTTTGACACTACTTTTCCCTAATCAAATCCAATGCTATTTTTGTCTAAAGATCATATAAATACATGTAAAAGCTTTTGTACCATTATATTAACCATGCAATAGTAAGTCCAGTTCATTAAGAGTAAATTTAACACAATGTGCAACTTATAATCGTGGTTAATATTGCTTATTTATAGCTATGTAACATAAGTCAAAGCAAAGTTGGCTAAATACAAGCAAATGATGTTTTTCTTCAAATTAAATATTCACCCACAGCATTTTCTGGGAGTCTTGGTGTATTACAGATGGAAATGTTATCCAGGGAGACCCTGGACAACTAAAGAGTGCAAAGGTCTGATGTATATATAATTTTTATGCCATTGCATGAAACAGGCAAAGAGGTGATACATTGAACTTTAAGATGCACATCATTGCAAGCTTTGGAGCATCATGTTAAAAGCTGTTGTTATAATGTTACATTTTTTATTTATTTATAGGCTCACAGTACAAAAATTGGACCAGCTAAAAGTGTGATCTAGTACTATACCTGTTTTACAAGAGCTGCTTCTACTGCAGTCAAGTTCTCATCAATTGTAGACTCCCCATCAGTGATAATTATCCCTATATTTGGCACTCCTTCTCTGTCACCTCTCTCGGGCCTAAATATAGACTCCCTCATCATGCGGAGAGCGCCTGAAGTATTGGTCCCTCCTGACAAATGGGGGAATTCCAACACTGTCTGCACCATCTCATCTTCATCTGTGATGTCATCCAAGTCAAACTGGACTCTCGTCTCATGAGAGTATTTCAGCAGAGAGATCCTTGCAAACTCAGGTGAGACATTCAGACTACTGATAATGACAGTGACAAATTGTTTCATGAGATCCCAGTTGTAGTTACCTGGAGCATCTGGTGGGTTTTTATCATAAATACTGCCAGATTCATCCATGACAATACACAGATCTATCATACTGTTTCTACAAGCTACAAATAGAAATTAAATAAAAATTGGCAAATATATTTTGTAAGTGCAACATAAAAAGTACATATCACTCAGACAATATGAATTCCTGTTTAAGTAGCAGTTTTAGTGAAATTTGCCTTGTAGTCTGGAAATATTGGATAAGTAGAGGCATTTTTCTGAGCCTTGAGATTCAAGTTGCAATGGTTTAACTGTGTGACAATTTACAATATACAAACTAGAAATCGGCCGCCCTGTTGATAGTAGATGCGAATAGAAACAGGATAGCATAGAAGAACACACATTATCATGTGTAATGTCCACCCATGAACCTTTTGCCCAAATTGTACAGTAGTCTTACAAGACCCTGTTTCATTTGTAAAATATATCAATGATGCTTAAATATTTGTTAGTGTAGATGTAAATTATTTCAGCTTCATGCCTTTTTGCATTGGTTGGGTTGAAAATTTTGACGAAATCACTCTATCTGGCATGGTTAAGAAGATAGAAGCAAATTCCTGTTTTTCTATTTTTAGCAAAAATTTGAAAATTCAAAATGGCCGCCATTTTTGGGAAAAGGAAATTTTTTTGAAAATTGCCAAGAGTACATTTTCTAGATACCCTATGGGTCGAAAATTTCAACGAAATAACTCTATTTGGCACGGTTAAGGCCAGTTTGTGTTTTCCATTTTGGGCAAAAATTCGAAAATTCAAAATGGCTGCCATTTTTGGGGAGGGGAAAATTTTTTGAAAATTGCAAAGATTACATTCCTTAGATACCCCGTGGGTTGAAAATTTCGACGAAATCGCTCTATCTCGCATGGTTAAGGAGATAGAAGCAAATTTGTGTTTTGCCATTTTTGACAAAAATTTGAAAATTCAAAATGGCCGCCATTTTAGGGGACGGGAAATTTTTTTTTAAATTGCCAAGAATACAATGCTGAAATACCTGTGGGTCGAAAATTTTGACGAAATCGCTCTATCTCGCACGGTTAAGGAGATAGAAGCAAATTTGTGTTTTGCCATTTTTGGCAAAAATTCGAAAATTCAAAATGGCCGCCATTTTTGGGGAGGGGAAAATTTTTTGGAAAATTGCAAAGATTGCATTCCTTAGATACCCTGTGGGTCGAAAATTTCGACGAAATCGCTCTATCTGGCACGGTTAAGGAGATAGAAGCAAATTTGTGTTTTGCCATTTTTGGGAAAAATTCGAAAATTCAAAATGGCCGCCATTTTTGGGGAGGGGAAAATTTTTGGAAAATTGCAAAGACTGCATTCCTTAGATACCCTGTGGGTCGAAAATTTCGACGAAATCACTCTATCTCGCACGGTTAAGGAGATAGAAGCAAATTAGTGTTTTGCCATTTTTGGCAAAAATTCGAAAATTCAAAATGGCCGCCATTTTTGGGGAGGGGAAAATTTTTTAAAAATTACCAAGAGTACAATGCTCAGATACCCTGTGGGTCGAAAATTTTGACGAAATCACTCTATCTGGCACGGTTAAGGAGATAGAAGGAAATTTGTGTTTTGCCATTTTTGGCAAAAATTCGAAAATTCAAAATGGCCGCCATTTTGGGGGAGGGGAAAATTTTTGGAAAATTGCAAAGATTGCATTCCTTAGATACCCTGTGGGTCGAAAATTTCGACGAAATCGCTCTATCTCGCACGGTTAAGGAGATAGAAGGAAATTTGTGTTTTGCCATTTTTGGCAAAAATTCGAAAATTCAAAATGGCCGCCATTTTTGGGGAGGGGAAAATTTTTGGAAAAATTACCAAGAGCACAATGCTCAGATACCCTGTGGGTCGAAAATTTTGACGAAATCGCTCTATCTGGCACGGTTAAGGAGATAGAAGCAAATTGGTGTTTTGCCATTTTTGGCAAAAATTCGAAAATTCAAAATGGCCGCCATTTTTGGGGAGGGGAAAATTTTTTGAAAATTGCAAAGATTGCATTCCTTAGGTACCCTGTGGGTCGAAAATTTCGACGAAATCGCTCTATCTCGCACGGTTAAGGAGATAGAAGCAAATTAGTGTTTTGCCATTTTTGGCAAAAATTCGAAAATTCAAAATGGCCGCCATTTTTGGGGAGGGGAAAATTTTTTAAAAATTACCAAGAGTACAATGCTCAGATACCCTGTGGGTCGAAAATTTTGACGAAATCACTCTATCTGGCACGGTTAAGGAGATAGAAGGAAATTTGTGTTTTGCCATTTTTGGCAAAAATTCGAAAATTCAAAATGGCCGCCATTTTGGGGGAGGGGAAAATTTTTGGAAAATTGCAAAGATTGCATTCCTTAGATACCCTGTGGGTCGAAAATTTCGACGAAATCGCTCTATCTCGCACGGTTAAGGAGATAGAAGGAAATTTGTGTTTTGCCATTTTTGGCAAAAATTCGAAAATTCAAAATGGCCGCCATTTTTGGGGAGGGGAAAATTTTTGGAAAAATTACCAAGAGCACAATGCTCAGATACCCTGTGGGTCGAAAATTTTGACGAAATCGCTCTATCTGGCACGGTTAAGGAGATAGAAGCAAATTGGTGTTTTGCCATTTTTGGCAAAAATTCGAAAATTCAAAATGGCCGCCATTTTTGGGGAGGGGAAAATTTTTTGAAAATTGCAAAGATTGCATTCCTTAGGTACCCTGTGGGTCGAAAATTTCGACGAAATCGCTCTATCTCGCACGGTTAAGGAGATAGAAGCAAATTAGTGTTTTGCCATTTTTGGCAAAAATTCGAAAATTCAAAATGGCCGCCATTTTTGGGGAGGGGAAAATTTTTTAAAAATTACCAAGAGTACAATGCTCAGATACCCAGTGGGTCGAAAAATTTGACGAAATCGCTCTATCTGGCACGGTTAAGGAGATAGAAGCAAATTGGTGTTTTGCCATTTTTGGCAAAAATTCGAAAATTCAAAATGGCCGCCATTTTTGGGGAGGGGAAAATTTTTTGAAAATTGCAAAGATTGCATTCCTTAGATACCCTGTGGGTCGAAAATTTCGACGAAATCGCTCTATCTCGCACGGTTAAGGAGATAGAAGGAAATTTGTGTTTTGCCATTTTTGGCAAAAATTCGAAAATTCAAAATGGCCGCCATTTTTGTGGAGGGGAAATTTTTTGAAAATTGCAAATATTACATTCCTTAGATACCCTGTGGGTCGAAAATTTCGACGAAATCGCTCTATCTCGCACGGTTAAGGAGATAGAAGCAAATTAGTGTTTTGCCATTTTTGGCAAAAATTCGAAAATTCAAAATGGCCGCCATTTTTGGGGAGGGGAAAATTTTGTTAAAATTACCAAGAGCACAATGCTCAGATACCCTGTGGGTCGAAAATTTTGACGAAATCGCTCTATCTGGCACGGTTATGGAGATAGAAGCAAATTTGTGTTTTGCCATTTTTGGCAAAAATTCGAAAATTCAAAATGGCCGCCATTTTTGGGGAGGGGAAAATTTTGTTAAAATTACCATGAGCACAATGCTCAGATACCCTGTGGGTCGAAAATTTTGACGAAATCGCTCTATCTGGCACGGTTAAGGAGATAGAAGCAAATTTGTGTTTTGCCATTTTTGGCAAAAATTCGAAAATTCAAAATGGCCGCCATTTTTGGGGAGGGGAAAATTTTTTGGAAAATTGCAAAGATTGCATTCCTTAGATACCCTGTGGGTCGAAAATTTCGACGAAATCGCTCTATCTGGCACGGTTAAGGAGATAGAAGCAAATTAGTGTTTTGCCATTTTTGGCAAAAATTCGAAAATTCAAAATGGCCGCCATTTTTGGGGAGGGGAAAATTTTTTAAAAATTACCAAGAGTACAATGCTCAGATACCCTGTGGGTCGAAAATTTTGACGAAATCACTCTATCTGGCACGGTTAAGGAGATAGAAGGAAATTTGTGTTTTGCCATTTTTGGCAAAAATTCGAAAATTCAAAATGGCCGCCATTTTGGGGGAGGGGAAAATTTTTGGAAAATTGCAAAGATTGCATTCCTTAGATACCCTGTGGGTCGAAAATTTCGACGAAATCGCTCTATCTCGCACGGTTAAGGAGATAGAAGGAAATTTGTGTTTTGCCATTTTTGGCAAAAATTCGAAAATTCAAAATGGCCGCCATTTTTGGGAAGGGGAAAATTTTTGGAAAAATTACCAAGAGCACAATGCTCAGATACCCTGTGGGTCGAAAATTTTGACGAAATCGCTCTATCTGGCACGGTTAAGGAGATAGAAGCAAATTGGTGTTTTGCCATTTTTGGCAAAAATTCGAAAATTCAAAATGGCCGCCATTTTTGGGGAGGGGAAAATTTTTAAAAAATTACCAAGAGTACAATGCTCAGATACCCTGTGGGTCGAAAATTTTGACGAAATCACTCTATCTGGCACGGTTAAGGAGATAGAAGGAAATTTGTGTTTTGCCATTTTTGGCAAAAATTCGAAAATTCAAAATGGCCGCCATTTTGGGGGAGGGGAAAATTTTTGGAAAATTGCAAAGATTGCATTCCTTAGATACCCTGTGGGTCGAAAATTTCGACGAAATCACTCTATCTCGCACGGTTAAGGAGATAGAAGCAAATTAGTGTTTTGCCATTTTTGGCAAAAATTCGAAAATTCAAAATGGCCGCCATTTTTGGGGAGGGGAAAATTTTTTAAAAATTACCAAGAGTACAATGCTCAGATACCCTGTGGGTCGAAAATTTTGACGAAATCACTCTATCTGGCACGGTTAAGGAGATAGAAGGAAATTTGTGTTTTGCCATTTTTGGCAAAAATTCGAAAATTCAAAATGGCCGCCATTTTGGGGGAGGGGAAAATTTTTGGAAAATTGCAAAGATTGCATTCCTTAGATACCCTGTGGGTCGAAAATTTCGACGAAATCGCTCTATCTCGCACGGTTAAGGAGATAGAAGGAAATTTGTGTTTTGCCATTTTTGGCAAAAATTCGAAAATTCAAAATGGCCGCCATTTTTGGGGAGGGGAAAATTTTTGGAAAAATTACCAAGAGCACAATGCTCAGATACCCTGTGGGTCGAAAATTTTGACGAAATCGCTCTATCTGGCACGGTTAAGGAGATAGAAGCAAATTGGTGTTTTGCCATTTTTGGCAAAAATTCGAAAATTCAAAATGGCCGCCATTTTTGGGGAGGGGAAAATTTTTGGAAAATTGCAAAGATTGCATTCCTTAGGTACCCTGTGGGTCGAAAATTTCGACGAAATCGCTCTATCTCGCACGGTTAAGGAGATAGAAGCAAATTAGTGTTTTGCCATTTTTGGCAAAAATTCGAAAATTCAAAATGGCCGCCATTTTGGGGGAGGGGAAAATTTTTGGAAAATTGCAAAGATTGCATTCCTTAGATACCCTGTGGGTCGAAAATTTCGACGAAATCGCTCTATCTCGCACGGTTAAGGAGATAGAAGGAAATTTGTGTTTTGCCATTTTTGGCAAAAATTCGAAAATTCAAAATGGCCGCCATTTTTGGGGAGGGGAAAATTTTTGGAAAATTGCAAAGATTACATTCCTTAGATACCCTGTGGGTCGAAAATTTCGACGAAATCGCTCTATCTCGCACGGTTAAGGAGATAGAAGCAAATTAGTGTTTTGCCATTTTTGGCAAAAATTCGAAAATTCAAAATGGCCGCCATTTTTGGGGAGGGGAAAATTTTTGGAAAAATTACCAAGAGCACAATGCTCAGATACCCTGTGGGTCGAAAATTTTGACGAAATCGCTCTATCTGGCACGGTTAAGGAGATAGAAGCAAATTGGTGTTTTGCCATTTTTGGCAAAAATTCGAAAATTCAAAATGGCCGCCATTTTTGGGGAGGGGAAAATTTTGTTAAAATTACCATGAGCACAATGCTCAGATACCCTGTGGGTCGAAAATTTTGACGAAATCGCTCTATCTGGCACGGTTAAGGAGATAGAAGCAAATTTGTGTTTTGCCATTTTTGGCAAAAATTCGAAAATTCAAAATGGCCGCCATTTTTGGGGAGGGGAAAATTTTTTGAAAATTGCAAAGATTGCATTCCTTAGATACCCTGTGGGTCGAAAATTTCGACGAAATCACTCTATCTCGCACGGTTAAGGAGATAGAAGCAAATTGGTGTTTTGCCATTTTTGGCAAAAATTCGAAAATTCAAAATGGCCGCCATTTTTGGGGAGGGGAAAATTTTTAAAAAATTACCAAGAGTACAATGCTCAGATACCCTGTGGGTCGAAAATTTTGACGAAATCACTCTATCTGGCACGGTTAAGGAGATAGAAGGAAATTTGTGTTTTGCCATTTTTGGCAAAAATTCGAAAATTCAAAATGGCCGCCATTTTGGGGGAGGGGAAAATTTTTGGAAAATTGCAAAGATTGCATTCCTTAGATACCCTGTGGGTCGAAAATTTCGACGAAATCACTCTATCTCGCACGGTTAAGGAGATAGAAGCAAATTAGTGTTTTGCCATTTTTGGCAAAAATTCGAAAATTCAAAATGGCCGCCATTTTTGGGGAGGGGAAAATTTTTTAAAAATTACCAAGAGTACAATGCTCAGATACCCTGTGGGTCGAAAATTTTGACGAAATCACTCTATCTGGCACGGTTAAGGAGATAGAAGGAAATTTGTGTTTTGCCATTTTTGGCAAAAATTCGAAAATTCAAAATGGCCGCCATTTTGGGGGAGGGGAAAATTTTTGGAAAATTGCAAAGATTGCATTCCTTAGATACCCTGTGGGTCGAAAATTTCGACGAAATCGCTCTATCTCGCACGGTTAAGGAGATAGAAGGAAATTTGTGTTTTGCCATTTTTGGCAAAAATTCGAAAATTCAAAATGGCCGCCATTTTTGGGGAGGGGAAAATTTTTGGAAAATTGCAAAGATTACATTCCTTAGATACCCTGTGGGTCGAAAATTTCGACGAAATCGCTCTATCTCGCACGGTTAAGGAGATAGAAGCAAATTAGTGTTTTGCCATTTTTGGCAAAAATTCGAAAATTCAAAATGGCCGCCATTTTTGGGGAGGGGAAAATTTTTGGAAAAATTACCAAGAGCACAATGCTCAGATACCCTGTGGGTCGAAAATTTTGACGAAATCGCTCTATCTGGCACGGTTAAGGAGATAGAAGCAAATTGGTGTTTTGCCATTTTTGGCAAAAATTCGAAAATTCAAAATGGCCGCCATTTTTGGGGAGGGGAAAATTTTTTGAAAATTGCAAAGATTGCATTCCTTAGGTACCCTGTGGGTCGAAAATTTCGACGAAATCGCTCTATCTCGCACGGTTAAGGAGATAGAAGCAAATTAGTGTTTTGCCATTTTTGGCAAAAATTCGAAAATTCAAAATGGCCGCCATTTTTGGGGAGGGGAAAATTTTTTGAAAATTGCAAAGATTGCATTCCTTAGGTACCCTGTGGGTCGAAAATTTCGACGAAATCGCTCTATCTCGCACGGTTAAGGAGATAGAAGCAAATTAGTGTTTTGCCATTTTTGGCAAAAATTCGAAAATTCAAAATGGCCGCCATTTTTGGGGAGGGGAAAATTTTTTAAAAATTACCAAGAGTACAATGCTCAGATACCCAGTGGGTCGAAAATTTTGACGAAATCGCTCTATCTGGCACGGTTAAGGAGATAGAAGCAAATTGGTGTTTTGCCATTTTTGGCAAAAATTCGAAAATTCAAAATGGCCGCCATTTTTGGGGAGGGGAAAATTTTTGGAAAATTGCAAAGATTGCATTCCTTAGATACCCTGTGGGTCGAAAATTTCGACGAAATCGCTCTATCTCGCACGGTTAAGGAGATAGAAGGAAATTTGTGTTTTGCCATTTTTGGCAAAAATTCGAAAATTCAAAATGGCCGCCATTTTTGGGGAGGGGAAAATTTTTGGAAAATTGCAAAGATTACATTCCTTAGATACCCTGTGGGTCGAAAATTTCGACGAAATCGCTCTATCTCGCACGGTTAAGGAGATAGAAGCAAATTAGTGTTTTGCCATTTTTGGCAAAAATTCGAAAATTCAAAATGGCCGCCATTTTTGGGGAGGGGAAAATTTTTGGAAAAATTACCAAGAGCACAATGCTCAGATACCCTGTGGGTCGAAAATTTTGACGAAATCGCTCTATCTGGCACGGTTAAGGAGATAGAAGCAAATTGGTGTTTTGCCATTTTTGGCAAAAATTCGAAAATTCAAAATGGCCGCCATTTTTGGGGAGGGGAAAATTTTTTGAAAATTGCAAAGATTGCATTCCTTAGGTACCCTGTGGGTCGAAAATTTCGACGAAATCGCTCTATCTCGCACGGTTAAGGAGATAGAAGCAAATTAGTGTTTTGCCATTTTTGGCAAAAATTCGAAAATTCAAAATGGCCGCCATTTTGGGGGAGGGGAAAATTTTTGCAAAATTGCAAAGATTGCATTCCTTAGATACCCTGTGGGTCGAAAATTTCGACGAAATCGCTCTATCTCGCACGGTTAAGGAGATAGAAGGAAATTTGTGTTTTGCCATTTTTGGCAAAAATTCGAAAATTCAAAATGGCCGCCATTTTTGGGGAGGGGAAAATTTTTGGAAAATTGCAAAGATTACATTCCTTAGATACCCTGTGGGTCGAAAATTTCGACGAAATCGCTCTATCTCGCACGGTTAAGGAGATAGAAGCAAATTAGTGTTTTGCCATTTTTGGCAAAAATTCGAAAATTCAAAATGGCCGCCATTTTTGGGGAGGGGAAAATTTTTGGAAAAATTACCAAGAGCACAATGCTCAGATACCCTGTGGGTCGAAAATTTTGACGAAATCGCTCTATCTGGCACGGTTAAGGAGATAGAAGCAAATTGGTGTTTTGCCATTTTTGGCAAAAATTCGAAAATTCAAAATGGCCGCCATTTTTGGGGAGGGGAAAATTTTTTGAAAATTGCAAAGATTGCATTCCTTAGGTACCCTGTGGGTCGAAAATTTCGACGAAATCGCTCTATCTCGCACGGTTAAGGAGATAGAAGCAAATTAGTGTTTTGCCATTTTTGGCAAAAATTCGAAAATTCAAAATGGCCGCCATTTTTGGGGAGGGGAAAATTTTTTAAAAATTACCAAGAGTACAATGCTCAGATACCCAGTGGGTCGAAAATTTTGACGAAATCGCTCTATCTGGCACGGTTAAGGAGATAGAAGCAAATTGGTGTTTTGCCATTTTTGGCAAAAATTCGAAAATTCAAAATGGCCGCCATTTTTGGGGAGGGGAAAATTTTTTGAAAATTGCAAAGATTGCATTCCTTAGATACCCTGTGGGTCGAAAATTTCGACGAAATCGCTCTATCTCGCACGGTTAAGGAGATAGAAGGAAATTTGTGTTTTGCCATTTTTGGCAAAAATTCGAAAATTCAAAATGGCCGCCATTTTTGGGGAGGGGAAAATTTTTTGAAAATTGCAAATATTACATTCCTTAGATACCCTGTGGGTCGAAAATTTCGACGAAATCGCTCTATCTCGCACGGTTAAGGAGATAGAAGCAAATTAGTGTTTTGCCATTTTTGGCAAAAATTCGAAAATTCAAAATGGCCGCCATTTTTGGGGAGGGGAAAATTTTGTTAAAATTACCAAGAGCACAATGCTCAGATACCCTGTGGGTCGAAAATTTTGACGAAATCGCTCTATCTGGCACGGTTAAGGAGATAGAAGCAAATTTGTGTTTTGCCATTTTTGGCAAAAATTCGAAAATTCAAAATGGCCGCCATTTTTGGGGAGGGGAAAATTTTTTGAAAATTGCAAAGATTGCATTCCTTAGATACCCTGTGGGTCGAAAATTTCGACGAAATCACTCTATCTCGCACGGTTAAGGAGATAGAAGCAAATTAGTGTTTTGCCATTTTTGGCAAAAATTCGAAAATTCAAAATGGCCGCCATTTTTGGGGAGGGGAAAATTTTTTAAAAATTACCAAGAGTACAATGCTCAGATACCCTGTGGGTCGAAAATTTTGACGAAATCACTCTATCTGGCACGGTTAAGGAGATAGAAGGAAATTTGTGTTTTGCCATTTTTGGCAAAAATTCGAAAATTCAAAATGGCCGCCATTTTGGGGGAGGGGAAAATTTTTGGAAAATTGCAAAGATTGCATTCCTTAGATACCCTGTGGGTCGAAAATTTCGACGAAATCGCTCTATCTCGCACGGTTAAGGAGATAGAAGGAAATTTGTGTTTTGCCATTTTTGGCAAAAATTCGAAAATTCAAAATGGCCGCCATTTTTGGGAAGGGGAAAATTTTTGGAAAAATTACCAAGAGCACAATGCTCAGATACCCTGTGGGTCGAAAATTTTGACGAAATCGCTCTATCTGGCACGGTTAAGGAGATAGAAGCAAATTGGTGTTTTGCCATTTTTGGCAAAAATTCGAAAATTCAAAATGGCCGCCATTTTTGGGGAGGGGAAAATTTTTTGAAAATTGCAAAGATTGCATTCCTTAGATACCCTGTGGGTCGAAAATTTCGACGAAATCGCTCTATCTCGCACGGTTAAGGAGATAGAAGCAAATTTGTGTTTTGCCATTTTTGGCAAAAATTCGAAAATTCAAAATGGCCGCCATTTTTGGGGAGGGGAAAATTTTTTGAAAATTGCAAATATTACATTCCTTAGATACCCTGTGGGTCGAAAATTTCGACGAAATCGCTCTATCTCGCACGGTTAAGGAGATAGAAGCAAATTAGTGTTTTGCCATTTTTGGCAAAAATTCGAAAATTCAAAATGGCCGCCATTTTTGGGGAGGGGAAAATTTTTTAAAAATTACCAAGAGTACAATGCTCAGATACCCAGTGGGTCGAAAATTTTGACGAAATCGCTCTATCTGGCACGGTTAAGGAGATAGAAGCAAATTTGTGTTTTGCCATTTTTGGCGAAAATTCAAAATGGCCGCCATTTTTGGGGAGGGGAAAATTTTTGGAAAATTGCAAAGATTGCATTCCTTAGATACCCTGTGGGTCGAAAATTTCGACGAAATCACTCTATCTCGCACGGTTAAGGAGATAGAAGCAAATTAGTGTTTTGCCATTTTTGGCAAAAATTCGAAAATTCAAAATGGCCGCCATTTTTGGGGAGGGGAAAATTTTTGGAAAATTGTAGATTGCATTCCTTAAATACCCTGTGGGTCGAAAATTTCGACGAAATCGCTCTATCTCACACGGTTAAGGAGATAGAAGCAAATTTGTGTTTTGCCATTTTTGGCAAAAATTCGAAAATTCAAAATGGCCGCCATTTTTGGGGAGGGGAAAATTTTTTGAAAATTGCAAATATTACATTCCTTAGATACCCTGTGGGTCGAAAATTTCGACGAAATCGCTCTATCTCTTACGGTTTCTGAGATATTAGCAAATTACTCAAAAGTAGTACTGAAAATACACAATGAAGTACCTAAATGGCTATTACTCATGTACTGACAAAGCTATCAGTCCCAAATGCAATACCAAGCGAGCTATGGACATAACAATCTTGTATTCAAAATTGTAGTAAAATATCTTTAATTATTTTGGCTTAAATGCACGGAAACCAATGGGTACTGAAAATAGCTGTACTTAAGTATTACTCAGTAAGCAAAAGAGGTACAACAGCCAAAAGCAATCCCAAGCAAGCTACTGACCCAATAAGCCTGCATACCAAATTTGGTGACAATAGCTCTAATACTTTTCCTTTAAATGAGCGGAAACCATGCGTGACGCCGGACATCGGACGCCGGACGCCGGACATCGGACATCGGACGGCGAAAAAAGCAAAAATAATATATCCACCCCCCAGGGGGGTGGACATAAATACTGTTTTGTTACAGTATGATTATCACTATGATATAGATACAGGGCAGTAAATATTTTTGTTGAATTTTTGCTATGCTACATAAAAAACAGGAAATATGTCACAAATATGGCATGTGTTAATGAAAATTGTAGTATTTGTTGATCTGTATCAATACTGCTGTCACTAATACAATAATACTGCTGTATCACCTTTCAACTAATTTATTAAATGCAGTATACAGTAATATGAGGGGGGGAAAATCAAGGAAAAATGAAACTATTTTGTGTCACTGTATTATTGCTTGCAAATGCTTGAGTACTATTTCTGGCAGTAATGAGAAAACCTAGGCCTGGGACTACTTTTGTAAGTCACACTTGATTTTAGATCCTACCATTTTTGGCCAAACACAAACTAAACCTATTGCATTTTCTGTCATGTATGATATTGGCTCAAATGTTTGAAATATGAGACAAATAAAATATAGAATTCACAGGAATCTTGACTGTTTTTTGTTTCATTGTTCCTATTGAGATTCAGATGTTATAAAGTGATATAAAATCATGCCACTTCAGTTTTTAATATAACTTTTATACATCTATGAGTCCAAAGTATTATTTTTCCATTCAATGAAGACAGACTGAAAGCTATTCTCATTGTCTTGTGTATAATACAGATTTTGATGACAAGAAACTGCATATATGCTTAGCTAAAAGAAAAGCGCAAGATATAATGTACTTTATTCTTTATAAAATCTGCATTTCTTTTTTGAATAACTTATATATGTGACTAAACTGAATGAAAGAAAACATAGATTTGAATGTTGGAATCAATATGTTGCTGCATATTACAACCTTAAGAATAACTAGTTCTAGGACTGGTTATGAGAACAGCTCTAGACAATATCAATATTTTCAATTAAATTTCATCAGTATTACCATACACTTGGCCTTTTTGTTAGAAAAAAATCAATCAATCAATCAATGCTTAAAAGGACACCCATAATTACCATGCAATTTAATTTACAGTCTAATCCATATTTATAATTTATTAGTCTCTTTTGTAGGCAAGTCATACCAAAACAAAAACCAAAATTCCTGCATTACTTATTGCTATTCTAAAATAGCACATTAACAGCAGGCAAATAAAATTGATTTGCAGTGTAACAATTAGAGCATATTTTAATACTAAAGAATAATGAACCAACGTGTTTCAGGTGGGGGTTGAGGAGTACATATTCTACCCAGTAATAAGTCAATAGCACCATTCAGATCACTGAAGCCTTGAACTCTTAATCGATAGAAGTCTACAGGATCAGATGCAATTTCATCCAGCTCAACCCCATCTGTGTATTCTGTAATACCTGCAATTGACCAACAAGATAACAAAATAAGGGGTTTGGACATTCTAATGCTATTTATACAGTACAAAATGCAGTTGTTTGTCCAAAACCCATAACGTCACAGATTATCAATTGCCTTACATAAAATTTGTTTGTCTTATGTTTAAAGGAGAATAGTGCAATGAAATTAATCCCCTTTCAAGCAACTTTATAACAATGTCATTGAAGAATTAATGGAATGTTAAGTTCATTTTAATTTTTTCAAACCACACTTATAAATTGGAATCATTTTTTAAAAAAGTAAATCAGAATATGGCTCCTCTTACTTTGACCTTTCTTTCATTATTTACATTATTCTGAGAACTTTATTCTACAGTTTTTAAATAATATCAGTGAAAAAATGTATATTTATTATTTACCAATGACAAAGATTTTTACTCCTTGTCGCTTAGTATTCAAGGCTTCAACAAAGGTGAGTTGTTGGTCTACATTAGACAAACCATCAGTAAGCAAGACAGTGACATGTTCCACATAGGTTCTTGCTCCGTATGCATCAGAGAACATGTATTTGGACAAAAATCTCAATGCTCCTGAGGTATTGGTGTTGCCTCCCATAAATGAGAGTTGTTGCATATGATACTCAATGTCATGGAACTGATGACTCCAGTCTAAATAAAACACATCTTTCTCATCCACTGAAGTTGAAAACTTTACGATGCCAATTCTTGTTTCCTTTAATCCAATGTGAAGCCTTTCCGTAGTTCTGATGACAAAGTCCTTGACTAACTGCCAGAAAGTGACATTGTGTTCAGCGATACTGAGAGAACTGTCCACTAAGAATACTAAATCCAGCTTCTCTTTGCACTCTGAAATATAATGAACTGAATAATGTTTTACCCAGTTGCAGTGGAGCTGCTATATTCTGAACATGCTGGGAGTGTGGGATATGTTTGGATGATTGACATTTCATAATATACAAGAGATGCTTTGGCACATATTTGCAGGAAACAATAAAGACTGGAGAGTCTGAGTGTGATGCAAGGAGTGTTATGCTAGCCCCTCATGTAAACAGTTGATTACTAATATCAAACAAGTTAATCCTTCCACCTCTTTGATATGCTTTGTTGACTAGGTCTGTTGCATAAAAAGTGATTTAATTTCCCAAAGGAACAACTAAATGGGTATTCAATAAATGTATCAACTCCTTTTGATAAAAATGGACCAAAAATGAACACCTGGCTGTTCAAAAGAAGCATGGTTTGTTCACAACAAATAGAAGGGAGGAATTATCAAGACTTGATAGTTCACGTATCAAACACAAAGGTGTAAAATGAAATGTGACACAAATGGGTCCAAAGTTCATCAAATAGATAACAATTGTAAGGTTTCTTGATCTTATATTTCTTCAAATGATTTTGCTTATTTTGATAGCAATGATTTTCATGATAAGACGATGTAACCACTTGATCAGAGTATAGGCCTGGGGAACTAATTTTCAACACCATGAAATATACAAGTAGTGAAACAGTACAAAGATCGTTATACTTTCAGAGCAGTGTCAGTCATATAAAGCTCCAAACAATGTTTAAGAAGATAAAATAACATCTAAGTGAAGGAAAAAGTATGTAAAGATAAAGTATTACAGTACAAGATATTAAAGGTCAAGTTCACTACGCCAAGGTCAAAGGTCGAATCAAGGTCACACTATGACGCTGCACACCTACAACCCCCAACCAATGTCCCTACCAAGTATCAACTTCTTACACCTTAAGGTTTCCGAGATATGGCCCCGACAAAATTTTATAGATCAAGGTCACTACGGTAAGATCAAAGGTCAAATCAAGGTCACACATGATGTTGCACACCTACAACCCCCAACTAATGTCCCTACCAAGTATCAACTTCCTACACCTTACGGTTGCCATGATATAGTCCGGACAAGATTTTATAGGTCAAGGTCACTACGGAAAGGTCAAAGGTTGAATCAAGGTCACACTATGACGCTGCAAACCTACGGCCCCCCAACCAATGTCCCTACCAAGTATCAACTTCTTACGCCTTACAGTTTCCGAAGTATAGCCCGGACAAGATTTTATAGGTCAAGGTCACTACTGAAAGGTCAAAGGTTGAATCAAGGTCACACTATGACACTGCAAACCTACGGCCCCCCAACCAATGTCCCTACCAAGTATCAACTTCTTACGCCTTACAGTTTCCGAGATATAGCCCGGACAAGATTTTATAGGTCAAGGTCACTACAAAAAGGTCAAATCAAGGTCACGCCATGATGTGGCACACCTACACCCCCTAACCAATGTCCCTACCAAGTATCAACTTCCTACACCATAACATTAGGCACATCAGGCAATTTTTGAGATAATGTACTGAATGAAGTGTGATAAGGATGCTGACCATATGACCCCATCATAAGTGCTATTGACACAAAAATGTTATAACCTCAAACTCATATTTTTTTTAAAAATATAACCAGTTTATGGTAACCTTACCAAAAAAGATCTTCTTCGGTCTAGATATTGTACACCTTTAATGTCAATGGAAAATCTGATTAACCTCACCAAATATTGCCCAAACACCAAAAAAGATTTGTCCTAACCATAATTTAATATCAGTTTGTAACTGTGAGGGAGTTTAAAGTAATCTTGTCATGCAGGTTCTGCTCAAGGTTTGTCACATCCACAATCTAAATATGCTTACAATCAATTGCACAGTCTTTCATATATTGTCCAAACATTGCCAAACTCTAAGCCATGGTGAAGCCATATTTAGTATCCTTTGTGGATACACTGAAAAACTTACAATCAAAATAATTATATTATTACTGGCTGTTAAAGGTCACATTTAAACAAGGCACATCCTTGAGGACCAGTCACATGCACATGCCAATTACGAATTAAATCTGTCAAGCCATTTCTGAGATACTGTCTAGAAACATAGTGTGACAAAGATGATGGACAATGACGAAAACAGTGACGCCAGAGGCTAAAGCGATCCTTATGTGCCCCACAGTATCAATGCAGGTGACACAAAAGGGTGGTTGATAACAGTTGAATATTTCTGGTTACCCAAGGACAAAAGTGCTCCTATTTGTACAGAATATATTTAGGTAATGGGACCTGAGATAGGAATTCAACTACAGAAAGATCTATTTCAGTGAGTGCCAGTATATTTTGATATTTATGCACTCTATCCCATAAGATACATAGGATTTCTCATGTCTCTAGTGGAAAAACGTCATGAAAATAAGTTGTAAACTAATGCACAAGTTCATTTTTATAAACTTTAAGGTCAAAAATTAAATTTTAATTTCTCTTGCACTAAACGATCCTTATGCACCTAAGATTTTCTCAGCCAAAAAATTCAAAAATACTGATTCACCTATAGCACACTTATATCTGTGCATCATGGTTAATGTGTGAATACTAATTTTACATGGATACCATTCATTTAGATTTCCACGAAGTCTTTAGGTATCACCAAGTAGACCTGAATTTAAGTGAATAATGGTAGAAAGCCGAGAGGAAGAGAAAACACTACATACTTCACTTGGTCAAAATCTGCAGGGGTATGAAGTGATTCTCCTGTTAAGGTTGGGGTGGATATTTAAACCCACAAAATCATAAGAGAGAGGCAAGCATTATAACATCACACATATGAGCTCCCCACATTGTCTCAATGAAATAATTTCACCAGAAAAGAACTAAATTTAAAATACCTGACCTTACTTAACTTTTTCTGAAGAAATAAACTATTTTTATTGAAGTGTATGGCAAAGCAAAGTAAAATAAAAAAATAGCATCTGAGATGCCCGTACCCCACAGACAGGGGAAATAGTTTTCAAGTAGTTGAAGTAGTGAAACAATACACAGATTGGGGTAATTTCAGAGCTTGTCAGTGTCCAATAATGCTTAAGTAAAGAAAATAACATCTAAGAGGAAGAAACTGCATGCAAAGATTAAGTATTAAAACAAGACAATTCAGTAAACTAAAAATTATGAAGCTTTAAGACTTCTCCCATTTTGATATTCATTTGTATTGTCAAATTATGGTTTGAATGTTTTGAATATTACCCATACATACAGATGTCAGCGTTGGGGTCAATTACTTTGATCAATTACAATTACTTCTTCAATTACCAGTGGTCAATTACAAATACAATTACAATAGACTGAGAAAAATCAATTACAATTACTTTTATTCAATTACCATTACAACTACAATTACAAGAAGGGAAAGTTCAGTTAAAATTCAATCAATACAAGTGTCGTATATCGGATATGTGTTGTTGGGATTAACATGAGTAACAAAGAAAAGCATTTTTATAAAACTTTTGAGTTTTATGTGTCTTTCTGATATTCTTTTATTTATATATAAGTTCTAACAGTGATTGTACCTTATGTTAACTTAGGTTTTATGTTAATTTGTGCTCTCTTGATGAAAAAAAAAACAACAACTTTGTATTAAAATATATGTATGTATTAATTTAAAATATACTATGTTGTAATTGTGTGAGTCTGTTTAATATGCACAATGTAAATTCATATGCATATTTTACAATCACTTTAAAATGTACAGATAATGTTAACTAGAAATTGAATTTGCATGAGTGTTAAATGATAAACCCATTGTCAGATTGAAACCCCCATTTAATGTTTCCTGTATTTCTGGTAGATACACTGATCACCACATAACTAGCCAAGGCACAACTTTGCAGTGACACTAATCTCATGCTCCATGTACAATGGATTATATCTGTACAATGTTCATGAAGAGATACATATACACTAAGTACTCAAAGCAATCCCTCTTGTTTACATTTGTTAATAAGACTTGATCTAAGTGTTAAATATGTGTAATGAGATGGCTTTACATCATGGTTATATAGGTTAGAGGATGATGGAAAAAATACAATTACTTATACTACTGAATACTGAAGCTTAAATTCAGAATGCTGCGTAAAATATGCAGTGTAATTGAAATTCAAAATATTCAATTACAATTACAGTGTAAATTACTCAGTTTTTAAAAAAATCAGTTACAACTACAATTACAATTACGCAAAAATTGTAATTAATTACTCAATTACACGTGTAATTGACCCCAACCCTGACAGATGTGGCAATACATGCTTTATGTGGAGTTGGGGCAAAACCTGTGGCTCACTTGATGCAATACCATCTGTTACAATGGGAAGTTGCAAAAGTAAAACAGTTAATGAATTCTAATATGACTTTAACAGTGCTTAATCTACATCAAAAGACACCCGAAGGTGCAACAACCAAGATTCAAGTAAAAAGATATAAGAGAGATATAAGAGAGATAAAATAGTATTAGATATCCCTGTAGAGAGATAAAATAGCATCAGATATACAAGATCAAAGGTCAAATCCAGGTCAACCATGACGTAGCACACTTATAACCCCTGACCAATGTCCCTACCAAATATCAATTTCCTATACCTTATGGTTTCCGAAATATAGCCCAGACAAGGCATTATAGGTCAAGGTCACTACGGCAAAGTCGAAGGACAAATTCAGGTCACACCATGACGTTTTACATCTACACACCCTAGCCAATGTCCCTACCCAGTATCAACTTCCTACACCTTACGGTTTCCAAGATATACCACGGACAAGATTTTATAGGTCAATGTCACTACGGCAAGGTCAAAGGTGAAATCAGGGTCACACCATGACGATGCACACCTACACCTCCTAACCAATGTCCCCACCAAGTATCAACTTCCTACACCTTACGGCGGTTTCTGAGATACAGCCCGGACAACCTTTTTCCCGCCGCCCGCCCAGACGCCCATCTGGACACTATGGGTGAAAACAATACCCCAACAGCCCTTAAGGGCTGTGGGGTAAAAATGTTTTGTTCTTTTTGTATTGTTTCAATGACACACATTATTTAACATGTAGAATTAATGAAAATTATTATAAAGGAAAAGTTTTTCCACTTTTAGGCTTAAGTTTAAGATTTTTTTCTCAACTTTTGAATTTTGTCCAAATTGTGTTTGAAGATTCACAAAAGATCAAATCTATTTTGACTTAATCTTTTAGTTTACTGTAAGCCTGACGTAAACGCAAATAAAGTTTTCAAAATGAATATCAGTATTTACAGCAAGGTCAAAGGTCAAATCAAGGTCACGTCATGACATTGTACACCTACACCCCCTAACCAATGTCCCTACCAAGTATCAACTTCCTACACCTTATGACTTCCGAGATACAGCCCGGACAAGATTTTATAGGTTACTACGGAAAGGACAAATCAAGGTCACACCATGACATTGCACACGTACACCCCCTAACGAATGTCCCTACCAAGTATCAACTTCCTACACCTTATGACTTCCGAGATACAGCCCGGACAAGATTTTATAGGTTACTACGGAAAGGACAAATCAAGGTCACACCATGATGTTGCACACGTACACCCCCTAACCAATGTCCCTACCAAGTATCAACTTCCTACACCTTATGATTCCGAGATACAGGCCGCACAAACTTCTTACCCGCCGCCCACCCGCCCATCCGGATACCATGGGTGAAAACAATACCCCAACAGCCCTTAACAGCTGTGGCGTAAAAACTGTAATGTACAAACAAATTTCTTAAAATATTTCATTTTTGTTATTTAATTGTATCAAGAAGCTGCCCTTTTGAACTTGAAACAATACAAAACATATTCTATTAGTCTATATCATTCAGAGAAAAATCAATCCAAGCTGCAGCATTTTTTTGCAATTTTTACTTCTGAAAAATTGTATTTCTCAAGAAACTTGAAGATACTTTTGGCTTGAAAATTATTGTGCATTATTATATTAAATAAATCCTTTCAATTTAAATCACTGAATCACATGTATATTGATACTCAATCTTTCATATTTTCTTTTAACACTGTGTCTCTCTGATGTGTCCTCCACCATAAACAATTACAGTATTTTTACCATTTTGTAAGTCCACCTGGTGTTATGTGTGAAGAAAAGGAAATCTCTTTTTGTATGAACTTTTAATGTTGAAATTTAGTTTAATACATTACCATTCTGTTCAATTTGTAATTTTCTAAAACATAAAACATTTCATCACCAGTGATAACCATGATTAAGACCAGGTATTATTCGGCTAAATAATACAGTAAGAAGTCAAACATTTACCTTGAGTGCATCCACAATGAAATAAAAACAAACACAAGAATATCACACATACTTCTCCCTTATTCATTGTGAGAACTTGTTTCATTTCTAAACATTAAATACATCCATCCCTCTAAGGTAATCACATATCTTTGCATTTAGCAGAAAATGCAAATTCACATTTCCTTAAAATCTAAAACATATGACATACTTGATACATACACGTCTATTAAAAGTGATAATACAAAGTGTAACTTATTTAATCTTTTGCATCTTTTTCTTTCCTGCCTAATGATAGAACATTCATATACTTTTTGGTTATGTTCTTTTTACTATTTTATTCCCCTTCTGTGTGACTCTGTATTAACATGCATTCAAAAATCTTATTTCTGAATCTGTATCTTAATATTTCATAAACTGTAAAAAGCAAAAGATAAGAAATGTGATTCAAGCATATGACATCCTACAAAATCATGTCCATTGAATATCACTTATTAAAATAACAAAGATCTTTTACTAGGAGAAATATAGTAGTTCATGTGCAACTGTTGCCAATTATAGAAACATTTTTTCATCTTACAAAAGACTAAGAGGAGTTGTCATTGGCACTGAAGCAACACGATCCATTTCTCGTGACTGAGTGATGCATCAGTGCCTCTATTATTCCTGTTAATTTCAATGCCACATTTGGCTCTGTCACAAACCACTATTCACATGAAGCAAAGTCACAGCCAATCTCTGCGATCAATAAAATCCATAGGTTTTCAGTCACGTTTTGTAACATTTTGTAATAATTAAGGAACAATATAAATCAAGTCAATACCAACTGTATCATTCAGTGAGTTGTCCACAAGAGATCATATTTATATCTTGGATAATCAGTGCTCGACGACAACCTTGATATACAAAAATCTGGATATTTTTCAAAACATAGACCAAAAAGTTCCAGGGTTCCATGACGCATAACCAGCAAAACTTAGTTAAAAAGGATCAGTTAAAAAAGTTTTTAATAAAAGTTCAGAAAAATAGGTTTCAATTATATTATCTCTCAATCTCAGAACATCATATCAAAGGGCTATCAATTTCAAGTACATGTTTTCCAAATATAACATACAAGATTGTTTTCCCCATTTTCACGAGGACAATAGGTCCTCACTCTCAAAGATTGTGACATACACATATTGAAGTCATAGTTTATCACTTTCATCCTATAGATAGTCTACAGATACCATGTGCATGAGAAAATACTCTGGGAACAAATTATGACCCTGTTCACATTACAATCCGGGTTGACAAGGATTGAGGGTGAAGCAGATTGAACCAGACTCATTTCAATCCGAGTTGAGTCTGGATTGACAAGAAGTCAAGAACAGTAAAACCTGCTAATTTAGCTTTATGAAAACATTGTAAAATTGTTTAAATGAATTTTTTTTTCTGTATTGATAATGATAAATCAATAAAAATATAAAAGATCATGTTATGTTAGATATCATATAGGTAAATAACTTATTAGGTCTTATAACTAAACAAAAATGTTTTAAGACTGTGGCAGTGTTTCAGCAACAGACCAATTGCAATCTTTTAAATTTTTTTTTCTGCTCATTAAATTATCTCACTTCAATTACAAATCCAAGTATTCATATTTTTTTTTCATATTTCAATCATGCAGAAATCACACAATCACTTTTGGTGGCCTTTAGGTCAATTAAGTCTTCCTGCTTATAAAAGGTTAAGACAAATATTAAGTTAAACAATTGTTTCAAGACAGTAAATGTATTAGTTACAGTAACAATACACTCAATCCTTGTCACTCCAGATAGAGAGGGTTCACACAATAAAGGGGGATGAACCAATCTGCTTCAGTCCACCTCCTGAGCAGACCAGTCAGCCCAGATTGGGAGCATTCACATCTAATATTCAATCTGCTTCAATCTATGCCAACCTGAGTAAATTCACTGGTCTGAATGCATCTAAATTCACTGAGACTTTTTTGGTGAAAGAAATTCTTAAGAAAACCACTAATCATCTTAATGAAAGAGTGAAAGGATGATTTATGAAAGAATCGTCACAAAACAAGTTTCATTGGGCCCAATATTTGAAAATGACTTGTATATGACATAAGTTAATTCTGATACATAATATGGCCACTGTGGCATAGCGGGTAACACACTTGTCTAGGAACTCAGAGGACATGGGTTCAATCCCAGGTACAGGCAGATACATAGTGGCTCGGATGACCACTTCCTCTGTCAGTGGGTCCTATCCCCAGTGGCAGGTTAAAGAACCTCAAGGACGTTGATAAATGGTCATCCTTGAGCCTCTATCTTCCAAGTTAGGGGAATGTCAGTTACTTGCTAGTTGGGGCTGTACCTGTACAGTTGGATTGGTTAAACAGCGCTTTGAGTCCTGTAGTACATGGAGATATTGCGCTGAGTATAAATACATAATAATAATAATAATTTTCTACTTTCTCAAATGTTAAATGATGTGATCACAATGTCTGGTCAGTCTTTCAGCAAATACCATGATATATCAAGAGATATATGTACCTGCAAGTGATTGATAAATAAAACTTCGATTTTTTATTTAGGCTGACCAAATATTACATGTGACTGTAAATTTTATGTGTTTTATTTTTCACATAAAGATACAGATATGTACAATATTATTGGGCAGAGTTTTTTTTATAAAATAAAGAAGACACTTTTTCATTTCAGAGAAATAAGTTTATTAAAATACAAAATATTTTGAAAAATATCTCAACTGAATACTGTTGACTGGTTATGTAAAACAATTCTTTAACAAATACAAAACAACAAAGTTAAGAAGTTCTCGGGCACAGCATTGACAAAACTCTTGAAACTTTTATTCAGAGTATATGTTAACAAAAATGTTAATCTTTAGAAATAATGTATAATACTTGTGGCCCCAGCTAGATAACCTCTGCTTCAAAGTCCTTAAATCAAATCAATGTATTTGTATAAAGCACAACTTCCCAAAATTATCAACACATAATACCACATTACTTTCAAGCTTGTTTTATTGTAAATGTTTATAAAGTGCACAGTTTCATATTATAGTCTGTTCATAGTGTTATTGCAGAAAAAAACATGTATGCACTGACTTTATCAGCAATTCAATAAAAAACTAGAAATAGGCCGCCCTGTTGATAGTAGATGCGAATAGAAACAGGATAGCATAGAAGAACACACATTATCATGTGTAATGTCCACCCATGAACCTTTTGCCCAAATTGTACAGTAGTCTTACAAGACCCTGTTTCATTTGTAAAATATATCAATGATGCTTAAATATTTGATAGTGTAGATGTAATTTATTTCAGCTTCATGCCTTTTTGCATTGGTTGGGTTGAAAATTTTGACGAAATCACTCTATCTTGCACGGTTAAGAAGATAGAAGCCAATTCCTGTTTTTCTATTTTTGGCAAAAATTTGAAAATTCAAAATGGCCGCCATTATTGGGAAAAGGAAATTTTTTTGAAAATTGCCAAGAGTACATTTCTTAGATACCCTATGGGTCGAAAATTTCAACAAAATAACTCTATTTTGCACGGTTAAGGCCAGTTTGTGTTTTTCCATTTTGGGCAAAAATTCGAAAATTCAAAATGGCTGCCATTTTTGGGGAGGGGAAAATTTTTTGAAAATTGCAAAGATTACATTCCTTAGATACCCTGTGGGTTGAAAATTTCGACGAAATCGCTCTATCTCGCATGGTTAAGGAGATAGAAGCAAATTTGTGTTTTGCCATTTTTGGCAAAAATTTGAAAATTCAAAATGGCCGCCATTTTAGGGGAGGGGAAAATTTTTTAGAAATTACCAAGAGTACAATGCTCAGATACCCTGTGGGTCGAAAATTTTGACGAAATCACTCTATCTGGCACGGTTAAGGAGATAGAAGCAAATTTGTGTTTTGCCATTTTTGGCAAAAATTCGAAAATTCAAAATGGCCGCCATTTTTGGGGAGGGGAAAATTTTTGGAAAATTGCAAAGATTGCATTCCTTAGATACCCTGTGGGTCGAAAATTTCGACGAAATCGCTCTATCTCGCACGGTTAAGGAGATAGAAGCAAATTTGTGTTTTGCCATTTTTGGCAAAAATTCGAAAATTCAAAATGGCCGCCATTTTTGGGGAGGGGAAAATTTTTTGAAAATTGCAAATATTACATTCCTTAGATACCCTGTGGGTCGAAAATTTCGATGAAATCGCTCTATCTCGCACGGTTAAGGAGATAGAAGCAAATTTGTGTTTTGCAATTTTTGGCAAAAATTCGAAAATTCAAAATGGCCGCCATTTTTGGGGAGGGGAAAATTTTTTGAAAATTGCAAATATTACATTCTTTAGATACCCTGTGGGTCGAAAATTTTGACGAAATCACTCTATCTCGCACGGTTAAGGAGATAGAAGCAAATTTGTGTTTTGCAATTTTTGGCAAAAATTCGAAAATTCAAAATGGCCGCCATTTTTGGGGAGGGGAAAATTTTTTGAAAATTGCAAATATTACATTCCTTAGATCCCCTGTGGGTCGAAAATTTTGCCGAAATCGCTCTATCTCGCACGGTTAAGGAGATAGAAGCAAATTTGTGTTTTGCCATTTTTGGCAAAAATTCGAAAATTCAAAATGGCCGCCATTTTTGGGGAGGGGAAATTTTTTTGAAAATTGCAAATATTACATTCCTTAGATACCCTGTGGGTCGAAAATTTCGACGAAATCGCTCTATCTCGCACGGTTAAGGAGATAGAAGCAAATTTGTGTTTTGCCATTTTTGGCAAAAATTCGAAAATTCAAAATGGCCGCCATTTTTGGGGAGGGGAAAATTTTTGGAAAATTGCAAAGATTGCATTCCTTAGATACCCTGTGGGTCGAAAATTTCGACGAAATCGCTCTATCTCGCACGGTTAAGGAGATAGAAGCAAATTTGTGTTTTGCCATTTTTGGCAAAAATTCGAAAATTCAAAATGGCCGCCATTTTTGGGGAGGGGAAAATTTTTTGAAAATTGCAAATATTACATTCCTTAGATACCCTGTGGGTCGAAAATTTCGACGAAATCGCTCTATCTCGCACGGTTAAGGAGATAGAAGCAAATTTGTGTTTTGCCATTTTTGGCAAAAATTCAAAAATTCAAAATGGCCGCCATTTTTGGGGAGGGGAAAATATTTTGAAAATTGCAAAGATTGCATTGGTTAGATACCCTGTGTGTCGAAAATTTTGCCGAAATCGCTCTATCTCGCACGGTTAAGGAGATAGAAGCAAATTTGTGTTTTGCCATTTTTGGCAAAAATTCGAAAATTCAAAATGGCCGCCATTTTTGGGGAGGGGAAAATTTTTTGAAAATTGCAAAGATTGCATTCATTAGATACCCTGTGGGTCGAAAATTTCGACGAAATCGCTCTATCTCGCACGGTTAAGGAGATAGAAGCAAATTTGTGTTTTGCCATTTTTGGCAAAAATTCGAAAATTCAAAATGGCCGCCATTTTTGGGGAGGGGAAAATATTTTGAAAATTGCAAAGATTGCATTGCTTAGATACCCTGTGCGTCTAAAATTTTGCCGAAATCGCTCTATCTCGCACGGTTAAGGAGATAGAAGCAAATTAGTGTTTTGCCATTTTTGGCAAAAATTCGAAAATTCAAAATGGCCGCCATTTTTGGGGAGGGGAAAATTTTTGGAAAATTGCAAAGATTGCATTCCTTAGATACCCTGTGGGTCGAAAATTTTGCCGAAATCGCTCTATCTCGCACGGTTAAGGAGATAGAAGCAAATTTGTGTTTTGCCATTTTTGGCAAAAATTCGAAAATTCAAAATGGCCGCCATTTTTGGGGAGGGGAAATTTTTTTGAAAATTGCAAATATTACATTCCTTAGATACCCTGTGGGTCGAAAATTTCGACGAAATCGCTCTATCTCGCACGGTTAAGGAGATAGAAGCAAATTTGTGTTTTGCCATTTTTGGCAAAAATTCGAAAATTCAAAATGGCCGCCATTTTTGGGGAGGGGAAAATTTTTGGAAAAATGCAAAGATTGCATTCCTTAGATACCCTGTGGGTCGAAAATTTCGACGAAATCGCTCTATCTCGCACGGTTAAGGAGATAGAAGCAAATTTGTGTTTTGCCATTTTTGGCAAAAATTCGAAAATTCAAAATGGCCGCCATTTTTGGGGAGGGGAAAATTTTTTGAAAATTGCAAATATTACATTCCTTAGATACCCTGTGGGTCGAAAATTTCGACGAAATCGCTCTATCTCGCACGGTTAAGGAGATAGAAGCAAATTTGTGTTTTGCCATTTTTGGCAAAAATTCGAAAATTCAAAATGGCCGCCATTTTTGGGGAGGGGAAAATATTTTGAAAATTGCAAAGATTGCATTGCTTAGATACCCTGTGCGTCGAAAATTTTGCCGAAATCGCTCTATCTCGCACGGTTAAGGAGATAGAAGCAAATTAGTGTTTTGCCATTTTTGGCAAAAATTCGAAAATTCAAAATGGCCGCCATTTTTGGGGAGGGGAAAATTTTTTGAAAATTGCAAATATTACATTCCTTAGATCCCCTGTGGGTCGAAAATTTTGCCGAAATCGCTCTATCTCGCACGGTTAAGGAGATAGAAGCAAATTTGTGTTTTGCCATTTTTGGCAAAAATTCGAAAATTCAAAATGGCCGCCATTTTTGGGGAGGGGAAATTTTTTTGAAAATTGCAAATATTACATTCCTTAGATACCCTGTGGGTCGAAAATTTCGACGAAATCGCTCTATCTCGCACGGTTAAGGAGATAGAAGCAAATTTGTGTTTTGCCATTTTTGGCAAAAATTCGAAAATTCAAAATGGCCGCCATTTTTGGGGAGGGGAAATTTTTTTGAAAATTGCAAATATTACATTCCTTAGATACCCTGTGGGTCGAAAATTTCGACGAAATCGCTCTATCTCGCACGGTTAAGGAGATAGAAGCAAATTTGTGTTTTGCCATTTTTGGCAAAAATTCGAAAATTCAAAATGGCCGCCATTTTTGGGGAGGGGAAAATTTTTGGAAAAATGCAAAGATTGCATTCCTTAGATACCCTGTGGGTCGAAAATTTCGACGAAATCGCTCTATCTCGCACGGTTAAGGAGATAGAAGCAAATTTGTGTTTTGCCATTTTTGGCAAAAATTCGAAAATTCAAAATGGCCGCCATTTTTGGGGAGGGGAAAATTTTTTGAAAATTGCAAATATTACATTCCTTAGATACCCTGTGGGTCGAAAATTTCGACGAAATCGCTCTATCTCGCACGGTTAAGGAGATAGAAGCAAATTTGTGTTTTGCCATTTTTGGCAAAAATTCGAAAATTCAAAATGGCCGCCATTTTTGGGGAGGGGAAAATATTTTGAAAATTGCAAAGATTGCATTGCTTAGATACCCTGTGCGTCGAAAATTTTGCCGAAATCGCTCTATCTCGCACGGTTAAGGAGATAGAAGCAAATTAGTGTTTTGCCATTTTTGGCAAAAATTCGAAAATTCAAAATGGCCGCCATTTTTGGGGAGGGGAAAATTTTTTGAAAATTGCAAATATTACATTCCTTAGATCCCCTGTGGGTCGAAAATTTTGCCGAAATCGCTCTATCTCGCACGGTTAAGGAGATAGAAGCAAATTTGTGTTTTGCCATTTTTGGCAAAAATTCGAAAATGGCCGCCATTTTTGGGGAGGGGAAATTTTTTTGAAAATTGCAAATATTACATTCCTTAGATACCCTGTGGGTCGAAAATTTCGACGAAATCGCTCTATCTCGCACGGTTAAGGAGATAGAAGCAAATTTGTGTTTTGCCATTTTTGGCAAAAATTCGAAAATTCAAAATGGCCGCCATTTTTGGGGAGGGGAAAATTTTTGGAAAATTGCAAAGATTGCATTCCTTAGATACCCTGTGGGTCGAAAATTTCGACGAAATCGCTCTATCTCGCACGGTTAAGGAGATAGAAGCAAATTTGTGTTTTGCCATTTTTGGCAAAAATTCGAAAATTCAAAATGGCCGCCATTTTTGGGGAGGGGAAAATTTTTTGAAAATTGCAAATATTACATTCCTTAGATACCCTGTGGGTCGAAAATTTCGACGAAATCGCTCTATCTCGCACGGTTAAGGAGATAGAAGCAAATTTGTGTTTTGCCATTTTTGGCAAAAATTCAAAAATTCAAAATGGCCGCCATTTTTGGGGAGGGGAAAATATTTTGAAAATTGCAAAGATTGCATTGGTTAGATACCCTGTGTGTCGAAAATTTTGCCGAAATCGCTCTATCTCGCACGGTTAAGGAGATAGAAGCAAATTTGTGTTTTGCCATTTTTGGCAAAAATTCGAAAATTCAAAATGGCCGCCATTTTTGGGGAGGGGAAAATATTTTGAAAATTGCAAAGATTGCATTGCTTAGATACCCTGTGCGTCTAAAATTTTGCCGAAATCGCTCTATCTCGCACGGTTAAGGAGATAGAAGCAAATTAGTGTTTTGCCATTTTTGGCAAAAATTCGAAAATTCAAAATGGCCGCCATTTTTGGGGAGGGGAAAATTTTTGGAAAATTGCAAAGATTGCATTCCTTAGATACCCTGTGGGTCGAAAATTTTGCCGAAATCGCTCTATCTCGCACGGTTAAGGAGATAGAAGCAAATTTGTGTTTTGCCATTTTTGGCAAAAATTCGAAAATTCAAAATGGCCGCCATTTTTGGGGAGGGGAAATTTTTTTGAAAATTGCAAATATTACATTCCTTAGATACCCTGTGGGTCGAAAATTTCGACGAAATCGCTCTATCTCGCACGGTTAAGGAGATAGAAGCAAATTTGTGTTTTGCCATTTTTGGCAAAAATTCGAAAATTCAAAATGGCCGCCATTTTTGGGGAGGGGAAAATTTTTGGAAAAATGCAAAGATTGCATTCCTTAGATACCCTGTGGGTCGAAAATTTCGACGAAATCGCTCTATCTCGCACGGTTAAGGAGATAGAAGCAAATTTGTGTTTTGCCATTTTTGGCAAAAATTCGAAAATTCAAAATGGCCGCCATTTTTGGGGAGGGGAAAATTTTTTGAAAATTGCAAATATTACATTCCTTAGATACCCTGTGGGTCGAAAATTTCGACGAAATCGCTCTATCTCGCACGGTTAAGGAGATAGAAGCAAATTTGTGTTTTGCCATTTTTGGCAAAAATTCGAAAATTCAAAATGGCCGCCATTTTTGGGGAGGGGAAAATATTTTGAAAATTGCAAAGATTGCATTGCTTAGATACCCTGTGCGTCGAAAATTTTGCCGAAATCGCTCTATCTCGCACGGTTAAGGAGATAGAAGCAAATTAGTGTTTTGCCATTTTTGGCAAAAATTCGAAAATTCAAAATGGCCGCCATTTTTGGGGAGGGGAAAATTTTTTGAAAATTGCAAATATTACATTCCTTAGATACCCTGTGGGTCGAAAATTTCGACGAAATCGCTCTATCTCGCACGGTTAAGGAGATAGAAGCAAATTTGTGTTTTGCCATTTTTGGCAAAAATTCGAAAATTCAAAATGGCCGCCATTTTTGGGGAGGGGAAAATTTTTTGAAAATTGCAAATATTACATTCCTTAGATACCCTGTGGGTCGAAAATTTCGACGAAATCGCTCTATCTCGCACGGTTAAGGAGATAGAAGCAAATTTGTGTTTTGCCATTTTTGGCAAAAATTCGAAAATTCAAAATGGCCGCCATTTTTGGGGAGGGGAAAATATTTTGAAAATTGCAAAGATTGCATTGCTTAGATACCCTGTGCGTCGAAAATTTTGCCGAAATCGCTCTATCTCGCACGGTTAAGGAGATAGAAGCAAATTAGTGTTTTGCCATTTTTGGCAAAAATTCGAAAATTCAAAATGGCCGCCATTTTTGGGGAGGGGAAAATTTTTTGAAAATTGCAAATATTACATTCCTTAGATCCCCTGTGGGTCGAAAATTTTGCCGAAATCGCTCTATCTCGCACGGTTAAGGAGATAGAAGCAAATTTGTGTTTTGCCATTTTTGGCAAAAATTCGAAAATGGCCGCCATTTTTGGGGAGGGGAAAATTTTTTGAAAATTGCAAATATTACATTCCTTAGATACCCTGTGGGTCGAAAATTTCGACGAAATCGCTCTATCTCGCACGGTTAAGGAGATAGAAGCAAATTTGTGTTTTGCCATTTTTGGCAAAAATTCAAAAATTCAAAATGGCCGCCATTTTTGGGGAGGGGAAAATATTTTGAAAATTGCAAAGATTGCATTGGTTAGATACCCTGTGTGTCGAAAATTTTGCCGAAATCGCTCTATCTCGCACGGTTAAGGAGATAGAAGCAAATTTGTGTTTTGCCATTTTTGGCAAAAATTCGAAAATTCAAAATGGCCGCCATTTTTGGGGAGGGGAAAATTTTTTGAAAATTGCAAAGATTGCATTCCTTAGATACCCTGTGGGTCGAAAATTTCGACGAAATCGCTCTATCTCGCACGGTTAAGGAGATAGAAGCAAATTTGTGTTTTGCCATTTTTGGCAAAAATTCGAAAATTCAAAATGGCCGCCATTTTTGGGGAGGGGAAAATATTTTGAAAATTGCAAAGATTGCATTGCTTAGATACCCTGTGCGTCTAAAATTTTGCCGAAATCGCTCTATCTCGCACGGTTAAGGAGATAGAAGCAAATTAGTGTTTTGCCATTTTTGGCAAAAATTCGAAAATTCAAAATGGCCGCCATTTTTGGGGAGGGGAAAATTTTTGGAAAATTGCAAAGATTGCATTCCTTAGATACCCTGTGGGTCGAAAATTTTGCCGAAATCGCTCTATCTCGCACGGTTAAGGAGATAGAAGCAAATTTGTGTTTTGCCATTTTTGGCAAAAATTCGAAAATTCAAAATGGCCGCCATTTTTGGGGAGGGGAAATTTTTTTGAAAATTGCAAATATTACATTCCTTAGATACCCTGTGGGTCGAAAATTTCGACGAAATCGCTCTATCTCGCACGGTTAAGGAGATAGAAGCAAATTTGTGTTTTGCCATTTTTGGCAAAAATTCGAAAATTCAAAATGGCCGCCATTTTTGGGGAGGGGAAAATTTTTGGAAAAATGCAAAGATTGCATTCCTTAGATACCCTGTGGGTCGAAAATTTCGACGAAATCGCTCTATCTCGCACGGTTAAGGAGATAGAAGCAAATTTGTGTTTTGCCATTTTTGGCAAAAATTCGAAAATTCAAAATGGCCGCCATTTTTGGGGAGGGGAAAATTTTTTGAAAATTGCAAATATTACATTCCTTAGATACCCTGTGGGTCGAAAATTTCGACGAAATCGCTCTATCTCGCACGGTTAAGGAGATAGAAGCAAATTTGTGTTTTGCCATTTTTGGCAAAAATTCAAAATGGCCGCCATTTTTGGGGAGGGGAAAATATTTTGAAAATTGCAAAGATTGCATTGCTTAGATACCCTGTGTGTCGAAAATTTTGCCGAAATCGCTCTATCTCGCACGGTTAAGGAGATAGAAGCAAATTAGTGTTTTGCCATTTTTGGCAAAAATTCGAAAATTCAAAATGGCCGCCATTTTTGGGGAGGGGAAAATTTTTGGAAAATTGCAAAGATTGCATTCCTTAGATACCCTGTGGGTCGAAAATTTTGCCGAAATCGCTCTATCTCGCACGGTTAAGGAGATAGAAGCAAATTTGTGTTTTGCCATTTTTGGCAAAAATTCGAAAATTCAAAATGGCCGCCATTTTTGGGGAGGGGAAATTTTTTTGAAAATTGCAAATATTACATTCCTTAGATACCCTGTGGGTCGAAAATTTCGACGAAATCGCTCTATCTCGCACGGTTAAGGAGATAGAAGCAAATTTGTGTTTTGCCATTTTTGGCCAAAATTCGAAAATTCAAAATGGCCGCCATTTTTGGGGAGGGGAAAATTTTTGGAAAATTGCAAATATTACATTCCTTAGATACCCTGTGGGTCGAAAATTTCGACGAAATCGCTCTATCTCACACGGTTAAGGAGATAGAAGCAAATTTGTGTTTTGCCATTTTTGGCAAAAATTCGAAAATTCAAAATGGCCGCCATTTTTGGGGAGGGGAAAATTTTTTGAAAATTGCAAAGAGTACACTCCTCAGATACCCTGCGGGTCGAAAATTTTGCCGAAATCGCTCTATCTCGCACGGTTAAGGAGATAGAAGCAAATTACTCAAAAGTAGTACTGAAAATACACAATGAAGTACCTAAATGGCTATTACTCATGTACTGACAAAGCTATCAGTCCCAAATGCAATACCAAGCGAGCTATGGACATAACAATCTTGTATTCAAAATTGTAGTAAAATATCTTTAATTATTTTGGCTTAAATGCACGGAAACCAATGGGTACTGAAAATAGCTGTACTTAAGTATTACTCAGTAAGCAAAAGAGGTACAACAGCCAAAAGCAATCCCAAGCAAGCTACTGACCCAATAAGCCTGCATACCAAATTTGGTGACAATAGCTCTAATACTTTTCCTTTAAATGAGCGGAAACCATGCGTGACGCCGGACATCGGACGCCGGACGCCGGACATCGGACAACGGACATCGGACATCGGACGGCGAAAAAAGCAAAAATAATATATCCACCCCCCAGGGGGGTGGACATAAATATCCTCCTATAAATAACAAAATCCAAAGGCCAAAAGGTGCAAGCAAAAGTAGTTGATTCTTTTTATCACATTAGTTAATGTTTTAATCAGTCCTCTTTGTATATTGTTTGTTTTAAAATTTGTTTTTGACAATAGGAAAAATTCCAGAAAGACATATACTGTATAGAAACAAGGCCGAACGGAGTTACAGTCTACCAGAACGAGCCGCAAAGCCATCAGAGACACAAGTAGTGCACTGAAGCAGTCACCCATCCTAGTACTAATGTAGCCCATTGCTGCTTAACTTCAGTGACGAGACAGATACACTCATCACACTATACCACAATTCATGAAAGTCAGGAGACAGAAAAAAAAGAAAACGAGTGATATCTAGAAGTGCAAGATCGTAGTAATTATGTGAGAGCATAGCACAAGTATTATATATCGTAACAATACTCGTGCTACGCTCTCATATAATATTATCTACATTCATAATATATTTTTCGGCGGAGTGACATATTTTTTCTGTATATGTCTAGTGAGGGAATTGTTACTTTTATTATCCAGCATTTTGTATGGTACACAAGTTAAATAAATGAACATTTAATGAGAGAATGTGAAAAAGGCTGTCAAACAGCATAAGCAACAGTGAATATAAAAACTTCAGTCTTTAAATTGCAACATCTAAGTCATTCTGCATGGATTTTTATGCAACAAATACAAGCAGAAGCGTTTCAAAGAGACCTTTCTAATGATATATAATACCGGTACATGTTTGTAGTTATCAAGATATAAGTGAAATACTGGAAGTAATTGACACTTATTATCCAAGGTACAGAGGCAGAGTTGTATACAAAAAAATATATTCTGCTCAGTATATCCCCCTACACGGCTCAAATATGGCTAGCGGGAGATAATAAATATTTTAAAAAAATCACATTCGGAGAACAGAACGGCGGGACAATGATTCTCTACTAGTGCTAACACAATATGCATAAGATACATTTTCATTCACATTTCAACACTAAATATGGGCTGCCATGAAGCCACTATTAATTGCTATAATGAATCAATTTCAACTTTTAAGTTAATGAGAATATTCAGCAGCATGAAAAAAAGATACATTTTAAAATTTTTCTGTTAAATTTGTAATTGATTGACAGATCCCACATTTATGCATGTTATTACAATAGACTCCTTAATTGAACATTGTGAGACTTGAAAACAATGATGGTCTATTTTAACATGAGAATATCTAAGTTCATATCACTCATTTCTATAGCAATGAAATTTATTGAATTAAACAATATGGATCAAAAAGTCTTTTTTTTTTAAATAAGAGATCTATCAATAAACACCAGGCCATGATGTAAAGGGTTTTGAATAAGGTATTTAGAGACCTTAAATGTTTATTCAACTTACCATTACTTTGGCACATTAATTTACAACCTTAATATTTGGACAAAATAAGAGATAAAAGGGGTGTAGAATTTTAAATAGTTTGTGAGTATATATGTTACAGTAAAGTTGTGTAACCAGTAATTTCGCGAAATTACTGAATATTTTGGGAATTTCGCGAAATTCCTGATTTGGTCAGTAATTTCGCGAAATTCCTGAAATCTCTGCTAATATTTTACACAGCTTTACTGATGAGCAATCAGTAAATTTGTGAAATATTGGAAATGCATTTTTAAGGTTATTTATGTCAAGAATCATGAAAAACTTAACTATGTTATAAGCTAAAATTGAATTTTAAAGTATAAATCCTTAATGTGCATCTAGAAATTTAGAAACTGATATACTTTTTGCTTGTAATAATAATTGTTTTATTCAACATTGAATGTGATACCTTTACATGGGTTTGTTGTATTACTTTCATAATTGGTCTTGATATTGAAATTGATCTTAAATTTGTTAACAATTATTATCATTTAAATATATTATGAATTATAATACATATTATACATATTATTATCATACATATACACATTTGCACAAGCACATAGCTTTGTTTCATAAGCATATCAATTTTAATTTAGAAAGAATGGGAATATTTGACTGACATGCTGGTACTTTCTGACTGTGTGACTATTTGGTGTATTTTTCAATTATCTGGTATAAATTTTAGTGAAGCAACAATAATGTAACTAATATGAGGTAATGTGATGAAATAAGTGACTTACTTACAAATAGCAGTGAAAGTTGTACATTTAGAACTGTATTTTAATATAAATATTTTTAACATGGATTTAAGTTTATTTTATTTCTTGTGTTTTTCATTAATAAAGTATTTTGAAGTATGTTTGATCTTGTGTAGAAAGCCTTTGAAGTCAATCAATCTTTATCAATGAATAGCTTTCAAGTAATTGTAATTGACTGATGGAGGATGGCTTTCTGCCATGGGTGAGGGGGTTGGGGATTTATAGTATTATGGTAATTGCAATGTACTTCCAAACAGTTAATTCAACAGTTATCTTTAACCAATTCAAAGTATTTACAATCAAAATGAGGAGTTTATCCACATGAGAAGCCATGACAATAGATAGCACCAAAAAACTCATACCTGAGTAATCTGCATTAAAAGATTAAAAGACAGTTTAATATTTCAAGGGGATTCTTTTTTTGATCTTGAGTATCAAAGTTTCTCATTAATCCACTCCAGGGTATATAAAGAGACACAAATGTGACCTTTTCATCAGATTATTTCATGCTTTATGGTGTTATAGTCATATTTGTATTTCATCAAAAGTGAAATTTATAGCATTAATACTGGAAGTTATGTCTGATTCTATAGAAGATAGATTTAAAAGGGATTTATTTGAGAGATATGAGAGGAACAAAAAATATCTTATTCCAAAAAATGTGTATTACACCATGCTTGAGGATGTTAAAGTAGGAAGCCAGAACAAGAACACAAAATGCAGACAACACTATTACTTGTTGTCAAAGTAAGTTACTGTAAAACATTTCCGTTTTTAAATGCAGTAATCAAATTAGTGTTGCAATTGGCCTGCATTTTAGCAGAATCTATGGACCATAACTTTTTGTGAATATTAATATTTGTTTATTGTTAGACTCATAGATTATGTACATTTGTCAAAATATAAAACAGAATTCTACAAATAACATAAAATAACTTTAAATAAACTTTTCCATATATGTCATTAAATGTCTATGTGTGCATGGCAATAACTTATTGTACTGTATTTTATTATTTAGGTATGAAGTCTTGAAGTGTGGTGATGTGGAGAAGTTGATCAAGAGGCGACCTTCACCTGATGACTCTCCCTGTTACTATGCAACCATAGAAGACACATTTGACATCATTAAGAAGGCCCACATTGCAACTGGACATGGAGGTCAGGACCGGATGATGAAGGAGCTTGCACCCAGATATGCCAATATTACAGTGTGGGCCCTTGAAAAGTTCAAGGCCTACTGCATGGAGTGCCAGCAGAAGAGGAAGAGACCTGTTACAACCGGGGCTGTGGTGTGTCCAATCATGTCTACCGAATTCAACTCCAGAGGCCAGGTCGATTTGATTGATATGCAATCAATGCCAGCAAAGTCTTTCAGATGGATCATGGTCTATCAGGATCACCTCACAAAATTCTGCATGCTCCGTGCCTTGACATCCAAAAGAGCATCAGAAGTAGCCTACCAGCTAGTGGACATCTTCCTCACCCTTGGAGCTCCAGCAATCTTGCAGTCGGACAACGGTGCAGAGTTCACTGCTCAGGTTATCTCAGAGGTCACACAACTCTGGCCAGATCTCAAGCTAGTCAGAGGAAAGCCACGCCACCCACAGAGTCAAGGATCAGTAGAAAGGGCCAATGGGGACATTAAGGACATGTTGACAGCCTGGTTACAGGACAATAGTACTGCTGACTGGAGCTTTGGCATCAAATTTGTCCAATTTTCCAAGAATTCTGCCTACTGTGCTGCAATAAAAAGGTCACCGTATGAAGCCCTTTTTGGCAGCAGGACAAAAGTAGGCCTCACATCGACTTCACTTCCACCAGAGGTTATTGAAAGGCTTCAGAGTGAAGAGGACCTTCTTGCTGCCTTTTCATCAGATGCTGAGAGTGTCTCCCCTGATGATGAACAAGAATCCATGGTTGATGATGTGATGAGCACTCCACTTCAGTTATCCATTGAGGAAACACCTCCCAGTCCACCGTTGTTAACTCCTATTCAACCTGGGCCAGATGAAACACTTATTGATGTGCCTGAGCTCACTCCACAAGCAAGCTTGTTGGACACCAGACAGAACATGATTCATAGCCAGCGAGTTGGAGCCAGAATGTCACAGTGTGCTCAGGCTGAACGGATGATCAAGCGCAGACGGCTTCAGCTACCTTCCGTTAATAAAGGTGATACTGTTGCACTTTCTATACCACAAGACAGAGGCAGACCAAGAAACATACTGGGGCTAGTAATGGATCATGATTTAGACACAGACCTGTATCGAATCGCCGTCAAAGCAGGAATCCTGAAGGAAAGCTATTCACGCAACCAGTTTGATTGTTGCCCTGAGAGTACTGACTGAGGATAACGTTAATCAAGACAAGAGTGTTTCACTCAGAGAAGCTGTCAACCAGCAGTCAATGTGTGGGGGACAAGGATTCAAGAAGTGTAGTTGTGCTTCAATGCAATGTAAAAGTAACAGATGTGCATGTTACAAGGCAAAAGTGTTGTGTAACAGCACATGTCATGGCAGTTTAAAGTGTAAAAATAAATGATCTTATATGTTTAATATTGAATAAATGAACTGTATGCCAAATTATTGTACTGTTGCAGGTGGAGTGTTTAATAAATTTTTCTGAGATATTGAATATAAAGTTCTTTGATACTATTGTATTGTATTTTCATACTATTGATGTTATTTGTTGTGTAAACAAAATGAATAAATAAAAATTTGGTGAAATAAAAATCTAAAAAGTATTCTTTTAATCTGCATATAATATAATATACATATATAAATTTCATTTATTTCGCGAAATTACTCACCAAATCAGGAATTTCGCGAAATTCCTAAAATATTCAGTAATTTCGAGAAATTACTGGTTACACAACTTTACTGTAACATATATACAGTGACAGGAAGAACAGGTGAAACAAAATTCCACATCTTCAAACAAGGATGTGTCATTGTATGTACAAAAAAATATAAGCTTCTTTCCCTCAGGTTTATTTTTTTTTTAAATTTTTTTTTTTGGGGGTGTGGGGGGGTGGGGGTGTGGAGTGGGGGCTCAAAAGTAACAGTGTAGTAGATGTACCAGCCAGTGATTTAGAAACAATTTGTCAACACTTACTACTTACTTATCTGTTGACAAATTATATGGTTTGAAAAATGACTATAGCCAAGATTTATTTGGCGTGGTCATGACATGGTCTAGATGTACATTATATAACTTCAGACATGTAGTTCATAGCATGTAAAAGTTCCTTTTATCCAGATAGTTTTAACATACAATTTATGGCATATAAATCTTTGTAGTTTGTGAAATATGCACCCTTTAAAAGTAATACAAAATAATCAATGTTTGCCCCAAAGATTTTGCATCAAGCTAAGGAAACAGGGAGTTTTCGCACTGGCAAATTTCACATACTGTTATAAACCTGACACTACCTACTCTAGATCAGCTGGATTTCAAATCCTTACACTGAAACAGCCACAGAGACTAGGGATGGGTTGGTAGCATATTTTCCATTTTAGTATCCCATCAGTGCAAAAAACATTCCAATTATTCATGGATAATACAAAAATAGTTATATACTAACATAATAACCCAAATCGAATGGGTCCACTAACAGGAAATAAAGTGGATGAAAAACAAAAACTGGCTGTTTTACACCAAAGAATCACTGTAAAAGTCTTAAAATCTGTCGAAGTCTTAAAATCTACAAATATGTGGGTATAGAAGTTTATAATTTCTTCAGATTTAGGTCGAGTTTCTAACATTTTTCTGTTTTCAAACAAATAACTGTGCCAATAATGGAGATGCCAGTTGTAAAGTATCATCATAGTATTTCAGTGAAATGGTTTCAATACTTAGATACCAGTGCCCACCCCAACTCATCCCTAATAGAGACTAAACTAAATATGTGACTAAGTAAAACCGAAAAGGATGAATACCCTTAAAATAAATACGCTGATCATCTTAAACATTTGTAAGGTATCTAGAGATCATTCTAAACGTACCAGTCTAACCTGATACCAAAAATTAACAAAACATTATAAAAATACCCTCATGATGAGATCAACACAGTGGTGTAACCAGTAATATGTAACCAAAATCAAACAACCAATGCCTGAGAATTTACAAACCCTCGCATTTTGGTTGTGCTTTAAAAAAAAGAGACTCCATCATCTCGATCTGACTAATCACTGAAGAGGACCAAATCAAAGGTAAAGCCGACATGGTATGAAAGTATGGCCTATATTCAATGTATAGTTTTTGAGATATGTGCATGGATACTGGATAGACAGACAAAACAAACCCAATTACAATACCCTTACCCCTCCCCTTTTGGGTGGGTAAACAATGGTTGGGTACAAGGTTTAGTTACTTAGTTACAAAACATCAAAACATGCTTTACCATGACATAAAAGCAAACCATAAAAAATAGAGTACAAAGCAAAGTTCAATTCAAAACTAGACCTAGCGCATCAGAGAACCGATGCAAATTGTATCCACCGGAAAGAAAACTCACCAAAGCCAATCAACCATCGCTTAACCCTGAAGGAGGAGCCCAAGGTAAAATCTGACCACATCAAAAGATTCTTAGCCCATGATTTCCTATAGGTTGGTGTGACATTGCAAACCTCTAGGAACAAGAATAAGTGAGTTATAAGCACTTTTAGTTTTGGCTATCCTCATTTGACCTTGAAGGAGGGGACAAAGATCAAATCTGATCACATTAAAAGATTCCTAGCCCATGATTTCCTATAGGATGGTTTCACATTACAAACCTCTAGGACCAAGAAAAAGCAATTTATAAGCACTTTTAGATTTTGTTATCCTCGTTTGACCTTAAAGGATGGGCCCAAGGTCAAATCTGACTACATCAAAAGATTCCCAGCCCATGATTTCCTATAGGTTGGTTTCACATTACAAGCCTCTAGGACCCATAATAAGCGAGCTATAAGTATTTTTAAGTTTGGGTATCCTCATTTGACCTTGATGGACAGGTCCAAGGTCAAATCTGACCACATCAAAAGATTCCCAGCCCATGATTTCCCATGAGTTGGTTTCACATTGCAAAACTCTAGGACCAATAATAAGCGAGTTATAAGCACTTTTAAGTTTGGCTATCCTCGTTTGACCTTGAAGGAGGGGTCCAAGGTCAAATCTGACCCCACCAGAAGATTCCCAGCCCATGATTTCCTATAGGTTGGTTTACTATCCCAAACCTCTAGGACCAATAATAAGCGAGTTATAAGAGCTTTTAGGTTTGGCTATCCTCGTTTGACCTTGAAGGAGGAGCCAAAGGTCAAATCTGACCACACCAGAAGATTCCCAGCCCATGATTTCCTATAATTAAAGTTGGTTTACCATCCCAAACATGTACGACCAATAATAAGCGAGTTATAAGCACTTTTAAGTTTGGCTATCCTCATTTGACCTTGAAGGAGGGGTCCAAGTTTAAATCTGACCACACCAAATCATTCCCAGCCCATGATTTCCTATAATTTGGTTTACCATCCCAAACCTCTAGGACCAATAATAAGTGAGTTATAAGCACTTTTAAGTTTGGCTATCCTCGTTTGACCTTGAAGGAGGGGTCCAAGGTCAAATCTGACCACACCAAAAGATTCTCAGCCCATGATTTTCTATAGGTTGGTTTACCATCCCAAACCTCTAGGACCAATAATAAGTGAGATATAAGCACTTTTCATGACTGACAAAGAAACGCCCGTGGCGGCCATCTTGTTTTTCAAAATGAGGCCAAAAATATTCTGTCAAGATTTTGTAATGAGGAACATATCCTGCAAATTTGAGATCTCTACCTATAATACCCTTCGCTCTAGAGGGCCAACAAAAGTCCTTGCTGAAAGTCGAAAAAACGCCCATGGCGGCCATCTTGTTTTTCAAAATGAGGCCAAAAATATTCCCAGGCAAGATTTTATGGTTATGAATATATCCTGCAAATTTGAGAAGGCTAGCTATAATATTTTTTCATTAGAGTGGTAACGGTGAAATCTCTCTACACACTGCATCGTCGGCGTAACGAAGCGAAATCCATTGTATCCACTGGATGCTATCAGGTGGATACAAAAATCTAAAAAAAAAAAAAAAAAAAAAAGAAAAGAAAACCCCAAAAAACCAGAAGTTTCACAGAATTATTCATATTTCTCCCACACGAATTCAAATTAGAGTTTACCTATAATATTGTATTAGAATTTAGAATACCATTTTACTTTAAAAATGATGTCCCATATCAGCAATCTGTATTTTATCTTTTGCAAAGCTAAAGCTATATCACACATGTATTTGATTCAAAGTAACATGCGATAACATTCTTAAAGTTTACAAAAATAGTAATATTTTCAGGTCAAAAGAATTTGAACACGCAGTTACAAATAAGTCTTAAATACATCATTCAACAAAACATGATTTGGCTGAAAACATATTTACATGTGACCATATTGCTAGAATTGTGTTTGTTGATTTTTTGTTTTATAAATTATGAAGGCTCGATCATTTTGAATTATTAAAAAATAACAGAAGTATACATATAAATGTACCTCAGTAGTATATTACAAACATCTAAATACCATAAATTTTTTATACAACAGTTTCACATCAACATTTTGTTGTACAGCACATTAACGTAATTTACTGGGGCTATTTTGCTTGTTTACATATGCAAATGAATCATTTTAATGCCTAAATAAAATTGAAATATTACTGATGAATCAGCAGTACTTGTGAATTCTATAACCTATACAATTTGAGATTATATTACTACATTATTACATTAAACAACAACAAACAAACACACACAAAAATAATAACAATGCAATAATCTCCCACAAAAGAGTATGTACTACTATTCATAATTTTCTCATAATTCAAGCACCAATAAAAATATATAGAGTAAGAAATCTAAAATTCGCCACATATCTGAAAGTCGCCACATGTTGAAAAACTAATAAAATAAATTAATGGAGGTGAGATCTGTTGAATGTACAGTAAATTAAGGCTTTTTGAACTGAAAAATACCAATTTTAAGACAAAACATCATTTTCTTCATAAAATTAACTAAGGTTTTAGAGGTGGTGAATTTAAGATTCCTGGCGAATTTTAGATTTCTTACTCTACATGTACTTTCATTAACAACAATAGTGGATGACAATACAGCAAATACATTAATTTAATATCATTATTATGACTGAATTACATTAATTGACATATGATGCAATATTCCAACACAATATTTTAACAGAAATGACAACAGTGATCTTAATATTGGTCCATTAACAGAAATGACAACAGTGATCTTAATATTGGTCCATTTAAATTAAATATTACACTTCTTGTCAAACAGTTTAAAAAGTACTACACATGTAGAACACAGTTTGATCTCAATTAAACCTTATTCCTTAACTTGTATATAAAATAAAACGGTGTAATTAATAAAGAAAATATCGACTCTGACTTATATTTTACAGTTTTATTAACAATAAAGTTAAGTGAATCCTATCCAGGTTTTTTGTTACAGAAAAATAAGCATGTTTTTGTGCAATAAAAGGTTAAAATATGCCTCATAATGTTAATTTTACTTTTGTTATTCACTTATACGTGAAAACATATTTGATAATGGGCTGAAGCACTTTTTTAACCCGAATACATTACACACATTTATGACATCATACAAGACACACATATGTGCCACCTAATTTAAAGAAATATAGAATAACTGTTAATTCAAATCATTGGGTTCAAATAAATATTTACAGCACTCCATCTTACATGTATAATTTACCAATTTTTAAGCAAATTTCTTTTGCTTCCACAAATCCATCTAAATCCATTTTGCAAGTACATCATCTTATTTCACAAATACTGAATCAGAGGACATTCTTTTATTCATACAACTATGGATTCGAATAAATTCTATGCATTTGAAGTCTCTGGGGTGGATAATCCTCTACTTTTGTATCTATGGACTCTGGGAACACTCTCCTACTTATTTATGGACTCTGCATACTCTCTTGTTTATCTCTGGACTCCAGACAATCCTCTACTTTTGTATCTATGGACTCTGGTAATACTCTCCTACTTATTTATGGACTCTGCATACTCTCCTGTTTATCTCTGGACTCCGCAGACAATCCTCTATTTTTGTATCTATGAACTCTGGAGATAGTCTCCTATTTATCTATAGATTCTGGGAATACTTTCCTCTTCATCTCTTCATCCTTTGCTCTCTGGGGCTACTCTCATGTTTATCTATGGACTCTGGAGAGTAGGGATAGTCTCCTATTTATCTATAGATTCTGGGAATAATTTTCTGTTTATCTTTGGGCTTGGAGGATACTCCCTTATTAAAGTTTCCAGACCCTTCTTGGATGCTGTTTCTTGGCCATTGGGACACAGAAAACATATTTAGTTAGACTCTTATATTTATGTAACATTAGATATCTGTGAATAATCCTATATTAGCATTACTGTATATCTCTGTGGCTACTATTGCATTCAAAGATTTATGGACTCTGTGAATTATCCTGTATAAAACGATCTATGGACTCTGTGGATAATCTTCTTCAGCTGTTGGGATATTGAAGGCATATCTACCGGGGTCCTCGTCCCCACTCTCTCCCATCACCTCTGCTATCTCTACCTCCTCCTTGAACTTGACATCTTTTGGCGGTGGTTTGTTGTGTTCTGTCACTGACTGTATGGCTGCTGCACTTTGCTGTCTACTTCCTGCTGACGACACCCTCGTCTTAGGCTCAGCCTGGCTGACTGACTCTCTGTTGATGCTAAGCTGTTGGGAGAAGTGAATAAACTCCGGCTCCTCCCCACTATTGTTCTTTGTAATGGAACTGCCAGCAGCCGCACTGGTTTTGTGCAGTACTGGCTTGGCAGGTGGTGGCCTACTCTGACCTGAGGATTTTGCAGAAGGCTTTTTGGGGGTGCTGCTCCCTCCTGCTACATTACTACTACTGCTGCTACTGTCCAGTCTTGCAGACACAGAATGTACAGGGGGGTTGACAGGTGATGACCTTGGTGCCAGCACAATGCCATTGAGGTCATTATCTCCTTCATGCTGGTTTAACACCAGACTAGAAGAATGTAACTTTGATCCCCGGGCACTGTCTTCACTTATTACACTGGTCTTGCTTGCACTCTTTATCTTGTGCTGGTGTTGTTGATTCTCTGTATTAGTGGCGCTATTATTTCCTTGCCTAACTAGGCTCTGACTTGCTCTAGATACTTCCTCATGCACGTGGGGACCTTTAGCACTTTTGCTTTTAATTTTCATGTCAAGTACGTCTTCATACTTCACATCAGGATTGGCATCACTTTTGCCAACAGAGATATGAGTCACTTTACTAGATGGCCTTTCTGTTTTCCCGTCAATGCCAATTCTCTCAGCTGTTCGGCGCTGTATGTTGTAACCTTCTTTGACCCTGACCTGACCTTTCTGGTCTGCATCTGGTGGAGGTTTCATTCCATCTTCTCCAAACTTTTTAAACACTACTGGATGGGTCTCACAGAGGTTCTGAAATTTTAACAAAAATAGCAATTACTTTTAATTTTAAAATCTATTAAAATAAAATGGAATGAGCATATCCTAAAGATTTTTCAGGGAATATTACAAATCTTCAGAGAATTTCACAATGATGTATGACTTTGGTTAGCTATGCCCACTTTTAATAACTTTTCACTAATTTAATTATAAAGATAGACTTCTAAATCTCCCAGGGTTAGAAAATACATACTTTGCACTCTGAACACAGTTAAACTCTTGAAAAATATTGGTAGATGTAACCACTGTAAGTAATTCAACAATTATACATTGAGCTTTTGTAAACAGGTTCCTGGTTAACCAAGTTCCAACTATATTTTATATCATTTAAAAAATAATAATAATAAAAAAAACAGTATCACAAATGTCTGTACCCCACACCCTAGAAATAGCATTGGACACCTTAAGAAATTTCTAGAAGAGGTGAAAATAGACAGTTTAAGTTATGTAAAGGTGCAGGAGAAATAACACCCAAGAAAGAGAAAACGCATGGAAAGGCAAAGTATAAAAAAGACAACTTAAGAGGAATATTACAGACCTAATTTATAATCTTAAGTCAGGAGCTGCAAACTTTATTAATTGATCTATCTATTAATGTCAATGGAGAGAGCAAAATTAGGTAAAATAATTGTAACTAGAAGAATGTTTTTGCCGACAAAAACGAAGCGGCCCTGATGAAAAAGAAGTCACCCATAAAATATGTCAACATATGCATCATAAGCAATAGAAACTGTTAACTTTATTGCATTGTGTATGTTACTTGTCCCTATTTTCATCTTTAATGAGTGCGCACAATTAAAGTGAGGTCAGCTGAACAATACAATAGCTGGAGATTAAAAACTCCATAATTTTGCTGCAAGATGGCCATAACTTCATTCATATGGGGACTTTAAGGTGACCATAAAATAAGAATGTCTCTTTTCTCATCCTTTATAAGTGCATAAAGTTTAGCTCAGGTCAGTTGAACAATAAGATAGCTGGAGGCTGAAACTTCCTTTTTCACTGTAAGGTGACCATAACTTCATTCATATTGCGACTTTAAGGTGACCATAATATGAGAATGGCCCTTCAACATCAATATATGTTAGATATGGAAAAAGAAAGGAGCCAGATGGCTTTATTCAAATGTTATGACTTTAGGGGGGCCAAAATTATATTAACAGTTTAAGGTCACCTTAAAGTCAGGATAACCCTTTGGTTTGCCATCCTTTATAAGTGTGCAAAGTTTAACTGAGGTCAGTCGAACAATAAGATACTTGGAGGCTGAAAACCCCCTTATTTCACTTTAAGGTGGCTACAACTCCATTCATACTGAGAGTTTAAGGTGACCATAAGTATTATTTTTATTTAGTTTAATACCAGTGATAATTTTGATATAAAAAAATGGAAAAAGAAAGGAGCCAGAGCATTTTATTCCAATTTGATGACTTTAAGCAGGCCATATGTCCATTAACATTTTGAGTTTAAGGTCACCATAAAGTCAGGATATTCCTTTGGCAAATCTTTATATATGTGCCAAGTTTGGTTGAAAAAAAGTGAAAAACTAAGTGAACTGGAGGGCTAAAACCCCGTTTTTTGACATTAAGGTGACCTTAAAATTGCAGATACAGGGCTAAAACTTCGGCATGTGAAAGATTATCAAAAAGTAGCTGAATAAGTTATTCCAACAAAACGCCGAAATCCTGATCGTTTTTGAGATACAGACCAAATACCCATTTTAAAAAAATTTACGAAAATAAAACTCCTCCCATTCAGGCATCTATGGGCCGATTGATGAGAAAATCCTTTCCGACCTTGGAAATTTGGTCTAGAATGTACCTGATAAATGTTATAGCACAGGTGTGTGTGTTTTATTCTGAAACGCGATGACGGGGTGATTTGGAGTTATGCTTAAGGTTACCTTAAGTAAAGCTTAAGGTCTGCACAAAGTATCTCAAAAATTTTCCCCGCCCCTATAGTTTTAAAGAAAGATAAGAAGGAAAGAAAAAGTTGAAAGGCTAAGAAGTTATTCAAGGGAGACCATAATCCAGCGGCGGCGGTCAGTCGAACTTGGGTGAAAACAAATAAGCGTCCCTGACGGGCCGCTTAATAATCAGCTGCAGCAATCCACATAGCTTTCTACTGCAATGACAAAGTTAGAGTCAAGGTCACACAATAATGTAGCACACCTACACTATCTCACTAAGGCAAGGTCAAAGCAATGTCAAATCATAATGTTGTACACCAACACCACCCTAACCAATGTCTCTTCAAAGTATCAACTTTCTACACCATACAGTTTCTGAGATCTAGCCTGAACAACAGTATAACGGTTTTTCCTGTATTAAGTGAAAATGATGACCTGTACGTACAATCATTTGTTTTGTAGGTTTCTGTACAGTTGGCTCAATGACCTTGGCATTCATCGTAGCCACTTGCTCCTCCCACGACAAAGGCAGGATCTGAGGTTTAGGTTTGGGTTTCTCCTCGGTTGTCTCTGTGCTGTTAAAATAAAACCAATTCTTGTAAGTAAGACTCTCAATAACTAGAACCTTCAATATCTACAAGTTTGGGTTCTGCTGATGGCTCACTGTAAATTTATACTAAGAAAAATACAGCAATTTTTTACACTGCCTAGCTTATATATCCAGATACAATTTCTACCAGCATTCCAGTTACAATGATTATACTAATTGACCCCTGACATTTCATTGTATTGCACTGTTTTCATATTTGCTTAAGTAATCTTTAACATGCATAATTGGCAGGAACAGGTGATAAAAGAAGGTTCTATTTTCATCGAAACTCCAAAGATTCACTGTCTATACAAGAAACATAATTAGAAAAATTTGTATTCAAACACACCTTTCTTGCTCCTCTGTCCAGGCCTGGTAACTGCTACCCAGTTCCCGTACCTCTCCATTACGCCCTACCCGGATTTTATCCCCACGCTGTAACTGCTTAGCTACCAGGGTGCCTGTGCTGCCATCTATGGCAAAATACTTCTCTTCCTTTGTGGCTACAACACACAACAACAAAATTCCAAATGAGAGCTTGGACAATTAGCTCTAGAAGTACACCCCCCCCCCCCCCCCCAACACACACACACACACACAAAAAAAAAAATGTTAATGATAATCTTTTGCATAGATACAAAAGGCTTTTACATCAAATTTGATTTGTAAGGTATTTGTTTTTGTTTTTTTATATTTTAACATTACTTTTATATGTCCACAACTAAATTCATCAACTGATTCATTTCCTGCAAAAAAAGTTACATGTGTAAAGTATTAATGTTTGTTTAGTGCGAACTCTTGCATTTTTTAACTCTGGCGAGGCTTGTGGTTCTGAAGATCACTTTTTTCACTTATTTTTTGTCATTTGACTTTCATGAATTGTGGCATAGCTAGATGAGTACCATCTCCTCACTGAAGTTAATTAAGCAGGAATGGGCTATGTTAGTATTTGGATGGGTGACCATCTGAGTTCTAACCCAGGTATGGAATGCATCTGACTCTGAATTTGTCACCAGACTTTCATAAATTCTAGTGCACTACTTGTGTCCAATGGATCTGCAGCCCGCCCATGTAAACCCAAAAGACTTTCCAGCCTCATTTACACATCCATTTATCAGTAAAGAGGATTTCACATCATGTTTAATAGGTTTAGTCATTCAATGCATTAGATTCATTTGCTGGTGAGAGCAGTAGGAGCTCCATCAAAATACCAAACACTATGCAATACCCCATTCACAAAACAAGCAGAATGACCTGTGGTTATAGGCATTGGTTAAAATGCCCCAGTCCTTCAGCTACCATCTGACATCCCTATGTGAGCTTGTGACACAGTGGTGAATCCTACAATTCCTTGAGCATTCTACACAAATTATAAATGTTTAAAATTTCCACCTCTGACCGTCTCAACATCAGTCACTACCATTCATAGCCCTAAAATAGGCCGTTATATTTAATAGCGGTGAACCGCTGACATAACGTCCTATCGGCTTCCAATTGAAAATCTCAGGCATTTCAAACTTTGGCTTTATACTCTTACATGTATCAAATAAATATTGGTTACTTACAGCTTTAATATGCCTTGTATGTAGTATTATCAGTCTAAAACAATAAATCAGTTATAATCCACATAATAATACCAATATGAAGGTGTTTTATTTATGCTTCATTCAATGAAGGTAACGGAAATTTACGAACGGGCTACATTACGGCTACAGAAGGGGCTGAATATAATAGCAGAATATTGCAGTTGTACCTTATAAACAGTGGATGTTTGGTTTTAGACCATTAAAACTATTGACATTAAATGTAAAACCAGTGAGTATCCAAGAATATTCTTTCTATTTAAAGAGTATAAAGCCGAAGTTTGAAATGCCTGAGATTTTCAAATGGAAGCCGATAGGACGTTAGTATGCGGTAACGCAAATTTACTAACGGCCTACATTAGGGCTATGCCATTCACTGTCCCTCATCAGCGATACCACCATGCATTTATATGCGCAGATCAAGTTTTCATACAGTAACTGAAGTCGGCCAACATTTGTACTACTGTAGTCCGATCGTATTGGCGGTTAAAACCGTGTCCGTTCAGTGGCTGTGCACGTGATACCTTATGGGTACACCAAACCTCGGAAGTTATGAAGCGTCCTTGGACGTGATTCTGCTGCCTAGTAAAAGCAGTAGCCACAGGGTATACTGCCTGTAGTGTGAATGCGGCATTACGACTTCTTTTTCCTCAAGTCTGTACTTTATATATGATGGCCTTTACACAAAAACACTATAGCATATATTAAACAGACTCTGGATTACAGAAAATTATAATACTGTTACATTATTACATCTAGGCTATACATTAACAGATTTTAATTACTTACAAACTAGACTTGTAAGAAATATATAACAAAAAAAAAAAAGGTGTTGAATGACATCAGTTAATGGGGCATACATGGGTGATCATAGTGGTGAAACAGAAACACCACATATTAACAATGACCTTGATACAAGACTTAAATACAAATTCAGATTGTACTTGTCAAATGTACAATCATTTAGTACAAAATGTTGACATTTATATTCATTTAACTGTAACTTACATGTGAAAGCATCCACCACCCCAGCACTGCGTTCTTTTTGACCCCCACCAAAAGTCATCCATTGCTGTCCAGATTTGGGATCCAAGGCCGTACTCACAGAGGGGCCATCCTTCTTGCCTCGCACAAACTTTCCCTGATCCAAGGCTCTGTTTTCTGATTCCCAGGTTTGCTTGATAAGCTGACTGGTAGAGCGATATGCGCCGCTACTGTAGTCAATGGCAGGATCAGACTCCAGACTCAGTCGCGTCTCAGTTAAAGGATTGGCATTGCGCTTCCGTGACTCTGAAAATAATAAAAAGAATAATCATGAAAATTAAACCCTGCTACTTCCGACCCTATGGAACTAAAACAATACTTTTATTTAACCAGAATTTCTAGGAAACAGGGTAAATTAATCTCACTAATAGAAAAAAAGACCTCTTGGGACTAAAGCTTGACTAAATTACATTATTTCAGTCCCAGTAATAATTAGTTTCATTAATTCACTTATTTCAGCACATGGCTGAACTCCAGACCTCCTGATGTATCACCTGTCTACCTGAAATAGCCTCATACCTGTCTCCAAATGGCTACCTGCTGACCTCATGAAACATAAACATCTTTTGTAGCATGTTTCTCTGACTTCCTGCCTACTTTTCCACAATTTAAGTTTAACTTGCAGTCAAAGCTTGTGGTTGTGAGGTAGGGGACATACCCATTGAAAGTAAGAGAAAAGCATTAAAATTTGTGCCAATTTTGCAACAGGAGTGATAACTAGAGATTGTGTCTTGACGCAGTGTATCCCCGGAAGGGACATGGTTGAACCGTGACATACAGAGTATTATGGTTGACATAAATATACCCTTGTGGGGAGGGGGCCTCATTTGATCTGGAAGGAAGGGCCCAAGGTCAAATCTGACCCCACCCAGTGTGAGAAATTCGTTGTAAAGCAGTGGTGGCCCCATAGGGCCACTAGGTTCTGAAGTTCAGTGGCCCCTATGAAAACTTGATGGCCCAAACTACTGGTGGAAGGCATATTGTCATCAAAGTCACCTTCAGTAGTTACTCTATGTTCTTTTTTTTACTGTATTTGATTAGAAATTTCTCCATGCTATACTATCAATTATTAATAATTCAGGCTGGAAAAGAATGTTAAAGATTATATTTTTACTAAAATGTATGAATTTTGAAGGTTATTTTCAAGGTCATGACATATACAGAAAAAAAGTTGCCAAGGAAGTCTTTCATTTCTTTCAATAAAAAGGCCAAAACCAGCCAAATTAACACTTTCACATTGACAATTAAATACCCCAAGTTAAGGCTATCCTGTTTGATGTTAAACCATTTCTTATTAATTCAGCTTTCTTTCAGTTACATAAATATCAATGATATGAAGAACAAAGAGTGGGAACACAGTTACACAAAACATTTTGCAAGTTTTATGAGGAAATGGCTTTCTGTAGTTTCTGTTTAAGGTAGACTTTCATCAAGTCCTTTTGCCTAAGGTATTATATGAGGACTGAATGACTTTTTTACCAGAATGTGGGGCTGTATTTCTCCAGACAGAAGCTTTTTTAAATTTTCAAGTGGGTTCATAATGATTTCATGTATGTCAGATTTGCTGGAAAAAGCAGAGCCAGCCTCAGTAGTTAGGCACAGACTTGTTACTTTGTTTAAAAATAGAGAATTTTATGTAACAGCAATCCCCAATGTATTGGTATTTCTGCAAGACAAACATTAAAATCAAAATCAGCCATTCACACAGCCAACCACACAAAACCCTTTATTCTTTCCCACCTCAAGTACACTTGTGTATGTACCCCTAATGATAAGTCATATTTCTGTCTATCTGGTCACAACTCACACATGTATGTGTATTGTACCAAGCCAAGTACAATTGGTTTACAAGATAAGCATGTATTTTTGTCTGTCTATCTGGCCACAACTCAGATGTGTTTATGTGTGTGTGGGGGAGGTGTATGTATGGGTGTATATCTTCTCAGAACCAGCCAACCAAGCCATGAACCAAAATAATCAGTAGAATTTACTGACTTTCTCCTCCCCACTGATACACTAGAATCTACCCTCACTGTGCATTGAATTCACAAGTCACAAGTTTGGCAGTGCATGTTTTTTCTTAGACTTTCACCAAGTCCTTTTGTCTTTTGTGAAATATATGAGTACTGTATGACTTTTGAAGAAACAGTCAGCCCTGACAAAAGTTTCTTCAGAGACTATCCCCTAACTCCAGAATGTTAGTGGTATAATGAACTCCTGTAAGTTTCAAATTTAAATTTAACTATTCAGGTTACTGGTGGATACAAATACAAAGACTTGGAGCAAGTCTAGTTTTTTCTCAACTCATATAGAATTCTAAGATCTCTTTTTATGTGCACTGGGGTTTTTCTTTTCCTTCTTTCTGTTGATATTCTCAGCAAAACATACGATTTAATATTAGTATTCTTGCCATATTCATTAATTGTTACTGTTAGCCTGGGCCGGGATTCACAAAAGGTCATAAAGTTGGTACACTTTATGTCCTCCACACATTAAAGGCCTACAACTTTTTTATCTGAGGGAACTAAACTAGTGGTGAGTTAAGATATTATGAGAGAGTTTTATTAAAAATAAATTCATTCTTTTCAGAAATTTTCTATCACATGCAACACACCAGTGGAAAAGCTACAGGCTGGAAGTATTGAAGTACATAAAGATTAAAGAGGTGGAACACATGAACTTAGCCTTGCCACAGGCGTTTATATGTATAATATAGACACATCTGTGTGATTGCATTATAAGCATTTTTCATAATGCTCTCATACATTTACTTAGCCTAGCTTGCTGAGGAGAACTGTCTCCCAGACTAGAAAGGCCTCTGATACAGTGTGCATTATGGCAAAAAATATTTAACGTTTGCATTATGGTTGAGACAGCCTGGAAGGCCAGGCTAACATGAACTCTGTGTGAGAGTGAGTGGCAGGCCTTGTGTGTGTGTTGTGGGGAGGGGCAAGAGGAATGAGGGGATCTTTTGATTTTATATTCACTCTCTGGCTGAACACTGCAGATTTGGTAAAGGGAGGGGGGATGTATGTTGGCCTGTGTGTGAAAGAGTATATAACTGCTAATTAAGGGTAAACTCAATCTGGAATATGCAAAACACAATGCATAAATAAAGGCTTAGCCATGGGGAAAGAAAACCAGTTAAAAATTAAATGACAGCAAACTGGATTGTATTACCGCACGAGGCATGTTGTAGTCAATGTGGTGGCCCATTGGGGCCCATGAAAGTCAAGTTGTGGTGGCCCTAACTTAAAAAGCGGGGGCCCCGGGTCCCGGGGCCACCGTGAATTTCGCATACTGACCCCACCAGAAGATTCCCAGCCCATGATTTCCTATAGGTTGGTTTACCATCCCAAACCTCTAGGACCAATAATAATTAGCGAGTTATAAGCACTTTTAAGTTTGGCTATCCTCATTTGACCTTGGAGGAGGGGTCCAAGGTCAAATCTGACCACACCAAAAGATTCCCAGCCCATGATTGCCTATAAGTTGGTTTACCATCCCAAACCTGTACGACCAATAATAAGTGAGTTATAAGCACTTTTAAGTTTGGCTATCCTCGCTTGACCTTGAAGGAGAGGTCCAAGGTCAAATGTGACCACATCAAAAGATTCCCAGCCCATGATTTCCTGTAGGTTGGTTTACCATCCCAAACCTGTACGACCAATAATAAGTGAGTTATAAGTATTTTTAAGTTTGGGTATCCTCGTTTGACCTTGATGGACAGGTCCAAGGTCAAATCTGACCATATCAAAAGATTCCCTACCTACATAACACACGAATCAATGAAGTAACAAAACATAAACATATCGGACTCTGGCTTGAAAACAACTTAAGCTGGCATGAGCATATCCACAATATATCTACTAAGGCTGAAAAAAAATTGAATATAATTAAACAAATGAAATTCAAACTTGCAAGGAAAACCCTTGAAAAGTTGTATTTTTCTTTTATAAGACCAATTTTAGAGTATGGGGATGTAGTTTGGCAAGGTGCATCTCACTCTGACTTGCGTAAATTGGATGTTATCCAGGTAGAAGCCATGCGACTTGTATCAGGTGCTCCTTTTCGGTCAAATATTGATTCTTTATATATGGAACTAGGTTGGCAGAATTTACAAGAGAGGCGTCAGGAGCACATACTTATTATGATGTTTAAAATTATTAACAATCATGTCCCAGAATATTTGACATCTTTAATACCACCCTTGGTTGGAAATAGAACCAACTACCAACTGCGAAATAGATGTGACATACAGGCACCATCATTTAGAGTAAAGTGTCATCAAAATTCTTTTTTTCCAGTTGGTATAAAACTATGGAATGAACTTGATATTTCTTTTAAGCAGGCCAACACATTACTTTCCTTCAAATCATTATTGCGTAAGAGAAAGGGTTCAGTAAATGTTAAACATTTAAAGTTAAGGCAAAAATTATTTGGTTTAGGCGATAGGTATTGGAATATTACACACTCAAAAATGCGAATGAACTGTAGCTTTCTTAAAGATCATCTTGCCAAACATCTTCATGTTATAGAAAACTCAATTTGTGATTGTGGTATTTCAGTTGAAAACAATTCGCATTTCCTTTTAGAATGTAGGCTTTATGATCAACATAGACAGTTAATGTTAAATAAATTACACGATTTTGGTCCAATAGCAACCGACTTGCTTCTATTTGGTAATCTTAATTTGTCTTTTGAACAAAACAAAACAATTTTTGAGGCTGTTCAATTATTTTTAAAGGACTCAGGCAGGTTTCTATAGTGTCATACTAGCCACATGGCCACACCCTCATCATTATCATCATTATCATCCTGTTTATATTCTTTTGTACATATTTCTTCCTGCGAGAAGGCTTTATAATAATCTTTTTTGATTTTGCCTAATTGCATTAATAAAATATTGTTTATGAAAAAAAAGATTCCCTGCCCATGATTTCCTATGAGTTGGTTCACATTTCAAACCTCTAGGACCAATAATAACCGAGTTATGAGCACTTTTAGGTTTGACTATCCTCGTTTGACCTTCAAGGAGGGGCCCAAGGTCAAAGCCAACCAAAAATTCCTAGCCCATGATTTCCTATAGGTTGGTTTACCATCCCAAACCTCTAGGACCAATAATAAGTGAGATATAAGCACTTTTCATGACTGACAAAAAAAAGCCTGTGGCGGCCATCTTGTTTTTCAAAATGAGGCCGAAAATATTTCCAGTCAAGATTTTGTAATGCGGAACATATTCTGGAAATTTGAGATATCTACCTATAATACCCTTTGCTCTAGAGGGCCAACAAAAGCTCTTGCTTTAAGCCAAATAAACGTCCCTGGCGGCCATCTTGTTTTTCAAAATGAGGCCAAAAATATTCCCAGGCAAGATTTAATGGCTATGAATATATCCTACAAATTTGAGAAGGTTAGCTATAATATTTTTTTTTGTTAGAGCGCTAACAGCCAATAATAAAGGAGGTATATGGCCTCAGAGTCTAAGGTACCATTTTTGTCATTTTAGCAGGCCTAAGGCGACCTTGAAAACAATAGCCAAGGTCAACAAACTGGATGCTGGTACTCCATCATGTACTTAACCTCCAAAGCTATTTTCAATAGTTTCCATGCAATATAGTCAGCATTAAGTGTGAAAATATCTCCAAAAAGGCCAAAAATGGTCTCGGTGAGGTACTTTGGCGGTCTGTGGATGACCTTCAATGAAGAGCTCCAAGGTCAAATTTCTGCATGCTTACAGGACATATATATGTATTATATGTACCACCCATAGGATGATCTAACTTTCTGTATATGAGAACTGGGCCAAAATGTGAAAAAATGGCCAAAATCTGACCTTTAAGAGGCCACCAGTGACATTGATATTGAAGGTCAAGGTCACAAAACAATAGCGTTTGTGGCATTGCCCATATATATCCACATACCAAATTTGAAAGGTCGAACTAAAATATTTTTTTAAGTTATTGCGTCTGAAAGGAAATCTCTGTGGCGGCGTGACCGTACTGAATCCTAAGTATCCCCAACTTTCGTCCGGGGATACAACAAGTCTAATATAGTCATAAAATAGCAACTGTCTCTATACATGTAGTGTGCCACAAGTGAAGGCAGTTTCCTCACTGGAAAATTCTACTTACTGTTGCAAAGTTTGTCTCACTAATGAGCTGTATTTGACATAACTGCTGGGAAATAAAGATCAGGCCATATTTTTAATATTACCCTGTACATTATATTATATATAAGGGCCTTAGGCAATATCACTTACCCTCTGGCTTCATAAATCACAACATTACCCAGAAAGAAGTGTTTTATTCTGTTTATTACCACAAGTATTTCTTTTTTCATCTTTCTTATTTAGCAGTAATTGTATACAAAAGTGCAAGAATCTGCCTTGGCAGAGATTAGGCACTATAAAAGTATAAAGGAGAAGAGAGTAAAATGTTTGTGAAAAGTCCCTTTAATACAGTGAAATGTGAAGTTACAACCCAATTCCATTTACGTCATTCACTACCCAGTTCTTCTAGAAACACTGAAGAAAATCAATATATCCACTGCTTGTAGATGAAAGCACTTGGTTATTTATGTGATGGTTAGAATTTTTTTTTTTTTAAATTCTTTTTATTTTGTCTGCACATATTTCAATATTTTATTTTGTCTATACATTTATCAATAAGGATTTACAAAACTTTCAGAAAACAATTAGTAACTGTACAATGAATACAAAGAAGTGATATAGAACTATTGTAAAAGAAACATTAGAATCACAAGGGACACTGTTTACTTGATCAAGACATGTAGTTAATTACTCCACAATCAATTTCCAATTTTTCCATTTGAAGTCAGATCGTTAGAATTCCTAATATTGCGACTCTTCACCTAATAACATTTTATGGTTACATTATTTTAAAAATATACCCAACAATTTTATTTCCAAATTTGCAAGAATTTGCTTGCATTTCCTACGTTTCTATCTGTCATATTTAAAAAAATAGCATCAGAGATACCCATACCCCACAGCCTGGGGAAATAGTTTTCAACAAAATGAGATATAGAAATAGTGAAACAGTACAAAGAATAGGATACTTTCAGAGCAGTGTCAGTTATACAAAGGTCTAAATAATGTTTAAGTAGAAAATTAACGTATAAGAAAAAGAAAATGTATGTAAAGATAAAGTATCAAAACAAGACAATTCAATAGCAAGATGACAGCATTAATCAGTAAACTAAAAATTATGAAACTGTAAAATTTATTAATTGGAGAATAGCTGTCAATGGAAAGAGCACAATTATGTAAAAGTACCGGTACATGTTACAATAAGTTGCAGCAATCCATATTATCTTTGTTATAAGAGGTCACTACAGCAAGATCAAAGGCCAAATCAAGGTCACGCCATGACGTTGCACACCTACAACCCCCAACCAATGTCCCTACCAAGTATCAACTTCCTACACTTTATGGTTGCCGAGATATAGCCCGGACAAGATATTATGTCAAGGTCACTACAGCAAGGTCAAAGGTCAAATCAAGTCAGACCATGATGTTGCACACCTACAACCCTTAACCACTGTCGATACCAAGTATTAACTTCCTACACCTTGTGGTGTCCAAGATATAGCCTGGACAAGATTTTATAGGTCAAGGTCACTACAACAAGGTCATAGGTCAAATCAAGGGGGATTTTTGGAATCCTAGGCCATGGTTTTCTATTACCTCCCAATACATTTCAAAGCTCTAAAATCAAAAGTAAAAGATATTTGACATTTTAAAACTCCCTTCTGCCTGTATGCTGCATACCTAAAGACACCTGATTTGGCTGATTTTAAGGTAACTTTAACATGATAATGTAACTTTTGAAGCTATAAAGCCAATTTTCATGCTTCAATAACACATTGAACCTGTCTTAGCTCCTCAATGTGAGAAGATATACACAATATGTGCCCAAAAGGTCAATTTCAGCATCTTTTTTCACTAATCAATAATTAATCAATCAGTTATGGCCCGAATGATCTGAAATTCGACTGGTGTCTAGATTTGGATGTTGGAAAAGCACTTGCCAAACTTTGTGGATCTGTATAAAGTAATTTCTGAGAAAATTTGGTGAAAAGGAAGTACAAGAAAATGGTATCGGAGATGCCCGTACCCCACAGCCTGGGGGAAAAGTTTACAACACCATGAGATATAAAAGTGACAGAGTACAATAATCATGAGATTTTCTGAGCAAACAGTGTGACATGAACTTGCACACCTACACCCACCAACCAATGCTCCTACCAAGTATCAACTTCCTATAAATTTCATTTCCTGAGAAATAGCTCGGACAAGATTTTGAAGTTCAAGGTCACCAAAGCAAGGTCTAAGGACAAATCAAGGTCACACCATGACGATGCATACCTACATCCCCTAACTAATGTCCCTACTATCAACCTTCTATATCTTACATTTTCTGAGACATACCCCAGACAAGATTTTAAAGGTTAAGGTCACTACACCAAGGTCAAGGATGAAATCAAGTAATACAATGACATTGGACACCTACACACCCTAAACAATGTTCCTACCAAGTGTCAACTTCCTATGCCTTATGGATTCCAAGATATAGCCCAGACAAGATTTTCAAATTCAAGATTACTACAGCTAGGTGAAAGGTCAAATCATGTCAAACCATGACATTTACACTTGTACCCCCTAACCAGTGTCCCTATTAAGTATCAACTTCCTACACCTTAAAGTCTCTCAGATATAGCCCGAAAAATATTTTCAAACTCAAGGTCACTACAGCAAGCTCAAAAGTCCAACAAGGTTTCACCATGACGGGTACACCTACACCTCCTAACCAATGTCCCTAAAATATCAACTTATTATACCTTACGGTTTCTGAGATATAGCTTAGACAAAACTTTAAAGGTCAAGGTCAGTACAGCAAGATCTAAGGGCAAATCAGGGTCATACCATGATGCTGCATATCTACCTACACCCCCTAACCAATGTCCCTAAGAATATAAACCTTCTACACCTAGCAGTTTCTGAGATATAGCCCAGACATGATTTTAAAAGTCAAGGTCATTACTGCAACATCAAAGATCAAATCAACTTAGAATATATACTGTGGTGTCAGCGGCCTAGGCTGTCTAAAGATATGGGGTTAAACCAATAAGCATCTCCTTTTCAAGGAACACTTAATTAGTGTTACTAATACATCAACAGGTGTCATATATAACATGTATAAATACCTGTAGTGTGTGGCCTAACTTTGAGCACTATAAACCCTGTTTTCTTGCCAGCTTTACAGGATGTAGGTCTTGATTGAGGCCTGGAGGAACTTCTTGAAGAAACTCTACTGCCACTATTCTGGCCTTGAACTACATGTATATGTGAAATATGTTATATGAATATTAAATATACAAATACATATAATCATATATACATATCAAACATGTCCCAGTATACACATTATCAAAACAGTCCTAGTTCATTACTTGAGTAATATATCTCAAAACATACTACCAAATCTTTACTTCTCTCAGTTATGCAATGAAATCACTAGAATATCTGATAAATTGTTGACTAAACAAACTTTGCACGTGTTATGTATATGTACTCTGTTAGTATGTTTCACTGACACTGATTTTTTTTAAAGCTGTAAAAGTTTCTTTCCTATTTGAAATTACACAAGTTTAATTTTGAGAAATATCAGCTACAAACAAATCTGAAGTAGTCCAAAATACAAAATTAGTTTGCAAATTATCTTCAATTCCATTTTGATATCAACCATAGATATCCATAATCCATATTAATGTTAAAGTTAGAGATTCCACAAAATGCATTAAATTAAAAGATCACCATACATTAATTTTATTATAACTTAGAAAAAATACCAACTTTTGTTGTTGGTAGGCATTCTGTGGCTTCACCCTTCATTTATAACAAAATAATAACAAAATACAAACTGCTCACTGACGTTTTCATTATTTAGAGCTGGCAAATTCCACTTTAAGATACTCCACTGCTTTCAAAGATTTGTACAGATGATAAGAGATTATAGGACAATTCAAAACACAGCAGGATTTGGCTGTGACATCCAAAAAGTAAGATTGTGCCGTCTTCTATTGACAGACTGTAATTGACACTTTTGATTGTGTTTCATCTACATATAAAGACACACACTTTATAATGTCTATAAAGAGAATCATTGACTCTGCTTGACAAATTGTGTACTATTATTACCGTAATATTCTAAAAATAATTGGCATCTGTTTACAGATCGTCATATACATGAGCATGTATTAGCATTTTTCTGGCAGGTTTATTATTTTTTAATGTTAAACATACAACAGAGTATTTAGAAGCAGGCATAAATTTAGACTCTTAATGCATAATAAGTTTTAAAAAACTGAAAGAACACTGTATGTGCAGACCTCTGAGGTTATGAGAATGATATCCTCAGTGTAAAAACCTCACAAAAGGGATACCAATAATCTCCATCTTACACTAGTTAGGAGTTACTGGGCAATAAACGTTAAATGTACAACAGAAATATCTGCCTCACCAGCTTGACAATTCGAATTTCCTTTAAACTTCAACACAAACACTCTTGAAGAAGGGATCACATATTAGTATATTCTGTATATTGGATGTTTCACAACAACAATGGCTTTGATTAAGGCTCCACCAGACACCCAGAGTTCATTTATAGAAAAACTTGGCAATGCAAAACAATGAAACCATGTACCATTCAGGATAGAAAACATACTTTGCAAAGCACTCAATGATCTTCCTTCCTGCTCTGACCTCACTGTACTTTGTGGTTTGCCCTCCACTCCTGCTGACATACTTCTGCAATATTTACAACTCAAATTTAAGACATACATGTGGTAAGACACTATACCTAATTCATTACAGTTATGTCCAAGAGACAAAAATCACCCAACCTAGCAAGTACCAATGTAAGAAGTGAAAGCTAAATATGCACACTTTTAAGTTTGGCTGTTCCTGTTGGACCACAAACAAAATTTAAAGTCTGAATGTGAAATCAGAATATCAAAAATCAAAAGACTTCCATCATGTGATTTTCTGCAACTTTTTATTCACACTCCAAATCTTCAAGGGCCAATAATAAGCCAGATATGGGTACTTTCAAGTTTGACCATTCTATTTGACCTCGAACCAAGGAGTCAAAGACAAAGGCTTCAATCTGACATCAAAAGAAGCCCAATCCTTGAATTTCCTGCAGGTTTTAGTTTCATATCCCAATCTCCGGCTCCAAGACCTATAATAAGTCGATAAAGCCATAATAAAGGCACTTTCAGGTTTGGCCAAAAATGGCTATGTGGGGTACTTTGGTACTCAGTGGATGACCTTGTATGAATGTCAAATGTCATCAAATATAATCCATTAAGCCATTTTTGGGATGCTGTCTAGAAATTAAAAAAAAAAAACTTGAAATCAATTACATTATCACTGGGAGGTCATTGTGACTTGTATTATGACTCCAGGCTTTGACAGACTGAAAAACTGCTTAGATGACATCAAAAAGTGGTTTTCTGTAAAAAAAAGTTTAAGCTTAACCCTGATATGACAGAATTTATTCTGTTTGGCTAAAGGACTGTGCATACAAAACTCATCGAATTTTTCCCAGTTAATATACTTGGTAATCTCCTCTCACCTGCTGAGGTGGTTAGGAATCTTGGGGTTTGGTCTGACTCAAGGTTTTCTTTCTCTTGCCATGTCAGGAATACCTATAAGGCTTATTTTGTTAATATCAGGGATCTTATGGGACTCACAGGGTATCTCACTCATGAAGCTGTTCTTTTGGTTAATATAATAATGTTATGACTGGGATTTTAAGGCCATTTCAATGCAGGGCATTTATCTAAGCCCAGTGACACACGCATGCCAAATTTGAATAAAATCTGTGCAATTATTTTTAGTATACTCAGTGGAAACATAGAAAAACATAAATGCAATATAATTCTTTTATACACTGCATAAGGTCGCCTTATAATGGGGCACACCTTGAGCACCAGTTACATTCACATCCCAAAAATGAGCTGAATCTGTCAACCTGTCCTGCTATTTCAAAAAACAACTTAAATTCAATTCACCGGTAACTATGTTAGCACTGGTAGTTTAAGGTCACCTTCAAATAGGACACACTTTGAGAACCGGTTATACCCACTTGCCAAATTTGAATTTAATCAGTTATGCCATTTTTGATACTATCCAGAAATGAAGTGTGATGAAAGATGGCAACCTTGCTGAGCTGGAGAACAAAGCAATCCCTATGTGCCCCCCCCACCCCCCACCCCCACCTCACCACCACCACCACCCAATATATGTGACACAATAAAAACCACATTTTGTGTAAAAGTGCATTTGCACTTTATTGCATAATAACTACTGAGTCAAGAGGTAGTGTTCAATTTGATCAACTGATCCTTATAATCAAAATGCACATAAATTGAACTGATATTCTTATAAAATAACAGCATGAAATATTTTATCAATATAACTGACTTTTATCTTGTTTTAAATGACCACACATCTCTTTAATGTCTCTGGAATATACACATACTGACATTCATACACATAAAATAAACTATTTCATCTGCAACATATTCAAAGAAAACACAACATGCATTGCTAAAGCGAATGACAAGTATTTAAGACATATCCAACCACCTTAATCTGCTTAGAAACAGCTCATATCTCAAGCTATTTATTTACCAAAACAGTTAACTACTTCATTTACTATTGTATAGCCACACTGAGATGACTGTGATCTAATCAAGTATATGATCTAACCAAGAAAAAGGTCAGTAATCCCTTGTAATGTAAGCACTTCAGACCATATATTGTGATTATTGTCACTTATGTCTGGCTCAAGGAAAGAGTAAATAGTAAAAGGTGCAGTTATAAAACTTGAAATGTTACAAACAGGCAATAACCTTATGGCACTAAAGAGTAACTGAAAATGCCCTCTTTTTGGGAGTCAGTATGAAAAAATAAACTGCTGTAACCAAAACAACAGCAAGTGGCTCAAGAAAAGTTTTTCTATAAATATTTCTTTGTAATTTTTCTACATTTTAAAAGTGTCATTTAAAAGTTTTAATATAAGAAAGTAATTTCTTCATGTCCAGAATACATTTGGGTTTTTGTGAAGATTTGTTTTGAAACCAAAAAAAAAAAAACTGCATGGAGGCATAATTTAAATAGTAGAATATGGATATTTAGAAATTTTGTGGAGATACATGGGTTTTGAAAAAGATGTTTATGAGAAAAAGGTATAATCTCACAAGACTAATGTATATTGGTTTCCTCTGTAAAAGCATTTAAGGTGATACACAAGGTGTCATGGCATTGTGGGGATCATGAAGGCATGTGATGATAAAAAAAGAAACAAGGCATATGGAAGGCATCTCTGGAGATTTTTGTCTTTCTATACTGTGAAAAACCAATAAAAAATACTCATGAGAACCATATATAGTGTTTCCTGAGCCTCTTTTTTCTGGAGGTCAATTGACCCCCTCTTTTAAAAACCGGGGGTCAATGCAAATTTTTGAGGGTCAGTTAGGCTTGACCCACTCTGGTTAAACTGCACGGTAGGAAAATAATAGACAAATAACACAGAAATACCTTGCAAAGCCAGAGTTGTGAAATGTGGGGTACCATGTACCCCTTGGGCCACTAAAAATTTGGTACAAGTAATATTTTGCCACATTTTCTTCAAGAAATAATGTTTAGATATGCCCAGTTACTAAAAATTATGCATATTTGTGCGTAAACGGAAACACTGATATAAAGGAGACAACAGGAGCTTAAAATTACTCTGTCTCTTGCCATTTTCATTTTCAAGATATTCACGATTTTTCAAAAAATACTATATGGTTGCAAGAACCTGCATAATTTTGGAGTACCTTGATGCGTTGAAAATAATTTCCAAATCACTCTGTTCCTTATTACTTTGGACATATACCTGACTTTTTAAAAATTAGCATATAACTGCTAAGTTCAAGATGATTCCCAAAAATTAAAATTAAAAAAATGTATAATTATTAATACTGAGCTTGAGTCCTCAAACTCTTGAATTTAAGAATGAGCTTGATATTGCTCATCATTTCTGAGACATTTACACATTTATGCTGTAAGACTAGGTTCAAATATTTTCATTTATTAAGGTAAAAAAAAATGTTTAAAAATTTATAAAACATTCATTAACAAGACATTGCATCTCACCATAATGTATCCTCAGACCAGACATAGTGTAACTTAACAGAAAGCAAATTTAACCATTATGAAAATGACTGGTGATGCATCCAAGGTATCTTTGTGAATGTCAAACCTTTCAGTCCAATTACAAAAACTATGTAAGGCTTTTTATGTAAACCCTCAATGACATAGAAGTAGAGGTCAAATAATAAAAAAGGAGGTTCATTCATTGTGCCCACTGTTAAAACCAGAAATAGCCATTACGCACTAAAGCTGATTGAAATAGACGTCTAAAACAGGTACCATTCTGTAGGTTCAGAGAAAGTAGTGGAACACATTTTAGTTAAATGCTCTACATGCAGTCACTTTAGAGTTATAAGTGATTATTCAAAGTACCCACGAGTGCTATTACTCACTCAGCTATGAACCTAGATCTGCAAAAGCAGTAACAATATGGAGGACCTTGAAGTAGGAGTCAAATCCAACCATTCTAAAGATTTGCTGCCCATGTTTCCAACAGATTTGTTTTTCCCTTTACAAACCCCTAGGAACAATAGTAACAAAGACATAAGGCTTTTCTTCGTATGCAAAAACAGTTTGGGCTAGAAACAGGGGTCAAACATCAAATTCAACCCTTCAATAATGTTCCTAGCCCATGATTTCTTCTAAGTTAATTAAATATTCCAAACCCCTATAATGAACAATATTATAATAAGATTAAATTTTTGCAAGCTTATAGGAGACATATATGTTATATATAAGCCATACGACTATCTGTTTTTCTGTATGAGAACCACACCAAAATGTACAGATACTGCCTGTGCTTCAATAAATGAAAATAACACTACAGATATTAACTAGAAATAGGACGCCCTGTTGATAGTAGGTGCGAATAGAAACAGGATAGCATAGAAGAACACACATTATCATGTGTAATGTCCACCCATGAACCTTTTGCCCAAATTGTACAGTAGTCTTACAAGACCCTGTTTCATTTGTAAAATATATCAATGATGCTTAAATATTTGTTAGTGTAGATGTAATTTATTTCAGCTTCATGCCTTTTTGCATTGGTTGGGTCGAAAATTTTGACGAAATCACTCTATCTTGCACGGTTAAGAAGATAGAAGCAAATTCCTGTTTTTCTATTTTTGGCAAAAATTTAAAAATTCAAAATGGCCGCCATTTTTGGGAAAAGGAAAATTTTTTGAAAATTGCCAAGAATACATTTCTTAGATACCCTATGGGTCGAAAATTTTAACGAAATAACTATTTTGCACGGTTAAGGCAAATTTGTGTTTTTCCATTTTGGCCAAAAATTCGAAAATTCAAAATGGCCGCCATATGTGGAGAGGGGAAAGTTTTTTGAAAATTGCAGAGTACATTTCTTAGATACCCCGTGGGTCGAAAATTTTGACGAAATCGCTCTATCTCGCACAGTTAAGGAGATAGAAGCAATTTTGTGTTTTGCCATTTTGGGCAAAAATTCGAAAAATCAAAATGGCTGCCATTTTTGGGGAGGGGAAAATTTTTTGAAAATTGCAAAGATTACATTCCTTAGATACCCTGTGGGCCGAAAATTTTGACGAAATCGCTCTATCTCGCACAGTTAAGGAGATAGAAGCAAATTCGTGTTTTGCCATTTTTGGCAAAAATTCGAAAACTCAAAATGGCCGCCATTTTTGGGGAGGGGAAAATTTTTTTTAAATTGTAAAGATTACATTCCTTAGATACCCTGTGGGTCGAAAATTTCGACGAAATCGCTCTATCTCGCACGGTTAAGGAGATAGAAGCAAATTTGTGTTTTGCCATTTTTGGCAAAAATTCGAAAATTCAAAATGGCCGCCATTTTTGGGGAGGGGAAAATTTTTTGAAAATTGCAAACAGTACATTCCTTAGATACCCTGTGGGTCGAACATTTCAACGAAATCGCTCTATCTCGCACGGTTTAGGAAATATGAGCACATTTGCCTTTTTCAGTATTCAAAATAGCCAATTACTCATTTATTTAATTAATTACTCACTCATCGATGAAGCAATTACACCCAAAAGCAATCCCATACAAGCTATTAACCCAATGAACCTCCATACCAAATTTCAGAAAGCTAGGCTTAATAGCATTCCTTAAAATGTCTGGAAACCAAAGAGCTACTCAAAAGTAGCAAAGTAGCTATTACTCAGTTAGCTATAGAGCTATCATCACCAAAAGCAATCCCATACAAGCTATTAACCCAATAAACCTGCATGCCAAATTTGGTAAAGATAGGATAACAACTGTTGCCTAAAATGTCTGGAAACCAAGTGGGACGCCGGACGGCGGAAAAAGCAAAAATAATATGTCCACCCCCCAGTGGGGTGGACATAATTAGTGTGTGTTTATTTTACTAATCCAAAGTTTTGCCTTCGTTTCAGCACAATCAATTTCCTCTGTACATGTACATTGCACCAAAAATGCCCTATTAACACCCAAACAACTGGAATTTCTTCATACTAATTATGGTCACCCCGTTATTTTAGCCACTGATATAACAGAAAATAATGTTTGATCTGTGGTGCTCTGCAAATATAACTTAATGTTTAACCTTTAAAAATATATTTTAATAATCTTTTGTTATTTAGAATAGGATTACTCTAGCTGTTTACAATTACTTCATGTTTTCCTCACCATGGCATTTACTTTTATTTGACCGGCTGGGGGTGACCATAATTGGTACACTGACCATAATTGGCGGCAAGGCAGTATGGCCCAAATTTTAGCATAGAAGGTTGCCATTGGTCTTATAGTGGATGGCCGGGGCCCCAAAAAATAGGCCCCCAGGGCCTTACACACATACACCCACATACCAAATTTGAAAGGTGAAATATTTTTAAGTAAGTTATCACATCTTAAAGAAAATATGTAATGTAGAAATAAGGCCTTTTTAGTTAGTAAACACAATTTGACATTGAAGTAAAGGTCATATGTCAAATCTTATCCTTCCATAAGGTTCCCAGACCATGATTTCCTACAATCTGGAATTTGAGTGAAAAATGTTTTCTTTAATTATTTTAGTTAAGCTACAAGTATGATACGTATACTGTTTGAAAGACAAATATTTATAGTTTCTGTTGCTTTTATTTGCCAAAAATTCATTGAGTAGTTCCAAAGATACATTTTTATTGTTACATCCTCTATAAATATTTTCGAATGTCACACCTTCTATTTTCTTGGGGCATTCTGGGGGTTTTAAAAAAATCAAGAATTTCCAAGTTTTAATATAACCCAGAAAAATAACAGTTTCGATTGTCTCCTTGCAGATATCATGTTTTCTTTCGGTGTATAATGTTTCAAGTAGATTTATAAGGGTACACATCCGGCACTCACTGGCCGTTTCCGATACGCGGACTCTGGTTATCACAAATGAAAGGAAATCTCTGATACAGTGGCAGTGCAGTGACCATGCAAAGCCCTGAGTGTCCCCAACTTTTGTCCGGGGATACAATAAAGATCCAGGGCTATAATTCATGTAGTTGAGGTACTACCTGGATAAAAGCATACAATATACATTTGTATAAATGATAAAAACTTACTTGTTCAATAAGATATGACAAAAAGAGCCAAAGCATGAATATAATTTTTTTTTTATTATACTGAAAAAAAATTATTTAAAAAATGCACCATGGATTGGGTAATATCCTTGGATATGGTTACATGGGATTAAGGACTACCAGGGTACTATCAAGACATAATTTTAGAAAAATACAGAAAAAGGCTAAAAAGTTTTAAAATTTTTATCAAAATAGTGAGGTAAATATGGCTTACCTGGCCTTTGTATAGATCTCATGTATGAGACGATGTTGTTCCTCAATAATGTCTCTGTTGGAGACTGGACGGTAAGTTCTGGTGCCTGTGACATCAATGTCTACAGTACGACATGACAGGACAGGCTGTGGGGGGCTGAATTTATGGTGTTGGTGAATCTTACCCAAAGGTCGATTCTATTGTAAAAAGAAATCAGATAAAAAGGACTTGAAAATTTACAGTGTGATCTTTTGAGAAGACCAAATTAATGATAAGCATTGAACATTCAGGAAAAAATGAATGAATTATATGTGTGACTGAAAAACATAATTTTATATTGTTATTGCTAACTGACATTGACAGCAAAATTCTATTTTAGTAGTCTTACCTTGTTGAATTTCTTGAGTACATTCCTTGCATGCCACTCAGAATGTTCCATTGATAAGAGGAATGGCTGTGCCATTTTTTTTAACTATGTATGGGTGCCTTTCAAGAATGGCATAAGAACACGTGACTTTCAGTCTACAAAATAAGTAAGGATATGAGGCATGTATTTTTTAAATTTTTTTTACTGGAATACATAAACTGATTAATTATATTTATGAAAAGAATTACAAGAGGTGTTTCATAACAGAGGTAGATAGGGGGGCAGAGAGGAGTGGGTATGGACTATGGAATGGAAGGTACACATCCCCCCACCTCCCCCGCACCTTTCAGAATATGAAACCTTTATCATGGGGGTTTTCTCACCCTCCACACCCCCCATACCCACAACTAGGGACGTCATCATATCACCGATGGTTCAAGTCTGCACATGATATCGAACTTTGCATTCATAACCTGATTTCTGGGGTTTAGTTACCACATTAGTGAAAAATTAAATACGTGGGTGTACATGAGCCTGAACTCGTAACTGGAAATGGCTCTCAGTTTATTGTAAAGTAAAGATCCTTGGATATTACCCTTAATAAAGTAAAAATCTATGTTATTTCAGAGAATTTACAGGCTTTACAATGTTTTGAATTAAAAATATCAAGTTGAAATGCAGATATTAACTTAGGGATTAATACCGCGATTTCGCCCACTATTTTGTTCATGGTATCGAGACAGCATACTTCTACATGATGACGTCCCTACCTCCAACTTTATATTTGCCTCTGCTCTCCCCCATTCATTCATATAATATACCTGTTTAAGGCGAGAGCTATCAAACCTGAATTATTGTCAAATTCACAAAGGGATTACTGCTACCACATTCTGTATCACCTATGTATCACCCCACCTGTCTCTTTGAGAAGAAGACAGGTGTATGCAAGTTAAACAAAATGTTATGCTATAACTCAATGCTAGTACATGGTACAATCTGGTGTTAGGACTTAGGACTAATTTTGTTTGACTGCCATGACAGTGAGGCTCGACTTGGTTTCACTTCAGTGATAATTATTAATTACCGTTGAAGAATAAAAAGAGATAGTATACAATATGTAAAAGAGTCATGGTTATTATTGTTCATTCATCCAAAAGTTGCTTATTTACTACATTGAATAATGCTAAATAACAATCCATACATACTCAATAACTAAACATACTTAACTATAGTTCAAATCCAGTTTGTAAAAGTCATAAACACACTCTCGTATATAGAATTGTATATTACAAAATTATCATCTCTCACCAGTGGCTGAAGGCAGTGGTCACGAGATTATAAAATGCCTTCTGTACATGCATCCGTCTGTGTGTCCGTTCATCGCGTTTTTACATAAACCTGAATATGTCATTCATTTATACAGATATCTTCACCAAATTTGCAGGGAATGTTTATGGCTAATAGCCCTGGCTATGCAAATATGTCTGAGCACAATTTTGGCCTCATTTTGAAAACGAAATGACTGCCATAGCCAATTGTTTGAAAATCATAAAGATGCTCTAAAGTCTAAATCTTGAAATATTGTAGCTAGCTTCATCAAATTTTCACAAAAGATATATGGCCAGGAAAGCAAGTCTGATAGTAATTTTGGTGTAATTTCAAAACGAAATTGCCGCCATATCACACGTTTAATGTCAAATGGGGTTATCCTACTACAAAGGCCTTGTATCATCCTTAAGATCTCTGATATAAACAAAACAAGCCTTACTGGTATTCCTGACAAGACAGGAGAAGGAAAAATTTGAATCAAACATGACACCAAGATTCCTAAACACCTCAGCAGGTCAAAAAAGATTACATAGTGTATTAACTGGGTGTTGTATGCATAGTCCTTGAGCTATACAGAATAAATTCTGTCTTATCACGATTAAGCTTACGTTTGTTTGCAGAAAGCCATATTTTTACATCATCTAAGCAGTTTTTCAGTCTGTCAAAGGCCTCAGTGACATGCTTGTGTGTTAGATGAATATATAACTGCATGTTATCTGCATAAAAGTGGAAATGTATGCCAGTATGATTTGGAAAAAAATCAGAAGCAGTATATTAATACCGTAGACATGGTTAGCTGAACTTAGCTCTACTTTATTTCTGTGTATAGAGCCGTGAGACAACGCCCACGTAAAACTAGAGATTTGCACATGTGACTTTCATATTGAATTAAACTAGATAAATGGCTAAATTCAACTTTATGCAGTTGAAATCACTTGATTTTGACGCAAGGTCAACTTTTACAGTATCTCCTTGATGGACAGGTTTTTGATATGGTAACGTAAATAAATGGGGACAGTGATGCGTATCAAAACCAATGTAACCAAAATTATCAGACATATAACAGCAAAATTAAATCCACAAAGTCTCAGGTTCATTCTCACAGTATATGCATTTTAAAATATTTTAAAATATTATAACGACTATATTCAATAGCTGTGGTGTTTTCATGCCATTGGAGTTTTCGTGGTATAGTAATTACTTCTATATTTAACCAAAGATTTAACACCCCAGTAAACATTACAAACGTTTATAAACGTTTAGTAAACCTATAAACGTTTTTTAAACCAAATATAAACCTAAATATTGACAATTATTCAATATTAAGGGTTTATAAATGTTTCAGCAACATTAGTTTGGTTTATAAATGTTTATAAACATTTTTAAACCTTTACAAAGGGTTAAAAATACCTTAACCTCACTTTCAGTTGGGATGATGACATCAGCACAGCCATTTTAACTTTTTAAGAGAAACTGGAGAAATATTTCTGTTACTATATCTTGCGTATCACTGTTGTTTGAAGCCATCATTACATTCTAAGTAGATATATAGAAGTATATAATTTGATTATATTATATACTTTTATATCTCTACTTAGAATATAATGATGGCTTCAAACAACAGTGATACAGCAAGATATACTTACAGAAATATTTCTCCAGATTTTAAACACATTTATAAACGTTTATAGGCAAACATTTAGGGACCCATCATTTTAAACCTTATCTAAACCGTTGATAGTTAGGTTTATAAACGTTTGTAATGTTTACTGGGACTGACACATACAGAATGTTACATTTTTATAAAATAATATGTTTTAAATGTAATATTAATTCATATTTCAGTGTAAATTAAAGTAAAATTGATTCACAAAATAGTCAGAAACTAGAAATAGGACGCCCTGTTGATTGTAGCTGCGACATACGAATAGAAACAGGATAGCATAGAAGAACACACATTATTATGTGTAATGTCCACCCCATGAACCTTTTGCCAAAATTGTACAGTAGTATTACAAGACCCCGTTTCATATATAAACTAGATTGGGCCAACTCGGCGCCAACATATCCCCAGACAGATCATCACTCATGCCACAGGTTTTGATCGGGAATTTTTTATGTAAGCCATTTGTTGTATGCCATAAATCTTGGGAAAAGTTATATGAACTTCAGCACATCAATCTACTAAGTTTATATCTTCCCAAGGAAGATGGTGTATCCCCAGACGCCGAATACATAACTCAACAGAGCATATTTTCAATCTTCCTGCAATGATAACTCTGAACCTATTTTCAAAGTATTTAAATGATTGATGATTGAATGTCCATTCCAAATTAATAATCCCAAAAGAGCAATCTGTTTCTATATTTGTTGACAAATAAAATATTAATTCTAACTCAACTCATCATACTTTTCAATCTTCCTGCAAAGGGTGACTCTGAACCTATTTTCAAAGTATTTAAATGATTCATAATCCCAAAAGCGCATATCTGTTTCTATATTTGTTCACAAATAAAATATTATTTAAAAATTATATATTATTTATATTATTATTTTATTATATTATTTTTAGAATTTGCATTGTTTTTCAGTTATTCATTTCCTCAATTCCTATATATGTGGTCCATATATATCCAACCTAAATATGTGACACAATCTCAGTTCTGACTCCCCTTTGTCTTATTAGATAATGAAGCAAACCCCATCTCCCAACCCCACCCCACCCCTCTCCCCTTTTCCACACCTCTCTCACTGTTACAGAAGATCTGCAACCCCACTGAAAAGTCTGGTTCTTTGTTTCTCATTTGATATCATTCAATACCTTTGTTTATTTAGTGTCACTCAATAGCTGGAGGTCCCAGAGGTGATGGCGGTGGGACTACAAAGAGATAGAGTGCTACAGCACAAATGGTAAACAAACAAAAGGGGTAATCAAATACAAAAAGCTCAGTTAATCTTATCATTAAAATAAAATCAAATATATAAATAAGGAATGTCCAACTGGAAAATTATATACCTCCAGAATTAAATATAAATTATCAAACCACAAGAACAGATTTATAATAATAATTCAGAATTGAGAATTTTAAGAATGTGATTATCAACTGAAATGAGTTAGTAACTGTAGGAACTGTGTCAAAATTAACTGAGGCAAACTGAATAAAACTGGGCTAGTTGAGGGTTAAAAATCCCCTATTTTTACTACATAAGGCTATAATTTCATTAATATTGGACTTATAGCTCACCAGAAAATAACAGTGTCCATTTTGCCTACTTGAATATGTTTAACCAGTTTCATTTTAAAAAGTTAAAACTCAGCAAGCAGAGAGATAACACACAAAAATAAGTACTTAAAAGCCTAAGATAGCCATAACATTATTAATCAAAATTTAAATAGACAGGCACTTCCTTTGAAAAATTCAAAGATTTCAGCTCTATGACCCACATAGTTCGACAGTTACAGGGCTTTAAAGTGGTATAATATCCATAAACTGGGTCTCTGTGGGCATTTTACAATTGTTAAAGAGACCTTAGCAATTAAACTACAGAGCTGAAACTTTTTGGGGGACAAACATAACAAACAAAAATTATATATAATACAGTTTAAGACTTGTCACACTATGCATTTCCAAATAACAGGGCAAAATACGGAAAAAAATGTCAAAAAAGGTCACTTGGGTGAGTGTTTATGGCCCTCATGCACAGGTTAAATGTCTACTAAAAGCCTTGATTTTCGGCACATGTAGAAAGGACATAATAATGCATTCCCAGATGGGATTTCAGCTCCATCAATCACATAGTTTAACAGTCACAGGGCTTAAAGGTGGCAAAAAGTCCAAATATTGGGTCTCTGTGGGCCTTTTAGAGATCTCGATGTGGCCTTCAAATTAAAGCTTCAGATTTATAATCTGCCACATACTAAGATTATACATAGAATATATATCTAATAAAGTTTGAAACTTCTCAGACTTACCATTTCCAAGTTACAGAGCAAAATATGTGAAAAATGCCTTAAAAGGGTCACTCGGGTGGGTGTTTATGGTCCTCATACACAGTTTAAATGTCTACTTGAAGCCATAATTTTTGGCACATGTAAGAAGATCATAATAATGTATTCCCAGATGAGATTTCAGCCCTATCAGTCACATAGTTTAACAGTCACAGGGCTTAAAGGTGGCAAAAAGTCCAAATACTGGGTCTTTGGGAGCCCGTCAGAGACCTCAATGTGGCCTTCAAATTAAAGCTTCAGACTTAAAATTTGTCACATACTAAGATTACACATAGAATATGTATCTAATACAGTTTGAAACTTCTTAGACTTACCATTTCCAAGTTACAGGGCAAAATATGTGAAAAATGTCTAAAAAGGGTCACTCGGGTGGGGATTTATGGTCCTCATACATGGGTTAAATGTCTATTAAAGGCCTAAATTTTGGAGTACATACAAGAAAAACATATTGATATATTCTCAGATGATATTTCACTTAGATGAGAGACATTGTTTGAAAGCTACAGTGCTTGAAGGTGGCAAAAAGTCCATAAATTGGGTCTCTGTGGGCAATTTTGAGACCTCAAGTCGGCCTAACAGGTAAACCTACAGCCTTTAAATTTTTCACAGACAAGGATTACATATAAGAGTTACACCTAGAGCAGTTTGAGACTCATCAGAATTACCACTTCCAAATTATAGGGCAAAATATTTTTAAAATCTAGGAAAAAAGTCCTAAGTGGGGTCTTTATGGGCCCCAAACACAATTTTCTCCTCAACTTAAAGTCTTGATTTTCCGCACATGTACTAAGAATATATTAATATGATCTCAGGTAAAATTTAAGCCAGATACGCCTCATAGTTTGTGACCTAGAGGGCTCTAAGTGGTCAAAAGTGCAATTTCTGACCTTAAGGTGGCCATAAGTTCTTTATTATTGGGAGTTTAAGGTCACCTTAAAATAGGGATCTTCCTTTGGGCATCCTTAACATGTGTACCAAGTTTGAAAAAAAAATATTAATCCGTTTTTGAGTTATCGCGCCCACAAGGCAATTTCTACGGCGGCGGTGGCGCGACGGACCTGAATCCAATATATCCCCGACTTTCGTCTGGGGATATAAATATATGGATGCTTAAATATTTATTAGTATACAGTGGTGAAAATTGAATTTTTTCAATTTCACATAGAATACTCTGCTACAACCCTACGGGTCAAAAATTCTGTCGAAATCGCTCTATCTCTTACGGTTTCCGAGATATTAACATTTTTTGTTTTTCCGCAAAAATTCAAGATGGCCGCCAAAAGTGGCGAAAATTGAAATTTTTCAATTTTGTAAAGAATACTTTCCTACTACCCTACGGGTGAAAAATTCTGTCCAAATCGCTCTATCTCTTTCGGTTTCTGAGATATTAAGATTTTTTCGTTTTTCGCAAAAATTCAAGATGGCCGCCAAAAGTGGCGAAAATTGAAATTTTTCATTTTTGAATAGAATACTTTGCTACTACCCTATGGGTCAAAAATTCTGTCGAAATCGCTCTATCTCTTACGGTTTCTGAGATATTAATATTTTTTGTTTTTCGCAAAAATTCAAGATGGCCGCCAAAAGTGGCGAAAATTGAAATTTTTCATTTTTGAATAGAATACTTTGCTACTACCCTATGGGTCAAAAATTCTGTCGAAATCGCTCTATCTCTTACGGTTTCTGAGATATTAATATTTTTTGTTTTTCGCAAAAATTCAAGAAGGCCGCCAAAAGTGGCGAAAATTGAATTTTTTCAATTTCACATAGAATACTCTGCTACAACCCTACGGGTCAAAAATTCTGTCGAAATCGCTCGGTCTCTTACGGTTTCCAAATATTAACATATTTTGTTTTTCCGCAAAAATTCAGGATGGCCGCCAAAAGTGGCGAAAATTGAAATTTTTCAATTGCACATAGAATACCCTACCACTACCATGCGAGTCAAAATTTCTGTCAAAATGGCTCTATCTCTTACGGTTTCCGAGATATTAACATTTATTTGTTTTTCTGCAAAAATTCAAGATGGCCGCCAAAAGTGGCGAAAATGGAAATTTTTCAATTTTGTATAGAATACTTTCCTACTACCCTACGGGTCAAAAATTCTGTCCGAATCGCTCTATCTCTTACGGTTTCTGAGATATTAAGATTTTTTCGCTTTTCACAAAAATTCAAGATGGCCGCCAAAAGTGGCGAAAATTGAAACTTTTCAATTTTGTATAGAATACTTTCCTACTACCCTACGGGTCAAAAATTCTGTCCAAATTGCTCTATCTCTTACGGTTTCTGAGATATTAAGATTTTTTCGTTTTTCGCAAAAATTCAAGATGGTCGCCAAAAGTGGCGAAAATTGAAATTTTTTAATTTTGTACAGAATACTTTTCTACTACCCTGTGAGTCACAAATTCTGTCCAAATCGCTCTATCTCTTACAGTTTCCGAAATATTAAGATTTTTTCGATTTTCGCAAAAATTCAAGATGGCCGCCAAAAGTGGCGAAAATTGAAAATTTTCAATTTTGTACAGAATACTTTTCTACTACCCTGTGAGTCAAAAATTGTGTCGAAATCGCTCTATCTCTTACGGTTTCCGAGATATTAAGATTCTTTCATTTTTCGCAAAAAATTAAGATGGCCGCCAAAAGTGGCGAAAATTAAAATTTTTTAAAATTTTGTATAGAATACTTTTCTACTACCCTGTGGGTCAAAAACTCTGTAGAAATCGCTCTATCTCTTACGGTTTCTGAGATATTAGCAAATTACTCAAAAGTAGTACTGAAAATACACAATGAAGTACCTAAATGGCTATTACTCATGTACTGACAAAGCTATCAGTCCCAAATGCAATACCAAGCGAGCTATGGACATAACAATCTTGTATTCAAAATTGTAGTAAAATATCTTTAATTATTTTGGCTTAAATGCACGGAAACCAATGGGTACTGAAAATAGCTGTACTTAAGTATTACTCAGTAAGCAAAAGAGGTACAACAGCCAAAAGCAATCCCAAGCAAGCTACTGACCCAATAAGCCTGCATACCAAATTTGGTGACAATAGCTCTAATACTTTTCCTTTAAATGAGCGGAAAACCATGCGTGACGCCGGACATCGGACGGCAGAAAAAGCAAAAATAATATATCCACCCCCCAGGGGGGTGGACATAATTATAAGTAGGTAAAATGTTTACTACCACGAAAACCCCGTGGATCACCATACATTTTTAATATTTTGAAATAATCTTCAAAAAATGTTTAAAATGCCATTTATTTTCACAAGTTGAAGGGGAATACAATAATCTTAATGCTAGACGATTAGCTGGGCATAAAATATGGGGCACAGGAAGGCCTAGACCGAGTTTCTGTCCCATCACCAATTGCTATTGATATGCTGATGGTACGCAATTGGCGAGGGACAGAGTTCCCATGTACCTGTTTTCTGTGTAAATCTTGAACTGTCAGAAATCATCGCAGTTACTTTTAAAAGTCCTTGTTATGTCTAGTGGTGGACCAATTCACGCCAATGTACTAATTCACGCCCACCCCTGAATTTATCCAAAACAATCACAGTTAAATAATATATTACAAATGTATATGATCAATTTGATGATTATCTATGATGTGGTAAACATCTTCTCTAAGAAAAATTAGAAATCTTCAAGAAAATTGGGGGTGGGCCTGATCATGAATTGGTACCCGGGCGTGAATTGGTCCACCACCACTAGACATAACAAGGACTTTTAAAAGTAACTGCGATGATTTCTCACAGTTCAAGATTTACACAGAAAACAGGTACATGGGAACTCTGTCCCTCGCTATTAATTGTGTCCATCAGTTTTTCAATAGCAATACTGTATTGGCGACGGGACAGAAACTGGTCCAAGGAAGGCCTTCAGAAAACAGCACGAGTCGAGCGGCCCAAATATCGAGAAACTAAAATACATGTCAAACAAAATAATATTTTAAAAATTATAACATAAGAACTGCTACTTTTTAAATTTTATCTGTATTTGTAATCCATTATAAACTTTATACTAAACACAAAAGGCAATCACTGTGCCGCCATTTGTATAAAAATGGCGCATTTCCGGACACCTTGTGTCGGGGTTGCTACGGTATATTTTGTCGAAAACGGCCCGGAACATAATTAATGAAACCGACAAGACACAGAAAATACATTTGGTCTTTCAAAATTGGCATTGTCTGTGTACCCAAAGACAGAATGCACGTTCTATGTCCATTTTCTTCAATATCTAAAGATTCGGAAACACAATGTTTTACTATTATTGAGTGAAAAGATGATAATTTTGGTAGTGTTGGAGGTGTAGATGTTAATGTTTTCTGAAATGATACATATGAACAAATATTAGTAATTGCATCTCTCTTATCAAAGCAGTTTTAATACTTTGTTTGATTTTGGTTTTCACATAAATAATAATAACAACACAAAAATGCCTTAGGTCTAGTTTATTATATATTACTAAAATATACTTATGGTTTAACTTTCAAGTAAAACAACACTTAAAATGTATATGTTACAGTGAATTTGTGTAATCAGGGAATTCGCCGATTCCCTGAAATTTTAGCTAGGGATTAATGAAATCCTGACTATATTTTACTGTTCTAAAATTATTAAACAGAAAAATTTAATGCACACAAGTCATTATTAAACTTCTTTAGGACCATATATACAACACCAGAAAATAATATGATAGGAGCAAGATTTATTTACAGATAAAAACTTTTTAAAAAAGAAAATTAATTATATTTTTGGAAAGAGTATTACCTAAGAATGCTAACATTTATTGAATGACTATTATTTATTGTTTCTTCAAAGGTCTGAACAAAACTTTTAATCTATCTAAAGCTTAAACTACTAAGGATTACATGCACTTAAATTGGTACCTTTGATCTCCAATACCAGCTACCCCTGACTTAAATGAAAATCAATCATTACTGTAGTATAAATTATTTTGCATACCACACAAAAAGTATAACAAAAGACGAAAAAAAATCAGTTAGAAAATCATATTAGTCTATACAAAACCTAAACTAGTTAAAACAAATGATATTTTTTCACAAACATCATTTCACAAGTTTCCTAAAGTTAATCAGTTAAGAAGACTTTAATAAAAAAGAAAACAATAAGAATTGCTGTAAATGACACACAATTGAGGTAAGTAAACAAACCTCTGCACTCGGTGGTTTCCGTAAGGCATTTCAGTGCCACATAATAGCTACTAAACATTTCCCTCCAAATGTACACAGTTTGTATTAGCTGAGTCAACTTTCATACATGTGCTGTTGTTTATAAAATTGAAAATCCACAACAGTAAAGTGTTGTAGTCATTGTCATAATTAGAATTTAATCACACAATATATTATAGTATCAGTTTTATAGTTTTACAAATGATAATCTGGCAGAATGGTTATGTGTTTTGCTTGGGGTTGTAACAAAGCTTGTGGAAGATTTTTTTTCTTTTACAAAAGATTTTGTATTATTATATAATATATATTTTTATCAATTATTTATAGTGTGTGGGAAGTATATATAGGAAGTTTTTGAGCTTATAATTAACTTTCACTGATCAAGTGCATGGTAAATTCAAATATGATTATTCTGAAGACTAATAATGGGATATAAGTACACACAAAACTGTTGAACTACATGTAATTTTATATCAAACTAGCAGAAGGAAGTGGTGGTAAAGATTTTAAAGATTTATAATAACTCACAGCCTCTAATTATTGATTTCTTGAGGACGATTTCACAGTGCCACTTTAGAAAGAGCTGGAGAGATAAGAAGCTAGCCCTGTTTTACATGAAAATAGCCATATCCATAGGTAGACCCCCCATCTGTATTAGTTAAAAGACATTTCATGTAAGCACTTACTGAGAGTATATTAACTGAGATGTATGTAAAAAAAATGTCATTTTGAGGTAAATTATAGTAATCATGAAAGTCTAAAAAATTTTCAAAAGATATAAGCTACTTTAAATATATATAACAAGTGAGCCACTAACCACTTTCCTGTATTATCATTGATTAAAACACTTTGGCTTTCACTGGAACTTTACTTTTCAATGGCTCATGTAAATATGGCTCTGTTTTATATTCCAAATTAACTTTTGTACATTCACTGCTTGTGTTAGAGTTAGAATTTTATCCATATGCCATGATTATTCATCAAATTTAGAAATACCTTATTTCTTCTACAAACAAAATCCCACAAGTTAAAAGTATGACAACAAACTCCTCAAACTATGATATAAATGATGGGTCCAAGGAGATATACCTAATGTTTATGAGTGTGTTTCAGATTAAATCTCAGATAATGCTGGAAAACTATCCAGCAGTACTCTCACCTTAAACTATAAATAGAGTCAGTAGTATGAAACACAGGTCATCACAACAGACACTATACTAGAACATGCTATACAAAGCAAAATTAAAACAAAGTCAAAAGGATCCCAGTCAAAAGTACCAGAATGACAATTAGGACTTATTTCATTATTTCTATTATAGCATTTTCAAAAAGAAGTAAATCATTTTACATTTGCAAATATAATTAGTGATTATGATATTTGCCTATTTTTATAGTAATGTACATTAAAAATGTCAATTAAGTTGGAAGTGTTATATGTCAGGGACAAGCTTTGGGTGATTCTCTATATAAACACATAGTAAAGCATGGAGTGGAGATAAGTCTGTTTAGTAGCTCTGACATCACTCAAAGTGCAGACACTCGGAGAGACTTCGGCCTGGATTGGCCTTGAGAAGCACATGTGCTTGTTCAACTAAACATTTACTGCTGTGATTGTTTGTGGTGTTTTATTACTTTTAAATAGATGTTTGGGATATGTTACCTCCCTACCAAAACACCAAAGCAAAAAAAATTCTTTTCCTGTGACCTTTAAATTGTTTAAGCATATTTTGCCATACTACATGTAAATATCACTGGAACATGTTGAGCAACATATCAATTGAAAGGTAATCTCATGCCTGCTAATGCCGCAAAAAAGACTTAACCTCAGTATCTATCTTCACTGTTTATAAATCATGCATGCAGCCCTTACCAGGTTAGATCACCTTTTGTTCTTCAAACTGGATCAAAGAAAATTGATAGGTTAAATTGTAAAGTCACAAGATCTTTTTCAGATACCATCAAAAAGTTATCTCTTCAGGAATATTGACTTTCCCTTCCTCAAATCAATGAATTTCTGCTACATAGCCCAATATATCCCCTTTTTATAGGACTCAAAGTACTGTTTGACCCATTCCAACGGCATAAATAGACCAGGGGCCGATTCTACAACAATGCTTAAATAAGGTGACCTTAGATCTAAGTAAGGGACGGTTTTTCACTTAACTTTTTCTTGGACTTTGTATTCACGAAACACAAGTTAGATATGTTCAATTTTATAATTTCTTAACTTGAAATCTAAGAAATACTTGAAATCTAAGTTAGAAATGATCTAAGTATTGTTGTGGAATACAGCCCCAAGTTTTAGTGACTGAGATTTCCCAAACCGAAAGAGAGTTTCAGGGATGGCTATTTATTAATATTTATGAGGTTCATGAGCCCACCACTAGGTATAAAACCTAATTACCACTATTGATTTTATGCTGTAACTTCAGTCATGCTATCATGGATGAAAGATTCTTAGTCCTATCGCTTACTTTAATGATTGAAAAAAAATATGTATCTAATCTGTACCTGCACTTGATTATGGCACTTCAGAGGATATTACTTATCAATTTAGTATATGCGCTCTTATTATTTAATGACATTGTGGAACTCCGGAAATTAGTGTATGCAAACTGTGGAACCAGTTGCATTTTAGAAAAACTATAACCAGTCTAAAAATAGAAAAATGACGTAACCCAAAATTTCAATACGAGGCAAGGGTATCCCCGCGCTTGTTTATATTTTGAACGAAAGTATGAAGTTGTAAAAGTTTGCACCAACCTTTACACACAACAGTAATAAACCCTTAGTGGTTTAGATTGGTGGTAAGATTAATAGTTCACATCTACTTCATAATATGCCACATAACCGTCCAAATTCTGGGCTTTTGTAAAGCCGTACACTGAGGATCTTAGGAACTGTCAAGATTGAAAGTGAAATATTGTCGAGTTCGAGAAAAATTCTTTATGAAACACAAACACGGGTGGTTACAAACATAAGCTGTGATTCAAGCGGCGACATTATTTTTAATTGGGAGGAAATGAGGAGGGGGAGTTGACACCCGGCGATGCAGGAACGTGGTGATGGAATTCTAGTGGTGAAAGGTTGTTCACATGGAAACATCACTCCTAGTTCTGAACTTCAGAACGGCTCGGTACGCATTTGCTCCCCTCCCAAAACAGAGAGGATGACAGTCCAAATATAAAAAAATCCCTGGTACATGAAGAATTTCAGAACTACATAACTCCCAACTCATAAATATTGGGTCAATTTTACTTTACCGGTACGGGATCCGCCATATTTGATAATTGCAGGAAATTGTCAAGGAAATATGAAATTAAATTAGGGATTAAATTAACAGTGTAATAAATGGGGACAAGCCCCCACCCCCCATAAATAGTATTCCTGTATATTACAATAAAAACAAGACCACTGCCGCGGTGTGTACCTCCCGCCGAGCATTAAAGGGAAAGAAATACCTTTTCCAAGATATTCACAATTTTTCATTTTCCGCTAAAATCCAAGATGACATTTTTCCCCTAGGCACAGAATACTGTTGTACTACCCTGTGGGTTAAAAATTCGCTCGAAATCGCTCTGTCTGTTACCATTTCGAAGATATTTTCAATGTTTATTTTCTGCTAAAATCCAAGATAGCCGCCAAAAGTGGCGAAAATTGAATTTTTTCCCTTTTGCATAGTATACTCATGTACTACCCTGTGGGTCAAAAATTCACTCAAAATTGCTCTATCTCTTACGGTTTTCGAGATATTAAGACTTTTTCATTTTCCGCAAAAATCAAAGTAGCTATTACTCCGTTAGCTATGGACCTACAGGTCTCAAAATTTGCCATTACACAATACATCACAAAGTAGGTGAACAGCATATCTGACAAAAATCATTTAAATTCAACAGTTTTGCTGTGATAAGCGATGTACTCAATGGAAAACCATGAAAGTAGCTATTACTCAGTTAGCTATGGACCTACAGCTCTGAAACTTTGCCATGACACAGAACATTAAAAAGTACATGAACAACATATTTGACAAAAATCCTGTAAATTTAATAGTTTTGCTGTTATAAGTGATTTACTCAATGGAGAACCATCAAAGTAGCTATTACTCAGTTATGGACTTACAGGTCTCAAAATTTGCCATTACACAGTACATAAAAAAGTAGCTAAACAACATATCTGAGAAAAATCCTTTAAATTCAACAGTTTTGCTGTTATAAGTGATTTACTCAGTGGAGAACCATTAAGTTAGCTATGGCCCTACAGCTATCAAAATTTACTATTTCACAGTACATCAAAAAGTAGGTGAAGAACATATTTGAAAAAAATCCTCTAAATTCAACAGTTTTGCTGTTAAAGGTGATTTACTCAATGGAAATCCTCAAAGTAGCTATTACTCGGGTAGCTATGGAGATACAGCTGTGAAAACTTCCCATGACACAGTACATGCAATAGTAAGTGAACAACATATTTGACAATAATTCTCTAAATTTAATAGTTTTGGAGTTATAAGTGATTTACTCATTGTTGAAATTCAAAGTAGCCATTACTCAGTTAGCTATGGAAATACAGCTCTGAAACTTTTCCACGACACAGAACATTAAAAAGTAACTGATTAACATATTTGACAATAATTCCCTAAATTCAATAGTTTTGGAGGTATAAGTGATTTATTCAATGTTGAAATTAAGAAATTTCAAAGTAGCTATTACTCAGTTAGCTATGGACTTACAGCTCTGAAAATTCACCACGACACAGTACATCAAAAAGTAGATAAACAACATATTTGACAAAAATCCTCTATATTCAATAGTTTTGAGTTATAAGTGACTTGGTGAATGGTCAAATGTTAAACTTAGTGTAGCTATTACTCAGCTAGCTATGGTGCTACACCTTGGAAACATCAACATGATATAGTACATGAAGAAGTTGTTCAACAACATATTCGAGACCAATATTGTAAGTAACAGTTACAAAGATAAAAGCAACTTACTCATTTTGGTCATTGTTAAAAACAGAAAATAGCTATTACTCACTTAGCTATCAAGATAGACCCCTAAAAATGGTACCATGTTGTAGGCATGGAGAAAGTAGTTGAACAACATATTTTACAGAAATGCTCTAAATGCAGTCGTTTTGGAGTTATGAGCACTTTACTGAAAGTAGCCACCATTGCTATTACTCACTTTGCTATGGACCTAGGTCTGAAAAAACAGCATCAAATGAAAAGACAAAGCAATAAGGTCATAAAACATTGAAAAGGCCAAGGAGAAACTGGTGAGGATACCTGCAACACTTCTTTGGACAGACCTTTAGGCCTTACATTCTGCTATTTGCAGAGATTTGGCAAGGCTCTGGCGGCCATGTTGTTTTTCAAAATAGGCCCAAAATCAATACCAAGCAGGCTATTTTTAGGCTGTATGAAAGTGCAACTACACACTTATGGCAGCCATCTAAATCAACGAAAAAAAACCCATGGCAGAACACCTGAAAAAAAAACCATGGCAGCCATCTTGTTAACACCCGTTGTGGCCATCTTGTTTTTCCGAATCAGCCAAAAAAGATTCCCAGGCAAGTTTTTCCAATGATGAATTTATCCTGCAAATTTGGAAGCTCTAGCTATAATATTGTAAGAGATAGAAAGGCTTTTGTAAAAACGTGACGAACGGATGCACGGACAGAGGGCATTTTATAATCTCCCGCACTGGGCCTATTACTGATATATGAGTACTTTTTGAAACCATTTTCTTCATAAAATAAAAATTTACTAGTGGAATTTCGGCAAAATTTTGACCCACAGGGTATCTGTGAAGACTGGCCTTTCCACGTTTCAACAAATATTTCACTCGCCAAAAATGGCGGTCATTGTGAATTTTCGAATTTTTTTCAAAAACCGCAAAACACAAAAATGCTTGTATCTCAAAAACAGTGTGAGATAGAGCGATTTCGGCAAAATGTTTGACGCACAGGGTATCTGTGAATACTAGCCTTTGCAAGTTTCAACGAATATTTCAGTTGTCAAAAATGGCGGCCATTTTGAATATTCAAATTTTTTTCAAACATGCAAAACAAAAAATGCTTGTATTTCGAAAACCGTGCTAGACAGAGCAATTTCGACAAAATTTTTGATCCACAGGGTAGCTCTCATAAGTAGGTGACCCAGTTTTCAAAAATATTTTGTCCTGCGAAAAATGTCGGCCATTTTGCATTTTCAAATTTTTTGCAAAAATCGCAAAACAAAAATGCTTGTATATCAAAAACCATGCCAGATAGAACGAATTCGGTTAAATTTTTGACCCACAGGGTATCTGTGAAGACTAGCCTTTCCAAGTTTCAACGAATATTTCACTTGCCAAAAACTTTCTTACATGATTAAGCTACCATTATTTCTGCTTTGCGGGACGCTTTTTTTTTGCATGCTTTGTTTTGCAAGCGATCCTCTAGTTAATATTTATTTTAGTGAGCTGGGTTCTTTAGTGTAAGTAAAGTTAAAATTTTCTGACAAAGATTTTTCTTGTATTTCAGTGAAGGAAAGTTTGTGGAAGCATAGTGGGACCTGCATGAGTACTTAACATAATGATTTGAAAGCCAGCAACTCGCAAAATGAAAAGTGTGGAACGTCAAGACAGTAAGGGGGATACTGAAATGGATCGGTATGTTTAGTTTGTAAATTTTGGCTTGAAGCTTAAAACTTATACTGTTTCTATGCATGATTGAATTTAATTTTACATACAATTAAGAATGTTAAGTTAGTGCAAAATACCAAGTTTAAGATGTTCTTCCCTTTAAAGCACCAGTTGCAGTACAATGATACTAAAATCAATTTACAGTCATATGAAGGAAAAACGACTGACATCTGAAAAATTTGAAGAGAAGAACATCAGAGAGAGGTTGAAATTGCAGTCAAGAAAAGAGTCGTCTAAAAAGGGACCATTGGTAAGTTTACCCTTTGATTATTTATACTGTTGTATTATTTTAATAACCTTGCAGTGAGGAATATTTTCTATTAGAGTGAGATTTATAACTGCTTTTCAAATATTTTAAGATGTCTTGGTAGTGATGTAAAATTTCAGTATTGGAATCATAACACTGGTAGACATAACAAACATTTCATGCCATCAAATCCATCACTTTACAACCACACTATTTTACAAGCAATATTTGTCGTGTGATTTAACTGTCATCAAAACTTCCCTATAATATTTAGAAGTATTAAACTATATGTGTCAAATTCAAACATGCTAGCTATAAGTTAAAGATTTGAATGTTTACTGGTTATAAATTACAGACTATTATGAAAAAATTGCAAACCAATGGAAGCAATATGAAAGTAACTCTAAATATCAATATTGAAACTTGGAACACTACTGATCATTATTAATATGACAACACACATTACATTTTTTTATTTTTAACTTATTTTTGTATTAGTGTAACATATGTGCTTTAGTATTAATTTTTTTCTTATAAATATGAATCTTTGCATTTCTTCTAAAATAAATCATCCGACACAAATCTCATAATGTCCCATCACTAATAATCTCATAATCACTAGAAATAGTGACCTTGATTTGTGGCTAAAATATTTCTTTTTTATTGGAAGTTGTATTTTGTTTTGTTTTTGTCAAGTGAAAGTGTGTTACTAATATTTGTCATAATTATATCCCCAGACGAAAGTCGGGGATATATTGGATTCAGGTCCGTCGCGCCGCCGCCGCCGCCGCCGTAGAAATTTCCTTGTGGACGCGATAACTCAAAAACAAATTAATATTTTTTTTTCAAACTTGGTACACATGTTAAGGGTGCCCAAAGGAAGATCCCTATTTTAAGGTGACCTTAAACTCCCAGTAAAAAAGAACTTATGGCCACCTTAAGGTCAGAAATTGGACTTTTGGCCACTTAGAGCCCTGTAGGTCACAAACTATGATGCTCAGCTGGCTGAAATTTTACCTGACAACACATTAATATGTTCTTAGTACATGTGCCGAAAATCACGACTTTAAGTTGAGGAGAAAATTGTGTTTGAGGCCCATAAATACCCCCACTTGGGGATTTTTTGCTATACTTTTCACATATTTTGCCCTATAATTTGGAAGTGGTAATTCTGATGAGTCTCAAACTGCGCTAGGTATAACTTTGATATGTAATCCTTGTCTGTAGAAAATTTTAGGGCTGTAGGTTTACCCAAAGGGGTCGACTTAAGGTCTCAAAAGTGCCCACAGAGACCCAATTTATGCACTTTTTGCCACTTTCAAGCACTGTAGCTTTCAAACTATGTCTCTCATCTAAGTTAAATATCATCTGGGAATATATCTATGTGTTTTCTTATATGTGCCCCAACATTTAGGCCTTTAATAGACAGTTAACCTGTGTATCAGGACCATAAACACCCACCCGAGTGACCCTTATAAGACATTTTTCACATCTTTTTCCCTGTAACTTGGAAATGGTAAGTCTGAGAAGTTTCAAACTGTATTAGATATATATTCTGTGTGTAATCTTAGTATGTAACAGATTTTAAGTCTGAAGCTTTAATTTTGAAGGTCAAATTGAGGTCTCTAAAAGGCTCCCAAAGACCCAATATTTGGACTTTTTGCTACTTTTAAGCCCTGTGACTGTCAAACTATGTGACTGATAGAGCTCAAATCCTATCTGGGAAGATATTAGTATGTTATTTATATATGTGCCAAAAATTAAGGCTTTAAGAAGACATTTAACCTGTGTATGAGGACCATAAATCCCCACCCGAGTGACCATTTTTAGACATTTTTCACATATTTTGCCCTGTAACTTGGAAATGGTAAGTCTAAGAAGTTTCAAACTGTATTAGATGCATATTCTATGTGTAATCTTAGTATGTGACAAATTTTAAGTCTGAGGCTTTAATTTGAAGGCCACATTTAGGTCTCTAGAAGGCCCCATAAAGACCCAGTATTTGGACTTTTTTCCAATTTTAAGGCCTGTGACTGTTAAACTATGTGACTGATAGAGCTGAAATCTCATCTGGGAATACATTATTATGTTCTTTTTACATGTTCCAAAAATCAAGGCTTCAAGTAGACATTTAACCTGTGTATGAGGACCTTAAACACCCACCTGAGTGACCCTTTTAAGACATTTTTCACATATTTTGCTCTGTAACTTGGAAATGGTAAGTCTGAGAAGTTTCAAACTTTATTAGATACATATTCTGTGTGTAATCTTAGTATGTAACAAATTTTAAGTCTGAAGCTTTAATTTGAAAGCCACATCGAGATCTCTAAAAGGCCCACAGAGACCCAATATTTGGACTTTTTAACCACCTTTAAGCCCTGTGACTGTTAAACTATGTAATTGATGGAGCTGAAATCCCATCTGGGAATGCATTATTATGTCCTTTTTACATATGGCGAAAATCAAGGTTTTTAGTAGACATTTAACCTGTGTATGAGGGCCATAGACACTCGCCCAAGTGCCTTTTTGGACATTTTTCCGTATTTTGCCCTGTTATTTGGAAATGCTTAGTGTGACAAGTCTTAAACTGTATTATATATAATTAAGCGTCCCGCAAGGGACGCTTGTTTGTGTATGGGAGAGCTTCAGGCTCCGGCGGCTCCGCCGGCTCCGCCGGCTCCGCATTTTGTTTTCCTTATAACTCTGTAACCGTTAGGCGGATTCTTTTCAAATTTGGCAGGTTTAGGCAGTAGCCTTGGGGAATTTTTTTGAATATACTGCAGTGACATTTCAACCAATCAGAGAGGTCACATGACCAAAAATGTCTTTTTTCGATGGGGAAGCTTGTCCGGATGATAACTTGAAAGGAATTTTATCAATTCACCTGAAACTTGGCAAATACATTCATTCTATTAAAATCTGGAAATCATTAGATTTTGGCATTGATTGGTCAAGAAATGGCTGAGTAATTAATGATTAATTAATCATTACGAATTTTCCAAATAAGGAAAACACAAAAATGCTTATATCTCGAAAACCGTGCTAGATAGAGCGATTTCGACGAAATTTTTGACCCACAGGGTATCTCTGCAGAGTAGTTTTCCCAATTTTCAAAAAATTTTTCTCTCGCCCAAAATGGCGGCCATTTTGAATTTTCGAAATTTTCGCAAAAATTGCAAAACACAAAAATGCTTATATCTCGAAAACCGTGCTAGATAGAGCGATTTCGACGAAATTTTTGACCCGCAGGGTATCTCTGCAGAGTAGTTATCCCAATTTTGAAAAAATTTTTGTCTCGCCAAAAATGGCGGCCATTTTGAATTTTCGAAATTTTTGCAAAAATTGCAAAACACAAAAATGCTTGTATCTCGAAAACCGTGCTAGATAGAGCGATTTCGACGAAATTTTTGACCCACAGGGTATCTCTGCAGAGTAGTTATCCCAATTTTGAAAAAAAATTTGTCTCGCCAAAAATGGCGGCCATTTTGAATTTTCGAATTTTTCGCAAAAATTGCAAAACATAAAAATGCTTATATCTCGAAAACCCTGCTAGATAGAGCGATTTCGACGAAATTTTTGACCCACAGGGTATATCTGCAGAGTAGCCATGCCAATTTTCAAAAAACATTTGTCTCGCCAAAAATGGCGGCCATTTTGAATTTTCGAATTTTTCGCAAAAATTGCAAAACATAAAAATGTTTATATCTCGAAAACCCTGCTAGATAGAGCGATTTCGACGAAATTTTTGACCTGCAGGGTATCTCTGCAGAGTAGCCATGCCAATTTTCAAACAAAAAATTTCTCGCAAAAAATGGCGGCCATTTTGAATTTTCGAATTTTCAGACCCATAGCTAATTACTCACCTACTCAAAATGAGTAAATGCGAATTATCTCTAAAAGTATTGCAGATAGCCAATTTTTCTCAAATAAATCATTCACCTACTTTTGGGAGAGCTTTCACTTGGTGAAGTTTCAGACCCATAGCTAATTACTCACCTACTCAAAATGAGTAAATGCGAATTATCTCTAAAAGTATTGCAGATAGCCAATTTTTCTCAAATAACTCATTCACCTACTTTTGGGAGAGCTTTCACTTGGTGAAGTTTCAGACCCATAGCTAATTACTCACCTACTCAAAATGAGTAAATGCGAATTATCTCTAAAAGTATTGCAGATAGCCAATTTTTGTCAAATTAATCATTCACCTACTTTTGGGAGAGCTTTCACTTGGTGAAGTTTCAGACCCATAGCTAATTACTCACCTACTCAAAATGAGTAAATGCGAATTATCTCTAAAAGTATTGCAGATAGCCAATTTTTCTCAAATAACTCATTCACCTACTTTTGGGAGAGCTTTCACTCTGTGAAGTTTCAGACCCATAGCTAATTACTCACCTACTCAAAATGAGTAAATGCGAATTATCTCTAAAAGTATTGCAGATAGCCAATTTTTCTCAAATAACTCATTCACCTACTTTTGGCAGAGCTTTCACTTGGTGAAGTTTCAGACCCATAGCTAATTACTCACCTACTGAAAATGAGTAAATGCGAATTATCTCTAAAAGTATTGCAGATAGCCAATTTTTCTCAAATAACTCATTCACCTACTTTTGGGAGAGCTTTCACTTGGTGAAGTTTCAGACCCATAGCTAATTACTCACCTACTCAAAATGAGTAAATGCGAATTATCTCTAAAAGTATTGCAGATAGCCAATTTTTCTCAAATAACTCATTCACCTACTTTTGGCAGAGCTTTCACTTGGTGAAGTTTCAGACCCATAGCTAATTACTCACCTACTCAAAATGAGTAAATGCCAAATATCTCTAAAAGTATTGCAGATAGCCAATTTTTCTCAAATAACTCATTCACCTACTTTTGGGAGAGCTTTCACTTGGTGAAGTTTCAGACCCATAGCTAATTACTCACCTACTCAAAATGAGTAAATGCGAATTATCTCTAAAAGTATTGCAGATAGCCAATTTTTGTCAAATTAATCATTCACCTACTTTTGGGAGAGCTTTCACTTGGTGAAGTTTCAGACCCATAGCTAATTACTCACCTACTCAAAATGAGTAAATGCGAATTATCTCTAAAAGTATTGCAGATAGCCAATTTTTCTCAAATAACTCATTCACCTACTTTTGGGAGAGCTTTCACTCGGTGAAGTTTCAGACCCATAGCTAATTACTCACCTACTCAAAATGAGTAAATGCGAATTATCTCTAAAAGTATTGCAGATAGCCAATTTTTCTCAAATTAATCATTCACCTACTTTTGGGAGAGCTTTCACTTGGTGAAGTTTCAGACCCATAGCTAATTACTCACCTACTCAAAATGAGTAAATGCGAATTATCTCTAAAAGTATTGCAGATAGCCAATTTTTCTCAAATAACTCATTCACCTACTTTTGGGAGAGCTTTCACTTGGTGAAGTTTCAGACCCATAGCTAATTACTCACCTACTCAAAATGAGTAAATGCGAATTATCTCTAAAAGTATTGCAGATAGCCAATTTTTGTCAAATTAATCATTCACCTACTTTTGGGAGAGCTTTCACTTGGTGAAGTTTCAGACCCATAGCTAATTACTCACCTACTCAAAATGAGTAAATGCGAATTATCTCTAAAAGTATTGCAGATAGCCAATTTTTCTCAAATAACTCATTCACCTACTTTTGGGAGAGCTTTCACTCTGTGAAGTTTCAGACCCATAGCTAATTACTCACCTACTCAAAATGAGTAAATGCGAATTATCTCTAAAAGTATTGCAGATAGCCAATTTTTCTCAAATTAATCATTCACCTACTTTTGGGAGAGCTTTCACTTGGTGAAGTTTCAGACCCATAGCTAATTACTCACCTACTCAAAATGAGTAAATGCGAATTATCTCTAAAAGTATTGCAGATAGCCAATTTTTCTCAAATAACTCATTCACCTACTTTTGGGAGAGCTTTCACTTGGTGAAGTTTCAGACCCATAGCTAATTACTCACCTACTCAAAATGAGTAAATGCGAATTATCTCTAAAAGTATTGCAGATAGCCAATTTTTCTCAAATAACTCATTCACCTACTTTTGGCAGAGCTTTCACTTGGTGAAGTTTCAGACCCATAGCTAATTATTCACCTACTCAAAATGAGTAAATGCGAATTATCTCTAAAAGTATTGCAGATAGCCAATTTTTCTCAAATAACTCATTCACCTACTTTTGGGAGAGCTTTCACTATGTGAAGTTTCAGACCCATAGCTATTTATTCACCTACTCAAAATGAGTAAATGCTAATTATCTGTAAAAGTATTGCGGATACCCAATTTTTATCAAATACTCATTCATCTTCTTGTGGGAGAGCTTTCACATGGTGAAGTTTCAGACCCATAGCTAATTACTCACCTACTCAAAATGAGTAAATGCGAATTATCTCTAAAAGTATTGCAGATAGCCAATTTTTCTCAAATAACTCATTCACCTACTTTTGGCAGAGCTTTCACTTGGTGAAGTTTCAGACCCATAGATAATTATTCACCTACTCAAAATGAGTAAATGTGAATTATCTCTTAATAGTATTGCAGATAGCCAATTTTTCTCAAATAACTCATTCACCTACTTTTGGAAGAGCTTTCACACACGAAAATGAAAAATTGTGAATATCTCGGAAAAGCTATTTCTTCTGCTTTAATGCTCGGCGGGAGATACACACCGCGGCAGTGGTCTTGACAAAAATTTTTGTCTCCCCAAAAATGGTGGCCATTTTGAATTTTCAAAGTTTTTGCAAAACACAAAAATGCTTATATCTCGAAAACCGTGCTATATGGAGCGAACTCAACAAAAATTTGGACCTGCTGGGTATCTCCAATTTTCAAAATATTTTTGTCTCGCCAAATATAGCGGACATTTTAAATTTTTTTATTTTTTGCAAAACACAAAAATGCTTATATCTTGAAAACCGTGCTAGATAGAGTAGACTGCGCTGACTTTGGTTGCCACAACAGTATAAGGCTAGAAACGAAGCATTTTCTTAATACTTTAGCACTCACCTTTATATCCTTTTCGGGACGCTTTGTTTTTGCTATGCAAAAACATTATCTTTTTTTTTTGCGAGCGATCCTCTAGTTTTTGTTTGTTATGTATGTCCCCCAAAAAGTTTCAGATCTGTTGTTTAATTGCTAAGGTCTCTTTAACAATTGTAAAATGCCCACAGAAACCCAATTTATGGACATTATGCCACTTTAAAGCCCAGTAACTGTCAAACTATGTGGGTTATAGAGCTGAAATCTTTGAATTTTTAAAAGGAAATGCCTGTCTATTTAAATTTTGAATATTAATAATGTTATGGCTATCTTAGTCTTTTAAGAACTTATTTTTGTGTGTTATACCTCTGCTTGCTGAGTTTTTAACTTTTTAAAATGAAACTGGTTAAACATATTCAAGTCGACAAAATGGACACTTTAAGTGAGCTTTAAGTCCCAATATTAATGAAATTATATCCTTATGTAGTAAAAGTAGGGGATTTTTAACCCTCAACTAGCCCAGTTTTATTCAACTTGCCTCAGTTAATTTTGACACAGCTCCTACAGTTATGAACTCATTTCAGTTGATAATCACATACTTAAAATTCTCAATTCTTTTTGTATTTGAGTACCCCTTTTATATAGATTGTTTGTTTACCATTTATGCATCCCCCACCCGGATTCCCCCCACCCACCTCTGGGACCTCCAGCTATATTGAGTGACACTAAATAAACAAAGGTATTTAATGATATCAGATGAGAAACAAAGAACTCAATGGGGTTGCAGATCTTGTGTAATAGTGAGAGAGGTGTGGAGAAGGGGAGAGGGGTGGGGGTGGGAGGTGGTGGGCTTCATTACATATAACACAAAGGGGAGTCAGAACTGAGATTGTGTCACATATTTAGGTTGCATATATATGGACCACATATATAGGTATAGAGGAAATGAATAACTGAAAACAATTTGCAAATTCTAAAAATAATATAATAAAATAATAATATAAATAATTTTTTTTTAAATAATATTTTATTTGTGAACAAATATAGAAACAGATATGCGCTTTTGGGATTATGAATTTTAGAATGGACATTGAATCATCAATCATTTAAATACTTTGAAGGAAGATTGAAAAGTATGATGAGTTGAGTTAAAAATAATATTTTATTTGTCAACAAATATAGAAACAGATATGCTCTTTTGGGATTATTATTTTAGAATGGACATTCAATCATCAATCATTTAAATACTTTGAAAATAGGTTTAGAGTTATCATTGCAGGAAGATTGAAAATATAATTTGAGTTATGTATTCGGCGTCTGGGGATACACCATCTTCCTTGGAAGATATAAACAGAGTAGATTGATGTGCTGAAGTTCATATAATAATGGGTAATTATGTTTTAAAAAATTCCCGATCAAAACCTGTGGCGTGAGTGATGACCTGTCTGGGGATATGTTGGCGCCGAGTTGGCCCAATCTAGTTTTTCATTGACATATTTGTTAGGACACTGCTTTACTATATGTAACACACTAATTCTAAAATCTTTGAATTACACTTGCAGCTTGCAAAACCATCACAAGTTACAGGAAAACGTACTGTAAGTTTTCTTCTGCTGGTACTTATAAGTTGTTATAAGTTTATTTATAATCTCATTGTGAATATTTATACAGCAATAAGAAAGAGCATAAACTAGTATTTCAAATAGAAATCCTTCACGCATTAGAAATGTTTGTCAATGTCTGTAGTCTTTTTAACATGAACTAATTAACTGGACATGGCAAGAAGATCTTTGGATAGATTTAGAAGTGTTATTTGTTTTATTGGTAATACAGTTCTTCTGGGAAGTGTCTTTGTAACCTTTGTCTCATTTTTCTGTAAGTCTTTTTATGTCAGCTGACTTGTTAGTCAGCTGACATTATGGCATCACTCTGCGGCGTCCGCGTCTGTGTACGCGTCCGTGTCCACGTGACAAACTTCTTCTCCAAAACTACAAGACCCAGAGACATGCTGTTTTTTTTAAAAGATACCTTAACTATCGAGGATGATAAATCGTAAAATTCATGCAGATCTGTCTGTTCGTCTGTTTGCCAGAGCCATTACAAGTGAGGTACCCCCACCCAAAGTGTGAAAATTTCAACACTTGATCACAATTTTCTCATTCACTATTGCGGGGATTTTTCTCATATCTTGCATAGATGTAATAGGCCACTAGTAGAGTACCTTGTGTGAATATAAGACCTGGATCTGTCTTAATTTTTTTTTTTATTAATTTTGAAAATAATTTTTAATGCAATAAAATTCATGAAATCATGCGCTAAATCAATTATAACTTGAAAAGTATTGCATTTAGAGTATTTTATTAAAATATGTTATTCAGCTACTTTTTCCATAGCTACAACATGGTGAGTAACTTGGGTGTCTATCTCAATAGCTAAGTGAGTAATAGCTACTTTTGGACTTTTCAGTAACTTCCATCATGAGTAAAATCACTTGTAACTTGAAAACTATTGCATTTAGAGAATTTTGTGTAAGTATGTTATTCAGCTACTTTTGGGTCAGCTATAACATAGTAAAATTTCAGACCTGTAGCTCATGGCATAGCTGAGTAATAGCTACTTTTAGGTTATCACTGTAGTGTAAATCACTTATAACTTGAAAAGTATTGTATTTAGAGTATTTAGTTTCCTATGTTATTCACCTACTTTTGGGTCAGCTATAACATAGTAAAATTTCAGACCTGTAGCTCATGGCATAGCTGAGTAATAGCTACTTTCAGGTTATCACTGTTGAGTAAATCACTTATAACTTGAAAACTATTGCATTTACAGTAATTTGTTTGTATATGTTATTCAGCTACTTTTGGGTCAGCTATAACATAGTAAAATTTCAGACCTGTAGTTCATGGCATAGCTGAGTAATAGCTACTTTCAGGTTATCACTGTTGAGTAAATCACTTATAACTTGAAAACTATTGCATTTACAGTAATTTGTTTGTATATGTTATTCAGCTACTTTTGGGTCAGCTATAACATAGTAAAATTTCAGACCTGTAGCTCATGGCATAGCTGAGTAATAGCTACTTTCAGGTTATCACTGTTGAGTAAATCACTTATAACTTGAAAACTATTGCATTCACAGTAATTTGTTTGTATATGTTATTCAGCTACTTTTGGGCCAGCTATAACATAGTAAAATTTCAGACCTGTAGCTCATGGCATAGCTGAGTAATAGCTACTTTTAGGTTATCACTGTTGAGTAAATCACTTATAATTTGAAAAGTATTGTATTTAGAGAATTTAGTTTCATATGTTATTCACCTATTTTGGGGTAAGCTATACCATGGTAAAATTCCAGACCAATGGCTGATTGCTTAGCTGAGTAATAGCTACTTTGAGGTTCTTACTCAACACTAAATCATTTATAACTTAAAAAGTTTTGCATTTAGAGCATTTTATTTAAATATGTTATTCAGCTACTTTTTCCATAGCTACAACATGGTGAGTAACTTGTGTGTCTATCTCAATAGCCAAGCGAGTAATAGCTACTTTTGGACTTTTCAGTAACTTACATCATGAGTAAAATCACTTGTAACTTGAAAACTATTGCATTTAGAGAATTTTGTGTAAATATGTTATTCAGCTACTTTTGGGTCAGCTATAACATAGTAAAATTTCAGACCTGTAGCTCATGGCATAGCTGAGTAATAGCTACTTTCAGGTTATCACTGTTGAGTAAATCACGTATAACTTGAAAACTATTGCATTTACAATAATTTGTTTGTATATGTTATTCAGCTACTTTTGGGTCAGCTATAACATAGTAAAATTTTAGACCTGTAGCTCATGGCATAGCTGAGTAATAGCTACTTTCAGGTTATCACTGTTGAGTAAATCACTTATAACTTCAAAAGTATTGCATTTAGAGTATTTAGTTGTATCCACCGGACAGCAGGATATGTTCCTCACAATTTGCATCAGTTCTCCGATGCTATAGGTCTAGTTTCGGTGTGTTATTCACATATTTTGGGGTCAGCTATAACATAGTAAAATTAAAACTATTGCATTTGCAATATTTTCTTTAAATATGTTTTTAACTTACTTTTTACACCTTAACAGTTACCTTCTTAGTTTTCTTCCAAACACCATTTCCAGGGCACAACTTTTGTGTTTTTTTCTTCTGTCACTTCTACTCTGAAACTCAAAACACACAGTCAGCTGACACAGAGCCCGTTCACTGGCACTGATTGCTTGTTTTAACTGTTGCCAATTACTCCAACATATTACAGCTATTACTGATTACATTTGCCAATGTGTAATTCTTCATACACACACAAAACTAGAACTATGATGGTAAAACGAGTGTGAGGTCTACATCTGGAAATGTCAAAACTTCAATAGACGTAAAATCTACGACAAAATTTGATTTTTATTTAAATATGTGAATATATTTGTATATTTTTATGTCATCACTCTGCGGCATGTAGGTACGCGTACATGTGAGTGACTTCTCCTCCAACACTACAAGGCCCAGAGACATGCTGTTACTTTTAAAAGCTAGCTTATCTATCTAGCATGAAAATTGTTCAAGGCATGCAGATCTGTTTGTTTATCTGTTTGCTAGAGCCATTATAAGTGATGTACCCCCCATCCTAAGGGTGAAAATTTCAACACTTTATCTGTTTATCACAATTTTCTCATTGACTATTGCAGGGATTTCTCTCATATCTTGCACATACTAAGCCACAAGTAGATTCCCTTGTGTGAGTATCAGACCTGGATCTTTCTTAATTATTATGTCCACCCCCCCTGGGGGGTGGATATATTATTTTTGCTTTTTTCGCCGTCCGATGTCCGATGTCCGATGTCCGGCGTCCGATGTCCGGCGTCACGCATGGTTTCCGCTCATTTAAAGGAAAAGTATTAGAGCTATTGTCACCAAATTTGGTATGCAGGCTTATTGGGTCAGTAGCTTGCTTGGGATTGCTTTTGGCTGTTGTACCTCTTTTGCTTACTGAGTAATACTTAAGTACAGCTATTTTCAGTACCCATTGGTTTCCGTGCATTTAAGCCAAAATAATTAAAGATATTTTACTACAATTTTGAATACAAGATTGTTATGTCCATAGCTCGCTTGGTATTGCATTTGGGACTGATAGCTTTGTCAGTACATGAGTAATAGCCATTTAGGTACTTCATTGTGTATTTTCAGTACTACTTTTGAGTAATTTGCTTCTATCTCCTTAACCGTGCGAGATAGAGCGATTTCGGCAAAATTTTCGACCCGCAGGGTATCTCAGGAGTGTACTCTTTGCAATTTTCAAAAAATTTTCCCCTCCCCAAAAATGGCGGCCATTTTGAATTTTCGAATTTTTGCCAAAAATGGCAAAACACAAATTTGCTTCTATCTCCTTAACCGTGCGAGATAGAGCGATTTCGTCGAAATTTTCAACCCGCAGGGTATCTGAGGAGTGTACTCTTTGCAATTTTCAAAAAATTTTCCCCTCCCCAAAAATGGCGGCCATTTTGAATTTTCGAATTTTTGCCAAAAATGGCAAAACACAAATTTGCTTCTATCTCCTTAACCGTGCGAGATAGAGCGATTTCATCGAAATTTTCGATCCACAGGGGATCTAAGGAATGCAATCTTTGCAATTTTCCAAAAATTTTCCCCTCCCCAAAAATGGCGGCCATTTTGAATTTTCGAATTTTTGCCAAAAATGGCAAAACACTAATTTGCTTCTATCTCCTTAACCGTGCGAGATAGAGTGATTTCGTCGAAATTTTCGACCCACAGGGTATCTAAGGAATGCAATCTTTGCAATTTTCCAAAAAATTTTCCCCTCCCCAAAAATGGCGGCCATTTTGAATTTTTGAATTTTTGCCAAAAATGGCAAAACACTAATTTGCTTCTATCTCCTTAACCGTGCGAGATAGAGCGATTTCGTCGAAATTTTCGACCCACAGGGTATCTGACGAGTGTACTCTTTGCAATTTTCAAAAAATTTTCCCCTCCCCAAAAATGGCGGCCATTTTGAATTTTCGAATTTTTGCCAAAAATGGCAAAACACAAATTTGCTTCTATCTCCTTAACCGTGCCAGATAGAGCGATTTCGTCAAAATTTTCGACCCACAGGGTATCTGACCATTGTACTCTTGGTAATTTTTAAAAAAATTTCCCCTCCCCAAAAATGGCGGCCACTTTGAATTTTCGAATTTTTGCCAAAAATGGCAAAACACTAATTTGCTTCTATCTCCTTAACCGTGCGAGATAGAGTGATTTCGTCGAAATTTTCGACCCACAGGGTATCTAAGGAATGCAATCTTTGCAATTTTCCAAAAAATTTTCCCCTCCCCAAAAATGGCGGCCATTTTGAATTTTTGAATTTTTGCCAAAAATGGCAAAACACTAATTTGCTTCTATCTCCTTAACCGTGCGAGATAGAGCGATTTCGTCGAAATTTTCGACCCACAGGGTATCTGACGAGTGTACTCTTTGCAATTTTCAAAAAATTTTCCCCTCCCCAAAAATGGCGGCCATTTTGAATTTTCGAATTTTTGCCAAAAATGGCAAAACACAAATTTGCTTCTATCTCCTTAACCGTGCCAGATAGAGCGATTTCGTCAAAATTTTCGACCCACAGGGTATCTGACCATTGTACTCTTGGTAATTTTTAAAAAAATTTCCCCTCCCCAAAAATGGCGGCCATTTTGAATTTTCGAATTTTTGCCAAAAATGGCAAAACACAAATTTGCTTCTATCTCCTTAACCGTGCGAGATACAGCGATTTCGTCGAAATTTTCGACCCACAGGGTATCTAAGGAATGTAATATTTGCAATTTTCAAAAAATTTTCCCCTCCCCAAAAATGGCGGCCATTTTGAATTTTCGAATTTTTGCCAAAAATGGCAAAACACAAATTTCCTTCTATCTCCTTAACCATGCGAGATAGAGCGATTTCGTCAAAATTTTCGACCCACAGGGTATCTGAGCATTGTACTCTTGGCAATTTAAAAAAAAATTTCCCCTCCCCTAAAATGGCGGCCATTTTGAATTTTCAAATTTTTGCCAAAAATGGCAAAACACAAATTTGCTTCTATCTCCTTAACCGTGCGAGATAGAGCGATTTCGTCGAAATTTTCGACCCACAGGGTATCTAAGGAATGTAATATTTGCAATTTTCAAAAAATTTTCCCCTCCCCAAAAATGGCAGCCATTTTGAATTTTCGAATTTTTGCCCAAAATGGAAAAACACAAACTGGCCTTAACCGTGCAAAATAGAGTTATTTTGTTGAAATTTTCGACCCATAGGGTATCTAAGAAATGTACTCTTGGCAATTTTCAAAAAAATTTCCTTTTCCCAATAATGGCGGCCATTTTGAATTTTCAAATTTTTGCCAAAAATAGAAAAACAGGAATTTGCTTCTATCTTCTTAACCGTGCAAGATAGAGTGATTTCGTCAAAATTTTCAACCCAACCAATGCAAAAAGGCATGAAGCTGAAATAATTTACATCTACACTAACAAATATTTAAGCATCATTGATATATTTTACAAATGAAACAGGGTCTTGTAAGACTACTGTACAATTTGGGCAAAAGGTTCATGGGTGGACATTACACATGATAATGTGTGTTCTTCTATGCTATCCTGTTTCTATTCGCATCTACTATCAACAGGGCGGCCTATTTCTAGTTTTTTATGAATTTTTAAAATAATTTTTAATGCATTAAAATTCATGAAATCATGCACTAAATCACTTATAACTTGAAAAGTATTGCAGTTAGAGCAATTTTTATGTCAGCTGACTTGTCAGTCAGCTGACATTATGTCGTCACTCTGCGGCGTGGGCGTACGCGTACGCGTGAACAACTTCTCCTCCAAAACTACAAGGCCTAGAGACGTGCTGTTTTTTTTAAAAGATACCTTATCTATCGAGGATGAAAAGGCATGCAAATCTGTCTGTTCGTCTGTTTGCTAGAGACATTACAAGGGGGGTACCCCCACCAAAAGTGTGAAAATTTCAACACTTAATCACAATTTTCTCAGTGACTATTGCAGGGATTTCTCTCATATCTTGCATATATGTACTAGATCAGAGGTAGATTCTCTTGTGTGAGTATGAGACCTGGATCTGTGTTACTTTTTTTTAATAAATTTTTTTAATAATTTTTAATGCATTAAAATTCATGAAATCATGCACAAAATCATTTATAACTTGAAAAGTGTTGCATTTAGAGCATTTTGTTAAAATATGTTATTCAGCTACTTTTTTCATAGCTACAATATGGTGAGTAAGTTGGGTGCCTGTCTCAATAGCTAAGTGAGTAATAGCTACTTTTGGGCTTTTCAGTAACTTCCATCATGAGTAAAATCACTTGTAACTTCAAAACTATTGCATTTAGAGAATTTCGTATAAATATGTTATTCAGCTACTTTTGGGTCAGCTATAACATAGTAAAATTTCAGACCTGTAGCTCATGGCATAGCTGAGTAATAGCTACTTTTAGGTTATCACTGTTGAGTAAATCGCTTATAACTTGGAAACTATTGCATTTACAGTATTTTGTTTCATATGTTATTCACCTATATTGGGATCAGCTATAACATAGTGAAGTTTCAGATCTGTGGCTCATTGCATAGCTGAGTAATAGCTACTTTGAAGTTCTCACAATTGAGTAAATCACTTGTAACTTAAAACCTATTGCATTTAGAGATTTTCGTATAAATATGTTATTCAGCTACTTTTGGGCCAGCTATAACATAGTGAAATTTCAGATCTGTAGGTCATGGCATAGCTGAGTAATAGCTACTTTAAAGTTCTCACTATTGAGTAAATCAGTTGTAATTGGAAAACTATTGCATTTAGAGAATTTCGTATAAATATGTTATTCAGCTACTTTTGGGTCAGCTATAACATAGTAAAATTTCAGACCTGTAGCTCATGGCGTAGCTGAGTAATAGCTACTTTTAGGTCATCACTATTGAGTAAATCAGTTGTAACTTCAAAACTATTGCATTTACAGTATTTTGCTTAAATATGTTGTTCACCTACTTTTGGGTCAGCTATAACATAGTGAAATTTCAGACCTGTAGCTCATTGCATAGCTGAGTAATAACTACTTTGAGGTTCTCACTATTGAGTAAATCAGTTGTAATTGCAAAACTATTGCATTTAGAGAATTTAGTATAAATATGTTATTCAGCTACTTTTGGGATCAGCTATAACATAGTAAAATTTCAGACCTGTAGCTCATGGCATAGCTGAGTAATAGCTACTTTTAGGTCATCACTATTGAGTAAATCAGTTGTAACTTGAAAACTATTGCATGTACAGTATTTTGCTTAAATATGTTGTTCACCTACTTTTGGGTCAGCTATAACATAGTAAAATTTTAGACCTGTAGCTCATGGCATAGCTGAGTAATAGCTACTTTGAGGTTATCACTGTTGAGTAAATCGCTTATAACTTGGAAATTATTGCATTTAGAGTATTTTGTTTCAATATGTTATTCACCTATATTGGAGTCAGCTATAACATAGTGAAGTTCCAGACCTGTGACTCATTGCATAGCTGAGTAATAGCTACTTTGAAGTTCTCAATGTTGAGTAAATCACTTATAATTTGAAAACTATTGCATTTACAGAATTTAGTATAAATATGTTATTCAGCTACTTTTGGGTCAGCTATAACATAGTAAAATTTCAGACCTGTAGCTCATGGCATAGCTGAGTAATAGCTACTTTTAGGTTATCACTGTTGAGTAAATCACTTATAACTTGGAAACTATTGCATTTAGAGTACTATTTTGTTGCATATGTTATTCACCTATTTTGGGGTCAGCTATAACTTAGTGAAGTTCCAGACCTGTGGCTCATTGCATAGCTGAGTAATAGCTACTTTGAAGTTCTCACTGTTGAGTAAATCAGTTGTAATTTGAAAACTATTGCCTTTACAGAAATTTGTGCAAATATGTTATTCAGCTACTTTTGGGTCAGCTATAACATAGTGAAATTACAGACCTGTAGCTCATGGCACAACTGAGCAATAGCTATTCTCAGGCACTGGCTGTTGAGTAAATCGGCTATAACTTGAAAAATATTGCATTTGGAGTATTTTGTTAAAATATATTGTTCACCTACTTTTGGGTTAGCTATAACATAGTGAAATTACAGACCTATAGCCCATGGCATAGCGGAGCAATAGCTATTTTCAGGTTCTCACTATTGAGTAAATCAGTTGTAACTTGAAAACTATTGCATTTACAGTATTTTGCTTAAATATGTTGTTCACCTACTTTTAGGTCAGCTATAACAGAGCAAAAATTCAGACATGTAGCTCATTGCATAGCTGAGTAATAGTTACTTTGAGGTTCTCACTCTTGAGTAAATCAGTTGTAACTTGAAAACTATTACATTTAGAGAATTTTGTTAAATATGTTATTCACAGACGTTTTGGTCAGCTATAACATAGTGAAATTGCAGACCTCTATGTCATGGCATAGCTGAGCAATAGCTTCTTTCAGGTTCTCACTGTTGAGTAAATCATTGTATCCAACCTGTAGGAAATCATGGGCTGGGAATCTGTTAATATGGTCCGATTTGACCTTGGAACCCTCCTTCAAGGTCAAATGAGGATAGCCAAACATAAAAGTGCTTATAACTCGCTTATTATTGGTCCTAGAGGTTTGGAATGAAAACCAACCTATAGAAAATCATGAGCTGGGAATTTTTTGGTGTGGTCGGATTTCACCTTGGACCCCTCCTTCAAGGTCAAATGAGGATAGCCAAACTTAAAAGTGCTTATAACTCGCTTATTATTGGTCCTAGAGGTTTGGAATGGAAAACCAACCTATAGAAAATCATGGGCTGGGAATCTTTTGGTGTGGTCGGATTTCATCTTAGACCCCTCCTTCCAGGTCAAACGAAGATAGCCAAACTTAAAGTGCTTATAACTCGCGTATTATTGGTCTTGGAGGTTTGGGATGGTAAACCAACATATAGGAAATCATGGGCTGGGATTCTTTTGGTGTGGTCAGATTTGACCTGGGACCCCTCCTTCAAGGTCAATTGAGGATAGCCAAACTTACAATTGCTTATAACTCGCTTATTATTGGTCCTACAGGTTTGGGATGGTAAACAAGCTACAGGAAATCATGGGCTGGGAATTTTTTTGTGTGGTCGGATTTGACCTTAGACCCCTCCGTCAAGGTCAAACAAGGATAGCCAAACTTAAAAAGTGCCTATGACTCACTTATTATTGGTCCGAGAGGTTTGGGATGGTAAACCATCCTAAATTCTTTGGCTGGGAATCTTTTGGTATGGTCAGGTTTGACCTTTGGATCCCTTCTTCATGGTCGAACGAGGATATTGCATTTATAGTATTTCTTTAAATATTTTTAACCTACTTTTTACACTTAAACAATTACCTTGTTACTTTATTTCATAATACCATTTGCAGGGCACAACTTTTTTGTCCTTCTGTCAGCTTCGGAATATCTTTCGAACATGCTGTTCAGTTACCATTTACTGTATTTCTGTACAGCCCTTTCCCTGATAATTATGCTTTCCTCTCATTATCACCATCACAAATCAAAAACATTCAGTCAGCTGACACAGTGCCCGTTCACGGGCACTCTCCTCTTGTTTAAAAGTTGTTATTCAGCTGCTTTTTCCATAGCTATAACATGGTGAGTAACATGGGTGTCTATCTCAATAGCTAAGTGAGTAATAGCTACTTTTTGACTTTTCAGTAACTTCCATCATGAGTAAAATCACTTGTAACTTGAAAACTATTGCATTTAGAGAATTTTGTATAATTATATCCCCAGACGAAAGTCGGGGATATATTGGATTCAGGTCCGTCGCGCCGCCGCCGCCGCCGCCGTAGAAATTTCCTTGTGGACGCGATAACTCAAAAACAAATTAATATTTTTTTTTCAAACTTGGTACACATGTTAAGGGTGCCCAAAGGAAGATCCCTATTTTAAGGTGACCTTAAACTCCCAGTAAAAAAGAACTTATGGCCACCTTAAGGTCAGAAATTGCACTTTTGGCCACTTAGAGCCCTGTAGGTCACAAACTATGATGCTCAGCTGGCTGAAATTTTACCTGACAACACATTAATATGTTCTTAGTACATGTGCCGAAAATCATGACTTTAAGTTGAGGAGAAAATTGTGTTTGAGGCCCATAAATACCCCCACTTAGGGATTTTTTGCTATACTTTACACATATTTTGCCCTATAATTTGGAAGTGATAATTCTGATGAGTCTCAAACTGCGCTAGGTATAACTTTGATATGTAATCCTTGTCTGTAGAAAATTTTAGGGCTGTAGGTTTACCCAAAGGGGTCGACTTAAGGTCTCAAAAGTGCCCACAGAGACCCAATTTATGCACTTTTTGCCACTTTCAAGCACTGTAGCTTTCAAACTATGTCTCTCATCTAAGTTAAATATCATCTGGGAATATATCTATGTGTTTTCTTATATGTGCCCCAACATTTAGGCCTTTAATAGACAGTTAACCTGTGTATCAGGACCATAAATCCCCACCCGAGTGACCATTTTTAGACATTTTTCACATATTTTTCCCTGTAACTTGTAAATGGTAAGTCTAAGAAGTTTCAAACTGTATTAGATGCATATTCTATGTGTAATCTTAGTATGTGACAAATTTTAAGTCTGAAGCTTTAATTTGAAGGCCACATTTAGGTCTCTAGAAGGCCCCATAAAGACCCAGTATTTGGACTTTTTGCCAATTTTAAGGCCTGTGACTGTTAAACTATGTGACTGATAGAGCTGAAATCTCATCTGGGAATACATTATTATGTTCTTTTTACATGTGCCAAAAATCAAGGCTTCAAGTAGACATTTAACCTGTGTATGAGGACCTTTAACACCCACCTGAGTGACCCTTTTAAGACATTTTTCACATATTTTGCTCTGTAACTTGGAAATGGTAAGTCTGAGAAGTTTCAAACTTTATTAGATACATATTCTATGTGTAATCTTAGTATGTAACAAATTTTAAGTCTGAAGCTTTAATTTGAAAGCCACATCGAGATCTCTAAAAGGCCCACAATGACCCAATATTTGGACTTTTTACCACCTTTAAGCCCTGTAACTGTTAAACTATGTGATTGATGGAACTGAAATCCCATCTGGGAATGCATTATTATGTCCTTTTTACATATGCCGAAAATCAAGGTTTTTAGTAGACATTTAACCTGTGTATGAGGGCCATAGACACTCGCCCAAGTGCCTTTTTTGACATTTTTTCCGTATTTTGCCCTGTTATTTGGAAATGCTTAGTGTGACAAGTCTTAAACTGTATTATATATGATTTTTGTTTGTTATGTATGTCCCCCAAAAAGTTTCAGATCTGTAGTTTAATTGCTAAGGTCTCTTTAACAATTGTAAAATGCTCACAGAAACCCAATTTATGGATATTATGCCACTTTAAAGCCCAGTAACTGTCAAACTATGTGGGTTATAGAGCTGAAATCTTTGAATTTTTAAAAGGAAATGCCTGTCTATTTAAATTTTGAATATTAATAATGTTATGGGTATCTTAGTCTTTTAAGAACTTATTTTTGTGTGTTATACCTCTGCTTGCTGAGTTTTTCACTTTTTAAAATGAAACTGGTGAAACATATTGAAGTAGACAAAATGGACACTTTAAGTGAGCTTTAAGTCCCAATATTAATGAAATTATATCCTTATGTAGTAAAACTAGGGGATTTTTAACCCTCAACTAGCCCAGTTTTATTCAACTTGCCTCAGTTAATTTTGGCACAGCTCCTACAGTTATGAACTCATTTCAGTTGATAATCACATACTTAAAATTCTCAATTCTTTTTGTATTTGAGTACCCCTTTTATATAGATTGTTTGTTTACCATTTATGCTCAACCCACATCCCCCCACCCGGATTCCCCCCACCCACCTCTGGGACCTCCAGCTATATTGAGTGACACTAAATAAACAAAGGTATTTAATGATATCAGATGAGAAACAAAGAACTCAATGGGGTTGCAGATCTTGTGTAATAGTGAGAGAGGTGTGGAGAAGGGGAGAGGGGTGGGGGTGGGAGGTGGTGGGCTTCATTACATATAACACAAAGGGGAGTCAGAACTGAGATTGTGTCACATATTTAGGTTGCATATATATGGACCACATATATAGGTATAGAGGAAATGAATAACTGAAAACAATTTGCAAATTCTAAAAATAATATAATAAAATAATAATATAAATAATTTTTTTTTAAATAATATTTTATTTGTGAACAAATATAGAAACAGATATGCGCTTTTGGGATTATGAATTTTAGAATGGACATTGAATCATCAATCATTTAAATACTTTGAAGGAAGATTGAAAAATATGATGAGTTGAGTTAAAAATAATATTTTATTTGTCAACAAATATAGAAACAGATATGCTCTTTTGGGATTATTATTTTAGAATGGACATTCAATCATCAATCATTTAAATACTTTGAAAATAGGTTTAGAGTTATCATTGCAGGAAGATTGAAAATATAATTTGAGTTATGTATTCGGCGTCTGGGGATACACCATCTTCCTTGGGGAGATATAAACAGAGTAGATTGATGTGCTGAAGTTCATATAATAATGGGTAATTATGTTTTAAAAAATTCCCGATCAAAACCTGTGGCGTGAGTGATGACCTGTCTGGGGATATGTTGGCGCCGAGTTGGCCCAATCTAGTTAATTAAATATGTTATTCAGCTACTTTTGGGTCAGCTATAACATAGTAAATTTTCAGACCTATAGCTAATTGCATAGCTGAGTAATAGCTAATTTGAGGTTATCAGTGTAGAATAAATCAGCTAGAACTTGAAAATCATTGCATTTAGAGTATCTCTTTAATTATGTTATTCACGTATTTTTGGATCAGCTGTAACTGTTCGTGCCTCTCCATCCCTGGCCTCCTTCAGAAAACAGCTTAAAACCTACCTGTACACCAAAGCATATCCACCCTAGCCTGAATCATCCCCCTGGCGTTCTCCGTGGTGTTCGACCCCTGTTATGTCCCTGGACACAGAATTTTGTTGACTGCTTTTTGTTTTGTTGCGCCTTAGAGTCCTCTTGTTTGGGGAGATTAAGCGCTATAAAAGTCCAATTAGAATTAGAATTAGAATTAACAAAGCAAATTTGCAGACATGTAGCTTATTTTATAGACGAGCAATAGCTATTTTGAGGTTATCACTGTTGTGTAAATTAGTTATAACTTGAAAACTATTGCATTTTACAGAAATTAATATGAATATGTTATTCAGCTACTTTTGGGTCAGCCATAACCTATTAAAATTGCAGACCTGTAGCTCTTTTCATAGCTGAGTAATAGCTACTTTGATGGTATCCCTGTTGAGTAAATCAGTTATAACTTGAAAACTATTGCATTAAGAATATTTTGTTTAAATATGTTGTTCACCTACTTTTGGTTCAGCTATAGCATAGAAAAATTGCAGACCTGTAGCTTATTTCATAGCTGAGGAATAGCTATTTGAGGTTCTTAATGTTGAGTAAATCAATTGTAATTTGAAAGCTATTGCTTCTACAGTATTTTGCATAAATATGTTATTCAGTTACTTTTGGGTCAGCTATAACATAGTAAGATTGTAGCCCTGTAGCTCATTGCATAATTGAGTGATAGCTCACTGTTGAGTAAATCAGTTATAACTTGAAAACTATTGCATTTAGAATGTTTTCTTAAAATATGTTCTTCACCTGCTTTGGATTCAGCAATAGCATAGTAAAATTGCAGACCTGTAGCTCATGGCATGGCTGAGCCATAGCTACTTTGAGGTTCTCACTGTTTAGTAAATCAGTTGTAAGTTGAAAACTATTGCATTTACAGTATTTTCTTTATGTATGTTATTCACCTAGTTTTCCGTTAGCTATAACATAGTGAAATTGCAGACCTGTAGCTCATTGCATAGCTGAGGAATAGCTACTTTGAGGTTTTCACAGTTGAGTAAATCAGTTATAACTTGAAAACTATTGCATTTAGAGAATTATGTCCACCCCACTGGGGGGTGGACATATTATTTTTGCTTTTTCCGCCATCCGGCGTCCGGCGTCCCACTTGGTTTGCAGACATTTGAGGCAACAGTTCTTATCCTATCTTTACCAAATTTGGCATGCAGGTTTATTGGGTTAATAGCTTGTATGGGATTGCTTTTGGTGATGATAGCTCTATAGCTAACTGAGTAATAGCTACTTTGCTACTTTTGAGTAGCTCTTTGGTTTCCAAACATTTTAAGGAATGCTATTAAGCCTAGCTTTCTGAAATTTGGTATGGAGGTTCATTGGGTTAATAGCTTGTATGGGATTGCTTTTGGGGGAAATTGCTTCATAGATGAGTGAGTAATTAATTAAATAAATGAGTAATTAGCTATTTTGAATACTGAAAAAGGCAAATGTACTCATATCTCCTAAACCGTGCGAGATAGAGCGATTTCGTCGAAATTTTTGACCCACAGGGTATCTAAGGAATGTACTCTTTGCAATTTTCAAAAAATTTTCCCCTCCCCAAAAATGGCGGCCATTTTGAATTTTCGAATTTTTGCCAAAAATGACAAAACACAAATTTGCTTCTATCTCCTTAACCATGCGAGATAGAGCGATTTTGTCGAAATTTTCGACCCACAGGGTATCTAAGGAATGTAATCTTTGCAATTTTCAAAAAATTTTCCCCTCCCCAAAGATGGCGGCCATTTTGAATTTTCGAATTTTTGCCAAAAATGGCAAAACACAAATTTGCTTCTATCTCCTTAACCGTGCGAGATAGAGCGATTTCGTCGAAATTTTCGACACCCAGGGTATCTAAGGAATGTAATATTTGCAATTTTCAAAAAAATTGCCCCTCCCCAAAACTGGCGGCCATTTTGAATTTTCGAATTTTTGCCAAAAATGGCAAAACACAAATTTGCTTCTATCTCCTTAACCGTGCGAGATAGAGCGATTTCGTCGAAATTTTCGACCCACAGGGTATCTGAGCAGTGTACTCTTAGCAATTTTCAAAAAAAAATTTCCCCTCCCCAAAAATGGCGGCCATTTTGAATTTTCGAATTTTTGCCAAAAATGGCAAAACACAAATTTGCTTCTATCTCCTTAACCATGCGAGATAGAGCGATTTCGTGGAAATTTTTGAACCACAGGGTATCTAAGGAATGTACTCTTTGCAATTTTCAAAAAATTTTCCCCTCCCCAAAAATGGCGGCCATTTTGAATTTTCGAATTTTTGCCAAAAATGGCAAAACACAAATTTGCTTCTATCTCCTTAACCGTGCGAGATAGAGCGATTTCGCCGAAATTTTCGACCCACAGGGTATCTAAGGAATGTATCCTTGCAATTTTCAAAAAATTTTCCCCTCCCCAAAAATGGAGGCCATTTTGATTTTTCGAATTTTTGCCAAAAATAGAAAAACAGGAATTTGCTTCTATCTTCTTAACCGTGCAAGATAGAGTGATTTCGTCAAAATTTTCGACCCAACCAATGCAAAAAGGCATGAAGCTAAAATAATTTACATCTACACTAATAAATATTTAAGCATCATTGATATATTTTACAAATGAAACAGGGTCTTGTAAGACTACTGTACAATTTTGGCAAAAGGTTCATGGGGTGGACATTACACATGATAATGTGTGTTCTTCTATGCTATCCTGTTTCTATTGGCATCTACTATCAACAGGGCGTCCTATTTCTAGTTTTGTTTTAAAATATGATATTCACCTACTTATGGGTCAGTTATCACTTGGTAAAGTTGTAGACCTGTAGCTTATTGTATAGCTGAGTAATAGTTACTTTTCGATTATCACTGTTGAGTATATCATTTCCAACTTGAAAACTATTGCATTTACAGTATTTTTTAGGCGGGTTGCGTGTAACCAACCCGCCTATTAGATTGATGTGTCCGACGTCCGTCTGTCCGTCTGTCTGTCTGTCCGTCCACATTTTCGTTTCCGGACTCTAACTTTAAAACGGTTTGACCAATCAAATTCAAACTTCATAGGGAGATAGATCACCATCATAGCTAGGTTCCTTTCGAAATTGGTGAAATTCCGTGTGTTCGTTTGTCCGTTTTTCGTCCGTTTGTCTGTCCATCCATCTGTTTGTCCACATTTTCGTTTCCGGATTCTAACTTTAAAACGGTTTGACCAATCAAATTCCATCTTCATAGGGAGATAGATCACCATCATAGCTAGGTTCCTTTCGAAATTGGTGAAATTCCGTCTGTTTGTTTGTCCGTTTTTCCGTCCGTTTCTTCGTTTTTGTCCGTTTTTCTGTCCATCCATCTGTCCGTCCACATTTTTGTTTCCGGACTCTAACTCGAAAACGGTTACTCCAATCTAATTCAAACTTCACAGGGACATACATCACCATCATAGCTAGGTTCCTTTCGAAATTCCTGCGTGCGCAACCCGCCTTTTGGGGCACCTCTGACCCTCTTGTTTTAAATATGTTATTCACCTACTTTTGGGTCACATATAGGAAGATTGCAGACCTGTAGCTGTTTTCATAGCCGAGCAATAGCTACTTTGAGGTTATCACTGTTGAGTAAATAAGTTGTAACTTGAATACTATTGCAGCTACAGTATATTTATTTAAATATATTATTCATCTACTTTTAGGTCAGCTAGAATATAGTTAATTGCAGTTTTATAGCTCATTGCTTAGCTGAGCAATAGCGACTTTGAGGTTTTCACTGTTGAGTAAATTAGTTGTATCTTGTATACTGTTGCATTTGGAGAATTTTGTTTAAATGTGTTTTTCATCTATTTTTCAATCAGCTATAACATAGTAAAATTGCAGACATGTAGCTCATTGCATAGCTGAGCAATAGCTATTTTCAGGTTCTCACTATTAAATAAATCAGTTGTAACCCAAATACTATTGCATTTACACTATTTTGTTTCAATATGTTTTCCACCTACATTTTACTCAAACATGGTACTTTACTTTGGAGTGCCATTCACAGGGTCCAGTTTTTGTGTCCTTTTCTTCCTTCACTTGTACTCTAAAACTCAAGACACACAGTCAGCTGACACAGAGCCTGTTCACGGCACTGATTGCTTGTTATGTCAGCTGACTTGTCAGTCAGCTGACATTATGTCATCACTCTGCGGTGTGGGCGTACGCGTCTGCGTCCGCGTCCGCGTGAACAACTTCTTCTCCAAAACTACAAGGCCTAGAGACATGCTGTTTTTTTTAAAAGATACCTTATCTATCGAGGATGAAAAATTGTTCAAGGCATGCAAATCTGTCTGTTCGTCTGTTTGCTAGAGACATTACAAGGGTTACCAAAAGTGTGAAAATTTCAACTTTTTATCACAATTTTCTCAGTGACTATTGCAGGGATTTCTCTCATATCTTGCATATATGTACTAGGCCAGAGGTAGATTCTCTTGGGTGAGTATGAGACCTGGATCTGTCTTACTTTTTTTTAAAATAAATTTTTTTAATAATTTTTAATGCATTAAAATTCATGAAATCATGCACTAAATCACTTATAACTTCAAAAGTGTTGCATTTACAGCATTTTGTGAAAATATGTTGTTCAGCTACTTTTTTCATAGCTACAATATGGTGAGTAAGTTGGGTTTCTGTCTCTTAGCTGCTTTTGGGCTTTTCAGTAACTTCCATTATGAGTAAAATCACTTGTAACCTAAAAACTATTGCATTTAGAGAATTTCGTATAAATATTTTATTCAGCTACTTTTGGGCCAGCTATAACATAGTGAAATTTCAGACATGTAGCTCATGGCATAGCTGAGTAATAGCTACTTTTAGGTTATCACTGTTGAGTAAATCGCTTATAACTTGAAAACTATTGCATTTAGAGAATTTCGTATAAATATGTTATTCAGCTACTTTTGGGTCAGCTATAACATAGTAAAATTTCAGACCTGTAGCTCATGGCATAGCTGAGTAATAGCTACTTTTAGGTTATCACTGTTGAGTAAATCACTTATAACTTGAAAAGTGTTGCATTTAGAGCATTTTGTTAAACTATGTTATTCAGCTACTTTTTTCATAGCTACAATATGGTGAGTAAGTTGGGTGTCTGTCTCAATAGCTAAGTGAGTAATAGCTACTTTTGGGCTTTTCAGTAACTTCCATCATGAGTAAAATCACTTGTAACTTAAAAACTATTGCATTTAGAGAATTTCGTATAAATATGTTATTCAGCTACTTTTGGGCCAGCTATAACATAGTAAAATTTCAGACCTGTAGCTCATGGCATAGCTGAGTAATAGCTACTTTTAGGTTATCACTGTTGAGTAAATCACTTATAACTTGAAAACTATTGCATTTAGAGTATTTTGTTTCAATATGTTATTCACCTATTTTGGGGTCAGCTATAACATAGTGAAGTTTCAGACCTGTGGCTCATTTCATAGCTGAGTAATAGCTACTTTGAAGTTCTCACTGTTGAGTAAATCAGTTATAATTGGAAAACTATTGCATTTACAGAAATTTGTGCAAATATGTTATTCAGCTACTTTTGGGTCAGCTATAACATAGTGAAATTATAGACCTATAGCTCATGGCACAACTGAGCAATAGCTATTCTCAGGTACTGACTGTTGAGTAAATCAGCGATAACTTGAAAAATATTGCATTTGGCGTATTTTGTTAAAATATATTGTTCACCTACTTTTTGGTCAGCTATAACATAGTGAAATTACAGACCTATAGCTCATGGCATAGCGGAGCAATAGCTATTTTCAGGTTCTCACTATTGAGTAAATCAGTTGTAGCTTGAAAACTATTGCATTTACAGTAGTTTGCTTAAATATGTTGTTCACCTACTTTTGGGTTAGCTATAACATAGTAAAATTTCAGACATGTAGCTCATTGCATAGCTGAGTAATAGTTCCTTTGAGGTTCTCACTGTTGAGTAAATCAGTTGTAACTTGAAAACTATTACATTTAGAGTAATTTGTTAAATATGTTATTCACAGAATTTTTGGTCAGCTATAACATAGTGAAATTGCAGACCTCTATGTCATGGCATAGCTGAGCAATAGCTACTTTCAGGTTCTCACTGTTGAGTAAATCATTGTATCCACTGGATAGCCGCAGTGTGTAGAGAGAGATTTCACCATTACTGCTCTGCTGAAAAAAAAATATTATAGCTAGCTTTCTTAAGTTTGCAGTATATTTTTATTACGTTAATACATCCTATCCAATGGACAATTGCTTATCCGGTCGGCGCAGACCGGCCCGCCAAACGTCAGAAAAAGACGTCCTGTGTCTCCACCGGCTAGGCCGGCCCAGTACTGTGCACTCGCCAGATGGCGTGTCGTACTTCCTTCCTGTCTAGACAGAGTGACGTCATAGCATCTTTTTCGTTTGGCGCGTGGCTGTGCACAAGGAAATTTTTACAGCAAAGTTTTTCTTCAGAATTATATCAGACATCTTATTTTTTCAACGTTTATTCTACTTATATCTGCTTCAAGTACATCATGGCTTCTCCTGGCCAACGGAGAGGGAAATGTGGCCATGCAATGGCTCTCTTTGACACACACTCACACTGTGCGCGTTGCAGAGAGAAGGGTAAGGGACAGGATTTTTGTGTAGAAAACCCACAGTCTTCTGATCAGTGTCCTATTTGCAAATCTTTTACTTCTGAGCAAATTCTACAGATCTCTACGCCTGCTTATAAAATCAAGAAAGAAAAGCGTGAGGCGAAAGCGGCTGATTCTACCCCTTCTAAAGACAATGAGGAACTTGTCGACCCGGCCAGTGTGTCTGTGATTGGAACTGTGGATAGTCAGGGTACTGTTAAATCCCCTGCTCCTGCTCCACCTCCAGAGAAAAAGCCTAAGAAAGATAGCAAAAAAGACACCAAGAAAGTCAAATCCCCCTCTTCTAAAGCCACTTCATCCCAGCCCACTGCGGATGAGAAATTCACCGAACTTGACAACAAGTGGTCTGAGCGCTTTAGTCGCCTAGAAGCCTTAATTTTAGCCAAGAGCTTTGAGCCAGCTTTTTCTGCAGATATTAAAGTAGCACCGACCCACTCACCTCCACAGACTCAGAATGTTACGGAACCTTTCATCCGACCTTCAACCTCTTTGCTTCCTGGATCTGGCTCCTCTGCTGAAAAGCATCAGCCGACCAGTAAAGCAGTGACCAGCTCACAGACGTCTTCAAGTCAGTTTACTGGAACGGGCTTCTCTGCTACTAAGCATCAGCCGGCCAGTCAAACTAAGAGTAGCAGACCGACCTCTTCTGTTAAGTTTACTGGACAAGGCTCCTCTGCAACTCTGCATCAGCCTTCCAGTAAAACTAAAACTCACCGACCTGCTGCTGGGATAGTTGGTACCGACCCCAAAGATTTGAACCGACCTTCTGCTACTGACCGGTCATTGTCTTCTGAACCCACTGACACCGGCTCACCGACCTTGCATAGACCAAGAAAAGACAGTATATCTAGTCTTTCATCTGCGGCTGATAGCTTGTCGGATCAACCCCCCCTAGAATTATATACTGAGGAAGGGGAGCTTTCTGATGACCAGGATCAGTCAGTGACCGAACAGGACCAGCCAGTGTCGGAAGAACAGAACTACAGGGACACAATGCAAGGCATCCGGTCCTTTATGGGTTGGTCGGATATACCGGAGTTGGAGAGTACTACAAGTACTGCAGATGACAATCCCTTTGCCGGCCCAAAGACTGTTGCTCCCGGAAAGGTGTCAGTAAGAATGCCGACTGAGGATTGGTTATGCCGCAAGCTAGCTAAACTGAATCTTACCCTAGTTGAGGGCTACCCCTCCCGTGGCTCAGAGCCTGGTGGTTTGGGAAAGGACGTTTTCCTCAGGCCGGCTAAGTCCCAGACCAAATGGTATGGGCTTCACATAGATCCTAAAACCGACCCTAAAGCAGACTCATCTCAGCTTAGTCATTGGTCTACCGACTCTTCAAAGCTCAACAACAGCTATAGTAGGATAGCAAAGTACTCTGGAATGTCTTCAACCCCACCGGCCTCTCGCAGAATTTCACAAGAGACATTACGTAGGTGGGAGAGGTCGGCTAGAGAGGCATCAGTTATTTGTAATCAGTCAGCCAGTTTCAACCGATGTCTCTTCAGAGTCCAGCAAAATATGAAGGACCAACTTAAGGCATTGAGATCTGAAAATAAAGGCAAGGCTTCTTCACAGTTCACTGCAGCAGCTGACGAATTGAATTACCGTATGGACTTCAACTCTAGCATATCTCAGGCTGCAGCAAAAGCCATGGAACACCTTTCAGAATTTATCTTTGTTTCTATGGGTAACCTCACACTTGTACGGAGAGACGCTTATCTCAGTCACCTCAGGACCGGAATCAAACCGGACACTCTGACAGCCTTAAGATCTGCCCCCCTTCATATTGCTACTCTCTTTCCTGATGCTGTAATAAAGAGAGCTGAGGAGGACATAGCACAGTTTGAGTCCAGGGGTCAGTCTACTTCATCCCACAGCAAGGGTTGGTACCACCCTTACGAAAGGCAGGATAAAAAGCCAAGCTACAAGGACTCTAGGCAGGAGAAACCGGCTTGGAAGACAATTGGCAAGAGACAGCCTAGGCGAGGTAGAGGCCGCACCTCCACATACTCATCCCGACCGGCCAAGGGCCAGCAGTCATATAAATGACAGTTATTGTTTAGATCAAGTACACACACGACTGCTGGCCGGGAGCCCACCCTTTTCACAGACTCAAAAGACATTAAATGTAAAGCCTCATGTTGTTTCTCATGTTCCTTCTGCGCCCGGGCACTCACAAAAGAAAGAGTTAAGTCCCGGGCGGGCAGAGTGTTATCCAAAGAATTGCTTATTAAAATCTGTGAAAAGTGTTTCTTGTGTCACTCAATTGTCTTGTGTCCAACTTGTAGAAAGTGTAAAAAATGCTGCCTTAAATCTTCCTGTAGGGACAAGACTTCAAAACTTCTGGACAGTGTGGTCACAAATGGGTGCCGGTCCCAAGGTAGTTCAAATCCTAAAACAGGGCTACACCCTTCCCTTCCAAAACCGACCCAAACTTTCAAGGGTTCCCACAGTCGTAAGCAGCTATGCCAATCTTCACAGGAACAGCTACCTGTTAGAAGCATTGCAGCAGCTTATCGACAAAAATGCTGTAGAACGGGTCCACAACCAAACATCTCTAGGGTTTTTCAACCGGCTCTTTTTGGTGCCCAAACCGAACAACAAATGGAGGCCTATTTTAGACCTAAGCAAACTGAATCCCTTTCTCAAGACGGAAAAATTCAGAATGGAGACACCGGAAACCATCAGAATATCCCTCCAGCGAGGGGAGTGGGTAACATCAGTAGACTTCAAGGATGCCTACTTCCACATACCCATACAGGAACAATCCAGGAAATATCTCAGATTTCATGTCCAAGGTCAGACATACCAATTCAAGGCTCTTCCCTTTGGTCTGTCCACAGCGCCCTTGGAGTTCACTGTGATAGCCAAGGAGGTGAAATTGATGGCCGGACACAGGGGTATAAGAATCCACCAGTACCTAGACGACTGGTTGGTGAGGGCGAAATCCCGTTCAACTTGCTTACAACACACACAAACCCTAGTAAAAATGTGTCAGAAACTAGGTTGGCTAGTGAATGCAGAAAAATCAGAACTGGAGCCAAAACAAGTCTTCAACTTTGTAGGTTACCAATTCGATCTCAGGTCCGGCCGGGTCAGACCGACACCGGACCGGTGGCAAAGCCTTCAAGACAAAATAAAATCACTACTGCTTCTACCGACCTGTCCGGTCCGGCAGTTCATGTCCTTGATAGGCCTACTGACAGCCACAGAAAAACAAGTTCACTTAGGCCGCCTACACATGAGACCCATACAGTGGCATCTCAAAAACAATTGGAGAGTGCCAGAATCTCTGGAAAAGGTTATTCCTCTACCCAGGTCACTTCACCCACACTTGCAATGGTGGCTACAGGACGAGAACATCCTACGAGGCCAACCCTTACACCCCATAAAACATGCTCTGCAGATTTTTACAGACACATCAAAAGAAGGGTGGGGCGCTCACTTAAACGAGCTCACTGCAAGGGGGTCCTGGTCAGTGCCAGAAAGCAAGCTACATATAAACTATCTGGAACTAAAAGCAGTCTTTCTAGCCTTAAAAGAGTTCCAAGACCTTTGTGTAAGCCAAATAGTCCTAGTGGCTACAGACAACACAACAGTTGTAGCATACATAAACAAGGAAGGCAGCATGAGGTCGGGCCCCCTGTGTGCCCTCCTGTGGAGAATCTTGACCTGGTGTTCCCAGAGACAAGTGACTCTAAAAGCCCGTCATATTCCGGGCCGGCTGAATGTGATAGCCGACAAACTATCCAGGCTGGGCCAGACAATACAGACGGAGTGGTCCCTCCTTCTGGAAGTTTTTCAAAGCCTATGCAAGAGGTGGCACCAGCCTCAAATAGATCTCTTCGCCACGAGATACAACCACAAACTACCTCAGTTTGTCTCCCCAGTTCCGGACTCCCTAGCTGTGGCAGTGGATGCTCTCACTCTGCCATGGGAGGATCTGGACGCTTATGCCTTCCCACCAACTGCCATCTTGGGCAAAGTGGTGGAGAAGCTACTGGACACCCCGTGCAGAAGGTTAATTCTAATTGCTCCGGGATGGCCCAACATGCCCTGGTTTTGGGATTTAGTGGCCATGTCCAGCCAAGTTCCGCTGAGTCTACCTCAGCTGCCCAACCTGTTGACACAACCCTTCAATCAGATCCCTCACAGAAATCTGACCAACCTAAATCTTCATGCATGGCTCCTAGAGCCACAGCAATCAAAGAACAGGGCTTCTCTGAAGCAGTGGCAGCAAGAATTGAGGCTCCTCAGAGAAGATCAACCAGATCAGTCTATGAGGCAAAGTGGACCATTTTTACAAAGTGGTGCGTCACTAATCAGGTGGACTTCAGGGCACCACCTGTGAAGTCGGTGGCTGACTTTCTACTCTACCTCTTTGAGGTCAAGAATTTGCAGCCCAGCACCATTGATGGATACAGGTCTGCCATTGCTGATAAACTGGGTAATACCACAGTCAATATCAGCAAAGAGGATAATCTCACCCGTCTCCTGGACAGTTTCCACAGGGACAGACCCAAGGGGCGTAGGGGTATACCCTCCTGGAACCTTTCTCTGGTATTACACCAGCTGACAAAGGCTCCTTTTGAGCCCCTTAGGGAGGCATCACTGAAGCATCTGACCTTCAAAACGGTCTTCCTTTTAGCCCTGGGCTCGGGCAAAAGAAGGAGTGAGATACATGCATGGCAGCATAAGAACATCAGACACCAATCTGACTGGTCTAGGGTGTCCCTGTTTCCATCTCCCAGCTTTCTTTCCAAGAACCAGCTGGCCAAAGAGGGTCCGGAGAGTGTAGCGCCAGTGGTCATACCAGCTCTGGCTCCTACTCTGGATAGGTCCCTCAAGTCTGACAGAACCCTTTGTCCAGTTAGAGCTTTGCGCTACTATTTGGACAAGACTTCAGACCTTAGGCAGGGCAAAGAATTAGTTTTTGTCTCCTTCAAGAAAGGTTTGATCAACAGGCCCACACCCTACATCAAGTCAAAGCTCATGATGTGAGGGCCTTTGCTGCTTCTAAGGCCTTCCAGTCAGGAGTCTCCTTAGAGCAGATCTTATCAGCCTGCCACTGGAAATCTCATAATACCTTCACTCAATTTTATCTGAAGGATGTGGCTTGGGCAGACTCAGAGCTCTATCACCTTGGTCCTGTTGTGGCTGCCCAGCAGATCCACCAACAGGCGAGGAATTAGAGGAGACCTGTACATATGTAAATAGTAGTACTTCTCTGTATATATTGCACCTATAGTCAAGCAAAAAAAAAAAAAAAAAAAAAAAAAAAATTCTGGACGTACTTCCACTGGGAGGATTACTTCTATGGGACTGAACTCATCCCTCTCTTCCCCTACCTCAGAGCAGGTCTGTTAAAAAGGGGGGGGGGCAAGGTCGACTGACGGTTCAACCTCTTGTAACCGGATGATGATATTCTACCATAGCCTCAAGGGTTACCGACCACAAGGTCTTCCCAGGCTTAAAAAGGAATTGTTCATTATTCAACATGAGTTTAACCTAGTCCCTAGTAACTTACCCGCCTACCAAGCGGTAGTTATTCAGCAATTGTCCATTGGATAGGATGTATTAACGCAATAAAATTGCAAATTTAATAAGTAAATTAAATTTTTATAAGTTAATACCCTATCCAATGGACACACAAGACCCTCCCACCGACCCCGCTATCAGCTTACTAGGGGTCTAATAGGTTTAGACAACGAAAAAGATGCTATGACGTCACTCTGTCTAGACAGGAAGGAAGTACGACACGCCATCTGGCGAGTGCACAGTACTGGGCCGGCCTAGCCGGTGGAGACACAGGACATCTTTTTCTGACGTTTGGCGGGCCGGTCTGCGCCGACCGGATAAGCAATTGTCCATTGGATAGGGTATTAACTTATAAAAATTTAATTTACTTATTAAATTTGCAAATTAATAACCATAAAATGTTGTCTGGGAATATTTTTGGCCTCATTTTGAGAAACAAGATGGCCGCCACAGGTGTTTTTTGTCAGTCATGAAAAGTGCTTATATCTCCCTTATTATTGATCCTAGAGGTTTGGGATGATAAACAACCTGTAGGAAATCATGGGGTGGGAATCTTTTGGTGTGGTCAGATTTGACCTTCAATGACCCCTCCTTCAAGGTCAAACAAGGATAGCCAAACTTAAAAGTGCTTATAACTCGCTTATTATTGGTCCCAGAGGTTTGGGATGGTAAACAGACAGGAAATCATGGGCTGTGAATCTGTTGATATGGTCCGATTTGACCTTGGAACCCTCCTTCAAGGTCAAATGAGGATAGCGAAAATTGAAAGTGCCTACAACTCGCTTATTATTGGTGACAGAGATCATTGGCTCGGAATCTTTTGGTATGGTCAGATTTGACCTTTGGACCCCTCCTTCAAGGTCAAATGAGGACAGCCAAGCTTAAAAGTGCTTATAACTCATTTATAATTGGTCCTAGAGGTTTGGAATGGTAAACCATAGGAAATCATGGGCTGGGAATGTATTTGTGTGGTTAGATTTGACCTTGGACCCCTTCTTCAAGGTCGAACGAGGATATTGCATTTGTAGTATTTCTTTAAGTATGTTTTAACCTATTTTTTACACTTAAACAATTACCTTGTTATTTTCCTTCATAATACCATTTACAGGGCACAACTTTTTTATCCTTTTCTTCTGTCAGCTTCGGAATTTCTTTCGAACTTGCTGTTCAGTTACCATTTACTGTATTTCTGTACAGCCCTTTTCCTGATAATTATTCTGTCCTCTAATCACCTTCACAAATCAAAAACACTCAGTCAGCTGACACAGTGCCCGTTCACGGGCACTCTCCTCTTGTTTTATATAATGTGGTTCCGTTTTCATTTTTTTTTATATTTTAGACATTTGCAAACTTGAAATGTGTGTAACAATGTTTTTATAAGACGGTAAATTAATATAACATAATAAACATATTTCGAAATAATCAAGTCATTAACCGAGTCCGAGACAGTTCTTCCAAAATGAGGAATCGAGGCGCATTTTCCGGCTCGCTTGCAGCATTAGTGGTGAAGTATATTTTGTATAACAGAAGGTGTAAATCCATAAGAATTCTGAGACAAAGCAGACATCATGTAAAATTAACTTTTTCCACTGAACCTCATGTCTTCTTGTTGGCACATTTTGCCACATTATTGTAATCTGTTATATAAGGTACTCTCTGGAAAAGTGTTAATATAATACTTCTGACTCTTGGCAGTGTAGGAGTTTTCCTGGATACAGTATTTGCTGAAATCTTTGCAGGTGGTACATGTACAGCCAAAGATACCCCCCGGGGTAGTTCCACGATATCAGAGGGGCAAACATCTATCTCCTAACAATGGGGAGTCAGCCTTCACAAGACACATAGTGAACAGTAACCCCAGCAGCCGAAACACTTCCCCAAGCCACAGTCGAAAGGGGAAGCCCATGTCACCAGTCAACCCTACCCGCATCCCGCAGCCCACTGTGGTAAGTGCCACCACCATTTGTTAAGTAAGGCCCTTTTAATTGTTGAGAACAACAAAGTCAAAAGTTGCTGAAATTTCTTCTGTTGCTGATTATCAAATGGACTTTTCCATGGTGTCTAAGTTCCTACTATTGGTTTGTCATTGTAGCAGCCAATCAATGAAACAACAGCATTTCTTCAAGGACTGCTGCAATTTATTTTCTGCAGACTATATTTTCTGTATTTTTAATCTAATCCGTATTGTCTTCTGATTGGGATCGTTCTACTTAAACACTGCAACAAAGCATTGTAACCAACATATCAGTTGTCAGCATGAAAAATGGTGAAAGAAATTTAAAACATCAGATATTTACAAAATATCTGGTGAAATTATAACCTTTTGTCCTGATTTTTTTGCAGAACTTTAGGTTTTTGTAGTAATTTCTTTTAATCAGAGCTTGCATGTTGTATTTTCGATAACTTCACTTCGTATCAATGGGTCAATTTGATTTGGATAACTCTGGACTATATCATTTGGGTATTTTTTGGTGTAAAATTTGGAACTAACCCATGTATGGTACAGACCATGATGGCTTGTACAGAATTGTCAATCTGCAGTACACAGAAAGTGCACATCAGCTATTCCTGAAAAGAGTTATTCTGTTTTTATTCTTTTTATATGCATAATACAATTATAATATTGACAATATTATAATATATGTATAAAGCTTTAACATGCCACTTTACTTAATAGTTTGCATCTCTTGGCTATTCTGCTTGTTCAAGTAATTGCATTTTTCATTTTGTTTAAGCAATGTGTTAGTGTTGGTTTGTTTTCAGTTTAACATAGTTGTTGGAACACATTTTTGGTGACAGACAATAGAAAAAGTGTGAATTTTTTCAGTAAGATACAGTTTTCAGACACTCCACAAACCTATTTTTCCAAAATCATACTTGTGTTTCAGCGATTGAAATTCTCAAGCATTTATGCTAATTATACTTAGTATTAAATTTATTACAAAATTTTGTCTGGGAATACCATTTGAAAAAAACAAAATGGCTGTGATGACCATTTCTTTGAAAATAATCAATCTTTTGACACATTGTAGCTTGTTCCCAGTTCTACACTGTTGAATGTCTTTATGGGTGATATGTTCAGCATATATACATCTCCTCAGTACAAATGTTGACATTTGACCTTGAATCAGTTCATTTAATTATGTCCACCCCCCTGGGGGGTGGATATATTATTTTTGCTTTTTCCGCCGTCCGATGTCCGTTGTCCGATGTCCGGCGTCCGATGTCCGGCGTCACGCATGGTTTCCGCTCATTTAAAGGAAAAGTATTAGAGCTATTGTCACCAAATTTGGTATGCAGGCTTATTGGGTCAGTAGCTTGCTTGGGATTGCTTTTGGCTGTTGTACCTCTTTTGCTTACTGAGTAATACTTAAGTACAGCTATTTTCAGTACCCATTGGTTTCCGTGCATTTAAGCCAAAATAATTAAAGATATTTTACTACAATTTTGAATACAAGATTGTTATGTCCATAGCTCGCTTGGTATTGCATTTGGGACTGATAGCTTTGTCAGTACATGAGTAATAGCCATTTAGGTACTTCATTGTGTATTTTCAGTACTACTTTTGAGTAATTTGCTAATATCTCAGAAACCATAAGAGTAAGAGCGATTTCGACAGAATTTTTGACCCACAGGGAATTTAAGGAATGCAATCTTTGCAATTTTCCAAAAATTTTCCCCTCCCCAAAAATGGCGGCCATTTTGAATTTTCGAATTTTTGCCAAAAATGGCAAAACACTAATTTGCTTCTATCTCCTTAACCGTGCGAGATAGAGCGATTTCGTCGAAATTTTCGACCCACAAGGTATCTAAGGAATGTAATCTTTACAATTTTCAAAAAAATTTCCCCCTCCCCAAAAATGGCGGCCATTTTGAATTTTTGCCAAAAATGGCAAAACACAAATTTGCTTCTATCTCCTTAACCATGCGAGATAGAGCGATTTCGTCGAAATTTTCGACCCACAGGTATTTGAGCATTGTATTCTTGGCAATTTAAAAAAAAATTTCCTCTCCCCTAAAATGGCGGCCATTTTGAATTTTCAAATTTTTGCCAAAAATGGCAAAACACAAATTTGCTTCTATCTCCTTAACCATGCGAGATAGAGCAATTTCGTCGAAATTTTCAACCCACAGGGTATCTAAGGAATGTAATCTTTGCAATTTTCAAAAAATTTTCCCCTCCCCAAAATTGGCGGCCATTTTGAATTTTCGAATTTTTGCCAAAAATGGCAAAACACAAATTTGCTTCTATCTCCTTAACCATGCGAGATAGAGCGATTTCGTCAAAATTTTCGACCCACAGGTATTTGAGCATTGTATTCTTGGCAATTTTAAAAAAAATTTCCCCTCCCCTAAAATGGCGGCCATTTTGAATTTTCAAATTTTTGCCAAAAATGGCAAAACACAAATTTGCTTCTATCTCCTTAACCATGCGAGATAGAGCGATTTCGTCATAATTTTCGACCCACAGGTATTTGAGCATTGTATTCTTGGCAATTTTAAAAAAAATTTCCCCTCCCCTAAAATGGCGGCCATTTTGAATTTTCAAATTTTTGCCAAAAATGGCAAAACACAAATTTGCTTCTATCTCCTTAACCATGCGAGATAGAGCGATTTCGTCGAAATTTTTGACCCACAGGGTATCTAAGGTATGTAATCTTTGCAATTTTCAAAAAATTTTCCCCTCCCCAAAAATGGCGGCCATTTTGAATTTTCGAATTTTTACCAACAATGGCAAAACACAAATTTGCTTTTATCTCCTTAACCGTGCGAGATAGGGCGATTTCGTCGAAATTTTCGACCTAAGAAATGTACTCTTTGCAATTTTCAAAAAAAATTTCCCCTCCCCACATATGGCGGCCATTTTGAATTTTCGAATTTTTGCCCAAAATGGAAAAACACAAACTGGCCTTAACCGTGCAAAATAGAGTTATTTCGTTGAAATTTTCAACCCATAGAGTATCTAAGAAATGTACTCTTGGGAATTTTCAAAAAAATTTCCTTTTCCCAAAAATGGTGGCCATTTTGAATTTTCAAATTTTTGACAAAAATAGAAAAACAGGAATTTGCTTCTATCTTCTTAACCGTGCAAGATAGAGTGATTTCGTCAAAATTTTCAACCCAACCAATGCAAAAAGGCATGAAGCTGAAATCATTTACATCTACACTAATAAATATTTAAGCATCATTGATATATTTTACAAATGAAACAGGGTCTTGTAAGACTACTGTACAATTTGGGCAAGGTTCATGGGGTGGACATTACACATGATAATGTGTGTTCTTCTATGCTATCCTGTTTCTATTCGCATCTACTATCAACAGGGCGTCCTATTTCTAGTTTTCATGAAAAAGTACCAAAGTACCTCCTATAACCAATTCTGGTTAAACTTAAAAGTACCTATATGATGCTTGTTATTGGTCACACTTAATATTGTAAGCTTGGGATCAGAAAGCAATCTATTAGAAATTGTGGATTTGAATTCTTTCAGTGTGGTCAGATCTTTATTTGGTCCCTCCTTCAAGGTCAGATGAAGTTAGAAAAGCTTAAAAGTGTTTATAAATTTCTTATTACTTGTTCCAGAGTTTGGGATTTAAACCAACCTATAGAGAATCATGGGACTTGAACTTTTTAATGTGGTCAGCTTTGTCTTTGGGGCCCTTCACAATCAAACCAGGGCAGGCAAACTCAAAAGTGCTTATTACTTCCAACTCGTGCATACAAATTATCACAAAGCCAGAACAACTAGAATAATCTGGCTCTACATGTAGAGGCTTTTTCTGTTTTATTACACCCATACCAATAAACACAGGAGAAAAGTATCTAAAATAACATGAATAATGTGGTCATAGAGGCATTTTATGTCCTAACTCACTCATAACTTACACCACAAGACAAAAACTGCCAAAATAACTTAGTTATAGAGACCTTTTCTTTATTAACTTAACAATAACAGCTATCACAAGACAAGAAGACCTTGGTGACCCCTCGTCCAGCCTATACACCCAGCCAGGTGGACAATGCCATGGTCAGTCTGGAGTCTATCGGGAAGAGGGTTGAGAAGGTGAAGCGGGCTCGTCTGTACCTTCTGCAGCAGATGGGTCCCAACTCTTTACTGATTGGTGGAGACTCACCCAATCACAAGTACAGAGTCATAATTGGCCCTCAGGTACATTGGGAGAAGATATAAAGTCTGGGGAGAGTTTTATCTGTTACTTGAGTGCTAGTACTCAGAAGAAATTAATTATTTAAAATTACAAGGTATGAAATAAAGAGTCTCAGAGTAAAGAGCGATAGAGTTTTATGTTAAAGTTACACGTGTAAAGTGTTACTTGACGGGTTGTGTTTAGGAACTAATTGGAATAAGAAGAGTTGTAGAAAGTGTGTGCTCTTGAGGATATCTGTGATTGTTTTGCACAGAAATTCCAAAAAAGTCTTGCCAAGCAAGTAACGTCACTGTAAAATGTTATTTTTGTGTTATAATTTACTTAATTTAAAAAATTTTATGTGTTTTGATATTATTGGGCTTTTTGGGCATGGATGTGCACAAATAATTGTATATATTGAGAAAATTTTCGATGTGACCATTCCTTTAAAATTTCACCACTGTCTTAGATCATGTTTAAAGTTTCTCCATTTATGATCAATGTCTTATGTTGGTGTTTTAGTTTCTATACTAAATATTTCTTTTGTACATGCATTCGGTTGTCCATGTAACTGGACAAGAAATGTAAAACATTGTCTTCCAGTTGTGCAATTTGAATATCATTTTCCATTCCTGTGAAGCATAGTTTCACTGTTTTACATTAAGTTTTCTCTACTCTGTGTATATATGTTGCGTTTGCTAGAAATGTAGCTGTGGTAAAGGTCCAGACTGTGTCCATGTGCTCTTTGTTATGCTGAGGGTGTTCCAGATCAAAGAAACAGATCCCCAGCTCTGGAGCAAGACCCTGAAAAACTATGAGGTAAATCATCAGGCTCAGAGAAGCCCCTTTTTGAATATGGAATTAGTTATGTATTTAATAACAAAGCAAGTCTTTAGATTACAGTCGATATCTGGCTCTGGAGCAAGATCGTCTGATACATTGAGGGAAAACACAGTGTGGGAATGATTACTGAATTAATTGTTACTTATTTAGTAAGAAAAAAACATATGTTTGGAGTTGGTTCCGGGATCTAGAGATAGACAAAGGTGTCAAAACAGAGCCAGTCCTAGCACAGCCAGTATGTAGTTGGTTAGGAGCTCTTGAACTGAGTCAATATCTATGTGTTAAACCAAAATAAGTAATTTTAATACAGAAAGCTTTTAATAAACCCATAACTGTTGTTGTACATACAAGGCTCATATCATCACTTCACAGGTAAAGGTACTTTAAAGTTAGAAGCCATAATTCTCTCTCTTTTTTTTTTTTTTTTTTGTGTGTATTGTGTAGAAGTTATGATTTTGTGGAAGTTGACAGTCAATTGTATGACTCTCAAAACTTTAAAGATTGATGAGAAATTGTAAAGTGAGCTTGATTTTTACTGTAAACAATTTTTTGTAAAGTATAGCTTGTACTTTATATCTTTTCTTATGCTTTGGGGCTGTGAAAGCTTTAAGCTTGCTTGTGTACATTTTGATTGCACCTTTTTCTGCTTAATAAATCTCACATTTTAAAACATCTACATGATATTAACAGAAACTAATTTACCTATAATATTAACATGTTAAATAATTTGGATGAAAATTGTAAGTGCAAAGCATATTCATTTAGCAGTCCAAAGTACCTCATCACTAACGCGATGCAAATGAAGGCAACTATCTCTCATCCTATAACTAAAACCCTGTGTTTGAACCTGATATCCCATAGTTTACATTGCAAAGTATTGTTCAGTTAATATATACAATTTCCAGTACCACTGAAACTACTCACTATGATAAAATCTTCACTGTATCTTCAAAGTGACACAAACTCTAATCATTCAAATACCAAATATACCACCAAGGTATAGATACTGACTTAGCTTTTACACATGGGAAATTCTGCATGTTAGTATGTGAGATTTAAAAAGTAAATGTGTTGGTGACTGCCTGTTGTATGGTCATTAGTACAGCAGAAAAGTAGACTACAATACTGGTGTTGGATTTGGACATCAATTAATTTGTACATCTTCTCTTCAGACAATGCAAACTTAATGAAATAGTTCCTTTTAAAACTTTTTTTAAAGACATGAACTTTTTTTTATATCTGTGTATAAGCTATTTTGAAATGATTTTTCTCATTGTCTGAATCTAACATCTTCTGAATCCAACACAAGCTGTTTAGGCAGACTATACCACATAAAACTCCTAAGATAGTCTGTGTCTTTACAGGTGGAGTCTCTATTCCGCACATACCATGCCAGACGTACCAAGAAGTTGAGTGAGCTTTATGTAAAGCCCCGGAGTAGTGGAAAAAGTGTTCACCCAGATACAGAGAATACGGGAGAGGAGCAGTGTAAAAACAGGCAGGAGAAAGAGGAGGGCATTGAATCTGAACAGAGGTCAGTGGGTACAGTTATATATGTCTGGGAACTGAAGTGCAATGCAGATATTACGTAGGGTAGGGGTGGGAATCTACCAACTTTTCTATATCATCATTCCACCAACTCAAAACTGTTCAAATTCCAGAATACTAAAAAAGTTGAAAAATTATTCCAATGTCCTTTATTTGAATAGACCCTCCAGCAGGAAGTCAAATGAGTGAAGATAAAACATGCTTTCATTAGTGCTGTTAAAGCTAAAAAAATTAAAAGTATCAGTTGAATGGTTGGAAGTATATCGGGTTTATTGTCTGAAATATTATATGCTGACAGTCAAGATAACTGTTTTAAAGGTTAATGAAAGTTAGTTTTTCTGCCTGCCTTTTTTCCACTTATCTAAATCCTGTGTGTACCTTTATTTCTTATAACCCTTTTTCCTGTGTCACTACTTTCTTCTGCCTTTCTTCCGATGTTTATGAGTTCTGAGTTTTTGGTTGTACATAATATGGCAATTAAGTTTAAATTCTTCTCTGTGGTTACAGTCAGCCTAAGGATGATGAGGATAATTGCCCAATCTGCCTTCTGGACATGGTAGAGGGAGAAAGTCTGGTACAGTGTGTGGATGGCTGCCACAACCGTCTGCATCACCACTGTATTGACATATGTGAGTAATAATCACACGTGTGTGTAAAGTAAACTAGAGCATATGTAAAAAAGTACAAAATAGACTGAACCACCACTTCATGACATCTGTAAGTTAAGATAAGCCTGTATTTATTAGTCCCTTATTATTATTAACATATGTTTTGGTGGATAATAAAAGGTTGGATAATGTAGGATGTATCCTATATAATCAGTATAACCCCTGCAGCACCACTGTGTAGAGATAATTGTGAGTTACACGGAGTTTAGATACATTGAATCAACGAAACCTACATTGATGGTATAAAATACATGTAAAAATGTAAACCACAAGAAAGAAAAAAATAAATGTAATGAACATAAAATAAGTTACTTTAAATATGAAATTTTACTACAGGCTGTAACACTACTGCTTTGACGTGTGAGTTTATACAATAAAAAAAGTAAATATCAAAGATTTCTACTGGTTCTACCAATTCTACATTGGAATATGGGAGCTGAAATACACACCGTCTGGTGAACCATAACAATTATCAGTGATTGTACTGCCTGTACTTATTTACATTGAGATCTCTGAGCTTAAATATATCACATATTTCAGAAGTGTACTGTTATATGTCCTTTAAAATACATCTGAACACTGATGCTTGTACAGTGTTATTGTTCCAGTTATCACATGTCAGGTATTTTAAAAATTACATGTCCCTACAATTCTACAACTGTATTGATATCTGGCAGTTGACACAATGATTACTTTTACAGTACAAATAAAGATCCATTGTTATGACGACCTCCACGATCCTTGTGGAGATATGTCTGACTTCAAATGTACATTTAGTGTAAACCTTTAGCAACAAGAACTATTCAACAAAATATTTTTCCGGAAATTGGAGTGGCAACAGTTTTGGCCAGTACCTGTCCTATTCAGTGTATTTTGGTTGGATTTTGTTTTTATGTAACTGGAAAGTTTTTCCTCTATTTCAAGGGTTTCAAAATTGCAAGCGACAACAGGAAACCCTGACATGTCCACTGTGCCGAGAAAAATGGCCTCATGATAACTTGTAAGTTGTAATTCAAAGAAAGCTGTCTTACTTTTAAAAGTCTTATATATATGTATCAACAGACTGCTGGCTTTGACAGATGATATTGTAAACAATGATTCTGTCAACCTCCTACATGTTCATGTAAAATTAGGTCACAAGATGTTTCTGGAATGTAATACATGCCTGCTCACAAACACATTGGTTTTCAGTAATTCCTAGTGTTTATAGGTAAGTCATGCATGGTACTTCCAAGCAGGGAACACAATGTATGTTCCAATAATTTGTTATTCTTGCATAAGGGTTTACAGGGTTCTTCAGTTATGTAAGACCTGCTGTTGAACACATTATGTGGCAAATAATTCTGTTTATGTAAATCATGCACTGTTAATTGCCCATGTGTATATTTACTCAGGCAGCTTTACTTTTCAATATGTAAATGTACCTAAGGAATGAGGAACCATTAATCATGGATGCGATTAAGGCTTTCTAGTTTCTTATTTACTCCTTAATTTTTATTGGAAAGCAAAAATTAAAGGACCAGTGCTTGCAATGGAAGCAATTTTATTTCAGTTATTCCAAGGGCATTCACTGGCAAGGACTCGTACATTTACGTGTTGTACTCTGTTGATTCACACTGAGTGAGTTTTCAGGACTCTATATATTTTCAGCACATCGTCAACACTGAAGTAATCCTTATGTTTATATGTAAATCAGGCATTGTTCATTCCCAGTGTGTATATGTACATGAGCCACTCTTAATTCCCCATGTGTACATGTAAATCAGTCCCTGTTAATTCCCCATTTGTGTATCAGGTTAGAAGATTCATCAGGCAGGGAAGAGCTGCCTGCTCCCCCTAACACCCGCTCGGCCTCCCCAGTCATGCCACACCAAGAGCCCGAAATCAACCAACTCCCCCATGTGGAACCCATAGCAGAGGAATTCATGGACATGGCCAGACCCTGGATTCAGGTAGAATGTCCCAAATAACACCTTGTATTTGAAGTCCTATAAAGCAGAATTCTATGGTCCTCACTTCTATTTTCCAAATATTCATTTTTATGTGAGCTGACATTATGTCATCACTCTGCGGCCTGGGCTTCTGCGTCCGCGCGAACACTTCTCCAAAACTACAAGGCCCAGAGACATGCTGTTTTTTGTAAAAAAAAAAAAAAAAAACTAGGGCAGGGATTTCTGTCATATCTTGCATATATGTACTAGGCTGAGCATCAGGCCTGGATCTGTCTTAGTTATTTTTTATGAATTTTTAGGGGGGTTGTGTGTAACCAACCCGCCTATTAGATTGATGTGTCCGATGTCCGTCTGTCTGTCCGTCAAAATTTCCGTTTCCAGACTGTAACTCAAAAACGGTTTGTCCAATCAAATTCAAACTTAACAGAGAGATAGATCACCATCATAGCTAACATCATAGCCATCTGACCTAACATTTCTTTCCTTGTATCTAAATTTAATTACAGCAGTCGCTAACCTTATTGCTGCCTGCGCAACCCGCCTTTTGGAGCATCTTTGACCCTCTTGTATGACAATTGCCCACAGCCTATTTTGGCCACAAGGGGCTGTTGTCCAACAGGATTTGACCTGTATTTCTCACTTATACAATTCCATAAGTACAGTTCATTCACAACATTTATAAAGCCATATCCATCTTGAAAATCACAATATCTACATACATACAAAGTGATCACTGTTGCTGTCTATAAGAGTGTTTGAATGCAACATGAAATATCTAAATAAACCTTTTTGATTTTGCAGTGTATTTTCTAACTTCATCAAATAAGTTAATATCAACGTTACAGTTGCCAGTTCCATAAAGAATTAACTCCATTAAATTAATTTCTTTTAAATTATGAGTTGGTTCTGGCAGTACATCATTGAAATCCTGTAGCATTTCCCTCCTCGGAGCAGCAAAATTTGGACAGTGTAAAAAGTAATGGCTTACACTCTCTGTGACTGCATTACAGAGTGGACAATTCCCTGTTGCAATAAAGTGGAAAACTTTACGTTGTCGATTTAATGCACTTAGGCCCATCCGTATACGACTTAAATTTATAGATGCACTATCATTATGCCACAAGTGTGCTTTGTTAAGATTAATTTTGCTTTTTAATCTAGATTTAAATATCTCCAGTGATAATGCGGCCTGTGCATCTGTACTAAGATTATTCCATTCACGAATAGTTGATGGAAAAATGATGTATGGAAGTATGTTTTCTTGGTTTTGATTTGTTGAATATTATGTTCTGCTCTTAACTTATAGTCAGATTTCTTATCTATATTTGGTGGACACAATAAAGACAGGTATTCTGGAGCATAATTTTTCTGAATTTTATTCATAACTTGGAATTTCTTCTTTTTACACCTAGATTGAAGTGGCTCAAGTCCACATTCTGCAAGTAAAGATGATGACTTCGTTTTTTTTGTAAGCCCCAGTAATAATTAAGCAAAACTGCCTTTGAATGTTTTCAAGCAGTTAACTTTCTTCCTTAGAGCAGTTGTCAAATATTTCAGACCCATATTCCAAAATAGGATGAGCAAAACTAGTATAAGCTTGCCTCTTCACAAGACGAGGTAATCTGAAAGAAATTCTTTTCAAATTTGTCAATACTTTCATTACCTTGTCTTGCATTTTGTTAAAATGATTTTTCCAAGTCATTCTAGAATTGAATGTAATGCCATAAGTTCAGGTGGGTTAGCCTCACTAACTTTGAGAAGATTATATATTTTGTTTTTGTCAGATTAAAATTTACTAACGACTGCTTCCTCCAGTCATTAATTACTTTGAGATCCTCATTTAAATTGCTGATATCAGTTTCGGTATTATCACTAGTCAGTGCTTTACATAGGGCAGTATCATCAGCAAAAAGAAAACTCTGAGTTGGTAAATCTTCTGTTATATCATTAAAATATATGAGGAATAATAAAAGACCTAGAATGGAGCCCTGATGAACCCCACAACTGATTGATATTTGTATTGCATTTAGAGTATTTTCTTTAAATATGTTGTTCACCTACTTTTTGTTCAGCTATAAAATAGTAAAATTGCAGACCTGTAGCTCAGTGCAAAGCTGAACAAAAGCTCATTTGAGATTCTCACTGTTGAGTAAATCAGTTGTAACTCCTACTTTTTGCAAAGGATCACAAAGCTCACACTTTGAACCTAGCCTATGACAACATGTAGTAATACTTGCTGTTTTATAGGAATGTTAAGAACTTAATGTTGATCTTACTTTCCCTCTCATAATGTAGCTCTTTGGAGAGAACCTGGTGGCATGTATCTTCTCCCGTCAGTGGACTGATAGAGAGACATCAATGAAGCACTTGAGTCGGATCACCCAGTCCACACTTATACATGCAGTACAGGACAGCAGTGACCCTGGAAACTTGGATACTGAGGTGACGGCCACAGCACATCAGGTGTTTGAAGGGTGCTGTGCTGTGGTGGCATTTATGTGTAAAGACCCAGTCTACAGAGTATATGTGGCAGCTCTGGTAAGACATACATAGAGGGCTTTCAAATGATGTAAAAAGAACTAGTTTTTACAATAACACGCATACTGAAAACCCTCTATTTATTTCTATCATGGAAAATTTTGGACTGTTGTAAGATCATTATATCCCCAGACGAAAGTCGGGGATATATTGGATTCAGGTCCGTCGTGCCGCCGCCGCCGTAGAAATTTCCTTGTGGACGCGATAACTCAAAAACAAATTAATATTTTTTTTTCAAACTTGGTACACATGTTAAGGGTGCCCAAAGGAAGATCCCTATTTTAAGGTGACCTTAAACTCCCAGTAAAAAAGAACTTATGACCACCTTAAGGTCAGAAATTGGACTTTTGGCCACTTAGAGCCCTGTAGGTCACAAACTATGATGCTCAGCTGGCTGAAATTTTACCTGACAACACATTAATATGTTCTTAGTACATGTGCCGAAAATCACGACTTTAAGTTGAGGAGAAAATTGTGTTTGAGGCCCATAAATACCCCCACTTAGGGATTTTTTGCTATACTTTTCACATATTTTGCCCTATAATTTGGAAGTGGTAATTCTGATGAGTCTCAAACTGCACTAGGTATAACTTTGATATGTAATCCTTGTCTGTAGAAAATTTTAGGGCTGTAGGTTTACCCAAAGGGGTCGACTTAAGGTCTCAAAAGTGCCCACAGAGACCCAATTTATGCAATTTTTGCCACTTTCAAGCACTGTAGCTTTCAAACTATGTCTCTCATCTAAGTTAAATATCATCTGGGAATATATCTATGTGTTTTCTTATATGTGCCCCAACATTTAGGCCTTTAATAGACAGTTAACCTGTGTATCAGGACCATAAACACCTACCCGAGTGACCCTTATAAGACATTTTTCACATCTTTTTCCCTGTAACTTGGAAATGGTAAGTCTGAGAAGTTTCAAACTGTATTAGATATATATTCTGTGTGTAATCTTAGTATGTAACAGATTTTAAGTCTGAAGCTTTAATTTTGAAGGTCAAATTGAGGTCTCTAAAAGGCTCCCAAAGACCCAATATTTGGACTTTTTGCTACTTTTAAGCCCTGTGACTGTCAAACTATGTGACTGCTAGAGCTCAAATCCTATCTGGGAAGATATTAGTATGTTATTTTTATATGTGCCAAAAATTAAGGCTTTAAGAAGACATTTAACCTGTGTATGAGGACCATAAATCCCCACCCGAGTGACCATTTTTAGACATTTTTCACATATTTTTCCCTGTAACTTGGAAATGGTAAGTCTAAGAAGTTTCAAACTGTATTAGATGCATATTCTATGTGTAATCTTAGTATGTGACAAATTTTAAGTCTGAAGCTTTAATTTGAAGGCCACATTTAGGTCTCTAGAAGGTCCCATAAAGACCCAGTATTTGGACTTTTTGCCAATTTTAAGGCCTGTGACTGTTAAACTATGTGACTGATAGAGCTGAAATCTCATCTGGGAATACATTATTATGTTCTTTTTACATGTGCCAAAAATCAAGGCTTCAAGTAGACATTTAACCCGTGTATGAGGACCTTAAACACCCACCTGAGTGACCCTTTTAAGACATTTTTCACATATTTTGCTCTGTAACTTGGAAATGGTAAGTCTGAGAAGTTTCAAACTTTATTAGATACATAGTCTATGTGTAATCTTCGTTTGTAACAAATTTTAAGTCTGAAGCTTTAATTTCAAAGCCACATCGAGATCTCTAAAAGGCCCACAGAGACCCAATATTTGGACTTTTTACCACCTTTAAGCCCTGTGACTGTTAAACTATGTGATTGATGGAGCTGAATTCCCATCTGGGAATGCATTTTTATGTCCTTTTTACATATGCCGAAAATCAAGGTTTTTAGTAGACATTTAACCTATGTATGAGGGCCATAGACACTCGCCCAAGTGCCTTTTTTGACATTTTTTCCGTATTTTGCCCTGTTATTTGGAAATGCTTAGCGTGACAAGTCTTAAACTGTATTATATATAATTTTTGTTTGTTATGTATGTCCCCCAAAAAGTTTCAGATCTGTAGTTTAATTGCTAAGGTCTCTTTAACAATTGTAAAATGCCCACAGAAACCCAATTTATGGACATTATGCCACTTTAAAGCCCAGTATGTGGGTTATAGAGCTGAAATCTTTGAATTTTTAAAAGGAAATGCCTGTCTATTTAAATTTTGAATATTAATAATGTTATGGCTATCTTAGTCTTTTAAGAACTTATTTTTGTGTGTTATACCTCTGCTTGCTGAGTTTTTAACTTTTTAAAATGAAACTGGTTAAACATATTCAAGTAGACAAAATGGACACTTTAAGTGAGCTTTAAGTCCCAATATTAATGAAATTATATCCTTATGTAGTAAAACTAGGGGAATTTTAACCCTCAACTAGCCCAGTTTTATTCAACTTGCCTCAGTTAATTTTGACACAGCTCCTACAGTTATGAACTCATTTCAGTTGATAATCACATACTTAAATTCTCAATTCTTTTTGTATTTGAGTACCCCTTTTATATAGATTGTTTGTTTACCATTTATGCTGTAGCACTCCATCTCTTTGTAGTCCCAACCCACATCCCCCACCCGGATTCCCCCCACCCACCTCTGTGACCTCCAGCTATATTGAGTGACACTAAATAAACAAAGGTATTTAATGATATCAGATGAGAAACAAAGAACTCAATGGGGTTGCAGATCTTGTGTAATAGTGAGAGCGGTGTGGAGAAGGGGAGAGGGGTGGGGGTGGGAGGTGGTGGGCTTCATTACATATAACACAAAGGGGAGTCAGAACTGAGATTGTATCACATATTTAGGTTGCATATATATGGACCACATATATAGGTATAGAGGAAATGAATAACTGAAAACAATTTGCAAATTCTAAAAATAATATAATAAAATAATAATATAAATAATTTTTTTTAAATAATATTTTAGTTGTGAACAAATATAGAAACAGATATGCACTTTTGGGATTATGAATTTTAGAATGGACATTGAATCATCAATCATTTAAATACTTTGAAGGAAGATTGAAAAGTATGATGAGTTGAGTTAAAAATGATATTTTATTTGTCAACAAATATAGAAACAGATATGCTCTTTTGGGATTATTATTTTAGAATGGATATTCAATCATCAATCATTTAAATACTTTGAAAATAGGTTTAGAGTTATCATTGCAGGAAGATTGAAAATATAATTTGAGTTATGTATTCGGCGTCTGGGGATACACCATCTTCCTTGGGAAGATATAAACAGAGTAGATTGATGTGCTGAAGTTCATATAATAATGGGTAATTATGTTTTAAAAAATTCCCGATCAAAACCTGTGGCATGAGTGATGACCTGTCTGGGGATATGTTGGCGCCGAGTTGGCCCAATCTAGTTTATGATGGACACAGTTTCTGCATGCAGTAAAACTAAATGTACAGATTATGCTTTTGTGTTACTCCTTGAATGCACATTAGTGTAGTGATATATTGGTAAGACAAGGTTTTAAATTTTGGCCGTGACCTTACATGTAACGGTTGCTTGCCTTTGTAGCACATGACCTTTACCAACTGATACACAGTACTTTGCTCTTGTTAGCATACCCACTGTAATATGACCTATCTACTGTGTTGAAGGTCACATAAAGCTAATTGATTTTGAATTTTTTTTTTTTTCCGCTCCTCACAGAAATGTCTGCGTACAGTGCTGGCATACACAGCATGTAGTAGTCAGTCAGACAGGCACAGAATAGAAGAGGCTCTCAGACCAGTGGTAGAATCCATTCTTGTCAAATGTGCTGAGTCAAACAAGTAAGAATTCCTGTCTGAATTACAAAGCTTACAAGAATCATGTACTGTTAATTAATGGTAAAAAAATAGACTGTGTAACGAGAACAGTATTCAGGATCTAATTCTATTTTTGGTTAACTTGCTGGTATTTCTTAATGTTGAGACCTCAAAACTGCATATACCTAAACTTACCAATGATTTATTAAGATCCATTAAGACATATTTAGAATAAACCAAATTGCTCTTTTATTGCAGTGTTAAAGATTGTCTTAGCTTGTGAGGTGACATCTCACAGGTTCTTAACATGACTTGTACCTTATTTAACTTTTATAATTGGTTGATCTTGTTCCATGTGTAAGTGTTTACACTGTGTGTTGTTTCTCTCTAGTCCTGGCCTACTTTCGATCTCCGCACTGCAAGAGCTAATGAAAGGTCAGGAGGGAGAGCTGGCTCTTGGCAGGGAGATAGAAAACCTAGGTGAGATGTGAAAAGCTTTATAAATATAGTTATACACAAAACAGATGTATAGGAATGAAAGTAAATCCAACTAATACATGTGCATTATATGTGCTTGATCTTGTTTTGTGCACTGCTTGGTGTTGGATGTTTCCAAAAATTAGTCAATTTGTAAATCTGTAGTGTGTCGATTGTTTCAGTTTTTTAATACGATTTTAATTTTAATTGGATATGTTCTAATTTTTGTACCCCAAGCTGTAAAGTGCATTTGTTCATACACAAGACAAATAAAATAAACATAGGTGTGGTTAATATTTTTCAGTAAATATTAAGTTAGTGGGATAGTAAGATAAAAATTACCTGTTTTTCTACCTACAACACCAGTAATTGGTAAGCTAGAGATGTTTTGAGAGTTTTCTTTCTTGTATCTTTTCGTTTCAGTCAGCAAACATAAATTCTATACGGCTTTGCCAGTTGGTCTGATTAAAAGTCTGTGGATTTTTTAAAAATTTTCGTCAGCATTAACTCTTTATACTTAGGTTACAAAAGGCCCCAAAGTGATAATAACTTTTGTCATATTTGTTTGTTGTAGTTAATATATGGCAATAGATTGCATTAATTTAATTTCTACTTTAATTTTATGTTTTTGTTCTCTTGAAAGTACAAAGGAAGCAATAAAAATTAGGCTTTTTATCTATATTTTTCCATGACAGATGAGCAAGGCTTAGATGGCATTGAGTATGTGTTGAACTGCATCATTCAGGATTATGATGTCTCACAAGTCCAGTGGCAGTGGTTGCTAGGCAGGTTCTATATCCTTGACAACCTATTAGAGGAATATCCTCGTGAGTTTATGGTCAATAAGGACAAATTGGTTGACAACAACTGTGATCCCCCAGTAAATTTTACACGCATCATGGATTTACTGAAGTTCTGTGCACCAGTGTTATCATTCCCTCACTCTAAGGTGGAAAAGCTGGCCCGCCGCATATTTTACCTCACAGCTAGGCTGCAGATTCATAACTATTCAGTGTTAAAGGAAATCCTGCAACTACTGGAAGATACCGACACAACTATCAGGAACAGCATGAAAAGACGACTGTTAAAACTCCAGGAGCAATACCATTTTTCAAATCATTCACAGGACAAAGAAGGTGGACATGTGTTTACTACAGAAATCTGTGAAGAAGTTGACCCTATTTTTACAACACCTGTCCTGTCGGGTACCTCAACTCCTTGCAGTTTATCCCCGGTTCCATCTGACAGTACAGGTTCGGACATAGTTGTCACTCTGTCACAAAGTCATCCACAGATGTTACCAATAGCTCCACCAAACTCTCCAAGAAAACCACCAGAAAGACGCAGTAAAAGCATGAGTGTGCTCCCAGAAGTGCAAGCTGAGCTACACCAAATGGAAGACTGTACGGATGGTTTCAGTTCTCCAGTAAATACAACTGCACAAACAAGTACTCAGCCCAGGTCTATAGGAACTGAAGCAGGCGATGCCCCAAGCCCTGCAGCAACTGCTATGCACAATACAGAACATCCAATACTCGAACATCAGGATTCAGGTTTGCAAGCAACACTCGACATATTTCCTGTGCAGTTCACAGATGCTCCTGCCAGGGCTGTACCAAAGATTCAGGTCCCAGGAATCACATCTCTAATTTCTGGCCTGGATCCCGAATCGCCTCAGATAGTATCACCATTTGTGGATCAAGAAGAGGAAGAGTTCCACAATATGGACATGTATCGCAAGTATGCTGAGGGTGAGCATGAGGATTTGATCTCATTCTCACCTGAACCGGCCTACGATGATAATGATAGTGAACTAGACAATACTGTCAGCACAGCACCCAGTGTGTCACCAGAAAGCCCGTTCTCTGCCAGCTACCGCCGGGCAGACACTCTACTAATTAGAGAATTCCCTGGTGATCCTTCTCCTTTAAATAAATGCAGCCTTGCAGTTGAAGAAGCATTGAGTGATGGGGATCCAGGTGAGCCCACTGAAAGTGGGGAGGGACTGTTATCATTGGACAGTAAGGAGTCCCCGGGTAGAAGTGTTCTGTCTTTAGTAGTTCAAGATGAGGAGTTTAGTGAGACTGAAGCTAAGGTTAAGGATGAAGAACCTGTTCACACGAGTAGTGAAGATATCAGGGAACTAGTGTCGAGAGATGTTGATGGTGAAAAGAAGTCTGTTCAACAAACTGATAGTATGAATACAGTTGCAAAGGTTGAAGTAGTTAGAAGAAAGGAAGTGACAGAGGGAGAAAGTGAGGAGCCAACTCTACCTTCTCAAGAACGGTGAGACATTGTTTTGTGTCATTTTTGCGCTGTGTCTTATGTTTTAAATTGATAAGTAGAGTTACAGATACTGAAATAAGAATATACACACTTGTTTAAGAGAATGTTGTGACTCAACCATCTAATATAATGTGCTTATAACTTTGAATTACACCCACTGAATTATTTTTGACGTTTTCAAATGTCTTGATACATTGCAGGTAATTTCGAGACTAGAGAGTGCCATGGCTCAGTTAACTGTGGTAATCATATACTCACATCTTAAAACCACAGCTAAATCCAGACACTACCATGCCTCGGTAGATTTACAATCTTGAATTCTTCTTTGTGGCGTTTGTTCTAGGGTACGAATTATTCTTTGTGGCTTGTGTTTTAGGGTATGATAACTTTATAGTACATCTTTGCTCAGTTGTTGAATGGAAAATGGAGAGTGCCAGCTTCCTTATCAGATTGCTCATGTAACTGTTATAATGTGTTCTTTTAAGTTGATGTAAATGTTTTTTTTTGTTGTTTTTTTTTGGTTTTTAAAGTTCTAATCCACACCAGCTGACTTTGGGGAGTAACATGGCGAGGAAATCTAGTATGTCTGATGACTATTCTGACCTGTTGTCTCCAAAACGTGAAAAAGGCAAAGTGTCTTTCAAAACAGAAGTGGCCAACTCTCCCAAGCACACGCCACAGGTGTCTCCAGAACACAACAGTCCAGGTATGAACAAAACCTTGTCCATGTGAAATAATAATCTTCAGGCACTTAGAGTTCAAACCTGTACAAAACTGATTGAAGAGATGCAGAGCTGTGTTGTAGTGTACATTTTTAAGCGTCCCGCAAGGGACGCTTGTTTGTGTATGGGAGACCTTCAGGCTCCGGCGGCTCCGGCGGCTCCGCATTTTGTTTTCCTTATAACTCTGTAACCGTTAGGCGGATTCTTTTCAAATTTGGCAGGTTTAGGCAGTAGCCTTGGGGAATTTTTTTTAATATGCTGCAGTGACATTTCAACCAATCAGAGAGGTCACATGACCAAAAATGTCTTTTTTCGATGGGGAAGCTTGTCCGGATGATAACATGAAAGGAATTTTATCAGTTCACCTGAAACTTGGCAAATACATTCATTCTATTAAAATCTGGAAATCATTAGATTTTGGCATTGATTGGTTAAGAAATGGCCGAGTAATTAATGATTAATTAATCATTACGAATTTTCCAAATAAGGAAAACACAAAAATGCTTATATCTCGAAAACCGTGCTATATGGAGCGAACTCAACAAAATGTTTGACCTGCTGGGTATCTCTGCAGAGTAGCCATGCCAATTTTCAAAATATTTTTGTCTCGCCAAATATAGCGGACATTTTTAATTTTTTAATTTTTTGCAAAACCCAAAAATGCTTATATCTTGAAAACCGTGCTAGGAAGAGCAGACTGCGCTGACTTTGGTTGCCACAACAGTATAAGGCTAGAAACAAAGCATTTTCTTAATACTTTAGCACTCACCTTTATATCCTTTTCGGGACGGAAAAACATTATCTTTTTTTTTGCGATCCTCTAGTTTTAATTGCAAATGATATGACTGTAACTATGAACAGATCAGGAGTGTTGCTCAGTACGTGTTATTTCATCTGTAGAGGTGACTGAGGACTGCCAGTGTAAGGAGGAAGTGGAGAAGGAGGAGGCACAGGCTCTTGTGGCTGCCCTTGAACAGAGTACCGGGAGCCAGGCCAAACTGCCTTTTGTACCAGGACTCTCTCCAGAGGAGGATGAGACACTCACCATTCATGTACAGCAAGATGTAAGCTGGGTTTTATGTACTGTCCGTCACCATAGCAATTATGCATTGACTCGTGCCCATATTGACAAACTGAGCATCTCTATTTGTTTATGTTGTTTACTCTTCTGAGAATGAAACTGTTTAGTTAGAATGTACCATGTTATAGTTTTCTTACCTACATATGCTATTTACGTTGTCAAATTTTTATTTTGGTCTTTTTGTATTGTCAGTCACAGGAATCTCTTTTAAAAATCAAAAGTATATTTAAATAGATATCAATTTCCAAATGCATAAAATGCTGTGCGTATTATTACAGATTTACCACAAATAAATAAAACACTGCTGTTTTACACAATATTTTTTTTTGATTGGCAACCGTCTAATCATTTTAATAATGTGAATATTAGGAACTATCAAGATGTTATTCCGAAGCTACAATTGTTGTAGCAAATATCTTTGACAGTCTTTGCTGTACACAATAAGGTACACCACTCGTCACCTTGACACAAGGCCTACACACCCATCCCAGACATGCTGGACTTCAGAATATTAAAAGATTAATAGAAATATGCATTCCATTGAGTAGTCTGTTCACAGTGTAATCACATGTTTTGTAGTGTTTCTCATTTATTCAGTCACTGCTTGTTACAGAGTGTGGATGGTTTACCTGACCCCATGCATTCCTATGAGGAGTCTGTTCACTGGGTCAGAGGAGGGATGCTTGGTACAGGTGCCTTTAGCACTTGTTATCAGGCAAGAGACATCAAGACAGGCACACTCATGTGTGTTAAACAGGTACAGACTGCAAATCAAAAAAACATTAGAAATGAAACTGAATAGTTCGATGTGTTAAATGGATTTATCTGCTTCTTACAAGTGCCTAGTATTTTGCAGAAGCTGAATATGACCAGTGTGTATATGTTATTTGCACAGTGATTCTGAAAACTTGTACTGTGTATTGTATATTCCCAACTTGAGTAAATAGTACATACTTTTACTGTCAAAAAACTTATCGTGATAGAAAGTGTGTCAAGTGCACATTTATAAGGCACCTAGAGAGTAGAGCAGTCTTAAGTTCTAATAAATACAAATAAGTTGTCTCATCATTGCTTTAATATATAAAAGAGAAATATTTTAAACCAGTTATATTGTCCATCTTAATTTTTCAGTTGACTTGTGCGTTACATTGTTGCAGCCAATTGAATTCAGATAGATACAATTAAGTTAAAATGGTTTTCCTGAATAGCAGTGAACACAAAAGTTCATCTAAATCTTGTCTGAGTATATTCTCAGGTCATAGATTTGCTATGTTGCCTTTTTAGTGGTTTCATTCTCATTACATTAGTGAGCAGTATCCTTTTTTTGATGTAGTTGACTTGTTCATTATTTTACCACTCGTCTGTTTCTTGGTGTTACCTAAACAATGAATCTTCATATTCCCACAGATCTCATTTTGTCGCAACTCTCAGTCGGAGCAGGAGAAAGTGATAGAAGCAGTTCGGGATGAAATCCAGATGATGTCCAAACTTAACCATCCTCATATTGTTCGTATATTGGGAGCCACTCAACAAGGATGTCACTTCTTCATGTTTGTGGAATGGATGCCAGGTAACAATACCAAGTCATCTGTATCATGAAAATTGTGAAGTAACAGATATCTGATAATGTGTCAATTTTTATGAACTATCAGAAACCAACTAAATGTTGTAGAATCTCCATTTCCTGTCTTTTTAGTTTTTACCCCACAGCCCTTAAGGGCTGTCGGGGTATTGTTTTCACCCATGGTGTCTGGATGGGCGGGCGGGCGGCGGGAAATAGTTTGTCCGGGCTGTATCTCAGAAACCGTAAGGTGTAGGAAGTTCATACTTGGCAGGAACATTGGTTGGGGGGTGTAGGTGTGCAACGTCATGGTCTGACCTTGATTTGACCTTTGACCTTGCCATAGTGACCTTGAGTTTGAAAATCTTGTCCGGGCTATATCTCGCCAACCATAAGGTGTAGGAAGTTGATACTTGGCAGGGACATTAGTTAGGGGTTGTAGGTGTGCAACGTCATGGTCTGACCTTGATTTGACCTTTGACCTTGCCGTAGTGACCTTGACCTATAAAATCTTGTCCGGGCTATATCTCGGAAACCGTGAGGTGTAGGAAGTTGATACTTGGTAGGAACATTGGTTAGGATTTGTAGGTGTGCAACATCATGGTGTGACCTTGATTTGACCTTTGACCTTGCCGTAGTGACCTTGACCTATAAAACCTTGTCCGGGCTATATCTCAGCAACTGTAAGGTGTAGGAAGTTGATACTTCGTAGGGACATTGGTTAGGGGGTGTAGATGTGCAACGTCATAGTGTGACCTTGATTTGACTTTTGCCGTAGTGACCTTGACCTATAAAATCTTGTCCGGGCTATATTTCGGAAACTGTAAGGTGTAGGAAGCTGATACTTGGTGAGGGCATTGGTTGGGGGTAGTAGGTGTGCAACATCATGGTGTCACCCTGATTTGACCTTGCCGTAGTGAACTTGACCTATAAAACCTGGTCAGGGCTATATCTTTGAAACCGTAAGGTGTAGGAAGTTGATACTTGGTAGGGACTTTGGTTAGGGGGTGTAGGTGTGCTACGTCATAGTGTGACCTTGATTTGACCTTTGAGCTTGCTGTAGTGACCTTGACCTATAAAATCTTGTCCAGGCTATATCTTAGAGACTGTAAGGTGTAGGAAGTTTATACTTGGTAGGGACATTGGTTAAGGGTTTTAGGTGTGCCATGTCATGGTGTGACACTGATTGACCTTTGACCTTGCTGTATTGACCTTTAAAATCTTGTTGCACCTTTGGGTCTGTCTGTTGATGCAGATTAAGCACTGTTAAAGTCATATTAGAATTTATTAAGAATTTCCTTTTGCAAGTTCCCATTGTAACAGATGGAATTTCATCAAGTGAGCCACAGGCTTTTCTCCAACACCACACATAAGCATTCATTGAATGTATTTCCACTTCTGTATGCATGGGTAATATTCAAAACATCCAAACCATAATTCGGCCATTTTTGGTTTACTGATAAGTGCTGTCATTATATCCCCAGACGAAAGTCGGGGATGTATTGGATTCAGGTCCGTCGCACCGCCGCCGCCGCCGTAGAAATTTCCTTGTGGACGCGATAACTCAAAAACAAATTAATATTTTTTTTTCAAACTTGGTACACATGTTAAGGGTGCCCAAAGGAAGATCCCTATTTAAGGTGACCTTAAACTCCCAGTAAAAAAGAACTTATGGCCACCTTAAGGTCAGAAATTGGACTTTTGGCCACTTAGAGCCCTGTAGGTCACAAACTATGATGCTCAGCTGGCTGAAATTTTACCTGACAACACATTAATATGTTCTTAGTACATGTGCCGAAAATCACGACTTTAAGTTGAGGAGAAAATTGTGTTTGAGGCCCACTTAGGGATTTTTTGCTATACTTTTCACATATTTTGCCCTATAATTTGGAAGTGGTAATTCTGATGAGTCTCAAACTGCGCTAGGTATAACTTTGATATGTAATCCTTGTCTGTAGAAAATTTTAGGGCTGTAGGTTTACCCAAAGGGGTCGACTTAAGGTCTCAAAAGTGCCCACAGAGACCCAATTTATGCAATTTTTGCCACTTTCAAGCACTGTAGCTTTCAAACTATGTCTCTCATCTAAGTTAAATATCATCTGGGAATATATCTATGTGTTTTCTTATATGTGCCCCAACATTTAGGCCTTTAATAGACAGTTAACCTGTGTATCAGGACCATAAACACCCACCCGAGTGACCCTTATAAGACATTTTTCCCATCTTTTTCCCTGTAACTTGGAAATGGTAAGTCTGAGAAGTTTCAAACTGTATTAGATATATATTCTGTGTGTAATCTTAGTATGTAACAGATTTTAAGTCTGTAGCTTTAATTTTGAAGGTCAAATTGAGGTCTCTAAAAGGCTCCCAAAGACCCAATATTTGGACTTTTTGCTACTTTTAAGCCCTGTGACTGTCAAACTATGTGACTGATAGAGCTCAAATCCTATCTGGGAAGATATTAGTATGTTATTTTTATATGTGCCAAAAATTAAGGCTTTAAGAAGACATTTAACCTGTGTATGAGGACCATAAATCCCCACCCGAGTGACCATTTTTAGACATTTTTCACATATTTTTCCCTGTAACTTGGAAATGGTAAGTCTAAGAAGTTTCAAACTGTATTAGATGCATATTCTATGTGTAATCTTAGTATGTGACAAATTTTAAGTCTGAAGCTTTAATTTGAAGGCCACATTTAGGTCTCTAGAAGGCCCCATAAAGACCCAGTATTTGGACTTTTTGCCAATTTTAAGGCCTGTGACTGTTAAACTATGTGACTGATAGAGCTGAAATCTCATCTGGGAATACATTATTATGTTCTTTTTACATGTGCCGAAAATCAAGGCTTCAAGTAGACATTTAACCTGTGTATGAGGACCTTAAACACCCACCTGAGTGACCCTTTTAAGGCATTTTTCACATATTTTGCTCTGTAACTTGGAAATGGTAAGTCTGAGAAGTTTCAAACTGTATTAGATACATATTCTATGTGTAATCTTAGTATGTAACAAATTTTAAGTCTGAAGCTTTAATTTGAAAGGCACATCGAGATCTCTAAAAGGCCCACAGAGACCCAATATTTGGACTTTTTACCACCTTTAAGCCCTGTGACTGTTAAACTATGTCATTGATTGAGGTGAAATCCCATCTGGGAATGCATTATTATGTCCTTTTTACATATGCCGAAAATCAAGGTTTTTAGTAGACATTTAACCTGTGTATGAGGGCCATAGACACTCGCCCAAGTGCCTTTTTTGACATTTTTTCCGTATTTTGCCCTGTTATTTGGAAATGCTTAATGTGACAAGTCTTAAACTGTATTATATATAATTTTTGTTTGTTATGTATGTCCCCCAGAAAGTTTCAGATCTGTAGTTTAATTGCTAAGGTCTCTTTAACAATTGTAAAATGCCCACAGAAACCCAATTTATGGACATTATGCCACTTTAAAGCCCAGTAACTGTCAAACTATGTGGGTTATAGAGCTGAAATCTTTGAATTTTTAAAAGGAAATGCCTGTCTATTTAAATTTTGAATATTAATAATGTTATGGCTATCTTAGTCTTTTAAGAACTTATTTTTGTGTGTTATACCTCTGCTTGCTGAGTTTTTAACTTTTTAAAATGAAACTGGTTAAACATATTCAAGTAGACAAAATGGACACTTTAAGTGAGCTTTAAGTCCCAATATTAATGAAATTATATCCTTATGTAGTAAAACTAGGGGATTTTTAACCCTCAACTAGCCCAGTTTTATTCAACTTGCCTCAGTTAATTTTGACACAGCTCCTACAGTTATGAACTCATTTCAGTTGATAATCACATACTTAAATTCTCAATTCTTTTTGTATTTGAGTACCCCTTTTATATAGATTGTTTGTTTACCATTTATGCTGTAGCACTCCATCTCTTTGTAGTCCCAACCCACATCCCCCACCCGGATTCCCCCCACCCACCTCTGTGACCTCCAGCTATATTGAGTGACACTAAATAAACAAAGGTATTTAATGATATCAAATGAGAAACAAAGAACTCAATGGGGTTGCAGATCTTGTGTAATAGTGAGAGAGGTGTGGAGAAGGGTGAGAGGGGTGGGGGTGGGAGGTGGTGGGCTTCATTACATATAACACAAAGGGGAGTCAGAACTGAGATTGTGTCACATATTTAGGTTGCATATATATGGACCACATATATAGGTATAGAGGAAATGAATAACTGAAAACAATTTGCAAATTCTAAAAATATTATAATAAAATAATAATATAAATAATTTTTTTTTAAATAATATTTTATTTGTGAACAAATATAGAAACAGATATGCGCTTTTGGGATTATGAATTTTAGAATGGACATTGAATCATCAATCATTTAAATACTTTGAAGGAAGATTGAAAAGTATGATGAGTTGAGTTAAAAATAATATTTTATTTGTCAACAAATATAGAAACAGATATGCTCTTTTGGGATTATTATTTTAGAATGGACATTCAATCATCAATCATTTAAATACTTTGAAAATAGGTTTAGAGTTATCATTGCAGGAAGATTGAAAATATAATTTGAGTTATGTATTCGGCGTCTGGGGATACACCATCTTCCTTGGGAAGATATAAACAGAGTAGATTGATGTGCTGAAGTTCATATAATAATGGGTAATTATGTTTTAAAAAATTCCCGATCAAAACCTGTGGCGTGAGTGATGACCTGTCTGGGGATATGTTGGCGCCGAGTTGGCCCAATCTAGTTTTATTATTGAATTGTTTTGTTTTAATACTTCATCTTTACATACATTTCTTTTCCTTAGATAATATTTTCTCTACTTAAGCATTATTTGGACCTTAATATAACTGACACTGCTCTGAAAGTATCTTGAACTTGGTACTGTTATTATACTTCTATATCTCATGGTGTTGAAAAATATTTCCCCAGGCCGTGGGGTACGGGCATCTCTGATGCTATTTTTGAATCTGTGCTTTTCCAAAGCGTATATCTTTGCATGAATTTAAGTACCTGACTTTCCCTGCATGTGAAAGTCATTCTGTCAGATTCATATGTCAGCTGGATTAATGTCATTATTATCCATTTCTCCATTACTGTATTTCTTCAGTTGCAACCTATCTTCACTGTAACAGTTTAGAAGAGTGAATAAAGGACCATTCTTTGTACTGGAGTAATCTTTTACCACTACTTGTATCTCCAGAGAGTACAACTTTTGGAACAAAATGGTACATCTGGTAATAAAAAAACTGTATCAGTTTCATATAAAAACAGCAAAATTTACTTGTTTTATCACAATTTAATGTCAGCATTTTTAAACTACTAATATAAAACTGGAAAAAATATGCTTATAAAAGTGGGCATAGAATCATTTATGGTATCCCCAAAAAGTGGGGATACTATGGATTATGCACGGTCATCGTCCGCATCCGCAGAGATTTTCTTGTGTTCAACCTACAAGCCACTTTTCTTTTGGGATTTCTTTTAAACTTCTCAAGTGGCTTGCTATGGCAGAGATCTGGCCACCCTATGGTTTTGGATGCTCTGGGGAGTCAAAAACATCAAACATTTTGACTGTTGCTTGTGTTCAAGCTGTAGGGCACAGTTTCTTTCAGTTTCCCACAGTTTCGTATTTAGTGCATGAATTGGTGGGTATGACATCTTTCCAACCTATCTTTTTTGTTGGCCTGGGGTCAAAATCAAGTGAGTAATAGCTAAGCCCAGGAGTCAAAAGTATGCTCTGGGGAGTTAAAAACATAAAACATTTTGACTTGTAACTTGAAAAGTATTGCTTTTATTACGCTACAATAGCTTACCATGTGAGACTTAATGCTGTTCTCGGGTTGCCACACCCGGGGCAAACGTCTTAGAAGAAAAGATCGTTCTTGTTAGCCACCGGATATACTGGTAGTTGTCGTCACGTGATAACTTCTGACCAATCGCCCTACTTTCTCGTTGGCCACGATTCACTGGTAGCAGTTTGTAAATATACAGACATTTTCATTTATTTCTCAGACTTTACTTATTGTTGGAGGCTAATATTTGCATATTTCTTGTAATATATATCATAGATCATTCTGTAAAATTTTAATTTTCACAGCATAAATATTTTTCTTGCTTCCGCGTGTTTTGAGCTTTCCTCGGTTCACCCATTTTCATAACGTCTTTTTATTGCGTATAAAATGTCTCTTCATCAAGCAAATAAAGACAAACCGAGAGCCCTCAAATGCCGCCACTTTTGCTTCAGCTTTGACTTACACAACTACTGCCCTACCTGTAGGGAGGCTGGCAAGGGAGATGACCCCTGTGTCACCGTTGAAACTCCCTGCCAAGTGTGTACGTCTTTTTCTGATGAACAATTAAAGAAAATTCAAAATAGGAAACGTTACCTAAAAAAGCAAAAAGCGGAAACTAGCTCTAAAGATGATGAACTAGATCTCTTGAGTGAAGGCGACGGGGACTCCTTCACTGGTTCTAATGCAGACCTCGAAAGTGCTGCTGATAATCTATTTACCTCACCCACCCACCCCACCCCCCCACCCACCCCGTCCTCAACCTCTCGCCTTCAGTTCATTGTCTTTAAAGACCCCAGCCAAGTCTGTTCCACCCACCCCAGGTACAGCTTTGCAAAATAAAATCCAGAAAAATCTTGAGAAATCCCTGGGTGATTCCTTAAATATACACTTACAGCAGCATATGGGTTCCTTCCAGGCATCCATGTTGGAAGCGTTTCAGTCGCTCCGAGAGGAATTGGCTACACAAAAGAAAGTCGAGGTAGAATCCTCGCTTCCTGCTTCCAAACCTGGCTCGTCCAGTAACAATGCTGCCCCTTTGGATTTGCCCCCTCCGAGGTCCAGTACTAACATTCAGAGTGAGGCTATGTATGTGGACTACGGTCCAGCACTCCCTCCTCGCCTAGTACTTAACCAAGGTTCCTCGGATCAGTACGTTGCCCCCTCTGAGGGTCATCCCGAAGAGGTCTCGTACTCTCATAAAAAGCAAAGCCATAGGCAGCCAGTTGAACCGAGCTCTGCCTCGGACCAACCACATGAGGATTCCGATCAACCTCGGATCCCTTCTTCTAGACCTAAGAAACACTCTGACAAGAGTAAGCATAAATCAAGGTCTAGATATGTGTCCTTTTCTTCAGAGGAAGATCAGTCCCCTGTAGCTAGACACAGGTCTCCTAAGCCCTCTAGGGCTCAGCCCTCAGGAGCAGCTTCTGATCAAGACCTCCCACAACATGATCCAGACCCACCTTATTATAGGGAAGTAGCTCTGTCTGACATTCCCTCACAGTACTCTGAAGAAGTAGACACCTTCAGGCGTATTCTCTCCCTCCCTGACCCCAGGGAATCTATGCCTAAGTCTTCTACCTCAGTATTGGGTCTAGATGATGAAAAAGGCCGTCAAGAGCTCAGACCTAGAGGTCCTTCCTCTATTCTACCCCTTAGCTCAGTTATCAAGGACGCCTTTGACAAATTTCAACATGACTTTAAGGCTGCCAATTTATCTGAGGGCAAATATGTCAAGCCTCCTCCATCCACTTCTAAGTGGTACAAGGTGGGACAGCCCACATTTCAGGATAAAATTCAGGAGTTGAATACAGACTTTGCTAAGATCTGTATTACTCCTAGACCTCCTGGGGCCCCAGTAGCCAAAGTTCCCCTGCCAGTCCTCAAGGAGCTGGAACACCAGGCTAGACAAAATATCTCAACCCTCAATTTCACCGCTGCATTTGCCAAAACCTCCTCTTCTTGCAATGCTTCCTTGGAAAAATGCCAACATAGCATTAAATCAACTGTCAAGAAGATTAAATCTCAGATTCAGAAAGGTGCCAATCCTGAGAAAGCAGCAAAGCGCGGATATGAGGAAGTCGCTGAGTACATGGATTTTTGGAACAAGACAGTTCTTGTTCAACACAGGGCCCTCACATGTCTCGGCAAGTCTCTAGCCCATATTCTCCAGAGGGAGCTATACTCTATGGCAAATACCGGCTTGCTCAGACTCTATTACATCCACAGTTAGGAGAAACGAGACGTCAAGAACTTAGGAACTCGTCCTTTTGGGGCTCTTCCTTGTTCAAGTCTCAACTCGTGAAGGAAGGTGAGGACTTCCTTCTCAAAAAAGGCACCTCAAAAGATTCTCAGGGTTTCGCACCCTACCAGAATAAGCCCTTTCGTGGTCCCCACAAGAAAAGAGGCTCCTACAGGAAACGCCCCTATGGGGGCAATACCTCTCAAAGCAGTAACCAATCCTTTCCCTTGGGAAGAGGAAAACCCAACTTCAGAGGCTCCAGGGGTCGTTTTCGACCCCACAATAGGGGAAGGGGGCGTGGAAACCCCCCTTCCCAATGACTCCTCCAAAGCCTCACTCAGTCCACCAGTAGGAGGTCGCCTCCGTTCTTTCAGGAGAGACTGGCTAACAAACAAATGTTCTCAAAACGTGTTAAACATTATCACCAATGGCTACGTTCTGCCATTCCGTTCAAAGCCAAACTTGATCAGATTTCCTCTGATTCTGTCAGAGTACAAGGCCCAACAAAAAGACCAAGCCTTGGCCACTTGTATCCAGTCTCTCCTGTCAAAGAACGCTATCGAAAGGGTGGAAAATGTAAAATCTCTCGGGTTTTACAGTCGCCTGTTTCTAGTACCCAAGCCTCACCAAAAGTGGAGGCCAGTCATAGACCTAAGCAGGCTCCACACTTTTCTACACATAGAAAAGTTCAAAATGGAAACTCCAGAGTCCATCCGGACTTCCCTGATTCCAGGGGAATGGGTATCGTTGATAGATCTGTCAGACGCTTACCTACACATCCCCATCCACCCAACTTCAAGGAAATACCTAAGGTTTTGCTACAAGGCTCAGGTGATCCAGTTCACCTCCCTCCCGTTCGGGCTGGCCACAGCCCCCCAGGTCTTTACAATGATTGTAAAGGAAGTGAAACTAATGGCCCTCTCAAGAGGACTCAGAATTCACCAATACCTGGACGACTGGCTGATCAGGTCCCAGTCTCAGGAGGAAGCCCAAGTGAACACACAGGCAGTGGTAGACCTAACCCAGTCCTTGGGGTGGATAATAAATCAGGAAAAATCAGAACTGAAACCTACTCAGGTGTTTTCGTTCGTGGGCTACGAATACCACCTAGATTCAGCCCTTGTAAAACCCACTCAAGAGAGATGGCTCAAACTTCAGGATTTTTTTTTTTTTTAACCATCAGAATTCAGTTGTCACATGCCTTCTATAAATGCAAGCGGAAGTATAGAATGGTCACGTGACTTAGATTCATTACAATTGCAAATATATCACTACACACTAACAAGTATTTTATTGAACACAGTTGTCTATAAAGAATCAGGCACTTTTTTAAAGTAAATATCACTGAAGGCATATACATTTAAAAATATATTTATGGACAAACTGTTTTCATCATATGGCAATCAATTGTTCATTTATTTGACCATAAGAGTAAATCTTTCAAAACATTTTACAATATCAGCAAAATCATTGTCTAAATTTCTATAAATATCTTTTTGAATTTCTACACATGATTTTACATAACTTAACACATTGACATTACACCAAATATCTAGGTCTGAAAAATGACACAACCACTCTTTGTATATACAATATGATAGAAAAGATAAGAACCAATCAAAATTGGGACTGATATTCGAAACACCAACAATATTGTAAAGTGTTATATTCATATCAAATATCATACCAACATGTTTCCATATTTCTTTTGCTTTAACACAAGAAAAAAGCAAGTGTACAATATCATGTTTGACATGACAGAGAGGACATGAGTCATATTCCAAAATTTTCCACTTTTTTAAATTATCAAAACAGGGCAGAATACAGTGCAGTACCTTGTAATTGAATTCAGCAATTTTTGTATCTTTAATGTGTTTTATTTTATTGGAATATATTATGTTAAATTTTAAGTTCTCACTTTCTAATGTTTTCTTCCAGTAATTCTCTTGGAAAGGAATTTCAATTTTTTGTGTAATGATATTTTTATAAAAGAACTTTGATTTTTTATCATTTATTTGCAAATTTTTTTCATTCAGCTTATATAGAGGGAAGATATTGTTGCTGCTCGAAACAGGTATATGCATACCAATCTTATCCTTGAATGGCGATAATACTTTGTTGAGGATACTTATTTCATGAAATATATTTCTTTTGTTTTTCACCTTTTCATATATATAACCACAATCTATTTTCCCATTTATAAATTTGATATCTTGCACATGCGTAATTCCTGCAAGTGCCCATTCTTTGAAATAAGGTGTTACTTTATGTTTGAGTTCTTTGGACCAATATGTCAGGTGTCTGTTGCCCCATATAACCTGTTGCAGCAGTTCACCCTTATTTAACGGTAATGGACAAATTTTTGACTTATTAAAAGAAGTAATTACATCTTGATAGAAAGGAGGTAATTTTTGTAGCAGAGGAAAATGGCTTTTCTCAGTGAAATTTAGCCTAAGAATATTGTGGTTTTCAAGTAAATTCAGATATATATTTCCTAAAAAACCCCAAGACTCATTTGAATTTATCAATTTTACAACCCAGGAGGCCTTGAGTGCTTCAAATTGTGATTCAATATCCATCATTTGTATACCTCCTTCATTAATATCAGCAATTAATGTATTTCTTTTTATTCTGTCATGACTATTCCATAAAAACTTATAAAAAACTTTGTTAACCTCTTTAATGTATCCAGTTGGTATGTCTAAGAAATGTGCAGAAAATAGTAATTGGGGTATCAATAATGATTTTATAACAGTAACTTTCCCAAAAATGGTAAGTTTTCTCTTTTGCCAAGAAGATAATTTTTTCTTTATGTTTTCTAACTTTTTGTCCCAATTTAGTTTGTTGCATTCTTTTTTATCATTTCCAATATATATTCCTAGACATCTCACTGGCTCGGTTGGCCATTTTATGCCCGCTACATTACAGTTTCTTTGTCTGTCCTTATAATGACCTAGCCATATACCTTCTGTTTTTGACTTGTTTAATTTTGGTCCAGCTACTTCAGTAAATTTTGAAATAAGCTCAAGTACTTTTTGCAAATCAGATTCACTTTGAAGAAATATACTTATGTCATCTGCATATTGAAATGATTTATATTCAAGACTTTTTTGGCCTACTTTTGCAACTACACCATGCAGTGAAGTGTCATTATGTATTTTATAAGACAATATCTCTATTACCAAGGTAAAAAGTAAGGCAGACACTGGACAGCCCTGTCTTATTCCACGTTTAATATTAATTTTATTTGACAGGTATCCATTATTTTTTAAGATAGCTTTTGGTCCTGTATACAAAATTTTTATCCATTGAATGAACTCTTTGCCAAAGTTGAATTTTTTAAGAATAGAAAATAAGAAAGTCCATTCCACACTGTCAAAGGCTTTTTCAAAGTCTAAAAGAAGGAGTATTCCGGCAGAATTATTGGCTTCAATATTCTCACATACATCAAGTATAGCTCTGATGTTTGTACCAATGAACCGTTTTTTAATGTATCCAGTTTGTTCTGTTGAGATTATTTTTGTGATAACTTTTTGCAAGCGCATTGACAGGGCAAAAGCGAGAATACGATAATCTACATTTGTCAGACTAATCGGCCTGTAGTTTTTTAAATAAGTGCGTTCGTTTTTCTTGTGAATCAATGAAAGTACCGATGTGTTTTGCATTTCAGAGAGCTTGCCATCATGAAAGGATTCATTAAAAGAGTTTATCATTAAATCGGATAAGTCTTGCCAAAAAGTTTTATAAAACTCCACTGTCAGTCCATCATATCCTGGTGACTTGTTATTTTTCATACCTTTCAGAGCTTGTTCACATTCTAAAACACTTACTTTACCCTCGCAGATTAAATGATCTTTATCTGATAGAAAAGGTAAATGCTGAAGTTCGGCCAAATATTCATCAATATGATCCTGTCGTGGGTTGTTACTTGTATATAGTTTGGAGTAGAAGGATGCACAATGTTTTAAAATATCTTTATCTGAATTGTATTGTTTTTTACTATTGATGTCAATTAATTTCGTGATTCTGTTATTGTTTTGACGGGTTTTTTCAAGATTTAGAAAGTACAATGTACTTTTTTCTCCCTCCTCTATCCATTTACTTCGAGACCTTACAAAAGCAGCATGTGTGATACCATATAATTTTCTGTAAAGTTTCTTTTTAACTTCAGGATTTGATCCTACGACTCAAGTCAAAACGTGTTTTGACTGCAAGATGTTTGATGTCTCTAATTGGGTTGCTAGCCTCAATGGAGAAAATGGTCCCGGAGGGACGCCTTCACATGAGGCCCTTTCAGTTTCATCTCAAGGAGCACTGGAGATATCCTCAGTCGCTGGACAACCTCCTTCCTTGGACAGAAGCCATTGCAGCCCACCTAGATTGGTGGCAAAATCCCTCAAACGTGATGACAGGCGCAGACCTTCATCCCAAAGACCACAGTATCCAACTCTTTACCGACGCCTCAAACGAAGGTTGGGGCGCTCACTTAGACCAATACTCTACAAAGGGTCTGTGGTCAGATCGGGAAAAAAGGCTACACATAAATGTCCTAGAATTGAAGGCGGTCTCCCTGGCCCTTCGAGACTTCAGGGACCAGTGCCAGAATCAAACAGTGTTAGTTGCGATGGACAACTCAACAGTGGTAGCCTACATCAACAAACAGGGAGGAACACACTCAGCAGAGATGTGCGCTCTCCTGTGGAAGATCATGACCTGGTGCCATCACTACCACATAATATTGAAAGCCAGGCACATTCCAGGGTGCCTGAATGTGATGGCCGACCTACTGTCCAGGTCCAACCAAGTGCAGTCAACAGAATGGTCTCTGCACCCACAGGTGTTCAAACAGATCTGCCAGAAGTGGTTCACACCTCATGTAGACTTATTGCCACTCACCTGAACCACAAGCTCCCACTGTACGTGTCTCCTATCCCAGACCCAAAGGCCTGGGACATAGATGCTCTAAACATAAACTGGAGCAACCTCACAGCCTATGCGTACCCTCCTACGGCTCTCCTTCACAAGGTGATCCAAAAGATCAGGCAATGACATTGCCTGATCATAGTAATAGCCCCAGGCTGGCCAGGGATGCCCTGGTTTTGGGACCTAGTGCAGCTCTCAACATCCCACTACAACTCCCAGTGTCAACGACCCTACTCAAACAGTCCCACAAGTATGTGTTCCACAACAACCCCCAACACCTGAACCTCCATGCCTGGTGTCTAGGAGCGGACAACTCCAAGAACAAGGCTTCTCTGTGGAGGTGGCAGAGAGAATTGCTGCCCCTCAGCGGTCATCAACAAGGACCATCTATAAGTCAAAGTGGGCCCTTTTTATGTCAGCTGACTTGTCAGTCAGCTGACATTATGTCGTCACTCTGCGGCGTGGGCGTACGCTACGCGTACGCGTCCGCATGAACAACTTCTCCTCCAAAACTACAAGGCCTAGAGACATGCTGTTTTTTTTAAAAGATACCTTATCTATCGAGGATGAAAAATTGTTCAAGGCATGTAAATCTGTGTGTTCGTCTGTTTGCTAGAGACATTACAAGGGGGGTACCCCCATCAAAAGTGTGAAAATTTCAACACTTAATCACAATTTTCTCAGTGACTATTGGAGGGATTTCTCTCATATCTTGCATATATGTACTAGGCCACAGGTAGATTCTCTTGTGTGAGTATGAGACCTGGATCTGTCTTACTTTTTTTTAAATAAATTTTTTTAATAATTTTTAATGCATTAAAATTCATGAAATCATACACAAAATCATTTATAACTTGAAAAGTGTTGCATTTAGAGCATTTTGTTAAAATATGTTATTCAGCTACTTTTTTCATAGCTACAATATGGTGAGTAAGTTGGGTGCCTGTCTCAATAGCTAAGTGAGTAATAGCTACTTTTGGGCTTTTCAGTAACTTCCATCATGAGTAAAATCACTTGTAACTTAAAAACTATTGCATTTAGAGAATTTTGTATAAATATGTTATTCAGCTACTTTTGGGTCAGCTATATCATAGTAAAATTTTAGACCTGTAGCTCATGGCATAGCTGAGTAATAGCTACTTTTAGGTTATCACTGTTGAGTAAATCGCTTATAACTTCAAAACTATTGCATTTAGAGAATTTCGTATAAATATGTTATTCAGCTACTTTTGGGTCAGCTATAACATAGTAAAATTTCAGACCTGTAGCTCATGGCATAGCTGAGTAATAGCTACTTTTAGGTTATTACTGTTGAGTAAATCGCTTATAACTTGGAAACTATTGCATTTACAGTATTTTGTTTAAATATGTTATTCACCTATTTTGGGATCAGCTATAACATAGTGAAGTTTCAGATCTGTGGCTCATTGCATAGCTGAGTAATAGCTACTTTGAAGTTCTCACTATTGAGTAAATCACTTGTAACTTAAAACCTATTGCATTTAGAGAATTTTGTATAAATATGTTATTCAGCTACTTTTGGGCCAGCTATAACATAGTGAAATTTCAGATCTGTAGGTCATGGCATAGCTGAGTAATAGCTACTTTAAAGTTCTCACTATTGAGTAAATCAGTTGTAATTGGAAAATTATTGCATTTAGAGAATTTCGTATAAATATGTTATTCAGCTACTTTTGGGTCAGCTATAACATAGTAAAATTTCAGACCTATAGCTCATGGTATAGCTGAGTAATAGCTACTTTTAGGTCATCACTATTGAGTAAATCAGTTGTAACTTGAAAACTATTGCATTTACAGTATTTTGCTTAAATATGTTGTTCACCTACTTTTGGGTCAGCTATAACATAGTAAAATTTCAGACCTGTAGCTCATTGCATAGCTGAGTAATAACTACTTTGAGGTTCTCACTATTGAGTAAATCAGTTGTAATTGCAAAACTATTGCATTTACAGAATTTCGTATAAATATGTTATTCAGCTACTTTTGGGCCAGCTATAACATAGTGAAATTTCAGATCTGTAGGTCATGGCATAGCTGAGTAATAGCTACTTTTAGGTTCTCACTATTGAGTAAATCAGTTGTAATTGGAAAACTATTGCATTTACAGAATTTCGTATAAATATGTTATTCAGCTACTTTTGGGTCAGCAATAACATAGTAAAATTTCAGACCTGTAGCTCATGGCATAGCTGAGTAATAGCTACTTTTAGGTCATCACTATTGAGTAAATCAGTTGTAACTTCAAAACTATTGCATTTACAGTATTTCGCTTAAATATGTTGTTCACCTACTTTTGGGTCAGCTATAACATAGTAAAATTTCAGACCTGTAGCTCGTTGCATAGCTGAGTAATAACTACTTTGAGGTTCTCACTATTGAGTAAATCAGTTGTAATTGCAAAACTATTGCATTTAGAGAATTTAGTATAAATATGTTATTCAGCTACTTTTGGGTCAGCTATAACATAGTAAAATTTCACACCTGTAGCTCATGGCATAGCTGAGTAATAGCTACTTTTAGGTTATCACTGTTGAGTAAATCACTTATAACTTGGAAACTATTGCATTTAGAGTATTTTGTTGCAATATGTTATTCACCTATTTTGGGGTCAGCTATAACATAGTGAAGTTCCAGACTTGTGGCTCATTGCATAGCTGAGTAATAGCTACTTTGAAGTTCTCACTGTTGAGTAAATCAGTTGTAATTGGAAAACTATTGCCTTTACAGAAATTTGTGCAAATATGTTATTCAGCTACTTTTGGGTCAGCTATAACATAGTGAAATTACAGATCTGTAGCTCATGGCACAACTGAGCAATAGCTATTCTCAGGCACTGACTGTTGAGTAAATCGGCTATAACTTGAAAAATATTGCATTTGGAGTATTTTGTTAAAATATATTGTTCACCTACTTTTGGGTTAGCTATAACATAGTGAAATTACAGACCTATAGCTCATGGCATAGCGGAGCAATAGCTATTTTCAGGTTCTCACTATTGAGTAAATCAGTTGTAACTTGAAAACTATTGCATTTACAGTATTTTGCTTAAATATGTTGTTCACCTACTTTTAGGTCAGCTAAAACAGAGCAAAAATTCAGACATGTAGCTCATTGCATAGCTGAGTAATAGTTATTTTGAGGTTCTCACTCTTGAGTAAATCAGTTGTAACTTGAAAACTATTACATTTAGAATATTTTGTTAAATGTGTTATTCACAGACGTTTTGGTCAGCTATAACATAGTGAAATTGTAGACCTCTATGTCATGGCATAGCTGACCAATAGCTTTCTTTCATGAGCTGGGAATTTTTTGGTGTGGTCGGATTTCACCTTGGACCCCTCCTTCAAGGTCAAATGAGGATAGCCAAACTTAAAAGTGCTTATAACTCACTTATTATTGGTCCTAGAGGTTTGGAATGGAAAACCAACCTATAGAAAATCATGGGCTGGGAATCTTTTGGTGTGGTCGGATTTCACCTTAGACCCCTCCTTCCAGGTCAAACGAAGATAGCCAAACTTAAAGTGCTTATAACTTGCGTATTATTGGTCTTGGAGGTTTGGGATGGTAAACCAACATATAGGAAATCATGGGCTGGGATTCTTTTGGTGTGGTCAGATTTGACCTGGGACCCCTCCTTCAAGGTCAATTGAGGATAGCCAAACTTACAATTGCTTAGAACTCGCTTATTATTGGTCCTACAGGTTTGGGATGGTAAACAAGCTACAGGAAATCATGGGCTGGGAATTTTTTTGTGTGGTCGGATTTGACCTTGGACCCCTCCGTCAAGGTCAAACAAGGATAGCCAAACTTAAAAGTGCCTATGACTCACTTATTATTGGTCCGAGAGGTTTTGGATGGTAAACCATCCTAAATTCTTTGGCTGGGAATCTTTTGGTATGGTCAGATTTGACCTTTGGACCCCTTCTTTATGGTCGAACGAGGATATTGCATTTATAGTATTTCTTTAAATATTTTTAACCTACTTTTTACACTTAAACAATTACCTTGTTACTTTATTTCATAATACCATTTGCAGGGCACAACTTTTTTGTCCTTTTCTTCTGTCAGCTTCGGAATATCTTTCGAACATGCTGTTCAGTTACCATTTACTGTATTTCTGTACAGCCCTTTCCCTGATAATTATGCTTTCCTCTCATCACCATCACAAATCAAAAACATTCAGTCAGCTGACACAGTGCCCATTCATGGACACTCTCCTCTTGTTGAAAAATGGTGCAGAGAAAATTCGGTGGATTTCTCCACTCCATCTGTGAAACAAATCTCAGATTTTTTCAGTACCTGTACCAAGACCTAAACAGGCGCCCCTCGACCATTGATGGTTACAGGACTGCAATCGTTGACACTTTGGGCCCATCGGCCCAACATATTACACACAATGCAGACCTTCATAGGTTACTCTCCAGTTTTCACAGGGATCGTCCCAAAAGTTCTAGAAACTTACCCAAGTGGAACCTTTCTGTTGTCCTCAACGAGCTCACAAAAGCACCATTTGAGCCCATGAAAGACACAGACCTCAAACATCTCACTCTCAAAACTGCTTTCTTGCTAGCTTTGGCCTCCAGCAAGGGCCGCAGCGAAATCCATGCCTGGGTCGCAAACAAAGTATCTAATCTAGGCCAATGGGAAAAGGTCGCCTTGTTCCCCTCTTCTGATTTCATAGCCAAAAACCAACTAGCAAGAGAAGGTTCTCAAAGTGTGTCTCCGGTGACTATTCCTGCTTTGACTACCATTGTAGATTGACAATTTAAAGAAGACAGGACCCTGTGTCCGGTACGGGCCCTGAGGTATTATCTGGACCGAACCAAAGACCTGAGAGGGTCTCGTTCCCTCCTTTTTATCTCCTTCAAGAAAGGACATACCTCAGACATCAGACCCACTACTCTCTCTTCCTGGTTGAAACAAACCATCCTACTTTGTTACAAACAAGCAGACCAACAAGCCTTGGACTTGGTCCAAGTTAAAGCGCATGACATCCGGGCCTTCACGGCCTCTAAGGCCTTTTACGGTGGGGTATCGGTGGACCAAATCATGCAAGCCTGTCACTGGAAAGCTCACAACACATTTACAAATTTTTACCTCAAAGACCTTACTTGGTCGGACACCGACAACAATATGTATCTGGGACCCGTAGTGGCGGCACAAGTCCTAGATCCTTCCCCTCAGACCAGTTGTCCTCGGAAAGAAAAAAGGGGGGGGCGCACATCCACTACAACCAAGTCTTCAGGAGTCTCTCCCAGGATCTAGGTATTCCTTTACCTTCAAGATGTTACGGGTAAGGTCATTTTATTTTTTAGTTATCAAGTAATTCTATTAAGGACTTATTTAGTTGTCATTAATCTCATATTCAAGGAAAAACTTTATGAGATGCCCAACCACTGGGTTGGTCACTTACACGTGAAGGGCCCTCAGGGACCCTTAGACCTCGAAGTGAGCACTCCTGCACTTCCGTCCTACAATCAAACATCTAGACAGTTTTAGCACTGTCTCTCATTTTACTTAGGTTTTTGGCTCGTTACAGGCCCGGTCTTCGGGATCGGGGCACTGTAAATGGGACTCAGACTGGTATTTCTGGCACTATTCTATACATATTAATTCAAAATCTTAGAAAAAAATTACATATCTTCCAGTCTCAGCTGTAATCCCGCCACCGGGCGGTTGGATTCAGCATTAAGTCCCACATGGTAAGCTATTGTAGCGTAATAAAATTGAAAATTTTAATTACTTAAATGTAGCTTTTATAAGCTACAAGCTTACCATGTGGGACTTAGGAGAGTCCCACCCTGCCTCCCCGCTGTTTACAGCTGAGGGGTAGGTTTTAGAAAATTTCAACTAGAAAGTAGGGCGATTGGTCAGAAGTTATCACATGACGACAACTACCAGTATATCCGGTGGCTAACAAGAACGATCTTTTTTTCTAAGACGTTGGCCCCGGGTGTGGCAACCCGAGAACAGCATTATGTCCCACATGGTAAGTAATTAAAATTTTCAAATTTAGAGAATTTTGTTTGAATATGTTATTCAACTACTTTTAGGTCAGCTATAACATAGTAAAATTGCAGACCTGTAGCTCATTGCATAGCCGAGTAATAGCTACTTTGAGGTTCTCACTGTTGAAAAAAAATCAGTTGTAACTTGAAAACTATTGCAAAAGTTCTTATAACTCACTTATTATTGTTCCTAAGGGTTTGCAATGTGAAAACAACGTATAGGAAATCATGGGCTAGGAATCTTCTGATGTGGTCAAATTTGACCTTGGGGCCCTCCTCCAAGGTCAAATGAGGATAGCCAAACTTAAAAGTGCTTATAACTCACTTATTATTGGTCCTCGAGGTTTGCAATGTGAAACCAACATATAGGAAATCATGGGCTGGGAATCTTCTGATGTGTTCAGATTTGACCTTGAGCCCCTCCTTCAAGGTCAAACGAGAATAGCCAAACTTAAAAGTGCTTATAACTCACTTATTATTGGTCCTCGAGGTTTGCAATGTGAAACCAACCTATAGGAAATCATGGGCTAGGAATCTTCCGATGTGGTCAGATTTGACCTTGGGCCTCTTCTTTAAGGTCAAATGAGGACAGCGAAACTTAAAAATGCTCATAACTCTCTTAATATTGGTCCTGGGGGTTTGCAATGTGAAACCAATCTATAGGAAATCATGGGCTAAGAATATTCTGTGTGTTCAGATATGACCTTGGGCCCCTCCAAGGTCAAACGAGGATGGCCAAACTTAAAAGTGCTTATAACTCGCTTATTATTGGTCCTAGAGGTTTGCAATGTAAAATAAACCAATAGGAAATCATGGGCTAGGAATCTTCTGATGTGGTCAGATTTGATGTTGTGCGTCTCCTTCAAGGTCAAACGAGGCTAGCCAAAGGTTAAAGTGCTTATAACTCACTTATTATTGGTACTACAGGTATGCAATGTGAAACCAACTTATAGGAAGTCATGGGCTCGGAATCTTCTGATGTGGTCAAATTTGACTTTGAGCCCCTCCTTCAAGGTCAAACAAGGACAGCGAAACTTAAAATTGCTTATAACTCGCTTGTTATTGGTCTTAGAGGTTTGAAATGTGAAACCAACTTATAGGAAATCATGGGCTGGGAATCTTTTGATGTGGTCACGTTTGACCTTGGACCCCTGCTTCAAGGTCAAACGAGGACAGCCAAACTTAAAAATGCTTATAACTTCAGGAATCTTCAGCCTCTATGTCCTTTATTATTGCTTCTACAGGTTTGCTATGTTGGGGGATACATCGCCGGCTCACAATAAAGCGAGCGGCATAAGTCTAGTTCTTCTATCTTCTTACTCATATTTCTAGGAGGCTCGGTGGCATTTCTGTTGGACATGTATGGTGTGTTCAGTGAACAGGTGATTGTAAGCTACACACAGCAGATTCTCCGAGGCCTGGCTTACCTCCATGAAAACCATGTGCTACACAGAGACCTCAAAGGTAGGTTTACCTGCATGAAAACCATGTGCTACGTAGAGACCTCAAAGGTAGGTTTACCTGTGTGATAATCATGTGCCATGTAGGGACCTCAAAGGTAGGTTTACCTGCATGAAAACTATGTGCTAAAAGGTAGGCTTACCTGCATGATAATCATGTGCTACACAGAGACCTCAAAGGTAGGCTTACCTGCCTAAACTGCATGTGCTGCACATAATAAGTGGGCTTACCTACATGACAATTGTTTGTTGCAGAGGGACCTTAAAGCATGTACGGCACAAGTCCACAAGCCGGAAGTTTACAGTGTTATTGCAGTACACTGTGGAAATACAATTATATGTTAATTTTGTCAACAAGTGGGAACAGTTTTGGGATCCAAAAAAACAGAAAATATAATTTGTTTATGAAAGTGTAAATTAACCATAAATAGAACTAAATCCTGTTGGTGTTACAGATTTTAGTTATACAAAGTTTTTATCCCACAGTCTTTAAGGGCTGTGCGTGTATTGTTTCCACCCATGGTTTTTTTTTGTTTTTTTTTTTTTGGCAGGAAAAAGTTTGTCCAGGCAGTATCTCAGAAACTGTAGGGTCTATGTAGTTGGTACTTGGTAGGGGCATTGGTTGGGGGTGTAGGTGTGCAACATCAAGGTGTGACATTGATTTGACCTTTGGCCTTACCTTAGTGGCCTTGAGTTTGAACATCTTGTCCGAGCTATATCTCAGAAACCATAAGGTGTAGGAAGTTGAACCTTGGTAGGGATATTGGTTAGGGGATGTCAGTCTGTAACATCATGGTGTGACCTTGATTTGTCCTTTGACCTTGTTGTAGTGACCTTGACCTTTAGAATTTGGTCTGGGCCATATCTCAGAAACCGTAAGGTGTAGGAAGTTAATACATAGTAGGGACATTGGTTAGGGGGTGTAGGTGTGCTAAATCATGGTGACCTTTAACCTTGACTGATTACTATTTTTTTTTGTACTGTTGATCATTGAAGTTTGCATATTTTTTGATTGAAATTAGTATTTATCTCCACTGAAGAATGTCAGCAGATGAAGATTTTATAACTGTTTCAGATGAGTGGTTGTATTATCTGGTAGCAACTCATGTTTCAAATTTCTAAGGTTTCACTTTTCTAAACCATCAGTGGAGTTTTACAGGTTGTATGCTTCAAATATTTGTTGAATTTTTCTGTTTGAACGGTACATGAAATTCAACTGCGATTTTTTTATAACTTTTTAGCTTTTGTTTCTATGGGGTTAACCTGACTAATCTCATAGTTAGCATACAAGCTTACATTGGTATTCTCTGTATTGAGCTTAAACCACTTATAGTATTACTAGGACAATTAATTCTTTGTCGTGAACTTTGTGGTCTTGGTTTGTTAGTTTAATAAAGTTGTGTTTCAGTAAGATAAGTTGGACATTGATATATTCTATGTATAGCAATACACCACTGTGTTTCAGGAGCTAACCTTCTGGTTGACAGCACAGGTCAGAGACTAAGGATTGGGGACTTTGGTGCTGCAGCCAGACTTGCCTCAAAAAGCACAGGTGCAGGGGAGTTTCAGGTACCAAAAACTCAATGGTCAATTACAGAATTAAAATATCATCCATACTTAATTATCACTATGTCCAGTAATGGTTGTTATTATTCAAGCCCAGAGGTTGCCTCATACTCAGATAAATTAAATAGATCATATGATTCACATTTTGTGTGAGTTATGCTATCAGTATTAAGATAAGTTTAATTCTGTTGAGTTTTTCTGATACAAAATAAATTCACCTTTAAATGTAGTGGCAAGTATGGCCTGTGTGTATCCTTGGATCCTAACTTATGTTGGTTTGTATTTTTACTCTTGGGTACAATGGGTTTTGTGTATGTTTAAAGTATCTTGTCCTAGTTTGAACTCTAGTAATTTGACATCTTCTGTACTTATGTCAGTTACTTGTGAGTTGGGGCTGTACCTGTACAGTCGGATTGGTTAAATAGCGCTTTGAGTCCTGTAGTATATGGAGATATTGCGCTGAGTATAAATACATAATAATAATAATAATAATTCTGTATTCCACTCTATCTAGGGGCAGCTGTTAGGTACCATTGCCTTCATGGCACCTGAGGTGTTGCGGGGTGAGAGCTATGGTCGTAGCTGTGACATCTGGAGTGTGGGCTGTTCAATCATTGAAATGTTTACCACCAAGCCACCCTGGGGTGCAAGTGGAGTATCTAACCATCTGGCCCTTATCTTTAAGGTATCAGCATGCCTAGATAAGCAGTAAATCTATGGGAAATAACTTAATCTTGAGGAAATTCATGCATGATAAATAAAAGAAAGAATTAGGTCAGTTTGTGTAGCTATACAATGTAGATATCTGAAAATATCTTTTTTGTACAGCGGTAGATTTGTTGAGTTTAATCTCCATTTCTAGTCATACATAATTTTTGCCTTTTGCTCAAAACATAAAAATAATGATGGAAGGTTTAGTGATTCACATATTGGCAATTTGATTGAACTGATGGACCAATATCAGTGAGTTTTCACAACCCTTAATCACTTCAGATAAAGGCTTTAAAATCTATTTATGCACCACAGGTTGTTCACGTAGTGATCCAGCATCTATATGGTGAAGACTCACACTTTTCAAATTGTTATATGATTTTGTTCCATAGATTTTGTTTTATGCACTGTAGAATCTGTCAGTAGAGAGATTAAATGGTACAGAAATTGGATAAGATGACATTGTATATGAAAAGTTGATTCATCTCTGCTTTAGATTGCCTCCACTGTGGAGTCCCCTCCTATTCCTGAGAGCATGCCACCAGGTCTCAGGGACTTGGTGCTGCGCTGTTTGGAGGTGAACAGGGAGGATCGACCACCAGCTAAAGACTTGCTCAAACACCCTGCACTGACCATGTTCAAAAGGTGAAGAGGAAAAAGAGACCTCAAGTCTACCACCTAATAACCTCAAACACCCTGCACTGACCATGTTCAAAGGGTGAAGAGGAAAAAGAGACAACCAGTCCACCACCTAATGACCTCCTCAAACACCCTGCACTGACCATGTTCAAAAGGTGAAGAGGAAAAAGAGACAACCAGTCCACCACCTAATGACCTCCTCAAACACCCTGCACTGACCATGTTCAAAAGGTGAAGAGGAAAAAGAGACAACCAGTCCACCACCTAATGACCTCAAACACCCTGCACTGACCATGTTCAAAAGGTGAAGAGGAAAAAGAGACAACCAGTCCACCACCTAATGACCTCCTCAAACACCCTGCACTGACCATGTTCAAAAGGTGAAGAGGAAAAAGAGACCTCAAGTCTACCACCTAATAACCTCAAACACCCTGCGCTGACCATGTTCAAAAGGCGAAAAGGAAAGAGAGACAACCGGCTAAAGACCTGCTAAGTGCCATAAGTGCATCTGGTGTAAGCTACCTATTTTACAGGAGGAGATCCTACAAGAAGAGTCTCTGGTGTTACAAAATCAGGCCAAAACCCCAGTGGAAATTGCATCCACAGTTGGAAGAAGAATATCTTTCACAAGTAAACCTCCAGGGTAATGACAGCAACATGTTGATGAAATAGATTTAAATACCTAATTTACATCAAATAAGAAGTTGGTCAGCGTCAGCATTTTTGTCAAAACTAAGTGATTTGATGTATGCCATAATATTTCATCACCTTAAAATTTCTCTGGTGTTGCTATTGATTACCAAAGAATATGCTTCCAGCTAGATAGTTGCTTTCACTGTGTTAGCCAGCAGGTAAAGATTCTAGTACTTAACTGCCAGTAACATGCAGGAAATTTTACCATGATATAACATCAAGGAACCGAAAATAAAATGTCAGGGATTTCTGCTGATAGCATAGATGTCCGTTTATGGGGATCTTGTGGAGTATTGGATTTTGTGGAAGTGGTTAGAAAGTGACAGTCTACATTGCAGATAATATGGCTTTAATTTATAATTTGTGAATGATGTCACTAGAGAAGTAGAAATAGAACTCAGTAGCCTGAGAAACAACCAGTTGCAAATTATTTGTTGTAAGGTCTCAAGTGTAACATTGGATTTCATACCAAGAAAGAGATCTCATTGTTTTTCTGTCTTTAAGACACAGCTTAGGTTATCGTAGTCAAAAATAACATATATTTTGTTGATTACTTTCTTGAAAGAAATTGTTCAGTTGTGTCTTTAACAAAATGTTTACAATTTATTTGTCCATTGCAAAAATTAATGTGTTTGGAGAGCTTTTAAAATTTATGTGTGATTAACTTGATTGATTTGTAAATATTTTGACTTTTGATAATTTTAACACATGTTGTAGAATAGTTTTATGACAAGGCTTATGTTTGAATGCACATTAGTATTAAATTATTTAAAAGATTTGTTTTAAAACAGATGTAAAGTTTCACATACATGTATTGTATACTCTTAACAAGAAACTATTTTCAATATACAAATTATACAGTTAGCTGTTTCTTTTTTACCAAGTATGTGTACAAATTATTTTTATTGAACATTTTTTGTGTATCTCCAAATGAAGTTACTGTGTCTTTGTACGAGTGATTTTAGTATATTTGCTGTCAAAGTTAAGACTACGTGACCATTTTAGATGTTTTAACCTTTGGAAAGTTACAAAAATCTTGGAAGGCGTTTTGTGATACCAAACTATACAGGCTTTGCCTGAAACAAAATATATGTTAATGTACTACACACAGTGATTGTATAAGAATACCGACAAGGTATATCCAGTCGTGGAAAATCTGGAAGAGTCATGTAATTCCATGTTTTATTTCCAGGCCTGGAAAAGTCATGGAAATTGACTCCAGGTTTTGGAAAATTCATAAAAAGTCATGGAAATTAAAAGGCATCCTCCCGTGAAATGGCGTTGTTCCTTTCTTTCACTCTGCATTTCAATAGAAGGATATGCTTATGAAATCAGACCAAATTTTGGTGTCTTCCACATATTCCTGTACTGTGGCCGGAACCTTGTGTGTGGTTTTCAAAGGCAAAACCGGCGGGAGCTCGTGGCCTCGGTACGTATCTCTTTCATACCACAATGCATGTAAAAGGTCCTTGATTTTAAAGCTTTGATCATACAGAAGTCATGGAAAAGTCATGGAAAAAATATTGTAAAGGATACACCCTGTACTGAGAATCATTGAATGCAAGTGAAAGGTAAATATAGTGGATACTCATTAACCAAACATGCCGAAAAAGTGAAGTTTTGTTCAGATAACAGAGGCTTTATAAAATATAAGAAGCAGTTTAGTGTAAAGCTGCAGGAAATTGTGTGTTTGGGAGATTTGAAAACTGTTACAAAAATTGGAATGTGCAGATAATTGAAGTTTGGATAATGGAGGTTCCAGTATAGATTTTGTTTTCTTGATTAATATCTTCATATGTATTCCATGACAATACAAGCAACATATCAATAGTCAAATACTTTTTGGCATGAAGATCTCTGTTCAAATACGTGGTATTTCCTGTGTTTTCCTTATTGATGCACAAAGATAGCTTTTTTACCCCACAGCCCTTAAGGGCTGTCGGGGTATTGTTTTCACCCATGTGTCCGGATGGGCGGGTGGGCGGCGGGAAAAAGTTTGTCCGGGCTGTATCTCAGAAACCGTAAGGTGTAGGAAGTTGATACTTGTTAAGGACATTGGTTAGGATGTGTAGGTATGCAACGTCATGGTCTGGCCTTGATTTGACCTTTGACCTTGCCGTAGTGACCTTGAGTTTGAAAATCTTGTCCGGGCTATATAAAGGAAGTTGATACTTGGTAGGGACATTGGTTAGGGGGTGTAGGTGTGCAACTTCATGCTCTGACCTTGATTTGACCTTTGACCTTGCTGTAGTGACTTTGACCTATAAAATCTTGTTCGGGCTATATCTCGGAAACCGTAAGGTGTAGGAAGTTGATACTTGGTAGGGACATTGGTTAGGGGGTGTAGGTGTGCAACGTCATGGTGTAACCTTGATTTGACCTTTGACCTTGCCATAGTGACCTTGACCTATAAACTCTTGTCCGGGCTATATCTCGGAAACCGTGAGGTGTAGGAAGTTGATACTTACTAGGGACATTGGTTAGGGGGTGTAGGTGTGCAATGTCATGGTCTGACCTTGATTTGACCTTGACCTATAAACTCTTGTCCGGGCTATATCTCGGAAACCGTGAGGTGTAGGAAGTTGATACTTACTAGGGACATTGGTTAGGGGGTGTAGGTGTGCAATGTCATGGTCTGACCTTGATTTGACCTTTGACCTTGCCGTAGTGACCTTGACCTATAAAATCTTGTCCGGGCTATATCTCGGAAACTGTAAGGTGTAGGGGGTGTAGGTGTGCAACGTCATGCTCTGACCTTGATTTGACCTTTGACCTTGCTGTAGTGACTTTGACCTATAAAATCTTGTTCGGGCTATATCTCGGAAACCGTAAGGTGTAGGAAGTTGATACTTGGTAGGGACATTGGTTAGGGGGTGTAGGTGTGCAACATCATGGTGTAACCTTGATTTGACCTTTGACCTTGCCATAGTGACCTTGACCTATAAACTCTTGTCCAGGCTATATCTCGGAAACCGTGAGGTGTAGGAAGTTGATAGGTACTAGGGACATTGGTTAGGGGGTGTAGGTGTGCAATGTCATGGTCTGACCTTGATTTGACCTTTGACCTTGCCGTAGTGACCTTGACCTATAAAATCTTGTCCGGGCTATATCTCGGAAACCGTAAGGTGTAGGAAGTTGATGCGTGGTAGGGACATTGGTTAGGGGTTGTAGGTGTACAGCATCATGGTGTGACCTTGATTTGACCTTGACGTAGTGACCTTGACCTTTAAAATCTTGTTGTACCTTTGGGTCTGTCTTTTGATGCAGATTAAGCACTGTTAAAGTCACATTAGAATTCATTAAGAATTTTACTTTTACAACTTCCCATTGTAACAGATGGAATTTCATCAAGTGAGCCACAGATTTTGCTCCAACACCACACATAAGCATTCATTGAATGTATTACCACTTCTGTATGCATGGTAATATTCAAAACATCCAAACCATAATTCGGCCAGGCCAGATTCTGATTAATGCTGTCTTCTTGTTATTGAATTGTCTTGTTTTAATACTTCATCCTTACGTGCATTATCTTTCTTTTAGACATTATTTTCTCTATTTAAACATTGTTTGGACCTTTATATAGCTGACAGTGCTCCGAAAGTATCCTGAACGTTGTACTGATACAGTACTGCTATATCTCATGGTATTAAAAATATTTCCCTAGGCTGTGGGGTACGGGCATCTTTGATTCTATTTTCTCAAACTGTCATACAGTACATCAATGCTGGTACATAAGGACATCTCAGTGTGTGCATGTGCAGCATATTATAGGCTTTATGACAAGAACATCATCTGTTTAAATGTGCAAGGTAAATGTGTTCTACTTGATAGCTACATTTAAATTCCTATTAAACCCCTTCTTGTGTGGCCCCTGAGGTCCGTCACAATCACTCCTCTCCTAGATATGTAAAGTGATTGTCACCTTAGTGATGTTTACAAGAATGTGACCATTTTTATTTTTAAATTAACAAAAGCAACTATTAAATCCTATATTGTTAGTGTTTCATTGTCATGAATAATCAGTATTTGTCTTGTAAATCTTTTTTAATTGTTTGTAGTTTATATATTTTGCCATGTACAAAGGGAGATGACAGATAGGTGATGAACCATTTTATTGCGTTAATACATCCTATCCAATGGACAATTGCTAATCCGGTCGGCGCAGACCGGCCCGCCAAACGCCAGAAAAAGACGTCCTGTGTTGCCACCGGCTGGCCGGTCCGTAGTACTGTGCACTCCCCAGATGGCGCCTCGTACTTCCTTCCTGTCTAGACAACCTGACGTCATGGCATCTTTTTCGTTTGGCGCGTGTACTGTGCAGACGTGTTTTCAACATCTCCAGAGTTTTAAAAGGAAAAGTGTGCATTATGACGGATTTTCGACCTTATTTGGGAATATTTTAGTGTAGAAATGTTATCTGCATATCAAGCACGGATATACCTTAAGAAATCTGCTGGAAACGCTCCCTAGCTGACTCAATTTAGTGTTGATGATAGGGCAGTAATCGACGAGAAATATGAAGGCAGCCATTTTTTTTTCTAGTTTCCTCCCATTCAACCATGGTGTTGTTAGGGGCAGATCGACAATATTAAGGAAATAATGGATATACTACTTACAGGTATTTTTATCCGTGTTCGTTTGTTGAATGTACCCTCTGTAACTTCCAGTTCAATCACCATAGAAACGTCTTTTCTAGTACTACGAATAGAAATCACAGAAATCTTCAATCTACGTAGTTTTGAACACTGCAAATAGAAGGAAATCCCCAAGAGGTGCATTCTTCAGATTTCTTCAGAGCGCACTGGTCCAGACATCTTTGCTTTAAAGCATTAGTCGACCGGTAAGCTTATATATATATATATATGTACATCAGCAGCAAGAGATGAATTCTTCAGATTTCTTCAGAGCGCACTGGTCCAGACATCTTTGCTGTAAAGCATTAGTCGACCGGCAAGCTCATGTTCAGCCGACCTCACCTAGTATTTACATAGAAGGAACTTCATCTTTAATCACTCTCAGTCCCTCCCTTGTGGACCCGGCAATGATGTCGGTAGTAAGGGAGGTGGATGGCCAGGAAACTGGTTTGAGTGTACAGCCGGCTGAAAAGAAGAATCGACTTCAGACCGGCCAGGACTTCATCTACAGAGCGCACTGGCCCAGGCTTCTCTGCTTTTAAAGCATCAGCCGGCCGGCCAGCACAAAAGAACGCGACCTCTGACGTCATATCCAGTCAGCCAATCGCGTGCCTTCACGAAGCTGGTCACGTGTTCTCACCGACCAGTCACGAAGTTTATCACGTGATTTACCGAACAAGAAGGTCGGAAGTGAGTTCTTCAGAACTCACGTCTACTGTGACTACAGTCCCTGCTTTGCAGACCCGGCCTGGTTGTCGGTAGTGGGGTTTTGTGCACTGTAAAGTTGCCAGTAAAGCATCACACAAAGAATGCGAATACTGACGTCATCCCCAGTCAGCCAATCGCGTGTCCTTCCGAACAATCACGAAGCAGGTCACGTGTTTTCACCGACCAGGAAGGTCGGAAGTGCATTCTTCAGAACTCACGTCTTCTGTGATTCCAGTCCCTGCCTTGCAGACCCGGCTTCATTGGCAGTAGTGGGGTTTGTGGATGAGCAGAATACTGCGCATTGCATGTTTAAGTATCACAAAAGAACGTCACAACTGACAAGCTCCAATCAGCCAATCACGTGACACACCGAACACCAAGTGTTTCTAAATATAGTTCACAAGGGGTTTCCCAGTAACTGTCAAATCTACAAATAAGACGTGCGATTTGAGAAATACTTTAATTAATGGAGGAAACCTACAGCCAACTGAATTCAACACAAAATATAGTTGTGAAATTGCTTTAGCAATTGGTTACAGAGTGTACCGACCACTACCGTGCTACACAGCCTTGTACACTTGCTTCAACAACCGGGTACAGAGTGTACCGGCTGGTTCCTGCTACACAGCCTTGTACACTTGCTTCAACAAGCTGAATTCAACACACAAGATAGTTGTAAAATTGATTTAGCAACTGTTTTTTATTACTGGCTACAACTGGTTACAGAGTGTACCGGGTGGTACTGGCTACACAGCCTTGTACACTTGCCGCAACAAATGGTTACAGAATGTACTGGCTGGTACTGGCTACACAGCCTTGTACACTTGCCTCAACAACTGGTTACAATGTATACCGGCTGGTACTGGCTACACAGCCTAGTACACTTGCTTCAACAACTGGTTACAGAGTGTACCGGCTGTTTATTGGCTACACAGCCTAGTACACTTGCTTCAACCTACGGGTTACAAGTCTACTAACAGGGGGCTGGCTACACAGTCCTTACTGACTAGTGCTTCGAGCCAACTGGTTACAAAAAAAAAAAAAAAAAAAAAAATAGCTAAATATAGACCAGTAGCTGTCAAATTGATTGGTGACCCCAGCCTGCCAGTTTTTTGCCGGTTACAGAGAATTGCTGGTTACAGTTAAGTACCGGGTATGGATTCCTGGTACCGGACAGAGTTGCTCAAGGTTAAGTTGGTTACAGAGAATTCTTAGACCGGTCAGTGGCCTTGGTGATGTGACATGACAGTGTCCCAACCTACTGCCAGGCAACCTTCCCTTATCACATCTCTCAACAACCTGTTATCGGTGCTGGACTTGACTGGAGAGATAATAAATTTTATCATCATATCCGGCTAGGGGTCAGACATCTCACAAATGTCAATTGCTCTGTAAATGCTACACCTTGCAGGCTGCTGGCCCGGGGCGAAGAGTCTATTAATGTGAAAAGTTGTGTCAGCCCCACCGGACCACAATAAGAGCAGGGAGAATGTTAACCGGGATCATTGTCACCAGACCGGACCAGTGTCCGGAGGGACAGGAAATGTTTGTCACAATACCAAATGTCCCAAATGTGGCACACTATCTGCCTATAGGATCCAGACTAAGCCCTTTTTGGGAACGTAGGAAGCCTTGGGGCTGGACCCTAGGTAGTACAACTGTTGAAGGAGGGATACCTATGTCCATATACCTATACAAGAACAATCCAGGAAATGACTGAGATTTCACATCCAAGGTCGGGCATACCAGTTCAAGGCCCTGCCATTCGGTTTGTCCACAGCAGGTGAAATTGATGGCCATACACAAGGATTTAAGAAGCCACCAGTACCTAGACGACTGGTTGGTGAGAGCCAGATCCCACCAGGCTTGTCTCCAACATATACAGGAACTAGTAAATAATGTGTCAGCAACTGGGTTGGCTGATGAACTTAGAGAAATCAGAGCTGGAGCCCAAACAAGACTTTGATTTTGTAGGCTACCAGTTTGTCTTCGGGTCTGATCGGTTCCGACCGACTCTGGACTGGTGACAGTGCCTTCAAGAGACTGTTAAAACTGCTATCCCTACCGGCTTGACCGGTCCGGGAATTCATGTCCTTGATAGCTTACTAACGTCTACAGAAAAGCATGTTAATCTAGGCAGACTTCATATGAGACCCATACAGTGGCATCTCAAAAACAACTGGAGGGTACCAGAATCACTGGAAAAGGTGATACAAGTCCCCAGGTCCCTGCACCCCCATTTACAATGGTGGCTGAAGGAAGACGATGCACTTACAGGCCAACCATTACACCCAATAAAACATGCTCTGCAAATATTTACAGACGCATCAATAGAAGGGTGGGGCGCTCACTTAGATGAGCACTTTGCAAGAGCAACCTGGTCCCCTCCGGGAAGCAAGTTATATATAAACTATCTAAAACTTTAAGCAGTTTTTCTGACTTTAAGAGTGCTAAGACTTTTGCTCAAACAAGATAGTACTTGTAGCAACTGACAACACCACAGTAGTGTCATACATAAAGGAAGGAGGAATATGGTTGGGCCCACTTTGTGCCCTACTATGGAGAATCTTGACCTGGTGTACCAGGAAACAAGTGACTCTAAAGCACGACACATTCCAGGCCGGCCTAATGTGGTAGCAGACAGGCTGTCCAGGCTAGGCCAGACCATCCAAACAGTGGTTTCTCCTTCCAGAGGTCTTCCACTCTATACAGTAGGTGGCACCGGCCCAAAATAGACTTATTTGCCACGAGGTTCAACAACAAGTCACCTGTTTTGTGTCACCAGTACCAGATCCCCTGGCCACAGCAGTGGATGTGTTCAGTTGGCCATGGTAGGATCTAAAAGGATACACCTTCTCACCATCAGCCATATTGGGCAAAGTGGTGGAGAAGTTGCAAGACTCCCCATGTAAGAGAATCATTCTGATTGCTCCGGGGTGGCCAACATGCCTTGGTTTTGGGATCTAGTGGCCATGTCCAGCCACATCCCGCTGAGCCTGCCCAATCTGCCCAGCCTGTTCACAGCCATTCGATCAGATCTCTCACAGAAATCTGACAATCTTAATCTCCATGCAGGGCTCCTAGAGCCTCAGCAATCGAGGAGCAGGACTTGTCTGAGGCAGTGGCAGCAAGAATTGAGGCTCCTCAAAGGGGGGTCAATCAGATCGGTCTATGAGGCAAATGGGTCATTTTTTACCAAGTGATGTATCATTCATCAGGTGGATTTCGGACACCACCTGTAAAGTCAGTTGTTGACTTCCTTAGGTACCTGCTTCAGGACAGGAAGTTGCAGCCCAGTACCATTGATGGTTACAGGTCAGCCATTGCTGATAGTCTGGAAAATTTGCCCATCAATGTTAGTAAGGATGAAAATCTCACTCGTCCCCTGGATAGCTTCCACTGAGACAGACCCAAAGGCCGGAGGGGAACCCCCTCCTGGAACCTCTCCCTGGTTTTTGCACCAGCTGACAAGGTTCATTTTGAACCAATTATAGGCCTTCTTGAAGCATTTGACCCTCAAGGCAGTTTTCCTCTTGGCCTTGGGGTCGGGCAAGCGTAGAAGTGAGATACATGCTTGGCAAACAGCCCAGCACCATTGATGGTTATAGGTCACCCATTGTTGATAAATTGGGAAATTCACCCTTCAACATCAGTAAGGACGGAAATCTCGCTCGTCTCCTGGATAGATTCCTCAGAGACAGACCCAAAGGCAGGAGTGGCATACCCTCCTGGAACTTCTTACTGGCCGTGCACCAGCTAAGACTCCATTTGATCCAATTAAGGAGGCCCCCTTGAAGCATTTGACCTTCAAGACGGTATTCCTCTTGGCCCTTGGGTCGGGCAAGTGCAAAAGTGAGATTCATGCCTAGCAAAACTGATATATTGGACACCAATCCGATTGGTCAAAGGTGTCCCTGTATCCATCACCCAGTTTTCTATCCTAGAATCAGCTGGCCATAGAGTGTCTAGTGGGGCCCCTGGGGTTATAACAGCCCTGGCCCACACTCTGGATAGATCCCTCAAGTCTGACAGGTTTCTCTGTCCGGTCAGAGCATTGTGCTACTATTTGGACAGGACCTCAGACATCAGGCAGAATAAGGAGGTGGTTTTTGTCTCCGTTAAGAACGGTTTCAACAAAGACAGCTCACCTGCCACTATCTCCTCTTGGATCAAGCAGACTGTGATCCTATGTTATGAGCTCTCTGACCAGGAGGCCCACTTTTAACAGGTTAAAGCCCATGATGTCAGGGCCTTTGCTGCTTCTAAGGTCTTCCAGTCGGGAGTCTCCTTAGATCCAATCTTGTCAGCCCGCCACTGAAGTCACAATACCTTCACACAGTTCTATATGAAGGGCGGGGCTTGGGCTGATTCAGAGCTTTACCATTGGGCTAGGCAGTGGCTGCTCAGCAGATCCACAAGTGGCCCTTAGATTGAGGAGATTTGTATATGTGCATAACAGTTCTTCATGTACATAAGAATTAAGTGTGGCGTGCTTCCTTCGGGAGGTTTATTTGCAATCTGGGACTGAACTCATCCCTCTCTTCCCCTACCTCAGAGCAGGTCTGCAAAAGGGGGGGGGGGGGGGGGGGGGGGGGGAGGGGGGGGGCGACGGCGGTATAGCCCCGGGTAACCGGCTGCTGGCAACCGACCATGGCCTTGCAGGGTTTCCTGACCTTAAAGTCAACCCAGGCCTGGACCTATAGGTCTCCTGACAAAGTCAGCCTAGACCGTAGGTTAAAATTTGCTATTACTTGTGAGTTCACATAAGTCCCTAGTAACTTACCCGCTGACCAAGTGGTAGTTATTCAGCAATTGTCCATTGGATAGGATGTATTAACGCAATAAAATTGCAAATTTAATAAGTAAATTAAATTTTTATAAGTTAATACCCTATCCAATGGACACACAAGACCCTCCCACCGACCCCGCTATCAGCTTACTAGGGGTCTAAGAGGTTTAGACAACGAAAAAGATGCTATGACGTCAGGTTGTCTAGACAGGAAGGAAGTACGAGGCGCCATCTGGGGAGTGCACAGTACTACGGACCGGCCAGCCGGTGGCAACACAGGACGTCTTTTTCTGGCGTTTGGCGGGCCGGTCTGCGCCGACCGGATTAGCAATTGTCCATTGGATAGGGTATTAACTTATAAAAATTTAATTTACTTATTAAATTTGCAATTTGGGTGAATTTCAGGAGGAATGTACAAGATATAGAGCATCTGAAAAAAGTATACTGAGTTTGTGTAGTGCATAAAACTAAATATAATATATGTCTTTCTTAAGTCGTTACAATTTCAACCTAGATTATAATATTTCATTCAGATTTGAAAAATGTAGAGTTTAGTTGCATATTTGAGAAATGGGACAAAAATGAAATACAAAATAAGGGGGAAGTTTCAAATTGTGAGAAATACACTAGAATTAATTTTACTGGTTTTTAGTTTCTGTTTGAAAGTTGCATACAGATTGCATGTTTGAATGGGAGGTAACTGAGTGTCTAAGTTTATCCACTAAATGGAGAGACACAACATTCTTTATTTAAGTGCCCACCTACTAATGATAAAATATATAAAACAAAATAGCAAGGTTACAGCCAAAAGGGTAAACAATTAGCAGCCAGCTTTGTCACGTCTAATTATAAAATTGCTTCTTTTGTTATAAATTTTTGATACACAATTACTGAAAGTTCAGGTATACCTTTGTACAAGCTGTACATTAAATCATTGTACTGCTATTTCTTTGGGCATATGTACAAATACTTTCCTGACAGTGGTTTCCTTTGCTCTCTGAGTTTTAGTACTACAAAGCAGTTTCAAGCACATAATGTGATCCTATAATTGACCAGACCTTATCATTAGTGTAAAGCTGTGTTTAATGTTTTTCACATTTTGTCTTTTGCAGTTGTTCATTTAGACATAATTATGCATATGAATTTTTCTGTAATTTAAAAAAAAAATTTATTTATCTTTTTATGTGTAAAATGTTTTGGATTTTATCCAATTTATCCTTGTGGCAATGAAAGAGCAGAATTGTTTAAATGGACATGGATTAAGGAAAAGCGTTATCTTAGGAAAGGCTCAAGTATATTGCTATTTCTAAATAAATTCAACATAAACAATTATCCAAAGTTATGTTATATAAATACCAGGACCTTGTTTTTCCTGTGATGTGCCATGTAGTCTGTCTCAGTTATAAATTTTCAGTTACAGTTAAAGGGTATTCTGTCTTTAAATACACAATGTGATAAAAAATGTATTTATCTCGATCACTGTCTTCCATAGTGAATATTTATGTGTCAGGTTTCTACTACAAACCCTAAGTGTGGCTACATTGGTTTTTCACTGAAGAGTTGTTACTGTTTTTCATAGCTTGTTAATTTATTTACAATTTTAAATTGATTTAAAACTTTTTTAAATGGCATAAATGTCCTTGTTAGGGATATGGCAATAAATGGAAAGAAGCTAAATTTCAGGTGTAAGAAGAATGTAGCATAGTAGAGACAACTTTCTCTAGTAGTCAACATTTTTTTTTTTTTTTTTGTTGTTGAAGTAGTTGGGGTAGGGGTTGGGACTGTTAAATTGATAAATCTAAACCATGTACACAGTCTCAACTGAAAAATTTCATATATTACCTGGTATAGTTGAATATGATTTTCTTGGGGGTGAAGGGGTCAGTTGCATATAAACACATAGTATAGCAGTTTATGATAATAAGTTCTGACATATACAGAATTTCTTGCATTGTGAATGTAACAGTTTAACACTCTTGTTACAAGTCTTAACTTTGAAAGTTTAGAGATTTTAAAACACAGTTTATAATTTAAATGAGTCATATCTTTTGTTCTTTTTTGTAATCGAATTGTTATTGAATTGCGTTGATCTTAAAACTTTGTAAAGACTACTTGCCTGGGGATCAAGGGTCATGTGACCCTCACATTTTCTAGTCATGCTTTGTCCCCCGACTCACTATTTTATGCATTTATTTATAAACTCTATTTTTGTATAAATACTTGATTTATAATTTTATATATATTTATTACCTCTTGCAGAACTCACAGATCAAAACACATTGTTAAATATATGTTGGGGTTTTAAATCATTTTGTTTAATACTGAATGATAGGCAGCTTTTAAAACCTAATCAGACTAAGTTAGACCTTAAGAAGGTGTCCATTAGTTGTTGCCCTTCCTGAATCAATCCTTTCAACAAGTTCAAAGAATTATGTCCACCCCCCTGGGGGGTGGATATATTATTTTTGCTTTTTTCGCCGTCCGATGTCCGATGTCCGTTGTCCGATGTCCGATGTCCGGCGTCCGGCGTCCGATGTCCGGCGTCACGCATGGTTTCCGCTCATTTAAAGGAAAAGTATTAGAGCTATTGTCACCAAATTTGGTATGCAGGCTTATTGGGTCAGTAGCTTGCTTGGGATTGCTTTTGGCTGTTGTACCTCTTTTGCTTACTGAGTAATACTTAAGTACAGCTATTTTCAGTACCCATTGGTTTCCGTGCATTTAAGCCAAAATAATTAAAGATATTTTACTACAATTTTGAATACAAGATTGTTATGTCCATAGCTCGCTTGGTATTGCATTTGGGACTGATAGCTTTGTCAGTACATGAGTAATAGCCATTTAGGTACTTCATTGTGTATTTTCAGTACTACTTTTGAGTAATTTGCTCCTATCTCCTTAACCGTGCGAGATAGAGCGATTTCGGCAAAATTTTCGACCCACAGGGTATCTGAGGAGTGTACTCTTTGCAATTTTCAAAAAATTTTCCCCTCCCCAAAAATGGCGGCCATTTTGAATTTTCGAATTTTTGCCAAAAATGGCAAAACACTAATTTGCTTCTATCTCCTTAACCGTGCGAGATAGAGCGATTTCGGCAAAATTTTCGACCCACAGGGTATCTGAGGAGTGTACTCTTTGCAATTTTCAAAAAAATTTCCCCTCCCCAAAAATGGCGGCCATTTTGAATTTTCGAATTTTTGCCAAAAATGGCAAAACACAAATTTGCTTCTATCTCCTTAACCGTGCGAGATAGAGCGATTTCGTCGAAATTTTCGACCCACAGGGTACCTAAGGAGTGTACTCTTTGCAATTTTCAAAAAATTTTCCCCTCCCCAAAAATGGCGGCCATTTTGAATTTTAGAATTTTTGCCAAAAATGGCAAAACACAAATTTGCTTCTATCTCCTTAACCGTGCGAGATAGAGCGATTTCGTCGAAATTTTCGACCCACAGGGTATCTAAGGAATGTAATATTTGCAATTTTCAAAAAATTTTCCCCTCCCCAAAAATGGCGGCCATTTTGAATTTTCGAATTTTTGCCAAAAATGGCAAAACACAAATTTGTTTCTATCTCCTTAACCGTGCGAGATAGAGCGATTTCGTCGAAATTTTCGACCCACAGGGTATCTGAGGAGTGTACTCTTTGCAATTTTCAAAAAATTTTCCCCTCCCCAAAAATGGCGGCCATTTTGAATTTTCGAATTTTTGCCAAAAATGGCAAAACACTAATTTGCTTCTATCTCCTTAACCGTGCGAGATAGAGCGATTTCGTCGAAATTTTCGACCCACAGGGTATCTGAGGAATGTAATATTTGCAATTTTCAAAAAATTTTCCCCTCCCCAAAAATGGCGGCCATTTTAAATTTTCGAATTTTTGCCAAAAATGGCAAAACACAAATTTCCTTCTATCTCCTTAACCGTGTGAGATAGAGCGATTTCGTCGAAATTTTCAACCCACAGGGTATCTAAGGAGTGTACTCTTTGCAATTTTCAAAAAATTTTCCCCTCCCCAAAAATGGCGGCCATTTTGAATTTTCGAATTTTTGCCAAAAATGGCAAAACACTAATTTGCTTCTATCTCCTTAACCGTGCGAGATAGAGTGATTTCGTCGAAATTTTCGACCCACAGGGTATCTAAGGAATGCAATCTTTGCAATTTTCAAAAAATTTTCCCCTCCCCAAAATTGGCGGCCATTTTGAATTTTCGAATTTTTGCCAAAAATGGCAAAACACAAATTTGCTTCTATTTCCTTAACCGTGCCAGATAGAGCGATTTCGTCAAAATTTTCGACCCACAGGGTATCTGAGCATTATACTCTTGGTAATTTTAAAAAAATTTTCCCCTCCCCAAAAATGGCGGCCATTTTGAATTTTCGAATTTTTGCCAAAAATGGCAAAACACAAATTTGCTTCTATCTCCTTAACCGTGCGAGATAGAGCGATTTCGTCAAAATTTTCGACGCACAGGGTATCTAAGCAATGCAATCTTTGCAATTTTCCAAAAATTTTCCCCTCCCCAAAAATGGCGGCCATTTTGAATTTTCGAAGTTTTGCCAAAAATGGCAAAACACAAATTTCCTTCTATCTCCTTAACCATGCGAGATAGAGCAATTTCGTCGAAATTTTCGACCCACAGGTATTTGAGCATTGTATTCTTGGCAATTTAAAAAAAAATTTCCCTTCCCCTAAAATGGCGGCCATTTTGAATTTTCAAATTTTTGCCAAAAATGGCAAAACACAAATTTGCTTCTATCTCCTTAACCATGCGAGATAGAGCGATTTCGTCGAAATTTTTCAACCCACATGGTATCTAAGTAATGTAATCTTTGCAATTTTCAAAAAATTTTCCCCTCCCCAAAAATGGCAGCCATTTTGAATTTTCGAATTTTTGCCCAAAATGGAAAAACACAAACTGGCCTTAACCGTGCAAAATAGAGTTATTTTGTTGAAATTTTCGACCCATAGGGTATCTAAGAAATGTACTCTTGGCCATTTTCAAAAAAATTTCCTTTTCCCAAAAATGGCGGCCATTTTGAATTTTCAAATTTTTGCCAAAAATAGAAAAACAGGAATTTGCTTCTATCTTCTTAACCGTGCAAGATAGAGTGATTTCGTCAAAATTTTCAACCCAACCAATGCAAAAAGGCATGAAGCTGAAATAATTTACATCTACACTAACAAATATTTAAGCATCATTGATATATTTTACAAATGAAACAGGGTCTTGTAAGACTACTGTACAATTTGGGCAAAAGGTTCATGGGTGGACATTACACATGATAATGTGTGTTCTTCTATGCTATCCTGTTTCTATTCGCATCTACTATCAACAGGGTGGCCTATTTCTAGTTTTTGTCTGTGATTCTTCAAATGCCATATTGCATATGTTTGGGGTTATGAATTTGGTATTTAAAGTTTGTTTTCTATTAGAAAGTACTGTGACACAGCATTGAGTATATTTATTGAGTAGCACACAGTTGAAAATAACTAAATAAAAATAGAATATCTGGGTAACAAAAAATCAGCTGTTGGGAGTTCCTGCAGGTATATATATGCAGGTGAACTGTCTAAAGCCAATGGAGTCAGAAAAACAGTTGTACTTCGAAATAAAATCAAAACCAAGTACAATCAAAACATATACAATGTACTTCTTTGTCTCAGATGTGTTCATTTCTTCCTTCACAGTAAGTGATGTGACCTATAATTTAAGATGGCTACTTTCACTTTGTCAAGGTTATGTATGTATTAAATTGTATTTAAACCCGAACACAACTTTTTAAAGATGTTATATGTATTCTATTTATTTAAAAAAAAAAACACATTCCATTTACTATAGATACCTTTTTTACTCACAGCCTTGAAACCTGCAATTATTATATAAAAATAATGTGCCTCTTTTAATTTTATGCTTCTGAAGAAATGTTGCTAGATTTATGAATTTGAAAGGTATAATTGTTTGGCGGATTGCTTATTATTACAGATATTGAATTTATTCTTGAGGCTTATTTAATGCTATTTAATTTAGTGCTGCTTCAAAATATTGTTAGATTTTAAGAATAGATTGTTTCAGGGATTTTACTCCACAGCCCTTAAGGGCTGTCGGGGTATTGTTTTCACCCATGGTGTCTTGATGGGCAGGCGGGTGAAGGTAAAAAGTTTTTCCGGGCTGTATCTCAGAAATCACAAGGTGTAGGAAGTTGATGCATGTACTTAGTATGGACATTGGTTAGGGGGTGTAGGTGTGCAACTTCATGGTGTGACCTGGAGTTTGAAAATATTTTCCGGGCTATATCTCGACAACCGTGAGGTGTAGGAATTGGATACTTGGTAGGGACATTGGTTAGGGTTTGTAGGTGTGCAACATCATGGTGTGACCTAGATTTGACCTCTGACCTTGCTGTAGTGACCTTGACCTATAAAATCTTGTCAGGGCTATTTTTCAGAAACAGTAAGGTGTAGGAAGTTGATATTTGGTAGGGACATTGGTTAGGGGGTGTTGGTGTGCAGCGTCATTATTTTTTTTTTTTTGTGCAGCGTCATGGTGTGACCTTGATTTGACCTTGCCTTAATCACCTTGACCTATAAAATCTTGTCTGGGCTTTATCTTGGAAACCGTAAGGTGTAGGAAGTTGATACTTGGTAGGGACATTGGTTGGGAGTTGCAGGTGTGCATCGCATGGTGTGACCTTGATTTGACCTTTGACCTTGCCGTAGTGACCTTGACCTATAAAATCTTGTCTGGGTTATATCTTGGAAACCCCAAGGTGTAGGAAATTGATACTTAGTAGGGTTGTAGGTGTACAATGTCATGGTGTGACCATGATTTGACCTTGTTGTAGTGACCATGAGTTTTAAAATCTTGTCTGGGCTATTTCTTGGATTTCATAAGGTGTAGAAGGTGGACACTTGGTAGAGCCATTGGTTAGGTGGTGTAGGTGTGTATCATGGTGTGTCCTTTAACTTTAGCTCTACCAAAGTATGTTCACTTGCCATATTTGAAACATGTTTCTCTTATGATAAAGATACATGGATTGCTGCAACTGATTATTATATGCATTTTTACATAATTGTGCCATTTCCATTGACAACTCTTCTCCACCTAATAAATTTTACAGCTTTATAATTTTTAGTTTAACGATTAATGCTGTCATCTTGCTATTGAATTGTTTTGTTTTAATACTTTATCTTTACATACACTTTCTTTCTCTTAGAGGTTATTTTATCCACTTAAACATTATTTGGACCTTTATATAACTGACACTGTTCTGAAAGTCTCCTGATCTTTGTACTGTTTCAGTACTTCTGTATCTCATGGTGTTGCGAACTATTTCCCCAGGATGTGGGGTACGGGCATCTCCAATGCTATTTGTCGTTTATTACACTTTGTTTAAATCTTTGACATTTATATTGCATAGAATTAGATTGAATTAGATACATTGAATTACCTTTCATTATGTCATCCTTACCACAGTGTGTAGAACAATTTTTTTGTTGCCACTCTCTCTGCAGAAAGTTTTATTCACAGGCTTCAAAGAATTACACGATATTGGGTGTATCACAAAAGCTTGTCTCAGAATATTTTCGTCCTAATTTTGAAAAAAAGATTGCGGTTACAGCCGTTTCTTTGAGGTTTAGCATTTGAAACCAACTTGTAAGGAAATAATGTGCTGGGATTTATTTGATATGGTCCTATTTTACCCTGGATTCAGGCTTCTAGGTCTGATGAAGGTATTGAAACTTAAAGTCCTTATTACTCCCTTATTACTGGTCCCAGAAGTTTGGGATGTGAAACCAACCTGCAAGAAATCAGTGGCTGAAATTCTTTCAGTGCGGTCAGATTTGACTGTGGCCCCCTCTTTGAAGGTCAAACAAGGGCGGTCAAATGTAAAGGTGATTTTAACTCGATTATTATTGATCCCAGACATTTATGATGTGAAACCAACATATAGGATTTCAGTGGCTGGGAATCTTTTGATGCGTTCAGGTTTGACGTTGGGCCCCCCTTAACATCACCCGACAATTATCGAAAGTGCCTATTATATAACTTCCTTATTATTGGTCCCAGAGGTTTGCAATGCAGATCTAATTTGTATAAAATAAGGGACTGTTGTAGAAGATCAAACAAGGGTGGCCAGACTTTAAGTTCCTCTATATATATATATATATATATATTTTTTTTTTTTTTTTTTTACTCAGATCATGGATGTTGAGTACTTGGTAACATGGGCGTTTTGTCTTTCTGGTGAAGTGTAAAATATATCGGTTTTCTAGTGTAATAGGGTTTAGTTAGGTTTGTTTTGTACCTTGATTTAAAGGTTTAGTTTAATATTATTTTCATAGTGTTAATATTGAATTTTTAAATAGAATTATATTTTTTGTCATACTATATCTGATATTGATGTTTCAGTGTTTTGTGGTGTCGAAATTTAAGTTAATTATATAGAATTACAAAAAATAAAACTTAGATAAATAATCCTCGAGACATGAAGTCTGATACTGTAACAGTAGTATTTTATAAACTTTTTAAGTATTAAAATTTCTTAATAAAAGTGCTGTGAAAACTGTCAAAACTTTTATTTTACTTGTGTATTTCAGGCCTATAAACTAACATCAGTAAGTTGATGTCCATTAAAACCCAATTTTAAATTCATTTGGACAAAGTTGAGCTTTTCTATGCATAGTCCATGACAAAGGTCATATCATGACAGGCAATTGGAACATCTTGCATGTTTCCATGTGCTATTTAAATCCACAACCACAAGGGTGAAAACAAAACGATCATAAACTTTATCACTAGGAGAGACATTTAGCCAAAAAACAAAGATTTGTGTATAACAACACTATGTAAAAAATCTGAAGAAAAAAAAACCCATGATCTCTCCACTTCAGATTAAGGGTTAGTACTAGTTATACTCTGCCAAACATTTACTTTGCACCCTCCCATCAGATTCAAAACGTTCAGATGAATTGATGAATCAATTGTGACAAGTTTTGTAGTTGTCCTGGCTTTGTTTAACACAGCTGTTCACTTTCAAATCTACAGCTCAGCAGACTTGGTATATTGATCAGACTGTGATTCTATGGGATTTATACATCTTGTGACATATCTCTGAGCTGTCAAATTTTGAGGCAAAGCGCAGTTTAATTTAAAGAACATAAAAGCTCCCTCTTATTTATTTTCAGATATAGGACAAAAGTTTAAATGTGTCTACATCTGTAGCCTTTGTAATGTATAAAATGGCAACCCTGATCTGGTTTAATGCATGAATTAACGTAACGCTTGGTCTAAGAATTGACTGGGCCAGGTATTATCATATATTGTATGTTCCTGCAAAGCCTTACAAAAGATAAAGCAAATTTGTTCAGCTATTTTGTGCAATAAAAATTAGTCTGAACTGTTTCTCCCTATCAATAGTCCTAGGGGGTTTGGAATGGAAACAAAAACTTACAGAAAGCAATGGCCTGCGACTCTTTTCCCCCAAGTATTTAATTTTACCTCTTGCCTTGTTTCAATGTCAAGTAGGGTTGTCATAACTCTATCCCTCTTATTGTTGGTTCTAGGGTATCTAAATGTGTCCAGTTTGGTCTCCACTTTCGCTTAATAGTTGGCAAGAGATGACCACTGCTCCAGTGGTCATTTTCTTCTTTGTATATGGCAGAATATTGCCACATGTCCCTTTTTTCTGTATTTTTTGTTACACAAGAGTTAGTTATGGCTGTTCAGCAACATGCATATGGTGTGCAACATAAAGCCTATTAAGAATGATTTAGTGCAAGATGTTTCTTGAAATTCAAATGCAACAATAACTACTAACTAGAAAAGGGAGGCCCTGTTGATAGTAGCTGCGACATATGAATAGAAACAGGATAGCATAGAAGAACACACATTATCATGTGTAATGTCCACCCCATGAACCTTTTGCCAAAATTGTACAGTAGTCTTACAAGACCCTGTTTCATTTGTAAAATATATCAATGATGCTTAAATATTTATTAGTGTACATGTAAATTATTTCAGCTTCATGCCTTTTTGCATTGGTTGGGTTGAAAATTTTGACGAAGTCACTCTATCTTGCATGGTTAAGAAGATAGAAGCAAATTTCTGTTTTTGGCAAAAATTCGAAAATTCAAAATGGCCGCCATTTTTGGGAAGAGGAAAATGTTTTGAAAATTGCCAAGAATACATTTCTTAGATACCCTATGGGTCGAAAATTTCAATGAAATAACTCTATTTTGCACGGTTCAGGAGATAGAAGCAAATTTGTGTTTTTCCATTTTGGGCAAAAATTCGAAAATTCAAAATGGCCGCCATATGTGGGGAGGGGAAATTTTTTTGAAAATTGCCAAGACTACATTTCTTAGATAACCTGTGGGTCGAAAATTTCGACGAAATCGCTCTATCTCGCACGGTTAAGGAGATAGAATCAATTTTGTGTTTTGCCCTTTTGGGCAAAAATTCAAAATGGCCGCCATATGTGGGAAGCAGAAAATTTTTTTGAAAATTGCAGAGTACATTGCTCAGATACCTTGTGGGTCGAAAATTTCGACGAAATCGCTCTATCTCACACGGTTAAGGAGATAGAAGGAAATTTGAGTTTTGCCATTTTTGGGGAGGGGAAAATTTTTTTTAAATTGCCAAGAGTACGATGCTCAGATACCCTATGGGTTGAATCTTTCGACGAAATCGCTCTATCTCGCACGGTTAAGGAGATAGAAGCAAATTTGTGTTTTGCCATTTTTGGCAAAAATTCAAAATGGCCGCCATTTTTGGGGAGGGGGGGAACTTTTTTGAAAATTGCAAAAAGTACATTCCTTAAATACCCTGTGGGTTGAAAATTTCGACGAAATCGCTCTATCTCGCACGGTTAAGGAGATAGAAGGAAATTTGTGTTTTGCCATTTTTTGGCAAAAATTCGAAAATTCAAAATGGCCGCCATTTTTGAGAAGGGGAAAATTTTTGAAAATTGCAAAGAATACATTCCTTAGATACCCTGTAGGTAGAAAATTTCGACAAAATCGCTCTATGTCGCACGGTTAAGGAGATGGAAGCAAATTTGTGTTTTGCCATTTTTGGGAAAAATTTGAAAATTCAAAATGGCCGCCATTTTTGGGGAGGGGAAAATTTTTTTTAAATTGCCAAGAGTACGATGCTCAGATACCCTATGGGTTAAAACTTTCGACGAAATCGCTCTATCTCGCACGGTTAAGGAGATAGAAGCAAATTTGTGTTTGCCATTTTTGGCAAAAATTCGAAAATTCAAAATGGCCGCCATTTTTGGGGAGGGGAAAATCTTTTGAAAATTGCAAAGATTACATTCCTTAGATACCCTGTGGGTCGAAAATTTTGACGAAATCGCTCTATCTCGCACGGTTTAGGAGATATGAGCACATTTGCCTTTTTCAGTACTCAAAATAGCCAATTACTCATTTATTTAATTAATTACTCACTCATCTATGAAGCAATTCCCCCCAAAAGCAATCCTATACAAGCTATTAACCCAATGAACCTCCATACCAAATTTCAGAAAGATAGGCTTAATAGCATTCCTTAAAATGTCTGGAAACCAAAGAGATACTCAAAAGTAGCAAAGTAGCTATTACTCAGCTATAGAGCTATCATCACCAAAAGCAATCCCATACAAGCTATTAACCCAATAAACCTGCATGCCAAATTTGGTAAAGATAGGATAAGAACTGTTGCCTAAAATGTCTGGAAACCAAGTGTGACGCCAGACGGCGGAAAAAGCAAAAATAATATGTCCACGCCCCCAGTGGGTGGACATAATAAAACATTTCGCAATCCTCTAAAATATAAAGTTAGCAGTCTTTAAATTTGATGCCTCACCACCTTTCTGCTATACAGGGCTATGTGTTTAGAATTTTACACATATTTACCTTCTGTTGCTGATCTTCTATTTTAGCTAATATTCTGGTATATTTCCTATTCATTGGTTTCACTATAATCTTGTTCTAACTGAACACTTTTGGGATTCTTAAGAGTGACTAGAATAACTTTGGTATTAGCTGTGTAGAACTGTTCTTTCCATTTATACCTGCATCATATCTTTAGTTCCAATATTTCTAATTCAAATGCCTGTGCCAAAGACAAACTTCTTGCTCATCCATCATAATTTATCAACTGTAGCTACAGCTACTATTTGGTCACTTGATAGCATTAAAGCTTTGAATGATCTGACTTTCTGTTGAGTAAACTCATTGTATTCACCTTATTCAGGTCAAACACATCCATCTGTCTAGGAAATATCAATTGTACTGCTGACTGCTGTAAAGATGTAGATATTCAAAAGGTTAGAAGAATACCACAATCTTTGCTCAAACAAAGAACACTTCTATCAAACATAAGTATATGCTTTATTCACTTTCAACAAATTACCTTACATCTCACAATATTAGACTATGGTTTGCAATCGGCAAAAGTTTTTCTCAAACTCATGTTAATAACATTATGTTTTTCCTTTTCCATCAAATAATATCAAGTGTAAGTTAGAGCAAAAGAAAAGTTTAAATTTACTTTAGATTAACTGACAATTAAAGAAATGTAAGTTAGAGCAAAAGAAAAGTTTAAATTTACTTAGATTAACTGACAAAGAAATGATGTGTGCTGATCCATATTAAACTTTTTAACACTGAATATATATATTTAATAACTCTTAACACAAGTATAGTAAATAAACATCCTAAACATTACACAAACATACACAACAAATAAAAAAACCCTCAAAAGTCCTTCTATCTGAGATTGCTTAAGATGTGAACAAATCAGATTTAATATCTAAAAGGTAAAGAGTACCCTGACATGTACCATCTGGAAAATACCTTACTGGATGTTACAAGCAAAGTTTGAATACAAATGCAGCTGCTGTTGTGAGATCAATCGTACGTATACTTTAATAAAAAATAGCTAGAATCACTTTATCATTAGACAGTTGGCACTTGCTATGTCTCCACTCACCGAGATGTTAAATCACTGGTTAGACTTGAACTCATTAATGTGTAAAGCAGTCTTAGGTTTGTGATGATGCACCACACAGGTTATTACTACTGCACAACATACTGATCATAATTCTCATAATGCTAGATATGTGGGTACCAATCTTCCATTTACATCATTAATATACTTAATTTCTGAATTTCACTAAAATATGCACAACAATTGTAACATTTTCTTGTACAAGATCAATGGAAATTTCTTTCAAAATAAAGGCAACTTTTTCTCTGCTACAGAAAAAAAAAGGATGTAATTCTTTAAAACGGGCAAAGCAATTTAGTTTAAAGAATAGAGTTTAAAGAAACAATTGAACACTGAATACTTATCAATTTGCAAAACTCATTTTCCAAAAAGAATCTGACTTAAGAAATCAAGAGTCAAATGATGGTTCTCCAATTTGGAAGCAACAATTTTTTAGACAAAAAAAAAAAGAAACATTTTTCTGACCCCCTAAAATAATATAATAAGTAATGGTATACAAATAGTACAAACCTGTATAAAAATATGAAATAATAATTAGGTTTACAATATTTTCTACCAAAAAGAAGAGAAAAAAAATTAATTACTCAAAATTCTTCTTTCCACTGCCACTAAATAGAAAGAAATTTTATTTTATTTAATGGAGTTAAAGCTATAACGGTATATATTTACTTTTTGTTTTCTTTCTGAACGCCAAACGAAACAAATCCCTTAACAAGTAAACGACCACAACTGACAAAAACAGCTTTTGCAATGATATGCCAATGATCAACATACACTTCAGAATGTTCATGAGTTATAGGAATGACACACAGATATATCAATAACACAACAAGTACACAGAGATTATGCAATCTGTTGGCGAGGGATTCCTTGTAGACTCAGCCCTCCTGATCTCAGTGGTTCTTTTGGAAGTAAGACTTGCTGTCCTTCACATTTGGTCTTATAGTGTCCTTTCCTGGCCTCCAACCAGCAGGACAAACTACAAAAGGTCAACAACAAAATTAAACCAATTAGGATTGTTCACCAAAAGTTCTGTATATAACTTTATTATGTCTCCTATACAAACGTCAGTTAAAAGTTTCTCTAATCCTTTCTGTGTCTACATAACGAACTGAGGAAAGATGATTTGTTCAAGAATAGACAATATTTCACATTTTTTAAATGGCTGTGAAATAGTTATTCTAAGAGGGCTGACCTTGTGATGATGGCTGAGTTTAGAAATTAAGACCTGATCAGCGACGCTAAATATACCACGTTACAATTAAACAACACCAGTTGTGTGGTCGTAATCCCATACCGAGTATTCCTGTGGTTCAAATCCAGAAATATAAATGAAATCCATCAAGTATAAGTTTCGGAATACTGACCATGAGCAGTAGCCTTAAAATCCCTATATTTTGGCTATCTCTTGGGGCTTTATAAAGATACCACAACCCTAATCACAATTCATAACTTCTGATTATGTCTTCTGTTTTGGTGTTCTGTAGAATTTGGTAGTTCAAAAACTAAGCACTGGAATACAGTGTCATAAAGTGGAAATCTACTAAGAGCCTAAATACAACTACATGCCAAATAATATATATGAAATTCATCATGTACTTTTTTCAAACTTAGCCATTTGATCTGTCACCTTAAAGTCACAATGATAAAGTTATCTTTGGGACTTAACAATTACCATAAAGTGAACATCTCCCTGAGGTTAAAGTACAGCCACATACTAAATATAAAATACAATGAAATTCATCATGTAGTTAAGGGATGTAAAATACCATTAAAGTTGAACTGATATGATTTATAAAACTCACCCTCCCCATGCTTATCAGTGAACTGAAATGCCTGCACCAGCCTGAGTGTCTCATCCACTGACCTCCCTACAGGCAAGTCATTGATGGTGATTTGACGCAAGTTGCCCTTGTCGTCTATTACAAACAGGCCTCTGAAAAAAGGTTGAAGCATACAGCAAAGAGTAGAAACAAGTTAAAACAGATGGTAATATGTGAACAAATTCTTGTACTTAATGGTAAAAGGTACGGAAAGGTCAGTGGAGCAACTATCTCAATATCTACACAAGTTCTGTGAATAGTAAAACCATATATAAAACTGTTTCTCTATTGTTTTAGCACATAAAATGATGAAATAGGTCTCGTATACCAAAACAGAGCAGTGATCTGAAGAAACTCTAACCTTCTAATCTATGCAGTTGCAGCTTTTACTTGCTCAGCATGTTTTTTATTTCACTAGCTTCATTTTAGTGGCCCTATTTGAGACAATTTGTATGGGGCTATACACAATAATTCCAGGATGATGATACATAAAATTTGTTAGCCAACCATCCATGATACAATGGCACATACAAATAGGAACATACGCAAAATAAAAGTTACAAATCTATTCTTTCTAAAAGAATAGACATACACGTAAACAATTACAATGTGTATGTTTCCAACACATATGTCATGACAGAACTTCTAATCTGACCAAATTTAAAATTCTGTCGACAGAACTTCCAACTGGAAGTTGTGTTGACAGAACTTTCAATCCTTGTGTTTCATTAGTTTGGAGGGATTTACTGGACAAAATTTAAAATCCTGTTGAAAAAATTGATGGTATTACTATGACTTCCAGATTCGGAATGGATTTGAAATCCTGTCAACAGAAGTTCGAATCCTGTGAATGACATTGAGGGTATTGCTCTGAGGTCCACAATATAGGTTATTTTGAAGAATATAAGTTTCACATCATTTTTCAATTTACCTACTCATTTCTTTGAATCCTTTGAAATTGCAATGTCACTTGTGAACCAAAAGTGATACAATACAAAACTAGACTTACGCATCAGAGAACCGAAGCAAATCTGTATCCACCAGAAAGACAACTCACCAAAGCCAGTGAACCATTGTTTCACCTTGAAGGAGGGGCCAAAGATCAAATCTGACATCAGACGATTCCCAGTCCACAATATCCTGCAAGTTGGTTTCACATTGCAAACCTCTAGGATCAATAATAAAAGAGTTATAAACTCTTTTAAGTTTGGCTGTCCTCGTTTGACCTTGAAGGAGGGGCTCAAGGTCAAATCTGACCACATCAGAAGATTCCGAGCCCATGATTTCCTATGAGGTGGTTTCACATGCAAACCTCTAGGACCAATAATAAGCATGTTATAAGCACTTTTAAGTTTGGCTATCCTCGTATGACCTTGAAAGAGGGGCCCAAGGTCAAGCCTGACCACATCAAAAGATTCCCAGCCCATGATTTCCTTTAAGTTGGTTTACCATCCCAAACCTCTAGGATCAATAATAAGCGAGTTATAATCACTTTTAAGTCTGGCTATCCTCGTTTGACCTTGAAGGAGGGGCCCAAGGTAAAATCCGACCATACCAGAAGATTCCCAGCTTATGATTTCCTATAGGTTGGTTTACCATCCCAAACGTCTTGAACCAATAATAAGCGAGTTATAAGCACTTTTAACTTTGGCTATCCTTGTTTGACCTTGAAGGAGGGACCCAAGGTCAAATCCAACCACACCAGAACATTCCCAGTTCAGGATTTCCTATAGGTTGGTTTACCATCCTAAGTGTCTTGGACCAATAATAAGCGAGTTATAAGCACTTTTAAGTTTGGCTATCCTCGTTTGACCTTGAAGGAGGGGCCCAAGGTCAAATCCAACCACACCAGAAGATTCCCAGCCCATGATTTCCTATAGGGTGGTTTACCATCCCAAACCTCTAGGACCAATAATAAGCATGTTATAAGCACTTTTAAGTTTGGCTATCCTCATATGACCTTGAAGGAGGGGTCCAAGGTCAAACCTGACCACATCAAAAGATTCCCAGCCCATGATTTCCTTTAAGTTGGTTTACCATCCCAAACCTCTAGGATCAATAATAAAAGAGCTATAATCACTTTTAAGTCTGGCTATCCTCGTTTGACCTTGAAGGAGGGGCCCAAGGTAAAATCCAACCACACCAGAACATTCCCAGTTCATGATTTCCTATAGGTTGGTTTACCATCCAAGTGTCTTGGACCAATAATAAGCGAGTTATAAGCACTTTTAAGTTTGGCTATCCTCGTTTGACCTTGAAGGAGGGCCCAAGGTCAAATCCGACCACACCAGAAGATTCCCAGCCCATGATTTCCTATAGGGTAGTTTACCATCCCAAACCTCCAGGATCAATAATAAACAAGTTATAAGCACTTTTAAGTTTGGCTATCCTCATATGACCTTGAAGGAGGGGTCCAAGGTCAAATCTGACCACATCAAAAGATTCCCAGCCCATGATTTCCTATAATGTGCTTTACAATCCCAAACCTCTAGGACCAATAATAAGCGAGTTATAAGCACTTTTAAGTTTGGCTATCCTCGTTTGACCTTGAAGGGGCCCAAGGACAAATCCTGACCACACCAGAGGATTCCCAGCCCATGATTTCCTATAGGTTGGTTTACCATCTCAAACCTCTAGGATCAATAATAAGTGAGTTATAAGCACTTTTAAGTTTGGCTATCCTTGTCTGACCTTGGAGGAGGGGCCCAAGGTCAAATCTGACCACATCAAAAGATTTGCGGCATATGATTTCCTATAGGTTAGTTTCACATTGCAAACCTCTAGGACCAATAATAAGAGAGAAAAAGCACCTTTAAAGTCCGCTATGTCGGTTACTTTGGCACTCCGTGGATGACCTTGAATTTAGAGCTTCAAGGTCAAATGTCTGCAAGGTTATATATCTGTTATACATATGACTTATGAGGACATTGAACCTTCTACCTATGAGAAACAGCCAGTAGAAAAATGTAGATAATTTTCAAAGAAATGCCCGCGGCGCCCATCTTGTTTTTCAGAATGAGGCTAATTTCCTTCCCAGAGAAGCTTACCCTCCAATGAAGATATCCTGCAAATTTGGTGAACCTAGCTGATGTAGTTTTCATCTTAGAGCATTAACGCCGAAAATCTCCGCGGCGGCGGCGTAGCGAACGCTAAACCAAAGTATCCACCAGATGCCTCCGGTGGATACAAATAGCATGGCACATGTAATTACAAGGAATATTTACAAGTAAGGTTTCAAGTTTACCATCAAGATACTTAGACAGAATTTCCAATGTTGTCAAAAGAATTTCAATTTCTTTCAAATAATCTTGACACAACTTCCAAATGGAAGTTCTGTCGACAGAATTTGAAATTCTGTGAGATTTGAGGTTCTGTAACGACATACACATATCAACAAACACCTTCACACACTGTTGTAACTTCACATTTCTTACTCTATATTTCAACAAGAAAACTATACTGATCAGCTCAAATACAACAGGATTAAGTGTCATTGTCTCTTGCCACAGGGAAAGAATTGTTTGAAACCAATGATGACTCAAAATTATTATTGACACTGGACACTTCAATATGCCAGACACTTTTCAGATATTTCAGTGCTTTGAAATTTGAACTCATGAAGACAGAACCATGCTAAAGTTTTAAGGCCTTGGGCAATTTAACAATTCAACACAGAATTTTACATAAACTCATAATTTACAAAGTTCTTTTCATAAAATGAAATTGTTAGCCTCAAATAAATCACAAAATATAGACCAAGCTGATATCCAGTTCACACATATTCAGACTATATATTCATACAGCACATGGTATTTTTACAAATGTTTGTAACAAATTCTAATAAAATGACAGTGATGTCAAAAACCCCCATTGTGATACATGAAAACAAGGAAAGATAATTAAATGTCACCAAGTACTGGTCATGTCCTTCATGTGTAACAAGACAGCTCATGATCAGATCACTCTATGACAAAATGTATTTCCTGGAAAAGTGCTACGTGCATTGAGCCACACTTAGACTCTTCTCCTTCAGTGATATGTACACATTACACAAAACTACTTTCAAATCGTTGAAGTCTGACTAACCCACAATAAAATGTATTTCATCATATACAAACCCAACATTTTACTTTTCAGGAGAGTGTAATAATAGCTTGGGTAACAAATTTTGTTTTCATAAAAACCTTGTCATTTAAGACAGAGGATGGACATGAAATTATTTCACATCCTTAAGACTGAAAAAAAATATACAAGATCAGCATTTAGAACACTTACTTACATAGAAATAAAATTTTAAACAGTGAAATTCACTATTAAATAATACCACAACTCTCCACAACTAACTCTGTACAAGATCTTCTCTTTATGAAAAAAAACTGAAAAAAACCTGACAAAATTAAGACAAGTTATGCATGCCAGTAAATGGTTAACAATAATAAATGGAGCTGCAACAAGCAACAATTTTTATGTGTGAATGTCAATAAGTTCTGTTAAGCTTCTCATGTACAACTGTTTAAGAGCATAGCAAAGCAAAACTATTCCCCATTCTTAAACGGCTGCTTGTTGCAGCCCCAGTAATTGCATTTTACCTGCAAGAGAAAATCAGCAGATTACCAGGAGAAGATAAACTACAAAGCTTTGACATGCTCACTTAGCCAACAGAGTAATGGCTCTACAGAACCACTCTCATCTAAAGCTGATAATCAATACACAAAGCATATCCACTAACCTGTGCTGACTGCCCAATTATGTTTATAGACCTAACTGTATTCACAGAAGTGATAAAATGAAATAACTTCATAAAACTAGTGTTGTTAACGGTTTACTGGTATGCGGAATATCGTTTCGTTTTGGTAGAAAAAACGAAATCTGCAAAGAATATTTGGGAACTGGTTTTTGAAGACGTTATTAGTTTAGGCTTTCTAATGGCTGATATTTCATTAAAACGACAAAAAATATACATATTTTGTAAAATATGTCACATTTTTACCTTAAATTGAGGAAAAATCATTTTTGCATACATAAAAACATCTCGCGAAAGCCACTTCCATTTACAAGTTATGGCTCATGTACACCTGCGAATAATATTTTCAATGCACAGAACAAGCATACGAAATACCGGATTTTGTTTCGTTTCAAAGCCCCGGTAACCGGTTTTGATTTCTGTAAACGATGCCACCACTACATAAAACCAACGCCTCTGTTGGTTATTTTTTTTAAAAATGGAAACAATTCTTAGCTATCACAATTTGGGAGGAGTAGCAATATTGTGCCAATCTTCAAAAAATTCTAATAAATTTATTTTTTTAAATACACTAATATGATACCACTTACAATATGATACCACTTTCAATATCCTTGAAAAATACTGGGTAATTACAACAATTAAAATCCATGATCAAACATTTTCTCTAAAGATATAAAATGGAAAATTTATAGAAGCTTCATTGTCATAAAGAACATTTTGCCTGTGCCCAACACAAGTGTTAAATGTATGGCAGAAAGTAGTTATTTAAAGTGTTCAAAGTGTTTGACTTAAATCTATTTCTAATATGTCTTATTTAGAAACTCAATATTTTACTTGTGCAACAACTGCAGATGCCACAAGCTGGAACTATAAACCTGTTTATAAAGTAAGTTTTACTTTTTGCAGCAATCCTGCACAGGTCTCAAATATCAGACAAACTGAAACTGTATTAATAGTATTTGTAAAATAATGGTTAATTGGGCATCCTGATTACAAACTGTTCACATTGCATAAAATATCTACTTCCAGTAGTTCAAATCAAGCCTTTTTTTTTGTAAAAATTACACAAAAGGACCATTTTTATCCACACTTGTGATGCTGGGCTTAAATTTAATGTCTTATGAAATCAACATTCATTTTTTCAAATCATTTAAGTCGTGGAAGGAAAGGGGGTTTTATTACTGGAGTAAAACTAGTGAGGGTAAGTCACTTGTAGTGATACCCTGCACAACACCAGTCATCAGGATTTATTCTGACACATATTAGAGTCCACATAAATTTATTTTTAAGACCAATGAATAGACCAAAGATGAATATAAATGCATAGACTGCACACAGGAGCTCAGCTGCTTTACAGTAAGCTTCAATATATTTATAAAACATTCTATGCTCTTTTTTACACAATAGGAACATGAAGACTGCTTAATACGGAAGCAGTATGTCTATTTAAAGATTATGTACAAATCTTTGATAAATGACCAGGCAGACCAATAATTGTTTTTGTGTTCAGCCTTGATACACCCATAGAAATCAAGGCTTTAAATATATAAAGACCTTTAAAAGAGGACTCGAGTACCAAAGAAAGTGCAGAGTAAATGGGTGATTCAGAGTACAAAGTTAAACCTAGTCCTTCGAAATAGTAGTAATGGTAATTTTTGGAATATTCAAACACAAACTCACATAATATACGGGTCAGTAAACCTTAAAAGAAAAGTGACACTTTGTTTTTACTTTCATCACTAAATAAAATCACACATGGAAGAGTAATGGTGAAAGGCTGGTGAAGTATCAAAATTGAAATTTGCAGCAGCCGTGAAATATACTGAGACTGAATTCACGGGAGGCCAGAAGCAGTTGCTTGGAGATGCCCAGGAGATCACAGGGCAGCCTCATTATAATAGGATTGTTCTTACTTCATTTAACATAAAATAGTTTGTTATAAAAATATGCTGTAAGTAATATGACATGTCAACATCTCACCAACCCACCTGAATGCAATACCCTCATCTTCCTTGTACACACCATAGGCTTTTGCAATTTCACAGGTTTTGTCTGCAAGCAGAGGAATCTTCATCTGACCCAAACCTCCCTGTTTACGCGGGGTATTGACCCTGTAAAGATCACCAGACATTCACTCTTTTACCAAAGCCAGATAAGATATTGATTTATCTCTCTGAGAAACAAGAGCCTGTGTACTCTGTCAACTTTAGGGAAATCAACTTATGTGTTTATTTTAACAAAAGATGCTACCCCCACACTGTGGTAAATACATCAAAAATATAGATGCTAGAACCAAAAGTTCTAAGTGACTACTTAGCCTTTATCATTTGCAGTCCACATTCTGAATAAAGCTGGATACTCTATGATCTTGTTGACATGGCAAATGAAAATTATCACATAAGTGTATCTCTTTGAAGTCCTCATGCTTTGATCTCATTAGTTGCCTTCTCTGCATAGATCTGGGTGTGTGCCATGACATGCAAACTGAATGCCTTACACAGTAGTGTAATACTACTCCACTCAATGCAATATTTTCCTGGTTTATAAGAGTGGGATAAACCAAAACAAAATACGGAAAATAATGTACATCTAAAATTAACCTTCAATTTCTCAAAAGAGTAGTAACAAACATTCTGACACATGCAATTATCTCCCGCCGTATCAATTAGATGTACTAAAGATAGTGGAATATAAATGTTCTTGTGAGATGGAGGCACATGCAGAAGTGACAATAAGCAAGAGGTACTTTAATGGGGGTCGGGGGGGGAAATTTGACTTGCTTTCTACACTCTCCACATATGGTTTCCTACTACCTCCCAATACATTTTATGGCTCTAAATGCAATACTTAAGAAGATAATAGAGGGGTTCACATGAATTTTAAGCTTTCTGATTGGTACCTGGGAGAAAATCACTCATAAATCGGTCAATTTTCATCGGATTGCTCCCAAAAACTAATCAGCTCACGTTTTTGATAGTATAAACATGTGTATGAAGTTACAAGCCTCTGCGGTCAGTAGATTTTCCTGAACTGCGATGACGGGCAGGTGTACCCGAAAAACAATTTTTTGATCATGTGACCTTGATAAAGATCGAAGGTCAAATTTAAGCATGTGGAAAAATTTTCCCACGCCTAAGGTATATAACTGCCAAATATGGTTAAAAAGCTTCCAATAATAAGGGAGATATTCAAGGGAGACCATAATGCAGCGGCGGCAAGGAAACTGAGGCGAAACCAAATAAGCGCCCTTTCAGGGACGCTTAATTAACAATATTTCCACCACTTTTGTCCAACCTCACTCTGTGTTACTGTTTTTATAACACATATCTTCTTTCTTTCTTAATTTTACCTCAAACTGAAAGTATCTCCCATCAACTTCACCGAAGTCAGATACCCCTGCACCCTTTTTGTGTGTTTATGTTACTGTAAAGCATTTGTCTATTATTCTATAAAATTTCTCTCATCCGGAAAAAAATATTCCATGAATTTCCTTTTTTAAGCAGATCTTCATGATCTATTCATTTCATATAATTATAATTTCTTAGATACTGTACAATTCAAAGTATGACAATGTAGTAAACTTGGTTAATTTTATTGTAATTGGAATTTTTATAAATAAAAATACTTACATAATCCCAACAAATGCTTACGTGACCTACCGTTCGGTCAAGGACACAGACAATGTGTCTCACCATTTTTTTCTCTACTGAAAGTACACACGTAAACCCCAGCGGGCACCTGCTGGAGGTTATAGATGCTCTGTAAGTTGCCATTCTTAAAATTTTGACCCTACCCCTCAGAAGATGGTAGAGGGGAGGAGGGTGGGACTCTCCCTGTTGGGATTATGCAAGTATTTTTATTTATAAAAATTCCAATTACAACAAAATTAACCAATTTTATTGCATAAAAACGTACTTACATAATCCCAACAAATGCTTGAATGCAGCCCTGAGGTCCATGGTGGGTAGACTTCTGGGGACTGTCAAGTGCTATAGGAGAGTTCTTGAGGTTATACAAAACAAAAAATGCATAGACACAATATGTTATACTACAAACAACTGTAATATAGTACATATAGTTAAACTGTTATTATTATATTATTGTTATTACAAGTACTGATAAAGTGGAAAAGTAGTTGTAATAAAGTAACTGCAAAGTACTCACCCACTTATGAAAGCAGCATGCTGTACTATACATAATATGATATCTATGAATCCCATCACCCTGTCTGTACAGATGTGCTGGGGTCAAAGGTCAGTTGCACCCAGTTGAATAGAACTCCAACAGTCAGAGTGCAGCTGTCCCTCAAGCCAAGCAGCCATAACATGAATTCTTATCCATAGTCGTGTTCAAAAATCAAAATCCTACTACATTCCAGTCCAATTCCATACATCCTGAAAAATAAAGGCTGATTATATTATTAAGTCTCAATTGTTCACTATATGCTGTGCAGATACAATGAGACCTAACTTAAAAATAACATCATTTTCCCAGCAAATATCTTTCAAATAAAAGTTTGTGAAGGTATTGTGGGATCTCCAATAACATTAGCTCAAGACCTGCTCTAAGGAGATACCTCCTTTGAACGCAAGTGATGCAGCCATAGCTCTAACATCATGAGCTCTGACCTGAGTGACGTGTTGATCAGTCATATCTGAAGACTGATAGCAAGTGTGAATGGTGTGTTTGATCCACTGGGAAATGGTTATTCTTGTGATATCCTTAGAATAACCCTCTCTAAGTGATACAAAGAGAAGGGCCTTGCCCTTTCTCATTGATTTGGTCTTGTCTAAGTAGACTTTGAGGGCCCTAACTGGACAAAGTGACTTGTCCTCCACCAGTGAACTATCCAACATGGTAGTAAGAGCTGGAATCACTACTAATCACCAATTGGTTTTTGGCCAGGAATGCTGGAGAAGGAGAAACAGTGACCTCTGACCAATTTCTCCTTTAAGAGACAGAAGAGTGAGTCCAAGCATGTATCTCACTCCTTCTTTTCCCTGAGGCTAAAGCTAACAGGAACACTGTCTTGTAAGTTAGCCACTTCAAAGGAGCCTCAGATAAAGGCTCAAAAGGAGGTTTTGTCAAACCTAAGAGGACCAAGGAGAGGTCCCATGTAGGTATGGACCTATTTGGTTTAGGTCTATCCCTGGTGAAGCTGGCAATAAGTCTATTCAGTTCTAGACTTTTTGAGATGAGTTCACCCTGAGAACCCAAAGCATCAGCTATTGCTGTTCTGTAACCAGTAATTGTAGCTGGTTTGAGGTTTTTGACTGTGAACAGGTAGTTTAAAAACTCTGCTACCTGGGGAACAGGTGTTGAGGTGATGTCCACCTTATTCTGTGAGCACCATTGCCCATAAATGGCCCACCTTGATTGATAGACTTTTCTTGAGGATTCCCTCTGAGGTGCCTTAATTCTTTCTGCCACCTCAGATGAGAATCTTCCAGAATTGGATTCCTGGAATCCAGAAGCCACACATGTAGATTCAGGTACTCCACGTTGTTGTGGAACCTGTTGGAATGTGGTTGTTTCAGAAGTGTCTTCCAGTGAGGGAGCTGTAGGGGTACCCTGGTCGAGAGATCCACCAGATCCCAAAACCATGGCATCCCTGGCCACCCTAGGGCCAGTACTATCATCCTGCATGGGTATGTTATTATTTTTTGAATTACTTGTGGCAGGATGGCTACTGGACAGAAGACATAGCCGTCTAGGCCTTCCCAACAGATATTCAATGCATCTATTTTCCAAGCCTTTTTGTCTGGGACAGGAGATACATAAATTGGAAGTTTGTAATTTAGATGAGTTGCAAACAGGTCTACCATTGGTGTGTGCCAAACTTTGCAAATTTGGTTGAATATCTGTTGGTGAAGGGACCACTCTGTTTGTATGACCTTGTCCCTTCTTGATAGGGAGTCTGCTATCACATTTAGGGATCCAGGTACATGTCTTGCTCTTATCTGGATCCTTCTGGAATTTGTGAATGCCAGAATTCTCCAGATAAGAGCACACATTTCTATGGAATGGGTGCCTCCTTCTTTGTTCAGATAAGATATTACTGTACTGTTGTCTGAACAGATGAGCACTCTTTGACCTTGCAAGTGCTCCTGAAACCCCTTTAGGGCTAGGAGAACAGCTTTCAGCTCCAATACATTGATGTGAAGCTGAGCCTCCTTGTTTGACCAGAGGCCACTGAGAACTATTTCGTTCAAGTGAGCTCCCCAGCCTTTTTGGGAGGCATCTGTGAATACCAGTGTGTTGCGAATATGAGGATGTATAGGAGCACCTGCCATAAGATTCTGAAGATTCTCCCACCATTTGAGATGATTCAGAAAATTCCCTGTTACTGGGATCCTTTTGTCCAGTGACTGGGGAAATTTCCAGTGTGTACCTTAGGTACCACTGAAAAGGTCTCATGTGTAACCTTCCCAGAGGTACTGTTTTTTCTAAGGAAGCTAGTGTCCCTATGAGTGACATGAGCTTTCTTGGAGTCAAGACTAATGACTTTCTGATGGAAACAGTCTGAACTTTTAACCGATCGAGTTTCTTTTGGGTTGGAAAGACCAGACCCCTCTGAAGATCGAAGTGATAGCCCAGAAAATCTAGTTTTTGTGTGGGAACCAATTCCGATTTTTGAAAATTGATGAGCCAGCCTAGTTCTTGGACCAATTTCAATAAATTTTCCGAATCTTTGAGACATTGATCCTTTGTTGGTGACCGAAGAAGCCAGTCGTCCAGATATTGATGGATTCTGAGGTTCCTGGCTTGAGCTATGAGTTTTACCTCTTTCACAATGCGAGTAAACTCTAGGGGAGCTGTTGCGACACCAAAAGGGAGAGCCTGAAATTGGAAAACCCCTTTTTTGTTGTTTGAAATCTCAGATATTTTTGAGATTGCGGGTGAATTGGAACATGAAAATAAGCGTCTGTGAGGTCTATCGAGGTGACCCACTCCCCCTTTCGAATCGACTTCCTGATAGATTCGGCTGTTTCATTTTGAATGTCGGTGAATGTAAATGGTTGTTTAACATACTTAAATCTATCACTGGTCTCCACCGTTTCATGGATTTGGGTACCAGAAATAGTCTACTGTAATATCCCAGAGTAGAGGGTTTCCCGACATGAGTTATCGCCTTTTTTGCAAGCATGGCCTGAACCGCTTCGTGGAGGGCGCCATCTTTGTTTTTGTTGTGATATTTGCTCAAAATAAGCGGAATTTTTGACAATTTTGGTAGAATTTTGAAGTCGAGATGATAACCATGCTGTAGTAAACTTACTACTCTGGGATGCGCGTGATTTTTTGCCCATACCTGCCAAAAATCCTGCAATCTTGTCCCTGGAAAGTCACTTCCTCTTTCCGCCCCTGCCTCCTCGCGATGCGCGCGCAGAGAAATGATTGTAAGAGGTGTTTGGCTGCGTTCGTTTGTCACGAAACGACCTGTTACTTTCCTGAGAAGATTTGGGATGTGAAGACCTCCCGAAATCGAAGTTCTTAACAGAATCTCTGTATGACTTGGTATCAGAGTCTTTCATTATAGACAATCTTTTGATCATATTATCCTCAACCTGGGATAAAATATCTGAGTTGAAGACTTCCTGCTGGTCAAAATGGTCTGTACGCAAGTTTGCCAAGTCCTTAGGACCTAATTTTGAGCTACAGTCCTTCAATAAGCTATCTCTCCTTGCAAGGAGCATATTGCATGTCAGAGTCATGTTTTGTTTCAGAACCGTATCCAGAGCTATCTCTAAGGAGGAGGTAACTGAAGCCTGTAGCTGTGAATATTTTATCATGAGATCTGCTGATTCCTTGACAGTATCCAGATCTTCTGACCCTCTAATTTCAGTAGCTAACTCCTGCATTCTGTTGTTGAGCTCCTCAATGGCCATTTTGAACCATACTACATGGCCTAAGATTTGAACATTTTCTCTGCAAACCGTCTCTTGAACAATATGTTGTTTAGAAGGCACAGAGATGGAGGCTGACAAAGATTTCACTCTAGCTATGTTAAAGTAGGAGTCAGGAAGCTTAGGACCTCTCAAAGGCGTATTCTGTGGAGAGGTAGTGTAATAAATCATATCAGGCCTCTCAAAGGCCAAAAACTGTCCGTGAGACAATGATTCAGAGCTGGACTTGTCTTTGACTGTGGTTCCAGACGCCTTCCGAAACCTGTAGTGCCACATGAACTGGATATCCTGAACAGGAGGTAAAGCCAGATTTTGTTTTCTCACCACCTGCTTGGGGGGCTTCTTAGAAAAGGCAGATGGGGCCACAAGGCACTCTACTTGTGGTACCTCCAGGTCAAGTAGACCTCTGATAGCATCGAGCATCTCTACATAGGAGGGATCTAACTCCTGTGAATGAGAGTCTGCATCCCCTTGAGGAGACTTAGATCTGTGTCGCTTTCTAGCAGGTAAAGTGGACTCTTCATCAGACAGTTCCCCTTCTGATGGGACAGGTCTAGACTGGGAGGCAGGGGCACTCATACCCTGCTCCTGAGAGGAAGACTGTTACTAGAGGTTGAAGGTTTGTCACTGCATTTGAACTCCTCAAACTGGGAAGCCAGGGACGCCAACTGATTATTCATAGCTTTAATCATGTCTTGAAGTGAGGAATCAGGATTGGAAGTAGTAGACTGTGAAGATTTTGAAGGTGTTGGTTCAGCCAAGAGAGAGTCATCAAACTTCTCAGAATTTTTGGACTTGGAAGATTTTTTCCTGTGAGGAATTTTTAAGACCCCAGCACAAATAGTGCATTCAGATTCCTTACTCACAACACACTTGTCTTTCCCCTTCTTGTCGTTTCTACATTTTAAACAGGCTTGATGATGATCCCATGGAAGCATATCACCCAAGCAAACTGAGCATTTTCTTTGTTTTTCGGACATCATGAAGCACTGAAAAGAACGCGTGTGCACTCCACGGCAGTCAAACTAAGAATGGCAACTTACAGAGCATCTGTAACCTCCAGCAGGTGCCCGCTGGGGTTTACGTGTGTACTTTCAGTAGAGAAAAAAATGGCGAGACACATTGTCTGTGTCCTTGACCGAACGGTAGGTCACGTAAGCATTTGTTGGGATTATGTAAGTATGTTTTTATGCAATAAAAATTTCAGTTTTCTTATTCAACAAAATTTGTCAAAAATATTCATGGCAGACCACTGAAGTATTACAGTAGTGTCATCTCTCTCCACTTGATATATGGCCAAGGTCGTTATTCCCAATTTATAGGGAGTATGCATGTTGTGTATTAAGCAGTGAAAGTTAAATTTAATTAAGGTTAAACTTAGTTTATTGTATTAAAAGATCTTCTAAATTCGTACGGAAATTTAAAGTTTTAGTTGTAACCAACAAGAAGTAGATACCAGTGAAAGAAACATGGCAGATAATGTAAACAAATGTTATTGATGTATTTGAGTTAAGAGTCCGGAAACAAAAATGTTGACGGACAGACAGACGGACAGATGTCGAACACATCAATCTAATAGGCGGGTTGGTTACACGCAACCCGCCTAAAAATAAATGACAAAATTTGAAAAGTCTCAGTCTTATTATAGTATTTACTATTTACACATGCTGAGATCCCAAACTTCTTGTGTTTAGGATTTGTGTGTCTCTCCTGGGTGTGAAACACATTTGTATCTTTCCAACTTAACAGAGAACAATGGCTTACCAGTGAGAACACAAACCTTAGGTGTTTATTGATATTGTCAATATTTATTGGATATGGGGCGGGTTACCGATATCACTGGGCAACAACATGTATCAATGTCACTACTTTCTGTATAAAATAAAAGAAAAACTTTAAATTGTGTAAACTAGCCCTAAATCTGAAAACAAGAGGAGAGTGCCTGTGAACGGGCACTGTGTCAGCTGACTGAGTGTTTTTGATTTGTGAAGGTGATTAGAGGACAGAATAATTATCAGGAAAAGGGCTGTACAGAAATACAGTAAATGGTAACTGAACAGCAAGTTCGAAAGAAATTCCGAAGCTGACAGAAGAAAAGGATAAAAAAGTTGTGCCCTGTAAATGGTATTATGAAGGAAAATAACAAGGTAATTGTTTAAGTGTAAAAAATAGGTTAAAACATATTTAAAGAAATACTACAAATTAGGGATGGGTCGGTAGTTCCGGTATCTCGGTATCGAGAGCATTTTACTGAAATACCGTGATGAGATTTTAAAACCGCCACTTCGCTTGTCAGCACATATAATGGGAGGAAGAGTTAAAATATTAGAAAAATACCCAAAAACTGAAGAAATTACAAGCTTTTATCCCCATATTTTCGTCCATTTGGAGACTTTTATAGCGAAACGTTGGAACAGAACTGCCATGTTTTGGTTACGAGAATATACAACCTAAATCTCGCTTGTCAGTCCATAAAATTGAAGGAAAACTTGAAATATTGGGAACAAACAAGAAATCTGAAGAAATGATATGCATTTATCTCATATTTCGTGCATTTGGTCACTTTTATTGCGATGTCGTGAAGAGGAAACGTCCATGTTGTTTGGAGTGTACTAAAACGCGGAGTCCCGGAATCGGTACGGTTTTGCAATGGCGACCTCCCGATGTACACATTTTTGGTACCGACCCATCCCTACTACAAATGCAATATCCTCGTTCGACCTTGAAGAAGGGGTCCAAGGTCAAATCTAACCACACAAATACATTCCCAGCCCATGATTTCCTATGGTTTACCATTCCAAACCTGTAGGACCAATTATAAATGAGTTATAAGCACAAGCTGTCCTCATTTGACCTTGAAGGAGGGGTCCAAAGGTCAAATCTGACCATACCAAAAGATTCCAAGCCAATGATTTCCTATGGGATGGTTTACCATCCCAAATCTCTGTCACCAATAAGAAGCGAGTTGTAGGCACTTTCAATTTTCGCTATCCTCATTTGACCTTGAAGGAGGGTTCCAAGGTCAAATCGGACCATATCAACAGATTCACAGCCCATGATATCCTGTCTGTTTACCATCCCAAACCTCTTGGACCAATAATAAGCGAGTTATAAGCACTTTTAAGTTTGGCTATCCTTGTTTGACCTTGAAGGAGGGGTCATTGAAGGTCAAATCTGACCACACCAAAAGATTCCCACCCCATGATTTCCTACAGGTTGGTTTATCATCCCAAACCTCTAGGATCAATAATAAGGGAGATATAAGCACTTTTCATGACTGACAAAAAACACCTGTGGCGGCCATCTTGTTTCTCAAAATGAGGCCAAAAATATTCCCAGACAACATTTTATGGTTATTAATATATACTGCAAACTTAAGAAAGCTAGCTATAATATTTTTTTTCATCAGAGCAGTAATGGTGAAATCTCTCTCTACACACTGCGGCTATCCAGTGGATACAATGATTTACTCAACAGTGAGAACCTGAAAGTAGCTATTGCTCAGCTATGCCATGACATAGAGGTCTGCAATTTCACTATGTTATAGCTGACCAAAAATTCTGTGAATAACATATTTAACAAATTACTCTAAATGTAATAGTTTTCAAGTTACAACTGATTTACTCAACAGTGAGAACCTCAAAGGAACTATTACTCAGCTATGCAATGAGCTACATGTCTGAAATTTTACTATGTTATAGCTAACCCAAAAGTAGGTGAACAACATATTCAAGCAAACTACTGTAAATGCAATAGTTTTCAAGCTACAACTGATTTACTCAATAGTGAGAACCTGAAAATAGCTATTGCTCAGCTATGCCATGAGCTATAGGTCTGTAATTTCACTATGTTATAGCTGACCCAAAAGTAGGTGAACAATATATTTTAACAAAATACTCCACATGCAATATTTTTCAAGTTATAGCTGATTTACTCAACAGTCAGTACCTGAGAATAGCTATTGCTCAGTTGTGCCATGAGCTATAGGTCTATAATTTCACTATGTTATAGCTGACCCAAAAGTAGCTGAATAACATATTTGCACAAATTTCTGTAAATGCAATAGTTTTCCAATTATAACTGATTTACTCAACAGTGAGAACTTCAAAGTAGCTATTACTCAGCTATGAAATGAGCCACAGGTCTGAAACTTCACTATGTTATAGCTTACCCCAAAATAGGTGAATAACATATTGAAACAAAATACTCTAAATGCAATAGTTTTCAAGTTATAAGTGATTTACTCAACAGTGATAACCTAAAAGTAGCTATTACTCAGCTATGCCATGAGCTACAGGTCTGAAATTTTACTATGTTATAGCTGGCCCAAAAGTAGCTGAATAACATATTTATACGAAATTCTCTAAATGCAATAGTTTTTAAGTTACAAGTGATTTTACTCATGATGGAAGTTACTGAAAAGCCCAAAAGTAGCTATTACTCACTTAGCTATTGAGACAGACACCCAACTTACTCACCATATTGTAGCTATGAAAAAGTAGCTGAATAACATATTTTAACAAAATGCTCTAAATGCAACACTTTTCAAGTTATAAGTGATTTACTCAACAGTGACAACCTAAAAGTAGCTATTACTCAGCTATGCCATGAGCTACAGGTCTGAAATTTTACTATGTTATAGCTGACCCAAAAGTAGCTGAATAACATATTTTATACGAAATTCTCTAAATGCAATAGTTTTCAAGTTATAAGCGATTTACTCAACAGTGATAACCTAAAAGTAGCTATTACTCAGCTATGCCATGAGCTACAGGTCTGAAATTTCACTATGTTATAGCTGGCCCAAAAGTAGCTGAATAACATATTTATACGAAATTCTCTAAATGCAATAGTTTTTAAGTTACAAGTGATTTTACTCATAATGGAAGTTACTGAAAAGCCCAAAAGTAGCTATTACTCACTTAGCTATTAAGACAGACACCCAACTTACTCACCATATTGTAGCTATGAAAAAAGTAGCTGAACAACATATTTTCACAAAATGCTGTAAATGCAACACTTTTGAAGTTATAAGTGATTTAGTGCATAATTTCATGAATTTTAATGCATTAAAAAATATTAAAAAAATTTATTAAAAAAAAAGTAAGACAGAGCCAGGTCTCATACTCACACAAGAGAATCTACCTCTGGCCTAGTACATGTATGCAAGATATGAGAGAAATCCCTGCAACAGTCACTGAGAAAATTGTGATAAAAAGTTGAAATTTTCACACTTTTGGTGGGGGTACCCCCCTTGTAATGTCTCTAGCAAACAGACGAACAGACAGATTTGCATGCCTTGAACAATTTTTCATCCTCGATAGATAAGGTATCTTTTAAAAAAACCAGCATGTCTCTAGGCCTTGTAGTTTTGGAGAAGAAGTTGTTCACGCGGACGCGTACGCCCACGCCGCAGAGTGATGACATTATGTCAGCTGACTGACAAGTTAGCTGACATAAAAATTATAAATTTTTAATCTCATGTTTTTGTGGATTTTAAAGTATTTATGATAGAAACTGCCATGCTTGGTTTTAATCAAGTTCACTTTCTGTTTGCGGGACAACACGATTGGGGATGTACTATTTCTTTGGCTACCTGGAATCAGAATGGTTAGAGAACAATAGTACCCCAGCGATATCGCAGGGAAATGATATTGAAGTATTTTTATATTCAATATCAATGTCTGCAGAGCCCAACAATGTATTCACTAAAAAACCTTCAAATAAATTCTGTTTTCAAATTGTTGGAAACTTTGTACAATTTATCAGCAAATAGTGAGCCATTATTCTTACCATGCCAGATGACTAAAATGAGAGTCTGTAGAACAGCCTATCACTTCACAGTTGATAGATTTGAACTCTTCAATGCGCTCACTGAAGGCAATAATCTCAGTGGGACAGATGAAGGTACTGAAATAAAATAAACAGTAACTCATTACGCATACAAAATATTGCACAGGGTTTCAATAAATACCTAGTACTGAATTGGTTAAATTGGTTAACATGCCAATATTGGATAAATGGATTTCAAATTAATGTCCTGGGCCCATATTCAATAACCCTGGGCAGGGATTCACAAAGGGTCTTAAGTCTTAAGACAATTTTTTTTGCTTAGACCAGTCTTAAAGTTATGACTTTTGTCTTAGCTAAGATTTCTCTTAAATTGGGATTCACAAAAAGTCCTTAGCAAAATCTTAGCTGAGACAAAATTTGTGCAAAAAGTCTTAACTACTTTGAATTCAAATTAACAAATTTTAGCAAAACAAAAACATTTTTCATCGATAAATACACCAAACATGCTCTTCAAAACTATAAAACAAATTTGTTACTTTCTTTGGTAAAATTAGGTAAAACTAGAGTATTGCTTCGCAAGAGAAAAAGAAATTGTTTTTGCACAGCAAAGCGTCACAGTATTAATCAGTTTGTAGAAATGACTGTCTTCCTGTGTTTAATATTTTTTCCATTTATGACAAAATGTAAGGTTCCCTAGATGAATCTGGTTTTTTTTTTTTTTTTGGTTTTTTTTTAATTTACTTATTTTTTTTTGCGTTTTTTTTTTGCAGAAATTTAAAATGGCCACCAAAAGTGGAATGAAAACGATTTTTGGGGAAAATCGCCGGTAGACTATGCAGATAACCTGCGGGTCAAAAATTTCGTGGAAATCGCTCTATCTCACGCCATTTCCGAGATAAACGGTTTTTTGCATTTAACGCAGAAATTCAAGATGGACGCCAAAAGTGGCGGGAAAATAATTTTTGCGAAAAGTTGCCAGTAGAGTCTGTAGATACCAAAATTTTCGTCGAAATTGCTCTATCTCGCTCCGTTTCCAAGATAAATGCGTTTTTGCATTTTCAGCATTAAGAAAAATTGTGACATTTAGTAAGTTGGCCATTTTGTATTGGATCACTTCCAAAAATTAATGATTTCCAGACATCTATAAAACAACCCTACTTGCCAATTTTTAAGTGCTTTTTAAGTTATCATCCGGACAAGCACACATGTTTTTGGTCATGTGACTTCTCTGATTGGTTGAAATGTCATATTCAGAAATTTTCCCAGGGCTACTGCATACACCTGCCAAATATGAAGAGAATCCGCCTTATGGCTGCAAAGCTATTGCGAAAAGAAAATGCAGATCCGGCGGAGTTTCTCCCATATACAAACAAGTGTCCCTCGTGGGACGCTAGCGGGATGCTAGCGGGACACTTAAATAGTAGTCTTTGTGTTTTATTGTCAGTCAACCATTTTTATGACAATATTTTTACCACAAGAAGGTAAAATGTGGAAATTTATAGGTAATTAAATGATGTAAATTTCTATTTCAATCCACAGAAATTACTTTTATAGGAAGTATAAATCCCCATAGTATATTTTTTGTTGGCATAACAAAGGGTAAAATGTAAATACATGCAATGGAATATTTTAAAAATGACTTAAGTCTGCCCTGCAGTGGTCTTAAAGTTATGACAAAATCTAAGTCAAATTTTTGTCTAAGACCTTTTGTGAATCCCATGTTGTCTAAGCAAAAAAAAGTCTTAACTTTATGACAAAATTCTTGCACAGTTAAGACTTTTCTCTTAAAGTTAAGACAATTTTTTTTGTCTAAGACCTTTTGTGAATCCTGGGCCTAGGCTCCTTTATTCCAAGGAACCCTTAAAAAGTAAGGATTTCCTTTATTTCTTGTCCCTTCATTCATTTTGGTATAGTCACTTTTCATACAGATATTGTGACACACACATCAAATACAATTTCAGTGGGTTTGATGACATATCAAGTAAATATACCATAAATTTCAAACAAACAAGTATGGTGATATAAATGATATGGTATAGAGAAAAAAGGTGTGAGAACATTTTTTTTTGCAAATATCGTAACAGTTCACCAATTACCTCAGCTTTTACTTAAAAAGTCAAACCACCAAAACTCCCCTTTATCATAAAGGTAGTCACGCAGTAATTCCTAAGTAAAAGAAGGTTAAAGAATATCAAAATTAAAGATTTCCTTGAAAGTTGAGGATTTTCCTAGATTTTTAAGGTTTCTTTGACATTCAAGGAAAGAAAGTTAGGCTCCCTTTGGGATGTTTAATGAATTACCACAATGAGATGCAATACAAAAATCTTTAAAAGTTGGGTATTCATTTCTAAAAATATACAATAATACATCAAACGGCAACAGAAAACATATCAATACAATGGTCTTATACTACATAATGAATATACAAAGGAGAAAACACAAAAGTAAGGGAAAGATAAAGGAGCCTTTGTTAACAAAAGTTTTTAACCAATCAGAGGACTGAATGCACTCCTTTAATAAAGGATCCTTTATTTAAGGTCTCCTTTGGTAAGGAAACCATAAAGGAGGTTCAGTGAATAGCAATTTAAAGGTTACTTTACCAAAGGAGATTTTTTACCTTCCTTTAATAAGGGACCTTAAAAAATAAAGGAGGTTTAGTGAATACGACACCTGTTCTTGGAATCATGGGTGGAGGTAAAGAAGTAGTAAATAGGTTTTTGAGACTGCATTGAGGGATCTGAAGTCACATGCCATCCTATAAGATCTGTCTTTATTTTTGCACATAACCACTGGGCTGTTCCACTCTGAAGTGGAAGGCTCTAGCTAGAGTTAAACTAATTCAGCAATTTGGTTTTCAACTTCCTCCCTTACTTTGACAGCTTGCCTATTTGTGATAGAAAACATCTGTGGAACAAAGTTCAGAAAGATAAGTTGCAAAAGTATCCCCTTGCTTACCAAAAGATTCTAACAGTACTTCCCTATCAGCATCACTAAGGTCTAAATTTTCAAGTGAAGTCCCAAGACCTTTTGTAATGTTGTTATAGCTCTTGGTTGTGGTTTGTTGTGAACCAACTGTAGCATATGTGGGAGTGTTTTGAAGACCATCATTATCAAGTGGTCAAGGATCATAAGAGTTGTTAAGCGAAGAAGATTCCCCACTAATGAACCTTGTTTTAGGTGAATGGTTTGTAAAGAGAATTCAAGATGACTGCAAGGGTGTAAGAGCCATATATATTTGTAATGCTCTCATCTGCAAGTAAACTAAAAATTTTAAATCTGTAAAATTTATTAATTGAAGAACAGCTGTCAACCGAAATAGTTTAAGTAAAAGTACATTTAACTAAACCTAGTGCATCAGAGAACTGATGCAAATTGTATCCACCACAAAGACAACTCACCAAAGCCAGTGAACCATTGTTTGATCTTGAAGGAGAGGCCCAAGGCCAAATCTGACAACATCAGATCAACAGCCCATGATTTCCTATGAGTTGGTTTCAGACTGCAAACCTCTAGGACCAATAATAAGCGAGTTATAAGCACTTTTAAGTTTGACCATCCTCGTTTGACCTGGAAGGAGGGGGCCAAGGTCAAATCTGACCAAATCAGAAGATTCACAGCCCATGATTTCCTATAAGTTGGTTTTACATTGCAAACCTCTAGGACCAATAACAAGTACATTATAAGCACGTTTAAATTTAGCTATCCTCGTTTGACCTTGAACTAGGGGTCCAAGGTCAAATGTGACCACACCAGAAGATTCCCAGCCCATGATTTACTATAGATTGGTTTTACATGTCAAACCTATAGGACCAACAAGGGAGATATAGGCACTTTTAAAGTATGCTACATGGGACACTTTGGCACTCCATGGAGGACCTTGAATGAAGAACTTCAAGGTCAAATGTCTATAAGCTTGTAGAGGACATGTATACTTTTATATATATCACCTATGTAGAGATTCAACCTTCTACTTATGAGAACCAGCCAGTATAATAAAGTAGACAATTTTCAAAAAATTGCTCGGGGTGGCCCACTTGTTTTTTTCAGAATGAGGCTAATTTCAGTCCCAGAGTAATTACCTCCCAAGGACGATATCCTGAAAATTTGGTGAATCTAGCTAGAGTAGTTTCCCGCTGAACGTGTTAATGTCGAAAATCTCTGTGTGCTGCAGTAGCAGCAGAGCAAACGCTAAACCAAAGTATCCACCGGATGCTTCCAGTGGATACAATATTCAGCTACAGCAATCCACATATCTTTGAGATAATAGAAATATGTCTCGAATATATCAGGTCTAGACTTTGGCAGAGCCAAGGTTAAATGTCACACCATGATGATGCACACCTACACCCCCTAACCCAATGTTGATATCAACTTCCTATGCCTTACAGTTTCCAACATATAGCCCAGACAAGATTTTAAGGATCAACATCACTGCAGAAAGGTCAAAGGCCAAATCAAGGTAACACCATGACATATCACACCTATATCCCCTAACCAATGTCCCTACTAAGCATTATCTTCCTACACCTTATGGTTCCTAAGATTTAGCCAAGACAAGATTTCAGACGTCAAGGTCACTACAACAAGGTCAAATCAAGGTCCCACCATGATGATGGACACCTAAAACTGCTGAACAATGTTTCTACCCAGTATCAACCTTTTATACCTTATGGGTCCAGAGATATAGCCCGAACAAGATTCAAGGTCAAGTTCACTACAGCAAGGTCAAAGATCAAATCAAGATCACACTACGATGCTGCACACCTACACCCCTAACCAATGTCCCTACCAAGTATCACCTTCCTACGCCTTACAGTTTATAGGATATAGCTCAGATAAGATTTCAAACAAGGTCACTACTACAAAGTCAAAAGTCAAACCAATGTCCAATATCAACTTCCTACACCTCACAGATGCCCAGATACAGCCCAGACAAGATTTTAAAGTTAAGGTTACTACAGCAAGGTCAAAAGTCAACTCAAGGTCACACTATGACGATGCACACTTGCACCCTCAACTAATGTTCCTACCAAATATCAAACTTCTACACCTTACAGATTCCAAAATATAGCCCGGACAAGATTTTAAAGGTTAAGGTCTCTACAGCAAGGTCAAAGGTCAACTAAAGGTCACACTATGGTGATGCACACCTACACCCACTAACCAATGTCCTTACCACGTATCAACTTCCTACAACTTATGGTTCCTGAGATATAGCCTGGACAAGATTTTACAGGTCAAGGTCACTACAGCAACGTCAAAGGTCAAATCAAGGTCACACCATGATGTTGCACACCTACCAAGTAGCAACTTCCTACACCTTACGGTTTCTGAGATATTGCCCGGACAAGATTTTATAGGTTAAGGTCACTACAGCCAGGTCAAAGGTCAAATCAAGGTCATACCATGACGTTGCACACCTACACCCCCTAATTAATATACCTAACCAAGTGTCCAACTTCCTACACCTTACAGTTGCAGAGATATAGCCACGATATAACAAGATTTTCAAACTCAAGGTCACTACAGCAAGGCCAAAGGTCAAATCAAGGTCAAACCACGACGTGGCACACCTACACCCCCTAACCAATGTTCCTTCCAGGTATCAACTTTCTACACGTTACGATTTCTGAGATACAGCACGGGCAAACTTTTTCCCACCGCTCGTCCGGACACCATGGATGAAAACAAAGATGGAAATGGAATCCTCACAGAGAATATTATTTCGCTTTGAACAGCTAATGTATTAACAGCGGAAACATTGTCAGTATTCAACAAAAATATTTTTTCATTTTATTTTTTAAATGCATAAAGCCAAATATCACGTTCACTTTTGTACACAAATTCTAGCACCCCAAGAAATGCATTGCCATATGGTGGCACCTAATCAGAATTCTTCTCTTATCTCGTTGCTCAATTGACAAACCCGAAATCAATATTTATCCTAAATTTCCCCACAGTTAATTCTGATTTTAAATTTAATGCGAATATGTGTATTTGACTGTATATGAATAAATACACTCAAATACAGGTATCAAATACAAATCTGGGGTTGTGAAAAAATAAAAAGTTGAATATAAACGCACATTGTTTGCTGTATTTAAATACAAGAGAAAAAGAAATTTTTGGGGTAAAGACAAACCAAACTTTGAAAGTGTCCCAATGAGCATTAATGATTTGCTGAAATGACTATCTTGCTCTGTTTAATATGCGTTTCCATTTACGAAAAAAAATCAACTTGCCTGCTAAAGTGGCAGCAAAATACTCTCTTGAAAGAGTGCCAGAAGACTGCGGAGTCAAAAGTTTCATCAAAATCCCTCTATCTCGCACAGTTTCCGTGATATGTGGTGTTTTATGTATAAATTCCAGATGACCGCCAAAAATGGTGGGAAAACAATTTTTGGCAAAATCTCGGACCTGTTTAGAGATACATGCGTGTTTGCATTTTACACAGAAACTGAAGATGGTTACCAAAAACTGTGGGAAAATGATTTTTGGCAAAAGGTATCTAAAAAAGTATCGACGACTCTACATTAAGCCATGTGGGTCAAAAATTTCGTCTAAATGACTCTATCTCATACCGTTTCTGAGATATTAAAGATTTTTCATTTTTATCTTTAAGAATAATTGTGGTGTTTACTTAATAAGTCCGCCATTTTGTATTGGATCACTTCCAAAATTTAACTAGGGTATTGCTTCGCAAGAGAATAGAAATTGTTTTTGCATGGTAAAAACCAAGGGTCCCAAAGAGTATTAATGATTTGTAGAAATGACTATCTTCCTGTGATGAATATGTTTTCCATTTATGCCAAAATGTAAGGTTTCATAAATGAATGTGTATTTTTTTTCTTCTTTTTAGCGTTTACGCAGAAATTCAAGATGGCCGGCGAAAATTGTAGGAAAACAATTTTTGAAAAAAAGTCTCTAGTAGACTCTGCAGACACCCTGCGGGTCAAAAATTTCGTCGAAATGGCTATATCTTGCATCGTTTCTGATATAAATGCATTTTTGCCTTTTACACAGAAATTCGAGATGGCCGTGGGAAAATGATTTTTGGGACAAGTCGCTAGTACACTCTGCAGATAGACTGTAGGTCAAAATTTGTTGAAATCCCTCTATCTCACACCATTTCCAGAATAAAAACGTTTTCCGCAAAAATTCAAGATGGCCGCCAAAAATGGTGGGAAACTGATTTTTGGGAAAAGTCACCAGAAAACCTTGCAAATAACCTTCGGATCAAAAATTTCGTCGAAATCGCTCTATCTCGCACCATTTCTGAGATAAATGCATTTATGCGTTTTATGCAGAAATTCAAGATGGCCAGCAAAAATGGCGGGAAAACGATTTTTACAAAAAGTCGCCAGTAAACTGTGCAGATACCGGGCGGATCAAACATTTTGCCAAAATCTCTCTACCTCGCACTGTTTCTGATATATTAAAGATTTTTCATTTTCAGAGTTAAGAAAAATCATGCCATGTAACCTACATTCCTGAACAAATGTCCATACAAAATATTCCTATACAAAACTTCCTACACTTTATGGTTTCTGAGATATAGCCTAGACAAAATTGTTAAGTTCAATGTCACTACAACAAGGTCAAATCAAGGTCAATCAACTTCCTATATCTTACGGTTTTGGAGATATAGTGCAGTCAAGATTTTAAAGGTCCAGGTCACTCAAGCAAGGTCAAAGGTTAAATGAAAGTCACACCATTACGCTACACACCTACACCCCCAACCAATACCCTACCAACTTTCAACCTCCTACACCTTACAGATTCTAAGATATGGCCTGGACAAGATATTCAAACTCAAGGTCAGCACAGAACAATCAAAGGTCAAATCAAGGTCACATAATACTACACACCTAAACCCCCAACAAATGTCTCTACCAAATATGAACTTGATACACCTCACGGTTTCTGAGATATAGCCTGGTCAAGATTTTCAAACTCAAGGTCACTACAGCAAGGGCTAAGGTGTAATCAAGGTCGCACCATGATGTTGCACACCTACACCCCCTAACAAATGTCCCTACTAAGTTTCAATTTCCTACACCTAATGGTTTCTGAGATATACCCAAACAAGATTTCAAAACTAGATTGGGCCAACTCGGCGCCAACATATCCCCAGACAGGTCATCACTCACGCCACAGGTTTTGATCGGGAATTTTTAAAAACATAATTACCCATTATTATATGAACTTCAGCACATCAATCTACTCTGTTTATATCTTCCAAGGAAGATGGTGTATCCCCAGACGCCGAATACATAACTCAAATTATATTTTCAATCTTCCTGCAATGATAACTCTAAACCTATTTTCAAAGTATTTAAATGATTGATGATTGAATGTCCATTCTAAAATAATAATCCCAAAAGAGCATATCTGTTTCTATATTTGTTGACAAATAAAATATTATTTTTAACTCAACTCATCATACTTTTCAATCTTCCTTCAAAGTATTTAAATGATTGATGATTCAATGTCCATTCTAAAATTCATAATCCCAAAAGCGCATATCTGTTTCTATATTTGTTCACAAATAAAATATTATTTAAAAAAAAATTATTTATATTATTATTTTATTATATTATTTTTAGAATTTGCAAATTGTTTTCAGTTATTCATTTCCTCTATACCTATATATGTGGTCCATATATATGCAACCTAAATATGTGACACAATCTCAGTTCTGACTCCCCTTTGTGTTATATGTAATGAAGCCCACCACCTCCCACCCCCACCCCTCTCCCCTTCTCCACACCTCTCTCACTATTACACAAGATCTGCAACCCCATTGAGGTCTTTGTTTCTCATCTGATATCATTAAATACCTTTGTTTATTTAGTGTCACTCAATATAGCTGGAGGTCCCAGAGGTGGGTGGGGGGAATCGGGGTGGGGGATGTGGGTTGGGACTTAGTTTAGTTTATTAGTTTATTATAGTGACATGTATTATGTTGACAAGGATTATACAAAAACTATTGAAGTAATACCCAGCCCTATATGGGCTTATAAGTCACTTTAAATAGAGAGTTAATAACAAACAGAGCAAACATATTTTGAGGTAAGATACAGTAAATAAAGACAGCAATTCAATACATAAAAATTAACAACATAATTTACTTTTTCTTTCTTGCCACAAATCAAAAATAAAATTAATAACCATATTGACATTCATATGAGTTAATACCCTTGATAATTGATCTATTAATAATTCAGATTTATCTATATTTAAAATTTTGAAATATTTCATACGAATCAGCTCTAAAGCTGGACAAACACAAACAAAATGTATCTCATCTTCTACATCTTTTTTACAGTTTACATGTTCTCTCAAAGAGATGGAGTGCTACAGCATAAATGGTAAACAAACAATCTATATAAAAGGGGTACTCAAATACAAAAAGAATTGAGAATTTTAAGTATGTGATTATCAACTGAAATGAGTTCATAACTGTAGGAGCTGTGTCAAAATTAACTGAGGCAAGTTGAATAAAACTGGGCTAGTTGAGGGTTAAAAATCCCCTAGTTTTACTACATACGGATATAATTTCATTAATATTGGGACTTAAAGCTCACTTAAAGTGTCCATTTTGTCTACTTGAATATGTTTAACCGGCGTTTAACCAGTTTCATTTTAAAAAGTTAAAAACTCAGCAAGCAGAGGTATAACACACAAAAATAAGTTCTTAAAAGACTAAGATAGCCATAACATTATTAATATTCAAAATTTAAATAGACAGGCATTTCCTTTTAAAAATTCAAAGATTTCAGCTCTATAACCCACATAGTTTGACAGTTACTGGGCTTTAAAGTGGCATAATGTCCATAAATTGGGTTTCTGTGGGCATTTTACAATTGTTAAAGAGACCTTAGCAATTAAACTACAGATCTGAAACTTTTTGGGGGACATACATAACAAACAAAAATTATATATAATACAGTTTAAGACTTGTCACACTAAGCATTTCCAAATAACAGGGCAAAATACGGAAAAAATGTCCAAAAAGGCACTTGGGCGAGTGTCTATGGCCCTCATACACAGGTTAAATGTCTACTAAAAACCTTGATTTTCGCCATATGTAAAAAGGACATACCGGTAATAATGCATTCCCAGATGGGATTTCAGCTCCATCAATCACATAGTTTAACAGTCACAGGGCTTAAAGGTGGCAAAAAGTCCAAATATTGGGTCTCTGTGGGCCTTTTAGAGATCTCGATGTGGCTTTCAAATTAAAGCTTCAGACTTAAAATTTGTTACATACTAAGATTACACATAGAATATGTATCTAATAAAGTTTGAAACTTCTCAGACTTACCATTTCCAAGTTACAGAGCAAAATATGTGAAAAATGTCTTAAAAGGGTCACTCAGGTGGGTGTTTAAGGTCCTCATACACAGGTTAAATGTCTACTTGAAGCCTTGATTTTTGGCACATGTAAAAAGAACATAATAATGTATTCCCAGATGAGATTTCAGCTCTATCAGTCACATAGTTTAACAGTCACAGGCCTTAAAATTGGAAAAAAGTCCAAATACTGGGTCTTTATGGGGCCTTCTAGAGACCTAAATGTGGCCTTCAAATTAAAGCTTCAGACTTAAAATTTGTCACATACTAAGATTACACATAGAATATGCATCTAATACAGTTTGAAACTTCTTAGACTTACCATTTCCAAGTTACAGGGCAAAATATGTGAAAAATGTCTAAAAATGGTCACTCGGGTGGGGATTTATGGTCCTCATACACAGGTTAAATGTCTTCTTAAAGCCTTAATTTTTGGCACATATATAAATAACATACTAATATCTTCCCAGATAGGATTTGAGCTCTATCACTCACATAGTTTGACAGTCACAGGGCTTAAAAGTAGCAAAAAGTCCAAATATTGGGTCTTTGGGAGCCTTTTAGAGACCTCAATTTGACCTTCAAAATTAAAGCTTCAGACTTAAAATCTGTTACATACTAAGATTACACACAGAATATATATCTAATACAGTTTGAAACTTCTCAGACTTACCATTTCCAAGTTACAGGGAAAAAGATGTGAAAAATGTCTTATAAGGGTCACTCGGGTGGGTGTTTATGGTCCTGATACACAGGTTAACTGTCTATTAAAGGCCTAAATGTTGGGGCACATATAAGAAAACACATAGATATATTCCCAGATGATATTTAACTTAGATGAGAGACATAGTTTGAAAGCTACAGTGCTTGAAAGTGGCAAAAAGTGCATAAATTGGATCTCTGTGGGCACTTTTGAGACCTTAAGTCGACCCCTTTGGGTAAACCTACAGCCCTAAAATTTTCTACAGACAAGGATTACATATCAAAGTTATACCTAGCACAGTTTGAGACTCATCAGAATTACCACTTCCAAATTATAGGGCAAAATATGTGAAAAGTATAGCAAAAAATCCCTAAGTGGGGGTATTTATGGGCCTCAAAGACAATTTTCTCCTCAACTTAAAGTCGTGATTTTCGGCACATGTACTAAGAACATATTAATGTGTTGTCAGGTAAAATTTCAGCCAGCTGAGCATCATAGTTTGTGACCTACAGGGCTCTAAGTGGCCAAAAGTCCAATTTCTGACCTTAAGGTGGCCATAAGTTCTTTTTTACTGGGAGTTTAAGGTCACCTTAAAATAGGGATCTTCCTTTGGGCACCCTTAACATGTGTACCAAGTTTGAAAAAAAAATATTAATTTGTTTTTGAGTTATCGCGTCCACAAGGAAATTTCTACGGCGGCGGCGGCGGCGAGACGGACCTGAATCCAATATATCCCCGACTTTCGTCTGGGGATATAATTAAGGTTGCTACATCAAGGTCAATGGTCAAATCAAGATCACACCATGATATTGCACACCTAACACCCCCAACCAAGTATTAACTTCCTACACCTTATGGTTTTTGAAATACAGCCCGGACAAACTTTTACCGCCACCCGCCCATCCAGATGCCATGCGTGAAAACAATACCCACACATCCCTTAAAGACTGTGGGGAAAAACACTGTACACAATGTTCACCCTGTGAATTCTATAAAAGAGTAAAACTGCTAATTCTAAGTCTATGAAATCTTTTTTCTTCAAATAAGTTAACATGCTGTCTCGAAATTATTATAAAGTAGTACTTTCTGGTACTGTAGATTCAACATAACTGGTTTTAATTGAGTTTACAAGCATATATATGCAAAGTATCATATCTGCATCTTGAAAAATAGTGTGAAAAAGTCCAAATAAATACTCAAAAGTCTCCAACCCAGGAACGGAATTAATAAATACTCACACCGCAAGTAAAGTAACTGTCACTGATATAATAACAAACAGAGGTTAAGCATCAATGCTTGTCAAAGTTGGGTTTTTACATCCCTTTCAGCATATCAGGTCATAAGATGAGCCCCTCAATAAATCTCACATATGTTCTCATGAGTTGGACTCCATTCCACAACCAGATAATAATCAAGTGATTTAATGCCAAACCTGTTAACCACTAGGCCCTTGAAACCACTTAACGACCATTTAAAAAAAAATTTAATAGTTTATATACTTAGCACATCTCTATAAGCATACAGTATATTCATGGCAGTAATACTCACAAGTCTAGTGGATAAAAAAAGAAGACGACATATTTTCCCCGGTAGTCTGACAAAGATATTTGTTTGAATTCTGCATTAACTACAGCAGTTCCTTTGAACTCTGGGGCAGGCTTTGTCAGCTTTAACTGAGACATTATGGCTTGATAAACACTGGTACAGCAGTCACTGAAACAAAGAAACATAAAAATCATTGTAATAAATCAAAGGCTTGTATGTACCAAACTGATCATATTATATATAAGCGCACTTTATGCTAGACAAAATGTCACAAAAAAAGAGACCGTAAGTTTATGGTCATTTTTTTGCTGGGGCATTTTACTGTATATTCTGACAGCACCTACCAATCCTACAATAGCCGGATAATTAATCAAAATAGAAACTGTTCTGGTCACATATACATGTATTCTGGTGAGGTACTTCACTGCAATTATAACCTTATGGGTAGTACCAGTTTTGCTCATTTTGGACTTTAGTACTGGGTGTAAATTAGTCCTGTTTACAATTATGTCAGTCCCGTGGACTGAGGTCTTCAGCTGTGACAGCCTTTTTTGTACTGTCATGCAGCTACTAGTGGCAGAAACACAAGTTATTAGGTTATAACTCTTGTTAGGACTGAAATTGGATAAACAGTAACAAATAAATTTATGATAAACAGAAAAAAAAAACAATATTACATTTTACAGGGTAGACAGTATAACAGACAGGACAGTCATAAAGGACGAGTTCTTGCATTTGCCTTTTGTAACTACCCACCCCTGTAATGTAGCCAATCATCTCTGTAACTAAATAAAACTTTATTTAATATTGCAGACAAACAACCTTTTCTTAAATATATTCTCCAAAAATACACTTGCAATATGTTCCAAGTAGTCATACTTTTGTATTTTTTTAAAATAAAACTGAAATATTACCCAAATCCCAAATCAAAATTTGAACCATTTATTATGACATCATGGTAAGTTGAAGTGGAAACCAATCAAATTGCCACCAAACCAAAATGACACATCCAAAACACTGTCCCCATAATGCCACCATTTACTTTATTGATCTCTTGGAATGAACAAATGATAATATCTGATTTATTTGGAAAGCAAACATACCTGTAATTACATTTTAAATACATAAAAGCCTATCAATATAAACCATTTAAAAATACTTATGATACATACTAAATAAATTTTAACAAAATATAATACTTTAGTGCACTACAGACAACTGCCATAACTTTACCATGATATAATTCATGTATTCATACTGTACTACACAGGTGTCATTAATGTTAGACGTCATTAATGTTAGACAGTGATAAAAAATAGGTAGCTAAACACATTTAATGTGATACATATACTCTGATACATATATGTATTCATATACGTAATTCATAATACAGATATACAAACATCACTGAAAACTAGAGAATCAAAGATCAGACAGTAAAGTTACAACCACTCTATAAGATAATAAATATGGCATTTTTTAATCTTCTTTTAATATGGCATATTTGTCACCTATTATAAAGGCACAAAATGTCGCCATAAGACTTGTATGTAATTTAGGTTTTAGTGATCATACCAGCTCTAGTTTCAAAAGTTTAAAAGTGTTAAAATTTACTGATATAGTCAAATTTAAGCTATAATTATTAATGTTTAAAGCATGGAATGTCAAATTACCAGTTAATATACAGAGAATATTTATGGTAAATAAAGAAAATAAGTACCCAAGCAGGAAATGTTTTGATTTTAAAGTAAAGTATTGCAAGAGTAAAATCAAATCAAATTGTATTTCAATTTTAGGGGTGAAGCTATGGAATATGTTAGATGATAAACTCAAAATCTCAAATACTGCATTAAGTTTTAAAAAAAGGTTGAAGTCAAATTACCTTGAAGAATATTACTACGTAGAAGTATGTGGAAGTTAGGTCACACTTAAATCTCAGGATGAAAGTGCTTATTGTTGAGATAAAAAATTGTCGTCCTGTCGCTGTTATCCAGATTTATTCTTAATTTCGACATTTAAAGTCTTACCTTTTCATAACTACTCAGTGAGGTATCTAATAAGCAATTGAATGTAATTTTACTGGTTGTAGTGGGATCAGCCAAGATAAGCTTTAGCTTCTGCTGTTCCCTTTTCACAAATTTCTGTCATACGCTAAAGTGCCAAAATCATATTCATATTGTAAAAAAAGTATAATTGTATGTATGTACAGAAATGAAATAAATACTATCTAACTATCATTAAACCTGTGTGGTGGCTTTACTGAGTATGGTATGGCGTGCAGTATAGAAGTGGCTTGGTGGCGTTCTCATGACAGAGCGTTCAATTAAATTAGAAAAATGAATCTGAGCAATTAATTCTATCGAACAACTTATTATTTTCGTTACATAAATTTTTAACCCACCTGCACTGAAACTCACGATGTTGGTCCTTTGGAAACCACGAAACCACGAAGGAAGTGGCTTCCAATGTCATTCGAAACAATTAATTAACGGAAATTTGGCCAAGTAACATTTTCAGTCTGATACCCGTTTCTTTGGAAAAACGACAGATTGTATAACATATAGGCCAAAGTAAAATGGAATGGATTTGTTCTGCAATGGTTCTCTGTTTGAATTTTTTATTAATACAGCTAAATTTTAACCAGAAAAACAAATAAAGTAGGAATGAAATATCAGTCATTTTTGATTTCTTATTATGAATACTTGAATTTACCTAGGTCAGCAGAACATGCTAACCTGTGTAAACTCTTCATTTTATACCCAGGTAGATTTTGGGGGACCTCCAGAATCTACCCCACCCTCCCAGATTACCCCCCCCCCCCCCGGGGGTAGATTTTGGGAGGCCTCCCAGAATCTACCCCCCCCCCCCCCCCCTCTACTTAGTTAATACAGGTAACTGCTAATTTATGAGGCTAAGTATTCGAATTAAAATTGGTCACTGAGAAATGAATTCATGTAAAATTTACATGCTTTATACAACTGTTTATGCAAATAATTTGTCACTGAAAGTGTGTGATTTGTATTTTAATATATGTATGGTAATAGCTGAGCCAAGTGAAAATTAATTAATAGTGAATTGATTGGGTATTATCATTGGTAATTCTGATTTTTCAACAGAGACCCTGTTATGCTGTTAAATTGATGAAACCTATTTTTATGTATACTGAGGCCCAGCTTCAGCAAATCCCAAATTATGAATGAATATCAGGACTTTTGATATACACTGAGACCCTGTTTCAGCTAATCCCAATTTATGAAAACAAAGAATAACTAATAGTAGGGTTTTGATGTTGACTGAGGGCCAGGTTCAACTAGTCCCAATTTATGACATCAAAAGAATAAATAGACTTTGATGTACACTGGGACCCAGCTTCAACTAATCCCAATCAATCAAATCAAAAGGATAACTACACTTTTGGTGTGCAAAATGAGGCACTTCATTCCCAAGTCTTAATTGGTGAATTCAAAGGAATAGTTTATTGCTCTCACAGAAAGAACAGTGATGTGAATCAGTGGCATAGATACTATTAAATGGTAATAAAATAAACTGTTATTAGTGTGATGGGTTTGCTTGGAAGTGTATAGGCACATCATTTAACCCTGGTACTGTCACTTGTTACAATTCAAAAATGGATGACAATTGTCTGCAGATCTTTTGAAATATTTCAGCTGTAAAATAGTGTTATAACACAAATGTTTATTATACAGAGAGTATTACACAAGTGTATTACTGATGACAAAGGGGGTAAATTCTGGAAGGAGGGGGTAGGTTCTGGTGGTGTTCATAATCTACCCCCGGGTATACTTTGGAATCTACCCCGGGGTAGATTCTGGGCCCTCCCAAAGATATACAGGTAGGAAAAGACATAATATCCAACAAAATATTAATTAAATGTAAATTAAATTACCATGCAAAGACAGAAGCTAGCTACTAACCCTATAATCCCAAATGGGGTGACCACAAGTAAAAAGGTGATGCAGACTGTATTGCAGCCGAAAGTTAAGTACTGTCCCAAATTCAAAGTGACCCTTACTAACTCAGAGAATATCACTGCTGAAGGCATGTCCAGAGAACTGTTCTGATCTATGCAAAAGCATCATGGCCTGGGAAAAACCACATAGGAAAGCTGCTATCCAACCTGAGAGATGAGATCCCTAGCAAAAAAAAGAAAACCAATACAAGATTAGCTACTTGTAACTCTCAAAAACAAAGCCAGGATTAAGGTGACAAGAGTGAGTTAGACTATGCTTATATATGAAGAATAATTATTCTAGACTGATTTTAAAAATTGTGCCAAAAGGATATGATAATACAGAGGACTCATCAATTAACAAGGCTGAAAGGGGTTTTGGTCTGCTAGCATGAGCCACAAAGCTATCAGAGACACGAGTAGTCTACTGAAGCAGTGACCAATCCAAGTATTAACATAACCCATTGCTGCTTAACTTTAGTGAATAGACAGGTACTCATCACGCTAAGCCACAATTCATGAAAGTCCGGAGACAAAAAAAATGCTCATGCTTAAAAACAAGTGATTATTTTCTTGCTGATTGTAATAATGGATAAGTTTGAATAATAGAGGAATATTCCAAGTTTATTACACTATAAAAACTGGCATTGCTGTTAAAATTTCAATTTAATTTACAACCACATAGGAGAGATAGTCTAAATTTATCTTATGTGCTTGGGTAATCAAATTGGGTAATTATGCTTAACAGTGGTATTAACATTCAAAGACTAATAGGGGCCACGGTGGCTAAGTGGCAACACTCTCTGAGGCCGGGGTTCGGTTCCTGGCACGGCCTCAAGTGGGAAAGCTGGTAGTTGCTTGCCGTTGGTCGGCAGTTTACAGTACAGAACCTTGACGAACTGTATGTACTGGTTTCCTCTGCCCTTCCAACTACCTATCGTGATATGACCTGTACAGTGTTGAAAGCGACGTAAAACCCCAAATTAACAAATAAATAAATCAAAGACTAATATTTTTACTTCATTATGCCCCGGTTAAACATTTTAACTTACAACTGCCAAGGTCTAAATGATCACAGTAACCAGCAGAATCAATTTGTATTGTTTAGAGGGTCAAAATTGTGATATTGTAATGTTAGAAGAGACATACTGCAAAACTAAGTTAGAATCCTATCTTAAGGTATCTTGATCTGGTGACATCATTAATGCAAAGTCAGAATTAAGCCACAGTAAAAGAGTATGTGTCCTATGCAGAAAAGGTTTTGAAGATAATATTTTAAAATCATATGAAAGTGGTGATGGTAGAGTATTACTTGTTAGCTTAGAATTGAATAATGAATTATTACATGTTATCTTGGTAACACAGAATAAGAAAGAACAGAACAAAAAGAACTGCGTTTTTTCTACTTTTTGTGTGAAAGATTGCAATAATTTAAACAATATAATTGTTGTTGGCGATCTAAATGTATAAAGTAAGGCAACTGATACATATCCAAAAGCAAATAAAACAGTCCAAAGCGTTGACACTTTCTTGAAATTCTTGTCAAACTGCAAATTATAAGATGTGTGGCATAAGAAGCATATTTATGATCCAGGTTATACTTGTTATGACAAAAACAACCACTCATACAGTTGGTTAGATTATGTTTTAATTTCTAAAAACACATACTATGAATTGCATGACATATCAATATATCAACCTATTAAAATCAAGGAGTAATAGATCACCATGCATTAAAAGTGTCTTTAAATGTAAATGTAAATAAAAGAGGATCAGGATGCTGGCAAATGGATAATAGTGTCTTGTCAGATGTACAATATAGAAATGACTGACATAAGGTTTTTGAAAGCACTTGTATTGGATATGAAAAACTGAAATCAGATCAGTTAAAATGACAAATTTTGAAAGTTTGTATTAAAGAATGTACAATACATTATAACATAAATAAAAAGAGACAATATCAGCTTAATATAAATGACACACAAGAAGAATTAAGTAAGTTAAAAGAAAAATTGTGAGATTAGACAATAAAAAATACTCACAAAAGTATAGAAGCAGATCTTAGTTGAAAGTAAAGCTAGGAAGTCAGAAAAAAGTTAGAAACAAGACCGAAAAGTGTTTTGGTCTACATATACAAGCTGCAACGACATCAGAGACACAAGTAGTGCACTAGAATTTATGAAAGTCTGGCAACAAAAACAAATTCCAAGTCAGATGAATCCAGTACCTGGCCTACATCTCAGACAGTCACCCGATCTAAGTACTAGTGTAATTTATTGTTGCTTAGCTTCAGTGATGAGATGGGGGCTCATCATGCTAAACCACAATTCATGAAAGTCATGTGACAAAAGGAAAACAAGTGATCTCTAGAAGTGCGAGCCTCACTAGTGCTCGTGCTTAAAAATACACCACAGATATTATGAAGATAGAGCCAAAGGTTATTGTATTCGGTCAAGAGCAAAATAGATAACAGAAGGGGAACCCCTTCCAGGTATTTTGCAGGGTTAGAAAAGCAAAGGCAGCAAAGTAACAACATTCAGTGTATTTATGCTGAAAAAGGTTGTGTAAAATAAGACAGCAGAATATTACATTTTGTAAATCTTAATTAAGATAAGAAAGATAGGCAGCTCTGCAACAAGAATTAAAACAAGTAGTTCAAAATTTGAAAAAAAAAAACAATAAGGTATCAGGCTTAGATGGCTTCTCAAATATATTCTACCAACCATTTTGGGAATTGATTGAGGAGTTATACGTAAAAATGTTGCAAGAATATATTGAAACAGGTATTTTGCCAAGTAATTTGCAAAATGCTATTATTACATTAAGATTTAAACATTGTGAGAAAATAAACAAGTATAAATAAAAATCATAGGCCTATCAGTCTTATAAATTGTGATTATAAAATGCTTACTGTTTTTCTTGCTAAAAGGTTGCAAAAAGTAATTCAATATTAATTTCAGTAACCAAAGTGGCTAAATAAAATCTAGATATATTGATATTAATGCATGATTGGTAATGGATATCATTGAGAATCGTGAAAAAAAATACTACAGGAGCCATATTATGCTTAGACTATAAAAAGGCATTTGATGCCATAAGCAGGAATTTTATGTTTTTATCACTTAATAAATAGGACTTGGGATTCAAGTTCATTAAATAGGTAAAATACTTTATAACTCTCTAATTTTTGTGTAAAAATAATGCATGGGTCTCCAGGGAATAAATATATGAACTAAATAACTTTTGAATCAGTATATTTTCTTAAACAGATTTGGTGGTAATGATGTTCAGTGTTGATACAGAAAATAAACAAATTTTTCAGTAAGCCATATCAACAGGAACAAAGTGTAAGAAAAGACAGAATTTAGTATCCAAAGTATACATGATCTCAGTGTCATCACCTATAACTCTAAACTTGGTCCAACAACCCACAGTGTTCTGGGCCTTTAACATCCTAAAGTGAAGAAAACAACACAAGTTACTGGTTACCCCCTAGTAGGGTTGTAGGACTAACAGAGCAGTGGCATCTCCATAAAGGTTGAGGAAAACATCCTGTAGTCCAGTCAAAGAGATATGAGTCAAGCTGGTAGGGGTCTCTTTCATATTGGTCAGGATCTGAGACACAGAAGTAGTAGACAGTGTAGGGGACATCACCCTGGCAACAGTGGGCTGCAGTGATACCTGAGATGAGGTACCAGCTGTCGGAAGATAGGTCAAGATGTACTGTGGCTCCTGCTGTTGTGACTGCCTTCCTGTAGGCTGCCGGATAGCTGCAAACTGATACAAGTACTGTGTTATCATGTGGTACAACTGGTCTTGGACCTCAACAAGGATGGGTGAATATCTTTTACAGATGCCTCTATCCAAAGGCACCAGGGATTCTTCATGTCAAGAATAGTAGCAGACAAGGTGTTTTCAGTCAGCTTAAGCATTTTCTGTATACGTTCACTGCCAGTCTTCAAGAGATTCCGAATCTCTGCTGAGTCTTTACTCTCCTTTTAGGACCTGCCTCTGCCGGAGGCAGGGGGTAATTGGTCAACTGACCCTGCCAAAACCTCTTCCTCACCATCATAAGGTACAGCAGAGGCAGTGGAACTTGTAGAACGCTCAGGTACCATTAAGGAGGTAATGGGTCACTTGGGGTAGCAGAAGACAGACCAACGACTGCAGCCGGCTCACTCAGTGTAGTCATAGTTCTCAACTAAAATTATAAAGAAAAAACATACCTTCTAATATGTTACTGTTTCTACACAAGCAGCAAGTACAATACAATAACATATTATTTTGATACTGGAGTACCAGTCTGCAGACCAGGCATGCAGGCCATGTGTCTTTCCAGGAATTGTAACTTCTTAAGGAAATATTTGTTATGATTCATCAGTTCACGCACATCATTCCCTGAATGATGCCTTGTCAACTTCCTAAATCTTGTGTGCATCTTTTCCACCAGACCTGAAGGTCTTCCACTGTTACAGCGAAAACAAAGACAAACATATTGAGTAATGTGATATTTGAATGGGGTTGCTGTCACATTATACATTTGCATATGTATTAAAAATGTACATACACTACAGATTCACGCATTTATTACTTTATAGACACATACAATGCTTGAGAGTATACAGTATTGCAAATCACCATTTATTGCTACATCATTTTGCATTTACACATATGCTGGTCACATATGGATATGGACTATTTTTTGGAAATTAGACTATCCCTTCCTGGACATCAGCACCTTAGATGTTTTGATCAGTTTAGGGCTTTATAAACTTCATACTACTACTACTACTACTAAATTCAGTTTTGTGACTGACGTAATGTATGTCAATGGGGTACACAGATTTGCAGACACCAATAGGGGGTTTACACATTAAAAAACTTGTAAAAATTTTTAAAAAATTAAAATAACTCGCCAGTCATTTCCATCTCAGTTGCATTCTCACCCCAAAGCTGACTTCTTTTCTTTGTATCTCTGTATCCTCTCAGTCCTTTCTGGTAAATTCATGGTGTTTGTCTGATCCAATCTATTAAAGCATTTTCTGGCTCAGCAGACATGAGCAGCTTTGCCCTCCTCTTCTTTTTTGTATTATCCTGTGATAAAGCCTCATCAGACTGTTCAGCAATAGTAAGGGTATCAACAGTGTCACTGTCTGAATCATTATCATAACTCAAAACTAGTTTGCATTTGTGTGCAGACTTCTTCTTCGTCTTCACCATGTTAGGTAATACTTTTAGAGTTAAATCGCAAAATAAAAGTCACTAATATAAAATAAAAAGAAATCATGTTCCTGCTCCAAAGTTTCTAACACGGTTCAAAATGGCCAGCCAAATAAAGATGTGTCTATTACTGAGCATATCCCATTTCCAAATATGGTTGCCACCATAATCAATATTTCAAATAAAAATAATTATAAAAAATGACCAGTATTTTGCCTCCTAAAAACCTGCAACAACTGAATCATCGCAGAAACAGGTACCTTATTTAAGCTTGTGTAATGGTAGAAAATAAGAAGCTTGACAGTGGCAGACCATCTCCCACCATCGATAAAAATGCCATTAAAATTGTGTAACCTTCAGTCCCCATTTATCAACAGTGGCCCACCGAGTCGTACCTTATTTCACCTTTCTCACCATGCATGCCAAAAATATGTGTATGGTTGGCTACTGACAGGGATTGACAGAAACTTCCATGGGATGCTCAAGGATTGGGATGGTGGGCCACTGACTTGAATGTTTGCAGATCAACTTCACTACCACCTGTCGTCTGACTGGGGTATATCTTCCTTCACTGATGTGTATGTACAGTTTGTGTTTAATTTTAGTATATTGTTAGTCAAAGTTGGTGTTTTATGTCCCATTCAGCAGAGTCATATTGGGACAGTTCCCAAGAAGTTAAGAAAAGAATGATATGGGAATATTATATTTATTTTATAATTTATATCTACCTGATCTTGACCAGGCACATTATTTTAAAACATTTTATAAAATATATCATGTTATCATTGTTCTATTTCCTTAGCTGGCCAAATAACCTACCCAGCCTGATAAAATATGCATTTGACATTTAACTGAGGTCAGCTCCAAGGTAAAAGCCTGACCTTCGACTTTATGAAGGTCAAGATCAGAACATGACAAGGTCACAGAGAGGCAAGCAGCTTGGGCAGTAATCAATTAATCATATTTCTAAAGTCCTTTGGCTCTATGTCTATCAACTGTCCAAGCTGCCACCCAATCAAACAGCAATTATGCGAAGACAACAAAGGTTATACAAGGTCAAAAGCAATGATCTCCAAGGTCAAACAGAGGTCAAAGTCCGAGCTGACAAACGTGGCAGGGTAAAGCAAGATGGCCAGTAAATAACGTCAGTGTATTCTGAAGTCTTGATCCAAATGGGATCTGAAATCAATCATTTAAGAATTACTATTTGTGTTAAAATTGTTTGGCAATCATGTATAAGCAAGATGTACAGGGTGAAGACAGAAAGCACCCTGAGACTGACATTACCAAAACATACATGTCAGTAATAAAATAAGATAACTGCAAGTGCACTAAATTGCATTGCAGAGTTGAGATAAAAGATAAGTTGCATAAAGACAATAAAAGAACACACTGCTCATCTAAGTGTTGGAAGGGGTGATCCTTGTGATCCCCTCACTAATGTAAAATAAAGACCTTAGTGACTGCTCAATGCAGCCTCTGCTTAACAGTGATCCAACTCATGATCACAACAAGACTGGTGAGATCACACCTACCAACTAATACGTTATGTGTCAAGTATAGCATTTGTTAAAAATGTGTTATATACAAGTACAATATTTGATATACATGCATTTAGTAAAAACAACAGTTCATAACATTAGTGGCACAAGCAATAATCAGGATCTGCTGATCTTCCTCCCAGAAGGCAACACATCTATGGCACATATAAACTCTGGATATTCTGGACATTCTGGCAGAAAGCAGCTTGACTAGATTCATTATTCCAACACACACAAGCCAGATACAACCAAGTGTGAAGCAAAACACATACATTGTGTCCATAACAAAGAAGCACCAGTGAAAATCAAACTGGATAGCAGCTTCCATGAATGAATGAATATTTGCACATGACCCACCATTATTATTCATGGTGATCTGAAAATATAACTAGAGGCAGTAATGGGGTCAAAACATGATAACATATACAATAACAACAATGATATAAGCTACAAGGGTACAAAATTACAAGGGTAGGGTTAAAAGAAAGGGTGGGCAAATTTTCAATGTTCAGTGTATTCTAAAGTCCTGATCCAAATGGGATCTGAATTCAAACATTTAAGAATTACTATTTGTGTTAAAATTGTTTGGCAATCATGTATAAGCAAGATGTACAGGGTGAAGACAGAAAGCACCCAAACCCCAGTAGGATTAGGGACGTAGTGCATGTTGAAGTGCAAGGGCAACAGGAGACACAGCAGTGATGGCAGAGGAAAGGTAAGCCCAAATAGCATCCGATTTCCATGTACTGTGCTTCATTATATGCTCCAGAGGCACCCCATGTTGAAAAGCCCATGCAGTCCCAGCCCTACAGAAGTCATGGAATGTAAGTGATATGTCCAAACCCAATGACCTGGAGATGTCCTTTAAGTGCTTGCGAGCTACTAAATCAGTTAGTGGCACCAGGCCTTTTGATCTGGGAATTACAAATACTGGAGAGTTTTCAGATGCTGGAAATATCTGAAACATTACTTTCAAGGCCAATACCAGGCATAGATGAGACCCAGCTAGGTCAGGAAGAGAAATGGTTGCAAAATCCTTCCTATTCTGCATGGTTTAGACCATTTAATTAGTAGAACAGCCCCAGCTTCCCCATAAATTACATCTGCTCTTGCTAACTGCCTAGTATAATCGAATTTTGCAACAGAATGTGGCAAAACATTTGATAATATAAGAAATGAAAAGAACATGGTCAAATACAATGGCTTGAAAACTACCGGAAATTGGAATTGGTCACATTGTTGAATAATTTGCTCAAGCAATGTTATGTCTAAGTGAGCCAACAACCTAGGTTTGAAAGGTGATTGAATCTTTATAGCTTTTAGAAAGAGAGGTAAACGCTCATCTCTAAAGGCAACAGTTTCTAGGCCATGTACTATATGAAGAACCCTACTGGCAGTTAAATAGTTTTGCAAATGACCAGAACTGATATGATTTTGATGAAGGTACTCTAGAAAAGATAACAGTATTTGAACAGTTACCTGATAAGATAGCAGCCCAGCTGCCACTTGGAAGCCTATGAAATCCATCCACATTCTACGATACTGATGCAAGGTAGAGGGGAGAAAGCCAGACAATTATTTTGCAGCAGCAGAAGTGGCCAGCTGGGCTGCTCTTCCCATATCATCTACAACAAATATTACACAGAGTAGTTCAACAATGTAAGATCCAAGTACATGGGTATCCATATAGGAGTTGACAACAATTGGAGCAAGACCTCATAATTTGCAGTGGAAAACTGCCATCTGGAAAGGAAGTCTGCAAGGACATAATTTCTTCCTGGTATGTGTAGTACTGTTATATGTATGTTAAAAATGGCACAAATAAGCTATATATTTCTTGCTAATAAAGCCAGTGTATTATCTCCAGCCCTGCCATTGCGTAACATTTCGACTACTGCCATGATGTCGCAATGGACTTTAATACGTTTGTTGGCCCAATGCTTAGCCCAAACTTTGAGTGCTACAACTATATTTAATATTTCCAGATGGGCAATGTTGTAGTCCATATAACCCTTGGGTATTGGGAGCGCATACACTATGGATTCGAAACTGCCACAAAGTCCTGTAAGACAGGCATCTATGACTTCAGAATGGCAACATTTTTGCTCATAATATGTCACCCCATTATAGTGGGACAGAAAAGAATGAAACCATGCTAGGTCCTTCCTGAATTCTGATGTAATTGAACTTTTTTATTCTCATGATTATTTCTTAATAATTGCAACATTCTGTTAAGGAAAAATCTTGAATATTTCACACATTTGGAAATGTATAATAGGGAGCTAAGCAGGGATTGTAAATCTCTTTTCCCACAATATGTTTTGGTACTCCATTGTGTACATAGTTGGCTAATTTCTGCAAGCTTTTCTTGTGGAATGGACACTGTTTTTTAAAATAAAATCTATTAATATACCTAGGCAAGTAATGGAAGTAGACGGGGGTACCAATTTTATTATACTTATTTCCAAACCTAGTTCTGTCAAAAGATTCCTAAGAAAGGTAAAACAGGCATCCATTTGAGAGGGCAGACCAGTATAAATCAGATCATCTATATAGTTAATAATAGTGGGAATCCATGCTCTGCCATGAATGGCATTTATACAACGTTGAAAAATTAACGAGCCATGACGAAATCCAAATGCTAAGGATCGATCCAGGAAGTACTTATTTTGAAATTTTATACCTAATAAATCAATATCACCTGGATATACTTTTATGTGCCGAAAAGCCCTGCTAATATTAATCTTGAACATTTTGGCTGAGGGGCCAAGATTTCGTAATGAATTCGCAATCAGGTCAACAGATGGAAATTTTAATTCATTAGAGGTACCTAAGTATATATCTTTGGCTACTCCATTATTTACAGAGGCGCCCTTTTGCCAACTAAGATCCATAATGGTTCTTTTTGCACTTGAGTTTTGTTTATCTCTTACAAGTAGGGGAGATATATGCATTTCTACAGGTTTATCATCAAAGGGGCTAAATATGGCTTTGTGTTCAAGTTCATACTCCAAGAATTTTGAGATATGGCTCATATTCTCATTTGCAGAAGTATGGTTTTCTTCCACAAATTTAGTAAGCATTTTCTATCAATCAAGAGGAAAACCATATTCTAAGAGATCACATAGTTGTTGTTCCCAATAATTGGACAAATAGTACCTCCACTTCTTAATATTCCAGCCCGATTAAACTGGTATGCGACAACCTAAGTAATTGGGCAATTTGCTAGCTTTTACTAATTTATGAGCTTGCAGTATGTCAGGGATACTTTTCCACTCAACTGGGGACCCTGCATACAATTTGAACGAAGATTTTGGGGTAAAGCCCAAATTCTTTGTATTTTGTTCAAGTTCTGATTGTTCAAACATATGGTCATATGGTGCATCATATTCAAGACTAGATGACGACTCCAGTGTCGCCTCTTGATATTGAGGTTCTGAGTTTGTGGTTTGTATATAGTCAGTAATTGACTTGTTCATGCTGAGACTATCCGTGGTTGTGTCGTGGCATTCTGTGACCTTATGTACATGGTTTGTGTTGCATTCAAAAGTAGAGTCCCCTTCCAAAGACCCAGTTTTGTTTTTTCCCACCAATTTAGGTTTTGTCTGCACAGCCAACATGGGCTTACTAATGCAACAATTTTGTTGTAATGTAATAGATTCCGTGACACAACCATTTGCACCCGTTTGTGCCCTTTGCGCAACAATGATGTTGCAAGTATGTTTGGAGTCCCCTTCTAAAGACCCGATTTAAGAATTTATTTTTAGTCTGAGCAGCCAACATGGGCTGATGAATGCAATCTGCTGCAGAATTTGCTGCAGAGGTTGGAATCTATTAGTTAACAGCATCTGCCCATTGGTGTAGTTAACCCCGGTCACACTACCACCAGTCACAGTATTTCCACAGTTTTTGTTTTTTTTTTGGCAATTTCTTGCAGAACTCGACAATTCACATATATTTTGAAATTTATTAAAACATTTTGACTGATATTTGCTATGAGCTTTTTTCCAAACTTGCTGTCAGGAACATAGGATCACTTTTCGTCCCAATGTTTATCATCCCTTTGCTTTCTTACAGGACAATCTGTTTAAACAGTACTCCTTAGAGGTTGCACAACTTCCCGACATGTAAAATGCTTGAGCATAAGATTTATTCTTATCGACTTGGTCAAAAGTTTTAGATTTTCTGAACCAAAGCAAAGCTGTGTCTTTAACAGTATGTAACTCATATTCACTGGCCGGGAAGTGAGAATTATACATACATCTTGATGAAAATTTCTGGGTGGGAGCAGATTTGAACCCACCCCTTCCTACTCGTTTTTTGTCAACTTTTTGTTTTTATTTCTACAATTTTGTTCTGAATGTGTAAACGTCTTGCCTGTTTGCTGGGAGCAGAATGAGCAAATATGTGACACCTTTTGTGTCATGTGATTTTTATTGCATACAGGTGCCCTGATTTTAATAATAGCAAGTGAGGACTTTGGTTTTTAGTTTTTTCTGGGAATTTTGAACCTCATTGGGTGAGGTAAACACATGTCTTTGAGCATTTTCTTACCTGATCCTGTAATTTTTCAGTTTCAGTGTAATTATTTACCTCCCCCTGCTCCATTCTGCAAAGGAGCACTGCGTGGCTGGCCCTTGCCCCATCCCAAGAAAAATCATGAGCATCCTCCATCAGAGCAATTAAGTAGTCAGGCATATGCTCCCTGACTTGAAGGTTTTGTTCCTCCCTTAGGATGCGACAATAGCCAGCCACCCACTGCACTACTGATAACTGATCATACTGTATTCTTTCCTTTTTAAATCCGGACAAGACAAATTCTTGGGGCCACTTAACCCGATTTGGGACCACTACTTCAACGGGACCCCCCCTAAGAGATTTGATTTTTGTACCTGTGTTGTCAGATTGTGACAGTTCTTTCAGTCTCTGGTCCACCTGATGCTGTATCAGAGCATCTTGTCTGATGCTTTGCAGATTAGGCATTGTCAAAGTAGGACACTGGGGTTGTGGCAGTGTGACCGGGGAAACATGACCACTGGCTTTCTTTTTAACAGTTGACTTCTTTTTCAGATCCGAATCTTTTTTTACATCTTTCTTTTCAAGAATGTTTAATCTGTCACTAATTGACAAGAGTTTTGAAAGAATCTGTACATTAATCGCCTGCTGAGTGGCAACATTTGACAATGCATTACCCCCAACTAACATACCTGAGGTACTTGAAGTACTCTGTATGTTTTGATTATTGGGGTTTTGTTCATCATCCGAACTTTTCACCAATGCACTGCAATTAAGATCAGAAGATACTGATTCATCCGCATCTGAATTTTGTTGGTTTTGTGACAATTTTGACACAAAATCTGAATCACTAGCCATATGAATTTGTACTGGTAGCTGTACTGAGTTTGAACCAGAACGCAGATTGTACTGCCGTTTGTCTATCTCTGCCATTTTGCCACAATACACAATGTTTAAAATGTAAACATTTTGTGCCACAACATATAACATTAAAAAATAAATGTAAAAGTATATAAAAACATATAAAACCACTTAAGTTGCATAGAAGTTGTCTGAAGTCTTCTGTAAATTTCCAATTTCAAATTTTAAATGTTGCCTCGTGTGCTTCCAACTTCAAAATGGCAGAGTGAAAGACGGTTCACAAACGATGACCAATGGGTGACCAATCAGAAGCAGCCACATGAAATTGGTATGAAGTAAAATAATTTAAGGTTGACAGAACTTCTACAGAACTGACCTCGGCCACACCTTCATGAGGCCCCAAACAGGTCCTCAGCGTTGCCATTAGAGGGGATCAAACCCACACAGAGGTGGTAACCTGTGATTAGGCACAACACCTGCTAAACACTAGGCACTGAGGATCTAATATATTGTTAGGAAAATGGTATATTAACAAACATTGATCTAATAATCAGCAAATATAATTTCCTAATTATATCTTTATAGTAAAAGAAAAGCTGGAAATTTTGAGGAGTTAAATTCCACATGAAAATCTAGATACTTTTGACAATGTTTGGGCATTCCATACAACTATTTTGATTAAATGAACACTCAGATAAATGTAGACTTTTAACCATAACATACTATTGTGTTACTATTTCATGAGATCTGCCTATTCTTTAAAATGCTGTGTTCCATCTACCCTAAAAGTTGTGTATAAATAATACAGATCTAAATTATTATATTTTTAGGATATATATAAAAGTGAACTTTGTTATAGTTATAGTAAAACAAAATCATGCTATACTTGCTATGTTGTATATTAATATTTTGCTGTATGCTATAAGAAAGAGGCCAAAAATAAAAAATAACCAGGTCATACCATAGAAGACAACCGGGGGTGGAGTGACTAAGGCTTTTGCAAACAGGTAAGTTCTAAGCATAAACGTTAAATTTCTCCAGCTGTATTAAAGCGGGGGTGTCACATTCAAAGTTGAACTCAAATGTGAAGCAAAATAGAAATGAAAAGAGTATTTATAGTTGTGTTTCCCCTGAATTGTGGAATAGAAATAATTTCACTAGCCAGTGATTGTTTTGTCCAATAAATTGTGGCAGCAGATAAGATTAGATTGGAGGTCATGTGAGTGTTAATACTTTTCTATTAAAGTGTCAAGAAAAGTCGGGGCCAATCTATTTGGATTTTGTATTATGATTAGTCCTAGCATAAAAAGAATTTAAAATGTTGTACATTAACTGAACAATAAGCAGTAAGGCCAATACCAGTGGACACGATTAGTGGTGGCCAATGTGGACAAAGATGATCACTCACAAAAAGTTTGCAATCATGCCTAAAAGTGGGAACGGGTGTATTGCCAATCTGGGTGGAAAAATGCCATGGTGAAACTGGGATAAGAAGACTACATCATCATTGAACACAAGCCATTGCAGGAGTAGATTGCTACAGATTTATCATCCAGGACACCAAAGCTGTGATAGAAATTTCACCTTTTTAAAAACCTGATAAAGACTCTCAGTCATACATGTGGTGTAGTTGTCAGATATATGATCTAATTTGGTTTTCAAATGTATAGATATATTTCCAGCCTGCCATATACATTTGTAAAATGGATAGGTCACAGGTTGAAATAGGTCTATTGTATATAGTCTATTTCTTTATAAATCTATTTAGCAACAAGTAAGGCTCATTTGCTAAAAAAACACAGCTTACAGCAGTATAAAGGTACATACAACATAAGAATCAAGGCATATAAATTACTTCGCCAAATCTGTCAGTCATAGATACATTTAACAACTACCTCAAGATTCTTTCCAATCTGGTAATCACACGACAGTTATAGACATAATATATAATCTGGCCTCTTTCTTCCTCTTTGGGTAGCCACAACTCTGAACAGGATGGAATCTTATCAGCAATGATGTCAATAATTTTTTTAATAAATGTTGTGTTGCAAGAACCAAAAAAAATTGAACAGTTAAACTGTGTGAACAACTTGTGTGTAAAAATATATATTGTTAGTGTATAATGAGATAACAAAATGACCTCCAGAGTATTTAAAGTGCAATCAATGAGTTAACATCAATAAGGACTAAAGTGATTCATTGACTTAATCAAGTAAGGTGGCAGGAATCACCACACATAATTCGCTGTCACAGAGCTAGACCGACCAGATTCCTTGTGGCATCCCTGCTTAATCATAAGGCGATAGCTAAATTTTTTGGTGATTATAAGGTACATGGTACAGTACATTGCACATTACACAGATCAACACATGATGGCTGAAACAATAGTAGCAGTACCAAAACCCTCAGTGAACGCAGCAGCTCCTGTAATAAACCCAGCTCCACCTGCAGTCCCTAAAGCCTTACCAACAGCGCTATCACATTTACACTTCAACATGATCCCCTATCAAAGAATAGAGATGCTGACATTAAGAACGGCCACTTTGTTTTGGTCAGGTATTCCTGATAGAAACTGATCAATGTACAGTTGAATGCTGAACTTCAAGAAGGATCGTCAGCTCTAAGTTTTGAAAATGGTTACAGTGGGATGCTGAACTTCTATATAATCACATTGGAAAACCAGACTTTAAAAGTTTTTTTGTTATACATGCACGATCTGCAAAACCATCAGAGACATGAGTAATGCACTACAATTTGTGAAAGTCTGGCGGCAAAAAAAAAACAAATTCTTGGACAGATACATGCCATACCTGGCCTAGAACTCAGATGGTCACCCATCCAAGTACTAACCAAACCTATTGCTCCTTGACTTCAGTGAGAAGTGGGTATTCATCCCACTATGCCACAATTTATGAAAGTTCAATGACAAAAAAGTGATCTCTAGAAGGGCAAGCCTCACTATAGCTCGTGTTTAAAAATGGTTGAAGTGAGATGTTCAGCTTCATGCAGGTGTTCCACTGGGGCCGGCCTGTCGGTAACTATGCATTTTTTGAGAGTCGGGAACAATGTTTACAAGGTCGGTTAGGGTCGATTGTAGTTTCCTGGCCTGTTGGGGAGAGTCTGTGAAATTTCAAACATGTTTGATATTTCTATGACCATTGCTGACCCTTGTAACAGACCCTAAATTCATCCACCTAGCAACAGGCCTGTCGGTAAACTTAAGGGCCTGTCGGTTACACTTCCAGGCTTGTCTGTAACCCTTCACATGTATGTTTCTCCAGTCCTGTCTGTTTGTCAGTACAGCTTGTCGGGACCTGCTACGGCTTGTCTGTTAGGGGTTTAGGGCTTGTTCTGGTAGTTTCCCAACCAGTCCTGTAGAAAGCATCCCGACCCCAAGGCAGGTCGGCCTCTAGATACAGACAAGCCTGGATGTTTCAAGTCCTGTTGGGGAGTCGCAACTGACCCAGTATTTTCCCGCCCTTTTTTGTGGATTTTTGTCTCCGACCCCCAACTTTTACAGCCGACCCTAGAGTCATAGGGTCGGCTGTAGGATTGGCTCCAGTGGAACATCTGCATTAAGGTTTTTTGGAATCGGTTTCCTAAAAATGGCCTTAATCCCAGATTGATCAACGATCCACCATGGGAAAGGGAAAGGTTCAAAACGTTTCCTGCATGTGATTCATAATCAGTTTCCTCAGGAAGCCTCAGACCATTTGACGTGTCCTGCTACTAAGAAATAGTTGTCCTGGATTAAGGTCTGATTTAGAAGAAGCCAATCCAAACCGACTTCTTGAGGCCCCCGCAGACAACCCAGTTTTAGTCTCAGGATGTCCCAGGCTGCCTGAGGGCGCCAGGGACTAAGAACAGAATAAGGGCCAATTCTTTCCCACAGGACCACCTGTGCAGAAATTTTCTGCACGGTTAGTTGAAAAACGGGGAAAGGGCGGTTGGGACTATAAAAGGGACTGGGCAAATGTATTCAGTGACAGACTGGTTTTAATGAGAGGCGTGTGTGTTTTGCTAGGGATTTTCAGGGTTTTTTTTATATATTTTCTTGAGTTTAGGGCAAATTTCACAGTTAGGATACACACAATTTTCCTTTTTTTGCGTTTTTTTATTGCTACTATGTGAAAGAGAGGAAAGAAGTGGAGTGAGGAAAGGACAGAGAGAGAGAGAGATGGAGGCTGAGAGGGATGTACAGAGTAAGAAGGAAGGAGAGGTGGAGAGAAATAAAGAGAAAGGGATTGAAGAAAGTGAAAGTACTACTGATGAAGCTTGTCAAGAAGAAGACAAGTTCGAGGAGGAAGTTTTGGACTCTCGTTCTACAGCTAAGAAACCTAGGCTTTCAGCAGTCTTCACAGACAGTCAGGAGACAGCCATTGTTGAATTCACGAAGGATCACCCTGAGTTTTATGACAAGGAGAACAAGAGATTTCATGACAGGCTCAGAAAGGAAGCTTTGTAGATAGAAATTCTTGAAGGATTGAACCTAACACCCATAGATGTCAAACGTTGGTTTGAGTCCCAGAGAACAAGATGTGGTAAACTTTCTAAGCAAAAGTCTGGACAGGCACCCAGAGAGCTTACGCTAAGACTCTTATGGGTTTATGAACAGATCGGTTTCCTGAAGTCCCACATCAGAAGGAAAGGTGCCAACAGAAATTTAGGGTTTGAGACAAGTGCAACCAGACAGCATGATGAGTCCAGAGGTTCAACCACTGACAGGAAAAGTCTAGAGTGCAGTGTTTGTGGAAGCCAGACTACTTTGCCATTGCAGTCATCTACACCTGTGTCTACAGATTCAAGGATTATTGAACATTTTGAGCAGATGCGAAAAGTCATCTCAGGCTTTCTGCAGCAGAAGTCAACCAGTGAGAGACAGCCCTTCTATGACTATGTTGCCTCAGAAGCTAACAAGATGTTTCCAGAAGAATATGAAAATTTCAAGATTCAAGTCTTCAATGCTATCCATAATGTCAAGTCAAAGTCAAGGAGATAAGTCTTGCCAAAGAGGTCAACTACTTTTACCACTGAGTCACAGAAGGTTGGGATACTGCCACCAGCAGCACAGCCATCTACCAGCAGCCAGATGACTGCAGGCAGCAGTAGCAGCTACAGTGTCTACTACACACCAAGTCCTTGGTTTGGGCAACCCTCCATCAGTCAGCCTGCAAGTAGCAGACAAGGGATCAACACAACCTGTCAGGAATACTTAGCCAGCTACCCAACCTGTCATCACAGATCATCGACCAGCAGCAGCCACAGCAGCAACAACAGCTGTTCATCACCACGTCTGCTCCGTCTCAACAGCAGCAGCTGCCTCAGTAACCAGTCAGTCTTAGGGGAGGACCCACCAATTCATCCATAGCACAAGCCAACAAACCCACTAGCCAACAAACTAAAAAAAACCACCGAGTGTTAAATTCCTGTCAAACTTTTGAACAATTATTTTTTTTCTGTAGAAAAATTACACTCGCTTTGGTATTTGTTATTTCTTTTTGCCAGAAAAATATTGCGTATTTTGAAACAAACACAGCTGTTAATTGTTTTTGGAATAATTGGTAGCTCTGAAAAGGACTGATTTGTTTAGGGCAGTTCTGAAAAGAACTATTTATATTCTGTCATCTTGCCAGGCCACTGCTCCCTTGTTAAAGTAGTCCCTCAGGTACTCCCTCTAATGTTTGGCTTCTCTGGCAGGGTTTTTGTCATGACCACCATCACTGCCAACCAAATGACCATCACCAACCACCTCATAATCTTCTGCTTGTCAGGTCAATACTACATCTCTCATTGTTTCTGGGGGCTGCTCCATGGTTGTCAACAGCACCCTGAATCTGGATGCCAAAATCCCAAATGCATTCTCTACCACTCTTCTGCCCCTGGATAGTTTGTAATTGGCAATTATTTCTTCTCTGGTTAGCATCCTCCTTCCATAGGGTTTCATAAGCCAGGTCTTCAGGGCAAAGGTGTCGTCCACTAAGATGAAGTAGTAGACATCTGGACCACCCTATGTAACAGGACATGGATTTGGAAACCCAGTGGATCAATCATCAATCTTTTCCTTCAAGTGAGAGCTGTTGAAAATCTGAGGATCTTAACAGGAACCAGCTGTGCCCACGTCCACCCAACTGAATTACTCCCCATCTACCAGGGTAAACATGACAATGGAAGAGAATTCATTGTAGTTGTGGTACAGGGCACCAGAGTTCTTTGGTTTCTTCAGGGCTACGTGTTTCCCATCTAGGGCTACCACAGCATGAGGTACATTCCATCTGTACCTAAATTCTTGTTCCAACTCCTTCCAATCGTTTGGACTAGTGGGACACCTCAGTTATTCTCAAACTCTTTTGGGATTGCCCTACAGACTTTTGGTAAAAACTTTGAAATGATGGATCTTCCAACCATAAACTGGTAGGATAGGTATGTGTAAGACTCTCCAGTGGCCAGATATCTAAGGGTGATGGCTAACTTAATCCCAACACTCAGTGTAGCTCTGTAGTTGGTTGCTTGTTTGCCCAGACGTGGTTGCACCCTGGCCTTTATCATTTCAAAGTATTCAGGGGTCATCCTCATAAAATTGGTGAATCCAGGAATGTCAGTGTTGTATAATTCGGCCAAAAGGTTATGGTGAGCCTCTTTATCTTCTCTCTGCATTATCCATGGCCTGACCTACATGTTTTGCCTCCTTCAGTCCAGGGATTGACCACGACAAAAATCAGGAAATCGGTTATTAGTCCCAGGAGGGCTGAGGTGACCTCAGACCAGTCTGAGATCCAGTTAGTCTATCCCCGACGGGATCGGGGTTGAAACCGATCACAAAAGTGGCTTAATCGAATCTTAGTCGTCGAACGATTGTGACTTGTCTGAGGCTTCCCAAGGCTTCCTAGGGACGATCTGGGCTTAATTGCACACCTGGATCAGGATTCCATTTTCTTGCCCATTTTCAGGGTTTTTGTCACTGACTCTAAACGATTAAGGGTCGCAGGATAAATCGGGGATTAATCCTTTGGTAGAACAGGGATATAACATATAAACAAATACTGATATTTACCTGTTTTTACTGTGCATCCTGATTTGTATAATTCACACACGTGTTTTTAGCCTTTTTTATCAACATAACTGAAACAATATGATTAATTGTACAATTAACAATAATTTAAATTACATTCAATTAATTAAGCTCTTTTCCTCCCCAATAACTCTTAGCTTCTGCGCTCAGCCTGTGGAGAATGGGTTCATGTGATTTCCCAGGAAAATTCACCTCCACCTTGCTGGGGATAGATTTTTATTGCAAATATAACCGTCTTTGAATATTTTTTCTATTTTGTACAACTCAATTTGCTATATACATTTGAAGTTGTAATAACAGGTAGATTTATTATGATGAAATCTTAGGTGGTTTACCAGTGACATCTAAAATAAAAACTTTTTCCCCCAACTTTGTCATATAACAGTTAATTTAACAGTTAATTTGTATGGTGTATGATGTCAAACAACTGCCAGTAATAATCCCTTCAGGTATCACATTGTACAGTTGTTCAGTTTAAAAATTAAAAGTCTGGTCTTTTAATTTGCTGAACAGAAAATTTATTCCTTGATATAAAATTTTGCAAGTGATGTGAAAGCAGCTGACTTCAGTATTCTGAGTAAATATTCGGGAAAAACCACAAAGCCACTCCTCATAGAATATTTAATTTTTTTTGACAGATATTTTTTTTCAAGTTTAATCATCATTGCAAAATAACTTCATGTATTACTGGTTTATAATAGCTGGAATATCAATAAGTATTTTGTTCAACCTTCACATAAATTAGTTACAAGACAAGGGAGCTTAGGCCCCGTCTTGGTGTGAACAAGATTTAAAGACCACATGAAAATTTCAAATCAAGAAAAAAATTAGCTAAAATTGGTGTTAGTTTGGATAACGTTTGCACATTTACATGGAAATCGAAACATGCTATGCAGGATACGATGAAAATAATTCAATGACTGCATAATTTTATACAAGGCTATGAAAGTTCACAAAACATGTCATTTTCATGTTTTAGGAAGTTTTCTTCATCTGAAAATTTCTTTAAATAATGAATTCAAGAACAGGGAGTGTTCGTGACTGATATAATAATAATTTTTTTTGTCCTGTTATTGTATAATATATACATGCAATTCACAGTGAACATTAAAACAATTTTAGAGTATATTCGACTTATTTGGTCTAGTTATCTTGTTGTATGTATAACTGATGCTATAGTATTCCATTATTTTTATTTATAATACATGTAATATCCCACGATTGCTCACAGTTTAGAAAAGATCTTGTTTATTTTACGAATTAATAATTACCTATATAAAGTTTATAACATAAATTTGTATATTTGCAATGAAACACAACATTGGAATCAATGTATTATTGTATGAAATATAAAACTAAAATAAACTTATGTCAGTGCATGTTGGAGGTTAAGCACAACACAAAACTGTCGTAGTTAAGACAGAATAATACTTAAAGCATTTTAACATATAAAGCTGGAAATCCGTTTTGATGATTGGGTTACTTGGCCGACATTAAACGTGACTAAAGTCTGCATTAAAATGTGGAAAGTGGATTCTCCTTTTTGTACAACATTCTGATCCCTGTGACTAGATTACATCAGAGAAAGGCATGTCAAAATATTTGACAAACAGCTGTTATCGGTGCAAACACCTTCATTATGCGTCATCAAAAACATATGATCTAAGAGCGTTGAAATATCAGAAAACTTTAAAACAAACAAAATTTCCTGGAAAGGCATCAAGGATCTTAGCAAGTGTGGAACGTAGATACTGGACATATTAACGTCAACGTGCAATAAATCTAAGTGCTTATAATAATTAAACATTGACAATCTAATTATGTTTTAAAATCCCATACAATAATTCTCTGTTGTAATTGATTTTTTGAAGGAAGAAAATTCCGTCTGTATAGATTCAAAAATTATCCTATATTAATTAATGGATCTATATTTTGATATAGACCTAGATTTAGATAGTACTGTGACAAGCCACAAAAAATATACTTGTTTGTTGTAAAATGCTAAGTAACCATCTATTTGTATTAATATTCCCACAAATTCTTTAAAAAAATTACACAATGTTTAAACATTTCACCAGAATTGGTACATTGCTTTTTGAGTAGTTATACTTGCAGATCAACAAACCCTGGGAGAGAAACAACCATTTTAATTGATGTAATAACTACAAATATCTTTTTTTTTTCTCCAATTCTCATACACTTTGATAATCAGTCATCAATGTATATAGATTTCTATAATGATCACTCTTTGTCCAACACATCATCAATAGAAATTAAAGATTTTTGCACAACGTATACCACAAATAAAGCCATTTTTATATTGATTTTGTTTTTAACTCATGAAACAGTTATGACTGTGGAACTTGGTGAAAGATAAAATGAAAAGAAATAAATATCGTATATTTTATAGTGTTATATTTGTTATTACTCTGTATGTTTCATTAAAAAGTGTCAAATGGTGTTTATTCCAGGCTATTTACAGTGATGCAAAATCTAGCTCGAATACAGAAGAGTTAGAAGAGTTTAATATTCAAACATTGGAGAGATTAGAAGTAAATTTGACACACATAACCTTCAATGTGACAATACACATGGCTTTTGCAGTTACTGGACCAGAGTACATTCACCAAAGTCTTGTTCTGGTCAAATCTGTGCTTCTCTTCACTGATTCACAAACAGTTTTCCATATCTTCTTGAGGAACACCTCTTTGGTGTCAGAATATAACAAGTTTAAAATTACACAAACTGTGGCTAAAAACACATCATTCACTTTCTTGTTTTATCAGCTTCAATGGGACAGTTTGCTGCATTACATCTCTGACAGGACAAGGTTTGGGAGAATCTCGTCTTTTTGCGACAAGACACAGATGCTATTGCGACTCATCTATGAGATGCCACAGCTCACCGAAGTTCTTGTACTGGATGTTGACATGATCTTCCTGACAGATGCCATCCAGATCTGGAAGCACATTGAACAGTTTAGTGACACTAATATTGCTGGGATGTGTCCAGGCGGAGAGCGTTTCCACAAGGCTGACATTCTGTACCCCTTTGTGCAACCTTATGGTGTGAATGGTGGTCTGTATCTCCTCAACCTTACCCGGACCAGGAAGGCTGACTTTGCTAATGAAATTATTGATATAGCTTGGAACAGAAGTTACAAGATTAATATACATGCCGAACAAGCCCTTTCCAACATCTATTTTTCTCAACATGATGCTCAGCTTTATAGACTTGGTTGTGAGTGGAACTTTGGATTAGGAATTGATCCATGTCGGCTGAAAGGTACATTGTTCTGTAAACAGGCCTACCAGTCAGGTATCCAAATATTACATGGAACTGCACATTCATTCGTTTTCAGAGAGAAAAGTTATGTCATGTTACACAGTGCTTTTGACCTCTACGATCCCACCATAGATAAGGCCTGGCCTTACTGGAACAAGGTAGTTTCACAGTTTGTGAGTTTACGAAACACTTTTTGCAATGACAATGGATTTGGATTGCTTCAAAGCCTACTGAAGAGTGTCTTAACCTTGACCAGTGGGCAGCATTACTTAAATTTTCGAGTAAATAATAGTCATGATAATTTGAATAATATTTAATTTTTACTTTGGGGGACCGTTTCGGCTCTTAGGTCATTGATCTTCACTCTCTTTTACACATGTTTTCATATTTTTGTAAATGCGTTTACGTACACCACCATAATAATTCAACCAGATACCAGGATATTTGTGTGCGATATATTGATATTGTAAATAACTTACCAAATCATGTAATTAACACAGAGTCAAATCATATAATATAACATAATCATGGCTATTATTGTAGTAAATTTATTTTGTGTGACACAAATAGACTGTTTGTGTTATACAAATTGTACAGTGCTATATACAGTGCCTATTTTAGTTTGTTTGGGTATTTATTATTTTGCTCTTCAAGAAATCTAGAAACAATCCCAAATGGTACAATAATATTTTTCCAATGGCGCATTAATATTTAATTATTATAAATAACATGCTTTATTCCATTGACTCAATTATACATACTTGTAATAGATAATATTTTTGTTCCAATAACATGATAACATATATTTATAATTGGTTATTCACGTGGTCAGTGATGTTCAGAAAACATTGTTCTCTTGAACATTGAAGTGACATGTTTTCGTAATTGCTGTATTTATGACCTACAAAGGTTTTATAATAAAGCATTAACTTTTCATTATGCAGTGTTAGATTCACAGGAGTGGGCACAACAAATCATTTCACTGTTCAGCATATCAGCCTGTATCTGGTAACTTCACAATTCATTGTCTTTGTCAGCTTTCAAAATAATCTAGCCTTGCTTAAGTCTCAAATTTGTACCATAATCTTTTTCAGACATGTGCATAAATGTTTGTTTGTAGAGCACTCATGCATGTCATGTAATGTTACCTCATCCAGGTAGTCTCTGTCTGAGCAGTATATGTATGAGTATATTATTTTTAAACTGGAATTTTATTTCCGAATTAACGAAAAAAAGCCTTAAGCAAGTACATACTAGTTGGTAAACATTCTGCACTGTAAACTGTCAGACCTCGGTAAGGGACTACCTACTTTCCCACATCATGACATAGGGTTTGGGGTGTTAACAGCATACGTCAGAGGTGGGTGGCGAGTGTGTTACCTAGTACAGCACCCATCTCACTGATTTAGGTAACTTTAAGTATTTTCTAATCCTTCAGATCTCAACTCTAACATCAATGAAATGCATAATATCAAAGAAAGACTGGCATTCATTTCCAGATGTCACAAACTGTGTGACCGCTATTTTTAAGTTGGAAAGAATTCACCGTTTTTTGACATTTCAAACAAAAATGTGAAATCTATGAGTAACACAAAAATACCAGTTCCTTTAAATCTACCAAAATGATACCAGAGTGTTATTCGGGGGCAGTGTCAAGGCATTGCCCCAGTCAGTCCTCCTCCAACCTTAATGATTATATTTTTGTTGGGGACCAGTCTAATTACATAACAAAAAGTTTGGTCGCCAGGGTTTTATGATTCTAAATCAGGGAGACTTTCAAACCTATTGGTCAAGAGGTTTGTTTCTTGGCATTTCCCACCAAAATTCTAGGAACAGATCAGTATTGAATTGGAATCTGAAGACTCCACATGGACTTTTTACTCCCACCCACCCTAGTCCCTTCTTGGCCTGGAGAGTCCCTTGGGGGATGGTCGGGTTCCCTAACTTAACACCCCCTTGGCGCAGGGGTGGGGGGTGGGGGGGGTGGGTCACAGCAGCGTGCGTCAAGGCTTGTTAACAATGGCGTTCACGGGTTTGTGCTCCTTGTTAGGTTCCCGGTTGTTCCTCACTGGCCTCCAGGCCATTCAAAACATCATAATTTTAATATCTTTTATTTATCTGGGTGACCATCTGGGCGTTTTGAATTTCAAAGTCAGGGGTAGGGGTGAACTGGTAGATGCTAAAGAATAATACACAATACATGCTTCAAGAGTAATTTGTACATATAGATTGGGTCAGATTCATTCTTTTATACTTGTACAGCAGTAAACAGAAACTTTTCAGTAATAGGTGACCTTTCGAGGTCAAGTAATTAACTTTTAAGGTCAAATAGTCACATGACCTCTCAAGGTCAAAAACTTATTCAAACATATATTGTCATTGACCTAGGGTCACGTGCATGACCTCTTGTACAGCAGTAAACAGTAATTTCTCAGCAGTAGGTGACCTTACAAGGTCAAGTAGTCATATGACCTCTCAAGGTCAAACACCTATTTAAACATGTATTTTAATTTACTTAGGGTCACGTGCATGACCTTTGATCAGGGTCAGGCACGAGGGTAAACGTTGTCATATGACCCATCAGGGTCAAGATTTGACCTTTCAGGTCAACATTCAGTGTTTTAGTAGTATTTTCTAGTCAGTAACTTTTTATACAATGTAACCTTTTAAAGTAAGAATCTTAAGTCTTCTGTATTTATGTATTTGTGAGGTGTATATACTTATTAGTTAGATTGTGTATTGCATATACAGAATTAATGAATATGTATAATAAAATTTTTAATCCTCTGTGTTTATTTGTTGGAGTTGGGGACTGTACACTAATGTTATACGGTTAGATATTTGATACTGGTCTTTGGGTGGTCTTAACCCATAGTTGCCTTAGAATGACTGTATTACTAATGCAAAGAGGAATTTCCTATACAGCTATTTTTTTGACAAAATTCAAATTATAACTGCTCTATGACACAGAAATATTGCTGAGAGCTGCCTGTTTATGTAAGCATCCTATTTGTAAACACAAACAGCACTTTGTTCCTTGATTGACATCATTTCCCCCTGTTTCTTCTATATCTATGCCAGCAAGTTACCATCAAAATATGGTTCAATAGTAATTAGCCGTTGTAAATTGATCTGGGACGTAAATTTTCTCTAACAGAGGCCTGAGCTCCCCTCAGGTTTGTGCTCTCTGGTTGTGTTTATACACCGAATAATAACTTTCTCCAATATTCCAGGATGTTGACAACTACCACTTCCCACCCTGCATTTCCCCTCGCTTTTATGTACATCTTCTGGTTCATGCATGTATCTTTGTCTTCCACACCATTAGTACTCGAGTAAGATTGTTCATGGAAAACACGCATGATGATCAATGTTATGTCGGAGACACACTGCAGGCTGTATTTCCAACGTTCAAACATGTCCAAAATCCCTGAAAATCCTAGAGACAAAACTTTTGAACATTTCAAAATTCATGTGTGGGTCTACTGACAGGTTGACTTGCTCCAAGTCTTTGTATTTCTTATTCCACCAAATCTGACATACATGTAATCATTATGAACCCATGGGGGAATTACTGAGGGGTGCAATCTTTTGTCAGCCCCACATTCTGACCAAAAAGTCATTCAGTACTCATATAATACTTAAGACAAAAGGACTTGGGGAAAATCTGACGGGTAAAGCAGGGAAAGGTTGCCGCCTCTCAAGCGCACAGATACAAGTGTGCCAGTATGATTACAGGAATAAGACATTTGACAAAACGCCTATAGGTGAAGTACTGTTGATATTTCACTCTGTTTTGGTGTGTTTGTGATAGGTAAAGTATAAAAAAGTGTGCCTTAGGCATACTTTTGAATACTTTACCGAACTTAAAGCTCACACACGTTTGAATACATCCCCCTGAAATACTACACTTTTATGCAATTATTTTTAAAACTCTTGACAAATCAATTAACCTAAATCTCAATGAACTTGATTAGTGGTTATTTGTAAATTGGCCTTTGTATATTGACCCATGTGTTAATATTGATTTCTGGTATTTCTTCTATTCTGTAGAATTTCTACTCTAATATGGATAGCAGTAATAAAAACTCAGAACACAATCTGGGCAAATAAACTGGATAATTCAGCTGTTTTACTAGAATTAAAACACACTTGTTATGCCATCCTCTTGATGAATTCATTTATTTCAGATCTATTTTTTTCAATTTATAGCATTTATCTCATGGTTCTGGCCAAAACCATTTGACTGTTTCAGGTGTCTGTACAAAGAACAAAAAAAAAATAGAACAAAAAAATAATGCACACTTTTGACAATAGAATTGTAAAGCGCCGAATTTATGTAATCACTCCAAGGGTCTAGTATCCGGGGAAAAAAATGCTGAGTTCATTGACAGGGTCACAGACATCATTTGAAAAGGGAGCATTGACCGGGGAATGGTTATGATGGAGAACAAGCTGATTTAAAAAGGTGTGTCTAGAGTTTGCTTCTATAATACCTGCATATTATCTATTTGAAATACTCTTGAAATCTAAAACTATTTTATTTAAAGCATGACAACTTTCCTGTGAGGCACTTACACAAGGTGTATGTTAGGACGCTGGCATTATATTTTAGGGAAATATCCAATCAACCTTTCCTTCGTATCAGTTTTAGGTCCAAAAAGTAGCTTCCATACCTGGGTAACAGATGTTGCAGAACCAGCCATCCCCAAATACCACTCCTCTACCGTGGATATTTTATACATCTCATGGAAGGTTCTAATTTGTATAGAAGGACATCAGAAAATACACAAAGAAGTGATTCTGATGGATTTTTACCCAAGAACGAAACCCCCCCCCCCCCCCCCCCCTTTGTAAATCATTACTTTCACTTCTTGGTCATTCCAGGCACACAAATTCCCCCTTTGAAGTGCGCTCTCAACCAAGTGCAGGATGTTTTACAGCGTCACTTGATATAACCGTTGCGAGACAATATTTAGTGTAAATAATGTGAGTCAGTCTGGTATCAACGGGATACAGATTCAGTATTCATGCTGTTTTTTTAACTTGTATGTAATTGTCTACACATCTGCAGTCATATACCAATATGATGGAGAAGAGAGAACTTTCTAAAAAAACTCTCGTTATATGCAAAATGTTATAACTAATCTGGTTGTTCTACTGCTACACACATTTTAGCAGCAATGCTTTACTATTTGTACATGATAGTTATGCTCTTTGGGATAAATTTGGGTCAAAATGTCAGGAACAGAAGCCTAAAATTGCAATGGTCTAACACAAAAGAAGAAGTCTCTAAACGGATAGAATGCAACAATGGTGAGGTCATCTCTGAAATACATCTCAGTATACCCTACAACTCGGAGAAATTAAGGAATGTCAGCACCGACTCACCTCCTTTATCTAACAGAACTGAGACGTGTGAAAAGGAGATTTTGGAAAAATTAACGAAAATCAATTTGGATGTGAAGAAACACTGTGAACAGTGGGAAAGGTGTGCAGTCATTCTACATCGCGGTGAACTTGACTTTTTATGTAACGAATATAGAAGTATATGCGGTCTTACAGGAAGCACATCAGACTGTCTTGCTACTGAGGGTAACATTCACTATGGATGTGTAAACAGTGGAAGAGATAAAACAGGCAAGAGTAAGTATTCTTCCGTCGACTGAGCTTTTAAATTATAAAAGGAAAATGTTAAATTATAAATTACAGAATGACACATCTAGTTATATCCACAATGCATATGTCTCAAAATAGAATAAATTTATAAAATCCTCTGTGAGCACAATCAAAAATCCTATCTAGTACACAGCCAAAATTATCTTGGAGTCTGTCATTGTAGAGAGACGGACTATTGTGCGGGCTACACTTGCCATTGCGCTCACATCAGTCATTGTGACACTGGTGACAGTAACTGGAATCTACTGCTGTTGGAGGTAGGTATTAAACATCTTGCCCATGCTTATGCGGGTGTTCCACTGGAGCCGACCCTGCAACTAACATTACGACTCTAGGGTCGGTTGTGAAAGTCGTAGAAACGTAGAAAAAAGGCACAAAAAATGCATAGTGGGTTAAAAAACCCCTGACAAGACGGTACACTTCCCGACAGGACATGATGACAACACTGACAAGCTGTCGGGTCGGGGATGTTTTTTGCACAATTAGTTGTACAAGTAGTACTACAAGCCCTAAACCCCCCAACAGACAAGCCACATCACAATCAGACAAGACGTAAAGATAAACAGACAAGCCGAGACCATGTCCACGACCCATCACAACAAGACTGATTCATTTTGGCGGTCAGTATCCATAGTCAGGATCCTGAATCGGGATCCATATCACACTATATAAACCCCTCATCACCTGTGAAAAGCCAATCATTTATCACTGCAAAGATGACAAGTTGAGGGTCCTTTTGTTTTTTATTGAGTTGAATATGTTATTGTTCATGATGATTTCTAGACAAAGAAGACAACAGAAACCAGCACCTATCCTGCCAGCACCACAGCCACAGCCCCCACCACGTAGGAGGTGGAAGCCACAGAATCCATGGGTTATGCCCCGGATACTGCAAAAAGAGGAGAGAGTATGCTACAGTACACTCTTGGATGATCTAATAACTGACATACCAGGTTACTGGAATTCATTAGGATGCCACCTTCCTTTTCTGACTTAATTAAGAAGTCACCCACAAATTTCAGAAAGCCATTAGAAGTTGGTTTGAAACTGGCAGTTATATGGAGGCACTCATCCACAGGAGAAAGTTACACTTCACTGCAATACCACTGAAGGGTTGGCAGAACTACAAAGCCATCCTTGAAGAATTTTAGCATGAATATTTGATGTGTCCAACAGATCCAGAAGAGTGGAAGAGGATGGAGGAGAAATTTAGAAACAGATGAATGTCCCCCATGCTGTTGGTGCACTGGGCGGCATGCATATTGCTATGAAGAAGCCCAAGAAGTCAGACAGTGAATATTTCAACTACAAGGCTTACTTCTCCCTGGTACTGTTAGCCCTGGTCGATACAGAGTACAAGTTCCTGTGGGTCAAAGTAATGTCCTGTGGTTCTTCATCTGATGCCCAGATATTCAACCGTAGCAGGATGAGAAGAAAAATTGAGAATGACACCTTGGGACTTGGACCTAGAGGGCCAAACCTACACTACTTCCTGTTGGGTGACAAGGAATTTGCCCTGATGCCTTGGCTGGTCAAGCCCTACAGAATAGCCAACAACAGGATATCCAGGGGCAGGAGGGTGGTAAAGAATGCTTTTGGAATATTAGTGGGAAGGTTCAGGTACTGATGACCACCATGGAGCAAAGTCATCTATCAGTCCTTTTTAGGACTACCAAAATATTCCAAGAAGTTTTATTTTAATGGTGTTACACAAATATAAAACCAAACTCCAAACCATTCTTAGCACAATACAATTGTAACCAAATTTACCCAATTTTTAACCTATATTCCAACCAATTTCACACCTAAAATTAATCAGAAACATATAAAGATTTAAACCCAAGTCCTCAAATATCAAAGTCCAAACCCTACACACACATTTATTGAGAAGTTTTCATTTTAAATTATCATTTTTTTCCGATTCAAGCTGCAATTTATGCTTTAATATGTTAGAATAAATTTCACCTGTAAACAAATATTTCATTCAACTATAAAGTAAAAAGAATTATTGTTTTGCAGTTATAACCTGAAAGGGTTTGAAGAATATGTGTAAAATAAGACACTCTAAATGAAGTGTCGGTCAACTGGGAAAAAATTAAGTCAATCAGTCACAAGTCAGTGTGTCAGTCACATCGTGCAATGTCTTGTTGGTTTGTGAAACTGTCTGTTTATCTGTCTGTCAGTCCATCCACACATTCATTCCAAGTTAATTTTTTAAAATTATTTTGTGTGTGTGTGTTTGATTTTTTTTAATTTGTGTCAAACATTCACTCACTCATTCACACAATTTTTGTTATGTTTTGGGGGAAGTGTAAGTGTTGGACGGTGTATTTTTTGTTTTGGGAAGAACACGTAGCTGAATAATTGTTTTGGAAAGATTTGGATGTCCCTAAGAAGGGCCTTTTTGGTGTGACTTAATGCAGGCTAATCTGCTGATTTGGGTTGACTCTGCTGACTGGACTGGCTGGGAGGTCTTGCTTGTTCTTGCTGAGTGTTACTAGGCACTGGTGACGGTGCTGGTTGAAGTTGAGAGGGTGAAAATGGTTGTGGTGTGTCGATCTGCTGGGACTGTAGTATGGATGGAATATTTCCGAAAAGACTTGATAATCCAGAAGTGTTGTGTTGACTGTCTTCCTGCTGTCCGGGGACGATGGATGGTGGGTTAAATGTCTTTGTTGGGCACAAAGCAAACACCAGTTGTCTGGAAGGCCCAGGCTGCTGGTCATCCACAACAAGAAAAGATGCAGCCTGTGATGACGGTGATGCTGACCTCTGTGGTTGAATTTTCACAATCACTGTTGGAGGTTGTGGTGCTGCTATCTGAGTTGGCTGCACAGCTGGTGTGGAAACTTGTTGAGTATCCAGTATCGTGAGGATGTATTCACGTCCTGATGTGACCTGTGTTGTTTCTGGAAGTTGAAATGTTTGGACCTGGTGAGTTGTTGTGACCTGTCTCTTGTGTTCTTCGGCCTTGTACTGTATTCCACTTTGAAGTTTCACTGTCTCATTCCTGAAGGTTAAAAGTCTCGCTCCTCAAGGTGTTCAATCTTGGAGTAGATCTTAGATTCAGTCTCTTGTGAAGTGTCTGGAACTGAAGCTGTGGTTGTGACCCCTGAAGGTCTCAGTGGTGACTTAAACACAGAAGACTTAGGCACTCCCTTCCTTCTGATGTGACCTCGTAAAAAACTAAAACTGTCTCTCAACCAGGTCTGACTTTCAGTGCTCTTCACTGCAGCTTGTGCTGATTTCGTGTGAGTGAGCTTGCCATATCTGGTACGTTGAGTCTCAAACCACTTAGCCTCTGATGAGACTGAAACCTATCATAACAGTCGAAATACAATTAGCAGAATAGTTAATTATATCAGGCAAATCTATTTTATTTACCGAGTCTGAGCTTAAACAGGAAGCAGTTTATTTTGGTATCTCACTATGAGTGCTCCTTCGTTTACTGTTAGCCAGACTGACTTCTGTGATGCAATGTCAAGTGTTAGAATCACCCCTGAACCTCCAAGTGGTTATGACACACCCATCCCAAGAGCAAGAATCTCAGATGACACTATCCAAACCCTCAACACCATGAGCAGCCAGCTAGAGGGCCTAATGTCCAAGACAGGCAATCCCAACAAGAGACGATACAATAGATCCCCAACCCTAGGGACCCGATGCAACCACACGTGGACAGCATCTGGCATTTAGTTTAAAAATATACATATTTTTATTTTTAAACGAATCTACACCTTGTAATTTGTTAAAATAAACAAATTTATTTTTGAAATCAATATGTTTCATTAGACACTCACTAGTTCACAAGAACAGGATCAACATAACAGATTCAGAGTCGGTTCTAATACAGGTATAATTACAGGTACAAACTACCTTAAGGGTCAACTCCATACCATAAACAGACACATTACTTGCGAAATAAGCAATGTCATATATTTAATATCTTGCAGAAAATGTCACAAACATTACGTGGGTGAAACCAGTAGGACATTTAGAAAAGAGTGTAGGAGTATAAAGCTTCAGTACAAAAACATGGACAAATCACCCCAGTGTCCCGCAATTTTAATAGTGAAGGACACAACCACAAGGACATGAAGTTCTCAGTGTTAGAGTGGTGTACACCTAAATTTGAAGCATCCTACACAGCCAGGAGTAGAATCTTGAGCTCTCTTGGACATTCGGATTACACACTCTGACCCCCAGAGTCAACCAATTTGTGTGGCTTCTTTAGGTATAATCCTGACTACTTTGCACTCAATAGTCAAATTCTCTTCTCCTTCACTCCTTGACAGTGTTGACAGATAAATTCCTGGAAGCTGCTAGTCTCACATAGAGTCCCTCCTTCCTCTGCTTGTCTTTGAATTTCGTGTGAGTCTTGTAGTGGAGTTTTGTATTCTGTTTCACAAACTCCACAATGGCCTCTTCATCATAATCAAGAAAATAGATTTCATTTGCCCTTTCTTTTGTCTGTATTGAGTTGATTCTACGTCAGAGCCTGTGTCAGTTTAAGGTCGCTTTTCTGTCCTTTCCTTAGTCTCTTCCATGTGCTCGGTCCTTTCTATCCTCTCTCCAACCTCTCCCTGTCCCTCTCCTTCTGCTCCTGTCTCTCCCTCTCCTCTCTGTCCTGCCTCTCTCTTCTTATTCTCTCTTTAACCTCAGCAGTATCTCCTAACTCAAACTGTGGTTAAGATTCTATAGGTACCTCAATCTTTCTCCTTCTGCTCCTTCACATGATGTCAAATTATATGTATAATCGAAGCTTGTTGCAAAAAATAAAACTTAAACTTAAAAGTGAACCTCAGAGAATAGCATTCACTCCCAGCACTCCAGCCTAACTCAAAAATTAAGCTAATTTAAAAAAATGAAAAATTTAAAACCGAAAGCTGCACACCTCTTGTCTCTTGACAGTCATAACCCAAATGAATGAAGTGTGTGTGCTGACTCGCCCTTTTATAGCCACAGATTTTGAAACAGACAGGGCGTAAGACGGAAAAATATTGCAGGCTTGTCGGTTACAGTTCCCGGCTTGTCGGTTACTGTGACAGGCCTATCGGCTACTGTGTATAGCTTGTCTGTTTTACTTCAGGGCTTCTATGTTATAAAAATTCCCAACTCTAGGACTCAGATGTTAAAAGTTTCCGACTGGCCTGGAAAACAAACATGTTTGATATTTCACCAACCCTTCCTGACAAGCCTGGAAACTACAACCCACTGTACTAGACCATGTAAACAGTGGTCCCAACTCCCCCAAAAGACATATTTACCGACCGGTCAGCTCCAGTGGAACACCCGCATTAGCAGAAGAGAAGATTTGTCTATAACTTTATGCAACCCAACCTATCAATAATAACAACAGACAGATCAAATCCATATAAATAATACATTTGTGTGTAGTGTTATTTTGACTTTATTTTCTCCAGAATATAAAAATATTGGATACAAGGAATAATATGAACTTATACAATTAATTGTAAAATGTTGTCTCAACTGATTTTTTTCTTTCTCATACTGTGTATGTATTTGTCAAGCCCTAATAAAGGATGGTCACCCTCGTCTCTTCTTGGCAGCATGGCTCTGTCGGGTAATTAGGTCATGTAAAAATGCTGAACAAAACTTGAAAGAAATGTAAAAATGTAAACTTATGTAAAACTTATTTAAAAAGATGGCACTTTATGCGAAAAGTGTTTTCCAAAGTAATATCAGTATGATCAAACCATTGTGTCAATGTTTTGTTAAAAAAAAATTATTCCTTTCTTTGTTACTTTTCTCAAAAATTTATTGTTGCTAAAATTATGCATTAAATATAGAAAACGAAAATGCTGCAACAATCCTGGGACAAAATTGAAGGAAAATAGGAAGACAGAAGAAGAAAGGGTATTGCCATGTCCCCGAACCAACCAAAACAATTATCACCACAGAAACCAAACAGCTCGTCGAAGGTCAGAGAACATCTACCAAGTCATTAATGAGCTAGAGCAACCAGTAGCAGAAGTGATGGTAGAGAACAGTGTCTATGATGGTGGTAGTTTACATACGACTGTCTCTGTTCACAGTGAAACAATGGATATACCAAAAGATAAAGGATGCCCAGAGGATGAAAGAAAAGTTGATAACAAAACAGAACCACAAAAGGAGATGGAAGTTAATACTACTGACCTGCTGGATATACCTCCAGATGTTGTGCAAATAGCTCAGCAAAGAGAATATGGCATTCAAGGTGTTCAGCCATACAAAGAACCTGGCAAAACCACGCATAGTCCAGAAACACAAGTTCACTGGGATAAAACTAAACCAGACAGTGGAATGGATGGTTTGAAGGCTGGACATGTTGATTATACATATGCCTATGGTCACTTTGAAAATGAAGGGCGTAAAAGATTGCCATAACTGATGAAGTGTGGCTGAACATTTATAAGCAGTAGTCTAATTAGAGTTTTTACATTGTACACCAGTGGGAAGTAAGCCGGGTAGTGACATGCCTAATATGGCAGTGCCTGATTTAAATAAAATTTAAGGGGTGGCAACTTTATGTATGTGTAGAGCAATATTTGTATTCACATAAAAAACTGGACAATATGATGTATTGTCTGTTGGAACCTTTTAAGGACTGGCCAGTAGAATCTATTATGAAGTCTCAAGTGGCTAGTTTTAAAGTGTTATTGATTGGAAATGGGAAAAAAGCCCTACAAAGAAAAGCCCTACAGGAAAAAAGCCCAACAGTTTTTAATATCCATGTAGAAATGCAAGATACCATTTTTAGCCCTATAAATTATGGTTAGTTTACAAAGGAAAGGGTTGATCATTACTTAAAGGGTATTTCAATTGCTATTCAAACTACCATGTGCTGTAATTTTCAATCCCCATGCTCCTTTGTAGTTTTAGAAACAATAAAAGAGTCACTTTGTTAGCAAAGTAAAACCACACTTGATTACAGGTACTCAATCTCTCGATGATAACTGATCAAAAAGAACATTGCAGTGAAAGTTCAAGTAGAAATGAAGTTATGTTCCAGAATTTTTACAGTCAGTTGAACTTAGAGTTTGTTTTTGATAATTGGGATTTGTTTATTTTCCTTTCAATAGTAATACAATAATTTTTTATATGTTATTTGTATTGTGAATGTTAAAAGCATTTCTTTATATTTTAGTTTGGGGGACCATAAATGTGTATTTAGCAAATGCTAAAAACTACAGAGCCCAGAAAGGGACATAGAACTGTTTTTCTCTCATTTTTTGATCTTGTTACCACAAGATAGTTAGTCATTACCACAAGTTAGAAAATCATTCCCACAAGTTAGCAAGTAATTACCACAAGATAGTAAATCATTCCTACAAGTTAGAAAGTCATTACCACAAGATACTAACTCGTTCCCACAAGTTAGCAAAGTCATTACCACAAGATATAAACTCATTCCCACAACTTAGCAAAGTTGTTACCACAAGATAGCAAAGTCATTACCACAAGATATAAACTCATTTACACAACTTAGCAATGGCATTACCACAAGATACTAAGTTGTTCCCACAAGTTAACAAGTCGTTCCCACAAGATAGCAAGTCATTCCCACAAGATAGCGAGTCATTCCCACAAGATAGCAAGCCATTACCACAAGTTAGCAAGTCGTTCCCACAAGTTAGCAAACACAAGTTTTGCTGCATCCAGGTACATAGCTTGTATGAGAATCCAGTGCAATGGAGATACAGCAAGGTATGCTGTGCTTATAGCACCCAGTCCAATGTAACATACTGAAATATCTTAGAAGGACCAAGGAAAGTGCCACAAAACAGGGATTTTGCTATTTTGCTATCTTGTGGGAACGACTTGCTAACTTGTGGGAACAACTTGCTATGTTGTGGGAACGACTTGCTATCTAGTGGGAATGACTTTCTAACTTGTGGGAACGACTTTGTAACTTCTGGGCACGACTTGCTATCTTGTGGGAATGACTTGCTATGTTGTGGGAATGACTTTATAACTTGTGGGAACGACTTGCTATCTTGTGGGAACAACTTGCTAACTTGTAGGAACAACTTGTAACTTGTGGTAATGAGTTGCTAACTCATGGCCATAACTTCCTATCTCATGGGAACGAGATAAAAAAATGCCCAGAAAACAGTTCTATGTACCTTCCTGGGTTCCGTAAAAAACAATAATAATTTTGAAAAAATAAAAGTGATATGTAACTTGGAAACAGTTTATGTTTACACATTGTACTATCTGAAAAGGACTATCCAGTCTCAAAAATGGTGTAGGGTGTTTTCAATGACGTCCATAAATTGTATGACTTTTTTCTGTATGGGTTTTCTCTGTAGGGCTTTTCTATACTTTACATGACGATAAACTGGTGCAGGATATTTTGGAAAAAGGAAGTACCAAGAAATTGTTATTTGTGTAACTTGATAAATTTTACACATCATTGAAATACGTCATATATATGGAAGAGTGTTAGTGCCACAGAAAAAAAAGCTTTTTTTTTAATTGTCAACTTATTATCTCAACATGTTGAGTTAGTATCTCAACATGTTGAGTTAGTATCTCAACATGTTGACTTAGTATCTCAACATGCTTTTTTTGAGATATTAAGTAATTGTTCTTCACTATGCAAATGTTAAGATAGTAACTCAACATGTTGAGATATTATGTCGACATGTGGAGATACTGAGTCGACAATTCAAAAAAATTTTTTTCTGTGGCATTAATACTCTTCCATACATATACTTCAAGTGATATTTTCAATACACCAACCCCACACCCTGGTGTATCATATTATCAATTCAGTGTACCAATACATCTAGCCTTGCCCATGGTCTGTACCAGAACCCCTGACTGAATACATAAAATATTGTAAGTCTGTACGAATACTACGCTGGCTTTTACAGGAAACATAAACACTTGGTATTAGATCCTGGACCTTAGCTAATAGGCTCTGGTTAGGATTAAGTATAATGTACCATAAAATGTAATGCTGATTCCCTTTGAAAATTAACTATGTTTTCTGTAGGTCAGATTGTTTCTTTCAGCTACACTTAGCTATTGGAAAAATATAAAAAATATAGAAAAATATATAAAATATGAAACTTTAAAAAATATCTAAGAGCCGAAAATAAGACTAGCAAAAGCCAAAAGGTGTACAATACTGTACATACATGTTCCTTTGCAATGACCATTTGCATAAAGAAGAACAGTCATATTTGGCCCTGCTAATGGTGAAATGTGAACTATGCTCTTCATCCCTCCAATAAAATGGGTTAATATTAAAATTTTCTTTGTTAATGAGCTAAAACACCCTTTGTACACCACTGACCAACCATACTACCCCTGATGGTTACTTTAAGCTCCACCCACATGCCTTTTAAATGATTTCATTGGTAATTCACAAATAGGTCAGTGTACTACCCTGGGTAGGAATGGTTTCAATGTAAAAACTCTATTAGGAGCTGTACCTCTCTGTTTTTTTTTTGTTTTTTTTTTGTTTTTGTTTTTTTTTGCTTTTTTTTTGTTTTGTTTTTTTTTGTTCTGTTTCAGTGTCTATAATTATAGAGGAGTAGTAAGCCCAAAGCACTTATAAAGCGCAAAATATCTGGAAATATCTACCAACTAGTTTAACTCAGAGCTTAAAGTACTTATATACCAGTTGCCTAATATATCGGTTGCATATATACCACTTGCATAATGCAGATCATCTTTATTGAAAGTCTGTAAGTTGTAATGCAATAAATGTGTTATTGATGTTAAAAGACGTTAATTGGTGAAATTTCCCCATTTTTATTTAAATGTGCAAAACTGGACTGCAAAAAAAAAAAAAAAAAAAAATACTTGATAGATATAGTAAATTCCCAAAATTGTTATGCTTCCTTCTTTACATTGTAAAATAAAACAAAGGATAGTACTTTGTATACTTTCTAAGTCAATATTTCTTAGCAAATAAGTGGGTGTTAATTGTTCGCTAGATGTGATTGTAATAGCTGTTACATTTTTTTGTTACCACAACAATTACCCAGTTCACACAGTTTTGTGCTAGCCTACACGAAATTTTCAGGATATATTTATCCAATATGATCTAGAGCTGATTAGGTTTTAGGGGTATCTAGCAACAATTGTTGCCATGACAACACTTCTAAGATTTTTGAGTCCAAAAGTTTGTGGGTTTCAGCAGCCTAAACCAATGCATGGATTTTGACCAAATTTTCAAGATATGTCTACCCAAAGAGGATCTAGAGCATATTAGGTTTTGGGTGGTATCTGGCAACAACTGTTGCCATGGCAAAACCTTCAAGATTTTTGGGTCTTAAAGTTTCAGGATACATTTACCCCAAGAGGAAGTATCAAATTTGACCTCTGACTCCTGCTTCAAAGTCGAGTGGGGTCATCATAGTAAAAAGCTCTTATATGTCCGTTATTATTAGTTCTAGGGTTTCCAAATGTGAAAAAACTTATAGGAAATCATGGCCTGGAAATCTTAAGGAACTGCTGGATTCAAACTTTGACCCCTGTTTTAAGCTAAGTTTGGGTCATCAAACTAAAAATGCCTTACTCCCTTATAATAGGTGTTAGGCCTCAAATTATGGAAACAATTTGTAAAAAATCATGGCCTGTGAATCTTTTGCAAGTGTAAAATTTGAAGTTTGACCTCTACTTCAGGGTCAAGTGGAGTCATCATACCAAAACAACCACATGTCTCTTATATAATGGTCGAAAGGTCCTCGGTGGCCTAGTGGTTGTCACAAGTGACAATGTTGAAGGCCTGTTCCAGTATGGCCGTGGCTGTTAAATGGGATGTAAAACCCCAACTTTTGACTTATATATTGGTCATTGGGCTTGGAACTCATATCATAAATGAATAAAATAAAATAAGTTTTCCCCTTCTTCAACTACATGAAAGTTCTTATATCTGACAACATTTCGTGGGTTCTGTCTACTTCTTTCTCCTGAAGTTGTTCCTTATTGGGGTGTTCCATTGGAACCAACCCTATAACTGACTCTATGTCTCTAGGGTCAGTTGCAAAAATCATGGAATCAGGGACGAAAATCACACTAACATGCTGGATCCGTTACATATCCCCGACAGGGCGTAGCACATCCCGGCTTGTCTGGATAAGACATAAAGCTGTAGCAAACCCCGACAAGCCATACTGACAAACAGACAGGACTGGAATATTTTCCAGACTCACCCCGACAAGACTGATTAAACACTGGAGTTGTGATCCAGAGTCAGGATCAATCCAAAACTATATAAACCCCCTCTGGCTGACAAAAACATCATTTGTGACTCCAAAGATGCCACCTGCACATCACAGAGACTCTCTAAATTAGCTTGGGGTACTTTTGGTTTTTATTGAGCTTAATATTTTAATTTGCATCTTGGTGGGAAGACAGAGATGGACACATTTGAACCCAGCACCATCACTTGCCCTAACTGCCACCACAGCCTCAGTCCCAACCAGCTCCCAGAAGAAGAAGAAAACCATCAAACCCCTGGGTCATGCCCTGGATACTTCAAAGACAAGAAAAAGGATGCTACAGCAACCTCCTGGCTTACCTCATACACACCTACGTCCCAGGATACCAGAATTTTGTTAGGATGCCTCCTGCCTTTTTTACCTCATCAAAGAATGCATACACCACCAAATCACGAAGTCAGTCAACAATTTCAGGAAGCCATTAGAAGTTGGACTGAAAGTGGTAATAACGCTGAGATACCTGGCCACAGGAGAGACCTACACCTCTTTGCAGTATCACTGGCTGGTTGACGGCACCACTATCTGTAAATTTGTCCCCCAGGTCTTCTGAGTCATCCTTGCTGAATCCCAGGACGAACATTCGCACTGCCCTGATTGCCCTGATAACTGGGAAAGGTTAGAGAAGTTCAAAACAAGATGGAATGCCCCGCATGTTGTCGGGGCCATAGGCAGGAAGCATATCGCCATGAAGAAGTTAAAGAAACCAGGCAGTGACTATTACAACTACAAGGGCTTCTTTTTCCTGGTTCTCCTGGCCCTGGTTGACCCAGAATATAGATTCCTGTCGACAGACTGTGGGTCAAGTGGTTCTTTCTCAGATGCACAAATTTTCAACAGAAGCCTTTTGAGGGAGAAGATCGAGGATGACAGCTTGGGGCTTCCGGCTCCTGAACCCCTGGGGAAGGGAGAGCAAGACTCGCACAATTTCTTACTGGGTGATGACACCTTTCCCTTGATGTCATGGATGGTGAAACCCTACAGCAGAAGGCAACTGACAAGGGAAGAAAGAATAGCCAATTAAATTATGTCCAGAGGCTGGAGGGTGGTTGAAAACACTTTTGGAATCTTAGTCAGCCAGTTCAGGGTACTACTGGGCACCATGGGGCAAAGGACAAGGGTTGTCAGAGACATTGTGTTTATGTGTGTGGGGTTGTACAAAATGCTGAGGACACACCAATCCAGGCATACAGGGCACCAACCCCAGCAAAGGAGCGGTCCAACAAAATGAACGGGCGGTGTAGCAGAGGCAACTGATGGAGGGTTGAAGTACTTCATCAGCGTCAAAGTGAACATAAGTGGTCTTGAAGGTCCAGCCTGTTGGTCGTCAATGACTAGGAAGGAAGTCGGCTGCCCTCTGGATTGCTGCTGCCCTTTACTTGCCACTTGGCTGTGCTCAGTGGGTTGGATGACTTGACTTGAAGGCATCTGTGTCTCTGGGGTGGTTAAGATGTATTCCCTTGCAGATGGTGCTGGCTGCCGTGGCTGTTGAAATGTCTGTGGCACAAATGTTGAAGTTGCACTTGAGATTCGTTATAGTGTCTGTTGCTGTGGCTTCTGGGGCTAATGACCACATTCTTCTGCTTTGAATGTTGCTGAGAAGCTTTACAGTCTTGTTTCTAAATGTCTGAAAGTCTTTCTCCTCTAATCCCTCCACCTCCAATGCCAGGTAGTTGCAGAAGGCTGTATGTGTTGTTGTCTCCTGCTTTTGCCCAAGGAATGATGACAGCATGGTTCTTATCTGTGTGAACTGGTCCATGACATGCTGGTCGACTGTAGAGTGCCCTGAAGCTGTGCTGGGGCTCGTGATTTGTTGAGGCTGTAATGTGGTGTCTGTTGACCGCATGCTGATCTCCATACTGCCTATGTGTTAGTCGAAGTTCTTGAGATGTTATGTGCTGTAGTAGCTGAAGTACTGGCTCCTTGGGCCTGGGACTTGAAGCCTAATGATTTGCTGAGTCCCTTGTGTTTGATGTGTGACCTCAGGAATCCAAACTTGTCCTGTATCCAATTCTGACATTCTGTCACCTTCTTCAGGGCTTGTCCAGATTTTGATTGCGCCAGCTTGCCATAATGTGTCCTTTGCAAGTCTAACCAGGTCTTGCACACCTTGGCAGACAGCTTGCGACTGTTGGCGAACTGCTTCCAGAAACAGGCCTTCCTTGTCATACAACTCCTTATGGTCCTGCTCAGAGTCCACAATAGCCTCCTCGTCTGGGTCCGTCAGGTAGATGTTGGTTATGTGCCTCTTCTTGTTTTGTGACTGTGATGGTCCTGCTTCTCCTCCAGTCTCTGTTTCTGTGTCACTTTGCTCAGTTATGGGCCTTTTTTCTCCAACACTCTCCTCTTGTGAGTGTGTGTGCATCCAATCTTGCCTCCTCCCTCATTGCCTGCTCCTCCCTCTGTTGCTATGCCTCCTCCCTTTGTCCTCCCTCCTCTGCTGGATATCCACTGCTGTGTCCCACAGCTCAAATTCAGGAACACTGTCAGTGGGAGCTTCTCTTTTCCTCACTCTTCTGCCTTTCCTAGGACCCATTGTCAAATAATAAGCAGCGTTTTTGTAAAAAACAAAGGCCTAAATTGAAGAGTCAGCCAATTTCTAAAACTCAACAGCTCTATGGTTGAAAACTGGGAGACTTCCCATCTTGATGGGAAGTGTCCAAGTCAGGTCGGTTATGTTTACAACAGGTCAGGTCAAGAACAGTCAGTTAGTGTAGCCGGCTTGTCTGGAAGTGGAGTCCTGGAACTTAACCAGAACAGGAGGGCAATTTTTTATGACAAGACGGTAACAGTAGAGGACAAGACTGGAAGTGTAACCGACAAGTCATAGAGATCCATGACAGGACGGTTTCAAGGTGGGCAGAGAAACAGTCCGGATACAGAGTCATGGAGGGTTGGTGAAATATCAAATGTGTTCAACTCTGACAAGTCGGGAAACTACAACCGATCCTAACTGTGTAAACATTGCTCCCGACCCTCAAAAAATACCTAGTTACTGAAAAATCGGCTCCAGTGGAACATCCCTATTAGATTTTCTCAAATTTCAATGATGTTGTCCATTAATGCCCCATTCACACTACAGGCGGTTGTCCCGTGGTTAGAAGTTTTTAATCTCGGCAGCGGAACAGCCTTCCAGGTCGCCCCATTTGATCCGAGTTATTCACACTGCAGGTGGACAGTCACAGATTGGACATGGTGTTTTATAACCATCAATAACACTCAGATGACAGCGTGAGGTAACCTCCATTAACCTTAACTCACCTTCGGCAAAATGTCCAATATCTTAACTCACCTTATGTCACCATATTACACCGAAAGATGACTGAATCAAAACCTCATGTACACCGTAGACCACACCTTTGATTACCGTAGTTAGAAATTCATACACGCATGTGCGAAATCGTCTGCGCATGTTCGCATTATCAAAATCAGAGGTGGAAATTTTAAACAGTTTAAAACTTCCATAGGATTCACAGAGTTGTGGACAGTTCGCCACTGATGCGCAAGGTCCCACACAGACATCAGACAGTGATCCAAGGACAGGGACGTTTCCCCAAACACAGCCTACCATGGGTGATACCACCTGTAGTGTGAATGGGGTATTAGTTGTACCTATGGGCTGGGTTCTTGCCCGCCGAGGCTGGCTATTTTTTACATGTTCCAAAAACCTGCCGAGAACTGTCATGTGCTAAACTAAAATGTACACGGTGTAGGGGTGAAGTTTGGGTGGAATGGAATGGCTTCATGGCACAGCTCATTTTTAAAGGTGCACTACCAACATATGAGGTCCATTTATGGGGCGATAAAGTCATGAACCAAAGTTTAAATATGAACTGTATGAATAGGCCTTGGGTTTGTGGTTAAATTGGAGGTTGTCAGACTTTCTTAATGTCTGTCTATTGGCAGGATCATGGCACAAGCGTGTTATGATTAGAAATTCAAGCCCACCATCCCTGCAATCTTAGATAGATTTATCTGTGATAGCTATCTTTGTCTCTGTGGGGAAGAGATATACATGTAGTTCCTGTCAGTATGGTCTACCTGGTGGTTTGATGGTGAGAACCAGATCTTCGGTTGTTTTTCTCACCTTAGTTTTTTGTTATGAATGAGGTGGAAGAGTTTCAATAAAGAACTTGATTTAAACATATAACTGTTTTAATGTCTGTGAAATCTGAAAGTAAAACAAAAATATAATGTAACACTTCAAAACTTTATGGTTCTTTCTTCAATTCAACATCTGTGTCTTTAGTAATGAATTCTCTCACTATGCATATTACGTCTCTATTCTCTGAATAAAGCTTTAATTTTGCCAAAACTATTTTCCTTCTATAATACTCACTATATTTGTTGTTATAATCACTGACTTCACTATGTAAGCTTTTCTTTTTTTCTGTTGTCAAAACACACACAAAAATAAACTGTCAAAATAGTTATATAGCACCAGCATACAGAAATCTGCCTGTTATCAGGGTAATGTGTAGTGAGCTATGTCCAAAACTCATTAAAAATTATAACATATAACATTGTTCAAGGATATCTTACAAAGACAAACCTTGATGAATTTAGTTAGCCCTTCAAAAGAATTATATTATTTAATTTAACTAAAATAAGCATTAACAAATTTGTAATCGTAAATCTCGCACACAAAACACACAAAACTGTGCGTGTCCTAAAATTGCGTGTTTCTATTTGGAAATTTGTTCACCAATAAATTGGCAACCAATCTTTAATAGCCTATTGCACTTGGATATAATTTATCATTATTTCTACTTCAGTTGTTTGTTTTCTTTAAGCTGACTTTATATTCTCAATGTTGGTTTGGTTGAAGTTTGACACAGAATGCTGTGGCATGCACGATATTGTGAGTACCTGTGTGCTACAGTTTAAACACTGCACGAAATACTCTGCGTATTCAATTGGATAGATTCTAAATCCCTTTGTGTATTCATTATCGGGAAAAAAAGTATTTCTGAATTGGGTAGAATTTAAACTGAGTATTTTTTTATCATCTGATATAATTAACCGTTGTCTTTTATTCATAGTCCATCACCTACACACCTTAGTTATCCCCTGTTCATACTTGAACAAGAGCCCTGGCAAAGGCTAACATTGCTCCTTATACCCCCATAGTGCCCCAGCCACTATCCTTGACTTTACGCCATTTAAGTCTCCCTGTCTAAGTCAACTGTTTTGATAGATTCGACTACACTCATACGTTTGTGTAATCTATCATTTGCTCATATGACAATGAAAACTACATAGCAGTCTGACGGGCATACACACCAGAGTCTGAGACCATATTTGAGAAGAGCTGAGTCGCAGGTTTCCACCTGGCGTAAAAATATGACCTAGACCTGATGAGTAGTTGTCGAGTTACGCGCACGGAGAGATGTACAGACCGACAAACTGCTAGGCCCTATTGCAATGCTGTAGCAATTCCCCTTGGATGGGGAGGGGGCGAGGGTAACAGTAAATATTGAGGACTATATGCCATGCTCAGGAAATTTCATGCCAACTAGATCTTCTGGTGATTATCACATAAACAATGAGCTCACAAGATCTTCTTATGAGGAGAATTTGTTAAATCCTAGTGAAATCACAATGTCCTGATGGGGGCTCGGTAAACTTTCACTAAAATCCAATGACTTTATTACGGAGCCCTGGAAGGGACATAGAACTGTTTTCCTTGCATTTTTTTATCTCGTTACCACAAGATAGTAAGTCATTCCCACAAGATAGGAAGTCGTTCCCACAAGTTAGTAAGTTGTTACCACAAGATACTAAGTCGTTCCCACAAGTTAGTAAGTCGTTACCACAAGATATTAAGTTGTTCCCACAAGTTAGCAAGTCATTACCACAAGATAGAAAGTCGTTCCCACAAGTTAGCAAGCCATTCCCACAAGTTAGCAAGTCGTTCCCACAAGTTAGCAAAGTCGTTCTAACAAGATACTAACTCATTCCAACAAGTAAGCAAAGTCGTTACCACAAGATAGAAAGTCGTTCCCACAAGATAGGATGTCGTTGCCACAAGTTAGCAAGTTGTTCCCACAAGTTAGTAAGTCGTTACCACAAGATACTAAGTCGTTCCCACAAGTTAGCAAAGTCGTTACCACAAGGTACTAACTTGTTCCCACAAGTTAGCAAAGTCATTACCACAAGATACTAACTCGTTCCCACAAGTTAGCAAAGTCGTTACCACAAGATACTAACTCGTTCCCACTATTTAGCAAAGTCGCTACCACAAGATAACAAGTCATTCCCACAAGATAGCAAGTCGTTCCCACAAGATAGCAAGTCATTACCACAAGATACAAAGTCGTTCCCACAAGTTAGTAAGTCGTTACCACAAGATATTAAGTTGTTCCCACAAGTTAGCAAGTCATTACCACAAGATAGAAAGTCGTTCCCACAAGTTAGCAAGCCATTCCCACAAGTTAGCAAGTCGTTCCCACAAGTTAGCAAAGTCGTTCTAACAAGATACTAACTCATTCCAACAAGTAAGCAAAGTCGTTACCACAAGATAGAAAGTCGTTCCCACAAGATAGGATGTTGTTGCCACAAGTTAGCAAGTTGTTCCCACAAGTTAGTAAGTCGTTACCACAAGATACTAAGTCGTTCCCACAAGTTAGCAAAGTCGTTACCACAAGGTACTAACTTGTTCCCACAAGTTAGCAAAGTCATTACCACAAGATACTAACTCGTTCCCACAAGTTAGCAAAGTCGTTACCACAAGATACTAACTCGTTCCCACTATTTAGCAAAGTCGCTACCACAAGATAACAAGTCATTCCCACAAGATAGCAAGTCGTTCCCACAAGATAGCAAGTCATTACCACAAGATACAAAGTTGTTCCCACAAGTTAGTAAGTCGTTACCACAAGATATTAAGTTGTTCCCACAAGTTAGCAAGTCATTACCACAAGATAGAAAGTCGTTCCCACAAGTTAGCAAGCCATTCCCACAAGTTAGCAAGTCGTTCCCACAAGTTAGCAAAGTCGTTCTAACAAGATACTAACTCATTCCAACAAGTAAGCAAAGTCGTTACCACAAGATAGAAAGTCGTTCCCACAAGATAGGATGTCGTTGCCACAATTTAGCAAGTTGTTCCCACAAGTTAGTAAGTCGTTACCACAAGATACTAAGTCGTTCCCACAAGTTAGCAAAGTCGTTACCACAAGGTACTAACTTGTTCCCACAAGTTAGCAAAGTCATTACCACAAGATACTAACTCGTTCCCACAAGTTAGCAAAGTCGTTACCACAAGATACTAACTCGTTCCCACTATTTAGCAAAGTCGCTACCACAAGATAACAAGTCATTCCCACAAGATAGCAAGTCGTTCCCACAAGATAGCAAGTCATTACCACAAGATACAAAGTCATTCCCACAAGTTTTACTAAGTCATGCTTTCATGTCAATGTACAGGCGGTTTCTTTGTCTATGATACCTAACTTCTATAGAGGTCACCCATCTACTAGCATACCATTCAAGTTTACATAACCGTGTAGGCCTCCAGAGTTCGCATGTTTCCTGTTATTTTACATGTCAAACTTTCATACCATTATGGTTATCAATTTTAATGGTTATTCTTCTAAGTTACCTAATTAGTGACCTTCAAAGATCATCTACTTATTGTTACAGGTATACTGCAATACTGTCTTTTAGACATTTAATACTAATTGTGTTACAGTGTCTATATGCGGCACCTAAGGGGGAACAAGGTAATTGGTATAAAGAAGGGGTTGAGAATGATAAGACTATGCAATTTACTGTATGAAAAGTCTATGCAATTTGCAGCACAGCAAACACGAGTTTTGCTGCATCCAGGTACATAGCTTGTATGAGAATCCAATGGAGATACTGCAAGGTATGCTGTGCTAAAAAGAACCCAGTCCAATGTAACATACTGAAATATCTTAGAAGGACCAAGGAAAGTGTCATAAAACAGGCATTTTGCTCTCTTGCTATCTTGTGGGAACGACTTGCTAACTTGTGGGAATGACTTGCCAACTTGTGGGAACAACTTGGTAACTTGTGGGAACGACTTGGTAACTTGTGGGAATGACTTTCTAACTTGTGGGAATGACTTTCTATCTTGTGGTAACAACTTTGCCAATTTGTGGGAATGAGTTAGTATCTTGTGGGAACGACTTTCTAACTTGTGGGAATGACTTTCTAACTTGTGGGAACGACTTGCTAACTTGTGTGAACGACTTAGTATCTTGTGGTAACGACTTACTAACCTGTGGGAACGACTTTGCTAACTTGTGGTAACGACTTGCTAACTTGTGGGAACGACTTGCTAACTTGTGGGAATGACTTACTAACTTGTGGGAATGACTTACTAACTTGTGGTAACAACTTACTAACTTGTGGGAACAACTTTCTATCTTGTGGGAATGACTTACTATCTTGTGGTAACGAGATAAAAAAATGCAAGAAAAACAGTTCTATGTCCCTTCCAGGGCTCCGTACTTTATTCTGAACAGTTGTTGTAACAAGCCCATTGAAATTGGGGAGAAATACATCGCAAGACCTAATGCAAGGGCCTTCCTTGACACACTGATTCACAGACAATTTCCCTCCAGTTTTAAAGCCCATTGCACACTAGCACGGCGCAGCGAGGTGCGGCGTGGCTAAATAAAATAGAAATAATGGCAGTAGTTCACTGCTTGTACATATGTGCATCGCAGATTTTTCCATTTAGAAAATTTTCTATTTTTTTAAAAAACCGTCCGTATTTTTTTTTCTCTGTTTTGCCCAAGTTTTCATATATATTTGGATTTTATACATATTTAAAATTGTAATGTATCACAGAACTCTACACAAATATATTAATTGGAAAACAAAATTGAAGCACACAGGCTCATTGTGAAGGGATTAACTACAGGCAGACAGATGACAAAATATGGTGTGTGTCCATATAGTCACATAAAAGGGTTGAACTGAATGAGGATTGCAATTACCAGTTATTCTAAGGGGCACACTGGACAATAGCCAGTATTATAAAAGGGACACTGATCAAAGGCAAGGCCCTTCATTGTGGAGAGATTAAATGTAATTAAGGGTAGGATAGCTGTTGAAATGGGGATTGTGTAAATGTACTGTGGGGTATTGGATGTTTAATTATATGTGATTATGTTAACTATTCTAGTCAATTTCTCTGTACTTTAATAATATTTTATCATTTTACGGAAAACCGCTGGGGAAAATCGCCCAAATGTGCAAAGTAAAGAAAAATAGCCTACTCAGCATGCAGTAAAAATCGTATCGCGCCGCACCGCACCGCGTATATGTGCATAGGCCTTTAGAGAGTGTAAAATCCAGACCGTTCATTTTCTGAACAATCTAATCTAATCTACTGCTTTGCAAGAGGGGTACTCAGTGTGCTAATTAAACAAAATCATTATGGTAGGGAAGTCGAGGGGCATTCAAGGTCGCTAACAAGTGCATTCTGAGTGAGACAGGACCTCCCCTCAAGGTCCAGCACCTAAAAAATAGACTTTCACCAAGCCACTTTGTCTTTTATGTAATATACGGACACTGTATGACTTCTGGAGAAACGACCATCCTGGCTTTCCCAGACAATCCCATTTACTCTAGAATACTTGTGGTATAATGAACTCGTATAAGTTTCCAATTTTAATTTAACTGCTCAGGTTACTGATGGATACAAATACAACGACTTGGAGCAAGTCTATCTCCAAAGTGCAGTGATAAAGAATTCATTGAAATGTTTCTGGATCCAGAAGGTGATCCACAACTTTTTGAGTTACTTTGCACAGAAACATATACAAGCCGACCATTACATAACCCTCCTAGGATGTAAAACCATAACAAGCAAGTCCAGAGCAGTGTATGTACAACATATATACCATTATCCAGTAAGACATAAACTGAAACCAGAATTTACACGTGTTTAGTGGGAAGATATTACATTTTAAACAGTATTAATACTACCACTAATAATAGTAATAATAATATCTAGAGCTCTAGAGAGTGCAGAAATCTTCCCAATACCCAACGCCTTGCTTGTGAGCGCAACAATAAAAATAGCATCAGAGATGTCTGTACCCCACAGCCTGGGGAAAAAGTTTTCAACACCATGAGATATAGAAGTGGTGAAACAGTAGAAGTGTCAGTTATAAAAAGCTTCAAATAATGTTTAAGTACAGAAAATAACATCTAAAAGAAAGAAAATGTCTGTAAAGACAAAGTACTAAAACAAGGCACTTCAATAGCAAGATGACAGCATTAATCAGCAAACTAAAAATCTAAAGCCGTAAAATTTATTAATTGGAGAATAGCTGTCAATGGAAATAGCACAAGTATGTAAAAGTGCATATAACAATCAGTTGCAGCAATCCATATATCTTTGTTATAAGTGAAAGATGTCTCAAATATGCCAGGTGCACACACTTTGGCAGAGCAAAACGGTCAAACCATGATGCACACTTACACCTACTAATATCCCTACCGATTGTCAACCTTCTACACCTTATGGAATCAAAGAAATAACCCAGACAAGATTTTAAAACTCATGGTCACTATGACAAGGTTAAAGGTCAAATCAAGGTCACACCATGACGTTGCACACCTACACCCCTTAACCAATGTCCCTACCAAGTAACAACTTCCTACACCTTACAGTTTCTGAGATATCGCCCAGACAAGATTTTATAGGTCAAGGTCACTACGGCAAGGTTAAAGGTCAAATCAAGGTTACACCATGACGTTGCACACCTACACCCCCTAACCAATGTCCCTACCAAGGTATTAACTTCCTACACCTTATGGTTGCCAAGATATAGCCCGGACAAGGTTTTCAAACTCAAGGTCACTGCGGCAAGGTCAAAGGTCAAATCAAGGTCACACCATGACGTTGCACACCTACACCCCCTAACCAATGTCCCTACCAAGTATCAACTTACTACACCTTATGGTTTCTGAGATACAAGCTGGACAAACTTTTTCCCGCTGCCCACCCATCCACCCATCCAGACACCATGGGTGAAAACAGTACACTGACAGCCCTTAAGGCTGTGGGGTAAAATGCGTTAAAAATTCCTGGATCCATAAAGTGATCCGGATCATAAGCAAAATTTAATCAGTTCCTGAAAAAAAATCATCAAAATCCCTCCATGACTTCTTCGAATTTTGTGTTGCAAACAAACACATGCTACCAATTACATAACCTCCTTGTGGGAGGTAATACATATTACCAATTACGACATACATTTCCCATACCTGCAGCAGTTTGTGTAACCATAAAGCCCACATATAAGGTTTCTCATTGTTAGACCAAGTTGATAAAGTCATAGCATGCGCCAAAATCTGTCTATAAGACTTGTGGTTAAGCCAGATACTTGAAGAGGAAAAACTTGCACAGTATAGTGAAAAGTAGAGGTGAATCAGACCTGTATGTGTAAAGTACACGTAAAAATGGCCTTCACTTGCGAGTAAGCTTTTCATACAAGGAACTTAAAAGGTGGAAAATTTACCTTACAAGAGATTTCCAGTGTGTTGACAAATAGTATTTTGAAAATTCATTGCTAAATTGAAGGTAAACTGAAGAATAAGTGCGTGTTTCAATATATTCAGAGCATTGTAAGAATGAAAACACACAGAGATTTTCCATGTGTACAGATTATAAAATGTATGATTAATAATAAACATTGAACGAGATGTTCAGTAATTTCCGGGTGTGGCCTTAAGTGAAAAATAACATTAGGGGAGAAATGTACAAAATGTACTATAATACACATACCACGCCACAATATATAAACATATGTCTTAAATTGGATAAGTCCAATTAGATTAAATATGGATAAGCTATTGTGGCGCTGATAGTAAACAAAGTTTGGAGACTGAATAATATCCTTGAATGTATTTATAACAGGTGAGTTTTGTCTCAATATAGATATTGTTTCAATTTATCAGATTACATGTACCACTAGAAAAAAAACTTGGAGAGTGCAGAGCTCCGCCAAGCAGCTGATTTCAAAACTTGTTTTCTACTGCTCTAAACCATAGTATCCAGAATTAGGATTTGCATCAAACTTAGATATCTTATGGACACTATTGTGACAATGTTTTGTACTTTTTGCTAAGCCATCTGACAATTTATTATGAATTAAGGTACGTAATACTTCTACAGTATACCAAAAATAGCACTATCTCACAGTGTGAAAAGGTCCTTCAAAACCTGCCTGGATCCAAATGTTGATGCAGATTACCACTGAAAGCGGATGATCTGTTCCATGTGCCATTGCAACATTTCCTGAAAATTTCAAGAAAATCTGCCCATAACTTTTTAGATTATTTTCCAGACAGACGGGCAGACCATTGGGGAAGCTCAGATTTTTATTTGGTACACCATAATTTTTCAGAAAGTTTGGGTTATATGCAACATATGATGGGGGTTGGGATGTTGTATATCTCCTTAATGATTCTACTGACAAAATGGTACATCTCCGCATACTGACTTCTACATAAGCTACGTCCCTGCAGACAAACCAATGATGCGGAGGTAATCCTAAAATACACAAGAACTTGGGTCTTGAGATTACTGAAATCGCTTCTAAAGCTGTCATAAATCACTAATATTCTGTTTTAATTTAGTTCAACATTACATTGCAAATGCTGAAGGGACAGGATAATTGTTCACTTTAAATTGGTATTTTATTTTTTTCAACCACAGAATCATGACATTTGAACCGGAGTGTGAGTTGTGTGACAGTAATGAGTCAAATGATACTGCCAATGCCACAGATGAACCTTTATACAACATCCAGAATGAGCAGCCTCAACAGGAAATCAATGTTCCTCATGAAAACTATGATCCTGACACCTCAGTTGTAGGAAGCAAGCCTAATCAAGAACTTGTTCATACAAACAAAAGTCTTCCACATGAAAAGACAGATACACAGAGTAAACAACCTCAGCAAGAGACTGAAGTACCCCATTCAAAGATCGATTCTTCTGTTGACCAATCAGAAAGGTATGCATCATCCAGTGGAACATCTAACAGTCACGAAAATGACTATCATCATAACCCGGATGGTCATGAACCCTCCAGACATCAATTTGATCATGCCATATCAAATGAAACCCAGGAAGGGTGGCATGAAAGCCATATAAACCAAATAGACAGTAAGTCTACATCACAGAATAAGACTGTTTCCTTTACATCAGTACTCTCTTTGATTACGAAGACAATAAATGTCACAGGAAGCATCTTAAGTGGTAATTCCACCAGGTCTAACCTCCATATGGTCACAGAGATTCCTGTACCAGAGGCCCCAAATCTAACTTCTTCAGATATATCAGATACTGGATGGAATACAAGTCAAACACAAATCTCTGAAGTAAGAAGTAAAACACTGGCTACAACTCCCACTGTGCCAATTTCATCAGAAAAACTTAATACAACCAATGGTGTTTATACAAGCACATTAATAGCACCACAGGCAAGGACACCCATCTCTGTCAACACATCTACCATATCTCCAAACTCAAACATACTACAGTCTACTTCAACTGTCAGACAGTCTTCTACTTCTGCAAAAGATATTAAACACAGAGATGACTCTACCATGGTTGCCTTACCATCACCAACCAGGTCAAAACCTACCTCAGGTGGGTAAATACTGTATAAGTTGGAATTTTCACTAGGCATCATTCCTAGCTATTTTTAACCAGTGAGCTTGGATAGTGAAGATTAATTCATAATGAAGTTTTAACTCTGTATTGATATCTAAAATAAAAACTAGCCATGAGTGAAAATTATGTTAGCAAATTTCTTAGAAATGAAGAATTGGCAAAACTTTCTTCTAGCTAAAATTTCTACTTATGCAGTAAATTAATCTTCCATTCTTTTTTATATTAACAGAAAAAAAACAACTGATACAAGTAGCAGTAACCTTGCAGACATAAGTAATTTTGTACCATGTTAAATGATCCACATTATAAAGACTGGAAGTGCGCAGTGAACGAAAATCCGTCTGTGCGCATAGAATTAGCACGGAGTAAAACCTCCAATAACGGCCCGCTTAGAAACGGAAGTGTTGTTTCGATAGCTCGATTGTGTGTCGGTAGTAAGATTGTCTGCTTTTACGAGAGCGATCATGCATTCAAAACAATATGGCGGCGTCCTTGTTCGTTTCACCTCATCAAAATAAAGGCGTGTTTCTTGAAACCAGATAGGCCGATCTTTATAATAGTAATAAATACCTCATGCTCGGGCGTTTGTTACAGGATATACGCCCGGCAAAAATTCTTTAATAATGCCCTCCCTAACGGCGCTCTGGCATTATGTGGAATTTTTGCCGGGCGTATATCCTGTAACAAACGCCCTCACACTCAGTATTTATTACTACATTAATTTATATGTACTAATATTAAGATGAAAGCAAAAAGATAGTCTTTCAATGAAATGACCAATATTATAAACATAGATCGAGAAATTTCAGTTGTTGTAATTTGTTATTGTATTGTCAGGACAGCTCTTATATGTAAAGAAATTTCTGGTGATTTAAACTTTAAGTTAATTGAATTTTTATAAATCACCACAGAAGAAAATCCATTATATTCTAAACAATCTAGTCAGCGAAATGTGTGAATGAATGCTTCACTTTCTACCTTCACAGCACTGTAACTGTCTCTTAACAGGTGGATGTTGTTTTTGGTCCTGATGACTATAGAACTATCCACTTTGGGAAAATCAGAGGATGTGTTTTTCTGTATCCTACATTTGTTCCTGTACACAGCCTGTGTACCTATAGTCTACAATGAAAATTAGAAAGTACCATTTGGTTTGTTTTTTTTTATTTTCTAGCCCATCCAAGTATTCCCGTCAACAGTTTCTGATCCTTCTATCCACATTTTATTGAGAGTGTGTTTTTACCTCCCGCCAGCGGCCAAAGGCCGTGGTCAGGAGATTGTAAAATGCTTTCCATACATGCGTCTGTGCGTCTGTCTGTTCGTCATGTTTTAACATAAACATTAATATCTCATTCATCTATAAAAATATATTCTCCAAATTTGCAGGGAATGTTTATGGCTATGAAAACATGTCTGTTCAAAATTTTGGCCTAGTTTGCAATGCAAAATGGCTGCCATATCACATGTTTAATGTCAAATGGGGATATCCTATTAAAAAGGCATTATATCTCCCTTACCATTGCTCCTAGGGGTTCGAGATGTGAAACAATTCATAGGAAGTCAAGGCCTGGGAATCTTTCCTAGGTGTTGAATTTGACCTTTGACCCCTGCTTCAAGGTTAAATGGGGGTCATCACACTAAAACGTCCTTATATGTCCCTTATTATTGGTGCTAGGGCTACAGAATATAAAAACAGCCCATGGGAAGTCCTGGTCTGCAAATGTTTTGCCTGTGAACAATTTTGCCCTCATTTTGAAAAACAAAATGGCCGCCATAGCCAATTATTTGAAAATCATTAAGATGCTGTAAAACTTGAAATATTGCAGCTAGGTTCGTCAAATTTTCACAAAAGATATATGGCTAGGAAAGTTAGCCTGATAGTAATTTTGCCCTAGTTTTGAAAACAAAATGGCCACCATATCACATTTAATGTCAAATTTTTTATTTTTATCCTATTAAAAAGGCCTTATAGCTCCCTTATCATTGTTACTAGGGGTTTGGAATGTGAAAACAAACAATAGGAAGTCGTGGCCTGGGAATCTTGTCCAAATGCTGACTTTGACCTCTGACCCCTTCATCAGTGTCAAGTGAGGTCATCTTACTACAAAAGCCTTATATCTCCCTTAGTTCTCATATATTACTGATCCTTATTACTGATCCTAAGGCAGGAGATAACCGCTGCGGCAGTGGCCTTGTTAGGAAATGTCTTTGTGACCTAACCCATCATTCCTGTGAATACAATAGTCCTGTATCCACCATTCAGTTATACAGGCTACATTTCTTTCCTCTCCATTTTCTAGCCTCTGCAAGTATTCCTGTGCATACAACAACTGAGCAGACTATGTATCCAGTAGATATGAGACAGCACCCTATTCCACCAGGTCACCCCACTCCTGCCTCCTCCACGAACAAGGCTGTGTATGCTGTTCCAGTGATACTGGGTTTGCTCATTATTGGTCTGCTACTGATCATCATCTTGTACACCAGACGGAGAACTCGCAATAACAACAGGTCAGTTTGGAATGAATAATAAATAGTGGACTTTAATGTTTGTATTTACCCCATATGTGCCCTGATGTTAACTGTAAATACACTTTTGTTATCATTTTACAAAGGCTATAGCGTACACAGGTATACCAACTGCCAAAATGCACCCTGTATTGGGCGGGACACATCAATGATGATATCAGATCTCATCCAGTCTGACAGTTAGAACTAGTATAAAATACATTGTATATACAGATCTAAAATGACAATTCAATCTAGAGTTATAATGACAACAGCTTCCTTATGTCTGGTCTGATTTGAACATTTGGTCACCATTCTGCTCAGTTTAATGAACAGTCATAGTATCTGAATTTGATTGTATCTTGGGGTATGAACCTTTACCCACATTTTTATACAGAAATACCACATTGTTACAGGTACCCTAAGTGTAACAACCTTGTGCAAACACTGGACCTCATTAGTGTAGCACGTTGTACACATGTCCTCGCCTCTCATATCTGCAGTGAGGTTATTTTATCAGACTGAACTTTCATAAAATATTGTTGGTAGAACATTTACATAATGTAGATGGAATACAATGGAGAAATGTTCGCAACTACATACTGGTTTCCTCCTATTGATGGTCCATCATAATATGACCCAATGACAATTCATTGAAAACATTTAACTCCAAACAATTAAAATAGTTCTATGTTCATTGTACACTGTAAAATTTGAGGACCAAAGAAAATGTATCCTAAATATTGAGTTATTTTCTAAAATCAGTTTCAGCTTCACAGTTATCAGTTAAATTTTGTGTAAATTAATGTTTCGTTTTCATAACATTTAGATAGATTTGTTGTGCTTTCAGAATTACAAGATTTAAAGTGAATTGTTCATGTTGTGAATGTTTTACAGTGCATGTCCTTGGCTTCATGAAGTTATACTACATACATGAAGTTATTTTCATATATTTAACTCGGGGGGTGTAAAACCGGCCATCAAAGATTTTTAATTCTTGGGAAATTAAAATAACCATAAGATCATCCCATTTAAAAATGGTGTTACAAATATAATATTTCTGCCACTGTTTTGACAGTAAGCTGTGGCTGAAGTCATCATACGAAGCAAAGGATGAGCTGCTTGAAAAAGGTAAAACTAAATAACTGCATATTATAAACTGTCTAACAGATAAAGTAAAAATGTGAAATATGTCACAGGATTTAACATTTATCAAGGAGACCCATTTCTGTTCCGCTGCTTGTGGAAAATTCTTTTTTAAAATTTGTGATTGTTGTAATCAGCTATATTAGGCCTCAAATCTCCCTAGTTAAACATTTGCACACATTTTGGTTCTTTTGTCTTAATTGCAAAGGGTGTCCCCGATTGGCAAATTCCACATCTTCTCTGTATCAGTACATTGTGACATTAAGAGCAACTAATATTTGTTCCAAATATTTTCTGGTAAATTCATTAATTGTTGGTACATGTTTGTTATATTCATACAATGAGTGAAAAATATTAAATAACAAGCGACTCTACTTATAAGATTACACCAGTTGTGTATTGTGGAACTTATCTCAACATGCAAGGACTATATTATAGCTACAGCATAAAAAATGATTGACAGTTTTAATGTATAACACATTGTGCTACATATAATTTCAGGTTTAGACGTATATGCTCAAGTAGATCTGTCTCAGAAAGCCAACAGACGGAATGGTGCCTTAGCAGAGGTCATTCCTTTGTCAGTTGTGATTTCGGACAATGATTCTGAACAAGAGCCTATCATGTCTATTGAAAATACTCCTTCCACATGCCCTACTTCTTCTGCTATAGTTCACACAAACAATACTAGTCACATTGACCACCTTGCAGACCATGTGATATATGAAAGACCTGCATCTTTAACTGAAGACACTGACGACACTGATGAAGGTGGTGACACGGGTTCTGAAGCAGCATCTCCACCACCTTCTGCCACCTCAGCCTCACAGGTGTCAGCCTCAGCCCCTCCCATGATGCACCCTCTGTCAACTATGGTCTCAGGTGCTGCTAGTAGTCATAACATGTCACAACCTGCTGAATATCTTATACCTTCTTGTCATCAGCATCAGCCTCAAGGACCAAACTGGAGGCCCTTCCATGACTATGATCCAGTCTATGTGCCTACAAGTAATGCCAGTGCAATGAATAGGCGTGTGGACAGCACTGGTTATGTAAGGACACGACCACAGTCTCCCACAATACCTCAAGTCTATGAAGAAATTAACTATGGTGCCATGACAGCCCCTCCATTGAAGCCCAGAATGACCATGGGAGCCACTGCTAGTGGTGGTCGATCTGCCAGGGCACCACCTCCTCTACCTCCATCACTGGAATTTGATGGTAATTATACAACCTCCCCAATGCAGTGTTCAGCAGATACTTCAAGTGTAACAACTATAAGTACAGCAAGCAGTCCTATTAGTTCTGGTATTTATGCAAGACCTACTCTCTCACATGGTGCTAGGCCATCACCAACTAGACATTATGAAAGTGGTAATGGAAGTAATATGGATACATATGATCCCATTTGTGCACAGAACAACCTCTCTGACACAGCGGGTACAGAAATGAGTGGTTCATCTACATTAACAAATACATCACAAATCAATGACCAACAAAACCTGAAACCACATATGAATAGTACTCAGACCTCTGATGCCCAGGGATATAGTGAACAAAATAGTTTATCAGAGATCGCTGCCCTGCCAAGCAATGTGATGAGAGGTGGTAGGATATCAATGTTTCGTACTACTCAGGATGGCAGACAGACTGATGTGTCTCAAGCCAATACTGCACAGCTCAGTACAAGGATTAGTGTGGCATCTTCTACTGGGAGCAAGGATGAACCCCAATATGAAGTGGTGGACTTTCATGACAATGAGGATGACACTTAGTCAAAAATTAGATGGAAATATGTTTTAATACTCTGAAAATGCTATATAATTGTCAAACATTCCAGAAAAATGTGTTGCAAGCTTGCCTTTTATGTACAATAAATTTACAATTACAATTTTTTTCTATTTTGAATCTCATCAACTGGTACCTTACACCTACATAAATGTGATGTCCAGATTCAGTAGATAGGTACTGGAAAGACCAGCAGTAAATGGGAATTATATACTAGGACAGATCTCTAGGTAATAGTTTGATACTGTTAGTTTGTCCTACATGTGTTGGGAGAGCACAAGAATATTCAGATAGTAAAATGTAAATGAAATAGGAAAGAAAATTTAATTGATACATTATTTTAGATAAAAATTTAGGCCAATGAAGATGAGTAAATAGAATGTTGTAAATGTTGAATAATAGATAACAAATTTCATAAATATTTTACACCAAACCAGCCCTTTCAAGTTTTGGAAGCCATTATTTTCCTTTAAGTACTTGTACTTAGGCTATAATCATAAACATTTTTCATACCTGTTTACCTTAATATTAACTGTGGTGGTATTTTATAATAATGTAACCTTGTTGTGTAGACCCTTTTTTTTTCTTCCAAAATAAAATCAATATATGCCATGATTTCTTTCTTCAAATGTTATTTTTTTGTTACTTTGACAGGTGTTCCTGTTTAAACATAACATTGTTGATTATGGATTAAGTATGTGTTTGTATTGTTTTGTTTCCTAGTGACCTCTATAAGTCATGATTCAATAAATCAAGAATTTTTTTACTTACACAAATTCTGTATTAACTTCACTAAGCTTATCTGTTCTATAAGGAACAGAAATTTATTTATGAATTTACCTTGAGTTAAAAACCCAGCATAATACACAAACAGTTTTACTGTAATGCCTGAATTAAACATATCTAATCTAATCTAATCTAATGTGGACTTTTATAGCGCTTAATCTCCATCACTGATGGACTCTAAGGCGCATCTAAACATAAAGCAAGGCAGTTATCGTTAATCAAGGGACATAGCCAGGTCGTACCAAGGAGACACAGATGTGACGGGAGAGGCTATGGTGGGTAGGCTTTTGCAAACAGGTAAGTTTTAAGCTTCTTTCTGAAGGAGGCAACTGATGTTGCACTGCGAACATCTTGAGGGAGGTCATTCCAGATCTTAGGAGCATCAAAGGCAAAACTATGGCCAAAATGTTTGGCTGACTTAAAGACTGATGAATGGAAAGGAGGAACTGTAAGGTATTGACGATCTGGGTGACTATGCCTAGTACTATAGGGACAACTACTAAAAGACAAGAACGGTTCGAAGTAAGAAGGAGAACCACTATGCAAAAATTTATACACAAGTGTTGCGGTTTTGAAAATACAACGATACTTAACAGGCAACCAGTGGAGTTTCTGTAGAATGGGTGTAACATGAGCATACTTTCTATGATTTGTAACAATACAAGCAAGGGTGTTCTGAATACTTTGCAATTTGTGCTGATTGAAACCGGACAAACCTCTGAACAGAGAGTTACAATAGTCCAGACGACTACTAACCAAGGCATTTGCAGCAAGGACTGCCACTTCAGAAGTGAGATACTTTCTAATTCTACGGAGGTCGCGCATCTGAAGGAAGCACGCTTTGCAAGTCCTCTTGATATGCTCAGAGAATGAAAAATCTGCATCAAACCACACACCTAGATTTCTGACAGAATCAACCGGATGAAGAAGGCTACCAAGAATGCTAACAGGAAAGTGAGAGGAAATCTTCTGACGTTGAGCCTTGAACCAAAGACAATAAACTCAGTTTTTTCACGGTTGAGCTTCAATTTACTGAGAGACATCCACTCTTGAACATCACGAAGGCAGGCATTTAGCTTGGCGAGAGCCGAAGAAGCATTCTTGTGGGAGAGATGGATGTATAACTGAGTGTCATCCGCATAAAAATGGAATTTAATATGCGGGTGGAGGCGAATAATTTTACTGAGTGGTGTTGTATAGAGTGAAAACAGTAACGGACCCAGAACAGAACCTTGTGGGACTCCATAGATGAGATTACTTAATTCAGATAGTGTGGAGCCTATCTTAATGGCCTGGCAACGATTTCTTAAGTAGGAAGCAAACCACCTTAGAGCTGTTCCACCAAGACCAAACCAGGATTTAAGGTAACCAAGGAGAATATTATGGTCTATAGTCTCAAATGCGGCTGATAAGTCAAGAAGTACTAGAGCTGTGGGTTCACCGCGTGCCAGAGAGAGATGAACCTCGTTTTTTATAGACAATAAAGCAGTTTCCGTGGAATGTCCTGGCTTATATGCTGACTGATGAGGATTGTCCAGTTTGTTGTTATTAATGTGTGACGTTAGCTGCCTGGCAACGACCCGCTCAACCAACTTTGACAGGAAACAAAGACCAGACACTGGGTGATAATTCTTAAGGTCGTCTCTAGGAAGGGAAGCCTTTTTTATGAGGGGGGTGAGATACTGTTAAAATAATTGAGATTATACATATAACCAAGGTTAGAGTTGGGGTATTACATCACATTCAGTAGCTAGGGTGACATTATTACAGGACATTAGTGCATTGTACACATTTGCATAAACTGGATGTGAACCCACAACCATAGGGGTGAGGGCTGAGTGACTAAATCTGAAAGTTGTTATAACCTCTCAGCCACTGAATCCTTGTATAAATTGTCTCTTTAATAGAGGAAATTCACTTTTTTGTAAAGGAACCGCCCATACTAGGTATGCCCATGATTGTGTATTTATAACTATTAAGACAATATAAGTCAGCAAATATACAACTACAATCATAATGAATACAGTGAACATGTCTACTGTTAATTGAAACACTGTAACACTGTATGTGACAGAAACTAAGTTAAAAGAGAATATAGTCTTACTTTGATATAGTTAAGATTTTCATTTCGACAAATGTGGAGCAAAGCTTAGATTCATTACTTCACACACTGTGGGGTATGATGTACACTTAACGCCAATTTTATGGGGTAGCTGTAAAGTCATCAATTATTCATAAATTTGATGACATGCTGCTTCTGAATAATATAAGCACCTCTGTACAGATGAGAGAATATTGGAAATTAACAAATGGTACTTAATAATAAATGCTAAAATGGAACCAAGTCTGCCAATTGTCCTTCAGTTCCTTAGAATGAAAAATTAACATGGAGGAGCTTCAGTGCATCGATATGCTGTATCGGGAAAAACATTCTTATAAGATCAAATTTAATCAAGTTTTCAAGTGCTCATTATTTTTTCTTGCTGAGTCCAAGTCATCTCAATAAAATTATGAAGATAATGCTATGTTTAGCAATTTAACACAAGGGGCTGTATTTGGGAAAACATAAGCTAGTCAAAAATTTTATACTCTTGCCGTATTTCTAATTCCAGAATAACTTCATTTTGAAGTTTATTTTATTGGAGGTTATGAAACCAAATGTGTGCTAAATATACTTTATGTATTATTGTATCCCCGGACGAAAGTCGGGGATACTTAGAATTCAGTACGGTCACGCCGCCGCCAGAGATTTCCTTTCGGATGCGATAACTTAACAAATATTTTAGTTAGACCTTTCAAATTTGGTATGTGGGTATATATGGGCAATGCCACGAATGCTATTGTTTTGTGACCTTGACCTTCAATTTCAAGGTCACTGGTGGCCTCTTAAAAATCAAATTTTGGCCATTTTTTCACATTTTGGCCCAGTTTTCATATACAGAAAGTTAGATCATCCTATGGGTGGTATATATAATACATATATATGTCCTCTGTAAGCATGCAGAAATTTGACCTTGAAGCTCTTCATTGAAGGTCATTCACAGGTCATCCAAAGTACCTGACCGGGGCCATTTTTGGCCTTTTTACCCCACAGCCCTTAAGGTTTTCACCCATGGTGTCCGGATGGGCGGGCGGGCGGGTGGGTGGGCGGCGGGAAATAGTTTGTCCAGGCTGCATCTCAGAAACCGTAAGGTGTAGAAAGTTCATACTTGGCAGGGACATTGGTTGGGGGGTGTAGGTGTGCAACGTCATGGTCTGACCTTGATTTGACCTTTTACCTTGCCGTAGTGACCTTGAGTTTGAAAATCTTGTCCAGGCTATATCTCAGCAACCATAAGGTGTAGGAAGTTAATACCTGGCAGGGACATTAGTTAGGGGTTGTAGGTGTGGAACGTCATGGTCTGATCTTGATTTGACCTTTGACCTTGCTGTAGTGACCTTGACCCTTAAAATCTTGTCCAGGCTATATCTCAGAAACCGTAAGGTGTAGGAAGTTGATACTTGGGAGAGACATTTGTTAGGGGGTCTAGGTGTGCAACGTCATGGTGTGACCTTGATTTGACCTTGCTGTAGTGACCTTGACCTATAAAATCTTGTCCGGGCTATATCTCGGAAACCGTAAGGTGTAGGAAGTTGATACTTGGTAGGAACATTGGTTAGGAGTTGTAGGTGTGCAACATCATGGTCTGACCTTGATTTGACCTTTGACTTTGCTGTAGTGACCTTGACCTATAAAACCTTGTCCGGGCTATATCTCAGCAACTGTAAGGTGTAGGAAGTTGATACTTGGTAGGGACATTGGTTGGGGGTAGTAGGTGTGCAACATCATGGTGTGACCTTGATTTGACCTTTGACCATACCGTAGTGAACTTGACCAATAAACCTGGTCCGGACTATATCTTGGAAACCGTAAGGTGTAGGAAGTTGATACTTGGTAGGGACATTGGTTAGGGGGTGTAGGTGTGCTACGTCATAGTGTGACCTTGATTTGACCTTTGACCTTGCTGTAGTGACCTTGACCTATAAAATCTTGTCCAGGCTATATCTCAGAGACTGTAAGGTGTAGGAAGTTGATACTTGATGGGGACATTGGTTAGGGGGTGTAGGTGTGCTACGTCATAGTGTGACCTTGATTTGACCTTTGACCTTGCTGTAGTGACCTTGACCTATAAAATCTTGTCCAGGCTATATCTCAGAGACTGCAAGGTGTAGGAAGTTTATACTTGGTAGGGACATTGGTTGAGGGTTTTAGGTGTGCCACGTCATGGTGTGACACTGATTGACCTTTGACCTTGCTGTATTGACCTTTAAAATCTTGTTGCACCTTTGGGTCTTTCTGTTGATGCAGATTAAGCACTGTTAAAGTCATATTAGAATTCATTAAGAATTTCCTTTTGAAAGTTCCCATTGTAACAGATGGAATTTCATCAAGTGAGCCACAGGCTTTTCTCCAACACCACACATAAGCATTCATTGAATGTATTGCCACTTCTGTATGCATGGGTAATATTCAAAACATCCAAACCATAATTCGGCCATTTTGGGTTTACTGATAAGTGCTGTCATTTTATTATTGAATTGTTTTGGTTTAATACTTCATCTTTACATACATTTCTTTTCCTTAGATATTATTTTCACTACTTAAGCATTATGTGGACCTCAATATAACTGACACTGCTGTGAAAGTATCTTGGACTTTGTACTGTTATACTACTTCTATATCTCATGGTGTTAAATATATATCCCCAGGCTGTGGGGTACGGGCATCTCTGATGCTATTTTTGGAGATATTTTCACACTTATTGCTGACTATATTGCATGGAAACTATTGAAAATGGCTTTGGAGGTTGAGTACATGATGGAGTAGCAGTATCCAGAATTACTGGTTACAGAAGATTGTTGGTTACAGAGAAAATCTGCCTGATTCCACAGTTATGGACAGGAAGAAGGCAGCTGTGTGGCATATAGGGATTGCTTCGTTATCCAATTTTGTGGCATCGACGTCGTCTGTCGGCGTCTGTCGTCATCACACTTTGTATTCTGGACAGTATCTCAAAAATGGCTTGTCAGATTTAATTCAAATTTGGCATGTGGATGTAACTGGTCCTGAGGGTGTGCTGTATACAGTAGTTTTGTGACCTTAAACTCCCACTAGTAAGATACTTAAACTCATTTTAAGTTTTTTTGTTTCCGGGCAATATCTCAAAAATGGCTTGGTGGATTCAATTCAAATTTGGCATGTGGTTGTAACTACTTTTGAAGGTGTGCCCTATTGTAAGGTGACCTTAAACTCCCACGTATAAAAAACTTGCGTCCAGTTTACGTTTTTTTTTTCTTTTCCTTTTTTCTTTTAAGGTTGGGACAATATTTTTGGTGTTTGGAAGATATTTTATATGCTAATTAGGACTTTTCACACTGATATTCATCAAGTACATATATCTCCACAAAAATGATCTCTTTTGTAAGGTTATAGTAAATTGCTGATATTTTATAACTTATGAGTTTAAGGTTGCATTAGTTTGTGTCACTAGCAGCTATCATAGAAAACATACATGGTCAGTGTCGTCACACTTACTTTCCAGACAGTATCTCAAAAATAGCTTGATGAATTAATTCCAATTTGGCATGTTGATGTAACTGTTCCTCAATGTGTGCCCTATTTAAGGTGACCTTAAACTTACAGTAGTAAGATACTTCTATTGTGTTGAAGGTTTCTGTTTCCGGACAGTATCTCAAAAATCAGTTGACGGATTCAATTCAAATTTGGCATGTGGTTGTAACTGGTTTTCAAGGTGTGTCCTATTTTAAGGTGACCTTAAACTCTCATCTGTTAAAAACTTATGTTGAGTTTAAAATTTTTCCATAAAGTATACTAAAGATAACTTAAGAAACTTCATTAAAATTTTGCATGTATATGTAACTGGCCATAGGTAAGTGCCTCACATTAAGGTGACCTTAAACTCCCAGTAATAACAGAATTATATTCACTTTAAGTTTGGCAATTTTTCAACAATATTTCAAACACTGTGCAATTCTTAGCATCTTTCAAGTTGTGAATGTAACAAACCGTGAACAAAACCTACAGGAAAAGTTTCCCTTAAAGTCCCTCACAGCTGCAAACTAACTTTGAGTTTAAGGTTTGGACAATTTTTTGGTATTTAAAAGATATTTGATGTGCTAATTCAGACTTTATTCTTTGATCTTCATCATGTACATCTGTCTACACCAAAAATGTTTCTTTTGTAAGGTTATAGTAAATTCCTGATATTTCATAAACTTATGAGTTTAAGGTTGCATTACTTTTGTGTCACGAGCAGCTATATTGGAGGACAAGTATGTGTCGTTGTCACACTTCCTTCCCAGACAATATCTCAAAAATGGCATGATGGATGAAATTCAAATTTGGCATGTGGATGTGACTGGTACTCAAGGTGTGCCCTGTTTTAAGGTGACCTTAAACTCCCACTAGTAACATCCTTATATTGATTTTTAAGTTTTTCCATTTTCAGACAGTATCTTCAAAAGAGGTTGACGGATTCAGTTCAAATTTGGCATGTGGTTGTAAGTGGCATTTAAGGTGTGTCCTATTTTAAGGTGACCTTAAACTCCTATGTATAAAAGAATTATGCTGGGTTTAAACTTTTTATTTTTCCATAGAGTATACTGAAAATAACTGAAGAAAATTCCTTCAATTTTTTACATGTATATGTAACTGTCCATAGACAAGTGCATACATTAAGGTGACCTTAAACTCCCAGTAATAACACATTGTCAGTGTCATCATCACACTTCCTTTCCAGAGAGTATCTCAAAAATGGCATGATGGATTAAATTCAAATTTGGCATGTGGATGTAACTGGTGATCAAGGCGTGCCCTGTTTTAAGGTGACCTTAAACTCTCAGTAGTAACATACTTATATATTGATTTTAAGTTTTTCTGTTTCCAGACAGTTTCTCGAAAATGGGTTGACGGATTCAATTCAAGTTTAGCGGTTGTAACTGGTATTCAAGGTGTGTCCTATTCTAAGGTGACCTTAAACTCCCATGTATAACAGAATTATGCTGAGTTTAAATTTTTTTATTCTTTCATAGAGTATACTGAAGCTAACTTGAGAAATTTCATTCAAATGTTGCATGTATATGTAACTGGCCATAGATAAGTGCCATACATTAAGGTGACCTTAAACTCCCAGTAATAACACATTGTTAGTGTCATTGTCACACTTCCTTTCCATGGACATGATGGATTAAATTCAAATTTGGCATGTGGATGTAACTGGTATTCAAGGTGTGTATTATTTTAAGGTGACCTTAAACTCCTTGTATAAAAGAATTATGTTGAGTTTAAGTTTTTTATTTTACTGTAGAGTATACTGAAGATAACGTAAGAAATTTCATTCAAATTTTGCATGTATATGTAACTGGCCATAGATAAGTACCACACATTAAGGTGACCTTAAACTCCCAGTAATAACACATTGTGAGTGTCATTGTCACACTTCCTTTCCAGACAGTATCTCAAAAATGGCATGATGGATTAAATTCATATTTGGCATGTGGATATAACTCGTACTCAAGGTGTGCCTTGTTTTAAGGTGAACTCCCACTAGTAACATACTTATATTGATTTTAAGTTTTTCTGTTTCCACACAGTATCTTGAAAATGGGTTGACAGATTTATTCAAATTTGGCATGTTGTTGTTACTGGTATTCAAGGCGTGTCCTATTTTAAGATGACCTTAAACTCCCATTTATAAAAGTTTTATGTTGAGTTTAGGTTTTTAATTTTGCCATAGAGTATACTGAAGATACCTTGAGAAATTTCATTGAAATTTTGCATGTATATGTAACTGGCCATAGGTAAGTGCCATATATTATGGTGACCTTAAACTCCCAGTAATAACACATTGTCAGTGTCATCACACTTCCATTCCACACAGTATCTCCAAAATGGCATGATGGATTAAATTCAAATTTGTTATGTGGATGTAACTGGTCCTCAAGATATGCCCTATTTTAAGATGAACTTAAACTCCCACTAGTAACAAACTTATTATCTCAAAAATGACATGATGGATTAAATTCAAATCTGGCATGCAGATGTATCTGGTATTCACGGTGTGTAATATTTTAAGGTGACCATAAACTCCAATGTATAAAAGAATTATGTTGAGTTTTTGAGTTTTAGTTTTTTATTTAGTATATAGTATAGTATAGAGTATACTGAAGATAACTTGAGAAATTTCATTAAAATTTTGCATGTATATATAACTGTGGAGGTTTAATGGCATGAGAACTTGTATGTGATTGCTTCCTTGGCAATTTCTGCAATAAGTGTTTTCATGGCAACACTTTTTCTGTTTCTTGGTCTTTTATTTTGTGGGCATTTAACATTATTTAAAACTTTCAAAATATGTTCATTACAAGAGGAACTTGTCATTTGGTTTTAGGCAACATTTGCCAACACTTTTCCTGTTGTTTTTCACTTTTAAATTGGTGGGATCTTTATAAATAAAACCCATGCGAAGATTTTAACTAGTATTCTCAGGATATATTTCATGCAAGGGGAACTACAAGAGTAGTGATGATACTTTTTTGCAAGTTTTTGGTAACAGCTGTTGCCATAGTAATACTTTTTCTATATTGTTTTTCAAATTGTGATTTTGTGGGTACTTGTCAACATTTTCTCATGTTTCTTGGGTTTAAAAATCTTTTTGTGGGTTCATTGCATTCTAAACCCCATGGCAACACTTTATCTTTTTCCAGAATGTCCTGCTTAGTGCTGACATCTAGTAAAAACTTGGTAAGTGATAACTTCATGTGTTTGCCTCTCTGTCTGCCTGTGTCCATTTGTCATATCCTGTACATTGGATCTAGGTTATATTTTTCAACCAGTTGGAGCCTCACCATGGCTCGGTACTTCTCAAGGATTGTCTGGATATGCAAAAATACTACCAGTCAGCCAACTATTTATGTCCAGCATAATTTTTGTCCTTTTGAATTTCATCCACTTCAGTCTTTAACCAAAGCTGGTGACAAAGTACAATTCTTCTGAATTCTTGTTTCATTTAAGTCTACCCCTGCTGAGATGTAGTCTAATTCGCCCGGTTCTGCCAGCTCCTATGTGTTTTCCCAGAACTGTGAAACCAACAGGAACTGGTTACAGAGCATTGCTTTACCTATAGCCGGTTAAGCCCTGGTACTGGGCAGGTCCACAGGACTGGCTAACAGACCAGCAGTAGCCTTTTAAGGGTCCAAGTGGCCGTCTCAGATCAACCAGTTACTGCCCGAGGAAATTGGTTACAGAGATTCTTATACCAATCATTGGTCTTGGTGAGATGACTTGTCTGATCCTACCACATCAGTCAGCCAGCCTACTGTCAGGACCTCCTAGCTGGTCGAAAGTGTTAGACCAACCAGTTACTGTGAGATGACTTGTCTGAACCTACCAGACCAGTCAGCCAGCCTACTGTCAGGACCTCTTAGCTGGTCGAAAGTGTTAGACCAACCAGTTACTGCCCCCAGGAAATCAGTTACAGAGAAATTCTTATACCAGTCATTGGTCTCAGTGACATGACTGTCTCAACCTACCAGACCAGTCAGCCAGCCTACTGTCAGGACCTCCTAGCAGGTCAAAAGTGACTATAGATAAGAAGACTTTCCCAACAAGATTTGTCCAACTACCTGTCAGCCTTATCTTATCAGACCCCACACCAGCCAGTTACTGGTCCCGGTGAGATGCCGAACTCAACCAGACTGGTCAGCCTACTGCCAGCAAGTAGTCTGCTGTATCAGTTACTGTGGCGGTTCATCAAGTTTGTCTTACGGGTTCCAGTGAGATACAGTGATCCACCCCCCTAGACTGGCCAGCCAGCTTGCCTTTTACCCAGCCTGTGAGCAGTGTCAGCTGACACCAGGGGCCTGAGTTTCCAAACTCAGCTTTCCCCTCAAGATTATAACCCATTTGCCGGTTTTCACAACTTAAGCAATGGTAAATTTATCTGTTAATCAGACCAGTGGTCACAGTTCTCATAAATGGCTATTAGTGTTTTTCATAATGGGGTTGTGTGGGTTACTGACACCCATACAGAAGCAAGTCCACCTAGGTCACCTCCACATGAGGCCGATACAGTGGGACTTGAAGAACAGCTGAAGGGTACCAGGCTCACAAGAAAAGGTGATCCCAGTTCACTCCACCCTATCTAAAATGGTGGTTGTAGGATGACAATGTGCTTCAAGGTCAACCATTACACCTACTTAAACATGCTCTGCAAATCCTTACAGATGCATCAAGAAAGGCAAGTGCTCACTTCGGGGAACACACTGCAAGGGGAACCTAGTCCCTTCCAGAAGCAAGTTACACATAAAGTATCTGGAACCTAGGCGGTCTTTTGGCCCTAAAGGAGTTCCAAGACCTCTGCTTGAACCTTATTGCTACCATAGCTACGGACAACACCATGATGGTTGCCTATTTAAGGAGGGGGGAGTAAGTCGGGCCCTCTTTGCACCCTACTATGGACAATCCCGACCTGGTGCTCCAGGAAAAAGGCTCAAGCCCGACACATTCACACTTCAACCATGTCCCGTCTGGGAATAAACTGCATTGAGACACAATGTCTAGTTATGTCTGCACTGGGCCTTGAGTTATGTGAAAAATAAGGTTCCTGAAAAAATGTCAACAACAATATGACCGAGGAGGTTAAATAGAGTTAAATTCCTTTTGAGTAGAACCCTGGCTGGTGTACTTCCCCTTCCATTGAAATTTACTGTATAATATGTAATTTTATGTCAAATGTTTCATGTTAGTGGCACAGTGACCAAAGTTAAAATGATTTCTTTTGGAATTACTTTAAACAAAAGTAAATATATTACATAACAACTAGAATTGAAATGTCTCATATTGGTTACACTGTAACCAAAGTTAAAAGGATTTCTTTTGGAATTACTTTAAACATAAGTAAATATACTAGTATTACAGCTAGGATTCAGATGTCTCGTATTAGTTACACTGTAACCTAAGTTAAAAGGATTTCTGTGGGAATTACTTTAAACATAATTAAATATATTACATAACAGCTAGGATTCAAATGTCTCATATTAGTTACACTAACCAAAGTTAAAAGGATTTTGTGCATATTACTTTAAATAAAGATTTGGCATAACAGTATTCAAATGTTTCATATTATAGTTGCACTGTAACAAAAATTAAAAAGGATTGTTGTGGGAGTTACTTAAATATATGCTGTTTGCCAGCATACGGGTTACTAGGTTCTTGTAAGGGTTGAAATGAAATTGATATGCAGTGAAATATTGACTTTTTAAAGTGAGTGTATTTCTAGGGACTGCTATTAGCTACCATGACTATTTGAGATACATATATAAAATAAGTTGATAACATTACTTAATGAAGTGTTAACCTGAATTCAAAAGCTTAAGAGTTGTCTGATAAATATTTCATGAACAATTTTGCACAATGGAATGACAGAGAGTTCATGATTCTGTGAATGAAAGGCAATCTTCTCAAATTGCACCTCTTCATGAAACCTTAACATCAAGTATAAAAGACATTTTCTATAAATGACCATATAAAAAATAACCAGCCACAATAAACTGCTGAAAATTTCAAAACAAGTGAATGTCAATTTATTTTGATTAAGTTTAATTGCTTAATTGCTTTTAGGGTTTATATTTACTTTTATAAGGTTTACAGTATTGATTTTATGACTTATGACACTTGTTATGGTTGATTTCTCCACACTTCCGTGGATAGTGTATTGGTTATGTTGTGGGGTTATATTTCAGTCTGTGAGAAGTTGTGAATGTATAGTTTGAGTGTAGGACTTGTGGTGGAGACTTGAAGGAACATGGCTGTGTGGACAGGGGTTGGAATTATAGTTATCCTGTGTTCTACCAGCTTGGCTGACCCACAAGGTGATAGTAAGTACTTATCAGGTGATTTCAGGGGCTTAGCATGTATTCAGCAGGTGATGATAGTTACTCATCAATTGAAGTAAGTAGTCGTCAATGTATTAGTAAGTATTTAGTACTTATTAATCATCTAATATTAAGTACATAGAGTAATACCAAGTAATTAGTATGTTCTGGATAAGGTGATGATAGGTACTTGTCAGATAATGATAGGTTCTTATTAGGGATCAATAAGTACATCTCATACCATGCATATAGATTGTAGATGTAAAAGTTATATAAATTAAATAGTAATAACACCCATTTTGTTATTGGTAAAAATTTTAGTATCAGTAAACAATCTTTTTCATGACACACCATACTATATCTTATTAATTTACTGTAACTAAAAGACAAAACCCGATAGCTTGAATTGCCAGATATTGCTTTCCAAATTTATTATATGAGTATTCAATGAAAATATATTTAGGAGACCAATACTGAATCTGGTGTTATTTTCTTTATATGAGTTTATGCATGGGGTCTGGAGACTTTATACTTTTGTTGATATTGTCTGAAATTACTTTTCAGTTGTCTTACTTGTTACAAGATTATTGTACAAATTATAATACATTGATTTGGGTTTTCCTAGAACAAAAAATCAGTGCAAGATTTGTGTGCAGTGGCAAACAGCTTCTGTATCCAACCCACAATGGTGCAGATATCTGTGATGGGAAGCTGCAGATCATTGTGAGAAATAAGAACAAAGACAAGGATTTTCCAGGTGCAAGTGGAAAAATATCTTACAGCAACACCCAATGTTCCCATAGCGACTCAGATGTGGAAGTGGGACAAATAAGTAAGAGCATAAAACATTGTGTAACTCTCAAAATATATATGAGCTCCAATTTTAAAATGAAAACTATGAAACAGTGTCTGGGATGTTAACATGTAAAATAACCTCATAAAATCAAATGATTCTCCATTACACTTTGGGAACATTAACATTTGTATTAGAATAAGTAATTTGAAATTTGCCATAGTATGTAAAATTTGCCACTTGTTTGTGTAACTATAGTAATTAGTAGGCTCCCCCCACTAGAAGTTTGTTCATGTTACATTTGTCCTGATATAAGACCATGAAGTGTTACTTGTGAATTTACAATGATCTTTATTTTTCAGTAAGAAATGGATGACACTTCATAATTTCAGGATGCATTTTGTTATTTTGCCAGATATTCCACAAATCCAAGCTGACCACTCTCATCAGATTGAAGTCAGTGATGGTCTAATACATCCAACTGTGGACACAGTCACTTGTGAACCAGGTTCATTTTCAATTTTACATGGTCACCTGTTTTAATATCTTTGAAATTAAAAATAACTCTTCACTTTAATTCCTGCTAAGTCAAATTAAAATACTAGTCTTCCTGGCTTTGTACATCATACAGGGAGGTTGTTAGGTTCTGCAACATTGTGTGAAAATGTTTGAATATAAGATACTGTAAAATTGTTTGGTCACTGACTATGATAAAAATTTGGCAGTATAAATCATTTAGAATGTGTGTATTGTTTGAGACTGAACTGTACTTAATGCTATTAAAATTAATTATATATTTAACAGGATGCTTGAAAATAACAATTAAACTCTATGAAGAAGTTTTGGTAGTGGGAACAAAGGAAGTCCTTCCGGATCATGATATTTGTCATCTACCCCAGGGTACTTGCATACATATAACCTTTCAGCTGTTATAAGTCCATAACCATATTTGTGCTGTTTACCTTCTAAATATGAAAATACATGAAAAACATGTTATACAAATTACCCAGTACTATGAATACTACAAATTTATACCATTCTTGTATTGTGCAAAAAGAGACCCCAGTGGTTTAGTGATTAACAAGTTGGTCCTTTAATCACTGAGTTATCACCTCTGATCGGGTCCAGCTAATAGCAACATGTGACCTTAGCTGTTAAAGGGGATGTCAAAATATTCAATTTTAAAATTATATTTTGAGATGCCAATGTGAATTATTTTAAAAGGATTCCACTATGCAAACTATATTATCTTAAACTTCAAAGAACCCCACTTGCAAGCCATATTGTGCAACACACTTTAAGACTACCTGAAGACAGTTTTCTTCCAAAAAAAAAAAATGTTTCATAATTCAAACAGACATATTTTTTTCCATAGCACTCTTCCACAAGGTACCAAAAACTGTCTGCTTTTATAACTATTTAAATTATTTAGTATAATACTCCATAGGGCACCTGTGTAAACAGCAATATGTAAATGTTAAAGCAAGACCCTTATTTACACCAAGTCTATGCCAGCCGCCCTAATTCTAATATGACTTTTATAATGCTTAATCTCTGCAAGATGCAGATTCTAAGGCTCAATACATACACAAGCATGAGCCAAAAAAGAAGATATCAGTGGACATGGAAAGGGTCTCCAACCATGGAGACACTGAGAAGGAGTAGAAACTAAGGTAGATAAGCCTTAGTGAACTGGGAGGATGTAAGTTTGGTCCTGAAGATTGTAAGGATGTAAGCCATATTGTGGTATATAACTATTGCAACTAATTACATAACCATGTCACTAAACATTTGTTAAAATCAGTTGGTAAATCTCAATGAAACCCATTTATCATAAAAAAATGGGGCTCTATTTAGGAAATATGTTTGAAAAATTCTGTGTTAAAATATTATGTAAAGTGGGTAAAACTCTATTGACATTCATGTAAATAAAGTTGTGTAAAGCACTGTGTGTGTAAAAGAACCCATTTGAACAATCTAATTTTACAGTCATAGCTATATGTAAATTGCACTGTGGGTAAAAACTCTTTTGTAGGTGGTGAAGCTATTCTTGAAGTGACACGCTCTGCTAATTCAGCTGAAGCAAAGATTGATGATGATGGACAGTATTATATAGATCTTGGAGATTTTATTTCCAAGGTAATTGATATTGATGTAACTCCATGCTCAATGTAAAGTCTTAACCACATGTTAACAGTAATGTATTTTTGTTGTACCAAATTTATTAGTTTTATTCATTTCTTCCACAAAACATGATTCCTAGAGATACACCACGAAATAAAATGGATATAACAGCTTTGTGGTTTTAAAGAGTGATATATTGCATAAAAATCCATGCAGAAATCACTAAGATATTGCAAGTTAAAGATGTAAGTTTTTATATTCACTGTTGCAACTGCTTTTTAACAGCCTGCCTTTTTCATGTTCTCTCATTAAATAGTTGTATTATTTCAACCATAAACCATACAAAATGGTGGATAATAAAAGTAAAACATCCCTTATCAGACATATACAGAAAAAATATATCACTCATGAAGATTAACAATATAATACTTGTGCTTCGCAATCTTATAATATTGTTATCTTCATTCGTAATATATTTTTTCTGTATATATCATTTGGGAAGTTTTCCTATTTTATTGTATATACTCAGCGCAATATCTCCATGTACTACAGGACTCAAAGAGCTATATGACCCATCCGACTGTACAACTACAGTCCAACTCTCAAATTACTGACATTCCCCTAACTGAAAGACAGAGGCTCAAGGACGACCATTTATCAACATCCTTGAAGTTCTTTAACCAGGGGATAGGACCCAGTGACAGAGGAATGCCATTTTAAGGGGTCATCCGAGTCACTATGTATCTGCCTGTACCTGGGTTTGAAGCCACGTCCTCTGTGTTCTTAGGGGAGTATGATAAAGTTCGGGCTTTGCATCTGCATTTCAACAGCTGAGGTCATATCAGGACTGGACATCAGTGAATTTCACAGGTTGCCATAAGCAGGCTTCAAACCCATGAATGCAGAGTTGAAAGCTAAGTGATTAAACATCCTGGACTTCTTAACTACACAGCCACTGAGGACCGTCATACTGTGTAACAGGAATCAGTACTAATAATCTTGATCATTAGCTGTTTTAAACAAAATGCATACATGTATGTGTAATTTTAGATAAATATTTACTTCATATAGTCACATTTTTCTGTGAATGTAACAGATTTTGATGACTGATTGCATGTATTATCAATTAATCCACAAATTAATTTTTTACATTAGCTTTTATTACTTGTTCACACCAGTAAGTGTATAACCACTGGCAAACTAGTCACCCCCGTCTCCTACATATTTCATGTACAATGTAGTTGGCTATATCTGTTTCATTTTAGATATCAGTGAAGGGCAAACTTAAACGAAAGAATGATGCAAACAGCAATGCTTTGAAGTACCACCTTCTAGCATTTCTAAGAAAAAGACCTGTGGATACTATAAATTATGGCTGGCCACTGCTGAACTGCGCTAAAGCAGATTTTTCTCCTGAAGCGATTTTTGGTGATCCAGTATTCAGGGAATTTTTGCTTGATGAAGGTTATAGGTTTATAATACATATTAATCTATCTAATCTAATGTGGACTTTTATAGCACTTAATCTTCATCAATGACAGACTCTAAGGCGCAACTGAACATAAAACAAGAGAATTAATTTTAATCCAATGACATAGCCAGGTCATACCAATGAGACACAGGGCTGACAGGGGAGGGTATGGCAGATAGGCTTTTGCAAACAGGTAAGTATTGAGCTTTTTCACAGGGACATCATCAGGGAGTTCATTTACCAAATTACATATTAAGTATTGTAATCATGTCGGTTTGTTTGCCTGTCTGTCCATGTGCATAACTCGAAAATGAAGGTTCTATTTTAATAATACATATTAAGTGTTGTAATTACGCCTGTCCACCTGTTCATGTATATGACTCAAAAACTTTACATCAAAAATCCGGGCTATATTTTTACCCAGAATAAACCAGCCTGGGAAAAATACATTTCTTATACCTATTTTGCTATTAAATCAAGTGCATAAATTCAAATTATCCTGGTTTGTTTCATTTTTTTGTGTTATTTAAAGGGTTGAGTTTAGAGGCCAGAGTTTGTTGCCAGTTTGTCCTTAATACATACATCTTATTCAGATCTCCAATAGCAGTCACAAAGACATTGTACCAACCTTTTGAAAAGTCAGTGTTAAAGAGATTCAGCCAACTAAGCTTCAAACTTTTTTTCAAAATTGTTCATTTTCCAACCACCTTGTAGATTTGCCTTACATACATCCCTACTAGATACCCTACCAGGTTTACCTGCCCTTAAAATGTTTATCACATTGTCACAGTATCATGCATAACTATATTTGAAGTTGGGATGGTCATAAAGAGGTGTATAAATTTTAAAAAACTATAATTTTGTGCATTTTCCAGCACTCCCAGTGGGCAAGGGTTTGTGCATTCTCAGGCCCTGCCTGTTGCCTTATTATTTGTATTGGTGTGTGACAATTATTATTTCCTCTGAATGTTAATCCGCCCTAACTATTGAAGGAGGATAAATGTTGAATGAATTAGTTAAAACTATATCATAAAATGTACTTGGGTTGCAAGGAACATAAAGAAGATGTATATCAGAACAGTCATTATTCTATTGCTGATTAAATATAAAAAAAAGTAATATTCACAATGTAGTCATGAAAGTTTAATGTTGATTATTCATCCTCTTCAAATATCTAGCAAAAATAAAGAAACTACACCAAAAATCAACAGCAAATCTTCCAGTACTAAACAAATGTACAAGGTATTAAATTCACAACATTGTCATGTAAGTTTTGTGTTAAATCATCTGTCCTTTCAGCTGGTCTTGCCACATAAGCTGGTTTCCTGATAACCTTAAAGACAGTTCCTGATACATTGTAAAACTCATTCTAGATCAGAAATTATGATGTTATGTCAGTCAATTTATGTCTCTTAAATGATAAGAGATAGTGCAATTTTGCACCTATATTTCAATTTGTAGGATGCTCAGAAGTCACATATAGCCTTAATTTTTTTATTTTTCTTTAACTTTTTTCCATTCATCATGAAGTTTTTTCAACTTTTCATTATTTTTGAAAAAGTCACAAATATCTTGAAGGAGGTATGAAATAGAACTAGTAAGATATAATATCCTATCCTACAGGATACTCAACAGTGCCAGGAATCATTATCTGAACATTTTGGAGGCAAGAGTGTTTTTTTTTGGATGCAAGAGTAGTTTTTCAAAATTTTAATTATGGGTTGATTTTCATATGTTAACTGTGTTTTTGAAAAGTACACACAACCCAGAAACTGTTAAAAAAAGTGATTTTAGGCTTATTCTTTATCCTACTGGGGATCTCATCTTGGAAATATTTTTGTTATTCCTATCCATGCAACAAAACAATTCAAGATGTTTCAAAGAAAATGTTAGCTGAAACATTGTCTGGAAGGCATTCTGTTCCATTTGACCTTGCTGTAGCGACCTTCAGTTTGAAAATCTTGTCCAGAAGCCAAAAGGTCTAGGAAGTTGAAAGTTGGTTGGGACATTGATTTGTGTGTAGGTATGCAACATCATAGTGTGACTTTGATTTGACCTTTGGCCTTTCTTTAGTGTCCTTGAGTTTAAAAATCTTGTCTGGGCTATATCACAGAAACCATAAGGTGTAGGAAGTTGAAACTTGGTGAGGACATTGCTTGGGTGTGCAGCATCATAGTGTGACCTTGATTTGATCTTGTTATAGTGACCTTGACCTTTAAAATTTTGTCTGGGTCAGATCTCTGAAACTATAACATGTAGAAAGCTGTTTCTTGGGTGGATCATTGGTTTGGGATTGTAGGTATACTAAGTCATGGTGTGATCGTTAACCTTGGCCCTGCCAAATCATGTTCACCTGCCATAATTGAGACATATTTCTCTTATGACAAAGAAATATGGATTGCTGTAATTGATCATTATATGTATTTTTTCTTAATTGTACCACTTCTGTTGGTACTTTTCTGTTGGTAATTTTTTCAGCTACATAATTTACAGGCATTTTCTCTCTCTTAAACATTATTTTCTCTCCTAACATTATTTGAAAGTCTCCTGATCTTTGTACTTTTTCACTTCTTCTGTAGCTAATGGTGTTCAAACCTATTTCCCCTGACTCTTGGGTACAGGCATCTCCGATGCTAATTTTCTTGATACATGTTTATAAGAAAATAATAAAAATATTTGCTGTTTGGCTTCTTAAAATACACTATTTCCCGAATTGTTTCAACATGACCATTAATTTCACAATATTTTGATATATACTTTTCTTTTGTTAGTTGAAGATGAAGCTGAAATCTTTCCTGAGATCAGTGATGAGAACAGATTGTATATCACTGGACCAAAGTCATCATGCCCAAAGCTTGTATGTGGTAAGTACTCACAGAGTACATGGAATATATTGCCTAAGCATATATTGTACAAACAGCAGTGGTTTTATTTCTATCCTTGAAAATTGAGTTTGTGTTCACAGGCACCTTGAATATTTAAACTGCACAATGCTAATATTATAAATCTCCAAATCTATTTCTACAATTTGCATGGTGTATTGCTGTAATCATTCTGTGTGGCCTTTTTTCAGTGTTACACTATTACATAAATATTTACAATGATCCATTACAATAATTGGGTTGCTTAGATGTTGCCATTTCTGTGTCACATTGTGCATTATTTCAAAATACCTGAAATGAACATTCTCATTTCAGGGATTAAGCTGTTAATATCTTAAGTTTTAACCTCTGAAGGCTGTAGTTTTAGTGCAAACATTTTTCTAATAGGAGTGTATTATTTTTGAGCATCACTTCTCAAATCATTTGAGGAAGTCTCTGGTGGAGAATCAGGGTTAAATGTGGCTTAAATACTGAAGTAATGGATATTCCTAATGGTTGTGGCTAAACTAATCATCCAGTGCTTTACATGTTATCTGGTGTTTTACATTTGAGCGATAAACAGAGTTTAACAAAATTTCTGTGTACACATATATATGCAAAATGTTGCATGTATGATATAAACTACCAAATTAGTCTTAATGTTTTATATTACCGGTATATTTATTTTTTATCATAAGTTAACTTTCATTGGCAATAACAGTAGATTTTTCTTTAAACTTTTGAATACAGCCTCCACTGTTGATTTCCAGTTTCCCGAATATCCAAAAGTACCATTCGCTAATGAAAATTGTGACAGGTCAATTCTGGTCATTTCTGTCTTGTTTATTGCATAAAGATGGTTAACATTTAATAATTGTGTTCTGTATGTCTTTGACATGGTAGTTTTCAAACTGATTATGTGATTACAGTTTCAAATGTCAGCTTGTGTGATTTCAGGGCCTGCTGAGCTGGTCGTGTATTTTGATTGGAACCATCACCTGGAGAACTACCCAGGTTTTGATGAGGACAAATGTGACAACTTTGAAATTATTAGAGTGTATGCGAACTGCAGTACCATTCCTCTGGGTGTGTGAAATCCTCCTGTCAGAGAGAATTCTTATTTCTTATATTATTAGTTATTCTCAGCTCAGACAAAATTAATTCACATTTGAATTATTGTTTAAGACATGCCTAAATATCAGGAGCCATTTATGTTAATGTTTAACTAAATAGTCAATTTGAATATGACCCTATTTTTAACAGGATAAAGTAAATTTGAACCATTAAAAATGAAATGTTATCAACTGAAACTGCATGTTTAGTTAAGTTTAAGTAAGTATGCATACCTTGGCATTGGATAGGTGTTTGCATTACTTGAGGACACTGGTAACTGAATTTTCTTGGATTCTTGTAATATATTTTATCTTTGTTTGATGTTACTTTCAATATATTGAAGATTGTTAGTAGCCTAGTTGGTTAGCAGGTTTGGCAACCAATCAAAGGCTGTCACCTATGTGTGGAATCGACTCCTATAAGTGTCAATGTTAAGGGTCTGTCCCTAACTTTGACATAGCTTTTGTTTTAAAAGATCTATTGATACTTTTTTCTTGAATAACTTTTGTTATGTTCCATGGGACAAGCACAGTAACAATTACCGGTTGCTTTTAAGTTGTAACAGGAAAAGACAAAAAGTTTTACTTAACTCATTTATTTAACAATTAAAATAATGATTACAGTCAACTAAGACACTCTTAATAGTTCGTAGAATAATACAATAATAAAACCAATCTGACCTGATCACAGTCTTATCCTTGTAGTTAACAGTTAAGTTTGTCCACCGTATCTAACAATCTGTCCTGTGATTCGTTTGGCATCCACTAACACACAATGTTTGTATCCTGTGATCTGTTCAGGGTCCACTAAAACAAAATGTCTGTATACTGTGATCGGTTCTGTGTCTGCTAACACAAAATATCTATATCCAGATGTTCAGAGTGTCTGCACAAGTATGCTCTCTGGTCCAAGATATGAACAATATCCAAAACACAGAAAATCCACTTTCTGGTAGACCTACACTCTATATCCAGTTCACTGCAATAAGAGTTCACCACAAAATGTGTCTAACAAGCAGTTTATATCCACTTAACACACAAATTAACTAGTCCACAGTATATTCATTCAAAAGAGCTCTGTCCATGTAGCACACCAACTGAAAACTGACTGCTACCAGGTTTTCAACCCTTTATACACTGGTGATTATAGAAGTTTTTAGAAAGAATGTAAACTATAGAGAAAATCAATAAATCAGTGTCCTTATATGGTAAAAGAACTCTGCACTACAACAACATTGTCCTTGTCAAAAGATACACTGGCAGAGTGCCCTTATACTTGTTCTGAAGCAAAAACTATACATATTTTTTAATTACTGTTTTTTTGCCCTTTTACTGATTGCCACCGATAATTTTTGTTTAGTTATTTTGTGACCATGTGGCTACCATTAGTTTTGTCTGATTACTGTTTACTTTAGAGGACACAGAGAAGACACATGCAGTCAAAGTGTTGCCTGACATTTCACAGAGTGGAAGAGAGGCCTATGTGATGAGCTGTGAAGGAAACGATGTTCAGTTCAATGTATTTGATGCATTGGTTAGTAGTAGCAATGGATGCTAGATTAATAAATGTGATATTTGCCCCCAGAGATCCATTTTAAAGTAAGATAAAATGTTTTTGCAGTACAGGAGCTGAGTAGCCTAATATATATTCAAACAAATAAACAATTCTCTAAAGAATTCCTTACTAGGGGATTCCTCACTGGTGAGTTTCATATACTGTGGCAAATCTCACTTTTCTTACTCTATTTTTCATAAGGTTTATTAAGACCCATTTAACTTTTGTTGAACAAAATTCCTTCTAAAATCATCACACTGTGGTTGGTGATTTTTTCTCTCTAAAGTGAGCTAGCAATCTACTAAAATGAGTATAGTCTCAGCAACAGTGTGTCTAATGCTTATATAACAAAATATTTCATCCAGATGCCCCTTTCAAACACATTTTTAGCATTCAACATTGGTAATATTGTGCAACATAGTGAATATAAATATATTGTTCCAAATTTTTTTCACATCTGTTGTTTATAGGAAAAGGCCTGGCGACCAATGCATGAATTTTGGCTGCCTGATGATAATTCTCTTGTCACTCTGATTGGTATGCAACGTGCAGAACTTTTTCTGAAGTTAAATGATCAGGAATCCGATATCTGTAGAAAAGCTGAGCAACTGGATGAAGATTTAGAGAAAAGCCTTGGGATTACACAAGAAACTGATGGGTGTATTGATAAGGTTAAAGAACTCCATGCCACAATGACAGGGTGTTCTGATGACTCCACATGTTTTGGTGAAAACTGTTGCAGTTATTACTCCTACTTAATCAATGAAACCATAGCAGAATGTGTTGGTACTCGCGTTGGAAAGGCACTGCTGCAATTGGTGACACACAATGAAGAGGAATCCAAGTCTCCAGGTGAGGCAGGGAAGAAAGATTGTCCAGGTGGAGGACATTTTGAACTTGATCAGCCATTGGCAGAAGCTTTAAATCTGAAGAGTTTATTGGATGATATGCATGAGCAAAATGAAAATGATGAGAGACATCAAAATTGTGTGAGTTACCCAGACACACCAGAACTTTGTGCTCAGAGGATGGCCACACATATCCTCAATACACCCATGTCAAGGTACTGGAATTTTGACCTTCACAAACACACAAAGAAGATGTTTCAAGGTTTGACTAAGACATGTAAGTCACAAAAGGCTTATTATTTTCAGTTGTAAAATTTTGTAATAAGTATTGAAGCTATTTCAGGTCATCTTGATAGAACACCATTTTTCTGTTTGTAAAAGATAAAACTTTCTTTTGCAATCAACTCAATGTCTTGCTGACTTTTAAATAATCATTTTGTATATTTTAGCTTTAATTGAATGCCAATTGTTGTCGGCTAATTAATAATGAAAGACAAGAGTATCATATTAAAGAGGTAAAAGCAAAAAGAAAAAAAATTTAGTTGATATAATGATATAATTTTCACAATGTCTGCTGAAAAGTTCAAATTACTTGAATTTGATCTATGCCACCAAAACACTTGTGTGTTGTTACGCTGCAGATCATGAAGCACTGGGCGAGTCTACAGCTTCATTGGAGTATCTGCAGGATTGCGATTATCCTGATGTCACAAAGGCTAAATCTGTGACGAGTCCTCATTTCTATGAAGGTAGTCAATCTTCTTTATAAAGCAATGTACAGGTATTATTACTATTATTAATTGGGTTCTTCATAAGTATAAAGAGAAGCCCAAATTTGTTGAGATTCTCTGACCTCTGTTACACAGAGGAAACTTCAGTCTGAGAACTATACAGTAAAGGTTTTCAAGCAAGGAAAAATATGCCACTAAATGTAGTCAAAACAGAAGAAAATGTTCCTGATTAAGAAATTTATTCCTGAAATTTTAAGTATTGGTAGAAGGTGTTTTGAAAAAGTAGTTAATATGCTCTAGTTGACCACAATGCAATATAAGACACTTTATTGTAGTTGGGTTTTTGAATCTCTATCAAGTGGTGGTGTTGTGGCACTTCATTCAAATTCTCTATGCAAAATTTAACATCAACATTCATTCAAATGTCACCTTTTAACTTTCAGTGAAAGAAGGAGCTATCTTGCGACGTCGACGAAATAGTTTTAACCTTGATCCTTACTGCTCAGATGTGATTGCTGTGCATCGTTGTCTTAAATGTGAAGAAATGCTGTTGAGAGAGAGGCCATCCAGTGACATAACAAGGAAGCCTGCTGAAAACAGACCAACTGCTAATTTACCTCTTGATAAAAGCGGAAAACCTAACGGTACCCCCTTTAATCAAAATCAAACACCAACAGGTAGACCTTTTGGTGTAAGCAGAACACCTGCTGGTACACCTATTGGTGACAGCAAAACACCTACCAGTAAACCAGTTGGTGAAAGCAGAACACCTATCGGTCAGCCATTTGGTGTAAGCAGGTCACCTGCCAGAACACCTATTGGTTTAAGCATAAAACCTACCGGAACACCTATTGGTGAAAGCAAAACACCTCCCAGCCCACCTGTTGGAGTAAGCAGAACACTTGCTGGGAAACCTTTTGGTGAAAGCAAAACAACTAAAAGTAATCCTATTGGTGAAAGCAAAACACCTACCGGGATGGTTGTTGATGAAAGCAGACCAACTTCCGGTACACTTATTGCTAAAAGCGGAACATCTACTAAAATACCAATTGGCAAAAGCAAAACACCTACCGGTACACCTGTTAGTGAAAGCAGAACACCTACTCTAACACCTGTTAGTGAAAGCAAGATACCTACTGGTACACCTATTGGGGAAAGCAAAACAACTACCAGTATGCCTATTGGTTAAAGCAAAAATCTTACCAGTAAACCTGTGGGTAAACCCTAACACCTTTACTCTAATGATGCTTGGCAGTGAGTGATAAAATGTCCTATTCTTGCACAAAGTTATTTATACTATTTTGTAAATACACAATCATGTTGTGAAAATGCATGCATGCTTTAAAAAATTTGACAAAATAATTAGTTTTCCTAGATATGATTCAAAACTAGATCTGATCTTAATCTCAATATGTTTAGCCCAAAAGGATCTAGAGCTGATTAGGTTTTAGGGAATATCTGACAATGACTGTTGCCCTGGTAATGCTGTAAGATATTTTGGTCTTAAACTTTGTGGGTGTCCTACAGCCTGAACATATGCAGGGATTGTCATCGGATTTTCAGGTTATGCTTTTTAGGTTTTCTGGACGGCAGCAGTGGCAGGGAATGGCATAAAGCTTGTGGGTGTTCCACAGCCTAAACCCCTGCACGGATTTTGACCAAATTTTCAGAAGATGTTAACCTCAAGAGAATCTAGAGCTGATTAGGTTTTAGGGGGTATCTGATAACAATTATTGCCATGGCAACACTTTTAAGATTTTCAGGTCGTAAAGTTTGTGGGTGTTCCACAGACTAACCCCTGCATGGATTTTCATCAAATTTTCAGAGTATGTTTACCCCAAGAGGATCTACAGTTGATTAGGCTTTGGTGGATATCTGGTAACAACAGTTGCTATTGCAATACTTTTAAGATTTTCAGGTCTTAAAGTTTGTGGGTGTTCCACAGCCTAAACCCCTGCACGGATTTTCTCCAAATTTTCAGAATATGTCTACCCCAAGTGGATCTAGAGCTGATTAGGTTTTGGGGGGTATCTGGCGGAAACTGGTACCATGGCAACACTTTAAAATTTGGGGGTCTGAAAATTTCTTCCAAAATCTTTGATATTTTCTGTAACCTAAAATATTGCAGCTAGCTTCATCAGATTTGCACAAAATGTAAATGGATAGGAAAGCTTGCCTGAGAGTAATTGTGTCCTTGTTTTGGAAACAAAATGACCGCCATATCACATCTTTAATGCCAAATAGGAGGGTCATCATATCAAAAAGGCCTTATATCTCCCTTATAATTGCTTCTAGGGCTACAAAATATGAAAACTACTTGTAACAAATCATGGCCTTTGAATTTTTTGTAGAACGTCTCATGGGTTCTCTGTACTTCTTACACCAGAAGTTGTTCCTAATATTTTCCCAAATCTCAATTTTGTTTGGCCATTTAGCTGTACCTGCGGGCTGGGGTTCTTGCCTGCCGAGGCTGGCTATTTTTGTTGGTGCTGTACAAGAAAAATCCATGCATAATTGTTCATCCCCAGAAAGAATAAAATTTATAAGCTTTTCCCCCTTTCTGAACTACATGAAAGTTCTTACATCAGACAGAATCTCGTGGGTTCTGTATATTACTTGTTGCATTTAAAGTTGTTCCTTAGAATTTGCTATTGCCAAATCTTAATGTTGTTGCCCATTTAGTTGTACCTGTGGGTTGGGATTCCTTCCTGCGGAGGCTGGCTTTTTTATAAAACTGTTGTCACAAAAATCTCAATAAATTTTTTACAGTTCTGTGAATTCACTTAAATCCAGCAATATTTTAGAAACTTACATTATTAATCCTGATGACATGACCAGTCGACATTGAAATGGAAAATGAGAAAAATAATCTTTAAGATGAAGTCCCTTGAGATGAAACAAACAGAAAGTGTAATTTGTATTTAAGTCCTTCTCCATTTGAGAGAATTAAAAAAAAGTACTTTGAGCAACTCTTCTATATGTTTGATCTAATTAGGAGCTTATCAAAAAGCCAATACTCAATAGAAGGAAGGGAACATACTAATTTTCAAAATAAATAACCCACACTTTTTCATGTCATTCTGTAAACCAGTTACATAAGGTCATTGAATAAATTATCCAGCCCCAAAAGAGCTTCATTATAACTGGTGCGGTGTCTTAAAGTAGATTTAGTTGATGTCAAAGATTTGATTCCCTTCATCACACCTGTTCTATTAACAAGTGTACTGTGCAACAAGTATACCTAACAACTTTCAGTTGCTAAAACAATCCAGATTTTGAGAGAAATGGGAAAATTGCAACTACAATTATAATATAAAGGCTTTCTTGAACCAATGTTGTGTGAGGTAAAAGCTTTATGTTCTGATATTTAAAGAAAGTGTCAACTTTTACACTGAGGTAACAGGTTGAAAAATTCTGTCATATTAGAATTGTTTGACAACCATTGAAGCAAACCACTCCTGCCTGTGGTGGACAATATCCTATCAAAGAGCAAATTTGCTATCCATTGTGGCACTTTAAATTCTGCCAAGTATACAGATGAAGTTTTAACACCAAAATGTATGAATATTTTTTTTAAATGCATGATATAAATTTGTTTTGCAATCCCCTGCATATCCAAACATCTTTCTGGCTGAGTTCATGTGTTACCAGAGCAGCATTAGGTATTACCACCAGCAAATATTCAGGCATCCAAGATAACCATCAAAAAATGTCTCTTTGGTTTGATGCATGTTTGATCCATTTCTTTTGAGCTTGAGTATGTTCTGAAACTTGGAGGGCTTCATCTCGTGTCTTTCTAGATCTTGTACATATATTTTCCACTTTCACTGCTTACTGATAGAAAGATTTAAATCTGATCCCCAGGGGTTTTTCATCTTCTCTGCCCATCTATATGTTGTACACCAAAAGCATTGTCAAGCTGTGGAATACTGTCTCTGTCTCAAACATTTGAATGAATACGAAACCAACACTGGCATACTATTTTGGCATTTAACCAGTGGGTTGACCTTAGCTGTTGGAGGTTAAGTAAAACCGAATCTTTGACCTTTTAACCAGTTGGCTTTCATCTATGTGGTTATGGGTTCAAATCTAGCTTATGAAAATAAGGGTAATTTACTGAGGGTCTGCACTGACACGATCTTAGTTATTTAACGGAATGTATAACCTTAACATTGACCTTTGATTAAATGGGATTATGGATAGGCTTCTGCATTAAGTTTGATTTTGTCAGAAGCATATTGTGATTAATATTTTGTGACCTTGACCTTTGATATATTGTATCAGGTATACTATAATATATATATCACAAACTATACACCAGAGGAAATTCACCATTCATGTGTAAATGTAAACTTGTCTTTATGGAATTCATTTTTCTTTATTTCTTGATCCCAATATAAGGGCTCTGTTTCACATATTTTCTTGGAAAATAGCAGTTTTCCAGGAAACACATTCAAAGAATAAGAAAATTTTCCAAGTATAATTTTTTTTTTCAAAACTGCCATAAAAAGTATTTTCGGTTTTCAGCAAGCAGTATCTCCATGCTGATGAACAGCTAAAATACTGATGCTACCTACTCAACACTTGTAAATTTCATGTTACTGTAATAAAGAAATAAAAATATTTAAGAAAATTAAAAACAGCTTTGCACTAAATTTCATACTTGTTCTACTATTCTTGTTTGTTATTGTATATATCTCACACATATATCCTATTTCAAATGTGTATCTGGATAAAATAAATTTTACAAAACTAAGTGTAACTTACAAAGTGTATAGCCTAACTTCAGTTGAATGTTTACAAGCTTGATGCGATAAATACTGATAAAATTTGTGTCCAATAGCTGATTAGTGTTTTAGTGTGAAATGAGTTTAATGCTTAACTGTATCAAATAATTAAGAATATTATAAAATGTATATGTGGTGTTGATAAATTATCTATATATTTTATGCAGAGAGAATATTATGAGAATATTATAGAAAATATATAATTAAATCTTTAACAATTGAATACATTGTCCAGAAGTTTTAGTCACTTCTTGTTTCTTTTCTTTAATTGTGAAAGTTAATACCTTATAAAATCCACCTGATATAAATTACATATTTTACGCTGAGACTATAAAATCAAAAGTTTTACTCTTTCTTGTTTTATGGTTGTATATTCTTTCAATTGTGCTGAAACAAACTATTCTGTTCCATTCTTTTCAGTATCTTGTCTCAATAAATGTAGCAAATACACTTGTTTCAACTGACTTATCTTAAAGGATATCTAGTTGGACACATAATTACAGTTCATTCATTTCAGTGAATAAATCATTTAACAACCAATGTTTGAAATACTTCATCAGTATTTTATGACCATTGAGGAATTATTGGTCAGATAATAGGTATCTAAAACAAAATTGACTTACTTTGTCAAAATTGAGATATATTCCCAAGATACTATGTTGAAAGATTTATTTCTTATCTCGAAAATTATTGTCAGTATGTTATGTAGAAAAGTTGAAATATAATCTCAGAAAAATGATTTAATATCTCAAATTTGAATTAGTATCTCAAAAAATGAGATAATATCACTGAATTAATTTTTAAAAAACTAAGTTCTAACTTGGCCTTCTTTCTCTTCCACAACAAACAAAAATAAATCCTTGAACAGATACATCCTCGTTATGAATCACACATTTGATACATTGACAGATTACCGAAAATAAGGTTTGTGGGTCAAAATCTGATTTCTTTGCCTTATCCACTTAAATATTTTGCACTATAAAAGTTTAGCACCTAGTTTCCAGGCATTTGGTGGATTTTTAGACATGGTGTAAGGTCCTTCCTTAGTGCACTATGGTTTCCTTAGAAAATATTCCTCTTTTGCTTCCAACGAGAGTGTGAAATCCAAACTGTTATAAAATGAACTCATTTATTATCATTATTTCACTTGGATTTTGACAAGAGTGAATTTTGTTATGAGCGACCAATTAGGTGGAGATTCCAAAATGGTCCTTCGTGCCCAAGTCTGACCTGTGAATTGTAACTTGTTATTTTATTGTGTGGGGCTTAAGAAATAATATCAAATCAAAGTTTGAAATCCGCCAAATGTAAATCAAAATGTTACACTTGCATAGTGGTTTTAACTTGCCTAGACAGATTTTAAATTTTACATATTTTAGTCTTGTGCAAGATCCAATATTACGACTTTAACCAAGTAAAAGCTTAATATACCACCCTTTGATATCATCTTAGACACTTTTCATATTTTAATGATTTTCTTGTTGTGAATTAAAAACATGTAAGTGTTCCTTATCGAAACATTTGTCTGCTCATCAGAAGAGCAGGAAACATGAAACAACAGAAACAATTCTCCCTGTGAACTTAGTAGATAATCTGAATGTGTTTCTGTAGTACAAATAATATATAGGAAAATAATATTTTATGCAAAATAGACTTCAGTAACACACAGTAACCCTGCGGAAAGTACCATTCACAGTTTAGTACCCCCATGTTTATCATTAGTCGAAGTAAGGATTTTACATCCTGTTTCAACAGTCGACAGGGGTGATTTCAATGTATAATATGTATAGATATACGAGTGTAAACCTCCGCCAAGGAACAAAAACCTCCGCCAAGGAAACCTGGTATACCCACGGTGTAATATAACTCTAATGCAAGGTCCTTCCTTAGTGCAGTATGAGATCATTTCTCTCTAGGATTGATAGTGTAATATCCAGACTGTAATAAAATGCACCCATTCATTGTTTCGAAAAAAAAAACCCTCAAGTAAAGACTTGCATGTGAGCAATTCTACCTTGGTGTAGGGTATCTATCTTTGGTGTTTTCCTAAAATTAATTTATCTCACTTACAAAATACTTCATATTTTTGCACAGTTTAAAGGTAAAACTGATTTGAAAAATCTTCAAAATTTAGATAATCTTAGTACCATGAAAACCTCAGTTACAACCACACAAGATGCAGGGGCGGATCTAGCTTTTAAGTAAGGTGGGGGTTTACATCAGACATACCATAACTGGGGGGGGGGGGGGGGGGGTTAAAAATAAAGTGCATTTCCTGTAAATTTAACACCACTCTCCAGAAATAATTTTGTACTTTAGGTTGAACCCCTTTACATTATTTTTCAAGGGGGGGGGAGCAAAATCTATGGGTGTTTTTTTAAATGATGGATGAGTACATTTCATAACAGAATAGATTTTGCATTCTCATGTAAGAGGCGTAGTCATATTAGGAAAGCTAGTACTCCTTAATGTTACTTGTCTGACACTAATCCACACAGAGCTGACTGCCTGTCAATAAGACTACAAACAAAACAGAGGTTTATTTACATTGAAAAGCTATAGGATCATATCACGATGAACCCCTTTAAACGAAAGATGGATGAAAATTTGTTCCAAAACTGGCCCAGAAGTTATGACACAAAATGACCAAAAAAATCGATATTAAAACAATATATGTTTATGCATGTGTTATGTAAATTTCAAATAAAGACAAATTTCCATCCATTAAATACATTTCTCTCAAAAACCTCGTAATTTTATCAGCATGAAAATCTTACGGTTCACCATGCCCATACTGGGGAGGTCCTACTTTGGCCAATGGATTGCTGCACTGGACAGGGAGTATTTCTAAATTACTACTTTTTCATTCACCTTTGAATACACAAGAGCACTTGGAGGGCGCATACCTTTACAAATGCCAATACACCTCCGATATTACTTGTGAGTGCAATGATTAAAATCCTTTAAAAATTCCTGGATCTAGATGTACAGTGATACTTATCATCCCAGGGCCCTGTCACCCTTTGTGAATACGGTTTTAAGACAAAACTTAGCTGAGCCAAAAGTCTTAACTTTAAGACTGGATTTAAGCCTAAAACCTGGCTAAGTCTAAGACCCTTCGTGAATACCAGCCCAGGTCCATATCTTTTCGTGTTCTTTTTGCACACAAAAAAACAAACAGGCGCCGCCATAACATAAGCTCTTAAAGTGCATATGTCATTGCAAGCACGTGCTCCATATATTTATACTAAAGATGTCAGTCTTTGGACAAGAACCAAAATATGGACGTCAGGGGAAGACTACACACAGAATTCTGCAAATTATGTGACAAGGGGATTGCTCTCTTGACTGTTAATAATTCAAGTACATGTATCTCCCTTTGTGGTCCACTTATAATTTGTTAATGAAAGTTATCACAGTAAAAATAAAACTAATTCAACTGCTGCTACATATTTCCCCTATTCTGCTTTATCTTTTTATGTGTTCTTGAATACCGTATTCCAAGTCACTGTGATTAAATGGACTGTTGTCTTTATAAATGCTGCGTTATACAGTGTCATTTCCGGATGGATAGTATGTTAATTTTAGATACCTGTGTACAACCAAATAGGCATTGTTTAGATACCTGTGTACCACCAACTAGGCATTGTTGTATATATATTTAAATAAATGAAATTTACCTCTAGATAATTTATTTATTTACCTATTTATTTATTTATTTCGGTAGAAAGTCAAGTTGTTTGTCACAACTGCCCAGTTGGTCTCAGCATGTAAAGCTTGCAATAGTGTCTCTTCATCCAGAGTTTGAACATCTGGATTGGACTATCTACCACGTTTATTACATTTCGGACCCCCGAGCAACACCCAAATCTCCTTGATTGGACTTTCTAGATCTACTGGTAGAAACTCCGATAAAATTTGGAATTCTACCAGATTGGACATTCTATGTACAAGTACGCTGGTTGACTAACTTTTTATCAGTTATATGCATTCTATAGTTTGTAAATGTTGTGTATTTACGTTATGTTTTTTCTGAGGTTTCTGCAAAAACTGTTCCAAAGATATATAGTGTACTTTTCAAAATATGTTTTCCACAAAATTTGAGGAAGACGCATTAATTCACTGTCAAAATTAAAAGTGTTTGGATAATTTATTCCTATTATGTATAGGGAACTTTATGATAACTCTTGGGATAAATATAAGTACTTTATTCATACATGAAACACATAACTAGAGCACTCATGATCCTGAGTAAAAATCGGTTTTGTAAATAGACTGTATTGATTTATCTAGTGTACGTAAAGGCATGCAGGGTGTATTCAAATGGCTATACAGCCTTGCCTCATGCTCGAGTTTCTCTGTAATATATTGGATCAAAATACTTCCAGTTTACAAAATAAATTTCCAGTTTCCATCATATACTCTTGAATATCATGGAGTTACATTAATATGATGCTACGACTGGAGAGTTTTGTGCACGCAAACACATGTATGTTTGAAAGGTATTTTGGAACACATTTTAGTCTTAAGCAAGGCTAATGACTGTTATGTTTCCCACCCATTATATTGTACAAAATAACAAAGGCATTTCCCGAGCACTGGGAACCCAGTGACAAGGTAAATGTAAACAAAAGGACTGGCATTTATATTTGACAGAATATTAATACATGGAATGGACATCTTTGGACTGTTATACTGGCACATTAAATGACTGTGTTAATGAGGGTGAAAATACTTCTGTTTCTAATTTTTATTATGGGGATAAACATGTCTGTACTTATCAAAATGACAACTACATAACACTGGATACAGTTAAGATAAACAATTAATTATGCTGTAAATTACCAAATTAGCCTCGTGATCGCCAATGGCTGATAAACCAGCTCGCAAACGTTCCGCGAAAGTGCGTCACTTGGATACCTTTTCCGAAGGCATGGAAATGGAGCTTCGGAGAGCACCGAATGTTTCCGGAAAAGTGGTAAAGGACATATCACCTCTACCCAGTCCCAGCGAAAGTGTTGATTGGAAAAATCTTGCAGCTGTTTATAAAGAACCAGAAAGACACCCTCCAGCTTTAACAGCTGACAAAGAGCAGTCGGAGGGTGTTGAGATAGACACAAGTGATGTGATGGAAGACAATGCAGGTCAGAAGATGGATGAACTGCAACAAGATGAGAGGTAATTATAATAAAGCACTATAGACTATATGTAGTTGCATTTTGCCATTGTAGTACCAGGGATTAGTAGCTAAAAAAATTAAGCTCTTTGGATAGCTGAGTAATAGCTACTAAAATGAGGAAAAGTCCTTTATCTCTAAAAGTATTGCAGATAGGCAATTTCTTCTAAATAAGTTATTCACCTACTTTTGGCAGATCTACAACATAGTGAAGTTGCAGAACTGTAGCTCTTTGCATAGCTGAGTAATAGCTACTAAAATGAGTAAATGTTTTTTTTATCTGTAAAAGTGTTACAGATAGGCAATTTCTTCTAAATAAGTCCTTCACCTGATTTTGGCTGATCTACCACATAGTAAAGTTGCAGAACTGTAGCTCTTTGGATGGCAGAGTAATAGCTAGTAAAATGAATAAATGCCTTTTATCTTTAAAAGTATTGCAGTCAAACATTAAAGTGCCTCTTGCTTATTGTCACTTCTTCATGTGTCCCGATCTCGCAAGAAAATGCATATTACGCTATCTTTAGTACATCTAATTTATACGGCGGGAGATAATTACATGCGTCAGAATGTTTGTTGTTTGTGTATCCTTGGCCATACTGTACTTGAAAACTCTACTTAAGATCTGGGTCATATTTTTACACAAGGTGGGTCTAGCTGTGGCTCATTCCTCCTCAGAGGTGATCTGAATCCAGATAAGGGTCACAAATCCAGAATTGTTTTGGGGTATATTCAGCATTGCCTGTGGCCGAAAGTTTATGCATTCTTATGTACTGCTTGGTTCCAATGTTTTCACATAACAAATCAAACACTTTAAAGAACCTTTATTAATGATTACTCATTGTCACCTGAGTATGACATGAGAGTAATAATAGAGAGTTTGCGAACAACGTTTTTGATGCCCGCATCTACTGTCCGCTACGTTACACGTCATTGATTTCTGTGTGTGATGCAATTTCATAAGGTTTTAGCTGCACAAGGTTACGTTTTTTACGTGGCAAATGACTTTGCCACGTAATTTGTTTCCCTTGTGGATTTATTAATTATTTGGCCTATAAAGTGTGTTATACATGTCAGTACAGAGTTCCCCAAGTACTACAGACTATATTTAGCCAGTGTATTATATTTTAAAAAGTCCAAGTATACAACGACCAGCCTTTTTTTATCACCTGTCAGAAACTCTTCCAATTAATGGAAACAATAAGGCCAAAGACATGCAATTTTTTATTTCTATAAATCTTCTATCAATGGGATATCCATGTTAGTAAATAATTAACCATGATTTCTGACAGTTTATTTTGATTTATGATGGATTAAATATGAATATTATATAAAACTGGATTTTCTTATAAAGTCTCATACATCTTAAACAAAGCATAATAGTTTGCAATCTTTGTGTAACTAATAATTATGTCTAGTTTTGGCCTTAAAACCTCCTCTTTTCAAACGTTGTGCGCAAACAAGAACTCTGCCCCGTCTGATGGACTTTCGTATTGATTAATTATGTTGCGTTTTTTGTAAGGGGCGTTTATGAAACGTTGTTCGCAACCTCTCTATTATTATGTCCACCCCCCTGGGGGGTGGATATATTATTTTTGCTTTTTTCGCCGTCCGATGTCCGATGTCCGGCGTCCGGCGTCCGATGTCCGGCGTCACGCATGGTTTCCGCTCATTTAAAGGAAAAGTATTAGAGCTATTGTCACCAAATTTGGTATGCAGGCTTATTGGGTCAGTAGCTTGCTTGGGATTGCTTTTGGCTGTTGTACCTCTTTTGCTTACTGAGTAATACTTAAGTACAGCTATTTTCAGTACCCATTGGTTTCCGTGCATTTAAGCCAAAATAATTATATCCCCAGACGAAAGTCGGGGATATATTGGATTCAGGTCCGTCGCGCCGCCGCCGCCGCCGCCGCCGCCGCCGCCGCCGTAGAAATTTCCTTGTGGACGCGATAACTCAAAAACAAATTAATATTTTTTTTTCAAACTTGGTACACATGTTAAGGGTGCCCAAAGGAAGATCCCTATTTTAAGGTGACCTTAAACTCCCAGTAAAAAAGAACTTATGGCCACCTTAAGGTCAGAAATTGCACTTTTGGCCACTTAGAGCCCTGTAGGTCACAAACTATGATACTCAGCTGGCTGAAATTTTACCTGACAACACATTAATATGTTCTTAGTACATGTGCCGAAAATCATGACTTTAAGTTGAGGAGAAAATTGTGTTTGAGGCCCATAAATACCCCCACTTAGGGATTTTTTGCTATACTTTACACATATTTTGCCCTATAATTTGGAAGTGATAATTCTGATGAGTCTCAAACTGCGCTAGGTATAACTTTGATATGTAATCCTTGTCTGTAGAAAATTTTAGGGCTGTAGGTTTACCCAAAGGGGTCGACTTAAGGTCTCAAAAGTGCCCACAGAGACCCAATTTATGCACTTTTTGCCACTTTCAAGCACTGTAGCTTTCAAACTATGTCTCTCATCTAAGTTAAATATCATCTGGGAATATATCTATGTGTTTTCTTATATGTGCCCCAACATTTAGGCCTTTAATAGACAGTTAACCTGTGTATCAGGACCATAAACACCCACCCGAGTGACCATTATAAGACATTTTTCACATCTTTTTCCCTGTAACTTGGAAATGGTAAGTCTGAGAAGTTTCAAACTGTATTAGATATATATTCTGTGTGTAATCTTAGTATGTAACAGATTTTAAGTCTGAAGCTTTAATTTTGAAGGTCAAATTGAGGTCTCTAAAAGGCTCCCAAAGACCCAATATTTGGACTTTTTGCTACTTTTAAGCCCTGTGACTGTCAAACTATGTGACTGATAGAGCTCAAATCCTATCTGAGAAGATATTAGTATGTTATTTTTATATGTGCCAAAAATTAAGGCTTTAAGAAGACATTTAACCTGTGTATGAGGACCATAAATCCCCACCCGAGTGACCATTTTTAGACATTTTTCACATATTTTTCCCTGTAACTTGGAAATGGTAAGTCTAAGAAGTTTCAAACTGTATTAGATGCATATTCTATGTGTAATCTTAGTATGTGACAAATTTTAAGTCTGAAGCTTTAATTTGAAGGCCACATTTAGGTCTCTAGAAGGCCCCATAAAGACCCAGTATTTGGACTTTTTGCCAATTTTAAGGCCTGTGACTGTTAAACTATGTGACTGATAGAGCTGAAATCTCATCTGGGAATACATTATTATGTTCTTTTTACATGTGCCAAAAATCAAGGCTTCAAGTAGACATTTAACCTGTGTATGAGGACCTTTAATACCCACCTGAGTGACCCTTTTAAGACATTTTTCACATATTTTGCTCTGTAACTTGGAAATGGTAAGTCTGAGAAGTTTCAAACTTTATTAGATACATATTCTATGTGTAATCTTAGTATGTAACAAATTTTAAGTCTGAAACTTTAATTTGAAAGCCACATCGAGATCTCTAAAAGGCCCACAATGACCCAATATTTGGACTTTTTACCACCTTTAAGCCCTGTAACTGTTAAACTATGTGATTGATGGAGCTGAAATCCCATCTGGGAATGCATTATTATGTCCTTTTTACATATGCCGAAAATCAAGGTTTTTAGTAGACATTTAACCTGTGTATGAGGGCCATAGACACTCGCCCAAGTGCCTTTTTTGACATTTTTTCCGTATTTTGCCCTGTTATTTGGAAATGCTTAGTGTGACAAGTCTTAAACTGTATTATATATGATTTTTGTTTGTTATGTATGTCCCCCCAAAAAGTTTCAGATCTGTAGTTTAATTGCTAAGGTCTCTTTAACAATTGTAAAATGCTCACAGAAACCCAATTTATGGATATTATGCCACTTTAAAGCCCAGTAACTGTCAAACTATGTGGGTTATAGAGCTGAAATCTTTGAATTTTTAAAAGGAAATGCCTGTCTATTTAAATTTTGAATATTAATAATGTTATGGCTATCTTAGTCTTTTAAGAACTTATTTTTGTGTGTTATACCTCTGCTTGCTGAGTTTTTCACTTTTTAAAATGAAACTGGTGAAACATATTGAAGTAGACAAAATGGACACTTTAAGTGAGCTTTAAGTCCCAATATTAATGAAATTATATCCTTATGTAGTAAAACTAGGGGATTTTTAACCCTCAACTAGCCCAGTTTTATTCAACTTGCCTCAGTTAATTTTGGCACAGCTCCTACAGTTATGAACTCATTTCAGTTGATAATCACATACTTAAAATTCTCAATTCTTTTTGTATTTGAGTACCCCTTTTATATAGATTGTTTGTTTACCATTTATGCTCAACCCACATCCCCCCACCCGGATTCCCCCCACCCACCTCTGGGACCTCCAGCTATATTGAGTGACACTAAATAAACAAGGGTATTTAATGATATCAGATGAGAAACAAAGAACTCAATGGGGTTGCAGATCTTGTGTAATAGTGAGAGAGGTGTGGAGAAGGGGTGGGGGTGGGAGGTGGTGGGCTTCATTACATATAACACAAAGGGGAGTCAGAACTGAGATTGTGTCACATATTTAGGTTGCATATATATGGACCACATATATAGGTATAGAGGAAATGAATAACTGAAAACAATTTGCAAATTCTAAAAATAATATAATAAAATAATAATATAAATAATTTTTTTTTAAATAATATTTTATTTGTGAACAAATATAGAAACAGATATGCGCTTTTGGGATTATGAATTTTAGAATGGACATTGAATCATCAATCATTTAAATACTTTGAAGGAAGATTGAAAAATATGATGAGTTGAGTTAAAAATAATATTTTATTTGTCAACAAATATAGAAACAGATATGCTCTTTTGGGATTATTATTTTAGAATGGACATTCAATCATCAATCATTTAAATACTTTGAAAATAGGTTTAGAGTTATCATTGCAGGAAGATTGAAAATATAATTTGAGTTATGTATTCGGCGTCTGGGGATACACCATCTTCCTTGGGGAGATATAAACAGAGCAGATTGATGTGCTGAAGTTCATATAATAAAGGGTAATTATGTTTTAAAAAATTCCCGATCAAAACCTGTGGCGTGAGTGATGACCTGTCTGGGGATATGTTGGCGCCGAGTTGGCCCAATCTAGTTAAAGATATTTTACTACAATTTTGAATACAAGATTGTTATGTCCATAGCTCGCTTGGTATTGCATTTGGGACTGATAGCTTTGTCAGTACATGAGTAATAGCCATTTAGGTACTTCATTGTGTATTTTCAGTACTACTTTTGAGTAATTTGCTAATATCTCAGAAACCGTAAGAGATAGAGCGATTTCGTCGAAATTTTCGACCCACAGGGTATCTAAGGAATGTAATATTTGCAATTTTCAAAAAATTTTCCCCTCCCCAAAAATGGCGGCCATTTTGAATTTTCGAATTTTTGCCAAAAATGGCAAAACACAAATTTGCTTCTATCTCCTTAACCGTGTGAGATAGAGCGATTTCGTCGAAATTTTCGACCCACAGGGTATTTAAGGAATGCAATCTACAATTTTCCAAAAATTTTCCCCTCCCCAAAAATGGCGGCCATTTTGAATTTTCGAATTTTTGCCAAAAATGGCAAAACACTAATTTGCTTCTATCTCCTTAACCGTGCGAGATAGAGTGATTTCGTCGAAATTTTCGACCCACAGGGTATCTAAGGAATGCAATCTTTGCAATATTCCAAAAATTTTCCCCTCCCCAAAAATGGCGGCCATTTTGAATTTTCGCCAAAAATGGCAAAACACAAATTTGCTTCTATCTCCTTAACCGTGCCAGATAGAGCGATTTCGTCAAAATTTTCGACCCACTGGGTATCTGAGCATTGTACTCTTGGTAATTTTTAAAAAATTTTCCCCTCCCCAAAAATGGCGGCCATTTTGAATTTTCGAATTTTTGCCAAAAATGGCAAAACACTAATTTGCTTCTATCTCCTTAACCGTGCGAGATAGAGCGATTTCGTCGAAATTTTCGACCCACAGGGTATCTAAGGAATGTAATATTTGCAATTTTCAAAAAATTTTCCCCTCCCCAAAAATGGCGGCCATTTTGAATTTTCGAATTTTTGCCAAAAATGGCAAAACACAAATTTGCTTCTATCTCCTTAACCGTGCGAGATAGAGCGATTTCGTCGAAATTTTCGACCCACAGGGTATCTAAGGAATGCAATCTTTGCAATTTTCAAAAAATTTTCCCCTCCCCAAAAATGGCGGCCATTTTGAATTTTCGAATTTTTGCCAAAAATGGCAAAACACCAATTTGCTTCTATCTCCTTAACCGTGCCAGATAGAGCGATTTCGTCAAAATTTTCGACCCACAGGGTATCTGAGCATTGTGCTCTTGGTAATTTTTCCAAAAATTTTCCCCTCCCCAAAAATGGCGGCCATTTTGAATTTTCGAATTTTTGCCAAAAATGGCAAAACACAAATTTCCTTCTATCTCCTTAACCGTGCGAGATAGAGCGATTTCGTCGAAATTTTCGACCCACAGGGTATCTAAGGAATGCAATCTTTGCAAGTTTCCAAAAATTTTCCCCTCCCCCAAAATGGCGGCCATTTTGAATTTTCGAATTTTTGCCAAAAATGGCAAAACACAAATTTGCTTCTATCTCCTTAACCGTGCCAGATAGAGCGATTTCGTCAAAATTTTCGACCCACAGGGTATCTGAGCATTGTGCTCTTGGTAATTTTAACAAAATTTTCCCCTCCCCAAAAATGGCGGCCATTTTGAATTTTCGAATTTTTGCCAAAAATGGCAAAACACAAATTTGCTTCTATCTCCATAACCGTGCCAGATAGAGCGATTTCGTCAAAATTTTCGACCCACAGGGTATCTGAGCATTGTGCTCTTGGTAATTTTAACAAAATTTTCCCCTCCCCAAAAATGGCGGCCATTTTGAATTTTCGAATTTTTGCCAAAAATGGCAAAACACTAATTTGCTTCTATCTCCTTAACCGTGCGAGATAGAGCGATTTCGTCGAAATTTTCGACCCACAGGGTATCTAAGGAATGTAATATTTGCAATTTTCAAAAAATTTTCCCCTCCCCAAAAATGGCGGCCATTTTGAATTTTCGAATTTTTGCCAAAAATGGCAAAACACAAATTTGCTTCTATCTCCTTAACCGTGCGAGATAGAGCGATTTCGTCGAAATTTTCGACCCACAGGGTATCTAAGGAATGCAATCTTTGCAATTTTCAAAAAATTTTCCCCTCCCCAAAAATGGCGGCCATTTTGAATTTTCGAATTTTTGCCAAAAATGGCAAAACACCAATTTGCTTCTATCTCCTTAACCGTGCCAGATAGAGCGATTTCGTCAAAATTTTCGACCCACTGGGTATCTGAGCATTGTACTCTTGGTAATTTTTAAAAAATTTTCCCCTCCCCAAAAATGGCGGCCATTTTGAATTTTCGAATTTTTGCCAAAAATGGCAAAACACTAATTTGCTTCTATCTCCTTAACCGTGCGAGATAGAGCGATTTCGTCGAAATTTTCGACCCACAGGGTATCTAAGGAATGCAATCTTTGCAATTTTCAAAAAATTTTCCCCTCCCCAAAAATGGCGGCCATTTTGAATTTTCGAATTTTTGCCAAAAATGGCAAAACACCAATTTGCTTCTATCTCCTTAACCGTGCCAGATAGAGCGATTTCGTCAAAATTTTCGACCCACAGGGTATCTGAGCATTGTGCTCTTGGTAATTTTTCCAAAAATTTTCCCCTCCCCAAAAATGGCGGCCATTTTGAATTTTCGAATTTTTGCCAAAAATGGCAAAACACAAATTTCCTTCTATCTCCTTAACCGTGCGAGATAGAGCGATTTCGTCGAAATTTTCGACCCACAGGGTATCTAAGGAATGCAATCTTTGCAATTTTCCAAAAATTTTCCCCTCCCCCAAAATGGCGGCCATTTTGAATTTTCGAATTTTTGCCAAAAATGGCAAAACACAAATTTCCTTCTATCTCCTTAACCGTGCCAGATAGAGTGATTTCGTCAAAATTTTCGACCCACAGGGTATCTGAGCATTGTACTCTTGGTAATTTTTAAAAAATTTTCCCCTCCCCAAAAATGGCGGCCATTTTGAATTTTCGAATTTTTGCCAAAAATGGCAAAACACTAATTTGCTTCTATCTCCTTAACCGTGCGAGATAGAGTGATTTCGTCGAAATTTTCGACCCACAGGGTATCTAAGGAATGCAATCTTTGCAATTTTCCAAAAATTTTCCCCTCCCCAAAAATGGCGGCCATTTTGAATTTTCGAATTTTTCCCAAAAATGGCAAAACACAAATTTGCTTCTATCTCCTTAACCGTGCGAGATAGAGCGATTTCGTCGAAATTTTCGACCCACAGGGTATCTAAGGAATGCAATCTTTGCAATTTTCCAAAAAATTTTCCCCTCCCCAAAAATGGCGGCCATTTTGAATTTTCGAATTTTTGCCAAAAATGGCAAAACACAAATTTCCTTCTATCTCCTTAACCGTGCGAGATAGAGCGATTTCGTCGAAATTTTCGACCCACAGGGTATCTAAGGAATGCAATCTTTGCAATTTTCCAAAAATTTTCCCCTCCCCCAAAATGGCGGCCATTTTGAATTTTCGAATTTTTGCCAAAAATGGCAAAACACAAATTTCCTTCTATCTCCTTAACCGTGCCAGATAGAGTGATTTCGTCAAAATTTTCGACCCACAGGGTATCTGAGCATTGTACTCTTGGTAATTTTTAAAAAATTTTCCCCTCCCCAAAAATGGCGGCCATTTTGAATTTTCGAATTTTTGCCAAAAATGGCAAAACACTAATTTGCTTCTATCTCCTTAACCGTGCGAGATAGAGTGATTTCGTCGAAATTTTCGACCCACAGGGTATCTAAGGAATGCAATCTTTGCAATTTTCCAAAAATTTTCCCCTCCCCAAAAATGGCGGCCATTTTGAATTTTCGAATTTTTCCCAAAAATGGCAAAACACAAATTTGCTTCTATCTCCTTAACCGTGCGAGATAGAGCGATTTCGTCGAAATTTTCGACCCACAGGGTATCTAAGGAATGCAATCTTTGCAATTTTCCAAAAAATTTTCCCCTCCCCAAAAATGGCGGCCATTTTGAATTTTCGAATTTTTGCCAAAAATGGCAAAACACAAATTTGCTTCTATCTCCTTAACCGTGCGAGATAGAGCGATTTCGTCAAAATTTTCGACCCACAGGTATTTCAGCATTGTATTCTTGGCAATTTAAAAAAAAATTTCCCGTCCCCTAAAATGGCGGCCATTTTGAATTTTCAAATTTTTGTCAAAAATGGCAAAACACAAATTTGCTTCTATCTCCTTAACCATGCGAGATAGAGCGATTTCGTCGAAATTTTCAACCCACGGGGTATCTAAGGAATGTAATCTTTGCAATTTTCAAAAAATTTTCCCCTCCCCAAAAATGGCAGCCATTTTGAATTTTCGAATTTTTGCCCAAAATGGAAAAACACAAACTGGCCTTAACCGTGCCAAATAGAGTTATTTCGTTGAAATTTTCGACCCATAGGGTATCTAGAAAATGTACTCTTGGCAATTTTCAAAAAAATTTCCTTTTCCCAAAAATGGCGGCCATTTTGAATTTTCAAATTTTTGCCAAAAATAGAAAAACAGGAATTTGCTTCTATCTTCTTAACCATGCCAGATAGAGTGATTTCGTCAAAATTTTCAACCCAACCAATGCAAAAAGGCATGAAGCTGAAATAATTTACATCTACACTAACAAATATTTAAGCATCATTGATATATTTTACAAATGAAACAGGGTCTTGTAAGACTACTGTACAATTTGGGCAAAAGGTTCATGGGTGGACATTACACATGATAATGTGTGTTCTTCTATGCTATCCTGTTTCTATTCGCATCTACTATCAACAGGGCGGCCGATTTCTAGTTAATGTTTATTGTTATTGTTAAGTATTGCTCTGTTTTGTGTGAAGATATATGTATTTTCTCCCCAGTGATAGTGTTGACAGTTTAGGAGCTTTACCCTCAGAAGATGCAGGTAGCATTGAGAACAAATTATCAGTGATTGTCCAGTATTGGAAACAAGGACAAAATGAATCGACCAATCACAGGCCAGTCTCACTGTCAAGGACACAGGCCAGGAAACTTTGGAGAGATGTGGAAAAGGTTTGTACATACATAGCATCTTGGCTCATCATATTATCATCCATTATACATATGTCTGCCTTAGAAGGTGAGCCCACACTCCTTTCCAGGAGGCTGATAACTAATGTTGGCTAAGAAATCAGTCCTCCTATATTGTACAAACACTTCCTTTCGGCAAAAGTTTGGTCAGATCTTATCTAATGTCTGCCAGATGGGAACCAGTCAGTAAACAAAATATTAGATCTGTCAGACAAATTTTGATAAAATAACATAGAGGGAGGCATACTTTCTTAACTGGCAATGGAGATTCATCTGATGAAAACCATTTGAAATGGTCAGCTCATTGATTGACATCTCACAGGCTGCACATTGAGATTTATGTAGTATTTTGCTTTAGAGTGTGGCATATTGTAGTTCAAAATAAAGGAAGCCCCACCATTTGAATGGGTAAATTTGAAATATCATTGCATAAAACTCTCTTTTATCCATAGAGCACCACCTTTATGTGTACTTCCTGTTAGAATGTGGCTGTAAATTTGTCAGTATATTTTATTGACTGTAAAATATAAGTTGTATCATCCATGGTCTAATCAGTTACATATAGTTGAAAGACATCTGTCTATAACTTTAACTTTTATCAATTATTGAACAGATCCTTTTGAATCTGCAATCTGATATTGTGTCAGTATTTTATGTTGTTTGTTTTTAGAACAAAGAAGTTGAAAGTAAAGAAAGAACTGTAAAGAAAGAACTGCACTTTATCAAAAAGAATTTCTGGCAAAGAAGATGCAAGAAGTTCTGTCCCTGCCAGAACACAAGTAGAGAACGTTTTGCCCGTGTGTTGAAACGATACAACATAGATATTCCTCCTGAAAAGTAAATATTTGATCATCTCATGGTGTACTTTAGGTTTTGATATCTGATTTGTAAATTTAATGCATATTTTTACACATGTAAGTTGCAAGATATTTTGTTGTTATCTCCCGCGGGAGGGAGATTATGAAATGATGCCTGTGTGTGTGTGCGTGTGTGCGTTAGTTAGTCACGCAGATTTCTCCAAAACTACTACAGCTACAGATTTTTGTAAATTAATTGTCCCAATGAATTTTCACGCCCTCGAAAATTTTTTTGGTTTTATGGACTTAGGCCTAAAGATAAGTGAGTAATAGCAATCTTAGCTACTTGGAGTAAAGGGCTCATAACTCGAAAACTATTGCAGTTACAACTTTTTCTTCAAATATGTTGTTCAGCTACTTTGTCCTTAGCTATAAGATGGTACATAGTTTGGGGTCCCATTGCATGCCATAAGTGAGTAATAGCTATTTTCTTATTTGTAGCAAAATAATGACATCAGTAAATGTCAAATATCTTCAAAAGCATTAAAGTTAGGGAATTCTTTTCAAATATGTTATTCATCTAGTTTTTGGTAAGCTATCACATAGTAAAGTTTCAGACCTGTTGCACATTGGATAGCTGAGTAATAGCTACTTTGAAATTGTGACTGTTGAGTAAATCCATTGTAACCTCAAAACTATTGCAGTTAGAGTATTTTCCCAAAATAATTTATTCAGCTACTTTGTCCTTAACTATAAGATGGCATACAGTTTGGGATTCCATAAGTGAGTAATAGCTATTTCCTTATTTGAAGCAAAATAACGACATGAGTAAATTTCAAATATCTTCAAAAGTATTAAAATTAGGGAATTCTTTTCAAATATGTTATTCATCTAGTTTTTGATAAGCTATCACATAGTAAAGTTTCAGACCTGTTGCACATTGGATAGCTGAGTAATAGCTACTTTGAAATTGTGACTGTTGAGTAAATCCATTGTAACTCCAAAACTATTGCAGTTAGAGTGTTTTCCTAAAATATGTTATTAAGATACTTTTTCCTTAACTATAAGATGGCATATAGTTTGGGGTTCTGTTGCATGCCATAAGTGAGTAATAGCTATTTTCTTATTTGTAGCAAAATAACAACATAAGTAAATTTCAAATATCTTCAAAAGTATTCAAGTTAGGGAAATATTTTCAAATATGTTATTCATCTAGTTTTTGATGAGCTATCAGATAGTAAAGCAGCAAACCTGTTGCACACTGGACAGCTGAGTAATAGCTACTTTGAAATTGTGACTGTTGAGTAAATCCATTGTAACTGAAAAACTACTGCAGTTACAGGATTTTCCTAAAATAATTTGTTCAGCTACTTTTTCCTTAACTATAAGGTGGCATATCGTTTGGCGTTCCATTGCATGTCATAAGTGAGCAATAGCTATTTTCTTACCGTAAATGACCTATTTAGCGCACCCGCCCTTGTAACCGCACCCCATTGCTTTTCAAGGCAATATACTTGACAACTTCTACAGTACTGTGTGGAAAATTACAGTACTACAGTACAGTAGATCGCGAGAGTGCACACTCGTGGTTGGTTACAAAATGTTTCTAATGATAGACTATTCAGCTTAAATCTTACCTTTCTTAATTTTCCTTAATATCCACATATTTTTTATATATTGTACCTATTTTTACTTAATAAATTGACATTTTTGTCACGACTTTTGAGTTTGTTTTCATCTACCGCCATATTTACAGGAAGTGGGTATTTCTAAATGTCAAAACACCGTTTTTCTACCGGATTGACCGAAACTTCATCCCGGAAAGTGTGTCATGGTGGGTGCGCTAAAAGGGACATTTTTTCACAACAAATATTGAATAAAAATAGACTTTGCTTAGCGCACTGTGCGCTAAATAGGTCATTTACGGTATTTGTAGCAAAATTATGATGGAAATAAATGTCAAATACCTTCACAAGTACCAAAGTTAGGCAAATCTTTTCATTTGTTATTCATCTAGTTTTTCAAAAGCTTACTTTCCTGTGTCCTTTATATTTTTGTTGCTTTTGCAGATGTAGGTCAATAGCTAAGTGAGTAGATAGCTGAGCAAGAGCTACTAAAATGAGTAAATGTCTTTTATCTCTAAAAGTATTATAGGTAGGCAATTTCTTCTAAATAAGTCATTCGCCTACTTTTGGGTGATCTACCACATAGTGAAGTTGCAGAACTGTAGCCCTTTGGATGGCAGAGTAATAGCCACTAAAATAAGTAAATATCTTTTATCTCTAAAAGTGTTACAGATAGGCAATTTCTTCTAAATACGTCCTTACCTACTTTGGGTTGATCTACTGCACAATAAAGTTGCAGAACTGTAGCTCTTTGTATGGCAGAGTAATAGCTACTAAAGTGAGTAAATGCCTTTTGTCTTTAAAAGTATTGCAATCAAACATTAAACTTGTTGTCACTTCTACATGTGCCTCCATCTCACAAGAAAATTTATATTCCACAATCTTTAGTACATCTAATTTATATGGCGGGAGATAAATGCATGCGTCAGAATGCTTGTTATAGCTTGTTTTAGGTCCTCTCTCTGAATATTCTTGCTATATAGCAAAACATCTGTAAGAAGTACAATGTATTTCTGTTTTCCAAATATTTTAATTTATGAACTCGTTTTAACAGTTGCGGTCACTAAAACGCATTAAGTGTGTAACCTGTCAGAAAACTATTACTCCAGTAGAGGTCCTCAGTGGCCTAGTGGTTAGCAAATCTGGCATCTGGTAACCGGCTGTGGGTTTGACTCCCAAAAGTAACAATATTGAGGACCTGCCCTAATATGACCCTGCTGTTTATTAGGGCATAGAACACCAATTTTGATCTTTGATCTATTACCCGAGTATTCAATCTTTTAATTTTCAACTTCTTTGCACTCTTACAAAGTTGTATTTCCCTGTTGTCTTATTTTATTAAAACTTCTGTTTTGCAAAACTTCAATTACCCCTACACAATCTTACTGTCCCAACATAGTCACATGTCACATGACTTTAATTTTGTTCATCTTGTCAGGATTCTTTTTCTGTATGATGTTTTATTAATTGAGGGGGAACACAATGAAGTAGTGGACACACTTGCCTCCCACAAATGAGGTTATGGGTTCAAATCTCAACCCAAGCATAAATTTGGAAATTTGGAGATTGCTTGCATCGGGTGGATGACAGTACAGAATCTGGCCCAGATAATGTGTGGTTGCTCTCTGCCAAGGAATTGATGTGAAGAAATTATTGTTGTGATTTAATGTGTATAATATATTGAAATTGGCTCAAAGCCCAAATACATTAATCAGAGTTTAGTAGTCTCCTTGATATTGAGTTCTGCTGGTACTTATTGTGCTAACTCTTCTGTATTGTTTCAGGTTTCTCTGCTGTATTATTTCAAGTTTTCATTACTGTCTGTGACTTGAGGTTTTTATGCCAGTATGGAGTACCACTCTGGTGATGTTCTGTGTCACAGCTTTCTGTCTTTCCTCTTTCATTGCCAGTATTATGTTTTAATTAATCTCAATGATTGTAGGTTTTACTGCCAGTGCGGGCTGGAGAAGGAGTACCACTCTAGTGAGAGTCTGTCTCACGCCTCCACGTCCCATCTGAATAACACCTGGAGTGTGAGAACTCACTCTGAACTCACACTACCCTGGAATTTTGGAAATCTGGATATGCCTGGAAACTACAGCTATCTGGATCTGCCTCAGGGAACTGTACGTATATGAAAAAGTTTTACAACGTTGAGAACTCAGACAAAAAAAAATTATATAAAAGTAAATAATATTTGAATGACAATTTTGTTTAACTATGAAATATACAATTATGTGATTGAATTAAACGTTCATTCCACTAAATTAACCATGTTGCATATGACTGATTTACCTGTACAGTACAGTTATATCAATTATATTGAAATATTTGGCAGTCACATATTAGACAAAAAATCAATAGGATTTGATAAATCCTTCTAATAGGAAGAGTTAATGTAAAGACATGCACTGAGGGCCACAAAATAGACTCTTTAGAGACATAAAGTTTGTATTTCATGATTATGTAAGAAAATGAGTGAACTGTTCAGATTATGAAAAATATAAATGTGTTATATTATTTCTCTTGATTCAAAACAAAAGATACATTATTAAAATGCTATTTTAATTACAGCAAATGGGCAAAAATAAGAAAAAACCTGTAATATCTGATCTACTGTACATGCACAATATATTTTGTACAAGGGGGAACTCTGTCCTAAAACAAACAAAAGAATGGGCAAAAAAGTGGTAGTCAAGGGATATTCTAGGCCAATAATCTGGGGTTGTGGGTGTGAATGAGTGTAAGATGCTGTATATATCTTTTTTATGATCTAGGAAAGCCAAATGGAGGTTTTAGTTTATTGGATGCAATTCATATAATGACAGGTTTACATTTTTCACAGCGTAAATTCCTTCGATTGGATGACCTGAACTCACGGGCCCAACACTTATGGGAACTTCTGACTGACTACTGGCAGTTAAGGATGCCAAATCTGGTGATCTCCATCACAGGGGGAGATGTCAATGCAATGTTCTCCAACCCTACCTTGCATAAAAACTTCAGAGATGGCATCATCAAGACAGCTGTCAATACTAGTCAGTATTCTAACCCAGTAAACATTACAAACGTTTATAAACGTTTATAACCTAACTAGCAACGGTTTAGATTAGGTTTAAAATGATGGGTCCCTAAACGTTTGCCTATAAATGTTTATAAACGTTTATACACATGTTGAAAATCTGGAGAAATATTTCTGTAAGTATATCTTGCTGTATCACTGTTGTTTGAAACCATCATTACATTCTAAGTAGATATATAAAAGTATGTTATTTGATAATATTATATACTTTTATATCTCTACTTAGAATATAATGATGGCTTCAAATAACAGTGATACAGCAAGATATCCTACAGAAATATTTCTCAAGTTTCTCTCAAAATGGCTGTGCTGATGTCATTATCCAAAATGAAAGCGAGGTTAAGATATTCTTCACTCTTTGTAAACGTTTAAAAACGTTTATAAATGTTTATGCATAAACATTTATATATAAACGTTTATAAACGTTTATAAACCAAACTAATGTTGCTGAAACGTTTATAAACCCATAATGTTGAATAATTGTCAATATTTAGGTTTATATTTGGTTTAAAAAACGTTTATAGGTTTACTAAACGTTTATAAACATTTATAAACCTTTGCTATGTTTACTGGGAACAAAGTAGAGCCTATTTCATCCAAAATTCTATTGTAAGAAAACAATATAATGATTCTGTTGTAAGAACACAACATAATGCTCCAAACTTCAGCCTGTCCTGTTTTTCTGTTGTAAAATCTAAATACTATTTTACATTTTAAATTGTATGAATATCTTCTAGTCTGAAAATGTTTTGACCACATAGATTCACATAGATTATTTTGTGAGTCACAAATAGGAACATTTTCTAACTTGATAAATAATAGCATCCACTTGCTTCTTCAAAGGATTGAACATACTGTTACAATTAAAGCAACTGGATTTTACACCGTTTTACAAATACTAATTAAGGTACTTATTTTAATAACCTTTTTATGGCTAGATTTGATTGAAGTTGAAAGGCCCTAACAAATCTGAGGTTGTAATAGTGAAGAAGTTGTTGTACAGCAGTGATTAATATACATTACTGGAGTGATTAATGTACCATATCTTGTACCTAATGCACAAGACCTTTGAAGGGAATGAGCCATATTTTCTCTGTAGTTATAATATGCAGTTGGATGTCAGTGTACTGCTATCACAGAGGTCTGGAATGTCACATATTTAATGTCACTCTTACTTTAACATAGAGGCCGAGGTGATCACTTTTGTGATGTCACTATTGTTTAACACCAATGACTGGAAGATCACATATTTAATATCATTTTCTGTTTTTATCACAGAGGCCTGGGTGATCACTGAGGGTCTGTATATGGGATCTTCCAAGGAGATTGGGGACATCTTTCAGGAGGACTTGAAGCGCAGTGAGTGGTCTGAGGTAGGAGACCATGCTGACATTCCACTTATTGCAATAGGACCATGGGGAGTGCTGGCTGGTCAGAACTACCTTGCAGGGATATATGTAAGTGTCCACTGTATCTGATTTTAACCTGGTGTTTGAATGTAAAAATAGTTTGTAGATGTAAAGGTATAACCCTGTGACAAATGCGCTACATCTCTAACATTGTGGGAGTAGATGTTGTGTCTGGGGTTTTGGGAAAAGTGGTATGAAACAAGATATTTTTAGGCTGGTTGCGTGTAACCAACCCGCCTCTTAGATTGATGTGTCCGACGTCTGTCTGTCCGTCTGTCCATCCACATTTTCATTTCCGGACTCTAACTCAAAAACGCTTTGTCCAATCGAATTCAAACTTGACAGGGACTTACATCACCATTGTAGCTAGGTTCCTTTTGAAATTGGTGTAATCCCGTCCGTTCATTTGTCCATTTTTTGTCCGTCTGTCTGTCCGTCCACATTTTCGTTTCCGGACACTAACTCAAAAACACTTTGTCCAATCGAATTCAAACTTGACAGGAACATACATCACCATCATAGCTAGATGCCGTTCGAAATTGGTGTTATTCCGTCCATTCGTTTGTCCGTTTTTTGTCCGTTTGTCTGTCCGTCAACATTTCTATTTCCGGACTCTAATTCGAAAACGCTTTGTTCAATCGAATTCAAACTTGACAGGGAGATAGGTCACATAGCTAGGTTCCTGTCATAATTGGTGTAATTCCGTGTGTTCATTTGTCCGTTTTTTGTCCATTTGTCCGTTAACATTTCCGTTTCCGGACTCTAACTCGAGAACACTTGTCCAATCGAATTCAAACTTGACTGGGAGATAGATCACCATCATAGCTAGGTTGGTTTTGAAATTGGTGTAACTCTGTCCGTCTGTTTGTATGTGGGTCAACATTTTCATTTCCGGACTCTTGCTTGAAAATGCTTTGTCCAATCTAATTCAAACTTGACATGGAGACAGATCCTCACAGCTAGGTTGCTTTCGAAACTGGTGTACTTCCATCTGTTCGTTTGTCCATTTGTCTGTCCGTCAATATTTCCTGCGCAACCCGCCTTTTGGGGCATCTCTGACCCTCTTGTCAGGTATAGTGCTAATTTTTCAGTGATCAGTTTTTCTAAGCTAAAGTAATTTGAGGCAAGAGATGCTAAATGTAAAGGCAAAAACTCTTTATTAACAGAACAAGCTCTCAGGGATTTACCCACGTCAGCACTTAACATAATCTGTGTTTGGAGTAAAAATGGTTGGGATGTGAAAGCTGTTGAAGTATAAATGTTTACCAACAGAAATTTACTATCAGATCTACCTCTATTTTGTGCTTGCATTAATGTGTTTTCTGCAAAGGGATGTTAAGGTATAACTCCTCACTAACCAAATCATCTCCCTTGATCAATGTGAGTAAAAGTTATACCAGGTACTTAAGGTCGAGGTGTTTGAAGTTTATGACAGTTTAAATTATGATTTGCATTACAGTCACAGTATAATGATGTACAAAGTTCAGATATATTCCATATTTCAAACAAGAACACTGAAGACCAGCAAAGAGTTGGAGTCAAAAACATTTCACAAATGGGAGAAACTTATTCACAAGAAAAGAATTAGAAAAGAAAAATGGTTGATATTTTGGCCCAACTGTGGATGTTGGAAAGATTGGCAGCTGTTGCAAATTAGTATAAGAATTAAAAACTTACAGACAGTGGAACAAAGAATGCTTAAATTAGTCTCAATTTCTTGATGTATGTTGTAATCTTATAACCTTTTCTTTACAGACATACCAGTGATTCACTTCATTTTTTGTTTCAGTATATCAATTTACCTTACATTTTTAACCCCAGCCCATAAAGGCTGGGATTATAGTCGTCTCCTGCGCCGTCCGGGTGGCGGCGGGCATAAAGCTTGTGGGTGTTCTACAGCCTAAACCCCTGCATGGATTTTCACCAAATTTTCAGGTGATGTTTGCCCAAAGAGGATCTAGAGCTGATAAGGTTTTGGGGGTATCCGGTAACAACTGTTTCCATGTCAACACTTTTAAGATTTTCGGGTTTTAAACTTTGTGGGTGTTCCACAGACAAAACCCCTGTGTGGATGATCACCAAATTTTCAGGGTATGTTTACCCCTAGAGGATCTAGAGCTGATTAGGTTTCGGGGGGTATCTGGTAACATCTGTTGCCATGGCAACACAGATTTTCAAGTCTTAAAGTTTGTAGGTGTTCCACAGACTAAACCCCTGCACAGATTTTCCCCTAATTTTCAGGGTATGTTTACCCCAAGAGGATCTAGAGCTGATTAGGTTATGGGGGGTATCCGGTAACAACTGTTGCCATGGCAACACTTTAAAGATTTTCAGGTGGGTGTTCCACAGACTAAACTCCCTGCACTGATTTTCACCAAATTTTCAGGATATGTTTACCCCAAGAGGATCTACAGCTGATTTGGTTTTGGGGTGTATCTAACAGCAGCTGTTGCCATGGCAACACTTAATTTTCGGGTCTTAAAGTTTGTTCTAAAAGCTTTAATGTTTTCTGTAACCTAAAATATTGCAGCTAGCTTCATCAGATTTGCACAAAATGCAAATGGATAGGAAAGCTTGCCTGAGAGTAATTGTGTTCTTGTTTTGGAAACAAAATGGCTGCCATATCATATCTTTAATGGCAAATAGGAGGGTCATCATATCAAAAAGGCCTTATATCTCCCTTATAATTGTTTATTTGGCTTCAAAATATGAAAACTACTTTGTAAGAAATCATGGCCTGTGAATCTTTTGCAGAACATCTTGTGGGTTCTCTATACTTCTTACAACAGAAGTTGTTTCTAAGATTTTCCCAAATCTCAATGTTGTTGGCCATTTAGCTGTACCTGCGGGCTGGGGTTCTTGCCTGCCGAGGCTGGCTATTTTTGCATTTTATTCTCATTGAGTCATTGCTGTAACCAAAAAGATGTTGTGGAGTAAAAATTAGAGAATTAGTGTGGAGTTTAATTCATCCAGAACAACTCAATGCTACATAATGCTCATAATATTCCAGGTTGGTTCACAGGAGGCCAAGTATAACTTCATTGGTTTGGACAGCACATCAGGGCGACTGAATGCCTTAGATCCATACCACACAGTGTACCTGCTGTGTGATGATGGTACACATGGCAGGTACATCAGAGAGCCACTTGTAAGGGGCCGATTAGAGAGCTACATCAAGACGCAGACCACCATAGAGATGTTGGGCAGTAAAGGTAAGGAAATATGGCTTTTGAAATTAAACTTGGCCCATACCCAGAAGGATTTTTATTCTTGGGAATAATTTGATTCACAGAAAACACCCATCTCCTTGGGACAATCAATTTCTAACCTGCTAAGAAGTGTTAAAACTTTTAAAGACTAACTTGGTAAACATTGGTATATTATATTTAGAATACATTATGAAAAAAGTATTGAGTATGTGTACAAATTAGTGACACTCCATCCATATACTGGTGAAGTACAGTTTCATCTGGAAGAAAACCATCTACCTTTTTTTCCTTTTTCACTAATGGTCAGTTTCCACTTTAAAGATTCATAGAAATTAATAATTTCTATTAAAAATTTGGGTATGATGAAAACTGGGACTTTCAACTCATGAGTGAATCTTAAGGGACTAAGAAATGCTTCAGCTTAACATGGAATTTCAGATAACTGGGTAAGCTTTAATGACAAAGACCTGATGTTTATTTCTACTAACAAGGCAATTCTACCTTACTGAGTTGTCATTTAAAGGGATTCTGGTCATATTTTGTCAACATGATTAGAATCACACTTCTATGTACTAACTGTAGGTGTGTCCACCCCAGTGGTGATCTTAGTCCTGGGGGGAGACACATTCACACTGCAGAGGCTGGCTGAGGCTGTGGATGAAAGAGTCTCCATCTCTGTTGTTATTGTCAATGGCAGTGGGTTGATCGCCAATATGCTTGCAGAAATATTCAAATCCCTAGAGACAATGGCACCAAGGTCAGTTGGTATCAAGTCTAATAATATGTGACTTGTGCTCAATTGATATTGCAAGGGTGAAAATGAATTCAGCCAGTTATATATGATATACAGTGCAGTATAAATATAACATAAATGTGGTACAGTAGAAAGGAGCTAATAAAATTAAATAATCCGATGATAGAAGGTCAGTGATAATGGTTGTACAGTAAATGTTTTTACATGGGGGGAAGTTTGATTGGGGGAACGGGTTCTGCATCACATTCAGCACATGGCAGGTCATGTTATAACAGTAGCAAGGGTCCAGGAAAGCAGTGCTCATTATATGGTTATCACATCTGTCTCAAAATTACCAATCATTGACAAGCAACAATACTCTTTTGTACGTAAAGTTAGGACCCAAAGCCACATAGATGGTAATCAAGTGTGTTCCTACTGTTTCAGAAAGCCCATATATACATGTTAAAAATTCCATAAATTATTTCCATATCACAAAGACATGTTAAGAGTAAACCAAAAGATTATTTGTTGCAAAAATGTACAAGGTCCGATATTTTAAATTGATGAAATTGCTTTATCACATATTTTAAATTATAGCCCCCATGATACCAAATTTCTGTCTGTGTAGTTTTTGGTCAGAGTCGTGCAGTGTATCAAAAAGTTACACTCTTGAAAGGTCATGGCAGGCTGTTTATTCTGCCAGAGAACATTATTATTGTTTTGAAAGGTGATTTAAATAAAGTCTTTGTCTCATTTAGAATTCTAAATAAATTAATTGTGCAATTCTCACAGCAAAGACAAGCAGAAGGACCGTGAGTGGACCAGCCAAGAGGAAAAAACACTGGTCACTTTCATAAAAACATATGAAGAAAAGGGTTTGCTGAAGAGTAAGAAGGACAAAGAACATCTGAAACAGTTCATGACAGCAAGACACCTGGTAAAGTGTATGACTTATTACAGTAAATGCATATGGTAATAGTTTGATCTGTGTATAAGTTGAGCCAGTTTAATGTCACAGTATCAGTAAATACTCTAATTTACTTGAAAGACCTGAATATGGTGAACATGGTATGACAAGTAATGTATATAAGTCACTAAGTGCATGCTGTACAATTCTAATAGCACTTTTATCGCACTTAATCTCAGACTTAAAGATAGACTTGCCACATAAGACAGAAAAGCAGAAATCCATTATTATATAACCAGAGCCATAACAGGGCTCAACACCACAGAGAAAGGCCGAAAAATAGCCAGAAATTAAGGTGGGTATGCTTTTACAAAGAGATAGGAGAGAAGTGGCTGAATGTACATTGTCAGGCAGATCATTTCAGTTCTATATAGCTCTAAGAGTAACAAGTATAGAATCAATATGGTATACATGTACTCAGTTTAAGCATTTAGTGACTACAGTACATATTTGTAAGTGCAAGTACCTAGAGTACACTATGTTTAAGTATAGAAGAAACATAGTTCCCTCTAAATAAGTTAAGAGTAACTACATCACATTGTATATTAGTACAGGGTGATTACAGTACACTTTGTATAAGTACAGAGTAACTGTAACAAAATACAATATATAGAGTGACTAAAACACCCTCTAATGGTTCCTTCACCATGCTCCAGGCTACTTGACTTCAGTCTGTAGTTTATTTCTGTACAAGTGTTTACTTCTTTCTTTATTAGATAACAGTCTTTGGTACAGATGATGGTGACTCATTTAGCCTGGATAAGGCTATCTTGGAAGCCACATTTGGAGGGATTGATGACATCACAGCACAGCTTAACCTGGCACTGGCAATGGACAGGGCAGGACTGGCAAAAGACACCATCTTTGTGGAGAGCAGGAAAGAAGAGCTGAAGGTCTGTATCTATTACTTTTCTGTATTGCAGCCAAATTCCTGTTTTGTTAAATTAACAACTGCACAGTGAATGGAATGAAAGTTTAGGATATATAATCTTTTTGAGCTTGTCATGCTGACACAACTCTCCTTTGAGACATGATAACTGGGGAAGTATTTGTTATTTCTTGGTGATCTTGATCCTCAGTGTCAATTTCCATGGCAGTCAAGACAATGTCATTTTTTGGCCATTTTCCCCCTTTTAGGAAATCAGGGTCTGCAAATGTTTTTAAGGGGTAAGATTTGAATTTGAAACAGGATGAACTTTCCAATAATTTCACATAGTGCAGTTATTATGGGTCATAAGGGGTTTTGAATTTCAAAACAATTTATTGAAAATCATAAGCTGTGAATCGTTTTGTGGGATCAGATTTCACCTTTGGCCCCTGCATCAAGGTCAAACACGGTTGGCTCACCAACATGTCCTTAAAACTCCCTTATTATTGATCCTAGGAGTTTGGAATGTCAAACTTCTGGAGAATCATGAGCTTTTAATGTATTCGCAGGGTCAGATTTGACTTTAGTCTCATTATTCTAAGTCAAATTGGATGAACTTAACAAAAATACCTAATGTCTCCTTTATTTTTTGTCCCAGGGACTGGAATTTGAAAAACAACTTGTACAAAGTCATGGAATATTATTTTTGGTTTGGTTGGATTTAGCATTTAACTTTGTTTTAAGATCAAACTGAATGGACTTACACGAGGCTTCACTTAGGGAATTCTGAGTATTGTGCTGAATTTATTCCATACAAATAGATATGCTGCATTGACACATAATTTCTAGTTTCATATGTACTTCACTACTTTTAGACACAGTTAAAACCCTTTAGAAGAAACAGAACTCATTTGAGTAGAAAAGGAAAAAGACATCCACACAGTGATGAAACTTCAGTATATCCTGCTAAGACTAGTCATAGTTTGAAACAAAAAATTACTTCATCTACATTTGTTTGACAATTGTTTTGGATGTGCTTCATCCATTGTTTGTGTCTAGTGACATTAAGGGTCATCCAATGTGCCATTATGATTTCAACTTTGACAAATCATGCATTTAGACACACAGCTGTTCATTATTATGTCCACCCCACTGGGGGGTGGACATATTATTTTTGCTTTTTCCGGCGTCCGGCGTCCCACTTGGTTTCCAGACATTTTAGGCAACAGTTCTTATCCTATCTTTACCAAATTTGGCATGCAGGTTTATTGGGTTAATAGCTTGTATGGGATTGCTTTTGGTGATGATAGCTCTAAAGCTAACTGAGTAATAGCTACTTTGCTACTTTTGAGTAGCTCTTTGGTTTCCAGACATTTTAAGGAATGCTATTAAGCCTAGCTTTCTGAAATTTGGTATGGAGGTTCATTGGGTTAATAGCTTGTATGGGATTGCTTTTGGGGGGAATTGCTTCATAGATGAGTGAGTAATTAATTAAATAAATGAGTAATTAGCTATTTTGAATACTGAAAAAGGCAAATGTGCTCATATCTCCTAAACCGTGCGAGATAGAGCGATTTCGTCGAAATTTTCGACCCAGAGGGTATCTAAGGAATGTACTCTTTGCAATTTTCAAAAAATTTTCCCCTCCCCAAAAATGGCGGCCATTTTGAATTTTCGAATTTTTGCCAAAAATGGCAAAACACAAATTTGCTTCTATCTCCTTAACCGTGAGAGATAGAGCGATTTCGTCGAAATTTTCGACCCACAGGGTATCTAAGGAAGGTACTCTTTGCAATTTTCAAAAAATTTTCCCCTCCCCAAAAATGGCGGCCATTTTGAATTTTCCTCCAATTTTTGCCAAAAATGGCAAAACACAAATTTGCTTCTATCTCCTTAACCGTGCGAGATAGAGCGATTTCGTCGAAATTTTCAACCGACAGGGTATCTAAGGAATGTACTCTTTGCAATTTTCAAAAAATTTTCCCCTCCCCAAAAATGGCGGCCATTTTGATTTTTCGAATTTTTGCCAAAAATAGAAAAACAGGAATTTGCTTCTATCTTCTTAACCGTGCAAGATAGAGTGATTTCGTCAAAATTTTCAACCCAACCAATGCAAAAAGGCATGAAGCTGAAATAATTTACATCTACACTAATAAATATTTAAGCATCATTGATATATTTTACAAATGAAACAGGGTCTTGTAAGACTACTGTACAATTTTGGCAAAAGGTTCATGGGGTGGACATTACACATGATAATGTGTGTTCTTCTATGCTATCCTGTTTCTATTCGCATCTACTATCAACAGGGCGTCCTATTTCTAGTTGAATATTGATAGTATCTTGGTCTTCATTTGTGTCCAGTCTCCAGGTCTGGTTGAGAATGCCTTATTTGTGGCACTGGAAGCTGGCAAGTCTGAATTCACTCAGTTGCTTTTGGATCAGGATGTGGGAGGAGAAGTGAACTTTGAGGAGTTTCTTACAGTCAAGAGACTACATGACCTTCATCGTGAAAGTGTGAGTGTCTAATTAAGGCCATAATGGTGTCTTTATACCTTTTCCAAGTTTTACACTTGCCTTAAATTGTTAATGAGATGATTCATTCTGTAAAAAAATGAAAAGAGAAAGTCACTGAATTTGTTTTATAATGATGCATTATTAAAGAAATTTCTTTTGTTGTATTAGGTAAGTGTGTTCAACTTCCTTTAACCCTCTGCCATTATGTAATAATCAGGCATTAAAAGACAAATGAACCTGAACATATTGTTTCTTGAGATCATAAAGTCATAAAATATAACCATATCTGTTTCAAAAATGTGCCTTAATAGTGTGACCCTAATATTTCATTCATGATTTTGATGAATTACATTTTGTGATCCTTGATTGCAGTTTTTGGAAGTTTCCACAAATAAAACTAATGGACAGTGAATTATGTTGTAGTTAAATCCTTCCAAGTTGATGGGAAAACTGTTGCGAAGTTTAACAAAGAAAGATGCTTATGGAGGAGATGTATGTTTGAAATATTTACTTACATTTTAAATCAAAATAATTTTATTTATATTATTTTACTATTTGGTATCTTTTTATTTCTGTCTGCAATATAACAGTGTATTTTTTACATACAGAAATATGTCTTCAGTCTTAACAAAATAGTACAGCCCTGAATAAAAATAAGCATAATTGATTATATAATGATTAGTGATCTCAATGGGTATCCAAATATCTGGGTACCCGATCATTGAATATCTACCCGGATCCGAAATCACATAGCTGAGTACCCTCATCTATGCACAAGTGCTTCCAATATCGCCCACATTGGCCGACCGAGTGCCGACATGTCCCGTCTTCATAAAGTCACTCCAAAAGGAAACTATTCTGTTAAAATGTACAACAATATTGTTTTCTCACCTTTATACACCATTTATAATGTTATATTTATCTTTTATTTTGGTTATTTATGCATTGTCAAATGCAAGAACGCTTTGAAAATCTCCAGTGTGTTAAAACAATTATCTAATTCCCACAACATTAATTCCTGTATATTGGCCATATAGTGTCATGTATTACTTAAATAAATAAAAGCACAATGTTTTTACACATTATTTTATCACTTTGAATCTATAAAATGGACTTATTGACCTGACAAAAAATAAAGTTGTAATTCCGAAACTACCTTCCAGCTGTGTAACTATAGGTCATGTGACTCCAATTTTATGGAATAAACAACTGTGTTTTGAATGTACTGTATAGAAGTCTTTTTTATTAACATTTCTTCCATGTCCTGGTGTTTTGAATGCACCAACGAATGAAGCAAATAAAGCAAATGGTTGGATCTCATGTTTTGTATGAGTTTTAAGTTTGTAAATGTGGAGATTTTAGTACTATCACTTATTATCGCCCATCGGAGTGAGTACCTGGGTACAATTAACAATTTTGAAAGCTATTTATTTTATATTTTTTATTTAGGCTTTAAAAGATGACAACCTACTTCCTCAAGTGGGGCGCATTATTTACAAGTTGATGGGAGACAACTATAGACTGCTATACCAAGAAAATTACTTTAGAAATGGTCAGTCCAGCTGGATATGTGAAAGCCTTTGATTGTTTTGTCAGAGAGTAGAAACTAAACTGGCTTGATATTGGAAGATTTACTCTATAGATCACCAAGCATCACATGAATCAAAAGCACTTACAACGATGTCTTTTAAAATTTTTGTTTAAAGGTGTTTCATTGTAATCAGTTTCTATTAAACTGAGTTCCCAGAAGTGACATTCATATACACAAGACCTAACCCCAAGAAATGTGATTTTTGATAATCTATGCATCTTATTTCATCTTATTGTGATCATCTCAACATACTCAATTAAAATATTTGTGAAACATTGCCCGAGTGTCATGATGGTGTTATGTTGAATTTTGGTAATAAGCATGTCTTACTTTTTCAACATCTTTTAGATGAATGACACTTCATAAATTACCATTGAATCCATATTAAATTGACTCTGTTAGAACCAAACAAAATATATTCATTTGATGTCAGATTGCAGTTAACAAACTAATTTTCAGAGAAAATACTTTCTTCAGATGTATTTTACTTAAAATCGAATTCTACCCAATAGGGATGGGCTCAGCAGGGTTCAACCAATTTGTAGTTTCAGAAAAGAGTCTGCCATACACGATGTGTAAAAGCAGGAGAGAAGAGGCAGTTTGGCACATCTTCCTGTGGGCTGTGCTGTGTAACCACAAAAACATCGCAGAGTACTTCCTCTTTGAAACTGATTGCAAAATGGGTTTGTACAAAGCAGGAACTTTTAACAAGAAATGTAGCAATAAGTTCTAGATTTTCTGTCTTACTGTAAAAATTTCAGTGAATTGGTATGTAGAAATTTCTATTAAAAAGTAACAGTGATAATGTTTTAACAAACTTTATTGTTGAAAGATTTTAGAGTCTTTAAATATCTTGGTATCTTAATTTTTTTTTCATGTTATCTCACTCAAGTTGGATAAGAATCTTGCCTACAATTTTATGTTTTTTTGCTAAATTCTTCTGCCTCAAGTATCTTCCCTACATCCTTATTTTACCAGGACACTCTCTCACCCTTAAGGTGTATAAATAAGACTGCACTCCTGTCACTACTAGTTTGAGAAAAATATAAGGGTTTTCATGTATTTCAGGAGCTGCACTAGTGGCCTACAAGATGCTGACTGAAATGTCTAAAGTTGCAGAGGTCTGGCATGAAACAGAGTTGGTTAGTGTCTTAAAAGAGAATGCAAGGTAAGTTTCCTCTGTACTTTTGTAACAGTAACATCGACATCAGAGACAATCATTCCTATTAATATGTTTGCTATTATTTCTCAAAGCCTTTTCATTTGAGTCGCTCCGCAATGAACACTGAAAGCTTTACTATTTACCACTTTTTAACAGAAATCATGAAATTCCACTAATACAGAGATTAAGCACTTGGTTATCAGATTATCATTCATGCCATATTACCAGCAGTTCCTTCTTGCCATATGTGGTGATAGGCTTGAAAAAAATATTTTCTTTTAAGTCTATGGTTTGTTATCATGTGGGCATTATTAGTCTTATTGACTATTTTTATTGGTCAAGGTACTTCCAGGACCTTGCTCTGGAGACCCTGGACAACCTGTATGAAATGAACCGTGAGGATGCCTATGCTGCATTGGTGTCTGTCATATCTTTCCACTGGGGCCAGTATGTCACACCCTTGGCTATTGCTGATGATGCTGAAGCCAAGCGCTTCATGGGACATGCATGCTGTCAGACCTTTCTCAACCTCCTCTGGATGCACTACATGGATCTTGACACTTCCTGGTGGAAGTTGCTCCCAGTATTTGGACTAATGCCATTCCTTAACATTCCATTCATTACATTTGACAAGAAAAACCTGGCCTTTGGCAGCTATAAGGACTCTGTGGAAGAAGTGGACACAGGAGGAGAAGTGGTAGAGGATTTAGCAGATACACCAACAGTAGAAGATCTGCATTCAAAAGGTGGGTGTAAAATCAGGTAAAGGTCCAATCTTATTTCTTTGTTGCAGCGGATCTATTTAATTTTGCCGTATGTCTGCAATGAAGTTTATGAGGTCATTTGTCATGTCTGAAACATTTAGAACCACAGCCCACAAAGGCTGGGGTTATAGTTGTCCACTGCGCCGTCCGGCCGGTGGCGACAGGCATAAAGCTTGTGAGTGTTCCACAGCCTGAACTCATGCATGGATTTTCACCAAATTTTCAGGATATGTTTACCCCAAGAGGATCTAGAGCTGATTAGGCTTTGGGGCATCTGGGAACAGCAGCTGTTGCCATGGCAACACTTTTCAAATTTTTAGGTCTTAAAAGTTTGTGCATGTTACACAGCCTATACTAGTGCATGGATTTTCACCAAATTTTCAGGATATGTTTAACCCAAGAGGTCCAGAGCTGAGTAGCTTTTGAGGGGTATCAAGCATTAACTATTGCCATGACAACCAAAACCAGTGCCTAAACCAGTACACAAATTTTCGCTAAATTTTCAGGGTATATTAACCCCAAGATGATCAAGAGCTGATTAGCTTTTGGAGGGTATCTGGCCACAGCTGTTTTCAAGGCAACACCCAGCCCCCGCCCCCTCCCCAAGCAGTCATCTGAGCCCAAGCAGAAGCAGCAGCATACACTTATTGCACATACTTACAATCTGTCCTTTTCAGGACCACTACTGTAAAATGTCCTTTTCAGGACAACTGCTGATTTATAGGTCCTTCTCGGGACAATCCAATCTTCCAAAAACAATTACTAAAGTGAATGTTTTAAAAGATTCCCGAACAAAAAACATTACTTCACCCCACACCAAATACATGACCCCAAAACACAAGAAACAAAATGAGTGAATAAGTGAGAGGTTAACAAAATATGAAGTAAAAAAATTCAGATGTGGACTTGAACAATTTTGAACTTTAAAAAATTCTTTGAAAAATTTTGGAAAAAGTACCTGGAAAAAGAAAGATAAATGTGAAAGACAAAAATATTAAAAAAACAATTTGAAAAACAAAAATGAAAACGCTTTGACCTTTCAGAAACTTTGACAACTTTGAACAGATTTTTAACTTTAGTTAGACATTTGGCTTTTGACATTTGGGAAACATTTGAAGTTCTAAAAATGTTTTGACACTTCAGAAAGTTTTTAAAGTTAGAAATATTTGCAATTTTCCAACCCAAAAAATTTGAAAAAAAGTTTTGTTAACTTTTTGCACTTAAATCTATTTTGAAATGTGGGACATTTGAGAAAAGGGTATGTTGAACTTATTAAACATTATTATTAAACATTATCTGGTGATTTCTTTGGAAATTGTTTGGAAATATATTAGGGAATCTTGGAAATTTGTTTGAAATTGGCGCAACATTAGCTTGAATAAAAGTTCTTGGAATAATTGGGTAGTCCTGAAACAGACTGATAGATGCCAGCGTCTTCTGTCCCTAGGATAGTTGCTTGGTATATCTCAGATCCAAGCCCAGCAAATGTACCAAGGTGATTGAAGTAATCTTTCAATAGGTCTCTCTGATGTTTGGCCTCCCTGAAAGGAATCCTGTAGTTGTCATCTACTTGTTTATTTTGGCAAAACAATGTCTCTGACCTTTGGCCTATGCTCCATTGTGACAGTAAGACCCTGAATCTGCTTGCCAGGATTCCAAATGCATTCTCCACAACCCGCCTGCCTCTAGAGATCCTGTAGTTTGCTGTTCTCTCTTTCCTTGTGAGTTGTCTACTGCTGCAGGGACTGACTTGATGTGGTGTATGCATTCTTCAATGAGGTCAAAAAATGCAGATGGTAACCTGGGATATCAGTCTGTATTTGGCCAGGTGGGATCTATAGCATCTTCATTCTTCTCTTTGAAGGATCCAGGGCATCACCCATGGGTTTTGTGGCTTTCTTCTTCTCCTGAGTGGTGGTGGGGGCTGTGGTGAAAGTGCTGGCTGCATGGCAGGTGCTGGCCTTGGATTCAGATTCTTCCTTTTTTGTCCTCAAATCACAATGAAAATCAAAATATTAAACTCAGTAAACAACAAAATTACCCTAAGCTTCTGTAGAAAGTGTCTCTGATGTGTAGCAGGCATCACGACCCATAATCTTTGCCATGTGTAGCTGGCATCTCTGATGTGTAGCTGGCATCTTTGCAGTGATAAATATAATGAGTTACAGCAGCCAGAAGGGGTTTATATAGTTCTAGTTTGAACCTGGCGTGCGATCCCAACTCTAAAATTTAATCACTCCAGTCAGGGTGGGTCGGGATACTGCTCCAGTCTTGTCGGTTTGTCACTACGGCTTGTCGTGACTTGATACGGCTTGTTGGTTAGCAGTTTACAGCTTGTCCTGGCACTTTCCCATCTATTCATGGACAAAAACACCCTGACCCAAAGTCAGATTGGGAGGTAGATCCAGCCAAATCGAGATGTGTAACGTCCTGTCTTTGATAAGCTTTTCACTGATATGGCGAAACTTAAGTGTACATGACCCATAATATATAACTAAAAATGCCTTTCATGAGATATGAAATGTATTGACTTCAGTTTTACCTATTACAAAGTAAAAAATGTGAAATATACATCAAACCTAAAATAATGTTTTAAATAACTAGTCCTCAAATATTATTTGAAGATTTAGTGGTGAAATTGACAATTGTTTGTTGAGTTTAAGTACAGCATTTTGTGGACCAGTGGGTCCCTAGTTTTGCTACCACTGAAATGTTTGTCATGATTTACTCCATACAGTGTATTGAAACCAATATTAAACTAAAATATGTAGAAATTCAAATTTATAATGGTAAGGGAAGAGAAATATGGCCATGGTAAAGACATAGTTGAGATATGGTCAGCTTTAAGTAAAAACCTTTGGGAATTTATTGAGTGTTGCCATTATTGGATGGAGAATTAAAAGATTCCATTGTTAGTATGTACTAGTATTTTACAGGATATGATGAAACCAGTATTGTAAGTGAAACAATAGAAAAAGTGAGCAGTAAAAAGAAAAGCTTCCTGAAGAGACTAAACTTTGCATGGTTTTGTGTGAGAAATTACTACACAGCTCCTGTCAACAAGTTTACACATAGTTTGGTGAGTAAATTTATTTCATCATTAAGTAATGATGTAGTCAACTTTAGCTATAGATGGGAATTTATTATCCACCATGAGTCATATTTGTCCTAAATAGGACATACAGACAGGAACATATATGTTTAAACACAAGCTCTAGTGAGGCTCGCGCTTCTAGAGATCACTTTTTTGTGTGCTTCCTGAATTTCATGAATTGTGGCTTAGTGTGATGAGTATCTGTCTACCTGTTCACTGAAGTTAAGCGGAAATGGGCTATGTTAGTACTGGGATGGGTGACCGCTTCGGGGCACTACTCATGTCTCTGATGGCTTTGCGCTCATGCTAGTAGACCGAAACCCATTTCGACCTTGTTTATATAGTCTTGTGCCTGTTTCTGTGGATAACTAGCATTACAGATTTGTCAACAACTGATGATTTTTCGTTAATATCTTTGAAGGTATGTAACCTATAAATTTGAAAAATATATCTTTAGAAAAGTAGTTTTCAGAGGTTTTGCTGATTTTATTGCATTTAAAATCCATGCAGAAATGATAAGAAATCTCAAGTTAAAATTGAATTTTTATAGTTACTAGTGCCCCTATATATCACAACCTTTTTGTATTCTCTCTTTATATTTGGATTTATTTTACTTATTAATCATACACACTGTTGGATAATAAAAGTAAATCATCTCTCATTAGAAATATATGAAAAATAATATATTACAAATGTAGATGACAATATAATACATGTGTGTAGTTACTGTAGTAAAAGTACTACATAGCTAATCTTCATAAGTGATATTTTTCATATATGTCATTCGGGAAGTCTTCTTATTATCTCCTACTAAATTTTGTTTCTTGTTTGGGATATTTTCTATTCAGGTGACATAAATGACTGCAGTGTTTTCTGTACTGGTAACTCATATGATTGCAATATATTCTATTAAGGTGGCATACATGACCATTTTTTATACAGGTTACATTCATGATATTCCTGGGTTTCTTCACTCACTTTGTGCTGTCAGAACTGCGGCCTATTGGATCAGATGGTGCCTCAGAGATCTCTGTGTATGAGTGGCTCATCTACATCTGGGTTGCTTCTATTGTGTGCCAAGAAGTGGCTCAGGTATGAGTTATTTTGACTACAGTGACTTGTTGCTTCTCAATTACAGTAATGTTTGAGTTTTTCTTTGGATTTAATCAGATTTCAGTACAATTGGCCTGTGTTAAACATTTAAACTGTCAGATTTGGGAATTTTTCTAATTGCATAGATTTGCTTTTCCCCCTCAGTTGTAACAATAACGTCAGATATCAAGTAGATATTAGTTTGAAACCAACGTAAGCAGTTTATTACAATTAAGTATTTAAACTATCGTTGTTTATCTATTGAATGCATAGCTTATTTCGAGGAAGTCGTCTGGTCCACTGTATCGACTGAGCTGGACATCTTTAGAACCCAGTTGGTCAGAAGCCTGGCACTGGCATGAGCGCATGGCCTTTGTCCTCAGAATTCACAAGTTCTACATGTGGATATCTGACCGCTGGAACTCCATCGATGCTCTCATGATTCTTATGTTTCTGGTAAGGCTGTTTTCCAGTTCTAATTTGTTATTTTGCTTAGAAGAAAATAGATGCCCCCAGTATTATGTATTTTAGAAGATTAAATGCCAGTTCCAGTTTATTATTATGCTAAAAAATTGATGCCCTAATAATTGTAATTTTCTTGGGCAAGATGCTTCTTCCAGGTTTACTTGATGATTACTATGCTATTAAAATATCAGTACAGTCATAATTAACCCAATAGTCTTAGTTAATCTCTGATAAGTAGGAATACTATGCAGGTCACAGTTTTCGCTGGGCATTCAATTTAGTTCTTTTAGCTCATGAGCTTGGATTGTTTAATGAAGAGTGAAATATGTATTTATTTCTACTGTAGAAACTGACGACCTGTGAAAATTAATTAATTAATTATGAGTGAATATCTTAAAATGGGAAAGTTAAAGACTTTTTTCTTGATAAATTTCAGTTTATGATGTTTTAGCAATGTGAAACTCTTAATGATATAATTTTTGTGGATAAATAGTATACACTATGCAAATATAAAAGATCTTCTAAGAACAAGACATGGACCTCTCTGTAAATTAGGGATGGGTCGGTAGGTCCGGTATCTCGGTGTCGAGAGCATTTTACTGAAATACCGTGATGAGATTTTACAACCGCCACTTCGCTTGTCAGCACATATAATGGAAGGAAGAGTAAAAATATCAGAAACATACCCAATATCTGAAGAAATTATAAGCTTTTATCCCATATTTTCGTCCATTTACAGACTTTTATAGTGCACTAAGCGATACGTTGAGCAGAACTGCCATGTTTTGGTTACGACACTTTATAACCTCAATTTCGCTTGTCAACTCATAAAAATAAAGGAAAACTTAAAATATTGGAAAGAAACCAGAAATATGAAGACATTATACATTTTTATCACATATTTTGTGCATTTATGAGCTTTTATTGCGATGTCGTTGAGGAAACGTCCATGTTTTTTTGGGGGTGAACTAAAACGCGGAGTCCCGAATTCGGTACGGTTTTGCATTGGCGACATCCCGATCTACATATTTTTCATACCGACCCATCCCTACTGTAAATAAACTAACAGTGATCTGGACATATCTATGTACAAATGTTTATATGTTTCTGGCTTATTGGCTATTCACAGAAAGTATGTTACATAATCTACAATGGTGATTTAATGTTGCCTTGTTGTCCAATTAGTATTCTTCCTTACATCTAGTCTATACTTCATTTTTTGTCCTTATTCCCAAATTTCATAGCATAATAGTGAGAGTTGAAATATTTTTACTCCTCCAGAGGTAAATGTATCAGCTCTAACTCTAAATTTGATTATTTATGTGACTGTTCGAAGAGACACATGTGAAAAAAATAGCTTGTTCAGAAGTAGTGGCCAGATGTTTGCTCCAAAGCTTAGTGGACCACATAAACCACACATTATTGTATGTCAAAGATTCATTCATTACATGCACTCTCAGGTAAAGGAAGTTATCTGTATTAGATCTTATTTATAAAGATTGGCAGAATTTGTTATGGAAAAATACAGTGAAATTTTAGAAAGACTATTTATCAAGTGTATATCAAGATACCCAAATGTTTAAAAATATTTATGTATTCAGGTCTCAGTGGTCCTGAGATTCACTCTGAATGCTGTGGATATTGGGGTGGTGCGCATTTGTTTTTGTATTACACTGATCCTCTTCTATGTGAGACTCCTCAGGTTTGGATATCTGCTCAGACATTTAGGACCCAGAATAGTCACCATAAAAGCAATGGTATGTTGGTTTATACAAATCATTTAGGAATCTGAGAAAAACTATTGGTTGGTATTTAGGTCATTCATTAACAGCAGTATGTTTTCTTTTGGTTGAATGTATTGATATATAGCTTTAATTATATCCCCAGACAAAAGTCGGATATATACTGGTTTCATGTCCATACATTTTCAAAACTCAAAAATGCTTTCACAGATTTCATTAAAAATGGTACGCACATGTATTTGGGTCAGGAGAGAAACCCTGTTTTATGCTGACCAGTCCAATAATAAAGAGATTATGGCCACCCTAAGGGGTCAGAAATATGTATTAAAACATTTGTTAGCGGGTGTAGGTGTGCAACGTCATGGTGTAACCTTGATTTGACCTTTGACCTTGCCGTAGTGACCTTGACCTATAAAAATTGTCTGGGCTATATCTCGGAAATCATAAGGTGTAGGAAGTTGATACTTGATAGGGATATTGATTTTGGGTTATAGGTGTGCAATGTCATGGTGTGACCTTGATTTGACCTTTAAAGATTTTAAAGGTTAAGGTCACTACGGCAAGGTCAAATCAAGGTCACACCATGACGTTGCACACCTACACCCCCTAACCAATGTTAGGTGTGTAAAATCATGTTATGATCTTAATTTGACCTTCGACCTTGTCATGGTGACCTTGAGGTTGAAAATTTTGTCTGGGCTATTTCTAGAATTTTGTAATGTGTAGAAGGTTGACACTTGGTAGGGACATTGGTTAGGGGGTGTAGGTGTGCATCATCATGGTGTGATGTTCAAAATCAAAAATTCGCTTTTCACAAGTGGTTCTTAAAGTTTTCCTGTGTTTTCTCGATATTTACCTTTGCATGGATGGTCAAATCAAGCCCAGTTATTCTCCGATGTTGACTTAACTTTTACCAGTTTATTAATCAGTTTCTTCTAATTTTAGTCTTTAATGCACAATCTGTATCGTATTATATGAAATATTTGTAATCTCAGTGAGGAGCTATTACCCTTTGGTCTCTTTTTATGCCATTTTCAGATGGGAGATTTGTTCTACTTTATCATAATTCTGGCAGTGTTTATTGTGAGTTTTGGGGTAGCTTTCCAGGCGTTACTTGATCCAAATCAGCCACCTTCATGGGGCCTGCTGAGTGACGTATTATGGAGGTCCTACTGGCAGATGTTTGGTGAATTACTTATAGATGATGCCACAGAAGGAATGGGTGAGATATTAATGTGTCTATGTAAGAACATAGCTGATTCACCAATATAACAAAAGGAAAAGGCATCATCTTATCACAAACAATGGTAATACCTATTTATCCTAGGATTTCTTCAGTTTAATGGTAGTTACCAATTTAGATTGATTAATTTCAAGCAATTTGAAGCAACAATATAGGTATGTTTTATGGACTTGAAGCAATTGCCATATTTTAACAACAAAAAATGGGTATGATATAAATTTGCGGTAGGTTGCATTGTACCTAGTACTTCTTCAGATTTAAATTTATAATGTTTTATTGCATTTCTACTTTGAGTACTTTATTCCACCTGAGTAATAACACCACCTAAATACATGTAAAAAAACCTGTATATTTTGGGTTTTTTTTGTCCACATCAATCACTTGTTATTATTGTGTTACTTTATCCAATAGATGCATCTCTCAAATCCTAATTTGTATATTCAAGTTACCGATGTATTTGTAGGTTTACCCGTGGCTCCCAGAAACTGCACATCAGATAGGGAGTTGGCAAAGACTCAGCCTGATGTGTATGAGTACTGCTACAACTGGATGGTGCCTGTTCTGCTTGGAGTCTATATGATCATCACCAACATACTGCTGCTTAACCTTCTTATTGCCATCTTCAGGTATTTGTGGTTACTTTGTTAAGACAAATTAATTTCCATAATCATTGTTAAGAAAGTGTTGTTTAATTTTCTTATTGCCATTGTCTGGTACTTGACATATTAACCCACAAACTATAAATTTCTGACTTTGGACTACAAAATCTTCTTCTGGGTCTGATTTAGACAACCTTAAGGTTTAATAAGTTCAAGCTTGGCAGAGATGTTCTTTGGGGGATGTAGTTTTGCAAAGATGTGGTGTGACCTTGGTCTGACCTTTGATCTCGGTTCTGTGCACTGTGGATGTAAAAGAAGTTAATGATATTTGACTTGAAAATCTTAACTGGGCCAGATTTGCACAACAATGAGATGGAAGAACTTAAACCTTGGTAGGGATATTATCTTAGGGGATAAAGTCGTGCAGCATTATGGTGTGACCTTTGACCTAGATATTTTTACTAACAAATTGAGCCAATATTTCACAGAATTCTGTCATTTTAACCATTTTAAAAAGTATGAATAAATATATTGATAACTTAAATGTTAAAAATGATGTGGTATCTGTTATTTCAAGGGTAAAACATAGCCAAATTGATACTTATGACAAGTCATTCTCATTCATTCCATTTTGTTGTAGCAATTCCTTTGAGAAGATAGAATCTGAATCACTGATAATCTGGCGGTATCACCTGTATGACCTGGTCCATGAGTATTACATACAAGTTTGGCTGCCCCCTCCTCTCAATATATTGTGTCATGTGACCAATGTCCTGCTGTGGTGTGTGAAATGGCCCAGAAGATGGCTATTTTTAGCTGCCATGAGAAGGAAAAGGAGGATGTAAGTGTTCAGTGTTACTAATGTTACATTCTTTGGTACACCGTGAGCTGGTGTTTACCACTCATGAGTTGGTATCTACCAATGGGTAGCCTTCTGTGTTCTTTTGTTATTCACAACCTGTAATGTTTACATGTGTATGTTAACAGACATAGCAACAAAAACGAAGAAATAAAAGCAATCACAATAATTTGCTATCTGCCATGTAAAACATACATCATTCATTTGTTATATGTTTTCTTAGATAGTTTGCAAAATCCAAAGTATTAAAACACTCTTTTTTGGCTTCAAATAGCCTTAGCTTCTCACAAATGCTTATTGGGTATTCTGGAGACAAAACACGATGACCAACATGAATATTTAAAAAAATACTCTTGTTTGAGAGGTGACCCCTTGTTTGTGCATGTGTGTGCATGCGTGAAGCTCATTGTCAACAAGAGTTTGTCAAGGGAACTTCATTCAATTTTTGGTTGTCATGGAGGCAACACGTTTTCTCTTGCATTGATTTCCATATGACGGAATCGTAATTAAAGAACTCTAGGTGTGCACCAGGCTGTGGTCACACTATTTATGATTGGGACATCCACCATTTTTATTTCTCATGTTGTGACAAAGTTACTTCCAAAGAAGAAGATTGCCTTAATTGCTTACAGTTTAAAAAGTGCAAACAAAAGTGCAAGTTGAAATAAAAATTTAAACCCCTATTTCGAAGGAAATGGAATACAGTTTGCTTTGAGGTGGATTTAGTCCCTATTTCTACTAGATCTCCTACTGCTGAGAAGTTTCGGCAAGCGGTAAAAGATCCTTTGATGAAGATACTGCTTCAGTGCTTGGATGATATGCAAGGTCAAATGTCTTCTTTAAAAGCTGCTAACAGGCCTACAACCACTGTTGCAGTTAACCCCTCAAGTTTTGCCATCTGATCTTGTAGAGGATTCGAATATTGAAGATACTTGGACAGATCAAAGCTCAGTTCCAGAGACTAACAGCTTATCGTCCAGAAAACGAAAAAGATCTCCTTCACCTCAAGAGGAAACTGATGATGACCCTTCATATTGACAAACTTTAGCAGCCATAAGAAAGGTGCTAGACATTGAGTTGCCAGAGGAGACCTCTGATCAACCTTCAAAGATCTTTGGATCTATAGTTTAAGACACCAAGATGAAAACTGGTATATTTCCTATGGTAATGCCACCTCCAGAGGGTGTTGCAGAGCGCTGGGACTTCTACGAACAAAGAGCCACTGGAAACCCTAAAAAAGGTGAAACAAAGAAGTGGCAATGTAGCCAAGTGAATTCAGATACATTTTACCTTACAACAGACCACTAAATTAAATGAAGTTTTATAAGATCCTCTCCCACTGAGTTCTCTACAAATGCTCCAAAATGTCGGGAAGCTTTTAAATCTTTATTTCTAAAAACTCTTCCATCGTCAGTACATTTACCTATGAGGCAACACCTATCAATGGAGACTGTTACATAATTATGAGAACATGCAAGTGCTGTCATATGTCAGTTGGTTTCTGAAAGCAATTGGGGAAAACAGCCAATTCTATGGGGGATTTGATTCTAGAGATGGATAGCACCCACAGCAAAGAATCTGAAAAGCTTATGAATCTTCAGGTGCAATTCTCATATCTGAATTCTTTAGATAATTCACTAGACACTGTTACAGACCTGTCTATTATGCTTACCTGTAATCTCCAGTTGGCCAGACAATATTCTGTTTTGAAAATATATGCTCCTCTTCTACACGAACATGATATCAACAGGCTGAGAAGAACTGGGTTGAAATCAAATGACCTTTTTCTGTCCTATGACCTTAGTAGTAAGTAAATCAGATTCAAAAGAAGAACAATGTGAAATCACCCAAAAGACAAAAAAAAACTGACTCAAAACAGTGTTTTTAGGTCAAAAACAGAAACTCTTCCTTTATTCAAAGACTTTGTAGACAGCAATATAACTACAAAAAATCCTCATACGACACCCCCCAGCTCCAGGGGAGGTAGGAACAGAAGGAAGTGACTATCAAGGTCACATATATCATGGAAGCTATTTAAAATTCTTCTGTAAGGTATGGGAAAGCTTTATTGTTATCCCAGAGTTGTGCAAATTTTGAGGTGGGGTTATCAAATTATTCCTCAGTCAAAAATACCAATGTCTGTACTGCCCACAAAGCAAAGCCAAGTTATGTTAGACTGAAAAAAACAAGTCCTCCTCAAAGAATGTGTCTTGCAAATGCTAGAAAAGAACATGATTTATCCACCCTTGATGGTACTTAAAGCCAAACTAGCAATACCCCCAGTCACTAGACCTGAAGATTTCAGTTTTAAACCTTCTGAAAAAAAAAATCTTCAGTTGTTGAAAATTGAAAAAATGTGAATATAGGTGGGCCTTTACATCCAGGGCCGGGATTCACAGAAGGTCTTAAGCAAAAAATTGTCATAACTTTAAGAGAAAAGTCTTAACTGTGCAAGAATTTTGTCATAAAGTTAAGACTTTTTTTTGCTTAGACAAAATGGGATTCACTAAAGGTCTTAGACAAAAATTTGTCTTAGGTTTTGTCATAACTTTAAGACCACTTCAGGGCAGACTTAAGACAATTTTAAAATATTCCATTGCATGTATTTACATTTTATCCTTTGTTAAGCCAACAAAATATATACTATGGGGATCTATACTTCCTATAAAAGTAATTTCTGTGGATTGTAATAAAAATTTACATCATTTAATTACCTATAAATTTCCACGTTTTACCTTCTTGTGGTAAAAATATTGTCATAAAAATGGCTGACTCACAATAAAACACAAATACCACTATTTTTACATAATTTTGCAAAGAAAAAGTAAAAAATCTGTTTTATAATTTTAAAGAGCATGTTTGGTGTATTGATGAAAAATATTTTTGTTTTACTAAGATTAGTTAATTTGAGTTCAAAATAGTTAAGACTTTTTGCACAAATTTTGTCTCAGCTAAGATTTTGCTAAGCACTTTTTGTGAATCCCAATTTAAGAGTCATAACTTTAAGATTTATCTTAGCAAAAAAATTGCCTAAACTTAAGACCTTTTGTGAATCCCAGCCCAAAAGAGCACAATACCCTTATTTTCACTTATGCATCATAACAGGGTTGGGGAGCCGAGTTGGACAGATCAAGAAAAAATATTATATATCAATGTCCTAGAACTAAAGGCAGTGCTTCTAGCTCTGAAAAGCTTTCAAAACAAAATACTAAACAAAAGAATTCTGATAGCATCAGACAACGCCACTGTAGTCAGTTATCTGACTAAGCAAGGGGAACACACTCATGGGACATGTGTCTCCTAGTTTAGTGCATCTTGGCCTACAACAGTCCTTGAAATATCCTTATAAGAGCCAGACATATTTAGGGTTGCCTAAATGTCATAGCCAACAGCCTCTCCAGTAAAAGGACAAAGTGATGCAGATGGATTGGTCCTTACATCCTCAAATGTTCAATGTAATTTGTAAAGTTTACCATAGACCAGTGCTAGACATGTTTGCCACTAAATTGAAGCACAAACTTTCACTCTGTCTCACCAGTCCCAGGTGCCAATGCATTGAACATCTCGTGGGAGGGTCTGGACAGCAATGCCTTTTGCCCTGTATCTCTCATTCCAAATGTCATTCCAAAAATTAACACCTACAGGTGAAAAATGATTGTAGTGGCCCCAGGTTGGCCCAGGATGAATTGGTTTTGGGACCTAGTGAATCTGTCAAAAAAAAACATTACAACTACCTCACCGCCCTCATCTGTTAAAACAACCGGTCAGCCAGAAATACCATCAGAATCTATTGTGTCTGAATCTTTATGTTTGGCACCTAGACACCACTCACCAATCAAATGAGTCATTCTCTGAGCAGGTGGCAGAAAGAATTAGGCACCTTAAAGACAATCATCTAGAAGATTATATTAGTCAAGGTGGTCCATTTTTGAACTCTGGTGTCAACAGAATCAGGTGGTCAGCTCAGCCTACTATCTCTGATATAGCAGAATTTTAGCATAACATCTGAAATCTGCCACAATTGCTGGTTATAGAACTGCCATACTTATTAGGCGATTATTTGGGACATTTTGGTTAGAAAGTGAGCAATAGTTTGTATCTGAATAGACTCCTTGCAAGCTTTTATAGGGATAAACCTATTAGCAACAGAGGTACTCCCTCATAGAATTTGTCATTAGTCCTCATGGCCTTGATTAAGGCCCCTTTTGAGCCTTTTGATGCAAGTCTAAAAATTTTGACGTTAGAATGTCTTTCCAATGTCATTACCATCTGGCAAGAGACAAGGTGAAGTGCATTCTTGGACCTTTAGTTCTCTTAGACATAAACCACGTTGGAAGGAGGTCACAGTTTCTCCTTCTCTATTTAGTAAATAGCTTACAGTTATCGTGACAGTATTTAGATGTTAAGACAACCGAAGCATACTATACTGATGAAATTATCAACAACAACCATCTAATCATGATATTGATGAGGTTAGGAATCATTACTATTCTTTTACATTTTTATACAGTAATGAATTAAGATGTGGCATGCATAAGCTTATCTTATCCTCTACACAAATGCTTTAACATGGTAGATGCTTATTTTATTAAATCTATTAACAGGCAGGTTGGAAAAACAAACTCTTCCTGTTACAGTTGTAATCAAACATTTGTGATGATAAGATAAGGCTATTTTATGCAATAAATGTAAACATTTTATTGAAATTTAACTTTTTGGAAGTTAAATACTTACCTTATCCACACAAGGATAAACCCACCCAACCTGCCCTCACAAGTTTGTTTTCACAGGGGACCAAAAATTAAATAAAGTTCACTCAATATAATATTGTTAGTCATTGTGTTTTGCCTCCACATGACCCAATATTCATTTGTGAGGATAAGGGAAGTATTTAACATATAAAATGTTAAATTATAATAAAATTTTTACAATTTCACAGGTTTTTATAATCAAAGCGCACATATACTGCATTTTTGTTGTCATTGTAGGTGAAGGTACTCTATTGACGAGTGGTAAATATGACCTATGACATCATTCTTTGCATTTTTACAGACCATGAACTTGAATATACCAATCATGAATAGCCAAAGAAATGCTGCATTAGCCATGTCAACATGTTTTCATTGCATGTTCAGTTTGGATTTGTTTTTGTAAACATTCATATCAATAATTAATTTGTCATATTTTTATATGTAACATCTTTCAGTTACCAGTATATTGATGCATGTTCCAATTTTGACTCTTTGTAATTTTAAAGGTTTGTGCTGTCAGATTGAACAGTTATACAGAGATTTCTGAATTTTTTTGTTCCCTTTTGATCTTTTGCAGTAGCTACACTGTTACGGTGGATGAATTGAATGATAAAAGTCTTAAATTTTGGGAATTCTTCAAAATTAATAAAAAGGTGATGCATGAACAGATGTAATTTATTTTTAGAGTGCATGCTGAACTGGAGGAACAGAAGGTCCTTGGAAAAGGTGCTGAAGAAGATAGTAAAATGATTGCTCGAGAGGTGTGTGACAATGGCATGAACTCATTATTGTTATATTGGCTTTAATCTGTTTTGTCACATGCAGTGTTCGAAATACGTACAAAAAGTCAATTGCTGTCAGGCTTGTAACCTTGAAAAATTAGAAGAACTGCGCAAAAGTTGCAAGTTCTATTAGAACAAGATATTTTGTGAGACTTAATAAAGTGAAAAAATGCATACACTGCCAGTGTGGCCTAGTGGGTAACACACTCGCCTAGGAACACAGAGGATGTGGATTCAGTCCCAGGTAAAGGCAGATACATAGTGGCTCGGATGACTACTTTGAATGACTTCTCTATGTCATTGAATCATATCCCCGGTGGCAGGGTAAAGAACCTCAAGGACATTGATAAATGGTCATCCGTGAGCCTCTGTCTTTCAGTTAGGGGAATGTCAGTTACTTGTGAGTTGGGCTGTACTTGTGCAGTTATATGAGTCATATAGCGCTTTGAGTCCTGTAGTGCATGGAGATATTGTGCTTAGTATAAATACAAATACAAAAAAATACATACAAACTCACAACTGAGTTGTTTTGATTATTAGAGTTAAACCCCATATACAGACAGTGATAGACATGACAGTGATTAGATACAAATTTTACTTAGACCGGGTGACCCACAAATTAGATGGCAAGATTTGCAAAACATCTTCTTTTGGGGATTAGTATCGAATCAAATTCTATAATCATAAAAAACAAAGTTAGGGTTTACATTCTATTCAACAACCAAGGTCTTAGAATTGAGACAGGCCTGTAGCATTACCACTTGTGGAAGCAGAACCCACACAGGGGTGACAGCCCATTATAAAAATTAGAAGCCAAACTTGTTGTCCACTAGGTAAAAAAGATCAGCTGTAGATAAAATCATTTTTCAATGTCAGCCGTGATACTACGTATACAGATAGTATAACCAGTAATAAGTTCCTTGCCAGTTTTTCCCACGTGGATTCGAACCCAGTACTGTAGTTCTCAAGTCCAATGGAAAATTGTCATTGGCAAACACCCCCTCACCTCCCAGGCCCAACCATTAAAATACACCCATTACAGTATGTTAATATGTGTTTTAGTTTTCCCTAACATTACACAAAATATGAAGCATGTATGATGCATTTTAAAAATGCAAAATGTGTAACCTGCACTCACGTGAGGCTTAACTTTCCCTTCTTTGCTCATAAGCTGCAGCACTCTTGTCTAGTTTGTAATTCTTGGGGTAGATTCATTTTTGATGAGAAACAAGAACAAATATACTCGCTTAAACATATCAAACTACCTTAACGATTTTGTGCAGAGGTTAGATGGTAATCCCACTTCATGAATTTCATTCTGTCAGATTGCTTGACACAAATAGCAATATGGCTACAACTGAAAAGGCAATGAAAATAAGACAAAACCATGTTAATATTCCTCTACAAACCCTTATTTTATACAAAAAATAGTTCACATATGTTACAAGCACCCGGGCTTGGTATGACGAAAATATAAGAGCCCGTCCTTAAACTTAACCACAATTGGCAGGTATGCAGGTGGCAGTTTGGAACACTGGTCACATAACAACTTGGTCATTATGTGCATAAAGGACTCTATCAAGATAATTCTGATATTTTAGTGACACAATAAATGTTGTAAAAGATGGGTACAGTTATTATGGCTGTAGCATCAAATTGTTATCCAGTTATCCACATGCAACCATTTCCTCTTTTCTAATCTAATTCAATGTGGACTTTTATCACACTTAATCTCAATCATTAACAGACTCTAAGGTGCAACTGAACAAAAACAATATGAATAATCGTAAGTCCAATAACATATCCAGGTTATACCAAGAAGACACAGGTTGGCATGAAGGCTATGGCAGAAAAGCTTTGGAAACAGGTAGGTTTTGAGCTTTTTCCTGTAGGAGGCAATAGATGTTGCATACATTATCAGGAAGATCATTCCAAATCTTGGGAGCATCAAAAGCAAAACTATCGCCAAAGTGTTTGACTGACTTGTATACTGAAGAGTGGAAAAGAGGAACTGTAAGGTATTAACAATCAGGGTGACTACACCTGATACTGTCAGAGAAGCTGCTAAGAGACAAGGATAGTCCAAAATAGCTAGGAGAACCACTGTGTAAAAATATATCAACCAATGTTGCAATTTTGAACACAGCAGTAATTAACAGGTAGCATGTGGAGTTACTTTAGGATGGGTGTAACATGGGCATACTTACTATGATTTGTGACAATATGTGCAAGAGTATTCTAAAAAGTCTGCAGCTTGTGCCGATTGAAATATGCCAAACCTATAAACAGAGAGTTACAATACATGTAGTCCAGATGACTACTAACCAAGGCATTTGCAGCAAGAACAGCCAGTTCTTGAGTAAGATGATATCTAATTCTATGAAGAGTTCCATGTAAATATCTCTGCTTCATTTCAGACTGAATATGCAGTGAGAAAAGAATGTTGTTCATTTTTCTACTTTGACAACAAAGACAAAGAAATGGAATATGTTGATCATTTCAGTAAGTTAAACTTTCCCCTGAACTTGAGAAGCTACAACTAATATTTTTTACATATTGACTAATGTTTAAAACATTGTAGACCATGTAAAAATATAAACTTATGTATTTAATGGAGTAATATGTTTTTTGTGTAGCTGTGTTAGAAAAGTGGATAAGAAGCAAACAGTTAATATTTAGATGAGTCTTGATCAATTTTTAACAGTTGAAGTATTGTGTAATTTGGCACTTCCAGATTAGTGAAATGTGTTACACTGGTTTCATTTGAAAAAAGTAACTTAAGAAATCTGGGTTAAGATGAAATATATTTTAACACTTGTATCACATATTAGTATGTCTTGACTTACCTGACTTAATTCTTTTTCCCCGTGGGCAAAACAGAATGTACAGTTGTCTCCATTCTAACCTAATTTAGGCTTTTCAAGCAATGTCGGGTCATATTATTGAACTAAGTGCTTTCTTACTCTTACTCAAATTTGATTTTGAAAACAGGACAAGAAGAATACATGAGAAATGAAGACTTGGAGGAAATGGCTTATAAACGTTTCCTCAGACGTAAGAAGAAGATGAAGGACAAAGATGGCAAGATAAAAGACATGCTTAAACAGCAGTCTGTCAGGTTAGTTTTAATAAACTAAGCATAATTATGAGGAGTTGAGGCATAAATTATAACACTAAGGAATAAAGCAGACTTATGGCAAGTGATGTTATTGTTTCTTGCACATTTTGTCAGAAAATGTTTCCTGATCTTCATATGATGCGATTGACCGACAATTATGAATAAAAAAAAGAGTCTTTTTCTCATTAGCAAATTATATATACTACAACCAATTTCAAATTTTTCACATCAATTCTATGTGAAAACAACTGTACATAACAAGATTTGTCCTTGTATCTACAGACTGCAGAATATCACCATGGATCTGATTCAGTTAAAGCAGAATTCTGCACTACCTACTCTCCACACTCACTCCACTCCACGTAGAGATGTATCTTTGGTGAACAGAACCAGGTTAGTTTTATCTCCCACTGGCACATCAGGTGGGAGGCTATAAAATCACGTGGCATGCATGTGTTATATTTTTATACTTTGTATATAGGTCTATTTGGGTTTCAATTACATTTCTACTTTATAGTAACCTTAAAAAGTCCCAAAGGAAATTCAATTGTAGTGACTTTAAGGTTACTGCTTCAATGTTCAATATTCAAAAATGACTGGATAAATTTCATTCATATTTAGTACACAGATATACATACACTCTAGGAAGAAATGTATGTTAAGGTAACCTTAAATGTTTGACATTTTCGACGCCATGATGACTTTCAGGTGATCAATTTAAGAGTCTGTAACTCCAAAAGAATTTGGAATTGGGTATTTATGTTACTTTGTTATGTATGTGTACTTTGGCCTCAGAAAGTATCCAGTTTATGGTATTAAAGTCACAAACAACAGTAATTATTTATAATGATTTGAAGATCACTACTATAAAATCCCATTTGTCATGTAAACAGAGCAAGATAGAGCTGTTTGGAGTGAATTATGGACTTAAAGGGTATGAACGTTTGAATGTGAAAATCGGATAAAATGGCTTTTATTACATTTTGGTAGCTATATTTGGTAGGGACATTGATTAATGTGTTTAGATGTGAGCTATGTCTGGGGGACCATAAATTGTAGAAAGTTATTACTTGGCAGGAGTATTGGTTGGGAGTGTTAGTGTGCAGTGTGATGGTGTGATCTTGATTTGACTGTACTGTATTGACCTCAACCTTAAAATTTGTCTTGGCTTTATTGCGGAAACTATAAGGTGTAAGAAATCCTTACTTGATTGGTTTATTTGTTTGTGACCTTTGACTTTGGCTTTGCCAGTCTGAGAATGTTTTCTATTACCTTATTTGAGATAATTTTTTCTTATTAAGTTGATACATTTTACAGCTTAACTTTAATTCACCGATTAATGTTATCAGGTTGCTATTAAATTGCTTTGTTGTAATACTTTGTCTTTACATATATTTTCTCTTTCTTGGGAGGTATTTATCCTGCATCTTTACATTACTTTGTCACCCCAATCCAATTTAGTTATTTCTACTTGTGGACTATTAACCATGGTGTAACTTGTTTTTGGTTGGTTATTTATATTTGTAGATTACTATATGGTAGCTAATGCAGATTAGCAGGATGGACAAATTATTTTTGTACTGTCCTGTGTTATCACTCATTTAAGGGAAGAGTATTTTATGTATCTCAGCTAAATTTGGTATAGAGGCTGATTGGGCTAATAGCTAATGTGGGACTGCTTTTCAGCCACATACAAATATTTTTAGTGTTAATATGGCAATATTTCCGAAAAGTACTCAACACTTTATTTCTTACACTGTTATGTGTTTGTTACATATTCAAGACAAATATAGCGTGGAGGTTTGATGGGTTTATAGCTTGTATGGGATTGCTTTTCAGCTGCATTCATATCTTTTGCATTGTCATGGCAAAGTTTTCATAGAAAATTTTGGCATTGTCGTGGCACATTTTTTCATAGAAAATAGCAAAATGTTAATCTCATTTTTCGTGGAAAATATGAAATCATGTTTAAAATATACATGTTTCTTTGGTGTTTTGAATTATGTCTTACTAACTAAATAAACTTGTGTATATTATGTTTGTTGTAACTAGAATATTAAATACCACGTTTATATTTTGCAGCATACTTGAAAACCCAATCACAAAGGTCCTTCAGAATGATATTGCAGATTTGAATGATAAGATGGATTACTTGCATAAAAGACTGGATCAAATGGCAGCTGATATGTCTCCTATTTTAGACTATGTTAAAGCAAAATCATCAAAATCAAAGCGGCGTCACTCAGGGATATCAGAAACTCCATAAAATTGTGTACTTTTAGATGTTTTAGCAATTAGAATACTCATGAAAACAAATTCTAAGAACAATGTATAAATGCTCTCATTTAATGCCTTATATTCATTTTAAAAGAGAGAACTAATTTTTGATATGTTAAAGAAAAGTAACATTGATGTTACTGCATGATTTGCATCTTTATGTTATTTCCATTGTTATTAATAGATATTATTAATATATGCAGTAATCTGTTGGCATTGTAATTAATGGAGGCAGTGATTTAATTTTAAGTAGCAAGCTCATTATACTTGAGCTGCATTACTTCCTCAAGGTTTAGAATCTCACTTTTTGCATATGCTACGTTACAGTAATGTGCATCTGCATTATTAATGCATTAGCTCTATGTAAGGTATGGTGACTGTATTTTAACACTTAGGTGTGTATATTGTATATACATGTATTTGCAGTATCCTCTAAGTGGAACTCTGTTGCAAAGAACTCTTAATTCTGAAGAATTGTTTCATTAAAAGCTTTTTTGAGTCCAGGGAACTGGCCCTCTTACTTAAAAATCCTTGTTATCATAAATATTTGTTTGGTCCCTTAAGATTAATGTGTCTAACTTTATATCTTTTTTGTATAAACATTCACCCTAGTCATGTATGCTGCAATAAATTGTGACTGTATTTGTGAAATAACTTAATTGTCGTTCTTTTTCACAACTTTTTTTAGAAAACCTTAATAGTTTTGAAAAGCAGTGTGCGTAGTCACTGATACTTATATCCTTTATACATGTGGTTGTTTTTTATTGTTCATATTTTCATTATCATAATTACAGTGGGTGTAGATGCCAGATTGGCTTGAAATTGAAATTTAAAAGATTAACTTGTGTGGTCAAATATCCAGAATAATATTGCAGGATGATATCTTCAAGCAAATGCTAGTTGAGGGCACAGTTTATTTTGTTGGTTTATTGGACCTTTTTCAGTAAAATCACATTTCAGGGTCAGATACAATAAGTTTGCAATCAGTGTAGATGATGGAGCCAAAATTGAGATCTCACCAGACTTAAGATTGGTTGTAGCCCAATTTAGGATCCTGAGTTTGGCTACCAAAAACTTTGTGCTGTATATTAATTGCATATACAAAGACATATCTAACAATATTACATTTGTAAAGAAACATGTAACAAAAGAACTTATTTCAACATCTCCGATGGTTTTAATTTCAAAACTTGAGTTAATTCAGAGGTATTATCTGTTTCCTCACAGCAGGTAAAAAGTTGTGAATGGAGAGTGAATACATTAAATACTGCATACATTATTCATAAAACTTACAAAAAAATGTAAATAAAATATTCACTTTGAACTTTTTAATACAGTTATTTCTTCAAAAGGTGAGAATCACTGCAAAATTTCCCCCTCAAAATTTCCCATCTTAAGTTAGGCTGGGACAGAGCCAGCACATCTTTGGATGGCCAGTCTTAGAATTGGTAGCCAAACTTAGGATCCTAAGTTGGGCTTACACCAATCTTAAGATTGGCGAGATCGTAAGTTTGGCTCCAACATATATATAAATGTTTACATACATGTATCAATGTGTTTTCTGTTATCCAGTGTTTTAAAAGGTTTATGGTCATACTTATATTGCAAAATAGTTTTTGGATAAAATTTAATGTAATAATTGGTCAGGTACACTCAAATTATACTTGCTAAATAAACCAGCATATTTTATCTGTGATAATGTGCCTCTTCTTGTTAAGTAATATTAGCTTATACAAACAAAATATGTATAGTTTTTTGACATTCTTACATTTTTATAATTGTTTTTAGTAGATTAATATACATGTGCAAAATAATGCAGTATTAAAAATGAAATAAGTCTTTACATATTATGTTATCATTTGATAAATATTCAGTGTGTATAATAAAATATTCCATCTTCGAACATAATTATTCTTTCTGTTGTCTTTCTGGTAAAGGTCAAACCTGTATGATATGGAAAAACTTTTCCTTTTGCATCCTTTAATACTAAGTTGCCTTAACCGTTCGCACATTTTGAGTATTATGAAGCTATGAGTAGTCAACTGATTCTCCCCATTGCATTCATTTCCCTGAATTCTGTAAAACAATGTATAAATGCTAAATTTAAAATTTTACATTAAATTCAAAGATCATAAGTATCACTTTCATAATTGGAATAAGTTAACCCTTCAATCTCCACTGATTTCAGTATTATATTTCCAAATGAAAAATTTGGGATCTACTGGATTCACCCTTGTTGCACCTGCCGCTGTACATATTGACTTGTGTGCATAATAACAGAGGCAGATCAGGAGGGGCATGGAGGGAGCACACCCCTCCTTTCAGAACTTGAAACCTTTGTCATGGTTCTTTTTGTTCCCAAACCTGCTATCTGCCTCTACTATGTAATATACCTGTTAAAATGACAGCTATTGAACTAGTGCCATTGTCAAACTGACCAAATATCAAAGAGGATTAGACTCTTTTGTGTGTACGAAGTTAGGTCTCATCCTCAAACAAACTCCTCTCTTGTGGATAACTTTTAAGCCTAATCAGTTTACCAGTGTATGTTTAATGAGGGATATACAATTTACAAAACTGAAATCACTTTCCCCAATTAATATTTATGTCCACCCCACTGGAGGATGGACATATTATTTTTGCTTTTTCCGCCATCTGGCATTACACTTGGTTTCCAGTCATTTCTAGGAAAAGTTTTTATCCTATTTTTACCAAATTTGCTATGGGTGTTTATTGAGTTAATAGTTTGCATGGGATTTTGGTGAAGATAGCTGTATAGCTAACTGAGTAATAGCTACTTGGCTACTTTTGTATACTTCTTTTGTTTCCGGGCATTTTGAGTAAAAATATTTGACATGTTTACCAAATTTGGTATGAGCAATAGTTTGGTCAATAGCTTGCTGGGGATTGCATTTAGTGATAATAGCTATATAACTGACTGAGTAATAGCTACTTAGGTACTTGGAGTAGTTTTTTTATTTTAAGCATTTTAAAGGAAAAACATTTCACCTATGTTCACAAAATTTGGGATGGAGGATTATTGGATCAGTAGGTTGCTTTGGATTGCTTTTGGTGATAATACCTGTATAGCTGAGTAATAGCTACTGTGCTATATAGCAATTATGCTATTTTGAGTTTACTTTTTTCTGGACATTTTAATGAAACAATGTTTTCTATCTTCACAAAAATTTATATGAAGGATAATTGGGTCAATAGTTTGGCCAGGATAGCTTTTGGTCAATGATAGCTTTGTAGCTATCTGAGTAATAGCTGCTTTGTTTCTTTGAGCCTACTCTGAATTGCATTTCTGTTTTCACTCTTTTAAAGAAAACATATATAACTCCTCTTTTTAAATTTGCTGTGAAGGTTTATCACGTCAATTGCTTGCTTGGTATTGTTGTTGATGGTAATAGCTTTAATCTCCCGAGTAATAGCTACATAGCAAAAAACATAAATATGTCTATCTTCTAAACTGTGCGAGATAGAGGGTATATAAGCAATGTACTCTTGGCAGTTTTCAAAACATTTTACTCTTCAAAAATGGCGGCCATTTTGAATTTTCAAATTTTTGCCAAAAATGCAAAAACATGAATTTGCTTCTATCTCCTTGACCGTGCGAGATAGAGTGATTTCGTTGACATTTTCGACCCACAGAGTACCTAAGCAATGTACTCTTGGTAATTTTCAAAAAAGTTTCCTCTCCCCAAATATGGCAGCCATTTTGAATTTTCCCCAAAAATGGAAAAACACAAATTGGTTTTATCTCCTTAACTGTGCGAGATAGAGCGATTTTGTCAAAATTTTTGACCCACAGGCTATCTGAGTAATGTACTCTTCGCGATTTTCCCAAAAAATTTCCTCTCCCCAAAAATGGCAGCCATTTTGAATTTTCCCCAAAAATGGAAAAACACAAATTTGCTTTTATCTCCTTAACTGTGCGAGATAGAGCGATTTTGTCAAAATTTTTGAGCCCCAGGCTATCTAAGTACGTACTCTTGGCAATTTTCCAAAAAAATTTACTCTCCCCAAAAATGGCAGCCATTTTGAATTTTCAAATTTTTCCCAAAAATGGAAAAACACAAATTTGCTTCTATCTCCTTAACCGTGTGAGATAGAACGATTTCGTCGAAATTTTCGACCCACAGGGTATGTGAGTAATGTGCTCTTGGCAATTTTCAAAAAATTGTCCTCTCCCCAAAATTGACATCCATTTGGAATTTTTGCCAAAAATGGTAAAAACACAAATTTGCTTCTATCTCCTTAACCATGTGAGATAGAACGATTTTGTCGAAATTTTCGATCCATAGGGTATCTAAGCAATGTACTCTTGGCAATTTTCAAGAAATTTTCCTCTCCCCAAAAATGGCGACCATTTTGAATTTTCGAATTTTTCCCAAAAATGGAAAAACAAAAATTTGCTTCTATCTCCTTAGCAGTGCGAGATCGAGTGATTTCGTCAAAATTTTCGACCCACGCGGTATTTAAGTAATGTACTCCTGGCAATTTTCCCCCGAAATTTTCCTCTCCTTAAAAATGACGGCCATTTTGAATTTTCGAATTTTCCCCAAAAATGGAAAAACACGTCAAATTTGCTTCTATCTCCTTAACCGTGCAAGACAGAGCAATTTCATCGAAATTTTCGATCCACAGGGTATCTAAGTCATGTACTCTTGGCAATTTTCAAAAAATATTTCTCTCCCCCAAAATGGCGGTCATTTTCAATTTTTGCCAAAAATGGATAAACACAAATTTGCTTCTATCTCCTTAACCGTGCGAGACGATTTCATCGAAATTTTCGATCCACTGGGTATCTCAGCAAACTACATTGTGTAATTTTCAAAAAAATTCCATCCCCTTAAAAATGACAGCCCCAGATAGCAAGACGCTAGTGGGCCAACGTTGGCTATGGGTGGTAAAATTCCTGGGGCCGTATTCACGAAAGGTCTTAGCCAAGTCTTGGGCTTAAGTTGGCTATATTTCTACACAAAAGTTAAGCCCAAGACTTGGCTAAGACCTTTCACGAATACGGCCCCTGGAACAATTAGATAAAATGTGCATTTTCTTTCACCAAACATAAGTTATTAATTCATTAATATAAACAAACTTATTCTGTACTCCTTCAGTTTGCTCAGTCACTCTTTCCTGCACTTTATTATTACTTTATATATTGCTTGCTTATATATTTGCCACAGGTGGTCCATTAATTGCCCACCCACTACAAAAATAGTACAGGACCTATGATGGGCATCCAGTGGGCCACTGGTGGCAAATATTTTATTTTTAGTAAAGGTTAAAGAAATATATCTTCATTTTTTCCATGTGATATAATCTTTTTTTTTTATGAAACCTAAAACTATCGCAAAGTTTTGTCTGACACATGCAACTATGATCTGTAAGAGCTATGTGTAGTTCGTGGACCAATGGTGATCCTCTGGTGGCTATATCTCAAGCTCTGCTGAACAGTATTTATTTTGACAGATCTTGAAAAGAGACTGTCTTGGCTTAAATTCATTTGGTTTAAGTGAATTACTTTATATTTCACAAAAAAATTGCACTGTTTGCCATTGGTGGTCCATCAGTGGTTCACTTTCTGACTGAATGGTACACATACTGTTGGTCCAACGGTGGCCCACCGATGGCAAAGTATTGGATACTTTATGTATTTGTGTGGCCACTGTTGGTTATGAATGGCAAAATATAGCTAGTGGGCCACCACTGAGCCACTGCTGGACCACTGACTGCATTTTTAAAAAAAAAAATTAAAGCATTATAAATTTCTGTATAAGCAACCTCAATTATTGTTTTCAGCCATATTATTTAACAATATTCAATGTTTAAAACACATTATTTCAAAATATAAATTGCGTTGCCCACTGTTGGCCCACCAACTACCAAAGTCAGTGGCTGTAGCCTAGGGACCAAAGTATGCTCACTGGTGTAAAATTCCTGGAAAAATTAGATAAAATGTGCATTTTCTTTCACAAAACATAAGTTAATGTCATTTATATAAACAAACTTATACTGTACTCCTTCATTTTTCTCAGTCTTTCCTCCACTTTATTACTTTATAAATTGCTTGCTTATATATATATGCCACAGGTGGTCCATCAATGGCCCACCCACTCACTACATAAGTAGTACAGTACCTATGATAGGCATCCAGTAGGCCACTAGTTCCAAATATTTTATTTTTAGTGAAGGTTAAAGAAAGATATCTTAATTTTTTCTATGTGAGATAATTTTTACCCATGCTGTCCGGATGGGCGGGCCGGCGGTGAGAAAAAGTTTGTCCGGGCTGTATCTCAGAAACCGTAAGTTGTAAGAAGTTGATACTTGGTAGGGACATTGGTTAGGGGTTGTAGGTGTGCAACGTCATGGTCTGACCTTGATTTGACTTTTGACGTTGTAGTGACCTTGACCAATAAAATCTTGTCTGGGCTATATCTCGGAAACCGTAAGGTGTAGGAAGTTGATACTTGGAAGGGATATTGGTTAGGGGTTGTAGGTGTGCAGCATCATGGTGTGACCTTGATTTGACGTTGTCGTAGTGACCTTGACCTTTAAAATCTTGTTGCACCTTTGGGTCTGTCTTTTGATGCAGATTAAGCACTGTTAAAGTCATATTAGAATTCATTAAGAATTTTACTTTTACAACTTAATTCCCATTATAACTGATGGAATTTCATCAAGTGAGTCACAGATTTTGCTCCAACACCACACATAAGCATTCATTGAATGTATTACCATTTCTGTATTCATGGTAATATTCAAAACATCTAAACCATAATTCGGCCATTCCAGATATAGATAAAGAGTACATGCATTATCTTTCTTTGACATTATTTTCTCTATTTAAACATTGTTTGGACCTTTATATAACTAACAGTGCTCTGAAATTATCCTAAACTTTGTACTGATACAGTACTTCTATATCTCATGGTGTTAAAAATATTTCCCTAGGCTGTGGGGTACCGGCATCTCTGATGCTATTTTGTGTTTTTATGAAACCTAAAACTATCGCAGAATTTTTTTTATCTGACACATGCAACTATGATCTGTAAGAGTTATACTTAGTTGGTGGGCCAATGGTGGTTCTAGTTGGAAAATATGGATTTACATATCTTGAGCAATTAAATTTGAAAGCTGATGCAAAATTACGTGTTATTACAATGCCATCAGAAATAGAATATTGAATATACAATGATTCATGAAAACATGTCATCTTGGAAAGAATTAATTACTTTGAAGATGTATTAAAATTGTAAAATATGCATATGGATAGTTATAGTATAATATTATTAAGAAGCTATAATTATGACACACAAGCTACAATGATTCAAATAAAGAAGACAGTGTAAACAACCTGATTTCATGCATTGAATTCAACCCTATTTCATACATTGGATTCAACCAAAAACAGTTTGCAAAATCTACACGCCTTTCAACCAGATTTCACCCACTGAATTTAAACTGACTTCACCGATTGAATTCAACCTGATTTCACCGGTTGGATCCAACTAAAAATGGTTTGCAAAATCTACACATATTTCAACCAGATTTCTACGTTGGATTTAACCAGATTTCAAAGTTGTGTGCCTGCTGGGATTTTATCTCTTATAGTACACGTCCTATAATATTTTATTTATATTTATTCGAATCAAATAAACCAGGAACTTCTTTTATTCGAATCAAATAAACATCATTCAATACTTCCTCTTGTTTGGGTGTTAAATGTAGCTTGAGTATCATCATCTTTCTGTCACAACAGCAGATGTTTAATTTTGTGGTACCAGAGTTTTTTAAAGCACACATTCTTATTTTAACAGATTATACGACCTCTACAATTCTATTTTAGACTATTTGCTTACAAAGAGCTGTATTCACCAAAGATTCTGGTCAAGTCAGGTCTTAATTTTTGTACAGTTATAACAATTTAAGCCTAAGATTTACCAAAGACATTTGATGAACATGACCCCTGTTGGTTTTTATGTCCACTTGAGTGCAAAATCGCCATTTTTATACACTTGTGTTAATCAGTATTCACGTAACTGATTCTCTGTGAATTTCGGCATGAATTTCCTTAATTACACAAAAATGAACGAGGAAACACAATAGCGTAGTTCTAGCTGTCTAATTTTTTTCACACCTTTAAAATGGGTAGAGTCTATTTCCTATCCACCACAAGGAGGTCAATAAATAAAATTAACATAAAAGCACGTGTATTTATATATGGCATATATGGTTCTAGTCTGGTATCCTAATGCTGTATTTAAGTGATAAAGACGTCCATTTCAGATGCTAGTAGAACCAGTAGAACTAAAACAGTTAATAAGTACATAAATTTAACTTTCTTTCTCCATTTATAGTCTTAAAAAGTTTTAATTTGCTTTATATTAGGTCAGTTGATCTCTGAGGTGGAGATTTGGGAGCCGCCTTGTTCTTCTTTGTTGTTATACTGTTTGAACAAAAATATTTTTTTTAAATACAGTTTTCTGGAAAATAAAGTAAGTGTCAGTGAAAAGATCAAAAAGCCATAATAATCAGTTCTGGATAAATTTTAAAAAGTAATGTACCCATTATAAAGAGTAGAAGCTATAGAAATCTAATTATAAGATATCCCTCCTGTGGATGAGATTTAGACAGTTTTTAGCATGACCTTGCAGTGGATGACATTTAGACAGCCATAAACACGACCTCCCTGCACTAGAAAACATCTGATCAACACATAGATATGACCTCCCTCTAGTGGATAACATTTAGACAGTTCTGGATATGAGACCTCCTTGTACTGGATGGTATTTAGACAGTTCTTAGCATGACCTCCTTGCAGTGGATGACATTTAGACAGCCATAAACACGACCTCCCTGCACTAGAATACATCTGAGCAAGACATAGATATGACCTCCCTCTAGTGGATAACATTTAGACAGTTCTGGATATGGGACCTCCCTCCTGTGGATGGTATTTAGACAGTTCTTAGCATGACCTCCTTGCAGTGGATGACATTTAGACAGCCATAAACACGACCTCCCTGCACTAGAATACATCTGAGCAAGACATAGATATGACCTCCCTCTAGTGGATAACATTTAGACAGTTCTGGATATGGGACCTCCCTCCTGTGGATGGTATTTAGACAGTTCTTAGCATGACCTCCTTGCAGTGGATGACATTTAGACAGCCATAAACACGACCTCCCTGCACTAGAATACATCTGAACAAGACATAGATATGACCTCCCTCTAGTGGATAACATTTAGACAGTTCTAGGTATGAGACCTCCTTGTACTGGATGGTATTTAGACAGTTCTTAGCATGACCTCCTTGCAGTGGATGACATTTAGACAGCCAAAAGCACGACCTCCCTGCACTAGAAAACATCTGAGCAAGACATAGATATGACCTCCCTCTAGTGGATAACATTTAGACAGTTCTGGATATGAGACCTCCTTGTACTAGATGGTATTTAGACAGTTCTTAGCATGACCTCCTTGCAGTGGATGACATTTAGACAGCCATAAACACGACCTCCCTGCACTAGAATACATCTGATCAAGACATAGATATGACCTCCCTCTAGTGGATAACATTTAGACAGTTCTGGATATGGGACCTCCCTCCTGTGGATGGTATTTAGACAGTTCTTAGCATGACCTCCTTGCAGTGGATGACATTTAGACAGCCATAAACACGACCTCCCTGCACTAGAATACATCTGAGCAAGACATAGATATGACCTCCCTCTAGTGGATAACATTTAGACAGTTCTAGGTATGAGACCTCCTTGTACTGGATGGTATTTAGACAGTTCTTAGCATGACCTCCTTGCAGTGGATGACATTTAGACAGCCAAAAGCACGACCTCCCTGCACTAGAATACATCTGAGCAAGACATAGATATGACCTCCCTCTAGTGGATAACATTTAGACAGTTCTGGATATGGGACCTCCCTCCTGTGGATGGTATTTAGACAGTTCTTAGCATGACCTCCTTGCAGTGGATGACATTTAGACAGCCATAAACACGACCTCCCTGCACTAGAATACATCTGAGCAAGACATAGATATGACCTCCCTCTAGTGGATAACATTTAGACAGTTCTGGATATGGGACCTCCCTCCTGTGGATGGTATTTAGACAGTTCTTAGCATGACCTCCTTGCAGTGGATGACATTTAGACAGCCATAAACACGACCTCCCTGCACTAGAATACATCTGAGCAAGACATAGATATGACATCCCTCTAGTGGATAACATTTAGACAGTTCTAGGTATGAGACCTCCTTGTACTGGATGGTATTTAGACAGTTCTTAGCATGACCTCCTTGCAGTGGATGACATTTAGACCGCCAAAAACACGACCTCCCTGCACTAGAAAACATCTGAGCAAGACATAGATATGACCTCCCTCTAGTGGATAACATTTAGACAGTTCTAGGTATGAGACCTCCTTGTACTGGATGGTATTTAGACAGTTCTTAGCATGACCTCCTTGCAGTGGATGACATTTAGACAGCCATAAACACGACCTCCCTGCACGAGAAAACATCTGAGCAAGACATAGATATGACCTCCCTCTAGTGGATAACATTTAGACAGTTCTAGGTATGAGACCTCCTTGTACTGGATGGTATTTAGACAGTTCTTAGCATGACCTCCTTGCAGTGGATGACATTTAGACAGCCATAAACACGACCTCCTTGCACTAGAATACATCTGAGCAAGACATAGATATGACCTCCCTCTAGTGGATAACATTTAGACAGTTCTGGATATGGGACCTCCCTCCTGTGGATGGTATTTAGACAGTTCTTAGCATGACCTCCTTGCAGTGGATGACATTTAGACAGCCATAAACACGACCTCCCTGCACTAGAATACATCTGAGCAAGACATAGATATGACATCCCTCTAGTGGATAACATTTAGACAGTTCTAGGTATGAGACCTCCTTGTACTGGATGGTATTTAGACAGTTCTTAGCATGACCTCCTTGCAGTGGATGACATTTAGACAGCCATAAACACGACCTCCCTGCACGAGAAAACATCTGAGCAAGACATAGATATGACCTCCCTCTAGTGGATAACATTTAGACAGTTCTAGGTATGAGACCTCCTTGTACTGGATGGTATTTAGACAGTTCTTAGCATGACCTCCTTGCAGTGGATGACATTTAGACAGCCAAAAGCACGACCTCCATGCACTAGAAAACATCTGAGCAAGACATAGATATGACCTCCCTCTAGTGGATAACATTTAGACAGTTCTAGGTATGAGACCTCCTTGTACTGGATGGTATTTAGACAGTTCTTAGCATGACCTCCTTGCAGTGGATGACATTTAGACAGCCAAAAGCACGACCTCCCTGCACTAGAAAACATCTGAGCAAGACATAGATATGACCTCCCTCTAGTGGATAACATTTAGACAGTTCTGGATATGAGACCTCCTTGTACTGGATGGTATTTAGACAGTTCTTAGCATGACCTCCTTGCAGTGGATGACATTTAGACAGCCAAAAACACGACCTCCCTGCACTAGAAAACATCTGAGCAAGACATAGATATGACCTCCCTCTAGTGGATAACATTTAGACAGTTCTGGATATGGGACCTCCCTCCTGTGGATGGTATTTAGACAGTTCTTAGCATGACCTCCTTGCAGTGGATGACATTTAGACAGCCATAAACACGACCTCCCTGCACTAGAATACATCTGAGCAAGACATAGATATGACATCCCTCTAGTGGATAACATTTAGACAGTTCTAGGTATGAGACCTCCTTGTACTGGATGGTATTTAGACAGTTCTTAGCATGACCTCCTTGCAGTGGATGACATTTAGACAGCCATAAACACGACCTCCCTGCACTAGAAAACATCTGATCAAGACATAGATATGACCTCCCTCTAGTGGATAAATGCTCAGATGTTTTCTAGTGCAGGGAGGTCGTGTTTATGGCTGTCTAAATGTCATCCACTGCAAGGAGGTCATGCTAAGAACTGTCTAAATACCATCCAGTACAAGGAGGTCTCATACCTAGAACTGTCTAAATGTTATCCACTAGAGGGAGGTCATATCTATGTCTTGATCAGATGTATTCTAGTGCAGGGAGGTCGTGTTTTTGGCTGTCTAAATGTCATCCACTGCAAGGAGGTCATGCTAAGAACTGTCTAAATACCATCCACAGGAGGGAGGTCCCATATCTAGAACTGTCTAAATGTTATCCACTAGAGGGAGGTCATATCTATGTCTTGATAAGATGTTTTCTAGTGCAGGGAGGTCGTGTTTTTGGCTGTCTAAATGTCATCCACTGCAAGGAGGTCATGCTCAGAACTGTCTAAATCCTATCCAGTACAAGGAGGTCCCATATCTAGAACTGTCTAAATGCTATCCACTAGAGGGAGGTCATATCTATGTCTTGATCAAATGTTTTCTAGTGCAGGGAGGTCGTGTTTATGGCTGTCTAAATGTCATCCACTGCAAGGAGGTCATGCAAGAACTGTCTAAATACCATCCACAGGAGGGAGGTCCCATATCTAGAACTGTCTAAATGTTATCCACTAGAGGGAGGTCATATCTATGTCTTGATCAACTGTATTCTAGTGCAGGGAGGTCGTGTTTTTGGCTGTCTAAATGTCATCCACTGCAAGGAGGTCATGCTAAGAACTGTCTAAATACCATCCACAGGAGGGAGGTCCCATATCTAGAACTGTCTAAATGTTATCCACTAGAGGGAGGTCATATCTATGTCTTGATAAGATGTTTTCTAGTGCAGGGAGGTCGTGTTTTTGGCTGTCTAAATGTCATCCACTGCAAGGAGGTCATGCTCAGAACTGTCTAAATCCTATCCAGTACAAGGAGGTCCCATATCTAGAACAGTCTAAATGTTATCCACTAGAAGGAGGTCATATCTATGTCTTGATAAGATGTTTTCCAGTGCAGGGAGGTCGTGTTTATGGCTGTCTAAATGTCATCCACTGCAAGGAGGTCATGCTAAGAACAGTCTAAATGTTATCCACTAGAAGGAGGTCCTATACTTAGAAGTGTCTAAATGAAGTGTCTAAATGTTAGAAGTGTCTAAATGTTAGAAATGTCAGAAGTGTCCAATGAGGCAACCTTTGTGATATCAAGTTATGATGCATGTTTTGTCAATTGATAAGTGTAACATGTAACTTGGTGTTTTTAACACCATGTTGTTCCTAGTGCATCTGATTGGACTTCAATACCACAATCCAAGAAAACATGTGTAGGTGTGCATCATCAAGGTATGATCTTGAGTTGACCTTGGACCATGCTGCGGTGACCTTGACCTTTAAAAACTTTTCTGGGCCACATGTAATTTTATTTAAATGTGCTATTTCCATTGACGCTTATACTTCAATAAATACATTGTAAAGCTTCATGTATTGCCTTGTTTTTATGTTATGTGTATAATCATGATGAAAAAATTATTCATAATTACTCTGGCAAAGTCTAGTCAGTATAAATATAAATTAATATTATTATGTCCACCCCACTGGGGGGTGGACATATTATTTTTGCTTTTTCCGCCGTCCCACTTGGTTTCCAGACATTTTAGGCAATAGTTCTTATCCTATCTTTACCAAATTTGGCATGCAGGTTTATTGGGTTAATAGCTTGTATGGGATTGCTTTTGGTGATGATAGCTCTATAGCTAACTGAGTAATAGCTACTTTGCTACTTTTGAGTAGCTCTTTGGTTTCCAGACATTTTAAGGAATGCTATTAAGCCTAGCTTTCTGAAATTTGGTATGGAGGTTCATTGGGTTAATAGCTTGTATGGGATTGCTTTTGGGGGGAATTGCTTCATAGATGAGTGAGTAATTAATTAAATAAATGAGTAATTGGCTATTTTGAATACTGAAAAAGGCAAATGTGCTCATATCTCCTAAACTGTGAGAAAGTTCGTCGAAATTTTCGACCCACAGGGTATCTAAGGAATGTACTCTTTGCAATTTTCAAAAAATTTTCCCCTTCTCAAAAATGGCGGCCATTTTGAATTTTCGAATTTTTGTCAAAAATGGCAAAACACAAATTTGCTTCTATCTCCTTAACCGTGCGAGATAGAGCGATTTCGTCAAAATTTTCGACCCACAGGGTATCTGAGCATTGTACTCTTGGCAATTTTTAAAAAAATTTTCCCTCCCCAAAAATGGCGGCCATTTTGAATTTTCGAATTTTTGCCAAAAATGGCAAAACACGAATTTGCTTCTATCTCCTTAACCGTGCGAGATAGAGCGATTTCGTCGAAATTTTCGACCCATGGGATATCTAAGAAATGTACTCTTGGCAATTTTCAAAAAATTTTCCCCTCCCCACATATGGCGGCCATTTTGAATTTTCGAATTTTGGCCAAAAATGGAAAAACACAAATTGGCCTTGACCGTGCAAAATAGAGTTATTTCAGTGAAATTTTCGACCCACAGGGTATCTAACAAATGTACTCTTGGCAATTTTCAAAAAATTTTCCTCTTCCCAAAAATGGCGGCCATTTTGAATTTTCAAATTTTTGCCAAAAATAGAAAAACAGAAATTTGCTTCTATCTTCTTAACCGTGCAAGATAGAGTGATTTCATCAAAATTTTCCACCCAACCAATGCAAAAAGGCATGAAGCTGAAATAATTTACATGTACACTAATAAATATTTAACCATCATTGATATATTTCACAAATGAAACAGGGTCTTGTAAGACTACTGTACAATTTTGGCAAAAGGTTCATGGGGTGGACATTACACATGATAATGTGTGTTCTTCTATGCTATCCTGTTTCTATTCATATGTCGCAGCTACTATCAACAGGGCGTCCTATTTCTAGTTTTGCATCCATTTGCATACACCCAGACTAAGTGCTCTGTCACTAAGCTATGATGTCTTGATTTACACATCACTGGGAGTCAAACCCAGGCCTCTCAGTCTGAGGTGACACTTAATTTCTTATAGAAGAATAGATAAAGAATTTCCAAAAAAGACTTTTATATCTCAAAAACTGTCTTCAAATTCCAGTAACATAGAGACAATATTTGAAAGTTCAAGGTCACTATAGCAAGGTCTAAAGTTAGATTTAGGTGACACTAGGCATAATTCGACTGATAAGATAATAGAAAAAAATTATTTTTTCTGTATTTTCTGTTTGACTCTACAGGAGATTTTAAACATGTACAAGGTTACCACGTCTCATCCTGTTAACTTTATTAAACTAGGAACAACAGCAGGATGACAGCTAAACGGACCAATGAAAATAAAGCATTTACATAGTACTGATAGAAAATCAAATGGTTGCCATTTTGTTTATCCATTTTTTATATCATTTTTTGGTGTGGGTCTTTAGGAAACCCATCTGCTGGTAGACCCAGGACTGTCTCTTGGTCATCTCCCTTGGGGCTTGGCCAGACTGTTGCTTGGAGAGCTTGCCATAACAAATTCTCTGTGACTCAAACCACCTTCTGACATCAAAGGGCTGGGGCTTCAGTTCTGCAGAGATTTCTGCCCAGAGAGCCTCCTTCCTCTGTCATGGAAATGTGCATTCTCCCTGTCGTACAGCTCTAGGTGCTCCTTCACAAACCCTAAAATGGCATGTTCTTGGCTGCCATTGAATGTAGCACAGTCCTTGGCTCTCTTGGCTGCTGAGTGGCACTCTGATTCTTCCTTATGCCCCTGTTCCACCAAAAGATTAAGCCCCGATCCTGTCTGGGACCCTTAATTGTGGACAGTCGGTGGAAAAATAACCAAAATGGGCGGGAATACTGGGTCGGTACTGAAGTCTGGGATTAAGAACAGATCATCCCCAGGACGCCTCAGGACGCCTCAGGCGGCCGCAGACAGTCCCCGACTGGTCTGGGACTAAGAACCGACTAAGCCAGTTTTCTGGTCGGTTTCAATTACGATCCTGTCGCACACAAACCGACTGGGTCCCAGGACGCCTCAGGCCTCCTGGGACTAAGCCCCGACTAACCCACGATTAAGTCCCGGCGTCCTCAGGCCTCCTCAGTCTTCCCCAGACCAGGATCCCCGATTATTGTTTTGCAAAGTTGCTGGATTTTCTGGGTATATATATATAAAATTCGCGATCTAATCACCATTGCTTTTCTAGGAACACAGCAGGATGTCACCTTTTAATGGAAGACAGATTCAACAACAACTTAGGGCTTTTTTGGTTTTTATTCAGTTACAAATAATCATGTATTTCCATTTTTTACGTCAAGCACAGCAACCACCACCACCAGCACCCATACAGAGACCTAGAAGAAGGCACAACATGTGGGTCAGGCCATGGCTACTGCAGAGAGAGGAGAGAGGGGCCTACCACAACATTATGGCTGATCTGTATGCCACAGACATTCCAGGATTCACCAACTACATGTGGATGACCCCAGAATTCTTTGAAATGATAAAGACCAGACTGGAACCACGTCTAGCCAGGCAGGCCACCAACTACAGAGCTCCAATCAGTGTTGGGGAGAAGTTAGCCCTCACCATCAGATATCTGGCCACTGGAGAGTCATATACATCATTATTATGTCAGTTCAGGGTTGGGAGATCCACCATTTCCAAGTTTTTACCAGAGGTCTGCAGGGCCATCCAGGATGAGTTCACCAGACAGTACCTCAAATGTCCTACTACTCCAGATGAGTGGAAAGAACTGGAAAGGGAATTCAGGATCAGGTGGAATGTTCCACATGCCCTGGGAGCCCTGGATGGCAAGCATGTGGCCCTGAAGAAACCCAAGAACTCTGGAGCCCTCTACCACAACTACAAGGGGTTCTTTTCCATTGTGATGTTGGCCCTGGTAGATGGACAGTACAAGTTCAGATGGGTGGATGTGGGTACAGCTGGATCTTGCTCAGATGCCCAGATATTTAATGCCTCTCAATGAAGAGGAGGATTGAAGATGGCAGGATAGGCTTCCCTGACCCAGCTCCTATAACCCAGGGTGGTAGAGATGTCCCCTACTTCATTCTGGCAGATGATGCCTTTGCCCTGAAGACCTGGCTCATGAAACCCTATGGCAGAAGGCTGTTAACAAGAGAGCAAAGGATTGCCAACTATAGAATATCAAAGGGCAGGAGAGTTGTGGAGAACGCTTTTGGCATCCTGGTTTCAAGATTCAGAGTGATGAGGACCACCATTGAACTACCCCCAGAAACAGAGAAGTGGTCATGACCTGTGTGGTTCTGCACAACATACTCAGAAGCCAGTATCAAGGTCAACCTGCTGGACAGCAGCCTGGGGAGGATGATGATGATGATGATGTGCCTGGTGATTGTGGATTGATTGGTGGTGCTGCTGGTGGTGGCCAAGACAGAAACCCTGCTAGAGAGGCCAAAAGACAGAGGGATTACCTGAAGGACTACTTCAATAATGAGGGAGCAGTGGCCTGGCAAGATGGCAGAATATAAGTCCTGTTGCAGTAAACAGTCCTTTTCAGGACTAACCATAACAGTCCTTTTCAGGACTAACAAAGTCCTTTTCAGGACTACCAAATATTCCAAAAACAACTAGAAATAGGACGCCCTGTTGATAGTAGATGCGAATAGAAACAGGATAGCATAGAAGAACACACATTATCATGTGTAATGTCCACCCCATGAACCTTTTGCCAAAATTGTACAGTAGTCTTACAAGACCCTGTTTCATTTGTAAAATATATCAATGATGCTTAAATATTTATTAGTGTAGATGTAAATTATTTCAGCTTCATGCCTTTTTGCATTGGTTGGGTGGAAAATTTTGACGAAATCACTCTATCTTGCACGGTTAAGATAGAAGCAAATTCCTGTTTTTCTATTTTTGGCAAAAATTCGCTCAGATACCCTGTGGGTCGAAAATTTTGACGAAATCGCTCTATCTCGCACGGTTAAGGAGATAGAAGCAAATTTGTGTTTTGCCATTTTTGGCATAAATTCAAAATGGCCGCCATTTTTGGGGAGGGGAAAATTTTTTGAAAATTGCAAAGATTACTTTCTTTAGATACCCTGTGGGTCGAAAATTTTGTCGAAATCGCTCTATCTCGCACGGTTTAGGAGATAGAAGCAAATTTGTGTTTTGCCATTTTTGGCAAAAATTCAAAAAATAAAAATGGCCGCCATTTTTGGGGAGGGGAAAATTTTTTGAAAACTAGAAATAGGACGCCCTGTTGCTTGTACCTGTGACATATGAATAGAAACAGGACAGCATAGAAGAACACACATTATCATGTGTAATGTCCACCCCATGAACCTTTTGCCAAAATTGTACAGTAGTCTTACAAGACCCTGTTTCATTTGTGAAATATATCAATGATGGTTAAATATTTATTAGTGTACATGTAAATTATTTCAGCTTCATGCCTTTTTGCATTGGTTGGGTGGAAAATTTTGATGAAATCACTCTATCTTGCACGGTTAAGAAGATAGAAGCAAATTTCTGTTTTTCTATTTTTGGCAAAAATTTGAAAATTCAAAATGGCCGCCATTTTTGGGAAGAGGAAAATTTTTTGAAAATTGCCAAGAGTACATTTGTTAGATACCCTGTGGGTCGAAAATTTCACTGAAATAACTCTATTTTGCACGGTCAAGGCCAATTTGTGTTTTTCCATTTTTGGCCAAAATTCGAAAATTCAAAATGGCCGCCATATGTGGGGAGGGGAAAATTTTTTGAAAATTGCCAAGAGTACATTTCTTAGATATCCCATGGGTCGAAAATTTCGACGAAATCGCTCTATCTCGCACGGTTAAGGAGATAGAAGCAAATTCGTGTTTTGCCATTTTTGGCAAAAATTCGAAAATTCAAAATGGCCGCCATTTTTGGGGAGGGAAAATTTTTTTGAAAATTGCAAAGAGTACCTTCCTTAGATACCTGTGGGTTGAAAATTGTGACGAAATCGCTCTATCTCGCACGGTTAAGGAGATAGAAGCAATTTTGTGTTTTGCCATTTTCGGCAAAAATTTGAAAATTCAAAATGGCCGCCATTTTTGGGGAGGGGAAATTTTTTTGAAAATTGAAAAGAATACATTGCTGAGATACCCTGTGGGTCAAAAATCTCGACGAAATTGCTCTATCTCGCACGGTTAAGGAGATAAAAGCCAATTTGTGTTTTGCCATTTTTGGCAAAAATCCGAAAATACAAAATGGCCGCCATTTTTGGGGAGGGGAAATTTTTTTTGAAAATTGCAAGGAGTACCTTCCTTAGATACCCTGTGTCGAAAATTTCGATGAAATCGCTCTATCTTGCACGGTTAAGGAGATAAACGCAAATTTGTGTTTTGCCATTTTTGGCAAAAATCCGAAAATACAAAATGGCCGCCATTTTTGGGGAGGGGAAAATTTTTTTGAAAATTGCAAAGAGTACCTTGGTTAGATACCCTGTGGGTCGAAAATTGCGACGAAATCGCTCTATCTCGCACGGTTAAGGAGATAGAAGCAATTTTGTGTTTTGCCATTTTTGGCAAAAATCCGAAAATACAAAATGGCCGCCATTTTTGGGAGGGGGATTTTTTTTGAAAATTGCAAAGAGTACCTTGGTTAGATACCCTGTGGGTCGAAAATTGCGACGAAATCGCTCTATCTCGCACGGTTAAGGAGATAGAAGCAATTTTGTGTTTTGCCATTTTTGGCAAAAATCCGAAAATACAAAATGGCCGCCATTTTTGGGGAGGGGAAATTTTTTTGAAAATTCCAAAGATTACCTTCCTTACATACCCTGTGGGTCGAAAATTTCGACGAAATCGCTCTATCTCGCACGGTTAAGGAGATAGAAGCAATTTTGTGTTTTGCCATTTTTGCCAAAAATTCGAAAATTCAAAATGGCCGCCATTTTTGGGGAGGGGAAAATTTTTTGAAAATTGCAAAGATTACTTTCTTTAGTTACCCTGTGGGTCGAAAATTTTGTTGAAATCGCTCTATCTCGCACGGTTTAGGAGATAGAAGCAAATTTGTGTTTTGCCATTTTTGGCAAAAATTCGAAAATTCAAAATGGCCGCCATTTTTGGGGAGGGGAAATTTTTTTGAAAATTGCAAAGAATACATTCCTTAGATACCCTGTGGGTCGAAAATTTCGACGAAATCGCTCTATCTCGTACGGTTAAGGAGATGGAAGCAAATTTGTGTTTTGCCATTTTTGGCAAAAATTCGAAAATTCAAAATGGCCGCCATTTTTGGGGAGGGAAAATTTTTTGAAAATTGCAAAGAGTACATTCCTTAGATACCCTGTGGGTCGAAAATTTCGACGAAATCGCTCTATCTCCTACGGTTTAGGAGATATGAGCACATTTGCCTTTTTCAGTATTCAAAATAGCTAATTACTCATTTATTTAATTAATTACTCACTCATCTATGAAGCAATTCCCCCCAAAAGCAATCCCATACAAGCTATTAACCCAATGAACCTCCATACCAAATTTCAGAAAGCTAGGCTTAATAGCATTCCTTAAAATGTCTGGAAACCAAAGAGCTACTCAAAAGTAGCAAAGTAGCTATTACTCAGTTAGCTATAGAGCTATCATCACCAAAAGCAATCCCATACAAGCTATTAACCCAATAAACCTGCATGCCAAATTTGGTAAAGATAGGATAAGAACTGTTGCCTCAAATGTCTGGAAACCAAGTGGGACGGCGGAAAAAGCAAAAATAATATGTCCACCCCCAGTGGGGTGGACATAATTAATCAGCTATGCTTGCTACAGACGGACAAACCCCATGCCAAACATAACTTGTTCAGACGGACAAACAGACAAACCCCATGCCAAACATAACTTGTTCAGACGGAGAAACAGACAAACCCCGTGCCAAACATAACTTGTTCAGACGGACAAACAGACAAATCCCATGCCAAACATAACTTTTTCAGATAGACAAACAGACAACCACAACTTACTCAATTAAATTTTTATATATTTTGAAATGCACATCCTAATTTCACCAATTTTTTTTGTTCATGGGTTGGAAATTTATTTGTAGCAGAAATGCTTTTATGGAAATCTTCAATTTTAAATCTTCACTTCTAATCACAAACATGTGGAAAATATAACCATGGAACTAGTTTTGTTTTCAATAATGGGGGATTGTGTTTGCAAAATAGTGGTGGAACACCCACATAACACCTCTCATCTTCTTTGCAAGCTTCCTCAGTAACTTCTAATCCTTCCTATGTATCCTCTATCTTCTCTTCTGTCTCCTCTGTCCTTTCCTCTGTCCTCTCCTCCAACTCTCTACCTTCTCCCTCCCCTCTTGCCTCTCCTATATCTTCTTCTTTCTTCTCTTTCCTCCTAACTCCAGTGAATATAAAAAACTGTGAAATTTGCCCTATGCTCAAGTATAAAATATGTTTAAAAAATAGTATCAGAGATGTCCGTACCCCACAGCCTGGGGAAATATTTTTAACACCATGAGATATAGAAGTCCTGTATCAGTACAAAGTTCAGGATACTGTCAGTTATATAAAGACCCAAACAATGTTTAGAGAATATAATGTCTAAGAGAAAGATAATGTATGGAAAGATAAAGTATTAAAACAAGACAATTCAATAACAAGATGACAGCATTAATCAGTAAACATTACGACAATTTATCTATATCTGGCATGGCCGAATTATGGTTTTGATGTTTTGAATATTACCATGCATACAGAAGTGGCAATACATTCAATGAATGCTTATGTGTGCTGTTGGAGCAAAGTCTGTGGCTCACTTGATGAAATTCCATCTGTTACAATGGGAAGTTGTACAAGTAAAATTCTTCATGAATTCTAATATCACTTTAACAGTGCTTAACCTGCATCAAAAGACAGACCCAAAGGTGCAACAAGATTTTTAAGGTCAAGGTCACTACGACAAGGTCAAAGGTCAAATCAAGGTCACACCATGATGCTGCACACCTACAACCCTTAACCAATGTCCCTACCAAGTATCACCTTCCTACACCTTACGGTTTCCGAGATATAGCCCGGACAAGATTTTTAAACTCAAGGTCACTACGGCAAGGTCAAATCAAGGTCAGACCATGACATTGCACACCTACACATCCTAACCAATGTCCCTACCAAGTATGAACTTCCTACACTTGACGGTTTCTGAGATACAGCCCAGACAAACTTTTTCCCGCCGACCGCCCACCCATCCGGACACCATGGGTGAAAACAATACCCCGACAGCCCTTAAGGGCTGTGGGGTAATAAAAACTGAAAACCTCTAGCAGAAAGTGACACACGTCTCTCAGTAGCCAACCAGTCAATAACACTGAAGGCCTGTGCACGGTTGCTTATATAGTCCCAGACCCCCCCCCCACCCCCCTTGCCTCTTTTTGGTTTCAGACGCGCAGAAAAAAGTCGGTACTTAATCGGTACTTAGTCCCAGGCCACCTGGGGTGTCCTCAGACTGTCGCAGACTAAATTTGTGTGGTCCTAGGTGGCCTGAGGAGGCCGGCTTGGATCGGCTTCTCTTAGTCGGGGCTTAGTCCCAGACCCAGACGGCCTGAGGCTTCCGGGGAGTAATGAAACCGATTCATTTTCACACGCATAAAACTTCAAAAATCTGTTATGAGTCTGGGACTGACAACAGGCTTCCTGGGACTAAGCTCAGGACACCTGGGACTAAGGGTCGCAGGAGGCCTGAGACAATATAGGACTGTGTAAATTTGGGTCTGAAGAGGCCTGAGGAAGCCTGAGACTGGACATTTTCTTGACGGCGGGAAATAAAAATCGGTTTGGGTCACGAAAAATATCAAACATGTTTCATTTTTCTCACGGCCCCAACCGACATCTACCGATCCATACAGAACGCCGGGGACTAAGCAAATTTTTGAAACCGACTACAAAAAACCCTTAATCGGGAAGCTTAGTCGTGTGGTGGAACACCCACATTATATTGCATTAAATCACTCTAAGGTGTTGGGGCCTTTAAAGAAACAAAATTGCAAATTTAATAAGTTAAATTTTTATAAGTTAATACCCTATCCAATGGACAATTGCTTTACTGGTCGGCGCGACCGGTCCCGCCAAACGCCAGAAAAAGACGTTCTGTATATAATACCGGCAGGACCGGTCAGGAGGGTGCATTCGCCAGGTGGCGCATGGTACTTCCTTCCTGTGTAGACAGCGTGACGTCATAGCATCTTTTTCGTGTCTAGTCCTAGTAAGACCCCTAGTAAGCTGATAGCGTGGCCGGTTGGGTGGGCCTTGCCTGTCCATTGGATAGGGTATTAACTTTATTTACTTATTAAATTTGCAATTTTATTGCGTTAATGCATCCTATCCAATGGACAATTGCTGAATAACTACCGCTTGGAAGGCGGGTAAGCTGCTAGGGACATGTGTGAACTCATAAAAGAAACAAAACTGAAGGGCCCATATTTGACCCAGGGTCAGGTGACCCCAGAGGTCAAGGTAGGTTAAGACTGACCGGTTAACCAGAAGTCCAAGTTCACCTCCCCCCCCCCCCCCCTTTCTCAGGAAAAGAGTACATATTTACAGTATGTACATAACAGCCACCACAGGCCCTAGATGGAAAAGCTCAGAGAAAGCCCAAGCAACATCCTTCAAATAAAACTGGGTGAAAGTGTTATGAGATTTCCAGTGACAGGCTGACAAAATCTGCTCTAAGGAGATTCCTGATTGAAAAGCCTTAGAAGCAGCAAAGGCCCTAACATCATGGGCTTTAACCTGATGTAGGGTGAGGGACTCTTGGTCCGAGAGCTCATAGCATAGGATCACAGCCTGTTTGATCCATGAGGAGATAGCGGCAGGTGAGATGTCTTTATCAAACCCTTTCTTGAAGGAGACAAAGACCAACTCCTTATTCTGCCTAAGATCTGAAGTCCTGTCCAAGTAGTAGCGCAGGGCTCTAACTGGATAGGGACCTGTCACCCTTGAGTGACTTATCCAGAGATGGGGCCAGGGCTGGAATGACCACTGGGGCCACACTATCTGGACCCTCCTTAGCCAGCTGATTCTTAGATAGGAAGCTGGGTGAGGGGTACAAGGACACCTTAGACCAGTCTGACTGGTGTCTGATGTTCTTATGTAACCAAGCATGGATCTCATTCCTGCGTTTACCAGAACCTAAGGCCAGTAAGAAAACAGTCTTGAAGGTCAGATGTTTCAAGGAGGCCTCTTTTAGGGGTTCAAAGGGAGCCTTTGTCAGCTGGTGTAGCACCAGGGAAAGGTTCCAGGAGGGGATGTCCCTCCTGCCCTTGGGTCTGTCTCTATGGAAACTGTCCGGGAGACGAGTGAGATTCTCATCCTTGCTGACATTAATGGTGGAATTGCCCAGTTTGTCAGCAATGGCTGATCTGTAGCCATCAATAGTGCCTGGTTGCAACTTCTTGTCCTGAAACAAGTGCAGGAGGAAGTCAGCAATGGCTTTCAGAGGTGGTGCCCTGAAGTCCACCTGATTACTGAGGCACCACTTTGTAAAAATGGTCCACTTTGCCTCATAGACAGATCTGGTTGATCCTCTTTGAGGAGCCTCAATTCGTGCTGCACTGCCTCAGAGAAGTCCTGCTCCTTGATTGCTGAAGCTCTAGGAGCCAGGCATGAAGATTCAGATTTACCAGGTTCCTGTGGAGGACCTGGTTGAATGGTTGAGACAATAGGTTGGGTATGTTGGGCAGACACAGTGGGACCTGACTGGACATTGCCCCTAGATCCCAGAACCAGGGCATGTTGGGCCACCCTGGGGCAATCAGTATTATCCTGTTGCAAGGGTAGTCCTGTAACTTTTCCACCACTTTGCCCAAGATGGCTGCTGGTGGAAAGGCATATGGGCCCAGACCTCTCAGGAAAGGCGGAGTGCATCCACTGCCCAAGCCTGGGGATCTGGTACCGGTGACACAAACTGAGGTAGTTTGTTGTTGAATCTGGTGGCAAACAGGTCCACTTGAGGCTGGTGCCACCGGGAGCATATAGCTTGGAACACTTCTGGGTGAAGTGACCACTCTGTTTGAATGGTCTGGCCAAGTCTGGATAGCTTGTCTGCTATCACGTTCACCCAGCCGGGGATGTGACGTGCCCTGAGGGTTACCTGCTGCCTGGTACACCAGGACAGGATCCTCCACAGTAGGGCACACACAGAGCCCGACTTCATCCCCCCTCTTTGTTGATATAGGCTACCACTGTTGTGTTGTCTGTAGCTATCAGTACTGTCTTGTTGCAGCAGAGGGTTCGAAACTCTTTTAGAGCTAGAAATACTGCTTTCAGCTCTAGGTGGTTTATGTGGAACTTGCTTTCTGGAAGGGACCAACTTCCCCTTGCAGTGTGCTCGTCTAAGTGAGCACCCCACCCTTCTTTTGATGCATCTGTAAATATTTGCAGAGCATGTTTTAGAGGGTGTAATGGTTGACCCAGTAGCACATTGCTTTCCTCCAGCCACCATCTTAGATGGGGGTGAAGTGACTTGGGAATGGGGATCATCTTTTCTAGTGATTCCGGGACCCTACAGTTGTTTTTCAAGTGCCACTGTATGGGCCTCAGGTGAAGTCGCCCCAGGTGGACTTGTTTTTCTGTTGCTGTGAGTAGACCTATGAGGGACATGAACTGTCGGACCGGGCATACCGGTCCGGACAGTATTGACTGTATCTTGTCTGTCAAGGTCTTCCAACGTTCTGGTGTGGGTTTGACCCTACCCTCTTTCAGATCGAACTGGTAACCTACGAAGTTGAAAACGTCCCCCAATGCATACATGCCAGAGCTCCTCCTCTCCTCCACCATCCCCCACTGGGAACATATGTGAGTGAGTGTCCCCCACTGCGTACATGACACAGATCCTCCTCTCCTCTCCCATCCCCCACTGGGGACATGTGTCACTGAGCATCCCCCACTGCATACATGCCAGAGATCCTCCTCCACCATCCCCCACTGGGAACATGTGTCATTGAGCGTCCCCCACTGCATACATGGCTGAGATCCTCCTCTCCTCCACCATTCCCCACTGGGGACATGTGTCACTGAGTGTCCCCCACTGCATACATGGCAGAGATCCTCCTCTCCTCCACCATCCCCCACTGGGGACATGTGTCATTGAGCGTCCCCCACTGCATACATGGCTGAGATCCTCCTCTCCTCCACCATTCCCCACTGGGGACATGTGTCACTGAGCGTCCCCCACTGCGTACATGGCTGAGATCCTCCTCTCTTCCACCATCCCCCACTGGGGACATGTGTCACCGAGTGTCTCCCACTATGTATATAGCTGAGATCTTCCAATCCTCCCCCACCTCCCACTTGGGACATGTTTGACCGAGTGTCCCCCTCTGCATACATGGCTTGGATCCTCCTCTTCTCCCCAATCCCCTACTGGGGACATGTGTCACTGAGTGGCCCCCACTGTGTACATGGCACAGATCCTCCTCTCTTACTCCATCCCCCACTGGGGACATGTGTCAATGACCGTCCCCAACTGCATACATTGCGAAGATCCTAATCTCCTCTCCTCCACTAGGGACATGTGTCACTGAGTGTTTCCCCACTGTGTACATGGCACAGATTCTCCTCTCCTCCCTCAACTTCCACTGGGGACATGTCTGACTGAATGTCTCCCACTATGTATATAGCTGAGATCTTCCTATCCTCCCCCATCTCCCACTTGGGAAATGTCTGACTGAGTGTCCCCCTCTGCATACATGGCTTAGATCCTCCTCTTCTCCCGAATCCCCTACTAGGGACATGTGTCACTGAGTGGCCCCCACTGCGTACATGGCACAGATCCTCCTCTCATCCCCGTTTCCCACTAGAGATATGTCTGACTAAACAACCACCACTACATACATGGCTGAGATCCTACTCTCCTCCCTCTCCCCAACCAGGGGCATGTCACACTGAGCTTCCCCTACTTCATACATGCTAGAGATCCTCTTCTCCTCTGGCATCCCCCACTGAGGACAGGTGTCAGTGAGCGTCCCCCATTTCATACATGGCAGAAATCCTCCCACCATTCCCCACTAAGGACATGTGTCAATCAGCATCCCCCACTGCGTACATGGCACAAATCCTCCGCTCCTCATCCACCCCCACTGGGAACATGTGTCAGTGTATATCCTACAGTGGATACATGCCACAGATTCTCTTCTCCTCTCCATCCCCGACTGGGACATGTGTCAGTGAGCATCTGCCACTGCATATATGGTTGAGATCCTCCTCTCCTCCCTCCATCCCCACTAAGGACTTGAATCAGTGAGCATCCCCCACTGCGTACATGGCTGACATCCTCCTCTCCTCCACCATTCCCACTGGGGACATGTATCAGTGAGCATCCCTCACTGCATACATAGTTGATAGAGATTTTTCTCCCAGTCCCCACTTAGGTATAACCTAACTGGAAAATAGTAGTTAGCTAACTGAAATATTCCAGTTAACTTACTTGAATATACCAGTGAACTAACTAGAATGAATGAGTTAATAACTGGAATATACAAGTTAGCTACCTGGTATAGCCCAGTTAGCTAAATTGTTTATTCCAGTTAGCTAGCTAGAATATTCAAGTTAGCGTACTCATAAATTTAAGTTAACTAACACATATATTCAAGCTAGTAAACTCATAAATTCAAGTTAGTTAATTGTTATATTAGAGTTACTAACTTGTATATTCCAGTTACTAACTCGACTATTTTGGTTACTAACTTGTATATTCCAGCTACTAACTCAGGTATTCCAGTTAGCTAAATAGTATATCAGCATATTCCAGTCTATTAACCGGTATAGTGAAGTCTGTAACTAGACCAAGGACGCATCTGTGGCCAGATGCAAAATGTATCCACCGACAAAGGCAAAAGTAGCTATTACTCAGCTATGCCACGAGCTAGAGGTCTGAAATTTTACTATGTTATAGCTGACCCAAAAGTAGGTGAATAACATATTTGCACAAAATTCTCTAAATGCAATAGTTTTCAAGTTACAAGTGATTTTACTCATGATGGAAGTTAGTGAAAAGTCCAAAAGTAGCTATTACTCACTTAGCTTTTGAGATAGACAGTGTCACAAATTCGCAGTCGCCAACTCGCCCACGGCGACTTTATTGGACGAAGGTCGAGTAGAAACGCTTTTATTGTCGCCCGGCTGGCGAATTTAAAATGAAGTGAACTCTGCCAGTCCACGTTTTCTAACATATTTCTTGGATCTACGACTCCGCCATTTTATAAACAAAGCACACTCACGGTATTTCTATTCATGTACCTGATTAGTTTCAAATCGAGGCGTGTCTTGACGACAGCCAGTAAAAAGCTAACATACATCTAGTAAGGGATCAATGTCATTTCTTTTCTGGCATTTCATTGGTTAAAATAATAGAATCGCGTTTTGAATGTAAAGAAATGAAAGTCTTTTTATTTTAACTTTCTTCCGTGACTAGTGTTTTGAATGCAAATATCAGACATACATGGAATCGCGTTTTGAATGTAAGAACACGGAAGTCCTTTTAGTTTAAAAATCTTCCGTAGCCCAGTGCTTTGAATGCATGGAAGGTGCTTTTTTATTCATTTATTTTTGGTTACTTGTACAATGTACCTGTTGAAAAAAAAATATTTTTAAAAATTGGTGACATAGAAGGGGATGATTTTTTTCATTCATTTAGTATTGGTAATGAATACATTCAGACACAGTGCAAGACACATTACAAAAATATATTAAAAATTGGTGACATAGATAGGGATGTTTTTTTTTTCATTTATTATTGGTAACTTATATTTTACCATGCAATACTTTATAAATTTGTTTTCAACATTGGTGACATAGATATGGATGTTTTTTTTTTTCTTTCCTTTTTTTTAAATTATTGGTAACTTATATATTTACCATGCAATAAATTATAAATTATTTTTAAACATTGATGACATAGATGGGATGTTTTTTTTTTTTTTTTTTTTTGTTTCTTTTTCATTTATTATTGGTAACTTACCGGTATATATTTTACCATGCAATACATTATAAATTATTTTTAAACATTGGTGACACAGATGGGGATATTTTTTATTTATTTATTATTGGTAACTAGAGTTACGATTGAAAGTACATGTACATATGAAAACTGGGTCCCAAAAACTGTAAAATCTTCTGTACGTGTACCAACAGATGACTCCCACCTAAGTGAGTTTATATTCACACATAGTTTATTATTCAGAAATATGATACCATAATCCAGTCCATTTTAGATTATTCTTAATCCTTGATTCTAGTTGAGTTTTTGCATCAAAAGTCACTCAAATCATATCTAGTCATCCATGATACTCTCAACAAGCTAGCCTAAAATATGTAAATGTAAAGGCATTTGAAGTATTTTCAAATAAAGAAGGACCGCTTAATATTTGTAAGGGCCACTTAAGTCTAAAAGTTACTGGTCCTGCTGGCCACCATTATTTTCGCACGAGTCGGAGACCCTGAGTGGGGGACACTCACATATGTTCCCAGTGGGGGATGGTGGAGGAGAGGAGGAGCTCTGGCATGTACGCAGTGGGGGACGCTCAGTGACACATGTCCCCAGTGGGGGATGGTGGAGGAGAGGAGGATCTCTGCCATGTACGCAGCGGGGGACGCTCAGTGACACATGTCCCCAGTGGGGGATGGTGGAGGAGAGGAGGATCTCTGCCATGTACGCAGTGGGGGACACTCACATATGTTCCCAGTGGGGGATGGTGGAGGAGGATCTCTGGCACGTACGCAGTGACGGACGCTCAGTGACACGTCCCCAGTGGGGAATGGTGGAGGAGAGGAGGATCTCAGCCATGTACGCAGTGGGGGACGCTCAGTGACACATGTCCCCAGTGGGGGGTGGTGGAGGAGAGGAGGATCTCCGCCATGTATGCAGTGGGGGACGCTCAGTGACACATGTCCCCAGTGGGGGTGGTGGAGGAGAGGAGGATCTTTGCCATGTAAGCAGCGGGGGACGCGCAGTGACACATGTCCCCAGTGGGGGATGGGAGAGGAGAGAAGGATCTGTGCCATGTACGCAGTGGGGGACACTCACTCACATATGTTCCCAGCGGGGGATGGTGGAGGAGAGCAGGAGCTCTGGAATGTACGCAGTGGGGGATGCTCAGTGACACGTCCCCAGTGGGGGATGGTGGAGGAGGATCTCTGGCATGTACGCAGTGGGGGACGCTCAGTGACACGTGTCCCCAGTGGGGAATGGTGGAGGAGGATCTCAGCCATGTACGCAGTGGGGGACGCTCAGTGACACATGTCCCCAGTGGGGGGTGGTGGAGGAGAGGAGGATCTGTGCCATGTAAGCAGCGGGGGACGCGCAGTGACACATGTCCCCAGTGGGGGATGGGAGAGGAGAGAAGGATCTGTGCCATGTACGCAGTGGGGGACACTCACTCACATATGTTCCCAGTGGGGGATGGTGGAGGAGAGGAGGAGCTCCAGAATGTAGGCAGTGGGGGACACTCAGTGACACATGTCCCCAGTGGGGGATGGGGGAGGAGAGGAGGATCTCAGCCATGTACGCAGTGGGGGACGCTCAGTGATACATGTCCCCAGTGGGGGATGGGAGAGGAGAGGAGGATCTCTGCCATGTACACCAGTGGGGGACGCTCAGTGACACATGTCCTCAGTGGGGGATGGGAGAGGAAAGGAGGATCTCAGCCATGTACGCAGTGGGGGACGCTCAGTGACACATGTCCTCAGTGGGGGATGGGAGAGGAAAGGAGGATCTCAGCCATGTACGCAGTGGGGGACGCTCAAGGACACATGTCCCTAGTGGGGGATGGGGGAGGAGAGGAGGATCTCAGCTATGTACGCAGTGGGGGACGCTCAGTGACACATGTCCCCAGTGGGGGGTGGTGGAGGGGAGGAGGATCTCCGCCATGTACGCAGTGGGGGACGCTCAGTGACACATGTCCCCAGTGGGGGATGGGAGAGGAGAGAAGGATCTGTGCCATGTACGCAGTGGGGGACACTCACTCACATATGTTCCCAGCAGGGGATGGTGGAGGAGAGCAGGAGCTCTGGAATGTACGCAGTGGGGGATGCTCAGTGACACGTCCCCAGTGGGGGATGGGAGAGGAGAGGAGGATCTGTGCCATGTATGCAGTGGGGGACACTCACTCACATATGTTCCCAGTGGGGGATGGTGGAGGAGGATCTCTGGCATGTACGCAGTGGGGGGCGCTCAGTGACACATGTCCCCAGTGGGGGATGGGAGAGGAGAGGAGGATCTGTGCCATGTATGCAGTGGGGGACACTCACTCACATATGTTCCCAGTGGGGGATGGTGGAGGAGGATCTCTGGCATGTACGCAGTGGGGGGCGCTCAGTGACACGTGTCCCCGGTGGGGAATGGTGGAGGAGAATCTCAGCCATGTACGCAGTGGGGGACGCTCAGTGACACATGTCCCCAGTGGGGGGTGGTGGAGGAGAGGAGGATCTCCGCCATGTACGCAGTGGGGGACGCTCAGTGACACATGTCCCCAGTGGGGGATGGGAGAGGAGAGAAGGATCTGTGCCATGTACGCAGTGGGGGACACTCACTCACATATGTTCCCAGCAGGGGATGGTGGAGGAGAGGAGGATCTCTGGTATGTATGCAGTGGGGGATGCTCAGTGACACATGTCCCCTGTGTTGGATGGGGGAGGAGAGGAGGATCTCTGCTATGTACGCAGTTGGGGATGCTCAGTGACACATGTCCCCAGTGGGGAATGGGGGAGGAGAGGCGGATCTGGGCGATGTACTAAGTGGGGGACGCTCAGTGACACATGTCCCCAGTGGGGATGGGAGAGGAGACCAAATCTGTTCCTATTTTTTCTGAATGATTAGTTTGTGTTCCACAATGTTATACTTATATTGTGTGATAAATAAAAGCTAACATTTCAGTGATCTATTTTTTCTCTTCAAATAGTGATTTCTCTTTGAGGCATCTCCCATTACGGACATAACGTGGTGGGGGACGTCCCCCACTACGTACATACCATCCACCATCGCGCGCACTCACTTCAGCGCTGAGGATGCCCCTCGAATATTTTGGTGTGATCAGATTTGACCTTGGATCCCTCCTTCAAGGTCAAACGAGGATAGCCAAACTTAAAACTGCTTTTATTGGTCCTAGAGGTATGGGATGGTAAACCAAGCTATAGGAAATCATGGGCTGGCAATCTTTTGGTGTGGTTAGATTTAACCTTGGAGCCCTCCTTCAAGGTCAAACGAGGATAGCCAAACTTAAAAGTGCTTATAACTCACTTATTATTGGTCCTAGAGGTTTGGGATGGTAAACCAACATGTAGGAAATCATGGGCTGAGATTCTTTTGGTGTGGTCAGATTTGACCTTGTACCCCTCCTTCAAGGTCAAATGACAATAGCCAAACTTAAAAGTGCTGATAACGTGCTTATTATTGGTACTAGAGGTTTGCAATATGAAACCAACTTATAGGAGGTCATGGGCTGGAAATCTTCTGATTTTTTCAGATTTGACCTTGGGGCCCCTCCTTTAAGATGATTCACTGGCTTTGGTGAGTTGCCTTTTCGGTGGATACAAATTTGCATCGGTTCTCTAATGCGTAGGTCTAGTTTTAGTGTGGATGTGAACCTGGAATACTTTCAAACTGAGATTTCATGTTTTTACAGGGTGGAGGAACATCTAAATATGTGACTTTACAGGGTGGAGGAACATGTGGATGAGGTGGTGTTCTAATAAAATGTGTCATGTCAAATCATTTTAGTGTGGATGTGTACCTGGAATATTCTAAAATTAGGCGATTTCATGCTTTTACAGGGTGGAGGACCATCAAAATCTGCGATTTTACAGGGTTGAGGAACATGTGGATATTTTGGTGTTTGAATAAAATGTGGCCTGTCAAATCATTTTAGTGTGGATGTGTACTTGTAATACTTTAAAAATGGGTGATTTTATGCTTTTACAGAGTTGGGGAACAGGGGTGGATCCAGATATTAAGTAAGGTGGGGGTTCACATCATCGATCATTGGAAAACGTCAGTGGCCGACCGCGATTCTACACTGTCACAGACGATTAATCGATACTGTAATACATCTAATCGCCACACCACTAATAACTTGGGGGGTTCCCCCCCCCCCCGGGGGGAAAAAATAAATTTTTGGTAAAAATATAATGCATTTCCTGTAAATTTAACACCACTCTCAAAAAATTGGCGTGACTGTTTTTAACAATGAAAAATGTACCCTGGTGACTGTGAACATGTGGATCACTTGGTGTTTCAACAAAATACATCATCTCAAAGCATATAAAGCATTTTTGTCAGGATTTTGTTTCACTGTTTCACCGTTTTAGGGGTGTTGCGGTAGTACCGGTATCGTCGGTACGGTAAATAAATTACTGCAAACCGTCATAAAGTTCAGCTAACGGTTTTCCGCTTACACTTGAATATAAAGAAATTTTACTAACCTTACATACAAAATAAATGTCATAATCCACTTTTATTTGCTTTTTACTGTAAAACAACAGCCATAATGAGCGATAATTCACAGATACCATATATTTCGTCTTTTAGCCAATCAGAATCGAGGACACATCTGTGTTATGTTAAAATTCCTGTTTTACAGTATGGAAACTATTTGGTTCTCATGTTTTCTTAAATAAGAGACGGTTAACCGGTAACCGACCGGGAAGTACTAGACGTGAAACCGGAAGGAAAAAATCGCTACCGCAACACCCCTACACCGTTTATACACATAAGTGGGCAGAATTGACGGTATGGCGGAATTAACGCCACCTATGTACAAGTGGATTGACAGGACTTTTTTGAAAAGTGATTTAGGTTTTCTTAATTGAAACTAAGGTCACCTCAAGTAGTATAGGGATCGAGAGCCATGTTGAGGATCGATATCGAATGAAAATTTAGGGTGGTGGATCGATCGATATTTCAATATCGGGACCGTTAACGTAAGCCGTGGGCGATAATCGAGGTTCTTTGAAAACATGTACATATAAATTCATGAAATTATCAAAAGATGCCATTTATGCAACAAAAATATATTTCTGCAATATAATATAAAATAAAATAAACAAAACGCACATTAAACAAGATTTTCCATGCTTTCCTGTGTACTAGCTGTCAGATTTTGTTTCTCTTCCGTGAAACCGGAAGTTGTCACTGACAATGTAAACAAAGATGGCGCCAGACTTGAACCAGTTTATTTCGGTTGTAAGTTAGACGTGGTTACCTCGGCTCTACTTACTTGCATGTAGAGCCGTGGCACGACCCCACATAAAACTAGAGATTTGCATAAAACACAAATACCATAAAAATTATACACACAACTGTTCCCACAACTATTTTGTTACATTGACCTCAACAGTCAGTCAACATGCAAACATATTTGACAAAAAATAAATTATATTTTCTCATTTTCAATACTTTTTGGACCATTTCTCCAAAAATTGAAAATGCTCTTTTGTTATAAAAGCTGTATAAAATAGCATATATGTTATAAACATATTGTATTTGTTGTGTCCTTGGCTTAATATCAACTGCTTTTAAATATATCAAACGATTTTGAGCCATTTTATCAAGTTTTATTCAACAGAAAATGATTTTTTTGCAAATCTCTAGTTTTATGTGGGGTAGTGCCGCGGCTCTACACGCAAGTAAGTAGAGCCGAGGTAACCACGTCTAGTTGTAAGTGTGCTTTTTAAGGCGTTTATATAATAAATGTTTATTTAACCAGTAAAATTACTCTGTTTATTTTGTTTTTGTCTGTTTCTTATATGAGGTTTCGATATCGAAATGCTGGTAGTATGTGTCGATATCGGCAGTTCCGTGGGATGATCGATCGATATTGAAAGATCGAGCACCAATCCCTACACTAACCTCAAGTATCCCAATAGAATTTCCCCATCCCTGCAGTATTAAAAATAAAGGACAAACAACTCCAAAGCTAAAGAAATTATTCAATGGAGATCGTAATCCGGCAGCAGCGATCAGTCAAACCAATGTGAAAACAAGTAAGCACTCCTGAGAGCTGATTCATACAGAACAATATGAGAAGCTGCAAGTCTGCCACCCTTATTATCGCCCATATTACAATGAAAATACACCAAAAATAGAACATGGCAACCATCATAAAGTGCACAAAAATATACCTTGTGTACCACTTAATAATTATCTGATACACATTTTAGAACAACTCTACAATATTTCCCAGGATATTTATTCATATTCCACCACATTTGAGTATATAAAACAAAAACAGGAAGTATTTTTTCCCTCCCAATCCCACAATCCATTAGAGGTGACATCACGATTCCCAGTATTCTCGGATACCAGTATATGTCATATGTAAACATAAACATCCTTGTGGTGGATAGGAAATAGCACTTTCGTTTAAAATGTCGTTACATTCAAATGTGAATCCAAGAAAAGTACTTCAAATACTAACCTTGTTCCACACTCTTCAAAATATAGATTGTGAGTTGCCCCAACTAAATATTACTTTCCAGATATCACATTTGTTGAATTTTCTTGTATTATCGCCCTCAACCCAGTTCAACAAGGTTCATTATATTTTCCGGAATTCCAAAAACAGGTGTTAGCAGTGATAAGTTTTTCATTTCAGCTATCAACCTTTTCACATAAATTCTGAGTTGTATACTGAAACTTATGGTTTATGATTTCATTGTAAAATATTTATTAAATGTATGCTACTAGTGGTGGTGGACCAGTTCACGCCCGCGTACCTATTCAAGCCCACACCCTAATTTCTCCAAAGCAATCACAGTTACACATAGACCGAGTTTCTGTCCCGTCGCCAATTGTTATTGATGTACTGATGGACACAATGGCGAGGGACAGAGCTCACATGTACTTGTTTTCTGTGTAAATTTTGAACAGCATATTTGTACACATATTATCACAAGTATGAAGTGTTATTTGGTTTCTTTAAGGTATGTATATGTACTTGTTTTCTGTGTAAATTCTGAACTGTGGGGAATTATTATATTCATTTTAAAAAGTTATTGTAATGTCTATTATAACTGTATCCAGTTTCCAGTTCATATGCTGATAAATTAAACTATTTTTAGAAGCCAGGAATTTTTTTGTGGAGAACTATGTAATGTTAAAGGTTTGTTTACATTTTGAAAATAGGTTGAAATATATACATGCCAGTTTGATTGGCATGAAATATAAGTGAACGGCACATGTACATACCTTAAAGAAACCAAATAACACTTTATACTTGTGGTAATATGTGTACAAATATGCCGTTCAAAATTTACACAGAAAACAAGTACATGTGAGCTCTGTCCCTCACCATTGTGTCCATCAGTATATCAAAAGCAATTGGCGACGGGACAGAAACTAGGTCTAAGTTACACAATAAATTACCAATGTATATGATCAATTTGGTAATTATCTATGTTGTGGTAAATGGCTTTTCTATGAAAAATCATAAATCTATAAGAAAACTGAGGGTGGGTGTGAATAGGTACACGGGCGTGAACTGGTCCACCACCACTACCTATATAGACCAAGTTTCTGTCCCGTCGCCAATTGCTATTGATATATTGATGGACACAATGGTGAGGGACAGAGTTCCCATGTACCTGTTTTCTGTGTAAATCTCGAACTATGAAAAATCATTGCAGTTACTTTTAAAAGTCCTTGTTATGTCTATATAGCTGTATCAAGTTTGTAATACATATATTGTTAAACTAAACTGCTTTTGCAAACCAGGAACTTCTTTTGTAGATAAGTTTGTGACGTTGAAGGTTTGTTTACATTTATAAAAACAGGTTCAAATATATTCATGCCAGTTTGATTGGCATGAAATATTAGTGAACGGCACATATACATACCTTGAAGAACCAAATAACACTTTATACTTGTGGTAATATGTGTACAAATATGCTGTTCAAAATTTACACAGAAAACAAGTACATGTGAGCTCTGTCTCTCGCCATTGTGTCCATCAGTATATCAATAGCAATTGGCAACGGGACAGAAACTCGGTCTACTACCTATACAGAATTGAAATAAATATTATTATTATTATTAAAACAGGTGTGTCGAGGTGCGGTGTTGAAATATGAGGTGCGGTAAAATGGTGCGATGAGGTGTTAAAATATGATGTGCGGTCATTAATATTCATGAGAAGATATGAGGACATGGCTTTCCCCTGGGATTCCTTTGCAATATTTTATAAAATGGACGTTTCAACGAAGATCCCCCCCCCCCCCCTTGAAAAATAATGTAAATATTATTATTATTATTAAAACAGGTGTGTCGAGGTGCGGTGTTGAAATATGAGGTGCGGTAAAATGGTGCGATGAGGTGTTAAAATATGATGTGCGGTCATTAATATTCATGAGAAGATATGAGGACATGGCTTTCCCCTGGGATTCCTTTGCAATATTTTATAAAATGGACGTCTCAACGAAGATCCCCCCCCCCCCCCCCCCCTTGAAAAATAATGTAAAGGGGTTCAACCCAAAGTACAAAATTATTTCTTGAGAGTGGTGTTAAATTTACAGAAAATGCACTATATTTTTACCAAAAATTAATTTTTTCCCCGGAGGGGGGGTGCCCCCCTTCCAACCCCCTTAGTTATGGTATGTCTGATGTGAACCCCCACCTTACTTAAAGGCTGGATCCGCCCCTGTCATTAATATTCGTGAGAAGATATGAGGACACAGATTTCCCCTGGGATTTCATTGTAATATTTTATAAAATGGATGTGTGCTGAGGTGCGGTGTTAAAATATGAAGTGCGGCCATTAATATTCATCATAATCAGCACAGAGGTGCGGTGAGGTGCTATTCCGGAAAAAAAATTGCTTTCATTTTTAGATAACACCAAAACTTTAAATTCTTTACTAAAATTAGATAGTAAGTCCGGATTCCCCAAAAAGCGTGTCAGATCTGGATACGTAATGACACATCAATGCCAATTAAAATATTCTTCATGACAAAGCAAGCCACTTTCATCCATTTAGCCCTGGGTATTAATTGCTGTCAGTGGGGATGGTTTCCAATTCCTCTGATTTTGTAATCAAGTTTGAAGTTTATAGTGCAAATCCCCCAAAGACAATACATTTGTGTGTGCCCCCATATGTGTAAAGGAGTGACTACATTTCAAAGTAGGGAGTATTGTAAAAACTTTATCATTTATAACATATATTTGATATTGTCAAATGAGATGGAATAATGTAAAACTCTAAATTTCCAAATAATGGTACCCTAAAATAGGCTGCTATACTCAGGGTTTAGGAAAGGTGTGTAGGATTGAAGCCCCGCCCCCATACTTCCAAGAGCCAATAAGGATGGAGGTGCAGTAAGAGGTGCTATTCCAGAAAAAGTTCCGATTCCAATTTCAATTCCGGGTTTTATAATGTACCGTTCAACAATGCTGAGATAAGGTGACCTTAAATCTAAGTAAGGGAATGTTTTTCACTAATTTTCTTTGAATTTATAGTCACGAAACAAAAGTTAGGGATGTTCAGTTTCTGTGGAGTTTTAGTTGTGTGGCTGGTTATTGACGGCCTGTTACATTAGAACCTATTTTCGTTTATTTCATGAATAGATAAAATAATTTATAATTAAATTTAAAAATATACAATGTATATTGTTTATTTAATTTAAAAAAATCGTATTAAAATATCTAATATTACTGTACTCAGTAGTGGCATTCAGAATGTGGTATTCTGCCAGTAAACGCCCACCTATCTGTGAACATCTGCCTTATATTTCTTTGTTAGAGGTCAAGGACAAATGCTTCACTGTGTCTACAAAATGGATGTTCACAAGTATTTTAGGTTTGCAGTAAAACAGGTGGTTATCAAAATAATTTTCAGACTATAAAACTTTGTAACAAATGTAAGAAAAATTACTTCAGTTATTAATTATAGTGCATCTATTAACAGTCTGTTTGTGGAAGAATAAGATATAAAACTGTCAGTATAATTCAGGAAGTGGTTACACTTCAGGTGCCAGATGTATATCTATTTAAAAAGAATTATGGGTTCGATGTTTGGTGTCTAAATAAGTAAGTAAGAAGCATTTATGAAGCGCTGAAATTGATGTAAACATCCTCTAAGGCCCTGATGTCCAAAAAGTAATAGTACAGTTCCAAAATGTAGGTCAGTATCCATATTATCATCCGATAGGAGAGATGGTCTATGGTTGAGGATAGGCTAATCTGAAAAGATACGTTTTCAGTTGTTTTCTGAATCCAGAGATACTTTCTACAGTTCTAATGGCTTGAGGGAGCTTTTCCAGGTACTGTGAAACTGGCAACCCTGAGCATTTGTTTGGTTTTTGAGGAGGAAATTGATAGGCGATTGCCCTGTGTGAGATCACTGTGCTTAATTAGAGAGGACATAGAGATATCGAAGTTGGCTAAAATTTATTGCTTTATAAGTAAGAAGGTTGTATTTGAACAATACATGGTAATGAATGGGGAGCCAGTGTAGTTTGTGCAGGAAGGGTGTGACATGATTAAATTAATTTAGTTTACCAAAGCATTTGCCACCTTCACAGCTGTTTCATGATTTAGATACCTGCGGACCCTTCATGGTTCCCGGAGATGAAAGTAACATGTGCAACACAGATTAGCCACATGTCTTTGTATTGAATTGTCAGCATCCAGGATAACACCAAGGTTTTTGACCGATTCAGCTGGTTTCATGATATTGCCAAGAAAACTTAGTGGGAATGTAGACTTCATGGAGCTTCTAATTTGATCATCACCAATCACTATGAATTCCGTCTTGTTGGAATTTAATTTAAGTTTGTTATTTCCCATCCACGCCTGGACAGGTACTAAAATCAAAGTTCCTAGAGTCAAGATCCAAGTAAATTTGTCTGTTATCTGTATATAAATTATGGGTAACATTGAATTTAGATATGACTGAACTAAGAGGGGTTGAATAAAGGGTAAAAAGGAATGGGACCAGGACTGAGCCCTGGGGAACCCCATAAGGGTGTTGAAAAGCATCTGAGAGATGCCCATCTATTTTGATCCTCTGTTTCCTTGAGTTGAGGTATGACTGAACCCAGTTGAGCACAACCCCATCAATGCCATACCGAAGTTGAAGGCAGTGAAATAGGATTGAGTGGTCTATTGTGTCAAAAGCTACGGATAAGTCCAGAAGGACTAATCCAGCAGCAGTACCCTTATCCATTGAGGTGGCAATGTCATTTTGTATTTTTAGCAATGCCATTTCAGTAGAGTGAAAAGCTCTATATGCAGTCTGCGATTTTTGTTTGATATACCCTCACCAGCAGTGTGCTCATTTATTTGCTTAGCCACAGCTTTCTCTATAAGTTTGGAGATGTAGCTGAGGTTGGATAATTCTTGAGAGTGTTACTGCCAAGACCAGCCTTTTATTGCGTTAATACATCCTATCCAATGGACAATTGCTTTACCGGTCGGCGCGTCCGGTCCCGCCAAACGCCAGAAAAACAGCAGGACCGGTCAGTAGTGTGCATTCGCTAGGTGGGGCATCATACTTGCTTCTTGTCTAAACAGAGTGACGTCAGTTCATCTTTTTTGTTTGGTGCGTGTAGACATGTTTTTGAAGTGATCTCGAAGTTGAAGAAAAGATGGATTGTTCTACGAATTTTAACCTCATTTTCATTTGAAAATATATAAATTGTGTTATTTACATGTCGTCACCTCTCCAGGATAAATATGATGCATTATCCAGCTTTTTATGGCCAGTTTTAAAGAATTTCCTTATGGTCGTTGTCGAGATGAGGTCTTGGGTGAATTGCCATGTCTTACTTGCAGCGTTCTTTCATCTCAACAGAAGCAATTTATAATCCACAACTCACGGCTAGTCCCTCCCTAGTCGAGCAACACTCTGTGTATGTCCTAGGGCAGGTCGACGGAAAAAAAATAGAAGAAATAAGAAGAATACATCGTCTAACGTCATCACTTCCAGCTTAAGCTGGTCACGTGACACTGACTGGTCACGTGACTCGCAATGGAGGAATCGTGGTTTTATTCTGTTTTAAACAAGGCGTGACATCCATTATTTTTCACCCATTTTAACTAGCCAGAAGAAATGAAGGAAATTTGTCTGTTGGTCTGAAGAAATTAGATGACAAATGGTCACAGAAATCTGTGAGTTTTTGAAGTGCCGGTCATGTGACTTCACAGATCTCCATACATGACGGCAAGGCTAGCAGAGGAGATCCAGTAACTCGTCTACTGACCTGAAGAAATTTGTGGCTACACAGATCCCCTGAATCTGAATTTTACCGGTACCAGCTCTGCTCAGACTACCGGTGGGGTCTCCAGCTAGCCCTCTCCCCCCCTTTGACACTACCTTGGTACAGGTACTGGGGCAGGTTGAGAGAGTAAGAAGATCTACCGAACCGGTTATAGAGGATGGACCTACCGGGAACCAGTTATAGAAATTGCTCCAGCTAGCTCTGCAGGCCCCTGAGTTCATGCTGCCTACCATACCGGTTAGAGAGCCTACCCACTGGGTGCCGGCTACACAGTCTTCATTGACCAGTGTGCTTCCCCTTAGCTGGTTACAGAACCCACCAGACTGGTTTACAGGCAGAAAATACGGGTGGATTAGACAGACTGACCCTGGCTGTTTCAAGAATCTGGTTACAGAGAATTTGCCGGTTACAAAAAATCTGCTGCTCTCACTATTCCAGTGTTGACAGCAGGCTCACCAGTTACAGAGAAATCTGTTGTTCCCACCATTAATGGGCAAGAAGGCAACTTCAGTCAACAAGTCCAGTGAGGACAACAGGGTTACCAGTTACAGAGAATTGCTGGTGACAGTCAGATAGACAGGAAATTCTTCAGTAAATTGCCTGAACCAACCGGTTACAGAACCTACCGGCTGGGTTCCGACTTACACAACCTCCATGGACCAGTAGCTTCATACCAAGCCAGTTACAGAGTCTACTGTTCTGGCGTATAGGCACAGGCTACCGGACTGGCAGATCTACCAAGTGATCAAATGATACAGACCTGTGGCTATCTGAATTCTTGGTTACCGAGAAGCACCAGCTGACCATTTTTTTTACCAGTTAAGTGGCTTACTGGTTACAGAAAAATCCAGATTCCACCATTATGGACAGGAAGAAGGCAGTTTTTTCATATAAGCCTACCCCTGCTGAGATGTAGCCGCCCAGTTCTGCCAACTCCAATGAGTTTTCGCAGGACTGTGGAGCCACCAGGAACCGGTTACAGAGCATTGCTTAACCTATAACCGGTTAGGCCCTGATACTGGGCAGGTCCACAGGACTGGCTAACAGACCAGCAGAATCCTTTTAAGGGTCCAAATGGCCATCTTAGACCAACCAGTTGCTGCCTGAGGAAGCTGGTTACAGAGAAATTCTTAGACCAGTCACTAGTCCGGGTGAGATGACAGTGTCTCAACCTACCGGACCAGTCAGCCAGCCTACTGTCAGGACTACCTGTCAGCCTTATCTTATCAGACCCACACCAGCCAGTTACTCTTGCCGGTGAGATGCTGAACTCAACCGGACTGGTTAGGCTACTGCCAACAAGAAGTCTGCTGTATCAGTTATTCTGGACTTTCATCAGTATTTTGTTACTGGTTCCAGTGAGATACCAGTGATCCAGCCTACTAACTGGCTACCCAACTTGCCTTTTACCCAGCTCGTGATCAGTGTCAGCTGACACCAGGGGCCTGAGTTTGCAGGCTCAAGCTTTCCCTCAAGATTACAACCTATTTGCAGGGTTTTCACAACTCAAGCAATGGGAAATTTATCTGTTAATCAGATCAGGGGTCACAGTTACCATAAATGGCTATTAGTGTTTTCCACAGTGGGGTAGTGTGGAAATGACCTTAGGTCACAGATCCCCTTTGGATGGTTTCCTACTTTGTGGATCAGTGAACCTGTCACCAGTGTTGACACTGGTTTTTTGCCCCAACCTGCCTGTTCAAACTTGGGCCGCCCTAGGGGCCAGCCCCAAGTTTATATGAACCTCCCAGGAAGGCTACACCCTCCCCTTCCGGAAACGACCGGTTTGTCCAGGTCTCCGGGCATATAGGCTCAGTGCTCTAAATGATTCAGATGGAATTTCAGGAACCACATGAACCTCTCTTCAGCTGGAGGAGTGGCAAACCTCAAGGTTGCCTATTTACTCACCCCATTCAACCAACAAGGAAGTGCCAGAGTTTGGTCATCCAGGGCCTTCCCTGCCAATTCAAGCACTCCCGCCAGGTCTGTTTTCACAGTACATGGGGGGTGTCCTCTCGGTGGTAGCGAAGTAGGTCTATCTATGACATTACTAAGTACCACAATCCACCAACATGACTGGTCGGTCAATGCCAGTTCCCACCAAATCGGTGTCCCAACGTACACAATCTCTAGTAGCTCTGTGTCAGGAGTAAGTTTGAATGGTATCAAAAAAAAAATTAGAACTGGACCTCGAGCAAGCCTTCAACTTGGTAGGATACAAGTTCAACCTGAAAGAGGGCAAGGTGAGACCCACCCTAGAGCATTTGCAGACGTTATCTACAATCCAGGAACTTGCCCAGTCCGGCGGCTGATGCCCCTGATAGCATTGCTGACAGCCATAGCAAAGCATGTCCACATAGGTGAGCTTCCTCATCAGGCCGATACAGTGGCACTTGATAAACAGCTGGAGAGTACCTGAATCACTAGAAAAGGTGATCCCAGTTCACTCCAACCCCAGCTAAAATGGTGGCTGCAGGAAGACTATGTGCTTCAAGGTCAACCATTACACCTACAACCCGTCCCCTTCCGAAGCAAGTTACACTTTAATATCTGGAATTAAAGACGTCTTTTGGCCCTAAAAGAGTTCCAAAACCTCTGCTTGGACAATATTGCTGTCGTAGCTACGGACAACCCCATGGTGGTTTTCTGTATATAGGGGGGTGGGGGGTGTGTGTGAAATCGGACCCTCTTTGGGCCCTCTTGTGGAGAATTCTGACCTGGTGTACCAGAAACAGGTGACTCATAACTCGATACATCCACAGCCGGCTGAATGTGATAGCAGACAACCTATCCAGGCTAGGACAGACCATTCAAACAGAATGGTCCCTCCATCCAGAGGTATTCAAGCAATATGCTCCCGGTGGCACCAGCTTCAAGTGGACCTGTTTACCACCAGGTTCAACAACAACTACTTTTATTGCGTTAATACATCCTATCCAATGGACAATATGCTAAACCGGTTGGCGCAGACCGGCCCGCCAAAAAGACGTCCTGTGTTTCCACCGGCTGGCCGGTCCTCACACTGAACTCGCTAGATGGCGCTTCGTACTTCCTTCCTGTCTAGACAACCCGACGTCATAGCATCTTTTTCGTTTGGCGCATGCACTGCTTGAACAGAATATTTTGTGATTGTAGAATTTTGTGATTTTTGTGAGTTAAGGAAGTTTTGAGGTTTTACAACTTTACTATTTACTTCCTTACATCTTATAGACCAACATGTCCTCTCCTAGTCAGCGTCAAGGGGGGTGCGGCCACATGATGGCAGGTTTTGACTTTCACTCTTTTTGTGCGCATTGCTGCGATAAGAAAAAGGGCTCAGACCCTTGTGTAGAGACACCTCCTGCTCCCTGCCACCATTGTGATGCCTTAACTGCAGACCAGAAGCCTCAACTCTCCACCCCCCCGTATAAGCTCAAGAAGGAAAAGAGAGAGGCTAAGACATCTACTCCAGCTAAAGACTCAGACACTCTCAGTCCTACCCTCGTGGACACGGCACTTGTGTCGGTAATGGGGGTAGTGGATGGCCAGGGTACCTCTGGTGCCTCTGGTTTGAGTGGGCCGGAAGAGAAGAAGAAGAAATCTGAGAAGAAAACTGATAAGAAATCTTCAACATCTTCCAAGTCGGTGAAGCCGGATAAGTCGGTGAAGTCATCTTCCAGCCGACCAGCCTCTTCTTCTTCAACTATCGACCAGGGGAAGTCCATTGACCCCTCTACCGACTCAAGATTCTCAGATCTTGACAGAAAGTGGTCGGATTGGTTCAACAGACTAGAAGCCCTGCTCATGGCTAAGACATTGGACCGACCACAGGAGCCAGTATTTGGTACTGTTAGAGTGACCCCTACATATGCTCCTCCAGCTGATGTGGTCCTGCCGGACCCCTTCATACATCCTAGCAATCAGCTCTCTCAACCGACCGACCCTGCTCTTGCCTTACCGACCACCCTCCCCTTTCGGTTCCGGCCGAACTTGTCAAGAATTCCCACAGTCATAAGCTGCTATGGCAATCCTCACAGAAACGTCAAACTGTTGGAGGCATTACATCAGCTTATGGACAAAAATACCATAGAACTAGTCCACAAACGGACCTCATTAGGGTTTTTCAACCGACTATTTCTAGTCCCCAAACCCAACAACAAATGGCGGCCAATCTTAGATCTGAGCAATCTGAATTTTTTCCTCAAGACCGAAAAATTCAAGATGGAGACACCGGAAACCATCAGGACCTCTCTCCAAAAGGGAGAATGGGTAACCTCCATAGACTTCAGGGACGCTTACTTCTATATCCCCATACAGGAACAGTCCAGGAAGTACCTGAGATTTCATTTCCAGGGTCAGACCTACCAGTTCAAAGCACTGCCGTTCGGTCTGTCGACAGCCCCCATGGAGTTCACTATTATAACAAAGGAGGTAAAGCTGATGGCCATTCAGAATGGTATAAGGATCCACCAATACCTAGACGACTGGTTGGTGAGAGCCACATCCCACCGGGTCTGTCTCCAGCATACACAGGCCCTAGTAAGAATGTGCCGACATTTAGGTTGGCCGGTGAACGTAGAAAAGTCGGAACTGGAACCCAAACAAGTTTTCAACTTCGTAGGTTACCAATTCGACCTCGAGTCCAGTCGGGTCCGACCGACACCGGACTGGTGGCAAAGCCTACAGGAAAAGATACTGGAACTCATCTCCCGACCGGCTTGTTCGGTAAGGGAGCTGACTACACACGAGGCCCATCCAATGGCATCTCAAAAGAAATTGGAGAATACCGGAATCGTTAGAAAAATGGATTCCCCTACCCAGATCTCTACATCCTCATTTACAATGGTGGCTAGAAGAAGACAATGTCCTCACAGGCCAGCCATTACACCCTATGCAACATGCTCTGCAAATCTTTATGGACGCATCAAAAGAAGGGTGGGGCGCTCACTTAAACGAGTTCATTGCCAGAGGAACCTGGTCCCTACTGGAAAGCAAATTACACATAAACTACCTGGAACTAAAAGCAGTCTTTCTGGCTCTAAAAGAGTTCCAAAAACTATGCATAGGCAAACACCACCACCGACAACACCACAGTAGTAGCCTACATCAACAAGGAAGGAGGCATGAGGTCGGACCTACTTTGTGCCCTTCTTTGGAGAATCTTGACCTGGTGCACCGGGAAACAAGTGACTCTGAAGGCCCGACACATTCCCGGCCGCTTAAATGTAGTGGCAGACAAATTGTCCAGATTGGGACAGACCATCCAAACAGAATGGTCCCTCCTTCCAGAGGTTTTTCAAGCCCTGTGCAACAGGTGGCATCAGCCTCAAATAGATCTCTTTGCTACGAGATTCAACAACAAGTTGCCCCTGTTCGTATCACCAGTTCCGGACCCCATGGCCACTGCAGTGGATGCACTCAGTTTGTCATGGGAAGATCTGGACGCATATACCTTCCCACCGACAGCCATATTGGGCAAAGTGGTGGAGAAGTTGCAGGACTCCCCATACCAAAGGTTGATCATCATTGCCCCGGGGTGGCCCAACATGACATGGTTTTGGGACCTAGTGGAAATGTCCAGCCAGATCCCATTGCTCTTGCCTCAACTGCCAAACCTTTTGACTCAACCCTTCAATCAGACCCCCCACAGGAGTCTGACAAACCTAAATCTCCATGCATGGCTCCTAGAGCCACAACTATCAAGGAACAGGGTTTCTCTGAGGCGGTGGCAACAAGAATTGAGGCTCCTCAAAGAAGATCAACCAGATCTGTCTATGAGGCAAAGTGGACCATTTTTACAAAGTGGTGCATCTCAAATCAGGTGGACTTCAGGGCACCACCTGTAAATTCAGTTGCTGATTTCCTTATGTACCTTTTTGAGGAAAGGAATTTACAGCAAAGTAAGAACATCAGACACCAGTCTGACTGGTCTAAGGTGTCCCTGTACCCATCTCCCAGTTTTCTTTCCAAGAACCAGCTGGCGAAAGAGGGTCCGGACAGTGTGGCCCCAGTGGTTATACCAGCCCTGGCCCCGACCCTGGACAGGTCCCTCAAGTCTGACAGGTCCCTCTGTCCGGTCAGAGCTTTGCGCTACTACTTGGACAGGACCTCAGACCTCAGGCAGAATAAGAAGTTGGTTTTTGTCTCCTTCAAGAAAGGTTTTGACAAGGACATCTCACCTGCCACTATCTCCTCATGGATCAAACAGACTGTGATCCTATGTTATGAGCTCTCAGACCAGGAGGCCCACACTTTACATCAGGTGAAAGCCCATGATGTCAGGGCCTTTGCTGCTTCCAATCGGGGGTTTCCTTGGAACAGATCCTGTCGGCCTGCCACTGGAAGTCACATAACACCTTCACGCAATTTTATCTGAAGGATGTGGCATGGGCTGATTCCGAGCTTTATCACCTGGGACCGCTAGTGGCTGCTCAGCAGATCCACCAGTAGCCCAGGTCAGAGAGGTCAGAGATCTGTACATATGTATATAGTGTATATATAGTTAAGAAGCATCAAAAAAAAATCAGACGTGCTTCCTTCGGGAGGTTTATTTCCTTGGGACTGAATTCATCCTTCTCTTCCCCTACCTCAGAGCAGGTCTGTAAAAAAGGGGGGGGGGGAGGCCAGTCGGTTTTGGACCGGGTAACCGGTTTCTGTTGACCGACTATAGCCTTCAAGGGCATTGACAATCCCAGTCGACCCAGGCTAAAGAGTTTGTTAGTTATTTTTCTGATTTCACATAAGTCCCTAGTAACTTACCCGCCGACCAAGCGGTAGTTATTCAGCATATTGTCCATTGGATAGGATGTATTAATGCAATAAAATTGCAAATTTAATAAGTAAATTAAATTTTTATAAGTTAATACCCTATACAATGGACACACAGGACCCTCCCACCGACCCCACTCTCAGCTTACTAGGGGCCTACTAGGTTTCAGACTTGTAATCTATTACAGCCAATCTATTACTATTACTATTACATTTGAAAATATTCAATCTATTACTATTACTATTACATTTGAAAATTTTAAATCTATTACTATTACTATTACATTGGCGTCTATTACTTTCTATTACATTCTATTACAATTTGCGCAAACTTGAGAGGTAATTTTAACACGGAAATAAAACTGACAGGATACTTTATACATCTAATTTTATTGAAAATGCTTCAGATTATGCCATACAAGGATAAAATATCACAAATATATCACTTGGTATATTTACAATTAAATAAATAGATCCCGTATTTATTCTTTTTAAGAATGACTTGACTACTTGGAGAATTTATGAGAATTCTATACAAAGCCACTTAAGTGCTGTAAATTTTGTAATGAGAAGTATATTTCTGGCAAATTCCGTGCAAAGCTTTTTAAATGCTGAAAAATATGTTATTATCAGTAAATATTATCTGGGGGAAAATACACTGTTGTAAAACAATTCTCATATTTATTCACTTTATGATGAGTTGTTAGATTTGAAAAACTCTTATTATTATGAGAAATACTTGATGAGTAGTGTTTACAAAAGAAAACACTGCGTTCAAAGAAGCCCTTTCTTTCAAATTCTTTGCATGCAGAGCCCACCTCAAAATGATTCAAGAGTGACATTTATGTTTGAAAATAATAACTCGGGTAATTTTATGTAAATCAGTGAAACAGCTAACACATGCCACAATGCTGCCCTTATTATACACAATTATTATAGTGACCAGTGTGATTGCCTTTCATGTGTCAAAGTTTCTCCTTACTCAGGAACATTTAGTTAATCCTTCCAAAGGTTAAATTGGCCTCTTTAAACCTTTAATAATACCATCTCAAAGACAGTTGTTTTAAAACATTCAATCAAAGAGGGACAATTGAAAGTCCCTTGATATTTCAAAGTTATTTATTTTAACATTTGTGTGTTATATTTAGTATTATTTGATGACAAGTTGATTATTTGAAAAGTTTATGTATGAAAGTTTAAAATGAATTTGACTTACGAGTGCTACAAAATCAATTCATTATTGTTTTGAAGTTTATTTAAAGTGATGATTTTATGACAATTAATTCATTATTTTATCAAAGTCCATTTAAAGTATTAATTTATATGAAAACTAATTCATTACAGAATTAAAGTCCATGTTAAGTGATCATTTTTCTACAACCTCCTTCTGAAAAATAGCAAAGGGTAAATTGTAATAGAAAAATAATAGAAAGTAATAGATGCAATAGATAGAATTTCAATCTATTACTATTACATTTGAAAAATTTCAATCTGTTACTACAGTATACTACTGTATTACTATTACATCGAAGTTGACTCCAATCTATTGCTTTTCTATTACTTCTATTACATGTACTTTGTTTACAAGTCTGCTAGGTTTAGACAATGAAAAAGATGCTATGACGTCAGGTTGTCTAGACAGGAAGGAAGTACGAACTGATGAGTTTTATGTGTCTTTCTGATATTCTTTTATTTATATATAAGTTCTAACAGTGATTGTACATTATGTTAACTTAGGTTTTATGTTAACTTGTGCTCTCTTGATAAAAAAAAAATAAAAAAACTTTGTAGTGAAATGTATATATGTATTTATTTAAAATCTACTATGTTGTTATTGTGGGAGTCTGTTTAATATGCACAATGTAAATTCATATGCATAATACTTCAGATCTCTTTCAGTTGGATTCTGCAATATATAAATATATGCATATTTTGTAATCACTTTAAAATGTACAAATAATGTTAACTAGAAATTGGATTTGCATGAGTGTTAAATGATAAACCCATTGTGAGACTGAAACCCCCATTTAATGTTTCCTGTATTTCTGGTAGATACACTGATCATCACATAACTAGCCAAGGCACAACTTTGCAGTGACACTAATCTCACCGGTGGACGGACGTTTCGGCCACGGACGTTTCGGACTAGGACGTTTCGGCCACGGACGTTTCGGCCAGGCCATTTTTAAGGGTGGACGTTTCGGCCAAATCTATATTTTTAGGAGATTTATATAATAAGAACATCTTTTAATGTCCTTGTGTCCAAAAAGGGAAAATCTATATCACTAAGTGACTTGAAAGGAGAGCTGTGAAAGCAAACCTTTTATGGTTTAAGGAAAGCAGTGTCTGCACAATTTTCTTTGATCAAGTTGAGGAAACAGGCAGACTGTTTCCCTTTTTGTGATTATCAATCATCAAACATCTCATTTTTACACATTTAATGGAATATTATCATTCTCCACTTATATCAGCAAACTTAACCTTTGTCAAGTTGCTATTTCATCTTTAAACCCTTTCCTGGTCTTTTTGTGCAGTAAATTGTAAATTCAGTTGCTTTTCATTTTAAAACCCTTTGAAACCCATGGACTTTTTGTTCACTGCCTCAATAAAAAGGTAACACCCCAAAGGGAAGCTATTTAATAGATACCTGCTCAGAATTGCACTGCTCAGGTGATTGATCTACAGTTTAGCAAGTAAATCAAGAGAACCTTTCTGATTGATGCCCGCTCAGAATTGCACTGCTCAGGTGATTGATCTACAGTTTAGCAAGTAAATCAAGAGAATCTTTCTGATTGATACCTGCTCAGAATTGCACTGCTCAGGTGATTGATCTACAGTTTAGCAAGTAAATCAAGAGAACCTTTCTGATTGATACCTGCTCAGAATTGCACTGCTCAGGTGATTGATCTACAATTTAGCAAGTAAATCAAGAGAACCTTTCTGATTGATACCTGCTCAGAATTGCACTGCTCAGGTGATTGATCTACAGTTTAGCAAGTAAATCAAGAGAATCTTTCTGATTGATACCTGCTCAGAATTGCACTGCTCAGGTGATTGATCTACAGTTTAGCAAGTAAATCAAGAGAACCTTTCTGATTGATACCTGCTCAGAATTGCACTGCTCAGGTGATTGATCTACAGTTTAGCAAGTAAATCAAGAGAACCTTTCTGATTGATACCTGCTCAGAATTGCACTGCTCAGGTGATTGATCTACAGTTTAGCAAGTAAATCAAGAGAATCTTTCTGATTGATACCTGCTCAGAATTGCACTGCTCGGGTGATTGATCTACAGTTTTGGGGATAAGTAATATCAAATCTGAATTGCAATTGAGAAGCCCTTAGAGAATATATATAGGGGCAATTCTTACAAGACATCAGTATATTTTCATAGTGCATGATATAAGCTTCCAGAGTTGTTCTTGTATAGATTATTAGATTTCAGCTAGCATGGAGATTATAAGTACTAAAAGGGGTGGCAAAAAACTATGTCTTGATGGATATATGTATACTATCAAAAATATTGCCAAATCTAAGGATGAAGTGTCATGGTGTTGTGTAAAGCGTGATTGTGCAATGAAATGTTCTGCTATGTTAAAAACAAACAAAGAGTAAACTGGTGCTAGGCTTGTGAAAGAACACAGTCATCCAGCTGATGAGACAGGTGTTAGTGTCGAAAAGTGCCGCCATTCCATGAAGAGCTCAGCTTAATTGTGTAAAATGTTATTATATTATTGTTATAAAATGTGGGAAAGGTTGTACAATAAATGTTGTTATCACAGTTGTATTATTTGCATGTTTAATCATTGAAAACCTGATCCAAAAATATATTTGGCCGAAACGTCCAACCAACCCTGACTTCACCACCTTTAAAAGCCATGGCTGACTTCCCTCTGTACCTTTTTTCAAGACAGGAAGTTACAGCCGGGCACCATTGATGGCTATAGACCAGCCATCGCTGACAATTGGGAAATTCACCCATTAATGTCAGCAAAGATGAAAATCTCGCTCATCTTCCGGATAATTTCCACAGAGACAGATCCAAGGGCAGAGGGGCATCCCCTCTTGGAACCTTTCCCCGGTTCTGCACCAGCTGACAAAAGCTCCCTTTGAACCCCTTAAGGGGGCCTCCCTGAAGCACTTGACTTTCAAGACTGTCTTCCTGTTGGCCTTGGGTTCAGGCAAGCGAAGGGTGAGATCCATGCTTGGCTGCATAACAACTTCAAACACCAATCAGACTGGTCTAGGGTGTCTTTCTACCCCTCAGCCAGCCTTCTTTCCAAGAATCAGCTGGCGAAAGAGAGTCCAGACAGTGTGGCCCCCGTGGTTAATGCAGTCCTGGCCCCCACTCTGGATAAGTAACTGAAGGATGACAGATCCTTATGTCCAGTCAGAGCCCTGCATAACCATCTGGGTAGGACCTCAGATCTTAGGCATAACAAGGAGCTGGTCTTTGTCTCCTTCCAAGAAAGGTTTCGACAAGGGCATCTCTCCTGCCACCGTCTCCTCATGGATCAAGCTACTGTGATCCTATGCTATGAGCTCTCTGACCAGCAAGCCCTCATCAGGCCCTGCCGGTATTATGTACAGGACGTCTTTTTCTGGCATTGGGCGGGACCGGTCACGCCGACCGGTAAAGCAATTGTCCATTGGATAGGGTATTAACTTATAAAAATTTAATTATAAATTACTTATTAAATTTGCAAAATTTCAACATTGAGTAAATCACTTATAAGTCCAAAACTATTGAATTTAGAGAATTATTGTGAAATATGTTGTTCACTTACTCTTTGATGTACTGTATCATGGGAAATTTTCACAGCTGTATCTCCATAGCTACCTGAGTAATAGCTACTTTGAGGGTTTTCCATTGAGTAAATCACTTAGAACAGAAAAACTGTTGAATTTAAAGGATTTTTGTCAAATATGTTGTTCACTTACTTTTTGATGTACTGTGTAATGGCAAATTTTGAGAGCTGTAGGTGCATAGCTAACTGAGTAATAGCTACTTTGATGGTTTGTCCTTTGAGTAAATCATTTATAACTGCAAAACTATTAAATTAAGAGGACTTTTATCAAATATGTTGTTCACCTACTTTTTAATGTTCTGTATTGTGGCAAAGTTTGAGAGCTGTAGTCCATAGCTAACTGAGTAATAGCTACTTTGATTGTTTTACTTTGAGTAATTCACTTTTAACAGCAAAACTTTTGCCCGGAAGATTAGAAAACGCAGATATTTAACACATATATATATGCCCTCTATAAGCATGCAGACATTTGACCTTGAAGCTCTTTGTTCAAGGTCATCCACAAACTGCAAAAGTACCCTACTCAGCTGATTTTGGCCAAGCTTAAAAGTGCCTATATCTCGCTTATTATTGGTCCTAGAGGTTTGGGATGTGAAACCAACCTATAGGAAATCATGTTCTGCGAATCTTTAGATGTGGTAAGATTTGACCGTGAGCCCCTTGTTCAAGGTTAAACGAGGATGGCCAAACTTAAAAGTGCCTATACCTTGCTTATCATTGGTCATAGGTTTGGAATGTGTAACCAACCTATAGGAATTCATGTGCTGGGAATCTTTTGCTGTGGTCAGATTTGACCTTGGACCCCTCGTTCAAGGTCAAACTGTTGTGGCCAAACTTAAAAGTGCCCATATCTCGCTTATTATTGGTCCTAGAGGTTTGGGATATGAAAACAACCTATAGGAAAACATGTGCTGGGAATCTTTTGATGTGGTCAGATTTGACCTTGGGCCCCTCATTCAAGGTCAAACGATGATGCCCAAACTTAAAAGTGCCTATATCTCGCTTATTCTTGGTCTTACTATTGGTCAAACGAGGATGGCCAAGCTTAAAAATGCCTATATCTAGCTTATTATTGCTTCCAGAGGTTTGGGATGTAAAACTCACTTTAAACAGCACATTTTTGCTTCCCGGCAGGAGATCATACCACCACTGCAGTGGTCTTGTTCCTATACATATGTCCTTCTTGCATCAGACTTTCATGAATTGTGGCACAGAGTGATGACTATTTCTCTGCTCACTGAAGTTAAGGAGACTTTTATAAATTCTAGTGCACTACTCGCATCTCTGATGGCTTTGTACTCGCGTTAGGGGAACAAAACACCTTTTGGTCCTGTTTTTTCTATATATCAGAAAGAAATCCAAATTTTTTTAGATATAAGTGAATCTGCTAAGTGTTTTAGGATTTCATCTTTCCACTAATATATTAAAGGCACACAAGCCCTACAAAAGTTTTGTGCTACTATTTTAGAATACCATTTAAATATTTTGAAAAATGATTAATCTTATCATTGCAGGAGGATTGATCAAAAAATGAAAAATGGTTTGTAATAATTGTGAATCACACATAATGGGTGCTGTAAAAATACTCCATGAATGCCTGTGGTATGTGAGATGGCCTGTCTGGGGATATGTTGGTGTCGAGTCAGCACAATCTAGTTCTGTAGTTGATCTTTATGTGCTATACATTTATGATTTGGGTGGTGTTCTTGGTAGGCATGCACTTCTTGTATATAGCCTGACAAAGATTCTGCAGTCCCTTCAAGTCCCTTAAGCACCAATTTTAAAGAACTTGGTGAAGGGCCAAGAATCTGCTGAATAGAAGTCTGCTTCATTGCCAAGTTTGCTGGGTGCACTATGCGTGTAACTAAGGATTAGTCAGACTATTGTAGTAAACTGATCTAGACAATAGTCACCCATCCAGAAAAATATTCACATGGGCTTCATGAAACCGTGAATAGGGTTTCTGAAATGACACTTTTATCCCATAAGCTGCCTGACAAGTCATTGGCTGACTGTTTAAACCAGCCACACTTGTTTACAAGTTTGTTCACACTGGTTTTCCCAAGTATTTTGCTCTATATTCAGAGTGGTGGCTTTTTCCTTGTTCCAAAGTTCTATCCTTCTGATCAAAAGTCTATCAACCAGTTTGGTTAACGCCTTGATTTTGATGCTCCCTCTTTCAGAAAGCAGCCTAAAGCCTACCAGTACACCAAGGCATACCCACCTTAGTCTTAATAATCCCATCTTTCTATGGTGCTTGACTTCATTTCTGTCCCTGGATACTGAAACTGGTTGACTGTCTGGTTGCTGTTGCATCTTAAGAGTACCCTTTTGTTAAGGTCAGATTAAGTACTATGAAAGTCCATTTAGAATTATAGACATACTGGTATTTGACACACATTTCATTAGCTGTGACAAATCTGTTTTAGATCTTACCCAAGGTTGATATTCTCAAGACTGTAAGAACCCAACTTCTGGGCTAGATATCTTGACATTATTGTATGTCTGTATTTTGTTAGCCCACTATACAGAGACGAATTGGCAGACAGCAGTTCAGGTGAATGATTACAGTTCCTATGCAAGTTCATCAGTGTTGTTTTACACCGTGCCTTCACTTGCTGTCAGTTCAACATGGTCATTTAATGCATACAGAAATCCTGATACTGATGCCTGTGAACACAGGACTGTTGTAGTGTGAGTCAATTGTAAAATATGTCTGTACTTAAAATTTATTTTTTTTTACAATACATCTTGTTTAAAGTTGCTTTGTAGATAATATCATAAATTTCAACAAGATGTAAATTCTTTTTATAAATACTGTTGTGGATTGTTTATGGATATATTGCTGGACCCCCACTTGAGTCTTATATGAAATGTCCATCAGAAAAAAATTTGTTTTTTCCTTTGAAAGATCCTAGTTGTTTTTATGGACTCATCCTCTGTGCACTCATAAAACACCCAACATCTAATTTCAGCAGTGAGTCTAAATAGATATAAGATGTAATGCAGGATGTCTCTTTTTTCAGATACCTTCAGCAGGGCAGCTTTCCAGTGATTAGCCCTTTAAATGAATCATTCCCTGAGTTCTTTAACACCATTAGAACAGACCTGCACTCAGTTTCAGTCCTTACAGACAATGAGGTGAAAGATTACAGTGTATACAGTCCTCTTCCAGGCAGTTGGTATGGGGTGGCCTACCTGGGTGACTTTATTGATGACAGCATTCGTCAGCAGGTTACAGCACAATCTAATTATAAATCTTCAGAATGTCACCTGAGTTTAATGCCTGATTTAATGATATGCTTTAGTACCCAGAAGATAATAACCCTGTTTAGTAGAGTTACTTTTTGAATAGAAGTATATATTCAGTGCTTCAAAGACATTTTCTATTGAAATTAAACTTGATCTGTGAAATCACTGGTGAAGTATCAGTCTCAGGGCTAAACCATATGTTTGAATATACTACTACAGATTTCTTTTCAAAGTCAGAGGCATAAAAGTTGACAAATGCTCAATGTTGAAATTGCAAATTTACAGTTTAACACCTCCATATTATGTTTGGAAACATACTGAAAATATTTCTGCTGAAGTCGGTCACATATGTGCCAGTTCGTGGCTGGTGTTACAACAGATAAAATAAGTGTGATTTTATTACGCTACAATAGCTTACCATGTGGGACTGAATGCTTTACTGGTAGCTGCGAGGAACTACGACCAACGTCTAAGAAAAAAAGACATTTATTCTTGGCCGTAGCCTCAGGTTGTCGTCACGTGATCTGCCCCTTTGTAAGCACTTTTCTCGTTGGTCGCCGCCATTTTACAGTCTTTGGGAAGTATTTACTGCCGTTTTCTAGCTATATCTCAGTGCAGTTTTATTGTTATACGTCCCTTTTTATGTATTTCATTTATTATTGTATAAAGCACAATCTGGCCAATTTTCAGCACTTCCACTTTTGTAATTTGTCCTTATTTTGAGTTTTGTGAGCTGGCCTCGACTGTTTTTTTTTCTGCGAGTATTTTAGTCGAGGATTTACTCGCGTTCTTTTTATTGCATTTAAACATGTCTTCTCACCAGTCTAACAAAGACGAACCTCGTGCATCCAAATGTAACCATTTCTGCCACCCATTTGATCATCACAACTACTGCCCTACCTGCAGAGAGGCAGGTAAAGGCAACGATCCGTGTGTCACTTTATTGTCTCCCTGTACTATTTGCTCATCTTTTACTGATGAACAACTAGCAAAAATCACCCACAGGAAACGCTACTCTAAGAAATCTGATAAAAATAAGGCAGAAGACAGATTCTGAACTATTGGGTGACAACTATTCAGAATCCTATGCAGGTTCACATGCAGAGTTAGAAGTGGCTGCGAATCGTCTCTTCACATCCCCGCCTCGCCCTCAACCTCTTTCATTCGAGGCATTATCTCTGCGAACTCCAGCTCGTACTGTCCCGCCTACACCAGGTACGGCCTTACAACAAAAAGTTCAAGCTAACCTCGAAAAATCCTTGTCTTCTCGCCTCGACATACAAATGGATCAGAAAATGGGGGCTTTTCAGGCTAGTATGTTGGAGGCGTTTAATAGTCTTCGTGAAGATTTTCAGAAATCTTTACAAAAACAAGGGGAGGTAGATCAGACCTCTGCTTCTAAAACGAACACACCCTCCTAAGATATAGCCAAACCCTCGCAGTCCAGTAGTGCACTCGAGTCCATGGAGGTCGAGTATGGTCCAGATCTTTCTCCTTGCCTCGACTCATACTCCAGTTGCCTCGAAGACGACTCGGCGCAGGTTCGTAGTTCTGGCGAGGAACCCTCGAAGGTAGCCTCGACCAAACCAAAACGACCTACACACTCTTCTAAATATCAGGTCGTGGATGCGAGCTCTGCCTCAGACCACTACTCAGACTATTCTGTTGACCCTCAGCCGGCCCCTAGGCCCAAAAAGCACTCTGATAAATCAAAACACAAATCGAGGGCCAGATTTTTACCATCATCTTCAGAGGAGGATCAGTCCCCTGAACATAGGCATAGGTCCCCTAAGCCCTCTGGGAAGTCTTACACTGATCAGGACCACCCCCAACATGACCCTGACCCTCCTTATTACAGGGAAGTAGCCTTGTCTGACATCCCATTTCAATATGCCGAGGAGATGGATACGTTTCGACGCATCCTTAAGCTTCCGGATCCTAGGGAATCCCTACCTAGGTCTTCAACGGCGGTCATGGGCCTTGATGATGAGAACGCAGGCAAGAACTTAGGCCAAGATGTCCTTCCTCCATGTTGCCTCTCAATTCAGTCATCAAGGATGCCTTTAATAAATTCGATCAGGACTTCCAGGCAGCAAATTTACCTGAGGGCAAATACATCAAACCTCCTCCCTCCACTGCCAAGTGGTACAAGGTAGCCAGCCTTGTTATGAGGACAAAATACAAGAGCTGAACACGGACTTTGCCAAGATTTGTTTTTCTCCTAAACCACCTGGGGCTCCTATAGGCAAGGTCCCTATGCCAATTCTCAAAGAATTGGAACATCAGGCAAGACAGAATATTTCCACTCTCAATTTCGCTACCACTTTTGCCAAAACCTCCTCTTCATGTAATGCCACTCTGGAGAGGTGTCAACATAGCTTAAAAGCGACCTCCAAAAAGGTCAAGTCTCAGATCAGGAAAGGTGCCGACCCTGAAAAAGCAGCGAAACGTGGATATGAGGAATCCTGTGAGTATTTGGATTTGTGGAATAAGACCGTCCTAATCCAACACAGGGCCTTAACTTGCCTTAGTAAATCACTGACCCATATTCTCCAGAGAGAATTGTACTCTATGGGCAATCTTGGCTTGCTTAGGCGCGAAGCCGAAATGACTCTATTACAACCCTACTTAGGAGAAACCAGGCGCCAAGAACTCAGGAATGCGTCCTTCTGGCCGCCGTCCTTGTTTAAATCACAGTTGGTAAAGGAAGGCGAGGACTTCCTTCTTAAAAAAGGCACCTCAAAAGATTCTCAGGGTTTCGGACCCTACCAAAATAAGCCCTTTCGTGGTCCACACAAGAAAAGAGGCTCCTACAGGAAACGCCCCTATGGGGGCAATTCCTCTCAAAGCAGTAACCAATCGTTTCCCTCCAACAGGGGAAAACAAAACTTCAGAGGCTGCAGGGGTTTTCGACCCCACAACAGGGGAAGAGGGCGTGGAAACCCGTCTTCCCAATGACTCCTCCAAAGCCTCAAACAGTCCACCAGTAGGAGGTCGCCTCCGTTCTTTCAGCAGAGACTGGCAAACAAACAACTGTTCATCCAACGTGTTAAACATTATCACCAATGGCTACATTCTGCCATTCCTCTCAAAACCAAACTTGGTCAGATTTCCTCTGATAATATCAGAATACAAGGCCCTTCCAAAAGACCAAGCCTTAGCCGTCTGTATCCAGTCTCTGCTGTTAAAGAACGCCATTGAAAGGGTAGAAAATGTAAAATCTCTCGGGTTTTACAGTCGCCTGTTTCTAGTACCCAAGCCTCACCAAAGGTAGAGGCCAGTAATAGACCTAAGCAGGCTCAATACTTTTCTACACGTAGAGAAGTTCAAGATGGAAACTCCAGAATCCATCAGGACCTCCCTGATTCCAGGGGAATGGGTAGTGTCGATAGATCTGTCGGACGCTTACCTTCACATCCCCATCCATCCTCACTCAAGGAAGTACCTAAGATTTTGCCACAGGTCTCAGGTGTTCCAGTTCACCTCCCTACCTTTCGGACTGGCCACAGCCCCCCAGGTCTTTACCATGATCGTAAAGGAGGTGAAGCTCATGGCCCTCTCCCAAGGGCTCAGACTCCACCAATACCTGGACGACTGGCTGATCAGGTCTCAATCCCAGGAGGAAGCCCTAGTGAGCACTCAGGCAGTGGTAGATCTAACCCAGTCCTTCGGATGGATCATCAATCAACAAAAATCAGAACTGAATCCCACTCAGGTGTTTTCGTTTGTGGGTTACGAGTACCACCTAGATTCAGCCCTTGTAAAACCCACTCAAGAGAGATGGCTCAAACTTCAGGATTTTATCCTGCAACTCAAGTCAAAACATGTTTTTGACTGAAAGATGTTGGATGTCTCTAATTGGGTTGCTAGCCTCAACGGAGAAAATGGTCCCGGAGGGAAGACTCCACATGAGGCTCTTTCAGTTTCACCTCAAGGAGCACTGGAAATTTCCTCAACCACTGGACAGCCTCCTTCCTTGGACAGAAGCCATCTCTGCACACCTAGACTGGTGGCAGAACCCTGCAAACGTGATGAAAGGCTCAGACCTTCATCCCAAAGACCACAGTATCCAACTCTTTACAGACGCCTCAAACGAAGGTTGGGGCGCTCACTTAGAACAAAGTTCTACCCAAGGTCTGTGGTCTCCCCAGGAAAAAGGCCTTCACATAAACGTCCTAGAATTGAAAGCTGTCTTTCTGGCCCTGAGACACTTCAAAGACCAGTGTCAGGACCAAACAGTGCTAGTTGCAACGGACAACTCAACTGTGGTTGCTTACATAAACAAACAAGGGGGAACATACTCAGCAGAGATGTGTGCACTCCTGTGGAGAATCATGACCTGGTGACATAACTTTCACATAATATTGAAAGCCAGGCACATTCCAGGGTGCCTGAATGTGATGGCCGACCTACTTTCCAGGTCAAATCAGGTACAGTCGACCGAATGGTCACTACATCCACAGGTGTTCAAACAGATCTCCCAAAAGTGGTTCACTCCCCACGTGGACCTATTTGCCACTCATCTGAACCACAAGCTCTCTCTGTACGTGTCTCCTATCCCAGACCCGAAGGCCTGGGACATAGATGCTCTAAACATAGATTGGACAGGTCTCACTGCCTATACTTACCCTCCAACGGCTCTCCTTCACAGGGTGATCCAAAAAATCAGACAATGCAATTGTCTGATCATACTAATAGCCCCAGGCTGGCCGGGGATGCCCTGGTTTTGGGACCTAGTGCAGCTCTCAACAGAGATCCCACTACAACTCCCGGTGTCGACAACACTCCTCAAGCAGTCCCACAATTACGTGTTCCACAGGAACCCGCAGCACCTCAACCTCTATGCCTGGTGTCTAGGAGTGGACAACTCCAAGAACAAGGCTTCTCTGTGGAAGTGGCAGAGAGAATTGCTGCACCTCAGCAGTCATCAACAAGGACCATCTACAAATCAAAGTGGGCCCTATTTGAAAAATGGTGCAGAGAAAATTCGGTGGATTTCTCCACTCCATCTGTGAAACAAATCTCAAATTTCTTCATGTATCTGTACCAAGACCTAAACAGGCGCCCCTCCACCATTGATGGTTACAGGACTGCCATTGTTGACTCCTTGGGCCCATCGGGCCAACATATTGCTCATAATGAGGACCTTCATAGGTTGCTCTCCAGTTTCCACAGGGATCGCCCTAAAAGTTCTCCCCAAGTGGAACCTTTCTGTTGTTCTCAATGAGCTCACAAAAGCACCCTTTGAGCCTATGAAAGACACAGACCTCAAACATCTCACTCTCAAAACTGCTTTCTTGCTAGCTTTGGCCTCCGGCAAGCGCGCAGCGAAATCCATGCCTGGGTCGCAAACAAAGTATCTAATCTAGGCCAATGGGAAAAGGTCGCCTTGTTCCCTTCTTCTGACTTCATAGCCAAAAACCAACTAGCAAGAGAAGGTTCTCAAAGTGTGTCTCCGGTGACTATTCCTGCTTTGACTACCATTGTGGATAGACAATTCAAAGACGACAGGACCCTGTGTCCGGTACGGGCCCTGAGGTACTACCTGGACCGAACCAAGGACCTAAGAGGTTCCCGGTCCCTCCTTTTCATCTCCTTCAAGAAAGGACATACCTCAGACATCAGACCCGCTACCCTCTTTTCTTGGTTGAAATAAACCATCCTACTTTGTTATAAACAAGCAGACCAACAAGCCTTGGATTTAGTCCAAGTCAAGGCACATGACATTCAGGCCTTCGCAGCCTCTAAGGCATTTTACGGTGGGGTATCGGTGGACCAAATCATGCAAGCCTGTCACTGGAAAGCTCACAACACTTTTACCAATTTTTATCTAAAAGACCTTACTTGGTCGGACAATGACAACAATCTGTATCTGGGACCAGTAGTAGCGGCACAGCAGGTCCTAGACCCTTCTCCACAGTCCAGTCATCCTCGGAAAGAAAAGAAGGGGGGGGGGGGGGGGGGGGGGCACATCTGCTGCAACCAAGTCTTCAGGAGTCTAAGCCCAGGGTCTAGGTATACATCTACCTCATCAGGGTGTATACGGTAAGGTCTAGTCTTTATTCATGTTAATTGTACATTATTAAGGACCTGAAGGTTGTCATTTTACTCAGTTCCCGAGCCTTAAGCTCAGGTTCTTCCGTGATCGTCCATGGGACTGACCCCGCCTGTGTATCTAGGGTACACCCGTTCTTCTCGTCAAACACCCTGACAGTTTTAGCACTGTCATTCATTCATTCAGGTTTTTGGCTTCTACAGGCCCGGTCTTCGGGATTGGGGCCCTGTAGACGGGACTCAGACTGGTACTTTCGATTCTTTCATTCTACCATTATTATCAAAATTCTAAGAAAAAACAGACTTATCTGCCAGTCTCAGCTGTAATCCCTCCTCCGGACGGTTGGATTCAGCATTCAGTCCCACATGGTAAGCTATTGTAGCGCAATAAAATTGAAAATTTTAATTACTTAAATGTAGCTTTTATAAGCTACAAGCTTACCATGTGGGACTGAGGAGAGTCCCACCCTGCCTCCCCGCTGTATTACAGCTGAGGGGTATGGGCTTAAAATCTCAACGAGAAAAGTGCTTACAAAGGGGCAGATCACGTGACGACAACCTGAGTCTACGGCCAAGAATAAATGTCTTTTTTTCTTAGACGTTGGTCGTAGTTCCTCCCGGCTACCAGTAAAGCATTCAGTCCCACATGGTAAGCTTGTAGCTTATAAAAGCTACATTTAAGTAATTAAAATTTTCAAATTTCTTGGTTTGCAGAATTTTGGTTATGAAGTGGTAGAAAGGCTTTGTAATTGATACCACTTTTCATGCTATAAAAACATCCTGGTTGGTGAGATCACAAATAAATTAAAAGTAATCATACTAGTTCTGTACTGCAGGGTCTGGGAACAGATTGTAAGTATTACTTAGGAGTGGTACATGTAGCTGAAGGTTTAGAAGAGGTGCAGGAAATCTCTGCCTCAGTCAATGTTACTGTCAATGCAACACACTGGAACATTAAACCTTACAGGTAAACTTAAACTTTTATCTATTGCCTACTTTTCCATTTGCTAACTTTTGATTCCTAACTAAAATTTCTAATTATATTTTTATCTTGCATTTTGGCCTTGGAAAGGCCAACTCTGAAATTATACTTCAGTTTCAACCTTGTGCAAAAATGCTTGCTGGTTCCCATAAATGTTTCTTTTGTTTTAAAACTTACCATATACTTTTTACGTCAAAATTGAGTATATATGCCTGTATATCATTTAGTACTGTACAGCTGACATCAAAAACCACCACAAAGTGTCAACATAATGCTGACACTTTGTGGTGGTTTTTGATGTTAGCTGACTTGTCAGTCAGCTGACATTATGGCATCACTCTGCAGCGTGGGCCTCCACATAAACAACTTTTCCTCCAAAACTAAAAGGCCCAGAGACATACTGTTTTTGTAAAAGATACCTTATCTATTGAGGATGAAAAAGTGTTCAAGGTTTGCAGATCTGTTTGTTTGTCTGTTTGCTAGAGCCATTACAAGTGAGGCACCCCCCAGCCAAAGTGTGAACATTTCAACACTTTATCACAATTTTCTCATTGACTATTGCAGGGATTTCTCTCATATCTTGCACATATGTACTAGGCCTCAAGTAGATTCCCCTGTGTGAGTATCAGGCCTGGATCTTTCTTAATTTTTTTTATGAATTTTTAAAATATATTTTAATGCATTAAAATCCATGAAATCATGCACTAAATCACTTATAACTTGAAAAGTATTGCATTTAGAGCATTTTGTTAAAATATGTTATTCAGCCACTTTTTCCATAGCTACAACATGGTGAGTAACTTGGGAGTCTATCCCAATAGTTAAGCGAGTAATAGCTACTTTTTACCCCACAGCCCTTAAGGGCTGTTGGGGTATTGTTTTCACCCATGGTGTCCGGATGGGCGGGCGGGTGGGCGGGCTGCGGGAAAAGAGTTTGTCCGGGTTGTATCTCAGAAACCGTAAGGTGTAGGAAGTTGATACTTGGTAGGGACATTGGTTAGGGGGTGTAGGTGTGCAACGTCATGGTCTGACCTTGATTTGACCTTTGACCTTCCCGTAGTGACCTTGAGTTTGAAAATCTTGTCCGGGCTATATCTCGGAAACCATAAGGTGTAGGAAGTTGATACTTGGTAGGGATATTGGTTAGGGGGTGTAGGTGTGCAACGTCATGGTGTGACCTTGATTTGACCTTTGACCTTGCCGTAGTGACCTTGACCTATAAAATCTTGTCCGGGCTATATCTCAGAAACCGTAAGGTGTAGGAAGTTAATATTTGGTAGGGACATTGGTTAGGGGGTGTAGGTGTGCAACATCATGGTCTGACCTTGATTTGACCTTTGACCTTGCTGTAGTGACCTTGACCTATAAAATCTTGTCCGGGCTATATCTCGGAAACCGTAAGGTGTAGAAAGTTGATACTTGGTAGGAATATTGGTTAGGGGGTGTAGGTGTGCAGCGTCATGGTCTGACCTTGATTTGACCTTTGACCTTGCCGTAGTGACCTTGACCTATAAAATCTTGTCCGGGCTATATCTCAGAAACTGTAAGGTGTAGGAAGTTGATACTTGGTAGGGATATTGGTTAGGGGGTATAGGTGTGCAACGTCATGGTCTGACCTTGATTTGTCCTTTGACCTTGCCATAGTGACCTTGACCTATAAAATCTTGTCCGGGCTATATCTCAGAAACCGTAAGGTGTAGGAAGTTGATACTTGGTAGGGATATTGGTTAGGGGGTGTAGGTGTGCAATGTCATGGTCTGACAAGGATTTGACCTTGCTGTAGTGACCTTGAGTTCGAAAATCTTGTCCGGGCTATATCTCGGAAACCGCAAGGTGTAGGAAGTTGATACTTGGTAGGGACATTGGTTAGGGGTGTAGTTGTGCAACGTCATGATCTGACCTTGATTTGACCTTTGACCTTGCTGTAGTGACCTTGACCTATAAAATCTTGTTGCACCTTTGAGTGTTTTTTGATGCAGATTTAGCACTGTTAAAGTCATATTAGAATTTATTATATCCCCAGACGAAAGTCGGGGATATATTGGATTCAGGTCCGTCGCGCCGCCGCCGCCGCCGCCGCCGCCGTAGAAATTTCCTTGTGGACGCGATAACTCAAAAACAAATTAATATTTTTTTTTCAAACTTGGTACACATGTTAAGGGTGCCCAAAGAAAGATCCCTATTTTAAGGTGACCTTAAAGTCCCAGTAAAAACGAACTTATGGCCACCTTAAGGTCAGAAATTGGACTTTTGGCCACTTAGAGCCCTGTAGGTCACAAACTATGATGCTCAGCTGGCTGAAATTTTACCTGACAACACATTAATATGTTCTTAGTACATGTGCCGAAAATCACGACTTTAAGTTGAGGAGAAAATTGTGTTTGAGGCCCATAAATACCCCCACTTAGGGATTTTTTGCTATACTTTTCACATATTTTGCCCTATAATTTGGAAGTGGTAATTCTGATGAGTCTCAAACTGCGCTAGGTATAACTTTGATATGTAATCCTTGTCTGTAGAAAATTTTAGGGCTGTAGGTTTACCCAAAGGGGTCGACTTAAGGTCTCAAAAGTGCCCACAGAGACCCAATTTATGCACTTTTTGCCACTTTCAAGCACTGTAGCTTTCAAACTATGTCTCTCATCTAAGTTAAATATCATCTGGGAATATATCTATGTGTTTTCTTATATGTGCCCCAACATTTAGGCCTTTAATAGACAGTTAACCTGTGTATCAGGACCATAAACACCCACCCGAGTGACCCTTATAAGACATTTTTCACGTCTGTTTCCCTGTAACTTGGAAATGGTAAGTCTGAGAAGTTTCAAACTGTATTAGATATATATTCTGTGTGTAATCTTAGTATGTAACAGATTTTAAGTCTGAAGCTTTAATTTTGAAGGTCAAATTGAGGTCTCTAAAAGGCTCCCAAAGACCCAATATTTGGACTTTTTGCTACTTTTAAGCCCTGTGACTGTTAAACTATGTGACTGATAGAGCTCAAATCCTATCTGGGAAGATATTAGTATGTTATTTTTATATGTGCCAAAAATTAAGGCTTTAAGAAGACATTTAACCTGTGTATGAGGACCATAAATCCCCACCCGAGTGACCATTTTTAGACATTTTTCACATATTTTGCCCTGTAACTTGGAAATGGTAAGTCTAAGAAGTTTCAAACTGTATTAGATGCATATTCTATGTGTAATCTTAGTATGTCACAAATTTTAAGTCTGAAGCTTTAATTTGAAGGCCACATTTAGGTCTCTAGAAGGCCCCATAAAGACCCAGTATTTGGACTTTTTTCCAATTTTAAGGCCTGTGACTGTTAAACTATGTGACTGATGGAGCTGAAATCTCATCTGGGAATACATTATTATGTTCTTTTTACATGTGCCAAAAATCAAGGCTTCAAGTAGACATTTAACCTGTGTATGAGGACCTTAAACACCCACCTGAGTGACCCTTTTAAGACATTTTTCACATATTTTGCTCTGTAACTTGGAAATGGTAAGTCTGAGAAGTTTCAAACTTTATTAGATACATATTCTATGTGTAATCTTAGTATGTAACAAATTTTAAGTCTGAAGCTTTAATTTGAAAGGCACATCGAGATCTCTAAAAGGCCCACAGAGACCCAATATTTGGACTTTTTACCACCTTTAAGCCCTGTGACTGTTAAACTATGTCATTGATGGAGCTGAAATCCCATCTGGGAATGCATTATTATGTCCTTTTTACATATGCCGAAAATCAAGGTTTTTAGTAGACATTTAACCTGTGTATGAGGGCCATAGACACTCGCCCAAGTGCCTTTTTTGACATTTTTTCCGTATTTTGCCCTGTTATTTGGAAATGCTTAGTGTGACAAGTCTTAAACTGTATTACAAAAAATTTTTTTTGTTATGTATGTCCCCCAAAAAGTTTCAGATCTGTAGTTTAATTGCTAAGGTCTCTTTAACAATTGTAAAATGCCCACAGAAACCCAATTTATGGACATTATGCCACTTTAAAGCCCAGTAACTGTCAAACTATGTGGGTTATAGAGCTGAAATCTTTGAATTTTTAAAAGGAAATGCCTGTCTATTTAAATTTTGAATATTAATAATGTTATGGCTATCTTAGTCTTTTAAGAACTTATTTTTGTGTGTTATACCTCTGCTTGCTGAGTTTTTAACTTTTTAAAATGAAACTGGTTAAACATATTCAAGTAGACAAAATGGACAGATTAAGTGAGCTTTAAGTCCCAATATTAATAAAATTATATCCTTATGTAGTAAAACTAGGGGATCTTCTGGGACCTCCAGCTATATTGAGTGACACTAAATAAACAAAGGTATTTAATGATATCAGATGAGAAACAAAGAACTCAATGGGGTTGCAGATCTTGTGTAATAGTGAGAGAGGTGTGGAGAAGGGAGAGGGGTGGGGGTGGGAGGTGGTGGGCTTCATTACATATAACACAAAGGGGAGTCAGAACTGAGATTGTGTCACATATTTAGGTTGCATATATATGGACCACATATATAGGTATAGAGGAAATGAATAACTGAAAACAATTTGCAAATTCTAAAAATAATATAATAAAATAATAATATAAATAATTTTTTTTAAAATAATATTTTAGTTGTGAACAAATATAGAAACAGATATGCGCTTTTGGGATTATGAATTTTAGAATGGACATTGAATCATCAATCATTTAAATACTTTGAAGGAAGATTGAAAAGTATGATGAGTTGAGTTAAAAATAATATTTTATTTGTCAACAAATATAGAAACAGATATGCTCTTTTGGGATTATTATTTTACAATGGACATTCAATCATCAATCATTTAAATACTTTGAAAATAGGTTTAGAGTTATCATTGCAGGAAGATTGAAAATATAATTTGAGTTATGTATTCGGCGTCTGGGGATACACCATCTTCCTTGGGAAGATATAAACAGAGTAGATTGATGTGCTGAAGTTCATATAATAATGGGTAATTATGTTTTAAAAAATTCCCGATCAAAACCTGTGGCGTGAGTGATGACCTGTCTGGGGATATGTTGGCGCCGAGTTGGCCCAATCTAGTTAAGAATTTTACTTTCATAACTTCCCATTGTAAGAGATAGAATTTCATCAAGTGAGCCACAGATTTTGCTCCAACACCACACATAAGCATTCATTAAATGTATTACCACTTCTGTATGCATGATAATATTCAAACCATCTAAACCATAATTGGGCCATGCAGGTGTAGATAAAGAGTGTTGAATTTTAGTTTGCTGATTAATGCTGTTATCTTGTTATTGAATTATCTTGTTTTAGTACTTCATCTTTATATGCATTATCTTTCTTTTAAACATTATTTCTCAATTTAAACATTGTTTGGACCTTTATATAACTGACAGTGCTCTGAAAGTATCCTGAAGTTTGTACTGGTACAGTACTTCTGTATCTCATGGTGTTGAAAATATTTCCCTAGGCTGTGGGGTACGGGCATCTCTGATGCTATTTTTGACTTTTCAGTAACTTCCATAATGAGTAAAATCAACTTGTAACTTGAAAACTATTGCATTTAGAGAATTTTGTATAAATATGTTATTCAGCTACTTTTGGGTCAGCTATAATGTAGAGCATTTTGTTAAGATATGTTATTCAGCCACTTTTTCCATAGTTACAACATGGTGAGTAACGTGGGAGTCTATCCCAATACCTAAGCGAGTAATAGCTACTTTTTGACTTTTCAGTAACTTCCATAATGAGTAAAATCAACTTGTAACTTGAAAACTATTGCATTTAGAGAATTTTGTATAAATATGTTATTCAGCTACTTTTGGGTCAGCTATAAGATAGTAAAATTTCAGACCTGTAGCTCATTGCATAGCTGAGTAATAGCTACTTTGAGGTTATCACTGTTGAGTAAATCAGTTAGAACTTGAAAACTATTACGTTTAGAGTATTTTAATATATTATTCACCTACTTTTGGATCAACTATAACATACTGAATTTGCAGACCTTTAGCTTATGTCATAGCTGAGCAATAGCTATTTTGAGGTTATCACTGTTGAGTAAATTAGTTATAACTTCAAAACTATTGCATTTACAGAAATTTGTATAAATATGTTATTCAGTAACTTTTTAGTCAGCGATAACTTAGTAAAATTGCAGACCTGTAGTTCATTGCATAGCTGAGTAACAGCTACTTTCATGTTATCACTGTTGAGTAAATTGCTTGTAACTTGAAAACTGTTGCATTTAGAGAATTTTGTTAAAATATGTTATTCATGTACTTTTGAATCAGGTATAACATAACGAAATTGAAGACCTGTAGCTCATGGGGTAGCTGAGTAATAGCTATTTTCAGGTCCTCACTGTTGAGTAAAACAGTTGAAACATAAAAACTATTGCATTTACAGTATTTTCTTTGAATATGTTATTTACCTACTTTTCTGTCACCTATAACATAGTGAACTTGCAGACTTGTAGCTCATTGTATAGCTGAGCAATAGCTACTTTCAGAATATAGCTGTTGAGTAAATCAGTTGTAACTTGAAAGCGATTACATTTAGAGTATTTTGTTTAAATATGTTATTCTTCTAATTTTTGGTCAGCTAAAACATAGAAAAATTGCAGACCTGTATCTCATTACATAGCTGAGCAATAGTTACTTTAAGGTTCTAACTGCTGAGTAAATGAGTTGTAACTTGAAAACTATTGCATTAAGAAAATTTTGTTTAAATATGGTATTCATGTACTTTTGAATCAGCTATAACATAGTAAAATTGCAGATGTATAACTCATGGCATAGCTGAGCAATAGCTGTTTTCAGGTTGTCATTATTGAGTAAATCAGTTGTAACTTGAAAACTATTGCTTTTAGAGTATTTTCTTTAAATATATTGTTCACCTATTTTGGGTCATCTATAACATAGTAAAATTGCAGATCTATAGCTCATTGTGTAGCTCAGCTATAGCTACTTTCTGAGTATTACTGTTGCGTAAATCAGTTGTAACTTGAAAACTATTGCATTTAGAGTATTTTGTTTACGTATGTTATTCACCTTTTTGATCAGCTATAACATAGTATAATTGCAGACCTGTAGCTCATTGCATAGCTGAGCAAAAGCTACTTTGAGGTTTTCACTATTGGACAAATCAGTTGTATCTTTGAAACTATTGCATTTACAGAATTTTGTTTCAATATGTTATTCATGTACTTTTGAATCAGCTATAAGATAGTAAACTTGTAGACCTATAGCTCATCACATAACTGAGCAATAGCTACTTTCAGGTTCTGGCTGTTTAGTAAATGAGTTGTAACTTGAAAACTATTGCATTTAGAGGATATTGTTTAAATATGTTATTCACCTACTTATGGGTCACCTATAACATAGTGAAATTGCAGGCCAGTAGCTCATGGTATAGCTGAGCAATAGCTACATTAAGGTTTTCACTGTTGAGTAAATAAATTGTAACTTGAAAGCTATTGCATTTAGAGAATTTTCTTTAAATAAGTTTTTTATTGCGCAAAATACCCTTACCTTATTCGCCTTCTTTTGGGTCAGCTATAACATAATAATATCACTGACCTGTAGCTCATTGCATAGCTGAGTTAAACTGCTTTAAAATTTTTACTGATGAGTAAATCAGTTGTAACTTGAAAACTATTGTATTTACAGTATTTTCTTTGAATATGTTTTTCACCTACTTTTTACATCTTAACAGTTAACTTTGTACTTTACTTCTGAATGCCATTTGCAGGGCATAACTTTTGTGTCCTTTTCTTTCACTTCTACTCTGAAACTCAAAACACACAGTCAGCTGACACAGAGCCCGTTTACGGACACTGATTGCTTGTTTTTTGTTTAATATTTGGCTTCAAGTTAATCTAAGAAAATTTATAATTTATCCTTCTATTCCCTTTGCAATAATGTACTGTTCCTTTTGTAAAGCCACCTATATTGTTAAATTCTTACACTTCTATTCTTATTTAAGAGAAGAGTATTTCAAATATCTGAACCAAATTTGGTATGTAGACTTGCTTCGGATTGCTTTTAAGCAAATTGAAAGAGAAAAGTATGTTACTATGAGTATTTTTGTGACTTTACTTGAGCAAAATTTTCATACTTATTTTCAAAATTGAAAGTATCCCAAAAACTTTGACAGTGTGATTTATAGTTCTTGATTTAGTATTGCAGGTTCATGAATGGCTACACATGATTTTTCATAACATTGATTTTACCACACATCACTGCTGTACACAGTGATGTTCTCTAAACAGAACTCCAATATAAATGGCCCCATTAAATCTGACACACTAAATGCTTGTTTGGGATTATTGGTTATAAAATATTTGATGAGGCTATTGCTCATTATTAGTTTGGATTCACATAAATGCATTTTATGTGTTGCCGGAAAGCGGTAAGCAAAACAAAGTACCTATTTTCTTTCATTGTTACTCTCATGGTATGAGTACCAATTTAACGTGCCAAAAACAGTACATTTAAAATTAAGTAGATTTTAAGATGGGTTTCTCAAAAGTTTTTTTAAAAATATATTCCAGTTTTATACAATACAGTTAAGATTTATAAAATTTTCATTCCTAGAAATATGTACTGATGTGGATTTATCAAAATTTTAATTGTGGTAGGAAACTAATGTATGAAATGTGCTTTGCTGTTGTCAGGTTTTATTGTACAGAACAAACTTGGCAGTACACAGTTGTAATAACAGAGTGTACTGTAGAAAATGAGACCATTTCCCCATGTCCAATACAGTAAGTTCAGAACGATTTTGTTTTCATACTAATAAATTTAACATCAAATATCAGAGAATACATACTATTTCCTGCTAGTTTGTCGTTTTTTTTATTAAATTCTTATACATCATTATTTTTTGATAAGTATGCTATCCAATTTTAATTTTTCCACCATACCATAATATTTCAGTAGAAATTACACCATGTATTAAGTTGTGCGCACGAGATGATGTCGTGATAACGAGAAAATAAGTGGTGATAATGAGATGATCTCATTATAACAGAGTTGCTTCTAGGATGCGTTTTCCGCGGGATTGCGCATTAATTCGCCTACAGACGCGGATTTTCTTGGAGTCTGCGGTCACCAAATTATATGAGAATGCGTAGTACAGAAGGCGATGCGGGAAGTATATGAAGCGAAAAGACGAGAGATCTAGAAAATCAAAACACTGGTTGGATCAAGAGTTTGTCGAGGTTTTGATTTTTCCGTCGAAACGTTCTTCGAATAATGCCTGTTGACGATTGTGGTTTCGGGATCGTTTACAAACTCAAATATATTATGAGGTACAGACAGTATTTGGACATATTATAACCAAAAACATAAAATTAAGCTTAAAGTATATGATTATATAAAAAATGGCTGCAAGAAAAACGAAACTTACAGTAGACTGGATTGTTACCACAACAGGCCGTGGCAGTGAAGCCAGTGCTGACCCTACGGGCGTACATATCTGTCGGATTTCCCAACAATGTATGTGTAGAAAAATATTTTACTTGATCTAAATTCATAATTCATAGACAACTCATTAATATTAATGAGGTCACAGATTTTCATGGTGGTTTCTTAATATTTTCTGCTTTAAGATCAAATACTAGATGGACTACTGTACAGAGCTCGATCATAAATATTTATATATGCATAAAAAATATTTGATGATTTCATTGGATTTTTTAACAATATTTTACTTGAAGATATTGTGGACTACTCATTAATATTCATGAAACCATGGTATTCTGTGGGGTTTTCCAACATATTTGTACAAATTGATGGTGTAATGACTGAATTTGTGATGCCGTGACTTTAGATGAAAACTTAAAACCACGATGCCGTAAAAGGAGCCACTTTGATGTAAATAACCATTTTCAGTTTTTTTTAAAAATTCTCTCACTAGCCTTGAAGTTTATTTTTATTGGGCAAGGCAATAAAAATTTACCACTAATTAATAGAAGTCTGCTATTAAAAATGTCTAAATAAACTGAAAATCTATTTTTTATTAGTTTAAACTTCATCATAAAGTCGTCCCCCAGAATTTTTAGCCCCTCCCCCACATTTTGTGTAGTGGTGGGGGATCGCCCCCACATTTTGAAATTCCTAGAATCAACACTTATAATGAAATAAATAGGACATGGTAAAATAAAAATTGCACTATGCATTAAGTCGTGCGCACAAGATGATCTTGTGATAACGAGAAAATAAGTCGTGATAATGAGATCATCTCATTATAATGAGATAATAAGTCGTGATAACAAGATCATCTCATGATATCAAGATGATTTGGTGATAATGAGATCATCTTGTGCTATCAAGATCATCTTGTGATATCAAGAAAATAAGTGGTGCGCACGAGATGATCTCATTATCACAACAAAGTTTTCATCTCGTGCGCACCACTTGTTTTCTTGATATCACAAGATGATCTTGTGATCACTAGATAAAGTGGTGAGCTCCAGATGAAGTGGTGATAACGACTTAATAAGTGGTGAGCACTAGTTGATGTGGTGCTCACTACTTATTTTCTTGTTATCACAAGATGAAGTAGTGATCACCACATCATTTAGTTATAACCAGATCATCTCATGCTCACCACATCATCTGGTGATAACAAGAAAATAAGTAGTGAGCACCACATCATCTGGTGATCACTAGATGAAGTGGTGAGCACAAGATGAACTAGTGAATAGAATGATCTGGTTAGCACCAGTTTATGTAGTGCTCACTGCTTCATCTGGTGATAACAACATAATAAGTGGTGATCACCACATAAACTAGGGCTCACTACTTATTATGTCGTGATAACTACTTCATCTGGTGATCACCACTTTATCTAGTGAGCACAAGATCATCTGGTGAGCACAAGATGATCTTGTGATATCAAGAAAACAAGTGGTGCTAACGAGATCATCTCATTATCACGACTTATTTTCTCGTTATCACGAGATCATCTTGTGCGCATGACTTAATACATGGTGCAATATTTATTTTACCATGTCCTATTAGGGGCTCCGTAGTTTAGCCATAACTAGAACCAAATAATGTGGAATTTGTAGGTTTCTATCAATACAGAATCGATTGTACTCACACCTTCTACCATTTTCTATCTAATCTGCTTTCTAAATTGTATCATAATACAAACTTGATACGCACAAAGTTGGATTAAATTATATCAGCCATGCTATTATTTTTGCATCATGTTTTCAATTTATTTTTTACCTTCAGACAGGTAGTGTTTTGTTTCCCGTGGTTGCGTATTTCACCAATATCTTTTTGCAGAGTCAGTACCAGAGCCCTGGCCTTACCACAGTTTGAGAATCAAAGCAACAACATAAATTGTAGTGAGTACAGAGAGTGTATCCTGAGAGTAACCTCCCCAGCCACCATGAACTGGCATTACCTCACAGCACAAAGTCTGATGGAAGGAGATGTGCAGGTTACACTGGCAGTTTACTTAAGAGGTTGATGAATTTTTCTGGATTAATTTTTCTGAATATTTGACTGCTTTAAAGTAGTGGGTACATTGTTTGTCAATGTTGGTGATATTTATTGTTTTTGGGGTGGGTTGCCGAAAATCATTTGCAAACATATTTGAAATGAAGCCTACATCTGAAGAAATTGTACACTTTTATCTCGTGTTTTTGTAGTTTTCAATGTCTTTTTGATGAAAACTGCCATGTTTTGGTAAATTTCACTTCCTATTAGCGGTTGGCGATATGCTAGAACAAAACAGTTTTGCTATTCCAGGTGCAGACTATGTAGTAGACAATGTTATTCCCCCCCAATATGGGCTGATATTGAAATATTTGTACATTCAGTATTGATGTCCGCACAGCCAAATGATTTACCCACTACTTTTAAGTAAATGGGTTGCCTTTAACTGCAATGTATATCTATATGTGGAATGTAGGTTTAATAGTTTGCATGGTTCATATGGCAAGGAAAGAAACTTGCCCAAACACTTCACAGGTAAAATAAGTATAACCTTGTATGGTTTGAGGCATGTTTTAATTACTCTTTCTTGGTCACCTTTTCTTTCAATGTCTGTCCAACAATGGTCAACAATTATATCAGCCAATTATATTGTCCAAAAATTTTATGTTTTGGAGCTGTAATTCAGATGGGTGTAATACTAGCTAGCTTCTATTTCTCAAATCTAATAGTCTTTCATCAAAAATATCTGAATGAATAAAACGTTTTAAAAAATTTAGCAATTTTTTTGCTTGATCATAAAAAATATGGTTTAAAATCAGTAAATTTTTTTTTGTTTTAGCCTGCACTGTTGCAACTCAGTTGGTTAGTATGAGTAATTCTTCTTCTACTGATGTTCGTGTCAATGTGACAATGAACACCACTCAATCAGAAGAACATCTTGAGGCCAACTATACAGTAGCAGATCCCATAGCAACCACACGTAGCCCTGCTATACCAGATGATAAGCTTACATACATGGAGATGGAGACAAAGTATATGGAGAGTTTTCTGCAAAACCTTGAACCTTCAGTGCACATGTATGATTCCCTCACTTTCATGTCAGATGGAGAGAGAGATGTGCTGGACAGTGACATGAAGAATGTATCGGGGAACTGGTGTATCAGAATACCACAGCTGGGACGCTATGAGGTGACCTCGCAGATGTTTCAGGTAAGAGGTTAATGAATAACTCTGGTTGAATATCGAAACATATTGAAAGTACCGTTAAGGCGCTCTGTAGCACCCATGGGCAATGTGACCAAATATTTGCAAAAGTTGGGGATGGGTGTTTACAACAACAAAAACCAGCTGGGCGTTTCGAGAAAAATAACCTGAATTTGGGGAAACCGCGTTTTAGCACATACCGACTGGAAGTAAAATATGCGGTTGGTAAACAAATCTCGGCACAATAAAAGGTGACATAATTACTAAAGTAAGGAAAATATTGTTGAAAATGGATATAAATTGATGAAATTTGACTGTTTTATTGCGTTAATACATCCTATCCAATGGACAATTGCTTTACCGGTCGGCGCGACCGGTCCCGCCAAACGACAGAAAAAGTCATTCTGTATAAAATACCGGCAGGACCGGTCAGAGTGTACATTCGCCAGGTGTCGCCTCGTGCATACTTCCTGTCTAGTCAGAATGACGTCATAGCGTCTTTTTTCGTTTGGCGCACGAGTGTACAGACGTGTTTTTCTACTGTGATTGGAACGTTTGAAGTTTTAAAGACAACCTTTTTTATTGAACTTTATTTGAAGTTATATATACTTAATCTTCTTCTGGAGTGTTATGGCGTCCCCTGGACAGAGAAGAGGGACTTGTGGCCACGCGATGGCTTTATTCGACACACACACGAAGTGTGCACGTTGTCGTGACAAGGGTGTGGGCCAAGATGATTGTGTATTAAAGAAGGACTGCTCTATTTGCAATAACCTTACAGCTGAACAGAAGCTACAGTTGGCCACCCCCACTTATAAAACAAGAAAAGAGAAAGAACTTCAGAAGAAAGCTACCTCTCCCTCCCTAGTTGACCCGTCTACTGTTACTGTGGTAGGGAAGGTCGAGAGTGACAAGGGTGATTCAGGTGATCGAGGCGAAACCCCTAAGAAGAAAAAGACCTCTCACAAATCCCCAAAGAAGACTTCCAAGCCTCCAAAAGCTCCAGATTTCCAGTCTGCCCTGAAGAATTTGGATGAAAAATGGTCAGAACGCTTTACGCATCTGGAGGCTCTCTTCTTATCCAAGACTTTTCAGCTCCCGGTGGAACCGGTTCAGAGCTCCAACGTGGTGGTATCTGAGAAGCCGTTTATTCCACCAGTTGAACATTCTACTCATCAGAGTCCTGCTACTGGTGTGTCCGGTAAGAAGAAGAAGTCAGCCACCCAGCCTGTTGAGGCCCCCGGTGCGAAGAAACTAGCCACCCAGCCTGTTGAGGCTCCCGGTGCTGGGGTAGATCTTCAACTCACCGACCAGGCTGCTTTTTCATCTGTTGGTGCTTCTACTAGTGGTCGACCCGAGGTTCAGCCCCCAGGTCCCACTACCCAGCCTCCCACTACTGATCAACCGGAAGAAGTTACTTCAGAGGAAGATCAGTTCAGTGATCAGCCAGAACTTAGTTTCGATGAGGGTGAACTGTCTGAAGTTCTGTCAGTAGGTCAGGATCGCGAAGAGCTTACAGAGACTGACCAGGAACTAAGCACTGAACAGACTTACAGGGAAACCCTTCGCGGAGTGAGATCTTTTATGGGGTGGGAGCAAGTGCCGGAATTCGATTCCTCTTCCTCTGCTCAAGATGACAACCCCTTTGCCGGTACCAAACCTCATCTTCCCGGTAAAGTGTCCCTGAAGGTTCCGGTAGACGATTGGTTGTGCCGGAAGTTCGAGAAATTGAACATTACTATACAGGAAGGATACCCCTCCAGAGCTTCTGAGACTTCCGGTTTGGTCAAGGACCAGTTTGTCAAACCACCAAGAACTCTTAAATGGTACGACATGCATACTGAGAAGAAGGAATTCTCCAGATCTAAAGTCACTTCCTGGACCAACCAACCGGCACGTCTCAACAGCAGTTTCCCACGTATTGCTAACCGGTCACTCCCTTCAGCACCAGCTTCCAGGCCTGTTACACAAGACACTTTAAGAAAGTGGGAGAGAGCAGCCAGAGATCAAACGTACATGTGTAATCAGGCTGCTGCCTTTTCCCGGTGCCTCACCAAAGTACAGGACTCTATGGCTTCTCAACTTAAAATTTTACAGAATGACAAGGGCAAGGGAAAGGCTACCGGAAAATCCCATCAGGCTGTCGAAGAACTAGACTTTCTGGTAACTTTTAACAAAAGCATCTCCCAAGCAATGGCCAGGACGATGCAAGACCTATCCGAAGGTGTCTTCATCAATGTAGCCAATCTCACCCTCACAAGAAGGGACAGTTATCTGGACTATCTTAAAGCAGGCATCAAACAGGACACCTTGAATGCTCTGAGATCTGCCCCTCTGCACATGAGTGCCTTATTCCCGGATCACCTCATCAGCAAAGCTGAAGAAGAAATAAGGCACCATGAAGAAAAAACGTACAACCGGCTCCTCACATAAGGTTCCACATCGTTTCCACCCTTACCAAGCCACTAAACAGCAACAGCCGGAACAAGAACGCAAGCCTGGTCTACCTGCATGGAAACAACTGGGCAGAAGACGGGGACAAAGATCTCACCGGGGTCGTACTGCTTCTTTTGTCCAGCGACCGGCCAAGACACAGAAGCAGTATAAATGACAATTACTGTGCTCATTATGTGACAGGAAATTTGATTCCTGTAAGTGTAACCGGTCAGAAGATCCCTCATGTTTCAAGTGTGGTGAAAAGTTTGAATGGTGTACCGGTGACCGGAGTGGACTGTTATGTGGACAAAAATGTAAAGACAGGAACTCATTTGACTGTATTATCTCATGTTGTTTCTCATGTACCTTTTGCAGGAGGGTTGCCGCAAAAGAAAGGCGTAATGCCCGAACATCAAGAGTCAATAAAATCTGTGAAAGGTGTTTCTTGTGTCGGTCAATTGAGTTCTGTTCAAGTTGTCACAAATGCCCCACTTGCTGTAACAAATCCTCCTGTAGGGTCAAGATTGCACGAGTTTTGGGAAAAATGGGCAGCACTAGGCGTCAGTCCCAAAATTATATCAGTCCTGAGGGAAGGGTATATCCTACCCTTCCGGTCCAGACCTCACCTGACCAGAAAACCCACAGTAACAAGCTGCTATGTAGATCCTCACAGGAACAGCTACCTGTTGGAGGCATTGCATCAGCTGTTAGACAAAAAGGCTGTAGAAGTGGTTCAAAATCCTCAGTCCCTGGGTTTTTACAACCGGTTATTCCTGGTCCCCAAACCCAACAACCGGTGGCGACCCGTCTTGGATCTGAGCAGACTAAACAACTATTTGAAAACACAGTCGTTCAAAATGGAGACACCAGAGACAATACGAACCTCCCTCCAGACAGGGGAGTGGGTGACTTCCATAGATTTCAAAGACGCATACTTCCACATCCCTATAAACAGCCAGTCCAGGAAGTATATGCGTTTTCACATTCAAGACAAAACATACCAATTCAAGGCTCTACCCTTTGGCCTGTCCACAGCCCCCATGGAATTCACTGTGGTAGCCAAAGAGGTGAAATGGCTTGCAATGAAAGAAGGTATAAGGATCCACCAGTACCTAGACGACTGGTTGGTCAGAGCCACCTCCCACCGGGTTTGTCTTCAACAGACAAAAAATCTGGTATTACTCTGCAGGGATTTGGGGTGGCTGGTAAACGAGGACAAATCAGAGCTGGAACCCAAACAAATTTTCAATTTCGTAGGTTACCAGTTCGACTTGAGGGAAGGCAGGGTCAGACCCACCACAGAACGTTGGCAGACCCTACAAAGCAAAGTACTGGAGATCTTAACAAAACCAGTCTGTCCGGTCCGGAAACTAATGTCCCTGATCGGTCTGTTAACTGCCACAGAGAAACAAGTACATTTGGGCAGACTGCGCATGAGACCCATACAGTGGCATCTCAAGAACAATTGGAGGGTACCAGAATCCCTGGAGAAGATAATCCCCATTCCAAAGTCACTCCACCCACACCTGAAATGGTGGCTGGAGGAAGACAATGTTGTTACAGGTCAACCCTTACATCCACTAGAACATGCTCTGCAAATTTTTACAGACGCATCAAAAGAAGGGTGGGGCGCACACTTAAACGAGCATATGGCAAGGGGAAGCTGGTCACTCCCGGAAAGCAAGTTGCACATAAACTATCTAGAGTTAAAGGCAGTTCTTCTGGCACTACAAGAGTTCCAAGCTCTCTGTGTGAACAAGGTAGTTCTCATAGCTACCGACAATACCACTGTGGTAGCTTACATAAACAAAGAAGGGGGAATGAAGTCAGGCCCCCTGTGTGCCTTACTTTGGAGGATCCTCACTTGGTGCACAAGAAATCAGGTGACCCTCAAAGCTCGACATATTCCAGGCCGTCTCAATGTGATAGCCGACAAATTATCCAGACTGGGTCAGACCATTCAAACAGAATGGTCCCTCAATCCGGAGATTTTTCAAGCAATATGCTCAAGGTGGCACACCCCTCAAGTGGACCTGTTTGCCACAAGGTTCAACAACAAGCTCCCTCAGTTTGTCTCACCGGTTCCAGACCCCCAGGCCTGGGCAGTGGATGCTATCAGCCTGTCTTGGGAGGGACTGGACCCGTACGCCTTCCCACCAGCGGCCATCTTGGGCAAAGTGGTGGAGAAGTTACAGGACTACCCCTGCAACAGAATAATTCTGATTGCTCCAGGGTGGCCTAACATGCCCTGGTTTTGGGACCTGGTGGCAATGTCAAGCCAGATCCCACTGTGTCTGCCCAGCATACCAAACCTAGTGTCTCAACCATTCAACCAGGTCCTTCACAGGAACCTGTCGAATCTGAATCTGCATGCCTGGCTCCTAGAGCCTCAGCAATCAAGCAGCAAGGCTTCTCTGAGGCAGTGGCAGCACGAATTGAGGCTCCTCAAAGAAGATCAACCAGATCTGTCTATGAAGCAAAGTGGACCATTTTTACAAAGTGGTGCCTCAGTAATCAGGTGGACTTCAGGGCACCACCTCTGAAAGCCGTTGCTGACTTCCTCCTTCATTTGTTTCAGGACAGGCAGTTACAGCCAGGTACTATTGATGGCTACAGATCAGCCATTGCTGACAAACTGGGCAACGCCACCATTATTGTCAGCAAAGATGAGAACCTTACTCGTCTCCTGGATAGTTTCCATAGAGACAGACCCAAGGGCAGGAGGGGCATCCCCTCTTGGAACCTTTCACTGGTACTAGACCAGCTGACTAAGGCTCCCTTTGAACCCCTTAAGGAGGCCTCCTTGAAACACCTAACCCTCAAGACAGTTTTCTTGATGGCCTTAGGTTCTGGCAAACGCAGGAGTGAGATCCACGCTTGGCTTCATAAGAACATCAGACACCAATCAGACTGGTCTAAGGTGTCTTTTTACCCCTCACCCAGCTTTCTCTCCAAGAACCAGCTGGCCAAAGAGGGTCCAGACAGTGTGGCCCCGGTGGTTATTCCAGCCCTGGCCCACACGCTAGATAAATCACTCAAGGGTGACAGGTCACTGTGTCCAGTTAGAGCACTACGTTATTATCTGGACAGGACCTCTGACCTCAGGCGAAATAAGGAGTTGGTCTTTGTCTCCTTCAAAAAAGGCTTTGACAAGGATATCTCCTCTGCCACAGTCTCCTCATGGATCAAACAAACAGTCATCCTATGTTATGAGCTCTCTGACCAGCAGGCCCTTACTTTGCATCAGGTCAAAGCCCATGATGTAAGGGCCTTTGCTGCCTCTAAGGCCTTCCAAGCTGGAATTTCCTTAGAACAAATCCTATCAGCCTGCCACTGGAAATCCCACAATACCTTCACACAATTCTATCTGAAGGATGTGGCTTGGGCTGATTCAGAGCTTTTCCATCTAGGGCCGGTCGTGGCTGCCCAGCAGGTCCACCACCAAGCCCGATAGGGAGGAGACATTCTTGTAAATATGTACATAGTGTATATACTTAGATAAGTATAAATCAATCAAAAAACAAAAAAAAAAACAAAAAAACTGTGACATGCTTCCTTTGGGAGGTTTATTATTTCTTGGGACTGAACTCATCCCTCTCTGCCCCCCACTCAGAGCAGAAATGCTTGGAAATAAAAAAAAAAGGGGGGGAGCAGTGTCGGTTAAACTATCCGGTTAACCGGTTCCTGGTTACCGACTTAGGCCATTGATGAGTAGCCTGCTTCAGGTCTACCTGGGCCAGAAAATTGTTAGTTTTGAGTTCACTCAAGTCCCTAGTAACTTACCCGCCAACCAAGCGGTAGTTATTCAGCAATTGTCCATTGGATAGGATGTATTAACGCAATAAAATTGCAAATTTAATAAGTAAATTAAATTTTTATAAGTTAATACCCTATCCAATGGACGGACAAGACCCTCCCAACCGACCCCGCTATCAGCTTACTAGGGGTCTAATAGGTTTAGAAAGCGAAAAAAGACGCTATGACGTCATTCTGACTAGACAGGAAGTATGCACGAGGCGACACCTGGCGAATGTACACTCTGACCGGTCCTGCCGGTATTTTATACAGAATGACTTTTTCTGTCGTTTGGCGGGACCGGTCACGCCGACCGGTAAAGCAATTGTCCATTGGATAGGGTATTAACTTATAAAAATTTAATTTACTTATTAAATTTGCAAATTATTGGGTTTTTATGGAGAAAGTTTACATCAAAGCATGAGCAATACAGAGCGCGGCACCAATATTTCCGGGAAGTAGTGTTGGGAATCGCCTCCAATTTTCATGGTCGATTATTCGTCCATTTTTCCGACTGATGATCGACCCATAATCGATTATTTTACTCCATTATTGTTTATTATATAAGAAACACTTTCCGGGGAAAAAGTATAGGTCAACCCTTTAAAAATAACGGTGTTCCGACATTTAGAATCTACCGAAAGCACCCACTTCCTGTAAATATGGCGGTAGACATAAACAAATTTGAAATTCAAAACAAAACTATCGGTTTATTATGTAAAAATACCTAAAATATTTTTAAAATACGTGGATATTGATATAAATCAGGAAAGGTACGATATAAGCTTAATAATCGATCATTAAAAAACATCAGTGACCGACCGCGATTCTACACTGTCACCGACGATTAATCGAGCACACGTCTAATCATCCACCACTACCAGGAAGAATTGTGTTATTTACACAAGTTTGGTGTTCAGGACATGTATTGTAGCATGCATGTGTGTCCAGTTGACTGCATTTTAAATAGTGTAAATTGTTTTCCTCACATTGAAATATTGCAATGTTTGGGTTTTGAAAATTAATCATGATTTCAAGGTGTACTCCTGGTTCAATATATAAGCGTTTATCTATATTCATTCATTATTCTTCAGTGGAACCTTGCTTAAATTGCTGTGAAAAAACATGCACTCCGACTCTGTTTTCACAAAATTCAACAAGCTGTTGATTTCAATATATTGTACAGTGACCAAAAACCCTTTCATGCTGAGCTTGGTAGGTCAGTATACCTGATTGAAAAGTGAGGACCCACTCTATTCATGAACAATTAAATAAACAATTCTACCTGTACATCAAGTCAGAAATTATCAATCCATACAATATATAAAATCAAGAAAGTAGGTATAAATAAAATGTATTTCTTTACAGTAGCCATGTTAAACAGTTTTAAGTTAAAATTAGCTTCATGTCCATGTTATTTTCCATCACTAGGTGGAGTATATGACGAGAATCTACACAGTACCAGTGAGAACCAGTCTGTTGATTAGTGAGACTGAGCCTGTGGTGTTACACTTCAAAGTACTGCCAGGTGTGGATATCGGGGGAACACTCAGCTATGTACTGCAGCTAGATACCTCATTCTTGGTGTGTGAACTTGAATTACTACACCTGCATTAATTTATTTCTTAGAATGGCTAAAACTTAATACTAACTTTGCCAGTTGGACCTAAATAAAATTATTTACTGACAGCTGATTTCTATTTAATTTTTGGCAGTCATTTTTACCACAATTTATGATGTTTGAAAAAAAACCGTGAAGTATTAGACATTGAATCAATGAAGACAATTATTTGTTTTTTCTTCAGTTATAGATGTAGGTAGCTGTATCTGTTGTAAAGATTTAAATTAGTTTTCACTCTGCAGTCATGGGGAATAACACTAGGTGTATCATGCAGGTACAAAGCTCATTCCAATTTATTTATATTTTCCGTTTATTGTGTAACCAAATAGCAGTAGCCAAAATTCTTAAGATGTAGTGCTTTAGCCATTGTATTTCTTTGTTATTTATTATGTTACAGAATAACAGTGGTCAGATCGTGGAGGTCCAGAGTTGTATCCAAAGACTGGGAATTCCAGTATCAGAAAGTGGGGTGAGCTGTAACAGGGAGAGCCTTGTAAGTGTGCGGAGTGAACACGGACAAGAGAGGAGGAAAGTTTACTACCCTTACCCTGAACCTGGCAACTGGTACATCTCTGTTCAGGCACAGTGTTTCACAAATGACAGGTAATAATGTGAATACATAGTGTGTTATTAGTTATAGGCTATAACCCTGAACCCGTGAAGTGATACACCTTAGCACCGCTCAAATGTACCACCAGTGACAGGTAATTACTCTAAAGGTGGGAACTGGTACTTCACTGTAGAATGTCAATATACCACTAGTGGCAGATTAATACTCGTGTTATGCTGAACATGGGAAATGGTACATCTCGGTGCAGGCAGTGTAACTTGTAATTTACTAGATGACTAGCAATAACAGTTATCAAAGATTTAATAGTATATGCAAAGTGTAATCCACAATGTCATATACTTTGTATTCAGTTTATTCAAGCCTTTGGCTACAACACAGATTGGTTTGTTATCAATGATACTGCAATGATAGATTGTTTTTTATGTCAGCTGATTTGTCAGTCAGCTGACATTATGTCGTCACTCTGCGACGTCGGTGTACGCATACGCGTCTGCATGAACAACTTCTCCTCCAAAACTACAAGGCCTAGAGACGTGCTGTTTTTTTAAAAGATACCTTATCTATCGAGGATCAAAAATTGTTCAAGGAAAAAGTTTGTCTGGGCTGTATCTCAGAAACCATAAGGTGTAGGAAGTTGATACTTGTTAGGGACATTGGTTAGGATGTGTAGGTGTGCAACGTTATGGTCTGACCTTGATTTGACCTTTGACCTTGCCGTAGTGACCTTGAGTTTGAAAATCTTGTCCGGGCTATATCTCGGAAACCGTAAGGTGCAGGAAGTTGATACTTGGTAGGGACATTGGTTAGGGGGTGTAGGTGTGCAGTGTCATGGTCTGACCTTGATTTGACCTTTGACCTTGCCGTAGTGACCTTAACCTATAAAATCTTGTCCGGGCTATATCTCGGAAACCATAAGGTGTAGGAAGTTGATACTTGGTAGGGACATTGGTTAGGGGGTGTAGGTGTGCAACGTCATGGTCTGACCTTGATTTCACCTTGCCGTAGTGACCTTGACCTATAAAATCTTGTCTGGGCTATATCTCGGAAACCGTAAGGTGTAGAAAGTTGATACTTGGTAGGGACATTGGTTAGGGTGTGTAGGTGTGCAGCGTCATGGTCTGACCTTGATTTGACCTTTGACCTTGCCGTAGTGACCTTAACCTATAAAATCTTGTCCGGGCTATATCTCGGAAACCGTAAGGTGTAGGAAGTTGATACTTGGTAGGGACATTGGCTAGGAGGCGTAGGTGTGCAACCTCATGGTGTGACCTTGATTTGACCTTTGACCATGCCGTAGTGACCTTGAGTGTGAAATATATTATTGTACATATGTTATTAGATATATGGTATCTACTTTTGGGTCAGCTATAAAATAGTAATATTGCAGACCTGTAGCTTCTTGCATACAAAAAGGTCCTCAGTAGCTCCTTGGTAAGCACCGAAACAGTGTACTTTACTTCTGTATACCATTTCCAGTGCACAATTTTTGTGTCCTTTACCACTTTCACTTGTACTCTGAAGCTCATAACACAGAGTCAGCTGACACAGAGCCTGTTCACAGGTACTGATTGCTTGTTTCTATCATCTCACAGTAATGTGCTCTCAGACTGGGTAATTCAGCATTTAGCCTTCTTTCTTATTGTACTTATTAACTCCTTGACTGTGGAATAAGATCTTGGCATTATATGAAATCTATGTATTGAAATTTTGTACATACCGTCAATGAACCATTAATATGAAAGTCCTTAGCCTGCTGCTCTCACAGTGGGCTGTCATTAATGAATCTGTAAAATATTGTAGCCTAGTGGGTAACACACTGGCCTAGGAACACAGAGGACGTGGATTCAATCCCAGGTACAGGCAGATACATAGTGGCTCGGATGACCACTTTGAATGGCGGTTCTCTGTCATTGGGTCCTATCCCCAGTGGCAGCTTAAAGAACCTCAAGGATGTTGGATAAATTGTCATCCTTGAGCGTCTGTCTTTCAGTTAGGGAAATGTCAGTAATTTGAGAGTTGGACTGTACTTGTACAGTTGGATGGGTTGTATAGAACATTGAGTCCTGTAGTACATGGAGATAGTGCACTGAGTATAAATATAAATGCAAAAAAAAAAAAAAAAAAAAATACAAGTTGTACTATGACATTGTCTTGTGCCATATATTTTTAGGCGGGTTGTGTGTAACCAACCCGCCTATTAGATTGATGTGTCCGACGTCCGTCTGTCCGTCTGTCTGTCTGTCCGTCTGTCCGTCCACATTTTTCGTTTCCGGACTCTAACTTTAAAACGGTTTGACCAATCAAATTCAAACTTCACAGGGAGATAGATCACCATCATAGCTAGGTTCCTTTCGAAATTGGTGAAATTCCGTGTGTTCGTTTGTCCGTTTTTCGTCCGTTTGTCTGTCCATCCATCTGTTTGTCCACATTTTCGTTTCCGGACTCTAACTTTAAAACGGTTTGACCAATCAAATTCAAACTTCACAGGGAGATAGATCACCATCATAGCTAGGTTCCTTTCGAAATTGGTGAAATTCCGTGTGTTCGTTTGTCCGTTTTTCGTCCGTTTGTCCATCCATCTGTTTGTCCACATTTTCGTTTCCGGACTCTAACTTTAAAACGGTTTGACCAATCAAATTCAAACTTCACAGGGAGATAGATCACCATCATAGCTAGGTTCCTTTCGAAATTGGTGAAATTCTGTCTGTTTGTTTGTCCGTTTTTCCGTCCGTTTCTTCGTTTTTGTCCGTTTTTCTGTCCATCCATCTGTCCGTCCACATTTTTGTTTCCGGACTCTAACTCGAAAACGGTTACTCCAATCTAATTCAAACTTCACAGGGACATACATCACCATCATAGCTAGGTTCCTTTCGAAATTGGTGTAAATCCGTCCGTTCATTTGTCTTGTTTTTCTGTCCATTTGTTCGTTTTTAGGCGGGTTGCGTGTAACCAACCCGCCTATTAGATTGATGTGTCCGACGTCCGTCTGTCCGTCCACATTTTCCATTTCCGGACTCTAACTTGAAAACGGTTTGACCAATCAAATTCAAACTTGACAGGGACATAGATCAACATGATAGCTAGGTTCCTTTCGATATTGGTGAAATTCTGTCCGTTCGTTTGTCCGTTTTTCGTCCGTATGTCTGTCCATCCTTCTGTTTGTCCACATTTTCGTTTCCGGACTCTAACTTGAAAACGGTTTGACCAATCGAATTCAAACTTGATAGGGAGATAGATCTCCATCATAGGTAGGTTCCTTTCGATATTGGTGAAATTCCGTCCGTTCATTTGTCTGTTTTTCGTCCGTTTGTCCATCCATCTGTTTGTCTACATTTTCATTTCCGGACTCTAACTCGATAATGGTTTGACCAATCGGATTCAAACTTGATAGGGAGATAGATCTCCATCATAGCTAGGTTCCTTTCGAAATTGGTGAAATTGCGTCTGTTCGTTTGTCTGTTTTTCGTCCATTTGTCTGTCCATCTGTCTGTCCGTCCACATTTATCCTGTACATATGGTAAATAATACTATGACTTACATTTATTTTAATAAATTATCTTTTGTGATTAGGTGCCATGCAATATTATGGTACATTTTGTAAGTATATGCTATAGCCAAATTTCCCAAGTTCTCACTAAAATAATTTCACCAAATTTTTTGTTATTACCGTTTCATAGTTTTTACTCTTTACTTTATTATTTTATAGCATATACTTACATTGTTTTGCAGACCCTTATAAAGATAAGAAAAGGCACCTAATCATATACACTTTTAGCCAAATGAGTTTATTAGTAAATAATTATAGTTACTAACCAACTAGTATTGAATTCCAAATAATATACCATTTCGGTAACACTTTTTGAGGTTCTGCAATGCATGTCAGCAGCACCTCCTCGTGGTTGTACCGGTAACATGAACAGTGATACATTTTTCCATTTGCACTAGGTATTGTACAGTTCTTACATTGTCAAAAATGTTTGTTTCTGCATGTATAGTAGTGGTAACTAGTACATAATTTGTAGTGGTTTGGCTGTCACTTTTCATGGCAAAGCTGCTAATCACTGATTAATATTTATAACTCTTTTTCTGTACAGATTACACTTAGTATGTTTTTAATTATGCATATTTTTCATTCTTGATTTAGTGGGTCCATGTGCTGCTGTATAACCTACATTATGTAATAACATTTCCTATTTTTTTCATTCTTGATTTAATAGGTGCATGTTACATGTAGTGCTTTTATTTTGGTACGTGGGTTCTTCTGTCACTACTTACTACTTACTTTGCATATTGTGTTATATTGTCATCTTCACTCGTGATATATTTTTTCATATATGTCGTTCATGACGTTTTCCTGTTATAGATGTTGCTGTCAGTTATTGCTGTTATTCCTCCTCAGTTGCTATCTATGTTCAATGTCAATATCTATGTTTCTAGTGCGCAACCCGCCTTTTGGGGCACCTCTGACCCTCTTGTTATATTTAAGTTTCACTAGCCTAAAACCTGCACCTGCACTGCGCCTTTATCACTGACCCTGTATAAGACATTGCACAAAAATAATGTACTCTATATCTTCAACACATTTTGCTCCAGTAATACAAGTAACTATGTCTTGAAACATTCTGATGTTTAGATTTATTTCAGTTCTCAGCAGCCTGTAGCCTGTGCTCAAGTAGGACTAGTTGTGTTGATGACAGTTGTACTGAACCCATGTGTGGACAGTGGCTGTGGGGAGTATGGCCAGTGTCTCACCTACTACAACAGTCACCACAGATACTCCTCATGTAAATGCTTTGCAGGTAAATGTCAAAACAATAAGGTTGTTCAAAAGAATCACCACAGTTTGGGTACTTCATGGATTTCTGCTAACCCTATAAATCACCATAGGCTTGGCACACAATGAAACTCACAAGATCTGATATATCTTATAAAGAAAAAATACTGATGTAATAATCACCAGACAAATGATTGAATAGGTTGATAAAATTGGAAACTGTTAAAAGTCTAAGTTATTGAAAATCTAAGGTGCTGATATACATGTGGACAATACATTTACTAAAGTCCTGTGGTATATTAATACTACGTTATGAACGTAACTTACTTGTCTCACAAGATATAAGGATCTTAAATCATGAAAAGAAATAGAGATCTCACCAATGCCTTAATTTAGGGAGAATTTCCCAAAAGTTCCAATTCCCTCTTCCTGTTATATACTTGTAGGTTATCGTGGTTACGGGTGTACAGATGACAGTGAGGCAGTGACCGATGCTATTCAGTTGGCATCCACTTTACTGTTGACTCTTAGTAATGCACTCTTCCTACCAGCCATATGCCTGTCTCTCTACAGGAGATATTTCCCTGAGGCATTATCCTTCACCTACACCATGTTCTTCTCAACTGTAAGAAAATAGTGTCTGTATTGACCCTTACCCACAGTACAAAACTGTGGTTAACCCATTTGTTTCCCATGTGTGAGATCTTGCCTGTTATATAGTCTATTATTAAATCACATTTGTGAGTAATATAGAAAAATATAGCCAGTGTTACAAATTCATGTAAATTGAGACAGAATCAGGTCAAGGTATTTTGTTACAAAACAGATAAGTAGGGAAAAGAACATTTGTTTTTTAATAGCGCCAAGGTGAAACTTAACTGCTTTAAATGTATGAATCAGTACAACACCGCACTGGTATGACTCTACTTGTACAAAGGTACATACCCAAACTCTATCCCTATGTGTTTATGTGGGAGTTGTCCATGAGAAATTATTTCTATTTCAGTTTTATCATGCCTGTGACTCTGACTCCAAATACACATACTGCATGATGTCCTACAACGTGCTGTCTTACTGTGACTTTTTTGGAGCCATCATGTCTGTCTGGGTAACATTTATGGCATTGTCTCGACTCAGGGAAGATTTGCGCAGCTTCCTCTTCCTGTTTTCTGGTCTGCTTATTGCCATGTTTGTGACCTGGGACAAATACAGCTTGCTTACGTTTGCAGTTCCTGCATTGATAGGACTAGTCATTATGATAATTTCATGGGTAGGTACCCTGTTGAATATATTTAAATTCAAGTTTCAGGGGACCAGCAAGATGTTTCTTAACTAGGAGTTCCTTGTTTTGGTAAAAAACAAATTTCAGTGGAAAAAGCTCATTAAAGCCTTGTGATTTACTTGTAATTAAAAGGGATGTCCATCTAACAGAACTCTATGTAAATGTGTTGTGCATTCATACCATTAACATATTGCGAGATGTAGAATTTGTTGCATAAAACAAGATTCACAATATAAGCAGATACATTTTAGTGAAAATTGTTAGACAAATTAATGCAACTGTTTCAGAGCTGGATGTGCTGTGATGTAATTCATCACAAGTTCTAATTCAGTTGTAGCTTTAAATAAAACTAATATTTGCCTAGCGGGAGACACGATTAGAAACGTGAATACATTTTACCAGACACAGGTCTTATTATCTGAATCTATTTGTAATTTATTTACATTTTTAGAGCCGCATGTGCTATCAGCGACGGACCTGCTATCCCACCATAAAACGCTGGCTGCTGTTTCTCGTCCCAGGGATTGTGATCGCGGCCACAGGTCTGATTGTGTATGCTTTCTTTGAGACCGAGTCTAACTACTGGTACACTCACAGTGTCTGGCATGCCTGCATGGCTCTGTGTATCGTGTTCTTCCTCCCACCAAGGAAGTACAGCAAAACAGGTAGGGAAGTGGACTTGATTGGCACTGGTAAAGTTGTACGACTATAGTTATAAACAGAAAATAGAAACCAAGCCATTGAAATCAAACCTGTGAGGTGTTGTATATATGATTTTATTGCGTTAATACATCCTATCCAATGGACAATTGCTAACTCCGGTCGGCGAGACCGGCCCGCCAAACGTCAGAAAAAGACGTCCTGTGTCTCCACCGGCCAGCCGGTCCTTACTCTGTGCACTCGCCAGGTGGCGTGTCGTACTTCCTTCCTGTCTAGACAGAGTGACGTCATAGCATCTTTTTCGTTTGGCGCATGCTCTGCTGCACGGAATTTATTTGTAAATTTGAAAATTGGATATTTTGTGGGATATAGGTGTTTTTAGTTCTTATAACTTACACATTTCATTTCTCACGTTATATAGACTATTATGTCTTCTCCTAGTCAAAGGAGAGGTGGGTGCGGACACATGATGGCGGGTTTTGATACCCACGCCGTTTGTGCCAGATGCCGTGACAAGAAGAAAGGCTCTGATCCATGCGTTGAAACCCCGCCTAAGCCTTGTTCTCATTGTGATTCCTTGTCGCCCCAACAATTAGCACAACTGTCCACTCCATCTTATCAACTCAAGAAGGAGAAGAAGAAAGACTCTAATTTGGCTTCTCCCGCCCAAGACACTCTCAGTCCCACCCTCATCGACCCGAACCTTGTGTCGGTAGTGGGGGTGGTTGATGGCCAGTCCTCTGGTTTGAGTGGGCCGGCGGAGAAAAAGGTGAAGAAAACAGAAAAGGCTGAAGCTAAGAAATCTTCTTCAAGGTCGGCCAAGTCTTCCAAGCCGGTGAAAGCCTCCAGCTCCGGCCAGGGCCCCTCTACCGACACCTCTACCGACCTTGCACTTTCTGAGTTGGACAAAAAGTGGTCGGAGAGACTCAACAAGTTAGAGGCCCTCTTTCTATCCAGAACACTGGACCGACCTCAAGAGACGGCTTTTAGTACTGTGAAGGTGACTCCCTCACATCCACCACCAGCTTCTGGGGTCAGACCGGAACCCTTTTTGAATCCTGCTACGCAGTCGATTCCACCGACCGACCTTGTTGCTGATGCACCGGCCTCTGATACTCCTATTCAACCGGCCTCAGTCAAGCCTTCAACATCTGGCCATCCAGCACCGGCTAATACAGGAACTGTTCACAGACAATTAACCCCTGCTTTTGACACCAGCCGGAGAGATTCACCATCATCAAGTGACTCAGACTCTGACTCTTTGTCGTCTGACCGGCCTGTTGTGGATCTCCTCCCGGAGGAGGGTGAACTTTCTGATGGCCAGGATGGGGATTTGTCTGATCAAGAACAAGCTATGTCCGCAGAACAGTCATATAGAGAGACAATGCGGGGCATACGCTCTTACATGAACTGGAGTCACATCCCAGATCTGGACTCAGGGACAACTACTTCAGAAGACAACCCTTTTGCAGCCCCCAAGTCACAAGCTCCAGGAAAGGTGTCGGTCAATCTACCCACCGACGAGTGGCTTTGCCGAAAAATGTCGAAGCTTAACCTTACACTTGTTCAAGGTTATCCGACTCGCACCTCAGACTCTGGTGGACTTTTAAGGGACCAATTTGTGCGTGTTCCCAAATCTCAGCATAAGTGGTACGGCTGTCAACCGGCTAAAAGCAAGGACTCTGAGAGTGTGTCTTCCTGGAATACCGGCTATTCGAGGCTGAATAGTACCTACCTCAGAATTGCACGTCAGGCCGGTATAGCCTCATCTCCACCCATGTCACGCCAAGTCTCCCAAGAAACCCTCAGGAAGTGGGAGAGGTCGGCGCGTGAATCCACCGTCATTTGCAACCAGGCAGCCTCTTTCAACAGGTGTCTGGTGAAAATACAGGACAACATGGGAGTACAGCTAAAGGCTATTAGGACAGATTCCAAAGGGAAAGCGTCAAACAAGGTGTCCGCGGCGGTTGATGAACTGCAGTTTCTATTGGATTTCAACAACAGTGTTTGCCAGGCCATGGCTAAAGCTGTGGAACATTTAACTGAATTCGTGTTCGTCAACATGGCCAATACTACACTACTTCGACGCGACTCCTACCTCAGTTACCTGAAAGCTGGGATCAAGGCAGACACACTCAATGCCTTACGCACTTCCCCTCTGCACTTGGAGACATTATTCCCGGATAGTTTAATAAAGAGGGCAGAAGAGGACATTTCGGAACACGACAAGGGTCGGTCCTCTTCAGTGTATAAGGACAGGAGATACCACCCTTATGAGAGGCCAGAATCCAAGTCGGACAAAAACCAGGACAGACCGGCTTGGAAGAACCTATCACGCACACAACGTAGGAAGAACAAGGCCAGATCTCAACGTTCCTCCCGACCGGCCAAGGGTCAGCAGCAGTATAAATGACAGTCAATGTTTAACTCAGTTAGATCCACTGCTGCTGACCGGGAGCCCTACAGGAAAGACAATGAACACTATGTTACCTGTAAACTTAAGTGTTGTTTATCATGCTCATACTGCACCCGGGCAATCACAAAGGAAAGATATAAGTCCCGGGTTAGCAGATTGTCAAGGCAAGAAAGACACATTAAAATATGTCAAAAGTGTTTCTTCTGTCATTCCATTGTCTTTTGTCAATCATGTTATCAGTGCCCCCAATGTTGTCACAAATCGGCCTGTAGGAGCCAGACTACAAAATTTTTGGAAAACTTGGCTGGATCTGGGTGCCGGTCCGAAAGTGGTACAAATATTGAAAGAGGGTTATACCCTCCCCTTTCGGATCCGGCCAAAGCTGACAAGGTCCCCTATAGTCATCAGCTGTTATGGCAATCCTCGCAGGAACAGCTACCTGCTAGAGGCATTACATCAGCTTATGACCAAAAACGCCATAGAACTAGTAAACAAACAAAGGTCGTTAGGTTTCTCAAACAGACTGTTCTTGGTTCCCAAACCGGAAAACAAATGGAGACCTATCCTAGACCTAAGCAACCTAAACCAATTTCTCAAAGTGGAAAAATTCAAAATGGAGACACCGGAAACCATCAGGACTTCCCTCCAACAAGGGGAGTGGGTGACCTCAATAGACTTCAAGGACGCCTACTTCCACATACCAATACAAGAACAGTCCAGAAAATATCTGAGATTTCATGTCCAGGGGCGGACCTACCAGTTCAAGGCTCTCCCTTTCGGGCTGGCCACAGCGCCCTTGGAGTTTACTATAATAGTAAAGGAGGTAAAACTGATGGCACTAAAACAGGGTATAAGAATCCACCAGTACCTAGACGACTGGTTGGTCAGAGCTTCATCCCACCGGGTATGTCTGCATCATACACAGAAACTAATGCAGATATGCCAGAAATTGGGCTGGCTGGTGAACATAGAAAAGTCCGAATTGGAGCCCAAACAAATCTTCAACTTTGTAGGCTACCAATTCGACCTTCAAGCGGGCCGGGTCAGACCCACTCCGGACCGGTGGCAGAATCTTCAGGACAAGATACTGCAGTTACTTGCCAGACCTTCTTGCTCAGCCCGGGATTTCATGTCTCTAGTAGGCTTACTGACAGCCACAGAAAAGCAGGTCCATCTAGGTCGGTTGCACATGAGACCAGTCCAATGGCATCTCAAAAACAATTGGAGGATACCGGAATCGTTAGAAAAGACAATTCCTCTTCCAAGATCTCTACACCCACACTTGCAGTGGTGGCTGAGAGAGGAAAATGTCCTCACAGGCCAACCCCTACATCCAGCAAAACACGCCTTACAGATCTTTACCGACGCGTCAAAAGAAGGCTGGGGCGCTCATTTAAACGAACATACTGCAAGAGGGGTGTGGTCCATTCCGGAAAGCAAACTGCACATAAACTATCTGGAACTCAAAGCCGTCTTCCTAGCCTTAAAACAATTCCAGGACTTCTGTTCAAACAAGACAGTCCTGGTGGCCACAGACAACACCACTGTGGTGGCCTACATAAACAAGGAAGGAGGCATGAAGTCAGGCCAACTATGTGCACTGCTCTGGAGGATCCTAACCTGGTGCAACAGGAACCAAGTGACTTTAAGGGCGCGTCACATCCCAGGCCGGTTGAACGTGGTAGCAGACAAGCTATCCAGGCTAGGGCAGATTATTCAGACAGAATGGTCTCTGCTTCCCCAAGTGTTCGACCTTATATGCAACAGGTGGCATTGACCTCGAATAGATCTTTTTGCCACCAGATTCAACACCAAACTCCCAATGTTTGTGTCACCGGTGCCAGATCCGACGGCCACTGCAGTGGACGCACTGAGTCTGTCATGGGAGGATCTGGACGCCTATGCTTTCCCACCAGCAGCCATCTTGGGCAAAGTGGTGGAGAAACTTCTGGACTGCCCTTGCAAAAGAATGATTCTTATTGCCCCAGGGTGGCCGAACATGACTTGGTTTTGGGACCTGGTGGAAATGTCCAGCCAAATCCCACTGAGCCTGCCTCATTTACCCAACCTCCTGTCGCAACCCTTCAATCAAACGCCTCACAGGAGTCTCACAAATCTAAATCTCCATGCCTGGCTCCTAGAGCCACTGCAATCAAAAAACAGGGATTCTCTGAGGCAGTGGCGGCAAGAATTGAAGCTCCTCAGAGGGGCTCTACCAGATCAGTCTATGAGGCAAAATGGACCATTTTTACAAAATGGTGCATCACTAATAAGGTGGACTTCAGGGCACCCCCTGTGAAGTCAGTTGCTGAGTTCCTGATGTACCTTTTTGAGGACAGGAAACTTCAGCCCAGCACCATTGATGGTTACAGATCTGCCATTGCTGACAAGTTAGGGAATTCGCCCAACAATCTCAGCAAAGACGAAAACCTCACTCGTCTCCTGGATAGTTTCCATAGAGACAGGCCCAAGGGTAGAAGAGGTATTCCCTCTTGGAATCTCTCGCTGGTCTTACATCAGCTTACAAAACCCCCCTTTGAACCACTTAAAGACGCTACCTTGAAACATTTAACGTTCAAGACAGTCTTCCTTCTGGCTTTGGGGTCGGGCAAGCGTAGGAGTGAGATCCATGCCTGGCAAAATAGAAACATCAGGCACCAATCCGATTGGTCAAAAGTGTCACTGTATCCATCTCCCAGCTTTCTCTCAAAGAATCAGCTGGCCAAAGAGGGTCCGGACAGTGTTGCCCCGGTAGTTATTCCAGCCCTGGCTCCGACCCTGGATAAATCCCTCAAATCTGATCGGTCACTATGTCCAGTCAGAGCACTTCGGTACTACTTGGACAGGACCTCAGATATCAGGCAGAACAAAGAATTAGTTTTTGTCTCCTTCAAGAAAGGTTTTGACAAAGATATTTCCCCTGCCACCATCTCCTCATGGATCAAACAAACAGTGATCCTATGTTATGAGCTCTCGGATCAGGAGGCACACACCTTACATCAGGTCAAGGCTCATGATGTTAGAGCCTTTGCTGCCTCAAAAGCCTTCCAGTCAGGAATTTCCCTGGAACAAATTTTATCAGCCTGCCACTGGAAGTCACATAACACCTTCACTCAATTCTACTTGAAGGATGTGGCCTGGGCTGACGCAGAGCTTTTCCACCTGGGTCCGGGTGTGGCTGCTCAGCAGATCCACCCGGAGACCAAGGTATAGAGGAGATAAAACACACATATATATATGTAAATACTGTGTATACAATTAAGAAGCAAAAAAAAAAAAAAAAACTGGATCGTGCTTCCTTCGGGAGGTCCCTTTTATTTCTATGGGATTGAACTCATCCCTCTCTTCCCCTACCTCAGAGCAGGTCTGTTATAAAAAGGGGGGGGGGGGGGGACAGCAAGGTCGATTCTGACGGTTTATCCTCCGGATAACCGGGTGATGATATTCGACCATAGCCTCAAGGGTCATTGACCTCAAGATCTGGCTAGGCTTAAAATGGAGTTTGCTGTCAATACCATGAGTCAATTTAGTCCCTAGTAATTTACCCGCCGACCAAGCGGTAGTTATTCAGCAATTGTCCATTGGATAGGATGTATTAACGCAATAAAATTGCAAATTTAATAAGTAAATTAAATTTTTATAAGTTAATACCCTATCCAATGGACAGGCAAGACCCTCCCACCGACCCCGCTGTTAATTTACTAGGGGTCTTTATTATGTTTAGACAACGAAAAAGATGCTATGACGTCACTCTGTCTAGACAGGAAGGAAGTACGACACGCCACCTGGCGAGTGCACAGAGTAAGGACCGGCTGGCCGGTGGAGACACAGGACGTCTTTTTCTGACGTTTGGCGGGCCGGTCTCGCCGACCGGAGTTAGCAATTGTCCATTGGATAGGGTATTAACTTATAAAAATTTAATTTACTTATTAAATTTGCAATTTTGTACTCATAGTTAGATTTGGTGGGTTGAAAAGCAGACCTACTGAAATGAAAACAGTTCTAATTGGGATAAGTATAACACAATAGAAATTCATAATGCTTAATATTAGTGATTCACTTTATTTCTGCAAATTTTTGCTATTTCTTAATCAAAATATTTGAATTATGAACCTTTTTTCAAAATTGAATGATGTAAATTGTAAAGTATACTCTGCAAAATAAGATCTGGTTCTATTTTTTCTAAATTTTCACTTTTACATACAAAAATACAGCATTCTTCCTGAAAACTAGGTCCTCTGGCACCTAAATTTGATTTACATTGCTTGCTTCTTCTTCTTCTGCAGAGTTCACTGTAGATTTATGCATTTAATTGATGTAGATTTAATTTAAACAATCACTTTCCTAATGAAGCAGATTAAAACAATCCAAATATATTGATCAAATTTCTTTGTAGATTATTCACCCATATATTTGATCTTTGAAGCAGAAAAGACATGATTTTTGTTATCCTTCTTTTAGATGCACAATTTCCCGCTTACACCATAGATCAGAGATACATTTCGTGTTACCTTGTATGTTCTTGTGTTTGTAAAATTACTTTTAATCTTCCTCATCTGTTTCTCAGATCACACCACACACATTCCAACGGAGACAACATTTCTGATGATTAATCATGCCAAAGACTGAAAGTGGGAATGTCTAGGAATAAAATGTTGCTCATTAAATGCTTCAGGAATCCACCAGACTTGTGCAGATAGTGACTCAGTCTTATTCAAGTCAATGAAATCAAAATAACAAGTGTAAATCAAAAAGCAGTCTAGCTTGATGAAGGTTATATTTCTTGTGCCATAAAATTAGTTAATGTGTTACTGTTAAAATGTTTTTAAAATGTGAAGTTAATTCAGCGAAAAAGCTAAATTAAGTTCATCTGTTTAGAAGAGCACAATTAGGTTTCCCAGATGCAACCATCAGGCTATAAAATTATTCCACATGCTTTCGCCTGAGTGGTAACTTATTTGTATTTCTTCAGCCAGTTTTTACACCACAGCCCTTAAGGGCTGTCAGGTATTGTTTTTACCCATGGTGTCCCGATGGGTGGCAGGAAAAGATGTAGGTGTGCAATGTCTTTGTGTGACCTTAATTTGGCTTTCAACCTTGCAGTAGTGACCTTGACCTTTGAAATCTTGTGCAGCTCATATCTCAGAAAGTCTGCCAAAGTGTGTTGACCTCCCATATTTGAGACCTATTTCTCTTCTCACAAAGATATGCTGCAGCTGATTATTATATGTACTTAATTGTGCTATTTCCATTGACAGCTTTACTTCAATTAATAAATGTTACAAATTTATAATTTTTAGTTTACTGATTAATGCTGTCATTGTACTGTTGATTAGTCATTTTCATATGTTATCTTTACCTACATTTTGTCTTTCTTAAACGTTATTTTCTCTAGTTAAATATTATTTGGACCTGTACAAAGTTGACACTGTTTACTCTGAAAGGCTCCTGATCTTTGAACTGTTTCACTTCTTCTGTATCTCATGGTGTTGAAAACTATTTCCCAGGGCTGTGAGGTATAGGCATCTCTGATGCTATTATTGATCTGAAACTTATCAATCATCTTTTTTTTCTCTAAGCTCATGGCAGATCTAACATTTTAGTAGAAGGATCCAACATGTTTATCATCTTAGATTTACCTAAAATGAGGATTAAAGGTTCAAAAGAATGTTGTGTTGTTTTACCGGATTCTAAAGGCTGCATGGTTACTATTTTCACTCATGGCACCCAGATGGGCAGCAGTAAAAATCTTGTTCAGGCTGTAGCTCAGAAACTGTAAGGTGTAGAAGTTACATACATAGTTCGGACATGGGTTGGGGGTAGAGGCATGCAATTTCATGGTTTAACCTTGATTTGACCATTAACCCGACCTTCAAAATATTGTCCAGGCTATATACTTGAAACTGTAAAAAGTGTAGGATGTGGATCCTTAGTTGGAATATTGGCTGGAAGGTGTACGTGTGCAACATCATGCTGTGATCTTTAAATGACTTTTGACCTTGCTGAAATGACCCATACCTTTAAAATCTTGTTTAGGCTATATCTTTAAAACTGTAAGGTGCAAGAAGTTGACAGCAGGGTTATTGGTTGGGTTGTAATGTCATGGTGTTACATTTATTTGACATTGCCATAGTGATCTTGATATTTAAAAGCTTGTGCGGGCTATATCTTAGAAACTGTAAGGTGTAATGAAGTTGATAATTAATAGGGTTATTGGTTGGGGGTGTAGGTGTGCAATTTCATGGTGTTACCTTGATTTGTCCTTTCTGTGGTGATCTTCGCCTTTAAATGCTTGTTTGGGCCAAATCTTGGAAACTGTAAGGTGTAGGATGTTGTTACCTGGTAGGTACGTTGGCTGGAGGTTGAACTGTGCATCATTAAGGTGTGAATTTTGACTGTGGTTCTGCTAGAATGTTTTCTTCTGCCACATTTCAGACATATTTCTTCCATCACAAAGCTATTTGGATTGCTGCAACTGATTATTATATGTACTTTACCTGATTTACCTATTTCTATTGACAGCTATACTTCATTTAATAAATGTATCACTTATTATATTTTTCAGCTTCTTAACTTTTGGTTAACGAAGTAATAGTTCCATCTTGGTATTAAAATGTCATATTTTGATACTTTGTCTTTACTAGATTTTCTCTTTGTTAAGTGTTATGTCTAATGCACCTTTACATGGCTCACTCCTTATCCTTGTACTTTTCACCTCTTCTATATTTTGTGGTGTCCAGCACTCTTTAATCAGCCTGTAGAGTAAGGGCCTCCCTGATGCTAATTGAGATATACGAGTGCCTTACATTATAGATCAAGTCAAAATGTCGATACATCCAAAATGTACAGGAGAGTGTTCATTATAGAGCTGAAAGGGATATTCGCATTATTCGTTCTCCGCTCTGCATTTTCCGCATTCGACTTTGATCATGAGCAAACAAATATTCGGTATATGTACAGAAATGAGGCATCAAAACGCAATATAGCATAATTAACTATGATTTTTGTCAAATAACGTAATAAATCATTAAAATTAAGAAAAATATACCTCATTTACTTATGTTTTTATGACAACTTTCATGCGGTTGTACCAACAACCGCATTTGGGTATTTCGGCAAAATAAATGGACAGAGCTAAAACACACCAAACAAATATTCGAAAATTTCCGAATTCTGGGATGCGGATATTTGACCATGATTTTTGTCTTCTCTTTCAGCTCTAGTTCATTAATTAAATTTGATTAATATAAATAAATAATTACACCGTGTTGTTTTTCTAGATGTGAAATGTGTCTATTTGCATTACTTGCCAATCAGCTTCCTCTTTACACATTTCCTTAAATAAGGTGTTGTATTTCTTATAAAATCAAGATGATGAAATTGATTTTGTGACTGTATCTGTGACTCAGAATAATGGATTGTTCTGTGTTTTACTTTTAAATTGTAGTATCTCAAAATGTTTACAGATCAAATTGTAGAATCTCAAAATGCTTACAAATCACATTTAAGCGTCCCGCAAGGGACGCTTGTTTGTGTATGGGAGACCTTCAGGCTCCGCCGGCTCTGCCGGCTCCGCATTTTGTTTTCCTTATAACTCTCTAACCGTTAGGCGGATTCTTTTCAAATTTGGCAGGTTTAGGCAGTAGCCTTGGGGAATTTTTTTGAATATGCTGCAGTGACATTTTAACCAATCAGAGAGGTCACATGACCAAAAATGTCTTTTTTCGATGGGGAAGCTTGTCCGGATGATAACTTGAAAGGAATGTTATCAATTCACCGGAAACTTGGCAAGTACATTCATTCTATTAAAATCTGGAAATCATTAGATTTTGGCATTGATTGGTTAAGAAATGGCCGAGTAATTAATGATTAATTAATCATTACGAATTTTCCAAATAAGGAAAACACAAAAATGCTTATATCTCGAAAACCGTGCTAGATAGAGCGATTTCGACGAAATTTTTGACCCGCAGGGTATCTCTGCAGAGTAGTTATCCCAATTTTCAAAAAATTTTTGTCTCGCCAAAAATGGCGGCCATTTTGAATTTTCGAATTTTTCGCAAAAATTGCAAAACATAAAAATGCCTATATCTCGAAAACCGTACTAGATAGAGCGATTTCGACGAAATTTTTGACCTACAGGGTATCTCTGCAAAATAGCCATGCCAATTTTCAAAAAAAATTTGTCTCGCAAAAAATGGCAGCCATTTTGAATTTTCGAATTTTTCGCAAAAATTGCAAAACATAAAAATGCTTATATCTCGAAAACCCTGCTAGATAGAGCGATTTCGACAAAATTTTTGACCCACAGGGTACCTCTGCAGAGTAGCCATTCCAATTTTCAAAAAAATTTTATCTTGCCAAAAATGGCGGCCATTTTGAATTTTCGAATTTTTGCGCAAAAATTGCAAAACACAAAAATGCTAATATCTCGAAAACCGTGCTACATAGAACGATTTCGACGAAATTTTTTACCCACAGGGTATCTCTGCAGAGTAGCCATGCCAATTTTCAAAAAAATTTTATCTTGCCAAAAATGGCGGCCATTTTGAATTTTCGAATTTTTACGCAAAAATTGCAAAACACAAAAATGCTAATATCTCGAAAACCGTGCTACATAGAACGATTTCGACGAAATTTTGGATCTTCAGGGTATCTCTGCAGAGCAGCTATCCCAAAGAGCTTTCACCCGGTGAAGTTTCAGACCCGTAGCTAATTAATCACCTACTCAAAATGAGTAAATGCTAATTATCTCTAAAACTATTGAGGATACCCAATTTTTCTCAAATAACTCATTCATCTACTTTTGGGAGAGCTTTCACATGGTGAAGTTTCAGACCCGTAGATAATTACTCACCTACTCAAAATGAGTAAATGCGAATTAACTCTTAAAAGTATTGCAGATAGCCAATTTTTCTCAAATAACTCATTCATCTACTTTTGGAAGAGCTTTCACATGGTGAAGTTTCAGACCCATAGCTAATTACTCACCTACTCAAAATGAGTAAATGCGAATTACCTCTAAAAGTATTGCAGATAGCCAGTTTCTCTCAAATAACTCATTCACCTACTTTTGGGAGAGCTTTCACTCGGTGAAGTTTCAGACCCGTAGCTAATTACTCACCTACTGAAAATGAGTAAATGCTAATTATCTCAAAAACTATTGCGGATACCCAATTTTTATCAAATAACTCATTCATGTACTTTTGGGAGAGCTTTCACATGGTGAGGTTTCAGACCCGTAGATAATTACTCACCTACTCAAAATGAGTAAATGCGAATTATCTCTTAAAAGTATTGCAGATAGCCAATTTTTCTCAAATAACTCATTCACCTACTTTTGGAAGAGCTTTCACATGGTGAAGTTTCAGACCCATAGCTAATTACTCACCTACTCAAAATGAGTAAATGCGAATTATCTCTAAAAGTATTGCAGATAGCCAATTTTTCTCAAATAACTCATTCACCTACTTTTGGGAGACCTTTCACTTGGTGAAGTTTCAGACCCATAGCTAATTATTCACCTACTCAAAATGAGTAAATGCTAATTATCTGTAAAAGTATTGTGGATACCCAATTTTTATCAAATAACTCATTCATCTACTTCTGGGAGAACTTTCACTTGGTGAAGTTCCAGACCCGTAGGTAATTACTCACCTACTCAAAAGGAGTAAATGTGAATTATCTCTTAATAGTATTGCAGATAGCCAATTTTTCTCAAATAACTCATTCACCTACTTTTGGAAGAGCTTTCACACACGAAAATGAAAAATTGTGAATATCTCGGAAAAGCTATTTCTTCTCCTTTAATGTTCGGCGGGAGATACACACCGCGGCAGTGGTCTTGTCAAAAATTTTTGTCTCCCCAAAAATGGTAGCCATTTTGAATTTTCAAAGTTTTTGCAAAACACAAAAATGCTTATACCTCGAAAACCGTGCTAGATGGAGCGAACTCAACAAAATTTTTGACCTGCTGGGTATCTCTGCAGAGTAGCCATGCCAATTTTCAAAATATTTTTGTCTCGCCAAATATAGCGGACATTTTGAATTTTCGAATTTTTTGCAAGAGACAAAAATGCTTATATCTTGAAAACCGTGCTAGATAGAGCAGACTGCGCTGACTTTGGTTGCCACAACAGTATAAGGCTAGAAACAAAGCATTTTCTTAATACTTTAGCACTCACCTTTATATCCTTTTCGGGACGCTTTGTTTTTGCTATGCAAAAACATTATCTTTTTTTTGCGGGCGATCCTCTAGTTGTAATTGTATTGTGGTGAGCAAATATATTATTGGTGTCTTGTATTCTGGTATTTTTCTTCTTCTTTAATCAGCCTGATGATCAGGGTTAATTAAAAATTACCCAGCTGTCATTTTAATCAGCAAATATGTGATCTTATTTACTTTATTAATGTATAGAATAATTCCAAAATGGTGATAGTTTAAATATACATTCTCCAATTTCAGTCAGGACTTCATTGAATTGCAGCAAAGCATAAAATTGTAGATCTGTCAATGGTATAAGTTGCAGACATGACTGGGTTTTCTCTAATAATAAACTGACTTTTGTGTTACCGTGTACATAGTCTCTCAAAACAGATATTAAACTTTTACATATGACAAATATTTCAAAGCTAAACAGCATTTTATCTGTACCAGTATTTTTGTTTTTGCACAAGGTAATTTACTAGTCTGTTGAAGCTGGTCTGCATTCTCTGCATCAATATATATGTGGAATATTCATGGCTGATACTTTATTGTGATTCAATACTTTATCTTAAAAGCATTTTACTGTGTGTAAAATAAAATTTATAGGAGTATCTACATGTATTGATCTAGTTAATGTATTTTTTAAAAAATAAAATACACTCTAAGTGTAGTCATTGTTTATGTATATTTTGGTGAGTTTGTTGGTGAAATCGTGGTCAGTGTAGGTGTATAGAAGTGTTTTTAAAACCTAGATCTGTTCAGATGTTTATGTCAGCTGACATTATGTCGTCACTCTGTGGCGTTGTCGTCCACGTGAACTTCTCCTCCAAAACTACAAGGCCAAGAGACATGCTGTTTTTTTTTTCAAAAAAGATACCTTATCTATCAAGGATAAAAAATGGTTCAAGTCGTGCAAATCTGTCTGTTCGTCTATTTGCTAGAGCCATTACAATGGAGGTACCCCCAACAAAAGTGTGAAAATTTCAACACTTTATCACAATTTTCTCATTCACTATTGCAGGGATTTCTCTCATATCTGACATACATGTATATGTACTAGATCACAAGTAGATTCTCTTGTGTGAGTATCAGCCCTGGATCTGTCTTTTTTTTTTATGAATTTTTAAAATAATTTTTAATGCATTAAAATTCATGAAATCATGCCCCAAGTCACTTATTTTCTCATTGACTGTTGCAGGGATTTCTCTCTTATCTAGCTTATATGTACTAAGTCACTAGTAGATTCCCTTGTGTGTGTATCAAGCCTGGCTCTTTTTTAATTATTATATCCCCAGACGAAAGTCGGGGATATATTGGATTCAGGTCCGTCGCGCCGCCGCCGCCGTAGAAATTTCCTTGTGGACGCGATAACTCAAAAACGGATTAATATTTTTTTTTCAAACTTGGTACACATGTTAAGGATGCCCAAAGGAAGATCCCTATTTTAAGGTGACCTTAAACTCCCAATAATAAAGAACTTATGGCCACCTTAAGGTCAGAAATTGCACTTTTGACCACTTAGAGCCCTCTAGGTCACAAACTATGAGGCGTATCTGGCTTAAATTTTACCTGAGAACACATTAATATATTCTTAGTACATGTGCCGAAAATCAAGACTTTAAGTTGAGGAGAAAATTGTGTTTGGGGCCCATAAAGACCCCACTTAGGACTTTTTTCCTAGATTTTTAACATATTTTGCCCTATAATTTGGAAGTGGTAATTCTGATGAGTCTCAAACTGCTCTGGGTGTAACTCTTATATGTAATCCTTGTCTGTGAAAAATTTAAAGGCTGTAGGTTTACCTGTTAGGCCGACTTGAGGTCTCAAAATTGCCCATAGAGACCCAATTTATGGACTTTTTGCCACCTTCAAGCACTGTAGCTTTCAAACAATGTCTCTCATCTAAGTGAAATATCATCTGAGAATATATCAATATGTTTTTCTTGTATGTACTCCAAAATTTAGGCCTTTAATAGACATTTAACCCATGTATGAGGACCATAAATCCCCACCCGAGTGACCCTTTTTAGATAATTTTCACATATTTTGCCCTGTAACTTGGAAATGGTAAGTCTGAGAAGTTTCAAACTGTATTAGATACATATTCTATGTGTAATCTTAGTATGTGACAAATTTTAAGTCTGAAGCTTTAATTTGAAGGCCACATTGAGGTCTCTGACGGGCTCCCAAAGACCCAGTATTTGGACTTTTGCCACCTTTAAGCCCTGTGACTGTTAAACTATGTGACTGATAGGGCTGAAATCTCATCTGGGAATACATTATTATGTTCTTTTTACATGTGCCAAAAATCATGGCTTCAAGTAGACATTTAAACTGTGTATGAGGACCATAAACACCCACCCGAGTGACCCTTTTAAGACATTTTTCACATATTTTGCTCTGTAACTTGGAAATGGTAAGTCTGAGAAGTTTCAAACTTTATTAGATATATATTCTATGTATAATCTTAGTATGTGACAGATTATAAATCTGAAGCTTTAATTTGAAGGCCACATCGAGATCTCTAAAAGGCCCACAGAGACCCAATATTTGGACTTTTTGCCACCTTTAAGCCCTGTGACTGTTAAACTATGTGATTGATGGAGCTGAAATCCCATCTGGGAATGCATTATTATGTCCTTTCTACATGTGCCGAAAATCAAGGCTTTTAGTAGACATTTAACCTGTGTATGAGGGCCATAAACACTCACCCAAGTGACCTTTTTTGACATTTTTTTCCGTATTTTGCCCTGTTATTTGGAAATGCTTAGTGTGACAAGTCTTAAACTGTATTATATATAATTTTTGTTTGTTATGTTTGTCCCCCAAAAAGTTTCAGCTCTGTAGTTTAATTGCTAAGGTCTCTTTAACAATTGTAAAATGCCCACAGAGACCCAGTTTATGGATATTATACCACTTTAAAGCCCTGTAACTATCGAACTATGTGGGTCATAGAGCTGAAATCTTTGAACTTTTCAAAGGAAGTGCCTGTCTATTTAAATTTTTATTAATAATGTTATGGCTATCTTAGGCTTTTAAGTACTTATTTTTGTGTGTTATCTCTCTGCTTGCTGAGTTTTTAACTTTTTAAAATGAAACTGGTTAAACATATTCAAGTAGGCAAAATGGACACTGTTATTTTCTGGTGAGCTATAAGTCCAATATTAATGAAATTATAGCCTTATGTAGTAAAAATAGGGGATTTTTAACCCTCAACTAGCCCAGTTTTATTCAGTTTGCCTCAGTTAATTTTGACACAGTTCCTACAGTTACTAACTCATTTCAGTTGATAATCACATTCTTAAAATTCTCAATTCTGAATTATTATTATAAATCTGTTCTTGTGGTTTGATAATTTATATTTAATTCTGGAGGTATATAATTTTCCTGTTGGACATTCCTTATTATATCCCCAGACGAAAGTCGGGGATATATTGGATTCAGGTCCGTCGCGCTGCCGCCGCCGCCGTAGAAATTTCCTTGTGGACGCGATAACTCAAAAACAAATTAATATTTTTTTTTCAAACTTGGTACACATGTTAAGGGTGCCCAAAGGAAGATCCCTATTTTAAGGTGACCTTAAACTCCCAGTAAAAAAGAACTTATGGCCACCTTAAGGTCAGAAATTGGACTTTTGGCCACTTAGAGCCCTGTAGGTCACAAACTATGATGCTCAGCTGGCTGAAATTTTACCTGACAACACATTAATATGTTCTTAGTACATGTGCCGAAAATCACGACTTTAAGTTGAGGAGAAAATTGTGTTTGAGGCTCATAAATACCCCCACTTAGGGATTTTTTGCTATACTTTTCACATATTTTGCCCTATAATTTGGAAGTGGTAATTCTGATGAGTCTCAAACTGCGCTAGGTATAACTTTGATATGTAATCCTTGTCTGTAGAAAATTTTAGGGCTGGAGGCTTACCCAAAGGGGTCGACTTAAGGTCTCAAAAGTGCCCACAGAGACCCAATTTATGCACTTTTTGCCACTTTCAAGCACTGTAGCTTTCAAACTATGTCTCTCATCTAAGTTAAATATCATCTGGGAATATATCTATGTGTTTTCTTATATGTGCCCCAACATTTAGGCCTTTAATAGACAGTTAACCTGTGTATCAGGACCATAAACACCCACCCAAGTGACCCTTATAAGACATTTTTCACATCTTTTTCCCTGTAACTTGGAAATGGTAAGTCTGAGAAGTTTCAAACTGTATTAGATATATATTCTGTGTGTAATCTTAGTATGTAACAGATTTTAAGTCTGAAGCTTTAATTTTGAAGGTCAAATTGAGGTCTCTAAAAGGCTCCCAAAGACCCAATATTTGGACTTTTTGCTACTTTTAAGCCCTGTGACTGTCAAACTATGTGACTGATAGAGCTCAAATCCTATCTGGGAAGATATTAGTATGTTATTTTTATATGTGCCAAAAATTAAGGCTTTAAGAAGACATTTAACCTGTGTATGAGGACCATAAATCCCCACCCGAGTGACCATTTTTAGACATTTTTCACATATTTTTCCCTGTAACTTGGAAATGGTAAGTCTAAGAAGTTTCAAACTGTATTAGATGCATATTCTATGTGTAATCTTAGTATGTGACAAATTTTAAGTCTGAAGCTTTAATTTGAAGGCCACATTTAGGTCTCTAGAAGGCCCCATAAAGACCCAGTAGTTGGACTTTTTGCCAATTTTAAGGCCTGTGACTGTTAAACTATGTGACTGATAGAGCTGAAATCTCATCTGGGAATACATTATTATGTTCTTTTTACATGTGTCAAAAATCAAGGCTTCAAGTAGACATTTAACCTGTGTATGAGGACCTTAAACACCCACCTGAGTGACCCTTTTAAGACATTTTTCACATATTTTGCTCTGTAACTTGGAAATGGTAAGTCTGAGAAGTTTCAAACTTTATTAGATACATATTCTATGTGTAATCTTAGTATGTAACAAATTTTAAGTCTGAAGCTTTAATTTGAAAGCCTCATCGAGATCTCTAAAAGGCCCACAGAGACCCAATATTTGGACTTTTTACCACCTTTAAGCCCTGTGACTGTTAAACTATGTGATTGATGGAGCTGAAATCCCATCTGGGAATGCATTATTATGTCCTTTTTACATGTGCCGAAAATCAAGGTTTTTAGTAGACATTTAACCTGTGTATGAGGGCCATAGACACTCGCCCAAGTGCCTTTTTTGACATTTTTTTCCGTATTTTGCCCTGTTATTTGGAAATGCTTAGTGTGACAAGTCTTAAACTGTATTATATATAATTTTTGTTTGTTATGTATGTCCCCCAAAAAGTTTCAGATCTGTAGTTTAATTGCTAAGGTCTCTTTAACAATTGTAAAATGCCCACAGAAACCCAATTTATGGACATTATGCCACTTTAAAGCCCAGTAACTGTCAAACTATGTGGGTTATAGAGCTGAAATCTTTGAATTTTTAAAAGGAAATGCCGGTCTATTTAAATTTTTAATATTAATAATGTTATGGCTATCTTAGTCTTTTAAGAACTTATTTTTGTGTGTTATACCTCTGCTTGCTGAGTTTTTAACTTTTTAAAATGAAACTGGTTAAACATATTCAAGTAGACAAAATGGACACTTTAAGTGAGCTTTAAGTCCCAATATTAATGAAATTATATCCTTATGTAGTAAAACTAGGGGATTTTTAACCCTCAACTAGCCCAGTTTTATTCAACTTGCCTCAGTTAATTTTGACACAGCTCCTACAGTTATGAACTCATTTCAGTTGATAATCACATACTTAAAATTCTCAATTCTTTTTGTATTTGAGTACCCCTTTTATATAGATTGTTTGTTTACCATTTATCCCCACCTCTGGGACCTCCAGCTATATTGAGTGACACTAAATAAACAAAGGTATTTAATGATATCAGATGAGAAACAAAGAACTCAATGGGGTTGCAGATCTTGTGTAATAGTGAGAGAGGTGTGGAGAAGGGGAGAGGGGTGGGGGTGGGAGGTGTTGGGCTTCATTACATATAACACAAAGGGGAGTCAGAACTGAGATTGTGTCACATATTTAGGTTGCATATATATGGACCACATATATAGGTATAGAGGAAATGAATAACTGAAAACAATTTGCAAATTCTAAAAATAATATAATAAAATAATAATATAAATAATTTTGTTTTAAACAATATTTTATTTGTGAACAAATATAGAAACAGATATGCGCTTTTGGGATTATGAATTTTAGAATGGACATTGAATCATCAATCATTTAAATACTTTGAAGGAAGATTGAAAAGTATGATGAGTTGAGTTAAAAATAATATTTTATTTGTCAACAAATATAGAAACAGACATGCTCTTTTGGGATTATTATTTTAGAATGGACATTCAATCATCAATCATTTCAATACTTTGAAAATAGGTTTAGAGTTATCATTGCAGGAAGATTGAAAATATAATTTGAGTTATGTATTCGGCGTCTGGGGATACACCATCTTCCTTGGGAAGATATAAACAGAGTAGATTGATGTGCTGAAGTTCATATAATAATGGGTAATTATGTTTTAAAAAATTCCCGATCAAAACCTGTGGCGTGAGTGATGACCTGTCTGGGGATATGTTGGCGCCGAGTTGGCCCAATCTAGTTTATATATTTGATTTTATTGTAGTGATAAGATTAACTGAGCTTTTTGTATTTGATTACCCCTTTTGTTTGTTTACCATTTGTGCTGTAGCACTCTCTTTGTAGTCCCCCCCCCCCCCCCCCCCCCCATCCACCTCTGGGACCTCCAGCTATTGAGTGACACTAAATAAACAAAGGTATTGAATGATATCAAATGAGAAACAAAGAACCAGACTTTTCAGTGGGGTTGCAGATCTTCTGTAACAGTGAGAGAGGTGTGGAGAAGGGGAGAGGGGTGGGGTGGGGTTGGGAGATGGGGTTTGCTTCATTATCTAATAAGACAAAGGGGAGTCAGAACTGAGATTGTGTCACATATTTAGGTTGCATATATATGGACCACATATATAGGAATTGAGGAAATGAATAACTGAAAAACAATGCAAATTCTAAAAATAACATAACAAAATAATAATATAAATAATATATAATTTTTAAATAATATTTTATTTGTGAACAAATATAGAAACAGATATGCGCTTTTGGGATTATGAATCATTTAAATACTTTGAAAATAGGTTCAGAGTCACCCTTTGCAGGAAGATTGAAAAGTATGATGAATTGAGTTAGAAATAATATTTTATTTGTCAACAAATATAGAAACAGATATGCTCTTTTGGGATTATTAATTTGGAATGGACATTCAATCATCAATCATTTAAATACTTTGAAAATAGGTTCAGAGTTATCATTGCAGGAAGATTGAAAATATGCTCTGTTGAGTTATGTATTCGGCGTCTGGGGATACACCATCTTCCTTGGGAAGATATAAACTTAGTAGATTGATGTGCTGAAGTTCATATAACTTTTCCCAAGATTTATGGCATACAACAAATGGCTTGCATAAAAAATTCCCGATCAAAACCTGTGGCATGAGTGATGACCTGTCTGGGGATATGTTGGCGCCGAGTTGGCCCAATCTAGTTTTTTTATGAATTTTTAAAAATAATTTTTAATGCATTAAAATTCATGCACTAAATCACCTATAACTTGAAAAGTATTGCATTTAGAGCAGTTTGTTAAAATATGTTATACAGCTACTTTTTCCATAGCAACAACATGGTAACTTGGGCGTCTATCCCAATAGCTAAGTGAGTAATAGCTTTCTGACTTTTCAGTACCTTCCATGAGTAAAATCACTTGTAACTCGAAAACTATTGCATTTAGAGAATTTTGTATAACTATGTTATTTAGCTACTTTGGGTCAGCTATAACATAGTAAAATTTCAGACTTGTAGCTCATTGCATAGCCGAGTAATAGCTACTTGAGGTTATCACTGTTGAGTAAATTGCTTGTAACTTCAAAACTATTGAATTTAGAGTATTTTGTTTCATATGTTTTTCATGTACTTTTGGGTCAGCTACAACATAATAAAATTGCAGACCTGTAGCTCATTGCATAGCTGAGCAATAGCTATTTTAAGGTTCTCACTGTTGAGTAAATCAGTCGTCACTTGAAAACTATTACATTTAAAGTATTTTCTATAAATTTGTTGTTCACCTACTTTCGGGGTAGCTATAATATTGCAAATTTAATAAGTAAATTAAATTTTTATAAGTTAATACCCTATCCAATGGACAATTGCTTTACCGGTCGGCGCGACCGGTCCCGCCAAACGCCAGAAAAAGACGTCCTGTATATAATACTGGCAGGACCGGTCAGTAGTGTGCATTCGCTAGGTGGCGCATCATACTTGCTTCCTGTCCAGACAGAGTGACGTCAGTTCATCTTTTTCGTTGTCTAAAACGGTTTAGAACCCTAGTAAGCTGGTAGCGGGGTCGGTTGGGAGGGCCTTGCCTGTCCATTGGATAGGGTATTAACTTATAAAAATTTAATTTACTTATTGCGTTAATACATCCTATCCAATGGACAATTGCTGAATAACTACCGCTTGGTAGGCGGGTAAGCAGCTAGGGACTTCTGTGAACTCATAACAAAACAAAATTGTACAGGCCCATTTGACCTAGGGTCAGAGAACCCTGACAGGTCAAGGTCGGCCACTAACTCACCGGTTAACCGGGAGTCTACCGACGTTGCCCCCCCCCTTTTCTTTCCTTCCAGAGTTGGTTGAGAAGGGAAAGATAGAGAGAGAGGGGCTGAGTTCAGTCCCAGAAGAAATAAACTTCCCAAGGGAAGCAAGTCACAGTTTTTTTTTTTGTTTTTTTTTTTAATTTACAATATGTACATATTTACATATATACAACATCCCCTCATTTCTGGGCCTGGTGGTGCACCTGCTGGGCAGCCACTACAGGTCCCAGGTGGAAAAGCTCCGAGTCAGCCCAGGCAACATCCTTCAAATAGAATTAGGTGAAGGTGTTGTGAGATTTCCAGTGGCAGGCTGACAAGATCTGATCTAAGGAAATCCCTGATTGGAAAGCCTTAGAGGCAGCAAAGGCCCTAACATCATGGGCTTTAACCTGATGTAAGGCGAGGGCCTCCTGGTCAGAGAGCTCATAGCACAGAACCACAGTCTGTTTGATCCATGAGGAGATGGTGGCAGGTGAGATGTCTTTATCAAAACCCTTCTTGAAGGAGACAAAGACTAACTCTTTATTCTGCCTGAGGTCTGCAGTCCTGTCCAAGTAGTAGCGCAGGGCTCTAACTGGACATAGGGACCTGTCACCCTTGAGTGACCTATCCAGAGGTGGTGCCAGGGCTGGGATGACCACTGGTGCCACACTATCTGGACCTTCCTTAGCCAGCTGGTTCTTGGATAGGGAACTGGGTGAGGGGTACAAAAACACCTTAGACCAGTCCGACTGGTGTCTGATGTTCTTATGTAACCAAGCATGGATCTCACTCCTGCGTTTACCTGAACCCAAAGCCAGCAAGAAAACAGTCTTGAAAGTTAGATGTTTCAAGGAGGCCTCTGTCAGGGAATCAAAGGGAGCCTTTGTGAGCTGATGTAAAACCAGTGAAAGGTTCCAGGAGGGGATGCCCCTCCTGCCCTTAGGTCTGTCTCTATGGAAACTATCCAGGAGACGAGAGAGATTCTCATCTTTGCTGACATTAATGGTGGAATTGCCCAGTTTGTCAGTAATGGCGGATCTGTAGCCATCAATAGTGCTTGGTTGTAACTTCTTCTCCTGAAATAAGTGCAGGAGGAAGTCAGCAATGGCTTTCAGAGGTGGTGCCCTGAAGTCCACCTGATTACTGAGGCACCACTTTGCCTCATAGACAGATCTGGTTGACCTTCTTTGAGGAGCCTCAATTCGTGCTGCCACTGCCTCAGAGAAGCCTTGCTCCTTGATTGCTGAGGCTCGAGGAGCCAGGCATGTAGGTTCAGATTCGACAGGTTCCTGTGAAGGACCTGGTTGAATGGCTGAGACACTAGGTTGGGTATGCTGGGCAGAGTGGGATCTGGCTTGACATTGCTACCAGGTCCCAAAACCAGGGCATGTTGGGCCACCCTGGAGCAATCAGAATTATTCTGTTGCAGGGGTAGTCCCGGAGCTTCTCCACCACTTTGCCCAAGATGGCTGCCGGTGGGAAGGCGTATGGGTCCAGGTCCTCCCAGGACAGGCTGAGTGCATCCACTGCCCAAGCCTGGGGGTCTGGTACTGGTGATACAAACTGTGGTAGTTTGTTGTTGAACCTGGTGGCAAACAGGTCCACTTGTGGCTGATGCCACCTTGAACATACAGCTTGGAACACTTCTGGATGAAGTGACCACTCTGTTTGAATGGTCTGGCCAAGCCTGGATAGCTTGTCTGCTATCACGTTCAGCCGGCCGGGGATGTGACGTGCCCTGAGGGTTACTTGCTGCCTGGTGCACCAGGACAGAATTCTCCACAGTAGGGCACACAGAGAGCCCGATTTCATCCCCCTTTCTTTGTCGATATAGGCAACCACTGTTGTGTTGTCTGTAGCTACCAACACTGTCTTGTTGAAGACTAGGGTTTGAAACTCTTTTAGAGCTAGAAATACTGCTTTCAGCTCCAAGTGGTTTATGTGTAACTTGTTCTCGGGTAGGGACCACTGTCCCCTTGCAGTGTGCTCCTCTAAGTGGGTGTCCCACCCTTCTTTTGATGCGTCTGTAAAGATTTGCAGAGCATGTTTTAGAGGGTGTAATGGTTGACCTAGAAGCACATTGCTTTCCTCCAGCCACCACCTTAGATGGGGGTGGAGGGATTTGGGGACCAAGATCACCTTTTCCAGTGACTCTGGTACCCTCCAGTTGTTTTTCAAGTGCCACTGTATGGGTCTCATGTTAGTCGCCCTAAGTGGACTTGCTTTTCTGTTGCTGTGAGTAGACCTATGAGGGACCTGAATTGTCGGACCGGGCAAAGCGGATCCGACAATATTGATCTGATCTTGTGTGTCAAGGCCTGCCAACGTTCTTCTGTTGGTCTGACCTTGCCCTCTTTCAGGTCGAACTGGTAACCTACGAAGTTGAAGACCTGTTTGGGAACCAGCTCTAACTTTTCCTTGTTCACCAGCCACCCTAATTCCTGACAAAATGTGACTAGGGTTTGAGTATGCTGGAGACAGGTGTGGTGGGTAGAGGCTCTCACCAGCCAGTCGTCTAGGTACTGGTGGATCCTTATACCCTTCTGAAAATCCACGAGTTTGACCTCTTTGGCCACCACTGTGAACTCCATGGGAGCTGTGGACAGGCCAAAGGGAAGGGCTTGAACTGGTAGGACCGACCCTGGAGGTAAAAGCGCATGTACTTCCTGGACTGACTGTGAATTGGTATGTGGAAGTATGCTTCTTTGAAATCTATGGATGTGACCCACTCCCCTGCTTGGAGGGAGGTTCTTATGGTCTCTGGGGTTTCCATCTTGAACGTCCCTGTGTTCAAAAAGGTGTTCAAGGTGCTCAGGACCAGGACAGGTCTCGACCGGTTGTTGGGCTCGGGTACCAAAAATAGCCGGTTGCCCTGTGAGTTTGATTTCTACCGGTTGTACTGTATTCTTGTTCACCAGCTGATACAGTGCTTCTAAAAGGAAGGACTGCTTGGCTGGGTTGTGGTAGTTGCTTATTACAGTTGGTGACCTTGTCAAGTTGGGTCTGAACCGGAAGGGGAGGGTGTAGCCCTCCCTCAGTGTGGGGACTACTTTTGGACTCAAACCCAGAACTTCCCACTTCTCCCAGCACCAGTTATAAGTGAAGCAATGCACTGTAACCGGTTCCTGGTGGTTCCCCAGTTCTGCATAAACTCATTGGAGTTGGCCGAACTGGGTGAATTGAACCATTTCTTTGTATGGGTAGGTTCATATGAAAACTGCCTTCTTCCTGCCCAGTGGAGGATTCAGCAGCTTCTGCAACCAACAGTCTCTGTAACCGGCCAAACCGGTAGGTGCCATCTCTCTGTAACCAAAGTTTCTGGGAGAAGGCCCTGTAACCAAAGAATTGGGACATCACATTTCTGTAGTCTTAGTTAATCCCTTGGTAGATCTCCCAGTCCAGTAGACTGGTGTTCGAGGTTCAGTCTGGTTACTTCACCATTATCTCTCAGATTCTTTTGAAGCAACTGTCCCTGAAGGTTTGCAAGCCGGCACCTGGTGGGTAGGTTCTGTAACCAGTCGGTTAAGGGAATTTCTTCCCGTCCAACTAACTTGTCACCAGCAAATTTCTATAGCCGGTAAACCTCTGTAACCGGTGAACCTGTTGTCAGCACTGGATTTGAAGCTGGTTTCTTGTCAGTAAGCATGGGAACAGTAGTTTCTCTGTAACCAGCACCACACTCGGGAACCAGCAGCACTCCGGAACCGGTAATTCTCTGTAACCGGTGAACCTGCTGTCAGCACTAGATTTGAAGCTGGTTTCTTGCCAGTAAGAATGGGAACAGCAGATTCCTCTGTAACCAGCAGCACTCCTGGACCGGCAGCACTCGGGCACCGGTAACCCTGCGGCACCGGTACACTCCGGAACCGGCAACACTCGGGAGCCGGTAATTCTCTGAACCAGAAGCCCTGCTGTGTGTCACCAGCAACTCTGTGTAACCGGTAATCCTATTTAACCGGTAGCCCTTGCTGGATTTCTGTGACCACAACCAGCAGTCTGAGCAGAACTGGTGCCGGTATCCCTCATCACTGGCTGGCTAGTGACCCTACCGGTAGCCTGAACAGGACTGGTACCGGTCCAAAATTCTGCACTGGGGAGATAAGGGTCAATGGTCACTGCGACTTCTGGTAGGTGAACCCTCTGAGCAGCCGCACCGGTGGTCTGAACAAGACTGGAACCGGTACCCCCACAGTCACACCAGTGGAAAGGCCTCTGGTGGAGGTTCCAGTATCAAACAGGGCTGATCACTGGAAACCACTGAGGAGGGGGTCCTTGACAGCTTCACAGGAACATGACTGGAACTAGTACCCCCCAACAGTCCCACCAGTGGAAAGGTCTCTGGTGGAGGTTCCAGGATCAAGCAGGACTGATCACTGGCAGCCACTGAAGGGGATTTCTTCACAGGAACAGCACCCACCGGTAGTCTGTACAGACCGGAACCGGTACCCCCAACAGTCACACCAGTGGAAAGGCCTCTGGTGGAGGTTCCAGGATCAAGCAGGACTGATCACTGGCAGCCACTGAAGGGGATTTCTTCACAGGAACAGCACCCACCGGTAGTCTGTACAGACCGGAACCGGTACCCCCAACAGTCACACCAGTGGAAAGGCCTCTGGTGGAGGTTCCAGTATCAAAACAGGGTGATCACTGGTAACCACTGAAGGGGGTTCTTGACAGCTTCACAGGAACATGACTGGAACCAGTACCCCCAACAGTCCCACCAGTGGAAAGGCCTCTGGTGGAGGTTCCAGGATCAAGCAGGACTGATCACTGGCAACCAACTGAAGGGGTTCCTTCACAGGAACAGCACCCACCGGTAGTCTGTACAGACTGGAACCGGTAAAACCCATCACTAGTGCTCCCCACCGGTAGTCTGACCAGAACTGGTACCGGTAAAATTCATCACTTCTTGTCAGCTGAACCAGTCACGCCTGGGGATTTGCTTGCCGGTAGTGGTGTTGAGATCTGTGAAGTCACATGACCGGCACCGGCAAAAATTTGCAGAGTTCAATGACCACTTGTCATCTAATTCTTCAGGCCAACAGACGAGTTGCTGGATTTCTTCTTGACAGTTAAAAAGTGTGTGTACAGTAATAATTACTCGTCTTTTTTTCTAAAACTTCTGTTGAAAATACGATTCCTCCATTGTAAATGCGTATCACGTGACCTCCATTGTTGAATGCGTATCACGTGACCAGGTCCGTGTCACGTGACAAACATAAGCTGGAAGTGATGACGTCAGACGATGCATTCTTCTTTCCTTCTAAATTCTTCTCGTCGACATACACTCAGTGTTTCTCGACAACGAAGAAATAAATGGAGGTTAAGTCGTGGAGATACAACCTTCTGTGTAGAAGAAGGAATGCTGCAGGGACGACACACGAGCTCTCACCCACGACTTCGTCTCGACGACAAGTACACAGAAATTCTTCAAAACTGGTTATAAAGTGCTGGATAATGCCTCGTTTTAGTCCTGGAGAGGCACTGATATGTATGAACACAATAAATATATTTAAATTCGTAGAATAAGCCGCGTTTCCTTCAAAACTTAGAGATAACTTCAAAACGCGTCTGCACACTACGCGCCAAACGAAAAAGATGAACTGACGTCACTCTGTCTGGACAGGAAGCAAGTATGATGCGCCACCTAGCGAATGCACACTACTGACCGGTCCTGCCAGTATTATATACAGGACGTCTTTTTCTGGCGTTTGGCGGGACCGGTCGCGCCGACCGGTAAAGCAATTGTCCATTGGATAGGATGTATTAACGCAATAAAATAGTAAAATTGCAGACCTGTAGGTCATTGTAGAGCTGAGCAATAGCTACTTTCAGGTTCTCACTGTTTAGTAAATCAGTTCTAACTTGAAAACTATTGCATTTAGAGTATTAGACACATACTTATGGGTCAGCTATAACATAGTGAAATTGTAGCTCATAGCATAACTGAGCAAAAGCTACTTTGAGGTTCTCGCTGTTGAGTAAATGAGTTGTAACATGAAAAGTATTGCATTTACAGTATTTTGTCTAAGTATGTTATTCACCTACTTTTCAGTCAAGTTATAACATAGTGAAATTGCAGGCCTGTAGCTCATTGCAAAGTGCAGCAATAGCTACTTTCACATTCTCACTGTTGAGTAAATGTGACTCGAAAACTATTGCATTTAGAGAATTTTGTTTAAATATGTTTTCCACCTACTTTTTACACCTTAACAGTTAACTTGGTACTTTACTTCTGAATACCATTTGCAGGGCACAACTTTTGTGTCCTTTTCTTCTTTCAATTTCTACTCAAAACACACAGTCAGCTGACACAGAGCCCGTTCATGGGCACTGATTGCTTGTGTTATTGATATGTAGTGATATATTTAGGTCACAAAACCAATCAGTATTGTTGTCATGTCTTAAACCAATCAGTGTTGTTGTCATGTCTTAAACCAATCAGTGTTGAGCAGAAATACACCGTGAATGCGATGACTTTCTGTCTTTCTTTTCCAAATAGCAGATTCAAAAAGAAGTTTGTAACCTTTACTGATGATTATTTCTAGATTTGCTGTTTGTTTTAATATTTACGAGTCCTGTATTTGTATGAAATATTTGAGCTTTAACATGAGAGGATTATTTTCCTGTCTAGTTGACATAGCAAAGTTTAAAGGTGGGGTTTTACGTCCCGTTGAACAGCTAGGGTCATATTAGGAAAGACCCTCAGCATTGGCACTTGTGGGAGTTAAACCCACACAGAGGTGACTGCCTGTGATTAGATGGCAAACTTACTAACCACTAGGCCACTGAGGATTGTTAGTTGACATTTCAATATTGAATTCTGCTTGTAAAATATTTGCATATATCCAGTCAAAAGAAAACAAGCATGTTTTTCATTGGGATGGGTTGATGGTCTCATTATTTCTGAAATACTGTGATGACACTTCACGGCCAGCATTTTGTCAACACATATAATTGAAGGAAAACTTAAAATTGTGGAAACAAACCCCAAATCTGATGAAATTGCACACTTTCATCCCACATTTTTGTAGATTTGAAGTCTTTTGTAGCAATTTCTAAAAGTCAAACTGTACATTGTTTCATGAGCTTTATATTGGGTTAGTGTGCCTATCCAGTTAGCAGTGTACTAAGTAATTCTATAATAATTCAACGAAAAATGTGGCATCTTCCACATTGGTAGGTCTAAATTACTGCAGCATAGTTCTTATTTTTTTATCACAATATCCTTCTTAACGGTTGACTGTAAGTAACATTTTTAAGTGCTGTTGCAAATTTTAAACATGCAAAAAAACTTCACTTACTGTAACAAATTTCCTATTTGTTTACAAATTCTTCTGAGTTGATTACAATGTAATCATTGTAATGTAGACTTTTCAGATACCTCCATGGTTTTGGTAAAGTCTTTGATGTTCCAGAACATTTAATATTTTACAATCTTCAATGTGTACCTTAACATGTTAATCAATATTTGTTCCAGCTGGTTTGGGCAATAGAACTGACTCTACAGATACGTCAGTAATTCTCATCAAGTCCTCTGTAAGTCGGTCTCATTCACAGACTACACAGAATGGCACAGTGGCTCATTGCAGTGACATGCCAGTCAACACAGACCTGACCTCACTGTAGGAGTAACCTTCTTTGAAGTTTAGTCCACTGGGAGAGCAATTACATGCAGCTCAGACATCCTAAAAGGAAATATGTACACAAACATTTGGAGATGAATCCTGTTTAATGTTAAAAGATCTATAAAAAAACCCACAAAAACCAAAAAATATATACATATTTCTACTTAATGCTTGTAAATTGTCTTATGACTGAAATCAACTTTCTACTGATGCTTTTTGCAAAATAGAAATCTACTAATGTACACAATTGTTTAGTGAAAGTATTAACTTTCCCTCAGCACATGATATCTCAACATTTTAATGTCATTTACTAATTTAAACTTCTACATTGGTTTGACTTGTCATCTTCATGTATTTGAAACTCGCTTATAAGTTCCCCCACAAGGCTAGTCATGTTAAACTGCAGTTGTTAGTTATTATTCAGAATACATTTTTGTAATTTTAAAGCAATGTAAACTATATTGATCTAAATCTTGTATGTTTCTGCTTCAATTTTTGTAAACTGTGATTATTTTTTTTTTGATTTTTGTATTTATAAGAATTTTCTAAAATAAACTTATCACCAAATCTTACTGTTTTCAGTTAGTTTATGAAAAATCAAATAGAAATTTTCAATACAAATGTCAAGCTCCAACAGTTTTAAGTACAGCAGAACTAAGATATAGCAGTAAAAAGTTATGTGATAAGGCTGTTGCCTCTAATCAGTTCTTTCTGAACATCTGTTAACTTTTCGGATGCAGAGGGTAAATATGTAAGACTTTTATTTAAGTGGTGTTTTAATATATTATAACACACCATTCAAAAGTTTCAGGTTAGGTCACAAAAGTTGGTTTCCTATTTTTATTCACGAAATGAGAAAATGAAAGTTTCACTTCAACAATCATTTTCCATTAAAAACACATCTTTTCTGAACAGTTTCATATGGATCCTCTGTCACAGGTATTTTATTTTAAATAAACACATTCTTTACAACTAGACCTACGCATCGGAGAACCGATGTAAATCTGTATCCATCGGAAAGACAACTCCCCAAAGCCAGTGAACCATCGTTTGACCTTAAAGGAGGGGCCAAAGGTCAAATCTAACATCAGAAGATTCCCGGCCCACAATATCCTGAAAGTTGGTTTCACATTGCAAACCTCTAGGATCAATAATAAACGAGTTATAAACCCATTTAAGTTTGGCTGTCCTCGTTTGACCTTGAAGGAGGGGCTCAAGGTCAAATCTGACCACATCAGAAGATTCCTAGCCCATGATTTCCTATAAGGTGGTTTCACATTGCAAACCTCTAGGACCAATAATAAGCAAGTTATAAGCACTTTTAAGTTTGGCTATCCTCGTATGACTTTGAAAGAGGGGTCCAAGGTCAAATCTGACTACATCAAAAGATTCCCAGCCCATGATTTCCTATAAGTTGGTTTACCATCCCAAACCTCTAGGACCAATAATAAGCGAGTTATAAGCACTTTTAAGTTTGGGTATCCTTGTTTGACCTTGAAGGAGGGGCCCAAGGTCAAATCCGACCACACCAGAAGATTCCCAGTCCATGATTTCCTATAGGTTGGTTTACCACCCCAAACCTCTAGGACCAATAATAAGCGAGTTATAAGCACTTTTAAGTTTGGCTATCCTCGTATGACCTTGAAGGAGGGGTCCAAGATCAAATCTGACAATATCAAAAGATACCCAGCCCATGATTTCCTATAAGTTGCTTTGCCATCCCAAACCTCTAGGACCAATAATAAGTGAGTTATAAGCACTTTTAAGTTTGGCTATCCTCGTTTGACCTTGAAAGAGGGGCCCCAAGGTGAAATCCGACCACACCAGAAGATTCCAAGCCCATGATTTCTTATAGGTTGGTTTACCATCCCAAACCTCCAGGACCAATATTAAGCGAGTTATAAGCATTTTTAAGTTTGTCTATCCTCGTTTGACCTTGAGGGAGGGGCCAAGGTCAAATCCGACCATACCAGAAGATTCCCAGTTCATGATTTCCCATAGGTTGGTTTACCATCCCAAATCTCTTGGGACCATTAATAATTGAGTTATAAGCACTTTTAAGTTTGTCTATCCTCGTTTGATCTTGAAGAAGGGGCCCCAAGGTCAAATCTGACCACACCACAAGATTCCCAGCCCATGATTTCCTATAGGTTGGTTTACCATCCCAAACCTCCAGGACCAATATTAAGCGAGTTATAAGCACTTTTAAGTTTGGCTATCCTCATTTGACCTTGAAGGAGTGGTCCAAGGTCAAATCTGACCACATCAAAAGATTCGCAGCACATGATTTCCTATAGGTTGGTTTCACATTGCAAACCTCTAGGACCAATAATAAGGGAGATATAACCACTTTTAAAGTCCACTATGTGGGTTACTTTGGCACTCCGTGGATGACCTTGAATTAAGAGCTTCAAGGTCAAATGTCTGCAAGGTTGTAGAGGACATATATATCTGTTATAAATACCAGCTATGAAGACATTCAACCTTCTACCTATGAGAAACAGCCAGTAGAAAAATGTAGATACTTTTCAAAGAAATGCCCGCGGCGGCCATCCTGTTTTTCAGAATGAGGCTAATTTCCTTCCCAGAGAAGCTTACCCCCAATGAAGATATCCTGCAAATTTGGTGAACCTAGCTGATGTAGTTTTCCTCTTAGAGCGTTAACAGCGAAAATCTCTCTACGCGCAGCGGCGGCGTAGCGAACGCTAAACCAAAGTATCCACCGGATGCTTCCGGTGGATACAAATTTGGTTAATTTTATTGTAATTGGAATTTTTATTAATAAAAATACTTACATAATCCCAACAAATGCTTACGTGACCTACCGTTCGGTCAAGGACACAGACAATGTGTCTCGCCATTTTTTTTCTACTGAAAGTACACACGTAAACCCCAGCGGGCACCTGCTGGAGGTTATATCTCCACTGTAAGTTGTCATTCTAATTTTGACCCTAACCCTCAGAAGATGGTAGAGGGGAGGAGGGTGGGACTCTCCTTGTTGGGATTATGTAAGTATTTTTATTAATAAAAATTCCAATTACAATAAAATTAACCAATTTTATTGCATAAAAACGTACTTACATAATCCCAACAACTGCTTGAATACAGCCCTGAGGTCCATGGTGGGTAGACTTCTGAGGACTGTCAAGTGCTATAGGAGAGTTCTTGAGGTTATACAGATACAAAAAAATGCGTAAACAATATGTTATACTACAAATACTGTAATATATTACATATAGGTACACTGGTATTATTATTATCATTGTTATTACAAGTACTGACAAAGTGAAAAGTAGTTGTAATAAAGTAGCTGTAAAGTACTCACCCACTTATGAAAGCAGCACGCTGTACTGTACATAATATAACATCTATGAATCCCATAACCTTCATAACCTTGTCTATACAGTAGTGCAGGGGGTCAAAGGTCAGCTATGCCCAGTTGAATAAAACTCCAACAGTCAGAGTGCAGCTGTCCTTCAAGCCAAGCAGCCATAACATGAAATCTTATCCATAGTCGTGTTCAAAAATCAAAGTCCTACTACATTCCAGTCCAAATCCATACATCCTGAAAAATAAAGACTGATTAAACTATTAAGTCTCAATTGTTCACTATATGCTGTGCAGACACAATGGGACCTAACTTAAAAATATCATCATTTTCCCAACAAATATCTTTCAAATAAAAGTTTGTGAAGGTATTGTGGGATCTCCAATAACATGACCTCAAGACCTGCTCTAAGGAGATACCTCCTTTGAACGCAAGTGATGCAGCCATAGCTCTAACATCATGAGCTCTGACCTGAGTGACCTGTTGATCAGTCATATCCGAAGACTGATAGCAAGTGTGAATGGTGTGTTTGATCCACTGGGAAATGGTTATTCTTGAGATATCCTTGGAATAACCTTCCCTAAGTCATACAAAGAGAAGGGCCTTGCCCTTTCTCATTGATTTGGTCTTGTCTAAGTAGACTTTGAGGGTCCTAACTGGACAAAGTGACTTGTCCTCCACCAGTGAACTGTCCAACATGGTAGTAAGAGCTGGTATAACTACTGGTTTAATGGAATCAGGGCCATCCGAAGCCAACTGGTTTTTGGCCAGGAATGCTGGAGAAGGAGAAACAGTGACCTCTGACCAATTTCTCCTTGAAGAGACAGAAGAGTGAGTCTAAGCATGTATCTCACTCCTTCTTTTACCTGAGGCTAAAGCCAGCAGGAAAACTGTCTTGTAAGTTAGCCACTTCAAAGGAGCCTCAGATAAAGGCTCAAAAGGAGGTTTTGTCAAACCTAAGAGGACCAAGGAGAGGTCCCATGTAGGTATGGACCTATTTGGTTTAGGTCTATCCCTGGTGAAGCTGGCAATAAGTCTATTCAGTTCTAGACTTTTTGAGATGAGTTCACCCTGAGAACCCAAAGCATCAGCTATTGCTGTTCTATAACCAGTAATTGTAGCTGGTTTGAGGTTTTTGACTGTGAACAGGTAGTTTAAAAATTCTGCTACCTGGGGAACAGTTGTTGAGGTGATGTCCACCTTATTCTGTGAGCACCATTGCCCATAAATGGCCCACCTTGATTGATAGACTTTTCTTGAGGATTCCCTCTGAGGTGCCTTAATTCTTTCTGCCACCTCAGATGAGAATCTTCCAGAATTGGATTCCTGGAATCCAGAAGCCACACATGTAGATTCAGGTACTCCACGTTGTTGTGGAACCTGTTGGAATGTGGCTGTTTCAAAAGTGTCTTCCAGTGAGGGAGCTGTAGGGGTACCCTGGTCGAGAGATCCACCAGATCCCAAAACCATGGCATCCCTGGCCACCCTGGAGCCAGTACTATCATCCTGCATGGGTATGTTATTATTTTTTGAATTACTTGTGGCAGGATGGCTACTGGACAGAAGACATAGCCGTCTAGGCCTTCCCAACAGATATTCAATACATCTATTTTCCAAGCCTTTTTGTCTGGGACAGGAGATACATAAATTGGAAGTTTGTAATTTAGATGAGTTGCAAACAGGTCTACCATTGGTGTGTGCCAAATTTTGCAAATTTGGTTGAATATCTGTTGGTGAAGTGACCACTCTGTTTGTATGACCTTGTCCCTTCTTGATAGGGAGTCTGCTATCACATTTAGGGATCCAGGTACATGTCTTGCTCTTATCTGGATCCTTCTGGAATTTGTAAATGCCAGAATTCTCCAAATAAGAGCACACATTTCTATGGAATGGGTGCCTCCTTCTTTGTTCAGATAAGATACTACTGTACTGTTGTCTGAACAGATGAGCACGCTTTGACCTTGCAAGTGCTCCTGAAACCCCTTTAGGGCCAGAAGAACAGCTTTTAGCTCCAATACGTTGATGTGAAGCTGAGCCTCCTTGTTTGACCAGAGGCCACTGAGGACTATTTCGTTCAAGTGAGCTCCACAGCCTTTTTGGGAGGCATCTGTGAACACCAAAGTGTTGTGAACATGAGGATGGAGAGGAGAACCTGCCATAAGATTTTGTAGATCCTCCCACCATTTGAGATAATTCAGGAAATTCCTTGTTACTGGAATGTTTTTGTCCAGTGACTGGGGAAACTTCCAGTTTGACCTTAGGTACCACTGAAAAGGTCTCATGTGCAACCTTCCCAGAGGTACTGTTTTTTCTAAGGAAGCTAATGTCCCTATGAGTGACATGAGCTTTCTTGGAGTCAAGACTAATGACTTTCTGATGGAAACAGTCTGAACTTTCAACCGATCGAGTTTCTTTTGGGTTGGAAAAACCAGACCCCTCTGAAGATCGAAGTGATAACCCAGAAAATCTAGTTTTTGTGTGGGAACCAATTCCGATTTTTGGAAATTGATGAGCCAGCCTAGTTCTTGGACCAATTTCACTAATTTTTCCGAATCTTTGAGACATTGATCTTTTGTTGGTGACCTAAGAAGCCAGTCGTCCAGATATTGATGGATTCTGAGGTTCCTGGCTTGAGCTATGAGTTTTACCTCTTTCACAATGCGAGTAAACTCTAGGGGAGCTGTTGCAACACCAAAAGGGAGAGCCTGAAATTGGAAAACCCCTTTTTTTGTTTGAAATCTCAGATATTTTTGAGATTGTGGGTGAATTGGAACATGAAAATAAGCGTCTGTGAGGTCTATCGAGGTGACCCACTCCCCCTGTCGAATCGACTTCCTGATAGATTCGGCTGTTTCCATTTTGAATATCGGTACATGTAAATGGTTGTTTAACATACTTAAATCTATCACTGGTCTCCACCTTTTCATAGGTTTGGGTACCAGAAATAGTCTGCTGTAATATCCCAGAGTAGAGGGTTTTCTGACATGAGTTATCGCCTTTTTTGCAAGCATGGCCTGAACCGCTTCGTGGAGAGCGCCATCTTTGTTTTTGTTGTGATATTTGCTCAAAATGAGCGGAATTTTCGACAATTTGGGTAGAATTTTGAAGTCTATGCGATAACCATGTTGTAGTAAACTTACTACTCTGGGATGTGCTTGATTTTTTGCCCATACCTGCCAAAAATTTTGCAATCTTGTCCCTGGAAAGTCACTTCCTCTTTCCGCCTCTGCCTCCTCGCGATGCGCGCGCAGAGAAGTGGTTATAGGTTGAGTTTTGCTGCATTCGTTTGTCACGAAACGACCTGGTATTCTCCTGAGATTTTGGATGTGAAGATCTCCCGAAATCGAAGTTCTTAACAGAATCTCTGTATGACTTTGACTCAGAATCCTTCAAAATAGAGAGTCTTTTGATCATGTTATCCTCAACCTGGGATAGGATATCCAAATTGAAAACTTCCTACTGGTCAAAATGATCAGTACGCAAGTTTGCCAAGTCCTTAGGACCCAATTTTGAGCTGCAGTCCTTCAATAAGCTGTCTCTCCTTGCAAGTAGCATATTGCAGGCCAGAGTCATATTTTGTTTGAGGACTGTATCCAGAGCTATCTCTAAGGAGGATGTGACAGAAGCCTGTAGCTGAGAATATTTAATCATGAGATCTGCTAATTCCCTGATGGTATCCAGATCTTCTGAACCTTTAATTTCAGTAGCTAACTCCTGGATTCTATTGTTGAGCTACTCGATGGCCATTTTAAACCACACTACATGGCCCAAGATTTGAACATTCTCTCTGCAAACTGTACAGATATGGAAGCTGACAAAGACTTTACTTTGGATATGTTGAAGTATGAGTCAGGTAGTTTTGGAGCTCTCAAAGGAGTATTTTGAGGAGAGGTAGTGTAGTATATCATGTCAGGCCTCTCAAAGGCCAAAAACTGTCCCTGAGATAGTGATTCAGAGCTGGACTTGTCTTTTACTGTAGTTCCAGAGGCCTTCCTGAACCTATAGTCCCACATGGACTGTATATCCTGAACAGGAGGTAAAGCCAGATTCTGCTTTCTCACCACCTGCTTGGAAGGTTTCTTAGAAAATGCAGAGGGAGCCACAAGGCACTCCACTTGTGGTACCTCTAAATCCAATAAATTCCTGATGGCATTGAGCATCTCTACATAGGAGGGATCTAACTCCTGGGAGTGAGAGTCTGTATCCCCCTGAGGAGACCTAGATCTGTGGCATTTCGTTGCAGGTAACGAGGATTCCTCATCAGAAAGTCCCCCTCTGAGGGGACTGGTCTGGTCTGGGAGACAGGGGCACACATACCCTGCTCCTGAGAGGGAGGAAGAGCTGTTTTGGAAGATGTAGGTTTATCCCTGCGCTTGAGCTCCTCAAACTGAGAAGCCACGGAAGATAACTGATTATTCATAGCCTTTAGCATCTCCTGAAGAGACGAATCAGGAGTAGAAGAGGTGGAAGTTGAGGACTTTGAAGGAGTTGGCTCATCCAACAGAGAATCATCGAACTTCTCAGTAACTTTACTTTTTGAAGATTTCTTCCTATGAGGAATTTTCAAAGCACCAGCACAAATAGTGCACTCAGATTCCTTACCAATAACACATTTATCCTTGCCTTTCTTGTCGTTTCTACATTTCAAGCAAGCCTGGTGATTGTCCCAAGGCAACATGTCACCCAAGCAAATGGAACATTTTCTTTGTTTTTCGGACATCTTGAAGCACAACAAGAGGAGAGTGCCCGTGAACGGGCACTGTGTCAGCTGACTGAATGTTTTTGATTTGTGATGGTGATAATGAGAGGAAAGCATAATTATCAGGGAAAGGGCTGTACAGAAATACAGTAAATGGTAACTGAACAGCATGTTCGAAAGATATTCCGAAGCTGACAGAAAAAAAGGACAAAAAAGTTGTGCCCTGCAAATGGTATTATGAAATAAAGTAACAAGGTAATTGTTTAAGTGTAAAAAGTAGGTTAAAAATATTTAAAGAAATACTATAAATGCAATATCCTCGTTCGACCATGAAGAAGGGGTCCAAAGGTCAAATCTGACCATACCAAAAGATTCCCAGCCAAAGAATTTAGGATGGTTTACCATCCCAAACCTCTCGGACCAATAATAAGTGAGTCATAGGCACTTTTTAAGTTTGGCTATCCTTGCTTGACCTTGACGGAGGGGTCCAAGGTCAAATCCGACCACACAAAAAAATTCCCAGCCCATGATTTCCTGTAGCTTGTTTACCATCCCAAACCTGTAGGACCAATAATAAGCGAGTTATAAGCAATTGTAAGTTTGGCTATCCTCAATTGACCTTGAAGGAGGGGTCCCAGGTCAAATCTGACCACACCAAAAGAATCCCAGCCCATGATTTCCTATATGTTGGTTTACCATCCCAAACCTCCAAGACCAACTAGAGGATCGCTCGCAAAAAAAAAAGATAATGTTTTTGCATAGCAAAAACAAAGCGTCCCGAAAAGGATATAAAGGTGAGTGCTAAAGTATTAAGAAAATGCTTCGTTTCTAGCCTTATACTGTTGTGGCAACCAAAGTCAGCGCAGTCTGCTCTATCTAGCATGGTTTTCAAGATATAAGCATTTTTGTGTTTTGCAAAAAATAAAAAAATTTAAAATGTCCGCTATATTTGGCGAGACAAAAATATTTTGAAAATTGGCATGGCTACTCTGCAGAGATACCCAGCAGGTCAAAAATTTTGTTGAGTTCGCTCCATATAGCACGGTTTTCGAGATATAAGCATTTTTGTGTTTTGCAAAAACTTTGAAAATTCAAAATGGCCACCATTTTTGGGGAGACAAAAATTTTTGTCAAGACCACTGCCGCGGTGTGTATCTCCCACCGAGCATTAAAGCAGAAGAAATAGCTTTTCCGAGATATTCACAATTTTTCATTTTTGTGTGTGAAAGCTCTTCCAAAAGTAGGTAAATGATTTATTTGAGAAAAATTGGCTATCTGCAATACTATTAAGAGATAATTCACATTTACTCATTTTGAGTAGGTGAATAATTATCTATGGGTCTGAAACTTCACCAAGTGAAAGCTCTCCCAAAAGTAGGTGAATGAGTTATTTGAGAAAAATTGGCTATCTGCAATACTTTTAGAGATAATTCGCATTTACTCATTTTGAGTAGGTGAGTAATTAGCTATGGGTCTGAAACTTCACCATGTGAAAGCTCTCCCACAAGTAGATGAACTAGATTGGGCCAACTCGGCGCCAACATATCCCCAGACAGGTCATCACTCACGCCACAGGTTTTGATCGGGAATTTTTTAAAACATAATTACCCATTATTATATGAACTTCAGCACATCAATCTACTCTGTTTATATCTTCCCAAGGAAGATGGTGTATCCCCAGACACCGAATACATAACTCAAATTATATTTTCAATCTTCCTGCAATGATAACTCTAAACCTATTTTCAAAGTATTTAAATGATTGATGATTGAATGTCCATTCTAAAATAATAATCCCAAAAGAGCATATCTGTTTCTATATTTGTTGACAAATAAAATATTATTTTAACTCAACTCATCATACTTTTCAATCTTCCTTCAAAGTATTTAAATGATTGATGATTCAATGTCCATTCTAAAATTCATAATCCCAAAAGCGCATATCTGTTTCTATATTTGTTCACAAATAAAATATTATTTTAAAAAAAATTATTTATATTATTATTTTATTATATTATTTTTAGAATTTGCAAATTGTTTTCAGTTATTCATTTCCTCTATACCTATATATGTGGTCCATATATATGCAACCTAAATATGTGACACAATCTCAGTTCTGACTCCCCTTTGTGTTATATGTAATGAAGCCCACTACCTCCCACCCCCACCCCTCTCCCCTTCTCCACACCTCTCTCACTATTACACAAGATCTGCAACCCCATTGAGTTCTTTGTTTCTCATCTGATATCATTAAATACCTTTGTTTATTTAGTGTCACTCAATATAGCTGGAGGTCCCAGAGGTGGGGATAAATGGTAAACAATCTATATAAAAGGGGTACTCAAATACAAAAAGAATTGAGAATTTTAAGTATGTGATTATCAACTGAAATGAGTTCATAACTGTAGGAGCTGTGTCAAAATTAACTGAGGCAAGTTGAATAAAACTGGGCTAGTTGAGGGTTAAAAATCCCCTAGTTTTACTACATAAGGATATAATTTCATTAATATTGGGACTTAAAGCTCACTTAAAGTGTCCATTTTGTCTACTTGAATATGTTTAACCAGTTTCATTTTAAAAAGTTAAAAACTCAGCAAGCAGAGGTATAACACACAAAAATAAGTTCTTAAAAGACTAAGATAGCCATAACATTATTAATAATCAAAATTTAAATAGACAGGCATTTCCTTTGAAAAATTCAAAGATTTCAGCTCTATAACCCACATAGTTTGACAGTTACTGGGCTTTAAAGTGGCATAATGTCCATAAATTGGGTTTCTGTGGGCATTTTACAATTGTTAAAGAGACCTTAGCAATTAAACTACAGATCTGAAACTTTTTGGGGGACATACATAACAAACAAAAATTATATATAATACAGTTTAAGACTTGTCACACTAAGCATTTCCAAATAACAGGGCAAAATACGGAAAAAATGTCAAAAAAGGCACTTGGGCGAGTGTCTATGGCCCTCATACACAGGTTAAATGTCTACTAAAAACCTTGATTTTCGGCACATGTAAAAAGGACATAATAATGTATTCCCAGATGGGATTTCAGCTCCATCAATCACATAGTTTAACAGTCACAGGGCTTAAAGGTGGTAAAAAGTCCAAAGTCGATGTGGCTTTCAAATTAAAGCTTCAGACTTAAAATTTGTTACATACTAAGATTACACATAGAATATGTATCTAATAAAGTTTGAAACTTCTCAGACTTACCATTTCCAAGTTACAGAGCAAAATATGTGAAAAATGTCTTAAAAGTGTCACTCAGGTGGGTGTTTAAGGTCCTCATACACAGGTTAAATGTCTACTTGAAGCCTTGATTTTTGGCACATGTAAAAAGAACATAATAATGTATTCCCAGATGAGATTTCAGCTCTATCAGTCACATAGTTTAACAGTCACAGGCCTTAAAATTGGCAAAAAGTCCAAATACTGGGTCTTTATGGGCCTTCTAGAGACCTAAATGTGGCCTTTAAATTAAAGCTTCAGACTTAAAATTTGTCACATACTAAGATTACACATAGAATATACATCTAATACAGTTTGAAACTTCTTAGACTTACCATTTCCAAGTTACAGGGAAAAATATGTGAAAAATGTCTAAAAATGGTCACTCAGGTGGGGATTTATGGTCTCATACACAGGTTAAATGTCTTCTTAAAGCCTTAATTTTTGGCACATATAAAAATAACATACTAATATCTTCCCAGATAGGATTTGAGCTCTATCAGTCACATAGTTTGACAGTCACAGGGCTTAAAAGTAGCAAAAAGTCCAAATATTGGGTCTTTGGGAGCCTTTTAGAGACCTCAATTTGACCTTCAAAATTAAAGCTTCAGACTTAAAATCTGTTACATACTAAGATTACACACAGAATATATATCTAATACAGTTTGAAACTTGTCAGACTTACCATTTCCAAGTTACAGGGAAAAAGATGTGAAAAATGTCTTATAAGGGTCACTCGGGTGGGTGTTTATGGTCCTGATACACAGGTTAACTGTCTATTAAAGGCCTAAATGTTGGGGCACATATAAGAAAACACATAGATATATTCCCAGATGATATTTAACTTAGATGAGAGACATAGTTTGAAAGCTACAGTGCTTGAAAGTGGCAAAAAGTGCATAAATTGGGTCTCTGTGGGCACTTTTGAGACCTTAAGTCGACCCCTTTGGGTAAACCTACAGCCCTAAAATTTTCTACAGACAAGGATTACATATCAAAGTTATACCTAGCGCAGTTTGAGACTCATCAGAATTACCACTTCCAAATTATAGGGCAAAATATATGAAAAGTATAGCAAAAAATCCCTAAGTGGGGGTATTTATGGGCCTCAAACACAATTTTCTCCTCAACTTAAAGTCGTGATTTTCGGCACATGTACTAAGAACATATTAATGTGTTGTCAGGTAAAATTTCAGCCAGCTGAGCATCATAGTTTGTGACCTACAAGGCTCTAAGTGGCCAAAAGTCCAATTTCTGACCTTAAGGTGGCCATAAGTTCTTTTTTACTGGGAGTTTAAGGTCACCTTAAAATAGGGATCTTCCTTTGGGCACCCTTAACATGTGTACCAAGTTTGAAAAAAAAATATTAATTTGTTTTTGAGTTATCGCGTCCACAAGGAAATTTCTACGGCGGCGGCGGCGGCGGCGGCGGCGGCGGCGGCGGCGGCGGCGCGACGGACCTGAATCCAATATATCCCCGACTTTCGTCTGGGGATATAATGAGTATTTGATAAAAATTGGGTATCCACAATACTTTTACAGATAATTAGCATTTACTCATTTTGAGTAGGTGAATAAATAGCTATGGGTCTGAAACTTCACAGAGTGAAAGCTCTCCCAAAAGTAGGTGAATGAGTTATTTGAGAAAAACTGGCTATCTGCAATACTTTTAGAGATAATTCACATTTACTCATTTTGAGTAGGTGAATAATTAGCTATGGGTCTGAAACTTCACCAAGTGAAAGCTCTGCCAAAAGTAGGTGAATGAGTTATTTGAGAAAAATTGGCTATCTGCAATACTTTTAGAGATAATTCGCATTTACTCATTTTGAGTAGGTGAGTAATTAGCTATGGGTCTGAAACTTCACCAAGTGAAAGCTCTCCCAAAAGTAGGTGAATGATTAATTTGAGAAAAATTGGCTATCTGCAATACTTTTAGAGATAATTTGCATTTACTCATTTTGAGTAGGTGAGTAATTAGCTATGGGTCTGAAACTTCACCAAGTGAAAGCTCTCCCAAAAGTAGGTGAATGATTAATTTGAGAAAAATTGGCTATCTGCAATACTTTTAGAGATAATTCGCATTTACTCATTTTGAGTAGGTGAGTAATTAGCTATGGGTCTGAAACTTCACCAAGTGAAAGCTCTCCCAAAAGTAGGTGAATGAGTTATTTGAGAAAAATTGGCTATCTGCAATACTTTTAGAGATAATTCGCATTTACTCATTTTGAGTAGGTGAGTAATTAGCTATGGGTCTGAAACTTCACCAAGTGAAAGCTCTCCCAAAAGTAGGTGAATGAGTTATTTGAGAAAAATTGGCTATCCGCAATACTTTTAGAGATAATTCGCATTTACTCATTTTGAGTAGGTGAGTAATTAGCTACGGGTCTGAAACTTCACCAAGTGAAAGCTCTCCCAAAAGTAGGTGAATGAGTTATTTGAGAAAAATTGGCTATCTGCAATACTTTTAGAGATAATTCGCATTTACTCATTTTGAGTAGGTGAGTAATTAGCTATGGGTCTGAAACTTCACCAAGTGAAAGCTCTCCCAAAAGTAGGTGAATGAGTTATTTGAGAAAAATTGGCTATCCGCAATACTTTTAGAGATAATTCGCATTTACTCATTTTGAGTAGGTGAGTAATTAGCTACGGGTCTGAAACTTCACCAAGTGAAAGCTCTGCCAAAAGTAGGTGAATGAGTTATTTGAGAAAAATTGGCCATCTGCAATACTCTTAGAGGTAATTTGCATTTACTCTTTTTGAGTAGGTGAGCAATTAGCTATGGGTCTGAAACTTCACCAAGTGAGAGCTCTTTGGGATAGCTGCTCTGCAGAGATACCCTGAAGATAAAAAATTTCGTCGAAATCGCTCTATGTAGCACGGTTTTCGAAATATTAGCATTTTTGTGTTTTGCAATTTTTGCGCAAAAATTCGAAAATTCAAAATGGCCGCCATTTTTGGCAAGATAAAATTTTTTTGAAAATTGGCATGGTTACTCTGTATAGATACCCTGTGGGTCAAAAATTTCGTCGAAATCGCTCTATCTAGCACGGTTTTCGAGATATAAGCATTTTTGTGTTTTGCAATTTTTGCGAAAAATTCGAAAATTCAAAATGGCCGCCATTTTTTGCAAGAAATTTTTTGTTTCAAAATTGGCATGGCTACTCTGCAGATATACCCTGTGGGTCAAAAATTTCGTCGAAATCGCTCTATCTTGCAGGGTTTTCGAGATATAAGCATTTTTATGTTTTGCAATTTTTGCGAAAAATTCGAAAATTCAAAATGGCCGCCATTTTTGGCGAGACAAAATTTTTTTCAAAATTGGGATAACTACTCTGCAGCGATACCCTGCGGGTCAAAAATTTCGTCGAAATCGCTCTATCTAGCACGGTTTTCGAGATATAAGCATTTTTGTGTTTTCCTTATTTGGAAAATTCGTAATGATTAATTAATCATTAATTACTCGGCCATTTCTTGACCAATCAATGCCAAAATCTAATGATTTCCAGATTTTAATAGAATGAATGTATTTGCCAAGTTTCAGGTGAATTGATAAAATTCCTTTCAAGTTATCATCCGGACAAGCTTCCCCATCGAAAAAAGACATTTTTGGTCATGTGACCTCTCTGATTGGTTGAAATGTCACTGCAGCATATTCAAAAAAATTCCCCAAGGCTACTGCCTTAACCTGCCAAATTTGAAAAGAATCCGCCTAACGGTTACAGAGTTATAAGGAAAACAAAATGCGGAGCCGCCGGAGCCTGAAGCTCTCCCATACACAAACAAGCGTCCCTTGTGGGACGCTTAATAATACGCGAGTCATAAGCACTTTAAGTTTGGCTATCTTCGTTTGACCTGGAAGGAGGGGTCTAAGGTGAAATCTGACCACACCAAAAGATTCCCAGCCCATGATTTTCTATAGGTTGGTTTTCCATTCCAAACCTCTAGGACCAATAATAAGTGAGTTATAAGCACTTTTAAGTTTGGCTATCCTCATTTGACCTTGAAGGAGGGGTCCAAGGTGAAATCCGACCACACCAAAAAATTCCCAGCTCATGATTTTCTATAGGTTGGTTTTCATTCCAAACCTCTAGGACCAATAATAAGCGAGTTATAAGCACTTTTATGTTTGGCTATCCTCATTTGACCTTGAAGGAGGGTTCCAAGGTCAAATCGGACCATATTAACAGATTCCCAGCCCATGATTTCCTACAGGTTGGATACAATGATTTACTCAACAGTGAGAACCTGAAAGAAGCTATTGCTCAGCTATGCCATGACATAGAGGTCTGCAATTTCACTATGTTATAGCTGACCAAAACGTCTGTGAATAACATATTTAACAAAATACTCTAAATGTAATAGTTTTCAAGTTACTACTGATTTACTCAAGAGTGAGAACCTCAAAGTAACTATTACTCAGCTATGCAATGAGCTACATGTCTGAATTTTTGCTCTGTTATAGCTGACCTAAAAGTAGGTGAACAACATATTTAAGCAAAATACTGTAAATGCAATAGTTTTCAAGTTACAACTGATTTACTCAATAGTGAGAACCTGAAAATAGCTATTGCTCCGCTATGCCATCAGCTATAGATCTGTAATTTCACTATGTTATAGCTAACCCAAAAGTAGGTGAACAATATATTTTAACAAAATACTCCAAATGCAATATTTTTCAAGTTATAGCCGATTTACTCAACAGTCAGTGCCTGAGAATAGCTATTGCTCAGTTGTGCCATGAGCTACAGGTCTGTAATTTCACTATGTTATAGCTGACCCAAAAGTAGCTGAATAACATATTTGCACAAATTTCTGTAAAGGCAATAGTTTTCCAATTACAACTGATTTACTCAACAGTGAGAACTTCAAAGTAGCTATTACTCAGCTATGCAATGAGCCACAGGTCTGGAACTTCACTATGTTATAGCTGACTCCGAAATAGGTGAATAACATATTGAAACAAAATACTCTAAATGTAATACTTTTGAAGTTATAAGCAATTTACTCAACAGTGATAACCTAAAAGTAGCTATTACTCAGCTATGCCATGAGCTACAGGTCTGAAATTTTACTATGTTATAGCTGACCCAAAATAGCTGAATAACATATTGAAACAAAATACTCTAAATGCAATAGTTTCTAGTTACAAGTGATTTTACTCACGATGGAAGTTACTGAAAAGCCCAAAAGTAGCTATTACTCACTTAGCTATTGAGACAGACACCCAAGTTACTCACCATGTTGTAGCTATGAAAAAAGTATCTGAATAACATATTTTAACAAAATGCTCTAAATGCAACACTTTTCAAGTTACAAGCGATTTAGTGCATGATTTCATGAATTTTAATGCATTTTAGACATTTTTGTCTACCAGAGGCCTAATTTACACATAAAGCCTACCAAAAAGATAGGGTGGCGAGTCCTCTAGCATACCAAGCCACCTGCCAAATATGAAAGAAATCTGGAAAGAAATGTGGACTGTAGGTCGCTAACAAGCAATATTCCACATTTTAGACATTTTTGTCTACCACAGGCCTAATTTAGACATAAAGCCTACCAAAAAGATAGGGTGGCGAGTCCTCTACCATATCAAGCCACCTGCCAAATATGAAAGAAATCTGGAAAGAAATGTGGACTGTAGGTCGCTAACAAGAAATCTCTGCGGACGCGGACGAGGGCGCGGACGATGATGAATCCATAGTATCCCCGCTTCGCGTCGGGGATACAATTATTAAAAAAATTTATTAAAAAAAAAGTAAGACAGATCCAGGTCTCATACTCACACAAGAGAATCTACCTGTGGCCTAGTACATATATGCAAGATATGAGAGAAATCCCTGCAATAGTCACTGAGAAAATTGTGATTAAGTGTTGAAATTTTCACACTTTTGGTGGGGGTACCCCCCTTGTAATGTCTCTAACAAACAGACGAACAGACAGATTTGCATGCCTTGAACAATTTTTCATCCTCGATAGATAAGGTATCTTTTGAAAAAAACAGCACGTCTCTAGGCCTTGTAGTTTTGGAGAAGAAGTTGTTCACGCGGACGCGTACGCGTATGCGTATGCCCACGCCGCAGAGTGACGACATAATGTCAGCTGACTGACAAGTCAGCTGACATAAACAAGAGGAGAGTGCCCGTGAACGGGCACTGTGTCAGCTGACTGAATGTTTTTGATTTGTGATGGTGATAATGAGAGGAAAGCATAATTATCAGGGAAAGGGCTGTACAGAAATACAGTAAATGGTAACTGAACAGTATGTTCGAAAGATATTCCGAAGCTGACAGAAGAAAAGGACAAAAAAGTTGTGCCCTGCAAATGATATTATGAAATAAAGTAACAAGGTAATTGTTTAAGTGTAAAAAGTAGGTTAAAAATATTTAAAGAAATACTATAAATGCAATATCCTCGTTCGACCATGAAGAAGGGGTCCAAAGGTCAAATCTGACCATAGCAAAAGATTCCCAGCCAAAGAATTTAGGATGGTTTACCATCCCAAACCTCTCGGACCAATAATAAGTGAGTCATAGGCACTTTTTAAGTTTGGCTATCCTTGTTTGACCTTGACGGAGGGGTCCAAGGTCAAATCCGACCACACAAAAAAATTCCCAGCCCATGATTTCCTGTAGCTTGTTTACCATCCCAAACCTGTAGGACCAATAATAAGTGAGTTCTAAGCAATTGTAAGTTTGGCTATCCTCAATTGACCTTGAAGGAGGGGTCCCAGGTCAAATCTGACCACACCAAAAGATTCCCAGCCCATGATTTTCTATAGGATGGTGTTCCATTCCAAACCTCTAGGACCAATAATAAGCGAGTTATAAGCACTTTTAAGTTTGGCTATCCTCATTTGACCTTGAAGGAGGGGTCCAAGGTGAAATCCGACCACACCAAAAAATTCCCAGCTCATGATTTTCTATAGGTTGGTTTTCATTCCAAACCTCTAGGACCAATAATAAGCGAGTTATAAGCACTTTTAAGTTTGGCTATCCTCATTTGACCTTGAAGGAGGGGTCCAAGGTGAAATCCGACCACACCAAAAAATTCCCAGCTCATGATTTTCTATAGGTTGGTTTTCATTCCAAACCTCTAGGACCAATAATAAGCGAGTTATAAGCACTTTTATGTTTGGCTATCCTCATTTGACCTTGAAGGAGGGTTCCAAGGTCAAATCGGACCATATTAACAGATTCCCAGCCCATGATTTCCTACAGGTTGGATACAATGATTTACTCAACAGTGAGAACCTGAAAGAAGCTATTGCTCAGCTATGCCATGACATAGAGGTCTGCAATTTCACTATGTTATAGCTGACCAAAACGTCTGTGAATAACATATTTAACAAAATACTCTAAATGTAATAGTTTTCAAGTTACTACTGATTTACTCAAGAGTGAGAACCTCAAAGTAACTATTACTCAGCTATGCAATGAGCTACATGTCTGAATTTTTGCTCTGTTATAGCTGACCTAAAAGTAGGTGAACAACATATTTAAGCAAAATACTGTAAATGCAATAGTTTTATAGAAAATAGCTATTGCTCCGCTATGCCATGAGCTATAGGTCTGTAATTTCACTATGTTATAGCTAACCCAAAAGTAGGTGAACAATAGATTTTAACAAAATACTCCAAATGCAATATTTTTCAAGTTATAGCCAATTTACTCAACAGTCAGTGCCTGAGAATAGCTATTGCTCAGTTGTGCCATGAGCTACAGGTCTGTAATTTCACTATGTTATAGCTGACCCAAAAGTAGCTGAATAACATATTTGCACAAATTTCTGTAAAGGCAATAGTTTTCCAATTACAACTGATTTACTCAACAGTGAGAACTTCAAAGTAGCTATTACTCAGCTATGCAATGAGCCACAGGTCTGGAACTTCACTATGTTATAGCTGACCCCAAAATAGGTGAATAACATATTGCAACAAAATACTCTAAATGCAATAGTTTCCAAGTTATAAGTGATTTACTCAACAGTAATAACCTAAAAGTAGCTATTACTCAGCTATGCCATGAGCTACAGGTCTGAAATTTTACTATGTTATAGCTGACCCAAAAGTAGCTGAATAACATATTTATACTAAATTCTCTAAATGCAATAGTTTTCAAATTATAAGTGATTTGCTCAACATTGAGAACTTCAAAGTAGCTATTACTCAGCTATGCAATGAGTCACAGGTCTGGAACTTCACTATGTTATAGCTGACCCCAAAATAGGTGAATAACATATTGAAACAAAATACTCTAAATGCAATAATTTCCAAGTTATAAGCGATTTACTCAACAGTGATAACCTCAAAGTAGCTATTACTCAGCTATGCCATGAGCTACAGGTCTGAAATTTTACTATGTTATAGCTGACCCAAAAGTAGGTGAACAACATATTTAAGCAAAATACTGTACATGCAATAGTTTTCAAGTTACAACTGATTTACTCAATAGTGATGACCTAAAAGTAGCTATTACTCAGCTATGCCATGAGCTACAGGTCTGAAATTTTACTATGTTATAGCTGACCCAAAAGTAGCTGAATAACATATTTATACGAAATTCTGTAAATGCAATAGTTTTCCAATTACAACTGATTTACTCAATAGTGAGAACTTCAAAGTAGCTATTACTCAGCTGTGCCATGACCTACAGATCTGAAATTTCACTATGTTATAGCTGGCCCAAAAGTAGCTGAATAACATATTTATACGAAATTCTCTAAATGCAATAGTTTTGCAATTACAACTGATTTACTCAATAGTGAGAACCTCAAAGTAGTTATTACTCAGCTATGCAATGAGCTACAGGTCTGAAATTTTACTATGTTATAGCTGACCCAAAAGTAGGTGAACAACATATTTAAGCAAAATACTGTAAATGCAATAGTTTTCAAGTTACAACTGATTTACTCAATAGTGATGACCTAAAAGTAGCTATTACCCAGCTATGCCATGAGCTACAGGTCTGAAATTTTACTATGTTATAGCTGACCCAAAAGTAGCTGAATAACATATTTATACGAAATACTCTAAATGCAATAGTTTTCTAATTACAACTGATTTACTCAACAGTGAGAACTTTAAAGTAGCTATTACTCAGCTATGCCATGACCTACAGATCTGAAATTTCACTATGTTATAGCTGACCCAAAAGTAGCTGAATAACATATTTATACGAAATTCTCTAAATGCAATAGGTTTTAAGTTACAAGTGATTTACTCAATAGTGAGAACTTCAAAGTAGCTATTACTCAGCTATGCAATGAGCCACAGATCTGAAACTTCACTATGTTATAGCTGATCCCAAAATAGGTGAATAACATATTGAAACAAAATACTCTAAATGCAATAGTTTCCAAGTTATAAGCGATTTACTCAACAGTGATAACCTAAAAGTAGCTATTACTCAGCTATGCCATGAGCTACAGGTCTGAAATTTTACTATGTTATAGCTGACCCAAAAGTAGCTGAATAACATATTTATATGAAATTCTCTAAATGCAATAGTTTTTAAGTTAAAAGTGATTTTACTCATGATGGAAGTTACTGAAAAGCCCAAAAGTAGCTATTACTCACTTAGCTATTGAGACAGGCACCCAACTTACTCACCATATTGTAGCTATGCAAAAAGTAGCTGAATAACATATTTTAACAAAATGCTCTAAATGCAACACTTTTCAAGTTATAAATGATTTTGTGCATGATTTCATGAATTTTAATGCATTAAAAATTATTAAAAAAATTTATTAAAAAAAAAGTAAGACAGATCCAGGTCTCATACTCACACAAGAGAATCTACCTGTGGCCTAGTACATATATGCAAGATATGAGAGAAATCCCTGCAATAGTCACTGAGAAAATTGTGATTAAGTGTTGAAATTTTCACACTTTTGGTGGGGCTACCCCCCTTGTAATGTCTCTAGCAAACAGACGAACAGACAGATTTGCATGCCTTGAACAATTTTTCATCCTCGATAGATAAGGTATCTTTTAAAAAAAACAGTACGTCTCTAGGCCTTGTAGTTTTGGAGGAGAAGTTGTTCACGCGGACGCCGCAGAGTGACGACATAATGTCAGCTGACTGACAAGTCAGCTGACATAAAAAGAACGCGTGTGTACTTGACGGCGGTCAAAATAAGAATGACAACTTACAGTGGAGATATAACCTCCTCCCTCCGCTGGGGTTTACGTGTGTACTTTCAGTAGAAAAAAATGGCGAGACACATTGTCTGTGTCCTTGACCGAATGGTAGGTCACGTAAGCATTTGTTGGGATTATGGAAGTACGTTTTTATGCAATAAAAATACTAATCAAAATCCTGTCAAAGAAGTTGTCAAAAACCCAATACACAAATTTGGTCAAAGAGCCTCGAATACAGAAACAGATTCTGGCCCCTTGTCGGCCAGTAGCATCTGATGTATGATACATAAAGCAGCCTTAGTGAATGCCACTTTAATCGCTCAAGAGTAACCATTTCAGAACTATGAGCCATTTTACGGGATTTTTATTTCAACTTTATTGCTTATCATTTTTGCAAATGACTTGGAGGAGACCAGCCATTTTTTGAAGATGTAGAGATGACCTGAACCATAACACCTGCGTCATCATATGATGTTTATATCTGATGTTTTTAATTAAGTAAATCCCTGATGCTGCCTGTGCCAAGGGTAACAGCTAGTTATTCTAATGTTTCTCCAAGTTGAATTTCTGTTCCAAGTATGTTCACCTTCTCTCTGAAGTTGTAAAACAGTGATGTTATAAACCCCACAAGAATTGAACTTGACTATTTGCCATGGGTCAAGTGACAGCTTGCTTCACATACTGACCTCAAATCCATGTATACTTGGCCAAAAAAGAAACACAAGATATATTGTAATTTATTCTTTATAAAACCTGCATTCTTGTTTTGAGTAAGTATAATTCAGGTCATCTTGTAACCCGAACGTACAGTGTGCTACAATTTTGAACATTAATTTTAGAAAAACTGGATACTTAAAACCATGTCAAAAAGACCCAATTTGTCAAAATGCCATTCACTGACATCTATATCTTTCATATGGTTACTTCATCATCTGGTTAACTTTTTACTTTTTGGGTAGAGAATTGAGAAAAATTTTGACAGTTTTCTTTGGCCTGCTACCACTTCATGCCTAGTTTTACAAGTAAAATGTAATTGCAGCCATTTTTGCTAGGTCAGTGAAATTTTGAACTGAACACTTGAGAGTGGTCACCTTCGGGTTTTCCCCATTGTTGTTCAATCAAGACCTTTACTGCAAATGCTTTACAGTAGTCTCGTTATATGGTCTCTTCATGAATTCATCTCAAATCTCACACCTAGGTGTCTCTTGCCCTCATTCTGGAGATAAATCCCTGTGCCTTGTTCTTTCTGAACTGTTCAAATGGGTCCTTCATGTTCATGCCCAGCCCTTTGAACATGTCTGATCTGTCTCTGGCATCTGCGGCTTCCACCGGATTCACACGCCCCTGTTCTTTCAGTCCCAGACCGCCACCTCCCCAGCCTGAAACATAGACTGAGTTTGTGAACAAAGCCTTACACATGATGCATTTATATGTGTATAGATATACTACCCTAAGCTGAAACACGCGGCATATGCACAAAGCCCAACATGTATGACTTATTTATACATGTGTTCTAAAAGAGCCCCAGTCTGAGATGGGCACATAAGGGCTGGAACCAAAAGGACATTCATGTACAACTACTGTAAAATAACTGCTAGAAATGTTAGATGCTTCACAAAATAAATTAGAATATTTTAAAATTGCATTTTTTACATTTTACTCCACCTTACAGAGTATATTTATGGAAATAAGCGAAATAGGAGTATCTCCTAAAAACTTTTCCCTTCCACAAAATTTCAACACTTTTGGTTGTTTCTTCCAAACCTATGGTACATACCTTGTTTACGCATAAAGCCATTATTCCCACTTTTCCTTAATATACAGCACTTTACAGTGTCTGTAAGTGTTCAACATCTAAACCCACTCCTATCATGTAAGACATAATTTTTGGCATATATTTTTGGGTGTTTCTAAATATCTCTCTAAATGTTTTACTACAAATTTCAACATTTTTGGTTGTTTCTGCCAAACCTATTGAAAATATTTTTCTGATATGTTGTGCATGCATAAAACCATTATTCCCACTTTTCTTTAATGTCAAGCACTTTACAGTGTCGGTCAGTGTTCAACATCCAAACCCACTCTCATTTATGATATAGTTTTTGGCATATTGCCACATACTCTACAAGGAGTTTACATGTGTTATTCATTTTTATGTCAAAATGGCCATCATATATGGATAAATGTCATTAATACATCATATATGTCTAATCAGGTACTACAGGTATACCATCCATACACAATATCCTACAAAATCCCTTGTCCATGTGCTGAGAAAATGGCCAAAATCTAGTGTAATTTGGTGGGGTACTTCACTTTATATAACTTTAGTAAAATTTAGTAAACATATAGATCAGGATATGGTAAGTGTTGCTGTTTTGGAGACGTTGATATGTCGCAGACACCAGCCCAGAAATAGGCAACTTTTTCAGCATACATGAAATATATGCACTGACTCTAGAAAAAAGAATGCAGCAGACCCGTTAGATCTAATAAAGCAGGTAAAAGGGCAACATAAAATATAACTAATCGGACACTTAACGTGAATCTTAATACAGACAAGATACTTACCCATTTTTGAAAGTAACTGATGTCCTTTGTTTTCCAATCCCAGCTTTTGATCTAAAGTCTGCTGATAAAATGGTTCATGCCTAACACAAACAGACACACAAAAAAGTTGACACATATAACCTTAATAAGCATTGTCAGACAAACAGGGCATTTACTTTTTTTTAATAAACTATGACATTTTATACAATTTAATGTTTGCCAATACACACAAGATGAAATGACAATAGATATCAGAGAGTCAAAACATTTGTTGGATATTTATTGTTCTAAATATGTAGATGCAAATGATAGAACTAACCAGATACATCACAATTATAAAAGAATTCCCTTATTTTTCTGAAGTTAAATCATAGGAGTCAGCAGGCTCTTCTTCAAAGAACACAAAGAAATCTGAAGTTTGTGACTGATGACAACCATATAAAGTTCTTATTGTAGTTTGAATTATTGTCAGTCTCCTCAAATTTGCGAAAATAGTTTCACAATTTAGTCTGATTACCTGATCTATTCAGGGATTTAGTGAACTTTATTTCTGTGTGGGTTAGTACCAGAGTATGCTCCTCAGTGGGGAACTTTACATTTCCTGTTAGTTTGACAATTCTTCTTGTGAAAATTGTCTCTCGTTGCTCTAGTTACAATTCTAAATTAAGCAATATTTCAGTTTAAATGGCAGTAGGTTTCGTGTCTGACATACTCACATAAAGTGGGGTGGTGTGGCACTTCTCTCCCGAGATCGCTTCCTTCTGGGTGGGGTTCTGCTCCGTGACCTTGAACGTGACGGCGACCTGGAACCAGACTTCCTCTGATACGGAGATCTGGACCTTGACCTTAAAGTGTTAAAAGCAAAGTACAACCATTCTACTTGGGATACTGATACTTTGGACATTTTCATTCAGTGTCACTCCATCGAGGTCTTTCTTTGCAAAAGCATTGCAGTAGTTTCTTTATGTAAGTTTTCTTCATGAAGCTGATGTTTCAAATTCTCCATAAATTAAAAAGTGCTGACAAGTAAAAGTGAAGAAAATGAAAATAAATAGAACTAGAGGATCGCTCGCAAAAAAAAAAGATAATGTTTTTGCATAGCAAAAACAAAGCGTCCCGAAAAGGATATAAAGGTGAGTGCTAAAGTATTAAGAAAATGCTTCGTTTCTAGCCTTATACTGTTGTGGCAACCAAAGTCAGCGCAGTCTGCTCTATCTAGCACGGTTTTCAAGATATAAGCATTTTTGTGTTTTGCAAAAAATAAAAAAATTAAAAATGTCCGCTATATTTGGCGAGACAAAAATATTTTGAAAATTGGCATGGCTACTCTGCAGAGATACCCAGCAGGTCCAAAATTTTGTTGAGTTCACTCCATATAGCACGGTTTTCGAGATATAAGCATTTTTGTGTTTTGCAAAAACTTTGAAAATTCAAAATGGCCACCATTTTTGGGGAGACAAAAATTTTTGTCAAGACCACTGCAGCGGTGTGTATCTCCCGCCGAGCATTAAAGCAGAAGAAATAGCTTTTCCGAGATATTCACAATTTTTCATTTTCGTGTGTGAAAGCTCTGCCAAAAGTAGGTGAATGAGTTATTTGAGAAAAATTGGCTATCTGCAATACTATTAAGAGATAATTCACATTTACTCATTTTGAGTAGGTGAATAATTATCTACGGGTCTGAAACTTCACCAAGTGACAGCTCTCCCAAAAGTAGGTGAATGAGTTATTTGAGAAAAATTGGCTATCTGCAATACTTTTAGAGATAATTCGCATTTACTCATTTTGAGTAGGTGAGTAATTAGCTATGGGTCTGAAACTTCACCATGTGAAAGCTCTCCCACAAGTAGATGAATGAGTATTTGATAACAAGAGGAGAGTGCCCGTGAACGGGCACTGTGTCAGCTGACTGAATGTTTTTGATTTGTGATGGTGATAATGAGAGGAAAGCATAATTATCAGGGAAAGGGCTGTACAGAAATACAGTAAATGGTAACTGAACAGCATGTTCGAAAGATATTCCGAAGCTGACAGAAAAAAAGGACAAAAAAGTTGTGCCCTGCAAATGGTATTATGAAATAAAGTAACAAGGTAATTGTTTAAGAGTAAAAAGTAGGTTAAAAATATTTAAAGAAATACTATAAATGCAATATCCTCGTTCGACCATGAAGAAGGGGTCCAAAGGTCAAATCTGACCATACCAAAAGATTCCCAGCCAAAGAATTTAGGATGGTTTACCATCCCAAACCTCTCGGACCAATAATAAGTGAGTCATAGGCACTTTTTAAGTTTGGCTATCCTTGTTTGACCTTGACGGAGGGGTCCAAGGTCAAATCCGACCACACAAAAAAATTCCCAGCCCAAGATTTCCTGTAGCTTGTTTACTATCCCAAACCTGTAGGACCAATAATAAGCGAGTTCTAAGCAATTGTAAGTTTGGCTATCCTCAATTGACCTTGAAGGAGGGGTCCCAGGTCAAATCTGACCACACCAAAAGAATCCCAGCCCATGATTTCCTATATGTTGGTTTACCATCCCAAACCTCCAAGACCAATAATACGCGAGTTATAAGCACTTTAAGTTTGGCTATCTTCGTTTGACCTGGAAGGAGGGGTCCAAGGTGAAATCCGACCACACCAAAAAATTCCCAGCTCATGATTTTCTATAGGTTGGTTTTCATTCCAAACCTCTAGGACCAATAATAAGCGAGTTATAAGCACTTTTATGTTTGGCTATCCTCATTTGACCTTGAAGGAGGGTTCCAAGGTCAAATCGGACCATATTAACAGATTCCCAGCCCATGATTTCCTACAGGTTGGATACAATGATTTACTCAACAGTGAGAACCTGAAAGAAGCTATTGCTCAGCTATGCCATGACATAGAGGTCTGCAATTTCACTATGTTATAGCTGACCAAAACGTCTGTGAATAACATATTTAACAAAATACTCTAAATGTAATAGTTTTCAAGTTACTACTGATTTACTCAAGAGTGAGAACCTCAAAGTAACTATTACTCAGCTATGCAATGAGCTACATGTCTGAATTTTTGCTCTGTTATAGCTGACCTAAAAGTAGGTGAACAACATATTTAAGCAAAATACTGTAAATGCAATAGTTTTCAAGTTACAACTGATTTACTCAATAGTGAGAACCTGAAAATAGCTATTGCTCCGCTATGCCATGAGCTATAGGTCTGTAATTTCACTATGTTATAGCTAACCCAAAAGTAGGTGAACAATATATTTTAACAAAATACTCCAAATGCAATATTTTTCAAGTTATAGCCGATTTACTCAACAGTCAGTGCCTGAGAATAGCTATTGCTCAGTTGTGCCATGAGCTACAGGTCTGTAATTTCACTATGTTATAGCTGACCCAAAAGTAGCTAAATAACATATTTGCACAAATTTCTGTAAAGGCAATAGTTTTCCAATTACAACTGATTTACTCAACAGTGAGAACTTCAAAGTAGCTATTACTCAGCTATGCAATGAGCCACAGGTCTGGAACTTCACTATGTTATAGCTGACCCCAAAATAGGTGAATAACATATTGCAACAAAATACTCTAAATGCAATAGTTTCCAAGTTATAAGTGATTTACTCAACAGTGATAACCTAAAAGTAGCTATTACTCAGCTATGCCATGAGCTACAGGTCTGAAATTTTACTATGTTATAGCTGACCCAAAAGTAGCTGAACAACATATTTATACTAAATTCTCTAAATGCAATAGTTTTCAAATTATAAGTGATTTGCTCAACATTGAGAACTTCAAAGTAGCTATTACTCAGCTATGCAATGAGTCACAGGTCTGGAACTTCACTATGTTATAGCTGACCCCAAAATAGGTGAATAACATATTGAAACAAAATACTCTAAATGCAATAATTTCCAAGTTATAAGCGATTTACTCAACAGTGATAACCTCAAAGTAGCTATTACTCAGCTATGCCATGAGCTACAGGTCTGAAATTTTACTGTGTTATAGCTGACCCAAAAGTAGGTGAATAACATATTTAAGCAAAATACTGTACATGCAATAGCTTTCAAGTTACAACTGATTTACTCAATAGTGATGACCTAAAAGTAGCTATTACTCAGCTATGCCATGAGCTACAGGTCTGAAATTTTACTATGTTATAGCTGACCCAAAAGTAGCTGAATAACATATTTATACTAAATTCTCTAAATGCAATAGTTTTGCAATTACAACTGATTTACTCAATAGTGAGAACCTCAAAGTAGTTATTACTCAGCTATGCAATGAGCTACAGGTCTGAAATTTTACTATGTTATAGCTGACCCAAAAGTAGGTGAACAACATATTTAAGCAAAATACTGTAAATGCAATAGTTTTCAAGTTACAACTGATTTACTCAATAGTGATGACCTAAAAGTAGCTATTACTCAGCTATGCCATGAGCTACAGGTCTGAAATTTTACTATGTTATAGCTGACCCAAAAGTAGCTGAATAACATATTTATACGAAACTTCACCAAGTGAAAGCTCTGCCAAAAGTAGGTGAATGAGTTATTTGAGAAAAATTGGCTATCTGCAATACTTTTAGAGATAATTCGCATTTACTCATTTTGAGTAGGTGAGTAATTAGCTATGGGTCTGAAACTTCACCATGTGAAAGCTCTCCCACAAGTAGATGAATGAGTTATTTGATAAAAATTGGGTATCCGCAATACTTTTACAGATAATTAGCATTTACTCATTTTGAGTAGGTAAATAATTAGCTATGGGTCTCAAACTTCACCAAGTGAAAGCTCTCCCAAAAGTAGGTGAATGAGTTATTTGAAAAAAATTGGCTATCTGCAATACTTTTAGAGATAATTCGCATTTACTCATTTTGAGTAGGTGAGTAATTAGCTATGGGTCTGAAACTTCACCATGTGAAAGCTCTTCCAAAAGTAGGTGAATGAGTTATTTGAGAAAAATTGGCTATCTGCAATACTTTTAAGAGATAATTCACATTTACTCATTTTGAGTAGGTGAGTAATCATCTACGGGTCTGAAACTTCACCATGTGAAAGCTCTCCCAAAAGTACATGAATGAGTTATTTGATAAAAATTGGGTATCCGCAATAGTTTTTGAGATAATTAGCATTTACTCATTTTGAGTAGGTGAGTAATTAGCTACGGGTCTGAAACTTCACCAAGTGAAAGCTCTTCCAAAAGTAGGTGAATGAGTTATTTGAGAAAAATTGGCCATCTGCAATACTTTTAGAGGTAATTCGCATTTACTCATTTTGAGTAGGTGAGCAATTAGCTATGGGTCTGAAACTTCACCAAGTGAAACCTCTTTGGGACAGCTGGTCTGCAGAGATACCCTGAAGATAAAAAATTTCGTCGAAATCGCTCTATGTAGCACGGTTTTCGAAATATTAGCATTTTTGTGTTTTGCAATTTTTGCGCAAAAATTCGAAAATTCAAAATGGCCGCCATTTTTGGCAAGAGAAAATTTTTTTGAAAATTGGCATGCATGGCTACTCTGCAGAGATACCCTGTGGGTCAAAAATTTTGTCTAAATCGCTCTATCTAGCACGGTTTTCGAGATATAAGCATTTTTGTGTTTTGCAATTTTGCGAAAAATTCGAAAATTCAAAATGGCCGCCATTTTTTGGGATAAATTTTTTGTTTGAAAATTGGCATGGCTACTCTGCAGAGATACCCTGCGGGTCAAAAATTTCGTCGAAATCGCTCTATCTAGCAGGGTTTTCGGGATATAAGCATTTTTATGTTTTGCAATTTTTGCGAAAAATTCGAAAATTCAAAATGGCCGCCATTTTTGGGGAGACAAATTTTTTTTGAAAATTGGCATGGCTACTCTGCAGATATACCCTGTGGGTCAAAAATTTCGTCGAAATCGCTCTATCTTGCAGGGTTTTCGAGATATAAGCATTTTTATGTTTTGCAATTTTTGCGAAAAATTCGAAAATTCAAAATGGCTGCCATTTTTGGCGAGACAAAAATTTTTTCAAAATTGGGATAACTACTCTGCAGAGATACCCCGTGGGTCGAAAATTTCGTCGAAATTGCTCTATCTAGCACGGTTTTCGAGATATAAGCATTTTTGTGTTTTGCAATTTTTGCGAAAATTTCGAAAATTCAAAATGGCCGCCATTGTGGGCGAGACAAAAATTTTTTGAAAATTGAGAAAACTACTCTGCAGAGATACCCTGCGGGTCAAAAATTTCGTCGAAATCGCTCTATCTAGCACGGTTTTCGAGATATAAGCATTTTTGTGTTTTCCTTATTTGGAAAATTCGTAATGATTAATTAATCATTAATTACTCGGCCATTTCTTGACCAATCAATGCCAAAATCTAATGATTTCCAGATTTTAATAGAATGAATGTATTTGCCAAGTTTCAGGTGAATTGATAAAATTCCTTTCAAGTTATCATCCGGACAAGCTTCCCCATCGAAAAAAGACATTTTTGGTCATGTGACCTCTCTGATTGGTTGAAATGTCACTGCAGCATATTCAAAAAAATTCCCCAAGGCTACTGCCTAAACCTGCCAAATTTGAAAAGAATCCGCCTAACGGTTACAGAGTTATAGGGAAAACAAAATGCGGAGCCGGAAGCTCTCCCATACACAAACAACTAACTTACAAACAACTACTTACTTTGGTCGGCGCCTTCGTGGTGACCTTGACCTGGAACGTGAGGTTGACCGGCTACTGGAACTTGACCTTGAACTCGACCTTGAGCTTGACCTTGATGACCCTGAACTAGTTAACCTTTCTTGCTTCATCTTCTTAGCTTTCTGCTTTGCTCTGTAGAACTCGTACAACCCGAGCTTCTCCCAACCCTCACTGAATAACAAATCAAGAACAAAGTTAGTACACATACTCAAAATTCATTGAAAATTTGAATTCACAATTGATACTTCAAGAGGAAATCTTCCTGCAGTTATTTCATCAAGAAGCAATATTTGGATCCTTATGGGAATTCTAAGCTATTTGAAGTAACACCTATTTGAAGTAATTTATGTATTCCTAATTACAATACAACCCAAGCTATTACATTTTAAGACAGCTACTAATTTTATACCTCTTTACTTGACATAAGAGGCACTCTTTTAAAGTAATCTACAATAAGTCTGATTCACTAACCATATTATTTCTTTCATTCTAGAAAATTGCATTAAGCCTTTATTCTGCCTAACCTGTACTTCCATGATTGTAAATGTTGACCAATTCATGCTTTTTAATTTTACAATTCCAATAATGTTTACTATCAAAGAAATTTGAGCACTGTATATCTGGGCTTGATACTGTTTTCTGTAAAAATGTAAAACATTTTAGAGTTTTTGTTTTATCAGGCCATGTTTTATTTTAGGTATTTACCACTTCATAATCGGATTTGTGCATATACTCTGTAACACTTATCTGTGGATCCAGCTAAGATCATCAAGGTGTAGAATTTGAAAAAAAAAATCAGGATTGTGTTTTGTAAATCTAATGGATTTCAAACTTTTGATGCACTTGCTGTATCTTTCATGAGGTTTGTCATACTTTTCTGGGTTGAAAAGTTTAAAATATGATACAATTCACAAGCTTTTTGGAAAGAAATGTTACTAAGAAATGAGAAATTTACTACAGTATATGAAATTCATCACTTGGGAATTCTCGTGTATTTTAAATTATGCAACATTCTAAATTGGTTTTCATTGTGCAAGTCATGGGGCATTCAATTTAATCTGTTGTACAACTTCAGGGAATTCTTATCCTGGTTGTTTCATGCTAGTGGGTACACTTAGTGAGGAATTTTACTTCATGTTGTTTCATGCTAGGGGCTACATTTAGTGTTGAATTTTGATGTGGTTAATTTTATTCCCGCTGTTTCATGCTAGGAAGTATATTTAGTGGTGAACTTTGATTCCCACTGTTTATTACTAGGATCTGCATTTAGTGAACTGTGATTCCTGTTGTGAATTTTGGTTCCCGCTGTTTCATGCTAGAGGGTACATTTAGTGGTTAATTTTGCTGCATGTTGTTTCATGCTAGGGGGTACATTTAGTGGCAAATTTTGATTCCCAATGTTTATTACTAGGGGCTGCATTTAGTTTTGAATTTTGATTCCTGTTGTGTCATGCTGGGGGGTACATTGAGTGGTGAATTCTCATCTCTCTTGTTTTATGTTAGGGGTTCATCTAGTGGTGAATTTTGATCTCCCGTTTCATGCTAGGGGGTACATCTGGTGGTGAATCTTGATTCCCCGTTTCTTGCTAGGGGGTACATCTGGTGGTGAATCTTGATTCCCCGTTTCTTGCTAGGGGGTACATCTGGTGGTGAATCTTGATTCCCCGTTTCTTGCTAGGGGGTACATCTGGTGGTGAATCTTGATTCCCCGTTTCTTGCTAGGGGGTACATCTGGTGGTGAATCTTGATTCCCCGTTTCTTGCTAGGGGGTACATCTGGTGGTGAATCTTGATTCCCTGCTTCTTGCTAGTGGGTACATCTGGTGGTGAATCCTGATTCCCTGTTTCTTGCTAGGGGGTACATTTACTTGTTAACTTTCCACCATTTTCTTACACTATAATTGTCCCTGGTTCTGCAATGGTCGTGTGCAATTAAAATCTAATTATTCACAGCCCTTTTTAATCAAATATTTTATGCAAATGACAGTTTTATTAAGCTTTCCATACCTGTCCCTGGGTCGATCGTGGTTGGGTTGACTGTAGAAAGCCTCCACTGCTGCCAGGAGTCTGTCACTGGGAGGCTGAGGTGGTGGCAGTCGGATGTCCTTCGGTACAAGAGCCTTGTAGTCACAGTCTTCTAACTACAATTTGTGTAGAACATTGGTTGCTTTTGACACATCATATATGGTACATTTTTTATCTCTAGTTCAGGTGATGATGGAAAGCCATAACACTAATAGGACAAGATTGTACACTGTAATTTCTGACAGGTAACAACCACCTTTCCCATTTACGGTTGGGACAAGTAATCAAACCCACAAACTCAAAGGTGGCAGAAAATGTGAAAAACTAGAAATAGGACGCCCTGTTGCTTGTAGCTGCGACATATGAATAGAAACAGGATAGCATAGAAGAACACACATTATCATGTGTAATGTCCACCCTATCAACCTTTTGTTAAGAAGATAGAAGCAAATTACTGTTTATCTATTTTTGGCAAAAATTCGAAAATTCAAAATGGCCGCCATTTTTGGGAAAAGGAAAATTTTTTGAAAATTGCCAAGAGTACATTTCTTAGATACCCTATGGGTCGAAAATTTCAACAAAATAACTCTATTTTGCACGGTTAAGGCCAGTTTGTGTTTTTCCATTTTTGGCAAAAATTCGAAAATTCAAAATGGCCGCCATATGTGGGGAGGGGAAAATTTTTGGAAAATTGCAAAGAGTACATTTCTTAGATACCCCTTGGGTCTAAAATTTCGCCGAAATCGCTCTATCTCGCACGGTTAAGGAGATAGAAGCAAATTTGTGTTTTGCCATTGTTGGCAAAAATTCAAAATGGCCGCCATTTTTGGGGAGGGGAAAATTTTTTGAAAATTGCAAAGATTACATTCCTTAGATACCCTGTGGGTTGAAAATTTCGACGAAATCGCTCTATCTCGCATGGTTAAGGAGATAGAAGCAAATTTGTGTTTTGCCATTTTTGGCAAAAATTTGAAAATTCAAAATGGCCGCCATTTTAGGGGAGGGGAAATTTTTTTTAAAATTGCCAAGAATACAATGCTCAAACACCTATGGGTCGAAAATTTTGACGAAATCGCTCTATCTCGCACCGTTAAGGAGATAGAAGCAAATTTGTGTTTTGCCATTTTTGGCAAAAATTCTAAAATTCAAAATGGCCGCCATCTTTGGGGAGGGGAAAATTTTTTAAAAATTGGCAAAAGTAGAATTCTCAGATACCCTGTGGGTCGAAAATTTTGCCGAAATCGCTCTATCTCGCACGGTTAAGGAGATGGAAGCAAATTAGTGTTTTGCCATTTTTGGCAAAAATTTGAAAATTCAAAATGGCCGCCATTTTAGGGGAGGGGAAATTTTTTTTTAAATTGCCAAGAATACAATGCTCAAACACCTGTGGGTCGAAAATTTTGACGAAATCGCTCTATCTCGCACGGTTAAGGAGATAGAAGGAAATTTGTGTTTTGCCATTTTTGGCAAAAATTCAAAATGGCCGCCATTTTTGGGGAGGGGAAAATTTTTGGAAAATTGCAAAGAGTACACTCCTTAGATACCCTGTGGGTTGAAAATTTCGACGAAATCGCTCTATCTCACACAGTTAAGGAGATAGAAGCAAATTTGTGTTTTGCCATTTTTGGCAAAAATTCTAAAATTCAAAATGGCCGCCATCTTTGGGGAGGGGAAAATTTTTTAAAAATTGGCAAGAGTAGAATTGTCAGATACCCTGTGGGTCGAAAATTTTGCCGATATCGCTCTATCTCGCACGGTTAAGGAGATAGAAGCAAATTAGTGTTTTGCCATTTTTGGCAAAAATTCTAAAATTCAAAATGGCCGCCATCTTTGGGGAGGGGAAAATTTTTTAAAAATTGGCAAAAGTAGAATTCTCAGATACCCTGTGGGTCGAAAATTTTGCCGAAATCGCTCTATCTCGCACGGTTAAGGAGATGGAAGCAAATTAGTGTTTTGCCATTTTTGGCAAAAATTCGAAAATTCAAAATGGCCGCCATTTTAGGGGAGGGGAAATTTTTTTTAAATTGCCAAGAATACAATGCTCAAACACCTGTGGGTCGAAAATTTTGACGAAATCGCTCTATCTCGCACGGTTAAGCAGATGGAAGCAAATTTGTGTTTTGCCATTTTGGGCAAAAATTCTAAAATTCAAAATGGCCGCCATCTTTGGGGAGGGGAAAATTTTTTAAAAATTGGCAAGAGTATAATTCTCAGATACCCTGTGGGTCGAAAATTTTGCCGAAATCGCTCTATCTCGCACGGTTAAGGAGATAGAAGCAAATTAGTGTTTTGCCATTTTTGGCAAAAATTCGAAAATTCAAAATGGCCGCCATTTTAGGGGAGGGGAAATTTTTTTTAAATTGCCAAGAATACAATGCTCAAACACCTGTGGGTCGAAAATTTCGACGAAATCGCTCTATCTCGCACGGTTAAGGAGATAGAAGCAAATTTGTGTTTTGCCATTTTTGGCAAAAATTCAAAATAGCCGCCATTTTTGGGGAGGGGAAAATTTTTTGAAAATTGCAAAGATTGCATTCCATAGATACCCTGTGGGTCGAAAATTTCGACGAAATCGCTCTATCTCGCACGGTTAAGGAGATAGAAGGAAATTTGTGTTTTGCCATTTTTGGCAAAAATTCTAAAATTCAAAATGGCCGCCATTTTTGGGGAGGGGAAAATTTTTTGAAAATTGTAAAGATTACATTCCTTAAATACCCTGTGGGTCGAAAATTTTGACGAAATCGCTCTATCTCGCACGGTTAAGGAGATAGAAGGAAATTTGTGTTTTGCCATTTTTGGCAAAAATTCAAAATGGCCGCCATTTTTGGGGAGGGGAAAATTTTTGGAAAATTGCAAAGAGTACACTCCTTAGATACCCTGTGGGTTGAAAATTTCGACGAAATCGCTCTATCTCACACAGTTAAGGAGATAAAAGCAAATTTGTGTTTTGCCATTTTTGGCAAAAATTCTAAAATTCAAAATGGCCGCCATCTTTGGGGAGGGGAAAATTTTTTAAAAATTGGCAAGAGTAGAATTCTCAGATACCCTGTGGGTCGAAAATTTTGCCGAAATCGCTCTATCTCGCACGGTTAAGGAGATAGAAGCAAATTAGTGTTTTGCCATTTTTGGCAAAAATTCGAAAATTCAAAATGGCCGCCATTTTAGGGGAGGGGAAATTTTTTTTAAATTGCCAAGAATACAATGCTCAAACACCTGTGGGTCGAAAATTTCGACGAAATCGCTCTATCTCGCACGGTTAAGGAGATAGAAGCAAATTTGTGTTTTGCCATTTTTGGCCAAAATTCGAAAATTCAAAATGGCCGCCATTTTTGGGGAGGGGAAAATTTTTGGAAAATTGCAAAGGGTACACTCTTTAGATACCCTGTGGGTCGAAAATTTCGACGAAATCGCTCTATCTCGCACGGTTAAGGAGATAGAAGCAAATTTGTGTTTTGCCATTTTTGGCAAAAATTCGAAAATTCAAAATGGCCGCCATTTTTGGGGAGGGGAAAATTTTTGGAAAATTGCAAAGATTGCATTCTTTAGATACCCTGTGGGTCGAAAATTTCGACGAAATCGCTCTATCTCGCACGGTTAAGGAGATAGAAGCAAATTTGTATTTTGCCATTTTTGGCAAAAATTCGAAAATTCAAAATGGCTGCCATTTTTGGGGAGGGGAAAATTTTTTGAAAATTGCAAAGAGTACATTCCTTAGATACCCTGTGAGTCAAAAATTCTGTCGAAATCGCTCTATCTCTTACGGTTTCTGAGATATTAGCAAATTACTCAAAAGTAGTACTGAAAATACACAATGAAGTACCTAAATGGCTATTACTCATGTACTGACAAAGCTATCAGTCCCAAATGCAATACCAAGCGAGCTATGGACATAACAATCTTGTATTCAAAATTGTAGTAAAATATCTTTAATTATTTTGGCTTAAATGCACGGAAACCAATGGGTACTGAAAATAGCTGTACTTAAGTATTACTCAGTAAGCAAAAGAGGTACAACAGCCAAAAGCAATCCCAAGCAAGCTACTGACCCAATAAGCCTGCATACCAAATTTGGTGACAATAGCTCCAATACTTTTCCTTTAAATGAGCGGAAACCATGCGTGACGCCGGACGCCGGACATCGGACGCCGGACATCGGACGGCGCAAAAAGCAAAAATAATATATCCACCCCCCAGGGGGATGGACATAATGAATATATTAAGTATGCCCTTGGGTAAAAGAGACTTGTCAAATTTCTTCTAGCTATATTTGGATGTAAAAAAATTGATTGGATGAGGTTAAATGTCACTCTTACACTATATAGGTCTTATAACAATGCATATTTCAGGGGATGGAAGAAAACAATACCACTTAAGTTTGGAGCCAGCATTAGAACAATCGTAAGGGTCACATGTAACTAGTTACAATGTGTATGAGAAAAAAACTATATAACGGATATCCCTGTACACACGGCTTTAAGTCAGTCTGCCAGAAATAATGTGTAAGTAAAGTTTCAACACTATTTGAATGTTTTACCTTGCATAATCTTATGTGTCTGCAATTGCTCACCTCCACAAATGACATCTTGAAACATGCAAGCAGACTGTAGTAGGGCACCTCAAGCAAAGTTGTTAACTGCTGCTATATCTTCATACCTCACAGATATTAAACATTTGAATTTCTTTAACCCAGTCGGTTGTATAATGTTTACACTCATTAACAAAGGTATAAATGTCTCACCTTGACAAGTGGTGCCATCAGCCCTGCAGGCAGGTCATAGTAGGGCACTGCAGGCATGAGGTCTGCATCTGTTGGTTGTGGGGCAGGTGGGGGGAGGTCACCCGGACCCATTGGGAAGGGGGGAGGGGGACCACCTGAAAGAGGGGGGAAGCCTGGGGGCGGCTTGCTCAAATCGGGCAGTTGGAAGCCACCAGAATTAGCAGGTGCAGCTGGGGCCTGACCATGGTTGTAGTCCTGGACATATGGTTGAGCATTCTGTCCTGAAAAGTTTTGGACATAAACTTTCATTTTATATAAAGCAAAATTATATATATATGTTACAGTGAATATGTGTAATCAGGGAATACGCGTATTCCCTGAAAATTTTAGGGAATACACGTATTCACTGGTTTTGTAAAGTAATAGCTTCACGTATTCACTGAACTGAAATCGGTGAATATATGTAATGGGTCATCCGTTTTTAGTGCTTTTAAATATTAAACTTTTGTGTAGAGATTATATGCATGTTGCTTTTTTAAATATTGAACCTTTGGGTAGAGATTATATGAATGTTGTAATTTAAATTTCATGTTTTTATATCCTGCACAAAAGTATTAACTTTAACTTTTAGTTTGACACAGTTGTCTATTTTAGAATATTTAAAAATAGACGGTTGTTTTAAATTAATAGAATTTTTAGTTATGGATCCCTAACAAATACATTTGACACAAAACACATATTTAGTTGCAGACTGAATGGCTTCCCTTGAACTTATAATAACAAAGGGATTATTTCTTTAACCTTAACCACCTGCTTGACCACTGTAGAATGGATGACTTCTCTGTAATTGAAAGTATTAAAGATCAAAGAGCAAAATAAAGACAAATCACAGGACTGGGAAGCCAATTGGATTAACTGAGATTGTTTGATTAATACTTTAAGCCTTGAGAGAAAACTGCTATGACAAATTGATGTCTAATGAATTATAAGCATTCATATTGTTTAATATATAAATATGTAATATTGTGAATAGTCAGCTTCTTGTATTATTTTTGTCAAAATATATTTAAATTTTAAATTCAGTACCAAGCTACATTGCTTCCCCTGACTCTCAACACAATCATCATTATTGGCTATTACTGACCTGTATACTGGGCATTTATACAGTTAAATCAAAGGACTAGGAAGCCAAACATATTGAGATGTGTCATTTTCTAACCTATTAAAACACCATTTAATATTTACAAAATAATACACTGTTCTTAGAAATCTTTCTTTAGCTTTTTTTGAAATCAGTTGAAATTTGTCTTGCCTTCACAAGTACATAAAAGTTAGTTGCAGAGCTCGATGTTAACAGACATGAATACTGCCTTTTGGCAAAGTGATATTTTTGTGATTTTTGTTATGGTACAGTAAAAGCTATGTAAAATCATGTTGGGAGATTTTAATGGTTATAGTACATAAACACATAAGAGTCCATAACAAAAGTTATTTCATAAGAATACAAAGCTGCATTCTCAACAATTTCTAGTTAGGGAATATTCAGGGAATACGCATATTCCCTGAGCACTTTAGGGAATACGCATATTCACTGAAATTTTCAGGGAATATTTCAAAAACAAATGCCTAAAAACATTATTGCCGAATTACTTATGAGTCATAAATAAGTACAGTGAAGGTAAGATACCTCAGTACACTATGTAGTATCACGAAGAAGCAGGAACTATAGAAACCACCAATAATATGTGTATCAAAAAAAAGTTCCTGTAACAATGCAATCTCCCATTGTTATGATGAACACAAAATAAATACAAGGGTGCAACTTTTAGCTAAAGGGAACAAGTGGCAAACCAGGTTATTATTTGCACCAAAACACAGAAGACTAAAATGCTGAAAATCAATGAAGAAGATTTCTTGTTTTTAATGAAAACACCCAATGACATAGATAAATGCAGCAAAAGTAGTAAATTATAAAGAACAACATATAACATTATTTAGTATTTACTGATAAAAGTCCATTGTGTTACCTACTATCCAAATATTTGACTTTATTCACTCTTTCCAGGTTCTAAGTTTAGTATATGATTACTGTTGTACACTCAACCATTTTTCCTATTTTGTACACTCTCTTATCTGGCCAAAATCTTAATGTCTGAGCTTGTTCAGACATTCAAAATGGCACCAATTTTGAAAGCAAACTAGCCCAGAGAGTGTCCTACCACACTGTCAAATTTAAAATCGATTGCTGGAAGTGTCTACAAGTTAGAGTCCCAAAACCAAAGTACAGACAGATGGATGGACAGCATCGGACACATAAATTTAATTGGCAGGTTGGTTACACACAACACGCCCAAAAGTCAAACATTAATTTCAAGAGTCAAGGGATTCCAACGGATATCCTTAGTTGTAAACTCCACATGAAGTGGCAAATTTTGCATTTGTCGCTATGTGGTAAAGTCGTATTTGTGTTCAACTTGCTTAATTTTTTTTTTCTTCAGTTTTGGAGATTCAATATACTTGGGCTCAATAACCCCATAAGGAGTTCACAATACAATGCCTACTGACCATGTGCGTAGTCAAACTGCTGTGTTATGGGCTGCTGTGGGTTGGAATTTGGAGGCACATTGTTCTGGGAGGGGAATCCCAGGGCTGGGGCACCAAAACCTGGCTGTGGTACATTGAATGATGGCGCTGGGTGTTGAGGCTACAATGAAGAGTCAATGAATACAGTAAAAGATACATGGTCAGTGAATCTCTGAAACAGTGGTCAATCAAACTTTAACATACTGATCCACGAATCTCTTCAATGCAAAATGAATGGTAACTACAGTAGAACCTCTATTATCTGACTCTTTTGGGGGTAACAACTTATCCCGTATATTGTATAGAATTGGATAATAGAAAGCCTAATGGATAATGGACACCCTAAAATAACAGGTTTAAATGAAGTTGGGAGAGTGGGTTTGAGGTTGGATAATTGAAAATTTAGAGAAGAAGGGCGGATAACAGAGGTTCTACTGTAAATTGTTAATGAGTAAAAATTTTCCCAAGGCTTAATTTTGGCTAATTTTACTTGAGCTTGGATAGTGGAAATAAATTCCTACTGAAATTTTAAATCACTAGTGCATTTATTCTAATTACATAATCTTGTACTTTAGCAAATGGAACAAAATTTTGCATATAATGTAAATTGTAGTAAAACAGAGTTTTACCTGAGGTGGTTGTTCTGGTGGCATTGCTGGGGGATACTGGGGTGTGGCATTGGCTGGTTGTACAGTCACCGTGGGCTGAGCTGGGGTGGTGGCCACCTGACTAGCAATAACTGCTGGTGTCACTACTGCTGAAATACAAAATGCAGAACTATAACCACAGGACAAAAAGGGGTTACAGTTAACAGACACACACCAGAACAGTATCTATTGCTTGATCACTATTCTAAAATGGTACGCTGCGCAGTAACCACAGACACATATTTTGCGCAATTCAGACATGTTCCAGTGTTTTGCCCATTGCCTAGCCATATTAATAGCACACTATGCACTGTCAGATTACATATTTCAATACATTACCCATTTATTTATTCGGGGTTTTATGTCGCTTTTAACACTGTACAGGTCATATTACGATGGGCAGTTTTATGAGAAGAGGAAACCAGTACATACAGTTGGTCAAGATTCTGTACTGTTAACTGCCGACCATCAGTCAGCAACTACCAACATTCCCACATAAGGTCCAGGGTTGAACTGCCATTCTCAGAGGTGGCAGGCAAGTGTGTTACCACTGCGCCACTGTGGCCCCTCACTACCCTCACTATGCACTGACTGGCCACTTATAACAGTACACTATGCACTAACAGACCAAATATTTTAGTACCTTATCCATTGCCTTATTATATATTGTTGTACATACCCATATCCTGTTGCAGCTACTTCGACTACACGTTCTAATTTAATAATCACATTTTGGTATATCACCCACTGCCTGATTATATCTTTAATATATCACTAATAAAATGTTACAGTTCATCATACACTGTCTGACAATATTATTTAGTATATTATCCATTGACTTGACCACATTTCTCAGTATATTAATCATTGCCAGACTGCATATTTCAATACATCAGTGTTGATTCTAGAAATTTTGAAATGTGGGGGCAGTTCCCCCCATGACCGAAAAATGTGGGGGCTTGGCCAATAAAAATGGGAACTTGTACCTCCGCCAAAGAGGAATTAATTTCAGAAACATTTGTCTGTCCGTATGTTTGTTAGCAGGATTACAAAATGCTACTGTATGGATCTTCATGGAAAAAAATAGAAGATGGAACCCGATCCAACTTAGATCCCATTAAATTTTATTTATCTGGATCACTGCTTGGATAAAAAAAATATCAAAGATCTGGGGCTGTATTCTATAACAATATTTTTCTAGCAATATTTTTTAAAACCGAAGTGCTTCGATGAAAGATCAAATGCTTTAAACTCGGGAACTCATGGCCATAGCACCCAAGTCATTAATATTCATGAGAAGATATGAGGTCATAGAGTTCCATTGGGGTTTTCTAATATTTTATGAAATGGAAGCCTTAACAAAGATCTCACACTTTAAACTTGAGAACTCATGGCCATAGCACCCAACTCATTAATATTCATGAGAAGATACGAGGTCATGGATTTCCCTTAGCGTTTCTAGCAATATTTTATAAAAGGGAAGCCTCAATAAAGACCTAACACTTTGAACTTGAGAACTCACGGCCATAGCACCCAACTCATTAATATTCATGAGAAGATATAAGATAACAGACATGGTGTATGAACTGGTTCAACAGTATTGTTGTTAGTATCTGACGTTTGCATCATCGAGTTTCAAACTGTAGTATCCATTTTGCTTTCATATGAAATAACATTTTTCACTGAAAAAAATGACCCAATATAGCCTTCATGATGATAAAATTAAAGGATTCTTGTGAGGCGATTGGTGCCCCTCCATTTTGTAAACATGCGGGATCGCGTCTTCTACCGAACGCGCCGAATATACCAAATTGCGGGCTAGTACTAAAACTCGCGAGATATCGCGTATCCCGCGCTCTAGAAGCATCACTGGTACATTAATTGACTACACATTTCAGTACATTACCTGTGGCTTGCTGTAGCTGTTGCTCTAGCTGGCTGATCTGGTTGTTAAGGTGGTTGACAAACTCCTGGTGTTGTTTCTGTAAGGATGTGTACCTCTGGTTTACTTCTGCTGACACTCTCTGAACAATATCTGGGTGGCTGTTCAGTAAATTAGCCTGCAGCACACATAAAAACTCTCTACACTTAGTCTAACAATTAAAAAGTAATTTTCTAGTGCCTGAATAAACTCTCACATAAATAGCAGTATCTTTCTGACCTATTTCAAGATTTTATGCAACAGGCTACAAATGTATTAGGTCTGTAGAGGAAGATATTTATTTCAAAACAAAACATATACATGTATCTATGCTTAGTTAACATTTAAGAAACTGTATGTCATACAAAATCAAGATTTAATAATTTTAAAGAAAATAACTTCATTTTTAGCATAAAGCTAAGCCAAGACTGTTATTTCATTTCCATAACAAACAATAAAATCTGCTTAAAATAAAACAAGCAATCAGTGCCCATGAACGGGCTCTGTGTCAGCTGACTGTGTGTTTTGAGTTTCAGAGTAGAAGTGACAGAAGAAAAGCAAACAAAAGTTGTGCCCTGCAAATGGTATTCAGAAGGAAAGTAACACGTAACTGTTTAGGTGTAAAAAGTTGGTTAAAAACATATTTAAAGAAAATACTGCAAATGTAATAGTTTTTGAGTTACAACTGATTAACTCAACAGTGAAAACCTCAAAGTGAGCTACAGGTCTGTAATTTTACTATGTTATAGCTGACCCAAAAGTAGGTGAACAACGTATTTAAACAAATTACTCTAAATGCAATAGTTTTCAAGTTACAACTGATTTACTCAACAGTGAGAACCTGAAAGTAGCTATTACTCAGCTATGCCATGACATACAGGTCTGCAATTTCACTATGTTATAGCTGACCCAAAAGTAGGTGAACAACATATTTAAATAAAATACTCTAAATGCAATACTTTTCAAGTTACAACTGATTTACTCGACTGTGAGAACCTGAAAATAGCTATTGTCCAGCTATGCCATGAGCTACAGGTCTGCAATTTTACAATGTTATAGCTGACCCAAAAGTACATGAAAAACATATAAAAAAAAAATACTCTAAATGCAACAGTTTTGAAGATACAAGCAATTTACTCAACAGTGATAACCTCAAAGTAACTATTTCTCGGCTATGCAATGAGCTACGGATCTGCAATTTTACTATGTTATAGCTGACCCAAAAGGAGCTGAATAACATATTTATACAAAATTCTCTAAATGCAATAATTTTTGAATTACAAGTGATTTTACTCATTATGAAAGGTACTGAAAAATCAGAAAGTAGCTATAACACCCAAGTTACTCACCATGTTGTAGCTATGGAAAAAGTAGCTGAATAACATATTTTAACAAAATGCTCTAAATGCAATACTTTTCAAGTTATCGGTGATTTTGTGTATGACTTCATGAATTTTAATGCATTAAAAATAGCATCAGAGATGCCCGTACCCACAGCCTAGGGAATATTTTAAATACCATGAAGTATAGAGGTACTGTATCAGTACAAAGTTCAGGATACTTTCAGAGCACTGTCAGTAATATAAAGGTCCGAACAATGTTTAAATATAGAAAATAATGTCTAACAGAAAGATAATGCATGTACTTTATCTACATCTGGCATGGCTGAATTATGGTTTAGATGTTTGTAATATTACCATGCATATAGAAGTGGTAATACATTCAATGAATGCTTTTGTGTGGTGTTGGAGCAATATCTGTGGCTCACTTGATGAAATTCCATCTGTTACAATGGGAAGTTGTAAAAGTAAAATTCTAAATGAATTCTAATATGACTCTGACAGTGCTTAATCTGCATCAAAAGACAGACCCAAAGATGCAACAAGATTTTAAAGGTCAAGGTCACTACGACAAGGTCAAATCAAGGTCATACCATGACGTTGCACACCTACACCACCTAACCAATGTCCCTACCAATATCAACTTCCTACACCTTACGGTTTCCGAGATATAGCCCAGACAAGATTTTATAGGTCAAGGTCACTACAGCAAGGTCAAAGGTCAAATCAAGGTCAGACCATGACGTTGCACACCTACACCCCCTAACCAATATCCCTACCAATTATTCACATCAATAACCTTTATTCTAAATCACTTTAATAAATCCCTCTGTGTAACTTTTTATTATGGACCAAAAAACAAAAGCTTTCATAAAAGTTTCAAACTTTACCTGATAATTCTGCAATGCCTTCACTGGATCTTTCAAGTCCTACAACGAATCAAACTTAAATGTTTTTTTTTGCAGCAACATCCTCAGAAAATATACAGAGTGGGGAAGCATATAAAATGTTCTAATATGTAGATTCTCTGAGATGTTAACAGATTAAACAAGAGGGTCAGAAATGCCCCAAAAGGCAGGTTCCACAGGCAGCAATAAGGTTAGCAACTGCTGTAATTAAATTTAGAAACAAGGAAAGAAATGTTAGGTTACCCAGTTAAGGTAAATGTGTTAGACGTGCTAAGAAATGTAAAACTTGTAATCTAGGTTACATTATTGTATCTATGCTATACTAAATATAGGACTAAAACTAAGTAAGTGTAGAGCATTAATGTACCATAATATAATATAATATTGCATGGCACCTAACCACAAAAGATAATTTATTAAAGTAAGACATAATATTACCATATTTACACTAGCATGATCGATGTATGGTAGATGTATGCAGAAGAAGGCGGTGATAATGGTCATAAATATACCAAAATATGTTCATAATTTTTAGAGAATGGATGGAATTACACTAATTTCGAAAGCAACTTAGTTATGATGGTGGTCATCTCTCAGTCAAGTTTGAATTTGATTAGACAAATCGTTTTCGAGTTAGAGTCTGGAACGGAACGAATGGAAGGAATTACACTTATTTTGAAAGCAACTTAGCTATGATAGTGATCTATTTCCCTGTCAAGTTTGAATTTGATTGGACAAAGCGTTTTCAAGTTCCAGTCCGTAAACGAAAATGTTGACGGACAGACAGACAGACGAATGTCGGACACATCAATCTAATATGCGGGTTGGTTACACGCAACCCACCTATAAACGAACGGACAAACTTACACCAATTTCGAAAGTAAGTTAAATGTTAAGTTTGAATTCGATTGGACAAAGCGTTTTCGAGTTAGAGTCCGGAAACAGAAATGTTGACGGACAAACAGACAAAAAACGGAAAAACGAACAGACAGAATTACACCAATTTCGAAAGGAACCTAGCTATGATGGTGATCTATCTCCCTGTCAAGTTTGAATTCGATTGGACAAAGCCTTTTTCGAGTTAGAGTCTGGAAACGAAAATGTTGACGGACAGACAGACAGACAGATGAATCTAACCTCTTTATACTTGACTAATAGTTACATATACTTCATTTACTTGTACTATGTTTAAACTCAGAGTGGTTCAAAAAAGAAAATTTCATGTTTTACTTTTCATTTTAAGACAACATTTATGGCACTATGATCTTATTTGCAATGGGGCTAATATATAAGTTGATAGTTACATTCTTTACAACCACTACGGTTATATCAGGGTGAAACACTTGGCAAAACACACATGCTGTCTTTAGCTGGCTCTAACCTGTGGTCACATAGGTGAGAGAAAAGTGCTGGAATGCCAAGTTATTAACTATAGTTTGACCTCTTACTTGCACTGAGACAATTTATCAATAAAATAACGGTTTTGCAACATTCACATGCATTAAAATTGTCATTTTAACTAAGTCTGAGGAAGATGAGTGACTGTTGTCAGTAAACAAGAATATTTGGGCCCTCAAGAAATTGTTTTTCACCTCTAATATCACATCACTGAAGTAACTGTTTTTCTGCCACAACTCCAGGAGCTACAAAACAAAAACAGAATTAATAACATTTTGAAAATCTTTAGGAAGCTTTACCAGTACAAAAAAAGCAGAACTTTTAATAATATAATAATCCTCATATTGTAACTTTACCAGTTTATTTGTGGTAAAAAAAGGACAGCACTTTGACACTGTAAATCCATGGACAAACTTTCCACCCAAGAAATTAGTGAGGTCAGGTAAATTTTCTTTTGAGGCAAGACAAAAACAATTTCTGAGACACACACTTTCAACCACTTTAACTCCTGAAGAGTCCTGCTAGAGGGCTATCACTACATCACGGCAGTTACCTTTGAGAGCTTCTGTTTTTTGTCATCTGGGGCAGCTTGGTAGGTGACGCAGAACACAGGAACACAGATGTTCTCCAGACATTTCCTCAGTTCTTCTGCATTCTTACGTAAACTAACACACCCCAAAAAATTAATACACATAACAATCAGATTCCCAGCAGTATTTTAATCAACTTTACACAGCTGATAGTTAGTAGAAAAAATTTATAAGTATCCCTATTGAACAGTTTTTATGGTCAAAATTTAACTATGCAGGGCACATGCAACATTTGTTGGCCACTCAGCCACTGATATCTTGTGCAATGTTTCAACAAACTTGAAACAACTCATAACTAGACCTACGCATCGCAGAACCGATGGAAATCTGTATCCACTGAAAAGACAACTCACCAAAGCCAGTGAACCATCGTTTGACCTTGAAGGAGGGGCCCAAGGTCAAATCCGATCACACCAAAAGATTTCCAGCCCATGATTTCCTATACGTTGGTTTGCCATCCCAAACCTCTAGGACCAATAATAAGCGAGTTATAAGCACTTTTAACCTCGGCTATCCTCGTTTGACCTTGAAGGAGGGGCCAAAGGTCAAATCCAACCACACCAAAAGATTCCCAGCCCATGATTTCCTATAGGTTGGTTTACCATCCCAAACCTTTAGGACCAATAATAAGCTTGTTATAAGCACTTTTAAGTTTGGCAATCCTCATTTGACCTTGAACGAGGGGCCCAAGGTCAAATCTGACCACACCAAAAGATTCCCAGCTCATGATTTCCTATGGGTTGGCTTGCCATCCCAAACCTCTACGACCAATAATAAGCAAGTTATAAGCATTTTTAACTTTGGCTATCCTTCTTTTGACCTTGAAGGAGGGGCCCAAGGTCAAATCCGACCACACAAGAAGATTCCCAGCCAATGATTTCCTATAGGTTGGTTTACCATCCCAAACCGCTAGGACCAATAATAAGTGAGTTATAAGCACTTTTAAGTTTGGCTATCCTCGTTTGACCTTGAATGAGGGGTCTAAGGTCAAATCCGACCACACCAAAAGATTCCCAGCCCATGATTTCCTATAGGTTGGTTTACCAACCCAAACCTCTAGGACCAATAATAAGCAAGTTATAAGCACTTTTAACTTTGGCTATCCTCGTTTGACCTTGAAGGAGGCACCCAAGTTCAAATCTGTCCACACAAGAAGATTCCCAGCCCATAATTTCCTATATGTTGGTTTACCATCCCAAACCTCTAGGACCGATAATAAGCGAGTTATAAACACTTTTAAGTTTGGCTATCCTCGTTTGACCTTGAAGGAGGGGTCCAATGTCAAATCTGACCACATCAGAAGATTTGCAGCACATGATTTCCTATAGGTTGGTTTCACATTGCAAACCTCTAGGACCAATAATAAAGGAGATATAGACACTTTTAAAGTCCACTGTGTGTGGTACGTTGGCACTCCGTGGATGACCTTGAATTAAAAGCTTTAAGGTCAAATGTGTGCAAGGTTGAAGAGGACATGTAAATCTGTTATACATATCACCTATGAAGAGATTCAACCTTCTACCTATGAGAAACAGCCAGTAGAAAAATGTAGATAATTTTCGAAGAAATGCCCACGGCGGTCATCTTGTTTTTCAGAATGAGGCTAAATTTGGTGAACCTAGCTAGTGAAGTTTTCCTCTGAGAGCATTAACGCTGAAAATCTCTCTACACGCGGCGGCGGCATAGCGAATGCTAAACCAAAGTATCAACCGGAGGCATACAATTAGACACTCAGCAGAACAATAAAGTGATAAACCAATTTAAATATTCTCAATAATTTAGAATTAAAAGAATATTACTGGGGTAACAGCAATAGACTGGCGTATGTACATGAGGGGACACAAGTATTTAACTATGTAATTACTTAATAAAATTGACATATCACATAAAGACCATTATGGAAAAGAAAGCAGATACAAATTCTTTTGCAACATACCAATGATGTAGCACATCATTCATAAGGTAAATCAAGTGCAGCCTTGTTTCAAATGCCACATCTTGGCCAACAATTCTGAAAATAAAAAAAACATTCTTAAGATGTGGAAAGATTGAATCTTCTGATGTTTTACATATAGCAAATGTTTTGTTCAAGAAGTTTCTACTACAGAATTAACCTACATCAAAAACATTTGATTTTGCCTTACTTTATCAAGATAAAATTTTTACTGAAAGCTAAACCCACTGAACTGAACACAATGAGGAATACATGTAGTATAAAAATTTGACCAGATCTAAGAAATTTATGGTCATTTAAATTAAGAGTTATAATTGATTTGTTATTGGTCTAAAAGGGACATGGTAGACTTCCACATTTGTTAATATAGATTTAATAATTTAAAATTTCTTTATAATTTCTGATGGAAATTTTAAAATTTCTGATGTTCCTAACCTTCTGTATAGATATTCGGCCAGTAGCTCACTGTGGCTAGGTGACATGTTGTGTGCAAACAGCCAGTTCTTCCCATTCTGTAAATAATATAACATTCAAAAATGACAGTAGCATTTAATAAATCCTATTTAAAAATTACACTATCAGATAAAATATTTCCGGAAATGAAAGCCCTGGGCTCCGATAGTTCATGCATGGTACGTTGCAGTGACAAATATGCATCAACAGCTGGCTTTAACTCGACAATATCAATGACATCAGTTTAACTGCGATAAAATTGCAATACTTGAATTTCAGCAAAGTAAGAAAAATAAGTATGCACCAAAATATGGCTTTTTTATATACACTCAACTGGTACCAATGCAGTATAAATATATATTTTTACTAACTGATTGTAGCAAGATTGCAAATATTGGTAATTGACATGTTTTGTCTATAAAGAGGGATATTTTTAAATTACAGACACACTATGTATAGTAAAATTAAGGCTTTAAAAATTGGTTGACAATGTCACTTTATATCTTTAAGATTCAAATTGGATTAAACAGTGATCGGCTTACTGCACCTACTGAAAATTTTCATAGAATACATATTTTTACTGATCAATTCAGTGTTTGAGTATTTATTGAAAATTGAAGTGGATAAACATATTTACTAATTTTAACTCTATGGTATTACTCCATGGAGATTACACTCAGTGTACATCAAACTACAGGATAATACTGAGAGGAGATCCTTTATACACATAACTCTGTCACATTACACAATATCTTCTATGCACATGACTTTACGATATTACTCACTCACTGAGATGGCATCCTTTGTGCACATGAGTTTATGGCATTACTCATTGAGATGGCATCCTTTGTGCACATGAGTTTATGGCATTACTCATTGAAATTGCATCCTTTGTGCACATGAGTTTATGGCATTACTCATTGAGATGGCATCCTTTGTACACATGGCTTTATGGCATTACTCATTGAGATGGCATCCTTTGTATACATGGCTTTATGGCATTACTCATTGAGATGGCATCCTTTGTACACATGGCTTTATGGCATTACTCATTGAGATGGCATCCTTTGTACACATGGCTTTATGGCATTACTCATTGAGATGGCATCCTTTGTACACATGACTTTATGGCATTACTCATTGAGATGGCATCCTTTGTACACATGGCTTTATGGCATTACTCATTGAGATGGCATCCTTTGTACACATGACTTTATGGCATTACTCACAGAGATGGCATCTTTGTACACATGACTTTATCAGTGTTCACCGCTTAGCAAAATATGTTGTAGGACCACAGGGCCTTGGGCAAGAAAAAGTTGCAGGCCCGGCCAAAAACTCCAAAGGTATGCTGATTGCAGATGTAATTTATATATTTCAGGCTACTAAGTTCTCAAAGCTAATACCCACGCTAAATAAACTACATATTCACACTGCAACACATGTTTACAAATATAGTTATAAATCTACTCACTAGGGGGCTCTAGTGTGCTTAAGGGATATCTCACCCCAAGTCCCAACTCGCCCCAGAAATTTCAGGTCAACTTGCCCCATTTTCTGTGGCCCTACTGATCACAACTTGCCCCAAATGGTCCATTAAAAAGACAAAAACCTTAAGGTACTTTGTTCACTTTTTAATATAGATAAACTTCCGGTGCTTATAACAATTATTGATTAGATATATTTATCGCACAAGTTCTGTGTTTCCAGCCATGACAACTGTAATATTTGACAATACCATGTCATTTCTTCACAATACTTTACTTGAAGACCAAAATTCATGGACAACTCACTAATATTCATGAAGTCACAGAAATTCATGGGATTTCCCTACAATAATTTCTGCTTTAAGATCAAATACTTCAAATTTGAGGATGGGACTATCATTGTTCGCTCTTGTTAAAACTCAATGCGAGACAGACTGTCTCCCTTCACTTGAAAAGGCGAGACAACTGTGAAAAATGTGAGACATGCTTTGCGTCAAGACATTTTAGAATATTTAGTTTCAATTTGGGATTCCAAAAAACCTTTATTTAAATAGTTAAATTATCTTTATTTTGTTTAGTTCACATAAATTAATTTATGCTGTTTTTATTTGTCATTTTTTTTAAAATTTCACTTCAACAGCACATCTAAGCCTTAATGGCTGGGTGCTACTGTTTTTGTTACTGTTATCTGGATTCATCAAATAAAATAAACTACATTGCTTCTCTTTTCTTTGAAGAAATATACATATTTTGTTTCTTCCGATTATAGACGAATTTCTTTCGCCTGTGGCACTCTATTGCTTCTCTTTTCTTTGAAGAAATATACATATCTTGTTTCTTCCGATTATAGACGAATTTCTTTTGCCTGTGGCACTCTATGCAGAAGACGAGCTAAAATTCGATAAAAAGCACTGACATCACTCGAGAATACCTGAATTCTCATGTGAATTACTGTTAGCTGGATGTATCAAATAAAATAAACTCACTTCCATTTCTTTCTCACCCATTTCTATAAGGAAATATGTACGTTGTCGCTTCTGATAATAAATGAATTTCATTGGTTAGTAGTTGTTCCGACTGTTTCGCCTGTGGTACTCTATGCAGAAGACAGTTAAAAATTCGACAAAAAGCACTAAAATCTAGCGAAAATACACGAATTCTCGCGTGAATTACTGTTAGCTGGATGTATCAAATAAAATAAACTCACTTCCGTGTCTTTCTCACCCATTTCTACAAGTAAATATGTACGTCATCGCTTCCGATAATAAACGAAACTAGAGGATCGCTCGCAAAAAAAAAAAGATAATGTTTTTGCATAGCAAAAACAAAGCGTCCCGAAAAGGATATAAAGGTGAGTGCTAAAGTATTAAGAAAATGCTTCGTTTCTAGCCTTATACTGTTGTGGCAACCAAAGTCAGCGCAGTCTGCTCTATCTAGCACGGTTTTCAAGATATAAGCATTTTTGTGTTTTGCAAAAAATAAAAAAATTAAAAATGTCCGCTATATTTGGCGAGACAAAAATATTTTTTTAGTTTATTTATTTGGGGTTTTACGTCACTTTCAAAACTGTACAGGTCACATCACGACGGGTAGTTGGAAGGGCAGAGGAAACCAGTACATAGAGTTCGCTAGGGTTGTGTACTGTAAACTGCCGACCAACGGCAAGCAACTACCAGGTTTCCCACTTACGGCCATGACGGGGAGACAAAAATATTTTGAAAATTGGCATGGCTACTCTGCAGAGATACCCAGCAGGTCCAAAATTTTGTTGAGTTCACTCCATATAGCACGGTTTTCGAGATATAAGCATTTTTGTGTTTTGCAAAAACTTTGAAAATTCAAAATGGCCACCATTTTTGGGGAGACAAAAATTTTTGTCAAGACCACTGCTGTGGTGTGTATCTCCCGCCGAGCATTAAAGCAGAAGAAATAGCTTTTCCGAGATATTCACAATTTTTCATTTTCGTGTGTGAAAGGTCTTCCAAAAGTAGGTGAATGAGTTATTTGAGAAAAATTGGCTATCTGCAATACTATTAAGAGATAATTCACATTTACTCATTTTGAGTAGGTGAATAATTATCTATGGGTCTGAAACTTCACCAAGTGAAAGCTCTCCCAAAAGTAGGTGAATGAGTTATTTGAGAAAAACTGGCTATCTGCAATACTTTTAGAGATAATTCGCATTTACTCATTTTGAGTAGGTGAGTAATTAGCTATGGGTCTGAAACTTCACCAAGTGAAAGCTCTCCCAAAAGTAGGTGAATGAGTTATTTGAGAAAAACTGGCTATCTGCAATACTTTTAGAGATAATTCGCATTTACTCATTTTGAGTAGGTGAGTAATTAGCTATGGGTCTGAAACTTCACCAAGTGAAAGCTCTCCCAAAAGTAGGTGAATGAGTTATTTGAGAAAAATTGGCTATCTGCAATACTTTTAGAGATAATTCGCATTTACTCATTTTGAGTAGGTGAGTAATTAGCTATGGGTCTGAAACTTCACCATGTGAAAGCTCTCCCACAAGTAGATGAATGAGTATTTGATAACAAGAGGAGAGTGCCCGTGAACGGGCACTGTGTCAGCTGACTGAATGTTTTTGATTTGTGATGGTGATAATGAGAGGAAAGCATAATTATCAGGGAAAGGGCAGTACAGAAATACAGTAAATGGTAACTGAACAGTATGTTCGAAAGATATTCCGAAGCTGACAGAAGAAAAGGACAAAAAAGTTGTGCCCTGCAAATGATATTATGAAATAAAGTAACAAGGTAATTGTTTAAGTGTAAAAAGTAGGTTAAAAATATTTAAAGAAATACTATAAATGCAATATCCTCGTTCGACCATGAAGAAGGGGTCCAAAGGTCAAATCTGACCATAGCAAAAGATTCCCAGCCAAAGAATTTAGGATGGTTTACCATCCCAAACCTCTCGGACCAATAATAAGTGAGTCATAGGCACTTTTTAAGTTTGGCTATCCTTGTTTGACCTTGACGGAGGGGTCCAAGGTCAAATCCGACCACACAAAAAAATTCCCAGCCCATGATTTCCTGTAGCTTGTTTACCATCCCAAACCTGTAGGACCAATAATAAGCGAGTTCTAAGCAATTGTAAGTTTGGCTATCCTCAATTGACCTTGAAGGAGGGGTCCCAGGTCAAATCTGACCACACCAAAAGAATCCCAGCCCATGATTTCCTATATGTTGGTTTACCATCTCAAACCTCCAAGACCAATAATACGCGAGTTATAAGCACTTTAAGTTTGGCTATCTTCGTTTGACCTGGAAGGAGGGGTCTAAGGTGAAATCTGACCACACCAAAAGATTCCCAGCCCATGATTTTCTATAGGTTGGTTTTCCATTCCAAACCTCTAGGACCAATAATAAGCGAGTTATAAGCACTTTTAAGTTTGGCTATCCTCATTTGACCTTGAAGGAGGGGTCCAAGGTGAAATCCGACCACACCAAAAAATTCCCAGCTCATGATTTTCTATAGGTTGGTTTTCATTCCAAACCTCTAGGACCAATAATAAGCGAGTTATAAGCACTTTTATGTTTGGCTATCCTCATTTGACCTTGAAGGAGGGTTCCAAGGTCAAATCGGACCATATTAACAGATTCCCAGCCCATGATTTCCTACAGGTTGGATACAATGATTTACTCAACAGTGAGAACCTGAAAGAAGCTATTGCTCAGCTATGCCATGACACAGAGGTCTGCAATTTCACTATGTTATAGCTGACCAAAACGTCTGTGAATAACATATTTAACAAAATACTCTAAATATAATAGTTTTCAAGTTACTACTGATTTACTCAAGAGTGAGAACCTCAAAGTAACTATTACTCAGCTATGCAATGAGCTACATGTCTGAATTTTTGCTCTATTATAGCTGACCTAAAAGTAGGTGAACAACATATTTAAGCAAAATACTGTAAATGCAATAGTTTCCAAGTTACAACTGATTTACTCAATAGTGAGAACCTGAAAATAGCTATTGCTCCGCTATGCCATGAGCTATAGGTCTGTAATTTCACTATGTTATAGCTAACCCAAAAGTAGGTGAACAATATATTTTAACAAAATACTCCAAATGCAATATTTTTCAAGTTATAGCCGATTTACTCAACAGTCAGTGCCTGAGAATAGCTATTGCTCAGTTGTGCCATGAGCTACAGGTCTGTAATTTCACTATGTTATAGCTGACCCAAAAGTAGCTGAATAACATATTTGCACAAATTTCCGTAAAGGCAATAGTTTTCCAATTACAACTGATTTACTCAACAGTGAGAACTTCAAAGTAGCTATTACTCAGCTATGCAATGAGCCACAGGTCTGGAACTTCACTATGTTATAGCTGACCCCAAAATAGGTGAATAACATATTGCAACAAAATACTCTAAATGCAATAGTTTCCAAGTTATAAGTGATTTACTCAACAGTGATAACCTAAAAGTAGCTATTACTCAGCTATGCCATGAGCTACAGGTGTGAAAATTTACTATGTTATAGCTGACCAAAAAGTAGCTGAATAACATATTTATACTAAATTCTCTAAATGCAATAATTTTCAAATTATAAGTGATTTGCTCAACATTGAGAACTTCAAAGTAGCTATTACTCAGCTATGCAATGAGTCACAGGTCTGGAACTTCACTATGTTATAGCTGACCCCAAAATAGGTGAATAACATATTGAAACAAAATACTCTAAATGCAATAATTTCCAAGTTATAAGCGATTTACTCAACAGTGATAACCTCAAAGTAGCTATTACTCAGCTATGCCATGAGCTACAGGTCTGAAATTTTACTATGTTATAGCTGACCCAAAAGTAGGTGAACAACATATTTAAGCAAAATACTGTACATGCAATAGTTTTCAAGTTACAACTGATTTACTCAATAGTGATGACCTAAAAGTAGCTATTACTCAGCTATGCCATGAGCTACAGGTCTGAAATTTTACTATGTTATAGCTGACCCAAAAGTAGCTGAATAACATATTTATACTAAATTCTCTAAATGCAATAGTTTTGCAATTACAACTGATTTACTCAATAGTGAGAACCTCAAAGTAGTTATTACTCAGCTATGCAATGAGCTACAGGTCTGAAATTTTACTATGTTATAGCTGACCCAAAAGTAGGTGAACAACATATTTAAGCAAAATACTGTAAATGCAATAGTTTTCAAGTTACAACCGATTTACTCAATAGTGATGACCTAAAAGTAGCTATTACTCAGCTATGCCATGAGCTACAGGTCTGAAATTTTACTATGTTATAGCTGACCCAAAAGTAGCTGAATAACATATTTATACGAAATTCTGTAAATGCAATAGTTTTCCAATTACAACTGATTTACTCAATAGTGAGAACTTCAAAGTAGCTATTACTCAGCTGTGCCATGACCTACAGATCTGAAATTTCACTATGTTATAGCTGGCCCAAAAGTAGCTGAATAACATATTTATACGAAATTCTCTAAATGCAATAGTTTTGCAATTACAACTGATTTACTCAATAGTGATAACCTCAAAGTAGTTATTACTCAGCTATGCAATGAGCTACAGGTCTGAAATTTTACTATGTTATAGCTGACCCAAAAGTAGGTGAACAACATATTTAAGCAAAATACTGTAAATGCAATAGTTTTCAAGTTACAACTGATTTACTCAATAGTGATGACCTAAAAGTAGCTATTACCCAGCTATGCCATGAGCTACAGGTCTGAAATTTTACTATGTTATAGCTGACCCAAAAGTAGCTGAATAACATATTTATACGAAATACTCTAAATGCAATAGTTTTCCAATTACAACTGATTTACTCAACAGTGAGAACTTTAAAGTAGCTATTACTCAGCTATGCCATGACCTACAGATCTGAAATTTCACTATGTTATAGCTGGCCCAAAAGTAGCTGAATAACATATTTATACGAAATTCTCTAAATGCAATAGGTTTTAAGTTACAAGTGATTTACTCAATAGTGAGAACTTCAAAGTAGCTATTACTCAGCTATGCAATGAGCCACAGATCTGAAACTTCACTATGTTATAGCTGATCCCAAAATAGGTGAATAACATATTGAAACAAAATACTCTAAATGCAATAGTTTCCAAGTTATAAGCGATTTACTCAACAGTGATAACCTAAAAGTAGCTATTACTCAGCTATGCCATGAGCTACAGGTCTGAAATTTTACTATGTTATAGCTGACCCAAAAGTAGCTGAATAACATATTTATACGAAATTCTCTAAATGCAATAGTTTTCAAGTTATAAGCGATTTACTCAACAGTGATAACCTAAAAGTAGCTATTACTCAGCTATGCCATGAGCTACAGGTCTGAAATTTCACTATGTTATAGCTGACCTAAAAGTAGCTGAATAACATATTTATACGAAATTCTCTAAATGCAATAGTTTTTAAGTTACAAGTGATTTTACTCATGATGGAAGTTACTGAAAAGCCCAAAAGTAGCTATTACTCACTTAGCTATTGAGACAGGCACCCAACTTACTCACCATATTGTAGCTATGCAAAAAGTAGCTGAATAACATATTTTAACAAAATGCTCTAAATGCAACACTTTTCAAGTTATAAATGATTTTGTGCATGATTTCATGAATTTTAATGCATTAAAAATTATTAAAAAAATTTATTTAAAAAAAAGTAAGACAGATCCAGGTCTCATACTCACACAAGAGAATCTACCTCTGGCCTAGTACATATATGCAAGATATGAGAGAAATCCCTGCAATAGTCACTGAGAAAATTGTGATTAAATGTTGAAATTTTTACACTTTTGGTGGGGGTACCCCCCTTGTAATGTCTCTAGCAAACAGACGAACAGACAGATTTGCATGCCTTGAACAATTTTTCATCCTCGATAGATAAGGTATCTTTTAAAAAAAACAGTACATCTCTAGGCCTTGTAGTTTTGGAGGAGAAGTTGTTCACGCGTACGCGGACGCGTACGCCCACGCCGCAGAGTGACGACATAATGTCAGCTGACTGACAAGTCAGCTGACATAAAAATTGGGTATCCACAATACTTTTACAGATAATTAGCATTTACTCATTTTGAGTAGGTGAATAAATAGCTATGGGTCTGAAACTTCACAGAGTGAAAGCTCTCCCAAAAGTAGGTGAATGAGTTATTTGAGAAAAATTGGCTATCTGCAATACTTTTAGAGATAATTCACATTTACTCATTTTGAGTAGGTGAATAATTAGCTATGGGTCTGAAACTTCACCAAGTGAAAGCTCTGCCAAAAGTAGTTGAATGAGTTATTTGAGAAAAATTGGCTATCTGCAATACTTTTAGAGATAATTCGCATTTACTCATTTTCAGTAGGTGAGTAATTTGCTATGGGTCTGAAACTTCACCAAGTGAAAGCTCTCCCAAAAGTAGGTGAATGATTTATTTGAGAAAAATTGGCTATCTGCAATACTTTTAGAGATAATTCGCATTTACTCATTTTGAGTAGACGAGTAATTAGCTATGGGTCTGAAACTTCACCAAGTGAAAGCTCTCCCAAAAGTAGGTGAATGATTAATTTGAGAAAAATTGGCTATCTGCAATACTTTTAGAGATAATTCGCATTTACTCATTTTGAGTAGGTGAGTAATTAGCTATGGGTCTGAAACTTCACCAAGTGAAAGCTCTCCCAAAAGTAGGTGAATGAGTTATTTGAGAAAAATTGGCTATCTGCAATACTTTTACAGATAATTCGCATTTACTCATTTTGAGTAGGTCAGTAATTAGCTATGGGTCTGAAACTTCACCAAGTGAAAGCTCTCCCAAAAGTAGGTGAATGATTAATTTGAGAAAAACTGGCTATCTGCAATACTTTTAGAGATAATTCGCATTTACTCATTTTGAGTAGGTGAGTAATTAGCTATGGGTCTGAAACTTCACCAAGTGAAAGCTCTCCCAAAAGTAGGTGAATGAGTTATTTGAGAAAAATTGGCTATCTGCAATACTTTTAGAGATAATTCACATTTACTCATTTTCAGTAGGTGAGTAATTAACTATGGGTCTGAAACTTCACCAAGTGAAAGCTCTCCCAAAAGTAGGTGAATGAGTTATTTGAGAAAAATTGGCTATCTGCAATACTTTTAGAGATAATTCGCATTTACTCATTTTGAGTAGGTGAGTAATTAGCTATGGGTCTGAAACTTCACAGAGTGAAAGCTCTCCCAAAAGTAGGTGAATGAGTTATATGAGAAAAATTGGCTATCTGCAATACTTTTAGAGATAATTCGCATTTACTCATTTTCAGTAGGTGAGTAATTAGCTATGGGTCTGAAACTTCACCAAGTGAAAGCTCTCCCAAAAGTAGGTGAATGATTAATTTGACAAAAATTGGCTATCTGCAATACTTTTAGAAATAATTCGCATTTACTCATTTTGAGTAGGTGAGTAATTAGCTATGGGTCTGAAACTTCACCAAGTGAAAGCTCTCCCAAAAGTAGGTGAATGAGTTATTTGAGAAAAATTGGCTATCTGCAATACTTTTACAGATAATTCGCATTTACTCATTTTGAGTAGGTGAGTAATTAGCTATGGGTCTGAAACTTCACCAAGTGAAAGCTCTCCCAAAAGTAGGTGAATGATTAATTTGAGAAAAACTGGCTATCTGCAATACTTTTAGAGATAATTCGCATTTACTCATTTTGAGTAGGTGAGTAATTAGCTATGGGTCTGAAACTTCACCAAGTGAAAGCTCTCCCAAAAGTAGGTGAATGAGTTATTTGAGAAAAATTGGCTATCTGGAATACTTTTACAGATAATTCGCATTTACTCATTTTGAGTAGGTGAGTAATTAGCTATGGGTCTGAAACTTCACAGAGTGAAAGCTCTCCCAAAAGTAGGTGAATGAGTTATTTGAGAAAAATTGGCTATCTGCAATACTTTTAAAGATAATTCGCATTTACTCATTTTGAGTAGGTGAGTAATTAGCTATGGGTCTGAAACTTCACCAAGTGAAAGCTCTCCCAAAAGTAGGTGAATGAGTTATTTGAGAGAAATTGGCTATCTGCAATACTTTTAGAGATAATTCGCATTTACTCAATTTGAGTAGGTGAGTAATTAGCTATGGGTCTGAAACTTCACCATGTGAAAGCTCTCCCACAAGTAGATGAATGAGTTATTTGATAAAAATTGGGTATCCGCAATACTTTTACAGATAATTAGCATTTACTCATTTTGAGTAGGTAAATAATTATCTATGGGTCTGAAAGTTCACCATGTGAAAGCTCTCCCAAAAGTAGGTGAATGAGTTATTTGAGAAAAATTGGCTATCTGCAATACTTTTAGAGATAATTCGCATTTACTCATTTTGAGTAGGTGAGTAATTGGCTATGGGTCTGAAACTTCACCATGTGAAAGCTCTTCCAAAAGTAGGTGAATGAGTTATTTGAGAAAAATTGGCCATCGGCAATACTTTTAGAGGTAATTCGCATTTACTCTTTTTGAGTAGGTGAGCAATTAGCTATGGGTCTGAAACTTCACCAAGTGAAAGCTCTACTCTGCAGATATACCCTGTGGGTCAAAAATTTCGTCGAAATCGCTCTATCTAGGAGGGTTATCGAGACATAAGTATTTTTATGTTTTGCAATTTTTGCGAAAAATTCGAAAATTCAAAATGGCCGCCATTTTTGGCGAGACAAAAATTTTTTCAAAATTGGGATAACTACTCTGCAGAGATACCCTGCGGGTCAAAAATTTCGTCGAAATCGCTCTATCTAGCATGGTTTTCGAGATATAAGCATTTTTGTGTTTTGCAATTTTTGCGAAAATTTCGAAAATTCAAAATGGCCGCCATTTTTGGCGAGACAAAAATTTTTTGAAAATTGGGAAAACTACGCCGCAGAGATACCCTGTGGGTCAAAAATTTCGTCGAAATCGCTCTATCTAGCACGGTTTTCGAGATATAAGCATTTTTGTGTTTTCCTTATTTGGAAAATTCGTAATGATTAATTAATCATTAATTACTCGGCCATTTCTTGACCAATCAATGCCAAAATCTAATGATTTCCAGATTTTAATAGAATGAATGTATTTGCCAAGTTTCAGGTGAATTGATAAAATTCCTTTCAAGTTATCATCCGGACAAGCTTCCCCATCGAAAAAAGACATTTTTGGTCATGTGACCTCTCTGATTGGTTGAAATGTCACTGCAGCATATTCAAAAAAATTCCCCAAGGCTACTGCCTAAACCTGCCAAATTTGAAAAGAATCCGCCTAACAGTTACAGAGTTATAAGGAAAACAAAATGCGGAGCCGGCGGAGCCGCCGGAGCCGGCGGAGCCAGAAGCTCTCCCATACACAAACAAGCGTCCCTTACGGGACGCTTAATTCTTTGGTCAGTAGTTGTTTTGACTGTTTCGCCTGTACAACATATGCAGAAGACCAGTTACAAAAACCATTGAAAAGCATTGCTACATTTTGAAAGCTATCGTCTGATTGGTCGATGGTAGAGGAAGTTGGCCAATCAGAAGAGGGATAAGAAATGTGATGAGAATATTTGTTTACAATAATGGCTACCGCTTTAAAAACCCCTAATATGTTGAAAAAGGTAGCAATATATGTGGATATATCTTATATTAAAAGTTTCTGGACATCAGGACCGATGCAGTGCACAACGTTTTTGAAATTCGCGGACTCGGGCAAGCAATCAACCAAAATTATTTATACTCATCACACCCCTATTACTCACTGAGATGGCATCCTCTGTCCACATGGCTTTATGGTATTACTCACTGAGATGGCGTCCTCTGAACAAATGGCTTTATGGTATTATTCACTGAGATGGCGTCGTCTGTATATATGGCTTTATGGTATTACTCACTGAGATGGCGTCCTCTGAACACATGGATTTATGGTATTATTCACTGAGATGGCGTCCTGCTGTACACATGGCTTTATGGCATTACTCACTGCGAAGGCGTCCTCTGTACACATGGCTTTATGGTATTACTCACTGAGATGGCGTCCTATGTACACATGGCTTTATGGTATTACTCACTGAGATGGCGTCCTTTGTACACATGGCTTTATGGTATTATTCACTGAGATGGCGTCCTCTGTACACATGGCTTTATGGTATTACTCACTGAGATGGCATCCTCTGTACACATGGCTTATGGTATTACTCACTGAGATGGCATCCTCTGTACACATGGCTTTATGGTATTATTCACTGAGATGGCATCCTCTGTACACATGGCTTTATGGTATTATTCACTGAGATGGCGTCCTCTGTACACATGGCTTTATGGTATTACTCACTGAGATGGCGTCCTCTGTACACATGGCTTTATGGTATTACTCACTGAGATTGCATCCTCTGTACACATGGTTTTATGGCATTACTGAGTTGGCGTCCTCTGTACACATGGCTTTATGGCATTACTCACTGCGAAGGCGTCCTCTGTACACATGACTTTAGGATATTACTCACTGAGATGGCATCTTCTGTACACATGGCTTTATGGCATTATTCACTGAGATGACGTCCTTTGTACACTTAAATTATGACAATACTCATTGAGATGGTGTTCTTTGCATGCATTTCTTTGCGGAAATACTCCTTGAAATGGTAACTTTTGTACACACGGCTTTATGGCAATACTTACTGAGATGGCATCCTTTGGGAACATTACTTTATGGCAATACTCATTCAAATGGTATCCTTTGTACACATGACTTTAGCTAATACTCACTGAGATGGCGTCCTTTGTACATGAATCTATGATGGGGATAGACATTCTGTCTAACTCTTCCACTGTGATGTCACACTCCATTGACAGCATGAGGAACCTCTCCTCTCTCGCTTTCACAATAGCCTCGTCTATCTGGACCTGTAACACACAAGTCAAACTAGAAATAGGACGCCCTGTTGATAGTAGCTGCGACATATGAATAGAAACAGGATAGCATAGAAGAACACACATTATCATGTGTAATGTCCACCCCATGAACCTTTTGTCAAAATTGTACAGTAGTCTTACAAGACCCTGTTTCGTTTGTAAAATATATCAATGATGCTTAAATATTTATTAGTGTACATGTAAATTATTTCAGCTTCATGCCTTTTTGCATTGGTTGGGTCGAAAATTTTGACGAAGTCACTCTATCTTGCACCGTTAAGAAGATAGAAGCAAATTTCTGTTTTTCTATTTTTGGCAAAAATTCGAAAATTCAAAATGGCCGCCATTTTTGGGAAGAGGAAAATTTTTGGAAAATTGCCAAGAGTACATTTCTTAGATACCGTATGGGTCGAAAATTTCAACGAAATAACTCTATTTTGCACGGTTAAGATAGAAGCAAATTTGTGTTTTTCCATTTTGGGCAAAAATTCGAAAATTCAAAATGGCCGCCATTTTTGGGAAGAGGAAAATTTTTGGAAAATTGCCAAGAGTACATTTCTTAGATACCGTATGGGTCGAAAATTTCAACGAAATAACTCTATTTTGCACGGTTAAGATAGAAGCAAATTTGTGTTTTTCCATTTTGGGCAAAAATTCGAAAATTCAAAATGGCTGCCACATGTGGGGAGGGGAAAATTTTTTGAAAATTGCCAAGAGTACATTTCTTAGATACCCTCTGGGTTGAAAATTTCGACGAAATCGCTCTATCTCGCACGGTTAAGGAGATACAATCAATTTTGTGTTTTGCCATTTTGGGCAAAAATTCGAAAATTCAAAATGGCCATCATTTTTGGGGAGGGGAAAATTTTTTGAAAATTGCCAAGCGTACATTGCTCAGATACCCTGTGGGTCGAAAATTTCGACGAAATCGCTCTATCTCGCACGGTTAAGGAGATAGAATCAATTTTGTGTTTTGCCATTTTTGGGAAAAATTCGAAAATTCAAAATGGCCGCCATTTTTGGGGAGGGGAAATTTTTTGGAAAATTGCCAAGAGTACGATGCTCAGATACCCTATGGGTTGAAACTTTCGACGAAATCGCTCTAACTCGCACGGTTAAGGAGATAGAAGCAAATTTGTGTTTTGCCATTTTTGGCAAAAATTCGAAAATACAAAATGGCCGCCATTTTTGGGGAGGGGAAAATTTTTTGAAAATTGCAAAGAGTACATTCCTTAGATACCCTGTGGGTCGAAAATTTCGACAAAATCGCACTATCTCGCACGGTTAAGGAGATAGAAGCAATTTTGTATTTTGCCATTTTTGGCAAAAATTCAAAATGGCCGCCATTTTTGGGGAGGGGAAAACTTTTTGAAAATTGCAAAGAGTACATTCCTTAGATACCCTGTGGGTCGAAAATTTCGACGAAATCGCTCTATCTCGCACGGTTTAGGAGATACGAGCACATTTGCCCTTTTCAGTACTCAAACTAGCCAATTACTCATTTATTTAATTAATTACTCACTCATCTATGAAGCAATTCCCCCAAAAAGCAATCCCATACAAGCTATTAACCCAATGAACCTCCATACCAAATTTCAGAAAGATAGGCTTAATAGCATTCCTTAAAATGTCTGGAAACCAAAGAGATACTCAAAAGTAGCAAAGTAGCTATTACTCAGTCAGCTATAGAGCTATCATCACCAAAAGCAATCCCATACAAGCTATTAACCCAATAAACCTGCATGCCAAATTTGGTAAAGATAGGATAAAAACTGTTGCCTAAAATGTCTGGAAACCAAGTGGGACGCCGGACGGCTGAAAAAGCAAAAATAATATGTCCACCCCCCAGTGGGGTGGACATAATGACTGTGTCATTGATGTATCAGCATTCTCACCATTATTATTTCACTGCTGTACTTTTTAGCTTTTTTGCTTATAAAAAAGAATAGAAAATATCCCATGTACAAAAAAAACACTTGTATCTTAAATGAATTGACCCAAAGTACAGGGCAGGAACAAAATTGAAATTTTACTCCCACTTTTCTACCAATCACTGTATCCAGCTTTGAGACAAGATATCAATATGCACATTTAAAACTCAGTTTCACTTTACCTGTTGTTGTTGAATTAAATTCTTGTAGTGATCTGCGAGGTTCTGCTCACTTTGTTTGATCTGGTCTTGTGAAGCCTGTTTCTGTTGTTCCAGTTGTTCAATCATCTGAGACTGGGCTGTCTAGAAATAAAATTTAACAAAAGAGACAATTAAAAGTGTATAAAATACATATCATTTGTCAAGTTACTAAAAGTTGCACCTTGACAGTAGCATCATATCCAGTGTCTTATAATATTTCCTGACTACTTTAACTGCTATTTACTTTTCAAATGACTTGCTAAAGTAAACAAGAGGAGAGTGCCCGTGAACGGGCACTGTGTCAGCTGACTGAGTGTTTTTGATTTGTGAAGGTGATTAGAGGACAGAATAATTATCAGGAAAAGGGCTGTACAGAAATACAGTAAATGGTAACTGAACAGCAAGTTCAAAAGAAATTCCGAAGCTGACAGAAGAAAAGGATAAAAAGTTGTGCCCTGTAAATGGTATTATGAAGGAAAATAACAAGGTAATTGTTTAAGTGTAAAAAATAGGTTAAAACATATTTAAAGAAATACTACAAATGCAATATCCTCGTTTGACCTTGAAGAAGGGGTCCGTCAAATCTAACCACACAAATACATTCCCAGCCCATGATTTCCTATGGTTTACCATTCCAAACCTCTAGGACCAATTATAAATGAGTTATAAGCAGTTTTAAGCTTGGCTGTCCTCATTTGACCTTGAAGGAGGGGTCCAAAGGTCAAATCTGACCATACCAAAAGATTCCGAGCCAATGATTTCCTATGGGATGGTTTCACCAATAATAAGCGAATTGTAGGCACTTTCAATTTTCGCTATCCTCATTTGACCTTGAAGGAGGGTTCCAAGGTCAAATCGGACCATATCAACAGATTCACAGCCCATGATTTCCTGTCTGTTTACCATCCCAAACCTCTGGGACCAATAATAAGCGAGTTATAAGCACTTTTAAGTTTGGCTATCCTTGTTTGACCTTGAAGGAGGGGTCATTGAAGGTCAAATCTGACCACACCAAAAGATTCCCACCCCATGATTTCCTACAGGTTGGTTTATCATCCCAAACCTCTAGGATCGATAATAAGGGAGATATAAGCACTTTTCATCACTGACAAAAAACACCTGTGGCGGCCATCTTGTTTCTCAAAATGAGGCCAAAAATATTCCCAGACAACATTTTATGGTTATTAATATATACTGCAAACTTAAGAAAGCTAGCTATAATATTTTTTTTCATCAGAGCAGTAACGGTGAAATCTCTCTCTACACACTGCGGCTATCCAGTGGATACAATGATTTACTCAACAGTGAGAACCTGAAAGTAGCTATTGCCCAGCTATGCCATGACATAGAGGTCTGCAATTTCACTATGTTATAGCTGACCAAAAATTCTGTGAATAACATATTTAACAAATTACTCTAAATGTAATAGTTTTCAAGTTACAACTGATTTACTCAACAGTGAGAACCTCAAAGGAACTATTACTCAGCTATGCACTGAGCTACATGTCTGAAATTTTACTATGGTATAGCTAACCCAAAAGTAGGTGAACAACATATTTAAGCAAACTACTGTAAATGCAATAGTTTTCAAGCTACAACTGATTTACTCAATAGTGAGAACCTGAAAATAGCTATTGCTCCGCTATGCCATGAGCTATAGGTCTGTAATTTCACTATGTTATAGCTGACCCAAAAGTAGGTGAACAATATATTTTAACAAAATACTCCAAATGCAATATTTTTCAAGTTATAGCTGATTTACTCAACAGTCAGTACCTGAGAATAGCTATTGCTCAGTTGTGCCATGAGCTATAGGTCTATAATTTCACTATGTTATAGCTGACCCAAAAGTAGCTGAATAACATATTTGCACAAATTTCTGTAAATGCAATAGTTTTCCAATTATAACTGATTTACTCAACAGTGAGAACTTCAAAGTAGCTATTACTCAGCTATGAAATGAGCCACAGGTCTGAAACTTCACTATGTTATAGCTGACCCCAAAATAGGTGAATAACATATTGAAACAAAATACTCTAAATGCAATATTTTTCAAGTTATAAGTGATTTACTCAACAGTGATAACCTAAAAGTAGCTATTACTCAGCTATGCCATGAGCTACAGGTCTGAAATTTTACTATGTTATAGCTGGCCCAAAAGTAGCTGAATAACATATTTATACGAAATTCTCTAAATGCAATAGTTTTTAAGTTACAAGTGATTTTACTCATGATGGAAGTTACTGAAAAGCCCAAAAGTAGCTATTACTCACTTAGCTATTGAGACAGACACCCAACTTACTCACCATATTGTAGCTATGAAAAAAGTAGCTGAATAACATATTTTAACAAAATGTTCGAAATGCAACACTTTTCAAGTTATAAGTGATTTACTCAACAGTGATAACCTAAAAGTAGCTATTACTCAGCTATGCCATGAGCTACAGGTCTGAAATTTTACTATGTTATAGCTGACCCAAAAGTAGCTGAATAACATATTTATACGAAATTCTCTAAATGCAATAGTTTTCAAGTTATAAGCGATTTACTCAACAGTGATAACCTAAAAGTAGCTATTACTCAGCTATGCCATGAGCTACAGGTCTGAAATTTCACTATGTTATAGCTGGCCCAAAAGTAGCTGAATAACATATTTATACGAAATTCTCTAAATGCAATAGTTTTTAAGTTACAAGTGATTTTACTCATAATGGAAGTTACTGAAAAGCCCAAAAGTAGCTATTACTCACTGAGCTATTGAGACAGACACCCAACTTACTCACCATATTGTAGCTATGAAAAAAGTAGCTGACCAACATATTTTCACAAAATGCTGTAAATGCAACACTTTTGAAGTTATAAGTGATTTAGTGCATGATTTCATGAATTTTAATGCATTAAAAATTATTAAAAAAATTGATTAAAAAAAAAGTAAGACAGATCCAGGTCTCATACTCACACAAGAGAATCTACCTCTGGCCTAGTACATATATGCAAGATATGAGAGAAATCCCTGCAATAGTCACTGAGAAAATTGTGATAAAAAGTTGAAATTTTCACACTTTTGGTGGGGGTACCCCCCTTGTAATGTCTCTAGCAAACAGACGAACAGACAGATTTGCATGCCTTGAACAATTTTTCATCCTCGATAGATAAGGTATCTTTTAAAAAAAACAGCATGTCTCTAGGCCTTGTAGTTTTGGAGAAGAAGTTGTTCACGCGGACGCGTACGCCCACGCCGCAGAGTGATGACATAATGTCAGCTGACTGACAAGTCAGCTGACATAAAAATAAGTACTACATAACTTTCAAAATTAACTTTTTCACAGTCTTAAACTTGTGGGAAAAAGAAATTTGGGGCTAAGACATAGAAGAAAAGGAAATTTGGGAAAAGGAAATTTGGGGCTAAGACATAGAAGATACACACAAAGGAGATATACACAAAATGTAAGTAACACAGAGCCAACAGAAATAATTTTATCAGATAAAGAGACTGGAGAATGCTGTCTTGGCTGTCATAACATAGGCAAGTTGTTTGAATTGAGATTAATTGGGTTTTGGTCAATTATTTATCACTGTCTGTCTTACTTACTGGTACAGACTGTGATATTCCTTGCTGCCATGGCTGCTGCTGAGGCTGAGGCTGCTGCGGTCCAAATCCTGAGGGCGGGGCTGCCCCAACTGGCGGGAGATTGTGCGGCAACACTGCATGCTGCTGACTCAGTTTCTGCTGCTGCTGTTTTAATACTGGTACAAAAGTTTGAAAACCAAACAGACTAAAAATGAGACTGATCTGTTGTCGCAATTAAAATAACATGTTAGTTAACTTTTGTGATAAAACTAGAGGAATGCTTTTGCCAACAAAAGCGAAGCATCCCTGAAAGTTTAAAATGCTTTGTGGCTTTAATAAGCATGCCGTAAAGCTAAGAATGCACAAAGCTGCACCATATGCTTTCCCAATACCTCTTAATACATTCTGAAGCTATAAAAGCAACGATAAAGGAGATATAAGGCAAAAACTCCAAAGCAGCTATTTATGACCCCAGTTTGGCCCATAAGGGGGGGTCGGGGGGTAAAACTGACCGGCTATTTAGACTCTCCACATATGCTTTCCCAATACCTCTTAATACATTCTGAAGCTATAAAAGCAACAATAAAGGAGATATAAGGCAAAAACTCCAAAGCAGCTATTTATGACCCCAGTTTGGCCCATAAGGGGGGGGTCGGGGGGTAAAACTGACCGGCTATTTAGACTCTCCACATATGCTTTCCCAATACCTCTTAATACATTCTGAAGGTATAAAAGCAACAATAAAGGAGATATAAGGCAAAAACTCAAAATCAGCTATTTTATGACCCCAGTTTGACCCATAAGGGGGGGCCGGGGGTAAAACTGACCGGCTATTTAGATTTTAGACTCTCCACATATGCTTTCCCAATACCTCTTAATACATTCTGAAGGTATAAGAGCAACGATAAAGGAGATATAAGGCAAAAACTCCAAAGCAGCTATTTATGACCCCAGTTTGGCCCATAAGGGGGGGGTCGGGGGGTAAAACTGACCGGCTATTTAGACTCTCCACATATGCTTTCCCAATACCTCTTAATACATTCTGAAGGTATAAAAGCAACAATAAAGGAGATATAAGGCAAAAACTCAAAATCAGCTATTTTATGACCCCAGTTTGACCCATAAGGGGGGGCCGGGGGTAAAACTGACCGGCTATTTAGATTTTAGACTCTCCACATATGCTTTCCCAATACCTCTTAATACATTCTGAAGCTATAAAAGCAACGATAAAGGAGATATAAGGCAAAAACTCCAAAGCAGCTATTTATGACCCCAGTTTGGCCCATAAGGGGGGGTCGGGGGGTTAAAACTGACCGGCTATTTAGACTCTCCACATATGCTTTCCCAATACCTCTTAATACATTCTGAAGCTATAAAAGCAACAATAAAGGAGATATAAGGCAAAAACTCCAAAGCAGCTATTTATGACCCCAGTTTGGCCCATAAGGGGGGGTCGGGGGGGTAAAACTGACCGGCTATTTAGACTCTCCACATATGCTTTCCCAATACCTCTTAATACATTCTGAAGGTATAAAAGCAACAATAAAGGAGATATAAGGCAAAAACTCAAAATCAGCTATTTTATGACCCCAGTTTGACCCATAAGGGGGGGCCGGGGGTAAAACTGACCGGCTATTTAGATTTTAGACTCTCCACATATGCTTTCCCAATACCTCTTAATACATTCTGAAGGTATAAGAGCAACAATAAAGGAGATATAAGGCAAAAACTCCAAAGCAGCTATGCATGACCCCAGTTTGGCCCATAAGAGGGGGTCGGGGGGTAAAACTGAGCGGCTATTTAGACTCTCCACTAGGGGCGTCACGACCAACCGAATAATCGACAACGGTTAGAATAGTGATATTTTCCAGTTTCATATTTTAAAGTAAGAATAATCGCTTAATGTAGTAAAAGATAGCAGAAGGTCTGGATCCATCAAATATATCCATATTGTCACATAAAATAAGTTAAATTCCGAAAACAGCCACGTTTTCTGTACTGTTTATGCATTCACGTAAAGCCGGAAGTACCATATATCTCTTATATCGCTCACTTCCTGTCTGAAATAAACGAAGCAAAAGTCGCAGGTAAACAGCAAATTTATTCATTTTTACAGGTTATATACATATATTTTCATTTTATTTCACATATTTATCGTTTTCAGTGCTTTTTACGAGATGAAACTTAAGATTTTTGGATGTTATTTTAATTCAACGGTTATTCGGTGTCGACACGAATAGTACTTACCGATTAGTCGACATGAAATATTTGGAGTCGTGACGTCCCTACTCTCCACATATGCTTTCCCAATACCTCTTAATACATTCTGAAGCTATAAAAGCAACAATAAAGGAGATATAAGGCAAAAACTCAAAATCAGCTATTTTATGACCCCAGTTTGACCCATAAGGGGGGGCCGTGGGGTAAAACTGACCGGCTACTTAGACTCTCCACATATGGTTTCCTATTACCTCCCAGTACATTTTATGGCTCTAAATGCAATACTTAAGAAGATAATAGGGGGGTTGACCTAAATTTAAGGCTTTCAGATTGGAAGGTGTCAGAAAATCACTCATAAATGAGGCATTTTTCAAGGGATTGCTCCCAAAATCTAATCAGCTTGCGTTTTCGATAGTATGAACAGGTGTGTCAAATTATAAGGCTGTGTAGCAAGTAGTTTTTCTTGAACGGCGATGACGGTGGGGGTGGGGGTGGGGGGTGTACTTCAAAAAAATTGTTTTTGATCATGTGACCTTCATAAAGGTCAAATTTAAGCATGCAGAAAAATTTTCCCATGCCTAAGGTATATAACTAACTGCCAAATATGGTTTGAAACCTTCTAATAATAAGGGAGATATTCAAGGGAGACCATAATGCGGCGGCGGCGGCAAGGAAACTGAGGCGAAAACAAATAAGCGCCCTTTCAGGGACGCTTAATTACAATTTTTTTTATGCAATTATAACAGTTTTCATACATCAATTTAAGTTTCTATACTGAAGTTAAGAAATATGTCAACCTACTCCAATAATGATTATCAATAAAATGTGCCACAATAACAAGTGTTTTGTGTCATTTCGATGGGACATCACAAACTTTGATTTCATTTGAATAATTGGTTCATTCAGGGTGTTTTTAAAGGTATATGGGCATTTCATTGAATAAATGGATTTTATAGCTTTAAGACTTTTTTAAGGCAGAGTAGGGAGTGCCATACAATACATTCAAAATATGTCACAAGAAGACATACTTGCTTGTTCCGTGGTGACACGATACTGGTAGTAGCTATAATGCTCGCCCCCAAATAAAAATCCAAATTTCAAGTTATCTTTCTGCTTCTGCTTTGTCATCTGTTCAAACTCAGGACCATTTCTCGCCACAAAATTTGCCAATTTGTCGATAATATTCTTATGGTCTGGGTCTATGAAAAAAAAAGAGAAACAGATCAGTATTTTTCTCTTAATGTTGAAATTTTCATAAGACTATTTAATCCTTAGACCAGGTTTCCATTGCTATACCTGCCTAATGCCTATTAAACTGACATTTGGCCAATGAAACTCATTTCAAGTCATTTGTAAATGAAAACCTCATAAATAATAATAATAATGGCACAAAAAATAATTTTTAAATGATAAAGCAAGTAGCAACTACTGAAAAAGGTTTAAATATTCCTATATTGATATTGGCATCATTATTTGACACTGAACAATTACAAACAGGTTAAAATGGGAAGAAATTGGAGGATATTCCCTTTTGTCAGCAACCTTTGAGCAATAACAAGTGTCTCCATATGCGCATACCACCACCAAGGCACGTAATAATAAATACATGGGAAAATCTGGATTATATTTTTGTATCCAGATGGTGATCCTATCACTCAAAATTCAATTGCATCTAAGTTGGACCAAGATCCATCTTTAGATTTCTTGTAAGAAGATCCAACCAGCACTGCTTAGCTACCCAAGTTCATCAAATATCTTAAAAATTGTTAATGACATTAATTATTGATACAGAAACAAATTAAACAAATACTAATAATAATGACATACAAGTCTATGCTGCCTTGCTACCAATTATCGCCGGATACCAATTATCACTGCCAATAAATAAAACATCCTTATTTTATTAATGGCCACATATTTTGAAAGCCTTTCATTGGTATTTGTTCCATTCACTTTGTAAATGGTTTTACTTTATCTGTTTGACTTGGGTGGTACTTTCGTTTTACTTTATCTGTTTGACTTGGGTGGTACTTTCAGTCAACTTATGTCTGTTTGAATTCTGACTGGCCATAATTGGTATCCGGTGATTATTTGTAGCAATTAGGGCAGTAAGGAAAGTTAAATGTGACGAGGTTTTCATATTTTCAAAAAATGCACTTGACAAAATTGGGTAGCAGGGCAGTACTGCTTCAACCATAACTTAGCACACCTTGGACACAAAATCCTTATTTGTAGGTATTGCCAGTTTAATATTGTGGATTTCTATTGATTCATATAAGCATTGATACATGCGCAAACTATAGATGAATTATAAAAACCAAAAGTCAAAACAATAAACATTTTAGAAGCACTTTTTAAGGGGCGATTATATAATTTTTACATGAAATCAGTGCCCTAACTTGGCACAATTTGCATACAGAAATTGCCGAAGATATTTGAATTATTTCTGTCATCACTTCAACTCCCTTATTTGGCAGGTGGAAGTGCACGAATTCTATCGATGGCAATCATATAACAACTGATATTCCAACTTCTGTTTTGTGCCAAGTTAAGGCGTGTGCCAAGATACGAAGCCAAGCAGTAATATTTGCGTAATCCTGCTAACAACCAATATATAAAACCATTACAATGCCTTAATTGGGCTTTCGAGAATCTCACCCCGTATGCAAATTCACCCCAGATTTTAAAAGACAAGTCACCCAATGTCACAATTCACCCCATAAGACAACTCACCCCATAAATATTTGTTGATTCCAAATGCAACATATTAATGCTGAAGACATAAATACATAATCAAAAAGCTGTAGCTTGAAATAAAATAAATAATGAAAAGTGTGAAAATTGTGCTTTTCATTGTTCCATTTTAAATCACCCGGGACTCTTCAAGCATCTGCTGATGTGTAGCCCCTATTTGTGTTTTTCCCCTATTACTCCACTGTTGAATTAACTCCACAAATTGAAATGTTTACTGTTAAGCTCCCTATATTCCACAACTTAGAGGAATTATGCTAACTATGCTAACAATGTGACGTGAGTGCTCAAGAAAACTGCTACTGGTCGGCCAGTGAATTTCGTCACCCCAGTGAAGTTCGTCACCTGCATTTTATGGCAATATTAAAGAGTTTTTGCTGTGAACTTTCGGCACACATGTATACCTTGTTGCTGAAAGCAGCTATTCCATTTATTTAAATATGAATATTGCCTATCCTTGAGCATTTTTACGGCAGGTGACGAACTTCACTGGGGTGATGAAATTCACTGGCTGAGCAGTATAGATAATTGCAATTACCCTTAAAATTGATTTCATTCAGCCCTACTAGTTAACTCATTTAACAACAAAGATGGCTTCTTAATTTGAAGTAGCTTAAACAATACAGCTTCTGTAAAATCCTTTTTAAATTTAGAAGTAGTAAATGGTTTGTTATGTGTAAATTGGGCTTTTTGTATACCTTAAATGAACACAGGTTACGTTTACTGATAATAATGGTTATCAGAAATTTGGTATATGAGCAAATCGCTGACAAGACAACTCGCAGACATCAACTCACCGACAAATTTTAAATAAATTAATGACACATTATTACCCCATTTTTGTCATTTTTTCACTGAAAAGACATTACAATATTCAAACTAGACCTAGCGCATCGGAGAACCGATGCAAATTGTATCCACCAGAAGAAAACTCACCAAAGCCATTCTAACATCGCTTAACCTTGAAGGAGAAGCCCAAGGTGAAATCTGACAATATCAAAAGATTCTTAGCCCATATTTCCTATAGGTTGGTGTGACACTGTAAACCTCTAGGAATACGAATAAGCAAGATATAAACACTAATTTTGGCAATCCTCATTTGACCTTGAAAGAGGGGCCAAAGGTCAAATCCGATCACACCAAAAGATTCCCAGCCCATGATTTCCTAGATTTTGGTTTACCATTCCGAAGCTCTAGGATCAATAATAAGCGAGTTATAAGCACTTTTAAGTTTGGCTATCTTCGTTTGACCTTGATGGAGAGTCCAAGGTCAAATCCGACCACACCAAAAGATTCCCAGGCCATGATTTCCTATAGGTTGGTTTACCATCCCAAACCTCTAGGACCAATAATAAGCGAGTTATAAGCACTTCTAAGTTTGGCTATCCCCGTTTGACCTTGAAGGAGGGGTCCAAGGTAAAATCCGACCACACCAAAAGATTCCCAGCCCATGATTTCCTATAGGTTGGTTTACCATCCCAAACCTCTAGGACCAATAATAAGCAAGTTATAAGCACTTTTAAGTTGGCTATCCCCGTTTGACCTTGAAGGAGGGGTCCAAGGTCAAATCCGACCACACCAAAAGATTCCCAGTCCATGATTTCCTATAGGTTGGTTTACCATCCCAAACCTCTAGGACCAAAAATAAGCGAGTTATAAGCACTTTTAAGTTTGGCTATCCTCGTGTGACCTTGAAGGAGGGGTCCAAGGTCAAATCCGACCACACCGAAAGATTCTCAGCCCATGATTTCCTATAGGTTGGTTTACCATCCCAAACCTCTAGGACCAATAATAAGCGAGTTATAAGCACTTTTAAGTTTGGCTATCCCCGTTTGACCTTGTAGGAGGGGTCCAAGGTCAAATCCGACCACACCAAAAGATTCCCAGCCCATGATTTCCTATAGGTTGGTTTACCATCCCAAACCTCTAGGACCAATAATAAGCGAGTTATAAGCACTTTTAAGTTTGGCTATCCTCGTTTGACCTTGAAGGAGGGGTCCAAGGTCAAATCCGACCACACCAAAAGATTCCCGGCCCACGATTTCCTATAGGTGGGTTTACCATCTCAAACCTCTAGGACCAATAATAAGCGAGTTATAAGCACTTTTAAGTTTGGCTATGCTCGTTTGACCTTGAAGGAGGGGTTCAAGGTCAAATCTGACCACACCAAAAGATTTCCAGCCCATGATTTCCTATAGGTTGGTTTACCATCCCAAACCTCTAGGACCAATAATAAGTGAGTTATAAGAACTTTTAACTTTGGCTATGGTCGTTTGACCTTGAAGGAGGGGTCCAAGGTCAAATCTGACCACACCAAAAGATTCCCAGCCCATGATTTCCTAGATTTTGGTTTACCATTCCGAAGCTCTAGGATCAATAATAAGCGAGTTATAAGCACTTTTAAGTTTGGCTATCTTCGTTTGACCTTGATGGAGAGTCCAAGGTCAAATCCGACCACACCAAAAGATTCCCAGGCCATGATTTCCTATAGGTTGGTTTACCATCCCAAACCTCTAGGACCAATAATAAGCGAGTTATAAGCACTTCTAAGTTTGGCTATCCCCGTTTGACCTTGAAGGAGGGGTCCAAGGTCAAATCCGACCACACCAAAAGATTCCCAGCCCATGATTTCCTATAGGTTGGTTTACCATCCCAAACCTCTAGGACCAATAATAAGCAAGTTATAAGCACTTTTAAGTTGGCTATCCCCGTTTGACCTTGAAGGAGGGGTCCAAGGTCAAATCCGACCACACCAAAAGATTCCCAGTCCATGATTTCCTATAGGTTGGTTTACCATCCCAAACCTCTAGGACCAAAAATAAGCGAGTTATAAGCACTTTTAAGTTTGGCTATCCTCGTGTGACCTTGAAGGAGGGGTCCAAGGTCAAATCCGACCACACCGAAAGATTCTCAGCCCATGATTTCTTATAGGTTGGTTTACCATCCCAAACCTCTAGGACCAATAATAAGCGAGTTATAAGCACTTTTAAGTTTGGCTATCCTCGTTTGACCTTGAAGGAGGGGTCCAAGGTCAAATCCGACCACACCAAAAGACTCACAGCCCATGATTTCCTATAGGTTGGTTTACCATCTCAAACCTCTAGGACCAATAATAAGCGAGTTATAAGCACTTTTAAGTTTGGCTATCCATACCAAAAGATTCCCAGCCCATGATTTCCTATAGGTTGGTTTACCATCCCAAACCTCTAGGACCAATAATAAGCGAGTTATAAGCACTTTTAAGTTTGGCTATCCATACCAAAAGATTCCCAGCCCATGATTTCCTATAGGTTGGTTTACCATCCCAAACCTCTAGGACCAATAATAAGCGAGTTATAAGCACTTTTAAGTTTGGCTATCCCCGTTTGACCTTGAAGGAGGGGTCCAAGGTCAAATCCGACCACACCAAAAGATTCCCAGCCCATGATTTCCTATAGGTTGGTTTACCATCCCAAACCTCTAGGACCAATAATAAGCGAGTTATAAGCACTTTTAAGTTTGGCTATCCTCATTTGACCTTGAAGGAGGGGTCCAAGGTCAAATCCGACCACACCAAAAGATTCCCGGCCCACGATTTCCTATAGGTTGGTTTACCATCTCAAACCTCTAGGACCAATAATAAGCGAGTTATAAGCACTTTTAAGTTTGGCTATGCTCGTTTGACCTTGAAGGAGGGGTTCAAGGTCAAATCTGACCACACCAAAAGATTTCCAGCCCATGATTTCCTATAGGTTGGTTTACCATCCCAAACCTCTAGGACCAATAATAAGTGAGTTATAAGAACTTTTAACTTTGGCTATGCTCGTTTGACCTTGAAGGAGGGGTCCAAGGTCAAATCGGACCACACCAAAAGATTCCCAGCCCATGATTTCCTATAGGTTGGTTCACCATCCCAAACCTCTAGGACCAATAATAAGCGAGTTATAAGCACTTTTAAGTTTGGCTATCCTCGTTTGACCTTGTAGGAGGGGTCCAAGGTTAAATCCGACCACACCAAAAGATTCCCAGCCCATGATTTCCTGTAGGTTGGTTTACCATCCCAAACCTCTAGGACCAATAATAAGTGAGTTATAAGAACTTTTAACTTTGGCTATGCTCGTTTGACCTTGAAGGAGGGGTCCAAGGTCAAATCTGACCACACCAAAAGATTCCCAGCCCATGATTTCCTATAGGTTGGTTTACTATCCCAAACCTCTAGGACCAATAATAAGGGAGATATAAGCACTTTTCATGACTGCAAAGAAACGCCTGTGGCGGCCATCTTGTTTTTCAAAATGAGGCCAAAAATATTCCCAGTCAAGATTTTATAATGAGGAACATATCCTGCGAATTTGAGATCTCTACCTAGTACCTATAATACCCTTTGCTCTAGAGGGCCACCAAAAGTCCTTGTTTAAAGTCGAAAAACGCCTGTGGCGGCCATCTTGTTTTTCAAAATGAGGCCAAAAATATTCCCAGGCAAGATTTTATGGCTATGAATATATCCTGCAAATTTGAGAAGGCTACTGGTCGGCCAGTGAATTTCGTCACCCCAGTGAAGTTCGTCACCTGCCGTAAAAATGCTCAAAGACAGGCAATATTCATATTTAAATAAATGGAATAGCTTCTTTTAACGGCAAGGTATAAATATATGCCGTAACTGGACAGTAAAAACTCTTTAATATTGTCATAAAATGCAGGTGACGAACTTCACTGGGGTGACGAACTTCACTGGCTGAGCAGTAGCTATAATATTTTTTTCGTTAGAGCGGTAACGGTGAAATCTCTCTACACACTGCGGCGACGGCGGCGTAGGCGTAACAAAGTCAAATCCTTAGTATCCACCGGATGCTATCCGGTGGATACAATAATCAGGTCAATTTTACTTTACCGGTCAAGGAAATATGAAATTAAATTAACAGGGTAATAAATGGGGGCAAGCCCCCAACCCCCATAAATAGTATTCCTGTGTATTACAATAAAAATAAAAGGATGGAATCGCTAAAAACGTTATTTATATTATCGCCCAAATCTCGTACCGGTAATGTAAAAACTACAGTAGCCAAATAATAATTTACACATGTCTTCAAAGCAGACAAATCACGTTTTTACTGTCCAACAGATGAACTCCTCTATCATTTTATTGTGAATGGTCCGTTAAGTTACACACATACTTAAACTTGAGAAGTTTCATCACATTTTCATAGTATAGTGCTAACATGTTTTAATGAAGAGAAATGAATGATTGCAGATATACTGCTTCCCTACATAAGTTGGCCGCGGGTCGTAAGTTGGCCACCACTCATTTAAATATATCAAACAGACAAATGTGTGGTTGCACAGGTTTTAAAAGTGGTAGTTATAATAAATTTTATTATAATACACCATTCAAGAATGATACAGGCCTTTAGATTTATAGAAATTTCAAAATATGATGATGGCGGCCAACTTACGACCCGCGGCCAACTTATGCAGGGAAGCAGTATAATACACATTTTAAAACAATTTATGGCAATATTTTAGTGTTATAAAAGCATTCTTGTATTTAAATAATCTGTCGGCGAGTTGACTTGTCGGCGACTTGCAAGTAATTCAGAAATTTCACGAATCTCGCATTTTTTTTTGGCAAATTACAACTAAGGAATACTCGCTCCATATTTCGCTTAGTAAATTTACCGTAGTTTTGTTTCCCATATAAAGGCCTATTATCGCCCATTAATTTATGGTATTTAAGACACCGGGAAGTAAAGAGACAACTGTTTTCGTGGCAAAACACTGCTTATATTTATCTACAGTAACTATATGTATATCTACCATCTGGAGCCTTGGGAAGATCCATATCTTCATAAAAAGCTAATCTCAGGTCACTAACACTGATATGTTAACGTTTACGTCGTGCTAATTATTTAGGTACATTCATAATTTAGGAGCGAGATTTGACTCGTATGTCAACTGTGAGGAGGATAAAGCCCCATTTCCATATACGCGTGATCCGGCATGCGGCATACGGCATGCGGTATGCGGCTATTTTAACTTTGCAATAAAAATATAAAGCCCCTTTTCCATATACGCGTGATGCGGTATACGGCATGCGGTATGCGGCTATTCAAAGTACTAGAACCCTGATGGTTTCTACATAAAGTATAAGTACCGGATCTGCATACCGCACACGCATATATCGAAACACCTCTTACATTTTTATTGCAAAGTTAAAATAGCCGCATACCGCATGCCGTATGCCGCATGCCGGATCACGCGTATATGGAAATGGGGCTTAAGAGGTGTTTCTATATATGCGTGTACGGTATGCAGAAACGGTACTTATACTTCATGCAGAACCCATCAGGCTTCTAGTACTTTGAATAGCCGTATGCCGCATGGAAAAATCAATAAACTGACGTCATAATGATGAGTTTTTCTTCCTAGTTTCCCCCCTTTCTGCCTACCTTGATATTACAGGGGAGACAGAGATTCGCCCATAAAAACAGCAAAATGCTGTTTCTTGAGAACAAATATGCAGTGTGGTTTTAAAAAAGTTATCAGAAAGAAAAGAAGTTCCTCAAACTGTAAAATGATAATAGCATTATAAAATATATTTTGTGATAAGTACAAATACAACCATAGAACTTGTCCCATGGGAATAAGATTAGGGCTGTTGGAAAGTGGACAGCATTTCACCGACTATTTTATACTGTTCCCAAAAAAGTTACAAAGACTGTTTAAACACTTTGCAAACAATAATTAAAGCTAAAGATCAGTTCTTCTCATTGTATTCTAGCACTTAATGAAGTCATAAATAGTATTTATATTGACCCCAGACACAGTTTAAGACAACATACAGCTCTTTGCATCAGTCAGATGCAGTTTGTTAGCATATTTCTCACTGACATATAAACTTTTTTATTCATCTTTATAATCCTGCATGCTGTCAGTTCTAAAATCTTAGAAAAGTATCAAGACATGTTGCACACTTTTCTATACTATAAGGCTCCTTCAGTATCAACACAGATGTTAGTTTTAAATGAGGTACAAAAGAAATTGGTGAATCGCTGTCCCCCGCGAATCGCTGTCCCCCCCTGTACATCATTACATGAGGACTGAAACAACTGGAAAAAGCTTGAACCTTGTCAGTTATGTCTGTACATATGGAAACACTATAACCGGATGCCGGATCCGCATGCCGGATCCGCATACCGGATGCCGGGTGCCGGATCCGCACATATGGAAAAGGGGCTTAAATCTTACACATACGCAGATCGCATATTCCGACATGGGAAGGCAAAGAGCTTGGAATATCTTCTCGGATTAAAGTAAACAAATGGCAAGGGGAGAAACCCCCAGTTTCAATTAGTGCAATTAATGTGTAATAATAATAATAATAATTGTAGGTGTTTCCTTTTTGGTGCACCAAACTCACTGCGAGTTGGGCTTTGTATGTTGAATGAGTTGGCACATGCAAAAGTGAGGCCAAACAACTCAGAAATCTTCCACAGAACACCAAATTAATCTGTGTTTAAAAGTCAGCGGGATAAAGGAGACTTCCAAGAATACTGACAAGGAAAGTGAGAGGAATTTTTCTGATGTTGACCCCTTGAACCAGAAACAATAAATTCATTTCTTTTTCAGGGTTGAGCTTCAATTTAATAAGAGTTATCCATTGTTGCACATCCCAAAGGCAGGCATTTAGCTTGGTGAGAGCTGCAGAGGCATTCTTATGGGAGAGATGGATGTATAACTGAGTCTCATGTGCATAGAAATGGAATTTAATAGCCATATGGAGACTGATGATTTTACTAAGTGGCGTTGTATGAAGTGAAAACAGCAGCTAGTGGACCCAGAACAGACCAATAGGGAACCCCATAGATGAACTTGATTAATTCATATAGTGTGGAACTAATCTTGATGGCCAGGCAATGATTACTCAGGTAGGAGACAAATCACTTTTGAATGATTCCACTAAACCAGGATTTAAGATAGCCAAGGAGATTATTATGATCGATAGTGTCAAACACAGCTGACAAGTCAAGTAACGCTAGAGCTGTGTGTTCACCACATGATAGAAATAGAGGGACCACATTTTATAGCAGTTTCAGTGGAGTGACCCAGCTTATAAGCTGACTGATGAGGATTGGCCAGTTTTTGTTATTGATGTGTGATGTTAATTGCTTGGCAACAACTCGCTCAACTAACTTTGGCAGGAAGCAAAGACCAAACACTAGACGGTAATTCTTCAGGTCATTTCTGGGTATGGTAGCCTTTTATATGAGAGGGTGACAACCACTTTCTTGAAAGCATAAGGGAAAGAACCTTCAATGAGAGAATAAATTATCAACTTGGTAATAGATGGCAGGGGGATATCAAGACAATCCTTAAGGATGAATGTCGATAGACAGTCCAATAAGCACAATTTAGTGGGGAACTCATTGATAATATTGCAAGCCTCATCTTCAGTAACAGGCACAAAGACATTGAAAGCAGGAGGTGTCATGTTAAGTGGATCATTGAAAGAGCCAGAATTAGAGAATGCATCCCCGATTTGACTTATTTTCTTGGAGAAAAAAGAAGCAAACATGTCCACAAGGCTTTTATGTGAGATGTGAGCAGGCAAAACAGTCTCAGATGTGTGGTGCATGCAATCCCTTATTTAATGACTGCCATAGCTTCTTGGGGTCATCACTGTTTGCAGTTATGAGATTGGTAGAGTAGCAGCTCTTGTCTTTATGGGCCAATCAGTTGTACCAGGCAATTTGCTTTCGGAGCCTTGATCTGTTCAACTGTGTTTTATGTTTTCTCCACATCCATTCAAATTGCCACCTTAAAGAGCAAGCCATGTGATATGAGTCAGACAACCACTCCTCTGACTACTGTTGTGCCATGCGTGAGATGATAGGAGCATGCTTGTCAACTTCATGGTTTAGACTGTCCACCTACTGTATGATCATATAACTCTGTAACAGTTTCTTCAGGGGACAGAACAAATGGTATATTATTGAGGTCATTGCAGAACTGGTCGATATCGATCTTGTGATACCAATGTATTTTTCAATACTGGTTGATGGGTGGGAGAAATCAAGTTGGCATATTGTAACAGCATTGTCAGACATGAAGTCTCTAACACTAATATTCCAGACAAAATCAAAGTCAGAAGGAGATATCAAAACATCCAGAGTGTGAGCCAATGTATGAGTCGGGCCACTAACACCTTGAATCAAACTGCAACGCTGAAGGATATTATCAAACCTGGACCCATCATCACACTTTACATCTAGATGAACATTTATGTCACCGCAAATGATGAAATTGGAACCAATTGAAGACAGAAATCCTGAAAGAGCCAGAAAATCTTCCAGAAACTGAGTAGTACATGAACCTGGTGGGTGATGCAGACAAGCAGCAACAAAGCTATTGTGGTCGGACTTGAAAGATAGTATGATGCTTTCAAAGGATCTAAAAACTGGTGAAGAGACACCTCTGACCAATTAAAGTTATAATTGGCTGGTGTGAAAGAATAAAGGACAACATCAGTATATACGTATGAGTTGATCTAATATGAATCTCGGTCAGACCCAGGATGTCTGAGTCACTGCATTGTTTGAGGTCATGCAGGAGAGGGCCTTTATTGTGAATGAACTTGCCAATAACAAATCCAAAATTGGTTGGGTCAAGGTTTAATGCCATGTCTCCACATGACAACAAAAGTAGGAGTAGGTTTTTTAGTTTCAATTATGGAGCAGCCTGTTTTGTATTGCCAAGGTAACAATATTTATGTTATGTACCAGAACAGAAATCCAAAAATAGATGGAATGTTAACTTGTTAACCTTTCCACAATTCTGATACTTGTCAGGATTTAGCCACACTCAACATACCAGGCCTAACTCACTAACTGGATAGAAATCTTCCAGCTGCAGTAAAGCAGTAAATACAAACATGAGGGAAATATACACAATAAAACCATAAGAGATTTATGAAGTTTGAATATAAGGTTTGTCATTTTACTTTATAATTATATTATTATATCCTGCATGTATGTTTCTATTATGCCTATATTAAAAATGTGACAAACAGACATGTAAAATTGTGTCACATTGTCAAACACGGGTGAATCCATTCCCAACTTATTCCATATCACAGGCAGTCCTTAGAAATGTGTTCATACTCATTTTAATAAACAAGCAAGATCTGGATTTAAATTTTACTTTCTAGCTGACCCTAAATTCAATAAAAATAGCTATATATCATTCTAACATGACGACCTGCGCAGAAACGAGTTTTGAGTTCTATGCGCACACAATTATCTCGCAACAATCGCACTGCCCTTCCATCCGCCCTACATATTTTGTGGTTGGGTTTTAGAAGTAATGTTGTTATGTTGTTTCTATTTATATTTCATTAAATATGAAATATTTATTGAATATTAAATATTGTATATTATATTTATATAAAATAATCCTGCATCATAACATTATAAATATGCAGTTGTAAGGTACAGTGGATGGAAGAGCTGGTTGCTAAGGGCACCACAATGTAAACAAACCTACGTAAAACAATTTATTCCTTGTAAAAATGAAAAATAAATGAAAAAAAATCCCTTAAATAATCTTAGATGTCATGTTAGAATAGAAATAATCCACTCGTGCTCATGGTTTGTATACGGCATTTAACCATGTCACTTCTGGATAATTTTACTCAGCCGGAAGTGCCATGGTTAAATGCCGTATACAAACCATGATCACTCATGGATTATTTCTACAATATTTGTGTCAATTCCAGATCACAACCAAATCAAATTTGTATTTAAATCAGTCATTTGTACGTTTAGATGTACAAAATGTAATATATATTTTTCAATGTTGGGTTTAGCCCACCATTACACGAGTTCTGGTTGCTCTGGTCAAAATTAAAACACATCTGTTATTTGTCTTATTGGGATTTAACCAAGAAATAAACAAAAAAAATTTAATTTTTAGATTAATGGTGTCCTGTGTAGTAAGGTGCCATTAAATAATTCTTTATTTTATGACCGAAATGTATTTTGTTGTAGCCTTTATAGTACCAGCTTACTGATACCCTCACCATCCCATCCCCCGGACCAGCCAAGAGGCTATTTGGGTTGTGTAGAGCATTAATTTTTGGATTTCTTATTGAATCAGTAACACATGTAAATAGATCAACAATTAGGCTTGAATAAACCAAGAAATATAATCCAGTAACAATAGTTGGACCTGGTTACTGTTTAATAAGACAGGGGGTATAAAAAGAGTGAGAGGATGACAATCCAATGAGCTAGTAATTACAGAAGAGACATAATAGACTGAGAGGAGGACCACCCAGTGAGCCTGTATAGTTACAGAAGGGGCAAATAATTCTAATTGTAATTCCAATTGGACTTTTATTTTAATCTCCCCTGTTCAAAGGGGACTCTAAAGCACAACAACAGGGACAGAAGAGAGGCCAAGCACCACAGAGAACACCAGGGAGTGAGTAAGACTAAGGTGGGTATGCCTTTGTGTACAGGTAGATTTTGAACTGCTTTCTGAAAAAGGCACGGGAGGGGGACACATGAATCTCACCAGGAAGAGCATTCAAACAGTGGGGTCATCAAAAGCAAAACTATAACCAACTGTTTGACAGATTTATGGATAGAAAGCTTAATTGGAACTTTGGAACAAGAACATTTCCACCACTCTGCATGACTGCACCTAGCTGGTACTGTAAGAACTGCTGTAGGAAGAGATATATGGAGCAAAATACTTGGAAAAACCAGTGTGAAGAAACTGGTCAACAAGGGTAGCTGTTTTAAAGACTGAGCGATGTTCAATGGGAAGCCAATGCAATTTCTTAAGTACAGGATTTATACAAGTATATCTACTGATATTTGATATGATTCCAGCTGCATTATTTTGGATGCACTATAATTTATGAAGATTGAACTTAAAGAGACTCCTGAAAAGTGAGTTACAGTAATCCAACTAACTACTAACAAGAGCATTGGCCACAAAGGCATCATGAGTTAGAAACTGCCTGACATGTATAAAATCACGAAGTTGCACAAAACAACTTTTGCAGTCATTCTGAACATGTTCGGACAAGGAAAAATCAGAATCAAACCACACACTTAAATTCTTGACTTATAGAGTAGGATGATCCAGTGAGGCTGCAATTACAGAGGGGGCATAATAGAGTGAGACCATGACACAGTCAGGCTATAATTACAGAAAGGGCATTCTACTCTATTTTATTCTGTAATTTGATAGTAATTAATCTCTGCCAAGGCCAACTTTAAGGTGCAACACCAAAATCTAATTCAAAAATTATCATCCCATAGCCATTGCCAAGTCCAATACCTCAGACACCTGATAGATAATATGCTAAGGTGGGAAAACCATTTTACAGAGAAAGATTTTAGTTTTTTTTCTGAAACAGGTAAGAGTTGGGGCAGAATGGACCTTATCAGGTAAATCATTTCAAATTGTGGGAGCATCAAAAGCAAAGCTGTGGCCAAAATGTTTTTTTTTATTATTTATGTACAGATGGACAGAAACCAGTAAACCAGAGTGGTGGTTTTGAAGATACAGCGAAATTCAACTGGGAGCCAATGGTGTCACTTGAGAATAGGAGATGCCCATATGTATTTGTAACAGTTTGTGACAATCCTAGCAAATGTCTTTTGAATACATTGCAATTTATGCATGTTGAAACTCCTAAAGAGAGAATTGCAGTAATCAAGGCAACTACTCACCATAGCATTGGCCGCCAGGATAGCAGCCTCATCTGTCAGATACTGTCTAACCTGCCTGAGATTATGCATTTGAATTAAGCATGTTTAAAATATTACAGCCATGATCAGTGAAAGAGAAATTAGCATCAAACCAGACACCAAGGTCCTATACAATAATTGCTGGATGCATGAAATTTTCAATAATTCTGACATGCAGGGAGGTTTGAATCTAATTACTTGAGCTGAACGTGAGATCCAAAGATGATAAACTTTGTTTTACACAGGATTTAATTTGTGCATACTTGACAACATCCACTCGTGAGCATCTAGAAGACTTGAATCCAGTTTGTCAAAAGCCAGGGCTGAAATTTTATGAGACACATGAATAACAACCAAGTGTCATCTGCAAGTAGAATTTGATGTTGGGGTGCATTCCAATATCCTTATTCAAAAGAGTGTTGTGTAAAGAGAACAGCAGATGACCAAGGACTTAGCCTTGTGGAACCCCAAACTGCAGCTGATGCAATTCAGAGAGGGTTGACCCAATTTTAATTGCTTGAAACTTGTGGCTGAGATAGGAGTTAGACCACTTCAAAGTCGTGGCAAGATGTCCCAATGAGGCTGCCGTTACAGAAGAGACATAATAAAGCGAGAGGAGGATGATCAAGTGAGCCTGTAATTGTAGAAGAGGCATAAAAGAGGAGAAGAGGAGTCTATTCTTACAGTAGAGACATAACAGAATGAGAGGAGGGCGGCCCAGTAAGCCTGCAATTACAGAAGAGGCATAATAGAGTGATAAGAGAGTAGTGGTATGGTTGCAAGACGAAAGGTATATAACCAAGTAGCCTGTAGTCACTGGGTAGTCCTCCCATCACTATATTATTTTTTTCCCACGTTTTGAATTTTTTTATATGGAATAATGCATACTCCAAGTATTACGCAAAGTCTCGTAAGGTCACTTGTGTTGCTTTGGGGAAGGCTGACTTTCGCCTCGTTTCCTCGCTACCTACGACTTCTATGAAAAACAAATAAAATATATATTTACATAAATAGTTCTTATAAAATTTACTCTTTTTTAAATTCTCTTTTAAATTATTGTATTGTTGATAGTATCATACTTGTACTTTTTTCCACATTTTTGGTTTGTGAATATTTCTCGTCCTTGTGTGAAAGAGCGAGAATTGCATTGTTTGGGAAAAATGAAATGGCGCAGGTGGCGGGTCCGATTGATGCGGTTGCAGAAAATAGACCAGTAAGTGTTTGTCCAGTACCAGTCACAAGTTTTAATATTTGCAGTGGGTCAATAAAAAAATAAGGTATCATATCATATGTTTTTGAAAGATATATAGTTTCTGTCTAACCAACAATTATTTAAAATTGGAGATATTGTCTAGCCTTGTGTTTACTTTGCATGAATATTTCATTTAAAAATGTCAAGTCTTAAAACCTCGTTAAGTAGCGATAATATTTAAGATTTTAAGGGAAGTAAGTGAGCTTAACTTTACTGGTATGCTTTTAATGTATACCAGAGGGAAAACGGTTAACTTTTTTACTGTGAATATTTAAAGTTCTTTGTTTGGAACAAAAGCGGAAATGTATATTGTGACCTTCACCTTTGCCAGCATGTAAATATAAACAGTCGTATGACGCAATTGATTCTAGAAACTCCGCCTTGTGGTGTTGGCAGTTTACTTGAATCATTCAACGTTCAGTGATTGGCTGGTTGTGGCAAAACCTGATGAAATCAGCAAAACATTCGTTTTAAAGGGAAGTGTGAACTACTACCATTGGTATTTTGAGTTTGAGTGAGGAAGAGGGAGCAATGGAGTGATTGAGTGGGGATATGATTGTGATAAACTGTTGAAAGAACTGATTGGAATGTATTTCTGATGTGATTAAAATTATATTGAATTATTCTTGGAAAGTTGGACTATTATTCTTTGATATGAAACAGGAAAACAAGGTTAGGAAAAGAGGACATGTTTTAACCTTACAGTATTGTTTTTGTTAAGATAGGACAGAGTAATATACTGCTTCACATACTATGGTCATGCATTTATGGACACCCAAATTTTTATTACTAATCTTCAAGTTTGAAAAGTCTGTTGGTGGAAGATCAGTAAAAATAAATATTGAAATAAAATTTTACAAAATCACAAAAAATATGAGCATACATTTCAATAATTTAAAATTCTAAAATTGTTAAAATATGGGGGTTGACCATAATTGATGCACTGACCATAAATATGTGGCAAGCAGTTACATGTACAGGAGTGGACAGTCTTCCAGACAGTACAGTAAAATGGACAATTATTTTTACCATCTGTCTGTTGTTTTATCCATAAGACTGTCAGCCCCTGTAAATATAAATTTAAACTTATTAATTGTACAGCGTTAATTTTATGTGAATGTGCTTTGGTTCGATGGTTTAGTTCTCCTGTAACTGGCTTGACACACAATTGTGATTATTTCATGTTTTGTTTTTTTGTTGTTTTTTTTAATTCATCGAACAATTATATCTGTCATTATGCCTCAGTTATACCAATGGATTAGAACTTTTTATTGTTTTGGTCTATTGAAATATTTCGTCAGCCAGAAAAAAGGGAATCACACAAGGTTAAGTTTGCACCTATTCACCAGTTGTTTATCACATATGTTGTGTTAGTGTTAATTGGTCCTACTTTATTTAATTACTTTGTGTAATTTCTCTTTTGGACACCTAATTGATTTTGTTTTTTAATGGAATGTGAAAGCCTAGACAATAGGTGATACTCTGTGACAGCTATGCATATTGTTTAGGTAATCTTTATAATAATAAATATCTGAGAAAAAAAAACACCTTATTTTTACTAATCTCATTATCTATATAAGTAACAAATTGCTCATAATCTGAGACTTGTTGATAAAATGCAAAGTCTGAAAAAATGGCATAACTAAAGTAACATGACTAGTGACTACTTATATGGTCATTGCTGATGTATGTGTGTTTGTGTAGTTGTATTTGAGGTCATCTGGTTGATATGATGCAATATTAAAAGATATTTGAATGTTTTTGCAGAGTAGATTGAAAGCAAGTTAAGTCTTCAATGATACACGAGATTGTGGATATGATTCAAAGTATTTCAAAGGGAATGCCTTTAAATTTTTAGATGGTGTTTGAATCTGCAATTGGCTCAAACGTGTCCCCGCCACGTCCGAATACGCTGATGTTGAACTTAAAAAAGAGTTGGGTACAGGAAACAGAGGAAAACAACAATCAGAAAATTGTTGTTCAAGAAGCTGAGAGCAAAGGGAAAAGAAGAAAGAAAAAGAGGACAGCTGTGAAAAAGTTTGAACAGCTATACATTCCTACAGGAGAGAACTTAGGACAGGGTTCTCAGGGGTCAGTTGCAACATACAGGAATCGGCTGACTAATATCGAGTATGCTGTAAAGGTAAGCTTTTCTTCATTCTCCAGATTTTTATGGATTCACATTTCTATATGTTAAATAGTTGGGATAGTTAACAGAAGGGTTGGTTTGCTTTGGGGTATTAGTTTTGGACTGAAACTAGTGGTAAGTTGAAATAGTTTAGTGTCTTTGTCAATTTGAACCCGGTAAAGATATACAAGCAAATATTCAGTCTTAATATCAGATGTTTTATACAGACATATCATGCATGTAGAGTGCATGTTTTGGTAGACCAAAAGAAAATAAAAAAAAAGATTCACACTGAAAAGAAATAATATTAAAGTTGTTTTTTTTTGTTGTTGTTAATTTTTACTTTTGATCTCAAAATTTTGTAATTTAATTGCAATTAAGTGATTTGGGTCCTTGCTTTTAGATAGTGGAAAAGAACAATGGAAGAAGTCGCAACAAAGTGTTGAAGGAAATTGAGATATTTGATTTCTGCAAAGGTCATGAAAATATCCTGCAGTTAGTCGAATATTTTGAAGAAGAAGAGCGATTTTACCTTGTCTTTGAAAAAATGGAAGGAGGTGAGTCATTTCAAAATTGTCTGAAGAGTTTTACCTTAGTATTATAAAAAGTGTGGCATATTTTTATGTCTGTTTGTTTTCAATCAATTCAGATATTAATTTGAATAATGTCATTTAAAAAATAGAGCAGATAAAATTGTCAATGGATCTGATAGACACTTCAGTAGTTGTAAAGTTTTGTTTTTTTTTTCTGGGGGTGGGGGTGGGGGGGGGGGTGGAGTACAAATTGAAATTGTATATATTTTTTCATTGTTTACAGGAACCCTTCTCGATACCATCGAGAAAAGGGGCCACTTGACAGAGCAAGAAGCTAGTCTTGTGATACGTGACCTTGCCAGGGCCATTGACTTCCTCCACAGAAAAGGCATTGCTCATAGAGATCTGAAACCTGAGAATATTCTCTGTGTCAGGGCTGGACAGGTAAATGTGCTGTTTTTTTATTAATTCTGGCATTGTTAACCCCAACTTACAATTATGATACTAACACATTTAAGATAATGGTCACAGTGTATGATTGGCAATAGCATGTTTCCTCAATGAAATGCCACGTAACTGTATACATTTCTTTGTGCTGAATCAGTGTCACAAGATGTATTGATTTTCTGTCCTTTTCACACATGCAGTTTATGATTGGTGTTATTGACCAGTGAGAACACACTGCTGTGTACTGTGGCACACTCTAGTGAATGGGCTCCTTTGTGTTGTATTTATAGTGTGTGATTCAAGGCTTTTATTCAGGGTCCAGGCACTTTAATTAGGTCATGTCTGTTGCAGACTTACTTTGTATGTGCCCTTGCTGTTTACCTTTGAGTTGTACAGTGAAGGCTATGTGACTGTGTAATGGGTTAATGGTCATAATTGACCAGTAATGGATGGTGTGTAGGCACTATGCCAGATGAATAATTCTGTTGAAGCTGTTCTAAGTAATGAATTTTGTAGTTTTGATGTCTAGTCTTTGTGATGATAATAAATTTATTATATATATTTTTTTAATCTGACTGTGTGTTACATGTATGAACTGTGTATTTCAGTTAGTGCCAGTGAAAATCTGTGATTTTGACTTGGGCAGTGGTATCATTATGGATAGCAGACAGACCACACCAGTTACTACACCTGAGCTCCAAAGTCCAGTGAGTGTTTTATTTAACTATTAATACTGCTCTCCTCAGTGATACAAATTATGTGCACTTAAAACTGCAAGCTTTCAATGAAAAAAAAATGGGGGGGGGGGGCGCGGGGTTGTGCTAACTAGCAGCATATGCTGGACACTCCAATAAAAGGATGCCATGCTTGAGCAAAGTGTAATTATTTTGTAACCTTGTGGTTAGTAAGTGTCTTTAAAAATGTAATTTTCTTAATGTCACTTTATCTCTCCAAATGATAGATTTATGGGTGTTAAATTGTTGTTAAAACTTTATGTAAAGACTGATTAATTTCCAAGCATGAAGATATTAATCTGACTTTGACCATAACCTTTTACAGGTGGGTTCAGCAGAGTACATGGCTCCTGAGGTGGTGGATGTGTGGCAGGACCAGGCTTGGTCCTATGACAAGCGCTGTGATATCTGGAGCCTGGGCATTATCCTGTACATTCTGCTGTGTGGCTACCCTCCTTTTTGTGGTCGATGTGGAGACGACTGTGGGTGGGAGCATGGTGATTCTTGCCAGAAGTGCCAGGATAATCTCTTTACAAGCATCCAGAATGGAGAGTTCAACTTCCCAAAAGAGGATTGGGATAAGGTGTCAGATGGTGCCAAAGACCTGATAGGTCACATGTTGGTTAGAGACCCTCATCTACGGTACTCAAGCTGGGACGTACTCCACCATGAGTGGGTGTCCAAGGAGTCGCCAGGTCTTCCTCTGGCCACTCCCAGAGTGTTACAGAGGTTGGTCTATGTTACTATACATTGTGTCAACTGCTATTCTGTGCAATATTAAATAAAATTAGCACGAGTCGGATTATTGCATGATAAATTTGTTTCAAATTTAGGAAACAAGTAATGTTCAATATTGCAGGAAAAAAGTCACTAATGTCTGAATTCTTGCAGGCGTTTATATGTAATCGGGATAGACAGTATCAGATTATCACTGCAATTGTGTGTGGGGGTTTCTCTTCTGATTTGATTGTTCAGATGTCTTATGGTGTAATTGCTCGATTCCCTTTGTAGATTGTGGAAAATTTACCTTGTCTTTTAACTTGGATAAAATTCTTTAAAGTCAGCTTTATCATTTTTAATGGAGTTTTAACTTGCCTTTTAATTCTGTCTCTACAGGAACAACAGTGTGAAGGAGCTGGAGGCGTTTGCAGAAAATGCCAATGCTGTGAACCGGTTGTTCCTCAACCATTTTTCCATTTCGGAGGCGTACCGTCCACACACCTTTAAGGTGGGAGAATTGCCTTGGGAGGAAGATGATGAGTCCTCCCCCAATAACAATAGACCCCCTGTGTTCAGCATGCCCTCAGATAGGGAGGACCCGCTTTTCCACGACCCCATGTTCTCTATTGGGAACCAGTCTTTTGAGGAGGATGAAAATAGTAGTGAGGAAGAGGTTGACGTGGCACCCATCTTATGGATGGGTCTAACTCCACCTGGGACATCTGGATTGGCGAGAAGAAGGCTGCAGAAAATCAGCTCAGGAGACAGCTCTGATGGGGACAAGGAGAATAAGTCGCCCCCAAAAGTGCCCTCTGCCATCTTCTAGCAATACTGAGTACACTTGAAGTAAAAAACCAAGTATTAGTGGGCCAAACTGTTAAGGAATGAAAGACAGCAGCACATACAAATGTCAGTCATGTGTTATATAACAGTATCATTGCATTTTTTTTTTATTATTATCTTTTGCGAAGAGAAAAACTGCACTAAACTTGCTGGATGAGAAAGTTTTAATAATTCTTCTTCTGTGATTTTGACTTTTTGAAGTTAATCTTGATAGCAAAATGTTGGACCATTGATATTATGTAACCAGTCAGTTGAAAAGTCTCTGAAACAAGTTCAAGTGATAGTAAATTTGCAGATATTGCTATTTAAATACCTGTGTATTTTAGTGCTTAGTGTTGATAGTATTTTGATAAGATAAACTATTGCTATGTGTGCAAAATGTGAAAGCAATGTTTGATGAATTTGTTGAGGTACAGAAAACTATATTGACCGTAGATGAAGCAAGTTCTGACAGAAATGAAACCTACCTCAGGAGGAGAGAAAGCAAGGGTAGTTTACTTGTCATTTTGGGCAAGCAGGAAAATGTGTCCAATGTGAACAAGAATAGTTGATGCAAACCTACTTCAGCATGCCATACAAAGTTTGGAATGGAATTGTGGGAGCCTTTTGTTGAAGATAGAAACTGTGCTCAGCTCAGCAGTATGTGGCTTTTAAATTAAGATTCAGTAGTGTGTGTATTTTAGAAATTAAGTGAAAACTCCATTTGTAGCTTATTTTTGTAGTTTTTGATTGTGTGAATGGGATGAGTGTAGAATGTGTGAGATGAGTCTGTTTTTACGTGGGTTTATTTTTTCATATTTTATATACTTAAGTTATTTGTTAAATATTTTGTGATCTCCCAATCTTTGGCATTTTTCAATCTTTGCAAATCAATACACAATTAAAAGAAGACACACTTTGACTATTACTCCTGTTTCCCATTACTTTATTATCCATTTCATTAAAATAGTTCAGTATTAATCAGTTGTTAAGAAATCCTGGAGAAATATTTCTTTTGTGTTTAGTTGGATTTCTATAGTTTCCCCATCTAGTCTGTGTGGAACCAAAGGGATTGCAATTTTCATTTTTACACGGGTTGACCTAAGTTGAAGTATTTGTAATTTTGTTAAAGACTTGTTGCTGCATCTGTTACTTGTACAGGATGGTGTTTTACATATAAAAAATATACATATCAAAGATATTATGTTAATTATCAGATACTTGGGAATTTAGTATTTTTTCATTTCTTCCAAAACAAAAGTTATTTTCTCTTATTTATAAATTACTCAAATGTTTATAGATTTCTGAGAAAATTCTTTCACTATACATTATAAGTTAGCTAACTCTGACATTGGTGCTGCATGTGCTCTTTTGTTAATCTCCATCTTGTGGAACAAAGTAGGCCACACTTTGCCAGTGTGGTCCATGTCTCTGTAGTGTGCTGTTTAAACATGATTGGATTATTTTCTCATCACATTAATTTTACAATCCTACCCACCAAAGGGCAACAGCTGAATTGTAAATTTGTGAAGTACTATATGTGTACTTGTAATTATTCATCTAAAATTTGTCCAGCAAACAATTGAGCATGTTTTGGAATTGAAAGTAGCTGAGGTGTGGCTAACAATGTTCTGTGGAAATATTCAATATAATTTGCATATTTATTTTTTTTTTTTTTTTGGAGATTTAATGTCTTTCAGCAAATGTCCTTGGTTTGTTATGTTTAGTTGTAAAAAAATGTAATCCATAGTACTCCCAGTGTCATGTAAAGTCAGTATTTTGTGCTTAGACAAGAATATAGAAGCCACTTCTTTATTATGTCTTACTACCAGTATAGAATATTCAACCATTCGGTAGAAAATATGCAGGCATCATGTTACATAAACAGTATTATGTAGAGATTCAATCATCTATTAAGCTTCATTTGAGTTTTGAAAATTTAATGTATTTAAAAGTACATATTTAAGCAATGGAACCATCAGCTGACCAAATTACAACTGAAACACTTCTATGTTGAATTGAAAATTTTCCAAAGAAATGAGAAGGTGAAATGGAGGGGTGGGGTTGTTATATCCACTATCCAGTAAAGTTAAATTGCAGCTGGAATACTGAAATTGAAAACACTATTGGCAATTTATTTCACTGTTAATATAAATATATGACACTATATGTAGGCTGAAAGAAAGGACCTGAACTGAAACAAACCAAATCTTTTGGAAGTAAGTGGCAGTGACATCTATGTGTATATTTAGAATAAGGAATCCCCTCCATTTCATACCATGATGAAATCCTTAAGACAAGAGAAACTGCTCAGTAAAAGTTTAGATAGTTTTCCCCTTTATTGCTTTTAATCATTTGGACAATAACCACATTAGGAGAACTCTCAACATATATAGATCTAATTAAGTTACGAAACTTGTTCAGTGTCTAAAATTGCCTTTGATATGTCATGTTAAGAACAATAGTACAATGACTACAGGAGATTTTTTTTTGCATTTCAAAAGACTATTCTATAGTTTGCAGTAGATGTCCTATTATGGATGACTTTTAATGACAAAGATCTTTACAGGCAGTCAGTCATTGGTGAAGTACATAATGTGTCAATGGTCCCACATTATAAGGTCAAGGTTGTCTTTTTTTATCGCTGCCTTAATGTCTTGTGGCAAAACTGACTCATTTTAAGTGTTTTCTGTAATGTATTGGTCTATTGGATATGTTATGCATTTATATGGCGAGAAGCTTCTGGCACAGACTGTAAAGTTTGTGTTCTTTGGGATTTAGAGGGTATTAATGGTAGAATATCCAACACTGTTTTGATAGTAACTTTGTAGCTATATTCAATGAAATCCATTTCTCGAAAGAATAGTCATTCTTCCAATGCCTCATGACTTCTCTCCATTGTATCCGATTATAAGAACGAAATCCTGATAACATTCCCAAATATATTTTTATATTGAAGTTTCAGAGGTGTGTTTTTATGTTAAAAAATGCAAAATTTTTATTTTAATGGGCAGTTACAAGAAGATTGAAACCAAGATAAAATATAGGGTTGGCAAAGGGGACAATGAATTCTGAATATCAAGATTTGACAAAAAAAATCTGCAAGCTATTTCTTCGTTTCTAGTCATTTTAAAGTATAGCTGGGCAAAATATTCAAAAGTTTATTTTAAAGACAAACTGAGTTATTATTTTCCCAAGTCAGCAAGAAGATGGGTTTCATCATTAGCACATTTTGATCACTGAGATGAAGATTGCTCAATTATAAATACATGGAAGAGTTGTTGGTTATATATCCAGTTATGATATTAGTTATTACATTGTTGATTTTTTTGTGGTCTTGAACATTTAGTGAAAAGAGAAATAAGGCAGAGTTTTTTTATGTCAGCTGACATTATGTCGTCACTCTGCGGCGTGGGCGTACGCGTGAACAACTTCTCCTCCAAAACTACAAGGCCTAGAGACGTGCTGTTTTTTTTAAAAGATACCTTATCTATCGAGGATGAAAAATTGTTCAAGGCATGCAAATCTGTCTGTTCGTCTGTTTGCTAGAGACATTACAAGGGGGGGTACCCCCACCAAAAGTGTGAAAATTTCAACACTTAATCACAATTTTCTCAGTGACTATTGCAGGGATTTCTCTCATATCTTGCATATATGTACTAGGCCAGAGGTAGATTCTCTTGTGTGAGTATGAGACCTGGATCTGTCTTACTTTTTTTTTAATAAATTTTTTTAATAATTTTTAATGCATTAAAATTCATGAAATCATGCACAAAATCATTTATAACTTGAAAACTATTGCATCTAGAGCATTTTGTTAAAATATGTTATTCAGCTACTTTTTTCATAGCTATAATATGGTGAGTAAGTTGGGTGCCTGTCTCAATAGCTAAGTGAGTAATAGCTACTTTTGGGCTTTTCAGTAACTTCCATCATGAGTAGAATCAATTGTAACTTAAAAACTATTGCATTTAGAGAATTTCGTATAAATATGTTTTTCAGCTTCTTTTGGGTCAGCTATAGCATAGTAAAATTTCAGACCTGTAGCTCATGGCATAGCTGAGTAATAGCTACTTTTAGGTTATCACTGTTGAGTAAATCGCTTATAACTTCAAAACTATTGCATTTAGAGAATTTCGTATAAATATGTTATTCAGCTACTTTTGGGTCAGCTATAACATAGTAAAATTTCAGACCTGTAGCTCATTGCATAGCTGAGTAATAGCTACTTTTAGGTTATCACTGTTGAGTAAATCGCTTATAACTTGGAAACTATTGCATTTAGAGTATTTTGTTTCATATGTTATTCACCAATTTTGGGATCAGCTATAACATAGTGAAGTTTCAGATCTGTGGCTCATTGCATAGCTGAGTAATAGCTACTTTGAAGTTCTCACTATTGAGTAAAACGGTTGTAATTGGAAAACTATTGCATTTAGAGAATTTCGTATAAATATGTTATTCAGCTACTTTTGGGTCAGCTATAACATAGTAAAATTTCAGACCTGTAGCTCATGGTATAGCTGAGTAATAGCTACTTTTAGGTCATCACTATTGAGTAAATCAGTTGTAACTTGAAAATTATTGCATTTACAGTATTTTGCTTAAAGATGTTGTTCACCTACTTTTGGGTCAGCTATAACATTGTAAAATTTCAGACCTGTAGCTCATTGCATAGCTGAGTAATAACTACTTTGAGGTTCTCACTATTGAGTAAATCAGTTGTAATTGCAAAACTATTGCATTTAGAGAATTTAGTGTAAATATGTTATTCAGCTACTTTTGGGTCAGCTATAACATAGTAAAATTTCAGACCTGTAGCTCATGGCATAGCTGAGTAATAGCTACTTTTAGGTCATCACTATTGAGTAAATCAGTTGTAACTTGAAAACTATTGCATTTACAGTATTTTGCTTAAATATGTTGTTCACCTACTTTTGGGTCAGCTATAACATAGTAAAATTTCAGACCTGTAGCTCATGGCATAGCTGAGTAATAGCTACTTTTAGGTCATCACTATTGAGTAAATCAGTTGTAACTTGAAAACTATTGCATTTACAGTATTTTGCTTAAATATGTTGTTCACCTACTTTTGGGTCAGCTATAACATAGTAAAATTTCAGACCTGTAGCTCATGGCATAGCTGAGTAATAGCTACTTTTAGGTTATCACTGTTGAGTAAATTGCTTATAACTTGGAAATTATTGCATTTAGAGTATTTTGTTTCAATAAGTTATTCACCTATTTTGGGATCAGCTATAACATAGTGAAGTTTCAGATCTGTGGCTCATTGCATAGCTGAGTAATAGCTACTTTGAAGTTCTCACTATTGAGTAAATCGGTTGTAATTGGAAAACTATTGCATTTAGAGAATTACGTATAAATATGTTATTCAACTACTTTTGGGTCAGCTATAACATAGTAAAATTTCAGACCTGTAGCTCATGGCATAGCTGAGTAATAGCTACTTTTAGGTCATCACTATTGAGTAAATCAGTTGTAACTTGAAAACTATTGCATTTACAGTATTTTGCTTAAATATGTTGTTCACCTACTTTTGGGTCAGCTATAACATAGTAAAATTTCAGACCTGTAGCTCATTGCATAGCTGAGTAATAACTACTTTGAGGTTCTCACTATTGAGTAAATCAGTTGTAATTGCAAAACTATTGCATTTAGAGAATTTAGTATAAATATGTTATTCAGCTACTTTTGGGTCAGCTATAACATAGTAAAATTTCAGACCTGTAGCTCATGGCATAGCTGAGTAATAGCTACTTTTAGGTCATCACTATTGAGTAAATCAGTTGTAACTTGAAAACTATTGCATTTACAGTATTTTGCTTAAATATGTTGTTCACCTACTTTTGGGCCAGCTATAACATAGTAAAATTTCAGACCTGTAGCTCATGGCATAGCTGAGTAATAGCTACTTTTAGGTTATCACTGTTGAGTAAATTGCTTATAACTTGGAAATTATTGCATTTAGAGTATTTTGTTTCAATATGTTATTCACCTATTTTGAGGTCAGCTATAACATAGTGAAGTTCCAGACCTGTGACTCATTGCATAGCTGAGTAATAGCTACTTTGAAGTTCTCAATGTTGAGTAAATCACTTGTAATTTGAAAACTATTGCATTTAGAGAATTTAGTATAAATATGTTATTCAGCTACTTTTGGGTCAGCTATAACATAGTAAAATTTCAGACCTGTAGCTCATGGCATAGCTGAGTAATAGCTACTTTTAGGTTATCACTGTTGAGTAAATTGCTTATAACTTGGAAATTATTGCATTTAGAGTATTTTGTTGCAATATGTTATTCACCTATTTTGGGGTCAGCTATAACATAGTGAAGTTCCAGACCTGTGGCTCATTGCATAGCTGAGTAATAGCTACTTTGAAGTTCTCACTGTTGAGTAAATCAGTTGTAATTGGAAAACTATTGCATATACAGAAATTTGTGCAAATATGTTATTCAGCTACTTTTGGGTCAGCTATAACATAGTGAAATTTCAGATCTGTAGCTCATGGCACAACTGAGCAATAGCTATTCTCAGGCACTGACTGTTGAGTAAATCAGCTATAACTTGAAAAATATTGCATTTGGAGTATTTTGTTAAAATACATTGTTCACCTACTTTGGGGTTAGCTATAATATAGTGAAATTACAGACCTATAGCTCATGGCATAGTGGAGCAATAGCTATTTTCAGGTTCTCACTATTGAGTAAATCAGTTGTAACTTGAAAACTATTGCATTTACAGTATTTTGCTTAAATATGTTGTTCACCTACTTTTAGGTCAGCTATAACAGTGCAAAAATTCAGACATGTAGCTCATTGCATAGCTGAGTAATAGTTACTTTGAGGTTCTCACTCTTGAGTAAATCAGTTTTAACTTGAAAATTATTACATTTAGAGTATTTTGTTTAAATATGTTATTCACATAATTTTTGGTCAGCTATAACATAGTGAAGTTGCAGACCTCTATGTCATGGCATAGCTGAGCAATAGCTTCTTTCAGGTTCTCCCTGTTGAGTAAATCATTGTATCCAACCTGTAGGAAATCATGGGCTGGGAATCTATTAATATGGTCCGATTTGACCTTAGAACCCTCCTTCAAGGTCAAATGAGGATAGCCAAACATAAAAGTGCTTATAACCCGCTTATTATTGGTCCTAGAGGTTGGAATGAAAACCAACCTATAGAAAATCTTGAGCTGGGAATTTTTTGGTGTGGTCGGATTTCACCTTGGACCCCTCCTTCAAGGTCAAATGAGGATAGCCAAACTTAAAAGTGCTTATAACTCACTTATTATTGGTCCTAGAGGTTTCGAATGGAAAACCAACCTATAGAAAATCATGGGCTGGGAATCTTTTGGTGTGGTCGGATTTGACCTTGGACCCCTCCTTCCAGGTCAAACGAAGATAGCCAAACTTAAAGTGCTTATAACTCGCGTATTATTGGTCTTGGAGGTTTGGGATGGTAAACCAACATATAGGAAATCATGGGCTGGGATTCTTTTGGTGTGGTCAGATTTGACCTGGGACCCCTCCTTCAAGGTCAATTGAGGATAGCCAAACTTACAATTGCTTAGAACTCGCTTATTATTGGTCCTACAAGTTTGGGATGGTAAACAAGCTACAGGAAATCATGGGCGGGGAATTTTTTTGTGTGGTCGGATTTGACCTTGGACCCTCCTCCTTCAAGGTCAAACAAGGATAGCCAAACTTAAAAAGTGCCTATGACTCACTTATTATTGGTCCGAGAGGTTTGGGATGGTAAACCATCCTAAATTCTTTGGCTGGGAATCTTTTGGTATGGTCAGATTTGACCTTTGGACCCCTTCTTCATGGTCGAACGAGGATATTGCATTTATAGTATTTCTTTAAATATTTTTAACCTACTTTTTACACTTAAACAATTACCTTGTTACTTTATTTCATAATACCATTTGCAGGGCACAACTTTTTTGTCCTTTTCTTCTGTCAGCTTCGGAATATCTTTCGAACATGCTGTTCAGTTACCATTTACTGTATTTCTGTACAGCCCTTTCCCTGATAATTATGCTTTCCTCTCATTATCACCATCACAAATCAAAAACATTCAGTCAGCTGACACAGTGCCCGTTCACGGGCACTCTCCTCTTGTTAAGGTTATATAGCACTGTTGAGATATTTCTGAAGGTAGTTGAGATTGTCTAAAGCAAAACTTTTCTTATTTGTCTACGCACACAAAATAAATTTTAACTTTAGTTTTAAAATTTAATTTTCAGAAAAGAAGAAAAATAAAGTTTTATTTTATTGGTAAAAACCTAGCACTAAATTTTAAGATAATTTTAATTTCTGTAGAAAATTACTTTAAATTTATTATTAACCAAATATGTTTTCAGTGTTTAATTTCTTTCAGTCTCCCTGGAAAATCTAATGTTTTAGATTATTTTATTGATATAGATATATGAAGGTCTGTTATTGAAGTTACATAAGTGAAAGAGAAATGATTTAAAAGTGTCCTGTACATTTTAGTAGAATATTTTAGTGAAGGAAAATAGTTCTATTTTATTTATAAACCATCTTGTTCTTTGAAAAGATACAATAAGTACAAACTGTTGTTGATCATTTTGCAATGTTTATGGGTCATTCTCCCATTACGTTAAAGTATTAAGTATGCTTATGCAGGTTATTGTGAGTGCAGAAGAAAAGAAAAACATTGAGGGTTATTGCTGTAAAAAGTGTGTGCAGGAACACATCCTGTTTTAAGGAAACATACACTTGTACATGCTTTAGGTGGCATATGCCTTTTACAGAGAAACCTGCTCTGGAAGAATTGTTGTGCAAGTGTGATTACGGGGTTACCAAGTACTCCTTTATGGAGTGGAAATAAATGGTTTTTGTTTTACATTGAAAATAAAGTTGAAGATACAGTTCTAACATACTTGTGTTTTATTTGATTGCCATGCTGTTTTAGCTACTTTTATCAATTATGTGTATGAACTCTCCTACTATTAACTTTTATATATACTGGATTTTAGTAAGCAGGCAGGGTTCCCACTGCACAGGGAAAATTGTGAAAAGTAATTCCAGACAGGGAAAACACAGGGAATTTGAAAATTTTGGAAAAACACAGGGAATTTGAAAACTTAAGAATGATTTTGAAGAGTAACAACCATTTGCATTCACGCGCCGCGGGTCGCGACTCGTAGGTCACATTTGATGTTTTGGCGCTAAATTAGAATATTTAATAAGAATGTTTAAGTAATCATAGCATTCTTATTTTTTACCGATTTTGACATTTTCATCCTTCACCAGTTTGTTCAGGGAAAAATATAAACATCACAGGGAAAACACAGGGAATTTAAGTCCGAAGAGAGAATGGGAACTATGGCAGGGATACACTCTTGAAGTTAACCTCAGTGCACCAGGGAATAAGTTCTAGTTAACCAGAAAACCCAGACAACAGCTAAAATTTCAATGGAAATGGCCCAAGGATCTGATATTCTATTAAAAATATTCTATATGCCAGAAAGCTGTTCAAAGGAATGTGAAACCCCAATTTGTATTCTCCCAAACCCTTGCCTTATTATTTCTTTTTAAGACCGAGTTTGTGGCATATATTTATCCTGAAATTGAATGGCAACTTTTGAATAACTGATATTTTTGTGTACTACTGTAAAGTTTAAACAAACTGACGGAGGAAAACACTTGTAAGACATAAAACACACCAATAAACAATTCCATTAATTTGAATATCTCCTTCAATAAGTAACCTATATTCTATATCATGGGTTTTCTGATTGTCAAGTTGCCAGGTAAAGTTATACTTTGCAGTGGTTGAAAACATTCAATTAAGCCTTGGCAAGTAGTGATTTTGTTTACATAATGATCAGACCATTGGCTGCACTCATTTTAAAGCGGCAGTTCTTGAGAACCTTATTAGAAGTGTTGTCTCTATTTTACTGGCATGTTGCCCATTTTACTTGGCAAGTGCCAGTTTATGAGATGCATTCTGAACCAAGCAGGTCTTGGGAAAAGAACATTTGCCTATGAAGTCAAATTGTTTTTCAAAATAAGGAAGGTTAGAAAAAAACCTTCAAGACCAAAATGAACATCTGCTATGGTCATGAATCACGATTCTTCTCATCATGTGAAGAAAATGGCTTGTAAATAGGATGAACTAGTTACAGATGCTCAAGTGTAACGCCAAGGGTATATACATGTGTGTGAAAAACAAAGGCCTAGATATAGAACAATGATCACAGTAAACAGGCATTATATCTCTGTTTACTAATATCTTTAAAATGTGGTCCTTGTTTATAGCTCTTGATCAAGTTGAATAACATTAGGACTATGTTTACACTATTCTATTTTGTAAATACATGTATTTGTTTGCATTATGTTAAAGAAATTACATAATATCATATAATCAGTTGTTGACCTTCAAATGAGAGCTGTCACTTTTCAAATGGGGATAAGCTACTTTCTGGCACATAAGAAACTGAGATGAAAAGTGTCTGGCTGTGGCCTTCATTTTTGGCTTACATTCACTTAAAATATTCTCAAGAAATTATTCACAAAACCTACAATGACCCGCTTGGAAATATTCTACATGATGCAATACTCAGTGCTGGTGTGGGTCTATTAGTTCACACCGATTGATCATCATATAATACTGGAAGTAAAATAAGTAACATATTAGTTATGAAACTGCAACTTAACTTTAAAGGGCGGAATATTTTGAAGTGCAGTGATCTTGAATAAAAGTTCAATGGACAAGAGAAATTACTTATAATAGCAAAAGTTTGCTCAGAACATATCTAATTCATATATGAATTGCTTCAAACATTAAGCTGCCATTTACACACTCTTCATTTTACGTATACCGTTAAAACTTTTTAATATTGGTAATGCTCAATATCCTGTCATATAAAAATACAGTACTAGCTGAAATGCATGTTTTCCTCTTTTCTCATACTGCTTTCATATTTATGCTGAGTCAAGATCAATTCATGCATGACTTGGTTTAAACATTAAAATGGCAATTATCCCCTGTTGACCTTAAAGTATTTGAAATACATTATTTACTTTATATCCTTGAAATTTCATCATAAAAATGCAATACCAGTTGATATGCATGTTTTCTCCCATTCCTTTCACATTTATGCTGAGTCAGAGAAAAGGTCAGGTTTTCTGGAAAATAGCCACGCACATTGCATCAGCCTCTGTCTAGACCAGTTGTACCTCCTGCTCAAAATTGTGACAAAACTCGCATAAAGAATACATATAAATAGGAAGTACAGTTCATCTAGATTCAACGTCGTAAGTGGAATGAAATTGTTTAAAAAGGATTGAAAAAGATTAACCATGCTTATAATTTTCCTCTCCATTGATACAGGTCAAATCTTAACATGAGATGATGCAATTTATCTTGTTCTTAAAACATTTTTCAAAGCATAAAATGGAATGTTTATCTGGACATGCTGAGAGAGTAAATTTTGTTCAGATAACAAAAGACCTTATAATGCAAAAATATTATAAAAAACTACAATAATATATTGAACAATAGGGAAATAAAAATTTAACAGGGTGGAAAGGAGTTCATAAAGTTGAAAATCAGATAATAGAGGGTCAGATGACAGATGTTCTGCTGTTATTTTATGAATACTATGCCTTCTTACCATGCAGACTTGTTTTAAAAACTCGGCAATACACAGATACAGGATGAAAAACACAAGGACATTTAATAATTTAATATCAGTTAATTTCACTCGTATTTAAACTGTAATGCAGATCATACAATTTCATAATATTTTCCTCAAACCTCGGTGCTTATGGAAAATTTCACTTTTGAAATTTCCTCCTTTTCCTTTTTTTCAGCCAAGTGAAGGACTTTCCAGAGTTGGTTTTATTACATATCAGCAATTGTGTCTCTATTTATAGAAAAGAATTTTCCCTGTTACTTGATCATGCTATTTTAATCTTACTGGTGCTTGAGTTTTGACTGCTCAATTTACATGTGTACTTTGACAAAATGTACTCCTGCCATTGGATAAGAAGTATGGCCTGATATGTTGTATCATTTACCAGGATTATTTTATGAGCTGTTTATCTTGAAGTTGTTTATAGTCTAAGCATTGCCAAAACAAAGTTGTGTAGAACAAAGGTTGATATTCTTAGGACTTTACAAACTGTACAGTATAGCAAAACCTTTCCAGACTATTCTAAAACCAAACTGAATCTCATTATATTGTGAGTTGGGTCTGTACCTGTACAGTCGGATTGGTTAAATAGCGCTTTGAGTCCTGTTGTATATGGAGATATTGCGCTGAGTATAAATACATAATAATAATAATACACAGGACAAATGTAAGCCCATACAGTGTAATTCTATGATTATAGAGGAATATTTTGTTAAAATATTAAAAGTTTCATAAATTTGATCTTAAAACATTTTACAACATACAATAAAACATTTACTGTCTGAACATGCTAAAATTGAAAAGACATGTATGTAATAGCCTGTGACACATATGTCATGGTAAAAATCCAAAAAAGTCGAAATTTCAAATTCTACTGGAGGAAGTCCAATTGGAGTTTATTCTATCACATTTAGCCTGTTTTGAAGAAATAGTTGATACTTTGAATTGTGAAAAGGGAAAAATGTGAGAGAATCTACTGGTGCATCTTTCAAGTACTGGAGTAGCAAATCAAACCTTAAAAATAGCTCTAGAGATTTGCTGTATTGTAAGAAAATTGTTTGCAGTTGCAAAAAAAAAAAAATAATAATCTATGACACTCAGATAGGGACCCATAAAGGGGAGGACATTACATGATTCCACAAAGTTAAATATCACTTAGAAAAAAGGCTCAAGATGTATAACTAGAATATTACAACAAAATAAAAATTGGACTTTCCACAAAATTTGGATGGTAGAAACTCCAATTGGACTTTCTACCAGAAGAATTTGAAATTCTACCAGATTGGACTTTTCTACCATGACATATATGTATCTTTTGGCTGTAAATTAATAAAATCAAATATACTGAGACTAGATGTTTAGACATTAGATTTATGATGATGGCCAGTCATATTTTTCCTTTGGCACACCAATGAGTATTTGGCCAGAGAAAATGTAAACATCACAAGACTCTTTTAATGGCCATTGCATGGATTATCAAATCATGAGCAATAATATTTGACAATGAGAATGTGCTGGTCTTTTTGAAGCACAAGACACCAGCAAATATGCAAAACAAGAACTGGATGATTTAGTAAGCAGAAATTGTATGTATGATGTCATGTCTTCAAACTGATGAAATCACCAAAATCTAAAGGCACAATCAAATCATGCTAATCTATTTTACTTTAGGGCAATTTATCATACAATTTTTCATATGGCTCAGAATGGCAACAATACATGATAAACTGATAATTTAAGGTGACACAGCATCAATATAACTACTGTATATGTAGATACTACATAAGCTAAAAGTTTGATATCAACATAAACAAAACCATGTTTCATATGAATTACAATCTTTCTTTTCAATAAAGTTCATTGGGGTCACTCCTGATCACTATTTTGTGTTAACTATTATTGCCTGGGCAATGAGAAATTATTTACTTTTCAGGTAAACTTTTTTGCAACTGTAAACAGAACCATTTATAAAGTTGGTGTACTTTGGCTTCAGTCACTTAAAATCCCCCTGTTGAAGTAACTACTTCCAGTATTATTGTTATTGCTCTTTCATTTTAAATTATGATTGGCACTTTAGTACAATGTTGTTCAGAAAAAGTTTATCTGACTGACTGTTTTTATAGTTTCTATAAACCCTGCAATATATGAGAGCTGTTAAGTATAACTCTGTAAGTCATACAAAGGTTATCATACTAGGATATAATTGATTTCAAATATAAATAGAAAATATACAAGTGGCAAGCCAAACAACTTATCCAAAATATTTATATGTTCTAGTTTGATTGCTAACTATATAGATTGCTTTACCCCACACAGTTATTCTGTTCTCATATTTATCATACAGTGCTCTAATTAATAATGATTTGACAAGTATTTACTATTTATAAAAGTTTTTACTGTTTTTTGGCCAATCAGAGAAATAATCACCATTGGGTCTCTGCTAAAGCACACATGGCGAAAAAATCAGAGGTTTCTGAAATAGAACCTTATCAGGATTGAACACTTCTACAAAACAATATACATATATGCAGTAAGCCAGTATACACAACAAATTGGGTTAATTTGGACTCATTGTCCATATTCTCTGACAGAATATACTTTTAATCAGTGCCAAATTAAAGTTGGGAAGTTTCCATATGAAGATTATAAGAAATAGATCAGGCTTCTGGCACAAATTGAAATAAGATCAACTTATTAAATCTTCATGCATATACTTGTACAATAACTTGTGTAAGTTTGCAATGTGATGTATGACAGGGAATCAAAGTTCCAACTAACCATATTATTTAATATGATTTAAAGTTACCAATTTATTAGTATCTTAATATTAACTCTGCGCAATTCTGTAAAAATCGGGATATTTCACTTCCATCAGTTACAAAACTTATGAATTTGTTCTTGGCTGAGGGTGTTTTCCACAAAAATTCAAAAAAGCAGTTGTCATCTCCTTACTAAGAAGGCATCATTACCAAGCAATGATATAAGAGATGTCGTCTGGTATCAGCTGTGTTTCATATCTTAACTAGACCACAGATGCATCTGTGGCCAGATGCAAGATGTATCCACCAGAAGAGGAAAACTAACACAGTTTTGAAGACAAACAGCATTTTTAAATAATAAGCAAGTTGTAAGCACTTTTAAGTTTAAGGTCAAATCTGACCACATTAGAAGATTCGCAGCCCATGATTTCCTATAGGTTGGTTCCACATTGCAAACCTCTAGGAACAATAATCAGCAAGTTATAAGCACTTTTAATCTTTATTATCCTCCTTTGACCTTGAAGGAGGGGCGGAAGGTCAAATCTGACCACATCAGAAGATTCTCAGCCCATTGTTTTTTTTCTATAAGTTGGCTTCACATTTCAAACCTCTAGGACTAATAATAAGTGAGTTATAAGCACTTTTAAGTTTGGCTATCCTCGTTTGACCTGGAAGGAGGGGCCCAAGGTCAAATCTGACCACATCTGAAGATTCCCAGCCCATGATTTCCTATAGTTGGTTTCACATCCCAAACCTCTAGGACCAATAATAAGGGAGATATAAGCATTTTTCATGACTGAAAATAAAAGCCCTTGGCGGCCATCTTGTTTCAGAAAATAAAGCCAAAAATATTTCAAGTCAAGATTTTGTAATGATGAACATATCCTGCGAATTTGAGATCTCTACCTATAATACCCTTTGCTCTAGTGGGCCCACAAAACTCCTTGCTGAAAGTAGAAAAACACCCGTGGTGACCATCTTGTTTTTCACAATAAGGCTAAAAATATTCCCAGGCAAGATTTTATGGTTATGATTATATCCTGCAAATTTGAGAAGTCTACCTATAATACCCTGGCCTCTAGAAGGGTAACTAGAAAATCTCTACACACTGCGGTGGGGGCGGCATACTCATGCATTATCCATAGTATCCAGCAGATGCTATCTGGTGGATACAATTAGTGGAGCGGGTATTTGTCAAACAGCTCATGGAACATATCAACAGTAAACATCTTGATAATCCTCAACAATCTGCACATAAAACTGGTTATTCCACTGAAACTGCCATACTCCATCTTAGATATGAAATTCATCTTTTATTGTCACATGGCAAGCCCACTGCACTTGTCTTGCTTGATCTTTCAACTGTTTTCAAAACAACTAACCACGATCGTCTTTCTTGACTTCCTCACATCATGGTTTGGTGTGCACAGCACAGCCTTGAATTGGTTAACTTCTTACTCAAGCCATCAATTTCAAGCAATTAAAATTGGCTCAACCCTTTCTGAATTGTGTGAGCTCATATTTAGTGTTCCACAAGGCTCAGTTCTGGGCCCCTTGGTGTTCTCTGTATACACCATCCTTTGAAAAAAGTTATTGAAAGGCACTCTTGACATCAAATGTCACTTTTGACACCAATGACACCCAGTTGTTCTGTGCATATGTTGTTGTTGTTATAATTGTATTTATACTCAGCACAATATCTCCATGTACTACAGGTGTCAACATCTTTGAAGTACTTTAACCTGCCACTGGGGACAGGACCCAATCACACAGGACCGCCATTTTAAGTGGTCATCCGAGGCACTATGTATCTGCCTGTACCTGGGATTGAACCACGTCCTCTGTGTTTGTAGCTGAGTGTGTTACCCACTAGGCCACAGTGTCTCACAAAGTCCAGCATTAGCATTTTAAAAATTTATTTTTTGTGTTTAGGATGTTCAGGAATGGATGTCATCCAGTGTGATAAAAAAAACACAGACAAAGCTGAGTTCATTATCTTTGGGTCTAATGCTCAGCTCAAGAAATTAGATTCCTTAAGTAGCTGTTGGGATAATTGGTAATTTCATACATCTGGCAGTCATTGTAAAGAACCTTGGGGTCTGGTTTGATGAAAATTTTTCTTTCCTGATTGTGTCTGCAACAGTTTTTCTGGTCCAATGCCAAATCTCAGGTGGGTCAGACAGTATATGACAGATAAGACTGCTATCCAGGAGGCAAATGCCTTGATGGGTACTTGTCTTGACTGATGCAACTCTCTCTTCAGAAGTTAGTCCAGTTTTAACATGTGCCGAATCCAATGTATCCACAATTCACTTGCTAGGATTGTAACAGATGCACACAGACACCTCCTATTCTCAAAAGACTCCATTGGCAGCCAGTTGAATACTGCTGCATGTTAAAGATGGCCACTTTTTATAAGTTTCTTCACAGTGCTCATCCAATCTATTTGGAATCTCTTTTGGCTGTTCAATGCTGTAGATATGGCACAAGATAAAGTCAACAAGAAAAAAGCTTCTTGCAGGTTCCGCTGACACTGCTCACAGGTTGGGTAAAAGGCAAGTTGGGTGGCCAATCTAGGAGGGTAGATCACTGTATCTCACTGGAACCCGTAAGAAAAACTTCCGCAGTAACTGATACAGCAGACTTCTTGCTGGCAGTAGGCTGACCAGTCCAGTTGAGTTCGGCATCTCACTGGGACCAGTAACTGGCTGTTGTGGGGTCTGATAAGATAAGGCTGACAGGTAGTGGGACAAATCTTGTTGGGAAAGTCTTCTCATCTATAGTCACTTTCGACTAGCTAGGAGGTCCTGATAGTAGGCTGGCTGACTCGTCTGGTAGGCTCAGACAGTCATGTCACCGAGACCAATGACTGGTAAAAGAATTTCCCTGTAACCAATTTCCTCAGGCACTAACTGGTTGGTCTAACACTTTCGACCAGCTAAGAGGTCCTGACAGTTGGCTGGCTGACTGGTCTGGTAGGTTCAGACAAGTCATCTCACCAAGACCAATGACTGGTACAAGAATTTTTCTGTACCCAATTTCCTCGGGCAGTAACTGGTTGATCTGAAATGGCCACTTGGACCCTTAAAAGGCTAGTGCTGGTCTGTTAGCCAGTCCTGTGGACCTGCCCAGTATCAGGGCCTAACCAGCTATAGGTGAAGCAATGCTCTGTAACCAGTTCCTGTCGGCTCCACAATTCTGTGAAAACTTATAGGAGCTGGCAGAACTGGGCAAATTAGACTACATCTCAGCAGGGGTAGGCTTATATGAAACAACTGCCTTCTTCCTGTCCACAACTGTAGAATCAGCAGTTTTTACTGGATGTTGGTACCCCATCATGTACTCAACCTCCAAAGCCATTGTCAACAGTTTCCATGCAATATAGTCAGCAATAAGTGTGAAAATATCTCCAAAAAGGCCAAAAATGGCTTCGGTCAGGTACTTTGGATGATCTCTAGATGACCTTCAGTGAAGAGCTTCAAGGTCAAATTTCTGCATGCTTACAGAGGACATATATGTGTATTACATATACCAGCCAAAGGATGATCTAACTTTCTGTATATGAGAACTGGGGCAAAATGTGAAAAATAGCATCAGAGATGCCCGTACCCCACAGCCTAGGGAAATATTTTTAACACCATGAGATATAGAAGTACTGTATCAGTACAAAGCTCAGGATACTTTCAGAGCACTGTCAGTTACATAAAGGTCCAAACAATGTTTAAATAGAGAAAATACTAAGAGAAAGATAATGCATGTACTTTATCTACATCTGGCATGGCCAAATTATGGTTTAGATGTTTTGAATATTACCATGCATACAGAAGTGGTAATACATTCAATGAATGCTTATGTGTGGTGTTGGAGCAGAATTTGTGGCTCAATTGATGAAATACCATCTGTTACTATGGAAAGTTGTAAAAGTAAAATTCTTAATGAATTATGTCCACCCCCCTGGGGGGTGGATATATTAGTTTTGCTTTTTCCGGCGTCCGATGTCCGGCGTCACGCATGCTTTCCGCTCATTTAAAGGAAAAGTATTAGAGCTATTGTCACCAAATTTGGTATGCAGGCTTATTGGGTCAGTAGCTTGCGTGGGATTGCTTTTGGCTGTTGTACCTCTTTTGCTTACTGAGTAATACTTAAGTACAGCTATTTTCAGTACCCATTGGTTTCCGTGCATTTAAGCCAAAATAATTAAAGATATTTTACTACAATTTTGAATACAAGATTGTTATGTCCATAGCTCGCTTGGTATTGCATTTGGGACTGATAGCTTTGTCAGTACATGAGTAATAGCCATTTAGGTACTTCATTGTGTATTTTCAGTACTACTTTTGAGTAATTTGCTAATATCTCAGAAACCGTAAGAGATAGAGCGATTTCGACACAATTTTTGACTCACAGGTACGTAGTAGAAGAGTATTCTGTACAAAATTGAAAATTTTCAATTTTCGCCACTTTTGGCGGCCATCTTGAATTTTTGCGAAAAACGAAAAAATCTTAATTGAAAAATTTCAATTTTTTTGCCACTTTTGGCGGCCATCTTGAATTTTTGCGGAAAAACAAAAAATGTTAATATCTCGAAAAACCAGAAGAGACAGAGCGATTTCGACAGAATTTTTGACCCGTAGGGTTGTAGCAGAGTATTCTATGTGAAATTGAAAAAAATTCAATTTTCGCCACTTTTGGCGGCCATCTTGAATTTTTGCGAAAAACAAAAAATATTAATATCTCAGAAACCGTAAGAGATAGAGCGATTTCGACTGAATTTTTGACCCATAGGGTAGTAGCAAAGTATTCTATACAAAATTGAAAAATTTCAATTTTCGCCACTTTTGGCGGCCATCTTGAATTTTTGCGAAAAACGAAAAAATCTTAATATCTCAGAAACCGTAAGAGATAGAGCGATTTGGACAGAATTTTTGACCCGTAGGATAGTAGGAAAGTATTCTATACAAAATTGAAAAATTTCAATTTTCGCCACTTTTGGCGGCCATCTTGAATTTTTGCGGAAAAACAAAAAATGTTAATATCTCGGAAACCGTAAGAGATAGAGCCATTTTGACAGAAATTTTGACTCGCATGGTAGTGGTAGAGTATTCTATGTGCAATTGAAAAATTTCAATTTTCGCCACTTTTGGCAGCCATCTTGAATTTTTGCGGAAAAACAAAAAATGTTAATATCTCGGAAACCGTCAGAGACAGAGCGATTTCAACAGAATTTTTGACCCGTAGGGTTGTAACAGAGTATTCTATGTGAAATTGAAAAAATTCAATTTTCGCCACTTTTGGCGGCCATCTTGAATTTTTGCGAAAAACAAAAAATCTTAATATCTCAGAAACCGTAAGAGATAGAGCGATTTCGACAGAATTTTTGACCCATACGGTAGTAGCAAAGTATTCTATACAAAATTGAAAAATTTCAATTTTCGCCACTTTTGGCGGCCATCTTGAATTTTTGCGAAAAACAAAAAAATCTTAATATCTCAGAAACTGTAAGAGATAGAGCGATTTGGACAGAATTTTTGACCCGTAGGGTAGTAGGAAAGTATTCTATACAAAACTGAAAAATTTCAATTTTTGCCACTTTTGGCGGCCATCTTGAATTTTTGCGAAAAACAAAAAAATCTTAATATCTCAGAAACTGTAAGAGATAGAGCGATTTGGACAGAATTTTTGACCCATAGGGTAGTAGGAGATTATTCTATACAAAACTGAAAAATTTCAATTTTCGCCACTTTTGGCGGCCATCTTGAATTTTTGCGAAAAAATCTTAATATCTCGGAAACCGTAAGAGATATTTCCATTGATCTGATCTAAGAGGGGTTTTCTCCTGAGGGGTTTTCTCCACAAGGCTCATTTTGTGAGGGTTTTTTTCCTGGGACAAATTTGAGGGCTTTTCTCCCAAAGGCTTTCCAAAGTCTCATGGGTGGACATTACACATGATGTGTTTTCTGTATGCAATTCGCCTATTCAATATTTTATTACTCTTTTTATAGTGCTTCCTATTTTTAGTTCTAATATGATTTTAACAGTGCTTAATTTGCATCAAAAGAAGATCTTAAAGGTCAAGGTCACTACGACAAGGTCAAAGGTCAAATCAAGGTCACACCATGATGTTGCACACCTACACCCCCTAACCAATGTCGCTACCAAGTATCAACTTCCTACACCTTACAGTATCCGAGATATAGCCCGGACAAGATTTTATAGGTCAAGGTCACTATGGCAAGGTCAAAGGTCAAATCAAGGTCAGACCATGTCGTTGCACACCTACACCCCCTAACCAATGTCCCTACCAAGTATCAACTTCCTACACCTTATGGTTTCTGAGATATAGCCCGGACAAGATTTTGACATTCAAGGTCACTACGGCAAGTTCAAAGGTCAAATCAAGGTCAGACCATGACGTTGCACACCTACACATCCTAACCAATGTCCCTACCAAGTATCAACTTCCTACACCTTACGGTTTCTGAGATATAGCCCGGACAAGATTTTGACATTCAAGGTCACTATGGCAAGTTCAAAGGTCAAATCAAGGTCAGACCATGACGTTGCACACCTACACATCCTAACCAATGTCCCTACCAAGTATCAACTTCCTACACCTTACAGTTTCTGAGATACAGCCCGGACAACCTTTTTCCCGCCGCCCGCCCGCCCACCCGCCCATCCGGACACCATGGGTGAAAACAATACCCTGACAGCCCTTAAGGGCTGTGGGGTAAAAATGGCCAAAATCTAACCTTTAAGAGGCCACCAGTGACCTTGAAATTGAAGATCACGGTCACAAAGCAATAGTGTTCATGGCATTGCTTATATATTCCCACATACCAAATTTGAATGGTCTAACTAAAATACTTTTTAAGTTATTGCGTCCAAAAGGAAATCTCTGTGGCGGGGGTGGTGTGACCGTACTGAATCCTAAGTATTCCTGACTTTCGTCCAGGGATACAATTAATACACTTAAATTAATGAAGCTGTAAGATTTATCAATTTAAGTATAGCTGTCAATGGATATAGCATATATATTACTTAACTGTCAATGGATATGGCCTGCATGCATGCACACACACGCATATACATACAAACGCACACAAAATGACCAATACCTTAACTCACCACATATACATACAAACACACACACACACACACACCCACACACATATACACCCCAACCGACTGACCAACATAATAAAGAGGTGAAAACTAGAGTGTCTCAACGCAGTGTATCCCCAAACGAGACATAGTTGAAGCGTGACATACAGACCCAGTAAACATTAGAAACGTTTTTAAATGGTTTAAACGTTTACAAAATGTTTTTAAAACCTAATTAAACCCTATCTTATGGTTTTCTAAATGTTTCCAAGTAAACGTTTTCGCTGTAACATTTCAAAAACGTTTTATAAACATTCTCTATACAAAGAAAACGTTTATTAAACATTTATAAAATAACTCAAGAAGCTAGGTTTGACTGGAAACATTTTTAAAACATTTATAAAATAGCTGGGGAAATGAATGTTTTGCTGGAAATGCTTTTCAAACATTCATCATGAAATGTTTGATAAACAGTACACATAAAATGTTTAAACAACATTGCTTGTCAAATGTTTTAAAAACATTCTATCAAAAACGTTTTTAAACCTATATTTTTAAACCTTCAAATATGTCAACACAAAGATGGCGGGGAGAAGTACTAGGGGATTTTAGAGGATTTTGTCAAAAATTGCCCCACATACAATCCCACAATTTCTAAGCCACTATCTTACAATTTTAGACATAAAAATAATATTTTCAATATTGAGCAACCATACAAGGATACTGAATTTGACCTCTGACCCCATTATTATTCAGACTTTATTATGTTCATTTATAACATTTTTCTAACATTTATCATTAAACGTTTATTAAATGGTATACATAACATGTTTTAAAAACATTCTATTACAAATGGTTTTCGTACCCATCATTTTTTTAACCTTTGCCAAACATTTCCTTTCAAACGTTTGCAAAACCCAAAATGTTTACTGGGGAGTATTATGTTTCATATCAAATCTGACCCCACCACAAGAATTGGGGCACATGGTTTCCTGTAAATTGTCTTGACATCCCACACCTCTATGCCAAATTATAAGGTGCGACCAATAATAAGGGAAATGTAGGTCATTATAAGTATCACGGATCACGTTTGACCTTAAAGGAGGGGTTGAAGATCAAATCTGAACCAACCCAAAAATTTGGGGCACATGATTTTCCATAAGTTGTCTTCACATACAAACATCTAGGACCAATAATAAGGGAGATATACACCATTATAGGTATCAAGCACCACATTCGACCTTCAAGGACGGCTCCAAGGTCAAATCTGACATCACCAAAAGATTGGGGGCACATGATTTCCTTTGAGTTGTCTTCACATCCAAAACCTCTATGACCAATAATAAGGGAGATATAGGCTCCTTTAAGTTTGGTCACCTCAGATTTTCAAATTCATTACCATAGCAACCAACCCAATTGAACAAACTGGACCGAAATGTTAGCCAGGCAAGATTTTATAGCAGGGAAGATATATTGAAACCTTGGCAAGGATAGGTCATAGGTATGAAGAACAACATTTGACCTTCAAGGAGGGGTCCAAGGTCAAATCTGAAACCAGCAAAAGATTGGGGGCACGATTTCCTATAAGTTGTCTTCACATCAAAAACCTCTGTGACCAATAATAAGGAAGATAAAGCTTCCTTTAAGTTTGGTCACCTCAGATATTCAAATTCGTTGCAATAGCAACCAGCCAAATTGAACAAACTGGACCAAAAGTTAGCCAGGCAAGATTTCATAGCAGGGAAGATATCTTGAAACCTTGGTTAGGATAGATGCAACAGATTTCCAGCTATAAGTGATTTACTCTATGGTGAACTGTCAAAGTAGCTATTACCCAGTTAGCTATGGACCTACAGCTCTGAAACTTTGCCATGACAGAGTATATTTAAAAATACATGAACAACATGTTTGACAAAAAAAACCTCTAAATTTAATAGGTTTGCATATTTTAGTGATTTATTAATGGTGACTGTCAAGGTAGCTATTACTCAGTTAGCTATGGACCTACAGCTCTGAAAATTTGCCATGACACTGTGCATCAAAAAGTAGCTGAACAACGTATTTGACAAAATTATTTTAACTCTAACAGTTATGAAGAAAAATATTATTCACTCATTTTGGTCATGGTTAAAAACTGAATATAGATATTACTCACGTAGCTATTGAGACAGACCTTGGAAAAAGTTACCACCTTATCAGCATGGAGAAAGTAGCTGAACAACATATTTTACTAAACTGTTGTAAATGCAGTCATTTTTGAGTTATAAGCACTTTACTCAAAGTAGCTTCCAATGCTATTACTCACTTAGCTATGGACCTATGCCATACATAATCTCCTGTCCAGTGGGCCATCTAGAGATAATCAACATGAGCCAGTAAGTTATGCAGCCAATAATAAAGGAGGTATATGGCCTCACAGTCTTATATAGGCATATATATGCCATTTAGTCCGGTGTCAAACCTCAGCTTTATATCTAAACTTATTGAGAAGGTGGTGGCAAAGCAGCTAAATGAATTTATTTCGCACGAGGGGCTCTTAAATGTCAACCAGTCTGCTTATAAGAGTTCTCACTCCACTGAAACCGCATTGTTGAAGATTCAAAATGATATAGCTCTCTCAGTGGACTCAGGAAAGGCAGTGGCCCTGACATTATTAGACCTATCAGCAGCGTTTGATACGATTGATCACTCTCTTTTATATGACTGCTTGCATGACTGGTTTGGTCTAGATGGTACTGTTTTGTCATGGATCAAATTGTATCTTTCAAACCGTAAACAAAAAATTAAAATAGGTGATAGTTTCTCTGAGGCGGTAATTCTCCCTTTCGGAGTCCCCCAAGGCTCTGTACTGGGTCCTCTCCTTTTCACCCTCTACACTAGTCCCCTCAGTCAAGTTATTTCAAAATTCAATGTTACTCATCACCTATATGCCGATGACACCCAGATCTACCTAGCAGTTGACTCCAGGAATTTTGACTCTAGCATGGAAGAGCTGACCGAGTGTCTCAAGTCTGTACAGGAATGGATGGACGGTGTCAAACTAAAACTAAACCCAGAAAAAACCGAATTTATCATTATAGGTAAAAAAGCCATCAGAGAGTCACTTGCACCAAATTTTCCTGTTCCACTCCTCCAAAACAATATCTCTCCGTCAGTGGAAGTAAAAAACCTGGGTGTTATTTTCGACTGAAAAACTCCACTGGCTCCCAATTCAACATCGCATCCTGTTTAAGTACAACCTTTTGGTATTCAAGGCTATTAATCTTTCACAGCCCCCGTATCTTTCAGCTTTAATAAGATCGAGCAGTCTCACTCGTGGCAACAGGCTATCTATCTCCTCAACCCGCCCTAATAAGCACATAGGAAGGCGTGGCTTTGCAGTAGCTGCACCAACCGAATGGAACAAGCTGCCACAGACTGTCGGATCTCAGCAAACAATAGATGGTTTCAGAAGCCAGCTAAAGACGTACTTGTTTAGGCTGGCATACCCCCCACCTTAGTTATACCCTGGCGGGCGCTTTTTAGATGTCGACCCATGCCTGTCCCTGGACTCTCCCTTCTTGGACTCAAGCGCATTAGAGGATTTGTATCAATTTTGCGCTATATAAATCCTACTATTATTATTATTATTAGTCATTTTAGCAGGCCTAAGGTGACCTTGAAAACAAGAGCCAAGGTCAACAAACTGGATGCTGGTAATCCACCATGTACCCAACCTCCAAATCTATCACCCATAGGATGATCTAGCTTTCTGTATATGAGAACTGGGCCAAAATGTAAAAAATGGCCAAAATCTGAACTTTAAGATGGCAGCAGTGACCTTGAAATTGAAGGTCAAGGTCACAAAACAATAGCATTCATCGCATTGCCCATATATACCGACATACCAAATTTTTAAGTTATCGCGGCGGCGTGACTACTGAATCCTAAGTATCCCCGACTTTCGTCAGGGGATACAATCATATAGTTCTTCAAAATAACCTAAAATTGGAATTCAGTTGATGGGATTTCCAATTCTGTTCACAGAAGTTCAAATCCAAGCAAAATCTAGACATAAGAGCAATACCCTTAATTCATCAACAGGATATTAAATTCTGTCAAAAGAAAAATATCTGAAACTTTTGTCTGGTGCTGATTGTTTAATTGTCACACATTTAAGTATGTCTAAACATTATCTCAGGACATGTCATTATTTCAACTGCCAAAGTGACCAGGGAAGCACCATCCATGGTTTTTCACATTCATGTTCAATAAAATACCATTGGTTTCAGAGAGGGTGTAGTAAGAAACTGTGTTGTTGGGGTAATGGAAATTTACGTCATAACAAATAACGAAAAATGGATAAACAAACATATTTGCAAGTAACAGTGAAAAGTAAAGATATATCCACTCAAATGAAATCGTGAAAACCAGGGTCGTAGAAAGTCAAATCTGGTAGAAAGTCCAACTGGTGATTCTACTGGTACAAAAGTCCAATTTGAGTTTCTACTGGTAGAATTTCATATTTTAACAGGTTGGAGTTTCTACCATTACATATTCAAAGTAGTTTTTCACTCAACAGAATATCAGTTAAGTCCAGCAAAAGTAACCTCCATTTTGGACATCAAAACTATTAATACATCAAAAAGTAAGTTTTGCCTTTAACAAAAATTTATTCATAAAAACAATACTAGCACATCAAAAAATGGTATATCTAGATAAAACTAAACTTGTATTGAAACACATCACTATCGCATATTTGCCACTTGTTCAAGGTACAGTTTTCCCCAACAATATTCTCCAAACATTTTTGTTGTTATACATTGTCATAATGTAATAATTTAGAGCATAACATTACATTGTCATAATGTACACATTAACAAATTCAACCTATTGTAAATTTATCTTTCATAAACAATATTTTAATGAAGCAATCAGGCAAAAAAAAGATAAACAAAGATTATAATAAGCCTTCTCTTATCTTGTAATTTATCTAGCTATAAACAGGTACTGCACATGCAATATTGGAAATATTAGCTTGATAATTTGAACAGAAAGACAGATTCAAGGAACCAGGTGACAATTTAAGCCAATTAATGATTTCTCACAGTTATACCTGTTTTGTGAAAATGTAGGAATATGTTGTTATGCTGCTCAGTCCTGATGAACCATTACTATTACACAGTTATATGTTAAGACATAGCTTACTACCCCACACAATTACTGGTACCCTAGTATGGCTACAGACAGCTGACTAATTAAATAAAATTGTGCGTAGATGAAAACTTGGGTACACTTCTAGAAGGTTGGTACATTGGCAATACCTTTTTACAAACTGTGTGTTTAGTTTAACTTAAAAAAATCAACGTTGTTACAAATAACCAATGAGTTGGTAGCACTGGCATCCTAGTAGTAAGACCATTTTACTGAAATGCCACAAGGAAACATTACGTATAACTAGTATTTTTGGATTGGCAGCATACAAAAGGATGGGAACATCAAATATTAGGTGACAATAAATCTGCAGAAAATATAACCTTATCACTTAAATTTTGCCATATTTTGTAGATGCCAAAGCGATTTTGATGACTGTGTTCTGTTTCCATAAATACGTCTTCCCGTTGGCTGTTCTATTTGATAAGCTACCAACTCATTCCTGCTGTGAACTATTGCCTAACTTTCTGGCAAGATTCTTGAACACTGTCAATGGTAAAAAAAAAACCAGTTCACATCAGCTATCACACTTCAAAACACTGCTGGCATTAATCTACAATCTCAATGTGTCAGACATTCATGTAATACAAACACAATTGAAAACTCCCCGCTAAAACATTACACCACAAGTACTAGTTCAGCAAACTTTAAATTAAACCAAAAATTACCTTCAATACACAAACTGATGAGATTCCTTCAGTCACACTCCCAAAAATAATACCTTTATACACAAATAAGATCACAACACAAAGAACACATTCCCATCTTCAATCAATAAATATTAAATTTCAGTATTACCATGTATCAGTGGACACATCGTTTGGCTGTGTGGGCATTGATATTGATTGCAAATATTTCAACACTGTCTCACATCAAGGGTGGGTGGAGGTGGTAATATTTTTTTACTATAAAGTCTGACTCCAGGATAACGAAAAAGTAAACAGGGCGCAAAGTTTATCACAACAAAATACAGCAGTTCTGATAAAACAAAAAAGTTCTGCAAAAATAAGAGATACAAGTTTACAATTTCTTCAGATTTGGGGTTTATTTGAATTATTTGCAGTGTAAGTTTATGGTAATACACAAAATCACCCTACTGATACACATCTCTGCACATCAATATCCGCTACCCTGTCCCAAAACAGTAAATATTGCCAGTATTGATAAACAATTTACCCACTACCATGCAATCATCATTTATAGTCAACCTTCTTTTTATAGCTGGTTTTACCATATTTCAGGGTTTTTTGCAAGTTATTTAAGTATAAAATGCTGATAATTTTATTTACCATCCATACACTTTGCTAAACATCACGCTTTAATGAACACAAAGAGATTACCTATAATAATAGGGAAGATTCACTCTCCCACCATTTCAGTGTGAAGGATATATTTAGCCTAATTTCCAGATTAAGTAGGTGCCATAAATTGATAAAATAGCAAATAAAGTACATCTTACAAAAATATACATGTTGTTGACTGGGTAAACATTCTGCCATTCATAATGTTGTCTAGTCTAGTCTCCTCTACACAAATTAGATCATTGTGTTGTGACAACTGAACTCGGTAGTCTATGTGATCACAGTTGGTTCTTTTCTGCCAGTGAGTTCACTCAGGTGTGAGATTTCTAATGCTATTTCAATCAGAGGTTTCAGCATTACCTGAAAAGAAAAGGGAAATTTTCTTTGTGAACAATGTTTTAATTTTAAACCAATGTACTGAGACCAGCTAAACATACAGCTAAACATACTGAGGGGGGGGGGGGGGGGGGGGGCAATTTCTTCAATGCCTACATTTCTAAATTTTAATTCCAATGTTTCAAGCATTTTTATGGTATCTCGGGACTCAGCTTTCCTTCTACATTCAACTTCACTAATTTTTCTATTTGTGCATAGGAAAACGCAGGAGTCTGACAACTTTCAGTCAAGGTTCAATTCTCCTACAGGTCTTTATGTGAAAATCTGAAACAAAACTTACCAAAGGTCTATCATTTCTACTTTCTAGTACAGAAGTCTTGACCCAGTACTTTGCAGTGGTTTCCTCCACAGGAACTCTTTATGGTAATATACTATGCCAAAAACCAAATACACAGCAATAATAAAACTAACCTGTGCATCCAGTAGGTGTTTTGATGGATCTGATTCATAGCTGTCCACATACATGCGAATGGTTGCACCTGAACTGCCTGTTCCACTGAGACGGAAAACCAGTCTGGATCCATCTTCAAAAATAATTCGAATTCCCTGAAAATCATACATAAAATATATATACATGTATATATACAGGTGGTAGTATATTTACTGGGGATGGGTTGGTAGGCCTGGTGTCTCGGTATTGAGAACATTTTACTGAAATACAATGACGAGACCTTACAATTGCCACTTTGATTGTCAAAACATACACAAAATCTGAAGAAATACAGGCTGTTATCCCATTTTTTTTGTGCATTTGTAGAATTTTATAGTAAGCAATTAAGTTGAGCAGGTATGTTGAGCAGACCTGCAATGTTTTGGTTGTATCATTTTACATTTTGCATAGTTCGCAAATAATTATCATATTTTTTATGTATTTAATGCAATATACAGATCAAATGCCATGAATTCGAAAATTTTAATTACTTAAATGTAGCTTTTCTGAGCTACAAGCTTACCATGTGGAACTGAAGTCTTTCTCGGGAGGCTGCAGGCATCCGTCAAACATCCAAGAAAAATACACGTTTAGTATTGACTGGATCCCCGTGCTGACAGTGTACCATAACAGTATAATCTCGCATCAAACCCTTCTTCTCTCATTGTAAATTTAGCGCATACCCCCTCAGCTGGAATACAGTGGGGAGGCAGGGTGGGACTCTCTTCAGTCCCACATGGTAAGCTTGTAGCTTATAAAAGTTACATTTAAGTAATTAAAATTTTCAATTTTATTGCGCTACAATACCTTACCATGTGGAACTGAATGCTGAATCCAACCGTCCGGTGGAGGGATTACAGCTGAGACTGGAATAATAGTGAATTTTTCTTGGATTTAATTAAGAAAGAAATAAAATAAATATTGGAAAAAACCAGTCTGCGTCCCACTTACAGAGCCCCAATTCTGAAAATCGGACCTGTAAGAAGCCAAAAACCATAAAATTAATAAATGACAATACTGATAGTGTCAGGATGTTTTGATTGAAGGGTTAAGTGCAGCCATGCTCACTTATGCGAGTATAGCCCCATAGGCATGTAATGAATACCAGCCCTAAGCTTGAATCTCGTAAACTTGCCACCCTAAATATGAGATGATGGTACACTAAAAAACTTAATACATTATACAGTTAAATACAGAAATAATAGATAAGAGACCTTACCATAACATCCTGAGGAGGTAACCAATACCTAGACCCTGGAATTAGACTCTTGAAGACTTGGCTGCAGTCCCCCCCCCCCCCCCCCCCCCCCCCCCCTTTTCTTTCTGAGGATGAGCAGTCTGAGGGGAAGGGTCTAGGACTTGTTGTGCCGCTATAAACTGGTCCCAGATACATATTGTTGTCGTTGTCTGCCAAGTAAGGTCTTTTAGATAAAAATGTGTAAATGTGTTGTGAGCTTTCCAGTGACAAGCTTGCATGATTTGGTCCACCAATACCCCACTGTAAAAGGCCTTAGAGGCTGCGAAGGCCCTAATGTCATGCGTTTTGACTTGGACCAGGTCCAAGGCTTGCTAACCTGCTTGTTTGTAACAAAGTAGGATAGTTTGTTTTAGCCAAGAAGAGAGTGTAGCGGGTCTGATGTCTGAGGTACGTTCTTTCTTAAAGGAGATAAAGAGAAGGGATCGAGACCCTCTTAGGTCTTTGGTTTGATCCAGATAGTACCTCAGGGCCCGAACCGGACACAAGGTCCTGTCTTCTTTGAATTGTCTATCTACAATGGTAGTCAGAGAAGGGATAACCACTGGACACACATTTTGAGAACAGGAGCAGGAATAGTCACCAGAGAAACATGTTGAGAACCTACTCTTGCTAGTTGGTATTTTGGGGAACAAAGCGACCTTTTCCCATTGGCCTAGATTCGATACTTTGTTTGCAACCTAAGCATGAATTTCGCTGCAGCGCTTGCCGGAGGCCAAAGCTAGCAAGAAAGAGACTGAGACTGAGTCTGACACTTGCTTTACAGAGGGAGTGGAGAAATCCACTGAATTTTCTCTGCACCATTTCTCAAATAAGGCCCACTTTGACTTGCAGATGGTCCTTGTTGATGACCTCTGAGGGGCAGCAATTCTCTCTGCCACCTCCACAGAGAAGCCTTGTTCTTGGCGCTGTCCACTCCTAGACACCAGGCGTGCAGGTTGAGATGTTGTGCATTGCTGTGAAACACATAGTTGTGGGACTGTTTGAGAAGAGTTCTTGACACTGGTAGTTGAAGTGGGATCTCTGTTGAGAGCTGCACTAGGTCTTGAAACCAGGGCATCCCTGGACAGCCCGGGGCTATTACAATGATCAGACAACTGGATTGCCTGATTTTTTTGGATCACCCCGTGAAGGAGAGCCATGGGAGGGTAAGCATAAACAGTGAGACCCGATTAGTTTATGTTCAGAGCATCTATGTCCTAAGCATTTTGGTCTGGGACTGGAGATACGTACAGTGGAACTTTGTGGTTCAGACGAGTGGCAAATAGATCTACATGAGGAGTGAACCACTTGTGACAGATCTGTTTGAACACCTGCGGATGTAGTGACCATTCTGTTGACTCGACTTGGTTCGACCTGGACAGAAGGTCGGCCATCACATTCAGACACCCTGGAAGTGAGTGTCCCAGCCTTTGTTTGAGGCGTCTGTAAAGAATTGAATACTGTGGTCTTTGGGATGAAGGTCCACACCTTTCATCACATTTGTGGGATTCTGCCACCACTCTGGGTGTGCTGAAATAGTTTCTGTCCAAGGAAGGAGGGTGTCCAACGACTGAGGAAATCCCCAGTGCTCCTTGAGATGAAACTGAAAGGGCCTCATGTGAAGGCGTCCCTCCGGGACCATTTTCTCCATTCAGGCAAGCAACCCAATTAGCGACATCAAACATCTTGCAGTCAAAACATGTTTCGACTTGAGTCGTAGGATCAAATCCTGAAGTTTGAGCCATCTCTTTTAAGTGGGTTTTACAAAGGCCGAATCTAGATGGTATTTGTAGCCCACAAACGAAAACACTTGAGTAGTTTTTTAGTTCGGATTTCTCCTGATTTATTATCCACCCCAAGGACTGGGTCAGATCTATCACTGTCTTGATTGTTCACTTGTGCTTCTTCCTGAGACTGGGCCCTGATAAGCCAGTCGTCCAGGTACTGGTGAAGTCTGATTCCCCTTGTCAGGGCCATCAGCTTCACTTCTTTTACAATCATAAAAAGACCTGAGGGACCGTCGCTAGCCCAAAGGGAAGGGAAGTGAACTGGAACAACTGTGACCTGTGGCAAAACCTTTGATACTTCATTGAGTTTGGGTGGATGGGGATGTGAAGGTAGGCGTCTGATAGGTCTATCGACGACACCCATTCCCCTGGAATCAGAGAGGCCCTGATGGACTCTGGTGTTTCCATTTTGAACCTTTCTACAAGTAGGAAGGTGTTGAGCCTGCTTAGGTCTATTACTGGCCTCCACCTTTGGTGAGGCTTGGGTACTAGAAACAGGCAACTGTAAAACCCGAGAGATTTTATATTTTCCACCCTTTCTATTGTGTTCTTTGACATAGGAGACTGGATACATGAGGCCAGAGCTTGGTCTTTCTGAAGGGCCTTGTAACCTGATCGAATAAGGGGAGCTCTGACTAAATTTGATCTTGAGATGAATGGAAGAACGTAACCATTGGTGATAATGTTTAACACGTTGTCTGAACATTTGTTTGTTAGCCAGTCTCTTCTGAAAGAACGGATCCGATTTCCTACTGGTGGACTGTGGGAGGCTTGTAAGGAGTCATTGGGGGGAGGGGTTTCCATGCCCTCGTCCCCTTGAGTGGGATTGAAAACGTCCTCTGAAGCCTCTGTTGTCCGATTTCCCCCTACCTGAGGAAACAATTGATTACTGCTTTGGGAGGAATTGCCCCCAAACAGGGGCGTTTCCTGTAGCAGCCTCTTTTCTTATTGTGGTGGGGACCACGAAAGGGCTTGTTTTGATAGGGTCCAAAACCCTGTGAATCTTTAGGGGTGCCTTTTTTAAGGAGGAAGTCTTTTCCATCCTTGACTGAGACCTGAACAGACTAGTAGGCCAAAAATGCGAGTTCCTCAGTTCTTGACATCTAGAGTCTCCTAGATGTGGTTGAAGGACGGTCATCTCGGCCTCGCGTCCTAGCAGGCCAGTGTTGCCCATGGTATACAGCTCTCTCTGGAGTATCTGGGCTACAGATTTGCTGAGGCAGGCTAAGGCTCTCTGCTGAATAAGGATTCTCTTATTCATAATCTCAACATAGTCACAGGCATCTTCATAACCACGCCTGACAGCTCTTTCAGGATCGGCACCCTTCTGAATCTGGCTTTTAACCCTCTTAACGGTAGCCTTGATACTGTGCTGACACTTCTCCATAACAGTGTTACAAGAAGAGGCAGTCTTAGTGAAAGTAGCTGTGAAATTGATGATAGAGAGATTCTGCCTAGCTTGGTGTTCAAGTTCCCTGAGAACTTGTAGGGAAACCTTGCCCATAGGGGCCCCAGAGGGCTTAGGAGAAATACAGATCTTGGTAAAATCTGTATTGAGCTCCTGAAGTTTGTCTTCAAAACAATGTTGTCCCACCTTGTAGTATTTGGCTGTCTAAGCTGGGGATTTGATATATTTACCCTCAGGTAAATTAGAGGCCAAGAACTCCTGTTCAAACATCTCAAAAGCATCTTTGAGAATGGAATTTAAAGGGAGTATAACTGAAGGGCCTCTTGGCCTTAGCTCCTGTTGGTCTTTCCTCGTCGACCAGGCCTAGCACAGTGGTAGAGGACCTAGACAAAGTCTCCCTTGGATCACGGAGCTCAAGAATCTGCCTAAAAGTTTCCACTTCCTCAGCATATTGTGAAGGAAGGTCAGACATATCTACCACCCTGTAGAAAACTGGGTCTGTGCTATCCTGTTGACGTTCAGGCTCAGAAGGAGCCTTTTGTTGAGGCTTAGTAGACTTTTTGATAGGGACAGAGGACTGATCTTCCTCTGAAGAAGACGATTGAGAATAGTACTTAGCCCAAACCTTGTGTTTTTTCTTGTCCGAGTGCTTCTTTGCTTTGGAACACACCCTTTTAGGTTGTTCCGAGTGGTCCTCGGAATGAGGATCCAAGTGGTGGTCGGATTCAAGATCTGGGTGTTAGGAAGCATGGGACTGGACACTTTGAGTGAACTTTGGAGGAAGTGGAGGACCATATACGTCTGTGTCCATTGGTTGAGCATCAGAGTGGTCAGATACCCGAGTAGTCGGATATGAAGTCCGAGTCGTGGTCGGGTCTGGTTGTTTACTTGGTCGAGCTTTTGATAAAGAAGCGGAGGTCTTATATACCTCCACCTCAGAGGCTTTTTTCATTGAATGCATTTTGTCTTGGAGAGACTTCATAGCCTCCAGTATGGATGCTTGCAAAACCCTTATTTGTTGCTGGAGTTGGATGCTAAATTGATTACCCAGGGATTTTTCTGGTCTACTCTCTATTTTATTCTGCAAAGCAGTACCTGGGGTTGATGGGACAGTTTGAGGAGTCTTCAAAGACAAAGATTCAAAATGTAGGGGTTGGTGACGTGGAGGTGAAGAAAACAAATTATCAGCAGCACCCTCTGCTTGAGAGCCAGAAAACGCCTCCATGTCATCCCCCAATAAGTCCAGATCATCATCTTTACTAGTATTGCAAGAATCTGATGCCTTTTGTTTCCTGACATACCTGACTCTGTGTTTAATCTTAATTTGCTGTTCTTCAGAGAAGTTTGCACAGATATTGCATGGAGACTGATTTGTGACAAAGGGGTCATCTCCTTTGCCAGATTCCCTGCATGTGGGGCAATAATTGTGGGTATCAAACAGGAAACAAAAGTGCCGGCATTTAGATGATCTGTGCTTTGCACTCGTTTGGTGGGAAAACATTTTTACTGCAATAAAATCCGAGTCGAAACGCGGAAAACTCACAAACAAAAAAAAAACAAAAAATATTCAAAGAATACTTATCCTACACTTTTCAAACTATGTCAGAATGATCTATGCAATAAAAATAAACAAATGGCTGAATAATAACATCCAACAATACATATATTCTGAGAAACCAGGGAAATTATAAGCTTATTTTCAAACGCTTGCTGGTCACGCAACCAACGAGAAGAAGGGTTAGACGTGAGATTACACTGTTATGGTACACTGTCAGCACGGGGATCCGGTCAATACTAAATGTCTATTTTCCTTGGACATTGGCTGGATGCCTGTGGCCTCCCGAGAAAGTATTCAGTTCCACATGGTAAGCTATTGTAGCGCAATAAAATGGTAATGTTTTGACTTCAAATTTCAAGAAACTTACCAATCATGTAAAATTCAACAATATGGGCAGAAGTTAATGCTTCGGGAACTTAATATTTCGTTGACGCAGTTAATTGTTTCAGGCTCATAGAATATAATTTGAACAGGTTGGGAAGTGAGATTTTATTTGGACAATGGAAAGTTCGTAATACAGAAGAGGCATCCCACTACAAACAAGATCGAAAGGGGTTTCGGTCTACTAGCGTGAGCTGCAAAGCCATCAGGCTTCCTAGAAGCACGAGCCTCGCTAGAGCTCGCACTTAAAAATATGGAAATGTGGTATTAGTGGCAATGAATTCATAAATTTGAAAAGTTAGATCACAGACGGTTGAATAACAGAGGTTATACTTTACTCTAAAATGTATAATGTGTTAGGACTTGAACTAAACTACAGTTGTAAAGCACTTATTATTGTTCACTGAAATGACATTCACCTTATGTATTCTGTATGACTGAATTTATAAAATAGCATCAGAGATGCCCGTACCCCACGGCCTGGGAAAATAGTTTTCAACACCATGAGATATAGAAGTAGTGAAACAGTACACAGATTGGGATACTTTCAGAGCAGTGTCAGTGTCCAAATAATGTTTAAGTAGAGAAAATAACATATAAGAGAAAGAAATTGCATGTAAAGATTAAGTATTAAAACAAGACAATTCAGTAAACTAAAAATTAAGAAGCTTTAAGACTTCTCCCATTTTGATTTTCATTTGTATGGTCGAATTATGGTTTGGATGTTTTGAATATTACCCATACATACAGATGTAGCAGTACATGCTTTTATGTGGAATTGGGGCAAAACCTGTGGCTCACTTGATGCAATACCATCTGTTACAATGGGAAGTTGCAAAAGTAAAACAGTTAATGACTTCTAATATGACTTTAACAGTGCTTAATCTACACCAAAAGACACCCAAAGGTGCAACAACCAAGATTCAAGTAAAAAGATATGAGAGATATAAGAGAGATAAATAGTATCAGATATCCTCGTAGAGACATAAAATAGCATCAGATATGCAAGATCAAAGGTCAAATCCAGGTCATAACATGACGTTGCACACATTTGACCCTTGACCAATGTCCCTGCCAAATATCAACTTCCTACATATTATGGTTTCCAAAATATAGCCCAGACAAGGCATTATAGGTCAAGGTCACTACGGCAAGGTCAAAGGTCAAATCAAGGTCACACCATGGCGTTGCACACCTACACCCCCTAACCAATATCCCTACCAAGTATCAACTTCCTATACCTTACGGTTTCGAGATATAGCCCGGACAAGATTTTAGAGGTCAAGGTCACTACGGCAAGGTCAAAGGTCAAATCAAGGTCACACCATGACGTTGCACACCTACACCCCCTAACCAATGTCCCTACCAAGTATCAACTTCCTACACCTTATGGTTTCTGAGATACAGCCCGGACAAATATTTTCCCATCCCCCGCCCACCCACCCGCCCATCCGGACACCATGGGTGAAAACAATACCCGGACAGCCCTTATGGGTGAAAACAATACCCTGACAGCCCTTAAGGGCCGTGGGATAAAAAACTGAGGCATGATGATATGAACTGAGACTAAGATAGAAATACAATATCAGATATAGTGATACTCAGAGAGTGCACACCTCCACCAAGGCCCAACAGCTTCAACGCTGCTTGTGAGGGTAATGATCAAAAGTTTTTTTTTTTTTTATAATCCTGCTAACAAACAGAATCCAACAATATGATATCCACGTAGGCGGAGGCAATTAGAGCTTATGGTTAAATTTGCATATCTTACTCAGATGTATGGTTAGTTTTCTGTTCTGTTACATCACAAATTGAATAGTAAAATGTCAAGGGAAGTTAATTGTGGAGCTAATGTACATCTAACCCAGACAAACAGGACTTATAATCTATACAATTCCCCAGGTAATCGCTACCTAACCAGGTATAAACGCGCATATATTCGATGACTTCAGTTTAACATTCGCTTTCCATGTGGATAAAGACATACAGCACCTCAAATACTAGCATTCAATTAACAGTTCGAATATTCTTTCAAGTTGACAACAAAATGCAATCTGCATCAAATGCTGAAATAAATCAATACTGACAATCCATAAAAGTATTTTTATGGTAATGAACAAAGTTCTGTGAAGAGTCAATAAACCAATAATACACTATTTATAATACATCAATCAACAGGTGTATATTTATTTCAAAGAAATTAGTTCATACCTTATTCTTTGATGGGTTAATTGGCCAATAAATAGGAAAAACAACATGAATAAATCATTCTTTCAAAAACTACTTGCCTTCACCTCACCAGTGCTTATGCTTTGCTTAAATATGACTTATCCTTGGCTCTTACCTGCTTCTTTGTTGTAGTGTGATCAATGGGGTCTGTATACTCAAAGTTATCACTCAGTTTGACTGTAAATGTCTTCTCTCCATGACTATATTGTTTCCCTACAAGAGATGATTCATCCACACATTTCTGCAGTCCTTGCATCATTTCTCCTGCTGCCGCTGAGTCCACATTCTCATAATCATATCTGCAAAGAGAAGCAAGTACTACTGCTTTACTGATAACAAGGCAGGACCTCTAAGGTCTGCACTTAATATCAACTTCAAAGAAATACAGTTCAATGTTTTATTGTATGAACTACTTTATTTTGTGAAATTAGTATTAACTGATCAAAACTTTCCTGACTCAAAACTCTGGGAACTAGTACATTCTATCTTCCACATATTTAAAGAATAATACTCCTTTTAATAACTAGTACATATTATCACCCTGATAATCACTTTATGGAAGAATGGATTGGAATACATTGAGAATACATTTTCAATGTTGTAGTTCCAGCCTTTTTTCTGCTCACTACTGCTGGGATTGTCTAGTGATAAACTCAACTTAAACTATAAGAGCAAATATACCTAGAAAAGAAATTTCTTCCATATGTGGACCAGTGGTCTGTCAGGATATCTTCTACTGTCTGTTTCCTGTCAGCGAGAATTGATAACCATGCCAACAGGGCCCATAAACCATCCTTTTCCCTGGAAAAAGAAATACAAACTTTTGATAGGAATAATCAAATTAAAATGATAAGCGGTTATATACTTCCATTTTTAATTCTAAACTTAATTAAACTTTTACAGCGCTTAATTTGTGCTGACAGCAGATTCTAAGGCATAACATATCCATTAAAACCAGAGTCCAAAAATCATATATTGGGGGATGTGAAAGAGGTCAGTAACACAGAGACACAAAGGTGGATAAGCTTTGGAGAACAGGTGAGATTTTAATTATAATCTGAAGGATGCAAGAGGTAGCAGATTGAATGTCATCCGAGAAGTGATTCTGTATGGAAGTGCATCATAAGCAAAACAATAATTGAAATGTGTTTTTGAAACATTATGTACCAGCATCAGCCAAATACACTGAGTGCATTGCCAAATTGATTCCTATGTTTTTTTCACCAGGAAAACAAAGTACCCTATTAGCAAGCACCCAATGTTGCACTCAAGGTAACAACACCTGATTTTTTCTTCAATATTTACGCTCCATGGCCCAAGGTCAAATCAACCCATATCCATAGGTTGGTTATATCAAAACTACTAGAACCAAATATAAGTGATATGCAGGCACCTTTAAGATTGGTCACCCCTGTTTAGCCTTGAACATTGTTAAATCTGACCAGATAAAATGATTCTCAAATATCTCTAACAAATTGGTTTAACATCCCTAACCTCCAGGGCAAATAAACCACACAACAGGCATCTTTAAGTTTTGCCAAAAACAGCTATGTGGGGTAATATGCCATGTCAAGGACCTTGAATGAAAAACTTCAGTGTCAAATGTTTTCAATGTAATAACTGGCATATCTGCTCAACATGCCAACAATGAGTTTAAATCTTCTACAGCCAAGAACCAGCCACAGTTTACCAATACAAACAAGAGGCTCAAAGATGCCCCAAAAGGCAGGTTGCGCAGGCAGCAATAAGGTTAGCGACTGCTGTAATTACATTTAGAAACAAGGAAAGAAATGTTAGATCACCCAGTTAAGGTAAATGTGTTAGATGTGCTAAGAAATGTAAAACTTGTAATCTAGGTTACAGAATTGTATCTATGCTATAAACAGACAAATGAAATGATGGAATTACACCAATTTCGAAAGCAACTTAACTATGATGGTGATGTATCTCCCTGTCAAGTTTGAATTCGATTGGACAAGGCATTTTCGAGTTAGAGTCCGGAAACGGAAATGTTGACGGACAAACGAACAGATGGAATTACACCAATTTCAAACCTAGCTATGATGGTGATCTATCTCTCTGTCAAGTTTGAATTTGACTGGACACAGCGTTTTCGAGTTAGAGTCCGGAAACAGAAATGTTGATGGAAAGACAAATGGACAAAAAACAGACAAACAGACAGAATTACACCAATTTCAAAAAGAACCTAGCTATGATGGTGATCTATCTCCCTGTCAAGTTTGAATTCGATTGGACAAACCGTTTTTGAGTTAGAGTCCGGAAACAGAAATGTTGACGGACAGACAAACAGACAAAAACAGACAAACAAACGATTGGAATTACACCAATTTCGAAAGGAACCTAGCTATGATAGTGATCTATCTCCCTGTCAAATTTGAATTCGATTGGACAAACCATTTTCAAGTTAGAGTCTGGAAACAGAAATGTTGACAGACAAACGGACAAAAAACGGACAAACGAACGGACGGAATTACACCAATTCTCCCTGTCAAGTTTGAATTCGATTGGACAAACCATTTTCGAGTTAGAGTTTGGAAACAGAAATTTTGATGGACAGACAGACGGACGTCGGACACATCAATAGGCGGGTTGGTTACATGCAACCCGCCTAAAAAGCTGTGAATGACTGTAGTGGCCATCTTGTTTTATAAAATGAAGCCACAATTATTCCCAGATAAGCTTCTGTTACAAAGAGCATATAATGTAGATTTCTGCAGCCCAAGTGTAAAACCTTCTGGAGGCAGTAGGTAATGAGAAAAGCTCTATAAACTGTTGCTGCCTTCACTTCAGTGGCACAACAGATCAAATTCAATACATTCACAGTGGATATGATGACTGAACTGCTCAAATAATTTTTAACCTTAACAAAATTACATAATTGTATTTTAACAAGTAGGATTCATTTAAAATCAGTTCCAGAATTTGATCATACAAATCTACCGTAATTTTGGTAATTGTGGTTTATTTATATAACCTGTTGCAAAATTACCACCAGTTTGCATCTTCTTGCCTAATTTAAACTGCTTACTTTCTAAAAGCTGTCACCTGATATGATCTGATCCTGTTCCAAAGCTTTCTTCCCCACACAGTGATAATCTGTCAGCATCCATTAGATTACCAAAGAACTTCCACCCTGTAGGAACCTCAAACATCTCCTTCCCTTTCTTGGCTGCCACCCTTTAAAACAAGCTTCATTTAACATAATCCCATCATGTCTTATATCTTCAACACAATGAAAGAAGTCCCCCCAAATGATCTGGGGGTCGGGATTATGGCTTCAAAATATTCAAAATACACTAAGCTTTGCATCTGGAGGAAAAACTAACACGCACAATACACCGGAAGCAAGTTTACATCAAGTATTCTTAGAACTTCAATTGAGATCCAATTTTGCACATTGATGAGGTGGTAAGGACCCCATATATTCTGACCTGATTGCTCAGAATTAGAATTATACATTTCTTTAGTGTAAATCAAACACGATAAGCATTAGACATTTGCTTTACAAGACTTCTGAGTTTGTGATAAATTATTATATATTCAGAGAACAGTTGACATAATTTTACACAATATACTTGCTTACAATGGGTCCTGATATTTATTTACTTAAAATAAAATTTTATGTCGCAGCATTCCTGGCAGAAAATACTTTGATTTCATCAAATTTACCTTTACAACTGGCCCACTACTGAAGCAATGCTACACAGAATATGTCACCACTTTAGACTAAATAGTAGACTCATTAAATGTTTCCATTAACACCACAGTTTTATATGAAACCTAATTATTAGTCAGTAAATAACATTACAAGAAACTGTGTAATGCAAGTATCTAGAATCAGAATGGTTATTGTAATAAGGTACACATTTTTTAACCCCAAGTCACAGCCAAACTTAGAAAATATAGTCAGGAACTTAAATTAATGAGATGCCCATATCACCAGAATTATCACTTTAATACAATGAACCTTAGTTGAAGTTGTATTGTATTGTGTATTTATACTCAGCGCAATATCTCCATAAACTACAGGACCCAAAGCGCTATTAAACCCATCAGACTGTGCAGGTACAGCCCAAGCTCTCAAGTAACTGACATTAACCTATCTGGAAGATAGAGGCTCAAGGATGACCATTTATCAACGTCCTTGAGGTTCTTTAGCCTGCCACTGGGGACAGGACCCAATGACAGAGGACCGCCATTTTAAGTGGTAATCCGAGCCACTATGTATCTGCCTGTACCTGGGTTTGAATCCATGTCCTCTGAGTTCCTAGATAAGTGTGCTACCCGCTAGGCCACAGTGGCAAAGTTTGTCAGCAATAATTTAGTTAATAAATGTCTGCAAATATTTTCAAAAAAAAAAAGCTAACATGTTAATGCGTTACCTATCTAATGCCCCACTTGTGGGCATACTTCTTGCATAGCCTTTGACGCCTGTCTTTTTAAAGTAAGGAATACACTCTATGTTGGCTGCTATCACAGCAAGAGAATCACAGGGTGACACAAAGAAGCCATTCTTTCCCAAAATCATATTTCTGTCCTAAAAATAGAATGAAACACTAGAAATAGGACGCCCTGTTGCTTGTAGCTGCGACATATGAATAGAAACAGGATAGCATAGAAGAACACACATTATCATGTGTAATGTCCACCCTATCAACCTTTTGCTAAGAAGATAGAAGCAAATTCCTGTTTATCTATTTTTGGCAAAAATTCGAAAATTCAAAATGGCCGCCATTTTTGGGAAAAGGAAAATTTTTTGAAAATTGCCAAGAGTACATTTCTTAGATAGCCTATGGGTCGAAAATTTCAACGAAATAACTCTATTTTGCACGGTTAAGGCCAGTTTGTGTTTTTCTATTTTTGGCAAAAATTCGAAAATTCAAAATGGCCGCCATATGTGGGGAGGGGAAAATTTTTGGAAAATTGCAAAGAGTACATTTCTTAGATACCCGTTGGGTCGAAAATTTCGCCGAAATCGCTCTATTTCGCACGGTTAAGGAGATAGAAGCAAATTTGTGTTTTGCCATTGTTGGTAAAAATTCGAAATTCAAAATGGCCGCCATTTTTGGGGAGGGGAAAATTTTTTGAAAATTGCAAAGATTACATTTTCTTAGATGCCCTGTGGGTCGAAAATTTTGACGAAATCGCTCTATCTCGCATGGTTAAGGAGATAGAAGCAAATTTGTGTTTTGCCATTTTTGGCAAAAATTTGAAAATTCAAAATGGCCGCCATTTTTGGGGAGGGGAAAATTTTTTTGAAAATTGTAAAGATTACATTCCTTAAATACACTGTGGGTCGAAAATTTCGACGAAATCGCTCTATCTCGCACAGTTAAGGAGATAGAAGGAAATTTGTGTTTTGCCATTTTTGGCAAAAATTCAAAATGGCCGCCATTTTTGGGGAGGAGAAAATTTTTGGAAAATTGCAGAGGACACTCCTTAGATACCCTGTGGGTTGAAAATTTTGCCGAAATCGCTCTATCTCGCACGGTTAAGGAGATAGAAGCAAATTAGTGTTTTGCCATTTTTGGCAAAAATTCGAAAATTCAAAATGGCCGCCATTTTTGGGGAGGAGAAAATTTTTGGAAAATTGCAGAGGACACTCCTTAGATACCCTGTGGGTTGAAAATTTTGCCGAAATCGCTCTATCTCGCACGGTTAAGGAGATAGAAGCAAATTAGTGTTTTGCCATTTTTGGCAAAAATTCGAAAATTCAAAATGGCCGCCATTTTTGGGGAGGGGAAATTTTTTAAAAATTACCAAGAGTACAATGCTCAGATACCCTGTGGGTCGAAATCTTTGACGAAATCGCTCTATCTCACACAGTTAAGGAGATAGAAGCAAATTTGTGTTTTGCCATTTTTGGCAAAAATTCTAAAATTCAAAATGGCCGCCATCTTTGGGGAGGGGAAAATTTTTTAAAAATTGGCAAGAGTAGAATTGTCAGATACCCTGTGGGTCGAAAATTTTGCCGAAATCGCTCTATCTCGCACGGTTAAGGAGATAGAAGCAAATTAGTGTTTTGCCATTTTTGGCCAAAATTCTAAAATTCAAAATGGCCGCCATTTTTGGGGAGGGGAAAATTTTTGGAAAATTGTAAAGATTACATTCCTTAAATACCCTGTGGGTCGAAAATTTCGACGAAATCGCTCTATCTCGCACAGGTTAAGGAGATAGAAGCAAATTTGTGTTTTGCCATTTTTGGCAAAAATTCGAAAATTCAAAATGGCCGCCATTTTTGGGGAGGGGAAAATTTTTGGAAAATTGCAAAAAAGAGTACACTCCTTAGATACCCTGTCGGTCGAAAATTTCGACAAAATCGCTCTATCTCACACAGTTAAGGAGATAGAAGCAAATTTGTGTTTTGCCATTTTTGGCAAAAATTCTAAAATGGCCGCCATTTTTGGGGAGGGGAAAATTTTTTGAAAATTGTAAAGATTACATTCCTTAAATACCCTGTGGGTCGAAAATTTCGATGAAATCGCTCTATCTCGCACAGTTAAGGAGATAGAAGCAAATTTGTGTTTTGCCATTTTTGGCAAAAATTCGAAAATTCAAAATGGCCGCCATTTTTGGGGAGGGGAAAATTTTTTGAAAATTGTAAAGATTACATTCCTTAGATACCCTGTGGGTCGAAAATTTCGACGAAATCGCTCTATCTCACACGGTTAAGGAGATAGAAGCAAATTTGTGTTTTGCCATTTTTGGCAAAAATTCAAAATGGCCGCCATTTTTGGGGAGGGGAAAATTTTTTGAAAATTGCAAAGAGTACACTCCTTAGTTACCCTGTGGGTTGAAAATTTCGACAAAATCGCTCAATCTCACACAGTTAAGGAGATAGAAGCAAATTTGTGTTTTGCCATTTTTGGCAAAAATTCTAAAATTCAAAATGGCCGCCATCTTTGGGGAGGGGAAAATTTTTTAAAAATTGGCAAGAGTACAATTCTCAGATACCCTGTGGGTCGAAAATTTTGCCGAAATCGCTCTATCTCGCACGGTTAAGGAGATAGAAGCAAATTAGTGTTTTGCCATTTTTGGCAAAAATTCTAAAATTCAAAATGGCCGCCATTTTTGGGGAGGGGAAAATTTTTGGAAAATTGTAAAGATTACATTCCTTAAATACCCTGTGGGTCGAAAATTTTGACGAAATCGCTCTATCTCGCACGGTTAAGGAGATAGAAGCAAATTTGTGTTTTGCCATTTTTGGCAAAAATTCGAAAATTCAAAATGGCCGCCATTTTTGGGGAGGGGCAAATTTTTTAAAAATTACCAACAGTACAATGCTCAGATACCCTGTGGGTCGAAAATTTTGCCGAAATCGCTCTATCTCGCATGGTTAAGGAGATAGAAGCAAATTTGTGTTTTACCATTTTTGGCAAAAATTCGAAAATTCAAATGGCCGCCATTTTTGGGGAGGGGAAAATTTTTTGAAAATTGCAAAGATTACATTCCTTAGATACTCTGTGGGTCGAAAATTTCGACGAAATCGCTCTATCTCGCACGGTTAAGGAGATAGAAGCAAATTTGTGTTTTGCCATTTTTGGCAAAAATTCTAAAATTCAAAATGGCCGCCATTTTTGGGGAGGGGAAAATTTTTGGAAAATTGCAAAGAGTACACTCCTTAGATACCCTGTGGGTCGAAAATTTCGACGAAATCGCTCTATCTCACACAGTTAAAGAGATAGAAGCAAATTTGTGTTTTGCCATTTTTGGCGAAAATTCAAAATGGCCGCCATTTTTGGGGAGGGGAAAATTTTTTGAAAATTGCAAAGAGTACACTCCTTAGTTACCCTGTGGGTTGAAAATTTCGACAAAATCGCTCTATCTCACACAGTTAAGGAGATAGAAGCAAATTTGTGTTTTGCCATTTTTGGCAAAAATTCTAAAATTCAAAATGGCCGCCATCTTTGGGGAGGGGAAAATTTTTTTAAAATTGGCAAGAGTACAATTGTCAGATACCCTGTGGGTCGAAAATTTTGCCGAAATCGCTCTATCTCGCACGGTTAAGGAGATAGAAGCAAATTAGTGTTTTGCCATTTTTGGCAAAAATTCTAAAATTCAAAATGGCCGCCATTTTTGGGGAGGGGAAAATTTTTGGAAAATTGTAAAGATTACATTCCTTAAATACCCTGTGGGTCGAAAATTTCGACGAAATCGCTCTATCTCGCACGGTTAAGGAGATAGAAGCAAATTTGTGTTTTGCCATTTTTGGCAAAATTCGAAAATTCAAAATGGCCGCCATTTTTGGGGAGGGGCAAATTTTTTAAAAATTACCAACAGTACAATGCTCAGATACCCTGTGGGTCGAAAATTTTGCCGAAATCGCTCTATCTCGCATGGTTAAGGAGATAGAAGCAAATTTGTGTTTTACCATTTTTGGCAAAAATTCAAAAATTCAAATGGCCGCCATTTTTGGGGAGGGGAAAATTTTTTGAAAATTGCAAAGATTACATTCCTTAGATACCCTGTGGGTCGAAAATTTCGACGAAATCGCTCTATCTCGCACGGTTAAGGAGATAGAAGCAAATTTGTGTTTTGCCATTTTTGGCAAAAATTCTAAAATTCAAAATGGCCGCCATTTTTGGGGAGGGGAAAATTTTTGGAAAATTGTAAAGATTACATTCCTTAAATACCCTGTGGGTCGAAAATTTCGACGAAATCGCTCTATCTCGCACGGTTAAGGAGATAGAAGCAAATTAGTGTTTTGCCATTTTTGGCAAAAATTCTAAAATTCAAAATGGCCGCCATTTTTGGGGAGGGGCAAATTTTTTAAAAATTACCAAGAGTACAATGCTCAGATACCCTGTGGGTCGAAATTTTTGACGAAATCGCTCTATCTCGCACGGTTAAGGAGATAGAAGGAAATTTGTGTTTTGCCATTTTTGGCAAAAATTCGAAAATTCAAAATGGCCGCCATTTTTGGGCAGGGGCAAATTTTTTTAAAATTACCAAGAGTACAATGCTCAGATACCCTGTGGGTCGAAAATTTTGCCGAAATCGCTCTATCTCGCACGGTTAAGGAGATAGAAGCAAATTTGTGTTTTGCCATTTTGGGCAAAAATTCGAAAATTCAAAATGGCCGCCATTTTTGGGGAGGGGGAAATTTTTTGAAAATTGCAAAGATTACATTCCTTAGATACCCTGTGGGTCGAAAATTTCGACGAAATCGCTCTATCTCATACGGTTAAGGAGATAGAAGCAAATTTGTGTTTTGCCATTTTTGGCAAAAAATTCGAAAATTCAAAATGGCCGCCATTTTTGGGGAGGGGAAAATTTTTGGAAAATTGCAAAAAATTGCATTCATTAGATACCCTGTGGGTCGAAAATTTCGACGAAATCGCTCTATCTCGCACGGTTAAGGAGATAGAAGCAAATTTGTGTTTTGCCATTTTTGGCAAAAATTCTAAAATTCAAAATGGCCGCCATTTTTGGGGAGGGGAAAATTTTTGGAAAATTGTAAAGATTACATTCCTTAAATACCCTGTGGGTCGAAAATTTCGACGAAATCGCTCTATCTCGCACGGTTAAGGAGATAGAAGCAAATTTGTGTTTTGCCATTTTTGGCAAAAATTCGAAAATTCAAAATGGCCGCCATTTTTGGGGAGGGGCAAATTTTTTAAAAATTACCAACAGTACAATGCTCAGATACCCTGTGGGTCGAAAATTTTGCCGAAATCGCTCTATCTCGCATGGTTAAGGAGATAGAAGCAAATTTGTGTTTTACCATTTTTGGCAAAAATTCAAAAATTCAAATGGCCGCCATTTTTGGGGAGGGGAAAATTTTTTGAAAATTGCAAAGATTACATTCCTTAGATACCCTGTGGGTCGAAAATTTCGACGAAATCGCTCTATCTCGCACGGTTAAGGAGATAGAAGCAAATTTGTGTTTTGCCATTTTTGGCAAAAATTCTAAAATTCAAAATGGCCGCCATTTTTGGGGAGGGGAAAATTTTTGGAAAATTGTAAAGATTACATTCCTTAAATACCCTGTGGGTCGAAAATTTCGACGAAATCGCTCTATCTCGCACGGTTAAGGAGATAGAAGCAAATTAGTGTTTTGCCATTTTTGGCAAAAATTCTAAAATTCAAAATGGCCGCCATTTTTGGGGAGGGGCAAATTTTTTAAAAATTACCAAGAGTACAATGCTCAGATACCCTGTGGGTCGAAATTTTTGACGAAATCGCTCTATCTCGCACGGTTAAGGAGATAGAAGGAAATTTGTGTTTTGCCATTTTTGGCAAAAATTCGAAAATTCAAAATGGCCGCCATTTTTGGGCAGGGGCAAATTTTTTTAAAATTACCAAGAGTACAATGCTCAGATACCCTGTGGGTCGAAAATTTTGCCGAAATCGCTCTATCTCGCACGGTTAAGGAGATAGAAGCAAATTTGTGTTTTGCCATTTTGGGCAAAAATTCGAAAATTCAAAATGGCCGCCATTTTTGGGGAGGGGGAAATTTTTTGAAAATTGCAAAGATTACATTCCTTAGATACCCTGTGGGTCGAAAATTTCGACGAAATCGCTCTATCTCATACGGTTAAGGAGATAGAAGCAAATTTGTGTTTTGCCATTTTTGGCAAAAAATTCGAAAATTCAAAATGGCCGCCATTTTTGGGGAGGGGAAAATTTTTGGAAAATTGCAAAAAATTGCATTCATTAGATACCCTGTGGGTCGAAAATTTCGACGAAATCGCTCTATCTCGCACGGTTAAGGAGATAGAAGCAAATTTGTGTTTTGCCATTTTTGGCAAAAATTCTAAAATTCAAAATGGCCGCCATTTTTGGGGAGGGGAAAATTTTTGGAAAATTGTAAAGATTACATTCCTTAAATACCCTGTGGGTCGAAAATTTCGACGAAATCGCTCTATCTCGCACGGTTAAGGAGATAGAAGCAAATTTGTGTTTTGCCATTTTTGGCAAAAATTCGAAAATTCAAAATGGCCGCCATTTTTGGGGAGGGGCAAATTTTTTAAAAATTACCAACAGTACAATGCTCAGATACCCTGTGGGTCGAAAATTTTGCCAAAATCGCTCTATCTCGCATGGTTAAGGAGATAGAAGCAAATTTGTGTTTTACCATTTTTGGCAAAAATTCAAAAATTCAAATGGCCGCCATTTTTGGGGAGGGGAAAATTTTTTTGAAAATTGCAAAGATTACATTCCTTAGATACCCTGTGGGTCGAAAATTTCGACGAAATCGCTCTATCTCGCACGGTTAAGGAGATAGAAGCAAATTTGTGTTTTGCCATTTTTGGCAAAAATTCTAAAATTCAAAATGGCCGCCATTTTTGGGGAGGGGAAAATTTTTGGAAAATTGTAAAGATTACATTCCTTAAATACCCTGTGGGTCGAAAATTTCGACGAAATCGCTCTATCTCGCACGGTTAAGGAGATAGAAGCAAATTAGTGTTTTGCCATTTTTGGCAAAAATTCTAAAATTCAAAATGGCCGCCATTTTTGGGGAGGGGCAAATTTTTTAAAAATTACCAAGAGTACAATGCTCAGATACCCTGTGGGTCGAAATTTTTGACGAAATCGCTCTATCTCGCACGGTTAAGGAGATAGAAGGAAATTTGTGTTTTGCCATTTTTGGCAAAAATTCGAAAATTCAAAATGGCCGCCATTTTTGGGCAGGGGCAAATTTTTTTAAAATTACCAAGAGTACAATGCTCAGATACCCTGTGGGTCGAAAATTTTGCCGAAATCGCTCTATCTCGCACGGTTAAGGAGATAGAAGCAAATTTGTGTTTTGCCATTTTGGGCAAAAATTCGAAAATTCAAAATGGCCGCCATTTTTGGGGAGGGGGAAATTTTTTGAAAATTGCAAAGATTACATTCCTTAGATACCCTGTGGGTCGAAAATTTCGACGAAATCGCTCTATCTCATACGGTTAAGGAGATAGAAGCAAATTTGTGTTTTGCCATTTTTGGCAAAAAATTCGAAAATTCAAAATGGCCGCCATTTTTGGGGAGGGGAAAATTTTTGGAAAATTGCAAAAAATTGCATTCATTAGATACCCTGTGGGTCGAAAATTTCGACGAAATCGCTCTATCTCGCACGGTTAAGGAGATAGAAGCAAATTTGTGTTTTGCCATTTTTGGCAAAAAATTCGAAAATTCAAAATGGCCGCCATTTTTGGGGAGGGGAAAATTTTTGGAAAATTGCAAAAAATTGCATTCATTAGATACCCTGTGGGTCGAAAATTTCGACGAAATCGCTCTATCTCGCACGGTTAAGGAGATAGAAGCAAATTTGTGTTTTGCCATTTTTGGCAAAAATTCGAAAATTCAAAATAGCCGCCATTTTGGGGGAGGGGAAAATTTTTGGAAAATTGCAAAGAGTACATTCCTTAGATACCCTGTGACTCAAAAATTCTGTCGAAATCGCTCTATCTCTTACGGTTTCTGAGATATTAGCAAATTACTCAAAAGTAGTACTGAAAATACACAATGAAGTACCTAAATGGCTATTACTCATGTACTGACAAAGCTATCAGTCCCAAATGCAATACCAAGCGAGCTATGGACATAACAATCTTGTATTCAAAATTGTAGTAAAATATCTTTAATTATCTTGGCTTAAATGCACGGAAACCAATGGGTACTGAAAATAGCTGTACTTAAGTATTACTCAGTAAGCAAAAGAGGTACAACAGCCAAAAGCAATCCCAAGCAAGCTACTGACCCAATAAGCCTGCATACCAAATTTGGTGACAATAGCTCTAATACTTTTCCTTTAAATGAGCGGAAACCATGCGTGACGCCGGACATCGGACGCCGGACGGCGAAAAAAGCAAAAATAATATATCCACCCCCCAGGGGGGTGGACATAATTACTATGTTGGATACCACATTACATATGCGATGGACGTAAATATTTTACAGTGTTCTGGTCATAAAATATCCATTTAATTCTTACATGCGAGACATTTCTTTCTCATCAGAATTAAGAAAGCTTTACACATACTGAATAATAAGCCATGCACTGATTTAAACAATATTTTCAGATATTGATATGCATCACAATAAATGCTAATTGGGCAAAACATCATCTAGTTTAAATATAGCATGATAACAATATTCTACAGCCTGAAACAACTGACCCCATCTCCATCAAAGGCAGCCCCCAAATCATGTTTTCCTTTCTTTAATTCATCCACAAGCTCCCTGGCATAAGTGAGGTTTGGGTCAGGATGACCCCCACCAAAATCTGGCAGTGGCACACAGTTCACTGCATTCTCGGCATCCATTCCAAGTTCTTCACACAGAATGCTTTGTACATATGGACCAACAACTACAAAGTATACACTCAATGTAAAAGGACTTAGTCTTGCTGAAATTTAATTTTTCTTTTGTTGTGTACAATGTTTATGAACATGACAGAAAAGTAATTGTATTTTTTTTTGTAAATATTACAAACATGTTGTTACCTTTGCACTTTATACTTTAAAACTGCAAATAGCAACTAACATACAATGATTGTGAAAATGAAAACACCTTAAGCAATTTTTGTTCAGTGATACAACTGAGCCAGAAATCACAATGAACTTACCTCCATGTAATGCATTTACCAAAATATTCATCATATTTCCCGTCAGTAGCTCTTTAATAGCAGCAAAATCAAATATTTCTTTCATATAGGATTTGTAATCTTCTACTGAATCAATGACTTCTACCAGAAATTTTCTATCATTAACTTCAAATTCATATTTTCCAATTACATCTAGGTCCACATTTACATCAGGGCAAATGTAGTATTCTTTCAGTTTTGTGCTTATTTCATAAATAAGATCAGTTACACTGGCAGGGGCTGGACCTGAAATTACACATCAATTGATACAAGTATTCCAAAACAATTCATTTTGAGACCAATGGTGTTTACACCTCTCTAAGTCTGTGATGGTAAGTACATAGACTCAGGCCAATGTTGGAGATATAAATGTACAAGATCAAATATCTCCTAATTTGATATCTCCTTAACAATTTTCTTAAGAATTTCATATTCTCTGAATATCAAAATTTTATGAATTCATAAAATGAAAAAAAAATGAAGAATAGATTTTTTTTGCTAACTTCATCATAACTTCTCCATCAAAATAAAATGAAAGAAAAAATGAAGAATAGATTTTTTTTGCTAACTTCGCTTACCAGTAAAGTAAAACAGCCATATCCGAGTCATTGTTTACATTTGGGAAACTACTAAATGAGGGAAAGAATGTTTTTATCATAAAAATATAATCCTCTGATATTTCAATATTAACTAGAAAAAGATTTTAAAAACAAAAATGTAGCATCCCAAAAAGTTAAAAATTAAAACGTATTAAAGTTTAAAAAGGAAGGGAGAAAAGGAAAAATATGCTTTCAAAAATATCCTGATGAAAAAATACTCAACACAGACACACGTTTGAAAGGTTATTTTTAAATACTACATTACACTAAAGACCACATATTGCAAAATAATGCATTTGATTAGGTAGTATTTATTGTGAAAATAGCCGTGGTAATTCTGAAAATGTCAAAGCATCTGATAGGCTTTCTAGACTCCCAGTGTATAGTTTCATATTATGTCCAAATACCTGTACAAGCTGTAAAAGCCATAATAAAGTATATAAAAGCCAAAAACAACAAATATGCAACTTTATGATCCCAGTTTGACCAGGGGTAAATCTGGGCACTCTTTAAGACTCTCTGCATATGGCTTCCTATTACCTATAGGTAGAGCTGTAATCATCAGTGATTTCTGTAGATCGACGCTCGCTTGTTAGATGCGAGTTGAACTCGAGTTGAACTCGAGTAAATGACACAAATATAAATAAAATAATTATGTCCAAATATTGTCATCAAGGGATCCGCCATTAACGTATTTAATACCATTTTATTGCAAGGAAATATATTCTGTTGCCGACAGGTATGTATGAGCACACTATGGAACATCACGTAAATAAGGAAATAAAAAAAACAACCATTGCTCATTAAATTTTTTGTCTTTATGGTTAGATAAATTGTAAAAGTGCTGGTATTATAACAAGACTAGTATATCATAATTTATTTCTTAAAAACTCGAGTTTAAATTACGTAAATCGATGTGGTCCCAAATATCGCCCACCGAGTTACAACTCGAGTTTCGGTCAACTCGTTACAGCACTACCTATAGGTACATTTTAAGGCTCTACACACAATAGACAATGACATTTTTGATTACTACCTGGTATAAAAACACTCATAAATTTGAAAATTTTAATTACTTAAATGTAGCTTTTATAAGCTACAAGCTTACCATGTGGGACTTAATGTTGTTCTCGGGTTGCCACACCCGGGGCCAACGTCTTAGAAAAAAAGATCATTCTTGTTAGCCACCGGATATACTGGTAGTTGTTGTCACGTGATAACTTCTGACCAATCGCCCTACTTTCTCGTTGAAATTTTCTAAAACCTACCCCTCAGCTGTAAACAGCGGGGAGGCAGGGTGGGACTCTCCTAAGTCCCACATGGTAAGCTTGTATTTAAGTAATTAAAATTTTTTATTTTATTACGCTACAATAGCTTACCATGTGGGACTTAATGCTGAATTCAACCGCCCGGTGGCGGGATTACAGCTGAGACTGGAAGATATGTGATTTTTTTCTAAGATTTGAATTAATGTGTATAGAATAGTGCCAGGAATACCAGTCTGAGTCCCATTTACAGTGCCCCGATCCCGAAGACCGGGCCTGTAATGAGCCAAAAAACCTAAGTAAAATGAGAGACAGTGCTAAAACTGTCTAGATGTTTGATTGTAGGACGGAAGTGCAGCGGTGCTCACTTCGAGGTCTAAGGGTCCCTGAGGGCCCCTCACGTGTGACTGACCCACCCAGTGGTTGGGCATCTCATAAATTTTTACCCTGAATATGAGATTAATGACAACTAAATAAGTCCTTAATAGAAATTACTTGATAACTAAAAAATAAAATGACCTTACCCGTAACATCTTGAAGGTAAAGGAATACCTAGATCCTGGGAGAGACTCCAAGACTTGGTTGTAGCGGATGTGCCCCCCCCCCCCCCCCCCTTTTTTTCTTTCCGAGGACAACTGGTCTGAGGAGAAGGATCTAGGACTTGTTGTGCCGCTACTACCGGTCCCAGGTACAAATTGTTGTCGGTGTCCGACCAAGTAAGGTCTTTTAGGTAAAAATTTGTAAATGTGTTGTGAGCTTTCCAGTGACAGGCTTGCATGATTTTGTCCACCGATACCCCACCGTAAAAGGCCTTAGAGGCCGCGAAGGCCCGGATGTCATGCGCTTTGACTTGGACCAAGTCCAAGGCTTGTTGATCTGCTTGTTTGTAACAAAGTAGGATGGTTTGTTTCAACCATGAAGAGAGTGTAGCGGGTCTGATGTCTGAGGTATGTCCTTTCTTAAAGGAGATGAAAAGGAGAGAACGAGAACCTCTCAGGTCTTTTGTTCGGTCCAAATAAAACCTCAGGGCCCGCACAGGACACAGGGTCCTGTCTTCTTTAAACTGTCTATCTACAATGGTAGTCAAAGCAGGAATAGTCACCGGAGACACACTTTGAGAACCTTCTCTTGCTAGTTGGTTTTTGGCTATGAAATCAGAAGAAGGGAACAAGGCAACCTTTTCCCATTGCCCTAGATTAGATACTTTGTTTGCGACCCAGGCATGGATTTCACTGCGGCGCTTGCCGGAGGCCAAGGCTAGCAAGAAAGCAGTTTTGAGGGTAAGATGTTTGAGGTCTGTGTCTTTCATGGGCTGAAATGGTGCATTTGTGAGCTCGTTGAGGACAACAGAAAGGTTCCACTTGGGTAAGTTTCTGGAACTTTTGGGACGATCCCTGTGAAAACTGGAGAGTAACCTATGAAGGTCTGCGTTATGTGCAATATGGTGGGCCGTTGGGCCCAAAGTGTCAACGCTTGCAGTCCTGTAACCATCAATGGTCGAGGGGTGCCTGTTTAGGTTTTGGTACAGGTACATGAAAAAATCTGAGATTTGTTTCACAGATGGAGTGGAGAAATCCACCGAATTTTCTCTGCACCATTTTTCAAATAGGGCCCACTTTGACTTGTAGATGGTCCTTTGATGACCGCTGAGGAGCAGCGATTCTCTCTGCCACCTCCACAGAGAAGCCTTGTTCTTGGAGTTGTCCGCTCCTAGACACCAGGCGTGGAGGTTCAGCTGCTGGGGGTTGTTGTGGAACTGTTTGAGTAGGGTCGTTGACACTGGGAGTTGTAGTGGGATCTCTGTTGAGAGCTGCACTAGGTGCCAAAACCAGGGCATCCCTGGCCAGCCTGGGGCTATCACGATGATCAGGCAATGGCATTGCTTGATCTTTTGGATCACCTTGTGAAGGAGAGCTGTAGGAGGGTAAGCATAGGCCGTGAGGTTGGTCCAGTCTATGTTTAGAGCATCTATGTCCCAGGCCCTTGGGTCTGGGATAGGAGACACGTACAGTGGGAGCTTGTGGTTCAGGTGAGTGGCAAATAAGTCTACATGAGGTGTGAACCACTTCTGGCAGATCTGTTTGAACACCTGTGGGTGCAGAGACCATTCTGTTGACTGCACTTGGTTGGACCTGGACAGTAGGTCGGCCATCACATTCAGGCACCCTGGAATGTGCCTGGCTTTCAATGTTATGTGGAAGTGATTGCACCAGGTCATGATTTTCCACAGGAGAGCGCACATCTCTGCTGAGTGAGTTCCTCCTTGTTTGTTGATGTAGGCTACCACTGTTGAGTTGTCCGTCGCAACTAACACTGTTTGATTCTGGCACTGGTCCTTGAAGTCTCGAAGGGCCAGGGAGACCGCCTTCAATTCTAGGACATTTATGTGTAGCCTTTTTTCCCGATCTGACCACAGACCCTTTGTAGAATTTTTGTCTAAGTGAGCGCCCCAACCTTCGTTTGAGGCGTCGGTAAAGAGTTGGATACTGTGGTCTTTGGGATGAAGGTCTGCACCTTTCATCACGTTTGAGGGATTTTGCCACCAATCTAGGTGGGCTGCAATGGCTTCTCTCCAAGGAAGGAGGTTGTCCAGCGAGGATATCTCCAGTGCTCCTTGAGATGAAACTGAAAGGGCCTCATGTGAAGGCGTCCCTCCGGGACCATTTTCTCCGTTGAGGCTAGCAACCCAATTAGAGACATCAAACATCTTGCAGTCAAAACACGTTTTGACTTGAGTCGTAGGATCAAATCCTGAAGTTTGAGCCATCTCTCTTGAGTGGGTTTTACAAGGGCTGAATCTAGGTGGTATTCGTAGCCCACGAACGAAAACACCTGAGTAGGTTTCAGTTCTGATTTTTCCTGATTTATTATCCACCCCAAGGACTGAGTTAGGTCTACCACTGCCTGTGTGTTCACTTGGGCTTCCTCCTGAGACTGGGACCTGATCAGCCAGTCGTCCAGGTATTGGTGAATTCGGAGTCCTCTTGAGAGGGCCATTAGTTTCACTTCCTTTACGATCATCGTAAAGACCTGGGGGGCTGTGGCCAGTCCGAACGGGAGGGAGGTGAACTGGAACACCTGAGCCTTGTAGCAAAACCTTAGGTATTTCCTTGAGTTTGGGTGGATGGGGATGTGTAGGTAAGCGTCCGACAGGTCTATCAACGATACCCACTCCCCTGGAATCAGGGAAGTCCTGATGGACTCTGGAGTTTCCATTTTGAACTTTTCTAGGTGTAGAAAAGTGTTGAGCCTGCTTAAGTCTATGACTGGCCTCCACCTTTGGTGAGGCTTGGGTACTAGGAACAGGCGACTGTAAAACCCGAGAGATTTTACATTTTCCACCCTTTCGATAGCGTTTTTTGACAGGAGAGACTGGATACAAGTGGCCAAGGCTTGGTCTTTTTGTTGGGCCTTGTACTCTGACAGAATCAGAGGAAATCTGATCAAGTTTGGCTTTGAACGGAATGGCAGAACGTAGCCATTGGTGATAATGTTTAACACGTTTTGAGAACATTTGTTTGTTAGCCAGTCTCTCTTGAAAGAACGGAGGTGACCTCCTACTGGTGGACTAAGTGAGGCTTTGGAGGAGTCATTGGGAAGGGGGGTTTCCACGCCCCCTTCCCCTATTGTGGGGTCGAAAACGACCCCTAGAGCCTCTGAAGTTGGGTTTTCCTCTTCCCGAGGGAAAGGATTGGTTACTGCTTTGAGAGGTATTGCCCCCATAGGGGCGTTTCCTGTAGGAGCCTCTTTTCTTGTGGGGACCACGAAAGGGCTTATTCTGGTAGGGTGCGAAACCCTGAGAATCTTTTGAGGTGCCTTTTTTTGAGAAGGAAGTCCTCACCTTCCTTCACGAGTTGAGACTCGAACAAGGAAGAGCCCCAAAAGGACGAGTTCCTAAGTTCTTGACGTCTCGTTTCCCCTAACTGTGGATGTAATAGAGTCATCTCGGCTTCGCGCCTAAGCAAGCCGGTATTAGCCATGGAATATAACTCCCTCTGGAGAATATGGGCTAGAGATTTGCTGAGACAGGTGAGGGCCCTGTGTTGAACAAGAACTGTCTTGTTCCAAAAATCCATGTACTCAGCGACTTCCTCATATCTGCGCTTTGCTGCATTCTCAGGATTGGCACCTTTCTGAATCTGAGATTTAATCTTCTTGACAGTTGACTTAATGCTATGTTGGCATTTTTCCAAGGAAGCATTGCAAGAAGAAGAGGTTTTGGCAAATGCAGCGGTGAAGTTGAGGGTTGAGATATTTTGTCTAGCCTGGTGTTCCAGCTCCTTGAGAACTGGCAGGGGAACTTTGGCTACTGGGGCCCCAGGAGGCCTAAGAGCAATACAGATCTTGGCAAAGTCTGTATTCAACTCCTGAATTTTATCCTGAAATGTGGGCTGTCCCACCTTGTACCACTTAGAAGTGGAAGGAGGAGGCTTGACATATTTGCCCTCAGATAAATTGGCAGCCTTAAAGTCATGTTGAAATTTATCAAAGGCGTCCTTGATAACTGAGCTAAGGCGTAGAATAAGGTGCCGCAGGTACCATAAAATCAATATGAAGAGCTTTTGTGAGGATCTTGCAAACACATCCTTTGTCACATCTCCTGCTATAGTGGCTGCAGACCTGTATGACCAGTATATTCGTGACCTTGGTGGTGTGTTGGACAGGCATGCACCATTGATTTGTCGAAGAGCTAAGAAAACACCAGCTGGATGGCTGTCAGATTCTTACCGTAGGGCCAAATCTCTTAGGCGTCAATTTGAGCGCATGTGGCGTAGGGATAGGTCACAGTTGAGCAGAAGTAGATTGTGCAGACAGATTGCCCGGTGCAATGCAATCATAAATAGAGACAAGGCTGAATACTATAGCACCATCATTAGTGATAACAGCCGTGACCCAAAGAAGTTATGGCATACACTTCGTCAAGTCCTCAATAGTGGTCAAGAGAGTACTCTCCCTCCTCATCAGTCTAAGAAATCCTTAGCAAACAAATTTGCTTCCTTCTTTCATAAAAAAATCAAAAGGATTCGTGATATGTTCACAGCCTCTTCGGCAACTGTCATATCACCCATGTGTACACCTCCCAACCTACCTTCCTTCAATGAGGTCTCGGAGGACGAGGTACTAAAAATCATCAAAAATTCCCCTACAAAATCATGTCTTTTAGATCCAGTCCCTACTTTTCTTTTGAAAGATTGTGTGGAAATTTTACTCCCGTCAATTACAAAACTTGTCAATCTGTCATTGGCTGAGGGTGTATTTCCTCAAAAATTCAAGAAGGCAGTTGTCACTCCTCTCATTAAGAAAGCATCACTTCCAAATGAGGATTTGCAAAATTATCGACCGGTATCAGGACTATGTTTCATGTCAAAATTGGTGGAGCACGTAGTTGTTAAACAGCTCATGCAACATATCAACAGTAACAATCTTGATAATCCTAGGCAATCTGCATACAAAAGTGGTCACTCCACAGAAACCGCCCTGCTGCTTATCAAAAATGAGATCCATCTCTCACTATCACGGGGCGAGCCTACTGCATTGGTCTTACTGGATCTGTCAGCTGCGTTCGACACAATTGACCACCCGACTCTTCTTAATTGTCTTAAATCATGGTTTGGTGTGTCTGGCACAGCCTTGAAGTGGTTCACGTCCTATCTCAGCCACCGTTTCCAGGCAATTAAAATTGGGTCAACCCTCTCTGATTTGCATGAGCTGTTGTTTGGAGTACCACAAGGCTCCGTCCTTGGTCCTCTGCTGTTCTCCTTATACACCACTCCTTTGAGTAAGGTTATTGGAACGCATCCTGACATCAAATACCACTTTTATGCAGACGACACGCAGTTGTTTATTCATATCTCTCACAAAAATGCAGCCCTGGCTTTTAACAAACTGAATTCTTGTCTTCTGGATGTTCAAAAATGGATGTCGTCAAGTATGCTCAAACTAAATCCTGACAAAACAGAGTTTATCATCTTTGGATCCCATGCACAACTCAAGAAATTAGATCCCTATCTCCCAGTTAAGATATTTGGTAATTTCATGCATCCTGCAGTTGTTGTTAAGAACCTTGGTGTCTGGTTTGATGCTAATTTTTCCTTTGCTAACCATGTCCGCAATATTTGTAAGACATGCTTCATTCAAATTCGTGATCTCAGGCGGGTTAGAAAGCACTTGACTGATGAGGCTGCTATCCTGGCAGCTAATGCCTTGGTGAGCAGTCGCCTTGATTACTGCAACTCTCTCTTCAGGAGTCTGTCCAGTCTCAATATGCGTAAACTACAGTGTATTCAAAATACACTTGCCAGGATTGTCACAAACTGTAACAAATACACGCGGGCATCTCCTATTCTCAAACGACTCCATTGGCTCCCAGTTGAATCTCGCTGTATCTTCAAAACTGCCACTCTAGTTTATAAGTTTCTTCACAGTGGTCATCCCAGTTACTTTGGTCCTCTTCTGCCCACTCGTTGCGGAAGATATAGTACAAGATACAACCATCCAGATAAAAGGTTCCTGGAGGTTCCTCAATTCTGTCCATCTGTACATAAATCCAAAAATCACTTTGGCCACAGCTTTGCTTTTGATGCCCCCACAATCTGGAATCATTTGCCTAATGAGGTACGTTCTGCCCCAACTCTCACCTGTTTCAGGAAAAGGTTAAAATCATATCTCTTCCACAAGGCATTCCCTCCTTAGCATACACTCTATCCGGCGTCTCCGTGGTACTGGACTTGGCAACGGCTATGGACAGATGATTTCTTAAACTTGATTTTTGGTGTTGCGCCTTAGAGTCTGCCTTGCAGAGATTAAGCGCTATAAAAGAATAGAATAGAATAGAAAGAATAGAGGAAGGACCTCTGGGTCTGAGCTCTTGAGGGCCTTTTCCATCATCCAGACCCAATACTGAAGTGGAAGACCTAGGCATAGATTCCCTGGGATCAGGGAGGGAGAGAATACGCCTGAAGGTGTCTACTTCTTCAGAGGATTGTGAGGGTATGTCAGACAGAGCTACTTCCCTATAATAAGGGGGGTCTGGATCATGTTGTGGGAGGTCTTGATCAGAAGCTACTCCTGAGGGCTGAGCCCTAGAGGGCTTAGAAGACCTGTGTCTGGCTACAGGGGACTGATCTTCCTCTGAAGAGAATGACACATATCTAGACCTTGATTTGTGTTTGCTCTTGTCAGAGTGTTTTTTAGGTCTAGAAGAAGGAATCCGAGGTTGGTCGGAATCCTCATGTAGTTGGTCCGAGGCAGAGCTCGGGTCAACTGGCTGCCTATGGCTTTGCTTTTTGTGAGAGTACGAGACCTCCTCGGGATGACCCTCAGAGGGGGCAACGTACTGATCCGACGTATCTTGGTTGAGTACTAGATGAGGAGGGAGTGCTGGACCGTAGTCCACATCCATTGCCTCGCTCTGAATGTTAGTACTAGATCTCGGAGGGGGTAAATCCAGATGGGCAGCATTGTTACTGGATGAGCCAGGTTTGAAAGCAGGAAGCGAGGATTCTACCTCGACTTTCTTTTGTGTGGCCAACTCCTCTCGGAGTGACTGAAACGCTTCCAACATGGATGCCTGGAAGGAACCCATTTGCTGCTGTAAATGTATATTTAAGGAATCACCCAGGGATTTCTCAAGATTTTTCTGGATTTTATTTTGCAAAGCTGTACCTGGGGTGGGTGGGACAGACTTGGCTGGGGTCTTTAAAGACAAGGAACTGAAGGCGAGAGGTTGAGGGGGGTGGGGTGGGGGTGGGGGTGGGGGGGGTGGGGGGTGGGGGTGGGGGGTGAGGTAAACAGATTATCAGCAGCACTCTCGAGGTCTGCGTTTGATCCAGTGAAGGAATCCCCGTCGCCTTCACCCAAAAGATCTAGTTCATCATCTTTGGAACTAGTTTCCGCTTTTTGCTTTTTTAGGTAACGTTTCCTGTTCTGAATTTTTTTCAATTGTTCATCTGAAAAAGACGTACAGACTTGACAGGGAGTTTCGAAGGTGACACAGGGGTCGTCTCCCTTGCCAGCCTCCCTACAGGTAGGCCAGTAGTTGTGTAGGTCGAAACTGAAGCAAAAGTGGCAGCATTTCTGAGCTCTCGGTTTGTCTTTATTTGCTTGATGGAGAGACATTTTATACGCAATAAAAAGACATACAATATAATTGCCTGAACCGAGGAAAACTCAAAACACGCGAAGCAAGAAAAATACTTATCCTGTGAAAATTAAAATTTTACAGAATGATCTATGACATATATTACTAGAAATATGCAAATATTAGCCTCCAACAATAAGTAAAGACTGAGAAATAAATGAAAATGTCTGTATATTTACAAACTGCTACCAGTCAATCGTGGCCAATGAGAAAGTAGGGCGATTGGTCAGAAGTTATCACGTGACGACAACTACCAGTATATCCGGTGGCTAACAAGAACGATCTTTTTTTCTAAGACGTTGGCCCCGGGTGTGGCAACCCGAGAACAGCATTAAGTCCCACATGGTAAGCTATTGTAGTGTAATAAAACTGTCACTTTTAATCCAATTACTCCCAAAATGTAATCAGCCCCAAATTTTGATAGTACTGAGTATTGACAAATATTTAAAATAACAACCCCCTAAAGTAAATAGTTTTGCTGTGTGGTGATGACCTGTGGGTGTACATGAAACAATTTATTTTTGATAATGTGACTTTGATAACAGTCAAAGGTGAAACATAATCATGTGCAAAAATCTTTCACACCCAAAGTATTAAGTGAGAAAACAGCATCAGAGATGCCCGTACCCCACAGCCTAGGAAAATAGTTGTAAACACCATGAGACATAGAAGTAGTGAAACAGTACACAGATTGGGATACTTTCAGAGCAGTGTCAGTGTCCAAATAATGTTTAATTAGAGAAAATAACATCTAAGAGAAATGCCTTTTTTACATTTTATGCAGAAATTGAAGATGGACACCAAAAATGACGGAAAACAATTTTAGGGAACCATCGTGAGTTAACTCTGGAGATACCTTGAAGGTCAAGAAATTTGCCGAAATCGCTCTATCTTGCACCATTTCTGAGAAAAATGCGTTTTTCCCATTTTATGCAGAAATTCAAGATGGCCGCAAAAATGGCAGGGAAACAATTTTCAGGAATCATCACGAGATCCCTCTGCAGATAACCTAGAGGTAAAAAAAATTTGCCGAAATCGCTCTATCTCACACCGTTTCCGATATATATGTGTTTTTGTATTTTACACAGGAATTCAAGATGGCTGCCAAAAATGGCATGTGAATAGGTGTAGCACTTTTTAGGTTACCATCCAGACAAGCAAAACCCTTTGAGAAAATGGCCAATGGGTGTTGAAAGTTTTGTAAATGAAAATACAATAAAGTTTCTAACCTTCTAGGCTGCACTAGGACATAGACGAACAGACAAATTTGGAGTTTTAACTTTATGATTAACTCTTCCAACCAGATTAAATATGGTATCAAATAAATAGTTGGCATATCTGTGTGTGCTGATGACAATAATGCTGTTTAAGACAATACCTCAGTGCTTCAGCTGATACAGCAAGAAACTTGAGGTTATTAGACCACCATAAGGCAGGCTGTGCAATCAATATCAGTGATAGGATCCAGCAACATATTTTACGTTTATTCTTTGTATAAAGGAACTTTGTTCCACTACTCTGTCTAGTTTGAAATTGATTGGTGGAAGCATCTTTGAGTTGGATTGCAGAAAATTTCAAGATGGTGGTCATGGTGTTTTTTCAAAATGGCACCAATTTTGAAAGCAACCTGGCTCAAGTGGTGAACTAACACACTGTCAAATTTCAAATCAGTCGACAGAAGCATCTGCCAGTTACAGTCTGGAAACCAAAATCTTGACAGACAGACATCAGGCACATAAATCTAATATGCAGGTTGGTTGCATGCAACTTGCTCAAAATGTAAATGATTATTTCTCGACCTCCATTTGCTGTGTTGAATTTAATCCCAAAGTCAGCATTTATGCCTCCTGGGTTGTGGGATGCTGTTAAAATGATTCCTCCATCTGTACTGTATTTTCTGATCACACAAGAAACTGCAGGGGTTGACATGAGTCCATCCTTAGCAACAAACACCTTAGCCACCTGGAAGTAACATTTTCACTGAAAGTGTATAAATTATCATAACAAAATGCCTGTTAAACAATAAGAGAGATTAATAGTAAAATCTGAAGCCACCAAAAGGTTTGTAGTCTGTTATTTCCTTTCAGTTGTTTTTCACATCCCATTTCAACTTTCATATCAAACAAAGAGACTTTAAGTACAACAACTTTGAAAGAGAGATCACAGGTCAAATCTGACCAAACAAAAGAAACTTAGTTTTAGGCTTTGTATTTATGTAACATCTCTGGGACCACAGACAAGAAACCATGGGTCTGAATAAGATAAAATACCACATTTTAAGGCATTTGGACAGTCCGAAAAACACTCAAATTCCATTGGTTTTATATTCTCAACTTAAATATAGTGGCATAGCAAATATGAAACCACTGATAATGACATTCTGATTAACTACAAAGTTAAAAAACAAAGTCATGTATATTTATGAGATTTATTATGAAAATAAAGAACACCTATATGTGAACATTGATCTTTATTTCAATCTGATATTAGTCTGACACTTGGATATAACATGTGTTGGTTCAGCAGCCAATGTAAGTAAAATTTAGAACAAAATGTATTGCATTGTGGGCATTCTAATTAAAATACACCTCACCCATGCTTAGTAGCATAAAAACAGGTACTTCTTAATGTTATAAATAGCCTCAGAGATGCCCGTAACCCACAGCCTGGGGAAATTGTTTTCAACACATTTAGATACAAAAGTAGTGAAACAGTACAAAGATCTGGATACTTTCAGAGCAGTGTCAGTTATATAAAGCTCCATATAATGCTTAAGTAAGGAAAATAACATCTAAGAGAAAGAAAATGTATGTAAAGATAAAGTATTGAAACAAGACAATTCAATAGCAAGATGAAAGCATTAATCATTAACCTAAAAATTTTGAAGCTGTACACTTTATAAACAGGAGAATAGCTGTCAATGGAAATAGCACAGTTATAAAATAGCATCAGAGATGCCCGTACCCCACAGCCTGAGGAAATAGTTTTCAACACCATGAGATATAGAAGTAGTGAAACAGTACACAGAATGGGATACTTTCACGAGCAGTGTCAGTGTCCAAATAATGTTTAAGTAGAGAATAATAACATCTAAGAGAAAGAAACTGCATATAAAGATTAAGTATTAAAACAAGACAATTCAGTCAAATAAAAATTATAAAGCTGTAAAATTTATTAACTGGAGAATAGCTGTCAATGGAAATATCACAATTATGTAAAAGTACATATAATAATCAGTTGCAGCAATACATATCCTTACCGTTGCCGAGATATGCCCGGACAATATATATACGTCAAATCAAGGCAGGGTTCAAAATTAGTGCCGATCCGTCAGTCTGCAACTGACAGAAATGCTTTTAGGTTGAAAAGATTAAGATCCTGCCAGTCTGTTTGTCCTAGAAGCTGTAAGATGCTTATACATGCACATTTCGCACAGCTGAATTATGATTTGCATGTTTTCAATATTGTTTAACCATACCAAAGTGACCTTGCACATTTAAGAACATTTAAGACTTCTCCCATTTTTACCCCACAGCCCTTAAGGGCTGTCGGGTATTGTTTTCATCCATGGTGTCCAGATGGGCGGTCGGTCGGACGGAGGGGCGGGCGGCGGGAAAAAGTTTGTCCGGGCTGTATCTCAGAAACCGTAAGGTGTAGGAAGTTGATACTTGGTAGGGACATTGGTTAGGATGTGTAGGTGTGCACCGTCATGGTCTGACCTTGATTTGATGTTTGACTTTGCCGTAGTGACCTTGTCCTATAAAATCTTGTCCGGGCTGTATCTTGGAAACCATAAGGGTAGGAAGTTGATACTTGGTAGGGACATTGGTTACGTGTGCAACGTCATGGTGTGACCTTGATTTGTCCTTGCCATAGTGACCTTGACCTATAAAATCTTGTCCGGGCTGTATCTTGGAAACTGCAAGGTGTAGGAAGTTGACACTTGGTAGGGACATTGGTTGGGGGTGTAGGTGTGCAACGTCATGGTGTGACCAAAAATTTGCCCAAAATCACTTTATATCTTACAGTTTTCGAGATAAATCACATTTTCCATTTATGCCAAAATTCAAGATGGCAGCCCAATACTCAGAACAGTCAAAAATTTTCAAACCTCTGTAAGGAATATTTTTTTTGTTCAAAGTGATTTACTCATTGCTAAATGTCAAACTAGTGATTACTCAGCATTATATCTACAGCTCTCAAAATTTGTCATGACACAGAATATCAAAAAGTTGATGAACAACTTACCTGACAGAAAACTTGTAAATTTAATACTTTTGAATTTACAAGAGATTTACCCATTAGCTATTTTCAGTTAGGTCTTAAAATGTGCCATGATACAGAACATCAAACAAGAGCTGAACAATATATTTCATAAAAACTTCAATATTTAATAGTTTAGAAGTTACAAGCAATTTACGTATTGGAAAAATGTCGAAATGGCTATTACTCAGTTGCACTGAAGCTATAGCTATGAAAATTTGCTATGACACAGAAAATCAAAAAGAAGCTGACCAATATATTTGATTAAAAAGTACCTCTAATTGAATAGTTTTGAAGTTACATTCAACTTTCTCATTTGCGAAATTTTGAAATAGCTATTACTCAGTTGCACTGAAGCTATAGCTGTGAAAATTTGTCATGACACAGAACATACAAGTAATAAAGCCTACACCGACCAATCCCTAGTTTGCACAGTGGATTCATGTCATTAACAGGGTGAAACCTGAGGTTATTATAGGGTGAAACCTGAAAGATATGTTAACACATGTATATGGTTTGTTGCAGCCCAACAGCTGTGTATGCAAGATCTCTATCATTGCTAGCGTACCCAATGGCTATGTTCACAAGATTACTACCAGTGTACTCAAATTTTAATCACTTTTCCCTTAGCTCATTTCTGACATGTCATTTAAACTTCGTCAGAAAGTAACAATAACTAAGTTATTCTGCTGTTTCACAGTGCAAACCCATGCTAAGCTGAATAATTTTAATTCAGAGAGTAATCCTTGGCCCATTTCTGACTACTCAAAAAATTTCATTAAAAACTAATTGCTTCACAATGCCTTGGATACAGACCTGTTGAGTATGCTGTAAAAGGTACTGACATCGAGTGCAGTAGGTAATGAGAAATTGGGTAGGCTGTAAAAAAATTGGAGTTGTTGGCTACACTAGCAGTGGTGTAGATATTGTGTGCACAACCACTGGGTACACTAGACTAATATTACTGCCAGTGTACACAACCATTGGGTACGAAGGTAGTGATACGGATACTGTATACCCAGACACTGGGTATGCCAGCAATGATATTGATATTGGGTGCACAACCATTGGGAACATAGAGTTTACTGCCTTGGGTACAGGGCAGTTGGGTATGCCAGTACCTTACACAACTTTGGGGTTCACTTACAAAAAAAAACAAAAAACATTGACATAAATCTACAGTGTTGATTCTAGAAATTTTGAAATGTGGGGGCAGTTCCCCCCCCCCCCCCCCCCCATGTCCGAAAAATGTAGGGGCTTGGTCAATAAATGTGGGAACTTGTACCTCCGCCAAAGAGGGATTAATTTCGGGAGCATTTGTCTGTCTGTATGTTTACTAGCAGGATTACACAAATGCTACTGTATGGATCTTCGTGAAAAAAAATAGAAGATGGAAACTGATCCAACTTAGATCACATTAATTTTTATTACTGCCTTGCTACCTATTATCGCCGGCTACCAATTATCGCCACCAGAAAATAAAACGTTTCAGTTATGGTTAAATATTTTGAAAGCTTTTGTTGTGTATTTGTTCCATTCACTTTGGTAATAGTTTACCTTATTTGCTAGACTTGGGATGCTATTTTGGCGAAGTTATATCTATTTGAATTCTGTCTGGCGATAATTGGTAGCAAGGCAGTACTTATCTGGATCAGTGCTTGGATAAGAAAAATATCAAAGACCTGGGGCCATATTCTACAATACTTTTCGAGCAATATTTTTTAAAACAGAAGTGCCTCAATGAAAGACCAAATGCTTTAAACTGGGGAACTCATGGCCATAGCACCCAAGTCATTAATATTCATGAGATGATATGAGGTCAGAGATTTCCATTGGGATTTTCTAGCAATATTTTATAAAATGGAACCCTCAACAAAGATCTAACACTTTAAACTTGAGAACTAACGGCCATAGCTCCCAACTCATTAATATTCACGAGAAGATATGAGGTAACACACATGCTGTATGAACTGGTTCAACAGTATTGTTTTAGTATCTGATGTTTGCATCATCCACTTTAAACTGTAGTATCCGTTTTGTTTTCATATGAAATAACATTTTTCACTGAAAAAATGACCAAATATAGCCTTCATGATGATAAAATTAAAAGATTCTCGCGAAACGATTGGTGCCCCTCTATATTGTAAACATGCGCGCCGAATATACCGAATTGTGGGCTAGTACTAAAACTCGTGAGATATTGCGTATCCCGCGCTCTAGAAGCATCACTGAATCTAGGGTACATAACCACTGGGCAAATAGAACTTAGTGCTTTAATTGGTTACAGAATAGTTGGGTATGCCATTAGTGTACATACACAGCCGTTGGGTACGCTAGCAGTGATAAAGATCTTGTGTACATACCGTTGGGTACACTAGACCGATATCACTGCCAGTGTACACAACCGTTGGGTACGCTAGCAGTGAAATCGCCTTGCGTTCACAACCGTTGGGCACACTAACACTGCTATTGATCTAGGGTGCACAACCATCAGGAACATAAGTTTACTGCTTTGACTGCAGGATAGTTGGGTATGCAATTAGTGTATGTACACAGCCGTGATATGGGTCTTGTGTACACAGATGTTGGCTGCGCTAGACCATTATCATTGCTTGACTACACAACCGTTGGGTAGACTAGCAGTGAAATGGATCTTACGTAAACAACTGTTAAGAATGCTATTGATCTAGGTTGCACAACCACTGGGAACATAAGGCTCGCTGCCTTGTATACAGGCTAGCTGAGTATGCCAGTAGTGTACATACACAGCTGTTGGGTACGCTGGCAGTGATATAGATCTTGTGTACACAACCATTGGGTATGGTCGTCTGTGGTATTTTCGTGTCATTGGGAGTTTTCGTGGTAGTAGGACTGCTTCTATATTCAACCTAGGATTAAACACTGCAGTGTTGGAATGATGTATTTTTGTGAAATAATATGTTTTTCCAAGTAATTTTATTTCAGTGTAAATTAAAGTAAAATTGATCTACAAAATTGTCAGAAATAACAATTATGTTAAATGTTAACTGCCGCAAAAAACCAATTGATTGCCATACACTAGACCAGTATCACTGCTAACATACATAACCGTTGGATACGCTAGCAGTGAAACTGATCTATAGCGTACACATGCAGCCATTGGGTTAATATCCTCCAACATAAACCTACCCTGTTGCCGGCACACATTTTAACGATCTTCAAAGTTGCTTCTTTGCAATAGTATCTACCATCCCCACCGATCACCAGTGAAGAGCCCTCTAGACGATCACCCAGTGCATTCAACGTGGCCTGGACAAAATTCTCAGTGTAGTTATCCTGTAAAAACACTTTCGTGGCTTTCCTGAGGCCACTTGTTCCTGGTTTCTGACCGTCAAATGGACTGGTAGGAGTGGTAACAACCCTCAATGCCATTTCTTAAAGATAAGGTGCTTTATGTTTGATATTCATCAATCAAAAACAGAGGAAGAATATTCGTTGCAACTGTTATATTTCTGCTTATAACCATTTATGCAAAGTACCGTCGCCAAAGTTGGCACGTACATACAAGGTCAAGGCCGCACGGAAATATAAAAGTATACTATCTAAATAGCTAGCGATCAATGAAATTTAACAACACATCCACTCGGGGAGAGCAAAACGCTCGAATTGATGTGACCTATTTTTTTTGTGATTACTGCAGTTCTTAACATATAAAACTTAATTGCTGAATAAAAGGAAGGAAGAGCTTAAAAACGGCTGTATTCAGAACATAATAATAATAATAATTTTTGGAAATTCCTTGGGTGGATTGGTAGATTGCCTGTGATTGTGCCTGAACTGTTATGATGGGGATCTTGTTTTGGTTTAAGTTTTCTGAGAGAGAAAAATTAAAATGGTTTGATTTAAATTTTTCCTTTTTTGTCATATAAAAAAATTTTTAAAAGACATTAATAAACAAAAAATGTGGTTCCATGTGGGAGGTAAACTCAGAACTTTGGGAAGACAAGTCCGACACCCAACACACAGAGCTACAGTAGCAGCTGCTTGTTTGTGAAGTATGAATGGTGCATGTCAAATGAGATTATAAAATCTTCATTGTTTAGCTTGTGATTTCTCTACCATTACTGCATGGATTTTTACACAATAAAACCAGCAGAAGTGCTGTAATAATACCTTTCTAATGATATCAATAACATATTTGTAGGTTACATAGTTTCCAAAATATTAACAACAGGAAATCTTGAAGAAATCCTGGCGTGATATTGGTTTATGTTTGTGACAAAGATAAGTAGATTTTTCTGTGTATACACAGCTGAAAATAAGAAAAAATATTTCCTGCCTTTAATTTTTACTCAGATTTCACCAAATTTGGAGGAATCCACGTGTACCCCTGGTAAATTCTCTCCCCAAATTTGAAGTCAATCGATATTAAAGTTTTTGAGCTAGAAGGACAAAAATGTGTACAGAGGTACAGAAAGACAGAAGGAAACTTATTACAACAAACCTCTCCTATTGTGGAGCATTAATTACTGTGTCTTTCTGATTCATCCAGATTGTATTTACCAATTCACATGCTGTGAAAACCTATATAAGCTATACCATCAATGATTACTACCACTAGTAGTCAGATGCCTCCCAAAGCTTTCAATTTTTCGTCCTACATCTATAATGGCACCAAAAATTATTGCTGCATAAGACCTAAAACAATTAATTCAAGGTTTTTTTCATTCATTTAAATTGATATATAAGCCAACAAAATATATTACAAAATAAAATATGTGTGTTTAACATGGCTGATAGAAATTTAATGTTACGTATACTCTTCTCATTTTACAATCAGATAGTGGAAATTACAGACTTTATCTATCAGTAAAAGGACAATACCCCGGAGGGTAGTATTGAAAAGTGACGTAAAGTTCAATGCTATTTTAAACTGATATGTATACTCATATTGGTAGTGAGTAATTGTATAAAAAATTATATAAAATAAAAATGCTGTGCTATTTTAAATTGAAAAACATGTGACATACATGTTTACATTTGTAGTTAGTATGTTACACTTTTCAATAATCCATGACAGTTTGGAATTAAAACTTGCATGACTATTTGAAAGAGATCATTAACTAAGCCACTTTCCTGAGACAAATGCCACAGCAATGTATCAGACAAAACAAAATATAACCCACTCTCCTACAATATGAACACAATAAGTGCTTCTTAAATACTAATTTTATATCAGTTGTTATGTTTACCAGATTTTAATATAGAATTGGTTATTCACAAAGAATAGGGGCCACGGTGGCAGAGTGGTAACACTCTCTCCTCCCACCTCTGAGGCCGGGGTTTGATTCCCGGCACGGCCTCAAGTGGGAAAGCTGGTAGTTGCTTGCCGTTGGTCGGCAGTTTACAGTACAGAACCCTGACGAACTGCATGTACTGGTTTCCTCTGCCCTTCCAACTACCCGTCGTGATATGACCTGTACCGTGTTAAAAGCGACGTAAAACCCCAAATAATAATAATTAACAAAGAATAAATAAAATATTTCTCTTAATGTGTTTTCTTGTGATGATTTCTCTAGAATTACAACTTTGGAGTTTTGTCCCCTCTTGATATAAGGTCTGGGGTTTGGACCTATAGAATAGGTCCAACGTGTCCTCCTGCATGTTGGAAGAGGTGAATAAATGGAAAAAGTATAGCTATCACAGTGCGGAACTAGACTGGACTATACATTGCCATTTTTTTCTGGCTTGAGTTGTAAAATTTGCAATGAAACCTTCAAGTATAGTCTTTAATTTGGTTATTTCTTGCATACAATTCTACTAAAGTACATTAACACACTTAAAAATAAATTTCAGGTGCAAATTTACATGAACACTGTTATCTGATACAGTTATTAAAAGTAGATGTGAAGAAAGACATTTGTCACAGTCAATAAAATGTCAGAGTGTGGTTCAGATCTCCAGTGTATAAACTCTATGTCTTGGTAAACTGAACCAATGTGCTTAAACATTTGGTCATTTCAGATTGCTTACATTTAATATTGGCAGCAGTGTAGCCCAATAAAAGAGACAAATGCACTTTTATAGTGTGACTTTCATGGTGTGTTTTGACCAGTTGGTTTTATAAAATGTCACTGTCAATTGTCAATGGTCAACTAGAGCTAGTAATGAATATTAATTCATTAAAAAGCACTAATGCAATATACTATTGACTATTGAACCTTGGGCTAACTTATTCTGTTCTAATAATAAAGAGTTTGGATAATCAAGAGTTCTGATAAGCAAGTTCTTCACAATTAACATTTTATCAGAAGCTGCATTACTACATACAAAAACTACACACTTGTTCACTATTTTGAAAACAAGTTAATTATAATTAATTAATTGTCATAATTAATTACAGCTCTGGGATTAATTAATTATAAGGTCATTAATTGTGTGTGACAACAATGAATTTCAACTTCATTTGATAGAAGAATCTTTGTACTCATTGTATGAAAAAGTATTTTTTGTAACTGAAGCTAATCCTTTCCAAGAAAGTTTATAAAACAATAATTTCATTTGATTTTATACTATTTTCTATTGTATAGACACACAGGACTGAGTGGCAAATATCCTCCTGTAACGTAGCACAGTTCCAGGGAGGTATCTGTTTTTCCAAGGGTCATAGATTAACTGTCTTTTATTGTGCTTCGAAAAATAATTCATAGGACCTACAATTTAAGAAAAAACAAAGAACACTGTAAATATATCTGAAATTATTTCCTTAAAGAAAAAGGGCATGTAACATTCTTATATGTTGATAGTAACAATCTGACTTCTAGACATCCCAATTAACATATAAAATGTTCAAGTGGCACATATTTTAAAATTTATCTTTCCTATATGATCTATTCATTGTGTTATCCTCCATTTTTTCCACTTATCTCCGGGGAGAATAGGCACAGGATTCAAATATATTAATCAAACACAATATCATTCACTACACCTAGCCACTTTATATACTTTTATTTATTTATACACATGACTAGAGTTTTTTATGGTATAGTGATGAATGTAATTTGACATGTCTTTAAAGTCCTGTACTGAATAATGTGATGATTTTTGGAAGAAATAAATGTAAAAACTCAAAAATAAATGTTTCAATACACAAACAGTTTATATTTTGGAGGGGGTTTCTTTTGTAAGCTTGCAAGATACATAAATCATCAGGCGTATTTCACAACCGTAATCCATCGAATCTAGATTCAGATTTGGATTCATGGATTAGTTAGATCCGTGAAATGCAATTTTCTGTAGATCTGAATCCAAATTTAAAACATAACATAAACCAACATATATATCATATATTATTACAAACTAAGATGCCATAATATAATATTATAATTTAACAATATAATAAAAATTCCCCAAATATTAAAATTTCCTGCCACATGTTGCAGCCATTATTTTACAAAGAATTATGGGTAATCCAAGGTCACTGAATCTGTTGATCTACCTCTCGAGGTAGATCAACGGATTCATAATCCAGATTCAGATTCAAGTCACATGCGAATCCGTTGATCTGATGAATCTAGATTCGACGGATTACGGTTGTGAAATACGCCTATCCTCTGCTCGCAGCAAATATAGGATAGTGTACACAAAATATTGTAAACAAAACGATTGCACTTCCTGATGATAACTTTGAAATATGGCAGCTGAGGAAGCCGCCCCCTTGATGATAGACAATAGAAGGAGACGAACGTAATATAACTGTCTCACAAGTGAAAGATACTCGCCCTTTTATAACTCCTGTTTTGTTTACAGACATGGTGTTGGTCAACTTTTGCACATTAGAATCCATGAGCAACCTCCACATGACAGTAACTAGCCCCCCCCCCCCCCCCCCCCACACACACACACACACACACAAGCCCCCCCCCCCCACACACACACACACTATTGGACAAGCCCCCTTCCATTAGGAAACGAAACCCCCACCAACAAATCAGAGACAGATGTAGAGGGGGGGAAGTGAGGATCATGGGGGTTACCCCACACCTAGACCGAGTTTTCTGTCCCAAAATATGCCTTTTTAAAACTGATGGATGGCATTTTGGGACAGAGTTCCTCACTACATAAAAGAAACCTCAACATCTGAAACTTACTGTCATTTTAAACTTTAAAATATCCACTAAAATGTATTAATAGTATAAATCATTTAGATGCAGAAACACAATTTTCTCTGTTTGCAGTAATATAGACACTTTTTCTGCACTTCCTGTTTGTATAAACAATGATGAAATTTTGCAAGTGAAATAAATTTTGGTAAATATATCCATTAACTATGCAAAAAGTTTATTTCTTTTAATGCGGGCACATCCTTGATACTCAAGGTGGTAGCCTAGTACATGTTTAATGTCAGGATGTGTGCCATTTGTTGCCCTTCAGGACGTTTATGTTTTTTGCATTCTAATGCCATCTGTCTTTCGCCAATACATCCATCTTTTAAAAATTGGCTGAGAAACAGATTAATCGGTCTACCCCACACCCTCTTTCGGAAAATCACATCTGTGTTGTAACCCAACTTATGAGTCAGCCCCTCTTATGATGGGATATTCTAAGATAGAGGTCGAGAGGATTTGGTGTCAAGAGGTTTCGCTGTTTTGGTTGTTTTGCTATATTTTAGAGGATTCATGGTAAATATTTGGAGGTTTCGCGGTGAATTTACAGATGTTTCACACTAGATTTGTTGCATTCACATTAGTTAGTATTTTATATAATTTCATTAAACATGTTGCCTAATTTTATATTATGTACTTTTTAGTTAAGCCATTCTCTGTGACAAATGCCAACTATGGTGTCTTAGGAACTGTGGTACAGGAATTGGCTTGGGCACTGCACAGGAGAATGGTGAAAAGAGAAGTCACTAGTGACTGGCAGTGTCTGAAGTGCTCAACTCCAGGGAGTACCCAAGTAGAAGATCTGGATCCAGCTCCTGGGACTTCCCAAGTTGAAGATCTGGATCCAGCACCTGGGACTACCCAAGTTGACATGGATCCTTTGGAGAGAACACGTCTGTATGACACATCATGCCAGTTCCTTCCTGATGTAAGCAGCATCCATGACACCCCTGATAGGAGGAATGCAACATACGTAATTGATCATGGTGAAGATGTGACCAACTTGGTGAATACCATGTTCCAAGCCAAATGGAAGAGTCCTCCCTTGCAGAGCATACACCACACCCTGAGGACTTCAGTCCATCTCAGACTTATAAGGTGACATATGAGGTGGTGACAGGTGGCACCAAATGTGGCATGGACTTGCTAGTGGATTCACATGGCTACAGTTACAACCAGAGGAAGACCATATGTGAATGCACCAGGTGCTATGCCACAGTGAAGCAATTTGGCCAGACATTCACCAGAGGGAATAAAGAACAATGCCACCCACCAATGAAGGGGACATTAACCAAAGCCAAGATATCTTCTGCAAGCCAAGACAGTGGGAGCCAAGGAGGTCTTCACATCAGCAGGGAACATCATACAGAATATCATGTCTCACTGAATTCAGGGATGAACCATTTCTTCCCAAGCCACCGAATCTGGTGAGATCAACAAATCTGTTTCGACAGAAGATGCGCCCCAAGGAACCCACAGACTTATCTTTTGAACTTAATACTGAATATATCAGTGAGGAGTTCTTCAGAGAAGACATCCATATTAATGGGCGCCGACACTTGGTTTTCTCCACCCCTGACCAAATAAAACTCCTGGGAAAAAGCAAGCGTTTGTATGTGGATGCAACATTCAAGGTGGTCAAAGCCCCCTTCACGCAGCTGTTTTCTATACATGGTTTTATCCGCCATGGGGAGAGTATGAAGCAAGTGCCACTTGCTTATGTGCTTATGTCTGACAAAAGAAAGGAAGATTATGTTGCCGTCTTAGAGGCAATCAATGGTCTTAGCAGAGTGGTTGTGGTTGAAGTGGTGATGGACTTTGAAGTAGCCATGTGCCAGGCTGTGAGAGCTCAATCAAAAAGTGCCAGGGGCCAATTCCAACTGTATCTCTTAATTGATCTGCTCCACCAGGAAGCCAGGTATGTCGAGGCACAAACAAAACTAGTAAGAGATGAACAACTTAAAGGATACAACATGTTGAGTACAGAAGAATTAACCAGGCCACCAACTCATTATGGGAGAAATTTAATGAGGGGACCATTTCAACAATGGATTTACTGAAAGGAGCCTCAAAGATCTATGGGCCCGTAGAAGATGAAGAAGCCCAAGAGGAAAGTTTTGAACAAAATGATGAAAATTGACTTTTGAATAATGACAATGTTTTAAAATGAATATATAGATATGTCTGATATGAATAGATGTTTTATGTTTTTATGTATACATGTTGAAATGATGTTATTGTCTTATTACCTGCTTGAAATATTGAAATAAAACTTATACTTACATGTACTCTGAAATAAAACCTACCAGAAACACAATTTCACAGGTTTTATCGCAAATCCGGTTTTTACAGTGAAAGATCCAGTAAGTTTTACCGCAAACCCTCCAAAGAGAGACACGAAACCTCCCAACCATGAAAGCTCCTGTAATCTCTTAGACCATATAAGCCCAACTTAGGATAATTAAATTCAAGAATAATTTTAATGCTAACATTTAATATTAATTTGTTAGATAGAATGTACATTGCTAATTTTAAGATAAATTAAAAATTTAACCTAACTTATGTCATACCCCTTGGGTGCTTTAAGTATAAAATTTAGCCAGCTGGTATATTTAAGTACTGAAATTTTAATTAAACAACCTATGATTGTGAAATGTTATTAAAGATATTATGTGTTTATCCCATCGAAAGATTTTCTAACAGATATCAGGTGACAAGGTGTCAATTATTCAACCACTGCTTAGAACTTGATTTGTTGTACTTCTGGGGAGTAATAATATGCAAGTAGATTAGATTGTGATTTATCTATTGTTTCAAGACTACACACTATTCCATTAAGGGATGTACTGCATCAAATCGATGCAGTTCTAGTCGGGTTTAAAACTTCAATTGTGAAAACAACCTGGTGGAAATCATGTCCTGTGAATGTTTTGCAAGTGTCAAATTTGATCTTTGACCCCAGCTTCAAGGTTCAGTTGAGTCATTGTATTGAAAAGGCCATTTATCTTCCTTATTAATGCTTCTGGCACTTGGAACCCTTTTTGTGGTCAGATAATTGTGTTGAAAAGACCATTTATCTTTATTATGAATGATTCTTGCACTTGGGACCCTTTTTGTGGTGAAACTCCCCCCATTTTTGCTTAATACCCACCAGGAGATAAATGCCACGGCAGTGGTCTTCTTTTAAATGCTATGTTTTAAAATCAACAAATATCCATATAATCTTATACAAAAGTGCAATTTATGTGCATATCAATGTGCTGTTCCAAATTTATCAGATTTAGTTGTTTGATGTAATTACATTTTTGTTTTAACTAGTGTAATTTAAAAATACACTTATATCCAGTGATACTTTGGTTTAGCATTCGCTACGCCACCACTGACACAGACGCCATCACCACCGTGTAGAGAGATTTTTCGACATTAACACTCTCAGCAGGAAACTACACCAGTTAGCTTCACCAAATATCTAATATAGGATATCTTCAATTGGAGGTTAGCTTCTCTGGGACTGAAATTACCCTTATTCTGAAAAAACAAGATGGTCGCTGTGGCCATCTCTTTAAAAATTATGTACCTTTTTCTACTGGCTAGTTCTCATAAGTAGAAGGTTGGATCTCTTCATAGGTACTATATGTAACAGATATACATGTCCTCTGCAAGCTTAAAGATATTTGACCTTGAAGCTCTTCATTCAAGGGTAAACCTATACCTCTCTTATTATTGGTCGTAGAGGTTTGGCATGTGAAATCATCCTATAGGAAATCATGGGCTGGGAATCTTGTGATGTGGTCAGATTTGAACTCCTTCAGTGTCAAATAGGACAGCCAAACTTCAAAGTGCCTATAAACTCACTTATTATTGGTCTTAGAGGTTGGCAATATAAAGCCAACTTATAGCTAATCATGGGCTGGGAATCTTTTGATGTGGTCAGATTTGACCTTGGGCCCCACTTGTTTATTCTTGGTCCTAGAGGCTTGTAATGTAAAATTAACTCATGGGAAATCATAGGCTGGGAATCTTCTGATGTGATCAGATTTGGTCTTGGGTCCATCCTTCAGGGTCAAATGAGGAGAGCCAAAGTTAAAAGTGCTTATAACTTGCTTATTATTGGTCCTAGAGGTTTCAATGTGAAACCAACTTGTAGGAAATCATGGGCTTGGAATCTTTTGATGTAGTCACTGGTCAGATTTAACTTTGGGCCCCACCTTCGAGGTCAAACGAGGATAGCCAAACTTAAAAGTGCTTATAACTTGCTTATTATTGGTCCTAGAGGTTTGCAATGTGAAACCAACTTTAGTTATGGGAAATCATGGGCTGGGAATTTTCCAATGTGGTCATATTTGCCTTGGGCCCATCCTTCAAGGTCAAACAATGGTTCACTGGCATTATCGAGCTGGCTTTCCAGTGGAGACAAATTTGCATTGGTTCTCTAATGTGCTTGGTCTAGTTTGTATTTATTTGTGAAAATAAAGTGCTTTTCATAATTCTTTGTGTCATTTTATGGTATTGATCAACCATAAAATCACCTATTACATAAGGTGTGTCCTGCCCTTATAGGTTTGATAGGATTAAGCCTCATTGTATTTAAGTGTCTTGCAAGGGACGCTTGTTTGTATTTAGGGGAGAGGGGCAAGAGAATGGTTCTTCTGGCTGAAAATGAAAAATCTTGAATATCTCAGAAATGGTGCGAGATTTTGACTAAATGTTTGAACTGTAGGGTATCTGCAGAGTCAGCTGGTAACTTTTCCCCAAAAATCTATTTCCCACCATTTTTGGCAGCCATCTTGAATTTCTGCATAAAATGCAAAAATGCATTTATCTTGAAACAATGTAAGATAGAACAATTTCGGCAAAATTTCCCCCCCCCCCCCCCCCCCCCGGTATCCACACAGTCAAGAAACACTTGTTATGCATCCAATGGAGGTTTTCCTACTCTCGCCCTCCCGGCCTCTTGCACTGTTGTGAAAAAGGGCAAATAAAGTAAAAAAGAATAAATACCACTTGTAGAAGATGAAACTTACTTTTATGTCATTGTTACATTTATAAAGAACAAAGAGAATTATGTTTACCAAAATTACACAAGTTTACAAAGATTTCTTAAACATATCTAATGAGGACCGAAAGTGACATATAAGCCTGTGTGGGCTGGGCATGGTATGTGCATAATAAATGAAATAATATTGTAATCTTGTGGTGTACATTTGTTGGGTTTTTATTTATTTTTGTCGGGGTATTTTCACCCAAGGTGTCTGGATGGGTGGGCTAGCAGCAGGAAAAAGTTTGTCCGGGCTGTATCTCAGAAACCGTAAGGTGTAGGAAGTTGATACTTGGAAGGGACATTGGTTAGGGAGTGTAAGTGTGCAATGTCATGGTCTGACCTTGATTTGACCTTTGACCTTGCCGTAGTGACCTTGACCTATAAAATTTTGTCCGGGCTATATCTCAGAAACCGTAAAGTGTAGGAAGTTGATACTTGGTAGGGACATTGTTTAGGGCGTGTAGGTGTGCAACGACGTGGTGTGACCTTGATTTGACCTTTGACCTTGCCGTAATGACCTTGACTTATAAAATCTTGTCCGGCTATATCTCGGAAACCGTAAGGTGTAGGAAGTTGATACTAGGTATGGACATTGGTTAGAAGGTGTAGGTGTGCAACGTCATGGTATGACCTTGATTTGACCTTTGACCTTGTCGTAGTGACCTTGTCCTTTAAAATCTTGTTGTACCTTTGGGTCTGTCTTTTGATGCACTTTAAGCACTGTTAAGAATTTTACTTTTACAACTTTCGATTTTAACAGATGGAATTTCATCAAGTGAGCCACAGACTTTGCTCCAACACCACACATATAAGCATTCATTGAATGTATTGCCAATTCTGTATGCATGGTAATATTCAAAACATCCAAACCATAATTCGGCCATGTCATGTAAAGAGTGTCGTAATGTTTAGTCTACTGATTAATGCTGTCTTCTTGTTATTGAATTGTCTTTGTTTTAATACTTTATCTTTACATGCATTATCTTTCTCTTAGACATTATTTTCTCTATTTAAACATTGCTTAACGGACCTTTATATAACTGATAGTGCTCTGAAAGTATCCTGAACTTTGTACTGATACACTACTTCTATATCTCTTGGTGTTAAAAATGTTTCCCTAGGGTGTGTGGTACGGGCATCTCTGATGCTATTTTCACATCCTTAGTAAGAGCTGGGGTCATATTAGGACTAGCAGTCATTCTTTCCCACATTTTGGTGCGAACTAAATTCAAACCTGTATCCAAGGAGATCATGAGATTTTAGAACCAAGCAGTCATTGTCAAGCAGGTTCTAACTTGATAAACACTGGGGCTCAGAGATTTCTACAACAATAATGATTTGTGCTCTGTAATTGGTATCTTGGTGTGAGAGATGTTGTTACATACTCATATTACAGACGACAAATATTACTTTTCAGTGAAACTCTCACACTGTCTTTGTTATATTTTACAGCCATAGGAACAGTGAAATTTTATCAGCTAGTCCCATTATAAGTGAAACAGATGAAGCCATAACTATCAGGTATGTACATTTTTTTCACTCTTGTTTGTCACTTCTGTGTGAAAAATTCTATTTTTGAAATGCATACAGGAAGCCTCAGAAGTTTCCACACTTCTCTAAATGAAACTGTCCTGTTTATTTTAATTAGTTCCAATGAATATGTTTAAACTTACAAATTTGTACCAACACCATGTGAATGGTCCCTTTAATCATCAAAAATTTATCAATAAATTGAATTTATTTATGAATTATTTCACCACCACAAACCTTACATTCTGTAGAAAAAAGTTAATTAAGCGTCCCTGAAAGGGCGCTTACTTGTTTTCGCCTCAGTTTCCTCGCCGCCCCCGCCGCATTATGGTCTCCCTTGAATATCTCTCTTATTATTAAAAGGTTTCAAACCATATTTGGTAGTTATATACCTTGGGCGTGGGAAAATTTTTCTGCATGCTTAAATTTGACCTTTGACCTTTATCAAGGTCACATGATCAAAAACAATTTTTTTTAAGTACACCCCCCGGTCATCGCAGTTCAGGAAAAACTACTTGCTACACAGCCTTATAATTTGACACACCTGTTCATACTATCGATAACGTGAGCTGATTAGATTTTGGGAGCAATCCCTTGAAAAATGTCTCATTTATGAGTGATTTTCTGACACCTTCCAATCTGAAAGCCTTAAATTTAGGTCAACCCCCCTATTATCTTCTTAAGTATTGCATTTAGAGCCATAAAATGTACTGGGTGGTAATAGGAGACCATATGTGGAGAGTCTAAATAGCCAGTCAGTTTTACCCCACGGCCCCCCATTATGGGTCAATCTGGGGTCATAAAATAGCTGATTTTGAGTTTTTGCCTTATACAATGTATCTCCTTTATTGTTGCTTTTATAGCTTCAGAATGTATTAAGCATATGTGGAGAGTTTAAATAGCCGGTCAGTTTTACCCTCCCCCCCCCCCAACCCCCCCTTATGGGCCAAACTGGGGTCATAAATAGCTGCTTTGGAGTTTTTGCCTTATATCTCCTTTATCGTTGCTTTTATAGCTTCAGAATGTATTAAGAGGTATTGGGAAAGCATATGTGGAGAATCTAAATAGCCGGTCAGTTTTACCCCACGGCTCCCCCCTTATGGGTCAAACTGGGGTCATAAAATAGTTGCTTTGGAGTTTTGCCTTATATCTCCTTTATTTTTCCTTTTATACCTTCAGAATGTATTAAGAGGTATTGGGAAGGCATATGTGGAGAGTCTAAATAGCCAGTCAGTTTTACCCCCGGCCCCCCGTTATGGGTTAAACTGGGGTCATAAAATAGCTGATTTTGAGTTTTTGCCTTATATCTCCTTTATTGTTGCTTTTATACCTTCAGAATGTATTAAGAGGTATTGGAAAAGCATATGTGGAGAGTCTAAATAGCCGGTCAGTTTTATTCCCCCCCCCCCCCCCCCCCCGCTTATGGGTCAAACTGGGGTCATAAAATAGTTGCTTTGGAGTTTTGCCTTATATCTCCTTTATTGTTGCTTTTGTACCTTCAGAATGTGTTAAGAGGTATTGGGAAAGCATATGTGCAGAGTCTAAATAGCCAGTCAGTTTTACCCCCCGACCCCCCCTTATGGGCCAAACTGGGGTCATAAATAGCTGCTTTTGGGTTTTTGCCTTATGTCTCCTTTATCATTGCTTTTATAGCTTCAGAATGTATTAAGAGGTATTGGGAAAGCATACGGCGCAGCTTTGTGCATTCTTAGTTTTACAGCATGGTTATTAAAGCCACAAAGCATTTTCAACTTTCAGGGATGCTTCGCTTTTGTTAGCAAAATCATTCCTCTAGTTGCTCTTTGTAAGTCTATTTGTTTCTGTACTATGAAGGCCAGCATATAGTAAATAACTTTAGTTTATAACATACATAGGCTATTTTTAGTGTTATCATTAGCAATTAAATTAAGTTCAATGGAAGTGCTACATTTTAGGAACTGATATTGGGTATATTGTTGATATAAATCAATCTGAAATTACACTTGTTTTACATTTTTTTTTTAGACGGGTTGCATGTAACCAACCCGCCTATTAGGTTGATGTGTCCGATGTCCGTCTGTCTGTCAACATTTTCCTTTCCGGACTCTAACTCAAAAACGCTTTGTCCAATCAAATTCAAATTTGGCAGGGAGATAGATCCCCATCATAGCTAGGTTCCTTTCGAAATTGGTGTAATTCTGTCTGTCTGTTTTTCTGTTTTTTGTCCGTTTGTCTGTCAACATTTTTGTTTCTGGTCTCTAACTCGAAAATGCTTTGTCCAATGGAATTCAAACTTGGGGCATCTTTGACCCTCTTGTATGAGTATTAATACTGGGTTCCTGATCATTCACTAACTATTAGCCAAAGTTTGAAAATTTCAACACTTGATCTCAATTTTCTCATGGACTATTGCAGGGATTTCTCTCTTATCTTGCATATATATACTGGGCCACTAGTAGATTAACTTGTGTGAGTATCAGGCCTGGATCTTTCTTCATTATTTTTTTATGAATTTTTAAAATAATTTTTAATGCATTGAATTCATGAAATCATGCACTAAATCACCTATAACTTGAGAAGTATTACATTTACACCATGTTCATCTCCCGCCGGGCTTTAGCCCGGGAGGGAAATTATGAAATGATGCCTGTGTGTTCGTGCGTGCGTGTGTTAGTTAGCCAGGCAGATTTCTCCAAAACTACTACAGCTACAGATTTTTTCTAAATTAATTGTCCCAATGAATTTTCACGCCCTTGACAATTTTTTTGGTTTTATGGACTTGGGCCTAAAGATAGGTGAGTAATAGCAATCTTAGCTACTTGGAGTAAAGGGCTCATAACTCCAAAACTATTGCACTTACAGCTTTTTCTTCAAATATGTTGTTCAGCTACTTTGCCCTTAGCTATAAGATGGTACAAAATTTGGGGCCCCATTGCATGCCATAAGTGAGTAATAGCTATTTTCTTATTTGTAGCAAAATAATGACCTAAGTAAATGTCAAATATCTTCAAAAGTATTAAAGTTAGGGAAATCTTTTCAAATATGTTATTCATCTACTTTTTGATAACCTATCACATAGTAAAGTTGCAGACCTGTTGCACATTGGATAGCTGAGTAATAGCTACTTTGAAATTCTGACTGTTGAGTAAATCCATTGTAACTCAAAAAGTACTGCAGTTACAGTATTTTCCTAAAATAATTTGTTCAGCTACTTTTTCCTTAACTATAAGATGGCATATCGTTTTGGGTTCCATTGCATGCCCTAAGTGAGCAATAGCTATTTTCTTATTTGTAGCAAAATTATGATGGAAATAAATGTCAAATACCTTCACAAGTATTAAAGTTAGGCAAATCTTTTCATTTGTTATTCATCTAGTTTTTACCCCACAGCCCTTAAGGGCTGTCGGGGTATTGTTTTCACCCATGGTGTCCAGATGGGTGGGCTGGCGGTGGGAAAAAGTTTGTCCTGGCTGTATCTCAGAAACCGTAAGGTGTAGGAAGTTGATACTTGGTAGGGACATTGGTTAGGAGGTGTAGGTGTGCAACGTCATGGTCTGACCTTGATTTCACCTTTGACCTTGCCGCAGTGACCTTCAGTTTGAAAATCTTGTCCGGGCAATATCTCGGAAACCGTAAGGTGTAGGAAGTTGATACTTGGTAGGGACATTGGTTAGGGGTGTAGGTGTGCAACGTCATGGTGTGACCTTGATTTGACCTTTGACCTTGCCGTAGTGACCTTGACCTATAAAATCTTGTCCGGGCTATATCACGGATACTGTAAGGTGTAGGAAGTTGATACTTGGTAGGGACATTGGTTAGGGGGTGTAGGTGTGCAACGTCATGGTCTGACCTTGATTTGACCTTTGACCTTGCCGTAGTGACCTTGACCTATAAAATCTTGTCCAGGCTATATCTCGGAAACCGTAAGGTGTAGGAAGTTGATACTTGGTATGGACATTGGTTAGAAGGTGTAGGTGTGCAACGTCATGATCTGACCTTGATTTGACCTTTGACCATGTTTTAGTGACCTTGACCTATAATGCCTTGTCTGGGCTATATTTTGGAAACCATAAGGTGTAGGAAGTTGATATTTGGTAGGGACATTGGTCAAGGGTTATATGTGTGTAACATCATGGTGTGACCTGAATTTGACCTTTGATCTTGCATATATGTTGCTATTTTATGTCTCTACGAGGATATCTGATACTATTTATCTCTCTTATATCTCTCTTATATCTTTTTACTTGAATCTTGGTTGTTCGACCATACAAATGAAAATTAAAATGGGAGAAGTCTTAAAGCTTCATAAATTTTAGTTTACTGAATTGTCTTGTTTTAATACTTATTCTTTACATGCAATTTCTTTCTCTTAGATGTTATTTTCTCTACTTAAACATTATTTGGACACTGACACTGCTCTGAAAGTATCCCAATCTGTGTACTGTTTCACTACTTCTATATCTCATGGTGTTGAAAACTATTTTCCCTGGCTGTGGGGTACGGGCATCTCTGATGCTATTTTTAATAAACTTACTTTCCTGTGTCCTTTATATTTTTGTTGCTTTTGCAGATGTAGGTCAATAGCTAAGTGAGTAGATAGCTGAGTAATAGCTACCAAAATGAGTGAATGTCTTTTATCTCTAAAAGTATTATAGGTAGGCAATTTCTTGTAAATAAGTCATTCACCTACTTTTGGGTGATCTACCACATAGTGAAGTTGCAGATCTATAGCTTTTTGCATAGCACACTGATAGCTACTAAAATGAGTAAATACCTTTTATCTGTAAAAGTATTGCATACACGCAATTTCTTCTAAATAAGTCATTCACCTACTTTTGGCTGATCTACCACATAGTTAAGTTGCAGAACTGTAGCTCTTTGGATAGCTGAGTAATAGCTACTAAAATGAGCAAATGTCTTTTATCTATAAAAGTATTACAGGTAGGCAATTTCTTCTAAATAAGTCATTCACCTACTTTTGGGTGATCTACCACATAGAGAAGTTGCAGAACTGTAGCTCTTTGGATAGCTGAGTAATAGCTACTAAAATGAGTAATTGTCTTTTATCTCTAAAACTATTACAGGTAGGCAATTTCTTCTAAATAAGTCATTCACCTACTTTTGGCTGATCTACCACATAGTGAAGTTGCAGAACTGTAGCTCTTTGGATAGCTGAGTAATAGCTACTAAAATGAGTAAATGTGTTTTGTCTCTAAAACTATACAGGTAGGCAATTTCTTCTAAATAAGTCATTCACGAACTTTTGGCTGATCTACCACATAGTGAAGTTGCAGAACTGTAGCTCTTTGGATAGCTGAATAATAGCTACTAAAATGAGTAAATGTCTTTTATCTCTAAAAGTATTACAGGTAGGCAATTTCTTCTAAATAAGTCATTCACATACTTTTAACTGATCTACCACACAGTGAAGTTTCACATCTATAGCTCTTTGCATAGTATCTGTAAAAGTATTGAATATACGCAATTTCTTCTAAATAAGTCATTCACCTACTCTTGGGTGATCTACCACATAGACGCAGTAAAGTTGCAGAACTGTAGCTCTTTCCATAGCTGAGTAACAGCTACTAAAATGATTAAATGTCTTTTAACTCTAAAAGTGTTATTAAAAGTCAAATTCTTCAGAATAACTGATTCACCTTTTGGGTGATCTACCACTTAGTGAAGTTGCACATCTATAGCTCTTTGCATAGCTGAGTCATATACCTGCTAAAATGAGTAAATGTCTTTTATCTGTAAAAGTATTGCAGATAGGCAATTTCTTCTAAATAAGTTGTTCACCTACTACTGGGTTATCTACCACATAGTGAAGTTGCACAACTGTAGCTCCTTGTATAGCTGAGTAACAGGTACTTAAATGAGTAAATGTCTTTTATCTTTAAAAGTATTGGACATAGACAATTTCTTCTAAATAAGTCCTTCACCTACTTTTGGGTGATCTACCACATAGTGAAGTTGCAGAACTGTAGCTCTTTGGATGGCAGAGTAATAGCCACTAAAATGAGTAAATTTTATCTCTAAAAGTGTTACAGATGGGCAATTTCTTCTAAATATGTCCTTTACCTACTTTGGGTTGATCTACTGCATAATAAAGTTGCAGAACTGTAGCTCTTTGGATGGCAGAGTAATAGCTACTAAAATGAGTAAATGCCTTTTGTCTTTAAAAGTATTGCAATCAAACATTAAACTTGTTGTCACTTCTACATGTGCCTCCATCTCACAAGAAAATTTATATTCCACTATCTTTAGTACATCTAATTTATACGGCGGGAGATAAATGCACGCGTCAGAATGCTTGTGTTAAAATATGTTGTTCAGCTACTTTTTCCATAGCTAAAATATGGTGAATAATTTGGGTGTCTACCCCAATAGCTGAGTGAGTAATGGCCACTTTCTGACATTCAGTGCCTTCCATAATGAGTAAAATCACTTGTAACTGGAAAACTATTGCATAGCTGAGTAATAGCTACTTTGGGGTTATCACTGTCAAGTAAATTGCTTGTAACTTCAAAGGTATTGCATTTAGAGTGCTTTGTGTTGTTATAAATGTGTTATTCATGTACTTTTGAGTCAGCTATAACATAGTAAAATGGCAGAACTGTAGCTCATGGCATAGCGGAGCAATAGCTATTTTTAGGTTCTCACTGTTGAGTAAAAGATTTGTAACTTGAAAACTATTGCATTTACAGTATTTTGTTTAAATATGTTGTTGACCTACTTTTGGGTCAGCTATAACATAGTAAACTTGCAGACCTGTAGGTCATGGCATAGCTAAGCAATAGCTACTTTGAGGTTCTCACTGTTGAGTAAATCAGTTGTAACTTAAAAACTATTGCATTTAGAGTATTGTGTTTAAATTTGTGGTTCACCTACTTTTGGGTCAGCTGTAACATAGTAAAGTTACAGACCTGGAGCTCATTGCTTAGCTGACCTATAGCTAGTTTCAGGTTCTCACTGTTGAGTAAATCAGTTGTAACTTGAAAACATTTCAATTTAGAGTATTTTGTGTAAATAAGTTATTCACATACTTTTGGGTCAGCCATAACATAGTAAAATTGCAGACCTGTAGCTCATTGCAAAGCTGAGCAATAGCTACTTTGAGGTTTTCTCTGTTGAGTAAATCACTTGTAACTCCAAAAACTATTGCAGAATTTCATTTAAATATCTTATTCATCTACTTTTGAATTGGCTATAATATAGTAAAATTGCAGATGTGTAGCTCATGGCATAGCTGAGCAATAGCTATTCTCAGATTCTTACTGTTGAGTAAATCTGTTGTAACCTGAAAACTAATACATTTACAGTATTTTCTTTAAATATGTTATTCATCTACTTTTGGGTCAGCTGTAACTTAATGAAATTGCAGACCTGTAGCTCATGGCATAGCTGAGCAGTAGAAAATATGAGGTTCTCACTGTTGAGTAAGTCAGTTGTAGGTTGAAAACTATTGCATTTACAGTGTTTTGTTTAAATATGTCATTCACTTACTTTTCAGTCACCTATAACATAGTGAAATTGCAGACCTGTAGCTCATTGCATAGCTGAGCAACAGCTACTTCTGGTTCTCAGTGTTGGGTAAATCAGTTGTAACTTGAAAACTATTGCATATACAGTATTTTGTTTAAATATGTTATTCACCAACTTTTGGGTCAGCTATAACATAGGAAAAATGCAGACCTGTAGCTCATGGGATAGTAGAGCAATAGCTACTTTCAGGTTCTCACTGTGGATACTTTGGTTTAGCCTTTGCTATGCCGCCACCGCCTCTGCCGCTGCCGTGCGAAGAGAGGTTTCGGCATTAATGCTCTCAGAGGAAAACTACACCAGCTGGATTCACCAAATTTGCAGGATATCGTCATTGGGAGGTAAGCTTCTCTGAGACTGAAATTAGCCTCATTCTGAAAAACAGGATGGCCACCACAAGCATTTCTTTGAAAATTATCTACCTTTTTCCACTGGCTCATTCACATATGTAGAAGGTTGAATCTCTTCATAGGTGATATGTATAACAGATATATATCCTCTACAACCTTGCAGACATTTGACCTTGAAGCTCTTAATTCAAGGTCATCCATGGAGTGCCAAAATATCCGACATAGACTTTAAAAGTGCCTATATCTCCCTTATTATTGGTCCTAGAAGTTTGCAATGTGAAACCAACTTGTAGGAAATCATGGGTTGGGAATCTTCTGATGTAGTCAGATTTGACCTTGAGACCCTCCTTCAAGATCAAACGAGGACAACCAAACTTAAAAGTGCTTATAACTTGCTTATTATTGATCCTAGAGGTTTGCAATGTGAAACCAACTTATAGGATATCATGGCCTGGGAATCTTCTGATGTTGCCAGATTTGACTTTTGACCCCTCCTTCAAGGTCAAACGATGGTTCACTGGCTTTGATGAGTTGTCTTTCTGGTGGATACATATTTGCATCTGTTCTCCGATGCATAGGTCTAGTTTAAATATGTTGTTCAAATACTTTTTGGTCAGCTATAACATAGTGAAAGTGCAGACCTGTAGCTCATTGCAAATTGGAGCAATAGCTACTTTGAAGTTGTCATTGTTGAGTAAATCAGTTGAAACTTAAAAACTATTGCATTTAGAGAATTTTGTTTATTATAATAAATAGGGGTGTTGCGGTAGCAATTTTTTCCTTCCAGTTTCCCGTCTTTCATTTCCCGGTCGGTTATCAGTTAACCGTCTCTTATTTTAAAAAAGTGGATTATGACACTTATTTGTATGTAAGGTTATTAAACTTTCTTTACATTGAATTATAAGCGGAAAACCGGTAGCTGAACTTTATGACGGTTTACAATAATTTATTTACCATACCGACGATACCGGTACTACCGCAACACCCCTAATAATAAATGTGTTATTAACTTACTTTTGGGTCAGCTATAAAATAGGAAAATTGCAGACGTGTAGCTCATTGCATAGCTGAGTAGTAGCTACGTTCAGGTTCTCACTGTTCAGTAAATCAGTTGTAACTTGAAAATTGTAGCATTTACAGTATTTCTTGAAATATGTTATTCACTTTTGGGTGGTCAAATTGCTGCCCTTTAATTGATTGCAAAGCTGAGCAGAAGCTACTTTGAGATTCTCACTGTTGAGTAGATCAGTTGTAACCCGAAAACTATTGCATTTACAGTATTTTGTTAACATGTGTTTTCCACCTACATTTTACACCTTAACAGTTAACTTGGTACTTTACTTCTGAATACAATTTGCAAGGCACAACTTTTGTGTCCTTTTCATCTTTCACTTCTACTCTGACACTCAAAACACACAGTCAGCTGACACAGGGCCTGTTCACGGGCACTGATTACTTGTTAAAGTATCCACTTATTGACACTGTGTGTGTCTATTAAGTATATAAAGTGATATTTTAAGTACACACATATTCAATGACTCTGACTATTGAATGTACACATTCCACAGTTAAACCATTGAATGTACACATTGCTATTGAATGTATATATTCAATGACAAAACCATTGAATCTTTGCATTCAGTGATTTAGTTATTGATTGTTCACGTTCAGTGGTTATCTACAGTCAATACAACATTATATAAACTGTTTACAGACCATTTTGGAGACCAGTTAACTATTGCTCATGCATATACCTACTTTTGGAAAATATGTTTCCAAACCCATAAGCAATCACTAGCATTTTTATTTGCTGAGTTGTCAGTTGGCTATTACTGTAATGGGTGCACTAGCTTTCAGTTGACAACTTGCATTTTTGGAAATTTTTGTTTTTCAGAGGAATTAACATTATTTCTTAAATCTTTTTAACTACCATGATGTTAGTGATTGTTACCATCCTGTGAGGTGAATATTTTTCAATGTTTAGGCAACCTGTGAGCTACCAGTCCATCAATGGGGATGTATCCAGTGAGCAGAGTAGGAGAACCAGTGCAGCTATTAACAGATACAAATACTATAATAGACTAGCACCCAGATCTGAAAATGCCTTTGTAAGTGTAAAAATGTTAAAAGCAGCCATCCTGGTAGCTTTTGTTTTCAAAATGACATCAAATAAATTAGTCCTGTGAAAAAGAAAATCTGTGTCTCAATTCAATCCACTTAAACTTCACCTTTTTGTAGTTTTGCAGTTTTGACCGCGCAGGCCATAATTTTTACATGGGGGTGGGGGCAGATTTTAAATCGCCTTAAATATTTTGATAAACCTGAACTATTTTTTATGATTTTATGATATTTCTGAACTAGTTGAGAATCAGTCAAGAATTTGTTTGAGCAATGTGTGGGTGAAAGTGCCAGTTTATTTCTGTATTTCATCCTTACTGGTGCAGACCAACTTCTTAACTACCATTCTTTACACACTATGAAAAACATTTAAGGTCACTTAAATCTGGAATTCAGCTTAACTCACACCCAATTTACTGAAGCAAAAACTGTAAAAAATTGTCAGAATACAACAGAGTATATTCTTGCTCTTATAAAATCCAGGGTTGGGGTCAAATCCTTTGAGGATTTGGATTTGAAGGATTTAAATCCTTTTTATAAAGGATTTGAAAGGATTTGAAAGCCTTTTGCCAAAAAAGGATTTTGGATTTGGAATTGATTTAAATCCTTTTGTTTTTGGGCAAAATCCTTCTGCTTTCTAAAATCCTTTAAATTTTAATAGTGTAATCTGTGTCTATTTTTAATATGTAATGTATTAATGCTTCTTTGTCCTTTTTATAAAATATGTTAACAAATTCTAGTAATCTTGTGCAGGCTGCAAAAGTATACAAACAAAATACAATTGTTGCTTTACATGTAATATTATCTTTGTAGTTTACAGTGAGTAGGAAAGGGAGTACAGTTGAAAGAAGCCTCAGGACTTTGATGAAATAGCACTTAGCTTTAATAAACATAAATATACTTCATAAACAGGATAGAAATCCATATTGAGAAGCAATGGGAGCATAGTTGAAAGAGGCTTTGGAAATGCACTTAACTTTTCTGTTTGTGTGTAAAAGATGCCTCATTTCTTTTAATCCTATTCATTCCAAAAACACATTGACACTCCCAGGGTGTGAATGGGTATTTCAAAGCCAAGTGCAAACATTACACAGCTATTATTTCTGCTTTAACAAAAGCCTCTTCAAACCTGCTAAGACATCTATTGGTGTGTATATTCAGCTTTTGTCCAAAGAAATGAAACATGACAGAGTTAAGTCACTTTAGTTCTGCTTGTTTTCTATAATAAGCCTACTGTTATACATGCTTGTGGTCAGTAATATGACTTTTGATATATACATTTGTTTGAAATTTGAACAAATATAAACAGGAACATTGTGACACAAAATTATAATTAGATTGACATTTCATTTAATTGCAAATTATTTACAGTATTTGTTACTAATTAATTAATTTGTTACTTCTGTTATAGTACAGTAGATATTATAGTACACATCCATCATAGTTTATTCAAGCATGTTTTTCAAAAGGATTTTAATTCCTTTTTCAAAAAGGATTTGGATTTGGATTTAAATCCTTTTGAAAAAGTAAGGATTTGGATTTGATTTGGATTTGAAAAAATTCAAAGGATTTGGATTTGGATTTAAATCCTTTTTCAAGGATTTGACCCCAACCCTGATAAAATCTCAGTGTATCCAAGTGTGAGGTAGCAATGTGACGTGTCTATTAAATATGTACCTGCAGATTATGCCAAATCATGTTGTACCATCAGAATACTACCTGGTAATCCCCATCAAACCAGAAGCAGGTTCTCAGAGCAGTGTTATCACAATGTAAGTACAAATGTATATGTACATGTATTTACTTTGTAGCAGGTGCTGCAAGCAGTCTCTTTATGAATGTTATTTCAAGCAAATTATGAAGACTGGAAATGCGCAATGAACGAAAAATTCGTCGGAGCACATCATTGCTAGTGTATATTATAATGCGAGCGATCTGACTGTAAAGTCTGCCAAATGGCTGTAATTCAGCAAAGATGTAGTTCCTACAACAACTACATTTATTGACTGAATTAATTAATAGGTGTTTTTGTGTTAAAATCATACCGGTCTTTATAATAGCAATAAAGGACTTGATTTGAGTATTGTATCAGCAAATAAATCACAAACGTCCGACCATAATGGATAAAGCTTGATAGGGCTTCATCCATTATTCTACCCTGGAGTTTGTGATCTATTCGTTGATACAATACTCAAACCTCGCCCTTTATTGCTACAATAATCTACTGAGTATATTTCTCATAATATTAGGTAAACTCACTCACTTCTACTTTTCCATCTTATTGTCTGCCTGAGTATCTTGTGTGAAATGAGACAGATCAAACCAAATAAGTAAGGAAAATAGTCTTCACTGGTTATGTAAATTGGATTATTTTATGCAGATGGTGGTTACAACTATTGCTTTTCCTGATTGCTGTGCAAGCAAAGCTTAACATATTGTTATGTACTTATTTTTTCTTTTAGATTTTCAATATGGAACACTATGATGGGAACATCCATACTGAGCATGCCATGGGCACTAGAAAGGGTTTGTGTCCTTCTATTTAACTTGTAACTCGTAACTAATTTGTGGAATATGTTAAATATTCATGCAAGAAATACCTTTTTACACCAAATAACATTAAATGGATTATATTTTAACTGACACTACAAATAAATTTTTCCAGTAAATACTGTTTCATGGATTTTAATTAAGTAATTTTTTTCCAAAAATTACAAATCTGTGAAAATTTGTAGGCTGGATTTGGTTGTGGTCTGGGCATCATGCTGATATTTGTAGGGTTGACACTGTACACAGCCTACAGAGTCATGAAATCACCTGACTATACCGGTAAGTAGGTGTCTTAATATCCATAATACAAGAAATATAACTCTGGTGAAACTTTATTAAATATGAAATGTTAAATCCCTTTCCTTGCCATAGTGTCTTATGTCTATATTTTTAGGTATTTCTTAGAAAATAAACTGTTTAAGAGACTTGTGTAAATTTTAACCCTTTCGCTACTGAAGGAACATTATTCCATGGGACTAGCCATATGACGTCATCACGTCAGAAACGCCAATGAAGTAAAACAATAACTCATTACTTTATACACTTTATTTGCGGTATCTTTCGGCATATTTCATTAGGAATTGATGAAAGTCGAATGGGAAAATTTGTGGGAATTCCCCAAATAAAAATAACCATGAGTAAACAATATGCAGTTATATACGGTAAATACCACAATATCTACAGAAACCAGTTAAAATAGGTGAAATGATGAATTTTTTGTTAAAATATAGCATAACTTTCATATAATATACTTAAAAAATCGGTTTAATGCTGATACACCAAAGAAAACGTATAACAGTACACTGAAGGGAAAGAAGAAATATATATTATTGCCGTCGACCCTTGGTCCACAGACATGGTCCCTTGTAATACATATTGATGTCGACTGCTAGTCGACACACATGGTAGCGAAAGGGTTAAGTACTTTTACAAATTAGGATTTGGATCCAAATCGTCCAGCCAAGTTGTTGAACCTAACTTTTTTTGGATACCCCAAACACTGTGTCCGTTATTATTTGTCCAACTTCTATTTTATGTTTTTTTACAAGTTACAACTTGTCTGTATGTGTTGTACAAAATCCTAACTTCTACATGACATATGGCAGTTTACTGTGTTACTTCCCACTTTTTCTCAGATAACCTCATGCGGATGTGTGACTTTGCGGATGTGTGTAAGTTTTACCTGGGTAAGTGGGGTCACTACATAAGTACAGTGTTTTCCCTCATCACACTGTTGGGTGCAGCCATTGTCTACTGGGTCCTTATGTCAAACTTCCTCTACAGCTCTGTCAGATTTATATATGGTATGTAAACCAATTGTGGCTGACATTTTATTTCCTTTTTTGCCCGTTTTTGTGTATTTCTGCATGTAGTTTTGTATATGTTTCAGACTTCACTCTTATTCGGTATTGAATTTATAAATCAGGTCTTTCCATTTAAACAATCAGTGTGCTAGTTTTGTGGGTTGAAAAGGAAGGTGTTAATATTAACTTTGATTATTTAAGAGTTTAAGAAGAGTTAAGGTTTAGGTCATATTAAATTAGGCCATTTGTAAATCTTATCATTTAAAGCACACAGATTTTGAAAGACTGCATCTGCTATTGGTGAAACAAATTGTGTTTGAGTTAAACTTGAGGTGATTAACAGCTGTGAAATGGCCATACAGGCCTGTCATTAGACTATTTGCATCAATTTTGAATTATTAGAATCTTTTATTATTATCTCCCGCCGGGCTTTAGCCCGGGAGAGAGATTATGAAATGATGCCTGTGTGTGCGTGCGTGTGTGCGTGCATTAGTGTGTCACGCAGATTTCTCCAAAACTACTACAGCTACAGATTTTTTGTAAATGAATTGTCCCAATGAATTTTCACATCCTTGAAAATTTTTTGGGTTTTATGGACTTAGGCCTGAAGATAAGTGAGTAATAGCAATCTTAGCTACTTTGAGTAAAGGACTCATAACTCAAAAACTATTGCACTTGCAGGTTTTTCTTCAAATATGTTGTTCAGCTACTTTGTTCTTAGCTATAAGATGGTGCATAGTTTGGGGTCCCATTGCATGCCATAAGTGAGTAATAGCTATTTTCTTATTTGTAGCAAAATAATGACATAAGTAAATGTTGAATATCTTCTATTGCAGTTAGAGTATTTTCCTAAAATATGTTGTTCAGCTACTTTGTCCTTAACTATAAGATGGCATATAGTTTGGGGTTCTATTGCATGCCATAAGTGAGTAATAGCTATTTTTATATGAAGCAAAATAAAGACATAAGTAAATGTCACATATCTTCAAAAGTATTAAAGTTACAGAAATATTTTCAAATATGTTATTCATCCAGTTTTTGATAAGCTATCAGATAGTAAAGTTGCAGACCTGTTGCACATTGGATAGCTGAGTAATGGCTACTTTGAAATTCTGACTGTTGAGTAAATCCATTGTAACTCAAAAACTGCTGCAGTTACAGTATTTTCCAAAAATAATTTGTTCAGCTACTTTTTCCTAAACTATGACATGGCATATGGTTTGGAGTTCCATTGTATGTCATAAGTGAGCAATAGCTATTTTCTTATTTGTAGCAAAATTATGATGGAAATAAATGTCAAATACCTTCACAAGTATTAAAGTTAGGCAAATCTTTTCATTTGTTATTTATCTAGTTTTTGATAGCTTACTTTCCTGTGTCCTTTATATTTTTGTTGCTTTTGCAGATCTAGGTCAATAGCTAAGTGAGTACATAGCTCAGTAATAGCTACTAAAATGAGTAAATGTTTTTTATCTATAAAAGTATTGCAGATAGGCAATTTCTTCTAAATAAGTCATTCACCTACTTTTGGGCCTTTTATCTGTAAAAGTATTGCATGCACGCAATTTCTTCTAAATAAGTCATTCACCTACTTTTGGGTGATCTACCACATAGTAAAGTTGCAGAACTGTAGCTGTTTGCATAGCTGAGTAATAGCTACTAAAATGAGCAAATGTCTTTTATCTCTAAAAGTGTTACACATATGCAATTTTTTCTAAATAAGTCATTCACCTACTTTTTGCTGATCTACCACATAGTGAAGTACCAGATCTATAGCTCTTTGCATAGCACACTCATAGCTACTAAAATGAGTAAATGTCTTGTATCTGTAAAAGTATTGAATATACGCAATTTCTTCTAAATAAGTCATTCACCTACTTTTGGGTGATCTACCTAATAGTGAAGTTTTAGATCTATAGCTCTTTGCATAGCTCAGTAATAGCTACTTAAATGAGTAAATGCCTTTTATCTGTAAAAGTATGGCATGCACGCAATTTCGTCTAAATAAGTCATTCACCTACTTTTGGGTGATCTACCACATAGTGAAGTTGCAGAGCTGTAGCTCTTTCCATAGCTGAGTAACAGCTACTAAAATGATTAAATATCTTTTATCTCTAAAAGTGTTATGAAAAGGCAAATTCTTCTGAATAACTGATTCACCTTTTGGGTGATCTACCACATAGTGGAGTTGCAAATCTATAGCTCTTTGCATAGCTGAGTCATATACCTGCTAAAATGAGTAAATGTCTTCTATCTCAAAGTATTGCAGATAGGCAATTTCTTCTAAATAAGTTGTTCACCTACTATTGGGTGATCTACCACATAGTGAAGTTGCACAACTGTAGCTCTTTGCATAACTAGGTACTAAAATGAGTAAATGTCTTGTATCTTTAAAAGTATTGGACATAGACAATTTCTTCTAAGTAAGTCCTTCACCTACTTTTGGGCAATCTACCACATAGTGAAGTTGCAGAACTGTAGCTCTTTGGATGGCAGAGTAATAGCCACTAAAATGAGTAAATGTCTTTTATCTCTAAAAGTGTTACAGATAGGCAGTTTCTTCTAAATATGTCCTTCACCTACTTTGGGTTGATCTACTACATAATAAAGTTGCAGAACTGTAGCTCTTTGGATGGCAGAGTAATAGCTACTAAAATGAGTAAATGCCTTTTCTCTTTAAAAGTATTGCAATCAAACATTAAAGCGCCTCTTGCTTGTCACTTCTATATATGCCTCCATCTCACAAGAAAATTTATATTATCTCCCGCCCGGCTCGCCGGCGGGAGGTTATAATTTGCACCATGTGTGTGCGTGCATGCGTGCGTGCGTGGGTCACGCAGGTTTCTCTGAAACTACTACAGTTACACATTTTTGGTAAATTACTTGTCCTAATGAATTTTTACGCTCTTCCAAATTTTTTTGGTTTGGTGAACTTTGGCCTACTTTTGAGTGAGTAATAGCACTTTTACCTAATATAATTATATGGCTTATAACTCTCAAACTATGGCATTTAGAGTATTTTGTTGCAATATGTTGTTCGGCCACTTTCTCCATAGCTACAACATGGTTAGTAGTTTGGAAGTGTATCTCCACAGCTAAGTGAGTAATAGCTACTTTGTCAATTTTTAATGATAACCATAATGAGTAAATGGCTTATATCTTCAAAAGTATTGCAGCTACACAATTTCTCTCAGATATGCTGTTCATCTACTTTTTTGTGAACTGTAACATATTGAAGTTTCACAACTGTTGCTCAATGTACAAGTGAGTAATGGCTACTTTATTGCTACTTTTAGTGAAAATGTGAAAAATCGCAAATATCTCACAAACCATAAGAGCAAAATGAGTAAATGCTAATTATCTGTAAAAGTATTGCGGATACCCAATTTTTATCAAATAACTCATTCATCTACTTTTGGGAGAGCTTTCACATAGTGAAGTTTTAGACCCGTAGATAATTACTCGCCTACTCAAAATGAGTAAATGCAAATTATCTCTTAAAAATATTGCAGATAGCCAATTTTTCTCAATAACTCATTCACCTACTTTTGGAACAGCTTTCACATGGTGAAGTTTCAGACCCATAGCTAATTACTCACCTACTCAAAATGAGTAAATGCGAATTATCTCTAAAAGTATTGCAGATGGCCAATTTTTGTCAAATAACTCATTCACCTACTTTTGGGAGAGCTTTCACTTGGTGAAGTTTCAGACCCATAGCTAAATACTCACCTACTCAAAATGAGTAAATCCGAATTATCTCTAAAAGTATTGCAGATAGCCAATTTTTCTCAAATAACTTATTCATCTAGTTTTGGGAGAGCTTTCACATGGCGAAGTTTCAGACCCGTAGATAATTACTCACCTACTCAAAATGAGTAAATGCAAATTATCTCTTAAAAGTATTGCAGATATCCAATTTTTCTCAACTCATTCACCTACTTTTGGAAGAGCTTTCACATGGTGAAGTTTCAGAGCCATAGCTAATTACTCACCTACTCAAAATGAGTAAATGCGAATTATCTCTATAAGTATTGCGGATACCCAATTTTTCTCAAATAACTCATTCATCTATTTTTGAGAGAGCTTTCGCATGGTGAAGCTTCAGACCCGTAGATAATTACTCACCTACTCAAAATGAGTAAATGCGAATTATCTCTAAAAGTAAATGAGAAAGTGTGAATATCTTGAAAGCCATACGAGATACAGCCATTTGACCCGCAGGGTAGTACAAGAGTAACCTATACAAAGGGCAAAAATTTCATTTTTCGCCACTTTTGGCGGCCATCTTTGATTCTAGCGGAAAATGAAAAAGTGTGAATATCTTTAAAACCGTATAAGATAGAGTGATTTGGAACAAAATTTTTCACCCACAGGGTAGTACAACAGTATTCTGTGCCTAGGGTTAAAATTTCATTTTTGCCCACTTTTGGCGGCCATCTTAGATTTTAGCAGAAAAAGAAAAATTGTGAATATCTTGGAAAAGGTATTTCTTCCCCTTTAATGCTCGGCGGGAGATACACACTGCGGCAGTGGTCTTGTTTCACTATCTTTAGTACATCTAATTTATATGGCGGGAGATAAATGCATGCGTCAGAATGCTTGTTTTATATAATGAAAGAAATGTTTCTTACCTTATGTATTTCTCTTTTGACATCAAGAACTTGAATTATCATGACTCGACCATTGACCCATTTATCACACAAAGAGTTAGGACTCCAGTTGTGTCAGCTCATCCCATTTCTACTGGCTTGATTGTGTCTCTATGTATTGAACACTGGTAGTGCAGTATAGTGAAAATATTTTAATCTCATCTCACAGATACATGATGTTGTCACTTGTGTAATTAAGGGTCATATATTTTTTTTAATATTTTAGATGCTGCAACACATTCGGAAAATACCTCATCTCCTGCAGTGATAAACTTCACACACCCAGATTGTAAGTTCTAGCTGCTTATCATACGTTGTTGTTGCTTTTGTTGTTGATGTTGTGACAATATTTTGAATAAACACAGTCAACAAGCTCCTATTGTCCAATTTTGTCCCTCCCCCTCCCCTCTCTGTTTTTTATATCAGCTGACTTGTCAGTCAGCTGACATTATGGCATCACTCTGCAGCGTCTCTGTACGCGTATGCGTGAAGGACTTCTCCTCCAAAACTACAAGGCCCAGAGATATGCTGTTAATTTTAAAAGATACCTTATCTATCTAGGATGAAAAAGTGTTCAAGGCATGCAGATGTGTTCGTTTGTCTGTTCCCCAGAGCCATTACAAGTCTGGTACCCCCCACCCAAAGTGTAAAAAATTCAACATTTTATTGCGTTAATACATCCTATCCAATGGACAATTGCTAATCCGGTCGGCGCAGACCGGCCCGCCAAACGCCAGAAAAAGACGTCCTGTGTTGCCACCGGCTGGCCGGTCCGTAGTACTGTGCACTCCCCAGATGGCGCCTCGTACTTCCTTCCTGTCTAGACAACCTGACGTCATAGCATCTTTTTTCGTTTGGCGCGTGTATTGTGCAGACGTGTTTTTCAACACCTCCAGAGTTTTATATTAAAAGTGTGCATTATGGCGGATTTTCAACCTTATTTGGGAATATTTTAGTGTAGAAGTGTTATCTACATATCAAGCACGGATATTCATTGAGAATTCTGCTGGAAACGCTCCCTAGCTGACTCAATGTAGTGTTGACGATAGGGCAGTAATCTACGAGATATATGAAGGCAGCCAATTCTAGTTTCCTCCCATTCAACCATTGTGTTGTTAGGGGCAGATCGATTTTATTGAGGAATTATGGATATTCTACTTACAGGTATTTTTATCCGTGTCCTTTGTTTTGAATGTACCATCAATAACCTTCCACCTACAGTCACCATAGAAACGTCTTAGAAATCACGGAAACCTCAGTCTACGTAGTTTTGAGCACTGTAATCCAAAGGGGATTCCTCATGGAAGGTGCATTCTTCATCAGAGCGCACTGGTACAGACTTCTCTGCTGTAAGGCATTAGTCACACCAGCCAGCTCGAGTATATAGTGTTTTTTCATCAGAAACAAGAGATGAATTCTTCAGATTTCTTCAGAGCGCACTGGTACCGACTTCTCTGCTGTAAAGCATCAGTCACACCAGCCTAGCTCCAGTATTTCTTCATCAGAAGCAAGAGATGAATTCTGCAGATTTCTTCAGAACACTCTCAGTCCCACCCTTATGGACCCGGCACTTGTGTCGGTAGTAAGGGCAGTGGATGGCCAGGAAACTGGTTTGGGTGTACAGCCGGCTGAGAAGATGAACCGACTTCAGACCGGCCAGGAATATCATCTTCAGAGTGCACTGGCCAGGCTTCTCTGCTTTTAAAGCAACAGCCGGCCGGCCAGCTAAAAGAACGCGACCTCTGACGTCATATCCAGTCAGCCAATCACGTGTCTTCACGAAACTGGTCACGTGTTTTCACCGACCAGTCACGAAGTTTATCACGGAATTCACCGAACAAGAAGGTCGGTAGTACGTTCTTTGCACTCACGTCTACTGTGATTCCAGTTTTAGTTCCTGTAATCCACCTCCAGCGTACTGATACAGTTTTCTCTGCTACAGACACCAGTCGACCAGTAAGCTTACGTTTACTGGGATATAAGGAAAGAACTCGGCTAGTGAGGGCATCTCCCCGAAGTTGGTCACGTGATTCACCGACCAGGTCACGAAGCTGATCGTCATCTCTCATCAGCCAATCACGTTGTCCCTCCGACCAGCAAGCTGGTCACGTGATACACCGACCAACATTTGTTTCTAAATATAGCTCACAAGGGCTTTCCCAGCAACTGTCAAATCTACAATTAAGACGTGCGTTCAAGAAATACTTTTATTAATGGAGGAAACCTACAGCCAGCTGAATTCAACACAAAATATAGTTGTAAAATTGCTTTAGCAATGGGTTACAGAGTGCACAGACTACACAGCCTTATACCCTTGCCTCAACAACTAGTTACAGAGTGTACCGCCTGTACCGGCTACACTGCCTTATACCCTTGCCTCAACAACTGGTTACAGAGGGTACCGGCCGGTACCGGCTACACAGCCTTGTACACTTGCCTCAACAACTGGTTACAGAGGGTACCGGCCGGTACCGGCTATACAGCCTTGTACACTTGCTTTAGCAATTGGCTACATATGGTTTCAACCTACCGGTTACAAGTCTACCGGCAGGGTACTGGCTACACAGTCCCTACTGTACAGTTTTTCACCCAACTGGTTACATAAACTGACTAAATATAGACCAGTGGCTGTCTAAATTCGTTGCTGACCCCAGCCTGCCAGTTTTTTGCCAGTTACAGTTTTTATTACTGGCTACAACTGGTTACAGAGTGTACCGGCTGGTACTGGCTACACAGCCGTGTACACTTGCCTCAACAACTGGTTACAGGTTACAGAGTGTACCGGCTGGTACTGGCTACACAGCCTAGTACACTTGCTTCAACAACTGATTACAAGGTGTACCGGCTGGTACTGGCTACACAGCCTAGTACACTTGCTTCAACGACTGGTTACAGAGTGTACCGACTGGTATTGGCTACACAAAAAAAAAAAAAAAAAGGCTGGCTAAATATAGACCAGTAGCTGTCAAAATTGATTGGTGACCCCAGACTGCCAGTTTTTTTGCCGGTTACAGAGAATTGCTGGTTACAGCTAAGTACCGGGTATGGAGTCCTGGTACCGGACAGAGTTGCCTAAGGTTAATTTGGTTACAGAGAATTTTTAGACCTGTCAATGGTCTTGGTGATGTGACATGACAGTGTCCCAACCTACTGCCAGGCAACCTTCCCTTATCACATCACTCAACAATCTGTTATCAGTGCTGGACTTAGCTGGAGAGATAATAAATTTTGTCATCAGGTCCGGCCAGGGGTCAGACATCTCACGAATAACAATTGCTCTGTAAATGCTGCACCTTGCAGGCTGCTGGCCCGGGGCGGAGAGCCTATTAATATGAAAAGTTGTGTCAGCCCCACCAATACCACAATAAGAACAGAGAGACTGTTAACCTGGATCATTGTCACCAGACCGGACCAGTGTCCGGAGGGACAGAAAATTTTTTTTTTTCAAAATACCAAATGTCCCAAATGTGGCACACAATCTGCCTGTAGGTTCCAGACTAAGCCCCTTTTCGGGAACTTAGGAAGCCTCGGGGGCTGGACCCTAGGTATTATAAATGCTCAAGGAGGGATAACTACTCCCATATACTTATACAAGGACAATCCAGGTAATGCCTGCTATTCGGTTTGTCCACAGCACCTTTGGAGCTCACTGTGATACCAAAGGAGTTGAAATTTGTGACGATACACAAGGACTTCAGAAGCCACCAGTACCTAGACGACTGGTTGGTGAGAGCCAGATCCCAGGCTTGTCTCCAAGATACAAAGGGAACTAGTAAATAGTGTGTCAGCAACTGGGTTGGCGTATGAACTTACAGAAATCAGAGCAGGAGCCCAAACAAGACTTTGATTTTGTAGGCTACCAGTTCGACTTCAGGTCTGATCGGTTCCGACCGACTCTGGACCGGTGACAGAACCTTCAAGAGACTATGTTAAAACTGCTATCCCTACCGGCTTGCCGGTCCGGGAATTCATGTCCTTGATGGGTTACTGACGGCTACAGAAAAGCAAGTTAATCTAGGTCGACTCCATATGAGACCCATACAGTGGCATCTCAAAACAACTGGAGAGTACCAGAATCACTGGGAAAGGTGATCCAAGTCCCCAGGTCCCTGCACCCCCCCATTTACAATGGTGGCTGAAGGAAGACAATGTTCTTACAGGCCAACCATTACACCCAATTAAACATGCTCTGCAAATATTTACAGACGCTTCAATAGAAGGGTGGGGCGCTCACTTAGATGAGCACTTTGCAGGAGCAACCTGGTCCCCTCTGGGAAGCAGGTTGTATATTTATATTAACTATCTAGAACTTTAAGCAGTTTTTCTGACTTTAAGAGTTCTAAGACCTTTGCTCAAGCAAGATAGTACTTGTAGCAACTGACAACACCACAGTAGTGTCATACATTAAGGAAGGAGAAATGAGGTCGGGCCCACTTTGTGCCCTACTATGGGGAATCTTGACCTGGTGTACCAGGAAACAAGTGACTCTGAAGCACGACACATTCCAGGCCGGCATAATGTGGTAGCAGACAGGCTGTCCAGGCTAGGCCAGACCATCAAAACAGTGGTTTCTCCTTCCAGAGGTCTTCCACTCTATGCAGTAGGTGGCACCGGCCCAAAATAGACTTATTTGCCACAAGGTTCAACAACAAGTTACCTCTGTTTTGTGTCACCGGTACCAGATCCCCTGGCCACAGCAGTGGATGTGCTCAGTCGGCCATGGTAGGATCTAAAAGGATACACCTTCTCACCATCAGCCATATTGGGCAAAGTGGTGGAGAAGTCACAAGACTCCCCATGTAAGAGAATCATTCTGATTGCTCCGGGGTGGCCCAACATGCCTTGGTTTTGGGATCTAGTGGCCATTTCCAGCCACATCCCTCTGAGCCTGCCCAATCTGCCCAGCCTGTTCACAGCCATTCGATCAGATCCCTCACAGAAATCTGACAAATCTTAATCTCCATGCAGGGTTCCTAGAGCCTCAGCAATCGAGGAGCAGGACTTGTCTGAGGCAGTGGCAGCAAGAATTGAGGCTCCTCAAAAGGGGGGTCAGTCAGATCGGTCTATGAGGCAAATGGGTCATTTTTTACCAAGTGATGTATCATTCATCAGGTGGACTTCGGGCACCACCTGTAAAGTCAGTTGCTGACTTCCTTAGATACCTGCTTCAGGACAGGAAGTTGCAGCCCAGTACCATTGATGGTTACAGGTCAGCCATTGCTGATAGTCTGTAAAATTTGCCCATCAATGTTAGTAAGGATGAAAATCTCACTCGTCTCCTGGATAACTTCCACTGAGACAGACCCAAAGGCCGGAGGGGAACCCCCTCCTGGAACCTCTCCCTGGTTTTTTGCACCAGCTGACAAGGTTCATTTTGAACCAATTGAAGGCCTCCTTGAAGCATTTGACCTTCAAGGCAGTTTCCTCTTGGCCCTGGGTTCGGGCAAGCGTAGAAGTGAGATACATGCTTGGCAACAGCCCAGCACCATTGATGATTATAGGTCTCCCATTGTTGATAAACTGGGAATTCACCCTTCAACATCAGTAAGGACGGAAATCTCGCTCGTCTCCTGGATAGTTTCCTCAGAGACAGACCCAAAGGCAGGGGTGGCATACCCTCCTGGAACTTCTTACGGGCCGTGCACCGGCTAAGACTCCATTTGATCCAATCAAGGAGGCCCCCTTGAAGCATTTGAACTTCAAGACAGTATTCCTCTTGGCCTTTGGGTCGGGCAAGTGCAAAAGTGAGATTCATGCCTGGCAAAACTGATATATTGGACGCCAATCCAATTGGTCAAAGGTGTCCCTGTATCCATCACCCAGCTTTCTACCCTAGAATTAGCTGGCCATAGAGTGTCCAGTGTGGCCCCTGGGGTTATAAGAGCCCTGGCCCCGACTCTGGATAGATCCCTCAAGTCTGACAGGTCCCTCTGTCCGGTCAGAGCATTGTGCTACTATTTGGACAGGACCTCAGACATCAGGCAGAATAGGAGGTGGTTTTTGTGTCTCCTTTGAGAGAGGTTTCAACAAAGACATCTCACCTGCCACTATCTCCTCTTGGATCAAGCAGACTGTGATCCTATATTATGAGCTCTCTGACCAGGAGGCCCACTTTTAACATCAGGTTAAAGCCCATGATGTCAGGGCCTTTGCTGCTTCTAAGATCTTCCAGTCGGGAGTCACCTTAGATCCAATCTTGTCAGCCCGCCACTGAAGTCACAATACCTTCACACAGTTCTATATGAAGGGCGGGGCTTGGGCTAATTCAGAGCTTTACCAATTGGGCTAGGTAGTGGCTGCTCAGCAGATCCACAAGTGGCCTTTGGATTGAGGAGATTTGTATATGTACATCACAGTTCTTCATGTACTTAAGAATTAAATGTGGCGTGCTTCCTTCGGGAGGTTTATTTGCATTCTGGGACTGAACTCATCCCTCTCTTCCCCTACCTCAGAGCAGGTCTACAAAAGGGGGGGGGGGCGACGGCGGTATAGCCCCGGGTAACCGGCTGCTGGCAACCAACCATGGCCTTGCAGGGTTTCCTGACCTTAAAGTCAACCCAGGCCTGGACCTATAGGTCTCCTGACGAAGTCAGCCTAGACCGTAGGTTAAAATTTGCTATTACTTGTGAGTTCACATAAGTCCCTAGTAACTTACCCGCCGACCAAGCGGTAGTTATTCAGCAATTGTCCATTGGATAGGATGTATTAACGCAATAAAATTGCAAATTTAATAAGTAAATTAAATTTTTATAAGTTAATACCCTATCCAATGGACACACAAGACCCTCCCACTGACCCCGCTATCAGCTTACTAGGGGTCTAAGAGGTTTAGACAACGAAAAAGATGCTATGACGTCAGGTTGTCTAGACAGGAAGGAAGTACGAGGCGCCATCTGGGGAGTGCACAGTACTACGGACCGGCCAGCCGGTGGCAACACAGGACGTCTTTTTCTGGCGTTTGGCGGGCCGGTCTGCGCCGACCGGATTAGCAATTGTCCATTGGATAGGGTATTAACTTATAAAAATTTAATTTACTTATTAAATTTGCAACTTTATCCCAATTTTCTCATTGACTATTGCAATGATTTCTCTCTTATCTTGCATATATGTATTAGGCCACAAGTAGATTTCCTTGTGTGAGTATCAGTCCTGGATCTTTCTTAGTTATTTTTTTATGAATTTTTTAAATAAGTTTTAATCCATTAAAATTCATGAAATCATGGACTAAATCACTTATAACTTCAAAAGTATTGCATTTAGAGCATTTTGTTAAAATGTGTTATTCAGCCACTTTTTCCATAGCTACAACATGGTGAGTAACTTGGGTGTCTATCCCAATAGCTAAGTGAGTAATAGCTACATTCTGACTTTTCAGTACCTTCCATAGTGAGTAAAATAATTTGTAACTTGAAAACTATTGCATTTAGAGAATTTTGTATAAATATATTATTCGGCTACTTTTGGGTCAGTTATAACATAGTAAAATTGCAGACCTGTAGCTCATTGCATAGCTGAGTAATAGCTACTTTTAGGTTATCACTGTTGAGTAAATTGCTTGTAACTTGAAAACTATTGCATTTAGAGAATTTGTTGAAATATGTTATTCATCTACTTTTGAATTAGTTATAACATTGTAAAATTGGAGACATATAGCTCATGGCATAGCTGTGTAATAGGTACATTCAGATTCTCACTATTGAGTAAATCAGTTCTAACTTGAAAAGTATTTCCTTTACAGTAGTTTGTTGAAATATGTTATTCACCTACTTTTGGGTCAGCTATAACATAGTAAAGTTGCAGACCAGTAGCTCATTGCATAGCTGAGCAATAGCTACTTTGAGGTTTTATCTGTTGAGTAAATCAGTTGTAACTTGAAAACTATTGCATTTAGAGAATTTGTTGAAATATGTTATTCATCTACTTTTGAATTAGTTATAACATTGTAAAATTGGAGACATGTAGCTCATGGCATAGCTGTGTAATAGCTATTCTCAGGTTCTCAGTGTTGAGTAAATCAGTTGTAACTTAAAAAATATTGCATTTAAAGTATTTTCTACAAATATGTTGTTCACCTACTCTTGGGTCAGCTATAACATAGTGAATTTGCAGACGTGTATGTCATGGCATAGCTGAGCAATAGATACTTTCAGGTTCTCACTGTTGAGTAAATCATTTGTAATTTGAAAACTATTGCATTTAGAGTATTTTCTATAAATACGTTATTCACCTACTTTTCAGTCAGTTATAACATAGTAAAGTTGCAGACCTGTTGCTCATCCCATAGCTGAGCTATAGCTACTTTGTGGTTTTCCCTGTTTAGTTAATCAGTTGTAACTTGAAAACTATTGCATTAAAAGAATTTTGTTTTAATATGTTATTCATTTACTTTTGAATTAGCTATAACATTGTAAAATTGGAGACTTGTAGCTCATGGCATAGGTGTGTAATAGCTATTCTCAGGTTCTCCTGTTGAGTAAGTCAGTTGTAACTTAAAAAGTATTGCATTTAAAATATTTTCTATAAATATGTTGTTCACCTACTTTTGGGTCAGCTACATGTATAACATAGTGAATTTGCAGATGTGTATGTCATGGCATAGCTGAGTAATAGCTACTTTGAGGTTTTCACTGTTGAGTAAATCATTTGTAACTTGAAAACTATTGCATTTAGAGTATTTTCTTTAAATATGTCATTCACCTACTTTTAGGTCAGCTATTACATAGTAAAGTTGCAGACCAGTAGCTCATTGCATAGCTGAGCAATTGCTACCTTGAGATTCTCACTGTTGAGTAAATCTGTTGTAACTCAAAAAATATTGCATTTGCAGTATTTTCATTAAATATGTTTTTAACATACTTTTTACACCTAAACAGTTACCCTGTTACTTTCCTTCTGAATACCATTTGCAGGGCACAACTTTTGTATCCTTTTCTTCTGTCACTTCTACTCTGAAACTCAAAATACACAGAGCCCGTTCACAGGCACTGATTGCTTGTCTTGTGCTGTTTTCATTTGGGCAGTGGCATCTTTGTTTGTGAAAGAAGTGTTAAATGTGTATAGTCATATCTACATAAATCTCATATAAATACACATAATGTGAAAATTGATCAAAGTTATCATTGCAGGTACAATTAAACATTAAAAGAATGCAAAATTTTTTGTAAGAATTGTGGTGTATATACACTAGGTCCCACTGAAAATACATTATCAATGCTGGTGCCTGGTGGTGTGAGGCATGTCCTTACTAGGGATATATTAACATCCTCGCTGTCCAGTCAGTTCTGTCTAGTTAATATCTGTGTGTATATTATAATTACAGTACTTTGCCCTGACCAACACCATCCATCTCACATGAACACCAGTCAGTTGCTGTCTACACACTTTCTGCAACACTCCAGTAATTCCAGCACACCACTGATTGAGAAGATCTGGCATGAGGAACATACTGTGCCTTTCTTTCTCATCTTGTTTCTGCTGCCTCTGCTTGCCATCAAATCGCCCACATTTTTCACCAAGTTCAATGCCCTGGGGACAGTGGCAGCTCTCTACATACTCGGCTTTGTGATATATAAGGCTATACATTGGGGAGGTTTCCATGTCAACTTCAGTGATAAGCATAGCCAGGAATACATACCACGTAAGTAGCACATCCACAATTTTCATTGCCATTTTTTACAATGTTCTAAGTAGAGTGGCAAATTTTGCCTTCATTGATAACTTAACCGAGAATGCAGTAACATGAATAACTGTCTTTATTGCATAGTAACAGCATGTATTTATATACAAAAACCAATACAAAGAACCTGTGAAAATTATTTATCATCTATTGTAACTGATCATTATGATCTCAATTTTTTTCTTTGTCTTTGTCACATAATTTATGATAGAAGCTATGTCTGAAATATTTGTGACACAGAGCAAAAATACCACATTAGAAGTAGGTACAATAAAATTATTGATCAGCAATAAAGAACATGTTTCATTAAAAAGTCTGTTTTCCCTTGAATTCACTTGCATTTTTAATAGTAGCCTATTTAGAAATATTTTTTTCAGGCCTTACAAAGGTGTTTTCTCAAGATGAAATGCATGACATAATATATTCTTTGTGATATGTACCTGTAGTGTAAAGGCAAATAACCCATGAAAATAGTTTATCATCAAAGAAAATTGATTTTTATCATCTGAATTTATTCAATTTGCTCTGTGTTCTCTGTGTACTGTATTCTGAAAATCTTTTGCTTCTGTTACAATGTGCCCAAGTTATGGAACTTTTAGTCACAATAAGGGAGTGTATAATTGTTACAGTGAATTTGTGTAATCAGGGAATTTGCGAATTCCCTGAATGTTTTTAGGGAATTCGTGAAATATCTAAATGGACGAGGGAATTCGCGAATTCTCTAAAATGTCTAGGGAATTCGCGAAATCCCTAAAACTTTAGTAAATTTTTTCACAAATTGACTGAATGTTATTTTAGGAAATTTGTGAAATTACATTTATGGTGCACTAGTCCATTACTGTGCATTTCAGTTTAGGTTTTGTATAAACTAATGGGATTTCACAACAAAATTTCTTAGTTTTAAAATGATTTTGTGTGTCATGCCCAGTAATTGTATCCACCGGATAGCATCCGGTGGATACTATGGATTTGACTTCGTTACGCCGCTGCCGCAGTGTGTAGAGAGATTTCACCGTTACCGCTCTAACGAAAAAAATATTATAGCTAGCCTTCTCAAATTTGCAGGATATATTCATAGCCATAAAATCTTCTCTGGGAATATTTTTGGCCTCATTTTGAAAAACAAGATGGCCGCCACGGGCGTTTTTCGACTTTAAACAAGGACTTTTGGTGGCCCTCTAGAGCAAAGGGTATTATAGGTAGAGATCTCAAATTCACAGGATATGTTCCTCATTATAAAATCTTGACTGGGAATATTTTTGTGCTTATATCTCCCTTATTATTGGTCCTAGAGGTTTGGGATGGTAAACCAACCTATAGGAAATCATGGGCTGGGAATCTTTCGGTGTGGTCAGATTTGACCTTGGACCCCTCCTTATTATTGGTCCTAGAGGTTTGGGATGGTAAACCAACCTATAGGAAATCATGGGCTGGGAATCTTTTGGTGTGGTCGGATTTGACCTTGGACCCCTCCTTCAAGGTCAAACGAGCATAGCCAAACTTAAAAGTGCTTATAACTCGCTTATTATTGGTCGTAGAGGTTTGAGATGGTAAACCAACCTATACGAAATCATGGGCTGGGAGTATTTTGGTGTGGTCGGATTTGACCTTGGACCCCTCCTTCAAGGTCAAATGAGGATAGCCAAACTTAAAAGTGCTTTTAACTCGCTTATTATTGGTCCTAGAGGTTTGGGATGGTAAACCAACCTATAGGAAATCATGGGCTGGGAATCTTTTGATGTGGTCAGATTTGACCTTGGACCCCTCCTTATTATTGGTCCTAGAGGTTTGGGATGGTAAACCAACCTATAGGAAATCATGGGCTGGGAATCTTTTGGTGTGGTCGGATTTGACCTTGGACCCCTCCTTCAAGGTCAAACGAGCATAGCCAAACTTAAAAGTGCTTATAACTCGCTTATTATTGGTCGTAGAGGTTTGAGATGGTAAACCAACCTATACGAAATCATGGGCTGGGAGTATTTTGGTGTGGTCGGATTTGACCTTGGACCCCTCCTTCAAGGTCAAACGTGCATAGCCAAACTTAAATGTGCTTATAGCGCGCTTATTATTGGTCCTAGAGGTTTAGGATGGTAAACCTACCTATAGGAAATCATGGGCTGGGAATCTATTGCTGTGGTCGGATTTGGTGTTGGACTCCTCCTTCAAGGTTAAATGAGGATAGCCAAACTTAAAAGTGCTTATAACTCGCTTATTATTGGTCCTAGAGGTTTGGGATGGTAAACCAACCTATAGGAAATCATGGGCTGGAAATCTTTTGGTGTGGTCGGATTTGACCTTGGACCCCTCCTTCAAGGTCAAATGAGGATAGCCAAACTTAAAAGTGCTTATAACTCACTTATTATTGGTCGTAGAGGTTTAGGATGGTAAACCAACCTACAGGAAATCATGGGCTGGGAGTCTTTTGGTGTGGTTGGATTTGGCGTTGGACTCCTCCTTCAAGGTTAAATGAGGATAGCCAAACTTAAAAGTGCTTATAACTCGCTTATTATTGGTCCTAGAGGTTTGAGATGGTAAACCAACCTATACGAAATCATGGGCTGGGAGTCTTTTGGTGTGGTCGGATTTGACCTTGGACCCCTCCTTCAGGGTCAAACGACCACAGCCAAACTTAAATGTGCTTATAGCGCGCTTATTATTGGTCCTAGAGGTTTAGGATGGTAAACCTACCTATAGGAAATCATGGGCTGGGAATCTTTTGGTGTGGTTGGATTTGGCGTTGGACTCCTCCTTCAAGGTTAAATGAGGATAGCCAAACTTAAAAGTGCTTATAACTCGCTTATTATTGGTCCTAGAGGTTTGGGATGGTAAACCAAACTATAGGAAATCATAGGGTGGGAATCTATTGCTGCGGTCGGATTTGACCTTGGACCCCTCCTTCAAGGTCATATGAGGATAGCCCAACTTAAAAGTGCTTATAACTTGCTTATTATTGGTCCTAGAGGTTTGGGATGGTAAACCAACATATAGGAAATCATGGGCTGGGAATCTATTGCTGTGGTTGGATTTGACCTTGGACCCCTCCTTCAAGGTCAAACGAGGATAGTACACAAAATTATGTGCTGGGAATCTATTGCTGTGGTCGGATTTGACCTTGGACCCTCCATCAAGGTCAAACGAGGATAGCCAAACTTAAAAGTGCTTATAACTCGCTTATTATTGGTCCTAGAGCTTTGGAATGGTAAACCAAAATCTAGGAAATCATGGGCTGGGAATCTTTTGGTGTGATCGGATTTGACCTTTGGCCCCTCTTTCAAGGTCAAATGAGGATTGCCAAAATTAGTGTTTATATCTTGCTTATTTGTATTCCTAGAGGTTTGCAGTGTCACACCAACCTATAGGAAATCATGGGCTAAGAATCTTTTGATATGGTCAGATTTCACCTTGGGCTTCTCCTTCAAGGTTAAGCGATGTTAGAATGGCTTTGGTGAGTTTTCTTCTGGTGGATACAATTTGCATCGGTTCTCCGATGCGATAGGTCTAGTTCTGATTGTCTTCTTAACTGATTAATTTAAAGAAACTTATAAAGTGATGTTTTTGAAAGTATTTCATTTGTTTTAATTAGTTTAGGTTTCGTATGGACTATAGACTAACATGATTTTCTAACTGATCCTTTTATAAAAAATATAAATGGTATACAAAATAATTCATACCACAAAAATAATTGATTTTCATTCAAGTCTAAATTTGAATCTATTCAAATGTATGTGTTTAAAATTATATCTTGCTTGAAGATACAAGTATTTCTATTTCACTCAAGTTCTAATATAGTTACTTTTTTACACTTTGAATTAATGTATCAAAACAATTATACAAATAGGACAAACACTAAATCTATCAATACTTGCAACACTCTAATTGCTATTTCTGTTCTTCCATGTCCTAAAACTTATTAAGTGCAATCTTCATTTGTCCACAATAGAGAGAGGAAGAATAATGTATGTCTTTGACATATAGGTTAAAAGAGATTCAATCTCAATTACAATGAGCAGGAACTGTACGGAGAATAGATACCTTCAAAATGGTGCACTCCTTGTCAGTTCAAATCAGACTGATCAGTGGAAACTGAAAAGTACTAATTAAGCGTCCCTTGAAAAGGGGACGCTTATTGGTTTCACCCCTGGTTTTCAGTCAGCCGCCGCCGCCGCCGCATTATCGTCTCCCTTGAATATCTCCCTTGTTATTAGGCCTATCCAAATGATATGTGGCAGTGTTCTTCTATAGGCGTGGGGAAATTTTTTGACAGGCATAAATTTAACCTTTGACCTTTATCAAGGTCACATTATAAAAAATTCAAAAAAAAATTTACTTCCTTTTCACTAGATTTCCTCAGAAAGTACTGGGTGTGGGTCAACCAAATTTGGTATGCACATTCCTGGGGGAAGAATCTAGGCGCCAGTCGATATTGGGATCAATCGGGCCATAATTGACCGATTGACGGGCGATTGATTATAAGTTCATAAAAATTTTGCTAAGATTAAGCCTTGAACTCGCTTATTATTGGTCGTAGAGGTTTGGGATGGTATACCAACATATAGGAAATCATGTGCTGGGAATCTTCTGGTGTGATCAGATTTGACCTTGGGCCCCTCGTTCAAGGTCAAGCGAGGACAGGCAAAGTTTAAAGTGCTTATAACTCGCTTATTATTGGTCCTAGAGGTTTGGGATGGTATACCAACATATAGGAAACCATGGGCTGGGAATCTTTTGGTGTGGTCAGATTTGACCTTGGACGTCTCCTTCAAGGTTAAACGGGGATAGCCAAACTGGAAAGTGCTTATAACTCGCTTATTATTAGTCCCAGAGGTTTGGGATGGTATACCAACATATAGGAAATCATGTGCTGGGAATCTTCTGGTGTGGTCGCATTTGACCTTGGGCCCCCCCTTCAAGGTCAAACGAGCATAGCCAAACTTAAAAGTGCTTATAACTCGCTTATTATTGGTCCTAGAGGTTTGGGATGGTATACCAACATATAGGAAATCATGTGCTGGGAATCTTCTGGTGTGGTCGCATTTGACCTTGGGCCCCCCCTTCAAGGTCAAATGAGGATAGCCAAACTGAAAAGTGCTTATAACTCGCTTATTATTGGTCCTAGAGGTTTGGGATGGTATACCAACATATAGGAAATCATGTGCTGGGAATCTTCTGGTGTGGTCAGATTTGACCTTGGGCCTCTCCTTCAAGGTCAAACGAGGATAGCCAAACAAAAATGTTTATAACTCGCTTATTATTGGTCCTAGAGGTTTTGGATGGTAAACCAACATATAGGAAATCATGGGCTGGGAATCTTTTGGTGTGGTTAGATTTGACCTTGGGCCTCTCCTTCAAGGTCAAACGAGGATAGCCAAACTGAAAAGTGCTTATAACTCGCTTATTATTAGTCCTAGAGGTTTGGGATGGTATACCAACATATAGGAAATCATGTGCAGGGAATCTTCTGGTGTGGTCAGATTTGACCTTGGGCCTCTCCTTCAAGGTCAAACGAGGATAGCCAAACATAAAAATGTTTATAACTCGCTTATTATTGGTCCTAGAGGTTTTGGATGGTATACCAACATATAGGAAATCATGGCCTGGGAATCTTTTGGTATGGTTAGATTTGACCTTGGGCCTCTCCTTCAAGGTCAAACGATGATAGCCAAACTGAAAAGTGCTTATAACTTGCTTATTATTAGTCCTAGAGGTTTGGGACGGTATACCTACATATAGGAAATCATGGCCTGGGAATCTTTTGGTGTGGTCGGATTTAACCTTGGGCCTCTCCTTCAATGTCAAACGAGGATACCCAAACTGAAAAGTGCTTATAACTTGCTTATTATTAGTCCTAGCGGTTTGGGATGGTATACCAACATATAGGAAATCATGGCCTGGGAATCTTTTGGTGTGGTCGGATTTAACCTTGGGCCTCTCCTTCAAGGTCAAACGAGGATAGCCAAACATAAAAATGCTTATAACTCGCTTTTTATTGGTCCTAGAGCTTTGGGATGGTAAACTGACATGTAGGAAATCATGGGCTAGGAATCTTCTGGTGTGGTCGGATTTGACCTTTGGCCCCTCTTTCAAGGTACAACGAGCATAGCCAAACTTAAAAGTGCTTATAACTCGCTTATTATTGGTCCTAGAGGTTTGGGATGGTATACCAACATATAGAAAATCATGGGCTGGGAACCATCTGGTGTGGTCGAATTTGACCTTGGGCCCCTCCTTCAAGGTCAAATGAGGATAGGCAAACTTAAAAGTGCTTATAACTCGCTTATTATTGGTCCTAGAGGTTTGGGATGGTATACCAACATATAGGAAATCATGTGCAGGGAATCTTCTGGTGTGGTCAGATTTGACCTTGGGCCTCTCCTTCAAGGTCAAACGAGGATAGGCAAAGTTTAAAGTGCTTATAACTCGCTTATTATTGGCCCTAGAGGTTTTGGATGGCATACCAACATATAGGAAATCATGGGCTGGTAATCTTTTGGTGTGGTCGGATTTAACCTTGGGCCTCTCCTTCAAGGTCAAAAAAGGATAGCCAAACATAAAAATGCTTATAACTCGCTTATTATTGGTCCTAGAGCTTTGGGATGGTAAACTGACATGTAGGAAATCATGTGCCAGGAATCTTCTGGTGTGGTCTGATTTGACCTTGGGCCCCTCCTTCAAGGTCAAACGAGCATAGCCAAACTTAAAAGTGCTTATAACTCGCTTATTATTGGTCCTACAGGTTTGTGATGGTATACCAACCTATAGGAAATCATGGGCTGGGAACCTTCTGGTGTGGTCGGATTTGACCTTGGCCCTCTCCTTCAAGGTCAAATAAGGATAGCCAAACATAAAAATGCTTATAACTCGCTTATTATTGGTCCTAGAGCTTTGGGATGGTATACCAACATATAGGAAATCATGGGCAGGGAATCTTATGCTGTGGTCGGATTTGACCTTGGGGCCCCCTTCAAGGTCAAGCGAGGGTAGTCAAAGTTAAAAGTGCTGATAACTCGCTTATTATTGGTCCTAGAGGTATGGGACGGTAAAGCAACATGCAGGAAATCATGGGCTGGTAATATTTTAGTGTGGTCGTATTTGACCTTGGCCCTCTCCTTCAAGGTCAAATGAGGATAGGCAAACTTAGAAGTGCTTATAACTCACTTATTATTGGTCCTAGAGGTTTGGGATGGTAAACCAAGATGTAGGAAATCATGGACTTGGAATCTTTTCTTGTGATCGGATTTGACCTTGGGACCCTCCTTCAAGGTCAAATGAGGATAGGCAAACTTAAAAGTGCTTATAACTTGCTTATGAGTCGCTTATTATTGGTCCTACAAGTTTTGGACATTAAACCAACCTATAGGAGTTCATGGTTTGCAATTTTTTTTTCATTTGTGATTTTGAAATGTTTTGCAGTTGGCCTTCATATCTGTGACAAGTGTATTTACTTTGCAACCTCTTGCTTTTGACTAAAGTTACATAAATTTTTTCCTGTAGAGTACAACAACTCTATATATTACTTTGTTCTCTTTCTTTTATATTTGTAAAAAGGAATTTATAATCTTTCCCCTTCATTAATCCAACAAACAGAAACTTCACTCAGTTTACCATATTTTGAAATGAATTACCACTGAATTATGTTCTAATGATATATATTAGGATAGTAAGTTGTTACAGTTGTAAATGTCTGATGTACTGCATATATTCAAAAAGATCCATGCCACCTTAATAGTAGATTCAACCTTTTCTTTACACTCACTCAGAGCCTTGCTTAAGGCTCAAGTACCCTAGTAATTAAGAGAAAAGATACAGAAAACATGGTCATTTTGCATAATGTACTCTTACAATTAACATGTACTGGATTTTACACATGATATGTCTGCTCAGTTTATATCTCAAAACATGCATGAGTGCTTTATGAATACCAAATATCTGTGTATAAGTATGAAAACATATGGTACAAATTTGAGCCTTAAGCAAGGCTAACTCACTCAATGAGAATTTGGAGAAAAGACACTGTTGTATACTTCAAGGATGAAAACAATCATGTAGCCTTGTTCAGGTGCACAGATTGTTTCTGTTGAAATCACCATTTTTATCACCTTTTTAATATCACATCACTTTGTGGCATTGTCTGATGGAATATTGGTGATCGATGTGCCCAAGATGGGCATCATATTTAACAAGTCCCTATAATAATATACATTGCATCATACTCATTTTATTTCCTGTAGTATGTCACAGAACATTGTAGAAATAATATCGTGTGCTACTGACATTATCTACATTATTATTAACATATAACATAGCTTTCAGATAATTTGTTTTTTTATACACCAGACACATATTTTTGTTAAGGAAAACAATGACCTACAATATTATAATTGTTTCATTTTTAAAGCTGTAGAACTGTTTTTGAAATAAGTAAGGTTAATTGCTGGTGGTTTATATTTACAGTAACCTTGACCAAACATCCTAACCTGTAATGACAAATTTTAAAGTGGTTATAACTCACGTATTATTGGTCCTAAGGTTTGCAATATGAAACCAACCTAAGGGAAACCATAAGCTGGACTTGGGTCCTGTTTCGAGGTATATAGTTATAAATAGAGACTTTGGGAAAGACTAAGATAGTTGTAAAATACAGATGTTAAAAACACAACAAATGTATCAGTTTATGGGAATGATCTCCTCTTGAACTCTAAGATCCTTTTATAAAGGTAAACAGCAATAAAACCACACACATTGTGCAGAACTATGTATAAACATGGTCTCGGGTGTTTTCCTATTATGGAGGAATACATAGATAGATAGATCTTTATTCAGCATTACATTACAATGTAATAATACAACAATTTAAAATAAATGCTGAAAGTAAATGTCAGAAGTTCAAATGAACTTATAACTAGACATCCCTAAATTTGGAGAGAACTGACAACATAAAGTTAAGAACATACAATAAATACTAAACAGAAATGCCTGAAGTTCAAATGAACTTATTAGTAAATATTACTTAACTTGGACATAACTGACAACAGAAAGTCAAGAAAGAAATACAGCAGATAAAATAGATTTCGATTTATGACACAAAGAAGCTATTTAGCAATGAATATGCTAATTTGAACTGTTTGTCTGTTAATTAAATTTTAACATACTTGACAAAGTACTTAATGGTAAAAATATAGATTAAGATACACACAGATTTAGTACACAGATCCGTAACTTCCATTTGTCATACCATAATTTGTTGGATAGGCAATGGTTTTTATGTCAGCTGACTTGTCAGTCAGCTGGCATTATGTCGTCACTCTGCGGCGTGGGCGTACGCGTACGCGTACGCGTGAACAACTTCTCCTCCAAAACTACAAGGCCTAGAGACGTGCTGTTTTTTTTAAAAGATACCTTATCTATCGAGGATGAAAAATTGTTCAAGGCATGCAAATCTGTCTGTTCGTCTGTTTGCTAGAGACATTACAAGGGGGGTACCCCCACCAAAAGTGTGAAAATTTCAACTTTTTATCACAATTTTCTCAGTGACTATTGCAGGGATTTCTCTCATATCTTGCATATATGTACTAGGCCAGAGGTAGATTCTCTTGTGTGAGTATGAGACCTGGATCTCTCTTACTTTTTTTTTAATAAATTTTTTTAATAATTTTTAATGCATTAACATTCATGAAATCATGCACAAAATCATTTATAACTTGAAAACTGTTGCATCTAGAGCATTTTGTTAAAATATGTTATTCAGCTACTTTTTTCATAGCTACAATATGGTGAGTAAGTTGGGTGCCTGTCTCAATAGCTAAGTGAGTAATAGCTACTTTTGGGCTTTTCAGTAACTTCCATCATGAGTAGAATCACTTGTAACTTAAAAACTATTGCATTTAGAGAATTTCGTATAAATATGTTATTCAGCTACTTTTGGGTCAGCTATAACATAGTAAAATTTTAGACCTGTAGCTCATGGCATAGCTGAGTAATAGCTACTTTTACGTTATCACTGTTGAGTAAATTGCTTATAACTTCAAAACTATTGCATTTAGAGAATTTCGTATAAATATGTTATTCAGCTACTTTTGGGTCAGCTATAACATAGTAAAATTTCAGACCTGTAGCTCATGGCATAGCTGAGTTATAGCTACTTTTAGGTTATCACTGTTGAGTAAATCGCTTATAACTTGGAAACTATTGCATTTAGAGTATTTTGTTTCATATGTTATTCACCTATTTTGGGATCAACTATAACATAGTGAAGTTTCAGATCTGTGGCTCATTGCATAGCTGAGTAATAGCTACTTTGAAGTTCTCACTATTGAGTAAATCAGTTGTAATTGGAAAACTATTGCATTTAGAGAATTTCGTATAAATATGTTATTCAGCTACTTTTGGGTCAGCTATAACATAGTAAAATTTCAGACCTGTAGCTCATGGCATAGCTGAGTAATAGCTACTTTTAGGTCATCACTATTGAGTAAATCAGTTGTAACTTGAAAACTATTGCATTTACAGTATTTTGCTTTAATATGTTGTTCACCTACTTTTGGGTCAGCTATAACATAGTGAAATTTCAGACCTGTAGCTCATTGCATAGCTGAGTAATAACTACTTTGAGGTTCTCACTATTGAGTAAATCAGTTGTAATTGGAAAACTATTGCATTTAGAGAATTTAATATAAATATGTTATTCAGCTACTTTTGGGTCAACTATAACATAGTAAAATTTCAGACCTGTAGCTCATGGCATAGCTGAGTAATAGCTACTTTTAGGTCATCACTATTGAGTAAATCAGTTGTAACTTGAAAACTATTGCATTTACAGTATTTTGCTTAAATATGTTGTTCACCTACTTTTGGGTCAGCTATAACATAGTAAAATTTCAGACCTGTAGCTCATGGCATAGCTGAGTAATAGCTACTTTTAGGTCATCACTGTTGAGTAAATCAGTTGTAACTTGAAAACTATTGCATTTACAGTATTTTGCTTAAATATGTTGTTCACCTACTTTTGGGTCAGCTATAACATAGTAAAATTTCAGACCTGTAGCTCATTGCATAACTGAGTAATAGCTACTTTTAGGTTATCACTGTTGAGTAAATCAGTTGTAACTTGAAAACTATTGCATTTACAGTATTTTGCTTAAATATGTTGTTCACCTACTTTTGGGTCAGCTATAACATAGTAAAATTTCAGACCTGTAGCTCATGGCATAGCTGAGTAATAGCTACTTTTAGGTCATCACTATTGAGTAAATCAGTTGTAACTTGAAAACTATTGCATTTACAGTATTTTGCTTAAATATGTTGTTCACCTACTTTTGGGTCAGCTATAACATAGTAAAATTTCAGACCTGTAGCTCATGGCATAGCTGAGTAATAGCTACTTTTAGGTTATCACTGTTGAGTAAATCGCTTATAACTTGGAAATTATTGCATTTAGAGTATTTTGTTTCATATGTTATTCACCTATTTTGGGGTCAGCTATAACATAGTGAAGTTCCAGACCTGTGACTCATTGCATAGCGGAGTAATAGCTACTTTTAGGTTATCACTGTTGAGTAAATCGCTTATAACTTGGAAACTATTGCATTTAGAGTATTTTGTTTCAATATGTTATTCACCTATTTTGGGATCAGCTATAACATAGTGAAGTTTCAGATCTGTGGCTCATTGCATAGCTGAGTAATAGCTACTTTGAAGTTCTCACTATTGAGTAAATCAGTTGTAATTGGAAAACTATTGCATTTAGAGAATTTCGTATAAATATGTTATTCAGCTACTTTTGGGTCAGCTATAACATAGTGAAATTACAGACCTGTAGCTCATGGCATAGCTGAGTAATAGCTACTTTTAGGTCATCACTATTGAGTAAATCAGTTGTAACTTGAAAACTATTGCATTTACAGTATTTTGCTTAAATATGTTGTTCACCTACTTTTGGGTCAGCTATAACATAGTAAAATTTCAGACCTGTAGCTCATGGCATAGCTGAGTAATAGCTACTTTTAGGTCATCACTATTGAGTAAATCAGTTGTAACTTGAAAACTATTACATTTACAGTATTTTGCTTTAATATGTTGTTCACCTACTTTTGGGTCAGCTATAACATAGTGAAATTTCAGACCTGTAGCTCATTGCATAGCTGAGTAATAACTACTTTGAGGTTCTCACTATTGAGTAAATCAGTTGTAATTGGAAAACTATTGCATTTAGAGAATTTCGTATAAATATGTTATTCAGCTACTTTTGGGTCAACTATAACATAGTAAAATTTCAGACCTGTACCTCATGGCATAGCTGAGTAATAGCTACTTTTACGTCATCACTATTGAGTAAATCAGTTGTAACTTGAAAACTATTGCATTTACAGTATTTTGCTTAAATATGTTGTTCACCTACTTTTGGGTCAGCTATAACATAGTAAAATTTCAGACCTGTAGCTCATGGCATAGCTGAGTAATAGCTACTTTTAGGTTATCACTGTTGAGTAAATCAGTTGTAATTGGAAAACTATTGCATTTAGAGAATTTAGTATAAATATGTTATTCAGCTACTTTTGGGTCAACTATAACATAGTAAAATTTCAGACCTGTACCTCATGGCATAGCTGAGTAATAGCTACTTTTAGGTCATCACTATTGAGTAAATCAGTTGTAACTTGAAAACTATTGCATTTACAGTATTTTGCTTAAATATGTTGTTCACCTACTTTTGGGTCAGCTATAACATAGTAAAATTTCAGACCTGTAGCTCATGGCATAGCTGAGTAATAGCTACTTTTAGGTTATCACTGTTGAGTAAATCGCTTATAACTTGGAAATTATTGCATTTAGAGTATTTTGTTTCAATATGTTATTCACCTATTTTGGGGTCAGCTATAACATAGTGAAGTTCCAGACCCGTGACTCATTGCATAGCGGAGTAATAGCTACTTTTAGGTTATCACTGTTGAGTAAATCGCTTATAACTTGGAAACTATTGCATTTAGAGTATTTTGTTTCAATATGTTATTCACCTATTTTGGGATCAGCTATAACATAGTGAAGTTTCAGATCTGTGGCCCATTGCATAGCTGAGTAATAGCTACTTTGAAGTTCTCACTATTGAGTAAATCAGTTGTAATTGGAAAACTATTGCATTTAGAGAATTTCGTATAAATATGTTATTCAGCTACTTTTGGGTCAGCTATAACATAGTGAAATTACAGACCTGTAGCTCATGGCATAGCTGAGTAATAGCTACTTTTAGGTCATCACTATTGAGTAAATCAGTTGTAACTTGAAAACTATTGCATTTACAGTATTTTGCTTAAATATGTTGTTCACCTACTTTTGGGTCAGCTATAACATAGTAAAATTTCAGACCTGTAGCTCATGGCATAGCTGAGTAATAGCTACTTTTAGGTCATCACTATTGAGTAAATCAGTTGTAACTTGAAAACTATTACATTTACAGTATTTTGCTTTAATATGTTGTTCACCTACTTTTGGGTCAGCCATAACATAGTGAAATTTCAGACCTGTAGCTCATTACATAGCTGAGTAATAACTACTTTGAGATTCTCACTATTGAGTAAATCAGTTGTAATTGGAAAACTATTGCATTTAGAGAATTTAGTATAAATATGTTATTCAGCTACTTTTGGGTCAACTATAACATAGTAAAATTTCAGACCTGTAGCTCATGGCATAGCTGAGTAATAGCTTCTTTTAGGTCATCACTATTGAGTAAATCAGTTGTAACTTGAAAACTATTGCATTTACAGTATTTTGCTTAAATATGTTGTTCACCTACTTTTGGGTCAGCTATAACATAGTAAAATTTCAGACCTGTAGCTCATGGCATAGCTGAGTAATAGCTACTTTTAGGTTATCACTGTTGAGTAAATCGCTTATAACTTGGAAATTATTGCATTTACAGTATTTTGTTTCAATATGTTATTCACCTATTTTGGGGTCAGCTATAACATAGTGAAGTTCCAGACCCGTGACTCATTGCATAGCTGAGTAATAGCTACTTTGAAGTTCTCAATGTTGAGTAAATCACTTGTAATTTGAAAACTATTGCATTTAGAGAATTTAGTATAAATATGTTATTCAGCTACTTTTGGGTCAGCTATAACATAGTAAAATTTCAGACCTGTAGCTCATGGCATAGCTGAGTAATAGTTACTTTTAGGTTGTCACTGTTGAGTAAATCACTTATAACTTGAAAACTATTGCATTTAGAGTATTTTGTTTCAATATGTTATTCACCTATTTTGGGGTCAGCTATAACATAGTGAAGTTCCAGACCTGCGGCTCATTGCATAGCTGAGTAATAGCTACTTTGAAGTTCTCACTGTTGAGTAAATCAGTTGTAATTGGAAAACTATTGCCTTTACAGAAATTTGTGCAAATATGTTATTCAGCTACTTTTGGGTCAGCTATAACATAGTGAAATTACACACCTGTAGCTCATGGCACAACTGAGCAATAGCTGTTCTCAGGCACTGACTGTTGAGTAAATCAGCTATAACTTGAAAAATATTGCATTTGGAGTATTTTGTTAAAATATATTGTTCACCTACTTTTGGGTTAGCTATAACATAGTGAAATTACAGACCTATAGCTCATGGCATAGCGGAGCAATAGCTATTTTCTGGTTCTCACTATTGAGTAAATCAGTTGTAACTTGAAAACTATTGCATTTACAGTATTTTGCTTAAATATGTTGTTCAGCTACTTTTAGGTCAGCTATAACAGAGCAAAAATTCAGACATGTAGCTCATTGCATAGCTGAGTAATAGTTACTTTGAGGTTCTCACTCTTGAGTAAATCAGTTGTAACTTGAAAATTATTACATTTAGAGTATTTTGTTAAATATGTTATTCACAGACGTTTTGGTCAGCTATAACATAGTGAAATTGCAGACCTCTATGTCATGGGATAGCTGAGCAATAGCTTCTTTCAGGTTCTCACTGTTGAGTAAATCATTGTATCCAACCTGTAGGAAATCATGGGCTGGGAATCTGTTAATATGGTCCGATTTGACCTTGGAACCCTCCTTCAAGGTCAAATGAGGATAGCCAAAAATAAAAGTGCTTATAACTCGCTTATTATTGGTCCCAGAGGTTGGAATGAAAACCAACCTATAGAAAATCATGAGCTGGGAATTTTTTGGTGTGGTCGGATTTCACCTTGGACCCCTCCTTCAAGGTCAAATGAGGATAGCCAAACTTAAAAGTGCTTGAAATAACTTGAAAAATATTGCATTTGGAGTAATTTGTTAAAATATATTGTTCACCTACTTTTGGGTTAGCTATAACATAGTGAAATTACAGACCTATAGCTCATGGCATAGCGGAGCAATAGCTATTTTCTGGTTCTCACTATTGAGTAAATCAGTTGTAACTTGAAAACTATTGCATTTACAGTATTTTGCTTAAATATGTTGTTCAGCTACTTTTAGGTCAGCTATAACAGAGCAAAAATTCAGACATGTAGCTCATTGCATAGCTGAGTAATAGTTACTTTGAGGTTCTCACTCTTGAGTAAATCAGTTGTCACTTGAAAATTATTACATTTAGAGTATTTTGTTAAATATGTTATTCACAGACGTTTTGGTCAGCTATAACATAGTGAAATTGCAGACCTCTATGTCATGGGATAGCTGAGCAATAGCTTCTTTCAGGTACTCACTGTTGAGTAAATCATTGTATCCAACCTGTAGGAAATCATGGGCTGGGAATCTGTTAATATGGTCCGATTTGACCTTGGAACCCTCCTTCAAGGTCAAATGAGGATAGCCAAACATAAAAGTGCTTATAACTCGCTTATTATTGGTCCCAGAGGTTGGAATGAAAACCAACCTATAGAAAATCATGAGCTGGGAATTTTTTGGTGTGGTCGGATTTCACCTTGGACCCCTCCTTCAAGGTCAAATGAGGATAGCCAAACTTAAAAGTGCTTATAACTCACTTATTATTGGTCCTAGAGGTTTCGAATGGAAAACCAACCTATAGAAAATCATGGGCTGGGAATCTTTTGGTGTGGTCGGATTTGACCTGGGACCCCTCCTTCAAGGGCAGTTGAGGATAGCCAAACTTACAATTGCTTAGAACTCGCTTATTATTGGTCCTACAAGTTTGGGATGGTAAACAAGCTACAGGAAATCATGGGCTGGGAATTTTTTTGTGTGGTCGGATTTGACCTTGGACCCCCTCCTTCCAGGTAAAACGAAGATAGCCAAACTTAAAGTGCTTATAACTCGCGTATTATTGGTCTTGGAGGTTTGGGATGGTAAACCAACATATAGGAAATCATGGGCTGGGATTCTTTTGGTGTGGTCAGATTTGACCTGGGACCCCTCCTTCAAGGGCAGTTGAGGATAGCCAAACTTACAATTGCTTAGAACTCGCTTATTATTGGTCCTACAAGTTTGGGATGGTAAACAAGCTACAGGAAATCATGGGCTGGGAATTTTTTTGTGTGGTCGGATTTGACCTTGGACCCCCTCCTTCAAGGTCAAACAAGGATAGCCAAACTTAAAAAGTGCCTATAACTCACTTATTATTGGTCCGAGAGGTTTGGGATGGTAAACCATCCTAAATTCTTTGGCTGGGAATCTTTTGGTATGGTCAGATTTGACCTTTGGACCCCTTCTTCATGGTGGAACGAGGATATTGCATTTATAGTATTTCTTTAAATATTTTTAACCTACTTTTTACCCTTAAACAATTACCTAGTTACTTTATTTCATAATACCATTTGCAGGGCACAACTTTTTTGTCGTTTTCTTCTGTCAGCTTCGGAATATCTTTCGAACATGTGTTCAGTTACCATTTACTGTATTTCTGCACAGCCCTTTCCCTGATAATTATGCTTTCCTCTCATTTTCACCATCACAAATCAAAAGCATTCAGTCAGCTGACACAGTGCCCGTTCACGGGCACTCTCCTCTTGTTTATATTTAGTGAGGAATTCTTCTTTTAATCTCTTTTTGAAGCTTATTATAGATGGCAACAATCTTACATGTGATGGAATTTGATTGTACAGTTTAACCCCTATAATACTAGGACATCTACTTTTCTGGAAAGTTTTGGGGATATTTTGATAAATGTTTCCACAGTTCCTTGTATTATTGTTATGAACATGCTTGACATATCTATATCGTTCCATTAGTTTAGGTGGTATCAAATTCCTATCAGCTTTGAAAATATGAGTACATGTTTTGAATTTTATTATATCCCGTAACTTTAAACATTTGAATGCATTGTATGTGTTGCTTGTTGAATCTCTGTATCTTAAGGAGCCAATCAGGCACATTCCTGACAGAGGAATCTAGGCGCCAGTCGATATTGGGATCAATCGGGCCATAATTGAGCGATTGACGGGCGATTGATTATAAGTTCATAAAAAATTTACTACGATTAAGCCTTGAACTCGCTTATTATTGGTCCTAGAGGTTTGGGATGGTGTACCAACATATAGGAAATCATGTGCTGGAAATCTTCTGGTGTGGTCAGATTTGACCTGGGGCCCCTCGTTAAAGATCAAAAGAGGATAGGCAAAGTTTTAAGTGCTTATAACTCGCTTATTAATGGTCCTAGAGGTTTGGAATGGTATACCAGCATATAGGAAATCATGTGCTGGGAATCATCTGGTGTGGTCAGATTTGACCTTGGGCCCCTCGTTTAAGGTCAAACGAAGATAGCCAAACATAAATGTGCTTATAACTCGCTTATTATTGGTCCTAGAGGTTTGGGATGGTAAACCAACATATAGGAAACCATGGACAGGGAATCTCTTGGTGTGGTCAGATTTGACCTTGGGCTTCCTCTTCAAGGTCAAACGAGTATAGGCAAACATAAAAGTGCTTATAACTCACTTATTATTGGTCCTAGAGGTTTGTGATGGTATACTAACATATAGAAAATCATGGGCTGGGAATCTTTTGGTGTTGTCGGATTTGACCTTGGGCCTCTTCTTCAAGGTGAAACAAGGATAGCCAAACATAAAAGTGCTTATAAGTGGCTTATTATTGGTCCTAGAGCTTTGGGATGGTAAACCAACCTGTAGGAAATCATGTGCTGGGAATCTTCTGGTGTGGTCAGATTTGACCTTTGGGCCTCTCCTTCAAGGTCAAATGAGCATAACCAAACTTTAAAGTGCTTATAACTCGCTTATGATTGGTCCTAGAGGTTTGGGATGGTAAACCAACATGTAGAAATTAAGGGCTGGTAATCTTTTGCTGTGGTCCAATTTGACCTTGGCCCTCTCCTTCAAGGTCAAATGAGCATAGCCAAACTTAAAAGTGCTTATAACTCACTTATTATTGGTCCTACAGGTTTAGGATGGTAAACCAACATGTAGGAAATCATGTGCTGGGAATCTTCTGGTGTGGTCAGATTTGATCTTAGGCCTCTCCTTCAAGGTCCAACGAGGATAGGAACTTTAAAGTGCTTATAACTCATTTATTATTGGTCCTACAGGTTTGGGATGGTATACCTACATATAGGAAATGATGGGCTTGAAATCTTTTGATGTGGTCAGATTTGACCTTGGGCCTCTCCTTCAAGGTCAAACAAGCATAGCCAAACTTTAAAGTGCTTCTTCTTCTTTGCAGCTGAAAACACACAGTCAGCTGATACAGAACCCGTTCATAGGCACTGAGTGTTTTTTTCGTTTTAAGGTCACTCTTGTGATCCTAACATGGTCCTTTTCACGAACATTTCTCTTCACCAATAACATTTACCTCTTCACATTAGTCCTTTAGCATTTTATATAAAGCTTAAAAGCTGTAGGGACGCTTTGTTTTTGTGTACAAAAACTTTTGTCTAGTTTTATTTATTTGAGGAGGTAGCTGGTATTGGAGATCAAAGGCACCAATGGAAGGGCATGTAATCCCAAGTAGTTTAAGGTTTAGACAGATTAAAGGTTTTGTTCAGACCTTTAAAGGTACAATGAGTGATAGTCATTCAATAAATGTTAGCAATTTATCAATCTTATATCCAAGAAATAATTAACTTTCATTTTTAAGTTTTTATCTGTAAATAAATCTTGCCCCTATCATAGCATTTTATGGAATTATAACTATGGTCTTACAGAAGCATAATAACGAATATGTGCATCAACTTTTTCTGTTTAAAAAGGTTTTGTTCAGACCTTTGAAGAGACAATGAGTAATAGCCATTCAATAAATGTTAGCATTCTTAAGTAATCTTCTAATCTTCATTATTAATCTAAGTTTTTGTCTGTAAACAAATCTTACCCCTATCATATTATTTTATGGTGTTATAACTATGATCCTACAGAAGCATAACAAATTATGTGCATTAATTTTTTCTATTTAATGAATGTTGGTAAATTAAAATATATTTAGGGCTAAAATTTCACGGATTTCGCGAATTCCCTAGAAATTTTAGGGAATTTGTGAATTCCCTGGTCCATTTAGGGATTTCACGAATTCCCTAAAAGCATTCAGGGAATTCGCGAAATTCCCTGATTACACAAATTCACTGTAACATATACATATATATATATGTATGTATTTACCTACAGAGTTCCAGGACACATTTCCTGCCCTCTCGGGTGTTTTGGCCCTTGCCCTGTTCATCCACAACTGTGTGCTCTCTATTGTGAGAAACCAGAAACACCCTGAGAACAATGTAAGTCTCAAAATCATCATAACATACTGTCAGTTTCCCAAATTTAACTTGGGCAAGTGAATGACTGTGTTTTTAGTGATAGAATATCATAATTATACTTATGATTACTTTAGTGCATTAAATATACACCAGAGATGAATACCCTGTATACCAGTCCACTATATTTTGGAGAAAATATAGTACGATGAACCTGCTATTCAAGATGTTAATCTATTGTGCTGACAACGACTGTGTTGTATTAACCTAGTCAGTAATTCAGTGACTATTCTTGGTAATAAAAATAGATAATAAGAGTGGTTGCCATTTATGTGTTTCTTTCACTGGTGATGTTCATGTAACAAATATTCTTTGTAGTCAAATTTATCAAACGTAGGTATTTTGAACAGGTGTTGTGTTTCTTTACAGGGCAGAGATCTGACCATTGCATACATTCTAGTGGGTCTCACATACATGGTTGTGGCTGTCATTTTCTACTTGTCTTTTCCACTACCGAAGTCATGCATTGAAGATGTTAGTATGAACGTTAACAGATTCAAAATATATTTGCCATAAATTAAGTAGCTATATTAACTTGGATTTTATCATAGCAGCCAGGTTTGCTTCCAGAAGGTAACTTTCATGTAACACTTTGTGTGTTTAACCAACAACAAACATTCATCTCACAATCCCCAGAATTGAAGAAAATTGAATTGTTTACAATTTTTTTGGTGAAAACTTCACAGTAAACAGTTTCATTAATGATGACAAATAGAAGGTGTTAAATTCCTTTTACATCTTATTAATTACCTTACAGAATTTTTGATGAATTTAAATTGACATTAACTAAGTTTACTTCTACTTTGTAATAGATTATGTATGTTTACTGGAATGTTCATATGTTTATATTCCCTGCAGCATATTTTTCAATTGTGGCATTGCAACCAGCTGAATTTGCACAAACAAAATCACTCAACATTTTGGATTGGATTTTAACTCACTTCCATCTGATTTTTAGTGATATGTTTTTATGACAGTTGGTTGTTGCACCTAAAGTCAAAGTATGTTTGTTACAGTGTGTTTTATTTGTAAAACTGAAGACTTTCAAAAGGTTGGTGGTGTACTGTACTTAACCCTCTCACTGGTTTGCATTGCTAGTAACTTCATGGCTTTTAATGCTGCTCGTGACGTCAATGTAAAATCCCTGCTTTAATGTTTGTTCATCACAAAGGTATTAACAATTATAATTTGAATTTTATAATGAAACTGACATTAAACCTGGTGATGGATTCAATAGTAATTGGACTATCCTTTTTACCCCACATCCCCTTTACCCCACAGCCCTTCAGGGTTGTTTTCACCCACTGTGTCCGGATGGGCGGGCGGGCAGCGGGAAGAAGTTTGTCCGGCCTGTATCTCGGAAACTGTAAGGTGTAGGAAGTTGATACTTGGTTGGGACATTGGTTAGGGGGTGGAGGTGTGCAACGTCATGGTGTGACCTTGATTTGACCCTTCTGTAGTGACCTTGACCTATAAAATCTTGTCTGGGCTATATTTCAGAAACCGTAAGGTGTAAGAAGTTGATACAAATGTACATGGTAGGGACATTGGTTAGGGGGTGTAGGTGTGCAACATCATGGTGTGACTTGACCTTTGACCTTGCCGCAGTGACCTTGACCTATAAAATTTTTTCCGGGCTATATCTCGGAAACCGTAAGGTGTAGGAAGTTGATACTTGGCAGGGACATTGGTTAGGGAGTGTAGGTGTGCAACGTCATAGTCTGACCTTGATTTGACCTTTGACCTTGCTGTAGTGACCTTGACCTATAAAAACTTGTCCAGGCTATATCTCGGAAACCGTACGGTGTAGGAAGTTGGTACTTGATAGGGACATTGGGTAGGGGTTGTAGGTTTGCAACATCATGATGTGACCGTGATTTGACCTTTGACCTTGCTCTAGTGACCTTGACCAATAAAATCTTGTCCAGGCTATATCTCGGCAACCATAAGGTGTAGGAAGTTGATACTTGGTAGGGACACTGGTTAGGCGGTGTAGGTGTTGAACGTCACGGCATGACCTTAATTTGACCTTTGACCTTGCTGTAGTGACCTAGACCTATAAAATATTGTCCGGGGTATATCTTGGAAACCGTAAGGTGTAGGAAGTTGATACTGGATAAGGACATTGCTAGGGTGTGTAGATGTAAAACGTCATGGTCTGACCTTGATTTGACCTTTGACCTTGCCGTAGTGACCTTGACCTATAATGCCTTGTCTGGGCTATATTTCAGAAATTGGACTGGATTGGTTTGGACTTTGTATCTTGCATATCTGATGCTATTTTATGTCTCTTATATATCTCTTATATCTTTTTACTTGAATCTTGGTTGTTGCACCTTTGGGTGTCTTTTGATGTAGATTAAGCACTGTTAAAGTCATATTAGAATTCATTAACTGTTTTACTTTTGCAACTTCCCATTGTAACAGATGGTATTGCATCAAGTGAGCCACAGGTTTTGCCCCAACTACACATAAAAGCATGTATTGCCACATCTGTATGCATTGGTAATATTCAAAACATTCAAACCGTAATTCGACCAAACAAATGAATATCAAAACGGGAGAAGTCTTAAAGCTTCATACTTTTTAGTTTACTGAATTGTCCTGTTTTAACACTTAATCTTTACATGCAGTTTCTTTCTCTTAAATGTTATTTTCTCTACTTAAACATTATTTGGACGCTGACACTGCTCTGAAAGTATCCCATTCTGTGTACTGTTTCACTACTTCTATATCTCATGGTGTTGAAAACTATTTCCCCAGGCTGTGGGGCACGGGCATCTCTGATGCTATTTTTTTATACAGTGGCACCTTAGATAATGTCTGCATTGCTTTATAAGTACTTCTTTGTTATAATGTATAATAAACCTCATTCATTTCATTTGTTTGTAGAACCTTCTGAACAACTTTTCTCGGACTGACATCCCAGCCTTTGTAGCCCGGCTGTTCCTGTTCTTCCAGATGATGACAGTGTTTCCTCTCATTGGTTATATATTAAGAGTACAGTTCATGACTGCAGTGTTTGGTTCCATATACCCAAGGTATTTGGCCGTAAATATTGTTGTTAGCTCTCCTGAGTGTATGCAATATTTGTTTATTTGGTTTTGTGTAGATCTTATTGGAGAATATTAAGATTGAGTCATGGTATTATGCATAGCTTAACTGTAGCATTTTCTCATTTAATTTAGCAGTTAAACTCTAGTAAACTCTTTATAACTAGATTCCAATATCCACAGTTATCTATTGTAGTTAAAGGCTAGCCTCCAATTATACCAACAAAATACAGTATGTTGTAATATTGGCATCTCAACACCTGTTTTCTATACTTCCAAGTTTAATTTATACTGGTTTTACTGGTGCAGATTCTGTTAAAGTGTAATTTTCTAATAAGTAGTTTGTGCTGGTTGCCCAATACTCTTGGTTTGGTTTTGCAGCCTATCAGTAGCTGGGTAATTGTTCACTTAGATTCTACTTTATTTACCTGATTGAATGTTGTTTACAGTTGGAGACATGTCTTGCTTCTCAATGCAGTTCTCATTGGTGTGTGTCTCGTCTTTGCTGTGTTCTACCCTCGTATTGGCACCATTATCAGGTATAAAATTACAGCTTATGTTAAATTTTTGCATTGAAAAGTTATTATTTTTTTGCTGTAAATAACACAAGATTATGTTTGCTAGCTATAACAGAGTTAAGTTAATTTAAAATTAAATGTAGATGCTTTGTAGCAAGTGAAAGAAATGTATCTCCATATTTTGACAATGAAAGAGCTGGGCAGTAATAATATTTTCAACATCACAGTTTCACCATTTTCCAGCAGATTTCGAGACAGTAAAAATTTATTTCATGCAATATGCTAAGCTTTCTAAATGTAGCTTTATTTCAAATGTTGTCTTTGCAATTTATAGATTTATTGACAAATAAAGTCATATGATTCACAAAATTGGAAAGGGGATTAAAAACAAATAGAAGAATAACTGGACTTTATGTTTGTACATTCACAAATTTTAAAACATGTTATTAAAATGGATATAGGGACAAACAATGAGATACCTACATGAAGTGGTGGTGATATTGAATGGGGTGTCTTGGTTTGATGGTGATTTTGAATGGGGTGTCTTGGTTTGACGGTAATTTTGAAAGGGGTGTCTTGGTTTGACGGTGACTTTGAATGGGGTGTCTTGGTTTGACGGTAATTTTGAAAGGGGTATCTTGGTTTGACGGTGACTTTGAAAGGGGTGTCTTGGTTTGATGGTGATTTTGAAAGGGGTGTCTTGGTTTGACGGTGATTTTGAATGGGGTGTCTTGGTTTGATGGTGATTTTGAAAGGGGTGACGTGGTTTGACGGTGATTTTGAAAGGGGTGTCTTGGTTTGATGGTGATGTTGAATGGGGTGTCTTGGTTTGATGGTGATTTTGAATTGGGTGTCTTGGTTTGATGGTGTTTTTAAAAGGGGTGTCTTGGTTTGATGATAATTTTGAATGGGGTGTCTTGCTTTGATGGTGATTTTGAATGGGGTGTCTTGGTTTGATGGTGATTTTAAATGGGGTGACTTGGTTTGATGGTAATTTTGAATGGGGTGACTTGGTTTGATGGTGATTTTGAATGGGGTGACTTGGTTTGATGGTAATTTTGAATGGGGTGACTTGGTTTGATGGTGATTTTGAATGGGGTGACTTGGTTTGATGGTGATTTTGAATGGGGTGACTTGGTTTGATACTGCCCCAGTTCACATTCCTCTGTGTTGTACACATGCTAATCAGTTGATTTTCTCACTGTGTTTTAGGTTCTCAGGAGCTCTGTGTGGTTTGGTCTATGTGTTCACTCTCCCCAGCATTGTATACATGCTCTCACTGAAGCGTTCTAACATGCTGACTCGACCTGTCATTGCTCTTCATGTTGTCATCATTGTAATTGGTGCTCTCAACTTCATTGCACAGTTCCTTCTCTTTGGCAAAGATTAAGAAGTACAACAAAGTTTTTTAGCATATTGGATATTACAGAAAAGCTGTTTCCAACTGTTAATATATCACCAATGCTGACCAGTGTGTTAAAATGACTTTAATGTGGGTTTTTAAACTGTAGTTTGTCTTCAAAAGGCAACACAATTGTATAAATATAAAAATTAAAACAGTAGTATATTAATTTGATTTCACATCAATGCACTGCTGATATTATAGCAAATCAATGCAGATTCTTTAGTTTTATCATCATTAGCATGTAGCCTATATTATCATAGCTTCTGATATCCAGGTATAACATTGTATTTAATGTTGTCTTGTAACTATCTGCAAGCATCAAAAGAAATTAACCTTATTTCAAGAATGAAAGATCTTCACATTTCTCTGTTACAGATGTAGGATGTATATATGTTTATTTTGCCTAAGATCTGTTTTCTATTGAAAAAAGAAAGTTTATAGGTTTGTTATTATTGTCATTGTTTGTTATTATTGTCATTGTTTTTCCCCTATGTTTTGTATTTAAAAAAGTATTTCAGGTGTAATATTATGTAGGTTTTCACTTCACATTTGACAGTGTGGTATTGTTGTTTCCATTGTCAGAAGCACAGATGTTTTACCCTTTACTTCTAATCTTTCTCACTTCAATTTATAGAGAAGTGTGTGCTACCAAAGTTTATTTTGATGTATAGGGATAGTAATTCTCTCTTAGAATTTGTTCTTTTCTGTATTTTCAGTTTTATGTGTGAAAATGTTTCACCAGTTGATCTGAGGTTTTAATTCACCCAATTGTTTTAACTCACTAAATTCAATATTTCTAGTACTGATATATATATTTAAGATGTGGTATGTCTCTGTTAAAAGTATAACCAGTGTAGTTCAAGTTTTGCTTCAAGTGGAGCTAGGTTTGAGGTCTTAACATAAGAAATGCTGTGTTTTTATTTGTATAAATAGAAATGGACAGAATCTATTAAGAATTAGAGGTTGTAGTTACACAGACTCTGCTGAACCTGTTTTTTTTACAGTATTTTTGTCCTGCAGAAAGCCAGTGGCAAGTGAAAAGAATTTTAAGTTGCTGTACCCTCCCTGCTATTGGATATAGTAATGAACAACTCACCTACGGAGATGTGCTTTTACTTTCATAAGTACAGGAGAAATGATATTATTTCTCAAAGGTTACTTTTTTATAGCCATGTACAAAAGATCGAACCTACTGTCAGTGGCTGTGTGCTTAACTTTTGTTCATTTTATTGTTCAGTATGATATGTTCTGTGATATTTGTATTGGTTTTAATTGAGCAATTTATAAGTAGTAGTTAAAATTTGCAACATATAAATAAGCGAAAACTTTGATAGAAAAATACTAATGTTAAATGTTGTATGTAAAACTAATAAGAGGTGGTACACTGAGATTGTTGATCAATTTTTGTCCTTGGATACAGTTTTTACCCCACAGCCCTTAAGGACTGTGCAGATATTGCTTTCACCCTTGGTGTTTAGCTGTGCAGGCATGCAGGCAGGTGATGGGGAAAATCTTGTATGGGCATTATCTCACATTCTGTAAGGTGCTGGATATTCATACTCGGTAGAGATATTGGCTTAGTAGTATTGGTGTGCAAATACCAAATTCACTCACCATCTCATCAGTTAAACAAAACTTGGATCAACAGTTCAGCTCAGTTCACAGCATTTGAGAATAAAATTTAAAGTTTGATCAAAATACAAAGGGTTTTTTTTTTTGTTTTTTTTGTTGGTTTAAAAAGGAATTAAGGATGAACATTCATTTTAGATCAGTCATTTTTTCACTTTCACAACAGAGAACTGCTGCGGATTGTTGTATTCCCTCCTGGAGGTAGACAGGTGTTGTGATATTTGTTATTTAAAAAAAATGTAGCTCTCTATACATGAAATAAATTGATAAAAAAGAAGACCAGCAGACCAAAATTAGTATCAGGCTAGCTCTTTTAGCCATATAGCTTTTGTGCAAATTTGATGAAGCTAGCTGGAATATTTCAAGATTAAGAGCACCTTTATGATTTTCAAACAATTAGCTATGGCGACCATTTTGTTTTTCAAAATGAGGCAAAAATTTTTCTGAGACAGATTTTTATAGCCATAAACATTCCCTGCAAATTTGGTGAAGATATCTTTACAAATGAATGAGATATTAACCCTTTCGCTACCATCTTTGACGACTAGCAGTCGACGCCAATGTGTATTACAAGGTACCATGTCTGTCGACACAGGGTTGACGGGAATAATATAGATTTCTTCTTTCCCTTCAGTATACTGCAATAAGTTTTCTTTGGTGTATCAGTATTAAAACGATTGCTTAAGTAAAATATAAGTTATGCTATATTTTCAAATATTTCAACATTTTCACCTATTTTAACTGGTTTTTGTATATATTGCCGTATTTATCGCATGTAGCTGCATATTGTTTACTTGTGGTTATATTTATTTGGGGAATTCCTTGGACTTTCCCCATTCGACTTTCATCAATTTCTAATGAAATATGCCGAAAAATACTGCAAATGAAGTGTATAAGGTAGTGAGTTAATGTTTTACTTTATTGGCGTTTCTGACGTGATGACGTCATGTGGCTACAGTCCCCCAGAATAATGATCCTTCAGTAGCGAAAGGGTTAAGGTTTATGCCAAAATGTGACGTACGGACGTACGGAAGGCGTTTTATAATCTCCTGACCACGGCCTTCGGCCGCAGGCGGGTGATAATAATCTCAAGCCAAAGAATAGCAAAGCTTTTTTTTTACTGAGTCAGATGGTATATCTGATGTTTTTTTATAAATAGCTGGTCCTAATGTGTAACTGTGTATGCAAGAATTTACAATAGATTTACTTGTATTAGGAAATTTTTGCTTTTACAGGAATTTTTGTTGTACTTTGCACAGTTGAGTTCTGGGATGTCAATCTCTGGGGATCAATAAATGCTTCTACTAATTAGCCTCAGTTCCAATTAACAGGGTTAATGGCAGTAGAAAAGTCATCCAGGAAAAGAAATACATATTAATACATTAATTGAGCAACATGCATTATCTCAAAACTTTAAATGTGTAAGTTATACATTCGTTCTATTTATCACTAATTTACAATGATTACAACATGCTTATACCTATATATTATGTACTGCTTACAAGTGTGTATGACACTCAAATTGTATACCCAAGTTTTGACGAGTAAATTTTAAGGTGCCAATTCACCCTAAAGAGATTAACAAGAGTCCCCTCTTTTCTATTGAAATGCTTGAGGTGATACCATTTTTGAGGGTGGCTCAAACAATGCACTTTTGATTTTTATGTATTTTTTTATCCCTTTCAAGAATTATACACCAAAATATTAATTGTAAAAATTCAGTTGCTTTCATTGTTTTACAATTTCTCAGTAAATGTATGAGGTAGATGAAATTATTTCCGAATCAGTGACTTTTTAAACTCTAGTTGATTTTTTTATTTCCTTTGCCATAATTTAACGACAAGTTGTTGATAATATAAAAATAGACTCAAGTTATCTTTTTTATATCCATTTTTAGATTTTACATTGTCATTATTTTCATATCTCACAGATAAATGGTGTCATTTTGTTATTTTTTTTCACATTGCATGGTTTAATCTAGAATTATTATTGTAGTTATATAAATGCATATAATGCATAATTACCAAATAAATATTTTTTATTTGTATATTCTGGTTTCTTTATTACCTCTACTTCTATCATTGGAACTGTTGTTTCTTAACCCCTTCACTGCAAGGGGGTATGTATTCATGTGTGCGTGAATATAAAAGAAACAAAACATTGTGACGTACGATGTACGTCAAAATGCACATTGGATTAATGGAATGTGATATATGGTGTACGTCACAAAACAGTGAAATGGTTAAATATCTAAGATCTCATCCAATAGTAACTCCAATTTACTTTTGAAAATGCACAATTTTTAATTGAAAATACAAGGAAAGGTTGGATACTTGATGACTGTAAAATAACAAGTTGCTCTACACTAGTTGGTTGATGTCTAGTGTGTGTGGAGAGTGTGACATGAATATCCATCTCAGTTCAGTTCACCTTCGCCTTACTTTGTTGCGGACATATCAAGTTAAAGTTTCACTACTCTAACACAGAAAACCTCATGTGTCTGTTAGATTGTCCATCGATAGTGAAGTGCGTATTGGCTTCTTCTTTACAGATGTTATGGCAATAACTGACGTGGTTACAATCATCAACTGGGGTGTAGGTGATCTGAGTTTTACACTTTGCAATAACTATGGTCTGTTTGTCCCTTAGTTGGGCATTTATGGGTACCATTAGTGTTGAACCTAAAACTTACATTTGCAGGAATCATTGTATAGTAACTGTCCCTGTGGTTGTGGAGGGTGAAGGATTTCTGTGTTCTTTTCAGTTCCAATTAACAGGGTTAATGGCAGTAGAAAAGTCATCCAGGAAAAGAAATACATATTAATACATTAATTGAGCAACATGCATTATCTCAAAACTTTAAATGTGTAAGTTATACATTCGTTCTATTTATCACTAATTTACAATGATTACAACATGCTTATACCTATATATTATGTACTGCTTACAAGTGTGTATGACACTCAAATTGTATACCCAAGTTTTGACGAGTAAATTTTAAGGTGCCAATTCACCCTAAAGAGATTAACAAGAGTCCCCTCTTTTCTATTGAAATGCTTGAGGTGATACCATTTTTGAGGGTGGCTCAAACAATGCACTTTTGATTTTTATGTATTTTTTTTATCCCTTTCAAGAATTATACACCAAAATATTAATTGTAAAAATTCAGTTGCTTTCATTGTTTTACAATTTTTCAGTAAATGTATGAGGTAGATGAAATTATTTCCGAATCAGTGACTTTTTAAACTCTAGTTGATTTTTTTATTTCCTTTGCCATAATTTAACGACAAGTTGTTGATAATATAAAAATAGACTCAAGTTATCTTTTTTATATCCATTTTTAGATTTTACATTGTCATTATTTTCATATCTCACAGATAAATGGTGTCATTTTGTTATTTTTTTTCACATTGCATGGTTTAATCTAGAATTATTATTGTAGTTATATAAATGCATATAATGCATAATTACCAAATAAATATTTTTTATTTGTATATTCTGGTTTCTTTATTACCTCTACTTCTATCATTGGAACTGTTGTTTCTTAACCCCTTCACTGCAAGGGGGTATGTATTCATGTGTGCGTGAATATAAAAGAAACAAAACATTGTGACGTACGATGTACGTCAAAATGCACATTGGATTAATGGAATGTGATATATGGTGTACGTCACAAAACAGTGAAATGGTTAAATATCTAAGATCTCATCCAATAGTAACTCCAATTTACTTTTGAAAATGCACAATTTTTAATTGAAAATACAAGGAAAGGTTGGATACTTGATGACTGTAAAATAACAAGTTGCTCTACACTAGTTGGTTGATGCCTAGTGTGTGTGGAGAGTGTGACATGAATATCCATCTCAGTTCAGTTCACCTTCGCCTTACTTTGTTGCGGACATATCAAGTTAAAGTTTCACTACTCTAACACAGAAAACCTCATGTGTCTGTTAGATTGTCCATCGATAGTGAAGTGCGTATTGGCTTCTTCTTTACAGATGTTATGGCAATAACTGACGTGGTTACAATCATCAACTGGGGTGTAGGTGATCTGAGTTTTACACTTTGCAATAACTATGGTCTGTTTGTCCCTTAGTTGGGCATTTATGGGTACCATTAGTGTTGAACCTAAAATTTACATTTGCAGGAATCATTGTATAGTAACTGTCCCTGTGGTTGTGGAGGGTGAAGGATTTCTGTGTTCTTTTCTGCCTGGGCATTACTCTTTGTCATGACTTTATGTCTTTTGCACAATAAGGCACCCCAAAATATATTCTACAGTTGATTCTCTTAGAGCTACAAAGAACTAATATTTACAAAAACACATTTAAACTTCAAATCTAAGAAAATATTGAAGTTAATATTATACCATTTCAGAGGAGTGTTCAAGGTTTCTGAACATGATGAGGATGTTTAGATCTTGATTAGCGAAGATATCTGAAGAACTTCAGTTTACACTCCTTTTAAGTAGTTGTAAAACAAAACTTGACTAGGTAAATGTTTCTTCCTCTCTCTCTCTCTCTGTCTCTTGTTTGTGGATGGATGCAACAAAAATAGCATCAGAGATTCCTGTACCACACAGCCCAGAGGAATAGTTTTCAACATCATGAGCTATAGAAGTAACACAGTACAAAGATCAGGAGACTTTCAGAGTGAACAGTATGACATGATGTTACACATCTACACCCCCTAACCAATGTCCCTACCAAGTATCAACTTCTTACATCTTGCGATTTGTGAAATATATCCTGGACAAGATCCCCCACACCCCCCAACCAATGTCTCTACAAAGTATCAACTTCTTCTTCTTGTACATTACGTTTTTCTGAGATATAGCACAGATAATAGTTTAAAGGTCAAGGTCACTACAGCAAGGTCAATTGTTAAATCAAGGTTACACCATGACGTTGCACACCTACACCTCCAAACCAATGCCCCTACCAAGTATCAACATCTTATATGTCAGGGTTTCTGAGATACATCCGGGGCAAGCTTTTCCCCGCTACCCAACCTTGCGACCACCCACCCATCCGGACACCATGGGTGACAATACCCACACAGCCCTTCAAGGCTGTGAGGTGAAAAACAAGCAGAAGCACTGTTCAAATGCCATTCTAATGATATATAGTATATATCTGGTTAAAGTAGTTTTTAAAATTATTTGCAAAAGGTGGAGCACTTTTTGGCATCCCCATCTTAATGGAATTTGAGTAAAAATTCCTTTGTGGTTGATTTATTTACACCATTTATACCATTTTGAATGCAAACTATTGTAGTTTCTGTTTCAAAAAGCACAAGCAACAGTGACTATAAAAGCTTCAATCTTTAACTTGCAATTGCTCCTCTATTTCTGCATAGAATTTTATGCAACACACATGAGCAGAAGCGCTGTAAAACAACCTTTCTAATGATATATGATACATATTTGTAGGCCACATAGTTTCTGAGATATTGTTGAAAAACCGTAAGTTATTCACACTCATTATTCATAGTACCGGGACGCCGGTGTATACAATAGGAAAACGTCCCGAATGACATATACATAAAAAAATATCACGCATGAAAATAACAATATTATATGAGTGCGCAGCACGAGTATTATATTGTTTATCTTCACGAGTGATATATTTTTTCTATATATGTCTGATGAGGGATGTTTTACTTTTATTATCCACCATTTTGTACGATTTACGGGTTAAATAACATAAATACTTAATGAGAGAATGAAAAAAGCTATCAAAAAGCAGTGGCAACAGTGAATATAAAAACTTCAATCTTTAACTTGCAATATCTCAATCATTTCTACATGGATTTTTATGTAATGCACATGAGCAGAAGCACTGTAAGAATACCTTTCTAATGATATACATATTTGTAAGTTACATACTTTCTGAGATAGTGTTGAAAAACCGGAAGTTGTTCACACTCATTATCCATAGTACTGGGGCGCTGGTGTATACAAAAAAATACACCCCGGTCTGTATTTCCCCATATTTAGAGCAAATACGTTGCGTGGTGGATATTAAAAAAAAAATACATCCCAGTCTGTATTTCCCCGTATTTAGAGCAAATACGTCATGTGGTGGATAATAAAAATGAGGCGATTAACTATATTCAACAGTTAAAACTGAAAAATGAGATTAAAAGATGACATAATGCAGCATTTTTTTATTATGATAAAAAACATAATTAAATAAGTTTAAGATATAATACATCAATAATAACAACTTGTTCATTCCATAACACTGCACAATTACTTACACTTCTTTTACAGGTACTTAAACAATCACATAATGACATTATCCGGAGAAGATGACACATTCACTCTACTGCCTCAGTGTATTTGCAGCCATCATTCCATTCAATCTCCATTCAGGTATATTTTAATCTTCCACATATAATTCAGTCATTATTCATATAAAACAGAAGTTTATAGTTTATTAAAGTTAATGTTTCTGATGAAATTATTCCTATACTGAGATATAGCCATGCCACAAATGGGATACTAAAATATAAATTTGTTGCAGATACCACAAAATAAATCTTACACATCTGTGCTGTACCAAACCCACCAAGTGACTATGATTTGCAGCATCACAGTGCTGATAATACTGGCTGAAACAAAATTAGAAAAAAAAAAAAAAAATGCCATTTATAAAAGATTTCTGAAGGATATTAAAACAGCTCACATGCAACATACAAAACTCTGGGGTCTTTAATATTTCATCAAATTTTCAACACATAGCAAGTCAGTAATACCCCAGAATTGAATCCAATATACTAGTCTTAAATGACAACCACAAAGCAACCCTGAGCATCTCCTTAGAAAATATTACATCCTTACAAGTTCAGGGGTTATTTTCAGAATACTGTCCCAATTAACTGGTCCCATTCAAAAGTTTGTGTCAAATTAGCCCATTCAGGTTTAGATGTTAAATTTTCTAAATTTATTGGCTCACTTGTTAACTGTCCTCAGTTTCAGGTATGCATTCCTTTTGAAAATTCTGTCCTAATGATGAGTGTAAATGATAGAATGTTGTTTAAATAAGCCTAGTCAGTTTCAGGCAATGGTTCTTCTTCTTCTTCTGCCTTGAGTCCAAGTAATCTGAGGAAGGATGTCTCATCATCCAAGTACTGTTGATACTCCTGCTTCATGCGGTACAGTACCTCCTCATCCGAGAGCTGTACATTTGGGGCAATCTGAAACAGCAGGCAAATACTGGGTGAAACAGGAATCACTGAGTGCAATGTATTCTTACCCCTTCTTACTTTACAATTGTCCCTGCTTTCTGTATTCTTACCCTGCTTACTTTACAATTACCCCTGCTTTCTGTATTCTTACCCCACTTACTTTACAATTATCCCTGCTTTCTACACTCTTACCCCCTGCTTACTTTACAATTACCCCTGCTTTCTATATTCTGACCACTGCTTACTTTTCAATTAGCCCTCCTTTCATTACTCTTACCCCTACTTACTTTACCATTACCCCTGCATTCTTTACATTTACCCCTACTTTGTTTAGAATTAACTCTACTTTCTTTACAATCACCCCTGCTTTTTTCACTGTTACTCCTACATTCTTTATAACTATCACTTCTTTCTATACAATTATCCCTACTCTCTTTACAATTACTTTCTTTACAGTCACCCCTGCTTTCTTAATTGTTACCCCTGCTTTCTTTACAATTACCCCTAATTTGTTTACAATTAACTTTTACTTTCTTCACAATCACCCCCTGCTTTTTTCACTTTTACTCCTGATTTCTTTACAATAACCACTTCTGCCTTTACAATTATCCCTACATCTTCACAATTACACCCTTTCTGTTCACTTACTCCTGCCTTTCTCTTGTTTTCTGTTTCCACTTCAATCTTTTCTTTCTCCCGGAAGTCCCAGCGTGACATCACAAAGCTCCTCCTCTTCACCTCTCTGTCAAAGTAGTTCTGTACTCCAAGAAACTGTAATACAGAAGTGAAATATCAGCAAATAGTGAAAAAGCCACCTTTCTAAATTACTTTCAAATTATAATCGAATTACTGGCTTGTTACTTATAACTAATTTGCAAGTTCAACATAACCTTCCATGAGGAGTTTACTCTGGTGAGTAACAACTATTAGAAGCTGATATAAATTTAATGTTAACACAGTCCAATTGACAAGTGAAATTCTGTTTGAAAATATCATTTTATTTCTCACAATATTTATGAAACAACTGAATATTTCAAACTGAAGGCCCTGCACCGTGCTGGTCCATCGTGATAAAGGATTTAAATAATTATGTAGATAAAATTGGTTAGCAGAATATTTCCACAACCTGGTACCTACCTCATTCTGTGTTGGCTGCCTTAAACTCCAAGGAATTTCCAAGATGTGGAGTGTTCCGGCACTATCTCCCACTGCAAGCAAGTGTTGCTTTGCTGTAACACAATTACCACAAAGTGAATAAATGTGACAACATATTACAGAATTGAGTAAAGTTACCAAATTTTTATTGATTACACAGCAATCTCTATTATGTGAGCTACATGGAAACATAAAGTGTGTTTGACTACTTAATGGCTGCCATTACTGATGGGTATCTGGCTGCAAATAGATTCTACTCAGATGTACCATAGTAACCATACAGTAGCTGCAGACAGTAAAACCTCTGTCATCTAAGCATGCTGGAAGAGTAATACTGCCTTTGGATGATAGAAAGTTCAGAAAAAATAAGATGAATTTTAGTGTAAACAATAAAGAATACAGATTTGTGAGAGAGGAAATGACTAAAAAAAAATTGAAAAAAGAAAAACCCCACAAAATAAAAGTTGAAATACTAAGCATCTACTGTATATGCTCACGAAGCCTACAGAGACAGAACTGGATTAAAAATATAAAGAAGACCAGGCTGGCGATGTAACTAACAAGGCCGAAATGGGTTTCGATGTACTAATGCAAAGCCATCAGAAACACAAGGAATGCACTGAGGCAGTCGCCCAACCAAGTACTAATGTAGCTTGTTGCTGCTTAACTTCAGTGATGAGACAGGTACTGATCCCACTATGCCACAATTCATGAAAGTCCAGAGACAAAAAAAAAGAAACACAAAAAAAAAAAAAAAAAAAAAGAAGTGATCTCTAGAAGCGCAAGCCTCGCTAGAGCTCGTGGTTTAAAAGGCAGTGTGAGTTTAACTAGAGAAAGCAGTACACAGTCAAATCCTTAAGCAGAAAACCATGATAAGGACATTTCTATTTTGAGTAATAAAAGGAAAAAAAAAATGGTTCCTTATTGGACAATTTTCTGTTCCCTTGTAACTCAGTTATAGTGGATTCAGCTGTATAAATGCATATCACCTAATGTAAGCATTCTTTGCCGTTTTGCCCTTACCCGTGACTTGGTATGGGAAGATGCATGTGATGGGAGCTGGGGTGACACTCTGGTTCATGGAGGCCTCGTGGGTCCTGTCTAGGATGTCCCATGTGTCAATAGAACCATCCTCTCTGGTGATGAAGAAAATGCCAGGTCTGCTGGGTGACCAGAAGCCTGCTGTGTAACGCTTGTTGGAGGCACAGGACTGGAGAATTGGACCACTCTGTAACAATGAGTAGAAAGAAAAATAATAACTGGAAGAAAAAAAGTGTTAAAAGACCAATGGCCTTCTCTGTAATGTTTGAAAGATACACATAACTAGAAGATGGGGCAAGCAGTAGTTAAATATTAATAATTTATTTTGTTGCAAAGCACAGAGTTAAAGAATGGGATCAGTCTGTATTAAGAAATAAATCCACATAGATGAAGACATTTTCTTATAAGAATAGGAGTGCATGACACGGAGCTGCAGCTGTGCGAAGTAAAAATCAAAACTAGGTGACAGTTTACAGAGCAGATCATATCCAGAGAAAACCTGTCAATCTGATATGAGAACCATACAAGGGTATAATCCCAGAAGAAAATATAATAGCAAGTAGCAAGACTGAAATGTCCAACAATCTTCTTTTTTTTTTTGGTTCACTGGCTATTTTGCTGAGACAATGGTCCCAAATGCTCTTGATGAGTAATACAAATTAAGCAAACAACATAACAATGTTAGCATCACTTACTCTAACAAATCATTTTAATAATTTACAAGATCCACAAAGGCAAAATGTACTTTAATTTTATGATAAAATGAATTTATCAATCCACTCACTGTGACTGATTCCTTCCATATGGAGAAGGTCCAGCCTCCCACACAGAGGATGACATCTCTAAAGAATGGAGACCTCTGCAAAGTGCTCACTGCCCCATCATGTAAAATGTGATAGTAGTCTGGCTTGGGTGCTGAAAACAAATAGAAAATAATAACAGTGAAAATGATCAATAACTGACAATTTATGATACAAATTCAGGGATAGTTTTAACAGTTGTGGTCAAGTATACAACGTGTGAAAAAACATAAATATTTCAAGTAACTTGTAAAAGTAACTTGAACACAGCATTATGTATCTGATTGGACACTTCACTGAAAACAGTTTCACCAATAGAATACATTACTGTATTCTACATATTCTAAGAGGTTTTGGTATACTAACTAAAAATCATCACATTATGTACTTTTAATATAACATCTCCCCTCATTCACATTGGAAGCAGAACATTTTACAAGTGCAGTAATAGGATGACATTCTCTACCAGACATCAGGAAAGATATCTTAGACTCGAGTCACCTACTTTGAATTTTGCCAGTGTCCTGATCCTTCTGAGGCATCCAGTCAGCATAAACTATCTCTCCATCCTACCAATAAACAGGTGCATAAAATACAGGATTTGTAAATAGGAAAGGGTCTGAAACAGGGAACAAATGATCGTTGAAAGTATATCTGTCTTGATGTTTTAAAAGAAAAGCATACCTTAAATTAAATAATTGCAACTGACATTTAGTATTTAGTATGCTAGAAAATGTTACTTTCCTTTTCAAAGGGGGCCTGTTAAAAATGTCCTCACATTATATTTGTAAAATTGTACACATATATATCAATGACATATTTATTATTTCTTGTACTCAAAGTTTAAATAACAACATTTGCTGTTCTTCAATTTATAATTTACTTCAATCATTGCACAATTGTGTGGCACAATTTGCTTCTTGAGATACTGTTAATGAAATAAAATTCTGATGAGTATAAAATTAACCCCAAATTGAACACAGCCACATACAGGTAACCAAAATATAACATGCATGTTTCAACTGGTGTTGTCAGTGGACATTTTACTGCAAATTTGAAACTTGTGTATACCTCAGTTCCCACGTAGAAGTGTGTTTTGACTTTGGCCAGTGTGCGTTTGCCAGATCCCTGTCTTGCAGCTCCACCAAAACTAAACCCACCCCCAGAAGTTTGTGTGGGGTCTGCTTTCTTCCCATCTCCATCCCCTGCACTCACTGGAGAACACAGAAAGTAAAATGTCACTAGGTTATGTAGAAGTCAGAAACAGAGAACTATGTTTACATCACTAGTTAAATTACTTCTTCATCTTGACATTAGGAGTTTTGTACCGGCTACATACAGTACCACACAATGGGAACAGTAAAACTGAACCACAAAATTTAAACCTTATTGTAAACAATTAGACATGATGAGCCTATAACCAAAGACACGAGTCTCAACATGCTTGTGTACTTTCAAAAAACAAGGTAACAATAGCCAAATTAAGAGTAGTGTTACTGTTACATGCAGTCATTTTTCTTAATTTAAAAAGTCTAACTTATGTTTGCCTTAATTACATGGGGAATTACATCCAGTTGCATCTTGTCATATACTCAAAAGAGCCCCATTTTTGTCAATACAGGGTTATCTTACATGCAGCTTTGTCTCCCTGCATCTCTGCTATGGAGAACTTGGTTGGGCTGTGGTCACCACCTGGCTCTGACTTGTACAGAGTGACTTTGAGGTGAGGCTTCCACACCAGGTCCAGGTGCTTGAAGGTGGTGGACACACCCATGGGGTTGTTTATGGTCTCCTTCTTCTTCTCAGCCTGGGCCAGCATGCTCTGTGCTGTCTTAGGTGGTCTGGTATCCCAGAACATCACAGTGCTGTGAAATCAGAACATCTTAACATTTGAACAAACTGTAACAAATTTTATTGTAATTTAACTTTTTGTAAGTTAAATACTTACCTTATCCTCACAAATGCTTACTTGGTTTTGTGGAGGCAAAACGCGGCGACCAACAAGAATATTTAAAAATTATTCTTGTTAGAGAGGTGAACCCCGTAGTTAGTGATAGGTGCGCATGCGCACAACACATTGTCGGTTGGACTTTGTCGAGAGATCCTCATTTAATTTTTGGTCCCCTATGAAAACAAACTTCTGAGGGGAGGAAGGGTGGGTCTGTCCTTGTGAGGATAAGGTAAGTATTTAACTTACAAAAAGTTAAATTACAATAAAATTTGTTACATTTTATTGCGTAAAATAGCCTTACCTTATCCTCACAAATGCTTGATTCCAACCATAACAGGAGGAGGGGTTTGTTTTGTAACCTCCCTGTTAATAGATTATGGGGTTCACCATGGAAGCATTTGATAGAGAGGATAAGATAAGCTTAAGTATGCTACAACAGAATTTTCCATTACTGTAAAATATCTGTAAAGATAAGTAATGATAGGTAACCTCATGAATATTCATGATGTACTGTTGTAGTTGACACTTGTCCCATGTAGCATAAAGTTGTCCTATATCTAAACCATCACCCATAACTGTGTGGTGGGGAATGGCTTCCTGGGTCCCTCGAGCTGGGAGCTGCCATCCAGCAAGAAGGCACCCCAAGCTGGCTTCTGTGATTTACAAAATACAGTCATGAGGCCATCTGCCACAGAAGAAGACATATGTCCATACAAGAAACTGGTATGGAAGGAAGAGTAAAGTATGTAAGCCATATGAAATACTCAAGAACATACTCAAAGCAATCACATGCTGAGCAGAAACCACTGGGCCTAACTGTAATCTGTTTGGTCTGTGGACTGCCAAGACACAGCTTAAAAGGTAGAAAATGTGTTGTGGCTCTTCCAATGGCAGGAGCCTAAAATCTGCTCTAGGGACACCCATCCTTGAATACTAAAGAAGCAGACATGGACCTAACATTATGGGCCTTAACCTGTAGGTCCTGTGTATCAAAATTGGATGACTGATAGCCAATAAGACAGACTCTCTGATCCAAGAAGAAGAGACAGCCTCTCATGAAATCTCTGTCAAAGCCTTCCTTAAAGGATATAAACAAGAGATTCTTTCCCTTCCTTAAAGCACTAGTTCTGTCTAGATAGTATCTAAGTGCTCTGACAGGGCATGAAGTCATATCCTCAGTCAAGTCTGAGCCCAAAAAAGGTTTAAGAGCTAGAATGACCACTGGTTAGAGCAAATCTGGGCAGTCAGAAGCTAACTGATCCTTTGCTAAGAAGGCAGGAGAAGGAGAAATAGTGATCTCCTTCCAGTGAGGTTTTGTGTCTGAGGGAAGAATATGCCCAAGCATGCACCTCCCCCCTCCTTTTGCAAGATGCCAAAGTCATCAGGAAAACAGTCTTGAAAGCCAAAATCTTACGACTGGCAACCTTCAAAGGTCAAAAGTCAAAGACAAAAGAACCAAAGATAGGTCTCAAGAGGGAATACCCCTATTTGCAATGGGTTTGTCCCTGTGAAAGCTTACAAGAAGTCTATTCAAGTGTAAACTCTTGCTCCCTTCCTGGCCAACATATCCCAAAGATTAGCTATTGCAGTTCTATAGCCAGCAATTGTGGCAGGATTCATCCTTTAGAGGCTCAAAAGGGGCCTTAGTCAAAGCCATGAGGACTAAAGACAGATCCCAGGCTTATCCAATAAAAGCTCGCAATAAGTCTGTTCAGATTCAAACATTTGCTAACCTCCTGGCCAAAATGATCAGCTATGGCAGCCCTATAGCCAGCAGTAGGGGCAGGCTTCAGATTCTAATAGCAAATAAGTGATTCAAAATTCTGCTGAGATAGTAGGCTCTGAGCTGACCACCTGATTCTGTTGGCACCAGAGTCCAAAAAATGGACCACCTTAACTCAGATTCTTCTAGATGAGGGTCTTTGAGGTGCCTTAATTCTATCTGTCACCTGCTCAGAGAATGATTCAAGTGATTCTGAGGTGTCTAGGTGCCAAAACATGCAGAATTAGATACATGAGATTCTGATGGAACTTCTCACTGAATGGTTGCTTTAACTGATGAGGCCAGTGAGATAGAAGTAATGGAGGTTTGGTTGACAGATTCACTAGATCCCAAAACCAAAGCATTCTGGGCTACCCTGGTGCAACTACTATCATCTTGCACCTGTAGGTGTTCATTCCCTGTATCACTTTTGGTATGAGTGCTACAGGACAAAAGGCGTAGCCGTCCAGACCCTCCCAGGAGATTTTCAATGCATCTATGTTCATAGCATTTGCATCTGGGACTGGTGAGACATAGATTGGTAGTTTGTGATCCAATTTGGTGGCAAACATGTCCACCATTGGTGTGTACTAGACTAAGCCAAATTAGACTGAATATTTGAGAATGAAGAGACCATTCTGTCTGAATTATTTGTCTTTCCTGGAGAGACTGTCGACTATGACATTGAGGCAACCCTGAATGTGTCTGGCTCTTATGAGTATGTTTCGAGGATTGCAGTAGGCCAAGATGCGCCAAACCAGGAGACACCGGTCCCAAGAGTGTGTTCCCTCTTGTTTGCTCAGATAACTGACTACAGTAGCATTGTGTGTTGCTATCAGAACACTTTTGTCCAGAATTTGTTTTGAAAGCTCTTTTAAGGCCAGAAACACTGCCTTTAACTCAAGGACATTGATATGAAGCAATTTCTTGATCTGTCCAATTGCCACTGACTGTCATGTTTTCTAAATGAGCTCGCCAACCTTGATTTGATGCATTTGTGAAAATAAGGGTATTGTGTTCCTGTGGATGAAAAGGATAACCCATTTTTTAGATTTTTTGGATCTTTCCTCCCCTGAAGATGACTTTTCAGAAAGTTTGAAACAGGAATCTTCAGGTCTAGTGACTGGGGATACTGCCAGTTTGTTTTTAGGTACCACTGGAAAGGGCGCATATGTAACCGACCCATTGGTATTGTCTTTTCTAGGGATGCTAGTAAACCTATCAGGGACATAAGCAACCTTGGGGTTGTTTGTGATGCGATCTCCATGTCCTGAACAGATTTTCTAGAATTTTCAACTTATTTTCGGTTGGAAAGACTTTTCCCTGTATCAAGTCAAAATTTAACCCAGAAAGTCGATTTTTGTGTAGGTTCGATCTCTGATTTTCGAAGTTTATCACAAAGCCGAGTTCTTGAATCTCATGGATGAGTTCTTTTGTGTGGAGCTGACACTGGTGTCTGGTATTTGCTCTTAACAACCAGTTGTCCAGGTATTGGTGAACTCGAATTACGCAAGACTGAAGAACGAGCCTCTTTTACAATCCGCATGAACTATAGCAGTGCAATCACCAACCGCAATGGCAGTGCTTTGAACTGATACGTTTGCTTGTCTACATGGAAACATAGCCAATGTTGAGAATCTGGGAGTATGGGCACGTGAAAGAACGCATCTTTCAGGCCTATCGAAACTAGCCATTCTCCTTTTATGACCGAGTTTCCGAATATCACTGCTGTCCCCATTTTAAAATTTGGAACTAACAGGAATTTGTCCAGGACACTGAGATCTATCACAGGGCGCCATTTATTGCCGGGTTCTGGTACAAGAAATAATCTGCTGTAAAACCTGGAGTTGTGCAATCCTTGAGGTAGTAAATTGTGCCTTTTTGAAGCATTTGCGACACTCTTAGGTAGCCATGTTTTTCCTGTCTGTAACCGCTTAAAATTATGGGATGTACAGACATGGGCGGATTCGACTGGAAAATTATTCGATAAACCTTCTCAAGATTTGCACAACCCTTGTATTTGGTACGGAGATCTGTTGAAACTGGTCATTAACCTTTTGTGACCGAGTTTCTTTATAACATTTGTCAACTCCATTTCACAGCTTGGAGGGACAAACGCATGTTGAGGACACAGAGATCCCTACTGGCCAAAGATATTGTGGGATTAATGCAAAGAAAATGCCAGGAATAGTCATCCATCCACGGACTAACCTTGCCCAATGCTGTTTAACTTCCTTGAATAGAGAAGAACTCCTGGTGCAGCCTATCCGTACTGTACACTTATAAAGCACATAGCACATCAACGATGTATGTCTTGATAAACAAAACAATATTATCAGCAGCATGGTGGATTGTTTCCTGTCTGTAGCACCTGCAGTAGAGCTACATGAAAGGGGAGTTTCGATTGGAGGGCTACATAGTACCCATTCAAAAACTGCACAACTCTGAGATGGCAATAATATTTCCACTTAAACCAGCAATTTATAGTTATTTCTTCTACTACACCAGAATCCCCTATTTCATTGAGAATATTGGTGGGAAAGCATATGTATTATCTTCTATATAATGAAGTAATAAATGGTCCACCAGCCAGTTGTAGAATAAAGACAAGGCAATGGAGGAAATTAACCATCTTGATGCCTGGTTTGTAGGTTGAAAGCAACGTTGATAAACTTCTGAAGAAGATCTTGTAGGACTGGCTGTTTTTCAGGCTACAGGAAATCAGCTAACTGCTGGTATGGTAGAGTACTATTGAATGGTTACTGCTGCATTCATTCATAACAAGAGGAGAGTGCCCGTGAACGGGCACTGTGTCAGCTGACTGAATGTTTTGGATTTGTGATGGTGATAATGAGAGGAAAGCATAATTATCAGGGAAAGGGCTGTACAGAAATACAGTAAATGGTAACTGAACAGCATGTTCGAAAGATATTTCGAAGCTGACAGAAGAAAAGGACAAAAAAGTTGTGCCCTGCAAATGGTATTATGAAATAAAGTAACAAGGTAATTGTTTAAGGGTAAAAAGTAGGTTAAAAATATTTAAAGAAATACTATAAATGCAATATCCTCGTTCGACCATGAAGGGGTCCAAAGGTCAAATCTGACCATACCAAAAGATTCCCAGCCAAAGAATTTAGGATGGTTTACCATCCCAAACCTCTCGGACCAATAATAAGTGAGTCATAGGCACTTTTTAAGTTTGGCTATCCTTGTTTGACCTTGAAGGAGGGGATCCAAGGTCAAATCCGACCACACAAAAAAATTCCCAGCCCATGATTTCCTGTAGCTTGTTTACCATCCCAAACTTGTAGGACCAATAATAAGCGAGTTCTAAGCAATTGTAAGTTTGGCTATCCTCAACTGCCCTTGAAGGAGGGGTCCCAGGTCAAATCTGACCACACCAAAAGAATCCCAGCCCATGATTTCCTATATGTTGGTTTACCATCCCAAACCTCCAAGACCAATAATACGCGAGTAAAAAGCACTTTGAGTTTGGCTATCTTCGTTTGACCTGGAAGGAGGGGTCTAAGGTCAAATCCGACCACACCAAAAGATTCCCAGCCCATGATTTTCTATAGGTTGGTTTTCCATTCGAAACCTCTAGGACCAATAATAAGTGAGTTATAAGCACTTTTAAGTTTGGCTATCCTCATTTGACCTTGAAGGAGGGGTCCATGGTGAAATCCGACCACACCAAAAAATTCTCAGCTCATGATTTTCTATAGGTTGGTTTTCATTCCAACCTCTGGGACCAATAATAAGCAAGTTATAAGCACTTTTATGTTTGGCTATCCTCATTTGACCTTGAAGGAGGGTTCCAAGGTCAAATCAGACCATATTAACAGATTCCCAGCCCATGATTTCCTACAGGTTGGATACAATGATTTACTCAACAGTGAGAACCTGAAAGAAGCTATTGCTCAGCTATCCCATGACATAGAGGTCTGCAATTTCACTATGTTATAGCTGACCAAAACGTCTGTGAATAACATATTTAACAAAATACTCTAAATGTAATAATTTTCAAGTTACAACTGATTTACTCAAGAGTGAGAACCTCAAAGTAACTATTACTCAGCTATGCAATGAGCTACATGTCTGAATTTTTGCTCTGTTATAGCTGACCTAAAAGTAGCTGAACAACATATTTAAGCAAAATACTGTAAATGCAATAGTTTTCAAGTTACAACTGATTTACTCAATAGTGAGAACCAGAAAATAGCTATTGCTCCGCTATGCCATGAGCTATAGGTCTGTAATTTCACTATGTTATAGCTAACCCAAAAGTAGGTGAACAATATATTTTAACAAAATACTCCAAATGCAATATTTTTCAAGTTATAGCTGATTTACTCAACAGTCAGTGCCTGAGAATAGCTATTGCTCAGTTGTGCCATGAGCTACAGGTCTGTAATTTCACTATGTTATAGCTGACCCAAAAGTAGCTGAATAACATATTTGCACAAATTTCTGTAAAGGCAATAGTTTTCCAATTACAACTGATTTACTCAACAGTGAGAACTTCAAAGTAGCTATTACTCAGCTATGCAATGAGCCACAGGTCTGGAACTTCACTATGTTATAGCTGACCCCAAAATAGGTGAATAACATATTGCAACAAAATACTCTAAATGCAATAGTTTTCAAGTTATAAGTGATTTACTCAACAGTGATAACCTAAAAGTAGCTATTACTCAGCTATGCCATGAGCTACAGGTCTGAAATTTTACTATGTTATAGCTGACCCAAAAGTAGCTGAATAACATATTTATACTAAATTCTCTAAATGCAATAGTTTTCAAATTACAAGTGATTTACTCAACATTGAGAACTTCAAAGTAGCTATTACTCAGCTATGCAATGAGTCACAGGTCTGGAACTTCACTATGTTATAGCTGACCCCAAAATAGGTGAATAACATATTGAAACAAAATACTCTAAATGCAATAATTTCCAAGTTATAAGTGATTTACTCAACAGTGATAACCTAAAAGTAGCTATTACTCAGCTATGCCATGAGCTACAGGTCTGAAATTTCACTATGTTATAGCTGACCCAAAAGTAGGTGAACAACATATTTAAGCAAAATACTCTAAATGCAATAGTTTTCAAGTTACAACTGATTTACTCAATAGTGATGACCTAAAAGTAGCTATTACTCAGCTATGCCATGAGCTACAGGTCTGAAATTTTACTATGTTATAGTTGACACAAATGTAGCTGAATAACATATTTATACTAAATTCTCTAAATGCAATAGTTTTGCAATTACAACTGATTTACTCAATAGTGAGAACCTCAAAGTAGTTATTACTCAGCTATGCAATGAGCTACAGGTCTGAAATTTCACTATGTTATAGCTGACCCAAAAGTAGGTGAACAACATATTTAAGCAAAATACTGTAAATGCAATAGTTTTCAAGTTACAACTGATTTACTCAATAGTGATGACCTAAAAGTAGCTATTACTCAGCTATGCCATGAGCTACAGGTCTGAAATTTTACTATGTTATAGCTGACCCAAAAGTAGGTGAACAACATATTTAAGCAAAATACTGTAAATGCAATAGTTTTCAAGTTACAACTGATTTACTCAATAGTGATGACCTAAAAGTAGCTATTACTCAGCTATGCCATGAGCTACAGGTCTGAAATTTTACTATGTTATAGCTGACCCAAAAGTAGCTGAATAACATATTTATACGAAATTCTCTAAATGCAATAGTTTTCCAATTACAACTGATTTACTCAATAGTGAGAACTTCAAAGTAGCTATTACTCAGCTATGCAATGAGCCACAGGTCTGAAACTTCACTATGTTATAGCTGATCCCAAAATAGGTGAATAACATATTGAAACAAAATACTCTAAATGCAATAATTTCCAAGTTATAAGTGATTTACTCAACAGTGATAACCTAAAAGTAGCTATTACTCAGCTATGCCATGAGCTACAGGTCTGAAATTTTACTATGTTATAGCTGACCCAAAAGTAGGTGAACAACATATTTAAGCAAAATACTCTAAATGCAATAGTTTTCAAGTTACAACTGATTTACTCAATAGTGATGACCTAAAAGTAGCTATTACTCAGCTATGCCATGAGCTACAGGTCTGAAATTTTACTATGTTATAGTTGACCCAAATGTAGCTGAATAACATATTTATACTAAATTCTCTAAATGCAATAGTTTTGCAATTACAACTGATTTACTCAATAGTGAGAACCTCAAAGTAGTTATTACTCAGCTATGCAATGAGCTACAGGTCTGAAATTTCACTATGTTATAGCTGACCCAAAAGTAGGTGAACAACATATTTAAGCAAAATACTGTAAATGCAATAGTTTTCAAGTTACAACTGATTTACTCAATAGTGATGACCTAAAAGTAGCTATTACTCAGCTATGCCATGAGCTACAGGTCTGAAATTTTACTATGTTATAGCTGACCCAAAAGTAGGTGAACAACATATTTAAGCAAAATATTGTAAATGCAATAGTTTTCAAGTTACAACTGATTTACTCAACAGTGATGACCTAAAAGTAGCTATTACTCAGCTATGCCATGAGCTACAGGTCTGAAATTTTACTATGTTATAGCTGACCCAAAAGTAGCTGAATAACATATTTATACGAAATTCTCTAAATGCAATAGTTTTCCAATTACAACTGATTTACTCAATAGTGATGACCTAAAAGTAGCTATTACTCAGCTATGCCATGAGCTACAGGTCTGAAATTTCACTATGTTATAGCTGACCCAAAAGTAGGTGAACAACATATTTAAGCAAAATACTGTAAATGCAATAGTTTTCAAGTTACAACTGATTTACTCAATAGTGATGACCTAAAAGTAGCTATTACTCAGCTATGCCATGAGCTACAGGTCTGAAATTTTACTATGTTATAGCTGACCCAAAAGTAGGTGAACAACATATTTAAGCAAAATACTGTAAATGCAATAGTTTTCAAGTTACAACTGATTTACTCAATAGTGATGACCTAAAAGTAGCTATTACTCAGCTATGCCATGAGCTACAGGTCTGAAATTTTACTATGTTATAGCTGACCCAAAAGTAGCTGAATAACATATTTATACGAAATTCTCTAAATGCAATAGTTTTCCAATTACAACTGATTTACTCAATAGTGAGAACTTCAAAGTAGCTATTACTCAGCTATGCAATGAGCCACAGGTCTGAAACTTCACTATGTTATAGCTGATCCCAAAATAGGTGAATAACATATTGAAACAAAATACTCTAAATGCAATAATTTCCAAGTTATAAGTGATTTACTCAACAGTGATAACCTAAAAGTAGCTATTACTCAGCTATGCCATGAGCTACAGGTCTGAAATTTTACTATGTTATAGCTGACCCAAAAGTAGGTGAACAACATATTTAAGCAAAATACTCTAAATGCAATAGTTTTCAAGTTACAACTGATTTACTCAATAGTGATGACCTAAAAGTAGCTATTACTCAGCTATGCCATGAGCTACAGGTCTGAAATTTTACTATGTTATAGTTGACCCAAATGTAGCTGAATAACATATTTATACTAAATTCTCTAAATGCAATAGTTTTGCAATTACAACTGATTTACTCAATAGTGAGAACCTCAAAGTAGTTATTACTCAGCTATGCAATGAGCTACAGGTCTGAAATTTCACTATGTTATAGCTGACCCAAAAGTAGGTGAACAACATATTTAAGCAAAATACTGTAAATGCAATAGTTTTCAAGTTACAACTGATTTACTCAATAGTGATGACCTAAAAGTAGCTATTACTCAGCTATGCCATGAGCTACAGGTCTGAAATTTTACTATGTTATAGCTGACCCAAAAGTAGGTGAACAACATATTTAAGCAAAATATTGTAAATGCAATAGTTTTCAAGTTACAACTGATTTACTCAACAGTGATGACCTAAAAGTAGCTATTACTCAGCTATGCCATGAGCTACAGGTCTGAAATTTTACTATGTTATAGCTGACCCAAAAGTAGCTGAATAACATATTTATACGAAATTCTCTAAATGCAATAGTTTTCCAATTACAACTGATTTACTCAATAGTGAGAACTTCAAAGTAGCTATTACTCAGCTATGCAATGAGCCACAGATCTGAAACTTCACTATGTTTTAGCTGATCCCAAAATAGGTGAATAACATATTGAAACAAAATACTCTAAATGCAATAGTTTCCAAGTTATAAGCCATTTACTCAACAGTGATAACCTAAAAGTAGCTATTACTCAGCTATGCCATGAGCTACAGGTCTGAAATTTTACTATGTTATAGCTGATCCAAAAGTAGCTGAATAACATATTTATACGAAATTCTCTAAATGCAATAGTTTTGAAGTTATAAGCGATTTACTCAACAGTGATAACGTAAAAGTAGCTATTACTCAGCTATGCCATGAGCTACAGGTCTAAAATTTTACTATGTTATAGCTGACCCAAAAGTAGCTGAATAACATATTTATACGAAATTCTCTAAATGCAATAGTTTTTAAGTTACAAGTGATTCTACTCATGATGGAAGTTACTGAAAAGCCCAAAAGTAGCTATTACTCACTTAGCTATTGAGACAGGCACCCAACTTAATCACCATATTGTAGCTATGAAAAAAGTAGCTGAATAACATATTTTAACAAAATGCTCTAGATGCAACAGTTTTCAAGTTATAAATGATTTTGTGCATGATTTCATGAATGTTAATGCATTAAAAATTATTAAAAAAATTTATTAAAAAAAAAGTAAGACAGATCCAGGTCTCATACTCACACAAGAGAATCTACCTGTGGCCTAGTACATATATGCAAGATATGAGAGAAATCCCTGCAATAGTCACTGAGAAAATTGTGATTAAGTGTTGAAATTTTCACACTTTTGGTGGGGGTACCCCCCTTGTAATGTCTCTAGAAAACAGACGAACAGACAGATTTGCATGCCTTGAACAATTTTTCATCCTCGATAGATAAGGTATCTTTTAAAAAAAACAGCACGTCTCTAGGCCTTGTAGTTTTGGAGGAGAAGTTGTTCACGCGGACGCGTACGCGTACGCGGACGCCCACGCCGCAGAGTGACGACATAATGCCAGCTGACTGACAAGTCAGCTGACATAAAAACCACCAGGACTTCATGAGAGGGATTTGCTATTGGATGATCTGAAGAATATTTTTGGATTCAAGATGAAGAGTCATCTTCTGTGTGTCTACTAAGTAGACAGGCTACTAGCTTTCTGGAGGTTTAATAAATAACCCCAGAAAACGAGTTTTAATCTGCCCAGCTATCAAATTTCAAAATCATCTGGTGTTGCAAAAGCAAACTCTAGTAGATCTTCTACTGCTAGCTGTTTTCCAATCGCAGGAGACCTCTTAACGCCATCTTCAGGAAAATGTGGCTAGTTGAAAGACTTCTGTAACAGATCCTCTACCAAAAGCTGTTTTACAGCCAAGGGGGATCTAAGAATGCTGTCATGGATTACTCAACCTTCAGCATGAAATATTGTACTTCAGATCTGTAGAATAGGAAGTTTTAAACTTCTTTCTTCTTAGCACGAACTCTATGAATTCTAAAAGAACGCATCTGCCGTCTTGGAAATGGGCAGAGTTGAAAAGCTTCACGTGTTGCCTCCTCGACGACCAAAAATTGAACGAGGATCTCTCGACAAAGTCCAACCGACAATGTGTTGTGCGCATGCGCACCTATCACTAACTACGGGGTTCACCTCTCTAACAAGAATAATTTTTAAATATTCTTGTTGGTCGCCGCGTTTTGCCTCCACAAAACCAAGTAAGCATTTGTGAGGATAAGGTAAGGCTATTTTACGCAATAAAAAGTACCAATTAATACTGTGCAAACATGTTCTGGATTGTCTTTGGTGGACTGGAGAAAAGCTAATGATGTGTTTTCCCAATTACTGGAGAAACTTAATGTGCATAAAAAGTTTATAAATTAAAACCTTTTCATTGACAGGCATATAAAGTTACTATTGTTGGAAATTGGATTTTCATGACTAAACATAGCATAATTATATCCACAGCAAAAGCACCATAGCTAGCAACACCCTGGGTAGCACCAAAGTCAGCCTATGATTTCCCAATGGGCATTTTTTTAAAGTCTTTCTGCCCAAATGATACAAGTGGCTTGCACATGGCAAAAGTCAGGGACCTATAAAGAACTACAAATATGCACCCTTGAAGGATGGACCCAAGGTCAAATCTGACCAGATTAAAAGATCATTAGCCCAATAATAAGTGAATTATAGATATGTTTGCATGACTTAGTTCTACCTTGAACAAGGGGTCTAAGGTCAAATCTGCCCCCAACCCATGATTCCCAACCCATGATTTCCTGAAGGTTGGTTTCACATCCAAAACCTCTGTGACCAATACTAGGTGAGAAACAGACATGGCAGATAAAGAAGAGTAATCAGGTGTATCTCTGCATGCTTCCAGTAGATACAATTAACAATACATTAACAAAACTTAGTAAATATTTTTCCATAACAATGGGTTAGCACTGTTATCATAAAATCATTACATTTATGTTTGATGGACATTAGTACTCACTGATCAACCGCACAGGTCATGATCTGAACATTATTTCCACTTTGGTTTTCATGAGGTACACCCATTCTGTTCACCTGCAAGATACATGGGTCTTTTTAGCTCTTATAAAAGTAAGCGTTTGTAAAAATACAATCATTCTTTTCTATTGTTATGGATATTTTCTTACTTAAAAGTAAGCGTTTGTAAAAATACAATCATTCTTTTCTATTGTTATGGATATTTTCTTACTTAAAAGTAAGCGTTTGTAAAAATACAATCATTCTTTTCTATTGTTATGGATATTTTCTTACTTAAAAGTAAGCGTTTGTAAAAATACAATCATTCTTTTCTATTGTTATGGATATTTTCTTATTTTAACCAGGTTAACTGAAACAAATGTAAGAGTGGGTCAATTGTATGTCATTCTAAGCTTCACAAATAGTCCAGGATTAACTCTAATCCAATTTACTCAGAATATGATTTGACTGTCATCCAGATTTTGCTATTTTGCTATTGCTAAATTGGGTCTGGACACCAAAGTTTGAATCTATTTCTTTTCTGTTTGATGAATAGATTGTGAAATAATTTGTTTGTGTGCATCCGACAATATAACATAAATTATCATAATATTATTATAAGTCTTATCTAGTCAAATTATGGTGGATTTGTGATCTGTTTATGATGTGGTCTGATGTCAGCATATAGAGGCAGTGCTAAAATATACAGAGGGAAGTGTACAAAATATGCAAATTTTTTTTTTTTTGTATCTAAAAACATTTTTGTATGGAAACATACCCGAGTTTTATGAATTTCCACGAGAGAAAAACAATATTTTTGGGTTTTTTTTGGTTTTTTTATTTCGGATCAGAAGTCTATAAATGGCCATATTTCCTCCACTTTGGGAGAATAATCCAATGTACCCGTCATTTTATGAATCAAAAATTGACTTTAGAAACTCAAATAGATTATCCAACTCCAAGTGGTCAAGTTGCAAATGTACATGCATGGTTAAACTTATAAAAAGTTAACATTCACATTTAAATTACTCGGGTTTTGCTGCGAGAGCAACCATCGCATGTTCTTATGATACAGTAGAACCCTTTACATATTTCAGTACAATTCTTGTGAAACTCACCTCCAAATGGTCTGGCACCCACTGTATGTCTGTGATTCCTGCTTTGTGACTGTGTTCTATGCTAGACACTGCACAGTATCTCACTATGGGCGTGTCAAGAGCATTCTCATCCTCAAATCCAGGCTATGAAAATAATAGAATTGTTTCTAGATGAATAAATTAACCACTTGAAGACCATGTCGGTTTGGTGGTACAGTGGTTGGCATGGAGTAGTTCAAGGGTGGTAAAGCAGGTCCATTATTTTACGTCTAAAGAAAATCACTGTCAAATGGAATAACACTATTTATTGTAAAGATTTAAGACATTTTGGGAGCCTATTTAAAAAAACATTTTATTTTCAATTCTACAAAATCAACTCACTATAGATATAAACCATTTAATGGTAACGGTAAATCCTAAGAAAACCATGTCCTGAATTCCAATAGCAGACACTGCTGTTTTATTTACCAAAATTTGAGTTGGTTTACATTTGAAACAACTACAATTGCATTATTTCTTTCAAATAGTATGTGTTGGCTAACTAGTTATAAGCAAGTTATATCCTCTGTGTTGGCCAGTTAAACAACTGTACATACCTCAAATCAAAAGTATGTTACTGACCACTGTTCATTTACAGTAAATGAATAACATTCCTCTGCTGTGTTAGATAATAATTGATTACCAGAGTGTTGAGGTTGTTTTTCCTCTTGCCACCTCTGGGTGCCTTGAGTCTCTCTGCATGTAAGGATATGTCCCACAGGACCACCTGCCCATTCACACAGCCTCCACAGATGATGTTTGGGTCAGTCGGACTGAACTTGAAGCACAAAATGTCATCTGGAGCCTCCAAAAGCAGCTAAAAAAAGTAAGCGTGGGATACATGGAACTATAGAGTTTTGGCTATGGACTTGGATTTCAATTTTGTACCTCCATATCAATCTTTTGCAGAAGCTCAAATAATTAGTGAAGCTGCATTTTCTGCATAAAAAATTAAACTACAACAATTTATGGAGACAACTGCATCATCATATCGACAACTGCCATATTTCCACATTTAATATGCTCACCATTAGATGTATGTATTCACCGAGGCTAAAAAATTGCTAACATCCAAATAACTTTAAAGTAGTTCTTCATATTTGAACTGTCAATAGGCATATATTACCTGTGATTGTGCAGAAGCAATTAGGATAGATGCACTGAATTATCTGTAGACTTAGAAAGTCTGATGGGATACAGTGGCAGATGATAACACTATACCAAAATGATAAAACACAAAACATTCTTTTTAATTGAGAAGTGAGGGTACCTATGCATATTTTGGGCTCTGAGAAATTGTAGATGGATATGTTACACCAAGTGATAAGATTCAAGCAGTGCTTTTCTTTATACAACCAAGCATCAGTACTACCCATACTTGTTTGAGATCTGCAATGTTATCACTAAGTGCACCATTCAAAGCTACCAGATACAAATCACTGTTTCCTATACATTTCCAAGTATTGGTCCTACCTGTGGGTGTATGGGGTCAGTAAAGCTCCATATAAGTATAAGTGAAGGAGTCATGATGACTCTGTGAGCATAGTCGATCCTCTCGTCAAAGGACAGTTTCTCTCCCACTGACACTGCTACTACCCCTTTGATGCTAGGGTGCCAGTCAATACACGTCACAGTCTTGTCCTTACTGAACTGCAGGTCTGTGAATGACTGGTACTCCTGTGTAACAAAATGTGATAATTTATGTAATAACCAGTAAGACATGTGCCAACCTTGGTCGGACTCCATGACAGTATGTTACGACTACAATTAAGTAATACTGCATACTGGAACACTTAGGAACTATATACAAAAAAATTAAAAGTAACACAGTAAGTTATACACGAGTCATATCATATAAAGTGAATAAGTAACCTGCAGATCTACCACTGACTGGCTGTTAAAATCCATCCACAGCTGACTGTTTAATCAGTAAGATCTGTAGACACTCACCTTGAGATGGTTATCTGCTTTGCTTCCAAAACTGCTGTCCTCATCTCCCAGGTTGGCCCAGTCATCATAGAAAATGTTCATGATATGATTTTGCTGCATGGACAATTCAAACCTGAAAAACATATTTACATATCATGAATACATTATATGACAATTGTTAAATAAATGTCTGAAAACTGGTACATTCACTTGATGTTGTAACAATGGTGACAAAGAGAGTGTTCTGCATAAACGAAAACAATTAATGGAGGTTCAAGTCTTCAAAATTTATATCCAGCCACAATAACACAAATACTTTGACAAATATCGTGAATCAGAAAACATTGAATATTGCGCTATGTGAGTATAGTCATCATATAGTTTAAAAATATTTTATTCACCATTAGGCAACAATTGATTTAACAATTATATGTAGCCTTCTTGCACAATGGGATCTATTTACAATGATAAATGAAATGAGACTGCATGGTCACATCATGAATACTAGTACCTTACACAATTAAAAGCATCCTATTTTTTTCCAAACATGATCTTCTCACTTGTTGCGTGATTCCCCAGTTTTAGTACAACCATCACACTACTCTTACCTGGGGTAGCTGTTGGTCCCAGGTTATTTTACATGGCATCATATATTTTCAATCTCTGTGGCCTGGTGGTTGGAGTGTTGGACTTAAGAGAGAAAGGTGTGGGGTTTGATCCTTGGCCAGGTCATGGTGATTGTTACAACCCTTGGACATGGTACTTTACACGTATATGTGTATCCCTCTTTATCCAAAAATAAAATGGGTACCAGTAGTAGTTGGGGAGGCAAACCTACCACAGACTGGCATCCTGTTCAGGTGAGTAGTAATACTCTGAGTCTCTTAATGCCAACGAAACCGGAAATAAGCACTGGTCATGTGGGCCACTAGGTCCAAAGAATGACTTAACATTTACTACATGTTTTCATTTTGTAAATTTGATCTGACTTAACCCAGTTGAGGTTTAATACAAGTATACCATCTGATACCTTATCATACAATGGATAGTTGTTGGTTCCCAAGGTTTAACACAACAACCAGATTTGCTTCATACCTAGGATAGCTATTGGTGAGGAAGTCCTTGAGTTCCTGAGATTCTAAGTTCTTCTTTTGCTCCTCATCTGTGAATTCCCTTGGGTAGTACTGTGTGCAGGCATTACGTGGGTACTTCCAGTCTGTCTGTGAGGCAGTCTCTGTGAACTCGGGAATAGACTGAAATCACAAGGAAAACAATTTCATTTCTAGAAACCTTGTCAGTTTGATAAATTATAGTGGAATTTTAATGATTCATCCATGTGTGCAAAGGCCACTTTCATTAACGGAGGAATCAAGTGGGAAAGTGACAAAAACAAGAGATTAACTTCATGGATCAAGAGAATTTCATAAGATACAAAACTACTGCAGCCTTATTGGCCTTTCAGGGGACTCCAGAATGCTGAAGTGTTCTTGGAGTTAAAACATGGATCTTGTGTAACTGCAATAAAAGGTTAATTGATGCTGCTTCAGTAAAAATGTTGTAACTCTTGAATTTGAGCAAAATTAAATAGCCAGCCGTGTTTGTAAATATTTACCATATCTCCATCTTTCAAGTCTGATTTTGTTCAAACAAGGCAAGATTAATAGTTGTATAGAGGCTTAGATAGAGCCAGTTTTATTTATATTAGTGACAGTGAGAAAACAGTGAGAAATCATTATCTGGAAGAGAAAAGTTTATCTATAGTCTAATATCCAGGTGATGAAACTCTAAAAGATCAGGTATTGTGTGCAATTCAAACCTTGACATAGATTAATTAGTTCAAATTTCATTGGAACAGTAATTATACACACAATTGTTTCCATAAAAATTACTGTAATTTAACCCAGGCCAATGCTTACAATTTAATTCCACATTTCTCCAGTGCGTACAGAGGCACTCATTCAGTTTATAGAGGTATCATTTATACCTCACAGGACAAAACAAATTTAAAAGGTTACTACAGGAGTTTAAGTTTTTAATGTTCAAACTGATTAGTTACCATCAACGACTTGTGTGAAAATTTCCACATTTATAGTATTCTGTTGAATCTTGCACCCACCTGCGTTCCTTTGTTGAGCTGTAGTTTGGTGATTTCAAAGGTTTTATCTTCATATGGGGCACATTCTTGATAAGCATCTTTTGCATCAGCTACATTTCGGTCAGAAAATTCAACATATGCTCCAAATTCTGACCGTTTTCTGTGGACTGTAAATTTTACCTGAAACAAGAATAAATTAAAGTTGTTGTTTATATATGCTAATGCACACAGTGGGCCCAACTAATCATTAGTAAAATATTAAAATTAAAAAGTCATACTCAAAAAGGGTAACATTATGGGTAACTAGAGAACCATTAAAATAATAACTATTCTTAATTGGAAAAGACTTATTTGATGAAGAAAATATGTGTAAGTAGAATAAGGAATATTTAACTTAAAAGAACCAAACTAAAAAGGCCACTTAAACATATACTGATTCAAAATTTCAATAGAAAAGTGGTCATAAGAATTTCAGTCCACAAAGGTTTTAATAACTTTAAGTTATACGATTGCTGACATTTAACAGACTCCAGTTCACATTTTTAACCAGAAATGTTACAACTTAGCAATACCTTTTCCAACGTACTTTCAAGTGTTCATATAGCCTATTATGTCAAGATCCATGCATCAAGAGGAGATCAATGATTAATATTTCAATCAATATAGGTCAACAGAGCTTCCTGAGCTTGGGACTCTCAAAATAATTTAAAGTTCCTGTATCCAAATTATCCACTTCATAGTTTTTCATTTTCAAATGGAATATCAGCCATATTATTATGGACATTTTCAACATCTGATTTTGAATATGTATATTTATATATATATATATATAATTTTTTTTTTTTTTTGGTTCAGAATGACAAAAAGAAATTTAGTATTTCTTTAACACTACTTCAACATTATACTCATCTACATTTTACATTATAATCATATACCATAGTTTTGCACGGATTTGACAATGTATTTTGCAGCAGCTTACAGTTTTCCTGGTGGTTGTAACAGATTCCTCCTCTATCTCCTTCTCAGAGCCCAGTGACACCCACTCCTTTGGTTCTGGTGGTATATACTTGTACACTACCTGCTCCTCCTCCTTACCCTCCTCCCCCTCACCACCTTCTGCTTCTTCTTCTGAGGTCTGGCAAATAAACAAAATATAGTCATTACGTTCCAGTATGATAAAAAAAAACATAAATCTAATATATTTTAAATGTTCTGGTATGACACACAATCACACCGAGTAAGATTTATGCATAATAAGCTTTCCCCAATTCTAATACTGACATCAGATAATTACATCTAATACATTTAAATTATTCAGCTCTGACGCATGAAACATGAAACACTGGCAGTTTATTATACACATGTATCTGACAAATAGTGGATACACTGTTTGACAATACTGGAGATACAATGGATTTCTTTTGTGACAGGGTTGATGATATTAATGTGTAAAGATGTATATTAATATTGTGATTTTATGTGTAACTATAAACTTAGACTGAAAACATTTGAAATAAGCCCTAAATCTGGAAAAAACACTTTTAGCTCATTTTTTTGCATTTTTTTTTTAATCAGAACTGCCATGTTTTGATAAACTTCAATTCCAGTTAGTTGCAGGGAATATGCAAGACCCCCCCCCCCCACTTCTATATCAAACTATCTTGAAATATTTTACATGCAATATCAATATCCACACAGCCAAATGACATACCAACTACTGATAAGTATGAATAATAATGTGCTGACACAAAAACATCAACAAAATGGTCTTATGCAATAATGTACTTATCTAACTTGAAACTTTTTATTGGATACTTTCTATAACCTCTATTCAGTATCCCACCAACTCTACTCAAGTGTAATAAACAACTAAAATTCACATGAACTACTCAATTTTGATAAAATAATAAAACTGACGTCATTAGAAAGATCATTTTTATTTCAAATGAAATTGAGTTCCCTATTTCTGTCAGAAATGTGCACAATCATACTATACTTCACCTTGAGAAGTTTTTCTTTCGCCTCTTCAGTGAGGGCAATGGTGAAATTCTGTCCATATTTAAAGTCTGGGTCATACACCACAAGAATCTCATCCACAGGATAGTCTTTGATGATCTGTTTGAAGGGGTGAAAGTCACAGATTGCAGCCCTGTTGAAAAGATCATCCAAAATATCCTGTTTCTGGATGAATTTGAAGGGGTTCTCCTCAGTTACATCCTCGTCTACTTTGGCATCAAATATTTCTTGGGTTTTGGATGAGAGGAAAATTGGCTGCACTCCTTCAGGCAGGCCACCTGTGGTATTACAGATGTTGTAGATTTTTGTAGTTGTTACATATTTATTGTATAAACCAGAAGAGAAGATCCAATGTTATACTGATCACATATTCATTAGTTAATACATAAATCAGAAGCATGGATCAAATTTTATTATCATAACATACTCGTTAAATAAAGTAGAAACATGGATCAAAGTTTTATATGTCTCATACTTACCATTCAGGGGTATGGATCAAATGTTATATACTTATCACATACTAATCATATAAATATAAAATGTGGATCACATGTTATAACTGTAACACACATAAAGCTGAGTGTTGTTCTGATCAATATAACCACAAGTCTGTCAAATTTAATACTGATCATGTGTTCATTTTATAAATCAGAGATTTATTTAAATCAGACATATAAATCAAATGTTATACCAAATGCTTTCTCATAATGTAAATGAGAACAACGGGTCACTGTGACCAAATCGGTCACATGTCTTGACTTGGCATGAATGTCAATGTTGAGCACCAGCAAGCAGTAATGTGATGCCAAAGGAACTAGTTTATATTATAAATACATTTATATTATATAACAGTGTGTCATTTGGATATTTTACACAAGGAAATCTAAGTATTTTTATAAAATATTCAACAATTTACAGTTAAAAGAAGAAATTCTATTATTACTGCATTTGCAAAAATTTCTTGTGGTCATGCATTCTAAACATTTATAGATATTTTAAAGTAAAATAAAATTATCTTATTTTAATATGAAATACATTGCTTTCAAATCTTTACAGATCTTTGTGGTAGTTAAATTCACTGATGAAAGCAACTGTTTTGAAAAATGTCTTTCTTTGCTCACACTTTTAAACCAAATCTCATAGATGTGTTCATGAATATAAATGAGTTGTATGTACAAGTCCACAAATAGATCTTTTACAGTTATATTTACTCCAAGGCCCAGCTAGTTTGTTTTGCCTTTATATAAACAAACAATGAACAGTATTTTGAAATCAAATATAATATATATGTACCTCATTTTTAAAACAAAAGGTTTCTTTGAAACATTTGTAAATTAATCATGGTGGCTGAATTAATGTAGCCCCTCTCTCTCGCTCTTGGAAGTTTTGTGCAATTTAAAAGGACGAAAATTCTTGAAGAAACAGTCAATGCATCTCTGCAAGTTATAATCCAAAGCAGTCCATAGATGAAGTCATACACTAAAAGTTTTAAAATGATTCTCTCCCTGGTTTGTATATATTTGTAATAAAATGAGAGCACTGTTTTACTGTCATTCCAATGATATATAATGTATCTGTTTGTAAAATATTTTTTAAATATTTAAAAGATGTAGGAAGTCAAAAATTTAAGACTTTTTGAGATTTTAGTAGGTCTTCATTGTAAAACTCTAATTAGGACATAACTGACGAAGCCTCAACATCATTCATCCAATGAACTGAAGCTTTCAAAGTTAGGTATGCGTGTCAATAAAGAGAAATTTGTCCCCAAATTGTTTTTTTTTTTTTTTTTTTTTTTAATGGAGGAGATCGTTCAGTTAGAATTATTCAAAACACATCTGAAAATAGCAATTAATGACCACTCGAGACTGCCACAATTTTCACCTCAAGGTCCATCAGACAGTAATAATCATTGTTATAATTATAGCCAATTTATGTTACAGATGGCAGTTGAACATTAAATTAAAATGCTGCCAACCACCATCTGCAAGCAATGCTTTAACTTTTCACTCTACTGATTCTGAACAATAGTCAGTACTTTTTTACTATTATCAATAAATTGATAATTTAATACAAGGGTCTACTTATTTGAGTCCAATTTGTTACTGTAAATATGTTGTCAGCCCTCTTGTTAATGTTGCAATAACTGTTTAACAACTTTGATAATACATGACTTCCTTCGCAAAAAACCCTTTTAATCTACTCATCCAAGTGAATAATTACCAGTACTGCAGGTAATACCTACCTTCTGCTTCACCTTCTACTGTAGGTGGGTCTGGAGCTTTCTCCTCTTCCTCTTTCTTCTTTTTACCTTAATAGATATACATTTATATTATTGTAAACACATAGTTGTATAAGAAAAGTCTGTTGTTTGGTGTAGAAGTAATGGTGTCCAAAAAAAGAAAAAAAAGAAAAAAATAGCTGTGATTTTTTTTTTTTGTCAGGATCAAATTAATATTCAAGTTGAACATGGATTTCTGTTCAAAATTCTATATCTGTTTATGTAATAAAATCTGATTCAAGTGTAAACCCTTTTATTTGTAATTAACATAAATTTAAATATAAATCATTTTTAATCGGGATTTAAAATCTGTTTATCAATTCACTCATATCCATGACTGAAAACCATAAGATTGACTGAAAATTTCCACACTGGCCATTGAAGACTTTTGATGAATGAAAATTCTTTAGCTTTCAAATAAGACAACATTGAGAGTCTGTGTATAACCATCTACTGACAAAGTATACCTTTGCCAGGTTTGGCAGCTTTCCCTCCCTTGGCTGGCTTACTAGGAGTTGCTCCACCAGTGGTAGACTTTGCACTGCCAGGTTTACTTCCAGCCTTACTCCCTGCCTTAGATGGAGTTGGGCTTTTGCTGCCTTTACCTTCAGCAGTGTCCTAGGTTACAAAAAAGATTTAAAAAATTTAATAAATAATATTTTTGCATGGCGGGCCAACAGGAAATAAAAAAAATGAAACAATAATAATAAGATAAAATAACATATAAAGACAATAATGATAAAGGTACTTTACCTGGTCTTTTTCATCTTGCTGGGCAGCTTGTTTCTCTTTGTCACTAACTTTATCTGACATTCTGACACCAATGCAAACTTTGATTTGTATTCTAAAATTAAACATAATAGGAATATGAAAGATTATGCCCCTATATGAACTTCATTAAAATTGTAGCATTTACACAATCAAAAGTTCAAAACAAATTAATTTTACTTAAAAATTATTAAAGCATTTTGACACCATACAAAACAGTCAGTTAATAAAGGATAGAAGAAGATTCCACTGGATTTGACTTTTGCATAAATAAGATAAAAAATGTTTCATCAAAACCAAATCATCACAGTCCCCCCCAAAAATTTAAAGTTATTTCGCTCAGGTTTATTGCTAGAACGTTATAATGTTTAATACTTCACAACATGTCAAATACTGTTTTTTATCCACTGACTTCCAGATATTTCTGAGTTGTTCATCATTCATCATGGCTTGCAAAACTGACAATGCATCCCAATATGGGCTTTTTAAAGAGAAGTATTATATAAATGGTACCTTTATTTGTCAATGAACCAATGTTCAAATGTAGCCAATAATGGACTTTTTGTGGTTAACATTATGATTGCCATGAAAACAGTTTTATTTTTGTTGGTATATAAACTTACCTTTATCATGGACATCTTTATAAAAATATTAAATTTACAGTTTTTCATGCATTGTATGCATAGGTAACATTCCATTCCATTTTATAGTAACTATATTCTGAGTACATTTACCAAATTAAGCTCTAAAGGATGAAAATTGCATCTGGCCAAAAGGTGTTGTAGATTACCCCTGCAGTTTCATTTGGTTGGTTTTAATATGCAGCTTTGTGTAAACACTAAAATAAAGTGTGAATTGCTGAGTGGAGAAACTATGCAGCAATAAAGTACTTTTGTGTGTGAAACTTTATTTTTAGTAGAGGATCTTGCCTATTTCACGAAATGGGCAACTCAACTTTTGAAAAGAGAAAACTTGATAAATTGCCCATTTCATGAAATAGGCAAAATGTTGCCTATTTCATGAAATGAACAATTTTGTGGATTGGGAGTAACAAATTGGAAATGAGCAAGACATAAGTGACAAAGACAAGCTGGTTTTATGATAGGACAAGACTGGAAGTGTTAAAAAGACTGGAAGTGATGAGGACAAGTCTGCAAGGGTTTAGGACAAGCAAGTTTCCAGGTGAGCAGAGTCACGATCGGGATCAAGAGCCGGGGAGGGTTGGCGCAATATCAAACATGTTGATATTTTGCTGACTCACTACAACAAGCCAGGAAATGCTAACCGATCCTGTCTGACTCTGTAAACATTGCTATCGACCCTCAAAAAATTATTAGTTACCGACAAGACAGTCCCACCCAATAAACATTTTAAACGTTTATAAACGTTTAGTAAACCTATAAACGTTTTTAAAAACAAATATAAACCTAAATATTGACAATTATTAAATATTATGATTTCATTAAAGTTTTAGCAATATTAGTTTGATATATAAACGTTTAAAAATGTTTTTAAATGTTTTACAAAGAGTGAAGAATATCTTAAACTCATTTTTATTTTGGATGATGTCAGCACAGCCATTTTGAAGAGAAACTGAAGAAATATTTCTGTCAGTATATCTTGCTGTATCACTGTTGTTTGAAGCCATCACTAAATTCTAAGTAGAGATATAACAGTATAGAATATCATAGACTGCACTTTACAAGGTTAAATTGATGTTAACAGGGTAATTTTTCATAAAATGACATTTGTTTACATTCTCCCTTGAATCATGCTGGATATTTTAACCTATAAAGGGTAGTGCAGTTTTTAAACGGTGTACAAAGTTTATAAACGTTTATGTATTAGCGTTTATAAACGTTTATGCTTAAACATTGATAAACATTTATTGGCAAACGTTTAGGAGCCCATCATTTTAAACCTTAAATAAACCGTTCATAGTTAGGTGTATAAACGTTAAAAAACGTTTGTAATGTTTACTGAGCAGTGAAACATCCTGTAAATTTACCAAATAATTAAAAATGTTTTTAATTGTAAAAATTGTGTGAAATAGCTTATGTATCATATCCCCTGTCCCTGGATTCATATCAATTAAATGCTTATTACTTGAATGAATAATAATTTCTTATTCAACAAGAAAGTCTTTTATGCAAATATCCAGTTTTATGTGGGTCGTACTACGAATCTACTCTTAAGTAGAGCAGAGGTAACCATGTCCAGTAGGATGCCACAAACAACTAGTGGCTTTCTACCAGTAAATTTGATATATTAATTAGAGCATGGGCATTTGCTGGTAGAAAGCCACTAGTGGCATTCTACCAGTAAACGCCCGCCTACTAGTGAATACCCACCTTATATTTCTTTGTTAACAGACAGGGACAAATGCTTCTAAAAGTCTACAAAATGGGCATTCACTGGTATTTCTGGTTTGCAGTAAAATGGCTGATAATAGATAAATTGTTAAAACAGGACACTTTCTTATAAATATTACAGTTTATTTATGTAACTTCAGTGCATATATAACTTTGGCGTATTGTATATTTATGTACTTTTATTGTATCCGCAGAAATAAAAACGTTTTTAAGTCATTTATAATGGCCAAAAAACATGGAATATTCTCAGTATATGTGATAAATTATTGTATTTTAAGGTGTTTACATAATATTGATTTGGTTGGTATATTTTCTTTAGTTTTTGAAAGACTTTTTAAAGGCTCTTGTTTCCGGTTGTTATGACAAGAAACTAATGAGTAAATTGGAATACATACAAGGGCAAGGCCTATTCTACTCTTATTACTGTAAAGACTGGTATTCAGTCTTTAGTATTATTCTGTCTAGTATTGGGAACCATTGTTTGCACTGAAGTTATATCAGTGTTTTAAGTAATTATTATATGTGACACCACTGTCTTGATTTTAATGGTTTGTGACAAAAATGGCATCATAACATTAAATCTTTATTAGAACACATACTAGAAGACATCAGGTGTCATTATGTATAGCTTTGGTTTATTTAATATTGATGCAGTTTTTATTATCGACATAATAAGCTACTTAGTACGCTGAAGTCACATATGAACATCATACACATTTACTCCATGTATTACAAGGGGTTGTAGGACAAAAAGTATCTGGACAAAAACTATTGACCTGAAAATGACTAGGACAAAAAGTATCTGGACAAAAACTACTGTATACCCGGACAAAAAGTATCATTTTTTTTATTTTTTATATTTATTGCTACATAAAACATATATAAGTCACTGCACATTTAAAGCACAAAGAAGTAATTGATATTTATTTTTAGTGAACATTTATTCTTAATTTAGATACAAATACATTCACCAGTCACTGTACATTTACTGTTATATAGGTGCATGAATGTCTACAAAAGGAATTAGTTTCAACACCATAATATATTTTAGCACTTTTAGGAGACTATTTCTTACTAATTATACCATGCATCATCAGTGTTTTATATATGCCTGTAATGTTAATCCCAATTAACAATATTGTTTTCTTTTCATACATACTTGCTTTTGTGTTGTGAAAACAATAACTGTTCTGTGATTGAAAATGAAAGAAAGTTCAAAGGCAGTGAAGCTATATACAATAGATTTAAAGTCATAATAGATTTTCTTTGATTGCAAAGGATACAAGGTTAAAAGTCAGTGAAGCCACAGGTATTATAATTCAAGGGATTTCACTTCATAATAGCATTTCTTTCACTGGAAAGCGGGAAGGTTGTGAAGCCACATCTAACATACTTCAAAGGATTTCAATTCATAATAGTTTTTCTTTGATTGTAAATGAAAGAATGTTGTGAAGCCAAAAAACAAATAGCAATGAAGCCACAATGAATTTGTATATCCCAAACACTATGTTGCAATGTAAAAAAAATCTATAAAAATAACTAAAATGAAGTTCATATTTGTACACATGTATTTAATACAAATGCATATGTAAAAATATGGTATGCCGAAAAAAGGCCTTGTGGAAAAAAGACCTTGTGGAAAAAAGGACTTGTGGAAAAAAGACCTTGTGGAAAAAAGGCCTAGTAAATATTTAGATATTGGAAAAAAGGCCTTGTGGAATAAATTTTTTGGCTATGATTTTATTTTACATATTACACAATACTTTTTGTCCAGATACTTTTTGTCCGTACCCCATTACAAGGGTGTCCTTAATGTTTAGACGTCATTAATGTTAGACAATGGCAGGGATGGGGCCGATGTAATAGAAGTAATAGAAAAGTAATAGATTTGCTGAAATTTAAATGTAATAGTAATAGATTGAAATTTTGAAAATGTAAAGTAATAGATTTGCTGAAATTTAAATGTAATAGTAATAGATTGAAATTTTGAAAATGTAATAGTAATAGTAATAGATTGCAGAGTAATAGAAAAATCTATTACTTTTTTTCTATTACTTTCTATTACATTAACTAACTGTTGTTTTTGTTCAATATATCTCTATTTATAAACATTTATTCCATTTCACTACAACTGGATTTCTCAGATGTTTTTCACTGTTTTTATTGTTGTGTTTCATTTAATAAAAGTTGGACAAGCCTTGTTCCATGAAAAATACATGCATTATATAATAATTTATAAATATATAACAATTGCATATAAATAAAAAAACATGTTTATAATCTAGATGTGAAAGTGTTAACATACTAAGTATAAGTCTCACTCTATTGTTTATTCAATTAAACAACAATAGATACATCTAAGGCTACATTCTTGTTATGGTTGTGAGTCAGTTTATGCAAAGGCTAATTGCAGTGATTTCTTTACTCAGGAATGTGACACTTTCAATAGGATTTCATGACTCCCTTTTAGATATTTCAATTGAAGCATCATTGTTAGGCTAATAACAAGACTGGGCTCTCTCCCTGCATGCTTTGATATGATTATGAAATATCTTTGTATTGAAAGCTTTCAACAAATAAACCTACATTATTTTATACATCTACATGTGTAGCATGTGATAAATAGATAAACTGTCTATTCAGTGTTATTTCCAGAGATTGTAATGAAAGTAAATGCATAAACTTGCAACAAGAATGAAAAATATTCTCTTCACAGATTTCGGTACATTATAAAACCCGGAATTGGAATTGGAATCGGATTTTTTTCTGGAATAGCACCTCTTACCGCACCTCCATCCTTATTGGCTCTTGGAAGTATGGGGGCGGGGCTTCAATCATACACACCTTTCCTAAACCCTGAGTATACCAGCCTATTTTAAGGTAACGTTATTTGGAAATTTAGAGTTTTACATTATTCCATCTCATTTCAGAATATCAAATATATGTTATAATGATAAATTTTTACAATAATCCCTACTTTGAAATGTAGTCACTCCTTTAAAGATGGAATACTGTAATTATATCCACTATAATGTATATTGGAATTTTTTCCGGAATAGCACCTCTTACCGCACCTCCATCCTGATTGGCTCTTAACAGTGTGGGGGTGGGGCTTAAGTCCAACACACCTTTCATAAAACCCCTGAGCATAGGGTGCCTGAGTATAGCAGCCTATTTTAAGGTAATGTCATTTGGTAATTTAGAGTTTTACATTATTCCATCTCATTTCAGAATATCAAATATCTGTTTTAAATTATAAAGTTTTTACAATAATCCCTACTTTGAAATGTAGTCACTCCTTTAAAGATGGAATATTGTAATTATATCCACTATAATATATATTGGAATTTTTTCCGGAATAGCACCTCTTATCGCACCTCCATCCTGATTGGCTCTTAACAGTGTGGGGGTGGGGCTTAAGTCCAACACACCTTTCATAAAACCCCTGAGCATAGGGTGCCTGAGTATAGCAGCCTATTTTAAGGTAATGTCATTTGGAAATTTAGAGTTTTACATTATTCCAACTCATTTCAGAATATCAAATATCTGTTATAAATTATAAAATTTTTACAATAATCCCTACTTTGAAATGTAGTCACTCCTTTAAAGATGGAATATTGTAATTATATCCCCTATAATATACATTGGAATTTTTTCCGGAATAGCACCTCTTACCGCACCTCTGTGCTGATTGGCTCATACACATATGGGGGCAGGATTTAACTCTTCGCAAATCTTTTACACCCCTTCACTGAGTGATAAGATAATTTATTAATCAGTCTCATAAATGAATCCAGCAGGAGTGTATATAATATATATACTGTAAATGGAAAAGCTGTTTAAAGTTCTAAAATTTTGATGGTTTACATTGGAACTGTATTAGAACATTTCATATACCCCTCTGAAGCAAATTATTTCTTACAATAATAATATAATGCGGCAGGTATATACATACTTGCATATTATATGTCACTGGAAGTTGAACTTGGAAAATATTTTGGAACACTCACAACACCCCTTTACAACCAGTCACCTTGTTTATTAAACCAAACATTTGGAAGCCTCATAATTCCCTGTTAGTTTCTCATCAATAATTCCAACCTATAAATGTAGAAAATTCTTTTGAGTAATTAATTATTTTCTACTACAACTTATATTGGAATTTTTTCCGGAATAGCACCTCACTGCACCTCTGTGCTGATTGGCTCTTAAAAGAATGAGGGGTGGAACTAAATGGTTTATCACACTTTGTACCCACACTCTGGTTTACAGTTCTGTAGTTTAAAGTATTTCATCTTCGTCGAGATATCCATCTTATAAAATATTGTTAAGAAACTACAGGGGAAATCCGTGACCCCATTTCTTCTCATGAATATTAATGACTTGGGTGCTATGGCCGTGAGTTCTGTAGTTTAAAGTATTTCATCTTTATCGAGATATCCATCTTATAAAATATTGTTAGGAAACTACAGGGGAAATCTGTGACCTCATTTCTTCTCATGAATATTAATGACTTGGGTGCTATGGCCGTGAGTTCTGTAGTTTAAAGTATTTCATCTTCGTCGAGATATCCATTTTATAAAAGATTGTTAGGAAACTACAAGGGAAAACTGTGACCTAATTTCTTCTCATGAATATTAATGACCACGCCTCATATTTTAACACCGCACCTCACCGCACCATTTTACCGCACCTGTTTTTGAAATTCCGGAAAATATAATGAACCACAGATTTCCTGCACTGTGAAAGTTATTTCAAATTTGAAAACCCATTTGAAGGTGGTTATAATTGTAAGTCACATTAATTGAATTTATGATTAAGGACTTTTGGTTTCACTGAATACCCGTGTATAAATTTTGAAATAAAACTGTGGATATTGTTTCATTCAATGGATTATGCAGATATCTTGATAGTTTTCTTATAATTTCTGTGTGGTTTTGTAAATCCATATAGACAATGCATTTGACTGCTATTGATTACAAAAATGATCAAACTTTATCTTTACTTACTAGCCGATACAAAGTAATAGAAAGTAATAAATGACAATGTAATAGTAATAGATTTGAAAATTTGAAATGTAATAGTAATAGATGGCATTATAAGAGTAATAGTAATAGACAGCATGTAATAGACCCCATCCCTGGACAATGGTATATAAAATTGGTAGCTAAACACATTTAATGTGATACACATAAACGGGTCCCACTAAACACTGTGCGGAGGCTCCGCACGGTATCTCCACACGGTAAACATGTGGAGTTTTAAACACTCCTAAACCTGCTTTGTATGCATATTTGTTTGATGTCAAAGAAATAAACTGAGTGCCAAAAGACTCCAAATTGTGAAATATGTACAAAATTGTTAGAAAAATTGGGCATATCACATGAAAATTGATGCCACATTGTGGAGATAAATGCTACGGGTATTGCTCTGAGGTCCAGAATTTTTATATTTATTCCTATTATAATATTTTTTATTTATCAGAAGGGATCAATTGTGCAGTATTTTATCAAAACTTTTTTATTTAACAAGGTTAACACATAATACACATACATAATACACATAATAGCATAAAGTCCATATATAATCCATATTCGATGGCATCATTGTTGCATCTCAAGTTACAAAGAGTAAAAGGATATGAACATGAACTTCCATTTTTAAATGGCAAACTATCTCTAAATCTTTTAGGCTTTCAACCTGCATTTACACCTGGATCTCTTTGCATACTTTATTATATCACCTTTTCTACAAATATCTATTAGAAAAAAACTTAAATTTATCATACACTGTAGAGTGTGACTTATGATTATCCCTACATTTTCTTTCTATATTTATACACATGGCAGAGGACTTATTGCAATTTGAATATGAGAGTAGAAACCTTTGATAACATGATAAAGAGAATGGAAAACATAACACTATTGTCATTTAATTGTGACCTGGATGCATACACTACCTGTGGCCACAATTAAACAGCTAACAGGGTATTGCAATGAAGTGCAATTAGATTGAAAGGTAACTAACTAAAGGCAAATAACTTGATCTATATAAAAGTGACTCCCAAAAACTTCGATTCTGGGGTTTATACAACTCGATTTATATAAAAGTGACTCCACACGTTTACTGTACGGAGAGTACCGTGTGGAGCCCCGAACAGTGTTTAGAGGGACTGCACATAAACGGATACATGCAAACAAGGGTTTACTAAGTCCATTTTCTTAATAATTTAAAGAAGTAACATAAAACCAGACTATATAACGACAACTGTCTAACATACATGATGTCTAGCATTATCCTCCATGGACAGGTTTTTGATATGACAACATATATAAACGGAGAATGATATGTATCCAAACGTGCGCAACCAAAATGATCAGAAACATTGCAACAAAATTAAATCCACAAAGTGTCTGATTCAGTGTGACTGCATGTTCATTCTAAAATATTATAGAAAACGTCCCCAAAAAAGAGACTGTGACCTTATTGTTTAAGTGATCGAAGACGTGAATATATCGAAAACCCGTAAATTGGCTATAATGACACCCGTGTTGTGTATTGGATGTTATACTTGGTATGTTAGTCGTAGATGAATATAACACAAAGCTGTAATTATTATTCAAATTTTTTTAAAAAGTCAGAACATGGGCGTTAACTGGTAGAAGGCCACAAAAGGCGACCGAAGACCTCTGGGCGATAATACCAGAAAACACGGCTGATTCCTGCAGCTGGCAAGATATATAGCTGAAAATGGAAATCTGGTACAAATACATGATTGTATACACACAGCAAACGGTGATAATGGTGTACAAATCTAATTATATACAAAATCCACTGTCCTACAGAAATGCACAAGTGTCCAACCTGTATATTTAACTGTCTATTTACAATCCGTCCATTTATGTTCTTGTATCCATGACTTCCATTCGAAACGTGAAGCGAGAGCAAATCTGAACCTTAGTGCTTATCGATCGATAACTCAGAACTTCTTAAGAGAAACTTTAAACGTTGGTATGTGCCGGGGGTATAGCTCAGTGGCAGAGCATTCGACTGCAGATCGAGAGGTCGCCGGTTCAACTCCGGCTGCCCCCTTGTTTCTTTTCCTTTTTTTTCTGATCAAGTTTAAGGTTTTTTTTTTCCTTTATTTTTTTTCTTTTCTGCCTTTAAAATTCAACTAATTTCCCCATACAGAAACACCACAAATGGGCAAAACTGGTCAACTTTCAATATTTAGCTGGATACACTTTTGGGCAAAACTGACATTTTTTTATTATTGTAAAAATAAGAGAAAAAATATTCAACCGTGAAATATTCCAAAGAAAACAAAAAAAATTATTAAATTTAATTTTAGTTCATAAAATAAGCTGTTATTTGACATAAATAATCAACTAATCTTGTACTTAAATTTGATTTTATTTTCAATTATTTTGATGAATTTTGTTTTAAAAAAAACTGAAATTTCTTTTGCACAAGATCATAAAAGAATTCAGATTTAATTTTGTCTGTTCTGTATATTTTATTTATGAATAATGTGGAACAAATGCAACTGCACTTTAAAACCAATTTAATTAACAAAAGATTTGTTTGAAGAAAGTTTGTTTTTCAAAGAGTTGCTTGTAATCTACAACTATAAAGGGAGATTTTATGTTTGTCAGTCACTAAATGTATTGATTTCGGGGAAATTTTCAGATACTTAATGCATTTTCAAGAACTAATACTAGAAAAAGCTTTTTGTAAGCAAAAACAAAGTGTCCCAATAAAAAAAAAAGCGTTCAATTTTAAAGGAAGGGGAAAACATGAATCGGTATGCTATTGAAAGTTTCCTCAAAGAGATATAATCATTACAGAAACATGTTTGTAAAATAATTGTAAAAGACTTCCCTGAGGAATAGATATTGCAAAACTATGTGTTTGACTATCTTAGGTTTATTGTGAGGTTCTCTTGTACATTCCAAAGTTCTAAAAGCAATAATAAAGAAGATATAAACCATCAACACAAAATCAGTGATTAAAATGTGATTAAATCTGAATGAGTTTTAATGTTATTGTGTTAATTCATCCTATCTAACAGACAATATGCCAAAAATAACTACCGCTTAGATGATGGGTAGCTAATTCGGGACTTATAATTGAATCCAAAAGAGATGTTAGCAGTTTCCAAGGGAAATCAGCTGGTCCATTTGTCAGTTGTCTGTAAATAGGTTAACGGAAACAAACAACCTTGCTCCCCTCACTTCTTTCAACTGAGGTGGGGGAAGAGAGGTACAGTTCAGTCCCCTCTTTGGAAGGAAGAGGAGTGTAGCCACTGGTCTTGGGCAGGTCACTGCCACCTTGAAGACCCTGCTGGACAAGGTGGCAGGCTGCTTGCTTAAGTATGGGCCAGTTGTGGATCTGATGGGCAGCCACCACCGGGCCCAGATGAAAAGAGCTCTGAATCAGCCCAAGCCTCATACTTCAAGTAAAACCTTTTTGGAGGTATTGTGGGATTTTCAGTGACAGGCTGATAACTGTTCTAAGGAGACTTCTGACTGGAAGGCTTTAGAAGTTCTAACTGGATATAGCAACTTATCAGCCTTAAGTGATTTATTCAGAGTTGGGACAAGGGCAGGAATAACCACTGGGGCCATACTGTCTAGACCCTCTTTGGCCAGCTGATTCTACGAAAGAAAGCTGGGTTAGTGGTAGAAAGACACCTTGGACCTGGTGTCTGATGTTTTTCTTGAGACAAGCATGGATCTCACTCCTGCGTTTGCCTGAACCCAGGGCTAAAAGAAAGACAGTGTTAAAGGTCAGATGTTTCAAGAATGCTTATTTAAGGGGTTCCAAAGGAGCCTTTGTCATTTGGTGTAGGGCCAAGGAAAGGTTCCAAGCGGGAATGCCTCTGTGACTCTTCTGTCTGTTTCTATGGAAACTATCCAGGAGACGAGTGAGATTTTCATCCTTGCTGTCATTAATGGGCAAACTTTCCAGTTTGTCTACTATGGCTGATCTGTAGCCATCTACTTGGCTGTAACTTCCTGTCCTGGAACAGATACAGGAGAAAGTCGGCTGTGGATTTGATAGGTGGTGTCCTGAAGTCCACCTGATTACTGTGGCACCACTTTGTAAAAACTCCCTCAGAAGTCTTGTTCCTTGATCGCTGAGGCTCTAGGAGCCAGACATGGAGATTTAGCTTCCACAGATTCTTGTGTGGAATCTGATTGAATGGCTTACTCAGTAGACTGGGAATGTACAGAGGGATCTGGCTGGATATAGCTACCAGATGCTAGATCCAGGGCATGTTTGGCCACCCTGGGGCAGATTGATTTTCCTGCTCGGGTAGTGCCTTAGTTTTGCCACCACTTTGCCAAAATGGCTACTGGTGCGAAGGCATATGGGTCCAGGTCCTCCAAAGGCAGACTGAGTGCATCTACTGCCAAGGTTTGGGAGTCTGGAATTGATTACACAAACTGAGGTAGCTTGTTGTTGAACCTTGTTGCAAAGAGGTCTATTTTGGCTTGGTGTCACCTGTTCCATATCAGCTGGAAGACCTCTGGAAGGAGAAACCATTCTGTCTGGATTATCTGGCCTAACCTTGATAGCTTCTCTGCAACCACATTCAGCCAGTCTGGAAAGTGTCAGGCCTTGAGAGTCAAATGCTTCCTGGAGCACCAGGTCAACTTTCTTCACAGAAGGGCACACAGAGTGCCCAATCTGGTGCATCCCTCCTTGTTTATATAGGCAACCACTGTTGTGTTGTTTGTTGCTATGAGTACTATATTGTCTGAACAGAGATCTTGAAACTTTTTCAGAGCCAAGAAGACTGCCTGCCTTTAGTTCCAGATAATTTATATGCAACTTGCTTTCTGGGGGGGACCAGCCCCTCTTGCTGTGAGGCCTCCTAAGTGAGGGCCTCTTAGAGTCACCATTTTAAGTGCAGGTGGACAGATTTTGGTATGGGGATCACCTTTTCCAGTGATTCTGAGATCCTCCAGTGCTTTTTCAGGTGCCACCAGATCAGCCTTATGTGAAGCCAACCTAGGTGCTGTCTGACCTGATGGTGAGAAGCTTCCGCCTTTTTAAGTTTAGGGTCTGCTGATGTTACAAAGTGGGTCTGACCTTGCCCCCTCTGAGGTCGTACTGGTAACCTATAAATTCAAAGATCTACTAGAATTCCAGTTTTGACTTCTCCATGTTTTCTATCCAACCCAATTCCTGACACATATCCACTGGGATCTGAGTATGATGGAGACAAGTTTGGTGAGACGTGGCTCTGCGACCAATCGTCTAGGTACTGGTGGATTCTTATACCCTTGTTTTCAGCCTTGTGACTTCCTTGACTAACATTATGATTTACATTGGAGCAGTTGATAGACAAAATGGTAGAGCTTTGAAATGGTAGGACTGACCCTGGATGTGAAAAAGTAGGTATTTCCTGGATTGCGGGTTTATTGGGATATGGAAGTAAGCATCCATAAAATCTATGGACGTTATCCATTCACCTGTTTGCAAGGAAGACCTTATGCTCTCTGGTGTCTCCATTTTGAATTTTTTTTATTTCAGATATGTGTTCAGTGAGCTCAGATCTAGGATAGGTCTCCATTTGTTGTTGGGTTTTGAAACCAAGAAAAGTCTGTTGAAGAAAGCCAGAGATGATTTTGGACCTTTTCTACTGCATTCTTTGAGTAAGTGCATGTAATGCATCCACCAGGTAGCTGTTCCTGAGGGGATGTACATAGCCACTTATTATTATAGAAGACCTGGTCAAAGTTGGTCGGTTCCAGAAGGGGAGGGTATAGCCCTCCTCAAGGATCCTTATGACTTTGGAGCTGGGCCCTAGGGCAGCCCAAGGTTTCCAAAACTGGTTCAGTCTTGCCCCTACAGGCAGACTTTGAGAAACACTGTGGACTGCCCGGAAACAAAAAAGATATGATTCACAGCAAAACACTTTACATTTAAAGTCTGGCAATTGTTCACATGTGTCTCTGTTCTTCTGGCCATCTCCAGGAAACTCCTCATTTATAATAACTTTTGTCCCTTGGCCTGTCACTGTGAGTAGCCAAAAGGCCTTCCCTTGACTTTGTTTGTACTGACGAGAGCGGAGTTGACAAATTTCTTGTGAGAGCCACCAGAGTAGCGTTTGTCATTATGGTGGCCAATTTCCTCCCCTGCTGTGGAGATAACACTGTGTGGAAACAGAGAGGTCATGTGAAGAGGCGAGTTTCTAAAATCTGCCACTGTGTCATACTTGACCCCTTGCTTCATGAAATCCTGTTACCTATCACATCTTAACAGAGTGATATTCGCCATGTTAATAAATACAAAGTCAGACAGATCCTGCATAGCCTGTGTGATACTCTGATTAAAAGTCAAAGTAAGCATTAGATGCTTCCTGTGTTTTGGTGGCTGACTTCTCCTTGGGTTTCTCATTCTGAATGACTTTCAGTTGAGTGGCCATTTTGTTCTGAGCTCAGCTAAACAGTTACTAAAGCCAGCTGCCTGGTTGCAAATAAAGCTTTTCCTGTGCTATGGGCCAGGAAGTTGGTAATTTTGTAGACAGGGATGGTCTAGCAATTCTGGTGAAGGCACTATCAATCTTTGCTGGTTCATTAGACCAATAAGTAATTTTAGACCAGGAAAAGTCTTTCTTATCGGAGTACACATCATACCACTTAAGAGTGTGAGGAACCTTTACAAACTCGTCTCTAGACAGTCCATTGGTATCAGTACTATGGGTAGGGTAGCATTCTGTCAATGTCAGGTTCAGCTTCTCTAACTTCCAGCTGAGCCAGTCATCTGATGGAAGTTTTGCTGATATTTTACTGGTTGATTGGCTTCTGAGACCGACAAGTAGGTTATCAGTTTCAGTGGAGGCTGAACTTTCAAACTCGGGCACCTGGTGCCAACCCATATATGATCTCACCCCTCTAACAGTTTCCCGGTTGTTTTGCTCCTCTGACATGGATTGGTCAGATTCCTGTTCAGTAAGCTGGTTTCCTGGTAAGACATTTCGCCCTTCAAAGAGATGGACAGGGGAAAGTGGGATCAGTTTGTTGTTTAGAGTCTGGATGCTTTGAGGCAGCACCAGCAGTTAAAGTGATAGGTAGTGTCTTGTCACTGGTACCAATCACAGGCTGGATGGCAGTAAACTGGTTGACCGCAATATCCGGTTTAGCAGGCTGCAGTATTGGTGTCTCATTGGACCTGAGTATTAATGAACATCAACAGCAACTGGTGTGGTAGGTAGACCCTTGTTACTGGTACCAGCAGGGGGCTGGTTGGCAGTAAACTGGCTGTCCGGTCCTGTAGGTTGAGCCACTGGCATCTCACTGGCACCAGCAACTGACTGGCTTGAAGAGGTCTGACCTGTCCGGGCTGGATGAAAGGTTCTGAAGTGAGTGCCCCACTAGTGATTGCTTCTTTGGTGATACTGGCATTGAGATCTGTTGAAAGGTCGGTTGACTGTTAGTTGCCTGGAAACTATTTGCCAGTAGCATGCATGCCTCAAGTCTGGAGAACCTCTCCAACCACTTGGCGTCCAGAGCTTTAATTTCATCAGCAGAAGTAGAACTGGATGACTTAGAAGACTTCTTCTTGGTAGATTCTTTTGTTGGGGTCACCTTCCTCTTATCAGTGCCCACTTTCTGACTCTCAGAAAAACTGGCATCAACCTGGAATGCCCATTTACTTTTTTATTTGGGTCTTATAAGTGGGAGTAGCAAGCTGTGACTTCTGAAGTAAATTAAATTTTTATATGTTAACACCTTACCCAATGGACATAGGCAAATCCGGTTGGCGCGACTGGCCCCGCAAAACGACAGAAGAAGCTGTCCTGTGTTATCCACAAGTAGGACCAGTCTCATACTGTGCATTCGCTAGGTGGTGCATCGTACTTCCTTCCTGTCTACACAGTGTGACATCATTTTTTTGTTGACTGTCTATACTTAGACATTAGTAAGCTAATAGCGGGGTGGGAGTGGAGGGGTCTCACCTGTCCATTGGATAGGGTATTAACTTATAGAAATTTAATTTACTTATTACATTTGCAAATTTATTGCGTTAATACATCCCACCCAATGGACAATGGCTAGAATAACTATCACTTGATAGGTGGGGCACTAACTAGGGACTATCAGTGAACTCAAATTTTAAGGCAATGGTGGCCTAAAGCAGGACTCCAGTGGGCCCTATGGGTCAGTTGCTGGTGTCCAGGTTGCCAGCAGCACACCGACGTTTCCCCCCTTTTTTGAAGAACTGAGAACTGCTCCGAGGTAGGGGCAGAGAGGTATGAGTCAGTCCCTGGAAATAAACCTCCCAAAGAAAGCATGTCAGAGTTTTTTGTGTGATTTTTTTTCATGATTCTTTTTGTAACTATATACATATATACAAATTTCCCTGGCCAAATGGGCTTCTGGTGGATCAGCTGAGCAGCCATTAATGGGCCAAAATGGAATAGCTTTGAATCAGCCCAAACCACACCCTTCAGATAAAAATGTGTGAAGGTGTTTTGTGACTTCCAATGGCAGGGTGACAAAATTTGTTCTGAGGAGATTCCAGACTGGAAGGCCTTAGAAGCAGTAAAAGCCCTGACATCATGGCCTTTAACCTGATGTAGAGTGAGGGCCAGTTGATCAGAGAGCTCATGACATAGGATCACTGTTTGAGGAAGACTGTCTTGAAGGTCATATGCTTCAACAAAGCCTCTTTAAGGGGTTCAAAGGAAGCCTTCATGAGCTGGTGCAGCACCAGGGAAAGATTCCAGGGTCTGTCTCTGTGGAACTATCCAAGAGACGAGTCATCTTTGCTGACATTAATGGGTAAATTCCCCACTTTGGACCTTCCCCACCTCAATGGACAAGGATACAGCTGTAGGATTAGTCCTTCTGGACTTATCTGCAGTCTTCGATACAATAGACCACTCAATCCTATTCAACTGCCTTCAGCACTGGTACGGCATTGATGGGGTAGTGCTTAAGTGGGTTCAGTCATACCTTAATTCAAGGAAACAGCGAATCAAAATAGATGGACATATTTCAGATGCTTTTCAACTCCCTTATGGGGTTCCCCAGGGCTCAGTTCGGGGCCACTCCTTTTTGCCCTACATACAACCCCTCTCAGTTCAGTCATATCTAAATTCAATGTGACCCATCACTTATATGCAGATGACACAAATTTACTTGGAACTTGACTCTAGGAACTTCGACTCTAGCATCACTGAACTGACAACTTGCCTTGAAGCCGTCTAGGCTTGGATGGGAAATAATAAATTAAATCCTGACAAGACGGAATTCATAGTGATTGGTGATGATCAAATTAGAAGCTCCCTAAGGCATCTTTCCAAGTGAATTTGCTTGACAACATGATCATGGAACCATCTGAATCAGTCAAAAACCTTGGTGTCATGCTGGATGCTGAAAATTCAATGCAAAGACACATGGCAAATCTTTGTCGCATAAGTTACTACTATCTCCGGGAACTACGAAGGTCTGCTTTGGTTAGTAGTTATCTGAATTACTGTAACTCACTGCTTTACAACACAAAAAAGGCATATACTTGCAAACTACAGAGAGTTCAAAATGCCTTATGTCATGTGGTGTGTAAACTAAATAAATTTAGTCATGTCACACCCTTCCTGTACAAACTACACTGGCTCCCCATTCATTACTGTATATTGTTCAAATATAATCTCCTTACTTATAAAACAATACATTTCAGCCAAAATCCATATCTTTCCTCTTTGATTAGGCGGAGTGATCTCATACGGGGCAATTGCCTATCAATTTCCTTATCTAAACCAAATAAACGCTCAGGGTTGCGCAGCTTCATGGCAGCTGCTCCCACAGAGTGGAACAAGCTTCCTCAAGTCATTAGAACCATAGAAAGCATTTCTGGTTTCAGAAAACAGTTGAAAACATATCTTTTCAGATTAGCCTATCCTCCACCATAGCTTATCTCTCCTATCGGATGCTAATATGGAAACAGACCTCCTTGTTGGAACTGGACTATCCCTTTCTGGACATCAGCACCTTAGAGGATGTTTACATCAATTTTGGCACTTTATAAGTCTTACTTACTTACTTTACTTACTTACTTTGTCTGCAATGGCTAACCTGTAGCCATCAATGGTACCAGGCTTAACTTCCTTTCCTGGAAAAATTACAGGAGGAAGTCTGCTATGGATTTTAAAGGTGGTGCCCTGAAGTCCACTTGATTACATAAAAATCATCCTCTTTGCCTCATAGACTGATCTGATTGATCCCCTTTGAGGAGCCTAAATTTGCGCTGCCACTGCCTCAGAGAAGCCTTACTCCTTGACCGCTGAGGCTCTATGAGCCAAGCATGTTGAATTAGGTTTGACAGATTCCTGTGAGGAGTCTGATTGAAAGGCTGTGTTAGAAAGTTGGGCAGGTTTGGCAGGCACAGGGACATCTGGCTTGACATGGTCATTAGATCACAGAACCAGGACATGTTGGGCCACCTTGGAGCAATCAGAATGATTCTCCTGCATGGGTAGTCCTGTAGCTTCGCCACCACTTTGCCCAAGATGGCTACTGGTGGGAAGGCATATGGGTCCATATCCTCCCATGACAGGCTGAGTGCATCAGCTGCCCAAATCATGGGATCTGGAACTAGTGACACAAACTGAGCTGGTTTGTTTTTGAACCCCATAGCAAACAGATCAACTTGAGGCTGGTGCCACCTGGTGCGTATCGACTGGAGATCATTCTGCCTCAATGGTCTGGCCTAGCCTGGATAGTTACCACATCCAGCTGGTCTGGACTGTGTCAGGGTTTGAGAGTTACCTGTTTCCTGGAGCACCAGGTCAGGATTCTCCACAGAAGGGCACACTGTGAGCCCGACCTCATGCCTCCTTCCTTGTTTATGTCAGACACCACTGTGGTGTTGTTGGTTGCCACAAAAACTATCTTGTCTGAGCAGAGATCCTGGAACTCCTTTAAGGTTAAAAGTACCACCTTCAGTTCCAGGTAGTGTATATGCAACTTGCTTTCTGTAAGGGACCAGGTTCCCCTTGCAGTGTGTTCCCCTAAGTGAGTGCCCTACCCTTCTTTTCATGTGTCTGTAAAGATTTGCAGAGCATGACAGGGGGTGTAGTGCTGGCCTTTAAGCACGTTTTTTTTTCCTGAAGCCACCATTTTAAGTGAGGGTGGCATGACCTTGGTAAAGGGATCCCCTTTTTTCTAGTGATTCTGGTACCCTCCAGTTGTTTTTCAAATGCCACTGTATCGGTCTCATATGGAACCAACCTAGGTGGACTTGTTTCTTTGTGGCTGTTTGCAATTCTATCAAGGACATTAACTGCAGTACAGAACAGAGCAATTCTTGTATCTTTGTCTTTAAGGCCTGCTAACGCTCTAGGATGGGGCTGATTTTGGCCTCCTTCAGATCAATTAGGGACATCAACTGCCGAACCGGACAGGCTGATCTGGAGAGCAATTTTGCAAATTTAAAAAGTAAATTAAATTTTTATAAGTTAATACCCTATCCAATGGACAATTGCTTTACCGGTCACCGTGACCGGTCCCGCCAAACGCCAGAAAAAGACGTCCTGTATATAATACCGGCAGGACCGGTCACAGAGTGTGTATTTGCTAGGTGGCGCATCGTACTTCCTTCCTGTCTAGACAGCGTGATGTCATAGCATCTTTTTCGTTGTCTAAACATATTAAGACCCCTAATAAGCTGATAGCGGGGCCGGATGGGTGGGCCTTGCCTGTCCATGAGATTTTGGCAGCAAAGAGACGTAAGCACAAACTCGAAAGGGAGTGGCGAAAGGACAACTCTGCCATAAACCGCAGTAGGTACAGAGCCGCTGTGAACCATTTCAACCGTCTCGTGGAATGTGCAAAAACCAAACACTACAGTGATATGGTTAGGGAAAATGAGGATAACCCCAAGGCCTTGTGGAATTCCATAAAGAAAGTCCTCCATAGATCACCAAAAATGGTACTTCCAGATTATACCACCATGAACAGTCTAGTCAACACTTTTGGCAGGTATTTTGCAGACAAAATTACTAAATTAAGATCTGGATTACTGTCTACTGATGCCGATCCCCCTGTCTCAGGTTCCTACAAAAACAAGTTTGTCTCTTTCCGGACCATGTCAGAGGAAGAAGTCCTTAAAATCATAAAGTCCACACCAAATAAATCATGTGACTTGGAACCCATCCCAACATCATTGGTCCTTGAGTGTATCAGTGTGCTCCTGACTCCTATCACAAATATTGTGAACTACTCTCTACAGGAGGGCAGTTTCCCTTCCTGCTTTAAGACTGCACATGTTACACCCTTGTTGAAAAAAGCTGGTCTTGACAAGAATATTCTCAAGAATTATCGACCAGTGTCCAACCTCAGCTACACCTCCAAACTCATAGAGAAAGCTGTGGCTAAGCAGATAAATGAGCATATTGCTCACGAGGGTATATCTAACGAAGACCAGTCGCATATAGAGCTTTTCACTCAACTGAAACGGCGTTCCTCAAAATACAAAATGACATTGCCACATCAATGGACAAAGGTGCAGCTGTTGGATTAGTCCTTTTGGACTTATCTGCAGCTTTCGATACAATAGACCACTCAATCCTATTCAACTGCCTTCAGCACTGGTATGGCATTGATGGGGTAGTGCTTAAGTGGGTCCAGTCATACCTCCACTCACGCAAGCAGCGCATCAAAATAGATGGACATCTTTCAGATGCTTTTCAACTCCCTTACGGGGTTCCCCAGGGCTCAGTTCTAGGGCCACTCCTTTTTACCCTATACACAACCCCTCTCAGTTCAGTCATATCTAAATTCAATGTCACCCACCACTTATATGCAGATGACACACAAATTTACTTGGAACTCGACTCTAGGAACTTCGATTCCAGTATCACTGAATTAACAAATTGCCTTGAGGCGGTCCAGGCTTGGATGGGAAATAATAAGCTTAAATTAAATCCTGACAAGACAGAATTCATAGTGATTGGTGATGATCAAATTAGAAGTTCCCTTAAGTCATCTTTCCCAGTGAGTTTGCTTAGCAGCACCATGGAACCAGCTGAATCAGTAAAAAACCTTGGTGTCATCCTGGATGCTGAAAATTCAATGCAAAGACATGTGGCTAATCTATGTCGTATAAGTTACTACCATCTCCGGGAACTACGCAGGTACTTAAATCATGAAACAGCGGTAAAGGTGGCAAATGCCTTGGTAAGCAGCCTGCACAAACTACACTGGCTCCCCATTCATTACCGTATACTGTTCAAATATAATCTCCTCATTTATAAAGCAATACATTTGAGCCAACCTCCATATCTCTCCGCTCTAATTAGGCGGAGTGATCTTACACGGGGCAATCGCCTATCAATTTCCTCATCTAAACCAAATAAACGCTCAGGGCTACACAGTTTCATAGCAGGGGCTCCCACAGAGTGGAATAAGCTTCCTCAAGCTATCAGAACCATAGAAAACATTTCTGGTTTCAGGAAACAGTTGAAAACATACCTTTTTAGATTAGCTTATCCTCCACCATAGCCTATCTCCCCGACCGGACGCTAATATGGAAACTCTTTCTGGAACTGGACTATCCCTTTTTGCACATCAGCGCCTTAGAGGATGTTTACATCAAATTCGGCGCTATATAAGTGTTTCTTACTTACTTACTCCATTGGATAGGGTATTAACTTATAAAAATTTAATTCACTTATTAAATTTGCATTTGTGTTAGTACATCCTATACAATGGACCATTGCTGAATAACTACCGCTTGGAAGGCGGGTAAGCTGCTAGGGACATAAGTGAACTCATAACAGAACAAAACTGAGAAGGCCCATTTGGACCTAGCGTCAGAGAACCCTGTGAGGTCAGGGTCGGATACCAACTAACCGGTTACCCGGAAGTCAATCGACGTTGCCCCCCCCTTTTACTTTCCCAGATCTGCTCTGAGGAAGAAGAGAGAGAGAGAGAGAGAGAGAGAGAGAGAGAGAGAGAGAGAGAGAGAGAGGCTGAGTTCAGTCCCAAGAAATAAACTTCCCAAAGGAAGCAAGTCACAGTTTTTTATACAAATATACATGCTATGTACATATATACATATTTGGGGCTTGGTGGTGGACCTGTTGGGCAGCCACCACTGGCCCTAAATGAAAAAGCTCTGTATCAGCCCAAGCCACATCCTTCAAATAGAATTGTGTCAAGGTGTTATGGGATTTCCAGTGGCAGGCTGACAGAATCTGCTCTAAGGAGACCCCCGACTGGAAGGCCTTAGAAGCAGCAAAGGCCCTGCCATCATGGGCTTTGACCTGATGCAGTGTGAGGGCCTCCTGGTCAGAGAGCTCATAACAAAGGATCACAGTTTGTTTGATCCATGAGGAGATGGTGGCAGGTGAGATGTCCTTATCAAAACCTTTCTTGAAGGAGACAAAGACTAACTCCTTGTTCTGCCTAAGATCTGAGGTCCTGTCCAAGTAATACCGAAGCGCTCTGACTGGACACAAGGACCTGTCACCCTTGAGTGACTTATCCAGAGTGGGGGCCAGGGCTGGTATGACCACTGGAGCCACACTATCTGGACCCTCCTTAGCCAGCTGATTCTTGGATACAAAGCTGGGTGAGGGGTACAAGGACACCTTAGAAAAGTCTGACTGGTGTCTGATGTTCTTATGTAGCCAAGCATGGATCTCACTCCTGCGTTTACCAGAACCCAGGGCCAACAGAAAAACAGTCTTGAAGGTCAAATGTTTTAATGAGGCTTCTTTTAAAGGTTCAAAGGGAGCCTTTGTCAGCTGGTGTAAGACCAGGGACAGGTTCCAGGAGGGTATACCCCTCCTGCCCTTGCGCCTGTCTCTATGGAAACTATCCAGGAGACGGGTGAGATTCTCATCTTTGCTGACATTAATGGTAGAGTTGCCCAACTTGTCAGCAATGGCTGATCTGTAACCATCAATGGTACCAGGTTGCAACTTCCTGTCCTGAAATAGGTGCAACAGGAAGTCAGCTATAGCTTTTAGAGGTGGTGCCCTGATGTCCACCTGATTACTGAGGCACCACTTTGTAAAAATGGTCCACTTTGCCTCATAGACGGATCTGGTTGATCCTCTTTGAGGAGCCTCAATTCGTGCTGCCACTGCCTCAGAGAATCCCTGCTCCTTGATTGCTATGGCTCTAAGAGCCAGACATGTAGGTTCAGGTTTGACAGGTTCCTGTGCAGGGTCTGGTTGAATGGTTGAGATACCAGATTGGGCAGGTTGGGTAGACACAGAGGGATCTGACTGGACATTGCCACTAGATCTCAGAACCAGGGGATGTTGGGCCACCCTGGTGCAATCAGAATGATCCTGTTGCAGGGGTAGTCCTGTAACTTCCCCACCACTTTGCCCAAGATGGCTGCTGGTGGGAAGGCTTATGGGTCCAGATTTTCCCAAGACAGACTGAGTGCATCTACTGCCCAAGCCTGGGGGTCTGGGAGTTTGTTGTTGAATCTGGTGGCAAACAAGTCCACTTGGGGCTGGTGCCACTGGGCGCATATAGCTTGAAACACTTCTGGGTGAAAGGACCACTCTGTTTGAATGGTCTGGCCAAGTCTGGATAACTTGTCTGCTATCACGTTCAGCTGGCCGGAGATGTAACATGCCTTGAGAGTTACCTGTTTCCTGGTGCACCAGGACAGGTTTCTCCACAGTAGGGCACACAGGGAGCCCGACTGCATCCCCCCCTCTTTGTTGATATAGGCAACCACTATTGTGTTGTCTGTGGCTACCAGGACTATGTTGTTTGGACAGAGGTCTTGAAACTCTTTTAGGGCCAGAAAGACCGCCTTTAGTTCCAAGTGATTTATGTACAACTTGCTTTCTGGAAGTGACCAGGTTCCTCTTGCAGTGCGTTCGTTTAAGTGAGCACCCCACCCTTCTTTTGATGCATCTGTAAATATCTGCAGAGCATGTTTTAGTGGGTGTAATGGTTTACCTGGAAGCACATTGCTTTCCTCCAGCCACCATCTTAAGTGGGGGTGGATCGAACTGGGAACAGGTATCACCTTTTCTAGTGATTCTGGTACCCTCCAGATGTTCTTCAAGTGCCACTGTATGGGTCTCATATGAAGTCGACCTAGATGGACTTGCTTTTCTGTGGCTGTTAGAAGTCCTATGAGGGACATGAAATGCCGGACTGGGCACCCCGGACCAGACAGAATTGACAATATCTTGTCTGTTAAGGTCTGCCAACGCTCTGGTGTGGGTCTGATCTTGCCCTCCATGAGGTCGAACTGGTAATCTACGAAGTTGAAAACCTGTTTTGGGTCCAGTACTGACTTCTCCTTGTTCAGCCAACCTAGTTTTCGACAGAGAGCTACAAAGGTCTGTGTATGCTGGAGACAAGTTTGCTGGGATGTGGCTCTCACCAACCAGTCGTCTAGGTATTGGTGGATTCTTATACCCCTCTGTAAAGCCATTAGTTTGACCTCTTTGGCCACCACTGTGAACTCCATAGGTGCTGTGGACAGGCCAAAGGGTAGGGCTTTGAACTGTTAGGACTGACCCTGGATGTGAAAACGCATGTACTTCCTGGACTGACTGTGAATTGTGAAGTATGTATCCTTGAAGTCTATAGAGGTGACCCACTCCCCTAGCTGTAGGGAGTTCTTATTGTCTCTGGGGTCTCCATTTGAACGACTCTGTGTTTAGGAAGGTGTTCAAGGTGCTCAGGTCCAGGATAGGTCTCCACCGGTTGTTGGGTTTGGGTACCAAAAATAGCGAGTTTTGGTTTGCTACCGGTTCCACTGCATTTTTGTTCATCAGCAGATACAGTGCCTCCAAAAGATGGGACAGTCTTTGTGGGTTGACATAGGTGCTTATGACAGTTGGTGACCTGGTTAGATTGGGTTTGAACCGGAAGGGGAGGGTGTAACCCTCTCTCAGTATTGTGACTACTTTGACTACCCAGAGCTTCCCACTTCTCCCAAAACTGATGTAGCCTTGCCCCTACAGGTGGATTTATGGCAACAGTTGGGACATTTGTGACAATATTTGCAGAACTCAAGTGACCTACACAGGAAACATCTTATTTCTGTGTACTTTGGACAATAATTGGGATTTACGCCTTTCTTTTGCGGCAACCCGATGACAGAATGAACATTTGCAACACAAGAGTTTACATGTAAACATACAGTCTCACTCTTGCTGGTCGTCTTGTCCTTGGCCACCACCGGTGAAGGGTTCAAGTCTAACTGACCGGGCACACATACACAGTCCTTCAGCCCGGTAGCACACTGTACACAGTAATTGTTATTTACGCAACTTGGAACCCTTGGCCGGTTTCTGTGAAAAGGTGGGGGCCTTCCCACGACCTTTACTGGCATTCTCTTATTTGCTTCCAAGCTGGCACAGATGATTTCCGGGTCTGTTGAAGCAATGACTTGTCACTGGAAGCATACGGATGAAAACGACCGGGCTTCCGGTGTGACCGGCTAGAAGAACGCCTCTCCTCACTTCTGGCCACTTCCTCTTCAGCCTTCATGAGAAGCTGGTCCTGGAAAAGTGAGTGTATATGAATGGGTGCAGTACGCAGTGCAGCAAGCGTGTCCTGTTTAACCCTGGCGTGTAAATATTCAAGGTAACTGTCTCTACGTGCCAGGGTGAAGTTTGCGACACTAATAAACACACCCTCTGCATTGTCCTGGCCATGGCTTGGGAGATGGACCGGTTAAAAGTAACCAAATACTCCAGTTCATCCACTGCTTGCTGCATTCTTTCAGAAGACTTGCCCTTGCCTTTGTCAACATGTAAACTTCTCAGTTGTGTAGACATAGAATCCTGCACCCTAGTTAAACATCTAGACAGTCCAGCAGCCTGGTTGCACATAAAGGATTGTTCTCTGGCTGCTCTCTCCCAACGCCTCAAGATGTCCTGGCTAAGGGCCCAGAAGGGTGGGGCAGTAGGTAGATTTCGGCTGGCAACCCTACTGAAGGCACTGTTGAGCTTTGCCAGTTCCGGAGACCAGGAAGACACAGTAGATCTATCACAGTCTTTCTTGTCAACATGCATGTCGTACCATTTAAACGACCTTGGCATCTTGACAAATTGGTCCCGGAGCAGTCCAGCAGGTTCAGTACTTCTGGAAGGGTAGCCTTCAGCAACAGTGAGGTTTAATTTCTCCTTCTTTCTGCACAGCCAGTCGTCTACTGGTAACTTGACAGACACTTTACCGGTTGGTGGAGCTCTGGAACTGGCAAAGGGGTTGTTATCTGCAGAAGACACACTGTTGAATTCAGGGATCTGATGCCAACCAATAAACGACCTCACGCCTCTGATAGTCTCCCTGTAGGTAGACTTTTCAGACAGTTCCTGATCAGCTGATTCATTCCTGGTGAGGTCTGGGGAACCGTCCCGGACGTTGCCATCAATGGGAGATCCTGGTTCACTCTCTAGTTCTTCCTCACTGTCAGAACCGGTAAACTCAGCATGTAGGGCAGCACTACTGGTACCGGTTGGCAGAACATCAGGACCTGCACCATGAGCCTCAACAGGCTGGGTGGCCGTCCCTGCACCAGGAGCATCAACAGGCTGGGTGGCATTCTGCTGCTTCACATCAGTACCGGGACCCTCAACAGGGTGGGTAGCACTCTTGTTGACAGCTTCTCTCATCACAGCAGCCTCACCGGTGGTCTGAACAAGACTGGAACCGGTGCCCCCAACAGTCACACCAGAGGACAAGCCAGTGGTGGAGGTTCCAGGAATAAAAAAGGGCTGATCACTGGTAATCACTGAAGGGGGGTTCTGTACAGGATTCACAGGAACCGCAAACGTCTTGGACACCAGCATTGCCTCCAATCTGGCAAAATGTTCACACCATTTCTCATCCAGTTCCTTCAGGTCATCAGATCTCAACTTGCTGCTGGATTTCTTCTTACCGCTAGCCAATTCAAGTTCTTTCCTGGACTAGTAGTTGGGGGTGGAAAGTTGCTTCAACTGCACAGGTGTGAGAGCCTGACAGATCTTACATTCCTGCTTTTTAACACACAGATCGTCACCCACTCCCTTGTCCCTGCAACGTGCACATTTCCTGTGGTTATCAAAAACAGCCATAACCGCAGGTTCCTCTCTTTTGTCCAGGAGACGACATGATGGTCAGTAAACTAGTAAGACTACTTGAAAATATATATAACGGAAGAGTTCATTGTAAAACTTCAAAACTGTTTCTCTGTAGAAAACACATCTGCACACTCCACGCACCAAACAAAAAAGATGCTATGACGTCACGCTGTCTAGACAGGAAGGAAGTATGATGCGCCACCTAGCGAATGCACACTCTGTGATGGGTCCTGCCGGTATTATATACAGGGAAGTATAGGAAGTAGGTTGGGAAGTACGGGAGGCATCATGCTTTGTAATTTCATCCTCAGCCCGTCTGAGCACATCATCAGGAAATAACGCTCCTATCTGCAGAGGAGCATTACGGAGGGCTGCAAATGTATCCAACTTGATACCGGGCTTGATGTGATGCAGATAAGCGTCCTAGCGCAGGAGAGTCATATTGGCCATCTGCACAAATATAGTGTCGGACAGATGTTGCATGGTTTTCCCCATGGCAAAGGAAACATTTTGGTTGAAGGCCGACATATCCCTCAGGTCTTCCAGAGCTTTACCAGCTTGTTGTGAACATTTCCCTTTGGACAGTTCCTTCTCTAAACACCTGATCTTCTCCTGCATGTCACCTTGCAGCTTAGTGATGCACCGGTTAAATTCTGCGGCCTGGTTACAAACGTATGAGGATTCCTTAAGGGCCTTTTCCCACTTCCTAGCCATGTCCTGGGCTAAAGGCCGACAGGCAGGAGGAGTAGAAGCGGTACCAGTAGCCTTGGCAATACGGGCATACATGCTGTTGAGGGTAGCCGCGTCATCCTTCTAGTGAGACACATATCTGCCCAGTCTAGGAGCAGCAGCCGGGTCAAAACCGGAATGAAGGCCATACCAACGGCTCTCAGACTTCAGGGGACGAATGAATTGATCTCTGTGAAGTCCACCTGATTCGGTCCTTCTGATCTGATATCCAGCACACACAATAAGATTAAGATTAACCAGTTCTCCGGAGGCATAGCCACACTGATCTTGCCAACCAGTTGGGACCGGTTACCAGTCTAAGGATTATCACCACGGGAAGATACAGTATATTCCAGATCCAGGATATGGTTCCATCCCATGTAAGCCCTAACAGTCTTAACCGTCTCCCAGTAAGATTGATCCTCAGTGACAGTTTTGTCCATATCCACATCTTTGTCATGATCAGTATCCAAGTCCGGTTCCTGATTCAGAAATCAGTCCTTCTTCCGGTTCATCCAAAGGGGCAACCGGTTCATCAGACACATCAGGTTGTTGAAACAGAGGTTCCCGTTCCTGATCCGGTACCGGTGACCGGTCCGGATATAAATTTTGCAGGGGAGACTTGTAACTAGTGTTCCCGTCTGGTTGTTTTGCAGCAGCATTGTGCAATATTTTAGATGGAGACTTATCCCGTACCCAGGCTGGACCAGCAGGTAGGGAAGAGTCAGAAGTAGAAGGCTGCAGAAAAGGTGACCTAGATACTGCCCCAGCCGGGGGTGGGTGAGGCACGTGCAAGTGCACCGGGCTGAAAGAAGGGTGGTGAGTTCCATTTATTAGCAAAGCTTCAATTCTGGTGAATTTTGCCGCCCATTCATCTTTTAAATCTACCAATTCTTGTTTAAAAGAAGAATCTTGTTGGAAATGAGAACGCAGTTCACTAGTCACAGTTTCCTTGTCGTCAGAATTAGATCCAACTCCGTTTGTTTGTCAGCCTTAGCTTTCCTTTCTTTGCGAATTTGGTACGTGGGGGTGGCTAGTTGAATTATTTGCTCTGGCGTGAGAGCATCACAGAATGAACATTCCTTCTTCAAAACACAAGGATCTTGTCCTTGACCTTTCTCGCGGCAGCGAGCACATCTAGAGTGATTATCAAATAAAGCCATTGCATGTCCACAAGAACCAGAATGTTAGCACACAATATACACGTAAAATGAAGAGATTAAACTGTAAATATCCAGTAAAAAACTCAAATATTGCAGAGCACTACAAATAGCTGTTGACGGATTGGCGCCAAACGAAAAGATGAGAGACACGTTCGCTTGCTCCACCTTGTGAGAGTTGGGAGAACTAGCCACTGGGAGAGTGGAAGAGGAATTACCGGTCCGGCCGGAGGCAACTCAGGACGTCTTTTTCTGACGTTTGGCGGGACCGGCAGGCGCCGGACTAATGGCTATGTCTGTTAGGTAAGATATATTAACGCAATAAAAATTTAATTTACTTATTAAATTTGCAATTTTATTGCGTTAATACATCCTATCCAATGGACAATTGCTCAATAACTACCGCTTGGTTGGCGGGTAAGTTACTAGGGACTTAGGTGAACTCATAATAGAACTAACAAGAAATTTCCTTCCAGGCCTGGGTTGACCTTGTGGTCAGTAAACCTTTAAGGCCATAGTCGGTTATCAGAGACCGGTTAACTGGTACAAACCGACTTGCCCCCCCCCCCCTTTTAACAGACCTGCTCTAAGGTAGGGGAAGAGAGGGATGAGTTCAGTCCCATAAGAAGTAAAATAAACCTCCCCAAGGAAGCACGTCAGAGTTTTTTTGTTTTTTTTTATTTATATACAACTATTTACATATGTACAAAATCTCCTCTATTTCTGGGTTATTTGTGGATCTGCTGAGCAGCCACTACAGGTCCCAGGTGGTAAAGCTCTGAATCAGCCCAAGCCACATCCTTCAGATAAAACTGTGTGAAGGTATTATGTGACTTCCAGTGACAAGCTGATAGGATCTGTTCTAAGGACACTCCCGACTGGAAGGCCTTGGAAGCAGCAAAAGCCCCGACATCATGGGCCTTAACCTGATGTAAGGTGTGTGATTCCTGATCAGAGAGCTCATAACATAGGATCACTGTTTGTTTGTTCCATGAGGAGATAGTGGCAGGTGAAATGTCTTTGTCGAAACCTTTCTTGAAGGAGACAAAGACTAACTCCTTGTTTTGCCTGAGGTCTGAGGTCCTGTCCAAATAGTAGCGTAATGCTCTGACGGGACAGAGGGACCTGTCAGACTTGAGGGACTTATCCAGAGTTGGGGCCTGGGCTGATATAACCACTGGGGCCACACTATCTGGACCCTCTTTGGCCAGCTGATTCTTTGAAAGAAAGCTGGGTGAAGGGTACAGAGACACATTTGACCAGTCAGATTGGTGTCTGATATTCCTGTTTTGCCAAGCATGAATCTCACTTCTACATTTGCCCGACCCAAGGGCTAAGAGGAAAACTGTCTTGAAGGTCAGGTGCTTCAGTGACGCCTCTCTAATTGGTTCAAAGGGGGCCTTTGTCAACTGGTGTAAGACCAGGGACATATTCCAGGAAGGGATCCCCCTCTGACCTTTGGGTCTGTCTCTGTGGAAACTATCCAGGAGACGTCTGAGGTTTTCATCCTTGCTGATATTAAGGGGTAAATTTACCAGTTTATCAGCAATGGCTGACCTGTAACCATCAATGGCACTGGGCTGTAACTTCCTGTCCTGAAAAAGGTACATAAGGAAGTCAGCTACTGACTTTACAGGGGGTGCCCAAGTCCACCTGATTACTGAGGCACCATTTTGTAAAAATGGCCCACTTTGCCTCATAGACTGATCTGGTTGATCCCCTTTGAGGATCCTCAGTTCTTGCTGCCACTGCCTCAGAGAAGCCCTGCTCCTTGATTGCTGAGGCTCTAGGAGCCACGCGTGGAGATTCAGATGAGGGATCTAATTAAAGGGCTGTGTTAACAGGTTGGGCATGTTGGGAAGGCTCAGTGGGATTTGGCTTGACATTGTCACCAGGTCCCAAAACCAGGGCATGTTGGGCCACCCCGTAGCAATCACAATGATAACTCTTGCATGGGGAGTCCTGCAACTTCTCCACCACTTTGCCCAAGATGGCTGCTGGTGGAAAGGCATATGCGTCGAGATCCTGCCATGGCAGACTGAGTGCATCTACTGCTGCGACCAGGGGATCCGGTACCGGTGACACAAACAGAGGTAACTTGGTGTTGAACCTCGTGGCAAATAGGTCTATTTGAGGCCAGTGCCACTTGCTGCATATAGCTTGGAAAACCTCTTGGAGGAGGGACCACTCTGTTTGAATGGTCTGGCCCAGTCTGGATAGCTTGTCTGCTACCACATTCAGCCGGCCTGGAATGTGTTGGGCTTTGAGAGTTACTTGATGTCTGGTACACCAGGTCAAGATTCTCCATAGTAGGGCACACAGTGGGCCCGACCTCATGCCTCCTTCGTTGTTTATGTATGACACTACTGTAGTGTTGTCGGTTGCCACAAGTACTATCTTGTCGGTACAGAGGTCTTGGAACTCTTTCAGTGCTAGAAAGACTGCTTTTAGTTCCAGATAGTTTATATGCAGCTTGCTTTCTGGTAGGGACCAGGACCCTCTCGCAGTGCGTTCGTTTAATTGAGCACCCCACCCTGCTTTGGATGCGTCTGTAAAGATTTGCAGAGCATGCTTTATTGGGTGTAATGGTTGGCCTGCGAGAATGTTGTCTGCCTGTAGCCACCATTGTAAGTGTGGGTGCAGTGACCTGGGAATTGGAATCACTTTCTCTAGTGATTCGGGTACCCTCCAGTTGTTTTTGAGATACCACTGTATGGGTCTCATGTGTAGTCGGCCTAGGTGAACTTGCTTCTCTGTGGCAGTTAACAAACCGATCAGGGACATGAACTGCCGGACCAGACAGGCTGGTAGTGAAAGTATTTCTCTTAACTTGTCCTGAAGGTTCTGCCAACGGTCCGGTGTCGGTTGGACCCGACCGACCTTGAGGTCGAACTGGTAGCCTACAAAATCGAAGATCTGTTTGGGTTCCAGCTCTGACTTTTCCAAATTCACCATCTAACCTAGTTCCTGACATATTTTTACTAGATCCTGAGTATGCTGGAGACAAACCCGGTGGGATCTGGCCCTCACCAACCAGTCGTCTAGGTACTGGTGGATCCTTATACCCTTGTGTGTGGCCATCAGTTTCACCTCTTTTGCTACTACAGTGAACTCCAAGGCTGCTGTGGACAAACCAAAAGACAGAGCCGTGAACTGGTAAGTCTGACCCTGAACATGAAATCTGAGATATTTTCTGGACTGTTCCTGTATTGGTATATGGAAGTAGGCGTCCTTGAAATCTATTGAGGTGACCCACTCCCCTTGTTAGAGGGATGTTCTGATGGTTTCCGGTGTCTCCATTTTGAATTTCTCCGCCTTGAGGAAAAGATTCAATTTGCTCAGATCTAATATAGGTCTCCATTTGTTGTTGGGCTTTGGGACCAAAAACAGTCGGTTGAAAAACCCGAGAGATGTTTGGTTTTGAACCCGTTCTACTACATTTTTGTCTATAAGCTGATGTAATGCCTCCTACAGGTAGCTGTTCCTGTGAGGATTGACATAACAGCTTATGACCGTGGGGAACCTTGTGAGATTTGGCCGGGTCCGGAAGGGGAGGGTGTAACCCTCTTTTAGGATCTGAACAACTTTCGGACCGGCACCCAGATTTGTTACAGGTCTTACCAGTCTCCTGTTCACCTTTCTGTGGGTTCGGTACAAAACTATACCACTTTGACTGAGACTTGGGGGGGGGTCAGACGAACTGGTCTTTAAGCAGACCTCCAGCCTCTGAGCTGTGCGATGGGTAACCCTCTGTAAGAGCAAGATTGAGCTTGCCCATCTTGCTACACAGCCACTCATCCATGGGCATTGTGACTGAAACCTTTCCTGTTGGCTGGGTCTTTGGACCTGCAAAAGGGTTGTCTTCTGATTTGGAGGTTGCTGTATCAATCTCTGGGATGTGACTCCACCCCATGAACGACCTGATCCCACTCATCGTTTTCCTATAGTTCTGTTCCTCTGAGAGGGTCAGATCTGGGTCGTTAGCAGAAGCCTCCAGATCCTGGTTCGACAGTTCCCCTTCTTCAACAAAAATGTCCACTGGGGGACGATCAGAAAGGTCGGAGTCGGTGTCCATTGAAGATGTACTAAGTCGTCTTGCAGGAGACGATGACGACCTGCTGGGTACCTGCTGTGATAAGGGAGAGCCAGTACCAGCTAGATCTGAATGTCTGAATTTGCTGGTCAACTTGGAAGCAGTCTGAACATTACCAGGCAAATCTGAAGATTGTTGAGCAGTGTCCGGTCCCTGTGATTGGTCTGTAGCCTGTGTCTGAGAAGTGAGGTCGTTAACCGACAAATCTGTCCCTTGAGAAGGTCTGATGAAGGGTTTTGCAGAGATAACCGAACCAGGAGGAGGTGAGTGTGCTGGTGTTACTTTCACAGTGGTAAACGCTGGTTCCGGTTTATCCAATGACTTAGCTAGCAGAAGGGCCTCTAGTCTGTTAAAGCATTCCGACCATTTCTGGTCCAACTCGTCAATCCTAGTATCAGGTGAGGATCTGTGAGATTTAGAAGCAAGCAACTTAGAGGACTTATCTGTACCAGTCTTGGGATCTTTAGAAGAATGTGCTTTGGCTTTCTCAGAAGGGTTGGACTTCTTCTTTCCTGAACTCAAGCCAGTGGACTGCAAAATCCCCTGGTCGTCCACAGCTCCCACTACCGTCACAGAGGACGGGTCAATGAGAGAGGAACTGGAGGAGTCCTGTTTGGGTGTATCACTGGTTTTCTTAAGATCGCGTTTTTCTTTCTTAAGCCTATAAGAAGGCGTGGACAACAGTAAATGTTGGTCCTCAGTTAATATATTACAAGAGTTACAATCATTATGGGAGACACAGGGATCTGAGCCCTTACCCTTATCTCTGCAACGTGCGAAGAAACTATGGCTGTCAAAGCTATCCATGATGTGTCCACAACTTCCCTGTTTCTGGCTGGGAGAAGACATAATGATATGATATGAATCCAATGCCAAAATGATCTATGAACACCCTCGCATAAAATAAAATAACAATAGAAGCACACTCTGAAGAATAATGATCAAAACTTCACAAAACGTTTTCACTAAAAAACTTTGTGTACACAATACATGCGCCAAACGAAAAAGATGCTATGACGTCACGCTGTCTAGACAGGAAGGAAGTATGATGCGCCACCTGGCGAGTGCACAGTACTGGACCGGCCTAGCCGGTGGAAACACAGGACGTCTTTTTCTGACATTTGGCGAGCCGGTCCACGCCGACCGGATTAGCAATTGTCCATTGGATAGGATGTATTAACGCAATAAAAATGATTTTTTTTTTTTTGAAAAGGACATCTTAGTTTCATTAATATCTTGTGATTTTACTGAGCTGGCCATTATTTTGGAAATCTTTGTGATGGGATTACTACTGCCACAAGCCTGTCACAATAGGTGTCACATAGCTTTGCCTAATTACTCATATATGACAAATGACACTGGTATTTAAACACATCTAAGTTAACCCCCTCATTGTAGCAAAAGCAAACACACTAGTCACTTTAAGGTAGGTAGCTTGGAGTTTACAATTTCATGAATTTTTTTAATACTGTAAAACTATATTGTGAAAACCAATGCGAATAGAAACACAAATGAAATAATTTATCAATATAAAACTTAAGCACATAAACTAATTGCATTTATGAGAACAAAGATCTAAGAGAGGAAGTTCTAATCTTAACTATTTTGCTCTAACAGGCTCATTATGTTATACAACAATTACTGATTAAAAGTATCTATTAAATATGTGTTAATTTTCCTAGGCACATGATGATTGACAGCAAAACTTCATATTTATATCTGAAACTTGTCAGGATGAAAAAAAAATCAACAAAAAGTGAAAAAAAATTAAAGGTATTCACAAATACAAATACTTTTGAAATGTATTCGAATAGGAATACAAATACTTTGCTTTTTTCACAAAAGTACATGTATTCGAATACGAATACAAATACACAACAAACAATCAGTGCGCGTGAACGGGCTCTGTGTCAGCTGACTGCATGTTTTGAGTTTCAGAGTAGAAGTGACAGATGAAAAGGACACAAAAGTTGTGCCCTGGAAATGGTGTTCAGAAGGAAAGTAAGAAGGTAACTGTTAAGGTGTAAAAAGTAAGTTAAAAACATATTTAAAGAAAACAAGACCACTGCCACGGTGTGTATCTCCCGCCGAGCATTAAAGGGGAAGAAATACCTTTTCCGAGATATTCACAATGATTTTATAGGTCAAGGTCACTACAGCAAGGGCAATGGTCAAATCAAGGTCAGACCATGACGTTGCACACCTACACCCCCTAACCAATGTCCCTACCAAGTACCAACTTCCTACACCTTACAGTTTCCAAGATATAGCCCAGACAAGATTTTATAGGCCGAGGTCACTACAGCAAGGTCAAATCAAGGTCAGATCATGACGTCGCACACCTTCACCCCCTAACCAATGTCCCTACCCAGTATCAACTTCCTACACCTTACAGTTTCCGAGATATAGCCCGGACAAGATTTTTTAGGTCAAGGTCGCTACAGCAAGGTCAAAGATCAAATGAAGGTCAGACCATGACGTTGCACACCTACACCCACTAACCAATGTCCCTAACAAGTATCAACTTCCTACACCTTACGGTTTCCGAGATATATCCCGGACAAGATTTTATAGGTCAAGGTCACTACAGCAAGGTCAAATCAAGGTCAGACCATGACATTGCACAGCTACACCCCCCTAACCAATGTCCCTTCCAAGTATCAACTTCCTACACCTTACGGTTTCCGAGATATAGCCCAGACAAGATTTTATAGGTCAAGGTCACTACGGCCAGGTCAAGGGTCAAATCAAGGTCAGACCATGACGTTGCACACCTACATCCCCTAACCAATGTTCCTACCAAGTATCAACTTCCTACACCTTACAGTTTCCGAGATATAGCTTGGACAAACTTTTTCCCACCGCCTGCCCACCTGCCCGCCCGCCCGTCCGGACACCATGGGCTGCCGGGTAAAAAATAGATGAACAACATATTTGAGAGAAATTGTGTAGCTGCAATATTTTTGAAGATATAAGCAATTTACTCATTACGGTTATCATTAAAAATTGACAAAGTAGCTATTACTCACTTAGCTATGGAGATACACTTCCAAACTACTGACCATGTTGTAGCTGTGGAGAAAGTAGCTGCACAACATATTGGAACAAAATACTCTAAATGTAATAGTCTGGAAGTTATAAGCCATATAATTATATTAGGTAAAGTGCTATTACTCACTCAAATGTAGGCCAAAGGTCACCAAATCCAGTACAATAGGATACTCTTGTACTGCCCTGTGGGTCAAAAATTCGCTCGAAATTGCTATATCTCTTACAGTTTGTGAGATATTTGTGATTTTTCACATTTTCACTAAAAGTAGCAATAAAGTAACCATTACTCACTTGTACACTGGGCAACAGTTGTGAAACTTAAATATGTTACAGTTCACAAAAAAGTAGATGAACAACATATTTGAGAGAAATTGTGTAGCTGCAATACTTTTGAAGATATAAGCCATTTGCTCATTACGGTTATCATTAAAAATTGAAAAAGTAGCTATTCCTCACTTAGCTATGGAGATACACTTCCAAACTACTGACCATGTTGTAGCTGTGGAGAAAGTAGTTGAACAACATATTGGAACAAAATACTGTAAATATAATAGTGTGGAAGTTATAAGCCATATAATTATATTGGGTAAAGGGCTATTACTTATTTTGAGTAGGTGAGTAATTATCTACGGGTCTGAAACTTCACCATGTGAAAGCTCTCCCAAAAGTAGATGAATGAGTTATTAGATAAAAATTGGGTATCCCCAATACTTTTAGAGATAATTACCATTTACTCATTTTGAGTAGGTGAATAATTAGGTACAGGTCTGAAACTTCACCAAGTGAAAGCTCTCCCAAAAGTAGGTGAATGAGTTATTTGAGAAAAATTGACCATCTGCAATACTTTTAGAGATAATTCGCATGTACTCATTTTGAGCAGGCGAGTAATTAGCTATAAGTCTGAAACTTCACCATGTGAAAGCTGTTCCAAAAGTAGGTGAATGAATTATTGAGAAAAATTGGCTGTCTGCAATACTTTTAAGAGATAATTCGCATTTACTCATTTTGAGTAGGTGAGTAATTATCTACGGGTCTGAAACTTCACCATGTGAAAGCTCTCCCAAAAGTAGATGAATGAGTTATTTAATTAAAATTGGGTATCCGCAATACTTTTAGAGATAATTCGCATTTACTCATTTTGAGTAGGTGAATAATTAGCTACGGGTCTGAAACTTCACCAAGTGAAAGCTCTCCCAAAAGTAGGTGAATGAGTTATTTGAGAAAAATTGGCTATCCGCAATACTTTTAAGAGATAATTCGCATTTACTCATTTTGAGTAGGTGAGTAATTACCTATGGGTCTGAAACTTCACCATGTGAAAGCTCTTCCAAAAGTAGGTGAATGAGTTATTTGAGAAAAATTGGCTATCCGCAATACTTTTAAGAGATAATTCGCATTTACTCATTTTGAGTAGGTGAGTAATTATGTACGAGTCTGAAACTTCAGCATGTGAAAGCTCTCCCAAAAGTAGATGAATGAGTTATTTGAGAGAAATTGGCTATCTGCAATACTTTTAGAGATAATTCGCATTTACTCATTTTGAGTAGGTGAGTAATTACCTACGGGTGTGGAACTTCATCATGTGAAAGCTCTGCCAAAAGTAGATGAATGAGTTATTTGATAAAAATTGGGTATCCGCAATACTTTTACAGATAATTAGCATTTACTCATTTTGCTCTTATGGTTTGTGAGATACTTGTGATTTTTCACATTTTCACTAAAAGTAGCAATAAAGTAGCCATTACTCACTTGTACATTGAGCAACAGTTGTGAAACTTCAATATGTTACAGTTCACAAAAAAGTAGATGAACAACATATTTGAGAGAACTTGTGTAGCTGCAATACTTTTGAAGATATAAGCCATTTACTCATTATGGTTATCATTAAAAATTGACAAAGTAGCTATTACTCACTTAGCTATGGAGATACACTTCCAAACTACTGACCATGTTGTAGGTGTGGAGAAAGTAGCTGCACAACATATTGGAACAAAATACTCTAAATGCAATAGTTTGAGAGTTATAAGCCATATAATTACATTAGGTAAAAGTACTATTACTCACTCAAAAGTAGGCCAAAGTTCACCAATCCCCTTAGCATAGGACATTGTTGTACCACCCTGTGGGTAAAAAATTCGCTCAAAATTGCTCTATCTCTTACGGTTTGCGAGATATTTGTGATTTTTCACATTTTCACTAAAAGTAGCAATAAAGTAGCCATTACTCACTTGTGCATTGAGCAACAGTTGTGAAACTTCAATATGTTACAGTTCACAAAAAAGTAGATGAACAACATATTTGAGAGAAATTATGTAGCTGCAATACTTTTGAAGATATAAGCAATTTACTCATTATGGTTATCATTAAAAATTGACAAAGTAGCTATTACTCACTTAGCTATGGAGATACACTTCCAAACTACTGACCATGTTGTAGGTGTGAAGAAAGTAGCTGAACAACATATTGCAACAAAATACCGTAAATGCAATAGTTACATTAGGTAAAAGTGCTATTACTCACTCAAAAGTAGGCCAAAGTTCAGCAATCCCCTTAGCATAGGACATTGTTGTACCACCCTGTAGGTAAAAAATTCGCTCGAAATTGCTCTATCTCTTACGGTTTGCGAGATATTTGTGATTTTTCACATTTTCACTAAAAGTAGCAATAAAGTAGCCATTACTCACTTGTACATTGAGCAACAGTTGTGAAACTTAAATATGTTACAGTTCACAAAAAAGTAGATGAACAACATATTTGAGAGAAATTGTGTAGCTGCAATACTTTTGAAGATATAAGCCATTTACTCATTACGGTTATCATTAAAAATTGACAAAGTAGGTATTACTCAATTATCTATGGAGATACACTTCCAAACTACTGACCATGTTGTAGCTGTGGAGAAAGTAGCTGAACAACATATTGCAACAAAATACTCTAAATGCAATAGTTTGACAGTTATAAGCCAAATAATTATATTAGGTAAAAGTGCTATTACTCACTCAAAAGTAGGCCAAAGTTCACCAAACCAAAAAAATTTTGAAGAGCGTAAAAATTCATTAGGACAAGTAATTTACCAAAAATATGTAACTGTAGTAGTTTCAGAGAAAATTCGTGACCCACACACGCACGCATGCACGTACGCACACACATGGTGCAAATTATAATATTGCAAATGCAATAGTTTTAATTTTACTATGTTATAGCTCAAATAGGTGAATAACATACTGAAACTAAATCTAAATGCAATAGTTTTCAAGTTATAAGTGATTTACTCAACAGTGATAACCTAAAAGTAGCTATTATTCAGCTATGCCATGAGCTACAGGTCTGAAATTTTACTATGTTATAGCCGACCCAAAAGTAGCCGAATAACATATTTACACCAAATTCTCTAAATGCAATAGTTTTCAAGTGATTTTACTCATAATGGAAGTTACTGAAAAGTCCAAAAGTAGCTATTACTCACTAAGCTATTGAGATAGACACCCAAGTTACTCAACATTTTGTAGCTATGGAAAAAGTAGTCGACCAACATATTTTAATAAAATGCTCTAAATGCAATACTTTTCAAGTTATAAATGATTTAGTGTTGAGCAAGAACCTCAAAGTAGCTATTACTCAGCTATGCAATGAGCCACAGGTCTGGAATTTTACTATGTTATAGCTCACCCCAAACTAGGTGAATAACATATTGAAGCTAAATACTCTAAATGCAATACTTTTCAAGTTATAAGTGATTCACTCAACAGTGATAACCTAAAAGTAGCTATTACTCAGCTATGCCATGAGCTACAGGTCAGAAATTTTACTATGCTATAGCTGACCCAAAAGTAGCTGAATAACATATTTACACAAAATTCTCTAAATGCAATACTTCTCAAGTTATAAGTGATTTTCTCAACAGTGATAACCTAAAAGTAGCTATTACTCAGCTATGCCATGAGCTACAGGTCTGAAATTTTACTATGTTATAACAGTCCCAAAAGTAGCTAAACATATTAACACAAAATTCTCTAAATACAATAGTTTTCAAGTTACAAGTGATTTTACTCATAATGGAAGTTACTGAAAAGTCCAAAGGTAGCTATTACTCACTAAGCTATTGAGATGGACACCCACGTTACTCACCATGTTGTAGCTATGGAAAAAGTAGCTGAATAACATATTTTAACAAAATGCTCTAAATGCAATACTTTTGAAGTTATAAATGATTTAGTGTTGAGTAAGAACCTCAAAGTAGCTATTACTCAGCTGTGTAATGAGCCACAGGTCTGGAATTTTACTATGTTATAGCTCACCCCAAAATAGGTGAACAACGTATCGAAACTAAATACTCTAAACGCAAAACTTTTCAAGTTATAAGTGATTTACTCAACAGTGATAACCTAAAAGTAGCTATTACTCAGCTATGCCATGAGCTACAGGTCTGAAATTTTACTATGTTATAGAATAACATATTTACACAAAATTCTGTAAATGCAATAGTTTTCAAGTTACAAGTGATTTTACTCATGATGGAAGTTACTAAAAAGTCTGAAAGTAGCTTTACTCACTTAGCTATTGAAGGAGACACCCAAGTTACTCACCATGTTGTAACTATGAAAAAAGTAGCTGAATAATATCTTTTAACAAAATGCTCTAAATGCAATACTTTTGAAGTTATAAATGATTTAGTGTTGAGTAAGAACCTCAAAGCAGCTATTACTCAGCTATGCCATGAGCTACAAGTCAGAAATTTTACTATGTTTTAGCTGACCCAAAAGTAGCTGAATAACATATTTACACAAAATGCTCTAGATGCAATACTTTTCAAGTTATACATGATTTAGCGTTGAGTAAGAACCTCAAAGTAGCTATTACTCAGCTATGCCATGAGCTACAGGTCTGAAATTTTACTATGTTATAGCTGACCCAAAAGTAGCTGAATAACATATTTACACAAAATGCTCTAAATGCAATACTTTTCAAGTTATAAATGATTTAGTGTTGAGTAAGAACCTCAAAGTAGCTATTACTCAGCTATGCAATGAGCCACAGGTCTAGAATTTTACTATGTTATAGCTGACCCCAAAATAGGTAAATAACATATGAAACAAAATACTCTAAATGCAATACTTTTCAAGTTATAAGTGATTTTCTCAACAGTGATAACCTAAAAGTAGCTATTACTCAGCTATGCTATGACTACAGGTCTGAAATTTTACTATGTTATAGCTGACCCAAAAGTAGCTGAATAACATATTTACACAAAATTCTGTAAATGCAATAGTTTTCAAGTTACAAGTGATTTTACTCATGATGGAAGGTACTGAAAAATAAAAAAATAATTAAGAAAGATCCAGGTCTGACACTCACACAAGGGAATCTACTTGTGACCTAGTACATATGTGCAAGATATTAGAGAAATCCCTGTCACTGAGAAAATTGTGATAAAGTGTTAAAATTTTCATACTTAGGGTGGGGGTACCTCACTTATAATGGCTCTAGCAAACAGACGAACAAACAGATCTGCATGCCTTGAACAATTTTCATGCTAGGTAGATAAGCTATCTTTTAAAACAAACAGCACGTCTCTGGGCCTTGTAGTTTCGTCGGAGAAGTCGCTCACGCGTACGCGTACGTACACGCCGAAGAGTGATGCCATAATGTCAGCTGACTGACAAGTGGGGGGTACCTCAGTCAAGGTCACTACGGTAAGGTCAAATCAAGGTCACACCATGACATTGCACACCTAACCAATGTCCCTGCCATGTACCAACGTCCTACACCATACAGTTGCTGAGCTATAGCCCAGACAAGATTTTATAAGTCAAGGTCACTACAGCAAGGTCAAAGGTCAAATCAAGGTCACACCATGACGCTGCACACCTCCAACCCCCAACCAATGTCCCTACCAAGTATCAACTTCCTGCACCTTACGGTTTCCGAAATATAGCCCGGACAAGATTTTATATTATTTTATATTCAACGTAACTATGGCAAGGTCAAAGGTCAAATCAAGGACAGACCATGACGTTGCACACCTACACCTCCTACCAATGTCCCTACCAAGTATCAACTTCTGCCACCTCGTGGTGATATAGAGATATAGCCTGGACAAGATTTTAGAGGTCAAGGTCACTACAGCAAGGTCAAATCAAGGTCGCACCATAATGTTGTACACCTACATCCCCTGACCATTGTCCCTACCAAGTATCAACTTCCTACACCTTACGGTTTCCATGATATAGCCAGGACAAGATTTTATAGATCAAGGTCACTTCGGCAAGGTCAAATCAAGGTCACACCACAATGTTGCACACCTAAGCCCCCTCACCAGTGTCCCCATCAAGTATCAACTTCTTACACCTTACAGTTTCTGAGATACAGGCTCCCGCCTGCCCATCCAGACACCATCGGTGAAAACAATACCCCAACAGCTCTCAAGGGCTGTGACACAGTTAGGGTTTTACATCCCGTTCAACAGCCAGGGTCATATTATGACAGGTCTGCAGCACTGCCACTTTTGGGGGTTGAACCCACACAGAGGGGACTGCCTGTGATTAGATGCCAAAGTTGATAAACACTAGGCCACCGAGGACCTCCTTCAAGGGCTGTGGGCTAAAAATGTTAAAATGCATTAGTTTTCACAAAAAAAATATAGATGATCAACTTAAAGAGAACTTGTGTAGCTGTATTGCTTCTGAAGATATAACCCATTTACTCATGAAAAGTGAGAAAGCAGCTGTAATCCACAGCTACTGTGACACGCCTAATGAATGTAGCATAGCATATTTCACCAAAATACAAGAGTATTGAAGTGAAAACTGATTTACTTAATGCAGCTGAAATTCCTATACCTCGCATAGCTTTCAGCCCAAAGCAACAATTGTAGCAAAACATTTAAGTGCATAAAATTCACTAGGACAACAAATTGAGTGAAATGCTGTAAATCAAGTAGATTTTACTTTTTAACCTTCAATGCAAACAAATATAACTTACATTAGACCTTGTGCAAGGTCCTCCTTAGTGCATTATGATTCTCTGAGAGCATTTCCCTCCAGAAGTTTTTACTTCCAGCAAGTGTAAAATCCAGACTGTTATAAAATGCACTCATTATCTCGAAAAAAAAAAAAAAAAAAAAACCCAAGTAGACTTGTGAGCAAGTCTAAACTTACACAGAAAAATAAGTCATCTATAAGTCAGAAAATCCTGAAACTTGACAAAAAATAGCCAGCCTCGGCAGGCAAGAACCCTAGCCCGCAGGTACAGCTATATGGCCAACAACATTGAGATTTGGAAAATCTTAGGAACAACTTTTGTTGTAAGAAGTATAGAGAACCCACAAGATGTTCTGCAAACGATTCACAGGCCATGATTTCTTACAAGTAGTTTTCATATTTTGAAGCCAAAGAAACAATTATAAGGGAGATTGAAGGCCTTTTTGATATGATGACCCTCCTATTTGCCATTAAAGATTGATACGGCGGCCATTTTGTTTCCAAAACACAATTACTCTCAGGCAAGCTTTCCTATCCAATTGCATTTTGTGCAAATCTCATGAAGCTAGCTACAATATTTTAGGTTACAGAAAACATTGAAGATTTTAGAACAAACTTTTTAAGACCCGAAAATTTTAAAAGTGTTGCCATGGCAACAGTTGCTGCTGGATACTCCCCAAAAACTAATCAGCTGTAGATCCTCTTGGGGTAAACATATCTTGAAAATTTGGTGAAAATCTGTGCAGGGGTTAGTCTGTGAACACCCACAAAGTTTAAGACCAGAAAATTTTAAGTGTTGCCATGGCAACAGTTGTTACCGGATACCCCCAAAAAACATATCTTGAAAATTTGGTGAAAATCTGTGCAGGGGTTAGTCTATGAACACCCACAAAGTTTAAGACCAGAAAATTTTAAGTGTTGCCATGGCAACAGTTGTTACCGGATATCCCCCAAAAACATCCCCTGAAAATTTGGTGAAAATCCATGCAGGGGTTTAGGTTGTGGAACACCCACAAGCTTTATGCCTGCCTCTGCCCAGAAGGCACAGGGGACGACTTTTACCCCAGCCTTTATGGGCAGGGGTTGAAAATGGCCTCAGTAGGGCATTTTATGGGACAAGGGGTGACCTTGGACATGTTTTAGGTTAAATGTATGTAGGCTATAAAGAACAAATATCTATTAAAAATCAACCACAATGGGATTCAACTTTCCATATATCAGAAAAGCCTCAGAATGTGTAAAACTCCTTGATGACTTTCAAATAATTGCCTGTGGCAGCCATTTTGTATTTCCAAATAAGGCCAAAAATATTCCCAGACAAGTTGTAACAATGAACATGTCCCGTAAATTTGAGAAATCTACCTATAAAAGTTTAAGAATTTCCTAGAAGTGGTGAACAGGAAAATGTTTACACACTGTGGCAGCAGCAGCGTATCCATTCATAAACCATAGTACCCACCAAATGCTATCCAGGGGACACGATCAGTTGCAGCAATCCACACATCTTTGTGACAGGACAAATATGTCTAATATAATGCAGCAGAAAACATTTTGGAAGAGCCAAGGGAAACAGTAAAGGTCGCCATATAAAGTTGCATAACTACACCCTCAACCAAGGTCCAAAGTGTCAACCTCCTATATGTTACACTGCCTGATATAGCCTGGCCTGGGTTAAGATTTTAATGGCCAAGATCAGGTAAGCTCAAATCAAGGTCACACCATGACATTTCAAGTCCACATTAATCATCAAAACCTGATTTTTTCCGAGATACAGCCTGCAAAAGATATTAAACTTCAAAGTTGGGTTTTATGTCGTTCCACAGCCAAGATCATATTTGGACAGGCACTCGGCACTGTCATATGTGGGCTTTGAAAGGTCAAGATCACTATCGCAAGATCAAAGGTCACGGTGACTAAGACAAGATGAAAGCTTGAATCAAGGCCACACTATGATGTAGCACACCATACTACCCAAGCAATGTCCCTGCCAAACATGAACTTTCTACACCACAGGGTTTCCAAGATAAAGCCTGGACAAGATAGAAAAGGTGAAGGTTGCTACGTCGAACAAAATCATACCATACTGCACACCTACACCCTCCTAATGTCCCTACCAAATATCAAAATCCTACACCTTAGAATTTCAGAGATATACCACGGTCAAGATTATAAAGGTCAAGGTCACTACAGTAAAGTCAAAGGGAAGTCGGACCATGACACTGCACATATACACTACACAACCAGTGTCCCTACCAAGTACATGTATCAACTTCCAACACCTTACAGTTTGAAATACAGCCCAAACAAGATTTTAACTATCAAGGTCACTATGGTAAGGTCAATTCAAGGTTACACCATGGCATTGCCCATCCACACCCCAAAACAATATTCTCAACAGGCGGGTTCCACAATCCCTATTAGGGAAATGTTGCCAGATGTAACATGATAGCTGTGCTGGAAATTTCAAAATAGTGTGTCGTGCTGGACTTCAAACTCTGTCAAGTTTGAAATCGGTAAGCGCAAGCGTCCGAGTTACAGTCTGGAAACCAAATTATTTGGGATGAGCACATGCCCAAAACAGCGAACTGACAGATCCCAATTTCTAAAGCAACCAAGCCCTGGTTGTGTCCAATCACCCTGTTAAGTTTCAAGTTGATTGGACAGAGTGTCTGAGTTAGAGTCCGAAAACCGAAATATTTTGGAGTGTCCGCCCAATTCCGGCAGAGTTTGAAATCGATTGCAAGAATCTATAGAGTCCAGAAATTGAATTTCAAGATGGCAACATCTCAAGCAACCTAGCCTAGGCGGTGCCCTAGTAGGGCAGCCCTACCATCCTGGTAAGATTCAAATGGATTGGCTGAAGCGTCTTCCAAGTTATAGTCCGAAAATGGAATTTCAATACAGTGGTCACAGCTGCCATCTTATTTTTCAACTAGCATCAATTTCGAAAGCAATCTACATTTGGTGATGCCCTACCATCCTGTGAAGTTTCAAATCGATCGGCTGGTGCATCTTTGAGTTACAGACCAGAAACGGAATTTCATGATGGTAGCCATCTTGTTTTTCCAAATGGCACCAATTTCAAAAGTAACCTAGTCTAGGTGGTGCCTACCACCCGGTTAAGTTTCAAATCAATTGGTGGAAGGGTGTCGAGTTAAGACTAACTTAAAGAGTCCAGAAACCAAAATGCTGATGGACAGATGGACGGAAGGCCATCAGACACATCAATCTAATAGGCGGGTTTGTTGCATGCAACCCGCCCAATGAAAATAGGTCAAACGCCAGAAGTTATCCACAACATATGGTGTCAACGTGCCAGTCAGGTGTCAAAACAATGATCAACTAAAACTTCAAATGAAATGCTTTATTCTAAATACATTTTTGTGAACAAATTACAGGGTTGTTTTCAACAAAAAATCAGCTAAACCTTTAATTCCTTATTTAATACAATTATTAATTCCTTCTGATTGATATTGCAACATTTTTATTAAAAGTTAACATTTGAAAAAACAGGTCCCAATGTATAATTTAAGTTGTATCAAAGAGATAAATATCGCCCTGCTGTGTCTTGAATGTCAAAATTATTCACTAATATCATAAATTACATAGCTTGAAAGGTTTGCTTTTACAAAACAAACGTTTCATTTTTTAAATCACAATGTATAATCAGTTTCAACAAAATATGTTAAAAATGCTCGGGGCAACATTTTTTTGATATAGCAAAGACACAAGAGAAAAATAAAACACCAGATTTTTGAAATAGTTAAATATATTAGACACAATTTTTGACCATTAGAAAATTATCCATAATCATGATTTAAAGTTTAGGGTCTGTCAATATTTTTCAAGTACATTTCCTAAATACACTTAAACCTCTTCAATCGAAATATGTGGGAGAAGATTTTATTCAGACTAGGGTTTCATAAAGCAGAAGAAGCGATTCAGTATTAACAGTGGGAATGTACATCTGAGAGACTTGAAATGAGTTCATAAATTTATTATTTGGATTATGGAACTTTAGGACACAAGAGGCCACACCGAAACATGTATTATGTTAAAAGTAGTGACAGTATTTAAATTTAATAATCAGGTGCTACTGATCCTACTCAAATGAAAATTGTCTTATAATTGAAAATATTAACAGCTCCTAATACCCCAAAATATGCCAAACACATAACTATAATAACAATTGGAACATCCAGCTAAACTGAAAAGTAACCTGTGATATCAGTACATCAGTCCAGTGATAGTGTCACTTTCTCTTGTGAAACCGCAGGACTGAAAAGACATTCCAATCTAATTACCCCTCACCCACTTAAATAATGACAAATGCTGTTAAACATTAAAATTGAAAAATTTTATTTCAGAAAAAAGAAAAGTTTCACAGGAACTAAATTCTCCAAAGTGAGTAGAAATGAAAACCTTAAGTCTACATTAAGTTTAAACTTAAGCAGAGAACTAAAACCTATCAAGTAGGCTTGTAATTACATCATAAGATAAAGTTATTTGTAGGGCAGGGTCGGTAACACCGGTATCTTGGTATCGAGACCAATTCACTTCAACACCGTGGTGACACTTTACAGCCGGTATTTCGAATGTCAGCATATAATATTGTGAGAAAACGTAAAGTATTAGAAACAAACCTCAAATCAGAAGAAATTACAAACTTTTATCCAATATTTTTATATATTTTATCACTTTTATAGTGATTTCTTTCAGAACTTCAATGTTTTCTTTTCGCGAATCTTCCGGTTGGTGGGCCTATACGATTGGGGATATGCTAGAACGCAATTTCTTCTTTCGTTATCCCAGAATCGGTAAGTTTTTACATTTGCGGGATACCGAAATGAAAAATCTGCTACCGACCCTGCCCTAATTATTTGTAACAAATATTATCAAAACAGCTACTTGAAATAATACTAAAATAAATAGAATCAACTTTCTCTCAAATCTTGGTTATTTATAACCGAGTTTAAATGCTATCTGAACACTGATGAAGACATATCGCTACATCTGCATGGGTTCTGAGCAGCATCCCACAGAGACAAGAGGAGTTTGCATGTTCAAGTCCAAGCCATTACTATCGGTTGATATTGCACCACCGAATGAACCACCACTTACACCCTGCTGAACATTACAAGCATTTGATTTACACAGCACCGGTGCATCCATAGTCTCTTCTCTAATTGTCTTGGATTTGTCTGCTGCTATATTTGAGTCCATGGACATTTGATTGGATTCATTTTCTGGATTAACTGCAGGGGGTTTATTTTCTGACTCTGTTGGCATGCCCCAATCTATTTTAAAACGGGTAACCCTTGGACAAGTTGCCAGAATGTTTCTCTGTAGCTGAAACAAGGTACAACATATATAAGTTGGTAATACAGTGAAATACAAAATCATAGTGCAGTACACACGACATAATCTGCTGGACTACAGGGGGAAAAAACCCCCAAAAATAGCAGAGATGGACGTACCCCACAGCCTGGCGAAATAGTTTTCAACACCATGAGATATAGAAGTAGTGAAACAGTCAACAGATTGGGAAACTTTCAGAGCACTGTCAGTGTCCAAATAATGTTTAAGTAGAGAAAATAACATCTAAGAGAAAGAAACTGCGTGTAAAGATTAAGTACTAAAACAAGACGATTCAGTTAACTAAAAATTATGAAGCTTTGAGACTTCTCCCATTTTGATATTCATTTGTATGGTCGAATTATGGTTTGAATGTTTTGAATATTACCCATACATAAAGATGTGGCAATAAATGCTTTTATGTGGAGTTGGGGCAAAACCTGTGGCTCACTTGATGCAATACCATCTGTTACAATGGGAAGTTGCAAAAGTAAAACGGTTAATGAATTCTAATGACTTTAACAGTGCTTAATTTACATCAAAAGACACCCAAAGGTGCAACAAGACCACTGCCGTGGTATGATCTCCCGCCGAACTACATCCAAAAGTAGGTGAACAACATATTTGACAAAACTCCTTTAAATTGAATAGTTTTGCCGTTATAAATTATTTAAATCAAAAAAGTTAAAGTAGTTATTACTGAGTTAGCTATGGACCTACAGCTTTCAAAATTTGCAATGAGTTATTTGAGAAAAATTGGCTAAGTACAATACTTTTAGAGATAATTCGCATTTACTCATTTTGAGTAGGTGAGTAATTAGCTGTGGGTCTGAAACTTCACCAAGTGAAAGCTCTCCCAAAAGTAGGTGAATGAGTTATTTGAGAAAAAATTGGCTATCTGCAATACTTTTAGCGATAATTCGCATTTACTCATTTTGAGTAGGTGGTAATTAGCTATGGGTCTGAAACTTCACCAAGTGAAAGTTCTCCCAAAAGTAGGTGAATGAGTTATTTGAGAAAAATTGGCCATCTGCAATACTTTTAGGGATAATTCGCATTTACTCATTTTCAGTAGGTGAGTAATTAGCTATGGGTCTGAAACTTCACCATGTGAAAGCTCTTCCAAAAGTAGGTGAACGAGTTATTTGAGAAAAATTGGCTATCTGCAATACTTTTAGCGATAATTCGCATTTACTCATTTTCAGTAGGTGAGTAATTATCTATGGGTCTGAAACTTCACCATGTGAAAGCTCTCCCAAAAGTAGATGAAGGAGTTATTTGAGAAAAAATTGGCTATCTGCAATACTTTTACAGATAATTGGCATTTACTCATTTTGAATAGGTGAGTAATTAGCTATGGGTCTGAAACTTCATCAAGTGAAAGCTCTCCCAAAAGTAGGTGAATGAGTTATTTGAGAAAAATTGGCTATCTGCAATAGTTTTAGCGATACTTCGCATTTACTCATTTTGAGTAGGTGAGTAATTAGCTATGGGTCTGAAACTTCACAATGTGAAAGCTCTCCCAAAAGTAGATGAATGACTTAAAAAGTAGATGAACAACTTATTTGAGAGAAATTGTGTAGCTGCAATACTTTTGAAGATATAAGGCATTTACTCATTATGGTTATCATTAAAAATTGACAAAGTAGCTATTACGGTTTGCGAGATATTTGTCATTTTTCACATTTTCACCAAAAGTAGCAATAAAGTAGCCATTACTCACTTGTACATTGAGCAACAGTTGTGAAACTTAAATTTGTTACAGTTCACAAAAAAGTAGATGAACAACTTATTTGAGAGAAATTGTGTAGCTGCAATACTTTTGAAGATATAAGGCATTTACTCATTATGGTTATCATTAAAAATTGACAAAGTAGCTATTACTCACTTAGCTATGGAGATACACTTCCAAACTAGTGACCATGTTGTAGCTGTGGAGATAGTAGCTGAACAACATATTGGAACAAAATTGTGTAGCTGCAATACTTTTGAAGATATAAGCCATTTACTCATTATGGTTATCATCAAAGTAGCTATTACTCAGTTAGCTATGGAGTTACAGCTGTGAAAATTCACAATACAGTATATCCAAAAGATAGGTGAACAACATATTCGACAAAAATCCTCTATATTCAATAGCTTTTGAGTTATAAGTGACTTGCTCAATGGTCAAATGTTAAACTTAGTATAGCTATTACTCAGTTAGCTATGGTGCTACACCTTGGACACCTCACCATGATATAGTACATGAAGGAGTTGTTGAACAACATATTTCAGGCCAATATTGTAAGTAACAGTTACAAAGACAAAATCACTTTACTCATTTTGCTCATTGTTAATAACAGAAAATAGCTATTACTCACTTAGCTATGAAGATAGAACCCTAAAAATGGTACCATCTTGTAGGCATGGAGAAAGTAGCTGAACAACATATTTTACAGAAACACTCTAAATGCAGTCGTTTTGGAGTTATGAGCACTTTACTCAAAGTAGCCACCATTGCTATTACTCACTTAGCTATGGTCCTAGGTGTGAAATAACAGCATCAAATGAAAGGACATAAGCAATAAGGTCATAAAAAACATTGAAAAGGCCCAGGAGAAACAACCAGTGTGATGTACAGCCCTTTATAAAAGCGTGATACACACTCAATAACACACGCACGGAATGCGTTTTATAATCTCCCGCCCGCCCGGCGGGAGATAACAACCAAGATTCAAGTAAAAAGATATAAAAGAGATATCAAATAGTATCATATATACCTGTAGAGAGATAAAATAGTATCAGATATGCAAGATCAAAGGTCAAATCCAGGTCACACCATGACATTGCACACATATAACCCCCGAACAATGTCCCTACCAAATATCAACTTCCTACACCTTATTGTTTCTGAAATATAGCCCTGACAAGGCATTATAAATAGGTCAAGGTCACTACGGCAAGGTCAAAGGTCAAATCAAGGTCACACCATGATGCTGCACACCTACAACCCCTAGCCGATGTCCCAAGTATCAACTTCCTACACCTTACGGTTTCCGAGATATAGCCCAAACAAGATTTTCAGGGTTCGCGATTACGCCGTCCGAGTATGTTATATACGCGGTATTTCAGATTTGGATGCGAATTTCGGTTGTCAGTGCGTCCATCGGGACGCGATTTTTATGTCTGCTTCAGAAGCAAATTTCGGTTGGCTGTCCAACTAGGAAGCGTAGATATGCACAGAATATACATATATAACACTAAAGATAAGCCTTATATTTTAAAATTAAATGGTTTCGAGCGATTTCCAAGCGAGTTGTTTACATCCACCATTGTTATGCGAGATTTCATGTGAGACGAGAGCCAGGCGAGATGCTTCCGAAATGGCAGTGAGTGCTAGTATTGTACACTAGCAAATCCACTCGAAACGTTGTACATCTGATCGAAGAAAACGTAATCTCTGCACGGAAACAATCAAAACGACAAGCCAGAACGGTGCTTCTTGGGGAGACGCATTATACTAAATCTCTGAAATTCTTGATATTTTTAACCCCGGAAAGTCCCCAGGAAAAACACTATACCTCTAGAACTATTCGATGAATTTTTGTCACACACAAACTGCAAATATTCGTCTTTCAAACAGTAAAAATATCATATTTGTAGCTTAAATAATATAATAAAAAAATAAATAAACAAATTTCACCAGAATTACAACAAAATGAAGTTTGATGACTGGGGTTCATCTTTTTGATTTTTTAATATTTTAAAAACTAATAAATATCCATAGATGCATATTATGAAATAAAATTTAAAAACTGGAGCTATCTATAAAAGAATTGATTGAGGAATATGTGAAGATTATTACTTCTACCCCATTTTCACACCATGGTACCCCCTTTTTGATGTGCCAAAGGTACAAGGTACCCTATGTTTCATAACCCTAACGCAAACGCTGGACTCTGAAAAATAAGATCGGGACTCCATTTTTAGGAGGTCATGTAGTCCGTTGGACTCGATTTTTCAAAGGTACTTCGCGAACCCTGATTTTATAGGTCAAGATCACTACAGCAAGGTCAAAGGTCAAATCAAGGTCACACCATGACGTTGCACACCTACACCCCCTAATCAATGTCTCTACCAAGTATCAACTTTCTACACAGATTTTCAAACTCAAGGTCACTACGGCAAGGTCAAATAAAGGTCACACCATGACGTTGAACACATACAAATCTACTTATTTATTAAATGAAACTGCCTAAAATATAAAAAATATATGGATATTGAGATAAAGAAGGGTAAGATTGAATCAATTTCTAGACGTTGTCAGTGACCAAGCGTGATTGTACCATGACGTCGACAATCAAACAATCGTCTGATCGTCCACCCAATAATTTTCACTATAGAAGAACGATGCATATGCTGACAAAAGAAGGCAACAAAATACATACACCTTGAAATAGTTTAAAAAGACTTGCAGAAACTACTTACTTTTGAAAAAGCTGGTTCAATTGGCGGATTTTCTTTCAGTTCTGGGTCGACATACTCATTATTAACGTAATAGCCCACTCGTATAAATTCTTGAGTTTTATAGGAACATGTAAGGAGCACTACAGTAACACCAACTGCATCTTCCTTTGGTATCTTATTTGTGTCAGGAGGATCAGCCTGTAAAAACAACATACCAATTATGACAGTATCTCCAGGGAAATAGCTAAATTATTAACACTCTGGGAAACTATCAACAATACTGTACTGCTAGGGATAAAAGTTGTTGAAAGAAATGGCTGATTTATTAGCAAACATTAAACTGGAATGTCACAATTCGATTTCTTTTGGTAGAAATGACAAAATCCATAAAGAATATGTGAGAACCAGTTTCTAAAAATAGCATCAGAGATGCCCGTACCAAATAGCCTAGGGAAATATTTTTTTTAACACCATGCGATATAGAAGTACTGTATCAGTACAAAGTTCAGGATACTTTTAGAGTACTGTCAGTTATATAAAGCTCCAAACAATGTTTAAATTGAGAAAATAATGTCTGAGAGAAAGATAATGCATGTACCTTATCTACATCTGGCATGGCCGAATAATGGTTTAGATGTTTTGAATATTACCATGCATACAGAAGTGGTAGTACAGTCAATGAATGCTTGTGTGGTGTTGGAGCAAAATCTGTGGCTCACTTGATGAAATTCCATCTGTTACAATGGGAAGTTGTAAAAGTAAAATTCTCAATGAATTCTAACATGACTTTAAGTGCTTAATCTGCATCAAAGACAGACCCAAAGGTGTAACAAAATTTTATAGGTCAAGGTCAAAGGTCAAATCAAGGTCACACCATGACGTTGTACACCTACACCCCCTAACAAATGTCCCTACCCAGTATCAACTTCCTACACCTTACGGTTTCCGTGATATAGCCCGGACAAGATTTTATAGGTCACTACGACAAGGTCAAATTAAGGTCAGACCATTACGTTGTACACCTACACCCCCTAACCAATGTCCCTACTAAGTATCAACTTCCTACACCCTACAGTTTACAAGATATAGCCCGGAAAAGATTTTATAGGTCACTACAGCAAGGTCAAAGGCCAAATCAGGGTCACACCATGACGTTGCACACCTACACCTCCTAACCAATGTCCCTACAAGTATCAACTTCCTACACTTTACGGTTTCCGAGATATAGCCCAGACCAGATTTTATAGGTCATGTTCACTACAGCAAGGTCAAATCAAGGTCAGACCATTACGTTGCACACCTACACCCCCTAACTAATGTCCCTACCATGTATCAACTTATGGCCCACACAAGATTTTCAAACTCAAGGTCACTACGGCAAGGTCAAAGGTCAAATCAAGGTCACACCATGACTTTGCACACCTACACCCCCAAACCAATGTCCCTACCAAGTATCAACTTCCTACACCTTACGGTTTCTGATATACAGGCCGGACCAACTTTTTCCCGCCGCCCGCCCACCTGGACACCATGGGTGAAAACAATACCCCGACAGCCCTTAAGGGTTGTGGGGTAAAAACTAAGTATCACATACCTCAAACACAAACATATGTCGACCAACTATGATTGGACCCACAACAACAGTGTCAAGAACTTGGTCAAAATCTTCACTCTCAGCAGAACCAACATAAACAATCTTCCATTCCAGATCTAAAATGATCAAACATATTTTTGTAACAATTTACTAATATTTAAGCCACAATAGCCAATCCAGGCAAACAGTCTGATAATTTCAGGAGTTATTTCTTAGCATTTTAGACTGGTAACCTAAAAACTATTTACTAGTGCTGGGATCATTGGCAATTTCAATTAAGTTTCAATTCAAATACCACCCCCCCCCCCCCCCCCCACCCACCCACCCCCAAAAAAACCCCCAAAAAACCCACATATTTTAGAAGAGTATAATATATCAAACAAAAATTCTTCGAACATTTTACAATTGTGTGTCTACTAGTGCTGGGACATCACCACAAGTGTACCTGTTGACATTTGTATCAGAAGAATATGAACAAAGATCGATCATTGCAGATCATGAAATCACAAGAAAGTCCTCAAATGCACAAGATATGAGACAAAAGAGTACAATTTCTTCCAATTTGTGGTTTGTGTCCAATATTTTAAGTTTTTCTTCAATTATATTCAATTAAATGTGTTGACAAGTGAGATAGAGTTTATAAACTGTCATACAACATGGCAGTTCTGCTCAAAGTAATTGCTATAAAAGTCTGTAAATGGACAAAAATACGAGATGAAAGCTTATAGATTTTGGATATGTTCACAATATATTAAGTTTTCCTTCCATTATCTATTTTGACAAGCAAAGTGGTAGCTTTAAAATCTTGTGGTATTTCAAAAGACACCAGGCCTATTGAAACATCCCTAAATAAAACAAGGCGAGGACACAAATCACCAAAACTGTAACCAAAACATCACACTAAGCCTTTTCACAAAAGTATCCCTCACTCTATACCATGCTTTATTTATCCTCACTTATGATTGGTTGATTTTATGATCAACTTGACAACAGTGGGAAATCCCCGAAGGCGTTATCTGTTTACTTAATTTTTTTTTTCCATGCACGGCTCATTTTGTGATTTTAACTTATGAATGTATTGAATTATCACAAAAATGATTTCATTTTGTCCAAAATAGCATCAGAGATGCCCGTACCCCACAGCCTAGGGAAATATTTTTAACACCATGAGATATAAAAGTACTTATCAGTACAAAGTTCAGGATACTTTCACAGTACTGTTAGTCATATAAAGCTCCAAACAATGTCTAAATAGAGAAAATAATGTCTGAGAGAAAGATAATGCAGAAGTGGTAATACATTCAATGAATGCTTATGTGTGGTGTTGGAGCAAAATCTGTGGCTCACTTGATGAAATTCCATCTGTTACAATGGGAAGTTGTAAAAGCAAAATTCTTAATGAATTCTAATATGACTTTAACAGTGCTTAATCTGCATCAAAAGACAGACTCAAAGGTGCAACAAGATTTTAAAGGTCAAGGTCACTACGACAAGGTCAAAAGTCAAATCAAGGTCAGACCCTGACGTTGGACACCTACACCCTCTAACCAATGTCCCTAGCAAGTATCAACTTCCTACACCTCGCGGTTTCCGAGATATAGTCCGGATAAGATTTTATAGGTCAAGGTCACTACAGCAAGGTCAAAGGTCAAATCAAGGTCAGACCATTATGTTGCACACCTACACCCCCTAACCCAATGTCCCTACCAAGTATCAACTTCCTACACCTTACAGTTTCTGAGATATAGCCCGGACAAGATTTTAGAGGTCAAGGTCACTACGGCAAGGTCAAATCAAGGTCACACCATGATGTTGCACACCTACACCTCCTAACCAATGTCCCTACCAAATATCAACTTCCTACACCTTACGGTTTCCGAGATATAGCCCGGACAAGATTTTAGAGGTCAAGGTCAAATCAAGGTCACACCATGACGTTGCACACCTACACCCCCTAACCAATGTCCCTACCAAATATCAACTTCCTACACCTTACGGTTTCTGAGATATAGCCCGGACAAGATTTTATAGGTCAAGGTCACTACGGCAAGGTCAAATCAAGGTCACACCATGACGTTGCACACCTACACCCCCTAACCAATGTCCCTACCAAATATCAACTTCCCACACCTTACAGTTTCCGAGATATAGCCCGGACAACATTTTATAGGTCAAGGTCACTACAGCAAGGTCAAAGGTCAAATCAAGGTCAGACTATGACGTTGCACAACTACACCCCCTAACCAATGTCCCTACCAAGTATCAACTTCCTACACCTTACAGTTTCCGAGATATAGCCCGGACAAGATTTTCAAACTCAAGGTCACTACGGCAAGGTCAAAGGTCAAATCAAGGTCAGACAATGACGTTGCACACCTACACCCCCTAACCAATGTCCCTACCAAGTATCAACTTCCTACACCTTATGGTTTCTGAGATACAGCCCGGACAAACTATTTCCCGCCGCCCGCCCATCCAGACACATGGGTGACAACAATACCCTGACAGCCCTTAAGGGCTGTGGAGTAAAAATCACAGAACTTACCATGAATACAATAAAAATAACGTAAATAGAAATACCTTGGGGTTTTCCCACTGTTGTCAAGGTAATCATAAAATTAGCCAATCAAAAGTCAAGATACATCAAGCATGGTCTGTTAGTGAGAGAGACGTCTGTGAATGGCTACTATTATGGTTATACTAGTATTTGTGGTAATGTGTGTGTATTTGCTGGTTTATAATTTAATATTTTATTTTTCTGTCTGATTTACACTTTCGACTCCATGATCGGAAATGTTCGAAGTTTGTTTACAAATTTCCGATACAAACATCGACAGATAAAGGCCATGCGATCTCCCAGCACTAGCTATTACTCAGCTAGCTATGGTGCTACACCTTGGAAACAGAGAGAAAGGGTTCAGATTTACAAAATAGTATCAGAGATGCCCGTACCCCACAGCCTAGGGAAATATTTTCAACACCATGAGATACAGAAGCACTGTACCAGTACAAAGTTCAGGATACTTTCAGAGCACTGTCAGTTATATAAAGTTCCAAAAAATGTTTAAATGCAGAAAATAATGTTTAAAAGAAAGATAATGCATGTAAAGATGAAGTATTAAAACAAGTCAATTCAATAACAAGCATTCTGACGCATGCATTTATCTCCCGCCATATAAATTGGATGTACTAAAGATAACATATTTTAACAAGGTGCTGTAAATGTAATACTTTTCAAGTTATAATCGATTTAGTGCATGATTTCATGAATTTTAATGCATTAAAAATTATTTAAAAAATTCATTAAAAAAATTTAGCATGTGAAAGCTCTCCAAAATGTAGGTGAATGAGTTGAGAAATATTGGCTATCTGCAATACTTTTAGTGATAATAGGCAGTTATTCATTTTGAGTAGGTGAGTAATTAGCTACGGATCTGAAAATTCACTAATTGAAAGCTCTCGAAAATGTATGTGAATGAGTTATTTCAGAAATACTGGCTATCTGCAATACTTGTAGAGATAATTCGCATTTACTCATTTTCAGTAGGTGAATAATTAACTACGGGTGTGAAACTTCACCAAGTGAAAGTTCTCCCAAAAGTAGGTGAATGAGTTATTTGAGAAAAATTGGCTATCTGCAATACTTTTACAGATAATTCACATTTACTCATTTTGATTAGGTGAGTAATTAGCTACAGGTCTGAAACTTCACCATGTGAAAGCTCTCCCAAAGTAGATGAACGAGTAATTTGATAAAAATTGGATACCCGCAATACTTTTAGAGATAATTAGCATTTACTCATTTTGAGGAGGTGAATAACTAGCTACGGCTCTGAAAATTCACCAAGTGAAAGCTCTCCCAAAAGTAGGTGAATGAGTTATTTGATAAAAATTGGCTATCTGCAATACTTTTAGAGATAATTCACATTTACTCATTTTGAGTGAGTAATTAGCTACGGGTCTGGAACTTCACCATGTGAAAGCCCTCCCAAAAGTAGATGAATGAGTTATTTGATAAAAATTGGATATCCGCAATACTTTTAGAGATAATTCACATATACTCATTTTGAGTAGGTGAATAATTAGCTACGGGTCTGAAACCTCACCAAGTAAAAGCTCTCCCAAAAGTAGGTGAATGAGTTATTTGAGAAAAATTGGATATCTGCAATACTTTTACAGATAATTCACACTCATTTTGAGTAGGTGAGTAATTAGCTACGGGTCTGGAACTTCACCATGTGAAAGCTCTCCCAAAAGTAGATGAACGAGTAATTTGATAAAAATTGGATATCCACAATACTTTTAGAGATAATTAGCATTTACTCATTTTGAGTAAGTGAATAATTAGCTATGGGTCTGAAACTTCACCAAGTGAAAGCTCTTCCAAAAGTAGGTGAATGAGTTATTTGAGAAAAATTGGATATCCCCAATACTTTTAGGGATAATTCACATTTACTCATTTTGAGTAGGTGAGTAATTAGCTACAGGTCTGGAACTTCACCATGTGAAAGCCCTCCCAAAAGTAGATGAATGAGTTATTTGATAAAAATTGGATATCCGCAATACTTTTAGAGATAATTCGCATTTACTCATTTTGAGTAGGTGAATAATTAGCTACGGGTCTGAAATCTCACCAAGTAAAAGCTCTCCCAAAAGTAGGTGAATGAGTTATTTGAGAAAAATTGGATATCTGCAATACTTTTAGAGATAATTCACATTTACTCATTTTGAGTAGGTGAGTAATTAGCTACGGGTCTGGAACTTCACCATGTGAAAGCTCTCCCAAAAGTAGATGAACGAGTAATTTGATAAAAATTGGATATCCACTATACTTTTAGAGATAATTAGCATTTACTCATTTTGAGTAGGTGAATAATTAGCTACGGGTCTGAAACTTCACCACGTGAAAGCTCTTCCAAAAGTAGGTGAATGAGTTATTTAAGAAAAATTGGATATCCCCAACACTTTTAGGGATAATTCACATTTACTCATTTTGAGTAGGTGAGTAATTAGCTACGGGTCTGGAACTTCACCATGTGAAAGCTCTCCCAAAAGTAGATGAATGAGTTATTTGATAAAAATTGGATATCCGCAATACTTTTAGAGATAATTCACATTTACTCATTTTGAGTAGGTGAATAATTAGCTACGGGTCTGAAACTTCACCAAGTAAAAGCTCTCCCAAAAGTAGGTGAATGAGTTATTTGAGAAAAATTGGATATCTGCAATACTTTTACAGATAATTCACATTTACTCATTTTGAGTAGGTGAGTAATTAGCTACGGGTCTGGAACTTCACCATGTGAAAGCCCTCCCAAAAGTAGATGAATGAGTTATTTGATAAAAATTGGATATCCGCAATACTTTTAGAGATAATTCACATTTACTCATTTTGAGTAGGTGAATAATTAGCTACGGGTCTGAAATCTCACCAAGTAAAAGCTCTCCCAAAAGTAGGTGAATGAGTTATTTGAGAAAAATTGGATATCTGCAATACTTTTACACATAATTCACATTTACTCATTTTGAGTAGGTGAGTAATTAGCTACGGGTCTGGAACTTCACCATGTGAAAGCTCTCCCAAAAGTAGATGAACGAGTAATTTGATAAAAATTGGATATCCACAATACTTTTAGAGATAATTAGCATTTACTCATTTTGAGTAGGTGAATAATTAGCTACGGCTCTGAAACTTCACCATGTGAAAGCTCTTCCAAAAGTAGGTGAATGAGTTATTTAAGAAAAATTGGATATCCCCAATACTTTTAGGGATAATTCACATTTACTCATTTTGAGTAGGTGAGTAATTAGCTACGGGTCTGGAACTTCACCATGTGAAAGCTCTCCCAAAAGTAGATGAATGAGTTATTTGATAAAAATTGGATATCCGCAATACTTTTAGAGATAATTATCATTTACTCATTTTGAGTAGGTGAATAATTAGCTACGGGTCTGAAAGTTCACCATGTGAAAGCTCTCCCAAAAGTAGATGAAGCAGTTATTTGAGAAAAATTATGTCATTATTTTGCCACAAATAAGAAAATAGCTATTACTCACTTATGGCATGCAATAGAACCCCAAACTATATGCATTTACCCTACAGTCACAATTTCAAAGTAGGTATTACTCGGCTATCCAATGTGCAACAGGTCTGAAACTTTACTATGTGATAGGTTATCAAAAACTAGATGAATAACATATTTGAAAATATTTCCCTAACTTTAATACTTTTGAAGATATTTGACATTTACTTATGTCGTTATTTTGCTACAAATAAGAAAATAGCTATTACTCACTTATGGCATGCAATACAACCCCAAAAAATATACCATCTTATAGTTAAGGACAAATTAGCTGAACAACATATTTGAAGAAAAAGCTGTAACTGCAATAGTTTTGGAGTTACAATGGATTTACTCAACAGTCACAATTTCAAAGTAGCTATTACTTAGCTATGCAATGTGCAACAGGTCTGAAACTTTACTATGTGATAGCTTACAAAAAAGTAGATGAATGACATATTTGAAAAGAATTCCGTAACTTTAATACTTCTGAAGATATTTGACATTTACTTATGTCATTATTTTGCTACTAATAAGAAAATAGCTATTACTCACTTATGGCATGCAATAGAACCCCAAACTACATGCCAGCTTATAGCTAAGGACAAAGTAGCTGAACACCATATTTGAAGAAAAAGCTGTAACTGCAATAGTTTTGGAGTTACAATGGATTTACTCAACAGTCACAATTTCAAAGTAGCTATTACTTAGCTGTGCAATGTGCAACAGGTCTGAAACTTTACTATGTGATAGCTTACAAAAAAGTAGATGAATGACATATTTGAAAAGAATTCCGTAACTTTAATACTTCTGAAGATATTTGACATTTACTTATGTCATTATTTTGCTACTAATAAGAAAATAGCTATTACTCACTTATGGCATGCAATAGAACCCCAAACTACATGCCAGCTTATAGCTAAGGACAAAGTAGGTGAACAACATATTTTACGAAAATATTGTAACTGCAATAGTTTTGGAGTTACAATGGATTTACTCAACTGTAGAATTTCAAAGTAGCTATTACTCAGCTATCCAATGTGCAACAGATCTGAAACTTTACTATGTGATAGCTTATGAAAAAGTAGATGGATAACATATTTGAAAAGAATTCCCTAACTTTAATACTTTTGAAGATATTTGACATTTACTTATGTCATGATTTTGCTACAAATAACAAAATAGCTATTACTCACTTATGGCATGCAACAGAACCCCAAACTATGTACCATCTTATAGCTAAGGACAAAGTAGCTGAACAACATATTTTAGGAAAATACTCTAACTGCAATAGTTTTGGAGTTACAATGGCTTTACTCAACAGTCAGAATTTCAAAGTAGCTATAACTCAGCTATCCAAGGTGCAACAGGTCTGAAACTTTACTATGTTATAGCTTACCAAAAAGTAGATGGACAACATATTTGAAAAGATTTCCCTAACTTCAATACTTTTGAAGATATTTGACATTTACTTCTTCTGTTATTTAGCTACAAATGAGAAAATAGCTATTACTTGCTTATGGCAAGCAATAGAACCCCAAACTATGTACCATCTTATAGCTAAGAACAAAATAGCTGAACAACATATGTTAGGAAAATACTCCAACTGCAATAGTTTTGGAGTTACAATGGCTTTACTCAACAGTCAGAATTTCAAAGTAGCTATTACTCAGCTATCCAAGGTGCAACAGGTCTGAAACTTTACTATGTCATAGCTTACCAAAAAGTAGATGGACAACATATTTGAAAAGATTTCCCTAACTTTAATACTTTTGAAGATATTTGACATTTACTTCTTCTGTTATTTAGCTACAAATGAGGAAATAGCTATTACTCACTTATGGCAAGCAATAGAACCCCAAACTATGTACCATCTTATAGCTAAGAACAAAGTAGCTGAACAACATATTTTAGGAAAACACTAACTGCAATACTTTTTTAGTTACAATAGCTTTACTCAACAGTCAGAATTTCAAAGTAGCTATTACTCAGCTATCCAAGGTACAACAGGTCTGAAACTTTACTATGTCATAGCTTACCAAAAAGTAGATGGACAACATATTTGAAAAGATTTCCCTAACTTTAATACTTTTGAAGATATTTGACATTTACTTCTTCTGTTATTTAGCTACAAATGAGGAAATAGCTATTACTCACTTATGGCAAGCAATAGAACCCCAAACTATGTACCATCTTATAGCTAAGAACAAAGTAGCTGAACAACATATTTTAGGAAAACACTCTAACTGCAATACTTTTTTAGTTACAATAGCTTTACTCAACAGTCAGAATTTCAAAGTAGCTATTACTCAGCTATCCAAGGTACAACAGGTCTGAAACTTTACTATGTCATAGCTTACCAAAAAGTAGATGGACAACATATTTGAAAAGATTTCCCTAACTTTAATACTTTTGAAGATATTTGACATTTACTTCTTCTGTTATTTAGCTACAAATGAGGAAATAGCTATTACTCACTTATGGCAAGCAATAGAACCCCAAACTATGTACCATCTTATAGCTAAGAACAAAGTAGCTGAACAACATATTTTAGGAAAACACTCTAACTGCAATACTTTTTTTGTTACAATAGCTTTACTCAACAGTCAGAATTTCAAAGTAGCTATTACTCAGCTATCCAAGGTGCAACAGGTCTGAAACTTTACTATGTCATAGCTTACCAAAAAGTAGATGGACAACATATTTGAAAAGATTTCCCTAACTTCAATACTTTTGAAGATATTTGACATTTACTTCTTCTGTTATTTAGCTACAAATGAGAAAATAGCTATTACTCACTTATGGAATGCAATGGGACCCCAAACTATGTACCATCTTATAGCTAAGGACAAAGTAGCTGAACAACATATTTGAAGAAAAAGTTGTTACTGCAATAGTTTTTGAGTTATGAGCCCTTTAGTCAAAGTAGCTAAGATTGCTATTACTCACTTATCTTTAGGCCTAAGTCAATAAAACCAAAAATTTTTTCAAGGGCATGAAAATTCATTGGGACAATTAATTTACAAAAAATCTGTAGCTGTAGTAGTTTTGGAGAAATCTGCGTGACTAACTAACGCAGGCACACACGCACGCACACACAGACATCATTTCATAATCTCCCTCCCGGGCTAAAGCCCGGCGGGAGATAACAAGATGACAGCATTAATCAGTAAACTAAAATTCAACATTCTTTATCTACATCTGCATGGCCGAATTATGGTTTAGATGTTTTGAATATTACCATGCATACAGAAGTGGTAATACATTTAATGAACGCTTATGTGTGGTGTTGGGAGCAAAATCTGTGGCTCACTTGATGAAATTCTATCTCTTACAATGGGAAGTTATGAAAGTAAAATTCTTAATAAATTCTAATATGAACTAGAGGAATGCTTTTGCTAACAAAAGCGAAGCGTCCTTAAAGTTTAAAATGCTTTGTGGTTTTAATAAGCATGCTGTAAAGCTAAGAATGCACAAAGCTGCACTGTATGCTTTCCCAAAACCTCTTAATACATTCTGAAGCTATAAAAGCAACAATAAAGGAGATATAAGGCAAAAACTCCAAAGCAGCTATTTATGACCCCAGTTTGAGCCATAAGGGAGGGTCGGGGGTAAAACTGACCGGCTATTTAGACTCTCCACATATGCTTTCCCAATACCTCTTAATACATTCTGAAGGTCTAAAAGCAACAATAAAGGAGATATAAGGCAAAACTCCAAAGCAACTATTTTATGACCCCAGTTTGACCCATAAAGGGGGGTCGGGGGATAAAACTGACCAGCTATTTAGATTCTCCACATATGCTTTCCCAATACCTCTTAATACATTCTGAAGGTCTAAAAGCAACAATAAAGGAGATATAAGGCAAAACTCCAAAGCAACTATTTTATGACCCCAGTTTGACCCATAAAGGGGGGTCGGGGGATAAAACTGACCAGCTATTTAGATTCTCCACATATGCTTTCCCAAACCTCTTAATACATTCTGAAGCTTTAAAAGCAACGATAAAGGAGATATAAGGCAAAAACTCCAAAGCAGCTATTTTATGACCCCAGTTTGGCCCATAAGGGAGGGTCGGGGATAAAACTGATCGGCTATTTAGACTCTCCATATATGCTTTCCCAATACCTCTTAATACATTCTGAAGCTATAAAAGCAACAATAAAGGAGATATAAGGCAAAAACTCAAAATCAGCTATTTTATGACCCCAGTTTGACCCATAAGGGGGGGGCCGTGGGGTAAAACTGACCGGCTATTTAGACTCTCCACATATGGTTTCCTATTACCTCCCAGTACATTTTATAGCTCTAAATGCAATACTTAAGAAGATAATAGGGGGGTTGGCCTAAATTTAAGGCTTTCAGATTGGAAGGTGTCAGAAAATCACTCATAAATGAGACACTTTTCAAGGGATTGCTCCCAAAATCTAATCAGCTCGCGTTTTTGATACTATGAACAGGTGTGTCAAATTATAAGGCTGTGTAGCAAGTAGTTCTTCCTGAACTGCGATGATGGGGGGGGGGGGGGGGGGGGGGGGGGTGTACTTCAAAAAATTGTTTTTGATCATGTGACCTTCATAAAGGTCAGAGGTCAAATTTAAGCATGGAGAAAAATTTTCCCATGCCTAAGGTATATAACTGCCAAATATAGTTTGAAACCTTTATATAATAAGGGAGATATTCAAGGGAGAACATAATGCGTCGGCGTCGAGGAAACGGAGGCGAATACAAATAAGCGCCCTTTCAGGGACGCTTAATTGACAGTGCTTAATCTGCATCAAACGACAGACCCAAAGGTGCAACAAGATTTTAAAGGTCAAGGTCACGACAAGGTCAAAGGTCAAATTAAGGTCACACCATGATAATACACACCTATGGCCCCTGACCAATGTCCCTACCAAGTATCAACTTACTACACCTTAGGGTTTCCAAGATATAGCCCGGACAAAATTTTATAGGTCAAGGTCACTACGGCAAGGTCAAATCAAGGTCACACCATGACGTTGCACAACTACACCCCCTAACCAATATCCCTACCAAGTATCAACTTCCTACACCTTACAGTTTCCGAGATATAGCCCGGACAAAATTTTATAGGTCAAGGTCACTACGGCAAGGTCAAATCAAGGTCAGACCATGACATTGCACAACTACACCCCCTAACCAATGTCCCTACCAAGTATCAACTTCCTACACCTTACGGTTCTTGAGATGTAGCCCGAACAAGATTTTATAGGTCAAGGTCACTACGGCAAGGTCAAATCAAGGTCAGACCATGACGTTGCACAACTACACCTCCTAACCAATGTCCCTACCAATATCAACTTCCTACACCTTACAGTTTCTGAGATATAGCCCGGAGAAGATTTTATAGGTCAAGGTCACTACAGCAAGGTCAAAGGTCAAATCAAGGTCACTCCAAACGCTGCACACCTACACCCCCTAACCAATATCCCTACCAAGTATCAACTTCCTACACCTTACAGTTTCCGAGATATAGCCCGGAAAAGATTTTATAGGTCAAGGTCACTACAGCAAGGTCAAAGGTCAAATCAAGGTCACACCATGACGTTGCACAACTACACCCCCTAACCAATGTCCCTACCAAGTATCAACTTCCTACACCTTACGGTTTCCGAGATATAGCCCGGACAAGATTTTCAAACTCAAGGTCACTACGGCAAGGTCAAAGGTCAAATCAAGGTCAGACCATGACGTTGCACACCTACACCCCCTAACCAATGTCCCTACCAAGTATCAACTTCCTACACGTTACGGTTTCTGAGATACAGCCCGGACAAACTTTTCCCGCCGCCCGCCCATCCGGACACCATGGGTGAAAACAATACCCCGACAGCCCTTAAGGGCTGTGGGGTAAAAAGCACAATGCCTCCTTTATGATTAGTACTGTTATCATCACTAAAATTTGATTTACTTTCATTAGTACCAACTTCTGAATCTGTGCATGATTAATGTATACAATTTTCAACACCAGGAGACATAATTAGATTTTAAACATGAGGAAATAAGTACAAGAATACTGTAGTCTTGATAGTGTGTTTTTGTGAGAGTGGAAATTTCTGCAATTGTGTGACGTAGTACACACAAGCTTTGGACTGCTGGCCTTGAGTGTTTTTCTTCCAAGGGGGAGGGAAATTTGAGTGATAAAAGTTAAAATAGTGGCATAAAAATTGGCGTGGTGCAATTGGGAGAAGTGTAAATGTCTTTGTGTGGTTAGGTACTTTATATACAACTAAAAAAAGTGGTATGTTAAATTTGGTGCTACAGGCTCTTTAAAGTTTTTAAAATATTTTTCATCAAAATATAACTTCAAATACATTAATATTAGTCACTCGCTGGTGCAAATGAACATCGAATATCGCCCACGTTGGCCGACCGAGTACCGACATATGTCGACTTTATAAACTCACCTCAAAACGAAACTCTTTAATTAAAATGTAAAATAATATATCGTTTCTCACCCGAATACATCATTTTAGGGTCATATTTGTCCTTTTATTTCGGTTGTTTATGCATTGTCAAACGTAGGAACACTTTGAAAACCGTCAGTATATTAAAACTAGAAATAGGCCGCCCTGTTGATAGTAGATGCGAATAGAAACAGGATAGCATAGAAGAACACACATTATCATGTGTAATGTCCACCCATGAACCTTTTGCCCAAATTGTACAGTAGTCTTACAAGACCCTGTTTCATTTGTAAAATATATCAATGATGCTTAAATATTTGATAGTGTAGATGTAATTTATTTCAGCTTCATGCCTTTTTGCATTGGTTGGGTTGAAAATTTTGACGAAATCACTCTATCTTGCACGGTTAAGAAGATAGAAGCCAATTCCTGTTTTTCTATTTTTGGCAAAAATTTGAAAATTCAAAATGGCCGCCATTATTGGGAAAAGGAAATTTTTTTTAAAATTGCCAAGAGTACATTTCTTAGATACCCTATGGGTCGAAAATTTCAACAAAATAACTCTATTTTGCACGGTTAAGGCCAGTTTGTGTTTTTCCATTTTGGGCAAAAATTCGAAAATTCAAAATGGCTGCCATTTTTGGGGAGGGGAAAATTTTTTGAAAATTGCAAAGATTACATTCCTTAGATACCCTGTGGGTTGAAAATTTCGACGAAATCGCTCTATCTCGCATGGTTAAGGAGATAGAAGCAAATTTGTGTTTTGCCATTTTTGGCAAAAATTTGAAAATTCAAAATGGCCGCCATTTTAGGGGAGGGGAAAATTTTTTAGAAATTACCAAGAGTACAATGCTCAGATACCCTGTGGGTCGAAAATTTTGACGAAATCACTCTATCTGGCACGGTTAAGGAGATAGAAGCAAATTTGTGTTTTGCCATTTTTGGCAAAAATTCGAAAATTCAAAATGGCCGCCATTTTTGGGGAGGGGAAAATTTTTGGAAAATTGCAAAGATTGCATTCCTTAGATACCCTGTGGGTCGAAAATTTCGACGAAATCGCTCTATCTCGCACGGTTAAGGAGATAGAAGCAAATTTGTGTTTTGCAATTTTTGGCAAAAATTCGAAAATTCAAAATGGCCGCCATTTTTGGGGAGGGGAAAATTTTTGGAAAATTGCAAAGATTGCATTCCTTAGATCCCCTGTGGATCGAAAATTTTGCCGAAATCGCTCTATCTCGCACGGTTAAGGAGATAGAAGCAAATATGTGTTTTGCCATTTTTGGCAAAAATTCGAAAATTCAAAATGGCCGCCATTTTTGGGGAGGGGAAATTTTTTTGAAAATTGCAAATATTACATTCCTTAGATACCCTGTGGGTCGAAAATTTCGACGAAATCGCTCTATCTCGCACGGTTAAGGAGATAGAAGCAAATTTGTGTTTTGCCATTTTTGGCAAAAATTCGAAAATTCAAAATGGCCGCCATTTTTGGGGAGGGGAAAATTTTTGGAAAATTGCAAAGATTGCATTCCTTAGATACCCTGTGGGTCGAAAATTTCGACGAAATCGCTCTATCTCGCACGGTTAAGGAGATAGAAGCAAATTTGTGTTTTGCCATTTTTGGCAAAAATTCGAAAATTCAAAATGGCCGCCATTTTTGGGGAGGGGAAAATTTTTTGAAAATTGCAAATATTACATTCCTTAGATACCCTGTGGGTCGAAAATTTCGACGAAATCGCTCTATCTCGCACGGTTAAGGAGATAGAAGCAAATTTGTGTTTTGCCATTTTTGGCAAAAATTCAAAAATTCAAAATGGCCGCCATTTTTGGGGAGGGGAAAATATTTTGAAAATTGCAAAGATTACATTGGTTAGATACCCTGTGTGTCGAAAATTTTGCCGAAATCGCTCTATCTCGCACGGTTAAGGAGATAGAAGCAAATTTGTGTTTTGCCATTTTTGGCAAAAATTCGAAAATTCAAAATGGCCGCCATTTTTGGGGAGGGGAAATTTTTTTGAAAATTGCAAATATTACATTCCTTAGATACCCTGTGGGTCGAAAATTTCGATGAAATCGCTCTATCTCGCACGGTTAAGGAGATAGAAGCAAATTTGTGTTTTGCCATTTTTGGCAAAAATTCGAAAATTCAAAATGGCCGCCATTTTTGGGGAGGGGAAAATTTTTGGAAAATTGCAAAGATTGCATTCCTTAGATACCCTGTGGGTCGAAAATTTCGACGAAATCGCTCTATCTCGCACGGTTAAGGAGATAGAAGCAAATTTGTGTTTTCCCATTTTTGGCAAAAATTCGAAAATTCAAAATGGCCGCCATTTTTGGGGAGGGGAAAATTTTTTGAAAATTGCAAAGATTGCATTCCTTAGATACCCTGTGGGTCGAAAATTTCGACGAAATCGCTCTATCTCGCACGGTTAAGGAGATAGAAGCAAATTTGTGTTTTGCCATTTTTGGCAAAAATTCGAAAATTCAAAATGGCCGCCATTTTTGGGGAGGGGAAAATATTTTGAAAATTGCAAAGATTGCATTGCTTAGATACCCTGTGCGTCTAAAATTTTGCCGAAATCGCTCTATCTCGCACGGTTAAGGAGATAGAAGCAAATTAGTGTTTTGCCATTTTTGGCAAAAATTCGAAAATTCAAAATGGCCGCCATTTTTGGGGAGGGGAAAATTTTTGGAAAATTGCAAAGATTGCATTCCTTAGATCCCCTGTGGGTCGAAAATTTTGCCGAAATCGCTCTATCTCGCACGGTTAAGGAGATAGAAGCCAATTTGTGTTTTGCCATTTTTGGCAAAAATTCGAAATGGCCGCCATTTTTGGGGAGGGGAAATTTTTTTGAAAATTGCAAATATTACATTCCTTAGATACCCTGTGGGTCGAAAATTTCGACGAAATCGCTCTATCTCGCACGGTTAAGGAGATAGAAGCAAATTTGTGTTTTGCCATTTTTGGCAAAAATTCGAAAATTCAAAATGGCCGCCATTTTTGGGGAGGGGAAAATTTTTTGAAAATTGCAAATATTACATTCCTTAGATACCCTGTGGGTCGAAAATTTCGACGAAATCGCTCTATCTCGCACGGTTAAGGAGATAGAAGCAAATTTGTGTTTTGCCATTTTTGGCAAAAATTCAAAAATTCAAAATGGCCGCCATTTTTGGGGAGGGGAAAATATTTTGAAAATTGCAAAGATTGCATTGGTTAGATACCCTGTGTGTCGAAAATTTTGCCGAAATCGCTCTATCTCGCACGGTTAAGGAGATAGAAGCAAATTTGTGTTTTGCCATTTTTGGCAAAAATTCGAAAATTCAAAATGGCCGCCATTTTTGGGGAGGGGAAATTTTTTTGAAAATTGCAAATATTACATTCCTTAGATACCCTGTGGGTCGAAAATTTCGATGAAATCGCTCTATCTCGCACGGTTAAGGAGATAGAAGCAAATTTGTGTTTTGCCATTTTTGGCAAAAATTCGAAAATTCAAAATGGCCGCCATTTTTGGGGAGGGGAAAATTTTTGGAAAATTGCAAAGATTGCATTCCTTAGATACCCTGTGGGTCGAAAATTTCGACGAAATCGCTCTATCTCGCACGGTTAAGGAGATAGAAGCAAATTTGTGTTTTCCCATTTTTGGCAAAAATTCGAAAATTCAAAATGGCCGCCATTTTTGGGGAGGGGAAAATTTTTTGAAAATTGCAAAGATTGCATTCCTTAGATACCCTGTGGGTCGAAAATTTCGACGAAATCGCTCTATCTCGCACGGTTAAGGAGATAGAAGCAAATTTGTGTTTTGCCATTTTTGGCAAAAATTCGAAAATTCAAAATGGCCGCCATTTTTGGGGAGGGGAAAATATTTTGAAAATTGCAAAGATTGCATTGCTTAGATACCCTGTGCGTCTAAAATTTTGCCGAAATCGCTCTATCTCGCACGGTTAAGGAGATAGAAGCAAATTAGTGTTTTGCCATTTTTGGCAAAAATTCGAAAATTCAAAATGGCCGCCATTTTTGGGGAGGGGAAAATTTTTGGAAAATTGCAAAGATTGCATTCCTTAGATCCCCTGTGGGTCGAAAATTTTGCCGAAATCGCTCTATCTCGCACGGTTAAGGAGATAGAAGCCAATTTGTGTTTTGCCATTTTTGGCAAAAATTCGAAATGGCCGCCATTTTTGGGGAGGGGAAATTTTTTTGAAAATTGCAAATATTACATTCCTTAGATACCCTGTGGGTCGAAAATTTCGACGAAATCGCTCTATCTCGCACGGTTAAGGAGATAGAAGCAAATTTGTGTTTTGCCATTTTTGGCAAAAATTCGAAAATTCAAAATGGCCGCCATTTTTGGGGAGGGGAAAATTTTTTGAAAATTGCAAATATTACATTCCTTAGATACCCTGTGGGTCGAAAATTTCGACGAAATCGCTCTATCTCGCACGGTTAAGGAGATAGAAGCAAATTTGTGTTTTGCCATTTTTGGCAAAAATTCAAAAATTCAAAATGGCCGCCATTTTTGGGGAGGGGAAAATATTTTGAAAATTGCAAAGATTGCATTGGTTAGATACCCTGTGTGTCGAAAATTTTGCCGAAATCGCTCTATCTCGCACGGTTAAGGAGATAGAAGCAAATTTGTGTTTTGCCATTTTTGGCAAAAATTCGAAAATTCAAAATGGCCGCCATTTTTGGGGAGGGGAAATTTTTTTGAAAATTGCAAATATTACATTCCTTAGATACCCTGTGGGTCGAAAATTTCGATGAAATCGCTCTATCTCGCACGGTTAAGGAGATAGAAGCAAATTTGTGTTTTGCCATTTTTGGCAAAAATTCGAAAATTCAAAATGGCCGCCATTTTTGGGGAGGGGAAAATTTTTGGAAAATTGCAAAGATTGCATTCCTTAGATACCCTGTGGGTCGAAAATTTCGACGAAATCGCTCTATCTCGCACGGTTAAGGAGATAGAAGCAAATTTGTGTTTTCCCATTTTTGGCAAAAATTCGAAAATTCAAAATGGCCGCCATTTTTGGGGAGGGGAAAATTTTTTGAAAATTGCAAAGATTGCATTCCTTAGATACCCTGTGGGTCGAAAATTTCGACGAAATCGCTCTATCTCGCACGGTTAAGGAGATAGAAGCAAATTTGTGTTTTGCCATTTTTGGCAAAAATTCGAAAATTCAAAATGGCCGCCATTTTTGGGGAGGGGAAAATATTTTGAAAATTGCAAAGATTGCATTGCTTAGATACCCTGTGCGTCTAAAATTTTGCCGAAATCGCTCTATCTCGCACGGTTAAGGAGATAGAAGCAAATTAGTGTTTTGCCATTTTTGGCAAAAATTCGAAAATTCAAAATGGCCGCCATTTTTGGGGAGGGGAAAATTTTTGGAAAATTGCAAAGATTGCATTCCTTAGATCCCCTGTGGGTCGAAAATTTTGCCGAAATCGCTCTATCTCGCACGGTTAAGGAGATAGAAGCCAATTTGTGTTTTGCCATTTTTGGCAAAAATTCGAAAATTCAAAATGGCCGCCATTTTTGGGGAGGGGAAATTTTTTTGAAAATTGCAAATATTACATTCCTTAGATACCCTGTGGGTCGAAAATTTCGACGAAATCGCTCTATCTCGCACGGTTAAGGAGATAGAAGCAAATTTGTGTTTTGCCATTTTTGGCAAAAATTCGAAAATTCAAAATGGCCGCCATTTTTGGGGAGGGGAAAATTTTTTGAAAATTGCAAAGATTGCATTCCTTAGATACCCTGTGGGTCGAAAATTTCGACGAAATCGCTCTATCTCGCACGGTTAAGGAGATAGAAGCAAATTTGTGTTTTGCCATTTTTGGCAAAAATTCGAAAATTCAAAATGGCCGCCATTTTTGGGGAGGGGAAAATTTTTTGAAAATTGCAAATATTACATTCCTTAGATACCCTGTGGGTCGAAAATTTCGACGAAATCGCTCTATCTCGCACGGTTAAGGAGATAGAAGCAAATTTGTGTTTTGCCATTTTTGGCAAAAATTCAAAATGGCCGCCATTTTTGGGGAGGGGAAAATATTTTGAAAATTGCAAAGATTGCATTGCTTAGATACCCTGTGTGTCGAAAATTTTGCCGAAATCGCTCTATCTCGCACGGTTAAGGAGATAGAAGCAAATTAGTGTTTTGCCATTTTTGGCAAAAATTCGAAAATTCAAAATGGCCGCCATTTTTGGGGAGGGGAAAATTTTTGGAAAATTGCAAAGATTGCATTCCTTAGATCCCCTGTGGGTCGAAAATTTTGCCGAAATCGCTCTATCTCGCACGGTTAAGGAGATAGAAGCAAATTTGTGTTTTGCCATTTTTGGCAAAAATTCGAAAATTCAAAATGGCCGCCATTTTTGGGGAGGGGAAATTTTTTTGAAAATTGCAAATATTACATTCCTTAGATACCCTGTGGGTCGAAAATTTCGACGAAATCGCTCTATCTCGCACGGTTAAGGAGATAGAAGCAAATTTGTGTTTTGCCATTTTTGGCAAAAATTCGAAAATTCAAAATGGCCGCCATTTTTGGGGAGGGGAAAATTTTTGGAAAATTGCAAATATTACATTCCTTAGATACCCTGTGGGTCGAAAATTTCGACGAAATCGCTCTATCTCGCACGGTTAAGGAGATAGAAGCAAATTTGTGTTTTGCCATTTTTGGCAAAAATTCGAAAATTCAAAATGGCCGCCATTTTTGGGGAGGGGAAAATTTTTTGAAAATTGCAAAGAGTACACTCCTCAGATACCCTGCGGGTCGAAAATTTTGCCGAAATCGCTCTATCTCGCACGGTTAAGGAGATAGAAGCAAATTACTCAAAAGTAGTACTGAAAATACACAATGAAGTACCTAAATGGCTATTACTCATGTACTGACAAAGCTATCAGTCCCAAATGCAATATCAAGCGAGCTATGGACATAACAATCTTGTATTCAAAATTGTAGTAAAATATCTTTAATTATTTTGGCTTAAATGCACGGAAACCAATGGGTACTGAAAATAGCTGTACTTAAGTATTACTCAGTAAGCAAAAGAGGTACAACAGCCAAAAGCAATCCCAAGCAAGCTACTGACCCAATAAGCCTGCATACCAAATTTGGTGACAATAGCTCTAATACTTTTCCTTTAAATGAGCGGAAACCATGCGTGACGCCGGACATCGGACGCCGGACGCCGGACATCGGACATCGGACGGCGAAAAAAGCAAAAATAATATATCCACCCCCCAGGGGGGTGGACATAATAATTATCTAATTCCGACTTCATAAAGTGCTGCACAATAACATTATAATATCATGTACGCCTAAAATAAATACAACTACAGTGTTTTTAAAGATTATTTGAAAGCTTTACATCAATTAAATTGACTTAATAAGCGTGAAAAAAAATAAAGATGCAATTCCGAAACTACATTCGAGCAATGGTTTAATGCTTTCCTGATAGGTCATGTGACTAGATTTGTACGTACTATGTTGTCAAAAGACGGAAAATATATTTTAAAATGCTGAATAACCCTTCACTTTTAAAAGATATTCTATCTTTATTATATAAATATGCTAATATCTTTGCAATCGGATTTGAAAAAACGCATCCGATTATCGCTCATAATAGACCTAGCAAACGATAGTATCGGAAGTAGCGAGTGTCGCGACAGCACTAATTAATATATATTACAATGCCACGGTATCATGGGATAACCACAAAAAACACAATTTTCATTAAGTTTAAGCATACATTTATTACATGAAAATTAGGGCTGTGAACGAGTACTCGGCCTCGATAGACGAGTCGATCTACGCTAGCACTCGAGTCCATTTAAAATCCTCGGTTTCTGTCGAGGTATTGTATATCGCCCACATTTCAGCATTTCCTTAACATAATATCAATTAAAGTTGTTATTTTCGCTTGAAATATATCTGGTCAAATAGAAGATGTTTCTCTTCAAAAGTTTCGTTTCCGGAACCGACTATTTGTTTACAGAAGACTTCTAATGGTAGATACTAAATCTCGCGGTTTCTTGAATTCGGGCCAGTTGTCAGAGGGTGAGTACTCGATGCCCTTTTTCAGCACCCGTCCCAGCACTAATGAAAATCAATGTTCCATGCACCAATCACCTGTAAACTCGATTTTCAGTATTATTTTCATAAAGACATCATGCAATTATATTGATTAATAAAAAGTAAGGCTGCAAGCGAGCCCAAAAATGCGCCTCGATTCCTCATTTTTAAATAACCGATTTGGACTCGGTTAATCAATTGATTATCGCCCACGAAATAAACTTCATATTTTGATGTTACACCTTCTAAAACAATTAAAATGTACACAACAGGAAAGAATGTTGATATTTCAAGGAATTTCAGAATAAAGAAGCATTTATAATGCAAAATACAGGAAACTTTAACCATCTTTATATTGCGAGATTTGAGGCGTCTTCGAAATACATTAAACTAAAATACCATCTTATAAAAGCATTATTACACACACATTTAACGTCTGCAAATGCTTAAAACTAAAAACGGAAACACCTTATATTAGGAATATATATAAATATATTCATATATTTTAAAGAAAAATCAAATTTTGTGGTAGTTTTTACACCTATTTTTAGTTGTTTTCGAAGACCCGGTTAACTTTTCTTGACTCGAGTTTTCCACTGAATCGTTTTGTTTCCGAGTAGCCCAAGAATCGTTGCAGCCCTAATAAAAAGAAATATTAATCAAAGCAAAAATTCAGAATATTACAGTAAAATTTATGTGGAAACCTACAGAAAACACTATCACAAAAACTCTAACTACACGAAAATACCAGACGACAATTAATTAATATTCATGAGAACATATGAGGACACAGATTTTGCCTGGGATGTCCTTGCAATATTTTATAAAATGGACAAAATCAAATACTTTAAACTCTAGAACTCAAGGCCAAAGCACCCAAGTCAGAAGATATGAAGCCACAGATTTTCGCGAGATTTTAGGGTTGTAATGTGACTTCATATTTTTCTAATAAAAAGACGGCTAGATCTTCTATTATTGGCCACGATACGACTCGGACAATATGTCCTAATATTCTATTTAACCCTTTCGCTACCATCTATGATGACTAGCAGTCGACACTTGTGTATTACAAGGTACCATGTCTGGCAATAATACGGATTTCTTCTTTCCCTTCAGTATACTGCAATACATTTTCTTTGGTTTATCAGTATTAAAACGATTGCTTAAGTAAAATATATGTAAGTTATGCTTTATTTTTATGTATTTCAACATTTTCACTTATTTTAACTGGTTTTTTGTATATATTGCCGTATTTATCGCATATAGCTGCATATTGTTTACTCATGGTTATATTTATTTGGGGAATTCCCTGGAGTTTTCCCATTCGACTTTCATCAATTCCTAATGAAATATGCCGAAAAATACCGTAAATGAAGTGTCTAAGGTAGTGAGTTAATGTTTTACTTTATTGGCATTTCTGACGTGATAGGACGTCCTGTGGCTACAGTCCCCCAGAATAATGTTCCTTCAGTAGCGAAAGGGTTAAAATTCGGAGTTTTGTTGTAATATTCGGTAGTGGTCGGACCGGTTCTGAAAATTAAAACCGGTTTTCAGGGCTTTGAAACCGAACGGAATCTGGGATATCGAAAGTGTACAGAGATATGATAAAAAGTTTTACGCGAGCGTACATGAGTTATATTCTCAATAGGAAATATGGATTCGCAGATATTTTGAAGTTTGTAAACTTCATTTACCATGAATATAAAGCAACAATGTAAGTTATTTCCCCAAATTTATATGGTTTTTGTTGTTTTGACGGAATATTAATCTCTAGAAAGCCTAATATAATTACGTTTTCAATAACCGGTACTTAAATATTCTTTGCGGATTTTGTCATTTGTACCTAAACGAAACGAAATGCGGTTTACCGTTCACACCACTAATATTCGGTCAACGACCGATGGTCGACGTGAATCTGAAACCCTGCGATTTACATGCAACTCGTCACCACGGCATCTTGTGACCCACAACTCGTACCCATAACTTGTACACAAACATTTTATAAGAATAAACATTGTTTCTGCTTGAATATCAAATATTTGTATATGCAGCTCATAATTAGGGCTGTGACGGGTGCTGAAAAACGGCATCGAGTACTCGCCCTCTAACAACCAGCCCGAATTCGAGTAACTGCGAGATTTAATACCTACCATTAGAAGTCTTCTGTAAACAAATAGTCCATTCCGGAAATGAAACTTTTGAAGAAAAACGTCTTCTATTTGACCATATATTATAGAATATGAAGTAAATTGTATGTTTTCGAGCAAAAATAACAACTTTAATTGATATTATGTGACGGAAATGCAGCATATTTTACACAAGCGTTTGATTACGTGGGTGATAATACAATACCTCGCGCGTAACCGAGTTTTTAAAATGGACTCGAGTACAAGCCAAGACCACCTCGTTCGCAGCCCTACTCCTAATATTTATGAAGAAATACGAGATCACCCAATCATGTGGGACTTTCTAACAATATTTTATATTTAATAAATAGAAATGCTGCTTGAGTATTTTATTTAAGAATGTGTGTTCAGTTAGAGATCAAATACCTCAAATACTCGTACTTCCGTAGGGGTTTCCTAGCCATATTATGAAATAAAATATGCAAATTAGAAAATGTGAGGTCAATGAATTCTGTGGGAGTTTCCTAGAACTGTGATAAAATAAATTATATAAATTAGAAAGAAAACATGAGGACACAGAAGTCTGTGGGGTTACCTGCAATATTTTAAAATAAAATATGCAAATTTCAAAAAAAAAAAAGTGAGACAGAAGTCTGTGGGGTTTCCTGCAATATCTAGAAAAAATCTTGGGAACGAGTTGTGGGTCATCAGCTGCCGTAACCATGAGATGCTCATATACCGTAGCACCAACTCATAAATATTCATGAGAAGATGAAGTCACAGATTTCCCGGGTTTTTCTAACAATATTTTATAAAAGGTTTCATGAAGATCAAATACCTTAAACTCGAGAACTCTCGGTAGTAGCACCAACTCATTAATATTCACGAGGGCCCAATTTCAAACATTTGCGTTAGTTTTTGGTGACCACTTTACGTTATTTTACAGTTCACTGATTTCTAACCACGTCAAAAGTTTGTTTTATTTATTGGTGGTGATAACTGGTAGTGGTGGTGGACCAATTCACGCCCGTGTACCTATTCACGCCCACCCTCAATTTTCTCAAAGATTCGTACTTTTTCATGGAAAATATGTTTACCACATCATAGATAATGATCAATTTAATCATATACATATGTAATTTATTGTGTAACTGATGGTTTTGAATAAATTTAAGGGTTGGCGTGAATTGATCCACCACCACTAGCAAGGCAGTAAAGTAGAGCTGAGGTAACCACGACTTAGACGTGGTTACCTCGGCTCTACTTGCGTGTAGAGCCGTGGCATCACCCCACATGAAACTGGAGATTTGCATAAAATCCTTTTCTGTTGAATAAAACTTGATGAAATGACTGGAAATTGTATAATGTAGTTAAAAACAATTGATTTTAAGCTAAGGACACAGTAAATACAGCATGTGTATAAAATGAATCTATAAAATACATGCTATTGTACAGTACACAACTTTTATAATAAAAGAACATATTCAAATTTTTAGAGAAATGGTAAAAAAACATTGAAAATGAGGAAATGTCTTTTATTTTTAGTTAAATATGTTTGCGTGTTGACTGATGGTTGAAGGAAATATAACAAAATAGTTGTAGGAACACTTGTTTGTACATAGACGTGGTTACCTCGGCTCTACTTTACTTGCGTGTAGAGCCGTGGCACGACCCCACATAGAACTGGAGATTTGCATAAAATCCTTTTTTGTTGAATAAAACTTGATAAAATGACTGAAAATGGTTTTATATAATTAGAAACAGTTGATATTAAGCCAAGGGCACCACAAATACAACATGTGTACAAAATATATGCTATTTTACACAGCTTTCATAATAAAAGAACATTTTCAAATTTTTGGAGAAATGGTCCATAAACCCCGGAAAATCAAGAAATGTCAGTTATTTTTTGTCAAACATGTTTGCATGTTGACTAATTGTCGAAGAAAATGAAACAAAATAGTTGTGGGAACAGCTATGTATTCGCATTTTACGATATTTGTGTTGTTTTGCAAATCTCCAGTTTTATGTGGGGTCGTGCCACGGCTCTACACGCAAGTAGAGCCGAGGTAACCACGTCTAGTTTGTACACATCTGTATGGAATGTGTTTTATGCAAACCTCCAGTTCTATGTGGGGTCGTGCCACGGCTCTACACGCAAGTAGAGCCGAGGTAACCACGTCAAACCACGGCTGAGAATGTCAGTTTACAAAACTCCAGAAAATTAGTGGATGAAATTAGTTGGTCCACTTTAAAACTTTAAACTGAAATTCGTAGAAGTCACCAAATGGTACAAATAGATGATAAAATTGAAAATCGTTTACATATTTACCGTCCCCAAGATGTTCTATGCATTCAAAGGTAATTTCGAACTGAAAGGGGTGCCCAAATGGAGCCGGATTATCCTTCACCACAACATTTGCTAAGTTTATTTTCGACATATTTGCAATTGCACCATTAGATTTTATTAATATTGATAATGTCACAAATTACAGCAATGATAAAATATATTTTTATGACAATACAATGCTTAATGACCGATGTTTATTACAATTTTTCAGTACACACTCTTGTGCTGATTATTTTTGCTGATATGGCGCCAAAGAAAGGATGTAAACCAGATGTTGATTGGCCGAAAGTGAAACAGGAATTGGTGTATTCGAATTGGAAAATAAGATATTAGTCCAACTCGAAAAGTTTTGCCCAACTCATAGATTCCTGTGTATGGGATAAACAAAGTTCAAAGTTGTGGCTTTACATCTTGCTCAACGCCCAGGGTCATATTGGGACAGTTCTTCAGCATTACTACTTGTGGTGTTTGCGATAAAAGAAGTATCAGGGAGTTCTTCCGTAAATAGAATTCTTAAGAGTTTTCTGAAGTGTGGAGATGTCTTTGAAATAAGATAAGAATGAAACAAATTACAGGCCATTTTACACATAAATTTATGGAAAGGCTTTGTACTCACTGATGTATTAAAATGAATGCAGAAAGTACTTCAGCAGCTATTGTAGCATTCTTTACTTTGTTGAGAGCTTGTGCTCAGCACACCTGAGTTCCTATCTATTAATGGAAAGCTTTGTGTGTTCTTTGGTTATTCACCACATGTATGTTTATATTTGTAGGTAAACAAACAGAATTAACAAAGATAAAAGCAGTCACATTATATCCACTATGTAAAATATGCATATTTCAATTTTAAGACTTTTTCTTGGGTTATTTAGAAAATCCAAAGTAATAAAACACTTTATTTAAGTTTATGCTTGCAAAAAGCATATGTATTCTGTGCCTTTGTGGTTATCAGAAGTTAAGATCACAAATTGGAAAGCTTCTGTACAGATATACTACTCATTAGTGGCAAATACAGCTCGTGACATCGTTCCTCTCATTTTTACAGCCTGTGAACTCTTGTTTATGACTTGTGAAAAGGTGGCAGAAAGCAGCATAATAGACATATTCATTGATCAGAAATATTAAATAAAATATATGCTGATCAACTGTACAATGTTCAGAAAGTTCATTGCTTTTCTGTTCATTTTTCAATAATTAAATAATTTATTGCTCCTTGCATATGGGCTTAACTCCCACAAGTGGCAATGGTGAGAACATGTCTATATATAAATATAACTCTGGCTGTTGAACAGGGTAATAGACGAAATTATTGAGGTCTCCTTGCATGCCCATGTGCAGATGTGATCCTTCACACCATATATATAAAGCAAGTCTGTTCACAGAGAAAAAAAATCTTATTTGGTTTTTAATTTTTCAAGAAAAAATTATGACAGTGTTTAACTTATTAGATAACATTTCTATAATCATAATTTAGCTTATTATTTCAGAGAGATGTATGAAGGATGGTCAGAAATAGATTATTTTATCTTATTTAATAAGAGTGGATGCATTAGTTGAATGTATATGTTACATCCAATCCATGAAATGTTATTCTTAAAAAAGAGGCCATTGCAATTTTTTTTTGTTTTTTTTTTTTGTAATAAGAGCACTATTTATAAAGGTGTACACTGAAAATTGTTGAGAGTGAAAAGAAAATATTTCAGTAGTATTGCCAAGATTGTAAAAAATTGTGAAATTGTAATTGTGAACAAGGATACAATATACCCTAAACAACTGTTACAGAAGAAAAACTTTTTGTGCCTTTAAGTTCTTTTAACCTTTATCTTTTGAAATAATACAGTTTCACTATTTTTACATATGTAGAGGCGTTCTTTTAATATAATATACAAAAGTAATTTTTTTTCAAGATGTTAATTGCCAAAAATATTCCTTTATCTATTCATGGAAATTTTACTTTCTTTCATAAGATGATCTATTTTATGAAGTCAGCAAGCCACAATTAAATAAGCCATTCATTTCATATAACAGGCAGGTCCATTGCCTAGTTAACAACATGGGTAAAATTTAGGCCTATTTCATGAAATGGGCAACTATACATGGATTGGGTATAGCACATATGTTGGCCCTAAATTATAAGGATACAAAAATTATAGAAGATTTTTACATCTTCTAAAATCCTTGATACTCCATGTAATGTACATATGTATAAATGAGAATGTGCATACATTATAGTCTGGCCATAAACAGATTTGAATTTTATGGTATAGAGTTGCACGCAGAGATCAAATATTGTCTAAATCCATATGGTGAATAATTATACCTTTAACTGCCGAATATAATGTATAGCATGTATATAAATGTATAAATGCTATACAATGCTGTCAATACCTTTGACTGCTACATCTGTACCATTTCAGTTGATAATCTATTGATATATATTGATTAAATTATGCTTAGTCTAATTTTATAATTAACAAATCAATTTAACTTGGAGTCATCTGTGGTATTTTCAGTTGAATAAGATTTTCTTGCAAATATAGCACTTTCGGTAGGTTGTCAATATTGGTGATAATACTGTTATATTTTAATTTTCACTAGTGACAATCTATTGATTTACCATTAAATAAAATAGTATTCTCAATAAGATTGAAAATTATGTTATATATGAGGGTACTTTGCCTTTGCATTGTTGTTTTTTGCTGCAGAGTTCTTTTACCACATGAAAATGTTGAATCATTGATTTTCACTATATATTCTGCAGAAATGATCTATAATTAGTTTAAATCTTTCATAATCTCCAGCTAATATAAGGGTAGGAAACCTATAAACAAAGTTGGTGTTAAACTGGTGTGGTATATGGACAAAAGTATTTGAAATTATGTTTCGTCGTGGATTCATTTATGTACTGGTGAAGTTGATGGTTGTTATATAGATTTTGTGATTAACTCTACTTGGATAAATTGGATAGTGTCTGGATCTACCAGAATGGGGAGAGCTCATATTATTGTTGGGTATTGTTTACATCATGCAGTTTGACAGACATACTGAACAGTTGGATACAGATATTTTGTGGTGGTGAACACCAGACAGATTACTGGACAGATGTCTGGACAGAATAGACAAACGTGTTTTTAGTTTTAGTTATAATAATTTTATTTGGATAGGACTTTAGTCATGTCAGATTGCATGTTTCATAAACCATCGGACTATCTTCATTGGCAATAATTGTTACTGTGATTGTTAAATAAATTTTATAAGTAAAAAAATAATCCTTTCCAATTTGCTGGATGTGAAAGTATTTCTGTTATTTTTTTACCCTATGCAGGACTGGCAGGGTGGCACAAGCAGATTACACACTTGACCAACACCTCTCAGTTCCTTGTTCCAATTCCCAACCCAACACAAAGTTTGGAAGTTTCTAGTTACTTGGTAGTGTTTAATGGCTTCAGTGCAAAAATTTTCACTACATTGTGTGCACTGCTCTCTGGACCCTCATCTCTCCATCATCGTATATATTCATTCTGATTGGTGAAGATTGAATAAGGTACCCCCAAAGTCATCACTCCCCATCCCTTTAGTAATATAATGGGTCCAGTTACGGCGGTAAAAACCTTGGTGTCACCCTAGATGCATGCTGATAATCGAATATGTAGACCTGCCACCATTGTTTGTTACTATCTCCAGGAACTCAAAAAAATCCATAGGAATGTCTTACCCATGGAATGTCAATGATGGTGGCTAATGTCATAGTCATTAGCAACTTGGACTACTGCAATCCCATGCCCTATCACATTATATATTAAAGGCGAGTATTAGTAGACTTCAGAGTTCAAAACACTTTATGTTGCATTTTGTGCAGCCTAAACAGATTTATAATTCCTAAAAATGGGTGAATACCTAAGATTTTAGCAAATTTTCCTTTTATTGTATACTGCAGGTAGCAAACAACTTGTATTACAATCCAAATTCAACTTATATTGTTTTAACTCCATAATAATTACCATATATTTTTGCGGGAAATATATTTTATTTGGGAATATCTAGTCTGGTTTCCACCGACCCTACTCTGCAATGTAGGGTGAGGTATCGCCCACCATCTTGGGTACTGCGCTTCCGTAGTTAGTTTAAGTACTGTCGATCTTCTATTATCACCCAAAACATGTTTTGCTTCTAAAGATTATTGTCATTCCAAAATATTTTTAAGTTTAATTCACAATATTTGATGTTATAATTTCAATAATAAATGTTTAAAATGTTTTAAATACATACAAAAAGCATATAAGTATTTAAAATAATGATCGAGATTTAACGATAATGACAGCTAGCAGATGTATTCAAGGCCATCGTGGCCGATACCAGTCCCTTTATTATTAAAGGTGGCTGGTTCCCATCTAGGGAATATCATCCACAAAATCATCTAGTTTATCAACAGCTAGTAGCCACATAATAGGCATTAGTAGCTACCTATGTGCATTTCCTGGATATTGCATATTACTCCCTAGTCTGGTTCCCGACCCTACTCTGTAATGTAGGGTTATAGGTTCTAGAACTTCCTCACTGCCTCTGTTTACAGCTGTTATGTTATATAAGATTCCAGAATTTCTGTAAGTAAATATAAGGACTGTACATCTGACCACACATGAACTTAGTATTTGCTGGCTATAAGGAAGGCTATTGTGTCTTAGAGTTAACATTCAAGTGGATATAAACTGCTTGTGTTGTAAACTTTTGCTGGAGTGAACTTTCTACAGTGTCTGGATAGACTTGTTGTACTTTGGATAATACTTATTATATACAGTGGATTGCAGAGAGTGGATTTTCTGCATTTTGGACATTGTCCATATCTTGGAGTAGACAGTACAGTTGTGCAAACTCTGAATATCTCTGTACAGACATTTTGTGTGATTGGATATCAAAAGGATAAGAGGATACAGATATCTGTGTGTTAGTGAACGTTGGACAGATCACAGGATGGACCACCGGACAGATTGCTGGATATAGTTTACAAACTTAACTATCAGTTACAGTGGTCAGGTCAGATAGATTTCATTATTGTATCATTGTATGTACTATAAAGAGCATACCACTTGACTGTAATCATTATTTAATTGTTAAATAAATAGTGTAAAGTTTAAGTTTTTGTCTTTTCCTGTTGCAACTTAAAAGCAGCCGGTAACTGCTACCGTGCTTGCCCTGTAACTGTAACAAGATCATGTCATGTTTTGTGAATCTGTGAGGGATCTGTCTCTGACATCTGGATTTGATGGGGGGTTCCTTGAGATTCAGTATGGTGAACCAGGTTTACTTACTTACTGCCCGTTATGACTAGTGTCATGTAGGGCAGTAACAAAGGCTTTCCACTTGTGGCGGTTTTTTGCCATCCTTTCCACTGTTCCCCATGTGTTACCCAGGCTTTTTATCTCCTCTTCGACCATTCTTCGCCAAGTTATCTTGGGTCTTCCTCGTTTTCTTTTATCCTCTGGTGTCTAGTGGAGTGCTGTTTTGGTGTGTTAACCATTGTGTTTTCTGATGACATGACCTATCTATTTCCATCTTCTTTTCATAAGTATTGTGGTCATATCCTGTTGGTTACAATCAGCCAGTAGGTCTTTGTTGCTTTTAGTTATAGGCCAGAAGATACGTGCTATTGGCCTTAAACACTTTGTATGAAAAGTCGACAATTTTTCAAGGTCTACTTCTGTCATTCTCCAGCACAAAAGTGTTGATATTACATAGCTCTGGTATAATTTGAGTTTACTGGCTGGACTTCCAGACTTTATTCAGTAATATGAAGGTATTTCTTGTCTATTGTTGGTCGATCTTTATCATAGACTTTTATTGGTGTGCTGTTTGTAATGTTTAAGGTCATTGCCTCAGTTTTTGTTTCACTGATGTTTAGGCCGATGGTTTTAACAATTTCAGAAAGGCGTTTGGTCTTTTCCTGCATGTGTTCATGTGTATGTGATAATAGAGCAATGTCATCAGCAAAGTCAAGGTCTTCCAGGACAGTATCTATTTTCCATCATATTCCTCTCTTCTTATCATTGGTTGTTCTCATCACCCAATCTATATGGGATGGACAGACCATCTACCTGACAGCACGAGTGTGAGATACTGAGCTTCTCAGATCTGTCACAATACAATGTGTTAAAAATTACATTGCATCCAAATCAATCAATGATTGTACATTTATTAAAACAAAGCACTAAATGATCACCTGTTTAGATATGTTCTCAATTGTAAATGACAAAAACCCCAGTAGATGACCATATTTAATTCAAGTATTTTGAGGATAGCTGAAGTCACAATATTAAATTTGATTCTAAACATGGAGAGGGCAATGGTGGTGCCATGGTAACACACTCGCTTCCCACCCCTGAGGTCAGCAGTTCAAACTCCAGGGGCCGGATTCACGAATAATACTTAGATAAGGTGACCTTAGAGTTAGGAACGTTTGTGAATAAGGTTTCTTAATTTCTTACTTGAAATTTAAGTAATACTTAAAATCTAAGTTAGGAATGGTCTAAGTATTGTTCGTGAATCCGGCCCCTGAGCTTGTGTGGGAAAGTGGACTTTCTTACCGATATTTGGCAGTACAGAAACTTGATCAACTGTATGTACTGGTTTCCTCTACAAATAACACTACCCATCGTGATATGACCTGTACAGTGTTGAAAATGGCGTGAAATCCTAAATAAATAAATCTAAACATGGATAACAAAATCTTAACACGAACAGAAAACTGATATTCACGTTAGTATGGCCGCATATAAATAAATTTTCACCAATGCGTACATGATTTGGATATTCATTTCCTGGTTTGGTGACACAAAATAAATGAAATAAAATAATCTAAAATCATGTCTTCTATGCCTTCTCCAACTAAAACAAGTATTGAAGAGGCAAACAAACACTTGTTGATGCTTCACAAACGCGTAGAAGAATTAGAAAATGTTTTAGTTAAGCAAAGTAATGAATTCTCCCGCAAAGAAAGAGAAAAAGATAATTACTTTACAGAGCAAATTAGGCAAAAAGAAGAATATTGCCAACAACTTCAAGGCAAACTCCTCGAAAATGAAAGGAGTCTTTCTGCAGTCCATGAGACCCTCAAAGAAAAGAATTTAATTATTGAACAATTGAGAGATAAATCTCGTGTACTTGATGAACTATTACAGTGTAAACCCATTTTAGAAAGTATGGTCAAATTAATGAATGTTTATGAATCGTGTGTGAGTCCTGATCCTTCCAAGGCAAGTAATTCCAGTGAAAGGAATGCTATTTCTCATCCAGACATTAATGGACATAATATCACATCACAAAGCCCAGAAAGCAGTGCATGTGCCAGTACCAAACACCAGAGATTTCAGCATAGTGAAAGTTCAGTGATGCATTTATAACGGCAGGAATGTCAAGGTCATATCATGAATCTCATATGTTGTTGCAGCAGTGTGTGACATAAAGTTGCCTAAAGCATTAAGCTTATTTATAAATTTGTTGGAGCAGTTTCAGTGCCTAACTGTGGCAACATAACTTTATGCATTAAATTCTTCGAAGCGACTAATGAATGGGGACCCAGTCAATAGAAGGTATCGCTAATGAACAGGTCTCATTTAATTTGACTTGTTAATTATTGTTAACAGAGGGGAGAGAACCCATGTAATCTGGTTCTATAGACATTCTATGCACAAAGACACCACTGCTCGGCTACCAACATTCGTCATGTAATAGGACATGTAATATTGACACTGAAGCAAATGGGACATATACAAATAATGAGGATGTACAACTCTACAAAGAAAAATTCTTGTGAAGAGGTTTTGATATTGTCCAAAAATGCAAGTGACAAACTTGGGTAGCTAAGTACCCAGTAAACATTTTTGGGTTTTGTAAACATTTGATAGGAAACATTTGGCAAAGGTTAAAAAAGGATGGGTAAAAACCATTTATAATAGAATGTTTTTAAAACGTTTTATGTATACTGTTTATTAAACGTTAAATGATAAATGTTAGAAAAATTTTATAAATGAACATATTAATATCTGAATAATAATGGGGTCAGAGGTCAAATTCAATACCTTTTTAAGGTTGCTCACTGATGAAAATTTTTTATTTTTATGTCTAAAATTGTAAGATAGTGCAAGGCTAAAAAATTGTGCCCCCATTCAATTCTTACTTTTTGGGATTGCATGTGGGGCAATTTTTGACTAAGTCCACTGAAATCCCCTATTATTGCTCACCGCCATCTTTGTTTGGACATGTTTGAAGGTGAAGGTTTAATAAGCATTCTAAAGATGTGGGTTTAAAAACATTTTTACAGAAACGTTTAGAAAACCATAAGATAGAGTTTAAATAGGTTTTAAAAACATTTTGTAAGCATTTAAAAATTTTTAACCATTTCTAATGTTTACTGGGTAGTAGTGGTTATGTCTTGGTACTAGTTGATGAAATCTAACACTACTTAAAGGGATTCTGACAAAATAGCCAACAGGGGTAAATTGTTTGATTGTAAATTACCACTATTTCTATTTTTTCAACTTATTTTAGCTCAATTAGATTTCTTTCAATTTTTAACATAATGATTAAAAATAAAATTCTTACACACATATTCACATTCAGTATGTTACAGGGGACCTGATTGATAGCTAACATTTCTAACAAACTGGGACCTGATCAACAGACTCTTGCTAAATTTTTCTGTATTTAGTTACAAAATGATATAGTATTTAGCTGCTTGTTTCAAAAATGTGTACACCCATTTGTGGGTGGTGTCTTTTAATTCAACTTCTCTATTTATGTTTTAGTACATAAAGTACAGCATTTATTTGTTTTTGTTAATATGTACAGTTTTTATACACAGTGGAGTTTACTGTGTCCAATTATTTTGTTTAAATTGAAGACTTAAAACGAAGTCTCTACTTGTATATTGATAAACAAATTTGTATCATAGGTTTCAAATATCCTCAAACCACAGATCAACAGTCAAAATGATGCATAAAATGAAATAAACCAATTACTATGCTCTGTAGTTCATTATTTTCTCAAAAAAAAGTCCATGTTTATGTTAAAGTTCATTATTTTAAGGCATGGCTGTATGGGCCTTATAGAAGTTGTTAATTTAACTTCTGTACTGATGTTATGTCAGACATGTTGTGTTAAGTAAGATGCGCTTAACATTGATTTTTTAACTGGTACATTTTAGTTAGACCATAAAGTGTTCAGTAATTTATCAACATTATTTATTTTTTTCTCCAGTATGAGTAGCAATTCATGTTTCTTGTAAAAACTTTAAAATTGTAACTATGTTAAATTCAAACAATTCTGTATTTGAAATAATGCAGTGGCATTCCGAAGCATAACAGGTATTGATTGATGTTACTGTTAAGGAAAGCCTTTCATATTGTATACATGCATTAGAAAAAAAATTGTATTTCAGTATTTGAAATGTACTATTAGATCATATTTTCTGTTCTTTAATATTCAGAAGTGATAAATATTTTTTAAAAAATATTTACCAGTGTGCTGCATTTGAACTATTTAATTCAAATTGTAAATTCAACGTTATTTTCGCATTCCATATTGTGCATTCCATTCCACTGATTCCACTGTTTAAAATATTCAGTCATTCATTATGTTGTTTTGTCATTTATAATTGTAAATGGTGACATATTTTAACTTTGATTACAATGCAGATAAAATGTATTACTTACAGTATTTTGCGATGTGCTCAGTTACTTCATGCTTGATTGTAATAAAAAGAGGATTGTTCTGGATAAGTGGGATTTTTACATTTTAGTCTTCTTACCAGTGAGTGAATGAATAACATTTTCGTGATATCATTCCAATCTTCTCAGTTGTTTTCAGACATGGATGGAGTTGCGGACTGTGTTCTGTGTTCACTTCCAACTGAACTGAGCATTAAAATAAAATTGGTTCCACTTTGATCTTTGTAAACTCTTATTTGGAGTTCCTCAAGATTCTTTTTTGGGCCCTTTGCTTTTTTATTGTACACTACTCTGCTCAGCTTGGTTGTTGGTAAAGACGAAAGTATTTTATTTTTATCTCCCGTAAAGCCTGGGAGGGAGATTATGAAATGTGTTCATGCATGTGTGCATCCATTAGTGTGTCACTCAGATTTCTCTAAAACTGCTGCATTTACACATTTTTTGGAATTTACTTATCCTAATGGATTCTTATGCCCTTCAAAATTTTTAAGTTTTTGAACTTTGGGCTAAAGCTAAGTGAGTTATAGCACTTTTAGTTAATTTGAGTAAATTGCTTCTAACTCTAAAGCTATTGTATTTAGAGTATTTTTATTAGTCAAATGTTTGATTCGAGTTATGTACTGGGTAGTGGCCGTGATTTTAATTCAGCTGTTTAAGCCCTTAAATATCAAAATTCTGCATAATATTTGTACACATATCTGTACATTAAAGTGTAAACTATACACTGTACCATTTAAATTTTTAATGTTTTTATTAAGGTATATTTTACAAAGTAATAAGCTTGTCTAGCACTATGTCTGCCTTTGTGCAAGGTCCCGTATGTCCTAGAAACTATGGTCTTTTGCATGGTCTTGGCATACTCAAGTGAGTAATTTTTAACGGTTTCATCTGCTGGTTACTAGAAATGAAAATATATACACAGTGTAAATGTAACATAGTCGTCCCCGCATCCCCAATTAAAGTACATATATTTACCCGCCTGCTGGTTTCTAAAAATGAAAATGTGTGTGCAGTCAGTGAAAATATAAAATAGTCGTCGGCGCATCCCTAATTAAAGTAATCTTTATCCGTCTGCTGGTGTATTGCGCAGTCATTGTTGATGTAAAGTCGTCTTCGCATCATACGTTCCCCCATTCATTCATTGAAGCATGACAATTCTAATTAAAGTACATATTTATCCATCTGCTGGTTTGTCACACAGTCACTGTTAATTTTAAGTCATTGTCTGCGCATCTATGTGCCTTCATTCATTCATCGACACATGACAATTAATTTACAAAGTATTTGTTATGAACCAATCACATAGATATTTGTGTTTAAAATACGAAGTCGCAGCCTTACTCATTTGTCAAACAAATAAACCGCAAAGAAATTAATGAATGAAGGGACGTCATGGTAGTACTAGACATTGACCAATAAAAATATGGGATGAGCCGCAAACAACGTTTGTACTCTAACACTGACTGCGTGACACTAGATGGTTTTAAGACAGTGGAATTCGTGAAATAATTTGCTTTCTACAACTTTATCGGTATTCAGAGTTGCTTCTAGGATGCGTTTTCTGCGATATCTCGCATTAATTTGCTTTTGCTCGCGGATTTCATCGAAGTATGCGGGGACAAGATTGTAAAAGAACGCATTCAGCACAAGGCAATGCGGGATATATATATGAAGCGAAAAGACGAGAGATCAAAGAAATCGAAACGATGCGTGGAGCGAGAGTTTGTCGAGGTTTTGATTTTTCCGTCGAAACGTTCTTCGAATAATGCCTGTAGACGATTTTGGTTTCGTGATCGTTTACAAACTCAAATATATTATGAGGTACAGACAGTATTTGGACATATTATACCCAAAAATATAAAATTAAGCTGAAAGTGGATGATTATATAAAAAATGGCTGCAAGAAAAACGAAACTTACAGTAGACTGGATTGTTACCACAACAGGCCATGGCAGTGAAGCCGGTGGTGACCCTATTGGCTTAGTACTACGTATCTGTCGGAATTCCCTAGAAAAATATTTTACTGGATCAAAATCCACGGACAACTCATTAATATTAATGAGGTCACAGATTTTCGTGGTGGTTTTAATTCTTAATATTTTCTGATTTAAGATCAAATACTAGAAGGACTACAGAGCTCATGTATGCGTAAAAAATATTTGACGATTCCATTGGATTTTTTAGCAATATTTTACTTGAAGAATTTGTGGACTACTCATTACTATTCATGAGGTCATGGTATTCTGTGGGGTTTTCCAACATATTTGTATGAATTGATGGTGTAATGACTGAATTTGTGATGCCATGACTTCAGATGAAAACTTAAAACCATAATGCCATGACAGGAGCCACTTTGATGTAAATAACCATTTTCAGTATTTTTTTTAAATTCTATCACTAGCCTTGAAGTTTATTTTTATTTGGCAAGACAATAAAAATTGACCACTAATTAATAGAAGTCCACTGTTAAAAATGCCTAAATAAACTGAAAATGTATTTTTTATTAGTTTAAACTTATCATAAAGTCGTCCCCCAGAATTTTTAGCCCCTCCCCCACATTTTGTGTAGTGGTGGGGGATCGCCCCCACTTTTTGAAATTCCTAGAATCAACACTGGGTATTTATTTGAATTTCTCACAAAGATGACCTTAATAATTGCAAATGCATTCCTTGTACAGTGCCCTTCCAATTTCAGAACGTGTGAGTTGTTAAGTCTCCTAATGTCAGCCTTCAAAATGGATAGACAGAAAAATGCGTGGATGTTATTAAGCGTCCCGCAAGGGACGCTTGTTTGTGTATGGGAGAGCTTCTGGCTCCGCCGGCTGCGCCGGCTCCGGCGGCTCCGCCGGCTCCGCCGGCTCCGCATTTTGTTTTCCTTATAACTCTGTAACCGTTACGTGGATTCTTTTCGAATTTGGCAGGTTTAGGCAGTAGCCTTGGGGAATTTTTTTGAATATGCTGCAGTGACATTTCAACCAATCAGAGAGGTCACATGACCAAAAATGTCTTTTTTCGATGGGGAAGCTTGTCCGGATGATAACTTGAAAGGAATTTTATCAATTCACCTGAAACTTGGCAAATACATTCATTCTATTAAAATCTGGAAATCATTAGATTTTGGCATTGATTGGTCAAGAAATGGCCGAGTAATTAATGATTAATTAATCATTACGAATTTTCCAAATAAGGAAAACACAAAAATGCTTATATCTCGAAAACCGTGCTAGATAGAGCGATTTCGACGAAATTTTTGACCCGCAGGGTATCTCTGCGGAGTAGTTTTCCCAATTTTCAAAAAAAATTTTGTCTCGCCCAAAATGGCGGCCATTTTGAATTTTCGAAATTTTCGCAAAAATTGCAAAACACAAAAATGCTTATATCTCAAAAACCGTGCTAGATAGAGCAATTTCGACAAAATTTTTGACCCGCAGGATATCTCTGCGGAGTACTTTTCCCAATTTTCAAAAAATTTTTCTCTCGCCAAAAATGGCGGCCATTTTGAATTTTCGAATTTTTCGCAAAAAATTGCAAAACATAAAAATGCTTATATCTCGAAAACCCTGCTAGATAGAGCGATTTCGACGAAATTTTTGACCCGCAGGGTATCTCTGCAGAGTAGCTGCCAATTTTCAAACAAAAAATTTCTCGCAAAAAATGGCGGCCATTTTGAATTTTCAAATTTTTCGCAAAATTGCAAAACACAAAAATGCTTATATCTCGAAAACCGTGCTAGATAGAGCGATTTCGACGAAATTTTTGACCCGCAGGGTACCTATGCAGAGTAGCCATGCCAATTTTCAAAAAAAATTTGTCTTGCCAAAAATGGCGGCCATTTTGAATTTTCGAATTTTTGCGCAAAAATTGCAAAACACAAAAATGCTAATATTTCGAAAACCGTGCTACATAGAGCGATTTCAACGAAATTTTTTATCTTCAGGGTATCTCTGCAGAGCAGCTATCCCAAAGAGCTTTCACTTGGTGAAGTTTCAGACCCATAGCTAATTGCTCACCTACTCAAAAAGAGTAAATGCGAATTACCTCTAAAAGTATTGCAGATGGCCAATTTTTCTCAAATAACTCATTCACCTACTTTTGGAAGAGCTTTCACATGGTGAAGTTTCAGACCCATAGCCAATTACTCACCTACTCAAAATGAGTAAATGCGAATTATCTCTAAAAGTATTGCAGATAGCCAATTTTTCTCAAATAACTCATTCACCTACTTTTGGGAGAGCTTTCACATGGTGAAGTTTCAGACCCATAGCTAATTATTTACGTACTCAAAATGAGTAAATGCTAATTATCTGTAAAAGTATTGCGGATACCCAATTTTTATCAAATAACTCATTCATCTACTTGTGGGAGAGCTTTCACATGGTGAAGTTTCAGACCCATAGCTAATTACTCACCTACTCAAAATGAGTAAATGCGAATTATCTCTAAAAGTATTGTAGATAGCCAATTTTTCTCAAATAACTCATTCACCTACTTTTGGGAGAGCTTTCACTTGGTGAAGTTTCAGACCCATAGCTAATTACTCACCTACTGAAAATGAGTAAATGTGAATTATCTCTAAAAGTATTGCAGATAGCCAATTTTTCTCAAATAACTCATTCACCTACTTTTGGGAGAGCTTTCACTTGGTGAAGTTTCAGACCCATAGCTAATTACTCACCTACTCAAAATGAGTAAATGCGAATTATCTCTAAAAGTATTGCAGATAGCCAATTTTTCTCAAATTAATCATTCACCTACTTTTGGGAGAGCTTTCACTTGGTGAAGTTTCAGACCCATAGCTAATTACTCAGCTACTCAAAATGAGTAAATGCGAATTATCTCTAAAAGTATTGCAGATAGCCAATTTTTCTCAAATAACTCATTCACCTACTTTTGGGAGAGCTTTCACTCTGTGAAGTTTCAGACCCATAGCTAATTACTCACCTACTCAAAATGAGTAAATGCGAATTATCTGTAAAAGTATTGCAGATAGCCAATTTTTCTCAAATAACTCATTCACCTACTTTTGGCAGAGCTTTCACTTGGTGAAGTTTCAGACCCATAGCTAATTACTCACCTACTGAAAATGAGTAAATGTGAATTATCTCTAAACGTATTGCAGATAGCCAATTTTTCTCAAATAACTCATTCACCTACTTTTGGGAGAGCTTTCACTTGGTGAAGTTTCAGACCCATAGCTAATTACTCACCTACTCAAAATGAGTAAATGCGAATTATCTCTAAAAGTATTGCAGATAGCCAATTTTTCTCAAATAACTCATTCACCTACTTTTGGGAGAGCTTTCACTCTGTGAAGTTTCAGACCCATAGCTAATTACTCACCTACTCAAAATGAGTAAATGCGAATTATCTCTAAAAGTATTGCAGATAGCCAATTTTTCTCAAATTAATCATTCACCTACTTTTGGGAGAGCTTTCACTTGGTGAAGTTTCAGACCCATAGCTATTTACTCACCTACTCAAAATGAGTAAATGCGAATTATCTGTAAAAGTATTGCAGATAGCCAATTTTTCTCAAATAACTCATTCACCTACTTTTGGGAGAGCTTTCACTTGGTGAAGTTTCAGACCCATAGCTAATTACTCACCTACTCAAAATGAGTAAATGCGAATTATCTCTAAAAGTATTGCAGATAGCCAATTTTTCTCAAATTAATCATTCACCTACTTTTGGGAGAGCTTTCACTTGGTGAAGTTTCAGACCCATAGCTAATTACTCGTCTACTCAAAATGAGTAAATGCGAATTATCTCTAAAAGTATTGCAGATAGCCAATTTTTCTCAAATAACTCATTCACCTACTTTTGGGAGAGCTTTCACTTGGTGAAGTTTCAGACCCATAGCTAGTTACTCACCTACTCAAAATGAGTAAATGCAAATTATCTCTAAAAGTATTGCAGATAGCCAATTTTTCTCAAATAAATCATTCACCTACTTTTGGCAGAGCTTTCACTTGGTGAAGTTTCAGACCCATAGCTAATTATTCACCTACTCAAAATGAGTAAATGTGAATTATCTCTAAAAGTATTGCAGATAGCCAATTTTTCTCAAATAACTCATTCACCTACTTTTGGGAGAGCTTTCACTCTGTGAAGTTTCAGACCCATAGCTATTTATTTACCTACTCAAAATGAGTAAATGCTAATTATCTGTAAAAGTATTGCGGATACCCAATTTTTATCAAATACTCATTCATCTACTTGTGGGAGAGCTTTCACATGGTGAAGTTTCAGACCCATAGCTAATTACTCAGCTACTCAAAATGAGTAAATGCGAATTATCTCTAAAAGTATTGCAGATAGCCAATTTTTCTCAAATAACTCATTCACCTACTTGTGGGAGAGCTTTCACTTGGTGAAGTTTCAGACCCATAGATAATTATTCACCTACTCAAAATGAGTAAATGTGAATTATCTCTTAATAGTATTGCAGATAGCCAATTTTTCTCAAATAACTCATTCACCTACTTTTGGAAGACCTTTCACACACGAAAATGAAAAATTGTGAATATCTCGGAAAAGCTATTTCTTCTGCTTTAATGCTCGGCGGGAGATACACACCACGGCAGTGGTCTTGACAAAAATTTTTGTCTCCCCACAAAAATGGTGGCCATTTTGAATTTTCAAAGTTTTTGCAAAACACAAAAATGCTTATATCTCGAAAACCGTGCTATATGGAGCGAACTCAACAAAATTTTGGACCTGCTGGGTATCTCTGCAGAGTAGCCATGCCAATTTTCAAAATATTTTTGTCTCGCCAAATATAGCGGACATTTTTAATTTTTTTATTTTTTGCAAAACACAAAAATGTTTATATCTTGAAAACCGTGCTAGATAGAGCAGACTGCGCTGACTTTGGTTGCCACAACAGTATAAGGCTAGAAACGAAGCATTTTACTTTAGCACTCACCTTTATATCCTTTTCGGGACGCTTTGTTTTTGCTATGCAAAAACATTATCTTTTTTTTTTGCGAGCGATCCTCTAGTTTTACTTCAAATTGATCCATGATGAGAGCCTTCAATAAAAATATATGCACAACTCTGTAGTTCTACATTCAACTACTGGAAGGTGCTATTGGGGTTTCCATTTTCTAGAAGTCACCATGGGATTTAATATTTGTCAGCTGTTTTGAAGTGTTGCAAGAACTTTTAAAATATTTTATATATCTGGAAAATATATAATATTTTAGGAGTAAACATCATGGGAAAGGAGTGTTTTGAGAATGAAAATATTACAAATTCGCAGTTTATATACTCATTCATGACAAACGTTTACATATTTGCTTTCACCTAAGTTTCAAAGAAATCTATTCGTTAAAAAATAAGGTGCGTATATATATCATATCTGAGATTAAAATACTGATCCTCAACAGCAAATATAAAAATAAGACAAAACACACATCCTTGGCTATGGAGTAAATATAACTGCATATATATCATATCTGAGATTAAAATACTGATCCTCAACAGCTTATATAAAAAGAAGTCAAAACACACATGCTTGGCTATGGAGTAAATATAACTGAAGATCTATTCATGTTCTTGTACATCTCATTAATATTCATGAGTTGATCTGTGAGATTTAGTTTCAAAAGACTTAGTGTGATAAAATGGTTTTTATCAGGGAATAGAACTACTACAAAGATCTGCAAAGGTTTTAAAGACAATACATTTCTTTTGAAAATAAGGTAATTGTATCCCCGGACGAAAGTCGGGGATACTTAGGATTCAGTATGGTCACGCCGCCGCCGCCGCAGAGATTTCCTTTTGGACGCGATAACTTAAAAAAATATTTTAGTTAGAACTTTCAAATTTGGTATGTGGGTATATATGGGCAATGCCACGAACGCTATTGTTTTGTGACCTTGACCTTCAATCTCATGGTCACTGGTGGCCTCTTAAAGGTCAGATTTTGGCCATTTTTTCACTTTTTGGCCCAGTTCTCCTATACAGAAAGTCAGATCATCCTATGGCTGGTATATATAATACATATATATGTCCTCTGTAAGCATGCAGAAATTGGACCTTGAAGCTCTTCATTGAAGGTCATCCACTGACCAGCAAAGTACCTGACCGAGGGTCATTTTTGGCCTTTTTGGAGATATTTTCACACTTAATGCTGACTATATTGCATGGAAACTATTGAAAATGGCTTTGGAGGTTGAGTACATGATGGACTTCTACCATCCAGGCTTACTGGTTACAGATCTTCATTTAAGGTCATCCACTGACCGCCAAAGTACCTGACCAAGGGTCATTTTTGGCAAATTTGGAGATATTTTCACACTTAATGCTGACTACATTGCATGGAAACTATTGAAAATGGCTTTGGGGGTTGAGTACATAATGGAGTACCAGCATCCAGGTTTACCGGTTACAGATCTTCATTTAAGGTCATCCACTGACCGCCAAAGTACCTGACTGAGGGTCATTTTTGGCCCTCTATTTGTTTGTTTGTTTGTGAACAAGATAACTTGAAAACTGACAGATGGATTTTGACAAAATTTTCAGGATATGTCCAAAATGGTAAATGGAAGATATGATTAAATTTTGGGAGTGATCCGGATAACTGTCTGGATCTTCTGGATCCATGAAATTTAATTTTTAAAGACAGATAACTCAAACTTCTGGGTGCATTTTGATGAAATTTTCAGGAAGTGTCCTTAATGGGACGAGGAACAAGTGATTAGATTTTGGGATGATCTGGATCACTGTCTGGATCATCCGGATCCAGGCTGCCAGATGTGTTTGTGTACAATATAACTCAAAAATTTATGGATGGATTTTGATGAAATTTTCAGGATATGTCTGAAAAGCTAAAAGGATGAAATGGTTGAATTTTGGAAGTGATCCGGATCACTATATGGATCTTCTGGATCCATGAAATGTAATTTTTAAAGACAGATACCTAAAAAAGTTATGGATGGATTGTGAAGACATTTTCAGCAAATGACCTAAATGGTACAAGGAACAAGTGATTACATTTTTGGAGTGATCTGGATCATCTGGATCCAGGCTGCAACATAATTATATCCCCAGACGAAAGTCGGGGATATATTGGATTCAGGTCCGTCACGCCGCCGCCGCCGCCGAAGAAATTTCCTTGTGTACGCGATAACTCAAAAACCAATTAATATTTTTTTTTCAAACTTGGTACACATGTTAAGGATGCCCAAAGGAAGATCCCTATTTTAAGGTGACCTTAAACTCCAAATAATAAAGAACTTATGGCCACCTTAAGGTCAGAAATTACACTTTTGACCACTTAGAGCCCTCTAGGTCACAAACTATGAGGCGTATCTGGCTTAAATTTTACCTGAGAACACATTAATATATTCTTAGTACATGTGCCGAAAATCAAGACTTTAAGTTGAGGAGAAAATTGTGTTTGGGGCCCATAAAGACCCCACTTAGGACTTTTTTCCTAGATTTTTAACATATTTTGCCCTATAATTTGGAAGTGGTAATTCTGATGAGTCTCAAACTGCTCTAGGTGTAACTCTCATATGTAATCCTTGTCTGTGAAAAATTTAAAGGCTGTAGGTTTACCTGTTAGGCCGACTTGAGGTCTCAAAATTGCCCACAGAGACCCAATTTGTGGACTTTTTTGCCACCTTCAAGCACTGTAGCTTTCAAACAATGTCTCTCATCTAAGTGAAATATCATCTGAGAATATATCAATATGATTTTCTTGTATGTACTCCAAAATTTAGGCCTTTAATAGACATTTAACCCATGTATGAGGACCATAAATCCCCACCCGAGTGACCCTTTTTAGACATTTTTCACATATTTTGCCCTGTAACTTGGAAATGGTAAGTCTGAGAAGTTTCAAACTGTATTAGATACATATTCTATGTGTAATCTTAGTATGTGACAAATTTTAAGTCTGAAGCTTTAATTTGAAGGCCACATTGAGGTCTCTGACGGGCTCCCAAAGACCCAGTATTTGGACTTTTTGCCACCTTTAAGCCCTGTGACTGTTAAACTATGTGACTGATAGGGCTGAAATCTCATCTGGGAATACATTATTATGTTCTTTTTACATGTGCCAAAAATCATGGCTTCAAGTAGACATTTAAACTGTGTATGAGGACCATAAACACCCACCCGAGTGACACTTTTAAGACATTTTTCACATATTTTGCTCTGTAACTTGGAAATGGTAAGTCTGAGAAGTTTCAAACTTTATAAGATATATATTCTATGTATAATCTTAGTATGTGACAGATTATAAATCTGAAGCTTTAATTTGAAGGCCACATCGAGATCTCTAAAAGGCCCACAGAGACCCAATATTTGGACTTTTTGCCACCTTTAAGCCCTGTGACTGTTAAACTATGTGATTGATGGAGCTGAAATCCCATCTGGGAATGCATTATTATGTCCTTTCTACATGTGCCGAAAATCAAGGCTTTTAGTAGACATTTAACCTGTGTATGAGGGCCATAAACACTCACCCAAGTGACCTTTTTTGACATTTTTTTCCGTATTTTGCCCTGTTATTTGGAAATGCTTAGTGTGACAAGTCTTAAACTGTATTATATATAATTTTTGTTTGTTATGTTTGTCCCCCAAAAAGTTTCAGCTCTGTAGTTTAATTGCTAAGGTCTCTTTAACAATTGTAAAATGCCCAGAGACCCAGTTTATGGATATTATACCACTTTAAAGCCCTGTAACTGTCGAACTATGTGGGTCATAGAGCTGAAATCTTTGAATTTTTCAAAGGAAGTGCCTGTCTATTTAAATTTTTATTAATAATGTTATGGCTATCTTAGGCTTTTAAGTACTTATTTTTGTGTGTTATCTCTCTGCTTGCTGAGTTTTTAACTTTTTAAAATGAAACTGGTTAAACATATTCAAGTAGGCAAAATGGACACTGTTATTTTCTGGTGAGCTATAAGTCCAATATTAATGAAATTATAGCCTTATGTAGTAAAAATAGGGGATTTTTAACCCTCAACTAGCCCAGTTTTATTCAGTTTGCCTCACTTAATTTTGACACAGTTCCTACAGTTACTAACTCATTTCAGTTGATAATCACATTCTTAAAATTCTCAATTCTGAATTATTATTATAAATCTGTTCTTGTGGTTTGATAATTTATATTTAATTCTGGAGGTATATAATTTTCCTGTTGGACATTCCTTATTTATATATTTGATTTGATTTTAGTGATAAGATTAACTGAGCTTTTTGTATTTGATTACCCCCTTTGTTTGTTTACCATTTGTGCTGTAGCACTCTATCTCTTTGTAGTCCCACCACCCATCCACCTCTGGGACCTCCAGCTATTGAGTGACACTAAATAAACAAAGGTATTGAATGATATCAAATGAGAAACAAAGAACCAGACTTTTCAGTGGGGTTGCAGATCTTCTGTAACAGTGAGAGAGGTGTGGAGAAGGGGAGAGGGGTGGGGTGGGGTTGGGAGATGGGGTTTGCTTCATTATCTAATAAGACAAAGGGGAGTCAGAACTGAGATTGTGTCACATATTTAGGTTGCATATATATGGACCACATATATAGGAATTCAGGAAATGAATAACTGAAAAACAATGCAAATTCTAAAAATAATATAATAAAATAATAATATAAATAATATATAATTTTTAAATAATATTTTATTTGTGAACAAATATAGAAACAGATATGCGCTTTTGGGATTATGAATCATTTAAATACTTTGAAAATAGGTTCAGAGTCACCCTTTGCAGGAAGATTGAAAAGTATGATGAGTTGAGTTAGAAATAATATTTTATTTGTCAACAAATATAGAAACAGATATGCTCTTTTGGGATTATTAATTTGGAATGGACATTCAATCATCAATCATTTAAATACTTTGAAAATAGGTTCAGAGTTATCATTGCAGGAAGATTGAAAATATGCTCTGTTGAGTTATGTATTCGGCGTCTGGGGATACACCATCTTCCGTGGGAAGATATAAACTTAGTAGATTGATGTGCTGAAGTTCATACAACTTTTCCCAAGATTTATGGCATACAACAAATGGCTTACATAAAAAATTCCCGATCAAAACCTGTGGCATGAGTGATGACCTGTCAGGGGATATGTTGGCGCCGAGTTGGCCCAATCTAGTTTTAGGATGAATTTTGATGATATTTTTAGGATATGTTAGAAATGGTAAAAGGAAGAAGTGGTAAAAGGAAGAAATGGTTCAATTTTGCGAGTGATCTGGACCACTATCTGGATCTTCTGGATCCATAAAATATAATTTTTAAAGACAAGTAGCTCAAAAAGTCATGGGTGGATTTTGATGAAATTTTCAGGAAATGTCCTAAATGGGACAAGGAACAAGTGATTAGATTTTGGGAGTGATCTGGATCATCTGGATCCAGGCTGCCAGATGTGTTTATGTACAAGATAAATCAAAAACTTAGGGACGGATTTTGATGAAATTTTCAGGATATGTCTGAAAAGGTAAAAGGATGAAATGATTGAATTTTGGAAGTGATCCGGATCACTATATGGATCTTTTGGATCCATGAAATGTAATTTTTAAAGACAGATACCTCAAAAAGTTATGGATGGATTGTGATGACATTTTCAGCAAATGACCTAAATGGTGCGAGGGACAAGTAATTAGATTTTGGGAGTGATCTGGGTCATCTGGATCCAGGCTGCCAGATGTGTTTGTGTACAATGTAGCTGAAAAACTTATGGACGGATTTTGATGAAATTTTTGGGATATGTCTGAAAAGGTAAAAGGATAAAATGGCTGAATTTTGGAAGTGATCCGGATTACTATATGGATCTTCTGGATCCATGAAATGTAATTTTTAAAGACAGATACCTCAAAAAGTTATGGATGGATTGTAATGGCATTTTCAACAGATGACCTAAATGGTACAAGGAAGAAGTGATTACATTTTTGGAGTGATCTGGATCATCTGGATCCAGGCTGCAACAGAATTTTAGGATGAATTTTGATGATATTTTTAGGATATGTTAGAAATGGTAAAAGGAAGAAGTGGTAAAAGGAAGAAATGATTCAATTTGGCGAGTGATCTGGACCACTATCTGGATCTTCTGGATCCATAAAATATAATTTTAAAGACAAATAGCTCAAAAAGTCATGGGTGGATTTTGATGAAATTTTCAGGAAATGTCCTAAATGGGACAAGGAACAAGTGATTAGATTTTGGGAGTGATCTGGATCATCTGGATCCAGGCTGCCAGATGTGTTTATGTACAAGATAAATCAAAAACTTAGGGACGGATTTTGATGAAATTTTCAGGATATGTCTGAAAAGGTAAAAGGATGAAATGATTGAATTTTGGAAGTGATCCGGATCACTATATGGATCTTCTGGATCCATGAAATGTAATTTTTAAAGACAGATACCTCAAAAAGTTATGGATGGATTGTAATGACGTTTTCAGCAAATGACCTAAATGGTGCGAGGAACAAGTGATTAGATTTTGGGAGTGATCTGGATCACTGTCTGGATCATCTGGATCCAGGCTGCCACATAATCTTGGGATGGACTTTGATATTTTTAGGATATGTTACAAATGGTAAAAGGAAGAAGTGGTAAAAGGAAGAAATGATTCAATTTTGCGAGTGATCTGGACCACTATCTGGATCTTCTGGATCCAAGAAATGTAAGTTTTAAAGACAAATAGCTCAAAAAGTCGTGGATGGATTTTTATGAAATTTTCAGGAAATGTCTTAAATGGGACTAAGAACAAGTGATTAGTTTTTGGGAGTAATCTGGATCACTGTCTGGATCATGTGGATCCAGGCCGCCAGATGTGTTTGTGTACAAGATAACTAAAAAACTTATGGACGGATTTTGATGAAATTTTTAGAATATGTCTGAAAAGGTAAAAGGATGAAATGATTGAATTTTGGAAGTGATCCGGATCACTATATGGATCTTCTGGATCCATAAAATGTAATTTTTAAAGACAGATATAAGTGAAAGCACTAGTGATTAGCTTTTGAGAGTAATCTGGTACTATGGAGAATCCTGACCTGGTGCTCCAGGAAACAGACTCAAGACCAACATATTCACGCCTTAACTATGTCCCGTCCGGGGATACACTGCGTCAAGACGCAATCTCTAGTTTTATTTCTCTTTAAAATATTTATAAATGTTAAATATAGAAACGAGAAATATTGGACGAACACTGCACAGGATGTTACAAAAAAAGTACCGACTGCCACATGTATGTACACAGATCACGAAAATATGCAATATTTAAAATAATGAACATTTAAACATTATGAAATCTTTGAATATTTTATTAAAATACTTACAGTTTGCATCTGTAAAACATCTATATAACACTTAAATTTATGTCTTCCAAATTGTTTTATATATACAAAATAAACCAGTTCGCTAATATTATTTTATGTGTATGCTTCAAATATAAATACTATATGTCTTCTGCCTTTGAAATCAATATCCAAACTTCACAGTTACATGTACAGTAAATATACCCAACACATCTCGCTACACAGATCTGTAAACATCTTTGCAAGCGATAATAGAACAATTTACAGATTTCAACACCCATTGCTGTTCTAAGATTTGATTCCAAGGTTTGCAGAAAGCCAGCCACTACACCCTTGTGTTAAAATATGTTGTTTGCTACTTTTTCCTTACCTACAAAATGGTATGTACCTCCAAGCTCTACTGTACTATACAAGTGAGTAACAGCTGCTTTCTTAATTTTAGCTAAATTATTTAAAGAGTAAACGTCTAATATCTTCAAAAGTACTGCATTTAGCCTATTCCTTTCCACATGTGGTTCACCTACTTTTGGGTTAGGTATAACATAGTCAAATTGTAGACCTGTAGCTCATTGCATAGCTGTGTGATCGCTACTTTTAGGTTCTCACTATTTAGTAAATCACTTGAAACTTGAAAGCTGCTGCATTTAGAGTATTTTGTTGAAATATGTTATTCACCTACTTTTGGGTCAGGTATAACCTATTAAAATTGCATACCTGTAGCTCTTTGCATAGCTGAGCAAAGCTATTTTGAGATACTCACCATTGAATAAATCACTTGTAACTTGAAAACTATTGCTTTTTCACCTACTTTTGGGTCATTGTATAGTTGAGTAATAGCCACTTTGAGGTTTTCATTGTTGAGTAAATCACTTGTAACTTGAAGATTATTGCATTTACAGTATTTCCTTTAAATGTTATTCACCTACTTTTGGGTCAGTTATAACACAGTAAAATTGCATACCTGTAGCTCATTGCATAGCTGCACAAAAGCTATTTTGAGATTCACACTTAAGTTTATCACTTGTAATTTGAAAACTATTTGTATTGCTATAACATAATACCTCTGAAAAAATTTTGAATTTTCCTGATTTTTGGTCACCATCTTGACTTTTTTCAGAAATAAAAAATATTGATTATCTTGCAAACCATTAAGAGATAGAGAAGTTTTGAGCAAATTTTGGACTATTTGAATATTAAAAGCCCTGTATAAAATGCCGCTGAAAAATTTGTAATTTTCCAAATTTTTTCAGAGGTATTATGTTATAGCAATACAAATAGTTTTCAAATTACAAGTGATAAACTTAAGTGTGAATCTCAAAATAGCTTTTGTGCAGCTATGCAATGAGCTACAGGTATGCAATTTTACTGCAATTTTACTCCAAATTTTTGTATCCACTGGATAGCATCCGGTAGATACTATGGATTATGCATGATTATGCTGTCCCCACAGTGTATAGTCCCTCTTGAGGCCGAGGTGTTGTAGGTAGAGTTCTCAAATTTGCAGGATATATTCATTATTACAAAATCTTGGCCTGGGTATATTTTTGGCCTCATTTTCAAAAACAAGATGACTGCCTCGGGAGTTTTTCAACTTTTGTTGTCCCTCTAGAGCAGAGGGTATTATAGGGAGAGATCTCAAATTCGTAGAATATGTTCATCATTACAAAATCACAGGCTTTTCTTTGGGCAGTCATGAAGCAGTCTGTAGAGATTTTGGACATTAACTGTCTCAGCGGATAACTAGACCAGCTAGCATCATCAAATTTGCAGAATATCTTCATTGGGAGGTAAGTTTGTCTGGGACTGAAATTAGCCTAAGTCTCCAAATTAAGATGGCCACCGTGGGCATAACAGATATATATGCCCTCTACCCTTCATTCAAGGTCATCCACGGAGTGCCAAAGTACCCCATGTAGAGGACTTTAAAAGTGCCTATATCTCCCCTATTATTGGTCCTAGAGGTTTGGCATGTGAAGCCAACCTATAGGAAGTCATGAGCTGGGAATCTTCTGATGTGGTCAGATTTGACCTTGGGACCTTCCTTCAAGCTCAAATGAGGAGAGCCAAACTTAAAAGTGCTTATAACTCACTTATTATTGGTCCTTGAGGTTTGCAATGTGAAACCAACTATAGCAAATCATGGACTAGGAATCTCTGATATGTTCAGATTTGACCTTTGGCCCCCTCCTTCAAGGTCAAAAGAGGATAGCCAAAGTTAAAAGTGCTTATAACTCGCTTATTATTGGCCCTTGTCTCCCAGAGGTTTGCAGTATGAAACCAACTTATAAAAAATCATGGATTAGGAATCTTCCGATGTGTTAAGTATATGACCTTTGGCCCCTCCTTCAAGGTCAAATGACAGTTTAAAAGTGTTTATAACTCGCTTAATCTTGGTCCTATAGGTTTGCAATGTGAAACCAACCTGTTGGAAATCATGGGCTAGGAATCTTCTCATGTGTTCAGGTTTTTACCTTGGGATCCTCCTTTAAAGTCAAATGAGGATAGCCAAAGTTAAAAGTGCTTATAACTCGCTTATTCTTGGTCCTACAGTTTTGCAATATGAAACCAAGCTATAAGAAATCATGGGCGAAAGGTCAAACGAGGTTAGCTAAACTCATTAGTGCTTATAACTCACTTATTCTTGGTCCTAGAGGTTTGCAATGTGAAACCAACCTATAGGAAATCATGAACTAGGAATCTTCTGATGTGTTCAGGTTTGACCTTTGGCCCCTCCTTCAAGGTCAGTTGAGGTTTGCCAAACTTATAAGTGTTTATAGCTCATTTATTCTTGGTCCTAGAGGTTTTGTATTTATTTATTTATTTGGGGTTTTACATCGCTTTCAACACTGTACAGGTCATATCACGACGGGTTGTTGGAAGGGCAGAGGAAACCAGTACATAGAGTTCGTTAGGGTTCTGTACTGTAAACTGCCGACCAATGGCAAGCAACTACCAGCTTTCCCACTTGAGGCCGTGCTGGGATCGAACCCCGGCCTCAGAGGTGGGAGGCGAGAGTGTTACCACTCTACCATCGTGGCCCCCCTAGGTTTTGTAATGCGAAACCAACCTATAAGAAATCATCGACTAGGAATCTTATGATTTGTTCAGATTTAACCTTTTGCCCCTCCTTCAAGGTCAAACAAGGATAGCCAAACTTACTCACTGATTATTGCTCCTAGAGGTTTGGGATATAAAACCAACCTGAACTTTTCCAAATTTCGGCTGCCACCTTGAATTTTGGTGGAAATGGAAAATGTCATTTATCTTGAAAACTGTAATATATACAGCGATTCTAGGCAAATGTTGGCCCAACTTAATAATAAGGACTACTCCTTTAATTCCTGTGAGTAATTTAGAATTTTCAGAATTTTAGCCGCCATCTTGAAAAATGCTGTTTGTATTTAAAACCTCACCACAGGTGCGTCCTTGGTCTAGTTAATTTTCTTGCCGCCATATTAAATTTTGCTGGAATATGAAAATGTTGATTATCTTGAAAACTGTTAAGAGATAGCTCAAAATCGAGAAAAATTTTGGATCCTTTGGGTACTATAGACCCTGCATATAAACTATTACCTTTTGCAAGTGTCAAATTTGATCTTTGACCCCTGCTTCAAGGTTCAGTTGGGTCATCGCATTGAAAAAGCCTTTTATCTGCCTTATTATTGCTTCTTGGGCTTTGAACCCGTTTTTGTGGTCAGACTACCTGCGTTTCTGTTTTTCGGGAGATAAATGCTGTCTTGCTATGGTGATGATGCCCAACTTTATGTGCATTTGCCTCACCAGAATGCCTGCCTTTGGAAACTGAATAGTTACCTGCATGATGTAAAAGGGTGGATGTTAACCAGGAAATTCCAGTTGAATATTGATAACACTGACTTACTCTTTGGTTCTAAAAGAGAGAGAGGGACAGATTGTACTCGAGTCAGTCAAGAAATTGGACATGTAGTTTGACTCTGATGTGTCTATACATGTGAAAACTATTTACAAAAGTTGTTTTATGCAAGTCAGGGACTTCACACTGGTCAGATGGTTTCTAAGTCATTATGCTTCTGTCGTTATGGCCAGTGCTGTAGTAAGTAGTTGGATTACTGTAAATCACTTTTCGGGGGGTCTGTTTGATCTGCGTAAATTACAGTTCACCAAAATAGTGCAGATTGAATTTTATCAGACACTAGTAGATACACTAGTGTAACTCCTGTTGTTAAGAAACTGCATTGAGTGCCTTGTGAATATCACTTGGTGTTTAAAGGTGTACTCCCCAATTTTGAAGGTGCTGTTTTTAGCTTACTGGCCAACGGACCCAGAAGGTATCTAAGGAATGTACTCTTGGCAATTTTCAAAAAATTTTCTCCTCCCCAAAAATGGCGGCCATTTTGAATTTTTGCCAAAAATGGCAAAACACAAAATTGCTTCTATCTCCTTAACCGTGCAAGATAGAGCCATTTCGTCAAAATTTTCGACCCACAGGGTATCTAAGGAATGTAGTCTTGCCAATTTTCAAAAAATTTTCCCCTTCCCAAAAATGGCGGCCATTTTGAATTTTCGAATTTTTGCCAAAAATGGAAAAACACAAAATTGCTTCTATCTCCTTAACCGTGCGAGATAGAGCGATTTCGTCAGAATATTCGACCCACCGAGTATCTAAGGAATATACTCTTGCAATTTTCAAAAAATTTTCCCCTCCCCAAAAATGGCGGCCTTTTTTAATTTTTGCCAAAAATGGCAAAACACAAAATTGCTTCTATCTCCTTAACCGTGCGAGATAGAGCGATTTCGTCAAAATTTTCGACCCACAGGGTATCTAAGGAATGTAGTCTTGCCAATTTTCAAAAAAATTTCCCCTTCCCAAAAATGGCGGCCATTTTGAATTTTTGCCAAAAATGGAAAAACACAAAATTGCTTCTATCTCCTTAACCGTGCGAGATAGAGCGATTTCGTCAAAATTTTCGACCCACAGGGTATCTAAGGAATGTAGTCTTGCCAATTTTCAAAAAAAATTCCCCTTCCCAAAAATGGCGGCCATTTTGAATTTTCGAATTTTTGCCAAAAATGGAAAAACACAAAATTGCTTCTATCTCCTTAACCGTGCGAGATAGAGCGATTTCGTCGAAATTTTCAACCCACAGGGTATCTAAGGAATGTACTCTTGGCAATTTTCAAAAAATTTTCCCCTCGCCAAAAATGGCAGCCATTTTGAATTTTCGAATTTTTGCCTAAAATGGAAAAACACAAAATTGCTTCTATCTCCTAAACCGTGCGAGATAGAGCGATTTCGTCGGAATTTTCAACCCACAGGGTATCTAAGGAATGTACTCTTGGCAATTTTCAAAAAATTTTCCCCTCCCCAAAAATGGTGGCCTTTTTGAATTTTCGCCAAAAATGGCAAAACACAAAATTGCTTCTATGTCCTTAACCGTGCGAGGTAGAGCGATTTCGTCGAAATTTTCGACCCACAGGGTATGTAAGAAATGAAAACAAATGGAAAAACAAAACTTTCCTTATCTCCTTAACCGTGCAAGATTAACCGTCAAAATTTTCGACCCAACCGTCCTATTTCTATTTCAGTTATAAGGGTGAAACGGTGCACAGACAGACAGACAGAAACAAACTGATCACAATAACCCTCTCCTATTGTCGAGCGTTAACTAGAAAAGTATTGCATTTACAGCATTTTGTTAAAATATGTTATTCATCTACTTTTTCCATAGCAACAACATGGTCAGTAACTTGGGTGTCTATCTCAATAGCTAAGTGAGTAATACCTACTTTTGGACTTTTCACTAACTTCCATCATGAGTAAAATCACTTGTAACTTGAAAACTATAGGTGCAAATCTGTTATTCACCTACTTTTGGGTCAGCTATAACATAATAAAATTTCAGACCTCCAGCTCGTGGCATAGCCGAGTAATAGCTACTTTTGCCTTTGCTGGTGAATACATTTTGCATCTGGCCACAGATGCGTCCTTGGTCTAGTTTACAAATGAAACAGGATCTTGTAAGACTGCTGTACAATTTTGGCAAAAGGTTCATGGGGTGGACATTACACATGATAATGTGTGTTCTATACTATCCTGTTTCTATTCATATGTCACAGCTACTATCAACAGGGCGTCCTATTTCTAGTTACAACTTTTGGCAGCCATCTTGGATTTCTGCGGAAAATAAAACATCATAAATATCTCGGAAACCGTAAGACATAAAGCAGTTTCCAGTGAAGTTTGTACCCTAGGGGTAGTAAGAGTATTTTGTTGCAACCCAAAAAAAATCAACTTTTTTTTCAAATTTTGGCGGCCATCTTCGGTTTATGCGGAAAATAAAGAATGGTAATATCTCAGAAACTGGAAGAGATAGCGCAATTTTGAGTGAATGTTGGACCCTAGGGATAGTAAAGAGTATAAACGCTTGCATTATTACTTATGTTAAAGCTGTGGGGTATACTTTCTCCCACATTTATTTCATATTTGGTAGATATCTTGTCACACTTTTCGTAGATGTGGTGTGAAAATCAAGTGAGTTATACCCTTGTTACAGTTTCTGAGTAAAAGCCTTAGGTCTCAAAAAATTGTCCGGGCCCAGACATGATGTAAAAATGGCAAGGTCACTACAGTAAGGTGAAACTAAGGTTACACTATCGAAAACACACAATAACCTAATTTATACTCCTGACATTCTAAGAAAAGTTTTTTCCTAACTTTCTGGTACATAATGAAATGTATGCATGCAAAACTGAGAAATAATAATTGCTTTATTGAAGAAGTTGTATTACATTGAAGTTTTAGTTGTGTTCACAATATATATTCTTTGGCATAATCACCGACCTATTTGGGTGACCAGGTTATATCATCACAGAATATAAAAATACATGTGACGAAATACACAAGTATGAAAAAAGTATTTGGGTGGCACAACCACAACATGCGGGTCGCCAGTAAGCAGCAGGGCTTGGCCTATTTTTTAGCGTGAGCCTCAAAAGAGCTAGCGCTTCTACAGATCACTTTTTTTTTATCTCCCGCCGGGCTTTAGCCTGGGAGGGAGATTATGAAATGATGCCTGTGTGTGCGTGCGTGCATTAGTTTGTCACGCAGATTTGTCCAAAACTACTACAGCTACAGATTTTTTGTAAATTAATTGTCTCAATGAATTTTCACGCCCTTGAAAAATTTTTTGGTTTTATGGACTTAAGCCTAAAGATAAGTGAGTAATAGCAATCTTAGCTACTTGGAGTAAAGGGCTCATAACTCAAAAACTATTGCAGTTACAGCTTTTTCTTCAAATATGTTGTTCAGCTACTTTGTCCTTAGCTATAAGATGGTACATAGTTTGGGGTCCCATTGCATGCCATAAGTGAGTAACAGCTATTTTCTTATTTGTAGCAAAATAATGACATAAGTAAATGTCAAATATCTTCAAAAGTATTAAAGTTAGGGAATTCTTTTCAAATATATTATTCATCTACTTTTTATGTCGTCACTCTGCGGCATGGGCGTACGTGTCCGCGTCTGCATGAACAACTTCTCCAAAACTACAAGGCCTAGAGACATGCTGTTTTTTTAAAAGATACGTTCTCTATCGAGGATGAAAAACTGTTCAAGGCATGCAAATCTGTCTGTTCGTCTGTTTGCTAGAGACATTACAAGGGGGGTACCCCCACCAAAAGTGTGAAAATTTCAACACTTTATCACAATTTTCTCAGTGACTATTGCAGGGATTTCTCTCATATCTTGCATATATGTACTAGGCCAGAGGTAGATTCACTTGTGTGAGTATGAGACCTGGATCTGTCTTAATTTTTGTTTAATAAATTTTTTTAATAATTTTTAATGCATTAAAATTCATGAAATCATGCACTAAATCACTTATAACTTGAAAAGTGTTGCATTTAGAGCATTTTGTTAAAATATGTTATTCAGCTACTTTTTTCATAGCTACAACCTGGGTCAGCTATAACATAGTAAAATTTCAGACCTGTAGCTCATGGCATAGCTGAGTAATAGCTACTTTTAGGTTATCACTGTTGAGTAAATCACTTATAACTTGCAAACTATTGCATTTAGAGTATTTTGTTTCATATGTTATTCACCTATTTTGGGGTCAGCTATAACATAGTGAAGTTCCAGACCTGTGGCTCATTGCATAGCTGAGTAATAGCTACTTTGAAGTTCTCACTGTTGGGTAAATCAGTTGTAATTGGAAAATTATTGCATTTACAGAAATTTGTGTAAATATGTTATTCAGTTACTTTTGGGTCAGCTATAACATAGTAAAATTACAGACCTGTAGCTCATGGCACAACTGAGGAATAGCTATTTTCAGGTGCTGACTGTTGAGTAAATCAGCTGTAACTTGAAAAATATTGCATTTGGAGTATTTTGCTAAAATATGTTGTTCACCTACTTTTGAGTCAGCTATAACATAGTGAAATTACAGACCTATAGCTCATAGCATAGCTGAGCAATAGCTATTTTGAGGTTCTCACTATTGAGTAAATCAGTTGTAACTTGAAAACTATTGCATTTGCAGTAATTTGCTTAAACATGTTGTTCATCTACTTTTGGGTCAGCTATAACATAGTAAAAATTCAGACATGTAGCTCATTGCATAGCTGAGTAATAGCTACTTTGAGGTTATCACTATTGAGTAAATCAATTGTAACTTGAAAACTGTTACATTTAGAGTATTTTGTTTAAATATGTTATTCACATAATTTTTGGTCAGCTATAACATAGTGAAATTGCAGACCTCTATGTCATGGCATAGCTGAGCAATAGCTACTTTCAGGTTCTCACTGTTGAGTATATCATTGTATCCACTGGATAGCCGCAGTGTGTAGAGAGATTTCACCATTACCGCTCCAACGAAAAAAATATTATAGCTAGCCTTCTTAAGTTTGCAGGATATATTAATAACCATGAAATGTTGCCTGGGAATATTTTTGGCCTCATTTTGAAAAACAAGATGGCCGCCATGGACGTTTATTCGACTTTAAACAAGGACTTTTGTTGGCCCCCTAGAGCAAAGGGTATTATAGGTGGAGATCTCAAATTCGCAGGATATGTTCCTCATTATAAAATCTTGACTGGGAATATTTTTGGCCTCATTTTGAAAAACAAGATGGCCGCCACAGGTGTTTATTTGTCAGTCATGAAATGTGCTTATATCTCCCTTATTATTGGTCCTACAGGTTTGGGATGGTAAACCAACCTGTAGGAAATCATGGGCTGAGAATCTTTTGGTGTGGTCAGATTTGACCTTTGACCGCTCCTTCAAGGTCAAACAAGGATAGCCAAACTTGAAAGTGCTTATAACTCGCTTATTAGTGGTCCTAGAGGTTTGCGATGGTAAACCGACATATAGGAAAACATGGGCTGGGAATCTGTTGATGTGGTCCGATTTGACCTTGGACCCCTCCTTCAAGGTCAAATGAGGATAGCCAAACTTAAAAGTGCTTATAACTGGCTTATTATTGGTCCTAGAAGTTTGGGATGGTAAACCAACCTATAGGAAATCATTGGCTGGGAATCTGTTGGTGTGGTCAGATTTGACCGTGGACCCCTCCTTCAAGGTCAAACGAAGATGGCCAAACTTAAAATTGCTTATAACTCGCTTATTATTGGTCCTACAGGTTTCAGATGTTAACCAACCTACAGGAAATCATGGGCTCGGAATCTTTTCGTGTTTTGTTGGATTTGACCTTGGACCCCTCCTTCAAGGTCAAACAGGGATAGCGAAACTTAAAAGTGCCTATAATTCGCTTATTATTGGTCCTAGAGGTTTGGGATGGTAAACCATCCTATAGGAAATCATGGGCTGTGAATTTTTTTGGTGTGGTCAGATTTGATCGTTGGACCCCTCCCTCAAGGTCAAATAAGGACTGCCAAACTTAAAAGTGCTTATAACTCGCTTATTATTGGTCCTAGAGGTTTGGGATGGTAAACCAACCTATAGGAAATCATGGGCTGGGAATGTTTTTGTGTGGTTGGATTTGACCTTGGACCCCTTCTTCAAGGTCGAGCGAGGATATTGCATTTGCAGTATTTCTTTAAATATGTTTTAGCCTACTTTTTACACTTAGACAATTACCTTGTTACTTTCCTTCATAATACCATTTGCAGGGCACAACTTTTTTGTCCTTTCCTTCTGTCAGCTTCGGAATTTCTTTCAAACATGCTGTTCAATTACCATTTACTGTATTTCTCTACAGCACTTTCCCTGATAATTATGCTTTCCTCTCATTATCACCTTCACAAATCAAAAACACTCAGTCAGCTGACACAGTGCCCGTTCACGGGCACTCTCCTCTTGTTGGTAAGCTATCACATAGTAAAGTTTCAGACCTGTTGCACATTGGATAGCTGAGTAATAGCTACTTTGAAATTCTACAGTTGAGTAAATCCATTGTAACTCCAAAACTAGTGCAGTTAGAGTATTTCGTAAAATATGTTCTTCAGCTACTTTTTCCTTAACTATAAGATGGCATATAGTTTTGGGTTCTATTGCATGCCATAAGTGAGTAATAGCTATATCCTTATTTAAAGCCAAATAGTGACACAAGTAAATGTCAAATATCTTCAAAAGTATTACAATTAGGGAATTCTTTTCAAATATGTTATTCATCTAGTTTTTGATAAGCTATCACATAGTAAAGTTTCAGACCTGTTGCACATTGGATAGCTGAGTAATAGCTACTTTGAAATTGTGACTGTTGAGTAAATCCATTGTAACTCCAAAACTATTGCAGTTAGAGTATTTTCCTAAAATAGGTTATTCAGCTACTTTGTCCTTAACTATAAGATGGCATATAGTTTGGGGTCCTGTTGCATGCCATAAGTGAGTAATAGCTATTTTCTTATTTGTAGCAAAATAACAACGCAAGTAAATGCCAAATATCTTCACAAGTATTACAGTTAAATCTTTCAACATGTTATTCATCTAGTTTTTGGTAAGCTATCACATAGTAAAGTTTCAGACCTGGTGTACATTGCATAGCTGAGTAATAGCTACTTTGAAATTGTGACTGTTGAGTAAATCCATTGTAACTCCGAAACTATTGCAGTTAGAGTATTTTCCTAAAATATGTTGTTCAGCTACTTTTTCCTTAACTATAAGATGGCATATAGTTTGGGGTTCTATTGCATGCCATAAGTGAGTAATAGCTATTTTCTTATTTGTAGCAAAATAACATAAGTAAATTTCAAATATCTTCAAAAGTATTCAAGTTAGGGAAATATTTTCAAATATGTAATTCATCTGGTTTTGATAAGCTATCAGATAGTAAAGTTGCAGACCTGTTGCACATTGGATAGCTGAGTAATAGCTACTAAAATGAGTAAATGCCTTTTGTCTTTAAAAGTATTGCAATCAAACATTAAACTTGTTGTCACTTCTACATGTGCCGCCATCTCACAAGAAAATTTATATTCCACTATCTTTAGTACATCTAATTTATATGGCGGGAGATAAATGCATGCGTCAGAATGCTTGTTTTTTCTTGTCTCCGGACTTTGATGAAATTTACGTCTGTATTCTGAATTTACCTCTCTTGCTCTCCAATAACTACAATGAGACATATCCTTTTATTTTTTACCCCACAGCCTTAAAGTCTGTCGGGGTATTGTTTTCACCCATGGTGTCCGGATGGGCAGGCGGGTGGTTAGCAGGAAAAAGTTTGTCCGGGCTGTATCTCAGAAACCGTAAGGTGTAGGAAGTTGATACTTGATAGGGACATTGGTTAGGAGGTGTAGGTGTGCAACGTCATGGTCTGACCTTGATTTGACCTTGCCGTAGTGACCTTGACCTATAAAATCTTGTCCGGGCTATATCTCGGAAACCATAAGGTGTAGGAAGGGGGCCACGGTGGCAGAGTGGTAACACTCTCGCCTCCCACCTCTGCGACCAGGGTTCGATCCCCGTCATGGCCGTAAGTGGGAAAGCTGGTAGTTGCTTGCCGTTGGTCGGCAGTTTACAGTACAGAACCCTAGCGAACTATATGTACTGGTTTCCTCTGCCCTTCCAACTACCCGTCGTGAAATGACCTGTACAGTGTTGAAAGCGACGTAAAACCCCAAATAAACAAATAAATAAGGTGTAGGAAGTTGATACTTGATAGGGACTTTGGTTAGGGGGTGTAGGTATGCAGCATCATGGTGTGACCTTGATTTGACCTTTGACCTTGCCGTAGTGACCTTGACCTCTAAAATCTTGTCCGGGCTATATCTCGGAAACTGTAAGGTGTAGGAAGTTGATACTTGGTAGGGATATTGGTTAGGGGGTGTAGGTGTGCAACATCATGGTCTGACCTTGATTTGACCTTTGACCTTGCCGTAGTGACCTTGACCTATAAAATCTTGTCTGGGGTATATCTCGGAAACTGTTAGGTGTAGGAGGTTGATACTGAGTAGGGACATTGGCTTGACCTTGACTTGACCTTGCCGTAGTGACCTTTACCTATAATGCCTTGTCTGGGCTATATTTTGGAGACCAGAAGGTGTAGGAAGTTGATATTTGGTAGGGACATTGGTCAAGGGTTATATGTGTGCAATGTCATGGTGTGACCTGGATTTGATCTTGCATATCTGATGCTATTTTATGTTTCTACGAGGATATCTGATACTATTTATCTCTCTTATATCTTTTTACTTGAATCTTGGTTGTTGCACCTTTGGGTGTCTTTTGGTGTAGATTAAGCACTGTTAAAGTCATATTAGCAGTCATTAACTGTTTCACTTTTGCAACTTCCCATGGTAACAGATGGTATTGCATCAAGTGAGCCACAGGTTTTGCCACAATTCCACATAAAAGCATGTACTGCTACATCTGTATGTATGGGTAATATTCAAAACATCCAAACCATAATTCAACCATACAAATGAAAATCAAAATGGGAGAAGTCTTAAAGCATCGTAATTTTTAGTTTACTGAATTGTCTTGTTTTAATACTTATTTTTGCTTTTTTTGCTTTTTCCGCCGTCCGCCGTCCCACTTGGTTTCCAGCAGGGTTGGGGTCAATGTACTTTGTTCAAGTACATGTACTTGAATTGTACTTAAGTGCATTTTCAATTAAATGTACTTACAAGTACATTTAAGTAATTTTAAAGTACTTTTAACTGTAAGTAAATTTTTACTAATTTTTCAAAAGTTTGTGTGACCACAACACTTTATGCTATAATTACATAATCATTATAATTGAATTAAGCTTTTTCCATATCCTTATTGATAAACTTTCATGTAGATTAAATTTTGATAAAAGTTTCACTGACATTTCTGATTCAATTTGATAACACTCTTTCTTTTAAAGAGTTTAGTACAACTGATAATAATAATGAATCAAAATTATTAAAGTTTCAATTCAATGAGCCAATCATGTCTTAAAAATAGGGACAGTTGGACAGTTGTTACAAGATTACATATTACCCCCCCTCTTTAATCATCTTATAACTGTCTACTTTGAACATGTCTGATCTCAGTTAATAATATCTACTTAGGTATGAGTATTCTTGGTAAATTGCACCTGGGCATTTAAGATCTTTCAATAGGTCCAAGTTAATCACAAGGACCAGATTAACATAGACTCTGTGATGTAATTGCTCAGGAATGAGTTTTGTATTTCACTGGCCATTATCTTGTCTGAGCACTATAAATACTGTGACAGGGGGATTAACAAACCACTCATTTTTATGGCATTCACATTGTGTTATCATAATAGCTGCTGCTTCAAAGCATTTTGAGATTCCAGCTAATACTGAAGGAGTGTCAGAGCAAAGTGTAAACATTGTACTCTGGTTATAGCAGACAGCACAAAAGTCACTTCAAATATTGTCCAACAATTGAAGGTGAGGATTAGTTCACTGTTTACTTGTCACTTTTATTGAATAGCAATTTTGGGTAATAACATTGTATTCCAGAGAAAGACATATAGTTCATAAAGGAGAATGTAATACACATTAAGCTTTCTGCTTTCTCTCCAATACTTCAACTTACAAAAAAACTAGTTAACATAAAACCTATTATGTATAGTATTATTGTATTAGGTTAACTTGTTACATGTATTTACTTATTTGTCAGTAAATATCTTTTTCTATAAAATTTTCCATCATCACAACACTTAATTAATTTCTAAATTAAAGTGACTAATAAGCCCAATAGCAGGCTGGGTATTTTTTCATTTTTTTTTTTTTTTTGTGAAACATCTGTTGTCACTAAAATAGAATAAACAATAATAATAGTGGACCTTTTAATGTTATAAACATAATAATTATAAAAGGATAACAACCCATTAGTAAGTAATTGTAAATTTTCATAAATACATGCCCCAGTGTAATAACCAGAGATTTATTTAGTATTGTTTTCCATCAACATTTTATTTGATCTTTTGTAACATGGTACATTGGAAGAGGTTAATTTATTTGAAACACAAAATGAATTTGATGGCGTGTTTTTTAATTTATTTTGTCATTCACGGATGAAAAGTACTTGTACTTGTACTTAAGTACTTTGATGAAAAAAGGACTTGTATTTGTACTTGAAAATTAACAAAGTACTTGTACTTGTACTTAAGTACATTTCAATGTACTTGACCCCAACCCTGGTTTCCAGACATTTTAGGCAACAGTTCTTATCCTATCTTTACCAAATTTGGCATGCAGGTTAATTGGGTTAATAGCTTGTATGGGATTGCTTTTGGTGATGATAGCTCTATAGCTAATTGAGTAATAGGTACTTTGCTACTTTTGAGTAGCTCTTTGGTTTCCAGACATTTTAAGGAATGCTTTTAAGCCTATCTTTCTGAAATTTGGTATGGAGGTTCATTGGGTTAATAGCTTGTATGGGATTGCTTTTGGGGGGGATTGCTTCATAGATGAGTGAGTAATTAATTAAATAAATGAGTAATTGGCTATTTTGAATACTGAAAAAGGCAAATGTGCTCATATCTCCTAAACCGTGCGAGATAGAGCGATTTCGTCAAAATTTTCGACCCACAGGGTATCTAAGGAATGTAATCTTTGCAATTTTCAAAAAATTTTCCCCTCCCCTAAAATGGCAGCCATTTTGAATTTTCGAATTTTTGCCAAAAATGGCATAACACAAATTTGCTTCTATCTCCTTAACCGTGCGAGATAGAGCGATTTCGTCGAAATTTTCGACCCACAGGGTATCGAAGGAATGTAATCTTTGCAATTTTCAAAAAAATTTCCCCTCCCCAAAAATGGCGGCCATTTTGAATTTTCGAATTTTTGCCAAAAATGGCAAAACACAAATTTCCTTCTATCTCCTTAACCGTGCGAGATAGAGCGATTTCGTTGAAATTTTCGACCCATGGGTATCTAAGAAATGTACTCTTTGCAATTTTCAAAAAATTTTCCCCTCCCCACATATGGCGGCCATTTTGAATTTTCAAATTTTTGCCAAAAATAGAAAAACAGGAATTTGCTTCTATCTTCTTAACCGTGCAAGGTAGAGTGATTTCGTCAAAATTTTCGACCCAACCAATGCAAAAAGGCATGAAGCTGAAATAATTTACATCTACATTAATAAATATTTAAGCATCATTGATATATTTTACAAATGAAACAGGGTCTTGTAAGACTACTGTACAATTTTGGCAAAAGATTCATGGGGTGGACATTACACATGATAATGTGTGTTCTTCTATGCTATCCTGTTTCTATTCGCATCTATACTATCAACAGGGCGTCCTATTTCTAGTTCTTTACATGCGATTTCTTTCTCTTAGATGTTATTTTCTCTACTTAAACATTATTTGGACACTGACACTGCTCTGAAAGTATCCCAATCTGTGCACTCTTTCACTACTTCTATATCTCATGGTGTTGAAAACTATTTTCCCAGGCTGTGGGGTATGGGCATCTCTGATCCACATATCAGGTGAAGTCAGTGTTTTTTAAAGGAAACACAAGGATGGATAAAAAGATCGGGGAAAAGTGTACACCCCAAACTTATATCCATATAGGTGAATATTTAAAGGACAGGGGAAAACTTAAACACAGTCTTTAGTTTAAATTTGACACTGACTTTGTAACATATTACATCGTGGATTAAAATAAATATTAAGTAACTGAATTTACTCTGTTAATAGTAGTATTTTTGTTATTTTTCTACAAGTAGAATTTACAGAAGCAGCTTATATATTTCTTTTCTGAAAAAAGTATGGCCATAACTTTGTTTTTCTTACCACAAAAAGAAAATTTATTGCAAAAGGTATTAAAATTTAAAAATTAAGTTACTGTTACATTTTTACAATGTACAGTAATGGTTTTCTTTGCAAGAAAAAGCCTGACACTGTTTGGATATACTTGAATATGTCTGTTCAAATTTTCACACTCTTAACTTTTTAAACTTTTTATCCTTGTGTTGAATCTTTCAATAAAAATGTTTTTTCAACCAAACAAGTATAAGTATGTATTCTTATTGTTTTAGTCTATAAGCTGGAACAAATAAGTTGTTACAAAGTTGTTCTTCAAATGTGTTAAGTTTAGACTTACAAGTTACAAATGTAAATAAGGTGAGATGTATTTAACGTGATGAGGAAAACTTGGGTTTGTAACTTTGTATATAAGTAACTCGGTGGGATATTACACACCTCACTGTCTAATGCCCCTGTTCCACCACCTGACATATGCTCCCGATGAAGGTATTTTTGGAATCGGTTTCCTAAAAATGTTGAGTCCCAGACAGTCTGCTTGAGTCTGTTTGGATCTGTTGGGGTCGGTTTAAAAATCAAACATGATATTTTTCATGACTGTAACCTATACACTTTTGTCCCTACCCACATATATTCCTATCTCAGACTTCCCGAGACCTCCTCAGACCCAAATTTACACAATCTTATGTTATTTGAGACTTCCTGGGACTGTTAATGGCAAGTCGGCTTGGTTTTAGTTCCAGGAAGTCTGGGCTTAATCTCAGATCTATCCCTGACCCCCAATGCAAAAGAAAAAAAATCGGCCATAGCTGTCTGAGGAAATCTGTTATTAGTCCCAGGAAGTCTGAGGAAGTCTCAGACCAGTCTGAGTCCCACTTGGTATGTCCCAGACAGGATTGGTGTTGAATCCTATCACAATCATGGCTTAATTGTCTCTTAGTCAGGGAAGAATCGTGAGTTGCCTCAGGGCAGGACTGAGGCGTCCTTAGAACAATCGCAGAACTGGATCCCCACTCAATTGCCCCACCCATTATTCATGTTTTTTCACCGACTCTCAAGGATTAAGGGTCCCAGGACCAATCGGGGCTTAATCCTTTGGTGGAACAGGGGCATTAGCAACAGTTGCCATATCTGCCTGTACATATTTTACTGTATTGTAGTGTGAAAACGGTGAAAGAATTACTAAAACTTGTTATTTTAATTAGATATTTTCTCTACTAGCATTAGTTGGACCTTTACATAACTAACATTGTTTGCAGTGAAAGTCTCCTGATTTTTGTACTGTTCACTTCTTTCAAAATCTTGTAGTATCAAAAAACTATTTCTCCGGGGTGTGGGGTATGGGCATCTCTGATACTATTTATAGACTTCTATGTTGATGCAAAGCATGGGACCTCAAGCAGGACACCATCAAATTGACTTCTACAAGTTTTGTACATGCTATGTCTGAGTTAAAGAAAGGCTCAAAGTATTTAGGATAACCACTTTGTAGAAACTGGTCACAATCTTTGAGCCAAACATAATAAATTCTGTCTTATCAGGATTAAGCTCAAGCTATGCAGAAAGCCACTTTTTGGTGTCATTTAAGTAGTTTTTTCAGCCTGTCAAAGGCCTCAGTGACATTCTTGTAAGATGAACATATATATGTTACAGTAAATATGCAAATCAGTAAATATGTGTATTTACTGAAATTTTCAGTAAATACGCATATTTACTGTTTTTTTTTGGTCCAGTAAATATGCGTATTTACTAAAATCATCATGAAGACTTTATATCTTAAATAGTTGGATGATATCTGCTATGTTTTCATATTAATAGTAATTTCAAACTTTAAATGGCTTTGTCATATTCAAAGTTTGATACTTGTTTACAATCCAGCACTGGGATAACTATTTAATGTCACTTTTTAATTTCAAAAGCATTTGCATGTGATATGTGACAAAAACTTGTAATATTTTTTTTTCATTTAAAATAAATTGTAATGTAAAAAGACAAGTTTATAAATTTAAATATCCAAGTAATTATCAAATTATGATGCTTTATGTATAAGGAACAGCAAGCAAGAACTGAATTTCACTGTAGTTTTAACAATGTATTTTAATAATGTAGTTATTGTATCCCTCTTAAATGTCAGATTTTGGCCATTTAAATGTCAGATTTTGGCCATTTTTTTCACTTTTTGGCCCAGTTCTCCTATACAGAAAGTCAGATCATCCTATGGCTGGTATATATATATAATACATATATATGTCCTCTGTAAGCATGCAGAAATTTGACCTCGAAGCTATTCATTGAAGGTCATCCACTGACCGCCAAAGTACTTGACCGAGGGTCATTTTTGGCCTTTTTGGAGATATTTTCGCACTTAATGCTGACTACATGGCATGGAAACTATTGAAAATGGCTTTGGAGGTTGAGTACATGATGGACTTCTACCATCCAGGCTTACTGGTTACAGATCTTCATTTAAGGTCATCCACTGACCGCCAAAGTACCTGACCAAGGGTCATTTTTGGCAAATTTGGAGATATTTTCACACTTAATGCTGACTACATTGCATGGAAACTATTGAAAATGGCTTTGGAGGTTGAGTACATGATGGAGTACCAGCATCCAGGCTTACCGGTTACAGATCTTCATTTAAGGTCATCCACTGACCGCCAAAGTACCTGACCGAGGGTCATTTTTGGCCCTCTATTTGTTTGTTTGTTTGTGAACAAGATAACTCAAAAACTGACAGATGGATTTTGATGAAATTTTCAGGATATGTCTGAAAAGGTAAAAGGATGAAATGATTGAATTTTGGAAGTGATCAGGATCACTATATGGATCTTCTGGATCCATGAAATGTAATTTTTAAAGACAGATATAAGTGAAAGAACTAGTGATTAGCTTTTGGGAGTAATCTGGTACTATGGAGAATCCTGACCTGATGCTCCAGGAAACAGGCTCAAGACCGACATATTCACGCCTTAACTATGTTCCGTCCGGGGATACACTGCGTCGAGACGCAATCTCTAGTTTTCCAAAGGTCACCAATATAATGTAGATAAAAAATTAGGGTTGAATAAAACCTCCCTTTAATGCCCCTTCAATAGAGGAAGCCACACCACAACCATAGCTGCCTTAAAAGAGATTAAGTCCCACTGAAAGACTATGCTTAAACCCAATTTGGGGCTAGCTGGCCTTATCATTGTAACAACAATTCTTTGTTCAAGTAGGCAGTACCTACATTAAAGTCATATGTCTACCAGAAAATAGCAAACTATTAAGCCTTGATCGAAATAAAATAAGCCACTTCCTGATAATCTCTGGTTAACAATAGATTCTTAAAGAATACATGTGGATTTGTTTGAGTGTAAATCATTTTGACTTAATTGATAAGGTAAAATTTCTGTTGAATGAAAGTAGAGTTAAAATATGTTAACATTTTGAAACTCTAAATGAATTTCTAAAACTTTAATTTATTGCCAATAAAAACACTTTTTTATGTATCATTCACATAAAAATCTTTTAATCATTTGTATGGATGACATAGGTCCTTTGTAGCTGTGGGATTGAAAATAATATAAGCTTAAATGAAATATTTACTGAAAGCACATACCTAAAGTTTGTAAACATAAATATTTAAAAATCTAGTGCTATTTTTTTCAAGATAAAAGTTTGCATGTAATGTATTGTAAAAAGAGGTATGCTTATTGACAAGTATGTTCCAATAGTCAATATAACAGAGTAAAATGTTCCCACATAATGTATATTTTGGTTTACTTTTCAATATTATATATTTACAACCAGTGAACATAAAAGTTTCATTTCACATATTTACTGAAAGTCAAACCAGTAAACTTGTGAAATAACACAGGTCATAAATCTACTGATTTCACATATTTACTGTAACATATATATGCCGTCAGCATAAAAGTGGAGACTTATAAAATGAGAATTTGGAATAACTTTCTTAAGGGGAGTAATATATAATGAAAATAGGATTGGTCCCAGGACAGGGCCTTTTTTTCACCTTTTAAGTGGTACAAATATTATACTTGTAGATGGAAAAAAAATCACATAAAATAATTTCTGACCAAATTCCATCAAGATGAACAGTTAGGACAGGTGTTAATCTTTTAAAAACATACTTTACCCACAATTATTTACTTTATATCATTTGTAAGGAAGTCCAAGGACAGTAATAGTTGATAACAAATAGTTTAATAAGAGAATGAAAGCAATATTATACAATTTAAAACATATTGAAAGGGTACGCTATACTTGTCCCTACAAAAAAAATGTTCAATCAATTCCCGCTTTTCTGGTACCTAATTTTTCTTCCAATTTCACTTGATATACCGTATTTTTCCAAAATATGGCCCGGGCGTTAATTATTTTCAAATGGTTATCAGACCAGGCGTTAAATTGAACCAGGCGTTCTTTTGAAGTATAAAAACAGTGTCATAAATTGTAAACAGTGTGCTTGGTACCCAGGCGTTAATTTGAACCAGGCGTTTATTTGAACCTGGGCGTTATTTTGGAAATTTACGGCATGTCAATAATCTGATGTTTAGGTCCAAGTAATGTTTATGCATTATTTTGTAGATACAAAAATGTACATGAAAGTTAATTCGAATTGTATTACAGTTGCGATGCCTCATCAGTGAAAGCTGCATTTGCAGTACCATTCATTGTTTCATCCTTCACTTTGCCATTCTTTGCTCCATCTTGTGTATCTGAGTCACCTGCAGTTTCCTGCTCTTCATAATCTAATTTCTTCAGCTGAGAAGTTGATAATGCTTCCACCACACCAGCACCAACTGAATCTCCCCATACATTCACGGCAGTACGGAATCTGTCCCTAAAGATAGAAAACATGAAATGACTACACAGTAGCTAAAGTCAACTCTGTTCAATCATTTTTTCTTCACTGATTCCCTGATTTTGTCATCAAGCAATCCTCATACATAGAGTTATCTGTATTGGTTTGTATATTATACACTTTATTTTGGAAATTCTCTTTTAAACCAGATACTTGGAAGAACATTAAAACAAGAACTGGTTTGCTTTTGTCTCTCAAGATTAGCGAAATTTCACAGTAAACTTCTAAATATTACACCAAAATAGTGTTTAATATACAAACCAATACAGATAACTCTATGTGAGATTAGTAGGCTAAAGTAGAGGTTTTTACATGGTTTGGAACCGCCTAGGTACTATCCTGACACAATTTTAGGAAACAGTGTGTCATGAGTTGGATTTGAGAACATAACCACAGAGATGAAAGTCAAAAGATAAAATGCTAAAAGTAATTATAACACAGCCACTGAGGTTTTAAAATGATATACAATTGACATGCTTAAATGGAAAGCAATACAATGTTACATACAGTAACCAGTCCACAGCAAAAATCAGTGCCACATCTTCAGTGGGGAGACCCACAGCAGTCAGAACAATTAGCATAGTGACCAGACCAGCTTCTGGTACCCCGGCAGCTCCTATAGCAGCAGCAGTAGCTGTTATACTGAAATTACAGCGTTAATACCTATGAATTTAAACAAGTGTTTCTGTTACTCTGAAAGCATAGCTGTAAAACCTTTCGATTTAAGAATGACAGTGACCAATAATATGTTGGAGAATTGTGGGACTGACTAGCTGTATTAAGAGCTGGATTTTAGTATCCCTTGAATGTCTATGGTTATACAAGGAAAGACCCCTTGTATGTCCAAAGTACATGAGCCAGATCTGAACCCCCAACTACAAATGCAACCCAGGTTATTATTTCCTAAATCTGATGACCACTTTGATACAATTGCATAGAGTTGCCAAGTTTTACCTGTATACATGCTCTAACAATAATGAATAAAATTCTACCTTTCAATACCTCAATGGGTCAGTCTCTGGACATTGCGCATTGTACATAAGTAGTATTTACTTCCTGGTAAAAAAAATTGTAATATAAGTGGAGACCAAGTGGGATACTATCTAAAAACTATCTAAGCATTTTTTAAGCTTGACAAAATTTATTTCATTACAGTCTTTCCTCCAACTACTTCTTGTAATGTTTGACTAGTTCCTAGACAGTAATAAAACAAAAAAGTAAAATTAGAAATAACTGTAATTATGTTCACCCACTGGGGGGGTGCACATATTATTTGGTTGGTTTCCAGACATTTTAGGCAACAGTTCTTATCCTATCTTTACCAAATTTGGCATGCTGGTTTATTGGGTTAATAGCTTGTATGGCATTGCTTTTGGTGATGCTAGCTCTATAGCTAACCGAGTAATAGCTACTTTGCTACTTTTGAGTATCTCTTTGGTTTCCAGACATTTTAATGAATGCTATTAAGCCTATCTTTCTGAAATTTGGTATGGAGGTTCATTGGGTTAATATCTTGTATGGGATTGCTTTTGGGGGTAATTGCTTCATAGATAAGTAATTAATTAAATAAATGAGTAATTGGCTATTTTGAATACTGAAAAAGGCAAATCTGCTCATATCTCCTAAACCGTGCTTTTCGACTCACAGGGTATCTAAGGAATGTACTCTTTGCAATTTTCCAACAATTTTCCCCTCCCCAAAAATGGCGGCCATTTTGAATTTTCGAATTTTTGCCAAAAATGGCAAAACACGAATTTGCTTCTATCTCCTTAACCGTGCGAGATAGATCGATTTCATCGAAATTTTCCACCCACAGGGTATCTAAGGAATGTAATCTTTGCAATTTTCCAAAAATTTTCCCCTCCCCAAAAATGGCGGCCATTTTGAATTTTCGAATTTTTGCCAAAAATGGCAAAACACGAATTTGCTTCTATCTCCTTAACCGTGTGAGATAGAGCGATTTTGTCGAAATTTTCCACCCACAGGGTATCTAAGAAATGTACTCTTGGCAATTTTCAAAAAATTTTCCCCTCCCCACATATGGTGGCCATTTTGAATTTTCGAATTTTGGCCCAAAATGGAAAAACACAAATTTGCCTTAACCGTGCAAAATAGAGTTATATCGGTGAAATTTTCGACCCACAGGGTATCTAAGAAATGTACTCTTTGCAATTTTCAAAAAGTTTTCCTCTTCCCAAAAATGGCAGCCATTTTGAATTTTCAAATTTTGGCCAAAAATAGAAAAACAGAAATTTGCCTTAACCGTGCAAAATAGAGTTATTTCGGTGAAATTTTCGACCCACAGGGTATCTAAGAAATGTACTCTTTGCAATTTTCAAAAAGTTTTCCTCTTCCCAAAAATGGCAGCCATTTTGAATTTTCAAATTTTGGCCTAAAATAGAAAAACAGAAATTTGCTTCTATCTTTTTAACCGTGCAAGATAGAGTGATTTCATCAAAATTTTTGACCCAACCAATGCAAAAAGGCATGAAGCTGAAATAATTTACATGTACACTAATAAATATTTAACCATCATTGATATATTTCACAAATGAAACAGGGTCTTGTAAGACTACTGTACAATTTTGGCAAAAGGTTCATGGGGTGGACATTACACATGATAATGTGTGTTCTTCTATGCTATCCTGTTTCTATTCATATGTCGCAGCTACTGTCAACAGGGCGTCCTATTTCTAGTTAACAAATAAGATTACAATTGTGAAGTATAAAAAATTATGTTGAAAGCATTAGAACAAACTGAAATGATTCACATATTGCCATAGATAAAACATGGCTGAAGCAGAGGTGAAGTTATTTTGTGCCTCAGCTGGGCAAAGAAAATATTAGTTCTTTTTTCAATCATTGCTCGTCACCTGACTGTAATAATTTGTCCAGCATTCAAAGGGATGTTGTTAAGCTGTGCAATGTAGATGGAAGCCACCGCTTCATACAAAGCAGTTCCATCCATGTTAATTGTGGCTCCCACAGGAAGAACAAATCTGCTGACTCGCTGGTCTACTCCCGCCTTTTCTTCCAAACAATTCATTGTTATGGGAAGTGTGGCAGAACTTAAAAAAAAATTTCTGGCATGAATATTTAGTAATATTTAAGATTAACAAAAGTCAATTACTCGGCAATTACTTAAAACACATACTTTTAAAACATTTTTTACTGATTTTCAGAACTGAAAATGCACATTGGGAAAATATGAAAAACTGTACAAATTTGTTGTAAATCATTTCTATTTCACAAAGTTCTGTGTCATTGATAAATTCTTGACATTGAGGAATGTAGACCTTTCTTTGCCAAAATTACCATGACGTACCTGGAAGCAGTTCCCAGGGCTGTTAGCAGTGCCTGAGCCATGTGTAGCATCAGCTTATAGGGATTCTTTCTCACCAAGATAAAGTAGATAGCGGGCAAGATCACAAAAGCATGGATTGCCAGCCCAACTAACACAGTCATCATGTACCAGCCAAGACTTTCAAAGGCTGCAGCAGGGTCTTCCATGCCCGCAATACGGGCAGCAAGGATAAAGCAGATACCAATTGGAGAGTACCTAATTGAAATGAATCTAATTTAATGGGTAAAGCATCTAACATTTGTTATAGTTTAAAATATATGCAGGTGGGTATTATATGACACACTTAATTAGCTTAAACAGCTGTGAACAGCTGTGAACTGCTTAGAATGTTATTGCCTTGGTAACTGAATATGGGTTTATGTTCATTGTGGATTTTATTGACATTATGAACACAAAACGTACGCATGTGTTTGCAAGAGTATATATCCTAGCCCTGAATGGAATTTTCTGTTAAAAAACTATTATCATGCATCCACTTTACCTCCCAAATATGTTTAAAAGTGCAGTACTGGCTAAGCTTTTCAACTACTATTAACTCATCAATAATTTGAATAATTTGAAAAACAAATGTTTCATTTTTACTTACTGCATTTAGTTGAAAAGAAATAAGCATTGTAAACAATGTGTGCTGTGATTAACATTAATTTGAAGCATTCTTGGATTTAGATCACAGGCTAGATTTCAGTAATTTACAGTTAATTACACTGAGTTTGAAGTGGTGCACTAGTTTAAGTCTAATATATGTATTTAGTAATCCAATTTAAATTTACAGAAGGCAATAAATGTATATTTTGCAATTCCATCTGGGATTTTTTCCAGTTCTTGGAATTTGACTCATCAGGTTAACCTGTATTCATATGATGCAGTGTACCATTCTCACCAAATGATTAGCTTCACCACTCTGATCACAACCTCCTGTAGACTGTCAACAAAGTTCTTCACAGGCAAACCAGCATCCCCCATCTTACCAACAGTCACTCCGAGAACAATGCTGAACACAACCAGTCCAAGCACATTCGTACCACTGGTTGATTCAATGGAAAAACCATCAATTTCATTGGACGTTTTATTCACTGAAAGAGACCACAAACACAATTACAGATAATTAAGTTCACCCAAAATCAGATTTGAATCATGTTTCTTATAGTGCTGGGACATCATAAGCGGCATCATAAGAAATAAAACTGTCTTTATAGTAATTATACCATGAAAACATCATAAGAAATAAAACTGCTAGCAATTATACCATGAAAACACCTGTATTGAGATTCCTTGAGACCAGTATCTGCACAGAAAAAAGGTGAAACAATTGTGTCTTATTTTGTTACTCATAATGCAGACGATTTATACATTTCCTTGAAGTACAAGTTGCTTCCAAATACTTTTAGGCTAAGCAAGTACATCAATACTATTTATATAAGATTGCATTTTGTTAAAATAGCCTTGAAATATAGACTTGTACCAGTTTTTGTATTATAAGATTAAATGAATATCATTAAAACAACAGATTTCTGTAAAATATTTATATGAAAGGGCATTGAAAACCAATGAACAACACCTGGCATAGTTTAAATGCTAAAATAAGATGACAGAGTCTGATTGGCTAGGAGTTTTTACCCTAAACAGTTGTGTTTATTTTATGCCAGAATAAGAAGGCTTTCTACCAAAATATCCAAGCACTATTTACCTTCACTTGTTTCATTTCCATTTGTTTCATTTACTGTTGTGATGACCTCCGCTGTGGTGTACACCGTCTTAGTCTTTAAGAAACAAATCAAACTGGTTTCAGATATATTGTTAGCTTCAAGTGATGTTAAATAAAATGGCAAATTCTGGAGTATCAAAACCAGACAGCTCAAGTACCTTTCAAAATTACCTTGTTATGAAAAATGTATTACACTTGAATAATATGATTCACTTTCAGAATTAAAATACCTTAAATCACATAATAAAACAAATATGGAAAAAATTAACACATATATCTGACCAGGCCCTGGCACTAAAATGGTTAAGAACACAATGCTGACAAAATCATCGTAGCGGCAGTTATAACCCACTTACAAAGTTTAATTCCTAGAAGTTTTAAATTATGAGCCAAGTAACAATTTACCCAGTAAATAGCTTGGTGATAAGTATTGAAGCTAGAGATCTGAAACCAGCACTCAATCTCAAAAAAAGCTACCCTTGGTGGTTAAAAACAGTTGTTGCCAAATTTGGCCCAAAACCTTATCAGCCCTGTGCATTTCATCTTGTGATAAATATGGCTTTATATTTTGGTGAAAATTTGTGCATGGGTCTGAACTGTGGAGTCCAAGGAAACAGAAAATTATGCCAGATGTCATAATTGGTTTCAGTTCCTTATAGGATAAATACATCCTAGAAATTTGATAAAAATATGTGTATGGGTTTGGACTGTAAAACAACTACATAAGTACCAGTCAAAAAGAGTAACTGTGTTCCATTGCAACAGTTACTGCCTTATGTTACCCAAAACCTAATAAGTTCCAGTTCTTTCTATATATATATATATATGATTTGGTAAAAATCTATGATTTCCACTGGTCTGTACAGCACCCACAAATTCACTTGGCCAAGGTAAAAATTAAGTGTTGCCATGGCAACAGTTATTTCCAGATGTTGTTAAAAAACCTAGTGATCTCTATTCCCTGTTAAGTTACACATTTCCTGAAAATTTGGTGAACATATCTATGTAGGGGTTTGGACTGCAGAGCACCCACAAACTCTGTGCCTGATGCTGACAAGACAGCTCAGGGGATAACAATATGGATTAGCAATAAAAAGTACTTAGACTAACCCAAGCCTGTACTAGGAAGTATCTGTTTTTTTTCTGAATTTTGCATAATTCCTGATAGTTTCAAAGTACAAGCAAAGTACTGAAAAATATATGACTGATCCATGCACGCACAGGTACACAAGGGCATTTTGTAATCTCCCACAGGGCCAGCAAGCTATGGGACAGATTTTCTCCATATCTTGTGACATAATTAATGTGTTCTCTTTAATATGTGTTTTTTGGGGGGAAAAACAATCTGTTCCTTTTGGTAAATTTATAACATGAACCACTGTAATTTCTCTGCCTGAAAATAAATCAAATACCTGACTGAAGCAAGCTGCCACTATGTTACTTGGTAAGGCATTTCTGAAAATATAAAAGAAAAATTCCAACCACTTTTTCAAACAAATTTGGTTTTTAGATAGGTTGACAATCATGAAATGCACTGGTGAAATAGAAAAAAACACCTGTTTTTAAAATACAGATCCATTGATTCAAACTTTAACCAAACAGAGGTTTAGAGATTGGTTAAATTCACTATATTTCCATGCCTTTTGAACTTTCAAATTTTTGTCATCACAATTTGTAAGATATGAGATCATGGTTTCACCAGTGTTTGACTTATTTTGTCATATCAGGATTAGAAAAAACAATGGGAAAAACTTCAATAAATTAGTACTCAATAAAAATGATGATTCACATAACACTGACAAAATTATGTTTTACAGTTAGAGTAAAAATGTTGAAATGAGAGGAATGTAACAATGCTGGTGATATATCACCCATGATTTATTACAGTTTGGGTTGATAAAGGCTGAAGTACAAGTAATTAGAAAGCACTCCTAAAGTACAGGGTGTTGAAAATTCAGGACTTTTTGTATCCACAGTATGATCCAGATCGTTTCCAAAATTAAATCGCTTCTTCCTTTGGGCATTCCCTAACCACATAAAAAAAATCAGAAAGATCCATTCAGTTCTTTGAGTAATCTTGAATAAAAACAGACATGCAAATAAACATACCTTAAGAGATAACTTCCTTGGTAAAAGCATTAATAATGTGACCAAAATTATTATATTTAACTCCTTGTCCATTGAAAGGTTATTTTCAGGTGACTTGCAAAATGGCAACCAAAATCAGAGATCAGCCATACTTCACATAACCAACTTCAATATGTGAGCCTCAGTGTGATATCAGATGACATTGGCCAGGATCAAATACAGCTGAATCTCTCTCAGGGGATAGCAAAATATTTTGACTTAACCAAGAATTCCAGACAACTGGGCAATTTACAATGGAAAAGGATATATATTTGTTTATACTTCAGAAGAAATTCTTAGGACAGGGGTCCGACTGTGTATAGAATTTTAACTTTTGCATAAAAAGTATCACAGAAAGGTTGATAGAGTAAGAAATGTAAAATTCGCCACATATCTGAAATTTGTCACATGTGGAAATATTAATAAAATAAATGAATTGAGGTGAGATTTGTTGAATATATAGTAAATTTAGGCTTTTTGAACTGAAATAATCAAAGTTTAAGACAAAACTTTTTTTCATAGAATTGAGTAAGGTTTTTAGAGATGGCGAAATTTAGATTTCTGGAGAATTTTAGATTCCTTACTCTATATAATGAAGGTTTATAAAAGCCATATAATTCAGATTTGTAAAACATCATTATCGTTTAATGATAAAGAAACCTTTTCTGCTTGAACAAACCAGCCTTAAATTAACTTCAGATTTAGTAGTGGGGCACAGTACTATGTCATGATCTTAGAAGACCTATGCAATGTATTTACAAGCAAATATCAAATGAAGTTTGATTTGGTTTGGTTTATTGACCATGCACTCGAACAAACTATAATACATCTTATTGGGTTGTTTCTTTATCACTTGTGCTTAATGCTTGGTGAGAATATAAATCAGTAAGCCAGTCACCACTTGAATATATTAATTTACAGCTCAGGATCAATAAAGTTTGGAATATAACTTGGCTTTATTCTTATTTGGTCTGCCAAAAGGGATTTTTGTTTGCTCCTTTGTATTTAGTTTGTTTACCAGTCCATTATCACGAAAACGGCAAAACTGATTTTCTAGAGCTTTACAACAGGCATGATAGGGATGCAAGAAATTCTTGTAACTTAGATATAATCCTGATAAACTTCACGAATATGGGATCTTGGTTTGTTACAACCTGGAATGGCAATGTTAACGTTGTCTACTGAAAGGGTTGAGTTATTACCTCCTTAGATGTAACTTTCTCAACAATATCTGTACATGTGAAATTGAAAATACCAGTTTATTATTTAAAGTCTACTTCATATAAGTGGGAATTTATCTTGCATTTGGGAGAACAAAGTTTCAAAAAGGAATTGACCTTAGAAGTGAACGTTATTTTGTATTTTCCCAACCCACTTGCCCAGTATATTTTAAAACATGACCTTTTGTCACTTACGGTTTTCTGCTGCAAACAATGTTAAAGGTATGTAGTATACTATGGAGTGCTGTGGGGTTGCACACTGCACCTGTGCATTACACAGGTACAATTGTACATCTCAAAAAGTACATGTACTTCAGGGGGCAGTTACATACACTCTCCAGCCTCTGATGAGATAGTTCACTAATCTGTCGAAATACAGTTGTGACTATCTATTCACAATAGTATAAGGCCATGTAACAATTGAGTATACCAAAAATGAAGTCTACTGTGACCTGATCAACACTTCTGAACATTTTATTTGGTATCTAATATAAGACTAATACCTAGAAAAATGTTTTACTAACAAAAACAAAGCGTCCCCAAAGGTTAAATGCAATATAATATAAAGTAGAAAAGGTTTTTGAAAATAAAAACATGCAGCGCTGAGAGAATAGGTGAAAGTAAAGCAGACAGTATGGAGGTTTATGCATTAACATGAAAGAAAAATTTCAGCTTTATTTCGTTTTCTATGGTCATAAATTGCGAAAAGTTAATTTAATAAATGCTATAGTTTGTAAGAAGAGTAGTGTTAAAGGAGATATAAGGCTAAAAAATCCAAAATCTGCTCTTTTATGACCCAGTTTGACCCATAAGAGGGGGACAGGGGGTAAATCTGACCGACTATTGAGACTCTCTTTATATGAAATCCAATCTAAAGCTGTAATAGCAATATTTGTTTATTTGGGGTTTTACGTCGCTTTGAACACTGTACAGGTCATAACACGACGGGCAGTTGGAAGGGCAGAGAAAACCAGTACATATAGTTCGGTAGGGTTCTGTACTGTAAACTGCCGACCAATGGCAAGCAACTACCAGCTTTCCCACTTACAGCCATGACGGGGATCGAACTCCGGCCGCAGAGGTGGGAGGCGAGAGTGTTACCACTCTGCCACTGTGGCCCCTGTAATAGCAATAATAAAGAGATAGTAGGCAAAAGGATCAAATCTGCTATTTTATGACCCCAGTTTGACCCATACAGGGGGTCAGGGGTAAATCTGACCGACTAAATGGACTCTCCACATATGGTTTTCCAATACCTCTTAATACATTGTAAAGCTGTAAAAGCATTAATAAAGGAGATATAAGGCAAAAACACAAAATCGGCCAATAGGGGGGGGGGGGGGGGGGGGGGGGGGGGGGTCAGGGGTCTGACTGGCTATCTAGACTCTTCACATATGGTTTCCCAATACCTCTTAACACATTCTCAAATTGGACTGTACATATATGCTTGCCAAATACCTGTTAATAAATTCTAAAGCTGAAGAAATAATAAAGAGAAAACTTAAGAGAAAACATAGCAATGACCTCTGTTAGTTAGACCATGATGTGGAACATTTAATACCGAGACATTTAAAAATGAAAATTTTAGGATAACATACATGAAAGTTACATGAAATACACTGCATTTTAACAACATACGGAGTTACTTCCATGATATTGTCAGATCAAAATGTATTGTTAAAGCTATAATGTTGGATTTAAACAACTCATATTAATTAAACAACAGAATGAAAGTGACTGTTCTTTACTGAATACATGTATATGGCACATTTGTGCTGTAATGGGATTATGGTAGTCATCAGAAAGATTCTTTGAGTAGATTTTTAAAAATAATCGTTATTTAGATGATTAGTTTTTTTACAAATTGTCTTATGAAATATATTTTCTCGTACGAAATGTCCCAGTGCTAAATGTTCTTGTGTAGGCAATATTGAAATGATCTAATCACATCTCAACATATTTACATGCTCTCTTCCATGGTCCCATAATATTACATGATCATGTATTTACCCTACAAGACCAGTCAGGGGTCTGACTGGCTATCTAGACTCTTCACATATGGTTTCCCAATACCTCTTAACACATTCTCAAATTGGACTGTACATATATGCTTGCCAAATACCTGTTAATAAATTCTAAAGCTGAAGAAATAATAAAGAGAAAACTTAAGAGAAAACATAGCAATGACCTCTGTTAGTTAGACCATGATGTGGAACATTTAATACCGAGACATTTAAAAATGAAAATTTTAGGATAACATACATGAAAGTTACATGAAATACACTGCATTTTAACAACATACGGAGTTACTTCCATGATATTGTCAGATCAAAATGTATTGTTAAAGCTATAATGTTGGATTTAAACAACTCATATTAATTAAACAACAGAATGAAAGTGACTGTTCTTTACTGAATACATGTATATGGCACATTTGTGCTGTAATGGGATTATGGTAGTCATCAGAAAGATTCTTTGAGTAGATTTTTAAAAATAATCGTTATTTAGATGATTAGTTTTTTTACAAATTGTCTTATGAAATATATTTTCTCGTACGAAATGTCCCAGTGCTAAATGTTCTTGTGTAGGCAATATTGAAATGATCTAATCACATCTCAACATATTTACATGCTCTCTTCCATGGTCCCATAATATTACATGATCATGTATTTACCCTACAAGAAATATTGATTTACCATAGCCATATTCAGATTATGACAGATTTTGAAAAGAAAAATTTGTAACATATATTTATGATTAAAACTTTACAAATTTTATGAAGTACATCATAAAACAATTAGTGCTATCTATAATCCAACATTTTCTTTAATACAAGATATACATTTTTAATAAAAATAACAAATTTAAACTTTAGAAAAAGAAAAGAATGATTCAGATGCTTGAATATTAATGTGCTTTGTTATTAAAATAATTATCAATACACATGACCAGTTACACTATTAAATTATCCTTTACAATGATACACTAAACAAAAAATATTTACTAAATTAACATGTGTTAAATAAATTACATAATAACAATGATTCAAGTAAATAATCACTTTTTTCAATTCACTGGCCCTTAATTACTTTAAAAGTGAATTAAGAATCACTGATATGAGAGACTTCATGTTTGATGAAACAAAAAAAAAAAGAAACACTGATATGACAGATTTAACTTGGTCTCATCACAGTGGAATATTTATAATTAAGTGTTTTATTGTCTTAAACAATTACCTGCTTTTAATGAATATTTCTCATTTTAAGATATCGCACCACTTAAATATCTGAACATCTCCAAATGTATACAAAGTCATCTCAATTACATTTTGATTCATGTTTACTTTTTTCTCTTTGATTTTGTGGTGGTCTCTTTAGCTGCTCTTTTGATTGTTTTGTTAACCATTTTATTTTCTTCCTTTTTCAACTGTTTTGCTGCCTCTTCTCGTTCTTTTGCTGCTTCTTTCCCCTGCTTTCCTCAGCTTCTTTCAACAATAACTGAGCCCTCGCAACCATTTCTACTGCTTCTTTCCTCTTTTTCTCTGCATCTTGCTCCTTTTGAGATGCAGAAGATGCACATGCCTTTGCAGTTTTCAGTTTGTTGCTTTTGTCTTTTTCAGTTTGAATCATCTTGTTCAGTGCATCAATTTCCTCAGTAATTTTCTTTGATTTTTGTTCACTTTCTCTTTCCCTCTGTTGCTGCATTTGTCTCTCATTGTATGACTTGCTGGCATCCCTTTCAAGAGACAGGAGATTTGTATCAATTGTCACAGTGGTACAATTTAGTCCATTAACATGGAGATTACTCCTCACAGATAGAAGAGCATTTAATGTAAGACATTCCAATCAGGTCCTGTCCTTTCTCATTATATTGGCTACATCTGAGAAAAATCGCTCTGTGTCAGCATTATCATGTGCCAAGGCCAAACATGCCTTGGTTAGTTTACCAATCAAAGAATACTTTAAATCTCTTGATGGACCTTGTTACTGATGCACTCGTGACCACAAAACATCTAACCTTGGCTTGCCTTGCAAAACAGATGACAGCAGGGGATAGTATGTTTACAATACCTGAATCTAGATATATTGAGTGAATAATTTCCACTCATCCATCACTTGATCAACCTCTGATCCAGATATCACATTTGGCAATTTCAATGTTACCCTCTTTACAGCAGTCACAATATCTGCTGTCATCCTGAGCTCAATGTTGAGGAAACCGAGATCTTCCAGTATCCGAGTATGGAACGGCAGTTAGTGCAATACCTTCTCAAATGCTTTAACATAGAAAGCCCGTGCCTGAGAATGTATTTCTTTAACACTAAGTTCAGAGAGTTTATCTTTGTTGTGTTTGAGAAGTTCCCTTGTACTGTTGCCCAGGCTGAGTTTAGAATCATCCAACTGATTGCCCAAATCAGCATACTTCAAATCAAGAAAATGAGTGGCATGTTTAATCTTAGCCAACACATCTGGTTTGATGAACCGGGAAGCAAGACATTTAGTGCATGCCATCTTTTCATAATACAAACAATGGATCATTGGTTCCTCACAATGAAACATCTTTTCATAACAGAGAAAAGCCTTCAGTCCATGGCAAATAAATGTCAGATAAACTGGTAATTCTGGCTTGTTCAAAGCGCACAAGATACGCTTAATCTTGGTTGATTTTTCAAAGATTTGTTGTCCTTTCTAGAATTCAAAGACTTGAATAATTGCCTTAGTGCTGCAAGCTGCTCTAAGACTCTCTCTGCTACAGGCAGAATACTCAGCCATCTTGTTTCAACATAACGTAGAATCTTGTGTTGCTCCAGATCCAAAAGAATTTGATGTCCTGTAAATTCAATCCTGTAAATTCAGCATGTCCATTTGTTGCATACAGTATACGTAAATGTACTGTCCATATATATTATGCAATAAATACATATGCACAAACTGTCACAATCCATTTAAAATTGGTACTACAGCAAGGTGTGCCAAAGCATCGCAAAAAAACAAAACAAAGGATGGTTTTCAAAAAATTTATAAACATTTTATTGTAAATTTTACCGGATAATTATCTCAAATTCAAAACTTACACACCAAAAATAAAGAGTATATAGAGAGCTTTCCTAAAAATAAAGAGTAGTGCCTGAAATAAAGAGTACTAAAGAGTAATTTTCCATTTTGCCAAAAATAAAGAGTACTCTTTACAATATAGAGTGAAGTGGCAACCCTGACTTTGCATCTATCCTTTACCAGTATGACTCCATCTCCATAAGAATGCAAATCACACAAAGGTCTTCTATAAATAACAGACACAACTGGGGATGAATAATTGTAAGCTGGATAAGCGCAGAAAATTACCATTTTTACAGAAAATGAGGTTCCTGCATTATGTGCAAGAAGTTTGCTTTGGAAATATTTTTTTTTTCTTAAATTTCAAAATTATCATGAAATTACACCCAATAGTATTCTCAAAATAAAGCCTTAATATTTGGTACATTCTAAAGCAGTGAAAGCAATAATGAAGGAGATGCCAGGCAACATGTCAAAATCTTCTATTTTTATTACCCGATTTTTACCCATAAGAAGGGGTCGGGGGTAAATCTGACCAGCTATCTAGACTGTCCACATATGGTTTCCCAATACATCTAAATACATTGTAAAACAGTAAAAGCAAAAATATAGGAGATATAAGGTACAAACAGAAAACCTCCTTTTTGATGACCCCAGTTTGACCCATAAGGAGGGGTCAGAGGGTAAATGTGACTGGTTATCTACACAGTCCACATATGGTTTCATAATACCTCTTAATACATTCTAAAGCTGTAAAAGCAATAACAAAGGAGATATGAAGGAAAAACACAAAATTTGCTAATTTATGACCCGAGTTTGACCCATGGGGGTCACAAAGTAAATCTTACTGTCTATCTAGACTCTTCACATATGGTTTCCAATACCACTTGATACATTCTAAAGCTGTAAAAGCAAGAATAAAGGAGATATAAGGCAAAAACACAAAATCAGCTATTTTATGACCCCAGTTTGACCCATAAGTGGGGGGGAGGTAGGGGGTAAATCTGATCAGCTATCTCGACTCTTCACATATGGTTTCCCAATACCTCTTAACACATTCTAAATCTCTAAAACCAATAATAAAGGAGATATAAGGCAAAATGTCAAAACAGTGGCTATTTTATGACCCCAGTTTGACCCCTACTACCTCCCAATACATTTTACGGCTCTGAATGCAATACTTAAGAAGATAATGGGGGGGGGGGGGGGGGGGGGTGTTCACATGAATTTTATTTTAAGCTTTCTGGTTGGTAGGTGTAAGAAAATTGCTCATAAATCAGTCATTTTTCATCGGATCACTCCTAAAATCTAATCAGCTTGCGTTTTTGATAGTATGAACATGTGTGTAAAATTACAAGCCTCTGCGGTCAGTAGATTTTGCTGAGCAGCGATGACGGGCGGGTGTACCCAAAAAAAGTAATTTTTGATCATGTGACCTTGATAAAGATCAAAGGTCAAATTTAAGCACGAGGAAAAATTTTCCCATGCCTAAGGTATATAACTGCCAAATATGGTTAAAAAGCTTCCAATAATAAGGGAGATATTCAAGGGAGACCATAAAGCGGTTGCAAGGAAACTGACGCAAAACCAAATAAGCGCCCTTTTCAGGGACGCTTAATTATTACTTAAGATTAATTAGTATTTGTTACTTAATTAAGACAAAGTTCAGTTTAGTTAAAATCATTTTCCATGTAGTTTCAGTGGAAGGTTGTGCCTTCTGTTATATTATATTTATGACAAAAATTTAAGAAATAGTTACTAATATATTGTTTTATTTTCCATGATTAGTTTGACCTTTTACCGAAGGATAATGACCTTGGGCTATAATATTTGATCTGCAACCAGACAGGTTATTACGGTCAATAATATACTGGTTACGAAAATAAAATTTAGTATTTGGGACAAACATTTGAAAGAGGCTTATATTTTTAAAAGATGTACATATAAATAGAGTTTATGTTTTTAAAAGTCTGTATATGAATATATTTATATACTTTGAATTTTTTAAATGTATGATGCAAATAACAAGATTACTATTTTAAGTATAAAGAGACCTACATATATAATGAGTGCCTATCCATTGAATGGCTTTGTAAGCTAGTCCCATTTGTTCAACAGTAGAGAGTTATGAAACATTATCTATAGTCCTTATGCTTAAATTTTTTGGCATGACTTTTCTCTGTGGGACCAGAATAGATGGCCTGGTTTTACTCCTGGATCTGTTTCCTTTATATTATCACCAGAAGACATCTTCACCAAACTACCACAACAGTGGCATCTTCACTGAACTGTTATACAGATGTTATGTGACATAGCCACGAATATAAAATATAGTTCTAAATCCTTTTTATTTCTACCATGAATACACAGCACACATATATAAAAATTGCTCTAGTTCCTAGACACAGAGAGGGAGGTGTTGTCCCATCAAGAATTAGTTTCCTTCTGAGGATTGAAGACAAAAGGAGTAGCTATATATGCATATTTCTGCAGTTTGGGTGGCAGTAGAGTTCAGGTAAGTTAAGATAAGTTAGGGTGAACTCAAATAGAAGAGTTCAGGTGATGATTTTTATGAAAGGATTGTTTTTTAAAAACATTGAAGATCTGAAGGGTAGGGTTATGGTCAGGTCATATCAATATTCAAAATCTGTGAGAAATAAATAACGGTATAAGTTACTCCATTACATAAGGTCAATCTACAAAATAGAGAGAAATAGATTTGAAACTCAGTCAAACATAAGCATGGTAGCTGTGGATGTGTGAGCAGCCAGGCAGGAGATAGTCAGTACAGCAATTGTTTAGCATTCCAGGAAAGATAATAGATCCAGGTGTTAGAAGGCATCCAAGATATAAGGCCTTATCAGTCTGTATGAAAGCTCTTCTGAAGCTAGTCCATAGCTATTTTCAGAATTCATTGTTTTAAAGTAATAGGTCTGATCAATTACCATAAACATACTTGAGATAGATAGTTATAAGATTAACTCAAGATTGAACACTGTTACAATTGCCTATCCTCCCAAGTTGCTTCCTTCAGAAGCAAATTGAATTGAAATTTTACACTAAGAACAGTTATACATGTATGTTTCAATCAATCAGTTGTCCACATGCTTAATCTCCGTATCAATGGATTCTAAAGCACACCATCCAATTCACAAGGCATAAGACATTAGACATGTTCCGAGTCGTTTCCAGAGAGGTGGTTCGGTGTTCGGTAGTAAGAAGCTATGGTGGGAATGATTTGTGAAATAGGTAGGTTTTGAGTCGACTTTTGAAACTGCAGAGATTTGGAGCACTGCGTATATCATATGGAAGATCATTCCATAACTTAGGGGCATCATATGAGAAACTATTGTTAAAATGGACCTCTGATTTATGGATGGAAGCACAGTAAGAGGGAACCTGAAGGAACAAATTTTTGGGATTGGAACGTCTTGTATTCATTGCAGATTTGTACAAGGGGAGATATGGTGCAAAATACTTAGGCTGGCCAGTGGTGAATCAATAGAAATTAGGAACTTTTGCTGTAGAAGAAATTAATGAAACTGTAAAACTGTAAAAAAAACTTTTAAGATGATAGATTTACAAAAGATTGTCATAAACATACTTGAGATGGATAGTTATAAGATTACCCCAAAATTGAATACTGTTATATTATGTTTTCAACACAACTCTATGTAACTGAGTTATACCTGTGTTGGAAACAGCAGTTTTGATTTAATATTTGCTTCATTTAAATTACTCCTTTGTTTAGACGTCATGTGGTGGTAGAGCCAAAACACTGTCATCTGAATTTGGTGTTAGTGTAGATTGTCAAAGTGATTAAATTGTGATGACAGATGCATTTGTTTTGGGGGTATTATATATCTTTGATATTATCATTTTGTGTTATACTTTAAATGCTAAAAGTATTTAATAAATACACTCTATTATTTGTTAAAATATATTTGTGGTAGTGTACGGAAAAGTGTAATTTTATATTTTATTTCAGAATCATTAAGGCGTAATTAACCTTATGTTTTTCAGTAAGCATATATCTTCTTAGAATGGCCTTTACTTGTCTGAATTTATACACTTCTTTGATATAAACTGAAGACAATCTATTCAATGTAAACTTGTGCAGCCTAAATATTTTTTATTTCATTTATGTGTGAAAGTAGTGCTTTGAGTCATGATAGGAATAATTGGACTGAGTATAAATATAGAGTACAATATAATATAGCAATTTACAAAACATGTTAACATGCATTCTATGTTGGGTATAAAATTTAATTAACATTCAAAACTATTTTTAAGAGAACAAAAGGGTCAAAATTTGTATAAGGATACCTTTTTTGCCTTAGAAAAAAACATATTTGATTCAGTTTGATAAAACCCAATACAAAATGATCCAAGTAATTCCAAGTGTTTTTATATTGATTGTAATCTTTAAAGAAATATCAGAAAAAAACATTCCTAAAATTCTTATTCTGTACAATGTGTGAAACGTATCCTTCATTTTGTGTTCCTTCGTTTCCTCTGTCCTTTCTGTTATTGTACTTTTTCTAACCCCCAAAAAGACAACAAAATAAGTACGCATAAGTCCCAACCTGAGTAAGTCCAGCAGGGCATCCACAGGTTCTACCAAACCATCTTCATCCCCTTCTTGGTCATGGTCCACCTTGTCTCCTGGTTTGATGGTGGTCACCAGCAGGATGCCTAATAATACAGCCATGATGGTTGTGACCATATAATACAGGACAGCCAAGCCACCCAGCCTGCCTGAAGCAGCTCCTGGTATGGCTGCCATGCCAGACATCAGGCTTGTTACAATCAGAGGTATGATCATACACTTCAGCATAGACAGCAACATGTCACCAGCAAACCCCAGGTACATCACTGCACGTTCATCCTCATGAAAGTCTGGGTCGTAGACTTTGATTAGGATGCCAATGACAACTCCAGCAACAATACCAGCCAACAGAAACAACAGGAAGAGGTTTTGCTTCAAGATTTGCGCACATTTGTGTCTACAATGATTCTTTGGTTTTTCATTATGTTCTTTTTCCATTCTTATCTTCTGGGAGAAAAACAAAAGCAAAACCAGAAAAAAAAAATAATATATTGAACTGATTAGGTAGTTTTATAAGAAAATTATTTCTTACTTTTCTAGCTGTTGCTTAATTTTATTTTTAAACTTTGGTATAGCATAAAGATATAAATTACAATTTTAAGAAGAATATGTACTCCAGCAGTGGGAAACACAAAACACAAATATCCCACATTATACCTTTGCTTGGTGAAAATGTGGTCAATTATACAGTATTAAGCTCCATTAGTCTGCCAATTGATCATCAACAATTCCAAACATTTTTTATGTTCATTAATTTAAATTCTATTGGTTTCCTTATGGTAACTATCCATTAGAATATACAATTCGTCATGTTGTTTTCATCCATGTGATTTGAAAGCTGTGATGTACAATATGTTTTTCAGTAATACTAAGTCATTGATTGTAAAATAAAATGTTTTTCAGTGTGATTAAGGTTTTATTGTTTGTATTGCATCCACATGTTGCAGAATAATTTCGATGCAAGTTGTGACTATAAATATTTGTTACACAGTGTACAAAGGGAAATAAATCCCTTTCAACTGTTCTATATTTTCATGTTTCTGACATTACTTTTAGTGGAATATTATCAAAATTTAAATACGCAATTGAAATAAAAATTTGGTTACGTTTTGATGAGCACAAGGTTGTATCTCTTGTTGAGCTGTTATTTAGCTATCCCGATGCTTGCTCTTCTTAAATGCTATGTTCAAAATACATATAGTTTATATAGTTTTTAATCCCACCAAGTTTGCTGAGAATCCAGATAAGTGAATAAGGCACATGAAGTTACATAGGGATTTAAGTAAGTCTAAATAGATTGATCAAACATCTCCACCAACTCCTTTTATGTAGTAACCTTGCATGTGGCTTTTATCAGTAAAACTAATCATAAATTTTCTAAGGTTCTCTCTTTGCTCCTTTGCCAAAAGACATTGACAGACAAAAAAGTTGGTGATAAGTGAATACTAACATGTTCTATGGACTGCAGGACATACTGTGGCTGGGGTGTAGATCCACCCATTCCGTTCCATCATTTTGGGTTAAGCTGCTGCAGCTGAAGTTGATTCCAGGATTTTCCTAGATATCTTACACTACAAACAGTACCATTATAGGTAAGTGGTTGTCAAGTTAATGGAGACACTCGGATGTGGATGTAACACTCTCCACAAAGAATACTGGGTACCCAACTGCAAAAGGGGACTATTTCTGTACTGTCTTGTGAAAGCATGGCTGTGTGCTCTCGAGAGGAACAGAAACTACAAAATACTGAAAAAAACAAAAACTGGGGAAGTGAATGCAAAGCACTTTATTCTATATGAAGAAAAGTATTTTATAATATTTATGCTGGTTCATTTGGATTTCACATCACATTTATGATGGGTAGTTGTAAGGGTGGACCGTGGAGGAGAGTAGTGTTGGGTAATTTAGTCTAGTTTCTTCTGTAAAACCTTCAGCCATTGACAATCACCTACCAATTTTTTAACCTATAAATCAAGGCCAATATTCAAATCCATGACCTCAGTGGTGGAAGCTGAGTATGTTACTGGGGGCCAGTTTCACGAAGCCTCCTTAAGATAAAGGTCACCTTAAATTCAAGGATTTCTCCCTCCTGTAAAAATCTCAGTTTCACAAAACCTCCTTCCTTAAAGGAGACCTTGAAAACTCCTTTAAATTTCAAGGATGCTAAGGACCTACCTTAAATTTAAGGAAGCGTCCTTCAAGGAATGTTTAATAACTTTAAAGAACATTTGCTCCCACCTTAAGTTTCAAGGATGACCTTTGTTAAAGAGAGTTGAAGGAGGCTTTGTAAAACTGAATTTTAAGGTGGCTTTCCCAAAGGAATAAAAAAAATGACCTTCCTTTACTGAAGGAAGTCCTGTCCAAAGGAGGCTTTGTAAAACCGGCCACAGAACACCAATATAACCTTTGTTTTTCAGAGACAAACATCACGAAGGAATATCCTCAGTGGGAGTCATGTAGTAGCACTGTCTGCTGGGCACAGACACTGCTATGAACATATACTAACTGATTTTATACTGTAACTATATACTTTAACTGAGAAACAACTTCATATGTAGTTCAGTGGTATTGTTACATGGCATTTTGACCCCTTCCGCCGTTTTAAACAGCAGGCCTCCATTTTAAATGGCTCAGCCAACTAGATAACAGGAAAACATGCTTCATATGATATTATGCACTTACGACATATGTACCAACTGACTTTTGTGTGTCACCCAGCCATATTTCAACAGAACAAGCATTCTATTTGTTGATGTAATTGCAATTTATAGCCCTCCTTTTACTTGCATTGTCTTGTTTATACACATTTGCATTTGTTTAAGGTTGTCTTTGGGAAAAAAAAACTCACTGCTCAGGTGAAGAACATTGCTGTTTGAAATTCATCCTTTCGTGAATTGCCCTGGGATTTGTACATCAAAGGGGGTAAATCTTATGAACTGATTATCTATCCCTGTGAACTAATCATGTTAATCTATTATGTTTAATCCAGCCTACACATTAGACAATACATCAGAAAATAATCCTACATGAAAAGAATGGCTTTCCACTGACCAGTCTTTTCATAACAGTGTGGAAGTCATCCCTATTCTGTTGATTTGTTACACATTATGTAAGTGATTACTTAATTGGATTTGTCCCTATTGTTAGGGAATCACAAAATTAGCTTTGACAAAACAATTAACTTGGAAGTGTTAAAGCTATTTGAATACTTGTTGAAGATTCATAATTACTATATATTGATGTAATTATATTGCTATTTAATATTTCACTTTTTTAATTTATAAGCTTAAATGACAAATAATGGAAGAAAATCAAATCATTTTCATGAAACATTTAACATACATCCCACAGAAGACAAACAATAATCCAATAGCTAACATTCAGGCAGATACAAAAGCTCTTGTAGCCAGTTATGGGTCAGCTATTAACTGGAGGTGTCTTTTTTTATTATTTCACAGCACAAAGCCAACACCCATAGGAGATCATCAATATGGAAATAAATATTGTAAAAGAAGAAAGATGCCACTTATAACATTATACTTGCAAACAGACTTAATCTCATCAATGCTTGGTGTGGATTTTATTGATTTATCTTCAAGAGGTTCAACAAAACTGGTGATTTAATATGCACATAAATTAACTTAGCCTTTTACAAATGCAAAATACTTATCTTCATTCTACGGAAGCTCTGGACTGCCAAAGTTTTTTTTTATTATGACAGTTAACTTGAATATACCAGTTAGTAACTGGAATATACAAGTTAATAACTGGAATATACTAGTTACTAACTTGAATATACGAGTTACCTAACCTGAATGTACCAGTTAGCTAACTTGAATATACAAGTTAGGTAACTGGAATATACCAGTTAGCTAACTTAAATATACCAGTTAGTAACTGGAATATATGAGTTAGTAACTGGAATATACACCATACTAACTTGAATATTCCAGTAAACTAACATGAATACACAAGGTAACTAACTTGAATAATGAGTTAGTAACTGGAATATACGAGTTAATAACTGAAATATACAAGTAAGTAACTTGAATATTCAAGTTAGTTAACTGGAATATACCAGTTAGCTCACTTGAGTATACGAGTTAGCTAACTTGAATATACAAGTTTGCTAACTTGAATAGACGAGTTAGTAACTGGAATATACAAGTTAATAACTGGAATATATGGGAATATACAAGTTAGTTAACTTGAATATACAAGTTAGTTAACTGGGCTGGTATTCATGAAGGGTCTTAGACTTAGCCAGGTCTTAGGCTTAAATCCAGTCTTAAAGTAAAGACTTTTGTCTCAGCTAAGTTTTGTCTAAAAACCGTATTCACAAAGGGTGACTTAGCTAAGTCCAAGATTATAAAATAACCACAGTGGTTTTCTGTGTCATGTGACCTTTCTTTTCTATTCAAACTATACTATTGGTGACATTTATCCTTCATTTAATGCATTTTATCTAAGGAAAAGTGCTGTTTTGAAATGGAAAACCTTGTTACCACATATAAACTTCCCAAAGACTGCTTTAGTGAGGTGTTCTGTATAATTAAACTCTATTTACAGCCATTTCAAATTTTGAAGTGGAGAAAAGTTTATGGCAGCCATATTTAAGTCCTCTTTACAAAATTTAAGCCCACTACCAACCAGTCTTAAAGTCTTGAAACGCACAGATAATATCGCACACCTGAATTAAGACAAATAATTGTTTATTATTTACCGATAAATATTTATCTTACACTTACTTAATTAAATATCAACAACAAATAATATAATAGTTCAGTGTTTAATTGGGTTGTGTGATAGCTTAAATATCAAGATTAATAGGTGATAAAACAATGTGACCCTAAAACGGAAAGCTGTGAATATGAATCCCCAATAATTTATTTAATCGGAGTGGTTATTTACCCAATGTCTGTGTACTGTGATATTGGCCTAGCGTACCCAACGACTGAGTATACAAGATTAGTATTAGTGTACCCAATGGCTATGTACACAAGATCAGTGCTAGTGTACCCAAATTTTAATCAGTTCTTTCTTAAATTAACTCAAAATGTAACAATACCCAAGTTATTCTGCTGTTTCACAGTGCAAACCCACGCTAAGCTGAATAATTTTAATTCAGAGAGTGGTCCTTGGCCCATTTCTGGCTACTCAAAAAATTTCCTTAAAAACTAATTGCTTCACGATGCTTGGATACAGACCTGTTGAGTAAGCTATGAAGGGTACTGATATCGAGTGCATAACCATTGAGTGCATACTACCTTGGGTAATGAGAAATTGGGCAGGCTATAAAAAATTTGGAGTTGTTGGCTACACTAGCAGTGATATAGATCTTGTGTGCACAACCACTGGGTACACTAGACCAATATCACAACTGCTGGATACACTAGCAGTGATATGGATCTTGTGCATACAGCCACTGGGTATGCCAGCAATGATATGGATCTTAGATCTTAGGTGCAAAACTATTGGGAACACAGAGTTTACTGCCTTGGGTACAGGGTAGTTGGGTATGCCAGTACCTTACACAGCTTTTGGTTACACTAACAAAAGAAAAAAAAACAATGATGTTAATCTAGGGTACATAACCATTGGGAAAACAAAACTTAGTGCTTTAAGTGGATGCAGGAGAGTTGCATATGCCATTAGTGTAGATACACAGCCGTTGGGTATGCTAGCAGTGGTATAGATCTTGTGTATACAACCGTTGGCTACACTAACAATGCTATTGATCTAGGGTGCACAACCATTGGGAACAAAGGGTTCACTGCTTTGATTGCAGGATAGTTGGGTATGCCATTAGTGTACATACACAGCTGTTGGGTACGCTAGCAGTGATATGAGTCTTCCATACACAACCGTTGGGTAAGCTAGACCGATATCACTGTTAGCGTACACAACCGTTGGGTACGCTAGCAGTGAAATACATCTTGTGTACACAACCGTTGGCTACACTAACAATGCTATTGATCTAGGGTGCACAACCATTGGGAACAAAGGGTTCACTGCTTTGATTGCAGGATAGTTGGGTATGCCATTAGTGTACATACACAGCTGTTGGGTACGCTAGCAGTGATATGAGTCTTCCATACACAACCGTTGGGTAAGCTAGACCCATATCACTGCTAACGTACACAACTGTTGCATAGGGTAGCAGTGAAATAGATCTTGTGTACACAACCTTTGGGTATGCTAAGAAAGCTATTGACCTAGGGTGCACAAGCACTGGGAACATAGGGTTCACTGCCTTGAGTGCAGGGTAGTTGGGTATGCTAGTAGTGTACATACACAGCCATTGGGTAGGCTAGCAGTGAAATAGATCTTGCGTACACAACTGCTGGGTATGCTAAGAAAGCTATTGACCTAGGGTGCACAACCACTGGGAACATAGGGTTCACTGCCTTGAGTGCAGGGTAGTTGGGTATGCCAGTAGTGTACATACATAGCCATTGGGTACGCTAGCAGCGATATAGATCTTGCGTGCACAACCATTGGGTACGCTAGACCAGTATCACTGCTAGTGTGCTCAACCGTTGGGTACGCTAGAGGTGAAATAGATCTTACGTACACAATCATTGGGTACGCTAGACCAGTATCACTGCTAGCGTACACAACCGTTGGGTACGCTAGCAGTGAAACTGATCTAGTGTACCCAGCCGTTGGGTAAATATCCTCTACCATTTTTTAAACATTTGCAAAAGATTAACATCTCATACTAATGCTCCCCATATTATTGGAATTAGATTGAAAATGTCAAAAATTCAGCTGAGCACTAATTTATGTCAGTACATATGGAAACACCCCAACCGAAGCCGGAAACCGAACTTGGATGCCATATCCGGATGCCGCATGTATGGAAAGAGCCCTTAAGTCTAGGTATACATGTATGTCTGTCATGCCAATCATCACATTTTTGACAGAGTTTTTATCCTGCTTTCTCATTTATGTTTTAGTTACCACATGAACGTGTATCTAAATCTTCATATTAGGATACAATACTTGCTAACTCTCACCTTTTAGGTGGGTGTTCCACTGGGGCCAACTTGTTTACAGAGTTGATTAGGATCGGTTGGAGTTGCCCAGCTTGTTGTCCTGTCGTGGATCACTACGGCTTGTCGGTTACACTTCCCGTCTTGTCCTACACTATTACCGTCTTGTCTTGAAAAACTTGCTGTCCTGTCTTGGTTAAGTACCAGGACTCCACCTCCAGACAGGCCGGCTACACTAACCGACCGTACTTGAAAGTAAACAGGCCTATCATAAATATAACCGACCTGACTTGGACACGTCCCGTCAAGACTGGAAGTCTCCCAGTATTCAACTGTTGAGTCAGTTACATCTCAGCAGGACAAGCTGGTCACACAACAGACAAGCCGGGAACTGTGTAGGATAAGCTGGCTTCATTTTTACAACCCACAGCTTGTCTGCTGATGAAATTGCTGCCTATAGAAGATGCATGCATCGGCTTTCGCAATGCATCATTTGGAATCTGACGGATTACATCTGGCAGTGTTCAAGAATAGGAGTTTTTTTTTTTACAATTATCTAGTGTAGTTTTGAGGTGAAATTGGCTGACTTTATATTTTAGGATTTTGTTTTTATAAAAACGCTGCTGCTTATTATTTGACAAAGGGTCCTAAAAAAGGCAAAAGATTGAGGGAGATAGAAATTCCCACTGACAGTGTTCATGAATATGAGCTGGGGGATACAGCGGCAGATATAAAGCAGGGGAGGCAGGAGAGGGAGGCCAGAAAGAGGGAGGAGGCACAGCAACAGGAACAGAGGGAGGAGGGGGCCAGAAGGGAGGAGGCAAACGTGGAGGAAGCACACTCGCAAGAGCAGGGTGTTGCAGAAAAAGGCCCAGGACAGAGAAAAGTGACACTGAAACAGAGGCTTGAGGAGAGGCCAAACAATCACAGTCATGATACAACAAGGGGCACAAGACCAACATCTACCTGACAGACTCGGATGAGGAGGCTATGTGAAGGACTACGAGGAGTTGTATGACAAAACTAATGAACATTTCAAGGACAAAGCAAGGAAGGAGTGTCTCTGGGAGCAGTTCGCCAACAGTCACAAGCTGTCTGTCAAGGTGTGCAAGACCTGGTTTGACTCGCAAAGGACACATTACGGCAAGCTGATGCAATTGAAGTCTGGACAGGCCCCAAAGGAGATGACGGACAAGAGATTGGACACAGGACAAGTTTGGATTCCTGAGGTCACACATCAGATGCAAGCGACTCATCAAATTGTCAGGCTTCAAGTTCCAGACCTGAAGAGCCAGTGGTGCAGCTGCTACAGCACACGATCATCTCCAGAGCTTCGACTGACACAGACAGTATGGAGATCAGCATGCGGTCAACAGACACCACGACACCTCAAAAAGTCATGAGCCCCACAATAGCTTCAGGGTGCTCTTCGGTCGACCAGCAGGTCATGGACCCAGTTCAGAGATGAGAAGCAGTCTGTCATCATTTCTCGGGCAAAAGCAGAAGACAACATGTACACCACACTGCATTTACCTGGCATTGGAGTTGGGGGGATTAGAGGAGAAAGACTTTCAGTCATTTAGAAACGAGGCTGTAAAGCTTCTTAGCAACATTCAAAGCAAGACAGGAGAACATGGTCGTTAGCTCGAGCAGCCACAGTAACAGATACTTTCATGAACGCTCAAGTGCAACTTCAACATTTGTGCCACAGACATTTCAACAGCCAAAGCAGCCAACACCAGGTGCAAGAGAATATATCTAACCAATGCCATAGACACAGTTGCCTTCAAGCCAAGTGATTCATTAACCCGCTCAGCAGAACCAAGTGGCAACCAAAGGGCAGCAGCAATCCAGGGGGCAGCCGACTTCCTTTCTAGTCATTGATGACCAACAGCCTGTACCTTCAAGATCAGTTACGTTCACATTAACACCCATGATTCACTTCAACCCTCCATCAGTTGCCTAGGCTACAGGCGAAGCAAGTCAACACATCAGGACTTTCAAGCTTCTTCAGAAATATTCAGTCTGTGATGAGCTACCAACAGATTGACACACCTCAGCCATTTTCACCAGCCGCCTCTCCTCCAGCAACCACCGCCTCACAGCAAGAACATTAGCAGCCACCAGCCCAGCCTCTGCCTCCTACACAGTCAGCTGATGCCAAACAGCAGCAGCAGTAGAACCACTGCCATACCTCCAATCGGTCCTTTTTCAGGACCACTGCTGTAAACAACTTAAAGCTCCTTTTCTGGACCACCCAAATCTTCTGAAAACAATTTATCAACAGCTGTTCAAAAAAAAGCCTAAACAAGAAGCAAACAACAACCAAAAAAAAACACTTTGGCCCCAACACAGAGTGTGATTTTTTTTTTAAAATGTTAAAAAATTTGGATCTTAGAAAAAAAAATTCTTTGACAAGTTTGGAAAACAAAATTAAATAAAATAATCATTAACAACCTAGGATAAAAAATTACAAAAAAAATGTTAACAACTTTGGAATAGTAAAAAATTACAAAACAAAAACTAGACCTATCGCACCGGATAACCGATGCAGTTTGTATCCACCAAAAAGAAAACTCACCAAAGCCATTCTAACATCGCTTAACCTTGAAGGAGAAGCCCAAGGTGAAATCTGACCATATCAAAAGATTCTTAGCCCATGATTTCCTATAGGTTGGTGTGACACTGCAAACCTCTAGGAATATGAATAAGCAAGATATAAAAACTGTTAATTTTGTCAAATCCGATCACACCAAAAGATTCCCAGCCCATGATTTCCTAGATTTTGGTTTATCATTCCAAACCTCTAGGACCAATAATAAGTTAGATATAAGCACTTTTAAGTTTGACTATCCTCGTTTCACCTTGATGGAGGGTCCAAGGTCAAATCCGACCACAGCAATAGATTCCTTGCCCATGATTTTGTGTAGGTTTGTTTACAATGCCAAACCTCTACAACCAATAATAAGAAAGTTATAAGCACTTTCAAGTTTGGCTGTCATCCTTTGACCTTGAAGGAGGGGTCCAAGGTCAAATCCGACCACAGCAATAGATTCCCAGCCCATGATTTCCTATAGGTTGGTTTACCATTGAAAACCTCTAGGACCAATAATAAGCGAGTTATAAGCACTTTTAAGTTTGGTTATCCTCGTTTGACCTTGAAGGAGGGGTCCAAGGTCATATCCGACCACACCAAAAGATTCCCAGCACATGATTTCCTACATGTTGGTTTACCATCCCAAACCTCTAGGACAGATAATAAGCGAGTTATAAGCACTTTTAAGTTGGGCTATCCTCGTTTCACCTTGAAGGAGGGGTCCACGGTCAAATCTGACCACAGTAATAGATTCCCAGCCCATGATTTCCTATAGTTTGGTTTACCATCCCAAACCTCTAGGACCAATAATAAGCGAGTTATAAGCACTTTTAAGTTGGGCTATGCTCGTTTGACCTTGAAGGAGGGGTCCAAGGTCAAATCCGACCACACCAAAAGATTCCCAGCCCATGATTTCCTATAGGTTGGTTTACCATCCTAAACCTCTAGGACCAATAATAAGCGAGTTATAAGCACTTTTAAGTTTGGCTATGCTGGTTTGACCTTGAAGGAGGGGTCCAAGGGCAAATCTGACCACACCAAAAGATTCCCAGCCCATGATTTCCTATAGGTTGGTTTATCATCCAAAAACCTCTAGGACCAATAATAAGCGAGTTATAAGCACTTTTAAGTTTGGCTATCCTCGTTTGACCTTGAAGGAGGGGTCCAAGGTCAAATCGGACCACACCAAAAGATTCCCAGCCCATGATTTCCTATAGGTTGGTTTACCATCCCTAACCTCTAGGACCAATAATAAGGGAGACATAAGCACTTTTCATGACTGCAAAGAAACGCCTATGCCGGCCATCTTGTTTTTCAAAATGAGGCCAAAAATATTCCCAGTCAAGATTTTATAATGAGGAACCTATCCTGTGAATTTGAGATCTCTACCTGTAATACCCTTTGCTCTAGAGGGCCACCAAAAGTCCTCGTTTAAAGTCGAAAAACACCCGTGGTGGCCATCTTGTTTTTCAAAATGAGGCCAAAAATATTCCCAGGCAAGATTTTATGGTTATGAATATATCCTACAAATTTGAGAAGGCTAGCTTTAATAATTTTTTCGTTAGAGCGGTAACGGTGAAATCTCTCTACACACTGCGGCGGCGGCAGCGGTGTAGGCGTAACAAAGTCAAATCCATAGTATCTACCGGATGCTATCCGGTGGATACAATGATAATGAACTTTAAAAAAACTTTTTAAAGAAAAAAATTGGGACAAAGGCAGTGACATTTTGACCCACCCCAAAGATTAAAAATGTAAAAAAAATGGACTCTAAAGAAGGTTTGACATTTGGGGGGGAAGTATTTTGACGTTTTGATTCGACCTTGTGACCTTTGACAAACTTTTTTTTTAAACTTTAAAACATCTTGCAATTTTGCCCGAAAATAATTGAAAAAAAAAAAAAAAGCATCAGAGATGCCCGTACCCCACAGCCTTGGGAAATATTTTCAACACCATGAGATATAGAAGTACTGTACCAGTACAAACTTCAGGATACTTTCAGAGCACTGTCAGTCATATAAAGGTCCAAACAATATTTAAATGGAGAAATAATGTTTAAAAGAAAGATAATGCGTATAAAGATGAAGTATTAAAACACTCTTTATATAAATCTGCATTTCCGAATTATGGTTTAGATGGTTTGAATATTACCATGTGGTAATACATTTAATGAATGCTTATGTGTGGAGTTGGAGTAAAATCTGCGGCTCACTTGATGAAATTCTATCTCTTACAATGGGAAGTTATGAAAGTAAAATTCTTAATAAATTCTAATATGACTTTTGCTTAATCTGCATCAAAAGACAGACCCAAAGGTGCAACAAGATTTTAAAGGTCAAGGTCACTACGGCAAGGTAAAAGGTCAAATTAAGGTCACACCATGATAATACACACCTATAGCCAATAACCAATGTCCCTACCAAGTATCAACTTCCTACACCTTACGGTTTCCGAGATACAGCCCTGACGATTTTATAGGTCAAGGTCACTATGGCAAGGTCAAAGGTCAAATCAAGGTCACACCATGATGCTGCACACCTACATCCCCTAGCCAATGTCTGTACCTAATATCAACTTCTTGCACCTAACAGTTTCCGAGATAAAGCCCGGACAATATTTTATAGGTCAAGGTCACTACAGCAAGGTTAAAGGTCAAATCAAGGTCAGACCATGACGTTCCACACCTACACCCCCTAACCAATATCCCTACCAAGTATCAACTTCCTACACCTTACGGTTTCTGAGATATAGCCTGGACAAGATTTTATAGGTCAAGGTCACTACGGCAAGGTCAAAGGTCAAATCAAGGTCACACCATGATGTTGCACACCTACACCCCCTAACCAATATCCGTACCACGTATCAACTTCCTACACCTTACGGTTTCTGAGATATAGCCCGGACAACATTTTATAGGTCAAGGTCACTACGGCAAGGTCAAAGGTCAAATCAAGGTCACACCATGACGTTGCACACCTACACCCCCTAACCAATGTCCCTACCAAATATCAACTTCCCAAGCCTTACAGTTTCCGAGATATAGCCCGGACAACATTTTATAGGTCAAGGTCACTACGGCAAGGTCAAAGGTCAAATCAAGGTCAGACCATGACGTTGCACACCTACACCCCCTAACCAATATCCCTACCAAGTATCAACTTCCTACACCTTACGGTTTCCGAGATATAGCCCGGACAACATTTTATAGGTCAAGGTCACTACGGCAAGGTCAAAGGTCAAATCAAGGTCAGACTATGACGTTGCACAACTACACCCCCTAACCAATGTCCCTACTAAGTATCAACTTCCTACACCTTACGGTTTCTGAGATACAGCCCGGACAAACTATTTCCCGCCGCCCGCCCACCCGCCCTCCCGCCCATCCGGACACCATGGGTGAAAACAATACCCCAACAGCCATTAAGGGCTGTGGGGTAAAAAAACATATCAAAATTGCATCAGAGATGCCCATACCCCCACAGCCTGGGGAAAAAGTTTTCAGCACCATGAGATACAGAAGTACTGAAACAGTACAAAGATCTGGATACTTTCAGTGCAGTGTCATTTATAAACAGCTCCAAATAATGTTTAAGTAAAGATAATAACATCTAAGAGAAAGACAAGGCCACTGCCGCACCGGTTATCTCTCACCTTAGAATCAGTAATATTAGGAACTAAAGGAGATATAAGGCCTTTGTAGTAAGATAACCCCACTTGACATTGAAGAAGGGGTCACAGGTAAAAGTCAGCAATTGGAAAAGAGTCTCAGGCCCTGACTTTAAGTTGTGTTCACATTTGGAACCCTAGTACCAATGATAAGGAAGATATAAGGCCTTTTTAATAGGATAATCCCATTTAACATGTGATATGACGGCCATTTTGTTTTTGAAACTAGGCCAAATTACTATCAGGCTAACTTTCCTAGCCATATATCTTTTGTGCAAATTTGATGAACCTAGCTGCAATATTTCAATTTTAGAGCATCTTAATGATTTTGAAATCATTAACTATGGCGGGCATTTTGTTTTTCAAAATAAGGACAAAATTTTTCTCAGGCAAAACACTGCAGGCCAGGACTTTTCATGGTCTGTCTTTACATTCTGAAGCCATAGCATCAATAATAAGAAATAAGGGAGAAAAAGGATGTTTTAGTGTGATGATCCCATTTAACTTTGAAGTAGGAGTAAAAGGTCAAACGATTCAACACCTTGAAAAGATTCCCAGGCCATGACTTCCTACAAGTTGTTTTCACATTCTGAACCTCTAGGGGAGAAATACTAGGGGATATATAAGGCCTTTTTAATAAGATAACCCCGTTTGACATTCAACATGTGATATGGCAACCATTCTGTTTTTTGAATTACACCAAAATTACTACCAGGCTGGCTTTTCTAGCCATATAGCTTTGGTGCAAATTTGATGAAGCTAGCTGGAATATTTCGAGATTTAGAGCACCTTTATGATTTTCAAACAATTATCTATAAAAGTGGTGGGAAACCTAGCATCTTTGACCTCAGTTATATAAATTCAGGACAGGAGAGAGGACGTGTTGACAATTTTGCTATAACAGCCATTTTGTTTTTCAAAATGAGGCCATCATTTTGCACAGACAGGTTTTCATAGCCATAAACATTCCCTGCAAATTTGGTGAAGATATTATTATAAATTAATAATATATTAAGGTTTGTGTAAAAATGTGACCAACGGACACACAGACGGATAGACAGACGTACGGAAGGCGTTTTATAATCTCCCGACCAAGGCCTTCGGCTACAGGCGGGAGATAAAAATGTTCGTAAAGATAAAATATTAAAACAAGACAATTCAATAGCAAGCATTAATTAACAGCATTAATCAGTGCATGAAAAATTACGAAGCTGTAAAACTTTTTAACTCACGAAAGGTCTTAGACTTAGCCAGGTCTTAGGCTTAAATGTGGTCTTAAAGTTGAGACTTTGTCTCGGCTAAGTTTTGTCTTAAATCCGCATTCACAAAGGGTGACTTAACTAGGTCCAAGATTATCAAATAACCACAGTGGTTTTCTGTGTCATGTGACCTTTCTTTTCTATTCAAAGTATACTATTGGTGACATATATCCTTCATTTAATGCATTTTATGTGAGGAAAAGTGCTGTTTTGAAATGGGAAAGCTTGTTACCACATATAAACTTCCCAAAGACTGCTTTAGTGAGGTGTTCTGTATAATTATTCTTTATTTACAGCCATTTCAAATTTTGAAGTGGAGAAAAGTTTATGGCGGCCATATTTAAGTCTTGTATACAAAATTTAAGCCCACTACCAACCAGTCTTAAAGTTGAGCCCTTGGCTAAGCCTAAGACCGGTCTTAAATTCTTTATGAATACCACTAAGCCTAAAAGACAAAAGTTTTAGCAGTTTTTGGGCAGAAACTTGAGACAAAAGTCTCAACTTTAAGCCTAAGCCCTGGCTAAGACGTTTCGTGAATACGGGCCCTGGGTCTTAAGAGAATACACCTCAGGTTGTATGCATTGCATGGGTCTATATTCAGTGATTGTATTTCTATGTAAAAATATTTTGTACAGAAGAGGAAATATAGTGGGGAGGAATTGTCTTATTTTATCTGATTTATAGTGATTCAATTAAATAGAAAAACTTTCAGTGCCGTTTGTATACACAGCATTTAACAAATTGAATCTTTGTTTATATTCAGTTTTTTCATTGTAATTTTACATACATGTTAATACAAAATACACACTTGTTGTTTTTTTTCAGAAAGCTCCGTTCATTGCTTTTGGAATTATTGTGAACACACACAAACGGGTGCACCCAAAAACCTAATCTCCCAGTGGATTTATACGAGCGCATTATTAGTAGGTTCTGCAGGTCACTACGGAAGCCTATAAGGGTCATGTTGAAAAAAAAAATTAAGTCGTAATTACGACTTACACAAGTCGTAATTACGAGATACTATGTCGTAATTACGACTTATGAATTTTTTTTAAAACAAAAAACAACAATATTATCTCGTAATTACGACTTACACAAGTCGTAATTACGAGATACTATGTCGTAATTACGACTTATGAATTTTTTTTAAAACCAAAAACAAGAACTCCTAAGTCGTAATTACGACTTACAATCTCGTAATTACGGCTTGCTATCTCGTAATGGCGACTTATGAATTTTTTTTAAAACCAAAAACAAGAACTCCTAAGTTGTAATTACGACATACTATCTCGTAATTACGACTTGCTATCTCGTAATTACGACTTATGAATTTTTTTTAAAACAAAAAACAAAATTGTCTGGCAATTATAACTTAAGATTGGGTCACATTGGGACGATTTTAAAACAATGATGGAGGTAGCTAATGCAGAATTAAGTTAACCAAACATTATTCCTTTTTAGCACCAATCTATGCTAGTAGACGGTGTGGTGTTTGCTTAGTGCTACAGCTGTAAGTTGGGCATGATCTCCCTCAGTTGTCAAGTGGGTAACACACTTGCCTGGCACGCTGTTAATTTGGGTTCAAGCCTGGGTCAGGGAGATACATAGACAACTGCCTACACTCCACAAGTTACCCACGACCCTCACCCAAAAATAAACCACATTCTAGGGTTGTGGGCATACCATTGTAAAAGATAGTACAATGGAACACCCACTTTAGCCTAAGCAAGCAAAATTAGGTCAGGCAATATGGATGTCTATGGGGCTCTATGACTAGTTAACAACTGGCTACAGTCAGTGCACAAGTTTGAGAGTGTAAGGTAGTTGTTTAATGTAATTGGCTCTAACTGAATGTTATTAGTGAGTGTTCTGTAGGCTGGTAGTACTGGCTACTTAGGTTGAAGTCGGTTAGAGTCACTTTCCTACCTTGAGTATATGTAGCAAAAGATTTTATGGTCAGCTAGACAGTTGCCTTGTCCTGTCAGTCATGCCCAACTTAGTTAAAGTTATTTAGTTGTTTAACATCCACATCAACCACTCAGGGTCATACTGGGACTATCACATTTACAATAGAGAGAGACAGAGGCTTGGAGATGACTAATTATCAACGTTTCCAAAGTTCTTTTAGGTGTCACTGGGGAAAGGGCCCAATAACACGGGACCTCCATTATAGTGACCATCTGAGTCACTATGTATCTCCCTGACCCAGGCTTGAACCCTAATTAACAGTGTGCCAGGCAAATGTGTTACCCACTTGACCACTAAGGGAGATCATGCCCAACACTCAATTTTGTTGTTTTTTGTTTTAAAAAAAATTCACAAGTCGTAATTACGACTTAGGATCTCGTAATTACGACTTATGTAAGTCGTAATTACGAGATAGCAAGTCGTAATTACGAGATAGTAAGTCGTAATTACGACTTAGGAGTTCTTGTTTTTGGTTTTAAAAAAAATTCATAAGTCGTAATTACGAGATAGCAAGTCGTAATTACGAGATAATATTGTTGTTTTTTGTTTTAAAAAAAATTCATAAGTCGTAATTACGACATAGTATCTCGTAATTACGACTTGTGTAAGTCGTAATTACGACTTAATTTTTTTTTTTCAACATGACCCTTATAGGCTTCCGTTGGTCACATACTATCTGTGTACTCTGTGAAACCATTTCTCACTTTAGACACGGTCTGTCACTCAATAATTTAGAATTCTACCTTGTTTGTGATCACATTTTCTTCACACCTCAGTGCCCTCACATTCAAGTTTGTGGACACATAGAAACCGTGCATTTACAAGCTGAAAAATAATGTTTTGGGGGGTCACATTTGCAATGTGAAAAGAATCGAGCCTCGTAGATTTGGCATCCATTCCTTTACTATTTTGTTTGTTATACAGGAACATAGCTTTTTCAGTACACTTTGCAGTAGTACTTTTGTTTACATAGTGCTAGTACAATAACCAACACTTCTGCATTGTGGGAACCTCTACGTACTGTAAGAAACTAATTTCTACAGAGATTCAGCATGTTGGATAAGATGGATCCCGTGCTGTCCTTTCTGGCAGTTGGATCAGCTGTGAAGTTATTTTTTGCTTACATCAACAAAGATAAAAGGCCCAAGAATTTGGTTTGTGTTGGCAAAATTGCCAAATTGACCGTGTATCCTGTGAAGTCGATGTCGGGAGTATCTCTTGATAATGTAGAATGTACACAGAAAGGCCTAAAGTTTACAGGAGAACCGGTATTTGACAGGTATAGTGATGCATTTTTGCATGCAGTTTATATATTGTAACTGCAATGTGTACAATGGAAAATATTTGCTGTGAAAGACAAGACAACACTTTTGTGACGTACTGTTTAAATGGACACTATTTTATCCTTCTTTCATGCGTCCATAGATCTGTTGCAAGGTCCTTCCTTAGTGCATTATGATTCACTGAGACTACTTCTCTCCAGAAAGAAGAGGTTGTAAAATGCAGACTGTTCTAAAATACACCCATACGTTTTACCTTATTTGTTTTTCTCTGAAATACCTATCCTTATTATTTATTATTACACAAATTTAATGTAACATGTATATGGACTTTAAGTCTGCAATAAAAATCTATCTACATATCTTAAAACACAAAGCCGTGTATTGAGAAAGGAAATCTAAGTTATTAACTAGGAAGATACGCCTCCAGAGAGGGAGAAAAATCCAAACTGTTATTAAATGCTCTCATTCATTGTTCAGCAATTCCAGCATGAATCTTGCAGTTCAAGTTCTGAAATGATGAACTGAGGAAATCGTTTGATATGATATTAAACTAAATCAATCCTGAAAGAACTATGCATGACAACAAATAGTTATCAGTTTCTCTGTGTGGAATAACAGCTGTTTATATTGTTTAACTTATGATGTTAGAACATATTCCAACAATTTCGTTTAAAAAATCCATATGACCATATTTTTTTTAAAAAAATGAAATAAGGGACACTGGTGTATACCATAAATGTAATTAAAGCACCAGCCACTTATTTCTGTGCTAGGTTGTGTGGACCAACCTTGGCCAGAAGTGAAAAACGGTAGTGACTTGCTTGCTGGTGTCCCAATTTAAAGTCTATATATATATATAGTGCTATAAAAGTACATTATAAGTAAGTCATACTACTACATTTTCAGGACATTTATGGTAGTCACAGAAAATGGAGCTTTTATTACTGCAAGAGCTTACCCAAAGTTGTCCACAGTCAAACCTAAGTTGGATGGACATTTCTTGGTACTTGAAGCAGATGGGATGGCACCACTGAAGTTACCCAAAGTTTCACTCAGAGATCAAAATAAACCATTGGTGGACACAAAGTATGTGTGTTTAAGATTATTACTTTTTTATTGTAATCCTGTGAGTTTTTATGTTTATAGCATCCTGGCGTTATATATGTTACAGGCAATCTGTGTAACCAGGCATTATGCGTAATGACTGAATATTTCAGTCATTTCGCGAAATGCCTAAACAGTTTAGCCATTTCGCGAAATGCCTAGGCATTTCACATAATGACTGAAATGTAAGGTTCAGTGTTACACAGATTGCCTAAACAATTAAGTATTTGAAATTTCAGGCAATCTGTGTGATCATCTTTTTAAAGTATATTTTTGAAGGAATAGGATTATTTCTTGCTATAAGCAATTCAAGATGTAGTTTTAACTGTATGACAATTAATGAAGCTATATTTTGACATATCTCATGCATTTTTGCAAAAGTGAGTAAATAAATAGTTTTACAATATAACCATTAATGATGGTACATTTCATACTTATTCTCATTTACTTCTAAGAATAATACCATGTTCAAATCATTTTTCAGTTCTAAGTACATCCTCTGATGTTATTATATGGGGTGTGGCTTCTTTAATTATATCAAATACTTAAACTTTGGTTTGAGATTTCAAGCAGTCTGTCTGACCATATATACATTCATTGTATGTTTTTCAAATTTAAGATTTCTAAATATAACAGAGACCTCAACCCCCTGTTACTTCTGTTTGTTTAAATTTTTATTTTATTAACTAGTTTCTTTTGAAAAATTCCCTTGATTCTACTTCTTCATCTTACAAAAACCTATTATATTTTACAAGTTGTCAACCATATAAGCTCTCTTCACACAAATTTGGATAATAAAGGCCTCACTGTGTCACCCTAGTTTCAGTAACTTAATTTTGTAACTTTCTTTTTTTCATAAAAAAACGAAACATCTGAAAGTGATAAATTTGTTAAAATATTCGTAAGGAAGTCCATATTTTGGACATGATTTTTAGAAAAGTAACTTTCAGTGGAAAGACCAGTGAGTAAAATTCACTAGACCTACGCATCAGAGAACCGATGCAAATTTGTATCCACCAGAAAGACAACTCACCAAAGCAAGTGAACCATCGTTTGACCTAGAAGGAGGGGCCAAATGTCAAATCCAACATGAGTATATTCCCAGCCCATGATATCCTGCAAGTTGGTTTTACATTGCAAAATATAGCCAAAGTTAAAAGTACTTACAACTCACTTATTATTGGTCCTAGAAGTTTGGGATGGTAAACCAACATATAGGAAATCATGGGCTGGGAATCTTCTGGTGTGGTTAGATTTGACCTTGGGCCCCTCCTTGAAGGTCAAACGAGGATAGCCAAACTTAAAAGTGCTTATAACTTGCTTATTATTGGTTCTAGAGGTTTGGGATGGTAAACCAACCTATAGGAAATCATGGGCTGGGAATCTTTTGGTGTGGTCAGATTTGACCTTGAGCCCCTCCTTCAAGGTCAAACGAGGATAGCCAAACTTAAAAGTGCTTATAACTCGCTTATTATTGGTCCTAGAGGTTTGGGTGATAAACCAACATATAGGAAATCATGGGCTGGGAATGTTCTGGTGTGGACGGATTTGACCTTGGGCCCCTCCTTTGAGGTCAAACGAAGATAGCCAAACTTAAACGTGCTTATAACTCACTTATTATTGGTCGTAGAGGTTTGGGATGGTAAACCAACATATAGGAGATCATGGGCTGGGAATCTTTTGGTGTGGTCAGATTTGGCCTTGGGCCCCTCCTTCAAGGTCAAATGAGGATAGCCAAACTTAAAAGTGCTTATAACTTGCTTATTATTGGTCCTAGAGGTTTGGGATGGTAAACCAACATATAGGAAATCATGGGCTGGGAATCTCCTGGTGTGGTTAGATTTGACCTTGGGCCCCTCCTTGAAGGTCAAACGAGGATAGCCAAACTTAAAGGTGCTTATAACTCGCTTATTATTGGTCCTAGAGGTTTGGAAGGTAAACCTACCTATAGGAAATCTTACGCTTGGAATCTTCTGATGTTAGATTTGACCTTTGGCCCCTCCTTCAAGGTCAAATGATGGTTCACTGGCTTTGGTGAGTTGTCTTTCTGGTGGATACAAATTTGCATCGGTTCTCCGATGCGTAGGTCTAGTTTGTATATGTTAAAGGGTTTCAAATATCTGAACAGTAATAGCATGTCTTCACTGTAACCATTGTCTTTCAAGTGTATTTGGGTCAGAGGTTCAAGGACAAGACTGTGGTCAGGCGGCCTCAGATTGGATCAGTACATTCCTCAACAAGAAAGGGTTCAGGTCAAGTAACACTTTTTTCATGTATTTTTTTTTAAATAGTCTTTTTATCCAGAAAATAAGAACATTGTATAGTCGCTGTTACTCGGGGTCTGAAGTGAGTTTATTGAATAAAAAATGTGAGATACAAATTAAGTGATATTATATGCTGACATAGAAAGGTTTTATTTTATCTGTGCATGTTTAAAAAATGGCTGCTCAGGTACAAATCATTTGCAAAATGAAAAACAATAAAAATCTGTGGAGTGGCAGGTAGTTATGAAATGGCTGAGTAATACATATGGCATGATGTGACTTTGTACTGAAAAAAATGATGGAAACACCAGAATTAGACAGTGTGGTTGTTTATGCATCATTTAGCCTTGTGAGAGACGGTGGCTGCAACAGGAATAGTCAATATTGTCAAAACTAAGGCCTAGATTTCCAAAGTAACTGTAAATTAAACAATTTTTGGAAAAAAAAAGATTTTCCATTGATTCCAAATATATCTGCTTTTGATGGCTACAACCCCTGATAACACCGCACATTATAACAGTGAATTACATCTGCATATAGTGTATAAGGTAATGATATTGTCCAATTAATATCCACAATAATTTTACTGCTACTGTAAAGAAATCAGTACTGAGACATATAAGTCAAATCTATTAAGCCTACATGTAATATTTTAGTGTTTGAAGTATGGATTTCTTCCAATGGAACTACATACCTTGTCAAACCAGCAGTTGTGTTATTAACAAAATGTTCCTGATCTGAAGATTGTATGATACTTTATTTTTTGTCACTTGCCAAGTCTCCAGGAACATTTTTTTTAAATCTGTGATTTTCAGTGACAAAAATACAAATTCCCAAGAAATTAAAAGGTTGGTTTGCACTCACTAAAACATGGCTGACTCTTATAATTTGTGGGTTTTGTCCTTTGGATTTACAGAATCATCTACAATATGGAAGGAATTTTACAGAGACCATTAACTGATCCCAAGTGTGAAGAGCTTTTGAAATTCAGTGCAAAGCAAGGAGACAGGGTGGGTAAGCCAGACAGCATGGTGTTATTTACCAACTGATTTCCTAACAGCGTACATTTGTTCTAGCTAAAACAATTATGATTATGCAGTTGTCACAGCTACATTGTTATTACTTCTCAGTTAACACTGTTACAAGCTGAATGTCCTTGTTCATACCAGTAATACTGTGGACTTCTAAGTCTTTCAGTCATTTACTTCCTTTAGCATAATAGTTATTGAAGACCGATTTCTGTTCTAGTCAAAAGGATCGCCAGTTCACATACTGGAAAGTTTTAGCACTCTGTTTACATGGTGTTTACAGAGAAACCTGTTTTGTATGCCAAATATGTTCTTTATTTTGGTGGCGCAGATGCCAGGTTTGACCTTGGCAAGCCATAGGGCTTCAAGTGTATTAATTCAGCCATATAAAACCTTGGGATAAATCTTCTGTATGTGTATATTCGGTGTTTAATGTCACACCTGGTACCTGTGTATTGGTTATGTTTTGATGGGTATCTTCTGTAAAGCATGATATATAATATCAAGAAAAGTAGCACTATTAATACTTTGGACTTCCATAAATTTTTATCTAGCCTGATAGTAACAGGAGACCAACTTCTGTTCTGTTGAAAATGTCCCAAGTTAACATCCCATTTTATACTCTATTTACATAGTATTTACATGCATGAAGACACCCCTTTCATATGCCAAGTAACTTTACATTATTTTTGTGGTGTAGATGCCAGGTAAGACTGCCTACCTACTGAGCCAAGCGAGTTTAGTTGTAAATATTGTTGCCATTATAAGCCATAAGTATAATTCTCTTGTGAAGTAAGGTATGCAATATCTTCAAAATGAGATTTTTGCCCAATAGTGATAGATGACTAAGTTTTGTTCTGCGTTATGAAATAAAAAGGCCAATGGTTGGCATCCTTTAAAGTTATGGTACTTTATTAATCAAAATCATTCAGAACTTCAGTACTGTGGTATATTGCTAAAATACATTTCACTAAACTGATGTGCAACCCTGCATGGTATTTATGTAAAAGCTATGTATAAAACAGAGAGGCAACATATTAAACCCCACATTCCAATGCAAACTGTGAATGTTCAATAAATATTTGTCACACATTAAAATTCTCATAGTATTTCTCATCTTGTAAGCTCTGTTCTGAAATGTATTTATTTTTATGATTTTTCTGTAGGGTTCATTTTGTACAATTTTTCGTTTTAGGTTGTGTTCCATGATGGCTCCCCATATATGCTGCTATCAATAGCTTCACTGGAGGAACTTAATTCCCATTTATCAGACAAAGTATCTATGACACGCTTCAGACCAAACATAGTGGTTGCTGGAACAGCTCCATTTGAAGAGGTACTTCTCTACTGTCAGAGACATAGGAAACACTAGAAATCTAGTTAAACTACTTCCCTTGTAAATATGTGACATGTAGTTTTATATGTGATAAATTCCTTTTCATAGTGAAGGTCATATTAAGAGAGGCCATCAGTATTTTTTCTCCACAGCCTGTAACAGCTGTTGGGGTATTGTTTTCACCCATGGTGTCCGGATGGGCATTCAGGCAGGCTGGCGGGCGGGCTGCGGGAAAAAGTTTATCTTGGCTGTATCTCAGAAACCCTAAGGTGTAGGAAGTTGATACATGGTAGGGACATTGGTTAGGGGGTGTAGATGTGCAGTGTCATGGTGTGACCTTGATTTGACCTTTGACCTTGCCGCAGGTACCTTGAGTTTGAAAATCTTGTCCAGGCTATATCTCGGCATCTGTAAGGTATAGGAAGTTGATACATGATAGGGACATTGGTTAGGAGATGTAGTTGTGCAACGTTATGGTGTGACCTTGAATTGACCTTTGACCTTGCAGTGGTGACCTGGATCTATAAAATCTTGTCCTTGCTATATCTCGGAAACAGTAAGGTGTATGAAGTTGATACGTGATAGGGACATTGGTTAGGGATTGTAGGTCTGCAACATCATGGTGTGATCTTGATTTGACCTTACCGTAGTGAACTTGACCTATAAAATATTGTTTGGGCTATATCTCGGAAATCGTACAGTGTAGGAAGTTGATACTTGGTAGGGACATTGGTTAGGGGTTGTAGATGTACAAACTTCTCATAGTGACCATGAGTTTTAAAATCTTGTCTGGGCTATTTCTTGGATTCCATAAGGTGTAGAAGATTGACACTTGTTAGGGACATTGGTTAGGGGATGTAGGTGTGCATCATGGTGTAACTTTTAACTTTGGCTCTGCCAAAGTGTGTTCACCTATTTGAGACATCTTTCTCTTATGACAAAGATATAATGGATTGCTGCAACTGATTATTATATGAATTTTACATAATTGTGCCATTTCCATTGACAGCTATTCTCCAATTAAAAAATTTTACAATTTTTTGTCATCTTGCTATTGAATTATCTTGTTTTAATACGTTTTAATGTAATAATATCTTTTTAAGATGTTAGTTTCTCTATTTAAACATTATTTTGAGCTTTATAAAAGTGACACTGCTCTGAAAGTATCCCAATCTTTGTACTGTTAACCTACTTCTATATCTTATGGTGTTGAAAACTATTTCCCCAGGCTGTGGGGTACGGGCATATCTGACGCTATTTTTATGTCAGTCAGTCAGCTGACATTATGGCATCACTCTGCGGTGTCTGCATCCACATCCATGTCGGCGTCCATGTGAACAACTTTTTCTCCAAAAGTACAAGTCCCAGAGACATGCTGTTTTTTAAAAGATACCTTATCTATTGAGGATGAAAAATTGTTCAAGGCATGCAGATCTGTTTGTTCTTTTGTTCCCCAGAGCAATTACAAGTGAGGTACCCCCCACCCTGAGTGTGAAAATTTTAACACTTTATCACAATTTTTTTCTTTGATTATTGCAGGGATTTCTCTCTTATCTTGCACGCATGTACTATAACACTAGTAGATTCCCATTTGTGAGTATCAGGCCTCAATCCCTCTCAATTTTTTTTATGAATTTTTAGAATATTTTTTTATACATTAAAATTCCTGAAATCATGCACTAAATCTCTTATAACTTGAAAAGTATTGCATTTACAGCATTTTCTTAAAATATGTTATTCAGCTACTTTTTCCATACCTACAATATGGTGAGTAACATGGGAGTCTATCTTAATAGCTAAGTGAGTAATAGCTACTTTTTGACTTTTCAGTAACTTTCATTATGAGTAAAATCACTTGTAACTTGAAAACTATTGCATTTAGAGTATTTTGTTTCAATATATTATTCACCTATTTTGGGGTCAGCTATAACATAGTAAAATTTCAGATCTGTAGCTCATGGCATAGCTGAGTAATAGCTACTTTGAGGTTATCACTGTTGAGTAAATCACTTATAACTTGAAAACTATTGTGTTTACAGAAATTTGTGTAAATATGTTATTCAGCTACTTTTGGGTCAGCTATAACATAGTGAAATTACAGACCTGTAGCTCATGGCACAACTGAGCAATAGCTATTTTCAGGTACTGTATGTTGAGTAAATCAGTTGTAACTTGAAAAATATTGCATTTGGAGTATTTTGTTAAAATATGTTGTTCACCTACTTTGGGGTCAGCTATAACATAGTGAAATTACAGACCTATAGCTCATGGCATAGCTGAGCAATAGCTATTTTGAGGTTCTCACTATTGAGTAAATCAGTTGTAACTTGAAAACTATTGCATTTACAGTATTTTGCTCAAATATGTTGTTCACCTACTTTTGGGTCAGGTATAACATAGTAAAATTTCAGACCTGTAGCTCATGGCGTAGCTGAGTAATAGCTACTTTGAGGTTATCACTGTTGAGTAAATCACTTATAACTTGAAAACTATTGCATTTACAGAAATTTGTGTAAATACGTTATTCAGCTACTTTTGGGTCAGCTATAACATAGTGAAATTACAGACCTGTAGCTCATGGCACAACTGAGCAATAGCTATTTTCAGGTACTGTATGTTGAGTAAATCAGTTGTAACTTGAAAAATGTTGCATTTGGAGTATTTTGTTAAAATATGTTGTGCACCTACTTTTGGGTCAACTATAACATAGTGAAATTACAGACCTATAGCTCATGGCATAGCTGAGCAATAGCTACTTTGAGGTTATCACTGTTGAGTAAATCAGTTATAACTTGAAAACTATTGCATTTAAAGTATTTTGTTTCCATATATGTTATTCACCTATTTTGGGGTCAGCTATAACATAGTAAAATTTCAGACATGTAGCTCATGGCATAGCTGAGTAATAGCTACTTTTAGGTTATCACTGTTGAGTAAATCACTTATATCTTGAAAACTATTGCATTTAGAGTATTTTGTTTCATATGTTATTCACCTATTTTGGGGTCAGCTATAACATAGTAAAATTTCAGACCTGTAGCTCATGGCGTAGCTGAGTAATAGCTACTTTGAGGTTATCACTGTTGAGTAAATCACTTATAACTTGAAAACTATTGCATTTAGAGTATTTTGTTTCAATATGTTATTCACCTATTATGGGGTTAGCCATAACATAGTAAAATTTCAGACCTGTAGCTCATGGCATAGCTGAGTAATAGCTACTTTGAGGTTATCACTGTTGAGTAAATCATTTATAACTTGAAAACTATTGCATTTACAGAAATTTGTGTAAATATGTTATTCAGCTACTTTTGGGTCAGCTATAACATAGTGAAATTACAGACCTATAGCTCATGGCATAGCTGAGCAATAGCTATTTTGAGGTTCTCACTATTGAGTAAATCAGTTGTAACTTGAAAACTATTGCATTTACAGTATTTTGCTTAAATATGTTGTTCACCTACTTTTGGGTCAGCTATCATATAGTACAAATTCAGACATGTAGCTCATGGCATAGCTGAGTAATAGCTACTTTGAGGTTATCACTGTTGAGTAAATCAGTTGTAACTTGAAAACTATTACATTTAGAGTATTTTGTTTAAATATGTTAGTCACATAATTTTTGGTCAGTTATATCATAGTGAAATTGCAGACCTCTATGTCATGGCATAGCTGAACAATAGCTACTTTCAGGTTCTCACTATTGAGTAAATCATTGTATCCACTGGATAGCCGCAGTGTGTAGAGAGATTTCACCATTACCGCTCTAATGAAAAAAATATTATAGCTAGCCTTCTCAAGTTTGCAGAATATATTAATAACCATAAAATGTTGCCTGGGAATATTTTTGGCCTCATTTTGAAAAACAAGATGGCCGCCAGGGACGTTTATTCAACTTTAAACAAGGACTTTTGTTGGCCCTCTAGAGCAAAGGGTATTATAAGTAGAGATCTCAAATTTGCAGGATATGTTCCTCATTATAAAATCTTGACTGGGAATATTTTTGGGCTCATTTTGAAAAACAAGATGGCCGCCACTGGTGTTTCTTTGTCAGTCATGAAAAGAGCTTACATCTCCCTTATTATTGGTCCTAGAGGTTTGGGATGGTAAACCAACCTGTAGGAAATCATGGGCTGGGAATCTTTTGGTGTGGTTAGATTTGACCTTTGACCCCTCTTTCAAGGTCAAACGAGGATAGCCAAACTTAAAAGTGCTTATAACTCTCTTATTATTGGTCCTAGAGGCTTGGGATGGTAAACAGACATATAGGAAATCATGGGCTGGGAATCTGTTGATGTTGTCCGATTTGACCTTGGACCCCTTCTTTAAGGTCAAACAAATATAGCGAAACTTAAAAGTGCCTATAACTCGCTTATTATTGTTTCTAGAGGTTTGGGATGGTAAACCATACTATAGGAAATCATGGGCTGGGAATCTTTTGGTGTGGTCAGATTTGATCTTTGGACCCCTCCTTCAAGGTCAAATAAGGACAGCCAAACTTAAAAGTGCTTTTAACTCGCTTATTATTGGTCCTAGAGGTTTGGGATGGTAAACCAACCTATAGGAAATCATGGGCTGGGAATATTTTTGTGTGGTTGGATTTGACCTTGGACCCCTTCTTCAAGGTCGTACGGGGATACTGCATTTGCAGTATTTCTTTAAATATGTTTTAACCTACTCTTTACTCTTAAACAGTTACCTTGTTACTTTCCTTCATAATACCATTTGCAGGGCACAACTTTTTTGTCCTTTTCTTCTGTCAGGTTCAGAATTTCTTTTGAACATGCTGTTCAATTACCATTTACTGTACTTCTGTACAGCACTTTCCCTGATAATTATGCTTTCCTCTCATTATTACCTTCACAAATCAAAAACACTCAGTCAGCTGACACAGTGCCCGTTCACGGGCACTTTTCTCTTGTTTCATGTTCCAAAGGATGCAGACCTGGTGATCATTTTAGGTTTTCTCAAGTAATAATTATGTTTAAATTAATAAAGCAAGCCTACAGCTTTTTAAAGCTGGTTGGTCATTTTCGCGCAAATCAATTTATTGATGTGTACCAAAACTAGTCTCCCTTGCTTTAACATTGAAATTGCAAATTTAATAAGTAAATTAAATTTTTATAAGTTAATACCCTATCCAATGGACAATTGCTAATCCGGTCGGCACAGACCGGCCCGCCAAACATCAGAAAAAGACGTCCTGTGTTTCCACCGGGTTGCCGGTCCATAGTACTAGTGCACTCGCCAGATGGCGTGTCGTACTTCCTTCCTGTCTAGACAGTGTGACGTCATAGCATCTTTTTCATTGTCTAAACCTATTAGACCCCTAGTAAGCTGATAGTGGGGTCGGTGGGAGGGTCTTGTGTGTCCATTGGATAGGGTATTAACTTATAAAAATTTAATTTACTTATTAAATTTGCAATTTTATTGCGTTAATACATCCTATCCAATGGACAATTGCTGAATAACTACCACTTGGTCGGCCGGTAAGTTACTAGGGACTTAAGTTAACTCATAAACAAACTAATAAATTTTCTTCTGGCCTGGGTCGTCTTGAGGCTAGGAGACCCTTATAAGGCCCTAGTCGGATAGCAGGGACCGGTTACCCGGGGCTATACCAACGTTTCCCCCCCTTTTTTTCAACAGACCTGCTCTGAGGTAGGGCAAGAGGGGATGAGTTCAGTCCCAAGAGAAGGAAATAAATCCCGAAGGAAGCACGTTTTTTTTTTTTTTTTTTTTTTTTTTGTTGGTTGCATTTAACTATGTACAAATTATTTACATATATACATATCTCCTCAAAAAAACAAGGTCACTGGTGGATCTGCTGAGCACCCACTACAGGACCTAGGTGAAAGAGCTCAGAATCAGCCCAAGCCACATCCTTCAGATAAAATTGGGTGAAGGTGTTGTGTGATTTCCAGTGGCAGGCTGATAATATTTGATCCAGTGAGACTCCTGACTGGAAGGCTTTGGAAGCTGCAAAGGCCCTGACATCATGGGCTTTGACCTGATGTAGGGCGAGGGCTTCCTGGTCTGAGAGCTCGTAGCATAGGATCACAGTCTGCTTGATCCATGAGGAGATGATGGCAGGTGAGATGTCCTTGTCAAAGCCTTTCTTGAAGGAGACAAAGACCAACTCCTTATTCTGCCTGAGACAGAGGGACCTGTCCAGAGTTGGGGCCAGGGCTGGTATATACACTGGGGCCACACTGTCTGGACCCTCTTTGGCCAGCTGGTTCTTGGAAAGAAAGCTGGGTGATGGATACAGGGACACCTTGGACCAATCAGATTGGTGTCTGATATTTTTTGTTCTGCCAAGCATAAATCTCACTTGCCTGAACCCAGGGCTAAGAGGAAAACTGTCTTGAAGGTCAAATGCTTCAAGGAAGCCTCTTTGATTGGTTCAAATGGAGCTTTTGTCAGCTGGTTTAAGACCAGGGATAGGTTCAAGGAAGGGACACCCCTCCTACCCTTGGGTCTGTCTCTATGGAAGCTATCCAGGAGACGAGTGAGATTTTCGTCTTTGCTGATGTTAAAGGGTGAATTTCCCAGTTTATCAGCAATGGCTGACCTGTAACCATCAATGGTGCTTGGCTGCAACTTCCTGTCCTGAAAAAGGTACATAAGGAAGTCAGCTACTGACTTTACAGGGGGTGCCCTGAAGTCCACCTGATGAGAGATGCACCACTTTGTAAAAATGGTCCACTTTGCCTCGTAGACTGAGCTGGGTGATCGCCTTTGAGGGGCCTCAATTCTTGCTGCCACTGCCTCAGGAATCCTTGCTCCTTGATTGCTGTGGCTCTAGGAGCAATGCATGGAGATTTAGGCTTGTCAGATTTCTGTGAGGGATCTGATTGAAGGGTTGTGTTAACAGGTTGGGCAGGCTCAGTGGGATCTGACTGGACATGGTCACTAGGTCCCAAAACCAAGGCATGTTGGGCCACCCTGGAGCAATCAGAATGATTCTCTTGCATGGGGTGTCCTGTAACTTCTCCACCACTTTGCCCAAGATGGCTGCTAGTGGGAAGGCATATGCATCCAGATCCTCCCATGGCAGACTGAGTGCATCCACTGCTGTGGCCAGGGGATCCGGAACAGGTGACACAAACAGAGGTAACTTGTTGTTGAACCTCGTGGCAAATAGGTCTATTTGAGGCCAGTGCCACCTGCTGCATATAGTTTGGAAGACCTCTGGAAGGAGAGACCACTCTGTTTGAATGGTCTGGCCTAGTCTGGATAGCTTGTCTGCTACCACATTCAGCCGGCCTGGAATGTGTTGGGCTTTGAGGGTCACTTGTTTCCTGGTACACCAGGTCAAGATTCTCCATAATAGGGCATAAAGTGGGCCCGACCTCATGCCTCCCTCCTTGTTTATGTAGGACACTACTGTAGTGTTGTCAGTTGCCACAAGTACTATCTTGTGGGTACAGAGGTCTTGAAACTCTTTTAAAGCTAGAAAGACTGGTTTTAGTACCAGATAGTTTATATGCAGTTGCTTTCTGGCAGTGACCAGGACCCTCTTGCAGTGAGTTCGTTTAAGTGAACGCCCCACCCTTCTTTTGATACATCTGTAAAGATTTGCAGAGCGTGCTTTATTGGGTTAACGGTTGGGCTGTGAGAATGTTGTGTTCTTTTAGCCACCATTGTAGATGGGGGTGCAGGGACCTGGGAATTGGGATCACTTTTTCTAGTGACTCTGGTATTCTCCAATTGTTTTTGAGATGCCACTGTATGGGTCTCATGTGTAGCCGGCCTAGGTGAACTTGCTTTTCTGTGGCTGTTAGTAAACCTATCAGGGACATGAACTGCCGGACTGGACAAGCCGGTAATGACAGTATTTCTAGTATTTTGTCCTGGAGGTTCTGCCACCGGTCCAGGGTCGGTCAGACCAGACTGGCCCTGAGGTCGAACTGGTAGCCTACAAAGTTAAAAATCTGCTTTGGTTCCAGTTCACCAGCCAACCGAGTTCTTGCCATATTTTCACTAGATCTTGAGTATGCTATCTAGAGACAAACCCGGTGGGATGTTGCTCTCACCAACCAGTCATCTAGGTACTGGTGGATTCTGATACCCTTGTGTATGGCCATCAGTTTCACCTATTTTGCTACAACAGTGAATTCTAAGGGTGCTGTGGACAGACCAAAGGGCAGTGCTTTGAATTGGTATGTCTGATCCTGGAAATGAAATCTCAGATATTTCCTGGACTGTTCCTTTATGGTATATGGAAGTAGGCGTCCTTGAAATCTATTGAGGTGACCCACTCTCCTTGTTGGAGAGATGTCCTGATGGTTTCCGGTGTCTCCATTTTGAATTTCTCCACCTTGAGGAAGAGATTCAGATTGCTCAGATCCAATTGGGTCTCCGTTTGTTGTTTGGCTTGGGAACTAAGAATAGTCGGTTGAAAAAGCTCAGAGATGTTTTGTTGTGAACTAGTTCCACTGCATTTTTGTCTATAAGCTGAAGTAATGCCTCCTGTGAGGATTGACATAACAGCTTATGACTGTGGGAGACCTTGTGAGTTTTGGCCGGATCCGAAAGGGGAGGGTGTAGCCCTCTTTCAGGATTTGAACAACTTTTGGACCGGCACCCAGATCCAACCAAGTTTGCCAAAAGTTTTGAAGTCTTGCCCCTACAGGTAGATTTAAGGCAACATTTTTGACATTTGTTACAGGTTTTACACAAGACAACTGAGTGACACAAGAAACACTTTTCACATATTTTAATCTGTTTTCTTTGACATAACAACCTGCTGACCCAGGACTTAATTCTCTCTTTTGGGAATGCCCGGGCGCAGTATGAACAGAAGGTGCAACATGATATTTTACATTTAAAAAGTGTCTATTGTCTGTTCTGTTGAGGGGCTCCTGGCCAGCAGTCGTGCCTGTAACTTACACTGTAATTGTCATTTATACGACTGCTGGCCCTTGGCCCGTCGTGAGGAATACTGGTGCTTTCCTTTCCCTCTTCTGTGACCTCCATGAGAAGAGAGGTTCTTCCAGGCAGCTCTGTCCTGTTTCTTGCTATCTGGCTTTCTGTCCTGTCTCTCATAGGGGTGGTAACAACCCTTCTTGTAGATGGATCCGGAACATCTCTTATCAAAGTTAGCTATGTCATCCTCTGCCTGTTTAATCACATTATCTGGGAACAACGTATCCAGTTGCAGAGGGGCTGATCTGAGAGCATTCAAAGTGTCAGCTTTCACTCCTGCTTTGAGATAAGATATGTAAGAGTCCCGTCTGAGTAATGTAGTCTTGGCCAGGTTCACAAAAACAAAATCCGTCAAGTGTTCCATTGACTTGGCCATGGCATGACATACACTTGCATTAAAGTCCAGAAGGAACTGCAATTCTTCAGTGGCTGCTGACACCTTGCTGGAAGCTTTTCCTTTGGAGTCGGTCCGGATGGCCCGTAACTGTGTTTGCATATTTTGCTGGATTTTGAGAAGACAGCGATTTATTTATTTAGGGTTTTAGGTCACTTTCAACACTGTACTGGTCATATCACGACGGGTAGTTGGAAGGGCAGAGGAAACCAGTACATAGAGTTCGTTAGGGTTCTGTACTGTAAACTGCCGACCAACGGCATGCAACTACCAGCTTTTCCACTTGAGGCCGTGACGGGGATTGAACCCCGGCCTCAGAGGTGGGAGGCGAGAGTGTTACCACTCTGCCACCATGGCCCCTAAGACAGCGATTGAAGCCGGCCGCCTGGTTGCAAATTACTGAGGATTCCCTTGGAAGACCTTTCCCACTTATGTAGAGTGTCCTGGGAGATGGGTCTAGATAATGGCGGGTTGGAAGCAATACCAGCTTGCCTGGCAATTCTTAGGTAGGTACTGTTGATGCGTGAAGAACCGGTATTCCAGGAAGTTACAGTATCACTAGAGTCTTTCTTTGTAGCAGTGTATAACCCATACCATTTAGATTGGGATTTGGCCGGTCGGACAAACTGGTCCCTCTGAAGACTGCCTGCCTCTGCTGTACGTGAGGGATAACCTGAACCAAGGTGACATTTAACTTGCTCAGTTTGTTAACCAGCCATTCGTCGGTGGGAAGATTGACCGACACCTTGCCTGGTACTTGCAGTTTAGGGCCAGCAAAAGGGTTGTCATCCGATGTCTTGACACCAGCATCAACATCCGGAATGTGGGTCCATCCCATGTACGACCGAATCCCTCTCATTGTTTCTGTATAAGACTGTTCCTCTGAGAGGGATTGGTCAGGGTCGGTGAAAGAGACCTCTTGAGCATTGGATAGTTCACCCTCTTCTGGGTACAAGTCTACTGGAGGTCGGTTAGAGGTGTCACTGTCTGAATCCGACTCAAAAGATGTGTCCTTCCTGGTGGTGTCAAAGGCACCAGACAAGGGTCTCTGAGCAGTAGACTGGTCGGTCACATCAGAAGTTCCTGGCCGGTTTAATGACTGGGAAGAAACAGAACCGGTCCTGGTAGCAGAAGAAGGCTTAGCAGAGTCGGTGGTCAGTAAATCAGAAGTAGAGGGTCGGTCCGACTGCTGAGAAGACTGTTGTTCTGGAGGTTTCATAAAGGGTTCAGTCCTAATAGCATTCCCCGGTGGAGCATGGGTTAGTGTGACCTTGACAGCACTTCAGTCTTCTGGTCGGTGGACACAGATGAGGCTGGTCGGTGAGAAGTAGATTTGACACACTTTTCCGGCTTGGCTGGCTTAGAACTAGACCCCTTCTTGTCCTCCTTCTTCTTCTTCTTCTTCTTCTCAGCAGGCTGCTCACTCAAACCAGGCGACCCTGAGGTGCTCTGGCCATCCACGACTCCCACTACCGACACAAGTGCAGGGTCCACAAGGGTGGGACTGAGAGTGTTATCAGAAGATGGTGGATTCTTGGCTGGAGTTGAAGTTTTCAATTCACACTTCTCTTTCTTGATCTTGTAGGAAGGCGTGGAGAGTTGGGCTAATTGTTCTGGTGATAAAGCGTTGCAGTGCAGACAATCAGAACCAGGTTTCTCAACACAAGGGTCTTGCCCTTTCTTCTTGTCACGACAGCGTGCACAGACGCTATGCAAATCGAAACCTGCGATCGTGTGGCCACAACCTCCCCTTTGTTGGCTAGGAGAAGACATGATATTCTATAAAGTCTCAAGAATCCGTATATTAAGTTAAAAAACAGAAAAGTAAAGAGTTCTCACAAAATACTTGCAAATTCAAATCACTCAGAAAATCTGTGTGCACTGTGCCAAACGAAAAAGATGCTATGATGTCATGCTGTCATGCGAGTGCACTACTACTACGGACTGGCAAGCCAGTGGAAACACATGATGTCTTTTTCTGACGTTTGACGGGCCGGTCTGCGCCAGCATGCGAAATTCGCGGTGGCCCGGTGACCCCGGGCCCCCCCTTTTTAAGTTAAGGCCACCACAACTTGACTTTCATGAGCCCCAATGGGCCACCAAATTGACTACAACATGCCTCGTGTGGTAATACAATCCAGTGTGCTGTGTGTTTTCTTTCCCCCTGGATCCTTAATTATGCATTGTGTTCTGCATATTCCAGATTGAGTTCACCCTTAATAAGCCGCTAAACTCCACACTGTTTCTCTCACTCCTCCCAAGAGTTAGTACACCAAGTGGGAAGACTGCAGAAAAACAATCAATACATATGCTTATTAGCCTGGCCTTCCAGGCTGTCTCTACCATAATGCAAACGTGAAATATTTTTTGCCATAATGCACACTGTATCAGAGGCTTTTCTAGTCTGGGAGTTCTCTTCAGCAAGCTAGGCTAAGTAAATGTATGAGAGCATTATGAAAAATACTTATAATGCAATCAAACAGTTGTGTCTATATTATATATGTTACAGTCAATCTGTGAAACCAGTCATTACGCGTAATGACTGAAACTTTCAGTCATTTCACGTAATGACTGAAATGACCAGTCATTACGTGTAATGACTAAAATTTTCAGTCATTTCATGTAATGACTGAAATCTGTGGTTCATTTTTACACAGATTGACTGGAAAGACTTCAGTCAATCTGTGTAATTCATCTAGAGTTGTTTTTCATCAAAACCTTTGTATTATTCAAAACCTTTGTACATTGTTTCCCTGCATTGTGAACCTTTGCATGCTAGAGAACTCTTATGGGTATTAAATATTAAACTATTTTAATCAATTTAATATCCTTGGAATTCCCACATGCTTTCTGAATTTATATTCAGGATTTTCAAACCTAAACCCATACTTTTGTAATATACTCTATTATCATTTTCAAAAATATTATTAAAATATTGAATGGTTAGGTGCATTTAATTACTTTTTAAATGTTATGTCCATTCTAAATTCATATTTGGGCTTTTTAAAACTAAACTCATATTTTGTCATAGAATGAAAATATCTCTTTGTGGTCAATGAAATAAAAATGAAATTTATGTCTTGTTTGAAGACTAATCTTCATTTATTAATCATAATTTATAATACAATTTTGCCTTTTATGTTATTAATTAAAGACTCAGTTCTATTGTGGCAGGTTTGTTAGGAAGCAGGAAACCATGAAGCCTTTGAAGTGAATCTTGTCCACACTTACTTGTCCTAATTGCAATGCAGCCCTTTTCATCCTGTTTTGTTCTTTGGGACCATGTTACTGTTGTTTGACCTCTCCACACAAAGAGCCTGGTTATCAAAGATGGAGTGACCTTTAATGTTCTAAAATATCTGGGGCAACTTAATCCATTCTTCTAATATTTAATAAAGCTCTAACTCACACCTGAGTGCACTGTAACTAGAAATAACCCTCCAGATACATGATTTACCTTATATTCTTCAGTTGTACACAGAAATTTAAATTTTAGCAAGAGTCTATTGATTGGGTCCCCTTTTTGTAAGACACACTACCTATCCATCAGTGCTCTGTCATATTTTACAGATTTTGTCATATATTATTTGTACCAACTAATTAACCAATAAGAAAAAGGATCCAATGAAATTAAACGGCTAGTTGATGCAGGGTTGCATACAGATATGTACATTAGAATAATGTTAGTAACACCTTTTATTGATCTGGTCCCTGTTCATTAGCCACTTTGTAAATTTTATGATGGATAAGTCTCGTGTGGATCTATTTAAAGCTATTTATCACAATTCAGCCATTACGTGTAATGACTGGACCTTATTTTCAGTCATTACGCGAAATGACTGGTCATTTTAGTCATTACGCGTAATGACTGGTCATTTCAGTCATTACGCGAAATGACTGAAACTTTCAGTCATTACGCGTAATGACTGGTTTCACAGATTGACTGTAACATATATATATAAACCAATCAATCAATCAATCAGTTGTCCACGTGCTTAATCTCCGTATCAACGGATTCTAAGGCACACCATCCAATTCATAAGGCATAAGTCATAAGACATTAGACATGTTCCGAGTCGTTCCCAGAGAGGTCGTCCGGTGTTCAGTAGTAAGAAGCTATGGTGGGAATGATTTCTGAAATAGGTAGGTTTTGAGTGGACTTTTGAAACTGGAGAGATTTGGAGCACTGCGGATATCATATGGAAGATCATTCCATAACTTAGGGGCATCATATGAAAAACTATTGTTAAAATGGACCTTTGATTTATGGATGGAAGCACAGTAAGAGGGAACCTGAAGGAACAAATTTTGGGGATTGGAACGTCTTGTACATATAAACGCCTGTGGCAAGGCTAATGCTTTATAACCAGTACACTGACAAGTCCCCCCCCCCCCTCACTCACACAAAACTGCCAGTGGAGAAGAACATTCAGCCACACACACACTCACTGTCTAGCTTGAACATGCTGGGAAAGTGGACTGAATACAGGTATATGTGACCCTTAACCCCCCCTCCCTTCACACAAGTATAGTTGTTCCACTTATCCACAAGTAAAAAACGGCTTGTTTAGCGGCAGACACTCTGTATAAATTGTAAGAAAAGAAAAACTTTATTTCTTTGAAGCTTAAAGTAATCATAAAACTTGCAAAATTTAAATGTCTTGTGTAAAATTCATTGGGATAATCATGAAATAGACTTTAGTTTCATTTTTAATGCTCGAGGATAGGAGAGGGTTACTGTGATCAGTTTGTTTCTGTCTGTCTGTCTGTCTGTCTGTCTGTCTGTGCACCGTTTCGTCCTTAAAACTCAAAAACTGTAACACCAATCAAGCTTAAATTTGGTGGGTTGATATTTCATGGAGTACAGATGGATTCTTCTACATTTGGTGTAATTTGTTTGAAAATTAAAGCCAGGAGAGATTTTTTGTTATTATTATTATTATCAATATTTTGCTTTCTGGTGATGTCATTACTTAATGATGTCACAATGCAATTGTTATTGTCAGGTCACAAGCCTAGGGTGTGATACTTGTTGTCTTTAAGTAAAAATATTTCTTCCTGTTTTTTGTATTGAAATTGGCATAAAGATAATAAAGAGGTGGTGGTGTATTCATAATTTTTATTAATTATTATTTCTGTTTTATGTTCTCTTTTTTTTTTCCAATTCCTTGACAGGCCATCAAAAAAAAAAAAAAAATTACCATAAGTGATTTTTACTAAAAAGTGACTTGTAAGCAATATTTTTTACCTCACCCAGCAGTTTATGTTCTCGTGTGCTAATTGTCTATTTTATTTGTCTGTCTCTTTGGGTTTTTTTCTGTGTGTGTGTGTTTAGATTACTCCAGAACTAATGAACAGATCTGTATTAAAAATTTTTGTGGGTAGGACCTGGCCAAAGGAAGAAGTTGCTAAAAAAGAAAAATCTAGTTCTTATTTTGGATACAAAATAATCATGAGTTTTCAGAGGTCCCATTTAAATGCATTTTTAATGACTTTCTACTTGATATTTCTTCAAAAATTAATTTACATGTTTGGTTTTATTTTATTGTCTTCCTTACAATACTTTATATGACTCGAGAGACTGGTCACATGGAGTCAAGCATTTTGCTCTCTCTGAGTGCATCTTGTATAATTTGTATTCAAGCTTGAAGTTGAATAAAGAAATTTAACATAAATCACTTTTGTATCTTTTTGACGTGTCACTTTTAATAAATTAAAAAGACAATTTGTCAGAAAAAATTTTTTAAAAAGTTTTGGGCCATCAAGTTTTAACAGGGGCCACTGAACTTCAGAACCTAGTGGCCCTATGGGGCCACCATTGCTTGGCAACGAATTTCTCACACTGGTCTGCGCCGACCGGATTAGCAATTGTCCATTGGATAGGATGTATTAACGCAATAAAAAACTAGTTCTAATGACTTAAAACATTAAAAGAAGTGTAAATATTGTGACTCTCCCTACAAATGTGAATATCATTTGGCCGTACTATTTTTGGAAGCTTTAAGGTATGAAAAACTTGATTATTGAAATAAATGCTTTATTTTCTGTCCAGCATTGACATTTGATCTTTCCACAGTGAAGTCACACCCAAAATCCAGACTAAAGATAAGTCTTTCAAGGTTTTATTCTGGCTCAAATTTCTCTGTTATAAATAGTGTTTATTGGGATCATAAATTATAAAAGATCCTGGTCTGACATACATTTGAGCTTTGATTTGGACATGTTGGCTTTCATGGTGTTGTACTGATTGTAAAGAAGGTGCAAGGTGTTTTTCCAAGATTGTTGGAAATAGGGAAAGCTGATCCTGTTTGTACTTTCAGGATGAATGGGATGATCTCTGGATGGGTGATGTGAAGTTTACAAGTGTTAGACATTGTGAGAGGTAGTCATCATAACTTTTCCTTCTAATGTCATTCTCTCCTTGAAATATAAACCAATTTATATATTACCTCTGCCCAGTAGGTATTAAAATTCATGACCACTTATTTGTCTGTTTGCCCATTTGATTCTAAGCAGGATTACATAAATACTACTTGTTGGATCTTCATGAGAAAAAAATTGTGACGTTGGGTCTTGGTCCAACTTAGAGCCTGTTAAATATTAAGAGTGATCTGGATCACCACCGGGATATATTAAATGTCAAAGATCCCAATTTTCCTGATCACTTATTATTGGGCTGTTTTTAAAAGATCATACTTCTCTTGGTTGGAGGTATGTGCTGTCTGGGTGCTCTTGTAAATATTCATATATACGATCCTTTGCTTTTGAATTTGTTCTTTCAGAATAATATTAAGCTCTTTCATGTAACCGACTACCATGTACAGAAAATGTTTTGTAGATATAATTTTTTTTTTTCTAATATAGGTGTACAATGACGACAGTGAATCCCGAGACAGGGGTAAAGAGTGAAGATGGAGAACCCTTGAAAACTCTGAATGCGTAGGTTTTGATTCTGATTTTCTCGGATAAATCATGTGAGAATGTGGTACTGAAATATCATTAGAGGATTCACACAAAATGTATAAACATATTATTGATTTATATAGGTTTAAATCACCATATTATGTAATCCTGGTTGTTTTAGGTATGGGGTGAGCAGGGTTTTCTAGTTCGTCAAGATTCTGCATAATAAATCATTGGTGTGCAAGAACCAACTTTTCTATGTAGGGTCAGGACTGGATTTGAACCCATAAACTCAGAGGTGGGAAGGCGAAGGATTACCCTCTAAACCACCTCACCCCTATATGTATGAGCTAAGTTTTAAACTGAATGCGCCTTTCGGACATTTGTTTATGGGAAACAAGAAACATTTTTTTCATGCAAAGTGTTAATTAGACAATACTGTAAATTTTGTATTTGTTTCAAGCTTTTACAAACACCTGTACTTCTTCCTGTAATTGTATCCACCGGATACATCCGGTGGATACTTTGGTTTAGCGTTCGCTACGCCGCCGCCGCCGCCGCTGCACGTAGAGATTTTGGACATTAACAGTCTCAGTGGAAAACTACACCAGCTAGCTTCACCAAATTTGCAGGATATCTTCATTGGGAGGTAAGCTTCCCTCGGACTGAAATTAGCCTTGTTCTAAGAAACAAGTTGGCATTTGCAGACATTTGACCTTAGAGCTCCTCATTTAAGGTCATCCACGGAATGCCAAGGTACCCCATGTAGTGGACTTTAAAAGTGCCTGTATTACCCTTATTATTGCTCCTAGAGGTTTGGCATGTGAAACCAACCTATAGGAAATCATGGGCTGGAAATCTTCTGATGCAGTCAGATTTGACCTTGGACTCCTGCTTCAAGGTCAAACGAGGATAGCCAAACATAAAAGTACTTATAATTTGTTTATTATTGGTCTTAAAGGTTTGCAATGTGAAACCAATTTATAGGAAATCATGGGCTGGGAATCTTTAGATATGGTCAGATTTAACCTTGGGCCCCTCTTTCAAGGTCAAACGAGGATAGTGGAACTACAACTCGCATAGTATTGGTCCTAGTGGTTTGCAATATGAAACTAATTTATAGGAAATCATAGGCTGGGAATCTTCTGATGTGGGCAGATTTGACCTTGGGGCCTCTGTCAAGGTCAAACGAGGACAGCCAAACTTAAAAAGTGCTTATAACTTGCTTATTATTGGTCCTAGAGGTTTGCAATGTGAAACCAACATATAGGAAATCATGGGCTAGGAATCTGTTGTGATCAGATTTGACCTTGGGCACCTCCTTCAAAGTCAAATGATGGTTCACTGGCTTTGGTGAGTTGTCTTTTTGGTGGATACAAATTTGTATCGGTTCTCCCATGCTAGCTCTAGTTTTGAAATTGAATATGCTCAATTGGTACCTCTAAATATATGTGAAGTATTTTAAGTAAACTCAAACATAACCTAGTTATGTAAAGCTTCATAGTTAACAAATTATGTGCATGCATTTGTCGCATTTTCTCATTTGGACAGTTTCTCCAAAATTACATTGTGGATTTCATTTATATTTGCTATGTGGGTGTGTTTAGTCCTCAGATGTTCACTTGGTGTTAACCTAAAGTCCAAAAATAGCTTTTTATAGCAATTTATAAGGTTGCCGCTCGAATGGCCAATATTATCAAACAGGAAACGTGTGACCTAACATTAAGGATATTGCATATCCTGCATTCCTACATTGGTGATATGTTCAGCTGACTTAATTTATGTTACATAATACTTTGACTTCTCAATCCAACTAATATAATAATTTCTCAGTCTTCAAGTTCAAACATTAAGTAATGCATATATTAAAGTCTCTTGTATTGATTTTTAGTGTACATTAAATTTTAAAATGTCTTTTTAATGCAGATTCCGTCAGCATATCCCTTTGTACAGAGACGGACCAATATTTGGAATACATCTTATTTTGGACAGTCCAAATGGGAGTGTTCTTAATGTGGGAGACCATATCTATGTGCAACCAAAGTCCCAGTTATCATAGCAGTCACTGGCATAGTTATAGAACAGCACACTACCTTCATGATGTGGTCATACTACAGCATTACTAACATTTGTTCCCAGTAAATGACAACATGGAGAAATAACGAGCTGGATGGCTGACTTGAACTTTAATTCTTTGACATTCATGTGGACCTTTATGTCATTTCACAGGCATCATTTTCATACATCTAAAATAATGTTTTGGTATTGTCACAAAAAAACGATGAACAGGATTATTCTATTCATAAGATGTATCAGGAAAACCGTGGGTATGGTTGTTACACACTTCCCTCTCATTTCAAGAAATCGAATATCAGCCCTGATGAGGAGAAGTTGGCAGTTGTTTGGTCAATGCTCTGCAGTTTACACTGCACAGTAATAAAAAATTATTGCCTCAGAGGCACTTTTTTTCAAAGAGATTATTCACATGCTTTTTAATCAGTGAAAACATGATAAACTTTTAGGTGTGTGTAAATCATTCAGTAATTCTTATTTAATGTTTTGACCACTGATCTAAAGGAGTAATTTACTTGTAATATTTACACTCTTAGTAACTGCATAGTATTTATGTAATATTACACAAAATCAAAAAAGAAAAAAAACTTTTTTTTTTCAGAATGGGATGTTTATTAATTTCTTCAATAAACAAAAGTTTTTACTTTATAAAACTCAGAAAACTGAAAATAAATAATAAGTGTTTGTAAATCTTTGTAAAAAGAATTCGACTAAAATACTTCAATATAAATGTGTATGAAAAAGAAACAATTGAATAAAGTTTTGTCACACAATGATCTTTATAATTTTTAAACTGTCTTCTCATTATATTGACAATTTAGCCCTGATACACTAAATTATTACACCAACAAAATCATAATTGTTTTAGCATGCAGCAAAGCACAAACATAAAATAAACATAAACAAATGAAAATTTTTCAAATAATCAACTTTTGTTTCTGGTGAAAGAAAAAGTAGAAATAGAATACACTTTGAGGACTAGCTGGAACAATGAAAAGTTACAGGATGTCACAGAGGGAAAATACTGTCATTTCCACCCTGTAAATGTGGTGAAAAGTATGGTAGTTCATTCCTAAATTTTAGGTCTCTCCATTTACATAAAAATTTAGGTTGGTTGTAAAGTGGTGGTTCCATATTCCTGACTTTGGCAATAATTCAATAATTTAGTTTCTTATCAGGGGTGCAAAATGAACTCCATAAAGCACTAACATACAAAAAATTGCTCCAAATCACTGTATCTCACTTTAGTTTCAAGTTGTACGGGATATTACTAATGGCCATGTGACCCAAAATGTGGCTAAGTTGAAAAATGAACTTACTTCACAAAATGAGTACAGTACACTCCACAAGGCCCAAGATGTCAAAACAAGGCATGAAATATGCTCAGTTATGCCCAGGTCACACAGTGGCGAGGGTGCTACGATGATATCTGCGAATATAGAAGAACAGAGGCGACTTCAAATTCGCCAGAATTCGCCAAAAAAAAGCGGGAAAGTGTAGTCACGTGATAAAAGATCTTCATACTTCTACGACCCCTCTACGATGTTCTACGATGCCTTTCGAATGTCCTGAGACAAAGCAAGAATATACAAAGAATACCCTACGAACTGGTGAAGATATCTGGCGAATTTACCCACGAATCAGCTACAAGTAGGGGAGAATGAATGCGATACTTGAGGAATCTTCTACGACAAAGGAAGAACCAGTTGAGAACAAGGAAGAATATTTGGCGAATTTACTGAGAACAAGAAGGTAGTATGATTTGCTGGAGAATGTCCTACCACATAGCTACGATGTAGAAGAATCTGCTACCAATAGTGGCGAATTCTAATGGCGAACTAAAAAATGGCCACGAATCGGCGAATACCGGCGATAGTTTTGAACAGTTTGAAACTGTCGTAGCTAGATGACGATCCATGGAGAATGGTGGAGAACAGTGAAGATGGACCAAGAATATGCTACCAACAAGGACGAATTTCAGGATCGCGCATATTCGCCAGTAAACATCGCCACAGTGTGACCTGGGCATAATCATTATATTGGCCAATTTAGAACAATAAGTCCAGTAAAACAAAAAAATGCTCATTACCCCACAAGTTTGGTCAGAGAATCCCAAAAGTGACAGGGGCCCTAGTTTTGACAACAAGCACATCACTTTAGAATTTCTAATTAAGACTTGTGTACTTATTCAAAACAAGGCCAAAAGGGTTTTAGTCTACTAGCATGAGCCGCAAAGCCATCAGAGACACACAGGTAGTGCACCGAAGTGGTTACCCATCCCAATACTAACATAGCCCATTGCTGCTTAACTTCAGTGAACAGACACTCATCACACTAGGTCACAATTCATGAAAGTCTGGAGACAGAAAAAAGTGATCTCTAGAAGTGGAACTGGAACCCTGAACTCACTGCAATAATTTTTTTCCACAATCAGGTGCTACAAATTGTAATGCAAATTTGAACATTTCAAGTGAGAAAACACATCAAGAATACAACACGTCTGCCATAAATAAATCCAGCCAATCAATCAAATGAGAAAATGTCACTTCCATATTTTCACTTCAAGATTAGCAGACCCTATATTTCCATCCATATTTTCACTGGACAAGGACATATTTCACAAGAAGTATGGTAGACAAACAATAACCCATATAAGTTTTCTCTAGAACACAACCAAGTAAGATAACCTGCGCTTTGTTTAGTGCTGTAATTAGGGCTGCAAGCGAGCCGGAAAATGCGCCTCGATTCCTCGTTTTATAAGATTCGACTCGGACTCGGTTAATCGCTTGATTATCGCCCACGAAATAAACTGCTTCATATTTTGCAATACCACGCCTTATTAAATAGTTACAAACCACACAACAGGAAAGAATTTTGATAATTTATTGAATTTTGGGGAAAAGACGCATTTATAATGCAAAATATAAGAAACTTTAACCATCTTTATATTGCGAGATTTGAGGCGTCTTCGAAATACGTTATATAAAATGCCGTCTTATAAAACGTTGTTACACAAAGAACTAAAGTTTGCAAATACTTAAAATATAAAATACTAAAATGGAAATGCCTTATATTTGTAAAATATATAAATATTTAAAGAAAAAAAAAAGAATTTTGTAGTAGATTTTCGTCAATGTTTAGTTGTTTTCGAAGACCCGGTTCACTTTTCTTGCCTCGAGTATTGAAGTGAATCGTTTCGCTTCCGAGTAACCGAAGAATCGTTGCAGCCTTAGCTGTAATAAATAATAACAGAATGACTTATATTGTCCAAACAACACAAATCCAATGCAATGAATTCCAAAAATATTGGGTTGTCTTACAATGCAGCCTTAAGCTTTTATGGTGATTTAATCTCAGAATGCAATTCTTATTTTGTGTTCAGACTGAGCTGCATTACAAAGCCAAGTTCTAGATTTGTACCGGATCTCGATGTTGTGACACAGAAAGTTACACTCTGACAACAACAACAAAAAAACCATCCCACAGTAAATCCAGCATACTGAGGTATGAATGTGAATGCACATCAAAACACACAATATTTCCAGGGGAATATTTAATGCATGACTAGAAAATAACATGGCTATAATTATTATATAATCAAATCAGAAATACTGTATATATTTAATTACTTTATAAATGACAAAGCTATGCGTTACAAATGCTTACATGAACACAAAATACTTAATATTAAGTTAATAACTTACACAAACAAAATAAACAATATTTAAATAATAGAAATGCTGGATTATACACAAAATAATAAAGAATATTTAAATAATAACTAGAAAAAGGTTTTTGCTAACAAAAATGAGCGGCCCGGATGGAGACTTGAGTCAATAAAGCTGTAGTAGTTGTGGTATGAGACTGTGAGGAGAAGGTAAGCTTTACTGTGTTTTGTATCTGATGGAAAAGTGGATTATCTAAAAACTGTATCAGTTGCAGTGTTAGACTGCAAGCAGAATGTGAGCTTTATTGTGTTTCGTAGAGTGGTATATTTTATGAAAAGAATTTATCATTTTTGCTGTAAATTTGGGATTGTAAATTTTTTCCAGGAGATATTTAATCCTAGATTTAAAATGATAAAGATACACTGTAGTAAACTATAATTGGCTATAGATAGGGACATTCATATGTTGTATATTTTTGAGGCATTTTATGCCTCTGAAAATTCATTGCTATTTAATATTTTTATAAGATAAATGTGCTTAAGATAATCGTATTTGTAAAATCCTTTATTGTTCCATTGTAAAAAAATACACAAAGTCATGTTGTCAGATGTTATTGTTAACACTTTTAAATTCACACATGACTATAGCTGAATATCATGAAAACCCAAGGTGTTTACATATTATTAAGGCTTTTTCCATTCTCTCAAAACAGACAAGGCATTCTTTCCACAAGGCTCTACTTCCATGAACCTAAAGATAAATGTCCTTGTTTGAATTGTTTACTCCCAAAAAGATTTACTGTAAGCATTAGTGTTGGTATCGAATAATATGTATATCGATATCAAACCATATTTTTGCTTCTGTATCGATCGATATTGAAATATCGGGTCATGGGTGTTTTCCGACAAAGAGCTTCCAAACCCTTTCACGAGTTTTAGAAGTTTCCCGAAACGAAAACAAATATGGCTTTTCTGGTTTAGCGGTAAGTGAAATTTGACAAAAAATGATAGAAAAACCAATGTATTTCTTAACTTTTACATTTTATTTACATGGAAAACAGCTTAATTGCATCCATTTAGTAGTATGTTCTGGTATTGATATTGTACCCTACATTATCGATATCAGTATATTTAGCATGGATCGATAAATATTTCAATATTGCTAAACAATACCAGCACTAGTAAGCATATCCCTTGATGAAAAGAAATGAATACATCTTGATATCCCTTATCAACCTTTTCACTCAGTGTGCACACATTATGCAAGACACAGATGTTAACAAATAAAGCACAGTGGGGCATCACTGCCCAATCAGTGAGAGAGTAGGACTTGCCATGAATCTGCCTCCAGATAGATATCACACAAAAGCAAAAACAGAGTTGAAGGAGAAAAAAAGAGAACTTATTCATTTTCAATTAGCTGGAGACACATAAAATACTGTACAAGAAAAACTGTTTATGAGAAAGAGTTTTTTTCCAGTCATCTTATCTTCTGAAAGAAGTCAAGTCTATACATTTGACCAATTTACATAGTGTATGTGAATAAGTAGCTAGATCAACAACTCCTGGTACTAAACAAAAGCTGAATTAATTAAAGCCTTTTTTTCCCAAAAAGGAAAAGTCATATCCACACAATTCCACAAGAATGGAATCAGAAGAATGTGGGATTTTTTTAATGTGCCTAAAATTGGGAATTTATATTATATGAACACTGATCAGCTGCAATATATTAATAACCACATCACTGTATGCTAAATGCCTCTTTTTTTTTCTTTGAAGATCCATAACTTCAAAAACACTAGGTGGTTAGCTTTGCCAGATAACAGAAATTTTGTTTTAAGTATACATGTGGCAGGTGTGGTATATATTTATTATGTCGAGATGGCCGAAGTCTCTTAAATACAGGAATTTTATGTAAAAAGGTCATAAAAATCTTCCTTAAGCTAAATCAATGTGTCAAGTTGATCTGATGTCATTGAACAGTAAGTCAGTTGGGAGCTGAAAACCCTCATTTTTACTTCAAGGGCCATGACTGTTCTTCTATTGGATGTCCAAGGTGGAAAGAAAATCAGAATGTCCCTATTGTCATCTTTAATAAGTGTGCAAAATTTAACTGAGGTCAGCTGAACAATACGATAGCTGGAGATTAAAAACTCCATAATTTCACTGCAAGGTGGCCATAAGTTCATTCATATTGGGACTTTAAGGTGACCATAAAATAAGAATGTCCCTTTTGTCATCCTTTATAAGTGCATAAAGTTTTAGCTGAGGTCAGTTGAAGAATAAGATAGCTGGAGGCTGAAAACTTCCTTTTCTCACTGTAAGGTGACCATAACTTCATGCATATTGCAACTTTAAGGTGACCATAAAATGAGAATGTCCCTTCTGCCAACCTTTATAAATGTGCAAAGTTTTATTTTAAAAATTTAAACATTAACTGAGCTTAGGGATGAAAAACTCTACATTTTAAGTTTAAGATGGCCATAACATCATTAATATTTAAATCATAAGGTAGTAAGAGTCTTCTTTTGATCTACTTCAATATCAATATACGTTGGATATGGAAAAAGGGGCAAGATGGCTTTATTCCAATTTTATGACTTGGGGGGGTGGGGGGGCATAGCTCCAATTATATTAACAGTTTAAGGTCACCATAAAGTTAGGATAATCTTTTGAAAAACTAAGTGAACTGGAGGGCTAAAACCCCCTTTTTTGACATTAAGGTGACATTAAGATTGCAGATACAGGGCATGTGAAAGTTAATCAAAAAGTAGATGAATAAGTTATTCCAACAAAACGCCGAAATCCTGACCTTTTTTGAGATACAGACCAAGTACCCATTCTTAAAAAATTTACAAAAATATAATGCTTTCAGGCATCTATGGTCAGATTGATCAGAAAATCCTTTTAGACCTGCGGATTTAGGTCTAGAATGTACCTGATAAATTTTATAGCACAGGTGTGTGTGGTTTTTTACGAAACGTGACGACAGGGTGTTTTGAAAAATGCTTAAGGTTAACTTAAGTAAAGCTTAAGGTCTCCACAAAGTATCCCAAAAATTTTTCCCACCCCTATAGTTTTAAAGAATGAAAGGAAGGAAAGAAAAATTTGAAAGGCCAAGAAGTTATTCAAGGGAGACCATAATACAGCGGCAGCGGTGATCAGTCGAACTTGCGTGAAAACAAATAAGTTCCCCTAACGGGCCACTTAAAAATACCTATTGAACACACACATAAACGTAGGCCTTCTAATACAGTATGCCAATACATTTGAGATTTACATACAAAATAAACTGCTCAAAATGATCTTTAATGATTACCACAAAGTTTAAAATATTTATTGACTTGGAAATAATAAAAAAAAAAAAACATGTCCTAAATTCTACTGTTTCTTACTATTGAGTGTAACTGCACATATACTGTGGTATCACCATTATTATGGCAATATGACTAGCAGAAAGTCACTAGGCCACTGAAAAAAATGTTGGTGAAACATATAAAGTCAAACAATGTTATTATGAAAGTCAAAGAGAGACCATACAAAAATTCATTTATCATTCGCAGTTTAACATATGCTGTCATTTTTATCAAACAAGTAAACAACAATGAATATTATGAAATTTCACCATTGACAGAAATGATTCCCAAAGGGGCACTGATTTTAGAAAGGTTATCTCATCCACTGTTTTACATGGCAAACAGAATATTTATATCACAAACTTATCCAATGTCATACTGGTGACTAACAACATGGAATGAGGTTTTTATAAAGTCACCAAAACAACCTCAAATATCAGCAGGTGTTTATAAAAGGCTTCAAGCGGCACTGTAAGGCATATTCACAGCACCATAAAGCTATTCCAGATTAACATAGGCAAGATACCACATCATTTTCAGGGGTATTGGCAAGTTTACCAAGTCTTCCTTCCTTGTGTTCCTTCTTATCACCAGCCTGCATACTTCTTGCAGATTCATACACTGGACTGGCACCTTGAAAATGTTGACACATTTTGATTTTCCATTCATCAGTACAGCAACCTTTTCTCCATTGTGAGAAAACTGTGGGAACTGACTGATAAGGCTCATTTTGCATGGCTCAGCTTTTGGCTGAATAACTTTCATGGTATCCAGTGTATGGGAACAATACATGATGACAGACTGAAGGTTCATTGTACAGGTGACATGTATTGAGATGCTAATACAAACTACTGCTATAAGCTTTCCGTTGGGACTATATTTCACATGATGAATGACATGCTCAGGTCCTTCTTCTTGATATCTCAAAACCTTTCCATCACCAGCATCATAGACAAATATTTTTCTGGAGCCTGCATTCAAGGATGGGCCTCTGTTATCAATGCTTTGAATCATTGATGAAAATACTACAAACCTCCCTGTAAAGTAGGTTGGATCAAATGCCAAGCCAGAGCCATTGATACCATATGCTAAATTATCTTTTATGACAAAGAGTCGCTTACACAGACCATCTTTAATCTGTAAGAAACGTATATCGCCATCAAACACTCCAATGTGACCTAGTTTCCTTCTCAACCAGAAGTTTTGGCGGGTTAGCATGAACTTGGCTCCAGGACTCAAGAAGCATTCCTGGACACAAGCCTCTTTGATGTAAGTAAATGTATAAATCCCAAGGGCAGTTTCAACTTTTGTATCATATACAATCAATTTGACCATCTTGGCTAATACCATCTGTATAACACAGACATCTCCTTCCATTGCAATCACCTGCATGTTACTTTTCCACATTTTATTTTGAGACACACACTCTTTGCCAATCTTTATTTCACAGAGTATATCTTCCTTTCCTTTTCTACACTTTTCCTTTACAACATATGGTGACCACAGTTTCTTTTCAACACGGAGTCTCCTGCTGTATATGTTCTCATTCTTGTTAAAACCTCTTATTTGTACACCACTATGGCACCAGGCAGCAACACTTGTTTTCTTTATACAAGACCAGACATTGTAAGCACTAAATTCTTTTGCTGAACTTTCCATAACAACAGTCGCTGCACTGGGTTGACCAGAAAAATTGCTGGTTGTTGCCCCCATGGCTGCAAAAGGACAAGAAGATATTGATATTATAAAGTGTGTGTACCACCAAATTCCATTTTTCACATATGAAATATCCAACTAAGAAAAATTTGGGAATGTAAACAATTTATCTTCAAAACAACTTTAACAGTTTGTTTTATAGTCCTATTGTTTATCAGTTCATCTTTGAGATTGATAAATTATATTTTGGTTCTTTATTGTGTCTCCTGTTAAAACCAAATTGATAGTCAACAAGAATTAACTAGAAAAATGTTTTTGCTAAGAAAAACAAAGCATCCCAAAAGGTCAGATGCTTTAAAGTATAAAGTAGAAAAAGGTTTTTGAAAAGAACAAGGCCACTGCCGCAACGGTTATCTCCTGCAGTAGAATCCGTAATAATGGAGAACTAAAGGAGATAAAAGGCCATTGTAGTAAGATAAGCCCACTTGACATTGAAGGGGTCAAAGGTAAAAGTCAGCAATTGGAAAAGAGTCTCAGGCCTTGACTTCCTTTCAGTTGTTTTCACATTTGGAATCCCTAGTGGCAATGATAAGGGAGATATAAGGCCTTTTTAATAGGATAATCCCATTTAACATCTGATATGACAGCCATTTTGTTTTCGAAACTAGGCCAAATTACTATGTGGCTAACTTTCCTAGCCATATATATTTTGCACATATTTGATGAACCTAGCTGCAATATTTCAAGTTTTAGAGCATCTTAATGATTTTTAAATAATTGGCTATGGCGGCCATTTTGTTTTTTCAAAATAAGGCTAAAACTTTTCTCAGGCAAAACATTTGAAGGCCAGGACTTTTGATGGTCTGTCTTTATATTTTGAAGCCATAGCACCAATAATAACGGTGAAATAAGGACATTTTAGTGTGATGACCCCATTTAACCTTGAAGCAGGGGTCAAAGGTCAAATTCAACACCTGGAAAAGATTCCCAGCCCATGACTTCCTACAAGTTGTTTTCACATTCTGAACCTCTAAGAGCAATATTAGGGGAGATATAAGGCCTTTTCAATAGCATAACCCCATTTGACATTAAACGTGATATGGCAGCCATTTTCTTTTTAGAACTGGGTCAACATTACTATCAGGCTAGCTTTTCTAGCCATATAGCTTTTGTGCAAATTTGATGAAGCTAGCTAGAATTTTTTGAGATTTAGAACAACTTTATTTTTAAACAATTGGCTTTGGCGGCAATTTTCTTTTTCAAAATGAGGCCAAAATTTTGCAGAGACAGGTTTTCGTAGCCATAAACATTCCCTGCAAATTTGACGAAGATATCTTTATAAATGAATGAGATGTTAAGGTTTATGTTAAAACCTGACAACAGATACATGGACGGATGCACAGACACAAGTATGGAAGGCATTTACAATCTCTCGACCATGGCCTTTGCTTTTCATGGACTGTCTTTACAATCTGAAGCCATAGCACCAATAATAAGGGAGAAATAAGGACGTTTTAGTGTGACAACCTCAATTAACCTTGAAGGAGGGGTCAAAGGTCAAATTCAACACCTGGAAAAGATTCCCAGGCCATGACTTCCTACAAGTTGTTTTCACATTCCGAACCTCTAGGAGCAATATTTGGGGAGATATAAGGCCTTTTTAATAACCCTGTTTGACATTAAACATGTGATATGGAAGCCATTTTGTTTTTTGAACTACGCGAAAATTACTAGGAGGCTAGCTTTTCTAGCCGTGTAGCTTTTGTGCAAATTTGATGAAGCTAGCTGGAATATCTCAAGAGTTAGAGCACCTTTATGATTTTCAAACAATTAGCTATAACAGCCATTCTGTTTTTCAAAATGAGGCTAAAATTTTGCAGAGACAGGTTTTCATAGCAATAAACATTCCCTGCAAATTTGGTGAGATATTTTTATAAATGACTGAGATACATGTATTAATGAACGAATGCACGCACACATGCACCGATGGACGGGCGCATGCACGTACGGAAGGCGTTTTATAATCTCCCGACCACGGCCTTTGGCCGCAAGTGGGAGATAAAAACATGCAGCGCTGAGAGAAGAAGCTAACGTTGAGCAGACAGTGTGGAAGTTTATGCATTAACATGAAAGAACAAGCAATCAGTGCCCGTGAACAGGCTCTGTGTCAGCTGACTGTGTGTTTTGAGTTTCAGGGTAGTTACAACTGATTTACTCAACACAGAGAATCTCAAAGTAGCTTTTGCTCAGCTATGCAATGAGTTAAAGGGCTGCAATTTTACTGTGACATAGCTGACTCAAAACTACGTTAATAACACATTTAAAGAAAATACTGTAAATGCAATAGTTATCAAGTTACAACTGATTTATTCAACAGTGATAACCTCAAAGTAGCTATTATACAGCTATGTAATGAGCTACAGGTCTGAAAGTTTACTATGTTATAGCTGACCCAAAAGTAGGTGAACAATACATTTAAACAAAATACTGTAAATGCAATAGTTTTCAAGTTACAACTGGTTTACTCAACAGTGAGAACCTAAAAATAGCTATTGCTCAGCTATGCCATGAGCTGTAGGTCTGTAATTGCACTATGTTATAGCTGACCCAAAAGTAAGTGAACAACATATTTAAACAAAATACTGTAAATGCAATAGTTTTTAAGCTACAACTGATTTACTCAACAGTGAGAACCTAAGCTATGTAATGAGCTACAGGTACTGAAAAGTCAGAAAGTAGCTATTACTCACTTAGCTATTGGGATAGACACTCAATTTACTAACCATGTTGTAGCTATGAAAAAGTAGTTAAATAACATACTTTGACAAAATGCTCTAAATGTGATACATTTCAAGTTATAAGTGATTTAGTGCATGATTTCATGAATTTTAATGCACTAAAAATTATTTTAAAAAATTCATTAAAAGTAAATAAGAAAGATCCAAGCCTGATACTCGCACAAGGTTATCTACTAGTGGACTAGTACATATATGCAATTTTAAAAAAAATCCCTGCAATAGTCAATGAGAAAATAAGTGATTTAGTGCATAATTTAATGAATTTTAGTGCATTAAAAATTATTTAAAAAATTAATAAAAATAATTTAATACAGATCCAGGTCTAATACTCACAAAAGGTAATCTACTAGGGGAGTAGTACATATATGCAAGATATGAGAAAAATCCCTGCAATAGTGAATGAGAAAATTGTGATAAAGTGTTGAAATTTTCACACTTTGGGTGGGGGTAGCTGACTTGTAATGGCTCTGGGGAACAGACGAACGAACAGATCTGCATGCCTTGAAAATTTTTCATCCTCGATAGTTAAGGTATCTTTTTAAAAAAACAGCATGTCTCTGGGTCTTGTAGTTTAGGAGGAGAAGTTGTTCACGCATCCGCATACGCCGCAGAGTGATGACATAAAAATATAAGCTTTATTTTGTTTTCTATGGTCATAAATTGTGTAAAGTTAATTTATAAATGCTATAGTTTGTAAGAAGAGTAGTTTTAAAGTACATATAAGCCAAAATAAGAAAATCTGCTATTTTATGACCCCAGTTTGACCCGTAAGAAGGGGTCAGTGGGTAAACCTGACTGGCTATATAGACTCTCCATATATGGGGTAGCATGACCACAACACTGGGTTGAAAGCCCAAGAAGCAATAATGAGAGGGATAAAAGACCTTTTCCATATGATAAACTCAACTTTGAAGCAACTTTACTGAGCAGCAGATTTAAAATTTGCTAAAATCACTGTATGTTTTACAGTTACAATAAATGAAATTTAAGAGTCCTTAACTACTAGGGGTGCAAGGAATCATAAAATTGTGAACTGAATCAATTTGCAAATCAAGTTTTGCAAACCAGATCGATTCATGAATCGACTTGGTTTAAAAAAAACTTTTTCAATCTTGATGCTAAATATTATGTCAGTATGGATATCAATGTCTTACTAATATATCAGGCATTTAAAGGAAAATTTGCTAAGGAGGAAGTTGCAACTCAATAAAAGCCTTTCTCAGATTCTAGCACCTTTTTGATGTTTTTACATGAAACAGCTTGTCACTGTCAAATGCCATATATGTATTTATATTTTAGAAAAAGGCTTAGTAAAATTTGAGCCTTTAGAAAGACAACAAGTTTATGATACAATGCTCTGAACACATCTATCCCAATAAGTAAATAAAAGGTCATGTTTCCACAAGCCTATTTATCTTATGAATAACGAAGTGTCTGGGCTACCGTCATTGACGGATTTACAAATATTTACTGCTGTTACCGGTAGCGATAATTGACGGTATTTTCATGTTTGAAGAAAAACATCACAAACACAGACTAAACAGTAAAGAGCATGAAAAGAAAGCAGAACAAAGCAGTATTTGTCTCTAACCTGTCTTGTTAGAAGCCATTGTCACTTTAAAGTTCAATTGTTGTTTCACATATGTGACACCAATTGAGTGTTAATACAACACTCCACTGGGTACATGCTGATAAGGGATAAAATCAATAGTTAACGTGTGTGTCTCCCCCAACACCCCCCCTCCCCCTGTTTTAGTCTATGCATGAAGAAATGCTCATATAAGCAGTAAGTTGTTATCTTTATCTATGCTCTGTTGAAAGTGTCAGTGTTATGTAGATTTTATGTATGAATAAGGGACATAGTAAAGACTATGTTTGCATTGCTAAGTTATTAGTTTACTGCAGAAGAATGGAAGTCAGAAGAAGTGATAATGAGCTGAAAATGGGAATTTATAAATGTGTCATCATCAAACTGCTGCAATGAAATAAGTTTGTAAAAATTTGGACCCAGTTTTTTTTACAATAAAACAAGCATAATTTGATGCATATCATAATTTTAGGTGATGACAACAAAATAGGAATGTATTTTGCCTGCTTTAATAGTATGTATAAGTCGTGAGTGCAATTTCAAAAAGTTACATCCTTTGCAGTAAGATATGAAAATAACATTAAGATAAAGACATCATTAATATTGAAATATTAAAGTAGAAATTGCAATCTATGACCCCACTGTGACCAGCTATTAAGACTCTCCACATATGGTTTCCCACTACCTCTTAAAAATTGTAAAGCTGTAAAACCAACAATAAAGAAGATATGAGGCCAAAACAGAAAAATTGATATTTTATGACTCCAGTTTGACTCATAAGAGTGGGTCCAAGGGCTAATTTGACCAGCTACCAAGACTCTCCACGAATTCCAACTACCTGTTAATACATTCTAAAGCTGTAAAAGCAAAAATCCAAAGGAAATATGAGGCAAAAAGATAAAATCTGCTATTTTATGACCCCAGTTTGACCAATAGGGCGGAGGGGGGGTCAGGGGGTAAACATGACCAGCTAATCTATATCCGTCACATAAGGTTTCCCAATAAGAGCGGGTCAGGGGGTAAATCTGACCGGCTATCTCGACTCTTCACATAAGGTTTCCCAATACCTCTTAATATGTTCTAAAGCTCTAAAAGCAAGAATAAAGGAGATATAAGGCAAAAACACAAAATCGGCTATTTTATGAGGGTAAATCTGACCAGCTATATAGACTCTTCACATATGATTTCCTAATACCTCTTAATATATTCTAAAGCTCTAAAAGCAAGAATAAAGTAGATATAAGGCCAAAACACAAAATCAGCTATTTTATTATCCCAGTTTGACCCACAAGGGAGGCTCGGGGGGCTAAATCTGACCGGCTATCTTGACTCTTTGCATATGGTTTCCCAATACCTCTTAACACATTCTAAAGCTGTAAAACAAATAATAAAGGAGATATAAGGAAAAATGGAAAAATTTGCTATTTTGCGACCCCGGTTTGACCCCTACACGGGGGTTGGGGGGAAAATTTGACTTGCTTTCTAGACTCTCCACATATGGTTTCCTACTACCTCCCAATACACTTTATGGCTCTAAATGCAATACTTAAGAAGAAAATATGGGGGTTCACATGAATTTTAAGCTTTCTGGTTGGTAGGTGTGAGAAAACCGCTCATAAATCAGTCATTTTTTCATCAGATCGCTCTCAAAATGTAATCACCTCACGTTTTTGATAGTATGAACATGTGTGTATAATTACAAGCCTCTGCGGTCAGTAGATTTGCTGAGCGGCGATGACAGGCAGGTGTACCCAAAAAACTATTTTTTGATCATGTGACCTTGATAAAGATGAAAGGTCAAATTTAAGCATATGGAAAAATTTTCCCACGTCTAAGGTATATAACTGCCAAATATGGTTAAAAAGCTTCCAATAATAAGGGAGATGTTATTGGGAGACCATAATGTGGCGGTGGCGAGAAAACTGATGCGAAAACAAAACCACAGAGTTGTAATTCTGGAGAAATTATCACAAGATAAAACATATCAAAAGAAAATTTAAGAAATATTTATTTTTTATTAAACAATTAAAATTATACATTAAAATCAGGTAAACACAAAAATTTATATTAAATGAAAGCAGTATCAAAACTATTGCAAACCTATCGTAAACCACACTCGCAGAAATGGAACAGGTCTCTTACAAATTACACAGCAAAATATGTGTAAAGGGTGAAAAAAAATCCCTTGGTGGGGTCTTTATATAGTCCTCATAAACAGTTTAAACATCAACTTACAGCCCTGAATTCTGCCATGTATGAATAGAAACATATTACCCCCAAGTGAAATTTAAATGTCATTAAAGAGGCAAAAAGTGCATAAAATGGGTCACTGTGTGTACGTTTTCAAGACCTTATGCCCTTAAAATTAAAAATTTAGAACTCAAATTTTCCACAAACAACAAAAAATCAAAGATTGCTTGAAAATTGCAGAAGTTACTTATATCTAGTAGAGTGAGACCTACCATTTTCAAGTTACAAGGCAAAATATGTGAAAGTATAAAAAATAGTCCCCATGGGTGGGGTCTTTATGAGCATCGTAAACAGATTAAATGTCAAAGCCTTGAATTTTGTCAAGAATATAGTAATACATGTACATGTATGTTCTTAGATACGACTGTGACGGGTTGCCTAGGTACAAGAAAATGGTTAGAATTCTGCATATAATTTTCATAAATTCTATAGTGTATACAGAACTAATTTATATAATTTATTCCTCCATTTCCAGTAATAATTTTCATAATATATAAGTTACTGTACTGCTCAGCCAGTGAATTTCGTCACCCAGTGAATTTCATCAACTGCATTTCATGACAATATTAAATCATTTTTACACTTAATTTATATTGCTGAATTACATATTAACATCGTGCTTGCATGTGTTTAAACACAAGTATTACTGGTTTTTGAGGGTTTAAATGGCAGGTGACGAAATTCACTAGTGGTGGTGGACCAATTCACGCCCGTGTACCAATTCACGCCCACCCTCAATTTTCTTGAAGATTAATTATTTTTCATTGAGAAGATGTTTACCACATCATAGATGATCATCTAATGGATCATTTACATTTGTAATTTATTGTTTAACTGTGATTGTTTGGATAAATTTAGGGGTGGGCGTGAATTGGTACCCGGTGTAACGCGAGATAATGACTCCCCTCTATTTCTGACTCCTCTCCTTTGATCTTTTGGGGGAGTCATTATTCTGCAAACAACATTTATCCCCCCAAACAATAGGATTTAGGGGGGTTAGAATATTGCTTGCAAGATACTCATCCCCCATTCAGAAACTGACTCCCCTCTATTGTTTCTGCACCTATTCAATTGGGGGCAAATGGGGCAAATGGGGAGGGGGTGGCGTTATTGTCTCTCAACTTGTATAGGCAAAAGTACACTTTGAGCTAATCAGTGAGATCTTCATTTCATTAAAAATATTAATAATAAATAATTTATTGCTCAGAAGTCCATGCTGTACTATTTACATGATATTCAATATTGATAATAGTGTCTATTTTTTAAAATATTAATTGCTGTGTGTAATACTTCATTGTTATAACAGTATTAAATGTTTATAAACATGAACATATTTAATGACTATGTGTGATTATTATTTTGTATTGGAAAAACAACCACATGTATGACTATATCTTCATGTTAAAAGTGACTTATAAGCCCATATATTGTTGGTGCATGTCACTATAATAAAGGAATAAATAATATTAATAACTTATTGCTCAGCACACAAATGAGTACACAACCCCACCAATATGTGCTTTAATGGCACTCAATTAAGTGGGAAGTGGGGGGTAAAGGGGGAGTCATAATCTTGCAGGGGGGTCAGAATATTTCAACCCCCCCCTTGCAAGATACTGACCCCCCACTCAGTAATCTAGGGGAGTCATTATCTCGCGCTACACCGGACGTGAATTGGTCCACCACCACTAGCTGAGCAGTAGTCCAAAGCTTATAGACTTATCACTGCGCTTTTCGCTGACGCCCGCTACGTGTAAGTCTAAAGACCTTCTTGGAAGTAAACAATAAATCGATGTAAAACTGCAATAATATCACGATTATGCAGACAACCTGTCACCTAATTAATCTGTACATAAATATACACAATATTCACCATTTATATGAACAATTAGGTCTCCACCAACCTTATATCAACTGATTTCATATTTGAAGTGAGTATCCACGAACCGCCATTTTGTTTTTTTGACATCCACGAACAAGAAAATTTTTTTCATGAAAGTTTTTTGTGAGAACTCATACAGGGTTTACTGAAGTCCCATTCGTGAAAAATGTATGTGGATAAACAAATTACATAGATCTAAACCAGGATTTGATTTTTATGTAATGAAAAATGCAAAATAATGTACATTTTATTGCATAACACCTATTATGCTTAATTTTTCTTTAAAATATACATATAGATGTACAAAACTATGACTTTCCAATGGGAAAGTATATTTAAAACTATTGTTTTAACTCTTCTAGGGTGTACCTGCATCACGCTATTTTGACTTGATTTTTTTAATTCTTTGAAACATTACTTTCCCTTTTCAAACGGAAATTATTGTAGTTTGCGGTGCTTTTCATTTAAACTTAATCACTGAGTGTTGACAAATGAATTTTAAAAGTATTAAAAATGCTAGAAATTAAATGTTGAAAAAACGATTTTTACAAAGAAATAATGTTCATAATTATTGAAGTAAAATCTCATGTTCATACATAAATTTTTATATATTTCATTGCAGTTAGACTTTACCTTTTGCTTCAGGGAATGAGCTGTTTATTTGATAAGAAATGATATTGTTTTGAACATCTGTGGAAAGTTAGGCATTATAAACCAAATAAAATTTTAAATTATTTTATTTTCTTTATTTGATTTGGATACCACAAAAATGAAAAGAGGCATTGTTAAAATCTGGTTTCATAAAATATGGTAGTTTTTTGGAACCTTTTCAGAAATGTGTTGCTAAACATATGAGTGAAACCTACTTTTTAAATAAAGTTATCATATTAACTGTGATAATGTAACATTTAATAAGTTATAGTATTTTAAAAACAAATTATTGTTTCTGATATTTTAAAATTGAAACAGTTTGGTTATACATTTGCAAAATTTTTTGGTCTCTTCAGGATTCTGGTACAATTTCCCTTTTCAAATATGAAAAAAAAAATTTTTTTTTTGAAGTAACCTACCTTATCTAAGTACTGAAAATTAGGTACCTAAGTTGTCTTTCACTTCAATGTTGCTTCATCAGAGACATTCAGAAGTAAAAATGTTTAGACTGGTGACTATCCGCCCCCACACTTTCCTAGCTACTTTTAAATTCAAAGTGGCCACGAGAAATGAATAACCTTTTAAGATGGAGTGGGGGAGGATAGCCCCCAGTAAAACCATAACTGTGATCCCTTGGGTATATGTAAATAGAAGTCATATTTTTTATATCCACTCAATAAAATTAATGTATTTATAGTTCATGATTCTCTTGCATATTTTATTAGATTATTTGGATGATACAGGGTTAATTTAAGTGTTATTAACTTCATTTTTAATGTAAATTTTAGGTAAAGAAATCATTTTAAACCGTTATTTTAGTAAACTGCAAATTCATCTTCACTCTAGAATTATCAGAGTAAAGTTTTTATCATCTGGAGCATTTTTGAGACAATTGTGTTTTCACGGTGCCTGTTTTCAGTGAGTTTATCTAAAATATTAAGACTGTAGATTTATGAATCTTTGTTTTCATTTGTATTGTCTTTCTTATTATTTAAAATTTCATAATTTACATAGGAAATAACAACATGAAAATGTTGTTCATTAAATACATGGTATACTTCCCTAGAAATGAGAACATTGTATTTGTCCTGATTTTGAATGACAAACCATGACTTTCATGACCTTTACTTCTTCAAAATCATACTGTAATGAGCAAAATTCTGGATTCATCATCCACAGCATCAAAAAATAGTTTAATTATGGACACACATAAAAAATCTTTATATTCAATCCCCTCTTCATTTTAAAATTTTTACAGCCCATAAGATTTAAATGAAAAGCTTACTTTTTTTTTTTTTTTTTTTTTTTTTGGGGGGGGGGGGGGGGGGGGGGGGGGGTCATTTTAAAAATACAAAACAATTTTTCCTTGTAAACTATCAATTGACATAAAAAGTACTGAAAGACATTTTAAGAAATTAATTTTTTTTATTTGTTTTTGTGAAGGACATTAAAAATTAGAACTAAATTCAAAGCAATAGCATAAAACACCATGCATATTAAATTCATACATATTTCAAGCTTTAAAATGATATATAATGTGCTGAAATAAAGCAAGGAAATTATTATTTTTTTTTATATTTTAACCGGGTAATTAGTTAATATTCTGGTTCGCACATGGCCATTGTTTTTCCACTTTCTTGATTGTAAACAGGGTTGCTGCACATGTGTCCTCGGAACTCCAACTAATATGGTTTTCAAAATCTACTGGAATTTCAACCCGTTGTTTATACCACTGATGTAAATTATCATTACAATTATTTTTTCTTGATTTTTTTTTCTAAATGTCAGTAGATTAAAAAGGAATGTATTATCTTTCAAGTAGATGGGGACAAATATTTCTAATCATTTTATTCAACTGGATTGTGATGGAGGTAGGATACAGACATCATTCTGAGCAGCAGCAACAAGAGCAGCAGCAGTGACAGTACACCCTTACAAAGCAGTGTATTGGAGTTATTGAAGTGATTTTATTTATTTATTTTGGGTTTTCTGTCGCTTTCAACACTGTACAGGTCATATCACGATGGTTAGTTAGAAGGCCAGAGGAAACCAGTACATACAGTGGGTCAAGGTTCTGTACTGTAAACTGCCGACCAATGGCAAGCAACTACCAGTTTTCCCACTTGAGGTAGAGATAGGACCCGAACCACTACCTCAGAGGTGGAAGGGGAGAGTGTTACCACTCTGCCACCATGGCCCCCTTTAATGAACTGAAATAGGCTTTGCAAATGTCATAAAAGGTAACATACATCCAGAATTGTCAAGAAATTTTTTTCTTTGCTTGTTTTGGGGGTTCACATTTTATTATCTGAAGACTGGGGATACTCCCGTCCTAATTCGTCAGATAAATAATTACTAAAATATTAAGGGGAGCAATCCTCAAGGCATTCATCACTGATGCCCCACTCAGGCTCTCTATGTGCCTCTTAACACCCACTCACACTGTGTATTGGGAGTTCTTGACCCCTCCCCCAAAGAGAACTCCTGCAGGATCCACTAAAACCACTATATATTTGACCTCTTGGGAGGAATTCTCTCAATCTGCACACCAATATTTGAGAAAAGTTGATCCCCACAGCCCCTGCTCCACTCAATTCACAGTCCCTAATCAGAGTTATTTATGTGCAACTCTTGATATTTGTACACTAATTTTTAATCAATCAGTCATTTCTCTTTTGTAGAAACATCTATTAAAAACTTTTTCATAATTACTTAATATAGTCGCGTATACATAAAAGAATTCTAAAAAAAGTGTCATAGGAAACTTGTAGTGATGATCATGAAGAAACTTTCTTTGTAGATTTTTGTAGTTGGGTAAGACTTTTCAGTCTTCTTGATTCAAAGGCTAATCATGTATCCATGTCATCACTTGTTCAAAATTCAGGTACTTTTGAAGATATAAGTCATTTACTCATTATGGTTATCATTAAAAACTGAAAAAGTAGCTATTACTCACTTAGCTACGGAGATACACTTCCAAACTACTGACCATGTTGTAGCAGAGGAGAAAGTAGCCAAACAACATATTGGAACAAAATTGTGTAGCTGCAATACTTTTGAAGATATAAGCCATTTACTCATTATGGTTATCATTAAAAATTGAAAAAGTAGCTATTACTCACTTAGCTATGGAGATACACTTGCAAACTACTGACCATGTTGTAGCTGTGGAGAAAGTAGCTGAACAACATATTGGAACAAAATTGTGTAGCTGCAATACTTATGAAGATATAAGCCATTTACTCATTATGGTTATAATTAAAAATTGACAAAGTAGCTGTTACTCACTTAGCTATGGAGATACACTTCCAAACTACTGACCATGTTGTAGCTGTGGAGAAAGTAGCTGAACAACATATTAGAACAAAATACTGTAAATGCAATAGTTTCAGAGTTATAAGCCATATAATTATATTAGCTAAAATAGCTATTACTCACTGAAAAGTAGGCCAAAGTTCACCAAACCCCAAAAATATTGAAGAGCAAAAAAATTCATTAGGACTTGTGATTTACCAAAAATGTGTAGCTGTAGTAGTTTCAGAGAAAACTGTGTGACACACGCACGCACGCACGCACGTACACACGCACATGGTGCAAATTATGATCTCCCTCCGGTGAGCCGGGCGGGAGATAAAATCAGAATAAGTAATAGAATATGGCATTGTGACTTCTATTTACAAACAACCAATGGATCACAGTTATTGTTTTCACTGGGGGCTATCCTCCCCCACACCTTAATAGGTTATTTATTTTCAGTAATCGCTTTCAAAATCAGACATGGCTAGAAAAAGTGTGGGGGTGGATAGTCCCCAGTTATAAGTGTCCTCTGAATGACTAGACACTGCAGTAAACAACAGCTAAGGCTCTTAATATCTGATTGCAGAATTATTAAAATAAAATGCACCACAAATTCAAAGTATTTCCTTTTAAAAAGTTTAAATAATGTTTTTAATTAAACAAAAAAGTAGAGTAAAAATAGATTCATTCAGTTCCAATATATATATTCCCTATTTTTGCCCACCACAGAAGGCTTAAAACCATAGTTTTAGAATATATTTTCACATTGAACAATTATGATTTTGTACATCCATATGTATATTTTTTATAAAAATTAAGCAGGATGTGTGTTATGTACGGAAATATGTATAATTTTGCATTTTTATCATGTTTAAATCACTTCCTGGTTTATATCTACGTATATTTGTTTATCCACATACATTTTCCACGAATGGAACTCCAATAAGGCTTATTCTTTATTGCAGAATCTGTAATTCATTTATAAAAAAAATCTCTTAAGAGCCGTATATTCTGGTGAACAAAATATTTATTACCAAACTATTAAATACATTCCAAGTTTATTTTTGAAGTTTATTCATTTTGACTTTTTTTTGTGAAGTGGAGGCTCTCCCTATAAAGATTCTCACAAAAAGAAAAAACGTTTTTGAAAAAAAATTTTCTTGTTCGCAGATATAAAAACAATCAAAATGGCGGTTTCAGTTTCCACACTTCAAATATGAATGGACTTGTTACAAGGTTAATATATACTTTAATGTTCGCCTAAATAGTGATTACTGTTTATTTATATGTACAGATTAATTAAGTTACAGCTTGCCCTCGCAAATTTGATAGTTTTATAGTATTTAGGCGATTTCTCATTTACTTTCAACAAGGTCTTTAGACGTACACGCACGGCCGTGATACGTCTATAAGCTTTGGACTAGCTGAGCAGTACTGCTCAGCTACCCAAGTTCGTCGCCTACCCATGTTCGTCACCTGCCTTAAAACTGAAAAGGACAAGCAATATTGATACTGAAACAAGCAGAACAAGTCCTTATAATGCTGATGTATTACTCTACAAAGAAAGATAATTGCAAATAGGTTTAAATATTGTCAAAAAGTGCAGGCGACGAACTTGGGTAGGTGACGAACTTGGGTAGCTGACCAGTACAGTATCCACAGAAATAGATTTTTGCTACATCCTGATTCTTGTGTGTTTGTTTTTACCCACTTGACCTTACAAGGCCGTTTGCGAAAACGAGGCAACTGAAACTGTGAATTCGCGTACATTGTCTGATTATCCTAAATTATCGCCCACCCAGCCCACCCCAAACAATGTATCGAAAACCATAAAACACAGTTGCATAAATAAACGTGATAAAGCGTGCGTACCACCTCATTACAATATTCTAAATTCTTGAAGGTGTTCCAGAAAGACTGAAAAAATAAAAAAAGAACCAACCACGCAATGTATCAAATACCAAATCAATATTTTTGATCCGAAAGCTGTTAACTAATGGGTGGAGTATTATTGAATGAAAGGAACATTTGAGAAGGTCCAAATTTATGGGTCGAATGTGTTCCATTTTTATTCCAAAAATAGTGTAACAACTGATGATACAACCTAAGCTCATTAGACAGAGAACATTGTAAACTTTACAGAGACAGTTCCCCTTTGCAAACCCATATTACCATGACTAACAGATGATTGAGAGGTTTGTTGAATTGGATAGGTAAGTTGCCCTAACTCCAATTAAGTGAAACCATGTGTGTGTCCATGAGAAAAATTAAGACTTTTTATTTGGTATGCCTTAATTTTTTAGAAAGTTGAACCAGGACGAAAAGGGTATTTGGTTACCGCTGTTGTGTTCATCTTTGGGATACATACTGCCAAATCTTAGTATAAAAAAGAAAGAATGAATAAGTTTTTAAGTTCAATTTTCTTTGATCCCTCACACCCGCAAGCTTTTCAGGTCCACTGAAATTGTATGGGGCTGCAGTCAAACAAGACAGCTCTGTGACCCTCAGTGCCGTGAAGAGTTGGTTGAGTGGAGAGGAGACATACACATTTCACAAGCCATCAAGAAAGAAAATTAAAAGAAATAGAGTCTTTGTCCGAACAATAGATCAACAGTGGCTTGACTTGATGGACATGACAAAAGTAGCAAAATACAATGATGGTTATAATTACATTCTTTTAGCTATTGACATCTTTTCTCGCTATGTATGGATGGTGCCACTGTGAAATGACGACATTTCGACAAGATTCGCGGAGAATTTCGGGAGTTCCGTTTTCAGTTACGGAGTTTGAAACTTAGCAGTAACCATTTACGTACATATCCTGTTGTGATGACGTGATTTGAACGGTGATTTTGAGTCTTAAAAAGGGTAGGATTTTGTACTTTATAATGGGTTTTATAGTTAGTCATTTAGTTTAATGTATTACATATGTCATTCCTAATGTTACTGTGTATTATCAGGCACTAGTTATGTCAATTACAGCACTTTTATAAGTTGTATTGTTTAAGATCTGTGATGTCATAATACAGTTTATCAGTTGTCAAGTTGTTGTCAGCTGTAGGTACAGGTATCTTAGCAACCATGATTAGGTCATAGGGTGATTTGATTTTAAAATTTGGTCTGGGTTTGAATCTTGGGGTGGCAGGAGGTGTTTTTGGCAAGCTGAGTCTGGGTTTGAATCTTGGGGTGGCAGGAGGTGTTTTGGCAAGCTAAGTCTGGGTTTGAATCTTGAGGTGATCAGATGTATTTTTAGCATGCTAATGCTGGGTTTGAATCCTAAGTGTTATTTTGAGTGATATTTTTAACAGGTTCAGTTTGGGTTCAAATGTTAAGGTTACAAGAAGTGTTTTACCGGGTTGTTAATATTTATATTAGGAGTTGTTATTATTTGTGTGATACCAGTTGTGTTTTACCAAAAGGTGTTTTGCAGATTGAAGTGCAGTGCCAGATTTAGTTTAGTAATTTTACATCCGGAATTGTGGTTTATTCTTAGTGATAATATATTGTGTATTATTCAGAAACCGTAAAGTCGGATACTGTTTAATAGGGTTTTAATCAGTATATTGGTGTTTATAGACAGAGACCGTAAAGTCGGAGACTGGCTATATGTTCGTTATCAGAGACCGTAAAGTCGGAGACTGTGCCGGTGGTATACGTGATTAATTATTGGTTTGATAACCATTGGTTTCAGTATATTTATCACTATAGGTTGTAATACATTCCGTGTTGTATTGGTGGTACTTTATTTGGTAACTATCACATTTCGGTTGAAGACCAAGTATTTGGTTTAACTTGTAATATTTGTGTAAAGATTTACACAGGTTTCTTGGGTCAAGAATACAGGTATTGTGTTCGTTTTTAATTACAACAGATTGTTGTAATAACGGTAACAGGTTGTAATAACGGTAATATATTGCGGTAACTGTAATATATATATTCAGGCATTTATAGGTTATTACTATTATCACTAGCAGTAGTAATTTTGTAGTTTAAAACTTAGTTTCTAGTAATATTTATATTTCGTATCTGTAACACAGTAATACGATTTAATTTAGATTTGCTGTGTATTCTTGTATTTGTATTGCTTGATATTTTATAGTAGATTTAATAAATGTCAAATTTCTATTAATACGGTGTTATTAATAAGTTTTTACATTAAATCTAAAGTTTCATTGGTATTATTCTCTTGCGAAGATTAAGGTCAATCTTCCTCCGTTAGGAGTCAGGTCAATGAACTCAGGCAAATTTGAGGTTGTTGCGTAATATATTGGTCATTAAAGTTTTGTCCTAACAAATTGTTAGGTGGGGGCTCGGAGCTGGGATTTGTTATAAATCTTGTAGGGCGCAACCTTCACATTTTTGGGGGCTCGTCCGGGATTTATACATCTGTTAGGGCGCAACCTTACACCACTCAGGGATAAATCTGGAAATGAAGTAGTTCATGCACTCTCAAAGATATTCATGGAAAGAGTACCAGAAACTGTGCCTTCAGACAAAGGCACAGAATTTTTAGGACACAAAGTTCAGAGTTTATTCAAATCACACTTGATCCATCACTTTGTGACCCAAAATGAAGTGAAGGCCAATTATGCAGTAAGAGCTATTAAAACCATACAAGGAAAAATATACAAGTACTTTACATATAAGCAGTCTTACCGTTATATTGATGCATTGCAAGACATTACACGGGCTTACAACTCAAGTGTACACCGTTCCTTTAAAATGGCACCAGCACAAGTGACAATGAGCAAACCGAATTCAGAAAGAATGAAGGATGAAGAAAGAATGAAGAGTGAAAAAAAAACACTTTTAAGTTTAAAGTTGGGGGCTTTGTCAGAATCTCACGTGCCAGAAAGACATTCACAAGGGAATATGATCAGAGGTGGAGTGGTGAACTGTTCCAAATAGTCAAACGAGATGGGTCGCAAAGGTATCCCACATACAAAATCAAAGACTATGCCGGGGAGCCCATTGATGGAACATTTTATGAAGAAGAGCTACAGAAGGTCACTCCAAATGAGTATTATAAGGTGGAAAATTTTTTTGAAAAGTCGCAAAATTAAAGGTCGCCCCAAAGAGGTCTTGGTGAGGTGGTTACATTGGCCATCAAAGTATGATTCTTGGGTACCAGCCACAACCATCACTGGTTATTATAAATAGAAGGTCTCTCAAACTTATGTTGTCATTTCAACGTGAACAGTCATGGTGAAAACATGTCTGTAATTAAAAAGAACGAATACGTGTTAAGGATTTTAGCTGAAGGTGACCCTAAAACGACAAAGTACATCATTCGTGGAGCAGACAGACCACTCATTCACTGTTTTGTAGATTGTGCTTACAATATTCTAGAGGTGAATATTCCTCTTGGGCTGAAAGAAAAGAAAAGACTGGGAAAGTATAAAGAAGAACTACGAGCATTAAGGAAAAAGAATACCTCTGACAGAAAAAAGAAACAGATTTTGCAAGAGGGTGGATTCCTGCCTGCTTTATTGGCTGCTATTTTAGGAACTGTTATTCCTCCACTTGCTAAGAAACTGGTAGGGCTTTTCACTTGTTGATGAATAAATTTATTGAAAAAATTGTTGTACCCAAGTCATTCTTGAACACCAGACACTGTGCACCAGTAGGAAGAGATGCAAGAGCTACAGCTATGGCCAGATTAGAAAAGGATATGAGTGGACTGTTAGAAGACCCCGTATTGGAACCAACTGATAAAATGAAGCTGTACAATCAGTCGATGAATCGTCTGCTGACTTATTATCGAAAGCAAGACCCTGAACCTATGGATCCTTTTCCAGATCCTGTGGCCCCTGTGGAAAACCCTAAAGAAGATTTAGAAGATGACTTGGCCATCACTCTGCCACCTTCTCTGAGGAGTAAAGGTCAGCACCTGTATCAAAAGTTAAAAGGGACTGTACAATGGAATGACAAAGGTGAAATTTTAACAGATTGTTTATTTGTTTATTTGGGGTTTAACGTCGCTTTCAACACTGTACAGGTCATATCACGACGGGTAGTTGGAAGGGCAGAGGAAACCAGTACATAGAGTTCGCTAGGGTTGTGTACTGTAAACTGCCGACCAACGGCAAGAAGACAATCGACCCATTAGTGGATTACACATTACAGATTTGATTAACACGGCTATTCGGACACAGAGAAAAATAAGAAAACTCCCAACTGGTGGGGGGGCCACGGTGGTCCCACTCTCAAGTGGGAAAGCTGGTACTTGCTTGCCGTTGGTCGGCAGTTTACAGTACAGAACCCTAATGAACTGTATGTACTGGTTTCCTCTGCCCTTCCAACTACCCTTCGTGATATGACCTGTACAGTGTTGAAAGTGACGTAAAACCCCAAATAAATAAATAACCAACTGGTTGGGGATACTTTAATCAAAAGTTACAAGAGGCTAACATTCCAGAGAGGTTATTAGGTCATGGTCCCCAGTTTCAACCACAAGTGGTGTGGAAACCAGAACCTGAACCAGAATCTAAACCGGAATCTGAACCGGAATCTGAAACGAAATCCAAATCAGAATGGCAAACAAAGACTCCAAGAAAAAAAGTACAAATGGGAGAGTACATAAGAGGGAAAACATCCTTTGATTTTGTTCAGTATGACAAGAGACACAGACCATGAAGGACTTTTATGTCTATTTACCAAGCAATACAAAGCACACGGGTAATACTCCCGGAGAGTTTATTGTACCACTGGCTCAACCTTATGAACTGGTCGGTGAATGGGAAGTGGGACTGATGGAAATTCAGTATGCAAGAACATGGTACAATGTCCATTCAGATCAATATGTTCAAATTGGGAATACAACCATTCTCATCCCTGAGGGTATTTATGCTGACATAAAGGAATTGATCAAAACCTGAAATAAAAAATTAAATGGGGCCTTGGTGCAAATGCACCTGTCACTGTTGAATTCAATACCATTGAAGCCACACAAAAAACAAGACTTAAACTTGCAATAAATGACTCATCAGAAGACTTACCACCAGACTTGTATCTTTCCAAGAGATTTAGGGTTTGTCAAGACAGGCCCATTTGCACCTGGAGATAGAAAATCCGAGTATCCGGCTGACATTGAAGATGGCACACACAACTTGTACATCTATTGTGATTTAATTGAGCTTGTGGCCGTGGGAAATGCCAAGGTGCCCCTCCTGAGAATTGTACCCATCCAAAAGGGTCCCATTGTCACCACCTCTTATAATCAAGTGTTCTACTATCCAGTGATGAGAAAGATTTTTGGAGCTGTTGAAATCAATATAAAGGGGGATACAGGAGAAATTATTCCATTTGTTGGTGGGAAGTCATTCGTAACACTTCACTTTCGTCAAAAATGAAGCACCAGGATTACTGCTGCGATGATTCTACCCGTCAAGCATATGAGCAGTATTACACAAGTCAAGCAGGAAATGGATTACCAGGATTTCAAGGTTTGCAATATCAAAGAGAAGCCTGTTTCGGGGACACGTTGGAGTGGCTGCTCCCTTGTTGAAGAAAGGTGCCATTGCACTGGGAAAGTCCTTGGGACAGAAAGCTCTCAAAGCAGGTGTGGAATTGGTACAAGATTATCTGGGAGATAATAAAAGGAACAGCAACCAAAGAAAGCGTGTCATTTCATCGAGAGCAGTCAAAAGAGGAGGACCTCCCAGGAAAAAACGAAAAGATATATACTCTTAAACATGCCTCTGATTCACCAACTGTCATGACACCATTGAATTTAAAATTGCTGAGACAGACTCAGTACATAGATTTGAAAAACAGCTTTATTCGAGTCAAGGCTAAAATTGTGAATGCTGAGGGAGAGGCTTTGGGTGCCACTGCAGATGTCACCCCGATAAATTTTTGGCTGCACAGTCAGTTCAGGCACAAGAAGTCATGCAGAAGAAAATTTGTATTCAGATCAAATTCCATAACGTATTGGCATAGGTTTTGTCAAAAACAGTGGCATCAATGGAACATACCAAACAAACCCATTCCAATTTGAACATTTTGATATGGACCATATCGCACTGAGTGTGGGTGGCACATCCGTTCCTGGTAAAGCACTTCAACCTGACTTTGAGATGGGAGACTACATGAATTGCTACATGACCCTTTTCTCCGGCATGGGATCAATGTATCAAGATGAAGGGAACCACATAGATAGGGAGGAGTATAAAAACGGATATACCTTGATCTGCTTTGATTTGTCACCTGATTTGGAAGAGGGTGGAGGATATGTAAACTTGAGAAAAAACTGGTACAGTTTCACTCGAGGTGCACTTCAAAAAGAATTCACAGAAACCGTGAACATTGTTGTGTACGGAGAATTTGAAAATACCATTGAAATTGACCAGTACAGATCTGTTGTGACTGACTTTACCCTGTAGAGTGATGAATACATTTGAATTAGAAAAAGTGTTAAAGACCTTCAAGCCACCAGGATGGAACACACAAGTTTTTGCCAGAAATTTCCTGAGAAGTCTAACAAAGAAATATGTCTTCATTTACAACACAGACTGTTCTCACAATGAAGGAACCCACTGGGTGGCACTCAGCATCAATGATCAAGGCAAGGGTCTGTACTTTGACTCGTATGGATTACCAGCTGTCTTCAAAGAATTCAGCACATTTTTTGAAGGTCGTGTTTGCACTTACAATGATGTTCAACTGCAACGACCTTTCTCACTGGCCTGTGGACATTACTGTGTGTTGTTTGCCCTCCACACCTTTGCTGGATGCAGCATGGAGATGACTGTCAACAGGATGGAGAAATACAGCGATGAACAGATTGAAAACTTTGTAGAACAAATATTGATGAAATATTAAAGACTCATGATTTCAATTGATTTAAACTATGTTGTGCATAAAAAATTTAAAAAAAATAAAGCATAGCCTTGGACATTTGTATTGTGTTTAAGTTAAAGAGAGTCAAGTGTTACTGTTATATGTTAAGGGAGTTTAATAAAATAATAATAAAAAAGTGTGTTATTTATGCAAAAGGAGGAGGAGGTAATATAAGTATATGAGTAAAGAGGTGGAAGAGGAGGAGGGAGGGGGAATATGAGGAGGAGGAAGAGCAGGAAAGGAGGAGGAATATGGGAAGGAGGAGAAGGATGGAGTAGGAGGGATATGAGAGAGGAGGGAGGAGTAGGAATATCAGAGAGGAGAAGGAGGAATATGAGGGAGGAGGAGGGAGGAGGAAGAGCAGGAAAGGAGGAGGAATATGGGAAGGAGGAGAAGGATGGAGTAGGAGGGATATGAGAGAGGAGGGAGGAGTAGGAATATCAGAGAGGAGAAGGAGGAATATGAGGGAGGAGGAGGAGGGAGGAATATGAGAGAGGAGGAGGAATGTGAGAGAAGGAGCAGGAATATATCAGGGAGGAGGAGTAATGTGATAGGAGGAGGAACATGAATATATCAGGGAGGAGGAGAAAAATATAAATAGCAGGAAATTTTACAAACAAGTTCATTTCCCAATCAGACACTGATCTGTCCAGTATGTGGCAAGTCCTTTACCAGAAGTGATAATTTGAAAAGACACATTAAAAATGTTCATGAGAAAATGGCACCAGAAATGCCAGTACATCACCTTAAGCATCACCAAAGTGGTTCCTGCTTCACTGTTGCCCTACCCAAGCTGATTCATCCTTTTACTTGTCTAGTGGCTGGCCCAACAGGAAGTAGAAAAACATCATTTCTGAAAAATTTACTGGAACTGAAAAATGAAAAGATATACCAATGTACAGAAAAAATCCTGTGGTGCTATTCTCAATGGCAGCCTCTTTATGCCACAATGAAAGATGTGGAATTCCGACATGGGTTACCAGATGTTGAAAAACTGAAATCTTGCCTTCTGGTGTTGAACATTATGGACATCTTGGAGAGTGAAGTGGCTGACCTCTTTACCAAAGGGAGTCATCATAATAATATATCCGTCATTGCAGTGACCCAGAATGTGTTTCACCAAAGCAGATTCCAGAGGACTATCAGTTTGAACGCACACTACATGGTCCTGTTTAAGAATCCCAGAGATGCCAGCCAGATTCAACACTTGGCCAGACAGATGTACCCCAAAGATCCAGAATACCTAGTGCAGGTGTATGAAAGAGTGATGATCCTGGGACCGTATAGCTATCTGTTCATTAACCTCAAGCAGGAAACACCGGATAATATGAGACTGAGAGCAAATATATTAGAAAATGAAGAAAGATGTTATTGTCATAGAAAAAAATGAACTTGTATGAACTTTAATGCCTTGTTTTTCTTGAGTTGAAAAAATTTGTTTGTTCAAAATAGATCAATCAGATGGTTGCATCAAACAATCAAACACCTCCATCACTCTATTAACCAATCAATGACACCATTAACAAGATGCCTACATCAACCCCTATACACATTATAAACAAATCAAGTGATGTCATCAACCAATCAAATGACTGCCAACTCCTTAACCCATCAAGATGCACATGACATCAATCAGATGCCTGTGACATCATTAACCAATCAAATGTCTGCATCAACCCCTTAACCAATCAATATGCAAGTGACATCATTAACCAATAAAATGTCTGCATCCTGGTCTATGTCATGAACCAATCAGATTGCAAATTATATCATCAACCAGTCACTGTTAAAGTCACTTGGTCACTATCCATTAGTGAGATTAATGAAAATATTACAGCCAATGTGATTCCAGTTATTTTATTAAGGTTATTCTGTTGATTAAAATCAGTTCAATGTTGTTTTTTTAAACATTTTAAACACCAGCTTTCAACACACTTTGCCACTTCATGTCAATGCACAGAGAACTGACAGACAAGGCAATCTGTCAGTGGAGTGCCCCCTCCCTTCCCCACTGGAAAGATGTCCCCACTGGGGAGATGGTTGGGGTGCTGTTTTGTCAATACGCAAAGTGACATCAATCATATGCCTGATCACCAATCAATTGTCCCCCTAACCATAAAAAATTGAACTTAAAAGCTTATTCATTCTTTCTTTTTTATACTAGAATTTGGCAGTATGTATCCCAAAGATGAACACAACAGTGGTAACCAAATACCCCTTTCGTCCCGGTTCCATGACAGGTTCACAATAGATGCTATAATCACAATAGCAAATATGATCATTGTTGGCATGAATATTTGACCAAGGACTTTTCACACCAGTTATCCATGTGTCTCCTTTGCGGCCTTGCATGTGCATGATGCTTTCTGGTAAGAGAGACCTCTATTTATTGGTGTTTTCAAAATTCTTTCAGTGGAGCGGGGGGTGGGGTGCTGTTTTGTCAATATGCAAAGTGACATCAATCATATGCCTGTTCACCAATCAATTGTCCCCCTAACCATATACATCATTAACCAATCAGATTGCTCCACACCACTGCACATGCGCAAACAGAACCGGAACCAGAAATGCCCCAATGCACATGCACAGCTAGATGAATCACTGCAGTATGGGGGGTCAAATGTAGTCATGTGACGTCATCAACCAATCAAATTGCAGCATTTGGTCACGTGATGTGACATCATCAACCAGGTCATGTGATGTGACGTCATCAACCAATCAGATTACTTGTTTCACTCATGCTCCACTGCACATGCGAAACTGGAACCGGAAGTGCTCCGCAATCACTGTAGTATGGGGGGGGGGGGGGGGGGGGGGTCAAATGCCCACTATATACTACTTATATGCAACAATAATTGTTTAGTGATATATATTTAAATTATTATGCTGATATTTATTCAAATTTACCTCCACTCAGAGGTTATGTCTTTGATTAGTTTATTAGTGTTCAACATAACTCAGAAATTAGGAGCAGATACTGCCAAGAAATACTCTGTTATCAGTTTATCTTCAGATGAAGACAATCCATTGGGTTTTCCAGTCCCAAAGTTTTCATTCCCTTTGTATATAATATATTCCACTCCCACATCACAATACTCTCTAGTCTGTGATTGTACTAGCCTACTCCTGACCCCCCTTACAAACATTGTAAACTACTCCTTACAGGAGAGTAGTTTCCCATCATGTTTACAGACTGCACATTCCACACTCCTTCTCAATCAGCTGGTCCTGACAGAAAAACTCTCAAGAATTATCCAACCTCAGATATATCTCCAAACTTGTAGGGAAAGCAGTGGCTAAGCAAATAAGTGAACACATTGCTCAGGAGGATATATTAAACATAAACTAGTCTGCATATAGAGCTTTTTACTCTACTGAAATGGCATCACTAAAATAGAAAATGTTAGGAGACTTCAAAGAGTTCAAAATTCGTTATGTCGCACAAATTCAGTCATAAGACACCCTTCCACAATAAATTTTAACCAACCATCATATCTGTCCTCTTTAATTAAACAGAGTGATCTCACATGGGGCAATCGCCTCTCAGTTTCTGTAACAGGACCAATCATATGCATGGGGAATCAAAGTTTCACAGTGTCTGCTCCCACAGAATGGAACAACCCAGATAGCTTTCTGACGGCACATCCGTCGGTCCAACGTTGGTCCAATGTCGGCACATCTGTCGGGCCAACATTGGTCTAATGTCAGCAAGCCATTGGTAACAAAATTTTACTCATAGCATCAGCCAATCAGATTGCAGCATGGTGTTATATGGCCATTGTTTAAGAAAAGGCAAGTGATGGACAGATTGTGGGAGGATCTTAGTTAAGGGAATCCCTTATAAGTCACATGACCAAACATTAACAATGGTGGAACAGCTAATGTCATAAGGTGATAGTCCATAATACAGTGATAAAATTATAATGTTCACAAATAACTTTTTCAGTGTGAATTTATAATGAGAATATTATTTTTATGTCTAAAATTATTAAATAGTTAGTTAAAATTTGTGGGCTCACTGAAATATGATTTTTAGACATACCATAATAAATATCTTTTTTCACAAAATCCCCTATTATTGCTCGCCGCCATCTTGAATAAAAGTCTATCGTTGGCCCAACATTGGCCCAATGTCGGCAAAATATAGAGATATCTAACCCCAGTAGTGGTCGGCAAAAGTTGTGGCCCAATGTTTGCAAAATCTGCTGACTACCGACCAATAGTTAACATTGGGCCAACGTTGGCCCAACTTTGGCAAAATCTGTTGACCATGCGACCAACAGCCAATGTTGGTCTGACGGCGGAATGCTATCTGGGAAGCTCCTTCAACAAACCATGAGAACCATGGAAAGGATAACTAGATTTAGAAAACAGTTGAAGACTTACTTATTCAGCCTATTTCCCCTAACAGATACTAACATGGACACTGGCCTCTTTCTGGTTACATCAATTTCAGTGCTTTATAAATACTTCTTACTTACTTATTTCTTTCTTATAAACCTTCTGACAGCCATATATTATTAAAGGCCTTTGCCATATGACAAAATCCAAGACAATTTTTTTTCAGTGTTAACACCTGTAAGGTTGTATTAATCTATAATGTCTGTATTGACCTTAGCTGTCTTATCAATCACAGGGTGTAACCTCTTTGTGGCAAGTCAGGGAAGTGACAAAGCTAAAAACCTGCCCCAAAATAAGCTTGGCTGTTGAATGGGGATGTAAGATGCCAACATTAACTTTCTCCTGTAGGTGGACCTCATGAGTGGACAGTAAGGATGTGGGAATAACTCCTCCCTATGCCCATACCCTGGATAAGTGCAGTGACAATAACCAGTTGCTTTCAAGTTTTACCTAACAAATTAAAATAATAATTCCAGTCAGCTGAGACAATCTAGATAGTTCATAAAATGATATAATAACAAGACCACTCTGAGGTGAACCGGGAGCAGACTTTGCAAAATTTTTGCAAATTATATACTCACCCTGTTCCAGAGTCAAGAATATTGACCTGATCATGCCCAAATTTGAACCAGTTCTTCCTTGTAATAGTTCTGATGTTCCCTGAAAATTTTGTAACCAATTGTGCAGTAGTTTTGGAGTTATGCTGTTAAAAATAAACAAACTTATAAACAAAAATGCAAACAGAATGTGTTATATACTTTGTAAAAAATTTGCAAAGTAATGAAATCAATCTAACCTGACCACATTCCTATCCAACTAGCTAACAGGTAAAACAAGTTTGTCCACCCTGTGTAGCAATCTGTCCTGTGATCCATCCAATGTTCTTCAGCACAAAATATCTGTATCCTACGGAAGCCCATAAGGGTCTTATGAAATCAAGTAAAAAAATGTCATAAGTCATAATTATGACATACACTATCTCGCAATTATGACATACTATCTCATAATTATGAGAAACCTTAAGTGATAATTATGAGATACCATAAGTCGTATTTATGACATAGCTTAAGTTGTAATTATGAGATAGCAATTTTTTTGCTATGTTGTAATTATGACATACACTATCTCATAATGACGACATACTATGTTGTAATTACGGCATACTATCTTGTAATATAATTAGGATATAGCATATTTCGTAATTATGACATAGCTTAAGTCTTAATTACGACATAGCAAAAATTTTTTATAAGCGGTAATTACAACATACACCATCTCGTAATTACAAGTTACTATGTCATAATTGTGTGATAACATAAGTCGTAATTACAACATAGCATATCTCATAATTACGACATAGCCAAAGGGTTTATGTTTTTGATGAGGGTTTGCCCTTACTAAAATCAGGGGTAGAAACTTTTAACTTTAGAACTGGTATGCAGTACAGGCAAAGCACCGGACAAATGCATTCATTCATGAGTAGTATGAATGAAATAACAGCAATAACAGCCCTCTGGGAGTGGTGTGGGGGCAGGGGGGAAGGAGCTATCTTAACCAAATTGGACCACTATCTTCATTAGGCAGAGGGGAGGTTAGCTTTTGTGTGATTAAAATTAGCCTCATTCTAAAAAAAATACAAAATGATCAGTGCAGGTCTTTCTTTGAAAAATGGTGTACCTTTCTTTCACTCCAATAAGAATTCACCACAAAAATCTATTCAAAAAGCAGTTTGTATCCACTTGACTGACAGATTAATTAACCCACAACATAGCAGCATCCAGCACTATTGTCCATTTAGCACACAAGTTCAACATTTATTTATTTGGGTTTTGAAATCACTTTCAACACTGTACAGGCTATATCATGACAGGTAGTTTTATGGGCAGAGGAAACCAGTATATACAGTTGGTCAAGGTTCTGTACTGTAAACTGCCAACCATCGGTAAGAAACTACTATCTTTCCCACATAGGGTATTTGGTTTGAACCACCAACTTCAGAGATAGGAGGTGGGTGTCTTACCACTGCACAACCATGGCCCCTTTCACCAGTTCAACACTAACTGTGGTCAGGCTTTTCGCCCTTTTTACATAGCTGGAGATTACAGAAGGTTCTAGAACGAAATGCAAACACATCAGTGCACTTCCAGAAATACATAAAAGGTTCTAGAAACTTTTTCCCATATCAATAAATAAATAACTCCAGTAGAGTAAAAAAAGATCAATACTAACTAGGCCCTTTCTGCACAATATAGAAAAAAAATAATAATTCAATGTCCTTATATGGTAAAAGAACTTTCAACCCTCACACTACAGTGCACTGGCACAGTATTCTTAAATGTAACAGTTGAAAGCTGTAATTTGCGGGTATACTTTGTCTTTGTTTTCACATTACCTTTTTAAAAGGTAATAGCCAAACTCCTTAAAAAGGTTAATACTCAAATAATAGTGTTACAATGTATGGCATTATATGTGGTTTATTCTATGTTCTATGGAGGTAGAGGAAGAAAGATGCAAAATTTACAATTGTGTCGATTAAAGAGAAGTATTAAAGATAATATGTATAACATTAATGTTGTTATCCGTCATATAGTTATTATTATAAATCTAGTTTTCTCTATGTAACTTAGATATGTTATGTGCATATTTTCTGCTACAAGGTGGCTAGATTGGTGTTTTAATAAGTAAATAAGAATGTATAAAACTACAGTTAATTTATTCCTGAGAAATGTGCTAAATCACTATTTTTATGTTTTCCTTGAATGTGCAATCATATTCATCAGTTCCTGCTGTATCATTAAATATCAGGTACAACAATCTCTCGTAAAATTATATGCCACATGACATTATTGTCAGTGAATGACATAAATGCACATGTGTTTATAGATTTGTTATTGTTTACTGGTAGAGGGCTGTTGTTCTTTCTACCTGTACCTTGTTTCTTAATTAAGTTTTAAATGTATAGTCATCATAGTATGCTATTTCCAAGTACTCTGGTTGTACAGTGTACTTTTCTCATGTTCTTTTCACCGCTGGATGCCATGCACTTTATTCTTCAAATACTGGTTTAAGACTTTCTTTCTTATCTGAAGTAATTAATGTACAATCAAAATGAGTTAAATAAATAGAATTACAAAAGTTTTTTTCTCTTGTTATACAGAATATTACAAATTTAATAAGTAAATTAAAATTTTATAAGTTAATACTTTACCTTATGGACAATTAGCTATATGCCAGCCGGCTCTGCCAAACACCAGAAAAAGATGTTTTGTGTCTCCAACAGCAGGACTGGTTAGGTTTCCACCATTCGCTAGGTGGGGTGCAGTACTTCATTCCTGGCTAGAGAACATGACATCATAGCTTCTTTTTCACTCTTCTAACCTTAGATGACCCCTATAGTAGATGAATACCAGGGTCAGTAGGGAGGGCCTCTCTTGGAAGGTATTACTTATAAGAAGGCCGAAACGGTTCTCTGTCTACAGCAAGGGACAGCATTTTGCAGTGGACAGTGTTTCTCCAATTTCTATTGTACTTCATTTAAAACTAACATCTACTGGGATACTGAAGGAGCTGTATAGCATACAATAGTGTGCTTTTTCTAAGATTTTAGAACTGATAGTATACAGGATTATAAAGATTAATAAAAAAGTTTATATGTCAGAGGAAAAAAATAACAAACTGCATCTGACTGATGCAAAGAGCTGTATGTTCTCTAAACTGTGTCTGGGATCAATATAAATATTATTTATAGCCTCATCATAATATGCTAGAATACAATGAGAAGAATTGATCTTTATCTTTAATTATTGTATGCAAAGTGTTTAACAGTCTTTGTAACTTTCTGGGAACAGTATAAAATAATTGGCGAAATGCTGTCCAATTTTGTACTTATCACAAATTATATTCTAGGATGCTACTATCATTTTGCAGTTTGAGGAACCTCTTTTCATTCTGATAACTTTTATGAAACCAAACAGCATATTTGTTCTCAAGAAACTGCATTTTGGTGTTTTTATGAGCAAAATGCTGCCCCTCCTTGTACTAGCATGAGCCACAAAGCCATCACAGCACATTTAGTCTACCGAAGCGGTGACTCATGCCAGTACTAACGTAGCCCATTGCCACTTAACTTCAGTAAACAGACAGATACTCATCATGCTGTGCCCCAATTCATGAAAGTCCAGAGACAGAAAAAAAAAGATTCCTAGAAGCATGAGCCTTGCCAGAGCTTGCACTTAAAAATATAATTTACTTATTAAATTTGCAATTTTATTGTGTTAATACATGTTACCTAATGGATAATTAGCTAGAATAACTACCACTTGGAAGATGGGTACTTTACTAGAGACTTAAGACTGGACTCAAAACATTAATAGTTTCAAAGGGACATTCAGGAATTGGTTATCAGAACAAACCGACCTTGTTCACTCCCTTTTAACAGGCTTCCTCTGAGGGACTTGGGACTTAAGACTAAACTCAAGGCATTAGTGGTCTCAGAGGGATATGAGCTTATCCCATTGGTCCGAACTAGTTACCAGAATCAACCAACCCTGCTGCCCCCCCCCCCCTTTTTAATAGACCTCCTCTGATGTAGGGGAAGAAAGGTATGACTGTAGTCCCTGGAGAGGCTCTCTATGGAAATAAGAGAAGTTGCTGGTAATCTTTGGACAGGGTACTGCCACCTTGAAGACCCTACTTTGCAAGGTGGCAGGCTGCTTACTTATATATGGACTAGTGGTGAATCTGCTGGGAAGCAACCACTGGGCCCAGGTAAAAGATCTCTGAATCAGCCCAAGCCAATCTTTTAAGTAAAACTGTTTGAAGGTGTTGTGGGATTTCCAATTACAGGCTGATAATAACTGTGTTAATAAGACTCCTGACTGGAAGGACTTAGACGCAGCAAAGACCTGAACATCATGGGCTTTAACCTGATGGAGGGTCAGGGTCTCTTGATCAGACAAGTCATAGCACAGGATTACAATCTACTTGATCAATGATGAGATAATGGCAGGAGAGATGTCTTTGTTAAAGCCTTTCCTGAAGGAAACAAAGACCAGTTCTTTGTTCTGCCTGAGGTCCTATCCAGACAGTAGCGTAGGACATAACTGGACATATAGACTAATCAGCCTTGAGTGATTTGTCCAGTGTTGGAGCCAGGGCAGGAATAACCATGGAGGCCACACTGTCTGTACCCTCCTTGGCCAGCTGATTCTTTGAAGCATGCTGGGAGAGGGGCAGAGACACACCTTGGACCAGTCTGTCTGGTATCTGATGTTTTTGTTAAGTCAAGCATGGATCTCCTGCATTTGCCAGAACCCAGAGCTAAGAGAAAGACGTCTTGATGCTTCAAGGAGGCCTCTATGAAACCCCATTCACACTACAGATGGTATCATCCATGGTAACCCGAATCTGGTGAAATGTTCCTGTCCTTGGATCACCGTCTGACATCTGTAGACGACCTTGGGAGTCACTGGCGAACCGGCCTTTACCTTGTGAGTCCTACCAAAAGTCCTGCCTTTGATTTTGGTACTGTGAGCATGTGCAGACGACTTTGCGCAAGTGTGTATGTATTTCTTCCTATGTTTACCAATGGTGTGGTCCATGGTGTACATAAGGTTGTGATTCCGTTGTCTTTTGATGAAATACAGCAATATAAGGTGAGTTAAGGTATTGGTTATTTTGCCATATGTTCTTCTGACAACTACCAAAGGTGAGTTGAGCTTAATGCAGGATGTCTCTCAGTGACCAACATTTGTGGTACTTCATCCGACTGTTATTGACGGTTAAAAAAACGTGTTCAATCAATTGTCATCTACCTGTAGTGTGAACATCTTGGATGAAATCAGGCAATCTGGAGTTGGTTTCGCCACCAAGAAAAACTTCTAACCGCAGGATGTACCATCTGTAGTGTGAATAAGGGGTTCAAAGGGAGCCTTTGTGAGTTTGTGAAGTATCCAAGAAAGGTTCCATGAGGGGATGACTCTGTGAAAAAAGGGTCTGTCTCTATGGAAACTATCCAGGACATGAGTGAGATTTTTGCCCTTGCTTATATTAATGGGTGAATTACCCAGTTTGTCTGCTATGGCTGATCTGTAGCCATCGATAGTACTTGGCTGTAACATTCTGTCTTGAAATAGATACAGGAGGAGGTCAGCCAAGGATATGATGGTGATTGATTTGATGGTGATTGATTTGTGCTGCCACTGCGTAAGAGAAGCCTTGATAACTGAGGTTCTAGGAGCCAGGCATGGAGATTTAGGTTTGACAGATTCTTGTGTGGAATCCCATTGAATGGTTGAGTCAACATATTGCAGGTACGGTGGAATTTGGCCTGACTTAGATACCAGATCCCAGAACCAGAGCATTTTTGGCCACCCTGGAGCAATCAGGATGATTCTCCTGCACGGGTAGTCCCTCAGTTTTGTCACCACTTTGCCCACAACGGCTACTGGTGGGAGGCATATGGGTCCAGGTCCTCCCAAAGTAGTGTCTCTACTGCCCAGGCTAGGGAGCCTAGAATTGGTGACACAGACTGAGGCAACTTCAACCGCTTTGCAACCCTATTTGAGGTTGGTGCAACCCGGTGCAACTGGAAGACCTCTGGAAGAAGAAACAATTGTGTTTGGCTGATATGGCCTAGCCTGGATAGCTTGTCTGCCACGATATCCAGCTGGCCTGGAATGTGTTGGGCTTTGAGGGTCACCTATTTCCTGGAGCACCAGGTCAGCATTCTCCACAGTAGGGCACATAGTGGGCCTGACCCATACCTTCTCCTTTGTTTATATCAGCAACAACTCTGGCGTTGTCTGTTGCTATGAGTACAATCTTATTTGAACAGGTCTTTGAACTCTGTTATGGCAAAAAGACCACAATTAGTTCCAGGTAGTTTACATGCAGCTTGCTTCCTGGGGGGACCAAGTCCCTCTTCTCCTGAATGAGCTCTCAGCCTTCTCTTGAGGCCAGAAGAGCAAGGCTGACTGAGTGTAGTGGCTGACCTTGGAGGGCATTTGCTTCTTTAGCCACCATTTTAAGAGTGGGTAAAGAGATCTTGGGAACTGCATGGATCACCATTTCTAGAGATTTTGGGATCCTCCAGTGATTTTTCAGATACCACTGAATCAGCCTCATATGAAGCCGGCCCTGGTGAACTTGTTGTTCTGTGGCTGTCAAAAGGTCCATTGGGACATGGGCTGTCTGACCCAACAGGAAGGGTCTGTGACATGCTTCTGAATTTTAAAGTCTGCCAGCATTTTAGAGTGTGTCTGACCTTGGCCTTCTTGAAGTCGAACTGGTAACATATGAAACTAAAAATCTGTTTGGGTTTCAGTTCTGATTTCTCCACGTTTACTATCCAACACATAGTTACTAGAGTCTGTGCATGATGAAGACTGGTTTGGTAAGATTTGGGTATGATTCTGGTGGATTCTTATAGCCTTGTTCTGGGCCATCAGTTTGACTTCCTTGATTACTCTTGTGACTTTCATTGGAGCAGTGGATAGGCCGAACGGTAGAGCTTTGAATTGGTAGGACTGACTCTGTACATGAAAATACAGATATTTAGTGAGCTGCAGGTTTATTGGGATGCAGAAGTAAGCAACCTTGAAATCTATGGACATTACCTATTCGCCTATCTGCAATGAAGTCCTTGCAAATATAATTACCATTATTGTCAAAATTTGATGCAAGTTTTTCATGCTCCAAATTGTTATTGTCCAGGGCCCGTATTCATGAAAGGTCTTAGACTTAGCCAGGTCTTGTGCTTAAATCCAGTCTTAAAGTTAAGACTTTTGTTTCAGCTAAGTTTTGTCTTAAAACTGTATTCACAAAGGATGACTTAACTAAGTCCAAGATTATCAAATAAACCACAGTGGTTTTCTGTGTCATGTGACCTTTCTTTTCTATTCAAACTATACTATTGGTGACATATATCCTTCATTTAATGCATTTTATCCAGGGAAAAGTGCTGTTTTGAAATGGAAAACCTTGTTACCACATATAAATTTCCAAAGACTGCTTTAGTGAGATGTTCTGTATAATTATACTTTATTTACAGCCATTTCAAATTTTGAAGTGGAGAAAAGCTTATGGCAGCCATATTTAAGTCCTCTTTACAATATTTAAGCCCACTACTAACCAGTCTTAAAGTTGAGCCCTTGGCTAAGCCTAAGACCGGTCTTAAATTCTTTGTGAATACCACTAAGCCTAAGACAAAAGTCTTAGCACTTTTCGGGCAGAAACTTGAGACAAAAGTCTCAACTTTAAGCCTAAGCCCTGACTAAGACCTTTCGTGAATACGGGCCCTGAATAGCAAGACCATACAGCAAAAATATAACACAGGTAACACCTAAATATATTGTGACACAAAACCATTAGATATGTGAACACTCATTGAACGCAATGACCAACATGAAGTGACAGCCCAGAATTTTACGCTTAAATGGACAATATTGTACAAGAAAATAAATTGGATTATTAAATAGGTTGTGGTGATTGCAACTTAGAATTCGACCCAATTATGGATAGTTATAATTTCAAACACAAAAACAACCCAAAAGCAGGGTCATATGTATTCAGCATGATGAACATTTTAAACCAAATAGATATTTATCAAGAGTTGTGCCCGATCCTGCAAAAGATACACCTGGAGAAAAAGAAACCCATTGAAGCAGGGGAGGCTGGAGCAATACAATGGCTGATCTAAATACAGTGACATAAAAGTTACCCATAAAAGTGGGGGATCTCCTAGTCTATTCTAGTATAATAAAGGTTTACATATATAACACTTAAATTTTCAAATGGAGCAGTGATTTTATTCCTTGGATAGAATTTTTTGATAATGGCATCGTAGAATATGTTCTCAAGTGTGGATGTTTATCAGAATACATTCCCCTTGAGAGAGAATACTGGCAATGTGACCCTATTTCAGCATATTTATTTTTAATTCAATTTTTAATTTATGATGGCTAAAAGAACTTTCTGCAATGGCAGTGGCATGACATCGTCAAAACAAGCCCCAATCCCAGTTTTTGAAAAAAAAATTGCATGGCACTTTATTTCATAACTTTTATTTTTCAATGGTACTTGGCTGCAACATGTCCCGGAACAGGTACAGTAGGAAGTTGGCTATTGACCTGATTACTGAAGTCCATCTGAAGCCCACCTGATTACAGAAGCGCTACTTTGTAAAAATTGTCTTCTTCGCCTCATTTACTGATCTGGTTGATGCTCTTTGAGGAGCCTCAATTTGTGTTGCCACTGCTCCTTGATAGCCGAGGCTCTAGGAGCCAAGCATGTAGATTTAGGTTTGACAGATAATATTCCTTTGTGGAGTCTGATTGAATGACTGAGTCAGCAGGTTGGGTAGGGACAATGCGATCTGGCTTGACATGGCTAGTCCTGTAACTTCTCCACCAGTTTTCCCAAGATGGGTGGGAAGGCATATGGGTCCAGAACCTCCCAAGACAGGCTGAGTGCATCGACTAACCAAGCCAGGGGGTCTGGTACTGGTGACACAAAATGGGTCTGTTTGAATGGTTTGGCCTAGTCTTGATTTGTCTACTAACACATTCAGCTGGCCAGGAATGTGTCGGGCTTTGAGAGCAACCTGTTTTCTGGCACACTAGGTCAGGATTCTCCACAGATGAGCACATTGAGGGCCCGACTTCATCCTGCCCTGCTTGTTTATGTAGGCAACCACTGTGGTGTTGTCTGTAGCTATGAAAACTATATTGTTCAAGCAGAGGTCTTGGAAATCTTTTAGGGCCAGAAAAAAACCGCCTTTAGTTCCAGATAATTTATGTGCAACTTGCTTTCTGAGAGGGACCAGGTTCCCCTTGCAGTGTGCTCGCTTAAGTGAGCATCCCACCCTATTTTGATGCGTCTCTAAAGATATGGTTGACCTTGAGGCACATTGACTTCCTCCAGCCACCACTTTAAGTGGGGATGCAGCGATCTGGGGATCACCATTTCTAGTGATTCTGGTACCCTCCAACTGATTTTCAAGTGCCACTATATGGGCCTCATGTGTAACCGGCCGAAGTGGACTTGCTTTTCTGTAGCTGTTAGCAGCCCTATATGATGGGCATCAGCTGCCGAATCGGACAGGTTGTTCCAGCCATTAAGTCTTGGATCTTTGCTGTTAGGGTCTACCAACACTCTAGAGTGGGTCTGACCTTGCCCTCCTTCAGGTCGAACTGGTAACCTACGCCATCAGTTTGACCTTTTTGGCCACTACTGTGAACTCCATGGGTGCTGTGGACAGACCAAATGGTAGTGCTTTGAACTGGTATGTTTGACCCTGGACGTGAAAACGCAGGTATTTTCTGGATTGGTTTTGTATGGAAGTAGGCATCCTTAAAATCTATAGACATCATCCACCCCCATGTATGGAGGGAGGTCGTTATTGTTTCTGGTGTCTCCATTAAAATTTTTTCTGCCTTAAGCAATTTTTCAGATTGCTGAGGTCTAAGATAGGTCTCCACCGGCTGTTTGGTTTTGGGACCAAAAACAGTTGACTGAAAAATCCCAAAGATTTATGATTTTTGACCAGCTCTACTGCATTTTTATCTCCCGCCGGCCGATAGGCCCGGTACGGGAGATTATAAAATGCTGTGCGTTTTTTTTTCGTTGATTTAAATGGCTGGCATAAGTGTGTACTTGCACTTTTATACAGCCTAAAAATAGCCTGCTTGGTATAGATTTTGGGCCTATTTTGAAAAACAACATGGCCGCCAGAGCCTTGCCAAATCTCTGCAAATAGCAGAATGTAAGGCCTAAAGGTCTGTCCAAAGAAACGTGTTCCAGGTATCCTCACCAGTTTCTCCTTGGCCTTTTCAATGTTTTATGACCTTATTGCTTATGTCTTTTCATTTGATGTTGTTTTTTCAGACCTAGGTCCATAGCTAAGTGAGTAATAGCAATGGAGGCTACTTTCAGTAAAGTGCTCATAACTCCAAAACAACTGCATTTAGAGCATTTATGTGAAATATGTTGTTCAGCTACTTTCTCCATGCCTACAAGATGGTACCATTTTTAGGGGTCTATCTTGATAGCTAAGTGAGTAATAGCTATTTTCTGTTTTTAACAATGACCAAAATGAGTAAGTTGCTTTTATCTTTGTAACTGTTACTTACAATATTGGTCTCAAATATGTTGTTGAACAACTCCTTCATGTACTAGGTTTTCAAGGTCTAGCACCATAGCTAGCTGAGTAATAGCTACACTAAGTTTAACATTTCACCATTCAGCAAGTCACTTATAACTCAAAAACTATTGAATATAGAGGATTTTTGTCTAATATGTCATTTATCTACTTTTTGATGTACTGTGTCGTGGTAAATTTTCAGAGCTGTAAGTCCATAGCTAACTGAGTAATAGCTACTTTGAAATTTCTTAATTTCAACATTGAATAAATCACTTATACCTCCAGAACTATTGAATTTAGGGAATTATTGTCAAATATGTTAATCAGTTACTTTTAATGTTCTGTGTCGTGGAAAAGTTTCAGAGCTGTATTTCCATAGCTAACTGAGTAATGGCTACTTTGAATTTGAATAATGAGTAAATCACTTATAACTCCAAAACTATTAAGTTTAGAGAATTATTGTCAAATATGTTGTTCACTTACTATTTGATGTACTGTGTCATGGGAAATTTTCACAGCTGTATCTCCATAGCTACCTGAGTAATAGCTACTTTGAGGGTTTCCATTGAGTAAATCACCTTTAACAGCAAAACTGTTGAATTTAGAGGATTTTTGTCAAACATGTTCTTACTTTTTGACCTACTTTTTGATGTACTGTGAAATGGCAAATTTTGAGAGCAGTATCATAGCTAACCGAGTAATAGCTACTTTAATGGTTCTCCATTGAGTAAATCACTTAACAGCAAAACTGTTGAATTTAAAGGATTTTTCTCAGGTATGTTGTTTAGCTACTTTTTTTATGTATTGGGTAATGGCAAATTTTGAGACCTGTAAGTCCATAACTGAGTAATAGCTACTTTGATGGTTCTCCATTGAGTAAATCACTTATAACAGCAAAACTATTAAATTTACAGGATTTTTGTCAAATATGTTGTTCTTGTACTTTTTAATGTTCTGTGTCATGGCAAAGTTTCAGAGCTGTAGGTCCATAGCTAACTGAGTAATAGCTATTTTCATGGTTTTCCATTGAGTAAATCGCTTATCACAGCAAAACTGTTGAATTTAAAGGATTTTTGTCAAATATGTTGTTCACCTACTTTTTGATGTCCCAGATAGCATTCCACCATCGGACCGACGTTCGCACAACGTCGGCACATCCGTCGGTCCGACGTTGGCTGCCGACTTTGGGCCAACGGCTTTTTGACCGTCGGGCCAACATTGGCCCAACGTCGGCAAGCCACCGGTGAAAATTATATTCTATGTATAGCATCAGCCAATCAGATGATGTTCATTGATAACTTTTGTAGTGTGAATTTTTAATGAGAATATTATTTTTATGTGTAAAATTGTTAAATGGTTAGTTAAAATTTGTGGGCTCACTGAAATATGATTTTTAGACATACCATAATAAATATTTTTTTCTAAGTTACCCCAAATCCCCTATTATTGCTCGCCGCCATCTTGAATAAAAATCCGCCGTTGGCAAAATATAGATATCTAACCTGAGTGTTGGTTGGCAAGCCAACGTTGGCCCAACATTGGCCCAACGTCGGCAAAATATAGAGACATCTAACCAGAGTGTTGGTTGGCAAGCCAACGTCGGCCCAACGTCGGCAAAATCTGCCGACCATGTGACCAATAGCCAACGTCGGTCCGACGGTGGAATGCTATCTGGGGTATTGTGTAATGGCAAATTTTGAGACCTGTAGGTCCATAGCTAACTGAGTAATAGCTACTTTGATTTTTGCGGAAAATGAAAAAGTCTTAATATCTCGAAAACCGTAAGAGATAGAGTGATTTTCAGTGAATTTTTGACCCGCAGGGTAGTACATGAGTATACTATGCAAAAGGGAAAAAATTCCATTTTCGCCTCTTTTGGCGGCTATCTTGGATTTTAGCAGAAAATAAATATTGAAAATATCTTCGAAATGTTAACAGACAGAGCGATTTACAGCAAATTTTTGACCCACAGGGTAGTACAACAGTATTCTGTGCCTAGGGGAAAAATGTCATCTTGGATTTTAGCGGAAAATGAAAAATTGTGAATATCTCGGAAAAGGTATTTCCTCCCCTTTAATGCTCGGCGGGAGATACACACCACGGCAGTGGTCTTGTTGTTCATGAGCTGATATAATGCCTCCAATAGGTAGAGGTTCCTGTGGGAATTGACATAACAGCTTATGATGGTCGGTGATCTTGTCAAGTTGGGTTGACTCCGGAAGGGAAGAGGTTAACCTTCTTTGAGTATTTTTAGTACTTTCGAACTGGCCCCCAAGGCTTCGCAAACTTTCCAAAACTGGTGTAGTCTTGCCCCTACAGGTAGATCTGAAGCAACAGTTTGGATATTTGGTACAAGATTTACAGAACTAAAGCGATCAACAAAGGAAACATTGTTCACACATTTTAATGATAGACGTTGTCTTACAACAGCCGGACTTACGCCTTTCTTTTGTGGCTGCCCTTTTGCGATAAGTGCGCGAGTTACAACTGAGTGTACAGAACTTGTTAATGTATGACAAGTCTTTATTTTCTTTCTGGACTCTGTTCCGGTCTGGTGGTACTGAACACAATTTAGTCTCTGGTCCGGTCTGGTAACACTGATTTACAATTTAAAGTCTGTTTACTCCTGGCAAGTCTTCTTGGGCACTGAAAATTTACACAGTAATTTGAAAATTTTATTTTAAATGTAGCTTTTATAAGCTACAATACTTACCTATTGAAACAGAGTGCTATTCCGTTGACCACCGGAAAAGCTGCCAACGGGTAGAAAGTTGGAAACTTTCCCGGCCGAGTGCGGGGAGAGGTCTCCCCGGAGCCGGCTCACTTCACCGGATACACCGGTACCGAGATGACCGGATATATGACGACTGCGCAGCAGATCACGTGATTCTTCCTTCTTTCTGTTGGGATCCATCCCCGGCAGTGAGGTGTCGGTAAGCGGGGACGGACCGGGAGGGCCTATATCTGTTTCAATAGGTAAGTATTGTAGCTTATAAAAGCTACATTTAAAATAAAATTTTCAATTTTATTGCGCTACAATGTACTTACCTATTGAAACAGAGTGCTGAATTCCAACATCTTGGATGGTGGGAAGACAGCTCACTTACTAGGATCCGGTGAAGAGCCATGAATGGTGAAGGAAGGAGACCCGGACTCAGCATCCGTGCCGGTATGTTGAAGATCCGGTAGGAGGGGTGTGCTCTTCTGGGAACCTTGGGAAGGCTCTGGAGGAAGTTGTCCGGTAGACTGAAGCCCGTCAGGGAGGCACTCCATAATGGCTGCAACGATAAAAAATAAGAGAAAAATTAAGAGAAGATAAGGGAATTGTGAGTTAACGAAAAATTAACGACAATTCTATGACAAAAGGCTGAGTAAAGAGAAAAAAAGGGACACCTCAAATTAACTCAGGTTAGTTATGGAAGATATGAAGTAGAGATAATTACCTTAAATGGTAGGAAGCCATGCTCTACGCGGTCAGGGTTCTGACCGGCCCCATCTGCTGGATGTGTCGTCTGGTAGCCCCCCCCCCCCCTCTTTTGGAGGTGAGAGTCCTGCTAGGGAGGAGTCACTACTTGTTGAGCAGCCACAAAGGATCCCAGGTGGAAGGACAGGTCTTTTTGATTCTGGCCTGAAAGATCCTTGAGGTAGAAGGATGTAAAAGTGTTATGAGATTTCCAATGACATGCTTGGAGGATCTGGTCCATGGAGACACCCCCATAAAAAGCTTTGGAAGCAGCAAATGCTCTGACGTCATGGGCCTTAACCCCTAGTAGGTCCATGTCCGAATTTTCCACTCTTGAATAACAATATTTAATGGTGTTTTTAATCCAAGATGATATGGTGGAGCACTGGATATCCTTGGAATGGCCTTGTTTATAAGAGACAAATAACAAGGCTTTATCCTGTCTTAAATCTGCTGTGAGTTTAAGGTAGGTAGAGAGGGCCCTCACGGGGCATAGTAGGGCGTCCTCGTTAGAGTCGTTTTGTGGAGTTGCAAGAGCGGGAATAACCACTGGAGATACTGCTTGGTTTCCTTCCTTAGCTAGTTGGTTCTTGGCGATAAAGGAAGGAGAGGGGGTGAGTTGAATTTGGTCCCATTCGCCTAGGCATAATAACCCGTCTATAGTCCAGGCGTGTATTTCGCTGCGCCTTTTTCCTGATGCTAGGGCTAGGAGAAAAACTGTTTTCCAGGTAACATACTTCAAGGGAGCCTCCTGTAATGGTTCAAAAGGAGGTTGTTTGAGCTGGTGTAGGACTATGGAAAGATCCCACTTGGGTAAGTTCCTGGAACTTTTCGGCTTATCCCTATGGAAGCTGGCAATAAGTCTGGCTAATTCTGTATTGTTGCTGATATCCAATGGAACATTTCCTAATGTGTCAGCAATTGCTGTCCTATATCCCTCAATGGTGGATGGGCGTCTGTCCTTCTCATTGAAGAGAAAGCACATGAATTCGCATATGTGTTTTATAGAAGGAGACCTGAAGTCCACCTGTTGTTCGATGCACCACCTTTCGAAAACTGACCATTTTGAGGCGTAGATGGCTCTAGTAGAGAGTCTTTGAGGTGCAGCAATTCTATCTGCCACATCTGCGGTAAAGCCTTGGTTCTGGAGAGCTGTGCTCCTAGATACCATGCGTGGAGGTTGAGGGATTCCGGGTGAGTGTGGAATTGGTTGTTCAGTGGTTGTTTGAGTAGAGAGCGAATTGGTGGGAGTTGTCTCGGGATGTCGAGTGACAGTTCCACCAGGTCCCAAAACCACGGTTTTGTCGGCCAGCCGGGGGCTATTAGGATGAGCCTGCATTGTTGGGACAGTAGTTTCTGGACCACTCTTGGTAGCAATGCTGTCGGAGGGAATGCGTACCCTATCATGTTCTTCCAGGAGATGTTTAGCGCGTCCACCGCCCAAGCCTGTGGGTCCGGGATTGGAGACACATAGGTTGGAAGTTTGGTGTTCAGGTTGGTGGCAAACAGGTCTATTTGTGGCCGTTCCCAAAGTAGGGAGATCCTTGTGAAGATATGAGGAGCCAAGGACCATTCTGTGTGTTGGATTTGGTTTCTCCTGGAGAGGCCGTCCGCAATAACATTGAGAGAACCTGGGACGTGCCGTGCTCTGAGTGTTATTTGGTGCTTGTTGCACCATGTGAGTAGTCTCCACATGAGGGCACAAAGTTCGGTGGAGTGGGTTCCCCCCTGTTTGTTTATGTGGGCTACCACAGTTGTGTTGTCTGATGCTACCAGCACTTGTTTCTTGTGGCATTGGTGCGAGAAGTGTTGTAGGGCTAGGATTACTGCCTTTAGTTCCAGTACGTTTATGTGAAGGCGTTTTTCTATTTGAGACCATAGACCTCCGACGGAGTCGTGATTTAAGTGAGCGCCCCAGCCTGCGTTTGATGCGTCTGTAAAGATTAGAATGTCGTGATCTCTGGGGTGTAGGAATTCTCCGACTAGGACGTTTTGGGGATTTAGCCACCATTCCCCGTGTTGTTTCATTCTGTGAATCCAAGGAATTGGAGAATTCAAGGGCATCGGAGCTCTCCAGTGAGTCTTGAGATGCCATTGAAAAGGTCTCATGTGTATCCTGCCCAGTTTCACAGTTTTCTCCGTGGATGCAAGTAATCCAATGATGGACATAAGTGTCCGTGCACTGAGAGTCGATCTCGTCGCGATTGCGTTGAATGTATTTTGGATCTTGCTCCATCTGTCTTTTGTGGGTTTGACCAGGCCTTGGTCCAACGCAAAATGGTAGCCTATGAAGTCGAACCTCTGCTGGGGGGTGAGCTCCGATTTCTTGAGGTTTACGATGAACCCCAGGCTTCGAACCAGGGAGAGAAGTTTTGTTGTGTTTTCCTGAGCCTCTGGCTGAGAAGTGGCTCGTATTAACCAGTCGTCTAAGTATTGGTGTAGACGGATGTCTTGTTTTAAGGCCAGGAGCTTTACCTCCTTCACTAGGGAGGTAAAAACTAGGTGGTTCCCTTGTGGTGAAACCTGAGGAACTTTCTTGATTGAGGGTGAATGGGGATGTGTAGATATGCATCTGACAGATCTATTGAGGTGACCCATTCTCCTTGTCTGAGCGATGTGCGGATAGATTCTGGAGTTTCCATCTTGAACTTGGAGACTGTTAGGTATTGGTTTAGGGAGCTGAGATCTATGACGGGTCTCCATTTGTTCCCTGGTTTTGGAACTAAGAACAGTCGGCTGTAGAACCCGAGACTGTCTTGTTTGTTTACTTTTTCTATTGCGTTTTTGGTTAGAAGATCCAGAATAGAAGTCGACAAGGCATTGTCTTTGTCGGCGTTGTTGTATTCGCTGTGGATGCAAGGTGTTCTGGACAACTTGGGATGGTCCCTGAACGGTAGGCGGTAACCCTGTCTTAAGAGGTCCAGTTGAAAGGGGTGAGCGCCTTGTTGTTCCCAATGTTCTACAAACCACTTGAGTCTGCCTCCTACAGGGAGGTCTTTTATGTTTTCTTGGATATATAAAGGTACCTTGCCTAACTGTACACTCGGAGTCTTTACCCCCTCCGGTGGGGTGTTTTTGCTCAGAGTCACTTGCCTCTCTGGGAGGCCACTGCTCCCGGGATGGTTGAGTGGTTTGTGGGGATCCCAAGGAAGCCCTGAAGGGGTTGAAGGAAGTTGTCCATGATTGAGTGGGGGAGAGGATTGAGGAGTGTCATTGGTTTTGTGTTTGTTGTTGGCTCTGGTTGCCACTGATGTTTTTACCTCTACCCCTGCGAGCTCCTCTGCCTTTGTTGCTACCACGAAAACCACCCCTGTGTGGTTGTTGCTGTGGGTAGAATTGAGGGGGCATGACATATTGAGGAGGGGGCATCTGGTAATACCCTCCTTGTTGATATGCCCCTCTGCCCCTGCCCCTGGGTTTCTTCTTCTGCTTGCCGTAGGGGTGAAACCTTGTGCTTTGTTGGTTTCCGGTCTTAACTCCTAGACCTATCAGGTGTTGTTCGTATTCTTGCATCAACGATCTCTCAAATAGGTCTGGGCCAGAGATAGGGGCTGCCCGTAGATTCTTTAGGCGATAAGAATCAAGACTATTATGGGCGTTCTTGAGATAGGAGTCCCTTCTGATGAGGACTAGGTTGGTTAGCAGGTGGAGAAATTTCTCCAGTAAGTGTTGATAGGCGACAGCGGTACTCCTGCTGATGTCCAGCATGAACTGCATCTGTGGGGTATCCTCTACAGTTGAGTTGAGCAGTTGATGGAGAAACTGATCCCTGTTGTTTGGGTCTGGATCTGATGCCAGTAATCCAAATGTCTTTTCCCTTTGGTCTCTAGCTGCTCTGAGATTGTTAAGGGTCGATTCACTGGCGGTTGAGAGTGTTGATAGAAAATTTGAAGTAGCAATGCACTCCCTAACCATAAGTTCCAGTTTAACCAGTTCTCGTTGGTTGATAGAGGCTGTAGGAAGGCCTTTGTACCCGGGCCTGGCAATGTTTGAGAAAGCCTGTGGTACTACTTGAGGTCTCTGTTCAAACGTTTCCCCTGCCACTGGGTACCAGTTCCCTCTGTTTGGTGGGTTGGGCACAAATTGTCCAATATCCAGGGAAGTTGATGAGGCTGGTCCAGGTTTGACCACCGTATCCTGGTTTTGGAGCAGTTTTGCGATGTCATCCATAAGGGGAAGTTTGAGAGATGGTGGACGGGAGGATTGCTCCATGCGGAACATATTTGGATCACGTCCAAGTCCTGAGCCGAGTTTGTAATCCTCCGTCTTTGCCGGGTCGTCTATGCCAAGGTATTGGCGTACTCGGTCAATGAATGCGTGGAAATCTGCCTTGGGGGGAGGTGCTAAGTTCTCCGGTTCTGAGTCATCTACTTGAGAGGCAGATGAGTAGGATGATCCAGACTCCAAGCCATAGTCTCCCTTCTCGAGCCTTTGGAGGGGAGATTCTGATTGAGTTGGTGGTTGGGTTGGAGATGGAAGAGTAGGAGAAACTACCGCTTTAGTGGCTTGAGCGATAGAAGCTGACCCCTTTACCCCTTTTAATCCTTTCTTGACTGTCTGGTGAAAGGAGGTGTCCATCGGTTCTGGGGGTGTTGGAACCGGTTGGTTAGGTTGTGTTTGAACGACCTGGCTAGGTTGAGCCTGTGCAGATGGTTGTGGTGCTGAACTATCTGAAGGAGTTGGGGAGAATTTCTTGAACATTTCCTCCATGGAGGAGGTGAGAAACTGTTGAAGGCCTGATTGAAGTTGTGAGGATAGGTCCAACATTTGTTTCTGATTTCGCTGTGACAAATTCTCCATCATTTGCAGGTTTTGCTGTTCGAAATGTGCTTTTAGCATCTGTGTGCGAGGAGTAGGTGGAGGTACCAGTCTCTGTGGATCTGGAGCGGACGAGAACATTGGGTCCTGCTGGATGGTGGCTTTGGGTGGTGCTGGAGTCTTGAAAAAGACTGTTGATGTGGTGGGCACCGTGAGAAAAGCCGCGGACCTTGGAGGCGGTACAGAAGGTTGTACAAATTGTATCCCACTAGAGGGGAGATTCTGTGTCGACTGCAGTGGAGACAAGCCGGCCGGTGCTGACACTCCGGTCGGAGACACATAGCCGGTAGTACCGGTCCCGCTATCCTCGGTATTTAGATCCAAGATGGAGTCGTCTATTTCACCGGCCTCCGGATCCTCATCTTCCGGTTCCGGATCAGCCGGCAAATTCTTGGATGCACGCTTGGCACTTCTTTCGTGAAATACAGTCCGGAGGTGATTCCATTCCACCTCTGTAAGGGCTGAACATGCAGAGCAAGCCTCTAGAGGGGCTCCTGAGGCACAAGGGTCCTCCCCTTTACAGTGCATTCTACAGCTGTAACACCTCAGGTGCTTATCAAATGCTGGCATCCAGTGCCCACATTTTCCCCTCTTCTGATAAGGAGGAGTGCCTACCATGTTAGTGGTGGAAAAAATAAGTGTCACAAAATACAAGACACAAGAAGTTAATCTCACCAAAGAGTATACTAGAGTTGTCTATAAACAACGGTGAGACAATAGATATATTCCTAGAGTAAATATCCTCTTAGAAACTGTATAAAAACTATCACAAAGTGAGAGTTCCAAAGAAAGCCAACTGATAAGATGGCTACCAACGGAAAGAAGGAAGAATCACGTGATCTGCTGCGCAGTCGTCATATATCCGGTCATCTCGGTACCGGTGTATCCGGTGAAGTGAGCCGGCTCCGGGGAGACCTCTCCCCGCACTCGGCCGGGAAAGTTTCCAACTTTCTACCCGTTGGCAGCTTTTCCGGTGGTCAACGGAATAGCACTCTGTTTCAATAGGTAAGTACATTGTAGCGCAATAAAATGTCATTTATAACGAGACTAGCTCTTGATCGGACGCGAATACTGGGAGGACTTGCCCTCCTTTTCTGACTGTAACAACTGATGGTTTTCCATGCTGGTTTGCCGGACTTTTGCTCCCTTGACTTTTCAGGCTTTTAATAAGGGTGGTAGTGATTTTTCTTATGACTGGAGGAAGAGTGAATTAAGTGACCTTTGTTCTCATGCTGAGCTATGTCCTCGGATTCACGAAAGGTCTCAAGTCTTAGCCAAATCTCAGCTGAGATTTTGCTCAAATCTGAGATTTTTGTCTCAGCTGAGATTCTGCTTAACTTGAGATTCACGAGAGGAATCTCAGCTGAGACCAAAATCTCAGCCAAGTTTTGAGTCTGGACCAGTCAAAACTGATGTAACAGTTCATTGAGATTAGTGGAAAGTATACACATTTGCAAATTTAATAAGTAAATTAAATTTTTATAAGTTAATACCCTATCCAATGGACAATTGCTTTACCGGTCGGCGCGACCGGTCCCGCCAAACGCCAGAAAAAGACGTCCTGTATATAATACCAGCAGGACCGGTCAGTAGTGTGCATTCGCTAGGTGGCGCATCATACTTGCTTCCTGTCTAGACAGAGTGACGTCAGTTCATCTTTTTCGTTGTCTAAACAGATTTAGACCCCTAGTAAGCTGATAGCGGGGTCGGTTGGGAGGGCCTTGCCTGTCCATTGGATAGGGTATTAACTTATAAAAATTTAATTTACTTATTAAATTTGCAATTTTATTGCGTTAATACATCCTATCCAATGGACAATTGCTGAATAACTACCGCTTGGTCGGCGGGTAAGTTACTAGGGACTTAGAATGAACTCATAAATGGTAACAAAATTTTACCCTACGGCCTAGGCTGACTTAGTCAGGAGACCTATAGGTCCATGGTGGTTACCAGAGCCCGGTTGCCGGGGCTATACCAGCATTGCCCCCCCCCCCTTCTTACAGACCTGCTCTGAGGTAGGGGAAGAGAGGGATGAGTTCAGTCCCGGAAGGCAAATAAACCTCCCGAAGGAAGCATGTCAATTAGATTCATGAGCTATTTACACTATGTACATGTATACAAATCTCAATATAAGGGCTATTTGTGGATCTGCTGAGCAGCCACTACTAGGCCCAAGTAAAGAGGCTCTAAATCAGCCCCAGCCACATCCTTCAGAACTGTGTGAAGGTGATATATGACTTACAGTGGAAGGCTGAGGACTGTTCTAAGGAGACTCCTGACTGGAATGCCTTAGAAACAGCAAAAGCCCTAACATCATGGGCTTTGACCTGATGCAAGGTGAGGGCTTACTGGTCAGAGAGCTCATGGCATAGGATCACAGTAGCTTGATCCATGAGGAGATGGTGGCAGGAGAGATATCCTTGTCGACAACTTTCTTGGAAGAAGACAAAGACCAGCTCCTTGTTATGCCTAAGATCTGAGGTCCTACCCAGATGGTAACACAGGGCTCTGACTGGACACCAGGACCTGTGACCTATCCAGAGTGAGGACCAGGGCTGCATTAACCACAGGGGCCACACTGTCTGGACTCTCTTTGGCTAGCTAATTCTTGGAAGGAAGGCTGGCTGAGGGGTAGAAAGACACCATGGACCAATCTGGTGTCTGAGGTTGTTATGCAGCCAAGCATGGATCTCACCCTCCGCTTGCCTGAACCTAAGGCCAACAGGAAGACAGTCTTGATAGTCAAGTGCTTCAGGGAGGCCTCCTTAAGGGGTTCAAAAAGGAACCTTGTCAGCTGGTGTAGAACCAGGGAAAGGTTCCAAGAGGGGATTCCCCTCTTCTCTTGGATCTGTCTCTGTGGAAACTATCCAGGAGATCAGTGAGATTTTCATCGCTGCTGACATTAATGGGCAAATTCCCAAATTGTTAACAATGGCTGGTCTATAGCCATCAATGGTGCCCGGCTGTAACTTCCTGTCTTGAAAAGGTACAAAAGGAAGTCAGCTATAGCTTTTAAAGGTGGTGCCCAGAAGTCCATCTGATTACTGAGGTACCACGTGTAAAACATGGTGCACTTGCCTCATAGACTGATCTGTTTGATCCTCTGGAGGAGCCTCAATTCGAGCTGCCACTGCCTCAGGGAAGCCCTGCTTCCTTGGTAGCTGGGGCTCTAGGGGCCAAGCATGTAGATTCAGATTTACCAGGTTTACCAGGTTCCTGTGAAGGGTCTGGTTGAGTAACTGAGTCAAAAGTCAGGCAGAAAGTGCACACAGTGGGATCTGACTGGACATGGTTACCAGGTCTCAGAACCAAGGCATGTTGGACCACCCTGGTGCAATCAGTATGAGTTGTTGCACGGGTGGTTCTGCAACTTTCCCACCACTTTGCCCAAGATAGCTGCTGGTGGGAAGGCATATGGGTCCAGGTCCTAACAAGGAAGAATGAAGGCATCTACTGCCCAGGCTTGAGGATCTGGAACTGGTGAGACAGAGATGTAGTTGTCCAACCTGGTGGCAAACAGGTCCACTTGAGGATGCTGCCACCGGGAGCATATTGCTTGAATACCTCTGGATGGGGGGGACCATTATGTTTAATGGTCTGTCCTAGCCTGGATAGCTTGCCTGCTATCACATTCGGCCGGCTGTGGATGTGTCGGGTTCTGAGTCACCTGTGTCTGGTACACCAGGTCAGAATTCTCCACAAGAGGTTCCAAAGGGGGTCCGATTCCATCCCCCCTTTATACAGAAAACCACCATGGGGTTGTCTGTAGCTACAACAGCAACATTGTTCAAGCAGAGGTTTTGGAACTCTTTAGGGCCAAAAGGCCACCTTAAATTCCAGATATTAAAGTGTAACTTGCTTCGGAAGGGGCCAGGTTCCCCTTGCAGTGTGTTCCCTTAAGTGAGCACCCCACCCCTCTAAATGCATCTATAAGGATTTGCAGAGCATATACAGTAGGTGTAATGGTTGACCTTGAAGCACATGGTCTTCCTGCAGCCACGATTTTAGCTGAGGGTGGAGTGAACTGGGATCACCTTTTGGCGATTCAGGTACTCTCCAGCTATTTATTAAGTGCCACTGTATCAGCCTGATGAGAAAGGCCACCTATGTGGACGGGCTTTGCTATGGCTGCCAGTAATGCTATCAGGGGCATGAGCCGCTGGACCGGGCATGTCGATCCGGAGAGAAGTTTCTGGATTGCAGATAACGTCTGCAAATGCTCTAGGGTGGGTCTCACCTTGCCCTCTTTCAGGCTGAACTGGTAGTCTCTCAAGACAAAGACTTGCTCGAGGTCTAGTTCTAATTTTTCATGATACCATTCAAACTTACTCCTGACACAGAGCTACTAGAGATTGTGTCTGTTGGAGACTGGTTTAGTGGGGGCTGGCATTTCCTTGTTGTTTGAAAGGGGTGAGGCAGTATGCAACCTTGAGGTTAGCCACTCCTCTGGCTGAAGAGAGGTTCATGTGGTTCCTGAAATTCCCACTGAATCATTTAGGATACTGAACCAAAATCCTGCCTGGAGAACTGGTCAAACTGGTCGTTTCTGGCAGGGGAGGGTGTAGCCTTCCTGGGAGGTTCATGTAAACTTGAGGCTGGTCCCTAGGGTGGCCCAAGTTTGAACCGGCAGGTTGGTGCAAAAATACCAGTGTCAACACTGGCGACAGGTTCACTGATCCACACAGTAGGAAACCATCCAAAGGGGATCTGCGACATAAGGTCATTTCCACAGAACCCCACTGTGGAAACACTAATAGCCATTTATGAACACTGTGACCCCTGGTCCAATTAACAGATAAATTTCCCATTGCTTCAGTTGTGACAAACCAGAAAAGGGTTATAATCTTGAGGGAAAGCTTGAGTTTGCAAACTCATGCCCCTGGTGTCAGCTGACACTGGTCACAAGCTGGGTAAAAAGGCAAGCTGGGTTGGCCAGTTTCGGAGGCTGGATCAATGGCATCTCCAGAATAACTGGTACAGCAGACTTCTTGTTGGCAGTATTCTAACCAATGTGGTTGAGTTCCGCATCTCACTGGCAAGAGTAACTGGCTGACTGATCAGGCAGGTTGAGACAGTCAGCTCACCAGGACAAGTGACTGGTCTAAGAATTTCTCTGTAACCAGATTACTCAGACAGCAACTGGTTGGTCTAAAATGGCCATTTGGACCCTTAAAAGACTTTGCTGGTCTGTTGGCCAGTCCTGTGGACCTGCCCAGTACCAGGGCCTAACCGGTTATAGGTTAAGCAATGCTCTGTAACCAGTTCCTGGTGGATCCATAGTTTTGCAAAGAAAACTCATTTGAGCTGGTAGAACTGGGGGACTACGTCTCAGCAGAGGTAGGCTTATCTAACAGAACTGCCTTCTTCCTGTCCGTAATGTTGGAATCAGAAGGTTTTCTCTGTAACCAACACTTCTCAGTAACCGGTAAGCCACTTAACTGTTAATGAACCGGTAAACTGGCCATTCTCTGTAACCAAGCATTCAGACAGCCACAGCTCTATCATTATTTGATCACTTGGTGGATCTGGCAATCCGGTAAGCTGGTGTTCCAGTTTGAATCAGGTTTCTTCACCGGAATTTCTGTCTATAAGCCAGACCAGTAGACTCTGTAACCGGCTTGGTATGAAGCTACTGGTCCCTGGAGGTTGTGTAAGCCAGAACCCGTCGGTAGGTTCTGTAACCGGTTGGTTGAGGCAATTTACTGAAGAACTTCCTGTCTATCTGACTGTCACAGGCAAATCTCTAACTGGTGACCCTGTTGTCCTCACTGGACTTGTTGCCTTAAGTTGCCTTCTGCCCATGGGAACAACTGATTTCTCTGTAACCGGTGAGCCTGCTGTCAGCACTGGAATGGTGGGAGCAGCAGATCTCTCTGTAACCAGTAACCTCTGTTAACCGGTAAATTCTCTCTGTAACCGGTAAACTCTGTAACCAGTGAGCCTACTGTCAGCACCGGAATGGTGAGAGCAGCAGATCTCTCTGTAACTGGTTAGCCTGCTGTCAGCACACGGATGGTGGGAGCAGCAGACCTGTGTAATCAGAAAATTTTCTCTGTAACCGGTAAACTCTGTAACCGGTGAGCCTGCTGTCAGCACTGGAATGGTGAGAGCAGCAGATCTCTCTGTAACTGGTTAGCCTGCTGTCAGCACTGGGATGGTGGGAGCAGCAGATCTGTGTAATCAGAAAAATTTTTCTCTGTAACCGGTAAACTCTGTAACCGGTGAGCCTGCTGTCAGCACTGGGATGGTGGGAGCAGCAGACCTGTCTGTAACCGGTAAACTCTCTCTGTAACCGGTAAAATCTGTAACTGGTTAGCCTGCTGTCAGCACTGGGATGGTGGGAGCAGCAGAACTCTGTGTAACCAGAAAATTCTCTCTGTAACCACTGACCAGATTCTTCAAACAGCCAGGGTCAGTCTGGTTAATTCACCTGTATTTTCTGCCTGTAAACCGGTCTGGTTGGCTCTGTAACCGGCTAAGGGGAAGCACACTGGTCAATGAGGGCTGTGTAGCCGGCACCCAGTGGGTAGGCTCTGTAACCGGTATTGTAGGCAGCATAAAATCAGTGGCCTGGACAGCTAGCTGGAGCAACTTTATAACCGGTTCCTGGTAGGCCCATCCTCTGTAACCGGTTGGTAGATCTTCTTACTCTCAACCTGCCCCAGTACCCGTACCAAGGTAGGGTCAAAGGGGGGGAGAGGGCTAGCTGGAGACCCCAACCGGTAGTCTGAGCAGAGCTGGTACCGGTAAAATTCAGCACAAGGGGTCTAGACCTGGTCATCTTCTTGCTAGCTGAACCGGTCACACTTGGGGATCTGTGGAGCCACAATTTCTTCTGCTAGCCTTACCGGTCGTGTATGGAGATCTGTGAAGTCACATGACCGGCACTTCAAAAACACGCAGATTGCAGTGACCAATGTCATCTGATATCTTCACACCAACAGGCGAGTTGCTGGATTTCTTCTTGCCAGATAAAAATGGGTGTTGATTAATAAATGGTCGACTTCTTCTGATGAAAACTTCTGTTGAAAAAATACGAGTCCTCCATTGATAAATGCGTATCACGTGACCTCCATAGTTGAATGCGTATCACGTGACCAGGTCTGTGTCACGTGACCAGCATAAGCTGGAAGTGATGACGTCAGACGATGCATTCTTCTTTCCTTCTAAATTCTTCTCGTCGACATACACGCAGAGTTACTCGACAAAGTAGAAATTAATGGAGGGCGAATCGTGATAAATATACATTGTGAACAGAAGAAGGAATGCTGCAAGGACAACACACGACCTCTCACCCACGGCTTCGTCTCGACGACAAGCACAAAGAAAATCTTCAAAACTGGCCATAAAATGCTGGATACTGCCTCGTTTAAGTCCTGGAGAGGCCATGATATGTAAGTGACACAAAATATATATTTTCAGATGAAAATAAGCTTTAAATTCGTAGAATAAACCGCGTTTTCTTCAAACTTGGAGATAACTTCAAAACGCGTCTGCACACCACACGCGCCAAACGAAAAAGATGAACTGACGTCACTCTGTCTAGACAGGAAGCAAGTATGATGCGCCACCTAGCGAATGCACACTACTGACCGGTCCTGCTGGTATTATATACAGGACGTCTTTTTCTGGCGTTTGGCGGGACCGGTCGCGCAGACCGGTAAAGCAATTGTCCATTGGATAGGATGTATTAACGCAATAAAATTATATTTTACCACTCTACCATATATACGCACATTTTAGAATGTTTTTGATCAAGCAAAACGTCTTTTTACTATAATTTGTACTGAGATTCAAAAGAACTGATTATAACAGCAAAACAAGCCACTCATGTAAATTTGTAATTTTAAATGTTTACTGTTGTTTTTGTAAAAATTCTTAATATATATTCATATTTTGTGTTACAAGTTAAATAATATGTCATACTTCACTATTTTCATTTTGTTTTGTGACTTTTTATTACATATACGCATTTATGAGAACTTAAGTCACCCCCCAGGCTGTCTTAGATTTGAGACCAAATCTGAGAAAAATCTTAGCCTCAGATCTTTTGTGAATCCCAGCTGAGCTAAAACTTCTAAAATCTGAGAAAAATCTAAGAAAAATCTTAGATTGAGACCAAAATCTCAGATTTGAGACTTGAGACCTTTCGTGAATCCGGCCTCTGGTAACATATATATGTTGACTTGCAAGCCGACTTCTCCCATCTTCTAAGTGTGTCCTGACTGATTGGATGAATGCTGGTGCAGGGGTGGACAGAACTGATGACCAGGCAATTCTAGTTCAACTTCACCAACTCCCTGCCCCAAGAAGATACTGATCCAGCCGACTTTTCTTTGTTGGGGTGTAGCCCATATCACTTGGACTGTGACTTCCTGAACTTCATAAACTGGTCTTTCTGTAGGCCACCAGCCACTGACGCATAGATGGATATCTTTCAACCCAAGTTACATTAAGTTTGTCTATTTGTTTACAGAGCCACTCATCGGTCAGTAGCTTCACACTGATCTTGCCCAGTGACTGTTGTTTGGGTGCTGCGAACGGGTTGTCTGCGCTAGAGTTATACATGCATATATATATATGTTTCTGCATCCAACCCATGAAGGATCTGATCCAATGTACAGTCTCAAGATATGACAGAGCCTGGTTGGTTTCTGTAGCTGTGAAGTCGTGTTCCAGATCAGACAGCCCCCCCCCCCCTTCCTCTTCAAAACCACTGGCAGGTCGGCAGACCAGATCACCATCAGAATCCGTGTCCATTTCACTATCAGTGTCCTGTGTAGTCTGTAAACCAGACATGCCTGGGTCTGGTTAGTTGGTTAGTAGAAGGCTGGTCGGTCGGTTAGTAAACTTCTGCAGCCTGAGGTCGGTTATGCTGAACGTGGTCAGTAGACACATCAGGTCAGTCAGCCGGCTTGGAAGTAATAAAAGGTTTAGTAACCTAAACAGCACTGGCTGGTGAAATCTTGACCGACATCTTCACTGGTTGAAAAGTTGGTTCCAACTTTTCCAGAGACTTTGACAACAGAAACGCTTCAAGATGAATGAAATGTTATAAATCATTTCTGGTCCATAGGCTCTAATTTAGCATTAGTTGAAGACTTCTTAGCAGGTGTTGAGTGCTTTTTCTTCTGTTTGTCTTTGTTGCCAGCTCTCTCTGGTGACTTCACCTCCTTATCAGCACTAGCCACCCCTATAACTGAGACCAAGCTAGGGTTTACCAGAGTGCTACCATCGTCTTAGGTTTTTCTCAGATCTGATGGGCTTGTCAGACTTGTCACTTTTCTGCTCACATTTTCCTTTTTCTTCTGATGAGGTGTAGATAGCTGTAACTGCTGTTCTGAGGTCATAAGGTTGCAGTGGAGACAGTCTTCATTGTTCACGCATGGATCACTGCCTTTGGACTTGTCTATACATCTAGCACAGTTCGCGTGTTTATCAAATCCTGCCATTAAATGGCCACAAGCTCCCCACTTCTGACCAGGTGATGCCATGATCTATACACTCTTAGAGTAAGTTTGAAGTAAAAAACAGTTCAATATTCACAAAAATATGCCACAATTTTTCACTTTGAGACCCTCTCAAAAATTCCGTCTGCACAGAACGAGCACCAAATGAAAAGGATGCTAGGATGTCAAACTGTCTCGACAGGAAGTAAGTATGATGCGCCACATGGCGAATGCACATGTGACTGGCCCAGCTGGTGGAAACACAGGACTTGTTCTGTCGTTTGGCGGGCTGGTCTGCACTGACCGGATTAGCAATTGTCCATTGAGTAGGATGTATTAACGCAATAAAAAAAATTTTCCACCAAAAGTTGACCGACAAAATTCAGAAAATTCAAAATTTTTCAGTACAATATATGTAATATCTTGCATGCAACAGATCCAAAATTGGCTCAAAATCACTATTTCTAATGGGTTTTAAGAAAACATTTTTAATTTTCAGCCTGAATTCAAAACATCCAAAGAGTCTCAAATTTGCTTGAAATTGTTCCATCTCTAATAGTTTTCAAGATAAATAGCATTTTCAATTTTCTGCCAACATTTAAACTGGCAGCAAAAATTCAACCTTTTTTATAGGGACTATACCCAACATTTCTAATACCCAACAGGCCCAAAGTTTGTTTGAAATTTTTTCATTTATTTTATGTTAAAAAAAACCTGCAACAAGGAAAAGCAGATATCTATATTCTAACACATTTCTATCTCTATTTCTATTCGCTAACACACACAAAAAAACATAGATCATAATAGCTTGATGTTATTGTAATGTAAAACAAAATAAAACAAGACCACTGCCGTGGTATGTATCTCCCGCCGAGTACCGCAGGGGAAGAAATACTACATTGAAATTTTTCCCCTTTGCATAGGACACTGTTGTACCATCCTGCAGGTCGAAAATTCGCTTGAAACCGCTCTATCTGTTATGCTTTTCGAGATATTGACACTTTTCCATTTTCAGCAAAAATCCAAGATGGCCGCCGAAAGTGGCGAAAAATGAAATTTTCCCCCGTTGCACAGGAGACTCTTGTACCACCCTGCAGGTCAAAAGTTTGCTCAAAATCGCTCTATCTCTTACGGTTTTCGAGATATTGACACTTTTCTATTTTCCGCAAAAATCCAAAAAGGCCGCCAAAAGTGGCGAAAATTGATATTTTACCCCTTTGCACAGGACATTCTTGTACTACCGTGCAGGTCAAAAATTCGCTCGAAATTGCTCTATCTCTTATGGTTTTTGAGATATTCACACTTTTTCATTTTTTTCCGCTAAAATCCAAGAAGGCCGCCAAAAGTGGCGAAAATTGAAATCTTTCCCCTTTGCATAGGACACTTTTGTACTACCCTGAAGGTCTGAATGCAATAGTTTTCAAGTTACAAGTGATTTCACTCATGATGGAAGTTAGTGAAAAATCCAAAAGTAGCTATTACTCACTTATCTATTGAGATAGACACCCAAGTTACTCACCATGTTGTTGCTGTGGGAAAAAGTAGGTGAATAACATATTTTAACAAAATGCTCTAAATACAATACTTTTCAAGTTATAATCGATTTAGTGCATGATTTCATTAATTTTAATGCATTGAAAATTATTTTAATAATTCATAAAAAAACTTTAGCATGTGAAATATCTCCAAAATGTAGGTGAATGAGTTATTTGAGAAATACTGGCTATCTGCAATACTTTTTGTGATAATAGGCAATTACTCATTTTGAGTAGGTGAGTAATTAGATATGGATCTGAAAATTCACTAATTGAAAGTTCTCCCAAAATATAGGTGAAGTGAGTTATTTGAAAAATACTGGCTATCTGCAATACTTTTAGAGATAATTTGCATTTACTCATTTTGAGTAGGCGAGTAATTACCTACAGGTTTGGAACTTCACCATGTGAAAGCTCTTCCAAAAGTAGATGAATGAGTTATTTGATAAAAATTGGGTACCCACAATACTTTTAGAGATAATTAGCATTTACTCATTTTGAGTAGGTGAGTAATTACCTACGAGTTTGAAACTTCACCATGTGAAAGCTCTTTCAAAAGTAGATGAATGAGTTATTTGAGAAAAATTGGCTATCTGCAATACTTTTAGAGATAATTCTCATTTACTCATTTTGAGTAGGTGAGTAATTAGCTATGGGTCTGAAACTTCACGGAGTGAAAGCTCTCCCAAAAGTAGGTGAATGAGTTATTTGAGAAAAATTGGCTATCTGCAATACTTTTAGAGATAATTCGCATTTACACATTTTGAGTAGGCGAGTAATTAGCTATGGGTCTGAAACTTCACCATGTGAAAGCTCTTCCAAAAGTAAATGAATGAGTTATTTGAGAAAAAATGGCTATCTGCAATACTTTTAGAGATATTTAACATTTACTCATTTTGAGTAGGTGAGAAATTAGCTACAGGTCTCACACTTCACCAAGTGAAAGCTCTCCCAAAAGTAGATGAATGAGTTATTTGAGAAAAATTGGCTATCTGCCATACTTTTAGAGATAATTCGCATTTACTCATTTTGAGTAGGCGGGTAATTAGCTATGGGTCTGAAACTTCACCATGTGAAAGCTCTTCCAAAAGTAAATGAATGAGTTATTTGAGAAAAATTGGCTATCTGCAATACTTTTCGAGATATTTAGCATTTAGTCATTTTGAGTAGGTGAGAAATTAGCTACAGGTCTGACACTTCACCAAGTGAAAGCTCTCGCAAAAGTAGGTGAATGAGTTATTTGAGAAAAATTGGCTATCTTCTATACTTTTAGAGAAAATTCGCAATACTTTTGAAGATATAAGCCATTTACTCATTATGGTTATCATTAAAAATTGAAAAAGTAGCTATTACTCACTTAGCTATGGAGATACACTTGCAAACTACTGACCATGTTGTAGCTGTGGAGAAAGTAGCTGAACAACATATTAGAACAAAATACTGTAAATGCAATAGTTTCAGAGTTATAAGCCATATAATTATATTAGCTAAAATAGCTATTACTCACTCAAAAGTAGGCCAAAGTTCACCAAACCCCAAAAATATTGAAGAGCAAAAAAATTCATTAGGACTTGTGATTTACCAAAAATGTGTAACTGTAGTAGTTTCAGAGAAAACTGCGTGACACACGCACGCACGCACGTACATGGTCAAATTATGATCTCCCTCCGGCGAGCCGGGCGGGAGATAAAAAAAAGTTTGTTTGAAATCGTCTATCTCCAATGGTTTTCGAGATAAACAACATTATCAATTTTGGCCAAAATTTAGATCATTCAAAATTGTTACGGGCACTATACCTATGGTCCCTAATAACCACTGGCCCTCAAATTTGCTTGACATGGACCTATCTAACATTTTCAAGATAAACATTTTGAATTTTCTACCAATTTCAAGAAATTCAGAAATTTTTTTTAGAAAAAATCAGCATCACCATGAGTGTTGCGGTTTTCTTGCCAAGTTAGTGCAAGTGTCAGCATTACAAGATCATGAAAGCATGTCAGCAAGTTTATCAGCTTACCAAAAAATACAACATTTCTATAGAATTGTTTTTATTGAATCTCATTTCTGTGATATATATACACTATGAATTACACAAGTACATCCAAATGATAGAAATTATTGAATATTTATAGCAACTACACGCACAGAGCATGATTCAAAATAAAGCATACACAATAGACAGGATAACTTAGGTTAAATATGATAAGCACAAAGTCATCAGGTTAGTTAAATGCATATTAGCCATTATCTATTTTCAATAAATAGTTTCTACGTACGCCAAGCAAACATAAAGCAAATACAAAGACAACTTGAGGAATAAACACTTGGTTACTCATTTGTTTAATTACCTCTGACACAAAATCATGTAAGATTCTTAGACATACCCTCACAGCTTCTATTAATGCCCCAATAATTTTGCAACTGCTTACTCAAAATATTTTAACGTAGAATTTTACTCATTATTATTATTTCTGCATTTGATCATTTATGAGCTTTATTTCTTTTTACAATTAGTGTTACTTTGTCACAACTTTACTTTGCAGCCAAGATACCACAAACTACTACTGCATGAATAGTGAATATTTTAACAATGATATTGATCTAGAATTTTAAAACTATTATTGAATATTAAGAGTAAACAATGTTTCAGATTAAAAAAATTGAAGCAAAAAAGTGAATGTTCAACTTAGATGAACATTTATCAATATAACAGAAAATAACACACTCTAGCAAAATGAATGATAGAATTATATAGTTCAACAATGAGTTCATGAAAATAGAAGACAAATCAATATATTTTCTGTGGGTAAAAAGTCCCTCACAAAGTATACAAATAATTATTGACACAATTTAACTTGACTATTGATCTTAAATTTTAAAATACAGTATATCTTGTAAAATCTGTAATATGATTAAAACTATACAGAGACTGTCGGTTTAATTGCAAAAAAAATAAAACCATTTTCTGTTTTGAGTAGAATATGTGAATTATCATTTAGCTCTTTGCAAACTGTTGGAAGTTTTTATGGTGGATACAAATATACTTTTTATCTCTGACAAACAATGTTTTAATGCAATTTTGTTTTCTAATGTTTGATAGCACTAACAAATGGTTGAACTACACTCAACCCAGTTTAAAATCTAAACACTAGCTTCAACCAGCGAATGTAAAGCCAATATAAAAATGAAACCTCTTAATGTACAGCTGACAAAAACTGTGAAAAGTGTTTAAAATAAAAAAATTTAGATCTGTTAAAAAGTATAAATATTTAGTATTGCAATATGAGGTAGAAGTGGATAACTATCCAAAAGTTTCTTTATTTTAATCTCACAAAATTTAATTTCTGACAAAATAACACAGACCAATTACTTTTTATAAAAGTACAAAAAAGGTAAAACTTAGAGTAAGAAATCTAAAATTCGCCAGGAATCTAAAATTCGCCACCTCTAAAACCTTAGTTAATTTTATGAAGAAAATGATTTTTTTGTCTAACAATTGGTAGTTTTCAGTTCAAAAAGCCTTAATTTACTATACAGTCAACAAATCCACAATTCATTTATTTTATTAGTATTTTCACATGTGGTGAATTTCATATATGTGGCGAATTTTAGATTTCTTACTCTACACACTACCTGGTACACAAGTACACAATGCAGGACACATGGACAATAATGTACTCCGGGTGGCTATATATAGTAGTAGTAAACCTTTATAGTTAGCACCATTTGTATTTTAACATATGATATTATAGAATTAAACAGTTGCTTCAACTTCCTCTCAACAAACAAGATAAAATCTGAACTTTTATAAAAAGAACTTCTGTATAAATATATCCCGCCTAAAAATATCTGTATACAACATACACACGCAAAACAAAAATTATTACCATTTTCTGACCATAGATGTACACTGCCATTACTAACTGTACAATACAAATATCAACTACTTGGTTGCATACTGCAAAACCTCACTGTTTGTTCACTTAAACACACACAAAAGAAATGACCAAAGTTTACAAATGCTTTTATAATACATTGTTTAAAAAGAAAAGGGGTTGTGATGAATATTCCCAAGACAGATAGTGACATATATAACTGTCAGAGTATGACTGTAAGTGTCACATCCGTCACACTTTTTAGTAGAAAATCAATAAAATTATGTCTACTTTTAAAGGATATGGTTCTATTAAATTGTCTACAGTTTATAAGCTTATAAGGTCAACTATACTTATACAAACCTTCTATTGCCTATTTTGGCAGTTCTCAATTTTTTGTGTGACAAGTTTTGTGTCATAAATTGAGACATCCAAAACTATTCGTTGTGGTACAAGGAGATCAATAACAAAGTAGTGTAAGAAACTTAAACATATCAATATACTGTACAAAGGGCTAAACAGTGGGTAAACCCATATACGGCAATGCTTGTAACTCTTTTAAACTTCAAGTTCCACTAAACTGACAGAGAAAACTAGCTCCTGACTAGAATGAACTCTTGATCTCTTTACACATATATCCCCTCGCAGGACCTGATCAATCAAAAATGTGTGATCTACCACAGCCTGTGAAAATTGTTTCTTTGTCACCTGTTAAATTAAGCCAAAGAAACAAACTTCACTGAAGTTTATGACAGTTCAGATAATTGGCTTAAAGGTGTTACAACAATCAAAAGCTTTATGAAAAATTCCCAAAATTTCAAAGTAAAATAGAAGAGACTCTTCTGTGATGAAATTCACGCGCTGTGGCTGATATTTTTTGTTTTAAAATAGGGCTAAAGAAGCAAGCTAAGTGATCTCACTTTACAAAATGTGGACCTAATCTGAGTTGTCAATGATTATATGAAGCATTTCTGCTCAAACAAAGGCAGGGCGGACATAAAAATAGGGATATATCATTTTAATTCTTACCAAAAGTGAATAAGTAACTACCCATGGGAAGAAACAAAGCTCAATACAGAAAGACATCTGGATGGAAATACATTGATAACATACTTTTCAAAAGTCTAAGAAGAGCATGATGACGAACTGTTCTGACATTCAGAGCTGCAACATATTTTAGAAGCAAAACTACACACATAAAATATTACAAACTGATCAAATATTAATACTCTGGAAGAAAATTTCTTTAACTATATTATCTGCCAAGTTTTCCTAACCATAAAGTAAGAAATACAAAATTTCACCCTGAAAAATAGCACAACGTTTTATTGTAAAACAAGCATTCTGACGCATGCATTTATCTCCCGCCGTATAAATTAGATGTCCTAAAGATAGTGGAATATAAATTTTCCTGCGAGATGGAGGCACATGTAGAAGTGACAAGTTTAATGTTTGATTGCAATACTTTTAAACACAAAAGGCATTTACTCATTTTAGTAGCTATTACTTTGCCATCCAAAGAGCTACAGTTCTGCCACTTCATTATGCAGATCAACTCAAAGTAGGAAAGCACGTCTTTAGAAGAAATAGCCTATCTGTACTACTTTTAGAGATACAAGACATTTACTTATTTTAGTGGCTATTACTCTGCCATCTAAAGAGCTACAGTTCTGCAACTTCACTATGTGGTAGATCACCCAAAAGTAGGTGAATGACTTATTTAGAAGAAATTGCCCACCTGTAGTACTTTTAGAGACTAGACCAAGGATGCATCTGTGGCCAGATGCAAAATGTATCCACCGGCAAAGGCAAAAGTAGCTATTACTCAGCTATGGCACGAGCTAGAGGTCTGAAATTTCAGTATGTTATAGCTGACCCAAAAGTAGGTGAATAACATATTTGCACAAAATTCTCTAAATGCAATAGTTTTCAAGTTACAAGTGATTTTACTCATGATGGAAGTTAGTGAAAAGCCCAAAAGTAGCTATTACTCACTTAGCTATTCAGATAGACACCCAAGTTACTCACCATGTTGTTGCTATGGAAAAAGTAGGTGAATGATATATTTTAACAAAATGCTCTAAATGTAATACTTTTCAAGTTATAAATGATTTAGTGTTGAGTAAGAACTTCAAAGTAGGTATTACTCCGCTATGCAATGAGCCACAGGTCTGGAATTTTACTATGTTATAGCTGCCTCAAAATAGGTGAATAACATAAATAATGTAAATGCAAAAGTTTTCAAGTTATAAGTGATTTACCCAACAGTGATAACCTAAAAGTAGTTATTATTCAGCTATGCCATGAGCTACAGGTCTGAAATTTTACTATGTTATAGCTGACCCCAAAGTAGCTGCATAACATATTTGCACAAAGTGCTCTAAATGCAGTACTTTTCAAGTTATAATTGATTTAGTGCATGATTTAATTAATTTTAATGTATTAAAATTTATTTTAAAAATTCATAAAAAAACTTAAGCATGTGAAACTTCTCCAAAATGTAGGTGAATGAGTTATTTGAGAAATACTGGCTATCCGCAATACTTTTAGTGATAATAGGCATTTACTTATTTTGAGTAGGTGAGTAATTAGCTACAGGTCTGAAACTTCACCAAGTGAAAGCTGTCCCAAAAGTAGGTGAATGACTTATTTGAGAAAAATTGGCTATCTGCAATACTTTTACAGATAATTAGCATTTACTCATTTTGAGTAGGTGAGTAATTACCTACGGGTCTGGAACTTCACTATGTGAAGGCTATCCGCAATACTTCTAGGGATAATTAGCATTTACTCATTTTGAGTAGGTGAATAATTAGCTACGGGTCTGAAACTTCACCAAGTGATGGCTCTCCCAATAGTAGATGAATGAGTTATTTGAGAAAAATTGGCTATCTGCAATACTTTTAGAGATAATTAGCATTTACTCATTTTGAACAGGTGAGTAATTAGCTATGGGCTGAAACTTCACCATGTGAAAGCTCTCCCAAAAGTAGGTGAATGAGTTATTTGAGAAAAATTGGCTATCTGCAATACTTTTACAGATAATTAGCATTTACTCATTTTGAGCAGGTGAGTAATTAGCTATGGGTCTGAAACTTCACCAAGTGAAAGCTCTCCTAAAAGTAGGTGAATGAGTTATTTGACAAAAAATGGCTATCTGCAATCCTTTTAGAGATAATTAGCATTTACTCATTTTGAGTAGGTGAGTAATTAGCTACAGGTCTGAAACTTCACCAAGTGAAAGCTCTCCCAAAAGTAGGTGAATGAGTTATATGAGAAAAATTGGCTATCCGCAATACTTTTAGAGATAATTAGCATTTACTCATTTTGAGTAGGTGAACAATTAGCTACGGGTCTGAAACTTCACCAAGTGAAAGCTCTCCCAATAGTAGGTGAATCAGTTATTTGAGAAAAATTGGCTATCTGCAATACTTTTAGAGATAATTAGCATTTACTCATTTTGAGTAGGTGAGTAATTAGCTATGGGTCTGAAATTTCACCATGTGAAAGCTCTCCCAAAAGTAGGTGAATGAGTTATCTGAGAAAATTGGCTATCTGCAATACTTTTAGAGATGATTCGTATTTACTCATTTTGAGTAGGTGAGTAATTAGCTACGGATCTGAAACTTGACCATGTGAAAGCTCTTCCAAAAGTATGTGAAGGAGTTATTTGAGAAAAATTGGCTACCTGCAATACTTTTAGAGATAATTAGCATTTACTCATTTTCAGCAGGTGAATAATTAGCTACAGGTCTGAAACTTTACCAAGTGAAAGCTCTCCCAAAAGTAGATGAACGAGTTATTTGAGAAAAGTTGTCTATCTGCAATACTTTTAGAGATAATTCGCATTTACTCATTTTCAGTAGGTGAGTAATTAGCTACGGATCTGAAACTTCACCATGTGAAAGCTCTTCCAAAAGTACCTGAAGGAGTTATTTGAGAAAAATTGGCTACCTGCAATACTTTTACAGATAATTAGCATTTACTCATTTTCAGCAGGTGAATAATTAGCTACAGGTCTGAAACTTCACGAAGTGAAAGCTCTCTCAAAAGTAGGTGAATGAGTTATTTGAGAAAAATTGGCTATCTGCAATACTTTTAGAGATAATTAGCATTTACTCATTTTGAGTAGGTGAATAATTAGCTACAGGTCTGAAACTTCACCAAGTGAAAGCTCTCTCAAAAGTAGGTGAATGAGTTATTTGAGAAAAATTGGCTATCTGCAATACTTTTAGAGATGATTCGCATTTACTCATTTTGAGCAGGTGAGTAATTAGCTACAGGTCTGAAACTTCACCAAGTGAAAGCTCTCTCAAAAGTAGGTGAATGAGTTATTTGAGAAAAATTGGCTATCTGCAATACTTTTAGAGATAATTCGCATTTACTCATTTTGAGTAGGTGAGTAATTAGCTAAGGGTCTGAAACTTCACCAAGTGAAAGCTCTCAATTAGCTACAAATGAGAAAATAGCTATTACTCACTTATGGCATGCAACAGAACCCCAAACTATGTACCATCTTATAGCTAAGGACAAAGTAGCTGAACAACATATTTTAGGCAAACACTCTAACTGCAATAGTTTTGGAGTTACAATGGCTTTACTCAACAATCAGAATTTCAAAGTAGCTATTACTCAGCTATCAAAGATTCAACAGGTCTGAAACTTTACTATGTGATAGCTTACCAAAAAGTAGATGGACAACATATTTGAAAAGATTTCCCTAACTTTAATACTTTTGAAGATATTTGACATTTACTTCTTCTGTTATTTAGCTACAAATGAGAAAATAGCTATTACTCACTTATGGCACGCAATAGAACCCCAAACTATGTACCATCTTATAGCTAAGGACAAAGTAGCTGAACAACATATTTTAGGAAAACACTCTAACTGCAATAGTTTTGGAGATACACTGGCTTTACTCAACAGTCGGAATATGAAAGTAGCTATGACTCAGCTATCAAAGGTTCAACAGGTCTGAAACTTTACTATGTAATAGCTTACCAAAAAGTAGATGGACAACATATTTGAAAAGACTTCCCTAACTTTAATACTTTTGAAGATATTTGACATTTACTTCTTTTGTTATTTAGCTACAAATGAGAAAATAGCTATTACTCACTTATGGCATGCAATAGAACCCCAAACTATGTACCATCTTATAGCTAAGGACAAAGTAGCTGAACAACATATTTTAGGAAAACACTCTAACTGCAATAGTTTTGGACTTACAATGGCTTTACTCAACCGTCGGAATTTGAAAGTAGCTATTACTCAGCTATCAAAGGTTCAACAGGTCTGAAACTTTACTATGTGATAGCTTACCAAAAAGTAGATGGACAACATATTTGAAAAGATTTCACTAACTTTAATACTTTTGAAGATATTTGACATTTACTTCTTTTGTTATTTAGCTACAAATGAGAAAATAGCTATTACTCACTTATGGCATGCAATAGAACCCCAAACTATGTACCATCTTATAGCTAAGGACAAAGTAGCTGAACAACATATTTTAGGAAAACACTGTAACTGCAATAGTTTTGGAGATACAATGGCTTTACTCAACAGTCGGAATTTGAAAGTAGCTATTACTCAGCTATCCATGGTGCAACAGGTCTGAAACTTAACTATGTGATAGCTTACCCAAAAGTAGATGAATAACATATTTGAAAAGATTTCTGTAACTCTAATACTTTTGAAGATATTTGGCATTTACTTCTTTTGTTATTTAGCTACAAATGAGAAAATAGCTATTACTCACTTATGGCATGCAATAGAACCCCAAACTATGTACCATCTTATAGCTAAGGACAAAGTAGCTGAACAACATATTTTAGGAAAACACTCTAACTGCAATAGTTTTGGAGTTACAATGGCTTTACTCAACAGTCAGAATTTCAAATTAGCTATTACTCAGCTATCCAAGGTGCAACAGGTCTGAAACTTTACTATGTGATAGCTTACCAAAAAGTAGATGAACAACATATTTGAAAAGATTTCTGTAACTCTAATACTTTTGAAGATATTTGACATTTACTCCTTTTGTTATTTAGCTACAAATGAGAAAATAGCTATTACTCACTTATGGCATGCAATGGGACCCCAAACTATGTACCATCTTATAGCTAAGGACAAAGTAGCTGAACAACATATTTGAAGAAAAAGTTGTAACTGCAATAGTCTTTGAGTTATGAGCCCTTTACTCCAAGTAGCTAAGATAGCTATTACTCAGTTATCTTTAGGCCTAAGTCCATAAAACCAAAAAAATTTTCGAGGGCGTGAAAATTCATTGGGACAATTAATTTACAAAAAATCTGTAGCTGTAGTAGTTTTGGAGGAATCTGCGTGACTAACTAACGCACGCACGCACACACGCACGCACGCACGCACACACAGGCATCATTTCATAATCTCCCTCCCGGGCTAAAGCCCGGCGGGAGATAATAAAGGATTTTCCAAATTTGTGATTTCCATAACAACTGTAAGCCATTCATGTAAAATGTTGCACACCGAGACATTTTTTTGTTTGTATAATATTTCTACTAGTAGTGATGAATTTCACATTTCTTACTCTAAATGAGACAAAATAAAGCACAAAGCTACATAAAACTATTTTCCACCCAATCTACTTAACTGAGACAACGCGTTTGAAGAATTCATTAAACACATGAATAAGCTTCTCCACTTCACAATTATCCTTTATGTATACTTATGACATACTAATATTCAATCCATATTTAATCAGACAAGCTTGCTCAGAGGAGATGAGACATTTTGTTCAACAATCTCCATATCTCTAGTTCTGATACAACATGGATCACTCAAGCAGGCTGCCACTGTTTTGTTTTTTTTTTTGCTGGGCTAGTACAAAAATAAACCACATTGTATTTATATACAGTCAGCAGTCTAAGTGCACCAGTGTTCAATTAGCTCCATGGTATTCATAGCAACTACTACATTGACATGGAAATCAGTGTTACTAAGTAACTTATGACAGTGCACAAACACCAATTGCCAATCAAATGCCCCTCTGTGTTTTTTAGTTTTATATTTTTATTTTCATCCTGGTTTTGTATAAAAACGTACACAAATTCACATACACAAAAGCATTTTGGCTGGGGAATGCACTCAATGCTGATGATACATGTTAGCAGGCTTCAAGCTAGAGGCAAGACAAACCTCTTTATGTCTGCAGTTTTTAATTGAGTTTTTCACTGATACATGTAGACTAGTATGATGTGCGTATAAGGCACCTGGCTTCAGAGTGAGTGAGTGAGTGAGTAGCACACCATGTATATGTGTGTGTCATTGACTAGTGCTAGCAGTCAAACTCTTGCTGTGTAATTGCGTTCAGATCCTTCATTAAGCCCTCCAGATTTGCCATCTCTGCAGTTAGTTCTTCAGTACTGAACGACTTCTGAAAATAACAAGGCAGGAAACCTCTAAAGGTATTATATTTTACTAGTACTCAAAGGCTTGTGGCCAGATACCAGTTTACACAAAAGTGAAAATCATAATTAACTGCACCATAAAGTAACAGACAGTGGTAAGTACATTATTTAAGCTCAACTGAACCTATGGTTTGTTACACTAACCTATAACTGGATATAACAACACAATGTTGTGTGATTGAAAATACATCCTTATCTGATCCCTGGTGATGAAGCTATCATATCCTGTTTGCTCTACAGTGTGACAGTAGGCTTTATTAGGTGTGATCAATGCTAGTCCCAGAAACTTGTTTTGTTGGGCAACATTTTTACCTCTGCCACGGAGGTTATATTTTCACCTGGGTTCGTTTGTAAGTTTGTGAACAAGATAACTCAAAAAGTTATGGATGGATTTTGATGAAATTTTCATATGTGCTCCCTTGGCGGAGGTCTACACTTTCCGAGTGCTCTTGTTTGTATTATTTTTGTATGAAGTTTTGATGGGTTTGTGTAAAAGACTCAGCAATGCACCACATCTCACTCACAATCAATCAATCAAATACATAGATTTAGTAACTGAAACCCACAAGGGCTATTTTTCTATAAGCCACAGTTTTTATCCTTAAATTAACACATATAACCATGTCTAAAATACTCTCAAATTGGAGTACTTCAGATAATGTTGTTTCAACTGAAACATTGGATGGTTTAAGCTTTCAGTCACAGGCTTATGCATTTAGTTTACCATGTATGGTAATCCAGAGGGGAATTTAAAAACTTAAATTAATAATATTTATTTGCTCACAAAAATACTCATAAAACAATATTTATCTCATTTTAAATTGCAAAAGTGGCACCAGCTGCATTAATGTAATGATATTTCAGTTTTATGCAATACTATTTTATCAGTTTGTCTTTTATTTTTACATGTGAGTGTAAATGTTAATCTTCTTTTAGAAAACTGGCTATCACATGTTAAAGTATGCACACTCATTACACAGAATTAAAAGCAGTAACATTTATGTACACTGAAAGCAACAGAAAGTTAGGTGATCTCCACATTTTAGTTTATACATTAAATCGGGTCAAACTTTAGATGTTATATCTTTGATGTAATGAAATCTCTGGTTGAAATCTAGTCTGTCAATAAATAGAATTAGCTTTACCTCAGACATAAACTGAAATACCATTCTATTAATATGGGCACTTGTACTGCTTTTACTAAAAAGAATATGTTAACTGATGAATCTGGTGATTACTTTTGTTATATGGTTACTGGGATTATGTGAAGATATTCTAATGCAACATTCTGATATTTGATTATAGGTTTGTGAATGGATTTAGAAGGAAGACATCTATAACATTCATACTAAGGCTTTTTACAGTGCAGTGGCATTACTGATGTCACCCTATACTCACCTGAAGTACTCCTGTGACAGCCAACATTTGAAAGACAAAGGTTTTCGTTTTAATAAGAAAACTCAAATTTACCAATACTGTCGATGTAATGACTTGGAAAAGAAACATGTTTTTTTTTCTTTTGTTTTCGCTGCATACATATGCAACTTAGTAAACCAATTGAAATATTCATAGTCATGGACAATGGATCTTTAATATCTGTAATTAAAACCCAACAACTTGTGTTAGTTGCCTTGTTGAAATATTTTACTTGTGATTTTCCTGTAAGGGTTCTTTTTTTTTTTTTTGTACCTCATTCTATGACCCTCATTCTCAAGAGGACAATACTATAATTCTGCAGAATTATGCTGTGCACAATATCTTATTTCCATGACATCAAGCTTAAAACCTAGAATCTGAATGGTGGATCATGACCAATAGATTTCCTTTCATTTTTGTTGTGCTCAAATGTCAGTAGATGATCCATAGTAAAAGACTTCAAACATATCCAAGTACTGTTCATTTTTATTTTTTACAAACACTGAGGTTATCAATTGCCTCAATTGATACAAATAGTGTATTTCCTACACTGATGTTTTTCAATGGGAGTTGCAGTATTTTTTCATGTAAACATGGATAAAATGGAAACAACCACCAGTATTCATAAGAATTTCATGGTTCAAGGCTTTACTGTGGACATGTAGGGGCTACAGTGATGCTGTGGCTGCTTACTGGTGTAAATAAGTTACTTCTGAGGAGTATTTATCATGCAGAACTTAAAACATAGTTACCATGTAAAACATAGTCACATATTCATGACAATTACTGGTGTGAACAGTAAAACCAGCATACCGCATTTTGTTTCATTTAGGTAGAAATAATGAAATCCACAAAGAATATTTAAGTACCAGTTATTGAAAATGTATATTAGGCTTTCTACTGGTTAATACTTCATCAAAACAATAAAAAATATATAAATTTGAGGAAACATCTTACATTGTCACTTTATATTCATGGTAAATGAAATTTATAAACTTCAGAATATCTTGCAAATACATATTTCTTCTGGACCACATAGCCCATGTATGCTCACGTAAAATGTTCACCATATCAGTGTACTCTTTTTTCGAAATTTCAGATTTCATTCTGTTTCAGAGTCCGGGGGTGGGGGGGTGGGGGAGGAATCTGTGGTACACCGGTCCGACTGCTAATGACAATTATCTAATATGTTTTGGAATCCTGTAACAGCTTACCCGTGAGTTTGAGTTGGTGTAATTTTTCGGAATCCGACATAGAAAATTGCCACATAGTTCTGGTATAGATATATGAGCATGTAGAGTGAACTTATGAATGATAATATTCTACTCTCTGTTTTGATTGAGTGCAATAGCTACAGATGATAATGCTCCAGCTGCTTACCGGTATGTCTGAGTCCGTGTCACTTCTGAGAGAAGTATCAAGCTGGTCTTTTCGGTTCCCTGAGCTCCCTGACACGGGAGGGTTGGGCTTCTTATACGGAGTATTCGCAGGCTGCGGTTTGACTGGAAATACACATACCCACATGCAAGGGGCTGATGAAATGCACCAATTCACACATATTTTAAGTCTAAATTTTTCATAATTTAGATCAAAATCAATAATTCTATGCTGTGTTGATGAAAACAATCATTACGTTTAGCTTTAACATTATGTTCAACTGACTATGAAACTTAGGGCTGTCAGTTGGAATAATTTTGGTTTATATATTTTTAGTATATGGCTTCTGCACAGATCTATATCAGCATATCTGCAAACTTGAGAAAATATCGACACTTCCATGTCATTCAGTTCTGGGTTTAAATTAATCTTTGCAAAATTTTTATTATATCAACTAAAATGCCATGCCCTTCACCATGCTAATTAAAGTCATTTCAAGCAAAAAAAAAAAAAAAAAAAAAAAAAAAAAAAAAATTGCCTGAAATCTTAATCCCTGTGCTGTAAAATACTGTATCTGCAGAAATTTTAGCTCCAAGAAAATTTCACTAACTCAAAGAAATTCACTTGAATTAATTATCACTAATGTCTAGTTTCTACTTGAGATATTAATACAGATTTAAAATGTCATGAGAAATTAATTTTCACTATCCAAACTCATTAGCTAAAATAGCTAAGATTAATGCCCAGTGAAAATTTCAACTTTATACAGTATTGACCTTTTTTTTGTACCTGGATACTGAAATAGCTTGATTGCTTTGGTTTTGTTGTGCCTTAGAGTCCCCTTTGAATAGGGGAGATTAAGCACCATAAAAGTCCAATTAGAATTAGAATTACAGTACATTAAATTTCATGTCAGTGAACACATTTGAAATTTTTTAATAAACTAGATTGGGCCAACTCGGCGCCAACATATCCCCAGACAGGTCATCACTCACGCCACAGGTTTTGATCGGGAATTTTTAAAAACATAATTACCCATTATTATATGAACTTCAGCACATCAATCTACTCTGTTTATATCTTCCAAGGAAGATGGTGTATCCCCAGACGCCGAATACATAACTCAAATTATATTTTCAATCTTCCTCCAATGATAACTCTAAACCTATTTTCAAAGTATTTAAATGATTGATGATTGAATGTCCATTTTAAAATAATAATCCCAAGAGAGCATATCTGTTTCTATATTTGTTGACAAATAAAATATTATTTTTAACTCAACTCATCATACTTTTCAATCTTCCTTCAAAGTATTTAAATGATTGATGATTCAATGTCCATTCTAAAATTCATAATCCCAAAAGCGCATATCTGTTTCTATATTTGTTCACAAATAAAATATTATTTAAAAAAAAATTATTCATATTATTATTTTACTATATTATTTTTAGAATTTGCAAATTGTTTTCAGTTATCCATTTCCTCTATACCTATATATGTGGTCCATATATATGCAACCTAAACATGTGACACAATCTCAGTTCTGACTCCCCTTTGTGTTATATGTAATGAAGCCCACCACCTCCCACCCCCACCCCTCTCCCCTTCTCCACACCTCTCTCACTATTACACAAGATCTGCAACCCCATTGAGGTCTTTGTTTCTCATCTGATATCATTAAATACCTTTGTTTATTTAGTGTCACTCAATATAGCTGGAGGTCCCAGAGGTGGGTGGGGGGAATCCGGGTGGGGGATGTGGGTTGGGACTTAGTTTAGTTTATTAGTTTATTATAGTGACATGTATTATGTTGACAAGGATTATACAAAAACTATTGAAGTAATACCCAGCCCTATATGGGCTTATAAGTCACTTTAAATAGAGAGTTAATAACAAACAGAGCAAACATATTTTGAGGTAAGATACAGTAAATAAAGACAGCAATTCAATACATAAAAATTAACAATATAATTTACTTTTTCTTTCTTGCCACAAATCAAAAATAAAATTAATAACCATACTGACATTCATATGAGTTAATACCCTTGATAATTGATCTATTAATAATTCAGATTTATCTATATTTAAAATTTTGAAATATTTCATACGAATCAGCTCTAAAGCTGGACAAACACAAACAAAATGTATCTCATCTTCTACATCTTTTTTACACAGTTTACATGTTCTCTCAAAGAGATGGAGTGCTACAGCATAAATGGTAAACAAACAATCTATATAAAAGGGGTACTCAAATACAAAAAGAATCGAGAATTTTAAGTATGTGATTATCAACTGAAATGAGTTCATAACTGTAGGAGCTGTGTCAAAATTAACTGAGGCAAGTTGAATAAAACTGGGCTAGTTGAGGGTTAAAAATCCCCTAGTTTTACTACATACGGATATAATTTCATTAATATTGGGACTTAAAACTCACTTAAAGTGTCCATTTTGTCTACTTGAATATGTTTAACCGGCGTTTAACCAGTTTCATTTTAAAAAGTTAAAAACTCAGCAAGCAGAGGTATAACACACAAAAATAAGTTCTTAAAAGACTAAGATAGCCATAACATTATTAATATTCAAAATTTAAATAGACAGGCATTTCCTTTTAAAAATTCAAAGATTTCAGCTCTATAACCCACATAGTTTGACAGTTACTGGGCTTTAAAGTGGCATAATGTCCATAAATTGGGTTTCTGTGGGCATTTTACAATTGTTAAAGAGACCTTAGCAATTAAACTACAGATCTGAAACTTTTTGGGGGACATACATAACAAACAAAAATTATATATAATACAGTTTAAGACTTGTCACACTAAGCATTTCCAAATAACAGGGCAAAATACGGAAAAAATGTCCAAAAAGGCACTTGGGCGAGTGTCTATGGCCCTCATACACAGGTTAAATATCTTCTAAAAACCTTGATTTTCGCCATATGTAAAAAGGACATAATAATGCATTCCCAGATGGGATTTCAGCTCCATCAATCACATAGTTTAATAGTCACAGGGCTTAAAGGTGGCCAAAAGTCCAAATATTGGGTCTCTGTGGGCCTTTTAGAGATCTCGATGTGGCTTTCAAATTAAAGCTTCAGACTTAAAATTTGTTACATACTAAGATTACACATAGAATATGTATCTAATAAAGTTTGAAACTTCTCAGACTTACCATTTCCAAGTTACAGAGCAAAATATGTAAAAAATGTCTTAAAAGGGTCACTCAGGTGGGTGTTTAAGGTCCTCATACACAGGTTAAATGTCTACTTGAAGCCTTGATTTTTGGCACATGTAAAAAGAACATAATAATGTATTCCCAGATGAGATTTCAGCTCTATCAGTCACATAGTTTAACAGTCACAGGCCTTAAAATTGGCAAAAAGTCCAAATACTGGGTCTTTATGGGGCCTTCTAGAGACCTAAATGTGGCCTTCAAATTAAAGCTTCAGACTTAAAATTTGTCACATACTAAGATTACACATAGAATATGCATCTAATACAGTTTGAAACTTCTTAGACTTACCATTTCCAAGTTACACGGAAAAATATGTGAAAAATGTCTAAAAATGGTCACTCGGGTGGGGATTTATGGTCCTCATACACAGGTTAAATGTCTTCTTAAAGCCTTAATTTTTGGCACATATATAAATAACATACTAATATCTTCCCAGATAGGATTTGAGCTCTATCAGTCACATAGTTTGACAGTCACAGGGCTTAAAAGTAGCAAAATGTCCAAATATTGGGTCTTTGGGAGCCTTTTAGAGACCTCAATTTGACCTTCAAAATTAAAGCTTCAGACTTAAAATCTGTTACATACTAAGATTACACACAGAATATATATCTAATACAGTTTGAAACTTCTCAGACTTACCATTTCCAAGTTACAGGGAAAAAGATGTGAAAAATGTCTTATAAGGGTCACTCGGGTGGGTGTTTATGGTCCTGATACACAGGCTAACTGTCTATTAAAGGCCTAAATGTTGGGGCACATATAAGAAAACACATAGATATATTCCCAGATGATATTTAACTTAGATGAGAGACATAGTTTGAAAGCTACAGTGCTTGAAAGTGGCAAAAAGTGCATAAATTGGGTCTCTGTGGGCACTTTTGAGACCTTAAGTCGACCCCTTTGGGTAAACCTACAGCCCTAAAATTTTCTACAGACAAGGATTACATATCAAAGTTATACCTAGCACAGTTTGAGACTCATCAGAATTACCACTTCCAAATTATAGGGCAAAATATGTGAAAAGTATAGCAAAAAATCCCTAAGTGGGGGGTATTTATGGGCCTCAAAGACAATTTTCTCCTCAACTTAAAGTCGTGATTTTCGGCACATGTACTAAGAACATATTAATGTGTTGTGAGGTAAAATTTCAGCCAGCTGAGCATCATAGTTTGTGACCTACAGGGCTCTAATAGGCCAAAAGTCCAATTTCTGACCTTAAGGTGGCCATAAGTTCTTTTTTACTGGGAGTTTAAGGTCACCTTAAAATAGGGATCTTCCTTTGGGCACCCTTAACATGTGTACCAAGTTTGAAAAAAAAATATTAATTTGTTTTTGAGTTATCGCGTCCACAAGGAAATTTCTACGGCGGCGGCGGCGGCGGCGGCGGCGGCGGCGGCGGCGGCGGCGCGACGGACCTGAATCCAATATATCCCCGACTTTCGTCTGGGGATATAATTACAGCTATACAGGGAATACATGTGGGAAATACACAAATGTAGACACATGTCTTTTGATCACAGAATCATTCACAAATATTTTATCACATTCAAAGGGTAAATAGTCTTTCATTTCCTTTTAACATTATCACCAAGGAAGCTCTTTCTATTAGTCTCCTTTGGATATAAAGCACACAAAATGAAAAAGAACCATGTTCATGCTACTTTGTAAACATTTTACGTTCCATTCAACCGATAAAGGTGACAGCCTGTGATAAGATGCCACAGTTTCTACCCATTAGGCCACAGAGGACTTTTGTGTTAAATTTTATGATGCAATTTATAATCCAGACACATAATTTTTCAGTATTTGTGAATGTGCTATGCTTTATACCACTTGCCAGAGAACCAACAGTGAGATGCATTTACTTACAGACAAATGTCTCATCAGCACTACACTCTACTGTACTGTCGTATTTTTTGACATCCATATAAATAGCCAGCATTGGCAGGCAAACACCCCAGCCTGCATGTACAACTAAATTGGTAACAGCACTGAGATTTGGGAAAACCTAAGGAACAACTTCAGTTGTAAGACTTATATAGAACCCATGAGATGTTGTCAGATATAAGAATTTTATATAAGTGAAGTGGGGGAAACTTGCAAATTTTATTCATTCATGATGTGAGTTCCAAACCCAAGGACCAATGTATGAGACATATGTGGCCTTTTTTGTATGATAACCCTACTTGGCCTTGAAGCAGGGGTAAAAGGTCAAATTTGACACTTGCAAAAGATTCGCAGGCCATGACTTCCAAAAAGTTGCTTTCTCATTCCAAACCCCAAGGACCAATAGCGAGGGAGATATTAGGGCTTTTTGATATGATAACTCCCCCCCCCCCCCCCCCTCCATTTCACATTAAAGATGTGACAAAGCGGCTATTTTGTGTCCAAAAGAAGGCCAAAATTTCTCCTAGGGAAGCTTTCCTAGCTACAAACATTTTGTGCAAATCTGATGAAGCTAGCTGTAATATTTTAAGCTAAAGAACATATTAATGATATTCTATGGCTAACAATAGGTTACAGAGGTAATTTTGTTTTTTAAAATGGGGACAAACTTTTTTACAGATATGTTTTCAAGCAAGCACGCATGGAGGGCAATTCATAATCTTCCAACCCTGAAAACCTAATCAGCTCTAGAACCCCTTAGCGAAAACATATCTTGAAAATTTGGTGAAAATCCACGCATAGATTTAGGCCGTGGAACACTCACAAACTTTAAGACCCAAAAATCTTAAAACTGTTGTCATGGCAACAGTTGTTGCCAGGTATCCCAAAAACCAAATCAGCTATATATCCTCTTAGGATAAAGATATCCTGAAAATTTGTTGTAAATCCATGAATGGGTTTAGGCTGTAGATTACCCACAAGCTTTATGCCCACCACCACCCCCAACTAGGCGGCGCAGGGGACGACTATATCAACAGCTTTTATGGGCTGGGGTTAAAAAATTAACGATCATTTACAACATGTTCTCATTGGTTACTGCAGTTGTAAAATTTCAGTAAATGCATCACTATCAGAATCGAACATAATGCTGATTACACATAGTCTGGAGAAGTCAGTGCATTGTCAATATTGCTGTGTCAATATTGCAATGCATACAACAACACAAGTATACAAACAAAAAGTATACACAGAACACATTAAATACATTCCTTTATAAATGGTATAATGATTATGCTTAATATGAATATAAAAATAAACATAGAGCATCTATATATAGGTATATTGTGTGCACATGTTAAATATGAAGTATTCCCCTTCGATTACACATTTTTGTAGGGAAAAAGGTGAAGCTGGTGTCATGTGTAACTGTATTAACCCCCCAAACTAAGGCAGTATTGGGTTTAACTTAACAGCTGTTACTTATTATAACACAAAGTAGTAGTATGCTGAGCCTGTTGTTAATGAGTGATTACCAGTGTTAACATGAATTTGTGATCATGGGTTATATGCAGAGATTAGGTAGTTAATAGGATGACGCATATTGATGCTGTTAATGTACCAGATAATTAAAACTTTCAGAGTAAATGTTAGACTGGCAAGTGGAAGACACTGAAGACAAGCATCCTCTCATTGGTATCAAGATTTACAAAGAATCCTCCAGGGTGACCAAAACAATTAGCGATTAACTTCCCAGTTGCAGTGAAGAATAAGTGAAGCCTTGTGTTTCTTGCATATTTATATTAAATGGATGGCTTAGTAATACAATCTGCAGTAATGTGGTGTAAAAAGGAAGACAATTATATTTGAGATAGGGATTTTCTTTATTATTTGGCTGCTTTCTTATTTTCTTTTGCTTTCACACATACTCTCCGATCTCAACAAAAAATCCCAAGTATGAAATTGTTTATCTTCAATTAACATACCATTAGTCCCGCAAAACTTGTCAGTGCTAAACTGAAAGGAAAGTTTGGACCTTTCTCATAAAAAACTATTTCTTTCTTTTAAAATTTTGGTATAAAGGTAATACATTTAAGGTACATGCAAAATACAAAAGATTAACTACAAAGATCTAGTCTACCCAACACAAAACTACAACACACATCCCTAAATATGTGGGGAATATTAGAATCTCAATAACAAAGAGGAGTGGCAAGTGATGACTCGCAAAATTTGATAACTATTCCACCACAGCACGAGTCCTTCAATATTACATTAGGTGTTTCTGTATTATACTAGAGATCAATTGTAGGGTGGAAAAAGTTCAACAGTCATGCAAGAAAATATGACAAGAAGGAATAAATAGTAGTAGTAGTAGTATTACTAGTGGTATGAAGCATTTATAAAGTGCAAAATTGATGAAGACATCCTCTAAGGTGCTGATGTCTGAGAAGGGATAATCCAACAGTAATTTGAGGTTACTGACACTGATCCTTTAAACATGTGAGATTATGAATCTAGTGAAAACAAATTTGTGAAAAGTACTGAAATGTAGTAAAATAAGTGCAGCAATCATTACATCTGAATAAACAACAAATGGTCAACAATTTTCCAAATTAGTAAAAAGAATTTATTTTACCCAAATTTGAAACTAGAAATAGGACGCCCTGTTGATAGTAGATGCGAATAGAAACAGGATAGCATAGAAGAACACACATTATCATGTGTAATGTCCACCCCATGAACCTTTTGCCAAAATTGTACAGTAGTCTTACAAGACCCTGTTTCATTTGTAAAATATATCAATGATGCTTAAATATTTATTAGTGTAGATGTAAATTATTTCAGCTTCATGCCTTTTTGCATTGGTTGGGTCGAAAATTTTGACGAAATCACTCTATCTTGCACGGTTAAGAAGATAGAAGCAAATTCCTGTTTTTCTATTTTTGGCAAAAATTCGAAAAATCAAAATGGCCGCCATTTTTGGGGAGGGGAAAATTTTTTGAAAATTGCAAGGATACATTCCTTACATACCCTGTGGGTTGAAAATTTCGACGAAATCGCTCTATGTCGCACGGTTAAGGAGATAGAAGCAAATTTGTGTTTTGCCATTTTTGGGGAGGGGAAAATTTTTTGAAAATTGCAAAGAGTACATTCCTTAGATACCCTGTGGGTCGAAAATTTCGACGAAATCGCTCTATCTCGCACGGTTTAGGAGATATGAGCACATTTGCCTTTTTCAGTATTCAAAATAGCTAATTACTCATTTATTTAATTAATTACTCACTCATCTATGAAGCAATTCCCCCCAAAAGCAATCCCATACAAGCTATTAACCCAATGAACCTCCATACCAAATTTCAGAAAGCTAGGCTTAATAGCATTCCTTAAAATGTCTGGAAACCAAAGAGCTACTCAAAAGTAGCAAAGTAGCTATTACTCAGTTAGCTATAGAGCTATCATCACCAAAAGCAATCCCATAAAAGCTATTAACCCAATAAACCTGCATGCCAAATTTGGTAAAGATAGGATAAGAACTGTTGCCTCAAATGTCTGGAAACCAAGTGGGACACCGGACTCCGGACGGCGGAAAAAGCAAAAATAATATGTCCACCCCCCAGTGGGGTGGACATAATTAAGAAAAGCTGTTGTAAATTTTCTCAGATGTTATAAAAGGTAAAGCCAATTAACATGCCACAAAAACATGCAGAATATAAAAGCAAAACCCTTTTAGGCAGATATGGCCTGACACCCCTGCTTAAAAAAGCCAGAACACACCAGCAGTGTGATACCATAAAACTAATTTTAAACAAAGATACACATATATTTTCCATGTAAATAGATAGATTTATCCTACTACTGCACCAACATACGCACACAGTGTCACTATATATAGATACCTATATGCTTGGGCAGGTTGTTTGGAGGCTGAGAGTTGATGATGGCCCCTGGAGGCCCAGGCACTGCAAAGCTCTTGAGCGGGTTGCCAGTCCTGGGCATGGATAGTGTCTTGTTGGAGTCTGTAGGGGACTGAGGAGGTGGCACTGTACCTCCGCCCATTTGTTGCTGTATGGTAGGGGGCTGGGGGGAGGGGGACTGAGTGGGTGGTGGCATGTGGTGGGTGTGGTACTGATGTAACTGGTCATAAGGGATGGGGATATGCTGGTTACTGTAGGCAGGAGACTCCAATGGGGACTGGGTACCTGTAGAAAAGGGTGGAGTATAAGATACATATGTATGTACAGTCAACACAAGACAACAAAATAGGTTAGACAATGTCAAATGTTGATAAAACCCTGTTATGTACAGTAAACACAGATTGTTTACATATTAGTATTCAGATTATAAAATTTGAAAGATATCCAGTGATTTATTTAGTATTGCTGTTAAGTGGCTTTTTTTTTTCTTTTTTCTTTTCTTTTTTTTTTTTTTTTTTTTTTGGGGGGGGGGGGGGGGGGGGGGTTGAAAAATTTTCACAAATTTCTGCAAAATTATTTTTTTTAGATGCTTGCAGTCTTTCTGATAGAAAATCCAATACAATGAATACAGGAGACTTTATATAAGCAAAGCAGTGCAACCTGAATTTAGATGGAACTAGATCTAGTGGGGATACCATCAGAATAAGCAATAATTTTGTAGGTGAGAGTGGAAGTTAGCTGTAATTACAAGCAAAACCTCTGTATATTGCAGGCTCTACAGTCAACACAGTCAACTGTATTGAATTTACTTACACACTGCATAAAGTGTAAATTATGCTTTGGTCAAATGTCAAGAATGTAAGATGTACAAACAAGCTAAAAAGTGTTATGTTAATTTGATCATTTATCTTGCAAATACTATAATTTTAAAAAATATATTGGTCTAGTTCAAATTAACTTGATAGTAACTTTTACTTTTAAATAAACACTGTTAGACATCTGTTGTTGAAAAATAATTAAGGCCCACCCACTGTTTGGGAAAAAATACAGCAAACAGGGTTCAACTGTGATGTATGTGTCTGATTAATTGACTGCCATACAACATGAAATATTGCCAAGGTGCAACTGAATAGCATTTTTGTGCTGATTTGCCATACACCTGTGTTATAAACAAACACCATTTACAAATTAAGTATAAAAAGTTTTTAACTTTAGCAAAACCAATCTTGGAGTAAAACTCAAGTTAACAAATATTAAGACCACAGGTACTGCTCTATTCTTTCTGTTCTTGACATAAAATTTCACCAACATAAATTTCAACCCCAACAGAGGAATTTTCTTGACATATTAAAACACTTTGTTCCATGTTTCTCTTTTGCATTCACAAATTATCATCTATATTTTCAAAAGCTGAGTAGATATTGTCACATTAAGCTGATCAGACATTCTAAATTATACACTCCTCCACCTTGAAAAAGAATATTGTATAAAGCTAATACAGCCATAGAAGCTTGCAAGTATTTCCCTCTTGCATGAGAACAAATTTGACACTTTAATTGGTTAAATGTAGCTTTTGTAAGCTACCAGCGTACCATGTGGGACTAAGTGCTATCTCAGGTGGCCATTGCGCCAACCACAATCAGCATACAATGAATGAGTAACACAGCAGGGAGAGAGAGTGGGCTTATAAAAGCTACATTCAACTAATTAAAATTTTAAATTTTATTGTGTTACAAAAGCTTTCCATGTGGGACTAAGTGCTGAACCCAACCACTAGGCAGAGAGATTACAGCTAAGACTAGGTGTATATTATGCATTTTTCTTGTGATTTTTGTGTATATCAGAATTATAGAACCAGTCTGACTCCCACTTACAGTGCACAAGTCAAGTGCTGGTCTGATGTCTAAGGTATTACCCTTCTTAAAGGAAAAGAAAAAGGATCAATCCATAGTATTTAAGGCAGGAATGATCACTGGTCATACACTTTGGGAACGTTCTCTTGCTTGCTGGTTTTTGGTAGGGATGAGTCGGTATAAAAAAATGTGTATATCAGGTCACAATGCAAAACAGTTTCAATTCTGGTACTACACATTTTGGTACACCCCACTAAAGATAGATGTTCCCTCTAAATGAAAACACAATAAAAGTCCCTAAATGCACATAAACAAGGCATAAACGAGCGTAATTTCTTAAGATTGCTATTTTATTTCAAATGTTTGAAGTTTTCTGTATATTATACTGGTATGTGCTGACAAGTGAGATGGAGGTTATAAAGTGATGTCCATATTTACTATGCAGTTGTTATAAAAAACTGAAAATGTACAAAAATATGGGGAAAAAATGAGCAATTTCTTCAGATTTGGGGTTTCTTTCCAACTTTTAAAGTTTTCCTTTCATTAGTTGACAAGCGAAGTTGCAGTTGTAAAATCTTGTCACTGTACTTCACTGAAATGCTTTCAATACTCAGACAGCGCGCCTACAGACCCATCCACAGTTTTTGGCTATGAAATCTGAAGAGGGAAGAGAGCTACGTTTTTCTCACAAGTGGCCTAAATTTGACATTTTGTTTGCAACCTAGGCGTGGATTTCGCTGCGGTGCTTGCCAGAGACCAAGGCTAGCAAGCAATCGTTGACTGGCGTCTATTTTAGTCCTTGTACAGGTACATAAAAAGTTCGAGATTTGTTTCACAGAGAGTGTAGAGAAGAAGTCCACGGAATTTTCTCTGCACAATTTTTCAAATAGGGCCCACTTGGACTTACAGACGGTCCTTGTTGATGACCTTTGAGGGGCAGCAATTCTTTCTGCCACTTTCAAAGAGAAGCCCTGTTCTTGCAGCTTTCCATTCCTAGACACCAGACATGAAAGTTCAAAGGCTGTGTGTTGTTGTGAAACACTTGTATGCCGGACTGCTTAAAAAATGTTGTTAACACTGGGAGTTGGAGTGGGATCTCCACTGAGAGCTGCACTAGGTTCCAAAATGAGGGCATTCCTGGCCAGCCTGAGGCTATTAGTATTATGGGGCAAATGCATGGATATATTTTCTGGATAACCCTGTGCAGGACAGCCATAGCAGGGTAAGCGTATGCTGTGAGTGCCAAAAAATCCATGCTCAGAGCATCTATTTTCCATGATTGTTGGTCTGGAACTGGGAATATGTATAGAGGAAATTTATGTTATGGTCTTTGGGATGAAGGTCTTAACCCTCAGCACATTGCGGGAATTTTGACACCAGTCCAGGTAACTGATATGCGACTGAGGACATCTCCAGTTCTCCTTAATGTGCCACTGAAAAGGTCTCGTATAAAGGCTACCCTCTGGGACCATTTTCTCCGTTGAGATAAGCAACCCAATTAGTAACATCAAACATCTTGCAGTCAATGCAAACGTTTTTGCCATAAGTCTAGAGTGGGTTTAACAGAGCTGAATCTAGATGGTATTTGCAGCCCACAAAAGAAAACACTTGAGTGGGTATCAACTCTGATTTTTCCTGGTTGATTATCAACCCAGAGGACTGTGTTTGGTTCACAATAGTTTTTGTATTCAGTCATGCCTCTCTTTGGGACTGAACCTTGATTAGACAGTCATCCAGGTACTGGTGAAGTCTGACTCCCCTGGAAAGGGCCATAAGCTTCACTTTCTTTACTATCTTTTTGAAGCCTTGTGAGGCTGTCACCAGCCCGAAGTGAAGAGAGGTGAACTGGTAAATTTGAGATTTGTGGGTGAACCGTTGCAAGTTCCATGAGGATGGGTGAATGGGGAAGTGAAGGTAGGCATCTGAGAGGTCTATTGCAGAGTCCACTGGAATCAGAGAACCCTTATGGATTCTGATAGGAGCCTCTTTTGTTATGCTGGGGGCCATGAAAGGGCTGGTTTTGATAAGACCTGAATCCCTGAGGTTTTAACTTGTGCCTTTATTGAGGAGAAATTCTTCTCCTTCCTTCACCAGCTGTGAATAGAATAAAGGAAGGAGGGAGAAAGCAGAGTTCCTGAGCTCCGGGCACCTGGTCTCTCCTAGGTCAGGCTGGAGATGTGTTCTCTCCGCATCTCTCCTAACGAGACCTACATTGCTCATAACATAAAGGTCTCTCTGGAGCATATGGGATAAAGCCTTACTCTGGTAGGCTAAGACCCTCTGATGAATATGGATTTTCTTGTCGAAGATATCCAAATAGTCACAGGTCTTTGCATAGGCATATCTAGTTGCCCTTTCAGAGTTGGTCCCTTTCTGAATTTGATGTTTGGCCCACTTGGACGTGGCTTTGATACTGTCCCTGATGTTTTGCATGATCATGTTACATTCTGAGATAACCTGGTTAAAGGCTGCTGAAAAATTTAGCATACAGATATCTTGTCTAGCCTGGTATTCAAATTCCTTGACAACTTGAAGGGGAACTTTTCTCAAGCCTAGGAGAGTTGCAAATGTAAGTCTCTATTTAGGTCCTACATCTTCTTGAAGCAGGGATCTACCATTTTATACCACTTATCAGTGGCAAGGGGAGGTTTAATGTTCCTCCAGGAGATTCTCAATTTTCAAGTCTAATTTAAATTTTTCTAGAGCCTCTTTGCGGGAGGGATTAGCTGGAGGAAAAGTAGAAGGGCCCTTGGGCCTAAGCTCCTGTTTCTGATCTACTTTGTCCAGGCCCATCTATGAGGTTGAGGAGACTGGTATACTATCACTGGGGCAGAGATACTGAGGACTTATCTGAGGGTGTCAATGTTCTTAATGTAGTGGGAGGACAAATCAGAAATATCTACTTCCCCATATATGATAGGGTCAGGGCTAAGTTGTCTTTTCAGGTCAGCTTTTTCTTTATGCTTGAGGTCCCTGTATACAATAGAGGGACTGGGTTCCCTAGATTCTCCCTCCTCTCTCCCTGGTTCTTCACCCAGAAAGGGTTTTTTAGCATGTGATGGTAGATCTAACTTCTCTGAAGAGGAGCTTACATGATTGAGACTTGTGTTTGCATTTGTCAGAGTGCTTTTTGGATTTCTCCATCTTCCGCTTCGGAGTCCGAGCCAACTTCTGAGGCACCTGAGACATGTTTTTGGGAATAGTGTGAAACAAACTAACATCCATGGCCTCCCTCAGGTGGCCGAGGCTGTGAGGTCTCGGCCTTTTATCTGAGACTTGTTTGCTAGTACTAGGTTTAGTACTAGCAGTGGACTGGTCTACCGCACGATCTGAGGGCGATTTTGAAATTGAAGCACTCAGGGTCCAGATCTGTTCTTGTAAAGACTCGTGTTGCTTTGACAGTTCGTTAAAAGCATCCACAATGGATCCCTGAAAATCCCTATTTGCTGTTGGAGCTGTATTTGGGAACTCAAAGACTTTTCAATTCTTTTTTATAAAATGGTGCCAGAGTCTCGGAGACAAACTGGGGTGTCTTAATAGATAAGGCCTCCAAACCTAACTGTTGGGGCCCAGGACAGGAAAACAGGAATTATATTTGAGGGTCTCCGAGGTGACTGATAGAAAATCTGTACTGAATTCTCTAGTTCTTTCTGAGATCCCAAGAACATGACCTCTTCAGCCTCTGGGTCACCCAATAAGTCCAATTCCTCTTGGGAGGTGACAAGACTTCAGGCTTTTCTTTTGATAGTATTTTCTATTGAGGATTTATTATTTTGTTCATTAGAAAATGACTCACAGAGTAGACAAGGTTTGCTGCCAGTAATGTATAAATTGTCCACTTTACCTGCCTCTCTTCAGGTGGAGCATTAAGTGTGAAGGTCTAAGTTTACACAAGTGTCGACACTTGAATAAAAAGTCAAAAAAAAGGAAAGAATGCTTATTTTTTTCTGTAAAAATGCACAACTATGTCAATCTATGAAATAAAATAAAAAACTGATAGAAAATTAACATCCACCAATATGTATATCCACCTATAAAAAACAAAAATCGTCTGATAAAAACTGTGTTTCTAGCAATATGACAGCCAATGAGAAGAAGAAGTTGTGTACTATGTCACCTCGAGGCAGCAGGTGCTGGCACTGAATAGGCGACTCAGTCATTAAAAAAATGTATATGTCGTGTACAGCTGTTATAACTTGTACAGCTGAGTTGTACAAGTTATAACTTGTACAAAATCATTTTCAAATTTTGTACAAGTTATAACTTGCACAAAAAATATGCTTGTACAAGTTATAACTTGTACAGTACTATTCTTCATTGATATTTGGTAATATATCTTTGCTTTTAACTTGTTAAATTAAAGTGGGCTTTAATATAGGTATTCCATTTAAGGAATGACGTTAAAAACTAGAACAAGACCTGCTGACAAGATCAACAGCAAATTTTCAAAATTGATTACAACAGTCACTTTTTTTAATATGGCAAAAAATGTTCTATATGGGGGCAAAACAGGAGCACAAAACTATCAAAAACTTAATTGTACAGCTTCAAAATTATTAAAAAGTTTATTGGCCCTTGTTTTTGTGCTTCAAAAAAGCTTCACTTTTACAACCCAGTTGTACCGCTCAAAAAATATTAAAAAGTGTATTGGCCTAACTTGCACAACATAGTTGGTCAAGTTAAGCTTTTATGAAGCACAAAAACTCATTTGTACAGCTCCAAAAGTATTAAAAATGTATTGGCCTAACTTGTACAACTCAGTTGTACAAGTTAAGCTTTTTAGAAGCACAAAATCTGTACAAGTTATAACTTGTACAAAATTTGAAAATGATTTTGTACAAGTTATAACTTGTACAACTCAGCTGTACAAGTTATAACTTGTACAAGATTTCGTACAAGTTATAACTTGTACAAAATCCCAACTTGTACACGACATATATATGCTCATTTTTCGTGAGTTAGCCGAGACACAAGTGGCCACCCTAGATAGCACTCAGTCCCAATTGATAAGCTATTGTAGCACAATAAAATGTCATTATTTTTATCTATTAAATTTTTTTAGATTTATAGCAATAACATTTTGGCTACTGGGTAAATTTTGGGCTGGTTCTTCACAAAGAAGTTCTGGTCCATATACTGTATTTGTAAATAATCAAGGTTGCTGTTAGTTTGACAATAGAACAATTTCTATCACAGTTATTTTAAGCTGAATTCGAACTCCTGTTGTTACACTAAATATTTTTGTATAATTCAACCCACACACCCTGATCATGTAGACAGGTAAACTTATGACAGAAATACACAGCCACTGGCAGCCAATACTGTCAACTAAAAAGTTTAGTTTTTAATAATGGAAAGGGCCACAACATAAGTAAACAAAACAGTGACCAGCAACAGGACAACAAGCACCGAGCAAGAGACTTCAAAGCAAATGCAGTGTTATAAGCAGAGTGTGTGTGTATTTATAGAAATACAGTAAATCTGGACACCACCCAATCATCATCCACCTGTCAAGCCAGGTGAACTGCTGCCATGCTTTTTCAGAGTGTCAAAATGAGGCTTGGGTCGCTGTCGCTCCAAAGTGGTTGAGAAAGAATCTTCTGCAATATGATTAATCTTTGAGATTGTGTAACGAATCAAAAATGGGACTACATGTTCACTTTATTGTCACCAATATTAAACAGAAGCATTCTTTTTCTGATGATGAATTCAATAAAGGTGTCACTTAAAGACAAAGGTAGTATTAATGTACAATTATTATTGATCACCATTTTTCATTTTCATTCATTGCTTTATTGTCAGCAACGGAAGAAGCAGCCTTTAAGCAACTTAGAATGACTACTTAAGCTTTAACATATATGTACAGGAGAGCTAAAAACATTTCATGGTTATAGAAATACAAAAATCACTCGTGTATAGATAATATTTAATGCCCGGGTCAATCAATACTTCATTTCGATGGAACTTAAAATCCATTATCTGAAAAAAGGCCTGTATATTTTAATGCAGAGTCCAATTATAACTCCTTAAACATAATTTAATTTTTTAATTACAAAGAGAAATACAGTCTAGTTAGAAAGAAATAAAAGTAGTTCTTCTTACAAAGAGGATACCAACTGTAAGAAGTGCCCTGAATTTAACTGTTAATTGACTAATTTAACAGGTGTGCATGCTATTATTAAATCGACTGCACTGTGAGAAGCTGACTGCATTAATTTGTGTGGTATGTTTATCTGAATGTCATTGTAGGAAATAATGTGAGATTACTGGGGTTAACATGCCTCTTATTTTTCCACTGCCACAATCATCTGCAGCATCTATGTTATATTTGTTACCAGAACTTGGCTTTAAAAAGTCACCAGTGTTGTGATTTACCTGATCTTGCCAGTGCAAAGTTTTCTGGATTAACTTCTATTTATTACTAAATGTACTACTTGGATTGGTTCTTCTGAAGTTTTATCTGATCTAGACTGGGAGAAATCACCTGCCTTTGTTACTTAATTCACCTGTTTGGAATTTTTACCTGAACTGGGCTGGGAGAAGTCACCTGCGTTTACCCGTGGGGTGCTGGTGTAGTGTGTGTACTGTGTACGAGGGTACGCAGGGCGTATTGGGGTTGAGTGTCCACCCACACCTGAGTGATGGTCATCTTCCTCCTCCCCCTCACTCAGCATCAACTGACCATTCGGGATGGCTGTCGCTATGGCTGCAAATAGGGCCATCCAATGCTACTAAAGTTGATAATTTTTATTTTCTCTTTTTTTTTTTGCAAGTGCTTTTTAAAAATAGGATGATAGTTGAAATAGACACACAGAAAACAAATTTACAGAGAAGAACATTGTACAGACAGGCAGACTGTAGCATATAATCCTTGAAGGATTTAAAGGACATTGGATAAAATCAACAAAGGGAATGATGATTGAGTTTATAGTTAGATTTTCAAGTAAAAGTTACAAATCTTATGATGTAACAGATACATTCTATCTCATAAATTTTGAGTATTTTCCCCAACATCCGTAATAAGCATCTATCACAACATAAAGTCTGAAAGTATATCAAGGGAATGAATACTTTAAATTTGAATTTCTTCAGTTGGCAGAATGTTTTATTTCTGGCAAATTTCAACCAAATCAACAAAAGCTTCAGCAAGCAATATACAAAGCAAAATCAATAGAAAAGAAATTAGTCTGAAAATGTTTAAACTGCCAAGTAAGAACTTACTTGTGGGACTTTACAACAATTAAAAGCTCAGGGTACATCTAAGAAATAACTCCAAACTGTTCAACACGACAAACTAAGAACAAACAGCAGAAAGAACATACTTCTCTGTCTTCATACGGAAGTTGGAATTTTGTTTTATAGAAATTAAGCTTGTTAACTAATTTTAAAAAAGACATTTATACAAATAATTTGTAAATAGATTTAGAATGACTTTATAGCTTCAAAAATCATGTCATTGAAGAGTAGCATAAAATACTCTCCAGTTCAACTGTCTAAAAGTCTGCATGAAGACAAAAGAAACCCGGGGAAAAAAAACAGGAACATGAAAGGAAAGCAAAAGTAAGTTCATTGGACATCACACTATTGCTCCAATTTGACAAAAGTTGTGGATGGAGAGAGAGGCTGGTGTATAATGTGGTTGGTTGGAAGCCAGTACACAGGCAGCAGAGGTAGACTTACGTTCCCTTGGTGGGGGAGGTTGCTCCACTGATATCATGATGGGCTTGGAACGTACTGGTGTACGGTGATAACGTTCATTATCTCGAGAGTCATAGCTACGATCGCCTACAGGAATACAACAAACAAAAACACGCACATGAAACATCTCATCAGCCCTTTTCAAGAGACAAGTATTCTTCATAAAGTCTGGGGTCATGTCCACTATTATCCTAATTCTTGGAATTTATCTCAAACTTTTATGAAAAGTCAAACATCGACTACTATAATGTACTGGGGTAATACTGATATTTATCTGTTGATAAGCCAAGCATTTTTCATTTTTTCTTTGCAAAATGTTCCATGCGAATTCGTTTTCATAATCTGCCTTTCAATTGTGAAGGAATTCATATTCTTACAGGACAACAGTCCTGATCAAAATTCTTAAGAGATTTGAGTAATTTTAAGAATCCAAACTTTGGTGAATATGGGCCCCAGACGATACAACAGATATTATCTACCATCTAACAGTGACAACATACATCAGGTTATATTGGTGTAAAAGGTACTAGTCTCTGCATTAAACTTATAAAAACTTTTATTATTCTTCAAACTAAACTTCATAAAATGAAACATATGCAAACACAAGTAAATCATAAAATGATGTTGATGCTGCAAGCTGAACATAACACTGAGAAAAAATGTATTAGGCTTTATATGTTATGTATAATTATAATTTATACAAGCATGTTGCCATGTGATCATAATTACTACTTTTCCAAGTGGAAAATAATTTCACTTTGCCACATACAAACAAGTATTTTAAACAGTTTCATATTATTTAAACAAACCATCAAAATACCCCATAGACTGAAATAAAAAAGAAGTATTTAAACTTGAAAATAATTCTATTTGTGAAACAAATAACAATCAATATGACCCTAAGGGTTCCACCTTTGTCATAATATACTTTGACTAACCAATTCTTGTGTGCCAAAAATGAAAGAGGGTTTATTAAATGCAACCTATTTATCATTAAAGGAAAGCTATGCTCTAATTATTCTAATTAACTGACAACTTACTTGTTATCAGACAAAACAAAACAAATGGCAATTTATCTCTGTACTCTACTGAAAAAAAAACATTAAAAATTTCACAGTTCTAAGTCACTTAAATAAACTACAACTGTACTTAAAAGAGTAACTGTAAGCACTTGGATATTGTTTCAAGAACAAGCAATTTTCAGCCCATACCCCACACCACTGGAAAAAAAATATTGGATACCATAAGATATTTCAAGAATAGGTGAAAAGTTTAAGGATAATGAGTCTTTCAGTACACACAGCATAAGTTATTTAAAGGTGCAGGTGAAATAACACTTAAACAGAGAAAATGTATAAAAAGATAAAGTATCAATTCAATTTAATTAGCAAGATTACAGCATTAATTTGTATAGCTGTCCATGGAGTTATGCAAAGACAAAGTATCAAGACAATTTAATAGCAAGATTAACAGATCTTAATATTTAAAATATTTATTGCAACAATCAGTTGCAGCAATCCATATAGCTTGTGATAGGGGAAAGATGTCTTAAATGTCACAGCAGAAAACATTTTGGCAAAGGTTCAACGATCACACCATGATATTGCACACCTACACCCTCCAACCAATGGTCCAATATATCCACCATTTAACAAATTCCTCCACCTTCAGTTTCCAAGATATAGCCAGGATAAGATTTTTGGTCAATTTATTTATTTAGTGTTTTACGTCATGCTTGCTACCTGATCAGTTATACTGTGACAGGTAGTTGGAAGGGAAGGGGAAACCGGTGCATACAGCTGGTCAAGGTTCTGTACTGTAAACGGATGACTAATGGGGAGAAACTACCATTTTTTCCACGTGGTCAGGCCGGGGTTCAAACTCTAATCTTAGAGGTGGGAGGCGAGTGTTACCACTGTGTCCCTGTGGCCCCTAGAATTCAAATCAATGTCACTATGGCATGTTCAAAGGTCATATGAAGGTCACGCCATGACATTACACACTTACAACCAATATCCCTGCTAAGTATCAACTTCCTAAACAGTATGGTGTCCAATATACTTTGAAAGTCAAGGTCACTTCAGAATGGTCAAAAGTCAAATCAAGGTGACACCATAATGTTGCACACTCCATGACCAATGTACCTTCCAAGTATCCACTTAATAGACCTTACAGTTTCTGAGATACAGTTCAGACAAGATTTAAAAGTCAGGGTCAATGCAGCAAGGTCACACTACGATGCTGCACATCTACAACCAATTCTCCTACTAAGTATTAACCCCCTACATGGTTTCCATGATGCAGCCCAGACACGATCTTTAAGGTCAGGGTTACTACGGTAAGGTAAAACTTAGGTCACACCATGATATTGCACACATACACCCCTCAACCACTGTACCTACCAAGTATCAAATACCTACACCTTATGGTTTGTGAGATATTGCCCAGAAAAGACTTTTCCTTGTGCCCACCTACCCCCTCACCCAGCTACTCAATGGGTGAAAACTATACCTGCACAGCATTTAAGGCTGTGAGGTGAAAATGATTTAGTACAAGTTCTGAGTACTTGTACTCACCCCAGACTATTTTACATAATAAACAAAGAAAAACAGAAGGGTAAAAGGTAAACAAGCTATATTACTCAAAGCTACAGCAGTTACATACACAGGGATATAAATAAATTAACAAAGGAAGAAGTTACTGATAAGAGGTATATGAATGAAAATTTTGAATTGTTTTCTGATAATCTTGTAGTATTTATTCTGCATTAGCATTTTTAAAATTTTGTTTGCACAATTTATAATTAAGCAATAATTTCATTATTTCAAAAGGCAGTTGATATTCTATTTACTATTATAAATTTGAATAACAATTGGTAAAAAGTGGCACATGCATTGCTTTTAGGGGACAAGGTTTACACAAACAACACTTGGAATATCATAAAAATTAAAAGCTATCATATATTTCTGTTATTATATTGGCTAGGCATTTTCCCTTTTTCATATCAACTAAAATTCTTATCTAAACATTTACATTGTTTTTTTTAAAAAAAACATAAGCTTATATTTTATGGTGTCTATTTCTCACTGAATGCAGTAGACAATGCCTTACTAGAATCAATATGACTCTAACTTTGATATCAAGGTAAAATTCTAGTCCAAACATTTACACGGTTTCAAAAAAACATAAGCTTATACTTTATGGTATCTACTAGTGCTGCAACAATGTTTGAAGAAGTTCGATAGTTCGCTCGTTTACTGCCCTGATTTCGGTTCAAAACGTTTGAAATTCGGACTTTGCAAAGCGTTTAGAAATCCCCAACATCACACCACATCCCAACGGATCCTATTTTCGCCCATCTATAAAACTTATTTCTTTTGTTAAAAATATGGCGGAATTTATTGAAGAAATATATGGATTTTATATTTTTGCTATATTTTCAATAAAGTGACAAGATTTTATGTGAGATTTCTGCGTTTTAACTGGTTTTGAAAACGTTGTTTCGAAGATCGAACTAGACCGAAGTTCGCTAGCTTGTACAGATACCAAACATCGAACCCGATATTCGAAGCGATTTCACAGCACTAGTATTTATGTCTCACTGAATACAGTAAACAATGCCTAACTAGAATCAGTATGACTCCAACTTTATTCTCACAAGAATCACTTTAATTTCCTAATATGAGAACAAACTCTGTTTTGGTTAATATAAGTGGAACTATTACCCAACTAGAATTGAGTAACATGGAATTTAGTTTACTTTATATAACCTACAAAGTCTACTGCACAACATTCCAGCAATTTTCCCTATTTTCTCAAATACTAACACTTATGGTTGATGCATGTTAATATAGGAGAGAGGTATTAATCATTAATGGGTGGTTTATAAGGTACTGGGACAACAAAATATGGAGCACAAACAACAGGTGCTCAAATACCTGGAAAGTAAGGGTTTCTCCTCATAGTGCTGCTTTGCGACATGCCTGTTTATTAAGCAAGAAAATGCACACAAAAATGTTAAGGCAAGAATTAACTGCAATATATAATTAATTTATGAACAAATGTTCCATTCAAGTGGAAAAACCACATCAACAATTTGTATAGTCTTTCATTAAAATTGGTTTTACCATCTCAAATTATATAAGAAGGAAAGGCATTTTGAAAGAAAACAAATTTTGACCAGAAGAGTTGGGTATTCCATATGTGTCAAAGTTAGCTGTTTGAGTGTCAATGAAATAAGCTAACAATATCAGTAGTTGTTTTGAATATAAGACTTATTCCATTAATATAAATGGTATGGTCGGAGCTGCATTTACTTTACTTTTTCATCTGTATCACATATTCCTATATGTAGTTGGAAAGCTCATCTTCATGAGTCCCCTCCCAACTTATGAAACAGCTGAAACAAAGCTCACAAAATAACAGCAATGTATATTAAAAGGGAAAAACAAACAGGAGCAAGGATATCAAACATTTTGTTGATGTTTGTATGTCTTCATAATGGAAACAAAACTTGTAGTTTGTGCAATAAATGAAATACAAAGGAAAAAAGCAAAGCTAAAAGATAGCCATAGACAAAAGCAAAAGCAGACAGTACAAGAACTTTGTGCAATGGTTTGCAAACTTTTGTTAGATATTTTTCCTGTATTTTTTGGTTTATTTGTTGATTTAAAAGCAAATTCTTAGCATAATTAAAAGCAAAGCAAAGAGAGCAAACATTGAAGGACAACAGGTATTTATTTGTAGATCCCATGCCTAAGTTGTCAGTGGCTAAGATACAACCCACTTAGATTATCCATACCCAAGTAGTCAGTAGTCAGCATAGTTACAATAGGTACAAAAATAGTTGGTGTGATTGAGTTACTCTCCACAATAGAACAGCAGCAGCCAGGGGACTACCTTGAGACTATCTATACCTAAGTAGTCAATTTCATATCTGAGTAGAAAGTATATGTGAGTTACTATCCACAGCTGCAAGCCAGAGGCTAAGAGAGTGAGCATAAGTTGAGCATGTAGTGCAGAGAGATTGTATTTAGACAAGTCAAACAGCATTGAGAGTCTAACACTCTCAGTACCAGAGCAGTCAATGTTGAGATACTGTGTTAAGACTATCCACACCTGAGCAGTCAGTGCTTGTATCTCCAAACACTTACTATCTATAACCCAATTAATTGGCATCACTGAGTTACTATCCATACCTGAGTAGTCAGTATTGAGAGGCTTCATTTCCTCCGGCACCTGCATTGCATCAGGGTTATTCTTGTCAATGGATTTGAGCTCCACCTGTTCATGGTGGATCCACAGATCTGGTGGCTTCAGTACGTTAGTGTTTGGTTTCACATTGGCTTGTGTGTAGTTGCTGAAAAGAGACAACAAGCAAATACATAGTTCAAGATCCTTCCTAGGTGCACTATGATTCCCTGGGAAAACTTTCCTCCAGTGAGACTGTGAAAAACAAGAAAGTCATAAGTCACTCATCCAATGTCTCCCAAGAAAAAAAACAAAACCATAAAGACCTGTAAGCAAATAGCATACAGTGTCTCTGATATGTAATTTGTTGGGGGAAGTCAACTTTAAATAAAAGCATTCTATATTTTTAAACCTATTTACTGAGTAGTAATCTGTATCAAATTTCTTTCGTTATGTTGTCTTATACATGTATATGCTAATATCCACTTTTTTGGCAAACAAAATTAGCAGTTTATAAGGTGTTTAATTACAGCAACATACCGTAATTCGACCGGCATCTACTTTCATTTTTGTAAAGACGTATCCTTACCCCTTTCTGTTGTTGGTATTCCTCCGCTTGCACATGATAAAAGCCACAACCACCACTGCTATCACAGTCACACCAGCAACACATGCAATGCTGATGTACAGAATCAGAGGCGGGAATCCATTCTTCTTAGGTGACGTTGCTGTAAACAAATACAGACAATGTCTCAGAACAGACAAGAAGTGTGGCTTGGTAGGGAAATGCAATGTTAGATAGAAACATACATTGTACTTAATCAAACAGAAATAATTCCATTAAAACTGATCCATTTACTTGAAAATTGTCTCAATGTTTGGACATTCTTTTTAAGAGCTTAAATATTTATAATAAAAGTTCATTAATGTTTCTCAGATAAGGCTTCAATGTAAAGATAATTTAACACTTACAATTACATTTTTTGATGGAAGGCCGAGACAAGTGCAGTCAGTCCTTGAATAAACTTTTCTGGTTGACAGAACTAGTGGGGTAAGTTGTCTGGTCTTCAACAGGTTGGAGGTTGGTGAATATGAAGCTAATGTCTTTAATCACCAGGCCATTGTTGCCTGTGTATATGTTTATCACAAACTTAGTACAAGACCACATTGGCCAATTGGTCAAAATGTAGTTCTAATATGACATACCTGTGTCCTCAATTCTGACTGGTTGAGAGACTAAAGGTCAAAGTTAGTATTTTACATCCATGTTTAACAGCCAGGGAGGTCAGGAGACTAAAATCTTCAGATGAAAAAAAAAGATCATGTCTGCCTAATTATTGCCCACATAACTTAGTGTCACTTAAGAGAAAATTTAAGACATATTTTGACACCTTTCATATTAGAATAGCAATAATCCATCACCTGTTAGACATTATACAGAATTATAGTCCAATTGGAAGTCCAAAATCACTCAGGCTTTGCCTTTATGGTAAACTGCCAATCAGCCTATAGTTCTGCATAACATCCATTCAGTGATGCATTACTACCTTAGCATATACTGCTCTACTGAAAATGAAAAGAAACTCCTTCAAATGTGTTGTCACAAAATAACGAATGTACTAAATCTTCTTTCACAGGGTTGATGAAATATATCTTTTCGTTATAAGTAAAACATACCTTCTTTCTTTCGTTTTTCTTCTTCTTCAAGGAATTTATTAACATCAAACTTTGGACTTGTATCACCAGCTACAAAATAAATGCTATAAATTAATAAGCAAGACTCATTAAACTTTGAACCAAAACAACAATTTTGGGTGTATATAAAATTTTAAATGCTTATACATGAATAAAGATCGACAAAGAAAAAAATTCATATCTCTTTTATCCATATAAAATCTGTCACCTCTAATCTCTATCTTTCTAGGCTACAATACTGAATCAACATTTTTAATATTTTATCCAATATTTCCCAGAAAAGACACTAACTTAATAAATGTAAATATTAGTTCTACCATTTATGACACATCAGAGCAGGACTTTTGACACTACACATCCGACTCCATACCTCCACAACCCTCACAATGCACTGGTGGAATTGAAAGAAGATTTTTACAACCATCACTTACATTTGGGGTATGACTTTGTTGGCCTGTTATAATCATCAGGTATCTTCAAACGTCCTCCACCACTTCCATCACCTGGATAGAAAAACATATGTATAACGGACAATAAAGTGTATACCTTTAAATTACTTCAACTCTGTCAAGTGAAATTCACTCAAGATAAAATCATTCTGTAAACAAGAGCACTTGGAGAGTGCATATCTCCACCAAGACATATTCAGTCTAACCAGTTTGGGCAATGGGGAGACTGAAAATCTGGTCCAAAGATCGAGTGAGTATGTGGACGATGATGAAGGCTTTCAACCTAACACCTTACGTATGCATTTGGAACGAATGTGTGTGGAATATGTCATAAGTAATTGAGTATTTATCTGAAATATATTTCATTTCTTCAATAATATTCCATAAAACACTCATGGAAACAAGTTTAACTTTTTACACAAACCACTTACGATCTAGCTATAAAAGAGTCTGAACTGCAGGATTCGGGAAGTACTGAAACACCAACATCACTTGAAGAACACACCACTAAACAATAGAAGGCATGAAAAACTTGTCAAGTTTGAACTGGGATTTACTCATGGACATTTCAGTCTTAAGAAATTTTTCAATGTTAGCCAACTTTTCATATTGTTCAAAACTGTTTTTCTGGACTGAATGAAAAGTCTGCGCTCATCACAGCTAGATAAACCACGACTAAAACTTGGAATTTTGACTTCAATTTGCTCATCTTCATTGTTACTCTATTTTCTTGGGAATCAGTGTCTTTCATGCTGTCTATTATGGTATCATCTGTCATTTGCTCGAGTTTTAAGCACACTGTCCACAGCCACATAATCTTGAAAATCCTCTGCATATATTCCACTATCAATTTGGACAGAATCTCTGCTACGTTCGTCCATTATCCACCGGAAGTACCGTTCTTTTACAGAGGTCCTATAGTACTGACCCTCGAACTTTAATTCTACAATGAAAATCCTTAAAATAACCATCAAATACCATCACTTTAGATCAAAATATCCCCAAATTGCCTTCAGTTTTTATTAGCTTGAACAAGTTGGGACTTTAGATACAGTGTCGACATAAGCAGGAAGTCGATCTTTCACAGATTGGGATGTGGGTGAGACTGTATGATTTTTTAAAAACATCTCCATAACAAGTAAATGGAAAAATCCGGATCTTTGATATTTTTTGTATCCAGATCGCTCTCAAAATTTAATGGGATCTAAGTTGCACCAAGACCCATCTTCTCATTTTTTAATGAAGATCTGATCAGTAGTATTTGCATGATCCTACTAAGAAACAAACAAAGTAGAAGCATTTGAGTAAAAACTGAATAGGGTTCAACTATTATCAGCAGACTAACTTTCGAGTAATATATAACAGAAGCATCTACAATGTCTACTAAATCTCACAAAAGTACTATCCTAGGCTAAAACAGAAATTCACGCAAGACATATTTTTCTTCCTGAAAGAAACATAATGCCTCCATATAAGATATATACAAAGGGACAAAGAAATAGAAATGTTCATCTTAATTTATTAGGCCAATATATAAGGATATATTGGCTCAGTTCTCCAGAATTTGCTATAGTTTCCAGGAGAAAAAGCTTCAAGTAGAGAAGTGAGAGACAAATGACTTCATCTGTTTGGTTTAATTGGGTTCAATGTCACTTTCCCGTGTTTCCTGAGCCTCTTTTTTTCAAAGGTCAATTGACCCCCTTTTTTGAAAACCAGGGGTCAATGCAAATTTTTGAGGATCAGTTAAAACAAGCCTATTCACAGTCCCGTGGATGATAACACAGAAATACCTTACAATGCGCATGCATGACCTAATAACTTCGCGAACTCTTCATCTCTTGACCTTTTGATCCCGTGCATGAACAGTGACAAGTTAAAAACAGGAAATCTGCAATTTTTGTTTTGAAATTGGAATAAATAAAGAATTGCTTTATAATATAGATCAAATATCAAAATTTGTTATTACAAGTACTTTTGTGTCAGTCTGACCCTCGCATAAATAAAATGTGGGTAAATCGCTAGATTTTAAAGTAAATAGAAACACTGACTTTCAGCAGCATTTACTATATAGGATCACTATATACATCATAGCACAATGGTTTGTCAAGAAAATAGACAAAAGGTGTGCATATACTTGCTACTTAAGATTGTGGATGGTAAACCACTTAGCATTGACAGGCAACTATCAGTCAATTAAACTGTGGGCTGATATTCAAACCCATAACCTTACAGGTGAGAGAGGAGTATATTACCACTGGTCATCTGGTCCATTAGGAAGGGAAAAGAACAATCTATTTTTGGAAAAAGCTACATAAAATACTTGTGTAAGAACTTACTGTCAGGTGTACGGTAAACAACAGTTGGAGACACTGGGCCCATGCCCTGGCTGTTTCTCGCCTGTACTTTAAAGAAGTAAGTGGTCTCGGGGGTAAGGTCTCTGATGGTTGTTGAGAGGCGCTCGCCACCAACCACCCCATCCACCACCCACTCCCTGTCTCGTTGTGTACCATCAGTAGTGTAGAGGACCACATAGCCTAAATTAACACATATAGACAATGTGGCTGGTATTACTAAGAAACTGCATTTCTCAGGTTTAGTATTTACAAAAGAGCTCAAAGATCAGTGAAAACTGGCCAATGCACAGATGGACCCATATAAGTAGACTTCTGTTAATTATACTATCTGTTTAAGTTGTAAAAAATGTCTGATCCTGACAGGACTTTTTCTAGTTTAATTTGCCCTCTCATTTGAAAATGTCTGACAGTAAGAAACTATAATTTGCAATTTGACTTTGCAGGGTTTAATTTTATGTGACCGGTGTATCTAATTATTGGCTCATTTTTCACTGTTCTCTGATGACAATATGACCACAGAATCAAAGTGGTTTATAATTTTGCGGAGGTGGTGCTTGACTGACGTTTTAGTGTGTGTATTTACAGTCAGTATTGCAAAGCATAACAAAACCTGGAGAATAATAGTGTGAAACCTGGGCTAACAGTCTTCATTACTATTTCACTCTTGACAAGTTAATACTCTATTTTGATAGAAAACCCTTCTGTATGTATAGAAGCAATCAACAGCAGATACTTTTAGTGGTATCAGAAAAGGGAAGTTCAATTTTCGTGGTACCAGTTAAATAAATGTTGGATTTGGGCTCAGGGATCTTGGTCCTTACAGCAAGAATGCTGTAATTTTGTAGGTGCACTGGTGTTTGTGACAATAGGCAGGCAGTAGAACCAAATACTGTGATACCATATTCAACTTGTGCTGAGTCTAATGTATGGGGTCACAAAATGCCTGCACAAAGTAAAGCTGAATGTGTCAGAGAGATTTGACTCCATGTATTATATAACATAGGGACAGTTATTTCTACATTACCTTCAGTTAATCTTAGCCTTTGACTGCTTCAGACAAAATTACAACTATCTGGCATCAACATACATGGCGCAAAACCAAGGACAGTTCACACAAGATTTGTTGTCTGTATTTTAATTCTGTTTTACTGTCCCTGGCAGAAATCTTCTACATTCAAAATTGAGTATGATATCTGGCAAGATATAACACATAATGAAGAATACCAGCCCAAGCTTGATTTATCAGTGCTCATATAAGTCACAAGACTGTTAATTAAAATAAAGCAAGTGTGGAGTCAACTGGTTATAGAAATAAAATAGTCAGTTTATTTTTTATTTTAGTTAACTAAAAGTAAAAGGGACTTTGGTTTTTCATAAAAGTGCAAATTAAAATATGTACACCATTATTAGTCTGCTCAGGAAAGCATTTAGTGAGATTAAGAAACTAAAAATATGACTAAAATTAGTTACATGTTATTGCAATTTTCAAAAGAATTTACTCTAACAAGAAATCCTGCTTAATGGACTAGTTTAACTAGTTTTCACTTTAAGTACAATTGGTAAGTAAGCAGTGATTTATGTTTCCTTCTTTTAAAGTGCATTGTTTCTGACATTTTCTATATTCTGGTAAATTATCATTTTATTCAAATTCCAAACTTTTTTTTCACTATTTCTATTTCAATATGAATTTTTTATGACATGAATCATGATTTCAGCAAACACACCAGAATTTAGTACTAAGTTGCTTGTTAGTAATAGTTTGAAGTTGCATTCACAATAAGTAATACTACATCAACCTATGCTACAACATTCACCTCACATTTTTAAAGGTCCTCATGAAACATTTTTACCAGCTAAATAACAAGATTTCACACACTGAGTCAATACTGTAACATAAAGTCCTTTATGTGACAAAAATTGATTGATAAAATGTTACAATGCTTAGAAACCTTGCAAATAAATAGGATTCAAATAACAAGTGAAAACTGATCTACCAAAGTAGTTCCATCCAAACAGTTCATGACCAACAAAGTAAACGGATCCATGTATAAACCTTGAATAACTGGTACCACATTGATCCAAGCAATTCTGTCAGTTAAAGAAAACAATCAAGTAACAACACCAATAAGATTGCTTCCAATGAAACTTAATTTTCATGCGACAGAAAAATACACCAAAGGATGCATGAAATGCAGAAAAATTTTCGTGATAAGTAACAATTCCTGAAGTGGAGCTCATTTAAGTCTTTTAAATGACATTTGTAAACGTACTGGGAACACCTACTACACAATTTACTTTGTTTTAAATCTGAAAGACCACTTCTACAGGAAAAATCTAGGCAATCTGTGATAGTACTTCTAATAAACCATAATCTAATAAACAATCAAAATTGTAACACATGTTAAGCATGGGTCTCTCTATTTCATTAGTTATTCCATCTCTGTTAAATGCTACTATCAAGCTAGGTCATGAGAAAAAAGTAAAGGGGCTAAGTCCCTTGCATTAAAGACTTTTATAATATTAAGAGAAAATAGCATCAGAGATGCCCTACCCCATAGCCTAGGGAAATATTTTTAATACCATGAGATATAGAAGTACTGCATCAGTACAAAGTTCAGGATACTTTCGGAGCACTGTCAGTTATATAAAGGTCCAAACAACGTTTAAATAGAGAAAATAATGTCTAAGAGAAAGATAATGCATTTAAAGATGAAGTATTAAAGCAAGACAATTCAATAACAAGATGACAGCATTAATCAGTAATGTAAACATCACGACACTCTTTATCTACATTTGGCATGGCTGAATTACGGTTTGGATGTTTTGAATATATCCATGCATATAGAAGTGGTAATACATTCAATGAATGCTTATGTGTGGTGTTGGAACAAAATCTGTGGCTCACTTGATGAAATTCCATCTGTTACAATCGGAAGTTGTAAAAGTAAAATTCTTAATGAATTCTAATATGACTTTAACAGTGCTTACTCTGCACCAAAAGACAGACCCAAAGGTGCAACAAGATTTTAAAGGTCAACGTCACTACGACAAGGTCAAATCAAGGTCACACCATGATGCTGTACACCTACAACCCCTAACCAATGTCCCTACCAAGCATCAACTTCCTACACCTTATGGTTTCCGAGATATAGCCCGGACAAGATTTTATGGGTCAAGGTCACTACGGCAAAGTTAAAATCAAGGTCAGACTATGACGTTGCACACCTACACCCCCTAACCAATGTCTCTAGTACGTATCAATTTCCTACACCTCATGGTTTCCGAGATATAGCCCAGACAAGATTTTATAGGTCAAGGTCACTACATTAAGGTCAAAGGTCAAATCAAGGTCACACCATGACATTGGACACCTACACCCCCTAACCAATGTCCCTACCAAGTATCAACTTCCTACACCTTACAGTTTCCGAGATATAGCCCGGACAAGATTTTATAAGTCAAGGTCAATACGGCAAGGTCAAATCAAAGTCAGACCATGACGTTGCACACCTACACCCCCTAACCAATGTCCCTCCAAGTATCAACTTCCTACACCTTACGGTTTCCGAGATATAGCCCGGACAAGATTTTATAGGTCAAGGTCACTACAGCAAGGTCAAAGGTCAAATCAAGGTCAGACCATGACGTTGCACACCTACACATCCTAACCAATGTCCCTACCAAGTATCAACTTCCTACACCTTACGGTTTCTGAGATACAGCCCGGACAAACTTCTTCCCGGCGCCCGCCCGCCCATCCGGACACCATGGGTGAAAACAATACCCCGACAGCCCTTAAGGGCTGTGGGGTAAAAATGCAATGTATAGAATTAAGGGCAGGTACAAATAAATAGGACAACAGAACCTGAATAGTACTAAAGAAGAATGACACTTTAGAGCATAGTGCAGTGTTTGCATTTACTCTATATTTATATCAAAATTGATTACAAATCTGTTTAGATGCTCACTTTTGCATAGCTTATGGTGTACATGTGAACACATTCTCTGAATGTGCACTGTAAGAGTTTAACATTATAAATACTGTGAGAATGTGACTGTGTCTCACATTCTTCCAGTTTTACCCTATTTTTACACAAATTTATCAGAAATCAGGTGTGCTACTTTGTTATAACACTTATATGCAAACACTGTAACATTCTATGAAAGTTAGTCTGTGATCTTCATTCTGATGCTATTTCATGAAACTTGGGTAGAAAAGAAAGTGGAGGTATAAATCTGAGCACTCCATGCAAAGGTGAAAGAGTATGGCAGAAAAAAGTATGATCATCACATTCAGGATTAAAGCATACCAGACTGTCTAACTGAAGTGTAGATGCAGAACTGAACAATAACTAGGTGCTGTTTCATTTCAACTTCACATTTCACAGTTTTTGAACAGCATCCGCCTATACCAAACCATTGTAATACTATTTTGTGGAGTTCACATGTTCCTAAACATTGCGTCTCGACGCAGTGTATCCCCAGACGGGACATGGTTGAAGCGTGAATGTGTCGGGCTTGACCCTGTTTCCTGGAGCACCAGGTCAGGATTCTCCATAGTAGGGCACAAAGAGGGCCCGACTTACTCCCCCCCCCCTTCCTTAAATAAGCATCCACCATGGTGTTGTCTGTAGCTATGGTAGCAATAAGGTTCAAGCAGAGGTCTTGGAACTCCTTTAGGGCCAAACGACCGCCTTGGTTCCAGATACTTTATGTGTAACTTGCTTCTGGAAGGGACCAGGTTCCCCTTGCAGTGTGTTCCCCTAAGTGAGCACTCGTCCTTCTTGATGCATCTGTAAGGATTTGCAGAGCATATTTAAGTAGGTGTAATGGTTGACCCTGAAGCACATTGTCATCCTACAACCACCATTTTAGATGGGGTGGCGTGAACTGGGATCACCTTTTCTAGTGAGCCTTCATCTGTTCTTCAAGTGCCACAGTATCGGCCTCATGTGGAGGCGACCTAGGTGGACTTGCTTCTGCATGGGTGTCAGTAACCCACACAACCCCACTGTGGAAAACACTAATAGCCATTTATGAGAACTGTGACCCCTGGTCTGATTAACAGATAAATTTACCATTGCTTGAGTTGTGAAAACCGGCAAATGGGTTATAATCTTGAGGGGAAGGCTGAGTTTTGAAACTCAGGCCCCTGGTGTCACCTGACACTGCTCACAGGCTGGGTAAAAGGCAAGCTTGGTGGCCAGTCTAGGAGGGTGAATCACTGTATCTCACTGGAACCCATACGAAAAACTTGATGAACCTCCACAGTAACTGATACAGCAGACTTCTTGCTGGCAGTAGGCTGACCAGTCCGGTTGGGTTCGGCATCTCACCGGGACCAGTAACTGGCTGTGGGATCTGATAAGATAAGGCTGACAGGTAGTTGGACCAATCTTGTTGGGAAAGTCTTCTTATCTATAGTCACTTTCGACCAGCTAGGAGGTCCTGACAGTAGGCTGGCTGACTGGTCTGGTAGGTTGAGACAGTCATGTGACCGAGACCAATGACTGGTACAAGAATTTCTCTGTAACCAATTTCCTCGGGCAGTAACTGGTTGGTCTGAGACGGCCACTTGGACCCTTAAAAGGCTACTGCTCGTCTGTTAGCCAGTCCTGTGGACCTGCCCAGTACCAGGGCCTAACCGGCTATAGGTGAAGCAATGCTCTGTAACCAGTTCCTGGTGGCTCCACAGTTCTGCGAAAACTCATAGGAGCTGGCAGAACTGGGCGACTACGTCTCAGCAGGGGTAGGCTTATCTGAAGAACTGCCTTTTTCCTGCCCGTAATGGTGGAATCAAAAGGCTTTCTCTGTAACCAACACTTCTCGGTAACCGGTAAGCCACTTAACTGGTAAAGAACCGGTAAACTGGTGCTTCTCTGTAACCAAGAAATCAGCCACAGGTCTGTATCATTATTTGATCACTTGGTAGATCTGTCAATCCGGTAAGCTGGTGTTCCAGTTTCAATCAGGTTTCTTCACCGGAATTACACTACATCTCAACAGGGGTAGGCTTATATGAAACAACTGCCTTGTTCCTGTCCATAACTGTGGAATCAGCAGATTTTCTCTGCAACCAACAATCCTCTGTAACTAGTAAGCCTGGATCCTGCTACTCCATCATGTACTCAACCTCCAAAGCCATTTTCAATAGTTTCCATGTAATATAGTCAGCCATAAGTGTGAAAATATCTCCAAAAAGGCCAAAAATGGCCTCGGTCAGCTACTTTTGGCGGTCAGTGGATGACCTTCAATGAAGAGCTTCAAGGTCAAATTTCTGCATGCTTACAAAGGACATATATATGTATTATATAGACCAGCCATAGGATGATCTAACTTTCTGTATATGAGACCTGGGCCAAAATGTGAAAAAATGGCCACAGTCTGACCTTTAAGAGGCCACCAGTGACCTTGAAATTGAAGGTCAAGGTCACAAAACAATAGTGTTTGTGGCATTGCCCATATATACACACATACCAAATTTGAAAGGTCTAACTAAAATATTTTTTAAGTTATCGCATCCAAAAGGAAATCTCTGCAGCAGCGGCATGACCATACTGAATCCCAAGTATCCCTGACTTTTGTCCGGGGATACAACAAGGCTGATTGAGCAGTGATATAGCACTGACAGCAGGACACTTGAACTACTACCATCCCACATAAAAATATGATAAATGTAGTTGTTTTAATTCACAAGGCATACTTCAAGTATCAAGTTTACGTCCTATGATATCCTTAACAGAAAACACATACGCAGGCAATAAATTTTTCAGACACACAATCACTAAATATGACAATAACAAGCCTGCTTCTTCCACAACAAAACAAGTAAGGCAGATAGCGCCGCCCTGAACAAGACAACTGTTTCTCTCTATACTGGCTTTTCAAGTAACTTCTGTCAATTAGTTTTTGTTTGCTATCATTACTCCATTTACTGCGGATGAACAGCACCACCCTTAGCTATAAAAGATCTGTTATTATTACTATTATTATTATTAGATTAACTTCCACGATGATGGTGTGCTACTATGGGGAAAATGCTACATTTACATTCAGAAAATATTTTGAACATATTTGGTGATTCATCAATATATTATAGCCCGAACAGAGTCTAAGATATAACTTCAATCAGGTCATCAGTGATGAAACTTTTTTTTCAAATTATCGATTGAGAAATACAGTAGAACCTCGATTATCCAGCCTTCTATTATCCGAATCTCCGGATTAACCGAACCAAAACCTTGTCTCCCTAAATATAAAGCACCGTCTAGCATGAGCGATAATACAGGATTTTACACATTCTCGGAAACTAATAATTCTCGTGTTTTATAAAACATACCATCCACAAAAAGCCTAACTTCTTTGATCTTTATCACCATTGTTACAGTAGGGGAGGGATTAATTCAATGACACGACCCCGCTACACAACTTCTTTGATAATGTGCCAATCAATGAAAACGTGTTCAATTGGGTTTTGCAATTTATAATCTCCCGGAGTAGGTTCATTCACAGACTGACAACGTGCATCAAAAGAAAAGACGAAAACGAAAAGACAATGCATTACCAACCAAACACACCCATCAATGAAGGCATGTTCGCTTTGGGTTTTACAACAAATAATCTCCCAGAGTTTTTCAATAGAAAAATGCGTGACGATGTTTATCTAAAATTAAAACCACAATGCATGTACCAACCAAACACACCCTGTTAAAATTCGCGTAATATTTTAAATAAAAATGATAATATTCATAGATATGGAGCAAATAAGTGACAATTAGAGGGTCAGTACAAATATATTAAACTATATCATCAATGAAAACCAACGTCTATATTAAGTGCATAAAACCTTTTTTCTTCAATTATCGCCCACTCGGTAACCCATAGACAGTAAATTTCGATTTCCTTCATCTATCCGAACCCCTCAATTGTCCGGCCGGATTGTATGTCTCCCACTGGGTTCGGATAATCGAGGTTCTACTGTATTGTGAATGCTGACATCCTACCTCAGAACAACAACATCCACATAGTTCAGTACATGTCATATCTGCTGCCACATTATCAGACTTCCTTCAGAACTTGGAAAATATTTATTCAAGGATATACTGCCCCCTTATTTAACCAGAACATGAACCACTTGCAAAAAAATAATTAGACCTCAAAAACCTCAGTTCATGATAATTAACCAGATAAAGAACAAAATCCAAATATCTTACTGACTTAGTTATGATGCATTTAATCTCTAAATGAACAGCATGTTTAGTTAAATATACAAACATGGTAGCTCTTAGATCACATTTGATATCACCATGTGTTAAAATATGATAAAGACATTTCCTGTGAAGGTAACTTAACAGGGATCTTGTAAACACTTTTTGAAGATAATGAAATTCCGGAGGAATTAACTCCATAAAAACAAAGCAATAGATTTGAATCTAAAATGTTCTTCTTTAAGAACCAAAAAGTGAGTAAAGTCTAACAAAAAACTCATGCCATGTGTTTCGCCAATTAGAAGTGATAGACAACAGTCTCTGTTAAAGTCTAAAAACTATTGTTCTCTAAAATAAAGAGAAGAATTTCCTATTGTTGTACACAACACTACCTGCATTATCAATCAAATGATAAAATGCATTAAGTGAAAAAAAAAATAAAACTAGAAATAGGCCGCCCTGTTGATAGTAGATGCGAATAGAAACAGGATAGCATAGAAGAACACACATTATCATGTGTAATGTCCACCCATGAACCTTTTGCCCAAATTGTACAGTAGTCTTACAAGACCCTGTTTCATTTGTAAAATATATCAATGATGCTTAAATATTTGATAGTGTAGATGTAATTTATTTCAGCTTCATGCCTTTTTGCATTGGTTGGGTTGAAAATTTTGACGAAATCACTCTATCTTGCACGGTTAAGAAGATAGAAGCCAATTCCTGTTTTTCTATTTTTGGCAAAAATTTGAAAATTCAAAATGGCCGCCATTATTGGGAAAAGGAAATTTTTTTGAAAATTGCCAAGAGTACATTTCTTAGATACCCTATGGGTCGAAAATTTCAACAAAATAACTCTATTTTGCACGGTTAAGGCCAGTTTGTGTTTTTCCATTTTGGGCAAAAATTCGAAAATTCAAAATGGCTGCCATTTTTGGGGAGGGGAAAATTTTTTGAAAATTGCAAAGATTACATTCCTTAGATACCCTGTGGGTTGAAAATTTCGACGAAATCGCTCTATCTCGCATGGTTAAGGAGATAGAAGCAAATTTGTGTTTTGCCATTTTTGGCAAAAATTTGAAAATTCAAAATGGCCGCCATTTTAGGGGAGGGGAAAATTTTTTAGAAATTACCAAGAGTACAATGCTCAGATACCCTGTGGGTCGAAAATTTTGACGAAATCACTCTATCTGGCACGGTTAAGGAGATAGAAGCAAATTTGTGTTTTGCCATTTTTGGCAAAAATTCGAAAATTCAAAATGGCCGCCATTTTTGGGGAGGGGAAAATTTTTGGAAAATTGCAAAGATTGCATTCCTTAGATACCCTGTGGGTCGAAAATTTCGACGAAATCGCTCTATCTCGCACGGTTAAGGAGATAGAAGCAAATTTGTGTTTTGCCATTTTTGGCAAAAATTCGAAAATTCAAAATGGCCGCCATTTTTGGGGAGGGGAAAATTTTTTGAAAATTGCAAATATTACATTCCTTAGATACCCTGTGGGTCGAAAATTTCGATGAAATCGCTCTATCTCGCACGGTTAAGGAGATAGAAGCAAATTTGTGTTTTGCCATTTTTGGCAAAAATTCGAAAATTCAAAATGGCCGCCATTTTTGGGGAGGGGAAAATTTTTGGAAAATTGCAAAGATTGCATTCCTTAGATACCCTGTGGGTCGAAAATTTCGACGAAATCGCTCTATCTCGCACGGTTAAGGAGATAGAAGCAAATTTGTGTTTTGCAATTTTTGGCAAAAATTCGAAAATTCAAAATGGCCGCCATTTTTGGGGAGGGGAAAATTTTTTGAAAATTGCAAAGATTACATTCCTCAGATACCCTGTGGGTCGAAAATTTCGACGAAATCGCTCTATCTCGCACGGTTAAGGAGATAGAAGCAAATTTGTGTTTTGCCATTTTTGGCAAAAATTCGAAAATTCAAAATGGCCGCCATTTTTGGGGAGGGGAAAATATTTTGAAAATTGCAAAGATTGCATTGCTTAGATACCCTGTGCGTCGAAAATTTTGCCGAAATCGCTCTATCTCGCACGGTTAAGGAGATAGAAGCAAATTAGTGTTTTGCCATTTTTGGCAAAAATTCGAAAATTCAAAATGGCCGCCATTTTTGGGGAGGGGAAAATTTTTGGAAAATTGCAAAGATTGCATTCCTTAGATCCCCTGTGGGTCGAAAATTTTGCCGAAATCGCTCTATCTCGCACGGTTAAGGAGATAGAAGCAAATTTGTGTTTTGCCATTTTTGGCAAAAATTCGAAAATTCAAAATGGCCGCCATTTTTGGGGAGGGGAAATTTTTTTGAAAATTGCAAATATTACATTCCTTAGATACCCTGTGGGTCGAAAATTTCGACGAAATCGCTCTATCTCGCACGGTTAAGGAGATAGAAGCAAATTTGTGTTTTGCCATTTTTGGCAAAAATTCGAAAATTCAAAATGGCCGCCATTTTTGGGGAGGGGAAAATTTTTGGAAAATTGCAAAGATTGCATTCCTTAGATACCCTGTGGGTCGAAAATTTCGACGAAATCGCTCTATCTCGCACGGTTAAGGAGATAGAAGCAAATTTGTGTTTTGCCATTTTTGGCAAAAATTCGAAAATTCAAAATGGCCGCCATTTTTGGGGAGGGGAAAATTTTTTGAAAATTGCAAATATTACATTCCTTAGATACCCTGTGGGTCGAAAATTTCGACGAAATCGCTCTATCTCGCACGGTTAAGGAGATAGAAGCAAATTTGTGTTTTGCCATTTTTGGCAAAAATTCAAAAATTCAAAATGGCCGCCATTTTTGGGGAGGGGAAAATATTTTGAAAATTGCAAAGATTGCATTGGTTAGATACCCTGTGTGTCGAAAATTTTGCCGAAATCGCTCTATCTCGCACGGTTAAGGAGATAGAAGCAAATTTGTGTTTTGCCATTTTTGGCAAAAATTCGAAAATTCAAAATGGCCGCCATTTTTGGGGAGGGGAAATTTTTTTGAAAATTGCAAATATTACATTCCTTAGATACCCTGTGGGTCGAAAATTTCGACGAAATCGCTCTATCTCGCACGGTTAAGGAGATAGAAGCAAATTTGTGTTTTGCCATTTTTGGCAAAAATTCGAAAATTCAAAATGGCCGCCATTTTTGGGGAGGGGAAAATTTTTGGAAAATTGCAAAGATTGCATTCCTTAGATACCCTGTGGGTCGAAAATTTCGACGAAATCGCTCTATCTCGCACGGTTAAGGAGATAGAAGCAAATTTGTGTTTTGCAATTTTTGGCAAAAATTCGAAAATTCAAAATGGCCGCCATTTTTGGGGAGGGGAAAATTTTTTGAAAATTGCAAAGATTACATTCCTTAGATACCCTGTGGGTCGAAAATTTCGACGAAATCGCTCTATCTCGCACGGTTAAGGAGATAGAAGCAAATTTGTGTTTTGCCATTTTTGGCAAAAATTCAAAAATTCAAAATGGCCGCCATTTTTGGGGAGGGGAAAATATTTTGAAAATTGCAAAGATTGCATTGCTTAGATACCCTGTGCGTCGAAAATTTTGCCGAAATCGCTCTATCTCGCACGGTTAAGGAGATAGAAGCAAATTTGTGTTTTGCCATTTTTGGCAAAAATTCGAAAATTCAAAATGGCCGCCATTTTTGGGGAGGGGAAAATATTTTGAAAATTGCAAAGATTGCATTGCTTAGATACCCTGTGCGTCGAAAATTTTGCCGAAATCGCTCTATCTCGCACGGTTAAGGAGATAGAAGCAAATTAGTGTTTTGCCATTTTTGGCAAAAATTCGAAAATTCAAAATGGCCGCCATTTTTGGGGAGGGGAAAATTTTTGGAAAATTGCAAAGATTGCATTCCTTAGATCCCCTGTGGGTCGAAAATTTTGCCGAAATCGCTCTATCTCGCACGGTTAAGGAGATAGAAGCAAATTTGTGTTTTGCCATTTTTGGCAAAAATTCGAAAATTCAAAATGGCCGCCATTTTTGGGGAGGGGAAATTTTTTTGAAAATTGCAAATATTACATTCCTTAGATACCCTGTGGGTCGAAAATTTCGACGAAATCGCTCTATCTCGCACGGTTAAGGAGATAGAAGCAAATTTGTGTTTTGCCATTTTTGGCAAAAATTCGAAAATTCAAAATGGCCGCCATTTTTGGGGAGGGGAAAATTTTTGGAAAATTGCAAAGATTGCATTCCTTAGATACCCTGTGGGTCGAAAATTTCGACGAAATCGCTCTATCTCGCACGGTTAAGGAGATAGAAGCAAATTTGTGTTTTGCCATTTTTGGCAAAAATTCGAAAATTCAAAATGGCCGCCATTTTTGGGGAGGGGAAAATTTTTTGAAAATTGCAAATATTACATTCCTTAGATACCCTGTGGGTCGAAAATTTCGACGAAATCGCTCTATCTCGCACGGTTAAGGAGATAGAAGCAAATTTGTGTTTTGCCATTTTTGGCAAAAATTCAAAAATTCAAAATGGCCGCCATTTTTGGGGAGGGGAAAATATTTTGAAAATTGCAAAGATTGCATTGGTTAGACACCCTGTGTGTCGAAAATTTTGCCGAAATCGCTCTATCTCGCACGGTTAAGGAGATAGAAGCAAATTTGTGTTTTGCCATTTTTGGCAAAAATTCGAAAATTCAAAATGGCCGCCATTTTTGGGGAGGGGAAATTTTTTTGAAAATTGCAAATATTACATTCCTTAGATACCCTGTGGGTCGAAAATTTCGACGAAATCGCTCTATCTCGCACGGTTAAGGAGATAGAAGCAAATTTGTGTTTTGCCATTTTTGGCAAAAATTCGAAAATTCAAAATGGCCGCCATTTTTGGGGAGGGGAAAATTTTTGGAAAATTGCAAAGATTGCATTCCTTAGATACCCTGTGGGTCGAAAATTTCGACGAAATCGCTCTATCTCGCACGGTTAAGGAGATAGAAGCAAATTTGTGTTTTGCAATTTTTGGCAAAAATTCGAAAATTCAAAATGGCCGCCATTTTTGGGGAGGGGAAAATTTTTTGAAAATTGCAAAGATTACATTCCTTAGATACCCTGTGGGTCGAAAATTTCGACGAAATCGCTCTATCTCGCACGGTTAAGGAGATAGAAGCAAATTTGTGTTTTGCCATTTTTGGCAAAAATTCAAAAATTCAAAATGGCCGCCATTTTTGGGGAGGGGAAAATATTTTGAAAATTGCAAAGATTGCATTGCTTAGATACCCTGTGCGTCGAAAATTTTGCCGAAATCGCTCTATCTCGCACGGTTAAGGAGATAGAAGCAAATTTGTGTTTTGCCATTTTTGGCAAAAATTCGAAAATTCAAAATGGCCGCCATTTTTGGGGAGGGGAAAATATTTTGAAAATTGCAAAGATTGCATTGCTTAGATACCCTGTGCGTCGAAAATTTTGCCGAAATCGCTCTATCTCGCACGGTTAAGGAGATAGAAGCAAATTAGTGTTTTGCCATTTTTGGCAAAAATTCGAAAATTCAAAATGGCCGCCATTTTTGGGGAGGGGAAAATTTTTGGAAAATTGCAAAGATTGCATTCCTTAGATCCCCTGTGGGTCGAAAATTTTGCCGAAATCGCTCTATCTCGCACGGTTAAGGAGATAGAAGCAAATTTGTGTTTTGCCATTTTTGGCAAAAATTCGAAAATTCAAAATGGCCGCCATTTTTGGCAAAAATTCGAAAATTCAAAATGGCCGCCATTTTTGGGGAGGGGAAATTTTTTTGAAAATTGCAAATATTACATTCCTTAGATACCCTGTGGGTCGAAAATTTCGACGAAATCGCTCTATCTCGCACGGTTAAGGAGATAGAAGCAAATTTGTGTTTTGCCATTTTTGGCAAAAATTCGAAAATTCAAAATGGCCGCCATTTTTGGGGAGGGGAAAATTTTTGGAAAATTGCAAAGATTGCATTCCTTAGATACCCTGTGGGTCGAAAATTTCGACGAAATCGCTCTATCTCGCACGGTTAAGGAGATAGAAGCAAATTTGTGTTTTGCCATTTTTGGCAAAAATTCAAAAATTCAAAATGGCCGCCATTTTTGGGGAGGGGAAAATATTTTGAAAATTGCAAAGATTGCATTGGTTAGATACCCTGTGTGTCGAAAATTTTGCCGAAATCGCTCTATCTCGCACGGTTAAGGAGATAGAAGCAAATTTGTGTTTTGCCATTTTTGGCAAAAATTCGAAAATTCAAAATGGCCGCCATTTTTGGGGAGGGGAAATTTTTTTGAAAATTGCAAATATTACATTCCTTAGATACCCTGTGGGTCGAAAATTTCGATGAAATCGCTCTATCTCGCACGGTTAAGGAGATAGAAGCAAATTTGTGTTTTGCCATTTTTGGCAAAAATTCGAAAATTCAAAATGGCCGCCATTTTTGGGGAGGGGAAAATTTTTGGAAAATTGCAAAGATTGCATTCCTTAGATACCCTGTGGGTCGAAAATTTCGACGAAATCGCTCTATCTCGCACGGTTAAGGAGATAGAAGCAAATTTGTGTTTTCCCATTTTTGGCAAAAATTCGAAAATTCAAAATGGCCGCCATTTTTGGGGAGGGGAAAATTTTTTGAAAATTGCAAAGATTGCATTCGTTAGATACCCTGTGGGTCGAAAATTTCGACGAAATCGCTCTATCTCGCACGGTTAAGGAGATAGAAGCAAATTTGTGTTTTGCCATTTTTGGCAAAAATTCGAAAATTCAAAATGGCCGCCATTTTTGGGGAGGGGAAAATATTTTGAAAATTGCAAAGATTGCATTGCTTAGATACCCTGTGCGTCTAAAATTTTGCCGAAATCGCTCTATCTCGCACGGTTAAGGAGATAGAAGCAAATTTGTGTTTTGCCATTTTTGGCAAAAATTCGAAAATTCAAAATGGCCGCCATTTTTGGGGAGGGGAAAATTTTTGGAAAATTGCAAAGATTGCATTCCTTAGATCCCCTGTGGGTCGAAAATTTTGCCGAAATCGCTCTATCTCGCACGGTTAAGGAGATAGAAGCAAATTTGTGTTTTGCCATTTTTGGCAAAAATTCGAAAATTCAAAATGGCCGCCATTTTTGGCAAAAATTCGAAAATTCAAAATGGCCGCCATTTTTGGGGAGGGGAAATTTTTTTGAAAATTGCAAATATTACATTCCTTAGATACCCTGTGGGTCGAAAATTTCGACGAAATCGCTCTATCTCGCACGGTTAAGGAGATAGAAGCAAATTTGTGTTTTGCCATTTTTGGCAAAAATTCGAAAATTCAAAATGGCCGCCATTTTTGGGGAGGGGAAAATTTTTGGAAAATTGCAAAGATTGCATTCCTTAGATACCCTGTGGGTCGAAAATTTCGACGAAATCGCTCTATCTCGCACGGTTAAGGAGATAGAAGCAAATTTGTGTTTTGCCATTTTTGGCAAAAATTCGAAAATTCAAAATGGCCGCCATTTTTGGGGAGGGGAAAATATTTTGAAAATTGCAAAGATTGCATTGGTTAGATACCCTGTGTGTCGAAAATTTTGCCGAAATCGCTCTATCTCGCACGGTTAAGGAGATAGAAGCAAATTTGTGTTTTGCCATTTTTGGCAAAAATTCGAAAATTCAAAATGGCCGCCATTTTTGGGGAGGGGAAATTTTTTTGAAAATTGCAAATATTACATTCCTTAGATACCCTGTGGGTCGAAAATTTCGATGAAATCGCTCTATCTCGCACGGTTAAGGAGATAGAAGCAAATTTGTGTTTTGCCATTTTTGGCAAAAATTCGAAAATTCAAAATGGCCGCCATTTTTGGGGAGGGGAAAATTTTTGGAAAATTGCAAAGATTGCATTCCTTAGATACCCTGTGGGTCGAAAATTTCGACGAAATCGCTCTATCTCGCACGGTTAAGGAGATAGAAGCAAATTTGTGTTTTCCCATTTTTGGCAAAAATTCGAAAATTCAAAATGGCCGCCATTTTTGGGGAGGGGAAAATTTTTTGAAAATTGCAAAGATTGCATTCCTTAGATACCCTGTGGGTCGAAAATTTCGACGAAATCGCTCTATCTCGCACGGTTAAGGAGATAGAAGCAAATTTGTGTTTTGCCATTTTTGGCAAAAATTCGAAAATTCAAAATGGCCGCCATTTTTGGGGAGGGGAAAATATTTTGAAAATTGCAAAGATTGCATTGCTTAGATACCCTGTGCGTCGAAAATTTTGCCGAAATCGCTCTATCTCGCACGGTTAAGGAGATAGAAGCAAATTAGTGTTTTGCCATTTTTGGCAAAAATTCGAAAATTCAAAATGGCCGCCATTTTTGGGGAGGGGAAAATTTTTGGAAAATTGCAAAGATTGCATTCCTTAGATCCCCTGTGGGTCGAAAATTTTGCCGAAATCGCTCTATCTCGCACGGTTAAGGAGATAGAAGCAAATTTGTGTTTTGCCATTTTTGGCAAAAATTCGAAAATTCAAAATGGCCGCCATTTTTGGGGAGGGGAAATTTTTTTGAAAATTGCAAGTATTACATTCCTTAGATACCCTGTGGGTCGAAAATTTCGACGAAATCGCTCTATCTCGCACAGTTAAGGAGATAGAAGCAAATTTGTGTTTTGCCATTTTTGGCAAAAATTCGAAAATTCAAAATGGCCGCCATTTTTGGGGAGGGGAAATTTTTTGGAAAATTGCAAAGATTGCATTCCTTAGATACCCTGTGGGTCGAAAATTTCGACGAAATCGCTCTATCTCGCACGGTTAAGGAGATAGAAGCAAATTTGTGTTTTGCCATTTTTGGCAAAAATTCGAAAATTCAAAATGGCCGCCATTTTTGGGGAGGGGAAAATTTTTTGAAAATTGCAAATATTACATTCCTTAGATACCCTGTGGGTCGAAAATTTCGACGAAATCGCTCTATCTCGCACGGTTAAGGAGATAGAAGCAAATTTGTGTTTTGCCATTTTTGGCAAAAATTCAAAATGGCCGCCATTTTTGGGGAGGGGAAAATATTTTGAAAATTGCAAAGATTGCATTGCTTAGATACCCTGTGTGTCGAAAATTTTGCCGAAATCGCTCTATCTCGCACGGTTAAGGAGATAGAAGCAAATTAGTGTTTTGCCATTTTTGGCAAAAATTCGAAAATTCAAAATGGCCGCCATTTTTGGGGAGGGGAAAATTTTTGGAAAATTGCAAAGATTGCATTCCTTAGATCCCCTGTGGGTCGAAAATTTTGCCGAAATCGCTCTATCTCGCACGGTTAAGGAGATAGAAGCAAATTTGTGTTTTGCCATTTTTGGCAAAAATTCGAAAATTCAAAATGGCCGCCATTTTTGGGGAGGGGAAATTTTTTTGAAAATTGCAAATATTACATTCCTTAGATACCCTGTGGGTCGAAAATTTCGACGAAATCGCTCTATCTCGCACGGTTAAGGAGATAGAAGCAAATTTGTGTTTTGCCATTTTTGGCAAAAATTCGAAAATTCAAAATGGCCGCCATTTTTGGGGAGGGGAAAATTTTTTGAAAATTGCAAAGAGTACACTCCTCAGATACCCTGCGGGTCGAAAATTTTGCCGAAATCGCTCTATCTCGCACGGTTAAGGAGATAGAAGCAAATTACTCAAAAGTAGTACTGAAAATACACAATGAAGTACCTAAATGGCTATTACTCATGTACTGACAAAGCTATCAGTCCCAAATGCAATACCAAGTGAGCTATGGACATAACAATCTTGTATTCAAAATTGTAGTAAAATATCTTTAATTATTTTGGCTTAAATGCACGGAAACCAATGGGTACTGAAAATAGCTGTACTTAAGTATTACTCAGTAAGCAAAAGAGGTACAACAGCCAAAAGCAATCCCAAGCAAGCTACTGACCCAATAAGCCTGCATACCAAATTTGGTGACAATAGCTCTAATACTTTTCCTTTAAATGAGCGGAAACCATGCGTGACGCCGGACATCGGACGCCGGACGCCGGACATCGGACATCGGACATCGGACAACGGACATCGGACATCGGACATCGGACGGCGAAAAAAGCAAAAATAATATATCCACCCCCCAGGGGGGTGGACATAATAAAAACCAGTTACAAATGAAAGAAGCCAGTATAGATGAAACATTTAAAATAGAGAACAAAGCACAAACAGAATGCACAGAGAAACACACACACAACATAGAGTAATGATATATCTGTGCAGGATTTGTCCCTCCCAGTGTGCTGGGGTGTGTGGGTTAATACTACAGCATATACAGACCTGTTATATCCTCTGTAGATAACACAATGGCATGAGATTAACATGTAGTGCAATCACACACAGATTAATACTGCATGTAATAATACCAAGGCAACATTCTTCATGTTTGGTTGGTTTTTTTTTGCCATTGTTATTTTACATATAAAGCAAGATTACACATATTGAATTAAATGATTGATAAGCCCATGCCTTTTTTTCTTGATTTTTTTTTTCAATTTCAAAAACTAAAACTTTACACTAAGAAATCATTACACAATTGTAACTTAATAATTTAAATTTAAAAAACTTTATTAAACAAGAGGGTCAGAGGTGCCCCAAAAGGCGGGTTGCGCACGCAGGAAACAAGGTTAGCAACTGCTCTCATTAAATTTAGGAACAAGGAAAGAAATGTTAGGTTACCCACTTAAGGTAAATGTGTTCGAGTTAGAGTCCGGAAACGAAAATGCGGACAAACAGACGGATGGACAGACATATGGACAAAAAACGGACAAACGAACAGACAGAATTTCACCAATATCGAAAGGAACCTAGCTATCATGTTGATCTATGTCCCTGTCAAGTTTGAATTTGATTGGTCAAACCGTTTTCAAGTTAGAGTCCGGAAATGGAAAATGTGGACGGACAGACGGACGTCGGACACATCAATCTAATAGGCGGGTTGGTTACACGCAACCCGCCTAAAAACGAACAAATGGACAGAAAAACAAGACAAATGAACGAACGGATTTACACCAATTTCGAAAGGAACCTAGCTATGATGGTGATGTATGTCCCTGTGAAGTTTGAATTAGATTGGAGTAACCGTTTTCGAGTTAGAGTCCGGAAACAAAAATGTGGACGGACAGATGGATGGACAGAAAAACGGACAAAAACGAAGAAACGGACGGAAAAATGGACAAACAAACAGACGGAATTTCACCAATTCGAAAGGAACCTAGCTATGATGGTGATCTATCTCCCTGTGAAGTTTGAATTTGATTGGTCAAACCGTTTTAAAGTTAGAGTCCGGAAACGAAAATGTGGACAAACAGATGGATGGACAGACAAACGGACGAAAAACGGACAAACGAACACACGGAATTTCACCAATTTCGAAAGGAACCTAGCTATGATGGTGATCTATCTCCCTGTGAAGTTTGAATTTGATTGGTCAAACCGTTTTAAAGTTAGAGTCCGGAAACGAAAATGTGGACAAACAGATGGATGGACAGACAAACGGACGAAAAACGGACAAACGAACACACGGAATTTCACCAATTTCGAAAGGAACCTAGCTATGATGGTGATCTATCTCCCTGTGAAGTTTGAATTTGATTGGTCAAACCGTTTTAAAGTTAGAGTCCGGAAACGAAAATGTGGACAAACAGATGGATGGACAGACAAACGGACGAAAAACGGACAAACGAACACACGGAATTTCACCAATTTCGAAAGAAACCTAGCTATGATGATGATCTATCTCCCTGTGAAGTTTGAATTTGATTGGTCAAACCGTTTTAAAGTTAGAGTCCGGAAACGAAAAATGTGGACGGACAGACGGACGTCGGACACATCAATCTAATAGGCGGGTTGGTTACACGCAACCCGCCTAAAAATATTAAAGGAACTTTTCATACACACAGTGATTTTTCTGCTGTAATTTTCATATTCATTATCAGAATATTATGCTGACAACAAAAAGTTAGATAACTAAAGTTTGATTCTTCATATATATGTACATATATAAATCTTCTGAAACAGGCAAAAGCAGGAAACTAATAGTCACATTGCTTTACTGTGAAAGGAATACTAATTGATACAAGACTATAAAAGAATGTAAACCTTTAAGGTACCCAGCTGTCTCCAACTAAATTATAATGTGAGAAATAAAGAGAACAGTGCAAAGGTTCTAAACACCATCAAATATTCGAGTCCACAGACTATGCATAGGTTAGCACTGGTTGTACAAGTCAGTATGGATCAAATTGAAATATCAACATATATAAATTGTTTTGAGTGGACATTAAGTCTTCACAAGTGAGATTCTGTTCAAATGAAATAAATATCTAATTCAAATAAAGGCTCAGATCCATATGTCCAGACCTTTAGCTATATCACTAAAGAGTAATGGCTTATCTGGAGTAAAGGAACAAGGAAGGACACTCTTTGTAACTTGAACAAAGAGAGTTTTCAAAATACTAACATTAAGGTTTTGTATAAATTGGCCAATTTTGTTATTTTCAGGGGAAAATGACACATTTTGCTGTTTTCAACACCAAAAGGAGTACCCTTCAAGTATTGAAGTCTAAAATTATTACTAGTGCCAGTCCTACTGATTTTATATTTTAAACTGCCCCCTTTATGTTGTGGTAGTCAAAATTATTAAAACACCGGACCATATTTAACTTGTACACATAAGCATGAGGTAGATGCGTGAATTCTACAGGTGAAGTGTGCATTCTGTGACAGTAGCAGTGAATACAGAGACACAGTCAAGTCAGTTCTCTTCACACATTAACCTTTGTCACACAGAGATTGGCAAATTCTTCACAAGTTTTATGAACAAAAATATCAATTAAATTCCAAACTGTTATCTTTGGCCAACAGAGTCAAAATTAAGTGTTTAATGTCCCTTTATCACCTGAGGTACCACTTGTATAAGCCTCCTGGATTTTACCATGAGTAGGGTTCAAACCCTAAACCAAAGACCTAAGAACCAGGTCTTCTATTAAGGTAGTCAGATTCTTTATGAAAGTTTTGTTTGTGTCAAACTTTTTTATGTCCATCTTTCTATTGTAAAACTACTTACACTGCCTTTATGATTGAAATTTTTAAAAGTCTCAGAAACAATATTCTGGAAATATCTGAATTAACAATGTGAGAAAAAATATGATAAAATCTTATTTAAAATTCAAAGATTTAAATGCTTTTAAAATGTTACGTCAAAGATATTACCAGCTGTATGACACTGTATAACCAAAGTCTCCGTCATTGTGTGTCTTTGTTATTGAGCACAACTTCAACAAGGACAGAACAAATAATACATGTACAAAATGTGCTGAAGCAGTGAAAAAAGTGTGCAAATAGGAACATAATGAAGAAGGAAACAATTAAAATGCTGCAGATTTCTTTCAGTAACAAATAATTTTCAATTTGCAGTGATGAGGTACTGTTCTGAACAAACAGTGCTAAACTTACAAGCCACCACTAATTGAAAATAAAATCAACTTGATGCAAAATTTTTTCTAATTGGAAATTTAATCAAAAGCAAGAATTTAACATTGAAAAACAAATCAAGTGTTATCACATGAACAGAAAACTACTTTTCTGACAGTAAGAAAAGTAAGAAGTAGTAAGTAGGAAATGATAATCCAGATCCCCTCAAAGTAATAGACTGGAGATGTAAAACTACCAGTTGTTACCCAACAGAGATAGAGATCTACTAACCATAATAAATGGAAAATAAAAGATAAGTGGAATAAGAAATCCAAATTCAGTCCTTTCATGAGGTTAGTTTGAGCCATAAAACATTTAGGGGGTTTATTAAGTAGTTATTTGTGTACTAAAGTTGTCATTAAGTATTACTGTACTCTTGTATGAGGTATGCTTTCATGCATAAAAATAGGCAGAATTCACCGGGTATTCTTTCAAATGTGACAGGAAATGATGGATTTGAACTTAATGTTGGATACTATTTACAAATTGTACCATATCAAAGAGAGAGTATTTTCCTAACTTAATGTGGAGAATATTTCAATACTCAATACTTCAACCATTACTCGAGTACTTTGTACAACCTTTCAAACATCTACAAGCAATTTGGAAATTTTTTTTCAACATCAATAAATATTTATTCTCAAAAAGGCATAGTCTTATAAATATACAAGTATTACTTGGTGAGATAAGAAAGATATGTATTGGTTTTATGGGTAAGAAAAAATCTAGCCAGACCATCTTTGGATTGCTTTTTCGCACAAAAGTAGAGATGAGAAGATATTGATAAAGGACACCAATAAGGATCTCAGTGCTAGATTCTATACTGAGGTTATGTGCTGCTTATTTAACACTTTGCCCAATCAATACATTTGCTACAATGTGGTGACACTGTATGAAAGGGGTTACCTGTAATCAGACCATTGGCCTGTCGAGGTGGCTGCCAGCTGAGGGTGACAGCAGTGGGGTTCTTGGGTACACCTACAGGTGTAAGGTCACGAGGTGCACTCGCTGGAGCTACAAATACATCACAAAATTCAGCCATTTTACATTCTACAATCTTCGTAATTTTTTATCAAAGATACATAATCAGCAAATGTGATTTATGATGTTTCTGCAATCAGAAGAGTCAATTTTAGACATTATTTCAAGATTACTGAACTACAAATCCTTACAAATCTGAAGAAATGTTCAACAGATATTTACAAACCATCAAGTACATTGAAGTACAGCCTGAAGGATTCAAATTACACAGCCTTTACATAATGACAGGGAAATCTAAAACCATTTTCAACAGCAAGGTATTCCTACAATGTATATTCCACTGTCGCTTTGTGAGAAAAAAAAGAGAAATCAGAAACTTTCAAAAACATGTTTACATCTATTTAAACATTTTGTACTCATGCAACATAAAAATAGTTTTATATATCCTTAGTAGGGATGGGTCGGTATGAAAAATATCTACATCGGGTGGTCGCCAATGCAAAACCGTACCGATTTCGGGACTCCGCGTTTTAGTACACCCCAAACAAACATGGACGTCCTCATAACGACATTGCAATAAAAGTCCCCAAATGCACAAAATATGTGCTAAAAACGTACTATATCTTCATATTTCTGGTTTCTGTCCAATATTTTAAGTTTTCCTTCATTTATATGAGTTGACAAGCGAGATTAAGGTTATAATGTGTCGTAACCAAAATATGGCAGTTCTTCTCAACGTATCACTAAAAGTCTACAAATGGACGAAAATATGGGGATAAAAGTTGATAATTTCTTCAGATTTTGGGTATGTTTCTAAAATTTTAACTCTTCCTTCCATTATCTTCTATTATATGTGTTGACAAGCGAAGTGGTGGTTTTAAAATTTCATCACGGTATTTCAGTAAAATGCTCTTGATACCGAGATACCGGGTCTACCGACCCATCCCTAATCCTTAGTGATATTAACACTGCACAAATGACTTCAGACAATTTACCTATGTGCCTTTATGTAAGACTGTTATAGGTATCTTAAATAGATATCAATGTTTCCACATATAAGTTGTTTAGAAATTCAGAATATGACTGCACAATATCCACAATTTCCTTAATTGACCTGGAGGCTATGCATTTCGGTTTTTTTTTTTTTTTTTTTTATCAAAGTGGAATATGTATAATAACAAAACACACTAGTATATAATTTTCACCAGAGTTAAACAACCACCTTAAAATGTGCAATTAATCTTCTCTGGTACTTTTGGGACTTTTTATGCAAAGTATTTTACTGCATACACTTACCTATGTCTGGCTACTATAAAAGCACAATATCTAAATAGGCTTTTCTCTATTATGTGCTATTTGCTTTAATTCCAGAGCCTTGCTCACTAAAAACATCAACAAAAGGGGTTTTAATCTGTTGTTCCTTCAAAACCATACATTTTACTTTGTACTGTGAGTGAATTCAAGGTTTCAAATGCTGTCCTCTTATTATATGTTGTGTAGTCAAAACTGCTGTAATGGGAGCGTCGTTTGGACAGTGGTAAAAGCATGTGGTAAATGAGTGCAATTTCTACAAACATTTTTCTCTTTTGCAAGGTTAGTTACATTCCACATGCAGGACTGTACCTCATAAATAAACACTGCCAGGGTTTTACAGCCCTCTTTTCTCAGGTAAAAATTTCTGTGATTAACAAAGGGAGAGACAAGATTTAATGTCTCCCTTTCCTATTTTACATTAGAGAGGGGAAAACAGAGGGGCAACGAGTCAGGTGTAGCTAGTTTTAGTGAGTCAGCTCTGTACCTAAGTTAAGCTTTAGTCAAGTATTTGATAAGTATTACAAAATAGCACTACAATGATAATGCTGCTAGTCTGACGCAATAATATTAAAGTTTTGCCCTGTAAGCATAATGCTAGACTAACGTATTGGCATCAATAAGTTGCAAGACTATTTTTGTGTAGATAAGTATGTTTTGTCTGGAAAAAAAATACCTAACAGTTTAAACGTAACTTGTGTTTAACTTTAAGATCACAGTCAGTGGACTCCGACAACTGTGACATGCAACCCACACACAGACTAGTCACTGATCTGTCCCGATACCAATGTCACATCAATAAACACCTCACAAGTCATGCAATAGTCACATTTAATTAAAACCCAGCCTTAAAGCACTTGCTTGAACTGTACACAGGTTTTCTTGATCAGTGCTATTGAGCTACTTGCCATCATATTGGACTTCAGTTATAACTGATTTTGTCAACATATCAAGAAATTCTCCACCATATGTATAAGGTATACACTTCACAATATTCTTCATGTCAGTCAATGTCAGTTCTCAGTTCAGGGTGTTTATGAAAGAGAAACTGGAAAAGTACTGAACTGATAAAAAAATTCACAAACTATTCTTGTATGTGTATAAAAGAGCAAACATAAGGCATGTGTACACATTTAGTGTGGCAGTATGACCACATTTAACTGATTACTGCCAATATACAATGGAAGAAAGCACGAAAAAATCTGTTATTTGTATTACCAGACTCAAATGTGGTGTTGAAAGCGCTGAGACTCCAGGTACTCTTACGTCGACCTTTAATGACCTTGACACTAAAGTCATGCTCTGTGTTGGGCCGGAGTCCCTCTATGTGTGCATTCACTGTGGTGGAATTGAGGTACCTATGTAAGAAAAAATGTCACGAGTCAGAAATTATGATGACTAGTCGACTACAATGATAACATGTACTGACTGTTAGGGCTGTTAAAGAGTACTCAAGTACTCGTTAAAGATTAGATTACTAAATTATTTGGAGTACAAAATGAACAAAAGAGTACTCTTTTACACTCAAATAGTGGCCTTTTATAAACCATTCTTGATAAAAGTGACATAAACTGGGTAAATTTCTGTTAATTTTCAGGGGAAAATGGCACATTTTGTTGAGCTAGTTAATCATGTTACCTACTCACATGTATTTATTGCTGTAATCAACATGTTTGGGTATAGCTCACATAGTAGAGATAGTCAGTTGTGTGACCTATTCACCTGTAATTGTTGCTATTCAGGCCACTGGTGGCATGTGGCACACAGTGTAATAGACCTAGTCAGTCACATGACCTACTCACCTGTTATTGTTGCTGTTAGGGCCACTGGTGGGCATGTGGCACACAGTATAATAGAGCTAGTCAGTCATGTGACCTACTCACCTGTATTTGCTGCTCTTGGGGCCACTGGTGGGGGTGTAGTGCATAGTGTAATAGAATTAGTCAGTCATGTAACCTACTCACCTGTATTTGTTGCTGTTGGAGCCACAAATGGGGGTGTGGCGCACAGTGCAATAGAGCTAGTCAGACATGTGACCTACTCACCTGTAATTGTTGCTATTCAGCCATTGGTGGGCATGTGGCGCACAGTGTAATAGAGCTAGTCAGTCATGTAACCTACTCACCTGTATTTGTTGCTGTTGGAGCCACAAATAGGGGTGTGGCGCACAGTGCAATAGAGCTAGTCAGACATGTGACCTACTCACCTGTAATTGTTGCTATTCAGCCATTGGTGGGCATGTGGCGCACAGTGTAATAGAGCTAGTGAGTCATGTGACCTACTCACCTGTATTTGTTGCTGTTGGGGCCACTGGTGGGGGTGTACCGCACAGTGTAGTAACGTTGGTCAGTCACCCTCTGGTTTTTGCTGAGTGTGGTGTCTGTCCAGGTGAGAAGAATGGTGGTGGAAGACAAAACACGTGCCTTCAGACCCACGGGCGGTATCATGGGTGTGCTCACCTCCTCATCTGGAAAACAGGGAAAGTGAAGAGCTACTTAATGAAATGGATGTGCCAGGTAAAATGATGCCACTGTATCACACACCATGAGAAGGAAAGTATAAAATGGTGCCACTTTATCATACAATGTGAGAAGGAAAGTTGGAGTGCAAAGAAATAATTGCGAGTGATACAGCTGGATTCACAGGCCATAATAGTAGTACTCAAATGCAGTGTACTTACTACTTAGCTATGTTCCAGTTTTACACACTACTACAGTTTGTTCAACTTTGTTGTACTTAATTTGTTTATGTCCAGGAAAGAGTTTCTCTGATCAGTCCTGTTGAGCTATTTGCCATCATATTGGACATCATTTACAACAGATGTTGTCATCATATAAGAAACTCTCTTTTCTCCAAAAAAAAAAACAAAAAAAAAAACCCCACTCCGGTCTGGGAAACTTCCAAATCAAAGTGACAGAATATTTGTTATCAACATGACTGTAGATAAGGTTTAGTTATTACTGAAAATAGCAGCATAAATATTAAATCAGTCCTCAATGAAGTTTGACAAATTAAAGCTGCAGATATAACTTATAAAAGATCGAACAATTGGACATTAAAAATCTTGAAGAGCCCCAGCTAGACACTACATTCAGTAAACTGAAAGCTTTAAAATCTGCGAGTCATAGTATTATGGGGTTCTTTATTGGATCTTTCACTATAAGCAACTTGTTTGCATTTTAATGAAAAGTTTACATATGAGGTGCTTCTTTCAATTACTGAAATATAGTTACTGAGAAATAGACCTCTGTTTCCAGTTAGTTTTAATCAGATCGTCAAAATCAAAGGAAAGTCTACAACATTTATTTTGGGCTCAGGTATTAAAAATAGGTGTTTCTCTTAATGCATTTAATCCATTGTTATTGGGTTTTCACTCTTCGACTCTAACATGCGATGCATAAAGCATCTGAAAGGCAAAGCATGCCTGATTAGGCTGGATGAGTAAAATGAAAACAGATTCTGCTATTCATGAGAACTGTCTAAGGAGTTGTGAGTCATCAGTTTTACAGTTTCCTTTGTGTTATACTACAACAAAAGCAACAATGTTGGCACAGTTTTATAATCTGTTTCTTTTTGAACAGAGAATTATATGATTTTTTTCTTCTATTAAAAACACTGTGCATGAATGGTGGTATTCAATCCTTGGTAACCTTTTGCACTTGGATAAAGATTGAATACAGGACTAGTATGGGCCCATACATTAAAGACATCAAACAGAAACCCCATTTCTCAGGAATAGCAATCATTATTATCATCAGAGAGCTGGTGAAAATACTGCACAAATGTCATGATAAAGCACATATCACTTCAGCTATGCTATCAGAAATATTCTGGAAGATGATAAACTATTAATGCCTACCATTAAAGATAGGAAGCCATTAAAGCTAACTTTACTCTTCTGCAGTGTTGCTCTTCTTTTGGATTACTCACTTGTTGGATGGTTTTATTGCGTAGAATTAGTTTACACAATTTAGAGGAAGTTTTAGCTGCATCAATAACACAGAAACATGGCAAATAACACTTTATGACAAGATGAGATATTAAGGGTTTAGGTATTTACTTAGCAATCATGGAGAGTACATGAGAAATATGGGGTCAAGGGATATTACACGATTAGATTGAGATGAGAGCCCTCTCCACTCATATGACTTCTCTCAGTGAAGAGAACTAGCTGCTCTTATTAAAGGGACACCAGTAACAAATGAACAAATGTCTGTTAATATTGCAATAGGCACCATGGTTTGGAAGGCTTTAAGTCTACCTTGGGGTTTATCTGATCTCTCCTGATATCTTGAGTTATGAGTATTGTGAAAAACAAGGGAAAACACTGTAGATTTTAACAAGAAGACATATATTCAAGAACAATGTATTGAGTTTTTCCTTTAGAAAATTTAGACATTGCCCTATTTCATCTTACTGTAAAACTTATATCATAATGACTGCTAAATATAAACCTGATACTTCAGTTGAGGAAAAAAAAATTGTTCTTCTTTGCTGTGTAAAGCCAATTTAGTTGAAGAGTATCATACAAAGAAGGGTTACAAATTGTAACTTTCCCACTAAAAAGGGATATAAAAGGATATGGTAAATGTTTTGAATAGTTTCTCAAGTCCATATTTTAAAAGTAATTAGTTGGACATTTACCCATCAACAATTTCATACATTTAACCCCAATGTAAAGTTTAAAATGTCAACATTTATACAAATGAACTAAAATAACATAATGATGGCACATTAAGTATAAATCAAGAATAAAAAGTAATTTCATTGCCACTGTAATCATGTATATAGAGACATAAAGGTTAATATGTAATTTAAATAATTCAAATGTTTACAAGTGACACAGTAGTGACACCTATTAATTTCGTGAGCCACTTTGGTAATTTTGACGTATCAATTTCCCACAGCAATAGTTGAACAAAAAACATAGAAATTGTTCTGTTCATTGTTACATTGCAAGTTCTATTAAATGGCTTTCTCGTTTTTCTCTATGAGAACATAGTTGGTAATATACATCATTGAAAAGGGAAACAAAACACTGTACAAATGTCAAAATTACACAATGTTCATGGTCTACAAGTTCCTAAATAAACTGCTATATATATGTATTGAATAGTGATGGCCAACCAGTGCAAAGTGATTTACCAACTTGTCATTTTTTAATAATTGGTACTAAAATACAATTGAACATTCAATATCCACAGTGAGTTCTTTCTATATATGTCTAACTTGCACATATGTCTAAAAAAACCTGAAAGATTTTTTGATGGACTTCAAAGTGGTTGCATTAATACCTAACTAGAGGAATGCTTTTGCTAACAAAAGCGAAGCATCCCTGAAAGTTTAAAATGCTTTGTGGTTTTAATAAGCATGCTGTAAAGCTAAGAATGCACAAAGCTGCACCATATGCTTTCCCAATACCTCTTGCTACATTCTGAAGCTATAAAATCAACAATAAAGGAGATATAAGGCAAAAACTAAAAATCAGCTATTTTATTACCCCAGTTTGACCCATTAGGGGGGGGGGGGGTAAAACTGACTGGCTATTTAGACTCTCCACATATGCTTTCCCAAAACCTCTTGATACATTCTGAAGGTATAAAAGCAACAATAAAGGAGATATAAGGCAAAACTCCAAAGCAACTATTTTATGACCCCAGTTTGACCCATAACGGGGGGCTCGGGGGATAAAACTGACCGGCTATTTAGATTCTCCACATATGCTTTCCCAATACCTCTTAATACATTCTGAAGCTATAAAAGCAACGATAAAGGCGATATAAGGCAAAAACTCCAAAGCAGCTGACCCCAGTTTGGCCCATAGGGGGGGGGGGGGGGGGGGTCGGGGGGTAAAACTGACCAGTTATTTAGACTCTCCACATATGCTTTCCCAATACCTCTTAATACATTCTGAAGCTATAAAAGCAACAATAAAGGAGATATAAGGCAAAAACTCCAAAGCAGCTGTTTATGACCCCAGTTTGGCCCATAAGGGGGGGGGTGTCGGGGGGTAAAACTGACCAGCTAATTAGACTCTTCACATATGGTTTCCTATTACCTCCCAGTACATTTTATGGCTCTAAATGCAATACTTAAGAATAGGGGGGTTGACCTAAATTTAAGGCTTTCAGATTGGAAGGTGTCAGAAAATCACTCATAAATGAGACATTTTTCAAGGGATTGCTCCAAAAATCTAATCAGCTCGTGTTTTCGATAGTATGAGCAGGTGTGTCAAATTATAAGTCTATGGAGCAAGTAGTTTTGAACTGTGATGACGGGGGGTGGGGGGGTGGCGTGTATTTCAAAAAAATTGTTTTTGATCATGTGACCTTCATAAAGGTCAAATTTAAGCATGCAGAAAAATTTTCCCACGCCTAAGGTATATAACTGCCAAATATGGTTTGAAACCTTCTAATAATAAGGGAGATATTCAAGGGAGCCCATAATGCGGCGGCGAGGAAACTGAGGTGAAAATAAATAAGCGCCCTTTCAGGGACGCTTAATTACCATATCTCCTGCCTGCGGCCGAAGGCTGTGGTCGGGAGATTATAGAACATCTTCTGTCTGTGCATCCGTTTGTTACATTTTTACATAAACCTTAATATCTCATTCATTTGCACAGATATCTTCACCAAATATGCAGTAAATGTTTATGGCTATAAAAACATTTCTGAGCAAAATTTTAGCCTCATTTTGAAAAACAAAATGGCTGCCATCGCCAATTGTTTGAAAATCATAAAGATACTCTAAATCTTGAAATATTGCAGCTAGCTTCATCAAATTTGTACAAAAGATATGTAAGTTAGGAAAGTTAGCCTGATAGTAATTTTGGTGTAGTTTCAAAATAAAATGGCTGCCATATCACATGTTTAATGTCAAATGGGGTTATCCTATGAAACAGGACTTATATTCCCCTTGCCAATGCTCCCAGGGGTTCGGAATATGAAAACAACTTGTAAGAAGTCATGGCCTGGGAATCTTTTCCCGGTGTTGAATTTGACCTTTGATCCCTGCTTCAAGGTTAAATGGGGTCATCATACTAAAACGTAGTTATATCTCCCTGGTTATTGCTGAGGGGGCTCGGTGGTGTAGCGGTTAGAGTTCTTGCCACCAACCTCTGAGGCCGGCGGTTCGAATCTCGGGCCGGGCACTTCATGTTGGAAAGTTGGTAGTTACTTGCCGATGCCCGGTGGTTTACACTGTAGTATGCACTGGTTTCCTCCACCTGTAAACTACCCATCGCAATATGACCCTGGCTGTTGAACATGACGTAAAACAACAAATAAATCTAAATCTAAAACCCTGTTATTGCTGCTAGGGCTTTGGAATGTAAAAGCAGCCCATGGGATGGTCTGGCCTTCAAATGTTCTGCCTGTGAATGATTTTGGCCTTATTTTGAAAAACAAAATGGCCGCCAGAGCCAATTATTTTTAAATCATTTAAATCCTTAAAAACTTGAAATATTGCAGCTAGGTTCATTAAATTTGAACAAAAGTTACATGGCTAGGAAAGTTAGCCTGATAGTAATTTGAGCGAGTTTGGAAAACAAAATGGCTACCATATCACATATTTAATGTCAAATGGGTTTATTCTATTAAAAAGGCCTTATAGCTCCCTTATCATTGCTTATAGGGGTTTGGAATGTGAAAACAACTTATAGGAAGTCATGGCCTGGGAATCTTTTCCAGTTGCTTTGACTTTTGACCTCTTCTTTAGTGTCAAGTTATCTTACTACAAAGGCCTTATATCTCCCTTAGTTCTCGACTGTTACTGATCCTAAGGTGGGAGATAACCACTGAGGCAGTAGTCTTGTTTATACTTATGTTACTTGTAAGTATATACAGTTATTTGTACTCATACAGTCTTTTTAACCCCTTTTATATCCTACATTGATGAAACAATAAAGTTACACACTGATCATATTCATTTCTTAAAATTTACAAGATGGTTTGTAATGACACTGTGTAGACCTCTCTAGAGTAAAAATCTTACGTCTAATTCCATGTTATTATCAGAAAATGTATGGGTCCCATAAGATTTGTTCCTCAAAATCTACTATTAAGTTATTAACTGGATATAACGACAGAGATATTTTATATACTCCCCTGAGATTTGAGGGGAAGGAAAAGTAGGGGGAAAAAACATTCTAAAATATCTGGGGTGCAAAAACCCAAGTACCTCTGTATTATAACTCCCTGAAATATGTAAGGATCAGTGGATAAAAGCTCAGAGAAAATCACACTCCTTTTATCTGATGGTAAAAATTCAGAACACAAAGTTCATGAGCCATTAAGCTGACACAGAGGGGAATTCCGCAGAGCTTTTCCTTTTATCATCTGGATGTAATGTAATGCCTTGTGAAGGGGGATTTCTTGTACTGTCCATGAATACTTTTTGCACAAATGTGCCTTATTCCATCTTTATATTAATGTCACTAGCTATAGGTCCTTTGGTGAAAATAAAATAAAGCATTGGATGAATTCACACATTTACTAACTGGCCAGATTTCAAATTACAATGCAACTTGACCAATGTTCTAATTTGAAAATGGTCTGACCAACTTCCAAAACTATTTACATGCGTTATATTATACATGTATTGTCCAGAGTATCCACAATGATGGCTCTCAGGATGACCTGTCTCATGTTGTAATATGTTATCTACTTTGGGAATTACTTTCTGTGAAAATTTAGCAACAGAGTAAAGAAATTATGTAAAATAGATGTTATCAATGTCACAAATGCGTAATCACTGGATACAATGTACAGTCCATGTTTCACTTCATATGTACTATTTTTATTATTTTCCATAAAGTTGCAGTAAAATATAATGTTGTGGATATCTAAGATTCTGCCTGACATATTTAAACAGCTTTAAATTTTGTTGAAACACAAAATCAGAAAATGACTTCTCGTTAAAGAAGGTGTTAATGGACATTTGAGTTTCTGTCAAATTTATCTAACAAGATTAGAAATTCTGGTGACAAAATCTCTAGAATTAAGGGACACTTGTGTTCCTGTCATTGAAAAGTCAAGCTGGAATATCTGCCAAATACAATATATATATATATATGTCGTGACTGAACTTAAAATTTGACAGAATTTTATATTCTGTCGACAGCACTTATAATTCTAATAAATATTCTGTCAAATCTAGACAGAAACTGAAATTGTAGTTTCTGTCCCCAGAATTTCAATTCTTGTTTGGACCAGAGTTTCTGTCACATGCATATGATGCAGCAATTATCCCAAGGTAGTCTCCCCAATAGAAAATTTGATTCAGCAATTCCCCTAGCGTAAACTCCTACAGTAGTCTTCCAGTGGGAAATGGTGATTACAAATACAAATGGACAAATACAATGTTTTGCTGGCTCTTCTGAGTTTCAACTGTCACATATATAAACATAAAAATATTTATATAAAATACATTTATACCTTAAATATTCTCACAAATATCTCTTCAAATTAGCCCCCAAATATTTAGGGATATGTAAAACTGACCTTTTAAACTGTTACACAAACAACTGCTCATTAGTAGCGAGTACAATTAAACTGATGCCAGAGTTTTGAGGATTCTTACTCATTTATGTCTCCTAGGTTCTTCTGAATGTCACTAGGGACTGGACATAATGACAGGGGACAATTGTGATGAGGGTCCACTGGAGCCGCTGTACTAGTGGCTTCAGCGACAATGTGTCGTCTACAGTTCATAGAAAGCCCTATAGTTGTGTAGATATGACTAACAAAAGTTCCCACTCAATCAACAGAATATACTAGAATTTTGTCCAAGCAATATGTTAGTATAGAAAACAGTATTTCATGGCATACTATAAAAGAAGCAACCATTAAATATAATCCTTTTAGAATAAAGTTATTTTGTTATTACCTCCGCCAAGGAGGTTATGTTTTGCCTGGGTTTGTTTGTAGGTTTGTGAGTTTGTTTGTGAACAAGATAACTCAAAAACTTATGGACGGGTTTTGATGAAATTTCCAGGATATGTCTGAAAAGGTAAAAGGAGAAATGATTCAATTTTGGGAGTGATCTGGATCACTATCTGGATCTTCTGGATCCATGAAATGTAATTTTTAGAGACAGATAACTCAAAAAGTTATGGATGGATTTTGATGAAAGTTTCAGGAAATGTCCTAAATGGGACAGGAAACAAGCGATTTGATTTTGGGAGTGATCTGGATCACTGTCTGGATCATCTGGATCCAGGCTTTTTTTAAAGGAAGTTATAGCCAGATAATTTTAGGATGGATTTTGATGATATTTTTAGGATATGTTAGAAATGGTAAAACGAAGAAGCGGTTAGATTTTGGGAGGGATCCAGCAACTTTTTAAAGGAAGATAATTTCGAAAAGTTATGGACAGATTTTGATAGAATTTTCAGGAAATGTCCAAAATGGGACAAGGAACTGCTAATGGTAGGTTTTGAAAGTCCAGGAATTGAGCTCCCTTGGCGGAGGTCTGCACTCTCTGAGTGCTCTTGTTAGATATTGTAATCTACCAAAATTTGCATTTTAGGAACTGGCTGACTTCATCCTCATAAGCAAGAGTCTGTCACTGAACACACACAACACTTAACAGAACAAGATTATGACAGGGTCACAACATTCAGTTTTTCTTGTCAAATTGAAAGGTATAGGAACAAAAAACAACTTCTTAACCCACAAATTCCACTCAAATGAGTGAATTTCAGAACAAAAATTCCTCCATGGGCCTGATATTTACATCTACTTAATGGCTTCAAGTGTGATCAAGTTATATTCTACATAAAAAATTTTCTTTTTTTTAATGAGCAGAATAAATGATCTCTATTAGAAATCAGATCAGAGTCAGGAGACATACTACCAAGTTGAATATACAGTAGTACCCAAATGATGAAAGTCTGGAGACAAAAAAGTGATCTCTGGAAGTGCAAGCCCTCAAGGATGCTCACATTTAAAAAGACATACCTGTGACATCTGAGCGAGTACTCTCCTCCTCCAGTCGAGGTCTGCCCTCCCCCACATGGTTCCAGGCCTTGATGCTGATCACATACTTCGTGCCTGGCTCTAAAATACACCAAGTGTTGACAGTTAACAGAACAATCATTAAGGCTTCTAGGTATCTTAATTAAAGTTAAATATTTTTTTTAAAAAAGCATGGAAGCTGCAAAAGACACATCTAATGCTACCAATCAAAAGAAGTTATTGGCACATATTTCAAATACTTTAATCAGGAATTTGTCTTTCATATTTTGTGCTTTCATACTAAAGACAATTTTCCAATAACCAACACTAGTAGCTTAACAACACAATTAAACCTTCTCAAACAAAGTAGTGCTTTCTTCATATCTGATTTTAAACTTAAACTAGCTTAAAAGCTGAATTCTGTAGAATTGTAAGCTAGCTCTTGCACATTGCACAACATCTACAAGTGAGGATTTGATCAGCTAGGGGTTTCAGAGTGATGGACAAACTTTTGACTTTATTAATATAGATATTTTGTATATCAATAGAAGGCCTGCAAATCAACATTCTTTTCTATAAAATAATCTCTAACACAATCTTTTAACATCCCACAATAAGCTTTCATAGAAAAAGGTCAAATGAAAAAACTTTAACTTCCCAATTACTGAAACAGCAATGCCATCCAACTCCTCCAGTACACATATGTAATGTAATGAGAACTTCTATGGCACTTAATCTCCATCATATGACACTCTAAGGTGCTAGAGCCATAAAGGGAGAAGGAAAACCTCAGAATCCAGAGACATGGCAGGTTGACACCAGAGATGCCAAGGAGATAATAACTTCCCCATTTTTATACAAGTAATATATGCAAGTACAAACATCTCATCAATTTTAACTAATTATAAAAGTTTTTTTTATTCCTTTTTAAGTTGTAATTTACACAGTACATAACATTTGAAGTACATACCATTTAATTGTAAATCAAAATCATAGATAAACATATATAGTTACTTATGTTACATATATATATATATATATGTTATGATACACATCTTGTAATCTTTATTGTTAACTTTACTTTCAATACACAATACTTTCAAATAATGAGTTTAATTTAAACATCAACTAGACCTAGCGCATCGGAAAACCGATGCAAATTGTATCCACCGTAAAGGCAATGCACCAAAACCTCTAGGACCAATAATAAGCAAGTTATAAGCACTTTTAAGTTTGGCTGTCCTCATTTGACCTTCAAGGAGGGGCCCAAGGTCAAATCCGACCACGCCAGAAGATTCCCAGCCCATGATTTCCTATATGTTGGTTTACCATCCCAAACATCTAGGACCAATAATAAGCGAGTTATAAGTACTTTTAAGTTTGGCTGTCCTCATTTGACCTTGAAGGAGGGGCCCAAGGTCAAATCCGACCACACCAGAAGATTCCCAGCCCATGATTTTCTATATGTTGGTTTACCATCCCAAACCTCTAGGACCAATAATAAGCGAGTTATAGGCACTTTTACCTTTGGCTGTCCTCATTTGACCTTCAAGGAGGGGCCCAAGGTCAAATCCGACCACGCCAGAAGATTCCTAGCCCATGATTTCCTATATGCTGGTTTACCATGCCAAACCTCTACGACCAATAATAAGCGAGTTATAAGCACTTTTAAGTTTGGCTGTCCTCATTTGACCTTCAAGGAGGGGCCCAAGGTCAAATCCGACCACACCAGAAGATTCCCAGCCCATGATTTCCTATAGGTTGGTTTACCATCCCAAACCTCTAGAACCAATAATAAGCGAGTTATAAGCACTTTTAAGTTTGGCTGTCCTCGTTTGACCTTGAATGAGTGGCCCAAGGTCAAATCCGACCACACCAGAAGATTCCCAGCCCATGATTTCCTATATGTTGGTTTACCATCCCAAACCTCTAGGACCAATAATAAGTGAGTTATAGGCACTTTTACCTTTAGCTGTCCTCGTTTGACCTTGAAGGAGGGGCCCAAGGTCAAATCCGACCACGCCAGAAGATTCCCAGCCCATGATTTCCTATATGTTGGTTTACCATCCCAAACATCTAGGACCAATAATAAGCAAGTTATAAGCACTTTTAAGTTTAGCTGTCCTCATTTGACCTTGAAGGAGGGGCCCAAGGTCAAATCTGACCACACCAGAAGATTCCCAGCCCATGATTTCCTATATGTTGGTTTACCATCCCAAACATCTAGGACCAATAATAAGCGAGTTATAAGCACTTTTAAGTTTGGCTATCCTCGTTTGACCTTGAAGGAGGGGCCCAAGGTCAAATCTGACCACACCAGAAGATTCCCAGCCCATGATTTCCTATATGTTGGTTTACCATCCCAAACCTCTAGGACCAATAATAAGCGAGTTATAAGCACTTTTAAGTTTGGCTATCCTCGTTTGACCTTGAAGGAGGGGTCCAAGGTCAAATCTGACTACATCAGAAGATTCGCAGCACATGATTTCCTATATGTTGGTTTACCATCCCAAACCTCTAGGATCGATAATAAGCAAGTTATAAGCACTTTTAAGTTTGGCTATCCTCGTTTGACCTTGAAGGAGGGGTCCAAGGTCAAATCTGACCACATCAGAAGATTCGCAGTACATGATTTCCTATAGGTTGGCTTCACATTGCAAACTTCTAGGACCAATAATAAGGGAGATATAGACACTTTTAAAGTCCTCTATGTGGGTTACTTCAGCACTCCGTGGATGACCTGGAGTTAGGAGCTTCAAGGTCAAATGTGTGCAAGGTTGTAGAGGACATGTATATGTGTCATACATATCACCTATGAAGAGATTCAACCTTCTACCTATGAGGAACAGCCAGTAGAAAAATGTAGATTATTTTCAAAGAAATGCCCGTGGCGGCCATCTTGTTTTTCAGAATGAGGCTATTTTCCTTCCCAGAGAAGCTTACCCCCCAATGAAGATATCCTGCAAATTTGGTGAACCTAGCTGCTGTTGTTTTCCTCTTAGAGCGTTAACGCCGAAAATCTCTCTACGCGCGGCGGCGGCGGCGGCGTAGCGAACGCTAAACCAAAGTATCCACCGGATGCTTCCGGTGGATACAATTATCACCAAAGAAATTTTACCAAATTGTTCATTTTTTATGGAAAGTAATGATTTTGGATTTGGTTTTAAACTGAAACTCTTCTTCTATAGATCTTTTTTATTTTACAGTATAAATCAGGTGAATAATTTATTCATTGCCAGCAGAAAATATGTTAAGATAAGACAATATTTCTTGCAGTGAAAAAAGGCAAGATAACCAAGAATCCCTAATTTAAACTAGAGGATCGCTAGCAAAAAAAAAAGATAATGTTTTTGCATAGCAAAAACAAAGCGTCCCGAAAAGGATATAAAGGTGAGTGCTAAAGTATTAAGAAAATGCTTCGTTTCTAGCCTTATACTGTTGTGGCAACCAAAGTAAGCGCAGTCTGCTCTATCTAGCATGGTTTTCAAGATATAAGCATTTTTGTGTTTTGCAAAAAATAAAAAAATTAAAAATGTCCGCTATATTTGGCGAGACAAAAATATTTGAAAATTGGCATGGCTACTCTGCAGAGATACCCAGCAGGTCTAAAATTTTGTTGAGTTCGCTCCATATAGCACGGTTCTCGAGATATAAGCATTTTTGTGTTTTGCAAAAACTTTGAAAATTCAAAATGGCCACCATTTTTGGGGAGACAAAAATTTTTGTCAAAACCACTGCCGCGGTGTGTATCTCCCGCCGAGCATTAAAGCAAAAGAAATAGCTTTTCCGAGATATTCACAATTTTTCATTTTCGTGTGTGAAAGCTCTGCCAAAAGTAGGTGAATGAGTTATTTGAGAAAAATTGGCTATCTGCAATACTATTAAGAGATAATTCACATTTACTCATTTTCAGGTGAATAATTAGCTATGGGTCTGAAACTTCACCAAGTGAAAGCTCTCCCAAAAGTAGGTGAATGATTAATTTGAGAAAAATTGGGTATCTGCAATACTTTTAGAGATAATTCGCATTTACTCATTTTGAGTAGGTGAGTAATTAGCTATGGGTCTGAAACTTCACCAAGTGAAAGCTCTCCCAAAAGTAGGTGAATGAGTTATTTGAGAAAAATTGGCTATCTGCAATACTTTTAGAGATAATTCGCATTTACTCATTTTGTGTAGGTGAGTAATTAGCTATGGGTCTGAAACTTCACAGAGTGAAAGCTCTCCCAAAAGTAGGTGAATGAGTTATTTGAGAAAAATTGGCTATCTGCAATACTTTTAGAGATAATTCGCATTTACTCATTTTCAGTAGGTGAGTAATTAGCTATGGGTGTGAAACTTCAAGTGAAAGCTCTGCCAAAAGTAGGTGAATGAGTTATTTGAGAAAAATTGGCTATCTGCAATACTTTTAGAGATAATTCGCATTTACTCATTTTGAGTAGGTGAGTAATTAGCTATGGGTCTGAAACTTCACAGAGTGAAAGCTCTCCCAAAAGTAGGTGAATGAGTTATTTGAGAAAAATTGGCTATCTGCAATACTTTTAGAGATAATTCGCATTTACTCATTTTGAGTAGGTGAGTAATTAGCTATGGGTCTGAAACTTCACCAAGTGAAAGCTCTCACAAAAGTAGGTGAATGATTAATTTGACAAAAATTGGCTATCTGCAATACTTTTAGAGATAATTCGCATTTACTCATTTTGAGTAGGTGAGTAATTAGCTATGGGTCTGAAACTTCACCAAGTGAAAGCTCTCCCAAAAGTAGGTGAATGAGTTATTTGAGAAAAATTGGCTATCTGCAATACTTTTAGAGATAATTCGCATTTACTCATTTTGAGTAGGTGAGTAATTAGCTATGGGTCTGAAACTTCACCAAGTGAAAGCTCTCCCAAAAGTAGGTGAATGATTTATTTGAGAAAAATTGGCTATCTGCAATACTTTTAGAGATAATACGCATTTACTCATTTTGAGTAGGTGAGTAATTAGCTATGGGTCTGAAACTTCACCATGTGAAAGCTCTCCCACAAGTAGATGAATGAGTTATTTGATAAAAATTGGGTATCCGCAATACTTTTACAGATAACTAGATTGGGCCAACTCGGCGCCAACATATCCCCAGACAGGTCATCACTCATGCCACAGGTTTTGATCGGGAATTTTTTAAAACATAATTACCCATTATTATATGAACTTCAGCACATCAATCTGCTCTGTTTATATCTCCCCAAGGAAGATGGTGTATCCCCAGACGCCGAATACATAACTCAAATTATATTTTCAATCTTCCTGCAATGATAACTCTAAACCTATTTTCAAAGTATTTAAATGATTGATGATTGAATGTCCATTCTAAAATAATAATCCCAAAAGAGCATATCTGTTTCTATATTTGTTGACAAATAAAATATTATTTTTAACTCAACTCATCATATTTTTCAATCTTCCTTCAAAGTATTTAAATGATTGATGATTCAATGTCCATTCTAAAATTCATAATCCCAAAAGCGCATATCTGTTTCTATATTTGTTCACAAATAAAATATTATTTAAAAAAAAATTATTTATATTATTATTTTATTATATTATTTTTAGAATTTGCAAATTGTTTTCAGTTATTCATTTCCTCTATACCTATATATGTGGTCCATATTTATGCAACCTAAATATGTGACACAATCTCAGTTCTGACTCCCCTTTGTGTTATATGTAATGAAGCCCACCACCTCCCACCCCCACCCCTTCTCCACACCTCTCTCACTATTACACAAGATCTGCAACCCCATTGAGTTCTTTGTTTCTCATCTGATATCATTAAATACCTTTGTTTATTTAGTGTCACTCAATATAGCTGGAGGTCCCAGAGGTGGGTGGGGGGAATCCGGGTGGGGGGATGTGGGTTGAGCATAAATGGTAAACAAACAATCTATATAAAAGGGGTACTCAAATACAAAAAGAATTGAGAATTTTAAGTATGTGATTATCAACTGAAATGAGTTCATAACTGTAGGAGCTGTGCCAAAATTAACTGAGGCAAGTTGAATAAAACTGGGCTAGTTGAGGGTTAAAAAACCCTAGTTTTACTACATAAGGATATAATTTCATTAATATTGGGACTTAAAGCTCACTTAAAGTGTCCATTTTGTCTACTTCAATATGTTTCACCAGTTTCATTTTAAAAAGTGAAAAACTCAGCAAGCAGAGGTATAACACACAAAAATAAGTTCTTAAAAGACTAAGATAGCCATAACATTATTAATATTCAAAATTTAAATAGACAGGCATTTCCTTTAAAAAATTCAAAGATTTCAGCTCTATAACCCACATAGTTTGACAGTTACTGGGCTTTAAAGTGGCATAATATCCATAAATTGGGTTTCTGTGAGCATTTTACAATTGTTAAAGAGACCTTAGCAATTAAACTACAGATCTGAAACTTTTTGGGGGGACATACATAACAAACAAAAATCATATATAATACAGTTTAAGACTTGTCACACTAAGCATTTCCAAATAACAGGGCAAAATACGGAAAAAATGTCAAAAAAGGCACTTGGGCGAGTGTCTATGGCCCTCATACACAGGTTAAATGTCTACTAAAAACCTTGATTTTCGGCATATGTAAAAAGGACATAATAATGCATTCCCAGATGGGATTTCAGCTCCATCAATCACATAGTTTAACAGTTACAGGGCTTAAAGGTGGTAAAAAGTCCAAATATTGGGTCATTGTGGGCCTTTTAGAGATCTCGATGTGGCTTTCAAATTAAAGCTTCAGACTTAAAATTTGTTACATACTAAGATTACACATAGAATATGTATCTAATAAAGTTTGAAACTTCTCAGACTTACCATTTCCAAGTTACAGAGCAAAATATGTGAAAAATGTCTTAAAAGGGTCACTCAGGTGGGTGTTTAAGGTCCTCATACACAGGTTAAATGTCTACTTGAAGCCTTGATTTTTGGCACATGTAAAAAGAACATAATAATGTATTCCCAGATGAGATTTCAGCTCTATCAGTCACATAGTTTAACAGTCACAGGCCTTAAAATTGGCAAAAAGTCCAAATACTGGGTCTTTATGGGGCCTTCTAGAGACCTAAATGTGGCCTTCAAATTAAAGCTTCAGACTTAAAATTTGTCACATACTAAGATTACACATAGAATATGCATCTAATACAGTTTGAAACTTCTTAGACTTACCATTTCCAAGTTACAGGGAAAAATATGTGAAAAATGTCTAAAAATGGTCACTCGGGTGGGGATTTATGGTCCTCATACACAGGTTAAATGTCTTCTTAAAGCCTTAATTTTTGGCACATATAAAAATAACATACTAATATCTTCTCAGATAGGATTTGAGCTCTATCAGTCACATAGTTTGACAGTCACAGGGCTTAAAAGTAGCAAAAAGTCCAAATATTGGGTCTTTGGGAGCCTTTTAGAGACCTCAATTTGACCTTCAAAATTAAAGCTTCAGACTTAAAATCTGTTACATACTAAGATTACACACAGAATATATATCTAATACAGTTTGAAACTTCTCAGACTTACCATTTCCAAGTTACAGGGAAAAAGATGTGAAAAATGTCTTATAAAGGTCACTCGGGTGGGTGTTTATGGTCCTGATACACAGGTTAACTGTCTATTAAAGGCCTAAATGTTGGGGCACATATAAGAAAACACATAGATATATTCCCAGATGATATTTAACTTAGATGAGAGACATAGTTTGAAAGCTACAGTGCTTGAAAGTGGCAAAAAGTGCATAAATTGGGTCTCTGTGGGCACTTTTGAGACCTTAAGTCGACCCCTTTGGGTAAACCTACAGCCCTAAAATTTTCTACAGACAAGGATTACATATCAAAGTTATACCTAGCGCAGTTTGAGACTCATCAGAATTATCACTTCCAAATTATAGGGCAAAATATGTGTAAAGTATAGCAAAAAATCCCTAAGTGGGGGTATTTATGGGCCTCAAACACAATTTTCTCCTCAACTTAAAGTCATGATTTTCGGCACATGTACTAAGAACATATTAATGTGTTGTCAGGTAAAATTTCAGCCAGCTGAGCATCATAGTTTGTGACCTACAGGGCTCTAAGTGGCCAAAAGTCCAATTTCTGACCTTAAGGTGGCCATAAGTTCTTTTTTACTGGGAGTTTAAGGTCACCTTAAAATAGGGATCTTCCTTTGGGCACCCTTAACATGTGTACCAAGTTTGAAAAAAAAATATTAATTTGTTTTTGAGTTATCGCGTCCACAAGGAAATTTCTACGGCGGCGGCGGCGCGACGGACCTGAATCCAATATATCCCCGACTTTCGTCTGGGGATATAATTAGCATTTACTCATTTTGAGTAGGTAAATAATTAGCTATGGGTCTGAAACTTCACCATGTGAAAGCTCTCCCAAAAGTAGGTGAATGAGTTATTTGAGGAAAATTGGCTATCTGCAATACTTTTAGAGATAATTCGCATTTACTCATTTTGAGTAGGTGAGTAATTAGCTATGGGTCTGAAACTTCACCAAGTGAAAGCTCTTTGGGATAGCTGCTCTGCAGAGATACCCTGAAGATAAAAAATTTCGTGGAAATCGCTCTATGTAGCATGGTTTTCGAAATATTAGCATTTTTGTGTTTTGCAATTTTTGCGCAAAAATTCGAAAATTCAAAATGGCCGCCATTTTTGGCGAGACAAAATTTTTTTGAAAATTGGCATGGCTACTCTCCAGAGATACCCTGTGGGTCAAAAATTTCGTCGAAATCGCTCTATCTAGCACGGTTTTCGAGATATAAGCATTTTTATGTTTTGCAATTTTTGCGAAAAATTCGAAAATTCAAAATGGCCGCCATTTTTGGCGAGACAAAATTTTTTTCAAAATTGGCATGGCTACTCTGCAGAGATACCCTATGGGTCAAAAATTTTGTCAAAATCGCTCTATCTAGCACGGTTTTCGAGATATAAGCATTTTTGTGTTTTGCAATTTTTGCGAAAAATTCGAAAATTCAAAATGGCCGCCATTTTTGGCGAGACAAAATTTTTTTCAAAATTGGGATAACTACTCTGCAGAGATACCCTTTGGGTCAAAAATTTCGTCGAAATCGCTCTATCTAGCACGGTTTTCGAGATATAAGCATTTTTGTGTTTTCCTTATTTGGAAAATTTGTAATGATTAATTAATCATTAATTACTCGGCCATTTCTTGACCAATCAATGCCAAAATCTAATGATTTCCAGATTTTAATAGAATGAATGTATTTGCCAAGTTTCAGGTGAATTGATAAAATTCCTTTCAAGTTATCATCCGGACAAGCTTCCCCACCGAAAAAAGACATTTTTGGTCATGTGACCTCTCTGATTGGTTGAAATGTCACTGCAGCATATTCAAAAAAATTCCCTAAGGCTACTGCCTAAACCTGCCAAATTTGACAAGAATCCGCCTAACGGTTACAGAGTTATAAGGAAAACAAAATGCGGAGCCGGCGGAGCCTGAAGCTCTCCCATACACAAACAAGCGTCCCGCAAGGGACGCTTAATTAAGCCACATAAATACCTAGGATGTGTCTTATGTCACTGAACAAACATGCAAAATAGACATTCATCACTCTTGTTTCAATCATGTCTCTACTTATAAATTACAAATGGAATGTTGTTGTGTTTTTTCATCAGACCGACTGCCAAATATTTTGTGCTAAGAAAAAACATCAAAAACCAAACCTTAAGAGACAGAAAATTAAGTTTGACTTTTTTGAAAACAATCCCTGCAAAACTTATTGTAAAAAGTCACATGAGTCAGTTCTGGAAATTTACCACCAGTCTTAAATCAAACATAAATAAAACAAACTAAAAGTCCTCAAGTCATAACATAGCCTAAGCTATATAACATCTACACTCTAAATGCTGTAATTTATATCAACAAAAGCCACAGCTATGCAACTGGAGTTTGCAAATCTCTAAAAATGAGCTATTTATCACTAACCCAAAGGCAAACAGCCCACCATAAATTTAATGCTTAACTTCAAGAACAGATTTCATTTTGGTCATCTTTTTTGATAAGGGTACAGAAGACAAGAAGCACTGTAAATTTTAAACCTGCTCTCAGAAGCTTAATTTAATGTCTGAAGTAAAAGGATGTCTGAAATATCTAAAGATATGGCAAAAAAAAAAACCCTAGAAAAACAAAACAATAAATAGAAACTAGATTGGGCCAACTCGGCGCCAACATATCCCCAGACAGGTCATCACTCACGCCACAGGTTTTGATCGGGAATTTTTTAAAACATAATTACCCATTATTATATGAACTTCAGCACATCAATCTACTCTGTTTATATCTTCCAAGGAAGATGGTGTATCCCCAGACGCCGAATACATAACTCAAATTATATTTTCAATCTTCCTGCAATGATAACTCTAAACCTATTTTCAAAGTATTTAAATGATTGATGATTGAATGTCCATTCTAAAATAATAATCCCAAAAGAGCATATCTGTTTCTATATTTGTTGACAAATAAAATATTATTTTTAACTCAACTCATCATACTTTTCAATCTTCCTTCAAAGTATTTAAATGATTGATGATTCAATGTCCATTCTAAAATTCATAATCCCAAAAGCGCATATCTGTTTCTATATTTGTTCACAAATAAAATATTATTTAAAAAAAAATTATTTATATTATTATTTTATTATATTATTTTTAGAATTTGCAAATTGTTTTCAGTTATTCATTTCCTCTATACCTATATATGTGGTCCATATATATGCAACCTAAATATGTGACACAATCTCAGTTCTGACTCCCCTTTGTGTTATATGTAATGAAGCCCACCACCTCCCACCCCCCTCTCCCCTTCTCCACACCTCTCTCACTATTACACAAGATCTGCAACCCCATTGAGTTCTTTGTTTCTCATCTGATATCATTAAATACCTTTGTTTATTTAGTGTCACTCAATATAGCTGGAGGTCCCAGAGGTGGGTGGGGGGAATCCGGGTGGGGGATGCATAAATGGTAAACAAACAATCTATATAAAAGGGGTACTCAAATACAAAAAAAAATTGAGAATTTTAAGTATGTGATTATCAACTGAAATGAGTTCATAACTGTAGGAGCTGTGTCAAAATTAACTGAGGCAAGTTGAATAAAACTGGGCTAGTTGAGGGTTAAAAATCCCCTAGTTTTACTACATAAGGATATAATTTCATTAATATTGGGACTTAAAGCTCACTTAAAGTGTCCATTTTGTCTACTTGAATATGTTTAACCAGTTTCATTTTAAAAAGTGAAAAACTCAGCAAGCAGAGGTATAACACACAAAAATAAGTTCTTAAAAGACTAAGATAGCCATAACATTATTAATATTCAAAATTTAAATAGACAGGCATTTCCTTTTAAAAATTCAAAGATTTCAGCTCTATAACCCACATAGTTTGACAGTTACTGGGCTTTAAAGTGGCATAATGTCCATAAATTGGGTTTCTGTGGGCATTTTACAATTGTTAAAGAGACCTTAGCAATTAAACAACAGATCTGAAACGTTTTGGGGGACATACATAACAAACAAAAATTATATATAATACAGTTTAAGACTTGTCACACTAAGCATTTCCAAATAACAGGGCAAAATACGGAAAAAATGTCCAAAAAGGCACTTGGGCGAGTGTCTATGGCCCTCATACACAGGTTAAATGTCTACTAAAAACCTTGATTTTCGGCATATGTAAAAAGGACATAATAATGCATTCCCAGATGGGATTTCAGCTCCATCAATCACATAGTTTAACAGTCACAGGGCTTAAAGGTGGTAAAAAGTCCAAATATTGGGTCTCTGTGGGCCTTTTAGAGATCTCGATGTGGCTTTCAAATTAAAGCTTCAGACTTAAAATTTGTTACATACTAAGATTACACATAGAATATGTATCTAATAAAGTTTGAAACTTCTCAGACTTACCATTTCCAAGTTACAGAGCAAAATATGTGAAAAATGTCTTAAAAGGGTCACTCAGGTGGGTGTTTAAGGTCCTCATACACAGGTTAAATGTCTACTTGAAGCCTTGATTTTTGGCACATGTAAAAAAAACATAATAATGTATTCCCAGATGAGATTTCAGCTCTATCAGTCACATAGTTTAACAGTCACAGGCCTTAAAATTGGCAAAAAGTCCAAATACTGGGTCTTTATGGGGCCTTCTAGAGACCTAAATGTGGCCTTCAAATTAAAGCTTCAGACTTAAAATTTGTCACATACTAAGATTACACATAGAATATGCATCTAATACAGTTTGAAACTTCTTAGACTTACCATTTCCAAGTTACAGGGAAAAATATGTGAAAAATGTCTAAAAATGGTCACTCGGGTGGGGATTTATGGTCCTCATACACAGGTTAAATGTCTTCTTAAAGCCTTAATTTTTGGCACATATATAAATAACATACTAATATCTTCCCAGATAGGATTTGAGCTCTATCAGTCACATAGTTTGACAGTCACAGGGCTTAAAAGTAGCAAAAAGTCCAAATATTGGGTCTTTGGGAGCCTTTTAGAGACCTCAATTTGACCTTCAAAATTAAAGCTTCAGACTTAAAATCTGTTACATACTAAGATTACACACAGAATATATATCTAATACAGTTTGAAACTTCTCAGACTTACCATTTCCAAGTTACAGGGAAAAAGATGTGAAAAATGTCTTATAAGGGTCACTCGGGTGGTGTTTATGGTCCTGATACACAGGTTAACTGTCTATTAAAGGCCTAAATGTTGGGGCACATATAAGAAAACACATAGATATATTCCCAGATGATATTTAACTTAGATGAGAGACATAGTTTGAAAGCTACAGTGCTTGAAAGTGGCAAAAAGTGCATAAATTGGGTCTCTGTGGGCACTTTTGAGACCTTAAGTCGACCCCTTTGGGTAAACCTACAGCCCTAAAATTTTCTACAGACAAGGATTACATATCAAAGTTATACCTAGCGCAGTTTGAGACTCATCAGAATTACCACTTCCAAATTATAGGGCAAAATATGTGAAAAGTATAGCAAAAAATCCCCAAGTGGGGGTATTTATGGGCCTCAAACACAATTTTCTCCTCAACTTAAAGTCGTGATTTTCGGCACATGTACTAAGAACATATTAATGTGTTGTCAGGTAAAATTTCAGCCAGCTGAGCATCATAGTTTGTGACCTACAGGGCTCTAAGTGGCCAAAAGTCCAATTTCTGACCTTAAGGTGGCCATAAGTTCTTTTTTACTGGGAGTTTAAGGTCACCTTAAAATAGGGATCTTCCTTTGGGCACCCTTAACATGTGTACCAAGTTTGAAAAAAAAGTATTAATTTGTTTTTGAGTTATCGCGTCCACAAGGAAATTTCTACGGCGGCGGCGGCGGCGGCGGCGGCGGCGGCGGCGGCGGCGGCGCGACGGACCTGAATCCAATATATCCCCGACTTTCGTCTGGGGATATAATAAGTTTGAGTGAAATGTTAGCTAAGCCGACATAACATTTTGAAAGAGTATGGAGTGCATAAAACCTTTTCATTCAAGGTATGGTGGATTGTGAATAAGACATGAGAGTATTGGAGATATGCCGCTTGGAGGTAGAATGTAGCATCTCAATTACTTTCACTGATAGCATTATTTTTTACATTTAGGTTCAGGTTGTTTACACCACTGACAATTGTAAGTCTCTATTTGGGCCTGTTTACAATACTGGCATTATAAATAATCAGAGCTTTAAATCTACTAAAATATGTGCAATCATATAATCCTAATTTCCCAATTTATACGTCATAAATCCTTGTCACCAGACCATTACAAAAGAATTTTGTTATGTGCTTAAAACTCAAGTCACAGAAATTTACCTAATTTTTATTGTTCATTCATTATTCTGTTTTATTAATACAGGTCCCCTGCACTCTTTAAATGCATAGTTAAAGCTTTCAGAGGTTAGCATGTTGGTACTTCACATGTTGGTACAGTGGTAACATATTTGTCACCCATCTGGATTAGATGGGGTTTGTATCATACTTTCTGTACTGATAAGTTTATCAGTATGTGTCAACCACTTCATTTCAGAATACTGATCAGTTACTATATCAGTTTCCTTAATGTTGTAATATGACATGACAAACAGTGTTTGCATCAAGATTCTCATATAGAGACTACTTAGCAATCCATGACATTGTAGAATACTACTCTACTAAATGTAATTAAACCGTATATACCCTATTTTTCACATTAAACTGTTAAAGCAGATGTCCTGAGAGTGAAGATATGAATACAAAATATGGGAAAATGGGTATAAAAATTTATTTGCAGACAATATGGGGGCAAACACTAAACTCAGATGCTAAGAGTGGCATAAAACCCCCCCAAAAATCTTAAAACTGAGACCTACCAAGGTTTTTGATGGTGTGGAACCTCTGGTCATGGTCTAGCCAAAGTTTGTAGACATCAGGAAAACCCTTTCCATAGCCCAGTATGTAACCACGGATACGGATGTCTCTCTCTGGGGGTGGGATCCATCCCACCATAATGGAATTTGTCTGGGGACGGGTTGTCAAGGAAGCTGGCTGACCAGGCACCATAGTCTCTGAAACCAACGAGATATATACACTTTTGAAAAAAAAACTACAAGAATTAAGTGATGGTAGAGTAATAACACTGAGGAACGAGTTGAAGCATAAGACTCGTGGACACTAAAACAATGGATCCACAAAAACATAGTGAAAACTCTGGTAATTAGAATTTCCTTTTAATGGGACTTTATTCCATTAAAATATGCTGCTATCTGGAAGACCTGGATAAGTAGAAATAAGTTTTGTCCTAATTGATATTTTAGTTAACTTTAATTTGACTGTATGTAGTTGGGAAAAAATGCTATGAGTGAATGATGGTAAGTGCTTGTATCAATAGTTACGATTGGTGTACTGATGTGGAGTTAGAAGAGGAAATTAATAAGGATGTAATTTTAATGTGTGATTGTAATGAAAAACTGAGCTAACTGGGTACTAATAAAATAATGAAGATATGCAACAATACATCCATATTTTTTCCCATAATTTTCACAGATAACTGAAATTTTCATGTCAATAAATTTGTTTTGTATGAACCTCCATATTTCGCTTTTTTTTTTCTTTTTTTTTTTTGTCCCGATTCTGTTCCTGTCTCATTTTTTTCATGAGCCACCGCCCTACAAATGAGCCACTGAGGTAAGTCCTTAACATGCAGCAACAAAAGTAAAAGTTATAGAAAATGTTCAACAAGTTAAATCCTTCTCCTCTTATAAAAATGCCTCATTTTATAAAGAGCAACAGGACCATTGCTTCATTACACTAGTATCTGGAGTTACTTTGAGCTCATATTTTAAAACTCACTTCACAAGAAACATCATACACTTGGTTATCACAACTGCATTAAAATACATAAAACAAAATCAAAAACAGTGGCAGTTTCACTGGGAAGGTTCTGCTACATAATCGAAATATTACAATTGCTTGATTGATTCTGTACACTGGCAATGGAGTCACTTTGGGTTCATATTTTAAAACCCCAAGAATTATTATGACTGCACTAAAGTGTGTATGACACAATAAATTTTAACTGGAGAAATCAGATAAAATGGTCTGTTATCATCCTTACTTGAATCATCACATTTCCTCTAAACTTAAGTTATCAGCCATTCTCTACATTTCACAGCATCAATAGGATAACATATACAGAACATCATAAAGGGTATTGGGGCACTGAATTGTAACCTGCATGCATGAAGCTTTTTCCATAACATGTAAATGTAAAGGTGTCACGTTGCATTTCACCACTTATCTCCAATTTCACCACAATAAGTAATCCAAACTAAAACTTCTTCTCAAGCACATAAATTTCTGTTTTGTTTAACGGCTGTGGTTGTCTTAAAGGGGTTCCTTGTTTAGTTAACAACAATCAACAGTTTGAGTCATGTCCTGTTTACAATATAAACATCATTGCAAAACAAAACAACATAGAATCCTCAAACTTTGACATATTTGGCCATTGGGGGACACAGTTTTTTATCAAACCCGAGTAAGACAACCCTATATTACTGTTTAACATTTTCATCAAAGTGCTGTGACCCATACATAATATGTAACTTTTGTATTGTGATGCACCCAATTACTTGGCTGATTTTTCATTGAAAAATAACTGAAAAATAACCAGGAACACTGGTGATTAATCAAATGCATTATTCACATATTCATTGGAACAGCAAAGCATTACCACCAATAGAGAGAAGAAGAATATTGGCAATCATTTTTTTATATATTTATTCACAGAAGAAATATACTTTGTCAACAAGTGTTCGATGTTATCTCTGATATGATTGGATGACAATGGGTCTTGTTTCTTTGCTTTTCTCTACTTGAGGTAAGGAGCATAATATATCCAGTTGGTATAAAACCATGATTTGTATGGAGGAATTAATCTCAAATTTATCCACACTGTTATAAATCATATTCATTCTACTTTATTATTACCATTTTTTATTTGAATGATTGGTTTGAATATGAACTGTGTTTGGGAGATTTCGGGTATTTAGTATGTTTGGAATGATTGGTCCATTTTGAACTGCATTACTCCTTTATCATTTCTCCATACCTGGACAATTAGAAAATTTAATAGTAAATTAAATTTTTATAAGTTAATACCTTACCTAGTGGACAGATGCATTTGTCCGGCGCCCTGCCGGTCACGCCAAACGTTAGAAAAAAACGTCCTGAGCTGGGCTCTGGCCGGGACCGGTAGTGTCCTGTTCACTCGCCAGGTGGCTGTACAGCCTACCTGTCGGTATACTGCGCATGCGTGCGCATGCGCTCTCCCTCTTTTTGTTGTCTACCTTATGACCCCTTGTTGGTTATGATAGCGGGGAAGGTAGGGTGGGACTCCCCCTGTCCACTAGGTAAGGTATTAACTTATAAAAATTTAATTTACTATTAAATTTTCTATTTTATTGCGTTAATACAACTTACCTAGTGGACAGATGCAGAATGACTACCCAGTGGATGGAGGGTAGCCAAACAAGGGAAACCCATAAAGATAATAGCATAGCGGGTGTGTCCGGTACTGGTTAAATAAACCAACCTTTAAAGGACCAAAACACCCTGCCCCCCCCCCCCTGATTTTTCCACAGGGAAACAGCCTGTGCACCAATTCGACCCGAATGTGCAGGGAGACTAATGAGGGCATGAACTAGCAATTCATGAATGAGGAAGAACAGGAGCAAGGAAACACCATCCTTGAGAAGCTCCTGGATCCACTTTGGATCATGGCTATCCAGTAGCCAAGGATAGTTTTTTTTTTTTTTTTTTTTTTTTTTTTTTATATATATACACTAAACCCAAAAACATGTGTACACTATATACAGTCAGCCATAAGACTACTACTGATGTTCGTGGATCTGCTGAGCCGCTACCACAGGACCTAGGTGGTACAACTCGGAATCTGCCCAGGCTAGATCCTTCAGGTAGAATTGTGTAAAAGTGTTGTGTGCCTTCCAATGGCAAGCTGATAGGATCTGGTCCAAGGAAACCCCGCCCTGGAAAGCTTTGGAAGCGGCAAAAGCCCGTACATCATGAGCTCGGACTTGATGTATATTTTGAGCCTCATGATCAGAAAGTTGATAACACAACAACACAGTTTGCTTGATCCAGGAAGAGACAGTAGCCGGCACAATATCCTTCTGAAAACTCTTCCGGAAAGATACAAACACCAGATCTTTGCCCGAACGCAAGTCCTTGGTTCTGTCTAAATAGTAACGCAAGGCCCTGACCGGGCAAAGAGACTTGTCCTCCTTGAGTGACCTGTCCAATGATGGAGCCAAAGCGGGAATGACAACCGGGGCCACAGCAGAAGGTCCGTCCCGTGCTAGCTGATTCTTCGACAGAAAACTGGGAGAGGGATATAATGAGACCTGACTCCAGTTCTCCTGATGCCTGATATTGCGGTATAACCATGCATGGATTTCGCTCCTCCTTTTGCCGGAACCCAAAGCCAAGAGGAAAACCGTCTTAAAGGTCAAATGTTTAAGCGAGGCCTTCCGCATGGGTTCGAAGGGAGCTTTGGTCAACTGGTGGAGCACTAATGAAAGATTCCACGCAGGGACTCCCCGCCTGCCCTTCGGTTTGTCTCTATGGAAACTGTCCAACAAGCGAGTTAGGCTTTCATCCTTGCCAAAATGAACAGGGTCGTTACCCAACATATCGGCAATAGCTGTTCTGTAGCCTTCTATAGTACTGGGTTGTAACTGTCTCTCCTTAAAGAGATACAACAAGAAATCGGCCACTTGTTTTAGAGAGGGCGCCCTGAAGTCCACCTGGCTGGATTCGCACCACTTAACAAAAATGGCCCACTTTGACTTATAGACCGCTCTGGTTGAACTTCTCTGAGGCGCCTCAATTCTTGCTGCCACCTCCTCAGAGAACCTTTGTCGCCTGATGGACGAGGCTCTAGGAGCCAAGCATGCAGATTCAGATGATTCAAGTTCCTGTGGAGAAGGCCGTTGAACGGTTGAGTCAACAGATTCCTCTCTAAGGGAAGACTGAAGGGAATTTGACTTGATAGACTGATCAGATCCCAAAACCAAGGCATGTTGGGCCAACCCGGAGCGATTAAGATCATCCTGTGAAAATCTTGATTCACCAGTTTGGATGTGACCTGAGTGAGCAGGGAGACTGGGGGAAAGGCGTACACGTTCAGGTTGCCCCATGTAAGGCTGAGAGCATCCACCGCCCAAGCTGTCGAATCCGGAACTGGAGAGACAAACTTGGGAAGCTTGTGATTGAATCTGGTGGCAAAAAGATCTATCTGCGGCTGGCCCCAGTTGGAACACAAGCGATTGAACACCTGTTGGGACAGGCACCACTCGGTCTGGATCACCTGATTGTGTCGGGACAGCTTGTCTGCTATGACATTCAGTCGACCCGGAATGTGCCTGGCTCTCAGAACTATTCCTCTGGGATGGCACCAGGAAAGGAGTCTCCAGAGAAGGGCACAAAGAGAGCCTGATTTCATACCCCCTTGTTTGTTGATATAGGCGACCACAGTTGTATTGTCGGTCGCCACCAAGACAATCTGGTTCAGGCAGAGAGGTTCGAAACTCTTGAGGGCCAGAAAAACTGCCTTGAGTTCCAAGAAGTTGATATGAAGCCGGCTTTCTACTTCTGACCAAACGCCTCTTGCCGTAGAGTCCCCTAAGTGAGCGCCCCAACCTTCGTTTGATGCGTCGGTAAACAGTTGAAGGGCGTGACTTAATGGATGCAAGGGTTGGCCCCTTAATACATTTTCCTCGTCTAACCACCAATCTAGGTGAGGTTGCAGAGAGGAAGGTAGCGGAATGACTTTCTCTAGGACCTCGGGCACCCGCCAGTGTCTTTTTAGGTGCCACTGAATGGGACGCATGTGGAGACGACCTGACCTGACCTGTTTCTCGGTGGCTGTCAAGAGTCCTATCAAGGACATGAACTGCCTTACCGTGCAACTGTCCCGGGTCTTTAAAAACAGTAGTTTCTGACGCAAGCTTGCCCATCTTTCTTGAGTTGGTAAAACCCGACCCGTCAACAGGTCGAACCGGTAACCGACGAAGGTAAAGACCTGTTGAGGATTCAGTTCCGACTTTTTGAGGTTGACTAGCCAGCCCAGTTCGTGGCAAAGCGACAAAAGAACCTGGGTGTGAAGGAGACCAATCTCCCTCGAAGGGGCTCTCAGTAACCAGTCGTCTAGGTACTGGTGGATTCTTATACCCCTGTTCTGAGCCATAAGTTTGACCTCCTTGACTATCTTGGTGAACTCTAGAGGAGCCGTGGCCAACCCGAAGGGAAGGGCAGTGAATTGGTACGCTCTTTTGTTGAGAAAGAATCTCATGTACTTCCTCGACCGGGGGTGAATAGGAATGTGAAAGTATGCGTCGCTGAAATCCAGCGAGGTCACCCACTCCCCTTTCTGTAGCGAGGTCCGGATGGTTTCCGGAGTTTCCATCTTGAATGTGCCGGTTTTGAGGAACTTGTTCAACCGACTCAGATCTAAAATAGGCCTCCACTTGTTTTCCGGTTTGGGTACTAAAAACAGCCGGTTGTAGAAAGCGAGAGAAGACCGGACCAGGACTGGCTCCACTACCAACTTTCCTTGGAGAGAGATCAGTGCCTCTTTGAGGAAACGGCTTTTTACCGGATTGGCATAACTGCTCTGAATGATTGGAACCCTGGTGAGAGGAGGTCTTAATCTGAATGGCAGGCTGTAACCCTCCCTTAGAATGGAAACTGCTCGAGGGTTTGCGCCTAACCTTTGCCAAACTTGCCAAAACTTTTGAAGACGGCCTCCTACAGGACCATCGTGCACAACAGTGGGGACACCTTGAACATTTTGGACAAAAAGACATGGATCGACACAAGAAACACTGTTCACATGCTTTATTTTTCTCAACACTGGTACGGGACTTAGACCTTTCTTTTGTGGAAGCCCGGTGGTAGATACAGAAGGAGCATGAGTTGCAACATGAAAGAACACATCCTGATTTACATGATCTACTTGCCTCATGGGAAAGTCTGGATTCTGAGATGTGTGGGGTCTTGAACCTGTCTGAACTGAAGCCAGTAATTGACCCGAACTTTTTGTTAACATGTCTTTCACTGTCTCTTGAACACTGGAACCGGCCATTTCCGGTGGAACTTGACTTAACTTTGAACGAAGAACTGGTTTGTGACAAACTACCTTGACTAAGTTTAGAGTCTGTTTTCTGCCCAACCGATTTAATGTCTTGACTACAGAGGTTGGGTTGTAATGGTAACTGTCATTTTTGTTGTTTAAATCCACGGGAGCGAGAGAAACGGGGGTTACTACTACGACCCCTTCCTCTTGATCTGCCCCTGCCCCGAGCAAACTGTCGCCATGGCTGATTCGGTTCAGCTGAAGCTGTATTCCTAGAATCCCGGCGATCATAGGGTTGGAACCTATTTTGGTTTCGCCAACCAGTGCGCTGCATAGCACCCGGACCGGGTCTTGGAGCAGCACTGGTGGTTTCAGACTTGGTAATATCCTGTTCTGCAATACATATCAGGTCATCAGGGAATAGACCATAGTTGAACAATGGGGCATTCCTAAGTCGATTCCAGGTGTCAGACTTCACTCCAGGTTTTACATGGTCTAAATAAGAGTCACGTCTAAGAAGCACAAGATTTGCCATGTTGACGAAAAGGCTGTCAGCTAGGTGCTGCAATGAAGTTCCCATGGCAATGGAGACATTTTGATGGAAGGCTAAGTAGTCTTTCAGGTCGTGAAGAGCCTCTGAAACTTCTTTGGGGGCCTTCCCTTTATTGAAATTCGACTGAAGGCACACTAAGCTCTGACTCATCCGATCCTGCAGCTCACTAGCACATCTGTTAAATCCTGCTGCCTGGTTGACAATGTAGCTGCCTTCCTTGGCATTCCGTTCCCATCGACGTAGATACTCTTGGGAAATAGGTCGTGAGACAGGACCAGAAGGCGGGTAGGAAGAGGCCTTGGTAATACGTGGAAATTGTGAATTAACTTTTGCCTCAGTATTCCTCCAACTAAAAACAGACTTGCCAGGACGAGGAGTAGTGTCAGGTTTGAGGGTGTGCATCTGATACCAACGCGCTTGCGATTTTGGCATTTTAATGAACTGATCCTTTTTCAACCCACTTGAATCTTGACTTCTAGAGGGATAACCCTCAGCAACTGTAGTATTTAAGCGTTCAAGTTTTTGACATAACCAGTCGTCTGGTGGCATAGCCACAGACACACGAGCTGGTCTCCTGGGAACCTTCCCCTTCCAAGGGTTGTTGCTCTTGTCGGGCTCACTGAAATCAGCCTCAAAAACCGGGATATGAGTCCATCCCATAAAGGATCTGACAGACCGGACTGTCTCACGGTAATTCATATCCTCTGTAACTTCTTGTTTCTCACCAGTATCCGACAGTTCTCCTTCATCAGGTTCAGAAGCTGAATAACGCTCATTTTCTTCCGGGTCATATGGCAGATCAGAAAACACACTAGCCTGTGAATAATCTTCCGGACCGGTTCTGTAACTAGCACTGGCCTGAGAGTAACAGGGAACCGGACCGGTAATTGAAAGTTCCTTTGTCGGTGGACCGGTTGACTGGCCAGCCGGATGAGAGACAGGTGCTTTGGATGGCAGAACTTGAGAGCCGGTGTCGGTCATATCTTCAGTGGGTGCCTGAGCTGAACTTGTAGGTAGTTGTTTTGCACCGACCGGATGTAAGTCAGCTGAAAGCTTGTCGGTGGGTTTACCAGAATGTTTACCGGAATGTCGGTGAGACTTCTTGTGTTTGTGGGATTTTTTCTTGTCCGGTTTAATATCAGACCCGTTAGCATCTACAGATTCTGCCGGAGGCCACACCGGACCGGTGGGTCGGGCAGAAGAAGGGTCAATGAAAGGAGTATCTGATAGCACCTTTTGAGCAGAAACTGGTTTAACTGGCATAGACGGAGCAGTGAAAATGTTACCTCTTGAGAGAAGAGCCTCAAATCTGGCAAACTGCTCAGACATCTTGTCAGATAATGCAACCAACTGACCCGAAGTGACATAAGATTCCTCTGAAGTAGAAGCAGAAGACGCGGCAGGTGCCTGCGTGGAAAGCTGCGCAGAGGGTTGAAGATCCGGTGCAGACTGCGCAGAAGGCTGCGCAGAAGAGTTCTCTGTCGGTGCGTCAGCAGACGACAAGTCCTCCACCGGAGAAATAACTGTCACCTCTTTGGGGGACACTAGCAATCCTGCTTTCCTTTCCTTTCGTATTCTATAAGATGGAGTAGACAAAGTTTCCTTTTGGGAATCCGAAAATTGATCACATAATGAGCAAGGTTTGTCCTTGACACAGGGGTCCCCCCCCAACTTCTTCTCTCTGCATCTTGCACAACGTTCGTGAAGATCAAACGCGGCCATTATATGTCCGCAAGCGCCTCTGCGCTGACCCTTAAAATCTCCAGGGGATGCCATGAGTATTCAGTAACACTTTGATATGAAATTGAGGTAACTTTAAAATGTATATCCAACGTTAAAAATGAAAAACGTCTCTATAAATCCTTTAACAACTTTTTAATATGGCGCCAAACAAAAAGAGGGAGAGCGCATGCGCACGCATGCGCAGTATACCGACAGGTAGGCTGTACAGCCACCTGGCGAGTGAACAGGACACTACCGGTCCCGGCCAGAGCCCAGCTCAGGACGTTTTTTTCTAACGTTTGGCGTGACCGGCAGGGCGCCGGACAAATGCATCTGTCCACTAGGTAAGTTGTATTAACGCAATAAAACAATCATTTCTGTATAAGAACAGATGAAAGCCAAACTCTGTGTGATATTTTATTGAGAGTTAAATTTTAGGAACAAGTTTTATACAAAACCAACTAGAGGATCGCTCGCAAAAAAAAAAAGATAATGTTTTTGCATAGCAAAAACAAAGCGTCCCGAAAAGGATATAAAGGTGAGTGCTAAAGTATTAAGAAAATGCTTCGTTTCTAGCCTTATACTGTTGTGGCAACCAAAGTCAGCGCAGTCTGCTCTATCTAGCACGGTTTTCAAGATATAAGCATTTTTGTGTTTTGCAAAAAATAAAAAAATTAAAAATGTCCGCTATATTTGGCGAGACAAAAATACTTTGAAAATTGGCATGGCTACTCTGCAGAGATACCCAGCAGGTCCAAAATTTTGTTGAGTTCACTCCATATAGCACGGTTTTCGAGATATAAGCACTTTTGTGTTTTGCAAAAACTTTGAAAATTCAAAATGGCCACCATTTTTGGAGATACAAAAATTTTTGTCAAGACCACTGCCGTGGGGTGTATCTCCCGCCGAGCATTAAAGCAGAAAAATTGCTTTTCCGAGATATTCACAATTTTTCATTTTCGTGTGTGAAAGCTCTTCCAAAAGTAGGTGAATGAGTTATTTGAGAAAAATTGACTATCTGCAATACTATTAAGAGATAATTCACATTTACTCATTTTGAGTAGGTGAATAATTATCTATGGGTCTGAAACTTCACCAAGTGAAAGCTCTCCCAAAAGTAGGTGAATGAGTTATTTGAGAAAAATTGGCTATCTGCAATACTTTTAGAGATAATTCGCATTTACTCATTTTGAGTAGGTGAGTAATTAGCTATGGGTCTGAAACTTCACCATGTGAAAGCTCTCCCACAAGTAGATGAATGAGTATTTGATAAAAATTGGGTATCCGCAATACTTTTACAGATAATTAGCATTTACTCATTTTGAGTAGGTGAATAAATAGCTATGGGTCTGAAACTTCACAGAGTGAAAGCTCTCCCAAAAGTAGGTGAATGAGTTATTTGAGAAAAATTGGCTATCTGCAATACTTTTAGAGATAATTCGCATTTACTCATTTTGAGTAGGTGAGTAATTAGCTATGGGTCTGAAACTTCACCAAGTGAAAGCTCTCCCAAAAGTAGGTGAATGAGTTATTTGAGAAAAATTGGCTATCTGCAATACTTTTAGAGATAATTCGCATTTACTTATTTTGAGTAGGTGAGTAATTAGCTATGGGTCTGAAACTTCACCAAGTGAAAGCTCTCCCAAAAGTAAGTGAATGATTAATTTGAGAAAAATTGGCTATCTGCAATACTTTTAGAGATAATTCGCATTTACTCATTTTGAGTAGGTGAGTAATTAGCTATGGGTCTGAAACTTCACAGAGTGAAAGCTCTCCCAAAAGTAGGTGAATGAGTTATTTGAGAAAAATTGGCTATCTGCAATACTTTTAGAGATAATTCGCATTTACTCATTTTGAGTAGGTGAGTAATTATCTATGGGTCTGAAACTTCACCAAGTGAAAGCTCTCCCAAAAGTAGGTGAATGATTTATTTGAGAAAAATTGGCTATCTGCAATACTTTTAGAGATAATTCGCATTTACTCATTTTGAGTAGGTGAGTAATTAGCTATGGGTCTGAAACTTCACCATGTGAAAGCTCTCCCACAAGTAGATGAATGAGTTATTTGATAAAAATTGGCTATCCGCAATACTTTTACAGATAATTAGCATTTACTCATTTTGAGTAGGTAAATAATTAGCTATGGGTCTGAAACTTCACCATGTGAAAGCTCTCCCAAAAGTAGGTGAATGAGTTATTTGAGAAAAATTGGCTATCTGCAATACTTTTAGAGATAATTCGCATTTACTCATTTTGAGTAGGTGAGTAATTGGCTATGGGTCTGAAACTTCACCATGTGAAAGCTCTTCCAAAAGTAGGTGAATGAGTTATTTGAGAAAAATTGGCTATCTGCAATACTTTTAAGAGATAATTCGCATTTACTCATTTTGAGTAGGTGAGTAATTAGCTACGGGTCTGAAACTTCACCAAGTGAAAGCTCTTCCAAAAGTAGGTGAATGAGTTATTTGAGAAAAATTGGCCATCTGCAATACTTTTAGAGGTAATTCGCATTTACTCTTTTTTGAGTAGGTGAGCAATTAGCTATAGGTCTGAAACTTCACCAAGTGAAAGCTCTTTGGGATAGCTGCTCTGCAGAGATACCCTGAAGATAAAAAATTTTGTCGAAATCGCTCTATGTAGCACGGTTTTCGAAATATTAGCATTTTTGTGTTTTGCAATTTTTGTGCAAAAATTCGAAAATTCAAAATGGCCGCCATTTTTGGCAAGACAAAATTTTTTTGAAGATTGGCATGGCTACCCTGGAGAGATACCCTGTGGGTCCAAAATTTCGTCGAAATCGCTCTATCTAGCACGGTTTTCGAGATATAAGCATTTTTGTGTTTTGCAATTTTGCGAGAAATTCGAAAATTCAAAATGGCCGCCATTTTTTGCGAGAAATTTTTTGTTTGAAAATTGGCATGGCTACTCTGCAGAGATACCCTGCGGGTCAAAAATTTCGTCGAAATCGCTCTATCTAGCAGGGTTTTTGAGATATAAGCATTTTTATGTTTTGCAATTTTTGCGAAAAATTCGAAAATTCAAAATGGCCGCCATTTTTGGCGAGACAAAAATTTTTTCAAAATTGGGATAACTACTCTGCAGAGATACCCTTTGGGTCAAAAATTTCGTCGAAATCGCTCTATCTAGCACGGTTTTCGAGATATAAGCATTTTTGTGTTTTGCAATTTTTGCGAAAATTCAAAATGGCCGCCATTTTTGGCGAGACAAAATTTTTTTGAAAATTGGGAAAACTACTCCGCAGAGATACCCTGTGGGTCAAAAATTTCGTCGAAATCGCTCTATCTAGCACGGTTTTCGAGATATAAGCATTTTTGTGTTTTCCTTATTTGGAAAATTCGTAATGATTAATTAATCATTAATTACTCGGCCATTTCTTGACCAATCAATGCCAAAATCTAATGATTTCCAGATTTTAATAGAATGAATGTATTTGCCAAGTTTCAGGTGAATTGATAAAATTCCTTTCAAGTTATCATCCGGACAAGCTTCCCCATCGAAAAAAGACATTTTTGGTCATGTGACCTCTCTGATTGGTTGAAATGTCACTGCAGCATATTCAAAAAAATTCCCCAAGGCTACTGCCTAAACCTGCCAAATTTGAAAAGAATCCGCCTAACGGTTACAGAGTTATAAGGAAAACAAAATGCGGAGCCGGCGGAGCCTGAAGCTCTCCCATACACAAACAAGCGTCCCGCAAGGGACGCTTAATGATAGCAGAGGAGAAAAGATTCCCCTTCCCAATTGTACGCAGAATTGCTACTCGATTCCTTAACTAACACTCAAGTTAAATGTTATTATTCACATATGGTGAATATCGACATTGATGTGGACATTTGGGTATTCTTTAACGAACAGAAGGGTTCTCTGTATAGTCTTATTAGTCAGTGAGGAGCGCCTTACCATCCAGGTCATACTGGTATGTATTAGCAGACTGCCACTCAGTGGGGACTCCACTGCCATTCACATTCAGAGCTGCTATTCTCACAAGATACTCTGCCCCTCTCTCCAAGTCTGTTCAAAATAATCATCAACACATTTAAATCGTGTTTACACAAAAATAATTTACTTCTTTTTATAAGGTTGTTCCCCTATACCTACATTTTAATTACATGACAGTAAAAACAAGTTACAAATTTAATATTATAAGGTTACTTTTCCCAATAAAAATTTTGCAATTTAATTGGAGCAACAAGTAGGATTATAATCCTGGAGTGTAAAGTTTCCCTTTAAACTTATTAAGGAACCATTTCTTCTGTTACCTGTTAAGGAATGGGACCTCTGATTGGCGTCTTCTGTGACTGTGGAGCCCTTCTTGTTGCCTTCTTTCTTGAAACGGATTTTGTAGCCTGTGATGATTCCATTCTGAGCCTCTTTTGGGGGGGGTTCCCACCTCAGTACAATGGTCTGTGAAATAACACAAGTACCCATAAAACCCACTGACTGTAACTTGCCCTAATACTGCCTACTTTAAAAAGACTGCTTCTAACAAGTGCCTGCAGTACAAGACCACAAATGAAATACTGATAATTTGAATGTCAAATGTCAATTTGGGTGAACTTAATTAATCTGCCGATATAGGCATAAGATTTGAATGAGGAGTTTGTAATCACTATCAAATTTTAGAATCTGTAATGATGAAGATATACCCAATAAAACATGAGTGTCAAATAAATAATATCGGTCACATAAAAATACTGATGCTTAATCTAGGAAACCACTGTAGTGAAATATCCTATCTGCAGTTACTACAAGGTTAAAAAGCTCAAGTGCAGCTACTTCTATCAATGGTGCTAGCAAAAAAACAAGAATGCTCTGTGAAATATGCGACTTCATAAAAGCAGGATACATTTACTACAGCTTCTGATTAGATTATGTAACCTACTTTCCCTGTGACAGTTACAAATAGATTTGTTGCTTCAACCACAAAAAAGATAGAAAGAACTTGACCCTTGACAAAAGAAGATGTAGCAGGAAATAATGGAAAGGACTGATAAAGACATGTCACATTTCAAGGAAACCAGGAGCATTATATTTGCTTACTGGCTTGATCTTTAAAGGGAGGGAATGCAAACATAGTCTTGTAATTTTTCCAGTGAAAGCCCTTCTATTGACACACTTTTGAACTGATGTTTTTTTTCCTTCCCTTTCTTCTCTTTACTCCAAACAATTTGCATGGAGCAATTTGTCTATGTTCTACATCAAAAGGCCCTGATTTTCTGTATTTTTTTATCATACTTGAGCCAGATTTCACTTTACTTGTCTGACAGATATCCCAATCTCACACTAAAAGCCAACACAGCACTCCAAATGAAACCGAGATGTGCACTGTGTAAAATCTATGACACTTTTAAATTTTTCTCCACATCATTTTTCTCTTCTTCCTAGTATACACAGGGAAGGCCGAACAGAAGCTCTGATTTTTTTCATCCCTTATGCTTGCTTTAATGCAAAAGAATAATGGGGCTTCAATAAAGTGCAACATTTTGTTTCCTTTTTTCCTTTTTATATTTCACTTTTTTCTCTAATTCTCAATGTAAATACACCCTCCAATATATCATCAAAAGGCTTTCACTGTTTTTCAGTTATTTTTAGCATTACCCATTTAGCCTTTAAAAAAATGTCTCCATTGATTAATTTGCAGAATTCCACTGCACTGGCCTTTTTCTTCAGTTGAGTATTATTACTTTTTTTCCCTTTCAGATCTACTCCCTTGGTAGTACAAGTGTGTTTGATTGAAGTGGCAATCAGAATTACCACCTAGCTTTTGACAGTGATGAATCTGTAATGCCCTGCAGTCTAAATTAGGCTTCAGTGTTTTTGTACTGATTAAGTTTTTAATGTAAAATCACAATACTTACAGTAGAACTCAATACTTCTAGTGTGAAGTTCTGAGGGGGAGCAGTTGGAACTGAAAATAGACAAGTAATGCAGCCACTACACTTTATTCAGAGATGCTGCTTTAACTAAATTTACCTTCCAATATACAGTCATCTTATTTTCTCTATTCAGTAAACAGAAAAAAAAGTTTTACTTGACGCTTAAAAATATCCGAAAATTTAGTGCCATTATAACCTATGGAGTCAAATCTAAAGTGTCTACAAAAAATATTTCTACTTTCCCAGAGGTTAAATTCCCAAGAGGAATGAGTAAAAGATAAGCTAAAAATACAAAACCTGTATGATTTAAGTGATTTTTTTGTAGATCTCCAGGTGATTCTTTTAGTGCACATGACTTCAGGAATTCCAATTAACAGTAAATTTCAATGGAAAAGATCTTTACCATATTTAATTTCTACCAAAAGAGGATTCACCCTGATTTCTACTGCAAGGTATCATATTCTTTATGTGTTACTGCATTCAATGAACACCATGTCTGGAAGTGTCTTCGCTGCCATCTTCACAGTGGTCCTACAGAGCCTGCTGTATTGTAACTACATTCGATATACGCTGTCTGAATATGGTTCTTACGACAACTCATTGTATATTCTTCCTCTACTCACCAGCTGAATATGTCCTGGCCATCACCTCCTCTGTGGGGCTGCTGGCCCCGTTCTGGTTGTAAGCTACCACGTAGAAGTTGTAGTTGGTGAACTCCTCCAGTTCCTCAAAAATGTACTCTGCCTCGTTCACTTCCTGTGTACAGAGGTGATAGTGAAACACAAGAAAAACAGACCATTCCATAAACCATTTATTTGTGCTGCAGTTGTGTTTTTACATCCCTTTTTACTGCTGGGGTTGATACTGAGAGAGTCCATCAATATTCCCCACATATTGTTGTGACCTATATTCGAACCCATGACCATAGGGGTCAATTATCTGAACAATCACCAAGCTTAAATGACACAGATAACAGTAACATTTGCACTATAAAATGACTAATTATGAATATTTGATGGTGGCATAAGTAGTCTGCATGCAGTAGAATTCAAATTCCAGCAGATTACACTTAACTACCATGACATATAAACATGCTCATGTCCTTACCTGTGTATGCTCTGTTTTCTCTCCATCCTTGTAGTAGATCACATGGTACTTGGAGATGGCCCCATTGTTGCTGGAGGGTGGATCCCACTTCACATAGATGGCCATTGAGGACACTGTCTCTGCTTTTAGGTTACGAGGGGGGCCTGGCACGTTCACTGAATGTACAACATTTAACTTGATGTGATGTCAAGCCCTCTTAGATGAAACTTAGTAAAGTAGTATTCCTTTTTAGGTAGAAGTAAATCAGGCCAATTCAATGGCCTGCACTATTTCATTCAAATTTACTAATATCCAGAATTCTTGGTCAAGTAGAATTACATCTGAGGTATTTTTTAATATATGATATTACAGGTTTCTTCTGTATTTAGATTTCAAAGTCATATCAACATTTAGCCTTTGCCACATCCTTGACAGGTAATTTTATGGGCAGGTGAATGCTCTGTATACAAGTTGGTCCTGATTCTGTAATGTTAACACCCGGTCAGCAGCAAGCAAATACCAACTTTGTAGTCTATAGTCTGGGCCAAAATCTAAATTCCAAGACCTGCGAGGTGAGATCAACAAGAAAACAGAGATGGCAATAAAGCAGAAAGTCAATGGCAAGAACACTGGAAATTTGGACATAAGGTTTCTACATAAATACACATGACTCAGGTTCTGTTCAAACAATTATTTGCTTTAAATCCATTCTTAACTCAATGGGATGCAAGAAATGAAGTTGTCAACTTGTCAGACAGGCAATACTTAGAATAGTAAGTAGTATTTTGTAATATTTAGAATGCCTGTCCACTCTTGTAGGACTTTTGAACTATACATTTTAACTGCAATTTTAGAAATGCATAAAAAATTACGATAAAAAATTAAAAAATCAAATAAAACAGCAACAGATGACAATGTAAGCATTTATGAAATGACACTTTGTGAAATTGAGATAATGCTGAAAAACTAAAGTATACTTGGAAAAATATTGTGCTCTATAGTGTCAGCTAATAAATATGAAATGTCAACTGAAGGTTTCAGAAAGCAGTATACTTAGTGCACAAAAGGATGATATGACACATAAATTGAGCAAAAATGAAAGAAACAAGTCAAGAATGTTATTATCATCAGATTTTCACTTGTAAAAGAACTATTTTGATATCCAAGGTCTATCACAAACTATCACATTAAACTGGTAGCATCTTCAAGTGTTTATCACATGTACTGGTATATAAATCTATCTAATCTATAATTCATACTATGGACATACACATGAATCCAAGAATATGGTTTCCTTGATATAAAACAATAAACTGAAATGTATTAGAATAAATATAGCTTTATCATAGCTTTAGCACACTACAGAACAATGTTATGACCAAAAGTTGAGTAAATGATAGTGGCACATCGCTTATTGATATTTATTATTTTGAGACAGGGTTACTGATATCGATGTCTATAGAACGTAAGGCATATATCAATATCGCCCTTTTAAGGAAAACTATAAACTTATATTGAAAATGTTTGAAATAAAGCCTAAATCTGAAGAAATTGTACATTTTTACCCCGCGTTCAATGCATTTTTGATGAAAACTGTCATGTTTTCATTTGGTAAAGTTCACTTCCTGTTAGCAGTTGGGGATATGCTAGAGCAAAAATGTTTTCGGTATCCCGGATAGGGACTATTTAGTAGACAATCTCAGCCCCCCGACATCGGCTGATATTGAAATATTTTTACATTCAATATCTATATCCACACAGCAAAATGATTCACCCAGTAGTAAATGACTTTGCTTTTCTCAGTAAATAATGTCACTAAAAGGTTATACTCTTTGTAATGTGGATGAAGTTAAATGATACACATCCAACGGAGGGATATTTCTTTCTCCTTTGCCTTTATTATTCAACAGATTTCACTGCCAGAGGATATGATACCCATGCATTCCGTCTATGAATGGCCACTTTTACCTGTTATACATTAATCAATTCTATCAGACTGTAAAGCACACAGATAGATTCATTTATTATTATTATAACTATCCCAGAGCATTAGAGTTAATGGAATATCCAAATAACACACTTACAGGAAATGAAAGGCTAAATTGTGAGGAGAGTTCATATTAACTCAGTGCCATACTGCTTTCCCTTTATATTCATATTTTCTCTCCAAATACATATTTTTTCACAGGATGAAAAGATATGTACAGACCACACATATGTAATACAGCACCAATAAAGCAGGAATGCAGTTGCTTTAACTCATAAAGGTGACTTCTTAATGAAAAGGTGACTGTTCTTGGCACACCTCAGCTTCTGTGTGTTCAGTCAACATTTTACAAAACATTATGGGACAATTACTGTATTTTAGCTTTGGAGGTTTTTCTTCATTTTTCTACTAAGTATCATGAATTTGACATTGCTGACACTAAGGTATCTACACCTCACTTCCTTGAAATACATAATCTTAATCTTAACTAGACCCCCTTTAACTTGATGCAGTATATCCAAAGAAGTAATCCCAAGTGAGTTACAAGGGTTCTTATGCACGTTAATGTCATTGGACCTTGAAGTGGATGTCAAAAGTAAAATCTTACAAGGAGTTTACAATATATGTATTAAGGTTTTTAGGTAGTATTGGACGTCATATGACAATGAAGGAGTTGTCAATTGACGTCAAAACTGACAAAAAAATGACAACTCACAATTGCCTGTAAGTTTTTTTTTTTTTAATTTATTTTTTCTATTACAAGCCTCTAGGACCGATAATAAGAGTGAAACAAGGGAAATGAGTGAAACACCTCACAAATGTCATAGTTTAAATCTGAAATCACTTAAAGATGCGCAACCCATGCTTTCTTGAACATTGCTTTGACATTTTACATCTTTAGGACCAATAATAAGCGACATTAAAGGGTCTTTCATTAAAACATAAAAAAATATGGCAAATAAGGGCCTTGTGAGGCACTTTGTATTCCTTGGATGACCTTGAAAGAAGAAATTCAAGGTCAAATTTCTGTAGTGTAATGAGCTTTATCGTCTAGCATCCCACCTTCCTTCATTTCTCCAGAAATTGACAGGAACCACCTTTATTCAATACTCAATAGTCAATATTAAACTAATTCTCACAAACTACCTACCATGCCTTCATCCTTGGTGAGGATTTTAACAGATGCTGGACTGATTTAAAACATTCACTACTTACCTTCATCCTTAGTGAGGATGTCCACAGATGCTGCCCTGCCAGCACCAGCCCTGTTGACAGCCATCACTCGTACATTGTACTTTGTGGATGGCTCAAGACCCTCGATGTTAGCTTCTAAGGCACTGGTATTCATCATGCGGTTCCTGAAAAGCACAAATAATACAGTAACCACACATTCAGACAATTCTAACAGACACCACCTTTCTGATACAATATCTTTACTCTGGCAGGGTCAATAGATATTTTGGAACTTATTCTTGTTAATCCAAATAAGTGCTCATGTGCAGTATCTTCATAAATCATCTTTACATCAGTGCCTCAGATGAGGTTATCATCCATGCTGTACTTTTCAAATCTTTCAATTATAATTATATTATTTCTGGTAACTGAGGAAATTCAACAGATGTATCGAATTGTGAGTTTAAAACCTATCAATGCTATTATAGATCACATTGGGGCACATTTAAAGAAATGTCTGAGTTTATCAAATGATTTCTAAAATATTGTTATTGTGTATTTATAATTTTATACTCATATCTCCATATACTACAGGACGCAAAGCGCATAATTTAACCCAACCAACTGCACAAGTACAGCCCAAGCTTTCAAGTAACTGACATTTCCCTAACTGAAAGACAGAGGCTCAAGGATGACCATTTATCAACGTCCTTGAGGTTTTTTAGCCTGCCACTGGGGATATGACCCAATGACAGAGGAACACCCATTTAAGTGGTCATCCGAGACACCATGTATCTGCCTGTACCTGGGTTTAAACCCACGTCCTCTGTGTGTGTTGCCCAAGGCAAGTGTGTTAACCGCGAGGCCACAGTGGCAGATGCACATGGCCGCAGTCTACAGCATGAATAAGGCTACCAACAGCATTGACACTAAAGCCCAACAAGAACTTTAATATCTAAGGTCAGTACATCCATATTAGTACGAAAATACAAGTCAGAATCAATGGAAACACCAGAGTGACCAACTAGAAAACTAAGCTTATGTGTAATATATGAAACATTTTTTTTATCCTGAGTTTTGTTAATTCACTCATAATGATGACAACAATAATACATTATGGTGACAAAATAAGACAATTTTGTTGAAAAAATATGCAATGGAAACGTTTAAAATCATTTGATAAATTTGCCACTTATGTCCACATATTCCAGAGCCTAATCAGTAAATGATGCACAGCCCAATTTGTACCCACTCAGTGGAATTATCTTAGTCTTTTGCAAATTACTGGGGCCTAACATAATAAAGGTTATACTGCAAATCTGCAATAGGAAGCCTTTGTTTTATTTTTTACCAAAAGTCACTTTCAACATACGTATAGGGGAACGGCACGGAACATGAACCATTTCAACAATAGAAACCTTTGCAATACAGCTTGGCTTTTCATTAGTATTTTGTGGAGATTAACAACTGTATTACTTTGATGTACACAGTTTGACTCTTTGCAAAGGGTAGCTTGGAAATCAGAAAGTTCACATTAGAGCAAGCCTGTACAACACTCACACTAATTGTTGCCTTTACAAGGATGTTTTGAATTATGGGTACAAAATATGTGGTTAGAAGTTGTGCCTGTGTAAGCAATGCATTTTTTTTATGGTAAGGATATTTACACATATTTCTTCAACTATTTATTACACAAACATGGCAAACTTTGCCATTTCAAATTGATTTTAAACATTGTTAGTTCATAGTTCAAACCAGCTTGACTTAACTGTTACAGGCAATTTTACTTGACAGGTTGAATAAACATGATTTTAAGTGATCACCCTTAATTTGGAGAATGAAGCAGTGTCAAAGATATAAAAGCATTTTATAATATATACCAAAAGCTTCTGCACATGAAGCTCCTTGCCAGCTTGTTGTGACTTATGTTTTGGATATTAACTTATCTCTCCGCAAATATTGTACCTTTCATCAAATATCATTTAACAACTATCATCTCAACCCTCCAGATTAACCATAATGAAACCTTAAGGAAAACAGTTGAGCACAATTTCGGAGGGAGGTTTGTAAACTTTTTATTTTGAATTTTAAGTAGACATTAATGTATTCTATTTGATCTTAAAATTAACAAACTTTGAAAAAATGTATTTCTTTTTAAAGATCATTTATCAAAAATAGTATTTCCTTGGTTCATCGAGACACTTGGGAGCAAAAAAAATATTGATAGGACTTTGGGAGGGAATAAAAACATGAAGACAACTAAGTCCCCACTTTGTTGCCATAAAATGAATAGCACTTGTCCCCACTTCTGTATTTACATACAGAGCACTCAACAAAAGGACATCGTAACACCAGACCTGTCTGGCTCAAATCAAGTGTCATTATCTGGCAATATCTACTGTATATCTGTTTAGACTGATAAACGTTTGGCTGACAATCTTTGTATATTTACACTCAACGTTCTATGGTTCATGTACTTGATAATACTTTTCTTGACTGTGATGAAGAAAGAAATTGTAACTCTGGTATCAACTAGGATAGGGGAAGTTTGCAGTCCCAAACCTGACCATGGAATTGAAGGTCACAACTTACAGACAATTCACTGGCAAGATAATTATTGCTGATTATAATCATTGTTTCTGATTTTAGATGATACTGAAATTTTCAACAAGATTTTGTAAATGAAACTTTTAATTCATCCTACACAAGTTGTTGGGGTGATGACACTTATTCTTATCCAAATCCTGCACTTATAAGAGAGATTAATCCTTTTCAAGCGAGACCTAATGGAGTCAACAAATAGAAGTTGGAGGACACAAGTGTTGTACATTAGACAAAACTCTTGTCTACTATCCATACCCTACTTACAGCATCAGCTAATGTTTGGCAAAATTAACCCCTAAAACACAGTCCTAATATATACAAAGATAGCTATAGATTATATACTTTATCTCACTGGAAAAAGCCCCTTGAGCAATGCATTGTTAAGAGGTCAAAGTTGGGGTGTTATGTCTTGTTCAACAGACAGGGAATTTTTAAAAGGGGGAGATTACAAATACAGATAAAAACAAAAACTTGAGTGACCAGTGAGAATGGCAGTAGATACAGTGTACTTTACAAACTCCATCTCTATTGTTTGTACCGTAAATGACCTATTTAGTGTATCTGCCCTTGTAACCGCACCCTATTTCTTTTTCCCGGCAATATCGTTGGTGACAGTGCACAATATCCACATATTTTTTATATATTGTACGTATTTTTATTTAATAAATTGACATTTTTGCCATGGATTTCGAGTTTGTTTATATCTACCGCCATATTTACAGAAAGTGGGTATTTTTAGTTAGGGGTGCGACCGAGCAGTCGACACTCGCCGAGCGAGGGAAATTTTACGAAAATTCGATCCCAATTTTAAGAGTCGACTACTCGTGTGCATATAACAACCTATTGAAGCGGTTACGTTTTTAAGGAAATAAAAAATAAATAACATACCATGCTGGCATTAAATCACATAATCCACCGTTTTTAACATAATATTAAGTATATTATATGATGACATCAGCTAATTCAAGTGATTCAAAGCTTTTATCTTTATATTTTTGTTGTTTATGGGAGCCGCCATATTGGATGTTGGTTCCTGTAATGGTGGATACTAAACTTCGCGAGTGCTCGATGTCGAGCCGATTTTTTGTCCGCGAGTAATCGACCCGAATTATTTGTACTCGTCACACCCCTATTTTTAGTAGAATCTAAATGTCGGAACACCGTTATTCTTACTGGATTGACCTATATTTCACTCCGGAAAGTGTTTCATGATGGATGCGCTAAAAGGGGAACTTTTTTCCACCAAAATATTGAATAAAAATAGTCTTTCCTTAGCGCACGGTGCGCTAAATAGGTAATTTAAGGTATATATAATTGTGAGAAAATGTAAAATATTAGAGATAAACCTTAAATCTGAAGAAATTATAAACTTTTAGCTCATATTTTTGTAGATTTTACGGCACTCTTGATCAAAACTGCCATGTATTGTTTTGATTTTGTTTCCTGTTACTATTAGTGATTATTCGATTGGGTAAGTTCCAAAATGCATCTTATTTTGGAATCTTGGAATCATAAAGTGGAGGGGTGAAATATGGCAACTGTCAATATTATATGAACACCACCATCACCACAGTTTTGTCTGGTGACCAGAGTCTTGTCATTTTTGGAGGAAGTAAATACAACACTGTACAGCAAATATTTCCTTCACACCCCAATTGTTTGGAAGAATTGCACACGCTCTTCAGTGATAAGATAATTTCGATACCCAGATACATGGTGTCTTTCATTCATTCAATTCTATAAAATTGTGTCTAGCTTCAAATTAATGCCTTATTTAAATACACACCTTGTGCAACCCACCCTTATAAGAGCTTTAACATAATTAATTTTCTAGACTGATGCTCAATCTACAGTAATATCTTTATTATTGGTATGTGAAAATGAATATTACAGTCACAAATAAATTCCTTCAGTGTAGAATCAAATACTTTCTTTAGTGTAGCTGTGTAGACAATCCTGATGAATATCAATGTAGACTGACAGGGATTAAGTTTACCAGTTACCTCTTTTTTGTGACATCTTGTGACAACCCTCAGCACTGGTATAGCACCACCGTGCAATGTCTTATATCCAAACTCCTTTTTTTGTTTCATATGTGATTTATAAACTCTGTTGTTCCCTTTATATTTCTATTTCCCTTTAGATTGCTACTGCCAAGGATGACATGTTTTTGCCAGCGTGCGTTTGTTTGTCTGTTGGTCTGCTTATGTATGTGCTCTCTGAATGCTCTTGGTTTGATACTTAAATGTCTCTTCTATTTTATAAACCTTTTATTACTGAACAGAATGTCGCATTCTTAACATGTACAGATAATAGAGGTTAATCATGGTAGTAAGGGGGTTAAATTCTATGGCCTTTAGTCAAGATTAGTGTGACACTCACCTCTCGGATCCATCCTCCTTCCAGAACACAGTGTAATTCAGTATTTGTGAGGTCCCTATCTGATTGGGTGGCTTCCACGTCAGCGTTGCAAACTGAGTGGACACAAATGGTACTGCAATTGAGGTGGGTTCTGAAGCAAGCTGCGCATTGTCCTTGTCTTCTGGGGAGTCTGCATCTCCTAGAGAAGGGACAGGGGAGGTGAGCTGGGAGGGTGAACTGTCTGCTGGCTGACCTGTGGGACAGGAATTGAGAGGACGAAAGGACAGAAGAAAAAGGAGGAGAGATTTTTTTTGGGGGGTGGGGGGGTGGGGGGTGGGTTTGTTGTGATCACCCAGGGGGAAGGGCAGAGTCAAAAGTGGTGTGATAGTGGTAGTGGTGGAGGATAGAGAGAGTTGTGCAATGGTTAGATAGAAAGCACAGAGACAGAAGAAGGTGAGAAGGTGGGGGAAAGAAAAAAAGTAAAAGGCAAAAAATACCACATCAATTAAAAGCAATTAACTCCTGAAGCCATACCTGATGTTTGCACAGAAAGAAGAAATTTTTGAAATGTACATATATTTATAAACTATGTATGTGAAAATAATATTACAGAGATTTCATGAGTGAGCTCTTACCTTTTTGGTTTAACCCTTTGTCAAGATATATTAAGTAGTCATGTCTCGGATGAAGAGCTGCAAATAACAGTCAACTTACTGTCTTATGCTTTAATACTTGTCTCAGTGCAAGTAAATAACAGGCAAAAGTGTTACATAGAAACCATATTAATGCATCTAAACAAGACAGTTTTAAGATTTGCAGACTTCAATTTTTAAGAACATTTTTTCCTTAAAATGTTCAATTAAAAACATTTCAATGAAAAATGTGAGCTTTTCTCTATTCTTACCCTTTGACATTTATCCAAGAACCTACTTTTCAAATATATTGATTTTATGAATGAAATCATATTGGTTTCTCATTTAATCTCTGTAGTGAATTCTACTGTCAAATGTCCAAATCTATTAGTTTTAACCAATAAGGAAATATAAATCGACGAATTGAAATTCATAGATTTTCAATTTTTTTTTTGTTTTTTTTTTGTCCAATTCAGTTCACAAAATTACAAAGAAATAAAGGTGTAAATGTTAACAATGTTTCTCTCTTTGCAAACACCTTAACTACATTTCTAAACATTGAATAAACTTAACTAATCTACTTGAACAGCTCAACATAACACCAATAAAACTTTATTGAAATTAAGTTTTGAAAGTGTGTTTAGAGGTTATAAATATTAATTATTAACCCTAAAGTAGCCTTCACCAAGAAAAAAGTTAGGTTTTACAGTTTTATTGTGAAATCAATTAGCACAAGTTTATGTACTAAGATCTACCAGTGTGGAAATACAGAAAGGAAGACCTGTAGTGGTGAATATCACTTACTTATAGAAAATAATAACCTCCGCCAAGGAGGATATGTTGTTTGGGCCTTGGTTTGTTTGTCTGTTTGCACAAGAACTTGAAAATGCATGGACAAATTTTGATGAAACTTCTAGGAAATGTTGACAATGGCACAAGGAACAGATGCTTTAGTTTTGGTAGTGATCCAGATCACTGTGTGAAACCAGGAAGTTTTTGAAGGATCTTTTATCACTGTGAAGACAGGGCCATTCTGAGTATATGTGCATATACCTCCATAATTAGTCGGCAGAGTCCCACAATAATGTCTACACACATAGCTATGTTTGATCTGGGTCCGGGCCAAATTTCAGATAGTTTGATAGATAACAGGGGAAAATAGGGATAGAAATGAGCTGCTTGGCGGAGGTCTGTGCTCTATGAGTGCTCGTCAAGTTAAAGATGGGAACAATGACATGCTTTACAACTATAAGTTCATGGTCACTGGAAAAATCAAGTTTGTTTTCATGCTTTCAGAAATTTAAAGTCATAATGTGATATAATAAATACGTAACAATGAAAATCTAAACACAATTTCTTTGTATGAAACAAAGCTGCCTTAAAAGATTTTAGTGATGTTTAATGAATGCCAGATAAAGCTATTGAAAACTACATCACAACTTTGTTAAATTTGAATCTTTAACCATTAGTTTATTAAAACTAAACCCCACTTTTACAGTAACATCAGTCATGCATATAATGGAAACTTGACACTAAGGAAGTCATGACATGTCATTTTTAGTACTCTACAGGCCTAGAAGAAGATAATTGTCATTTGCAAATAAACATTTGTGTTACTGAAACAGACAGAAATATGAAACTTCTAGCTAAACAATTGGGGCATTATGTTTGTGTGGGTTCTAAAAGTGCTGTATCTGGGTAAAATACGTGATAAGATCAGAGTGTCGAATAGACAAGACAACTAACTAGATCAAGGAAAATTTGTTAACTCTCAAAATCTATCATATTATAATTTATCCTGACACAAATAAGTTTCTGTAATGCCAATTATGATATATGCATGTATCTTCTTTGCAACATTTAATTTTTAGTCTGAAACATTCCAGTTTTTCACTGGTCAATTTTTGTACCTGCTTCTTTACCACAGCATGTCATGAATAATCAGACTCCTAATTAAGAGGTTTGTCCAGAGGACCCACTAGTTGTAGGGAGGGGATAAATACAATTAAATAGCCAGCTGTTTGGGATTTTGTGACAGGCAGAGATACAGATGGAGCTGTAGCCTCACTCAAGACTCAAACAGTTTTACTTTGGATGTTATTTGCAGTATATGTCAGTGTATTTGGATTATTTAATAGTGAAAAAAATATTCTCCTTACTTCTGTATGAGCAGGAAAGAATATTTTTCAAAAGTAAGATAAACAATGTATAAGGTACTGGTAATATGCTTAATAATATAATTTTGTGATTCCAATAAACATATATCGACTACTTTCAGAACCAATAATTTGTTGCAAATGCAAGGCTAGGCTGTTACCCCTACTGGCTGTTCACCCTGTCACAGCAGGTGCTTATGATCTACACAAAAGAGGAGTGAGAGGCAGGCTGGTGGGACTGGAATCTCATTACAATAAACATGCACAGATTTAGGACCATCTAACCAAAGCCACACACCAGAAATACCATTGTTTCCTGGTAAAGATGCAGTTAATTTAGCCGAATGTGATAGCAAAGTCAATAGAATCGATTGAGCTTGTATCTAAACCAGAACAGAAACCTATCTTTCAATCATTTCTTGTGTTTCAGTTGTATTTTCAAACTGCAGCTTTTTGAACAAATATTTTCTAAGACACTACTGAATCTTATTATTTACTGATATATATTTAGTTATTAGAACATCAGACCATTAATTAAAACGGTAACCTTATGTTATCAATTGAATTCTAACAGGGGACTGTGAGTTAAAGTTTTAAGCAAAAAATCACACCATTTCACATTTCAGTGTATCCCCTCAACCCATTCAAAAATTAGAACAAATGTGTAACATCAAACTTTCGATGAGAAAAAAAATAATATTAACATTTGTTACTCTAACCAACACTATAAAAATATAAAACACATGCTAACAGAAAGAAAACACAAAACCCCATTCTTTAATCTCTAGTGTGACAGATGCAAAACCATCATGCAGCTAATGAGTCTAAATGAGAGACTACCAGATGGACAAGATGAACCAGGGGCAGAATAACTGGGAAAGGGAATAATTATATAACTCTGTGTTGAACAACTCTCAAATCTACCCAAAATGCCTCACCAAATGTGCACAGTAATTTAATATTTTCCTTGGACTTTTCAGACACAGTAAAAATGGTTTTATCATAGAAGATAGAGGGAAATGGTGGCATAATATAAATTTTTCACTTTGAAAATTAGTTATTCAATCAGGGCAAAACAAAAAAGGTGTACTGTAAAAATATTCTTTGCATATAAGGTTCAGATGGTGTAACCAATACCATCTATTTTCACTGCTGCCATTGCACAGCTGAAAATCCAGTCGATTCAAATCTCAAGTACCCAGAAAGTCTTTTATTTATAAAATAATCACCACAATGGGGGTAACACACAATGGAAAGGCCATCCACTTCAACAGATCTCCACTAAATAGAGCTCCACTTATAGGGATTGTTGCACTTGATGACCCCTTTCTTGCAGGATATTTTTTCCAAAGAACAAACCTCATCTGATTTTTAATACCGAACATCTATAGTTACACTAGTGCTGTGTACTGTGATTTGCAGTAGAAGTACTCTGTTCCAATAAATTTACTTATTGCACATTTCATGAGGCTTTTTTCATAGAAATTCGAAGTCTCAAACACAAGTTCTGGGCATGTTTTATGTGGAGCCCCAGACAGTTCACCAGAGACTATTGTTACCCAGACAGTAAATACAGTTTCACCCTCATAACTACATAAATCTTACATCCTGTATATATTTACACAAGTGTACTGAGCAACAGGCTACCAGCTTATCTGTCAAACACAACCTATTTTACTATTTACAATAGGATAACAAATGTATATGCTTCAGCCATTAACACCATTATATCTCTAACTGAATAGTAACAGTTAGAAGGAACAGTATATTATGATATTTTCTTTTTGATATGTTTAGAGTATTTGTTTTAAGCAAAACAGGGAACCCTAGTTTCTATCAGTCATTATATATTTAAATACAAATCAAGTAAGTTTTATAGGTCAAAGATCCCTGACAAAACAAATTGGGTAAAATTTCCAACCAAATAATACTGTATGAGCAATTTGCTGGGAAAATGTTTTCTGTTTGGTACAATTGCAAACAATTATTAAAATCTATGGAAATAAAGAACTTATTTTTGTTTCCATTCTCATTTTTATCGTTATAATGAAAACTGCTTTGTCTCAGTTGTCCCAAAAGAATGTAGCTGAAAAAAAACATAAATGTCTGAAATATTACATTACACAAGAGACATTATCACATGAGTTAAGTTACAGATTTCAGTGGCATCATGCAACAATAAGACAAAGCAGACTGCAAGGGGATATAACTGATCAAAATGCAGAGGGTTAGCTGCAGCTTTATTGAACTCTCCAAACACACAGATGCTAGGTGCAGACTAGAAATTCCAAACCTTTGTAGTCAATTCCTTCATGCTTGGCTACTTGTAGCAGGAAAACTACCACTGGTTAATGATATGCTGTGTTATCATTACTGCACATCATGCTACCATAATGCCAAGGAATTTTTTTTCCACTAATTTATTCCCAAAGAGGAAATGAGTTTGGGAAGTACCTTCCAAACAAGGCTTGGAAATTTATCTACAGAAGAACTATATAAATGAGGTAATGGTGCCCAGCAATAAAATAGTCATAAGTTGACTGTGGAGAGGGGGAAAACAAAAGAAAAAAAAAAACAAAAAAAAATCACAAATTTAAAAGGGACAATGCATTACAACTTCAAATGCATTGATTTGTATCAGCAATGCAAAAAAATACTAACTATTTAATTATTCAGTGAGATGGCCTTTTTTTCAAGGCTTGGTAATTAAGTGGAAGTTTTGGCTCCAGACGTTCTGAAAGTGAAGTAAGCATAGGGGGGGTGCACGGCTGCAGCTATCACATGCAGTGCAGTTTTTATACATGCAAGGGATTGATGGTGAAAACAAAGGGGAAAAAGATGACTTTAAATAAAAATATTTAATTTTTAATTTAGTTTTTCTTGCTGTGTGTAATAGATGACAGATATAAAAAGGGGAGGGGTTTAACACATTCTGCAGGTGAGAAAGAAATGAGTCATACTTGTAAATAGAGATAGAGGAAAATATCCATGCTCTCTCTTGCTAATTATAAAATCCATAATACAATTCAAAGACAGTTAGAACAAAATGCATTGAAAACAAGACACAACATTGAAAGTGGTAAAAAAGTATTAAAATCAACTGAGTAATAGTACAAGATAAAATATGACTGGTGCCCATAATCTAAATGGTGACACTTTCTAATACCTGAATTTTCAATGTCCAATTGGGCACTGGCTTGAATATTTCCAACTTCATTCTCAGCGAAGCACTGATAGACCCCTCTATCAGTCTCCACAAGACCCAGGATCTGCAGGCTCCGCCCTCCATCTGAGATCTGGAAGTACTGGCTGTTGATAATTGTATTCCCGTTTTTCATCCACTGAATTTCGGGTTCAGGTACACCAAACACATCGCAGTGGAATTCAACATCTGTGTGTAACTGGGCAAACACATTACTGGGGCGGCGCTGGAATCTAGGAGCCACTGAAAATAGATATTAACTGCTAAGACATCTGCTGAACAAAAGAAAACTTAGTCAAACTCCTAATTAAAGTCCGGGGACAAATTGCTAAGACATTTCTAAGAATTACTGGGTGTGAGAAAACAGGGGGTTTGCCTAGAAAGGTTCAAATCTACATAAAAGCCTCACTACATTTGTACAAACTATTACTTTATCCAGCGTTCCCTTAATTAATAGTGTTAGTTAGGTGACAAAAGAAGATTTCCAATAAAATTGACTGTATCTAGAAATCTTTGTTAAGTATAATATTTTTTATGATCGTAGACATTCAAATTAACAGCATTCAACTGCAAAGTGAAAATTATTTACAAGATAACTTGTTCCAAGTGAACTTTTCAACATAGATGATTCAAACCTTCTGAGGTCAATATATTATGCTGGATCCTAAAAGAGTGCCACTTCACTGATTGAGGAAACCAGTACACAGAAGTTGGCCAATTTTCAAAGCCAAGATTTGCCCCCAAATTAAAAGTACCTCACTTACACACCATGCTCCCCTATGGGTGGACTTCTATACACATTGTTTAAAATGTTTATGACCACAGAATTTTTTTGGTTAAAACATGGTACATTATGGACTTTTTTACATATTTACCTTTACAAATGCTGGGGAAAACAAATATCCAGAACAGGGTGTATTATATAATTCATATGATTCATATTCACTTTGAACAAAGACAGGCAATAGAGGAAAGGGGATTATGTACAGTTTTTACTTCACATTGCACTATGTGTAACACAAATGCCCAGAAAAAATAACCACTGAGCAGCTGTCTGGCAGTAATGAGTCTGCAAAACACCATTACTTCTACTTTATGTACAATCGGATGCTCTGTTTTAAAATCTGCTCATTAAAATAACACTTTTTATCAAACCCTTGTCTTTTACATACTCCTGTAGGCTAGAACAAAACCTTCATTAGGTAAAAGAAAGGAAGCTTTAATTGGCAGTAAAGACTGGTCTAATGATGTCAGATTCCTGTGAACTGTTAACTCGGTAAACAGACAATGACAAGGAAAACCGATGGGGCCCATATGTCTGTTGATTATAGCTTACCATGTACTGTGAGTCTGGCTTCACAATCCACAGAATCCTCACTGTTTGTGGCTCGGCAAGTGTACATGCCTTGGTCCTCTTCAAGCACATTCATAATCCTCAGGCTGCCCTGGCCCATCTGAGAAAACCTGGAGTCCAGGTCACTACACAAAAAGTAATAATAATATATTAAAACACAGTCAAACCATCCGAGTACACATCACAAAAAAAAAAAAAAAAAAATTAACACTGTAAATCAACTAATCTGAGAAAACCTCAGGTCTAGGATATAAGGTTGAAGTGTGAATATTCATTGGGATAACAGATATATTGCTGTTCAGAAAGTCATAGGACAATCATGAGAACCAGTATTATTAATCACAGGAAAAGAATCAAAGGAAATCTATTAACTGGACACAATTCAGGGTTTTACATTGATCCTAATGAAATCTGAGTTGAAGCCATAACCAAGATATAAATAGGCCACAGTAAGTTTACTTTTTCTCTTTCTGAAAAAAAAATACGTATATAAAAAGAGATGAAAACAAACTGAATCTTGTAATAACACAAGATAAGCTGAAGGAAAATCCACAACAGAATAACATTGGTATAACATTGCAAACAGAGTGTTTAAAAGGCCTCACATAGAGCTTCAAGTGAACTTGTTTTTGCTGCCAGAAATACATATATTTTTTCCAGTGCAAATGAACACCGAAATGGTTTAGAGTTAAAGTAATTTCATCAGCTAGATAAAGTCTAATACCCATAATATACCATCAATCTGAACTTTGTCTAGATTATTTCCACAAAACTGTTGAAAATACAACAACAAAAATGATCAAGTCACAGAGTACTGAAAGCCAAACCTGTATCAGGTAGGACTTAACAAGATTATTTTCCCCCAATTAGTAAATGCAAGTTGAACAAGAGCACTCACAGGAGCTCAATTCCTGGACTTTCAAAACCTACCATTAGCACCGATATTGCTTTTTCCCCCCTCTATTTCATATTTTTGCTGATAGTGATCCAGATCACTCCCAATTTATTTTTCATGGGTCCAGACAGTGATCCAGATCACTTGTTCCTTGTCCCATTTAGGACCAATCCTGAAAATTTCATCAAAATCTCCATAACTTTTTGAGTTATCTGTCTTTAAAAGTCACATTTCATGGATCTAGAAGATCCAGATGATCCGGATCACTTCCAAAATCTAATCACTTCTTCCCTTTACCATTTCGGACATATCTTGAAAATTTTATCAAAATCCATCCATAAGTTTCTGAGTTATCTTGTTCACAAACAAACAAACAGACAAACCCAGGCAAAAACATAACCTCCTTGACGGAGGTAATCAGTACAACTTAGGCATGTTTCATCAGCTAGATAAAGTCTAATACCCATAAATTGGCCATAATATACCATCAATCTGAACTTTGTCTAGATTATTTCCTCAAAACTTTTGAAAATACAACAACAAAAATGATCAAATCACAGAGTACTAAAGGCCAAAACTGTAGCAGGTAGGACTTATTTTTCCCCCAGCAAATGCATGTTGAATCAGTACCACTTAGGCATGTACATGACACAAGAGACTGTCCGGCATTTACTCTGTGTGGCCATAACACATCCAAACACTACTGACTACTCAACTTCCTCATCTCCACTTCAAACTGACAAGGCCAGAAAAACACAGTTTGACCTGCTCAGACCTCAGCCATGCAGAAATCTTGTGATAATATGGGCAAAATTCAGGAACATATATTATGGCATACTCAATTAAACCATATAGATTTGCCTGGCTTCTATTGATGTAAAAGACTAACTTTTTTCTGGATATTTTTCATCCAGTCTTCATCTGAATATGCAGAAAAAACATTTTATCCAAAACATTTTTCTGCGAATCTTACAATGAATACTCAAAATGATTCAACACCTCCTAAAGTATCATTTTATGAAGATTTTAAAACTTATCAAGAATTTTTAGTTATTGCAATTTATTTCACCTTTTTCCAGTCTTTGAACCAGTCTTTGAATTAGTGCTAGGACATCTGGTATTCTACAAATTTGAAAAGTGGGGCCCAAATGATAACACTGATCTAAATGCTAAAATCCTTTTGATTACATCACTCTGGAGCTGAGTGGCACATGTCTAAAAACACCAGACAACTCAAAGCCACAGTATTATTTATGGGAAATTATTGTCCTTGGGTAGGGGTGGGTGGGGAAATTTTCAGGTGTGTGTGTGGGGGGTGGGGTGGGGGGTGGTGGGGGTGGTGGTATTATTTTCCAACAAATGGAGAACTTTCATAAAAATAACCCCCCGCCCCCCCCCCCCCTCCAGGTAATATTTTCTAGACAGATTTATGGGGGGGATTTAACATTACACAGGTATTGCTTATAACTAGAAATAGGATGCATTGGCATGCATAATGTCCACCCAAAGGGAAGGACGAGTTTTGCTCTAAAAGTTTGGACAAAATCGGCAAGAGTAGATTGCTGAGATACCCTGTGGGTCGAAAATTTCAACGAAATCGCTCTATCTCGCACGGTTAAGGAGATAGAAGCAAATTTCTGTTTTTCATTTTTTGGCAAAAATTCAAAATGGCCACCATTTTTTGGGAGAGAAAATTTTTTTGAAAATTGCCAAGGGTACATTGGTTAGATACCATGTGGATCGAAAATTTTGACGAAATCTCTCTATCTCGCACGGTTAAGTAGATAGAAGCAAATTTGTGTTTTTCCATTTTTGGCAAAAATTCAAAATGGCCGCCATTTTTGGGGAGAGTAAAATTTTTTGAAAATTGCCAAGAGTACATTTCTTAGGTAACCTGTGAGTCGAAAAATTTCGACGAAATCGCTCTATCTCGCACAGTTAAGGAGATAGAAGCAAATTTGTGCTTTTTTTCATTTTTGGCAAAAACTCGAAAATTCAAAATGGCCGCCATTTTTGGGGAGGGGAAAAGTTTTTGAAAATTACCAATAATACATTCCTCCCGTACCCTGTGGGTCGAAAATTTTGACGAAATCGCTCTATCTCACATGGTTAAGAAGATAGAAGCAAATTTGTGTTTTTCTATTTTTGGCAAAAATTCGAAAATTCAAAATGGCCCCCATTTTTGGCTAGAGAAAAATACCCTATGGGTCGAAAATTTAGACGAAATCTCTCTATCTCGCATGGTTAAGGAGATAGAACAAAATTTGTATTTTTCCATTTTTGCAAAAATTCAAAATGGCCGCCATTTTTGGGGAGAGTAAAATTTTTTGAAAATTGCCAAGAGTACATCGCTTAGATACTCTCTGGGTCGAAAATTTCGCCGAAATCACTCTATCTCGCACGGTTAAGGAGATAACCATATTTATGTTTTTTGCTATGTAGCTATTACTCAGGAGATTAAGGCTATTACCATCAACAACAATACTAAGCAAGCAATAATAGCTATATAGCACAGTAGCTATAACTCAGTTAGCTATAAAGGTATTATCACCAAAAGCAATCCGAAGCAAGTTACTGATCCAATAATCCTCCATCCCAAATTTTGTGAACAGAGGTGAAATACTTTTCCTTTAAAATACTTAAAATAAAAAAGCTAATCAAAGTAGCTAAGTAGCTATTACTCAGTCAGTTATATAGCTATTATCACTAAAAGCAATCCCAAGCAAAATATTGACCTAAATATTGCTCATACCAAATTTGGTAAAGATATGTCAAATATTTTTCCTTAAAATGCCCGGAAACAAAAGAAGCATACAAAAGTAGCTAAGTAGCTATTACTCAGTTAGCTATAGAGCTATCTTCACCAAAAGCAATCCCATGCAAGCTATTAACCCTATAAACACCCATACCAAATTTGGTAAAGATAGGATAAATACTTTTCCTTAAAATGACCGGAAACCAAGTGTGACGACGGACGGCGAACGCCGGAAAAAGCAAAAATAATATGTCCACCCCACTGGGGGGTGTAGACCCTCTCTTAACAAAGAACTGGGTAAAGATAAAGTGGAACTAGAGGATCGCTCGCAAAAAAAAAAGATAATGTTTTTGCATAGCAAAAACAAAGCGTCCCGAAAAGGATATAAAGGTGAGTGCTAAAGTATTAAGAAAATGCTTCGTTTCTAGCCTTATACTGTTGTGGCAACCAAAGTCAGCGCAGTCTGCTCTATCTAGCACGGTTTTCAAGATATAAGCATTTTTGTGTTTTGCAAAAAATAAAAAAATTTAAAATGTCCGCTATATTTGGCGAGACAAAAATATTTTGAAAATTGGCATGGCTACTCTGCAGAGATACCCAGCAGGTCCAAAATTTTGTTGAGTTCACTCCATATAGCACGGTTTTCAAATATAAGCATTTTTGTGTTTTGCAAAAACTTTGAAAATTCAAAATGGCCACCATTTTTGGGGAGACAAAAATTTTTGTCAAGACCACTGCCGTGGTGTGTATCTCCCGCCGAGCATTAAAGCAGAAGAAATAGCTTTTCCGAGATATTCACAATTTTTCATTTTCGTATGTGAAAGGTCTTCCAAAAGTAGGTGAATGAGTTATTTGAGAAAAATTGGCTATCTGCAATACTATTAAGAGATAATTCACATTTACTCATTTTGAGTAGGTGAATAATTATCTATGGGTCTGAAACTTCACAGAGTGAAAGCTCTCCCAAAAGTAGGTGAATGAGTTATTTGAGAAAAATTGGCTATCTGCAATACTTTTAGAGATAATTCGCATTTACTCATTTTGAGTAGGTGAGTAATTAGCTATGGGTCTGAAACTTCACCAAGTGAAAGCTCTCCCAAAAGTAGGTGAATGATTAATTTGACAAAAATTGGCTATCTGCAATACTTTTAGAGATAATTCGCATTTACTCATTTTGAGTAGGTGAGTAATTAGCTATGGGTCTGAAACTTCACCAAGTGAAAGCTCTCCCAAAAGTAGGTGAATGAGTTATTTGAGAAAAATTGGCTATCTGCAATACTTTTAGAGATAATTCACATTTACTCATTTTGAGTAGGTGAGTAATTAGCTATGGGTCTGAAACTTCACCAAGTGAAAGCTCTTCCAAAAGTAGATGAATGAGTTATTTGATAAAAATTGGGTATCCGCAATACTGTTACAGATAATTAGCATTTACTCATTTTGAGTAGGTAAATAATTAGCTATGGGTCTGAAACTTCACCATGTGAAAGCTCTCCCAAAAGTAGGTGAATGAGTTATTTGAGAAAAATAGGCTATCTGCAATACTTTTAGAGATAATTCGCATTTACTCATTTTGAGTAGGTGAGTAATTGGCTATGGGTCTGAAACTTCACCATGTGAAAGCTCTTCCAAAAGTAGGTGAATGAGTTATTTGAGAAAAATTGGCCATCTGCAATACTTTTAGAGGTAATTCGCATTTACTCTTTTTGAGTAGGTGAGCAATTAGCTATGGGTCTGAAACTTCACCAAGTGAAAGCTCTTTGGGATAGCTGCTCTGCAGAGATACCTGAAGATAAAAAATTTCGTCGAAATCGCTCTATGTAGCACGGTTTTCGAAATATTAGCATTTTTGTGTTTTGCAATTTTTGCGCAAAAATTCGAAAATTCAAAATGGCCGCCATTTTTGGCAAGAGAAAATTTTTTTGAAAATTGGCATGGCTACTTTGCAGAGATACCCTGTGAGTCAAAAATTTCGTCGAAATCGCTCTATCTAGCACGGTTTTCGAGATATAAGCATTTTTGTGTTTTGCAATTTTGCGAAAAATTCGAAAATTCAAAATGGCCGCCATTTTTTGCGAGAAATTTTTTGTTTGAAAATTGGCATGGCTACTCTGCAGATATACCCTGTGGGTCAAAAATTTCGTCGAAATCGCTCTATCTAGCACGGTTTTCGAGATATAAGCATTTTTGTGTTTTGCAATTTTTGCAAAAATTTCGAAAATTCAAAATGGCCGCCATTTTGGGCGAGACAAAAATTTTTTGAAAATTGGGAAAACTACCCCGCAGAGATACCCTGCGGGTCAAAAATTTCGTCGAAATCGCTCTATCTAGCACGGTTTTCGAGATATAAGCATTTTTGTGTTTTCCTTATTTGGAAAATTTGTAATGATTAATTAATCATTAATTACTCGGCCATTTCTTGACCAATTAATGCCAAAATCTAATGATTTCCAGATTTTAATAGAATGAATGCATTTGCCAAGTTTCAGGTGAATTGATAAAATTCCTTTCAAGTTATCATCCGGACAAGCTTCCCCATCGAAAAAAGACATATTTGGTCATGTGACCTCTCTGATTGGTTGAAATGTCACTGCAGCATATTCAAAAAAATTCCCCAAGGCTACTGCCTAAACTTGCCAAATTTGAAAAGAATCCGGCTAACGGTTACAGAGTTATAAGGAAAACAAAATGCGGAGCCGGCGGAGCCGGCGGAGCCGGCGGAGCCGGAAGCTCTCCCATACACAAACAAGCGTCCCTTGCGGGACGCTTAACTAGGTACAGGGCCATATCATAACCAAATCCTGTACTCTCAAAGGCACAAGTGATCACATTTACGTTAGTCATAACTTAAACAAGATCCTGTAGATATTAGTAGTGCTGGGAATCGACCTCAATTTCAAAAGTCGATTAATCGCCCATTTTGTCTGACCGATAATCGACCACAATTGATTATTTTACTTCATTGTTGGTCATAAAACCACGAAACACTTTCTGGGATGAAGTTTATGTCAATCTGGTTAGATTAAAACTGTTTTATAACTTTCCTACATTTGGAATCAACCAAAAACTCTTACTTCCTGTAAATATGGCGGAAAACAAAAACAAACCCAAAATTCATAACAAAACTGTTAATTTATTAAATAAAACTGCCTAATAGGTTTGAAAAACATTTATGATATTCAGAAAAAAGTATAGAAAGGTAAGATTTGAGTTGAATAATCGATCACTAGAAATTGTCAGTGACCAACGATTGTGCACTATAACCGACAATAATTGAGTATATGTCTAATCATCCACAAATTAGCTGTTATAAGTACCAGATATATAAAATCTACACAGTTCCTGACTCTTATTTGCAGTATGCATGCAAGCATCCTTGATGCACTGTTTACTTACGCCATATCAATAGTGACCCCTTGCTTGAGCCAGGTTATGGTGGGTGGGATGGCATCCTTGTCCCTTCCATTTGCAGCACAGTGGAATTCCACCGTAGTTCCTTCTAAAGCCACTTTGTCATCTGGTGTCAGGATAAAGTGTGGAGCCACACCTTGGTAAGTAGCTATGGAACACAGAACAGACCATAACCACAACTGGACATATGGGCAAACTTGGATCTAAGAGATATAGCATCAATCTTTCCTTCTGAACAAAAATCAGTATATCGCACTTAAATACCAAATTATGTGTGATCGAGAGAGGTTCCCTAAATCTGCATGCAAATTTGGGCAAGTATGTGTCTGTGGTCAACAACTGGATAAACAATTGGGATCTATACACGGTTGGGTGACCACCGTTCTTTTTCTATTGGTCTGTCACACAAAGGCTAAAAAGCATTTATAGTGGATCGTACTGAAACATTTCAAAGTAGAATTTGGTTGAGTTTCCACTATATTTATCAAATTGACACTTCAGAGATCATATCATATTTGTTTTTAATCAATCAGTACATAGGACTAAAACAATCCCAAGTAAAAAAGTGCGTTTTTTTAATAGTTTACGGCACTCATTATCATGAAAAAGGTGTTGTTTTTTAAGTTATGACACTCTGAAATTACAGGGGCGTTCAACTATGCAAGTTATGTAACATCTCAATATTTTTAAGAAAATAATTTTAACACTTGCATTCTATTGTATTTCAGACTAGAAGCTTTAGTTATTAATTTTATTGCACCGCTCTTTTGTATGATATTAATTATATTTGAATTTCAATCTTATAACTTGAAAAATTTAACTACCATAAATGTAATTTTCAGTTGTTTTAGCCTTTGCAGAAAAAAGAAAGTACAAAAAAAAAAAAAAAAAAAAAAAAAAAAAAAGTTATTGTAACACACTGGTATAGTATGTTATTCTGACCTATGGCATTACTGCAGTTTGATGTATCAGTAAAACAAATGTGAAAAAAATTCTGTTATTTGTGAGATCTTCAAAGGAAAGGAATGAATCATTGCTACTACAAAAATTGCATGATGAGACTAGAATTATGACAACTTACTTCTGGCACAAAAATAATATACAAGAAAACCCCTTCTACAATTTCAAGTTTATGAATATCAATGTAACACTGCCCTGTAGACAAACTACATTAACATGCTCTCAGATTTCTCATTAACTTCCCACTTTCATAAACAATGCTCACACTAATAATTCCTCAACAAAAACATACTCTTTATTGTACCTTTTCGCTTTTACACAGGCATTACTTACCCAAACTGTATGAATGTAGCTAGTTTAAACAAGCAATATTAAATGCATTTTTTCCTTTTGGCTAAAGTAGAAGTATTTTAATGTAATATCGTCATTATCCTTATTCATTAAAATAAACTTTAAAGGAAGCTAACCGATTCTTCTGTCCAGTAACGCATCATAAGTGACCTACTAACCTAGTTAAGGTGAAACAAAACTAAGTTATTTATTCCAAAATTTATTCCTCTATTTACAGAAATAATTCTTAAAATATATATGTGTTAATAATATACAGTACTCGCATAAATTAATTTTCATAATTTCGTGGTTACTATGTGACATAGTTTATTTTCACTTAAAAGTAAAGGTTCCCAGATTTGCAGGACAGAAGAATGGCACAGTCAACATAATACTAATATTATATTAAACAAAATTGATATACGGCAAGTATCTGGCAACTAACAAATACTCATGAATATATGTTTGAGCAGAAAAGCAAAGACGAGCATTAAAATAACATAATAAGGTAAAAACATTCTAAAGCCAAGTGAACAATGCATTAAAAATACACCAAAACAAACAGTTCTTCTGACATGAAAGAAAACACCTGGACTACTGTAAAATGATTTTTAGATGTAGAAAACTACACTTAGTTTCAACTGGTTGGATGTTGCACTGGAGTTATCAGTACTTCAGTCCACCTGTACATTAAGACTGAAAACTTATTTTATCTTGAGCATTCTTAAATCTTAATTACAAGATAAAACATGTTCTGGCCACTGACAACTGTATCTTGCTGATATAACACAAGGCAACCCTCCACTCTTCAGATCCACACTCCTTTCATACAGAATAGTAACAAACAGTGCCACCAATCTCAAGAGCTAGGCACTTCATGTTATTATCATAAAAGTCACCATTCCATTTGTTCCCCACTCTATACACAATGAAACAACATAAATAGCATAAACATGTCACTTTTTTATTATTTGACATCACAGAAACTCTCATATGGCTGGCGACCTCCTGTCTTTAGAATCAGGCCTAAATCAACAAGACTTATATTCTTACAATAAATCTATGCTTTTTCAGCAATTAGGTAGATGAGAAACAAGAACCCAAACCAATATTTTAAATTTGAAAAGGACAATAACATGACATATTTGTGACAGAACTAAAGGAATTTCTCCCAACGTTCTTCAGGAATACAACTAATATACATTAAGATCTGGGGTTAACCTAAATGCATTCTTGTGCTTATGTACTAGCTATTCAGGAAACTTGTTTAGTGAACAATGTTCACCGATAAAATTGATTCATGATCAAATACCCGGGGCATATGGTACATAATAACTTTCATCTAAGAATTTGTGGTTTCAGGACTTAACTAGAGGATCGCTCGCAAAAAAAAAAGATAATGTTTTTGCATAGCAAAAACAAAGCGTCCCGAAAAGGATATAAAGGTGAGTGCTAAAGTATTAAGAAAATGCTTCGTTTCTAGCCTTATACTGTTGTGGCAACCAAAGTCAGCGCAGTCTGCTCTATCTAGCATGGTTTTCAAGATATAAGCATTTTCGTGTTTTGCAAAAAATAAAAAAATTAAAAATGTCCGCTATATTTGGCGAGACAAAAATATTTTGAAAATTGGCATGGCTACTCTGCAGAGATACCCAGCAGGTCCAAAATTTTGTTGAGTTCACTCCATATAGCACGGTTTTCGAGATATAAGCATTTTTGTGTTTTGCAAAAACTTTGAAAATTCAAAATGGCCACCATTTTTGGGGAGACAAAAATTTCTGTCAAGACCACTCCCGTGGTGTGTATCTCCCGCCGAGCATTAAAGCAGAAGAAATAGCTTTTCCGAGATATTCACAATTTTTCATTTTCGTGTGTGAAAGGTCTTCCAAAAGTAGGTGAATGAGTTATTTGAGAAAAATTGGCTATCTGCAATACTATTAAGAGATAATTCACATTTACTCATTTTGAGTAGGTGAGTAATTAGCTATGGGTCTGAAACTTCACCATGTGAAAGCTCTCCCACAAGTAGATGAATGAGTATTTGATAAAAATTGGGTATCCGCAATACTTTTACAGATAATTAGCATTTACTCATTTTGAGTAGGTGAATAAATAGCTATGGGTCTGAAACTTCACAGAGTGAAAGCTCTCCCAAAAGTAGGTGAATGAGTTATTTGAGAAAAATTGGCTATCTGCAATACTTTTAGAGATAATTCACATTTACTCATTTTGAGTAGGTGAATAATTAGCTATGGGTCTGAAACTTCACCAAGTGAAAGCTCTGCCAAAAGTAGGTGAATGAGTTATTTGAGAAAAATTGGCTATCTGCAATACTTTTAGAGATAATTCGCATTTACTCATTTTGAGTAGGTGAGTAATTTGCTATGGGTCTGAAACTTCACCAAGTGAAAGCTCTCCCAAAAGTAGGTGAATGAGTTATTTGAGAAAAATTGGCTATCTGCAATACTTTTAGAGATAATTCGCATTTACTCATTTTGAGTAGACGAGTAATTAGCTATGGGTCTGAAACTTCACAGAGTGAAAGCTCTCCCAAAAGTAGGTGAATGATTAATTTGAGAAAAATTGGCTATCTGCAATACTTTTAGAGATAATTCGCATTTACTCATTTTGAGTAGGTGAGTAATTAGCTATGGGTCTGAAACTTCACCAAGTGAAAGCTCTCCCAAAAGTAGGTGAATGAGTTATTTGAGAAAAATTGGCTATCTGCAATACTTTTACAGATAATTCGCATTTACTCATTTTGAGTAGGTGAGTAAATAGCTATGGATCTGAAACTTCACCAAGTGAAAGCTCTCCCAAAAGTAGGTGAATGATTAATTTGAGAAAAACTGGCTATCTGCAATACTTTTAAGAGATAATTCGCATTTACTCATTTAGAGTAGGTGAGTAATTAGCTATGGGTCTGAAACTTCACCAAGTGAAAGCTCTGCCAAAAGTAGGTGAATGAGTTATTTGAGAAAAATTGGCTATCTGCAATACTTTTAGAGATAATTCACATTTACTCATTTTCAGTAGGTGAGTAATTAGCTATGGGTCTGAAACTTCACCAAGTGAAAGCTCTGCCAAAAGTAGGTGAATGAGTTATTTGAGAAAAATTGGCTATCTGCAATACTTTTAGAGATAATTCGCATTTACTCATTTTGAGTAGGTGAGTAATTAGCTATGGGTCTGAAACTTCACAGAGTGAAAGCTCTCCCAAAAGTAGGTGAATGAGTTATTTGAGAAAAATTGGCTATCTGCAATACTTTTAGAGATAATTCGCATTTACTCATTTTGAGTAGGTGAGTAATTAGCTATGGGTCTGAAACTTCACCAAGTGAAAGCTCTCCCAAAAGTAGGTGAATGATTAATTTGACAAAAATTGGCTATCTGCAATACTTTTAGAGATAATTCGCATTTACTCATTTTGAGTAGGTGAGTAATTAGCTATGGGTCTGAAACTTCACCAAGTGAAAGCTCTCCCAAAAGTAGGTGAATGAGTTATTTGAGAAAAATTGGCTATCTGCAATACTTTTAGAGATAATTCGCATTTACTCATTTTGAGTAGGTGAGTAATTAGCTATGGGTCTGAAACTTCACCAAGTGAAAGCTCTCCCGAAAGTAGGTGAATGAGTTATTTGAGAAAAATTGGCTATCTGCAATACTTTTAGAGATAATTCGCATTTACTCATTTTGAGTAGGTGAATAATTAGCTATGGGTCTGAAACTTCACCATGTGAAAGCTCTCCCACAAGTAGATGAATGAGTTATTTGATAAAAATTGGGTATCCGCAATACTTTTACAGATAATTAGCATTTACTCATTTTGAGTAGGTAAATAATTAGCTATGGGTCTGAAACTTCACCATGTGAAAGCTCTCCCAAAAGTAGGTGAATGAGTTATTTGAGAAAAATTGGCTATCTGCAATACTTTTAGAGATAATTCGCATTTACTCATTTTGAGTAGGTGAGTAATTGGCTATGGGTCTGAAACTTCACCATGTGAAAGCTCTTCCAAAAGTAGGTGAATGAGTTATTTGAGAAAAATTGGCTATCTGCAATACTTTTAGAGGTAATTCGCATTTACTCTTTTTGAGTAGGTGAGCAATTAGCTATGGGTCTGAAACTTCACCAAGTGAAAGCTCTTTGGGATAGCTGCTCTGCAGAGATACCCTGAAGATAAAAAATTTCGTCGAAATCGCTCTATGTAGCACGGTTTTCGAAATATTAGCATTTTTGTGTTTTGCAATTTTTGCGCAAAAATTCGAAAATTCAAAATAGCCGCCATTTTTGGCAAGAGAAAATTTTTTTGAAAATTGGCATGGCTACTCTGCAAAGATACCCAGTGGGTCAAAAATTTCGTCGAAATCGCTCTATCTAGCACGGTTTTCGAGATATAAGCATTTTTGTGTTTTGCAATTTTGCGAAAAATTCGAAAATTCAAAATGGCCGTCATTTTTTGCGAGAAATTTTTGGTTTGAAAATTGGCATGGCTACTCTGCAGAGATACCCTGCGGGTCAAAAATTTCGTCGAAATTGCTCTATCTAGCACGGTTTTTGAGATATAAGCAAAAATTTCGTCGCAATCGCTCTATCTAGCAGGGTTTTCGAGATATAAGCATTTTTATGTTTTGCAACTTTTGCGAAAAATTCGAAAATTCAAAATGGCCGCCATTTTTGGCGAGACAAAAATTTTTTCAAAATTGGGATAACTACTCTGCAGACATACCCTGCGGGTCAAAAATTTCGTCGAAATCGCTCTATCTAGCACGGTTTTTGAGATATAAGCATTTTTGTGTTTTGCAATTTTTGTGAAAATTTCGAAAATTCAAAATGGCCGCCATTTTGGGCGAGACAAAAATTTTTTGAAAATTGGGAAAACTACTCCGCAGAGATACCCTTCGGGTCAAAAATTTCGTCGAAATCGCTCTATCTAGCACGGTTTTCGAGATATAAGCATTTTTGTGTTTTCCTTATTTGGAAAATTTGTAATGATTAATTAATCATTAATTACTCGGCCATTTCTTGACCAATCAATGCCAACATCTAATGATTTCCAGATTTTAATAGAATGAATGTATTTGCCAAGTTTCAGGTGAATTGATAAAATTCCTTTCAAGTTATCATCGGGACAAGCTTCCCCATCGAAAAAAGACATTTTTGGTCATGTGACCTCTCTGATTGGTTGAAATGTCACTGCAGCATATTCAAAAAAATTCCCCAAGGCTACTGCCTAAACCTGCCAAATTTGAAAAGAATCCGCCTAATGGTTACAGAGTTATAAGGAAAACAAAATGCGGAGCCGCCGGAGCCGGCGGAGCCGCCGGAGCCGGAAGCTCTCCCATACACAAACAAGCGTCCCGCAAGGGACGCTTAATAATTCACAGTATTTTTAGTCGCAGTATATAAACATAAAAATTCACTAAGTAATAACCTAAATGCTATAGTTATAGGACAAAGGTCAAAGTTGGGGTTTTACGTCCCGTTCAACAGCCAGGGTCATATTGGGACAGGTCCTCAGAATTGCCACTTGTGGGACTCGAATCCACAGAGGTGACAGCCTATGATTAGATGCCAAACTTGCTAACCACTAGGCCACTGAGGACCTATATAGTTATAGGAATGAAGAATAGTGAAGGATCATGTATATTTAAATATTATTTAAATGGTTTTTAGAGTGTTCCAGTATTTTCATCTGTTAAAATTTTGAGGACACAGAAAACTAGAATACCACCACCAAGAAAACTTCACAAAGCTTTCTCAAGTACACAAAAAGCATATGAAAATTGTCAAGTATAAAAAGTATCAGCATATTCATGATTAATACAGACAACAAAGCCAGTGCTTATACATATTTCTCTTTGATGCACAAAAAAAGAGAATCCTTCCACCTGAATGGAGAAGAAAGAAATATTCACAGACACAGATCTCTATAAAGCTAATGAGGCACAATCCATTGTAAGGACAAGAATTTAAAGGACAATCAGACTTCTCCTGACTGCCAGTCTGCACAATATAATAATGCGTCTGTTTATATACATTTTACAATAATTACGTCTAAATGAGCTACTCACATATGTCACTGTTCTGGGTTAACAGTGCCTCTTCACTAAAAGCCGATTTCTCTCCCACATTCTCCACTTTACATTTGTACCGACCAAAGTCTGCAAATTGGACTTGGCTGATCTCAAGAGTGCCATCCAAATGTAAGTGGTAGTTGACGCTGTTGGTGTCTATTTCCAGGTCATCTTTATACCAGTGCACTACCGGGATAGGTGCCCCTTTCATATTACACTCAAAAACTGCCAAGTTTCCTAAATGGACTGCCAAACTTTGCGGTTCTTTCTCAAAATTTCTGGATAAATCTGAAATTTAACAAACCAGCAACCACAAAATCATCCAATCAGACTGAGTAGATTAGTATTATTATGTAATATGCAATATTATTTTATGTGTCTTTATTTATTATTTTATGTGTCATTTTTACTAAAAAGTAAAAAATAAAACAGGAATTTGTCTGACTAAACCTTGCACCATAAGATGGGGAAAAATGAATATTTAAGGGACACTTAGTGTTAATTACCTGATTTTCTATATTCCAAAAGAAGATCCCAGATAGCGAAAGACTAGAAAATTATAGTTTATAGTCAAATAATCAGCTCTCATTTGGAAATCAGCACAGAAATGCCAATAGCCTCTTATGATAACTAATCACAGAAGTATGAAGTATTTCTTAAAATTTTCAGTTTCATGACCTTTGATGAAGATTACCAGGCATTTATTGGAATTAATAACACAGCATCAAGATGCCCGTACCCCACAGCCCATGGAATTTATTTTTGACACCATGCGATACAGAGGAAGTGAAACAGAAAAGATCAGGAGACTTTCGGAACAAACAGTGTCAGTTATGTAAAGATCCAAATAATGTTTAAGCAAAGAAAATAATGTCTAATAGTGAGACAATGTATGTAAAGATGGAGCAAGATGACAGAATTATTCAGAAAACTAAAAATTATGAAGATATACTAATTAAGTATAGCTGTCAATGGAAATAGCACAAGTAAGTAAAAATATATACAACAACAAGTTAAAACAATTCATATATCTTTGCGATAAGAGAAACATGTCTCAAATATGGCTGGTGAACACACTTTGGCAGAGCCAAGGTTAAAGGTCACACCATGATTCAGGATCCCTACAACTCTAACCAATGTCCCTATCAAGTATACACTTCCAACAGCTTACGGTTTCCAATATATAGCCCAGACAAGATTTTAATCGTCAAGGTCACTATGGCAAGGTCACACAATAACACTGCATAGTACCAAGTATCAATTTTCTACACTTAACGGTTTCTGAGATATAGCCTGAACAAGATTTTCAAATTTTAAAGGTCAAGGTCACTATGGCAAGGTAAAAAGGTCAAATCAAGGTCATTCCATGACGTTGCACACCTACACCCCCTAACCAATGACCCTACCAAGTATGAACTTCCAACACCTTATGGTTTCTGAGAAATAACCAGACAAAATTTAAAAGGCCAAGGTCACTATGGCAAGTTCAAAGGTCACATAAAAGTCACACCACATTGCTGCACACCTAGTCATCCCTAACCAATGTCCCTTCCAAGTACCAAATTCCTACACTTTATGGATTCTTAGATATAGGCCCGGACAAGATTTTCAAAATCAAGGTCACTATGGCAAGGTCAAATCTGCGATACAGCCCTGACAAAACTTTTCCTATCGCCAGCTGGTCTAATTGCCCGCCAGCCCACCTGGATGCCATATTTGAAAACAACACCCGCACAGCCCTGAAGGTTGTGAGGTAATGATGGTGGGGATCTCTTTACTTGTATATTATCTATACCACTATCTTATGTCTATAATTTCTAGACAATACATACCTGAAAACAGTAGTTTTAACAATTTACCACCAGTGAACAAGTAAGAACTAATTCATATTTTAATATCACTTTTAAAGGGACACAAGTAACACGGAGGTTTTAAGAAAAAATATATATACCGTATGTACTAGTGCTGGGACGAGTTGACTGAAACTCGAGTCGTAACTCGATGGGCGATAATTAGGGGTATCATCGATCTGCGCAAGTGAAACTCGAGTTTTTGAAAACATCAATATTTAAAGCTGACATTTCATTAACACAACAGAAATATGCAATATTTTCAAAAATATATTGCATTTTTACTTAATTCTGGCTTAAATCAATGAAGATTCACCATTTCCAGGTCAAAGTTTTGGCTAATGTACGGTTATGTAAAATATTTTCCATATATTAATGGCTAACAAACGAAATACTTTATCCCAACAAGAGGAGAGTGCCCGTGAACGGGCACTGTGTCAGCTGACTGAATGTTTTTGATTTGTGATGGTGATAATGAGAGGAAAGCATAATTATCAGGGAAAGGGCTGTACAGAAATACAGTAAATGGTAACTGAACACATGTTCGAAAGATATTCCGAAGCTGACAGAAGAAAACGACAAAAAAGTTATGCCCTGCAAATGGTATTATGAAATAAAGTAACAAGGTAATTGTTCAAGGGTAAAAAGTAGGTTAAAAATATTTAAAGAAATACTATAAATGCAATATCCTCGTTCCACCATGAAGAAGGGGTCCAAAGGTCAAATCTGACCATACCAAAAGATTCCCAGCCAAAGAATTTAGGATGGTTTACCATCCCAAACCTCTCGGACCAATAATAAGTGAGTTATAGGCACTTTTTAAGTTTGGCTCTCCTTGTTTGACCTTGAAGGAGGGGGTCCAAGGTCAAATCCGACCACACAAAAAAATTCCCAGCCCATGATTTCCTGTAGCTTGTTTACCATCCCAAACTTGTAGGACCAATAATAAGCGAGTTCTAAGCAATTGTAAGTTTGGCTATCCTCAACTGCCCTTGAAGGAGGGGTCCCAGGTCAAATCTGACCACACCAAAAGAATCCCAGCCCATGATTTCCTATATGTTGGTTTACCATCCCAAACCTCCAAGACCAATAATACGCGAGTTATAAGCACTTTAAGTTTGGCTATCTTCGTTTGACCTGGAAGGAGGGGGTCCAAGGTCAAATCCGACCACACAAAAAAATTCCCAGCCCATGATTTCCTGTAGCTTGTTTATCATCCCAAACTTGTAGGACCAATAATAAGCGAGTTCTAAGCAATTGTAAGTTTGGCTATCCTCAACTGCCCTTGAAGGAGGGGTCCCAGGTCAAATCCGACCACACCAAAAGATTCCCAGCCCATGATTTTCTATAGGTTGGTTTTCCATTCGAAACCTCTAGGACCAATAATAAGTGAGTTATAAGCACTTTTAAGTTTGGCTATCCTCATTTGACCTTGAAGGAGGGGTCCAAGGTGAAATCCGACCACACCAAAAAATTCCCAGCTCATGATTTTCTATAGGTTGGTTTTCATTCCAACCTCTGGGACCAATAATAAGCGAGTTATAAGCACTTTTATGTTTGGCTATCCTCATTTGACCTTGAAGGAGGGTTCCAAGGTCAAATCGGACCATATTAACAGATTCCCAGCCCATGATTTCCTACAGGTTGGATACAATGATTTACTCAACAGTGAGAACCTGAAAGAAGCTATTGCTCAGCTATCCCATGACATAGAGGTCTGCAATTTCACTATGTTATAGCTGACCAAAACGTCTGTGAATAACATATTTAACAAAATACTCTAAATGTAATAATTTTCAAGTTACAACTGATTTACTCAAGAGTGAGAACCTCAAAGTAACTATTACTCAGCTATGCAATGAGCTACATGTCTGAATTTTTGCTCTGTTATAGCTGACCTAAAAGTAGCTGAACAACATATTTAAGCAAAATACTGTAAATGCAATAGTTTTCAAGTTACAACTGATTTACTCAATAGTGAGAACCAGAAAATAGCTATTGCTCCGCTATGCCATGAGCTATAGGTCTGTAATTTCACTATGTTATAGCTAACCCAAAAGTAGGTGAACAATATATTTTAACAAAATACTCCAAATGCAATATTTTTCAAGTTATAGCTGATTTACTCAACAGTCAGTGCCCGAGAACAGCTATTGCTCAGTTGTGCCATGAGCTACAGGTCTGTAATTTCACTATGTTATAGCTGACCCAAAAGTAGCTGAATAACATATTTGCACAAATTTCTGTAAAGGCAATAGTTTTCCAATTACAACTGATTTACTCAACAGTGAGAACTTTAAAGTAGCTATTACTCAGCTATGCAATGAGCCACAGGTCTGGAACTTCACTATGTTATAGCTGACCCCAAAATAGGTGAATAACATATTGAAACAAAATACTCTGAATGCAATAGTTTTCAAGTTATAAGTGATTTACTCAACAGTGATAGCCTAAAAGTAGCTATTACTCAGCTATGCCATGAGCTACAGGTCTGAAATTTTACTATGTTATAGCTGACCCAAAAGTAGCTGAATAACATATTTATACTAAATTCTCTAAATGCAATAGTTTTCAAATTACAAGTGATTTACTCAACATTGAGAACTTCAAAGTAGCTATTACTCAGCTATGCAATGAGTCACGGGTCTGGAACTTCACTATGTTATAGCTGACCCCAAAATAGGTGAATAACATATTGAAACAAAATACTCTAAATGCAATAATTTCCAAGTTATAAGCGATTTACTCAACAGTGATGACCTAAAAGTAGCTATTACTCAGCTATGCCATGAGCTACAGGTCTGAAATTTTACTATGTTATAGTTGACCCAAAAGTAGCTGAATAACATATTTATACTAAATTCTCTAAATGCAATAGTTTTCCAATTACAACTGATTTACTCAATAGTGAGAACCTCAAAGTAGTTATTACTCAGCTATGCAATGAGCTACAGGTCTGAAATTTCACTATGTTATAGCTGACCCAAAAGTAGGTGAACAACATATTAAAGCAAAATACTGTAAATGCAATAGTTTTAAAGTTACAACTGATTTACTCAATAGTGATGACCTAAAAGTAGCTATTACTCAGCTATGCCATGAGCTACAGGTCTGAAATTTTACTATGTTATAGCTGACCCAAAAGTAGGTGAACAACATATTTAAGCAAAATACTGTAAATGCAATAGTTTTCAAGTTACAACTGATTTACTCAATAGTGATGACCTAAAAGTAGCTATTACTCAGCTATGCCATGAGCTACAGGTCTGAAATTTTACTATGTTATAGCTGACCCAAAAGTAGGTGAACAACATATTTAAGCAAAATACTGTAAATGCAATAGTTTTCAAGTTACAACTGATTTACTCAATAGTGATGATCTAAAAGTAGCTATTACTCAGCTATGCCATGAGCTACAGGTCTGAAATTTTACTATGTTATAGTTGACCCAAAAGTAGCTGAATAACATATTTATACTAAATTCTCTAAATGCAATAGTTTTCCAACTACAACTGATTTACTCAACAGTGATAACCTAAAAGTAGCTATTACTCAGCTATGCCATGAGCTACACGTCTGAAATTTTACTATGTTATAGCTGACCCAAAAGTAGGTGAACAACATATTTAAGCAAAATACTGTAAATGCAATAGTTTTCAAGTTACAACTGATTTACTCAATAGTGATGACCTAAAAGTAGCTATTACTCAGCTATGCCATGAGCTACAGGTCTGTAATTTCACTATGTTATAGCTGACCCAAAAGTAGCTGAATAACATATTTATACGAAATTCTCTAAATGCAATAGTTTTCCAATTACAACTGATTTACTCAATAGTGAGAACTTCAAAGTAGCTATTACTCAGCTATGCAAGGAGCCACAGATCTGAAACTTCACTTTGTTATAGCTGATCCCAAAATAGGTGAATAACATATTGAAACAAAATACTCTAAATGCAATAGTTTCCAAGTTATAAGCGATTTACTCAACAGTGATAACCTAAAAGTAGCTATTACTCAGCTATGCAATGAGTCACGGGTCTGGAACTTCACTATGTTATAGCTGACCCCAAAATAGGTGAATAACATATTGAAACAAAATACTCTAAATGCAATAATTTCCAAGTTATAAGCGATTTACTCAACAGTGATAACCTAAAAGTAGCTATTACTCAGCTATGCCATGAGCTACACGTCTGAAATTTTACTATGTTATAGCTGACCCAAAAGTAGGTGAACAACATATTTAAGCAAAATACTGTAAATGCAATAGTTTTCAAGTTACAACTGATTTACTCAATAGTGATGATCTAAAAGTAGCTATTACTCAGCTATGCCATGAGCTACAGGTCTGAAATTTTACTATGTTATAGCTGACCCAAAAGTAGGTGAACAACATATTTAAGCAAAATACTGTAAATGCAATAGTTTTCAAGTTACAACTGATTTACTCAATAATGATGACCTAAAAGTAGCTATTACTCAGCTATGCCATGAGCTACACGTCTGAAATTTTACTATGTTATAGCTGACCCAAAAGTAGGTGAACAACATATTTAAGCAAAATACTGTAAATGCAATAGTTTTCAAGTTACAACTGATTTACTCAATAGTGATGATCTAAAAGTAGCTATTACTCAGCTATGCCATGAGCTACAGGTCTGAAATTTTACTATGTTATAGCTGACCCAAAAGTAGGTGAACAACATATTTAAGCAAAATACTGTAAATGCAATAGTTTTCAAGTTACAACTGATTTACTCAATAGTGATGACCTAAAAGTAGCTATTACTCAGCTATGCCATGAGCTACAGGTCTGAAATTTTACTATGTTATAGTTGACCCAAAAGTAGCTGAATAACATATTTATACTAAATTCTCTAAATGCAATAATTTTCCAATTACAACTGATTTACTCAATAGTGAGAACCTCAAAGTAGTTATTACTCAGCTATGCAATGAGCTACAGGTCTGAAATTTCACTATGTTATAGCTGACCCAAAAGTAGGTGAACAACATATTAAAGCAAAATACTGTAAATGCAATAGTTTTCAAGTTACAACTGATTTACTCAATAGTGATGACCTAAAAGTAGCTATTACTCAGCTATGCCATGAGCTACAGGTCTGAAATTTTACTATGTTATAGCTGACCCAAAAGTAGGTGAACAACATATTTAAGCAAAATACTGTAAATGCAATAGTTTTCAAGTTACAACTGATTTACTCAATAGTGATGACCTAAAAGTAGCTATTACTCAGCTATGCCATGAGCTACAGGTCTGAAATTTTACTATGTTATAGCTGACCCAAAAGTAGCTGAATAACATATTTATACGAAATTCTCTAAATGCAATAGTTTTCCAATTACAACTGATTTACTCAATAGTGAGAACTTCAAAGTAGCTATTACTCAGCTATGCAATGAGCCACAGATCTGAAACTTCACTATGTTATAGCTGATCCCAAAATAGGTGAATAACATATTGAAACAAAATACTCTAAATGCAATAGTTTCCAAGTTATAAGCGATTTACTCAACAGTGATAACCTAAAAGTAGCTATTACTCAGCTATGCCATGAGCTACAGGTCTGAAATTTTACTATGTTATAGCAGACCCAAAAGTAGCTGAATAACATATTTATACAAAATTCTCTAAATGCAATAGTTTTGAAGTTATAAGCAATTTACTCAACAGTGATAACCTAAAAGTAGCTATTACTCAGCTATGCCATGAGCTACAGGTCTAAAATTTTACTATGTTATAACTGACCCAAAAGTAGCTGAATAACATATTTATACGAAATTCTCTAAATGCAATAGTTTTTAAGTTACAAGTGATTCTACTCATGATGGAAGTTACTGAAAAGCCCAAAAGTAGCTATTACTCACTTAGCTATTGAGACAGACACCCAACTTACTCACCATATTGTAGCTATGAAAAAAGTAGCTGAATAACATATTTTAACAAAATGCTCTAGATGCAACAGTTTTCAAGTTATAAATGATTTTGTGCATGATTTCATGAATGTTAATGCATTAAAAATTATTAAAAAAATTTATTAAAAAAAAAGTAAGAGAGATCCAGGTCTCATACTCACACAAGAGAATCTACCTCTGGCCTAGTACATATATGCAAGATATGAGAGAAATCCCTGCAATAGTCACTGAGAAAATTGTGATAAAAAGTTGAAATTTTCACACTTTTGGTGGGGGTACCCCCCTTGTAATGTCTCTAGCAAACAGACGAACAGACAGATTTGCATGCCTTGAACAATTTTTCATCCTCGATAGATAAGGTATCTTTTAAAAAAAACAGCACGTCTGTAGGCCTTGTAGTTTTGGAGGAGAAGTTGTTCACGCGGACGCGTACGCGTACGCCCACGCGTACGCGTACGCCCACGCCGCAGAGTGACGACATAATGCCAGCTGACTGACAAGTCAGCTGACATAAAAATTACTCAAGTTTAACTTGAGTTCAACTCGCTTCTAACAGGTGATGTTCGATCTGCCATTTTAGCTGGCGATCCCACCACTAATATGTACACTTGTCCTGGTAACTACTACGTGAATCCTGAAAGTATGTCAGTTTTATTACTTGTGTAACAAACAGACATTATTTGTCTAAATTGTATTGTTGGAAAATTCAACAAAGCAGAACTAGAAAAAGCATGGTGTGTATAAACTTTGTCACTGGAGAGCAAAATAAAGAAAATGTAATTTAAACTCAAACATGAACTAATCATTTAGAGTTACCTAGTCTAGTACACCAGACACATAACTCAGAAAAGAAAGAAACTGCAAGATCCTTGTGTTTTACTGCAACAAACTGAGCTTCCACAGCATGAAATTTTAAGTTTACAGGGACTCTTCATTTCGAGTTAATTTATGATGAGGATTGATAAGCTGACAAAATTTACAAATAGCAACAGAATTGTGCATGTGACAGACAAAATCATAAAATGAATGATCCCAGTTTTAAAGAACCAGATTCACATACTACTCTATACTGCTGCTTCCACAAACAAAAGTTATTAGAAATCACAGATGATGATCTTAACTTTTTCTTTCCCTTAATCTGGAGACTGCTCAGAATATTTGTAGTGAGACATTTTTCAGTAAACCAAGAGTAAATAGTCTGACTGTAAAAGTCTCAACCATATGAGTTTGATGTTTCTGTAGCAGTTTAACAGGGATATTTGTCAAAATAACAATGTAAAACAAACTCAATTAGAACATCAAAACATTGTCAAAGATGCTATACAAACTATGGTTCAGACTATCTGAACATGAATTTACTGACTAAACACATGGCGACTAACTTACTTTGGGATGCTAGTTCAAACGATCTCAAAAACTGGACCTGCCATAGCTGCTAGAGCATATAACATATGTTCTACATATGTATTAATTTGCTCAAAAACAGACAAATTAAATATTAAGTTAGATTAGGTGTTCTTTTTAAGATACATGTACTGTTGAAAAAATGTTTTCAAGGTATGTTGTGTGAAGAATTGAAAAGAGTTTCTTCACGTCTAGGCAATTTTTGGTAAATTTATGGTAGGCACATTTCAGTCATACTGCCCTCTAACCCATAACAAAGTGTGTGGAGTTCTGCTGGTTATGAATGAATCTCCTGAGAGCTAGCAATGTTTATAATGCAATGCACTACACCAAAGGTTTCCTCATAGATCAGAATGTACCTGGTACAGTTAAATATCATCCATAACTAACACTGAAAACTATCAGAGCCATGGAAAGGGATTAAAAAGAAGACGGTAAACATTGCCTGTATAAACCATCTATTTACTTTGTTGATATTCAATTTGTATAACTTCCAAAGCTTCAAAGACTCTTTTAATATTCTAAAGATTATTTGAGAATTTTCAAACACCATATCCATTTTTTTTTTTCACTTAAGAAGCCTTGGAAAGAAAAAGCTTTTCTTTGCCAACCAATATTTTACACAAAATAACACAGTGAACTTTCAAAATATGACACCTTTGATCAAAAATACATTGAAAACTACAAAAATGTGAGCTAAAAGTGTCTAATTTCTTCAGATTTAGGCTTTATTTCAAACATTTGCAGTGTAAGTTTACATTTCTGTGTAAAATGGCCATATTGATGTAGGTCTTTAGACATCGATATCAGCTATCCTGTTGCAAAAACAACTTACATGCTATCTGTAGCTTTGCTTTTCTGCTGACTATAGTTCCCAAGTCAGTGACTGTAGCGACACACTGATAAATGCCTTCATCTGGCCTGTGAGATCGTGTGTGGATGATGGAATCAAACAGCAAAGAACCATTGGGTAGCTTGTGTCTGAAATTACAGAAGTCTTAGCTAACTGAGCAAAAGACATGGAGTATGTAGAAAATACCTACAGTGCAACTTCTTCTGAATTCAATACAAAAAAAAATTCAGGTATAATTTACGATGTCATGACATCAAGTTTTCACTTATTACTCATTGTGATTAAGGTAACCACATGATTACACATTCACATATATATTTTCCCACTCATTTGTCCTCACTCATTAAGATAAATGACCTTACTTGGGGTAAGTGACTATAATTTCTTCACCTGGACAATATAAATGAATTGGCAGGAGCAGCACTACTGCTCCAGTTACTGTATTTATCCATATAAACGCCCCCTCCCTATTACCCCCCCCCCCCCCCCCCCCCCCCACCACCTTTGTAAAGATCATATTTCTGGATCTTTCATCCCTCTCGACAGACAACACCTTTGCAATTCCGGGAATCAAACAAGAGGAGAGTGCCCGTGAACGGGCACTGTGTCAGCTGACTGAGTGTTTTTGATTTGTGAAGGTGATTAGAGGACAGAATAATTATCAGGAAAAGGGCTGTACAGAAATACAGTAAATGGTAACTGAACAGCAAGTTCGAAAGAAATTCCGAAGCTGACAGAAGAAAAGGATAAAAAAGTTGTGCCCTGTAAATGGTATTATGAAGGAAATAACAAGGTAATTGTTTAAGTGTAAAAAATAGGTTAAAACATATTTAAAGAAATACTACAAATGCAAGATCCTCGTTCGACCTTGAAGAAGGGGTCCAAGGTCAAATCTAACCACACAAATACATTCCCAGCCCATGATTTCCTATGGTTTACCATTCCAAACTTCTAGGACCAATTATAAATGAGTTATAAGCACTTTTAAGCTTGGCTGTCCTCATTTGACCTTGAAGGAGGGGTCCAAAGGTCAAATCTGACCATACCAAAAGATTCCGACTCAATGATTTCCTATGGGATGGTTTACCATCCCAAATCTCTGTCACCAATAATAAGCGAGTTGTAGGCACTTTCAATTTTCGCTATCCTCATTTGACCTTGAAGGAGGGTTCCAAGGTCAAATCGAACCATATCAACAGATTCACAGCCCATGATTTCCTGTCTGTTTACTATCCCAAACCTCTGGGACCAATAATAAGCGAGTTATAAGCACTTTTAAGTTTGGCTATCCTTGTTTGACCTTGAAGGAGGGGTCATTGAAGGTCAAATCTGACCACACCAAAAGATTCCCACCCCATGATTTCCTACAGGTTGGTTTATCATCCCAAACCTCTAGGATCAATAATAAGGGAGATATAAGCACTTTTCATGACTGACAAAAAACACCTGTGGCGGCCATCTTGTTTCTCAAAATGAGGCCAAAAATATTCCCAGACAACATTTTATGGTTATTAATATATACTGCAAACTTAAGAAAGCTAGCTATAATATTTTTTTTCATCAGAGCAGTAATAGTGAAATCTCTCTCTACACACTGCGGCTATCCAGTGGATACAATGATTTACTCAACAGTGAGAACCTGAAAGTAGCTATTGCTCAGCTATGCCATGACATAGAGGTCTGTAATTTCACTATGTTATAGCTGACCAAAAATTCTGTGAATAACATATTTAACAAATTACTCTAAATGTAATAGTTTTCAAGTTACAACTGATTTACTCAACAGTGAGAACCTCAAAGGAACTATTACTCAGCTATGCAATGAGCTACATGTCTGAAATTTTACTATGTTATAGCTAACCCAAAAGTAGGTGAACAACATATTTAAGCAAACTACTGTAAATGCAATAGTTTTCAAGCTACAACTGATTTACTCAATAGTGAGAACCTGAAAATAGCTATTGCTCCACTATGCCATGAGCTATAGGTCTGTAATTTCACTATGTTATAGCTGACCCAAAAGTAGGTGAACAATATATTTTAACAAAATACTCCAAATGCAATATTTTTCAAGTTATAGCTGATTTACTCAACAGTCAGTACCTGAGAATAGCTATTGCTCAGTTGTGCCATGAGCTATAGGTCTATAATTTCACTATGTTATAGCTGACCCAAAAGTAGCTGAATAACATATTTGCACAAATTCCTGTAAATGCAATAGTTTTCCAATTATAACTGATTTACTCAACAGTGAGAACTTCAAAGTAGCTATTACTCAGCTATGAAATGAGCCACAGGTCTGAAACTTCACTATGTTATAGCTGACCCCAAAATAGGTGAATAACATATTGAAACAAAATACTCTAAATGCAATAGTTTTCAAGTTATAAGTGATTTACTCAACAGTGATAACCTAAAAGCAGCTATTACTCAGCTATGCCATGAGCTACAGGTCTGAAATTTTACTATGTTATAGCTGGCCCAAAAGTAGCTGAATAACATATTTATACGAAATTCTCTAAAAGCAATAGTTTTTAAGTTACAAGTGATTTTACTCATGATGGAAGTTACTGAAAAGCCCAAAAGTAGCTATTACTCACTTAGCTATTGAGACAGACACCCAACTTACTCACCATATTGTAGCTATGAAAAAAGTAGCTGAATAACACATTTTAACAAAATGCTCTAAATGCAACACTTTTCAAGTTATAAGTGATTTACTCAACAGTGATAACCTAAAAGTAGCTATTACTCAGATATACCATGAGCTACAGGTCTGAAATTTTACTATGTTATAGCTGACCCAAAAGTAGCTGAATAACATATTTATACGAAATTCTCTAAATGCAATAGTTTTCAAGTTATAAGCGATTTACTCAACAGTGATAACCTAAAAGTAGCTATTACTCAGCTATGCCATGAGCTACAGGTCTGAAATTTCACTATGTTATAGCTGGCCCAAAAGTAGCTGAATAACATATTTATACGAAATTCTCTAAATGCAATAGTTTTTAAGTTACAAGTGATTTTACTCATAATGGAAGTTACTGAAAAGCCCAAAAGTAGCTATTACTCACTTAGCTATTGAGACAGACACCCAACTTACTCACCATATTGTAGCTATGAAAAAAGTAGCTGAACAACATATTTTCACAAAATGCTGTAAATGCAACACTTTTGAAGTTATAAGTGATTTAGTGCATGATTTCATGAATTTTAATGCATTAAAAATTATTAAAAAAATTTATTAAAAAAAAAGTAAGACAGATCCAGGTCTCATACTCACACAAGAGAATCTACCTCTGGCCTAGTACATATATGCAAGATATGAGAGAAATCCCTGCAATAGTCACTGAGAAAATTGTGATAAAAAGTTGAAATTTTCACACTTTTGATGGGGGTACCCCCCTTGTAATGTCTCTAGCAAACAGACGAACAGACAGATTTTGCATGCCTTGAACAATTTTTCATCCTCGATAGATAAGGTATCTTTTAAAAAGACCCTGACAGCATGTCTCTAGGCCTTGTAGTTTTGGAGAAGAAGTTGTTCACGCGGACGTGTACGCGGACGCGTACGCCCACGCCGCAGAGTGATGACATAATGTCAGCTGACATAAAAAAAGATGCGTTTTAGTACTTCCCCAGTCAAATACCGCTTACAAGTAATAAAGAAAATTACAACCAAACATGGCACCTTTGTTTATACACGCTATGAAATCTGCAAAAATACAAGATAAAACTTTATAATTTCTTCAAATTTAAGGTTTGTTTCCAATATTTTAAGCTCTCTCGCCATTTCTGATGCTGGCAAGCGAGATCAAGGCTGTGAGTGTTCATTATCACCCTCCAGACTGATATTGGCAAAACCATGTGTCTCGAGAATTATCTCTTTTTCATCAATTTGGAGCTACACAAATAACTGAATTACAATAATTCACTGTATTGTCATGACAGAACTTCATATCCGACAGAACTTCCAATCCTTGTGTTTCATTGGTTTGGAGGGATTTGAAATTCTGTTGACAGAATTTGAAATCTTGTCAAATTGGAAAATTCTGTCATGACATAAACATGCATACATATTTCTCACACAAACCTTTTTTCTATATGTGTTTGAAATTCATTAACTTTTGAAAAAACAGGCTTACCTACTGCATTGTTACAATACCTAGCTTCTCACCTGCGGGTTTCTCCCTGAAAGTTTAGACGCACTTGGTCTCTCATCCACTCCATGTGTGGTATCTGCTGCATGTACTGGGCTGAGCAATTGAGCAGAAGTGGCTCTTCTTTCACAGCTACAATATCCTCGGGCTCCACAGCGAAGCGAAACTCACTGGATGAGCTTTGACATAATACTGAATCTAAAAAGACAAAAACCATTCACAACTTAGGAATAGGACAAAAAGTTCTGAATAACTCCATGTTTTGGAGGATAAAGAGGCACTGGAAGCAAGGACTTAACATGACTTAAACTCAGAGAGATGTCATATGTTCTAGAGTTCTTAAGACCTCATTACCAACACTGTAACTGAAACATATAAAAGGCATAAGTTTTGAAACTAAAACCATGAAATAAATTTTTAATAAAATTAAATATCAAGGAACAGAACACATAGTTAAAAATCTTCAAATGAACTATTTTTTCTAAATTATTTGCATAAGGCAAAGAATGCTCACCAGGAGACATTAGTCATCACTATTCAGTGTAAAATGGAATTCCATCAAAATTTGGTTCTACTGGAGTCGGTCTATACATTTTTCTGTCAATTGCGAGGTAATCTAACTGGCACAGTGAACTCATTAGTTTAAGTGGAGGCTTGTGAAGATTGTTCTGTCTAATCTTCATATAGAGGTATCACTTTGATTTCCTCAATGGTTATTTATGAAATTAATTCCTGTCCATTTTACTAAGGTTTCGGTATTAGAAGATGATACTTTCGGAGAAAGAGTTTGATTTTAGTTCAAACAAACAGCACCATTGATACCTTAGATTACCAAAAAACTTTGACATTTACTGACACCAAAAGACAAATGACCTACACTATGACCATGCTAAGAAGCAAGGCCAGGTCTACAAGAGCATACTAAATGGATGGGAACTGTCACAACAAATGTTCTTTTAAAATTCTTTCTAATCTAATTTCATTCTAAACATGTACCAGCATACTTTCCCTTATAACAAACTAGTACTTCATGAATTTCAGTTTTAGCCACTGCTTAATGTCAGCTGCATTTAAAAGACACAAATACAAAGACCACAATCATATGGATTGGAATTATGTTTACACAACAATTAGAGTTGATCTATTATTCTTGAAAAACAAGTAGCAGCAGCTATGCTCTGAACACTGCTGCTGTACATCTGGAAAATGTATGGCTGTTTCAGGTAGATGCAGCATAATACTGTAATAGCAACTGCCCAGGTCTGCTACACCTCAACCATCTCAACTAGGACATAAAGTGAGTAAGATGAAAATTAGCAACCACCAAGAAGTCCCCCTCCCCCTTTTCCTCTCTCTATCTTCTTTCCTACGGAGGTTCTCTGCATTACTGCCAGACTTTCTTTTCCACGAATACCTAATGGCCTCAGACATGCTGGATCGTGTTTTATTCATTAAGTTAGAGTGTACATACATGAAATTATAGACATCCTATCAAGATTATCCTCAACAATTTATCTCAAGATACATTAAAGAAATCTATCTTTGGACAATTTGATAGCATTTGTTCAACTTTTGGTAAAAATGTTCTAATATCACTACACAGAACAAAAATTCATATAAATTTATTCACAATATATTTGCGAGTTACCTCAAAGACAAGCAGACATGCAATAAAGGAAGCTTTCTGTGACTATAGTTTGCATTAATTTTATTGAGGAATTGGCCCTGTGACAAGGGCATAATCAATAATGACAGACACAGGTCTGACATTTACAAGAACACATGGAGTATATTAATTAGCCACAGTTGTTGACTCTAAAAACAGCATGCAAGTTTACCACAGCCACTGACAACAGACAACTGGCATCAGGGTTCCTTGAGTCCAGCTTTGAATATTTACTAATGCACTGATCAGTTCCTCAAGTCCAGCTTTGAACATTTACTTAACATCCACAATTCTCTCATTAGACTTACTCCTAGACTCTCAGTCCATATATCATCCCCCAAGATTTTAACATGCTGCTATCATATTAAGTGTATGGGTACACCATTTCTTTGTTACCTACATCAAGGAGGTATTATTTTCATAACTGTTTGCCTTTGGTTTCTTTGCAGGATGACACAAATACTACTTATTATTATCTGCCTTGACTGAGGTACCACAACCTGATAGGTAAATTACTGAAAAAAAAAAAAATTTTAAATTGGAATAGAACTTAATGACTTCACCGAGTGCTTAAATACTCTGCAAACAACAACTTTGTTCTGCCTAAAGTCATCTTTCTTCGGAAATCAGAAAAAGAAAGTATAAAAATCAGTTGTTGTTTTTCATGGCATCAAATGAAACACAATAACCTGTCAGCTATGTATAGATCAAAACCAAAGGTTTGTAAGACTGACATAACAAACATGGTAACAAAAATAGATCACATTTACCGATTCAGTAGTTGGCACTGCAAAGTTTTATTTGTATGCCAAGTTTTGGGGAGTTTCATATTCAATATGTCTAATCTAATCTACTGTTTTGCAGGCGCAATATCTTCCCCACAAAGGGGAACTTAGTGTGCTAGTTAACAAAAATCATTTATCGTAAGGAGAGTCAAGGGGTGTTCAAGGTCAGTGGTCCGGAGTTGTGGGTGTGACCAAGAGGGAAGGAGACAAAGGGGATGAACTCTGTAGAGGTCTCTCGTATGAACTCTGGTGGACTTTATGAATTGTGACACATGGTCTGAGTGAGTGATGTTGGAATCGAACACCACTCCAATGTTGTCATTGGACAAAACTTCAGTACAATAACTTTGACTCAAGTCGTCTTCTCTAAACTGGGTTAAGTAAAAATCTGAAAAATACCAAACTAAGTTAGACTGATGGCTGAGAATATGAAATTCAGCCTCAAAGTTATTGTTTGATAAAATATTGGTGCTTGATCTGCTCTTCCATTTTTTTGTGAAAATAAAGTCAGTACAGACTGTACTTCATTAATTCAGTAAGGACAGCATCAAGCATTATGGACAAGAGCTGTTGGGCAAAACTTCCAACACTTTATCACAATTTTCTCATTGACTATTGAAGGGATTATCTCTTATTTTCAAATATGTGCAAGGCCACAAATAGATTCCCTTGTGTGAGTATCTGGCTTGGATCTTTCTTAATTATTTTTTAATGAATTTTTAAAAAAATATAGAAATTTTAAGAAATTATTTCAATCAAAACACCTTCTTTAATTTAAGAAAATATCTTGAATTTTCTATAACTCTCTATAGTAATTAAAAGCAAACTTACATATATGTACTATCCATTTGAAATATTTCTTTCATATGAGTCCATATATATGCCACCCAAGAAAAAACTGATCCGACAATAATAGTCTAAACAATTTCTGCTTATTTCTCTAAAAATAGCTGGACACAACCCCAAAATACTTGCCATGAAATGGAATACTTATTTCATAATTTGTCTAAAATAAATCAGGTAAGTTGTGTGATAAATATGGTTAAACTTTAGGTATTTCACAAAATGCCTGGAAAATGTAGAAATAACACAAACACCTTCGTCTTGATGCCATGACCCTACAGCACAAGACAACTCACAGGGAAGAGAGAATTGCAAACTAAGGATCTCCAGAGACAGGAGGGTAGTGGAGAAAGCGTTTGGAATCCTAGCAAGCACATTCAGGGTCCTACTAGGCACAATTTAGCAAAGGCCAAAGGTTGCCTCAGACATTGTTTTGACATGAGCTGTGTTGCACATGTCGAGGACACATCAAGACCAAGTAATCAGGGCACCCACCCCAGTAGATGACATAGCAAATGAACCAGTACATTTGCCTGATGAATCCTTCAAGGGAGGCAAGGCATCTGCGAGACCTACTGATAGATTACTTCAATCATGTTGGTGCATTGGCTGGGCAGGGGAGAGGATCTGAGATGTGACAAGGACCTACCCTTGGGACAGAAGAAGATGACATCTAGCAGTCAGATTCAGTCTTTTACAGGACTACCCAATTAATCCAAGAACTTTAATTTAATTAAGCTAGGATTAAAAAATTCACCAAAATGTCCAATAGACTTCCAACAATTTTACCAACAATTTCCGAACAAATCGAAGGTCCTTTAATAATGTTTAATAACTTCAACACAATTTTTTTTATGCAGGTCACTTGGTGTAAAGGGTTGAGGTGTGTCCATCTGCTGGTAGCTCTTGACATCCTGTATGTTCCCAAAAAAAATGCTAGAGAGGGCTGAGATGTTGTGTGAACTTTCTGCTGTGACAGAGGCTACAGAAGGTGGGTTGAAACCCTTGGTAGGGCTGATGGAAAAATGTAGCTGTCTTGAAGTACCAGGTAGTTGATCATCGACAACTAAGTATGAAGTCTACTACCCTCTAGGCTGCTGTTGTCCTCGACACCATTTGGACATTACGTAAGGAAACTGGCACTCCCAACTTTGGAACAGATTTCAAACTTACATCTTAGTGGCAAGGTTACATTAGCCTCACTTAAGTGACTTTGCTGAACTACTTGGATGACCTGGCTTGCTGGGATCTGGGTTTCTGGAATAATCAAGACGTATTCCTTGGCAGTGGATGCTGCTGATGAGTCTGTGGCACAAATGTGGAAGTGGCTTTGGATCTCCCAGAAAGTGTAGGTTGCTGGGGCTGACAGTTCCTTTCCTCTGCCCTGGTCTGTATCCGACTTAAAAGTTTAACTGCCTCATTTCTAAAAGTCTGAAAGTCTCTTTCCTCAAAGTTTTCTGCTTCAGATGCCAGGTAGTTGCAGAGGACTATTCTGGTCCTCTCCTGTCTGGGAATGAGGAAAGATGTGAGTATAGTCTTCACTTGGGCATATTGATCTATGACCTGCTGGTCGACTGATGAAGGCTGGGGCACTCTACATGTACTGGCAGTGCTGCAAATGGATGATTCATGTTCCATGTCAGAGCGGATGCTGGTCTCTATACTGCCAGTATCTGTAGATCCTCTTGAAATCTCATGGGCTGAGGCTGCACTAGCACTGGTCCTCCCAGCGATCACTTAAATCTGGAAGACTTACAGAAGCCCGTCCTTCCAATGCGGCTCTTCAAAAAATTGAATTTATCCTAAATCTAGTTCTGCCTCTCTGTCATTTCTTTGGGATCCTGACCAGACTTGACTGGGTTAATTTTAAATAGTGAGTCTTTTGTGATTTGAACCAAGTCTTGCACACTTTCACTGAGAGCTTGCTGCTTCTTGTGAATCTTTCCCACAAGTAATCCTTCCTGGCATTGTTCTCAAAGTGCTCACTGGTTTTGTCGTAAAACTCCTCAAGATCTTGACAAAGTCTACAATAGCCTCCTCATCTGAGTCTGTCAAATAAATGTTGGTGATTCTATGTCCTTTCTTGTGTCTGAATTGGCACTCAGTAGATGCCCTGTCCTCTCCTCCACCCTGTGTCCGTTTCACTTTCACTCTCTGAGTTTTTGGTCTTTTTTGGCCACTCCCTCCTCAGTCTGTAAAGTTTCCTCCTGTGGAGTTTCCGCCCTCCTGGCTTCCTCCCTCCACCTCTCCTCCCTCTGCTGTTTCTCTTCCTCTGTCCTCCCTCCTCCTCTGGATGTCAGCGGCTGTATCTCCGAACTCAAACCCCTGAGGTGAGTCTGCAGGGACTTCTACCTTCCTTAACTTCTTTTTTTTTGGGACCCATCTTATAAATCAAACCAAGGCAATGTTTTTTAAAAAGTCTATCAGCTAGCCAGCAAAAGTTATATCTGTAAACTAAATCCTCAGTTTATTTGCTAATTGTAATCTGCCGGTGCTGAAAATCCAAATGATGCATTCTGCACACGCACTTGCCTTTTATAGACACAGATCCCACAACCAAAAAGCCATAAGTCAGTGAAATGAAGCTGACTTGGTGTTGTTACCACCTTGTCAGTTTCCTTTTATATTTTGTCCCACTGTGTTCCCGGCTTGTCCTGCTGTGATAAAACCAACTCTGGCAACTCTGCAACCAAAGACTTGGAAACTCGACCCCATCTGAAGCTCCTTCTCATATATATTATTTATGTATGCATCATATATTAATCATGCATTATGTGTGTTTTTGTTTGTTTGTTTTTTAGATAAATTAGCTGAAATATGTTTTGAATTATCTGATATCAATGGAAATGGTTTTAGAAGGTAGCATTTTACAACTAATGGCTTCATTATTAATTTTTTTTTACTTGGATTTTAACATCGTCTTCAACACATTGTGTAGGTCATATCATGATGGGCAGTTTTATGTGCAGAGGAAACCAGTACATACAGTTGGTCAAACAACAAGCAACCACCAGCTTTCCCACTTGAGGTTGAGCAAAAATTTGAACTCCGATCTCAGAGGTGGGAGGCAAGAGTGTTACCACTCTGCCACCGTGGCCCCAGCTACATTATTAAAACTGCAAATGAACCTGATAAAACATTTTTGTCAATATACTCATATTGTAATATTAAACTAGAGGATCGTTCGCAAAAAAAAAAGATAATGTTTTTGCACAGCAAAAACAAAGCGTCCCGAAAAGGATATAAAGGTGAGTGCTAAAGTATTAAGAAAATGCTTTGTTTCTAGCCTTATACTGTTGTGGCAACCAAAGTCAGCGCAGTCTGCTCTATCTAGCACGCTTTTCAAGATATAAGCATTTTTGTGTTTTGCAAAAAATAAAAAAATTAAAAATGTCCGCTATATTTGGCGAGACAAAAATATTTTGAAAATTGGCATGGCTACTCTGCAGAGATACCCAGCAGGTCCAAAATTTTGTTGAGTTCGCTCCATATAGCACGGTTTTCGAGATATAAGCATTTTTGTGTTTTGCAAAAACTTTGAAAATTCAAAATGGCCACCATTTTTGGGGAGACAAAAATTTTTGTCAAGACCACTGCCGCGGTGTGTATCTCCCGCCGAGCCTTAAAGCAGAAGAAGTAGCTTTTCCGAGATATTCACAATTTTTCATTTTCGTGTGTGAAAGGTCTTCCAAAAGTAGGTGAATGAGTTATTTGAGAAAAATTGGCTATCTGCAATACTATTAAGAGATAATTCACATTTACTCATTTTGAGTAGGTGAATAATTATCTATGGGTCTGAAACTTCACCAAGTGAAAGCTCTCCCAAAAGTAGGTGAAGGAGTTATTTGAGAAAAATTGGCTATCTGCAATACTTTTAGAGGTAATTCGCATTTACTCTTTTTGAGTAGGTGAGCAATTAGCTATGGGTCTGAAACTTCACCAAGTGAAAGCTCTTTGGGATAGCTGCTCTGCAGAGATACCCTGAAGATAAAAAATTTCGTCGAAATCGCTCTATGTAGCACGGTTTTCGAAATACTAGCATTTTTGTGCTTTGCAATTTTTGCGCAAAAATTCGAAAATTCAAAATGGCCGCCATTTTTGGCAAGATAAATTTTTTTTGAAAATTGGCATGGCTACTCTGCAGAGATACCCTGTGGGTCAAAAATTTCATCGAAATCGCTCTATCTAGCACGGTTTTCGAGATATAAGCATTTTTGTGTTTTGCAATTTTGCGAAAAATTCGAAAATTCAAAATGGCCGCCATTTTTTGCGAGAAATTTTTTGTTTGAAAATTGGCATGGCTACTCTGCAGAAATACCCTGCAGGTCAAAAATTTCATCGAAATCGCTCTATCTAGCAGGGTTTTCGAGATATAAGCATTTTTATGTTTTGCAATTTTTGCGAAAAATTCGAAAATTCAAAATGGCCGCCATTTTTGGCGAGACAAAATTTTTTTGAAAATTGGCATGGCTACTCTGCAGATATACCCTGTGGGTCAAAAATTTCGTCGAAATCGCTCTATCTAGCACGGTTTTCGAGATATAAGCATTTTTATGTTTTGCAATTTTTGCGAAAAATTCGAAAATTCAAAATGGCCACCATTTTTGGTGAGACAAAAATTTTTTGAAAATTGGGATAACTACTCTGCAGAGATACCCTGCGGGTCAAAAATTTCGTCGAAATCGCTCTATCTAGCACGGTTTTCGAGATATAAGCATTTTTGTGTTTTGCAATTTTTGCGAAAATTTCGAAAATTCAAAATGGCCGCCATTTTTGGCGAGACAAAAAATTTTTTGAAAATTGGGAAAGTACTCCGCAGAGATATCCTGCAGGTCAAAAATTTTGTCGAAATTGCTCTATCTAGCACGGTTTTTGAGATATAAGCATTTTTGTGTTTTGCAATTTTTGCGAAAATTTCGAAAATTCAAAATGGGCGCCATTTTGGGCGAGACAAAAATTATTTGAAAATTGGGAAAACTACTCCGCAGAGATACCCTGTGGGTCAAAAATTTCGTCGAAATCGCTCTATCTAGCACGGTTTTCGAGATATAAACATTTTTGTGTTTTCCTTATTTGGAAAATTCGTAATGATTAATTAATCATTAATTACTCCGCCATTTCTTGACCAATCAATGCCAAAATCTAATGATTTCCAGATTTTAATAGAATGAATGTATTTGCCAAGTTTCAGGTGAATTGATAAAATTCCTTTCAAGTTATCATCCGGACAAGCTTCCCCATCGAAAAAAGACATTTTTGGTCATGTGACCTCTCTGATTGGTTGAAATGTCACTGCATCATATTCAAAAAAATTCCCCAAGGCTACTGCCTAAACCTGCCAAATTTGAAAAGAATCCGCCTAACGGTTACAGAGTTATAAGGAAAACAAGAGGGTCACAGATGCCCAAAAGGCGGGTTGCGCAGGCAGAAATAAGATTAGCAACTGCTGTAATTACATTTAGAAAAGAAGGAAAGAAATGTTAGGTTACCCAGTTAAGGTGAATGTGTGAGACGTGCTAAGAAACGTAAAACTTGTAATCTAGGTTACATAATTGTATCTATGCTATAAACGGACAAACGAAAGGGTGGAATTACACCAACTCAGCAACTTAGCTATGATGGTGATGCATCTCCCTGTCAAGTTTGAATTCGACTGGACAAAGCGTTTTCGAGTTAGAGTCCAGAAACGAAAATGTGGACAGACAGACGGATGGACAGAAAAATGGACAAAAAACAGACAAACGGACAGGACAACGGACAAACAAACAGACGGAATTACACCAATTTCGAAAGGAACCTAGCTATGATGGTGATCTGTATCTCTGTCAAGTATGAATTCGATTGGACAAAGTGTTTTCGAGTTGGAGTCCAGAAACGAAAATGTGGACAAACAGATGGATGGACAGACAAACGGACAAAAATGGACAAACGAACGAACAGAATTTCACCAATTTCGACAGGAACCTAGCTATGATGTTGATGTATGTCCCTGTGAAGTTTGAATTTGATTGGACTAACCGTTTTCGAGTTAGAGTCCGGAAACAAAAATGTGGATAAATAGACGGATGGACAGACAAACGGACAAAAAACGGAACAAGACAAATGAACGGACGGATTTACACCAATTTCGAAAGGAACCTAGCTATGATGGTGATGTATGTCCCTGTGAAGTTTGAATTAGATTGGAGTAACCGTTTTCGAGTTAGAGTCCGGAAACAAAAATGTGGACGGACAGATGGATGGACAGAAAAACGGACAAAAACGAAGAAACGGACGGAAAAACGGACAAACAAACAGACGGAATTTCACCAATTTCGAAAGGAACCTAGCTATGATGGTGATCTATCTCCCTGTGAAGTTTGAATTTGATTGGTCAAACCGTTTTAAAGTTAGAGTCCGGAAACGAAAATGTGGACAAACAGATGGATGGACAGACAAACGGACGAAAAACGGACAAACGAACACATGGAATTTCACCAATTTCGAAAGGAACCTAGCTATGATGGTGATCTATCTCCCTGTGAAGTTTGAATTTGATTGATCAAACCGTTTTAAAGTTAGAGTCCGGAAACGAAAATGTGAACAAACAGATGGATGGACAGACATACGGACGAAAAACGGACAAACGAACACACGGAATTTCACCAATTTCGAAAGGAACCTAGCTATGATGGTGATCTATCTCCCTGTGAAGTTTGAATTTGATTGGTCAAACCGTTTTAAAGTTAGAGTCCGGAAACGAAAATGTGGACAAACAGATGGATGGACAGACAAACGGACGAAAAACGGACAAACGAACACATGGAATTTCACCAATTTCGAAAGGAACCTAGCTATGATGGTGATCTATCTCCCTGTGAAGTTTGAATTTGATTGATCAAACCGTTTTAAAGTTAGAGTCCGGAAACGAAAATGTGGACAAACAGATGGATGGACAGACAAACGGACGAAAAACGGACAAACGAACACACGGAATTTCACCAATTTCGAAAGGAACCTAGCTATGATGGTGATCTATCTCCCTGTGAAGTTTGAATTTGATTGGTCAAACCATTTTAAAGTTAGAGTCCGGAAACGAAAAATGTGGACGGACAGACGGACGTCGGACACATCAATCTAATAGGCGGGTTGGTTACACGCAACCCGCCTAACAAAATGCGGAGCCGGCGGAGCCTGAAGCTCTCCCATACACAAACAAGCGTCCCTTGCGGGACGCTTAATTAAATTGTAATTGGTGAAAAGTACCTAACTGGAAGTGGGGATTGGCGTTTGTATAAACAATATTTGCTTCTGCCACTTCCCTTTCAAAAATAAGCTAAACCAAAAAGGTAAGATGTAGATACTCATAACTGTTATAAATATATGACGTATATAGCAATCTATTTTTTTTTACATACTATGTCAATTGTATCATTATGTGTTGCTGGCTTAGAAATAAACTATTATTTATTATTATTATTGTGTAAACCTGATTCAAGATTATGTGTTACTATAATATCCACGATTAAAAGCTGTAAACAATGATACCTAGATTTTAAAATCCATCCATAAATTGATTTTATGTGAATTTGAATTTCTAAGTGATTGGGGCCGAGTTTGCATAGATGAGTCCAAGTTGGCAGGGGGCCGAGTTGACTAGTTTCCCAGTAAATAGTTTAAGGAATTTTTTGTCAATTTGATTAAAATATTGGACTTGTATGGTATGTGATGCCATGGATTTCAATGGGGTTTCCTAACAATATTCTAGTAATAAAATAAACGATGTGGCTAACGAACAGGGACCCAGTCAATAGAAGATGTTACTATCGGGCGGGTCCTGTTTATTCTTTGTACAGATCTGTGTGTAAACACAATTCAACTACCCCTTTAATTTCATTGGTCCCTTACCTAACTAGTTTATATTAGGTGGGTCTTAATTGCTGAAATTGTCAGGGTAGCTACCCGGACTCTGTATGTATGTTTCAGTTAGTCTTTTAATTCCATTGGTTGATTATCCGAATTAATATTTCCTACACAAAATGATGACATTATTTGGCCTCACTTAGTAAATTACATTCTGATGTGACTAAAGGAGGGGTAATTAAATTAGCAATTTAGACTTGAACATATCCTGACATGATTACTGGGACTATTTTCTACAACAATACTTATAAGGTGAACTGAGATCTGAATAAGGGATGGTTTTTCACTTATTAATAAATCTTTCTCGCATTTTGAACAGGGAAATTTCAAATACTCACTTGTAAAATATGACAGGGAACCTGATTGATAGCGAGCATTTCTAATGATCAGGGATCCGATCGATAGACTCTTGCTAAAATAAACATTTTCTACAGATACCTTAAACGTTCTATTGTTTTATATGTGATATGTTGACAATTACCGACATTTCCCCACACCCACCACTATTCATTCAGATTGCTTTACTTTGATAGGGAGGTGTGGTAGCAAGTTACTGGTAGCAAGATGCTGTGGTTGCAAGTTTAACGTAACTTGATTTGATTACAAGAAGTTTCGCAGTATGGAGGTTTCACCGTAAGCCTCACCGAATGATTTGCGGTAGATTTTCATTATTACTTTTAAGTTTAGAGTGACACAAAATCTTTATTAATGGATGGATTTTGATCATTGGGGTACCATTGTTTTCAGCTTTTAATCGCGAATCTAATGGTATGTGACAATATGAAATTATATTGAGATAGGATATTATATTTTGCAGCAACTACATCCAATTAATTCCACATGGATATACTGATTGCAATTCTTTTGACCAGCTAGGATTAGGCTCTCTTGTGTGGTAGTAATTACTTCAAAGAAATAATTGACTTCAAAGAAGTTTTTTGTGTTTAGCAATTAGTTTGTGGATATTATATTGATTGGGGACCCACATTAAAAAGTTAATAAATGAAAAATAATGAAATATAATAATACATCCTAGGATCTGAGAAATTCACACGAAATGTCTCCCGTTTTTACCACAAATCTTCAAAATTAACAGTGAAACAAACCAAGACAGCGAAACCTCTCGGAAACCAGTCAGAACGCAACCAAACCATAATGCCACCTCCACAACGCCACCACCATAATGCCACCACCAATCAACATTGATGTACAGCATATGCAGGTGCATAATTTGTATTTATAATATTTATTTTCCTAAACAGTTACAATTAACCTGTCAAAGAAACAATTTTAAATAAATAAAATTCCCATTGGCACAGTTAAAAGCACAATTCAATACATGACTTTTGGTTTAACACATTTTCTTTATGCATATATGTACCAGGGTTGGGGTCAATGTACTTTGTACTTAAGTACATTTTTAAAGGTACTAAAATGTACTTAAGTACATTTTCAAAATTCAAGTACATGTACTTGGATTGTACTTAAGTACATTTGAAATTTGATGTACTTACAAGTACATTTAAGTCCTTTTTAAGTACTTTTAGTTTAAGTAAATTTTTACTAATTTTTTCAAAAGTTTGTGTGATCATAGCACTTTATACTATGATTATATAATAATTACATTTGAATTAAGCTTTTTCAATGTCTTTATTGTTGAACATTCATTTAGATTAAATTTCATCAAAGTTTCACTGATATTTTTGATTCAATTTGATAAAACTGTTTCTTTCAAAAAGTTTAGTTAAATTAATAATAATATTGAATCAAATTATTAAAGTTTCAATTCAATGAGCCAATCATATCTTAAAAGAGGGACAATTGGTTCAAGATTGCATATTACTCCCCTCTTTAATCCTCTTATAACTGTCCACTTTGAACATGTCTGATCTCAGTTAATAATATCTACTCAGGTATGAGTATCCTTGGTAAATTGCACCTGGGCATTTAAGGTCTTTCAATGGGTCCAAGTTAAGCACAAGGATCAGATTAACACAGTTTGTGTGATGTAATTGCTCAGGAATGAGTTTTTTTCAACACATGAATAGAGATCAGAAGATTGTTGGAGTAGGTAAGACTGTTGATTATAGAAAAAACGATTATTTTTTCACTGGCCAAGATCTTGTCTGACCACTTTAAATACTGGGACAGGGGGATTGACAAACCACTCACTTTATGGTATTCACATTGTGTTACTATAATGGCTGCTGTTTTAAAGCATTTTGAGATTCCAGCTAATACTGAAGGGAGTGTCATAGTAAAGTGTAAACACTGTACTCAGGTCATAGCAGGCAGCACAAAAGTCACTTCAAATTTTGTCAAACATTTGAAGGTGAGGATTAGTTCATTGTTTACTTGTCACTTTTATTGAATAGCAATTTTGGGGGATAACATTGTATAACATTGAAAGACATATATTTCAAAAAGTCAATAAATATAATAAACAATAAGAATAGTGGGCCTTTTAATTAGGGCTGCCACGAGTAGTAATTTTACTACTCGAGTACTCTTTAACCATTACTCTACTCTTGAACGAGTACTCTTTTTTACAATGAAATCAAGAAAATGTACCATTTCACTGTATAATTTGATATATTGCACATCATTTCTGACAAAAATATAGTGGAAAATTCAAAATTTTAATGCAGACGAGTACTCTTTTCCTGATTTTGTACTCTAAATAATCCAGTACTCTACTCTTTGACGAGTACTCTACTACTCTGTGGCAGCCCTACTTTTAATGTTATAAAAATAACAATAAGTGGATAACATTTGATCTTTTGTAGGTTAATTTATTTGAAACACATAATGAATTACAATTAAACTGAAATATTTTACATTTTAATAGCAAAAACCAGAAAACACATGGCTGAATAACCAAAAGTCTCAATTTTACAGGTGTGGGGTGATTAGTATATGTTTCTGTTTTAAATGTTTGAATAAATTTGGTGGTGTGTTTTTTAATTTACTTTGTCATTCACGGATGAAAAGTACTTGTACTTAAGTACTTTGAAAAGTACTTGTACTTAAGTACTTTGAAAAGTACTTGTACTTAAGTACTTTGATGAAAAAAGTATTTGTACTTGAAAATTAACAAAGTACTTGTACTTAAGTACATTTCAATGTACTTGACCCCAACCCTGATATGTACAGCATTTCATGAGATTTAGTTGTGAACCTTTCATATAAGATGTGAAAATCTTTTCTGTCTACACCTAGTTTCTACATTATTTATCCCCTGCTTACCCACTTTAAACTCCACCATTGCAGAGCAAGGTTAGCTGAAATATATGTCAGAACATGTGGTGGCGTTATGGTGTGGTGGCGTTATGGTTTGGTGGCGTTCTGACTGTATTTCAACCTCTTGACACCCTTCATTTTATGTCAATTTGAAATTCTATACCGTCTAAGGTATCTATAGAAAATGTTTATTTTACTAGAATATTGGATACCAGAATATTGTTAGGAAACCCCACTGAAATCCATGGCATCACATGAAATACCATACAAGTCCCACAAGTTGTGAAATCACCACCAATTGTAATCGACTCTGTAAACATTGCTCCTGACCCTAAAAACAATACTTACCGACAAGACGGCCACAGTGAAACACTGAATAACAAAGAAATATTGTGAAATGAAGGAGAATACAGGGGTAAGAAGTTTGTTGTTGGGTCAGTACACTTGTTGGGATCCCACTTGTTTTGGTTGCGAATCGCCGGTTATTCATCTAGTCACTAAAACATACGAATGTGTGTTTACCTCTGAGAGAATTACCGTACCTGCAAGATACATTTTAGAGCAATTTATGGCAATATTTTAGTGTGACAAAAGCTGCAGGTGTCATTTGTGCAAGTAAATAATCTGTCGGCGAGTTGGCTTGTCGGCGACTTGCAGGTAATTCCACCAAGGGAGGGAGAATGTGATCTTACCCGAAAATAAAAGAAATCCATAAATCCAAATTAATCCATGAAAGAGAACTTCTTTGCCAAAAACTTTTCGAGTTGATTGCCATGTTACAAAGTCTCTTTTTCTGGCCATTTTAACTATTATGATAATCCAACGACATTTAAAGACAATCGTTATTTTATCCGTAGGCAAACATTACGATAATTCACTGGAAACAAATAAAATACTTTGTACAACTCTAAAGTTATCCACACACCAACAAAAACAAGACCATTTACTATTTTTCAAAACGAGGCAAATGTCCTTGACACACAGTCGAAGCGATAAACCCTGAATATAAAGTTGCACCAAATATTTGTGCCGTGAAATGTTTGTCCTCTGGTTGGGGATTCAGCTAGGTACCAGGATGGCACTATATAAACAATCCAGTGAACTTTGATACTTTTATTCTTTCAACACTTTATTTTCCAAAACTTAAATTTCCTTCAATATGTAAACACAACACTACTCAGACAAAGCAACAGAGAAATAATGGCTCCTACTCCAGAGGTATTACACAATCCAAGATGTTGTCTCTACTACTACTAACGAAGAGCCTCATTACTTTGCAGCTGATACTCTTTTATACCTTACACACTAATGAGATGGAGTGATCACTTTCTGAAATATATAATACCAAAGTAAATATTGTTATTTTTTTCTCAATAGAATAGTTATATGTTAATGGTCAATTTATGTAACTTACTTGATGGACATAATATAGATACAATACTGTTAATTTCTAATAACAAGATAGTTTGATGTAAATATCTTATGTATGTAACTTTACTTGCTGGACATAATTAGATGTATGTGAAACATATTATTGTCCATAATTTGTGAACAAAGACCATGAGGTGTGGATAGGTATTTGTAGCGAGTGCAAGAAGTTGGACATAATGAGTTAACATTGGTTATGGTAATTTTAAGACTGACATAATTTTCTCTACACGATGTAAAGGTGAAAGGTTAACTATATAGATCATCATACATTTTACATAATGATGTTCATACATTTGTCAACAGCAAAATAGGTAAGAACATTAGTGAGGCCAAAGTTGAAAATATTGTGTTGTAATTTGATATTACCTTTGCTTCTAGCATTAATAGTTTGTGCTGACATTTGATTTTTATAAATTTGACAAAATAGCTCTTTGGAACATATTTACAAACTTTGGACCATCACACAGGCTTATCTAATCTAATCTAATCTACTGCTTTGCAAGTGCCATATCTTCCTAGCATGGGGAACTCAGTGCGGTTGGTTAACAAAATAATTATTCAAAGGGATAGTTAAGGGATGATGTGGGTCACAGCATGTACTCACAGAAACCAAGCCTCCAAAAAAAAGGAAGGGGGATTCTAGAAATAAAAAAAGATCTAGAGATGACATATATGTCACAAGCAATCTGTATAGACAGGCACTTTATGTAAGGACTGAAAATTTCTATTATTTTTGAAATGCCTAAAAGTTTAGGCCTTCTACTGAATGCCAATAGGCTTTTCAAATATAAATACTGAAATATAAGGTTTAATGTTAGACAGACTGCCTTACCAAACATTTGAGATGCATGCAATCTGTGTAATTTGTCTTGTTAAGTATCTCATTGATAGGGTGTGATTATTATCAAATTGTGGATAACATAAGATATAAACTAGCATGTTTTTAAGCGTGAGTTCTAGCAAGGCATATGCTTCTTGGAATCCCTTTTTTCGTTTTTTTTTTGTCTCGTTTTTTTTGTTGATATTGTGATGGGTGACCGCTTCAGTGCACTACAGCTGTCTCTGATGGCTTTGCGGCTCACGCTTGTGGACTGAAACGCCTTTCAGCCTTTTTTGTGTGTTTAACACATGACAAGGAACATGGATTGTGTGTGGTATAGGAGTAATAGGACATCTTTGTTTCTCTCTTTTTGAGGCCCCCACAGTTGAGTTAGTAAAGGCTACCTACTGTTCAACAACCCCACTTTTGGGTTCTGGTTTTGGGTATCCAATACATCAACCACCTCCTTATCTAATGTTAGAAAACATTTCTTTCACACCTTTATGTGACATAAATTTCCAATCTCAGGTAGTCTTATGTTGTTGCTTTTGCTATGTGGTGACATGTTTGTTAACCTTGGTCCTGTCATGCTGGCATATTGAATGCCAGGTCTTTTAGGAACAAGGTCCACTCCTTGGTGATTTTGTGGCTTCACATGAGTTTGACTTTCTTTACCTTACTGAGACACATGCAGGTTTATCTCTCTGATACTGATTGCTTTCTTCATTCTAATAATCCTCCTGATTTTATGTTTCTTCATGGGCCTCTTTGCAGTCCTTTGTGAACACGGTTGACATAACTGCACATTTTTAGATAAATGTATGTCTTTTGTTGGTTTTCGTCACCTAGTGACAGTGTGTATTATATCTGTGGTGACTTCAATATCCATGCTGATGTTCCCGTTGGTGATGGTTATAAATTGATGACCCTCCTTGACTCACTGGATTGTAAACAGTTACTTAAGCTACCCATCTTCATGGTCAGGTTCTTGATCTCATTTTATTTGTCAGTGATCTGGATACTATTGTTGATGTCAATATCACTAATTTTATATCAGATCATGAGGTAATTAAATGTTCCAGTGCCTTTCCCCGCAGTGGTTCATAATGCAAAGTGTTGTGTAGGAGGTACCACCATATCAATATGTCTGACTTCTGGTGTGATCTTAAAGTTACTACTTTTTTCAAATATCCTGCCATTTCTGTACTTGATCTTTATGAACCATATGTACAAGATCTGGGCAATATTATTGATAGGCATGCAACCATTAGTATTCTATAGATTGGTTGTTTGAGTCTTATCAATTTACAAAGTCCCTGAGGTACCAATCTGAAAGAACTTGATGAAGGGCCAGGGATTCCCTCAACAGAAGAACTCTGTCAACAAATTTCTTGGTGCAGTCGAGCTGAAAACACAGATAGGTCAGACTATTTTAATAAACTAATCTCAGATAATAATCACAACTGTAGGAAATTATGGCATGAGCTACCGAAAACCAAATAGGGTTTATGAAGTGACGATACCATCCCATGAATCTGATCAATCATTAGAGGCCAGTTTGTTTCCTTTTTCTCAGACAAAATTAAGAAAATTTGGGATACTTTAGTTCCTTCTGGCACTTAAAATGATGATTGTACCCTTCTGATGTTCGATACTGCCTTTATTCAAGTTTCAAAAGATGCTGTCAATAAAATAATCAATAACTCAACAACAACTGACTCAAGTTTGTCAGTATATTTAGTTCATTTATAAGAGATTTTTTATCTGGTTTTTACACACTTCACTCTCCGTGAATAGACACTGGAGATATATAAATTTTGTGTGTAATTATTGTTTTTTTGACAAAACTGAGTTTGTCAATATGGTAGGCAAGAGGGGCAGGTGTGGGCACTGGTTGCCAGCCTTTGATACACATTTCAGATGTTATAGTTGTAGAAAAAATGCCAAAGGGGAAGACTCTTGTGCCTCAAGTGCCCCTGTAGAGGCTTGTACCACCTGTGCTTCCCTCACGGAAGTAGAATGGAACCATCTTAGATCAGTATTCACTGAAAGAAGTGCAAAACATGCAAACAAGTCTGTACCGGCTGATACACCAGCACTGGTAGGACCGGCACCGGATACTGAGGAGGATCCAGGGGCCGGTGAAATTGATGATTCAATTCTGGACCTAAACCAGGATGACCAACTGGCTGGGACAGGACACCGGCATCTCAGCACTGGCTGGTCTCTCTCCACTGCAGCTGGTTACATCTACCAGAGATTAGACCTTCTCACTGCCTGCTTTCAGTATACTTAGGTCAATGGCTTTCCCAGCTGGCCCTACTTTTACACCAACAACCACATCTTCAGCAGTCTTTTTCAAACGTCCGGGGCCAGTTGCAACAATAGCTCCAATTCAGACCTCTATACGCAGTTGGCAAGCTTCTCAACTGCTGCGGCTCCTCAAAGACTTGTACCCCCTCTTACTCCTCGCACTTAGATGCTTAAAGCACATTTTGAGCAGCACAACATGGAGAACAGAAGCAAATTCAGGACTTGTCTTCCCAACTACAGTCAGGTCTACAGGAAGTCCTATCAACATCTATGGAACAGATGTTCCAAAGACTTGCTTCTAGACATCAAGCTCCACCTACCGCTTCTGCTACACAACCTTCTCAACCACCTGCAGCTTCCTCAACCACTGGTTAGTCCTCAAGGTACTACTCCACCAGTAACTAAAGCACAACAACCCATGGATGCCTCAGCTCCACAAGGGGTTCCCACTATCCAAAAAGGCTTAAATGGCATCAAAGGTTCTGCTCCCATTGCAGCCTCCACTATTCAGGCAGTTGTACCTCCTCCATCTGCACCCATCCAGCCTCAAGTCCTATCTTCTCTCCAAAGGCTCGAGAAGGGAGAATATGGTGCAGACGATTCATCTTATTATACCTCTATGTCCCAACCAGAGGATTCTGAACCAGAAAATTTGCCCCCCCCCCCGCCCCCCCCCCCCCGCCTAAAGCAGACTTTCATGCCTTCATACAACTCTGGATTACTGTCCTTGAACGCCCCTTGACTTTCTTTATGATAATGACTTTGTTAAGTCAGCGCACTGAGTTCCCCTTTGTGGGGAAGATATTGTGCCTGCAAAGCAGTAGATTAGATTAGATTAGATTTAGATTTATATTTGTATTCACCGGATGCTATCCGAGGGATACTATGGATTATGCATGAGTACGCCGCCGCCACAGTGGTGTGTAGAGATTTTCTTGTTACCCCTCTAGAGGCAAGGGTATTATAGGTAGACTTCTCAAATTTGCAGGATATATTCATATCCATAAAATCTTTCCTTGGAAATATTTTTGGCCTCATTTTGAAAAACAAGATGGCCGCCGAGGTTTGCAATGTGAAACCAACCTCCTTCAAGGTCAAACGAGGATAAGGAAACTTAAAAATGGTTATAACTTGCTTATTATTGGTCCTAGAAGTTTGGGATGGTAAACCAACCTATAGGAAATAATTTGCTGGGAATCTTCTGGTGTGGTCAGATTTGTCCTTGGGTCCATCCTTCAAGGTCAAACGAGCATAGCCAAACTTAAAAGTGGTTATAACTCGCTTATATTTGGTCGTAGAGGTTTGGGATGGTAAACCAAGCTATAGGAAATCATGGCCTGGGAATCTTCTGGTGTGGTCGGATTTGACCTTGAGCCCCTCCTTCAAGGTCAAACAAGGATAGGGAAACTTAAAGGTGGTTATAACTCACTTATTATTGGTCCTAGAGGTTTGGGATGGTTAACCAGCCTACAGGAAATCATTGGCTAAAAATCTTTTGATGTGGTCAGATTTGACCTTGGGCCCCTCCTTCAAGGTCATACGAGGATAGACAAACTTAAAAGTGCGTATAACTAATTATTGGTCCTAAAGTTTCCAATGTGAAACCAACCTATAGGAAATCATGGGTTGAGAATCTTCTAATGTGGTCAGATTTGACCTTGGGCCTCTTTTCAAGGTCAACCGATGGTTCACTGGCTTTGGTGAGTTGTCTTCCCGGATACATATTTTCATCAGTTCTCCAATGCGTAGGTCTAGTTTATATTTGCAATCAGTCAAAAAGATTTATAGATACATTTTATTATTCTATATAATAATATATTACTATGCTGTAAAAGGAATGGAAACAGAAACTGAACATGTAAGGCATTACCATAATATCAGAAAATTCTTGGACACAGTAAATTCTGTTAATGGTAAACCAGATGAACTGGAAAATATTGCTGTAACATTGATAATACAGCAGCCTTGGTGGAGATATATGATTTACTTTGAAATAGAATCAGCTGTACCATTCTGTATCATATAATACTAAGGAACCTTAACTTGAAAACAGTATATGGCAAGACATTGAATGTCTCACAAATAAATAATACAATATATGAGATAGTGTCATTCATTTAGAGTTAATGTTTATCAACTGATACATCTTCTCTGAAGATAGTTCGATTGCTTTGAATTTGTGATGAAGACAAATCGACTGATAGGTCTGCAGAGCACACAAAAAACAGTGAAGTAAAAAAAAAAGAGTCAAGTAAAAAGTCCACCTTGAGAAATGGTGGAATAGTACATGACTCCTTTTCTGCTGCGTTCTTCTATGAAGGTGACCAATGGTCAGAAGATCTGCTAAATCCGGCCCAGAAAGATGAAGATTTGAGACTTAGTACCTTGGTCACCATAAATCGGAACTTTTACTGTATAAACATCACTGGAGGAAGCAGAAAATGAAGAAAGATCCAGCTAAATCCATCTCGATGTAATCCAAAAGCAAAATGATGCACTCTCTCACTCTCACGACCAAAATAAATGTGAAGAATGCCAAGAAACTAACTTTTGGAATGTAGTGCCATAGAAATCGTATGAAAAAGCTTTTCATTCTTTGAATTGGGTCATGGATGTTTGCTCTCGCCAACTTAGTACTTTTTAATCTAATAGATATAACCAAAACAATCTGTATCATCCTAGGTTGATTTTGTGTACAACATTGTGATCATAAACTAGGGTCTTACTTTTTACTTTTTCCCACTCATTTTGGCACATGTCTCAAGGTTTGCCAAAAGAATTTTCTGAGATATCTGCTGAACTTAAACGCTAAATATTGATGAATCTGTGACCTCCTTGGTGTCATACAATTAGGCTAAACCTTCTGGATTATTCATTTTTTCTTTTATTAAAAATCTTACTTAATTGTCACTCTTGTTGAAGTTTACCAAAGGAAAATCCCGACTATCTTAAAACTTTAATATTAATGATGTTATGGTCGTCTTAAAACTTTAATACTAATGATGTTATGGTCGTCTTCAAGTTAGAATATTGGGTCATTAGCCCTCAACTCGGTAAGTTCTTAGTAAATGAAACTTTGACCACAAAGGTTGTCATTCTTATTTTGAGGTCACGTTAAAGACCCAATATCAATGAAGGTACAGTATATTAAGGGCGATTTCAGTCCCCCAACTATCCCACCAGGCACAAGTCGTCATTTCGATATCAATGATTGGTCTAAACTGGGACCTAATGTCATTTTGATAGCATAATGATATCTAGACATTATTTGATGGAAACAGACCTGTTGGTCATTACATGTGATGTCAGTTTGACATCATTTAATTGCGCAAAATCTGACGTTTTTCTCTCCACATCATATTAATGTCATTGTGCCACCAGAGGATAGATTAATGTACCCCATAAGTTGGTAATTTTTACGACTTCTTTTTGACTTCTTCAAACTTCCCCTATATTTTTTCTCTTTGGCTCAATAATGTCACTGTTACATCATGAAGTTCATAGATGTTTTTTTTTACTTTAAAATTTCTTGACACATCATTCTGATGTCATTATTAACACTTATTTCTCATATTTAACATACAGTCTGTTTGAGTTGTATATTTATGTGTAATATCAATCCCAATTGTCAGTCAATCCCAATTTATTAATCACTAATCACTGAAAAGAATTTTGATCACTTCCATAATCAAGATTTCACTAAGAGCACATTTTACCTACTACCAAAAATTTACAAAAAGGACATCAGTGGCAGACAAATTTGCAGTACTACAAACCACCCCACTTTTTGAATAAGTAAATATAAAAAAGCATATGCCTTAGATCAATGACACTACTGACTTTTTGTAACAGCTGTAACTAATACCAGCATTACCATATGACAGTCTGCTGGTAACCCTTGATGTAACTTTGTCAAATGCAAACATTCAAAAGGAAGAAGGCCTTAGGGTAGAAAATTACCAATTAAGGGACCCTAAAATGATCAAACATAGACTGTATACATAATGAAGCTTATGAGATTAGATTGGTGGCAATTACAGGTGATAATAGACAGGTTGGGTCATTTTCTTGTTTACAATCATTCAAGTATTAGGTTGATCTAAATGTGATTGTTAACTTTTCTTACATGCATGATAAAGTGAATTTGAGATGTAGTGGCACTGATGTTTTGTTGTGTAATTGCTGTGTATGAAGTGTACTAAAAGTACTAATAAATTTTTATTCACATTCCTGTTTGTCACTCTCTGTAGGTACCACTGGGAAACTGATGCCAATTCTTTATTATACACAATTCCTTATTTAATAATTTAGTTTTATGTTATTTGAACAAGATTTAATTAATTTAAAATTTAATTTATTATCCACTGCACATTGTATTTGACCAGTATAGAGGGTTATATGGAGTGGGATATATTTCATTTGTATACAACGGCGCCTCAATCACTTCCGGTTTTTCACCAATATCTCAGAAACTGTGTTACCTACAAATATGTTATATATCATGAGAAAGGTCTTCTTACAGTGCTTCTACTCATGTTTGTTACATAAAAATTCATGCAGAAATGACTGAGATATTGCAGGTTAAAATTGCAGTTGTTCTATTCACTGGTACCCATGATGCTTTCTGACATCCTTTTTCACATTCTCTCATCAAATATTCATACTATTGAACCCATAAATCGTACAGAATAGTGGATAATAAAAGTAAAAAACATCCCTCATCACATATATTAAAATATATCATTCAAGAAGATTAACAATATAATACTGTTTTCTTCATTGTGATATATTTATGTCTGTATATGTCATTGGGGAAGTTTTCCTATAGTAATGAAACTGGTCCCAAAAGGACGTATATAATTTTGGGTGGATCTGAAACTTTAAATATTGTCCGGTTTGGATGTCATAAAAATTTAATTTTGATATAATATATGATGTCATTTAGAGTTCCCAAAAAGGATGTCAGTTTGATATCTTGAAAATAATGTCTGTTTGATGTCATGATAATGATGTCATTTCGATGTCGTGAAAATGATGTCATTAGAACTTTCAAACCAAATCAAAAAAAGACAGTTTATTGACATCGGGTCCGTTGTCATTTTGATGTCTAAATGATGTAAGTTTGCCCACTGGGATGTTATTGTTCAATTTAACCCTGTTAAACTTTGCACACTAATAAAGGGTGACAAAAGGGACGTTCTTATTTTCAGATCACCTTAAGGTGAAATAATAGTCAAGTTATGGCTAATTTACAGTAAAAAGATTTTGTTTTTTTTTTCTAGCCATTTTCTCCTCTTTTCTCCTATCTCAGTTGCCCAGTTGTATTTTTGTTGTGTTGTACAGTTTGTTTGCAATCAACGCAGACTTAAACCAGGACAGTGGAGGCAGGGATTGAACCAGAAGCTGTTACAGCCAACGACCAACATCACAAGATCACCAAGAAGTAGAGATTTGAAATATAACTAAAACTCACCAGTGGGAACAGTGCATCGGCAACCAAACAGGCCCTTATCAGCAAGTCAGACAAAATGGGCAGATGTCATGTAACAACACGTGAAATGTAGGTGGAATGCGTACGTAGTACTAGCAGACAGATTCAGGTGAACGGGAGTAGAGAGTCGGGCAAGTAGAACTAAAGCTTTCTTGTCCTTTTTTTCTGTGACAACCTGAAAATACAATATGCAATTTAGCTTTGAAAATACTGGGTTACAATGATAAATTCGTTTAACCAAACAAATTCCCGCCAAATAGGCTTTAGAAGCTGGGGAATGCAGAAGAATAACCAGTTGTGGGGTTGAATGCCAAGGAGCCACATTATTGCTCCCCCACCTCTCCCCAAGGTCATAAAGGTGTCATAAACGTCAATACAAGTTACACTGTTGGCCAGTCATTTTTTACTCTGTAAAATTATAGCAATTCTGGTAAAATTCCACTAGGAATTAAAACCACATTCTAGTATTTTATGCTATTTTATTGAAACATTTTGAAACATTTTTACATTTTAAAAACGCTTTATCACAAGCTATCATACTAAGATTTAGTCATAGAAAAAGAATTTGATGGATTTTTAAATTTTTGTCTTCTCCTACAACTGGCCTACAAAACTCACATCACAATTACTTATAATAACATCGCTTTAATTTGACCTTTCTTAAAGGGCCACAATGGGACAGTGGTAACACACTCGTATTCCACCTCTTAGATCAGAGCTCGAATCCCAGCCTGACCTGATGTGGAAAAGCAAGTATTTGCTGGCCATTGGTCTTCAGTTTACAGAACAGAACCATGAGCAAAGGTATGTACTGGTTTTCTTTGCTCGTCCAGCTACCTGTCACAATATAACCGATAAGGTACTAGATGTGATTAAAACACTAAATAAACTAACCATTACTTAAAGGTATGTGCATTTCTCCTTGATCTTAATGTGTACAAATCAAAATCCATGTGTTTTTCACTAACATACGTAATTTTAAAAATAATACACATGACAAAAGTGCAGTATTCTTGACCAGCATACATGCAGTATTTTAATTAATGCACATGAGAAAACTGTGACCAACATATATTCACTGTTTCTCTCACCAACCAAATTAATTCTTTCCATTTCAGATTCCCCTAATTAAAGTAAATAAAATGTCTGTGACCTGAAGTTTTGTGTTAAACGCCTATAAAACGCCAAATTCATTATTATGTTGAAAAAGAAAAGGAAATACGTAAAAATACAAGAAATACCAGAAAAACTACTGTAAATGTATAGTTTTATTCTATATCACAAGTATAAAATAAACAATGTTCATATCAGTTGCCTATATCAATTGTTCGATATCAAACACTGTGTTCCCCCATGATCTTACATAGGTGGGCACTGGAGAACTCCCCAAGCCAGAAAACCATAAAATGTTGACTACTGTTGAGGCAGTGGATCAGCAGTGGGTTGTGACAGTTGCTCATGAAATGCCCCAGGCTTATGAGTGGACTGCTACAGACTTTAAAACTGTGCAAGGGGACTGGTCACTTTGCTACAGACAGACGTGCACACTCTCTGCAGCAGGACAATTTATAGTATATCTGCTTACTCCTGTCCCCATAACTGTTTAGGGGATAACATTGGAGCACCAAGGTCTGTGGACGTTGCTGCTGATAGAGCTGTTGCTACTGCATCTATCGCTGCTGTTGTTGCAGATGTGCTGAAACCACATATCCTTGTGCTGTTGCCTGTTTTCCTTGCTCCTCCTATACCACATGGCAGGATCTGTGAGAGCAGCCTGCATCATTTCAGAGACCTCATGTTGAAACTAGGGCCATATTTCCAGATGTATGCCTAAGCAGTCATGTCTGGGATTGTGTCTGGACTGACTCAGGGTGTAATATAACCTCCACTGGTTCCGGGTCTCTTGCAGTGCTGTTCTTTATCACATGCAACACATTCAGTTTGCCATCCTTGTATGTAAAATATCATAGGAGCATGTCTCTATAATTCTTGCTTCTCCCAGGACAAAGAAAAAGTTATGGTGGTGGTATTTGGGTTTATGATGGAGGAATATACGACTGCCTGTAATTGTTTTAAAAATATGTTTGCATTATCTCGTGCCAGACAAGTCACAACAATCTATACTATAGTCATTGCATGTATGTATATGTATATTCAGCCATTCAGTGATCTCGTATTCATTTTTTATCATGCTTTGTGTAGAAGTATCTAATTATCTTATAAAAATTATTGGAAAAAATACCATGGATTTTGATACCCCCTACTCCCTTCCACCTTTGATACTTTTTTCCCCTTTTATCACCATTGTTTAAGACCTAGAAAATCCCAAAAGAAACAGCCCTGGTCAAAATGATCCAGGGTTAACACATGCTTCTGGACAAACCTGTCAGCTTTTTAACAGTTTAGTTGTTGCTTCTTCGTCTCCTGTGGCCATGCTATTTAATTCATGCATATTTGGTTGAGAAGGAAATGTAATAAATTGGACACTGGGAAAAATTAATTGTGTGGGCAGCTGGTTCCCCCACTGAACTGTTTAAATAACCCAGTGCTCGTCAGTCTCTGACAAAATACCCCAGATCCCAGACTTAGTGTCGCCACAGTACCAGAAATTACTGGCAGTTTTGCGAGGAGTTTTCAGGAGCCTAACACAATAAAAGATCATTAGTGTGGCTTAGCTGAAATGTGGAGGGCTTCTAGCTGAATTATTCACGTTCGTAATGACAGCTTTTGGTGTTTTTATTCTTTGCTATTGTTCTTTTACGTTTTTTGTATCTAAAAATCGTTTTTCTCTCTATAAATATCTATTTTGAACAGATCCACTAACTCAAACTTAAATTGTCATTAATAATTCCATAACATTTAAGCTTTTTGTTACAAGTTATGTTTACCCACTGTATGTTCATCGGAATGGTTGAACAAACTGCAGAATTTTGATGATTTTTATTGATCCAGAATAATAATGCCTTAATTGGGGAGAGGAGCTTGTACCCCAGAAGTGCTTTCACTTTTTTCACTCTTCACTTTTAATATGATTTTCTTTTTATTGAAGTCATATCAAACTTACAGGAGACATCTTTCTTGTACTTAGTCGTATATTAGTGCTAGCTTTGTGCAGAAAATAAAAGTATTCAGTGGTGGTTTGCATACTCCATGCACATACTATGCAGTTGCTTTCTGCAATACAAGTTTGTGTGTGTTTTGTTTGCATTGAAATATTACCTTGTTGCCCTTGAAGACAATACTAGTGACACTCAGTTGACAAATTCTTGCTGTGAAAGGAGTTTTTCCATTCTTTGCTTCCATCAGACGTGGGCAGAATCTATTATGAGGGGAATACTGCACGTTCTGCCAACAAGACTCCTTCTTGTTAATGCCAGTGTGTCTGTTCTGGAGTGTTTTTTTTTCAGAGGGGAGGGGTTATTTTTGGCAAAGCAAATTGCCTTGATTGCAAAAAAGCTTTTTTTCTCTCAAAGCATGATCTGTTTGAAATACACGGCGTGCAACAGATTATGAATCAAAATAAAACAAATTTTATACCGCATGAGTCATAAAAATAGTATTTGTTTTTGCTTTTATCATTGTTGTTGTTTTTGCAGTTAATCAGTTTCTGAGACTTAAATTCAGAAACCATGTTTATGTCCTACTACAAACGTTTTAACTTGATAAGTTCATCACTTAATACTATTTCGTTTGAGATATGTGATAAATTATAATGGTTTGAAAACTTATTCCTAAAATCGCGATTCAGATGTTTAATTGTATAATCCCCACAGATAATATTTAAACAGTAAGAAAATCTTGTGATGTCTGCTGAAATGTGTAAAAATGCATAAAGTCACCACAGTTGAAAAGTTACCTGGTCAATGGAACATGTTATTGTGAAGCCGATTGTAATATGATTGAATCATCCAGGTCACTTGATGATGAAATCCCCAAAACAATCTCTTTGCCATAGATGACACATTTTGATCTTAATTTCTTTCTTGGTAAACACTACAGGCTTTATAAGGTACAGATTATCATTAAAACAGAACAAATTGGTCCATGAGTCACCTTCTCAAGTCTCAAATTAAGTTTTTTTCATATTTTTCAAGAACCAGTGTCGTACTGGGATAGGCTGTCAATATATCTCACTTGTGGGAGTCAAACCCACACAGAGGTCACAGCCTGTGATAAGATGTCAGAAAAGCACAAATAATACTAAAACCTTTTTATTTCACAGCAATAAATAATTCTTGATCGTGTTAGATGCACCCTCCAGTTTAATATCTCTAAAGTAATTTTTATATGATTTTACAGGACAGATGACAAAAATCAGTGTTATGAATGAGCAGGTCTATTATTTTTTTTTACTTTATCACAATAGAAATTGAGACTGTTGCATTTCTAACATTACAGGATGTGTCAATAATGTAGATCTCATGTCGGCACTGTGCCAGTAGTGGATCCTTAAAGTACCAGGAAAATCCACAAACATGACAGTCGCATATGGACAAAAAATAAATAACATCATGGTTTGGTCTCAATAATTGGGTGACTTTGATTACAGATACGAAGGCAAGTAAAGACTTTATAAAATTATGTGACATATTCTCGAATGTGGTTACATAAGGGTGTCTCTTTGCAAAAGTGTGCTTTTAGTTTTAACAGGAAACACAGCCTTTTTCCATTTGAAGCAACACCCAAATCTTTTATTAGAATTTGTTGGTTTTATTATTTAATAAGTTGCTATTATACAAATACATATTAAGGTCCTCTGCGACCTAGTGGTTCGCTTTGGCATCAAGAGGCTTTCACCTCATTGGGGGGTTTGATTGCCACAAGTGACAATGTTGAGGGTCTGTCCCATATGACCCTGACTGTTGAATGGGATGTAAAATCATAATTTTGACTTTTACATCCATCTTTTACTGGAGTTTCATCCAGCTACTTATAATTCTGTCAAACAGTTTGGCTTTGCTTTTGATGCTCTCAGTGTTTGGAATTCCCTGCATCAGGAGATTCGTCCACCCCATCTATATTGCCTCTTTTAGAAAGAAGCTTAAATTATACCTTTAGTTATACCTTTGTTGTAATACCCCCCCTGGTTGTTCTTTGTGGTGCTTAACCCTTTTCTGTATCTGGATTCTTATACTGGTTGACTGTTTTGGTGATGTTGCACCTGAGAGTCCCCCTTATGAAGGGAGATTATACACTATAAAAGTCCATTTGGAGATAGACCTGGATGCATTACAGTGATTCTTAAATTAAAGCCAACTGACCATACTGGTAGTAAATCCTACAGGCCTTGAACTATCATTTAATGTTGTATGTAACATAATATTATTGGATGAGATGTAACAGTAATTCCACAGGAACAACCTGGAGACTGCCACATGAGATTGAGGTTTTTTTGTAGCAATTAGTTGCTATAAAACAAAAGCACTATCAGGGCAGAAGCTAGGTTTTTGATTTGGTACGCCCTGATTTTTAAGAAAGTTGTGGTTAAATGCAATTTATGTTAGAGATGGGGTGATGCATGTCTTATCAATGATTCTGATAATAGAATGGTGTGTCTGAGCATACTGGCTTATACATAATCTATGCCCGTGACTAGGAGAGTTCATACCTCCGCCAATACCCATCACCTCTCCAGTACTGCCTATGAGAGCAATAATAAAAAACCATTTAAACATCTCTGGGTCTACAATTATCTGTTCTTTCTGCAAACTAACAGACAAATACATGCCACCATATAACCACAACCTCCTTAGCAGAGGTAAAGGTATGTTACAGAAATTAATTTTATAGTGTCGTATCCAATGTTAGAATATTATTTACATCACAAAAATGCATTTATCCATCTTTCATACAGAATTGCCAGCAATTTAAGGTCTAGTAAATATGTTACAGAAAAAAAGAAACAGAAAAGTTTCTGATGACCTTTTTATTATGTGCATTTGAACAGCCACGGTTGTGTTTACAGCATAAAACTGAAATACGATATATCTGCTAACATTTGTATGATGAAACCCATTCACTTCCATGTAATTGACCTTTAGGTATGAACAGTCGTTCCACCTTTATCATCACTAATAATTTACTTATTGGTAATCACATTTGATGAAATATATAAATGAAATATATGCCATGTCAAAAAAGGTCAAGCAAGTGCGATGCACTCGAGTTCACACATATAAAGGCTATAAATGTTATTATTAACTCAAGGTAGTAGATTTGCACTTTGTGGGTCCATAGCTAAGGCCTTTATACAAAGTAAGCTGATAGTTCTTTCTTCATATTTTTATCAAAATATGTTATTATGCAAGGGTTATATCGGCAATCTTTCAGTCTGTTAACAGTGACTGCTATTTCGACTGATGTGGACTTTTCAGTTATCCTGATTATGTATACGAGAAACATATTAAAGGCAATTCCAGCTGAGAAGCTACTTTTTGTGGCTTACTTGTACCTGCATTATATATCAGAATGAACATAAGTTTAGTTGTGCGGACCGAATAGCAGAGAGTAAAATTAGCAACTTGAATAAATTTTCTTCTCAAGCTTTGTTTAAAAAAATATATATATATCAATTAATTACTTCTTACTGTGATACATGCAATTAGTTTCCATTTATTGAATTAAAGTAAATAATATACAAAATAATTTTTATCATTGTAATGAGCAACGGTACGGGCCACGTTGAAAACAAGTGCACCGACTTGAACGAAATGTAATAAAGAAAATTCTGGAGAACAGAGTATCATTGACAATTTCAGGTTATTGAGAACAAATACAGCAGTCTTCTTGTACATGTATAGCTTCCCGAGTAGGCTACTGTTAAGAAAATAACTTAAATATCAGTTATCAATCACCTAATTTCATGTGTTTAATGTTAGAAGTTTCCCACAAATTATGACAGGCAAGAGTATATTTTGGTTATTTTTAAACAAACTGAGGACCATCAGATCTATTTTGGGATGACATCAATTTAAAAAAATGTACAAACTGGGAGACAAATTACATGAAATATAAATAATAGAATTGAGCTAAATAAAAATGGAGATCTTTGTACCTGGTCTTCATTGGATATTTTATACATGTTTTTGCCACAATATTACAGAGTATCAGCCTTTAGGAAGCGACAATATCTAGGACTTTAGAATGAAAGAATTGGCTGTTTTCTCGTTCATTTTACTATTGACCTGCATTTGGTAATTGGACTTCACGACTGCCACTTATATTGTGGGGTTATAAAATGGAAGGCTGGTCAGTCACAGTTGCGTGTGTGGCCTCAAATAAATGGTTCCCTTTTGTCGAGAAAATGACCAGTGCTATCATAAACAAACTGAAATGACTTATTGACCAGCCAATAAACAAGCTGGGTAATGACCTAATCTCTGGAGAAATGGGATTATTTGCTGTTCGTTTGATTTCTTAGACAACTAGGGTCTAATAATAGAAAATAACCAGTCACAAGCATTTTTAGGGTGGTGTATGTAGGGGTGGGGTGGTGGACGGATGAAGTTGTATTCTGGGCACCAGAATGGGTTCTCTTTGAATTGAGGTCATAAAGACAGCCTACTAATGCACAAGACCTTGTTCTGACCGCATGACATGAATATCAATAGTGATATGTGTACCTTGGGCTTTGTGATAAACCCAAATGAGCAATCTGAATTATTAAGCAAACTGTGTGTGTGGGTCACAGCAGTGCTGCAAGTAAATCAGAGGAGCAGCTTTGAGGGAGGGAGGGGGGGGGGATTCATCCTCTGAAAAACATGACAAACTGTATTGGTCCATTGAGACAAGATGAAGAAAGTTATCATTAATCCTTGACAAACTATATTTATATTTTAAGCATAAGTATATACATTGTAACTGTAAAAATAATTTTATCACAGGGACAAAGGGTCGCCTAAAATGAGTGATTTTCGTTTGTAAATAAAAAATGGAAGCGGTAATGATGAGTTCACAGTAATGCCATAAACTAGAGTTAATCTCATTGCAAAGATACAGGAGTTATTAATCAGGATTATGAAGACTAAAGTGAATGACATGGCAGGTTTTGTTACACAAACTGGAAGGCGTGTGATCATATCTAGCAGTAATTTGTCACATTTGATGGCACAGAGAACAGTTTATATTGCAACTCAGTGCACTGGGAAGTGTGTAAAGCTGCCCGTTTTTTTTTGATGATTCAAAGCATTGAAATTATATCCTTAAAGAATAATCCTTTTTTAAAGAAAAGTAAAAATAATAGTGAGGAAGTGTGTTGTGTAGACAATAACATTTAACAGCCAAGGACATATTTGGACAGATCCTTCGCATTGTGAGGTGGAGAATAATATCTGTAACATGTCTTAAAATTATGCAGCAGAAAGACATCAATAGGGGTTATTATCCCTGTTACATTATCATGAGTAAATGTCCGTTGCTGCCCAACTATGTGGACATAGCAGTAATCTTGTTTCAACGTGACCTTTGAGTTGGGGAGGTCAGGAGAGAAATTGCCCGGATCAAGATCTACAACCCAATTTAAAAACTTGTTTAAAAACTTTTGCAAAACACTTTTTTCGATCATACAGTTGATCTTTTTGTCTACACTTTTCATGAAACAACTACATGTAATACTAAATACAGGAATTGGGGCCAAATTCATTTCTTCAAAATTACGCATTTTAGCAAACCAATTGACAAACACACACATGGTGATAATCAAACAATACTCATAAGTTCTTAATATCTCTGAGCAGAGGCATTGAGCCATTGGAAATAATTTGTGAACAAAACCTCATGTAAATTTCCTTGCACACCAAATCTGGTTATGGCGAAATAAATTCCAAACAAAATCATCATTTTTAATATCCTGGAGATCTATTTATGCTGAATAAGTCTTCTTTCACAAATGGATTGTCTGATTAAGTTTAGAATTTGTGAGCCATCTGATCAACTCATCCATCTGACAAGGGAATAGTAACTGTCACTTGAAAATAAAGTTAAAAATTCCAAGAAAACTTCCAAAATTATATTTCCAAATGGACAATTTTATTTCCAATGGAGGTATGCATCACTCAAAGATGAGGTCTCCAATCACATATGGGGCCATAGCACACTGCCATTCTGTTTAACCAGGAACAGTAAAAGCATTTACAGGCTATTATACAAATCACTTCAGAAAGCCGGCGACAGGATGCCCCAAGACTGTAATAACAAAAGCCATTTCTTTGATGTGATAATGGGAAAGTCTCTAAATGATATTATCACATTTTAAAAGATTCCTCTTGAAAGGCTCACACAAAGTGTAGAGTGCTTTATGGCCCAGGAAAAAAGTTACTCCGCTTAGATCCTCATATTTATAGTCTAAACAGGCAAGCATTTTGGGCTTAAAAATGTATGCATTTTATGATGAAAACACAGTACCTAAGAAACCCATATCGTTTTATATAAAATGTGATCAAACAGCTACAGTATTCTTAAAGGAGCATTTGAGGTGTAATCAATTTTTATGGTACTTCGATCAAGCCCTTTCAGTTTTTTTATCTTGAAAATGATCTGCCCTTAACACTACAATAATATGCAGTGAACTGCATTGATCATAGGTAATTGGTGTTCGGGAAGCCAATGAAATCCTCCCCAGGAAGACAGATAGATCGGTGAGATTGGCACTAGCAAAGAATGCTGCCATAAAAGTAAATTAAACTCTATGGATCCCGGATCTCTATCCCCTTTATTCCCCTTCACAGGTTCTGCTGATATGGCTGTCTTTGCCTGGAAATCAGGGCAGTTGAAGAAAAATGTCCCTACTTACCCTCATCAAGACAAGGAGACCACAGGACTGGTGCCTATGTTAAGGCTGGGCTTACAGAGATAACAAGCATTTTAATACCCAAACCCATTACGAGATTGACAAAAAAATAACTTACATCATTGGAAAAATAGGGCCTCGAAAAATTGTAGATTTTATAAAATGATATGTTTTGTTAGGTATTTTGGTATTATTACTAAAATCACTTTCTGAGTAAAAGCAAAATTAGACAAGAGAGATGGATAAGTAGATATGCAGTAAGACTGTTGCTCTGAATTGCAAATGCAAGTTGTCAATGTACTTCTTGGTTAGAGTCGCTTAAGTAACAAGAGAATTTGCTGATTTGGTCCGTCTTTATTAGCATGTTTTACATTACAAAAACTAGAATACAGTTTTCTATGCAATGGAATCTCTATTTTCCCAACATTTACGATTTAGAAATTAAATTTTCTGATGCCATATCTGTACCAACTATATTTGCATTTTCTAATTGTTTTTTAATGGGAAATAATATAAATTATAGATTCTCATGCAAGGTCAAAGATTTTCAATTATTGGGATAATAGAGATTTTGCTGTTTATTTTGAAACTCTGAGCTAACATGACCAATTTCAATGGTATAAACATATCACAGTCAACATCCCATCAAATAATAGCTGCTTACCTGTTACTGCTTGTTGCTCTGTCTATTATCAAATTTTCAAACCCAATTCTCCTAGTCTGAGCGATTGTTCTAAAACTTTAAAGTACATGTATATTGCTTATTTAGTGGATGGTTTTTGACCTTGAAGCAGATATCACATGTCCAACAATCTGACAATGCTGACAGATTAGAATCCAATTTTTTCCTATAACCTGTATTGCCACTCCCTACTTCTTCGACTAATAATAATTTTTTCTTGTAGATTTACAAACCATAATTTTTTATACGTTGTTTCTAAGTTGTTCTAAGTCTAAACCTACAGAACTATAATAAGGGTCACATAAGTTTCAGATGAAAGACACATTGATAGCATTATTACTAAAAGGGGCTTCAGTGTACTGTGACCTCTGCATGTCCTTGAATGAGTTATAAATCTATTATTTACATAACCAAAAAGAAATCTGAGGTACTGTATACAAGAATCAAGATAAAAGGTGAAAAAATTGGCCAAAATGTAATACTGAAATTGCAAGTTTAAGGTAACTCATGAATAGGCTTCTTGCCCTTTCTCATATATACCCACTGGTCACAGTTAAAAGCTTTCAGCGAAATAGCTTTCAGTTATGGAAAATCTTAGTGGTGTAGTAAGCTCAACAGCAACATATCAATGACTTTCATCTGGGGATACAGTTAATAAACAATATATCAATATGTAAGAAAGTAAAGTAACTCTAACATGAAACAAGTCATACAAAGAATATTCTCATAATAACAGTATTTGCTAGATAAGTCTGCTTCCCTCCAAAACACTAAATCATGCAGGTCATATACTTTATCATCAAAATGGAGCAGCTGCAAAGCTATCCCATAAACCCCTGCCATCAGGAAATGTGATATCGCTCAAACCCAGCGAGTTATTACAGATATTAACCCTGGCAAATATTTCCATATACAGTGTATAAATATACTATATTCTGAGGTGATCTGTTATTTTTCATGGTCGCAATATATCTGGCTTTTATGATTATGATGACAGTGAGAGATGATGATATATGAAGCACTTTACCAAGACCAAAAAGCTTGGATATAGTTTCATACAATGCCATGAATACAGGCTAAAAATTAGTCTACAGATTTAAAATAACACCTAAGTAAGCAATTTTTCAAGAAACAGTACATGAAATCCCCCCAAAAGAAGAAAAATGACACAATTCACATCAATTAATTAAATTCTATTTTTCACACATTGCACAAAAAATGTATTAATCCCATGAAAATTACAAAAAATTAAATGGAGAAAAAATATTGTAAAATTGTAATAATTGTATATACCCCAATTACATAATTACAATGAACAATAACACTGTATTATCCACAATCACTATATACTTTTCCCAAGTCCAAGATATGTTATGTCAATATTTCTGTTTTTATTTCACTAGCACTACTCATTTACACTAGTTTTTTTATTACATTATAAGATAAGATTTGATACTTAGCCATCCTGATCCACACCATAGGGGTCAGTTACATAAGGTAACATGTGAACCACAGGCCAAGTGGCCTGGAACATGCTTGATATTGCAACCCCGTATGCACACACAAGTAGTACAGGAGGAACACACATCAGGTCGAGTGAAATCAACAACCATAGGTTGCGAATATTACCCCAAAACAAATAACTGGACTCTGTGGAAATACACCATTTTCCCATTTCACCACTAAAACCACACACTGAGACAAATATACCAATTTTACACACACCAAAGTATGTATGTTAGAGTCTGATGATCCTCTGTGGCGGAAACCTGCACCTATAGTACACACCACTCGCCATATAGAGTTGTGATGTCACAGTCGCATCACTAGTGACACATGTCACACACTGTGATTTATTCACACATTTCAACAAGCTTCTTCACCCAAAACAATCCACTTTCCTTAAACATTTTCCATAACCAGCCTTGTGTCTCTCTCGTATTCCTTTCAACAGTAACATGTTGATGAAATAAATTCCCATTAACAGAGTTAAGAAAACTAATCTAATTAGATCTTTGAGATGCTTAATTATTAAGGTTTAATTCCCATTACATTTGTTTCATGGGTTACCTGGTAAATCAAAACTGATATGCAGATTTGGCAAATTACAATGGATCCCCTTAAAGCAGAAATCTGTTTCACGGAATTCCATTAAATAAAAATAAATATATATGCTTGGGGCCCTTTTTCAATTGTAATTTAGCCTCATATCTCAAATTATTAGTTATTAGTATTTGTGTTAAGTTTTTCTCAGGTATTCTCAGTTAAATCACAGTTAAATGCCATTAATTCCAATATCATGTCAGCTACAACAATGATATTACCAATTCCCACAATAATTTAACTTTAAACACATATAAATATAACATCATTCCTAAACATTTATGGCATTACATATTTGGTGGGAATTTAAATGTTTCTTCATCTTTTTCTTCTTGTTCATGTGACTGCACCACGGCTTCTAAAAATAAAACACAGTATACTTGTGCTGTAGACATTGTGTAGAACAGTATAGAATCAGTGGCAGTGTAGCCAGTTAAAGTTGCATTTAGGTGCAAGTGGAAAAAGTTTTGAAGATTCTTATGATCAGTGGAGGTTCTCCTCGTACAGAATCTAAATGTATCAGCAAATTCTGTGTTACAATGGGACACTGTAATTACTGTTATAAACACTTCAATGACACTTCTGTGACATAATTATTAGTTTTGACAATTCATGGGTTCACAAGGGATAACATGTTTTAAATTAACTCTCAAAATACAATATGTATCACACAATCAGTATTAAATTTCTGACCAAATGTGAGATTAAATTATTTCACAAAAATAATTGACATACATGTGGTTAAGTCTGACATTTCTAACTGAAATAGTGACAATATATGCAGTTATCAAAACATTTTGATTCAAAGATTGCAAATATATATACATGTAGTTAAATGCTTCATCACATATTCAAAGCAGAATATATATAAACATGTGACTATTATTAGCATCAGTAATGAGTGACAGATACACTTGCTTCATCATCTAATCAAAGCAGAATAAATATATATAAACATGTGATATTTACTTATTTGCATCAGTAATGACTGACAGAAACATAATCACTTCATCATTTTGACTTGAGTATAAAATTGAATAGGTTTGTGGTTTGCTTCAGAATAGGTTTGGGGTATGTTTCAAAGAACAGCCAACGTTTTTTATTCAAGAAAGATGAAATTCCGTCTTAGCAGAGAAACTGGGAAGCAATTCCCTTCAAGTGGGTTGACTTTTTTTTCTGTGGTATGAGAAGTAATCTGTCTCTTGTTCATTTTGCACAGCTTAAAATAACAAGCAATCAGTACCCGTGAACGGGCTCTGTGTCAGCTGACTGTGTGTTTTGAGTTTCAGAGTAGAAGTGAAAGAAGAATAAGACACAAAATTTGTGCCCAGCAAACAAATTCAGAAGTAAATTACCAAGTTAACTGTTAAGGAGTAAAATGTAGGTGGAAACGTATTTAAACAAAATATTGTAAATGCAATGGTTTTTGAGTTACAACTGATTTACTCAGCAGTAAGAATCTTAAAGTAGCTTTTGCTCAGCTATGCAATGAGTTAAAGGCTGCAATTACACTATGGTATAGCTGACCCAATAGTAGGTGAAAAACACATTTAAAGAAAATACTGTAAAGGCAATATTTATCAAGTTACAACTGATTCACTCAACAGTGACCTACAGGTCTGCAATTTCACTGTTACAGGTGACTGAAAAGTAGGCGAACAACATATTTAAAGAAAATATTCTAAATGCAATACTTTTGAAGATACAACTAATTTACTCAATAGTGAGAACCTTAAAGTATCTATTGCTCAGCTAAGCTATGAGCTACAGGTCTCAAATTTTACTATGTTACAGCTGACCCAAAAGTAGGTGACCAACATACTTAAACAAAATACTGTAAATGCAATAGTTTTTGAGTTACAACTGATTTACTCAACAGCTATACTCTGAAAGTAGCTATAGCTCAGCTATGAAATGAGCTACAGGTCTGCAACTTCACTACGTTATAGCTCACAGAAAAGAATTCAGTAGAATTGTACTGTGTCACCAGTTTTGGTTAAAGACTGAAGCGGATGAAATTTGAAAGGACATAAATTACGCTGGATAGACAAAAATAGTTGGCTGACATGCAGTATTTTAGCAGATCCAGACCATCTTTCAAAAGGACTGAGTCATGATGAAGCCCCATCTTGTTGAAAAATATAACTTAAACTGCTAACCATATGACCATACAAATTAATGCATTGTGCAAGATGTCCTGTCTTGTCTGCTTCCGCTCTTCATGGAGGAAAGAAGGACTTACCGTATATATGTCCACCTCCTCTCTTCATGAAGGAAAGGACTTATATTTGTCCGCCATTTTGTGAGAGAGCAAACAAGCAAGATCATTGTCTAATCTTGTGGAGTGTTAGGTCACTTTACCATACAGGTCTTCTTTAGGACTTTTTATATCCATAATGTAGAAACAGAAAAAAGTGTTGCTGTCTGATATTGCTGAAAAGCTAACCAGCTCCTATTCATGCAGGGGTTTGGAATGCAAAAAATCCACAGAAATATAAGTTAAAGAAACAGAAAAAAGTGTTGCCAATTTGCTGCTAGTTGTTGCCGAAAAACTAATCATCTGAAATCTGTGCAAGGGTTTGGAATGCAAAGATACCTGAGAAAGATTTTTAAGCCCAAGAAACTAATCAGCTCCAATCTGTGCAGGGGTATGGAAAACAAAGAACCCATAAAAATATTTGTAAGTCAAAAAAAAGAAAAAAAGTGTTCCCAGGTGTTGCCGAAAAGCTAATGAGCTCCAGTCTGTGCAGGGGTATGAAAAGCAAAGAACCCTTAAAAATATTTATAGGTCCAAGAAACAAAAAAAGTGTTGCCATGGCAAAAAAGTGTTGCCATGGCAACACTTGTTGCCAGGCAATATTGAAAAGCTAATCAGCAGCAATCCATGCATGGGTTTGGAGTGTAAAAAACACTGAGAAAAACTTTTAAGCCCATGAAACAAAAAAAGTGTTGCCATGCCAACACTTGTTGCCAGGTTTTGCCAACAAACTAATCATCGGAAATCTATACAAGGGTTTAGAATGCAAAGATACCCGAGAAAGATTTTTAAGCCCAAGAAACATAAAAAAGTGTTGTTATGGCAACACTTGTTGCCAGTTGATGGCAAAAAACTAATCAGCTCCAATCTGTGTAGGCGTATGGAAAACAAAGAACTCATAAAAATATTTGTAAGTCAAAAAAAAAGAAAAAAGTGTTGCCATGGCAACACTTGTTGCCAGCTTTTGATGAAAAGCTAATCAGCTCCAGTCTGTGCTGGGGTATGGAAAGCAAATAACCCATAAAAATATTTATAAGTCCAAGAAACAAAAAAAGTGTTGCCATAGAAAACATGTTACCAGGCATCATTGAAAAGCTAATTAGCACCAATCCATGCAGGGGTTTGGAGTGTAAAGAACACCGAGAAAGACTTTTAAGCCCAAGAAACAAGAAAAAGTGTTGCCAGGTGTTGCCGAAAAACTAATCAGCTCCAATCTGCGTAGGGATATGGAAAGCAAAAAACCCATAAAAATATTTGTAAGTCCAAGAAACAAAAAAAGTTGCCATGGCAACACTTGCCAGTTATTGTTGAAAAGCTAATCAGCTCCAATCCATGCAGGGGTTTGGAATGCAAAGAACCAAAAAAAAAAGATATTAAAGCCCAAGAAACATGAAAAAGTGTTGCCACGGCAACACTTGTTGCCAGATATTGCCAAAAAGCAATCACACACAAACTCTCATGCCATTAAACCTCCACACCAGATTTAGCTGAGACTGTACCAGTAAATGAGCAGTAATGAAGGGTGATTCAGAGGGAATGGCAAAATAATATCTATGTCCAGCATGATGGATATAATAATTAAAATAAGTTGTAACCTTAAACTCACTTCTTTAACTTTCAGGTTTTCATGGTAACATTACAGTAAAGATCCTGTTTTGGTCTAGATACATGTACATGTTTAATTTAAATGAAAACTCTTAACTATCACTTTAATATTGCCAAAATATCCTGAAAAATTGTCCTTACCTTAAACTGAATGTAAGTCAATGCAAAATGTTAAGAGTTTAAGGTCATGTTAAGTTGTTAACCATGTAGACTCTGTTCTAGGTTACTTATAGCCAAAATTTAAATGTGCTTAAAATCTATTGCACATAATTTAAGATATTATCTAAAAGTTAAAAGAAAAGTAATTATAACTAGAGATTGCGTCTCGACACAGTGTATCCCCGGACGGGACATGGTTAAAGCGTGACATACAGAGTATTATGTCAAATCTGACCCAACCAAAAGATTCGGGGCACATGATTTACTATATCACATCGAAAACCTCTATGACCAATAATAGGGGAGATATAGTCCATCATAGGTATCAAGTACCACATTCGACCTTGAAGGACGGATCTAAGGTAAAATCTGACCCCACCAAAAGATTCGGGGCACATGATTTCCTATAAGTTGTCTTCACATCCAAAACCTCTACGACCAATAATAAGGGAGATATACACCATTAGAGGTATCAAGGACCACATTCGACCTTGAAGGAGGGATCTAAGGTCAAATCTGACCACACAAAAACATTTGGGGCACATGACTTCCTATAAATTGTCTTCACATCCAATACCTCTACGACCAATAATAAGGGAGATATAGGCTCCTTTAAGTTTGGTCACCTCAGATTTTCAATTTGTTGCCATAGCAACCAACCAAATTGAACAAACTGGACCAAATGTTAGGCAGGCTAGATTTCATAGCAGGGAAGATATCTTGAAACCTTGGTAAGGATAGGTGCAACAGATTTCCAGCTATACGTGATTTACTCAATGGTGAACTGTCAAAGTAGCTATTACTCAGTTAGCTATGGACCTACAGCTCTGAAAATTTGCCATGACACAAGTACATTTAAAAGTACATGAACAACATATTTCACAAAAAACCTCTAAATTTAATAGGTTTGCAGATATAAGTGATTTACTCAATGTTGAACTGTCAAGGTAGCTATTACTCAGTTAGCTATGGACCTACAGCTCTGAAAATTTGCCATGACACTGTGCATCAAAAAGTAGCTGAACAACATATTTAACAAAATTATTGTAACTCTAACAGTTATGAAGAAAAATATCATTTACTCATTTTGGTCATGGTTAAAAACTGAATATAGCTATTACTCATGTAGCTATTGAGACAGTCCTCTAAAAAAGTTACCACCTTGTAGGCATGGAGAAAGTAGCTGAACAACATATTTTACCAAAATGTTGTAAATGTAGTAATTTTTTAGTTATAAGCACTTTACTCAAAGTAGCTAACAGTGCTATTACTCACTTAGCTATGGACCTATGCCATACATAAGCTCCTGTCCAGCAGGCCATCTAGAGATAATCAACATGAGCCAGTAAGTTATACAGCCAATAACTAGACCTAGCGCATCAGAAAACCGATGCAAATTGTATCCACCAGAAAGAAAACTCACCAAAGCCAATCAACCATCGCTTAACCTTGAAGGAGGAGCCCAAGGTAAAATTTGACCACACCAAAAGATTTTTAGCCAATGATTTCCTTTAGGTTGATGTGACCTCTAGGAACAAGAATAAGCGAGTTATAAGCACTTTTAATTTTGGCTATCCTTGTTTGACCTTGAAGGTTGGGTCCAAGGTCAAATCGGACCACACCAAAAGATTCCCAGCCCATGATTTCCTATAGGTTGGTTTACCATCCCAAACCTCTAGGACCACTAATAAGCGAGTTATAAGCACTTTTAGGTTTGACTATCCTCGTTTGACCTTGAAGGAGGGGTCCAAGGTCAAATCTGACCACACCAAAAGATTCCCAGCCCACGATTTCCTATAGGTTGGGTTACCATCCCAAACCTCTAGGACCAATAATAAGGGAGTTATAAGCACTTTTAGGTTTGGCTATCCTCGTTTGACCTTGAAGGAGGGGTCCAAGGTCAAATCTGACCACACCAAAAGATTACCATCCCATGAACTCCTATAGGTTGGTTTACCATCGCATACCTCTAGGACCAATAATAAGCGAATTACAAGCACTTTTAAGTTTGGCTCTCCTCGTTTGACCTTGAAGAAGGGGTCCAAGGTCAAATCTGACCACATCAAAAGATTCCCAGCCCATGATTTCCTATAGGTTGGCTTGACATACCAAGCCTCTAGGACCAATAATAAGGGAGATATAAGCACTTTTCATGACTGACAAAGAAACACCCGTGGCAGCCATCTTGTTTTTCAAAATGAGGCCAAAAATATTCCCAGTCAAGATTTTGTAATGGGGAACATATCCTGCCAATTTGAGATCTCTACCTATAATACCCTTTGCTCTAGAGAGCCAACAAAAGTGCTTGCTGAAAGAAAAAATGTCCATGGTGGCCATCTTGTTTTTCAAAATGAGGCCAAAAATATTTCCAGGCAAGATTTTATGGTTACAAATATATCCTGTAAATTTGAGAAGGGTAGTTATAATCTTTTTTTCGTTAAGTGTGAAAATATCTCCAAAAAGGCCAAAAATGGTCTCGGTGAGGTACTTTGGCGGTCTGTGGATGACCTTCAATGAAGAGCTTCAAGGTCAAATTTCTGCATGCTTACAGAGGACATATATATGTACAGTAGAACCTCAATTATCCGAACCCAATGGGAGACATACAATCGGATTGGATATTCGAGGGGTGCGGATAGATGAAGGAAACCGAAATTCATGATCTATGGGTTACCAAATAGGCGATAATTGAAGAAAAATTGCTTTTATGCACTAAATATAGACGTGGGTGGTCATTGGTGAAGTAGATTAATAAATATGTGTAATATAATATAACTACCTTCTAATTTTGACTTATTTGCTCTGTATCTGGATTTTTTCATGCATTATTAAATAAAATATTATGCAGACTTCAGCTGGGTGTGTTCGTTTTTGCATGTAGTGTTGACGTTTCATTTTTAGATGAATCTCGTCATGCATTTTGTCAAGTGAAAAACTCCGGGAGATTATTTTTTACAAGGACCTAATAAAACACGTCTTCAATGGGTATGTTCGGTTGGTAATGCATTGTTGACGTTTTTCTTTTAATACCCATCAATCTATAAATGGACCTACTCCGGGAGATTATAAATTGCAAAACGCAATCGAACATGCAATCAGTGATAGGCGCATTATCAAAGAAGTTGTGTAGTGGGGTCGTGTAAATGAATTAACCCCTCCTCTGTTGAGACAATGCAATAAAGATCAAAGAAATTAGGCGTTTTTGTGTACGGTATATTTTATAAAGCACTAGAATTAATAGTTTCCGAGAATGTGTAAAATCCTTTAATATTGCTCACGCTAGACCATGCATTATATGTACTGCCAGTAGGGAGACAAGATTTTGGTTCAGTTAATCCAGAGATTCGGATTATAGAGGACTGGATAATTGAGGTTCTACTGTATTATATATACCAGCCATAGGATGATCTAACTTGCTGGAAATGAGAACTGGGCCAAAATGTGAAAAAATGGCCAAAATCTGACCTTTAAGAGACCACCAGTGACCTTGAAATTGAAGGTCAAGGTCACAAAACAATAGCATTCATGGCATTGCCCATATATACCCACATACCAAATCTGAAAGGTTTAACTAAAATATTTTTTAAGTTATCGCTTCCGAAAGGAAATCTCTGCGATGGCATGACTGTACTGAATCCTAAGTATCCCCGACTTTCGTCCGGGGATACAATTATGCCATTACTGAGAGTTAAAGGTCACAATGTAGTCTTAGGGCATTTCTGTAACATCAGTTACATGTAACTGCAAAATATAGATTAAATATGTCATGCCAGTTTGGTATACTTTGTGGAATTACAGAAAAAGTTGAGCTCAGTAACATTTTTTTTTACACATGGGAGTTTAAGGTCACCTTAAAAGAGGGCACACCTTCAGGACTAGATACATCAACATACCAAATTTAAATTAAATCTGTAATGCAGATTTGAAATACTCTCCAGAAATTGAAAAATTTAAATTCAATATAGTTATGTTATCACTAGGAGTTTAAAGTCACCTTAAATAGGCCACACCTTCAAGACCAGTTACACCCACGAACCAAATTTGATTTGAATCTGTGAAGCCATCTTTAAGCTATTGAGCACAAATTGCAAAAGTAAAATTCATATAAATGTGTTACAAATGGGAGTTTAAGGTCATCTTAAAATAGGGCACATATTGATGACCAGCAACACCCACATGCCAAATTTGAATTTCATCCTACAAGCAATTTTGACATATTTTCCAGAAACAAAGTGTGATGACGATGCTGGTCCTATAGGTGATCCATCACAGCTGAGTGACACCAAACTGTCACAATCTTAAGGTCATAAGTTTCTAAAATATCAGCAATTTATTGTAACCTTACAAAAGAGACCTTTTTCTTTTTGTCTAAATATATGTACATGATGAATACCAAAGAAAAAAATCTCAGCAAATATCTTCCAAACACCAAAACAATAATCCCAACCTTAAAGTCGATGTTAGTTTAACGTAAGGAGTTTAAGTAATATTTTCCTGAATGTTCTGTTAAAGGTTTGTTACATCCACAACTGAAACATACATAGAATTGCACAGTATTTGAAATACTGTTCAAAAATTGTCAATCTTAAAGTGAATATAATTCTGTTATTACTGGGAGCTTAAGGTCACCTTATTGTATGACACTTATCTATTGCCAGTTACATATACATGCAAAATCTGAATGAAATTTCTCAAGTTATTTTCAGTGTACTCTATGGAAATTAAAAAATACAAATAACTGTTAAATATGTGGGAGTTTAAGGTCACCTTAAAATAGGGCACATCTTCAAAACTAGTTACAACCACATGGCAAATTTGAATTGAAACCTTCAACCCATTTTCGGGATATTGTCCTGAAACAAAAAAACTTAAACTCAATATAAGTATCTTACTAGTGGGAGTTTAAGGTTACCAAGCTATACAGCACCCGCTGATAAGCAGTCACATCCACATGCCAAGTTTGAATTAAATCTGACAAGCCATTTTTGAGATACTGTCCGGAATACAAGTGTGACGACGAGAGACACCCAAGTTACTCACCATGTTATAGCTATGGAAAAAGTAGCTGAATAACATATGTTGACAAAATGCTCGAAATGCAATACTTTTCAAGTTATAAGTGACTTAGTGCATGATTTCATGGATTTTAATGCATTAAAAATTATTTTAAAAATTCATAAAAAAATAATTAAGAGAGATCCTGGCCTGATACTCACACAAGGGAATCTACTTGTGGCCTAGTACATATATGCAAGATAAGAGAAAAATCCCTGCAACAGTGAATGAGAAAATTGTGATAAAGTTTTGAAATTTTCACACTTTGGGTGGGGGTACCTCACTTGTAATGGCCCTGGAGAACAGACTAACTAACAGATCTGCATGCCTTGAAAGATTTATCATCCTCGATAGTTAAGGTATCTTTTAAAAAAACAGCATGTCTCTGGGTGCTGTAGTTTTGGAGGAGAAGTTGTTCACACAGACACGGATGCGTCTACGGACACCGCAGAGTGATGCCATAATGTCAGCTGAGTGACAAGTCAGCTGACATAAAAACTTGAGAGGGGAAAAAATGGCTCCACATTCATAGCTGGATGAATAATGTATTAAGAATGATCTCAACACACTTTCTAAAGTAACAATATGAAGAAGCTAAGAAGATATTCAAAACCAGGCTACAGGCTGAGAAAAATTACACACCATAGACAAAATTCATCTGCATGCATCTGGGAATTAGCATGATGAAAAAAGTCTATAATTAAACTCATTTCGCAAGTTGGAGAGTGAGATTACAGGAGAAAAAGAGGAAACTATAATCTTAAAAATAATACCAGTGGCTTCCTAATAACAAACACTAGCCTTTGTATAACTGAAATAACTGTACTCAGAGTATTTGGTTTTATTAGGACTAACAGCCATCATTTTGTACTTACAAAGCATAGAACTTTTCTGTTCTGATACCAAAGACCTCAAAACTAGAATTTCCACCAAATTTGAGTTTTGACATATTTTACTAATACCAACTCTAATGTAAATTGCTGGAATCTGTGAGCATAATCTTTCATATGAAAGATGTTTTAATAAAATTATCAAAAAATATATTTATTAATATTTATGAAGTGAAAAGGATTATTTGTGTGTGCAAATATACAAAGAAAAATAGTTGATCTTTCAGTATCTGAATACAATGTACATGTACTCACTTTTATAAATTCAAGTCCACTAATCAGAATTGTAGTCACTACTCATTATGATAAAAATGCCCCTTCTATTTGATACACTTTTCATTATCCAAATGAAAAGTTACTCCCCCTGTATGTTCAGATAACAGAGGGTGCATTCAACCTCAGTATACAGTTTTGTATGTGTATTTCTGTTGGGCATTATATAATTATGTAGTATTGTAAGAAACCAGCAGGGGTACAATGACAGTTACAAAAATATGTTCTTTATGTATATTCTTTTGCTCACTTAATAGTTGCTGTATAAGATACATGGGTAACATTTTGATTTCTTCATCATCTGTTTATTTCCTAACCATATTGCCTTTTAAATGTTGACAAAGTTCAATTACAGGCTGGAAATCAATCATGGCCATTGTAATTTAGTTCTGTTCACTGAAATCAATCAAACTTTCCTTGCTATTTACCTAATTATGTCAACATGTAGGAACTCATAACCTTGTTTGGAATGATATACTGGAGTTTCTGCTGTATTTAATGTTATTATTATTGCAAAATAAATTGCAAATTCTGTCAAAGTGCATGTTTATTGAACTTTAAGTGTATAACCAATCCACTGTAGTTGGTTTCACAGAAGTGAGATTCTCCATTCCACATCTGATTTGATTTATTTGGGTTTTAACGTCGTTTTTAAAACATTATACAGGTCACATCACGATGGGTAGTTTTAAGGGCAGAGATACTAGTTGCATACTAGTTGGTCACGATTCTGCATTGTCATCTGGTAGGCATTGGTACGCAACAACTAACTTTCCCACATAGGGTCAATCTGGGTTTAACCACCAACCTCAAAAGTGGGGCTGCTACACCAAAAAGCAAAAACCCACTTTCACCGTTCTACAGCTACAGCATTTTGAACAAGATCAATATTTGGAACAAAGGTCCAAGTTTGGGTTTTTGCTTTCCCTGTCAACAGCAAAGGTCATACTGGGACAGGTCCTCACTGAATCCCACATGTTGTCATGGGCCGAGTTCTCATCCAAGATTGGGGGAAAGCTAAGGAATTCAATGACAAAATGATAAACCTCTCAGCAACTGAGACCTCTATTGATTGAATGTATATCAAGAGCTGAATAATCGATTTCGCAACAAAAGTAAGTGTTTTCTGAATGATTAATGCTGCCAGATCTGTGTTCATTTATTTAATCTCATTCACTGCACCATGTTCCATTTGTAAATATTTCATTCAGCATAAGAACTTAATATGATTGTACCTTTACTGTTGTCCAATTGCAATTAAATAAGTTTAAAAGAATAGTTCAATGACTGAATCAGAACATACATGTGCCCACCATAAATGAGGTAAAAAGAAAAAAAAATGGAACTATGTAACTTTAAAGACATTTGCAAATTTTAGGTTCCCCCAAAATTAATGCTGTCATGATTGAAAAAAAATACTTTTCACTGTAGGAAAACATACATGTGTACGTTATACCTTTAAAAATACCAAAATCATACATCCATTTGATTTTGACCTCAGGACTGCTTTTGGTAAAAAATGTTTTCTACATGGCACGGTTGCCCTTTTCACAACACATGACTCATATATAATTTTGTTCTTACAAAAAATGAAACAATACAAATACAATATCATCAAAATATTTTGTGAGTCAAAAGAAATTTATGAAAATTTGTAATTGGTTAACAATTGGATAAATGGCATATGACCAAGTTCAAAAAAAACTTTCAACAAGTTGCTGTGAAATATTAGACTTTGTGTCAGTTTAACTTTTTTAACGCTTCAGTTTTTGCCTCAGGTATTTAAGTTTTTGTTTTGCTCCAGGTTATAATTCTTTTCTTTTAAGAAAAACACTATTTTTTTTTTTCACATAATAATGGACAGGGTGTACTAACAAAATTTACATTGTCCTTTCTGTTTTAAATCATAGCAAGCAACAAACAGAAAGGGTTACTTTCACCTCATTTTTCACCTCATAATTCCATATTCTACTATTAACCACTAGTCCTTACCCCAACGTTTAGCATGTTCCCTGGCCAGGTCGATGTCATGGCAACGCTTCATGTACTGGGAGGGGGTCACTAAATATGGGTTGACAATTTCCAGAAACTCACTGTATGGAATCATTGGAGTATCATATCCAGGAAACGTCACATCCTAAAATATATTCATCTCAGTGCAGTGGAACCTTTTTGATGTTAACTTGTATCATGTGAATGTCAAATTTTATGGAAGACAGTTCTATTCTGCCAATTTTATTATTTCCTACTGTTTAACACAAAAATATTCTATTTTATGAACCATTTATTATCCAAACAAAATCCAGCATGGTTGAATAACAGAAGTTCCTTTGTATCGTATATGTTGAGACTGTTAATGTCATAAATAATTTTTCATATTGCAATGGTGGTTACTTCACATTGCACTTTTAGTTAATCCATATATAGAAAATTTGTAAATGAGCAACAGGTACCTGGGGGCACTTAGCACTGGATTAACAAGTTACATAAAAGAAAATTGGGTGGAAAATGCATCTCAAACAATTGTCTTCAGAAAGATTTTTTTACTGACACTGAAGCATTGCCAGAAGATTTACTTCTTTTGATAAAATTATGCTCTTGCAGTGTCCAGGATTGTTTCCTGGAACTGGGTACAGTTAGAAATGTGAAATTTGCCAGAGCATGTGAAATTCACCAGTGGGGGACACCCTTTAAAATTAAGAAAACTAATCAGAATGTCAATTTTGTATCAGGCCCAAATAATTAAATTTCTCGGAAATAAAGGAAATATATGCTGACTTTCTCATCCGCAAATTTCACATACTATGTCACTCTATATAACATTGGCTTGTTGGTAAAATGGAAATATTTACTTCTGATCATGTCTTATTCATTGTTTGGATCATTTGATCATATTATGAGGCAATGTTTACTGTTATGTTGGGAGTACACTGGACTGAATATTGTTGTTTTACCTCATTATTGTAGGAGATCTTGACATAGATGTCTTTCTCTGGAGTGGTGTACAGCTCCAGTGTCAGGTCTGCTGTGAAAGGAGGCCACTTGTGGTCAAATATTCCCAGAGAAACCAGCAATGGCATTAGGGTTGAATCATGACCCGAGTACAAGTGTAGACGAGGTCTGTGAATATAGTAACATAAGTATATAACCAAAACGGTTCTTGTCTTAGTAAAAACCAAACATGTGGAAGTGTGGAAGGCTGAATGTTTATCAAATTGGTCAAATACGATCAGATTTAACAAAGTGGAAGAATGACTCTGTAAATAATTTGAAGTGAAAATTATCAAGGGTATGGCATTATTTTGTTGTTTTTTTTTCAATATTCTAGCAATGGTAAGTTTCATCCTTTGTCTATTTAAATGTTACATGGTGCATTCTGAAATAGTAAGCCCAAAACACAATTACCTGTTTTCCATGTATTTATTTAAATTTAATACTTCATAACACTGTGCTTATATTGAAATTTAAACAGACTGACCTAAAATTTTAGAATTTTGGATATTTTTCATTCCTAAATAAATGCACATTTATGTCCTTAAAATGTAGATGAACAATAACTCTACAAAGCACATAACAACTGATTTTATTTCTAGTGAGAAGAAATCACATGAAAGGACTCAAACTCAAGCCAAGATATGGCACAAGGAACAGATGACTGGATTTTGGTTGTCATCTGGATCACCATCTGGATCCAGGGCCAAGTTTCACAAAGGCCTACTATCTCCTTAGTAGGCTGCTAGGTGCTAGTTGTCTACTTAGCCTATACTATCTGTTTCACTGAGATAAGTCTTTACTGTGGTAATTGGTAGGCTGTCCTCACTAGAAGCCCTGCTATCTCTGGAACTTGACAGATCCCAAATATCAGCTCAGTGGAACACTTTTGTAGTGGCAACTAAGAGCCTACTAAGATCTAGATTTAATAGCATACTTTCTTTTATATTTAGTAGGCCTCTGTGAAACTGGGCCCAGGAATTTTTTAAAAAGGGTTTTTGTATGATTGCAGTCATAAGCAATGCTGAGGTCTTGGGCCTTGGCAGAGGTTTATGTTCTCTGAGTGTTCTAGTTTTCTTTCAAACTGCCTGAAAGCAATTACAATTGAAGTAGAAACCTTTTTCTCTCCACATGAGATATGACAGAGCCAAGAAGTTAGATTTGAATCTCACAATGATGTTCCTCCACAAATCCTTCTGAACAAGTTTTATATAATATTGTCATTGACTGGCATGCCTTATTTTAAAGTAATAACAACCCCGGAATGCAACGATACAATCATAGGAAAAGTGTCTAATTCCAAGATTTCTATAGGTCAATTAAAAGATATGCTACTGATGGCTTTGTAAGGAAATCTTATTTCTTACATTTAACTATATTGTGACATAAGGTATGTGGGTTTCCACAGTATTTCAGTAAAATGCTCTCAATACTTAGATTTAAGACGAAGATTAAGATATATATAACACCTTTCATGAATACGTCCCCAGGGCCACCAATTCATGCCTAGTTTCTAGACAGACAATGCAGCATACCATCATGTATATTATTGAAATTAAAACCCCAAAATATTAGGAATACTCCTTTTTGGTAAAAGTATTGTGAAGACTTGCTTGACTGATGTCATCCAAGTCAAAGCTCTGTATCATTTGGTTTTAAGTAATTTAATTACAAGCTAAACTTATGGACTAACAATGATGTTACCCTGATTTGGAATTCTTTATTGCTTCTTTAAATCCATGGACTACCATGTTTAACATTGGACCTACAGCTAACTGGAGCACCAAAATCCTGTCCCTGAAATCAAGAAACAAAAAAGACATAGAAAAACCTGACATAATTTTTTTTTCAATTATGACTATGACTGGCTATGACAATGGAAGGGTTGGGAAGAATTAACTAGGGACAGCTATATCTTTGGGAACAACACCACATGAATTCTAGTCATTTAAGCCAATGATGTGGCTGACATGACAAAACATATCAATATTATATAAAACCTTATACATTATTCTATAATACATAATATGTAAATCACTTACTGTGGGACCCCACACATATAAATCTCCAAAGATTTGGTAGCCCACATTTGTACTTGGTCTTCAATAGCTTCTAACCACTGTGGGACTTCTAACCCATGTGTCTACAATGTCAAAAAATAACATGAAACCTTTATCATCGAAACAACAACTTCTCTCAACTTATCGGGACAATAAGGCAATTTTACTTATCAAAGTTCTGTTTAATGAGGTAGAACTGCACTTGTGTTTACCTTTATTAATCAATCATTATTTATACTTATTATATTATATATAATATGTCAAACCTATCTCTAAATTATGAAAGTGTCAACGATCGTTTTTGAGAGGGTTTTTAATATTAAACAGAAAGCACTCCTAGAGCGCAGACCTCCACCACGGCAGCTGAGTATGCAGAATATGATCCAAGTCTTTGCCAATATGAATTCCTTAAATCAGGACATATGTACATAAAAACTTCCACACAGATCCACTTATTACTTTTAGAATAATCTCAGCTACAAACCCAAATTGAAAACGAGATTATTGAGAATTCGGGATTTTTTTTCTGTATACAGAGTTTGATCCAGCTATTCCTAAGTTTAATTACTTTCTCTCCTTTGGTCAGGCTCTACCCACATAAAGATGTGTTCATTAGTTCCTTGAGGAACCGCAAACACAGACAAACAATAAGACAAATAAATGAACACACGCAAAAATTGAACTTCTTTGACAGAAGTAATAATAAGCCTCGTAAAAGAACTGTTGACGAGTTAAAATATAAAGATAACAAAGATAAAATATATGTGAACTTTTGTATGGTCAACTTGTAGTGTTCTCAATATACCAATTTTCCTGGGATTGGGTGGGTAGTGAATTTAATGGGTGGGTACCCAGGTACTCTCCTTTATGGGTGATAATAGGTGATGCTACAATAATCTCCACATTTACAAACTTAAAACTCACACAAATCATGGGGTCCACCCATTTGCTTTATATCTTTTCTGCCATCTTTTTTTATTTAATGATTGACACAGTAATTCTGTATATTAGGATAACATTGTTTTTTGCCTCGCCCATCGGTGCATTCAAAACACTAGGACATGGAAGAAATGTTAAATAAAAAAGACTTTTGTACATTCAAAATATGGTTGTTTATGCATTGTCAAATACAGGACAGTTTGACAATCGTTAGTATGTTAACATATATATTGACTTCCGAATATATAGAATTTTGTATAATGGCTATATTACTGGATATACACGTTAAAAAATAAAACTACAATTGATTTTCTCAGTATTTTATAATTTTGCAGCACTCTAGTTATTTAAACAACCTGTCAAATAAGCTAGGTTGTAATTCAGAAACTGTATTCGAGTATTGCTTTCACTTCTGCTAGGTCATGTGACTCCATTTGTATGGACTGGGATGTTGAAAACACTGAAAATATATCAACAAACGAGATAAAAATTTGTTATTATTTTAAAAAGCTCAGATGGCTAAATGAATAACTGTACCTTTCTGGCCACAATGTGATCTCGCCAATACATCATTTCGACATATACATCATCACTTTGCTCTGAAAATAATATTTATTCATAGTTAACATCAATAATACCTAAGAAATGATCTGGCTGACAATATAAAATATAATCCCCTGATACCAATAATAGTTTTGTATACCTTTTAAAAACTTAAACCAATTTGAGAACAAAACAATCTGGTAATATTCTTAAGCAGAGTCGTAAGAGGTAAAACATAACCTGCAATTCTGTATGTCTCACCAATATATTCAACCAAATAGAACAACTCATAAGTGAGAGAACAATAATTATAAAACACACAATTTTAATACATAATCACAGCAAGCAATGTATACTAAAAACAGATAAGTTCCAGATATGAGTTTCTCATTTGCTAGCAGTACTATCTGAATACCATCTGAAAAACAAGCAATCAGTGCCCGTGAACGGGCTCTGTGTCAGCTGACTGTGTGTTTTTAGTTTCAGAGTAGAAGTGACAGAAGAAAAAGACACAAAAGTTGTGCCCTGGAAATGGTGTTCACAAGGAAAGTAAGAAGGTAACTGTTAAGGTGTAAAAAGTAAGTTAAACTACCCTGCGGGTCAAACATCCGCGCGAAATAGCTCTGTCTCTCACGTTTTTCGAGATATTCACACTTTTTCATTTTCCGCAAAAATCCAAGATGGCCGCGAAAAGTGGCGATAATTGAAATTTTTGCCCTTTGCATGGGACACTCTTGCAATACCCTGCGGGTTGAAAATTCGCTCAAAATCGCTCTATTTCTTACGGTTTTCGAGATATTCACACTTTTTCATTTTCCACAAAAACCCAAGATGGCCGCCAAAAGTGGCGAAAATTGAAATTTTTCCCCTTTGCATGGGACACTCTTGCAATACCCTTCGGGTCGAAAATTCGCTCGAAATCGCTCTATCTCTTACGGTTTTCGAGATATTCACACTTTTTCATTTTCCGCAAAAATCCAAGATGGCCGCCAAAAGTGGCGAAAATTGAAATTTTTGCCCTTTGCATGGGACACTCTTGCAATACCCTGCGGGTCGAAAATTCGCTCGAAATCGCTCTATCTCTTACGGTTTTCGAGATATTCACACTTTTTCATTTTCCGCAAAAATCCAAGATGGCCGCCAAAAGTGGCGAAAATTGAAATTTTTGCCCTTTGCATGGGACACTCTTGCAATACCCTGCGGGTCGAAAATTCGCTCGAAATCGCTCTATCTCTTACGGTTTTCGAGACATTCACACTTTTTCATTTTCCGCAAAAATCCAAGATGGCCGCCAAAAGTGGCGAAATTGAAATTTTTCCCCTTTGCATGGGACACTCTAGCAATACCCTGCGGGTCGAAAATTCGCTCGAAATCGCTCTATCTCTTACGGTTTTCGATATATTTGTGATTTTTCACATTTTCAAGTAGCAATAAAATAGCGATTACTCACTTGTATATTGAGCAACAGTTGTGAAAATTTAAATATATTACAGTTCACAAAAAGTAGATGAACAATATATTTGAGAGAAATTGTGTAGCTGCAATACTTTTGAAGATATAAGCCTTTTACTCATTATGGTTATCATTAAAAACTGACAAAGTACCTATTACTCACTTAGCTATTGAGATAGACATCCAAGTTACTCACCATGTTGTAGCTATGGAAAAAGTAGCTGAATAACATATTTTACCAAAATGCTCTAAATGCAATAGTTTTTAAGTTATAAATGATTTAGTATTGAGTAAGAACCTCAAAGTAGCTATTACTCAGCTATGCAATGAGCCACAGGTCTGAAATTTGACTATGTTATAGCTGACCCTAAAATAGGTGAATAACATAAGAAACTAAATACTCTAAATGCAATAGTTTTGAAGTTATAAGTGATTTACTCAACAGTGATAACCTAAAAGTAGCTATTACTCAGCTATGCCATGAGCTACAGGTCTGAAATTTTACTATGTTATAGCTGACCCAAAAGTAGTTGAATAACATGTTTACACAAAATTCTCTAAATGCAATAGTTTTTAAGTTACAGGTGATTTTACTCATGATGGAAGTTACTGAAAAGTACAAAAGTAGCTATTACTCACTTAGCTATTGAGATAGACACCCAAGTTACTCACCATGTTGTAGCTATGGAAAAAGTAGCTGAATAACATATTTTAACAAAATGCTCTAAATGCAATACTTTTCAAGTTATAATTGATTTCGTGCATGATTTCATTAATTTTAAAGTGTTAAAAATTATTTTAAAAATTAATAAAAAAATAATTAAGAAAGATCCAGGTCTGACATTCACACAAGGGAATCTACTTATGACCTAGTACATATGTGCAAAATATCAGAGAAATCCCTGCAATAGTCACTGAGAAAATTGTGATAAAGTGTTAACATTTTCATACTTGGGGTGGGGGGTACCTCCCTTATAATGGCTCTAGCAAACAGACGAACAAACAGATCTGCATGCCTTGAACAAATTTTCATGCGAGGTAGATAAGCTATCTTTTAAAAAAAACAGCATGTCTCTGGGCCTTGTATTTTCGGAGGAGAAGTCGCTCACGCGTACGCGTACGTACACGCCGCAGAGTGATGCCATAATGCCAGCTGACTGACAAGTCAGCTGACATAAAAAAACAAGCAATCAGCGCCCGTGAACAGGCTCTGTGTCAGCTGACTGTGTGTTTTGAGTTTCAGAGTAGAAGTAAAAGAAGAAAAGGAGACAAAAGTTGTGCCCTGCAAATGGTATTCAGAAGTAAAGTACAAAGTTAGCTGTTACGATGTAAAAAGTAGGTGAACAACATATTTAAACAAAATACTGTAAAAGCAATAGTTTTCGAGTTACAACTGATTTACTCAACAGTGAGAATCTCAAATGAGCTTTTGTGTTCAGCTTTGCACTGAGCTACAGGTCTGCAATGTTACTATTTTATAGCTGAACCAAAAGGCGACCATAAATGCATTCAGAGAGAAAAGGTAAAATTTATGTTTAATTACACTAACTATGGAACATTTACTGGTCAATTACAAGATTTATCAAACCTCTAATATCCAATTATTCTGAGAATGTGAGATTTTGTTTAGAAAATGGAAGGTTCATAAAACTTAACATGTATTTTAGTGTAAAACAGTGTGAAACAAGAAACTTGGATGATCAGAAATTTATTCATTAAAAAGAAGATATGAATATGAAACAAGCAATCAGCGCCCATGAACAGGCTCTGTGTCAGCTGACTGTGTGTTTTGAGTTTCAGAGTAGAAGTAAAAGAAGAAAAGGACACAAATGTTGTGCCCTGCAAATGGTATTCAGAAGTAAAGTACAAAGTTAGCTGTTAAAGTGTAAAAAGCAGGTGGGAAAACATATTTAAACAAAATACTGTAAAAGCAATAGTTTCAAGTTACAACTGATTTACTCAACAGTGAGAATCTCAAATTGGCTTTTCTCAGCTTTGCACTGTGCTACAGGGCTGCAATTTTACTATGTTTTACTAGCAGAATGAAAAGTAGGTGAACCACATGTTTAAACAAAATACTGTAAATGCAATAAGTTTCAAGTTAAAATTGATCTACTCAACACTGAGATCCTCAAAGTAGCTTTGCTCAAATATGCAATGAGCTACATGTCAGCAATTTTACAATGTAATAGCTGACCAAAAAGTAGGTGAATAACATATTTAAACAAAATTCTCTAAGTGCAATAGTTTTCAAGTTATAATTGATTTACTCAACAGTGAAAACTTGAAAGTAGTTATTGCTCATCTATGCAATGAGCTGCAGGTCTGCAATTTTACTTTTTTATTGCTGAACCCAAAATAGGTGAATAACACATTTAAAACTAGAAATAGGACGCCCTGTTGATAGTAGCTGCGACATATGAATAGAAACAGGATAGCATAGAAGAACACACATTATCATGTGTAATGTCCACCCCATGAACCTTTTGCCAAAATTGTACAGTAGTCTTACAAGACCCTGTTTCATTTGTAAAATATATCAATGATGCTTAAATATTTATTAGTGTAGATGTAAATTATTTCAGCTTCATGCCTTTTCGCATTGGTTGGGTCGAAAATTTTGACGAAATCACTCTATCTTGCACGGTTAAGAAGATAGAAGCAAATTTCTGTTTTTCTATTTTTGGCAAAAATTTGAAAATTTAAAATGGCCGCCATTTTTGGAAAAAGGAAAATTTTTTGAAAATTGCCAAGAGTACATTTCTTAGATACCCTATGGGTCAAAAATTTCAACGAAATAAATTCAAATAACTCTATTTTGCACGGTTAAGGCAAATTTGTGTTTTTCCATTTTTGGCAAAAATTCGAAAATTCAAAATGGCCGCCATTTTTGGGGAGGGGAAAATTTTTTGAAAATTGCAAAGAGTACATTCATTAGATACCCTGTGGGTTGAAAATTTCGACGAAATCGCTGTATCTCGCACGGTTAAGGAGATAGAAGCAAATTTGTGTTCTGCCATTTTTGGCAAAAATTCGAAAATTCAAAATGGCCGCCATTTTTGGGGAAGGGAAAATTTTTTGAAAATTGCAAAGAGTACATTCCTTAGATACCCTGTGGGTGGAAAATTTCGACGAAATCGCTCTATCTCGCACGGTTAAGGAGGTAAAAACAAATTTGTGTTTTGCCATTTTTGGCGAAAATTCAAAATGGCCGCCATTTTTGGGGAGGGGAAATTTTTTTTGAAAATTGCAAAGATTACATTCCTTAGATACCCTGTGGGTCGAAAATTTCGACGAAATCGCTCTATTTCGCACAGTTAAGGAGATAGAAGCAAATTTGTGTTTCTGCCTTTTTTGGCAAAAATTCGAAAATTCAAAATGGCCGCCATTTTTGGGGAGGGGAAAATTTTTTGAAAATTGCAAAGAGTACATTCCTTAGTTACCCTGTGGGTGGAAAATTTCGACGAAATCACTCTATCTCGCACGGTTAAGGAGGTAAAAGCAAATTTGTGTTTTGCCATTTTTGGCAAAAATTCGAAAATTCAAAATGGCCACCATTTTTGAGGAGGGGAAAATTTTTTGAAAATTGCAAAGAGTACATTCATTAGATACCCTGTGGGTCGAAAATTTCGACGAAATCGCTCTATCTCGCACGGTTAAGGAGGTAAAAGCAAATTTGTGTTTTGCCATTTTTGGCAAAAATTCGAAAATTCAAAATGGCCGCCATTTTTGGGGAGGGGAAAATTTTTTGAAAATTGCAAAGAGTACATTCCTTAGCCAAAGCTCAAATCTGATCACATCAAAAGATTCCTAGCGCATGATTTTGTATAGGATGGTTTCACTTTACAAACCTCTAGGACCATGAAAAGCGATTTACAGCACTTTTAGATTTTACTATCCTCACTTGACCTCGAAGGAAGGGCCCAAGGTCAAATTTGACCACATTAAAAGATTCCCAGCCCATGATTTCCTATAGGTTGGTTTCACATTGCAAACCTCTAGGGCCAATAATAAGTGAGATATAAGCACTTTTAAGTTTGGGTATCCTTGTTTGACCTTGAAAGAGGGGGTTCAAGGTCAAATCTGACCACATAAAAAGATTCTTGGCCCATGATTTCCTATAAGTTGGTTTACCAGAAAAAACTCGAAGGAAGGGCCCAAGGTCAAATCCGACCACACCAAAAGATTCCCAGCCCATGATTTCCTATAGGTTGGTTTACCATCCCAAACCTCTAGAACCAATAATAAGGGAGATATAAGCACTTTTCATGACTGACAAAAAACGCCCGTGGCGGCCATCTTTTTTTCAAAATGAGGCCAAAAGTATTTCCAATCAAGATTTTGTAATGCGGTCAGGTACTTTGGCGGTCTGTGGATGACCTTCAATGGAGAGCTTCAAGGTCAAATTTCTGCATGCTTACAGAGGACATATATATGTATTATATATAGTACCCATAGGATGATCTAACTTTCTGTATATGAGAACTGGGCCAAAATGTGAAAAAATGGCCAATATCTGACCTTTAAGAGGCCACCAGTGACCTTGAAATTGAAGGTCAAGGTCACAAAACAATACCGTTCATGGCATTGCCCATATATACCCACATACCAAATTTGAAAGGTCTAAGTATAATATTTTTTAAGTTATCGCATCCGAAAGGAAATCTCTGCGGCGGCGGCATGACCATACTGAATCCTAAGTATCCCTGACAAAATACTGTATATGCAACAGTTTTCAAGTTACAAGTGATTTCCTCAACAGTGAGAACCTAGAAGTAGCTATTGCTCAGCTATGCAATGACCTACAGGCCAACAATTTCACTATATTATACCTGACCCATAAGTAGTTGAATAACATATTTAAACAAAATCATCTAAATGGAATAGCTTTCAAGTTACAAGTGATTTTACTCATTATGGAAGGTACTGAAAAGTCAGAAATTTGCAAATTTAATAAGTAAATTAAATTTTTATAAGTTAATACCCTATCCAATGGACCAATGCTTATCCGGTCGGCGTGGACCAGCTCGCCAAACGTCAGAAAAAGACGTCCTGTGTCTCCACCGGCTAAGCCGGCCCAGCACTGTGCACTCGCCAGGTGGCGTGCAGTACTTCCTTCCTGTCTAGACAGAGTGACGTCATAACATCTTTTTTGTTGTCTAAACGTATTAGGCCCCTAGTAAGCTGATAGCGGGGTCGGTGGGAGGGTCTTTTGTGTCCATTGGATAGGGTATGAACTTATAAAAATTTAATTTACTTATCAAATTTGCAATTTTATTGCATTAATACATCCTATTCAATGGACCAATGCTGAATAACTACCGCTTGGTCGGCGGGTAAGTTACTGGGGACTTTCATGAACTCAGATATGAACTAACAAATTTCTCCAAGCCCGGGTCCGTCCTGCAGACGAGTAACCCTTACGGCTAAAGTCGATTAACTGAGACCGGTTAAATACGGTCCAAACCGACTTACCTCCCCCCCCCCATTTTTTAACAGACCTGCTCTGAGGTAGGGGAAGAGAGGGATGAGTTCAGTCCCATAGAAATAAACCTCCCGAAGGAAGCACATCAGAGTTTTTTTTTGTTTTTTTTTATAACATATATACAATATATACAATGTACAGCTATTTACATATGTACAGATCTCCTCTATTTCTGGGCTACTGGTGGATCTGTTGAGCAGCCACTACTGGGCTAATTGTGTGAAGGTGTTGTGTGATTTCCAGTGGCAAGCAGCTAAGATTTGTTCCAAGGAGACTCTCGATTGGAAAGCCTTAGAAGCGGCAAAGGCCCTTACATCATGGGCTTTGACCTGATGTAATGTGTGGGCCTCTTGGTCTGAGAGCTCATAACACAGGATCACAGTCTGTTTGATCCATGAGGAGATAGTGGCAGGTGAGATGTCTCTGTCGAAGCCTTTCTTGAAGGAGACAAAGACTAACTCCTTGTTCTGCCTGAGGTCTGAGGTCCTGTCCAAGTAGTAGCGTAGAGCTCTGACCGGAAAGAGGGACCGATCAGACATGAGGGACCTATCCAGAGTTGGTGCCAGGGCTGGTATAACCACTGGGGCCACACTGTCTGGACCCTCTTTGGCCAGCTGGTTCTTTGAAAGAAAGCTGGGTGATGGATACAGAGACACCTTGGACCAGTCCGACTGGTGCCTGATGTTCTTGTTCTGCCAGGCATGAATCTCACTTCTGCGTTTACCAGAACCCAATGCTAGGAGGAAGACTGTCTTGAAGGTCAGACACTTCAATGAGGCTTCCTTGATCGGTTCAAAGGGGGGCTTAGTCAGCTGGTGTAAGACCAGTGACAGGTTCCAAGAAGGGATACCCCTTCTGCCCTTGGGTCGGTCTCTATGGAAGCTATCCAGGAGACGAGTGAGATTTTCATCTTTGCTGACGCTGAGGGTTGAATTACCCAGTTTGTCAGCGATGGCTGACCTGTAACCATCAATGGTGCTGGGTTGTAACTTCCTGTCCTCAAAGAGATACAGAAGGAAGTCAGCAACTGATTTCACAGGGGGTGCCCTGAAGTCCACCTGATTAGTGACGCACCACTTTGTAAAAATGGCCCACTTTGCCTCATAGACTGATCTGGTTGATCCTCTTTGAGGAGCCTCAATCCTTGTTGCCACTGCTTTAGAGAAGCCTTGTTCTTTGATTGGAGTGGCTCTAGGAGCCATGCATGGAGATTTAGACTCGTCAGATTTCTGTGAGGGATCTGATTGAAAGGTTGAGTTAGCAGGTTGGATATGTTGGGAAGGCTCAACGGTATCTGACTGGACATGGTCACTAGGTCCCAAAACCAGGGCATGTTGGGCCATCCTGGAGCAATCAGTATCATTCTTTTGCATGGGGAATCCCACAACTTCTCTACCACTTTGCCCAGAATGGCTACCGGTGGGAAGGCATATACATCCAGATCCTCCCATGGTAGACTGAGTGCATCGACTGCAGTAGCTAGGGAGTCGGGTACTGGAGATACGAACAGGGGCAACTTGTTGAATCTTGTGGCGAAGAGGTCTACTTGAGGCTGGTGCCACCTGTTGCATATGGTCTGAAAAACCTCTGGGAGGAGACCATTCTGTTTGAATAATCTGGCCTAGCCTGGACAGTTTGTCCGCTACCACGTTCAGTCGGCCGGGAATGTGTCGTGCTTTGATGGTCACCTGTCTCCTGGTGCACCAAGTCAAAATTCTCCACAGAAGGGCACACAGTGGACCTGACCTCATTCCCCCTTCCTTGTTTATGTAGGACACTACTGTAGTGTTGTCAGTTGCTATTAGAACTGTTTTGTCGGTACAGAGGTCCTGGAACTCTACCAAGGCCAGAAAGACCGCTTTCAGTTCCAGATAGTTTATGTGCAGATTGCTTTCTGGAGTGGACCAACACCCTCTTGCTGTGTGCTCATCTAAGTGAGCGCCCCACCCTTCCTTTGATGCGTCTGTAAATATTTGCAGAGCATGTTGTATGGGGTGTAATGGTTGGCCCTGGAGCACATTGCTCTCCTCCAGCCACCATTGTAGGTGAGGGTGAAGCGTTCTGGGTATTGGGATGACCTTCTCCAGTGATTCTGGTACCCGCCAGTTGTTTTTGAGGTGCCACTGGATGGGCCTCATATGTAACCGACCTAGGTATACTTGCTTTTCTGTGGCAGTCAATAATCCTATCAGGGACATGAACTGCCGGACCGGACATGCTGGTAGTAGCAGCAGTGATTGTATCTTTATCTGTAGACTCTGCCACCGGTCCGGTGTGGGTCGGACCCGGCCTGACCGGAGGTCGAACTGGTAGCCCACAAAGTTGAAGATTTGCTTTGGGATCAGTTCTGATTTCTCTAAATTGACCACCCAGCCAAGGTTTCGGCACATTTGTACTAGAGCTTGGGTATGCTGGAGACAAACTTGGTGGGATTTGGCCCTCACCAACCAGTCGTCTAGGTACTGGTGGATCCTTATACCCTTGTGTGTGGCCATCAGTTTCACTTCCTTTGCGACCACAGTAAACTCCAAGGGTGCTGTGGATAGTCCGAACGGAAGGGCCTTGAACTGATATGTCCGACCTCGGACATGAAATCTCAAGTATTTCCTGGACTGTCCTGTATTGGAATATGGAAATAGGCGTCCTGAAAATCTATGGATGTGACCCATTCGCCTTGTTGGAGTGAGGACCTGATGGTTTCCGGTGTCTGCATTTTGAATTTCTCCACCTTGAGGAAGAGATTTAGTTTGCTGAGGTCTAAGATAGGTCTCCACCTGTTGTTTGGTTTGGGAACTAGAAAAAGTCGGTTGAAAAACCCTAGCGACCTTGGATTTTGAACTAGTTCCACTGCATTTTTGTCGATAAGCTGATGTAATGCCTCCATCAGATACTTGTCCCTGTGAGGATTGACATAGCAACTTACGACTGTGGGATATCTTGTTAGTCTGGGCCGGATCCGGAAGGGGAGGGGGTAACCCTCTCTCAAAATTTGTACTACTTTCGGACTGGCTCCCAGCTCCAACCAGACTTGCCAAAAGTTTTGAAGTCGAGCCCCTACAGGTAAAGTTGTGGCAACATTTTTTACATTTGTTACAGTTTGGGCACAAGACAATTGAGTGACACAAGAAACACCTTTCACATATTTTACTGTATGACTTTTTTGAAAGGGATGACAGTCTGCTACCCCGGGACTCATTTCTTTCTTTTGCGAAAGCCCGGGGGCAGTATGAGCATGGTTCACAACATTTAACTTTACAAAAGTGTCTAGGCATTGTCTCTGTACTGTAACTGGGCTCCCGGCCAGCAGTCCTTCCTGTGAATTGAACACACATTGATTGTCATTTATAGGACTGCTGGCCCTTGGCTGGTCGCGAGGAATAGTAGGAGGCCTTGCCCCTGCCTCTCTTGCTTTGTCCTCTGTATCCCACGTTCTTCCACGCTGGTCGTTCTGACTTTTTATTGTCTGATCGTTTCTCAGGATGCTCATAAGGGTGGAAGCGAGCTTTCTTTCCCGTGTGAATCTGTCCCTTCGATTCAAAGTTGGCTATTTCCTGCTCTGCCTGTATTAAGGCTTCCTCTGGGAAAAGTGTAGCCATGTTAAGAGGAGCGGTCCTGAGTGCAGCCAAGGTGTCCGGTTTAATGCCGGCCTTGAGGTGTGATAAATACGCATCTCTTCTGGTCAGAGTAGAATTGGCCCCGTGACGAAGACAAAGTCCGTGAGGTGTTCAAAGGTCTTGGCCATAGCTTGGGTGATACCTGAGTTAAAGTCCAGAAGGAATTGCAATTCCTCAGCAGCACCGGATACTTTGGTTGAAGATTTGCCCTTGCTAAGTTCCAACTTAATAGTCTTTAACTGTGACTTCATATTGTCTTGCACTTTGTACAGGCATCTATTGAATGCTGCTGCCCGGTTGCACATAGTGGATGCCTCACGAGCTGCCTGTTCCCAACGTCGTAGATTGTCCTGAGAAATCTGACGTGAAGGGGGAGGTGTAGAGGCGATGCCGGCTGTTCTGGCAATCCTGCTGTATGTGCTATTTACTTTGGAGGAGTCAGTATTCCAGGAAGACACTGACTTGCCAGAAGAAACCTTGTGTGGATCCGATGCTAAACCATACCATTTCTGTTGTGATCTGGCCGGTCGTATGAATTGGTCTTTCAGTAAACCACCCGCCTCTGAACTGCGAGACGGGTAGCCTTCCACCAAGGTCAGGTTGAGTTTACCCATTTTCTTGTAAAGCCACTCATCCGTGGGCATTTTGACCGACACCTTCCCTGTAGGTTGTGTCCTTGGTCCGGCAAAGGGGTTGTCGTCTGAAGTAGACGTTGTGGTATCAATATCCGGAATGTCTGTCCACCCCATGTAGGACCTAATCCCTCTCATTGTCTCCCTATAATTTTGGTCCTCTGAGAGGGTCTGGTCGGGGTCAGCAACAGTGGCATCCGGGTCCTGGTCGGACAATTCCCCCTCTTCTACAAATATGTCGACCGGTGGTCGGTCAGAAAACTCAGTCGGAATCAGTGTCCATGGAGGCTGAGTCATGTCGTCCGGCCGGTACTGAAGACGATTTACTGGAAACCTGAAGAATAGGTGAGTCGGTTCCAGGTAAATCTGCGTGTTGGTCGGTGTGTGGTTTGTCTTTAGGCAATTTGCTGGTCGATTGGCCCTTGGGACCAATCTGAATATCACCATGCAAATCTGAAGACTTCTTCATAGTAGATGTATGCGATTTGTCCGCTGCCTGTCTCTGTGGAGAGTGGTCGGTGCTGGACAAATCTGATGCTGGAAGTTTATGAGTCGGTCGGATGAAAGGATCCGAAGATCTAACAACACCAACTGGTGGGGTATGCGTCGGTGTGACCTTAACCGGAGCAAGTGTCGGTTCCTGTCTGTCCAGTGTTTTTGCAATCAGAAGAGCTTCCAATCTATTAAACCTCTCCGACCATTTAAGGTCTAGGTCGTCAATCCTGGCTTCTGCTGAGGATTTGTGAGATAGAGGTGGCGATTTAGAAGGCTTTTTTTCACCGGACTTGTGATGTTTAGCGGAAGTTTTCTTTTCCTGAGGGTTGGGTTTCTTCTTTTTCTTATCAGAGCTCAAACCCGGGGATTTCACTACCCCCTGGCCGTCCACTGCTCCCACTACCGTCACAGAGGACGGGTCGATGAGAGAGGAACTGACTGAGTCTTTGCTAGGTGTATCGGAAGACTTTTTAAGATCTCGCTTTTCTTTCTTAAGCCTATAGCTAGGCGTGGACAACTGTAAGCGTTGTTCTTCCGTAAGGGAGTTACAAGCAGGGCAGTCATTATGTGATATACAAGGATCTGATCCTTTACTTTTTTCTCTACATCTAGCGCAGAAACTATGGCTGTCGAAACTGGCCATGATATGTCCACAGCTCCCGTGTTTCTGGCTAGGAGAAGACATAATGAACTGGTAAACTTCCGAAAATAAGATACAAAAGTTCTATGAACTCCCCCAACAATGTTTATATAACTTCCGAAATACTTCTTGAAGATAAAGTGACAATATTTCACAAAATAATTTGCTGTAAAAAACTCTGTGTACACAATGCACGCGCCAAATGAAAAAGATGCTATGACGTCACTCTGTCTAGACAGGAAGGAAGTACTGCACGCCACCTGGCGAATGCACATTGCTGGGCCGGCTTAGCTGGTGGAGACACAGGACGTCTTTTTCTGACGTTTGGCGAGCCGGTCCGCGCCAACCGGATAAGCATTGGTCCATTGGATAGGATGTATTAACACAATAAAATAGCTATTACTCACTTAGCTATTGGGATAGACACCTAAGTTACTCACCATGTTGTAGCTATAGAAAAAGTAGCTGAACTCAAGATAAGTCAGCTGACATAAAAATAGTTACCTGGAAAATTGATATATCTACAACAGTCAAACTATTATGATACAAATTACAATGCATTGCTCCACTTTTAAACAGGTACCGAATGTGAAAATATTTATCAAATACCATGAACAAGTATTCACAGAGTAACACTGCTATTCATTTGTATAATACAGTAGAACCTCAATAATCCAAATCTCCGGATTAACCGAACCGAAATGTTGTCTCTCTCTACTGGCAGTACATATAATGAACGGTCTAAAGTGGTCTCGGAAACCATTAATTCTAGTACTTTATAAAACATACCATCCACAAAAATGCCTAACTTCTTTGATCTTTATTGCATTGTATTAATAGGGGAGGGATTAATTCATTTACACAACCCCACTACACAACTTCTTTGATAATACGCCAATCACTGATTGCGTGTTCGATTCTGTTTTGCAATTTATAATCACCAGGAGTAGGTCCATTCACAGACTGACGTGTATTAAAAGAAAAATGTTAACAATGCATTGCCAACCGAACGTACATCCACTGAAGACACATTCTATTAGGTTTATGCAATAAATAATTTCCTGGAGTTTTTCAATTGACAAAATGCATTGTGACGTTCATCTAAAAATGAAACGTCAACACTGCATGTACAAAACAAACACACCCAGCTCAAGTCCGCGTAATATTTAAAAAGAAAATGCATGATAATATTCAGATACAGAGCAAATAAGTCAAAATTAGAGGGTCAGATATATTATATTACACAAATTTATTAAACTACTTCATGAATGACCACCCTCGCCAGTCTTTAGTACATAAAAATGGTTGTTCTTCAATTATCGCCCACTTGGTAACCCATGAATGGTGAATTTCGGTTTCCTTCATCTATCTGAATCCCTCGATTATCCGACGCCATTGTATGTCTCCCACTGGGTTTGTATAGTTCATGTTCTACTGCACATGCATCAATGATATGAGTAATATACAATATCTTCTGGCTTTGGGGTCTCAAATCATGTTTTACTTCTACCTACACACAACTCACACTGGCTGTACCTGTACATAGTCTACTGTAGCCACCTTGTAAAAAATAATACAAGTAACAGAAAAGTAATAGATTAGAGCCAAGTTCTATGTAATAGTAAAAGACTGCATGTAATAGATTACTAGTCTGTACTGCAGGGTCTTACTAGTGAAGTATCTGATGTAATGACTGACAAACTTGAAGCCATTCTGTTCCATCAAGTAGTCAGGAGCATTTCTCTTCAGCTGACGCAGAGTGTCACAAAATCGGAAGTTAGGGTAGAGGACCTCTGCATCCAAATGTACAACTGGGATAGCCACTTCCTCTGTAATGAAAAGAGGAGAAAAGTGTTCTCCGACATTTTTACTTTGCTAACCATATTGAGAACCACTGAAAGTACTGCACATCCAAAACAACTAGAGGATCGCTCGCAAAAAAAAAGATAATGTTTTTGCATAGCAAAAACAAAGCGTCCCGAAAAGGATATAAAGGTGAGTGCTAAAGTATTAAGAAAATGTTCCGTTTCTAGCCTTATACTGTTGTGGCAACCAAAGTCAGCGCAGTCTGCTCTATCTAGCACGGTTTTCAAGATATAAGCATTTTTGTGTTTTGCAATTTTTGAAAAAAAATCAAAAATTCAAAATGGCCGCTATATTTGGCGAGACAAAAATATTTTGAAAATTGGCATGGGTACTCTGCAGAGATATCCAGCAGGTCAAAAATTTTTGTTGAATTCGCTCCATCTAGCACAGTTTTAGAGATATAAGCATTTTTGTGTTTTGCAAAAACTTCGAAAACTCAAAATCGCCACCATTTTTGGTGAGACAAAAATTTTTGAAAACAAGACCACTGCCACGGTGTGTATCTCCCGCCGAGCATTAAAGGAGAAGAAATAGCTTTTCCGAGATATTCACAATTTTTCATTTTCGTGTGTGAAAGCTCTTCCAAACGTAGGTGAATGAGTTATTTGAGAAAAATTGGCTATCTGCAATACTTTTAGAGGTAATTAGCATTTACTCATTTTGAGTAGGTGAATAATTAGCAATTGGGTCTGAAACTTCACCAAGTGAAAGCTCTCCCAAAAGTAGATGAATGAGTTATTTGATAAAAATTGGGTATCTGCAATACTTTTAGAGGTAATTAGCATTTACTCATTTTGAGTAGGTGAATAATTAGCAATTGGGTCTGAAACTTCACCAAGTGAAAGCTCTCCCAAAAGTAGATGAATGAGTCATTTGAGAAAAATTGGCTATCTGCAATACTTTTAGAGATAATTCGCATTTACTCATTTTGAGTAGGTGAGTAATTACCAACGGGTCTGAAACTTCACCATGTGAAAGCTCTCCCAAAAGTAGATGAATCAGTTATTTGATAAAAATTGGGTATCCGCAATACTTTTACAGACAATTAGCATTTACTCATTTTGAGTAGGTGAATAATTAGCTACAGGTCTGAAACTTCCCCAAGTGAAAGCTCTCCCAAAAGTAGATGAATGAGTTATTTGAGAAAAATTGGGTATCTGCAATACTTTTAGAGATAATTAGCATTTACTCATTTTGAGTAGGTGAGTAATTAGCTATGGGTCTGGAACTTCACCATGTGAAAGCTCTTCCAAAAGTAGGTGAATGAATTATTTGAGAAAAATTGGCTATCTGCAATACTTTTAAGAGATAATTCGCCATCTAGCACAGTTTTCGAGATATTAGCATTTTTGTGTTTTGCAATTTTTGCGTAAAATTCGAAAATTCAAAATGGCCGCCATTTTTGGTGAGTCAAAATTTTTTTGAAAATTGGCATGGCTACTCTGCAGAGATACCTTGCGGGTCAAAAATTTCGTCGAAAACGCTCTATCTAGCACAGTTTTCGAGATATAAGCATTTTTATGTTTTGCAATTTTTGCGAAAAATTCGAAAATTCAAAATGGCCGCCATTTTTGGCGAGACAAAATTTTTTTCAAAATTGGGATAGCTACTCTGCAGAGATACCCTGCGGGTCAAAAATTTTGTCGAAATCGCTCTATCTAGCACAGTTTTCGAGTTATAAGCATTTTTGTGTTTTTCTTATTTGGAAAATTCATAATAATTAATTAATCATTAATTACTCGGCCATTTCTTAACCAATTAATGCCAAAATCTAATGATTTCCAGATTTTAATAGAATGAATGTATTTGCCAAGTTTCAGGTGAATTGATAAAATCCCTTTCAAGTTATCATCCGGACAAGCTTCCCCATCGAAAAAAAGATATTTTTGGTCATGTGACCTCTCTGATTGGTTGAAATGTCACTGCAGCATATTCAAAAAAATTCCCCAAGGCTACTGCATAAACCTGCCAAATTTGAAAAGAATCCGCCTAACGGTTACAGAGTTATAAGGAAAACAAAATGCGGAGCCGGCGGAGCCTGAAGGTCTCCCATACACAAACACCAGCCTACATGTGCTATTTCACCCCCAAAATTTAAACTTGCATTTCCTTTTTTCATGCTTTTGTTTTAGAGATATGTTTTCACAATAAAGTATTATGAATTAAACCTTGTTATGCACAGCAACAAATATTAAAAAGAACTAAGTTTTCATTCATTTGTATTTACTAACTTTAGTGGGTGAATCATTTATCGATAATGCCGATATTTATTGTTTTGGGAGAGGGTTGCTGATATTGATGTAGAAGCGTGTATATCAATATCGCCAACTGATGTATAACGTAAAACTTACACTTAAAATATCTGAAATAAACCCTAAATCTGAAGAAACTAGACTAAGGACGCATCTGTGGCCAGATGCTGGATGTATCCACTGACAAAGGCCAACTAACATAGTTTAGAAGATAAACAGCATTTTTCGTTAATAAGCAAGCTGAAAGCACTTTTAAGTTTGGCTACCCTTATTTGACCCTGTAGCAGGGGCCCAAGGTGAAGTCTGACCACATCAAAAGATTCGCAGCCCATGATTTCCTATAAGTCGTTTTCACATTGCAAACCTCTAGGACCAATAATAAGCAGGAGGGGCCCAAGGTCAAATCTGACCACATGAAAAGATTTGCAGCCCATGACTTCCTATAAGTTGTTTTCATATTAATGAGTTATTTGAGAAATACTGGCTATCTGCAATACTTCTAGAGATAATTCGCATTTACTCATTTTGAGTAGGTGAATAATTAGCTACGGGTCTGAAACTTCACCAAGTGAAAGCTCTGTCAAAAGTAGGCGAATGAGTTATTTGAGAAAAATTGGCTATCTACAATACTTTTAGAGATAATTCAAATTTACTCATTTCAGTAGGTGAGTAATTACCTACGGGTCTGGAACTTCACCATGTGAAAGCTCTCCCAAAAGTAGATGAATCAGTTATTTGATAAGAATTGGACATCTGCAATACTTTTAGAGATAATTAGCATTTACTCATTTTGAGTAGGTGAATAATTAGCTAGAGGTCTGAAACTTCACCAAGTGAAAGGTCTCCCAAAAGTAGGTGAAGGAGTTATTTGAGAAAAATTAGCTATTGGGAATACTTTTAGAGATAATTTGCATTTACTCATTTTGAGTAGGTGAGTAATTACCTACGGGTCTGAAACTTCACCAAGTGAAAGCTCTCCCAAAAGTAGGTGAATGAATTATTTGAAAAAAATTGGCTATCTGCAATACTTTTAGAGATAATTCGCATTTACTCATTTTGAGTAGGTGGGTAATTACCTACAGGTCTGGAACTTCAGCATGTGAAAGCTCTCCCAAAAGTAGGTGAATGAGTTATTTAAGAAAAATTTGCTATCGGCAATACTTTTAGAGAAAATGCAGAATTACTCATTTTTAGTAGGCAAGTAATTTAGCCACAGGCCTAATTTAGACATAAAGCCTACCAATAGAATACTGTGGTGCACCCTCTAATATACTTGCAAACTTGAGAAGGCTAGCTATAATATTTTTTCCGTTAGAGCGGTAATGATGAAATCTCTCTACACACTGCGGCTATCCAGTGGATACAATGATTTACCCAACAGTGAGAACCTGAAAGTAGATATTGGTAAGCTATGTCATGACATAGAGGTCTGCAATTTCACTCTGTTACAGCTGACCAAAAATTATGTGAATAACATATTTAAACAAAATACTGTAAATGTAATAGTTTTCACGTTATAACTGATTTACTCAACAGTGATAACCTCAAAGTAGCTATTACTCAGCTATGCAATGAGCTACATGTCTGAATTTTTTCTATGTTATAGCTGACCCAAAATTAGGTGAACAACATATTAAGCAAAATACTGTAAATGTAATAGTTTTCAAGTTACAACTGATTTACTCAATAGTGAGAACCTGAAAATAGCTATTGCTCAGCTATGCCATGAGCTATAAGTCTGTAATTTCACGATGTTATAGCTGACCCAAAAGTAGGTGAACAACATATTTTAACAAAATACTCCAAATGCAATATTTTTCAAGTTACAAGTCATTTACTCAACAGTCAGTACCTGAAAATAGCTATTGCTATAAATATTATATAACCTCTTCTTCGCTGAAATAAGTAACATCATGTACTAAATATATTTAGGGCTATAACTGCACTACACCTGGTACTTAGTGTATTCAGGCCTATCCCCCCCACTTCCTCCGTCCACTTCTACGTTAAGTAAAAGGATAAGATGCGCACTCATAAGTTTATTTAATATGAAGTACTTTCCGTAACATAACTTGATCATTAATAACACACTCTATATCTTACAGGTCCAGAAAGCCTACTACTGATGGATTCTATGGGAAAAGACATCGGAGACATAAAGAATACTACCAGTATTTGTTGTCGGGGTGCTACACCAGAATCACTGTTAGCCTATGTACAGGAAAACCGCGGTCTTTTCCCTCAAAAGAAAATAATACTAATACACGTTGGAACAAACTACCTGGGTAGTAAATACGAATGGCTGCTATATCAAAATTTTAGGAACGGTAAATTGAGTCATGCAGCATACGAAAATCAATTGAGGGCTCTGAATCCCCTACCAGCTTCTGGAACAGCTCTTTCGTTCCAACGAACTTTTGAACAAATTATCACCGAAATCCGTAAAGAAAATAAGTTTGCAAAGATTATCATATCAGGTATTTTTCCAAGGGTGTGGGACTACGATAGACGGCAACTGGTTTTAGAAAGCTATAACAATATCTTACGAAAATGTAATAGTTGCAATTTTGTATATTTTATACCAACACATAAACCCTTTTTGACAAATACTGCCTCAGTCAAACAGGATCTATTTCAAAAAGATGGCCTGCATCTTGCAAACTCCGGATCTAGAGTGTTAAGGTCCTTCATTTGTGATAAGCTTGATAAAGCTAGGAAAGACGCTCTCAAATAAAATAAAGGAAAAAAAAAAAAAAATTTAACTATGGTATAGGGTGTAGTGAAAAGTGCAACTATGGGAAAACAATAATGACATGCTGTTTGTGCTATAGCTATGGCTATAGTGCAATAACTATCTAGTGGAAAGTAAGATGACGCTTGTAGTAATTATTATCATTGTAAGGTTGCCATTCTAGCTCATGACCCTGTTGTGTATGTGGTAAACAATAGTACAATTAATATTGTGACATGGTGTTTTAGTGGTAAACATTATGACCCTGCTGTGTTGTGGTTAAAACGTAGTTTGTAGTTTGTTTGTTTTTTATTATTATTGTATATTACCACTCTAGCTCAGGACTCTGTTGTATGTGGTAAACAATAGTATAATTAATATTATGACACGGTGCTTTAGTTAACATTATGACACTGCTATGTGGTGGTTAAAATAGTACATTTATATGCAACTCCACTAAAGACCACAGAAGTTGCAAAGAGAGTGAATGGTACACTGAAGTCTAATGGAAAATTGCATGATAGTGTGTTTGTGGTATACATTATGTATTACCACTCTAGCAACCAGTAAACATTTGTATATTACCCTTTTTAGCTTATGACCCTGGCATATGTGGTAAAGAATAGTACATCTAATATTATAACATGCTGCCTTGTGGTAAACATTACGACCCTGCTGTGTCGTGTTAAAAATAGTATATTTAAATACAACTCCACTAAAGACTACGGTTATGAAGCGGAGTTGCAGTGACTCGTACACTGAACAACTATGGTAAAAAATTTACATGACAGTGTGTTTGTGTATACGTTGTGTATCACCACTCTAGCAACCAGTAAACACTGTACATTACCATTCCAGCTTATGACCCTGGCGTATGTGGTTAACAATAGTACATTTAATAATTGAACTCTTGTGGAAAATTGCACGACAGTGTGTTTGTGGTATACATTGTGTATTACCACTCTAGTAACCAGTAAACATTGTATATTATCATTCTAGCTTACGACCCGTATGTGGCATATGTGGTAAACAATAGTACAATTAATATTATGACATCATGGTGTTTTGTGGTAAACATTATGACCCTGCGGTGTCGTGGTAAAAATAGTACTTTTAAATGCAACTCCATTAAAGACTATGGTTATGAAGTGGAGTTGAGCTCTGGTGGAAAATTGCATGTCAGTGTGGTGGTGATATACATTTGTGTATTACCAATCTAGCAACCAGTAAACGCTGTATATTACCATTCTAGCTTATGACCCTGGCGTATGTGGTAAACAATAGTACATTTAATATTGAACTCATGTGGAAAATTGCATGACAGTGTGTTTGTGGTATACATTGTGTATTACCATTCTAGCAACCAGTAAATATTGTATATTACCATTCTAGCTTATGACCCGTATGTGGCATATGTGGTAAACAATAGTACAATTAATATTATGACATGGTGTTTTGTGGTAAACATTATGACCCTGCTGTGTCGTGGTAAAATAGTACATTTAAATGCACCTCCACTAAAGACTACGGTTATGAAGTGGAGTTGCCAAGAGAGTGAATGGTACAAGGAAATCTGGTGGAAAATTGCATGACAGTGTGTTTGTATGTGTTGTTGTTTTTGGTATATATTGTGTACTACCACTCTAGCAAACAGTAAACATTGCACATTACCATTATAGCTTAAAACCCTGGGGTATGTGGTAAACAATAGTACATTAATATTATGACATGGTGTTTTGTGGTAAACATTTTGACCATGCTGTTATGTGGTAAAAAACAGTACATTTAAATCCAACTCCACTAAAGACCACTGTTATGAAGTGGATATTCAAGAGAGTGAATGGTACATTTGCTATCAGTAGAAAATAATATTAGACAGTTTGTAAACATTGTGTACTAGCGTTCTAGTGTATTGCCATGGTGTATGTGGTAAACATTAGTACATTTAACATTTAATTTAAAGTTTTGTTACATGCAACCTCGCAAAAGATTATGGTTACAAACGGTTGATTACTAAATTAAACTTTCTAGTGGGGTAGCCAATATGGTTAATGTAACATTATATTTAAAGAAAACCTTATTACAATATTGAAACCCTTTGGTCTCTTACAAATGTTAATAATCTCTCTATTTCATGTACATATTTGTTCTTTGTTCTTTTGTTTTTTGTTTATTATTTTATAATTATGTGAAAACTGGTGAATGTATACTTTGTACCATGTCTATATTTTGTGCAAGTCCTGTTTTGGATTCTCAGTACTTAGTGCTGTTCCATCTGTACTGCAGAATCTTAAGAAAATATTACATTGTTATACATTACTCTTGTGTTAAGTGCTTATTAGACATTAGCTGTTGGTATAATCGTCAGGGGGTCCACAACGCATATGCGTCATATGAGTAATAGTATCAAATTGTTGTCGGCAAACTGTCAAGGATTAGGAGATAATACCAAATGTGTCGATGTGTTAAATTATTTAGATCAATTACAATGTGATATAACTTGCCTATAGGATACCCATTGGATTGAAAAGGATATTAAAAAGATACAAAACTTGTGGCCGGGTGAAATCTTTCTAAGTGGATATAAACGAAATTCTAGGGGTGTTGCAATTTTGTTGAAAAAGACCTTTGAGTTCACTGTAATGGACACATACTCAGATAATTCAGGTAATCTATTAGTTATTGATCTTAAAACAAGAGAGATGTCAATTAAAATAATCAATATCTATGCTCCTAATGTAGATTCACCCTCCTTCTTTAAAAGAATTTTTGAGATTATCGATAACAATTCACTTGATTACTTCTTACTTTGTGGAGATTTTAACCTAGTACTTGACCCCACTGTAGACTGCTATAACTACAAAAATATTAATAATCCTCAATCGCGAAATTTGCTTCTTTCATCTATGTCCAATGGAAACTGGAAAGACATCTTTCGCTCACTTAATCCAAATGCTAAAAGATACACATGGCGTAGGAGAAACCCTTTGAAACAGGCAAGACTAGATTATCTGTTGGCCCCCAACTCCTTCCTAGATAACGTTGATAACTGTACAATAAGGCCCGGATACAGGTCTGATCACTCCTTTGTAGAAATGACACTAGTCACCAACCATTTTAACAAAGGCAGAGGTATTTGGAAATTCAATTGCTCTTTACTAAAAAATAAGGATTACTTAATTAAAATTAATGAATTAATAGCTGAAGAAAAATTACTCTATGCTGCATATGTTTATAACCCAGTTAATATAAACATGGTGCCTGATAAAGATCTGCATTTTACAATCGACGATTGTTTTTAGAAAATTTGTTGGCAAAAATTAGAGGGGAGACTATAAAGTTTTCCTCTAGATTGAAAAAAGAAAATTCCTTAAAAATTATAAATATACAAAATGAAATTGTAACAAATTTTATTGTAATTTAACTTTTTACAAGTTAAATACTTACCTTATCCTCACAAGTGCTTGTTTGGTTTTGTGGAGCAAAAACGTATCGACCGACAAGAATTTTTTAAGGAATATTCTTGTCACAAGAGGTGACCCTTTGTCTGCGCATGTCCGCGCTTGCGCAGTAGTCGTTGTCGACAGACGAATGTCGAGAGTTCTTCATTGTATTTTTGGTCCCCAGAAAACAAATTATGCGGGGAGGTAGGGTGGGTTTATCCTTGTGAGGATAAGGTAAGTATTTAACTTGTAAAAAGTTAAATTACAATAAAATTTGTTACATTTTATTGCGTAAAATAGCCTTACCTTATCCTCACAAGTGCTTGAATACAACCATAACAGGTGGAGGGTATTTGTTTTGGCCACACTGTTAGATGATTGTCAGACAAGGGGTCACCAAATAAAGCACTGATAAGAGGATAAGATAAGCTTCCCTAAGCCACATCTTAGGTTATATGTTACTTCTTCAACACAGATAAGTAATTTGCTAACCTCAACAAGAGATCCATGATGTGGTCGTCATTGTTGCTGCTGTTGCTGTTGTAGAAAATTTTACAACAAATCACATAGCAGTATTAACCATCACCCAGTATTGGCTGGAGATGTCTGCATGACTCCCCAAGCAAGATGTCATCATCTGACAATGGGAATATCTCCAAGCAGGCAAACTGAACTGCATAAACTGCAGATATGGGGCCATATGTAAGCCAAGAAAGACATATGTCAGTGACACAAGACTTGTATAACTGGAGAGAACATAGAAATGTGAGTCATATCAATGACATGTATAAATACACAAAAATTGACTACATGCTGAGGTGAATCCACAAGGCCCAATTTGTTCATGGACTGGTCATGGGATTGCCAAGCTACATCTTCGAGTAGAATGTAGTAAAGAATTGTGGGTCTTCCAGTAACAAGAGTTTGATATCTGCTCAGGTAAGACCCCACTCTTGGAAATTAAAAAGGCAGCCATGGATCTAATATGTGTCTCAAAGTATAGATTCTGAGACTCAAGATTAAAGGACTGGCAATCTAATCATGCAGCCAGATTGATCCAGGAAGAGATAGCAGAACTCAAGATATCTCCATCAAGCCTTCCTTAAAAGATATGAGCAAGATTCTTCCCCTCCTTGAAGTATTTGTACTGTCCTGATAGTAACTAAGCATTGTAAGAGAGCAGAGTGTCACAACATCAGTCCAACATCAGCTCAAGAAAGGTTTGTGAGCTGGAATGACCACTGGTTTGAGCCATCTGGGCCATCAGAAGCCAACTGATTCTTGCTAAAAGGCAGGAGAAGGAGACTTTCCCTTTTCTCCAAGCAGTAGTCCTGTCCAAGAAGGATCTAAGTGCTGTAAGAGGACAACGAATCAAGTGTCCAGGCAATTTGAGTTCAGGAATGATCTAGAGCTGAAGTGACCACTGGAGGTAATCTAGACCAACTGAGGCTAATAGGTCCTTGCTGAAAAGGTAGGTAGGAGGGAGAACTGTAAACTCCTTCCTATGAGGCTTGTGTCTGAAGGAGCCAAAATCCCAGAATACACTTCCAATGGCATTGCAACAGTCTTGCAAGTCAAACTTCTTTAGACTGACCTCCTTTTAAAGGTTAATAAGGAGCCTTTTGTGAAAACCAACAGAAGCAAAGGCAAATCCCTTGATGCTGCACCTCTGTTAGCAGTGGGCTTCTCTCTATAACACTTGCAATAGGCCTATAAAGATGCAGGCTTTGGCTCAACTCCTGCACAAAAAATGTAAATGATCAGCTATGGCTGCTGCAAAGCCAACAATAGTGACAGGTTTCAGATTTTTGCAATTAAATGGATCAAAAAATCTGGTATATTTGAGACCGTAGGCTCTGAGATGGCCACCTTATTCTGTGGGTACCAGAGCTCAAAATGGCCCATCATGACTCATACATTCCAAGATGAGGGTCCTTGAGATGCCCTAAATCTCTCTATCCCTTGCCCAGAGAATGATATAAGAGATTCTGAGTGGTTGTAAGGTGCCAAGCATGAAGGTGACAATGCAACAGATTCAGATGGTATTTCTGACTGAATGGCTGCTTCTGAGACCAGTGAAGTAGCTGTAATGGAGGTTTGGTTGAATGACTCACCAGACCCCAAAGCCAATGTATCATGGGCCACCAAGGGGCCACTACAATCATTTTGCACCTGGTGTTCACTTGTTCAATGACTTTTTGGAATAAGTGGTATAGGACAAAAGGCCTAGCAGTCCAGAACCTCCAACAAGATGTTTAATTCATATATGTTCAGAGCATTTGCATCCGGGACTGGCAACATAGAATGGAGGTTTATGACTGATATTGGTGGTAAACATCTCTACCATTGGTATTTGACAAACTATGTAAATCAAATAGAATATTAAAGATGAAGACTCTCCTGTCTGTATTATTTCGTTCTTTGTGGAGAGGCTGTCATGACATCTAGGCAACCCTGAATATATCTGGCTCATATGAGAATATTTCAAGGATTGCAGTAGGCCAAGATGCAGCATACCTGCATAAAACACCTATTGTTGATTTGTGCCAAACTTGCACGTTGTCTGGAACCATAAAGGGAGTAAGAACCATTCTGTACATATTACTTTTGTCACTTCTGTAGAGATCATTGAGCATGACATTTAAGTAACCCCAGAATCTTTCTGTCTCTTATGAGTATATTTCAAGGATTGTAGTAGGCCAGGATGCGCCAAACCTTTATCCCTTCTGGAGATGATGTTGAGTATGACCTTTAAGCAACCAAGAATATGTCTGTTATGAGTATATTTCAAGGATTGCAGTAGGCCAAGCTGCGCCAAACTAGGAGGTATACGCTCCCCCCCCTGTTTGTTCAGATAACCGAACACAGTGGTGTTGTCTGATGCTATCAGAATTCTTTTGTGTGGAATTTGTCTTGAAGGCTTTTAAGGGCTGAACACACTGCCTTCAGCTGTATGACATTGAAATGTAATATATACATTTTTAACTGTCCAAAGCCACTAACTGTGATGCTTATAGATGGGATCATCAACCCTGGTTTAATGCATCTACGAAAATAAGGGAATTGTGCACCTGTGTATAGAAAAGGCATCCTATTTCCCAATTTTTGGCATTTTCCATCAGTGAATATGCTTTTTCAGAAGGATTTGAAACAGGAATTCTCACAACTAGTGACTGGAGATATTGCCAGTTTTTTCTAGATACCACTGAAAGGCACACATACATAACTGACCCATTGGTATAGTCTTTTCCAAAGATGCTGGTATCCCTACCTGGGATATAAGCAACCTTGAGGTTAACTGTGATGAGATCGCCATGACTTGAATAGATTCTCAGGTATCTAATTTTTTCGAGGTAGAAAGAAATTTCCTGGTACCAAAATGCAGTGGTAACCCAGGAAATCGATATAACGAGGCCCAGTTGATGAATAATTGGATGAGTTCTTTGGTTTGAACCCAATACTGGTGTCTTTTACGTACACAAACCACCAGTAGTCTAGGTATATGGTGAAAGAAATTTCCTGGTACCAAAATGCAGTGGTAACCTAGGAAATCGATATCACGAAGCCCAGTTGAAGCATAATTGGATGAGTTCTTTGGTTTGAACCCAATACTGGTGTCTTTAAGTACACTAAACAACCAGTGGTCTAGGTATATGGTGAACTCCTATTCTGTGAAACTGAAGAATGAGATTTGCCTCTTTACTACTCGCATGATACTGTAGAGGTGTCGCTAACCCGAATTTTATAATGCTTTGAACTGATAGGTTTGCCAGTGTACATTAAACTGAAGTAGATGTTGAAAATCTTGGTGAGTCGGTACATAAAAGAATGCATCTTTTGTAACCGAATTTCTAATAATTTCTGCTGTCTCCAGTTTAAATGATGGGACAAGCAGGTATTTATTGTTGTAGTAAACGCACTTCACTCGTGGGCCGTGACCGTTGAAGTCGTAGTTAGAAATCAATTCAGGACACTGAGATCTATCACAGGTCGTCATTAGCCGAGTTTCTATACAAGAAATAAACTGCCATAGAAACCTGAAGTTCTGCAATTGTTGAGTGGATAAAGCGCTTTCTTTTGAAGCATTTAAGCGGTATATTTATATTTAGTACTGTAGCCATGTTTTCCTGTCTGACGTCATCGCTTTGCATTGTGGGTAGTACAGGCATTGGTGAATTCGATTGGGGAGTAATTCGACAACTCCGTCTCAAGATTCGCACAACTCTGGGATGGCAATGAAAATCTCCCATCACTGTCAGTAACGCTGCAAGAAGAGCCTCCATGGTGACTTGCATTATAGTGTAGCCACGTTCTTCTGTATCCCCCTGTCCTGGTAAACAAGGAAGAGTGGTACGATGATATTTTGTAGTTAGGACTTCAACACCATATCTCATCTAGCCAGTTTGATCTTCGTTGAGTTTGCAGAAGAATTAACTCAAAAGTCACAGTATTCCTTCCATTGGAGACAAGGTCATAGGAAGGTTTAATTCTTCAACAGGGCTGAAAAGACAAGCAGTGCACATACTGCCCCAAAGATGTCTGTTGGATCTTCATCTAAATCTACAGCAAATGAAGGTAACCTGTCCTTATTTTCATGTCTGAGAAGCAGGAAGTTCACTGTACCTGCTGGGAAACAAAATAATAACTGCAAGGATACGTGGATATGCTTCTGTAATCGTTCTTTTGGAGGGAGACCTGTTACTGTACCAGGGTGGCGCTCCACCCACAGTAAAGAATCTACGACCTCCGTTGTAAAGGTAACTAAATTCTTTCTTCTTTGTTTCCCACTGGAAACTTCACAGCAAACTCTTCTTGCAACCCTTTCCTCGACAAGCAGGTAGTTCCAGTCGAATAGAAGGTGAGTGCAGCCGTGTAACGTCTTCCGCTGAAGACTTCACAGCAAGATTTCCTGTATAAAACATCTTTATTCTGACCTTTTTCAGGACAAGGGAGGTAGAATTAGTGGTAGTACCAGTCCAGTAATGGACAACTACAGGTAGGTGCACGCTTGCACGCTTCAAAACTTCATAGATCTTCGTCTGTAAATGGACGATAATAAAAGAAAATACGTGTTGCTCCCATATCGACCAAAAATATAATAAAGAACTCTCGACATTCGTCTGTCGACAACGACTACTGCGCAAGCGCGGACATGCGCAGACAAAGGGTCACCTCTTGTGACAAGAATATTCCTTAAAAAATTCTTGTCGGTCGATACGTTTTTGCTCTACAAAACCAAACAAGCACTTGTGAGGATAAGGTAAGGCTATTTTACGCAATAAAAAGAAGATTTAGAGAAAGACCTTCATGAGCATAATTTTGAAAAACTAAATCAAAAGAAGGAGGAATTACAAACCCTAAGAAAAGCTGAAGTAGAAGGTCTAAAGATAAGAACTAGGGCAACTTGGTTAAATGAAGGAGAAAAACCTTCAAAATACCTAGCATCTCTGGAAGCCAAAAATTATGTGGATAAAACAATAAGAAAACTAGTGAGGACGAACGGATCAATTCTGACGGACCAAAAGACTATCCTTAAGGAAGTAAGGGATTTCTATTCTAAACTCTTTCAAAATAAACAGCATATAGCCGATTCACATTTATCGGATCACTATAAATTAAGTAAGGAATTTAAAAAACTTTCGGATGAACAATCTAATTCTCTAGAACATGAAATAACAATAGACGAGTTAAGTAGTGCTTTGAAACACATGAAAAATGGAAAGACTCCCGGCATCGATGGGTTCCCAGCGGAATTCTTTAAAGTTTTCTGGGGAAAATTGAAATACTTCATCCTTCGCTCTGCCCTATTAACATTCAAAAATGGAATTATGTCATGCAGTCTCCGCCACTGTATAATATCGTGTATACCAAAAGGTGACAAGGACAGAACTTTGTTAAAAAATTGGCGCCCAATATCGCTTCTATCTGTAGTTTATAAAATGTTATCAAGTGTTATAGCCTCACGTATAAAGTCTGTACTGAATCAACTCATCTCCCCTGCTCAAACGGGGTTTCTTCCAGGTCGATTTATAGGAGAAAATACTCGATTAATCTACGATCTACTCCATTTTACGCAGAATGAAAATATCCCTGGTCTGTTAGTTTTAATAGATTTCCAAAAAGCTTTTGATTCAGTTGCATGGAATTTTTTAACAGAGGTTCTTATTGGATTCAACTTTGGTCCGAACATACGTAAATGGGTCAACATTTTTAATACAGATATCACTGCATCAGTTTGCCAATATGGTCACTTATCGGAAAAACTTAAAATTGAACGGGGTTGTAGACAAGGTGACCCCCTGTCTGTATACCTCTTTCTGATCTGTGCCCAGGTTTTGTATATAATGATTGAATCCAACCAGGATATTAAGGGTATAAGTGTCAATGGTAAGGAGATTAAAGTAACTCAGTTTGCCGACGACACTACATTGATACTAAATGGTGAGTGTGGACCCCTCCAGTCAGCACTAAACACGTTAGAAATATTTGGTAATTACTCTGGCTTGATTGTTAATACTGATAAAACTCAGGTGATATGGATTGGGAAAAAGCGAGGTTCAAAAACCAAACTAAATATTGAAAAAAATTTAAAGTGGGGCTCAACCACATTTAATTTATTGGGGGTACATTTTTCTACAGACCTGGTAGCTATTCCAAATTTGAACTACAGCGTGATTGTTGACGAAATACCAAAGAGGTTGAATTTTTGGAACCAGAGATACACTACTCCACTTGGCAGAATTAATATTCTTAAAACACTAATACTGCCAAAATTCATTCATCTTTTTACTGTCCTACCAAAACCTCCGGCATCTGACATTAAGAAAATCAACTCTATGTTCTACAAATTTATTTGGAACAACAAGCCGGATAAAATAAAACGTACAATAATTAATAAACCTTATCACCAGGGAGGTTTAAAAATGATAGATTTGGGAACTTTCATAGAAGCCTTGCAACTAACCTGGGTAAAGCGTTTTTTTATTGACAGTGGTTCACAATGGTCAACCTTAACTGAATATAACATAGGCAGTAAAAGAAAATTTTTGACATGGACTCGCTATGGCACCAGAATTTGAAGAGAAATGTAAGCAATAAATTTTATTATGATCTTCTAACCAGTTGGCAACAAATATTAGAGGTAACTACTATCAGCAAACCAATGAATATGCCATTGTGGTACAACCCACACATCTCGAAGTCCATTTTTTTCAGAAAAATATGTACTTAAATGGTTGTGTATTGATAGCAGATGTGTGTAATATGGACGGTCAAGTTCTATCCTGTGATGTTCTGGTAGAGTTTTTTCGCCACCATTGTAGTTTCCTGGATTACTACAGATTAAAGACAGGCTTGATAAATTATTTTAAACAAGCAATCAATGCCCGTGAACGGGCTCTGTGTCAGCTGACTGTGTGTTTTGAGTTTCAGAGTAGAAGTGACAGAAGAAAAAAACACAAAAGTTGTGCCCTGGAAATGGTGTTTGGAAGAAAACTAAGAAGGTAACTGTTAAGGTGTAAAAAGTAAGTTAAAAACATATTTAAAGAAAATATTGCAAATGCAATAGTTTTAATTTTACTATGTTATAGCTGACCCCAAAATATGTGAATAACACACTGAAACTAGACCTATAGCATCGGAGAACTGATGCAAATTGTATCCACCAGAAAACTCACAAAAGCCATTAAAACATGCTTAACCTTGGAGCTCAAGGTGAAATCTGACCATGTCAAAAGATTCTTAGCCCATGATTCCTATGGGTTGGTGTGACATTGCAAACCTTTAGGAACACAAATAAGCGAGATATAAGCACTGTGAATTTTGGCTTTCCTCATTTGACCTTCAAAGAGGGGCCAAAGGCCAAATCTGATCACATCAAAAGATTCCTAGCCCATTATTTCCTATAGGTTGGTTTTCCGTTCCAAACCTCTAGAACTAATAATAAGCGAGCTATAAGCACTTTTAAGTTTAGCTATCCTCGTTTGACCTTGAAAGAGGGTTTCAAGGTGAAATCCGACCACACCAAAAGATTCTCAGCCCATGATTTCCTAGAGGTTGGTTTTCCATCCCAAACCTCTAGGACCAATAATAAGCAAGTTATAAGCACTTTTAAGTTTGGCTATTTTTGTTTGACCTTGAAGAAGGGGTCCAAGGTCAAATCCAACCACACCAAAAGAATCCAGGCCCATGATTTCCTATAGGTTGGTTTACCATCCCAAATCTCTAGGACCAATAATAAGCGAGCTATAAGCACTTTTAAGTTTGGCTACCCTCTTTTGACCTTGAAAGAGGGGTCCACGGTCAAATCCGACTACACCAAAAGAATCCAGGCCCATGATTTCCTATAGGTTGGTTTACCATCCCAAATCTCTAGGACCAATAATAAGCAAGTTATAACCACTTTTAAGTTTGGCTATTTTTGTTTGACCTTGAAAGAGAGGTCCAAGGTCAAATCCAACCACACCAAAAGAATCCAGGCCCATGATTTCCTTTAGGTTGGTTTACCATCCCAAACCTCTAGGACCAATAATAGGCGTGTTATAAGCACTTTTAAGTTTGGGTATCCTCATTTGATCTTGAAGGAGGGGTCCAAGGTCATATCTGACCACACCAAAAGATACCCAGCCGTGATTTCCTATAGGTTGTTCTATCATCCCAACCCTCTAGAACCAATAATAAGTGAGCTATAAGCACATTTAAGTGTGGCTATCCTCGTTTGACCTTGAAAGGGGGGTCCAAGGTCAAATCCGACCACACCAAAAGAATCCAGGCCAATGATTTCCTATATGTTGGTTTACCATCCCAAACCTGTAGGACCAATAATAAGTGAGTTATAAGCACTTTTAAGTTTGGCTATCCTCGTTTGACCTTGAAGGAGGGGTCCAAGGTCAAATCCGACCACACCAAAAGATTCCCGGCCCATGATTTCCTATATGTTGGTTTACCATCCCAAACCTCTAGGACCGATAATAAGCGACCTATAACCACTTTTCATGACTGATAAAGAAACACCTGTGGCGGCCATGTTTTTTTTTTTTTTTTGTTCAAAATGAGGACCCAAATATTTGCAGTCAAGATTTTATAATGAGGAACATATCCTGCTGTCCGGTGGATACAACTAAATACTCTAAATGCAATACTTTTGAAGTTATAAGTGATTTACTCAACAGTGATAACCTGAAAGTAGCTATTACTCAGCTATGCCATGAGCTACAGGTCTAAAATTTTACTATGTTATAGCTGACCCAAAAGTAGCGGAATAACATATACAAACAAATTATTGTAAATGCAATAGTTTTCAAGTTATACGTGATTTACTCAACAGTGATAACCTGAAAGTAGCTATTACTCAGCTATGCCATGAGCTACAGGTCTGAAATTTTACTATGTTATAGCTGACCCAAAAGTAGCTGAATAACATATACAAACAAATTACTGTAAATGCAATAGTTTTCAAGTTATAAGTTATTTACTCAACAGTGATAACCTGAAAGTAGCTATTACTCAGCTATGCCATGAGCTACAGGTCTGAAATTTTACTATGTTATAGCTGACCCAAAAGTAGCTGAATAACATATTTACACAAAATGCTCTAAATACAATACTTTTCAAGTTATAGATGATTTAGTGTTGAGTAAAAACCTCAAAGTAGCTATTACTCAGCTATGCAATGAGCCACTGCTCTGGAATTTTACTATGTTATAGCTGACCCCAAAATAGGTGAATAACATATGAAAGTAAATACTCTAAATGCAATACTTTTCAAGTTATAAGTGATTTACTCAACAGTGATAACCTAAAAGTAGCTATTACTCAGCTATGCCATGAGCTACAGGTCTGAAATTTTATTATGTTATAGCTGACCCAAAAATAGCTGAATAACATATTTACACAAAATTCTCTAAATGCAATAGTTTTCAAGTTACAAGTGATTTTACTCATGGTGTAAGTTACTGAAAAGTCCAAAAGTAGCTATTACTCGCTTAGCTATTGAGATAGACACCCAAGTTACTCACCATGTTGTAGCTATGGAAAAAGTAGCTGAATAACATATTTAAATAAAATGCTCTAAATGCAATACTTTTCAAGTTATAAATGATTTAGTGTTGAGTAAGAACCTCAAAGTAGCTATTACTCAGCTATGCAATGAGCCATTGGTCTGGAATTTTACCATGGTATAGCTTACCCCAAAATAGGTGAATAACATATGAAACTAAATTCTCTAAATACAATACTTTTCAAATTATAAGTGATTTACTCAACAGTAATAACCTAAAAGTAGCTATTACTCAGCTTTGCCATGAGCTACAGGTCTGAAATTTTACTATGTTATAGCTGGCCCAAAAGTAGCTGAATAACATATACAAACAAATTACTGTGAATGCAATAGTTTTCAAGTTATAAGTGATTTACTCAGCAGTGATAACCTGAAAGTAGCTATTACTCAGCTATGCCATGAGCTACAGGTCTGAAATTTTACTATGTTATAGCTGACCCAAAAGTAGCTGAATAACATATACAAACAAATTACTGTAAATGCATTAGTTTTCAAGTTATAAGTGATTTACTCAACAGTGATAACCTGAAAGTAGCTATTACTCAGCTATGCCATGAACTACAGGTCTGAAATTTTACTATGTTATAGCTGACCCAAAAGTAGCTGAATAACATATACAAACAAATTACTGTAAATGCAATAGTTTTCAAGTTATAAGTGATTTACTCAACAGTGATAACCTGAAAGTAGCTATTACTCAGCTATGCCATGAGCTACAGGTCTGAAATTTTACTATGTTATAGCTGACCCAAAAGTAGGTGAATGACATACTTACACAAAATTCTCTAAATGCAATAGTTTTCAAGTTACAAGTGATTTTACTCATGATGAAAGTTACTGAAAAGTCCAAAAGTAGCTATTACTCACTTAGCTATTGAGATAGACACCCAAGTTACTCACCATATTGTAGCTATGGAAAAAGTAGCTGAATAACATATTTTAATAAAATGCTCTAAATGCAATACTTTTCAAGTTATAATTGATTTAGCACATCTTTTCATGAATTTTATTGCATTAAAAATTATTTTAAAAATTAATAAAAAAAAAATTAAGAGAGATCCAGGTCTTATATTCACACAAGGTACTCTACTAGTGGCCTATTACATCTATGCAAGATATGAGAAAAATCCCCGCAATAGTGAATGAGAAAATTGTGATCAAGTGTTGAAATTTTCACACTTTGGGTGCGGGTACCTCACTTGTAATGGCTCTGGCAAACAGACGAACAGAAAGATCTGCATGAATTTTACGATTTATCATCCTCGATAGTTAAGGTATCTTTTAAAAAAAACAGCATGTCTCTGGGTCTTGTAGTTTTGGAGAAGAAGTTTGTCACGCGGACGCAGACGCGTACGCGTACACAGACGCGGACGCCGCAGAGTGATGCCATAATGTCAGCTGACTGACAAGTCAGCTGACATAAAAATTCAATATTACCGGACCAGTTTTTAAACCGAACCAACCTACTCTGACAGGATTATTAAGTAAGAATCGAAAAGGGATCAAAATATTTTACGAATTATTAGTAGAGAGAGCTAATATAAAGAATGTCGAAGACTATCAGAGGAAATGGTCAAATGTACTCTCAAAGGAACTTTCTCATGTGGAATGGAAAAAAATATTTACCATTTGCTTCAATCTAATAAAAGATAATGACCTTGTTTGGTTACAGTACCGAATAATTCATAAAATCCTTGGCACTAGAAGCCTACTCTTTAAAATGTCCAAAGCAGAAACTAATCTTTGTAGAAACTGTGGGTTATCTGAGGAAACTATTGAACACCTTTTCTTTCATTGTGCCAAAGTTAAAGAATTTCTGTTAAATGTTAATAGATGGGCTGAGCCCCTAACAGGTATTAAATGTCGGTTCACCATTCAGGAGGTTTTGTTGGGAGTCATCCGAGTTGGCAGTCATTCTGATGCCCTTAACATATTATTACTTTTAATAAAGGATTATATTTTCCAGGAAACACTAAAAGGATTTTCCTTGAACATTACGGCTTTTTCCCATAAATTACACCAGATATATAAAGAGCAAGAGTTTCTAGCCACTATAAATTCGCAACTGCCAAAATTCCTGAGGAAATGGACTCTGTTTAAAGGTCTAGTGTATACACAGCTGGCTAACACAGATTAAAAAAAAAATATATATATATATACAGGTAATTCAAATGACAAATTTATTTTTCATATTCATATGGACGCCTATTACAGTGTTTTATCAAAACAGACACTACGGTACCTTTGAAATTGAATAAAGATGTATAAAATATAAAAATATGAATATACACAGCTGGCAAACAATACAGCCAACATGGTACTTTAGGAACTGTTCCTTTTTAGGTATGGATCATTCAGTCCCATGTATCCTGTTCTCTTTTATTTTTTTTTTATATATATATATGTACATGTGTATATGTTATGTGTATATGTTGAACTAAAACAAATAAAGATGTATAAATAAAAAAAAAGTACCTGAAAATAGCTATTGCTCAGTTGTGCCATGAGCTACAGGTCTGTAATTTCACTATGTTATAGCTGACCCAAAAGTAGCTGAATAACATATTTACACAAATTTCTGTAAATGCAATAGTTTTCCAATTACAACTGATTTACTCAACAGTGTGAACTTCAAAGTAGCTATTACTCAGCTATGCAATGAGCCACAGGTCTGGAACTTCACTATGTTATAGCTGACTCCGAAATAGGTGAATAACATATGGAAACAAAATACTCTAAATGTAATACTTTTGAAGTTATAAGTAATTTACTCAACAGTGATAACCTAAAAGTAGCTATTAGTCAGCTATGCCATGAGCTACAGGTCTGAAATTTTACTATGTTATAGCTGACCCAAAAGTAGCTGAATAACATATTTATACAAAATTGTGTAAATGCAATAGTTTTCAAGTTACAAGTGATTTTACTCATGATGGAAGTTACTGAAAAGCCCAAAAGTAGCTATTACTCACTTAGCTATTGAGACAGACACCCAAGTTACTCACCATGTTGTAGCTATGAAAAAAGTAGCTGAATAACATATTTTAACAAAATGCTCTAAATGCAACACTTTTCAAGTTATAAGTGATTTAGTGCATGATTTCATGACTTTTAATGCATTTTAGACATTTTTGTCTACCACAGGCCTAATTTAGACATAACGCCTACCAAAAAGATAGGGTGGCGAGTCCTCTAGCATACCAAGCCACCTGCCAAATATGAAAGAAATCTGGAAAGAAATGTGGACTGTAGGTCGCTAACAAGCAATATTCCACATTTTAGACATTTTTGTCTACCACAGGCCTAATTTAGACATAAAGCCTACCAAAAAGATAGGGTGGCGAGTCCTCTACCATATCAAGCCACCTGCCAAATATGAAAGAAATCCGGAAAGAAATGTGGACTATAGGTCGCTAACAAGAAATCTCTGCGGACGCGGACGAGAGCACGGACGAAAACGATGATGAATCCATAGTATCCCCGCTTCGCGTCGGGGATACAATTACACACATATACCTCATATTTATGTAGATTTTCAAATGCTTTTGTTCAAAACTGCTATGTTTTGTTTTGGTTAATTTTACTTTCTGTTCTGGTTTCCATTCGAATAGGGATATATTAAAACAAAATGTTTTCAGTCTCCCGTATATGGTTAGTAGACATTATTATCCCCCAATATATGGTTAGTAGACATTATTATCCCCCAATATCACCCGATATTGAAACATTTTTACGTTCCATATCGATGTTCACACAGCCAAATGATCATAGGCGTAGGAACTGGGGGGGCAGCGGGGGGGATATCTTTTCGCCCCCCCCAACTTTTTGCAAAAGAACTAAACTCCAGTTTTGAAGTTTATGTAAATTTTAACAGGTAACTCAATAATATGTGGTCAAATTACACGTTTACCTTGTTCACTGCTCACATGTACCATCGTGTAAGCTACCATTTGAACTGTAAAATATTTATTTTTATGATTTGTAAAAGGAACATTTTCAGTTAACCTGTCATGGGATTTATAAAATTCTGTGAAACGTTTCACTTATGCAGACCAAAATCATACATATAGTAATATTCTACATTTAATTTACCATGTTTACTAATTTAAAATAGAACCTAGACATGTAGTTTCAAATTCACACAGAGCAATTGCTTAGCACAGCAATTTGTCAGCTGATAAGATTTTTCCCAGAAATCTCTTCTTTCTTTACTGTGTGTTTATTGGACCTGGCCAGTCCAACGATTATACATCCCCCTCAATTTGGGGATTAACCTTGCTAAAAATAGATCTTGTATTAGCTCAGCACTTGAAGGAAAGGTCACAGGTTCTGGAAACATGTAGTCAAGATATTAGAAATACCTTTCAAATGCAGAGGTGACTATATGTATTTCTATACCCATACAAGGTCAGGAAAACTTAGGATTGATGTCGTCACAAAGATTTCCTTTGGTAAAGGAACTTTAAAATATTTTAATTGAACTATTTGAATATTACCTATATGCAATACATTCTGTAAAATTAACCAAAATTGTTGGTGTTGCGTCGCGTCGGTGCAATCTGGTTCCTCGCCCCCCCAACCAAAAATTGCTTCCTACGCCCCTGATGATGTACCCACTAACTAACTTTACAACATTTTACAGATTTTGTACTCTTTGGTCTTTACATCAGAGAGCAAAGGGTTGTTACCTTTGAAGGATTCTTTACCATACATGCCAGCTAAAACAGATCTTAGTGACTGTATACTTCTTTCTATATTGGTGGAACGGATTCTGAAAAAAAAAACATAAACTGCAATATAAACACGATCTCACTGCTTTGGGCTATATTGTTTGTGAACACATTGTCTTAATGTTGATTTTCTGTTTGGAATTTGACATCTTTGAATTGCTTTGTTGCTTTCACAATCAGTCTCACTTTGTGAGGAAATGCTCTCAATACTAAGCTATAAGGTATCACAAGTACCTTGGAAATATGTTCAGCATCTTGAGCAGTGAAAAAAGAAGAAATTTAACCAATTAATTTCACTTACGTAACCTGTTTCGTGTCAAATCCATCTTTGACAAATTTTAGATCTTGTATATATCTCTGACGAAGCCTTTTTCCCAACTCGTATGCCTGTTGTCTCCCAACTGTAGTCAGTGAACCAGCTAACATGCCACCCTAAACATGACATGACAGGATTTGTGTTTTCCGTGTTGATATGCATGAAGGTATGTTTCGTGTGAAAGACTAATTCAACAAAATACTCTTTCATGGTAATTTAAAAAAAATATGTCTCAGACGTATCCCTAAAATTCTAAGAGTAAGATTATTCTAAGAATAAAAATACTAATGAATATGACCCTTTATGAGGTGAGCTTATTTGAACACTTCTGATTTAATGTTGTACAACAAATGTAAACAAATGTGTTACTTTTTGACACAACTAGTGCAACATTATATACTAATAGCGCCAACACTGTTAACTTTCCCACATGAACTTCACAAGTAACATAAAAGTTAATCACTATGTCACCTTGGCCTGTGTATCACCTATGATTGATAATAGATTAATATTCTATCACTCGAAAACCTTTTTAATCGCACAAATAAAAGATTGCTTACCTTAAATATGGTTTTGCTATAGTGGGTATCCAACCGAGAATCTGGACGTGGTCTGCCATCTGGGGTTTCTACTCTATAGGGCACATCTGTATGTTCCTGAACACCTCCCCATTTTTTATAATCATATGTAACCTGAAAATGTGTAAAAAAGCTGACATTAGGCCTTTGACAGATCCTCCATTATGTTGAATACAAAAACATCTGACAACTAGAAATAGGATGCCCTGTTGATAGTTGCTGCGACATATGAACAGAAACAGGATAGCATAGAAGAACACAGATTATCATGTGTAATGTCCACCACATGAACCTTTTGCCAAAATTGTACAGTAGTCTTACAAGACCCTGTTTCATTTGTAAAATATATCAATGATGCTTAAATATTTATTAGTGTAGATGTAAATTATTTCAGCTTCATGCCTTTTTGCATTGGTTGGGTCGAAAATTTTGACGAAGTCACTCTATCTTGCACGGTTAAGGAGATAGAAGCAAATTTGTGTTTTTCTATTTTGGGCAAAAATTCGAAAATTCAAAATGGCCGCCATATATGGGGAGGGGAAAATTTTTTGAAAATTGCCAAGAGTACATTTCTTAGATACCCTGTGGGTCGAAAATTTGGATGAAATCGCTCTATCTCGTACGGTTAAGGAGATAGAATCAATTTTGTGTTTTGCCATTTTGGGCAAAAATTCGAAAATTCAAAATGGCCACCATTTTTGGGGAGGGGAAAATTTTTTGAAAATTGGAAAGATTACATTCCTTAGATACCCTGTGGGTCAAAAATTTCGACGAAATCGCTCTATCTCGCACGGTTAAGGAGATAGAAGCAATTTTGTGTTTTGCCATTTTTGGCAAAAATTCGAAAATTCAAAATGGCCGCCATTTTTGGGGAGGGGAAAATTTTTTGAAATTGCCAAGAGTACATTGCTTGGATACCCTGTGGGTTGAAAATTACGACGAAATCGCTTTATCTCACACGGTTAAGGAGATAGAAGCGAATTTGTGTTTTGCCATTTTTGGCAAAAATTCGAAAATTCAAAATGGCCGCCATATATGGGGAGGGGAAAATTTTTTGAAAATTGCCAAGAGTACATTTCTTATATACCCTGTGGGTCGAAAATTTGGATGAAATCGCTCTATCTCGCACGGTTAAGGAGATAGAATCAATTTTGTGTTTTGCCATTTTGGGCAAAAATTCGAAAATTCAAAATGGCCACCATTTTTGGGGAGGGGAAAATGTTTTTGAAAATTGGAAAGATTACATTGCCTAGATACCCTGTGGGCCAAAAATTTCGACGAAATCGCTCTATCTCGCACGGTTAAGGAGATAGAAGCAATTTTGTGTTTTGCCATTTTTGGCAAAAATTCAAAAATTCAAAATGGCCGCCATTTTTGGGGAGGGGAAAATTTTTTGAAATTGCCAAGAGTACATTGCTCGGATACCCTGTGGGTCGAAAATTACGACAAAATCGCTCTATCTCACACGGTTAAGGAGATAGAAGCGAATTTGTGTTTTGCCATTTCTGGCAAAAATTTGAAAATTCAAAATGGCCGCCATTTTTGGGGAGGGGAAAATTTTTTGAAAATTGCAAAGATTACATTCCTTAGATACCCTTTGGGTCGAAAATTTCGACGAAATCGCCCTATCTCGCACGGTTAAGGAGATAGAAGCAAATTTGTGTTTTGCCATTTTTGGCAAAAATTCGAAAATTCAAAATGGCCGCCATTTTTGGGGAGGGGAAAATTTTTTTAAAATTGGAAAGATTACATCTATCTCGCACGGTTAAGGAGATAGAAGCAAATTTGTGTTTTGCCATTTTTGGAAAAAAATCGAAAATTCAAAATGGCCGCCATTTTTGGGGAGGGGAAAATTTTTTGAAAATTGCACAAAGATTACATTCTTTAGATACCCGGTGTGTTGAAAATTTCGTCGAAATCGCTCTATCTCGCATGGTTAAGGAGATAGAAGCGAATTTGTGTTTTGCCATTTTTGGCAAAAATTCGAAAATTCAAAATGGCCGCCATTTTTGGGAGGGGAAAATTTTTTGAAAATTGCAAAGATTACATTCCTTAGATACCCTGTGGGTCGAAAATTTCGACGAAATCGCTCTATCTCGCACGGTTAAGGAGATAGAAGCAAATTTGTGTTTTGCCATTTTTGGCAAAAATTCGAAAATTCAAAATGGCCGCCATTTTTGGGGAGGGGAAAATTTTTTGAAAATTGCAAAGATTACATTCCTTAGATACCCTGTGGATCGAAAATTTCGACGAAATCGCTCTATCTCGCACGGTTTAGGAGATATGAGCACATTTGCCTTTTTCAGGACTCAAAATAGCCAATTACTCATTTATTTAATTAATTACTCACTGATCTATGAAGCAATTCCGCCCAAAAGCAATCCCATACAAGCTATTAACCCAATGAACCTCCATACCAAATTTCAGAAAGATAGGCTTAATAGCATTCCTTAAAATGTCTGGAAACCAAAGAGATACTCAAAAGTAGCAAAGTAGCTATTACTCAGTTAGCTATAGAGCTATCATCACCAAAAGCAATCCCATACAGAATCCCATACAAGCTATTAACCCAATAAACCTGCATGCCAAATTTGGTAAAGATAGGATAAGAACTGTTGCCTAAAATGTGTGACGCCGGACGGCGGAAAAAGCAAAAATAATATGTACACCCCCAGTGGGTGGACATAATAACATAAAATTTGGATACCACAGTTTTTATAATAAACACCTGGACAATGTATTTTTTTAATGGGGGGTGTTTATTGAAGTGAATAGGTATTTAAAATTGAAAACACTGATTAAATGAAATTTAAAAAGGATTTTTTTCTATGAGCAACTAGAAATTTGCCACTTGCTTTATTGTGAGCTGGTGGTGTATCTCCGAACACAGCAAACCTGTAGAAGCAATAATAAAAGAGATCGAGGCACTTAAAGGTTTTACAAACATTATTTCACCTTGAAGGAGGAGTCCATGGTAAAATCTGAGATCCTAAAAAGATCCACATCTTATGATTACATATAGGTTGGTTTTACCTGAAGAAGCAAAAATTAGCGATGCACCTTAAAGTTTGATCACCATCGTTTGACCTTGGAGAAGGGGTCAAAGGTCAACTGTGATTCCACTGATAGATGCACAGCTAATGATTTCCTAAAGGTTGGCATTTCATAGGAAACCTTTTGAAGCAATAATGTTTCAGTTTCAAGCGATTTACTCATTAGCGAGTCAGTCAAAATAGCTATTAGTCAGCTACACAACAACCTACAGGCTTACAAATTCATCGTGTGCACATGTAACTAGAAATAGGACGCATTGGCATGCATAATGTCCACCTGAAGGGAAGCATGAGTTTTGCTCTAAAACTTGGACAAAATTGGCAAGTGTAGATTGCTGAGATACCCTGTGGATTGAAAATTTCGACGAAATCGCTCTATCTCGCACGGTTAAGGAGATAGAAGCAAATTTGTGTCTTTGCATTTTTGGCAAAAATTTGAAAATTGAAAATGGTCATCATTTTCAAGAGGATCAACATTTTTGGAAAATTACAGAGTAGTTTGCTGAGATAACCTGTGCTTTTTCTGGTGTGTATCTCATGGCAAGTATTAAAGGGGAAGAAATACCATTTCCGAGATATTCACATTTTTCATTTTCCACTAAAATCCAAGATGGCCGCCAAAAGTGGCGAAAATTGAAATTTTGCTCCTAGGCACAGGATACTCCTGTACTTCCCTGCGGATGAAAAATTTGCTTGAAATCGCTCTATCTCTTACCTTTTTCTAGATATTTTCAAGGTTTTATTTTCCGCTAAAATCCAAGATGGCCAAATTTTTCCCCTTAGCATAGGATACTCTTGTACTACCCTACGGGTCAAAAATTCGCTCAAAATCGCTCTATCTCTTATGGTTTTCGAGATATCCAGTTTTTTATATTCCGCTGATATCCAAGATGGCCGCCAAAAATGGCAAAAATTGAAATTTTTCCCCTAGGCACTACTACCCTACCCTTTGGGTCAAAAATTTGCTCGAAATTGCTCTGTCTCTTACGGTTTGCAAGATATTTGTGATTTTTCACATTTTCACTAAAAGTAGCAATAAACTAGCCATTACTCACTTGTACATTGAGCAAAAGTTGTGAAACTTGAATATGTTACAGTTAAAAAAAGTAGATAAACAACATATTTGAGAGAAATTGTGTAGCTGCAATACTTTTGAAGATATAAGCCATTTACTCATTATGGTTATCATTAAAAATTGACAAAGTAGCTATTACTCACTTAGCTATGGAGATACACTTCCAAACTACTGGGAGCTGTGGAGAAAGTAGTTGAACAACATATTGGAACAAAATACTCTAAATGCAATAGTTTGAGAGTTATAAGTCATAATTATATTAGGTAAAAGTGCTATTACTCACTCAAAAGTAGGCCAAAGTTACCAAATCCAAAAAATATTGAAGAGCGTAAAAATTCATTAGGATAGGTAATTTACCAAAAATGTGTAACTGTAGTAGTTTCAGAGAAAACTGCGTGACACACGCACGCATGCACGCACGCACACACGCACGCTCATACGCACACACGTGGTGCAAATTATAATACAAGACACTCAACTTTATGACCCCAGTTTGACCTTCAGGGGGGCTCTGGGGGAATATTTGATTGGATTTTTAGAATCTGAGGCCATGGTTTGATGTTACTTCCCATTACATTTCCAAGCTTTAAATCCAAAAATAAGAGACATATTTGATATTTTTACAAATACCTTCTGTTTGTATACTCTATATCAAAGACACCTGAGTTGGCTAATTTTAAGGTAACCTTAACATGAGGATCTAACTTTTGAGCCAATTTTCATGCTTCAATAGCATACCGAACCTGGGTAAGGTCCTCAATGTGAGTAGATATACACAATATGTGCCCAAAAGGGTCAATTTCAGCATGTTTTTTTACTAATTGATAATCATTTGGCCCTCAATCGGTCAATTATATTCCAATTGATCTGAAATTTGACTGGCGCCTAGATTTTGATGTTAGGAAGACACTTGTCAAATTTAGTGGATCCCCAAGTAGCAGTTTTTGAGGTAATCTGGTGTAAGAAAGGTCAAGAAAGAAAAATTGTTTTTGATCAGGTGACCTCGATGAAGGTCAAATTTTAATTGTCAAAACTTTTGCCATGCCTATGGATTATAACTGCCAAAAATCATTTCAAAGGCCTTATATTACGGGAGATATTCAACTTAGAATATACTGACGTGGTGGTGGCAGCATAGGCTGGCTGAAAACGGGGTGAAACCAATAAGCAAACGCTTTTCAATGGATGCCTAATTAAAAACTTACAAAATTTAATTTTGCTGTGTTAACTGAATATTATACACTAAATCTATGGCTTAAGTTTAAATGTCATTACCAAACAACTTTTTTTTTTTGAAAATTACCGAACTGGTGATGTCGATATAATAGTTTCATATTAGTAATGAAGCAGAGAGAGCCACTTGCTTGTACAAATCTCAAAACAAAAATAACAAATTTTAAATCTCATTGTCCTAATATGTAACGAAGTTTTCTGAAATACCTACCTCACCAATGCCACCAATATGTTGTAGTGGTGTCCTTGCACCATGTCGGAAAAACACATGTACATCAAGGAGCTTATACTTGCTGGGACCACATGGACTGCAACCCTTCACTATTTCACAGTGTGCAACATTCGATAATGAAAGAGGAATTTTCCATTTTGAAATGCCTTTCTTTTTGTCACAAGTTGTCCCATAGCTTACAGCACATACAGAACAGAATCCATAGCCTAATTTGTTTAACATGCGATGTTGAAACATAGTTTTTCAGACTTCTTGATCTGAAGTGAAAAAAAACAACAAATCAATAGTTAAATACCAGTCAGCAATATGTGTTTATTTATAGTTTCCATTGCAAGTAAAACTAGATTGGGCCAACTCGGCGCCAACATATCCCCAGACAGGTCATCACTCACGCCACAGGTTTTGATCGGGAATTTTTTAAAACATAATTACCCATTATTATATGAACTTCAGCACATCAATCTACTCTGTTTATATCTTCCCAAGGAAGATGGTGTATCCCCAGACGCCGAATACATAACTCAAATTATATTTTCAATCTTCCTGCAATGATAACTCTAAACCTATTTTCAAAGTATTTAAATGATTGATGATTGAATGTCCATTCTAAAATAATAATCCCAAAAGAGCATATCTGTTTCTATATTTGTTGACAAATAAAATATTATTTTTAACTCAACTCATCATATTTTTCAATCTTCCTTCAAAGTATTTAAATGATTGATGATTCAATGTCCATTCTAAAATTCATAATCCCAAAAGCGCATATCTGTTTCTATATTTGTTCACAAATAAAATATTATTTTAAAAAAAATTATTTATATTATTATTTTATTATATTATTTTTAGAATTTGCAAATTGTTTTCAGTTATTCATTTCCTCTATACCTATATATGTGGTCCATATATATGCAACCTAAATATGTGACACAATCTCAGTTCTGACTCCCCTTTGTGTTATATGTAATGAAGCTCACCACCTCCCACCCCCACCCCTCTCCCCTTCTCCACACCTCTCTCACTATTACACAAGATCTGCAACCCCATTGAGTTCTTTGTTTCTCATCTGATATCATTAAATACCTTTGTTTATTTAGTGTCACTCAATATAGCTGGAGGTCCCAGAGGTGGGTGGGGGGAATCCGGGTGGGGGATGTGGGTTGGGACTACAAAGAGATGGAGTGCTACAGCATAAATGGTAAACAAACAATCTATATAAAAGGGGTACTCAAATACAAAAAGAATTGAGAATTTTAAGTATGTGATTATCAACTGAAATGAGTTCATAACTGTAGGAGCTGTGTCAAAATTAACTGAGGCAAGTTGAATAAAACTGGGCTAGTTGAGGGTTAAAAATCCCCTAGTTTTACTACATAAGGATATAATTTCATTAATATTGGGACTTAAAGCTCACTTAAAGTGTCCATTTTGTCTACTTGAATATGTTTAACCAGTTTCATTTTAAAAAGTTAAAAACTCAGCAAGCAGAGGTATAACACACAAAAATAAGTTCTTAAAAGACTAAGATAGCCATAACATTATTAATATTCAAAATTTAAATAGACAGGCATTTCCTTTTAAAAATTCAAAGATTTCAGCTCTATAACCCACATAGTTTGACAGTTACTGGGCTTTAAAGTGGCATAATGTCCATAAATTGGGTTTCTGTGGGCATTTTACAATTGTTAAAGAGACCTTAGCAATTAAACTACAGATCTGAAACTTTTTGGGGGACATACATAACAAACAAAAATTATATATAATACAGTTTAAGACTTGTCACACTAAGCATTTCCAAATAACAGGGCAAAATACGGAAAAAATGTCCAAAAAGGCACTTGGGCGAGTGTCTATGGCCCTCATACACAGGTTAAATGTCTACTAAAAACCTTGATTTTCGGCATATGTAAAAAGGACATAATAATGCATTCCCAGATGGGATTTCAGCTCCATCAATGACATAGTTTAACAGTCACAGGGCTTAAAGGTGGTAAAAAGTCCAAATATTGGGTCTCTGTGGGCCTTTTAGAGATCTCGATATGGCTTTCAAATTAAAGCTTCAGACTTAAAATTTGTTACATACTAAGATTACACATAGAATATGTATCTAATAAAGTTTGAAACTTCTCAGACTTACCATTTCCAAGTTACAGAGCAAAATATGTGAAAAATGTCTTAAAAGGGTCACTCAGGTGGGTGTTTAAGGTCCTCATACACAGGTTAAATGTGTACTTGAAGCCTTGATTTTTGGCACATGTAAAAAGAACATAATAACGTATTCCCAGATGAGATTTCAGCTCTATCAGTCACATAGTTTAACAGTCACAGGCCTTAAAATTGGCAAAAAGTCCAAATACTGGGTCTTTATGGGGCCTTCTTGAGACCTAAATGCGGCCTTCAAATTAAAGCTTCAGACTTAAAATTTGTCACATACTAAGATTACACATAGAATATGCATCTAATACAGTTTGAAACTTCTTAGACTTACCATTTCCAAGTTACAGGGCAAAATATGTGAAAAATGTCTAAAAATGGTCACTCGGGTGGGGATTTATGGTCCTCATACACAGGTTAAATGTCTTCTTAAAGCCTTAATTTTTGGCACATATATAAATAACATACTAATATCTTCCCAGATAGGATTTGAGCTCTATCAGTCACATAGTTTGACAGTCACAGGGCTTAAAAGTAGCAAAAAGTCCAAATATTGGGTCTTTGGGAGCCTTTTAGAGACCTCAATTTGACCTTCAAAATTAAAGCTTCAGACTTAAAATCTGTTACATACTAAGATTACACACAGAATATATATCTAATACAGTTTGAAACTTCTCAGACTTACCATTTCCAAGTTATAGGGAAAAAGATGTGAAAAATGTCTTATAAGGGTCACTCGGGTGGGTGTTTATGGTCCTGATACACAGGTTAACTGTCTATTAAAGGCCTAAATGTTGGGGCACATATAAGAAAACACATAGATATATTCCCAGATGATATTTAACTTAGATGAGAGACATAGTTTGAAAGCTACAGTGCTTGAAAGTGGCAAAAAGTGCATAAATTGGGTCTCTGTGGGCACTTTTGAGACCTTAAGTCGACCCCTTTGGGTAAACCTACAGCCCTAAAATTTTCCACAGACAAGGATTACATATCAAAGTTATATCTAGCGCAGTCTGAGACTCATCAGAATTACCACTTCCAAATTATAGGGCAAAATATGTGAAAAGTATAGCAAAAAATCCCTAAGTGGGGGTATTTATGGGCCTCAAACACAATTTTCTCCTCAACTTAAAGTCGTGATTTTCGGCACATGTACTAAGAACATATTAATGTGTTGTCAGGTAAAATTTCAGCCAGCTGAGCATCATAGTTTGTGACCTACAGGGCTCTAAGTGGCCAAAAGTCCAATTTCTGACCTTAAGATGGGCATAAGTTCTTTTTTACTGGGAGTTTAAGGTCACCTTAAAATAGGGATCTTCCTTTGGGCACCCTTAACATGTGTACCAAGTTTGAAAAAAAAAATATTAATTTGTTTTTGAGTTATCGCGTCCACAAGGAAATTTCTACGGCGGCGGCGGCGCGACGGACCTGAATCCAATATATCCCCGACTTTCATCTGGGGATATAATTAACAACAAGAGGAGAGTGCCCGTAAACGGGCACTGTGTCAGCTGACTGAGTGTTTTTGATTTGTGAAGGTGATAATGAGAGGAGAGCATAATTATCAGGGAAAGTGCTGTACAGAAGTACAGTAAATGGTAATTGAACAGCATGTTTGAAGGAAATTCCGATGCTGACAGAAGAAAAGGACAAAAAAGTTGTGCCCTGCAAATGGTATTATGAAGGAAAGTAACAAGGTAACTGTTTAAGTGTAAAAAGTAGGTTAAAACATATTTAAAGAAATACTGCAAATGCAATATCCTCGTTCCACCTTGAAGAAGGGGTCCAAGGTCAAATCCAACCACACAAAAACATTCCCAGCCCATGATTTCCTATAGGTTGGTTTACCATCCCAAACCTGTAGGACCAATAATAAGTGAGTTATAAGCACTTTTAAGTTTGGCTGTCCTCATTTGACCTTGAAGGAGGGGTCCAAGGTCAAATCCGACCACATCAAAAGATTCCCAGTCCATGATTTCCTGTAGGTTGGTTTACCATCCCAAACCTGTAGGACCAATAATAAGCCAGTTATAAGCACTTTTAAGTTTGGCTATCCTTGTTTGACCTTGAAGGAGGAGTCCAAGGTCAAATCTGACCACACCAAAAGAATCCCAGCCCATGATTTCCTATATGTTGGTTTACCATCCCAAACTTCTAGGACCATTAATAAGCGAGTTATAGGCACTTTAAAGTTTGGCTATCCTCGTTTGACCTTGAAGGCAGGGTCCAAGGTCAAATCCGACCACACCAAAAGATTCCCAGCCCATGATTTTCTATAGGTAGGTTTTCCATTCCAAACCTCTAGGACCAATAATAAGTGAGTTATAAGCACTTTTTAGTTTGGGTATCCTCGTTTGACCTTGAAGGAGGGGTCCAAGGTCAAATCGGACCACATCAACAGATTCCCAGCCCATGATTTCCTATATGTCTGTTTACCATCCCAAACCTCTAGGACCAATAATAAGCGAGTTATAAGCACTTTCAAGTTTGGCTATCCTTGTTTGACCTTGAAGGAGGGGTCAAAGGTCAAATCTGATCACACCAAACAATTCACAGCCCATGATTTCCTACAGGTTGGTTTACCATCCCAAACCTCTAGGACCAATAATAAGAGAGATATAAGCACTTTTCATGACTGACAAAGAAACACCTGTGGCGGCCATCTTGTTTTTCAAAATGAGGCCAAAAATATTCCCAGGCAACATTTTATGGTTATTAATATATCCTGCAAACTTGAGAAGGCTAGCTATAATATTTTTTTTTCGTTAGAGCAGTAATGGTGAAATTTCTCTACACACTGCGGCTATCCAGTGGATACAATGATTTACTCAACAGTGAGAACCTGAAAGTAGCTATTGCTCAGCTATGCCATGACATACAGGTCTGCAATTTCACTATGTTATAGCTGACCAAAAATTACGTGAATAACATATTTAAACAAAATACTCTAAATGCAATAGTTTTCAAGTTACAACTGATTTACTCAATAGTGATAACCTCAAAGTAGCTGTTACTCAGCTATGCAATGAGCTACATGTCTGAATTTTTACTATGTTATAGCTGACCCAAAAGTAGGTGAACAACATATTTAAGCAAAATACTGTAAATGCAATAGTTTTCAAGTTACAACTGATTTACTCAATAGTGAGAACCTGAAAATAGCTATTGCTCAGCTATGCCATGAGTTATGGGTCTGTAATTTCACTATGTTATAGCTGACCCAAAAGTAGGTGAACAACATATTTTAACAAAATACTCCAAATGCAATATTTTTCAAGTTACAACTGATTTACTCAACAGTCAGTACCTGAAAATAGCTATTGCTCAGTTGTGTCATGAGCTACAGGTCTGTAATTTCACTATGTTATAGCTGACCCAAAAGTAGGTGAACAACATATTTTAACAAAATACTCCAAATGCAATATTTTTCAAGTTACAACTGATTTACTCAACAGGCAGTACCTGAAAATAGCTATTGCTCAGTTGTGCCATGAGCTACAGGTCTGTAATTTCACTATGTTATAGCTGACCCAAAAGTAGCTGAATAACATATTTACACAAATTTCTGTAAATGCAATAGTTTTCCAATTGCAACTGATTTACTCAACAGTGAGAACTTCAAAGTAGCTATTACTCAGCTATGCAATGAGCCACAGGTGTGGAACTTCTCTATGTTATAGCTGACCCCAAAATAGGTGAATAACATATTGAAACAAAATACTCTAAATGCAATAGTTTCAAAGTTATAAGTGATTTACTCAACAGTGATAACCTAAAAGTAGCTATTACTCAGCTATGCCATGAGCTACAGGTCTGAAATTTTACTATGTTATAGCTGACCCAAAAGTAGCTGAATAACATATTTACACAAATTTCTGTAAATGCAATAGTTTTCCAATTGCAACTGATTTACTCAACAGTGATAACTTCAAAGTAGCTATTACTCAGCTATGCAATGAGCCACAGGTGTGGAACTTCTCTATGTTATAGCTGACCCCAAAATAGGTGAATAACATATTGAAACAAAATACTCTAAATGCAATAGTTTCAAAGTTATAAGTGATTTACTCAACAGTGATAACCTAAAAGTAGCTATTACTCAGCTATGCCATGAGCTACAGGTCTGAAATTTTACTATGTTATAGCTGACCCAAAAGTAGCTGAATAACATATTTATACGAAATTCTCTAAATGCAATAGTTTTCAAGTTACAAGTGATTTTACTCATGATGGAAGTTACTGAAAAGTCCAAAAGTAGCTATTACTCACTTAGCTATTGAGACAGACATCCAAGTTACTCACCATGTTGTAGCTCTGAAAAAAGTAGCTGAATAACATATTTTAACAAAATGCTCTAAATGCAACACTTTTCAAGTTATAAGTGATTTAGTGCATGATTTCATGAATTTTAATGCATTAAAAATTATTAAAAAAATTTATTAAAAAAAAAATAAGACAGATCCAGGTCTCACACTCACACAAGAGAATCTACCTCTGGCCTAGTACATATATGCAAGATATGAGAGAAATCCCTACAATAGTCACTAAGAAAATTGTGATAAAGTGTTGAAATTTTCACACTTTTGGTGGGGGTACCTCCCTTATAATGTCTCTAGCAAACAGACGAACAGACAGATTTGCATGCCTTGAACAATTTTTCATCCTCGATAGATAAGGTATCTTTTAAAAAAAAACAGCATGTCTCTAGGCCTTGTAGTTTTGGAGGAAAAGATGTTCACGCGGACGCGGACGCCCACGCCGCAGAGTGACGACATAATAAAACTAGATTGGGCCAACTCGGCGCCAACATATCCCCAGACAGGTCATCACTCACGCCACAGGTTTTGATCGGGAATTTTTTAAAACATAATTACCCATTATTATATGAACTTCAGCACATCAATCTACTCTGTTTATATCTCCCCAAGGAAGATGGTGTATCCCCAGACGCCGAATACATAACTCAAATTATATTTTCAATCTTCCTGCAATGATAACTCTAAACCTATTTTCAAAGTATTTAAATGATTGATGATTGAATGTCCATTCTAAAATAATAATCCCAAAAGAGCATATCTGTTTCTATATTTGTTGACAAATAAAATATTATTTTTAACTCAACTCATCATATTTTTCAATCTTCCTTCAAAGTATTTAAATGATTGATGATTCAATGTCCATTCTAAAATTCATAATCCCAAAAGCGCATATCTGTTTCTATATTTGTTCACAAATAAAATATTATTTAAAAAAAAATTATTTATATTATTATTTTATTATATTATTTTTAGAATTTGCAAATTGTTTTCAGTTATTCATTTCCTCTATACCTATATATGTGGTCCATATATATGCAACCTAAATATGTGACACAATCTCAGTTCTGACTCCCCTTTGTGTTATATGTAATGAAGCCCACCACCTCCCACCCCCACCCCTCTCCCCTTCTCCACACCTCTCTCACTATTACACAAGATCTGCAACCCCATTGAGTTCTTTGTTTCTCATCTGATATCATTAAATACCTTTGTTTATTTAGTGTCACTCAATATAGCTGGAGGTCCCAGAGGTGGGTGGGGGGAATCCGGGTGGGGGATGTGGGTTGAGCATAAATGGTAAACAAACAATCTATATAAAAGGGGTACTCAAATACAAAAAGAATTGAGAATTTTAAGTATGTGATTATCAACTGAAATGAGTTCATAACTGTAGGAGCTGTGCCAAAATTAACTGAGGCAAGTTGAATAAAACTGGGCTAGTTGAGGGTTAAAAATCCCCTAGTTTTACTACATAAGGATATAATTTCATTAATATTGGGACTTCAAGCTCACTTAAAGTGTCCATTTTGTCTACTTCAATATGTTTCACCAGTTTCATTTTAAAAAGTGAAAAACTCAGCAAGCAGAGGTATAACACACAAAAATAAGTTCTTAAAAGACTAAGATAGCCATAACATTATTAATATTCAAAATTTAAATAGACAGGCATTTCCTTTTAAAAATTCAAAGATTTCAGCTCTATAACCCACATAGTTTGACAGTTACTGGGCTTTAAAGTGGCATAATATCCATAAATTGGGTTTCTGTGGGCATTTTACAATTGTTAAAGAGACCTTAGCAATTAAACTACAGATCTGAAACTTTTTGGGGGGACATACATAACAAACAAAAATCATATATAATACAGTTTAAGACTTGTCACACTAAGCATTTCCAAATAACAGGGCAAAATACGGAAAAAATGTCAAAAAAGGCACTTGGGCGAGTGTCTATGGCCCTCATACACAGGTTAAATGTCTACTAAAAACCTTGATTTTCGGCATATGTAAAAAGGACATAATAATGCATTCCCAGATGGGATTTCAGCTCCATCAATCACATAGTTTAACAGTTACAGGGCTTAAAGGTGGTAAAAAGTCCAAATATTGGGTCATTGTGGGCCTTTTAGAGATCTCGATGTGGCTTTCAAATTAAAGCTTCAGACTTAAAATTTGTTACATACTAAGATTACACATAGAATATGTATCTAATAAAGTTTGAAACTTCTCAGACTTACCATTTCCAAGTTACAGAGCAAAATATGTGAAAAATGTCTTAAAAGGGTCACTCAGGTGGGTGTTAAAGGTCCTCATACACAGGTTAAATGTCTACTTGAAGCCTTGATTTTTGGCACATGTAAAAAGAACATAATAATGTATTCCCAGATGAGATTTCAGCTCTATCAGTCACATAGTTTAACAGTCACAGGCCTTAAAATTGGCAAAAAGTCCAAATACTGGGTCTTTATGGGGCCTTCTAGAGACCTAAATGTGGCCTTCAAATTAAAGCTTCAGACTTAAAATTTGTCACATACTAAGATTACACATAGAATATGCATCTAATACAGTTTGAAACTTCTTAGACTTACCATTTCCAAGTTACAGGGAAAAATATGTGAAAAATGTCTAAAAATGGTCACTTGGGTGGGGATTTATGGTCCTCATACACAGGTTAAATGTCTTCTTAAAGCCTTAATTTTTGGCACATATAAAAATAACATACTAATATCTTCTCAGATAGGATTTGAGCTCTATCAGTCACATAGTTTGACAGTCACAGGGCTTAAAAGTAGCAAAAAGTCCAAATATTGGGTCTTTGGGAGCCTTTTAGAGACCTCAATTTGACCTTCAAAATTAAAGCTTCAGACTTAAAATCTGTTACATACTAAGATTACACACAGAATATATATCTAATACAGTTTGAAACTTCTCAGACTTACCATTTCCAAGTTACAGGGAAAAAGATGTGAAAAATGTCTTATAAGGGTCACTCGGGTGGGTGTTTATGGTCCTGATACACAGGTTAACTGTCTATTAAAGGCCTAAATGTTGGGGCACATATAAGAAAACACATAGATATATTCCCAGATGATATTTAACTTAGATGAGAGACATAGTTTGAAAGCTACAGTGCTTGAAAGTGGCAAAAAGTGCATAAATTGGGTCTCTGTGGGCACTTTTGAGACCTTAAGTCGATCCCTTTGGGTAAACCTACAGCCCTAAAATTTTCTACAGACAAGGATTACATATCAAAGTTATACCTAGCGCAGTTTGAGACTCATCAGAATTATCACTTCCAAATTATAGGGCAAAATATGTGTAAAGTATAGCAAAAAATCCCTAAGTGGGGGTATTTATGGGCCTCAAACACAATTTTCTCCTCAACTTAAAGTCATGATTTTCGGCACATGTACTAAGAACATATTAATGTGTTGTCAGGTAAAATTTCAGCCAGCTGAGCATCATAGTTTGTGACCTACAGGGCTCTAAGTGGCCAAAAGTGCAATTTCTGACCTTAAGGTGGCCATAAGTTCTTTTTTACTGGGAGTTTAAGGTCACCTTAAAATAGGGATCTTCCTTTGGGCACCCTTAACATGTGTACCAAGTTTGAAAAAAAAATATTAATTTCTTTTTGAGTTATCGCGTCCACAAGGAAATTTCTACGGCGGCGGCGGACCTGAATCCAATATATCCCCGACTTTCGTCTGGGGATATAACTACAATTATGTTATGGATGTGCATAACTTGCTTGCCCATTTGACAAAAACACTTTAACATTGTATATATTATTTAACTTTGACCCCTTTGCAAACTCAGTACCAACAAACTCAGACAATGTTTTTGACTAAATCAACCACCATATGAAACCAACTTGGAAAATGCAATGGTAATAATCTCCCAAAATACAAATAGCCTTTGTCCTGTGTTAATATTTATTATCCTCTGATCTGATAAGGCTTCAAATGATCAGACCATGCACTACTATACACTGTATCCAAACTTATAAAAGAGCACTTTGATAAGAAATGACTCTTACTGTGGTTTTAAGTTTCAATTTAAAGACATAGTATTGTAAAAACAATCTTACAAGCATGGCATTTTGGGGGCAGTTATTCATCAAAATATTTTTTTTTTCAATTTTATTTTAAAATTTGCAAATATGTTTGACAGATGTTTTATATTTGCAGAGTGATCTTAAGTGCTATTGGGATACTTCTCGTAAAAGCCAGGCTGTGACAATTTCTTGAAAACAATTGACATGACAAGTGTATATTTACTGCATCTTCAAGTAAGCACACCAGTAATTTTGAATTTAATTTGGAACTAGAAATAGGCCGCCCTGTTGATAGTAGATGCGAATAGAAACAGGATAGCATAGAAGAACACACATTATCATGTGTAATGTCCACCCATGAACCTTTTGCCCAAATTGTACAGTAGTCTTACAAGACCCTGTTTCATTTGTAAAATATATCAATGATGCTTAAATATTTGATAGTGTAGATGTAATTTATTTCAGTTTCATGCCTTTTTGCATTGGTTGGGTTGAAAATTTTGACGAAATCACTCTATCTTGCACGGTTAAGAAGATAGAAGCCAATTCCTGTTTTTCTATTTTTGGCAAAAATTTGAAAATTCAAAATGGCCGCCATTATTGGGAAAAGGAAATTTTTTTGAAAATTGCCAAGAGTACATTTCTTAGATACCCTATGGGTCGAAAATTTCAACAAAATAACTCTATTTTGCACGGTTAAGGCCAGTTTGTGTTTTTCCATTTTGGGCAAAAATTCGAAAATTCAAAATGGCTGCCATTTTTGGGGAGGGGAAAATTTTTTGAAAATTGCAAAGATTACATTCCTTAGATACCCTGTGGGTTGAAAATTTCGACGAAATCGCTCTATCTCGCATGGTTAAGGAGATAGAAGCAAATTTGTGTTTTGCCATTTTTGGCAAAAATTTGAAAATTCAAAATGGCCGCCATTTTAGGGGAGGGGAAAATTTTTTAGAAATTACCAAGAGTACAATGCTCAGATACCCTGTGGGTCGAAAATTTTGACGAAATCACTCTATCTGGCACGGTTAAGGAGATAGAAGCAAATTTGTGTTTTGCCATTTTTGGCAAAAATTCGAAAATTCAAAATGGCCGCCATTTTTGGGGAGGGGAAAATTTTTGGAAAATTGCAAAGATTGCATTCCTTAGATACCCTGTGGGTCGAAAATTTCGACGAAATCGCTCTATCTCGCACGGTTAAGGAGATAGAAGCAAATTTGTGTTTTGCCATTTTTGGCAAAAATTCGAAAATTCAAAATGGCCGCCATTTTTGGGGAGGGGAAAATTTTTTGAAAATTGCAAATATTACATTCCTTAGATACCCTGTGGGTCGAAAATTTCGATGAAATCGCTCTATCTCGCACGGTTAAGGAGATAGAAGGAAATTTGTGTTTTGCCATTTTTGGCAAAAATTCGAAAATTCAAAATGGCCGCCATTTTTGGGGAGGGGAAAATTTTTGGAAAATTGCAAAGATTGCATTCCTTAGATACCCTGTGGGTCGAAAATTTCGACGAAATCGCTCTATCTCGCACGGTTAAGGAGATAGAAGCAAATTTGTGTTTTGCAATTTTTGGCAAAAATTCGAAAATTCAAAATGGCCGCCATTTTTGGGGAGGGGAAAATTTTTTGAAAATTGCAAAGATTACATTCCTTAGATACCCTGTGGGTCGAAAATTTCGACGAAATCGCTCTATCTCGCACGGTTAAGGAGATAGAAGCAAATTTGTGTTTTGCCATTTTTGGCAAAAATTCGAAAATTCAAAATGGCCGCCATTTTTGGGGAGGGGAAAATATTTTGAAAATTGCAAAGATTGCATTGCTTAGATACCCTGTGCGTCGAAAATTTTGCCGAAATCGCTCTATCTCGCACGGTTAAGGAGATAGAAGCAAATTAGTGTTTTGCCATTTTTGGCAAAAATTCGAAAATTCAAAATGGCCGCCATTTTTGGGGAGGGGAAAATTTTTGGAAAATTGCAAAGATTGCATTCCTTAGATCCCCTGTGGGTCGAAAATTTTGCCGAAATCGCTCTATCTCGCACGGTTAAGGAGATAGAAGCAAATTTGTGTTTTGCCATTTTTGGCAAAAATTCGAAAATTCAAAATGGCCGCCATTTTTGGGGAGGGGAAATTTTTTTGAAAATTGCAAATATTACATTCCTTAGATACCCTGTGGGTCGAAAATTTCGACGAAATCGCTCTATCTCGCACGGTTAAGGAGATAGAAGCAAATTACTCAAAAGTAGTACTGAAAATACACAATGAAGTACCTAAATGGCTATTACTCATGTACTGACAAAGCTATCAGTCCCAAATGCAATACCAAGCGAGCTATGGACATAACAATCTTGTATTCAAAATTGTAGTAAAATATCTTTAATTATTTTGGCTTAAATGCACGGAAACCAATGGGTACTGAAAATAGCTGTACTTAAGTATTACTCAGTAAGCAAAAGAGGTACAACAGCCAAAAGCAATCCCAAGCAAGCTACTGACCCAATAAGCCTGCATACCAAATTTGGTGACAATAGCTCTAATACTTTTCCTTTAAATGAGCGGAAACCATGCGTGACGCCGGACATCGGACGCCGGACGCCGGACATCGGACATCGGACATCGGACAACGGACATCGGACATCGGACATCGGACGGCGAAAAAAGCAAAAATAATATATCCACCCCCCAGGGGGGTGGACATAATTCAGCAAAAATGAAGTACACAACTGCCAAGCAAAACTACAGTTTCCTGTTTATTTAGATATACATTAATATTCATGATTTCGATTTTGAAGTCTGTACACATGAATTACCCATGGAATGGGTAAATGTAAATGGAAACGTACTGCAAATGTAACTACACCTAGCGCATCGGAGAACCGATGCAAATTGTATCCACCGGAAAGACAACTCACCAAACCAGTGAACCATCGTTTGACCTTGAAGGAGGGGCCCAAGGTCAAGTCTGACCACACCAGAAGATTCCCAGACCATGATTTCCTATAAATTGGCTTCACATTGCAAACCTCTAGGACCAATAATAAGCAACTTATAAGCACTTTCAAGTTTCACTATCTTCGTTTGACCACAACAGAATATTCCCAGCCCATGATTTCCTATAAGCCCATGTTTTCACATCGCAAACCTCTAGGACCAATAATAAGTAAGTTATAAGCACTTTGACTTTGGCTGTCCTTGTTTGACCTTGAAGGAGGGACACAAGGTCAAAGTTAAAAGCACTTTTAAGTTTGGCTATCCTCGTTTGACCTTGAAGGAGGGACCCAAGGCCAAATCTGAACACATCAGAAGGTTCCCAGCTCATGATTTTCTATTGGTTGGTTTCACACTCCAAACCTCTAGGGGCAATAATAAGCAAGTTATAGGCACTTTTAAGTTTGGCTACCCTTATTTGACCTTGAAGGAGAGGCCCAAGGTCAAATCTGAACACATTTTCAAGATTCCCAGCCCATGATTTTTGTTACGTTAGTTTCACATTGCAAATCTCTAGGACCAATAATAAGCGAGTTATAAGCACTTTTAAGTTTAGCTATCCTCGTTTGACCTTGAAGGAGGGGCCAAGGCCATATGTGACTACATCAGCAGATTCCCAGCCCTTGATTTCCTATACGTTGGTTTCACATTGCAAACCTCTAGGATCAAAAATAAGTGAGTTATAAGCACTTTTTAGTTTGGCTATCCTTGTTTGACCTCGAAGGAGGGGCCCAAGGTTAAATCAGACCAAATCAAACTACAGGATCGTTTCATGGCAAAAACAAAGCGTCCCGAAAAAGAGAAATAATGGCAGCTTAATGATGCAAGAAAGTTCTGCTTATAGCTCAACAAAGCCAGAATATAGGAAAAGTAGTTCTTGGGCAGGGTAGTTATCTTGGATACAGTGTGTTTCAAAAATTTTGATGAAATTGCTCTATCTTGCACGGTTAAGGAGACAGAGGCAATTTGGTGTTTTGCACTTTTTGTCACAAATTTGAAAATTGACAATGACCCCCATTTTTGGGAAGGGTAAATGTTTTTTGAAAACTGGGTAGAGTAGTTTGCTTCCATACCCAAAGAAATGGCTGCAATATTTGGCGAGTGAAATATTTGTTGAAACTTGGAAAGGCTAGTCTTTGCAGATAGCATGTGGGTCAAAAAGTTTGCCGAATTTGCTCTATCTGGTACGGTTTTCGAGATACAAGCATTTTTGTGTTTTGAAATTTTTGCGAAAAATTCGAAAATTCAAAATAGCCGCCATTTTTGGTGGGACAAAATTTTTTTGAAAATTGGGTCAGCTAATCAGCAGTTACCCTATGGGTTAAAATTTTGCCGAAATCGTTCTATCTCGCACGGTTTTCGAGATACAAGCATTTTTGTGTTTTGCTAAAAATTCGAAAATTCAAAATGGCCGCCATTTTTGGCGAGACAAAATTTTTTTGAAAATTAGGATAGCTACTCTGGAGAGATACCCTGTGGGTCAAAAATTTTGTCGAAATCGCTCTATCTCGCACGGTTTTCGAGATATAAGCATTGTTTGTGTTTTCCTTATTTGAAAAATTCGTAATGATTAATTAATCATTAATTACTCGGCCATTTCTTAACCACTCAATGCCAAAATCTAATGATTTCCAGATTTCAATAGAATGAATGTATTTGCCAAGTTTCAGGTGAATTGATAAAATCCCTTTCAAGTTATCATCCAGACAAGCTTACCCATCGAAAAAACACATTTTCGGTCATGTGACCTCTCTGATTGGTCGAAATGTCACTGCAGCATATTCCAAAAAATTCCCCAGGGCTACTGCGTACACCTGCCAAATTTGAAAAGAATCCACCCAACGGTCACAAAGTTATAAGGAAAACAAGACCACTGCCGCGGTGTGTATCTCCCGCCGAGCATTAAAGGGGACCTAACTTTAACACTTTTGAAGATATTTCACATTTTACCTCTTTCATTATTTTGCTACAAATAACAAAATGGCTATTACTCACTTATGGCATGCAATAGAACCCTAAACTATGTACCATATTATAGCTAAGGACAAAGTAGCTGAACAACATATTTTAGGAAAATACTCTAACTGCAATAGTTTTGGAGTTACAATGGCTTTACTCAACAGTCAAAATTTCAAAGTAGCTATTACTCAGCTATCCGAGGTGCAACAGGTCTGAAACTTTACTATGTGATAGCTTACCAAAAAGTAGATGGATAACATATTTGAAAAGATTTCCCTAACTTTAATACTTTTGAAGATATTTGAGATTTACTTCTTCTGTTATTTAGCTACAAATGAGAAAATAGCTATTACTCACTTATGGCATGCAATAGAGCCCCAAACTATGTACCATGTTATAGCTAAGGACAAAGTAGCTGAACAACATATTTTAGGAAAATACTCTAACTGCAATAGTTTTGGAGTTACAATGGCTTTACTCAACAGTCAGAATTTCAAAGTAGCTATTACTCAGCTATCCAAGGTGCAACAGGTCTGAAACTTTACTATGTGATAGCTTACCAAAAAGTAGATGTACAACATATTTGAAAAGATTTCCCTAACTTTAATACTTTTGAAGATATTTGACATTTACTTCTTCTGTTATTTAGCTACAAATGAGAAAATAGCTATTACTCACTTATGGCATGCAATAGAACCCCAAACTATGTACCATCTTATAGCTAAGGACAAAGTAGCTGAACAACATATTTCACGAAAAAACTGTAACTGCAATACTTTTTGAGCTATGAGTCCTTTACTCAAAGTAGAAAAAAAATCCACGGCAGCCATCTTGTTAACACCCGTGGCAGCCATTTTGTTTTTCAGAATCAGGAGAAAAAGATTCCCTGGCAAGTTTTTCCAATGATGAATGTATCCTGCAAATTTGGAAGCTCTAGCTATAATAGTTTTAGAGATAGAAAGGCTTTTGTAAAAACATGACGAACGGATGCACGGACAGAGGGCACTTTATAATCTCCCGTACCAGGCCTATCAGCCGGCGGGAGATAACAAAATGCGGAGCTCACGGAGCTGGCGGAGCCTGATTTCCTCCTATACACAAACAAGCATCCCTTGCGGGACGCTTAATAATAGAAGAGATATAGGCACTTTTACATTTCTGAACCACTGTTAGACCCTGAATGAGGGGTCAAATGTCAAATCTGACCACATCAGAGGATTCCCAGCCCATAATTTCCTATAAGTTGATTTCACATCCCAAAACTCTAGGACCAATAATAAGTTATAAGCACTTAATTTTAGGTTTGGCTTTCAATCCCAAACCTCTAGGAGCAAAAATAAGTGAGTTATAAGCACATTTGAAATTGGCTATCCTTGGTTGACCTTGAAGGAGGGGCCCAAGGTTAACCTGACCACATCAGAGGATTCCTAGCCCATGATTTCTATGGGTTGGTTTCACATCCCAAAATATAGGTCCAATAATAAGTGAGTTATAGGCACTTTTAAGTTTGGCTACCCTCGTCTGACCTTGAAGGAGGGGCCAAAGGTCAAATCTGTTCACATCAAAAGATTCCCAGCCCATGATTTCCTACAGGATGTTTATAATATGAAGTGACCCTTGTAACAATATAATTGTTCAAAGTTTCTGCCTAAAGTCACAGTATTGGAAACAAATGCATTAATACAACATTTTCAACATTGTCACAATATTGTGATTTTAAGTTTTTATTTAAAAAGCACAGTAGACCTTAGTACCCTCAGGGGTCCAAAATTTGCCGGAAGTCACTCTATCTCTTATGGTTTTCAAGATAAACAAAATTTTCTATTTACATCAAAATTCAAGAGGGTGGCCTAAATTTTCAGATGTCCCAGAGGAGTAAACCTTAGTCACCTAAGGGCAACATATTTGATAAACAAGACCACTGCCGCGGTGTGTATCTCCTGCTGAGTATTAAAGAGGAAGAAATACTGTGCAAAAAATGCAAAAGAAAGGAAAATATAAATACGGTTTCCGAGATATTTTCAATGTTTCTGCAAAAATCCAAGATGGCCGCCATAAGTGGCGAAAATTGAAAATTTTCACTTTTGTACAGGAAACTGAACTACCCTAAGGGTAAAAAATTTGTTCTAAATCACTTTATCTCTTACGGTTTTCAAGATATTTACAATTTTTTGTTTTCTGCTAAAATCAAAGATGGCCGCCAAAAGTGGCGAAAACTGAAATTTTTCCCCTTTGCAGAGGATACTCTTGTACTACCCCCTGGGTCAGAAATTAATTTGCTCGAAATTGCTCTATCTCTTGTGGTTTCCGAGATATTTTCAATGTTTTATTTTACAATAAAATTCAAGATGGACGCCAAACGTGGCAAAAATTGAAGTTTTTCCCTTTTGTACAAGATACTCTTGTAGCACCCTATCGGTACAAAAATTCACCCAAAATCTCTCTATCTCTTACGGTTTTCGAGATATTCACAATTTTTCGCTAAAATCCAAGATGGCCGCCAAAGTGGCGAAAAAATTTATAAAAATTTAATTTAATTATTAAATTTGCAATTTTATTGTGTTAATACATCCTATCCAATGGACAATTGCTGAATAACTACCGCTTGGCTGGTGGGTAAGTTACTAGGGACCAAAGTGAACTCATGATCAGCTAACAAAAATTTCTCCAGGCCAGGGTTGACTCAAGGTCAGGAAACCCTATAAGGCCTTGGTCGGTTACCTGTATCTGGTCCCAGGAGGGTATACCGACGTTGTCCCCCCTTTTTTTACAGACCTGCTCTGAGGTAGGGGAAGAGAGGGATGAGTTCAATCCCATGAAGGAAATAAACCTCCCAAAGGAAACATAGCACAGATTTGGCTTTGAAAGGTAGTGCTCTGAAGGCCACCTGATGACTGAGGCACCACTTTGTAATAATAGTCCACTTTGCCTGATTGCCAAGGCTCTAGGGGCCAGGCATGTAAGTTCAGATTCGACAGATTCCTGTGTAGGGTCTGGCTGAATGAGCAGATTGGGCGGGTTCAGCAGGCACAAAGGGATCTGGCTGGACATGGTCACTAGAACCCAGAACCAAGGCATGTTGGGCCACCCTGGTGCAATCAGAATGATCCTGCTGCATGGGTAGTCCTGCAACTTCTCCACCACTTTGCCTAAGCTGGCTGCTGGTGGGAAGGCGTATGGATCCAGATGCTCCCATAACAGGCTGAGTGCATCCACTGCCCATGTCTGGGGGTCCGGAACTGGTGAGACAAATTGTGGAAGCTCATTGTTGAACCTGGTGGCAAACAGGTATGGTTTCCTACTACCTCCCAATACATTTTATGGCTCTAAATGCAATACTTAAGAAGATAATAGGGGGGTTCACATGAATTTTAAGCTTTCTGATTGGTACCTGTGAGAAAATCACTCATAAATCGGTCAATTTTCATCGGATTGCTCCCAAAATCTAATCAGCTCACGTTTTTGATAGTATAAACATGTGTATGAAGTTACAAGCCTCTGTGGTCCGTAGATTTTCCTGAACTGCGATGACGGGTGGGTGTGCTCGAAAAAAACTATTTTTTGATCATGTGACCTTGATAAGATCAAAGGTCAAATTTAAGCATGTGGAAAAATTTTCCCACGCCCAAGGTATATAACTGCCAAATACGGTTAAAAAGCTTCCAATAATAAGGGAGATATTCAAGGGAGACCATAATGCGACGGCGGTGAGGAAACTGACGCGAAACCAAATAAGCCCTTTCAGGGACGCTTAATGAGGGGTGTGACAACCGCTTTTTTGAAAGCACTTGGGAACGAGCCATCAATCAGAGAATAATTTATCAACTTGGTAATAGATGGAAGGAGTATATCAAGACAATCCTTAAGGAGGAATGTTGGTATGGGGTCATATGGGCACAATTTAGTAGGAGACTCATTGATGCACTTACTGACCTCGTCTTCAGTTACAGGCTTAAAGGTATTGAAAGCAGGGGGCACCAAATCAGATGCATCATTGAAAGAGCCAGAAGTAGAAAACGTGAAACCAGAAAAGTTTACAGCTTTACTCCCGTTGGTAGCTCTTCCAGTAATCAATGGAATAGCACTCTGTTTTAATAGGTATAAGTACACTGTGGCACATTAAAAAAATCGTCTTCTGCATCTTTGTTGTCATTAAAGGTGGAGCTCACAAATTGGAAAACTTAGGGAGGTAGTTGGGCATGGTTACCTCATCTATACACAAGTAAAGTAGAGCCAAGGTAACCATGTCTAGGGGGTAGTGTACTCACGAGTGGTAAATACAGCCCATAACAACATTCTCTGTATATTTATAGCTTGTGCACTCGTGTATACAACCTGTAAGATCACTGCATAATGCTGTTCAGGGGGAAATTCATGAGTGGTAATTCATGAGTGCTTCATGGCCTGTAAAAATATCAAGAACAATGTCACAGGCCATATTTACCGCTCATGAGTAGGGTTCCTTCAGAAACTTTCCAATTTGTGACCTTCACATCTAATGACAACAAAGAAGTAGAATACATGTGCTTTCATTTTAACAGCATGTCAAGTAAAGAGTTTGAATGATCTGGATTTTGTAAATAGAAAAGGTATAACAAATGAAATATACATCTTTTACATGATGGATAGTGAAATATTATGATTTCTTTCTCTTTGTCATTTCTTTTTGTTTACATCCACGCATACAGGCCATGAAAAACCAAAGAACAGTCAAAGCTTCCTAGACGTGGTTACCTTGGCTCTACTTCACTTGCGTGTAGTGCCGTAGCGTGACTCCATGTAAAACTCGAGATTTGCAAAAAATCATTTTCATTTCTTGATAAAATGACTCAAAATGGTTTGATATAGTTAAAAACAGTTGATGTTAAGCCAAGGACACAGGAAATACAATATGCATATAATATATATGCTATTTTATACAGCTTTTATAGCAAAAGAACATTTTTAAAATTTTGGAGAAATGGTGTAAAAAATATTGAAAATGAGGAAATATTATTTATTTTTTGTTAGGTTTGGGTCGGTATCAAAAACGTGTAGATCAGGAGGTTGCCAATGCAAAACTGTATCGATTTCGGAACTTCGCGTTTTAGTACATCCCAACCAAACATGGACGTTTCCTCTTACGATATCACAATAAAAGTTCTCAAATATGCAAAATATGGGTTAAAAGTGTGTAATTTCTTCAAATTTGTGGTTTGCTTCCAATATTTTACGTTTTTCTTCCATTATATATGTGCTGACAAGAGAAAATAAGTTCATAACGTGTCGTAACCAAAACATGGCATTTTGCTCAACGTATATCACTATATTAATAGTCTGCAAATGCAGGGAAATATGGGACAAAAGCTTGTAATTTCTTCAGATTTTGAGTACATTTCTAATATTTTAAGCCTCCCTTCATTTATATGTGTTGAAAAGCGAAGTGGCGGTTGTAAAATTTCATCACGGTATTTCAGTAACATGGTCTCGGTACCGAGATACAGGGCCTATTGATCCATCCCTATTTTTTGTCCAACATGTTTACATGTTGACCAATTGTTGAGGTAAATGTAACAAAATAATTGTGGGAACAGTTGTGTGTATATTTTTTATGGTACTTGAGTTTTATGCAAATCTCTAGTTTTGTGTGGGGTCGTGCCACGGCTCTATACGCAAGTAAAGTAGAACCGAGGTAACCACGTCTAAAAGCTTCCTATTGGTACTGCTCAGCCAGTGAAATTTGTCACCCCAGTGAAGTTCATCACCTGCATTTTATGACAATATGAAAGAGTTTTTAATGTCCAGTTATGGCATATAGTGGTGGTGGACCAATTTACACCCGTGTACGTGTTCACACGTACCCCTAAATTTATCCAAAACCAGCACAATATATTACCTATCTATATGATCAATTTGATAATTATCTATGATGTGGTAAACATCTTTTCCATGAAAAAGTTCAAATCTTTGAGAAAATTGAAGGTGGGCGTGAATAGGTACATGGGCGTGAATTGGTCCACCACCACTATGTATACCTTGATGTTGAAAGAAGTTATTCCATTTATTTAAGGTAGAGGATATTTACACCACCGCTGTGTACACAATGCCGAAAACTCGTCTTATGTACACCACCACTGTGTACATAAGCTACATATGGTTCCTTATGTACACCACCGTTGTGTATATTAGCCAGATAATGTCTCTTATGTACACCACCGTTGTGTATATTAGCCAGATAATGTCTCTTATGTACACCACCGTTGTGTATATTAGCCAGATAATGTCCCTTATGTACACCACCGCTGTTTATGTAAGCTAGATTGAATATCTTGTGTACATATTTGGGATATTTTGTGTACCACTAAAATGTAGGTAAGCTAATGTACATGGTCTTCTACACCACCTTATTGTGCATGCTATGTCAGTCCCCCTAGAAATGGGATGATTAGTCTTCCCCACTATTGTACTGTGGAAACTAAATTAAATTTCTTATACACACCTTGTTGTGTACCCAGCCAGGTAAAATTTGTTACATAATTAGCCTTTTGATCCCCACAGGTCGAATAGTTGTGGCTTAACTTGGGTTGGATGACACTTAGATGACAAAGACAGAGAAGATGTGATTTTTTATTGTTTCATTATTTATTCATTATACACATGGAACAAGAATCATACAAGTAACATACATTACAAATGTACCAGGTTCTAATGGCATGAAAGCCTCTACACACGGCCATCTACACACCTTACAAAAAAGTGATATATAGCAAAAATACAAAAAGAAAAACACTCTTTTTAAGATTCTATATTTCTCACTAAATACATATCCATGGAGAGTGAACAGGACAATGTCAACTTGTTTTTGGCCTTTCTGTTTCAACTTTATAAGCATTAATCAAATATATTCTTGTAAAAGAGAGAAATTGCATTTATTTTTAAACTAACACTGATAAAACAGCTTTTGTTTTACTTTATATTATTGTAGTGTATTATTGCATTACTCGACAGCCGTGGTGTACATAAAGAACTGAAATACCCTTATGTACACAGTCGTGGTGTAAATAACCAGTTCGTTTATTTAAATGTGAATATTGCCTGTCCTTGAGCATTTTCACGGCAGGTGACGAACTTCACTGTGGTGACAAAATTTGATCACTGGCCGACCAGTACTGCTCAGCCAGTGAATTTCGTCACCCAAGTGAAGTTCGTCACCTGCCATAAAAACGCTCACGGATAGGCAATATTCGAATAGGTGCTTTCAGCAACAAGGTATACATGTAAGCCGAAAGTTCACAGGAAAAACTCTTTAATATTGCCATAAAATGCAGGTGACGAACTTCACTGGGGTGACGAAATTCACTGGCTGAGCAGTAGTAACGAACGTATCGTTGTGTCGTCTATTATCGACGGTCGTCCATTATCGACGGCTGCGCATTAATACATTGTAGTTCTGTACACGTGCTTTTCATCTCAGTAAAAATCAAATAAAATAACAATATCATCCTTTATTTAAAATATAAGGCATGGCTTTAAGTACAAATATTCTTTTGAATTTCTTAACATAAAGTTAATTTATGCATGATGCATTAAAATCACGACTTTTAAAGTGAAGTAATATATCATTTTTAAAGCAAAATAAAATATGGTTGTCATTGGCAACGCTCATGAATTGCCATTAAATATGCAAATTTTATCCTAATAAAATACAGTTATTAGATATTTTGTGAAAGGCAAATAGATTTTTGTTATTTATTTTGCAATAAAAAACACTACTTATTTTACTAAATTGAATTTTATGTAATCTATTGTCACGGACAGTACGCATTAGTTCAGCAGCCAATAAAAGAAAAATATACCATAAAATAATTTAATTTTTTGAGGTTATAAAATAAATCAACCATGTCTGTGGTCATTAACATAATAACCACGTGATTTATTTCGACACAAAATGGAAGAAACAGCTTCCAGAAACAACTTTAAAAATTAATGATGTAATTCTCTACGAAAATAATTTTATGTGCACACCTTCAAAAAGGAATGTTATTTGCTATTTTTATCATAGAATTACAACAGTTATTCAGTTTATTTATTAAATTATCGATTAAAGAGGACAAAGGAAAAAAAATAAAAGTTTAGAATATATTTTATAGACCTTTAATATTGATTTTATTTTACCGTCGATAACAGACAACCATTTCTAAAATAACAACACCAAACACACAAGAACTGAATCAAATAAAATAAAGTAAAATAACTTAAAATATTTTTCCTATCATATTTGTACTTGTGAAGCAAACAATATATTTTTAAATTTTAAGTTTAAAATATTGCAAGGACTGATGAAAGAAAGGAAAATTAATTAAAATGCGTATGAGCGTCGAAAACCGGCAACGCAAGGATACGACTGGTGTGCTTACCTCGGGATGAAGCACAAGTTCAGAGGATGCGGGACAAAGTTTCATGGATGTTAGTACTAACGGAGACAGCAATGGGCGTCACTCGGATTTTACTTCCAGTTGATGTAGTTATTAATGACAGTGGCGAGTTATCGGAAACCAGTCAGAACGCCACCAAACCATAATGCCACCTCCACAACGCCACCACCATAACGCCACCACTAACCCACATTAATGTACAGAATATGCAGGTACATAATTTGTGTTTATTATATAAATTTTTCTAAACAAAGTTACAATCTGTCAAAGAAACAAAATAAATAAAATTCCCATTGGCAGAGTTAAAATTACAATACAATATATGACTTTGTTTTACACACTTTCTTTATGCATACATGTACAGGATCTCATGAGCCTTAATTGGTTGTGAAGTTTAATAAATAAGTAGAAAAATCTTTTCTGTTTAAACCTAGTCTAGCTTGTTTATTTATTGACCCTTTGCATCTTACGTCACAATGTTACGCATCATCATTTGGACGGCAAAACATCACGCTTGAACGAACATGTCTGTGTAAAACAGACAGGATATATTGGAAGAAATACCTTATTTTAAAAATGAATTATAAAATAAATATGCATCTTATCGACTTCAAAATTGCACACATGAAAGTACAAGCATTAGTCTATCTGGTCCATTTTGCAAAATAACATTAGGATGCATACTTGTCGAGATATAGAGCATTGAACTTGTAGTAAAATGCAAAATATCCGGTTTTTTTATAATGTCTGTCCCAAGTACAGACAGATATAAAAATGTTAGGCCACAGAATAATTCTTTATTTTCATTTTACCGAATTGTTGATTTCCTACTCATCAATATACTTTTTACAGAACAAAAATGGACAAATTATTCAAAGAGAAATTTTCATTTAAATGTTGTGTACTTTCAATATATATAATTTTGTGTAAGGTTTTCTCGATTGTAAGTGAAATCTAACAAATATTCGCATAAAATATCAAAATGACTGTTAATATTTTTAAAAGCTGTGCCTTCATAAAGAAAATCGAAGTAACTCCGTCTACGGCATCGTAGATGGAGTATTTTATCTTCGTTTACGGCGTCGTATATGAAGTTTGAATGCTTCTGCTACGGCATTATATTACTCACACTATATAATAAACGATTCAAATAAAGTACTTTTTGTCAATAAGCCCATACATAAGGTCTACAAGTGTGTAATAAATTGCAGTTATCAAATGAACACATGCACACAAGTCAGCCATTGTTGCTAATTAGCATAGGCACTTCCCCTATTAGACTGGTACCCTGGTTATGCTCAATTGCAATTATGTGCAGAGGGGAGAGTGACAAGTTGGCCTTAGATTAACAGGCTGGCATGTAGTGAGTGATATCAATTGTGATTGACCTGAAATTGATAAAACTGTTAATTATAGCACTGGGGTGTTGTGAGTTAAAGTGTCACTACTGAATTTCAATTGCCTAGCTCATTTTGTGTATAAATAGAGCTCCTCAAAGTGGGGTAGTCAGTATGTTCATCACAAGCATTGAGTGTGTATGAAAATCAAGATGGCTAGATTCCAAGTGGGAACTGTGTTTAATACTTTCCAAAAATTAGAGGAGGAGATCAAAGCTTTTGAGCAAGAGTCATTTGTGAATTTGGTTAAGAGACACTCTAGGTCTATTCAAAATGCCATAAAGAGGGGGTCCAATAAGTCATATAATCCAGACATAGTTTTTGCAGAAATTAATTTTGTGTGCAAACATGGTTGTTCTTACAAACCAAGAAATAATAAGGATGAGAGGAAAAACACTAGGACAGAGAAAATGGAGTGTCCTTTTGTCCTTAAATTCAAGGCTACCTCTGATGGCCAGGGACTGGCAGTTGTTCACCTGAACAATGACCACAACCATGAGGTCAGTCAAATTGAATTCCAGTTCGCTCCCAAACAGAGGATTGTGGACAAGACAGCACAGAAGGAGATTGCAGACATGGTTGCCTTGAATGCAAACAGGAAGAAGATTCAGCAGATGTACTCTGAGAAGACAGGCAAAGCAATTCTAATGAAGGACATCCACAATATAGCCACCAGAGCTAAGCAACAGAAGAAGGTGGACAGTGGGACAACAACCTGCAGTAGTCCAGACAGGGTGAAGAACCTGAGTGAGTGGATCAAGTCACAATTCCCTGCTCTCCATACCACCTTTGTGCAAGATGAAGAAGGGGTTGTGTTAGGAATTTTTATGCAGGACAATGAGATGCGCTCTGCATTTGACAGATTCCCTGAGGTTCTACTGATTGATGCCACCCACAAGACCAATGACCAAGGAATGCCATTGTACACAATCATTAACATAGATGGCAATGGTGAGAGTCAGGTTGTTGCTGCCTTTCTAGTCCAGACTGAAAGTGAGCCAAAAGATGGACTATAGAGTACTACAAGAGCCACAGGTATATCAGTGACAGCAGACCACGATTGAGTATAGCCGTGCAGAAGACCCCCAAACCCAAGGCCATCAGTGAAAACCAAAAGTGGAAAGAAGCTGGAGAAGTCTTCCAAGTGGCACAGAGTATTTTATCCAAGTGTGGGATGGAGCAGTACAAGGCCAGACTAGCATGTGTCCAGAAATTAATCTCCCTATGGCAAGAAGACAAGGAGGCTTTTGTGGGAGAATTTGTGGTGACAGATATTAGTGATGAAACTCCTGATGAAAGTCGAACAGATGAGAACGAAAGCAGAAATAGTACTTTTGGACTACCAAATTTGCCAGAACCCCATGAGGACCTCCCTGATCTGATGGAACTGGAAAATAAATCCATAGAGCCAGAAGAACAACCAGCACCTGCTCAGCCAGACACCCAACCAACTTCAGTAGAGTCAGAGGAACAACCAGCAACTGTTCAGCCAGACGACCAACCAACCTCACCTGACTTACAAGGGGTTAGGTTTGCACCAGTACCAAGAAAAAGAGGGAGACCAAAGGGGGCCTGTACCACAGCAATTGGGTTACCTCTCAAAAGAATTAAAAAGGCCAACAACTCAAAGACGCCCTATCACAGAAAAAGTAGTGCTGAAAAAGGGAGGATGCTATTAAGCTTTTTCGTTGATGTTTCTACACGTACTGAGGGAGTGCTACTTGGTGAAGAATCAGTTGAATGTGTTCCTGAAAACATCCCCTCCAGTGCACTGGATGAAAATGTGGACATAAACATGATACGGAAGTTCTTTGATGCTGATGGGTGGCTGGCAGTAAGTGGTGTTTATGAAGCCAGGAAGCAACTCCCATGGAAATGCCAGCAGTGTAACACTAACTTGGAGGACTCTGACCCATCAATCGGATGCGACAGCTGTCTCAACTGGAACCATTGGAGGTGTGTGGGGTTAAAAACCAAACCCAAAAGGAAGTTTTGGTTTTGTAAGGACTGTTGTTAAGTTGTTAAGTGAAATTTAGACAATCATTTGCTAGTATATGACTTACCTTGTATATGTATGTTTCTGTGAATATATGTATCTACCATAACTTACCCGCATGTTTCTGTGATTATATGTATCTACTATTACTTACCTGTATGTTTCTGTGAATATATGTATCTACCATTACTTACCTGTATCTTTCTGTGATTATATGTATCTACTATTACTTATCTGTATGTTTCTGTGAATATATGTATCTACTATTACTTACCCATATGTATGTGTTATTCTTTGCAGTAAAAAATTTTTGGGGACCAGTCTACTTTAAATTTGGAAACCATAGCAGGTGCTCCTCACTTCAGAAGAATTTGTACATAATATTTCATTGTGAACTAATTTAACTGATTGAACTGATTGTGAACTAAACTAGGATAATAAAGGTAATATCACAGCTTGCATTCATACATCAATGCCGTATGGGAAGCCTGATGTCTCCATATACGATACCGTAAACGAAGACAAAATACTCGATCTACGATGCCGTAGTTGAAGCCGTACCGAAAGAAAATATATTTAGTATTATTTCCCTTTTTACAGAACTCAAATATATGATCTATAAAAGACAGAAATTTAATTTTTTTTGTCAAAGTTCAGCAGTAATAATCCGTGTTTTGCCGTCCAAAATGGACGTTGTTCACTGAAAACGTCATCCTGACGTCACATAATGACGTCGATGCAAAGGGTCAATATTCGTATTTATCCCCTGCTTATCTACATAAAGCAGAGCAAGGTTGGCCTAAATATATCACAACATGTGGTGGCGTTGTGGAGTGGCGTTATGGTTTGGTGGCGTTTTGACTGTATTTCGAGTTATCTACACTTGACAGTGTAAGAAGTAGTTACAATTTGCGATAATAGAAGAATTTCTAGAAGAGGCTATGTCAACGCCTTTCGCATTTTTTTTTTAATTGACCAGCAATATTAACCCAAATGAAAACCACGGAAGGCTTTATAAGTGTCAGTTTTTTAAAGTGTCTTTTTAATGTTACAAGCACCTGTATCAGTTGCATATCCCATCCCCCATTCACAAAAGGTCTTAAATCGTAGACAAAATTTAGCTTGTACCATTCTTATGTGTCAGACTTTTAGCTGAGATTTTATCTTAAGTTAGGATTCACAAAAGGGCTTAACAAAATCTTTTTTTTATTGTTTCCCATATTTGAAATAATCATATACACAATTCACAATGTTTTACACTCTATCAGGCAAAGTTATAATTCCAGACTAAAAGAGAATTTAAAATCAAATAATCTACACACAATTTGTTACATGTTACACAAATTGAAAAGACACTTTAACATATACATTTGAAATAAAAATTACTTTAACATCAATTCAAACTTTTAAAAATTTTTATTCCGAAAATACTGGAAGCCATCAAAGCCAGGTTTTGAAAAAATTTTTCTTCCTCTTTACCAATCTTTGATAACAGACATTCATCTGTAGATATCTGACAAAGCTTATGCTTGAGGACTGACATGTTTAGTCTACTGCCTAATTTGGATGTTTCAAAAATGTATTTCTTGGTGACAATAATTAATGTGTTAATTGGGATATTATTTTTATCATGCAAGGGATAACCACAGATTATGATAAAGTCAGTAAATTTTATTTTAAAATTAATTTTTTCAACAAGATACTTTTTGATAGTTTCCCAGAAATGTTTCACTTGATCACATTGACAAAAAGAGTGCAAAATAATTTCTGATACATGATTGCATCTGAGAGACAAGGAACAATCGGACAACTTTTTGGATAGTTTTGAAACATGTTCTGTATATATAATTCCACTGTTGTTCATTTATGTGCATGTTTAAATCTGTACTCCATAGAGTTTTTGAAGAATGATTGTTTTTTACTATGGATATCAAACAGCCATAAAAATCACTGACCCATTTAGATGACTTGAATATGATCCGGATATGGTTTGGTATAAAGGGTCTTGCTAGATAGTCTTTGTCTTGTTGATCATTATCCTTTAAAAATTACACGAAGGTATGAAAGAAAGTTGACATGATCCAAAGTCTCTGTAACTGATTGCAGCTCATAATTGTATCACTTGGGTCTAATATATCACTGCCTGAAATAGGTGAGTTGCAGTTTTAACAAAAACAGGATTCTTTCCAAGAAATGTTTATTATGAGTAATTAATGTAAGTATAAGTTTTAGGATGTTAATTTGTTAGAAAATATGTATTTTGTAATGGTAAGGTTTCTGATCACTCTTCTATATAAGCTGGACATCACAGTTACAGATTAGCGTTGTTGGGACAGGAGTTCTATAGCCCAGATGATATTGTATTTCCAACTGGAAGCTTTGAAAGTTTGTTAAACAGTCAAAAGACTTTTAACTGAAGAACCAGTGTGGTAAAAAGGACACTATCCAGCAGATTAACTGGGAGTGAAGTCCACCAGAGCAAAGAAGTCAAGCACAGCAATAAAGGGGAAGACCCATGGAAGACCTCAGGGGCAAGAAGTCCAGCATAGTTCCAAATGAGAAAATTCTTCCGCCAGTTACAGTCGAACACATTGTTCTCGAAACTACATCAAAAAGAGGCAGTCAACTATTCAGAGCTGTTTGTTACAACTGATTCTAGACCAGGTGACTACAAACTTTCATGTGATCAGGCTATAACTTCTATTTTGAACATTGATCCAGCCATATGGACAAAAATCTGTGAGTGATCAGTAAGAAACTATTTAAGTAATCTTGTAATAATATTTAAAGTTTTTAAGTCATTAACAGGTGTATAAGTTTGAGTTATTATTGTTTTAAATGTGTATTCTGATTTGGTTGGTTTAACACTGATTTGTACATATTATAAATAAATTATTTAGTGCAAACAAATTATTTCCTTCCTGTTGTGCAATTTTCTCTGGCTAACACACTAGTTAGTTGGGATGATATTAATAGGGACAGGTCCTCAGCATTGCCACTTGTGGTAGAGGTCCTCAGTGACCTAATCACAGGGTATCACCTCCATATGGGTTCATCAAACCAAAAAAAAAAAATGTTGATGACCTTTGCCACTTGTAGGTAAAATTATTTTGTTGAAGCCAACTCTAATTAAATTTAATTCCCCCATTGTCTGGCTGCAGCAATTCATGGAAAGACTGCTCAAAAGTACATTCAGATTCATCAGGAAATGTCTGAGGGGGGGTAACCTCTATCTATACTTTAATTCGGTTTTCTAGCCTAAATATCCTTTCAATATAGTATTGTTTTCATGATTCTTGGATTGACTGGAAACTTCTATAAGGCTGACTTTGTAAGTATGTTAATGTCAACCTCAATCTAAAAGCATTTTGGTTTGTGGTGATTTTCAAAATTGACTGTATAGCAAAAGTCTATTTCGAAAGCTTGCAACAGAGTCCAAACATTTTCTCCTGGAAATTCTGTTTCTGAACTGTGATCTCCACACTGTCTCCTTTTTGTAGCTCTAAAATATCACACTATGCCTATCAGCTTAAATGTTTTTGTAACAAACCACTTTAAAATTCAATTTATATTACAAACAAGTACATTTTTTTTCTGGATCTTGCTGCAGGGGTACCCATCTTGCAAGTGATGGTCTCATATCTGTTGGTGAAATTAAGGTCATAAATCTGAGTAGAAAACTGGGCCAGATTAAAGTTCTGTAAGATGTAATTGAAAGTTTTATCTTTTTTTATTTCAGATCAATTGTATTACAATATAGTTACAGTCACCATATGGTGAACAGGCTGAATATACATAGTAACAAAAAACATACTCAGATTTTTTCATCTCTTTCAACTCAAAAAAAAACAACATCCAAAAATAAACAAAATTAACCTATTTTTTACACATTAAAACAAGAAAAAGGATAACAAGCTCCCATGTCACCCTGTAAAAAGAAAAAGTTTAATCTTATTAATAGACTTTAAATGTGGGTTTAAATTTTCAAAATTTTTATTCTTTCTTGGTGAGATATTGGAATTTCAGTTTCACCTCGGTGGCTAAATTTCTGGATTTTAATTTATTTCTGTTACAAATTTCATTGAAGGCTTTATAAGAAGAATAATTGATAATTTTGTAATATCATAAGGGTAATTTGAATAAGAATAGTATGTCTAATTGTCAGCTAAAATACAGCATCATCATATTACTTACTTCGGGTTATATTTATTAAATAAATATGATTACTCTATGGGACTTTATTTCTATTAACATTAAACCATAAATAGTGTCCTCACAGCAGTTTGAGCCTTTGATTATTTTAGCAATGAGCCTTTTGCACAGCTACCTGAAAAAAACAGTACTTAATGGGGAGCAGTGCGTGTGTTTAGTCACTTCGTTTGAAAAAAAAAAAACAACAACCAAAAGGATAACAAAATTATGAAAACTCAAAAGCTGGTATTTCATAATGTGTTTTCACTTTATTGATTATGCCATACCTTGTTTTATACCTTTTGCCATTAGGTTTAAGCTTGTGAGAGATTCCGATGCTGGGAACAATACAGTTCCAGGGATAAGGTTGTTGAAGGGATTACCGTTGAAGGTGCTATTTCTGGAACCCAACTGTTCCTTTTGATTCGGCAGGGCTAATGTCGCGTTCAGGAGTAGGTGGTGAGCCCGTGCGCACGACCTGTGAGTTGGTACCTACCAGTGGAAAGTTTTGACCGTTCATAAGTAGGAACTACACCTGTCCTTTTTTCTTCACCTGTATCCGTGTCCGTTATTGCCCGTATCCGTGATACCCTAGATCGTTTGGTGTACTAGCTGTCCGTGTCCGTGAATAATGAATTTTTTTCCTTCCTAATCTCGGACACGGGTGAGTTCACTGTTTTAAACCAAAAGATCTAAGGTATCGAATACCAGACGTTTCGCACCAAAACGGGTTCGCCCCATGTGATCGTCAGTCCATTCGCACCATAATTTATCATTTACATTATTATTTAGGTAGAATATTATAGGAATATATCATGAAAAAAACGTCCAAACACAGAATTTTAGCACGGGTGGCGTGGGTCAAAGCACGAAGGCGAAGCAAAACATTTTAATCTATTACAAACATTTTACACCGTAACTAATGTACATAACAAAACCGGAAACATTTTCTTCTGTGAAATGCATGCGGAAGATGATGCAACAGCCTTCATGTTGATTCATGATTTTAGACGGTTGAGGAATCGCTCTCGACCAATCAGAATAATGGCCACATCCGTGTCATGTTAGAATATCAAATATGAGGTCACAGATTTTCCTTGGAAGTTGAATATCTTGAGAAGAGGTTTCAGTAACAAATGATTTCATTGGTTAATTAAATTAATCACGTTTGCAGGTGAAAAGTATTTACCTGGATCTTCTGTTTGTAAAATATGGCTAGAAACCAATCCTATTTTCTTATTTCTTCACGTGTACAAGTACAACAATTTGATGTTTTATTTGTAAAATATTGCTACATTTTCAATTTCTAAAATATAGAAACCCCCATCATGGCCTCATATTTCCTCCACTCCATACACCAAATCATTAATATTCGTGAGTAGATATGAAGTCACAAATTTCCGTGGGGTGAACCCATTTTGGTGCGAATGATCTGGATAACAGGGTATCACGGGTACGGGCAATAACAGACACAAATACGGGTGATGAAAAAAGGACAGGTGTAGTTCCTACATTAACAATTCACCGCCTGTGTGTTTATGTGTGGATGTAAACAAAAACAGATCACAAAAAGAAAGAAATAAAAGAAATCACAATATTTCGCTATCCACCATGCAAAAAAATATATATTTCATTTGTTACACATTTTCTGAGGTTATTTATCAAAATACCGAGTACCGAAACACTTCATTTAACATGTTTTTTATAGCGAAAGCACGTGTATTCTGCATCTTTGTTGTCATTAGAGGTGAATGTCAAAGTTTGGAAAGTCTCGGGAGGCACCCAACTCACCAGTCGTATATAAGACCGGTGAGACCGTTCTTGACAAATTTACAGGCTGTGAGGTCGTGTTTACGGCCGGTAAGAACGAAGCATTAATCCCGCAAGGAGATTGAAATACTGCAAGGATCCCAGCACTTTTTCACATATTTTAAGATGGTTTTTTTTTTCTTTGAAAATAAACTTACTTGGTGTACTTAACAGAGTTTATGGCACTCTCAAACCTGCTTCAAGATGATTCATTTTCCATGATTATTAGTCTTATAAGTATTTTAATTTTACAATAATGGTGTTTTTAATAATATACCTGTGTAAATTTTTTTTTGTTTTAGTCCATGTTTTTTTTTTCTTTCTGTATTATAACTGTGTTCTTTTTGGTTTTTAAAATGTATCTGTGTAGATTTTTGTTTTATTCCATGTTTTTTTCTGTTTCAAGCATTCTAACTTTTCCATTATTATTAAGGATGAAATAGATCAAATAACTTTTCATGTCATAGTTACTTTGCAATTTCAATACACTTGAATTTGAAAATTTACACTGACAAAGTCCATTTCATGCCATTATAGTCCCATTTTAATCTCCTTGCCGTATTTCCATCTCCTTGCGGTATTTCCCTCCTTGCGGTATTTAGCCTGACCCCTTTTGATTTACATGCAACTCATGACCATGGCATCTCGTGACCAACAACTCCTACCCACAACCTGTACACAAATATTGTCTTACAATAAAAATTTTTCTGTTTGACTATCAAATACTTATATATGCCATATATGTCATATGTTGGTATGCCCATTAAGTCGATCTGTCAGCATTGACAGCTTTACCGCACATTACAAACTTGATTTAAATTTGCATATGAACAAGCACCCTTTTCATGAATATATTCTACAAAAATACATATGCAATGTGTTCCAAGCAGATTTATTTTTATATTTTCTTAAATAAACACTAAAATGATATCTCATCACAGAAATAAACCATCCAGTTTATCATAATACAACTAATATAAAATCTGTGTACAAATTTTTGTTCGATCGATATATTTGATCATCTAGTAACAAATCTTTCATCTAGTTGATCCCAATGAAAGTGGTGGTACTAGGTAATCGACTAAATGTTCAATCTTACAAATGGCAGTCTTGTGCATTTTTAAACCCAAGTTTGAACTTTCTGTTGAAAAAAAATCTTAAAAGTCTTGCAACAGTTTGTATGTTTCAACTGTCTTGCAACAGTCTTGCAACAGTCTTGCAACAGTTTTTGTATATTTCAATGTACTTTAATATTTTGGGGTTGAATTTAATTTTATTAAGTGACAACAATCGCTCTTTATAAGTTTCCCTTAAGTGATCAACTTTACCATCATCCACTATACCCAGCTCATTATAATATTAATGAAAAAAATATGAGATCACCCAATTCCATGGGGTTTTCTCACATTATTTTATATTTAATAAATAGAGATGCTGCTTGAAGATTGAATATTTTACATAAGAACGTCTATTTAATTAAATATCAAATACTTCAAATTCTCATACTTGTACAACTCCTTAATTTGTTAGACGTGGTTGCCTCGGCTCTGCTTTACTTGCCTATAGAGCCGTGGCACAACCCCACATAGAACTGGAGATTTGCATAAATCCTTTTTCTGTTGAATAAAACTTGATAAAATGACTGAAAATGAGTTAAATTAAGAACAATTGATATTATGCCAAAAACACAACACATACAATATGTCTACAAAATAAATGTTATTTTACACAGCTGTCATAGTAAAAGAGCATTTTCAAATTTTTGGATAAATAATCCCAAAAACCTTCAAAATCACAAAATGTCATATATTTTTAGTCAGCTATATTTGCATGTTGACTGATTGTTGAAGGCAATGTAAGAAAATAGTTGTGGAAACAGCTGTGTGTACACATTTGTATGATATTTGTGTTTTATGCAAATCTCCAGTTCTATGTGGGGTCATGCCACGGCTCTACACGCAAGTAAAGTAGAGCCAGGGTAACCACGTCTATATTCATGTATGCACATGAGGTCGCAGAATCCTGTGGGGTTTCTCAACAACATTACATATTTTTTAATATAAATGGTATGGAGAATGGTATTTTATGTGGAAGGTTAACATCTTGGGTACAAGTTGCTGGCCACTAGCTGCCGTGGTCACGAGATGCTTGTACCCCTTCCTTTTAACTGGGAACTACAAGTGGTCACTACAGTACACGATTGATTAAAATTATATCTGGGTCATAAATATGTCCTTCAATTTTTTTTACCACACCCTATGAAGGTGGTCAATTTAGATGTGTGGTTTAATTTTTAAATTTTTTATGAAATAAAATTATTCTCAAAGGCACAGTCACTAGGGACCATTATGTGTTGGGGATAGTGGAGGAACTCCCCCCTGTATGTACAGAAAGAAAAAAGAAACATGGTGGAGTTCCTCCATAATCACTAAGTGACTACAGTAGGCCTAGGGATTAATGTCAAAAAGTTTTCAAAACTCTGGTTGAAGCATTTTAAAAATAAAGTCCAATAAAAATTGGACATAGTTATGACCAGGACACCATGTTGACCACCGATGTACTATACAAGTATTGATTTCACCCACACCTGGTAAAAGAAGACAAGTTTGGCTAACCCACCTGCATCAATTTTATTCCTTTTCGTCTTGCTATTTGGAAGTTTGTTGGAACTTACGCTACATATTTAGAATGGTAGAGGGTATTTCCCCAATGGCTGGATACGCAACATCGATATCACTGCTAGCGCAACGGTTGTGTACGGTAGCAGTGCTGTCTCATCCCCAATTGCTGTTGATATACTGAAGGAATGCAATACAAGGGACAGAGTTCTCATGTACTTATTTTCTGTGTAAATTTTGAACGGTAGGTAATTATCATATTTACTTAAATTTCCTTGTTATGGCCCTAAAGATGTATCCTTTTTGTAAAACATATGTTGTTACACTGAACTGCTTTTCACAAGCAAGGAGTATCAGTCATTAGAGTACACATACTTTATGGTGATGAAAAGGAAGGTGATGTTTTATTTACATATCACCAAAAGTGTTGGATAGGCAGTAAATATTAGTGAACGACACACATACATTGCTGAATGAAAGAAGGTAAAACTTTATATTGGTTGTAATATGTGTAGAAATATGGTCGTACAGAATTTACACAGAAAACAGGTATGTGGGAACTCTGTCCCTCGCCATTGCATTCCTTCAGTATATCAGTAGCTGGTTATCTTATTAAAAAGCCTCGTATCTCCCTTATCATTGCTCCTGGGGGTTTGGAATGTAAGAACAACTTGTGAGAATTCATGGCCTGAGAATCTTTTGCCAGTGTTGAATTTGACCTTTAACCCCTGCTTAAGATCAAGTGGGGTCATCATACTAAAATTTCCTTATATCTCCCTTATCATTGCTCTTAGGGCTTCAGAATGTAAAAACAGCCCATGGGAAGTCCTGGCCTTCAAATGTTCTGCCTGTGAAAAATTTCCACCATAGCCAATTGTTTGAAAATAATTACAGTGCTCAAAATCGTGAAATATTGCAGCTAGCTTCATCATATATGCACAAAAGATATATGACTAAGAAAGCTAGTGTTGTAGTTATTTTAGCCTTATTTTAAAAAGAAAATGGTTGCCATATTACATGTTTAAACTGTCAAATGGGGCTATCTTATTAAAAAGGGCTTTACCTCCCTTTTTAAATTGCTCATAGGGGTTCAGAATGTGAAAACAACTTATAGGAAATCATGGCCTGAGACTATTTTCCAAATATTAAATTTGACCTTTGATCGCTTAATCAATGTCAAGTGGGGTCATGTTACTATAAAGCCCTGATATCTCCCTTAGATATACCGGTACATTATTACTGATCCTAAGGTGGAAGATAAATACTGCAGCAGTAGTCTAGTAAGGAAAATTTGATATTTAGATAACAGTCCATTGGATGAGTAGTATTAACTTTTATCTACCTGTTATACTTTTCATCTTGACAGATAAGTACAGGGATGGAAAATCTTACAGATAGGTTAGTCATAATGGCCATAATGAAAAACTCATTATGTCCATTATGACTGCCCTTTTTGTTAGACTGTGCACTGTTTTAAACGAATACATTCCAGTGTCGTTTATTTGTAAAACTTTGGCACACATACAACTTTGGCATTGCTTGATTGTATAGTTACATCATTTCCACAACAATTAAAACTTTTTACAAATGGTTTTGAAGTTCTAATAGATAAAAAAAGCTAACAACGAGGCTAATAAAGCGTTTTGTCAAATTCTCAATAAACTTGCTATATTGTCTCAAAATGGCTGTCTTTGGCCATTTCATTTTTCAGACAACATACACTTCTTCCTATTTGTATAGCCCCTGTATAGGTCCGCTTATGTGTATCTTTACACATTTCCATTGATTAATGCACTAATGTCACACTTATTGCACAGTCATTGCTCATTGCACTTCTTATTTACACACTTCACCTGCTGTTTTTCTATTTTTGGTGGGCTGCTTTTGCATATGGTGGCACCAACCACCCTGACAATTTAATAGGCTCACCATAACCTCTGCATTTCTACCAACTTGGGTACAGATAAGCTGTGCACATGCTATCCATCAAGTGAAAGTCCCTCCCCAGCATGTACTTTTCATTACATATATAAACTGTTCAAAACAACCTTACATGCCTACATTGAATATCAACTCCAACAACATGGTTCACTTTACCTTACATAACCTCCTGCTTGCAGGGGACATATCAACAAACCTGGGTTATGATCCAGGCTATGTTTCATGAATGTCAGTACCATTACAAATAAGTATACCTCATTAATCTCAAAAATGATGCCTGTATTAACATTGCCATTTTTTCTATAATCTGGCTTAAACTAAACAATACCTGCATTATTCTACACAAACCACCAATCCAAACTGTAAAATTGTCCATGCACCTTGCATACACTGCATTGGCAGTGGTATTGCAGTAAAAAGTTGAATATCAATTTAGTTACTCCTAATATTTAGACTGGAATGCTAGAAGTGAAGCTGTACTATGATTCATGTATATATCAGAATGTATGGTAAATTTTATAGTTTAGGATGAATTTTCAGATTTATGTGAGTCGTAAAAGGAAGTAATAAGGTTTGGTATAAGAAACAAGCTAAGTTACAAGAACCACAGTACCAAACATTCAAACTGTAGCAAATACAATGACAAAAGATTTGAAGGATGATTTTGCTATTCATTCTCAACCTTATCATTTTGTCTCTTACAGGTATAAGTAGAGGGATCCGGTGATTGAATTACCATTTGGTGCAAAAAAGTCTACATAGCTCATATGTTATCATTGCCAACTACCTTTAAAAGTCATTCTAACCATAAATCAGGGGCTCTGACACTTACCGTGAATTCTCTGGTTTTACCAATTGCTGTTTTAGCCCTCACTCAATAGCTTCTGTCCATCACCAAGATCAGGTGTCAGGATGACTTGGCTGCATGCTTTGGGAAGTTTTAATTATATGCTATATGAGACTGTTCCAGCAAGCCCTGGTACTCCACCATGTTCAGCTGCCTGGTATACCAGAAACCCTTACATGTAAATCCCTCAAATTTCAATTGTCGAGGATGACAGTGTTCTTAATTATTTGACTACTAGAGTGAATATTAAATTGAGCTTGCCTTTTCTTGCTTTTTGGCAGTTCTATCAAGATTTTGGATAAGGCAGCAACAAATGCTAATGATAAAGAAAATTGTGGTTAAGCCTACTCAAATGTCCTGCCATGCTCACCAGTAGTTGTAGCAGTCAATGGTATGAAACCAAGGCTTTACATGTGTTGGTCTGTGAATCTTGTCCCTTGATCCAGTATTCCATTCATCACTGACCGGAGAACATTCACCGATTTAGTGTCATTTAGCACCGTGAATTCATATAACTTAAGTGTGTGGATATTTTTCCACATGCTTTCATTTGACCTTTTACCTTCACATAATCAGAAACAAGTTTTTGGGATCCAGCCACTCATCATTGCTGCTCAGCAAAAACTATTGCTTTAGTAGGTGTGATTTTGCATGCATGTTAATGCTATCAAGATTTGACCCATTTTCACATTTACTAAAAAATTCCCACCTATAAATATTTCATGTAGTTCTATTTAAAAAGGCATCTGCTTTTATATCCTAAACTAAATTGTCCTGTGACGGTTTCAGTGCTCCGGGTATAATATTAATTGGGTACTGGCCACCTAAAAGTGGGAAGTTTTCATTTTAGCAAGGTTGCAAAATAAAATTTTTCCACTTGTCTATGCTGGTGATCTATTTTGTGAGACCCTCTTTAAGATATTTCTACCCAAATTCAGATATTTATAAAGCACATTAAAACCCACAGTCCAATTTAGGTCAATGGAGCCATAATTAAGTGACGGGTGAGTGTCTCATGAAGTGTCCCTTGAAAAGGGGATGCTTATTGTATGGATACTTTGGTTTAGCGTTCGCTACGCCGCATCCGCGCGTAGAGAGATTTTCGGCGTTAACACTCTAAGAGGAAAACTATATCAGCTTGGTTCACCAAATTTGCAGGATATCTTCATTGGGGGTAAGCTTCTCTGGGAAGGAAATTAGCCTCATTCTGAAAAACAAGATGGCCGCCGCAGGCATTTCTTTGAAAATTATCTACATTTTTGTACTGGCTGTTTCTCATAGGTAGAAGGTTGAATGTCTTCATAGGTGATAAGTATAACAGATATATATGTCCTCTACAACATTGCAGACATTTGACCTTGACGCTCTTAAGGGGCCACGGTGGCAGAGTGGTAACACTCTCGCCTCCCACCTCTGAGGCCGGGGTTCGATCCCCGTGATGGCCTTAAGTGGGAAAGCTGGTAGTTGCTTGCCGTTGGTCGGCAGTTTACAGTACACAACCCTAGCGAACTCTATGTACTGGTTTCCTCTGCCCTTCCAACTACCCGTCGTGATATGACCTGTACAATGTTGAAAGCGACGTAAAACCCCAAATAAATAAATAAATAAATTGACGCTCTTAATTCAAGGTCATCCACGGAGTGCCAAAGTAACCCACATAACGAACTTTGGTCCTAGAGGTTTGCAATGTGAAACCAACCTATAGGAAATCATGTGCTGCGAATCTTTGATGTGGTCAGATTTGACCTTGGTCCTCTCCTTCAAGGTCAAACGAGGATAGCCAAACTTAAAAGTGCTTATAATTCGCTTATTATTGGTCCTAGAGGTTTGGGATGGTAAACCAACCTATAGGAAATCATGGGCTGGAAATCTTTTGATGTGGTCAAATTTGACCTTGGACCCCTCCTTCAAGGTCATACGAGGATAGCCAAACTTTAAAGTGCTTATAACTTGCTTATTAATGGTCCTAGAGGTTTGCAATGTGAAACCACCTTGTAGGAAATCATGGGCTGGGAATCTTCTGATTTGGTCAGATTTAACCTTGAGCCCCTCCTTCAAGGTCAAACGAGGACAGCCAAACTTGAAAGGGTATATAACTTGTTTATTATAGATCCTAGAGGTTTGCAGTGTGAAACCAACTTGCAGGATATTGTGGGCTGGGAATCTTCTGATGTCAGATTTGACTTTTGGCCCCTCCTTCAAGGTCAAATGATGGTTCACTGGCTTTAGTGAGTTGTCTTTCTGGTGGATACAGATTTGCATCGGTTCTCCGATGCGTAGGTCTAGTTACACATTGTTTTACATTATTGTATCCCCGAAAAGCAGGGATACAGGAGTATCCTGTGTAAAGGGAAAATTTTTCAATTTTTGACACTTTTGGCGGCCATCTTGGATTGTAGCGGAAAATAAAACATTGAAAATATCTTAATATATTATACACAGCCAATTTCTTTCTATATTTTATACAGGTACCTTAGGATACATGGTGAAGTTGTATACCTGTAGCTCATTGTATAGCTGGGTAATAGCTACTTTGACTTACTCCTTGTTGAGTAAATCACTTGTAACTTTAAAACTGTTGCTTGTACAGGTTTTCTATGTTCAACCAACCTATAGGAAATCATATGCTGTGAATCATTTCATGTGGTCAGATTTGACCTTTGACCCCTTCTTCAAGGTAAAATCATGGAAAGTAATCTTGAAGGGTCTTTATGTCACTTATTATTGCTTGTAGAGGTTTGGCATGTACAAACAACTTACAGGAAACAATGTAATGAACCGCCGGCTCGTTTTATCTCTGTACTAATAAATTAAATGAATCAAAGGAAGATAAAAGGTTTGACTTACTATTTAAGAATGCACAGTTGACCATTTAAATGCTTTACATGGCTTTTCAAAGTATAAATAATTTTATCTTTACCTTTTCTATTTGTTTAATGACATTACATTTGTGCTTTTGGGATGCTTCTTTTTTGTTAATAAAACATTTTCCTAGTGTGTTTAGTATTTAATTCTACTTAAAATGGAATTCTACTTAACATATTCCTTCTTGAACGTGTTCATGTTCTTACTGATTGGCTAGTTGCTTCAAATGTCAAGCGAACCTTTTCATTTATACTTGGTTTGATTATAAATGTTTTTGTACCCTTTTTGTTTTAGAGAAAAGAACCAGTGAATGGCCACCATTCCAAAACATATACACTTCATTTCCAGGATAGAAAGGAATTAGTTAATTAAAGCAGCAGAGACACCAGTAAGTACCCTAAATTATCCATTTGTCTAAAACAAGCTTGCAACCTGTGTGTCACAATTTCTGTTCACACAACTGACATATTTCATGTTATCAGTCTACATTATTATAATAAAAGTAACCTTGGAAATACTTTAATTTATCCAGAATGTGATATCCATGTACACCAAGTCCTTCTAGTAGCACCATAGAATTGACTTTTCTGCTTGTCTGCCTGAACTGTTCATTGAAATAAGTTTTTTTTCAAGGCTTAATTTACAATGTGTTGTTCTGATTACATTCAAAATTAGTACAGATATTCATATACATGAGCTGAGAATCCTCGGTTAAACTCTTGTTGCATAAAACTGAAAGTTATTAAAAAATCAGTAAAAATGGGTATTATTGAGCCTGGTTATTTGGGAGTTGAACAGGTAAGTGCTTGTACCTTTAGATAAGGGGTTTTATGTAGACAGGTCTCTCTGTACTAAGGCTGGAATGAGTAATTTGGCCTGTGAGTACCATAACTCTTGCAGTACTTTTGCAATATTTTCACTTACAAGTCACAGAAAATGATTATTTAAAGTCAATTTTGTGAAGACATGAACAAAACTACTCATATCATATTAGCAAAGAGGTCTCTTTGTAAAAGAATCAACTATTGATACTCTGAGCGTTAGGTTTTACAAATACAAACTGATGCTGACATGTCATATCAGAGTGCTATAAGTAATGCAATAATGAAGGGTCATGGCAGCATATTATGATACTTTGAAACTTTTTGAATCCTGTTTGAACAGTTTTAACACTGTTTTGCAAAGTTGAAACAGGAAAATGGAATTTCATCAGTGATAAGCTCACATTGATTAACTAACGCCAGATCATTTGACAAATGTTTTTTTTTTGATGATAAAGGTACATTTCCATATCAAAATAACGTTACAATTGTACCCAGCTGATGCATCTGGTGGAGCCATTGGATTATACCTTGGATTGACACTGGACCTCACCTTCAAGGTTACACAAAGGTAGTCAAAGTTAAAAGTACTAATAGCTCATGTGTTATTGATCCTAGATGTTTAAGAAGTGTAACCAAGCTATAGGAAATCATAGGCAGAGAATCTTTTGATGTGGTCAACTTTTTTGCCTTGGGGCCCCTTGTTAAAGTTCAAATGAGTGCTGTACATGAAGTTGAAGTGTCTGTATAGTACTTATTAGTGGTGGCATTGTTTACAGAAATCAAAACCGGTTACCGGAGCTTTGAAAGGGAATGAAATTTGGTATTTTGTATGCTTGTTCTGTGCATTGAAAATTATTTGCAGGCTTACATGAGCGATAAATTGCAAATGGAAGTGGCTTTCGCAAGATATTAAGTACATAAAAATGATTTTTGCACAATATAAAGTAAAAATGTGACATATTTTACAAAATTTGTATATATTTATTGATGCTTTGATGAAGTATCAGCCATTAGAAAGCCTAAAATAATAATGTTTTCATTTTTCAATAAACCAGTTTCCAAATATTCTTTGCGGATTTCGTTTTTTCTACCAAAATGGAACGATATACCGCATACCAGAAAACCGTTTACAACACTAGTACTTATTATTGCTTCCATCATGGTTGCTTAGTAAATGCTGGCAAACTAGGGTATATTTCTCTTTCCTGTGAACATAAAAATGTACTGGTTCTCTGATGTAATAGGTCTAGTTAGTAAAATGCATTGTTATGAAGATACCATTCTTTAAATTAACTAATTATATATGGCAATCATTGGGAACAAAATTAGGTAAAATTATCATTTATTTGAAACCCTGGATGGCATAAATTGTCCCACAAACATTATTGTAAACTGAGATAGCTTCAATTGTTGCTGTTTTCCAACATAGAGAAGATTTGTGGTAATGTGGTGTTGCCCAGAAAGACAATATGATATTATTAGCTGAAATAATTTCAGTCATTGATCAAACAATACTAAACTTATGAGAAACAACTGCACATGCATTAATTATGTCCACCCCCCTGGGGGGTGGATATATTATTTTTGCTTTTTGCGCCGTCCGATGTCCGGCGTCCGATGTCCGATGTCCGGCGTCCGATGTCCGGCGTCACGCATGGTTTCCGCTCATTTAAAGGAAAAGTATTAGAGCTATTGTCACCAAATTTGGTATGCAGGCTTATTGGGTCAGTAGCTTGCTTGGGATTGCTTTTGGCTGTTGTACCTCTTTTGCTTACTGAGTAATACTTAAGTACAGCTATTTTCAGTACCCATTGGTTTCCGTGCATTTAAGCCAAAATAATTAAAGATATTTTACTACAATTTTGAATACAAGATTGTTATGTCCATAGCTCGCTTGGTATTGCATTTGGGACTGATAGCTTTGTCAGTACATGAGTAATAGCCATTTAGGTACTTCATTGTGTATTTTCAGTACTACTTTTGAGTAATTTGCTAATATCTCAGAAACCGTAAGAGATAGAGCGATTTCGACAGAATTTTTGACTCACAGGGTATCTAAGGAATGTACTCTTTGCAATTTTCAAAAAATTTTCCCCTCCCCAAAAATGGCGGCCATTTTGAATTTTCGAATTTTTGCCAAAAATGGCAAAACACAAATTTGCTTCTATCTCCTTAACCGTGCGAGATAGAGCGATTTCGTCGAAATTTTCGACCCATATGGTATCTAAGGAATGCAATCTTTGCAATTTTCAAAAAATTTTCCCCTCCCCAAAAATGGCGGCCATTTTGAATTTTAGAATTTTTGCCAAAAATGGCAAAACACAAATTTGCTTCTATCTCCTTAACTGTGTGAGATAGAGCGATTTCGCCGAAATTTTCAACCCACAGGGTATCTAAGGAGTGTACTCTTTGCAATTTTCCAAAAATTTTCCCCTCCCCAAAAATGGCGGCCATTTTGAATTTTTGCCAAAAATGGCAAAACACAAATTTGCTTCTATCTCCTTAACCGTGCGAGATAGAGCGATTTCATCGAAATTTTCGACCCACAGGGTATCTAAGGAATGTAATCTTTACAATTTTCAAAAAATTTTCCCCTCCCCAAAAATGGCGGCCATTTTGAATTTTAGAATTTTTGCCCAAAATGGCAAAACACAAATTTGCTTCTATCTCCTTAACCGTGCGAGATAGAGCGATTTCGTCGAAATTTTCGACCCACAGGGTATCTAAGGAGTGTACCCTTTGCAATTTTCCAAAAATTTTCCCCTCCCCAAAAATGGCGGCCATTTTGAATTTTCGAATTTTTGCCAAAAATGGCAAAACACAAATTTGCTTCTATCTCCTTAACCGTGCGAGATAGAGCGATTTTGTCGAAATTTTCGACCCACAGGGTATCTAAAGAATGCAATCTTTGCAATTTTCAAAAAATTTTCCCCTCCCCAAAAATGGCGGCTATTTTGAATTTTCGAATTTTTGCCAAAAATGGCAAAACACAAATTTGCTTCTATCTCCTTAACCGTGCGAGATAGAGCGATTTCGTCGAAATTTTCGACCCACAGGTGTTTGAGCATTGTATTCTTGGCAATTTAAAAAAAATTTCCCCTCCCCTAAAATGGCGGCCATTTTGAATTTTCGAATTTTTGCCAAAAATGGCAAAACACTAATTTGCTTCTATCTCCTTAACCGTGCGAGATAGAGCGATTTCGGCAAAATTTTCGACCCACAGGGTATCTGAGAATTCTACTCTTGCCAATTTTTAAAAAATTTTCCCCTCCCCAAAGATGGCAGCCATTTGAATTTTAGAATTTTTGCCAAAAATTTTTGCTTCTATCTCCTTAACTGTGTGAGATAGAGCGATTTCGCTGAAATTTTCAACCCACAGGGTATCTAAGGAGTGTACTCTTTGCAATTTTCCAAAAATTTTCCCCTCCCCAAAAATGGCGGCCATTTGGAATTTTTGCCAAAAATGGCAAAACACAAATTTGCTTCTATCTCCTTAACCGTGCGAGATAGAGCGATTTCGTCGAAATTTTCGACCCATAGGGTATCTAAAGAATGCAATCTTTGCAATTTTCAAAAAATTTTCCCCTCCCCAAAAATGGCGGCTATTTTGAATTTTCGAATTTTTGCCAAAAATGGCAAAACACAAATTTGCTTCTATCTCCTTAACCGTGCGAGATAGAGCGATTTCGTCGAAATTTTCGACCCACAGGTGTTTGAGCATTGTATTCTTGGCAATTTAAAAAAAATTTCCCCTCCCCTAAAATGGCGGCCATTTTGAATTTTCGAATTTTTGCCAAAAATGGCAAAACACTAATTTGCTTCTATCTCCTTAACCGTGCGAGATAGAGCGATTTCGGCAAAATTTTCGACCCACAGGGTATCTGAGAATTCTACTCTTGCCAATTTTTAAAAAATTTTCCCCTCCCCAAAGATGGCGGCCATTTTGAATTTTAGAATTTTTGCCAAAAATTTTTGCTTCTATCTCCTTAACTGTGTGAGATAGAGCGATTTCGCCGAAATTTTCAACCCACAGGGTATCTAAGGAGTGTACTCTTTGCAATTTTCCAAAAATTTTCCCCTCCCCAAAAATGGCGGCCATTTTGAATTTTTGCCAAAAATGGCAAAACACAAATTTGCTTCTATCTCCTTAACCGTGCGAGATAGAGCGATTTCGTCGAAATTTTCGACCCACAGGGTATCTAAAGAATGCAATCTTTGCAATTTTCAAAAAATTTTCCCCTCCCCAAAAATGGCGGCTATTTTGAATTTTCGAATTTTTGCCAAAAATGGCAAAACACAAATTTGCTTCTAT